>OY728119.1:164490453-174490453 GCA_963277665.1 Viscum album | reverse complement strand
ATCTCGTGCGAGATGGATCGTGCGGCCTGGATCGACGCAGGATGAAGCGGACGGCCGAGATTAGATCCCGGCTGAAAATCTCGCGTCCCACATCGAAGCGGCTCTCAGTTTTTCCGCGGTTTATCAAAGTAGTGATGCCCGCTACACCTCGATTGAACTCCCATCCTCCACGGTGCCGCCCCGCACCGTGTTCTTCTGCGGGCGCACTCTGCGCCCACCCCTGCCTCTGCGGGCGCGCTCCAAGCGCCAACTATGCTCCTCGGGCGCGCTATGCGCCCACCATGTGCGCTCCTCCGGGGGCGCGCTGCCTCAGGGTGTCGCCTTGGCCTTGAGGACACCCCTTGAGCGCGGTTGACCCTCGTGTCCCGCATGAGCTCTAGGTGGTTGTCCTCGGCTGGCCTCCTTGATGGCTTAAAATTTTTGCAAAGTAAGTCTTAGGGCTTTAATCTTAAGGCTTTGTATAAAACAAAGTAACCAAGTTTCCAATGCCAAATTCCATTTCCACTTCGTAAGCTTGAATCACTTTGACTTGAAATCTTTCCCAATTTTCTTCCCCAATTTCCTTGTTTTAGACTCTGTGACGAAAGGAGCGTCAACAATAGGCCATTGAAGAAGTTAAATATATTTGAATGAAAATTTTCATAAAATATCAATTTTTAAAATTATATTAAATTAAAAAAAATCATTCATTGAACTTGTGCTATTTAATCAATTATTTCCCATTTGAATTTTTTTTGTGGGAATCCACATTGTAATAAGGGTAAAAAGTACTTCCTCTTGAAGTAGATAAAGGGATGTACTGGGTCATCTATTATAACATATAAGTAGGATTATAATTGTGAGAACAAATGTGGGATGTGAAAATATGGATATTGAAGAAAAACCAAACTCCCATGTACTAATAGATTATGATATAGATCATGGATGGGATATTGTTAACCATCACAAAACATTAAATATTTGATGGGTTAAAATACCATTAATTTATCAATAATAAAAGGAAATATATATATTTTTTCTCATGTTCTTTTTTTCTTAATGTCGAGGGATTATTTTAAAATATAGATGAAATACTTGAGAATTATAAACTAACTTGAATTATTTCTATTTCTGAAGAATAATATCATCCTTTAGTTGTTCTTTGGACTATTTCTACCTAATCTCTTACTCTCTAAAATGGATATCCATGATTAATTTTTCATTCCTAAAGACCTTTTAATTGAATCATAAGAGTCATAATTCATTCCTCCACCCTCTAAATATTTACCAAGATGAAATTATTTAGTACAAGATATGATAAATCATTATTTAAACTTAAAAAAAACATAAAATTTTCAACTTAATCTATTCCAAATGTATTTAACCTTAATAATCCGAAAATAAAACCCAAAATTAATTTGATATATATCCTTCCATGATCAATATAACAATATTTTTAATTATACATAAAGTCACATAACAAAATATATATATTGTGGTTTTATATTCTCTAAGGTGTACTAATGATTTCCCAAAAAGTAACAATAATATTTTATTATAAAAGATAATCATCCATATATTATTTAAATAATATCTCTTATCTTAGCCAAAAATATTTCCATTAGAGGTTTTGGTTCCTACTTTTATTGATAGATAATCATAGGTTGATTAAGAATAAAATATCAAATATTTATTCTAGAAAATTATATGAAATCTATAAACGGGTTCTAATCAATACTCAGAATAACATAAAAATTCACTAAAGGATAAGATTTTCATAGGTATTATAAATAAAAAAAATAATAATGTAATCACTTATTCTAGAGTAGAGGATAAGTTTGCACTAACTGTCATGATAAACGCAAACTATTGTAATCACATAAGCATCCTCTTTTTCCATTGACATCAGAGGTTGTTTTGGCTTACTATATTTGATAACACATGTATTGTGGAATTGATTCCCACAGTTCCCAAAATCATTTCATTTATAGAACTTAAGTGTGAGTAGTAAATTGTTTTTAGCTCCCTCTCAATTTATTTTATTGACTGTCCTCCTTAGATCACTCTGGAATTATTTTTCTCTATGTCCAATATTTCCACACTTGAATCATTTTCTTATTCATTTCAGAAATTATCTTGAGTTCTCATGCCAACATTTTTGTAAAGTATAGGGTTAAAACCTTTTCTTCCCTCTATTTAGAAAACAACTGCAGTTTCCAGGAAGCTCTATCTTCCATTTCTTATCACCAAAATCTTGAGTGTATCCATCTTCTATTTCCACTTTGAGTGAAGATATAATGATTTATTCATATATTCTAATGTACTTTATGGATAAATCCCTTTGAATAATTGGTTATAATCCATTATACAATCGATCGATTTTTTTAGGGATAATGATTAAATCTGAAGAATACCTTTAAAGTCTTGTAGAATTTTACTCATAGGTACCAATAGATTCGTTATCTTTATGCTTAAACTCATGGAATTAATTATCCATTTTTATACATATAATAAATTAGAATAAATTACTGAAAAATATTTCCTTAAACTCCTTTCATACCATCAATTTAATTTCATCATCTTTACCCATATTCTGAATAAAATTCTACCATCGATCCACCTCATCTTCAAAAGAATAAATATAAAGGTAAACATTTTCTTGGTATAAGCACTGAAGAAACAAAATTATATAACATTAATCTAATACTCAAGAACTAATGGATTAGAATACTCATAGAAGGATGGTGGTCATTGTCGCATAAAATATTCCATAAAATTTTTCTCCCTCAGTGAATTCAGATGTTTAACAAGATCCATGTTTCCACCAATATCTTTAGAGAATTAGTAGTAATATTCACAATATATTAAATCCCAACTCTTACACCATTGAATTACTCATGATGTTGGTAATTTAATTGGTAATCACTATATTTCTCACATGATTACTTATGGTTACATCCATTGACTAATACCAAATATAATAGTGTGAGAAATGATTATCATACTGAAAACCCACATAATCATGAAAAATGATTCATTTGAGGTTTAAATAATAACATGTTATTCTTAATCTATGACACCTTATATTTAACCTAGTTCATCCATGATAAAAAATATTATGATTTAATCATATTCCTTGATCTATACCTAGGGTATATACTAAATTATTCTCATCCTATATTCCAAGGGTTAAGGAAACCCTACTTTGAAACAAAATATAATGGCCCAAAATTTTCATACATAGTTATTTCATTTATGTATATGAAAATTCATTACATAACATTTCAATCCACACCAAAATCATATACGTTCAGTGCCATTGGAAACTTTTACACATAACCAACTAGATCATAAATGAAATATATCACCCTCAACTAAGTTCTTTATAACTAGCACCCTTCTTAGACACGAAATTTCGAAAACTATTATTCAGAATCCAGGGAAAGTAAAAATAAGAAAGGGAGAGCTCATATTCTCAGTAATGATAACTATGGGAGATATTAATAATCATATAATAATAATATGAGCATGAGGGTGTGATAATGTTAACTCAACATTTCAAATCTACATTATTTATATCATTAATCACAATCTGGAGTCATGGCATAAATATTTTGAATTCATAAAACATGAACCATAAAATAATAAATTAACATACTCCATGAGATCTTAATATTTATATAATACACGGAATTGTTGCATACACAAAAACTTATATCTTTTTGAACATTAATGAATAGAAATAGGGTCACTCATTTAGTTAAGTACATGAAATAAAGACCTCACACAAAATTATAGACAAGAAACTAGGTCCAATCCTAATATTATGTAAGTGAAATATAGATCCACCAATAATATTTTGGAAATGAAAGTTTGGTTCACGTATAAAATTATGGATATGAAAATAAGGTTTATGAATAAACCTGTGAGGAAGAAATTAGGTTCAGGAAAAACATATTTACCTCATGAGGTATCCATATTTACCTAATTCATTGGAAGGATTTATAGGTCTCACCAGTTATATAGAGAAACTATTAAAAATATATTCCATAAGATCATAAAACTTTAATTATCTCATAACTCATAGAATGAAATTAATTTCATCAAAGTATCAACTGTAAAAAAGGGAATGAGTTTCATCAAAATATTTTCATCTGAAACCACAACCATAAATAAAAAAGAATAAGGATGGTATCCTTGTATCATATCCCATGTATAAAATTATTATAATCAAATTATTTCATATTATATATAAAATGTTTTTGAAATAATAATTTTTGAGGTGAATACATTTTTCATTTTAAAAGAACCTACCTTTTTTAAAAAATATATTTCCTTATAAATGAAAAAAAATTTATTAAAGATAAGTTTTTTAACTTTTAAAGGATTCTTAAAATCATTGATGAATCATGAAATAAGGAATCTTATATCATATATTCTATGTTAAAAAAATGCATCGATATATTTTTAAAATAAATCACAAAGTACCTCATTTAGAAAACAAAAAAGATATTCTTTTTCAAACCATTTAATAAAAATTAAAAAAATGGGTAAAATGAATTTAAATTTGTTTATGAGAATATTTAAAACCTTTTTGAAAACCTTTTTATAAAACATGTACATGGAGGAGAAATATTCTCTAGTATAGACATAAATATAAGCAATCTCAAATAATGGTGAGATTATAAAATAAACCCTTACTTCATGTCTCAAAATTCTTAATTCATGTTTAGAACTAATTTATAATAAATATCGATTTATTATGAATTTATTCCATAATAATATATTCTCATACCATATATGATTTATTTATAGCATCTTATGACCCATTTATTAAAATTTGTTATTAAAATCACTATTTTGGGGGATAACTACATCATTTTCCAAGCATTCTTTTCATCTCTAGTCCCAATGCTTATACATTGATCATGTTACAATAATTTGAAGATTTTTTATCATGGTATAAAAATAATATATAGTAATTATACACATATTTATAATCATTCATTAAAAATCGATATAGTAAAATGAATTACACCGTTCATGGCGACAGTAAACCGTACATATGCGTGAATGATGTTTCCCTTTTTTGACTAATGTAATTAAAGAATAATAATTAAACATTATATAATTAACATTAAATCATATATATTCATTCAATTTATCTATTTTACCGTCCATTTTAATGAAAAACGAATTACCTCACAATGTTGAGATGGTGGTCCATGCATACACGTGAGTAACGTTAGCATTCCCCAAAAGATTGGATGATAAGAAGGTAGAAATGATATATTAATTAAATAAGTATAAATATATAATAAATTTAATATATAAAGAGTAAAACCATCATTATTCTAATCCATAGAATGTGGTGATGAAAAAGGAATTGTATCGCTACGTGGAGAGAGTAAGTTGTATGTACACACGAGCAATACATTCACATCTTATTTGAGGATAAAGAGGGTGTATAATGGTGTTTTAAAAATAAAAAACATTTAATAAAATTTTGGATACTAACTTTATTACTTTAGAAAAAATATACTAGATTTATAATTAAGGAAGATTATAAAAAATTGTTCGGTTGGAGGGATTAGTTCATCTTCCAAATGACTCCATTAGATCCCCTCTAAATATCTCTAGGGTTTTCCTTTTAGAAATAAACACACCTAGATAATGTGGATAGAGAACTGCATAAGATATTTTTTTAGATTATGGTTGATCTATAAGTGTCATAGTGGTGTAATTAAGTGAGGGATGATGTCTCCTTTTTGAACTGAGGTGAGGGAACTTTTGAAATATGTTAAAAAATACAATATAATAAGATTATTCTAGATCCAATTACTTAAAAATGGATAATAATTAGACCCTAGGGTATTATATAGTTTCAATATAATCAAAATACTAAAATTTATACAGGATTAAGTGCTATTTAAAACTGTATCTTTTGGTTTAATACATTAAATATTCTAATTTAACATTAACCATTGTAACATATTTTTCACTTTTAAAAGTTTATAATTTTAAATATAAGGTAAATATTGACTCATAAATTTATAGTGGATGAAATATGAGACCCTATATTATCCCATTTTCCCATATCTTATAATTTTATAATTTTTAAATAATTGAATAAGTTATTATTTTAAAAAAATATCATTATTTTGAATTTTGACACTGTTAATTACTTGAAAATTAATAAAATCAAGAAAACACATATAATTTGAACCAATTATTTTAACACATACCCAATATTTTACGTTCATCTATAAAATTCTTTTATCACATTAATTATCTCAAATTATAATAATTTTATTATTTTTAATATCATTTATTTTATTTTTTTTATAAATTGAATAATTACTTCATTAGTATTGCATAAGTATTCAAGCTAATTATTTAATTAATAAAATTTATAAAAAAATTAAAATCATGAATATAATTTCATTTGTCACAAAATTACAATTTATTTTAATTCCAAAATAATATTTCCATTTAGTGAACATATAAATGATATTTAAAACGAAGAGGGTGACATTTTCTCACTTACTTTGGTTTTAATATTGTATAAGTGTATTTACCAGGAAAGTGTGCATTAAAAACTAAGAATAGAGAATAAGGTGATAATGGTATAATTAAATTCATTAAATAAGAATTTATATGAATAATTAGGACTTTATCACTTAGTTTGAACCTCGATTTACCTGATTTACCCTCTATTGAGATGATAAATTTTACAACTATTACTATACATTTTTACCAAAAATAAAAGGGGAATATTTACCAAATTTAAAAATATTGATTATAAATATAGAATCTATTTTTCCATATTCAATTTCTATAAGTGGCATAAATTACTTGTAATATAAATGCATAAAATTCCACGAAAACATTTTTTAGATGAATGTGTTTTTAAGCACAAAAGTGTACTTATACCAAAATCATTTATAATGATGATTCAAATAGATTTAATTAGATTATAAATAATTTATTAATACTTATTTTACTTTTCAATAAAATTCAGATCACAATGATACTTTATCTAAAAATAAAAATGATAGTTTTATAAAAATCGGTATTTTCCACTATTCACTGAAAAATCCACCTTTACATAAAAATTTGGAAATTTTACACAAAGATAAGATTTGTATGTTGATTTAAAAAAATAAAATCATTTTTTTGTGTATAATTTCTAAAATTTTAAAAAAATTATTATAAAAATTTATTACAAAAATTAATAAAAATTAATTTTTGAAGAAATAAATTTTTTGAAACAAAATGGAATTACTAAAAAAATTGATTAATTACTAAGTATTTATTTTGAGTATGGTTTTGTTATATAATTGATATAATAGTTAATTGTATTTATACCGTCCAATTTTATAACTAGTTTATAAAATAAAATAATAATAATATTAATAGTAAATTGTGGTTTGCTTAAACTCGTGGATTCGTGTAACCCAAGCTATCGAAGAATTAAAATATATTTGAAAGAAAAAAATTTAAAAAAACTCAGAGTGTTAATATTTTTGGTTCTTATGTTCAGAGGTAGTAGAACCAGAGGGCTATACTGATACAGTGTCAGGAATTCCAGTGGTCATGTATATCTCCGAAGATGTTGTACCTTTACCTTAACCCCCAATATTGGAAATTATATGGAAATATTCAAGAGTAAGGACCTTTTATTTATTATCTAAGAGACCTAAATAAATGATGTTGACATCCTATGTAGTTTATTCTTTGGTTTCTCATAAATTTGAAAATTTTAGTCCTCATATTCATGGAGTTATCTCCCATATATTCATATTCTGATAAAATGAAATCCATGCCATAAAATACCCTAGGGAAGGGTCAATTATTCTCTCAAAAACTATTAGAGTAATCAATACATTAATATTAGTTTCCATAAACATTATCCATAATTTATGTAGCGACATTGGGTGTTTCCCACCATAGGTCTCACAGAAAGTAGATATTTTCACCTCTTGAACACGTCAAAACTGGAACCCAATTTTGGATTTCATATAGGGTTTCCAAATTTGGAAACCAACATTCCTCACCCAAAGAAAACCATCTTTTAGTGCAATCGATTATGATTGGGTGATGTTTGAGTCATTGTTACCAACCAAAAATGTGCTGATGGGAGTCCAATAAGGAGTTAAGGAAAACAAGGAATAGTATCCCAAGATCCAATCCAGAGCTTTCTCATCCATTATTATGGGCCATACGACTGAAATATCTATTATTTAAGGCCTATTAGAAACTAAAGTATCCGTTTTTGTGTGTATTGGTTGATAACCATTGAGATTTACTATTATATATCCCTTCAAGAGTTGGATTGGACTATATGTTCTATGAAGAGAGTCACCCCACCGAACTTGACCTAAAAGTTGATAAAGCCTCATAAAACATGGAACAAAAAGACTCACTGGTATCTTATATCCTAGTTGAAATTCCATTATTAAATGGGTTTCCCTTACACCAATATGTTCATCTTGAGAAATTCATATCCACCAATTAATAAACATGGCTCACAATCTTCCCAGTTAAGGATACAAGCTCAAATCTTTCCAGATTTGATAACCCCAATTCATATACTAACCATAATTGAGGATAGACCAGTATGTATTCTGAGAACTACTGACATTATTGGTTTGTGAAGTTCCTTCAATGTTTCACTCTATGCCTCAATCTATACGGGAGATGGAAAATTATGAACAAAGTACTAAAAGGAACCTCAAGTTAGGGAAAAAGTTTTTTCTTTAAATCCCTTTAAACCAATGTTAATAATTCCCTCTTCTACATAAGAGTTCTCTTGAAATATTTCCTAGCTCTATGAGAAATAAGTAAATCTGAATATATATAACCCCCATGATGGGGGTTCCCTTAGTTTTATATACATCCTAATGGATAATTCCAATATCCCAATGTTGTAAATGAAAAATGTTTTTCTCCAAATGCTATAAAATAACCTACTTAAGGACGAGATCTAGATATTAGTAGATAGAGTACTATGAAGTCTTGATATCCACGAAAAGTCCCGCATCCTACATATTTTTCTCTTGTGTGATACCACCTTGGTTTTCCCAAAAATTTCATGCCCATACCTCATAGAGAGTACTTACTTGAATAAAGTCTCATTAAATACTCCAACATCACCATCAACTCCGCATATATGGTCATTTAATAATAAAATAGGATTTGAATTTATATATAAATTAAATTGGAGAAACAACCATACAAGAAAACATATTTATATTTTATTCATATATGACCTTCCCATAAAGAGAAACATTCACACTAGTGGTACCTCAAGTCAACAATATATGAATATCAGATAGTTCTCTTTTGGGAAGTGAGGGATCAATCAAAAGGATAATCTCGCATAAGGGATGTCTATTTGAAAACATATATTTCAGTAAAGAATTTTTTGAGAAGTCATGATAAATTTCAATCGTGTATGGTGATTATGTTTAAGGATTTTAGGTCACAATATGAGATCATTTCTTTGATACAAGGAATAACTTCATAATTCGAGACAACATTGGAAGAGATTTCCATTTTAAAACATATAACTGGTTTCAACAAACATATCAGCACAAAAAATCAAGAAATCATCAGTGGTACCCCCAATATTGGATGAGTGATAGAGATAATATTTTCAATATTGTTATTTTTATTTCAATTATTTAGTCCTTGCTAATTTTACATTTTATATGAAATTATATTCTTTTTTAATTTTGATGATTTTTGAGATAAATTTTAAAAATAAACTAATTATAGAATTTTAATAGTTTGTAATACTTTGGTATTTTGGGAATACATTTTCAATACCTAGCCAGTAGTCTAAATTATTTTCTATTAGGGTCTCATGGATTTTAAGATTAATTTTTTCAAACAAATCCAAATATTGAATCAATCATACTGAGGTGAAAAAAATCATTCAATTTTGGAAGATGAATAGTTATACTTAATTGAAATACCTCTAGTAAAAAAGGAATATCCTGATATATATACCTCTAAATGAAGTGAATATTACAAGAAAATAAGTAGGACTACAAGTACCATATGATCATTAAATATGATGGAGAAATTATCTCATTAAGGTAGTTTTGGAATGTGACAAATTAGAGGAAGAATAAGAGAAACTTCAGCCATAAAATTATTACATTAGTACTTCAGGTATAATGTTTTCACCACATGTCCAAAGGATCCAAAATTTTATAGGTGAAAATCTAATATTGGTGGAAAAAACATTTAATAAGGTACCCCAATAAGATTCAAAATCCAGCTATAAATAAAGAGGAAAACATTTTGGTGGAAATAAATAGTACAAAATATTTTCAACCCCTCTTCACTGTATATTTTTATCTCTACGTAATTTTAAAGGATGTTTAAGAAGAGGGATTGAGATTTACTCTAGAGGGTATTATAGAAAAAATATGTTATATTTAATATAATCATGTTATCAAGGGAAAAACTCTAATTGGTGGTAGGTTTGGAAGATACAAAGGCATTTTCATTTTAAGTTTGTGCTTTTCATTGTAAAGTATTTCCTTTTAATCTATTCTGAAAACATTTTCCATGATTTATAGAGGTCCCTTTCTTTATTTTTTTCACTTTCATCTATTTTTTCTAATTTATTTATCAATATATCACTGTTAGAATAACATCCGTGTTTAAATTTATTTTGGAGAGTTCAACCAACTGTAAATAACAAGTTAAATTAGTGTCCACTGCTAAATGATTATTCGGAAATAAAATCATATTCATAAGAGGGTAAAAAAGAACATTTACAGTATCAATATTTTTTCTAGTAAATTTAGGTGTATACTTTTATATTCTAAATTATATATTATATAATTAAATTATAAAAAAATTACTATGATAAAGGGATTGTTCGAGGATCAAATCATGTCTGTTGCTGCTATATTTTGTTTATCTTTTTTGAATCCATATTTCTTCTAAAATATAATATCTAACAATAATTTTTTTTATCATAATATGATTTTGTTTTATTTAACTTAGTTTAAAAATTTTCAAATCCCAACATAAAATTTTATCATTTAACAAAAATAAATTACAAAGTGATAGTTTGATAACATAGTCTAGAGCCTCCTTATAAGATAACTCCATGGTCACTGTTATGTCAAATTTTAAAGGGGGGTTTTTGATTTATGTTTCATGAAAAAAACATTACCATTAACTAGAACTATTTCAAGGGAGGTTTTGAAATTTATTTTAATTATTTTTGGATTTTTATGATTTTAAACACTAATTTTGAGTCTTAAAAAAAGAGAAAAATGGATTTTCTAAGAGACTATTCCAATACTGGATATGATTATAAAAATATAGGGTTTCAAGTTATGAATAAATTTTCAATTTTCAATTCTCAAAAAATTATTTCAGGATAAAAAAGATTTTTTTCTTAAAAAAATATTATGATTTAGTAAGTTTAAAAATTTAATTTTTTTTATTTAATATAATTGAAATACATGAATTTTTAAGAAGAGGCCCAAGAAAAGAAAATTCTTATTCTACCCACTTTTTTCATTAAATAAACTTTTGGGAATGATTTTAGATAGCAGTTTGACCTTTCTTTTCCATTTTATATTCAAAGGATAATTAATTTTTATAAAACATTTGGAAGAACTCAAGTAGTAGCCTAAATTTAATAAAAATATTTTCCACTCACAAATAATGTTTCAATGTGATAAAAAATAAGATAAGTATAAAAATTTAATCCATTTTTTCATATTATCTTGTTAATAATTTTTAACTACATCTCTCTATGGATATTTTAATACAACTACTTTTGAGTACAAATATTTTTTAAAAGAAAAGGATGTGAAGGTTGAAATTAAAGAAATAATGGTGTGGATGATTAAAGAGAACTTGGATACACATGAGGATGGTGGGGCATAGATATTTTCTAAATATTATATTGAAGATGAACCACATCCTAAAATTAAATTTCAAAAACCATTTAAGATTATTTTTAACGATAAAGTATTATAATATTTTCTAAATATTTTATCCATTATCAAAAATATAAAAGTAAAAATAAAGTCATTGAATAAAACCTAAAGAAATATTCATTTCAGATATTCTACAAGTTATGGGCATTAAACAAGACGGGTGAAATTTTATTTATTTTCTTTATGAGGAAGAAAATTTTCCCACCTTTATATTAGGGGAGGATCTACTAGAACTACCTAACTAGGGGTACTAAAATCCTATATCCTACTTGGTGATTCAAACAAAGTTTATTTCTCCTTTTCTTTCTTTTTATTTTTATTCATCTTTTTTCAATAAAATTCTAATGCTTGGTTTTTTTGTCATTAAGGATCCAGGTTTCCTCATTCTAGAAGATTTCTCAATGCTGCTACTGTATAATTAGATCTTGGTTGTAGATTTCCTCTCTAGTTGATTTCATCATGTATTATATACTTTATTTTCACATTTAATATAAATTATGTTCAATGAAGATATTTTAAAAATAAGTGTTGATGGAGGATTATCCTTGGTACGTTAAGATTTTGTGTGAGTTTTTTCAGATTTCTTTTTTCTGTTTTCATTCAAATATAGAAAATTTTATTTAGAATTTCATTTTCTAGAAAAACATACGAGATTCAAAATAATTACCATTATGAATTGAAAATTGTTTTTTATGAATGTAACAAACTTGATTCATGGAACTAAACTTGATAGATTGCTGAAATGTGTTGTAACCCAAATTCAAATTGTGGAAATTCATGAAAAGAACAATGACTTCAGAATTTCATTCCATTAATGTTGTCTAAAGTTGGAAATAAATTTACCATGAGAACTATAAACTATTTTTTACATCTTATTCATAAAAAACCCAATCCTTTAATAAAATTTATAATTCATGTTTTAACTCTAACATTCTAAGTGTCTTTAAAAACCTATGAGATTTAATTAACTTATGTTGAAAATGATTGACGAAAATCATTTGTTATTGAAATACACTTTTACAAAAAAAATTACTCTATTTATTTGGCCTGCCTTTTACATTTTACCCTTGTGATACCTATGTATCCATGAAGTACCTACTAGTTAGCCATATTATAAACCAATTTCCTTATCCAATATACTCTTGAAGTTCATTTCATGATTCCAATAAAACATAAGTGTGGGTGTATTGATTTTTTGGATTTCTCTTCTATGTTTTCCTATATAGGGTAGAGAAAAATAGATTTCTAGAGGGTTAATTATTAATAAATATTATTTTATCTTTTTTATATTTTATTTATAATTTTAAATTCTTCCTTTTTAGAGATTTCATGGAGAAAAGTTCCTTCTTTTTATTCTATTAAAAAATATAATACTTTGGGAATAAATTGTTGTGCCAAGGATGATAAATTGGAGAATTTATAGAGTGTAAAAGAAATAAAAGTTGAATTTTTTTTTGGATATGATTTTATTCCAATATTAAAGAGGAGAATATTATGTATAAGTGAAAATTAGAATCATGCAATATCTATTGAACAAAGATCCAACACATAACATTCTTCCTTAAGATTGTCCACATTTTAAACCCACAGAAATTCGAAGCTAAAAAATCACAAGCCCTCATGACGGATACATTTTATTAACTAAATTTAGTGAAGATTTAGAAATTATTCAAGATTATAGTGACCCTTTTATTTATTCGGATGATGAAAACATTTTTTGAAATCAAAATCATGTGATGAGAGGGAAATAGGTGAGGCAAACATCCTTGTGTATGGATGTATTAATGACATGGGAATATAATGAATGAAAATAATAAAGAAATTTGAATTTAAGCTACTGAAGAGGCATGATAGGTAGGTTTCCTTGATTTTAATCTCTTTTAATTTAATTGAAATGTGTTTTAATCTTCTCACTATAAATTTATTTTGTATAATAACTTGTCCTAGAGTCCAAGTTTTATGTGCGGGCGAATTGATAGATTTAATAGTTTCATTATTTCTATGTGTATTTAAATGATTTAATCCTCAGTAATTTTTCTTTTTTGTGAAATTTCATAACTTTTTTAATTTTGATGATTTTTGAGATAAATTTTGAAAATACCATTGTTATCTAATTTTAATAGTTTTTTATCACTATGGTTTTATGGGAATAACATTTCCAAAACAAATCCAATTGTATAAAAAAAACCGAATCCCTTTTCTCAAGGAATCCATTTCTCCCAAATGGTCTATGTACTGAATCAATCATTTTTAGGCCCAAAAAAACATTAAATCTTAAATGTTGAATGGTTAGATATAATTGGCCAAACATTAGTAAATAAGGTATAAATAGATCTATAGACCACCAAATAAGATGATTATAGCCGAAAAATAAATATTACTCAATTTTATTCATAATAATTAAATATAATGGATAAATTATCTCATTAAAGTAGTATTGGAATACACCAAATTGGAGAAAGATAAAGAGACACTTCAACTAGAAAAAAGCTAACTTATGTAATTTGGGTATAACTTCTCTCCATGTGTCCAATGGAACTAAAATTTTGTGAGTGATATGTTTTTTATGCATGAAAAAAAATTGAAAAATATACCCCAATAATATTCATCATCAAACTATATAGAAATCAGTAAACCTTTCAGTGTATGGAAGGAGAATAGAAGATTTTTCACCCCTCTTCACTATATATTTTCATCTCTATATGATTTTAACAGATTACCAGAAAGAGGGAGTAAGATTTGATGGAGAGGATTTTCTAGATAAGATGAGTTATAATGAAGATAATCTATCCATTAGGTAAAAAACTCAAATTGGTGGTCAGTATAAAAGTACTAAAGGAATTAACATTTTGAGTTTGTGCTTTCCATTATAATCTCTTTCCTCTTGAATTATTTAAAACACTATTTTCATAACTGAATAAAGTATATTTCTTTATTTTTTGAACTTTATTATTTTTTGTTCTATATTTGATATATACTTATCACTATAAAAAAAATTTATTATTATTTAAATTTATTTGGGTGAGGTATCTCCATTGAGCACAAAAAGTTGAATTATTTTCGATTGTTCTATGGTTTTTGGGAAATAAAATCGCATTCATAAGTGGATAAAAAACTCATATTTGATATCTCAATATGCTTTCAAGGAACTTTTGTTTTATAATTGGACTTTTTTAAGTATATGTTGGACAATTCAATTGGAATTAAAATTTATACGAAGGTAACAGGAGTGTTTAAGGATCGAATCTTTTCCTCTACATATATCTTTATCTTCTCTTTTAAATCCACCTTTATTATGATTTATAATAATAAAATTTAATTAATAATATTAATATGATTTTTTAAAAATTATTTTAACATATTTAAAATGCCCTCATATGATTCTAACACTAAACAAAAACAAAATAATAATGTGCCAGTTTGATAATTTAGCCTGAAACCTCCTTGTGAGATAACGATGTGGTTACTACTACATTACAACTTATAGATGAAATTAATGATTGCGTTTTCACAATAGAAATCCTACCATAAACTGGTTTTATTTACAAGAATGATTGCTAAGTTATTTTATGTTTTTATTGATTTTCTAAAATTTTAAAAACTAACAGAGTGACTTTAAAAATTGTATTTTTAAATGATTAATCCTATTATAATCGTGATTATTAATAATTTTAGAAGTTTATCAATGAATACATTTTAAAATGTAAATTCCTAAAAAATTATTTAATGATAATATAAAATTAGTGCTTTTACAAAATGTTTTTATGATTTAATAGTTAAGAAAAAAATTGAAATTGTTGCCACTAATTTAAAATAATTGAAAGAATTAAAATCTAAAAAGAGACCAAATAAAATAAAAATCTTGTTACACCTACTTTTTATATTATATAATATTTTTTAAATTTTTTTAGAGATCAATTAGACCTTCATATTTCCATTTTATATTCGATGTAGAACACTGGCATTAACTAGTCTGTAGATTTTAATGTGAGAAATAAAAAAATTGGAAAATTATTGGGATGGGTTTTTTGAAAATAAAACACATTGTGAAATCCATTATTTTCAATATAAAAAATCATAACATTTGTATCAAATTTTTGAAAAATACGAATATAAACATGAGCTATTCATTTTTTAAATAACATTTAGAGGGACCTGAGCTACTCCCTACTTTCAATCCAACAACGTTTCACTCCCAAAAAATTCTATAAACATAGAAAACATAGTGGGAACTCTCAAATTTTTATCCATTTTGTCAAATTATATTGATAATAAATTATTAATTATTTCTCCTTGGGTATATTTTATTTCTTCTACCATTGAGTGAACTAATTGTTTAGATTAAGAAGAAGTGAAGGCTAAAATTGAAAAAATAATATTTTTCCTTATTGAATTGTAAACTATTACACCCAAGGATGCTTGCATTGATCTATTTTCAAAATAAAAAAATTATTTTTCATAATTAAATTGATGATGAATCACATCCTGAAATTAAATTTCAATAACAATTTTCGATCTTTTTGGGGATAAAGTGTTGGGAAATTTCCCATACTTTTTGTTACCTCTTACAATAAATCATAGTAAGAATAATTTAATTGAAGGTAACCTGAATAAATCCTCATTTGGGTGCTTCTAAAAGTTATGTGAGCTAAATAATATTGGGTAAATTTAATTTTGGTGGTTAATAAGGAATAAAATTTACCCACATTCAGATAGGGGATGGCCATCTAACACTACCTTATGGGTTCAAACCAATGATATTTTACCGTATTTTTATTTTTATTTTTATTTATCTTCTTTAGATAAAACTATGATGCTTTGTTTTATGTTTTTCATATAGGTTTTCAAGTTAAAACCTTTAGGAGGATAGCTCAAGGATGCTACTGCATATTAAAATCCTGATTGTGTATTTCCTCTCAAGATTATTTTTTCATGTATTATCATATTGATTTTTAAATTTCATATAAATTACGAACAATTATTAAGTTATAAAAGATAATTTGAGGTTGGTATCATCCTAGTTAAGTTATTATTTTCAATTTATTCTTTTGAAAATTCTATTTTCGTTGTTTCTTTCGAATTGTGGGTCTTTTATTTTAAATTTTTCAAATCAACTTAAAATAAATTACTATTGTGAATTAAAATAAATTTTAAATTAATGTAACCAACTTAAGTCATTTAATTAATCTTAAATGATAGTTTAAAAGTGTTTCTTTCTATATTCAAATTATTTAAATTCATAAAAAGACTATGGGATTCTATATTTTATTCCATGCATGTTGTATATGGTGAAAATTATTTCCAATGAGGACTCTAAACCATTTTTCATTTTATTATTAACAACTCCACCTATTGAGTGAACCAAATAATTTTAGTTTTAACTATAACCTATGAATATTATTTTTAAATCCTAATAGATTTAAGGTACTTAAGTTCAAAATGATTGAGGACTTTTTTTTGATTGAAAGCCAATTTTTTTAAAATTGGCCTTTTTTATTTCACTTACCTTCTTCATTTGACCCATGTAATCCCTTAGTAGCTATAAACTGTCTATTAGTTAGCATCATTACAAGATTTTTTCCCTATATAACCCACTCTTGTTGTTTAATTCTTGGTTTTTGTAAATATTAATCGTGAGGGTACTTCTTTATGTCCAGATATACTATGTTGGAATACTTAAGGTTGTTAAATAATAATGTTTGGAGATAAATATATTGATAAAGAAGGTTGTGTATTTCTAGAGCATTCATGGGAACAAATTTTTTGCCTTTTAGAACCTTTTAAAAAATTCTAAAATTTTGGGAATAAATTATTGTACTAAATATTCAAATTTAGAGAATATGTATAATATCCACAAAAGAGGTTTTTTGTTATTTTGGAGTTGATTGTATGACAATAAGAAAGAGGAGAATATCTTGCTTAAGTGAAAACTATAATCATGAAATCTTTCTTCAGTAAAGATTCAAGTCATTTCATTCTTCCTTGTAGTTTTTCAAATTTGAATCCCACCAAAAAATTAAACTAAAAAAACCCTATCTAAGTCCTCATCTTGGATAAAATTAATTAACTCAATTAATTGGAGATTTATAAATTTTTCAATCTTATGGATACCCATGAATTTATTTGGACAAGGAAAATGTTATTTGAAATCAAAATCACTTTTTGAGAAGGAAATTAACGAGGTAGGAATATTCATGCATGTATGAATGAATGAAATTTTAATGTAATGAATTAAAATAATGAAGAATTTATAATTTAAATTGTTTATGAAAAACAATTGGGTACCTTGATTTTATGTTTTGTGAATGTCAATAACAAGTTTTTTATTTTCTCACAAGAAATTTATTTTGAGTGCTAAATTATCCTGGAGTCCTAGTGTTAAGTGTGGGGGAATTCATAGAGATACTATTTTATTTATTTTTCATGTGTATTTAGATGATTTAATCTTCACTAATTTTTCCATTTATACTAAATTTGTCATTTTTTAAAATTTTGATGAGTTTTGAACTATAATGACAAAATGACATAATTTTAAAATTTTAACAGTTTTTATCACTTTGATACTTTGGGCATAATTTTTTCAATACTATTAAAATTTTCAATGTTTTCTATTAGGATTATCTGACTCCTAAGATTCAATTATGCCAATGATGCCAATTACTGAGTCTATCATTTTTAGTCCCAAACCATTCATTTAATTTTGTGAGATGAATGGTTGGATATAATTGAAATATCATCAGTAATTAAGAATTAATATACGACAAAAAACTTCAAATGAGGTGATTATAGTTTTAAAATAAATTAGACTCCAAGGATCACATTATTATTTGATATCATTGATTAATTAACTCATTATGGTTGTTTTTGAATACGTTAATGTGGAGGAAGATGAAGAGACACTTCTACCTGATGAAGTTGAGTTTAGTAATTTGGGTATAATATTATAACCACATGTACAAAGGTTATGAAATTTTGTGGGTGTAAATTTAATATGTCTTAAAACAACATTTAATAAATTAACCCACCAATATTTTCCATCTAACTTTGAAAATTCTATGAAACCTTTTAGTGGACAGAAACAAAACAAAATATTTTCCACCCTTCTTCACAAATTATTTTTGTCTCCAAATAATTTTAAAGAATGGAGTGGGATGGTGTGGAGAGGATATTATAGACAATATAAGTTCTAATAAATATATTCACTCAATGAATTAATAAACTCTGAGTGGCGGTGGGTAGAAAATATCTGAATACATTTCCGTTTTCAGTTTTTTTCTTTTCATTGTAATCTCTTTCAATTTGAATCATTATTGAAACAATTTGATTGATTAATGTTCATCTATTTTTGTATTGTTAAACATTATTCAATTTATTTTATTTTTTTATCAAACTATCATTGTAAAATAATTTTCTTCTTTTTTAAATTTATTTGGGTGAGGTATCCCCATTGAGAAACACTAGTTCAATTATTTTTTATTTCATGAAGGTTTTTCGAAAATTGAATCAATTCCACAAGAAAATAAAAACACATATTTGGGGTATTAATTTTTTTTTATATTATTTTTTGGTGTATAATTTGGTTTTTGATGTATATATTGGATAATTCATTTGGAAATTTTTTTTTGACAATGATAAATGGAGTGTTCGATGATTGAGGCTTGTCCACTACTGTTTTATTTGACTTCTCTTTTTAAATTTGTCTATCTTATAATTTATAATATGTAAATTTAATTTCTAATGTAAATATAATTTTTTAACTAATTATAACTCGTTTGAAATCCAAAATTACAATGTTTACAATTAACATAAACCAATTTACAAAGTGATAGTTTGATAAATTAGTCTGCAACCTCCCCACGAGACAACCCCATTTTCCCCACTATGCTACATTTTCAATGTAAAATTGTTTATTAGTTTTTCACAAAAAACCTACCATAAATATTATATATTTTAAGAAAACTAATAGATGATTTTAAAAATTAAAAAATTTCACCTTTGTGACCTCACTTAGATCCCCACACTAGGATGGCCAAATTATGTCCCCCTTGCTACGGTGTCTCCGCTAAGGTGAAAGAGAACGAGTGCTCACCTTAGAGAAATGAATGAAATAAATGATAGAGGGGATTATTGTATCACCTGTTTAGGTTAGGTGTTCTATACTTATTTATATAAAAGCTGGTGTCCTCGCTCAGCCCTATCACTATATCCAACTCGACATGGCTAGCATGGCCTGCTCAGACTGACCAGTGCAATTTTCTCAAGAACCTCAAAAAATATATTGGGGATACCTTTGTTCAAATGTCGTTCTAGGTGGGAGGACCTCATAGTTTTATCCCCATCATTGGATATATGAATCTATTAAATTATAGAGTGGATAATATTATCACGTGTTTAGCTAATGGTGGGACACCCTTATTTATATGAAAGTTGGTGACCTTGCTCAACCATATCAGTATAGCCAACTCGACATCGCTAGCATGACCTGCTCAGACTGACCAATATAATTTTTCCATGAACCCCAACAAACATGTTGTGGATACCTTTGTTCAATTTTTGTTCTATGTGGGGGGACCTCAAAGTTTTATCATCATCATTTCACTCAAATCTCATTCTAGGGGGGGTCATTTGTTGGCACTCCATTTTTAATATAAAAACGATAGAAATCATGGGTGGATGATCCCCTTAGTTCACACATACTTCTTCACCTAGGTACCTATAGTAGCTAGAACTTCTTTACTTGGTCCCCTCTTGTCACCCATTCTATGTAGACCGCGTCCCTTTGGTCACCCATCTTACCTCACCCATCTCACCTGTGTGCACTACAATACATTTTTCAGCCTCCTCCTCCCAAACCAATATTTTTCCTATAAATATATCACCTAGGACACTGCATAGTGGTAAAATTTACTACTTATAGAAGAGAGATAAAGCCTCTTTGAGACACTTACCACATACATCCAACACTTCCAATATGTATTTTATAACACTCTAATAACTAGGAAAACTAATGAAGTAAATGTAAGAGAATATTTAAACTCTAAATTGGCCAACCACCTAGGGATCCTCACCTGGGAAGCCTACCCCCTAGGTTTTCTAATCTAGATAAACAACTGCCCATGGATTCTCATCTATGTGACTAACTTCCCATGGATGTTCACCTAGGTTACCAGCCATCAAAGGATTCCCATCTGGGTGACTAGCTACTTGGGGTTTTTCACCAAGGTGACAACACGTTTAAGATTTCTTCTACTTTTAAAATACAATCTTTCTTTACCAATGTCTCTTAATTAGGATCTTTTATTAATTAATCCCACAAAAACACTAGTTTTATGTGACATGGGTATAACGAACACCAACATTCCCTGTTTTTATCATGAATTCCATTGGTAATTGTTTTCCACTACCTATCCTCCATAACTGGTGAGGTTTGAGTATTTTTTATGATTATGAATCCCACTATTAATGAGGGGGAAATATGGGGGCATTGGTGATAATTTTCATGTATTAGGAAACGG
Organism: Viscum album; assembly: GCA_963277665.1. NCBI lineage: Eukaryota > Viridiplantae > Streptophyta > Magnoliopsida > Santalales > Viscaceae > Viscum > Viscum album. The sequence continues at coordinate 174,468,984 of OY728119.1, read as the reverse complement.
CGATAAATACCCACATACTTGATAAAATGAAAAGTGTGATCGACATTATACACACATCTAATTTTCAAACCAGTAAATGCATAAGCCCAATCCAATGTTTATAATTAGGTAAAAGGATGAGTAGTAAACACATAAAGGGATTCCCAAAAAGATTAATCACCTAGTCTTTCTTTCTAAATGTCACTTATCTTCTAACTCATTGTTTTGTAACCCAATTCTAGTTTTAGAAACACACAAGATGATAGAAAATGGAATCCTTCTTGGAGTAATCCCATAGTATTTATTACTCAATGCCATATCTCCTTCCTCATTCATCAATGTACATGGATTGGATTCATTAAGGGAATAATCAACATGTAACTCCCTTTTAAATCTAGTTCCACACTCCTTTGTGATTCCCTTGATCCTCTCTTATCTCATTTTATAACCCAAATCATGATTCACATGATCTTATAGGTATGGGTTAATTATTCCATTAGTATAATTCCATTATATATCTGGGGAATCCTCCATTAGTGTAATCCTTAAAATCAATATAAACAAAGTGGTATATGATTCTTATCTTGAAGATATATGTAGGTCACCTCCCTTAGGTTCAAAACCCAACATCATTATCCCCTTTAACATTTGTATCAAGCTATATTTATGATAAAGCCATTCCCTTTCATATAAGGATACATTCCTTCTGGGTCCTTTTATCTCATCCTCATTGATCTATACTCCCAATGAGAACCATCACCACATGGGAAATTTTCTTATGATACCAAATCAATCCCTGGGGCCAAATTACCTTTGAGTTCTATCACATAGGTCTTCACACATATAATTCTCACACTAATCATTTCTAGGAACCATTTTCCGACCCGTCTTTACTGTATAAAATTAAACTGCATAGATAGGTCATTGTAACATTACCCAAAATTGTATAGTCTGTCCCATTATGTTTCAATATAAAACATGGGTTCTATTTCCTTTTAAATAAATATATAATATGCCTATATAATAGGCCTGATACCAACATCATAACCATATATTGCATTCTGGGATACTGATAAACACTAGAGTGTTCAACTATGTGGATTTAAACCATTTTTCTTATTATGAGTTGACATTTTTTTCTTTTTTATTTTATTTATTATTTTTATTTTTTAACTTTTTTTTTGTTTTGTGAGTTTTGGGTAAAAATTTTGAGTTTAGGGAATTTTTCCTTGTGTTGTATTATTAGCATTCATGGTTGAGGGGAAACCCAATGAATACCTAACTTATGACCCATTTTAGTTTTGTTTCTTGCACATTTTAGTCTACAAGGGTAGTGAATGGTAAATTTCAGATTATTCATATCCTAAGGTAAACATTATGGATATTTTATACCTGATTCTGTGGGAAAAAAACTTGTTTGTTGTATATACAACCCATGAGACAAACAATAAAACAGGGTTTGTAATTTGACAGAGCCATTACGCATGATTGGTACCTGATTCTCCAAATCAAGTGGCCAATATATGAGAGGTTATTGTTTCAGTCTCTAAGAGGGTATAAAGTTGGCACAAAATATATCAAAACATGTGGAAAACCCATGCTTCATGTCCGGTTTTTAAAATTTTAGGAAATTACCAAACTACCCTTGTTCGATTTTAATTCCCAAACCATGTCTTCTTATACCATATGATGCACATAACCCCCATAACATCCCCATTAGATTATTATCCCCCCTTATCTTATTTAGAGGTATTTTTTCAAGGTTTTAGGTTTGATTATTAATGGTTATGTTTTTTCTCTTTCTTTCTTCTTTCTTTCCTCCTCTCTCATTGTGGTATTATCTCTGGGCTAAATTTTATGTGTGGATTTTGACCTAATATATCATGTTTCTTCATTTTTAGTTAGGGTTTGTTTCTTAAGGTCTATCCTCACTTTATTATAGTGGTTTATTGACTCACGCATTGAAAGTGATGATTCTGATGTAAATTTATTAATCTATTGAATTTTAAATTTAAGAAAAAATGGTTTATTTCTTGTTTATAAATGTGTTTGATATAAATAATTAGTTTTATATTAATTAAAGAATTTATTGAGATAAAAATGAATATCTTCATGATTTTTATTCAAATATAAAATATTTTTTACATTTAAAATTTGTTGTTTAAACTTTTTTCATTTAAATTTTCTACCCAGCTTTTTTATGAAATTACCATAGGGATTTTAAAAACTAATTTTGAGATTTCAAGAATTCTTTTATTTTTAATGGATTTATAAATTCTCTTTGAATTTATAAGAGATTTGTGTTATTTATTTATGGAAATTTTTGTTTTTAAAAAATATTTGAAATCCCAATTGGAACATTAAAAAAGGGTTTTCCCTTGAGATATATTGCTTGGAATGTGTCCCTAGCTTGTTCATTTTTGATGTAATGAAAATTACCTTGATATAGGATGTCCCTAGTGTATTGGTGATTTTGAAATTAAGGTTATATTCTTAGGAGGGGTGCTTGGGGGTGAGGATTGTGTGTATAGATTATGTCCTAATGAGGCATTATATTTAATTTTATATTATTGTTGGATACGATTTCTTATATCACCGCTATTTCACTTATACCATGGGATCCTAGAATATATAGCATAGGTTCGAAGAACACTTGCTACACTACATTAGTATTATGCTCTGGATAGTGGACCTTAGCGTATACTTTTTTCTACTTGGGGAGGTTGACCCTCAATTAGGTCATGTAAGGTATGACTAAGTATTGGGGATATTTTATTGGATTAGGAACGTCAATATAATGGATCTTTATTATTATGTTCTATACTTTACCGTAATCTCCTTGTAAAAACCTTGACCACTAACATTTTTTATTTATATAACATACCTTAGTTTTTATTATTTTTATATAATAGTACTTGTCATTTTTCTACTTCAATCATTTGATCTTTGAGATATTATTATTATTATTATTATTATGTATTTTATCTTTATAAAACTCTTATTTAAAGGGAAAATTTTCATTTAAATATCTTCATGAAAAAAAATTATAACTCTTTTACCATTTAACTTTTTTAAACATCTTTAAAAGGAATTATTTTTAGAACACTACTTACCACTATTTAAAAGTTTTAACAACTCTCATTTTAAAATTTTTAAACCCCTTGTTTAAAAAAATAACTCTTTAAAAAAATATTTAAAACAAATATGATTTTATTTAACCCTTAATGAGAAGGAAAATCCAAATATTATAATTTTATTTTAAACTATAAATAATTGGATATTTTAGTTAATGGTAATACATGTGGTGTGGTTTTAATTTGAATTCCTATTAAGTCTCATAGTCATTCCTATCATATCAGTTTAATTATAGTTTTAAGTTCCATTTTGGATTCAATCACCATGGATAAATGTTTGGTTTTGGGGTTAGAGAGTGACCTTCAGTGTCACATAGAGATCTGGTTTGTTGTTGGGTTTTATTTTTAGTTTATACATAGTTGTATCTTTATCAATCACATTGAAATTACATTATTTATAATTTGAAATCTTGTTTAGTTTTTATTTTTTATTTTTATTTTTATGTTCATTTTTTTGTTCTATTCTTGGTTTTGGTTTTATTTTTAAACTTATTATTTGTTTCATCTTGGACGCCCAACATATGGATCAGTCATGCTAGAATACTAGTTGGATTCCAATGTCTGTTTATTTATTTTCAGGGGAAATAATTGTTTATATATGTTCTATTTTGATGCTCTTTGGTTATTTTTTTATAATTAGGGGTGGTCAGTGATGCGCCTTAAGAATTTTTTAGGGAAGATAGGGATCTTAGTTTAGCTGATAACTTGGGTTTTATGTTATAATATTGTATCAAATTCTAGATTATTTTTATGAAATAAGTTACATAGTGATATTTTTAGCTGTTCTAAAATTTCAGATCAGAATAGGTCCACCCAGACTTTTGGTATAGGTATGAAGAAGTGTTTGGCCAACACATAATGTGACAAAACTTGAGTTAGCATGGGAGGTCGGGGTTTGAGTTTTTTCTTTCGATTTTTTTATTCTATTTTTTATTTCTTTAAATTTTTTGTGATTTTTTGGATATATTTATTTGTGTGGTTATTTTATGTTTTGTTTTATGTCTTTGGATGAAATATGAGTTGGATTAGAGGTCCTCAATGATCTTGTAGGGTATATAAATCCATGTGGAGCATAGTAATGTGGTTCGGAATCATTCTCTTGGGAAGTGGTTTTATTTGAAAATGGACCTCTAATAATGCGACCAAGTCATATGTGTCTAATAGTTCCCCTTATAAATATCCATCGAATTTCTTTGATTTTATGTTTTTTTATTATTTCTTGTTAACTTTTTGGAAATAAATCATGGTTTTATATGTTTAATTTTTTTTAAAAAAACATGATTTAAAATGGTAATATTTAGGTATCTTAAAATGATAAATTAGTTTACAAAATTAATTTAATGATAAATTTTGTAATTGGATTTTAAACCAAATAGATTTTATTGAAAAAATCCTTTTTGAAAGCAAGTTCACATATCATTGATCAATTTTAAAATCTGGTGTTCTATTTTAAAGATTGTTTTAAAGTAGTTATAAAACTGATAGAGTGGTATTAACAAGAAAATTTATTTTTCAGATAGTAAATATAGTGTTATTTTGTCTAAAATGATGTATCTTAAGGGTTAAAATTTGGAATTTATTTTTTACATGATGAACAGTGGTCTTCATTAAAATTTTGAGGATTTATTGATTCTACTTCTTCTTATGTTTGTTTTTTAATGTAATTTTATTTGAAAATTGATTTTTATTTGATCAGGATATTTTTTACATGTTATTCTGAGTACACTCCCATGAAGATTCGATGGATTTCCAATGGGAATCTAGAAGAGACCCACGGTTAGTATACCCTTCATTTAATTAACCAAGGTATTTATTTATAGAGGTTTTGAAGCTCAACCCTCCTATATTTTATGGTCAACCAGATCCTTATAAAGTGGAGGTTTATCTATGTATCATCAATTAAATCTTTAGAATACTTGTGATTATCTTGTTTTTAAATATAAAATTATCTTTCTTTATTCTCATATGCAGGAGTTGTAAGTGGTGGATTTATATTGTATAGACTAAGATAAAAAGGATATTTCCTATGATTTTTTTTAAATTTTTTTCATCCAGTAATATTACTCTGAGGATATGAAGGTATTGAAGGTTATGGAGTTGAACTATATCCACTACGGTGGTCAATCATCATTGGAGTACATCTATTATTTTGTCAATATAGTCCCACATATTCCAGAGTTTACAATTTAACAATCAATGAAGTGCCGGTATTTTGAGAAAGGTTTTCATCCTGATCATTAGTTGAGGGTATCCGAACATGGTTTAACTACCTATTCTTATTTTGTGAAGAAAGTGGTTCAAGTTAAAGTAATGTTGGAAGGTGTATTCGAGTAAATTTTTCCTTATTTAGTTCTTGGATTTGGTGAAGGTGAGTATGGTAATGGGAAGAAGAGAAAACATGAATTCAAAAAAGAATTTATTAGTATTGAGTGGAATTGTATTATCTTATCATAATATACTATCCATATGACTCTAGTGTTCCATAAATGTAAAAATTATGGTCAAAATAATTATTTATGTCAATCTTATATAAATATATGTCACTCTTCTTGATGTATGTTCTATCTTAAAAGGTTTTTCAATGGTTTTCCTCAGAGAAAGAGTAGTTATAGAACTTATCCTTTGGTGGCTTATCTAATTTATCTTGTAAAATAAGTTTTTGATTTATCCCCTATTTGAGGTAGTATTTTCCCCCTCTTTTATTTTTTATCATTTTAGGGTTCCCAATTTCTTATTCTAGAAATATTAGGTCTTATGATCAAGTGTGTTTTTTTTTGGAAAATAAGTATTGGGTATGGGTATTGTCATGGAATCCTAAAATGGTGGGGATAAAACTTTGGTCACATTTAAATGTTGATAATTCTACATTTCTCTATCTAGTTCCCTTAAATGATTCTCCATTGAGAATTTTATCAATGTATAAGAATTTATTTTCCCATTTCATCATAGTTAAAGTCTTCTTATGTTGATGTGGGGCTCTTGTACCAGGCCCAAATGGTATTATTGGTTGCAAGGTTCTTGTCTTATGGTTTTTTCATTCATAGTTTCTTGAGAAATGGTTTGAGTATAGTAGTGGAGTCTAGTTTATTTTGTATTAGTGATATAGGCAGTTTCGTGGTAGTGGTCATGATGTTATTCTGTTTTAAGAATCAAAATGTGGTAAAGGGTTCAACCTTAACCTTAAACTCAATCAAATGAAATCATTTAGGCTTTATAGGGGTAAAAACAGTTATAGTGGGGATAATTTTCAAAGACCAACCTTCATTTTTATTTTTATTATATTTTTTTATTTTGAACATTTATTTGATTTTTTAGAGTTTTAGGTAAAAGTTTTGAGTTTAGGGAATTTTTCCATTTTATTTCATGGTTATTGTGCATGGTTGGGGGAAAACATACTACTACCTGACTCAAGACCATTTTTTACTTCATTTTGTTCTTACACAGTTTAGTTTTCAAGAATAGTTCATTTTTAAGTTCAAATTGTGATTATACTAGGGAAAATCAAGTTGATATTTTGTACCAAAGTGTGAGGTTTTACACTTGATTAGTAAAAACCATGAGACAAGTTTGTAGAAGGGTTCGATAATTTTATATATATTTTCAGCACAGGTGAATATGTGAGTCCAATAGTGAGCATAATTTTGGTATATATTTTATTAGATTGTAACACCAGATCTTGTGACTTGTTTGGGTTTTAAAAATTTTGGGAAATTACATAACTATACTAGTTTTATTTTAATCCCCAAAACCCTCTTCAAATCCCATGGAATTCACATCCCCCACAAGAGCCTTCCCCTTTAATTCTTATCTTCCAGTTTTTGATTTGGTGGTATTTCTTGAAGGTTTTGGATCTGATTCTTTAATTTTATATTCTTTATCTATCTTTATCTTCCTTTTCTCCTATTTTCCTCCCCTCTCTTTATGATATTATATCTTGTACAAACCCTAAGGGGGAATTTTGACCATATCATTTATGTTTTTTAATGTTTAGGGTTGATTTTGGTTTCCTAAAGGTCTTTTGTTCTTTTTTGTAGTGGTTTATTGACTCATGAATCATTAGTGATGATTCTAAGGTTGGTTGACTAATCTATTGAATTTTTAATTTATGATCTAATGATTTAATAGTTGTTTATGATTATTATTTTTATATATAAATATTATTTTGTTATTTTAATGATTAATTAAAATGAAAATCAAGCATCAATTAATTTTGTTAAACTTCAAATAGTTTTTTTCCTTATGTAATGTGTTTTATAAAGTTTTTCCATTTAACCTTTCACAAAAAATGTTTAAAAAAATTCTACAAAGAATATTAAAATTTTATTATGATATTTGAAGTAATATTATGGATTTTTAATGGATTTCAAATTTATAAGAGGTGAGCATGGTTTTTTCAAAGAAATTTTTATTTGTAAAAAAAATTTGAAGGCCTGGTTAGAGCATTAGAATGGGGTTTTTTAGTTTATAAACACTCATTAGATTATGTCCCTATCTTGTTAGTTTTTAAAGGGCAAGTAATTACCTTAGTGTAAGACTTCTGTAAGATCTCAGCCTTTTCTAGAGTCATCTCAAGAAAGTTTTTATGTACGTTTTGAAGCTTTTATGTACCTTTAACTTGGAGTAGTGGCTTGGGGCGATTTTGGGTGAACTTTTATGGAAAACTAAGGGATAGTGGGTAGTGCATAGTTTTCACAGGGTTTGAAAAACCGGGGGACCAAACCATTCCAAGCATGAAAAGTTGGATAGAGGAGTCTGCACTATTTTACTAACCATGAAACTAAACCATGCCAATAGTGTAGAAGTAGGTAGTGGATTCTGTATGGTTGGAACGTGGTTTTCCTACCTGTGTGCCTCTCCCCAGGAAACTGTTCACGCTGATTTTAATATCAGAAAATATTTTTTAAAACCACCCAAACTCCCCAAGACTCCCATATTTCGACCTTGGATCAAAATTGTTAGATTTGGGGTGTTCCCAAATCCTTCCAGATGGATTACAAGGTGATATGAACACCATTCATTAAGACTGAAAGCTGAGATCGAAGATCTTCTCTCCTCCAGGTAAGTGGATTTCATCCAGATGCTTCTCTCATTATTTCCCATATCCTTCAAAAATCTTTTCATAAAATATTTCTTCCATTTTCATGGATATAAACCTATGAGTTAATATCTAGATCTAGATTTTAATGATCTTGATGCCTTTGATCTTGATTTTGGTTTTAGGGATTTACATCTGGAGGTTGATCGACGACATAGTGCCACTAGAATTTTGGGGATTTCTATTGGGCTAACTTCCTTCAATAAACCGAGGTAAGTGGTCTAGATTTAACTACCATAGTAATGCTTTATGATATTTGTATGATTTATGAAATTTCTAAATTTCCTTGATAATTTAATTCCTAATTTGGATAATTAGGAATATAGTTTTGACATGTGACATTTCTTTGTGGTTAATTGATAATTGAATCATAGAACAAATGAATGGGGGGTTTACAAAATTGATTGATATTTTGGAGATTTAATTATTTGTTGTGATATTTTATTTGAGTTATTGAATTGATTTTAATTTGATAATTAATTGGGGAATTAATTTATAAATGATTTATGGATTTAAAGATAATTAATTGTGAGAATAAATTATGACTTGATGGGTTTTTAAATGGATAATTAATTGTGAAAAAATAATTATGGAATGAGAATTGTATTGATTGATTAATTAATTGATGAATTAATTAATGGGTTATGTGCTTAGTTAATTTTTTAATTAACTAATGGCCTTTTAAATATTAAACAAATCATTGGATTAGTAAATGATTAATGTAGAAAATTTTTATGAATTAAAGAATGATTAAATGGCTAATATTTTATCGTGCTAGGTATCGCATCCTAGAATAATGTAGAAGTTGGGACATGGACATGGGATTTCTACCCAATATTTATTTAATCACTTATATGTATGGGTGTTAGGCATGATGACCTACACCGAATGAGAATTAGAGTGCTAGGCATGACATCCTACACTCAAAGAGATTTTTTGTTCTAGTCATGAAGTACTACACCAAATGATTAATGATAATAATGAATGATGATTAAAATGAGATTTGGGGTGCTAAGAATTACTAACTACAACAAATGATTATTGATAATGAATGAAGATTAAAATGGGAAACATAAATTGAACTTGGCCTAATGTGATTTTAATGATTAAATGACAATGTGATAACTATTCAATTTATAAATTGTATTTATTTCTTCCTAAATATACATGCACTATATTTTGAATAGACTCATTTCAGACATCGTTGGTGGTGGCCTATGGAGTTTTACTCACACCCTATTTGGGTTTCCTGATCGGTACATGAGCAGAATGTTTTGTTGTAGGACTGGATAAGGGAAAGGCCCTATGATAGGTTGAAATCTGGTATTGGATCATGGGAGAGGGAACCGGATGTGGTTTGGGACCTGTTTAGAGTTTTTGTGTCTTTAATTTCAGTTGTATTGTAGACCTTGGTACTTGAATTATCATATCATTTTTTACCTTTCATATGAGTATTATATTCTCTAGTTTTTCTATCATATGTCATGGTATTGTTCTTTTTATTTATACACTTTTGTACTTTTTTATTTTTATTTTCTTCTATTGGTGTTTTAATCTAAAAAAATAGGGTATAATCTCCCCAAGACTCACTTACCATACCCTCACTGCTAGTCGTAACCCTCTGGCATATGGGGAGGCGCGTTTGAGGGCATGTGGCCAATCAGCTTGGGCCACCATTCAGTGGCTCCCAGGTCAGGACGTCACAAAGTGGTATCAGAGGAGTTTTATTTTCTTTATTCTTCTTTTGTCTTATTGTTTTTGGAAAAGGTAGAAAGTAGACTAGGAATATTTGAGGCTTGTTAATGAGCTCGTTCATGGGAGTTGCGAACCCATGTATGGGGGAAAATACAAGTACTCAGGGTGGGATTGTTATGATTGTTGTTTGATATTGAAATTGTATATTATTTCACCTTGTGTGACGCACTTGGGGTGTGATTTAATATTTTTTTGACAATTAATGAAATTTTATTCATGGCCTAAAGAAGCATGATATTTGAGTCTGCATGCATAATTCTAGGAACATAGGGTTGTTGTGACATGCATTATTTTAGGAACTCACGAGAAAATGGGTTATGGGTAAATTTTTGAACTTGAACTATTTTTCATTGTTGTGAGAGTGGTATGAGAATAAATGGGTGTCAAATTATTGATGAAATGGGAAGGATTAATTAATTAATTATTGAATTAATTAATTTTAGATAATGTGATAAATTATTGTTTGATTAATTAATGGGAATTAATGTACCCTTTTTAACAAATTCCAAGGAGAAGGACCGTTAAGGGTAGTGATAAGGCCTTGGTGTTGACCGTGTGGCGAGAAAAGGGATGAAGTTTTTCTGGACAAAAGTATGTGAGAATTCCTTCCCGGAATTGAAGAAGCACTCCTTCCTAAAATTGAAGAAGCGCTTGACTACGACACCAATTTTTATCTTACCTGAGTCATGTGAGGAGTACACGGTGCATTTGGATGCTTCTGGGGTCGGACTAGGAGTCATGTTGATGTAATGGGATAGAATCATTGATTATGGGTCACATCAGTTGAGGCCACATGAATGGAATTACCCTACTCCTAATTTAGAGTTTTTAGTGGTGGTTTATACTCTTATGTTTTGGAGACACTATCTTTTGGGTGAAAATATTACCGTTTTACAGATCACAAAATCTTGAATTACATCTTTTCACAGAGTGACTTGAATATTCAGTAGCGAAGATTGGTAGAGTATATACAGTACTTTTATTTTAAACTAGAATATACTCTTGGTAAGGGGAATAGCGTGTTTCATGTCTTGAGTAGAAAAAATCAGACTCAGTTAGTACATTATTCGAGTGCGGAGTGGAATATGATGAATTTTCTGGTGGAAATGCATGTGGTAGTTCAAGAGATTCAGGAGAGGATGACTCTAGTTTATGTAGTAGTGGATTGAAAACTCATGAGACATATTAGGGATAGGAAGTTCGAGGATCTAGAGTGTTTATCCTTAAGGGAAAGCCTTTAAGGTGGGAAGACACCTTTTGACTGGAAAATAGTTGAGGATGATATTATCTCTGTGAATAATCGGGTCGTTTTGGCTTTGAGTATGCGAGTGGAACTCATGAGAGAATTTCAGGCTTCGAGGTGGGAAGTAGATCATGAGGTGGAAAAAAATGTATTGTGACCTTTGACAATAGTTTTGGTGTCTAGGTATGAAAAATGAGATAGCAGGGTTCGTAACAAGATGTTTTACCTGTCAGCAAGTGAAAGAAAAACATCAATGACCTATAGGCCTATTGCAACAGCTACCTATTCTAGAATGGAAGAGGGATGAAATTATTATGAATTCTGTGGTAGGAATTCCAAGGACTATTAGGAAGAATGATTCTATTTGGGTCATTTTGGATCAACTAATGAAGGTAGCACACTTCTTATCTATTAAGGAAGCCTTTATAGTAAAGCAGTTGGGGGAATTGTATGTGCGAGAGATAGTTCGTTTTCATGGGGTGCCACAAACTATAGTTTCAAATCACGATTCACACATTACTTCACTCTTTTAGAAGGGTTTACAGAAATTTCATTGTACATTGGTTTTATTAAGTACGACCTTCCACACATCGACAGATGGGCAGACGGAGGGTACCATATAGGTCTTAGAGGATATGCTGCCAGCATGTGTTCTTGACATTGCAGGTTCTTGGGAAAAACACTTGGCTTTAGTGGAGTTTTCCTATAACAGTTATCAAGAAACTATACAGATGGAACCATACAAGTCACTCTATTGTAGACCTAGTAGAACACTGCTATGTTGGTTAGAGGTGGGTGACTTAGAGCTGTTAGAACCATGTCTAGTTTGGGAGACATCAGAGCATGTGCAGTTGATTCGGAAACGTATGGATACATATCAGAGTAGTCAGAATTCATATTCCAATATATTATGACGATCGCTATAGGTTACAAAGGGTGATAGTGTATTCCTTCAGGTGTTGCCTAGATTGGGTCATCACAGGGTACGGACGTAGGGCATGTTAGCGCCTAGGTTTGTGGGTCCGTTCGAGGTGTTGGAGAGAATCGAGCAGCTGGCATACCGATTAGCACATCAATAGAAATTCAGCACTTTGAATGATGTTTTCCATGTGTCACAACTACAGAGGTATCTCTTGGACCCTTCTCACGTGATTTATGTGGAGGAAGTTGACCTTGATATAGATGCGTCCTTTGAGTAGCATCTGATATCTGTGTTGGGTCACAGTGAGAAAGTGTTATGGAGAAAACCCATGACATTAGTTCATGTGTTATGGGAACATGTAAATGTTCAAGAGGAAACTTGGGAATGGGAATCAGACATGATGGATCAACGGCCCAATCTTTTTGGCTCGAAATCTTAGAGATTTTCGGGAGTGTAGCTTGAGGACGAGCTGTTATTAGGTGGGGAGATTGTAAGATCCTAACCTTTTCTAGAGTCATATCAAGCATATTTTCTGGTACTTTTTGAATATATTAAGTACCTTTAAATTGGATTATTGTCTTGGGGATAATTTGGGTGAACGTTTATGAAACAATAAGGGATAGTAGGCTCTACATGGTTTATGCACGGTTTGACAAACCGTGTGACCAAACTGTGCCAAGCATGAGAAATTGGACAGAGGATCTACATAGTTGGTTCACGGTTTTCCTAACCTTGTGACCAAACCATGCCAACCGTGCAGAAGTGGGCATTGGAGTTCGCACAACTGGCACACGGTTTGTCTAAAGGTGTGCCTCTACCCATAAAACCATGCACACAATTTTTAATATCTGAAAATATATTTTAAAACCACCTGAACCCCCCAGGACTCCAATATTTCGACCTTGGATTGTTCTTGATATATTCTTGGTGTTCCTAAAGCCTTCCAAAGGGATTCCAAGGTGATCCAAACACCATTCTTTGATATTGAAAGCCCATATTGAAGATCTTATCTCCTCCTTTTAAGTGGATTTCATCTCGCTGCTTCTCCCGTTCTTTCCTTTATCCTTCTTAAATATTTTCATGGAATATTTCCCCTATTTCTATGGATCAAAAACTTTGAGTTAAGATATTGATATATGATTTTAAATCTTGATCTATATTTTCATGATCATGATGACTTTAATCTTAACTTTGGTTTTAGGTATTTAGATCCGTAGTTTGATCGACGATGTTGGGCCACTCAGATTTTGGGGATTTCTGTTGGGATAAATTCAGTCAACAAACAGAGTTAGGTGGTCTAAATTTTACTCCTATAGTCATGATTTATGATATGTGTTTTAGTTATAAAATTTCCATATTCCATTGATAATTGAATTCCTAAATTGGAGTAATTAGGAATATAATTTTGACATGTGATTTTCCTTGGTGGTTAATTGATAATTGAATCACATAACAAATGAATGGGGGGTTTCCCAAATTGATTTATATTTTGAAGATTTAATTATGGGTCGTGATCTTGTATTTTAGTTATTGAGTTGATTGTATTAAGATAAATAATTTGTAAAAATAATTATGAAATTATGTTTGGCTTTAAAGATAATTAATTGTGAGAATTAATTATGAATTGATGGGTTTTGAAATGGATAATTAATTATGAAGAATTAATTATGTAATGATAATGGTATTGATTGATTAATTAATTTATGAATTAATTAATGGGTTATTTTGTTAGTTAATTGTTGAATTAATTAATGTCTTTTGAAATGTTTAACTAATCACGGGATTAGTAAATGATTAATGTGGAAAATTCTTATGAATTGAAGAATGATTAAATGGATGAGATTTTGTAGTTCTTAGAATAGAATCCTATACTAATGTAAAAGGTGGGACCGGGCCATAGTATTCCTCCCCAATAGTTATCTAAGCGTATAGATGTAAGGGTGTTACGCGTGAATAACTACACTGAATGAGAATTGGAGTGCTAAGCCTGACATCCTACACTCAAAGGGATTTTGGGTGCTTGGCAGGACATCCTACACCAAATGATTAATTATAATAATGATTGATGATTCAAATGAGATTTTCGGTGCTAGGCATGACGACCCACACCAAATGATTAATGATAGTGAATGATGATTCAAATCGGAAACATGAATTGAACTTGGCCTAATGTCATGATTAAAGATTAAATGACAATGTGATAACTATTCAATTTATGCATTGTATTTATTGCTCTATAAATCTACATGCACTATCTTTTGACTAGACTCATTTTAGATATTGTTGGTGGTGGTGTAATGAGTTCTACTCAAACCCCGTTTGGGCCGCCTGATCGACACCTGAGAAGACTTTGTTTTTGTAGGACTGGATAAGGTAAAGGCCCTATGATAGGTTGTAGGTTGGGATTAGAGCATGGGAGGTGGAACCATATGTGGTTCGGGACCTGTTTGGAGTCGTTGTTTCTTTACATTCAGTTTCATTTTCAACACTTGGTACTTTCATTTTCATTGCATGTTTTACCTTTCAAATGAGTATTTTATTCTCTGGTCTGACTATCATATGTTATGGTATTTTTTTGATTGTTTATACTCTTCTTTCTTGGTTATTTTTATTTTCTTCCACTAGTGTTTTAATCTGAAAAAAGAGGGTATAGTCTCTCCAAGACTGACTTACCATACCCTTTTTACTAGTTGGCAACCTATGAAATATGGGTAGGCACGCTTGTGGGTATGTGGTCTACTGGCTCGGGGCATCATTCAGTGGCTCTTAGGTTGGGACATCACAACTTCCCTCATGCATTGATGATTTTAAATGAAAGAGGAAATTCTTTGGAGGGGTTCTAAGAGGTGTGGATTTCGTGTGTGATGTATTTCTATGTGATGTATTATATTTAATTTTACGTTCTTATTGGATACTACTGCTTAAAACACCCTATTTTATATATACTATGGGAACCTAGAGTATCTATTGGAACTTTGGAACACACTTTCTTCACTATCTTACGATTACTCTCTAGATAGTTTAACATTGTATAAAATTTTATATACTTGGGTAGGTTTCCCCTAAGTAAGGAAAGGTAAATTATAACCAAGAGCTAGGGATGTTTTATTACACCGTTTGTTCCGATATGGTGTATTTTTTTAGTGTGTTATAGAATATTTCCACAATGCCTAGGTAATACCATGACTACTAGAAAATTTTTATTTATGTTGTATACTTCATGTTTTATTACTGTCATTGTATATTGAATTTCATTTTCTTATTTCCCTCCATTAATTGATGTTCTATTATTATTATTACTATAATTGTTATGAATTTAATCTATGTATGGATCCTATTTAAAAATAAATGTTTTTATTTGAATTTTTTTTATGAAACATGTTTTAAAACACTTTTAGATTTTAAATTTGATAATCCTATTTAAAAACCGGGAATTCATAAACTCGATGTTCCACTATTTAGAATTCTAGAAACTCTTTTTTTAATTCATAAACCACATTTTTAAAATAAATCATGTTTTAAATAAAAGAATAAAAATAAACAATAAATTGTTTTAAAAATAAATGAGTAGGAAAAGCCTATGTTTATAACTGTATTTGAAACATAAAAGAATTTTATATTTCATTTAAAAGTATTACATGGGGTTTGGTTTTACTTATAATTCCAACCAAGTATCATACTCATGACTATTTTATCATTTAATTTTTAGGGTTAGGTTCCAGCTTATATTTTTTCACCTTGGTGTGATGTTGGTTTTTGGGATTGGAGATTGGCCCATGGTGTCACCTAGAGATCTAATTTTCTTTTTGGTTTTATTTTTGGTTTATTAGTAGTGTAATCTATATTGAAAATATCATCCATACATTATTTTTTACATAAAATATTGTTTAGTTCTAATTATTGATGTCATGTTGTATGTTTATTTCTTCCTTTACTCATCTCTATTTTATTTATATTTTCAAGATGATTATTTATTTTGGAATTGATTCCCAATGTATGGATGAGTCATGTCGTAATCCCATTTGTATTATACTGTATGTTTATTTGTGTTCATTGGGAGAAATAAAACCCACTAGTTCTCTTATGATAGTATTTAGTTCTTTTCACCACTTAGGTGTGATCCATGTTATTCCTCGAAAATATCATTAGCTGAATCAAAATGTTTTTTCAAGGGATAGCCGAGGATGGATAATGGACATTACTTAAGACTGATTATCACCATGTAGCAATGAAACAACATAGATAACGTTTGATACATACTTATGGTGTAATTGATGGACAACATGTTATATATACAGATGTTCGATTCAATGAGATACCTCCAGTATGTATATATGTTTACACCGATATATGCTAATAACTTACTAGTAGCATGGTGGAAACTAGTTTCATATTTTTATTTGGTAAGGATTCTTTATCATGGATAAACTATATAAGAGAGTCATTGATTTTTTAATATTTCCCCTCAATAGGGTGTGATGAGATTGACCTCCCACCATCTCAACCAATGTGAATCCCTAATTATTATTAGTAAGACACCCTGTTGATCATCTTCCTTTATAAAGAAAGTCTGTATATTTATATATATCTAGGGAAAATGGGTGTTTTTAGTTACATGAATAAAACCTATTCAAAAATATATGAAGATTGTTTTTTATTCCCCATAAATTAAGCACTTCATCCCTTCAGGTCCAAATAATTAGTTTCTTTCAAACTTTCTTTAGACCCTTATAATATTTGGTTATGCCATTTACTAAAGTTTTTTTATCCTATTGGTATGTATGGTAGCCAATATTCTTATTAGAATAATTTCATTTCTTGATATAAGTTACCTAATGATATATTGACTAAAGAATTATATATTAATATATATGTAATTACTTATTCCATTTCATCCAGATTAGAATGTTGATGTTTATTTGAAAATATTGATAGATGAGATGAATTTATTATAAATTAATGGTATAATTAGGTATTATAAAGTTTCATAAAAAGAATTTACATTGAGAAAATAATTATTATGTATAATAATTTTATTTTTAGTGTTTATTATATTATTTATATGAAGTATATATTCTCCCAAATCCTATCAAAATTTATTTGGGACGGTTGTTAGGACTCATCCCTAAAGCCCACCCGGGATGATAGTGAACACAAATATAAAGCCTGAAGCTCACTTTCAACAGGTCACAAATTGGAGAATAACATCAAGGGTATAAAGGAAACATATAATAGGAATAACCCTTATAATCCAATCCCACAATTCATGTAATATCATACATATAATATAGTGTCTAAATGAATATCCAAAAATAAGAAACTCATTTGGAAATGAATTCATGAATACCACTCAACTCAACATCATGAGGTACTAATTTCTAAATTGATTCCCAAATCCCCAATTAGAATATGAAAAAATAGATATAGAATATAATGGTGAGAAAAAAGTATACTCATCTGAATCCTATTGAAAACATCTAAAGAAAATGTGGTAGAGGTATACTAATTCCTAAAGGGATAAATAATGAAAAATAATAATTACCCAAAAGATTCACTTGTCACCCATCCTACCCAAGTAACAGTAACCTAAATACATAAAAAAATATTAATATAATGTCAAAAAAATATATGGTAAGGTACCACGAAACCACTTCCCTAAAGAAAAGGCTTCCCTCACTCTGCAATGACAAATATCATGATGCTCATATCCCCTTAATATTGACATAACCCAAATCACATTTATATAACTATAGTGACAACAACATTACAAGTTGTATACAATATACCACCATAACATAAATACCACATATGCATACCAAATCACTATAGAAAATGCAATATTGAAGGACATCAACTTCATGATCTCTACCTCCCATTTAAATCTTCATCATGCACCCACATCATAACCACCTAACCGTATACTATAAATTATGTCCACCGTAACCTATACTACATTTAGAAAAGAGAGAGGGGAAGAGGGAGAAGTCATTCATCTATATTAACGTCATCCCGAATATTGTTAGTACACCAAAAAACCTAGAATCACATATGTGTGATATTCACATTACCCATATTTGGTGGTGGTGTATAAGAAATAACAAAATTATACTGAATATACCATAACACACATTCCCAATGTAAGGACAGATTCCCAACACATCAAACCAAGATATACCTATCTCAACCTCACAAAAACATCATTTAAATATTTATCCACCAAATAACTAACTCCAATAACACCTCACAATAACAATACAACAACCAAAAAACTTATAATCCCACTTCTCATAATCAATTTTATACCATATATTACTTATAATTTTATATTCATTAAAAACATATTAATTAGTTTACACTCCATTAATTAGTCATCATTATATTCAATATAAATATTAATTCGTAGCCACTATGACATTATATAGCTCTAACTTATTCATGACATTTATATTTCCATTTCCCACACTTTAATTATTCACCACTTCATTTGTTATTTCCATGAAAAATATTACCCATAAAAACAATTCCAATTTCAATATATCATCCATTTTTTAAATATTAATTTAATTTAACAGTATCTATATATTATCAAATCACATTTATTGTAATAATTTGATAAATTCTATAAATATTATAAACTTCATGGAAACTATGTCACAACCACATTAACCTATCACTTCATTGCACCTATAACCACACTATACCATTCTAACAACCACAACATCAATTCCACCACTTCCATAAAATCATTCACTCTCTTCAACAATTAGCAAATGAAAATGATACAAAAACAACAACAACATTTAATCACCCCATTCTCAACCAAAAAAACTGACCATACTTAGATAAATCAAACCATAATAAGAAAAATAATAATTTCAATATCCAAAATTATTAATCAACTACATCTATTTGAGATTAAATATTTATTCAACATTTACTACATGAACAATATAGATATTGATTCTAGATTTATGTATCCTCTTTTTATTACCATTTTAAGTTACTATAAAATAAGTAATAAATCATATCAACATAAATAATAAAAATAGATCAAACTAGAAAGCTTTTCAAATCAATATGAGTAATATTAAAGGATTTGGGGAGTAGTGAAAGCATTGGGATAATTCCAAAATTTGGGTTTTCATAAATAGAAATGGATAATAACCAAATAAACTTATTAATGAATCCTGAAATATTTTGATAAGATCATGAACACTTTATTTAAAATTAATTTAAATATTAAAATTTCCTCTATATTGGTAATATATTTGATCAAATTTTATCCCCTATCATATCCCATTGTCATTGTGATAGGTAATCCAATCAAATATTTCTGTAGATGTATTCACACATGATTCAAAAATCCCTAAAACTGTTCTTGATATTATGGGTGCATAAATAGAGGAATCAAGTGCTTCAAACTATTATTCATCGATAATAAAAAGGAATCTCTTAATCCCTGTTTAGGTTATTTATAGAGGGAAAAAGGAAACATTTTTCCCCAAGGTTTGATAAAATTATAAGAGTACATTTTTTGTGTCCAAAACTACACTATTTAATAAATAATATAATTTAGAATATATACATAGGGTTACATAATGATAATTTCAAAAGTTCCCTTCTCTATTATTTAATCTAAAAAACTCCCTATTCCAAATATAATAAAAATATTAATAATAATATGATTATTATTATATCTTAATGCATGTGTTTATTATAATATAATTTCGAAAATAAATAAATTAACTTTTATTTTGAATTTATAAAATATAATATATCATTTCTATTGGGTCATTAAATTTGGTCCATATCCTCCCATGTAATTTATCAAAAATTTAATAGTAAAATATTCATTCAATAAAATCATTAAATATTATATTCACCAAAACTAAAAAATTATTTATTTTAATCTATTCAATAAACTAGTGAATAAAAAAAATACTTATTTATAACCTTGTAAATATTTAAAAAGTTGGTAAAATTCAGCTCACATATTCTAAATTTGAATATCTAATTAATAGATTTATATACTCAGCATTTACTGTAATGAATAATATTACACAATCTAGGAATAAAATTATTCTTAATATTAAATTCAATAAAATTTAATGATATTATATATATACGTAGTTTGTGACTATCTAAGCCTATTTATCAATGGAAATATATGAACTTAGATAAAGACTAAGATCCTCTTCTACCATCTTCTCAAGGACCTCATACAAAAAGGAGTTAATTTATCAAATAAAACAACCATGATACAAATTATACTATATAATATAATTCCTCTATCAACAAATATCTCATCAAGAAGGGAGAATACTTGTGTTTTCAAGCTATATGATCGATATATATTTGTTTGAAATTTTCAAACAAACTTGCCTATAAGATATTATATCCATGTATTTTATAAGATAATTCAATTTAAATCAAGTGGATATAGATAAATTCTCCCAATAAATTTGAAGGGGGAAATATTATCATGAATTATTCAATTAATGATATATCACTTATAGCACACCCAACACACGCTACATCACAACACACATATGTTTTTATGGTTTTCATCCATACATCAAAGTACATTATTCATGATACATATTAAAAATATTCTCAAGTCTAAGGACCAATGCACATGTTCATATATATGAATATCAAATGACAAATAAAATATGTGGAATTACAATTAGTGGGTATCTCCTCATAATATTCATTCTTTGAGATCTCAAATTTTTCATATCATGAGAAGAATTATTAATTTTATATGAGCCTTTATCACATGATATCAAGACATCATCTATGGCTTATCTGATATATGTTATTTAGACACCATGAATTATTTAATAATATCATCACGACATCTCTAGGTTTTCATTATATAGAGGAACTTTTATAACAAATTAATGTAAAACTTATTCCAAGGACATTATCACATTAATGTTATGTAGAGGAAAAATCATTATATAATAAGAATAAATAAATATACTTTGGTATTTTAAGGTAAAAATTAATTAGTTTTAGGTAAACATGTCTAATAAAATCCCACTTAAAAAGGATCCACTTTCTAAAATTTCTCAACTCATTACCAATCATATTATATTAATTCTCTAGTTTAGGTATCTATATTGTTTTTGGTTATGTCATGTTTTTTGGGGCTATACTGCTTTTTATGACTTTACCACTTTCAGTATTAATCTTAAGAGATAATATTTTGGATCAATTAACTTTTTTCCACTTTAATAGACATGAAATATTATCTTTTTTCCTTAATCAAAATAGTATCCTAAAATATATCATGATCATAATATAAAGTCTTGGCATAGTCCCATGATTTAGAATAAACTATCACATATTTTATACCGCTTATTTAGCTATATTAGAAGCTATAAAATACTCATCATATGTATACATTTCTATATTTAACTTAAAAAATATTGTTTTTCTCATACACTTATCCTAATATTAATATAAAATCAAATTTATCCAAAGGAATTCAAAATTTCCTCCACTTTATCACTAGCATCCCCACTTCTCAAAGTACCAAAAACATATCCTTCATACTTTATCAATAACCATTAGATTGTTATGACTACTTCTTTATTTAGTTCTATTAGTTCTAGTTGACATTTTCCCACCACATTTTTTTCGTAAGTAATTTCCAATATCATTATATATCATGAAATACCTGAAAAATCATATTATTGGAAAATATGGGTTTTTATTTTTTATCATAATTACTTCCAATGTATTACCACATCATATTAGAGTGGTTTATTCCATGTGAAAGGGGTAATAATTCATGATTGAGTTTTTATATATTATAATTTTTAATAATTGTTCAATTAATTTATTACGGATAGATCTAAATAACCTCATAGATCTATATTATTAGATATTGTTCAATAGAATATGGGTTACTATTTTTTGTCATTTATTGATTAAAATATATTTTTAAACTTATTATTGACTAATTGTAAGACTAATATATGTTTCCCATAAGTAATCAACATATATCATTTGGGAAATTAGGAATCTCATACTAAACTCTTTCAAGAACAAGTCTCACATTCATTCTTAATAAAAATGAACTCTCTTATGGATTTATCAAAAAGAATAATTTTTTTCTTGATTCTTTCTTCAACCCATAAATCGATGTATGTAACTTGAATACCTATGTGGTATACTCTAATTTCTCCAAGCCTTTTGGATATTTTATTTATACATATTCCACAAGGTTTATATTAAGGAAATCTGTCCTTACATGTATTTTCTAAATTTCAAAATCATGGATGGTTGTTATAGTAAGTGGAATTATAATGGATTTTAGAATGGTGGATACTGAAATTTTTTCAGCATAAAAAATCATGAACATTATCTAAATCATTTAGGAACTAATAGTTCCTTATAGGTATGATCTTTACCATCCCTTTTTTTGTTTTATACTTGAATACCTTCTAATGATATTTATATCAATTGGAGAATACCACCAAAATATTGTGTTGAACTGTGATGCGTGGATTTAATTTATGAGTTCATATTAACTAGAAAACTATATCTTATTTAAATTTACTACTTCTTTATATGATAGGTTTTATTATTATCAATTAATAATATATAACCCAACTCGATGATTTTATAACCATCTCTCTTTGGTTTTATCTTTCCTTCACAGTATGCATCTCTATAATAACTACTCCCCTCAAGTCTTATGTAGTTCATGTTCTTATTCCAACTCATGTGAATCTTGTTCCATGTCTACATGTATGTATACCTTACCCCAACTATCTATATTTCAGACACACACCCTCTTAATGAAATATATTATTTCTCTTGATTAATATATTTCTATTTTATGAAGTTATATAATATTCTATGTAACCTTTAAGGTAATAAATTAATATGTACCTTGAATTTACTCAATGAAACTTATTTTATAAAATATTCCATAATAAATATTTTGCATCTTAACACATATGACTATGACATAATGCATTTATTTTATATCATATGTTATATGATCTCTATTTTTTATTGGAGTTGGTATAGAGTTTAGGGTTATTTATATCATTTTCAAGGTATGTTTTGAAAGGATTAATGGATGATCTGTTGTACTTATAAGGCTCATTATCCATACTCCTTATTTTTAAATAATTACTATGATGTCTGTAAGGTAATTTTATTTTAGTAATAATTCAATTTTATATTTTAATGAACAATAATTCCTTTCTTAATATATTATTTAACTAATCCCACTAGGAGCATCTTATATCTTTTACCGAGCATATTATCAACATTACATTATACAGTCCTTAAATATCATTAAATTAATCTAATAAACTATATGAATTTACAATTATATTCTAAATATAATGGTTCCCATGTATTTTAATAAATAGATTATCAAAGCTTTATTGTATTCTCAATAATGGTAAATACCTAAGAGTATTATATTTAAAGAGTCTAAAACACCCTCCTAGTTATATTTTTAACATTTACATATATAATTATTTAAAAATAATTAAATTTCCATAACCAAATATTATTTGAGTCTTATATCTTATTTTCTTAATAATTAATTATATTATATGTATATATGTATATATGTTTTGAGTGTAATTAAAATTATAATTAAGTAATTTATAACCTAAAAAAATTGATTTCAAAAATAAAAAATGTCTCAATCTATCTAAAATTGGACACTATGGTAAATGTTTTGGTAACACATAATTAAAATCCAATAATATTAAAAAACAAGAATATTCCACATCTATGTTTTATGTTATGATCATTACTTACATGACTTAGGAATCAGGAACCATTAGCTACATAAAGGTTCAACTTACTTCCTATAATCTTTCCAATCCTCCATGGTTTTTGTGTTTGGATAAAAATATATGACTTATATAATTATTTTTATACCTAATAAAAGAAATATAAATATTAAATGAAATGATAAAACCACCTAAAGTATAATATCTGTCTTTATTCATCATTAATTCATTTCAATTTTTCCTTAAATGGCCTGTCATTATATATATGATGTAGATAAACTCTTTATCATTTCCTTCCTTTTGAATGTTTAATTTATTTTATTGGTGTTGTAAAGGATTCATTGAATTTATGATTATCATGGTAGTATAAACTCTGACCTTAACTTTGTTCAATATAAGGAATGAACAACCAAAATTTCACCAATCCTATTTAAATTAGTAAATTGAAGTCAAATTATTCCTGATATGATTCTTCATATCATTCATCTTATATTTTTTCTGAATGTGGAGAGTCTTGGTGGTAAGGGTGATAATATGAGATTAATGAAAAAAAATTATCCTTTTATTATACTAACTTCATTAATTGAAAAATATTTTTATCATTTTTCTTATGTGCTCACTATCTAGTTTTCTATATTCTAGATTATACTTGTACAATGTTGGGATAATCTCATTTATCTTTTTCTCATATTTATCATTATCATGTTCTTAGATATGATTCAACATGGATTATGCATCTTTTTTATTATAATACAAGTTAATATCCCTAGATATTTTTGATAACATGATACAAAAAACATTTTATGTATCCTATATGTGACTTATGTAGACATATTTTTCACTCACTCACTTGTTGGGATGGGTGACCAAGTATAACAGACTCCAACACATAAAAATTATTTTCTTGTAGTAGTAAAATTATAAATAACATCTACCAAGATTGAAAATTTCTTATGATGAGGAAATTTTATTTTTCAAATAATTACTATAGTGATTACATGGTTTTACTTTCAATTTTATATAATAATGTAAAAACATATTTTAGTCCTTTATCTTTTTTGTTGGTTCGGACATAATTAATGGTTTCTTAAACATCTCTCTATTTTATAAAATCTATATATCCATCACTATTGTATTCAAAATATCTAGTTTCTCTGGTATTCTAGTTGAAAATATATATATTTCCCTTAAAATAACACAAAATAAGCCTTATTATATAATTTGAAGGTATTTAGGTAGATTTTTATTTCCAATTAGAATATCTCATAACCCCTTTATCTATTGAATGGAATAATCAGTACAAAAATATTATTATATGCTAACACATTCATTAATGTTACACTATGTATTTATAAGTAAATAAACCCTTCATGCTAACTATATAAACATGACATAATACTTTCATTAGAACTCTCCAACAATTTAAATTACCCTGACATGGTCAAGTTAAGTACTTGTAACTATATGGTTTTATTCTAATACAAGATACATAATGTGTTTTAATGACATAATATTTTAATATAGGGATTTTCATTTTAATTATGAATACATATTTATTATTTAACTATTTACATTATTGTTAATTTTTAAATTAAACTTACATATATTTTAAAATTTATTTAAAAATTTATTTCCAGATAATAATTCCATTTGTATAAACTTTCTGAATTTATTCTTTATAAATATTTTTTAATTATATTATGTGGAAACTTACAAGAGTAATTAATAATAATCTATAAAATATATATTATACATTTTATTTCATTTTATATGTGGATTATTGTTAATTTATTTATATTACTTGATAGTGGTTATTCATCCAAATAAAACATGCATTGAATAAATAAATAAATATCCATGCAATGAAAAAATGAATTATATGATTATGATAATATATATAATGTTTGATTTATTAAGTAGTGATAAACCAACCTTAACCCTAGGGGGATAACTCCAAGATCCTTATCTTGGCTCAAGTTCTAGCAACCACTATTCTCCAATACATCTACTTGGTTGGATTTACCACATTTTAAGACTTAAACCAGCTCCTCTATTTGGGAAACCCTTCCTTTATAAATGTGTACTCACAAGTAGGGTAGGGTCATCATAGGTTTAACGTTAAATAACATAATTCTTGTACATGAATACTAGTATACAGTAAAGGTGTATGGATGAAAAATGGATCACTATTTATAATTTAATAATAAATATTACATAAAACCACATAATAAATAATTAAATCAAACAAATTAAACTAAAAAATAAATTGGTTGGTCAATGCTGATGATCATTTAGAACATGTGAGGATAACCATATTTATTATTATTATCATTCATTTCAAATCATTACTTTTAGGATAAATTAACTTGAATTAATAAATTAATAAACTAATTAATAAATTTTTTATTTATTTTAAATTTATACCCAATTTTCGGTCCTTCAAATATTCTAAGAATCCCATCAATTATCTTTAAATAAATTAAATAAATTTTACTTTAAATTTTAATAATCAAGTTCATGTCATGTACTAGGAATCCACATGGATTGTAATTCTCTTATGATATAAAATTTAATTTTTAGATTTAACATATACATGGAGTGTACTGTCACTTGACATGTTATGTTACGCATGTTGTGTATAGTTCACCTCAGGTATCATATAGTTAATTTTTTTTTGAACTTTTAATATCCTATAGTTACATGAATAGTCATGATATACATGATGTGTAGTTACGTGCAGTGGAACAGTGTAATCTTTGGAGTGTGTTTGACCACACAACACAATATAAATACACACAATGTGTACTAGTATTATGAGATATGAATTACATGACATGAATGGTGACAATTACACATCTGCTAATGGAATATTTTAGATGTTATTAATTATTATCATATGTTTACCCAAATGACGTACCAAAAATTACATGGTGTATACATTAAATGGGGTGACACATTCCATATAGTGTGTACATAGAGTGACACATCATGTAATTCATGTGTCAAAACTTTTCTCAATTGGATGTCAATGCATGGGGTGTAGTTATACAACTTACTTACCCACATGACATGCCATGGTTTATGAGTAATGTAATTAGTGTGAGGTTATATGATATATACATACTAGCTGCACACCTTCTTTGAAGTTGTGTACAACACTGGTGGTCAATACACGATGTGTAATGAAAGGTCGTATTGGCCCACATGACATGACATGATTTATGATGTGTGTTCTTGTTTTAGTGAAAAACTTCTTACAATACATGCAGTTTACCATTTCACACCATGTAATTATGTCATGCATATCGAAACCTTGGTACCACAATACGGGATCTTTGAGAATTTCGTACACATTTTGGCTCATTCATGGACATAAAAACTCAGAGTAACACTATATCTTATAAATTGGAATTAGAATGAAAATTTTAACAGGAAAAATTATTTTACAACACATGAAATTGATAAAAAAAATATAAATATTTTTTAATTAGAATTTTACTTCTTTAATACCACTTATTGGTTCAGGGGAATGGAATATTCATTAGGGATGTTATTAGTTTTAGTTTTTCATTGATATAAATGGATAATATCAAAAATAATTAATGAGAACAACCTAGAATATATTTAGAGGATCATGAACATTAAATTTATAATAAATTTAAATATATAATTCCCTTATTTTTGTAATATCCTTATTCAAATTCTAATACCACTCTTTTCATGTTGTTTTTATGGTGAATAATCCAAGATAGGATTTCTTTAGATGTATCCACACATGCTCCAACAATCTCTAAACAATGTTCCTGGTATTTTGGGTGATATCATAGAGGAATTAAGTGTTTCAAAACATTTATCACTGATCAGAAAAAAAAATGAATCTCTTTTTCTCTCTCTCAGGGATATTTAGGGAGGGAGGAAGAAATTATTTATCTATAGGTATTTAGGGAATTATAGATTTCATCTTCATTATGTCAATAATTCCAAACCTAGAAAAATAAAATAATTTCTAATATTTGTAAAGAGTTAAATAATGGAAGTTTCACAAATTCGTTTATCTATTATTTAATCTATTTTATCCCATTGACAAATATAGAAATAAAAATATTATTATTATATCTTATGACATGTGTTTTTATAATATCATTTTTTAAATAAATAATCAAATTTTTATTTAACTGATATTAAATAAAATATAATTTTTCTATCTAAAGATTAAACTCGAACCATATCATCCTATAGAATTTATCAAAATTTGAATAATAATATATCCATTAAAAAATAATAATAAATGTTATATTCACTAAAATTGTAAATAAATATTTATTTTAATTTTAATATCAATTAAAAAATATTTATTTTAATATATTTACTAAACTATTAAATAAGTAAATATTTATTTATTAACTTATAAATATTTAAATAAGATATAAAATTGAACTCATATATTTTAAACTATAATATATCATGAATAAATTTCTATGATTATTATTTACAAAAATAAATTTTATTCTACGAGTAGAAAATAAATTTATTCATAATATTAAATTCAATAAAATTTTATTATATTTTAAAAACACTTGATGTGTGAACCTCTAGGACACTTTTGAAATTTATATGGGTGAACATACTTTAAGTACAAAATCATTATCTAACAAAATGACAATGCCCCCAATAGAGAACAGTTAATATAAAAACTACAAAAAGATCCTTGAGAATACTGATTTTTAATTAAATCCCCTTTTCAAATTATATCTCATCATGTTGGATTAGTACTCATCTAATCACCCTTTATGATCGATTTAGATTTGTTGACATTTCAAAATTAAATCATCAAAAAATTACCATGGATATGGATTTTATAAGACATTTAAATGTTTATTAAAGATCCAGATATATCTTTATCCATTAAAATATACGTGGAAAATTATTTATTCACATATTCAATAAACATTATATCATTTATGGTGCACCCTAAATATACTGCCTTTCATGAAGCATATTTCCTTAGATTTTTCATCTATGTATCAATGCACACAATTCATAATTAACATTAACAATAATATAAATTACAAGGACCAATATACACGTTCCAAGATAAGAATATCTAATGTCAAATAAAACATATTGAATTCTTATTTTAATATCTTTTATCATAACCAACATTTTTATAAATCATCAATTGTGAACATCATGAGAAAAGATTAATATCTTACAAGTATCCATCACATTATAATAAAATATCATTTTGGTTCCATTTTATAGATGTTATCTAGACCATAATTCATATTTAATAATATCATCATGGAATCTCTACATTTACATTATGGTGGGGAACTTCTATAACCTATCAATGTAATGAATATTCCAAGTAAATCATAACATTTATGTTATGCCGGAGAAAAATAATTTTGTGATAAGAATAAATACATATATTATAGTAATAAAAATTAAAAAATAAGTTTGTTATATGTTATTGACTCTAATAAATAATACATGATAAGTAACATATAAATCAAATAAATCAGTAGTGATTCACTTATTCCTTTTCAATTTCATTAATTTATTTAGTTATTTTCATTTGGTTAATTCCAAATACTTCGCATTGAAATTATTTTCATGTTAACTTCACATTTAGAAAAAAAATAATGATAAGAGGTCTCAAATACCCTCCCAAAAATGACGATTTAAAAATTTTATCATAAAGATGAGAAGTGAAAAATGACTAAAAACCACCAAGATCCCTTGAAAAACACTTAAAACCCTATGAAACATAAATCAACATCAAGATATCAATAATAAACCTATAAAAATAAATCCATAACCCCTCTAATGATCTTATGAGAATAAATAATGAAAGAGAAATTAGTTAAGGATAAGAAGAATAGAAGAGTTGGGTGAAAAGAGGATCATATATCAAGAAGAGATAATTCAAGTGAAGTAGGAGGGATGATACCTACCCTTAGTGTAAAGGAACCTCAAAATATATACTTATTGATCTCAAATGTTTTAGGAAGACTAAAAAATAATTCTAAATAAAAAGAGGACGAAATTAAAACTGCACTATGAATGACCACACCATGAAGAAGTTTGCATGATCAAAGTAATATTTATGTTCTAAAAAATTATAAACAACTTATTGATGGTGATATTCCAATAATCCTTAATAAAATATAATATTTTTATAATATATAATATTTGATTATTTTAGTATGTCTCATGACATGAAATAGAGATTTCATTCCACAAACTGAACTAATTTCACTATAAGACTTCATTGAATCGTATGATTCTATTTGAGAAGAATCATATCACATGATTCAATATAAAATACTATGATTTATTAGTATCCAAATATTAATATTTTAACATCTAAATTATCACTAATGTATGCTATCATCAACAAAATTTTTCATTTTAGGAAATTCATGGGTTGATCAATGCTTTCATGTTTTGAACCCATGTATAGCTGAAGCAGAATCTAATACATTAAGTAAAACATGAGTTAATTAATGAACAATAATGAATATCCTGAGGTATATATAAATAGTATATCATCATGGGATGATGGTAGTCTCATGTAAACATTCATCTAGTTGAGTCTCCCTTCTAAAGAGTTTTATTATTATTCCTCCTTTACCAAGTAAGGCACTAGCATTCTTTAGAGTAGAGGAGTGAAAAAAGTTAGCATTGAGTTATTCTTTTAACCCATGGATGCATCATATATAATAGAGTATGGTGACTAACTTTGATAGATCTATGTCATTAATTTTAATGAATAAAGAGGTTTTACCATCCATCAGTGTAAGGTGCACACAATGTTCTTCAGTTTTTTCTTATACATGGTTTAATTTCATGAATTGAAGCTATTGGGATATGGGGATTTTTATTGATTAAATTATAATGATTATGTGTTAATAAATTGTTTTAAATCCATAATTTTAATTAGAGCTTCACCATGTTCTTTGATTTGTGAAATTATATTTAAAAAACAAGAAATTTGATATTATTTGACTATAATATTCTCAATAGAAAAATAAATTTGAGAATATTTTATGTTCTTCATTATAGGTTATTTGATATCATATAACATAATTGGTTCATCATATACAATATAATATATAATAGTTATAAATATAATTAAATACCTCATTTTTCTATATATCATAGTGTAGAATATGGGATATCATATAAAGCAATGGTGATGAACCATGCATAAAGATAGAGAAATGTATTGTAATAGAGATAAAATGCATATTATACGATATGATATCCAAAATTCGATGATTGATATTATAGAACATTAGTTTATAACATTAAATAAAATATATAATAAGGTATGTTACGTGTAACACCCGTGCATAAATTTTAGTAAGCTTTTTCTTTCGAGAGAAATAATAGTGTAATGCCTATAGATTTATTAAATAATATGATTAAGAACAAAATTAATAAATTTTAAAATTTTAATTTAATTCAATTAATATAATTTATGAATTTATAATGTGAAAAAAAAATTGGTTTAATTTTTAATATTTTTTAGAAACAATTTGTTTTTGTGAATAGTGAAAAATACCAATTTAACAAAAAACCATCACCTTTATGGAATTGTAATGATATTAGAATAAATTAAAAGATTAAAAATTTTAGATACCAAATATTTATTCAATAATTAATATAATTCATATCAAAAGTATATTTTTTGACTTAGAAATATACTTTTAACATCTTAAAAAATCTAAGTAATGTTTTGTTCAAATAAAAATTATTTTTCATTCTTCTATACTAATAACGTATATAAAATATTAATTTTGGTTTCAATTTTGTTTAAAATAAAATTATTTATCCATTTATTTAAAATAATTCAATAATTTCCATTTTAATTAATATTATACTTCATTTTACTATAAAATGATTTTTATGCTTAAAAAATATTTTTCTAAAAACTAGTTTCTTTACGTTTCGTGCACATATATATAAATTAATTTCAGAAAAATCTAAAAAATACATATTGTAAATTGGATTAAATATTATTAATCAAAATAATTAAGATTAGTTTATTTAACTTAATTTTTTTCCATAAATAATAGTAAAAAATTGATACCATTGTTTGGGATAAAACAGGATTGTCGGGTTGGGGGAGGATAGTGTTAAACTAATACATAAGGGTAAAAATGTCACTTATACTTTTATAAATATTAATTTTTGATTATATTTCAAACTTATATTATTTTAAATTTAAATTCCTGTCCATTTTGTTCCACTTGTACATGAAAATTTCTTTATATTTTTTAAATATTTTATATAATTCCTTATGTGTCCCACCTTTTATACGCCCTTTTTTACAAAAAATTGAGCATTATATCTCAAAACATTCCCAACCAAAAACTTAATAGATTAATTCCAACTTTTATTTATTTTATTTGTTTCTCCAAATACCATCCTATAATGTTTTAAGTTGTAATCCAAAGGATGTCTCTCAATGATAGGGTAATCGCATTTACCATCTCATTCAAAGTTTATTTCTTCTTCTAGATATTCTAAATATACTTTACCCATCCTACAATAATGACATTATATTTATAAATATACTAATATGTTAATAGGATTATGGTATATCCATTTTCCACCACTTTTCATCCCATGTAAAATGAAAAACCTCGCTTGTGTGTATGCAAGACCTACTACATCCATGTAACAGTGTAATTTATTTTTCATTAATACTTTACTTGTATGGTCATAGAGATTGAGAAAATGAATATATATAATATTTATTACATAATTATATTTCTTGAAATATAATATATCATTTACATTCTTACCCATCCTCCCATTAAAAAGTGACAACATCACTTGTGCATTGATGTGGAGGAACACCACCATAAAGTATTGCAATTCAATTTTCATGTCCACCATTAATGGATGATTATAAATATTTACATAATTAATATATATGATTTTTATACCATGATTAAAATCATTTATATTAATAAAAAAATATCAATATTCAGCTATCATAACTCTCAAATCAAAATCTATATGGAAAATGAAACATTTAACACTCAAAAATGATGATTATAATAAATAATTAATAATAAAAAATATTTAAATATGCAAGTGGATAATATATAATATTATAAGTATGTATATGGTTCTATTATAACATTATAAAAAGTATAAATATATTATATAGGAGGTTAAAATAACTTGTGAGGAAATTCGTTCTTGTGACATGAGTTTATTTCACAATATCATCTTTACAAAACATTGTTTATGATTAAGTTTTTTTAACTAGTTATTTGATATTTTTATATTAAACCCCATATATTATCTTCTCGCATCTTTATTTCTATAAATTAAAATTTTTCCTTTCATTTTACTCACTCTATGTACTCAAAAGTTCTAACGATCATTTTTATCGAAACTTAGTTTTTTTTATATTTATTAGGAAATAAATTTTTTCCGTGTCTATATTTTCTTAAATGTTTTTTGAAGAATGTTTTAAATATTATATAATGATTTATTAAATTTAATTTTAACCATGATTTACTTCCTATTAAAAAAAGTTTAAAAGTAATATTCTTGTCATTTTCATAATGAGTCACTTTTTACCAATGGTGTAAACATAATCTTTGTTTTAAAATTTCCCACGTGAACTAATTTTCATGCTATCATTACTATTAGTTTACTTTAATATTACATCACAAGTTTCTATATTTCTTCTCAGAGAATGTTTTTTCATAATATTATGGAAATCCTTATATTTTATTTAAGTGGTTTGAAAATGAGAATGGAATTTTTATAAAGAAAATTTAGTGTTATTTTTAAAAGTATTTGTATCTATGTAAAAATAATTTGATGAATTTATTATATATTGGTGATATATGTAATGATACCATCCTCTCATTTTTTATGGATGATTTATGATTATGTTGTTACATTTAATAATTTGAAAAAATATTAACATTTTTATGCTATTTTTTAAAAAATGAATGTTTCTGTTGATTATACAATGAATTGTAATTTATTTATTTTATAGATTGAATGAGTTATATTTAATATGTGATATGAGGGTAATTTTAGAGACCCTAGATGCATCGATATGTCTAATGAAACAAACTAGTTTAGTTATTTCACTTAACCTTCCATATTTATGTATGATTTCCTAGGAAAAGACATTTATGGTAAGATTATGATATTAAACATTATGAAATGTATAATTATAAAAATAGTTATTATTATGTAATAAACCAGTTCTTTTTTTTAAGTATGGTTTTCATCTTTTCCTTTTCCCTTAAGTGTTTTTGGGAAAAGAAGGAAAATGGGGGAAAATCCTAAATTTTGTGGGTACATGCCGTGTACTTTGGCTGTGTGGAATGAGAACACAGGGCGTGTAGGATTGTCGATGATGAAGTGTGTAAAACCCAACTACATTCTATGTACTAGGTATTTACACGTTGTGTAGTAAGTCAGCATGTGAATAGTAAGGCGATGAAGGCAGCTGCCAGATGAGTGATAGTACACACCATGTACTCAGGTATTACATGTCGTGTACTCATGTATTACACACCATGTACTCATGTCTACAGATGAACAGTTCTGCGCTGGCGAGGGACCACCAAAGGAACAATTTAAAAAATGAAAAGTAAATGTCGTGTAGTTTTTTTATTAAAACGAGCAGTAGCCTCTTCTGTTCACATAGTATGTTTAGAACGCCAAAGGAAAGCGGGAGAGACGGCCGGATCTTGGATGATCTCCCAACTGCACACCGGGAACCCTAATCCTACGTCGTTGATCTCCTTGGAACCGCATAGGTAATATCTTCCTTCTCCTTGAATTGTTTTTACCAATTATTCCTCTAAGAGAAGCTATTTACATTTTAACGAGAATTATTTTATCCTAGATCTACGTCATTATTGAACAATTCGGGAGGCGTCATTCATGTATACCGATCATGGGCGATCGAGGTAGGTGGTCTGGTGTTTATTCCCAACTGATAGGTTGAATTTTTTACAGTTTTCCTACGAACCCATGTTTGGGGTGTCGTATGGATGTGGCCTTTGATGAAAATTATCTTGAATTTTATAGATAATATAATGATAAGTTTAACACCTCTATTTGGGATCACTGCTTGGATGCAGAACCACCCTGGGGGTGCATTCCTCTATTTAGCCGTTTGGTGAGGATACCTGTGAGTATACTGTGAGTTTTAGCATGCTTTAAATTGCCTTGAGAGGAATTGTATAGAATGGCTTGCTTATGTGTTGGGATCGGCCCGGTTACTTGTATAGCCTGGGGTTAGTGTCTCGTTTAGCCTGTAGGCAACCTTTCTCATGCATGTGGGAAGTAGTTCATGTTCTTGTGGGGAATAGATTCTTTGCTTGTGGGGGACACCACGTATGCCTATGGGCGATATTCATTATGCTTGTGGGCAGACACATGTGGGTTTCGACTCTTCTTACCTGAGGGTAAGGATTGTATGTCCAAGGACAGTGTTATCATGAATGTTCACCATGGTGATTTTCATATGTTGTACCTGTCAAGTTAAAGCACATGCTTGGAATGGTTAAATGAATATTAAAAATGGAAAATTTGACTGGTAAAGTTATTACTTTTGAGTACTGCTTAGTTTATTTCATTTACTACTGCACACTGTTGTTGCACATTTTCACTAACAGTTTGGCATGGGCCTTTGGTGGTTGCCTAATAGGATTTATTTCTCACACCCTGTTTGGGTCATGAATTCATCCCAAATAGACTATATTGCTGCAGGTGTCGATAGGGGAAAATGTCCCTATGCAGGTACATGATTATAGTAGAGGAGTAAGAGAGCATGGGACTGAGCTTAGGCTTGCGATGCTGTTGAGTTCCTATTGCACTGTTCTGTTTTGTTTTGTTGTACCTTGTACTTTGAGATGTATTGTATTGTATTTCAGTGTATCATGTTCTGGTTGTTTTCATAGAATTAGTGACATACTGAATCTCTATATATATGACTGTTGTTTCTCTTTTACTCAGTTTTCCATTTCAGTTCTATGTTGTTTACTGCTTCCTTTGTTGCATGATTATGCTATTTATCTTTTCCGATGCATTACGCTTTGACAAATGAGGGCATAGTTTCCCCACTATTATACCCGGGCCCTCACTGCTAGTCGGCAGCCTCTGGAGTTTAGGGAAATGTGCTTGAGGTTATGTGACCAACTTGGTTCGGGGCACCCGTTGTGTGTCACCCGGATCCGGGACGTTACAAAGTGGTATCATAGGGGTTATTTTCTTTGAATTACTATTTGGAGCCATATTTAGGGATAGGATGGAAATGTTATTTGGTAAAAATTTGTGCCTGGGAGTAGCTAACCCGTGTACATGGAAAATCCAATCTACCTCGTTATTGAAATTATTACTTGTTTTTCAATTTTACAGTTGATTTGATTTTCACTGTTGGGTGATGCACTTGTGGTGTTCTGTTTATATTTTTATGCTGGGTTCTATTTAGTTGCAACCTGATAAGATGAGGGTATGCCATCTCATGCATCATTTAGGAACTTGCTAAAAATCGCATTCCATGCATATCTTCCATGCCATGTAGATGCATTTGAAATTGCATGTTGTTGTGATAGTTGTTGTGCTAGAAAAGCATGTTGTTGTGATAGCTACTTTGATAAATACCTGTTATTTGATAGGGTATTGTTGTGTGAGGTTTTGTTAGAATTAACGCAAAACTTTGGTTCTTGAGGTGTATGGGCCCTCAATGACCAGAATTTGGTGGATCATCGACGTGTTTATTTTTTTATAACCTGTATAAGATTCCAAGCATTGATTCACGAGGAGTATGGGCCCTCACGGATCGGAATTTGGAACTTAGGTGTTTGTTTTAGTGTTTTTATGGGTTTCAGAGTAATTTTTGAGGCATAATTTCTATAAAACCAGCATACATTCCATGTAGTTCTATGGACACACGTCGGGTGTTCTTTTGTTCGGGAATAAATGAAAACTTTTTAGGTACACGCTGTGTACCCTCAGTACACGCCGTGTAGTCTCTTCTCGTGTCATAGGTCATGTGGGTGTGGACATAGGGTAGGGAATGGCTTGGGGGAACACGCCCTCTGCCGGTTGTACACACCGTGTAGTGTAGACCCAGTGTCCGCCCGCGTAACTAACAACACGGACGGAAGAAACATTAAGACTTACACGCCATGTCTTCCTTGAACACATCGTGTAGTCTGACCCAGGTACCCGGCCGTGTCACGAACAACATGGGTCGGTGTTATATTTCTTTGTACACGCTGTGTCCGCCTAGAACACGTTGTGTAGTGTCAGCCATGTAGTCGGTCGTGTAGCGAGCAACATGGGTCGGTCTGGGGATTCTGTGAACACGCCGTGTCTTTTTGAAACACACCGTGTAGTGTGACCTGGGTACACAGGTCGTGTCACGAACAATACGGGCCTGTGAAATCTTGTCCAGTATACGTCGTTTACCTGTGGGACATGTTGTGTAGTGTTGGTTTAGGATATTCGTGTGCCTTATCCGTGTATAATGACCTGGGCAGGGAAGGAGGATTCAAGTACACACCGTGTAGTCTGAGGACACACCGTGTGTTTGGGGTGTTACACTACCAGTTTTAGCTGGAGTACACACCCATGTGAATGGATTGTGAGAACACGTCGTGTAGTATTTATACACGTTGTGTAGTCATGTTTTGTAAATCTTGAATGTTTTCTTTCTTATGTTCCCTTCTTACACTCCTTTTTTTCAGTCCTTGATGATCTTAATCTCAGGCATGCGTTTGACCTTGTAGAGTCATGTCACCGAGATGACCACCGGTTGTTCTCCAGGAGAGCGTCAAAGATTATACTCCTGATATGGTAGGCCATGGGCTACCATTGGATCCTCCAGTAGTTCCAGATGCGGCGCCAGCCATTATACCGGACATAGGCACAAATTCACATTCCGTGAAGGCTTCATGCGATTCATTGAGACCTTCCAAGGAGCACCACCGGCTGCCACATTTATGGCAGAGCTGATGCGTATATTCCAGCAACAGCATCTGCCTACGTTTTCAATGGATGGCGGACCACAGGATGCGGAGTCTTGGTTGGGTTTGATGTAGACGATATTCGAGCATCTGGATACGCCTCTAGGGTGGAGGGTCAAGCTCGCGAATTATATGATGTGTGATTTTTCCAAGAGGTGGTGGGATGTTACCACCCAGTCCTAGCATCACCGAGACATGGCATGGAAATATTTTCAAGAATATTTCTATGAATTCTTCTTCCCAAAGATGCTGAGGGAATATCGAGGTCGAGATTTCATGAATCTACAGTAGGGTACCATGTCAGTGATGGATTTCTCTCAAGGTGGTAGCACTATCCAGAGGAATACTTCTGGTGGCCAGGTCATGTGATAACAGTGTGGTAAAGAGGGGCACAAGAGACCGCAGTGTCCACATGACCCAATGGAGTTCGGAACATGCGGAAAGATAGGTCATCTTCAGCATTTTTGCAGGGCATTTCCACCAGTGGCTAGTGAGAGGGGTTCTGTATAGACTCCGCATACGGGAGAAGGACCAATAGCTTCGTACGAGTAAATGAATTGGGGTGCGTCAGCGCATGCAGGTAGAGATTATGGTCATGGTCGTGGTAGCCAGATACTAGGATCTCAGAGGCAGTAGGGTGGGTCAGCTCAGGGTAGCCAAGCTGTGTCGCAGGGCCACGGCACTGGGCAGGCATATGGAGTGCAATAGACCCAACATGAGTAGGAACTCGAACCTTCTACTGTCAGAGTTACTATTCTAGTAGCTTCTTTTTTATATTCTGTAATTTTCGATACAGGTGCTACAAATAGCTTTATATTTGTGCCCATTTTGAAGAGCCTTGGGCTCTGTGTTTCTTCGTCTTATGGTGTTATGGCACTAGACACTCTGTTGGAGACTATAATGGTTGGTGTGAATCAGTGCAAGGATTTCCCCCTAGAGGTTGGTGGGTGTCACTTTCTATGGGACCTCTATGTCTTAGAGATGACGAGCTATGATGTCATTCTCAAGATAGATTGTTTGGTACTCTTTCGAGCATTTGTTGACTGCTATCATCACAGGGTGAGTTTCACGTCACTAGAGGGCGTAGAGTTTCTATACAAGGACGAATGGGATGTCTAGGCGAGCCGAGTTGGACCCGAGCATCGTGGGCGTGGTGGAGTGACAGACCAGATTGTGAGTTTATATCTGGATGATTAGGGGACTTTTCAGAAAGATTTCCCTCAAGTAGTAGATCGTTTCAGGGATGTCTTCTCGGATGAATTTTCATGTCTACCTCCAGAGTGAGAGGTGGATTCCTCTATTGAGATTGTTCCAAGAGTGACATCAGTGTCCATTACTCCTTATAGGATGGCTACACCTGAGTTGTAGAAGCTCAAGAGCCAGTTAGAGGAGTTTCAGTCAAAGGGTTTCATCTGACCCAGTACATCTCCTTGGGGTTCACTAGCCCTTTTTGTGAAGAAGGCGGATGGTACCCTCAGACTCTGTGTAGATTATCGGAAGATGAACTAGATAACGGTTAAGAACCGATATCCCTTACCAAGGATTGATGATGTTTTTGATCAACTTCGGGGAGAACGAGTGTTTTCTAAGATTGACTTGAGATCCGGATATCATCAGTTGTACGTTAGACCATCTGATATACCTCTCACAGCCTTCAGGAGCAGGTATGGTCTATATGAGTACTTGGTGATGTCATTCGGACTCACCAACACACCAGCAGTTTTATGGATCTGATGAATCGTGTGTTACGCCCTTATCTGGACTCTTGTTTGGTAGTTTTTGTGGACGACATCTTGGTTTACTCTCACACTCTATAGGAACATGCTACCCATCTTGAGATAATATTGATTACACTAAGAGAGCACCGTCTATATGCTAAGCTCTCAAAGTGACACTTTTGGATGGACTAGATACACTTCCTAGGTCATATTATCTTAGAGGTAGGAGTTGCGGTGGACCCAGAGAAAGTGAGAGAAGTAGTTTCCTGGGAGCAGCCTAATAACGTGTTTGACATATGGAGTTTCTTGGATTTGGATGGTTATTACAGGTGCTTTATACAGGACTCCTCCCACTTAGCAGCGCCACTGATGGGTCTGACTAAGAAGGGGGTGAAGTTCGTTTGGTTTGAAGCTTGTGAGATAGCCTTTCAAGAGTTTAAAGGAAGTTTGACATCAGCACCAGTCCTGATACTTCCAAAGCAAGGGAAGAGCTATACTGTTTACTATGATGCATCAGGTATTGGGTTGGGAGCAGTGTTGATGCAGGGTGATCGAGTAGTTGTGTATGGGTCTTTACAGTTGAGGCCACATGAGAAGAACTACCTGACGCATGACCTTGATTTGGTTGCAGTTGTTCATGCATTATACTGTTGGAGACATTATCTCTTGGGAGAACATTTTGTGATGTTTACGGACCACAAAAGTTTCATGTCCATATTTACACAGCATGACTTGAATCTAAGACAGTGAAAGTTGGTCTAATACCTTCAGTCCTTCGACTTTGAGCTTGCCTATGCACCTGGTAAGGGAAATGCAGTATCTGATGCACTGAGTAGGAAGACTTAGACATAGGTAGTGCAGGAGGCCAGTGGTGAGTGGCAGCTTATGGCTTTATTCTTCGAGATGCATTAGGAGGTGCACGATAGTCAGGGGTAGACCTATCTTTCTTCCTTAGCTGTGACATCTACCCTCCTAGATAGAGTGAGAATGAGACAACTCTCAGATTCAGAAGGCCTAGTTCTATGGGAGTCAGTGGAAAGTGAGGAACCTCCTCCTAGATGGATGATTGGCGATGATGAGGTATTATGCTTCCATGGACGAGTGTGAGTTCCAGGGGATATACGCAAGGATATGATGTGGGAGTTTCATGATTCAGCTTAGGCGGTGCATCCCGGAGTTACCAAGATGTACCATGACTTGAGACATTAGTACTTGTGGTCGGGTATGATGAAAGAAGTATCTGGTTTTGTTACGAGATGTTCCACCTGTCACCAGGTGAAGGTGGATCATCAGAAGCCAGCTGGACTCTTACAGCAGTTTCCCATTCCGAAATAGAAATGGGATGATGTCACGATGGATTTAGTGACCAGGTTGTAGAGGTCACATCGAGGCAATGATGCTGTGTGGGTCGTTGTGGACAGGAATACGAAGGTAGCTCACTATTTACCGATTAAGGAGACATTTGGTGTTGATGAGCTCAGGAATATGTATATCTGAGAGGTCGTACGTATTAATGGGGTCCCTTATTCTATCATTTTAGATAGGGACGCATATTTTACGTCTCATTTCTGGAAGAGTTTTTAAATGGAACTGGGTATACAGGTGCTTCTGAGCACAACATACCACCCTCAGACTGATGGCCACTCATAGAGTGCAATACAGGTACTTGAGGATATGTTGCGTGCATGCGTCATAGACTTTGGGGGCTCTTGGGAGAAGAATATACCCCAGGTTTAGTTTTCTTATAATAATAGTTTTCAGGAAACTATTGAGATCGAACCTTACGAGGATTTATATGGTAGGTCATGCCGATCACCCTTGTGATGTATGGAGGTAGCTAAGGCAGCTTTACTAGGACCACATATTGTGCAGGAGACTTCAGAGTAGGTATTTTTTATACAAAAGTGGATGGCTACTGCGCAGTCTCGTCAGAAATCTTGTGCTGATCATCGTAGGTGACCCTTAGAGTTTATGGTCGGGGATCAAGTTTTCTTGCATGTTTCACTAAGGTTGGGACACAAGTTGATTAGGAGATAGGGTAAATATTCACCGAGGTATGTGGGGCCATTTTAGATTTTGGAAAGAGACAGGTCGGTTTCCTATCAGTTATAGTTACCATAGAGGTATCGGGCCATGCACGATGTCTTCCATGTATCTCAAATGAACTGTTACCACTCAGACCCATACCACGTATTTCAACCCAAGGAGGTTGAGAATCAGGTCGATGTGTCCTTTAAGGACAATCTGATTCCAATTGTTGATAGGAGCATGAAGGTTCTCTGAGTCTGATCAGTTCCTCTCATACGGGTGTTATGGCAGCATGGCCGAGTGCAGGACGAAACCTGGGAGTGGGAGACTGACGTACATGCTCAGTGGCCAGATTTGTTCTCATCTTTATCTTCACCACCCTTGGGAGGGAAATTTGGGGATGAATTGATTTAAGGGAGGAAGTTTGTAAGAACCCGGTTCTTTTTCTTAGGTATGGGTTTCATATTTCCCTTTTCCCTTAAGTGTTTTTGAGAAAATAAGGAAAATGGGGAAAAATCCCAAATTTCGTAGGTACACACCATGTAATTTTCCACAAATTATGTGCTTTGGCTGTGTGGAATGAGTACAAAAGGCGTGTAGGCCTGTTGATGATGAAGGGTGTAAAACTGACTACACGTCGTGTACTAGGTATTGACATGCCCTATAGTCAGTCGACTGGTGAATAGTAAGGCAGTGAAGGTAGCTACCAGATGAGTGACAATACACGCCTTGTACTCAGGTATTACACGTCATGTACTCATGTATTACATGCCGTGTACTCATGTTGATATATGAACTGTGCCACGCTGGTGAGGGGTCGCCAGAGGAACAGTTTAAAAAAATGAAAAGTACACGCCGTGTACTTGATAGTACATACCATGTAGTTTTTTTCGATTAAAACTTGAATCATCTTCCTATGTTCATAGAGGATTCTTAGAACTCCGAAGAAGAGTGGAAGAGACATCAAGAGCTTGGGGGATCTCCTGACCGCACATCGGGAACCTGATTCCTACGCCGTCGATCTCCTTGGAACCGCATGGGTAAGCTCTTCCCTCTCATTGCATTGTTCTTACCAATTATTCCCCTAAGGGAAGTTATTTGAGTTTGAACGGAAATTCTTTTTTCCCAGATCTACATCGTTCTTGAATGATTCAAGAGATATCGTTCATGTATACCGATCAGGGGTGATCGACGTAGGTGGTCTGGTGTTTATTTCTAACTGATGAGTTGAATTTGTGTACCGTTGTGCTACGAACCCTTGTTTGGGGTTTCGTATAGCTGCGTCCTTTGCTGAAAATTATCTAGAATTGTATAGATAATCTGATGATAAGTTCAACACCACTGTTTGGGACCACTGCTTGGATCCAGTACCACCCCGGGGGTGCATTCCTCTATTTAGTCGTTTGTCTAGGATACATATGGGTATACTGTGAGTTTTAGCATGCTTTAAATTTCCTTGAGAGTAATTGTATAGAATGGATTGCTTATGTGTTGGGCTCGGCCCGGTTACCTGTATAGCCTGAGGACAGTGTCTCGTTTATCCTGCATGCAACCTTTCTCATGCCTGTGGGTAGTAGTTACTATGCATGTGGGCAATAGATTTTGTGCCTGTGGGTGACACCTTGTACACCTGTGGGTGATAGTTGTTATGCATGTGGGTAGAAACCTGTGGGTTTAAACTCTGCTTACCTGAGGGTATGGTTTGTATGTATGAGGATAGTGTTATCATGAATGTTCACCGTGGTGATTTTCAAATGTTGTACCTGTCAAGTTAAAGCACAAGTTTGGCATAGTTAAATGAATATTAAAAATGAAAATATGACTCGTAAAGTTATTACTTTTGAGTACTGCTTAGTTTATTTCATTTAATACTGCACACTGTTGTTGCACATTTTCACTGACAGTTGGGCATGGTCATTTGGTGGATGCCTGCTGGGATTTATTTCTCACACCCTGTTTGGGTCATTTCTTCAGCACAAATAGACTATATTGTTGCAGGTGTCAATAGGGGAAAGGGTCCCTATACAGTTACATTATTGTAGCAGAGGAGTAGGAGAGCATGGGACTGATCTTAGGCTTGCGATGCTGCTGAGTTCCTGTTGCACTGTTTTGTTTTGTTTTGTTGTACCTTGTACTTTGAGCTGTATTGTATTGTATTGTAGTGTATCTTGTTCTGGCTATTTTCATAGAACTAGTGACATATTACATCTCTATATATATGACTATTGGTTCTCTTTTACTCATTTGTCCATTTCAGTTGTATGTTGTTTATTTCTTTCGTTTTTTCACGTTTCTGCTATTTATCTTTTCCACTGCGTTACACTTTGATTAATGAGAGCATAGTTTCCCCACTATTAGACCTGGGTCCTCACTGCTAGTCAGTAGCCTATGGAATTTGGGGAAATGCGCTTGAGGTCATGTGACCAACTGGGTCCGGGGCACCCCTGGTGTGGCACCCAGATCCGGGACGTTACAATTATCCATGTTTTACTTATGTTGTTATGTAATTCATGTATTTAATACCCCTTTTATGATATTAGTTATATATATTCTTTTATTATTGATTATATATGTTATATTATTCATGCTTTATTTATCTTATGATATATTCTATTGTATCATTTCCCTTACTGGGCATCTAATCTAACTTGTTATTATGTATTCCTTTCCATGTGACAATGAGAAGACATATTTTAATTATTTCAAGGATTTACTAGAAGAAATAATAAATTTCTCACTAAAAAAGTTAATTTTTATTTCACTTTTTAATATGTAATATAAGAATCATATATTTATATAATATCTAAAGAATAATAAACT
Organism: Viscum album; assembly: GCA_963277665.1. Lineage (NCBI taxonomy): Eukaryota > Viridiplantae > Streptophyta > Magnoliopsida > Santalales > Viscaceae > Viscum > Viscum album. The sequence goes on along the minus strand of OY728119.1, from coordinate 174,424,492 downwards.
ATTATATCCATAAAGATATAATTTATTTTATTTTGTTCCAATGTGTTAAAATATTCACCGACTCCAAGTCACTAGAGTTGAGGTGACACATCCATGGTTTAGGATACTCCATCAAGAATTGTGATTCTTTAACTCATCTGGTAAAAAAATATCTATCTTTATTAAAAAATAGATGTTTATTCTCCTAGAAAAATATATAATATTCTTAAAAAATATCAATTTGACGAACTTACCTTTTATCCTTTTAGAAATCATTTCCTTGAAATCACAAAATTTATTTTAGAACTCTTAAAATTTAACTCATATTTTACCTTCTTCAAGAAATTAATATTTCACCTTTTTTTAGAAACTCATATTTCACCTCCTTTCAAAAAACTCATATTTTACATTCATCCAAAATATCATATTAAAATTTATTTAAAATTCCTTATATTTTCTAAAAAAATCCTTCAAACACATATTGACATGTTGAACAAAAATGAAACCAAAATAATTTGGGCACAAAAATATCCCCATTTGTATTCATGGTCAATATCACCACACATCATTGAACTCAATATGTGGAATCATTAATTTATCCAATTTATAAATAATAAAATTTAAAAGGAAGCATAGTCATCTCCTTCTTATGTTTCTTATGTTTCCTCTCAAAAAAACAACTCCTCAAATCTCTTCTGAATTTAATGAGAAGAATGGTATCATTTGATTCTTAGAAAATTAAATTTAGTCAATCGAGTCTAATTCTATATGAGAAAAAACTAGTGTAAAATAAAATAGAGATATAACAAAGGTTTTCTATGATAACTATAAAAACTCACATGTGAAACCACTTTGTTAATGATTTTAATGGGTTTTTTTGTAATCATCATTTCTTGAATTGTTTTATCATTTTATTTCCTAAATTTCTCTATTTATTTGTGCTTCTTATAATTTTTATTCTAATAATTACCATCACTTGAATTTTCTTTAAACATCCATTTTCCAAGTTATTTTATTACCAATGATAGGAACTTGTGATAATATAGTAGTCATATATTCTTACAAATGATGACCAGATTGATCACCCCTTCTACACACGTCATCATGAAAAACATATATTTTTTCATTCATACTATTTAACTTTAATAATTTTCCTATTAAAATAATTTTTCAACTTCTATAATGTTTTATTACTATTGACAAAATTTCTTATCCTTATGATATGTGACGTCCGACTCAAGAGTCACTGAATGGTTCCCTGATCCGGTTGGCCATATTCCCTAAAGAATGCCTCCCCATATGCTAGAGGGTGACGACAAGTAGCGAGGGTCTAGTAAGTCGATATTGGGGAGACATTACCCTCTTTTATCATAATAAAATACCAATAGAAGCAAACAAAAATAACCAAGTGTGAAAGTGTATAAATTACTAGAGCAGTACCATGACACATGATAGTAAAAACTAGAAAATATAATACTCATCTGAAAGGTAAATAATGCTATGATAATTCCAGTGTCAGGTCTCTATAATAAAACTACAAGTAAAGACACAACGACTCCAAAACGGGTCCCTAACCACGTCGGGTTTCCACTCCCATGCTTTAATCCCAAATAACAACCTATCCCAGGGCTAGGCCCATATCCCATCCTACAAGAAAAAATTCTACTCAGGTGCCAATCAGGTGCCCCAAATAGGGTTTGAGTACAACTCAACCAGCCACTACCAATGGTGTCTAAAACAAGTCCAGTCAAAATATAGTGCATGGATTTTTATGAAGAAATAAATACAATTCTTGATTTAAACAGTTATCACATTGTCATTTATCTTTAATCATCACATTAGGTCGTGTTAAACTCCTATTCCCCATTTGAATAATTATTCATTAACATTAATCATTTGGTGCAGGTCATAATTCTTAGCACCTAAAATATTATTTGAATCATCATTCATTATTATCATTAATTATTTGGTGAAGTTCGTCATGCCTAGCACCCTAAATCTCATTTGAATCATCATTCATTATTGACATTAATTTGGTGTAGGTTGTCATTCCTAGCACTATAATATTGTTGAGTGTATGTCTCCATGCCTAGCACTCCTTTTCTTATTCAGTGTAGGTCATCATGCCTAGCACCACATAATCTCAATCTTGGATAACTATTGGGGGGAACGCCATGTCCAAGTTCCAACTTCTTATTGGTCTATAACGCCATTTCTAGAACCACAAAAATCTCATCCATTTAATCATTCTTTAATTCATAATAATTATCCACATCTTCCATTACTAATCCAAAGATTAGTTAAAAATTTCAAAGACCATTAGTTAACTCAAAAATTAACTAAGAAGATAATCCATTAATTAATTCATCAATTAATTAATCAATCAACACAATTTTCTTTCCATAACTAATTATTCAAAATTAATTATCCATATCAAATATCAACATATATTAATTAATTCTAACAATTAATTATCTTTGATCAATATCATGTAACATAATTAATTATCACAATTAATTATATTTTTTCAACATCATGGAACATAATTAATTCTCCGAATTAATTATCTTTCATAGACAAACATCATTTCATAATAAATTCTTCCCGGTTAATTATCATCACAAAAATAATTTAATATCTCAAAGAAAATATCTCAACCCATATACAATCTCCAAAAAAAATATCAATTTGGGAAACCAATCTTCATTTGTTCTGTGATTCAATTATTAATTAATATCCAAGGCTACTCAATTCAATTCCACATTCCTAGTTACTCTAAATTAGGAATTCAATTATCAAGGGAATATAGAAAATAATAAACTACATTCATATATCATAAATCATGACTTTGGGAGTTCGATTTAGACCACCTACCTTGATTTATTTATGGAAGTTAGTCCAGTGGAAAATCCCCAAAATCCAAGCAGCACAACATCGTCGATGAAGTGTTGGATCTAAATCACTAAATCCAAAATCAATATCAAAGGAATCAAGGTCATGAAAATATATATCTACATCCACAATAATAGATCTATATCTCAAATCATTGTTTTAGATCCATGAAAATGGCGGAGATATTTCAAGATAATATTTATGAAAGATTGAGGAAAGAATGGGAGTAGCAACAGAATGAAATCCACTTAGCGGGAAGAGAGATAATATTTGATCCGGGATATAAATCTCAAAGAACAGTGTTCAGATCCCCTTAGAATCCATCTAGATGGATCTAAGATCACCCAGAAATTTTCAATCTTGATACTAGGTCGGATTAGAGAGGTTGCAGGGGTTCAGGTGGTTTTAAAACCAATTTTGGGAATAAACTCCTCCGTGCACACGGTTTCACCTGGGAGGCTGCACGGTTAGACCAAACCATGTGCCAACCGTGAAGTCTTCCACTACCCTCATGGTTCGATGGTGCATGGTTAGTCAAACTGTATGCCAACTGTGCTAACTTCCACTGCCCACATGGTTACCTTGTGCACGGTTTGGCCAAACCCTGTGCAACCCCCTGTCTTCCAAGGTTCCTTAAAAACATCTCCCAAACACACCCTAGGTCATACCCAAAACCAAAGTAACATAATAAAAACAAAACATACTTGAACATACACCAGATTTTTCTCCAAAAAATATTAGGATCTTACATGATATTACTCTCTCTTGACTCATTCTTTATGTAAGGTTAGGTCTTATTGAACCGAAAATTATATTCTTGGTTCCCAAATGTTTTGAACACCAAAAACAATTGAATTTCTATTTTCTATAATAATATTGATTGGGTAACACTGTAGACGCCGGAAAAGTCCGTTACTCCTCAAACGAAGTTCCGGATGAGGAAAGCGAGGTCATATTTGGAGTCAGAAGCATGTTTCGGAAGGCCCGAAGGCCCTGCGCGAAATATTGGAGGCCCGCACGCAATCCTTCCGGGATTCGCGCAATGGGGCGAGTCGGCGCGTAATTTTCCACGCCCGACGTCCCTGTGCGACCCTATTGCGCGCCGGGCCCCTATTTCGCGCCCGAGCCGCGTTGCGCGCCCGTGAGCCGAATTGCGCGCCCGCGCGCCGACTTGCGCGCCCGCGAGCTGAATTGCGCGCCTGGGGTTGCCTATAAATACAAGGCGACCCCCGACGTTTTGAAGGTTGCCAGAATTCGAAGGGTCGCTCGTGCGCGCAATCCCACCCCCTCCGCGCGCAATGCCGATCTTCAGGTAACCTCCTTTATTTCGCACAATCAAGCCTCGGGGTTCGCCTTCGCGCGCAACCCCTTTGGCTTCTTTCCTTTGACCAACTCCTCACCCAAAGGCCTTCACGCGCAAAATAAGCCTCTTGCGCGCAATTGCCCCCCGAGTGCGCGCAATCCAGCCCGATTGCGCGCAACCCCCCTTACTAAGTGGCCATTCGTTAAAGAATGGGCCGTTGCCCCCGCGCGCTATCAGAGGCCCGGTGCGCGCAATCTCCATCTTCCACGCACAAAGCGCTAGCCCAATTGCGCGCCAGCCCGCCCAATTGCGCGCCGACCCGCGGTATTGCGTGCCAAGCTCCTCTTTTGCGCGCAACCCGCCAAGGGTCGCCCCCTTTGACCCCCTGAGGGTACACGCCTGCGTGGCGCCCGATGATCTTCATCCCGGTGCCTGAACCGTGCGTTGTCTTCCCGTGCGGCCCTCCAGGCTCGCGCGAAGTGACACGGACCCATTGGCGGCACCACCACGTCCGAGCTACAAGACGTTAAACTGTTCAGCATTCGTCCGCGCTACAAGACGTTAAACTGCCAAGCATCCATCGTCCTCAACAAACAACGTTAAACTTTACTTCGTCCGCGCTGCAAGACATTAAACTGCCAAGCATCCATCGTCCTCAACACACGACATTAAACTGTACTTCGTCCGCGCTGCAAGACGTTAAACTGCCAAGCATCCATCTTCCTCAACACACGACGTTAAACTGTACTTCGTCTGGCAAGACGTTAAACCGTCCACTTCGTCCTCAACACACGACGTTAAATTGTACTTCGTTCAGCAAGACATTAAACCGTCTGCTTCATCCGATCCCGTGCCTCGCACGCAGGGTCCCCCCCCCCCCCGGTTTGGATTTGGCCCCCACCTGCTCGTCTCTGCAGGGATGTCGGGATTGCCCCTCTTTAGGGACGATTTATTGGAGTGGTCTTCACCCATGGGGGTAGGGTATTACAAACCCCTAGTTTCTTGTGGGGGACTGCACATGTGTATCTCCATTGTGCTTCCCCACTGCCGAAGCCAGTAGAGGGCGTGACAGGGATCGAGGTCTCTCACCTTCGGCCCAAGTCCCTCTTCAACTGAGCTTTGCCACACTCAGGTGGCCTCAGTGCGTAAGTCCAGACAGAATGAACTACCTGGACTTTGATCCCTGTCTCCTAAACAGGGTACGTAGGAAGCCTCCCTGAGGTTCAAGCCCACCACCTGGTCGTCCCGGTTGTATTCACGTCGGTTCGTCCATCAGTGGACCCCTCCCGGGTTCGCATTCGCGTCGATTCACCTATGAATCCGCCCTTGTGGGGGACTGCACATGTGTATCTCCATTGTGCTTCCCCACTTCCGAAGCCAGTAGAGGGCGTGACAGGGATCAAGGTCTCTCACCTTCGGGCCAAGTCCCTCTTCAATTGAGCCTTTCCGCATATGGCCCTCCTTAGAGTGTAAGCCTCAAACACCAGTGTACAGCATGACGTGAAACTGTGATCCACCCGGACGTTCCATCCCCCTCTGTGTGAGGTGGTTCGGTTCAATCCTCCGCCCGGCAGCCTCGACCTCCTCGTGAGTCGGCTTGCCATCGTCCAGCATGACGTTAAACTGTATATCCGAACTACACTGACTTTGATCCGTGCTAACGCGCGGTACGTAGGAAGCCTCTACGGGGTCCAAGCTCTTCACTCCATCATCCATCCTGATCCTTACCCGGGCCGCCACATCCCGGTGGGGTCATGCCACTTCATTCCACTCCACTTCACTCGGGAAGCCGCCCATGTGCTGGCCCCAGCATCGGAGGTTTCCCGCAAGGGGTTCTGTCATCTGATCCACTCCTCGTGTTGATCAGTCCGATGTCGTCCCCGCTGGACGTTAAACTCGCGGCAAACCCCGTGTTAAACATGGGAAGCTGAGGAAAACCTCGGGTAACGCAGTTCCCCGCACCCAGCGCGGGATGCCTCAGGCCATCACGCCTTTGAGAAGCCCTATTAGGGACGGAAGGCAGACATGCAGAGCCGCAATGTTAAGACACGCCCCCAACACCCAGAGCTACCCGGTCTCCTCACCGTGGGTTGCTGCCCCGACCAGACTCCTTGGAGTGTCTGGGCGGAAGCAGCGTAATTAACCGGTGTCCATGAAGATATGGCACCGGGAACGAGATTCACGAACATTTTTAAATCTATGAGGGAGACCCGGATTAGGCGACGAGTTCCGAGGAGACGTCCACGGAAGGAGGAGTCGACATCCCATCATCCTGGTTTCGATCAAGGAGTAGACGTCCCTGAATAAGGGACGGATGCCGCCCGCCTTTGGAAAGCGGGACTATGGGGCCACAAGCCGCGCTCCCATCCCCTCGGGTCGACGGGCGCACGCGCGAACGCGTCCTGGCGGAACAGCGTCGGAACAGAAACCCGACACACATCCGCACCGAAACAGAAAATGGTGAACCCGAAATGAATCTCTTCTCCTCAATACGAAGACCGATAACTTTCAGAGGTGTTGGAATACTAGCATGTTTCCCGGCCGAGCATTCAGCACCGGGGCACGGAACCCGCCAGGGGCTGGGGAAGGGAAATCGGGCACTCCGTCTCACGACATTGATGGCCTGGGTTCCCCCCACGGAAGGCGTCGTGGCACTAATGATTGGTTGTCGATTCCTTTTCCTGTCAGTATTAATGTGTTCTTCTCCCTGCTTTCAGGAATCAGGTCGCCCAATCCAGTGCCCGATCGCCGCCCGCCCACTGGCGCAGGGGGAGGGGAAACACCGATGCGGCTACTCCGCGTGGTCCCGCCCGTTCCACAGCTGTCCCAGCAGCCGCAACTGTGGGGAAACCACGCCCTCTCTCCCCCTCGGAGGTCATCCAGAGAAGGGTGATCAACAACTTGGTGCGGAGATATGAGGAAGAGGGAGTCATCCCCACCAGGGACATGGCCCGCCTAGACCTCGAGGAAGCTGCACCTCGCCACCAACGCCGCCCCCGAGGGCCGCGCAGGGAGGCACCGCTGCCTACCTCGACGTCCAACCGCTTCGGGAGTTTATCCCCGGAACACTCCGACAGCTCCCTCCCCTATGCGGATGAGGTGGAGGATGTCCGGGACCACCCTATCCGAGATTCGCTCCAGGGATCCGCGATAAGGGCTCCTACCAGGCCACATCAACACCGCCGCAAGGCTTCTTGAGTCGAAGAACGGGCTCTCCACCTGCCTGCGCCGCTAATCCCGACTCGTCTACCCCGACGCCAACGTCGGGCACGAGCGGAAGAGGATGCCCACCTTGGGGCCCTAGCAACAGCGGCCGCGTTGGCCCAAGCCACTTCTGGCTCCAGTCACCAGGCCCCTACGCATCCTGAGCAGGGGCACTTCTATGCCCGACCTGGATCGAGGCCCCGACCGCCCCAAAGGCAGGTTGGGTTGACTATCCTGGTTGCTGGTACAGGCAATAGCCACCGCGGACCACCTCACGGTAGAACTATTCACCAGCAGGGTCTACTCCGTGTGGCCGATCCAAGAGGCATGGGTTATCCCACCTTCCGATCCCGGCCCGGAGGCCTGCCCGGAATCATCTCTCCCGCGTCCCCTTTGATATCTGTCCCAGTGCTCCTCGCACCTTGGTTTCCAGTCCTCTTGGCCCCAGCACCGGTGCGGCCAGAGGACGCCAGGACAGAGATCATCCATGCCCCGAAGAACCACCCAGGGGCATGAAGGGGAGGCGTCGACGTCAACGGAGGAATGTTAGGGAATTCCGGACAGAGATCTGACCGGTTCGTTTCTCTGATACAGAGGCGGAGTATGATTCGGCGACGGAGCCCTCCCCCCGATCCCGCCAGTCAGGGGCAGGTGTAGGAATGCGGAACGTCAGCCTCGTACTCCCCGAGAGCGAGATCGATGTGATCCCTGCTTCTCTCCGAAGGTATATCCGAAGTAGCGAGGGCCTGGTAGACCCCCAAGGATCAAGCTTGCGGTTGGTACCGGCCCCTCCGGAAGCGCCTTCTGCCTCGATCGGAGAAGCCAGAGACCTTTTCTGGGGACCGACGGTCGAGCCACGATCTAGTGCACCCTCGGCGAGCACCAACGCTACGGCAGGATGTTCGCTTGCCGGCCCGTCCTACCGTGATGTGGTAGCTGGGGCACCGCAACCCTCAGAGGGCGGCCTGGGATATGGAGGCCAATCGGCCTGCTCACCGTATTCACCGCCGGCCAGCCCGTCGGCCCAGCGGCCCGCCTCAGCACCACTGCCGGTTCCCCGTCCATTCCTAGTCGCTGAAGGGGACTAAGAAGACCTGGGTCCCGAGTTTGAGTCGTGGAGCTTCTGGACCGTCCTTGCAGAGGGTCACTTCCCTGAGAAGTTTTGGCCAGTCGCAGGATCGGACTTTGATGCACCAGAATCGCTCACCCAGGATGAGTTCGAATACTTCCGCCGAACTCTCTGGGAGACTCAATCCCGTCTTCACCGCCTACAAATTCCATATCCCGGGAGTCAAGCACACCTGGAGGATATTGGTGAGCAGTTCCGTCAGATTGACCTAGCCACGCTCCCCGCGGTTCGGCACCCCGGGTCATTTGGGCACCACGAGGCCCTCCAACAACGATGCGTCGAGTGTTTTCAAGTACTCCTCAAGGTTATCGAGGAAGACACCCCCCACGTGTATATCCGTGGATGGGGGCAGTACGCTTCCCTATGCTTCAGTGCGATTTGCCGACATCCCGACTCGCTGGGTGGCCCTAAGGGTACATCCCCAGGGACGGAAACGGTCAATATGGTTGGCCTGTCGGGAGAGGGGGACGGCTTGGAACATCTCGACGGGGGCTCTACCCCCGAAGACAAGTCATCGATGGATCCATCGGTGAGAGTTACTCATCACCAGAGGAGCCTCCTGGGTCTCCCCGCACCCACTGAAGCACTGACGTTGAGCCGAAACGTCAGCAAAGGTAAAGAGCACGGCGGGGCTATAAAGCCCGCCGACCCATCTGCCTCCATACAGAGGGCGGATGAGGATCCCGAAAAGGCCACGGTACGTCAACAGCTCGCCGAGCAGAAGAAGCTAGTTGACCAGCTCCTCGCCGAGCGCGCTGCAGAGCGGCGGCCTGACTACGGTGATCCTAGGCCAGGACAGCAGGGACAGGAACAACCACTCCTCGACGAGACTCTCCTGGGAAACCGTGATTATGCCGTGTTTTCCAAGAGAGGAGAGGCCATTGCCTATGGAAAGAGGGCGCGGTATGTTTCACCACACCCTCCTGAACGGCGTGACTACCTGAGAGACCCCGCTCGGATTCCTCCCGCTGCCCCAAGGGTCGCTCCGCCCGCCATCCCACGAGCTGCCGAGTTCGACGACCCGGTCGACGACCCGATTGAAGAGCCATGAAATGCGCTCGTGGTTAGAGATCCTCACCAGGACTGGAACCCATGTCTGGACGATCCGATGGTGGCACTCATCGCCCGCTTGGAAGCCTTGGAGACTCGGCAGGTGGCGATCCCACCGGACGGCAAGCCATACCCAGCATGGGTGGATGACATGCCGGCACCTCCGGGATTCGGGAACCCCACTTTTTCCCCCTTCAACGGGACTGGAGATCCGCCACAGCATTTGGCCCATTTCAACTCGAGGTGCGGGCCTATGTTAGGAACTACGGCGCAGCAGAAGGCCGCTAAGCTTCGCTGCTTTGTCCAGACGCTGGAAGGGCCAGCATTTTTCTGGTATAGCCAGCTCCCCGTCGGGTCGATAACTAGCTGGGAGGACCTTCGTAGAAAGTTCCTCTACCAGTTCAGTTCCACGACCCGGAAGACGAGTATCGCAGACCTCTTCAAGTGCAAGAAAAGGCCTGATGAGCGAGTCGCGGATTTCGTCGCCCGATGGAAGGGTCTCACGTATTCCCTTGACATGCCATTGACTCAGGAGAAGTTGCTGACAATGTGCGTCGGGAACGTCAAGACCGAGCTGGTCCCTTCCTTGATCACTCAGAATTACCCCGGAGGGTTCAGGGACTTCTCAGACAAAGCTCAACGTCTTGAGGAAGCCCTGCAACAGGCCAGTCAGGCACGCCCGCTGCCTCCTATGATCCCTGCAAGGAGAGTCAGCAGGGCTGAGCCTGCTGCTGTTGCCCAGATAGAGGCCCCTAGGCAGTTGGAGCTACTGCCGGTGAGGCCATCTCCACAGCCTCATAGGAATCCGCCTCCACGGGCTCAGTTCCCGGCCCAGCAGCGGCTGCCCCAGAACCGGCCGACCCCTCCGCGTAATGTACCGCCGCAACCCAGGTGAGATAATCGGGGTCCACCTCCTCAGAAGGCCCCTCCAGCCCCTCGTCAAGACCACGCTCCCAGGGCCCCGCGATACCTGACTTACTCATTTCACGATGATCAGGTCCCCGGTTATTTCCGGAGCGCCCTAGAGTAGAGGATTGTGTGAGTGCCTGAGTGTTGGAGGCCAGAGGAGGCACATCTCACGGATAACCCCCGCTACTGCCCTTACCATCGGGCCCTGGGCGCACCATCCGACGGTGCTACGTGTATAAGGACTGGATCCAAGACCAGATTAACAACAATGTAATCAGGTTGGGCCCAGCTCCAGCATAAGTGGCGGGTGTGTTCATGAGATCAGATGACGATAGTGGCGACAAAGACGAATGGCAGCTGGTCTCCGACCGCGGATCCCAGAAGTATAATGACTGGATGGCCCGCAAGACGATCATTCGCTCCCATGGAATCATCCGTGCACGCTTGAATCAGCCTGAGCCCCCAGAATCTGCGGGTGCTGCTTCGGCATTGTCGTCCCAGCCTGCCTCTTCCGAGAAGAGAAAACGGCGGCGGCGCAAGAAGGAAGAGCACGCCCCGCCAGTTCCGCCACTATCCCGCACTCTCGGCGATTTCATGCCCCCGGGGATGGGGGTCCCTCCCCGGATCCTCCCGGTGATGAATGATTCGTCCGATGATAGTGTGGGGTACGCTTCGGTTAATACCGTCGAGTTCGTAAATCCCTTTTCGGTTCCCGACGTTGAAGAACACCAGGTGGACCTCCCTAGTGTCCCCAGTTGTCGCCACCGTCGGAGGAACCGCAACAACATGAGTCGCTGGGGCACAGCAGTTGGTACCTCCAGCCAGGCCGTGCACGCCACTGAGACTAGGCAGCGGGCTCAAAACCGAGCTCAGCGCGTGCAGCCCCCCCATCCGGGGATGACAGATTCGCCTCTGCCACTGTTTGTGGTATGGGACCAGGCAGAACCGCCTCAACCGCATCGCGACCAGCTCCGTCATGCCACGAGTCCATCCCGGCCTCCTGGCCCCAGTACGGTGACTACTTCCTGGGCTTCAACCAGTGAACAGCGAGATGCGCCAAGCACCAGTCGGCCGCCGGTCCAACCGGCAAGGCCCGTCATGCCTCCAACCGCAGAGCAACCTCCCGCAACCAGGGGCTCGTGCTTGGCAAGAAAGTATGATGTCCTGAAGCACTTGACCGACATCCCAGCAAGGCTCTCCATCCTTGAGGCTCTGCACCTGTCACCTGAGATGCGTGAGGCGCTCGCTGAAGCCCTGAAAATCCCCCTCCAGTTTGAGACGGAGGTTGCGGCTGCAGAGGCCTTTCACGCCGAAGCGATTGAGAACGCCGAATGTCAGGCAGTTATCTCGTTCTCTGGTAAGGATGAAGACCCTCCTATACAGGGGCACATTCGTCCGTTATATGTTACTGGCCAGTTCAATGGTCTTGAATTCCGGCGCTGTCTTGTCGACACGGGGTCCGGGATTAATCTGATTCCAACTCGGACGCTCCGGAGATTGGGGTTGTCTGAGGATGACTTGATTCCCTCCGACCTCAGGATCCAGGGGTACGACCGCACCGAGCAAACTCCGGTCGGCAAGATACATTTGAAGACCCAGTTCGGTGACCTGGTTGCCAACACCGAATTCATGGTGTTCTCTCAGGACACTGCGTATAACGCATTGATGGGCAGTCCATGGCTCCACCTTCATGCGACGGTTCCCTCATCATACCACCAATGCCTTAAATACTCCCTTAATGGTCGAGTAGGCATGCTTCAGGGAGATGCCTCTCCTTTTGCCTCATGTGAAGCCCGCTATCTGGACGCGGACTATTACAAGGGCAAGGATAAGCAGTTCCTGACAGGTGGGGTTGAGCCTGTCGCTGTTGCAAGTGATCCCTGGGCAAGTTTGGATGACGCTTACGTCCTCCCGATCCATCGGTTGGACGTAGCCATGGTCTCGACGGCCTGTGAGTCTCCTGATGAGATGACCGCGACTGCCCATGCTAGCACTAGCGGCCCAGCAGGATCTGGTAGCCCCAATGAAGTTTCCAACGCAGTCTCTCCCGTGGACGATCCCTCTCCGAGTGGAGAGGACGTGGAAGATGCACCCCCAGCCTTTGAGGAGGGCGTCTCCACCACGGTCGATGAATTAGTACAGATGAACCTTGGAACCGAGGCAGATCCAAGACCCACATTGTTCAGTGCCGCCATGCCCTCTGAGGAGCGGCAGCAGTACGTGGACTTCCTCAGACAGCACCGTGATGTGTTCTCTTGGGGATATGACAAGATGTCGGGCCTAGATCCTCAGGTAGCCGTCCACCGCCTTGGTCTCCCGGCGAACCATCGCGGGTTCAAGTAGCCTCCCAGGAAGATGCACCCATTCCACGGTGCCATGGTTGAGGCCGAATTTGACAAGCTTATCAAAGCCAACTTCATGAGGGAAGTTCAGTACCCCAGATGGCTGGCCAACATTGTGCCGGTCAGGAAGAAGAACGGGCAGATCAGAGTCTGTATCGACTTCCGCGATCTCAACCGCCACTGTCTGAAGGATGATTTTCCCCTTCCGGTGACAGAGCTGTTGATTGACGCCACGACAGGGTTCCAAGCCCTCTCCTTCATGGATGGATACTCCGGATACAACCAAATCTGGATGTCCCCTGAGGATGAGGAGTTCACTGCCTTCAGGGCCCCCCAAGGTATCTTTTGTTACCAGATCATGCCCTTCGGCCTGAAGAATGCAGGTGCCACCTATCAACGGGCGATGCACCGCATATTCAAGCCAATCCTCGGCACACTGGTGGAATGCTACGTCGACGACTTGGTGGTCAAATCGCGCCAGCGTTAGGACCATCTCAAAGATCTTGAGAAAGTGTTCTGCTTCCTCCGGTCTCGCTTCCTGAAGATGAACCCGTTGAAGTGTGCCTTCAGGGTCACCTCCGGGAAGTTTCTTGGCTTTGTGGTAAGATATCGGGGTATTGAGATCGACCCAGAGAAGATCAGGGCGATTAGCCAGATGCCTTCCCCAGGTAACATCCGGGAACTGCAAGGGTTCCAAGGCCACTTAGCCTATATACGCCGATTCATCGCGAATCTGGACGGCAAGTGTAAGCCCTTTTCTCGGATCATGAAGAAAGGTGCCACCTATGTATGGGATAAGGAGTGTCAGACCGCTTTCGAGGATATCAAGCAGTACCTGCTTCAACCTCCGGTTCTGATGTCGCCTGTATACGGGAAGCCGCTGGTCCTTTATGTGACTGCCCTGGAACGGTCCCTTGGTGCCCTTCTCGCCCAGAAGAACAACGAGGGAACAGAGAATAGCCTCTATTACCTCAGTCGCATGCTCCTCGATGCGGAAGTTAGGTATTCCCCCATCGAGAAGAGCTTCCTGGCACTCGTATTTGCCGTACAGAAATTACGGCACTACTTGCAGCACCACGAGGTACAGTTGGTTTCTCGGGTAGACCCGTTGAAATATATCCTGAGCCGGCCTATGTTGACTGGCCGTCTAGCGCGGTGGGCTGTGATTCTCCAGCAGTTCGACATCAGGTATGTGCCTCAGAAGGCCATCAAAGGGCAAGCATTGGCGGACTTTCTGGCTGCTCACCCAACCTCCGCGGGTCAGCCGCTGGATCTAGGCTTTCCTGATGAGGCCATTCTCTCGGTCGATCGTGCCAATCCATGCTGGCAGATGCACTTTGACGGTGCCTCCCGGAGCCCCACCGGTAGAAGACTCGATAATCCTAAGCTCAACAGAGTGGGCTTGGGTATCGTCTTCATTACCCCGGAGCAAGCCGTGCTGCCATACTCTTTCCTGTTGTCAGAGGGCTGTACCAACAATAAGGCGGAATACCATGCCCTCATCACTGGCCTCGAGTTAGCTCTCGAGATCGACGTGCCCCATCTGTGTGTGAAAGGGGACTCTGAACTGGTCGTTAGGCAGATCAATGGCGACTATGTTGTCAGGAAGCCGGAACTTGTGCCATTGCTGGAGTGCACCCTCCTCCTGATGGCCCAGTTCCCTTCTCGGCCAGAAATTGTCCATATTCCCCGGTCACAGAACGGTCGAGCAGATGCTTTGGCCAGCCTTGCTGCGTCACTCGCAGAGCCTGAATAGGACAACCTGATCATCCGCATAACGCACCGCAGGCTCATCGCTCCCGTTATCCCGGAGGGAGATCGCGGCCCGTCAGTAAGTAATCTCACCACGGTTGCCCTTGTGCCTGGAGCCCCGAGTACCACATATATGGCAGTCGAACCAGCCCCTGATTGGAGGACGCCTTTGGTTGAGTACCTCCAACATGGAATTCTCTCGTCGGATCGGGCCGAGCGCGAGCGAGTTCGACGCCGCGCATCGCAGTTTGTCCTCCAGAACAGTCCCGGCCTAGAGCAGATCCTCTATAGACGCGGATTTGATGGTGTTCTCCTCCATTGCCTTCAGGGAGTTGAGATCCCACGAGTCATGCAAGAGGTTCATGCTGGTTCATGTGGTGCCCACCAGACTGGGCCGAAGCTGTCCCACCAGATTCAGAGGTTGGGATACTTCTGGCCCTCCATGATCCATGACTGCATCGAGTATGCGAGGAAGTGCCATGTGTGCCAGGTTCATGCGAACTTTGTGCATCGGCCGCCAGAGCCTCTCCATACCACCAGGTATTCTTGGCACTTTGCAGTCTGGGGGCTGGACGTTGTGGGACCTTACCTGCCGGCGACGGCTCGCCAGTGATGGTTCATTCTGACCGCCACGGACTTCTTCTCCAAATGGGCAGAGGCGATTCCGCTCAGAGAGGTCAAATCCTGTTCTATCGCTGACTTCGTGACCTCCAACATCATTTATCGATTTGGAGTGCCTCACTCTATCCTCATGGATAACGGAGCCAATTTCCGAGCAGCTGAGTTGAAGAAGTTGTACGCCAAGTACAACATTTGCTCAAACCATACATCTCGCTATCATGCGCAGGCGAATGGACAGATTGAGGCGTTTAACAAGACCCTCTGTAACATTCTGCAAAAGATGGTTGGTCAGAACAAGAAGAGTTGGCCGGACAAGCTCCCCAACGCCCTCTGGGCTTATCCGACGAAGAATCGCAATTCCACCCAGATGACCCCTTATTCACTGGTGTATAGAGCTGAGGCCGTCCTGCCCATCGAGATCCAGTTACCATCCTTGCGCACTGCGGTCTACGACCAGCAAGCGCCGGAAAGAGCTGCTGAAGCCCATCTAGTCGAGTTGGAAGCACTGGATGAGAATAGGCTTCGCGCTTTGCACAACTTGGAGAGGCATCAGAGCAGAATGGCTTGAGCTTTCAATAAGAGGGTTCGCCTCTGCTCCTTCCTGCAGGGTGACCTAGTACTGGCCCTAAGAGCACCAATGATCCCCGGCAGGAAGCCACCCAAGTTGGAGCCCAAGTGGGAGGGACCTTTTGTCGTCCACAAGGTCTATCCCAATGGCGCGTACTCCCTAGCGACTATGGATGGTGAGCGTGTCACTCCTCCCACCAACGCTAGGTTCCTCAAGCAGTACTTTGCCTGAGTGCACATCGTCCCGCATGACGTTAAACTGCACATCGTCCCGCATGACGTTAAACTGCACATCGTCCCGCATGACGTTAAACTGCACTTCGTCCCGCATGAAGTTAAACTGCACTTCGTCCCGCATGACGTTAAACTGCACTTTGTCCCGCATGACGTTAAACTGCACTTCGTCCCGCATGACGTTAAACTGCACTTCGTCCCGCATGACATTAAACTGCACTTCGTACCGCATGACGTTAAACTGCACTTCTTCCCGCATGACGTTAAACTGCACTTCGTCCCGCATGAAGTTAAACTGCACTTCGTCCCGCATGACGTTAAACTGCACTTCGTCCCGCACGACGTTAAACTGCATTCGTCCCGCACGACGTTAAACTACATGCTCCATCGTCCCGCATGACGTTAAACTGCACTTCGTCCCGCAAGATGTTAAACTGCCTCTCAAGAACTACGTACGGCTTGATTCCCATCCTTATGGGATACGTAGGACCGCCTGGACGCTTGTGTTCCAGGTCCAGCCCCGTCTCTTGGTTGATCACGGGGATCTTCCGTCCTTTGGTTGCTCTCAAGGTGAGTCCTCCTACCCTTTCCGGTGATCTGTTAGCATGTTTTGGGGTACTTCGGTCTATGACATGTAGTGTCGGATTCAATCTCGACAAGTCCTGTGTTACTTGTCGGGCCACGCACTTCCTCTTGTTTGGGCCTTCCTGGGCAGAAAATCAATATGAATCCTGCGCTTGAGCGGTTGATGCTCGTTTTCTTGCCTCATCCTAGGATGACGCGATCGGATGTTGTGTTGCGAATATGGTCAGCAACGTTCTTGATCACCATGTCAACTCTTTCAGGCTCTGAACATTGGTTGTGCAGTCCTTATCACACTCCGCCTCAGTGCGTTGTGGTGGAAACTCGACACTCTCTCTTCATACTGACCCTCAGTACACCTCAACACGTTAGGCAGGCCAACCAGGGTAATGGTTCCATTCAAGGCTCCCACGATATGAGCACCAATGATATATGCTGATGTCCTCCCTAAGGGCCATGTGTAGCTAGACCCTCTTCCCCATGAGGGGGAAGGAGTCGCCTGAACAATCGCGTTCTGGGCCCAGCATAGCTGGAGGCTAGCATCTCTGCCCCTCGGTTGATAGACATATGCAGGCCCCTATCCCAGGATCCTTCTCCTGGAATTGTGTGTGACCGCAGGGCTGGGATGTGTCCCCACCTCCGCTGGGTCCGCCGTATCGCAATAAGCGGTTTCCTCCATGGTCTGAGCCACACGACCTTAAACTGTGTTGCCTGGTCTTACCACACGACCGTAAACTGTGATCGTCTTGGCCGCCCGACGAGAAACGGCACTGCATTGTGATGTTCTCCTCAGGGGACACTCACGTTGGGCGCTGGTTAATAACCACGCCATTTATCAATGCCTTTCATGGCTTGATTATTGTGGCGACGCCAGGGATTTCTTAATCAACAGGCATGTCGCTGCACAAAGAAAAACCATCCACCTTTAAGGACAAACAAGAAATACCAAATACCGCTTCTTTTGGGTGCGAGGGCCAGACCCGCACCCCTCCCCGCGCTGGTGCCCGATTGTGTTGCGCCGCACTTCAAGAACTACGTGTGGCTTGATTCCCATCCTTATGGGATACGTAGGAACGCCCAGATGTTTGAAACTTCGGGTCTAGCCCCCCACCTCTTAACAGATTCCCCCTTCTCTTGGGAATCCGCCGCCTTCGGGTCACCCTCGAGGCGTGTCCCTCGACCCCTTGCAGTGGTCCGCCAGTGTCAAGAGTACTCTGGTCTATTGCTAGGAGGGTCAGGCTCAGCTTAGTCAGGTTCCTTCCACTTTTCAGGCTTCATGCTCCCCTTCATTCGGACCCATCGCCTACGCCCTGGGTGGAACCCCCATGAGCGGTCTGGATACAATGCCTCAGTGCTCTCCCACCGATTCGGGCTGGTGCCCCCAAGGGCCTCGGGCAGCAAATCGATAGGAATCATGCGCTTGAGCGGTTGATGCTCGTTTGCTGCCTCATTCCATCAACGGTCAGTGCGATATTGATGCTGCTTTTCCGCCACGGTCGGCAGTACTCCCATATCGTTACGCCGGTGCCCCCAGTCCTTGAGTGAATGGCCGCATGATTCACATTACGTTTTCCACCTCCCATTCTGACCAGGCAAAATCTCGACACTCTTGACACTATCCCTCAGTGCATCTTCGCATATCCAGGGGATAGGACCACGATGTGGCGTACTTTGAGGTTCTTATGGTCCGAGCTCTAAGACCTTAAACTAAGATCTTCCCCTATGGTCCGAGCTCTACGACCTTAAACTAAGATCTCCCTAAACGGGGTTCTACGTCCCGCATGACGTTAAAACTGCACTCTCAGAACTACGTGTGGCTTGATCTCCAGCCTGATGGAGTACGTAGGAACGCCTGGGCATCTCGACTCAGGTCCAGCCTCAGGGATCGCTAAGTCCCGCCCCTCCTCGTCGCCGACCATCTGGACTGGCTTCTGGTAGAGTGGTGCGGTTGTGATATTCTCCCTGATTCAGATCGGGATTCCCCATTGCAATGATGGGAAGTGACAGTTTCCTCGTCAAAGAGGTTCTGTCTGAGAATTGGGGTGATTCACGGCCAGATTAGTGCATCCGCCTGATACGCTTTCCCCGCGGTGGCGCGATTTTGGGAGTGTTAGATTCTGTCCGAACAAATCATCACTTCGCCCCACGCTTCGCATGCCCTTTTGATCTGGATTTCCACCCTTGTGTCTGAAGAAACCCCCAAAGCGGTATTGATGATGACATGTGATCCGCCTCCTGCAACATGAATGATGACCTTCGGTCCGTCTATTGCAGTAGTATGGTCGATTGATCCATTGTCCGCTTGCCGTCTTGGGCATTTCCTGGAAGGCTGACCGTCGTGGATTTCTGAATTCGGGACACTCGATTCACCCTTTCTCATTTCCCTATGTTTGGATAAAATCTCAACGCCCCTAGCGTTGTCCCGCTCGTGTGTCGGAACAAGTTGGGGGGGTGGTACGTTGATTAGGCCTGAGGTATCCCTTCCTAGGAATGACCTCCCTCTTTTCCTTAGAAATCCAGGCCCAATTGTGGATGCGTGAAGCTTGTTTAACGCTCCCGCAAGACAATGAATCGTGGTTGAGCATGTTAAACCAAAAGATGCAGATAAATATATTGATTCATACAAATGGATCGAAGTATTGAGTAGCGGAAGGAAAAGGTTCCGGGAATGGAAAAAACAAAGCCCTTAGGGATTAACGTGCTGAATGGATCTTTCCAACGCCGCTACCTTTTGGCTGGCGGCCTCCAGAGCTGCTTCTCGCTCTCTGCATGCCATCTCTTCGTCGGCGGTCACAGCGCGTAGCTCGCCGATCCTGGCCTGTGCACGCTCCCGCTCGACTTGAAGTGTGACCATATGGTGGCCCGCCTCCGTCAGCTGTACCTGGGCGTCATTCAGATGGGCCGTAAATTGCTCCACAAGCTCAGTGCACGCTGCGACGAAGGCCTCCTTCTCTGCCGTCTGCCCTTCGAGGCGCCGGACTTCCTGCTCCGCCACGAGGAGCGCCCGCGTGTTCTCCGACATGTCCCGACATTGTGCGACGTCAGCACGCCGGCGGTTCTCGCACATCTTTTCGGCCATGAAATCACGGACCGTCAGATGGAGGCGTCGAGCATCAGCTCCCCCGGCACACAGGAAGCGCAGCCAGGTTTGAAGTGATCCCATGCGCCCCAGCCACTCCGATGAGGGTCGCTTGAGGAAGCACTGGATGCACTTACACCCCCTGCAGCGCGTTATCCGGCTCTCCTCGACCGCCTCCGCGTCCGAGTCATCCATCTCCTCGGGGTCGGAAGGCCGGTAGGCAGGGAAGGCAGCCATCAGGTCTGCTGCTGGGTCCGCCCCTGGGATTTCCTCACAGGGGATAGGTTCCCCAACATCTGGGCGACCTTCTTCTCTCGCCCCAGCGGCGTTGACACCCTCGTCATCCCCCGACCTCTCTCCGATGGCAGCACCACCAGCGTCTGTTGCCCCCTGATCAGCAGTTGGTGGGGCCGGCTCGGTGTGAGAAGTCTGTTCCGGAGAAGGCGGCATGTCTGCCACTGGTCGACTCATGGACGGCCTGGGTTCGACAGCCCGACGAGCCTCCAGTATTGAGATCACTGCGCAAGGCATGCCGCGGTTAATCACGGATCGTCAACGGCAAGCACCAGCAGTAAAGTAAGGAGACTTACGGGAGTCCAGAGCGTCATCTCCCGCTGTCCCGGCCGCCGCAGGAGCAATTGAAGCAGGGGACCCCTCAGCGCTTGTCAATTCGATGATAGGTGTCTGGCCCCCGCCCTGTCCTGCTGGCGCCTCTCCTACTCCTACTGAGGATGCTGGACCAACATCCGTGCACTCCTGAGGAAGATGAAGAAATGGGTTAGAAGCTGCATAGGAGAATGGACGAAGCAGGTTGAGTAGGGATAGAAGCGGACCTCGAGGAGCTCGGTGATATCGATATTGTCAGAGACGGCCACCTCGCCGCTCTCCCGCGAGCTCCCAGGATGGGACCTTCCCTCAGAGCCTTCATCCTCCCCCGTCTCCTCCTCTTCCTCGGAATCATCGTTACTATCATCTTCCTCTGGCGGCATCTGTTCTGGAGCAGGCTCTAGACCGAGCATCACCTTCACCAGAAGGGACGGCTCCGCACGCTGTCCATGTTGGCGCGCGTACTCGTCCATGGCCGTCAGATACGCATACCGCCGGTGGAAGTTCACCCTGTCGGCGACCTGAAGGTGCCCGACCTCTGGTAGATGGATTCCTTCTCTGGTTATCTTCTGCCAGATGGTTTCGGTCCCCAGCGACTGTCGCAGGGTCATCCAGGCCGACCACAGCGCTGGGAAGACTGTATCGTGGGAGGGTTCGAGCAGACGCCTTATCTGCTTCCCGGGCCACTCCCCGACCACCGCATGTGCCCCCTCTCTGGGCGCTGAAGCCGTGGCGGCAGTCTGTGATGTGCCCGCCGCCGAAGTCCCTTCCCGCGCCGGCTCCGCTGCTTGGCGCGCCTCCGTTCTCCCCCGCGTAACGGCGCCTCGCCTCCTTCCTTGACGCCCGGTCTCCGCACGGGTGACCTCGAGCCGCCGAACTGGCTTCCATAGAAGCCCCTCGGGGTACGCGATAGCCCAATGTTCGGCGTACTCGGTTGCCAAGCCTACCTCAACCCCGGTAGGAGGGAGAGTGATGACATCGCCAGAGCCGAAAGCGGCGAACATTAACCACATCTGGCGAAGGACGCAAGGGTTCGTCTCCTCCCGGACAGCAGCGAATACCCTCTTCGGCATCTGTTGAAGGCACCCGAACTGCCTGGCGAACCGGGTTGGCACGTAGGGCTCGCAGATCACCTTCCCGTCGATCCGAGCCACGAGCACCCCGCCCCGCATGCTCAGGAAGTATTCGTGCTGCTCTAGCAGACCCTTCCCATTGTCGATCATCTGGCCAACGGGAGTGGGGAACGGGCTGAAGTTGAAATTGGCGTGATTGCCAATCCGAATCCTCACGCCCTCTTCATTTAGGGTCATCGGAGCGACCCCCGCGATGTTCAGCAGGGAGGGTCACAGGCCGTTGCCTGGAGGAATGACGGTGTTTGGAAACGTGTACCCACCAAGGTGAGCAGCCACCCAGCCGTGGAAGAATTGAAAGGGCCCACAGACCCTTCGTGGTGACCCCCCTCGCAAGATGCGTCCCAGGATGGCGTACAGCTTAGCCAGCACTGGGACCCCGAGGTTGAATCTTTTGTTGGCGGCCATGGCGCCCGCTATCACCAGTGTCGCCGGGCGGACGCCCATCCTCGCGTCCCGCACTGGCAGGAACCACCCACTCAGAAAGGCATCCAGGAACGCCGCATACCAGACATTTGGGTCCTGGGCCTCGATGACGCGGTACCCCCATGAGCGGTAGTCTCCCGTCTCCAGAACCCGCCAGTACGACCCGTTCCGGCTCCTCTGAGCCGCGGTCGGGCACCGCTTCCCCCTGCCTGGAATCTTGACCACTGGGTCATGCTCCAAGAACTAGCTGAACCACTCCTTGTAGGCTATGTCCTTGCGGAAGTCCTTGACCCCGAGCCGCTGCGTAGCCAGGTCCAGTAGATGCCATGTCAGGATGGGAGTTCGTGACCTGTCGCCCCAGGTGTTCCTCGGAGGCAGGAACTCATCGTATTGGTAACCCTCCAGCGGGATACCTCCAATGCAGTGGATGTCCCAGAGACCGATGCTGACCTCCCCATTATGAAGATGGAAGGTGTTGGTATCCGGGGACCAGCAGGTGAACAGCTCCGGCCCGAGCTCGGGCTGCTGGTAGAAGTGGAACTGTGACGTCCACGCCGCCTCAAACAGGCCGATGTACCGCAGTTTCTCCGCAGTAGGCTCACTCCCGGTAATGGTTCGCGTCCTCGGGTTCAGGACATAGACATCTAAGTGCCTGGTCTCCCTGGCAGGATGCCCTTTGTTGGTGATGTTATAGCGGGGAAGCTCGTCCTCCCGAGTCACCCAGGTCCGTGGCGCATCAACCTCGAACCCTGGCACCGGAACCTCATCCAGGATGCCGTAGTTCCAGAGTGGCAGGTTGTCCGACAGCGGATACGTCTTCTGGGCCGGCGTCAGCAAATCGAACAAGGATTGATTGTTGGAAACAATCTCCTTGGCTCCGTAGACCTCCTCGTTCGCCGCCATCTCAGCTCTGCGAATGGCGGCATCCCCCTCATTCACTTTATTCGCGGCCATCTCAGAAGCTTCGGGAGTCGTGTGGGTTAAGGGATGAGGCGTGCGGAATCGGAGGAGGCTGGTAGAGAAATTTGGGAGTTGGCGCGCAATCCTAGTAGACGGCGCGCAATTGGGAAGTCTGTCGCGTAAAACCCCGGGTATTCGCGCAAAACAAGCCGAAATCCGGATGAGTTTGCGCGCTGAACGGGCGAATTTCGCGCCGTCAATGGCTATTTCGCGCACGAGAGCTTGGAAGCTTATCGCGCGGAAAGCCTGTGTACGGCACGCGAGGCCCAGGGCCCCTATTTATAGGCGAGGCCGGGTGTCCGCGCCACGCGGAAAGCGCTTTGCGCAACCAAGACAGCGAATTTCGCGCCCGACGGCCTTTTTGCGCGCCAAAGTCCCGCGCCACCCAGGACTTCGGCATTCCGGCGTCTCCCTCGGAACCCGATCATTGCGACCTCTCGCTGATCAGATTCCGAGGGGGGGCTTTTGTAGACGCCGGAAAAGTCCGTTACTCCTCAAACGAAGTTCCGGATGAGGAAAGCGAGGTCATATTTGGAGTCAGAAGCATGTTTCGAAAGGCCCAAAGGCCTTGCGCGAAATATCGGAGGCCCACGCGCAATATTGGCTAGGCGCACGCAATCCTTCCGGGATTCGCGCAATGGGGCGATTCGGCGCGTAATTTTCCGCGCCCGACGTCCCTGCGCGACCCTTTTGCGCGCCGGGCCCCTATTTCACGCCCGAGCCGTGTTGCGCGCCCGCGAGCCGAATTGTGCGCCCGCGCGCCGACTTGCGCGCCCATGAGCCGAATTGTGCGCCCGGGGTTTCCTATAAATACAAGGCGACCCCTGACGTTTTGAAGGTTTCCAGAATTCGAAGGGTCGCTCGTGCGCGCAATCACACCCCCTCCGCGCGCAATGCCGATCTTCAGGTAACCTCCTTTATTTCGCACAAGCAAGCCTCGGGGTTCGCCTTCGCGCGCAACCCCTTTGGATTCTTTCCTTTGACCAAATCCTCACCCAAAGGCCTTCGCGCGCAAAAGAAGCCTCTTGCGCGCAATTGCCCCCCGGGTGCGCGCAATCCATCCCGATTGCGCGCACCCCCCCTTAATAAGTGGTCATTCGTTAAAGAATGGGTCGTTTCCCCCGCGCGCTATCAGAGGCCCGGTGCGCGCAATCTCCATCTTCCACGCGCAAAGCGCTGGCCCAATTGCGCGCCAGCCCACCCAATTGCGCGCCGACCCACGGTATTGCGCGTCAAGCTCCTCTTTTGCGCGCAAACCGCCAAGCGTCGCCCCCTTTGACCCCCTGAGGGTACCCGCCTGCGTGGCGCCCGATGATCTTCATCCCGGGTGCCCGCACCATGCGTTGTCTTCCCGTGCGGCCCTCCAGGCTCGCGCGAAGTGACACGGACCCATTGGCGGCACCACCACGTCCGAGCTACAAGACGTTAAACTGTTCAGCATTCGCCCGCGCTGCAAGACGTTAAACTGCCAAGCATCCATCGTCCTCAACACACGACGTTAAACTGTACTTCGTCTGCACTGCAAGACGTTAAACTGCCAAGCATCCATCTTCCTTAACACACGATGTTAAACTGTACTTTGTCCGCGCGGCAAGACATTAAACTGCCAAGCATCCATCGTCCTCAACACACGACGTTAAACTGTACTTCGTCCGGCAAGACGTTAAACCGTCCGCTTCGTCCTCAACACACGACGTTAAACTGTACTTCGTCCGGCAAGACGTTAAACCGTCCGCTTCATCCGATCCCGTTCCTCGCACGCAGGGTCCCCCCCCCCCCCCGGTTTGGATGTGGCCCCCACCCGCTCGTCTCTGCAGGGATGTCGGGATTGCCCCTCTTCAGGGATGATTTATTGGAGTGGTCTTCGCCCACGGGGGTAGGGTATTACAAACCCCTAGTTTATTGTGGGGGACTGCACATCTGTATCTCCATTGTGCTTCCCCACTGCCGAAGCCAGTAGAGGGCATGACAGGGATCGAGGTCTCTCACCTTCGGCCCAAGTCCCTCTTCAACAGAGCTTTGCCGCACTCAGGTGGCCTTAGTGCGTAAGTCCTGACAGAATGAACTACGTGGACTTTCATCCCTGTCTCCTAAACAGGGTACATAGGAAGCCTCCCTGAGGTTCAAGCCCACCACCTAGTCGTCCCGGTCGTATTCACGTCGGTTCGTCCATCAGTGGACCCCTCCCGGGTTCGCATTCGCGTCGATTCACCTATGAATCCGCCCTTGTGGGGGACTGCACATGTGTATCTCCATTGTGCTTCCCCACTGCTGAAGCCAGCAGAGGGCGTGACAGGGATCAAGGTCTCTCACCTTCGGCCCAAGTCCCTCTTCAACTGAGCCTTGCCGCATATGGGCCTCCTTAGAGTGTAAGCCCCAAACACCAGCGTCCAGCATGATGTGAAACTGTGATCCACCCGGCCGTTCCATCCCCCTCTGAGTGAGGTGGTTCAGTTCAATCCTCCGCCCGGCAGCCTCGACCTCCTCGTGAGTCGGCTTGCCATCGTCCAGCATGACGTTAAACTGTATATCTGAACTACGCTGACTTTGATCCGCGCTAACGCGCGGTACGTAGGAAGCCTCTACGGGGTCCAAGCTCTTCACTCCATCATCCATCCTGATCCTTACCCGGGCCGCCACATCCCGGTGGAGTCATGCCACTTCATTCCACTCCACTTCACTCGGGAAGCCGCCCATGTGCTGGCCCCAGCATCGGAGGTTCCCCGCAAGGGGTTCTGTCATCTGATCCACTCCTTGTGTTGATGAGTCCGTTGTCGTCCCCGCTGGACGTTAAACTCGCGGCATACCCCGTGTTAAACATGGGAAGCTGAGGAAAACCTCGGGTAACGCAGTTCCCCGCACCCAGCGCGGGATGCCTCAGGCCATCACGCCTTCGAGAAGCCCTATTAGGGACGGAAGTCAGACATGCAGAGCCGCAATGTTAAGACACGCCCCCAACACCCAGAGCTACCCGGTCTCCTCACCGCGGGTTGCTGCCCCGACCAGACTCCTTGGAGCGTCTGGGCGGAAGCAGCGTAATTAAATGGTGTCCATGAAGATATGGCACCGGGAACGAGATTCACGAACATTCTTAAATCTATGAGGGAGACCCGGATTAGGCGACGAGTTCCAAGGAGACGTCCACAGAAGGAGGATCCGACATCCCATCATCCCGGTTTCGATCAAAGAGCAGACGTCCCTGAATAAGGGACGGATGTCGCCCGCCTTTGGAAAGCGGGACTGCGGGGCCACAAGCCGCGCTCCCATCCCCTCGGGTCGACGGGTGCACGCGCGAACACGTCCTGGCGGAACAGCGTCGGAACAGAAACCCGACACACATCCACACCGAAACAAACACCATTTACTTTTTAAAATGTAAATTAATTCATATTTCTTATGGAGAAATATGTTTTATGAATTTATAATCTCTTACTGATTTATTCTAATAATTAGTATAAATTCTTGTTTTGTTTCTAATAAATATTCTTATCACTAGAGGAAAAATTTCACTATCCTTACATTCACTCTTCTATGTAGTTTAACCTGAAAAAAAAATTGACATAGCTACTGTAATATTAAAAAAACAAGATTTAACCTCTTTTGAAATAATGGTTTCTCAAGAATTTCTTTATTTATGTCTTTTTCTTTACATAAATATTAATTCAACTTATTAAATTATTTTTCAGTTACCAAGAATATTGACTGAAACTTTCTCAATTTTTATTCCATCATAGAAATTTTATTTTCGTCATCATTTAACACATTCCTTTAATTAACCACTTTATATTTGATAAATTTAATTTGACAAAAATTATAGAATATAGATTTTTTTGTTTCTTTTGAATCAACCTTTGACTCCAGTTAAATTAAAGAAATTTTTACTTATCACATTTTGACACACACTAATATAATTGACCATAATAAATTTATATGTTTCACCTCTTAATGTTGGAATTATATTCATTGTTTTGATATGAATTACACTAGGATCATATTACCTACTAGAATAATCATGTAAGTGTGGGAAATAATATTTTTCTCAAACTTATCTTCATTTTATGTGTTTTAATGATTCACCAAGTCCATAATTTTATTCTTGAAAGTTTATTATAATGTGTTTCGGATTATACTTATATTATTTTATGTGTCAAGGTGTTTATATTATAATGGGAAATCAATTTATTTTATGAGAATTGAACATTGTTGTTACTCTGAATCAAAATGTACAATGTAAGACATTATCTTATGAAGATTTGATCATGTTTCTCAAAATAGATGCACTAGTTTGAATGAGATTATAAAAGGAATTAATTTTATAAAAAGTATATTCATAGTAAGAAAATTTGAAGAAGAATGTTTTATATCATATTTTCGCTTTATCTTAGTCTAGAAAGTTATCTTATGATGCATTGATACCAGTTTATCTTATAATGGTGAGCATCCATATCTTAAGAATGTATCTTACAATGAATAGTTCTTTAAGTAAATATCATATGGAGATTTAATTTTTTAGAACATCATGATTACTTTACTAATCTCATGATAACTCAATACATTCCTTTAGATCACATCAAAAGTAGATTATCCATTGAAAGAATTATTGGTCTTCACAATGCTTTTTGAGAAGGATAATCCAGATAATGAGAAGATTTCTGCTACAAAATAAATTCTAATATTTAGAATGTTCATCTTCACATCCTTAATATATTATCTCTTCAAGATAAAACTATAAGCCTCACTTGACTATTAAATTTATCAAAAATTCAAGTTTAAACAATATATAAAAATATCAATTATCCAATACAAGATATACATATAGTGAATAAGATAGGGATAACGAGAGCTGATTACTTTTGGAACACAAAAATAAAAATGTTGAAGACCTCTACATAGTTAAGAAATATAATCATTTTTATTATGCTTGTGATCTCTATCAATTTCACTATAGATCATCCAATGCTACTTTGAAGTTACTCTTTTTCTCAGGATGAATCTTTATCTGCTGTTAGTTTCCTCTTACATCTGTGTGGTACAAACATTTCCCTCAAAGATTTTGTTTATTTAATAATGGTTTCACTTAGTGTAAAAGTTTTTCTATGGATAGGTATTATGATCGGATATCCTAGTTGAAATATCATGGACATTTTTATTAAGTGAAAACTACTTGTACTCAACTGGGAGCCCTCAGTAAAAGGGTTGTTATAGATAAAATTGACAAAATCATGGAGAAACATGTTTGGTCTTGGAATAGAAGATTTTGATTCCTAGAACCACTATAAATATCTGTTTTTAATTTCCTTTCCTCCTGATTTCTTATTTACTCTACATATATTAATAAGGAAATAATTGAACATGCATACTTTGAAGAGGGTGGCCGAATCGTTAAGAAATTTTTTTAAGAAACCAATTCACACCTCTTGAGTTATTCAGATAATCAATATCTGGTAAAAAAATTTATTAGAGTGAGTGACTCTTGATTTCACAAAAGTTAAAGGATTATGTCCAAATATCTATTTGAATTGATTTTATGGAAGATAAAAGAGAAGGTATGTCAATGGTAAGAGATCCGTACTTCAATGGTGAAAACTAGGGTTGCTGTAAATCACATGTGATCATTTATCTAGAAAACCTTGGTATGAAATTCTATATAAAAGCTATTAATACCTAATAAATTTCTAATATATAACACAAAACATGGGATACTACATCTAAAGAAAATTATTATTTGAAATCCAAATCTATGAACGCTATCATCTGTGGGTTTGTACCATATGAGTTTAATAGAATCTCTCAATATAAAACATCACTTGAAATGTGATCCACTATAGAATATTTATATAAAGGCACCAACAACATGAAATATCTTAGATATGATACAACTAAACTTAAGTTCAATACATTCAAAATGGATGAAGGAGAAAGAATTACTCAATTAAATGGAAGAATCACTAATATTTTGAACAACAACACCTCTTTAGGAATTCCTATTACGAAGCCTAAATAGGAATTGAATGTTATTAGAGTATTAGCAGCTAATTTGAGTTTATTATCAACCCCTATTAGGTAATCTATATAATTAAATAATTTCAAGACAAAAGATCTCATCAGGAATATCATTATGTATGAAGAAAAAATAGAAACTATAATTTAAGATAATAAAATAATAAAAAGGTGAAATGTTTCCTTGAAAGTATTCTATTATAAATATGATAGAGATAGAAAAATCATACAAATTTCTAAAGCATATGAAGAATAAGATTTTTCAATAAAATCTAAAAGATTAAATCTCTTAATTATATCAAAATATCTAAAAGTTATGTAACAAGAAGTGAGGTTCTAGAAGATCATTTAATAATAATATAAAGGGAGGATACAACTCTAAATATTTGAGATTCTATAAGGGTAAAAATATGGGACTCATTAAGCCATACTATGTGAAAATTAAACATGATAAGAAGACAAAAAAAATATTTCAAGAATAATGGATATAAGAAATATAATAAAGCTCTGAAGGCCACCTGGAGTGCTTTTGAAGATTATTGAAAATGCACATCATCGGAATCCAAAGCTGAAGCTACAAATCAAAAGGCCAACATATGTTTCAAGGAACAATTAGATGAGTTACATTCATATAACTCTTTTGGTCATGAACAATTATCATAAAATGAAAATTTCTCATACAAAGAATCAAATGAGTAGTGTACCAGGATGGAAATAAAGTATGAAAGTATGAAAAAGAAAAATAAATCCTTTAAAAACTCTTATAATAAAATTTTTCGTGAACATGAACATCTAAATAATCAAATTTTGACCTTAAAAAGTCATTATAAAAATTTTTAGCCTTAAATATTGAACAAGACAAAATAATTGAAAAAATATAGAAGGAGGTTCAAAATTTCAAAGAAGATGCAAGTGTTTTTATAAAAGTAGAAGATTATTTAAACAAATTTCTTGGACAAAATCATCCAAAAGAAGAAAATTTTGGAATTTGAATTCGAGCTGAAAGTCAAAAAAAATAAAGAAAACATTTTGTGCCTTAATCCAAAAATATACACCTTCCCAAAGTTACTTGTTTTCTTTGCGGTGAAATAGGATATTTTTAAAAGAAATTGTGATTTAAAAAAGTCTAATGTTATGGAATCATAAATCTTTTTTATAAAAAAAATATTTTTAAAAATAAATTGTAAACTTTTCGATAAAATAGAAAAAAAAATTGGATGCCTAGTTCTCTTATAGATAACGTTTTTTGACCCAAAATAATTTGGGTACCAAAGAATAATGTTTTTTTATTTTTCATTGTAAATAACTAGTCATATGAATATTAATATAAAGTTTTTTATCAAAAATTTATTTTGAATGAATTTTAGAGGTGATTAGTCCAACTTTAATTCATTATCCAAATTAGATGTCAGATATGACACATTTGGTGAAAAGGTAAGAGGAAATATAGTTGGTATCAGATCAGTTGGAAATACTCAATTAATTCTCATCAGAAATGTACTTTGTTGAAGGATTTATCAATAACTTTATAATTATTTCTAATCTTTGTGATGGTGGCTACATTATATATTTTTATAAAAAAAATTAGTTTTTAAAGATAAATGTCTCAATTTTAAAGAACCCAGAATAAAAAATGTTTACATGTTAGATCTTAGCTCCTTGTGTAGACGAAATGTAAACTATTTAAATGCTTAAATTGAGGAATCATAGATTAGAAATAAAATTATTGGATATAAAAATGTTCATTCCCTGATAAGTTTTCTAAAATACATTTGATTTCTAATATTAAAAATCTCAAATTGGATAGAAATAAACTAAGTGATGCATTTCAAATGGGTGAGAAACACAATTTATTTTTTAGACCATTTAAAGAAGTTTTTGATTCTATACCTCCTGATCTTATCCATATAGATCTGTTCAGACCAACTAGAACTTAAATTATTGATTGAAAATAATTTTTTATTTTTTAGTTGATTATTTTTCAAGATTTAAATGGGTTTACTTTTTAAAAAATAATAGTGAATCATGTTATGTTTTTTATTAACTTCTGTAAACTTGTGCAAAATGAAAACGATTTCAAAATCGTGTTTTTGAAAAGTGATCATGGATTTGAGTTTGATAATCATGAATTTTATTATTACTGCTCTGTGAAATGAATTAAACACATGTTATCTTCTCCCAGTACACCTCAAAAAAAATTGAAATTAAGAATTATACTTCATAATAAATTTCTAGGACTATTTTATGTGAATATAACATGCCCACTCATTTGTTGGAAGAGGATGTTAACATAATTTGTTAAATCATTAATAAGGTAATAATAATTACTATATTAAAGAAAAAACCTATGACTTTTGGAATAATATATTACCCAAGGTATGATACTTTAGAGTATTTAGATATAAGTTTTACATCTTGAACACTGAGAATAATCTTGGAAAGTTTTATCCAAATGATGATGAAGGTATATAACAAGGTTATTCTACTACATTGAAAGATTATAGGGTTTTTAGTAAAAGGTAAAGGATTATTGAAGAATTTATTCATATGAAATTTTATTAAAGTGATCATTTCGGTCACAAAATGATTCAAATTAAATATCACAATGATTTAGTCAAAAATATGGGACATATACCTCTTTTTAATGACAACCAGGATGATGTTTTTGAACATGATTACTATAAACCAAATCTAATAAATATAGACACTAGAAAGCCAGATATTTTGTTTCTTATAATACCTAGAAACCTTAAATAACATACTTTTGAAAATATTATAGTAAACCTAGATGAAGGATTAATAACTAAAATAAATATAAAAAATCTAGTAGAATTAACTACCTTTATATCCCAACTAGAACCAAAATTTGTTGAAGAAATATTATCTGATGAAAATTTGTTCTTAGCAATACAAAAAGAGATATATCAATTAAATAATAATAATGTATGGGAAATAGTTGAAATACCCTCAAACTATCCTATAATTTGAAAAATATGTGTTTTTAGAAACAAAACAATATGATCATGATTTAATAACCAAAAATAAATATAGATTAGTTTTTCAAATGAAATAATCATGAAAAAAGAATATATTATAAAGAAATTGTTTCTCTCATTTATAGATTAGAAACTCTTATAATCCTTCTAGCATATGGATTGTGGATGAATGTTAAATTATATAATATAGAAGTTAAATGTTCCTTTTCGATATGTTTTTAATGGATAAATTTTACATAGAATAAGATCTTAGTTTTAATGATCCTCATTTTCAAAATTCTGTCTCCAAACTTACCAAATAGTTATATGTACTTAAACAATCTCCAAGGCCATGGTATGAAATATTATGTTATTTTATTTTATCAAATGGTTTTTCTATAGAAATATAATATCCTGCAATATTTAAGAAAACTTCTTTCTCTGATATTTTTTAGTTCAAATATATGTTGATGATGTTACTTTTGGATCAAGAACCCCAAAATCTTGAAATTGAATTTTCAAAACATATGCAAAAAAGAATTTGAAATGAGTATGGTCGGAGAACTAAACTATTTTCTAGGATTTAAAGTTTATCAACAATATTTCAGAAACAATTTAAATCAATGAACATATATACTTTACATACTTAAGATGTTTGGAGTTGAAAATAGTAAGACCAACTTAAATCCTATAAGTTCCAATATCAAACTTGATTTGGATGAAACTAGAAAACCAGTTTAGAACAAGTTTCATAGAGTTGTCATTGGAATTTTTAGTACATTACTAAAATTATACATGTAATTATTTTTTATGTGTGTATTTTTTCACAATTTCAATCTAATCCAAAATAATCACATTTGAATGCTACAAAATAATTTTATGATATCTAAAAGTAAATTTATCTCTTCCTCTTATTTCTTCAAAAACATTTCATTTTAATTTAATTTCATACTAGGATATTTATTTTTAAGGATATATATTATATAAGAAAAACACAACAGGAACCTTTCGCTTTCTTTTTAAATTCATAGTTTCTTGGTTGCGTAAGAAGCAACAATCAGTTGCACTATCAAATACCAAAGTGGAATATATTATCGCTAGAAGTTTTTGTGCATAGGTGTTGTGGATGAAACATTCCTTAATAGGTTTTGGATTTAATTTCAATTGTGTTCCTATAAGACGTGATAGTACGAGTGTTGTCAACATATCAAAAAATATAATAAACTATTTAAGAATGAATCACATCAATTTAAGACATAATTTTTTGGGAGATAATTCATAGAAAAATGATATCTCTATAGAAGTTTTCTGTAAAGACAAATAATTAGCATAAATGTTTACAAAACATTTTCTTCCTGACAGATTTTATTTCATTAATTTGGGATTAGATATGTCTAATTTTACTAAATAATATTTTATAACTTATTTCTATAATTTAAGGTAAATTCATTATTAAATTTATTTAAATTTATTTTTGTGCCACCTGTTTGAGTACTGGTCATATTCAATTTTCCATTATACCTATTATTAGTCATAATTACCCTACACGTCATTGTGAAACCCCTTGATTAAAGCAAATAAAAAAGATTGTGTATCAACTCTAAGTGTGAAAAAGCTTGCAAAACATTCAAACCCTTTTTATATTTTCTAAAACACTTGTTACCCAATCCTTCAGACCCTCCAAAACTTCAAACCCTTTTCAAATGGAGATAATCAAAATAAAATATGGTGCTTCATCTAGTAGTATGAAATGACAAAGGATTTGTAGGAAAGTTTTTAGTGGATGATCAATTGATTTTAAATGGACATAATCGATGAATATACTACAGAAGAAATTCATAATCCATAAAGTTTGTGAATACGTTTTGGATGGTTTTAGAACCATTCTTGTCTTTAAGAAGTAATTTATTGAGTTCTATAAATCTGCAGTCATTCACTTCAGTAATAATGAAGACTTGGTTAGTATAACTGTTAACTATAAAAATCTATCTGTAACCTCCATCATGTTAGCTTAAGCATTGAAGAGTCCTCATTAATGGTATTTATTATTCAGAACCTATTTTTTTACCATTGATATAGTAACCCCTCGAGAAATAATGAAGTCGCTATTTGGAACCACTGTCATAGAGAAGAATAAAGTCAATAAACTAGAGTCTGAAAAAAAAAATTGGTCAAATTTATTCAGTCAGGATTCTCCCAATGAAACTTTGAGTATGAGATGATTTTTTTTCAAGATGTTACCCATATTTATTTTTTTATGTTATAATCCTATGAATCTAGAATAATATATTATACGATATATATTACTTGTTCAAAATAATTCACTAAACTTGTATCCTTTTAGATGAATCGTAACCATTATTTTTTGGATTACTAGAGTTGATTTGGATGATAACAATGAAATTGTTGGTCACATGTTGAAAAAATTAAATTTGACTATATTAAGGAAAATTAGTTTACATTTTGAATTTTCATTAGTAAAATTGATTCCCTTATCCTCAATTTCTTAAGAAGACCATGCTTTGACTCCGAGGGAGTCATCTCATTTACATGATACATTGATGATCATAAAATGATCATCTCATAGTACTAAGATTATAGAAGTTTGTGGTGAAAAAGTACTGGATGTTGCTGAAAAGAAATCATTTCAAGACGAAACTGTTGAAGTTCACAAGGAAAGGGTTTCCCCTATTCTTCAGGATTATAGAAAAATATAAATACCATATTTTTATAAAAGTATTTCTAAAAAATCTCAAAAGAGAAACTCAAAGTTGTTTTCTAATGTTGAATCTATAAAATTTCAATTCATTTAATACAATTGAGACGTAAAAATTGGGATATTATTAAAATTAATATGTTACTCTAACGTATATCCATGTTATGTAATTTCATGATTCACAAAACACCTAATTTTTTTATAACAAGTTTTTTCTATTGTTTTTTAGATTATACATATCTTAAGTTATGTTTCAAAGTGTTTATTTTATAATACTAAAGAGTTTTATATTATGAGAATTGAATATTACAGTTTTTTAAAATCAAAAAGTACCACATAAGACTTTATCTTACTAATATTTGATCATGTTACTAAAGATAGATTCTCTAGTAAGAATGAGATTACAAAAGGACATTATATTCTAAAAAGGATATTCATGGAAAGAAAATTTGAAGGTGATAAGTGTTATATCAAAGTGAAACTATCTTATACTGGAATGTTATCTTATAATGCATTGATGTTAGTTTATCTTATGAGGATGATATTTATTATCATAAAAAATTTATCTTATGATGAATAGTTATTTCAATAGATATCTTGAAAAGATATAGTTTTATAGAACATCGTGATTACTTTTCTAATCTCTTGATAAGTCACTTCATGCCTCTAGAGAACATAAAAATGATATTATCTATTTAAAGAATGTTTAGTTTGTAGAAGACCATCATGAATAGGAAAATATATAGAGCGATAATATTTCTACTGTAAATGAAATTACTATATTAGGAATGTTTAGTTACACATCCTTAATAATATGTCTCATCAAGCTCATTATATAAGCCTCACATGGTCATTAAAGTTATCCTAAATTCATTTTTAAACAAAATATAAAAATATTATTTATCCACTACAATTTATACATATTTAAATTAAGATAGTAATAACGAGAGTTGATTTATTTTGGAACACCATAAAGAAAAAAATTGAAGACCTATACATAGTAATGAAAGAAATGTGTTCATGGTTTTCTTATCAGTTCTATCAGATGAACTAATGATCATCCTGAGCTACATTGAAGTTTATCTTTTAATCAGGATGAATATTCATCTACTCTCAATTATTTCTTGCAATTGTGTGTTTCAAACCTTTATTGGAATGTTTTTATTTATTTTATCATTTGTTCACTCAGTTTAAGAGTGTAATTAATACTAAGGATATGTCAAGTAAAGGTAGATCCTGGATGAAATCTGGGGTACCTTTGTATTAAGTGACATCTTCTTGCACTCATCTAGGAGCCTCCGGTAAAATTGATGTTATTGTTAAAATCACCAAAATCATGGAGAAGAGCATCGGTGGAGTGGACTATGGGATTATTATTCTCGTGAGACACTATAAATTTCTATTTTAAATTTCCTCCTCATGTGTTTTAATATTTATACTATATATATTTCTAAGGAAATAATTTAACGTCCATATTTCAAAGGGGGTGTCCTAATAATTAATATTTTTATAAGAACTCAATTCACCAACCTCTTGAGTTATTCAATCATTCATTATCTAGGACAATAGAAAGTACAAGTGAGTTGGGTATATACTTGAAACTGGTATGTTCCTGTCTATAGACTATGCTTCAGTGTATCCCATAAATAATTAAATCTTGTACTTTATAATGATAAATGGTTTTGGTAAGAACCGATATGTCTTTCTTCTATAGAAGTATGTTTATATTTAAGGTGTGATGAATTATTATTCATCATCTATTCTTACATGGAAGAAACAATTCTCTTTATTTTCCATAAAAAACATTACAGGAACCCAATATCATCAGAAACATCATCAAATGTGGCTATTAAAATCATATGGAAGAAACAATACTTTCCTGTATATCTTCTATGAAATTCATGACCAACTCACCTGATCTACTTTAAAATTATCTTGATAATATTATAAAGTTTATTTATTCATAGTTTCTTTAACTTAATTTAATATCTTGAAATAATATTCTTATACTTATTATTCATTGAATATATATTCAAAAATACTTCAATAAAAATATTCCCACCATTTTTTCATATTTTTTAGACATATATCCTAATAAATTTTAAAGAAATATTGATTTTTAATTCCCTGAATACTAGAATCTTTATTCTCAATGATAATATTATTACCAGGCCATTTTTCTCTCCAAAAATAATAAAATCAGAAAATAATAGATAAAAAATGTATCTAATATACAATTACTATAAAATTGATGCGGATCACTAAATCTAAATACCTATTTTTCCATGAAATATTTCTTTATATAGATTTTTAAAGTGTTTTGTTCTTTTGTTGTGTTCACCTTGTGGTATAAAGCATCATGACTATATTATTTAATAATATTTTATCCATATAGATCATATTTAAAAAAATATAATTTTTTTAATATTTGGAATAAGTATTAATCCAAAATAAATGAGTGATTCATCCCAAGAATTTCATTAGCATTTTATTTTTCACAGCTTTAATTATAAACATCAAAATTATTTAGAAGTATGGTTTCAACACTACAAAACTCAAACAAATATATGTTTCAATTTTATTTTTTCAAAATTCGAGAGTTTAACTCTACATTCATCAAGATATAGTAAAAGGGAACTCTATATTTTTGAAAATTAACTCTATGTTCATTCACATAGAGTTAATGTGAACTCTTTGATTGTCCTTCATTTTTCAAATTTCTTACATGAATTAAATCTTTGTTTTCATAGTGGAACTCTACTTGGGACTTGTCTTTCCAAACTCTAGACATAATCATTTACATTAGTTCATGTAAACTCTACATGGTGATTGAAGATTCTATGTGAATCCTGCTTTTTCAAAAAATCTACCTCAATCTCCATGAATCCAGATTAATTCTAAATAATTATAAACTTATTCCAAACTAATTCTAGTAAATTAAAAATATTTTTAAGCATCCAAAAATCCTTCACCTCACATAGTTACCATTATTCCAAGAATATTTTCTTATGATTTATTCATTGAAAACAAAATCCAACATATTAACCATACCCACTTAAATCATTAAATGTTCTTTAAAATAAATTTTTTAGATAAATACCATATTCTATAATAATATCTGAAATCTCAAACCGCATAATATTTATCTTTGGGTTTGACCAAACTCCCCAAGATTATCTTCTTCTATGATAACCATTAACTCAAGACTTTTTCCAAAAAATCTCTCCCTTTTTTCAATTGATTAACATAAATAACTATCAATCTATTTAACATTATAAATAAATCATTATCTTATAGTTTTAAGCCTATACAAGCAAGAGTGGTGTTGGAAATAGGAATATTGATTAACAATACAAGGTTATCTATAAAATGAAATAATAAATGTTCAACCTATCTAACCCTAATTTTATTGATTATCATTAATTAAATGATTCCACGTGATATAAATTTTGGGGATTGAAACTATTTTATAAATTTTTTATCATAACATCTAAGAATTTTTTCTTGTGAAATCAATACAACATAATTACATAAAGGATATCCTCAACTTAATAGATTGATCTATTGAACCTGTAATTAACAAATTCCTACATTCATTTTAACAATACTATTAAAATACTTCACCATGAAACATTATGAATTAATAGATTAAACCATTTTAAAAACTCTCTCTAAATATATGATTCCCCTAAATTGAAACATATATCAATGGATACTCCTCCTTTGTATATTCTCTACATTAATGCAAAAAATAGGATTAAAAACATAAAGAATGATTTATCTTGTATTTTCTTTTCTCTCCATTTGAAAATAATATCCAAAGACAAGATAAGGGAGAGGATAGAACACCATACCTTATAATTTAAAATTGTGAGGCTGAACTCCCAACATCAACCTTAAATTATGAAATATATCCTTAGATAATATCTTGGGGAACATGTCAAATGTTTTATTCTTTATTATAAAAAATTATATCTTCAAATCATTTATCTATTCCATCTCCTCGATGAAGTGATATTTAATATCAATATTCTTCCTTATTGAATATAGAAAAAGATTCATTATTTAGTTTATAACACTTCGATTATCAAATCCCAACAATAGTGGAAACTTTATTTCAACCTTGAGTTATTATAATTTGGTCTTCATCCACATTTTTTTGGTTTTTCAATGAGTGATATTCACATAGTATTCCTTATTAATGTTCAAGAATATATATGTAAACCTTTTGTGTGTGCCAATATATGCAACTTTTTCTAGGGAAGATAACTGCACAAAATGTGGTCATTCATTCATCAACAAAACCTTCATAGTCTACATTCACGAAACTAAATAGATCTAACTTCACTTTGATATCATATTTCAATCCAAATCACATTGAACTTATCATGTATCTAAGACTATTTTTCCTATCACTAAATGGTACTATTTTAGAGCACATTGATACTTGTAACAAAGTTTAACAACATATACATATTACACCCTTGAAGATGTTGAGTATAGCAGACTTCTATAAACTTTCTAAAGTCCCTTATACCAACTTATTTTCCCTATTTATCTTTTAAGAGAATTGTTCCCATAAATATTTGTATATAAATAGGCTTTTAATCCTCTATGAAAAATCTTTTAAATAGTTCCCTAGCATTATTCTATTCATAAAAAAAATGAGAGCTTTATATTGAAATCTTTATAAGCTAAGAAGGTGTCTCATATCTCTAATCATGTAGATTTGTTTCCTTATAAATATTATCACAATCATATTTATCCTTTACAGCAAACATAATATCATCAACATGAACAATAACATGAGAGATCCATCTTTTATATATAGATTTCTATCCACTATTTCATTTATGAAATTCAACTTCTTCCAGTAGGTTTCTACCATATAATACAAAGCTATTAGGGATTGTTTCAACCTATATAAAGACTTATTTAACCTAAAAATATTATTCTCATCTTTTTTAATCAAAAAACAACAAGGTTTATCAATGCATACCTCCTTTTTAACTAACCATTGAGGAAGTTTGACTTGATATTCTTTTGAAAAATAATATATTTCCTTTGGGATGTCATATAAAGAAATACTCTAATGATATAAAACTATAAAACAATGTAAATGTCACATAAAAGTAAATTCCTTCAACCTGTGAATATCATTCATAGACCAATATTGACTTATTCCTTATAACTTCTCTTGTTTTATTTAAATATTTCCAAAAAACCGACTTTATACTAATGAAATTATTCTTTTTAGGATTGGGTATAAGCTCCCAAGTATTATTATTCTCAATATTGTATAATTATTCATTCATATAATTATCCCATTCTTGATTCTTAAATGATTCTTCAATATCAATAGTTTCAACCTAAGAAAATAATGATGTATGAGCAATTATTCTTAAAATTATCTTAGTTTTTACCTGATATATTTAATATATAATGATATTTTGGACATTATATTTTCTTGTCAGGGATGGATAAGATGAATTAGGTTGATAATCGTCACATGAGGAGTCTACCTATTCGTCTCCGACCTTATCATCTTTAAATTTTTCATCACTATCTAAAATATATTTTTGATATTTAACAAAAACAATAACATCATAACTTTTGTAACTTTATTATTTATATATAAATCTTTTATTTGAATGTTCTAGGACCTTCACTTCACTATTATTAATAATTTATCTAATATTTTGTTATAAGAGTGGTTTCCTCTTTCATTTAAAGGGTTTCTTATAATGACCCCATCAATTCACTGGTTTTAAAACTTCCCAAAACATTCACTTTTTTCCATGATAACAGAAGGGATTCCAAAAACAAAACGGTAATTAAAAAAGGATAATTTGTGTAGTACATATCATATTAAGGAATATTCAAATTTATCCTATGTAAATAATAGTTGTGAACGTTAATTTTAACACCAATATCTTGCTTCCAAAAGTATTAAGATATATCATGCTCAACCAGCATAGTCTGTGCCATCTCCATAAAATACATATTCTTACATTCAGACACCCCATTTTTTTGTTTTTATAAAGTGAACTGAGTTCATTTGGGACTCCATTTTTCTCTAGATAGTATTTAAAATTTTCTTTTTAAAACTAAGTTCCATTATGTATTCAAATATTCTTGAGAGTAAAAACATACTCTTTTTCTACACTTTTTCTAAAACTATTAAACATTTTCTAGGTTTCAAACTTGTATTTCAAAAAAATAACACATGTAATGAAAGTGAATTCCTTAATAAAATTAATAAAATATTTATCTCTACTGGATGATTACATCCTTACGGGATTATACATATATGAATGAATGAGATCCAAAGGCTGGGTGGATTGAATCTCCACAATATTTTATGAAGAATTTATAATCTTCCCATTTTAGAATGCTGAAGAAATCCAATATCTTTTTTAATCATTATAACATCGTGAATATTGTCTCCTTAAGAGATCATTTTTATATCCTTTTTTCCATGTTGGCCAAGCCTTAAATTCCCCAATTCATTCTCTTCATTAATGCTTATATAACTTGATTTTTTAGCTTCTAACACTTAAAAAAACATTATCTCGATCCCTTTATAATTTCATCACCACTATTACATATTT
The DNA here is from genome assembly GCA_963277665.1 of Viscum album. NCBI lineage: Eukaryota > Viridiplantae > Streptophyta > Magnoliopsida > Santalales > Viscaceae > Viscum > Viscum album. The sequence goes on along the minus strand of OY728119.1, from coordinate 174,383,425 downwards.
GAGGTTCTTGAATAAGAATCTATCATTCTTGAAACAAAATTAATTTACTTTCTCAAAAAGTTGTGAAACACCAAACAGATTGTGTTTCAATTGTTCGACAAATAAAGTGTTTTTAGATTTAACATTTTCTTTCCCTATCACTGTTAAACCAACTCTTTTTACATCAAGTTACCTATCATTGAAAATATTAATAAGCCTCAATTTATCTTTTAAAAATAATTTAAAAGTTTCAAATCTTTTATATTTTGAAAGGAACATCCAATATCTAAGATCCATGGACATTCCCTTGGTATTCCTTGAGTTAAAATTAAAAAATTAAATAGTTATACCAAAAAATTTTATTCTTCTATAAATTATTTTTAATATATAAACTCACATTTTTTATTACTATTAAAATTATTAGGTATTAATTTTCATGATGATTAGGTTGGTCAAACCTTCCAGATTTTTCTTCAATAATGGAAAACTTGTTACGAGATTTTTATCCTGAATTTTAATTCTATTTCACATTTTTTATTACTTTGAAGGGGATAAAGTACCCTAAAATATTTACCCTGATCATCCTAGGCATGTTATGTGATTTTTATTTGAATAAAAATTACTTTTAAGTTTTTCCTAGTCTTCCAAAATACCAATTGAATACATAAAAATCATGCTTATCATTGTAAGAATGAAGGCATCTAGAATTTGTATGTTTTATTTCTTCCAAATTAAAGTCATAAATATTATATCCTTTTTTCAAAAAAAAACTTTTTTTTAACTCCTAAAATATTGTTCATAATATAATTTTTATTTTCATCCTTTATAGTTTTATTAGTTGTAGAAATATTTGACTTCATGTTCATATTCAATGAATTTCTTGATTTCTGGGTATCATAAGATTTTTCTATAAACTTGACCTTCCTAAATTTATTTTTATTATTTGAATCTTCCAAAACATATTTATACTTGTTCTATTTTTATGAATGGATTTTCTTTGAAATTATTGACCCTCTCACTTATTTTAAAATTCACTAACTTATGATATATATTTCTAAATGTTGAATCTAAATCTGTTCATCTTTTCATCATTTTTTATTAGTTTTTATTGAATATAGTCATAATCATTCTCTTTACCTTTTAATTTTTTTTATATTGATGTAAAGATCCTTATTATAATCAAAAATATTATTTTGGTCATCAATATGCTTTATAAATGTTTTCTTTATTATATAGAAATAGATTCCTTACTACTGGATTCTAGATTTTCCTTCTAAAACATTCTTTTCCCTTTCTCGAATTTGAATATTTTTGAGAGATACACATTTAAATGTATATCCAAAAATAAATACATGTAATTATATTATTCTTTAAATTAATAATTTATTTCAGCACTTGTAACTTTTTTATCATTCACTTTTAATGTGATTTTTTCACCATATTGATCGCTGGAAATCTCAACTTCCTCTTCATCTTCCCCACCTTCACATTCTTTCGACAAATTCTTTCTCTTTTTATATTTATAGAAATTATTAATCTAATATTTTAAAGATAAAATTTAATTTTTTTAATTATTCTTGAAGAATATTCTAGGATTATATACTCCCACATCACTTCCTTCTTCAATTTTTTTATTTTTTGTAGTTTATAGTGAAATAACCAATAGATCCTCCACTGAAACATTTTGAAGGGATATTTCTCTTGTACTTTACTTTTCCATTTCTCATTTTTATTATGATAATGGACCTAAATTAATAAAACAATTTCATTCATGTTTTCATTAGAATCAGAACTAATTTTATCTTCTTCTTTAATAATAATCATTTTAGACTTCTCAGGTTTTGAGGATTTAAGGGAATTATCCTTTATAGCCTTCATCTTATTTTTGAAAACATTTTATTTCTTCAACTATTAAGATATCAAGATACTATATAAGTAATAAATAATAATATCACCTAGATATTTATATTCCAAATTGTATACTTTTTCATCAACCCTATTAGTTAACATTTATAAGATATTATCTAGAATAATAAATTCTTTCAACTTACCATCATATGCTTCAATTAGGATAATAATTTTACCTACCCTTGTGTGTAATTTTTCTAGATTAGTCCAAGAATTTATTATTTTAATGATCCCAAGTCCAATTTTTTTATATTATAATAGATTATGTGTTTTATGTTTGTAAACTATTCTTCATGGAAAAATTATTTTGTCTTGAATCGACCTTAAGGTATAATGCATTGACCACATAAACAATTGGTGTGACTATGAAAATGAATGAAATTAAAATATAAAACATTTTTTAAGTATTAGATAAACTTCAAAATTAATCCAAGATATTGTTTTATAGATGAATTATTGAAAGAAAGAAATTTGAATTTTTTTTGTGTTAGACTTATAATAAAAATAAAACTGATCAATCGCACTATGATTTCTTCATTCGTAAGAAGGAATTCAATTAACCATGCTGAGAAGTGAATATATATGATTGACCACAACAAAATAATCCAATCGACCGTGGCTAGTTCATCAACCAAATGAACGTTTTTTATGACCTGTGTACTAGAAAATTGACCACAAGTCAATCTATGTATGGGTAATATCTTCCCACATAAGGGAGAAGCTACCTCATGGTGGAGTTTTCACTGACCATGATTACTCAAACTACCATGCCTAATTAGAAAACTATAAAAACTATAATTTTAATTTAATTATACTTATTAGAGTAGTTGATACGTGTCAATGTAAGGATGATTATGTTGCAATGGAAAATCTGTGAAGAAACTTATACAAATTAAAGGAATACTTTCACATGAAAGTAGTGTGGTGACTTTTATAATCTCTATTATTATATTACACTACACTATGATAATTTATTTTCTTAGAGAAATTCCAAAATTTAATAATAAGTATTAATTGACTATAAATATTATTTTTGAAGACATTGGGTAATTATTCATGTAGAAGAGCATTACTGATCAACCAAAGTTGATTAGAGATTGAGCTTCTTTGAAGTACTTTTCACTCTCCACTCTCTATGTTTATTTTATTTTTTACGATTGTACTTTATATCCTATTTATTTACATATAATTACTCATATACTATGAATAGTATAACTCTAACACATTTTCCCCTATATATTTTAAATTTTATATCATATATAAATGTGGAAGAGTCTTGGACGATTTGGGTTGTACAATGTGTAATTGTCTTTATCAAACTAGATCCAAGTTGTGGATTTGTTTATTATGTTTTAAAAAAGTGCTACGTAGTAGATTACAATAAAGTGGAGAGGACTGAGCTCCTTATTGGAGCTAACTTCTTGTTTATATCCTTCTATGTCTAATTATTTACATAACTATATTTTTTTACTGAGTATTTTCAAAGTGTGTTTTTATAAAAAAACTCTGATAGATTCCATTTACAAGTGATATATATAATATGTTTAGTTTGCATAGAATAGTTTCGAAGGGAAAATATATTTTAATTATTTTAAAATATTTATTTTTCATTTATTTTGAGAATCTATTTTGAATGTTTAATTTAAATATACCTATTGTATTTTTAAACTGTTCTATTTTCAAATTAAGAGGATTTTAAATTTACTATTTTATAAATATAAATATTTATATTGGAAGCTAAATTCACCCAATATAAATTCTCACCACCCCTTGAGAATTTATATGGGTTAAAAATTTGGTATCATAGAATCTATTATTTCAGGATATATATTTTAAACCTACTTATTTTCTTAATTTTTTTAAACCTTCCTCAATTCTTGAATGAATTATCTAGTATTTCCATTTAGTTAATATTCTATAATAATGAATGGTAGACCTGAATGTTATTATACAAATAAAAAGTCATTATTTAATGGAACTAACTAGGTTCAATGTAAATTAAAAATGATAATATATCTAGATATCATGGAATTTGATATTTGATTAATAATTGAAGATAAATATTAAAAACCCAAAATTCCTAGAAAATACTAGAGTGATGAAACAAAATCTATATATGACTATGACTGCAAATATATGATTGATTTATTATGTCCATGGTGTTAATATAAATGTAATAAATTTTATTTTTGTGTAAATAATTTTAAAATTTGGGAAACATTAAAAATTTATCTTAAAGGAGCCATTAATGTTAAATAAATATGATTAAATACTTGTACTATATAGTGTGACTTTTTTAGATGAAACATTATGTGTGCATTTCTAAAATATATAAAAAATTCAATGAGATCATCAATAAAATAAATTCACTTACAGAAACTATGGAAAAATATAATTTCCTAAGACATCTGACATTCATACCTGATATAAGTAGAATTATAATATTCTCCATCAAAGAATCATATGGCATCAGCAAAGTTACAATTCAAGGATGTTTCATCCTCATATTCTAGAATATATTTATCTTCAATAAATAAATGTGTTCTATATCTTACAAGGCACACAAAAATAAACTTATATGAATAATTCCAATTTATTTTATATCTAAATACATTATATGGTATTTATATTAAATATAGTTATTGAAAAGAATTTCTAATTCAACTAGGAAATACCATCAATCCTAAAGAACTATTTTGAAATAATTTTTTATGAGAATAATTTTTTTCATAGAATATATATTTAAAAATTTATCTAGAGTATTAAAATTATCAAAAATTATTTTTAAACTTGTTTGAATATAAATTCATTTGTTAGAAATTGATTATATATAAAAATAAAATCATTTGATGGTAATAAGAAATGTTTTTTCAAAGATTCTTTTACATGTGAGTGTGTTTTTATCATAATAAATTAAATTAAAAGTATTAATGAATGATTTGAATGAAAATTTTATATGTCTAATATAAGTTTTTTTAAATTCGTTTAATGGTTTTTAGTATGCATCAAATGAAAATAAATTCTGTTTTATGATTAAAAATGCATTTGTTCTGAAAACAGTTTTTGTTGTGTTGTGCACGCTTATTTTAAAATGAATTTATGAAACTTATAAAAATTGAATATCTTAAAATGGTTTCTAAATTTTTAATCATAAATTCTAGATATTTTAATGATTAAACTTTTATTTTTTTCATAATAAATAGTAACTATGGTAATTTTTTTACCTCATTTAAGGTTAAAAAGGGTTAATGAAATGGTTAAACTAATAGATAAGGTTTAAAATATGACTTAAAAATGTATAAATTATATTGGTTTATGATATTTATATATTATATTATAATATATTTTAAACTTTGGACACTTTTTTCCACTTCCACTTGAATATGGATTTATTATATTTTAATATTTTACGTATTTACAAGAGTGCCACCCACCTCACATATAAAAGTAGACGTCCTATACTCACATATTCATACAGAGTAAGACCTATATTTAATCCAATACAAACCCAAATATATTCCAAAATTCCCTTCCCATGTCTTAGAGCATACGTTATTCAAAGAAACAACCTTTTAAGGATTAAGGTGTATTCTTAGGGAATTTCCCAAAGAAGTGGTAATTATCTTTACCAATCTATTTCAAGTTTCATTATTCATTAACCTCTAATTATTATTATTTAAGCATATAAAAAATAATAAATCGTTATTATTAATATAGTTAAATTTTTTATGTAAATTTTATATCCATTTTATATATCATTTTCATCCTATGAGAAATGATAATGTTGTTCAGGTGTACGTGTGAACTACAACCTCTACAAAGCAATGCTGTTATTTTTTCATGTCTACCATTATTTGATGGTAATATGGGTTTAATTAATGAATATATATTTTAGTTATGATAATATTGTTATTTTAGAAGTATATATTATTATCTACCTTTATTAATTTCCATTCTTTGTAAAATGAAAACATTACCCGTGTGTACGTACAAACTATTATCTCCACGAAGTGATATAATTCATTTTTCATCACCAACTTACTTGAATAGTTATAAAATTGTGTATTCTGAATAAATATGAAACTTAAAACGTGATTGGAATTTTATATATTATTAATCCATGAACAAGGTTAAAGGAACAGAACCATCGAGCGAAAACATGCACGTAAAAAAATAGCTAACACCCTAATGTTGATTTTAATGAATAATTATTTAAAAATGGGTAATTGGAAATTATAAGGTAAATAGATGTTATAATATAAGTATTAATATGAGACCATTAAATTTTTATAATAAATATATATTTATTATATTGTAACTTAAGAGTGTATTTGAATAAAGTTAGGACCATAGTTTTGGTTTTATGTTGCAGTCTCATTCTTAATCGGGATTATTTATGGTTTAATATCCTTTAGTGGAATAATATTATCTTTATCCATTAAATATTATAAATTTTCTTCAATTTTGGTTATTTTTGGAGATTTAATGTTTTCATTTCATTCTTTTGTTTTCTTTTTTTTAGGTTCTTGGGGTCAAAGCCCCATTTTAATTAAGGTAAGAAGGCCACTTTCTTCTAGGTTGGGAGGTAACCCATTAGATAGTTAGAAATTACAAAGTCACCTACTATTTAAATTTTAGTGGAAAAATATATAGTGAACTAAGTCCAATTATTTTGAGTCTCAAAGATCTTGGTCTAAGTCCATTTCATTCTCATCTCTTTGGTACTTAAAATGATCAAGAAATTGTTTTTTGGAAATGTTGACGTTATTTTAAATTTAGCTCAATAAATTTTTCTTCCATGTACATGATATTTAATATTATTTCAATAATTCTATTTCATAGGATCCAATTATTATTTTATTTCATTTTCTGAAATATTTGAATTTATTTCCAAATTATCAAAATGGAATTTTTACAATGTTTTATTAATAGTTTATTTATGACTTTTAATAAAAACATTAAATGAAATATTATGTTTATCATTTACCTACAAATGTATTTTCCCACTTATATGACTATTATTTTTTGAATCTTATTTTAAAATATTCCACGTTGATTTTAAAATAAAAATCATTTTATCAATATTATTTGAAATTTTATTTAAAATATTTTCAAAAGGAAAGGATATTCTTGTCATGTTTTCAAAGAAAGCTTAAAATTTCCATTTAAATGTATTTTTAATTTATGTAAATATCCTTTTATGTTTCTTATTATTCACTAGGTATATGGTGTGATGATACCATCTAAGTTTTTTATCTAAATGGATTATAATTATGGGATGTTGAAATCATTATGAAATGAATTTCTATTTCATCGGTTATGATTTGATGAATTGATGAATGATTTTATGATCTTGTGTAAAACATATGTACAGTTTTCATTATTCAATAAGTGGATCCACTAAATATCACTAATGAACTGGGTAACTATTGATATCATGAGAGTTATTATTAAGTGGATGGGGAGTAAACCAATTCGTGGGATTAAAATAGGTTGGGGTGAACCAAATCCATTATAGGACATTTTACACTATGTGATGATGGTCTTGATAGTGAAATTTGACTAATGAAATGATTTTATATACTTATAAATGGACCACAATTCATGTAGAATGTTATTAGGATTATTATATGCTCACATGAATCATGATTTATTAATTATAATTTCAAGTTATTATTGTTTTCATCATCATCATTTATTTATAAACTTTTTAAAATTAATAAGAAAAGAAGCTAGAGACACAAAATTAGGAGATGATATAGGGAGGCCTAAACTGATGTAGACCAAGGAAATACCCTCTTTCAAGATTCTCCCCCTCAGTATTAAAGAATTTAATTCTAGAAAAATAGGTGACACCAGATCCAAGATCATCCATAGATACAATATAGTCGGTAAACTTATTGCCTTCATGCCATGTGTGAAGAATATGGATGTTGTTTTTTAGAAGGTTTTTACATTTTCTGACAACATAAGAGATTGATTATGAATAGTATGTGTTCCCTATAGGGAGTTATGTAAAATAATGGAGTTTGTTTCCATATCTAAGAGAACTATATTTTCATGATGGAATAAACTAAATACGATGAAAATTGCCTTGGTTTTTTCCATAAGGGAGTGATTTTAATTCAAATGAGTTGTAAAAGCTAAGGTGATTGAGCCCCTGGAGTCCCAAACACCCCCCCCCCCCCCCCCACACCCCACTAAAGGACCCCGGAACACCCTAAGAGGGGAGGGGTGAATCAGGGTGTCAAATTTTTCTTTTTAATGTTGAGGATCTTGTTCCCACGTTGGTAGGAACTTGTTATATCTGTCAAACAAATGAAAGTAGGAAGTTTACATGACACTTTTACTTGGTTCACCACTAAGGGCTACGTACATGGAGCATACACCGATAGTGTGTCGGTCGTACCAAAATCCACTAATCTTCACTAGTTTATGGATTACATATTTCGGTCTCAATCACATTGTTCCAGGAACACTACCATTACAAAGGTTCAGGGATATCTCATTGTGTCCCTCGGGTCACTCCCGTTGACTCCCCCTGGCTCACTGTCTTTAGTGAAGTCCAACTCAGTTTATAGATGTGAAGATCTCTTCAATTGATATTCATTGAAGTATTTGCCAATGTTCAGCATGAGACTCTTCTTGAATCAAAGTCCAAAAAAGATGCAATTGAAAGCACTGAACCACTGAACCAAATATTTGGAACGTGCAAATAGGTTACACTAAAGATTTCACACAAAATCTACCCTTTTCTAGAAATATCTCACTTTTTCGCACAATACTTGATTTTTGGGTGGAAAATATTTCGTGCAACAACCTTATTTACACGTAGCCTCAACTTTTACATACGTCTTCGACTTTTTCATGCAGCATCACCTTTTATAGACATCTTTATGCACACCATCCACTTTTTCACCACCTTCCACTTTTACACGCAACTTCGAATTTTACGTGCAATGTCTGCATTTTCACGCAGCTTAAACTTTTACACGCAACACCTTTTATGGGCAACACCTTTTATGCGCAACACAGACTATTTTTCACAACAGGGCCTTTTTCGCGCAACCCCATTTACGCGAACATTTTACATGAATCTACACTAGGATCTTCTCTAAGTCTTCATCCATACAGAATGATGGGGGTCATCTCTTATTTATAGGCTTCACCGAACCCCGTGTGAAAAACCCATCATGGAATGAAAAACATCTCATTATGCATGCAATACATTTCACGCAGGAACCATTTTCTGCGCACATCTCCATGTTTTTCACGCAGCCCATGCCTTTTCCATTTTCCGACGTTCTGATTCCAAAACACCTCTTGCATGAAAAAATCTTACTCCACTATTTCATGCACCAAATTGTTTTTTATGCACCACACTGTTTTTCGTTCACCACACAGTTTTTCACACACGATGCTATTTTACGTGAACACCTCATCTATTTTGTGCACCACTTCCTCTTTGCATGCACCTACTTTTTCCAACAACCTATCTCTTTATTTTCTGATTTCCAGGTCCAAAAATTTGGCTAACATTGGAGAACATCACCACCTTCAATACTATTTTCTGGTCGAACTGTATGATCACTTTACTGTCACACATTCTGGACTTCCACAGAGGATTGACAACAAACATGAACCATACACCAATTCATGAAAATAATGACCATTGTTCCAACAATATACCCCTTTGGGTTTGTTGGAAATCACTAAATAAATTCAAAAGAGCACCAGCCACATGAAAACCAAAAATGAAAGAATCAACTCGTCCAACACTCAAAGTCTACGTGATCAATGATCGGTGTAAAAAACAAGAGGGGATGCGTGAATTGGGATCCCGTGTTTTTTAATTCTCAATAACTCCCAAGAAATTCTCTTAAAGTGTCACAAAAGCATCACATGTCCAGAATTTATTAATTATCCCCCATTGAAAATAAATCCAAAGACTGATAATTTTTCATTGTTAATCTCAAAACACAGTCCCCCTATATAGTATCTCCCCCACAAACCTACATCATATCCACAAATATATTAAAAATAGAAAATATAGCTAGGGATAGGGGAACTTCATAACCTCTTTATGCACTGGGAGGTGGCTGACCACCAAGGTTCAACCGATGTTTCTCAAGCACAGCCGCTGATAGTGGTTTGGTCAGGATATCAGCCACATGCTCATCAGTTCCCACATAATCCATTCTAATCACACCTTGCTCAAATTTTTCTTTGATAAAGTGATACCTTATTTCAGTACGTTTTGTACGTGAATGATGAATATGATTATTCGTAATATCAATTGTGCTCTTGTTATCACAGTAAATCACCATTGGTTGCTTTACCTCCTCACTAATATCTATTAGTTATTGCTTCATCCATAGTAGTTGAGAGCATGCCTTTGTGGCAGAGATATACTCAGCTTCAGCAGTACTAAGAGAAGTACTTTCTTTTTTCTTTCTCAACCATCCAACACATGTATTTTCAAAGTAGAATGCTCCACCACTGGTGGACTTTCTTTCCACTACATCACCAGCCCAGTCAGTATTATAAAATGCTGATAATTCATTGTCCCTTCCTGCAGTAAGGTATAACCTAAAGTTATGAGTACCTTGAATGTACCTCATGATTCTTTTAACTACCACCATATGATCATCTTTTGGATTGCTCTGAAATCGGGCTGCTAGACATGTTGCAATGATAATATCTGGATATTTCTCTCTTAGGTATATTAGGCTCCCAATGATGCTCTTGTACATGGTGGTATCTACAGAGGTCTCATCCTCTTGCTTTCCAAGTGTGGTTCCAACTACAATCGTAGTTGACATTGGTTTGGAGTCATGCATATGAAATTTCTTCAGAAAATCTCTTTTATACTTTTCTTCAGAGATGAAAGTCTAATATTTCTATTGAGTCACCTAAATCCCCAAAAAATATGTGAGCTCCCCAATCACTGACATTTTAAATTATGATTTCATGTGATTGGAAAATTCATCAACTTATTTCCACCTACTACCACCAAATATAATGTCCTCAACGTAAACTAGAACCATGAACTGATCTTTCGAGGAATTATTCATATAGAGATTGTGATATACTCATCCTCGTGTGAATTTTAGTTTCTTGAGATATGAGTCCATATAGGAATACCACACTTGTGGTTCCTGTTTCAAGCCATAGAGTGCTTTCTTTAGTTTGCAAACATTTTTTCATCAGTACCAAGAAGAAAACCCACTGGTTGTTCTATGTAGACTTATTCTTTGAGTACACCATTCAAGAATGTTGTCTTGACATACATTTAATATACTTTTTATACTCTTTGGAGTGACATGACAAGGAAAATGCTGATTGACTCCAGTCTAGCCACTGGTGCAAGGGTTTCTTTGACATCAACACCTTCAATCTGGGAATATCCTTTACATACCAGTTGTGCCTTGTTTATATTAACACTTGAATACTCATCAAAATTGTTCTTGAATATTCATTGTGTACCAATCACATTGTGACCTTCGGGTCTCAAGACTAGATCACATGTCTGGTTCTTGTCAATCTGATCTAACTCGTCATTCATGGAATTCACCCAAGATTCATCCTTTGCAGCTTATTCAAATGAGGATGGATCCACAACTGACCGAAATATAGATTGTGTGTTATTCTGCATTCTTCTTGTTTTTGTGGGTGCACTCCTATCCTCAATTAGGTTAGATGGATCAATCTCAGCTCTTCGATTTCTCCTGTGAGGTTCAGTCACATTCTCTCCAGCCAAGTTTTCCTCTTCAAATTCTTTTTCTAAGTCAACATCATGATGTGACTTATGAGTTTTTGGTACACCTTCCCCTATTTCTGTATTTGTATTTACTTCATGTTCACTTTCTTCCTCACTTCCTATCTTATCAGCATATGAAATCCTTGAAGCATTTGTAGTTTTCTCTTCAATGATCTTAACATCACTATTTTCCACAATCCTTCCCAATCTCTTGTTGAAAAACTTGTAGGATTTCCTGTTCATTGAGTATCCAAGGAAAATTCCTTCATCTGTATTGTCTCTATATTTCCCTTGATTTCTTTCTTTTTTTGATGAAGCACTTACTTCCAAAAACATGAAAGTAATTCAAAGAGGGGTTCCTTCCATTCCACAATTCATAAGGTGTCTTCGTATTGCCCATATAAATTCCTATTCGATTTTGAATATACATTGCAGCTTGAATGGCCTTTTTCCAGTAATGTCGTGGAATACGACTCTCAATCAGCATAGTTCTTTCGATGTTGTTCACCTATTCATTTCTGCGCTCAACCACTCCATTTTTTCTGTGGATTTCTCACGGAATCTACCTCATTTTGTATCCCATGCTTCTCCAGGTAGTTTTCAAATTCAATAGACGTGTATTCCCCTCTATTCTCTGGTTTCAACACTTTTATTGTTCATCCAGTATCATTCTCGGCGATTCAAAGATATGTTTTCATGCAGTCAAGTACATGTTATTTCATATGTATAACCATTACACATTCCATTCTACTGTAATCATATATGAAAATGATGAATTACCTTTGTCCATGAGTTTCAAAAACATTTATCATGCCACATACATATGTTTGAATGAGATCAAGAAGATGTGATTCCCTTTTCTTCTTTGTCCTATATGAACTGCAGACCAGCTTCCCACGAATGAAAGCATCACACGACTTTTCACGTTCACGCTTTAGTTTGGGAATGTACGTAACAATCCTCATTCTTGATATTTTCTCCATGTCTTGTTGATTGATGTGCCCCAGTCTCTAATGCCACAAATTTTTTTCTTCTTCAATAGTCATGTAACAAACGTTTTCTTTACTATCAACATGATACAAGTTGTCTTCTGTTCTGCATCCCTCCCTAAGTTAATTGCCTACCTTCCCCTTAATAGTGAAACCTTTCTGATTAAAAGTAACTACAAGTACAGAGTCACAGAGTTGACTCATGCTGAGGAGATTATGTTTTAGGCCATCTACATAAAGGACTTTAGTATTTTTAGCTCACCATTAGCTAATTCAGTACTTCCACTGCCTTGGATTTTAAAAGCTCCACCATTACCGAACTGTACTATTCCATCAACCCTCTTTTTGATATCTATTAGAAGCCCTGCATTACCTGTCATATGAGACGAACAACAGCTATCCAGAATCTACGCACTGTTTCTTTTTATATCCATGAGGGGCACCTCTGCAAGGTTGGATTTCTCTATTTTATTATTTTATTTACATAATACATTGGATTGAGTGTAAAACACTGATGGCCTTTCAATTCTCTCTCCCATGTACATTGGTTATTCATAGTCGAAATATTCTTCGAGAGGATAAAAATTGATTGTAAGAGCAACACTATCTTGTTGATGAGATTTGACTTCTCTAGAACTCCGGTATGAGGTGTCCATGTCCCTCCTCTGCCTTCAATTAACAGCCTTATGACCAATGTTAGAACAAAAAACAATATCCATAGAAACTATTTCTTCTAAAATATTTTTTATATGAATTTGTTCTTCTCTATTGAACTCACATATCTTCTCCATTCAGATATCTTCTTACCTCTTTTCAATAAGACATGGTATGGCCCAAATATCCACAGAACTGACACTTTATGGGAGTAAATGTCTTCTGACTTCTATTTATCCTCATTCTTTCTTCTGTGGGAAAATAGTTTGAGGGATCCTTCTTGTAGGATGCTTGAGGATAACCTTTTTTTTTCTTTCAAATTGAATTGGGGGGTTTCTGTTTCAGCACTTCATATGACTTTTGAACATCACCCACTTTCAGCTTGCCTTTATTTAGGTCACCTTTATTTGTAGCATTTGATAACTCTTCCTCACAACTGATTCCACTATTTCCCATGCAAGCAGGTATTTGATCATTCAAAATATTTTCAACTCCATTAGAACCACATTTTTCTCTCTCCAACAGTTATGCATTTGAGAACCTTCCAAACTATATGTTCTTCCTCGATTCTTTTGAAATTGATTCACTCTCAAGTTTTCTCTTAAGATTAACAACTTCCTCTTCATGACTCTCAGTGGTTTTGGTATTTTCTTCCAGTCTAGTGGTGAGGTCGTTGATGACCTTTTCTTGCTCTTCAATTCTTTGCCTCAGATCCACTACATAATAAGTGCTTTCAAGAATTTTATACTATACTTTCACAAATTCATCCAGTCGTTCAATTTCAGCTTCGACCTGATCAACATAATCAGATGATTCTTCTACAATTGATTCCCACTTATTACAACTCTTACATTTGATCATTAGATTACTAACAGATTCTTTATGTTGAAGCTCAGGATTGGAATCAGTTTTCAACTGATGGTCTCGACCATTATCTTTTGATGGTTCTGATTTTTCAATAGTGGCCATCATGGAAGCTTGGTTTCCAATTTTAAATTATGGTTCTTCTTCTTCACAGAATTCATTATCATCATCATCCTCTTAACAGACAAAACTATTCTTCAGAAAATTATTTATAGATTTTAAGTAACCCTTTTTGAAAAAACCTTTTCTGAGGCTTCTCAATGTTTTCATCTTCACTATCTTCATCATTGATCTTTCTTAAGCACTATGAGGCAATGTGCCCAACTTTTCCACAATGAAAGCAAGCAATAGGTAACTTCCCTTTGAATTTCCCTTTTTCCTTCTGGAACTGATATGCAATGAGAGAAAGAATTTATTTTTCCTCGTCATCTTAACCACTAATATCTTTTGAAATTTTTGTTTTCTCCATGGTCTTGAATGCAATTTCCTTCCTCACTCGATTCGTAGCATCTTCTGGTTTGACTCTTATTTCATACACCACTAAACTGCTACGTAGATCATCTAGATAAAGTTTGTAAAGATCTCTTTCTTCAAGGGCTGACACCTTTTCATTTTATAGGGGTGGTGATCTTCTTCATTTTTTCTTTACAATATCAATGTCTTTAATTTCTTTACCTAGAGCCCAAATTTCTCCAACCTCTTCATTAATTAGATTGAATAATGAGTCTGCATTCTCATCCAGAATCATCTTTAGATCATCAAACGTATTGTGTATGACTTTTAGTTTCTCCTCCTTCACTTTTCTATCTCCTTAATAAATATTTTAAAGTTTATCCCACATGGATTTTGCTGAGGTGCAACTCATCACCTATATATAGATTTGATCAGAAAGGGTTGAGGTGAGTGCATTTTGTGTTTTATCATCTGCATCAAGAATTTTCCTGTTTGTGTTAGTCATAGCCAGACATGTTGGATCAGTGACTTGTATTCCTTGCACAGTAGAAAAAAATGGAATTCCATTCCAAGAGATCTTAGATGAGATATCATTCTATTCTTCTAGATTGGGAAATTACTTCCATCGAAGAGAGGGAATCCCCTGGCATTGGATGAATTGTCCATAATAGTATATGATAGATAAAACACCAGTCAACCTCCCTCTGATACCAATTTAAGGACCCCAAAACACCCTAAGAGGGGAGGGGTGAATCAGGGTTTCAACTTTTTCTTTTTAATGTTGAAGATCGTGTTCCCACGTTGGTAAGAACATGTTATATCTGTCAAACAAATGAAAGCAGGAAGTTGACATGGCACTTTTACTTGGTTCACCACAAAGGGCTACGTCTAAGGAGAATACACCGACAATGTGCCGGTAGTACCAAAATCCACTAATCTTCACTAGTTTACAGATTACATGTTTTGGTCACAATCGCATTGTGCCAGGCCCACTGCCTTTACAAATGTTCAGGGATAGCTCACTGCGTCCCTCGTGTCACTCCCGTAGACTCTCCCTGGATCACTCTCTTTGGAGAAGTCCAACTTAGTTTATAGACATGAAGGTCTCTTCAATAGATATGCATTGAATTCTTTTCCTTTGTTCAGCATGAGACTCTTCTTGCATCGAAGTCCAAAAAAGATGCACTTGAAAGCACTGAACCACTAAACCGGATATACGGAACGCGCAAACAGGTTACACTGAAGATTTCACGCAACACCTACCATTTTCATGAAATATCTAACTTTTTCATGCAATACATTATTTTTGCACAGAGAATATTTTGCGCAACAACTTCCTTTACGTGCAGCCTCAACTTTTATGCTTGGCTTCGACTTTTTCATTCATCATCACCTTTTATGCGTAGTTTTACACGCACCATCCACTTTTTTGTGCACCTTACACTTTTATTCACAACTTAAAATTTTACACACAACGTCTACATTTTCACATTGCTTAGACTTTTTCACGCAACACCTTTTACGTGAAACACCTTTTACACGCAACACCTTTTACGTGCAAATCAGACTTTTTCATGTAACTTAGCCTTTTTCGTGCAACCCCCCTTACACGAACATTTTACACGCATCAGCACATGGATCTTATCTAAGTCATAAGTCGTATAGAATGAGGTGTTCACCTATTATTTATAGGCTTCGCCGAACCCCAGGCACAAAACCCATCGTGGCACGAAAATCCTCTCATTCTGCACGCAATACATTTTGCGCAGGAACTGTTTTCCATGCACATCTCCATGTTTTTCACGCAGCCCCTGCCTTTTCCATTTTCCGATGTTCTGATTCCTAAACACCTCTTGCATGAAACAATCTCTCTCCACGATTTCATACACCATGTTGTTTTTCTCACCCCACACTGATTTTCAGGCACCACACAATTCTTGCGTACCGCACTATTTTATGCGCACACATCGCCTATTTCATGCACCACTTCCTCTTTTCACGCACCTCCTTTTTCCAACAACCTATGTCTTCATTTTCCAATTTTCAGGTCCAAAACTTTAGAAAACACTTTAGAACAATGCCACCTTCAATACTATTTTCTGCTCAAACTGTATGATCACTTTATTGGAACACATTCTAGACTTCCACCAAGGATTGACAACAAACAAAAATCATACTTCAATTCATGAAAAGAACGACCATGGTTCAAACACCCATCCCCCACCCCGCATGCCTCTTGAACTGTAGGAACCATACATTTTTAACTTGAGGCCTATGTAGGGAGAAATCTATCAAACCTAGTGGCCTTGGGAGACATTAATAAATTATGAGCTGGGAAAACTAATCTCTTGTAGTGGTATTAATGTGGGAGAACCAAACAAATTATTATGAAATCTAACCAAATCGATGAGTAGAATCCTGGTTCTAATTATGACATACTTACCCAATGTATGATCCCCCTCATGATGTGACTTATTTCTTGCTTTCCAAATACACCAATAGTTGGCATTCAACACTTTTTCTATTTCCATATTTTTAGGTCATGTGTCTGCCACTCCATCAAACCATCATTAAAAAAATGTTTCACCAAGAAAATTTCTTTGAGGAAAAGGCAGTGAACTCACCGAATAATCCCTCTATTGTTTTTTCCAAAACACCTTCGAAAAATAAATTATTTGATATCTCTTCCTGAAAATTCTTACAACACGAACCCCTATAATCAAGGTAAATTCTAGATCTTTTAATATTATCATCAAAATAAATTTAATGGCTTCTAATTATCCAAACCAGGAAATTACACTTTTTAGTAATCTTCCTTCACCATAGAATCTCATTCCAACTATTATCATGGTCCTAGTTGAATGTTTCCCTTCGAAATTCCCTCAAGGAGAAGGATCCAGAAGGTGAGGATGTGAAAACACAATTTTCAGGCTCAGTGTTCATGTCAATGAGGTCAAAAATATCTTTCTTGTATTTGTCGAGTACATCCTTGATAAATATTGGGTGCATGCTAGCCTCCATAAAAAATTATTAGAGATAGGTATCCCAGGAAGCCTATCTTTGATCCTTCCCAATTATGACACCGAAAGAGAATATCACTCATCCCCATAATTCACTGAGTGAGGGGTTGTAGAGTAGATATCTGTAGATAAATCATAAACCTCATAAGAGATTCATTCTCATTCCTCACCTCTATTTCACCCATGCATTTCTATCCATGACCTTTCGCCATATATTTTCCTCCTCTAAGGACTCTAATTCCAGTTTTCCATTCATTCAATGAAGAGTGTCGAAGATATTCCTTACATTGATTACCCCTTACTGAATAGGGCTTTCCATCCTAGACTTGGAAACCCAGTGTATCTTTCCTTCTATGAGGGAATCCTAAATGTATCCATCAAGATTCCTGACAATGATATTAATTACACCCTTTATAACTTTAACGACCACAAGAGAATGGATGGTAAGAGTTGTAAGGATGCTTTTAATCGGCATTATCCTACCTTCAAAAGATAAGTGATGGATTTTCCAATTCATAAAATAGATCGGGATCCTTGTAACAATTTCGTCAAAATGTCAAATGCATAGCCTTCCCGAAGAAATGGGGGCCCCCGGATACTCTATCAAAAAGTTTCATCACTGCATATACATGCTATTACACTAGGAGGAAACTCATTTGTTTAAACATATATTTGAGATATAGAGGCTACTTTTCACCCTTTTGATGGTCTGGACACTAAAATGACAATACTCTCCATGGATCATGTTAAGGACTCAAACTAATCACTTTTTAGCATTTTTCAAAATGATAATGTTGTCTAAAAAATGAGGTGTTAGATTTACATGGGATTAAACCTGCTCTGCTAAGGAAGGATATCTCCTTGTAACATGCTGATATTAATGAGATGATTGATAACATCCTAAGTAAGAATAAAAATGATGGGTTGAAATGGATCTCATTATATCATCCCACAGGTTTCGTTTAAGAACCCATGGATCTTTCCAATAACATAAATATCCATCCATGAGGAAATAAAGAAACTTAAAATAAGATCAGAGTCCCAAGAGGAGAAACCCATACCTGTTAACACCTTATTGATGAAGATTCATTTGATCTAATTATATAGTTTATTTATATCATTCTTGATTTCTATATTTAACCCCTGTGTCCTGAGTTTTATATACTTAACCACCTATTGTGTTAGTTCTATAGCCCCTTGGATTGATTTACCCTTGAAAAATCCAAGCTACTTCTTGGAATCCCAATGAGAAAGATGGGTAGATAACCTTTAGTTTATGATGCAAGCCATAATTTTATATGGAATTTTTTACATGATCACTGTATTATAATGCTGAAGGGAGGAGAGATCATTTATTTTGGAAATTATAACTAAAGTAGTTTCACAGACAACATGAGGAAGTTCTCCTCCCCAAAAAGAGTCTTAAATATCCTTGACTAGGTCACCTCTAACCATACTACAAGACTCCCCAATTTTTGTATGATGTTTATTATACAATTAATTTTATTTTTATTCAATAGCTATAACCATGAAAAATTTTGTTAGAAATTTATTTTTGGAAAATGTAATGATTTTCCTCTTGAAAAACCAAATGACCTGGGTGATAGAATGAAAAATCATTTTGAAATGATCACAAAACTCTCTCAATCCCTGAAACATAATAATCTATAAAATGGTAAAATATTTACCAACATACCATTTGGTATTTAATGATGCAAGATACACCTTATTTTATTGGGTCCTCTAATCCACTAGTGGTCGAGAAATGTTTTAGTACCACTGAAAAGATATTTTCTCTTCACTAGTGCTCATCGCAAGAAACAGTTTCATCGTGTTTTTTCATTTGGAATGTGAAGTAGCTAATGGTGGAATATTAGTATGAATACAAATTAAGAATAAAAAATTAAATAAATGGAATGAGATGAGTTTAAGAAGGAATTTTTGTATTTTCTGAACATGGGATGCACTTAACTTATTCCCTAAGTCAGTGGGTCACATTTCATTAAGTGCACCTCTTCGTATGCCAAATCCTTCTTACTAGCAGCGAGGGTGTAAATGTGGTATGGTGGGGATATTATACCCTCATATCATAGATGTATAGAGGATATAACCATAAAAATTTAACAACATAAGACTATGTTAATAGACATATAATGACTGGACTAGTAACCCGCCAGAATAGAAGAAATAATATATAACATACTTTTTGATAAAAGATAGATTCATTAATGTTGAAGATCAGCAGACGTACAAACGTGAAGCTAGGTAGGGAAGTGGTCCAGCCAGAGCTGGTTGCTATAAAAGGGGCCAGAGGCTACCAGCTGATGGACAACATTGTTTCCTTCCCTTTTGGTGAAGGAGAAGGTGCAGCTTGAAAAGCCTTGACGGAGAGAGAGGATTCTCCTGATGAGGGAGCCAAATGACTAGAGTCTACCGTCTTTATGGTTGATAGAATTGATTATGATGAGGCAGTCTGATTCAAGGATGATTTTATACCAACCACTATCTTTAGCGAGCATCATACCAGTGAGGATGGTTGTAGCCTCGGCTACCATAGGATCCCAAAAAGCATGGTGTGATTCATGTCTGGCTGCAATGATTTTACCCTGATGATCCCAGGCCGGAAGGCTGATGGAAATGGGTCCATTCATGGGGAGAGATGAATCCACATTAATCTTAAGAAAACCTTCCATTGGCGGGCACCATTGGGAAGAAAAGTAAGGGACTCCAAAGGGCTTTTTTTGTCCATTATGATGTTGCGAGCCCTCAGTCCATGATGAGGCCCGGTCAATCCTGAATTCGGGTGGTTTGTGGACGTGGTTGAAAATTGCATCGTTGTGACAGACCCAATTGAAGAATAAATAACCGAGCAACTGAATAATAATATCAAAATCCACTAGGTAGTTTCATATAAATGGATACATGGAATTCTAACAAAAAAAGGGGGGAACAAGGGATATACATATACAATTTAGTTATAAAAAGATACAAAAAAGAAAAAAAGGATCCACTACTATAATATCGAGTGTATGCTCAGTCCTATAATGATATGATTCATCTAAAGTAAAATCATATCAAAACTCTATAGCAGGGGACTTTCCATTATCCATACCTACAGAAAATTAATATACTCATATACTAAAGGCATCCCAAGAAGGGTGTGAGGTAAATCCCAATAGGCCACTACCAACGGTGTCTAGACGTAATCCAAAAAGTGCTCATGTATAAATAGTGTACATTTATAAATAAATATTTTACAATGTTGAACTAATAAATACCATTCTACTCATGAACCTAAAGGAAACCTCGAGGCTCTACCTGCTTCGGATCATGGCTAGAATTAATTTCTGATTAGTAACTATATATATAGTAATATATATATATATATAGTATATTTATATATTGAATCCACATATATGAACCAAGTACATTCGAACGTAAGTGGTCATATACCAAGAATACTAGGTTTTGACTAGATTGTAGTGTAACTCATACATCCATAAATAGTTTAAATGGGCTTATCAGATCAAGAAATAAGGTATATTCCCTACATCTCAGAGTGAGTGAGAAACATAATGATCATCACTTGAGACGGTGGGTGAGTCTTCATGTAAACACCCAATGCAAGGGGTCTGGTGCATCATTCCCACCTTCCAAATAGTGTCAATGGTGTGATATGACATGCTCAAAACCCAATGTAAGGGAGAATGAATCATCATTCCCAAAAAAAACTCTTCACCATCGCTCCATAACCAATATTGAAGGTGTAATCATATTTATATTAATATTCATGAGGCATTACCTCACATGCATTTTTTCATTCAAGCAAAAATACAACTGGGCATTATATTTCACAATAAGAATTCAATAACGGAAGAAACAATCAGTGTGGTCTTTACATCCTTTATAAGTAATTTCATTTAAACCATTTAATTAATTTTATGAATAAAAACCATAATGAATAATCCATTATATTTAATACATTCCATTGAATCTATAAAAACATGGAAATTCATTTTATAAGGCTCCAAGATTCATTTGAAAGGTTTCATAGTTAATAAGAAAATGAATTACATGGGAAATTCCAAATATAAGTTGGGACAAGATCTTAATAGGTGGCTTGGGTTCATTAAAAAATTGTATAGGGGGGGGAATCGATTAAAACCTATGTTGAATGCTTATGATCCATTCCGGTCAACTAAAAAATTAACTATAAAGGGAAATTCAATCTAGCACACCCAAGGGGTGTCCATAATTGAGATCAAAATAATCTAATTTTATAAACAATGATACTAAATAGTTAAAAAAGTGAATATATAAAATTTTAATAAATAGAAATAATTTAGGTTGATGCTCAGAAAAGGTTGGAGTGTGGAACAACAACGCAGCTATGAAAACAGTATAACATTTTAGAAAATGAAGAGATCTCCAAACTTAGGGTCGCTGATGAAACCTTGTACGATGGTATCTTTATATTAAATGTTTTTTGATATAAATTGAAGAAATAATCATATGAATTAAAAATGGTTCAAAAGAACTTGCACCTAAATAGAGTGAGGGATCTGAATACAAACTAAAATATGAAGGGATTGGAATTTAGATCATAGTGAGATAGATCTGATGCTTCTGATGGAACTTGATTTGGGATTCAGATCCAGAAGATATCAAATAACCTCAAAGGGAGGAGAAAATGCTTCATTATAGAAAGTGGAGGTGGCCTTCCATTGGATAAAAGATGGGACATGGAGAAAATTAGGTTAAAATATTTATTATAGGTATTTTGGACATTTCAACATCCAAATAGGGGGAACGCATTTTGGCCACATAGTTTGGATAAACCATGAAAAAAAATTTCCCATCCCACTTCTTAAGGAAATACACCATAGTGATTCCCTAACTATTTTCAAACTGTACAAAATTCCACCGTCAAACCTCTGCAGTTTTTCACATGGGTGTATTCCATGGGTCGCACTATTGCGGAAAAATCGTGCAACCCCTAATTCTCCTCTGTCTCACACCATACTGTTTTTACATATTGTGTGCCTCAATATATTTTCCAAATTCCCAGGGTTTTGGGATCTGAACAGGACACTAACACACTTGAGACCTCCATTACTCCATTATATAACATTATAAAGTATTTTTAAAGGAATCTAAACAGAAAAAAAAATGATCCATACCATTTTGAAAACATGGTTCATTTCAACCTCCCCTTTTTAATGAAACTCTTCCCTAAGTTTACCTTATATGGGTTAATAGGTATCTTATGAGAATATATCTAGCCACTGAGATTTTATATCATATTCCCATTCACAGGTCTCATCATGTACTCAATTGTGCCACCATATCACTTGTTCCAAAGGAAATGAACTTCCTCTGAGTGTCTTTACACTATGGTACACAATTTGAAGTGGATAATCTTTGAAGGAAGAATCCACATCCAAATAAACCTACTTAGGCTAAAAGACATGTGATGGGTCTGGATAATATCATCACAGCCGAGATATATTAAATATATGATGCATTGATCAGTAACTATGAGGAAGGTTTAACTAGTAATCCATTAGTCTCGTCGATTTGGAAAACTCAAAGGGTCCAATGAACCTATGTGAGAGATCACCCTACCTCTAAATATGTATTTGGCCTAACCTAGGTGATACTCTCATTAAAACCCAGTCTCTAACCTCGAACTCGAGAGGTTTTCGTTGTCTATGGGCATAAAATTGTTGTCTGGAATGAACTGTCATCATGTGTGTTCTAGTAAATTATACCTCGTTTGTAGTCTCCTACATGAGGTGTGGTCCAAGTAAAGTTTTATCCCCTACCTCTATCCAACACATATGTGAACGAAAAGTCCTACCATAAAAGGCTTCAGAAGGATCCATCTTGATGGTTACCTGAAAGCTTTTATTATAGGAAAACTCAATAAGGGGAATGTGTCGCTCATAGAAACCCCTAAAGTCAAGGAAACATGGATGGAGCATATCCTCTAACACCTGAATCATGTGCTATATATTTAAATCGATCTTTGGTTGATAGGATGTGTTCATAATCACATGTGTACCCAATTCCTTCAGTAATCCCTACTAGAACCATCACATAAAGTGAGTGTCCCTATCAAAAATGATGGAGTGAGGATCTCAATTATGATGTACAGCCTACTTGAAATACATCATCCAAATATCATTTATAGTTAATTTATATCTCATAGGTAAGAATTTTGTGACCTTCTTCAAACAATCAATGACAACCCATGCTGTATTATTTCCATGTGGTGATCTGGGTAAACCAGTCCTAAAATCGAAAGCAATGTCATCTCATTTACAATCAAAAATAGAAGAAAATTGTAAAATCTTTGCCGATCAGTGATGTTTCACCTTAACCTACTGATAGGTGGAATTCCAATTGATGAATCTAAAAATATATTATTTTATACCAGGCCACCAATACTAGCATCGTAGATCCTGATACATCTTGATGTCATCGGAATGAAATACCCATACTGGGGCATGAAATTCCCACATTATCTATTCTTTCGTGTCTTTTGGGACCCATACATTCCCATGGAATAGTAATGTATCATCACCATACATGTTCCAACATGAGGATGTATCATCCTATGAGATGTTTTCCCTTATGACAAGGCCCTCGAGAACAGATAGCTACCTCATTCTTACCCATTCCAAAAGAGTAGAGGTCACTACTATGGCCATGAGGATATTCTAACGTTGATCCTTATAAACCACAATTTGTATTTATGAGAATAATTCTAGGAGATTCCATTCACTACTAGCCTCTTGAACTACCTACATTTGGGTATTTTGGCTACGATCATTAGATACTTCATTTCCCTTATCATGCATGTAGTCAAGATCAAAATCAAATGACTACAAATATTCAAACCACATATGCTACTTGAAATTGATATCCCATTGTGTAAAGATATACTTCATGATTTTGTGGCCAGCGAATACCACAAAACTCTCTCCAAATAGATAGTGTCTCCAATAACATATGTAATAAACTAAAACAGCTATCTCGAGGTCATGTGTTGGGTAATTCTGCGCATGAGGCCTCAACTAACGAGACCCGTAAATGACAAATCACATGTCTAGCATCATAATAGCTCCCAAACTGATATGTTATGCATCATAGTATATTTTTTAGGTCCTTACTAGATCCAAAAGAATTTGTATCAGTGTGGAATTCAAACGTACCTTCATCTCCTAAAATTCTTCTTCATAAGAATCTGACCATATGAATTTCACACCGTTATTTTTCCATCCTATAAGAAGCGATTAATGTCTTGAGAAACCCTGGATGAAGCCTATATAAAACCTTCATATCCCCAAAAATCTATGGATGTAAAATAAGTTATTGTTCTTTTCCAAGGAAACTAAATCTCTCACTTTATTTAGGTCTACTATAACTATGGACTCTGAGATGCTATGACCCAGGAAGTGGAAATTGTCAATCCAAAAGTAGAATTTACTCAACTTATTATAACATTAATGCTCTCTCGGTGTATTCATCATGATCTCAAGATGGTTGGAATGGTTGTGTATGGATTGTGAATATGAAAATATTCCATCATGAAATACCACTAATAATGAATCAAGAAACTCATGGAAAATATGATTCATTAGATCCATGAAGATAGAAGGATCATTCGTGAGTCCAGCCGGCATAACCGGGTACTTTTATAGACCATGCCTACTCTTAAAAGCAATGAAAGATATGTATAATGACTTGAAATGAACCTAATGATTGTTTGATATCAAATTTATCTTTGAAAACAATCTCACTCCTTAGATATGATCAATGAGGCTACCTATTCTAGGCTATGGATACTGATTTTTTACCATGAGCTAGTTTAAGAGATGGTAATCCACTAAAATCATGAGGTTACCATCTGACTTTTTGTATAAAAGGACTGGTGAACCCCAAAGAGGTGTTGAGTCATATAAGACCTTTGGCCTCTAGATCCTATAACTACTTCTGGAGATTTGAAATCTATATAGGTTCTATGTGATAAGGATGAATGACCATAGGTATTTCTCTTAGAATAATATTGATGTAAAATTATTCCTCTCGTACTGGAGGTATACTGAAGATGTTTTCAGAAAAGATGTCCATGAAATTATCTACCATAGAAAGAAAAATGTAAGGTCATAACCCCTAATCATCTGAGAACAGACTAGCGATTTGAGATGTCACATTATCCATCCTCTATTTCTCGGGTCCGGATCACATGGATTGAATATCCCATTCTCCCTTATGCATGTGTTTACCACCATATGGTGATGTAAATGTCACCCTTTTGTGATAATAGTCTAAGTGTTATTGATAGGGAATTAAACAATCTATCCTGATGATTACATCAAATATCATAATGTAGAGGAAAAATGATTCCATATGAAAATGTATTCACCTATTTCAAGGGTAAAATCCTTACAATGGAGAACAACCTATGATCAGATACATAACAGGGTATCCACTATCATAATTCCATGAATTAGATTGATCTCAAGGGATAGAATTCCCATAATAGACTCACATTTAAATGAGTGAGACAAATATGATTCAAATAAAGCAGAAACTAAAGTAGTGGATACTAGAATATTACTTCATACAATATAAGGTTTTGTGTTCTACTCCTCTAGAATAGGCTGGAAAACATTTAATTGGGATGTATTGTAGCCCTGATTCACTACTTGGATATCCTAAAAAGGAATGCTCTACTGGTATTAAGATAATGATTCTGCCTACCTCTTCCTCAACCACCACATTGTCTAAATTGGATGGTGGTATTATGGATGGATTCCTATCATGATCCTACTAGCCCTGCTCCAGCATGTGGAGTAGGCATATATCCCTTCTTGCTAGGAAGTGATGGGAAATTTCTGCAGAAATGTTGGATGTGAACCATCCTATTGCAGCCTCTGCATTCTAATGGATCTTATAAGAAATGAGGTTTTGTACATCCTAACTTCCCAAATATTGACATATTAGAAAGATTTATGCATGAGGATATTGACTAATTCTACTTCCACAATTAGTATAAAATGAGCCTTTCTCCCATAAGAAGATGCACTGATAGATCTAGGTGCCAAAACTCCATGAATCGCACCATCATTTTCCCTAAAATTTCTCTCTATGATGAATTATTAGTTGAATATATCTAAAATGGTTGTCAAATATAAGACATGGACATATGATCGGATGGCGTATACCAACCCATCCATGAATCACCTAGCGGTCATATGATCAACACCCACTATATTAGGGGTGAACCCATATAGTTAAGTAAAAAGGGGAAATCATTCTATGAAAGAAACACCTCCCTATTGTAGGTTAAAAATTCTTTATCCCTATCATCCCTCAAAGTTTAGAGAAATAAATAGTCATAGAATATAGTTTGAAAATATGTCATCCCACCTTTTTATTACATAACATTTCATTACATTATAAAAATAAGGGATATTTTAAAGTTTAGTATCTTGGAAATATGGTACATAGTACCTGAAATTATAAAACATTATTCTAATAAACTTTAAAATATTCATCACAGGTTAATCCTATGTATATTTACTACATATCATAACCTAGGGACATACATCAAAGGAAAGGCTGAGGATAAGGCCTAATAAGGGAAATTGTTTACTTGTGATCCTGAGGAATATCAACAAGAAATTGTGTAAATACAGAAATACATGATAAAAAGGAATATCATAATAATGATAACATAAATAATAACTTTTAAATGTAGCTAAAACATTTAATTGAGTCATTTAAAATAATTTCACTACGTTTTATCACCGAGGTGTCATGAAAATTACCAAGGTTATTCACCAAGGTTTCATAAAAAATATCACCTATATGGATTAAATTATTTAAGAAACTCATTGGAGTGATATCAGTGTGAACCATTCATATGTATTAATTATTATTATCCACATATATCATAATAAAACGTTTCATAAATAACCCTTGGAGAATAAAATAAACGGTTTTCATATCAAAATCATGATGTTTTAAAATAAGTGCTTTAAGATAAGATCCTTATTTAATTATTAACCCATGAAAAAGAAATGTGGGTTTCATATATGTTAATCCCAAACTAAAATATATAATTTTAAAATCTAGGTGAATACCCCTAGAAAAAAATATAATTGGGTATTTATAAAAGAAAATAAGATAATTTCTTGAGAAAAAGAGATAAATTGTCAGAAGAAAATTCTGCAGCATAACGGGTATAAGACATGGTTTTAGAAAAGATTAAAAAGAGAGGATACAAGGGTTTACAATTCATAAAAGACTCTTAATAAATTAAAGAGATAGAATTAAATGTACATAATAACATAGTATGTAAATTTTAAATACATGCCACGTAAAAAGTAAACTTTAAAGGAAAAGAGAAGTTGAATTTCCCTTCCCTTGAAGACTGTACCAAAAACATGAGAATAGGGAAATTTGGGGATTGAAAAAACCTTAATCTGAATCCTTGGGAGGTAAAACTATCATATTTTCATGGATGATAAATTTGAATTGAAATTAAATGGGGAAATGGGTGGGTATTTATAGCAAAAGAGGAGGATTTGTTTGTTAATTTCCTTGGACACCTGGGAAGTGGTAAATGTAAAACCATGGGCTTTCCCATGGTATTGGAAACTTGGGAAACCAATTATTATATTTTAATATAAAAGATTATACCATAATTTTATATTACCTATTACATCATTATTATATCCTTAAATATACTGAAAAACTCAAAGTGTATTTTTACTATTCATTAAAAAATAAAGTATTGTTGAAAATTCTTATGAATTCACACTAAACTAATTTTGATGTTTTGATTTAAAAAAAGATATTTATTTTATCATAATAATTATATAAATATTTTTATTTTATCTTTTAATTATAAAAATCCTTATTTATTAAAAATAATAGCAGATAGAAAATACATAGTGAAATTGCATAGTGAAATTTCTGACACTTAAAAAAAATATTTTATAATTTCAATTTAAATATAATTGTTTAACCAAAATATTTCATTAAATATTTATTATTCATAATATGTTAGTTTATTGTAATATTTATATCTTTTTATAAAAATTACAATTTCTGTCCAAAAATTCAATCTATCGAATTCTAACTCAATTTTATTAAGAAAAACTATTCTTAGAACAAAATTGATAGAAAAAACATTTTATTTATACATTGTCATTAAAATTAACTAATTTTTTCCATAAAAGATAACCACTTATAAAACCATCATAAGACATAAGGGTGAGGTTCACAATGGTGATAGATTCTTGGGCGGCTCATATAACATCACCAGAGTGGTGATTTCCAATAATTTGAACTTATCTCATAGGTTATTTCATTCAAGATTCACATGTTGAAGTTCTAATTGGGATTCATCAAGAGTGAATCCCGGTGATACTACATCCCCCCAATCTTGGATAAATGAAAATCGTATGGCATAACTCTACTGTATGAGGCCATCAACTCTTCTTTTTGCATTAATTAACCATTATCATTTTTATTTATAGTACTAATTAAAATGTTGAGTTTGTTAATAAGATTTTCCAGCAGTCAAATTGACCAATGGTCATATAAAGGTAGAAACCTAATGGTTACATTTCAAATTATACTCACATCATTGTTAAAGATATTTAAATTTTTTGATCATAATGTAATATAACACATATTTTCAAAAAATAATTATCATTCAAAAATTTTGGGTCTTTATATTCTTCCCTCCTTAAGAAATGTCATCCTCAAAATTTTATCTTGTTCCCTTAGTTGATAAAAAGTGTGGGTACTTCTACCTCATTTGTTCTTCTAGTTCCCAAGGGGATTCTCCGTATTTTTTTTCCTCTAAAAAAATTTAACAAGGTGGGTAGTCTTTTTGTGTAGAACATTGTCTCTACGGTCCAATATCTCCATCGGTTTCTCGTCATAAGAGAGTTCATGTTCCATTTGTACCACATAAGGATTCATTTCATGTGAAGGTCCAGGTATGTACTTCCTTAAAAGGGATATGTGGAATACATCATGAAATTGAGATAGGTTTTGTGGAAGTGCTAGCTGATGGGCATTTATCCTATGAGATCAAGGATTTCATAGGGGCCAGTGTACCTAGGGATAAGTTTTCCTTTATTCCCAAATCGCATGACTATCTTCCAAGGTGAAATTAGAAGGAATAATTTGTCACTAATATCAAACTCCAAGAACCTTCTATGGTTTTCCTCATAGCTCTTATTTCAAATCTAAGCAGCATGTATTTTTTGTTGGATGAAATAAACATTTTATGTCATCTCTTACATAAGATCAGGCCCAAGAAGCTTTCCCTCACCAGCTTAATCCTAACAAGAATGAGTTTTACATTGATTCCCATATATATCTTCAAAGGGTTCCATTTGATTACTCGAATGGAATTTTTTGTTGTATTAGAACTCAACTAATGGAATATTTTGGCCTCATCCACATTTAAATTCTATTAAGCATGTCCTCTGCATTTCCTTGAGCGTCTAAGTATTCCTTTTCGATTGGCCATCTGTTTGATGTTTATATTCCATATTGAAATTTAATTCAATATTCAAATCATGTGGAATACTTATCTATAATTCTAATATAAACCTTTTATCATGATTATAAATGATAGAAAGTTTCACACCATGCAACCTTACCATTTCCTTTACATATATATCTTAACGAATAGTCCAGAGTGAAATATTCCAAAATAGAGATAAAATAGACAGTCTTTGTGAGACGGTCCACTATAACCCATATCTCATTATTTCC
The DNA here is from genome assembly GCA_963277665.1 of Viscum album. Lineage (NCBI taxonomy): Eukaryota > Viridiplantae > Streptophyta > Magnoliopsida > Santalales > Viscaceae > Viscum > Viscum album. The sequence continues at coordinate 174,352,988 of OY728119.1, read as the reverse complement.
TTTGGATTTTTTAGGAGACTAGTGAAAAAGTCTATAGTGATATTGTTCCACTTCCATAATGATATGGGTAGTGGTTGTAATGCCCCTTTAGAATGTTTTCTCTCTTCCTTCACTTGTTGACACACCATGAACCTTGTAGTGTAGTCCGCAATCTCCCTTTTCATGTTATCCCACCAATAATGATCATGAAGGTCCCTATACATTTTTTTTATTCCATGATGTATAGAGAATGTAGATCCATGAGCTCCATCCATTAAATCCTTCTTTATTTCCATAATAGATGGAATACATAGTATTGTATGAATTTTTACTACCCATTCTTGATCAATATTGAATTTAAGAAACTTCCCATCCTTTACAGCCTCTATCCTATTTTTCAAAAAATGTTCTTCTCTTTGATATTTCTTGATCATATCATGTAATGATGGTTGAGAAATCATTTGGGATAGGGATGATGATGTCCCTTCCCTTACGATTCCCATGTCTAATTTTACTAGGTCTTTAATCAAAGGATCTCCTTGAATCCTCATCATTTCCAGCACAACACGGTATTTTCTTATAAATGCATCAGTTAACTTTTATTATCTACTGGGGTGATAATGAATTGAATAATTAATGTATTTAAGAAGTTCCAACCATCTTCTCTATCTCTTTTTCAATTCTTTTTTCATGGAAATATACTTAAATCTTTAATGGTCTGTGTATATATCACATTTCTCCCCATAAAGATAGTGTCTCCATATCTTTAGAGCAAAAAAACTATATCTAGATCTAGATCATGAGTAGGATAGTTCTTCTAATGAGGCTATAATTGACGTGACACAAGAGGAATAAAATTTTCATTTTTCCTGAGGACACTCCCAATCCCTTTTATAGATTCATCACAAAAAAATAATAAATCCTTCTCTGCTAGAGGGTACTGTTAACATGGTTTCATCAACCAATCTCTTCTTCAGATCTTGGAAACTTTCTTCACACTACTTTTTCTAGATGCTCTTGACCCCTTTTCGAGTTGACTTGGTTAGTGGATTAGAATGTGATGAACGGTTTTTCACAAACCTCTGATAATATCTCACTAAACCACAAAAACTATGATTCTTAGTTATTTTTTGTAGGGTGAGACCACTCTTCCAAAACCTTTTTCTTGGAGGGATTAATTGATATTACATCATTGGTTACAATGTTACCCATGAAAGAAACTTGTTTTAACAAAAATTCACACTTGCTGAACTTTCCAAATAGCCTCTAATTCCTCATAGTTTTCAATGTAACACTTAAATGATCCTCATACTCCTCAAAAAATTTGGAATATATCAAAATATCATCAATAAAAACTACCATATTATTATCAAGGTATTTTTTAAATACTTTATTCATCAAATCCATAAATATAGCGGGATCATTAGTCAAGATGAAGGGAATAACAAGAAACTCATAATTACCATATCTTGATTGGAAGTAAGTCATCAGAATATCCTCTTTCTTTACTCTCACTTGATGATAACCAGATCGAAGAATAATCTTGGAGAAAAATGAGCCCCATGAAGTTGGTCAAATAAAACATCAATTATTTTTAGAGGGTAATTTTTCTTCATTGTGATCTCATTAAGTTCTCCATATTCATTTCATAACCACATTGATCTATCCTTTTTCTTCAAAAATAGAATAGGTGCTCCCCAAGGAGGCACACTTGGTCAGAAAAACTCCTCCCAAAGATCTGGGAGTTGTTTCTTTAATTCCTCTAGCTCATCATTTTCCATTCTATACGAGGTATTTGAAATCAACTTGGAACCATGAAGGATCTCAATGGATAACTCTACCTATCCTTCTTGGGGAGGTCCAGTTAAATCCTCAATAAATACATCAATTTATTCTTGAACAATGGGGACATTCTTTATTCGCATATTTTCCTTTCCTTATTCATCTTCACCAATCATTTTCATAAAGAATGATACAGGAGGTTCTTCTATACAATGCCTGGTTTATGATATCTCTCCTTTGGAAACTATTATAGGTTTTCCATTCAAGACTACTTATATTTACTTTCTTCTTCATTTTCTCTTAGCATTATACTTTGAGAGTCAGTCCATCCCTAATATAATGGTGAATTACATCATGGTAATGACTACTAAATTTGAGATGATATTTTTCTCATCAAATTAATTACTAGAGTTTTTATACATTATTTATTCTGGAATGATCAATCCAAGAGTCTTGAATTATAGTTATACTTATATAATTCTAGGGACTGATTCTATATTCTTTACAAACTTGGAAGAAATAAAGGAACCCATAGAACAAGAATCAAACAAAGTACATTCTATCTTTGAGAGAACAATGAGAGTAAATTATACAATATCATTTGGAGCTTCAACTCCAACTTTCATGATAGAAAAATAATGACCTTGATCCCTTGGCCTATGATAAGGTAGATGGGAGTTGACCTTTATTATCTTCATATTTGGAAAGTGATTGGAAAAGTTCCCAAGTCATCCACACTTAAAGTATTAGAATTCAGGATGGTCCTACGCAATATTCCCTTTGTAATTAGTATTGAGAATTTGGGGCTTCACCTCACTATAATAGTTCCTAAAAATATGGCAACCTCTTCCACATTTTTGACATTTACCACTTCCATGAAAGATCCCCAAATACTTCATCCCACAGTTGTTTCACATGGGAAGTTGAACTTTCTATCCTCCTCTTCCTTGATCAAAGATCATCACCTTGTTTGGATCCAAATAAATCTTCTTTTCATTCGATATATGGGACTATTTCATCACTCCAAACTCTATTTCTACTTTCAAAGGACTCCTCATGATCTCTGCACTATTGTAATAGTCTTGGTTGGATTGATTCTTTAGTAGATGGGGTCTTAGTCAACCAAAGAATCTATCAACCTTCCCATTATGATCCATGAAAAATCTAGTGGTGTAATGGGAAAGCCTTGTGAATTTCATATCATAGCTTCCCATATATTCATTTTCCTTCAACTTCAGTTCTAGGAATTCCTTCTCTATTTTTTCACATTGATCGGGGAAATTTTTTTTTTGAAAAAGGATCCACTAATCTCTTCCCACTTCATTTCATTAATCTCCCCTATTGGATTTGTATTTTTCACTAGTTTCCACCATTGATCTGCTTCTACCTCTAATATGTACATACCTAGGGTGACTTTAGCTTATTTCAAACAACGTATTAGAAAAAAGATATTTTCTATAGAGCTTATCCATTGTTCATTAATTAATGGGTTGGTTGATTCATTGAAATAATGTGGTCCTTGATGCATAAAGGAATAAATATAAAGTTGTTCCATTACAGTTGAATCTGGTCTCTCAGATTGATTAAAGTTATTTTTAATATCTCAAGTCAGTTGATTCGTCGTTATCATGAAGTATTCCATTCTAACATCCATCAAAAGGTCATGAGTTTCAGATCTGTTGTGATCTCCATTTATACAATTTCTTATATTAACCTCTATTTTATAAAATAAGAAAACCTTATTGAGAAATGTGTTGCATTAAATAATCTTATAATTCTAAATTAATTTCATAAACATCATTCTTAAATACGTTATTTTTTAACAACAATTTAATTTTCTATAAATCCTTCATAATGTTTCATTAAAATCATATGGTTATCCAAAGATATCCCCTAGGAGTGTCAAACTGGGTATACAGTAAGGCCCTTTGTCATGTAATAGGTTATTCCAAGTCAGGCCCAATGCAACTTGTTAGAGTTATTACCCTTAGGTTCAACTATTCCAGAACCACATCCACTTGTTCATATATAGATATGGATTTCTTTTCTTGAAAACCAATTATATAATACTTTACCAAAATACCAGGATTTTTTCCTATATTTTAACTTTTCTATAATTTTCTTTATAATGTTTTAAATCATAACTTCACAAATAACTAAACCATCCTTTGATACCAACTATGTAATCCCACCTTTTTAATATATCAGTTTTTGTTACTTTGTACAAATAGATGATCTTTTAGTGTTTATTCTTTTGGAAAAAAGGTACGTAATTCAATAAAACATAAAAAAAATTCTAGTAAAATTAAAATGATTCATCATGGGTTCATCATAAGTACATTTATTAAATCTGATAACCTGGTTATATACATAAAATTAAAGGGTGAGCATAAGGCTTAGTAAGGGAAAGCATGGGAAATAGTTTACTTGCGATCTTGAGGAATATCAATAAGAACTTGAGAAAATTCATAAAGGCATGATAAAGAGGCATATAATAATAATAATAATAATAATAATATGATTAATTATGTAAAATGTGTTTAAAACATTTAATTGAGTCATTTAAAATCATATCACTAAGTTTTATCACTGATATGTTATAAAAATTACCAAGGTTAGTCACAAAAGCACTGTAAAACATGTCATCTCTAGATATTAACTTATTTACCCAATAAAATGGAGTGAAATCAAGAAAAAACCATAATATGTATTAATTAATTTTCAATAAAAATTTCATAATAAAAAATTTCATAAATAACCCATGGAGAATAAAAGAAACAGGTTTCATACCAATATTTTGACGTTTTAAGTAGAGCTTGAAGACAAGATCTTTATGTCAATATTAACCCACAAAAAACGAACGTGGGATTCATTTATTTCAATACCAGAATAAAATAAATCAATTTTAAATCTTGGTTACTACCCCTATAAAAGATATATTTTTGGGTATTCACAAAATAAAATATGATAATTTCTTGAGAAAAAGAGTGAAATTGTTAGAAGAACATTCTGCAGCATATTGAGTATGAAACATTGTTTTAGAAAACATTAAATAAAGAGAGGAAAAGGGTATAAAATTTATAAAGTACTCTTAATAATTTAAAATTAAATAATAAAATGTATAGAATAACATATTATTTAAATTTTAAATACATTCCACATAAAAAGGGAAACTAGAATGTAAAATAGAAGTTGTTATTTCCTTTACATGGAAAAGAGTTCCTAAAACTTGAGGATTATGACATTGGGGGATTGAAGACACATTGGGAGGAATCCTTAGGATGTAAAACTATCTAATATTTATAAAGTATTAATTTTAAATTAATTTAGATGGAGAAATGGTTTGGTATTTATAGCAATAGATGATGATTTGTTTATTAATTTCTTTGGACACCTAGGTAGTGGTAAATGAAAAATCGCTGGCCTTCCCTTGGAATTACCCCTTGGTATTGAAAACTTGAGAAACCTATTATCATATTTTAATATATAGATTCTATCATAATTTTATATTACTTAATACATCATTATGATGTTATTAAACATACCAAAAAATTCAAACTGTATTTTTACTATTCATGAAAAAAGTATTTTAGAAATTTCTCATAAATTCACCATAACCTAATTTTGACATGATGATTTGAAAAATGATATTTATTTTAACATAATAATTATTTAAATATTATTATTTTAACTTTTAAATATAAAAATACATATTTATTAGAAATAATATTGGATAGAAAATGCATAGTGAAATTGTATATTGAAATTTCTGACACTTGAAAAAAAATATTTTATATTTAAATAAGAATATTTTAACCAAACTATTTCATTAAAATAATTATTATTCATAATATCTAGTTTTATTATAATATTTAGTTCATTACTAATAAGTATAATTTTTATATGAAAAATGAATTTATCAAATTCAAAATTAATTTTATTAAGAGAAACTGTTCTCAAATTAGAATTGATAGAACAAAAATTTTATTTATAAAATTTCATTACACATTAAGTAACTAAGTCTAGGAAACCTGATGCCTTATAGAACCTACATATTACCTAAGGCTAAGGTGTTTGGTGGTGATATATTCTTGGGGTGGCTCGGACAACATCGCTCAAGTGGTAATTTCTACTAACTTGAAATTATCATGTATGAAATTCCATCAAGCATAACATGTTGAAACATTGCTTGGTCTTAGTCAAGAGTGAAACCCAGTTAAGCTACCTCCCTCCCAATCTCTGACAGATGGGATTCTTATGACACTAATCCACTGGATGAGTCCATAAACTCTTCTTTATACAATAATTAACCATTATCAATTATATTTATAACACTAATTATAATGTTAAAATTATTAATAAGAGTTTACAATGGTCATATTGACCAATGGTCATATAATGGTTGAAACCCAATTGTCACATTTTAATTTATAATCATATAATTATTAAATAGATATAAATTTTTGAGTATAAAATAATATAACACACATTTTTAGGAAAGAATTATCATTCAAAAATTTCAGGTCATTATAGGAAATATGCCCAAACCATATCTCTATGTCAATCTTCTTGGGTAATAACATCACACAACTGCTTGGAATAATCTCATAGCGCATAACCAACATGTTTGACCCTTCACTATGGGGTAATCTCTATATGATTGAATATGGAATGTATAGCTTCGTGTTATGACTCGATAACATGTGGTTCTCTATCCCCCGAAAAGGTGGGAGGATTATGCTACTGGAAATCCCAAGTAAAATCATCCATACATGGGGTAGGTCAAACAACACCATGTATATTCTACAACATATGTATAAATCCCTCTCAAAACTAGGTGTCAGTTCCCATATAAGGAATAGGAAGAGGTTCCATATGAGGCACTGCAAAAGGAATCATTGGCATCTTGGGGCCCACCACCTCTGGTGCATGGTTAGCACTGCCTTCAGGGTATACGAATAGAGGATTCCAAGAAGGCATGAGGCTACAATGCCAAACACATGCCTCGGAAGATATTTTAACAGTTTAAAATATGGTACATAAAAAACTTAGATAGGTGCATAACCTTCCTATAGACATATCATACACATATTATTGCTTCTAAATCTTGGATAGGGAAATATAGAAATTCCATTGTAGGAATAAGAATTTAATAGACACACTAACAAACCACTATTAATGTCAAGTTTCAGTCTTGGTCTCTATCTCACAACTATAATATGGTTGTTATCACTTTAAAAGTTGTATTCATTTTAAATTTATACCCATTAAAATAATTAAATCTATTTAAATGGTTGAATTAGATGAACCACCATTTCCAATCTATAAGTTCCCCCTACTCCTTATTAAATAAAATATGTTTTATGGTTAATTTATACCATAACACGTTCTATCTCATGCGACCAGTGGTCCATGACTCAATGTTCCATAATTAACTACTTAAGGTGTTTTCTATAACCCACGTAGGAAAGAACTATTAGATTAAGGCTAACACTTTAAGTTTCAATTATCATTTGTAGTCCTTGTAGGAAATTCCATCACATTTTAATACATAATCCAGGACCTAACTATATGTAACTATAAAATTCACACCGAAATAAGATGTGACATGGAAAATGGCATGACATATTAATCATATAGTATATATAATGATGAATGTAATTAAACACCCTAATTTAGTCGGGCTTAGCTAAAATAAATCATCATTTCAATAATACAAGCAATAATAACACCATGATACAAGTGAGTTACCCAATAGTGAATTCGTATCAATAATAAATGGCATAATCAATAACTGCAATTACCCACCCCAGGTAATTTGGGATTCCCCTATACATGGGTTAGCTACGTCTTGGCACAAGGTCATTTTTAATTCCTTTAACTCCTATTACCCTATAAAGTAATGAATAATAAGAAAAAGGAAAAACAATATCTCAAATACCCCTCTATAACATCCCGACCTAGGATCCACTAAACCCATTCCCCGATTCAGTGGGTAAGATGGCCTCAGGTGCGCCTCTCTGCATGCCAGAGGTTGCCAACTAGAAAGGATGGGGTAAAGGTGGTACAATGGGAAGACTATACAATCATATGAAAGTGTAACAACATATATAACCATAATCATACCACAAAAGAAGCATATTTAAATGGATTTATAATGAATAGACCATTAAACTTCCATAGTGAAAGAAAGAATATGAAAAATACATAATAAATATGTTGTGGAAGAATAAATAATTGACCAACTGAATAATAATATCAAAACCCACCAAGAAGAGTTATATACATGGATTCTGAAAAGATCTGGGGCCTGTAGCGTAAGACTGTGGGCCGTGGATTTTAAAATTTTCTTTGGCGGATCGACTGGACTTTTTAAAACTGATGATCTGATCCCCAGAGAGGTCCGAGGATCCCACGTAAATTATATGAAGCACAAAATAAAAATGAAAATGTACCTATTTCAAATACAAAGTCGTGGTCTTATAAAACTTGTCGTTGGTGATCGTTTCTTGAATAATCCATAACACGATCTCTCTAGATCATCCACGCATGCTTCAAAAAACCACTGGAATGTCAATCTTCAAACTCCAAGTACTAGCGTGTAAATCTGATGATGCGTTCGACATCTCGATGATCACCGCATCGAGATGCATGCGATGATTGAGGAAGATCTTCATTTGAGCTCTTGGATCAAGAGATTCTCTCTCTAGGAAGAAGGAGGAGAGAGAGTCTCTCAATTTTCATTCCACAAATGAATAGTGAAATGGCCACACATGAGAGAGATCCCTCCCTTGTATTTATAGTGACATTGAGAAATATCTGGTTGGGTTCCTCGGCCCCTGTTTATTTCAACGTCCACTAAATAAATAATTTTGATGAACTAAATTGTTCTAAAACAATGTTATTATTTTATCACATACTTGTAATATATATATATATATATAATATTTACGTGATAAAATCCAACTGATTTAACCGGACTCTCTATCCCACTTAATATTAAATGAACCTTGAATATTAAAATAATATTCATTCGATTAATATTCTCTCGTATTTACTAAAATTGTAAATACAATTAATAATTTCAATCCCAAATATTCATAACTTAAATATTAATTTATTTAATTATTTATTTTGGTGATCGATAACTTAGACAACACTCAGACCCTGTAGAGGGGCCCACCATGTCCATATGCCTATTCAACTGAATAGGGAGGATTCTGGAATACGCTATTTTGTGGGACACTGTAGGATCTTATCCTGATAACAGTGAATAAAATACACAAACCAAGAGTAGAGTATGGAAACCCATCATGGCCCCTAAAGAGATAATTATTTTCATAGTAATGAATACCATCCTACGAACACTGATTATGTACTATAGTCTCTTTTTCATTAAATATATCATAAATCAAGATGCACACTTGTGTAATCTTCCTTTTCTTGATTTATTATTTTTTGATCTTAATGGATGGATTTTCCTTTCTACTGCTTTAGCTAAAGACTTATGAAGGAATCACTATCCTGATCAACCAGACTTGAGATATAAAACTTCTTAAACTTGGAAGGGACAAATCCTTTCTTGACCATTCATCCAATGTCATACCACCAACGACGCACCCAACACAAGCTACCTCCCCATGATTTCAATACCCTGGTTTTCTCCTCGCATCAATGTATATAATAAAATAGTACACATTGGTAATGGTCTCAAGTCAGGGGACCAATACACATGCCCATAGATAAGAACAACCAATGAAACCCAAAACATGTGGTGTTCTTATTTAAGGGTGTGTCCTTATGATCTCACTACTAGAGATCACCATGTGCGAACATCATGAGAAGAAGTCTCAATGGTTATGAGCCCATAACACCTGATAGTCAAACATCTACTGTGTCTAGTCCGTAAGATGTATCTAAACAATAGAAAAAATATTTAAGATTAATTTCATAGTATTTTGAGTTTCTCATTATAGCATAGGATCTTCTATAACCTCTCGATATGAAAATTAATCTTTGGAAATTACCATTAAAATAGTGGATATAGAAATATATAAACTACAATGTTAAGAAAACATCATATATAACTAACTGTACACATGATCTGGTAATCAAAATTACTACATAGTTGGGTCTAGGGAACCCACTATTTAAACACACCAACTTTCACTAGATCCAACTTGCTAACCAAACATGTTATCTACTCACATGATTAAGATCATTCTTTTTTCGAGTAATGGATTTAACTGTTGGTCATGCCACGTTTTTGTTGCGTAGCATATTTTCTATATGAAACCTCATCTTCTTGAGTAAAACTTCTCAATATAATGTATCCTCGAGTATATCACTTTTTTCCATTGTCGTAACTTGACAACTTGGATAGTAATAATATCATAATTTATAATATAATCATACTTTTTTTACTAGGTGTGAATCCAATAACTAGAAAAAATAATTGCATTTAACTACTTTTTAGCTATCTTAGAAGCTGCAACGTACTCAGTATTTGTAGACATTTCTACCACTGGATTTTCTAATCTTGACTCACTCATCACCTTAGCCTAATTGAAATACTAGATCATATTTATCTTAGGATTACTTGTTTGTGTCCCATAGAAAATAGTATATCTTTTTCTTCATATACCAGGTACATATCATTTGTACTCATCAAAGTACAAGATGATAGTTCTGACAGCTAAAGTTCCAATGCTCACGGATATAATTGATATCTACCTACTATAAACTATATCATAGAAGTATCAATTCTTGTACATATTATGTCATATGTGATTGATCCATCACTGAAGCAAATGGAACTCTACTCACAACTTTAATCTCTTCTCATTTTCTGAATATATCAACCTTAAGAGATTAAGCCATGTGACATTGACAAAAATTATAAACTTGAATTACTCCAAATTGAATTTTTTCAATACAATTCTATTTTATGTACGATTGACTAGTTCTAATCAACCATTTGATCAAACTCAGTAGATTATATTACCTATAACATAGGTTGCTACTTTAAGTCAATCATTGGAGATTTACTTTTAACCTAATCTTATCTAACTATAAGATCAATATATTTTTTCAATATGTTGTCCAACATATTTCTCTTAGAAAATAATAGTGCTCCCACTAACCTTTGGTAGACACAAGAAAAAGATTCATTTTAAATGAATGCTCTAAGATCTTGTTTCTTACTTTAATCCAGAACTAGATTTCAATAACTTGCAACCTCCATTGGAATTTGATGGTTTCATCATCACTTTCTAGTTGCATCATATAGACACCTTCCATGAAAGTTTATTTTGACATCCAATGTTCAATTTAATGATATTAGATGTTTAGCTATGACAAGTAAAATTCTAATGGATTTAGGCATACCGAATTGGTAAAAAAAATCGAGCCTTATTGGTAACAGGATTGTACCATCCATGTATCATCCCATTTCAATACCCACTATAATATTCAATTTATAAGATCCTTTGAAATTCATACATGGAATACATTATTGAATTTTAATTAATCTTTTCAATTTTAACTAATTTACATATACTACTTACTTGTAGGATTCATTATTATTAATAAATAATTTTTCACTAGACATGGTGAATATAAAACCATCACCATGGTTTCATTCTTCATAGGCATTATGTGTCTCTGGAACATCCTTATTCCACATGTACTTTTGGAACTTGTTCCTATGTCAACCTTTTATGCATCTCAAGCATTAACTAGGTCCAAGTCAATTCAACTCCCATTATCTCTAATTGAGATGTGTACCCTTATATAGAAATGTAGTCTAATACTTGACTAAAACTTTTCTATCTTAGGGAATTATGTAATATCCTAAGAAAATTTTAGGATATTTACTTAGATGTACCATGCATTTATCTTGATGTATGTTTGTTTATATTATAAAAAACTCTTTGCATATTTAACCCATGCCCTATGACGTAATGGATTTTTCATCATACTATAACTCGTATGATATCCATTTTTCATTTTAGTTGGCATATTTGTTATGGGTTTATTCTATTATTTTCAAAAAAAATCTTGAAATATAATGGAATATTATGTAGGTTGTAACAATGATACTCCATACATCATAACTTTGATGTATAAAATCTGCAATTGTGAATTTCTCCACGCTACATTTTTTTATCAATCATAACATGTAAGACTCATCATAGATCATACTTATAAAAATTAGTGACATGATGTAGATAAGGTAACATGCGTTTAGGAATTACTCCATGCTGCATTATCATGATCAATGAATTCTTGGTCAATATATTCTTTGGCATGCTGATTCGAAGCAACTCATATCTTCTGACCATGCATATAATTAACTATTACATTCCTTAATAACTTAAAGTAATATTATGAAGTATCTTTACCTCTACCTTTCATTTTGGAATAGTTCATGCTTTATTTTTTATCTAATTCCAAAAATCTTTGTGGCATACCTTTATTTCTAAAGGTTTCTTTTTCCAAACTAAATATGTCGATTATACCATAGGTGTTTAGATGTGACGAGCCTAAATACCATATTGGGTATATAATTGATGTCAAATTTTCGTTTTACTTGACCATGAATTATATTTCCACAACTAGGTAAGTCTTACATTTTATATTCATCATGTATTGCCTTTGATTCAAGTATGTCTGAACTATTTTTTTGAGTATGTTACCCCAAACAACATTCATTCAAAAAACTTGGAATGATGTATCATTTTGTTCAAAGGGAATTTTAGATAAATGTTTTGGTTATACTGAACAACTTGTTCAGTTTGAGTCAATCACTTGGCAATTTGAAGTTATGTTTTTCTCACTACTGACTTAGGAATCACCCTTTCTCAACTGCTTGGAGAAGACACCTTACTTCTTATAATGTTTCTATACTTACTTGGTTATTATATTTAAATACACATATGTTATTGCCATATTGTATTCAATACCCAATAAATATGTTATAAATATTAATTTATATTGATGAATATACCTGAATGAGATGTGAGTACTTGTTTCTTGTATTTCAGTTTGTTTCATTTCTAAACGTCCATAAATTTATTTCACAATATGTGATGCAAATAACCAACCACTTTTCTTTGAAGTACATGAAGATGGTTCCTTTGGCATAACTTCCCATAGGACTTTTTGCCTTTTCATTCAATTTATTCTCCATAAGAATAAAATATGGTGCTATCTTTAATATTATAAATTATTTAGGGAATTTTACCTTAAAATTAATGATGCAATTACTCTATACCATTTGTTTGTATCCTTAAAAGAAACTAGAGTAATTGGGTGTAAAATATATAAGAATTGGATGCCATGGAATATTATGAACTTTCTTTCACTTTACAAAAAGTGAGTGCAATCATCACCTTCAAATCTTGCTTTGCTTTCTCGTCATAAACTTCCTGGAGATGAGACTTCTTGTAACATCATCTATGTCATGATGTAGAAACTGCAACTAACATCAGATGTTGATGATAGAATTATGACAGAACCATTATATTCTTAATTCATGAGTCTCCTATAAATTTTTTTTAAAGCCTCGCTTCCTGAGGTGGGTTAATATGTTGGGACACTAACACCTTAAATTTATGATATATTAATATTGGGTGCGATCACCTATACTATAATTTGAAAATCCGTGCTAGTTTGGAAATTAAATTTGTCTAATATTAATCGCGGTGTTATTGTGCTATTATTTTCCATTATCTACAAAAATAAACATTAGAAGATTTTACTTTTAATATTTATTACCAAAAGTGACATTACTGATTAATTTAATCATTAAATGTCTCCCACTAAATTTTTGAATTCTAGGAACCCTCTTTACTAGAATCAAAATACTCTTGACTATTCTAGTGTAAAGGATACCTGAACCCCCCTAATAGTCTACAAGCAATTTCTATGCCACTACTTGGAGGGTCCAAGGTAGGCTTTTGACTGACCAACCGCATTTACTCGCAATTCCTTGATCTTTTTAGTGAAGTCCCAACTTCTAAAATCCTAATTTGATTTACTCAATGTTTTCCTTTAAAATTAACACATGCTATCAATGGCTATTTCTTTACTGCAATTTTAGTTAAGTCAACCCACCACCCTAATAAGAACTCCCCGGTAGTAAGAGGCACCCTCAGCTATGGAATGACCGACACCTCAAACACCCAGTTTTGTTCAAACTTGAATGATAGAAGGCCGTAATGACTTAATTTTACTTTGAGGTTTTTGTTGGTTTATCTCAACGAATGTAATCCATTTCTATTAAACTTTTTCATCTATGTTATCATGCTCACAACAGAACTTTAATAGAAAAACATACGCCTCTTCTTTATTCATTTTATTATTGATTATTTTTTTTTATTTTCCTACTATTTTAAAACGCATAAAATAATAAATAAATGCATAAAGGTAAACTACTACCTAACTTGTCTTGAGCATCTAAACTACCTAAGGGCATCATACATGAGTCGAAGCTTGACTCATGATACAGAGACTCGAGGTTTTGTATGTTTGATTCTCTTCTGAAGTATCTCCTTTGTCTTGGTGGGGTCCACGTCACGTCTTTGAGTACCGCCTCATATTGGCGGGATCCACACGTCGTCTTGCATCGTCTTGGACAATGAACACCACCTCATCATAGTGGGGTCCACGTCATTCGTCGTCTTCATCCGAGGAACAATAATACTCGCACGCAGGTGAGGGGGACTGGTGGGAGAAATGTACATTAGGTAAATTGGGCGCATAGTCCCTTACACATTTTAACGAAAAAAGATGATACATAGACCATCATTTAATTAATTACAATAATCGCGCGTAGTTAAATAATTAATTAAATAAATGCGACATACAAGGGTCGGTGCTCAAGACCCATTTACGGGTAAAATAAAGCACGATAAAATTAAAATGTATTAAATAAGTATGAGAGTTATATAATTAAATTAAATTCATTAATTAATTCAAATAATTTAATTATTATTCAGTCCACTAATTAATTTAATTCTTAATATCAAAATTAAATTAAATTAACTTAATTAAATTTAATAATAAAATTGAAATAATTTTGTGCAGGTGTTGGATTTATATATTTAAACTAAAATTAGTAAATAAATAAATTTAATTTAATTTTTAATTAAATTAATTAATTATATTAATTGAATTTAAATTGGGTCCCAAAACACCCCTATGACCCATTTAGGGTCGCGCCGGACCCACGCACACCCATAACGGGTCGGGACAAACCTGAACTTGCTTGTCTAGGCCAAGCAGGTTCTCATAAACCCATTTTGGGCTAGTGAGACCTGCCCGAGGTCCTAGGTGGGCGTTTTGGGTGAGTTACCTCACACAGTTCTGACAGCCATACTGGAACCGGGCTATGTTTTCTCAAGGTCGCGCCAACGTAGAGACCGGCTGGTGAGTTGCTGTGTGCCGAGGATACGAGGGTGAGGGAATGGTGGCCTTGCGGGGCACTTGGTGGTTAGGCAGTGGGGTCTTGTTGTGCTCTAGGACTTAGGCATCACGAGGAGGCCAAGGGGCATGCTTTTCAGCTAGTTCCGACCTAGGCAATGGAATCCAGCAATGGAGGTGGATGGAACAAGGAGCCCGTCTAGTGGGTCGCCCGGAACTGTGCAAAAGGGGGGAGGTCGGGCCGGGCCAGGTAGCAGCGGTCGATCGCGTTGCGGCTTGTGCTGCTGAGGTAGCAGGTCGGCACCTTGAGGAAAGGGGAATAGGACATGTATCAAACCACGTGGGAGGAGGAGGCTGAGGCGACTAGGAGTCAGCGTCTGTAGGGCTCCTACTATGGGTGTGCATCGTGCTTTCGGTGGGAGCCGACTGTGAGGAGCCCTGGGTAACGTGCTAGAAGACAGTCGAAGGTTGGATTTGTTGGAGCAGGAGGCAGTGTCATGAGGAGGGTTTCCAGGAAGTGGACTGTCATGCCAGTCATCTCTGGTATTTTGTGCGTAGGAAGACCATGGGTCCCGCGCAGACCCCTCCCCAACCTTTTTTTTGTTTCTTTTTTCTTTTACGCATCAGCCCCATCCCCCATTGTGTTTTCTAATTTTAATTTTAAGACTTCTTATAAGTCTCTTCCACCCATCCATTTTTTTAAATTTTCAAATGAGTCAAAGTCTCCCTTGCCCTTTTTTTTTGTGTGTTTTTCCACAGACAATTTTTTTTCTAAAGGCTATTCAAATAGCATTTTAAATTTAATAATAATAGAATTATTATAAAAAAATAATAATTTATTATTATATTATTATTATAATAATAACATAAATATCATTATAATAATAAGATTATTATGGAAAATTTTAAATTATAAAATTTACAATTTTGAAAATAATTTTAATTATATCCGATGAACCGATCTAAGCTTCATTGATCCTTAGAAATGAATGAAAATAATACCCAAAATCAGACCACAAATTTGATTCAATCCAAAAATTTAAAATGGTCATAACATGGCCATTCGAGATTTGATAAATGCGCAGTTTGAACTGATGGGACCTTTTTTAAACCCTCTACTTAATTTTATGCAAATTAATTTTATTTGGCTCAAAAAAATCTACGTGATCTCACTAATACCACTAAAATGTTTCAAGGCCTGCAGAAAAAGCCAGTGGGCCAGGGATTTTAAAATTTTCATCTGTGGATTGACTAGACTTGTTGACTTCGATGATCCAATCCCTACAGAGGTCCGAGGATCTCATGTAAATTATAAGGAGCACAAAATAAAAATGAAAATGTACCCATTTCAAATCTGACGTCATGATCGACTGCATCTTTTTGCTGGAAATGGCTTCTTGAAGAATCCATATCATGATCCCTATAGATCATCCAC
This sequence comes from Viscum album, assembly GCA_963277665.1. Classification (NCBI taxonomy): domain Eukaryota; kingdom Viridiplantae; phylum Streptophyta; class Magnoliopsida; order Santalales; family Viscaceae; genus Viscum; species Viscum album. The sequence continues at coordinate 174,336,367 of OY728119.1, read as the reverse complement.
ACACGCTTCTAAAAACCATTGGAACATCAATCCTAGAACGCCTGGTGTTAGCGTAGTGATCTGATGATGCTTTCGATGAATTGACGATCACTGCATCGAGATACATTCGATGCTTAAGGAAGATCATGATTTGAACTCTTGGATCAACAACTTCTATCTCCATGAAGCAGGAGGATAGATAGGCTCTCAATTTTCATTCCATGATTGAATTAATAGTGGAACGACCACACTTGATATAGAGCCCTCCCTTGTATTTATAGTGATGTTGAGAAATACCCGGTTGGGTTCCCTAGCCCCTGTTTATTTCAACGTCCACTAAGAAAATAATTTTGGCGAACTAAACTCTGCCAAAATTATTTAGTATTTTATTACATAATTTTAAAATATATATATATATATATATATATATATATATATATATAATATCACATGATAAAATCTGATCCATTTAACTTGACTATCTATCTCACTTAATATTAAATGAACTTTTAATATTAAAATAATAATTGTTTGATTAATATTCTCTCATATTTACTAAACTTGTAAATACATTAAATAAATTATATCCCAAATATTCATAACTTGAATATTAATTAATTTATTTAATTATTTTGGTGATTGATAACCTGGACAACACTCGGACCCTGTGGCAGGACCCACCATGTCTATTTTCATATTTAACTGAATAAGAAGGATTCTTGAATATGCTATTGTGTGTGACTCTCTAGGCCCTTATCCTGATAGTAGTAAGTAACATCCACAGACCAAGAGTGGAGTCTAGCAACCCATCATGGCCTCTAAAGATATAAGGATGGTCATAGCAACAACTACCATCCTATGAATACTAACTATTTACTATAATCTCTTTTTCATTAAATATATCATAAAGAAGGACGCACACTTATGTCATCGTCCTTTTATTGATTTATTATTTGTTGACCTTACCGGATGGATTTTTCCTTCTACATCTTTGGCCAATGACTTGTGGAGGTAGCACCATCCTAATCAAAAAAGGCCTAAGATATAAAACTTCCTAAACTTGGAAGCGAAAAAATCCTTTCTTGACAATTCATCCAATGTCATACCACCAACGATGCATCCAACACAAGCTACCTAACCACGATTTCAATAACATGGTTTTCACCTTGCATCCAAGTATGTAATAAAATGGTACACATTGGTAATGGTATAAATTCAGGAGACCAATACACATGTTCGTAGATAGGAACAACCAATGACACCCAAAACATATGGTGTTCCTATTGGAAGGTTTGTCCTCGTGATCTCACTACTAAAGATCACCAAGTGTGAACTTCATGAGAAAAATTTTCAATGTTTATGATCCCCAAGAACCTGATAGTTAAAAATCTACTGTGTCCAGTCAGTAAGATGTATCTAGACCATAGAACATAAATTTAAGATTAATTTCACAGTATCTTGTGGTTCTCATTATAGCCTGGGATCTATTATAACCTCTTGAAAAACAATTAATCTATGGAAATTACCATTATAATAGTGGATTCATAAAAGTCTACACTACAATGGTAAGAATACATCATGTATAACTAACTATACACATGATATGGTAATCAAAATTACTACATAGTTGGGTCTAGGACACCCACTATTTCAACAGATTCAAGGAATCCTGATAAACGAAAGGGGAAAAGGTTATAGGGTTATATAATTTAGATAGAAAAAAACTGAAAAAAAAAGAATAAAAGGATGATTCACTAGAAGATTGAGTGTACACTCAATCATCTGATCTTTTACTCCATATAAAGGTTAAGCATATAAAAACTCTATAGTAGGGTGCATTCACTTATCAATACATATACACAAGTATTCCACTTTGGTACCAAATGCGGCCTGAGTAGGGTGTGAGATAACATCCCAGTAGACCACCAATAATGGTGTCTATACATAATCCAAGCAGTTATCATAGCTAAATTATGTGCATGTATAAATAAATGATTTACAATTCTAAAAGAATAAAAACTAGCATTCTCAAGTTCCAAAAGGACACCTGGCAGCACTGCCTATTTTGGCTTAGGTCCGGAATGATTCTATGATCAGTAACAATATATATTTTAATAATATATATATATATATATACATATATACAGTATAGTTATATATTTTATCCGCCTATATTAACCAATTATGTGCGAACGTAAGTGGCCATATACCTAGAATACTAAGTGGTGGATATACCAAAGCATAACTCAAACATCCATAATCAGTATAAACGGGCCTATAAACACAAGAAATATGGTACATCCCCAATATCTCATAGTTAGTGAGTTACATCATGCTCATCACTCGATATGGTGGGTAAGTCATTATGTCAACACCCAAATAAGGGACATGGCGTGTCATACCCACTGTTCAAATAGTGTCAATGGTGTGAGACTTCATGTTCAACACCTGATGTAAGGGAGCCTAAAACTTGTTCCGAACATAACCGTTACCATAATTACACAACCTATATCAAAGTAGTAGTCATGTTTATATTAATATAATTAGTCATTACCTCTCATTAATTTTACTAGGCAAGAATAAATACAACATTGTATTATAATTCATAACAAGCATTCAATAAAGGATGTAATAATCGGCATGGCCTTTCCATCATTTATAAGTCATTTCATTTAAATCATTTAACTCCTTTTATGGAGGAAAACCATCATGAACAATTAATTCTATTTAATACATGCCATTAATCTATCAAAACATGTGAATTACATTTACCAGGCTCCAAGAGTCATTTGGAAGGTGTGTTAGTCAATAGTTAAATTACCTACATGGGATATTCAAATTATAAGATGGTCCAAGAACATAGGAGGTTCCTTGGGTTCGTTAGAAAAAATTTATGGGAGTGGAAAAATTCAATTATAATGCAAGATGAATGATTAGGATGTGTTTTGGTTAATTAAATAATGAAATACAAATGGAAATTCAAGCTAGCACACCCAAGGGTTCTCGATAACTAAGGTCAACATCCTCTAATTTTCTAAATAACAATCCTTGGGAGTTAAACAAAGTGAATATATCAAATTGGAATCAAGAAATACATTTTAGGGTGACCCGTGGAAAAGTATAGGGTGTGTCAAAAAAGCATGACTATGAGACACTAATGTTTTTGGAAAAAATGAGACCACCTACCTTAGGGTCATTGACAAATCCTCATCTAATGGTGGCCTCAGATTCTAAGTAGGTTGAGATAAAGTGAATAAACGGTCATATGCCCTAAAAAAAGGGAAAAATAACTTTCACAAAAATATTATAAAATATATGGATAAAATTGAATTATTGAGGGAGAAGAATGTTTATCTTACCAAGCTGAGTTTGGTGCTTCCGACAACACTAGATTTCTGCTTCATATTGAGAATATTTAAAATTACCTAATATGGAGGAGAAAACGGCTCATGGGAGAAATAGAAGGAGACGTATAGGAGAAAATAATAGATAAGAAGAAATTAGCTTAAAGGATTAATTAACGATATTTTAGACATTTCACCCTCAAAATTAGGGGCACACGGTTTGGCCAAACTGTCAGTAAAATGTGCTCAGTCCACTACTTAAGGAAATACCCTCCATAAGTTTAAGGTGCACAGTTTCCCTAATGGTGTGCAAATAGTGTGAGATCTCACTGACAAACCTTTGTATTTTTTTTTTGCAAAAGCATGCATGTCATGTCGTACAGTTGGAGAAAAAATTCTGGCCCCTTATGCTCTGGTGTATCACCCTGCAATGTTAGTAGAGACCATACAGGCAGGCCCACACTATTTCTACTAACCATGCAGTCCAGTATATTATCAAAATTCCAAGGGTTCTGGGCTCCTAACAGGCCCCAAACCCCCTTTTTACCTCTATGACTCCATTGGGTAACACTATAAGGGCCTATAAATGAAATTTAAAATGAAAAAAAAATATTCATACCTTCCAGATAGGATGGGTCATTACAATATTTATATTATGTAATTTCCCCAAACTCTTTACATGAAAATGGAGTGGGAGTTCCATGAGATTATATAGATGGATGATGAATCTATTAGTCCCTATGAGGAAAATATTACAAGACTTTCAAGGTACACTTTTTGCTTCATCGTTGATACTAAATAAAATATTTATTGGTTCTTTAATGGCTATAAATAAAGTCTCTAGAAGGTGTTGTCCATAATGTACTTTAGTAGTTATGAGGAAATAATTCGATGTTCTTAAAAAGAAGAAATGGAGAGTATAGATTCTTATAATTCTCATGGTTCTAATAACAATATAAAGATGAAGGTTTGATTAAATTATAATTTTAAAACCCACGGATGAACGAAAATGAATCTTCCTTTATGCCATAAGTGTAGAAAGAAGAATGGGGTAAAATTTCACTAAGGGATAAGAAATTGATTCAAGTATGGAAGGAAATTCTATCGAGAAAGTGAATAATGAAGAGATGTAAATAGGAAAGTCAATGAAAATAATTGGGAAAAATATTTGTTAAATAAAAAATCTACACTACAATGTTATAATAGCAATAAGTATAGATATTATTCCAAGAAGTGAAAAAATCTAAGAGATAATGATGAAAATTGACATCAAAAACCTCATATGTCAAGAGAAAATGGGAAGGATCATGTGATTACAACTACATAAGTGGTCCATGAGAATGAAGTGGTGGAAGTTATGGATTTCAAAATATCTATAACTAAAAATGTGTAATTTGATTCTGATTCTATCCAATATTATATATCTAAAGAATTTTTTATGGTTATCATATCATGGCCTCAATGATTAGATGTGGAATTATTAGTAAAAACACCTAATGGTATGATGAGTTCATATCAAGTCTATATCTTATCTCTAATATAATTTTTTTAATGTTATTCTTATAAATCTTGTGATTCTCCCTTTAGATGAATTTGATGTGTTTTTAGGAATGGATTTACATTTTTTATATAGATCACAAATCAATTGTTGAGGAAGAGAATTCATATTTTTTTATTAAGAATAAATTAATTATTTTATATAAATGAAACGATGAATATGAACTTCCAATGGAAATTACATCCATTATATGGGTCTTTATTTGTATTTATGAGGTGTATTTATAACAAATGGTTGGGGAGAAACATAACATTAAAGATATTCCTATTTTGTAGGAATATGATGATTTATATCCTGAAGTCCTTTCCTTTATTCTCATCAATCATGAAGATAATTTTTCAATTGAACTCATCCCTAGTGTTATTCCCATTAAAAAGACTACCTATACAATGGCCTTGATTGAGTTTTAATAATTGAAGAAGAAACTCAATGAGATTATTGATAAAGTATTTGTTCATCAAAATGAATCTCCATGGGTAGACCATATTCTTTTTAATATGAATAGGGATGGTTCAATTAATTTTTGAATTAATTTCCTAAAACTTAACAACATAAATATCAAGAACGAGTACCCACTACCCTGCATTGATGATTTTTTTGATCAACTACAGTGAGATCAATAATTTTCAAACATTGACCTTGAATCTAGATATAATCGGTTGAGTATCAAAAAGGAGGAAATATTTATGACATACTTACATACAGGGTATGGGGACTAGGAATTTATTGTGATTACATTAATACTTACTAATTCCCATGATATCTATATCCAATGAATATATTCATTAGATATTAAATTGATCAGTTTATGGTTGTCTTTATAGATGGTGTTATTATATGTTCAAATTCTAAGGAAGAGAATGAATATCATTTTATTATTATGTTAAAGACCTTTATAAAGGGGAATTTCTAATCCAATTTTATTAAATATTAATTCTAGCTATAGAAAAGTACCATTTAGGGGTCACATAATTACAAGAAAGGGTATATCGATGGATCCCTAAAATATTGAAGTTATTGAAAAATGGCCCATACCAACCACAGTGAACAAAATACATAGTTTTCATGGGTTGGATGGATACTTCCAATGATTTTTAGAAAATTTACCATAGATATAAAATCCACTAACCAAGATTATATAGAATGGATCCATGTTTCTTTGGATAGATGCATGTGAAAAGAATTTCATAGAACGAAAGAAAATTTTGGTCGGTGCACCTATACTCACACTAACCTATAATGAAGAAGGGATTTTAATCTATAGAGATTTATAAAATAAGGTTCTGAGATGTGTTCTCAAGTAAAATCTAATGATATTATTTTATGCCTCATACTAATTGAAGGTTCATAAGAAAAATTACTTGAATCATTATTTGGAACTTAATGCGTTACATTTTTCATTGAAGATACAGAGGCATTATATATATGGTAAAAGGTGTGACATATATACCGATCATATAAAGTGTTAAATTTACATCAAAGATAATGGTTGGAACTGATTAAAGATTATCACTTCATAATACATCACTGCCTCTAGAAGGTGAACAAGGTGAAAAATCCTCTATGCCAAAATAACAATGCCAGTTTACCTATTTTTAGGATTGATAAATATATAAAAATTATAGATTTATATAGGATATACATTGAAATCATTAATAAATGGGAAAGATCGTATCATTGTCGAATGAAGGTTCAACCACTAAATCATGTGAAGATTAAAGAAGTGTAAAAGGAATATGTTGAGCTATAAAAGATGGTATGAAATGTTTCTTAGTTCAGTTATTATAGTGATTTAAATATAGTTCTTAAAAATAAATTATTTTTCCTCTCAATAGAATTATTTAATAATGAGTTTTTAGATAATTCTCATAGTACATCATTATCTATACATTTTGAAAGTACAAATATGTATAAATATATCAATGAGAAATTCTAGTGAGACAATGTGAACAGAGAAATTGTAGAGTATATATCATCGTTCTTATCATGACATAAATTTAATGATGAGAAAAATAAGTCAAAGTTTATATCTCAAATATTACTAATAACTGCGAAGAAATTAAAAAAAGCACCATGTATTTCATCATGGGACTCCCAAGGACATTTAAAGGTTATAATTATATTTTGGTCGTTGTCAATAACCTAAAAAATTTAGCACATTTATTTTCTATCATATAATATTTCTCTCTTGATAATCTCTCAATGGTATATGTTAATGAAGTGGTAAGGTTTCGTGGAGTACCACTCTCTATCTTATTCAATCTATATTCGAGGTTTACCTCAAATTTATGGAGAAGACTTAAATAAACATTGAATATAGAGTTGAGCTTTATTTTTTTATATCATCCTAAGATATATGGTTAGTTTGTGATGACTAATTAAACACTATTGTAGAGACCTAAAGCTTGACGTACATGGACATTACATTAATTTTTCAGAATACTTAATACATGACAAAAACAGACGCCCAAAGACCGTATTAGTTTGGTGTCTTTGGAAACTCAGAACGTAATCTTCTAATCATGGTGAAAGATATTCAATATCTCCCATAAAGATCTACCCCTTTTGGTTTTCTAACCTAAAACCTTTCTTTATATCCTGGGGAAAAGAAAACATAAAAAGGGTGAGCTCAAATTCTCAATAAGGGTAAACATAGAGAACATAAAAAAATCCATGAACATTTGAATGCAAAAACTTGAACATAGAATCTAAACATCAAAATCTTGAGCAAAGACATATATCTTGGAAGTATGTAAGGCATATATCATAAAGGAAAATTAATCATGATAAAATATAATGGTAATAAAACATGTGATTGTGGCAACCATTAAGAACATGATATGATTTCCATAGTAGCCAAGGCATTTCTTCCAAGACCATCTTAGTGGACAAAGTCCCTTTCTGAATCGAGTTCACTCCTCGTTCCAGTCCTGTATCACTGAATATTATTAACTTACCGTTCCAGCCATGTTTATCTCATGAGATATAAATCTTTACCCAATTCATTTGAGGGAGATATAGGTCTCACCCATCTCATAATGAAATCATTCTTTCGTGTGCCACAAAATCATAAATCATACATCATAGCATAACCCATGTAATATAATGAGGTTCTTAAACATCATGCCATCATAACATAATCCATATAAAAAAATGGATATCATTTCATCATAAGAAAAATCAAACAATATAAATAATTGAGACATTATAATTGCAACATAAACATATTAAATAATGTCATTTTATATGGAAAATAGTTTTGCTAAAACACTTGAAAAGATTTCTTAAGGAAAATTTCTTTTCTTCTTCAAAATCATTTTCTTTTCACAAAATTCCATGAAATTTTAAAAGAAAATGGTTTTGTTGAAAATAATCATTCAATATTGTATAGGAATCATCATGAAAATGAGTCTTTATGAAACCGTAAAAATCCGTTCACTCCATATAAGTTAAAAATAAAATTCTCCTCGTACTATTGTCAGAAAGGTCAAAAAGTTCCTCATGTGGTAAACAAAAGTAAGATTCCTTTCATAACATGTGATAAATTAAAACAATGGGTAAAAAGTCCATTAAACATACATGAAATCATTTTTAGAAAACAGGGACATGGATGATAACAAAAACCCCAGTAAATACTTACGAATAAACAATCTCGGATAAGAGCAAGATTGGAATAGTTATCCCTTACCTTATATCTGATATGATTAGTATGTTTCCGAACCTCCTGTATAATTATTTAAATAATTCCATTGACTTATTAAAGAATCATATTCATTTTTATTATATCATATATGGTTTACTTATGACTTTATATTACCCATTCTTTTGTAAATTCGATGTAAAAGTAGCGATTTGGGTAAAATTGTTTCATTTATTATACGTGTTTCAACTTGTTGTTCTTAATATTATTACCTATATCCTGATTTAATTAATTCAAGAATGTAAAACATGATTTATATATAATATATATTCATCATATACATATATATATGATAGATCGATAAATGGAATGAAATACATCGTTCATGGAGACGGTAGGTCGTACGTATGCATGAACGCTGTTTTCGTTTCCTTATTGAATTGAATGGAATTAAGTAGATGAAATACATATATATATATATAAAGTATCATTATTATGTCATATATTTCATTATTATTCATTATATATACTTTATAATCATTCATGAATGATTAACATGGAGAATGAATCTCATCGCGTTGTGGAGACGGTAGTCCGTATGTACGCATGAGCGATGATATCATTCCCATGATCGTGGAATTGTATTGAAGTGTATGTATAATATTTCATAATCAATATCACTTTACAATAATCATATATATTTATTTATTTACACCATTATACCCATCCAAGTAAGGTGCTGGTCGAAAACAGATTACACCACGGGGTGGAGACGGTATTTTGTACGTACACACGCACAGTGATTTCGTTTTATGTAGGATGGAAAAAAGGTGAAATAGGTTTTTTTCATATTTATAATAACATATCATTATATAATTAATACTTATGTTATTACTTTATAATGAAACAACTAAAGAAGAATAAGTAGAAGAAGAAGTAAACTTGAGAGAATCGGAAGAAGAGAATACCTCTTCTTCGACTCACCTCCTTCAAGCTTTGTCTTAAGGAAGTAGAGTTGCTATTTTGAGAAGACCGAAACCTCCAGAATTTTTCTAGGGAAGTGGAGAAGAGAAATGGGCAGGGGTTGGCCGATATTCAAGGCTAAAAAGGTTGTGAAGTGAAGAGGTAAGGGGTTCCCTTTTTATAAGGGAGGAGAGGGGCACCTTGGGAAAAACTTAAAATATTATTTTATTATAAAGTAATATTCAGTTTTTAATATCTCAAAATTGATTTATTTTGAAGCTAAGGTGGGTATGGGTCGAAATACTTTCAGCCAATAGGTTTTAGACAAGTTTAGGTTACTATTTTAACCTTATATTTTAGATTTAACTCTATGTTAAATAATTTAACTTTTAACGTGTCTTCTTGTTTTCTTACACTATTTGGTTAATAAACTTACTATAACAAGCCAAACGAACCCCAAGTGGTTAATTATTAATATATATAACCTTATATAAGTCATTTGGCTGAACCTTATATATTTATGTATAAAATAACCATTAATAATATAATATTTATTTTAAAAACTATTTTATGTCAATTTTGACACTATTTGGTAATTGATTTTTGTAAAACTTATTACAGCATGATTAGTTCGAACAAAGTTAATTAAATAAATAATAACATGTCATATTAACCTATATAATTAGTGTAATTTGTAAAAAGTCTTAAATTACATTTATTTGGGTATTTATAACATCAATTATGTTAATATTTCATTAATAAGGTACTTATTGCATCATCATTGTGTCATAAATAAATTAACTTATTTAATGACTAAAAATTAATAATAAAATACCATTATGTATGAAATATTTTTATATTTCTAATTAATATTTATAGTCTAATTTATCTTATTTATCACCCTATATTAAAAATGTATTAGTTATTAAACTTTGATTTTAACTATTTTAACTCTTCTTTAAATAAAATAATAATAAATGTCCTAATCTAATCCAAGTGGAACTAAAGGGAAATATTTTAATCCTAAGGTTGTTTTTGGTCTAATTACACTTATCCAATAGAATTAGGACATGTGTTAGGGTAATAATAGTAAAATTTTTACCCATAATTACCCTATTTACTTTTAACCGTGGTAAATAAAAGTAAAAAAGTTACTATTCACCAAAAATTATTTTTATCTTATTGAACCACATTTACTCCTTGATATTAACTATGTCTCTCGGATTTTCGAAATTCCACTCACAGAAGCGGTAAAATTAAGTTTTATATAAATTTTCAAATTCTCCTAGGAGGTGGGTAAAAGACGGTGAAAAGTTCAATAAAATTTTTATATATCTAAAATTATTATAAAATGACTCCAATGAATTACATTGAACTTATATAGGTATTATGTATCAATTTTTACCTAAAATTAAATTAAATTAAATAAATAATTATTTAAATAAAAAAGTCGGTTTTTAAATAGTAACCCAGTGTTTTCACTATTCGTCAAAAATTGAAAGTTTTTAGAAAAATACCAAAAATTCACCCTAGGCTAATTTCGATATTATGAATCTAAAAATGAAGTCCATTTTTAAATATAAAATTCATAAAATTTCAAAAATTGGGTATTACTATTCATAACGGCTAGTTTATATAATATTTTAATAACATATTGTTGTTTAGTGAAACTCGGTATTGCGTACAACGTACGCTATCGTGGAAGGCCGTGATTGCATGTAATGTCTGCCAAGTCATTGTTGCGAGTAGTGCAAGACTCCTTTGTTGTTGCGTATAACAGAATCCAACCATATTTCATTTATACATTGAATATATATATATATATATACACACACACTCAATGTTGTGTAGAATAACTACTATCAAACGAACTTGAAATTGTGTGTAACACGATCCAAGAATAGTGTTGTGTATACTTCAAGCTAATACGGTGTTGCGTATAGCGCAAGATAATCTTGGTGTAGCGTACAACAAAAGACATCAAAGAAATTAAAAATAATAATTCTCATAAAATCTCAGGTTGTTACATTCTACCCCCCTTAAAATGAATTTCTCCCTAGAAATTCATCGGGGTTATAAATGGTTTTATACTTGAAAGTTTCTTTAATTGAAACCCACATCGTAAAATGAAATACCAAAACTTAACTTTAAAAACTAATGTATGAAATATAATGATTATCCAAATTAACTAATCACTGTGTTTCCAAATAGGAGAACATAGGTGAAAATATGGATATGGAAGAGAAATCTAACCATCACGTTCTAATGGAGAGTGGTAGAGAACATGGCTATGAAAAAACCAAAAATCACAGAGCCATAAAATTGTGATGATCTAAGGTTTCATCTGATTCATCGTATATGAGAGCACTAGGAAAATATTTTTGGTTTTCAATATCATTTCCCTAAAGTTGAAAATTTTGAATTAGAAGAAATACTTACTTGATTTTAGTATAATCTCACTGTTGTTTGTGACTTGTACAATTTCCACTTCATCTCTTAAAGAAATGAAGTTGAATTTGTCTTCTGTGAAGTGTTAGCAGATCATGCGATAGAATGATAGGACATTCCATCTATCTGAAACATAAAGTTATCAAAAGTTTTATACATAAGTCCATCTATGGTGAGGTTAATTGTATATGATTCAAAAAATGGACTTATACATCATCTATCATACTGCTTTATAAAATAAAACTAGTTTCTACTAACTAGGGACTTCATGTAGGCTAGTGGTAGGCGATAAAGGCATGTCTCACTTCGGTTGTGGGTTCGATTCCCACAGCCTTGTCCAACGTGACGGATTGTCGCTCGTCCTATGGGTTGTCCTTTTTCTAAAACTATACTATTATAACATTCCAGAAATAATATTTAAAAACAAGTTCTATCCTTAAATAATACTATATTATGTCTAACATAATCCCTTACAATCTTTAGGCTTATCCAAAATACATATGTCCAATCTCATAGTATAAAGAAAACAATTACTAAAAAGGTCACATAACAAGAACGTGGATACTATCGTTTATCATAAGATATATCTTGTTGGTCACATTCCAAACATGTGAATACCTTAATCATGTATTATTTTGAAACATGAATTACCATAGAACCTTAGTGAAAACATGAGTGCTTTCAAAATTTAACTCTTTCCACATACTAAAATCCCTAAAATTATATATACTCAAACCATTATATCACGTAGTCCTTATATCAATCATGATCTCATTAATACTATCAAAATTTCATTTACTCTTTATCCCTTCATTATTCTCATATCATTTTCTTTAGAAAAATATCTGAATAAACTTTCATGGTTACCAATACCATTCAACATATACTTTAAAGTACCTTAGGAAAAACAATAGTCTAACAATCCTTAAATGTTTCTTTATTCCATAGTACCATTAAATTACGTATACAACATAACTCTTGATAAACATACAATCATTCCACTACCTTCTTAAACCATTGACCAAGCTTCAACACTTATTTCATCTCATATATCATTTGTAGTCTCCTCACCATCATCCACATAAATACTACCCATATGACCATGTTGATTCTCTTCATGAGATTTTCCCTTAGGTCATTGGTTTGCATAATGCCCATACATTCCACATTTAAAACATCTAATCATTGTTGATGTCGTAGCAATACCATTATCCTTCTCCATGGTGTTAACCGAACCTTTTCCTTTGCACTTACTGGATTTGTGTCCTTCTTTTCCACACCCAAATCATCTTCCAGTTCCTTTGAAACATTCTCCTTGATGCCTCTGCCCACATAATTTACATGAGAGAAATTGAACTTTATTTCCTCTGTGCTGATCATGAAACTCCATCTTTCTCCTATTGGCTGAGTCGGGAAACATACCAAAGTTGAGATTATTGATCATATTATGAGATTTATTATTAGGCATAATAATGATGTTTGTACTTCCAAATCCCATTTCATTTGGTTTCTCATTAATAATATCATTCCATTGTCCATCATATCCTCCATTATCGTGAATCTTCCTGTTTCCAGCCATTTTCGAAAACTCAAAAAGAATAGTGTGAGAGGAAAAAATCATACTAGGGAAAACAACATAATAAAGGGGGAGTACCATCAATATATAACATCTTAGGTTAAATTATAAGATTGTTACCGTAATTCTAGCAATATAACCTATATGTATACTTATCCTTAGGGACATCCCTAGACATACATTAAAAATATTTCTAGGGATTTCACTAAAGTTTTCGCATCCTAGTTTCCAAAGGTTAACTAAACCTTCACTCTGATACCAACTGTAGAGACCCAAAGCTTGACGTACATGGACATTACATTACTTTTGTGGAATACATAATACATGACAAAAACAGACGCCCAAATACCGTATTAGTTTAGTGTCTTTGGAAACTCGGAACATAATCTTCTAATCAAGGTGAAAGATCTTCAACATCTCCCATAAAGATCTTTCCCTTTTGGTTTTATTACCTAAAACCTTTCTTTATATCCTGGGAAAAATAAAACATAACAAGGGTGAGCTCAAATTCTCAGTAAGGGTAAACATAGGGAACATAAAACCATCCATGAACATTTGAATGCGAAAACTTGAACATAAAATCTAAACATCAAAATCTTGGGTACATACATAAATCTTGGAAGTATGTAAGGCATATATCATAAAGGAACATCAATCATGATAAAATAGCATGGAAATAAAACATGTGATTTTGTCAACCATTAATCACATGATACGATTTCCATAGTAGCCAAGGCATTGCTGCCAAGACCATCTTAGTGAACAAAGTCCCTTTCTGAATCGAGTTCACTCATTGTTCCAGTCCTGTATCACTGAACCGGATTAACTTACCATTCCATCCATGTTTATCTAATGAGATATAAATCTTTACCCAATTCATTGGAGGGATATATAGGTCCCACTAATCTCATAATTAAATCATTCTTTTGTGTTCCACTAAATCATAAATCATACGTCGTAGCATAACCCATGTAATAGAATGGGATTCTTAAACATCATGCCAACATAACATAATACATATAAAAAATGGATATCATTTCATCATAAGAAAAACTAAAACCATATAAATAATGGATACATTATAATTTCAACATAAACATATTAAATAATGTCATTTTAGATGGAAAATAGTTTTGATAAAACACTTGTAATGAATTCTTGAGGAAAATATCCTTTATTTTTCGAAATCATTTTCTTTTCACAAATTTCCATGAAATTTTAAAAGAAAAGGGTTTTGTTGAAAATAATCATGCAATATTGTAGAGTAAGTTTCATGAAAATGAGGCATTATGAAACCGTAAAAATCGGTTCATGCCGTATAAGTTAAAAATAACATTCTCCTCGTACTTTTTTCGGAAAAGTCAAAAAGTTCCTCGAGTGGTAAAAAAGGTAAGATTCCTTTCATAACAAGTGGTAAAATTCAAAAATGGGTAAAAAGGCCATTAAAAATACATGGAAACATTTTTATAAAACAGGGACATGGACGATAACAAAAACCCCAGTAAATACTTACGAATAAACAATCTCAGATAGGATCAAGATTGGAATAGTTATCCCTTACCTTATGTCTGATATGCTTCGTATGTATCCGAACCTCCTGTATAATGATTTAAATAATGTCATTGACTTATTAAAAAATCATATTCATTATTATGATATCATATATGGTTTAATTACGACTTTATATTACCCGTTCTTTTGTAAATTCGATGTAAAAGTAGTGATTTGGGTAAAATCTTTTCATTTATTGTACGTGTTTCGATTTGTTGTTCTTAATATTATTACTTATATCCTGATTTAATTAATTCCAGAATGTAAAACATGATTTATATATAATATATATTCATCATATACATATATATATGATAGATCGATAAATGGAATGAAATACATCGTTCATGGAGACGGTAGGCCGTACGTACGCATGAATGCTGTTTTCGTTTCCTTATTGAATTGAATGGAATTAAGTAGACGACATACAAATATATATATAAATAAATCCAGTATCATTATTATGTCATATATTTCATTATTATTCATTATATATACTTTATAATCATTCATGAATGGTTAACATGGAGAATGAATCTCTTCGCGGCGTGGAGACGGTAGTCCGTATGTACGCACGAGCGTTGATATCATTCCCATGATCGTGGAATTGTATTTAAGTGTATGTATAATATTTAAGAATCAATATCACTTTACAATAATCATATATAGTTATTTATTTACACCATTATACCCATCCAAGTAAGGTGGTGGTCGAAAACAGATTACACCCAGGCGTGGAGACGGTATTTCGTACGTACGCACGCACGGTGATTTCGTTTTCCGTAGGATGGATAGAAGGTGAAATATGGTTGTTTCATATATATAATAACATATAAGTATATAATTAATACAAATTTTATTACTTTATAATGATAAAACTAAATAAGAAGGAGTAGAAGAAGAAATAAACTTGAGAGAATCGGAAGAAGAGATTACCTCTTCTTCGACGCACCTCCTTTAAGCTTCCTCTTAAGGAAGTAGAGTTGGTATTTTGAGAATACCAGAACCTTTAGAATTTTTCTAGGGAAGTTTAGAAGAGAAATAGTCTGGATTTGGCCGAGCTTCAAGGCTCAAAAGGGTGTGAAGAGTAGAGGGAAGGGGTGCCCTTTTTATAAGGGAGGAGAGGGGCACCTTTGGAAAAACTTATAATATTATTTTATTCTAAAGTCATATTCAGTTTTTAATAGATCCAAATTGATTTATTTAGAAACTAAGGTTGGGATGGGTCTAAATCCTTTCAACCAATACGTTTTAGACAAGTTTAGGTTAGTATTTTAAACTTATTATTTAGATTTAAATCTAAGTTAAATATTTTAACTTTTACCGTGTTTTCTTGTTTTCTTACACTATATGGTTAATAAACTTACTATAAAAATCCAAAAGAACCCCAAGTGGTTAATTATTAATATATATAACCTTATCTAAGTCATTTTTCCTAACCTTATATTTTTAGGAATAAAATAACAATTAATAATATAATATTTGTTTTAAAAACTATTTTATGTCAATTTTGACACTATTTGGTAATTGATTTTTGTGAAAATTATATCAGCTTGATTAGTTCAAACAAAGTTAATTAGATCAATACTAACATTTCATATTAACATAGAAAATTATTGGAATTTGTAAAAAGTCTCAAATTTCATTTATTTGGGTATTTATGACATCAATTATGTTAATATTTCATTAATAAGGTAATTACTGCATCATCATTGTGTCATTGATAAATTAACATATTTAATGTCTAAAAATTACAAATAAAATACCATTAGGTAGGAACTATTTTTATCTTTCTAATGAATATTCATAGTAGAATTTATCTTATTTATAACACTATATTAAAAATGTTTTATTTTTTAAACTTTGATTTTAACTATTTAGTGAAACTCGGTATTGCGTACAACACATGCTATCATGGAAGGTCCTGATTGTGTGTAATGTAAGCCAAGTCCGGGTTGCATGTAGTTCAAAACTCCTTTTTTTTGGGTATAACAGAATCCAACCATATTTCATTTATACATTGAATATAAATATATATATATACCCAATGTTGCGTAGAATAACTATTATCAAACGAACTTGGAATTGTGTGTAACACGATCCAAGAATAGTGCTGCGTATACTGCCAGCTAATACAGTGTTGCGTATAGCGCAAGATAATATTAGTGTAGCGTACAACAAAAGACATCAAAGAAATTAAAAAGAATAATTCTCATAAAATCTTGGGTTGTTACAACTATAATATATGATATGATCTTAATCTATAGATTTAAAAGGATTTTTAGATTCACACATTCCTCTGGTCAAATTTAATTACAATAATATATTTCACTAAAGAATTTTAATGGCTCCATATGAATCCCTCTATGGAAAAAATCTTTGTACTCTAACATGATGTGATGAATTTGGGGATTGAAATGTATTGGGGTTGATCTATATAAGGAAATAGTAGTGAATTTTATATTTATTCAAAAATATATCATCATATATTAGATTCCACTAAAATATTATGCTAATAATAATTTTTGAGATCTAGATTTTGAAGTTAGTGATAAGGTTTCACTTTAAATGTATTCTTGAAAAAATTTCATGAGAACTAGAAAGAATAAAAATCTAATAATTGGTTATATCGATGCCTATAAGATTCTTAATATTATTGGGATGGTATATTATCAATTTAATCTTCCAATAGTTCTCTGGTATCCCACCTCTTCTTCGCCGATGATTGCCTTATTTTTTCCAGAGCTACCCACAATGAGTGTACCGCCATATGCCAGGTGATTAAACAGTACGAGCGGGCATCTGGACAAATGATCAAACAAGGAAAATCAGAAATTTCTTTCAGCTCTAGATTCACTCAGCCAAAAAGAGAAGAACTTTGTTCTACAACAGGAATCCCGATGGTTGAAAAGCATCAGAAGTATCTTGGGCTCCCGACAGTGGTTGGTCGGTCCAGGAAAGAAATTTGTACAGCTATTGTGGATCGAATTGAGAAAAAAATTCAAGGATGGGCCCCCAAAAAAATCTCCAAAGCCGGCAAGGAAACTCTCATTAAGGAGGCTCTTCAATCCGTTCCCAGCTATTTTATGTCTATATTTAAGCTTCCTGCCGCGGTGATTACCCAGATTCACTCCATCGCAGCCAAATTCTGGTGGGGTTGAAATGATGGAAGAAATAAAGTCCACTAGATCGCCTGGCCTACACTTTGCCAACCCAAATCCGAAGGTGGAATGGGATTTTGGGACCTTTCTCTCTTTAATGATGCACTGTTGGCTAAACAATGATGGATCCTTATTAATAATCCATCATCTCTCTACACACGAGTTCTCTGGGCTAAATATTTACCACATAAGGATTTCCCGGAATCACATCTTGGCTACCGACCCAGTTTTCTCTGGAGAAGTATTTGGGGTGCTCGCAATCTTTTGAGTAAAGGACTAGGATGGCAGATTGGAAATGGGTTAACGGTTAACATTTGGTTTGATCCTTGGATCATTGATTCGGCAGGTGTGAAGGCATCATCTCCTATCCATCCAGGCTCCGAACACGCCACAGTCCGATGCCTTTTTGCTGATCAGGGGGCAGGGTGGTGCATGGAAAAACTCTACTCTTGGTTCAATGACAGGGACAGAAAGATCATTCTGAGTATCCCCTGTGTCCCAGATGCAGGCCCAGACCATCTCTACTGGACCAATGACACCTCAGGAGCTTACACGGTGAAATCCGGTTACCGGCTCGCTCTCGGTGCTCGAACAGCTGAAGGGGAGGTGAAGCCCTTGAAATAAATTTGGAAGCTCAATGTTCCCCCTAAAATCCGCTTTTTCTGGTGCCAGGTATGCACTGGTATCCTTCCTACCAAGATCCTCCTAGCCTTCCGACATATTTCAAAGGACAATTCATTCCCCTTCTGCCCTTCTGTCCCTAAATCCCCTCTTTATGCTCTCATTCAATGCCTCGGGGCTCAGGAGGTTTGGAATTGCTGGGGATCTTCCACGGATCATTACCTGGACGCTGCCTCAGATCTTACTTCTCTCATGATGTGATGGTGCTCCTCCTTTTCACCGGTTAAAGCAGACTCCATGTGCATTTTGGCCTGGATTATCTGGGATCGGCGTAACGAATCCATTTTCAATCTTTTTCTTAGGCCCCCCAGATTTTGGATTGATTGGGAATCATCTTGGATTGCAGGTTGGCAGCACCACACTGAGCAGCAAAGATTTGTCACCCCCTTTCCTCACTCCCAACATTGGTGCCCCCCACCGGAAGGGACTATTAAGATTAATGTGGATGCCTCCTTCTCTAAGGATGGACCTGTTGGATTAGGAATGTTGGCCCGGGACAACCATGGACATCTTATTGCAGCCAAACATGAATCCCTCCATACACTTTGGGAGCCCTCAGTCGCGGAGGCTTCTTCCATCCTTGTTGGGTTAAATTTTGCAAAAGACCGTGGATGGGACTCAATCCACATCGAATCTGATAGTCTCACCATCATCAATTCCATCAATCTCAACGATGGTGGGCTACAATCTTTTGGATCCATCACTCGGAGTATTCACTCTCTCATGCAAAGCTTCATTTCCGGCATTTTCTCATTTATCAAAAGCGAGGGGAACAAGGCCGCTCACCAGCTGGCAGTTGTTGGCCCTCCTTACGACGATATGCTCTGGGTTGACCACTTCCCACCTTGGTAATGTGATTGTATTTCTACTGATCACCGTCTTTAATTAATTTCATCTTTAGTCAAAAAAAAGTACGTACCAGGTTCTTCACATGTACTAAACTAAAAGGTCATACCATTGGAGAATTATCGTTCTTATGAAGAACAACTTGTAGAAATCTTGGATCATAGAGATAATGTGCTACATAAAAAAATACTACTCGCCTGTTTAAGGTTATATGTAGGAATCAAAATTTTGATGAAGTAATTTGCGAATTCAAGGATGTATTGAGGAAGATGTATTCTCTGTTATTTATATTATAGTGATATAATTTTAAGGGTAAAATTATTATAAGGGGGTAGCATGTTACATCCTGAGATTTTATAATATATTTATCTTTAATAAATAAATGTGTTAAATATCTTGTGAAGAACCCTACCACTAAATAATATGAATAATTCTTATACATTATAAAATGAATTATATTATATGGTATTTAAGTAAAATATAATTATTGAAAATAATTTATAATTCACTTATGAAACACTATTGGTCTCAAATAACTATTTTGAAATATTTTTCTTATGAGGGTTTTTTTCATATATATAAGGATATAGCCTTAAACATTAGATAAACTTGAGTTTTAAGTCAAGAATTAACTCTCTTACATTTTAAGGATCTTTATGGTTTATAATATTATAGAATTTTATTGTAACACTTACATAAATAAATATTACATATCATGTGTACAATTCCCTCTGGAATCCTTTTTTCACAAAATACAAAACCTTTAATATATAACAAGTTTTATTTTCAAGGCATATTTTCATAGTCTTCATCTAGACCCCATCATTTTCCCTAATCATCCTTAAAACCCTATACAAAAATTTAAAATTGTAATATGAGCACACAAAAAAACTCCATAAATGGCATATAAAAAGAGATAAATAAATGCATTAGTCAATTAATGGCCATAAAAAATTTCCTTTTTTCAAAATAATATTTG
Source organism: Viscum album (assembly GCA_963277665.1). NCBI lineage: Eukaryota > Viridiplantae > Streptophyta > Magnoliopsida > Santalales > Viscaceae > Viscum > Viscum album. The sequence goes on along the minus strand of OY728119.1, from coordinate 174,315,641 downwards.
ACCACAAAATAAACATTTTATTACCAAAGAAAAAAATTTATTTTCCCGAAGCTTCTCATAAAATATTTCAAAAGAAACCTTAAATGAAAAAATAAAACTCATAAAGGTTTCTTTAAAATCCTGAAAAACTAGTCAAATATTTTTCAAAAAGTTATGAGTTTATCCATTAAGATGTAGTATATACTTTACTTTAAACATAATTTCATTAGTTAACCTTGTGAAAATCATAATATTTTCATAAAAACCCATAAAAATATTGATAAATCTTGTGGGTAACTTGAAACAAATTTTAATGTCACTCTAATAATAAATATTACAAATTGAATAACCAACTTAGTAAATTACAATAATATCTTAAGAGAAACCTATAACCAGTTAACTTTTTACCATTACTTAATTCATTGGACAATCATATCAAGATCACCCGTCATCATGAGCTATATTTGGATCAATTATATCATGAGATATATAAAGATCACCTGTAAATATAAAAAATTACCAAGAACCATAACATCATAATAATAAATGAAACCTTTCATTTCCATCATCATAATCATAAAACATTTCTTTGAAACCATAAGAAAAATATTTCTGGATATCCAAATATCAATTAAATATGAAACCCTTTTTGAATATACCCAAAAAATGAAATAAGGGTTTTTTCTTTGAAGAAAAAAATGAAATATTTTAAAGTAGTACATAAATAAAATAATGGTTACATCAATGATAAAACTCATTGAAAACATATACGTTAAAATAGAACATTCATTTTTCCTTTTTTTCAAAACCATCTATATAAAATACATAAAAATATTCTTTTTGAAAACCTTTAAATGAAATAAAAAAGTTACATAAAATTTCTTTTATGATTCAATTATGTCTACAAAAATACATCCATGAAATAATTTTAAGAATAAAAACATGGGTGAAAAATACTAAGAAAATAAATCTTCAAAACATTTTAAAAAATATATTTTAGGTAAAGTGACCCTTACCTCGAATTTGACTCATAATATACGTTATTTATATTCATGGATAATAAAATCGTATTAATTATTTACTTAACTAATAAAAATTTTCAAATTTATTATTTATTTTATATTATTTACTACCATGTTATTTATAATTACTTAATTTATTAATTTCACATTTGCTGTTTTGATAATATTCAGCTCATATATACAAAATGACTTCGGTAGGTTGACTATGGTCAAAGTTGTCATTATTTCATCATATATAGAATGAAAATAATGAAATAATTATCATTTTTATACATCAATTATTATTTTATATCTATCTGTGAAAAATGATTATGAAAAATGAATTATATTATAATTGTGGGGATGGTAGGGAATACATATGCCTTAGTAAAGTTTCCATTTTTCAAAAAAAAACATAAGCAAAAAAATGTACGTTTTATTTTTTTTAGAATGATGATCATATCCTAAATATCATATTATATATTTAAATAAACGTATATGTTTAATCCATGTCATGTGGTCATGAAAAAAAAATCAGATCACTCAATGGAGGTTGTAATCCACCTAAACACATGAATGAAGTTGTCATTTTTAAATGGATGGAATGGTAAGAAAATAGATGATATATTATCTTTCTATAAGGATAAAAATTTCATTAATAAAATATATACACACTAATTCCATGATTATTACCATTCATGAGACTAAGTGATGGAAAATGAAGTACCTCGATTCATGAGGCGGTAGTCCGTCATACACAAGAATGATGGTTTCATTTCCAATTTTATAGAATGAGATGATAGATATAGGTTATTGCATGAATATAAAAACAAATTATGATATATTAGATACTGTTAAAATATTTCATCATATTTGAAGAATATTTTAATGATATAGATGAATAAATAAAATGAAAATTCTCGGTTAAGAAATATATATCTTCTTTAGACAACCTATTTATGTTTATACCCAAAGCCTTACTAGGTTGGTTTTAGGATCCAAAAAGGGAATATATGAAATATAGAGGGATTTAATTAATTTATTTGGTTTTTTATTGGACAAATAAAATGTCCGTTGAAGTTTGTAGGAGATAGGAGAGGTGGTTTCCTTTTATAAGTGGAGGATGGGACACACATGGAAAATTTAAAAAGATTAAAATATATTATCATATTACTCAAGAAAAATGGATCAAACGTGAAATATGTTTTACAATTAGATGACATAGGGTGGAAATATTTCTATAAAATAGAATTTAGAAAAGTTTATATGTATTTTTAACCATTTTAACATAAGTTTAACCCTCGGTAAACATGTTTTAACTATAACTATGTTAACTAATTTTTAATTTTTTACTATTCATCATGACCAAAAATTAAATTGAACTTATTAGTTAATATTATTATACTTATTTAAGATATATAATTCATTTTATCAAAAAAATCCACAAAAGTGGTAAAATTTAATTTTAAATTAAACTCAAAATGTGATGAAATATATTTTTCATAAAAATTCTTTTTTATTTAAAATTATTTATACCTAATTCAAGTATAATGTTGATTCAAATAAGATTTATTTGATTATTTTAAATAAAAATTAAAAAATTAAATTTCAAAACTAATCCAAAATATAATGTTAATTTTTAAATGTTTTAAAATAATATACATATTTCAATAAAAATAATAATTTTTAACTATTCATTATAAAATAGAACAATTCATATAATTTTGTAAAAAACATCCTAAGATAATTTTGACATGATGAATTCAAAAATCAAGTTCTTTTTTTCATATTAAAACTCAATAATTTCAAAATTAAATTTTAAATAAAACTATATAATTCATGAAAACAAAATTTGGTTAGAAATAAAGTTTTTTCCTTTTAACTAAAACATTTCCTAATACTATTATAATGAATATAAAAATATAAAATATAATTAATGAATATTAATAATAAATTAACATGATCTATATTAACATTACCTGGGTTGTTACATTCTTCCAAAATTCATAAATTATGACTTCATAATTTCATTCATTACTTATATAAGTGGGAATGTTTTTCCTTTATATAATTTTTTGATTCCCAGGTTTCTTCTTCAATCATGTGGGGTTTCCATAGGAAATTAACTAGGTGTGTTACCTAATTCCAAAACAATTTATATATGTTTTTAAGAATCTCTACTAGATATTACTTATATATTTTTTTCTAAATATACAACATTCATGCTCAGAACATGAGAGGAATCTGACACATATTTCCTTAACAATAAAACATGAAATATGCCATGTACCTGAGATAAACACAGAGGTAAAAAATAAGTAAGAATATGATCTAATATTCTCCCAAATTTTATTTGTTTCAAAGAACCATGTACTTAACTTTCCCTTTTTAACAAATTTTATATCATTTTTCAATAGAGATACTTCAATAAAAACATGATCACCTAACTCAAAATAAACATATTTCCTCAGATTATTTTGATAAATTTTTTAATTCTCCTAGTCTTTCACATTTTTTGTTGAATCATTCTAGCATTATACACCATTTATTCTTCCAATTATAGTCCCAAAACATTTCTTTCCCTAAAATCTTCCAAATATGATAGAGTCTAACACCTCTTTACATATAATTTCTAAAAAGGTGTCATATGCATACAAGAATGAAAAGTATTATTATATGAAAACTAAACTAAAGTCATAAATTGATCCCAACATCCCTAATAATCCATTGAAAAATATTTAATCATGTATTCTAATGTCTAAATAATTATCTCTTACTGTAAGATCCCAACCATTTCTAGATTCATCTCGGGCATGTTTTCTGGTACTTTTTGAGGTTTTTCATTAACCTTGTTCTGGAGGAGTGGATTGGGGTGTGTTTGGGTGAATTGTGAAGAAAAACTAACGAATAGTGGGTTTTTCACGTCTTTTGAATGGTTTGAAAAACTTTGTGATCAAACTATGACAAGTGTGCAAACCTAGATAGAGAGGCCTACACATTTTGTGCATGGTTTTAAAAACCGTGTGACTAAATTGTACCAATCGTGCAAACCTGGACAGAAAGTTTCGCACAGGTAGTGCACAGTTTTCCCTAACTGTGTGCCTCTACCCAGGAAACTGTGTTCGCAGGATTAATTATCCAAAAATCATTTTTAAAAGAACACAAACTGATAAGACTCTCATATTTCTTCCTTGTCTCAGGCTTGGAAAATTCAAGGTGATCCTAGATCCTTCGTTAGGGGTTCTAAGGTGATTCAGACATCGTTCTTTGAGATTGAAATCTCGGATTCACGATATACCCCCTTCCTGGTAAGTGGATTTCATTCTGTTGATTCTCCAATTCATTCCTCTATATTTTCTTGATCTTTTCATAAAAGATCTCTACCGTTTTCAGGGATCTAAACCTATGAGTTGAGATCTATATATAGTATTGTGGATCTAGATCTATATTTTAATGATTTTGAAGCCTCAAATCTTAATTTTGGTTTAAGTATTTAGATCCAAAGTTTGATTGATGATGTTGTGCCACTCAAATTTCAGGGATATCTGTTGGACTAACATCCATCAATAAACCGAGTCAGGTGGTCTAAATCAAACACCCATAGTTTTGGATTTGATATGTGAATGTGATTTTATGATTTTCTAGCTTCCCTTGATAATTGATTTCTAAAATTAGAGTAATTAGAATTGTGGAATTGACTTGTGATTTCCTTGGTGATTAATTGATAATTGAATCAAAAAAATGAAGGGGGTTTCCCAATTAGATATTTGTTTTAGAGATTGGTTATGGATTGAGATATTATAATTGAGATATTTAATTAATCGTGTTAAGATAATTAATTGGGGGAAATTAATTATAAAATAATTTTTGGTTATTTAATATAATTAATTATGAGAATTAATTATATTCCATGATGTTGATCGAAGATAATTAATTGAGAGAATTAATTATATACCTTATGTTAATCAATGTTAATTAATTGTGAGAATTAATTATGACAAGTTGAGATTTTATATAGATAATTAATTTTGAAAAAGTAATTATGGAATGAGAATTGTGTTGATTGATTAATTAATTGATAAATTAATTGATGGGTTATGTGCTTAGTTAATTTTTGAGTTAACTAATGGCCTTTGAAATGTTTAACTAATCATTGGATTAGTAATGGAATGATGTGGCTAATTCTTGTGAATTAAAGAATGATTAAATGGATGATAATTTTTTGGTGATATACATGGAATTCTAGAATGATTAGAAGTTGGGACTTGGACATGGAGTTCTCCCCAATAGTTATCCAAGCGTGAGAATATGGGGTGCTAGGAATGTCGACCTACACCAGATGAGATATAGAGTGTTAGACATAACAACCTACACTCAATGAGATTTTGGGTTCTTGACATGACATTCAACACCCAATGCATGATAATATTGAATGATTATTCAAATGGAAAACATGAATTTAAACTAGGCCTAATGTGATGATTAAAGATTAAATGACTGTGTGATAACTATTTAATTATGCATTGTATTTATTTCTTCATAAAAATTCATATATTATCTCTTGGATGGACTTGTTTTAGACACCGTTGTTGGTGGCATACTGAGTTGTACTCAAACCCTATTTGGGTTTCCTGATCAGCACCCAAGTAGACATTGTTGTTGCTGGACGGGATAAGGGAAAGGCCATGTGATAGGTTTCTTTTTGGGATTGGAGCATAAGAGAGGGAACTAGATGTGGTTTGGGACCCTCTTTGGAGTTGTGGTGTCTTTACTTTTAGTTGTATTGTAGACACTTTAAATTCTCATTGTCATAGTATGTTTTACCTTTCAGTTGAGTATTGTATTTTCTTGTTTAGAATATCATATGAGATGGTATTATTCTTGTTATTTATACGCTTCCGCACATGGTTATTGTTGTTTTCTTTGGTTAGTGTTTTATTCTAATAAAAGAGGGTATTGTATCCACAAGACTAACATACCAAACCCTCGCTACTAGTCGGAACCATCTGGTGTATAGAGGCACACTTGAGGGAATGTGGCCAACCATCTCAGGGAACCACTTAGTGGCACCCGGGTTGGGAGGTCACAATGTGGTATCAGAGGAGTTTTCTTTTCTTTCTTCTTGTTTTGTCTTACTGTTTTGGGAAAGGTAGAAAGGATTCTAGAAAGAGTTGATCCTTGGTAATGATCCCATGCATGGGAGTCACAAACCCATGTATGGGGTAAAATCTGATTACTCAGGTTGGGATTATTGTGATTGATGTTTGTTGTTATAGTTGGATATTATTTCACCTTGGGTGATGCACATGTGGTGTGATGTGATATTTGTTTCTTCAGTTGTTGAATTTTTATTCAGGACCAAAAGAGGCATGATACTTTGTATTCATAATTCTAGGAACTTAGGGTTATTGTGACATGCATCATTCTAGACACTCATGAGAAAATGGGTTATGGGTATATTGTTGAACTTGAACTATTTTTCCTTGTTGATAGATTGAAATAATGATGTAAAATGAGAATAAATAGGGGTCTAATGAGAACCTTGATTGATAAAATGATTATGACTAATTAATTAATTATTTAATTAAATAATTTTAGATAACGAGATTAATTAATGGTTAATTAATTATTGAGAATGTACATACCCTCTTTAACCAAGAACTAGGAGTAGGATGGTTAAGGGTAGTGATAAGGCTTTGGTGTTAACTGTGTGGAGAGAAAAAGGGGTAAGGGACATGTTGAAATGGGTTGTGTTAGTTTCATCCCTTACATAAATGTTATAAGTTTGTGTCATGAGACCTAAGACGTGTCTTTTCCTTTGTAGAGAAATGCCTCCACGATGCCTATTGAGGGAGAGACTGAGGGGTATGGCCCGGAACGAACTTCCAGATAGGGAACTTGAGGCACCATTTGTGCAAGATGAGGAGGAAGGTGATAAGTTCTAAGAAAACTTTTTTCATTTCATTTAATTCATGGAAATAGTCCTATGTTAGGTTTTTAAAAGCATGTCTAAGTTCACAAGGGCGTTTTAGATTAAACACCCTCCTAATTTTACTGGAGAGGGTGGACCTGAGGGAGCTGAATTCTGGATTGAATCCATACAGAGGATACTTGACCATTTGGAGACTCTATCTAGGAAGAGGGTCAAGTTGGATACTTATATACTATGGGGACCAGAAAAGTTCTTGTGCGACATTCAGGTAAGTTCTGGACAAAATGATGATATGTTAAGGAAGGACTTTCTGGAGAAGTTCTTAGAGCACTTCTATCCTGAGATGCTGAGACAAGACAAGGATTTATAGTCTATGCATCTGACCCAAGGAATCCTGTATATAATGGATTAAACTCAATATTTCATATATTTAAAGTGTTTTTCTCTAGCTTTTGCAGCACATGAGGCTTATTTAGAAAAACAATTTTACAATGGACTTAGGTGTGAAATTAATTCCCATGTAAATATATTTTGGTTGAATAAGTTCTCAAGTAGTTAATCAGGCTCTCATTTTATATGAGAACCTGGAGGAGGCTTCCACTACTGGATAGGTAGTTTTCACTAGATGATTAGGGAGTGTGCCTTCTGAGAGAAGGAAGCATCTCTATGAGAACCTTAGTCAGGAAAGTGGAAATAAAGGAGGAAAGTTTGGTGGAACAGTTGAAATGGATCTTACTCACATGATTTTCCATCAGTACGGTAGGTAGGTACACTACCATATGCATTGTCCTCAACCACCAGTGGAGTTCCGGTTTTGTGGCAAGATGGGGAACCTACATAATTTATATATGAATTAGTGACAAACTAGTGATAAGGGAGTAGTTTCTCATAGTTAGAGTGTGGGAAGGGGGTATTCTACACCATATAGCTCTGTCATCTATAGTTCTACTAGTAGAGGTGGTATAGGTAGTGGATGTGGTGATTCAGGGTATGAGCACCCGTATCAGCAGAGTGGTGCTCCTCAAGGGATTCAGACGATGCCACATGGAAGAGGGGTAGTATAGTTACATGCAGTACATCCTACACTTGTGGAGAGTTAGGCTATTCCATCGATAGTGAGAGGTACTATTCAAGTTGCTTCAAATTTAGGTACTACCTTGTTTGATATTGGTGGCTCTCATTCATTTATATCTGCAAATCTTGTTAATTATTTGAGATTTAAGGTGGAGTCTGTAAATGGGGTAATTAATATCAATACACCATTGGAAACACAGTCTAGGGGTATCTATTTATGTAAGGAATGTTCACTAGATATTGAAGAGTATTTTTTTCTTTAGTATATCTATATCCTTGATATAACGGTCTTCGACCTGATTATGGTTATGAACTAGCTAGTCTCATATAAATCCCACATATATTTTTACCATAGGAGAGTGACCACTGTGTCTCTAGAGGGTGACCAGTATGTTCATCATGGAGAATGGGATATCCATGCAGGACGATTGGGGCCAACTACTCAGCAACTAGAAGATATCACAACCCATGTTTCTAGTCTTTTGCTAAATTTTGGGAGTGGTAAAAAAGATTTCCTTCCACCAGTAGTATAAATATTTAATTATGTCTTTCCAAAATAATTTTCAGGGTTTCTACCTGAGAGATGTGGAATTCACTATTGAGCTTATGTTAGGGGTTGATCCGGTATCTATTACACCTTAGAGAATGGAATCGATTGAGCATCAAGAGCTCAAAATGCACTTGGAGGAGTTAGAGGATAAAGTGTTTATCTGTCCAAGTACTTCACCTTGGGGATAACCTCTTTTGTTTACAAACAAGGCCAATGGGAGTTTACACATGTGTTTTGATTACCATATGTTGAATAAAATCACCATGAAAACCCGATATCCTCTTCTAAATATCAATGATCTGTTTGACTAGATGAAAGGGGTTTGTCTATTCTCAAAGATCGATCTGAGATAAGGGTATCATCAGGTGAGAGTTAGGACTTTTGATATACCAAGAACTGATTTCAGAAGTAGGTATGGCCTTTATGAGTATTTCGTAATGCTGTTTGGGTTGAAAAATGATCCAGTAGTATTTAAGGTTGTGATGAATATGATCTTTCATCCATACATAGATCAGTTTGTGGTGGTGTTTGTGAATTCCATCTTGGTGTACTCTAAGACTCAATATGATAATGCCCAATATCTTGACATCATCTGAGGTACACTGAGATAGAATCAGCTATACTCCAAGCAATCTAAATGTTAGTTTTGGATTTATAGGGTACACTTTTTAGGGAACATCATCTTGGAAGAAGATTTGGTAGTTGACCTAGAAAAAGTGCAGGCAGTGGTTTCTTGGGAGCAGCCCAAGAATGTTTTTGATATCTGAAGTTTTGGGATTATATGGATATTACAGGAAGTTCATCCAGGACTTTTTCCGATTGGAATCATCACTTTTAGGTTTGAAAAATAATGGGGTAAAGTTTTATTGGGAAGATGCATGTGATAATTCTTTTCAGGATTTGAATAAGCGCTTGACATTGGCACCAATTTTGATCTTACCTGAGTCAGGTGAGGAGTACATGGTGTATTGTGACACTTCTAGGATCATACTCAAATATGTGTTGATGCAAGGGGATAAATTCATTTCTTACAGGTCTCTATAGTTGAGTGCACATGAACGGAATTACCCTACGCATGACCTCGAGTTGGAAGTAGTGTTATATTCTATTAAGTTTTAGAGACACTATATTTTTTGGTGAAAAGTTTACAGTCTTTAGGGATCACAAAATATAATGCCCCGACCCTAAAATTCTAGAGTCGGTGCATTATTTTAATACGTTGTCATGATTCAAGGAACCAGATCTGGAAGGACTGATCGGTTTAGCAGTCTAGGAAAATAGATTGCATACATAAAATTTTAATTACAATTTCTATAATAAAATGCAGCATAAATAATCCTTTTAGAATGTCATTATTCCCCTAGATTAACCATGCATATCAATCATAATACACTTCTTGGAATCTTGGAAAAATAAAACATAAGAAAAGGTTTATCTCATATGCTCAGTAAGGATAAATAATTTAGTAAAAGCTATAAACTTTTAAGGAAAGATGTATAATGAAAATAGTAGACTTTTGAACATAAACTTGAACATAATATGGAAAAAAATAAATCAAATATTCCCATATAAACATGCACATGGATATTCTACAAGTCGAATAATCACATGTAATAATTAATTTTATAATGACGAAATGCATAATGTCGGACATAATAACTAATACATCAAGGCCTTGTGCCAAGACTATTCACAAATATTCTATCCATGACTTTTTCCAAGACACTAGTTGGTCTCATTAGACCTAATGATGCATCTAGGGGCTATGCAGGCCCCACCCGTCACTTACTATGTCCAATGCATTCCTCTTATGAAAAGGTTGAAACATAGTATAAACATTATTATTAAAACTATCATAAGAAATGTCAATACTTTTACCATAAACTATGAATGGTATAAAAATAGCACATCCACAGTCAAACATATCATAACTCATTCAATACAATATGAAATATTTTATTATAATAAATCAACCTCAACCAAGAATAATACACAGTAAAGAATGTTGACATAGTTGAAAATGATCAGTAAAACTCTTTGATATAAATATCCCTTTTTATTCAAATCATTTAAAATTCACACAATTTATAAAGGAATTCATTTAAAAAATATTTTTGAATCAAATTTTCCCATACCACTTTGAAACTTTTGAAAATAATTAACATTTTAAAGCATTCATGTCCCTATAAATAAATCCTTAAAACCATTTTGAAAACATTGACATTAATGAGAAAGGATTAGAAGAATAAATTTTTAAAACATTTAAAAAGATTTTTTAGTAAAATATTCCCTTAAAAACAATCCTTTTGAAAGCTATTTTATGAAATATAGACATGGATGATAAATATGTCCCAGTAAATACATAGACATAAACAATCTCAGATAATAATAAGATTGGGGAATTAAGCCTTACCTTGTAATTTCTTTTGGTCTAGGGTATGTTTAAACTCCTGTATAATGACCATAGTATGTTATTAAATTATAACAGAACCATATTAATATTTATGATATCATAAATGATTCCTTTATGCCTTTATACTACCCATTTAATAAAAATTTCCATATTGAAGTAACATTTCGGGTAATAATCGCTTTCTTTATTGTAGGTGTTTTAACTTTTTATTCTTGATTGTATCACTTATATAATGATTTAATTACTTAAAGAATATAAAAAATTATTTATATATTATATATATTCAGAATATAAATATGTTTAATAGATAAATATATAAAGGGGAAACACTGTTCATGGAGATGGTAGTCTGTACGTACGCATAAACGTTGTTTCCATTTTCGTGTCATATAGTATTGAAGTAAAAACATGTATTTATCTATATAAATATATATTATTAGATTATAAATGTTATTTCATATATCTCAACTTAATAAATATATATATTTATAGAAATTATTGAATGGTGATCGTTGAAGATGAATCTCATCGCGTCGTGGACACGGTAAGCCGTACGTACGCACAAGCGACAATATCATTATATTGATGGTGAAACGGTGTTCAATTGGATGTAATATTATATATACATAATAATTACCATGTTATATTCATTATTTACATTAATTATACTCATTATTATACTCTTCAAAATAATTAAGTGTTGAATAACAAACTAAACCACGACGTAGAGACGGCAAGCCATACGTACACACATATGGTGACTTTGTCATTCATAGGATGGATAGAATATTGAATATGGTTGTACCATATTTATAATAAAGTCTCAATATGTATAATTTACTGTAGTTATTAGTTTATTATGGAATCAATAAATAAAGAGGAAGTGGAAGAAGAAACAAACATTGAAAGAGGTGATAAAATAATTACCTCTTTTTCAGGTTGATCCTTTTGATTTGAACAAAAGGGATCCATAGGATGGATTTATGATCAAATTAAGGCCTATAGGATGAACGTAGGGTAGTTTGGAGGATATTTGGGTAGGTTTCGCTGATCCAAATGGCTTTGAAGGTCTGAATCTAAGAAAGGCGAAGTACCATTTTATAAGAGAGGTGAGGGGCACTTTAGGAAAAGCATAAAATATTAATTTATTATAGAATTATATTCATTTTATAATAGATTCAAAAATATTTATTTAGAGAATACGATGTTAATGGGTCCAAATCCTCTCAACATATAGGTTTTATACATGTTTTGGTCACCATATTAACCTTATCTTTTAGATTTAACCCTTAGATAAATAGTTTAACTTTTACCTTGTCATCTTGTATTTTTATACTACATGGTTAGTATAGTTACTATAAAATTCCAAGAGAACCTCAAGTGGTTAATTAATGACATCTCTAACATTATATAAGTCATTTTTCCTAATATTGTATTTTTATGACTATTATATAATTTAATAAAATAGTATTTCTTTTAAATACTCATTTATGTCAATTTTGACAGTATTTAGTATTTGGTTTTTTTGAATGTCATCACAACATGATTACTTAGAAAAAATACATTGAATAAACCCTAAAATATCATATTAACCTAAAAAATTCGTTTATGGAATCAAAATCTTCAATTTACATTTATTTTTATATTTATAATATCATTTATTTTAATCTTTCATTAATATGGTAATTACTGTATCATCATTGTGTCATAAATAAATTTAATTATTTAATATCCAAAAATTATAAATAAAATACTATGATGTATGAAATTTTTTTATCTTTATAATAAATATTTATATTTTAATTTATATTATATATAATCCTATATGAAAATTGTTTTAGTTAATAAAATTTGAATTTATCACTTTTGACTCTTCTTTAAATAAAATATAATAAATGTCTAAATCTAATCCATGTGGATCAAAAAGGATCATATTTTTTCCAAAGGTTGATTTTTGTCTAAATACACTTATCTAGTAGAATTAGGACATATTTTTGGGTAAATTTTATATTATTATATTATTATTTTTATCTTTAATTGCCCTATTTACTTTTAACCGTGGTAAATAAAATTCAAAAAGTTACTATTCACCAAAAATTATTTTCATCCCAATGAACAAAATTTTACTTACTGATAAAAATTGTGTCTGTCACATTTTTGAAATTCAATTCACAGAAGTGGTAAAATTACGTTTTATGCATATTTACAAATGTTCCTAGAATGTGGATAAAATATGTTAAAAAGTTCAATAAAATTTTACATATCTAATCTTATTATAAAGTGATTCCAATTAACTACATTAGACTTATATATGTATTATGTATCTATTTTTACTTTAAGATAAATTTTAATTTAAAATAATTATTTAAATGAAAAATTCGGTTTTTATATACTATGTATTATTTTTCACTATTCATCAAAAAATGAATGTTTTCAGAAAAATACCAAAACTTCACTTTAACCTAATTTTGATATTCTGAATACAAAAATGAAGTCTCTTTTGCCAATTTTAAATTTTAAGAGTTTCTAAAATTAATTTTATTATTTTTCAGAAAAGGAAATAAAAAGTAGTTCTTTTAAGAAAATAGTTTTTCTAAATATATACCTATTTTAACAAAACTTATACATTTCATTATAAATATGTTTTATTTATGTGAAAAAATTATAAATAACATTTAAATTTTATTTTTTTAACTATTCATATTACAATATTTAATTGATAAATAAATATATATAATAAATAATTATAACACTAATGTGTTGTTTCGCAGAAACAGAATCTTGCATATAACGCAAGCCAAGTAGGTGTTGTGTGAAATATAAGATATTATATTAATTTAGAGAGATAACATACTACAAAATCATGGGGTGTTACATTCTCCCCTCCTTCAATAAATTGCATCCTCGCAATTTGAAATTGTTCTTCGAAAATAAAAAGTTGAAAATAGAAAATACCTTTGTGGAAAACCCACATTAGAAATAGGGTTAATAAAATTTAGTCTTAATAAGAGGGAAAGGGAAATGAAAACATAGACACCAAATTAGGATTTCAAATAAGAGAACATTGGTGGAAGCTAGAGACATATAATTGGAGGGGAAAATTAAATATTTATAGGGAGTTATTGAGGTCATCAATCACAAACGTGTGAATAATAAATTAGAATTTTAAGGCCTCAAATCCATAAATCTATGATTATTTAAAGTACCATCAGTTCAAAAAAACATAAGGTATTAGGATAACACATTTTTCTTTGATACTTTTTTTAAGAGGATGGATTAATTTATTATCAAGATAATAACTCAAAAAACATACATGATTTCATTACCTGTCATAGTCATAACCTCATCATTTGTTTGTGCTTCGATCTATTTTCACTTCTTCTCTTACACTAGGAAATGAATGTTCAAAAATGATTTTGTTTTATTCCTGAAGAAAATTTGATAAATCCGAAGGTCCACAAGTATTTTCTTAATCCTCTATATGTTTAATAAAATCCAAAAGGTTGGGTTAGAGTATCTAATAAATTATACTTTAAACTCAAATAAAATATCAAGTGCCCAACTTACTCTATTCCAACCTTTAGGCTTATCCACAACAATTGTGTCCATACTCATAGTCCAAAAATTTATATGGGAGGTAAACATAATGAAGATCTTTTTTCACATAATTACATGTGAATACCTACATCATGTATTCACTTAAAACATGGTAACACACTGAATTACTATAAAAACTTATTGAATACATTAATGATCCCTTATTACTTATGGAATACGAGATATACTATTTAAATACAAAAATTTTGTAAACTCCAACAATGATGGAATAAACAAACAATTAATTAGTGAAGGGGTGAGCTCTAATTCTTACTAAGGTTAAACAAGGGATATATATATATATATATGATCACATAATTATAAAATTCATATTAGGGTATGATAACATGATTTTAACATTTTAAATTAATACCCTTCATTTTATAGATAATAATCTCAAGTCATGACATAAAGCTTGATAGTTCATACCACCTGAATCATAAATTATTCCAAGAACATAAACCATAGGAGTATATCATTGTCATAAGAAATGGAATTGTGGAATACCAATAATTAAAGAAAAACTTATATTAAATATACCCATAAATGCATTCATAACATCTTAGGCTTGGGATAAAAACCCATGTACCTACTTTGGGATTAGGATAACCAACTGTGTACCCACTTTTGGGCTCGGGATAACCTACTTTGTTCCTTTTGAGTGCATAGAACATTGATCATTACACAATTCATTGGAGGGATATATGGAGATAAAATATCACATAATTAAAATCATAGATAAGTGTTCCACAAGATCGTAAAATATTCATAAAATTAGAAACCATGAAAAGAAATGGGTTTTATAAACATTTCATCATAGCATAACCCATAGAAATGGAACTACTTTCATAAAAATATTATAATCATAAACATGATGTATCTAGAGAAATAATAAGGATGGTATCATTAGATAATTACCCTAGTAAACTAAATTTATATAAAATTATTTAATATTATATAGAAAATGATTTTAAAAGATCACTTTGAACATTTTTTATGGAAAATAACACCTCCCTTTTAAAATCACTTTTTTAAAATAAAATAAAAAATCCAAAATATTATAAAAAAATTAAAAAAATAAAAATAAAAAAATTTATAGGAATATTAAAATAATTGAGCATTCATGACAAAATGAAATTAACCCCATATTATATAATATTTTCGATTAGACTATTAATGTTAGAGAAATAAAATTAGTTACATCGTTCATAGATAGGGTGGGTCATATATATGCATGAATGTTGTTTACAATTTCTTGAAGGATGAAATTAGTGAAAGGTAAATAATATATTACATTTTTTTAAAAAAAATATTTTTGTGTCATATATATCACATATATTCATTAAATGTATCCTTAATACCTTCCATGAAAAGCACTAGTCAAAAATGAATAACTTTTCTTCGTGAGGAGGTGGTCCGCCATACACACGAATGGCATTTTTGTATCCCCCGTGGAATGAAAATTAAAAATGTATATGTGATATCATAATTATATAATGTTAATTATGTTATAAATATCATAAATATTCATTAAATATATCCTTATTACCATCCAAGGAAATAGAAATGAAAAACACATCACATCGGTTCATGAGGTGGCAGTCTACCGTACACATGAGCGATGTTATTATTTTCAAATGGGTTCAAAGTTAAGAAGGTAGATGTGTTATAATAATTATATATATATATATATATAATAATTTAATTAATGTCATATATAAATATTAAATCCACCATTATATCCATTCATGAGAGATTGTTATGGAAAATGATTAACATTGGTTCGTGATGCGGTAGTTCGCCATACACGCGGTCGATGATTTTGTTTCCTATTTGATGGAAGAGGATATGGATATAGGTTATTAAATTAAAATAATAAAATATTATTATATTTTATATATATATTTTTATTATATCATAATAATTTAATAATATTGTAAGTACATGGAGAAAAAAATAAAACAAAATGCAAGGTTAATAATTTTACCTCTACTTTGGAGAACCACTTTAAGATTCTACCAAAATCACTCTTATGAGAGTGTAATAATAAACCAAGGACTTTATGAGGTGTATAGGTAATTAATTAATATATTTGGGTAGATATTTTTTAAACCAAATTTCTTTTTAAGTGTGAAGAGGAGAGGAGAAGGGGGTGGCCTTTTGTAAGTGGGAGGATACACAAGGGATTTTTTAAAATAATAGTGTACAAAAACTATTCACATTAAAAGTGATCCAAAATTCGTCATTTTTGAACCTTATAGGTTATAAGGTTTACATATGTCTACAAAATGAGTTTTTAAAAAAAATTTAGGTCATTTTACCCTTTATCTTTTTATTTTAACCCATAGTAAACTCATTTTAACCTTAACCATAGTAATTAATTTTTAATGTTTTTTCTATTTATTATGGTAAAAAATTAAATTGAAATTATTAGATAATATTTATTATTCATATTAAAAAATTTAATCCATTTTTACAAATTCTATTCATAAATTAAATAAAATTTAATTTTAAATTAAACCCACAAACATGATGAAAAAACAGGTTTTCCAAAGATAAAATTTTCAAAAGTTTAAAAGGTTTTCATACCAATATTAAGTATGAAATTTATTCCCCATAAATAAATTGATTAATAATATTATTATTTATCTCATTATAGTTTTAAACCCATTTAAAAACAAAAATTAACCTTATAATGTCTTTAAAAGATTAAGTAGTTTTCCATAAAAACTAATATTATTGACTATTCATTAAAAAATTAATCCTTACAAAAAATAACCTTAAAGAATATTTTAACATGTAGATTTCAAAAATGAAATTTAATTTTTCAAATAAATTTTCTAAAAGTGTAAAAATTTAATTTTATTATTTTTTCATAAAAATAAGAAACATTTCTTTGATAATATAGTAGTTTTGAAACATATAAAGACATTAATAAAAATTAATTACTTTTTATCAATATGTATTCACTATATAAAATATTTTAATTATTATTTAAAAGGTTTTTGTTCCAATACATAATACCAAGTTTAATGGATATGATATAATTTTCATGTTTAAATAATAATATAAATAGTATATTATGGTTAGTTAAAACTTAAGGTTCTGTGTAACCCAAGATAGTAAATAAATTAAATTATTCAAAAAAATATTTAATAAAATAGTAAAATGTTATAGTCTACCCCCAAATGTATTTCTCTCTCTCAAATTTATGACTCCGATACAAATAAATGAGGTTACTTCTACCTCGTTACATTCTCATGTTCCCATTTATCTTCCTCAAGCTGGTGGTTTCGCCACAAAAAAATTGAAGAGTTGAGTGGTCTTGTTTATAGAAATTTCTCTGTTTGATATTAAATCTACACAGGCTGTTCCTCATAATAAATATCATAATCCAACTATATAAACTCTTAGATCATTACATATGATGTATTAGGTATTTACTTCCTCTGGAGAGATACGTGGAACACATTATGAACTTGATTGATATTTAGTGAAAGCACCAAATGATAAGCTATGGTCCTGATACGATTAAGAATTTCAAAGGTACCGATATACCTAGGGATCATTATGGCCTCCTTTCTTCCATGTATAAATTTTTAAAAACAAATTCTCACTAACATTAAATTCCATATCATGTTGATGATTATCATAATAACTCTTCTATTTACATTTTTTTAACATTATGTATTATTGAATGGCTCTAACCTTATCATATATTTCTTATTATTTCTTACGTATCAATATCTTTCTTTCTCCAACTTCATCCCAACACATTGGAGTTCTACACTTCTTTATATAGAGGTTTTAAAATGGAGTCATAAGAATTCTCAAGTGAAACCTATTATTTTATTAAAATTCAACTAAAGGAAGGTATTAATCTTAACCACCATTAAAATCCAGAGAAATAGATCTCATCGTATCCTATAAGGTTATAATTGTTCTCTCCAGTTCACATTATTTTTTATTATGGTACTTAGTAATGAAACTTAATTCTATATCATGTTCTTACTAATGAAATTTCCAAAACTTCTAGGTAAACCTCACATATATATTAGATACAACAGAATGTGGTACTTTATACTAACTTACCACTTATTTAATGTATATATGGTAAATATTATCCAAATAAAAATCTTATATAATAATAATTATGTGTGTTTCTTTCATAATTTTGTCTACTAAAACTCATATTGAAGACAACATTTATATATCTTGTGGAGTTTTAAAAACAATCCTTTGAGATGTTTTCCTATTTATTTTCTGTTATGGATAATGGTTGTAGTATCCCCTAAACATTCATCACTCTACCTTAACTTACTTGAATTACAAGAAAAAAGATAAATACTCAATAATATCTCTCTTCATGTTATTCCAGTAAATATACTCATTCACATAGGCTATTGGTAGTCTCAATACCCTTTTCACCATTTGGTTGTGGTGTCAAGCCCCATGACCTTTCTATATAAAACAATTTGTTACCCGAAATATGGGTTATCCTTTTTTCAAAACTATATTAATATAATTCATGTAACATTCCTAAACTCTAGTAACCCATAATTATCACAACATAAAATATGTGATAAGAACTAAAGGTTTCATATACCTGTAATCTTATTTCCATAAAATATAATGTAATTCTTCATTAAATAACATTTTCACAAAAAACAATATACAAAAAAGGGTTGTATTGCCATACATTTATCCCAAAATATCCTTAATCTTGATAAAAACTCATCACATAATTCCTCAAGAGGGGTGTCTATTATTTTAGAATTATGATCAACCATAAACTCATAAACCAATGATGGTATCCATAACACTTAAGTTCCTTTTGAGAAATAGCAGGTGAAATAGAGAATCTTGAACCTGCTAAATGATAATGCAATGGCCAAAGGTGGTGGCTCTAAGAAACATGTCAATGATAATATGGGTGACATGATGTATATTCAGTCTTGGGGAGACTCTGGGAAAAATTTAGATTACCTGATGGTTACTCAGGGGCCATCAACAAATAAGGATTCAAATGTCGATTCACCAATTGAGCTTATGGATGGCACACAATGGGAATCAGGTGAGGATGAAGGGGAAATTTCTTGGAAACTTCTCCAACACTCAGACGAAGAAATTATGGATGAGGAATTGATTATTTTTTCTTTTTATGTGGATGTAGATAGGATTAAATATATAAAAATTTATGTAGACATAAATAAGGAGCAGAGTGATTGGATAAAAAATAATTAATTAATTTTGACAAGAGGCTTCAACAGAAAAGAGATAACATTGGAGGAATTCATCCATGACTGGGAGAATATGAATTATATATTTTAAGATATTATCAAAGGTAAACTAAATTAAAAGGTAACTAATCCCTTCTAGAAATTATATAGGGATATTAATTCTAATAGGATCATGTTTCTTTTCATAATTTTGTAATCTATTATTCTGTTTGATTTTTATCTAGTTGGAACTTGTGTGGCTTATCAGTTTTTTCAAAACAAAATTAATAATAAAAAATTATTTTCATACCATAACTCTAAATTTAATCATAAATGGATACATATACTCATGAAAATGATAATTAACCCTTTATTCCAAAAATAATCTCCTATCTTAGACAAAAAAAACATTTCCATTTGAAGTTTGATTTTATCCTTTCATCGATACAATATAAAATTCTATTTCATTATTACATAATATATATAAAAGGATGTAATCAATACATAGAATCGGATAATGTTCGGTTAAAGTATGAAAAATAATATTTTCAAAGGGTTCCTCTATATAAAACTGAATATGAAAGTCCCAACTAAGGGGTGAAAGATAAGTGCACCCTGATTATCACGATTCACTTCAACTATTGTGATTTCAAAATATTTCCAT
Source organism: Viscum album (assembly GCA_963277665.1). NCBI lineage: Eukaryota > Viridiplantae > Streptophyta > Magnoliopsida > Santalales > Viscaceae > Viscum > Viscum album. The sequence continues at coordinate 174,295,212 of OY728119.1, read as the reverse complement.
TTTAACTTTGTATTCATAAGTTTTTGTTTATTTTTATCCTAATTATCCTTTGGATTAGGAAATTTAATTACATTATTCTCAATCTTCTTTCATATATAGCATATAAGTATGAGTGGTAAATCCTATGGATCTTTCTCTATATTCACATCATTAGATAACTACTTCCCATAACTTCATCATTAATCCACTTGATGAACTTCATTTCCAAACTCAAAAAATTTACAAGTCCCCTTAGGGTAGTTTCCTTCATGTTAATTTACACACCTAAATCACAAAGGAAAGATCATGTTATCTTATCCTTGGTTTTTTGGGTTTTCCTTGAATTCTATCCTTATTTACGTATAAAATCCATGTGATTGATGGGTAACTATAACCTCCATTTCCACCCTGATAGCACAAAAACTAATTTATTCCTAGATATCAATGTACCTTATGGATAATTCCCTTAAAATACTTAATTTCAAGCCATTAAAGAATTGATCAACTACACTTTCAGGCTGGATGATAAATCCATAAGCATACCTATTTCTGACGCTTTTTGTCGAGGCATGTATCATTGTGCTACGACATGATGACTTTTACCCTGCATTACTTCTTTCCAAAGGTGGGTGTCATCAATCACTTCTTAAGGGGTATTTTCTTCTTTATCTAAATGAGATGGTGGGATGTCGGTCTCTCCTTCTGTGGATTCCTCCTCAGAACTTTCCACCTAGTATAGGTCTCCCTTAAAGATTAAGATGTTATTTGTGAAAATATTCCCAGTTCCATATCTTTTTGGACTCCAGTTAATTTTGTTGCATATGTCTATAAATTCCAAGGGGTCATGACGTAGAAGTAACCTTCGGTTCATATAGATAGTAACATCAAGCATGTCGGGTCATCTCTGGATGCGTGGACATTGGGGAACCTGTATTCTTCCTCATGAGAGTGCTTCTCAAGGGTTAAAAAACCCAAGGCATCTGATGTCGATAGCGGGGTATCTTATTCCAGATGTGTGTCTCTGAGGTTCTCCTCAGATTCCCATGTTTAACACAGGGTATGTCAAAATTCTAACATCTTTCATAGATGGTTGTGCCAAAGGCTTAGTTTTCGAGTTTTTTCTCACACATCCAATGTTCAACATATGGTATTCCATTAGTTTAATATCTTGAGGAGATGGAATGAGAGTGATTAGAACACCCCATGGAGGCGGATCTGGTTGATACATCCCTAAGAGGGAGCACCTGGAAGGTTTTACATATGGATAGATCAGAATTCCAAATAAGAGTAGACCAAGTATAGTGTGTCCTATAAACTGAAGATATCATAGTATGAAGGATGATCTGAACACCACTGAGGGTGGATCAGGGAGAGTGCACCCTAGAAAAGGGGTCACCTTATAGATGGATCATAACGCCCAATGAGAGTGAACCGAGGGTGGTGTGTCCCATAAATGGATGATATCACACAGTGAAGGTTGATTTGGACACCATGAAGGGTGGATCAGGGTTGTGGAACCCAAATAGGGGGACACCAAGATTTACTATTGGCTCAGATTGAACCTTATGGAGGATTCCTATGTACCCTATTTAGAAGATAATGATCAAAACCCACACAGTTTGAATGGGTGTTTTGGAGATTATGAACTCAGACAACCCAAGTTCTGCTAGGAGCAGTAATCACATGGATGAATGGCATGATCTCTCTGTGATGTGGCAGCCTGGGTAAGAATTAGGATGGATGTGGATGAAGTGTTGAATGGTGGAATATATGGGGATGGAACTGAGAATTGGTATGAAGGTGGTAGTATTGGGATTGAACCTCATAAAGGTTTCCTACGTATCAATGTGATGGCGAATCAAAGTATACATAGTTCTAGGATGGGGTGATGAGTCTCCTGGGGAGGCATCTTGTGAGAATGGACGCATGGGTGAGACCTAAAGGAAGTATAACCTTTAGGTTAAGGCATGATATTATCAAAACACACAGGATCAAGGGAGAGACCAGGATGGGACATGGATGAAGGGAATGAACTTCAAGGAGGCTTCCTACATATCCTCATGGAAGGGAATCAAATTCCACATAGTTCAGGAGTGGGGCATAGAATCAGGGTGTACACAAAAAATAATAACCCAGAGACATGTTGGGGCTTATAAATGTTTAGCATCCAATTTCAAGAGGAACACTCTTGGTTGGAGGATTATGGGTAGAGTGCAGGGCCAATGAATGGTTAGCTACCCAAGAACTAGTCTGACACAACTAAGGGGAGGACCCAGTATGTAGGTCCCAACAAATAAGATGTTGAATTTTACTAGTGTTTAGGGTTGAACCTTAGGGAGGCTTCCTACGTACCCTATCTAGGATATGGGGATCAAAACCCACATAGTTCGAAATATTACAGTTTAACATCATGCGGGACGAAAGTGGTATATAGTTTAATGTCATTCAGAATAAGGGTGAACCGATGTGAAGTGGTTAGGACCAATGGGTGATGGTCTTGAACCTCGAGGAGGATTCCTACGTACTTTGCTTGAAAGGGGTAAGGATAAATGTTGGCATAGTTTTGTGGATAGGGGCATGGGACTTATGCATGGTTAGGAGACCAACAATTATGCCAGGGTCAATTCTTACTCTAAACCCACATGAGTCATGTTCAATGTGAGAAACAAGATGCAGCAGTAGACCTGAAAATCGTGTCAAGAAAAGTGCATCCATGAGAGATTGTGTGAGGATTATGCATGGGTAGAGGCCTAAGGAGAGGCAAATTGGGACTTACTAAAGGAGGGAAGCATGGGCGTGCCACTAAGGATTTGTGAAATTATATTTAAAAAACAAGAAATTTGATATTATTTGACTATAATATTCTCAATCGAAAAATAAATTTGAGAATATTTTATGTTCTTCATTATAGGTTATTTGATATCATATAACATAATTGGTTCATCATATACAATATAATATATAATAGTTATAAATATAATTAAATACCTCATTTTTCTATATATCATAGTGTAGAATATGGGATATCATATAAAGCAATGGTGATGAACCATGCATAAAGATAGAGAAATGTATTGTAATAAAGATAAAATGCATATTATACGATATGATATCCAAAATTCGATGATTGATATTATAGAACATTAGTTTATAACATTAAATAAAATATATAATAAGGTATGTTACGTGTAACACCCGTGCATAAATTTTAGTAAGCTTTTTCTTTCGAGAGAAATAATAGTGTAATGCCTATAGATTTATTAAATAATATGATTAAGAACAAAATTAATAAATTTTAAAATTTTAATTTAATTCAATTAATATAATTTATGAATTTATAATGTGAAAAAAAATTGGTTTAATTTTTAATATTTTTTAGAAACAATTTGTTTTTGTGAATAGTGAAAAATACCAATTTAACAAAAAACCATCACCTTTATGGAATTGTAATGATATTAGAATAAATTAAAAGATTAAAAATTTTAGATACCAAATATTTATTCAATAATTAATATAATTCATATCAAAAGTATATTTTTTGACTTAGAAATATACTTTTAACATCTTGAAAAATCTAAGTAATGTTTTGTTCAAATAAAAATTATTTTTTATTCTTCTATACTAATAACGTATATAAAATATTAATTTTGGTTTCAATTTTGTTTAAAATAAAATTATTTATCCATTTATTTAAAATAATTCAATAATTTCCATTTTAATTAATATTATACTTCATTTTACTATAAAATGATTTTTATGCTTAAAAAATATTTTTCTAAAAACTAGTTTCTTTACGTTTTGTGCACATATATATAAATTAATTTCAGAAAAATCTAAAAAATACATATTGTAAATTGGATTAAATATTATTAATCAAAATAATTAAGATTAGTTTATTTAACTTAATTTTTTTCCATAAATAATAGTAAAAAATTGATACCATTGTTTGGGATAAAACAGGATTGTCGGGTTGGGGGAGGATAGTGTTAAACTAATACATAAGGGTAAAAATGTCACTTATACTTTTATAAATATTAATTTTTGATTATATTTCAAACTTATATTATTTTAAATTTAAATTCCTGTCCATTTTGTTCCACTTGTACATGAAAATTTATTTATATTTTTTAAATATTTTATATAATTCCTTATGTGTCCCACCTTTTATACGCCCTTTTTTACAAAAACTTGAGCATTATATCTCAAAACATTCCCAACCAAAAACTTAATAGATTAATTCCAACTTTTATTTATTTTATTTGTTTCTCCAAATACCATCCTATAATGTTTTAAGTTGTAATCCAAAGGATGTCTCTCAATGATAGGGTAATCGCCTTTACCATCTCTTTCAAAGTTTATTTCTTCTTCTAGCTATTCTAAATATACTTTACCCATCCTACAATAATGACATTATTTTTATAAATATACTAATATGTTAATAGGATTATGGTATATCCATTTTCCACCACTTTTCATCCCATGTAAAATGAAAAACCTCGCTTGTGTGTATGCAAGACCTACTACATCCATGTAACAGTGTAATTCATTTTTCATTAATACTTTACTTGTATGGTCATAGAGATTGAGAAAATGAATATATATAATATTTATTACATAATTATATTTCTTGAAATATAATATATCATTTACATTCTTACCCATCCTCCCATTAAAAAGTGACAACATCACTTGTGCATTGATGTGGAGGAACACCACCATAAAGTATTGCAATTCAATTTTCATGTCCACCATTAATGGATGATTATAAATATTTACATAATTAATATATATGATTTTTATACCATGATTAAAATCATTTATATTAATAAAAAAATATCAATATTCAGCTATCACAACTCTCAAATCAAAATCTATATGGAAAATGAAACATTTAACACTCAAAAATGATGATTATAATAAATAATTAATAATAAAAAATATTTAAATATGCAAGTGGATAATATATGATATTATAAGTATGTATATGGTTATATTATAACATTATAAAAAGTATAAATATATTATATAGGAGGTTAAAATAACTTGCGAGGAAATTCGTTCTTGTGACATGAGTTTATTTCACAATATCATCTTTACAAAACATTGTTTATGATTAAGTTTTTTTAACTAGTTATTTGATATTTTTATATTAAACCCCATATATTATCTTCTCACATCTTTATTTCTATAAATTAAAATTTTTCCTTTCATTTTACTCACTCTACGTACTCAAAAGTTCTAACGATCATTTTTATCGAAACTTGATTTTTTTTATATTTATTAGGAAATCAATTTTTTCCATGTCTATATTTTCTAAAATGTTTTTTGAAGAATGTTTTAAATATTATATAATGATTTATTAAATTTAATTTTAACCATGATTTACTTCCTATTAAAAAAAGTTTAAAAGTAATATTCTTGTCATTTTCATAATGAGTCACTTTTTACCAATGGTGTAAACATAATATTTGTTTTAATATTTCCCACGTGAACTAATTTTCATGCTATCATTACTATTAGTTTACTTTAATATTACATCACAAGTTTCTATAGTTCTTCTCAGAGAATGTTTTTTCATAATATTATGGAAATCCTTATATTTTATTTAAGTGGTTTGAAAATGAGAATGGAATTTTTATAAAGAAAATTTAGTGTTATTTTTAAAATTATTTTTATCTATATAAAAATAATTTGATGAATTTATTATATATTGGTGATATATGTAATGATACCATCCTCTCATTTTTTATGGATGATTTATGATTATGTTGTTACATTTAATAATTTGAAAAAATATTAACATTTTTTATGCTATTTTTTGAAAAATGAATGTTTCTGTTGATTATATAATGAATTGTAATTTATTTATTTTATAGATTGAATGAGTTATATTTAATATGTGATATGAGGGGAATTTTAGAGACCCTAGAGGCATCGATATGTCTAATGAAACAAACTAGTTTAGTTATTTCACTTAACCTTCCATATTTATGTATGATTTCCTAGGAAAAGACATTTATGGTAAGATTATGATATTAAACATTATGAAATGTATAATTATAAAAATAGTTATTATTATGTAATAAACCAGTTCTTTTTTTTAAGTATGGTTTTCATCTTTTCCTTTTCCCTTAAGTGTTTTTGGGAAAATAAGGAAAATGGGGGAAAATCCTAAATTTTGTGGGTACATGCCGTGTACTTTGGCTGTGTGGAATGAGAACACAGAGCGTGTAGGATTGTCGATGATGAAGTGTGTAAAACCCAACTACATGCTATGTACTAGGTATTTACATGTTGTGTAGTAAGTCAGCATGTGAATAGTAAGGCGATGAAGGCAGCTGCCAGATGAGTGATAGTACACACCATGTACTCAGGTATTACATGTCGTGTACTCATGTATTACACACCATGTACTCATGTCTACAGATGAACAGTGCTGCGCTGGCGAGGGACCACCAAAGGAACAATTTAAAAAATGAAAAGTAAATGTCGTGTAGTTTTTTTATTAAAACGAGCAGTAGCCTCTTCTGTTCACATAGTAAGCTTAGAACGCCAGAGGAAAGCGGGAGAGACGGCCGGATCTTGGATGATCTCCCGACTGCACACCGGGAACCCGAATCCTACGTCGTTGATCTCCTTGGAACCGCATAGGTAATATCTTCCTTCTCCTTTAATTGTTTTTACCAATTATTCCTCTAAGAGAAGCTATTTACATTTTAACGAGAATTATTTTATCCTAGATCTATGTCATTCTTGAACGATTCGGGAGGCGTCATTCATGTATACCGATCATGGGCGATCGAGGTAGGTGGTCTGGTGTTTATTCCCAACTGATAAGTTGAATTTTTGTACAGTTTTCCTACGAACCCATGTTTGGGGTGTCGTATGGATGTGGCCTTTGATGAAAATTATCTTGAATTTTATAGAGAATATAATGATAAGTTTAACACCTCTATTTGGGATCACTGCTTGGATGCAGGACCACCCTGGGGGTGCATTCCTCTGTTTAGCCGTTTGGTGAGGATACCTGTGAGTATACTGTGAGTTTTAGCATGATTTAAATTGCCTTGAGAGGAATTGTATAGAATGGCTTGCTTATGTGTTGGGATCGGCCCGGTTACTTGTATAGCCTGGGGTTAGTGTCTCGTTTAGCCTGCGGGCAACCTTTCTCATGCATGTGGGAAGTAGTTCATGTTCTTGTGGGCAATAGATTCTTTGCTTGTGGGGGACACCGCGTATGCCTATGGGCGATATTCATTATGCTTGTGGGCAGACACATGTGGGTTTCGACTCTGCTTACCCGAGGGTAAGGTTTGTATGTCCAAGGACAGTGTTATCATGAATGTTCACCATGGTGATTTTCATATGTTGTACCTGTCAAGTTAAAGCACATGCTTGGAATGGTTAAATGAATATTAAAAATGGAAAATTTGACTGGTAAAGTTTGTTACTTTTGAGTACTGCTTAGTTTATTTCATTTACTACTGCACACTGTTGTTGCACATTTTCACTAACAGTTTGGCATGGGCCTTTGGTGGTTGCCTAATAGGATTTATTTCTCACACCCTGTTTGGGTCATGAATTCAGCCCAAATAGACTATATTTCTACAGGTGTCTATAGGGGAAAATGTCCCTATTCAGGTACATGATTATAGTAGAGGAGTAAGAGAGCATGGGACTGAGCTTAGGCTTGCGATGCTGATGAGTTCCTATTGCACTGTTCTGTTTTGTTTTGTTGGACCTTGTACTTTGAGATGTATTGTATTGTATTTCAGTGTATCATGTTCTGGTTGTTTTCATAGAATTAGTGACATACTGAATCTCTATATATATGACTGCTGTTTCTCTTTTACTCAGTTTTCCATTTCAGTTCTATGTTGTTTACTGCTTCCTTTGTTGCATGATTATGCTATTTATCTTTTCCGATGCATTATGCTTTGACAAATGAGGGCATAGTTTCCCCACTATTAGACCTGGGCCCTCACTGCTAGTCGGCAGCCTCTGGAGTTTAGGGAAATGTGCTTGAGGTCATGTGACCAACTTGGTTCGGGGCACCCGTTGTGTGTCACCCGGATCCGGGACGTTACAAAGTGGTATCAGAGGGGTTATTTTCTTTGAATTACTATTTGGAGCCATATTTAGGGATAGGATGGAAATGTTATTTGGTAAAAATTTGTGCCTGGGAGTAGCTAACCCATGTACATGGAAAATCCAATCTACCTCGTTATTGAAATTATTACTTGTTTTTCAATTTTACAGTTGATTTGATTTTCACTGTTGGGTGATGCACTTGTGGTGTTCTGTTTATATTTTTATGTTGGGTTCTATTTAGTTGCAACCTGATAAGATGAGGGTATGCCATCTCATGCATCATTTAGGAACTTGCTAAAAATCGCATTCCATGCATATCTTCCATGCCATGCAGATGCATTTGAAATTGCATGTTGTTGTGATAGTTGTTGTGATAGAAAAGCATGCTGTTGTGATAACTACTTTGATAAATACCTGTTATTTGATAGGGTATTGTTGTGTGAGGTTTTGTTAGAATTAACGCAAAACTTTGGTTCTTGAGGTGTATGGGCCCTCAATGACCAGAATTTGGTGGATCATCGACGTGTTTATTTTTTTATAACCTGTATAAGATTCCAAGCTTTGATTCACGAGGAGTATGGGCCCTCACGGATCGGAATTTGGAACTTAGGTGTTTTTTTAGTGTTTTTATGGGTTTCAGAGTAATTTTTGAGGCATAATTTCTGTAAAACCCAGCATACATTCCATGTAGTTCTATGGACACACATCGGGTGTTCTTTTGTTCGGGAATAAATGAAAACTTTTTAGGTACACGCTGTGTACCCTCAGTACACGCTGTGTAGTCTCTTCTCGTGTCATAGGTCATGTGGGTGTGGACATAGGGTAGGGAATGGCTTGGGGGAACACACCCTGTGCCGGTTGTACACACCGTGTAGTGTAGACCCAGTGTCCGCCCGCGTAACTAACAACACGGACGGAAGAAACATTAAGACTTACACGCCATGTCTTCCTTGAACACATCGTGTAGTCTGACCCAGGTACCCGGCCGTGTCACGAACAACATGGGTCGGTGTTATATTTCTTTGTACACGCTGTGTCTGCCTAGAACACGTTGTGTAGTGTCAGCCATGTAGTCGGTTGTGTAGCGATCAACATGGGTCGGTCTGGGGATTCTGTGAACACGCCGTGTCTTTTTGAAACACACCGTGTAGTGTGACCTGGGTACACAGGTCATGTCACGAACAACACGGGCATGTAAAATCTTGTCCAGTATACGTCGTTTACCTGTGGGACATGTTGTGTAGTGTTGGTTTAGGATATTCGTGTGCCTTATCCGTGTATAAGGACCTGGGCAGGGAAGGAGGATTCAAGTACACACCGTGTAGTCTGAGGACACACCGTGTGTTTGGGGTGTTACACTACCAGTTTTAGCTGGAGTACACACCCATGTGAATGGATTGTGAGAACACGTCGTGTAGTATTTATACACGCTGTGTAGTCATGTTTTGTAAATCTTGAATGTTTTCTTTCTTATGTTCCCTTCTTACACTCCTTGTTTTCAGTCCTTGATGATCTTAATCTCAGGCATGCGTTTGACCTTGTAGAGTCATGTCACCGAGATGACCACCGGTTGTTCTCCAGGAGAGCGTCAAAGATTATACTCCTCATATGGTAGGCCATGGGCTACCATTGTATCCTCCAGTAGTGCCAGATGCGGCCCCAGCCATTATACCGGACATAGGGACAAATGCACATTCCGTGAAGGCTTCATGCGATTCATTGAGACCTTCCAAGGAGCACCACCGGCTGCCACATTTATGGCAGAGCTGATGCTTATATTCCAGCAACAGCATCTGCCTACGTTTTCAATGGATGGTGGACCACAGGATGCGGAGTCTTGGTTGGGTTTGATGTAGACGATATTCGAGCATCTGGATACGCCTCTAGGGTGGAGGGTCAAGCTCGCGAATTATATGATGTGTGATTTTTCCAAGAGGTGGTGGGATGTTACCACCCAGTCCTAGCATCACCGAGACATGGCATGGAAATATTTTCAAGAATATTTCTATGAATTATTCTTCCCAAAGATGCTGAGGGAATATCGAGGTCGAGATTTCATGAATCTACAGTAGGGTACCATGTCAGTGATGGATTTCTCTCAAGGTGGTATCACTATCCAGAGGAATACTTCTGGTGGCCAGGTCATGTGATAACAGTGTGGTAAAGAGGGGCACAAGAGACCGTAGTGTCCACGTGACCCAATGGAGTTCGGAACATGCGGAAAGATAGGTCATCTTCGGCGTTTTTGCAGGGCATTTCCACCAGTGGCTAGTGAGAGGGGTTCTGTATAGACTCCGCATGCGGGAGAAGGACCAATAGCTTCGTACCAGTAAATGAATTGGGGTGCGTCAGCGCATGAAGGTAGAGATTATGGTCATGGTCGTGGTACCCAGATACTAGGATCTCAGAGGCAGTAGGGTGGGTCAGCTCAGGGTAGCCAAGCTGTGTCGCAGGGCCACGACACTGGGCAGGCATATGGAGTGCAATAGACCCAACATGAGTAGGAACTCGAACCTTCTACTGTCAGAGTTACTATTATAGTAGCTTCTGTTTTATATTCTGTACTTTTCGATACAGGTGCTACAAATAGATTTATATTTGTGCCCATTTTGAAGAGCCTTGGGCTCTGTGTTTCTTCGTCTTATGGTGTTATGGCACTAGACACTCTGTTGGAGACTAGAATGGTTGGTGTGCATCAGTGCAAGGATTTCCCCCTAGAGGTTGGTGGGTGTCACTTTCTATGGGACCTCTATTTCTTAGAGATGACGAGCTATGATGTCATTCTCAAGATAGACTGTTTGGTACTCTTTCGAGCATTTGTTGACTGCTATCATCACAGGGTGAGTTTCACGTCACCAGAGGGCGTAGAGTTTCTATACAAGGACGAATGGGATGTCTAGGCGAGCCGAGTTGGACCCGAGCATCGTGGGTGTGGTGGAGTGACAGACCAGATTGTGAGTTTATATCTGGATGATTAGGGTACTTTTCAGAAAGATTTCCCTCAAGTAGTAGATCGTTTCAGGGATGTCTTCCCGGATGAAGTTTCATGTCTACCTCCAGAGTGAGAGGTGGATTCCTCTATTGAGATTGTTCCAAGAGTGACATCAGTGTCCATTACTCCTTATAGGATGGCTACACCTGAGTTGTAGAAGCTCAAGAGCCAGTTAGAGGAGTTTCAGTCAAAGGGTTTCATCTGACCCAGTACATCTCCTTGGGGTTCACTAGCCCTTTTTGCGAAGAAGGTGGATGGTACCCTCAGACTCTGTGTAGATTATCGGAAGATGAACTAGCTAACGGTTAAGAACCGATATCCCTTACCAAGGATTGATGATGTTTTTGATCAACTTCGGGGAGAACGAGTGTTTTCTAAGATTGAATTGAGATCCGGATATCATCAGTTGTAAGTTAGACCATCTGATATACCTCTCACAGCCTTCATAAGCAGGTATGGTCTATATGAGTACTTGGTGATGTCATTCGGACTCACCAACACACCAGCAGTTTTATGGCTCTGATGAATCGTGTGTTACGCCCTTATCTGGACTCTTTTGTGGTAGTTTTTGTGGACGACATCTTGGTTTACTCTCACACTCTATAGGAACATGCTACCCATCTTGAGATCGTATTGATTACACTGAGAGAGCACCGTCTATATGCTAAGATGTAACACCCCAAGCTTCCTCGGTATGTTTCCTTTCGAATAATGCAATGACGTGCATTGTACGCAACTTCGAGATTTTAACACACCACAACCAATCAAACTAGCCGTTATGAATAGTAATACCTACTTTTAGAAATTATATATATTTTATATTTCAAAATGGACTTCATTTTTGGATTCGGAATATCGAATTTAGCCTAAGGTGAAATTTTGGTACTTTTCGGATAACTTTCATATTTTGATGAATAGTGAAAATTACTAAATTTTAATTAAAAACAACTTTTTTAATCAAAATAATTAATAGTGATAAATTGTGAATTTGAGTGGTTTTAAAGTATATTTAGAATATATTTTTACCATTTAATATAATGTTGGTCATTGGACATAATTTTACAATTAAACCGAACATAAACAAGTGTCAATCTTTTGATAGTTATTATCTCTTAAAAACACGCTTTTTGTTTTGACAGCAGGAATTAATTTTAAATTAATTTCTGCCACTTCTGTGTTTTGAATTTAGAAAAATGGATTCCATATTTGGAATTAGGATGTCCAAATTGTGTAAATAGGTAACTTTTATTTTTAGACATTTTGAATAATTACTGCGGTAAATATTTTATTTACCATGGTTAAGGGTAAATCCGGTAAATAAGGGTTAAAAAAAATAATATTATAATAATACTAAATTACCCTAAAACGTGTCTTAACCCTATTGGTTGATATATGGTCGACCATGGGCATCTTTGTGTCAATTTTGGGACCCCATGGATCCACTTGTAAGTGATAATGACACTTTATTTTAATTTAGTTAAAATGAATACAAAAATGACACAAGCATATATCTTTTAGAACAACAATTTTTACATAGGGTTATATATGTTGGATTTTAGATTATAAATATTCATTAGAAAGCTAAAAAGCTTTCCTACATAAGGATATTTTATTTATAATTTTTAGACATTAAATAATTTATTTTATTTATGACACAATGATGATGCAGTAATTACTATAATAGTGAAAAATTAAAATAATTGATATTATAAATACCCAAATAAATATAATATGAAACTTTTAATGAATTAAACTAATTTTCTAGGCTAATATGATATATTAGGATTGATTTAATGGACTTTTTTCGAAGTAATCAATCTGTTATGAGTTTCACAAAAATCAACTATTGAATAGTGTTAAAATTGACATAAAAGAGTTCTTAAAAAAAATATTATATTATTAATTGATATTAAATTCCTAAAAAATCTAAGGTTCGGCCAAGAGACTTATATTATGATAGGTTAATCATTAATGGACCACTTGGGGGTCGCTTGGATGTATATAGTAAGTTTATTAACCATATTATATAAAAATACAAAGAGACATTGTAAAAGTGAAACTAATTAACTTAGAGTTAATACTTAAAGATAAGGTTAATATAAGTACCCAAACCTGTCTAAATTATATTGGTTGAGTGGTTTTCAACCTATACCCACCTTAACCTTTGAATAATAAGCTTTGGAGCCATTAGAAACCGAATATGAATTTATTATAAATTAATATTTCTAGCTTTTCCAAAGGTGCCCCTCACCCCTCTTATAAAAGGGCACTCCTCCTTCTCATTTCTTCACACCTTCAAAGCCTTTTGGTTCGGCCAAACTCTGCCCAAATAATCTCCCAACATCCCTCACTACAACCTAGAGGCCTTAGTTTGATCAGAAAGCCAACCTAAGGAGCCCTTTTGATCAAATCAAAAGGAAGAACCCGAAGAAGAGGTAATGATTTCACCACCCTTTTCTAAGTTCATTTCTTCTTCCACTTCTTCTTCCTTTGTTCTTACCATTATAAAATAATAACTCCAGTATCTCACATATACTGTGATGTTATTATAAGTATGTTACAACCATATTCAGTATTCTATCCACCCTTTGAATAACATGTCACCATACGTGCGTACGTACGGCTTACCGTCTCCACGTCGCGGTGTAATTGTTATTCAATATAATATTATTTGGATGGGTATAATAATGATGTGTAACTCATGTAAATAATAAATATAACATGTTAATGATTCTGTATATATGATATACCATTCATTTATATATTATTTTAATATCAAAAGAATGATATTGTCGCTCGTGCGTACGTACGGACTACCGTCTCCACGAACGCGATGAGATTCATTCTCCATCGTATCCATTCAAGTATAATTATCATTTTATGATTTAAAAATGATGTTTAAGGACTTGATATCATTCTGGATATGAATAAGATACAACAAACATGGCTTATGTAACAAAACATATAAAAGAAAATGAGTAAGTTAACACCCGAAACGATGATAATTCTAAGATATTATTAATAAATCAATGTTAAAAGATCATATATGATATCATATTAATATATATGATTCTTGTATAATTTAATAACAACTATTTCACCATTATACAGGAGGTTAACCTACCCCAACCAAGGAAAAGTACAAGGTAAGGGATTTTCTTATCTCACTTTCAATTCCGTGAGATTTCCATTGTTCGCCACTAAATTATTGAAAGTGGTGTATTGTGTACTGCCATTTGATATATATTATCATGATTCTATTTATATTCATGTTATTCTGTAAATCATTTGGTGGTTATTAACTTTTGGCCATACGACTCAGTTGATTAACGTGGTAAGGGGTTTTCATCTCACTCCTTATTTCCGTGAGATTCATGCCATATTGCCACCATCACCTTTTGTGTGGTGTATGTACTGCCCATAATTATATTCCTTGTGTAATACACTCTAATTTATGTGTATTTACATATTCATTTTATACCAAATTGGTAAGGGTTATTTCACAATCTCTTCATTATCAGAGGTTGTATATACGTAATAATCTACTGGGATCTCTTTATCATCCACATCCATGTTTTCTTAAAAATGTATTTCAAAACATTTTTACTATTTACAAGAATATGGGTTAAAGTCATTTATACCCTTGTTTGAATTTTTATAAGAGGTTTATAAAGGAATCTTTCCGTCGTTTTCAAAACAATGTCCATTTTAACCTTTTCGACAGAATTGAGGTAAGAATGTTTTTTTAACTTATACGGCGGGTGCAGTTATTTTCTGCCATTATAAAATCTTCAAAGTTTTCCTTACAAGCTTATAAGAATATTTTCAAAGAAAATGTTTTATTTTATATGGATCTTAAATGATTTCAAAATAAAAGGAGATACTTCTTAAAAAAGAATTTTGATTTCATCTATGTCAACATCCTTTGATGGATTTTAAGATTATTTGAAGTTGATTTATTATGATACAAAACTTCTATATTGTATTGAAGTTTTTGTGATATGTTTGACTGTGGATGTGCTATTTTTATACCATTCATAGTTTATGGTGAAATTATTGACATTTCGTATGCTAGTTTTAATACGAATGTTTATGTTATGTTTAAACCTTTTCATATGGGAATGCATTGGACTTAATAAGTGACGGGTGGAGCCCGCTATAGCTCCTCGATGCATCGGTAGGTCTCATGAGACAAACTAGTGTCTTGGCACAAGGCCTTGACAAAATCTTATTTGTAGTCTTGGCACGAGGCCTTGGCTATGTGGTTATGATAGTCTGGCATTATGCATTCCAACATTATGAAAGTGGTTATTGATATTGCATGTGATTATTCGATTAGTAGAATATCCATGTGAATAAGTAAATGGCATTATTTCATTTTACTTTTGCCATACTATGTTGAAGTTCAATTTTAAAAGGCTTTTGTTTTAGTTATACACTGCCTTAAATGTTTATGATTATTTTGAATGTTCCGCTATATTGTTATCCTTACTGGGCATTTGAGCTCACCCCTTTTCTATGTTTTATTTTTCCCAGGTAGTGAAGAAGTAAATTATGAATGACTTGCAGGGATATTATGAGGGGTTAATAGTGTGGATATGAAGACTTTGTTGTTGTAGTAGTTTTTCACTTTGAAATGTAATGTAAAACTTTATGATTATATCTAGTGTTTCCAAGGCTACTAAACCAATCGGTCTTTCGAGATTTGATCTTTCTCATGATCATGCCAATGTTACGAAGTAATGCACCGACTCTGGGTAGCTGGGGTCGGGGCGTTACAGTTGGTATCAGAGGAAGTTTAGTACAAACCTTGGTAGCTAGATTTAGATAAACTCTGATTAGAGCACGTAGACCTAAGATGAACTTTGAGGATTAGTATAAAAGAACTTCCTAGAATTTTGGTATTGTAGAGATTTTGTGAGTTTTCCGAGCAATACATCCCTGTCTGGATACGAGCAGGTAGAGGCGGCTCTGGCACAGATGTACCTAGGGGTAAAACCCGAAAACACCGCTTTGAGCTAGACTCGAACGGGAACTGGTGCACGACAACGGGCCTTGCTGCACTCTTGGTTACGACACTCCCGGGGGATATGCTTAGGATAATTTACATTTTCTTTACAAACCAATTTAAGTAATATATATATAAGATGAGAGTAAATGACCTTGGTTAATCCTAATATGTTTCAAATTGAGAATATGGTGACATTTTAATCTCTAAATGATTTTACGACTACTATTACTCACACAATGCTTTATGGTTTTAGTCAATGGCTGGATTCCAAGGAAGTCATAGTGACTTTGAGAATGATGTACAAGATGGGAACGGTGGTGGCAATGAGCAACAAAATGGAATGTTGATAGGCGTAAAAGATATCGTCTTTATGCCAAATCAGTTTTCCAAAAATATGATCAACAACATATATATTAACCAACTCCCAGACTCAACAAGGAAGAGAAAGGTGATAAATGATAAGAGCTCCAGCAATGGAGACCATGGAGAAAAGAACCCTCAATTTTCATCATGCAGGAAATGTGGAAAGAGACACCCAGGAAAGTGTCTCAAAGGGACAACGAAATGTTTTACGTGCGGGAAGGAAGGACATAAAGTAAAGAATTGCCGAAGAAAAATGAAGAGTACTATAGAAGAAGATAAAAATGGTCCCAAGAGTCCATTTACAGTCATTTGCCGTAAATGTAGGGGACCTGGCCATTACCCGAGTGAATGTCCTATTCTATAGGATATTTTCTTGGTCAAAGAAGAAGCTATGTGGGAATAAATGGTTGGAGAAATGTTTAAAAAGTATTAGCACTCCTTGTTGATGGGTTTACTATGGAATAATTTTCTCTTGTATTTGTAACCCCACAGTTTGCCATGTGAGAATGATATTTGAGGAAGAATTGTCTCTTCACTTGTGGATTTGGGTATAAATAACCATTTGGATTTATATGATCATTGGGGTTTGAGAGAATTATAAGTTATTCTAATTTGGGATGAAGATTCAAGGTATGATATAACATTTGTGGTTAAATTTATGATATAGTATTTTGAGGAATTTATCTCATTTTGGAAATATTATAAAATATAGTTTTTGAAAAAGGACAACACGTAGACGGTGTGACAACCCGTCGCGTCGGACAAAGCTATGGGAATCGAACCCACAACCAAAGTGCGATTGGGATTTATCGCCAACCACTGGACTACGTGAAGTCCCTGGTTAGTGTGACTTTTTTTTTTGTTAAATGATTTTATTGATCAATAATAAGTTTATTTGGGTTCTTATTTCATATAAAAAGAATACCCTTGGTATAGGAAAATGATTTGGTGATTAAGTGATAAATGTTATTTTGGAAGATGTTCGCTTTGTTGGAAACACTATATGTCCAAGGAAAATAGAATACTATGGGGTTTCATTTGTGGAGTAATGATAGATTTTTATCTACGTTTTTATTGTGGATTTATAGTGATTTGGGTTATTTATGGAAATGATTAACCTATAATAGAGAATATGTGATTAGGTTAATTACTTTTGAGTATGTGACTTTAAGAGTATCTGATGTCATTTGGAGATACAATTTAACATGGGAGACTACATAATCAAATTCTTCTATGTTTTGGGTTTCAATATTAGTTTGGATTATATTAAAGGATTTTAAGGACAATTGGTTATTTAATGGTATCTATTTAACTTTGGGGTATTGTTGGTTTAATTTTAGAAATTAAGATTAGTGCATATTTATCTCAATGAATATCCTTTTGGGGGATCATTAGATCATTCACTGACCATTTTGGTTTTGATTAATCTTCAAAGACAATGTAAATATATGGTTTATCCTTCATGGATCATGTGATTCTATAGAAGTTTATTCTATCTCTTCCAATGTGACCAAGTCTTCTTGAATACTCATCGTTTAAAAAAAAATGAGTTAGTGGTGGAAATTTATTAAAGAATGAAAATATACTTAAAATGTAAGTATATCTCATAATGTTCTTAGTCAATATCATAAATGAATTCCTATTCCTTATGTAATGTAACTTAAAAAAAAATGTTGTCCGTTTACTTTCCTACTAGGAGACTAATGGTCGTTTTTCCCAACACAAGTTTGTGGTTTTCTCATTGTTAACTTTCTCCTGATCATGATTTCTATCCCTCTCCATCAGAACTTGACACTTAGTTTATCATCCATATCCATGTTTTCTTACATGGAATCCTAGTATGGGTTATCTTGGATGACCCTTATACCTCTCTTCCTTTCTTTTAAAGTGACAGTTTTATTGACTCTTTTTCCGATGTGGGACTTTCCATTATATTCCCAAGCAAAAATTTAAAAATTGCGAGGACGCAATTTATTGAAGGAGGGGAGAATGTAACACCCCAAGCTTCCTCGGTATGTTTCCTTTCGAATAATGCAATGACGTGCATTGTACGCAACTTCGAGATTTTAACACACCACAACCAATCAAACTAGCCGTTATGAATAGTAATACCTACTTTTAGAAATTATATATATTTTATATTTCAAAATGGACTTCATTTTTGGATTCGGAATATCGAATTTAGCCTAAGGTGAAATTTTGGTACTTTTCGGATAACTTTCATATTTTGATGAATAGTGAAAATTACTAAATTTTAATTAAAAACAAATTTTTTAATCAAAATAATTAATAGTGATAAATTGTGAATTTGAGTGGTTTTAAAGTATATTTAGAATATATTTTTACCATTTAATATAATGTTGGTCATTGAACATAATTTTACAATTAAACCGAACATAAACAAGTGTCAATCTTTTGATAGTTATTATCTCTTAAAAACACGCTTTTTGTTTTGACAGCGGGAATTAATTTTAAATTAATTTCTGCCACTTCTGTGTTTTGAATTTAGAAAAATGGATTCCATATTTGGAATCAGGATGTCCAAATTGTGTAAATAGGTAACTTTTATTTTTAGACATTTTGAATAATTACTGCGGTAAATATTTTATTTACCATGGTTAAGGGTAAATCCGGTAAATAAGGGTTAAAAAAAATAATATTATAATAATACTAAATTACCCTAAAACGTGTCTTAACCCTATTGGTTGATACATGGTCGACCATGGGCATCTTTTTGTCAATTTTGGGACCCCATGGATCCACTTGTAAGTGATAATGACACTTTATTTTAATTTAGTTAAAATGAATACAAAAATGACACAAGCATATATCTTTTAGAACAACAATTTTTACATAGGGTTATATATGTTGGATTTTAGATTATAAATATTCATTAGAAAGCTAAAAAGCTTTCCTACATAATGATATTTTATTTATAATTTTTAGACATTAAATAATTTATTTTATTTATGACACAATGATGATGCAGTAATTACTATAATAGTGAAAAATTAAAATAATTGATATTATAAATACACAAATAAATATAATATGAAACTTTTAATGAATTAAACTAATTTTCTAGGCTAATATGATATATTAGTATTGATTTAATGGACTTTTTTCGAAGTAATCAATCTGTTATGAGTTTCACAAAAATCAACTATTGAATAGTGTCAAAATTGACATAAAAGAGTTCTTAAAACAAATATTATATTATTAATTGATATTAAATTCCTAAAAAATCTAAGGTTCGGCCAAGAGACTTATATTATGATAGGTTAATCATTAATGGACCACTTGGGGGTCTCTTGGATGTATATAGTAAGTTTATTAACCATATTATATAAAAATACAAAGAGACATTGTAAAAGTGAAACTAATTAACTTAGAGTTAATACTTAAAGATAAGGTTAATATAAGTACCCAAACCTGTCTAAATTATATTGGTTGAGTGGTTTTCGACCTATCCCCACCTTAAACTTTGAGTAATAAGCTTTGGAGCCATTAGAAACCGAATATGAATTTATTATAAATTAATATTTCTAGCTTTTCCAAAGGTGCCCCTCACCCCTCTTATAAAAGGGAACTCCTCCTTCTCATTTCTTCACACCTTCAAAGCCTTTTGGTTCGGCCAAACTCTGCCCAAATAATCTCCCAACATCCCTCACTACAACCTAGAGGCCTTAGTTTGATCAGAAAGCCAACCTAAGGAGCCCTTTTGATCAAATCAAAAGGAAGAACCCGAAGAAGAGGTAATGATTTCACCACCCTTTTCTAAGTTCATTTCTTCTTCCACTTCTTCTTCCTTTGTTCTTACCATTCTAAAATAATAACTCCAGTATCTCACATATACTGTGATGTTATTATAAGTATGGTACAACCATATTCAGTATTCTATCCACCCTTTGAATAACATGTCACCATACGTGCGTACGTACGGCTTACCGTCTCCACGTCGTGGTGTAATTGTTATTCAATATAATATTATTTGGATGGGTATAATAATGATGTGTAACTCATGTAAATAATAAATATAACATGTTAATGATTCTGTATATATGATATACCATTCATTTATATATTATTTTAATATCAAAAGAATGATATTGTCGCTCGTGCGTACGTACGGACTACCGTCTCCACGAACGCGATGAGATTCATTCTCCATCGTATCCATTCAAGTATAATTATCATTTTATGATTTAAAAATGATGTTTAAGGACTTGATGTCATTCTGGATATGAATAAGATACAACAAACATGGCTTATGTAACAAAACATATAAAAGAAAATGAGTAAGTTAACACCCGAAATGATGATAATTCTAAGATATTATTAATAAATCAATGTTAAAAGATCATATATGATATCATATTAATATATATGATTCTTGTATAATTTAATAACAACTATTTCACCATTATACAGGTGGTTAACCTACCCCAACCAAGGAAAAGTACAAGGTAAGGGATTTTCTTATCTCACTTTCAATTTCGTGAGATTTCCATTGTTCGCCACTAAATTATTGAAAGTGGTGTATTGTGTACTGACATTTGATATATATTATCATGATTCTATTTATATTCATGTTATTCTGTAAATCATTTGGTGGTTATTAACTTTTGGCCATACGACTCAGTTGATTAACGTGGTAAGGGGTTTTCATCTCACTCCTTATTTCCGTGAGATTCATGCCATATTGCCACCATCACCTTTTGTGTGGTGTATGTACTGCCCATAATTATATTCCTTGTGTAATACACTCTAATTTATGTGTATTTACATATTCATTTTATACCAAATTGGTAAGGGTTATTTCACAATCTCTTCATTATCCGAGGTTGTATATACGTAATAATCTACTGGGATCTCTTTATCATCCACATCCATGTTTTCTTAAAAATGTATTTCAAAACATTTTTACTATTTACAAGAATATGGGTTAAAGTCATTTATACCCTTGTTTGACTTTTTATAAGAGGTTTATAAAGGAATCTTTCCGTCGTTTTCAAAACAATGTCCATTTTAACCTTTTCGACAGAATTGAGGTAGGAATGTTTTTTTAACTTATACGGCGGGTGCGGTTATTTTCCGCCATTATAAAATCTTCAAAGTTTTCCTTACAAGCTTATAAGAATATTTTCAAAGAAAATGTTTTATTTTATATGGATCTTAAATGATTTCAAAATAAAAGGAGATACTTCTTAAAAAAGAATTTTGATTTCATCTATGTCAACATCCTTTGATGGATTTTAAGATTATTTGAAGTTGATTTATTATGATACAAAACTTCTATATTGTATTGAAGTTTTTGTGATATGTTTGACTGTGGATGTTCTATTTTTATACCATTCATAGTTTATGGTGAAATTATTGACATTTCGTATGCTAGTTTTAATACGAATGTTTATGTTATGTTTAACCCTTTTCATATGGGAATGCATTGGACTTAATAAGTGACGGGTGGAGCCCGCTATAGCTCCTCGATGCATCGGTAGGTCTCATGAGACAAACTAGTGTCTTGGAACAAGGCCTTCACAAAATCTTATTTGTAGTCTTGGCACGAGGCCTTGGCTATGTGGTTATGATAGTCTGGCATTATGCATTCCAACATTATGAAAGTGGTTATTGATATTGCATGTGATTATTCGATTAGTAGAATATCCATGTGAATAAGTAAATGGCATTATTTCATTTTACTTTTGCCATACTATGTTGAAGTTCAATTTTAAAAGGCTTTTGTTTTAGTTATACACTGCCTTAAATGTTTATGATTATTTTGAATGTTCCGCTATATTGTTATCCTTACTGGGCATTTGAGCTCACCCCTTTTCTATGTTTTATTTTTCCCAGGTAGTGAAGAAGTAAATTATGAATGACTTGCAGGGATATTATGAGGGGTTAATAGTGTGGATATGAAGACTTTGTTGTTGTAGTAGTTTTTCACTTTGAAATGTAATGTAAAACTTTATGATTATATCTAGTGTTTCCAAGGCTACTAAACCAATCGGTCTTTCGAGATTTGATCTTTCTCATGATCATGCCAATGTTACGAAGTAATGCACCGACTCTGGGTAGCTGGGGTCGGGGCGTTACATAAGCTCTCAAAGTGACACTTTTGGATGGAATAGATACACTTCCTAGGTCATATTATCTTAGAGGCAGGAGTTGCGGTGGACCCAGAGAAAGTGAGAGTAGTAGTTTCCTGGGAGCAGCCTAATAACGTGTTTGAAATATGGAGTTTCTTGGTTTTGGATGGTTATTACAGGTGCTTTATACAGGACTTCTCCCACTTAGAAAAGCCACTGATGGGTCTGACTAAGAAGGGGGTGA
The DNA here is from genome assembly GCA_963277665.1 of Viscum album. Classification (NCBI taxonomy): domain Eukaryota; kingdom Viridiplantae; phylum Streptophyta; class Magnoliopsida; order Santalales; family Viscaceae; genus Viscum; species Viscum album. Next base: position 174,272,440 of record OY728119.1, on the reverse strand, counting down.
AGTTCGTTTGGTTTGAAGCTTGTGAGATAGCCTTTCAAGAGTTGAAAGGAAGTTTGACATCAGCACCAGTCCTGATACTTCCAAAGCAAGGGAAGAGCTATACTGTTTACTATGATGCATCAGGTATTGGGTTGGGAGCAGTGTTGATGCAGGGTGATCGAGTAGTTGTGTATGGGTCTTTACAGTTGAGGCCACATGAGAAGAACTACCTGATGCATGACCTTGATTTGGTTGCAGTTGTTCATGAATTATACTGTTGGAGACATTATCTCTTGGGAGAAAATTTTGTGATGTTTATGGACCACAAAAGTTTCATGTCCATATTTACACAGCATGACTTGAATCTAAGACAGTGAAAGTTGGTCCAATACCTTCAGTCCTTCGACTTTGAGCTTGCCTATGCACCTGGTAAGGGCAATGCAGTATCTGATGCACTGAGTAGGAAGACTTAGACATAGGCAGTGCAGGAGGCCAGTGGTGAGTGGCAGCTTATGGCTTTATTCTTCGAGATGCATTAGAAGGTGCACGATAGTCAGGGGTAGACCTATCTTTCTTCCTTAGCTGTGACATCTACCCTCCTAGATAGAGTGAGAATGAGACAACTCTCAGATTCAGAAGGCCTAGTTCTATGGGAGTCAGTGGAAAGTGAGGACCCTCCTCCTAGATGGATGATTGGCGATGATGAGGTATTATGCTTCCATGGACGAGTGAGGGTTCCAGGGGATATACGCAAGGATATGATGTGGGAGTTTCATGATTCAGCTTAGGTGGTGCATCCCGGAGTTACCAAGATGTACCATGACTTGAGACATTAGTACTTGTGGTCGGGTATGATGAAAGAAGTATCTGGTTTTGTTACGAGATGTTCCACCTGTCACCAGGTGAAGGTGGATCATCAGAAGCCAGCTGAAATCTTACAGCAGTTTCCCATTCCGAAATAGAAATGGGATGATGTCGCGATGGATTTAGTGACCAGGTTGTAGAGGTCACATCGAGGCAATGATGCTGTGTGGGTCGTTGTGGACAGACATACGAAGGTAGCTCACTATTTACCGATTAAGGAGACATTTGGTGTTGATGAGCTCAGGAATATGTATATCTGAGAGGTCGTACGTATTAATGGGGTCCCTTATTCTATCATTTTAGATAGGGATGCCTATTTTACGTCTCATTTCTGGAAGAGTTTTTAAATGGAACTGGGTATACAGGTGCTTCTGAGCACAACATACCACCCTCATACTGATGGCCACTCATAGAGTGCAATACAGGTACTTGGGGATCTGTTGCGTGCATGCGTCATAGACTTTGGGGGCTCTTGGGAGAAGAATATACCCCAGGTTTAGTTTTCTTATAATAATAGTTTTCAGGAAACTATTGAGATTGAACCTTACGAGGATTTATATGGTAGGTCATGCCGATCACCCTTGTGATGTATGGAGGTAGCTAAGGCAGCTTTACTAGGACCACATATCGTGCAGGAGACTTCAGAGTAGGTCTTTTTTATACAAAAGCGGATGGCTACTGCGCAGTCTCGTCAGAAATCTTGTGCTGATCATCGTAGGTGACCCTTAGAGTTTATGGTCGGGGATCAATTTTTCTTGCATGTTTCACTGAGGTTGGGACACAAGTTGATTAGGAGATAGGGTAAATATTCACCGAGGTATGTGGGGCCATTTTAGATTTTGGAAAGAGACAGGTCGGTTTCCTATCAATTGTAGTTACCACAGAGGTATCGGGTCATGCACGATGTCTTCCATGTATCTCAAATGAACTGTTACCACTCAGACCCATACCACGTATTTCAACCCAAGGAGGTTGAGAATCAGGTCGATGTGTCCTTTAAGGAGAATCTGATTCCAATTGTTGATAGGAGCATGAAGGTTCTCTGAGTCTGATCAGTTCCTCTCATACGGGTGTTATGGCAGCATGGCCGAGTGAAGGACAAAACCTGGGAGTGGGAGACTGACGTACATGCTCAGTGGCCAGAGTTGTTCTCATCTTTATCTTCACCACCCTTGGGAGGGAAATTTGGGGATGAATTGATTTAAGGGGGGAAGTTTGTAAGAACCAGGTTCTTTTTCTTAGGTATGGGTTTCATATTTCCCTTTTCCCTTAAGTGTTTTTGAGAAAATAAGGAAAATGGGGAAAAATCCCAAATTTCGTAGGTACACACCATGTAATTTTCCACAAATTATGTGCTTTGGCTGTGTGGAATGAGTACAAAAGGCGTGTAGGCCTGTTGATGATGAAGGGTGTAAAACTGACTACACGTCTTGTACTAGGTATTGACATGCCCTGTAGTCAGTCGACTGGTGAATAGTAAGGCAGTGAAGGTAGCTACCAGATGAGTGACAATACACACCTTGTACTCAGGTATTACACGTCGTGTACTCATGTATTACATGCCGTGTACTCATGTCGATATATGAACAGTGCCACGCTGGTGAGGGGTCGCCAGAGGAACAGTTTAAAAAATTGAAAAGTACACGCCGTGTACTTGATAGTACATACCATGTAGTTTTTTTCGATTAAAACTTGAATTAGCTTCCTCTGTTCATAGAGGATTCTTAGAACTCCGAAGAAGAGTGGAAGAGACATCAAGAGCTTGGGGGATCTCCTGACCGCACATCGGGAACCTGATTCCTACACCGTCGATCTCCTTGGAACCGCATGGGTAAGCTCTTCCCTCTCATTGCACTATTCTTTCCAATTATTCCCCTAAGGGAAGTTATTTGAGTTTGAACGGAAATTCTTTTTTCCCAGATCTACATCGTTCTTGAATGATTCAGGAGATATCGTTCATGTATACCGATCAGGGGTGATCGACGTAGGTGGTCTGGTGTTTATTTCCAACTGATGAGTTGAATTTGTGTACCGTTGTGCTACGAACCCTTGTTTGGGGTGTCGTATAGCTGCGGCCTTTTCTGAAAATTATCTAGAATTGTATAGATAATCTGATGATAAGTTCAACACCACTGTTTGGGATCACTGCTTGGATCTAGTACCACCCCGGGGGTGCATTCCTATATTTAGTCGTTTGTCTAGGATACATATGGGTATACTGTGAGTTTTAGAATGCTTTAAATTTCCTTGAGAGTAATTGTATAGAATGGATTGCTTATGTGTTGGGCTCGGCCCGGTTACCTGTATAGCCTGAGGACAGTGTCTCGTTTATCCTGCATGCAACCTTTCTCATGCATGTGGGTAGTATTTACTATGCATGTGGGCAATAGATTTTGTGCCTGTGGGTGACACCTTGTACACCTGTGGGTGATAGTTGTTATGCATGTGGGTAGAAACCTGTGGGTTTAAACTCTACTTACCTGAGGGTATGGTTTGTATGTATGAGGATAGTGTTATCATGAATGTTCACCGTGGTGATTTTCAAATGTTGTACCTGTCAAGTTAAAGCACAAGTTTGGCATAGTTAAATGAATATTAAAAATGAAAATATGACTCGTAAAGTTATTACTTTTGAGTACTGCTTAGTTTATTTCATTTAATACTGCACACTGTTGTTGCACATTTTCACTTACAGTTGGGCATGGTCATTTGGTGGATGCCTGCTGGGATTTATTTCTCACACCCTATTTGGGTCATTTCTTCAGCACAAATAGACTATATTGTTGCAGGTGTCAATAGGGGAAAGGGTCCCTATACAGTTACATGATTGTAGCAGAGGAGTAGGAGAGTATGGGACTGAGCTTAGGCTTGCGATGCTACTGAGTTCCTGTTGCACTATTTTGTTTTGTTTTGTTGTACCTTGTACTTTGAGCTTTATTGTATTGTATTGCAGTGTATCTTGTTCTAGCTATTTTCATAGAACTAGTGACATATTACATCTCTATATATATGACTATTGGTTCTCTTTTACTCAGTTGTCCATTTCAGTTGTATGTTGTTTATTTCTTTCGTTGTTGCACGTTTCTGCTATTTATCTTTTCCACTGCGTTACACTTTGATTAATGAGGGCATAGTTTCCCCACTATTAGACCTGGGTCCTCACTGCTAGTCGGTAGCCTATGGAATTTGGGGAAATGCGCTTGAGGTCATGTGACCAACTGGGTCCGGGGCACCCCTGGTGTGGCACCCAGATCCGGGACGTCACAATTATCCATGTTTTACTTATGTTGTTATGTAATTCATGTATTTAATACCCCTTTTATTATATTAGTTATATATATTATTTTATTATTGATTATATATGTTATATTATTCATGCTTTATTTATCTTATGATATATTCTATTGTATCCTTTCCCTTACTGGGAATCTAATCTAACTTGTTATTATGTATTCCTTTCCATGTGACAATGAGAAGACATATTTTAATTATTTCAAGGATTTACTAGAAGAAATAATAAATTTCTCACTAAAAAAGTTAATTTGTATTTCACTTTTTAATATGTAATATAAGAATCATATATTTATATAATATCTAAAGAATAATAAACTATTATATCCATCAAGATATAATTTATTTTATTTTGTTCCAATGTATTAAAATATTCACCGACTCCAAGTCACTAGAGTTGAGGTGACACATCCATGGTTTAGGATACTCCATCAAGAATTGTGATTCTTTAACTCATCTAGTAAAAAAATATCTATCTTTATTAAAAAATAGATGTTTATTCTCCTAGAAAAATATATAATATTCTTAAAAAATATCAATTTGACGAACTTACCTTTTATCCTTTTAGAAACCATTTCCTTGAAATCACAAAATTTATTTTAGAACTCTTAAAATTTAACTCATATTTTACCTTCTTCAAGAAATTAATATTTCACCTTTTTTTAGAAACTCATATTTCACCTCCTTTCAAAAAACTCATATTTTACATTCATCCAAAATATCATATTAAAATTTATTTAAAATTCCTTATATTTTCTAAAAAAATCCTTCAAACACATATTGACATGTTGAACAAAAATGAAACCAAAATAATTTGGGCACAAAAATATCCCCATTTGTATTCATGGTCAATATCACCACACATCATTGAACTCAATATGTGGAATCATTAATTTATCCAATTTATAAATAATAAAATTTAAAAGGAAGCATAGTCATCTCCTTCTTATGTTTCTTATGTTTCCTCTCAAAAAAACAACTCCTCAAATCTCTTCTGAATTTAATGAGAAGAATGGTATCATTTGATTCTTAGAAAATTAAATTTAGTCAATCGAGTCTAATTCTATATGGGAAAAAACTAGTGTAAAATAAAATAGAGATATAACAAAGTTTTTCTATGATAACTATAAAAAAACTCACATGTGAAACCACTTTGTTAATGATTTTAATGGGTTTTTTTGTAATCATCCTTTCTTGAATTGTTTTATCATTTTATTTCCTAAATTTCTCTATTTATTTGTGCTTCTTAGAATTTTTATTCTAATAATTACCATCACTTGAATTTTCTTTAAACATCCATTTTCCAAGTTATTTTATTACCAATGATAGGAACTTGTGATAATATAGTAGTCATATATTCTTACAAATGATGACCAGATTGATCACCCCTTCTACACACGTCATCATGAAAAACATATATTTTTTCATTCATACTATTTAACTTTAATAATTTTCCTATTAAAATAATTTTTCAACTTCTATAATGTTTTATTACTATTGACAAAATTTCTTATCCTTATGATATGTGACGTCCGACTCAAGAGTCACTGAATGGTGCCCTGATCCGGTTGGCCATATTCCCTAAATAATGCCTCCCCATATGCTAGAGGGTGCCGACAAGTAGCGAGGGTCTACTAAGTCGATATTGGGGAGACTTTACCCTCTTTTATCATAATAAAATACCAATAGAAGAAAAAAAAATAACCAAGTGTGAAAGTGTATAAATTACCAGAGCAGTACCATGACACATGATAGTAAAAACTAGAAAATACAATACTCATCTGAAAGGTAAATAATGCTATGATAATTCCAGTGTCAGGTCTCTATAATAAAACTACAAGTAAAGACACAACGACTCCAAAACGGGTCCCTAACCACGTCGGGTTTCCACTACCATGCTCCAATCCCAAACAACAACCTATCCCAGGGCTAGGCCCTTATCCCATCCTACAAGAAAAAATTCTACTCAGGTGCCAATCAGGTTCCCCAAATAGGGTTTGAGTACAACTCAACCAGCCACTACCAATGGTGTCTAAAACAAGTCCATTCAAAATATAGTGCATGGATTTTTATGAAGAAATAAATACAATTCTTGATTTAAACAGTTATCACATTGTCATTTATCTTTAATCATCACATTAGGTCATGTTAAACTCCTATTCCCCATTTGAATAATTATTCATTAACATTAATCATTTGGTGCAGGTCATAATTCTTAGCACCTAAAATATTATTTGAATCATCATTCATTATTATCATTAATTATTTGGTGAAGTTTGTCATGCCTAGCACCCTAAATCTCGTTTGAATCATCATTTGTTATTGACATTAATTTGGTGTAGGTTGTCATTCCTAGCACTATAATATTGTTGAGTGTATGTCTCCATGCCTAGCACTCCTTTTCTTATTCAGTGTAGGTCATCATGCCTAGCACCACATAATCTCAATCTTGGATAACTATTGGGGGGAACGCCATGTCCAAGTTCCAACTTCTTATTGGTCTATAACGCCATTTCTAGAACCACAAAAATCTCATCCATTTAATCATTCTTTAATTCATAATAATTATCCACATCTTCCATTACTAATCCAAAGATTAGTTAAAAATTTCAAAGACCATTAGTTAACTCAAAAATTAACTAAGAAGATAATCCATTAATTAATTCATCAATTAATTAATCAATCAACACAATTTTCTTTCCATAATTAATTATTAAAAATTAATTATCCATATCAAATATCAACATATATTAATTAATTCTAACAATTAATTATATTTGATCAATATCATGTAACATAATTAATTCTCACAATTAATTATATTTTTTCAACATCATGGAACATAATTAATTCTCCGAATTAATTATCTTTCATAGACAAAAATCATTTCATAATAAATTCTTCCCGGTTAATTATCATCACAAAAATAATTTAATATCTCAAAGAAAATATCTCAACCCATATTCAATCTCCAAAAAAAATATCAATTTGGGAAACCCCTCTTCATTTGTTCTGTGATTCAATTATTAATTAATCACCAAGGCTACTCAATTCAATTCCACATTCCTAGTTACTCTAAATTAGGAATTCAATTATCAAGGGAATATAGAAAATAATAAACTAAATTCATATATCATAAATCATGACTTTGGGAGTTCTATTTAGACCACCTACCTTGATTTATTTATGGAAGTTAGTCCAGTGGAAAATCCCCAAAATCCAAGCAGCACAACATCGTCAATGAAGCGTTGGATCTAAATCACTAAATCCAAAATCAATATCAAAGGAATCAAGGTCATGAAAATATATATCTACATCCACTATAATAGATCTATATCTCAAATAATTGTTTTAGATCCATGAAAATGGCGAAGATATTTCAAGATAAGATTTATGAAAGATTGAGGAAAGAATGGGAGTAGCAACAGAATGAAATCCACTTAGCGGGAAGAGAGAGAATATTTGATCCGGGATATCAATCTCGAAGAACAGTGTTCAGATCCCCTTAGAATCCATCTAGATGGATCTGAGATCACCCAGAAATTTTCAATCTTGATACTAGGTCGGATTAGAGAGGTTGCAGGGGTTCAGGTGGTTTTAAAACCAATTTTGGGAATAAACTCCTCCGTGCACACGGTTTCACCTGGGAGGCTGCACGGTTAGACCAAACCATGTGCCAACCGTGCAGTCTTCCACTACCCTCATGGTTCGATGGTGCATGGTTAGTCAAACTGTATGCCAACTGTGCTAACTTCCACTGCCCACATGGTTACCTTGTGCACGGTTTGGCCAAACCATGTGCAGCCCCCTGTCTTCCAAGGTTCCTTAAAAACATCTCCCAAACACACCCTAGGTCATACCCAAAACCAAAGGAACATAATAAAAACAAAACATACTTGAACATACACCAGATTTTTCTCCAAAAAATATTAGGATCTTACATGATATTACTCCCTCTTGACTCATTCTTTATGTAAGGTTAGGTATTATTGAACCGAAAATTATATTCTTGGTTCCCAAATGTTTTGAACACCAAAAACAATTGAATTTCTATTTTCTATAAGAATATTGATTGGGTAACACTGTAGACGCCGGAAAAGTCCGTTACTCCTCAAACGAAGTTCCAGATGAGGAAAGCGAGGTCATATTTGGAGTCAGAAGCATGTTTCGGAAGGCCCGAAGGCCTTCCGCGAAATATCTGAGGCCCGCACGCAATCCTTCTGGGATTCACGCAATGGGGCGAGTCGGCGCGTAATTTTCCGCGCCTGACGTCCCTGTGCGACCCTATTGCGCGTCGGGCCCCTATTTCGCGCCCGAGATGCGTTGCGTGCCTGCGAGCCGAATTGCGCGCCCGCGCGCCGACTTGCGCGCCCGCGAGCTGAATTGCGCGCCTGGGGTTGCCTATAAATACAAGGCGACCCCTGACGTTTTGAAGGTTGCCAGAATTCGAAGGGTCGCTCGTGCGCGCAATCCCACCCCCTCCGCGCGCAATGCCGATCTTCAGGTAACCTCCTTTATTTTGCACAAGCAAGCCTCGGGGTTCGCCTTCGCGTGCAACCCCTTTGGCTTATTTCCTTTGACCAACTCCTCACCCAAAGGCCTTCACGCGCAAAAGAAGCCTCTTGCGCGCAATTGCCCCCCGGGTGCGCGCAATCCAGCCCGATTGCGCGCAACCCCCCTTACTAAGTGGCCATTCGTTAAAGAATGGGCCGTTGCCCCCGTGCGCTATTAGAGGCCCGGTGCGCGCAATCTCCATCTTCCGCGCGCAAAGCACTGGCCCAATTGCGCGCCAGCCCGCCCAATTGCGCGCCGACCCGCGGTATTGCGTGCCAAGCTCCTCTTTTGCGCGCAAACCGCCAAGGGTCGCCCCCTTTGACCCCCTGAGGGTACCCGCCTGCGTGGCGCCCGATGATCTTCATCCCGGGTGCCCGCACCGTGCGTTGTCTTCCCGTGTGGCCCTCCAGGCTCGCGCGAAGTGACACGAACCCATTGGCGGCACCACCACGTCCGAGCTACAAGACTTTAAACTATTCAGCATTCGTCCGCGCTGCAAGACGTTAAACTGCCAAGCATCCATCGTCCTCAACACACGACGTTAAACTGTACTTCATCCGCGCTGCAAGACGTTAAACTGCCAAGCATCCATCGTCCTCAACACACGACGTTAAACTGTACTTCGTCCGTGTTGTAAGACGTTAAACTGCCAAGCATCCATCTTCCTCAACACACGACGTTAAACTGTACTTCGTCTGGCAAGACGTTAAACCGTCCGCTTCGTCCTCAACACACGACGTTAAACTGTACTTCGTTCAGCAAGACGTTAAACCGTCCGCTTCATCCGATCCCGTGCCTCGCACGCAGGGTCCCCCCCCAGTTTGGATTTGGCCCCCACCCGCTCGTCTCTGCAGGGATGTCGGGATTGCCCCTCTTTAGGGACGATTTATTGGAGTGGTCTTCGCCCATGGGGGTAGGGTATTACAAACCCCTAGTTTCTTGTGGGGGACTGCACATCTGTATCTCCATTGTGCTTCCCCACTGCCGAAGCTAGTAGAGGGCGTGACAGGGATCGAGGTCTCTCACCTTCGGCCCAAGTCCCTCTTCAACTGAGCTTTGCCGCACTCAGGTGGCCTCAGTGCGTAAGTCCTGACAGAATGAACTACCTGGACTTTGATCCCTGTCTCCTAAACAGGGTACGTAGGAAGCCTCCCTGAGGTTCAATCCCACCACCTGGTCGTCCCGGTCGTATTCACGTCGGTTCGTCCATCAGTGGACCCCTCCCGGGTTCGCATTCGCGTCGATTCACCTATGAATCCACCCTTGTGGGCGACTGCACATGTGTATCTCCATTGTGCTTCCCCACTGCCGAAGCCAGTAGAGGGCGTGACAGGGATCAAGGTCTCTCACCTTCGGCCCAAGTCCCTATTCAACTGAGCCTTGCCGCATATGGGCCTCCTTAGAGTGTAAGCCTCAAACACCAGTGTCCAGCATGACGTGAAACTGTGATCCACCCGGCCGTTCCATCCCCCTCTGTGTGAGGTGGTTCGGTTCAATCCTCCGCCCGACAGCCTCGACCTCCTCGTGAGTAGGCTTTCCATCGTCCAACATGACGTTAAACTGTATATCCTAACTGCACTGACTTTGATCCGCGCTAACGCGCGGTACGTAGGAAGCCTCTACGGGTTCCAAGCTCTTCACTCCATCATCCATCCTGATCCTTACCCGGGACGCCACATCCCGGTGGGGTCATGCCACTTCATTCCACTCCACTTCACTCGGGAAGCCGCCCATGTGCTGGCCCCAGCATCGGAGGTTTCCCGAAAGGGGTTCTGTCATCTGATCCACTCCTCGTGTTGATCAGTCCGATGTAGTCCCCGCTAGACGTTAAACTCGCGGCATACCCCGTGTTAAACATGGGAAGCTGAGGAAAACCTCGGGTAACGCAGTTCCCCGCACCCAGCGCGGGATGCCTCAGGCCATCACGCCTTTGAGAAGCCCTATTAGGGACGGAAGGCAGACATGCAGAGCCGCAATGTTAAGACACGCCCCCAACACCCAGAGCTACCCGGTCTCCTCACCGCGGGTTGCTGCCCCGACCATAATCCTTGGAGCGTCTGGGAGGAAGCAAAATAATTAACCGGTGTCCATGAAGATATGTCACCGGGAACGAGATTCACGAACATTCTTAAATCTATGAGGGAGACCCGGATTAGGCGACGAGTTCCGAGGAGACGTCCACGGAAGGAGGAGTCGACATCCCATCATCCTGGTTTCGATCAAGGAGTAGACGTCCCTGAATAAGGGAAGGATGCCACCCGCCTTTGGAAAGCGGGACTGCGGGGCCACAAGCCGCGCTCCCATCCCCTCGGGTCGACGGGCGCACGCGCGAATGCATCCTGGCAGAACAGCGTCGGAACAGAAACCCGACACACATCCGCACCGAAACAGAAAATGGTGAACCCGACATGAATCTCTTCTCCTCAATACGAAGACCGATAACTTTCAGAGGTGTTGGAATACTAGCATGTTGCCCAGCCGAGCATTCAGCACCGGGGCACGGAACCCGCCAGGGGCTGGGGAAGGGAAATCGGGCACTCCGTCTCACGACGTCGATGGCCTGGGTTCCCCCCACGGAAGGCGTCGTGGCACTAATGATTGGTTGTCGATTCCTTTTCCTGTCAGTATTAATGTGTTCTTCTCCCTGCTTTCAGGAATCAGGTCGCCCAATCCAGTGCCCGATCGCCGCCCGCCCACTGGCGCAGGGGGAGGGGAAACACCGACGCGGCTACTCCGCGCGGTCCCGCCCGTTCCACAGTTGTCCCAGCAGCCGCAACTGTGGGGAAACCACGCCCTCTCTCCCCCTCGGAGGTCATCCAGAGAAGGGTGATCAATAACTTGGTGCGGAGATATGAGGAAGAGGGAGTCATCCCCACCAGGGACATGACCCGCCTAGACCTCGAGGAAGCTGCACCTCGCCACCAACGCCGCCCCCGAGGGCCGCGCAGGGAGGCACCGCTGCCTACCTCGACGTCCAATCGCTTCGGGAGTTTATCCCCGGAACGCTCCGACAGCTCCCTCCCCTATGCGGATGAGGTGGAGGATGTCCGGGACCACCCTATCCGAGATTCGTTCCAGGGATCCGCGATAAGGGCTCCTGCCAGGCCACGTCGACACCGCCGCAAGGCTTCTCGAGTCGAAGAACGGGCTCTCCACCTGCCTGCGCCGCTAATCCCGACTCGTCTTCCCCAACGCCAACGTCGGGCACGAGCGGAAGAGGATGCCCACCTTGGGGCCCTAGCAACAGCGGCCGCGTTGGCCCAAGCCACTGCTGGCTCCAATCACCAGGCCCCTACGCATCCTGAGCAGGGGCACTTCTATGCCCGACCTGGATCAAGGCCCCGACCGCCCCAAAGGCAGGTTGGGTTGACTCTCCCGGTTGCTGGTACAGGCAATAGCCACCGCGGACCACCTCGCGGTAGCACTATTCACCAGCAGGGTCTACTCCGTGTGGCCGATCCAAGAGGCATGGGTTATCCCACCTTCCGATCCCGGCCCGGAGGCCTGCCCGGAATCATCTCTCCCGCATCCCCTTTGATATCTGTCCCGGTGCTCCTCGCACCTTGGTTTCCAGTCTTCTTGGCCCCAGCACCGGTGCGGCCAGAGGACGCCAGGACAGAGATCATCCATGCCCCGAAGAACCACCCAGGGGCAGGAAGGCGAGGCGTCAACGTCAAGGGAGGAATGTTAGGGAATTCCGGAAAGAGATCTGACCGGTTCGTTTCTCTGATACAGAGGCGGAGTATGATTCGGCGATGGAGCCCTCCCCCCGATCCCGCCAGTCAGGGGAAGGGGTAGGAATGCGGAACGTCAGCCTCGTACTCCCCGAGAGCGAGATCGATGTGATCCCTGCTTCTCTCCGAAGGTATATCCGAAGTAGCGAGGGCCTGGTAGACCCCCAAGGATCAAGCTTGCGGTTGGTACCGGCCCCTCCGGAAGCGCCTTCTGCCTCGATCGGAGAAGCCAGAGACCTTTTCTGGGGACCGACGGTCGAGCCACGATCTAGTGCACCCTCGGCGAGCACCGACTCTATGGCAGGATGTTCGCTCGCCGGCCCGTCCTACCGTGATGTGGTAGTTGGGGCACCACAACCCTCAGAGGGCGGCCCGAGATATGGAGGCCAATCGGCCTGCTCGCCGTATTCACCGCCGGCCAGCCCGCCGGCCCAGCGGCCCGCCTCAGCACCACTGCCGGTTCCCCGTCCATTCCCAGTCGCTGAAGGGGACTAAGAAGACCTGGGTCCCGAGTTTGAGTCGTGGAGCTTCTGGACCGTCCTTGTAGAGGGTCACTTCCCTGGGAAGTTTTGGCCAGTCGCAGGACCGGACTTTGATGCACCAGAATCGCTCACCCCGGATGAGTTCGAATGCTTCCTCCGAACTCTCTGGGAGACTCAATCCCGTCTTCACCGCCTACAAATGCCATATCCCGGGAGTCAAGCACACCTGGAGGATATTGGTGAGCAGTTCCGTCAGATTGACCTAGCCACGCTCCCCGCGGTTCGGCACCCCGGGTCATTTGGGCACCACGAGGCCCTCCAACAACGATACGTCGAGTGTTTTCAAGTACTCCTCAAGGTTATCGAGGAAGACACCCCCCACGTGTATATTCGTGGATGGGGGCAGTACGCTTCCCTATGCTTCAGTGCGATTCGCCGACAGCCCGACTCGCTGGGTGGCCCTGAGGGTACATCCCCAGGGACGGAAACGGTCAATATGGTTGGCCTGTCGGGAGAGGGGGACGGCTTGGAACTTCTCAACGGGGGCTCTTCCCCTGAAGACAAGCCGTCGATGGATCCATCGGTGAGAGTTACTCGTCACCAGAGGAGCCTCCTGGGTCTCCCCGCACCCACTGAAGCACTGATGTTGAGCCGAAACGTCAGCAAAGGTAAAGAGCACGGCGGGGCTATAAAGCCTGCCGACCCATCTGCCTCCATACAGAGGGTGGATGAGGATCCCAAAAAGGCCACGCTACGTCAACAGCTCGCCGAGCAGAAGAAGCTAGTTGACCAGCTCCTCGCCGAGCGCGCTGTAGAGCGACAGCCTGACTACGGTGATCCTAGGACAGGACAGCAGGGACAGGAACAACCACTCCTCGACGAGACTCTCCCGGGCAACCGTGGTTATGCCGTGTTTGCCGAGAGAGGAGAGGCCATTGCCTATGGCAAGAGGGCACGGTATGTTTCACCACACCCTCCCGAACGGTGTGACTACCTGAGAGACCCCTCTCGGATTCCTCCTGCTGCCCCAAGGGCCGCTCCGCCCGCCATCCCACGAGCTGCCGAGTTCGACGACCCGGTCGATGACCCGATTGAAGAGACATGCAATGCGCTCGTGGTTAGAGATCCTCACCAGGACTGGAACCCATGTCCGGACGATCCGATGGCGGCACTCATCGCCCTCTTGGAAGCCTTGGAGACTCGGCAGGTGGCGATCCCACCGGACGGCAAGCCATACCCAGCATGGGTGGATGACATGCCGGCACCTCTGGGATTCGGGAACCCCACTTTCGCCCCCTTCAACGGTACTGGAGATCCGCCACAGCATTTGGCCCATTTCAACTCGAGGTGCGGGCCTATGTTAGGAACTCCAGCGCAGCAGGAGGCCGCTAAGATTCGCTGCTTTGTCCAGACGCTGGAAGGGCCAGCATTTGTCTGGTACAGCCAGCTCCCTGTCGGGTCGATAACTAGCTGGGAGGACCTTCGTAGACAGTTCCTCTACCAGTTCAGTTCCACGACCCAGAAGACGAGTATCGCAGACCTCTTCAAGTGCAAGCAAGGGCCTGATGAGCGAGTCGCGGATTTCGTCGCCCGATGGAAGGGTCTCACGTATTCCCTTGACATGCCATTGACTCAGGAGCAGTTGCTGACAATGTGCGTCGGGAACGTCAAGACCGAGCTGGTCCCTTCCTTGATCACTCAGAATTACCCTGGAGGGTTCAGGGACTTCTCAGACAAAGCTCAACGTCTTGAGGAATCCCTGCAACAGGCCAGTCAGGCACGCCCGCTGCCTCCTATGATCCCTGCAAGGAGAGTCAGCAGGGCTGAGCCCGCTGCTGTTGCCCAGATAGAGGCCCCCATGCAGTTGGAGCTGCTGCCGGTGAGGCCATCTCCACAGCCTCATAAGAATCCGCCTCCACGGGCTCAGTTCCCGGCCCAGCAGCGGCTGCCCCAGAACCGGCCGACCCCTCCGCGTAATGTACCGCCGCAACCCAGGAGAGATAATCGGGGTCCACCTCCTCGGAAGGCCCCTCCAGCCCCTCGTCAAGACCACGCTCCCAGGGCCCCGCGATACCTGACTTACTCATTTCACGAGGATCAGGTCCCCGGTTATTTCCGGAGCGCCCTGGAGCAGAGGATTGTGCGACTGCCTGAGTGTTGGAGGCCATAGGAGGCACATCTCACGGATAACCCCTACTACTTCCCTTACCATCGGGCCCTGGGGCACACCATCTGGCGGTGCTACATGTTTAAGGACTGGCTCCAAGACCAGATTAACAACAATGTAATCAGGTTGGGCCCAGCTCCAGCATAAGTGGCGGGTGTGTTCATGAGATCAGATGACGATAGTGGCGACGAAGACGAATGGCAGCTGGTCTCCGACCGTGGATCCCAGAAGTATAATTACTGGATGGCCCGCAAGACGATCATTTGCTCTCATGGAATCATCCGTGCGCGCTTGAATCAGCCTGATCCCCCAGAATCTGCGGGTGCTGCTTCGGCATCGTCGTCCCAGCCTGCCTCTTCCGAGAAGAGCAAACGGCGGCGGCGCAAGAAGGAAGATCACGCCCCGCCAGTTCCGCCACTATCCCGCACTCTCGGCGATTTCATGCCCCCGGGGATGGGGGTCCCTCCCCGGATCCTCCCGGTGATGAATGATTCGTCCGATGACAGTGTGGGGTACGCTTCGGTTAATACCGTCGAGTTGGTAAATCCCTTTTCGGTTCCCGACGTTGAAGAACACCAGGTGGACCTCCCTAGTGTCCCCAGTTGTCGCCACCATCGGAGGAACCGCAACAACATGAGTCGCTAGGTCACAGCAGTTGGTACCTCCAGCCAGGCCGTGCACGCCACTGAGACTAGGCAGCGGGCTCAAAATCGATCTCAGCGCACGCAGCCCCCCCATCCGGGGATGACAGATTCGCCTTCGCCACTGTTTGTGGTATGGGACCAGGAAGAACCGCCTCAACCGCGTCGCGACCAGCTCCGTCCTGCCACGAGTCCATCCCGGCCTCCTGGCCCCAGTACGGTGACTACTTCCTGGGCTTCAACCAGTGAACAGCGAGATGCGCCAAGCACCAGTCGGCCGCCGGTCCAACCGGCAAGGCCCGTCATGCCTCCAACCGCAGAGCAACCTCCCGCAACTAGGGGCTCGCTCTTGGAAAGAAAGTATGATGTCCTGAAGCACTTGGCCGACATCCCATCAAGGCTCTCCATCCTTGAGGCTCTGCTCCTATCACCTGAGATGCGTGAGGTGCTCGCTGAAGCCCTGAAAATCCCCCTCCAGTTTGAGACGGAGGTTGCGGCTGCAGAGGCCTTTCACGCCGAAGCGATTGAGAACTCCGAATGTCAGGAAGTTATCTCGTTCTCTGGTAAGGATGAAGACCCTCCTATACAGGGGCACATTTGTCCGTTGTATGTTACTGGCCAGTTCAATGGCCTTGAAGTCTGGTGCTGTCTTGTCGACACGGGGTCTGGGATTAATCTGATTCCAACTCGGACTCTCCGGAGATTGGGGTTGTCTGAGGATGACTTGATTCCCTCCGACCTCAGGATCCAGGGGTACGACCGCACTGAGCAAACTCCGGTCGGCAAGATACGTTTGAAGACCCAGTTCGGTGACCTGGTTGCCAACACCGAATTCATGGTGGTCTCTCAGGACACTGCGTATAACGCATTGATGGGCAGGCCATGGCTCCACCTTCATGCGACGGTTCCCTCATCATACCACCAATGCCTTAAATACTCCCTTAATGGTCGAGTAGGCGTGCTTCAGGGAGATGCCTCTCCTTTTGCCTCATGTGAAGCCCACTATCTGGACGCGGACTATTACAAGGGCAAGGATAAGCAGATCCTGACAGGTGGGGTTGAGCCTGTCGCTGTTGCAAGTGATCCCTGGGCAAGTTTGGATGACGCTTACGTCCTCCCGATCCATCGGTTGGACGTAGCCATGGTCTCGACGGCCTGTGAGTCTCCTGATGAGATGACCGCGACCGCCCATGCCAGCACCAGCGGCCCAGCGGGATCTGGTAGCCCCAATAAAGTTTCCAACGCAGTCTCTCTCGTGGACGATCCATCCCTGAGTGGAGAGGACGTGGAAGATGCACCCCCATCCTTTGAGGAGGGCGTCTCCGCCACGGTCGATGAATTAGTACAGATGAACCTTGGAACCGAGGCAGATCCAAGACCCACATTGGTCAGTGCCGCCATGCCCTCTAAGGAGTGGCAGCAGTACGTGGACTTCCTCAGACAGCACCGTGATGTGTTCGCTTGGGGCTATGACAAGATGCCGGGGCTAGATCCTCAGGTAGCCGTCCACCGCCTTGGTCTCCCGGCGAACCATCGCGGGTTCAAGCAGCCTCCCAGGAAGATTCACCCATTCCACGGTGCCATGGTTGAGGCCGAAGTTGACAAGCTTATCAAAGCCAACTTCATGAGGGAAGTTCAGTACCCCAGATGGCTGGCCAACATTGTGCCGGTCAGGAAGAAGAACAGGCAGATCAGAGTCTGTATCGACTTCCGCGATCTCAACCGCCACTGTCCGAAGGATGATTTTCCCCTTCCGGTGACAGAGCTGTTTATTGACGCCACGACAGGGTTCCAAGCCCTCTCCTTCATGGATGGATACTCCGGATACAACCAAATCTGGATGGCCCCTGAGGATGAGGAGTTCACTTCCTTCAGGGCCCCCCAAGGTATCTTTTGTTACCAGGTCATGCCCTTCGACCTGAAGAATGCAGGTGCCACCTATCAACGGGCGATGCACCGCATATTCAAGCCAATCCTCGGCACACTGGTGGAATGCTACGTCGACGACTTGGTGGTCAAATCGCGCCAGCGTCAGGACCATCTCAAAGATCTTGAGAAAGTGTTCTGCTTCCTCCGGTCTCGCTGCCTGAAGATGAACCCGTTGAAGTGTGCCTTCGGGGTCACCTCCGGGAAGTTTCTTGGCTTTGTGGTAAGATACCGGGGTATTGAGATCGACCCAGAGAAGATCAGGGTGATTAGCCAGATGCCTCCCCCAGGTAACATCCGGTAACTGCAAGGGTTCCAAGGCCACTTAGCCTATATACGCCGATTCATCGCGAATCTGGCCGGAAAGTGTAAGCCCTTTTCTCGGCTCATGAAGAAAGGTACCACCTATGTATGGGATAAGGAGTGTCAGACCGCTTTCGAGGAAATCAAGCAGTACCTGCTTCAACCTCCGGTTCTGATGCCGCCTGTATCTGGGAAGCCGCTGGTCCTTTATGTGACTGCCCTGGAACGGTCCCTTGGTGCCCTTCTCTCCCAGAAGAACAACGAGGGAACAGAGAATAGACTCTATTACCTCAGTCGCATGCTCCTCGATGCGGAAGTTAGGTATTCCCCCATCGAGAAGAGCTGTCTGGCGCTTCTATTTGCCGTACAGAAATTACGGCACTACTTGCAGCACCACGAGGTACAGTTGGTTTCTCGGGTAGACCCGTTGAAATATATCCTGAGCCGGCCTATGTTGACTGGCCGTCTAGCGCGGTGGGCTGTGATTCTCCAGCAGTTCGACATCAGGTATGTTCCTCAGAAGGCCATCAAAGGGCAAGCATTGGCGGACTTTCTGGCTGCTCACCCAACCTCCGCGGATCAGCCGCTGGATCTAGGATTTCCTGATGAGGCCGTTCTCTCGGTCGATCGTGCCAATCCATGCTGGAAGATGCACTTTGACGGTGCCTCCCGGAGCCCCACCGGTAGAAGACTCGATAATCCTAAGCTCAACAGAGTGGGCTTGGGTATCGTCTTCATTACCCCGGAGCAAGCCGTGCTGCCATACTCTTTCCTGTTGTCAGAGGGCTGTACCAACAATGAGGCGGAATACCATGCCCTCATCACTGGCCTCGAGTTAGCTCTCGAGATCGACGTGCCCCATCTGTGTGTGAAAGGGGACTCCGAACTGGTCGTTAGGCAGATCAATGGTGACTATGTTGTCAGGAAGCCGGAACTTGTGCCATTGATGGAGTGCACCCTCCTCCTGATGGCCCAGTTCCCTTCTCGGCCAGAAATTGTCCATATTCCCCGGTCGCAGAACGGTCGAGCAGATTCTTTGGCCAGCCTTGCTGCATCACTCGCAGAGCCTGAATAGGACAACCTGATCATCCGCGTAACGCACTGCAGGCTCATCGCTCCCGTTATCCCGGAGGGAGATCGCGGCCCGTCGGTAAGTAATCTCACCACGGTTGCCCTTGTGCCTGGAGCCCCGAGTACCACAGATATGGCAGTCGAACCAGCCCCTGATTGGAGGACGCCTTTGGTTGAGTACCTCCAACATGGCATTCTCCCGTCGGATCGGGCCGAGCGCGAGCGAGTTCGACGCCGCGCATCGCAGTTTGTCCTCCAGAACAGTCCCGGCCTAGAGCAGATCCTCTATAGACGTGGATTTGATGGTGTTATCCTCCATTGCCTTCAGGGAGTTGAGATCCCACGAGTCATGCAAGAGGTTCATGATGGTTCATGTGGTGCCCACCAGACTGGGCCGAAGCTGTCCCACCAGATTTGGAGGTTGGGATACTTCTGGCCCTCCATGATCCATGACTGCATCGAGTATGCCAGGAAGTGCCACGCGTGCCAGGTTCATGCGAACTTTGTTCATCGGCCGCCGGAGCCTCTCCATACCACCAGGTATTCTTGGCACTTTGCAGTCTGGGGGCTGAACGTTGTGGCACCTTACCTGCCGGCGACGGCTTGCCAGTGCCGGTTCATTCTGACAGCCACGGACTTCTTCTCCAAATGGGCAGTGGTGATTCCGCTCAGAGAGGTCAAATCCTGTTCTATCGCTGACTTCGTGACCTCCAACATCATTTATCGATTTGGAGTGCCTCACGCTATCCTCACGGATAACGGAGCCAATTTCCGAGCAGCCGAGTTGAAGAAGTTGTACGCCAAGTACAACATTCGCTCAAACCATACATCTCGCTATCATGCGCAGGCGAATGGACAGATTGAGGCGTTTAACAAGACCCTCTATAACATTCTGCAAAAGATGGTTGGTCAGAACAAGAAGAGTTGGCCGGACAAGCTCCCCAACGCCCTCTGGGCTTATCCGACGAAGAATCGCAATTTCACCCAGATGACCCCTTATTCACTGGTGTATGGAGCTGAGTTCGTCCTGCCCATCGAGATCCAGTTACCATCCTTGCGCACTGCGGTCTACGACCAGCAAGTGCCAGACAGAGCTTCTGAAGCCCGTCTAGTCGAGTTGGAAGCACTGGATGAGAATAGGCTTCGCGCTTTGCACAACTTGGAGAGGCATCAGAGCAGAATGGATTGAGATTTCAATAAGAGGGTTCGCCTCTGCTCCTTCCTGCAGGGTGACCTAGTACTGGCCCTAAGAGCACCAATGATCCCCGGCAGGAAGCCACCCAAGTTGGAGCCCAAGTGGGAGGGACCTTTTGTCGTCCACAAGATCTATCCCAATGGCGCGTACTCCCTAGCGACTATGGATGGTGAGCGTGTAACTCCTCCCACCAACACTAGGTTCCTCAAGCAGTACTTTGCCTGAGTGCACATCGTCCCGCATGACGTTAAACTGCACATCGTCCCGCATGACGTTAAACTGCACATCGTCCCGCATGACGTTAAACTGCACTTCGTCCCGCATGAAGTTAAACTGCACTTCGTCCCGCATGACGTTAAACTGCACTTCGTCCCGCATGACGTTAAACTGCACTTCGTCCCGCATGACGTTAAACTGCACTTCGTACCGCATGACGTTAAACTACACTTCTTCCCGCATGACGTTAAACTGCACTTCATCCCGCATGACGTTAAACTGCACTTCGTCCCGCATGACGTTAAACTGCACTTCGTCCCGCATGACGTTAAACTGCATTCGTCCCGCACGACGTTAAACTGCATTCGTCCACGCTGCAGGATGTTAAACTGCATGCTCCATCGTCCCGCATGACGTTAAACTGCACTTCGTCCCGCAAGATGTTAAACTGCCTCTCAAGAACTATGTACGGCTTGATTCCCATCCTTATGGGATACGTAGGACCGCCTAGACGCTTGTGTTCCAGGTCCAGCCCCGTCTCTTGGTTGATCACGGGGATCTGCCGTCCTTTGGTTGCTCTCAAGGTGAGTCCTCCTACCCTTTCCGGTGATCTGTTAGCATGTTTTGGGGTACTCCGGTCTATGACCTGTAGTGTCGGATTCAATCCCGACAAGTCCTGTGTTACTTGTCGGGCCTCGCACTTCCTCTTGTTTGGGCCTTCCTGGGCAGCAAATCGATATGAATCCTGCGCTTGAGCGGTTGATGCTCGTTTGCTTGCCTCATCCTAGGCTGACGCGATCGGATGTTGTGTTGCGAATATGGTCAGCAACGTTCTTGATCGCCATTTCAACTCTTTCAGGCTCTGAACATTGGTTGCGCAGTACTTATCACACTCCGCCTCAGTGCGTTGTGGTGGAAACTCGACACTCTCTCTTCATACTGACCCTCAGTACACCTCAACACGTTAGGCAGGCCAACTAGGGTAATGGTTCCATTCAAGGCTCCCACGATATGAGAACCAATGATATATGATGATGTCCTCCCTAAGGGCCATGTGTAGCTAGACCCTCTTCCCCATGAGGAGGAAGGAGTCGCCCGAACAATCGCGTTCTCGGCCCAGCATAGCTGGAGGCTAGCATCTCTGCCCCTCGGTTGATAGACATATGCAGGCCCCTATCCCAGGATCCTTCTCCTGGAATTGTGCGTGACCGCAGGGCTGGGATGTGTCCCCACCTCCGCTGGGTCCTCCGTATCGCAATAAGCAGATTCCTCCATGGTCCGAGCCACACGACCTTAAACTGTGTTTCCTGGTCTTACCACACGACCGTAAACTGTGATCGTCTTGGCCGCCCGACGAGAAACGACACTGCATTGTGATGTTCTCCTCAGGGGACACTCACGTTGGGCGCTGGTTAATAACCACGCCATTTATCAATGCCTTTCATGGCTTGATTATTGTGGCGACGCCAGGGATTTATTAATCAACAGGCATGTCGCTGCACAAAGAAAAACCATCCACCTTTAAGGACAAACAAGAAATACCAAATACCGCTTCTTTTGGGTGCGAGGGCCAGACCCACACCCCTCCCCACGCTGGTGCCCGATTGTGTTGCGCCGCGCTTCAAGAACTACGTGTGTCTTGATTCCCATCCTTATGGGATACGTAGGAACGGCCAGATGTTTGAAACTTCGGGTCCAGCCCCCCACCTCTTAAAAGATTCCCCCTTCTCTTGGGAATCCGCCGCCTTCGGGTCACCCTCGAGGCGTGTCCCTCGACCCCTTGCAGTGGTCCGCCGGTGTCAAGAGTACTCTGGTCTATTTCCAGGAGGGTCAGGTTCAGCTTAGTCAGGTTCCTTCCACTTTTTAGGCTTCATGCTCCCCTTCATTCGGACCCATCGCCTATGCCCTGGGTGGAACCCCCATGAGCGGTCTGGATACAATGCCTCAGTGCTCTCCCACCGATTCGGGCTGGTGCCCCCAAGGGCCTCGGGCAGCAAATCGATAGGAATCCTGCGATTGAGCGGTTGATGCTCGTTTGCTGCCTCATTCCATCAACGGTCAGTGCGATATTGATGCTGCTTTTCCGCCACGGTCGGCAGTACTCCCATATCGTTACGCCGGTGCCCCCAGTCCTTGAGTGAATGGCCGCATGATTCACATTACGTTTTCCACCTCCCATTCTGACCAGGCAAAATCTCGACACTCTTGACACTATCCCTCAGTGCATCTTAGCATATCCAGGGGATAGGACCACGATGTGGCGTACTTTGAGGTTCTTATGGTCCGAGCTCTAAGACCTTAAACTAAGATCTGCCCCTATGGTCCGAGCTCTATGACCTTAAACTAAGATCTCCCTAAACGGGTTTCTACGTCCCACATGACGTTAAAACTGCACTCTCAGAACTACGTGTGGCTTGATCTCCAGCCTGATGGAGTACGTAGGAACGCCCGGGCATCTCGACTCGGGTCCAGCCTCAGGGATCGCTAAGTCCCGCCCCTTCTCATCGCCGGCTGTCTGGCCTGGCTTCTGGTAGAGTGGTGCGGTTGTGATATTCTCCCTGATTCAGCTCGGGATTCCCCATTGCAATGATGGGAAGTGACAGTTTCCTCGTCAAAGAGGTTCTGTCTGAGAATTGGGGTGATTCACGACCAGATTAGTGCATCCGCCTAATACGCTTTCCCCGCGGTGGCGCAATTTTGGGAGTGTTAGATTCTGTCCGAACAAATCATCACTTCGCCCCACGCTTCGCATGCCCTTTTGATCCGGATTTCCACCCTTGTGTCTGAAGGAACCCCCAAAGCGGTATTGATGATGACATGTGATCCGCATCCTGCAACATGAATGATGACCTTCGGTCCATCTATTGTAGTAGTATGGTCGATTGATCCATTGTTTGCTTGCCGTCTTGGGCATTTCCTAGAAGGCTGACCGTCGTGGATTTCTGAATTCGGGACACTCGATTCACCCTTTCTCATTTCCCTATGTTCGGATAAAATCTCAACGCCCCTAGCGTTGTCCCACTCGTGTGTCAGAACAAGTTGGGGGGATGGTACATTGATTAGGCCTGAGGTCTCCCTTCCTAGGAATGACCTCCCTCTTTTCCTTAGAAATCCAGGCCCAATTGTGGATGCCTGAAGCTTGGTTAACGCTCCCGCAAGACAATGAATCGTGGTTGAGAACGTTAAACCAAAAGATGCAGATAAATATATTGATTCATACAAATGGATCGAAGTATTGAGTAGCGGAAGGAAAAAGTTCTGGGAATGGCAAAAACAAATCCCTTAGGGATTAGCGTACTGAATGGATCTTTCCAACGCCGCTACCTTTTGGCTGGCGGCCTCCAGAGCTGCTTCTCGCTCTCTGCATGCCCTCTCTTCGTCGGCGGTCGCAGCGCATAGCTCGCCGATCCTGGCCTGTGCACGCTCCCGCTCGACTTGAAGTGTGACCATATGGTGGCCCGCCTCCGTCAGCTGTACCTGGGCGTCATCCAGCTGGGCCGTCAATTTCTCCACAAGCTCAGTGCACGCTGCGACGAAGGCCTCCTTCTCAGCCGCCTGCCCTTCGAGGCGCCGAACTTCCTGCTCCGCCACGAGGAGCGCCCGCGTGTTTTCCGACATGTCCCAACATTGTGCGACGTCAGCACGCCGGCGGTTCTCGCGCATCTTTTCGGCCATGAAATCACGGACCGTCAGATGGAGGCGTCGAGCATCAACTCCCCCGGCACACAGGAAGCGCAGCCAGGTTTGAAGCGATCCCATGCGCCCCAGCCACTCTGATGAGGGTCGCTTGAGGAAGCGCTGGATGCACTTCCACCCCCTGCGGCGCGTTATCCGGCTCTCCTCGACCACCTCCGCTTCCGAGTCGTCCATCTCCTCGGGGTCGGTAGGCCGGTAGGCAGGGAAGGCAGCCATCAGGTCTGCTGCTGGGTCCGCCCCTGGGATTTCCTCACAGGGGATAGGTTCCCCAACATATGGGCGACCTTCTTCTCTCGCCCCAGCGGCGTTGACACCCTCGTCAGCCCCTGACCTCTCTCCGATGGCAGCACCACCAAAGTCTGTTTCCCCCTGATCAGTAGTTGGTGGGGCCGGCTCGGTGTGAGAAGTCTGTTCCGGAGAAGGCGGCATGTCTGCCACTGGTCGACTCGTGGATGGTCTGGGTTCGACAGCCCGACGAGCCTCCAGTATTGAGATCACTGCGCAAGGCATGCCGTGGTTAATCACGGATCGTCAACGGCAAGCACCAGCAGTAAAGTAAGAAGACTTACGGGAGTCCAGAGCGTCATCTCCCGCTATCCCGGCCGCCGCAGGAGCAATTGCAGCAGGGGACCACTCAGCGCTTGTCAATTCGATGATAGGTGTCTGGCCCCCGCCCTGTCCTGCTAGCGCCTCTCCTACTCCTACTGAGGATGCCTGACCAACATCCGTGCACTCCTGAGGAAGATGAAGAAATGGGTTAGAAGCTGCATAAGAGAATGGACGAAGCAGGTTGAGTAGGGATAGAAGCGGACCTCGAGGAGCTCGGTGATATCGATATTGTCAGAGCCGGCCACCTCGCCGCTCTCCCGTGAGCTCCCAGGATGGGAACTTCCCTCAGAGCCTTCATCCTCCCCCGTCTCCTCCTCTTCCTCTGAATCATCGTTACTATCATCTTCCTCCGGCGGCATCTGTTCTGGATCAGGCTCTAGACCGAGCATCACCTTCACCAGAAGGGGCGGATCTGCACGCTGTCCATGTTGGCGCGCGTACTCGTCCATGGCCGTCAGATACGCATACCGCCGGTGGAAGTTCACCCTGTCGGCGACCTGAAGGCGCCCGACCTCTGGTAGATGGATTCCTTATCTGGTTTTCTTCTGCCAGATGGTTTCGGTCCCCAGCGACTGCCGCAGGGTCATCCAGGCCGACCACAGCGCTGGGAAGACTGCATCATGGGAGGGTTCGAGTAGACGCCTTAACTGCTTCCCGTGCCGCTCCCCGACCACCGCATGTGCCCCCTCTCTGGGCGCTGAATCCATGGCGGCAGTCTGCGATGTGCCCGCCGCCGAAGTCCCTTCCCGCGCCGGCTCCGCTGCTTGGCGCGCCTCCGTTCTCCCCCGCGTAACGGCGCCTCGCCTCCTTCCTTGACGCCCGGTCTCCGCACGGGTGACCTCGAGCCGCCGAACTGGCTTCCGTAGAAGCCCCTCGGGGTACGCGATGGCCTAGTGTTCGGCGTACTCGGTTGCCAAGCCTACGTCGACCCCGGTAGGAGGGAGAGTGATGACATCGCCAGAGCCGAAAGCGGCGAACATTAACCACATCTGGAGAAGGACGCAAGGGTTCGTCTCCTCCCGGACAGCAGCGAATACCCTCTTCGGCATCCGTTGAAGGCACCCGAACTGCCTGGCGAACTGCGTTGGCACGTAGGGCTCGCAGATCACCTTCCCGTTGATCCGAGCCACGAGCACCCCGCCCCGCATGCTCAGGAAGTATTCGTGCTGCTCCAGCAGACCCTGCCCATTGTCGATCATCTGGCCAATAGGAGTGGGGAACGGGCTGAAGTTGAAATTGGCGTGATTGCCAATCCGAATCCTCACGCCCTCTTCATTTAGGGTCATCGGAGCGACCCCCGCGATGTTCAGCAGGGAGGGTCACAGGCCGTTTCCCAGAGGAATGACGGCGTTTGGAAACGTGTACCCACCAAGGTGAGCAGCCACCCAGCCGTGGAAGAATTGAAAGGGCCCACAAACCCTTCGTGGCGACCCCCCTCGCGAGATGCGTCCCAGGATGGAGTACAGCTTAGCCAGCACTGGGACCCCGAGGTTGAATCTTTTGTTGGCGGCCATGGCGCCCGCCATCACCAGTGTCGCCGGGCGGACGCCCATCCTCGCGTCCCGCACTGGCAGGAGCCACCCACTCAGAAAGGCAGCCAGGAACGCCGTGTACCGGATATTTGGGTCCTGGGCCTCGATGACGTGGTACCCCCATGAGCGGTAGTATCCTGTCTCCAGAACCCGCCAGTACGACCCGTTCCGGCTCCTCTGAGCCGCGGTCGGGCACCGCTTCCCCCTGCCTGGCATCTTGACCACTGGGTCATGCTCCAAGAACTGGCTGAACCACTCCTTGTAGGCTATGTCCTTGCGGAAGTCCTTGACCCCGAGCCGCTGCGTAGCCAGGTCCAGTAGATGCCATGTCAGGATGGGAGTTCGTGACCTGTCGCCCCAGGTGTTCCTCAGAGGCAGGAACTCATCGTATTCGTAACCCTCCAGCGGGATACCTCCAATGCAGTGGATGTCCCAGAGACCGATGCTGACCTGCCCATTATGAAGATGGAAGGTGTTGGTATCCGGGGACCAGTAGGTGAACAACTCTGGCCCGAGCTCGGGCTGCTGGTAGAAGTGGAACTGTGACGTCCACACCGCCTCAAACAGTCTGATGTACCGCAGTTCCTCTGCGAAGTGATCACAGGTGTGGCGTACCCAGAATGCCCAGGCCCACTCACTGGTGAAATTTCCCCCAGACCGCAAGTCCCAGTCCTTCAGCCATCCCCTCGTGTCGTCAGTGACACTCTGGCGATACTTGCTCGAGTAGAGTGCTGGAGAGTTCTCCGCAGTAGGCTCACTCCCAGTAATGGTTCGCGTCCTCGGGTTCAGGACATAGACATCTAAGTGCCTGGTCTCCCTGGCAGGATGCCCGTTGTTGGTGATGTTATAGCGGGGAAGCTCGTCCTCCCGAGTCACCCAGGTCCGTGGCGCATCAACCTCGAACCCTGGCACCGGAACCTCATCCAGGATGCCGTAGTTCCAGAGTGGAAGGTTGTCCGACAGCGGATACGTCTTCTGGGCCGACTTCAGCAAATCGAACAAGGATTGATTGTTGGAAACAATCTCCTTGGCTCCGTAGACCTCCTCGTTCGCCGCCATCTCAGCTCTGCAAATGGCGGCATCCCCCTCATTCACTTGATTCGCGGCCATCTCAGAAGCTTCGGGAGTCGTGTGGGTTAAGGGATGAGGCGTGCGGAATCGGAGGAGGCTGGTAGAGAAATTTGGGAGTTGGTGCGCAATCCTAGTAGACGGCGCGCAATTGGGAAGTCTGTCGCGTAAAACCCCGGGTATTCGCGCAAAACAAGCCGAAATCCGGATGAGTTTGCGCGCCGAACGAGCGAATTTCGCGCCATCAATGGCAATTTCGCGCACGAGAGCTTGGAAGCTTATCGCGCGGAAAGCCTGTGTACGGCACGCGAGGCCCAGGGCCCCTATTTATAGGCGAGGCCGGGTGTCCGCGCCGCGCGGAAAGCGCTTTGCGCGACCAAGACAGCGAATTTCGCGCCCGACGGCCTTTTTGCGCGCCAAAGTCCCGCACCACCCAGGACTTCGGCATTCCGGCGTCTCCCTCGGAACCCGATCGTTGCGACCTCTCGTCGATCAGATTCCGAGGGGGGGCTTTTGTAGACGCCGGAAAAGTCCGTTACTCCTCAAACGAAGTTCCGGATGAGGAAAGCGAGGTCATATTTGGAGTCAGAAGCATGTTTCGGAAGGCCCAAAGGCCTTGCGCGAAATATCGGAGGCCCGCGCGCAATATTGGCTAGGCACACGCAATCCTTCCGGGATTCGTGCAATGGGGCGAGTCGGCGCGTAATTTTCCGCGCCCGACGTCCCTGCGCGCCGGGCCCCTATTTCGCGCCCGAGCCGCGTTGCGCGCCCGCGAGCCGAATTGTGCGCCCGCGCGCCGACTTGCGCGCCCGTGAGCCGAATTGTGCGCCCGGGGTTGCCTATAAATACAAGGCGACCCCCGACGTTTTGAAGGTTTCCAGAATTCGAAGGGTCGCTCGTGCGTGAAATCCCACCCCCTCCGCGCGCAATGCCGATCTTCAGGTAACCTCCTTTATTTCGCACAAGCAAGCCTCGGGGTTCGCCTTCGCGCGCAACCCCTTTGGCTTCTTTCCTTTGACCAAATCCTCACCCAAAGGCCTTCGCGCGCAAAAGAAGCATCTTGCGCGCAATTGTCCCCCGGGTGCGCGCAATCCAGCCCGATTGCGCGCACCCCCCCTTAATAAGTGGCCATTCGTTAAAGAATGGGCCGTTTCCCCCGCGCGCTATCAGAGGCCCGGTGCGCACAATCTCCATCTTCCGCGCACAAAGCGCTGGCCCAATTGCGCGCCATCCCTCCCAATTGCGCGCCGACCCGCGGTATTGCGCGCCAAGCTCCTCTTTTGCGCGCAAACCGCCAAGCGTCACCCCCTTTGACCCCCTGAGGGTACCCGCCTGCGTGGCGCCCGATGATCTTCATCCCGGGTGCCCGCACCGTGCGTTGTCTTCCCGTGCGGCCCTCCAGGCTCGCGCGAAGTGACACAGACCCATTGGCGGCACCACCACGTCCGAGCTACAAGACGTTAAACTGTTCAGCATTCGCCCGCGCTACAAGACGTTAAACTGCCAAGCATCCATCGTCCTCAACACACGACGTTAAACTGTACTTCGTCTGCACTACAAGACGTTAAACTGCCAAGCATCCATCGTCCTCAACACACGATGTTAA
Source organism: Viscum album (assembly GCA_963277665.1). Taxonomy (NCBI): domain Eukaryota; kingdom Viridiplantae; phylum Streptophyta; class Magnoliopsida; order Santalales; family Viscaceae; genus Viscum; species Viscum album. Next base: position 174,243,506 of record OY728119.1, on the reverse strand, counting down.
ACTGTACTTCGTCCGCGCTGCAAGACATTAAACTGCCAAGCATCCATCGTCCTCAACACACGACGTTAAATTGTACTTCGTCCGGGAAGACGTTAAACCGTCCGCTTCATCCTCAACACACGACGTTAAACTGTACTTTGTACAGCAAGACGTTAAACTATCCGCTTCATCCGATCTCGTGCCTCGCACGCAGGGTCCCCCCCCCCGGTTTGGATGTGGCCCCCACCCGCTCGTCTCTGCAGGGATGTCGGGATTGCCCCTCTTTAGGGATGATTTATTGGAGTGGTCTTCGCCCACGGGGGTAGGGTATTACAAACCCCTAGTTTCTTGTGGGGGACTGCACATCTGTATCTCCATTGTGCTTCCCCACTGCCGAAGCCAGTAGAGGGCATGACAGGGATCGAGGTCTCTCACCTTCGGCCCAAGTCCCTCTTCAACTGAGCTTTGCCGCACTCAGGTGGCCTTAGTGCGTAAGTCCTGACAGAATGAACTACGTGGACTTTGATCCCTGTCTCCTAAACAGGGTACATAGGAAGCCTCCCTGAGGTTCAAGCCCACCACCTGGTCGTCCCGGTCGTATTCACGTCAGTTCGTCCATCAGTGGACCCCTCCCGGGTTCGCATTCGCGTCGATTCACCTATGAATCCGCCCTTGTGGGGGACTGCACATGTGTATCTCCATTGTGCTTCCCCACTGCTGAAGCCAGTAGAGGGCGTGACAGGGATCAAGGTCTCTCACCTTCGGCCCAAGTCCCTCTTCAACTGAGCCTTGCCACATATGGGCCTCCTTAGAGTGTAAGCCCCAAACACCAGCGTCCAGCATGACGTGAAACTGTGATCCACCCGGCCGTTCCATCCCCCTCTGTGTGAGGTGGTTCAGTTCAATCCTCCGCCCGGCAGCCTCGACCTCCTCGTGAGTCGGCTTGCCATCGTCCAGCATGACGTTAAACTGAATATCTGAACTACGCTGACTTTGATCCACGCTAACGCGCGGTACGTAGGAAGCCTCTACGGGGTCCAAGCTCTTCACTCCATCATCCATCCTGATCCTTACCCGGGCCGCCACATCCCGGTGGGGTCATGCCACTTCATTCCACTCCACTTCACTCGGGAAGCCGCCTATGTGCTGGCCCCATCATCGGAGGTTCCCCGCAAGGGGTTCTGTCATCTGATCCACTCCTTGTGTTGATGAGTCCGATGCCGTCCCCGCTGGACGTTAAACTCGCGGCATACCCCGTGTTAAACATGGGAAGCTGAGGAAAACCTCGGGTAACGTAGTTCCCCGCACCCAGCGCGGGATGCCTCAGGCCATCACGCCTTCGAGAAGCCCTATTAGGGACGGAAGTCAGACATGCAGAGCCGCAATGTTAAGACATGCCCCCAACACCCAGAGCTACCCGGTCTCCTCACCGCGGGTTGCTGCCCCGACCAGACTCCTTGGAGCGTCTGGGCGGAAGAAGCGTAATAAAACGGTGTCCATGAAGATATGACACTGGGAACGAGATTCACGAACATTCTTAAATCTATGAGGGAGACCCGGATTAGGCGACGAGTTCCAAGGAGACGTCCACGGAAGGAGGAGCCGACATCCCATCATCCCGGTTTCGATCAAGGAGAAGACGTCCCTGAATAAGGGACAAATGTCGCCCGCCTTTGGAAAGCATGACTGCGGGGCCACAAGCCGCGCTCCCATCCCCTCGGGTCGACGGGCGCACGCGCGAACGCGTCCTGGCGGAACAGCGTCGGAACAGAAACCCGACACACATCCGCACCGAAACAAACACCATTTACTTTTTAAAATGTAAATTAATTCATATTTCTTATAGAGAAATGTGTTTTATGGATTTATAATCTCTTACTGATTTATTCTAATAATTAGTATAAATTCTTGTTTTGTTTCTAATAAATATTCTTATCACTAGAGGAAAAATTTCACTATCCTTACATTCACTCTTCTATGTAGTTTAACCTGAAAAAAAATTGACATAGCTACTGTAATATTAAAAAAACAAGATTTAACCTCTTTCGAAATAATGGTTTCTCAATAATTTTTTTATTTATGTATTTTTCTTTACATAAATATTAATTCAACTTATTAAATTATTTTTCAGTTACCAAGAATATTGACTGAAACTTTCTCAATTTTTATTCCATCATAGAAATTTTATTTTCATTGTCATTTAACACATTTCTTTACTTAACCACTTTATATTTGATAAATTTAATTTGACAAAAATTATAGAATATATATTTTTTTGTTTCTTTTGAATCAACCTTTGACTCCAGTTAAATTAAAGAAATTTTTACTTATCACATTTTGACACACACCAATATAATTGACCATAATAAATTTATATGTTTCACCTCTTAATGTTAGAATTATATTCATTGTTTTGATATGAATTACACTAGGATCATATTACCTACTAGAATAATCATGTAAGTGTGGGAAATAATATTTTTCTCAAACTTATCTTCATTTTATGTGTTTTAATGATTCACCAAGTCCATAATTTTATTCTTGAAAGTTTATTATAATGTGTTTCGGATTATACTTATATTATTTTATGTGTCAAAGTGTTTATATTATAATGGGAAATCAATTTATTTTATGAGAATTGAACATTGTTGTTACTCTGAATCAAAATTTACAATGTAAGACATTATCTTATGAAGATTTGATCATGTTTCTCAAAATAGATGCACTAGTTTGAATGAGATTATAAAAGGAATTAATTTTATAAAAAGTATATTCATAGTAAGAAAATTTGAAGAAGAATGTTTTATATCATATTTTCACTTTATCTTAGTCTAGAAAGTTATCTTATGATGCATTGATACCAGTTTATCTTATAATGGTGAGAATCCATATCTTAAGAATGTATCTTACAATGAATAGTTCTTTAAGTAAATATCATATGGAGATTTAATTTTTTAGAACATCATGATTACTTTACTAATCTCATGATAACTCACTACATTCCTTTAGATCACATCAAAAGTATATTATCCATTGAAAGAATTATTGGTCTTCACAATGCTTTTTGAGAAGGATAATCTAGATAATGAGAAGATTTCTGCTACAAAATAAATTCTAATATTTAGAATGTTCATCTTCACATCCTTAATATATTATATCTTCAAGATAAAACTATAAGCCTCACTTGACTATTAAATTTATCAAAAATTCAAGTTTAAACAATATATAAAAATATCAATTATCCAATACAAGATATACATATAGTGAATAAGATAGGGATAACGAGAGTTGATTACTTTTGGAACACAAAAATAAAAATGTTGAAGACCTCTACATAGTTAAGAAATATAATCATTTTTATTATGCTTATGATCTCTATCAATTTCACTATAGATCATCCAATGCTACTTTGAAGTTACTCTTTTTCTCAGGATGAATCTTTATCTGCTGTTAGTTTCCTCTTACATCTATGTGGTACAAACATTTCCCTCAAAGATTTTGTTTATTTAATAATGGTTTCACTTAGTGTAAAAGTTTTTCTATGGATAGGTATTATGATTGGATATCCTAGTTGAAATATCATGGACATTTTTATTAAGTGAAAACTACTTGTACTCAACTGGGAGCCCTCAGTAAAAGGGCTGTTATATATAAAATTGACAAAATCATGGAGAAACATGTTTGGTCTTGGAATAGAAGATTTTTATTCCTAGAACCACTATAAATATCTGTTTTTAATTTCCTTTCCTCCTGATTTCTTATTTACTCTACATATATTAATAAGGAAATAATTGAACATGCATACTTTGAAGAGGGTGGCCAAATCATTAAGAAATTTTTTTAAGAAACCAATTCACACCTCTTGAGTTATTCAGATAGTCAATATCTGGTAAAAAAATTTATTAGAGTGAGTGAATCTTGATTTCACAAAAGTTAAAGGATTATGTCCAAATATCTATTTGAATTGATTTTATGGCAGATAAAAGAGAAGGTATGTCAATGGTAAGATATCCGTACTTCAATGGTGAAAACTAGGGTTGCTGTAAATCACATGTGATCATTTATCTAGAAAACCTTGGTATGAAATTCTATATAAAATCTATTAATACCTAATAAATTTATAATATATAACACAAAACATGGGATACTACATCTAAAGAAAATTATTATTTGAAATCCAAATCTATGAATGCTATCATCTGTGGGTTTGTACCATATGAGTTTAATAGAATCTCTCAATATAAAACATCACTTGAAATGTGATCCACTATAGAATATTTATATAAAGGCACTAAAAACATGAAATATCTTAGATATGATACAACTAAACTTAAGTTCAATACATTCAAAATGGATGAAGGAGAAAGAATTACTCAATTAAATGGAAGAATCACTAATATTTTGAACAACAACACCTCTTTAGGAATTCCTATTACGAATCCTAAATAGGCATTGAATGTTATTAGAGTATTAGAAGCTAATTTGAGTTATTATCAACCCCTATTAGGTAATCTATATAATTAAATAATTTCAAGACAAAAGATCTCATCAGGAATATCATTATGTATGAAGAGAAAATAGAAACTATAATTTAAGATAATAAAATAATAAAAAGGTGAAATGTGTCCTTGAAAGTATTCTATTATAAATATGATAGAGATAGAAAAATCATACAAATTTCTAAAGCATATGAAGAATAAGATTTTTCAATAAAATCTAAAAGATGAAATCTCTTAATTATATCAAAATATCTAAAAGTTATGTAACAAGAAGTGAGGTTCTAGAAGATCCTTTAATAATAATATAAAGGGAGGATACAACTCTAAATATTTGAGATTCTATAAGGGTAAAAATATGGGACTCATTAAGCCATACTATGTAAAAATTAAACATGATAAGAAGACAAAAAAAATATTTCAAGAATAATGGATATAAGAAATATAATAAAGCTCTGAAGGCCACCTGGAGTGCTTTTGAAGATTATTGAAAATGCACATCATCGGAATCCAAAGCTGAAGCTACAAATCAAAAGGCCAACATATGTTTCAAGGAACAATTAGATGAGTTACATTCATATAACTCTTTTGGTCATGAACAATTATCATAAAATGAAAATTTCTCATACAAAGAATCAAATGAGTAGTGTACCAGGATGGAAATCAAGTATGAAAGTATGAAAAAGAAAAATAAATCCTTTAAAAACTCTTATAATAAAATTTTTCGTGAACATGAACATCTAAATAATCAAATTTTGACCTTAAAAATTCATTATAAAAAATTTTAGCCTTAAATATTGAACAAGACAAAATAATTGAAAAAATATAGAAGGAGGTTCAAAATTTCAAAGAATATGCAAGTGTTTTTATAAAAGTAGAAGATTATTTAAACAAATTTCTTGGACAAAATCATCCAAAAGAAGAAAATTTTGGAATTTGAATTCGAGCTGAAAGTCAAAAAAAATAAAGAAAACATTTGGTGCCTTAATCCAAAAATATACACCTTCCCAAAGTTACTTGTTTTCTTTGCGGTGAAATAGGATATTTTTAAAAGAAATTGTGATTCAAAAAAGTCTAATGTTATGGAATCATAAATATTTTTTATAAAAAAAATATTTTTAAAAATAAATTGTAAACTTTTCGATAAAATAGAAAAAACAATTGGATGCCTAGTTCTCTTATAGATAACGTTTTTTAACCCAAAAGAATTTGGCTACCAAAGAATAATGTTTTTTTATTTTTCATTGTAAATAACTAGTCATATGAATATTAATATAAAGTTTTTTATCAAAAATTTATTTTGAATGAATTTTAGAGGTGATTAGTCCAACTTTAATTCATTATCCAAATTAGATGTCAGATATGACACATTTGGTGAAAATGTAAGAGGAAATATAGTTGGTATCAGATCAGTTGGAAATAATCAATTAATTCTCATAAAAAATGTACTTTGTTGAAGGATTTATCAATAACTTGATAATTATTTCTAATCTTTGTGATGGTGACTACATTATATATTTTTATAAAAAAAATTAGTTTTTAAAGATAAATGCCTCAATTTTAAAGAACCCAGAATAAAAAATGTTTAAATGTTAGATCTTAGCTCCTTGTGTAGACGAAATGTAAACTATTTAAATGCTTAAATTGAGGAATCATAGATTAGAAATAAAATTATTGGATATAAAAATGTTCATTCCCTGATAAGTTTTCTAAAATACATTTGATTTCTAATATTAAAAATCTCAAATTGGATAGAAATAAACTACGTGATGCATTTCAAATGGGTGAGAAACACAATTTATTTTTTAGACCATTTAAAGAAGTTTTTGATTCTATACCTCCTGATCTTATCCATATAGATCTGTTCAGACCAACTAGAACTTAAATTATTGATTGAAAATAATTTTTTATTTTTTAGTTGATTATTTTTCAAGATTTAAATGGGTTTACCTTTTAAAAAATAATAGTGAATCATGTTATGTTTTTTATTAACTTCTGTAAACTTGTACAAAATGAAAACGATTTCAAAATCGTGTTTTTGAAAAGTGATCATGGATTTGAGTTTGATAATCATGAATTTTATTATTACTGCTCTGTGAAATGAATTAAACACATGTTATCTTCTCCCAGTACACCTCAAAAAAAATTGAAATTAAGAATTATACTTCATAATAAATTTCTAGGACTATTTTATGTGAATATAACATGCCCACTCATTTGTTGGAAGAGGATGTTAACATAATTTGTTAAATCATTAATAAGGTAATAATAATTACTATATTAAAGAAAAACCCTATGACTTTTGGAATAATATATTACCCAAGGTATGATACTTTAGAGTATTTAGATATAAGTTTTACATCTTGAACACTAAGAATAATCTTGGAAAGTTTTATCCAAATGATGATGAAGGTATCTAACAAGGTTATTCTACTACATAGAAAGATTATAGGGTTTTTAGTAAAAGGTAAAGTATTATTGAAGAATTGATTCATATGAAATTTTATTAAAGTGATCATTTCGGTCAGAAAATGATTCAAATTAAATATCAAAATGATTTAGTCAAAAATATGAGACATATACCTCTTTTTAATGACAACCAGGATGATGTTTTTGAACATGATTACTATAAACCAAATCTAATAAATATAGACACTAGAAAGCCAGATATTTTGTTTCTTATAATACCTAGAAACCTTAAATAACATACTTTTGAAAATATTATAGTAAACCTAGATGAAGGATTAATAACTAAAATAAATATAAAAAATCTAGTAGAATTAACTACCTTTATATCCCAACTAGAACCAAAATTTGTTGAAGAAATATTATCTGATGAAAATTTGTTCTTAGCAATACAAAAAGAGATATATCAATTAAATAATAATAATGTATGGGAAATAGTTGAAATACCCTCAAACTATCCTATAATTGGAAAAATATGTGTTTTTAGAAACAAAACAATATGATCATGATTTAATAACCAAAAATAAATATAGATTAGTTTTTCAAATGAAATAATCATGAAAAAAGAATATATTATAAAGAAATTGTTTCTCTCATTTCTAGATTAGAAACTCTTATAATCCTTCTAGCATATGGATTGTGGATGAATGTTAAATTATATAATATAGAAGTTAAATTTTCCTTTTCGATATGTTTTTAATGGATAAATTTTACATAGAATAAGATCTTAGTTTTAATGATCCTCATTTTCAAAATTCTGTCTCCAAACTTACCAAATAGTTATATGTACTTAAACAATCTCCAAGGCCATGGTATGAAATATTATGTTATTTTATTTTATCAAATGGTTTTTCTATAGAAATATAATATCCTGCAATATTTAAGAAAACTTCTTTCTCTGATATTTTTTAGTTCAAATATATGTTGATGATGTTACTTTTGGATCAAGAACCCCAAGATCTTGAAATTGAATTTTCAAAACATATACAAAAAAGAATTTGAAATGAGTATGGTCGGAGAACTAAACTATTTTCTAGGATTTAAAGTTTATCAACAATATTTCAGAAACAATTTAAATCAATGAACATATATACTTTACATACTTAAGATGTTTGGAGTTGAAAATAGTAAGACCAACTTAAATCCTATAAGTTCCAATATCAAACTTGATTTGGATGAAACTAGAAAACCAGTTTAGAACAAGTTTCATAGAGTTTTCATTGGAATTTTTAGTACATTACTAAAATTATACATGTAATTATTTTTTATGTGTGTATTTTTTCACAATTTCAATCTAATCCAAAATAATCACATTTGAATGATACAAAATAATTTTATGATATCTAAAAGTAAATTTATCTCTTCCTCTTATTTTTTCAAAAACATTTCATTTTAATTTAATTTCATACTAGGATATTTATTTTTAAGGATATATATTATATAAGAAAAACACAACAGGAACCTTTCGCTTTCTTGTTAAATTCATAGTTTCTTGGTTGCGTAAGAAGCAACAATCAGTTGCACTACCAAATACCAAAGTGGAATATATTATCGCTAGAAGTTGTTGTGCATAGGTGTTGTGGATGAAAAATTCCTTAATAGGTTTTGGATTTAATTTCAATTGTGTTCCTATAAGATGTGATAGTACGAGTGTTGTCAACATATCAAAAAATATAATAAAATATTTAAGAATGAATCACATTAATTTAAGACATAATTTGTTGGGAGATAATTCATAGAAAAATGATATCTCTATAGAAGTTTTCTGTAAAGACAAATAATTAGCATAAATGTTTACAAAACATTTTCTTCCTGACAGATTTTATTTCATTAATTTGGGATTAGATATGTCTAATTTTACTAAATAATATTTTATAACTTATTTCTATAATTTAAGGTAAATTCATTATTAAATTTATTTAAATTTATTTTTGTGCCACCTGTTTGAGTACTGGTCATATTCAATTTTCCATTCTACCTATTATTAGTCATAATTACCCTACACATCATTGTGAAACCCCTTGATTAAAGCAAATAAAAAATATTGTGTATCAACTCTAAGTGTGAAAAAGCTTGCAAAACATTCAAACCCTTTTTATATTTTCTCAAACCCTTGTTACCCTATCCTTCAGACCCTCCAAAACTTCAAACCCTTTTCAAATGGAGATAATCAAAATAAAATATGGTGCTTCATCTAGTAGTATGAAATGACAAAGGATTTGTAGGAAAGTTTTTAGTGGATGATCAATTGATTTTAAATGGACATAATCGATGAATATACTACAGAAGAAATTCATAAACCATAAAGTTTGTGAATACGTTTTGGATGGTTTTAGAACCATTCTTGTCTTTAAGAAGTAATTTCTTGAGTTCTATAAATCTGCAGTCATTCACTTCAGCAATAATGAAGACTTGGTTAGTATAACTGTTAACTATAAAAATCTATCTGTAACCTCCATCATGTTAGCTTAAGTGTTGAAGAGTCCTCATTAATGGTATTTATTATTCAGAACCTATTTTTTTACCATTGATATAGTAACCCCTAGAGAAATAATGAAGTCGCTATTTGGAACCACTGTCATAGAGAAGAACCAAGTCAATAAACTAGAGTCTGAAAAAAAAATTGGTCAAATTCATTCAGTCAGGATTCTCCCAATGAAACTGTGAGTATGAGATGATTTTTTTTCAAGATGTTACCCATATTTATTTTTTTATGTTATAATCCTATGAATCTAGAATCATATATTATATGATATATATTACTTGTTCAAAATAATTCACTAAACTTGTATCCTTTTAGATGAATCGTAACCATTATTTGTTGGATTACTAGAGTTGATTTGGATGATAACAATGAAACTGTTGGTCACATGTTGAAAAAATTAAATGTGACTATATTAAGGAAAATTAGTTTACATTTTGAATTTTCATTAGTAAAATTGATTCCCTTATCCTCAATTTCTTAAGAAGACCATGCTTTGACTCCGAGGGAGTCATCTCATTTACATGATACATTGATGATCATAAAATTATCATCTCATAGTACTAAGATTATAGAAGTTCGTGGTGAAAAAGTACTTGATGTTGCTGAAAAGAAATCATTTCAAGACGAAACCGTTGAAGTTCACAAGGAAAGGGTTTCCCCTATTCTTCAGGATTATAGAAAAATATAATACCATATTTTTATAAAAGTATTTCTAAAAAATCTCAAAAGAGAAACTCAAATTTGTTTTCTAATGTTGAATCTATAAAATTTCAATTCATTTAATACAATTGAGACGTAAAAATTGGGATATTATTAAAATTAATATGTTACTCTAACGTATATCCATGTTATGTAATTTCATGATTCACAAAACACCTAATTTTTTTCTAACAAGTTTTTTCTATTGTTTTTTAGATTATACATATCTTAAGTTATGTTTCAAAGTGTTTATTTTATAATACTAAAGAGTTTTATATTATGAGAATTGAATATTACAGTTTTTTAAAATCAAAAAGTACCACATAAGACTTTATCTTACTAATATTTGATCATGTTACTAAAGATAGATGCTCTAGTAAGAATGAGATTACGAAAGGACATTATCTTCTAAAAAGGATATTCATGGAAAGAAAATTTGAAGGTGATAAGTGTTATATCAAAGTGAAACTATCTTATACTGGAATGTTATCTTATAATGCATTGATGTTAGTTTATCTTATGAGGATGAGATTTCTTATCATACAAAATTTATCTTACGATGAATAGTTATTTCAATAGATATCTTGAAATGATATAGTTTTATAGAACATCGTGATTACTTTTCTAATCTCTTGATAAGTCACTTCATGCCTCTAGAGAACATAAAAATGATATTATCTATTTAAAGAATGTTTAGTTTGTAGAAGACAATCATGAATAGGAAAATATATAGAGCGATAATATTTCTACTGTAAATGAAATTACTATATTAGGAATGTTTAGTTACACATCCTTAATAATATGTCTCATCAAGATCATTATATAAGCCTCACATGGTCATTAGAGTTATCCTAAATTCATTTTTAAACAAAATATAAAAATATTATTTATCCACTACAATTTATACATATTTAAATTAAGATAGTAATAACGAGAGTTGATTTATTTTGGAACACCATAAAGAAAAAAATTGAAGACCTATACATAGTAATGAAAGAAATGTGTTCATGGTTTTCTTATCAGTTCTATCAGATGAACTAATGATCATCCTGAGCTACATTGAAGTTTATCTTTTAATTAGGATTAATATTCATCTACTCTCAATTATTTCTTGCAATTGTGTGTTTCAAACCTTTATTGGAATGTTTTTATTTATTTTATCATTTTTTCACTCAGTTTAAGAGTGTAATTAATACTAAGGATATGTCAAGTAAAGGTAGATCCTGGATGAAATCTTGGGTACCTTTGTATTAAGTGACATCTTCTTCCACTCATCTAGGAGCCTCCGGTAAAATTGATGTTATTGTTAAAATCACCAAAATCATGGAGAAGAGCATCGGTGGAGTGTACTATGGGATTATTATTCTCGTGAGACACTATAAATTTCTATTTTCAATTTCCTCCTCATGTGTTTTAATATTTCTACTATATATATTTCTAAGGAAATAATTTAACATCCATATTTCAAAGGGGGTGTCCTAATAATTAATATTTTTATAAGAACTCAATTCACCAACCTCTTGAGTTATTCAATCATTCATTATCTAGGACAATAGAAAGTACAAGTGAGTTGGGTATATACTTGAAACTTGTATGTTCCTGTCTATAGACTATGCTTCAGTGTATCCCATAAATAATTAAATCTTGTACTTTATAATGATAAATGGTTTTGGTAAGAACTGATATGTCTTTCTTCTATAGAAGTATGTTTATATTTAAGGTGTGATGAATTATTATTCATCATCTATTCTAACATGGAAGAAACAATTCTCTTTATTTTCCATAAAAAACATTACAGGAACCCAATATCATCAGAAACATCATCAAATGTGGCTATTAAAATCATATGGAAGAAACAATACTTTCCTGTATATCTTCTATGAAATTCATGACCAACTCACCTGATCTACTTTAAAATTATCTTGATAATATTATAAAGTTTATTTATTCATAGTTTCTTTAACTTAATTTAATATCTTGAAATAATATTCTTATACTTATTATTCATTGAATATATATTCAAAAATACTTCAATAAAAATATTCCCACCATTTTTTCATATTTTTTAGACATATATCCTAATAATTTTCAAAGAAATATTGAATTTTAATTCCCTGAATACTAGAATCTTTATTCTCAATGATAATATTATTACCAGGCCATTTTTCTCTCCAAAAATAATAAAATAAGAAAATAATAGATAAAAAATGTATGTAAATATACAATTACTATAAAATTGATGCGGATCACTAAATCTAAATACCTATTTTTCCATGAAATATTTCTTTATATAGATTTTTAAAGTGTTTTGTTCTTTTGTTGTGTTCACCTTGTGGTATAAAGCATCATGACTATATTATTTAATAATATTTTATCCATATAGATCATATTTAAAAAATATAATTTTTTTAATATTTGGAATAAGTATTAATCCAAAATAAATGAGTGATTCATCCCAAGAATTTCATCAGCATTTTATTTTTCACAGCTTTAATTATAAACATCAAAATTATTTAGAAGTATGGTTTCAACACTAAAAAACTCAAACAAATATATGTTTCAATTTTATTTTTTCAAAATTCGAGAGTTTAACTCTACATTCATCAAGATATAGTAAAAGGGAACTCTATATTTTTGAAAATTAACTCTATGTTCATTCACATAGAGTTAATGTGAACTCTTTGATTGTCCTTCATTTTTCAAATTTCTTACATGAATTAAATCTTTGTTTTCATAGTGGAACTCTACTTGGGACTTGTCTTTCCAAACTCTAGACATAATCATTTACATTAGTTCATGTAAACTCTACATGGTGATTGAAGATTCTATTTGAATCCTGCTTTTTCAAAAAATCTACCTCAATCTCCATGAATCCAGATTAATTCTAAATAATTATAAACTTATTCTAAACTAATTCTAGTAAATTAAAAATATTTTTAAGCATCCAAAAATACTTCACCTCACATAGTTACCATTATTCCAAGAATATTTTCTTATGATTTATTCATTGAAAACAAAATCCAACATATTAACCATACCCACTTAAATCATTAAAGGTTCATTAAAATAAATTTTTTAGATAAATACCATATTCTATAATAATATCTGAAATCTCAAACCGCATAATATTTATCTTTGGGTTTGACCAAACTCCCCAAGATTATCTTCTTCTATGATAACCATTAACTCAAGACTTTTTCCAAAAAATCTCTCCCTTTTTTCAATTGATGAACATAAATAACTATCAATCTATTTAACATTATAAATAAATCATTATCTTATAGTTTTAAGCCTATACAAGCAAGAGTGGTGTTGGAAATAGGAATATTGATTAACAATACAAGGTTATCTATAAAATGAAATAATAAATGTTCAACCTATCTAACCCTAATTTTATTGATTATCCTTAATTAAATGATTCCACGTGATATAAATTTTGGGGATTGAAACTATTTTATAAATTTTTTATCATAACATCTAAGAATTTGTTCTTGTGAAATCAATACAACATAATTACATAAAGGATATCCTCAACTTAATAGATTGATCTATTGAACCTGTAATTAACAAATTCCTACATTCATTTTAACAATACTATTAAAATACTTCACCATGAAACATTATGAATTAATAGATTAAACCATTTTAAAAACTCTCTCTAAATATATGATTCCCCTAAATTGAAACATATATCAATGGATACACCTCCTTTGTATATTCTCCACATTAATGCAAAAAATAGGATTAAAAACATAAAGAATGATTTATCTTGTATTTTTTTTTCTCTCCATTTGAAAATAATATCCAAAGACAAGATAAGGGAGAGGATAGAACACCATACCTTATAATTTAAAATTGTGAGGCTGAACTCCCAACATCAACCTTAAATTATGAAATATATCCTTAGATAATATCTTGGGGAACATGTCAAATTTTTTATTCTTTATTATAAAAAATTATATCTTCAAATCATTTATCTATTCCATATCCTCGATGAAGTGATATTTAATATCAATATTCTTCCTTCTTGAATATAGAAAAAGATTCATTATTTAGTTTATAACACTTCGATTATCAAATCCCAACAATAGTGGAAACTTTATTTCAACCTTGAGTTATTATAATTTGGTCTTCATCCACATTTTTTTGGTTTTTCAATGAGTGATATTCACATAGTATTCCTTATTAATGTTCAAGAAGATATATGTAAACCTTTTGTGTGTGCCAATATATGCAACTTTTTCTAGGGAAGATAACTGCACAAAATGTGGTCATTCATTCATCAACAAAACCTTCATAGTCTACATTCACGAAACTAAATAGATCTAACTTCACTTTGATATCATATTTCAATCCAAATCACATTGAACTTATCATGTATCTAAGAATATTTTTCCTATCACTAAATGGTACACTTTTAGAGCACATTGATACTTGTAACAAAGTTTAACAACATATACATATTACACCCTTGAAGATGTTGAGTATAGCAGACTTCTATAAACTTTCTAAAGTCCCTTATACCAACTTATTTTCCCTATTTATCTTTTAAGAGAATTGTTCCCATAAATTTTTGTATATAAATAGGCTTTTAATCCTCTATGAAAAATCTTTTAAATAGTTCCCTAGCATTATTCTATTCAGAAAAAAAATGAGAGCTTTATATTGAAATCTTTATAAGCTAAGAAGGTGTCTCATATCTCTAATCATGTAGATTTGTTTCCTTATAAATATTATCACAATCATATTTATCCTTTACAGCAAACATAATATCATCAACATGAACAATAACATGAGAGATCCATCTTTTATATATAGATTTCTATCCACTATTTCATTTCTGAAATTCAACTTCTTCCATTAGGTTTCTACCATATAATACAAAGCTATTAGGGATTGTTTCAACCTATATAAAGACTTATTTAACCTAAAAATATTATTCTCATATTTTTTAATCAAAAAACAAAAAGGTTTATCAATGCATACCTCCTTTTTTAACTAACCATTGAGGAAGTTTGACTTGATATTCTTTTGAAAAATAATATATTTCCTTTGGGATGTCATATAAATAAATACTCTAATGATATAAAGACTATAAAACAATGTAAATGTCACATAAAAGTAAATTCCTTCAACCTGTGAATATCATTCATAGACCAATATTGACTTATTCCTTATAACTTCTCTTGTTTTATTTAAATATTTCCAAAAAACCAACTTTATACTAATGAAATTATTCTTTTTAGGATTGGGTATAATCTCCCAAGTATTATTATTCTCAATATTGTATAATTATTCATTCATATAATTATCCCATTCTTGATTCTTAAATGATTCTTCAATATCAATAGTTTCAACCTAAGAAAATAATGATGTATGAGCAATTATTCTTAAAATTATCTTAGTTTTTACCTTATATATTTAATATATAATGATATTTTGGACATTATATTTTCTTGTCAGGGATGGATAAGATGAATTAGGTTGATAATCGTCACATGAGGAGTCTACCTATTCGTCTCCGACCTTATCATCTTTAAATTTTTCATCACTATCTAAAATATATTTTTGATATTTAACAAAAACAATAACATCATAACTTTTGTAACTTTATTATTTATATATAAATCTTTTATGTGAATTTTCGAGGACCTTCACTTCACTATTATTAATAATTTATCTAATATTTTGTTATAAGAGTGGTTTCCTCTTTCATTTAAAGGGTTTCTTATAATGACCCCATCAATTCACTGGTTTTAAAACTTCCCAAAACATTCAATTTTTTCCATGATAACAGAAGGGATTCCAAAAACAAAACGGTAATTAAAAAAAGGATAATTTGTGTAGTACATATCATATTAAGGAATATTCAAATTTATCCTATGTAAATAATAGTTGTGAACGTTAATTTTAACACCAATATATTTCTTCCAAAAGTATTAAGATATATCATGCTCAACCAGCATAGCCTGTGCCATCTCCATAAAATACATATTCTTACATTCAGACACCCCATTTTTTTGTTTTTGTAAAGTGAACTGAGTTCATTTGGGACTCCATTTTTCTCTAGATAGTATTTAAAATTTTATTTTTAAAACTAAGTTCCATTATGTATTCAAATATTCTTGAGAGTAAAAACATACTCTTTTTCTACACTTTTTCTAAAACTATTAAACATTTTCTAGGTTTCAAACTTGTATTTCAAAAAAATAACACATGTAATGGAAGTGAATTCATTAATAAAATTAATAAAATATTTATCTCTATTGGATGATTACATCCTTACGAAATTATACATATATGAATGAATGAGATCCAAAGGCTGAGTAGATTGAATCTCCACAATATTTTATGAAGAATTTATAATCTTCCCATTTTAGAATGCTGAAGAAATCCAATATCTTTTTTAATCATTATAACATCGTGAATATTGTCTCCTTAAGAGATCATTTTTATATCCTTTTTTCCATGTTGGCCAAGCCTTAAATTCCCCAATTCATTATCTTCATTAATGCTTATATAACTTGATTTTTTAGCTTCTAACACTGAAAAAAACATTATCTCGATCCCTTTATAATTTCATAACCACTCTTACATATTTGAGGTTCTTGAATAAGAATCTATCATTCTTGAAACAAAATTAATTTACTTTCTCAAAAAGTTGTGAAACACCAAACAGATTGTGTTTCAATTGTTCGACAAATAAAGTGTTTTTAGATTTAACATTTTCTTTCCCTATCACTGTTAAACCAACTCTTTTTACATCAAGTGACCTATCATTGAAAATATTAATAAGCCTCAATTTATCTTTTAAAAATAATTTAAAAGTTTCAAATCTTTTATATTTTGAACGGAACATCCAATATCTAAGATCCATGGACATTCCCTTGGTATTCCTTGAGTTAAAATTAAAAAATTAAATAGTTATACCTAAAAATTTTATTCTTCTATAAATTATTTTTAATATATAAACTCACATTTTTTATTACTATTAAAATTATTAGGTATTAATTTTCATGATGATTAGGTTGGTCAAACCTTCCAGATTTTTCTTCAATAATGGAAAACTTGTTACGAGATTTTTATCCTGAATTTTAATTATATTTCACATTTTTTATTACTTTGAAGGGGATAAAGTACCCTAAAAGATTTACCCTGATCATCCTAGGCATTTTTGTGATTTTTATTTGAATAAAAATTACTTTTAAGTTTTTCCTAGTCTTCCAAAATACCAATTGAATACATAAAAACCATACTTATCATTGTAAGAATGAAGGCATCTAGAATTTGTATGTTTTATTTCTTCCAAATTAGAGTCATAAATATTATATACTTTTTTCAAAAAAAACTTTTTTTTAACTCCTAAAATATTGTTCATTATATAATTTTTATTTTCATCCTTTATAGTTTCATTAGTTGTAGAAATATTTGACTTCATGTTCATATTCAATGAATTTCTTGATTTCTGGGTATCATAAGATTTTTCTATAAACTTGACCTTCCTAAATTTATTTTTATTATTTGAATCTTCCAAAACATATTTATACTTGTTCTATTTTTATGAATGGATTTTCTTTGAAATTATTAACCCTCTCACTTATTTTAAAATTCACTAACTTATGATATATATTTCTAAATGTTGAATCTAAATCTGTTCATCTTTTCATCATTTTTTATTAGTTTTTATTGAATATAGTCATAATCATTCTCTTTACCTTTTAATTTTTTTTATATTGATGTAAAGATCCTTATTATAATAAAAAATATTCTTTTGGTCATCAATATTCTTTATAAATGTTTTCTTTATTATATAGAAATAGATTCCTTACTACTGGATTCTAGATTTTCCTTCTAAAACATTCTTTTCCCTTTCTCGAATTTGAATATTTTTGAGAGATACACATTTAAATGTATATCCAAAAATAAATACATGTAATTATATTATTCTTTAAATTAATAATTTATTTCAGCACTTGTAACTTTTTTATAATTCACTTTTAATGTGATTTTTTCACCATATTGATCGCTGGAAATATCAACTTCCTCTTAATCTTCCCCACCTTCACATTCTTTCGACAAATTATTTCTCTTTTTATATTTATAGAAATTATTAATCTAATATTTTAAAGATAAAATTTAATTTTTTTAATTATTCTTGGAGAATATTCTAGGATTATATACTCCCACATCACTTCCTTCTTCAATTTGTTTATTTTTTGTAGTTTATAGTGAAATAACCAATAGATCCTCCCCTGAAACATTTTGAAGGGATATTTATCTTGTACTTTACTTTTCCATTTCTCATTTTTATTATGATAATGGAACTAAATTAATAAAACAATTTCATTCATGTTTTCATTAGAATCAGAACTAATTTTATCTTCTTCTTTAATAATAATCATTTTAGACTTCTCAGGTTTTGAGGATTTAAGGGAATTATCCTTTATAGCCTTCATCTTATTTTTGAAAACATTTTATTTCTTCAACTATTAAGATATCAAGATACTATATAATTAATAAATAATAATATCACCTAGATATTTATATTCCAAATTGTATACTTTTTCATCAACCCTATTAGTTAACATTTATAAGATATTATCTAGAATAATAAATTCTTTCAACTTACCATCATATGCTTCAATTAGGATAATAATTTTACTTACCCTTGTGTGTAATTTTTCTAGATTAGTCCAAGAATTTATTATTTTAATGATCCCAAGTCCAATTTTTTTATATTATAATAGATTATGTGTTTTATGTTTGTAAACTATTCTTCATGGAAAAATTATTTTTTCCTGAATCGACCTTAAGGTATAATGCATTGACCACATAAACAATTGGTGTGACTATGTAAATGAATGAAATTAAAATATAAAAGATTTTTTAAGTATTAGATAAACTTCAAAATTAATCCAAGATATTGTTTTATAGATGAATTATTGAAAGAAAGAAATTTGAATTTTTTTGTGTTAGACTTATAATAAAAATAAAACTGATCAATCACACTATGATTTCTTCATTCGTAAGAAGGAATTCAATTAACCATGCTGAGAAGTGAATATATATGATTGACCACAAAAAAATAATCCAATAGATTGTGGCTAGTTCATCAACCAAATGAACGTTTTTTATGACCTGTGTACTAGAAAATTGACCACAAGTCAATCTATGTATGGGTAATATCTTCCCACATAAGGGAGAAGCTACCTCATGGTGGAGTTTTCACTGACCATGATAACTCAAACTACCATGCATAATTAGAAAACTATAAAAACTATAATTTTAATTTAATTATACTTATTAGAGTAGTTGATACGTGTCAATGTAAGGATGATTATGTTGCAATGGAAAATCTGTGAAGAAACTTATACAAATTAAAGGAATACTTTCACATGAAAGTAGTGTGGTGACTTTTATAATCTCTATTATTATATTACATTACACTATGATAATATATTTTCTTAGAGAAATTCCAAAATTTAATAATAAGTATTAATTGACTATAAATATTATTTTTGAAGACATTGGGTAATTATTCATGTAGAAGAGCATTACTGATCAACCAAAGTTGATTAGAGATTGAGCTTCTTTGAAGTACTTTTCACTCTCCACTCTCTATGTTTATTTTATTTTTTACGATTGTACTTTATATCCTATTTATTTACATATAATTACTCATATACTATGAATAGTATAACTCTAACACATTTTCCCCTATATATTTTAAATTTTATATCATATATAAATGTGGAAGAGTCTTGGACGATTTGGGTTGTACAATGTGTAATTGTCTTTATCAAACTAGATCCAAGTTGTGGATTTGTTTATTATGTTTTAAAAAAGTGATACGTAGTAGATTACAATAAAGTGGAGAGGACTGAGCTCCTTATTGGAGATAACTTCTTGTTTATATCCTTCTATGTCTAATTATTTACATAACTATATTTTTTTACTGAGTATTTTCAAAGTGTGTTTTTATAAAAAAACTCTGACAGATTCCATTTACAAGTGATATATATAATATGTTTAGTTTGCATAGAATAGTTTCGAAGGGAAAATATATTTTAATTATTTTAAAATATTTATTTTTCATTTATTTTGAGAATCTATTTTGAATGTTTAATTTAAATATACCTATTGTATTTGTAAACTGTTCTATTTTCAAATTAAGAGGATTTTAAATTTACTATTTTATAAATATAAATATTTATATTGGAAGCTAAATTCACCCAATATAAATTCTCACCACCCCTTGAGAATTTATATGGGTTAAAAATTTGGTATCATAGAATCTATTATTTCAGGATATCTATTTTAAACCTACTTATTTTCTTAATTTTTTTAAACCTTCCTCAATTCTTGAATGAATTATCTAGTATTTCCATTTAGTTAATATTCTATAATAATGAATGGTAGACCTGAATGTTATTATACAAATAAAAAGTCATTATTTAATGGAACTAACTAGGTTCAATGTAAATTAAAAATGATAATATATCTAGATATCATGGAATTTGATATTTGATTAATAATTGAAGATAAATATTAAAAACCCAAAATTCCTAGAAAATACTAGAGTGATGAAAAAAAATATATATATGACTATGACTGCAAATATATGATTGATTTATTATGTCCATGGTGTTAATATAAATGTAATAAATTTTATTTTTGTGTAAATAATTTTAAAATTTGGGAAACATTAAAAATTTATCTTAAAGGATCCATTAATGTTAAATAAATATGATTAAATACTTGTACTATATAGTGTGACTTTTTTAGATGAAACATTATGTGTGCATTTCTAAAATATATAAAAAATTCAATGAGATCATCAATAAAATAAAGTCACTTACAAAAACTATGGAAAAATATAATTTCCTAAGACATCTGACATTCATACCTGATATAAGTAGAATTATAATATTCTCCATCAAAGAATCATATGGCATCAGCAAAGTTACAATTCAAGGATGTTGCATCCTCATATTCTAGAATATATTTATCTTCAATAAATAAATGTGTTCTATATCTTACAAATTATCAAAATGGAATTTTTACAATGTTTTCTTAATAGTTTATTTATGACTTTTAATAAAAACATTAAATGAAATATTATGTTTATCATTTACCTACAAATGTATTTTCCCACTTATATGACTATTATTTTTTGAATCTTATTTTAAAATATTCCATGTTGATTTTAAAATAAAAATCATTTTATCAATATTATTTGAAATTTTATTTAAAATATTTTCAAAAGGAAAGGATATTCTTGTCATGTTTTCAAAGAAAGCTTAAAATTTCCATTTAAATGTATTTTTAATTTATGTAAATATCCTTTTATGTTTCTTATTATTCACTAGGTATATGCTGTGATGATACCATCTAAGTTTTTTATCTAAATGGATTATAATTATGGGATGTTGAAATCATTATGAAATGAATTTCTATTTCATCGGTTATGATTTGATGAATTGATGAATGATTTTATGATCTTGTGTAAAACATATGTACAGATTTCATTATTCAATAAGTGGATCCACTAAATATCACTAATGAACTGGGTAACTATTGATATCATGAGAGTTATTATTAAGTGGATGGGGAGTAAACCAATTCGTGGGATTAAAATAGGTTGGGGTGAACCAAATCCATTATAGGACATTTTACACTATGTGATGATGGTCTTGATAGTGAAATTTGACTAATGAAATGATTTTATATACTTATAAATGGACCACAATTCATGTAGAATGTTATTAGGATTATTATATGCTCACATGAATCATGATTTATTAATTATAATTTCAAGTTATTATTGTTTTCATCATCATCATTTATTTATAAACTTTTTAAAATTAATAAGAAAAGAAGCTAGAGACACAAAATTAGGAGATGATATAGGGAGGCCTAAACTGATGTAGACCAAGGAAATACCCTCTTTCAAGATTCTCCCCCTCAGTATTAAAGAATTTCATTCTAGAAAAATAGGTGACACTAGATCCGAGATCATCCATAGATACAATATAGTCGGTAAGCTTATTGCCTTCATGCCATGTGTGAAGAATATGGATGTTGTTTTTTAGAAGGTTTTTACATTTTCTGACAACATAAGAGATTGATTATGAATAGTATGTGTTCCCTATAGGGAGTTATGTAAAATAATGGAGTTTGTTTCCATATCTAAGAGAACTATATTTTCATGCTGGAATAAACTAAATACGATGAAAATTGCCTTGGATTTTTCCATAAGGGAGTGATTTTAATTCAAATGAGTTGTAAAAGCTAAGGTG
Source organism: Viscum album (assembly GCA_963277665.1). Lineage (NCBI taxonomy): Eukaryota > Viridiplantae > Streptophyta > Magnoliopsida > Santalales > Viscaceae > Viscum > Viscum album. The sequence goes on along the minus strand of OY728119.1, from coordinate 174,221,082 downwards.
ATTGAGCCCCTGGAGTCCCAAACACCCCCCCCCCCACACCCCACTAAAGGACCCCGGAACACCCTAAGAGGGGAGGGGTGAATCAGGGTGTCAAAATTTTCTTTTTAAAAATTGAGTATCTTGTTCCCACGTTGGTAGGAACTTGTTATATCTGTCAAACAAATGAAAGTAGGAAGTTGACATGACACTTTTACTTGGTTCACCACTAAGGGCTACGTCCATAGAGCATACACCGATAGTGTGTCGGTCGTACCAAAATCCACTAATCTTCACTAGTTTATGGATTACATATTTCGGTCTCAATCACATTGTTCCAGGAACACTACCATTACAAAGGTTCAGGGATATCTCATTGTGTCCCTCGGGTCACTCCCGTTGACTCCCCCTGGCTCACTGTCTTTGGTGAAGTCCAACTCAGTTTATAGATGTGAAGATCTCTTCAATTGATATTCATTGAAGTATTTGCCAATGTTCAGCATGAGACTCTTCTTGAATCAAAGTCCAAAAAAGATGCAATTGAAAGCACTGAACCACTGAACCAAATATTTGGAACGTGCAAATAGGTTACACTAAAGATTTCACACAAAACCTACCCTTTTCTAGAAATATCTCACTTTTCCGCACAATACTTGATTTTTGGGTGGAAAATATTTCGTGCAACAACCTTATTTACACGTAGCCTCAACTTTTACATACGTCTTCGACTTTTTCATGCAGCATCACCTTTTATAGACATCTTTATGTACACCATCCACTTTTTCACCACCTTTCACTTTTACACGCAACTTCGAATTTGACGTGCAATTTATGCATTTTCACGCAGCTTAAACTTTTACACGCAACACCTTTTATGGGCAACACCTTTTATGCGCAACACAGACTATTTTTCACAATAGGGCCTTTTTCGCGCAACCCCATTTACGCGAACATTTTACATGAATCTGCACTAGGATCTTCTCTAAATCTTCATCCATACAGAATGATGGGGGTCATCTCTTATTTATAGGCTTCGCCGAACCCCGTGTGAAAAACCCATCATGGCATGAAAAACATCTCATTATGCATGCAATACATTTCACGCAGTAACCGTTTTCTGCGCACATCTCCATGTTTTTCACGCAGCCCATGCCTTTTCCATTTTCCGACGTTCTGATTCCAAAACACCTCTTTCATGAAAAAATCTTACTCCACTATTTCATGCACCAAATTGTTTTTTATGCACCACACTGTTTTTCGTTCACCACACAGTTTTTCACACACGATGCTATTTTACGTGCACACCTCATCTATTTTGTGCACCACTTCCTATTTGCATGCACCTACTTTTTCCAACAACCTATCTCTTCATTTTCTGATTTCCAGGTCCAAAAATTTGGCTAACATTGGAGAACATCACCACCTTCAATACTATTTTCTGGTCGAACTGTATGATCACTTTACTGTCACACATTCTGGACTTCCACAGAGGATTGACAAAAAACATGAACCATACACCAATTCATGAAAATAATGACCATTGTTCCAACAATATACCCCTTTGGGTTTGTTGGAAATCACTAAATAAATTCAAAAGAGCACCATCCACATGAAAACCAAAAATGAAAGAATCAACTCGTCCAACACTCAAAGTCTACGTGATCAATTATCGGTGTAAAAAACAAGAGGGGATGCGTGAATTGGGATCCCGTGTTTTTTAATTCTCAATAACTCCCAAGAAATTCTCTTAAAGTGTCACAAAAGCATCACATGTCCAGAATTTATTAATTATCCCCCATTGAAAATAAATCCAAAGACTGATAATTTTTCATTGTTAATCTCAAAACACAGTCCCCCTATATAGTATCTCCCCCACAAACCTACATCATATCCACAAATATATTAAAAATAGAAAATATAGCTAGGGATAGGGGAACTTCATAACCTCTTTATGCACTGGGAGGTGGCTGAACACCAAGGTTCAACCGATGTTTCTCAAGCACAGCCGCTGATAGTGGTTTGGTCAGGATATCAGCCACATGCTCATCAGTTCCCACATAATCCATTCTAATCACACCTTGCTCAAATTTTTCTTTGATAAAGTGATACCTTATTTCAGTACGTTTTGTACGTGAATGATGAATAGGATTATTCGTAATATCAATTGTGCTCTTGTTATCACAGTAAATCACCATTGGTTGCTTTACCTCCTCACTAATATCTATTAGTTATTGCTTCATCCATAGTAGTTGAGAGCATGCCTTTGTGGCAGAGATATACTCAGCTTCAGCAGTACTAAGAGAAGTACTTTCTTTTTTCTTTCTCAACCATCCAACACATGTATTTTCAAAGTAGAATGCTCCACCACTGGTGGACTTTCTTTCCACTACATCACCAGCCCAGTCAGTATTATAAAATGCTGATAATTCATTGTCCCTTCCTGCAGTAAGGTATAACCTAAAGTTATGAGTACCTTGAATGTACCTCATGATTCTTTTAACTACCACCATATGATCATCTTTTGGATTGCTCTGAAATCGGGCTGCTAGACATGTTGCAATGATAATATCTGGGTATTTCTCTCTTAGGTATATTAGGCTCCCAATGATGCTCTTATACATGGTGGTATCTACAAAGGTCTCATCCTCTTTCTTTCCAAGTGTGGTTCCAACTACAATCGTAGTTGACATTGGTTTGGAGTCATGCATATGAAATTTCTTCAGAAAATATCTTTTATACTTTTCTTCAGATATGAAAGTCTAATATTTCTGTTGAGTCACCTAAATCCCCAAAAAATATGTGAGCTCCCCAATCACTGACATTTCAAATTATGATTTCATGTGATTGGAAAATTCATCAACTTATTTCCACCTACTACCACCAAATATAATGTCCTCAACGTAAACTAGAACCATGAACTGATCTTTCGAGGAATTATTCATATAGAAATTGTGATATACTCATCCTCATGTGAATTTTAGTTTCTTGAGATATGATTCCATCTAGGAATACCACACTTGTGGTTCCTGTTTCAAGCCATAGAGTGCTTTCTTTAGTTTGCAAACATTTTTTCATCAGTACCAAGAAGAAAACCCACTGGTTGTTCTATGTAGACTTATTCTTTGAGTACACCATTCAAGAATGTTGTCTTGACATACATTTGATATACTTTTTATACTCTTTGGAGTGACATGACAAGGAAAATGCGGATTGACTCCAGTCTAGCCACTGGTGCAAGGGTTTCTTTGACATCAACACCTTCAATCTAGGAATATCCTTTACATACCAGTTGTGCCTTGTTTATATTAACACTTTAATACTCATCAAAATTGTTCTTGAAGATTCATTGTGTACCAATCACATTGTGACCTTCGAGTCTCAAGACTAGATCCCATGTCTGGTTCTTGTCAATCTGATCTAACTCGTCATTCATGTCATTCACCCAAGATTCATCCTTTGCAGCTTATTCAAATGAGGATGGATACACAACTGACTGAAATATATATTGTGTGTTATTCTGAATTCTTCTTGTTTTTGTGGGTGCACTCCTATCCTCAATTAGGTTAGATGGATCAATCTCAGCTCTTCGATTTCTCCTGTGAGGTTCAGTCACATTCTCTCCAGCCAAGGTTTCCTCTTCAAATTCTTTTTCTAAGTAAACATCATGATGTGACTTATGAGTTTTTGGTACACCTTCCCCTATTTCTGTATTTGTATTTACTTCATGTTCAATTTCTTCCTCACTTCCTATCTTATCAGCATATGAAATCCTTGAAGCATTTGTAGTTTTCTCTTCAATGATCTTAACATCACTATTTTCCACAATCCTTCCCAATCTCTTGTTGAAACACTTGTAGGATTTCCTGTTCATTGAGTATCCAAGGAAAATTCCTTCATCTGTATTGTCTCTATATTTCCCTTGATTTCCTTCTTTTTTTGATGAAGCACTTACTTCCAAAAACATGAAAGTAATTCAAAGAGGGGTTCCTTCCATTCCACAATTCATAAGGTGTCTTCGTATTGCCCATATAAATTCCTATTCAATTTTGAATATACATTGCAGCTTGAATGGCCTCTTTCCAGTAATGTCGTGGAATACGACTCTCAATCAGTATAGTTCTTTCGATGTTGTTCACCTATTCATTTCTGCGCTCAACCACTCCATTTTTTCTGTGGATTTCTCACGGCATCTACCTCATTTTGTATCCCATGCTTCTCCAGGTAGTTTTCAAATTCAATAGACGTGTATTCCCCTCCATTCTCTGGTTTCAACACTTTTATTGTTCATCCAGTATCATTCTTGGCGATTCAAAGATATGTTTTCATGCAGTCAAGTACATGTTATTTCATATGTATAACCATTACACATTCCATTCTACTGTAATCATATATGAAAACGATGAATTACCTTTGTCCATGAGTTTCGAAAACATTTATCATGCCACATACATCTGTTTGAATGAGATCAAGAAGATGTGATGCCCTTTTCTTCTTTTTCCTATATGAACTGCAGACCAGCTTCCCACGAATGAAACCATCACACGACTTTTCACGTTCACGCTTTAGTTTGGGAATGCACATAACAATCCTCATTCTTGATATTTTCTCCATGTCTTGTTGATTGATGTGCCCCAGTCTCTAATGCCACAAATTTTTTTCTTCTTCAATAGTCATGTAACAAACGTTTTCTTTACTATAAACATGATACAAGTTGTCTTCTGTTCTACATCCCTCCCTAAGTTAATTGCCTACCTTCCCCTTAATAGTGAAACCTTTCTGATTAAAAGTAACTACAAGTACAGAGTCAAAGAGTTGACTCATGCTGAGGAGATTATGTTGTAGGCCATCTACATAAAGGACTTTAGTTTTTTAGCTCACTATTAGCTAATTCAGTACTTCCACTGCCTTGGATTTTAAAAGATCCACCATTACCGAACTGTACTATTCCATCAACCCTCTTTTTGATATCTATTAGAAGCCCTGCATTACCTGTCATATGAGACGAACAACAGCTATCCAGAATCTACGCACTATTCCTTTTTATATCCATGAGGGGCACCTCTGCAAGGTTGGATTTCTCTATTTTATTATTTTATTTACATAAGAAATTGGATTGAGTGTAAAACACTGATGGCCTTTCAATTCTCTCTCCCATGTACATTGGTTATTCATAGTCGAAATATTCTTCGAGAGGATAAAAATTGATTGTAAGAGCAACACTATCTTGTTGATGAGATTTGACTTGTCTAGAACTCCGGTATGAGGTGTCCATGTCCCTCCTCTGCCTTCAATTAACAGCCTTATGACCAATTTTAGAACAAAAAAACAATATCCATAGAAACTATTTCTTCTAAAATATTTTTTATATGAATTTGTTCTTCTCTATTGAACTCACATATCTTCTCCATTCAGATAGCTTCTTACCTCTTTTCAATAAGACATGGTATGGCCCAAATATCCACAGAACTGACACTTTATGGGAGTAAATGTCTTCTGACTTCTATTTATCCTCATTCTTTCTTCTGTGGGAAAATAGTTTGAGGGATCCTTCTTGTAGGATGCTTGAGGATAACCTTATTTTTTTTCTTTCAGATTGAATTGGGGGGTTTCTGTTTCATCACTTCATATGACTTTTGAACATCACCCACTTTCAGCTTGCCTTTATTTCGGTCACCTTTATTTGTAGCATTTGATAACTCTTCCTCACAACTGATTCCACTATTTCCCATGCAAGCAGGTATTTGATCATTCAAAATATTTTCAACTCCATTAGAACCACATTTTTCTCTCTCCAACAGTTATGCATTTGAGAACCTTCCAAACTATATGTTCTTCCTCGATTCTTTTGAAATTGATTCACTCTCAAGTTTTCTCTTAAGATTAACAACTTCCTCTTCATGACTCTCAGTGGTTTTGGTATTTTCTTCCAGTCTAGTAGTGAGGTCGTTGATGACCTTTTCTTTCTCTTCAATTCTTTGCCTCAGATCCACTACATAATAAGTGCTTTCAAGAATTTTATACTATACTTTCACAAATTCATCCAGTCGTTCAATTTCAGCTTCGACCTGGTCAACATAATCAGATGATTCTTCTACAATTGATTCCCACTTATTACAACTCTTACATTTGATCATTAGATTACTAACAGATTCTTTATGTTGAAGCTCAGGATTGGAATCAGTTTTCAACTGATGGTCTCGACCATTATCTTTTGATGGTTCTGATTTTTCAATAGTGGCCATAATGGAAGCTTGGTTTCCAATTTTAAATTATGGTTCTTCTTCTTCACAGAATTCATTATCATCATCATCCTCTTAACAGACAAAACTATTCTTCAGAAAATTATTTATAGATTTTAAGTAACCCTTTTTGAAAAACCTTTTCTGAGGCTTCTCAATGTTTTCATCTTCACTATCTTAATCATTGATCTTTCTTAAGCACTATGAGGCAATGTGCCCAACTTTTCCACAATGAAAGCAAGCAATAGGTAACTTCCCTTTGAATTTCCCTTTTTCCTTCTGGAACTGATATGCAATGAGAGAAAGAATTTATTTTTCCTCATCATCTTAACCACTAATCTCTTTGGAAATTTTTGTTTTCTCCATGGTCTTGAACGCAATTTCCTTCCTCACTCGAGTCGTAGAATCTTCTGGTTTGACTCTCATTTCATACACCACTAAACTGCTACGTAGATCATCCAGATAAAGTTTGTAAAGATCTCTTTCCTCAAGGTCTGACACCTTTTCATTTTATAGGGGTGGTGATCTTCTTCATTTTTTCTTTACAATATCAATGTCTTTAATTTCTTTACCTAGACCCCAAATTTCTCCAACATCTTCATTAATTAGATTGAAGAATGAGTCTGCATTCTCATCCAGAAGAATCTTTAGATCATCAAACGTATTGTGTATGACTTTTAGTTTCTCCTCCTTCACTTTTCTATCTCCTTAATAAATATTTTAAAGTTTATCCCACATGGATTTTGCTGAGGTGCAACTCATCACCTATATATAGATTTGATCAGAAAGGGTTGAGGTGAGTGCATTTTGTGTTTTATCATCTGCATCAAGAATTTTCCTGTTTGTGTTAGTCATAGCCAGGCATGTTGGATCAGTGACTTGTATTCCTTGCACAGTAGAAAAAAAAAGGAATTCCATTCCAAGAGATCTTAGATGAGATATCATTATATTCTTCTAGATTGGGAAATTACTTCCATCGAAGAGAGGGACTCCCCTGACATTGGATGAATTGTCCATAATAGTATATGATAGATGAAACACCAGTCAACCTCCCTCTGATACCAATTTAAGGACCCCAAAACACCCTAAGAGGGGAGGGGTGAATCAGGGTTTCAACTTTTTCTTTTTAATGTTGAAGATCGTGTTCCCATGTTGGTAAGAACATGTTATATCTGTCAAACAAATGAAAGCAGGAAGTTGACATGGCACTTTTACTTGGTTCACCACAAAGGGCTACGTCTAAGGAGAATACACCGACAATGTGTCGGTAGTACCAAAATCCACTAATCTTCACTATTTTACAGATTACATGTTTTGGTCACAATCGCATTGTGTTAGGCCCACTGCCTTTACAAATGTTCAGGGATAGCTCATTGCGTCCCTCGTGTCACTCCCGTAGACTCTCCCTGGATCACTTTCTTTGGAGAAGTCCAACTCAGTTTATAGACATGAAGGTCTCTTCAATAGATATGCATTGAATTCTTTTACTTTGTTCAGCATGAGACTCTTCTTGCATCGAAGTCCAAAAAAGATGCACTTGAAAGCACTGAACCACTAAACCGGATATACGGAATGCGCAAACAGGTTACACTGAATATTTCACGCAACACCTACCATTTGCATGAAATATCTAACTTTTTCACGCAATACATTATTTTTGCACAGAAAATATTTTGCGCAACAACTTCCTTTACGTGCAGCCTCAAATTTTATGCTTGGCTTCGACTTTTTCATGCATCATCACCTTTTATGCGTAGTTTTACACGCACCATCCACTTTTTTGTGCACCTTCCACTTTTATGCACAACTTAAAATTTTACACACAACGTCTACGTTTTCACATTGCTTAGACTTTTCCACGCAACACCTTTTATGTGAAACACCTTTTACATGCAACACCTTTTACGTGCAAATCAGACTTTTTCATGTAACTTAGCCTTTTTCGCGCAACCCCCCTTACACAAACATTTTACACGCATCAGCACATGGATCTTATCTAAGTCTTAAGTCGTATAGAATGAGGTGTTCACCTATTATTTATAGGCTTCTCCGAACCCCAGTCACAAAACCCATCGTGGCACGAAAATCCTCTCATTCTGCACGCAATACATTTTGCGCAGGAACTGTTTTCCATGCACATCTCCATGTTTTTCACGCAGCCCCTGCCTTTTCCATTTTCTGATGTTCTGATTCCTAAACACCTCTTGCATGAAACAATCTCTCTCCACGATTTCATACACCATGTTGTTTTTCTCACCCCACACTGATTTTTAGGCACCACACAATTCTTGCGTACCGCACTGTTTTATGCGCACACATCACCTATTTCATGCACCACTTCCTCTTTTCACGCACCTCCTTTTTCCAACAACCTATGTCTTCATTTTCCAATTTTCAGGTCCAAAACTTTGGAAAACACTTTAGAACAACGCCACCTTCAATACTGTTTTCTGCTCAAACTGTATGATCACTTTATTGGAACACATTCTAGACTTCCACCAAGGATTGACAACAAACAAAAATCATACTTCAATTCATGAAAAGAACGACCATGGTTCAAACACCCATCCCCCACCCCGCATGTCTCTTGAACTGTAGGAACCATACATTTTTAACTTGAGGCCTATGTAGGGAGAAATCTATCAAACCCAGTGGCCTTGGGAGACATTAATAAATTATGATCTGGGAAAACTAATCTCTTGTAGTGGTATTAATGTGGGAGAACCACACAAATTATTATGAAATCTAACCAAATCTATGAGTAGCATCCTGGTTCTAATTATGACATACTTACCCAATGTATGATCCCCCTCATGATGTGCCTTATTTCTTGCTTTCCAAATACACCAATAGTTGGCATTCAACACTTTTTCTATTTCCATATTTTTAGGTCATGTGTCTGCCACTCCATCAAACCATCATTAAAAAAATGTTTCACCAAGAAAATTTCTTTGAGGAAAAGGCAGTGAACTCACCGAATAATCCCTCTATTGTTTTTTCCAAAACACCTTCGAAAAATAAATTATTTGACATCTCTTCCTGAAAATTCTTACAACACGAACCCCTATAATCAAGGTAAATTCTAGATATTTTAATATTATCATCAAAAGAAATTTAATGGCTTCTAATTATCCAAACCAGGAAATTACACTTTTTAGTAATCTTCCTTCACCATAGAATCTCATTCCAACTATTATCATGGTCCTAGTTGAATGTTTCCCTTCGAAATTCCCTCAAGGAGAAGGATCCAGAAGGTGAGGATGTGAAAACACAATTTTCAGGCTCAGTGTTCATGTCAATGAGGTCAAAAATATCTTTCTTGTATTTGTCGAGTACATCCTTGATAAATATTGGGTGCATGGTAGCCTCCATAAAAAATTATTAGAGATAGGTATCCCAGGAAGCCTATCTTTGATCCTTACCAATTATGATACCGAAAGAGAATATCACTCATCCCCATAATTCACTGAGTGAGGGGTTGTAGAGTAGATATCTGTAGATAAACCATAAACCTCATAAGAGATTCATTCTCATTCCTCACCTCTATTTCACCCATGCATTTCTATCCATGACCTTTTTCCATATATTTTCCTCCTCTAAGGACTCTAATTCCAGTTTTCCATTCATTCAATGAAGAGTGTCAAAGATATTTCTTACATTGATTACCCCTTACTGAATAGGGCTTTCCATCCTAGACTTGGAAACCCAATGTATCTTTCCTTCTAGGAGGGAATCCTAAATGTATCCATCAAGATTCCTGACAATGATATTAATTACACCCTTTATAACTTTAACGACCACAAGAGAATGGATGGTAAGAGTTGTAAGTATGCTTTTAATCGGCATTATCCTACCTTCAAAAGATAAGTGATGGATTTTCCAATTCATAAAATAGATCGGGATCCTTGTAACAATTTCGTCAAAATGTCAAATGCATAGCCTTCCCGAAGAAATGGGGGCCCCCGGATACTCTATCAAAAAGTTTCATCACTGCATATACATGCTATTACACTAGGAGGAAACTCATTTGTTTAAACATATATTTGAGATATAGAGGCTACTTTTCACCCTTCTGATGGTCTGGACACTAAAATGACAATACTCTCCATGGATCATGTTAAGGACTCAAACTAATCACTTTTTAGCATTTTTCAAAATGATAATGTTGTCTAAAAAATGAGGTGTTAGATTTACATGGGATTAAACCTGCTCTGCTAAGGAAGGATATCTCCTTGTAACATGCTGATATTAATGAGATGATTGATAACATCCTAAGTAAGAATAAAAATGATGGGTTAAAATGGATCTCATTATATCATCCCACAGGTTTCGTTTAAGAACCCATGGATCTTTCCAATAACATAAATATCCATCCATGAGGAAATAAAGAAACTTAAAATAAGATCAGAGGCCCAAGAGGAGAAACCCATACCTGTTAACACCTTATTGATGAAGCTTCATTTGATCTAATTATATAGTTTATTTATATCATTCTTGATTTCTATATTTAACCCCTTTGTCCTGAGTTTTATATCCCTAACCACCTATTGTGTTATTTCTATAGCCCCTTGGATTGATTTACCCTTGAAAAATCCAAGCTACTTCTTGGAATCCCAATGAGAAAGATGGGTAGATGACCTTTAGTTTATGATGCAAGCCATAATTTTATATGGAATTTTTTACATGATCACTGTATTATAATGCTGAAGGGAGGAGAGATCATTTATTTTGGAAATTATAACTAAAGTAGTTTCACAGACAACATGAGGAAGTTCTCCTCCCCAAAAAGAGTCTTAAATATCCTTGACTAGGTCACCTCTAACCATACTACAAGACTCTCCAATTTTTGTACGATGTTTATTATACAATTAATTTTATTTTTATTCAATATCTATAACCATGAAAAATTTTGTTAGAAATTTATTTTTGGAAAATGTAATGATTTTCCTCTTGAAAAACCAAATGACCTGGGTGATAGAATGAAAAATCCTTTTGAAATGATCACAAAACTCTCTCAATCCCTGAAACATAATAATCTATAAAATGATAAAATATTTACCAACATACCATTTGGTATTTAATGATGCAAGATACACCTTATTTTATTATGTCCTCTAATCCACTAGTGGTCGAGAAATGTTTTAGTACCACTGAAAAGATATTTTCTCTTCACTAGTGCTCATCGCAAGAAACGGTTTCATCGTGTTTTGTCATTTGGAATGTGAAGTATCTAATGGTGGAATATTAGTATGAATACAAATTAAGAATAAAAAATTAAATAAATGGAATGAGATGAGTTTAAGAAGGAATTTTTGTATTGTCCGGACATGGGATGCACTTAACTTATTCCCTAAGTCAGTGGGTCACATTTCATTAAGTGCACCTCTTCGTATGCCAAATCCTTCTTACAAGCAGCGAGGGTGTAAATGTGGTATGGTGGGGATATTATACCCTCATATCATAGATGTATAGAGGATATAACCATAAATATTTAACAACATAAGACTATGTTAATAGACATATAATGACTAGACTAGTAACCCGCCAGAATAGAAGAAATAATATATAACATACTTTTTGATAAAAGATAGATTCATTAATGTTGAAGATCAACAGACGTACAAACGTGAAGCTAGGTAGGGAAGTGGTCCAGCCAGATCAGGTTTCCATAAAAGGGGCCAGAGGCTACCAGCTGATGGGCAGCATTGTTTCCTTCCCTTTTGGTGAAGGAGAAGGTGCAGCTTGAAAAGCCTTGACGGAGAGAGAGGATTCTCCTGATGAGGGAGCCAAATGACTAGAGTCTACCATCGTTATGGTTGATAGCATTGATTATGATGAGGAAGTCTGATTCAAGGATGATTTTATACCATCCACTATCTTTAGCGAGCATCATACCAGTGAGGATGGTTGTAGCCTCGGCTACCATAGGATCCCAAAAAGCATGGTGTGATTCATGTCTGGCTGCAATGATTTTACCCTGATGATCCCAGGCTGGAAGGCTGATGGAAATGGGTCCATTCATGGGGAGAGATGAATCCACATTAATCTTAAGAAAACCTTCCATTGGCGGGCACCATTGGGAAGAAAAGGAAGGGACTCCAAAGGGCTTTTGTTGTCCATTATGATGTTGCGAGCCCTCAGTCCATGATGTGGCCCGGTCAATCCTGAATTCGGGTGGTTTGTGGACGTGGTTGAAAATTGCATCGTTGTGACAGACCCAATTGAAGAATAAATAACCGAGCAACTGAATAATAATATCAAAATCCACTAGGTAGTTTCATATAAATGGATAAATGGAATTCTAACAAAAAACGGGGGGAACAAGGGATATACATATACAATTTAGTTATAAAAAGATACAAAAAAGAAAAAAAGGATCCTCTACTATAATCTCGAGTGTATGCTCAGTCCTATAATGATATGATTCATCTAAAGTAAAATCATATCAAAACTCTATAGCAGGGGACTTTCCATTATCCATACCTACAGAAAATTAATATACTCATATACTAAAGGCATCCCAAGAAGGGTGTGAGGTAAATCCCAATAGGCCACTACCAATGGTGTCTAGACGTAATCCAAAAAGTGCTCATGTATAAACAGTGTACATTTATAAATAAATATTTTACAATGTTGAACTAATAAATACCATTCTACTCATGAACCTAAAGGAAACCTCGAGGCTCTACCTGCTTCGGATCATGGCTAGAATTAATTTCTGATTAGTAACTATATATATAGTAATATATATATATATATAGTATAGTTATATATTGAATCCACATATATGAACCAAGTACATTCGAACGTAAGTGGTCATATACCAAGAATACTAGGTTTTGACTAGATTGTAGTGTAACTCATACATCCATAAATAGTTTAAATGGGCTTATCAGATCAAGAAATAAGGTATATTCCCTAAATCTCAGAGTGAGTGAGAAACATCATGATCATCACTTGAGACGGTGGGTGAGTCTTCATGTAAACACCCAATGCAAGGGGTCTGGTGCATCATTCCCACCTTCCAAATAGTGTCAATGGTGTGATATGACATGCTCAAAACCCAATGTAAGGGAGAATGAATCATCATTCCCAAAAAAAATCTTCACCATCGCTCCATAACCAATATTGAAGGTGTAATAATATTTATATTAATATTCATGAGGCATTACCTCACATGCATTTTTTCATTCAAGCAAAAATACAACTGGGCATTATATTTCACAATAAGAATTCAATAACGGAAGAAACAATCAGTGTGGTCTTTACATCCTTTATAAGTAATTTCATTTAAACCATTTAATTAATTTTATGAATAAAAACCACCATGAATAATCCATTATATCTAATACATTCCATTGAATCTATAAAAACATGTAAATTCATTTTATAAGGCTCCAAGATTCATTTGAAAGGTTTCATAGTTAATAAGAAAATGAATTACATGGGAAATTCCAAATATAAGTTGGGACAAGATCTTAATAGGTGGCTTGGGTTCATTAAAAAATTGTATAGGGGGGGGAATCAATTAAAACCTATGTTGAATGCTTATGATCCATTCCGGTCAACTAAAAAATTAACTATAAAGGGAAATTCAATCTAGCACACCCAAGGGGTGTCCATAATTGAGATCAAAATAATCTAATTTTATAAACAATGATACTAAATAGTTAAAAAAGTGAATATATCAAATTTTAATAAATAGAAATAATTTAGGTTGATGCTCAGAAAAGGTTGGAGTGTGGAACAACAACGCAGCTATGAAAACAGTATAACATTTTAGAAAATGAAGAGATCTCCAAACTTAGGGTCGCTGATGAAACCTTGTACGATGGTATCTTTATATTAAATGTTTTTTGATATAAATTGAAGAAATAATCATATGACTTAAAAATGGGTAAAAATAACTTGCACCTAAATAGAGTGAGGGATCTGAATACAAACTAAAATATGAAGGGATTGGAATTTAGATCATAGTGAGATAGATATGATGCTTCTGATGGAACTTGATTTGGGATTCAGATCCATAAGATATCAAATAACCTCAAAGGGAGGAGAAAATGCTTCATTATAGAAAGTTGAGGTGGCCTTCCATTGGATAAAAGATGGGACATGGAGAAAATTAGGTTAAAATATTTATTAAGGGTATTTTGGACATTTCAACATCCAAATAGGGGGAATGCATTTTGGCCACATAGTTTGGATAAACCATGAAAAAAAATTTCCCATCCCACTTCTTAAGGAAATACACCATAGTGATTCCCTAACTATATTCAAACTGTACAAAATTCCACCGTCAAACCTCTGCAGTTTTTCACATGGGTGTATTCCATGGGTCGCACTATTACGGAAAATTCGTGCAACCCCTACTTCTCCTCTGTCTCACACCATACTGTTTTTACATATTGTGTGCCTCAATATATTTTCCAAATTCCCAGGGTTTTGGGATCTGAACAGGCCACTAACACACTTGAGACCTCCATTACTCCATTATATAACATTATAAAGTATTTTTAAAGGAATCTAAACTGAAAAACAAATGATCCATACCATTTTGAAAACATGGTTCATTAAAACCTCCCCTTTTTAATGAAACTCTTCCCTAAGTTTCCCTTATATGGGTTAATAGGTATCTTATGAGAATATATCTAGCCACTGAGCTTTTATATCATATTCCCATTCACAGGTCTCATCATGTACTCAATTGTTCCACCATATCACTTGTTCCAAAGGAAATGAACTTCCTCTGAGTGTCTTTACACTATGGTACACAATTTGAAGTAGATAATATTTGAAGGAAGAATACACATCCAAATAAACCTAATTAGGCTAAAAGACATGTGATGGGTCTGGATAATATCATCACAGCCTAGATATATTAAATATATGATGCATTGATCAGTAACTATGAGGAAGGTTTAACTAGTAATCCATTAGTCTCGTCGATTTGGAAAACTCAAAGGGTCCAATGAACCTATGTGAGAGATCACCCTACCTATAAATATGTATTTGGCCTAACCTAGGTGATACTCTCATTAAAACCCAGTCTCCAACCTCGAACTCGAGAGGTTTTCGTTGTCTATGGGCATAAAATTGTTGTCTGGACTGAACTGTCATCATGTGTGTTCTAGTAAATTATACCTCGTTTGTAGTCTCCTACATGAGGTGTGGTCCAAGTAAAGTTTTATCCCCTACCTCTATCCAACACATATGTGAACGAAAAGTCCTACCATAAAAGGCTTCAGAAGGATCCATCTTGATGGTTACCTGAAAGCTTTTATTATAGGAAAACTCAATAAGGAGAATGTGTCGCTCATAGAAACCCCTAAAGTCAAGGAAACATGGATGGAGCATATCCTCTAACACCTGAATCATGTGCTATATATTTACATCGATCTTTGGTTGATAGGATGTTTTCATAATCACATATGTACCCAATTCCTTCAGTAATCCCTACTAGAACCATCACATAAAGTGAGTGTCCCTATCAAAAATGATGGAGTGAGGATCTCAATTATGATGTACAGCCTACTTGAAATACATCATCCAAATATCATTTATAGTTAATTTATATCTCATAGGTAAGAATTTTGTGACCTTCTTCAAACAATCAATGACAACCCACGTTGTATTATTTCCATGTGGTGATCTGGGTAAACCAGTCCTAAAATCGAAAGAAATGTCATCTCATTTACAATCAAAAATAGAAGACAATTGTAAAATCTTTGCCGATCAGTGATGTTTCACCTTAACCTACTGATAGGTGGAATTCCAATTGATGAATCTAAAAATATATTATTTTATACCAGGCCACCAATACTAGCATCGTAGATCCTGATACATCTTGATGTCATCGGAATGAAATACCCATACTGGGGCATGAAATTCCCACATTATCTATTCTTTCGTGTCTTTTGGGACCCATACATTCCCATGGAATAGTAATGTATCATCACCATACATGTTCCAACATGAGGATGTATCATCCTATGAGATGTTTTCCCTTATGACAAGGCCCTCGAGAACAGATAGCTACCTCATTCTTACCCATTCCAAAAGAGTAGAGGTCACTACTATGGCCATGAGGATATTCTAACGTTGATCCTTATAAACCACAATTTGTATTTATGAGAATAATTCTAGGAGATTCCATTCACTACTATCCTCTTGAACTACCTACATTTGGGTATTTTGGCTACGATCATTAGATACTTCATTTCCCTTATCATGCATGTAGTCAAGATCAAAATCAAATGACTACAGATATTCAAACCACCTATGCTACTTGAAATTGATATCCCATTGTGTAAAGATATACTTCATGATTTTGTGGCCAGCGAATACCACAAAACTCTCTCCAAATAGATAGTGTCTCCAATAACATATGTAATAAACTAAAACAGCTATCTCGAGGTCATGTGTTGGGTAATTCTGCGCATGAGGCCTCAACTAACGAGACCCGTAAATGACAAATCACATGTCTAGCATCATAATAGCTCCCAAACTGATATGTTATGCATCATAGTAGATTTTTTAGGTCCTTACTAGATCCAAAAGAATTTGTATCAGTGTGGAATTCAAACGTACCTTCATCTCCTATAATTATTCTTCATAAGAATCTGACCATATGAATTTCACACCGTTATTTTTCCATCCTATAAGAAGCGATTAATGTCTTGAGAAACCCTGGATGAAGCCTATATAAAACCTTCATATCCCCAAAAATCTATGGATGTAAAATAAGTTATTGTTCTTTTCCAAGGAAACTAAATCTCTCACTTTATTTAGGTCTACTATAACTATGGATTCTGAGATGATATGACCCAGGAAGTGGACATTGTCAATCCAAAAGTAGAATTTACTCAACTTATTATAACATTAATGCTCTCTCAGTGTATTCATCATGATCTCAAGATGGTTGGAATGGTTGTGTATGGATTGTGAATATGAAAATATTCCATCATGAAATACCGCTAATAATGAATCAAGAAACTCATGGAAAATATGATTCATTAGATCCATGAAGATAGAAGGATCATTCGTGAGTCCAGAAGGCATAACCGGGTTCTTTTATAGACCATGCCTACTCTTAAAAGCTATGAAAGATATGTATAATGACTTGAAATGAACCTAATGATTGTTTTATATCAAATTTATCTTTGAAAACAATCTCACTCCTTAGATATGATCAATGAGGCTACCTATTCTAGGCTATGGATACTGATTTTTTACCATGAGCTAGTTGAAGAGATGGTAATCCACTAAAACCATGAGGTTACCATCTGACTTTTTGTATAAAAGGACTGGTGAACCCCAAAGAGGTGTTGAGTCATATAAGACCTTTGGCCTCTAGATACTATAACTACTTCTGGAGATTTGAAATCTATATAGGTTCTATGTGATAAAGATGAATGACCATAGGTATTTCTCTTAGAATAATATTGATGTAAAATTATTCCTCTCGTACTGGAGGTATACTGAAGATGTTTTCAGAAAAGATGTCCAAGAAATTATCTACCATAGAAAGAAAAATGTAAGGTCATAACCCCTAATCATCTGAGAACAGACTAGCGATTTGAGATGTCACATTATCCATCCTCTATTTCTCGGGTCCGGATCACATGGATTGAACATCCCATTCTCCCTTATGCATGTGTTTACCACCATATGGTGATGTAAATGTCACCCTTTTGTGATAATAGTCCAAGTGTTATTGATAGGGAATTAAACAATCTATCCTGATGATTACATCAAATATCATAATGTAGAGGAAAAAAGATTCCATATGAAAATGTATTCACCTATCTCAAGGGTAAAATCCTTACAATGGAGAACAACCTATGATCAGATACATAACAGGGTATCCACTATCATAATTCCATGAATTTGATTGATCTCAAGGGACAGAATTCCCATAATAGACTCACATTTAAATGAGTGAGACAAATATGATTCAAATAAAGCAGAAACTAATGTAGTGGATACTAGAATATTACTTCATACAATATAAGGTTTTGTGTTCTACTCCTCTAGCATAGGCTGGAAAACATTTAATTGGGATGTATTGTAGCCCTGATTCACTACTTGGATATCCTAAAAAGGAATGCTCTACTGGTATTAAGATAATGATTCTGCCTACCTCTTCCTCAACCACCACATTGTCCAAATTGGATGGTGGTATTATGGATGGATTCCTATATTGATCCTACTAGCCCTGCTCCAGCATGTGGAGTAGGCATATATCCCTTCTTGCTAGGAAGTGATGGGAAATTTCTGCAGAAATGTTGGATGTGAACCATCCTATTGCAGCCTCTGCATTCTAATGGATCTTATAAGAAATGAGGTTTTGTACATCCTAAATTCCCAAATATTGACATATTAGAAAGATTTATGCATGAGGATATTGACTAATTCTACTTCCACAATTAGTATAAAATGAGCCTTTCTCCCATAAGAAGATACACTGATAGATCTAGGTGCCAAAACTCCATGAATCGCACCATCATTTTCCCTAAAATTTCTCTCTATGATGAATTATTAGTTGAATATATCTAAAATGGTTGTGAAATATAAGACATGGACATATGATCGGATGGCGTATACCAACCCATCCATGAATCACCTAGCGGTCATATGATCAACACCCACTATATTTGGGGTGAACCCATATAGTTAAGTAAAAAGGGGAAATCATTCTATGAAAGAAACACCTCCCTATTGTAGGTTAAAAATTCTTTATCCCTATCATCCCTCAAAGTTTAGAGAAATAAATAGTCATAGAATATAGTTTGAAAATATTTCATCCCACCTTTTTATTACATAACATTTCATTACATTATAAAAATAAGGGATATTTTAAAGTTTAGTATCTTGGAAATATGGTACATAGTACCTGAAATTATAAAACATTATTCTAATAAACTTTAAAATATTCATCACAGGTTAATCCTATGTATATTTACTACATATCATAACCTAGGGACATACATCAAAGGAAAGGCTGAGGATAAGGCCTAATAAGGGAAATTGATTACTTGTGATCCTGAGGAATATCAACAAGAAATTGTGTAAATACAGAAATACATGATAAAAAGGAATATCATAATAATGATAACATAAATAATAACTTGTAAATGTAGCTAAAACATTTAATTGAGTCATTTAAAATAATTTCACTACGTTTTATCACCAAGGTGTCATGAAAATTACCAAGGTTATTCACCAAGGTTTCATAAAAAATATCACCTATATGGATTAAATTATTTAAGAAACTCATTGGAGTGATATCAGTGTGAACCATTCATATGTATTAATTATTATTATCCACATATATCATAATAAAACGTTTCATAAATAACCCTTGGAGAATAAAATAAACGGTTTTCATATCAAAATCATGATGTTTTAAAATAAGTGCTTTAAGATAAGATCCTTATTTAATTATTAACCCATGAAAAAGAAATGTGGGTTTCATATATGTTAATCCCAAACTAAAATATATCATTTTAAAATCTAGGTGAATACCCCTAGAAAAAAATATAATTGGGTATTTATAAAAGAAAATAAGATAATTTCTTGAGAAAAAGAGATAAATTGTCAGAAGAAAATTCTGCAGCATAACGGGTATAAGACATGGTTTTAGAAAAGATTAAAAAGAGAGGATACAAAGGTTTACAATTCATAAAAGACTCTTAATAAATTAAAGAGATAGAATTAAATGTACATAATAACATAGTATGTAAATTTTAAATACATGCCACGTAAAAAGTAAACTTTAAAGGAAAAGAGAAGTTGAATTTCCCTTCCCTTGAAGACTGTACCGAAAACATGAGAATAGGGAAATTTGGGGATTGAAAAAACCTTAATCTGAATCCTTGGGAGGTAAAACTATCATATTTTCATGGATGATAAATTTGAAGTGAAATTAAATGGGGAAATGGGTGGGTATTTATAGCAAAAGAGGAGGATTTATTTGTTAATTTCCTTGGACACCTGGGAAGTGGTAAATGTAAAACCATGGGCTTTCCCATGGTATTGGAAACTTGGGAAACCAATTATTATATTTTAATATAAAAGATTATACCATAATTTTATATTACCTATTACATCATTATTATATCCTTAAATATACTGAAAAACTCAAACTGTATTTTTACTATTCATTAAAAAATAAAGTATTGTTGAAAATTCTTATGAATTCACACTAAACTAATTTTGATGTTTTGATTTAAAAAAAGATATTTATTTAATCATAATAATTATATAAATATTTTTATTTTATCTTTTAATTATAAAAATCCTTATTTATTAAAAATAATAGCAGATAGAAAATACATAGTGAAATTGCATAGTGAAATTTCTGACACTTAAAAAAAATATTTTATAATTTCAATTTAAATATAATTGTTTAACCAAAATATTTCATTAAAATATTTATTATTCATAATATGTTAGTTTATTGTAATATTTATATCTTTTTATAAAAATTACAATTTCTGTCCAAAAATTCAATCTATCGAATTCTAACTCAATTTTTTTAAGAAAAACTATTCTTAGAACAAAATTGATAGAAAAAACATTTTATTTATACATTGTAATTAAAATTAACTAATTTTTTCCATGAAAGATAACCACTTATAAAACCAGCATAAGACATAAGGGTGAGGTTCACAATGGTGATAGATTCTTGGGCGGCTCATATAACATCACCAGAGTGGTGATTTCCAATAATTTGAACTTATCTCATAGGTTATTTCATTCAAGATTCACATGTTGAAGTTCTAATTGGGATTCATCAAGAGTGAATCCCGGTGATACTACATCCCCCCAATCTTGGATAAATGAAAATCGTATGACATAACTCTACTGTATGAGGCCATCAACTCTTCTTTTTGCATTAATTAACCATTATCATTTTTATTTATAATACTAATTAAAATGTTGAGTTTGTTAATAAGATTTTCCAGCAGTCAAATTGACCAATGGTCATATAAAGGTAGAAACCTAATGGTCACATTTCAAATTATACTCACATCATTGTTAAAGATATTTAAATTTTTTGATCATAATGTAATATAAAACATATTTTAAAAAAATAATTATCATTCAAAAATTTTGGGTCTTTATATTCTTCCCTCCTTAAGAAATGTCATCCTCAAAATTTAATCTTGTTCCCTTAGTTGATAAAAAGTGTGGGTACTTCTACCTCATTTGTTCTTCTAGTTCCCAAGGGGATTCTCCGTATTTTTTTTCCTCTAAAAAAATTTAACAAGGTGGGTAGTCTTTTTGTGTAGAACATTGTCTCTACAGTCCAATATCTCCATCGGTTTCTCGTCATAAGAGAGTTCATGTTCCATTTGTACCACATAAGGATTCATTTCATGTGAAGGGTCAGGTATGTACTTCCTTAAAAGGGGTATGTGGAATACATCATGAAATTGAGATAGGTTTTGTGGAAGTGCTAGCTGATGGGCATATATCCTATGAGATCAAGGATTTCATAGGGGCCAGTGTACCTAGGGATAAGTTTTCCTTTCTTCCCAAATCGCATGACTATCTTCCAAGGTGAAATTAGAAGGAATAATTTGTCACTAATATCAAACTACAAGAACCTTCTATGGTTTTCCTCATAGCTCTTATTTCAAATCTAAGCAGCATGTATTTTTTGTTGGATGAAATAAACATTTTATGTCATCTCTTACATAAGATCAGGCCCAAGAAGCTTTCCCTCACCAGCTTAATCCTAACAAGAATGAGTTTTACATTGATTCCCATATAGATCTTCAAAGGGTTCCATTTGATTACTCGAATGGAATTTGTTGTTGTATTAGAACTCAACTAATGGAATATTTTGGCCTCATCCACATTTAAATTCCATTAAGCATGTCCTCTGCATTTTCTTGAGCGTCTAAGTATTCCTTTTCGATTGGCCATCTGTTTGATGTTTATATTCCATATTGAAATTTAATTCAATATTCAAATCATGTGGAATACTTATCTATAATTCTAATATAAACCTTTTATCATGATTATAAATGATAGAAAGTGGCACACCATGCAACCTTACCATTTCTTTTACATATATATATTAACGATTAGTCCAGAGTGAAATATTCCAAAATAGAGATAAAATAAACAGTCTTTGTGAGACGGTCCACTATAACCCATATCTCATTATTTCCTTTGGATTTTTTAGGAGACTAGTGAAAAAGTCTATAGTGATATTGTTCCACTTACATAATGATATGGGTAGTGGTTGTAATGCCCCTTTAGAATGTTGTCTCTCTTCCTTCACTTGTTGACACACCATGAACCTTGTAGTGTAGTCTGCAATCTCCCTTTTCATGTTATCCCACCAATAATGATCATGAAGGTCCCTATACATTTTTTTTATTCCATGATGTATAGAGAATGTAGAGCCATGAGCTCCATCCATTAACTCCTTCTTTATTTCCATAATAGATGGAATACATAGTATTGTATGAAATTTTACTACCCATTCTTGATCAATATTGAATTTAAGAAACTTCCCATCCTTTACAGCCTCTATCCTATTTTTCAAAAAATGATCTTCTCTTTGATATTTCTTGATCATATCATGTAATGATGGTTGAGAAATCATTTGGGATAGGGATGATGATGTCCCTTCCCTTACGATTCCCATGTCTAATTTTACTAGGTCTTTAATCAAAGGATCTCCTTGAATCCTCATCATTTCCAGCACAACACGGTATTTTCTTATAAATGCATCAGTTAACTTTTATTATCTACTGGGGTGATAATGAATTGAACAATTAATGTATTTAAGAAGTTCCAACCATCTTCTCTATCTCTTTTTCAATTCTTTTTTCATGAAAATATACTTCAATCTTTAATGGTCTGTGTATATATCACATTTCTCCCCATAAAGATAGTGTCTCCATATCTTTAGAGCAAAAAAACTATATCTAGATCTATATCATGAGTAGGATAGTTCTTCTAATGAGGCTATAATTGACGTGACATAAGAGGAATAAAATTTTCATTTTTCCTGAGGACACTCCCAATCCCTTTTATAGATTCATCACAAAAAAATAATAAATCCTTCTCTGCTAGAGGGTACTGTTAACATGGTTTCATCAACCAATCTCTTCTTCAGATCTTGGAAACTTTATTCACACTACTTTTTCTAGATGCTCTTGACCCCTTTTCGAGTTGACTTGGTTAGTGGATTAGAATGTGATGAAAGGTTTTTCACAAACCTCTGATAATATCTCACTAAACCACAAAAACTCTGATTCTTAGTTATTTTTTGTAGGGTGAGACCACTCTTCCAAAACCTTTTTCTTGGAGGGATTAATTGATATTACATCATTGGTTACAATGTTCCCCATGAAAGAAACTTGTTTTAACAAAAATTCACACTTGATGAACTTTCCAAATAGCCTCTAATTCCTCATAGTTTTCAATGTAACACTTAAATGATCCTCATACTCCTCAAAAATTTTGGAATATATCAAAATATCATCAATAAAAACTACCATATTATTATCAAGGTATTTTTTAAATACTTTATTCATAAAATCCATAAATATAGCGGGATCATTAGTCAAGATGAAGGGAATAACAAGAAACTCATAATTCCCATATCTTGATTGGAAGTAAGTCATCAGAATATCCTCTTTCTTTACTCTCACTTGATGATAACCAGATCGAAGAATAATCTTGGAGAAAAATGAGCCCCATGAAGTTGGTCAAATAAAACATCAATTATTTTTAGAGGGTAATTTTTCTTCATTGTGATCTCATTAAGTTCTCCATATTCATTTCATAACCACATTGATCTATCCTTTTTCTTCAAAAATAGAATAGGTTCTCCCCAAGGAGGCACACTTGGTCAGAAAAACTCCTCCCAAAGATCTGGGAGTTGTTTCTTTAATTCCTCTAGCTCATCATTTTCCATTATATACAAGGTATTTGAAATCAACTTGGAACCATGAAGGATCTCAATGGATAACTATACCTATCCTTCTTGGGGAGGTCCAGTTAAATCCTCAATAAATACATCAATTTATTCTTGAACAATGGGGACATTCTTTATTCGCATATTTTCCTTTCCTTATTCATCTTCACCAATCATTTTCATAAAGAATGATACAGGAGGTTCTTCTATACAATGCCTGGTTTATGATATCTCTCCTTTGGAAACCACTATAGGTTTTCCATTAAAGACTACTTATATTTACTTTCTTCTTCATTTTCTCTTAGCATTATACTTTGAGAGTCATTCCATCCCTAATATAATGGTGAATTACATCATGGTAATGACTACTAAATTTGAGATGATATTTTTCTCATCAAATTAATTACTAGAGTTTTTATACATTATTTATTCTGGAATGATCAATCCAAGAGTCTTGAATTATAGTTATACTTATATAATTCTAGGGACTGATTCTATATTCTTTACAAACTTGGAGGAAATAAAGGAACCCATAGAACAAGAATCAAACGAAGTACATTCTAGATTTGAGAGAACAATGAGAGTAAATTATACAATATCATTTGGAGCTTCAAATCCAACTTTCATGATAGAAAAATAATGACCTTGATCCCTTGGCCTATGATAAGGTAGATGGGAGTTGACCTTTATTATCTTCAGATTTGGAAAGTGATTGGAAAAGTTCCCAAGTCATCCACACTTAAAGCATTAGAATTCAGGATGGTCCTACGCAATATTCCCTTTGTAATTATTATTGAGAATTTGGGGCTTCACCTCACTATAATAGTTCCTAAAAATATGGCAACCTCTTCCACATTTTTTACATTTCCCACTTCCATGAAAGATCCCCAAATACTTCATCCCACAGTTGTTTCACATGGGAAGTTGAACTTTCTATCCTCCTCTTCCTTGATCAAAGATCATCCCCTTGTTTGGATCCAAATAAATCTTCTTTTCATTCGATATATGGGACTATTTCATCACTCCAAACTCTATTTCTACTTTCAAAGGACTCCTCATGATCTCTGCACTATTGTAATAGTCTTGGTTGGATTGATTCTTTAGTAGATGGGGTCTTAGTCAACCAAAGAATCTATCAACCTTCCCATTATTATCCATGAAAAATCTAGTGGTGTAATGGGAAAGCCTTGTGAATTTCATATCATAGCTTCCCATATATTCATTTTCCTTCAACTTCAGTTCTAGGAATTCCTTCTCTATTTTTTCACATTGATCGGGGAAATTTTTTTTTGAAAAAGGATCCACTAATCTCTTCCCACTTCATTTCATTAATCTCCCCTATTGGATTTGTATTTTTCACTAGTTTCCACCATTGATCTGCTTCTACCTCTAATATGTACATACCTAGGGTGACTTTAGCTTATTTCAAACAACGTATTAGAAAAAAGATATTTTCTATAGAGCTTATCCATTGTTCATTAATTAATGGGTTGGTTGATTCATTGAAATAATGTGGTCCTTGATGCATAAAGGAATAAATATAAAGTTGTTCCATTACAGTTGAATCTGGTCTCTCAGATTGATTAAAGTTATTTTTAATATCTCAAGTCAGTTGATTCGTCGTTATCATGAAGTATTCCATTCTAACATCCATCAAAAGGTCATGAGTTTCAGATCTGTTGTGATCTCCATTTATACAATTTCTTATATTAACCTCTATTTTATAAAATAAGAAAACCTTATTGATAAATGTGTTGCATTAAATAATCTTATAATTCTAAATTAATTTCATAAACATCATTCTTAAATACGTTATTTTTTAACAACAATTTCATTTTCTATAAATCCTTCATAATGTTTCATTAAAATCATATGGTTATCCAAAGATATCCCCTAGGAGTGTCAAACTGGGTATACAGTAAGGCCCTTTGTCATGTAATAGGTTATTCCAAGTCAGGCCCAATGCAACTTGTTAGAGTTATTACCCTTAGGTTCAACTATTCCAGAACCACATCCACTTGTTCATATATAGATATGGATTTCTTTTCTTGAAAACCAATTATATAATACTTTACCAAAATACCAGGATTTTTTCCTATATTTTAACTTTTCTATAATTTTCTTTATAATGTTTTAAATCATAACTTCACAAATAACTAAACCATCCTTTGATACCAACTATGTAATCCCACCTTTTTAATATATCAATTTTTTTTACTTTGTACAAATAGATGATCTTTTAGTGTTTATTCTTTTGGACAAAAGGTACGTAATTCAATAAAACATAAAAAAAATTCTAGTAAAATTAAAATGATTCATCATGGGTTCATCATAAGTACATTTATTAAATCTGATAACCTGGTTATATACATAAAATTAAAGGGTGAGCATAACGCTTAGTAAGGGAAAGCATGGGAAATAGTTTACTTGCGATCTTGAGGAATATCAATAAGAACTTGAGAAAATTCATAAAGGCATGATAAAGAGGCATATAATAATAATAATAATAATATGATTAATTATGTAAAATGTGTTTAAAACATTTAATTGAGTCATTTAAAATCATATCACTAAGTTTTATCACTGATATTTTATAAAAATTACCAAGGTTAGTCACAAAAGCACTGTAAAACATGTCATCTCTAGATATTAACTTATTTACCCAATAAAATGGAGTGAAATCAAGGAAAAACCATAATATGTATTAATTAATTTTCAATAAAAATATCATAATAAAAAATTTCATAAATAACCCATGGAGAATAAAAGAAACAGGTTTCATACCAATATTTTGACGTTTTAAATAGAGCTTGAAGACAAGATCTTTATGTCAATATTAACCCACAAAAAAGGAACGTGGGATTCATTTATTTCAATACCAGAATAAAATAAATCAATTTTCAATCTTGGTTACTACCCCTATAAAAGATATATTTTTGGGTATTCACAAAATAAAATATGATAATTTCTTGAGAAAAAGAGTGAAATTGTTAGAAGAACATTCTGCAGCATATTGAGTATGAAACATTATTTTAGAAAACATTAAATAGAGAGAGGAAAAGGGTATAAAATTTATAAAGTACTCTTAATAATTTAAAATTAAATAATAAAATGTATAAAATAACATATTATGTAAATTTTAAATACATTCCACATAAAAAGGGAAACTAGAATGTAAAATAGAAGTTGTTATTTCCCTTACATGGAAAAGAGTTCCTAAAACTTGAGGATTATGACATTGGGGGATTGAAGACACATTGGGAGGAATCCTTAGGATGTAAAACTATCTAATATTTATAAAGTATTAATTTTAAATTAATTTAGATGGAGAAATGGTTTGGTATTTATATCAATAGATGATGATTTGTTTATTAATTTCTTTGGACACCTAGGTAGTGGTAAATGAAAAATCGCTAGCCTTCCCTTGGAATTACCCCTTGGTATTGCAAACTTGAGAAACCTATTATCATATTTTAATATATAGATTCTATCATAATTTTATATTACTTAATACATCATTATGATGTTATTAAACATACCAAAAAATTCAAACTGTATTTTTACTATTCATGAAAAAAGTATTTTAGAAATTTCTCATAAATTCACCATAACCTAATTTTGACATGATGATTTGAAAAATGATATTTATTTTAAAATAATAATTATTTAAATATTATTATTTTAACTTTTAAATATAAAAATACATATTTATTAGAAATAATATTGGATAGAAAATGCATAGTGAAATTGTATATTGAAATTTCTGACACTTGAAAAAAAATATTTTATATTTAAATAAGAATATTTTAACCAAACTATTTCATTAAAATAATTATTATTCATAATATCTAGTTTTATTATAATATTTAGTTCATTACTAATAAGTATAATTTTTATATGAAAAATGAATTTATCAAATTCAAAATTAATTTTATTAAGAGAAACTGTTCTCAAAATAGAATTGATAGAACAAAAATTTTATTTATAAAATTTCATTACACATTAAGTAACTAAGTCTAGGAAACCTGATGCCTTATAGAACCTACATATTACCTAAGGCTAAGGTGTTTGGTGGTGATATATTATTGGGGTGGCTCGGACAACATCACTCAAGTGGTAATTTCTACTAACTTGAAATTATCATGTATGAAATTCCATCAAGCATAACATGTTGAAACATTGCTTGGTCTTAGTCAAGAGTGAAACCCAGTTAAGCTACCTCCCTCCCAATCTCTGACAGATGGGATTCTTATGACACTAATCCACTGGATGAGTCCATAAACTCTTCTTTATACAATAATTAACCATTATCAATTATATTTATAACACTAATTATAATGTTAAAATTATTAATAAGAGTTTACAATGGTCATATTGACCAATGGTCATATAATGGTTGAAACACAATTGTCACATTTTAATTTATAATCATATAATTATTAAATAGATATAACTTTTTGAGTATAAAATAATATAACACACATTTTTAGGAAAGAATTATCATTCAAAAAGTTCAGGTCATTATAGGAAATATGCCCAAACCATATCTCTATGTCAATCTTCTTGGGTAATAACATCACACAACTGCTTGGAATAATCTCATAGAGCATAACCAACATGTTTGACCCTTCACTATGGGGTAATCTCTATATGATTGAATATGGAATGTATAGCTTCGTGCTATGACTCGATAACATGTGGTTCTCTATCCCCCGAAAAGGTGGGAGGATTATGCTACTGGAAATCCCAAGTAAAATCATCCATACATGGTGTAGGTCAAGAACACCATGTATATTCTACAACATATGTATAAATCCCTCTCAAAACTAGGTGTCAGTTCCCATATAAGGAATAGGAAGAGGTTCCATATGAGGCACTGCAAAAGGAATCATTGGCATCTTGGGGCCCACCACCTCTGGTGCATGGTCAGCACTGCCTTCAGGGTATACGAATAGAGGATTCCAAGAAGGCATGAGGCTACAATGCCAAACACATGCCTCGGAAGATATTTTAACAGTTTAAAATATGGTACATAAAAAACTCAGATAGGTGCATAACCTTCCTATAGACATATCATACACATATTATTGCTTCTAAATCTTGGATAGGGAAATATAGAAATTCCATTGTAGGAATAAGAATTTAATAGACACACTAACAAACCACTATTAATGTCAAGTTTCAGTCTTGGTCTCTATCTCACAACTATAATATGGTTGTTATCACTTTAAAAGTTGTATTCATTTTAAATTTATACCCATTCAAATAATTAAATCTATTTAAATGGTTGAATTAGATGGACCACCATTTCCAATCTATAAGTTCCCCCTACTCCTTATTAAATAAAATATGGTTTATGGTTAATTTATACCATAACACGTTCTATCCCATGCGACCAGTGGTCCATGACTCAATGTTCCATAATTAACTACTTAAGGTGTTTTCTATAACCCACGTAGGAAAGAACTATTAGATTAAGGCTAACACTTTAAGTTTCAATTATCATTTGTAGTCCTTGTAGGAAATTCCATCACATTTTAATACATAATCCAGGACCTAACTATATGTAACTATAAAATTCACACCGAAATAAGATGTGACATGGAAAATGGCATGACATATTAATCATATAGTATATATAATGATGAATGTAATTAAACACCCTAATTTAGTCGGGCTTAGCTAAAATAAATCATCATTTCAATAATACAAGAAATAATAACACCATGATACAAGTGAGTTACCCAATAGTGAATTCGTATCAATAATAAATGGCATAATCAATAACTGCAATTACCCACCCCAGGTAATTTGGGATTCCCCTATACATGGGTTAGCTACGTCTAGGCACAAGGTCATTTTTAATTCCTTTAACTCCTATTACCCTATAAAGTAATGAATAATAAGAAAAAGGAAAAACAATATCTCAAATACCCCTCTATAACATCCCGACCTAGGATCCACTAAACCCATTCCCCGATTCAGTGGGTAAGATGGCCTCAGGTGCGCCTCTCTGCATGCCAGAGGTTTCCAACTAGAAAGGATGGGGTAAAGGTGGTACAATGGGAAGACTATACAATCATATGAAAGTGTAACAACATATATAACCATAATCATACCACAAAAGAAGCATATTTAAATGGATTTATAATGAATAGACCATTAAACTTCCATAGTGAAAGAAAGAATATGCAAAATACATAATAAATATGTTGTGGAAGAATAAATAATTGACCAACTGAATAATAATATCAAAACCCACCAAGAAGAGTTATATACATGGATTCTGAAAAGATCTGGGGCCTATAGCATAAGAATGTTGGCCGTGGATTTTAAAATTTTCTTTGGCGGATCGACTGGACTTTTTAAAACTGATGATCTGAGCCCCAGAGAGGTCCGAGGATCCCACGTAAATTATATGGAGCACAAAATAAAAATGAAAATGTACCTATTTCAAATACAAAGTCGTGGTCTTCTAAAACTTGTCGTTGGTGATCGTTTCTTGAATAATCCATAACACGATCTCTCTAGATCATCCACGCATGCTTCAAAAAACCACTGGAATGTCAATCTTCAAACTCCAAGTACTAGCGTGTAAATCTGATGATGCGTTCGACATCTCGATGATCACCGCATCGAGATACATGCGATGATTGAGGAAGATCTTCATTTGAGCTCTTGGATCAAGAGATTCTCTCTCTAGGAAGAAGGAGGAGAGAGAGTCTCTCAATTTTCATTCCACAAATGAATAGTGGAATGGCCACACATGAGAGAGATCCCTCCCTTGTATTTATAGTGACATTGAGAAATATCTGGTTGGGTTCCTCGGCCCCTGTTTATTTCAACGTCCACTAAATAAATAATATTGATGAACTAAATTGTTCTAAAACAATGTTATTATTTTATCACATACTTGTAATATATATATATATATATAATATTTACGTGATAAAATCCAACTGATTTAACCGGACTCTCTATCCCACTTAATATTAAATGAACCTTGAATATTAAAATAATATTCATTCGATTAATATTCTCTTGTATTTACTAAAATTGTAAATACAATTAATAATTTCAATCCCAAATATTCATAACTTAAATATTAATTTATTTAATTATTTATTTTGGTGATCGATAACTTAGACAACACTCAGACCCTGTAGAGGGGCCCACCATGTCCATATGCCTATTCAACTAAATAGGGAGGATTCTGGAATACGCTATTTTGTGGGACACTGTAGGATATTATCCCGATAACAGTGAATAAAATACACAAACCAAGAGTAGAGTATGGAAACCCATCATGGACCCTAAAGAGATAATTATTTTCATAGTAATGAATACCATCCTACGAACACTGATTATGTACTATAGTCTCTTTTTCATTAAATATATCATAAATCAAGATGCACACCTGTGTAATCTTCCTTTTCTTGATTTATTATTTTTTGATCTTAATGGATGGATTTTCCTTTCTACTGCTTTGGCTAAAGACTTATGAAGGAATCACTATCCTGATCAACCAGACTTGAGATATAAAACTTCTTAAACTTGGAAGGGACAAATCCTTTCTTGACCATTCATCCAATGTCATACCACCAACGACGCACCCAACACAAGCTACCTCCCCATGATTTCAATACCCTGGTTTTCTCCTCGCATCAATGTATATAATAAAATAGTACACATTGGTAATGGTCTCAAGTCAGGGGACCAATACACATGCCCATAGATAAGAACAACCAATGAAACCCAAAACATGTGGTGTTCTTATTTAAGGGTGTGTCCTTATGATCTCACTACTAGAGATCACCATGTGCGAACATCATGAGAAGAAGTCTCAATGGTTATGAGCCCACAACACCTGATAGTCAAACATCTACTGTGTCTAGTCCGTAAGATGTATCTAAACAATAGAAAAAATATTTAAGATTAATTTCATAGTATTTTGAGTTTCTCATTATAGCACAGGATCTGCTATAACCTCTCGATATGAAAATTAATCTTTGGAAATTACCATTAAAATAGTGGATATAGAAATATATAAACTACAATGTTAAGAAAACATCATATATAACTAACTGTACACATGATCTGGTAATCAAAATTACTACATAGTTGGGTCTAGGGAACCCACTATTTAAACACACCAACTTTCACTAGATCCAACTTGCTAACCAAACATGTTATCTACTCACATGATTAAGATCATTCTTTTTTCGAGTAATGGATTTAACTGTTGGTCATGCCACGTTTTTGTTGCGTAGCATATTTGCTATATGAAACCTCATCTTCTTGAGTAAAACTTCTCAATATAATGTATCCTCGAGTATATCACTTTTTTCCATTGTCGTAACTTGACAACTTGGATAGTAATAATATCATAATTTATAATATAATCATACTTTTTTTACTAGGTGTGAATCCAAGAACTAGAAAAAATAATTGCATTTAACTACTTTTTAGCTATCTTAGAAGCTGCAACGTACTCAGTATTTGTAGACATTTCTACCACTGTATTTTCTGATCTTGACTCACTCATCACCTTAGCCTAATTGAAATACTAGATCAAATTTATCTTAGGATTACTTGTTTGTGTCCCATAGAAAATAGTATATCTTTTTCTTCATATACCAGGTACATATCATTTGTACTCATCAAAGTACAAGATGATAGTTCTGACAGCTAAAGTTCCAATGCTCAGGGATATAATTGATATCTACCTACTATAAACTATATCCTAGAAGTATCAATTCTTGTACATATTATGTCATATGTGATTGATCCATCACTGAAGCAAATGGAACTCTACTCACAACTTTAATCTCTTCTCATTTTCTGAATATATCAACCTTAAGAGATTAAGCCATGTGACATTGACAAAAATTATAAACTTGAATTACTCCAAATTGAATTTTTTCAATACAATTCCATTTTATGTACGATTGACTAGTTCTAATCAACCATTTGATCAAACTCAGTAGATTATATTACCTAGAACATAGGTTGCTACTTTAAGTCAATCATTGGAGATTTACTTTTAACCTAATCTTATCTAACTATAAGATCAATATATTTTTTCAATATGTTGTCCAACATATTTCTCTTAGAAAATAATAGTGCTCCCACTAACCTTTGGTAGACACAAGAAAAAGATTCATTTTAAATGAATGCTCTAAGATCTTGTTTCTTACTTTAATCCAGAACTAGATTTCAATAACTTGCAACCTCCATTGGAATTTGATGGTTTCATCATCACTTTCTAGTTGCATCATATAGACACCTTCCATGAAAGTTTATTTTGACATCCAATGTTCAATTTAATGATATTAGATGTTTAGCTATTACAAGTAAAATTCTAATGGATTTAGGCATACCGAATTGGTAAAAAATATCGAGCCTTATTGGTAACAGGCTTGTACCATCCATGTATCATCCCATTTCAATACCCACTATAATATTCAATTTATAAGATCCTTTGAAATTCATACATGGAATACATTATTGAATTTTAATTAATCTTTTCAATTTTAACTAATTTACATATACTACTTACTTGTAGGATTCATTATTATTAATAAATAATTTTTCACTAGCCATGGTGAATATAAAACCATCACCATGGTTTCATTCTTCATACGAATTATGTGTCTCTGGAACATCCTTATTCCACATGTACTTTTGGAACTTGTTCTTATGTCAACCTTTTATGCATCTCAAGCATTAACTAGGTCCAAGTCAATTCAACTCCCACTATCTCTAATAGAGATGTGTACCCTTATATAGAAATGTAGTCTAATACTTGACTAAAACTTTTCTATCTTAGGGAATTATGTAATATCCTAAGAAAATTTTAGGATATTTACTTAGATGTACCATGCATTTATCTTGACTTATGTTTGTTTATATTATAAAAAACTCTTTGCATCTTTAACCCATGCCCTATGACGTAATGGATTTTTCATCATACTATAACTCGTATGATATCCATTTTTCATTTTAGTTGGCATATTTGTTATGGGTTTATTCTATTATTTTCAAAAAAAATCTTGAAATATAATGGAATATTATGTAGGTTGTAACAATGATACTCCATACATCATAACTTTGATGTATAAAATCTGCAATTGTGAATTTCTCCACGCTACATTTTTTTATGAATCATAACATGTAAGACTCATCATAGATCATCCTTATAAAAATTAGTGACATGATGTAGATAAGGTAACATGCGTTTAGGAATTACTCCATGCTGCATTATCATGATCAATGAATTCTTGGTCAATATATTCTTTGGCATGCTGATTCGAAGCAACTCATATCTTCTGACCATGCATATAATTAACTATTACATTCCTTAATAACTTAAAGTAATATTATGAAGTATCTTTACCTCTACCTTTCATTTTGGAATAGTTCATGCTTTATTTTTTATCTAATTCCAAAAATCTTTGTGGCATACCTTTATTTCTAAAGGTTTCTTTTTCCAAACTAAATATGTCGATTATACCATAGGTGTTTAGATGTGACGAGCCTAAATACCATATTGGGTATATAATTGATGTCAAATTTTCGTTTTACTTGACCATGAATTATATTTCCACAACTAGGTAAGTCTTACATTTTATATTCATCATGTATTGCCTTTGATTCAAGTATGTATGAACTATTTTTTTGAGTATGTTACCTCAAACAACATTCATTCAAAAAACTTGGAATGATGTATCATTTTGTTCAAAGGGAATTTTAGATAAATGTTTTGGTTATACTGAACAACTTGTTCAGTTTGAGTCAATCACTTGGCAATTTGAAGTTATGTTTTTCTCACTACTGACTTAGGAATCACCCTTTCTCAACTGCTTGGAGAAGACACCTTACTTCTTATAATGTTTCTATACTTACTTGGTTATTATATTTAAATACACATATGTTATTGCCATATTGTATTCAATACCCAATAAATATGTTATAAATATTAATTTATATTGATGAATATACCTGAATGAGATGTGAGTACTTGTTTCTTGTATTTCAGTTTGTTTCATTTCTAAACGTCCATAAATTTATTTCACAATATGTGATGCAAATAACCAACCACTTTTCTTTGAAGTACATGAAGATGGTTCCTTTGGCATAACTTCCCATAGGACTTTTTGCCTTTTCATTCAATTTATTCGCCATAAGAATAAAATATGGTGCTATCTTTAATATTATAAATTATTTAGGGAATTTTACCTTAAAATTAATGATGCAATTACTCTATACCATTTGTTTGTATCCTTAAAAGAAACTAGAGTAATTGGGTGTAAAATATATAATAATTGGATGCCATGGAATATTATGAACTTTCTTTCACTTTACAAAAAGTGAGTGCAATCATCACCTTCAAATCTTGCTTTGCTTTCTCGTCATAAACTTCCTGGAGATGAGACTTCTTGTAACATCATCTATGTCATGATGTAGAAACTGCAACTAACATCAGATGTTGATGATAGAATTATGACAGAACCATTATATTCTTAATTCATGAGCCTCCTATAAATTTTTTTTAAAGCCTCGCTTCCTGAGGTGGGTTAATATGTTGGGACACTAACACCTTAAATTTCTGATATATTAATATTGGGTGCGATCACCTATACTATAATTTGAAAATTCGTGCTAGTTTGGAAATTAAATTTGTCTAATATTAATCGCGGTGTTATTGTGCTATTATTTTCCATTATCTACAAAAATAAACATTAGAAGATTTTACTTTTAATATTTATTACCAAAAGTGACATTACTGATTAATTTAATCATTAAATGTCTCCCACTAAATTTTTGAATTCTAGGAACCCTCTTTACTAGAATCAAAATACTCTTGACTATTCTAGTGTAAAGGATACCTGAACCCCCCTAATAGTCTACAAGCAATTTCTATGCCACTTCTTGGAGGGTCCAAGGTAGGCTTTTGACTGACCAACCGCATTTACTCGCAATTCCTTGATCTTTTTAGTGAAGTCCCAACTTCTAAAATCCTAATTTGATTTACTCAATGTTTTCCTTTAAAATTAACACATGCTATCAATGGCTATTTCTTTACTGCAATTTTAGTTAAGTCAACCCACCACCCTAATAAGAACTCCCCGGTAGTAAGAGGCACCCTCAGCTATGGAATGACCGACACCTCAAACACCCAGTTTTGTTCAAACTTGAATGATAGAAGGTCGTAATGACTTAATTTTACTTTGAGGTTTTTGTTGGTTTATCTCAACGAATGTAATCCATTTCTATTAAACTTTTTCATCTATGTTATCATGCTCACAACAGAACTTTAATAGAAAAACATACGCCTCTTCTTTATTCATTTTATTATTGATTTTTTTTTTTATTTTCCTACTATTTTAAAACGCATAAAATAATAAATAAATGCATAAAGGTAAACTACTACCTAACTTGTCTTGAGCATCTAAACTACCTAAGGGCATCATACATGAGTCGAAGCTTGACTCATGATACAGAGACTCGAGGTTTTGTATGTTTGATTCTCTTCTGAAGTATCTCCTTTGTCTTGGTGGGGTCCACGTCACGTCTTTGAGTACCGCCTCATATTGGCGGGATCCACACGTCGTCTTGCATCGTCTTGGACAATGAACACCACCTCATCATAGTGGGGTCCACGTCATTCGTCGTCTTCATCCGAGGAACAATAATACTCGCACGCAGGTGAGGGGGACTGGTGGGAGAAATGTACATTAGGTAAATTGGGCGCATAGTCCCTTACACATTTTAACGAAAAAAGATGATACATAGACCATCATTTAATTAATTACAATAATCGCGCGTAGTTAAATAATTAATTAAATAAATGCGACATACAAGGGTCGGTGCTCAAGACCCATTTACGGGTAAAATAAAGCACGATAAAATTAAAATGTATTAAATAAGTATGAGAGTTATATAATTAAATTAAATTCATTAATTAATTCAAATAATTTAATTATTATTCAGTCCACTAATTAATTTAATTCTTAATATCAAAATTAAATTAAATTAACTTAATTAAATTTAATAATAAAATTGAAATAATTTTGTGCAGGTGTTGGATTTATATATTTAAACTAAAATTAGTAAATAAATAAATTTAATTTAATTTTTAATTAAATTAATTAACTATATTAATTGAATTTAAATTGGGTCCCAAAACACCCCTATGACCCATTTAGGGTCGCGCCGGACCCACGCACACCCATAACGGGTCGGGACAAACCTGAACTTGCTTGTCTAGGCCAAGCAGGTTCTCATAAACCCATTTTGGGCTAGTGAGACCTGCCCGAGGCCCTAGGTGGGCGTTTTGGGTGAGTTACCTCACACAGTTCTGACAGCCATACTGGAACCGGGCTATGTTTTCTCAAGGTCGCGCCAACGTAGAGACCGGCTGGTGAGTTGCTGTGTGCCGAGGATACGAGGGTGAGGGAATGGTGGCCTTGCGGGGCACTTGGTGGTTAGGCAGTGGGGTCTTGTTGTGCTCTAGGACTTAGGCATCACGAGGAGGCCAAGGGGCATGCTTTTCAGCTAGTTCCGACCTAGGCAATGGAATCCAGCAATGGAGGTGGATGGAATAAGGAGCCCGTCTAGTGGGTCGCCCGGAACTGTGCAAAAGGGGGGAGGTCGGGCCGGGCCAGGTAGCAGCGGTCGATCGCGTTGCGGCTTGTGCTGCTGAGGTAGTAGGTCGGCACCTTGAGGAAAGGGGAATAGGACATGTATCAAACCACGTGGGAGGAGGAGGCTGAGGCGACTAGGAGTCAGCGTCTGTAGGGCTCCTACTATGGGTGTGCATCGTGCTTTCGGTGGGAGCCGACTGTGAGGAGCCCTGCTAGAAGACAGTCGACGGTTGGATTTGTTGGAGCAGGAGGAAGTGTCATGAGGAGGGTTTCCAGGAAGTGGACTATCATGCCAGTCATCTCTGGTATTTTGTGCGTAGGAAGACCATGGGTCCCGCGCAGACCCCTCCCCAATTGGAACATCAATCCATATCATGATCCCTATAGATCATCCACACACGCTTCTAAAAACCATTGGAACATCAATCCTAGAACGCCTGGTGTTAGCGCAGTGATCTGATGATGCTTTCGATGAATTGACGATCACTGCATCGAGATACATTCGATGCTTAAGGAAGATCATGATTTGAACTCTTGGATCAACAACTTCTATCTCCATGAAGCAGGAGGATAGATAGGCTCTAAATTTTCATTCCATGATTGAATTAATAGTGGAACGACCACACTTGATATAGAGCCCTCCCTTGTATTTATAGTGATGTTGAGAAATACCCGGTTGGGTTCCCTAGCCCCTGTTTATTTCAACGTCCACTAAGAAAATAATTTTGGCGAACTAAACTCTGCCAAAATTATTTAGTATTTTATTACATAATTTTAAAATATATATATATATATATATATAATATCACATGATAAAATCTGATCCATTTAACTTGACTATCTATCCCACTTAATATTAAATGAACTTTTAATATTAAAATAATAATTGTTTGATTAATATTCTCTCATATTTACTAAACTTGTAAATACATTAAATAAATTATATCCCAAATATTCATAACTTGAATATTAATTAATTAATTTAATTATTTTGGTGATTGATAACCTGGACAACACTCGGACCCTGTGGCAGGACCCACCATGTCTATTTTCATATTTAACTGAATAAGAAGGATTCTTGAATATGCTATTGTGTGTGACTCTCTAGGCCCTTATCCTGATAGTAGTAAATAACATCCACAGACCAAGAGTGGAGTCTAGCAACCCATCATGGCCTCTAAAGATATAAGGATGGTCATAGCAACAACTACCATCCTATGAATACTAACTATTTACTATAATCTCTTTTTCATTAAATATATCATAAAGAAGGACGCACACTTATGTCATCGTCCTTTTATTGATTTATTATTTGTTGACCTTACCGGATGGATTTTTCCTTCTACATATTTGGCCAATGACTTGTGGAGGTAGCACCATCCTAATCAAAAAAGGCCTAATATATAAAACTTCCTAAACTTGGAAGCGAAAAAATCCTTTCTTGACAATTCATCCAATGTCATACCACCAACGATGCATCCAACACAAGCTACCTAACCACGATTTCAATAACATGGTTTTCACCTTGCATCCAAGTATGTAATAAAATGGTACACATTGGTAATGGTATAAATTCAGGAGACCAATACACATGTTCGTAGATAGGAACAACCAATGACACCCAAAACATATGGTGTTCCTATTGGAAGGTTTGTCCTCGTGATCTCACTACTAAAGATCACCAAGTGTGAACTTCATGAGAAAAATTTTCAATGTTTATGATCCCCAAGAACCTGATAGTTAAAAATCTACTATGTCCAGTCAGTAAGATGTATCTAGACCATAGAATATAAATTTAAGATTAATGTCACAGTATCTTGTGGTTCTCATTATAGCCTGGGATCTGTTATAACCTCTTGAAAAAACAATTAATCTATGGAAATTACCATTATAATAGTGGATTCATAAAAGTCTACACTACAATGGTAAGAATACATCATGTATAACTAACTATACACATGATATGGTAATCAAAATTACTACATAGTTGGGTCTAGGGCACCCGCTATTTCAACAGATTCAAGGAATCCTGATAAACGAAAGGGGAAAAGGTTATAGGGTTATATAATTTAGATAGAAAAAAACTGAAAAAAAGAATAAAAGGATGATTCACTAGAAGATTGAGTGTACACTCAATCATCTGATCTTTTGCTCCATATAAAGGTTAAGCATATAAAAACTCTATAGTAGGGTGCATTCACTTATCAATACATATACACAAGTATTCCACTTTGGTACCAAATGCGGCCTGAGTAGGGTGTGAGATAACATCCCAGTAGACCACCAATAATGGTGTCTATACATAATCCAAGCAGTTATCATAGCTAAATTATGTGCATGTATAAATAAATGATTTACAATTCTGAAAGAATAAAAACTAGCATTCTCAAGTTCCAAAAGGACACCTGGCAGCACTGCCTATTTTGGCTTAGGTCCGGAATGATTCTATGATCAGTAACAATATATATTTTAATAATATATATATATATATACATATATACAGTATAGTTATATATTTTATCCGCCTATATTAACCAATTATGTGCGAACGTAAGTGGCCATATACCTAGAATACTAAGTGGTGGATATACCAAAGCATAACTCAAACATCCATAATCAGTATAAACGGGCCTATAAACACAAGAAATATGGTACATCCCCAATATCTCATAGTTAGTGAGTTACATCATGCTCATCACTCGATATGGTGGGTAAGTCATTATGTCAACACCCAAATAAGGGACATGGCGTGTCATACCCACTGTTCAAATAGTGTCAATGGTGTGAGACTTCACGTTCAACACCTGATGTAAGGGAGACTAAAACTTGTTCCGAACATAACCGTTACCATAATTACACAACCTATATCAAAGTAGTAGTCATGTTTATATTAATATAATTAGTCATTACCTCTCATTAATTTTACTAGTCAAGAATAAATACAACATTGTATTATAATTCATAACAAGCATTCAATAAAGGATGTAATAATCGGCATGGCCTTTCCATCATTTATAAGTAATTTCATTTAAATCATTTAACTCCTTTTATGGAGGAAAACCATCATGAACAATTAATTCTATTTAATACATGCCATTAATCTATCAAAACATGTGAATTACATTTACCAGGCTCCAAGAGTCATTTGGAAGGTGTGTTAGTCAATAGTCAAATTACCTACATGGGATATTCCAATTATAAGATGGTCCAAGAACCTAGGAGGTTCCTTGGGTTCGTTAGAAAAAATTTATGGGAGTGGAAAAATTCAATTATAATGCAGGATGAATGATTAGGATGTGTTTTGGTTAATTAAATAATTAAATACAAATGGAAATTCAAGCTAGCACACCCAAGGGTTCTCGATAACTAAGGTCAACATCCTCTAATTTTCTAAATAACAATCCTTGGGAGTTAAACAAAGTGAATATATCAAATTGGAATCAAGAAATACATTTTAGGGTGACCCGTGGAAAAGTATAGGGTGTGTCAAAAAAGCATGACTATGAGACACTAATGTTTTTGGAAAAAATGAGACCACCTACCTTAGGGTCATTGACAAATCCTCATCTAATGGTGGCCTTAGATTCTAAGTAGGTTGAGATAAAGTGAATAAACGGTCATATGCCCTAAAAAAAGGGAAAAAGAACTTTCACAAAAATATTATAAAATATATGGATAAAATTGAATTATTGAGGGAGAAGAATGTTTATCTTACCAAGCTAAGTTTGGTGCTTCCGACAACACTATATTTCTGCTTCATATTGAGAATATTTAAAATTACCTAATATGGAGGAGAAAACGGCTCATGGGAGAAATAGAAGGAGACGTATAGGAGAAAATAATAGATAAGAAGAAATTAGGTTAAAGGATTAATTAACGATATTTTAGACATTTCACCCTCAAAATTAGGGGCACACGGTTTGGCCAAACTGTCAGTAAAATGTGCTCAGTCCACTACTTAAGGAAATACCCTCCATAAGTTTAAGGTGCACAATTTCCCTAATGGTGTGCAAATAGTGTGAGATATCACTGTCAAACCTTTGTATTTTTTTTTGCAAAAGCATGCATGTCATGTCGTACAGTTGGAGAAAAAATTCTGGCCCCTTATGCTCTGGTGTATCACCCTGCAATGTTAGTAGAGACCATACAGGCAGGCCCACACTATTTCTACTAACCATGCAGTCCAGTATATTATCAAAATTCCAAGGGTTCTGGGCTCCTAACAGGCCCCAAACCCCCTTTTGACCTCTATGACTCCATTGGGTAACACTATAAGGGCCTATAAATGAAATTTAAAATGGAAAAAAAATATTCATACCTTCCAGATAGGATGGGTCATTACAATATTTATATTATGTAATTTCCCCAAACTCTTTACATGAAAATGGAGTGGGAGTTCCATGAGATTATATAGATGGATGATGAATCTATTAGTCCCTATGAGGAAAATATTACAAGACTTTCAAGGTACACTTTTTGCTTAATCGTTGATACTAAATAAAATATTTATTGGTTCTTCAATGGCTATAAATAAAGTCTCTAGAAGGTGTTGTCCATAATGTACTTTAGTAGTTATGAGGAAATAATTCGATGTTCCTAAAAAGAAGAAATGGAGAGTATAGATTCTTATAATTCTCATGGTTCTAATAACAATATAAAGATGAAGGTTTGATTAAATTATAATTTTAAAACCCACGGATGAATGAAAATGAATCTTCCTTTATGCCATAAGTGTAGAAAGAAGAATGGGGTAAAATTTCACTAAGGGATAAGAAATTGATTCAAGTATGGAAGGAAATTCTATCGAGAAAGTGAATAATGAAGAGATGTAAATAGGAAAGTCAATGAAAATAATTGGGAAAAATATTTGTTAAATAAACAATCTACACTACAATGTTATAATAGCAATAAGTATAGATATTATTCCAAGAAGTGAAAAAATCTAAGAGATAATGATGAAAATTGACATCAAAAACCTCATATGTCAAGAGAAAATGGGAAGGATCATGTGATTACAACTACATAAGTGGTCCATGAGAATGAAGTGGTGGAAGTTATGGATTTCAAAATATCTATAACTAAAAATGTGTAATTTGATTCTGATTCTATCCAATATTATATATCTAAAGAATTTTTTATGGTTATCATATCATGGCCTCAATGATTAGATGTGGAATTATTAGTAAAAACACCTAATGGTATGATGAGTTCATATCAAGTCTATATCTTATCTCTAATATAATTTTTTTAATGTTATTCTTATAAATCTTGTGATTCTCCCTTTAGATGAATTTGATGTGTTTTTAGGAATGGATTTACATTTTTTATATAGATCACAAATCAATTGTTGAGGAAGAGAATTCATATTTTTTTATTAAGAATAAATTAATTATTTTATATAAATGAAACGATGAATATGAACTTCCAATGGAAATTACATCCATTATATGGGTCTTTATTTGTATTTATGAGGTGTATTTATAACAAATGGTTGGGGAGAAACATAACATTAAAGATATTCCTATTTTGTAGGAATATGATGATGTATATCCTGAAGTCCTTTCCTTTATTCTCATCAATCATGAAGATAATTTTTCAATTGAACTCATCCCTAGTGTTATTCCCATTAAAAAGACTACCTATACAATGGCCTTGATTGA
Source organism: Viscum album (assembly GCA_963277665.1). Classification (NCBI taxonomy): domain Eukaryota; kingdom Viridiplantae; phylum Streptophyta; class Magnoliopsida; order Santalales; family Viscaceae; genus Viscum; species Viscum album. Next base: position 174,177,620 of record OY728119.1, on the reverse strand, counting down.
GTTTTAATAATTGAAGAAGAAACTCAATGAGATTATTGATAAAGTATTTGTTCATCAAAATGAATCTCCATGGGTAGACCATATTCTTTTTAATATGAATAGGGATGGTTCAATTAATTTTTGAATTAATTTCCTAAAACTTAACAACATAACTATCAAGAACGAGTACCCACTACCCTGTATTGATGATTTTTTTGATCAACTACAGTGAGATCAATAATTTTCAAACATTGACCTTGAATCTAGATATAATCGGTTGAGTATCAAAAAGGAGGAAATATTTATGACATACTTACATACAGGGTATGGGGACTAAGAATTTATTGTGATTACATTAATACTTACTAATTCCCATGATATCTATATCCAATGAATATATTCATTAGATATTAAATTGATCAGTTTATGGTTGTCTTTATAGATGGTGTTATTATATGTTCAAATTCTAAGGAAGAGAATGAATATCATTTTATTATTATGTTAAAGACCTTTATAAAGGGGAATTTCTAATCCAATTTTATTAAATATTAATTCTAGCTATAGAAAAGTACCATTTAGGGGTCACATAATTACAAGCAAGGGTATATCGATGGATCCCTAAAATATTGAAGTTATTGAAAAATGGCCCATACCAACCACAGTGAACAAAATACATAGTTTTCATGGGTTGGATGGATACTTCCAATTATTTTTAGAAAATTTACCGTAGATATAAAATCCACCAACCAAGATTATATAGAATGGATCCATGTTTATTTGGATAGATGCATGTGAAAATAATTTCATAGAACGAAAGAAAATTTTGGTCGGTGCACCTATACTCACACTAACCTATAATGAAGAAGGGATTTTAATCTATAGAGATTTATAAAATAAGGTTCTGAGATGTGTTCTCAAGTAAAATCTAATGATATTATTTTATGCCTCATACTAATTGAAGGTTCATAAGAAAAATTACTTGAATCATTATTTGGAACTTAATGCGTTACATTTTTCATTGAAGATACAGAGGCATTATATATATGGTAAAAGGTGTGACATATATACCGATCATATAAAGTGTTAAATTTACATCAAAGATAATGGTTGGAACTGATTAAAGATTATCACTTCATAATACATCACTGCCTCTAGAAGGTGAACAAGGTGAAAAAATCTCTATGCCAAAATAACAATGCCAGTTTACCTATTTTTAGGATTGATAAATATATAAAAATTATAGATTTATATAGGATATACATTGAAATCATTAATAAATGGGAAAGATCGTATCATTGTCGAATGAAGGTTCAACCACTAAATCATGTGAAGATTAAATAAGTGTAAAAGGAATATGTTGAGCTATAAAAGATGGTATGAAATGTTTCTTAGTTCAGTTATTATAGTGATTTAAATATAATGCTTAAAAATAAATTATTTTTCCTCTCAATAGAATTATTTAATAATGAGTTTTTAGATAATGCTCATAGTACATCATTATCTATACATTTTGAAAGTACAAATATGTATAAATATATCAATGAGAAATTCTAGTGAGACAATGTGAACAGAGAAATTGTAGAGTATATATCATCGTTCTTATCGTGACATAAATTTAATGATGAGAAAAATAAGTCAAAGTTTATATCTCAAATATTACTAATAACTGCGAAGAAATTAAAAAAAGCACCATGTATTTCATCATGGGACTCCCAAGGACATTTAAAGGTTATAATTATATTTTGGTTGTTGTCAATAACCTAAAAAATTTAGCACATTTATTTTCTATCATATAATATTTCTCTCTTGATAATCTCTCAATGGTATATGTTAATGAAGTGGTAAGGTTTCGTGGAGTACCACTCTCTATCTTATTCAATCTATATTCGAGGTTTACCTCAAATTTATGGAGAAGACTTAAATAAACATTGAATATAGAGTTGAGCTTTATTTTTTTATATCATCCTAAGATATATGGTTAGTTTGTGATGACTAATTAAACACTATTGTAGAGACCCAAAGCTTGACGTACATGGACATTACATTAATTTTGCGGAATACTTAATACATGACAAAAACAGACGCCCAAAGACCGTATTAGTTTGGTGTCTTTGGAAACTCAGAACGTAATCTTCTAATCATGGTGAAAGATCTTCAACATCTCCCATAAAGATCTACCCCTTTTGGTTTTCTAACCTAAAACCTTTCTTTATATCCTGGGGAAAAGAAAACATAAAAAGGGTGAGCTCAAATTCTCAATAAGGGTAAACATAGAGAACATAAAACAATCCATGAACATTTGAATGCAAAAACTTGAACATAGAATCTAAACATCAAAATCTTGAGCAAAGACATATATCTTGGAAGTATGTAAGGCATATATCATAAAGGAAAATTAATCATGATAAAATAGAATGGTAATAAAACATGTGATTGTGGCAACCATTAATAACATGATATGATTTCCATAGTAGCCAAGGCATTGCTTCCAAGACCATCTTAGTGGACAAAGTCCCTTTCTGAATCGAGTTCACTCCTCGTTCCAGTCCTGTATCACTGAATATTATTAACTTACCGTTCCAGCCATGTTTATCTCATGAGATATAAATCTTTACCCAATGCATTTGAGGGAGATATAGGTCTCACCCATCTCATAATGAAATCATTCTTTCGTGTGCCACAAAATCATAAATCATACATCATAGCATAACCCATGTAATATAATGGGGTTCTTAAACATCATGCCATCATAACATAATCCATATAAAAAAATGGATATCATTTCATCATAAGAAAAATCAAACAATATAAATAATTGAGACATTATAATTGCAACATAAACATATTAAATAATGTCATTTTAGATGGAAAATAGTTTTGATAAAACACTTGAAAAGATTTCTTAAGGAAAATTTCTTTTCTTCTTCAAAATCATTTTCTTTTCACAAAATTCCATGAAATTTTAAAAGAAAATGGTTTTTTTGAAAATAATCATTCAATATTGTATAGGAAGCATCATGAAAATGAGTCTTTATGAAACCGTAAAAATCCGTTCACTCCATATAAGTTAAAAATAAAATTCTCCTCGTACTATTGTCAGAAAGGTCAAAAAGTTCCTCATGTGGTAAACAAAAGTAAGATTCCTTTCATAACATGTGATAAATTAAAACAATGGGTAAAAATTCCATTAAACATACATGAAATAATTTTTAGAAAACAGGGACATGGATGATAACAAAAACCCCAGTAAATACTTACGAATAAACAATCTCGGATAAGAGCAAGATTGGAATAGTTATCCCTTACCTTATATCTGATATGATTAGTATGTTTCTGAACCTCCTGTATAATTATTTAAATAATTCCATTGACTTATTAAATAATCATATTCATTTTTATTATATCATATATGGTTTACTTATGACTTTATATTACCCATTCTTTTGTAAATTCGATGTAAAAGTAGCGATTTGGGTAAAATTGTTTCATTTATTATACGTGTTTCAACTTGTTGTTCTTAATATTATTACTTATATCCTGATTTACTTAATTCAAGAATGTAAAAAATGATTTATATATAATATATATTCATCATATACATATATATATGATATATTGATAAATGGAATGAAAATCATCGTTCATGGAGACGGTAGGTCGTACGTATGCATGAACGCTTTCGTTTCCTTATTGAATTGAATGGAATTAAGTAGATGAAATACATATATATATATATACAGTATCATTATTATGTCATATATTTCCTTATTATTCATTATATATACTTTATAATCATTCATGAATGATTAACATGGAGAATGAATCTCATCGCGTTGTGGAGACGGTAGTCCGTATGTACGCATGAGCGATGATATCATTCCCATGATCGTGGAATTGTATTGAAGTGTATGTATAATATTTCATAATCAATATCACTTTAAAATAATCATATATATTTATTTATTTACACCATTATACCCATCCAAGTAAGGTGCTGGTCGAAAACAGATTACACCACGGGGTGGAGACGGTATTTTGTACGTACACACGCACGGTGATTTCGTTTTATGTAGGATGGAAAAAAGGTGAAATAGGGTTTTTTCATATTTATAATTACATATCATTATATAATTAATACTTATGTTATTACTTTATAATGAAACAACTAAAGAAGAATAAGTAGAAGAAGAAGTAAACTTGAGAGAATCGGAAGAAGAGAATACCTCTTCTTCGACTCACCTCCTTCAAGCTTTGTCTTAAGGAAGTAGAGTTGCTATTTTGAGAAGACCGAAACCTCCAGAATGTTTCTAGGGAAGTGTAGAAGAGAAATGGGCAGGGGTTGGCCGATATTCAAGGCTAAAAAGGGTGTGAAGTGAAGAGGTAAGGGGTGCCCTTTTTATAAGGGAGGAGAGGGGCACCTTGGGAAAAACTTAAAATATTATTTTATTATAAAGTCATATTCAGTTTTTAATATCTAAAAATTGATTTATTTTGAAGATAAGATGGGTATGGGTCGAAATCCTTTCAGCCAATAGGTTTTAGACAAGTTTAGGTTACTATTTTAACCTTATATTTTAGATTTAACTCTATGTTAAATAATTTAACTTTTAACGTGTCTTCTTGTTTTCTTACACTATTTGGTTAATAAACTTACTATAACAAGACAAACGAACCCCAAGTGGTTAATTATTAATATATATAACCTTATATAAGTCATTTGTCTGAACCTTATATATTTGTGAATAAAATAACCATTAATAATATAATATTTATTTTAAAAACTATTTTATGTCAATTTTGACACTATTTGGTAATTGATTTTTGTAAAACTTATTACAGCATGATTAGTTCGAAAAAAGTTAATTAAATCAATAATAACATGTCATATTAACCTATATAATTAGTGTAATTTGTAAAAAGTCTTAAATTACATTTATTTGGGTATTTATAACATCAATTATGTTAATATTTCATTAATAAGGTACTTATTGCATCATCATTGTGTCATAAATAAATTAACTTATTTAATGCCTAAAAATTAATAATAAAATACCATTATGTATGAAATATTTTTATATTTCTAATTAATATTTATAGTCTAATTTATCTTATTTATCACCCTATATTAAAAATGTATTAGTTATTAAACTTTGATTTTAACTATTTTAACTCTTCTTTAAATAAAATAATAATAAATGTCCTAATCTAATCCAAGTGGAACTAAAGGGAAATATTTTACTCCTAAGGTTGTTTTTGGTCTAATTACACTTATCCAATAGAATTAGGACATGTGTTAGGGTAATAATAATATCATTTTTACCCATAATTACCCTATTTACTTTTAACCGTGGTAAATAAAAGTAAAAAAGTTACTATTCACCAAAAATTATTTTTATCTTATTGAACCAAATTTACTCCTTGATATTAACTATGTCTCTCGGATTTTCGAAATTCAACTCACAGAAGCGGTAAAATTAAGTTTTATATAAATTTTCAAATTCTCCTAGGAGGTGGGTAAAAGACGGTGAAAAGTTCAATAAAATTTTTATATATCTAAAATTATTATAAAATGACTCCAATGAATTACATTGAACTTATATAGGTATTATGTATCAATTTTTACCTAAAATAAAATAAAATTAAATAAATAATTATTTAAATAAAAAAGTCGGTATTTAAATAGTAACCCAGTGTTTTCACTATTCATCAAAAATTGAAAGTTTTCAGAAAAATACCAAAAATTCACCCTAGGCTAATTTCGATATTATGAATCTAAAAATGAAGTCCATTTTGAAATATAAAATTCATAAAATTTCAAAAATTGGGTATTACTATTCATAACGGCTAGTTTATATAATATTTTAATAACATATTGTTGTTTAGTGAAACTTGGTATTGCGTACAACGTACGCTATCGTGGAAGGCCGTCATTGCATGTAATGTCTGCCAAGTCATTGTTGCGAGTAGTGCAAGACTCCTTTGTTGTTGCGTATAACAGAATCCAACCATATTTCATTTATACATTGAATATATATATATATATATACACACACACACTCAATGTTGTGTAGAATAACTACTATCAAACGAACTTGAAATTATGTGTAACACGATCCAAGAATAGTGTTGTGTATACTGAAAGATAATATGGTGTTGCGTATAGCGCAAGATAATCTTGGTGTAGCGTACAACAAGACATCAAAGAAATTAAAAATAATAATTCTCATAAAATCTCTGGTTGTTACATTCTACCCCCCTTAAAATGAATTTCTCCCTAGAAATTCGTCGGGGTTATAAATGGTTTTCTACTTGAAAGTTTCTTTAATTGAAACCCACATCGTAAAATGAAATACCAAAACTTAACTTTAAAAACTAATGTATGAAATATAATGATTATCCAAATTAACTAATCACTGGGTTTCCAAATAGGAGAACATAGGTGAAAATATGGATATGGAAGAGAAATATAACCATCACGTTCTAATGGAGAGTGGTAGAGAACATGGCTATGAAAAAACCAACAATCACAAAGCCATAAAATTGTGATGATCTAAGGTTTCATCTGATTCATCGTATATGATAGCACTAGGAAAACATTTTTGGTTTTCAATATCATTTCCCTAAAGTTGAAAATTTTGAATTAGAAGAAATAATTACTTGATTTTAGTACAATCTCACTGTTGTTTGTGACTTGTACAATTTCCACTTCATCTCTTAAAGAAATGAAGTTGAATTTGTCTTCTGTGAAGTGTTAGAAGATCATGCGATAGAATGATAGGACATTCCATCTGTCTGAAACATAAAGTTATCAAAAGTTTTATACATAAGTCCATCTATGGTGAGGTTAATTGTATATGATTCAAAAAATGGACTTATACATCATCTATCATACTGCTTTATAAAATAAAACTAGTTTCTACTAACTAGGGACTTCCTGTAGGCTAGTGGTAGGCGATAAAGGCATGTCTCACTTCGGTTGTGGGTTCGATTCCCACAGCCTTGTCCAACGTGACGGATTATTGCTCGTCCTATGGGTTGTCCTTTTTCTAAAACTATACTATTATAACATTCAGAAATAATATTGAAAAACAAGTTCTATCCTTAAATAATACTATATTATGTCTAACATAATCCCTTACAATCTTTAGGCTTATCCAAAATACATATGTCCAATCTCATAGTATAAAGAAAAAAATTACTAAAAAGGTCACATAACAAGAACGTGGATACTATCGTTTATCATAAGATATATCTTGTTGGTCACATTCCAAACATGTGAATACCTTAATCATGTATTATTTTGAAACATGAATTACCATAGAACCTTAGTGAAAACATGAGTGCTTTCAAAATTTAACTCTTTCCACATACTAAAATCCCTAAAATTATATATACTCAAACCATTATATCACGTAGTCCTTATATCAATCATGATCTCATTAATACTATCAAAATTTCATTTACTCTTTATCCCTTCATTATTCTCATATCATTTTCTTTAGAAAAATATCTGAATAAACTTTCATGGTTACCAATACCATTCAACATATACTTTAAAATACCTTAGGAAAAACAATAGTCTAACAATCCTTAGATGTTTCTTTATTCCATAGTACCATTAAATTACGTATACAACATAACTCTTGATAAACATACAATCATTCCACTACCTTCTTAAACCATTGACCAAGCTTCAACACTTATTTCATCTCATATATCATTTGTAGTCTCCTCACCATCATCCACATAAATACTACCCATATGACCATGTTGATTCTCTTCATGAGATTTTCCCTTAGGTCATTGGTTTGCATAATGCCCATACATTCCACATTTAAAACATCTAATCATTGTTGATGTCGTAGCAATACCATTATCCTTCTCCATGGTGTTAACCGAACCTTTTACTTTGCACTTACTGGATTTGTGTCCTTCTTTTCCACACCCAAATCATCTTCCAGTTCCTTTGAAACATTCTCCTTGATGCCTCTGCCCACATAATTTACATGAGAGAAATTGAACTTTATTTCCTCTGTGCTCATCATGAAACTCCATCTTTCTCCTATTGGCTGAGTCGGGAAACATACCAAAGTTGAGATTATTGATCATATTATGAGATTGATTATTAGGCATAATAATGATGTTTGTACTTCCAAATCCCATTTCATTTGGTTTCTCATTAATAATATCATTCCATTGTCCATCATATCCTCCATTATCGTGAATCTTCCTGTTTCCAGCCATTTTCGAAAACTCAAAAAGAATAGTGTGAGAGGAAAAAATCATACTAGGGAAAACAACATAATAAAGGGGGAGTACCGTCAATATATAACATCTTAGGTTAAATTATAAGATTGTTACCGTAATTCTAGCAATATAACCTATATGTATACTTATCCTTAGGGACATCCCTAGACATACATTAAAAATATTTCTAGGGATTTCACTAAAGTTTTCGCATCCTAGTTTCCAAAGGTTAACTAAACCTTCACTCTGATACCAACTGTAGAGACCCAAAGCTTGACGTACATGGACATTACATTACTTTTGTGGAATACATAATACATGAAAAAAAACAGACGCCCAAAGACCGTATTAGTTTAGTGTCTTTGGAAACTCGGAACATAATCTTCTAATCAAGGTGAAAGATCTTCAACATCTCCCATAAAGATCTTCCCCTTTTGGTTTTATTACCTAAAACCTTTCTTTATATCCTGGGAAAAATAAAACATAAAAAGGGTGATCTCAAATGCTCAGTAAGGGTAAACATAGGGAACATAAAACCATCCATGAACATTTGAATGCGAAAACTTGAACATAAAATCTAAACATCAAAATCTTGGGCACATACATAAATCTTGGAAGTATGTAAGGCATATATCATAAAGGAACATCAATCATGATAAAATAGCATGGAAATAAAACATGTGATTTTGTCAACCATTAATCACATGATACGATTTCCATAGTAGCCAAGACATTGCTGCCAAGACCATCTTAGTGAACAAAGTCCCTTTCTGAATCGAGTTCACTCATTGTTCCAGTCATGTATCACTGAACCGGATTAAATTACCATTCCATCCATGTTTATCTAATGAGATATAAATCTTTACCCAATTCATTGGAGGGATATATAGGTCCCACTAATCTCATAATTAAATCATTCTTTTGTGTTCCACTAAATCATAAATCATACGTCATAGCATAACCCATGTAATAGAATGGGATTCTTAAACATCATGCCAACATAACATAATACATATAAAAAATGGATATCATTTCATCATAAGAAAAATAAAACCATATAAATAATTGATACATTATAATTTCAACATAAACATATTAAATAATGTCATTTTAGATGGAAAATAGTTTTGATAAAACACTTGTAATGAATTCTTGAGGAAAATATCCTTTCTTCTTCGAAATCATTTTCTTTTCACAAATTTCCATGAAATTTTAAAAGAAAAGGGTTTTGTTGAAAATAATCATGAAATATTGTAGAGTAAGTTTCATGAAAATGAGGCATTATGAAACCGTAAAAATCGGTTCATGCCGTATAAGTTAAAAATAACATTCTCCTCGTACTTTTTTCGGAAAAGTCAAAAAGTTCCTCGAGTGGTAAAAAAGGTAAGATTCCTTTCATAAAAAGTGGTAAAATTCAAAAATGGGTAAAAAGGCCATTAAAAATACATGGAAACATTTTTATAAAACAGGGACATGGACGATAACAAAAACCCCAGTAAATACTTACGAATAAACAATCTCAAATAGGATCAAGATTGGAATAGTTATCCCTTACCTTAGGTCTGATATGCTTCGTATGTATCCGAACCTCCTGTATAATGATTTAAATAATGTCATTGACTTATTAAAAAATCATATTCATTATTATGATATCATATATGGTTTAATTACGACTTTATATTACCCGTTCTTTTGTAAATTCGATGTAAAAGTAGTGATTTGGGTAAAATCTTTTCATTTATTGTACGTGTTTCGATTTGTTGTTCTTAATATTATTACTTATATCCTGATTTAATTAATTCCAGAATGTAAAACATTATTTATATATAATATATATTCATCATATACATATATATATGATAGATCGATAAATGGAATGAAATACATCGTTCATGGAGACGGTAGGCCGTACGTACGCATGAATGCTGTTTTCGTTTCCTTATTGAATTGAATGGAATTAAGTAGATGACATACAAATATATATTTAAATAAATCCAGTATCATTATTATGTCATATATTTCATTATTATTCATTATATATACTTTATAATCATTCATGAATGGTTAACATGGAGAATGAATCTCATCGCGCCGTGGAGACGGTAGTCCGTATGTACGCACGAGCGTTGATATCATTCCCATGATCGTGGAATTGTATTTAAGTGTATGTATAATATTTAAGAATCAATATCACTTTACAATAATAATATATAGTTATTTATTTACACCATTATACCCATCCAAGTAAGGTGGTGGTCGAAAACAGATTACACCCAGGCGTGGAGACGGTATTTCGTACGTACGCACGCACGGTGATTTCGTTTTCCGTAGGATGGATAGAAGGTGAAATATGGTTGTTTCATATATATAATAACATATAAGTATATAATTAATACAAATTTTATTACTTTATAATGATACAACTAAATAAGAAGGAGTAGAAGAAGAAATAAACTTGAGAGAATCGGAAGAAGAGATTACCTCTTCTTCGACGCACCTCCTTTAAGCTTCCTCTTAAGGAAGTAGAGTTGGTCTTTTGAGAATACCAGAACCTTTAGAATTTTTCTAGGGAAGTGTAGAAGAGAAATAGTCTGGATTTGGCCGAGCTTCAAGGCTCAAAAGGGTGTGAAGAGTAGAGGGAAGGGGTGCCCTTTTTATAAGGGAGGAGAGGGGCACCTTTGGAAAAACTTATAATATTATTTTATTCTAAAGTCATATTCAGTTTTTAATAGATCCAAATTGATTTATTTAGAAACTAAGGTTGGGATGGGTCTAAATCCTTTCAACCAATACGTTTTAGACAAGTTTAGGTTAGTATTTTAACCTTATTATTTAGATTTAAATCTAAGTTAAATATTTTAACTTTTACCGTGTTTTCTTGTTTTCTTACACTATATGGTTAATAAACTTACTATAAAAATCCAAAAGAACCCCAAGTGGTTAATTATTAATATATATAACCTTATCTAAGTCATTTTTCCTAACCTTATAATTTTAGGAATAAAATAACAATTAATAATATAATATTTGTTTTAAAAACTATTTTATGTAAATTTTGACACTATTTGGTAATTGATTTTTGTGAAAATTATATCAGCTTGATTAGTTCAAAAAAAGTTAATTAAATCAATACTAACATTTCATATTAACATAGAAAATTATTTGAATTTGTAAAAAGTCTCAAATTTCATTTATTTGGGTATTTATGACATCAATTATGTTAATATTTCATTAATAAGGTAATTACTGCATCATCATTGTGTCATTGATAAATTAACATATTTAATGTCTAAAAATTACAAATAAAATACCATTAGGTAGGAACTATTTTTATCTTTCTAATTAATATTCATAGTAGAATTTATCTTATTTATAACACTATATTAAAAATGTTTTATTTTTTAAACTTTGATTTTAACTATTTTAACTCTTCTTTAAATAAAATAATAATAAATGTCCTAATCTAATCCAAGTGGACCTAAAGGGAAATATTTTACTCTTAAGGTTGTTTTTTTTCTAATTAAAATTATCCAATATAATTAGGACATGTGTTAGGGTAATAATAATATCATTTTTACCCTTAATTACCATATTTACTTTTAACCGTGGTAATAAAAGTAAAAAGTTACTATGCACCAAAAATTCTTTTAATCTTATTGAACCACATTTTACTCCTTGATATTAACCATGTCTCTCGGATTTTTTAAATTCCACTCACAGAAGTGGTAAAATTAAGTTTTATGTAAATTTTCAAATTCTCCTAGGAGGTGGGTAAAAGATGGTGAAAAGTTCAATAAAATTTTTATATATCTAAAATTATTATAAAATGACTCAAATGAATTAAATTGAACTTATATAGGTATTATGTATCAATTTTTACCTAAAATAAATTTAAATAAAATAAATAATTATTTAAATAAAAAAGTCGGTTTTTAAATAGTAACCCAGTGTTTTCACTGTTCATCAAATATTGAAAGTTTTCAAAAAAATACCAAAAATTCACCCTAGTATAATTTAGATATTCCGAATCTAAAAATGAAGTCCATTTTGAAATATAAAATTCATAAAATTTTAAAAAGTGGGTATTACTATTCATAGCGGCTAATTTATATAATATTTTAATAACATATCGTTGTTTAGTGAAACTCGGTATTGCGTACAACACATGCTATCATGGAAGGTCCTGATTGCGTGTAATGTAAGCCAAGTCCGGGTTGCATGTAGTTCAAAACTCCTTTTTTTTGGGTATAACATAATCCAACCATATTTCATTTATACATTGAATATAAATATATATATATACCCAATGTTGCGTAGAATAACTATTATCAAACGAACTTGGAATTGTGTGTAACACGATCCAAGAATAGTGCGGTGTATACTGCCAGCTAATACAGTGTTGCGTATAGCGCAAGATAATATTAGTGTAGCGTAAAACAAAAGACATCAAAGAAATTAAAAATAATAATTCTCATAAAATCTTGGGTTGTTACAACTATAATATATGATATGATCTTAATCTATAGATTTAAAAGGATTTTTAGATTCACACATTCCTCTGGTCAAATTTAATTACAATAATATATTTCACTAAAGAATTTTAATGGCTCCATATGAATCCCTCTATGGAAAAAATCTTTGTACTCTAACATGATGTGATGAATTTGGGGATTGAAATGTATTGGGGTTGATCTATATAAGGAAATAGTAGTGAATTTTATATTTATTCAAAAATATATCATCATATATTAGATTCCACTAAAATATTATGCTAATAATAATTTTTGAGATCTAGATTTTGAAGTTAGTGATAATGTTTCACTTTAAATGTATTCTTGAAAAAATTTCATGAGAACTAGAAAGAATAAAAATCTAATAATTGGTTATATCGATACCTATAAGATTCTTAATATTATTGGGATGGTATATTATCAATTTAATCTTGCAATAGTTCTCTGGTCTCCCACCTCTTCTTCGCCGATGATTGCCTTATTTTTTCCAGAGCTACCCAAAATGAGTGTACCGCCATATGCCAGGTGATTAAACAGTACGAGCGGGCATCTGGACAAATGATCAAACAAGGAAAATCAGAAATTTCTTTCAGCTCTAGATTCACTCAGCCAAAAAGAGAAGAACTTTGTTCTACAACAGGAATCCTGATGGTTGAAAAGCATCAGAAGTATCTTGGGCTCCCGACAGTGGTTGGTCGGTCCAGGAAAGAAATTTGTACAGCTATTGTGGATCGAATTGAGAAAAAAATTCAAGGATGGGCCCCCAAAAAAATCTCCAAATACGGCAAGGAAACTCTCATTAAGGAGGCTCTTCAATCCATTCCTAGCTATTTTATGTCTATATTTAACCTTCCTGCCGCGGTGATTACCCAGATTCACTCCATCGCAGCCAAATTCTGGTGGGGTCGAAATGATGGCAAAAATAAAGTCCACTAGATCGCCTGGCCTACACTTTGCCAACCCAAATCCGAAGGTGGAATGGGATTTTGGGACCTTTCTCTCTTTAATGATGCACTGTTGGCTAAACAATGATGGATCCTTATTAATCATCCATCATCTCTCTACACACGAGTTCTCTGGGCTAAATATTTCCCACATAAGGATTTCCCGGAATCACATCTTGGCTACCGACCCAGTTTTCTCTGGAGAAGTATTTGGGGTGCTCGTAATCTTTTGAGTAAAGGACTAGGATGGCAGATTGGAAATGGGTTAACGGTTAACATTTGGTTTGATCCTTGGATCATTGATTCGGAAGGTGTGAAGGCATCATCTCCTATCCATCCAGGCTCCGAACACGCCACAGTCCGATGCCTTTTTGCTGATCAGGGGGCAGGGTGGTGCATGGAAAAACTCTACTCTTGGTTCAATGAAAGGGACAGAAAGATCATTCTGAGTATCCCCTGTGTCCCAGATGCAGGCCCAGACCATCTCTACTGGACCAATGACACCTCAGGAGCTTACACGGTGAAATCCGGTTACCGGCTCGCTCTCGGTGCTCGAACAGCTGAAGGGGAGGTGAAGCCCTTGAAATAAATTTGGAAGCTCAATGTTCCCCCTAAAATCCGCTTTTTCTGGTTCCAGGTATGCACTGGTATCCTTCCTACCAAGAGCCTCCTAGCCTTCCGACATTTTTCAAAGGACAATTCATTCCCCTTCTTCCCTTCTGTCCCTAAATCCCCTCTTTATACTCTCATTCAATGCCTCGGGGCTCAGGAGGTTTGGAATTGCTGGGGATCTTCCACAGATCATTACCTGGACGCTGCCTCGGATCTTACTTCTCTCATGATGCGATGGTGCTCCTCCTTTTCACCGGTTAAAGCAGACTCCATGTGCATTTTGGCCTGGATTATCTGGGATCGGCGTAACGAATCCATTTTCAATCTTTTTCTTAGGCCCCCCAGATTTTGGATTGATTGGGAATCATCTTGGATTGCGGGTTGGCAGCACCACACTGAGCAGCAAAGATTTGTCACCCCCTTTCCTCACTCCCAACATTGGTGCCCCCCCACCGGAAGGGACTATTAAGATTAATGTGGATGACTCTCTCTCTAAGGATGGACCTGTTGGATTAGGAATGTTGGCCCGGGACAACCATGGACATCTTATTGCAGCCAAACATGAATCCCTCCATACACTTTGGGAGCCCTCAGTCGCGGAGGCTGCTTCCATCCTTGTTGGGTTAAATTTTTCAAAAGACCGTGGATGGGACTCAATCCACATCGAATCTGATAGTCTCACCATCATCAATTCCATCAATCTCAACGATGGTGGGCTATAATCTTTTGGATCCATCACTCGGAGTATTCACTCTCTCATGCAAAGCTTCATTTCCTGCATTTTCTCATTTATCAAAAGCGAGGGGAACAAGGCGGCTCACCAGCTGGCAGTGGTTGGCCCTCCTTACGATGATATGCTCTGGGTTGACCACTTCCCACCTTGGTAATGTGATTGTATTTCTACTGATCACCGTCTTTAATGAATTTCATCTTTAGTCAAAAAAAAAGTACGTACCAGGTTCTTCACATGTACTAAACTAAAAGGTCATACCATTGGAGAATTATCGTTCTTATGAAGAACAACTTGTAGAAATCTTGGATCATAGATATAATGTGCTACATAAAAAAATACTACTCACCTGTTTAAGGTTATATGTAGGAATAAAAATTTTGATGAAGTAATTTGCGAATTCAAGGATGTGTTGAGGAAGATGTATTCTCTGTTCTTTATATTATAGTGATATAATTTTAAGGGTAAAATTATTATAAGGGGGTATCATGTTACATCCTGAGATTTTATAATATATTTATCTTTAATAAATAAATGTGTTAAATATCTTGTGAAGAACCCTACCACTAAATAATATGAATAATTATTATACATTATAAAATGAATTATATTATATGGTATTTAAGTAAAATGTAATTATTGAAAATAATTTATAATTCACTTATGAAACACTATTGGTCTCAAATAACTATTTTGAAATATTTTTCTTATGAGGGTTTTTTTCATATATATAAGGATATAGCCTTAAACATTAGATAAACTTGAGTTTTAAGTCAAGAATTAACTCTCTTACATTTTAAGGATCTTTATGGTTTATAATATTATAGAATTTTATTGTAACACTTACATAAATAAATATTACATATCATGTGTAAAATTCCCTCTGGAATCCTTTTTTCACAAAATACAAAACCTTTAATATATAACAAGTTTTATTTTCAAGGCATATTTTCATAGTCTTCATCTGGACCCCATCATTTTCCCTAATCATCCTTAAAACCCTATACAAAAATTTAAAATTGTAATATGAGCACACAAAAAAACTCCATAAATGGCATATAAAAAGAGATAAATAAATGCATTAGTCAATTAATGGCCATAAAAAATTTCCTTTTTTCAAAATAATATTTGACCTCAAAATAAACATTTTATTACCAAAGAAAAAAACTTATTTTCCCGAAGCTTCTCATAAAATATTTCAAAAGAAACCTTAAATGAAAAAATAAAACTCATAAAGGTTTCTTTAAAATCCTGAAAAACTAGTCAAATATTTTTCAAAAAGTTATGAGTTTATCCGTTAAGATGTAGTATATACTTTACTTTAAACATAATTTCATTAGTTAACCTTGTGAAAATCATAATATTTTCATAAAAACCCATAAAAATATTGATAAATCTTGTGGGTAACTTGAAACAAATTTTAATGTCACTCTAATAATAAATATTACAAATTGAATAACCAACTTAGTAAATTACAATAATATCTTAAGAGAAACCTATAACCAGTTAACTTTTTACCATTACTTAATTCATTGGAAAATCATATCAAGATCACCCGTCATCATGAGCTATATTTGGATCAACTATATCATGAGATATATAAAGATCACCTGTAAATATAAAAAATTACCAAGAACCATAACATCATAATAATAAATGAAACCTTTCATTTCCATCATCATAATCATAAAACATTTCTTTGAAACCATAAGAAAAATATTTCTGGATATCCAAATATCGATTAAATATGAAACCCTTTTTGAATATACCCAAAAAATGAAATAAGGGTTTTTTCTTTGAAGAAAAAAATGAAATATTTTAAAGTAGTACATAAATAAAATAATGGTTACATCAATGATAAAACTCATTGAAAACATATACGTTAAAATAGAACATTCATTTTTCCTTTTTTTCAAAACCATCTATATAAAATACATAAAAATATTCTTTTTGAAAACCTTTAAATGAAATAAAAAAGTGACATAAAATTTCTTTTATGATTCAATTATGTCTACAAAAATACATCCATGAAATAATTTTAAGAATAAAAACATGGGTGAAAAATACTAAGAAAATAAATCTTCAAAACATTTTAAAAAATATATTTTAGGTAAAGTGACCCTTACCTCGAATTTGACTCATAATATACGTTATTTATATTCATGGATAATAAAATCGTATTAATTATTTACTTAACTAATAAAAATTTTCAAATTTATTATTTCTTTTATATTATTTACTACCATGTTATTTATAATTACTTGATTTATTAATTTCACATTTGATGTTTTGATAATATTCTGCTCATATATACAAAATGACTTCGGTAGGTTGACTATGGTCAAAGTTGTCATTATTTCATCATATATAGAATGAAAATAATGAAATAATTATCATTTTTATACATCAATTATTATTTTATATCTATCTGTGAAAAATGATTATGAAAAATGAATTATATTATAATTGTGGGGATGGTAGGGAATACATATGCCTTAGTAAAGTTTCCATTTTTCAAAAAAAAACATAAGCAAAAAAATGTATGTTTTATTTTTTTAGAATGATGATCATATCCTAAATATCATATTATATATTTAAATAAACGTATATGTTTAATCCATGTCATGTGGTCATGAAAAAAAAATCAGATCACTCAATGGAGGTTGTAATCCACCTAAACACATGAATGAAGTTGTCATTTTTAAATGGATGGAATGGTAAGAAAATAGATGATATATTATCTTTCTATAAGGATAAAAATTTCATTAATAAAATATATATACACTAATTCCATGATTATTACCATTCATGAGACTAAGTGATGGAAAATGAGGTACCTCGATTCATGAGGTGGTAGTCCGTCGTACACAAGAATGATGGTTTCATTTCCAATTTTATAGAATGAGATGATAGATATAGGTTATTGCATGAATATAAAAACAAATTATGATATATTAGATACTGTTAAAATATTTCATCATATTTGAAGAATATTTTAATGATATAGATGAATAAATAAAATGAAAATTCTCGGTTAAGAAATATATATCTTCTTTAGACAACCTATTTATGTTTATACCCAAAGCCTTACTAGGTTGGTTTTAGGATCCAAAAAGGGAATATATGAAATATAGAGGGATTTAATTAATTTATTTGGTTTTTTATTGGACAAATAAAATGTCCGTTGAAGTTTGTAGGAGAGAGGAGAGGTGGTTTCCTTTTATAAGTGGAGGATGGGACACACATGGAAAATTTAAAAAGATTAAAATATATTATCATATTACTCAAGAAAAATGGATCAAACGTGAAATATGTTTTACAATTAGATGACATAGGGTGGAAATATTTCTATAAAATAGAATTTAGAAAAGTTTATATGTATTTTTAACCATTTTAACATAAGTTTAACCCTCGGTAAACATGTTTTAACTATAACTATGTTAACTAATTTTTAATTTTTTACTATTCATCATGACCTAAAATTAAATTGAACTTATTAGTTAATATTATTATACATATTTAAGATATATAATTCATTTTATCAAAAAAATCCACAAAAGTGGTAAAATTTAATTTTAAATTAAACTCAAAATGTGATGAAATATATTTTTCATAAAAATTCCTTTTTAATTAAAATTATTTATACCTAATTCAAGTATAATGTTGATTCAAATAAGATTTATTTGATTATTTTAAATAAAAATTAAAAAATTAAATTTCAAAACTAATCCAAAATATAATGTTAATTTTTAAATGTTTTAAAATAATATACATATTTCAATAAAAATAATAATTTTTAACTATTCATTATAAAATAGAACAATTCATATAATTTTGTAAAAAACATCCTAAGATAATTTTGACATGATGAATTCAAAAATCAAGTTCTTTTTTTCATATTAAAACTCAATAATTTCAAAATTAAATTTTAAATAAAACTATATAATTCATGAAAACAAAATTTGGTTAGAAATAAAGTTTTTTCCTTTTAACTAAAACATTTCCTAATACTATTATAATGAATATAAAAATATAAAATATAATTAATGAATATTAATAATAAATTAACATGATCTATATTAACATTACCTGGGTTGTTACATTCTTCCATAATTCATAAATTATGACTTCATAATTTAATTCATTACTTATATAAGTGGGAATGTTTTTCCTTTATATAATTTTTTGATTCCCAGGTTTCTTCTTCAATCATGTGGGGTTTCCATAGGAAATTAACTAGGTGTGTTACCTAATTCCAAAAAAATTTATATATGTTTTTAAGAATCTCTACTAGATATTACTTATATATTTTTTTCTAAATATACAACATTCATGCTCAGAACATGAGAGGAATCTGACACATATTTCCTTAACAATAAAACATGAAATATGCCATGTACCTGAGATAAACACAGAGGTAAAAAATAAGTAAGAATATGATCTAATATTCTCCCAAATTTTATTTGTTTCAAAGAACCATGTACTTAACTTTCCCTTTTTAACAAATTTTATATCATTTTTCAATAGAGATACTTCAATAAAAACATGATCACCTAACTCAAAATAAACATATTTCCTCAGATTATTTTGATAAATTTTTTAATTCTCCTAGTCTTTCACATTTTTTGTTGAATCATTCTAGCATTATACACCATTTATTCTTCCAATTATAGTCCCAAAACATTTATTTCCCTAAAATCTTCCAAATATGATAGAGTCTAACACCTCTTTACATATAATTTCTAAAAAGGTGTCATATGCATACAAGAATGAAAAGTATTATTATATGAAAACTAAACTAAAGTCATAAATTGATCCCAACATCCCTAATAATCCATTGAAAAATATTTAATCATGTATTCTAATTTCTAAATAATTATCTCTTACTGTAAGATCCCAACCATTTCTAGATTCATCTCGGGCATGTTTTCTGGTAATTTTTGAGGTTTTTCATTACCCTTGTTCTGGAGTAGTGGATTGGGGTGTGTTTGGGTGAATTGTGAAGAAAAACTAACGAATAGTGGGTTTTGCACGTCTTTTGAATGGTTTGAAAAACTTTGTGATCAAACTATGACAAGTGTGCAAACCTAGATAGAGAGGCCTACACATTTTGTGCATGGTTTTAAAAACCGTGTGACTAAATTGTACCAATCATGCAAACCTGGACAGAAAGTTTCGCACAGGTAGTGCACAGTTTTCCCTAACTGTGTGCCTCTACCAAGGAAACTGTGTTCGCAGGATTAATTATCCAAAAATCATTTTTAAAAGAACACAAACTGATAAGACTCTCATATTTCTTCCTTGTCTCGGGCTTGGAAAATTCAAGGTGATCCTAGATCCTTCGTTAGGGGTTCTAAGGTGATTCAAACATCGTTCTTTGAGATTGAAATATCGGATTCACGATATACCCCCTTCCTGGTAAGTGGATTTCATTCTGTTGATTCTCCAATTCATTCCTCTATATTTTCTTGATCTTTTCATAAAAGATCTCTACCGTTTCCAGGGATCTAAAACTATGAGTTGAGATCTATATATAGTATTGTGGATCTAGATCTATATTTTAATGATTTTGAAGCCTCAAATCTTAATTTTGGTTTAAGTATTTAGATCCAAAGTTTGATTGATGATGTTGTGCCACTCAGATTTCAGGGATATCTGTTGGACTAACATCCATCAATAAACCGAGTCAGGTGGTCTAAATCAAACACCCATAGTTTTGGATTTGATATGTGAATGTGATTTTATGATTTTCTAGCTTCCCTTGATAATTGATTTCTAAAATTGGAGTAATTATAATTGTGGAATTGACTTGTGATTTCCTTGGTGATTAATTGATAATTGAATCAAAAAAATGAAGGGGGTTTCCCAATTAGATATTTGTTTTAGAGATTGGTTATGGATTGAGATATTATAATTGAGATATTTAATTAATCGTGTTAAGATAATTAATTGGGGGAAATTAATTATAAAATAATTTTTGGTTATTTAATATAATTAATTATGAGAATTAATTATATTCCATGATTTTGATCGAAGATAATTAATTGAGAGAATTAATTATATACCTTATGTTAATCAATGTTAATTAATTGTGAGAATTAATTATGACAAGTTGAGATTTTATATAGATAATTAATTTTGAAAAAGTAATTATGGAATGAGAATTGTGTTGATTGATTAATTAATTGATAAATTAATTGATGGGTTATGTGCTTAGTTAATTTTTGAGTTAACTAATGGCCTTTGAAATGTTTAACTAATCATTGGATTAGTAATGGAATGATGTGGCTAATTCTTGTGAATTAAAGAATGATTAAATGGATGATAATTTTTTGGTGATAGACATGGAATTCTAGAATGATTAGAAGTTGGGACTTGGATATGGAGTTCTCCCCAATAGTTATCCAAGCGTGAGATTATGGGGTGCTAGGAATGTCGACCTACACCAGATGAGATATAGAGTGTTAGACATAACAACCTACACTCAATGAGATTTTCGGTTCTTGACATGACATTCAACACCCAATGCATGATAATATTGAATGATTATTCAAATGGAAAACATGAATTTAAACTAGGCCTAATGTGATGATTAAAGATTAAATGACTGTGTGATAACTATTTAATTATGCATTGTATTTATTTCTTCATAAAAATTAATATATTATCTCTTGGATGGACTTGTTTTAGACACCGTTGTTGGTGGCATACTGAGTTGTACTCAAACCCTATTTGGGTTTCATGATCAGCACCCAAGTAGACATTGTTGTTTCTGGACGGGATAAGGGAAAGGCCATGTGATAGGTTTCTTTTTGGGATTGGAGCATAAGAGAGGGAACTAGATGTGGTTTGGGACCCTCTTTGGAGTTGTGGTGTCTTTACTTTTAGTTGTATTGTAGACACTTTAAATTCTCATTGTCATAGTATGTTTTACCTTTTAGTTGAGTATTGTATTTTCTTGTTTAGAATATCATATGAGATGGTATTATTCTGGTTATTTATACGCTTCCACACATGGTTATTGTTGTTTTCTTTGGTTAGTGTTTTATTCTAATAAAAGAGGGTATTGTATCCACAAGACTAACATACCAAACCCTCGCTACTAGTCGGAACCATCTGGTGTATAGAGGCACACTTGAGGGCATGTGGCCAACCATCTCGGGGAACCACTTAGTGGCACCCGGGTTGGGAGGTCACAATGTGGTATCAGAGGAGTTTTCTTTTCTTTCTTCTTGTTTTGTCTTACTGTTTTGGGAAAGGTAGATAGTATTCTAGAAAGAGTTGATCCTTGGTAATGATCCCATGCATGGGAGTCACAAACCCATGTATGGGGTAAAATCTGATTACTCATGTTGGGATTATTGTGATTGATGTTTGTTGTTATAGTTGGATATTATTTCACCTTGGGTGATGCACATGTGGTGTGATGTGATATTTGTTTCTTCAGTTGTTGAATTTTTATTCAGGACCTAAAGAGGCATGATACTTTGTATTCATAATTCTAGGAACTTAGGGTTATTGTGACATGCATCATTCTAGACACTCATGAGAAAATGGGTTATGGGTATATTGTTGAACTTGAACTATTTTTCCTTGTTGATAGATTGAAATAATGATGTAAAATGAGAATAAATAGGGGTCTAATGAGAACCTTGATTGATAAAATGATTATGACTAATTAATTAATTATTGAATTAAATAATTTTAAATAATGAGATTAATTAATGGTTAATTAATTATTGAGAATGTACATACCCTCTTTAACCAAGAACTAGGAGTAGGATGGTTAAGGGTAGTGATAAGGCTTTGGTGTTAACTGTGTGGAGAGAAAAAGGGGTAAGGGACATGTTGAAATGGGTTGTGTTAGTTTCATCCCTTACATAAATGTTATAAGTTTGTGTCATGAGACCTAAGACGTGTCTTTTCCTTTGTAGAGAAATGCCTCCACGATGCCTATTGAGGGAGAGACTGAGGGGTATGGCCCGGAACGAACTTCCAGATAGGGAACTTGAGGCACCATTTGTGCAAGATGAGGAGGAAGGTGATAAGTTCTAAGAAAACTTTTTTCATTTCATTTAATTCATGGAAAGAGTCCTATGTTAGGTTTTTAAAAGCATTTCTAAGTTCACAAGGGCGTTTTAGATTAAACACCCTCCTAATTTTACTGGAGAGGGTGGACCTGAGGGAGCTGAATTCTGGATTGAATCCATACAGAGGATACTTGACCATTTGGAGACTCTATCTAGGAAGAGGGTCAATTTGGATACTTATATACTATGGGGACCAGAAAAGTTCTTGTGCGACATTCAGGTAAGTTCTGGACAAAATGATGATATGTTAAGGAAGGACTTTCTGGAGAAGTTCTTAGAGCACTTCTATCCTGAGATGCTGAGACAAGACAAGGATTTATAGTCTATGCATCTGACCCAAGGAATCCTGTATATAATGGATTAAACTCAATATTTCATATATTTAAAGTGTTTTTCTCTAGCTTTTGCAGCACATGAGGCTTCTTTATAAAAACAATTTTACAATGGACTTAGGTGTGAAATTAATTCCCATGTAAATATATTTTGGTTGAATAAGTTCTCAAGTAGTTAATCAGGCTCTCATTTTATATGAGAACCTGGAGGAGGCTTCCACTACTGGATAGGTAGTTTTCACTAGATGATTAGGGAGTGTGCCTTCTGAGAGAAGGAAGCGTCTCTATGAGAACCTTAGTCAGGAAAGTGGAAATAAAGGAGGACAGTTTGGTGGAACAGTTGAAATGGATCTTACTCACATGATTTTCCATCAGTACGGTAGGTAGGGACACTACCATATGCATTGTCCTCAACCACCAGTGGAGTTCCGGTTTTGTGGAAAGATGGGGAACCTACATAATTTCTATATGAATTAGTGACAAACTAGTGATAAGGGAGTAGTTTCTCATAGTTAGAGTGTGGGAAGGGGGTATTCTACACCATGTAGCTCTGTCATCTATAGTTCTACTAGTAGAGGTGGTATAGGTAGTGGATGTGGTGCTTCAGGGTATGAGCACCCGTATCAGCAGAGTGGTGCTCCTCAAGGGATTCAGACGATGCCACATGGAAGAGGGGTAGTATAGTTACATGCAGTACATCCTACACTTGTGGAGAGTTAGGCTATTCCATCGATAGTGAGAGGTACTATTCAAGTTGCTTCTAATTTAGGTACTACCTTGTTTGATATTGGTGGCTCTCATTCATTTATATATGCAAATCTTGTTAATTATTTGAGCTTTAAGGTGGAGTCTGTAAATGGGGTAATTAATATCAATACACCATTGGACACACAGTCTAGGGGTATCTATTTATGTAAGGAATGTTCACTAGATATTGAAGAGTATTTTTTTCTTTAGTATATCTATATCCTTGATATAACGGTCTTCGACCTGATTATGGTTATGGACTAGCTAGTCTCATATAAAGCCCATATATATTTTTACCATAGGAGAGTGACCACTGTGTCTCTAGAGGGTGACCAGTATGTTCATCATGGAGAATGGGATATCCATGCAGGACGATTGGGGCCAACTACTCAGCAACTAGAAGATATCACAACCCATGTTTCTAGTCTTTTGCTAAATTTTGGGAGTGTTAGGAAAGATGTCCTTCCACCAGTAGTATAAATATTTAATTATGTCTTTCCAAAATAATTTTCAGGGTTTCCACCTGAGAGATGTGGAATTCACTATTGAGATTATGTTAGGGGTTGATCCGGTATCTATTCCACCTTAGAGAATGGCATCGATTGAGCATCAAGAGCTCAAAATGCACTTGGAGGAGTTAGAGGATAAAGTGTTTATCTGTCCAAGTACTTCACCTTGGGGATAACCTCTTTTGTTTACAAACAAGGCCAATGGGAGTTTACACATGTGTTTCGATTACCATATGTTGAATAAAATCACCATGAAAACCCGATATCCTCTTCTAAATATCAATGATCTGTTTGACTAGATGAAAGGGGTTTGTCTATTATCAAAGATCGATCTGAGATTAGGGTATCATCAGGTGAGAGTTAGGACTTTTGATATACCAAGAACTGATTTCAGAAGTAGGTATGGCCTTTATGAGTATTTCGTAATGCTGTTTGGGTTGAAAAATGATCCAGTAGTATTTAAGGTTGTGATGAATAGGATCTTTCATCCATACATAGATCAGTTTGTGGTGGTGTTTGTGAATTCCATCTTGGTGTACTCTAAGACTCAATATGATAATGCCCAATATCTTGACATCATCTGAGGTACACTGAGATAGAATCAGCTATACTCCAAGAAATCTAAATGTTAGTTTTGGATTGATAGGGTACACTTTTTAGGGAACATCATCTTGGAAGAAGATTTGGTAGTTGACCTAGAAAAAGTGCAGGCAGTGGTTTCTTGGGAGCATCCCAAGAATGTTTTTGATATCTGAAGTTTTGGGATTATATGGATATTACAGGAAGTTCATCCAGGACTTTTTC
This sequence comes from Viscum album, assembly GCA_963277665.1. Classification (NCBI taxonomy): domain Eukaryota; kingdom Viridiplantae; phylum Streptophyta; class Magnoliopsida; order Santalales; family Viscaceae; genus Viscum; species Viscum album. Next base: position 174,152,115 of record OY728119.1, on the reverse strand, counting down.
CGATTGGAATCATCACTTTTAGGTTTGAAAAATAATGGGGTAAAGTTTTATTGGGAAGATGCATGTGATAATTCTTTTCAGGATTTGAATAAGCGCTTGACATTGGCACCAATTTTGATCTTACCTGAGTCAGGTGAAGAGTACATGGTGTATTGTGACACTTCTAGGATCATACTCAAATATGTGTTGATGCAAGGGGATAAATTCATTTCTTACAGGTCTCTGTAGTTGAGTGCACATGAACGGAATTACCCTACGCATGACCTCGAGTTGGAAGTAGTGTTATATTCTATTAAGTGTTAGAGACACTATATTTTTTGGTGAAAAGTTTACAGTCTTTAGGGATCACAAAATCTAATGCCCCGACCCTAAAATTCTAGAGTCGGTGCATTATTTTAATACGTTGGCATGATTCAAGGAACCAGATCTGGAAGGACTGATCGGTTTAGCAGTCTAGGAAAATAGATTGCATACATAAAATTTTAATTACAATTTCTATAATAAAATGCAGCATAAATAATCCTTTTAGACTTTCATTATTCCCCTAGATTAACCATGCATATCAATCATAATACACTTCTTGGAATCTTGGAAAAATAAAACATAAGAAAAGGTTTATCTCATATGCTCAGTAAGGATAAATAATTTAGTAAAAGCTATAAACTTTTAAGGAAAGATGTATAATGAAAATAGTAGACTTTTGAACATAAACTTGAACATAATATGGAAAAAAATAAATCAAATATTCCCATATAAACATGCACATGGATATTCTACAAGTCGAATAATCACATGTAATAATTAATTTCATAATGACGAAATGCATAATGTCGGACATAATAACTAATACATCAAGGCCTTGTGCCAAGACTATTCACAAATATTCTATCCATGACTTTTTCCAAGACACTAGTTGGTCTCATTAGACCTAATGATGCATCTAGGGGCTATGCAGGCCCCACCAGTCACTTACTATGTCCAATGCATTCCTCTTATGAAAAGGTTGAAACATATTATAAACATTATTATTAAAACTATCATAAGAAATGTCAATACTTTTACCATAAACTATGAATGGTATAAAAATAGCACATCCACAGTCAAACATATCATAACTCATTCAATACAATATGAAATATTTTATTATAATAAATCAACCTCAATCAAGAATAATACACAGTAAAGAATGTTGAAATAGTTGAAAATGATCAGTAAAACTCTTTGATATAAATATCCCTTTTTCTTCAAATCATTTAAAATTCACACAATTTATAAAGGAATTCATTTAAAAAATATTTTTGAATCAAATTTTCCCATACCACTTTGAATCTTTTGAAAATAATTAACATTTTAAAGCATTCATGTCCCTATAAATAAATCCTTAAAACCATTTTGAAAACATTGACATTAATGAGAAAGGATTAGAAGAATAAATTTTTAAAACATTTAAAAAGATTTTTTAGTAAAATATTCCCTTAAAAACAATCCTTTTGAAAGCTATTTTATGAAATATAGACATGGATGATAAATATGTCCCAGTAAATACATAGACATAAACAATCTCAGATAATAATAAGATTGGGGAATTAAGCCTTACCTTGTAATTTCTTTTGGTCTAGGGTATGTTTAAACTCCTGTATAATGACCATAGTATGTTATTAAATTATAACAGAACCATATTAATATTTATGATATCATAAATGATTCCTTTATGCCTTTATACTACCCATTTAATAAAAATTTCCATATTGAAGTAACATTTCGTGTAATAATCGCTTTCTTTATTGTAGGTGTTTTAACTTTTTATTCTTGATTGTATCACTTATATCATGATTTAATTACTTAAAGAATATAAAAAATTATTTATATATTATATATATTCAGAATATAAATATGTTTAATAGATAGATATATAAAGGGGAAACACTGTTCATGGAGATGGTAGTCTGTACGTACGCATAAACGTTGTTTCCATTTTCGTGTCATATAGTATTGAAGTAAAAACATGTATTTATCTATATAAATATATATTATTAGATTATAAATGTTATTTCATATATCTCAACTTAATAAATATATATATATTTATAGAAATTATTGAATGGTGATCGTTGAAGATGAATCTCATCGCGTCGTGGACACGGTAAGCCGTACGTACGCACAAGTGACAATATCATTATATTGATGGTGAAACAGTGTTCAATTGGATGTCATATTATATATACATAATAATTACCATGTTATATTCATTATTTACATTAATTATACTCATTATTATACTCTTCAAAATAATTAAGTGTTGAATAACAAACTAAACCACGACGTAGAGACGGCAAGCCATACGTACACACATATGGTGACTTTGTCATTCATAGGATGGATAGAATATTGAATATGGTTGTACCATATTTATAATAAAGTATCAATATGTATAATTTATTGTAGTTATTAGTTTATTATGGAATAAATAAATAAAGAGGAAGTGGAAGAAGAAACAAACATTGAAAGAGGTGATAAAATAATTACCTCTTTTTCAGGTTGATCCTTTTGATTTGAACAAAAGGGATCCATAGGATGGATTTATGATCAAATTAAGGCCTATAGGATGAACGTAGGGTAGTTTGGAGGATATTTGGGTAGGTTTCGCTGATCCAAATGGCTTTGAAGGTCTGAATCTAAGAAAGGCGAAGTACCATTTTATAAGAGAGGTGAGGGGCACTTTAGGAAAAGCATAAAATATTAATTTATTATAGAATTATATTCATTTTATAATAGATTAAAAAAGATTTATTTAGAGAATACGATGTTAATGGGTCCAAATCCTTTCAACATATAGGTTTTATACATGTTTTGGTCACCATATTAACCTTATCTTTTAGATTTAACCCTTAGTTAAATAGTTTAACTTTTACCTTGTCATCTTGTATTTTTATACTACATGGTTAGTATAGTTACTATAAAATTCCAAGAGAACCTCAAGTGGTTAATTAATGACATCTCTAACATTATATAAGTCATTTTTCCTAATATTGTATTTTTATGACTATTATATAATTTAATAAAATAGTATTTCTTTTAAATACTCATTTATGTCAATTTTGACACTATTTAGTATTTGGTTTTTTTGAATGTCATCACAACATGATTACTTAGAAAAAATACATTGAATAAACCCTAAAATATCATATTAACCTAAAAAATTCGTTTATGGAATCAAAATCTTCAATTTACATTTATTTTTATATTTATAATATCATTTATTTTAATCTTTCATTAATATGGTAATTACTGTATCATCATTGTGTCATAAATAAATTTAATTATTTAACATCCAAAAATTATAAATAAAATACTATGATGTATGAAATTTTTTTATCTTTATAATAAATATTTATATTTTAATTTATATTATATATAATCCTATATGAAAATTGTTTTAGTTAATAAAATTTGAATTTATCACTTTTGACTCTTCTTTAAATAAAATATAATAAATGTCTAAATCTAATCCATGTGGATCAAAAAGGATCATATTTTTTCCAAAGGTTGATTTTTGTCTAAATACACTTATCCAGTAGAATTAGGACATATTTTTGGGTAAATTTTATATTATTATATTATTATTTTTATCTTTAATTGCCCTATTTACTTTTAACCGTGGTAAATAAAATTCAAAAAGTTACTATTCACCAAAAATTATTTTCATCCTAATGAACAAAATTTTACTTACTGATAAAAATTGTGTCTGTCACATTTTTGAAATTCAATTCACAGAAGTGGTAAAATTACGTTTTATGCATATTTACAAATGTTCCTAGAAGGTGGATAAAATATGTTAAAAAGTTCAATAAAATTTTACATATCTAATCTTATTATAAAGTGATTCCAATTAACTACATTAGAATTATATATGTATTATGTATCTATTTTTACTTTAAGATAAATTTTAATTTAAAATAATTATTTAAATGAAAAATTCGGTTTTTATATACTATGTATTATTTTTCACTATTCATCAAAAAATGAATGTTTTCAGAAAAATACCAAAACTTCACTTTAACCTAATTTTGATATTATGAATACAAAAATGAAGTCTCTTTTGCCAATTTTAAATTTTAAGAGTTTCTAAAATTAATTTTATTATTTTTCAGAAAAGGAAATAAAAAGTAGTTCTTTTAAGAAAATATTTTTTCTAAATATATACCTATTTTAACAAAACTTATACATTTCATTATAAATATGTTTTATTTATGTGAAAAAATTATAAATAACATTTAAATTTTATTTTTTTAACTATTCATATTACAATATTTAATTGATAAATAAATATATATAATAAATAATTATAATACTAATGTGTTGTTTCGCAGAAACAGAATCTTGCATATAACGCAAGCCAAGTAGGTGTTGTGTGAAATATAAGCTATTATATTAATTTAGAGAGATAACATACTACAAAATCATGGGGTGTTACATTCTCCCCTCCTTCAATAAATTGCATCCTCGCAATTTGAAATTGTTCTTCGAAAATAAAAAGTTGAAAATAGAAAATACCTTTGTGGAAAACCCACATTAGAAATAGGGTTAATAAAATTTAGTCTTAATAAGAGGGAAAGGGAAATGAAAACATAGAAACAAAATTAGGATTTCAAATAAGAGAACATTGGTGGAAGCTAGAGACATATAATTGGAGGGGAAAATTAAATATTTATAGGGAGTTATTGAGGTCATCAATCACAAACGTGTGAATAATAAATTAGAATTTTAAGGCCTCAAATCCATAAATCTATGATTATTTAAAGTACCATCAGTTCAAAAAAACATAAGGTATTAGGATAACACATTTTTCTTTGATACTTTTTTTAAGAGGATGGATTAATTTATTATCAAGATAATAACTCAAAAAAACATACATGATTTCATTACCTGTCATAGTCATAACCTCATCATTTGTTTGTGCTTCGATCTATTTTCAATTCTTCTCTTACACTAGGAAATGAATGTTCAAAAATGATTTTGTTTTATGCCTGAAGAAAATTTGATAAATCCGAAGGTCCACAAGTATTTTCTTAATCCTCTATATGTTTAATAAAATCCAAAAGGTTGGGTTAGAGTATCTAATAAATTATACTTTAAACTCAAATAAAATATCAAGTTCTCAACTTACTCTATTCCAACCTTTAGTCTTATCCACAACAATTGTGTCCATACTCATAGTCCAAAAATTTATATGGGAGGTAAACATAATGAAGATCTTTTTTCACATAATTACATGTGAATACCTACATCATGTATTCTCTTAAAACATGGTAACACACTGAATTACTATAAAAACTTATTGAATACATTAATGCTCCCTTATTACTTATGGAATACGAGATATACTATTTAAATACAAAAATGTTGTAAACTCCAACAATGATGGAATAAACAAACAATTAATTAGTGAAGGGGTGAGCTCTAATTCTTACTAAGGGTAAACAAGGGATATATATATATATATGATCACATAATTATAAAATTCATATTAGGGTATGATAACATGATTTTAACATTTTAAATTAATACCCTTCATTTTATAGATAATAATCTCAAGTCATGACATAAAGCTTGATAGTTCATACCACCTGAATCATAAATTATTCCAAGAACATAAACCATAGGAGTATATCATTGTCATAAGAAATGGAATTGTGGAATACCCATAATTAAAGAAAAACTTATATTAAATATACCCATAAATGCATTCATAACATCTTAGGCTTGGGATAAACACCCATGTACCTACTTTGGGATTAGGATAACCAACTGTGTACCCACTTTTGGGCTCGGGATAACCTACTTTGTTCCTTTTGAGTGCATAGAACATTGATCATTACACAATTCATTGGAGGAATATATGGAGATAAAATATCACATAATTAAAATCATAGATAAGTGTTCCACAAGATCGTAAAATATTCATAAAATTAGAAACCATGAAAAGAAATGGGTTTTATAAACATTTCATCATAGCATAACCCATAGAAATGGAACTACTTTCATAAAAATATTATAATCATAAACATGATGTATCTAGAGAAATAATAAGGATGGTATCATTAGATAATTACCCTAGTAAACTAAATTTATATAAAATTATTTAATATTATATAGAAAATGATTTTAAAAGATAACTTTGAACATTTTTTATGGAAAATAACACCTCCCTTTTAAAATCACTTTTTTAAAATAAAATAAAAATTCCAAAATATTATAAAAAAATTAAAAAAATAAAAATAAAAAAAATTATAGGAATATTAAAATAATTGAGAATTCATGACAAAATGAAATTAACCCCATATTATATAATATTTTCAATTAGACTATTAATGTTAGAGAAATAAAATTAGTTACATCGTTCATATATAGGGTGGGTCATATATATGCATGAATGTTGTTTACAATTTCTTGAAGGATGAAATTAGTGAAAGGTAAATAATATATTACATTTTTTTAAAAAAAATATTTTTATGTCATATATATCACATATATTCATTAAATGTATCCTTAATACCTTCCATGAAAAGCACTGGTCAAAAATGAATAACTTTTCTTCGTGAGGAGGTGGTCCGCCATACACACGAATGGCATTTTTGTATCCCCCGTGGAATGAAAATTAAGAATGTATATGTGATATCATAATTATATAATGTTAATTATGTTATAAATATCATAAATATTCATTAAATATATCCTTATTACCATCCAAGGAAATAGAAATGAAAAACACATCACATCGGTTCATGAGGTGGCAGTCTACCGTACACATGAGCGATGTTATTATTTTCAAATGGGTTCAAAGTTAAGAAGGTAGATGTGTTATAATAATTATATATATATATATAATAATTTAATTAATGTCATATATAAATATTAAATCCACCATTATATCCATTCATGAGAGATTGTTATGGAAAATGATTAACATTGGTTCGTGATACGGTAGTTCGCCATACACGCGGTCGATGATTTTGTTTCCTATTTGATGGAAGAGGATATGGATATAGGTTATGAAATTAAAATAATAAAATATTATTATATTTTATATATATTTTTTTATTATATCATAATAATTTAATAATATTGTAAGTACGTGGAGAAAAAAATAAAACAAAATGCAAGGTTAATAATTTTACCTCTACTTTGGAGAACCACTTTAAGATTCTACCAAAATCACTCTTATGAGAGTGTAATAATAAACCAAGGACTTTATGAGGTGTATAGGTAATTAATTAATATATTTGGGTAGATATTTTTTAAACCAAATTTCTTTTTAAGTGTGAAGAGGAGAGGAGAATGGGGTGACCTTTTGTAAGTGGGAGGATACACAAGGGATTTTTTAAAATAATAGTGTACAAAAACTATTCACATTAAAAGTGATCCAAAATTCGTCATTTTTGAACCTTATAGGTTATAAGGTTTACATATGTCTACAAAATGAGTTTTTAAAAAGTTTTTATGTCATTTTACCCTTTATCTTTTTATTTTAACCCATAGTAAACTCATTTTAACCTTAACCATAGTAATTAATTTTTAATGTTTTTTTTATTTATTATGGTAAAAAATTAAATTGAAATTATTAGATAATATTTATTATTCATATTAAAAAATTTAATCCATTTTTACAAATTCTATTCATAAATTAAATAAAATTTAATTTTAAATTAAACCCACAAACATGATGAAAAAACAGGTTTTCCAAAGATAAAATTTTCAAAAGTTTAAAAGGTTTTCATACCAATATTAAGTATGAAATTTATTCCCCATAAATAAATTGATTAATAATATTATTATTTATCTCATTATAGTTTTAAACCCATTTAAAAACAAAAATTAACCTTATAATGTCTTTAAAAGATTAAGTAGTTTTCCATAAAAACTAATATTATTGATTATTCATTAAAAAATTAATCCTTACAAAAAATAACCTTAAAGAATATTTTAACATGTAGATTTCAAAAATGAAATTTAATTTTTCAAATAAATTTTCTAAAAGTGTAAAAATTTAATTTTATTATTTTTTCATAAAAATAAAAAACATTTCTTTGATAATATAGTAGTTTTGAAACATATAAAGACATTAATAAAAATTAATTACTTTTTATCAATATGTATTCATTATATAAAATATTTTAATTATTATTTAAAAGGTTTTTGTTCCAATACATAATACCAAGTTTAATGGATATGTTATAATTTTCATGTTTAAATAATAATATAAATAGTATATTATGGTTAGTTAAAACTTAACGTTCTGTGTAACCCAAGATAGTAAATAAATTAAATTATTCAAAAAAATATTTAATAAAATAGTAAAATGTTATAGTCTACCCCCAAATGTATTTCTCTCTCTCAAATTTATGACTCCGATACAAATAAATGAGGTTACTTCTACCTCGTTACATTCTCAAGTTCCCATTTATCTTCCTCAAGCTGGTGGTTTCGCCACAAAAAAATTGAAGAGTTGAGTGGTCTTGTTTATAGAAATTTCTCTCTTTGATATTAAATCTACACAGGCTGTTCCTCATAATAAATATCATAATCCAACTATATAAACTCTTAGATCATTACATATGATGTATTAGGTATTTACTTCCTCTGGAGAGATACGTGGAACACATTATGAACTTGATTGATATTTAGTGAAAGCGCCAAATGATAAGCTATGGTCCTGATACGATTAAGAATTTCAAAGGTACCGATATACCTAGGGATCATTATGGCCTCCTTTCTTCCATGTATAAATTTTTAAAAACACATTCTCACTAACATTAAATTCTATATCATGTTGATGATTATCATAATAACTCTTCTATTTACATTTTTTTAACATTATGTATTATTGAATGGCTCTAACCTTATCATATATTTCTGATTATTTCTTGCGTATCAATATCTTTCATTCTCCAACTTCATCCCAACACATTGGAGTTCTACACTTCTTTATATAGAGGTTTTAAAATGGAGTCATAAGAATTCTCAAGTGAAACCTATTATTTTATTAAAATTCAACTAAAGGAAGGTATTAATCTTAACCACCATTAAAATCCAGAGAAATAGATCTCATCGTATCCTATAAGGTTATAATTGTTCTCTCCAGTTCACATTATTTTTTATTATGGTACTTAGTAATGAAACTTAATTCTATATCATGTTCTTACTAATGAAATTTCCAAAACTTCTAGGTAAACCTCACATCTATATTAGATACAACAGAATGTGGTACTTTATACTAACTTACCACTTATTTAATGTATATATGGTAAATATTGTCCAAATAAAAATCTTATATAATAATAATTATGTGTGTTTCTTTCATAATTTTGTCTACTAAAACTCATATTGAAGACAACCTTTATATATCTTTTGGAGTTTTAAAAACAATCATTTGAGATGTTTTCCTATTTATTTTCTGTTATGGATAATGGTTGTAGTATCCCCTAAACATTCATCACTCTACCTTAACTTACTTGAATTACAAGAAAAAAGATAAATACTCAATAATATCTCTCTTCATGTTATTCCAGTAAATATACTCATTCACGTAGGCTATTGGTAGTCTCAATACCCTTTTCACCATTTGGTTGTGGTGTCAAGCCCCATGACCTTTCTATATAAAACAATTTGTTACCCGAAATATGGGTTATCCTTTTTTCAAAACTATATTAATATAATTCATGTAGCATTCCTAAACTCTAGTAACCCATAATTATCACAACATAAAATATGTGATAAGAACTAAAGGTTTCATATACCTGTAATCTTATTTCCATAAAATATAATGTAATTCTTCATTAAATAACATTTTCACAAAAAAAAAATATACAAAAAAGGGTTGTATTGCCATACATTTATCCCAAAATATCCTTAATCTTGATAAAAACTCATCACATAATTCCTCAAGAGGGGTGTCTATTATTTTAGAATTATGATCAACCATAAACTCATAAACTAATGATGGTATCCATAACACTTAAGTTCCTTCTGAGAAATAGCAGGTGAAATAGAGAATCTTGAACCTGCTAAATGATAATGCAATGGCCAAAGGTGGTGGCTCTAAGAAACATGTCAATGATAATATGGGTGACATGATGTATATTCAGTCTTGGGGAGACTCTGGGACAAATTTAGATTACCTGATGGTTACTCAGGGGCCATCAACAAATAAGGATTCAAATGTCGATTCACCAATTGAGCTTATGGATGGCACACAATGGGAATCAGGTGAGGATGAAGGGGAAATTTCTTGGAAACTTCTCCAACACTCAGACGAAGAAATTATGGATGAGGAATTGATTATTTTTTCTTTTTATGTGGATGTAGATAGGATGAAATATATAAAAATTTATGTAGACATAAATAAGGAGCAGAGCGATTGGATAAAAAATAATTAATTAATTTTGACAAGAGGCTTCAACAGAAAAGAGATAACATTGGAGGAATTCATCCATGACTGGGAGAATATGAATTATATATTTTAAGATATTATCAAAGATAAACTAAATTAAAAGGTAACTAATCCCTTCTAGAAATTATATAGGGATATTAATTCTAATAGGATCATGTTTCTTTTAATAATTTTGTAATTTATTATTCTGTTTGATTTTTATCTAGTTGGAACTTGTGTGGCTTATCAGTTTTTTCAAAACAAAATTAATAATAAAAAATTATTTTCATACCATAACTCTAAATTTAATCATAAATGGATACATATACTCATGAAAATGATAATTCATCCTTTATTCCAAAAATAATCTCCTATCTTAGACAAAAAAAACATTTCCATTTGAAGTTTGATTTTATTCTTTCATCGATACAATATAAAATTCTATTTCATTATTACATAATATATATAAAAGGATGTAATCAATACATAGAATCAGATAATGTTCGGTTAAAGTATGAAAAATAATATTTTCAAAGGGTTCCTCTATATAAAACTGAATATGAAAGTCCCAACTAAGGGGTGAAAGATAAGTGCACCCTGATTATCATGATTCACTTCAACTATTGTGATTTTAAAATATTTCCATTTTAACTTTGTATTCATAAGTTTTTGTTTATTTTTATCCTAATTATCCTTTGGATTAGGAAATTTAATTACATTATTCTCAATCTTCTTTCATATATAGCATATAAGTATGAGTGGTAAATCCTATGGATCTTTCTCAATATTCACATCATTAGCTAACTACTTCCCATAACTTCATCATTAATCCACTTGATGAACTTCATTTCCAAACTCAAAAAATTTACAAGTCCCCTTAGGGTAGTTTCCTTCATGTTAATTTACACACCTAAATCACAAAGGAAAGATCATGTTATCTTATCCTTGGTTTTTTGGGTTTTCCTTGAATTCTATCCTTATTTACGTATAAAATCCATGTGATTGATGGGTAACTATAACCTCCATTTCCACCCTGATAGCACAAAAACTAATTTATTCCTAGCTATCAATGTACCTTATGGATAATTCCCTTAAAATACTTAATTTCAAGCCATTAAAGAATTGATCAACTATACTTTCAGGCTGGATGATAAATCCATAAGCATACCTATTTCTGATGCTTTTTGTCGAGGCATGTATCATTGTGCTACGACATGATGACTTTTACCATGCATTACTTCTTTCCAAAGGTGGGTGTCATCAATCACTTCTTAAGGGGTATTTTCTTCTTTATCTAAATGAGATGGTGGGATGTCGGTCTCTCCTTCTGTGGATTCCTCCTCATAACTTTCCACCTAGTATAGGTCTCCCTTAAAGATTAAGATGTTATTTGTGAAAATATTCCCAGTTCCATATCTTTTTGGACTCCAGTTAATTTTGTTGCATATGTCTATAAATTCCAAGGGGTCATGACGTAGAAGTAACCTTCGGTTCATATAGATAGTAACATCAAGCATGTCGGGTCATCTCTGGATGCGTGGACATTGGGGAACCTGTATTCTTCCTCATGAGAGTGCTTCTCAAGGGTGAAAAAACCCAAGGCATCTGATGTCGATAGCGGGGTATCTTATTCCAGATGTGTGTCTTTGAGGTTCTCCTCAGATTCCCATGTTTAACACAGGGTATGTCAAAATTCTAACATCTTTCATAGATGGTTGTGCCAAAGGCTTAGTTTTCGAGTTTTTTATCACACATCCAATGTTCAACATATGGTATTCTATGAGTTTAATATCTTGAGGAGATGGAATGAGAGTGATTAGAACACCCCATGGAGGCGGATCTGGTTGATACATCCCTAAGAGGGAGCACCTGGAAGGTTTTACATATGGATAGATCAGAATTCCAAATAAGAGTAGACCAAGTATAGTGTGTCCTATAAACTGAAGATATCATAGTATGAAGGATGATCTGAACACCACTGAGGGTGGATCAGGGAGAGTGCACCCTAGAAAAGGGGTCACCTTATATATGGATCATAACGCCCAATGAGAGTGAACCGAGGGTGGTGTGTCCCATAAATGGATGATATCACACAGTGAAGGTTGATTTGGACACCATGAAGGGTGGATCAGGGTTGTGGAACCCAAATAGGGGGACACCAAGATTTACTATTGGCTCAGATTGAACCTTATGGAGGATTCCTATGTACCCTATTTAGAAGATAATGATCAAAACCCACACAGTTTGAATGGGTGTTTTGGAGATTATGAACTCAGACAACCCAAGTTCTGCTAGGAGCAGTAATCACATGGATGAATGGCATGATCTCTCTGTGATGTGGCAGCCTGGGTAAGAATTAGGATGGATGTGGATGAAGTGTTGAATGGTGGAATATATGGGGATGGAACTGAGAATTGGTATGAAGGTGGTAGTATTGGGATTGAACCTCATAAAGGTTTCCTACGTATCAATGTGATGGCGAATCAAAGTATACATAGTTCTAGGATGGGGTGATGAGTCTCCTGGGGAGGCATCTTGTGAGAATGGACGCATGGGTGAGACCTAAAGGAAGTATAACCTTTAGGTTAAGGCATGATATTATCAAAACACACAGGATCAAGGGAGAGACCAGTATGGGACATGGATGAAGGGAATGAACTTCAAGGAGGCTTCCTACATATCCTCATGGAAGGGAATCAAATTCCACATAGTTCAGGAGTGGGGCATAGAATCAGGGTGTACACAAAAAATAATAACCCAGAGACATGTTGGGGCTTATAAATTTTTAGCAGCCAATTTCAAGAGGAACACTCTTGGTTGGAGGATTATGGGTAGAGTGCAGGGCCAATGAATGGTTAGCTACCCAAGAACTAGTCTGACACAACTAAGGGGAGGACCCAGTATGTAGGTCCCAACAAAGAAGATGTTGAATTTTACTAATGTTTAGGGTTGAACCTTAGGGAGGCTTCCTACGTACCCTATCTAGGATATGGGGATCGAAACCCACATAGTTCGAAAGATTACAGTTTAACATCATGCGGGACGAAAGTGGTATATAGTTTAATGTCATTCAGAATAAGGGTGAACCGATGTGAAGTGGTTAGGACCAATGGGTGATGGTCTTGAACCTCGAGGAGGATTCCTACGTACTTTGCTTGAAAGGGGTAAGGATAAATGTTGGCATAGTTTTGTGGATAGGGGCATGGGGCTTATGCATGGTTAGCAGACCAACAATTATGCCAGGGTCAATGCTTACTCTAAACCCACATGAGTCATGTTCAATGTGAGAAACAAGATGCAGCAGTAGACCTGAAAATCGTGTCAAGAAAAGTGCATCCATGAGAGATTGTGTGAGGATTATGCATGGGTAGAGGCCTAAGTAGAGGCAAATTGGGACTTACTAAAGGAGGGAAGCATGGGCGTTCCACTAAGGATTAGCAATGGTGGATGGGCTTACGCATGGAAGCTACCCGGGTGCTGCTATGGAGCAGTAATGGTGGATGGGGCTAACGCATGGAAGCTTCCCGGGTGTCTTTATGGAGTGAAAATTGTGGATGTGGATTACACATGGAAGCTTCTTGGATGATGCTAAGGAGTGAAAATGGCTAAAGGGACTTACGCATGGACGTTTCCTAGGTGTATTCTTCATGTCTGGAAATGAGGTCATCCCAACTCATTAGTGGGTTGTGGCTTATAATTGGGGCCTACACCTATGTGCTTATAACGACCCATACTTTACATAAATTGTTTTTACTTCAGAATTTAAGCACACTTATTACAGAATATAACAAAACCAAGAAAGGATCGTATAGGTATAGTGTCTTTAGAAACTGGGAAACATAAACAACTAGTTCATAAAGCATCTACTTTGCATCCCATTTATTTCATCATATCTAGAGTACCTTTTTGGCATATTCTACTTAATAACCTTCTTCCTGACCTGGAAAAAAAAACATACAAAAGGGTTAGCTCAAATGCTCAGTAAGGGTAAACAAAATAAATATCAATTCCATCATATTCACAAGAACATAACATTTTGGAAATCTTAACCTACAAAAGAGAGCATAATTTCATAACATGGGATAAATCATAGTAGTGAAATGAAATCCCAATAATCATAACTTAAAACATGAAACTTTGTGGCATACACACATAATCATAGAGAATCATATCTTATTAGTCAAGACTCATTTCCAAGACTATCTTAGTGGACAAAGTCCATTTCTGAACCGAGTCACCCTCGTTTCAGTCCTGTTTCACTGAACCGGTATAACCTACCATTACAGCCATGTCTATCTCATGAGATATAAAATCTTTACCCAATGCATTATAGGGAGATATAGGTCCCACCCATCTCATAATGATACCATTCTTATGTATTCCACAAAATCATAAATCATACATCATTTCATAACCCATGTAGTAAAAATGGGAATCTTAAACAACATGACATCATAAAACAATTCATATAAGATAAAGGAATTCATAAAAATATTTCCATCACAACATAATCAAATCCATGTAATAATAGGGATATAAACAGAACCCTATATTATCTTAGATGGAAAATAATTTTGATAAAACACTTGAACTCCATTCTTGAGGAAAATATCCTTTCTACTTCAAAAACACTTTTCCTTTCTTAACATGTCATACAATTCTAAACTAAGAGAATTTGATTAAAAATAAACTTGAAAACTTGTAAAGGAAGCTTCTTGTAAATAATGTTTTAAAAATCCATTCATGCCGTATAAGTCAAAAAACATTCTTCTCGTACTTTTGTCGGAAAAGTCAAAAAGTACCTCGTACAAAAAACGACAAAAGATTCCTTTCATATCTTTTACTAAAAACTCACCGAAGGGTAAAATTGGATATAAACTATTGTAGAAGGATATAAATATTACATATTGAGGAAATATGGATGTGGATGATAAAATACACCTCAGTAAATACCAAAGTATAAACAATCTTAGATAAAAATGAGATTGTGATATTTCCCTTACCTTGGGTCCATTATGCTTTGTACGTGTCTGAACCTCCTGTATAATGATTTAAATAATGTTATTGAATTATTACATAATCATAATTATTTTTATGATATCATATATGGTCATATTCTTAGCTTCTTAGTAGTAATATTTCATTGCTACTTGTTATTCGGGTGTTTATAACTTTTTGTTCTTATGCGTGTTTTGTCGAATAAATTCTTATTCTTCTCTTTAGGTTATAGATACCTCATTTCCAGAATGGTATTAGTGAAATATATATCATATTCATTCATTCAATTCATTTATATAATCATTATGAAAATGAAGATCATGTAGAACAAGTCGCATCACATCGTGGAGACGGTATTCCGTACGTACGCACGAGTGATGATATCGTTCCTATGATCGTGGAATTGTATTGGAGTGTATGTTTACTATTTAAGAATCATTATAACTTTATAATAGTCATATATAGTCATTATTTACACCATTATACCCATCCAAGTAAGTTGGTGGTGGAAAATAGATTACACCACGACGTGGAGACGGTATTCCGTACGTACGCACGCGTGGTGATTTCTTTTTCCGTAGGATGGATAGATGGTGAAATAGGGTTCTTTCATACTTATAATAACATATCAGTATATGAGTGATACTGATGTTATTACTTCATAATGAAACAACTAAAGAAGAAGAAGTGGAAGAAGAAATAAAGATGAAAGAATCGGTAACGGACATTACCTATTCTTTGAAGTGCTTCTTTGAGACCTCCTTTTTGGGCACTAAAATTGGTCTTTGAAAAAGACCAGGACCTCTAGGATGTCTCTAGGGAAGTGGAGAGGAGAAAGTGTCAGGGGTTGGCCGAGCTTGAAGGCTCAAAGTGGTGTGAAGAAGAGGTGGAGGAGGTGCCCTTTTATAAGGGAGGAGAGGGGCACCTTTGGAATAACTAAAAATATTATTTTATTATAAAGTCAAGTTCGGTTTTAAATATCTCCAAATTGATTTATTTCGAGGCTAAGGTGGGGATGGGTCGAAATCCTCTCATCCAATAGAATTTAGACATGTTTAGGTTCCTATTGTAACCTTATCATGTAGATTTAACAGTAAGTTAAATAATTTTACTTTTACCGTGTCTTCTTGTGTTCTTATACTATAAGGTTAATAAACTTACTATAAGCAGCCAAACAAACCCCAAGTAGTTTATTATTAATATATATAACCTTATCTATGTAATTTGGCCGAACCTTAGATTTTTAGGAATAAAATAACAATTACTAATATAATATTTGTTTTAAAAACTATTTTATATCAATTTTGACACTATTTAGTAATTAATTTTTGTGAAAATCATAACAGAATGATTAGTTCGAAAAAAGGTAATTAAATCAATACTAATATGTCCTATTAATCTATAAAATTAGTTGAATTCATAAAAAGTGTCATATTTCATTTATTTTTGTGTTTATAACATCAATTATGTCAATATTTCATTAATAAGATAATTACTACATCATCGTTGTGTCATAAATAAATTAAATTATTTAATGTCTAAAAATTAAAAATAAAATATCATTATGTAGGAAATATTTTTATCTTTCTAATGAATATTTATAGTCGAATTTATCTTATGTATAACCCCATATTAAAAATGATATAGTTATAAAACTTTGATTTTAACTATTTTAACCCTTCTTTAAATAAATTAATAATAAATGTCCTAATCTAATCCAAGTGGGCCTCAATGGTCATATTTTATTCCTAAAGTTGTTTTTGGTGCAATTACACTTGTCCAATAGAATTAGGACATGTGTTAGGGTAATAATAATATCATTTTTACCCTTAATTACCCTATTTACTTTTAACCGTGGTAAAAAAAGTAAAAAGTTACTATTCACCAAAAAATTATTTTCATCTCATTGAACCACATTTTTACTTACTGACATCAACCGTGTCTCTCGGATTTTCGAAATTCCACTCACAGAAGCGGTAAAATTATGTTTCATGAAAAATTCAGTTTTTTTAACTACCACTTAGTGGTTTCACTATTCATCAAAAATTGAAAGTTTTCAAAAAAATACCAAACTTTCACCCTAGGCTAATTTCAATATTCTGAATCCAAAAATGAAGTCCATTTTTAAAAATAAAATTTATAAAATATCAAAAAGTGGTTATTACAATTCATAACGGCTAGTTTTAATAATATTTTATTAGCATATCATTGTTTAGTGAAACTCGGTATTGCGTACAACGCAAGCTATCGAGGAAGGTTGCGATTTCGTGTAAAGCGAGCCAAGAAAGTGTTGTGTGTAGAAAAAGATTCCTTTGATGATTTATATAACATAAAAGTCTCGGGTGTTACATTCTACCCCCCTTAAAATGAATTTCTCTCTTGAAATTCATCACTTTGTAACAAACAGATGAGGATACCTCTCCCTCATCGTATCCTCAAGCTCCCATGTATCTTCTTCTAATTGGTGGTTCTTCCATAAAACTTTCACCAATCGAGTGGTCTTGTTTCGTAGGACTTTTTCCCTACGATCCATAATCTCTATCGGTTGTTCTTTATAAGAAAGATCTTACTCCAGCATTACAACTTCTGAGCTGAGTACATGTGAAGGATCAGGTATGTACTTTCTCAGGACAGATACATGGAACACATCGTGAACTTGAGAGAGATTTGGTGGAAGCACCAATCGGTAAGCTACCATCACAACACGATCCAGTATTTCGAAAGGACCGATATATCTAGGGATCAACTTCCCCTTCTTTCCAAATCTCATAACCCTCTTCCAGGGAGATATTCGTAAGAACACTTTATCACCCACTTCAAACTCTAGGTCTTTTCTTCGGTTATCAGCATAACTTTTCCATCGACTCTGAGCTAATCTTATGTGTTGTTGAATATATCTGACCTTTTCTGCCATTTCATCAATGAGATCAGGTCCTAATAGCTTTCTTTCCCCAACTTCATCCCAGCAAGTTGGAGTCCTGCATTTCTTTACATAGTGAGCTTCATAAGGATCCATCTGAATACTAGAGTGAAAGATATTATTATAAGAAAATTCCACCAAAGGTAGGTGTTGATCCCAACCACCTTTGAAATCCATAGAGAAAGCTCTCAACATATCTTATAGAGTTTGAATTGTTATCTCAGACTGATCGTCTGTCTGAGGATGATAAGCAGTGCTGAAACTCAACTCTGTATCCAGAGTATGATGAAGACTTCTCCAGAACTTCGAGGTAAATCTCGGATCCCGATCAGATATAATAGAATGTGGTACTCCATGCAATCTTACCACTTCCTTTACATATATCCTGGCAGGCTGATCCATAGAGAAATCCTCTCTAATAGCAATGAAGTGTGCAGACTTTGTAAGACAATCAACTATGACCCAGATAGCATTATTGCCTTTGGATGTTTTAGGAAGTCCTGTGACAAAGTTCATAGTGATGTTTTCACAATTCCATTCGGGTATGGGTAATGGTTGTAACATCCCCTTAGACTTCTGTCTCCCAGCTTTAACTTGTTGACAAACCAAGCATCGAGAGACATATTCAGCAACATCTCTTTTCATGCCATCCCACCAGAAGTATTCTTTCAGGTCCCTATACATCTTCGTGCTTCCAGGATGAATAGAGAATGAAGAACTATGAGCCTCATTCAGCAACTCCTTCTTTAATTCAGGGATGGGAGGAACACAAACCCGATTCCTAAACTTTATTATCCTATCACAATCAAGGATGAATTCAGGAATATTTCTCACCTTCTTTTGTAACTCGACATCTTCTTTCTGTGCCTCTTTAATCTTCACATGTATAGATGGTTGAAAATTCATTTGAGAAAGATAATATTTTTCCCCTTCCATAATAATTCCAAGATCCATTCTTTGTAAATACATAAATATTGGATCTTTTGTGATCCTCATCATGGATAAACTGGCATGGTCTTGTCGACTTAATGCATCTTCCACCTTGTTTTCTTTCCCAGGGTGGTAATGGATTGAGCAGTCATAATCCTTAATCAGCTCCAACCATCTTCTTTGGCACATATTCATCTCCTTTTGTGTGAAAATATACTTTAAACTTTTATGATCAGTATAAATGTCACACCTTTCTCCATAAATATAATGCCTCCAAATCTTTAATGCAAAAATTATCGTAGCTAACTCCAAATCATGAGTTGGGTAATTTTGCTCATGTATTTTCAACTGTCATGAGGCATAAGCTATAACCATATCATTTTGCATAAGAACACACACCAATCCCTTCTTGGATGCATCACTGTAGATCACAAACCTTTCTCCACTACAAGGCAGTGTGAGCACAGGTTTACTGGATAACCTTCTTTTCAACTCCTTGAAATTATCTTCACATTCCTCCGTCCAAACAAACTTAACTCCTTTCCGAGTCAACTTGGTGAGTGGATTAGATAATCGTGAAAAATCTTTCACAAAACGTCGATAATATCCAGCCAAACCAAGAAAACGTCGGATCTCAGTCACTGTTGTTGGTCTCAACCATCTTTCGATAACCTCTGTTTTTGCTGGATCCACAGATATCCCCTCTTTTGAGATTATGTGACCCAAAAATGAAACTTTATGAATCCAAAATTCACACTTGGTAAATTTTCCATAAAGCTTCTCCTTTCTCAGGGTCTTCAATATAATTCTCAAGTGGTCTTCATGTTCTTCCTTGCTCTTTGAATAGACAAGAATATCATCTATAAAGACTACCACAAACTGATAAAGATCTCTAAAGACTCTATTCATTAGATCCATGAAGATAGCAGGGGCATTAGTAAGACCAAATGGCATCACTATAAATTCATAGTGTCCATACCTTGTACAGAAATCCGTCTTTGGTATATCCTCCCTTTTGACCCTTAATTGATGATACCCTGAATGAAGATCAATCTTGGAAAAGTATTGATCTCCGCGTAGTTGGTCAAATAGGTCATCAATGCGCGGGAGAGGATATTTGTTCTTGATAGTGATCTTGTTAAGTTCTCGATAATCTATGCAGAGTCTCATTGATCCATCTTTCTTCTTAACAAACAGAACAGGTGCTCCCCAAGGTGACGCACTGGGGCGTATGAACCCCTTATCAAGATTCTCTTGGAGTTTCTTCTTCAATTCCTACAACTCAATTGGGGCCATTCTATAAGGTGTCTTTGAAATAGGCAAAGCACCTGGTACGAGTTCTATTGAAAACTCAACTTCACGATTCGGTGGAAGACCTAGTAATTCCTCTGGAAAGACATCATCAAACTCCCGTACAATGGGAATATTCTTAATCGTGAGTTTCTCACCAACCATTTGAGATAAATAACCTTCATTTAGTGGAATAAATACCCATAAAATGGAAGAAATTTCCACTGGAAGGTTATGTTCATCCTTGCATCGATAGACGATCATAGATTGATCTGGAATATGAAATGTGACTTCCCTTCTTTGGAAATTGATATGAGATCCATGTAGAGAAAGCCAATCCATGCCAAGAATCACATCAAATTATACTATAGGAAGGATCACAAGGTTTGCAGGAAGCTCTTTCCCACAAACTTCAATCGGAGAAGAATTATAAACTTTTGATGCGACTGTTGTTCCATTAGGTGTTGTCACAGCTAACTCAACATCTAATTGTTGAGGTAATACGGTGATACCCTTAGAAAATTATTCAGAAATAAAGGAGTGGGTGGATCCATAATCAAATAAAACATTTTCTACTTTAGAGTGGATGGTAAGTGTACCTTTCACCACATCATTATCGTACTCCACATCGCTGATAGAAATTTCATGTGACTTTCCTTTGTCTTTAGCCTTAAGAGTTTGTTGATGTCGACCATCATCATCAACCCTTGGATTAGGGCATTTATTGGCATAATGTCCCATCTCCTTGCACTTGAAACATTGAAGTGTAGTAGGTTCATTCTGTGTATCCCTTCCTTTGTTTGCATCATTATACATATTCTTCCCATCATCCCGGCATTCAAATGCCTGATGAACTTCCTTTCCACATCTGAAACATTTACTTGTCCCTTTAAGACAACTCCCTCCATGTTTCTTTCCACACTTTTAGCATAAGGGAAAGCTCATCTTCTTTTCAGTGTGCTCTTTAAATTTTCCTTTGAATTCCATTTTCCTCTTCTTATCAAACCCATATGACTGATGGGTTACTCCAATCTCCATCTCGACTTTGAGAGCACATCGAACGATTTCATCATAGCTATTGATGTCCCTTATGTCTAAGGCCCTTCGAAGACTTGGTTTTAAGCCACTAAAGAATCAATCGATCTTACTCTCAGGTTGGATAATAATACCAGAAGCGTACCTTGCAAGTCTTGTAAAATTTGCTTCATAAGTTCCAACAGATTCATCATCCCTTTGCTTCAGTTCAAGAAACTCTTTCTCCATCTTAGTTCAGAGAATACGAGGGAAGTACTTATTGAAAAATAAGTTCTTGAACTCGTCCCATTCCATGGACTCAATCTCATCCATTTACCTCGTATTCTTAATAAGATTCCACCATTTATCAGCATCACCTTCCAAACGATACACTGCTAAGATGACTTTATCATGTTCAGAACATTGAAGAACTGAAAATATCTTTTCAGTAGTACTAATCCATTGTTCAGTAACTAATGGATCAGTAGACCCGCTGAATGAAGGTGGACGCTGTCTCATGAAGGATTCAACATAATGTTGCTCCTTCCTTTGCTCGTTTGGAAGTCCTTCATGATTCATAGCTTGAGAAAGTTGTGTGAGCATGGCTACAAGATTTTGCATTCCAGCTCCCATAACGTTTGGTTCCTCAGGGGGACAATCATTGCATTTCCCGTCGCATTCCACATTAACACGGTTACTTCAGGTTCCAGCCATTGAATACAACCAAGAAGAATAGTGTGAGCAACACTAATTATAATAGGAAAACCACATAATCAAGGATAAAATTTCACACTTAAGGTCTTATCCTAGGTTATTCATGGCCATTTCTAAAACACTAAGATTGTGTTCTATGCTTAGACTTATCCTTAGGGTTCTTACTAAGGCTTTCACATCCTAGTTTCCAAAGGTTGACTATACCTTTCCTCTGATACCAACTATAACGACCCATACTTTACATACATTGTTATTACTTCAGAATTGAAGCCCACTTATTACAACATATAACAAAACCAAGAAAGGACTGTATAGGTATAGTGTCTTTAGAAACTGGGAAACATAAACAACTGGTTCATAAAGTATTTACTTTGCCTCCCATTTATTTCATCATATCTAGAGTCCCTTTTTGGCATATTATACTTAATAACCTTCTTCCTGACCTGGGGAAAAAAACATACAAAAGGGTGAGCTCAAATTCTTAGTAAGGGTAACCAAAATAAATATCAATCTCATCATATTCATAAGAACACAACATTTTGGAAATCTTAACCTGCAAAAGAGAGAATAATTTCATAACATGGGATAAATCATTGTAGTGAAATGAAATCCCAATAATCATAACTTAAAACATGAAACTTTGTGGCATACACACATAATCATAGAGAATCATATCTTATTAGTCAAGACTCATTGCCAATACTATCTTAGTGGACAAAGTCCATTTCTGAACCGAGTCACCCTCGTTTCAGTCCTGTTTCACTGAACCGGTATAACCTACCATTCCAGCCATGTCTATCTCATGAGATATAAAATCTTTACCCAATGCATTGGAGGGAGATATAGGTCCCACCCATCTCATAATGATACCATTCTTATGTTTTCCACAAAATCATAAATCATATATCATTGCATAGCCTATGTAGTAAAAATGGGAATCTTAAACAACATGACATCATAAAACAATTCATATAAGATAAAGGAATTCATCAAAATATTTCCATCACAACATAATCAAATCCATGTAATAATAGGGATAGAAATAGAACCCTATATTATCTTATATGGAAAATAATTTTGATAAAACACTTGAACTCCATTCTTGAGGAAAATATCCTTTCTACTTCAAAAACACTTTTCCTTTCTTAACATGTCATACAATTCTAAACTAAGAGAATTTGATTAAAAATAAACTTGAAAAATTGTAAAGGAAGATTCATGGAAATAATGTTTTAAAAATCCATTCATGCCGTATAAGTTAAAAAAAACATTCTTCTCGTACTTTTGTCGGAAAAGTCAAAAAGTACCTCGTACGAAAAACGACAAAAGATTCCTTTCATATCTTTTACTAAAAACTCACCAAAGGGTAAAATTGGATATAAACTATTGTAGAAGGATATAAATATTACATATTTAGGATACATGGATGTGGATGATAAAATACACCCCAGTAAATACCAAAGTATAAACAATCTCGGATAAAAATGAGATTGTGATATTTCCCTTACCTTGGGTCCGTTATGCTTTGTACGTGTCCGAACCTCCTGTATAATGATTTAAATAATGTTATTGACTTATTACAGAATCATAATTATTTTTATGATATCATATATGGTCATATTCTTAGCTTCTTAGTAGTAATATTTCATTTCTACTTGTTATTCGGGTGTTTATAACTTTTTGTTCTTATGCGTGTTTTGTCGAATAAATTCTTATTCTTCTCTTTAGGTTATAGATACCTCATTTCCAAAATGGTATTATTGTAATATATTTCATATTAATTCATTAAATTCATTTATATAATCATTCTGAAAATGAAGATCATGTAGAACGAGTCGCATCACATCGTGGAGACGGTATTCCGTACGTACGCACGAGTGATGATATCGTTCCTATGATCGTGGAATTGTATTGGAGTGTATGTATACTATTTCAGAATCAGTATCACTTTATAATAGTCATATATAGTCATTATTTACACCATTATACCCATCCAAGTAAGGTGGTGGTGGAAAATAGATTACACCACGGCGTGGAGACGGTATTCCGTACGTACGCACGCGCGGTGATTTCTTTTTCTGTAGGATGGATAGATGGTGAAATAGGGTTGTTTCATACTTATAATAATACATCAGTATATGAGTGATACTTATGTTATTACTTCATAATGAAACAACTAAAGAAGAAGAAGTGGAAGAAAAAATAAAGATGAAAGAATCGGTAACGGATATTACCTCTTCTTTGAAGTGCTTCTTTGAGACCTCCTTTTAGGGCACTAAAATTGGTCTTTGAAGAAGACCAGGACCTCTAGGATGTATATAGGGAAGTGGATCGGAGAAAGTGGCAGGGGTTGTCCAAGCTTGAAGGCTCAAAGTGGTGTGAGGAAGAGGGGGAGGAGGTGCCCTTTTATAAGGGAGGAGAGGGGCACCTTTGGAATAATTACAAATATTATTTTATTATAAAGTCAAGTTCGGTTTTAAATAGCTCCAAATTGATTTATTTCTAGGCTAAGGTGGGTATGGGTCGAACTCCTCTCATCCAATAAAATTTAGACATGTTTAGGTTCCTATTTTAACCTTATCATGTAGATTTAACAGTAAGTTAAATAATTTTACTTTTATCGTGTCTTCTTGTGTTCTTATACTATAAGGTTAATAAACTTACTATAAGTAGCCAAAATAATCCCAAGTTGTTTATTATTAATATATATAACGTTATATAATTAATGTTTCTGAACCTTAGATTTTTAGGAATAAAATAAAAATTAATAATATAATATTTTTTTTAAAAACTATTTTATGTCAATTTTGACACTATTTAGTAATTAATTTTTGTGAAAATCATAACAGAATGATTAGTTCAAAAAAAGTTAATTAAATCAATACTAAGATGTCATATTAATCTAGAAAATTAGTGGAATTCATAAAAAGGGTCATATTTCATTTATTTAGGTGTTTATAACATCAATTATGTCAATATTTCATTAATAAGATAATTACTGCATCATCGTTGTGTCATAAATAAATTAAATTATTTAATGTCTAAAAATTACAAATAAAATACCATTATGTAGAAAATCTTTTTAGATTTATAATGAATATTTATAGTCGAATTTATCTTATGTATAACCCCATATTAAAAATTATTTAGTTATTAAACATTGATTTTAACTATTTTAACCCTTCTTTAAATAAATTAATAATAAATGTCCTAATCTAATCCAAGTGTGCCTAAATGGTCATATTTTATTCCTAAGGTTGTTTTTGGTCGAATTAAACTTGTCCAATAGAATTAGGACATGTGTAAGGGTAATAATAATATCATTTTTACCCTTAATTACCCTATTTACTTTTAACCGTGGTAAAAAAAAGTAAAAAGTTACTATTCACCAAAAAATTATTTTCATCTCATTGAACCACATTTTACATAATGACATCAACCGTGTCTCTAAAATTTTCGAAATTCCACTCACAGAAGCGGTAAAATTAAGTTTTATGAAAAATTCAGTTTTTTTAACTTCCACTTAGTGGTTTCACTATTCATCAAAAATTGAAAGTTTTCAGAAAAATACCAAAATTTCACCCTAGGATAATTTCGATATTCCGAATCAAAAAATGAAGTCCATTTTGAAAAATAAAATTTATAAAATTTCAAAAAGTGGTTATTACTATTAATAACGGCTAGTTTTAATAATATTTTATTAGCAAATCATTATTTAGTGAAACTCGGTATTGCGTATGAAGCAAGCTATCGAGGAAGGTTGCGATTTCGTGTAAAGCGAGCCAAGAAAGTGTTGTGTGTAGAAAAATATTCCTTTGATGATTTATATAACATAAAAGTCTCGGTTGTTACAGTGCTAGTGCAAAAGTTGGATAACACCAAGTGAGTTGGAATCTATATGAACAAAGGAAGATGAAAAGTGTGAATCACATGCCTGACATTTGGAACAAAATGAGGGCGACATGACAAAGTAATATAGTTGATGGCCATGTTCGCAACACATCACCCACATCGTCTTAGCTTGAGATGGAAACCAAAAAATTAGGGCCAACCGCTGACCATATTCAAAACAAAGGGTGAAACCTGAAGTGTCGTCCAATATATTTTGGGGAATTGGTCCAGAATGGTAGGTGGGCCAAATTGGCATGATACCAGGCCATTAGGGGATCCCCTCGGACATGGAAAAGGATAAAGGTCCAAATGAAGGACACACAAACCATGAGGTGGAGTAATGGAATGTTTGAATAGATTCCAACTCTCTTGAAATTATGCCACTTTGATCATGACACGAGTAATATTATGCTTATAACAATGGGCATATCTTATTTAGAATAGGAAGCATCCTATTATTGAATGATAGGGCATGCTACAGTTTAACTTCATGAAGTGAGGACTATTGTAATATTATTCTTGGCACATAAGGCATCTCTTATTCAAAATAAGAGGCATCCTAAATTTGTCACATAAGGCGTACTATATTTTATAGTCATGTAGAGAGAACTATTATGAATAAGGTGTCTAGAAATGGTTGGTTTTGGGACTAACACAAGAGCGACCATTGCTGGTCTAACCTGATATAGGAGCCAGGTGAGGGAGTTTGGAGGAGTTGCTTGAGGGGTGGCTCTTCTCAAGGCACATGGGGAATTGATGATTAAAATCTCAACTCACAACATGATAAAGGTACATAGTGGAATATGTTGACCCAAGGTGTTTCAAGGTGTTCGGAGGAGTATCTGAAATCATGGTATTCCATAGGTGGGAGTAGGGTGTGCATAATGACGCAAGGTAAAATGTCACCGACCCAGCCCAAATAGTTTGTGGTGAGACTCTCCATTTTTTCATGGGGGTCGGTGATGGTAGCGAAAGGACCGAATGGAAGGGCTGGGACCGCATCCCGTCACTAATCCGAAATGGTGGTACAGGGGCGGATCCCTTGTGGTATGGGCCTATGGGCACGAAGTTAGGATATTCAAGAAGGATGGGGATTCACAAAGGGAAGGGGTTCACGGAGCATTGGAGCTCTCAAAAGATGGATCTTCGCAGAGCTCGGGGTCTCATGAGGGATGGGGATTCACAGAGATCAGGGTATTGCGAAGGAGCTTCATGAACGAATGGAGCTCGCAGATCATAGCCTTTCCTTATCATAAGGCTCATCATTATAAGATTGTTCTGTGAAGGCTTCATGCTTCGTAGAGTCTCGAGAAACCTAAAGGGGCTCCCTCCTTCACGAAGGGTGGAGGCCTTCACAAAGGGAATCACTTTATGATGCTTGGGATCACAACAAAAATGGAGATTGGCCACAGAATGGGTAGTCTAGTCATGCTTATGAAGGGGGTGAGCCAGCTATTTTTAGGCAAAAGAGGTCGGCGGGGCTCTTCATGAAGGAAAAAAGGACGTTGAGAAAAGGATGGTTCTTCATGGTTGGAGGCATCTCTTCATGTTTTTCAGACTCGTGGAGGTGTTTTTTATTGCTCTACAGTAGTGTAAGAGGCTCGAGTCAAGTTTTTCATACTCGTATAGGATTCTATAATTCCCTTTAAGGTGATCGTGGAGGCTCCAGTCAAGTTCTTCAGACATGCAGAGGCTTCCATCATTTCCTTTATGTTGGTCTTCAAGGCTTCGGTAAAGTCACTCAGACTCACGAAGGCTTCTCTCATTATTCTCTGTGATTGTAGAGAGAGTATCTCAAATGGGCTCTACGAATGGGCTCTGCGAACCAGTTTCCCAGCCTAACTTTGAATGACCATACCGTCTAAACAATAACTCTGTTCAGGTTCCGTGACTAGTCAAATAAAATCTTGTTAAACGAGTATTCTATGAGATCATAGATGGAAGCATTCTATGAATCCCGTCGATTAATTTTCAAGTGCCAACAAATTCCCTCTACGAATGGGGTCAAATGAGGATTAGGATGGAAAGAAATACCATGTTCTGAGGAAATAGCTAAGGAAAAAACCTAAATTAGGGTCCACTATATCTTGATCGCATTGAGGAAACAACCAACCAAATCTATAATCCCATTTGATCCATGCTCATTGTGAGAAACAAGAGATAATATAAGTTCATTCACCTATATGAGAGTTTGAAATAGTGTAATAATGTTTTGGGATTGGAATGGGAATTTTATCACCTTTGGTGGTGTCCTAAAAGAGTGTTGTATCTGGAGAACAGGGGTCTCTAGATAGACAACTCTCTTTTTCCAATGTGCTTTAGTTCATGAGCAGGTTAATGCTAGGGGAAATGGATTCAACCTGAAAAATGGGGAATGAGGAGTTTGAATCACGATACCAAAAATTTGGAACACAATGGGAGTAGAATAATGATGTAGGATAACTTCTGAACGTATTCAAAACATAGCATTTATATTGTGTTAGCCTGAAATGGGGAAAAAATAAGACATCTCCTGACAGTATTTAAAAACATGGGGAATAAATCGAAATTTCATCCAATATTTTCTGAAACATTGGACCTAAATGGTAGTCAAGACGAAAGACCAAGCATCCATTCCATTTGGGGTTCCCTTCATATGTGAAAGAGGGTGAGGATCTGAATAAGGGGGTACGCAAAGTTTGGAGTGAATTGATGAGATGTTCGAATGGATTCCAACACTCTTAGAATTACAACACCGTGTAAAAATGCATCGGGTGAGCGTATCAGTCTGAATCGAGATCAGGCCTACTTCTAGGAGGGAACTCTCTAGTGAGGACCTTGGATGGTCTATAGTTTTACATCCTATAAATGGGGATGATAATAATGTAGTTTAGCATCATGCGGTGTGGATGATGCCTGGAATAGATTAACATCATATGATAAAGACAATTCACATAGTTTAAGGTCACACTTCCTTGACACTACCTAACAGTTTAATGTCATGTAACATGTATTGGAAACCCCTAGTTTAATGTCATAGATCTTGGACCGTGATTGTGGGGAAAGAAACAGGAAAGTTAATGGTCCTGAGGCTGGGCCAGAGACGAAATGTATGGGCATCCTATATATCGCAAAATGATGAGAATCAATCCAAACGCAGTTATTGAGCACAACATGGTCAGAGACCAACACTAGTGGGGTAAATCCTCACTCAAAATGATTTAAAAGTATTCAATGATTATCATGGGGAATATTTCACTTGTTCAGGGTTGGTTCGTAGTTTATAGTCATGTGTCGAGGACATGGGTACCCTAAAGAAGAAATGTGTAGTGTGGTTTATAACCTGACGTGAATGAGGACCAAATAAGTTTGTACCACACTGCATGTTCTTGATAGGGAAGTCAGGGCCGATAAGGTCAAGATAGGGATTTTACCATTCAATGGATAGACCTAGGGATCAGAATCCCAAATTCCTCTATGTATCATGTAAGGGAAAAAATAAATCCTTACATACTTCTTTGTATTCTGAATAGTTTAACGTCATGTGGTGAGGATGATAATGTCACAGTTTAAAGGTTTATGGCATGACCAATGGGTCACACAATCTCTTATATGGTTATTACCCTACCACAACCCATAATCCAACGTGAGCCATGTTCGGTGTAGAAACAGGGATCATTGTGAGGGATTCCCCATCTAACGAGAGCATGCAACGATGTAAAGGAAAAGTCAGGTGGGGAAAACCCCAGACAAACCAATATTCCTACTTGATGTGCACGAATGGGTGGTGTTACAACACTAGGGGTGGCAAGGATCCATAAAACCAAAGGGGGCATTAAACATATGATTCACAACATTTGATATTTGGGATTCAATAGGAGTAGCATGATGATGAAGGATAATTGTTGACCATGTTAAAAACACATCATCCATTTCACGTTAGCCTAGAATAGGAACAAACAAATGAGGGTTGACTTCTGACTATATTCGAGATTCATGATTTGTATCAAATTGTTGTTCAAAATCCATCCAGGCATTTTTCCAGGATGGTAGGAGAGCACTGAATCCTAGAATCCATAACATTAGGGAGTCCCTTTGCATTTTAAATAAAATGAAAACCCAAATGAAATAATGTGTAAAGAGTGAAAATTACCCATGTAGTTTAACTGTCATGCAGGACTAGTGAAAGGAGTGGTAATCTCAACGAAAGTACATGGCATGGTTATTATAAACCCGACATGATTGAGGATCGAAGAGGTATTCAACACACCACATACTTTTGGGAGAACCCAAGACAAAAGGGGACGGGGATAAAAAAAATGGTTGCTACTGGACCACAGACAAGAAGTACAGGCATCACTAAATATCCCATAAGGATGGTAATCAAGCCACACATAGTTATTAGAGTTGGTATGTTAGGTGGAAAATACCAAAAGGGAGTGTTATCCTCTTTTAAAGAGGAATATCGTAATTGTTATAAAGTTTATTGTGTTCGAACATAGATGGGAAAAATCCTAGCTCAAGGTTGTAGAGCTCAAACTATAAAAGTTCCAAGTTTAATGTCATGTGTGTGGGACATGTTCGTGTAGTTTATCATCATGAGGTATAGATGATCAATGGAGAGCTCTTAAGGGTGGTATGTGGTGTGGTTATTTCAAACCTGACATGAATGAAGATAGAGAAGACCACACCACACCACATACTTCTAAGGAAACTCAGGCCAAAATAGCACATGTTGGATCATAGTTATGTGGATAGACAACAAAAAAAGTCTAGGCATCAATGCGTATCCTATAAGAATGTGAATCAAGCCACATGTAGTTCTTTAAGGTGGTATGGAAGGCAGTCAATACCAAAAAAGGGCAATGTATTCTTGAATGAAGATATCATATTCCGGGGTAGTTATCAACACACAACCAGGATGAAGAAGATGTAGTCTAATTTCATAAGATAAGGATGCAAGAGATCTTAGTTTATGTTCATAGATCTTGGACCAAGAGATGTGTGGTTCTTCCATACAGGTACAAATCTTACCCATATCTTTAATCCCATGTGAGCTATAATCGGTGTGGGAAAAAAGGGTGGAGGAGATCTTTAAAACGCATCGAATACTCAGTAGAGGGAGATAGTGTGGAGTCGAAGATGACCCAACAATGTTGATTCATCCTCTTAATGCGCAAAGGTGCATGGAGGGATAACACCAAGGGTATTGAAATTCCACTTGAACAAGATGGAGTGGAAAGGTAATTGAATCATGGGACCAATATTTATGGCATAATGGGGGTATCATAACAATGGAGGATAACTGTTGACTATATTTGAATCACAGCATCCATATCGTGTGACCTAGGATGGGAAAAACAAGTGAGGGTCGACCGAGGACCATATTCATGATGTGGGACCTATGTTAAATTTCTTGAAAGATCTTACAGGACGTTGACCAAAAATGTTAGGTGATCCATAAGTCCAAGCATCCATACTGCTCTTGGGTCTTTTTAGATGTGAGGGATGATGGAGGCCCAAATAAAGGGACACACAAATCATGGAGATGGAATAAAGACATGTCCATGAAAAACCCAATGCTCTGGGTGCTAAACCATAGAGTATTTGAGCACACTAACGTGGCATAACAGAGTTTGAGGGGCCCAGTTAAGGGTTTATTACCCAAGAATATGAGTGGAGGAAAGGGGGAAATGGTTTCATGAACCTGGGGCTGGACCCGAAGACAATGTGTCTGGGTGTTCCAACATATCCCATAAGGATAAGAATCAAGACATACGTAGTTCTTGAATTCCATGTATTTTAATTTAATGAGGTTAGGAAATGAGTGGAAAGGTAAAGGTCCTAAAGTGATTTTGTATGGAATGATAAATCATACCCGACATGAATGAATCCTAAATAAGTCCACACCACACCATATGTTGTCCCAAGGGGGAACCTCTAGCGAAAGGTCTAAAAAAGATCAAGAGACCTGGAGATGAATCCAATGATAAAATGTATGGGAATTCCTACATATCCCATAAGTATATGAATCAATCCATACATAGTTCTTGAATTAAATGTAGTTTAAATTCATATGGTGAGGATGAATATGTAAATGAGGATGTTTTGGAGGGAGGTTCACATAGTGCAGACATTTTAAACCCGACCTGATTGAGGAAAAAAGTTGTCCACACCACACTATATGAATCCCTTGAAGAGAACCAAACCCAATGGGGGAAACCAAGGTGATGGAAATATTTTTTGTGCTAGCCCCAAAGACAAAGGGTTTGGTAATTTCTACATATCCCATGGGGATGGGAATCAAGCCACATGTAGTTCTTGAAATGTTATGCAGTTTAACGTTGTGCGGTGAGGAAAAAGATGGAAGGGGATATGTGACGTCGTAGTTGTAATCCCGATGTGAACGAGGAAAGTGAATTCCCATCACACCACGCACTACTAGTATAGATCTCAAACCAAGGGGAGAAAAAAGAGGACAAACTTAGGGCTGGACCCAGAGATGTCTAGGTGCTCTTTTGTATCCCATATGGATGTGAATCAATCCACAGGTAGTTATTGAATGTTTTATAGTTTAACTTCATATAGTAAGGATGTAATGAGAAGAGGGTATTCTTGAGGGAGGAAGATGGTGTAGTTTTTTTAAACCCAATAGGAATGAAGACCAAATAGGCCTCATCACACCACGTGCTCCTAGTGGAACCTTAGATGAATAAATTTGTGGTTGTACCTGATGGAAAAATAATCTGGCATTCTTATGTATCCCATTAGGATGTGAATCAAGTAATACATAGTTATAGATATTCCATGCAATTTAACATCATGTAGTGAGGATGTAAAAATGTTAGTTTAAGGTCATAGATCTCAGACCCTAGATGACCAATTTACTGTCATCTGCATGAGAAAAAAGGGTAAGAAATGATGAATCGCCACACTCGATATTTGTGAAGCCATGTGGATGTAAATAATGAAAAAGGAAACATTATTACCATGTTCAAAACACAGTATGCACATCACATATCCTGTAATGGTAAAAAAATTGAGAATCGACCACTGACCCTATTCGTAAAGTGGAACTTTTATTAGATTTTCCTTTGAAATAATCTGGGATGTTTTCCAAAAATAGTAGGTAAGATAAGGTTTCAAGAGACTGGGTGGCTTGGGGTCCTTTTGGATGTGAAAGATGATGAAGGACCAAATTAAAGGTATGTGTGAATCATGGAGGTACCCATGCAATTTAACGTCTTGCGTTAAGGATGAGTAAGTAGAGGTTTCTCAAAAGAGGAATTTGTATAGCATAGTAAAATATCCTAATGTGAATAAGGAAAAAGATTTCACATACACCACACCATTCACAATTCTAGGAGAGAAGACATGCCAAGGGGGAAGAGAAATAATAGATTAACCTAGAATGGACCCAAAGACAATGTTTCTGGGTGTTCTTACATATCACATATGGATGGGAATCAAGATATATGTATTTTTTGAATTCCATGTAGTTCAACATAATGTGGTGATGATGAGGAAGTAGAGTTCTTAAGGTAGGTATGTGGTGGGGCTATTGTTATCCCAATGTGAGTGAGGACTAAAGAGGCCTCATGCCACACCACGGAATCCACGAAGGATTAGGACCAAGAGGCTGAATAAAATGATGATTTGTGGACTCAGGGGTTGGACCTGAAGAAGATATGTTCTAGAATTTATACGTATCTCATGAGGATGAGAATCAAGACACATGTAGTTCTTGAAAGCCATGAAATTTAACGTCATGAGGTGAGGATGAGGGAGATCTTAGTTAAATGTCATAGTGCTCAGACTGTGGCATTTTTTTCATCTACAGTTTAATGTCATGCAGGATGGTCTCCATATTAGTTTAATGTTATATAACTTAGACCATTTTTTTCAGTTTATTGTCATGAGGGATGATAATGCATTTTAACATCATGCAAGATGAAGTTGAGAATTTTAATTTCGTGCAGGATGATAATGTGGTTTAACGTCATGCGAGGCAAAGATGAGTGGTTTAATGTCATGTAGGATGATAATTCAGTTTAATGTCTTGCAGGATAAAGATGAGAAGTTTAATTTCATGCAGGATGATAATGTAGTTTAACATCATGTTGGATGCTGGTGAGCAGTCTAATGTGATGCAAGATGATAATGAAATTTAACATCATGCAGGATGAAGATGAGTAATTTAATGTCATGCAGGATGATAATGCAGTTTAACGTCATTCGGGATGAAGATGAGTAGTTTCATGTTATGCAGGACGATAAGGCAGTTTAATGTCATGTTAGATGAAGATGATTAGTTTAATATCATGTAGGATAATAATGTAGTTTAACATCATGTGGGATGAAGATGAGTTGTTTAATGTTATGTAGGACGATAATGCAGTTTAACATCATGCAAGACGAAGATTTTCATTTTAATGTCATGAATGATGATAATGCAGTTTAATATCATGCGGGAAGAAGATGATCAGTTTAATGTCATGCAGGAAGATAATTTAGTTTAATGTCATGTGTGACGAAGATGAGTAGTTTAATTTCATGCAGGATCATAATGCAGTTTAACGTCAAGAAGGATGTAGATAAGTAGTTTAAAGTCATGAAGGACTATAATGTAGTTTACCATCATGTGGGACAAAGATGAACAATTTAATGTCATGCATGATGATAATGCAGTTTAACGTCATGTGGGATGAATATGAGCAGTTTAATGTCATGTAGGATGATAATGCAGTTTAACATCATGTGGGGTGAAGCTGAGTAGTTTAATGTCATGTAGGATGATAATGAATTTTAACTTCATATGGGATGAATATGAAAATTTTAATGTCCTGCAAGATGATAATGTATTTTAACATAATGCAGAACTAAGATGAGAAATTTAATGTCATGCAGGATGATAATGTGGTTTAACATCATGCGGGACGAATTTGTCTGTGTCACTCAACTATATCAATACACATTCAATTAAAACTACAAATCATGTGTGATTCATTCTAGGTGTGTGAAACAAGGAGTAATGATGGGATTTTTCTAACACATGGAAGAAAAAAGAAAGGTTCATGGAGATGTCAGATTGGGAATATCCTAGTGACACTGGTCTGCTTACTTGACTTGAAGAGATGCATAGAAGGTTAACACCAAAGGTTTTTGAGTTCTAACTAAACATAAAGAGGTTAAAAAAAGATGAATCATGGCGTCTAATATCTGGATCACAATGATGGTGGCCTAACGATAGAGTATAACTATTGACCATGTTTGAAACACATCATCCATATTGTGTTACCCAGAATGAGGATAGAAAAATAAGGGTCGACCATTGACCCTGTTTAAAACATAGTACCTTTATCAAAATGTCATCTGATTTCTTATAGGGTGTTTTCCCATCATAGTAGGTGAGCTAAAGTGGAATGAGACCAAGCCATTAAGGGGTCCCTTCTGACGTGAAGAAGATTGGAATCCTAATAAAGGGATGATGCGAAGTGTGGAAATGGATTGGGATTATGACCATTTAGAGTCCAGCACTTGATGTCCTATTCCACAACACGTTTTATCACATCAACATGGTATATTAGATAGAGGGAGTAGAACCTCTTCTCAAGGAAGAGTGTCCTGAGGTATTTTTTTTAGAGTGGCATGGTAGTAGACCAATACTGAGTGCATAGCACACTCTCATTTCAAATATCATGGAATTACACAGTTTTAAATCATGCAATGAGGATGTGGAGACCTATAAATATTAGTTTATGAGTCATCCTATGATTAACATAAAGTAATTTTACAGTTTAACATCGTGTTATAAGGATGATAGACAATTGTTTTAAGTTATATGGTAAGTATGTTTCATCATATAGTTTAATGTCATGTGATTAGGATAAGTCACAGCTGTCATTTAAGGTCACATAGATTTGTCCATGGTTACAGCGATTTTAGGACCCATAGCTTGGATAAGGTATCTCATTGTATAACGTCATGTGACTAATATCATGATTGTTATTTATTTTAATTTCATACAACTAGTTTGGTTGTTATGTAGTTTAACATTTTAAAACTTGGACTTGAAACCGCAAGGATTGTGTCGGTAGAGGGATGGTCATATCTACCCCATTCTGGTGGTTTGGAATAAGGGGGTAATCCATACAATGGGATTACCCAAAAATTCCCCCAGTGTATGCATGTATGTTCTCCATGCCTGATATGGGAAATCCCATGGTGAACATTCTAGAAGATAGTGTTGGGGCTGTAGGGAGGACCTCTACGGTCGATGCAATGCAATATTTGGGATGACACATAGTGTTACAAGGGTGGTAGGGTTGATAGCATGCCCACAATCCAGTGGGGAAATAGAGAAGAGATGGCATGGATTCCTGAATCATCTATATTATGGGGCGATGAATCCTAGAAGGTGTGGAATCTTGGGTCATCAACATGATGGGGCAATAGAACCTGGAAGGAGAGGAATTGTGAAGCATCGGTATGACGGGGCAAAGGATCCCGGAAGGTGTGGAAGCCTGGAATGTTGCCACGATGGGATGAAGGATCCCGGAAGGCATAGAATCATGGAATGTTGGTACAATGAAGTGATCGATCTTGGAAGTCCTGGAAGATTGTAATGTTGGTACAATGGGTTGAAGGATCCTGGAATGTGTGGAAGCCTGGAACATCAGTATGGAGGGGCGATGAAGCTTGGAAGGTGTGGAATCCTAAAGTGTTGGTATGATGGGGAAATGGATCCTAGAAGGCATGGAATCTTAGAGCATCAGTACGATGGGGCAATGGATCCTAGAAGGAATGGAAGCTTGGAGCATCAATACAATGGGGAAATTGAGCTGAGAAGTTGTGGAAGCCTTGAGAATCGTTACGATGGTGCGAAAAATCCTAGAAGGCATGGAAACCTGGAATGTCTCCATGCTTGGTGATAGCATTGTGGAGAGGACCTTTGTAGTAGCTGATGGTGGTGATGGGGAGGACCTTCATTCCGGATAATTTAGTGCGAGGAGGTCCTCCACACTAGTTGATAATGGTGATGAGGATAACCTACATGCCAGTGATTACGGGCGGGGAGTACCTCCACACTGGCTAACGATGGTGATGGGGATGACCTTTGTGCCACTGATTGTGGTGAAGGGAGGACCTCCAAACTGCTTGATGATGGTGAAGGGGAGGACCTCTGTGCCGATGGTGATTAAAGTTTAGGGAGGACCTCCGCAATTTCTTCTAGTGTTTTCGATGCGTCGTTGGGCTGGGGTGGTTACCCCCTGAGTGCCCTATGAGGACGGTAGAGTCGACGAGGAGCCAATGGATTCGAGAGCATATGACCCCTACCTGGCTGATGAAGGCAGCAGAGTCTACAAGGAGTCGATGGAGTTGGGGGGAAGATTCTCTTGGCATGGCCTATGAAGGTGGTGGAGGTAGCGAGGAGCTGAGGAAGTTTGGGGGTAGATGCCCCCGATGCTTCCTATGAAGGCAGCAGAGTTGAAGAGAATCTGATGAAGTTAGGGGTCAGATGCCCCATGAATAGCCTATAAAGGTGGTAGAGTAGGATATTAGCCTATGGAGTTGGGAGAGGATTCCCCCGACACGTCCTATAAAGGCAGCAGAGTTGACGAGGAGCCGATTGAGTCAGGGGTGTATTCCCCCTGCACAACCTATTGAGGCGGCCCAGTCAGTGAGGAGAAAATGGAGTCGGGGTGGATTCCCCTTGTGTAACTTATAGAGGTGGATGAATCTTCAAGGAGCCAATTTATTTGGGGCTTGGTTCCCCTAGAGCAGACTATGAAGGTGGAGGAGCTGGTGGGGAGCCAATGGAGTCGAGGTCGGATGGCCTCTGTATGACCTATAAAGGCATTAGAGTTGGAAAGGAGCCAATGGAGTCAGGGAGGATTCACCCAGCGTGGCCTATGAAGGAAGCGTAGTTAGTGATGAGTCTAAGGAGTCGGGGGTTGGATTCCCCTTATGCGGTCTATGAAGGCGGTGGGGTCAGAGAGGAGCTGATGGACTGTAGTCTTCATGCACCTTTTGTTACCCATCCTCCCACACATGAAGGGTAGGTGATTCACATGGGTGATTACTCAATTTGTACATGCCTAACATTTTCCATCTGTTCATTGTTGATGGAGAAGAAATTCAAGTCAGGTTCATTATTTCTATTTCTAATGCTTTCCATCGGGGCATGCATCATTGTGCTATGACACGTAGATTGTTTCCCAACATTTTCACTTTCCAAAGGCGGGTGGAATCCATCACTTCTTCAGCGATGTTTTATCCTTGATCGAAATGGGATAATGAGATTTCAGTTCCTCCTTCAATGGATTACACTTCGAAACTCGTCACATAGTCCCAGTCTCCCTTAAATATTAAGATGTGTTTCATGAAACACTTCCTAGTGCCATACCTTTATGGACGCTGGTAAATTATGCTGCTTCTATCTAGACATTTCAATGGCTCAAAACATGGAAGAAACATTCAGTTGGAGGAGATGGTAACATCAGGAATGTAGGGTCATCTCTATATGCGTGGATATTGGGGAATCTATATTATGCCACATGAGAGGGCTTCTCGAGGGCATGAAAACCAAGTCATATCACGTCAATCGTAGTGTATCTTATACGAGAGGCATTTCTCTAAGGTTTTCCTTATCTTCCCATGTTTAACATGAGGTATGTCATGAGTTTAACATCTTGTAGAGACAGTTACACCAAAGGCATAGTTTCTGAGGTTATCCTCAGACATCCAATGTTAAACACAGTATGGGCCATAATTTTAACATCTTGTGGTGATAGAATGAGAATGATCTGAACACCCCATGGAGGAGGATCATGTTGGAACATCCCTAATAGGGGGAACCTAGAAGTTTTAACATATGGATGGATTAGAATTCCCAATAAGAGTAGACACATGGTGGTGTGTCCCATAAAGGGAACATATCACACTGTGAAGGATGATCTGGACACCACTGAGGGTGGATCGGGGAGAGTGCACCCTAGAAAGGGGAAAACTAGGTGGATAGATCAGAATGTCCAATGATAGAAGACCCAGGGTGGTGTGTCCCATAAATGGGTGATATCACACTGTGAAGGTTGATGTGGATACTACTAAGGGTATATTAGGGTGGTGGACCCAAAATATGGGGACACCAATCCTTAACATTGGATGTGATTGAACCTCAGGGAGGCTTCCTACATACCCTATTTAGAAGACATGGATCAAAAACCACATAGTTCGAATGGGTGGTTCTGGGCTTACACACTGACATAGCCCATTTTCTACTTAGAGTAGTAATCATATGGATGAATGGAATGATCTCACCAGGATGTGGCATCCCGGGTAAGAATTTGGATAGATATGGATGAAATGTCAAAAGGTGGAATGTATGGGGATGGAACCAAGAATCCGTGTGAGGGTGGCGGTGTTGGTCTTGAACCTCATGGAGGTTTCCTACATATCCTTGTGGTAGGGAATCAAAGTCTAGATAGTTCTGGTATTGGGCGATGAGTCACATGGGGAGGCAACTCATGAGAATAGATGTATGGATGATACCCAAAGCACGTTAAACATTTGGGTTAAGGCATGATCTTCTCGAAACACAAAGGCTTGAGGGAGAGACCAGTATGGGACATGGATGATGGGATTTAACCTTTGGAAGGCTTCCTTCTCATCCATGTGGTAGGGAATAAAAGTCCACATAGTTTAGGGGTGGGTCATAGAATCAGGTTGTACCTAAAGGACAATGACCCAGAGTCATGTTGTGCCTTATGCATGGTTAGTGGCCCATCGTAAGAGGGGAACTCTTGGTTGGAGAAGTATGGTAGAGTGCAGGGTTAATGCATGGTTAGCTACCAAAGAACTGTTCTGACACCACCACGAGGGGGGGGGGGACTAGGGATGTAGGTCCCAACAAATTGGACACCAAATTTTACTATTGTTTGGGGTTGAACCTTAGAGAGGCTTCCAACATACCCTGTCTAGGAGACAAGGATCAAAACCCACATAGTTCAAAAAAGTATAGTTTAACGTCCTGTGGCATGAAATTCATTTTAATGTCATGCGGGATGAAGGTGAACCGATGTGAAGTGTTTGGGACCGATGGGTGATGGTATTGAACCTCACTGAGGCTTCCTACATACCTTCCTTGAAAGGGGAAAGGATCAAAGTCCACATACTTAGGTAGAGAGGGGCATGGGGATTACGCATGATTAGAATCCCAAGAAGGGTGACAGGGCCAATTCTTAATATAATCCCATGTGATTCATGCTCATTGTGAGAAACAAGGGGTAGTAGTAGACCTGATAGTTATGTCATGAAAAGTACATCCACGAGAGCTAGTATATGGATTGTGCATGGAAGTTTCTTTAGTTCCACTATGGAATAGCAATAGTGTATGGGGATTTTGCATGGAAGCTATCTGGGTGCCACTATGGAGTAGGATGGTAGATGGTTCTAATGCATCAAAGAATCTTGAATGACTCTTAGGAGCGACAATGGTGAAAGGGGCTTACGCATGGATACTTTCTGGGTGTCTTCCTCATGTCTGGACATGAGGGTATCCCAACTCACTGGTGAGTTGAGGCATATAATTGGGGCATGAAACTATTCACTAGTGCAAAAATAGGATAATTCCAAGGGAGTTGGAATCAATATGAACAAAGGTATATGAAAATTTTGAATCACATGCTCGACATTTGGAACGTAATGAGGGTAGCATGACGAAAGAAGATAGCTGATGACTATATTTGGAACACAACATCCATGTCGCGTTATCCTGATATGGAAACAAATAAACATGGTCCAACCGCTAACCGTATTTGAAACACAGGACCAGACTCGAAGTTTCATCCAAGGTCTTTCAGGTGTTGGCTCGGAATGGTAGGTGGGACAAAGTGGCATGATACCCGACTATTAGGGGGTCCCTTCGGATGTGGAAAAGGATTAAGGTCTAAATGAAGTATATGCCAAGCATGAAGTGGAATGATAGAATGTTTGAATAGATTCCAACACTCTTGAAATTATGCCATTATGATCATGGAACGAGGAATCTTATGCTTGTCACATAAGGAATCTCTTATTTGGAACAAGAGGCATACTATTACTGAATTATAGGTAATGATATATTTTAAATCCATTTAGTGAGGACTATTGGCATCTTCTGCTTGGTACATAGGGCATATCTTACTCAGAACAAGTGGCATCCAATGTTTTTCACATAGGGTATACTATAGTTTATATTTGTGTAGAGAATACTATTAGGAATAAGGTGCCTAGAAATGTTTGGTTTTGGGAATTATGAAAGAGTGGCCCTTTCTGGTTCAACCTGACATAGGATACAGGTTTGGGAGTTTGGAGAAGTTTCTTGTGGAATGTTTTGACAAAGGCGCTCGAGTAATTGATGATGATAATATCAACTCATGACATGAGAAGGGGACTTAGGGGAATATGTTGACCCAAGGTGTTTCAAGGAGTTCATAGGAGTATCTGAACCCACGGTATTCTATAGGTGGGAGTGGGGTGCGCATAATGGCACAAGGTAAAATGTCCCCAGCCTGGCCTTAAAATTTAGTGGTGAGACTCTCCATTTTTCATGGGGGTTAGAGAAAGTAGTGAAGGGACCATCTTGGAGGGTAGGGATCATAGCCTAGGATGGATCTCGAGAGGGTGTGGGGGGTGTGCAGCCCCCATGGTATGGACTGATGGGCGTGAAGGTAGGATCTTCACAAAGGATATGTCTTCGTGAAGGGAAGGGGTTTGCGGAGCATAGGGGTTTGAAAAGGATGGAGCTTTGTGGAGCTCGATTTCTTACAAAGGATGAGGCTTCATAGAGCTCAGGTTATCGTGAAGGAGCTTTGAAAAGGAAATGTGCTCTCCGAGCATGGCCTCGCCTTAGTGTAAGGCTCATTATTTGGAGAGTGCTCTGTGAAAGCTTAATGCTTCATGGATCCATGAGAAACATGAAGGGTATCCCTCCTTTATGAAGGGTAGAGTCCTTTGTGAAGGAAATCATTTTGAGGTGCTCGAGAGCACCGTGAAATGAGAGATAGGAAACCAAATGGGAAGTGTAGATGTGTTTATAAAGGGTGGTGAGCCGACTATTTATAAGA
The DNA here is from genome assembly GCA_963277665.1 of Viscum album. Lineage (NCBI taxonomy): Eukaryota > Viridiplantae > Streptophyta > Magnoliopsida > Santalales > Viscaceae > Viscum > Viscum album. The sequence goes on along the minus strand of OY728119.1, from coordinate 174,109,844 downwards.
AAAAGTGATGAGAGGGACTCTCCATGAAGTAAAAAAAGGATGTCATAAAGAGGATGGCGATTCACTATTAGAGGTGGCTCTGTAAAGTGTGTAGGACTCGTTCAGGAGTCTGTCATTTCTCCATGGTGGTCATAGAGGCTCCTTTCAAGTTTTTGAAACTTGTAGAGGCTTCTATCATCACCTTTGTGGTGGTCGCGGTGGATCCATCCAAGTTCCTCAGACTCATTGAGGCTTCCTTCATTGCCTTTGTAGTGGTCGTGGAGGCTCTGATCATGTTCCTCAGACTCACTGAGGATTTCTTCATGTTACTCTGTGATCACAGAGGTATCTTCAGAAATGGTCTCTGAAAATAGGCACCACGAACCAATTTCCCAACCTAACTTCAAATGACCATAATTTCTAAATTTTAACTCCATTTGGGCTGTATGACTAGTCAAATAGAATCATGAAAAACGAGTTATGAAATGAGATCATAGATTGAAGCATTCAATGAATCTTGTGGATGTGTTTTATAGTGCCAACAGTACCTCACAAGTCTTTTAACATTTTCCTTATAGGTTCTAATGGATTCTTCATCATTATTATTTAGATCAATAAATTATTTCCCCAATTTCATAATAATAATATGATGGAATTTATTTTAAAAAAATAATATCTTAAACTCATCCCACTCCATGCAGTCAATTTCATCATGTTTTTATTGATAAAATTCCACCATTAATTTTCTTCACCATCCAAATGATAAACTACCAAAATGACCCTTTCATGCTTAGAACGCTAGAGAATGGAAAATATATTTTTTGTGGTACTAATCCATTACTCATAAACTAGTGGATCAATAAAACCAGTAATATAAGGTGAATCTTACATTATAAAATACTCAAGGAAAGGTTTTTACATTCTTTTCTCCTTTTAAATCTTATAATTATTCATATCTTGGGAAATTTGTGTGATAATAGAAACAAGATTTTTCATTACTTATCCTATAATATTTGGTTTCTCGAGATGATAATCATTGAATTTTACATCACATTTGTCATTAATATGGTTCCTTCAGGATCTATCCATTGACTAAAAGCAAAAACAATAGTGTAAGAGATAATAATCATGTTGGGAAACCACATAATCCTAAAAAATCAATTATTGGATGTCTAAATCATGACACATCATTTTCAATATATGAAACCTTAGGTTTAACCTAGGTCATTCATGGTCATCATATATTCAACTCCTTCATGATGGTTTGTAATAAAAATGTGAATTAACCAAAACATATCCCTTAAGAGTGTCAAACGTGGTGCATAGAAAGGCAAATTTTCATGTACCAGGTAAATCTCAAGTCAAGATCAACATGCCTTTTTTAGAGTTATTTCCCCTAGGTACATATATTCTAGAACCATTTCCACTTGTATTATCTAGATAGGTATTCATTTCTAGTTAAATAGCATAATCTCTTCCTTACCAAAACCTTTAGATGTTATCATATACTTATGCTCATCCAAAAGTGTTCTTGCTAAAACTTTCTCAACCTAGTTTATAAAGGTTTATTAAATCTTGATCTGATACCAACTATAAAGAAAAAAAAATTCATATATAAATATTATATCTTAATAAATGAATATTAATTACATAACATAAAGATCCATGAAAAAATAATTTAGGTATATTACCTTTGAAAACATGGAAACATAAACATCTTGTTTAAATGTGAACAATATATTCCCCCAGTAATTTATTTATATCTAGAACCCTTCTTAGACTTATAATAAATAAAACCTTTCTTCATAACCTATTAAATAAAACATAATAAAGGATGATCTCGAATTATCAGTAAGGGTAAATAAGGGAGATATCATTGATCACATAAGAATTAAATGAGCCTAAGGGTAAGATAACATGAGAATAACATATGAAAAACATTCTCTACATATCATAGATTTTAATATAGATACATGGAACAAATCATTGCAGTTAATAAGAAATTAATCATAAATTAATCAAAGTACTTATTCCATGATAGAATTCCCTTAACCTGAGAGATATATTTGTGTTATACATGTAAACTTATAACATTATAAACATGTGTAAATAGAAGTAGTTTCACTCATTTCATTAAGAACATGAAATCAGGACATAACATAATTTTATGGACATTAAAGCAGTTCTATGTAAAAACTTTTGAAAATCAAGTTATGTTCATGCAAAACATATCATTTCCTAATGCATTATAGAGGGATATAGGTCCCACACATCCTTAGTTATAATGTGAACACCATCCTTGGTTATAATATGACCAACATCCTAGGTTATAACGTGACCCCAATCCTTAGTTATAACATAAAAATAATCCTTGGTTCTAACATGAAAACCATAAAATAATGAAAATAATATATATTTTTTCCATAAGATCATTAAACATTCATCATATTAGAACCCATGAAAATAAATAGGTTTTATAAAAATTTCATAACATTATAACATATTGAAAAGGAATAGGTTTATAAAAATATTATAATCATAAACATAAACAATCCATAGGAATAATAAATATTTTATCATTGGATAACATCACCACAAAAAATTTGGTAATATAAAAGGTTTTCATATTATATGGGAAATTATTTTGAAAGATCATTTCAAAAATTCCTTGAGGAAAATAACCTTTATTTGAAAATCACTTTTTAAAACCAAGAATTCATAAAATATTTTGTAAATAATTTTATTTTAAAATAAAATTTGAAATTATAAAGGTTTTTTCTTACATTTATTGAAAAATACTTTGGTAAATTATGTTTACACATTACAAGTTAAAAATATATTTTTTTCAGTGTTTTAGTAAAATCTAAATGGGACTTGTTTGGAAAATGACATGAAGATTTATTATAGAAAATTCTGTAACACTTAAATCATGGGTAAAAAATAATTTAAATATTTTTTTATAATATTAAATATTTATTTAAAACATTTTTATAAAACATGGACTTGGAATAGAAAAGGGTTTTCGACTGAAGAGAGAAGTAAAGTAATTTTTATTTTAAAACATTCTTCAGGAAAATTTAGTGTATAAACAGAGAAAAATAAATGTAAAAAATTTTAATCTCAAGAAATAAACCTAGGATAAAAAAATCATGATTTTATAAGAAAATATATCATAATATTTCATCATCAAAAATATAATAATAAACAATCCTGAAAAACAATGAGATTTTATCATCAAAATCTTACCAATTTGCTAAATTTTGATTAGTAAGCCCCATTAAATCATTAAATCAAATGAAAATTTAAATAACATAAATATATGAATATTAATTATATAACATTATAAATATTTATTATATAAACCAAAAAAAATTAGATAGGTTCATAACACAACATATGTCTCAAAAAAGGAAAATTGAGACAAAACCCCTACCTTAAGTCTTGTATTCCTTCAAACACATTCGAACCTTCTAGATAATAAATTTATATTTATTATATATATTTTAAAGAAACATCTTCATATGTATCATACCATATATGATCTAATTGTGACCAATTTTTTCCCATTTATTAACAATTCCATGTTAAAATCACATTTCGGGTAATAACTACTTCATTTTTTCATGTATGTTTCAGTTTGGTATCTTCAATCCATTCATTTTTATCCTGATTTCATAATATCCAGAATTTTTACCATGATATAAATATCATATATATTAATTATATAATTATTTATAGTAATAAATTAAATTTAGAGTTATAAAATGAATTACAATGTTCGTGGAGACAGTAGGTTGTACGTATGCATGAAAGATCTTTCAATTTTTTCTTCGGATAAAAAAAGAATTCTAAATAATATATTTTATTTAAATAATAATTTTATATGTCATATTATCACATATATTAATTAAATATACCCTATTTACCTTCTATTCAAAGCATTACTGAAAAAAGAATCACGTCACTTCATGAGTCGGTAGTCTGTTGTACATATGGACAACATTATCGTATCCCACATGGAATGGATGGTAAGAAGTTATATATGATTTAATAATTAAATAATAATAATTTTGTTAAAAATATCATATATATTTATTTAATCTGTCCATATTACTATCCAATTAAAACAGAAATGAAAAACACATCACATCGGTTCGTGAGGTGGTAGTTTGTCGTACACACACGTGACGTTACTGTTTTCCAATAGGTTAGGAGGTAAGAAGGTAGATGTGGTTATAATTAAAATGGTATAACAAAATAATTTATATCATTTATAAACATTTAATCCATTATTATATATATCCTTGATAGGTGGTGATGGAAAAAAAAATAACATCGGTTCATGAGGTGGTTGTCCCCTATACACACAATCGACGGTTTCATTTCTCATTTGATAAAATAGTAGATGGATATATTTTATACCATTAAAATAATAACATGTAATTATATTAGAGATATTTTTTTATTAAATCAGTATAATTCAATAATATTTTAAGGATGTGGAATAATAAATAAAAGAAAACGCAAAGTTAATAATTTTACCTCTTCTTTAAATAACCACTTTAGGGTTATAACTAAATCCTTCTTAGAAGAGTTCTTTAATTAAATAAAGGACTCTAGGATGTGTATATGTAATTATGAAATATATTAGGTTATTAATTGTTTGAGATAAATGTTTTTTAATTTTGAATAGGAGAGGATATGGGGTGGCCTTTTATAAGCGGGGGAGTGGAAACACATTGGCGTTTTAAACAGAATAAAGTATAACCAAGTTTTTTACATGAAACAAGACACTAAAATAGGTCATTATACTGCATTATATGTGATAATATCTATACATTTCCATTAAAATGGTGTTTTATAAGTCTCCAGGTCATTTTACCCCTTATATGTTTTAGTTTAACCCCATGGTAAACCCATTTTAAGCATAACCATGATAGTGAATTTTTACTATTTTCACTACTAATTTTAGTAAAAAAATAATTTAAAATAATTATATAATATTAATTATTATTATTAAAATAATTTAAACCTTTTTTAAAAATCCAATTCATATAATTCGAAATTTTTAATTTAAAATTAAACCCACAAACGGGATGTAAAAGCAGTTTTCCAATGAGAATATCTTAAAAGGTTTACATGGTTATCATATTAATATTCAATAAAAAATTGATTCCCATGAACTAAATTGGATTAATTATAATATAATTTATCTAATTTTAATTTTATATCCACTATAAAATAAATATTATCCTTATAAATTCTTTATTCATAAATTCAGTTTTCAATAAAAACTAATATTTTTTACTATTCATTGAAAAATTAATATTTTCGGAAACGTATCAAAAATTCACCCTTATATAATTTGGACTTGTAGATTTAAAAAATTAATTTTATATTTAAAAATACATTTTATAAAATTAGAATAAATTTATATTATTATTTTTTCAAAAAAAATAAGAATATTTTGTTCAGAAGATGGTATTTTCAAAACATATAAAGACATTACTAAATATTAAGTGTTTTTTTATCAACATGTTTTATTTATATAAAACCATTATAATTCATATTAAAAAATTGGTTCTTAATATTCATTCCAAAATTTTTATTGTCTATGTTATGATGGTCAAGTTTATATAATAATATAAATTGTATATTATGGAACATTAAAACTTTGTAGTGTATGTAATGAAAACTATTAATGCAATTAAATGATTCAAAAATAGTAATAAAAATATCAGGGTGATACAGTTTTGTCACTAAAACTGTTGAATCAAGTATCATCAATATACATAGATGTAATTATGATTATTTTAAAACTATTTCCCACCACTTTTCCATTAAATATAAATTGAAAGTATCACTCATGCCTACCTATGGTCTACCACCTCTACATAGAGATTTGATTCATTCTACATAAACATCCATATTTAATGGTTATTTTTATGGATTTAGTGTATATATATCAGATATTTATGATATAATAATGATTTTTTAAATTTTAATTATTATTTTTCTTTCTTTATTTACAACCATTAAAAAGTGGAAAACATTACTCATGCGTACATATGGATTACGGTCTACATGAAATGATATAATTCATTTTTCATAACCACTTTATATGAATGTTTATAAAAGTGAATGTAGTTTATAAATAACATAATTTCTAAATATTTAAGATTATTTATATTATGGAACCATGATCAAAGTGCAAGAACCATAACTATCGAACCAAAACAAACATGAAAAATGAATTAGTTAACACCTAGAAATGATGATATTAATAAATATTTATTAATAAATTCGGATTGAAATGATATAATGGCACAATAAATGGTATTATTGGTACTTATATGGTTATGGAATAAAATTATGATAAACTTAAATTTATTATATAGGAGGTTAGAGTGATTATGAAGAACGATAAAGCTGAGGTAAGGGTTTAACATCTCAAATTGTCTTCTTTGGTACATATGCTATGTTATACAACTATATTATTTTAGAAGGTGTATCTAATACCCATTTGATAATTTATACCATTAATATATACTTATATTCATTGAATTTAAAGTTTAATTTGACATTATTTCTTTCACTGGGGTTATGATTCAAAAGTTACCATAATGGTAAAGGTTTTACGTTACAATATCACTTTTTATTTGGATTTTTTATACTTAAATTTTTAATAAATAAATTATTTAAACTATATATAACAAAGAAATATTTATTTTCTTATCCTCTATTTATTTTTTTATATTACATTTTTTTGATTTCATATTCCTCTCTTTAAGTAGTTAAGAGACAAAAAATAATATTTTTATGGAAAACCAAATTTATTTCTCTCTTTGGTTAGGAATATTTTTCTTCCATATCCATATTTTATTTATATTTATTTCATGAATATTTTAACCATTTCCCAGTGATTGTATAAATTAATTTTTTCTTACGTTTTACCTTCCATGAAAAATTTAAATGTAATTTTCTTATAATTTTTTGAACAAGGTTCTCTTTATGTTTTACAAAAAACGTGAAATGATTTTTTTTAAATACACTGCATGAATGAATTTTACCACAATCATGAATTTTATATTCCTTTACATGTTTCCATGTTTATTTTCAAATAAATTTGTTTCCAAAATATTTTAAAAAATTTTATACTTTAAATAACTGATTTCAAAATGAAAATTGTATTTTTCATGAGAAAATGTTCTAATAATATTTTAAAGGTATTATCATCTATATAAACATAAAATAAGGATTATTTTTATTCAATAGTAATAATATCCAATGAAAATATCCTTATTATTTCTCTATATGGCTTATTATTATTATGATTAATTATTAATGAAACTCATTTTATTTTCTATGGGTTAAATTATAATGAAATGATAAATGTTTTCATGATATAATAGCATACATATTAATGGATTATGATTATTTGATGGGTGGGTCCATTATAACACTCTAATAGATTGGGTGAATATTAATGTTTTGTTATATCAAATGGTATATGGGAGGTTATCATAATACCAAAAGAGGGTACATGGGTGGTTATCCCAAGCCTAAAGTAGGTACACCAGTGGTTATACAAATTCTAACATGTGAAGAATTTCTTGGCGGGTATCCTTGACATAAGATTTATATGACTATGATTATAACACACTTTATAACACTCTCTTATGAAATGTTATTATGAAAAATTTATATTCCAATGGATCGTGATCTTTAATTATCTTATGATTAATGTCTTATGAATTCCTAGAGATTTATCCAATGATTCTTCTTTATAATCATTGAATGATATCTCCCATTTTTACCCTTACTGAGCACATGAGTTCACCCCTTCTTATGTTTTCATTCTCTGAGATATGAAGATCTGTTTTGGGTAGTGTATGGATAATAAGTATACTATGTGATATTATTATATATTAGATGTTGAATATATTTCATGAAATAAGATTATTATGAATCTTGTCTCTAAAGGCACTAAATACTAATGTTCCTTGAGCATGGATTACTATAAAATTTATTAAATATTCATATAAAATGTTGCAATATTTAGATATGTAAATTTTGGGTCTCTATAGTTGTAGAATTGTAGCGGTGAAGATTAATTTTAATAATATATATACCACTATTGAATTCATTGAAAGTTAGAGGTTATTACTCCTGATGTTGTTATAATCGAACCTAAGGTTTATGAAATTCCATTATTTAAGCATTTACAATAAATAGAATTATTTCTTCCTGGATCAAAATCTAATGAGGTGATATGATTTCTCAAAAATCATGCAATAACTTAAATATTAAAATAGATTATTTTATTGAGTGTTTCCAATTGTATTTTCTTCATATTGTTTTTATAAGAACCTTATTGTGAGTATTTTCTTGTAAATATATTTTCTTATTATTTTTAATAATTATGTTTCTGACCTTAGTATCGTTGATATTATGGTATGTGGAGGAGGGTTGCTACTAATTAGTTTGATCGAGGGTTTCTGATAATGTATATGGGGTTTTTATCAATAATAGAGATAAATGCCTTAAATGTGTTGATTATAGAGCACCTTCCAACAGTTATATAACTGAGGCCCTCCGGTATGTGAAAAATTTAATACCATATGACAGTTTTGTATCCTGGTTGGAAGTAAGATACCTAGTATTAAGATTATTGATCCTATATACATTTTGGATTAAAAGGGTAGTTTTATAATATATTTTATAGGGGTATAAGGTTTGTTATCCTTTAATATATGTTTCATTTTAATTCTATTATGATTGCTATTTTTTGTATTTTACTATGTATATATTAGAAATTCTGATCGTTTAATTCATATTGCATTAAAATTTTGTATACTATGATTCTATGAGTTGATCATAAATTTATAATTCTAATTATTTTACAATTGAGGTGGATAGGAAATCTTAGTTTTTTTTCAATTATAACTCATCCCACAACATATTTTGTATTTGTTGAATATATCTAGGAAAACATTTAATATCAGAGATAGTCTCAACATTTTATATTGTTCGTGATATTGTTTTAGGATTTCAATATGTTTATCAAAATATTAATACCTCAATTTTATTATGCCTAATATGTGGTAAAGAAAAGTTTTTTTTATTACCATGTTTTTTTGGTTCTATAAATAATCTCAAACTATATATACCACCCATACTTTATGGGAATTATTGTTTATATTGGTGTGATTATATAGAGACCTTTATTATTAAAATCTATGTGAACAATTTTCTTATACATACTCTAAGTTACAAAATCATAGATGGAACTATCTACTTTTACCTGTGATGAAAGAACATAATTTTAATTTAATTTATGTGTTTGAATTACTTTAGATTATTCAATTAAAAAAATATCTATATTAATTTATCTTTATGTAGAATTGTGGGTGGTATCAAGAAATAGATTGACTTTTCACACTTCAGAACATCGAAGGTGTTAGAGACAAAATGTGTAACACCCTGAGATTTTATGAAAAATATTCTTTTTAATTTCATTAATGTCTTTTGTTGTATGCTACACCAAAAGTATCTTGCACAACATGCATCCCTGACATGGCTTGCATTACATGCAATCGCGACCTTCCACGATAGCGTGTGTTGTACAAAATACCGAGTTTTGCTAAACAACGATATGTTATATAAACTAGCCGTTATGAATATTAATACCCAATTTTTGAAATTTGTAAATTTTATTTTTCAAAATGGACTTCATTTTTGGATTCGGGATATCGAAATTAGCCTCGGGTGAAATTTTGGCATTTTTCTGAAAACTTTTAATTTTTGATGAATAGTGAAAACACGGGGTTACTATTTAAAAACCAACTTTTTATTTAAATAATTATTTATTTTATTTAAATTTATTTTAGGTCAAAATTGATAAATAATACCTATATAAGCTCAATGTAATTAATTGGAGTCATTTTATAATAATTTTAAATATGTAAAAATTTTATTAAACTTTTCACTGTCTTTTACCCACCACCTAGGAGAATTTGCAAATTTACATAAAACTTAATTTTACCACTTATGTGAGTGGAATTCCAAGAATCTGAGAGACACAGTTGATGTCAGTATGTAAAATGTGGTTCAATGAGATGAAAATAATTTTTGGTGAATAGTAAATTTTTACTTTTATTTACCACGGTTAAAAGTAAATAGGGTAGTTAAGGGTAAAAATGATATTATTATTACCCTAACACATGTCCTAATTCTATTGGATAAGTTTAATTCGACCAAAAGCAACATTAGGGATAAAATATTTCCCTTTAGGTCCACTTGGATTAGATTAGGACATTTAATATTATTTTATTTAAAGAGTAGTTAAAATAGTTAAAATCAAAGTTTAATAACTAAAACATTTTTAATATAGGGTTATACATAAGATAAATTCGACTATAAATATTCATTAGAAATAAAAAACGATTTCATACATAATGGTATTTTATTTGTAATTTTTATACTTTATATAATTTAATTTATTTATGACACAATGAGGATGTAGTAATTATATTATTAATGAAATATTGATACAATTAATGTTATAAATACCCAAATAAATGTAATTTGAGACTTTTTATGAATTACAATAATTTTCTATGTTAATATGACATGTTAGTATGGATTTAATTAACCTTTTTAGAACTAATAATTCTGTTATGAGTTTCACAAAAATCAATTACCAAATAGTGTCAAAATTGACATAAAATTGTTTTTAAAACAAATATTATATTATTTATTGTTATTTTATTCTTGAAAATCTAAGGTTAGGCCAAATGACTTATATAAGGTTATATATATTAATAATAAACAACTTGGGGTTTTTTGGCTTGTTATAGTAAGTTTATTAAGCTTATAGTGTAAGAAAACAAGAAGACACAGTAAAAGTTAAATTATCTAACTTAAAGTTAAATCTAAATGATAAGGTTAAAATAGAACCCTAAACTTGTCTAAATTCTATTGGATTAGAGGATTTAGACCCATACCCACCATATCTTAGAAATAAATTAATTTAGAGCTATTAAAAACCGAATATGACTTTATAATAAAATAATATTTTTAGTTTTTCCTAAGGTGCCCCACTCCTCCCTTATAAAAAGGCACCTCCTCCCTCTCTTCCTCACACCACTTTGAGCCTTCAAGCTCGGACAACCCCCACCAAATTCTCTTCTCCACTTCCCTATAAACATCCCAGAGGTCCTGGTCTTCTTAAAAGACCAATTTTAGTGCCCTAAAAGGAGGTCTCAAAGAGGCGCTTCAAAGAAGAGATAATGTCAGTTACCGATTCTTTCAACTTTATTTCTTCTTCCACTTCTTCTTCTTTAGTTGTTTCATTATGAAGTAATAACATCAGTATCACTCATATACGGATATGTTATTATAAGTATTAAACAACCGTATTTCACCATCTATCCATCCTACGGAAAAAGAAATCACCGCGCGTGCGTACGTACGGAATACTGTCTCCACGCCGTGGTGTAATCTATTTTCCACCACCACCATACTTGGATGGGTATAATGGTGCAAATAAATAACTATATATGATTATTGTAAAGTGTTATTAATTCTTAAATAGTATAAATACACTCCAATACAATTCCACGATCATGGGAATGATATCATCGCTCGTGCGTACGTACGGAATACCGTCTTCACGAACGCGATGAGATTCATTTTCCATGATTCCATGATTAACCATTCAAGAATGATTATAAAGTATATATAATGAATAATAATGAAATATATTACATAATTAATCTAATGGATTTATTTATACATATATATATATTTCATATAATTACTTCCATTCAAGTCAATAAGGAAAAGAAAACAGCGTTCATGCGTACGTACGACATTCCATCTCCATGAACGATGTATGTCATTTCATTTATCTATATATTATATATATTTATGTATAATGAATATATGATATATATATATATATATATCATTATTTACATTCTGTAATTAATTAAATCATGATATAAGTAGTAATAATATCAATAACAACAATGCCAAACACGTACAATAAATAAAACGTTTTACCCAAAACGTTGCTTCGACATGAAATTTACAAAATAACAGGTAATATAAAGTAATAAGTGGACCATATATGATATCATAAAAATGAATATGATTCTGTAATAATTCAATGACATTATTTAAATCATTATATAGGAGGTTCAGATACGTACGAAGCATATCAGACCTAAGGTAAGGGATAATTTTGCAAATCTCATTTTTATCCGAGATTGCTTATTCGTAAGTATTTACTGGGGTTATTTCTATAATCCATGTCCATGTTTTATAAAAGTGTTTTCATGTATTTTTAAAGTCCTTTTTACCCATTTTTGACTTTTAATACATGGTATGTAAGGAATCTTTCTTTTGTTTACCATACGAGGTACTTTTTGACTTTTCTGACAAAAATACTAGGAGAATGTTATTTTTAACTTATACGGCGTGAACGGATTTTTACGGTTTCATAACGCCTCATTTTCATGAAGATTACTATACAAGATTGCATGATTATTTTCAAAAAAACCCTTTTCTTTTAAAATTTCATGGAATTTTGTAAAAATAAAATGATTTTGAAGAAGAAAGGATATTTTCCACAAGAATTCATTTCAAGTGTTTTATCAAACCCATTTTCCATCTAAGATGAAATTATTTCATATGTGTATGTTTCAAGTCTAATGTCTATATGATTTACATGGTTTTAATTCTCTTATGATGAAATTATATCCATTTGTTTTATATGGATTATGTTATGATGAGATGATGTTTATAAAGCGCATTTTATTCTTTGGGTTATGATGATTTTTTTAAGTTTATTTTGTGGCACAAGTAAGAAGGATTTCATTATGAGATGGGTGGGACCTATATCTCCCTCTAATGCATTGGGTAAACATTTATATCTCATGAGATAGACATGGCTGGAATGGTATGTTAATCTGGTTCAGTGTTATAAGACTAAAACGAGGAGTGAACTCGATTCAGAAAGGGACTTTATCCACTAAGATGGTCTTGGCAGCAATGCCTTAGCTGCCATGGAAATCATATCATGTGATTAATTTTTTTCCACAATTACAAGTTTTACTCCCAATCTATTTTATCATGATTTATGTTCTGTTATGATCTATGCCTTACGTACATCCATTTTTTATGTCATTCCTCAAGATTTCGATGTTTAAACATTATGTTCATGTTTTTATGTTCAAATGTATATGGTTTCTTTTAGTTTCTCCATGCTTACCCTTACTGAGCATTTGAGCTCACCCTTTATATGTTTTCTTTTCCCCGAGATTTAAAGAAAGGTTTTAGGTAAGAAAACAAAAGGGGAAGATCTTTATGGGATATGTTGAAGATATTTCACAATGATTAGAAGATTATTTTTTCGAGTTTCCAAAGACACTAAACTATTATGGTCCTTTGGTGTCTGTTTTTGTTATGTATTAATAATTCTGAAAAAGTATTGTAATGTCCATGTATGTCAAGCTTTGGGTCTCTACAGTTGGTATCAGAGGAAATGTTTAGTTAACCTTTGGAAACTAGGATGCGAAAACTTTAGTGGGATCCCTAGATATATTCATAAGGTATATCTAGGGATGTCCCTAAGGATAAGTATAAGTATAGGTTATAGTCCTACAATTACGGTAATGATCATAGAATTAAACCTAAGATGTTAGATATTGAAGGTAATCCCCTTTATTATGTTGTTTTCCCTAGCATGGTATTTTCCTCTCACACTATTATTTTTGGGTTTTAGACGATGGATGGAACCCGAAGGAACCGTGTTGATCAATGCAATGGACAATGCAATGATTGTCCTCCTGACCAAACAAATGTTATGGGAAATGGAGTGAAAAATCGTATTGCTATAATTACACAAGCTATGAATCATTCTGGACTTCCAAATGAGCAGAGAAGGGAACAATATTCTATTGAGTCCTTCATGAGGAAACGTCCACCTTCTTTCAGTGGGTCTTCTGGTCTACTTGTTTCTGAACAATGGATCAGTACCACTGAAAATATATTTTCAATTCTTCAATGTTCTGAACATGATAAAGTCATATTAGCGGTATATCGTTTGGAAGGTGAAGCTGATCAATGGTGGAATCTTATCAATAATACGAGGCCAAGAGATGAAATTGAGTCCATGGAATGGGACGAGTTCAAGAACTTATTTTTCAATAAGTACTTCCCTCATATTCTTCGAACTAAGATAGAGAAGGAGTTTCTTGAACTAAATAAAAAGGATGATGAATCTGTTGGTATATACGAAGTTAATTTTACAAGGCTTGCAAGGTATGCATCTGGCCTGATTGTCCAACCTGAATGTAAGGTTGATCAATTCTTCAGTGGCTTAAAACCAAATCTTCGAAGGGCATTAGCTATAAGAGACTTCAGTAGCTGTGAATAAATTTTGCGTTGTGCTATCAAGGTAGAAATGGAAGTTGGTGTTACATATCCATCACATGGTTTTGACAAGAAATGAATGATGGAGTTCAAGGAGAAATCTCAGAATAATGGTGAAAAGAAGATGAATGTTTCCTTATGCTCAAAGTGTGGAAATAAGCATGGTGGAGATTGTCTTAAAGGGACTAGATAATGTTTTAAGTGTGGAAAAGAAGGTCATCGAGCAGCTGAGTGTCGAAGTAATGGAAAAAGGGTTTCTAATGGTGTGAATAAATAAAAGACTGCAGAGAACGCACCACCAACACTTCAATGCTTCAAGTGCAATGAAATGGGGCATTATGCTAATCAATGCCCTAATCCAAGGGTTAATGATGATCGACATGAGCAACCACTTAAGGCAAAGGAAAAAAGGGAAGTCACATGAGATCACTATTGGTGATGTTGAATATGACAACAATGTGGTGGAATGATTAAGTGTTTATGTAATGGGATTCCAAAATAATGTTGTATATAGTATCATGGAATATTGGAATATTTATGTATTGGTCTATTGTGGTTTTCAATAATTTTATGGTACCGGTAACCCTGGAAAGTGATTTAGATATTTTTGGAAAGAAGATGATATGCACATAATGAAGGGATAAGGAGAAAATGAAATGTCTGAAAGTATTCATGAGCTCATGACTGATATAAGGAAATAGTTATATCATGGTTTGAGTATATAGAATTTTGGGGTTTTGGTATGTGGAAAGAGTTAACTTTTGACCGCACTCATGTTTTCACTAAGATTCAATGGGTATTCATTTTTCAAGAGAATACATGATTAAGGCCTTTGAATGTTTGGAATGTGACCAACAAGACATAACTTATGATATATGGGGATTAAATATGGTATTAACATGCTTGTTATATGAAATATCTAGTAATAGTTTTCACTATATTATGAGAGTGGACTGCAGTATTATGGATAAGCCTAAATATTGGAATGGATTATGTTGGACATAAGTTAGTATTGTTTAAGGATAAGTTTTTTTATATTATTTATGGGATGTTATAGTAATGTAGTTTTAGAAAAAGGATAACCTGTAGGATGGGCGACATCCCATCGCGTCAGATAAGGCTGTGGGAATCGAACCCACAACCGAAGTGCGACTGGCCTTTATCACATACCACTGGCCTACAAAAAGTCCTTGGTTAGTATAAACAAGTTTTATTTTATTAAGCGGTATGATATATGAAGTATAAGATCATTTTTTGGAATCATATACGATTAACCTCACCACAGATGGACTTATGTATATTTGATAAATTTTGATAACCTTTTGTTTGAAATAGATGGAATGGCCCATCATTCTGTCACATGATCTATTAACACTTCACGAATAACAAATTCAACTTCATTTCTTTAAGAGATGAAGTGGAAATTGTTCAAAGCACGAACAACAGTGAGATTGTACCAAAATAATGTTAGTATTTATTCTAATTGAAATTCTTCAACTTTAGGGAAATGATCTTGAAAACCAAAAATGTTGTCCTAGTGCCCTTATATCCGATGAATCAGATGGTACCCTAGATCATTACAAATATATGGCTTTGTTATTGTTGTATTTTTCATAACCATGTTCTCTACCACTCTCCATCAGAACATGACGGTTAGATTTCTCTTCCATATCCATATTTTCACCTATGTTCTCCTATGTGGAAACCCAGTGATTAGTTAATTTGGGTAAATGTTACATTTCATACATTAGTTTTTAAATCCATGTTTTGGTATTCCTTTTTACGATGTGGGTTTCTATTAAAGAAACATTCGAGTAGTAAACCATTTATAACCCCGACGAATTTCGAAGGCGAAATTCATTTTAAGGGGGGTAGAATGTAACACCCTGAGATTTTATGAAAAATATTCACTACTGGAATTTGGTCTTTTCCCAACGGTAGTATACCAACGGTTTACTTAAACCGTTGGTATACTTATCCTTTGCCAACGGTTTAAGAAAACCGTTGGCAAAGGGAATTTCGGTGGACCCTTTCCCAACAGTTCACTGGAACCGTTGGGAAAGGGTGCTAAACTCAGACATTTCCCAATGGTTCAGAGGAACCGTTGGGAAATGTGTGACCCATTCCCAACAGTTCACTGGAACCGTTGGGAAATGTGTGCCTTTGCCAACGGTTTTTATAAACCGTTGGCAAAGGTTTCCCCCAAATTCAAGATCGGGATCTCCTCTCCCCATTCGAACAGAGCCCTAATCTATTGGATCTGCTGCTCTAGCGAACCCCATCCCTCCACTGCTCTTGCGAATCAGAACACCAGCACCCCCATCCCAACAGGTACACCCCCATACGAATAGGTAAAATTTGATCTCAACCATATTGTTGTAGTTGTTTTAATGAATACATTTTTTCCAGGTTTTGGTGGTTTAATTGATTATTGAAATTAATATCTAAATAGGATATTTTTTGTGTTTGTGAAGACTTCTTTAATGTTTTTGTATTCTATGTTTGGAAGGAGAGTGTTCGAAACATGTAAATCAGAGTTGGGGGAGGCTATCGTGAACGTTTACATGTTTTGGATAATGGATTGTGGGAATTATGGATTGTGTTCAAACCAATTTGATATGTTTTGGATAATGGATTGCGGGGGTAGGGGGTGTCCACGGGGGTGGGTGGGTTGTCCACAGGGGTGGGCGGGGGTGTCCACAGGGGTGGGAAAGGCTGTCCACGGGGTGGGGGGGTGTCTAGGGGGTGTGGGCTGTCCTAGGGGTCTGGGTGGGGTGTCCTGGTGGGGGAGGGCTGTGTGGGGTGTCCAGGGGGGGGGGGGTGGTATGTCTAGGTGGTGGTGGTGGGGTTGCAGGGGAGGGTGGTGTGGGCTGTTTGGGAGGGTGGGCGGGGCTATCCAGGGGGGTACGGGGTGTCCAGGGGGTACAGGGGTGGGCAGGTTGTCCACAAGGGTGGACGGGCTGTCCACGGGGGTGGCCGGGCTGTCAAGGGGGGGTGGGCGGGCTATCCAGGGGGGGTGGGTGGGCTGGCCACGGGGGGTAGGGGTGTACAGGGGGGTGGGCGGGCTATCCAAGGGGGTGGGGGGCTGTCCATAGGGAGAAGGGGTGTCGAGGGGGGTGGGTGGGCTGTCCACGGGGGTGGTTGGGCTGTCTAGGGGGTAGGGGGTGTCCACGGGGGTGGGAGGGGCTGTCCAGGGGGTGTGGGCTGTCCTGGGGGTCTGGGTGGGGTGTCCTGGTGGGGGAGGGGTGTGTGGGGTGTCCAGGTGGGGTGGTATGTCTAGGTGGTGGTGGTGGGGTTGCAGGGAAGGGGGGTGTGGGCTGTTTGGGAGGGTGGGTGGGGCTATCCAGGGGGGGTACGGGGTGTCCAGGGGGGTACGGGGGTGGGCGGGCTGTCCACATGGGTGGACGGGCTGTCCACGGGGGTGGTCGGGCTATCAAGGAGGGGTGGGCGGGCTGTCCAGGGGGGGTGGGTGGGCTGGCCACAGGGGGTAGGGTTGTCCAGGGGGTGGGCGGGCTATCCAATGGGGTGGGGGGCTGTCCATAGGGAGAAGGGGTGTCGAGGGGGGTGGGTGGGCTGTCCACGGGGGTGGTTGGGCTGTCTAGGGGGTAGGGGGCGTCCACGAGGGTGGGTAGGTTGTCCACGGGGGTGGGCGGGGCTGTCCACGTGGGTGGGAAAGGCTGTCCACGGGGGTGGGCGGGGCTGTCCAGGGGGTGTGGGCTGTCCTGTGGGTCTGGGTGGGGTGTCCTGGTGGGGGAGGGGTGTGTGGGGTGTCCAGGGGGGTTGGTATGTCTAGGTGGTGGTGGTGGGGTTGCAGGGGAGTGGGGTGTGGGCTGTTTGGGAGGGTGGGCGGGGCTATCCCGGGGGGTACGGGGTGTCCAGGGGGGTACGGGGGTGGGCGGGCTGTCCACAAGGGTGGACGGGCTGTCCACGGGGGTGGACGGGCTGTCAAGGAGGGGTGGGCGGGATGTCCAGGGGGGGTGGGTGGGCTGGCCATAGGGGGTAGGGGTGTCCAAGGGGGTGGGCGGGCTATCCAAGGGGGTGGGGGGATGTCCATAGGGAGAAGGGGTGTCGAGGGGGGTGGGTGGGTTGTCCACGGGGGTGGGCGGGCTGTCTAGGGGGTAGGGGGTGTCCACGGGGGTGGGTGGGTTGTCCACGGGGGTGGGCGGGGCTATCCACGAGGGTACCCTACTAATATGGTTATGGGATGAGGCATGCTCTGATGTGATAAAACATTAAGTTCTTGTTGGTTTTACATTTTTTCAATAACACATTAGTATGTTTTTTTCACATGTGTAGTTGAGACCATGATTATTTTCTTCCTTTATCGTTTACTTAAATGTATTTTCTATTAAAGTTCAATCCTATTGAATTATTTATGACAAAATGACTTATATGAATTCTTTTTACAGAATGGACAGAAGTTGGATGTATGAAACCGATCGTATCTCAAGCGATTTTCAAAACAATTTGGAGAGCTTTATAGATTTTGCATTTCACAATGCTTCAGATAGTGGTCGCATACACTGCCCATGTTCCAATTGTGTTGGTAGACCTTGGTTGAGTCGTTAAGAAGTCAACTACCACATAACCAAAAATGGTTTTCAAGAAAAATACTTTGTGTGGTATCATAATGGGGAGAAAATGAAATCTCAAATTGGTGTTGATCGAAATGAAAGGACTGGAATGGAGAATTTGTTAGATGATCGGTTTCTGTTTATTCGTCATCATGAAAAAGAAAGGATTTCGACTCAAGAAGACGTCGATATGAGGACAACTGATGCATCTAGTGAAAATGATGATATTGATAGGGTGAAAAAATTGAATGATGTTGCCACGACTCCAGTATATCGACAATGCGATAAAATGAAAAAGCTTGAATTTTTAATCCGATTGTTTCATTGAAAAACTATGTATGGGATTTCTAATACAGCAATCGATTACATTCTTACCCTCTTGAAGGATTTACTTCCAGATGACGTAGATATCCCCTCAAACCACTATATGGTATGGAAGTTAGTTGAAGAACATGGATTTTCCAGAAACAAAATTCATGCTTGCCCGAAAGATTGCAGTTTATTCTGGGAAGAAACCGCTGAACGAAATGAATGTATAAAATGTGGCACATCCCGCTGGAAGTAAAAATCTGATGGAACACCATCCCGCATTCCACAAAAAGTAATGTGGCACTTTCCATTGATCCCCAGACTCCAGAATCTTTTTATGTCTGATGACATATCAATAAAAATGATATGGCATGATACCGAGAGAAAGAAGACTAATGATGAGTTGGTTCATCCTGCAGATGGATTTGCATGGCAGAGATTTGATGCTCGACATCCTGATTTTGCAGCTGATGTGCGTAATGTGAGGCTGGGTCTTTCATGCGACGGTTTTAATCCGTTTGGGAAGATGCTTACTTCGCACAGCACATGGCCAGTTTTTATACACATTTATAATCTTCCCCCATGGTTGTGTATGAAAAAATCTTTCACTTTCATGAGTATACTCATATCTGTTCCTTCTGATCCCGGCATTGATATTGATGTATACATGCAACCTTTAATAAAAGAGTTGAAACTTCTTTGGGATGTGGGTGTGCGCACATACGATGCATGTTCGAAAGACATATTTCAGATGCGTGATGCGCTTATGTGGACGATCAATGATTTTCCGGCTTATGCAATGATGTCTGGATGGAGCACGAAGGGAAAAATGTCATGTCCAGTTTGTATGAAGAATACACGATCCAGAAGACTGAAACATCGTTGTAGTTTTAGTTTTATGGGACATCGACGATTTTTTCCAAAGGATCATCCATATAGAATGAATCGTCGAAGATTTGATAATACTATAGAGACCGATGATCCACCTCAGAGTATGTCTGGAACTGATGTGCTTAATGAATTGAAAGATTTCAGTTTTTCATTCGGGAAGGGTCAAATGAAATTTGGAAAGAGAAAGAATGTTTCCATAGAAACCTGTTACAATTGGAGGAAGAGGAGTATCTTTTTTGATTTGCCTTATTGGTCAACCAATTTGCTATGTCATTTCTTAGACGTAATGCATATTGAAAAGAATATATGTGAAATGTTGCTTTCAGTTCTTCTAAATGTCAAGGGGAAGACAAAAGATGATTTACGATCTCGACGTGACTTGGTGGATTGGGGAATCAGACCAGAATTGCATCCTGTGCGTATCAGTGAAAATAAATGGCAACTTCCATGTGCTTCTTATGTGATGACACCTACTGAAAAAAACAATTTTTGGAAGTATTAGAGACTATTAGAGTTCCTGATGGCTATTCAAGCAACATATCTAAACGGGTCAACAGAAGAGAGTTGAAGCTAAAATCTTTGAAGACTCATGATTATCACGTTCTACTGCATGAGTTGCTTCCAATAGCAATCCGTCATCTTTTGTCCAATAATGTAAGGGTGGGTGTTATTCGGTTGTGCCATTTGTTTAGAGATCTTTGTGCTAAGAATTTGTCCAAGTCTTTCTTGCAAAAAATGTTGACAGATGCCCCATTAATATTGTGTGAGTTGGAGAAAATATTTCCCCCATCATTTTTCACATGCATGCTGCATCTGACTGTCCATATTCCAACTGAAATACTTCTCGGAGGACCTGTTTCTTTTCGTTGGATGTATCCAATTGAAAGAAATATGTTCACATTAAAGTCTTATGTTCGAAACAAGAATCATCCCGAAGGTTCTATCGTGAACGGTTACTTAGCTCAAGAATGTATGGATTTCTGTTCAATGTATTTGTCTGATCTTACTACAAGAATGAACAGACCAATGAGAAATGAAGAAGAAAAATATGAGAAAATTGAACCCAGTTTTCCATCACTTCCTCAAACAGGAGGAATTCCTAGATCATATACATTGAAGACATTAAGCCTTGAAGAGCGGGAGATGGCACATCGCACAGTTTTGTTCAACTGTGATTTGTTCGATGACTATATCAGGTAACAAAATTGAATATGTATATCTTACACATATATCTGTTAAACTATTCATATTTTTTTATCTACAGGGAACATAAAACAATGATAAATAGGAAGCGTCGTTCATTATCTTTGAGAAGGAGAGAGACTTTGCATAGAAAAGAGTTTTCTGCTTGGTTAAAATTGAAGGTAAAAATATTACTGTTTAAATTAATTATTTCAATATTTACTTAAGTTTAACTGTCATTTATATTGCAGGTATTGAGTTTGTCTGCTGACTCTGTCTCTAAGGAAATAAGAGCTTTGGATTTTGGTCCTAATACCGTGGTTCGTGACTGTAAATCAATTATTATAAATGGGTACAGATTTATTGTCACTGAACGAGCCAAAAACATGAGAACACAACATGATGGTATTATGGTTACTACCACAACAGATTGTTATGCCAGTACATCAGATAGTATACCGCGACTTGAAAATTTGGGTTATTATGGAGTCGTTGAGAAAATAATAATATTGGATTATTACTCTCATGGACGAGTCACAATGATGAAATGTCATTGGTTTGATTCGATGACGAGACATGGCACATTTATTGATGATTGTGGATTTCGAGTAATTAATATGACCCACACTCTTGCAACCGAAGAACCATATGTGTTGGCCTCAATGGCTAAACAAGTTTTTTATGTCAAAGATCAACTTCAACCTGAATTTGGTGTCATAGTTGAAGTAATTCCAAGACATATTTTTTATGATGCTGATGATGGAATTGACACTGTCCCTATTTCCATTTGAACCAATCCATTTATTTCTTTTGATGACTCCAATAGCTCAATTGTCAGAGTTGATTGTGAACCTGAAGTTGTGGTTGGAAATATATAGAATCATTCATCCATGTTCTCAATTCTTTTGGTTTACCTCGAGTTGGGTTGTTAAGGTTGGTAATATTCATATTTATTTAGTATTGATCACAAATATGTTTTAGCTGACTTGACCGTTATGTGAATTTTCAATGTTTATTGGTTTCTGTTTTATTTGAATTGCATTTTCTAATTTGGAATTGAACTGTATTTAAACCAAATCAAACAATATTTCTAACTTGGTGAACATTACAACTTGTATGTTTTATTAAATTCATTCAAGCTCTTCTAAAACAATTGATAGATAAATTACCAATAAATCCCTTCATTCCCTCATATATTTAGTTTTTTGGTTTACACATTAATTTTCTTTTTCTAATTAATTACATATTTGTTTTCAAATGCAGGAAATGCAGCCAATTGAAGAGAGACGGAGAAAAAAAATGGCGGAGAACAATCGTCGGATGGAGGAGATGGGCATTCCACCATTAGTGCCTACAGTGAGTACTTTATTTCAAATATATATATATATATATATTTATAGAATATATAATGTCATGTGATTAATTTTTTTTGTAAACGTTTTTATAGGATCCACCATTACGTCGACAGTTATTCGACGAGGAGCCTAGTACTGGTCCTAGTACTCATGTCGGTGGTACGAGGAGGGTTCGTACCAGAGGTGGACGTAGAGCTGCGCGTGCCCGACTAGACCCTGCCCCTCCCACTGACATTTCAGCCTTCCCACATTCTGATCCCGGTGTGTCGTTAGGGACACACGGGGTATTTAGGCCTCCCATGTTTTCGCTACCTTCTGCATCTTCTGCCCCATCATTTTCACATCCCATGATGATTCCCACTCCCCAGTCAGCATTATGTCATACAGCTGTTCCATCTTCTTTTCCTTCTACTTCTGTCTCTCAGAGCTTTTATATTCCATCGTCTTTGACTCATGTTCCACCAGAGGGTGTTCCATAAGGTTCTGTGGATCCGGCGCCACTCATTGATCAGACTAGCGCAGGTATATTTATAAAACCCTAACAAATTTTTATAGCAATATTTATTTTCATTATAACATGTTTTGATAAAATATTTGTTTTTCTTTCATGACAGATACATATACTGACAGGAGGCGGGGGCGGGGCCGTACACGCATGCGTTCGGTGTGGAACCGTCGCACACATGTTATGGTGGAATATAATGAAGACAATCAGATGGTTGAGAAAATAGGGCAGCAATGTCGGAGTTTTCTGGCGACGCTTGCCAAATACTCCGATATCATTCCCGTCAGCCCGCTGTCGTGGAGACATTTTCCACATGAGGTCAAAGATAGATCTTGGGCAGAGATATGGGTAAAAAAATCTGTTGTATTTAATGCCATGAATTATTTTTGTATTTATATGAATTAAAATTTTGATTTCAGCTTCGATTTAATTTTCCTAATGGTGAGGGTGCACGACTGGAACGTCTAAAGGATTTAGGCGAGCTTTGGAGAGCCTACAAGCATGAGATTTATATTGGCTGGCGTGCTAGAGTTTTCACTGAGTTAGAGGCGGTACCAGTCGTGGATGATTGTCCTATAGAGCAGTATCGTCAGATGATTACTCATTGGACGAGTACCCAGTTTATGGTATGAATTACATTTGAGGTATTTAAATAATAACTTTCAAGTTTTGAATTAATATTATCCTTTGCATTATCTAATTTTATTTAGGAATCATCTGGAAAAAATAAAAAAAACATTGATGAAAAAAAATACCTCCATACACTAGGACGCACGACGATGCCGGATCATGAGAGGCAGCAGGTATGACAATTGTTTATAAGTTTTCTTTACGACTTACATTTTCTTTTGTTTCCTCAATTATTTAATCATTTGCTAAAGTTTTTATATAACTTTTGTTTTCAATTTCATTGTAGAGGCAAGTACAAAATATTGAAGGACGTGTGCCTCGAGCAAAACTGTTTTGCTCGAGTAGACGAAAAATGGATGGAAGTGCTGTCAACGAAGCGACTCAACAGCAGATTGTAAGTTTTAATCTGTTGATTTTATATTTTAATATCTATTTTGTAAGTTAATAATATATTTATATTTGTAACAGGATGCTTTAGAGGCCCTCGATGCCCAAGAAGCAGACAATTTTGGGCCATCTGATCACTTACATCAGGTGTTGGGAGAGGATCATTCTGGCAGAGTACCCTGCCGACCTAGGATAGCCCCGACGAGGTATTGGCCTGCCTCAGGTACGAGTTGTAGTGCCACCAAGCTGCAGCAAGTTAGGGCACAGGCAGAACAGGCTGAGAAAAGGTCCACAGAGATGGAAGAACAGTCTGCTAGGGCAAACAGTGCATTTATGAAATTTATTGAAGTTCTACGTCCAACACTTCCAGAAGAGGCCAGCCCAGCGATTGATGAATACATGTCGTCGATACATTCTATATATGGTGCACCAGGTGGCAGTTCCAGTGGTGGTCAGGCCGATGTCCAGCTTGAAGATGATGATGGCGAGGAGTCTGATGCGGAAGAGGAGGGAGATGAGGAGGGCGAGGAGGAGGGCGAATGCGAGGAGGAAGGCATTGTGGAGGGTGAGGACGACGAGGAGGACGATGACGAGGGTGATGATGATGATGATGATGGTGATGCTGATGCTGATGTGGGACATATTGATCCGTTACATTTTTTGACTTATATTACTGAGATTTGATGTTTAATCTATTCTAGTTGTTGGTTTTATCTAGACTTGTAATATAGTATTGGAGTTGAGTTATTTTTATATATTGTCTGTTTTTATGGATGTTGTTGTCTTTTAGTGGTTGTGTGTTTGTGAACTCCCTGGACAACCCCCCTCATTCTTGGACCCTGGACAACCCCCCCCCCCTCCCCCTTGGACCCCGAACACCCCCCAAACACCCCCCGGACAGCCCTACGGATGGCCCCCCAGATAGCCCCCCGTACAGCCCCCAACCCTCCACCCTGGACCCCGGATAGCCCCCCGGACAGCCCCTCGGACAACCCCCCCACCCTCCCCCTTGGACCCCGGACAACCCCCCAAACACCCCCCGGACAGCCCCCTGAACAACCCCGGACAACCCCCTGAACAACCCCTGAACAACCCCTGAACAACCCCCTGAACAACCCCCGGATAGCCCCCTGAACAACCCCGGACAACCCCCTGAAGAACCCCCAAACACCCCTTGGACAGACCCCGCACATCCCCCCCACCCTCCTCCTTGGTCCCCGGACAGCCCCCCGGACACCCACCAGACAGCCCCCTCGGACAGCCCCCGCGGACAGCCCCCTGGACAGCCCCCCGTACAGCCCCCAACCCTTTACCCTGGACCCCGGATAGCCCCCCGGACAGCCCCCTGGACAGCCCCCCAGACATCCCCCCGGACAACCCCCAACCCTCCCCCTTGGACCCCGGACAACCCCCAAACACCCCCCGGATAGCCCCCTGAACAACCCCGGACAACCCCCTGAACAACCCCTGAACAACCCCTGAACAACCCCTGAACAACCCCTGAACAACCCCCTGAACAACCCACGGACAGCCCCCTGAACAACCCCGGACAACCCCCTGAACAACCCCCAAACACCCCCCGGACAGACCCCGCACAGCCCCCCCACCCTCCTCCTTGGTCCCCGGACAGCCCCCCGGACACCCACCAGACAGCCCCCCCGGACAGCCCCCCGGACAGCCCCTCCACCTTCCTTAATTTCAATAGCTCTGAAATGTTTCATAGCACGATCAACTAAAATCTAATCCATACTAAATATGATATAAAAATATTCTATATGAATTTCCATAAGATTTTAAGTGAAAACAAAGAGTGAAATACGAAAAACTGGCCAAACGCATTCGAAATGTGTTGGACGCCCGTTTTGGCCGTTTATGACACCAGAACTGCGTTGTCGGTCACCGCGGGCACACGGCACATCCGATTGACGTGCCGTCTGCTTGAACACTTCATAAATCACACACCCGTATTTGTCGTCTAATTTCAAGCCATTCCGAAATTGTTCGGCCCGTTTGGACCACCCTCACGCGCGTTTACGAAGCACGCGCATCACTTAAAACACGAATATTGAGCCGTACCGCGCAAACCACACGTCCGATTGACGTGACGTCTGCGCGTACACGTCACGAATAATAATGAGAATGTTTCACGGTGGTTTCAGCTCAATCCAAGGTCGTCCGCTATGAATTTGACCGTTTGACGCCCGTTTTGGCCGTTTATGACACCAGAACTGCATTGTCGGTCACCGCGGGCACATGGCACGTCCAATTGACGTGCCGTCTACTCGACCACTTCAAAAATAACTCACCCGTATTTTTCGTCTGATTTCAGGCCATTCCGACTTCATTTGGACCGTTTGGACCCCCCTCACGCGCGTTTACGAAGCGCGCACATCACTTAAAATACGAATATTGAGCCGTACCGCGAAAACCGCACGTCCGATTGACGTGCCGTCTGGGCGTACACGTCACGAATAATAATTAGAATGTTTCACGGTGGTTTCAGATCAATACGAGGTCGTCCGCTATGAATTTGACCGTTGGACACTCGTTTTGGCCGTTTATGACACCAGAACTGCGTTGTCGGTCACCGCAGGCACACGACACGTCTGATTGACGTGCCGTCTGCTCGACCACTTCATAAATCACTCTACCGTATTTTTTGTCTGATTTCAGGACATTCCGACTTCGTTCGGCCCGTTTGGACCCCCTCACGCGCGTTTATGAAGCGCGCGCATCACTTAAAACACGAATATTGAGTCGTACCGCGCAAACCGCATATCCGATTGATGTGCCGTCTGCGCGTACACGTCACGAATAATAATTAGAATGTTTAACGGTGGTTTCAGCTCAATATAAGGTCGTCCTCTATGAATTGGACCGTTTGACGCCCGTTTTGGACGTTTATGACACCAGAACTGCGTTGTCGGTCACCACGGGCACACGGAACGTCCGATTGACGTGCCGTCTACTCGACCACTTTAGAAATCACTGTCCCATATTTTTCGTCTGATTTCAGTCCATTCCGACTTCGTTCGGCCCGTTTGGACCCCCCTCACGCGCGTTTACGAAGCGCGCGCATCACTTAAAACACGAATATTGAGCCGTACCACGCAAACCGCACGTCCGATTGACGTGTCGTCTGCGCGTACACGTCACGAATAATAATGATAATGTTTCACAGTGGTTTCAGCTCAATCCAAGGTCGTCCGCTATGAATTTGACCGTTTGACGCCCGTTTTGGCCGTTTATGACACAAGAACTGCGTTGTCGGTCACCGCGGGCACACGGCACGTCCGATTGACGTGCCGTCTGCTCGACCACTTCAGAAATCACTCACCCGTATTTGTCGTCTGATTTCAGGCCATTCCGACTTCGTTCGGCCCATTTGGACCCCCCTCACGCGCGTTTACGAAGCGCGCACATCACTTAAAACATGAATATTGAGTCGTACCGTGCAAACCGTACGTCCGATTGGCGTGCCGTCTGCGCGTACACGTCACGAATAATAATTAGAATGTTGCACGGTGTTTTCAGGTCAATCCGAGGTCGTCCTCTATGAATTTGACCGTTGGACGCCCGTTTTGGCCGATTATGACACCAGAACAGCGTTGTCGGTCACCTCGGGCACACGGCATGTCCGATTGACGTGCCGTCTGCTCGACCACTTCAGAAATCACTCAGCCGTATTTGTCGTCTGATTTCAGGTCATTCCGACTTCGTTCGGCCTGTTTGGACCCCCCTCACGCGCGTTTACGAAGCGCGCACATCACTTAAAACACGAATATTGAGCCGTACCGCGCAAACCGCATGTCTGATTGGCGTGCCGTCTGTGCGTACACGTCACGAATAATAATTAGAATGTTGCACAGTGTTTTCAGGTCAATCTGAGGTTGTCCGCTATGAATTTGACCGTTTGACGCCCGTTTTGGCCGTTTATGACACCAGAACTGCGTTGTCGGTCACCGCGGGCACACGGCACGTCCGATTGACGTTCCGTCTGCTTGACCACTTCATAAATCACTCACCCGTATTTGTCGTCTGATTTCAGGCCATTCCGAAATTGTTCAGCCCGTTTGGACCACCCTCACGCGCGTTTACGAAGCGCGCGCATCACTTAAAACACGAATATTGAGTCGTACCGCGCAAACCGCACGTCTGATTGACATGGCGTCTACGCATACACGTCACGAATAATAATGAGAATGTTTCATGGTGGTTTCAGCTCAATCCAAGGTCGTCCTCTATGAATTTGACCGTTTGACGCCCGTTTTGGCCGTTTATGACACCAGAACTGCGTTGTCGGTCACTGCGGGCACATGGCACGTCCAATTGACGTGCCGTCTGCTCGACCACTTCAGAAATCGCTCACCCGTATTTTTCGTCTGATTTCAGGCCATTCCGACTTCGTTTGGCCCATTTGGACCCCCCTCACGCGCGTTTACGAAGCGCGCGCATCACTTAAAATACGAATATTGAGCCGTACCGCGCAAACCGCACGTCCGATTGACGTGCCGTCTACGCGTACACGTCACGAATAATAATTATAATGTTGCACGGTGGTTTCAGCTCAATCTGAGGTCGTCCGCTATGAATTTGACCGTTGGACGTCCGTTTTGGCCGTTTATGACACCAGAACTGCGTTGTCGGTCACCGCGGGCACACGGCACGTCCGATTGACGTTCCGTCTGGTCGACCACTTCATAAATCACTCTCCCGTATTTTTTGTCTGATTTCAGGCCATTCCAACTTTGTTCGGCCCATTTGGACCCCCCTCACGCGCGTTTATGAAGCGCGCGCATCACTTAAAACACGAATATTGAGTCATACCGCGGAAACCGCACGTCCGATTGACGTGCCGTCTGCGCGTACACATCACGAATAATAATTAGAATGTTTCAAGGTTGTTTCAGCTCAATCCGGAGACATGGTTTGGCCGGCACCACTCAAAGTGCCCGTCTTTTGTTTCAAAAGGACGTCATTTTAAGTGAAAAGCATCAACTGACATACGGAAAACCGACCAAACGAATTCCGAATCTGTTGATAATTTATCCCAACAATCCATGGGTCATATGTGACGTGTACGAGCCAACCCGGGATGAATCTGAGTCGCGGTGTGGCCAGGATAAGTCTAGGTGACTCTCTTTTGTTTAAAATGGACACCATTTTAAGTACATACGGAAAAACGACCAAACGGATTCGGTTTCCGTTGAAACTTTAGGAGAACGATCCATGGGTCTTATGTGACGTGTACGAATCATCCCCGCTTCAATACGACATGCGGTGTGGCTGACACCACTCAAAGTGTCCGTCTTTTGTTTCAAAAGGACGTCATTTTAAGTGAAAGGCATCAACTGACATACGGAAGAACGACCAAACGCATTCGGATTCTATCGATACTTTATCACAACGATCCATGAGTCATATGTGACGTGTACAAGTCAACCCCGTCTTAATCCGAGACGCGGTGTGGCCGACACCGCTCTAACTCTGTCTCTTTTGTTTAAAATGGACATGATTATAAATGAAAAGAACAACTGGCATACGCAAAACTGACCAAACGCATTCATAATCTTTTGATAATTTATCACAACGATCCATGGGTCATATGTGACATGTACGAGCCAACCCGGGATGAATCTGAGTCGTGGTGTGGTCAGGATTAGTCTAAGTGTCACTCTTTTGTTTAAAATGGACAACATTTTAAGTACATACGGAAAACCGACCAAACGCATTCGGTTTCCATTTAAACTTTAGGAAAACGATCCATGGGTCATATGTGACGTGTACGAATCAACCCCGCCTCAATTGGAGATGCGGTGTGGTCGGCACCACTCATAGTGTCTGTCTTTTGTTTCAAAAGGACGTCATTTTAAGTGAAAAACATCAACTGGCATACGGAAAACCGACCAAACGTATTCGGATTGTGTCGATACTTTAGCACAACGATCCATGGGTCAAATGTGACGTGTACGAGTCAAACCCGCCTCAATATGAGGTGCGGTGTGGCCGATATCACTTCAGGTGTATGTATTTTGTTTAAAATGGACATCATTTGAGGTAAAAATATATGGTATAGAAAAAACCGATCAAATTATGAATTGAATTTCGGATTCCACATATAATTGTCATCTAAATTTTAAAATGAATTCTAAATGAATTATGTATGTTTATAATTATGTTATGAATTCTACTTTAATTATGGATGTGTATATTTTCAGGATGCATTATATGTGCTGGTTGGTTGGTTTTCATTATTTGTATATGTTGGTTTGTTCTCTATATGTATGCATTATATGTGTTACAGGTACAATAATTGGATTGAAAAATGAATTGAAAACGAGGGCATAATTGGATTGAAAATTTAATTGAAAATGCCCAAAAACCAGACTTTCTTGTGCAAATTGCAGGCTGCTGTGCAATTTGCACAGCAAAGCCTATGCCAACGGTTTTCAAACCGTTGGCATAGGCTTTATGTAACTGTTTTTACCAACGGTTCCTTGAACCGTTGGTAAAAACACCTTATCCCAACGGTTTGAAACCGTTGGGATACCCTGTTGCATGGTTGTTTTTACCAAAGGTTCTATGAACCGTTGGTAAAAACCTTTCCCAACAGTTTGTAAACCGTTGGGAAAGAAAATTATCTGTTGATTTACCAACGGGCCAAACCGTTGGGAAAGGCCTTTCCCAACGGTTTGGCAGAACCGTTGGGATAGGTTGATTTTTTCTGACCTATCCCAACGGTTCTGTGTAAACCGTTGGGAAAAGCCTTTCCCAATGGCTTACTTCCCCACGGTTTGCAGAACCGTTGGTATAACATATACCAACGGTTCTGCAGCCTTTCCCAACGGTTCTAAACCGTTGGGAAATGCTGGATTTCCAGTAGTGATTCTTTTTAATTTCATTAATGTCTTTTGTTGTATGCTACACCAAAAGGAGCTTGCACAACATGCATCCCTGACATGGCTTGCATTACACACAATCGCGACCTTCCATGATAGCGTGTGTTGTACACAATACCGAGTTTCGCTAAACAACGATATGTTATATAAACTATCCGTTATGAATAGTAATACCCAATTTTTGAAATTTTGTAAATTTTATTTTTCAAAATGAACTTCATTTTTGGATTCGGAATATCGAAATTATCCTAGGGTAAAATTTTGGTATTTTTCTGAAAAATTTTAATTTTTGATGAATAGTGAAAACACTGGCTTACTATTTAAAAACCGACTTTTTATTTAAATAATTATTTATTTTATTTAAATTCATTTTAGGTAAAAATTGATACAGAATACCTATATAAGTTCAATTTAATTCATTTGAGTCATTTTATAATAATTTTAAATATGTAAAAATTTTATTGAACTTTTCACCGTCTTTTACCCACCTCCTAGGAGATTTTGCAAATTTACATACAACTTAATTTTACCGCTTCTGTGAGTGGAATTTCAAAAATCTGAGAGACACGGTTGATGTCAGTAAGTAAAATGTGGTTCAATGAGATGAAAATAATTTTTGGTGAATAGTAACTTTTTACTTTTATTTACCACGGTTAAAAGTAAATAGGGTAATTAAGGGTAAAAATGATATTATTATTACCCTAACACATGTCTTAATTCTATTGGATAAGTGTAATTCGACCAAAAACAACATTAGGGATAAAATATTACCCTTTAGGTCCACTTGGATTAGATTAGAACATTTAATAATATTTTATTTAAATAATAGTTAAAATAGTTAAAATCAATGTTTAATAACTAAAACATTTTTAATATAGGGTTATACATAAGATACATTCGACTATAAATATTCATTAGAAATATATAAAAGATTTCTTACATAATGGTATTTTATTTGAAATTTTTATACATTATATATTTTAATTTATTTATGACACAATGATGAGGCAGTAATTATATTATTAATGAAATATTGACACAATTAATGTTATAAATACCCAAATAAATGTAATTTGAGACTTTTTATGAATTAAAATAATTTTCTATTTTAATATGACATGTTAGTATTGATTTAATTAACTTTTTTCGAACTAATATTTCTGTTATGAGTTTCACAAAAATCAATTACCAAATAGTGTCAAAATTGACATAAAATAGTTTTTTAAAAAAATATTATATTATTAATTGTTATATTATTCTTGAAAATATAAGGTTCAGAAAAATGACTTAGATAAGGTTATATATATTAATAATAAACAACTTGGGGTTCGTTTGTCTTGTTATAGTAAGTTTATTAACCTTATAGTGTAAGAAAACAAGAAGACACGGTAAAAGTTACATTATCTAACTTAAAGTTAAATCTAAATGATAAGGTCAAAATAGAACCCTAAACTTGTATAAATTATATTGGATGAGAGGATTTCGACCCATACCCACCTTAGCTTCTAAATAAATCAATTTGAAGCTATTAAAAACCGAATATGGCTTTATAATAAAATAATATTTTTAGTTTTTCCTAAGGTGCCCCTCTCCTCCCTTATAAAAGGGCACCTCCTCCCTCTCTTCCTCACACCACTTTGAGCCTTCAATATCGGCCAAACCCTGCCAAATTCTCTTCTCCACTTCTTTATAAACATACTAGAGGTCCTGGTCTTCTTAAAATACCAATCTTAGTACCCTAAAAGGAGGTCTCAAAGAGGCGTTTCAAATAAGAGGTAATGTCAGTTACCGATTCTTTCAACTTTATTTCTTCTTCCACTTCTTCTTCTTTAGTTGTTTAATTATGAAGTAATAACATCAGTATAACTCATATAATGATATGTTATTATAATTATGAAACAAACCTATTTCCCCATCTATCCATTCTACGGAAAATGAAATCACTGCGCGTGCGTACGTACGGAATACCGTCTCCACGCCGTGTTGTAATCTATTTTCCTCCACAACCATACTTGGATGGGTATAATGGTGAAAATAAATAACTATATATGATTATTTTAAAGTGTTATTGATTCTTAAATAGTATAAATGCACTCCAATACAATTCCACGATCATGGGAATGATATCATCGCTCGTGCGTACGTACGGAATACCGTCTCCACGAACGCGATGAGGTTCATTTTCCATGATTCCATGATTAACCATTCAAGAATGATTATAAAGTATATATAATGAAAAATAATGAAATATATGACATAATGAAGCTACTGGATTTATGTATACATATATATATTTCATATACTTACTTCCATTCAAGTCAATAAGGAAAAGAAAACAGCGTTCATGCGTACGTACGACATTCCATCTCCATGAACGATGTATTTCATTTCATTTATCTATATATTATATATATTTATGTATACTGAATATATGATATATATATATCATGATTTAAATTCTGTAAGTAATTAAATCATGATATAATTAGTAATAATATCAAGAACAACAATTCCAAACACGTACAATAAATAAAACGTTTTACCCAAATCGTTGCTTTGACATCAAATTTACAAAATAACGGGTAATATAAGGTCATAAGTGGACCATATATGATATAATAAAAATGAATATGATTCTGTAATAATTCAATGACATTATTTAAATCATTATACAGGAGTTTTGGATACGTACGAAGCATATCGGACCTAAGGTAAGGGATAATTTTGCAAATCTCATTTTTATCCGAGATTTCTTATTTGTAAGTATTTACTGGGGTTATTTCTATCATACATTTCCATGTTTTATAAAAGTGTTTTCATGTATGTTTAAAGTCCTTTTTACCCATTTTTAACTTTTACTACATGGTATGTAAGGAATCTTTCTTTTGTTTACCATACGAGGTACTTTTTTACTTTTCCGACAAAAGTATGAGGAGAATGTTATTTTTAACTTATACGGCATGAACGGATTTTTACGGTTTCATAACGCCTCAGTTTCATGAAGCTTACTATACAATATTGCATGATTATTTTCAACAAAACCCTTTTCTTTTAAAATTTCATGGAATTTTGTAAAAATAAAATGATTTTGAAGAAGAAAGTATATTTTCCTCAAGAATTCATTTCAAGTGTTTTATCAAAACCATTTTCCATCTAAGATGACATTATTTCATATTTGTATGTTTCAAGTCTAATGTCTCTATTATTTACATGGTTTTACTTCTCTTATGATGAAATTATATCCATTTGTTTTATATGTATTATGTTATGATGGGATGATGTTTATGAAACCCATTTTATTCTTTGGGTTATGATGAATGTTTTAAGTTTATTTTGTGGCACAAGTAAGAATTATTTCATTATGAGATGGGTGGGACCTATATCTCTATCCAATTCATTGGGTAAAGATTTATATCTCATTAGATAGACATGGCTATAATGGTAAGTCAATCTATTTCAGTGTTACAGGACAGAAATGAGGAGTGAACTCAATTCAGAAAGGGACTTTGTCCACTAAGATGGTCTTTGCAGCAATGCCTTGGCTACCATGGAAATCATATCATGTGCTTAATGTTTTTCTACAATTACAAGTTTTATTCCCAAGCTATTTTATCATGATTTATGTTCTGTTATGATCTATGCCTTACCTACTGCCATGTTTTATGTCATTTCTCAATATTTCGATGTTTAAACATTATGTTCATGTTTTTATGTTCAAATGTATATGGTTTCTTTTATTTTATCCATGCCTACCCTTACTGAGCATTTAAGCTCACCCTTTATATGTTTTCTTTTCCCCATGATTTAAAGAAAGGTTTTAGGTAATAAAGTATTATTAGAAGATATTGAAGATCTTGAAGAAAGGTTTTGGGAGATGTTGAAGATCTTTCACCATGATTAGAAGATTATTTTCAGAGTTTCCAAAGACACTAAACTGTTACGGTCCTTTGGTGTCTGTTTTTGTTATGTATTAAGCATTCCGAAAAAGTATTGTAATGTCCATGTACGTCAAGCTTCGGGTCTCTACAAAATGATCCTTTCTTAGGGTTTATTATCAGAATAATGATTTTATTCCTAGTAAATTCAATCCTCAAATGGATCATATATTTATGAATATTGTGAAAAATACTCAATCCTTCGGTAAAAATGAGTTTTTGTATGAATATTTGGTAGAGAAAGTTATTGATATCTTATCGAAATAATTGTAAATAAAGTGAATAACTATATATGATATAAAAAAATCACTAATCTCAGAATGCATGATCATATTATAACTTTAATTAATTATAGAATAAATCTTAGGAGAGATGACAAGAAGAAAAAGTGCAAAAATGGAGTTGTTTTTACATCTACTTTTTTAGATCTAATTTATATATCCTCAAATGATAAACCAAGTACCTATAGAGTAATGAACTGTTATAAGTTTAGTGGAGATGAGATAGCCCATTTTTTATAAGGATAAATTATAATTTATAAAAAAAGAACTTTTTGAGGGAAAAATGGAAATATATAAATGAAAATTCTGAAAATAAGGAATCTAATGAAATAATATTCTATGAGTGTAAGAAACCTAAATTTATTAAATCTAATTTACAAAAACCCTATAGAAGAGTAATAATATCCTCTAATAAGTATTCTATGAAAAAATAAGAAGTTTGAAGGCCATGGACACTTGTACTTCTAGTGGTGGTGAAACTACTTCTTATAGTTCATCGTAGGACAATGATGATAGTCAAAATATTATGGTATTCTATTCCAATTCTATAAATAATGTAAAATATTTTATAAGAAATGTAATTGTAAATGAATTTTAAAATTTTAATCAATATTTAAAATGTTCAGATGATTTACATGATGAAAGTGATAGTGATGATGTTTATATGACTAATGTTTAAATATATTTATACATGGATTATCTTGAGAAAGGAGATATGAGAATTAAGTATTCATGTGAGAGAGATAAAATTGATTTATCTAATTTTTTATGACATATAGTAAACTTAAATAAATGTCTTATAAACAATAAAAATAATTTTTTATTTTAAATATGAGTTATATAATTTAAATGCTATAAATGTGAAGTTAAAATTTTAGTTGGAAGAATATAAGTGTAGAGAAACTAAGATAATTATTGATAAAAATTTTAAAGGAGTTATTGTTTCATTGTAAGATCATCTTAAGCCATATGGTTAGAAGAATGGAATTAAAAATCTATGTTTAAATTATATATAATTCCTAGAAAATACTATTGAAGTATAAATATAAAGTTAAATGTTTTAAAAAAATTATTGGAAAATATTTCAACTCAAAGAGAATAATTTGAGAATATGTGTGGACAACTGACAGTTAAGAGGACTACATATGAAATTTGTATGAAAACCATTGGATAATTAACTTATAAGCCAAATTAGTTTGTACCAAAAAATAACATTTTTATATTATGTTTCAATTATGAGGATGCTATAAAGAACATTGTTCTCCAAATAGAATTCAATCATTTAGAATAACTCATGCATTTATTTCTATGGAACTTATTGTTTATGAGAATCAAAGGGATATAAAACATTGGGGTATTAATGTTATATTTTCAAATAAATCATGATAAATTATGGGTTTTTTTCCAAAAACTTAATTTCAATACATGAAGTTTATATGTATCAATATCTTAATTTATGTCCCCGTTAAATAGTAACCTTTTATTTTTTTTAGTCATTTAAATTTTTACTTTATGCTTGAATTTTAAAAGTTTTTATTAATATTTTTCATTACTTCCTTTTATTTAGTTGTGTTTTTTTTGGATAACTTTTTAAGTATATATTTTTTTATTTCAGATAGATTTTTTGGTATTTGAGAAAAAAAAATTATAAAACATATTGTCATGGAGAATTTCAAGCTTAATTATCAAAATATAACATCTAGATAATTAAATACTGATTTTTCTAATCTTACACATTTTTGAAGATTTTATTTTTTTTTATTTTAAAAATAATTTTAATTTTATATTTTTAATGAGTTTTTTATTTCATGTAAAGTGAATTGATAAAATTTATTAAATATCAACTTTAATTATTTTAAGGTTTTATTACACCATGAGTTTTGGTGGAATATGTTTTTGATTGTTTGATCAAGGAAAATTGAAGGATGCTTATGGATCTTATAAAAAATGATAGTGTACCCAGATTTTGGTAAATGCATTCGTTGTTGTAGTGTTTCCAAATCATTTTCCAAATTTTCATTTTTCATATTTCTTTTTCATTTGATAAATGGTTTATTTCATGATATTTCATCTAGGGAAATTATATGAGATAGGTTCATTGATTCTAAATTATATTTATTGTTAGAGTTCTTGCTGAAGGAAGTGATCCAGTTTCAAGGCTATGAGTCTATTATCATAACTAAGGAGGAATACAATTTGTTTTATCCTAATATTTTTCATGTTCTCTATAGAACCTCTAGGTTTATTGAAAAAGACAGTGAGAAAATATTTTCCTTTACACTTTTGGAAAATCATTTAAATCTATCTTTGAGAAGATTTGATGACATATTATAATTAACATATTAAGGGGAATCTTGTTTTGTGTCTCATAAATTATTTAAGGATTTTAAATAATTTTTTATTTCTAAAGAGGATGAAATTTAATTTAATATGAAAGAAAGTGTTAAAAATACTAATCACCTATAACTAGAAGTAATTATTATTTTTCATTTCATTCAACCTTTTTTATTATTCAAAAAGGTTAATGAGAATATGGTGAAAATTACGGATGTCTATATTCTATATTTTTTTTTGAACATGACTGGCATGACCCAGACCCATACACCTCGATCCAATAAAAAATAAAATATTCTATACATATTGGTTTTTACACGAATTTAAATGAATAAAATTTATCCATCCATAATTATAATATCAATACAAAAACTAATTTTCATATATACCAAAGACCTTTTAGTTTTATAGTTTTAGAGAATTAGTAAAGAACTTTAAGTAACAAAAACCATATCTTTCTTACCCAATTATAATTTTTCCCATTATGAAAAAAAATTCTAATTTCAAATTAATTCTTTAACATTTCCCATAAAATTATATACACATGATGTCCTTCATGTCTTATCAGACTTAATAAACTTCTTCATAACTTATTCAAATGGAAAACAAAATAAATGGATGATCAAAAATTCTATGTAAGGGGTAGCGTATATAAAAATATATCATAAAAAAGGGGGAATAAATAATTTGGAATAAATAAATAATAACCAAATAATTACATATAAATAATAACATGTGAATAAAAAATATTCATGTATAACATAATAATGTAAATAATCACATGGAAAACCCTAAATAATTTTATAATGGTAGAATTTATAATGGTGTGCATCTTAATCTTATCACCAAGGACTCATGAGAAGACATCATTAATAAATTAATTAAGAATACGAAAAATACTTAAGTTAATTTATCTAGTGAAACCTATTTCTATATTGAGGAATAATATATTAATGGGTCCCACCAATCAATAAATAAGTCAATTGCATTCATCATATTAAATGAATGAATACATAATAAATAACCAATTTGTCATAGTAATCAATAAACATCAGTAATAGGATAATACGTATATGTAATGCCAATATTTCCATAATCAATAAAATTATGGGTATCTTAAGACCTATTAAATAAAGAAATAAATTTAGGGTATTCATACGGGAAAAGAATTATAGGAAAATTTATACTTGATATACAATGGATTATTAAGCAGGACAAAGTCAATTATGGGTTATTTATCTTATAAACATTTTATTTCAATCACACTACGCATACATAAGTGTGACTTAACCATCCTGATCTACTTCAGTGATTGAAATTTAATAAACAATTCCTTGGTCTAAGAGTTCACCATTAGACAAGGAAATCGACTCAGATAATTCCCCAGTTCTCCACACATAATATATTGATCTATAAATGGTACTTTAGGAAGTTCTTTATTTCCCTCCATCAAACTATTTATTTTTATTTAGTAATTATTTTTTTTATGTCCGTAGTTTCAACACATGAAACATATTCTCTTTACTTTGGGACATTTAACCTACTGTTTATTTCCAAATTATCAATATATAGGAAGTTGAATCATCTTCATCCATGATCTTAATCAACTTAAATCTCATTTAACCTTTTTTCTATTATTAGTTGTGTTAGAAAACATACCCAAGATGGGGTTGTTAATAAAATATTGAGATTGTAGGTTATGAATAATCAAAAGGTTTTATACTTTTTCCTCAATTTAATTTGGTTTCTAATGAGGAAAATTATTACCATATCCTCCACAATTAGTCTTAATAGGATTCTACCTAGTTCTAAATAATTAATAAAACCAGGAAATATATTGTGATCAATAATAATCGTAGTGAGTAATCATGTAATCATGAAAAAACATTAATAAGATGTCTAAATAATGAACCCTTATTTTCAATATATTAATAAATTTCATTAAAATTTCTTTTTAATAGTGATAAATATATTGGTTTATATAATAATACATAAAACCTAGAAAAAACATTTCTATATAAAAATATTGATTTTAATCATGAAATGATTTTATTAAAATTTCATTATTATTTATTAAGAAATAATAAATAAATTTTAATTAAGTAATGTATTTATATATATAACAATAATTTGGTTGATCCTATTCATACTCATAAATCTAACTTCTTGGAAATAATTATTGAATTAAATAATAATATATCAATAGTATATAATGGTTCAGTTAAACTTGATGCTATGTTTAAAAAAATCTATCAAAGACATACAATTTATTTAAATAAAAATATATCATGAATTCTTGGGTTGTTACACTTTTGGGAGTTATAAATAGAACCTAAAGGAGGCATGGACATCAGTAGATATGAATCAAACATAAATCGAATGAAAATCAAAGCATTATGTGCCTTGAGAATACTTGTGTGATTCTTTATTGTACTAAACTTATCTTTCATCTTTTATTCTATATTTATCCCATTATTATTCTTCCAATACTTTTAATAGATTAGATGGAAATTTTTTAATGGTTCTCCTCTAATCATACCTCCTCTTATTCTTCTATTTTTGGGTTCTCACAACCACCAAAGTGAGGGTCCTTAGGTTTATTTCTCTCTTCACCAAAAATCAATTGTTATATTGGGTTTCTTACTTTAATCATTGAAAAAAAATTATTTATTTCTTCTCAACTATCATGGTTACTTCTAAATAATTTTTTTTAATTTAATGTACCTTCATTGATTAAGGGGATAATATATTGGGACTGATCATGAGTTATTACCAGAATCCTTTATCAAATTCTATTTCATTTTAATTTCCATTGTGTTTACATTGTTTATTTTATATATATATCTCATTCATGTTTGTTATAACTTAATTTTATCATTAAAATTTTTTAATTTATTTTATTTTTTAAGGGTAATTCTCCCTATTATTATATTACTTGAACCAATACTTGGTATCAAAGGAGCCCCCATTTTCAAAAAAATTATTAAAAATATTAATCATTTTCAAGGAATGATCTTTAAGAATGTATTATTCCACTAAAACCAAAAGTTATCCTAAAGGAAACTAAATGGTTTGATCTCATTTTTTATGGATAAAATTATAGTTATTATAAAAATAGTTTGAATACTTTATTATAGTTATTGGTTATCCTAAATAGAAAATTATCATTCATGGTTACACACCCTCTAAATAATTGAAGGAAAAATAGACTCCCGATGATATTACATCTTTTAAAAATGAAGTAAAACACATGAATTATCTTCCTTAGGGTTTAGATAATAATTAATTTAATAATATTTACAAATGTTAAATTATTCATGAAATTTATAAAATGATTTAGGAAACTCATGAATGCACTAATAAAGTCAAGTATACTATAATAGATTTGTATCTTCAAGATTTGGAAATCTTTTTCATGAATTATAATGAATAATTTATATAATTTTGTAATGGAATAAAATATATTGGTGATATTATTTCCACAAAAATTATTTTTAATGTGATACTTTGGGTATTTTCAATTTTATAGTCTCATTAGGTAATGAAAATTAAATAAGAAAAGGATATTGAGAACCTGGTTGTGGAAGAACTTATTGGATAACTACTAACCTATGAGATTACCATGAAATGGAAATACAAAAAGGAATCCAATGATTTTACAGAAATAAATAATATTTAATTTAATTTAATTAATGATTATTATTATTATAATTATGATATTTTGAACCCATCAAATAATATGAAAAAATCATGAGAAAGAAGAAATATTTTCCTTATACCAAATAGGACAACAAACATGAATAAGAAGTGGTAACTTAATTATATTGAAAATATAAGTAACACATCAAGTAAGAGTTTCCAATATTTAAAAACAATATTAATGAAAATAAAAAAATTAATAAAGCCTTAAAATTTTATATATAGAGTGACATTTATGACTCCCTATCCTCAACCGAAACAAGTGATGAGGGAAAAACTGTCTCATAGTTGAAATTGAGGTGAATGATTAGGTAAATTATTGAAAATCCTCTTATTCTTAATTTCATTTAAATTATAATGATCTTAAAATGTAATATATCAACTCAAGGATATATTTTGTGAACTCAGAAAAAAATCCAATAACTTAAAAAAGTTATAATCAAATAGTGAATGAAAAGGATAAATATTCT
The DNA here is from genome assembly GCA_963277665.1 of Viscum album. Taxonomy (NCBI): domain Eukaryota; kingdom Viridiplantae; phylum Streptophyta; class Magnoliopsida; order Santalales; family Viscaceae; genus Viscum; species Viscum album. The sequence goes on along the minus strand of OY728119.1, from coordinate 174,067,975 downwards.
AATAACAATGGTGAAGTATCCTTAAATTAAAAGGATCAATAAAATTTCAAAAAATTATAATTAAAAAATAAATAACATAAAAATTCTATTTCTAAGTTCACCCAAGGTGAAAAAAATTAAATAAAACTTTGGGTTCCTAAGTAAATTAAATAAACCAGTTTGGTCTTGATCTTTCAAATCAATCAAGAACCACTAAAAATAACATGTTTGTGTAAGGGTACCCTCAAAATAATTCTTTTTATTATTATCAAAATTTTAGGAACATTATTTTTGAATTTAATTATAAAAATAATAGTTTTGGTGGACACAAAAGTGTTCATTTGTCTTCTAATAATTTATTTAAAGGATCTTATTAAAAATAAATATGGGTTCCAAAATATTTTTTAGCTAATATATGAGGACCCAAAATTATAGTAACAAAATTTTCAATTTCATTATTATTTTGTTTGAAAAATGTATCATGAAAAAATTCCATTTAACCACTTTGTACAAGGATTTTGGGTGATATATACACATCGGTAGTGACTACTCAGAGTCCAGGCATCTTTAAAATCATGATGGAGGCCATGTCACTTTTAATGATAACTCAAGGAGTAATATCATCATTATAGGTACTATAATTTTTTCAAATTACACTGTTATAAATGATGTTTTATTTTTTGATGGTTTAAAACAAAATTTTATAAGTATTAATAAATTATGAATTTATGTTTTTAATTTAACTTTTGAAAATTATTTTTTTAAGATTTTTATTCTAATGGAAATCTATTATTTTCAACTTCTAATTTTCCAAAATTTATATTTTATTTCCTTAAAATATATTTCAATTCAAAATATTAAATGTATTAATGAAAAACATAGTGATTAATGGCTTTGTAATAGGCTCCTTGGTTATTATAGTGAACACACACTTGTAAAACTCAACTGAAATTTTCTAGTACAATATTTTCCTAAATTGCATTGCAAAAATGACATTGGGTGTGAACCTACCCAACATAGTAAGAAAAAATCATTTAAATATAAAAAGAAAGTATCCATGCCAAATTCCCTTGATATTATTCACCTTGATTTATTTGGACCAACCCATGTTTCATGTATATAAGGTAAATTGTATACATTTGTAATTGTGAAGTATTATACAATATTTATGTGGCTTTATTTATTGGCTCATAAAAATGATTATTTAAAGTATTTATAAATTATACAAATAAAGTTGAAAATTAAAAATGTAATAGGATCATATCCATTCTAAGTTATAACAAGGGAGAGTTTGATAATAATTATTTTATTTACACTTTTACATAACATGGTTACAATATTTATTATTCCACTCCAAGGAATCTACAACAAAAAATGGTTATTGAAATAGGGAATTAAAATCTATAAGTGATTACAATAATACTCTTAAATAAATTTAGACTCCATTTATATTTTTGGGTCGAGTCAGTTAATACTTTTTTTTATACCCTAAACCATGTTCTCATAAGACCCTTCCATAAGAAGAGCCCCTGTGAAATTTTGAAATAAATAATTCTTAAATTTAGATTTTTTAAGGTGTTTGGGTGAAAATTATATATCATTTATAGCAAATAAAATCTAGGAAAGTATGATACCAAATTCAATTATGGTATTTTTCTTAGGTTCTATAACTTCGGTAAAGTATACCAAGTCTTAAATAAAAGAACTAAGACTATAAAAGAATTATTTTACATCAAATTTTATGAGACTTTTCCTAACAATCGTCCCCAAATTGATGAAATTGAGGTTTACCTAGAACATTGGACCTTAAATAATCCACCTCCTTCTAAAAATTTGTTGATTTAGAAGAACCACTATCTATACCTTTTCTTAATGCATGGATGAAATCTAAATTCCATACCTTATAAAATATTATTGGTGATTTGTATATTAATACTCATAAAATAATGTTGGTTTTAAATTATATTGAACATTAGGTTTTTATTCCACACCTATAGCCCCTAAATATTTATGATTTCATTAATGGTTAAAATTTCAAACATTTAATGCAAGAGGAGTTGGACCAATTTACATGGAATAACATTTGGTCTCTTGTTGAAATACCCAATGTTCATCTAACTGGTACCAAATGGGTTTTTAAAAATAATCTATATGTGAAAGTTGAAGTCACCTTTAAAAAATATAGACTCATAGAAAATGGAAATAATCAAGAAAAATGAATTAATTACAATGAGATAATTATACCTACCTTGTGATTTGAATTCATTAGAAACTTATTTTCATTCCACGCACATTTAGGTTTTAGGTTTTTTTAAAATAGATGTTAAAGGTTATTTTTAATGGTTTTATCTATGAAAAGGTTTATGTTGAACAACCACCTAATTTTAATGATTCAAAATTTATAAATCATGTTTTCAAGATAACAAAGTATTTTATGGATTAAAACAAGCCCCTTAGGCTTAGTATGAATGATTAACTAAATTTATTTTATAAAATTATTTTATAATGGGAAATTATAATTTGACTTTGTTTTTTAAATCCATTTCAATTTATTTTTTATTTGTTTAAATTTATATTGATGAAGTTATTTTCAATTCTAAAAAACAATCTCTATTTAATGAGTTTTCAGATTAAATGAGAAATGAATTTTAAATTAGTTTTATGGGTGAGTTATTGTTTTTTATTGGATTTTAAAGTTTTAAAAATATGGATAGTATTTTTCAAATCCAAGTCAAATTAAAAAAATGGAATTTTAAATCATTTTTAAATGGATCAAGTAAAGGAGATAATTACACCTTTGATTACTTATCAAAAGCTAATATTGAATTAATTTATTAAATTGGTTGACAACTAGATTTATAAAGGTTTGATTTTAAGTATTGTTTATCTTACAATGACCCTGCCAGACATCTTATTTAGTTTTTTTCATTGGTAAAATGTTTATACCAATCCTAAAGAATATAATTTCAAATCTCTTGAAATAATTTTCAAATATTAAAAAGTTTCTAAAAAACCTTGTTCATTTTATAAAAAAGATACTTTATTTGAAAATACTAGTTTTTAAAATATGAGTTTTTTTATGGAAAATATATATAAAAAGTAAAAGTGGCACTTGTCACCTGCTTGGGAAATTACAAGTCTCTTGGAGTAATAAGAAGAAAATATGTGTTGATCTTTATATAGTTGGAGTGTAATATATATCTATGAGGAGTTGTCACTCCGAATTTATTTGGATTTCAAATGATATATTAGAATATTGTAATACTGGTGATCATGTTCTTATAAAGTGTGATAATAGTAGTTCCAATAGTATTTCGAGAAATCCCATTCAAAACTTAATCACAATTCACATTGATCTTAGGAACCACTTTTTTAGATGTAACTTTTAAAAAGGTGATATATGGTTAGATTTTATCAGCATTAACTTTAAATAAATAGATATATTCATGAAACCATTATCTCTATAACTTTTTTATTTTACTACGGGGGAGTTGGGAATGGTTCACTTATGACAATTACATTGAAATTAGGCAAGCTTGAGGATTTGATTTTCCTTTTTTTAAAATATATATTTATTTCAAATTTGATGAATTATTATAGCATATTAAATTATATTTTAAATAAAATATTTTTATTTTTTTCAATTTTAAAAATTATTGACCTTTTAAAAGGAGGAGATATTTACTTTTTTTTAAATTTCCTGCATGTTTATGAGTTTTTTTTATAATCATAAATGGGAAGAAATTTATCATACAATGTTTTTTTTTATTTTCAAAGGGAGATAATGATAGTAATATCAAGGTGATATAATGGTAAAGTAAAGTGAGTTTTAATTTCCTAGAAATGATATCCCTATCTAGATACAATAATCTGGATTTGGTTTAGCGTATATACACCATGGTGTAATAACCTTCAAAGGGTTTGGTTGGGTATTAACCATATCTTCACCCTGGGAATGATTGTGGGCATTTAACCAAAACCTTTCTTTACACTCATGGGTGATATTATTTGGATAATTTTCATTTAATTTACAATTTCTTAGGAAAGATTTAAATATATGGATTAAAATTCTCTTTATTTAAAATCTATTCAAAATTTATTTTTCCAATTTTATTATGAAATTTTAAAATAATTTTAGAAATTAATTTGGAATTTTTTTATTAAAACCTTTTATATTCATTTATCTCTTTATATTATTTTTAATTATATTTTTTTGTGATCGTCAAAATGGTGTATATTTTTATGACTCTCTTGGATGTTTCAATGATCACAAACACCAATTTTGTTTCTAACTATTTCATTTGAGTGCTTTTTAGTGTTCATATTTGGAGATATAAAGTTGAATAGTTAATCAAAGGGTTCAAAAGGAGCATGGTAGGTTATTTGGAGGACCCTCACTTGGTAGTAGAACTCAACATCCAATGGAACAAAGAAAAAAAACTTTTTTTCCAGTATCAAAATTCCACTAGTGATCCCTCAATGGTTTTCTAGTAATCCTAATAGAATTTCATAATCCTTTCATTCCCCAATGACTAGATGGTGTCCGCCCATAGGCCCATCAGTGTCCCTAAGAAGCAAGCTAGTGGAATCATCTCACAAAAAATGGTGAGTCCAATAAAACTAGTTTCTTAAAGTGGACACCACAACTGGGACTCACCATTTAAAAATCTATTTGACCTCATAATTCTCCAGAATGACCAAGGGATTTTTGGGTATAAAAATAGGCCCTAATGAGGAAATTAAATCAATAGATATGAATCAAACATAAATCATATGTGAATCAAAGATACTTGTTCCAAATATTGAGAATATTCTTGTGCTTATTTATTATTATCAAATTCTCTCTCATCACTTCTTCTCTATTTATCTCAATATTATTCTTTCAATATTTTAAATATTTTACAAAGTTAATTGTAATGGTTGTTTCCTCTAAGAAACATTCCGCCATGTTTTCTTATTCTCTTGGGTGATCACTACCACTATGGTGAGTTTTATTAGTTTTTTTTATTTCTCCACTTAAAATAATGTGTTGTATTGGGTTTTTTCACTATTGAAAATATAGTGTCTTTATTTCTCCATAGGTATATTTTTTAAGGTTTAAGTAAATGGTTTTAATCTAAAATGTCTCAAGAAATGAATAATAGGATACTTAGGTACTCATCTTGATTTATCCCCAAACCACTTTATCAAATTATATTTCCATTTATTTTCCATTGTGCTTACCTTTTTTACTTTATATATATATATATATATAATTTTATTTTATCACTTAATTTATTTATATAACTTGTTTAATTAAGTTTCAATTTTTAAAGGTAAACTCAACCATATTTCAATCTTACTTGGACTAAAATATAGAAATGAATTTTTCATTTATTAATATGTATAAACAATACTATTTAATAAATTTGATACTCTAAATAGAATAAATTTAACATTTAAATAGAAAAAATATATATATAATAAAAAAATCGAATATAAAATTTATTTTTATCAGTGAATAATTAAATTAGCATTCCATATAGTTTCTTAATTTATATCTTTGATGTTATTATATCATCATCCCTTTGAATTTAATCAATAAATTATATTTATATCATTATTTAAAATTAATTACTTTAATAAAAATATATATTTTATGATATTCCAAATGTATAAAACTATATATAATAATGAAATCATATAAAATTTATTATTTTGATAATTAAATGATTATATCATCATAATTTCTAGTTAAAAAATACCCTATGACCTATGAATAAGATCTAAGGGTAAGAAATGCAATGGTGGTGGTCCTGGGTAGTGGATCAACTATCATGGATCACATAGTGATTTCCATGGCCTTGTGCTTCTCCCTCACATGATTTCTCTCAAGTCATGATTTTTATCCTCAACTTACAATTGGTATAGGGAAAATTCTAGTGACACTACTTCATTTCCAAGCTCAGAAAAATGATCCTCATAAGTAAGTATCTGACAGCTTGATTCTATTGATTTCATAATGAGGTTACATCAATGTATACCTACAAATTCTATAACTATATTATAAATGAATTATTTGATACCTATAATTTTTTCAAATTAATATATCATGATTCGTTTTAGTTCACTCTCACATTTGAAATAATATATTTAGTATAAAATTAATTTTAAGTAGTATATATACTGAAATCTCAGGGTGTAACTTTTTTCCCTTAAATAAATTATGTCCTCACAATTTTAATTTAACTCATCGATGATAATATGGGGTGTCCTAAATATAATCATGAATCATGATAAAATTTCTAATGAGATATCAACCTCACTATTTATGGTGAGACTAATAAACTCATATTTCTCACTTAATAAGCTTATTTTTTTAAAATATACTTCAATAATTTGTTATAAGACATTAGAGTTTCTGGATACATACCTTTCCCATATATATTTTCATGATCATGAACTCAACCAAATACAAAAAAAAAATGATTATGATAAAAAAAATTAATATGAAAATTAATCATAAGTGACTTATCTATTGTAACCATCATTTCAACATAATGTGCATTTTGTTTAGAAATTATTAGAAACTATAAATCTTTTAGTTTAATTCAGGTTTCCATAAATAACCTAATCCCCAAAATTAAAATCCCAAAATTAGCATGAACCTTCTCAAAAAAACAAATTAAAATATATGGCCCAAGAATTAAACGTAAAATTTATCCAAAAACAATACTAATCACAAATAAATTAATATATAGACTTTAATCACAATTATAATCCGAAATGATTATAATATATCCCCAAAAATAACTTGAATTTTACTCACATAAAATTATTTTTCAATCCCCTAGGTTGTCTAATTTTATATTAAAAAATAAATTACTATATTTTCCTAGTTATGCATAATTAATTTGATATTAGTTCGCATACCAACCCTAAGTGTTATATATCCTCAATCATGTATTTTTTCTAAAACTGAATGAAATGTTATCAAAATAGCATTAATCACCTCAAAATTCAATCACATAAGACCTCAAAATAATATCTATGAATTTAAACATATGATCAATCCTAAAAATATCAAAAATTAATAGTATCCACCACTCTTAAATTATAATCATTTCAAAAAATTATAATATCTAAATTTATCAACAAAAATCTCAAATTCCAACTTTGATGACACAAACCCATACACACAGGTCCAAATCTAAAAAATATAATTTTCACATACTATATTTAATAACAATAGAAAAAATATATATTTTTTCATACATAATTATTATATGAATCATAAAAATTGAGTCAGTTAAATTCTTAATTATTTTTAGGTTTAGAGTTTTATAGAATTTGGCAGAACCATTAGCTTACAAAACCCACATCTTTCTCACCCAAGGGAAACTTTTCTCACTATAGCATGGAGTTATTATTTCACAATAATTATTAAAAAATTTATATGAATTTATCAACACATTATGGACTTCTAGGCATATAATACTTAAAAATATTCTTTATAAGCTATGAAAACGGAAATAAAAAATAAAAGGGTGAACTCAAACACTTGGTAAGGGTTAGTATAAAACAAAATCTACCATAAAAATAGTCATAAATAATATGGCAAAAATAGATAATGAACAAATAATTCCATATAACTAATAACATGAGCATAAAATATAACCACAGATAAAATCAAAATGTAAATAATCTCATGGAAAAGATCAAAAGATTTCATAATGTCAGAATTTATATTGTCGGATATCTTAATATTATTATCTGGTCATCATGCCAAGAAAACATTCATAAATTGGTAATCAATACTATAAATACCTAATCTAGTCTTTATCATGAGACCAATTGATGCATCAATGGTATATATAAGTTTTGGACCCAATCATCACTAAATAAGTATACTACATTCATTATATAAAAGTAATTAATAAAAAATAAATAATTGATTTCCTAAGTAATTAATAATCATAAATATTATGATAACCAGTACATAGAATGTTAATATTTAGCAAATCAATAAATGAATGGTTATCAAATTGAACAAACTTTAATCATGATAAATAAATTCTGGGTATTCATAGAGGAAATGAATTAAAAGAGAAGTAATGCTTATATATTATAGGTGATTAGGAAATACAATGGAAATGATAGATCTTTTATATTATTGATATTTAATTTTCACCACTCCACACATATATAAGAACATGGGAAATTATTCAAAGTATTACTTTTTGGTATATAATTAAAAAATTATAAAAATATAGGTTACTTAATACTTTTGAATGAAATCACTTAATAAGAGATAAAGAGTTTGATCATTTAATAGTAAAAGTTTAATGGTTCTTAAAAAATTATGTAAAACATCTGATGCATATCCCATGAGAGTGTCAAAAAAAGTGGTCTGTTAGTCCCAATAGTTGTGTGCTGATTAAGTATTTAGTTAATAAATAACCAAAAAACATTAAGGTTATAATCCCTTGGTGATTTTTTTCTAGATCTTATATACACTTTCTTGTATCTAGATAAGGATGTTATTTCTAAGAAGTCTCACACACTTTACTAAAATTTAATATGGTTTCTATATTTGGACTTATCTTAAGGGTATTCACAAATATATTCTAGGCCTTATTTCATAAAATAATTATACCTTGAAAACAAATAAAGTTAAGGATGATAAAAATGGAGTATAAGATAGAGATATAATTAGAATGATGTCCCTTTATTTATTATTTCTAAATATTTACCATTATTTTTGAAATAAAAAATTCACAAAGTAATGGGAATAGTATTTTCATTTAAAAAGATTTGAAGCTTGTAAATAAACCTAATATTAAAGAATGATAATGACAATAGGAAAATTTAGTTGAGTGATAAACATTAAAAAACATTATTTTAACACTTTTCTAAAGAAATTATAATGTGAAACTTACAAAAAATGTTATGAATATTCTATTTAAAAATTTATATAGAAAGACAAAGACAGTTTAAAATGAACTGAGTCAATATTTGAAGTATAGAGAATAACTTTTTTAAAAGAATATTGTTAAGGAAAAGGAGGAGTTTTCTAAAAATGGTATATTTTTGTAATAAAATGCTTTAAAGAAAATACATTTTATAGATTTTGTAACATTTAAATTTAACCATGTTTAAAAATATAACTTAAAATAGAACATTAAAAACCATGAATAAATAAACAAAATCATTAAATAAAATATCAAACAGAGAGCATATAAACTATATAAAATAAAATAGGTGTGTAAAAAAACATGTATCAAAGAAGAAAATTATGAGATTGGAAACCATAAGACTAAGTAAATGAATGAATCTAAGGCTAATTAAAGTATAAATTTAAATGGAAGTAAAATTTTAATGAATAAAAAATTATTAAATATATAATAAATCAATATCTTAGTAAGTACACCATTTTAAGTAACTATATATGAATCTCTTAAAATGTGTCCCAATTAATTTTAGTTGAGGCTAAGAAACTCCTATCATTAATCCTTTCTTTCTTTAAAATTGTAATGATTTTAAACATTTATAAGTTAAATTTCTAATTTTATTGTTTAAATGAATGATTAAGTAATGTATTTATAGAAAAAACATGCATTATTTTTCATTTTGGACCAATTATAAAATATATCCTATTAGATTTAAAAGACGATGTACCATCTCAACCATTGAGAATATATCCATTGTACAGTGACTGATAAGATTAGTATATAATGAGGGCTATGATATAGTTTATTTTTCATAGACATAAGGTGTGATGGCCTCGACTGGTAGGATTGTACCCCCACGAATCCCATTTTTTAGATCTTCTCTGGGATATGGATTTATAGGGATTTTACCTTAACCAATACTAAAATGATATTCAACAAATAAATCGCAAATGAAATTTTTTATGGGATAATTTCACACTTATCGAGATCACAACCCAAACCATGTTTGTCGAACCACCACAAGAAAGATCAACCAGTGTACACCTTACCCTTAGGTCATATGTTAGTGTAATAAGGGGTTATGTATCTAAACCCTGGTAGTATGAATTTTTATATTTTCCTTTTTAATAAAATAATGATTATATTTATTCCTTTTCATTATTAAAATGTTATATCAGTTGATAAAAATTATATATTGACACGAAGAAACCAAAATGGTATTTTTTGGAAAATATACAGTTTTAATCAAATCAACATTTTTGATAAATTCAATAAATTTTATATAAATTTTATTTTAATATAATATTTAAATTATATAATATTTATATAAAAAGGTATAATTTCATTTAATGAAGTATGGTGTAATTTTTAAAAGGGTTAAAAAGTGGTTAATATTGTAAAAACTAGTATTTTTTAGTAAATAAGGATTTTAATTTATAAGTCAAAATTCTCATATTTTGAAAATCATTTTTATAAAATAAATATTATTTTTTAAATCATCACATAAAAAAATATAATGGTTAATTGTTCATAATTATTAGGATAAATGTATTTTTGGGTAAAAATTAAATATGGTATAAATATATTATTCGTATTATGACAGCATAATGCACCAAAAGTGATGTAATAAATTCCATAAAAATAATACATGACCAAATATATATTTCTCCATGAAAATAATTATTTTTAAAAGTTATTTTATTAATTTTATAATCCTTTAATGAATCCTCCAAAACCTATAGTATATTTTAAGGTTTTAAAATCAAATGTTTATAAATATGACTCACTTTTACATCACCAAGTGTATTATTTTAAGGAGTTTGGTTATTTTGATTTTAAATTAATAAATTCCAATCATGTTTGGTTGAAAACATGGGAAAAACCCTGGAATGTTTTTTTTATTCTGATTATTTTATTATATTGAGTCCAAAATCTAGGTTTAGAAATTAATAAGGAATTATCCACTATTTTCCTATGAATACCCACCCATCCTCCCAATAAAATTCACTAATACCCCATCCATAATGAAGTTACCCTCCCTATAATTCTCTAAATCCCTCCCAAGGTGTATTAAATGTTTTAATAATCTCTTAATCTTTTCGAAGCACCCTCTCAAGGTAAGGGGATATATCCTCTTTTTATATGAAGTACATTATTTTTACTAAGACATTTTTATTTGAAATTATCCTTATTATATTGTGTTTTTACACATCCTTTTACTATTTTTATGATTCCCATGTAATCTGAGACCAAATTTCACTCTCAGTAATGTAACACCCTAGATTTTATGAGAAAAATTTTGTTTTTATGTATTATGTTATATAAAGGAATCTTTCACTACACACAACACTATCTTGGCTTGCGTTACACGCAAGAGCAACCTTCCTCAATAGCTTGCGTTGTATGCAATACCGAGTTTCACTAAACAACGATATGTTATTAAAATATTATATTAACTAGCCATTATGAATAGTAATACCCAATTTCTTAAATTTTATAAATTTTATCTTTTAAAATTTACTTCATTTTTGGATTTGGATCATCGAAATTATCCTAGGGTGAATTTTTGGTATTCTTCTGAAAACTTTCTATTTTTGATGAATAGTGAAAACACTGGGTTACAATTTAAAAATCGACTTTTTTATTTAATAATTATTTATTTTATATAAATTTATTTAAGTTAAAAATTGATACATAATACCTATATTAGTTCAATGTAATTCATTGGAGTCATTTTATAATAATTTTAGATATATAAAAATTTTATTGAACTTTTCACCATCTTTTACATACCTCCTATGAGCTTTTTGCAAATTTACATAAAACATAATTTTACAGCTTCTGTGAGTGAAATTTCTAAATTCTTAGAGATACGGTTAGTATCAAGGAGTAAAATTTGGTTCAATAGGATAAAAATAATTTTTGGTGAATAGTAACTTTTTACTTTTATTTACCACAGTTAAAAGTAAATAGGGTAATTGAGGGTAAAAATGATATTATTATTACCCTAACACATGTCCTAATTCTATTAGATAAGTTTAATTCGACCAAAAAAACCTTAGGAATAAAATATGACCATTTAGATCCACGTGGATTAGATTAGGACATTTAATATTATTTTATTTAAAGAATAGTTAAAATAGTTAAAATCAAAGTTTAATAACTAAAACATTTTTCATATAGGGATATAAATAAAATAAAATCAACTATAAATATTCATTAGAAAGATAAAAATACTTCCTACATAATGGTATTTTATTTGTAATTTTTAAACATTAAATAAGTTAATTTATTTATGACACAATGATGATGCAGTAATTTCCTTATTAATAAAATATTAACATAATTGATGTTATAAATACCAAAATAAATGTAATTTGAGACTTTTTATAAATTCCACTAATTTTTTAGGTTAATATGACATGTTATTATTTATTCAATTAACATTTTTAGAAATAATCACGATGTTATGATTTTCAAAAAAATCAATTACCAAATAGTGTCAAAATTGACATAAAATAGTTTTTAACACAAATATTATATTATTAATTGTTATTATATTCCTAAAAATATAAGGGTCTACAAAATGACTTAGATAAGGTTATAATGAACTACTTGGGGTTCGTTTGTCTTGTTATAGTAATTTTATTAACCATATAGTGTAAGAAAACAAGAAGACACGATAAAAGTTAAATTATTTAACCTAGAGTTAAATCTAAATGATAAGGTTAAAATAGTAACCTAAACTTGTCTAAAATGTATTGGTTGAGATTATTTCGACCCATCCCCACCTTAGCTTCGAAATAAGTCAATTTGGAGCTATTAAAAACAGAATATGACTTTATAATAAAATAATATTTTAAGTTTTTCCTGAGGTGCCCCTCTCCTCCCTTATAAAAGGGCACCTCCTCCCTCTCCTCTTTACACATCTTTGGGACTTCAAGATCGTCCAAACCCTGAAAAGTTCTCTTCTAAACTTCCCTAGTAATATTCTAGATGTCATTTTCTTCTTCAAAGACCAATTTTAGTGCCCTAAGAGGAAGTTTCAAAGAGGCGTGTCGAAGAAGAGGTAATATCCGTTACCGATTCTTTTAAATTTATTTCTTCTTCTAATTCCTCTTCTTTAGTTGTTTCATTATGAAGTAATAACATAATTATCACTAATATACTGATATGTTATTATAAATATTAAACAACCCTATTTCACCTTCTATCCATCCTATGGAAAATGAAATCACCACGTGTGCGTACGTACGGAATACCGTCTGCACGTCGTGGTGTAATCTGTTTTCCATCACCACCTTACTTGTATGGGTATAATGGTGTAAAGAATAACTATATATGATTATTGTAAAGTGATATTGATTCTGAAATAGTATACATACCCTCCAATACAATTCCATGATCATGGGATTGATATCATCACTCGTGCGTATGTACGGCCTACCGTCTCCACGATGTGATGCGACTCGTTCTACATGATCATCATTGAATAATGATTATATAAATTAATTTAATGAATAAATATGATATATATTATACTAATACCATTCTGGAAATAAGTTATCTATAACCTAAAAAGAAGAATAATAATTTATTCGACAAAACACGCATAAGAACAAAAAGCAATAAACACCCGAATAACAAGTAACAATGAAATATTACTAATAAGAAGCTAAAAATATGAAAATATATGATATCATAACAATGAGTATGATTTGAAAATAAGTAAATGACATTATTTAAATCATTATACAGGAGTTTTGGATACTTACGAAGCAAATCGTACCTAGGGTAAGGGAAAATCTCGCAATCTCATTTTTATCCTAAGGGAAAATCTCGCAATCTCATTTTTATCCCAGATTGTTTATACTTCATAATTTACTGGGGAATATTTATCATTCACATACATGTTCCTCAATATGTAATAATATTTCAATCCTAGTACAATTTTTCCAATCCAATTTTATCCATTGGTGAGTTTTTAGTAAAATATATGAAATGAATATTTTGTCCTTTTTAGTACGAGGTACTTTTTTGACTTTTTCTGCCAAAGTACGAGAATAATGTTTTTATTTAACTTATATGGCATTAATGGATTTTTAGAACATTATTTCCATGAATCTTACATTACAAGTTTTCAAGGTTATTTATTAATTAAATTATTTTAGTTTAAAATTTTATGACATGTTAAGAAAGAAAAAATGTTTTTGAAGTAGAAAGGATATTTTCCTTAAGAATGGAGTTCAATTGTTTTATCAAAATTATTTTCCATCTAAGATAATGTAGGGTTCTATTTGTATACCTATTTTTACATTGATTTGATTATGATAGAATTATTTTTATGAAGTCCTTTTATATTATATGATTTATGATGGAATGATGTTCAAGAATCCCATTTTTATTATATGGGTTATGCTATGATATATGATTTATGATTTTGTGTCATGCATAAGAATGGTATCATTATGAGATGGGTGGGACCTATATCTCCCTCCAATGCATTGGGTAAAGATTTATATCTCATGATATAGACATGGCTGGAATGGTAGGTTAATCTGGTTCAGTGATACAGGACTGAAACTAGGAGTGAACTCGGTTCAAAAATGGACTTTTTCCGCTAGGATAGTCTTGTCAATGAGTCTTGACTACTAAGAAATGATTATCTATGATTATGTGTGTATGACAGAAGGTTTCATGTTATGATTGTTGGTATTTACATTGCACTACTATGACTTATCCAATGTTATGATATTATGATCTCTTTTGCAGGTTAATATTTTAAAAATGTTATGTTCTTATGAATATGATATGATTGATATTTCTTTTGTTTACCCTTGATGAGAATTTGAGCTCACCCTTTTGTATGTTTTCTTTTCCCCAGGTCTGGAAGAAGGTTATTAAGTTTGATATGCCATAAGGGACTCTAGATATGATAAAATAAAAGGGAGACGATGTAGATGGTTTATGAACCAGTTGTTTATCTTTCCCAGTTTCTAAAGACACTATACCTATACGGACCTTTTATGGTTTTGTTATATGTTGTATTAATTGTGCATTAATTTTAAATTAATAACAATGTATGCAAATTATGGGTCATTATAGTTGGTGTCAGAGAAAAGGTATAGTCAACCTTTGAAAACCAGGATGTGAAAGCCTTAGTAAGAACCATAAAGATATGTGTAAGCATAGAACACAATATTAGTGTTTTATAAATGTCCATGAATCACCTATGATAAGACCTAAAGCGTGAAATTTTATTCTTGATTATGTGGTTTTACTATTATGCTTAGTGTTTCTCACACTTTGCTTATTGGTTTTAGTCAATGGCTGGAACCCGAAGGAACCGTGTTAATGATGAATGCGACGGGCAATGTAATGATTGTCCCCCTGAGCAACCAAATGTTATAGGAGATGTAATGAAAAATATTGTAGTCATGCTCACACAACTTTCTCAAGCTGTGAATCATGCAGGACTTCCAAACGAGCAAATTAAGGAGCAACATTCTATTGAATCCTTCATGAGGCAGCATCCGCCCTTATTCAGCGGGTCTACTGATTAGTGGATGAACAATGGATCAGTAACACTGAAAAGATATTTTCAGTTCTTCAATGTTCTGAACCTGATAAAGTCCTCTTAGCAGTATATCATTTTGATGGTAGAGCTGATCAATGGAGGAATCTTATCAAGAAAACGAGGCCAAGAGATGAAATTGAGTCTATGGAATGGGACGAGTTCAAGAACTTATTTTTCAATAAGTAATTCCCTCGTATTCTTCGAACAAATACGGAGAAGGAGTTTCTTGAACTAAATCAAAAGGATGATGAATCTGTTGGTAACTACAAAGAAAATTTTACAAGACTTGCAAGGTACGCTTCTTGGATTATTATCCAAACTGAGAGTAAGATCGATCGATTCTTTAGTGGCTTAAAACCAAGTCTTCGAAGGGAGTTAGCCATAAGGGACTTCAATAGCTACGAGGAAATGGTTCGATGTGCTCTCAAGGTTGAGATGGAGATTGGAGTAACCCATCAGTCATATGTGTTTGATAAGAAGAGGAAAATGGAATTCAAAGGAAAATCTAAAGAGCACACTGAAAAGAAGATGAGTTTCCCCTTATGCTCAAAGTGTGTAAAGAAACATGGAGGGAGTTGTCTTAAAGGGACAAGTAAATGTTTCAAATGTGGAAAAGGAGTTCATTGGTCATTTGAATGCCGCAATGATGGGAAGAAGATGTCTAGCGATGCGAACAAAGAAAAGGCTACACAGAGTGCATCTCCTACACTTTAATGTTACAAGTTCAAGGAAATGGAGAATTATGCTAATCAATTCCCTAATCCAATGGTAGTTGATGATGATCGATGTCAACAAACTCTTAAGGCTAAAGACAAAGGAAAGTCACATGCAATTTATATCATCGATGTGGAGTATGATAACGATGTGGTGAAAGGTACACTTACCATTCACTCTAAAGTATAAAATGATTTATTCGATTATGGATCCACCCACTCTTTTATTTATGAATAATTTTCTAAGGGTATCATCGTATTACCTCAACAATTAGATGTTGAGTTAGCTATGACAACCCCTAATGGCACAACGATCGCATCAAAACTTTACAATTCTACTCCGATTGAAGTTTTTGGGAAAGTGCTTCACGAAAATCTTGTGATCCTTCCAATAGTGGAATTTGATGTGATTATTGGCATGGATTATCTTTCTTTATATGGATCTCATATCAATTTCCAAATAAGGGAAGTCACATTTCATATTCCAGATCAATATATGATCGTCTATCGATGCAAGGATGAACATAACCTTCCAGTGGAAATTTCTTCCATATTATGGGTATAGATTCCCCTAGATGAAGGTTATTTATCTCAAATGGTTGGAGAGAAACTCATGATTAAGAATACACCCATTGTACAAGATTTTGATGATGTCTTTTCGGAGGAATTGTCGGGTCTTCCACCAAATCGTGAATATTGAGTTTTCAATAGAACTCATACCGGGTGCTTTGCCTATTTCAAAGACACCTTATAGAATAGACCCAATTGAGTTGCAAGAATTGAAGAAGCAAATCCAAGAGAATCTTGATAAGGGATTCATACGCCCTAGTGCATCACCTTGGGGAGCACCTATTCTGTTTGTTATGAATAAATATGGATCAATGAGACTCTACATTGATTATCAAGAACTTAACAAGATCACTATAAAGAACAAATATCCTCTCCCACGTATTGATGACTTATTTTACCAACTACATGGAGCTCAATACTTTTCCAAGATTGATCTTCGTTCAGGGTATCATCAATTAAGTGTCAAAATAGAGGATATAATAAAGACAACTTTACGTACAAGGTATGGACACTATGAATTTATAGTGATGCCATTTTGTCTTACTAATTCCCATGCTATATTCATGGATCTAATGAATAGAGTGTTTAGAGACTATCTTGATCAGTTTGTGGTAGTCTTTATAGATGATATTATTTTCTATTCAAAGACCAAGGAAGAACATGAAGATCACTTGAGGATTGTAATGAAGACCCTGAGAAAGGAGAATCTTTATGCCAAATTTACCAAGTGTAAATTTTGGCTTCAAAAAGTTTCATTTTTGGGTCATATAATCTCAAAATATGGGATATCTGTGGATCCAGCAAAAACAATGGTTATCGAAAGATGGTTAAGACCAAAAACAGTAACTAAGATCTGAAGTTTTCTTGGTTTGGCTGGATATTATCGACGTTTTGTGAAAGAATTTTCATGATTATCTAATCCACTCACCAGGTTGACTCGAAAAAGAGTTAAGTTCATTTGGATGGAGGAGTGTGAAGATAATTTCAAGGAGTTAAAAAGAAGGTTATCTAGTGCACCTGTTCTCACACTGGCTTGTATTGGAGAAAGGTTTGTGATCTACAGTGATGCATCCAAGAAGGGGCTAGGGTTTGTTCTCATGCAAAATTATATGGTGATAGCTTATGTCTCATGACAGTTGAAAATCCATGAGAAAAATTACCCAACTCATGATTTGGAGTTAGCTGTGGTAATCTTTTCATTAAAGATTTGGAGGAATTATTTTAATGGTGAAAGGTGTGATATTTATACTGATCATAAAAGTTTAAAGTATGTTTTTACACAAAATGAGCTGAATATGCTCCAAAGAAGATGGTTGGAGATGATTAAGGATTAGGACTGCTCATTTCATTACCACCCTGGGAAAGAAAACAAGGTGGCAGATGCATTAAGTTGAAAAGACCATGCTAGATTATCCATGATGAGGATCACAAAAGATCCAATATTTATGGATTTACAAAGGATGGATCTTGGAATTATAATGGAAGGGGAGAAATCTTATCTTTCTCAAATGAATGTTCAGACATCTATACATGTGAAGATTGAAGAGGCACAGAAAGAAGGTGTAGAGTTACAAAAGAAGGTGAGAAATGTTCCTAAATTAAACCTCAATTGTGATCGGATAATAAGGTTCAAGAATCGGGTTTGTGTTCCTCCCATCCCAGAATTAAAGAAGGAGATACTGGATGAGGCTCATAGTTCTTCATTCTCTATTCATCCTATAAGCACGAAGATGTATAGGGACCTGAAAGAGTACTTCTGGTGGGATGGAATGAAAAGAGATGTTGTTGAATATGTCTCTTGATGCTTGGTTTGTTAGAAAGTTAAAGCTGATAGACAGAAGTCTAAGAGGATGTTACAACCATTACCCATACCAGAATTGAAATGGGAAAACATCACTATGGACTTTGTCACTGGACTTCCAAAAACATCCAAAGGCAATAATGCTATCTGGGTTATAGTTGATCGTCTTACGAAGTCAGCACACTTCATTTATATTAGAGAGGATTTCTCTCTTGATCATAATTCCAGGATATATGTAAAGGAAGTGGTAAGATTTCATGGAGTACCACTTTCCATTATATCTGATAGGGATCTAAGGTTTACCTCAAAGTTTTGGAAAAGTCTTCAGCATACTCTGGATACATAGTTGAGTTTCATCACTGCTTATCATCCTCAGATAGATGGTCAGTCTGAGAGAACAATTCAAACTCTAGAAGTTATGTTAAGAGCTTGCTCTATGGATTTCAGAGGTAGTTGGGATCAACACCAATATTTGGTGGAATTTTCTTATAATAATAGCTTTCACTCCAGTATTCATATGGATCATTATGAATCTCTCTATGGAAATAAATGTCGAACTCCAACTTGTTGGGATGAAGTTGGGGAAAGAAAGATATTAGGACCTGATCTTGTTGAAGAGATGGCAGAAAAGGTCAGATCTATTCAACAACACATAAGAGCAGCTCAGAGTCGACAAAAAAGTTATGTTGATAATCGAAGAAAAGACCTAGAGTTTGAAGTGGGTGATAAAGTGTTCTTACGAATTTCTCCTTGGAAGAGAGTAATGAGATTTGGAAAGAAGGGCAAGCTAAGCCCTCAGTATATTGGTCCTTTTGAAATACTAGATCGTGTTGGGAAGGTAGCTTACCGATTGGCACTTCCAACGAATCTCTCTCAAGTTCATGATGTGTTCCATGTATCTCTCCTGAGAAAGCACATACTCGATCCTTCACATGTACTCATCTCAGAAGTTGTACCGCTGGAGCAAGATCTTTCTTATGAAGAACAGCCGATACAGATTCTCGATCGTAGCGAAAAATTCATACGGAACAAGACCACTCGCTTGGTGAAAGTTTTATAGATGAACCACAAATTAGAAGAAGCTACACAGGAACGTGAGGATATGATGAGGGAGAGGTTTACTCATCTGTTTGTTACAAAGTGACGAATTTCGAGGGCGAAATTCATTTTAATGGGGGTAGAATGTAACACCCTAGATTTTATGAGAAATATTTTGTTTTTATGTATTATGTTATATAAAGGAATATTTTACTACACACAACGCTGTCTTGGCTTGCGTTACACACAAGATAAACCTTCCTCGATATCTTGCATTGTACACAATACCGAGTTTAACTAAACAACGATATGTTATTAAAATATTATATAAACAAGCCTCTATGAATAGTAATACCCGATTTATGAAATTTTATAAATTTTATCTTTCAAAATGGATTCATTTTTGGATTCGGAATATTTAAATTATCCTAGGGTGAATTTTTGGTATTTTTCTGAAAACTTTCAATTTTTGATGAATAGTGAAAACACTCGGTTAGTATTTAAAAACTGGCTTTTTTATTAAATAATTATTTATTTTATTTAAATTTATTTTAGGCAAAAATTGATACATAATACCTATATTAGTTCAATTTAATTCATTGGAGTCATTTTATAATAATTTTAGATATATATAAATTTTTTTGAACTTTTCACCGTCTTTTACCTACCTCCTAGGAGCTTTTTTCAAATTTACATAAAAATTAATTTTACCACTTCTGTGAGTGGAATTTCAAAAATCCAAGAGACACCGTTAGTATCAAGGAGTAAAATGTGGTTCAATAAGATAAAAATAATTTTTGGTGAATAGTAACTTTTTACTTTTATTTACCACCGTTAAAAGTAAATAGGGTAATTAAGGGTAAAAATGATATTATTATTACCCTAAAACATGTACTAATTCTATTGGATAAGTTTAATTCAACCAAAAACAACCTTAGGAATAAAATATGACCATTTAGGTCCACTTGGATTAGATTAGGACATTTAAAATTATTTTATTTAAAGAAGAGTGAAAATAGTTAAAATCAAAGTTTAATAACTAAAACATTTTTAATATAGGGTTATAAATAATATAAAATAGACTATAAATATTCATTAGAAATATAAAAAGCTTTTATACATAATGGTATTTTATTTGTAATTTTTAGACATTAAATAAGTTAATTTATTTATGACACAATGATGATGCAGTAATTACATTATTAATGAAATATTAACATAATTGATGTTATCAATACCCAAATAAATGTAATTTGAGAATTTTTATAAATTACACTAATTTTTTAGGTTAATATTACATGTTAGTATTGATTCAATTAACTTTTTTCGAACTAATAATGATGTTATGATTTTCAAAAAAATCAATTACCAAATAGTGTCAACATTGACATAAAATAGTTTTTAAAACAAATATTATATTATTAATTGTTATTATATCCTTAAAATCTAAGGTTCGGCCAAATGACTTAGATAAGGTTATAATGAACAACTTGGGGTTCGTTTGTATTATTATAGTAACTTTATTAACCACATAGTGTAAGAAAACAAGAAGACACGGTAAATGTTAAATTATTTAACTTAGAGTTAAATCTAAATGATAAGGTTAAAATAGTAATCTAAACTTGTCTAAAATCTATTGGTTGAGAATATTTTTACCCATCCCACGTTATATTCGAAATAAATCAATTTTGAGATATTAAAAACCGAATATTACTTTATAATAAAATAATATTTTAAGTTTTTCTTAAGGTGCCCCTCTCCTCCCTTATAAAAGGGAACCTCCTCCCTCTCCTCTTTACACAACTTTGAGCCTTCAAGCTCAGACAACCCCTGCCAATTTCTCTTCTTCAATTCCATATTAATATTCTAGAGGTCTTGTTCTTCTTCAAAGACCAATTTCAGTGCCCTAAGAGGAAGTTTCAAAGAGACGTGTCGAAGAAGAGGTAATATTCGTTACCGATTCATTCAAATTTATTTCTTCTTCTACTTCCTCTTATTTAGTTGTTTCATTATGAAGTAATAACATCAGTATCACTAATATACGGATATGTTATTATAAATATGAAACAACCCTTTTTCACCTTCTATCCATCCTACGGAAAATGAAATCACCGTGCGTGCGTATGTACGGAATACCATCTCCACGCCGTGGTGTAATCTGTTTTCCATCACCACCTTACTTGGATGGGTATAATGGTGTAAAGAATAACTATATATGATTTTTGTAAAGTGATATTGATTCTGAAATAGTATAAATACCCTCCAATACAATTCCACGATCATGGGAACGATATCATCGCTCGTGCGTACGTACGGCCTACCGTCTTCACGATGTGATGCGACTCGTTCAACTTGATCTTCATTGAATAATGATTATATAAATTAATTGAATTAATAAATATGATATATATTATACTAACACCATTATTTAAATAAGGTATCTATAACCTAAAAATAATAATAAGAATTTATTCGACAAAACACACATAAGAACAAAAATCAATAAACACCCGAATAAGAAGTAGCAATGAAATATTACTAATAAGAAGATAATAATATGACCATATATGATATCATAACAATGAGTATGATTATAGAATAATTGAATGACATTATTTAAATCATTATACAGGAGGTTCAGACACTTATGAAGCAAATCGGACCTAAGGTAAGGGAAAATCTCGCAATCTCATTTTTATCCGAGATTGTTTATACTTCATAATTTACTGGGGGAATATTTATCATTCATATCCAAGTTCCTCAATATGTAATAATATTTATATCCTCATACAATTTTTCCAATACAATTTTACCCATTGGTGAGTTTTTAGTAAAAGATATGAAAGGAATCTTTCGTCGTTTTTAGTACGAGGTACTTTTTTGACTTTTCCAGCCAAAGTACGAGAAGAATGTTTTTCTTTAACTTATACGGCATGAATGGGTTTTTAGAACATTATTTCAATGAAGATTCCTTTACAATTCTTCAAGTTTATTTTTAATGAACTTCTTTTAGTTTATAATTTTATGACCTGTTAAGAAAGGAAAAATGTTTTTGAAGTAAAAAGAATATTTTCCTCAAGAATGGAGTTCAAGTGTTTTTTCAAAAAAACATTCCATCTAAGATAATGTAGGGTTCTGTTTCTATTCCTATTTTTACATTGATTTGATTATGATGGAATTATTTTTATGAAGTCCTTTTATCTTATATGATTTATGATGGCATGATGTTTAAGAATCCCATTTTTATTACATGGGTTATGCTATGATATATGATATATGATTTATGATTTTGTGGAACACATAAGAATAGTATCATTATGAGATGGGTGGGACCTATATATCCCTACAATGCATTGGGTAAAGATTTATATCTCATGAGATAGACATGGCTGGAACGGCTGGTTAATCTGGTTCAGTGATACAGGATTGAAACGAGGAGTGAACTCGGTTCAGAAATGGACTTTGTCCACTAGGATAGTCTTGGAAATGAGTCTTTACTACTAAGAAATGGTTCTATATGATTATGTGTGTATGACATAAAGTTTCATGTTATGATTATTGGTATTTACATTACACTACCATGACTTATCCCATGTTCTGATATTATGATCTCTTTTTCAGGTTAAGATTTTCAAAATGTTATGTTCTTATGAATATGATATGATTGATATTTCTTTTGTTTACCCTTGCTGAGAATTTGAGCTCACCCTTTTGTATGTTTTCTTTTTCCCAAGTCAGGAAGAATTTTATTAAGTATGATATTCCAAAAGGGACTCTAGATATGATAAAATAAAAGGGAGACTATGTAGATGATTTATGAATCAGTTGTTTATGTTTCCCAGTTTCGAAAGACACTATACCTATATAGTCTTTTAATGGTTTTGTTATATGTTGTAATAAGTGTGCTTAAATTTTGAAGTAATAAAAATGTATGTAAAGTATGGATTTTTATAAGTAAATACACCCTTGAACCTTTATGTGCACCTGTCAAGCCTCTAAAATTTTCATTATATTTTTTCATTCTAAACATTTGTGTTGTAAATACCCATTCCCATGTCCACTCAAGGGTATTCACCTTGATGTAACTATACTTAATTTATTTTCTAATTCTATATATGTTACCCACACTCCCAAATCCTAGCATTAATAGCGGTTAAAGGTGTTATTATATTGTGTGATATATGTGGCACACTTAGGCATGTATATGATAAGAATGTGATATGTGGTCACAAAATTATTTATCCCTCCAATGAATTGGGTAATGTTTTTATCTAATGAGATACCATGAATGTTCATGGGAGGTTATCTTAAACACACCATGTTTTTATTTCTTGGTGTTTAATGTTGACATATTCTTATGATGTCATGTTTTATATTGTTTCCACATTATTATTTTATCTTAATGTGATCATCTTATATAATGATTTAATGTTCACATTTTGGATTCTAACCCTTTTTATTTCACCATGATAATACTATTGAACAAAATTTATTTCTTCAATCATGTTATTATTTTATTATTACCTTACTAGTATATATATCTCACCCTTTTATTATGTATCTCTCCAGGTTATCCCATGTAGTATTAGATGATTGACGGAATATATGGGCATGTTAAGGAATTTTAAATAATGTTTTTGTGTCCATGTTTGAAGATAATATTCTATGTACCTAATCTACAAAATATACTAGGCGTTATGATATTTTGGGATTGTATTATGTGTATCCTTATGTAATATATCATGAATTATGTTGTATTAAATATATGGGTTGTTATAGTTGGTATTAGAAGAAAGTTTGGTAATTTTTTAGAATATGGATTTGAAAAATTTAGAAAAATACTCAAGGATAATATTAAACATAGGAAAAATATAAAAAATATGGTAAATTATAGAGTAAGTTTTTTTAAAGTTGAAAATTCCTTTTTTGGACTTTAGAAGTGGATATGGATCTGGAACAGTTGTACCTAGGGGTAATAATCCCAAAATGGGTGGATTGGGATTGGAATTGATCATCACCTGGTGCATATAAAATAGGCTTTACTACCCAAATGGTTTTAAACTCCTAGGGTATATGATTTGGTAAATTTAATATCTCTCTACAAACCCTTATAAAGTGAAAAAATGACCAGAAAACTGTATGTTTTCAAATAGACCATGGATAACTTAGATTGAACCCAAGAAATTTATAAGTCAAGATATGTATGTAATTTATGTGTTATAAATTAAATTTTTATAGTTTCCCTTTTATGTGTTTAGTATTTTTAAAATTCTCATCCATATTTTTCCATTTATTTTAATGTAATGGTTGATAATATGAGGAACCAAATAAAAAAATGTGATAAGGAATATAATGTCTACCTATTTGTGATATCCATCCCAATGTGAGTAAGAGTCTAGAAATTTATGAAAATGTTTTCTCAATTAGATAAATTTGTAAATAGAAACATGAATCATGTGTAAAACCCTCACCCGCCTAAGAAATATCAAGTTTCAATTAAGACCTTGATGTAACAAAGGCCTACAACTTTCCATAGATATTTAGATCCCTTAATTATGGAACCATAAATAAAATCCATTTAAATGATCTTATCTATATTTAAATACTTCAATAAAGATAAGGTAATGTTGGATGTTTATCGTATGGAGGTAGAATTTTATCTATGGTGGATACTAATAAAAAACTATAAATCTCGAGTAAGAGATCGAATCAATGAAGTGGAAATAATTCCCAAAAATGTTTTTTGATAATTATTTTTTTCATACTCTATAACTTAAAATAGAGATGAATTTACTTAGCCTCAAGGAAAATTATGATGTATCTATCAGGTCGTATGAGATTTATATCACATGAATTTAAAGATATGTGTCATGTTTTTTCATTTCCCCTAAACATAAATTTGAACACTTTTTTAGTGGGATAAAGCTAAGTCTATAAAAATATTTGGCAATTCAGAACCTTGATAGATATATGGAAACTATCTGATGTGCCCTCAAAGTTGAAATTGAGATAAAAAAATCTCAAGGGTCTCATAGGTCTGGAGATAGGAAATGGATAATGGATTTTAATTATGGGAGTGAAATGGAGAAATATCATTGGGGAATAAATTCCAATACTCATCCCTTCAAAATTATAGGGAGAAACATCATAGAAATTTCCTAAATATGATAAATAAATGATTTAGATATGGGAAAGAAGGTAACCTAGATATCTAATTTCAATGTTAGAAACCAACCAGAGTGAAGTATAAAAGGAATTATCTAGTCAACCGTCACCCTATTGTCCAATGTTTCAAATACAAGTAATAAGAACACTATATGTATCAATGCACTATGGAAAAGGTTTTTGATGATAAATGAGGAAAACAAACCTCCTTGGAATAGAAAATAAGTGTGGGAATATGCCATCATAATTGTAAATGTGGATCCCAACTATTATGTGGTGATAGGTGCACTAGTTATTAATTCAATAATACTGAACATACTATTAGATTTTAGTTCTATGCATTCTTTCTTATCCTGTAAGTTTAGTAAAACTATTCCAAAACCACCAAAAAACATGGAAATTTATTTATTTCATCCTAAGTATATAATTTCTCCCAAATATATATTTGTTGGTTTGAATTCCCAACAAACCATGTAAGACTCACTTTAGTTGAATTCAATGCAATTATGGGTATGTATTGGATTTCCATGTGTACAGACAATATAAATTTTTGAGATAAGTAAGTCATGCTCCATATCATGAACTTCTCTCTAATTCTATAAAAGTGTAAGGGGGAAGGATGGATCTCATTTGGTATCATCATCTCAATCATGGATATTATTGCCCTGTGAGAAAGTGTATCTAGCTCAAATTATTGAGACTAAGGAAAAGATCATCCTTGAGAACATACCCATTATAAGGGAATATAATGTTATGTTCCATGAAGAATTTATTGGTCTTAATCCATATTGTGAGGTTGATTTCTCAATTGATCTTATACTTATATCTTTTCCAATATGAAATACTCCATATTGAATGTACACTATTGAACTCTAAAGTTAATAAACAATTGTCAGAGAATATCGATAAATGGTTTATACACCTATGGGATTCACAATGGGTTGCACTGGTCCTTTTCATTAAGAAAATTGATAGTTTTATGTTCCTCCTCATTTATTATCATGATCTAAACAAGATCATGATAAAGAACAAGTATACTCTACCATATATTTATGATTTGTTTGATCAACTATATGGATCCCAGTACTTCTTTAAGGAGGATCTTCAGTTGGGATATTATCATGTAATGGTGAAGAGGGAGGATAACCCCAAGACTAACTTTCATACAAGTTATAGTAACTATATGTTTATAGTGATTCCATTTAGACTCACTAATAATCCATATATCTTCATGGACTTAATTAATGGAGTATTTATGAATTACCTCAATAAATTTATGGTAGTATTTATATATTATATTCTTATCTTTTTTGAAATCAAGGAGGAATATAATGAACATTTGAAAATTGTATTGAATATATTTATAAATAAAAATTTATAAGTGAATTATAGTAAATGATATATTTGGATGGATCAAGAAAAATTATTGGGACGTTTCATCACCAATGAAGGCATGTCTATGGATTCTTAAAAAATGGAGTCAATTGATGGATGGCCAGGACCAACATATATGATAGAGTTTTGCATTTTCCTTGGTTTAATTGGGTAATATAATCTATTATTGAGAAAATTATCATGATTTTAAATCTCACTAACTATTATAACATGGAATTGGGTGGAGCTTTTAGATAACGATAAATATTAATAGATATTTAAGGAGTTCAAAAGAGCTTAATCACTCAACCTATACTCACAGTACCCGCTAATAGGGAAGGATTTGTGATCTAAAGTGATGTTTCCAAAAAGGTATTGGGTTGTGTGCTCATGTAATATGAAAATAATTAATAATATTCCTCATACTAATTAAATATACATGATTAAAACTAAAAAACATAGTATTTAGAATAAGTTTTAGTGATCTTGACATTGAATATTTGCAGACATTGTCTCTATGGGGAGTAGTGTGAAATATATACGGATCATAAAATACTCAAGTATATATTCATAAAAAATAGCTCAATATGATCCAAATAATGTTGTTATAAATGATCAAGGATTATGATTGTTCAATCCATTACCATCTAGGGAAGGCTAAAAAAGTTATAGATTCTTTAAGCAGAAATGATCCCACAACTCCATGAATAATGTGGATTAAAAGGGATCTAATCTTCTTAGACATGGAAAGGATGGGAATAGAAATAATAAAATTATCCTCGTCCTACCTTACTCAAATAACTACTCAACCATCCATTCTTTAGAATATCAATGAGGCTCAAAAAGATGGTGTGTAGTTATAGAAAAAGGCAGTAAATATTCCAGAGTTCAACTTTGATAAATATGGAGTTATAAGTTTTGGGACCTATATATGTGTTCCATCAAAACCAAAACTGAATAGGGAACTTTTTGATGATTCACATATCTCATACCTCTCTATTAATCCCAAGATAACTTATATATAAAGTGATATAAATAAAAAAAATATTGGTGGGATAACATAAATAAGAATATTTTAGACTTTGTATCTTAATGATTGGTATTTTAAAAAGTTAATGCTGAATGAAAAAAGTATAAGGTTATTATTAAACCATTTCCTTTACCAATATGGAAATGGAAAAAATATCCTTTCATTCCATCATAGGACTCCCCAATACATATAATGGAAATAATGATATCTGGGTGGTAGTCAATAGCTTTAAAAAGTAAGTTTATTTCATTATTATCAATGAATATTTATCTCTTGACCAACTCTCTAAGATATACATAAGGTAAGTGGTAAGACTATATGGAGTGACACTATTCATTATATCTTATCAAAATCTTAGGTTTACCTAAAGTTTTTGGAGAGGCCTCTAGTAATAATTGGATATATAGTTTTGTTTCAGTACTACTTATCACTATTTTATGGATGGTCAGTCTAACTTAACTATTCAAATTCTAGATGATATTTTTATATCCTATTAAATGTATTTACAAAGTTATTGGGATTAACACCTTCCCTAGTGGTGTTATTATATAATAATATTTTCCATTATAGCATTAAAATGGAGCCTTGTGATGCTCTGTATGGGAAGAGGTTTTGGACTCGAACATGATAAGATGAATTTGGAGAGTATAATCATATGGGACATGATCATATCCAAGAGAGTATAGAGAGCGTTCAAACCATTCCGGATTATATTAAATATACAAAAATTTGATAGAAAATATATTAATAAAATCTTAAATGAGACATAGAGTTTGAGGTCAGAGAAAAGGTGTTCCTTAGTATATAACCACGGAATAAAGTCGTGAGGTTTGGGAAAAAGGGAAAGATTAGTCTATGATACATCATCCCTTTGAGATCCTTGATCAGTTATGATCTATGGCCTATAAACTTACACTCCCATCTAACTGAAATAAAGTACATGATGTGTATTGTGTGTCCCTATTGACAAAGTACATACCAGGCCCCTCAAATGTACTGAATCTATAAGTGGTGACTTTAGAGAATGATATTTCATATGAGGTTCATCCGTTGAAGATATTAGATCACAAATAAAAAGATTTTTGAAACAATATAACTCACGTGTTCAATGTTTTATGGAAAAACCACATGTTTGATGAAGCAACTTGGGTACTGGAAGAGGCAATGGAACTGAAGTACCCTCATCTATTTCAGTGTAAGAAATGAAAATTTTGAGGGTACAACTTTTTAAGGGGGAATAATATGACAACCCAAAAAAATTATAAATTAAATTCTATATTTTATTGAGTAAATTCCATTTTAATTAATATAGTTATAGAAAACACATGAACTAATTTTTTTATTTTAGACCAATTATAAAATATAACTTGTTTTATTTAAAATACCATTATGATTATTAAACATTTATAATATATTTGTTTTATAGTGACTATATTAATATATATTAAGGGTTATGATAATGTCAAATTTTCACAAATGAAAGGTGTGATGGCCTTGATTAGTAGGATCGTACCCTATGAAGCCCATTTATCGAATATTATGATGGAGATGGAATCGTTGGGATTTTAACTAGACAAATACTAATATGAAATTCAATAAAAAAATCATGAACAATTTTTTTTATGGAATAAGTTCAATTTTTTCAAGATCATGACTCAAACCATGTTCAATGAACCGCCCTAAGAAAGCCCCACCATCGCACATCTTACACATAAAGCATGCGCTGGTTTAATAAGGTATTTTTTATCTATACCCTAGTAATGTGAATTTATATAATTGACTTCTTAATAAAATAAGGATTATATTTATCCCTTTTAATATTATAATTTTATATTATTTAATGAAAATTATATTTTGATATGAAGAAACCAAAATGGCATTTTTTCAGAAAATATATGGTTATAAATAAAACAATATTTTTGATAAATTCATGAATTCAGAATTAAACGTCATTTCCATATAATATTCTCATTAAATAATATATATATATATAATTATAATATGGTTTAATTAAGTCCATTTAATTTTTATATGGGTTAGGAAGTGGTTAATATCATAAAAGCTAGTATTTTTAGCAAATAATGATTTTTATTTAAAAGTGAAAATTCAAAAATTTAGAATATTATTTTAATAAAATAAATATTATATTTTAAATATTCGCATAAAAATTATCAAATGGTGAATTTTTATAATTTTTGGAGGTATTCGAATCTTCGAGTAAAAATTCAATACGGTATAAATATACGATTTCCATTATAAAATCATAATGGACAAAAAGTGATGTAATAAATTCCATAAAATCAATGCACAAAAAAGAATTTATTTATCTTTTAAAATTATTAGTTTTTCAAATTATTTGATTATTTTTATAATCTTTTACTAAATATTCCTAAACCTATATTATATTCTAACGTTTTAAAATAATTTTTTTATAAACCTAGATCACTTCCACATCACCAAGGGTATTATTTTAAAAAATTAAATTATTTTGATTATAAAATATTTAAATCCAATTTCATTTGGATGAAACCAATGGCCCAAAATCATGGGAAGTTTTGTGGTTTCGATTATTTTATCATATATAGTCCAAGACCAAAGTTTAGAAATTAATGAAGAACTACCCCACTTTTTCTATAAATACCCACCCATATTCCAAATCCTCTCCACTCATAATCCATATAATTTGAATTTAATCGCCCTATATTTTTCTAAATCCCTCCCAAGTTGTTCCCAAGATCTTATGAATCTCATATCAAGCTTTTAGAAGCACCCTCTCAAGGTAAGGGATTCTCTCCAATTTTTTTTATTTCAAGAAATTTATTTATACTAATCCCTTTTGATTTAAAATTTTACATGTTTTAATATTTTTTTACACATCCCTTTTCTATCCTTATGATTATCATGTGATTATATACCACCTTTCACTCTCATTAAAACCTTCCTTGAACCTTTATGTGCAACTGTTATGCTGACGAAAACATCCTTTGATTTCTCCATTCCAAATATTTTTTTAGTGAATACACATCCCCATTTCCACTAAAAGGTATTCACCTTGGTTTACCTACCAATAATTGATTATGGAATTCCATGTATGTAACCCACACTCCTTATTAATGGTATTAAAAGTGGGTAAAATTGTTCGTATTTTGTATGATCTATATTAAACACTTAAGCATGTACATGATTTGAATGTAGTGGGTAGGCCCAAAATTATATAGCCCTCCAATTAATTGGGTATTTTTTATTTATCATGATATTCCATGTATGGTGAAAAATAGTTTATCCTAACTACAATGTGTTAAGATTTATTGGTTGTTAGTGTTGAATTATGCTTATGATTTCATGTTTCATGTTGTTTCTACATTCCTATGTTGCCTTGATGTTATCATCATATAGTATGCTTTGATGTTCATGTTTATGATTATCACCCATTTTATATAACCTTTATATACCTCTTGTATAACATATATTACTTTAATTATGTTATGATTGGATAATTCTCTTACTGGGCTTTATATATCCCCATTTTCTTATGTACGTCCCAAGGTTATCTCGTACAGTATTAGAAGACCAATGGGATATAACGGATGTTAAGTAATTTTAAATAATGTTATTATACCTATTATTTAAGTTATTATGTGATGTACTTAATTTCTTAAATACACTAGGACTCATGAAATTATGGGAATGTATTTTGTGTATCTATATATAATAAATCATGAATTAAGTTGTATTAAAAATATGGGTTTTCACATACATATTTTAACTTTTGGTATAATAAAAAAAGTTTCACTAATCATTATTTTCAAAGATTTATTCATTTTAATCACCTTTTGTGTGAATATTTTATGTTAATTTATAAAATAGTTATTACTTATTTTCAGTTAATATTGGTCACCAGTTGTTAGTAGTTCAATTGTTCTTCTCTCTGTTTTGGTGTAGTGGTTTTGGTTATCACTTCATGTCTATGAGTTCATCATCTCTTTTATTACATATATATATAATATTTATAATTATTGTAAAAAAATATTATACAAATAATTATATTGATCAAAATAGATTCAAAATATGAAAATGTATCATTTTTCTTATTTTGGATGGTTAAAAATCACTAAGATCATTTATTGTTAAAATAATTATTATAATGGAAAATTTATCTTTACAAAATATTAATCATTTCATAAATATTATATATATAAATATATAATCTATTTTTATAACTTTCCCAGTAATGTGGTGACAAAAAATAAAATATTTCGTCCATGGAGGTAGTTGTATGCACTTAGCGTGGATGACATTTTCACTTTTCAAATTGAAAATAGGAAGGTAAATAATGGATATTAAATCAACTTTATGAAATTTAAATATATTTATGATTCTTATTTAATTATATTAGTATAGTTGTAGAATATTTGGATAGTGTGGAAGAAGAAATAAAAATTGAAAGAACTTGGTTTAAATGATTACCTCTTACTTATATATCTTCCTTTAGGTCTCTCATTAAGTCTTCTTAGATTGGTCTTTTCGTGAGACCATAACCAATAAGATGCATGAAATTTAGTTTGGGAGATACTTTTTTAGTTTTTTATCTAAATTTCTCAAAGCGTGTGGAGAATTGATGTGGTGAATAGAGCCATTTATAAGCAAGAGGAATGGCACTCTTGCAAATACATGTTTTCTTAATATATAATAAATTCCAGGCTAAATTTGAGTGGGAAAAAAACAAAAAAGATTTTGAATATATGTTAGGGATTTTAATAATAAAATAATCCAATCATATTGGTACTTTTTTTGTGATAATTTTGGCCTTATCCATAAATTTAACCACCCTTTAACCTTTTTAACATTTACCATGGAGATGAAATTTTACCAAGGTAACTTATTTTTGTGACCAAAAATGAAATTATAATTATTATAAAATTTGAATAGGACTATGCCAAATTTTAAAACCATTTTATTATATACAATTCTAATGGTGGTAAATTTTAATTTTAATCTTAGAACTCATAATGCTTGAAGACCATTTTTAGAAAAAAAATGTATCATTAAGCATAAAATGAATTTTTTCTGGTTTATTTCTTAGTAAAGACCATTATATGATTATTAATTTATTGTATTAATTATATTATCAAAACATTTCCTTAAAATAATTCTTAAATAGTGATTATTTTAATTTATTAATATAAAAATACATTGTACATATAAAAATAGTTTTTTGAAAATATATCCGTTTACATTCAAATGATTTTGTCTTCATAAATATCTAATTGATTGAAAATTTATAAATGATTATTAATTTTATAAAATTTATAAAAAATAATTTTTAATAAACTTAATAATCTACATAATATAAATTTATCTTCTAAATACAAACATATAATATATAATAATAAAAAAATTTAAACAAAACTTTTTTGTTTAGCCATGAATAATTAACTTAAAATTTCTTATAGTTACTTAATTTATTTATTTGATGTTATAATTTCATCATGCCTTAAATTAAATCAATAATATATATTTATAACATTCTTTAAAAGTAATATCATTAATAAAAAACAATATTTTATTAAATTCCAAATGTATAAAACTATGCATCATAATGAAAACATATAAATTTTATTATTGAAATAATTACATGTTTATATCATCATAATTTATAATTATAAAAACCTCTCAAGTCCTTTTTATAAGATATAATTATAATATAATAAGTATTGGAAATTATGGATTTTGGTTTCACTAATATAGATCTCACGGTGATTTTCATGTGCTTGACTAATCCCACAGTCGATTTCTCTTAATTCGTACGTGTTGAATCTTAACATGGGATTATTATAGGGAAAATACTATTGATAGTAATTATTTTACTAGATCAGAAAAATTTGCCTCATAAATAATTCCCTAGCTAAATGATTATATAGATTCCTTAATGTACTTACTTAAAATTATTCCCACCAATTCAATTATTATATTATAAAAGTCAAATTTAATATTTATAATTTTATCTTATTAATATATCGTGGTTCCTTGTTGTTTAGATTTTCATGTTATACATACTTTTAAAATTATTATTAATTTAAATGAATATATACACTAAAATATCATATTTTTATAATGAGTAAATTCAATATTGTTAACTTCATGTAGAATGATATGGGAAATATTTACATAGTAATTTTAAATATGATTTTTTTTTATTCATGAATGTTAAACTAGTTTCGAGTAAATTATTTACAAGTTGAATTTATTGAGAAGGAATACCGTGAAAAGATGATTAAATATAATCATATAAATAAAGATACAATATCAAGGATGATATTTGTCTATAACCATAATAATAAGAATCTATTTGAAAAATATTCAAACATAGTTTCAACTCAAGAATAAAAATTCATTAAGAAGAAGATTTTTTGAAAATGAAATGCATAAAAAATATCCTATATTGAAAATTCACTTTCACATATTAAAAATAAGGATGGATAAGGTGAAGGTATACATATAGAATCTAATTTTCTAAGAATTTATTTAGATGATTAATTTCAAAACATGTGGGAAAAGAATTGTAAATATTAGATATTAAAATATGAATAAATTAAAAATAATAAAGAAGATTGAGCTGCTCGTAAACCTTATTGTATTTTTATATGGTTGAGGCAAAATAATTAAAATAATATTTTAATTGGAAGTTTATTGAGTATAATAATAAAAATATATATTCTGTAAAGTTTAAAAAAATATCATTATGATTTTTCTACCACTTCTGTCTATCATAAATTTGATTTTTAAAGAGAATAAAATCAAAAAGAAGCTTAATTTTAATAGAAAGGGAGAAATATGTGACTAAAGAACCTTAAAAATAGTCATCACCTTCAATTTATCAATATTAATTATGTTAAGGTATTTGGGAAGCTAAGGATATCATTCCAATGAAATATGTTCCATCTTACAAATTAACAGAGGCATATCCTGTTACCACTATTGAAAAAGTGTGTTCACCAATGGAAGTTGATTCTCAAATGAAAGAGTTGAGAATATTGTTGAAAAATATACTTCATTAAATGAGTATTATATTCAAACCTCTACCACATCAAATTCATCTCATATCATGAGTTCTTTCAAATAAGTAAAAAAATTGGAAAAATAAACTAGGTCTAGTTCATATTTTTCTAGTTCAGATATAAGTAATAAGTGAAGTTCATTGGAACGTGATGATCAAAATGTAATCAATTTTGAATAATTTTATGAGCCTATTAATATTTTCAATATCAAAACTAATATGGATAAAATTTTATAAGTTAAATCATAAGTGACTAATGAAAAAATATAATGATCTGATAGTTCAGCAGAATCAACAATAGGCACTAGATCTCAAATAATTGAGAGGAAATTAGATTTTAAAAGTAACATAATGAAAAAAAATTACAGTTTTTCTATAATATTTTAAAATTTCTGTGAATGTGTTAATTTTTTACAATATAGATTGATTAACATTCAATAGTCAAAATGAAAAAAAAATAGTTGATCAATTTCATTACTGAGTCAAAATAATTTTAACAAATATAAAGTTATAATTAGAATTTAATTATTTCACGATAAGGGAAATCTCTAAATATTTAAAGTATCAAGATAAATATATTCATTTCATGTATAACTAAAATTTTTATTTACATATATATCATAAAAATCTTTATAAGAAACCATAAGAGTTCAAATATATTTTCGAATTTTAAGTTTATAAGATAAAACAAGAAAGTCCATTGAGAATTTGAATATATTTTTTAATCTAGAATTAGAGGTGAAAATATTAGGATTGGAAGATCAAATATTGAGATATGAAGCTTTTGTAACAATAAAAAAAATATTCAAGCTAAATCATATGATTGAAAAATCCCAAAATAAGATTTAAAATTATCAATATTCAATATTTTCAACTTTTGATGATTATAATTTTTGGAATTTGTATTTCATGTCAATTTTTTCCAAAACTAATAGTAATTATTTCGTCAAGGTAGGGTATCTCTAAAAAAATTTGGATGTATTATGTTGTTGATATATAAATGTTTTTATAAATGTATTTAATTTTACTTTTATATTCATTATTTTCTCAATGCTTTTGATTATTTTGGAAAATCAATAAGGGGGAGAAAATTTTGAAATTATAAAGATTAATCTCATATAATTTTTTATAATTTTTATTTATTTAACTAATGATTATGTTCATATATTACGGGGGTATATTTTATTTAATCAAAACTAAATAGATAATATATTTTTTAGTTTCAATTTGAATGTATCCTTCCTTATATTTATTATCATTTTATAAAAGGTGGATTATTTTGTTTTAAAAAATTACTTTCATATGTTTGTTTTGAAAATCATAATAAACATTAATTTAATAATTATTTTACATGAATATTTCATTTTAGTTTGTTATATGTAGGATGAAAATCAGTTAACATAAAAACAGTATAATCAAAACTAAATAGAGTAGTGTGAAAATTTGATCATTTTAGGATTTGGTCCATATTACCTTTAACAAATGTTCGAGAATTTTAGTAGTGAATATTAAATTTATTTGAAGATATAGTGTGTTGTGGAATTAATTGAATAATAATGGTTTATTCTTTTGATTCAGTTACAACTATACTCGAGGATTTTAGAATCGTACAATTATATTATCACCAATAAATAAATTTTTTGCTTCATGGAATATAAGATATTGATTTTTTTATATTTATCTAAATATTTTAAACTTATAAAAGTCAACAATATATTTTTATCATGATTAATTATGATTGTATTTTTTTCAAGTGTTTTTAAAAGCTATGTTGTGTGTATTTTCATGTAAAGAATATAACTTTTTCTTTTTAATTATTGTGGTTTTAACTATGGTTTTGAGGATCTTCTAGTGTGTGAAATTTGGATGTTATCGATCAGTGTGATCAAGGGACTATGGTAAGTAGGATAGATTGGCTTCAAATCAGGGAGATCAGGGAATTTCATGTGTGGATAGATTATTACTTTTTGATAGTCCAACAGTGTAGGGATTCTAGTTTGTGGAGGAAAGAAAGCCATATCTTATTTTTATAGGTTAGGCACTTCTAGGATGGAAGTAGGGTAACTTATGTCTGATTTTTTCGATCCTTGTTACACTTTGGATTAAAAGTATGGTTTTATATTATAATTTATAGGTGTATAGGGGTTGTTATCCCTTACTCTGTGTTTCATTTTTATTCGACTATGCTTACAATTTTTTTTATTTTCACTGTATATTTATCGATAATTCAAATAGTTCAATTTTTATTGAATATAAAATTTACATACATTTATTTTCATGGTTGATCAAAAATTCATAATTCGAATTATATTACACTTGAGGTGGGTAAAAATTATTAATTGTTTTCAAAATACAATTCCCCTATTATAGTGCGTATATAGTCTATATCAAGGAAAACATTTAGTATCTGAGATTTTATCTATGTTTTGAGGATATTACAAATCTTATTTTTTAAATTTTTATTAGTTTATTAGAATTTTATTATCTTAATTTCAATATTATAACCACATGGTAGAGAAATTTTCAGTTTTTATAAAATTATTTTCTACTATTTCAATCGATAATTTCAATCATAATAGGCCTCGTATCAATAATTTTAATGATTATGAATATTTATGTGGTCATATAGAGATATTATTCTTTAATACATGTGTGGAAATTTTTCTTATACATACCGGAAGTTACAAAATTCTCGAGAAGTAAGTGTCTACTTTTACTCATGATGAATGAAGAAAATTTTCATTGAATTTTCATATTCAAAATACTTTACTATGTCCAATTAAATGAAATATCTCTATTCAAATATCTTAATTAAAAACAAGTTTTGGTATTTGGAAAAATATTAAGGTTACAAAGTTTGGAACTTCGATGGTTTTAGACACCAAACAATCCATGATTAGGGATAATTATTAGAGTTTTAATTTTTTATCGATTTATTATCAAGGATATTGTGATAATTCCTCAATCCCTTGGTTAAAATGAATTGTTGAATGAATAGTTAGAATAAAAAGTTATTGATATATTACCTAAATAATTGGAATTAAATATATCATCTATATATGATTAAAAATATATCACAAAGATGACCTTGGATGAAATTATTAGAAAATTAAGGTAACATGAATGTTTTCTTATGGGTGTTATAGATAAAGAAATAAATAAAAATAGTGTTTCATTTATATTATTTCATTAGGTATAAATTTTTAATCCTATAAGGATAAATCAAGATCCTCTAGTGGAAGCAATTATGATAAGTTGAGTGGAGGTGAGATAGATCAAGTTTCTAGGAATATGAATTATTATATTGAAAAATAAAATAATTTATGAAGGTATAACCATAAAGATATAAATAAAAATTATAAAAAATAACGAATCCATTGATAAAATATTCTATGAGTATAAGAAACCTGGTCATATTCAACTTGATTTCCCAAATATCAATAGAAAATAAATAAATTCTTCTAAGAAATATTCTACGAGAAAAGGGAAGAAAAGTTTAAACTATATGGACACTTGGATTTCTAGTGGTGGTGACACTAATTTTGATAGTTCATCATAGGATAGTAATGATATTTAGAAGATTATGGGATTCTATGCTAATTTTTTATGGAATGAAAAATATTTTTTGTGAAAGAAAATTATGGAATCGCGTACAAATGTTGATATAGATTCAAAAATATTATTTTTATACAGATGATGAAAGTGATGATGAAGATAATTCTCATAATGTTGAATAAACAGATTTTTATGGGACTAGTATTGAGAAAAGATAGAATAGAATGAAAGATTGTGATAAAGTTAAAAATAAGTTTTCCTAACATTAAAAGAAGTATAGTGAAGTTAAATATGAGTATACTAAAAGAAATAATAGTTTAATAAATCAATATATGAGTTGGACAACATGATAAATAGAAATGAGAAGTTAAATTTTGAGTTTTAAGAATATAAGTATACAATAATTATGACTACTTGTGACAAAAAAGGTAAAGGAGTTATCATTTCACTATAAGATCTTCTAAATATATATGATTAGAATAATAGTATTTTAGAGAATACCATGAATTATATATCATTTTTAGATGATAAGAATGAATTTATAAATTTCAATTTTGAGTTTTGATGTTTGAAAAACTTTTTGACCAATTTTACATTTGGAAGAGAAGAATTTGAGTTGATATTTGGAAAAATATAGACTAAGAGGACTACTTCTAGACATGGTAGTAAAACCACTAGAATATTAATATATTATTCAATTTAAATTTTTTCAATAAAAAAACCTTTTTATTATATTTAAATTAAGAGGACACTGGAAGAAATATTTTTCTCTGAATATAATTAAATCATTCAAAAGAAGTCATGTATTTATTTCTATAGAACATACTTCTTAGGATAATAAAATATCAAATAAACCTTAGATTCCAAATATTATATTTATAAATACTCTTTAATTTAAGATGGTCTATATTCCCTGAATATAATTATGAATACATAAATCCAATATGTATCAATAGTTGAATTTCTATCACTAGTACCTAGTAATATTTTTTTACTTGTGTGAAGTTTTACTCAATGATTGTAATTTAAAATATTTTTTAAAATAATTTCCATTAATTTTATTTATTTATGGGGGTTTTGTTTTTGTTTTTTTCTTAAATCTTATAGAATAAGGATTTTAATTTAAAAGGAGTTTATATATGTTTAGATATAATTTATTTAGAACCATCCTATAAGGAAGAAAAATAGTCGAATTGTCAAAATATAAATTCTTGAGTATTATATCTTGATTTTTTAGACATATATATTTTTTAATAATTTTTTTTCTTCGTACAAAATTTCAATTTTTAATTTTTTATAAATTTTTTATCTCATCAGAAGTTAATTCGTAATATTTCAGAAATAAAAATTTAAATTCTTTTAATGGTTTATTTCATCATGAGTTTTGATGGAATTTGTTTTGTACTTTCTGGTTATTTAAAATATAATAACTCTTATGGTGGTTATAAAAAATTAAATTTGACCTAGAGTTTGTTGAATGCATTAATTGCTAAAATATTGCAAGATTTGTTTCTAAATTTTTATTTTCATGTTTCTTTTCTATTTAATAAATTTATTTTTTGATGATATTTTATTTAAGGAAATTGTCTAAGAGTGTTTTATAGATTCTAAATCTTATTTAATGTTATATTTAATTCTAAATGAAGTAATCATGTTTAAATAATTAGAATTTTTTATCTTAACTAAGGAGGAATGTGATTTTTTCTATCCTTTTATTATTTTGAGTTCTATAGAACCACTATTTTTTTGAAACAGATTGTAAGAAAATAATTTCATTTACTCTTTGAAAATAAATTCATTATATCATTGAGAATATTTGTTTACTTTTTAAATTTACCATTGGAAGGAAAATCACTTTTTTATATTTCAATTTATTGAAGGTTTTTGGATCCTTATTTAAGACTAAATATTGGGAATTTTATTTCTTTTGAATAAAATAGTTCATAATAATAATCACCTATATCTTGAAGAAACTATTATTTTTCATTGGGTTCAATCATTTTCTTTTCCAAGAATAGGAGATAGGGACATTAGGAAAATTCAATATGTATATATTTAAAGTTTCTGGTGAATATGAGAATGTATAATGTTTTTATATTAATGTGGACTTACATAAAGAGTATTTACATCTGAATGGTAAAGATAAATATTTTTCTATATTCCTATATTTTGAACTAATTTCTGGAGAAGTATTTTCAAATTAAAGGTGTTAATAATGAATCCCTTCCTGAGAGGTTCAAAGAGAATCTGATCAATTCGATACTATATAATGTATAATATTAGTTTATGAACATAATTACAAAATGTTTTTTGAAAATAAAATAAAATTTGGTTCCAATAATAGAAAGAAACCATCAATAATATGGTTGATGAAAAAATAAAAGCTTTGAAAATATCCTCTTTAAAGAGTCACCTTCACGAAAGAAGAATAATTATGGAGAGCGTGAAATTTTATAAAAATAGTCTAATTTTCTATAAGTTTAGTTGAATTATGACTTTAAAAAGTTTTTGGAAAATCATTGTGAATATTTGATAAAAAAAGATGAATAAATTAAAATGAATAAAGAATATAGAGCTATTGGTAAACTTTATTTTAGTTTTGAAAAGGATAAGGAAAAATCTTCAAAAGAAGATGTTACCTAGAAGTTGTTTAAGGAGAATAAGACAAAGTGATATTATATGAATTGAAAAAAAGTATTATAAGTTTGTTTTTTCATAAGTTTCAATCTAAAATATGATTATTCAAGAGCATAAAATCAATAAGAAGATTTATTTTATAGGAAAGGATAAAGAGATAATGGATATAGAAATTGAAAAATATTTATAATTTTTCACTCATCATCAAGAAGTAAATGAATTTTTTGGGGTATCTAAGGATATAGTTCCACTAGAAGAAGTTACAGTTGAAAATTCATTGGATGAAAGCCGACTCTATCGCTAAAGAAATTTTTTCACCAGTGGAAGTCAATGCTTAAATGAAATAGGTTTAAAATATTAAAGAGATTCTTCTCTGATGAAGTATTTTGTTCACACATCATGTAGAAAGACCGAAACAATTAACCCATTACTATTGTGAACTTTGTTACATTGGTAAAAGGTACAATGGATTACACCATGAAGGATATATTACTTTAGATATCTTGGAAAACTATATATATATATATATGTGTGAATTCAATATAACATTCAAAGATAAAAACATAAAAGTAAAAAAATTATTGCATCCTTGAAAATCATTCAATGATTCCCTATTCATATCTTGAGGAAAATAAAATACAATAAATGGTTATATGAGATGATCAATAAGGTTTACATACAATGGAATCTATCATGAGTAGATATGCTATAAACAATATGGATTATTGGATAATCAATACATATTCCATTTAATTAATAACTCTATATTAAAAAAATTCATGGAAAATATTAACATAACAATCAAATGGATAATAATAACTGAAATAATATTTAAGGAAATTTATAATTATTGACATCATTATCTTGTTGTCAACGCCTCAAGACAATAAATCATGAACCCTACCACTAAGTCCTTGTTCTAAGAAATTTTATATACCTTCAAGGCCTTCTTCCTAGACATTATCATTTTATAGGTTGGAATACAGCGAGACATTACTATTATATTTTTTATAACATGCCTTTTTGATGCATTGAGGGTCTATCTATAATCAGTCCATGCTTATCAATTACATATTTCCAATTCATTCATTATATTTTAAATCAACAATATAATACATAAAAATATTCCTTATAAATCAATAAATATATT
The DNA here is from genome assembly GCA_963277665.1 of Viscum album. NCBI lineage: Eukaryota > Viridiplantae > Streptophyta > Magnoliopsida > Santalales > Viscaceae > Viscum > Viscum album. The sequence continues at coordinate 174,025,399 of OY728119.1, read as the reverse complement.
TATTAAATCAGGAATTCATAATATCATCTTTTATCTAGAGAATTTCAAAAAAAAATATAATTAAATTCCTATCAATTCATAGTATAAATAATAATTAGTATTTTATTTAGTCAATATTGAGTTTAAGAATTAAATAGATCATATCTTCAAGGAACTGAGAATATTCTATATGAGAAAAACTAGGTATAAACTATGAATTAGAAAAGGATGATATATGACCATAAATTCATTAGAAATAAATTTTTAAATAAAATATAATACTTTTAAGAACATAAAATAAAATTTAAGTGAAACTTTTAAAATAAAATTCCTTAAATATTTTTAAAAAAAATTAAAAAAAGAAGTTATAAATCATTTCTAAAATAATTTTCAAAATTTTAAAATATATTTCCTTTTTATTTTATTAAAAAAAATAAAAAATCATATAATAATGAAAAAAAGTTATGAAAAAACCCTATAAACATGTTTAGGAATCAAAATAGTGAAAATTTTCTTGAATTTTGGAAATTACATTCATGTTTTTCCAAAATAACTTTTCTATCAACCATTTGTAAAAAAAGAAAAAAATAAATTATTATAAAAACTTGAAAATTTTACCTTTTAAAACATTGTATAAGAATCAAATAGAAGTATAAAAATAAACTTAACATTCATTTGAAAGTAGATAAACAGTTCTTTAAAACATTTTGAAGAATATTAATGTCTAATAGAAAGTTTCCTGACCAAAAGAATAAAAATATAGTCAATTTTTTAGAGAATTGTTTTAGTTACTTTGAGTACTAAAGGGAGAAAAAGTTGTAAAGAAACATGGAAACCCAATAAATAAACATAAGAGAAGAAAATATATGGGTTTTAATAAATAAGGGTATATAATTATTTCAATATAAATATAAACCTGAACAATCAACATAAGAGTGAGATTATAAAATAAACCCTTATGGCTTTAATAACATTTGAATAAATCCCCATTAAAAGATAAAATGTTAATTGAAACTTTAAATACCATTAAAAAAATTTAATTTGTTGTATAATATTTAAATGGGTGGTACATACACTATATAAAATAAATTATTTAAATAATATAAAATATTCCCCAATAGAGTGGAATTTAGATGAAAAACCCTTACTTTAGATTACTTCTTGGTCGGATGAATTATATCCTATATAATAATAAATTTAAAATTATTAAATACTTTATTTATAAACTTTTTCATCTATATTTTATTTTTAGAGTCCTTTTATAATCATTTTATATCCTTTAATTGTATATTTCTTTCTTACGTTGGCCATTTAAGGTTCTTTGGTCAATTTTCCCAAAATTACTTTAGTATGTTGACCATGATTAAAGGTGTTATGAAATGGATCCATTTTCTATATAATTATAACAATTTAATTAATATCATTTGTAATGCCCCGACCCCAGTTACCTAGAGTCAGTGCATTATTACATAACATTGGCATGATCACAATAAAGAACAAATCTCGAAAGACTGATTGGTTTAGTATCCATGGAAACACTAGATATATTCATAAAGTTTTACATTACATCATAAAGTGAAAAACTACTACAACAACATAATGTCTCCATAGTCCACACTATTATCCCCTCATAATATCCCTACAGGTCATTCATAACTTACTTCTTCACATCCTGGGAAAAATAAAACATAGAAAAGGGGTGAGCTCAAATGCCTAGTAAGGATAACAATATAGCGGAAACTTTCAAAAATAAGCATAAACATTTAAGGAAATGAATTTCTAAAACAAAAGACTTTTAAACTTGAACTTAAACATAGTATGGCAAAAGTAAAATGAAATAATGCCATTTACTAATTCACATGGATATTCTACTAATCGAATAATCACATGTAATATCAATAACCACTTTCATAATGATAGAATGCATAATGCCAAACTATCATAACCACATAGCCAAGGCCTCGTTCCAAGACTACAAATAAGATTTTTAAAAGGCCTTGTGCCAAGATAATAGTTTGTCTCATGAGACCTACCGATGCGTCGAGGATCTATAGCGGGCTCCACCCGTCACATATTAAGTCCAATGCATTCCCATATGAAAAGGTTTAAACATAACATAAACATTCGTATTAAAACTAGCATAAGAAATGTCAATACTTTCATCATAAACTATAAATGGTATAAAAATAGCACATCCACAGTCAAACATATCACAAAACCTTCAATACAATATAGAAGTTTTGTATCATAATAAATCAACTTCAAATAAGCGTAAAATCCATCAAAGGATGTTGACATAAATGAAATCAAAACACTTTTTAGATAAATATCTCTTTTTATTTTTGAAATCATTTAATAAAACATTTTCTTTGAAAATATTATTATAAGCTTGTAATGGAAGCTTCGACGATTTTATAACAGCGGAAAATTACCGCACCCGCCGTATAAGTTAAAAAAACATTCTTACCTTAATTCTGTCGAAAAGGTTAAAAGAACCTTGTTTGGAAAATGACAGAAAGATTCCTTTACAAAACTCTTATAAAATTCAAACAAGGGTATAAATTACTTTAACCCATATTATTTTAAATAGTAAGAATGTTTTGAAATACATTTTTAAGAAACATGGATGTGGATGATAAAGAGATCCCAGTAGATTATTACATATAAACAACCTCGGATAATGAAGAGATTGTGAAATAACACTTACCCTTGTACTTTTCCTTGGTTGGGGTAGGTAAACCTCATGTATAATAGTGAAATAATTGTTATTAAATTATACAAGAATCATATACATTCATATGATATAATATATGATCTTTTAACATTGCTTTGTTAATAATATCTTAGTATTATCGTTGTTTCGGGTGTTAACTTACTTGTTTTCTTTTATATGTTTTGTTATGTAAGCCATGTTTTTAATGGATATATTGTATCTTAATCATATATAAAATGATATCAAGTCCTTAGATACTATTATTAACCATCAAATGAGACTTATACTTGAATGGATACGATGGAGAATGAATCTCATCGCGTTTGTGGAGATGGTAGTTCGTACGTACACACGAGCGACAATATCATTCTTTTGATATTAAAATAATATATAAATGGATGTTATATCATATATATAGAATCATTAAAATGTTATATTTATTATTTACATGAGTTACACATCATTATTATACCCATCCAAATAATAATATATTGAATAACAATTACACCACGACGTGGAGACTGTAAGCCGTACGTACGCACGTATGGTGACATGTTATTCAAAGGGTGGATAGAATACTTATTATGGTATTACCATATTTATAATAACATCATAGTATATATATGATACTGGAGTTATTATTTTACAACGGTAACAACAAAGGAAGAAGAAGTGGAAGAAGAAAGGAACTTGGAAAAGGGTGGTGAAATCATTACCTCTTCTTCGGGTTCTTCCTTTTGATTTGATCAAAAGGGATCCTTAGGTTGGCTTTCTGATCAAAATAAAACCTCTAGGTTGTAGTGAGGGAAGTTGGGAGAGAATTTGGGAAGAGTTTGGCCGAACCAAAAGGCTTTGAAGGTGTGAAGAAATGAGAAGAAGGAGTTCCCATTTATAAGAGGGGTGAGGGGCACCTTTGGAAAAGCTAGAAATATTAATTTATATTAATTTCATATTCAGTTTCTAATGGCTCCAAAGTTGATTATTTAAATTTTAAGGTGGGTATGGGTCTAAAACCACTAAACCAATAGAATTTAGACAGGTTTCGGTACTTATATTAACCTTATCTTTAAGTATTAACTCTTAGTTAATTAGTTTTACTTTTACAATGTCTCTTTGTATTTTTATATAATATAGTTAATAAACTTACTATATACATCAAAGAGACCCTCAAGTGGTCCATTAATGATACAACTATCATGATATAAGTCTCTTGGACGAACCTTAGATTTTTAGGAATTTAATATCAATTAATAATAAAATATTTGTTTTAAAAACTCTTTTATGTCAATTTTGACACTATTCAATAGTTGATTTTTGTGAAACTCATAACAGAATGATTACTTCGAAAACATTTAATTCAATCATTCCTAACATGTCATATTAACTTAGAAAATTAGTGTAATTCATAAAAAGTCTCAAATTATATTTATTTGTGTATTTATAATATCAATTATTTTAATTTTTCACTATTATGGTAATTACTGCATCATCATTGTGTCATAAATAAATTAAATTATTTAATGTCTAAAAATTATAAATAAAATATCATTATGTATTAAATATTTTTATATTTTTATATAAAATTTATAGTCGAAAATAAAACATATATAACCCTATGTAACGGTTATTTTTCTAAAAGATATATGCTTGTGTCATTTTTGTATTCATTTTAACTTAATTAAAATAAAGTGTCCCTATCACATACAAGTGGCTCCATGGGGTCCCAAAATCGACCCAAAGATGCCCATGGTCGAACATGTATCAACTAATAAGGTTAGGACACGTTTTAGGGTAATTTAGTATTATTATAATATTATGTTTTAACCCTTATTTACCGAATTTACCCTTAACCATGGTAAATAAAATATTTACCACAGTAATTATTCAAAATGTCTAAAAATAAATGTTACCTATTTACAAAATTTGAACATCCTGATTCAAAATATGGAATCCATTTTTACAAATTCAAAACACAGATGTGGCAGAAATTAATTTAAAATTAATTCTCGTTGTTAAAACAAAAAACGTGTTTTTAAGTGATAATAACTATCAAAATATTGACACTAGTTTATGTCCGGTTTAATTGTAAAAGTATGTCCAATGACCAACATTGTATTAAATGTTAAAAATATATTCTAAATATACTTTAAAACCTCTCAAATTCATAATTTATCACTATTAATTATATTGATTAAGAAAGTTCTTTTTAATTAAAATTTAGTAATTTTCACTATTCATCAAAATATTAAAGTTATCCGAAAAGTACCAAAATTTCACCTTAGGATAAATTCGATATTCCAAATCCAAAAATGAAGTCCATTTTGAAATATAAAATATATATAATTTCAAAAAGTAGGTATTACTATTCATAACGGCTAGTTTGATTGGTAATGGTGTGTTAGAACTCGGTGTTGCGTACAACACACGCTATCACATTATTCAAAGAGAAGTGTACCATAGAAGCTTGGGGTGTTACATTCTCCCCTCCTTCAAATACTTTCATCCTCAAAATTTCTAGAATACTTATCACATGAAAAGACTCGGGTGGTTCTTCATCATAAGTTCCTCGGGTTCCCACGTTGCCTCTTCCATCTTATGGTTTCTACACAAGACTTTTACCAGACGCGTCGTCTGGTTTCTCAGTACTTGTTCTCTCGTATCAAGAATCCTGACGGGCTCTTCGCAATAAGACAGATCGGGTTCCAGTTCTAATTCTTCATAGGTGAGTACATGCGTTGGGTCAGCCATGTATTTCCTCAACAGAGTTACGTGGAACACATCGTGAACTTTGGAGAGACTTGGCGGAATTGCGAATCGGTAAGCTACAGCCCCAATTCGTTCTAGAATTTCAAAAGGTCCGATGTACCTGGGACTCAATTTACCTTTCTTACCAAAACGTATGACTCACTTCCATGGAGATACCTTCAGGAAAACCTGATCACCGACTTGAAATTCCAAATCCTTCCTTCGATTATCGGCATAGCTCTTCTGCCTACTTTGAGCTTCTTTGATGTGATTTTGGATTACCTTCACCTTTTCCACTATTTCCTCCACCAGTTCTAGGCCTACAAGTTTTCTTTCACCAACTTCATCCCAACAGGTTGGTGTACGACATCTCTTTCCGTATAACGCTTCATATGGTGCCATCTGAATACTCAAATGGAAGCTATTGTTATAGGAAAATTCTACCAGAGGTAAATATTGATCCCACATACCCTGAAAGTCAAGTGAGCAAGATCTCAACATGTCTTCTATGGTTTGAATAGTCCGTTCTGATTGTCTGTCTGTCTGAGGGTGGTAAGTGTAACAGCCCGAGATTTTATGAAAAATATTCTTTTTTATTTCACTAATGTCTTGTGTTGTACGCTACACCAAAAGGAGCTTTCACAACAAGCATCCTTGACTTGCCTTGCATTACACGCAATCGCGACCTTCCTCGATAGCTTGCGTCGTACGCAATACCGAGTTTCACTAAACAACGATATGCTATTAAAATATTATTAAAACTAGCCATTATGAATAATAATAACCACTTTTTGAAATTTTATAAATTTTATTTTTCAAAATGAACTTCATTTTTGGATTCGGAATACCGAAATTAGCCTAGGGTGAAATTTTGGTATTTTTCTGAAAACTTTCAATTTTTGATGAATAGTGAAACCACTAAGTGGTAGGTTAAAAACTGAATTTTGCATAAAACTTAATTTTACCGCTTCTATGAATGGAATTTCAAAAATCCGACATACACGGTTGATATCAGTAAGTAAAATGTGGTTCAATGAGATAAAAATAATTTTTTGGTGAATAATAACTTTTTACTTTTTTTACCGCGGTTAATAGTAAATAGGGTAACTAAGGGTAAAAATGATATTACTATTACCCTAACACATGTACTAATTCTATTGGATAAGTTTAATTCGACCAAAAACAAACTTAGGAATAAAATATGACCATTTAGGCCCACTTGGGTTAGATTAGGACATTTATTATTAATTTATTTAAAGAAGGGTTAAAATAGTTAAAATCAAAGTTTAATAAGTAAATCATTTTTAATATGGGGTTATACATAAGATAAATTCGACTATAAATATTCATTAGAAATATAAAAAGATTTCCTGCATAATTATATTTTATTTATAATTTTTAGACTTTAAATAAATTAATTTATTTATGACACAACGATGATGCAGTAATTACCCTTTTAAGGAAATATTAACATAATTGATGTTATAAATGCTCAAATTAATGTAATTTGAGACTTTTTATGAATTACACTAATTTTCTAGGTTACTATGATATATTAGTGTTGATTTAATCAACTTTTTTCGAACATATAATTCTGTTATGACTTTCAAAAAAATCATATATCAAATAGTGTCAAAATTGACACAAAATAGTTTTTAAATCAAATATTATATTATTAATTGTTATTTTATTCCTAAAAATCTAAGGTTCGGTCAAATGACTTAGATAAGGATATATATATTAATAATAAACAATTTGGGGTTTTTTTGGCATGTTATAGTAAGTGTATTAATCATATAGTGAAGGAAAACAAAAAGACACGGTAAAAGTTAAATTATTTAACTTAGAGTTAAATCTAATTGATAATGTTAAAATAATACCCTAAACTTGTCTAAATACTATTGGTTGATAGGATTTCGACCCATCCCCACTTTAGCTTCGAAATAAGATCCTTTGGAACCATTATAAACCGATTTTGACATTAATATAAAATAATATTTTTAGGTATTCCTAAGGTACCCCTCTCCTCCCTTATAAAAGGACACCTCCTCCCCCTCCTCCTCACACCAATTTGAGCACTCAAGCTCGGCCAACCACTTCCAAAATCTCTTCTCCACTTCCCTAGAAACATCCTAGAGGTTCTGGTCTTCCTCAAAGACCAATTTTAGTTCCCTAAGAGGAGGTCTCCAAAAGGCGCTTCAAAGAAGAGGTAATTACCGTTACCAATTCTTTCATCTTTATTTCTTCTTCCACTTCTTCTTCTTAGGTTGTTTCATTATGAAGTAATAACATCAGTATCAATCATATACGGATATGTTATTATAAGTATGAAACAACCCTATTTCACCATCTATCCATCCTACGGAAAAAGAAATCACCGCGCGTGCGTACGTACGGAATACCGTCTCCACGCCGTGGTGTAATATATTTTCCACCACCACCTTACATGGATGGGTATAATGGTGTAAAGAATAACTATACATAGTTATTACAACATCATATTGATTCTGATATATTGTATAATCCACTCCAATTCAATTCAATATTTATGGAAATGATATCATCGCTCGTGCGTACGTACGGACTACCGTCTCCACGACGCGATGAGATTCATTCTCCATGTTAACCATTTAAGAATGATTATAAAGTATATATAAGAAATAATAATGAAATATATGACATTATAAAGCTACTAGATTTATGTATATATATATATATATGTATTTCATCTACTTGCTTCCATTCAAGACAATAAGGAAAGGAAAACAGCGTTCATGCGTACGTACGGACTACCGTCTCCATGAACGGTGTTTTTCATTTCATTTATCTATCTATTATATATATATATATATACTGAATATATATGATATATAAATCATATTTTATATTCTGGAAGTAATTAAATCATGATATAAGTAATAATAATGTCAAGAACAACAAGTCAAAACACCGACGATAAATGAAACGATTTTACCCAAAACACTTCTTTAACATGGAATTTACAAAAGAACGGGTAATATAATGTCATAAGTGAATCATATATGATATCATAACAATAAATATGATTCTGTAATAAGTCAATGATATTATTTAAACCATTATACAGGAGCTTCAGACATGTACAAAGCAAATCGGACGAAAGGTAAGGGAAATATCACAATCTCATTTTTATCCGAGATTGTTTATTCGTAAGTACTTACTGGGGTGTATTTTATCATCCACATCCATGTTTCATAAATATGTAATATTATTTCCATCCACCTACAATTGTTTAAATCCATTTTTACCCTTTGGTGAGTTTTTAGTAAAATAAATGAAAGGAATCTTTTGTCGTATTTCGTACGAGGTACTTTTTGACTTTTCCGACAAAAGTACGAAGAATGTTTTTTTAACTTATACGGCATGAATGGATTTCTAAAAACTTATTTCCAAGAAGCTTCCTTTACAAGTATTCAAGTTTATTTTTAATCAACTTCATTTATTTTAAAATTTTATGACATGTTAAGAAAGGAAAAGTTTTTTTGTCGTAGAAAGGATATTTTCCTCAAGAATGAAGTTCAAGTATTTTATCAAAATTATTTTCCATCTAAGATAATAAAAGGGTTCTGTTTTTACCCCTATTATTACATGGATTTGATTATGTTGTGATGGAAACATTTTTATGAATTCCTTTATCTTATATGAATTGTTTTATGATGTCATGTTGTTTAAGAATCCCATTTTTATTACATGGGTTATGCGATGATGTATGATTTATGATTATGTGGCACACATAAGAAAGGATTCGTTATAAGATGGGTGGGACCTATATCTCCCTACAATGCATTGGGTAAAGATTTTATATCTCATGAGATAGACAGGGCTGGAACGGTAGGTTATACCGGTTCAGTGAAACAGGACTGAAACGAGGGTTACTCGATTCAGAAAGGGACTTTGTCCACTAAGATAGTCTTGGAAATGAGTCATGACTAACAAGAAATGATTTTCCATGATTATGTGTGCATGCCACAAAGTTTCAAGTTTCATGTTATGATTATGGGGATCTCATTTTCACTTCTATGATTTATTCCATGTTAAGATATTATGATCTCTTTTGCAGGTTATGATTTTCAAAAAGATATGCTATGATTTTTATTTCCTTTATTTTCCCTTTGCTGGGCATTTGAGATCACCCTTTTATGTTTTCTTTTCCCCAGGATATAAAGAAAGGTTTTAGGTAAAAAAAAGGGAAGATATTTATGGGAGATACTGAAGATCTTTCACCACGATTAGAAGATTACGTTCCGAGTTTCCAAAGACACTAAACTATTACGATCCTTGTGTGTGTATTTTTGTTATGTACTATGTATTCCGCAAAAGTAATGTAATGTCCATGTATGATAAGCTTCGGGTCTCAATAGTTGGTATCAGAGGAAAGTTTTAGTCAACCTTTGGAAACTAGGATGCGAGAACTTTAGTGAGATCCCTAGAGATATTTCTAAGGTATGTCTAGGATGTCCCTAAGGTTAAGTATACTAATAGGTTATAGTACTAGAATTATGCTAACGATCATAGAATTAAACCTAAGATGTTAGATATTGAAGGTACTCCCCCTTTATTATGTTGTTTTCCCTAGCATGATTTTTGCCTCTCACACTATTCTTTTTGGGTTTAGACGATGGCTGGAACCCGAAGGAACCGTGTTGATCAATGCAATGGACAATGCAATGATTGCCTTCCTGAACAAACAAATGTTATGGGAGATGGAGTGCAAAATCTTATTGCTATACTTACACAAGCTATGAATCATTCTGGACTTCCCAAATGAGCAGATAAGGGAAACAATATTCTATTGAGTCCTTCATGAGGCAACGTCCACCTTCTTTAAATGGTTCTTCTGATCCACTTGTTGCTTGAACAATGGATCAGTACCACTGAAAAAGATATTTTCAGTTCTTCAATGTTCTGAGCATGATAAAGTCATCTTAGCAGTATATCGTTTGGAAGGTGAAGCTGATCAATGGTGGAATCTTATCAAGAATACGAGGCAAAGAGATAAAATTGAGTCCATGGAATGGGACGAGTTCAAGAACTTGTTTTTCAGTAAGTACTTCCCTCGTATTCTTCGAACAAAGTTGGAGAAGGAGTTTCTTGAACTAAAGCAAAAGGATGATGAATCTGTTGGTATATACGAAGCGAATTTTACAAGACTTGCAAGGTATGCATCTGGCATTATCATCCAACCTGAAAGTAAAGTTGATCGATTTTTCAGTGGCTTAAAACCAAGTCTTCGAAGGGCATTAGCTATAAGAGACTTCAGTAGCTATGAAGAAATTGTGCGTTGTGCTATCAAGGTAGAAATGGAAGTTGGTGTTACATATCCATCTCAAGGTTTTGACAAGAAACGAAAGATGGAGTTCAAGGATAAATCTCAGAATAATGGTGAAAAAGAAGATGAATGTTTCCTTATGCACAAAGTCGTGGAAAGAATCATGGTGGAGATTGTCCTTAAAGGGACTAGAAAATGTTTTAAGTGTGGAAAAGAAGGTCATCGAGAAGCTGAGTGTCGAAGTAATGGAAAAAGGGTTTCTAATGATGTGAATAAAGCAAAAACTGCAGAGAACGCACCACCAACACTTCAATGCTTCAAGTGCAAGGAAATGGGGCATTATGCTAATAAATTCCCTAATCCAAGGGTTAGTGATGATCTACATGAGCAACCACTGAAGGCAAAGGACAAAGGGATGTCACATGTGATCACTATTGGCAATGTTGAATATGACAACGATGTGGTGGAATGATTAAGTGTTTATGTAATGGGATTCCAAAATAATGTTGTATCATTGAGTATTGCAATATTTATTGATGTGGTATTCAAATTGATTGAGATATTTTTTGGAAATAAGATGATATGCGCATAATGAAGGGAAAAAGAGAAAATGAAATGTTTAATAGTATTCATGAGCTCATGATTGATATAAGGACTAAGTGATATCATGGTTTGAGTATATATAATTTCGAGGATTTTGGTATGTGGAAAGTGTTAACTTTAAACTGCATTCATGTTTTCACTAAGGTATTCAAGAGAATACATGATTAAGGACTTTGAATGTTTGGAATGTGACCAACAAAACATATCTTATGATATATGGGGATCAACGATGGTATTAAATCTCTAGTAATCATTTTCACTATGTTATGAGAGTGGACTGCAGTATTATGGATAAGCCTAAAGATTGAAATGGATTATGTTGGACATAAGTGAGTATTGTTTAAGGATAGAAGTTTTTTTCGATATTATTGATGGGATGTTATAGTAATGTAGTTTTAGAAAAAGGACAACCTGCAGGACGGGCGACAGCCCATCACTTCGGACAAGGCTATGGGAATCGAACCCACAACCGAAGTGCGACTGGCCTTTATCGCCTACCACTGGCCTATAGGAAGTCCCTGTTTAGTAGAAACTAGTTTTATTATATTAAGCAGTATGATATATGAAGTATAATCCCATTTTAGGAACCATATATTATTAATCCCACTATAGATCGACTTATGTATATAAATTTTGCTAACCTTTTGAGACAGACGGAATGACCCGTCATTCTATCACATGATCTGCTAACACTTCACGAATAACAAATTCAACTTCATTTATTTAAGAGATGAAGTGGAAATTGTTTAAGGCATGAACAACAGTGAGATTGTACCAAAATAAAGAAAGTATTTATTCTAATTCAAATTTTCAACTTTAGGGAAATTATCTTGAAAACCAAAAATGTTGTCCTAGTGATCTTATACCTTATGAATCAGATGGTACCTTAGATCGTCACAAATTTATGGACTTGTGATTACTGGATTTTCTATAGCCATGTTCTCTACCACTCTCCATCAGAACATGATGGTTAGATTTCTCTTCCATATCCATATTTTCACCTATGTGGAAACCCAGTGATTAGTTTATTTGGGTAATCGTTACATTTCATACTTTAGTTTTTTAAATCCAAGTTTTGGTATTCCTTTTTACGATGTGGGTTTCTATTAAAGAAACTTTTGAATAGTAAACCATTTATAACCCCGACGAATTTCGAGGGCGAAATTCATTTTAAGGGGGGTAGAATGTAACAACCCGAGATTTTATGAAAAATATTCTTTTTTATTTCACTAATGTATTGTGTTGTACACTACACCAAAAGGATCTTGCACAACACGCATCCTTGACTTTCCTTGCATTACACGCAATCGCGACCTTCCTCGATAGCTTGCGTCGTACGCAATACCGAGTTTCACTAAACAACGATATGCTATTAAAATATTATTAAAACTAGCCGTTATGAATAATAATAACCACTTTTTGAAATTTTATAAATTTTATTTTTCAAAATGAACTTCATTTTTGGATTCGGAATACCGAAATTAGCCTAGGGTGAAATTTGGTATTTTTCTGAAAACTTTCAATTTTTGATGAATAGTGAAACCACTAAGTGGTAGGTTAAAAACTGAATTTTGCATAAAACTTAATTTTACCGCTTCTGTGAATGGAATTTCGAAAATCCGACAGACACGGTTGATATCAGTAAGTAAAATGTGGTTCAATGAGATAAAAATAATTTTTTGGTGAATAGTAACTTTTTACTTTTTTTACCGCGGTTAATAGTAAATAGGGTAACTAAGGGTAAAAATGATATTACTATTACCCTAACACATGTCCTAATTCTATTGGATAAGTTTAATTCGACCAAAAACAAACTTAGGAATAAAATATGACCATTTAGGCCCACTTGGGTTAGATTAGGACATTTATTATTAATTTATTTAAAGAAGGGTTAAAATAGTTAAAATCAAAGTTTAATAAGTAAATAATTTTTAATATGGGGTTCTACATAAGATAAATTCGACTATAAATATTCATTAGAAATATAAAATGATTTCCTACATAATGATATTTTATTTATAATTTTTAGACTTTAAATAAATTAATTTATTTATGACACAACGATGATGCAGTAATTACCCTTTTAAGGAAATATTAACATAATTGATGTTATAAATGCTCAAATGAATGTAATTTGAGACTTTTTATGAATTCCACTAATTTTATAGGTTACTATGATATATTAGTGTTGATTTAAGCAACTTTTTTCGAACATATAATTCTGTTATGACTTTCAAAAAAATCATATATCAAATAGTGTCAAAATTGACACAAAATAGTTTTTAAATCAAATATTATATTATTAATTGTTATTTTATTCCTAAAAATCTAAGGTTCGGACAAATGACTTATATAAGGATATATATATTAATAATAAACAATTTGGGGTTTTTTTGGCATGTTATAGTATGTGTATTAATCATATAGTGAAAGAAAACAAAAAGACACGGTAAAAGTTAAATTATTTAACTTAGAGTTAAATCTAATTGATAAGGTTAAAATAATACCCTAAACTTGTCTAAATCCTATTGGTTGATAGGATTTCGACCCATCCCCACTTTAGCTTCGAAATAAGATCCTTTGGAACCATTATAAACCGATTTTGACATTAATATAAAATAATATTTTTAGGTATTCCTATGGTACCCCTCTCCTCCCTTATAAAAGGACACCTCCTCCCCCTCCTCCTCACACCAATTTGAGCACTCAAGCTCGGCCAACCCCTGCCAAAATCTCTTCTCCACTTCCCTAGAAACATCCTAGAGGTTCTGGTATTCCTCAAAGACCAATTTTAGTTCCCTAAGAGGAGGTCTCTAAAAGGCGCTTCAAAGAAGATGTAATTACCGTTACCAATTCTTTCATCTTTATTTCTTCTTCCACTTCTTCTTCTTAGGTTGTTTCATTATGAAGTAATAACATCAGTATCACTCATATACTGATATGTTATTATAAGTATGAAACAACTCTATTTAACCATCTATCCATCCTACAGAAAAAGAAATCACCGCGTGTGCGTACGTATGGAATACTGTCTCCACGCCGTGGTGTAATCTATTTTCCACCACCACCTTACATGGATGGTTATAATGGTGTAAAGAATAACTATACATAGTTATTACAACATCATATTGATTCTGATATATTGTATAATCCACTCCAATTCAATTCAATATTTATGGAAATGATATCATCGCTCATGCGTACGTACGGACTACCGTCTCCACGACGCGATGAGATTCATTCTCCATGTTAACCATTTAAGAATGATTATAAAGTATATATAAGAAATAATAATGAAATATATGACATTATAAAGCTACTGGATTTATGTATATATATATATATATGTATGTCATCTACTTACTTCCATTCAAGACAATAAGGAAAGGAAAACAGTGTTCATGCGTACGTACGGACTACCGTCTCCATGAACGGTGTTTTTCATTTAATTTATCTATCTATTATATATATATATATATACTGAATATATATGATATATAAATCATATTTTATATTCTGGAAGTAATTAAATCATGATATAAGTAATAATAATTTCAAGAACAACAAGTCAAAACACCGACGATAAATGAAACGATTTTACCCAAAACACTTCTTTAACATGGAATTTACAAAAGAAAGGGTAATATAATGTCATAAGTGAATCATATATGATATCATAACAATTAATATGATTCTGTAATAAGTCAATTACATTATTTAAACCATTATACAGGAGCTTCGGACACGTACAAAGCAAATCGGACCTAAGGTAAGGGAAATATCACAATCTCATTTTTATCCGAGATTGTTTATTCGTAAGTACTTACTGGGGTGTATTTTATCATCCACATCCATGTTTCATAAATATGTAATATTATTTCCATCCACCTACAATTGTTTAAATCCATTTTTACCCTTCGGTGAGTTTTCAGTAAAAGAAATGAAAGGAATCTTTTTCGTATTTCGTACGAGGTACTTTTTTACTTTTCCGACAAAAGTACGAAGAATGTTTTTTTAACTTATACGGCATGAATGGATTTCTAAAAACTTATTTCCAAGAAGCTTCCTTTACAAGTATTCAAGTTTATTTTTAATCAACTTCTTTTATTTTAAAATTGTATGGCATGTTAAGAAAGGAAAAGTGTTTTTGAAGTAGAAAGGATATTTTCCTCAAGAATGAAGTTCAAGTATTTTATCAAAATTATTTTCCATCTATGATAATAAAAGGGTTCTGTTTTTACCCCTATTATTACATGGATTTGATTATGTTGTGATGGAAACATTTTTATGAATTCCTTTATCTTATATGAATTGTTTTATGATGTCATGTTGTTTAAGAATCCCATTTTTATTACATGGGTTATGCGATGATGTATGATTTATGATTATGTGGCACACATAAGAAAGGATTCATTATAAGATGGGTGGGACCTATATCTCCCTCTAATTCATTGGGTAAAGATTTTATATCTCATGAGATAGACAGGGCTGGAACGGTAGGTTATACCGGTTCAGTGAAACAGGACTGAAACGAGGGTTACTCGATTCAGAAAGGGAATTTGTCCACTAAGATAGTCTTGGAAATGAGTCATGACTAACAAGAAATGATTTTCCATGATTATGTGTGCATGCCACAAAGTTTCAAGTTTCATGTTATGATTATGGGGATCTCATTTTCACTTCTATGATTTATTCCATGTTAAGATATTATGATCTCTTTTGCAGGTTATGATTTTCAAAAAGATATGCTATGATTTTTATTTCCTTTATTTTCCCTTGCTGAGCATTTGTGCTCACCCTTTTATGTTTTATTTTCCCCAGGATATAAAGAAAGGTTTTAGGTAAAAAAAAAAGGGAAGATATTTATGGGAGATATTGAAGATCATTCACCACGATTAGAAGATTACGTTCCGAGTTTCCAAAGACACTAAACTATTACGATCCTTGTGTGTGTATTTTTGTTATGTACTAAGTATTCCGAAAAAGTAATGTAATGTCCATGTACGATAAGCTTCGAGTCTCAATAGTTGGTATTAGAGGAAAGGTTTAGTCAACCTTTGGAAACTAGGATGCGAGAACTTTAGTTAGATCCCTAGAGATATTTCTAAGGTATGTCTAGGGATGTCCCTAAGGTTAAGTATACGTATAGTTTATAGTACTAGAATTACACTAACCATCATAGAATTAAACCTAAGATGTTAGATATTGAAGGTACTCCCCCTTTATTATGTTGTTTTCCCTAGCATGATTTTTGCCTCTCACACTATTCTTTTTGGGTTTTAGACGATGGATGGAACCCGAAGGAACCGTGTTGATCAATGCAATGGACAATGCAATGATTGCCTTCCTGAACAAACAAATGTTATGGGAGATGGAGTGCAAAATCTTATTGTTATACTTACACAAGATATGAATCATTCTGGACTTCCAAATGAGCAGAGAAGGGAACAATATTCTATTGAGTCCTTCATGAGGCAATGTCCACCTTCTTTCAGTGGGTCTTCTGATCCACTTGTTGCTGAACAATGGATCAGTACCACTGGAAAGATATTTTCAGTTCTTCAATGTTCTGAGCATGATAAAGTCATCTTAGCAGTATATCGTTTGGAAGGTGAAGCTGATCAATGGTGGAATCTTATCAAGAATACGAGGCAAAGAGATGAAATTGAGTCCATGGAATGGGACGAGTTCAAGAACTTGTTTTTCAGTAAGTACTTCCCTCGTATTCTTCGAACAAAGATGGAGAAGGAGTTTCTTGAACTAAAGCAAAAGGATGATGAATCTGTTGGTATATACGAAGCGAATTTTACAAGACTTGGAAGGTATGCATCTGGCATTATCATCCAACCTAAAAGTAAAGTTGATCGATTTTTCAGTGGCTTAAAACCAAGTCTTTGAAAGGCATTAGCTATAAGAGAATTCAGTAGCTATGAAGAAATTGTGCGTTGTGCTATCAAGGTAGAAATGGAAGTTGGTGTTACATATCCATCTCATGGTTTTGACAAGAAACGAAAGATGGAGTTCAAGGAGAAATCTCAGAATAATGGTGAAAAGAAGATGAATGTTTCCTTATGCACAAAGTGTGGAAAGAAGCATGGTGGAGATTGTCTTAAAGGGACTAGAAAATGTTTTAAGTGTGGAAAAGAAGGTCATCGAGCAGCTGAGTGTCGAAGTAATGGAAAAAGGGTTTCTAATGATGTGAATAAAGAAAAAACTGCAGAGAATGCACCACCAACACATCAATGCTTCAAGTGCAAGGAAATGGGGCATTATGCTAATAAATGCCCTAATCCAAGGGTTAGTGATGATCAACATGAGCAACCACTGAAGGCAAAGGACAAAGGGAAGTCACATGCGATCACTATTGGAAATGTTGAATATGACAACGATGTGGTGGAATGATTAAGTGTTTATGTAATGGGATTCCAAAATAATGTTGTATCATTGAGTATTGCAATATTTATTGATGTGGTATTCAAAGTGATTGAGATATTTTTTGGAAATAAGATGATATGCGCATAATGAAGGGAAAACGAGAAAATGAAATGTTTAATAGTATTCATGAGCTCATGATTGATATAAGGACTAAGTGATATCATGGTTTGAGTATATAGAATTTTGAGGATTTTGGTATGTGGAAAGTGTTAACTTTAAACTGCATTCATGTTTTCACTAAGGTATTCAAGAGAATACATGATTAAGGACTTTGAATGTTTGGAATGTGACCAACAAAACATATCTTATGATATATGGGGATCAACGATGGTATTAAATCTCTGGTAATCGTTTTCACTATGTTATGAGAGTGGACTGCAGTATTATGGATAAGCCTAAAGATTCAAATGGATTATGTTGGACATAAGTGAGTATTGTTTAAGGATAGAAGTTTTTTTTCGATATTATTGATGGGATGTTATAGTAATGTAGTTTTAGAAAAAGGACAACCTGCAGGACGGGCGACAACCCATCACTTCGGACAAGGCTGTGGGAATCAAACCCACAACCGAAGTGCGACTGGCCTTTATCGCCTACCACTGGCCTACAGGAAGTCCATGTTTAGTAGAAACTAGTTTTATTATATTAAGCAGTATGATATATGAAGTATAAGCCCATTTTAGGAACCATATATGATTAATCCCACTATAGATCGACTTATGTATATAAATTTTGCTAACCTTTTGAGACAGACGGAATGACCCGTCATTCTATCACATGATCTGCTAACACTTCACGAATAACAAATTCAACTTCATTTATTTAAGAGATGAAGTGGAAATTGTTTAAGGCATGAACAACAGTGAGATTGTACCAAAATAAAGAAAGTATTTATTCTAATTCAAATTTTCAACTTTAGGGAAATGATCTTGAAAACCAAAAATGTTGTCCTAGTGATCTTATACCTGATGAATCAGATGGTACCTTAGATCGTCACAAATTTATGGATTTGTGATTACTGGATTTTCTATAGCCATGTTCTCTACCACTCTCCATCATAACATGATGGTTAGATTTCTCTTCCATATCCATATTTTCACCTATGTGGAAACCCAGTGATTAGTTTATTTGGGTAATCGTTACATTTCATACTTTAGTTTTTTAAATCCAAGTTTTGGTATTCCTTTTTACGATGTGGGTTTCTATTAAAGAAACTTTCGAATAGTAAACCATTTATAACCCCGACGAATTTCGAGGGCGAAATTCATTTTAAGGGGGGTAGAATGTAACAGCCCGAGATTTTATGAAAAATATTCTTTTTTATTTCACTAATGTCTTGTGTTGTACGCTACACCAAAAGGAGCTTGCACAACACGCATCCTTGACTTGCCTTGCATTACACGCAATCGCGACCTTCCTCGATAGCTTGCGTCGTACGCAATACCGAGTTTCACTAAACAACGATATGCTATTAAAATATTATTAAAACTAGCCGTTATGAATAATAATAACCACTTTTTGAAATTTTATAAATTTTATTTTTCAAAATGAACTTCATTTTTGGATTCGGAATACCGAAATTATCCTAGGGTGAAATTTTGGTATTTTTCTGAAAACTTTCAATTTTTGATGAATAGTGAAACCACTAAGTGGTAGGTTAAAAACTGAATTTTGCATAAAACTTAATTTTACCGCTTCTGTGAATGGAATTTTGAAAATCCAACAGACACGGTTGATATCAGTAAGTAAAATGTGGTTCAATGAGATAAAAATAATTTTTTGGTGAATAGTAACTTTTTACTTTTTTTACCGCGGTTAATAGTAAATAGGGTAACTAAGGGTAAAAATGATATTACTATTACCATAACACATGTCCTAATTCTATTTGATAAGTTTAATTCGACCAAAAACAAACTTAGGAATAAAATATGACCATTTAGGCCCACTTGGGTTAGATTAGGACATTTATTATTAATTTATTTAAAGAAGGGTTAAAATAGTTAAAATCAAAGTTTAATAAGTAAATCATTTTTAATATGGGGTTATACATAAGATAAATTCGACTATAAATATTAATTAGAAATCTAAAAAGATTTCCTACATAATGATATTTTATTTATAATTTTTATACTTTAAATAAATTAATTTATTTATGACACAACGATGATGCAGTAATTACCCTTTTAAGGAAATATTAACATAATTGATATTATAAATGCTCAAATGAATGTAATTTGAGACTTTTTATGAATTCCACTAATTTTCTAGGTTACTATGATATATTAGTGTTGATTTAATAAACTTGGTTCGAACATATAATTCTGTTATGACTTTCAAAAAAATCATATATCAAATAGTGTCAAAATTGACACAAAATAGTTTTTAAATCAAATATTATATTATTAATTGTTATTTTATTCCTAAAAATCTAAGGTTCGGCCAAATGACTTAGATAAGGATATATATATTAATAATAAACAATTTGGGGTTTGTTTGGCATGTTATAGTAAGTGTATTAACCATATAGTGAAAGAAAACAAAAAGACACGGTAAAAGTTAAATTATTTAACTTAGAGTTAAATCTAATTGATAAGGTTAAGATAATACCCTAAACTTGTCTAAATCCTATTGGTTGATAGGATTTCGACCCATCCCCACTTTAGATTCGAAATAAGATCCTTTGGAACCATTATAAACCGATTTTGACATTAATATAAAATAATATTTTTAGGTATTCCTAAGGTACCCCTCTCCTCCCTTATAAAAGGACACCTCCTCCCCCTCCTCCTCACACCAATTTGAGCACTCAAGCTCGGCCAAACCCTGCCAAAATCTCTTCTCCACTTACCTAGAAACATCCTAGAGGTTCTGGTCTTCCTCAAAGACCAATTTTAGTTCCCTAAGAGGAGGTCTCCAAAAGGCGCTTCAAAGAAGAGGTAATTACCGTTACCAATTATTTCATCTTTATTTCTTCTTCCACTTCTTCTTCTTAGGTTGTTTCATTATGAAGTAATAACATCAGTATCACTCATATAATGATATGTTATTATAATTATGAAACAACCCTATTTAACCATCTATCCATCCTACGGAAAAAGAAATCACCGCGCGTGCGTACGTACGGAATACCGTCTCCACGCCGTGGTGTAATCTATTTTCCACCACCACCTTACATGGATGGGTATAATGGTGTAAAGAATAACTATACATAGTTATTACAACATCATATTGATTCTGATATATTGTATAATCCACTCCAATTCAATTCAATATTTATGGAAATGATATCATCGCTCGTGCGTACGTACGGACTACCGTCTCCACGACGCGATGAGATTCATTCTCCATGTTAACCATTTAAGAATGATTATAAAGTATATATAAGAAATAATAATGAAATATATGACATTATAAAGCTACTGGATTTATGTATATATATATATATATGTATGTCATCTACTTACTTCCATTCAAGACAATAATGAAAGGAAAACAGCGTTCATGCGTACGTACGGACTACCATCTCCATGAACGGTGTTTTTCATTTCATTTATCTATCTATTATATATATATATATATACTGAATATATATGATATATAAATCATATTTTATATTCTGGAAGTAATTAAATCATGATATAAGTAATAATAATGTCAAGAACAACAAGTCAAAACACCGACGATAAATGAAACGATTTTACCCAAAACACTTCTTTAACATGGAATTTACAAAAGAATGGGTAATATAATGTCATAAGTGAATCATATATGATATCATAACAATGAATATGATTCTGTAATAAGTCAATGACATTATTTAAACCATTATACAGGAGCTTCGGACACGTATAAAGCAAATCGGACCTAAGGTAAGGGAAATATCACAATCTCATTTTTATCCGAGATTGTTTATTCGTAAGTACTTACTGGGGTGTATTTTATCATCCACATCCATGTTTCATAAATATTTAATATTATTTCCATCCACCTACAATTGTATAAATCCATTTTTACCCTTCGGTGAGTTTTTAGTAAAAGAAATGAAAGGAATCTTTTGTCGTATTTCGTACGAGGTAATTTTTGACTTTTCCGACAAAAGTACGAAGAATGTTTTTTTAACTTATACGGCATGAATGGATTTCTAAAAACTTATTTCCAAGAAGCTTCCTTTACAAGTATTCAAGTTTATTTTTAATCAACTTATTTTATTTTAAAATTGTATGACATGTTAAGAAAGGAAAAGTGTTTTTGAAGTAGAAAGGATATTTTCCTCAAGAATGAAGTTCAAGTATTTTATCAAAATTATTTTCCATCTAAGATAATAAAAGGGTTCTGTTTTTACCCCTATTATTACATGGATTTGATTATGTTGTGATGGAAACATTTTTATGAATTCCTTTATCTTATATGAATTGTTTTATGATGTCATGTTGTTTAAGAATCCCATTTTTATTACATGGGTTATGCGATGATGTATGATTTATGATTATGTGGCAGACATAAGAAAGGATTCATTATAATATGGGTGGGACCTATATCTCCCTCCAATGCATTGGGTAAAGATTTTATATCTCATGAGATAGACAGGGCTGGAACGGTAGGTTATACCGATTCAGTGAAACAGGACTGAAACGAGGGTTACTCGATTCAGAAAGGGACTTTGTCCACTAAGATAGTCTTGGAAATGAGTCATGACTAACAAGAAATGATTTTCCATGATTATGTGTGCATGCCAAAAAGTTTCAAGTTTCATGTTATGATTATGGGGATCTCATTTTTACTTCTATGATTTATTCCATGTTAAGATATTATGATCTCTTTTTCAGGTTATGATTTTCAAAAAGATATGCTATGATTTTTATTTCCTTTATTTTCCCTTGCTGATCATTTGAGCTCACCCTTTTATGTTTTCTTTTCCCCAGGATATAAAGAAAGGTTTTAGGTAAAAAAAGGGAAGATATTTATGGGAGATATTGAAGATCTTTCACCACTATTAGAAGATTACGTTCTGAGTTTCCAAAGACACTAAACTATTACGATCCTTGTGTGTGTATTTTTGTTATGTACTAAGTATTCCGCAAAAGTAATGTAATGTCTATGTACGATAAGCTTCGGGTCTCAACAGTTGGTATCAGAGGAAAGGTTTAGTCAACCTTTGGAAACTAGGATGCGAGAACTTTAGTGAGATCCCTAGAGATATTTCTAAGGTATGTCTAGGGATGTCCCTAAGGTTAAGTATACGTATAGGTTATAGTACTAGAATTACGCTAACGATCATAGAATTAAACCTAAGATGTTATATATTGAAGGTACTCCCCCTTTATTATGTTGTTTTCCCTAGCATGATTTTTGCCTCTCACACTATTCTTTTTGGGTTTTAGACGATGGCTGGAACCCGAAGGAACCGTGTTGATCAATGCAATGGACAATGCAATGATTGCCTTCCTGAACAAACAAATGTTATGGGAGATGGAGTGAAAAATCTTATTGCTATACTTACACAAGCTATGAATCATTCTGGACTTCCAAATGAGAAGAGAAGGGAACAATATTCTATTGAGTCCTTCATGAGGCAACGTCCACCTTCTTTCAGTGGGTCTTCTGATTCACTTGTTGCTGAACAATGGATCAGTACCACTGAAAAGATATTTTCAGTTCTTCAATGTTCTGAGCATGATAAAGTCATCTTAGCAGTATATCGTTTGGATGGTGAAGCTGATCAATGGTGGAATCTTATCAATAATATGAGGCAAAGAGATGAAATTGAGTCCATGGAATGGGACGAGTTCAAGAACTTGTTTTTCAGTAAGTACTTCCCTCGTATTCTTAGAACAAAGATGGAGAAGGAGTTTCTTGAACTAAAGCAAAAGGATGATGAATCTGTTGGTATATACGAAGCGAATTTTACAAGACTTGCAAGGTATTCATCTGGCATTATCATCCAACCTGAAAGTAAAGTTGATCGATTTTTCAGTGGCTTAAAACCAAGTCTTCGAAGGGCATTAGCTATAAGAGACTTCAGTAGCTATGAAGAAATTGTGCGTTGTGATATCAAGGTAGAAATGGAAGTTGGTGTTACATATCCATCTCATGGTTTTGACAAGAAACGAAAGATGGAGTTCAAGGAGAAATCTCAGAATAATGGTGAAAAGAAGATGAATGTTTCCTTATGCACAAAGTGTGGAAAGAAGCATGGTGGAGATTGTCTTAAAGGGAATAGAAAATGTTTTAAGTGTGGAAAAGAAGGTCATCGAGCAGCTGAGTGTCGAAGTAATGGAAAAAGGGTTTCTAATGATGTGAATAAAGAAAAAACTGCAGAGAACGCACCACCAACACTTCAATGATTCAAGTGCAAGGAAATGGGGCATTATGCTAATAAATGCCCTAATCCAAGGGTTAGTGATGATCAACATGAGCAACCACTGAAGGCAAAGGAGAAAGGGAAGTCACATGCGATCACTATTGGCAATGTTGAATATGACAACGATGTGGTGGAATGATTAAGTGTTTATGTAATGGGATTCCAAAATAATGTTGTATCATTGAGTATTGCAATATTTATTGATGTGGTATTCAAAGTGATTGATATATTTTTTGGAAATAAGATGATATCCGCATAATGAAGGGAAAACAAGAAAATGAAATGTTTAATAGTATTCATGAGCTCATGATTGATATAAGGACTAAGTGATATCATGGTTTGAGTATATAGAATTTTGAGGATTTTGGTATGTGGAAAGTGTTAACTTTAAACTGCATTCATGTTTTCACTAAGGTATTCAAGAGAATACATGATTAAGGACTTTGAATGTTTGGAATGTGAACAACAAAACATATCTTATGATATATGGGGATCAACGATGGTATTAAATCTCTGGTAATCGTTTTCACTATGTTATGAGAGTGGACTGTAGTATTATGGATAAGCCTAAAGATTGAAATGGATTATGTTGGACATAAGTGAGTATTGTTTAAGGATAGAAGTTTTTTTTCGATATTATTGATGGGATGTTATAGTAATGTAGTTTTAGAAAAAGGACAACCTGCAGGACGGGCGAAAGACCATCACTTCGGACAAGGCTGTGGGAATCGAACCCAAAACCGAAGTGCGACTGGCCTTTATCGCCTACCACTGGCCTACAGGAAGTCCCTGTTTAGTAGAAACTAGTTTTATTATATTAAGCAGTATGATATATGAAGTATAAGCCCATTTTAGGAACCATATATGATTAATCCCACTATAGATCGACTTATGTATATAAATTTTGCTAACCTTTTGAGACAGACGGAATGACCCGTCATTCTATCACATGATCTGCTAACACTTCACGAATAACAAATTCAACTTCATTTATTTAAGAGATGAAGTGGAAATTGTTTAAGGCATGAACAACAGTGAGATTGTACCAAAATAAAGAAATTATTTATTCTAATTCAAATTTTCAACTTTAGGGAAATGATCTTGAAAACCAAAAATGTTGTCCTAGTGATATTATACCTGATGAATCAGATGGTACCTTAGATCGTCACAAATTTATGGATTTGTGATTACTGGATTTTCTATAGCCATGTTCTCTACCACTCTCCATCATAACATGATGGTTAGATTTCTCTTCCATATCCATATTTTCACCTATGTGGAAACCCAGTGATTAGTTTATTTGGGTAATCGTTACATTTCATACTTTAGTTTTTTAAATCCAAGTTTTGGTATTCCTTTTTACGATGTGGGTTTCTATTAAAGAAACTTTCGAATAGTAAACCATTTATAACCCCGACGAATTTCGAGGGCGAAATTCATTTTAAGGGGGGTAGAATGTAACAGCCCGAGATTTTATGAAAAATATTCTTTTTTATTCCACTAATGTCTTGTGTTGTACACTACACCAAAAGGAGCTTGCACAACACGCATCCTTGACTTGCCTTGCATTACACGCAATCGCGACCTTCCTCGATAGCTTGCGTCGTACGCAATACCGAGTTTCACTAAACAACGATATGCTATTAAAATATTATTAAAACTAGCCGTTATGAATAATAATAACCACGTTTTGAAATTTTATAAATTTTATTTTTCAAAATGAACTTCATTTTTGGATTCGGAATACCGAAATTAGCCTAGGGTGAAATTTTGGTATTTTTCTGAAAACTTTCATTTTTTGATGAATAGTGAAACCACTAAGTGGTAGGTTAAAAACTGAATTTTGCATAAAACTTAATTTTACCTCTTCTGTGAATGGAATTTTGAAAATCCAACAGACATGGTTGATATCAGTAAGTAAAATGTGGTTCAATGAGATAAAAATAAATTTTTGGTGCATAGTAACTTTTTAC
This sequence comes from Viscum album, assembly GCA_963277665.1. Lineage (NCBI taxonomy): Eukaryota > Viridiplantae > Streptophyta > Magnoliopsida > Santalales > Viscaceae > Viscum > Viscum album. The sequence continues at coordinate 173,999,282 of OY728119.1, read as the reverse complement.
TTTTTTTACCGCGGTTAATAGTAAATAGGGTAACTAAGGGTAAAAATGATATTACTATTACCCTAACACATGTCCTAATTCTATTGGATAAGTTTAATTCGACCAAAAATAAACTTAGGAATAAAATATGACCATTTAGGCCCACTTGGGTGAGATTAGGACATTTATTATTAATTTATTTAAAGAAGGGTTAAAATAGTTAAAATCAAAGTTTAATAAGTAAATCATTTTTAATATGGGGTTATACATAAGATAAATTCGACTATAAATATTCATTAGAAATATAAAAATATTTCCTACATAATGATATTTTATTTATAATTTTTAGACTTTAAATTAATTAATTTATTTATGACACAACGATGATGCAGTAATTACCCTTTTAAGGAAATATTAACATAATTGATGTTATAAATGCTCAAATGAATGTAATTTGAGACTTTTTATGAATTCCACTAATTTTCTAGGTTACTATGATATATTAGTGTTGATTTAATCAACTTTTTTCGAACATATAATTCTGTTATGACTTTCAAAAAAATCATATATCAAATAGTGTCAAAATTGACACAAAATAGTTTTTAAATCAAATATTATATTATTAATTGTTATTTTATTCCTAAAAATCTAAGGTTCTGCCAAATGACTTAGATAAGGATATATATATTAATAATAAACAATTTGGGGTTTGTTTGGTGTGTTATAGTAAGTGGATTAACCATATAGTGAAAGAAAACAAAAAGACACGGTAAAAGTTAAATTATTTAACTTAGAGTTAAATCTAATTGATAAGGTTAAAATAATACCCTAAACTTGTCTAAATCCTATTGGTTGATATAATTTCGACCCATCCCCACTTTAGATTCGAAATAAGATCCTTTGGAACCATTATAAACCGATTTTGACATTAATATAAAATAATATTTTTAGGTATTTCTAAGGTACCCCTCTCCTCCCTTATAAAAGGACACCTCCTCCCCCTCCTCCTCACACCAATTTGAGCACTCAAGCTCGGCCAAACCCTGCCAAAATCTCTTCTCCACTTCCCTAGCAACATCCTAGAGGTTCTGGTCTTCCTCAAAGACCAATTTTAGTTCCCTAAGAGGAGGTCTCCAAAAGGCGCTTCAAAGAAGAGGTAATTACCGTTACCAATTCTTTCATCTTTATTTCTTCTTCCACTTCTTCTTCTTAGGTTGTTTCATTATGAAGTAATAACATCAGTATCACTCATATACTAATATTTTATTATAAGTATGAAACAACCCTATTTCACCATCTATCCATCCTACAGAAAAAGAAATCACCGCGTGTGCGTACGTACGGAATACCGTCTCCACGCCGTGGTGTAATCTATTTTCCACCACCACCTTACATGGATGGGTATAATGGTGTAAAGAATAACTATACATAGTTATTAAAACATTATATTGATTCTGATATATTGTATAATCCACTCCAATTCAATTCAATATTTATGGAAATGATATCATCGCTCGTGCGTACGTACGGACTACCGTCTCCACGATGCGATGAGATTCATTCTCCATGTTAACCATTTAAGAATGATTATAAATTATATATAAGAAATAATAATGAAATATATGACATTATAAAGCTACTGGATTTATGTATATATATATATATGTATTTCATCTACTTAATTCCATTCAAGACAATAAGGAAAGGAAAACAGCGTTCATGCGTACGTACGGACTACCGTCTCCATGAACGGTGTTTTTCATTTAATTTATCTATCTATTATATATATATATATATACTGAATATATATGATATATAAATCATATTTTATATTCTGGAAGTAATTAAATCATGATATAAGTAATAATAATGTCAAGAACAACAAGTCAAAACACCGACGATAAATGAAACGATTTTACCCAAAACACTTCTTTAACATGGAATTTACAAAAGAACGGGTAATATAATGTCATAAGTGAATCATATATGATATCATAACAATGAATATGATTCTGTAATAAGTCAATGACATTATTTAAACCATTATACAGGAGCTTCGGACACGTACAAAGCAAATCGGACCTAAGGTAAGGGAAATATCACAATCTCATTTTTATCCGAGATTGTTTATTCGTAAGTACTTACTGGGGTGTATTTTATCATCCACATCCATGTTTCATAAATATGTAATATTATTTCCATCCACCTACAATTGTTTAAATCCATTTCTACCCTTCGGTGAGTTTTTAGTAAAAGAAATTAAAGGAATCTTTTGTCGTATTTCGTACGAGGTACTTTTTGACTTTTCCGAAAAAAGTACGAAGAATGTTTTTTTTAACTTATACGGCATGAATGGATTTCTAAAAAATTATTTCCAAGAAGCTTCCTTTACAAGTATTCAAGTTTATTTTTAATCAACTTCTTTTATTTTAAAATTGTATGACATGTTAAGAAAGGAAAAGTGTTTTTGAAGTAGAAAGGATATTTTCCTCAAGAATGAAGTTCAAGTATTTTATCAAAATTATTTTTCATCTAAGATAATAAAAGGGTTCTGTTTTTACCCCTATTATTACATGGATTTGATTATGTTGTGATGGAAACATTTTTATGAATTCCTTTATCTTATATGAATTGTTTTATGATGTCATGTTGTTTAAGAATCCCATTTTTATTACATGGGTTATGCGATGATGTATGATTTATGATTATGTGGAACACATAAGAAAGGATTCATTATAAGATGGGTGGGACCTATATCTCCCTCCAATGCATTGGGTAAAGATTTTATATCTCATGAGATAGACAGGGCTGGAACGGTAGGTTATACCGGTTCAGTGAAACAGGACTGAAACGAGGGTTACTCGATTCAGAAAGGGACTTTGTCCACTAAGATAGTCTTGGCAATGAGTCATGACTAACAAGAAATGATTTTCCATGATTATGTGTGCATGCCACAAAGTTTCATGTTTCATGTTATGATTATGGGGATCTCATTTTCACTTCTATGATTTATTCCATGTTAAGATATTATGATCTCTTTTGCAGGTTATGATTTTCAAAAAGATATGCTATGATTTTTATTTCCTTTATTTGCCCTTGTTGAGCATTTGAGCTCACACTTTTATGTTTTCTTTTCCCCAGGATATAAAGAAAGGTTTTGGGTAAAAAAAGGGAAGATATTTATGGCAGATATTGAAGATCTTTCACCACGATTATAAGATTACGTTCCGAGTTTCCAAAGACACTAAACTATTACGATCCTTGTGTGTGTATTTTTGTTATGTACTAAGTATTCCGAAAAAGTAATGTAATGTCCATGTACGATAAGCTTCGGGTCTCTACAGTAAGCAGTGCTCAAATGAAGTTCAGTATCCAGGGATTTCTGAAGACTTTTCCAGAATCTTGAAGTAAAACGGGGATCACGATCAGAAACAATCGATAGGGGTACTCCATGAAGTCTCACAACTTCATTAATATATAGTCTTTCTAGACGTTCCAGGGGTAGATCTTCTCTTATAGCAAGAAAATGTGCTGAGTTGGTAAGACGATCAACAATAACCCATATTGCATCGTTCCTTCTAGGAGTCTTTGGTATCCCCATGACAAAGTCCATCATAATATTGTCCCATTTCCACTCCGGTATGGGAAGAGGTTGCATGACTCCTCCAGGTTGTTGCCTTCCAACTTTCACTTGTTGATAAACCATACATCTTGACACAAAATCAGAAATCTCCCTCTTCATGTTGTCCCACCAAAAATGTTCCTTCAAATCTCTATACATTTTGGTTCTCCCAGGGTGTATAGAGAAATTGGAACTATGAGCATCATCCAGTAATTCCCTTTTTAGATTAGGTATATCGGGAACACAAAGCCTCTTTCCGAATTTCAAAATTCCATTTTCATACACAAAATCTCTCAATCTCCCATCATTCACAGCTTTAATCTTCTTTTTAAATTCTTCATCATCGGTCTGAGAACTCTTAATCCTTTCTAGTAAAGATGGTTTGGAAACCATCTGAAAAAGCATTGATGTTTCTCCTTCCCTAGTTATTCCCATGTCCATCTTCACTAGATCCATGAAAATTGGATCCCTTTTAATTCTCATATTGTTCAAAACTCCATGATCTTTTCTGCTCAAAGCATCTTCCACCTTGTTTGCCTTCCCCGGGTGGTAGTGTATCGTTCAATCATAATCCTTGAGTAATTCAAGCCATCTCCTTTGCCTCATGTTGAGTTCTTTTTGTGAGAAAATATACTTCAAACTCTTGTGATCAGTATAAATCTCATATATTCACCATAGAGGTAGTGACTCCATATCTTCAAAGTAAAGATCACAGCTACTAACTCGAGATCATGAGTAGGATAGTTTTGTTCATGAATTTTCAACTGTCGTGATGCATAGGCAATAACCCTATCATTCTGCATAAGGACACAACCAAGTCCTTTCTTTGATGCATCACTATAAATAACGAACCCATCATTCCCCGATGGTAGAGTCAATATAGGATCATTGACTAATATTCTCTTCAGTTATTCAAAAAATTCTTCACACTCTTTTTTCCAAACAAATTTAACCCCTTTACGTGTGATCTTCGTTAATGGGTTAGCCAATCGGGCATAATTCTGGACGAATCGTCGATAATAACTTGCCAAACCAATAAAACTACGTACCTCAGTTATACTCGTCGGTGCTGGACATTCTTGGATTGCCTTAGTCTTAGAAGGATCAATAGAGATGCCATCTTTAGAGATAATATGGCCAAGAAAATAAATCTAATGAAGCCATAATTTACACTTGCTAAACTTCCCATATAATTCATGTCTTCTCAGAGTCTTCAGGATAATGCGCAAGTGATTTTCATGATCTTCTTAGCTTTTGGAGTATACTAAGATATCAACAATAAATACAACCACAAATTCATCAAGATACTCCTTGAAAACTCTATTCATCAGATCCATGAATACAGAGGGTGAATTAGTCAAACCAAAAGGCATTACAGTAAACTAGTAATGCCCATACCTGGTTCGAAATGCTGTCTTCGGAATGTCTTCCTTCTTCACACACAACTGATGGTATCTAGATCGAAGGTCAATCTTTGAAAAGTATTGATCTCCATGCAGTTGGTCAAATAAATCATCAATGCGAGGTAGGGGATACTTGTTCTTTATCGTTATAGCATTGATCTCCCTGTAGTCGATACATAACCTCATAGATCCATCTTTCTTTTTAACAAAAAGAACAGGGGCTCCCCATGGAGAAACACTAGGGCGAATAAATACTTTATTAATCAATTCCTCTAGTTGTTTCTTTAGTTCAACTAACTCTACAGTGGCCATTCTATAAGGGGTCTTCGATATAGGCCTTGATCCAGGAATTAAATCAATGGAAAACTCAACTTCTCGTTCTAGAGGATGTCCAGGTAAATCTTCTGGAAATACATCTACAAATTCTTTCACAATAGGTACATCCTCTATTTGAACATTCTTTTCCTCACCCACAGTTATTTCATTCTCTTCCTCCCTAATAATTGAATTTAGTTGAGCTACTGGGGGTGGATCTAAATAAGAATTAGGTGGTGACGATTCTGCTCTAAAGATAAGGTGTTCCTTATCATAATTGTCAAGAATCATAACCTCTTTCTTCTTATAATAAATCTTCGCATCATAGTCCGAAATCTAGTCCATACCGAGGATTATATCAAACTCAATCATAGGTATGACGATGAGATCAGCAGATAAAGAACATTTATGTGCTCTAATGGGGACTGATTCACAAAACTTTGTTGCAATTATACTTCCCTTAGGAGTTTTAACTGACAACTCCCTTGTTAAATCAAATTGGAAATATCTAATTTTCTTAGCAAACTGGGAAGATATGAAACAATACGATGATCCAGAATCAAATAATGCATTTTCTAAACTTGAGGAAACCATTAAGTTACCTGCCACCACGTCTTTCGGAGCTTCTACCTCAGCAGTAGTGATAGCATAAGCTTGGCCTTGATCCCTTGGCCTTTTCTAAGACAAGTTCTCCTGACGCTTAGGACATTCATTTTCATAATGCCCCATCTCCCTGCAATTGTAGCACTGAACGTTGGTGGCTTCCTTCTTCCCCTTGCAATAATGAGATTGTTGGCCTTTTTCACCACACTTGTAACAGACTCTCGTTCCCTTCAAGCAAGTACCAGGGTGTTTCTTCCCACATTTACCACAGGATGGATATTCAACCTTTCCCTTCTTCCCCTTATTTCCATTCCCAGATTGATCAGCAGGCCTCTTCTTCTCTTGCTTTGCTTTAAAGTCATAAGACTTAGAGAATTCCTTTTTGGTCTTGATAGCACATGAGACAATGTCTTCGTACGAAGAAAAGGATTGTGATACTAATGCTCAACGGAGAAGTGTTTTTAACCCATCAAAGAAATGATCAATCTTACTTCTTGGGTTACGTATATAATCTCCAGCATACCTTGATAACCTTGTAAAGTTAGCCTCATACTTGGCGACATTTTCATCCCCCTTTTGTCTCAGACTCAGAAATTGCCTTTCCATATCTGCTCGATGGTCGCGAGGAAAGTATTTTTCTAAAAACAGATCATTGAACTCCCTCCATTCCATATTTGATACATCATCATCTTCCTTCGTGTTTTGAATCAATTACCACCATTGATCAGCATCTCCAGTGAGGCGGTAAACTGTCATGATAACTTTTTCCCTTTCACTACTCCCCAAAGCCTGAAATATTTTCTCTAGGGAATTTATCCATTTCTCAGCTACTAAGGGATTTGTACTCTCATTGAATACTGGTGGTTGTTGCCTCATGAATCTATCTAACATTAATCCTCCACGCTGCAGATCAGGGTGCTCCATACGGGTAAGGTTATTATTCATAACCTGACTGAGTTGTCCCAGTATGGTGATTAGCTGATCGGCACCAATTGCATCACCATCTCCACTATAATTATCTTGAGCAGGAGGGAAATCCCTACATGGAGTGCATGCATTGATACGGTTTCCATTTCTTCCACTAGGCGCTATTTATAAACAATGGAATAAACTAGATCAGTTTATGAATCAAAATACATAATTCCATACTTATAAAACACTTAACATAAATTGAACTATTTATGGATATAATCCATAATCATAAAAATGTTTTCTTTGAGGAATTATATACTCATAAACCCTTCATAATGATTTGTAAAGAAAATGAGAGTTATCCTAAGAATATCCCCCGGGAGTGTCGTAACCAAGAGTGCAGGAAGGCCCGTTGTCGTGCACTAGTTCCCGTTCGAGTCTAGCTCAAAGCGGTGTTTTCGGGTTTTACCCCTAGGTACATCTGTGCCAGAGCCTCCTCTACCTGCTCGTATCCAGACAGGGATGTATTGCTCGTAAAACTCACAAAATCTCTACAATACCAAAATTCTAGGAAGTTCTTCTATACTAATCCTCAAAGTTCATCTTAGGTATACGTGCTCTAATCAGGGTTTATCTAAATCTAGCTTCCAAGGTTTGTACTAAACTTCCTCTGATACCAATTGTAACGCCCCGGCCCCAGTTACCTAGAGTCGGTGCATTATTACATAAAATTGGCATGATCACAAGAAAGATCAAATCTCGAAACACCGATTGGTTTAGTAGCCTTGGAAACACTAGATATATTCATAAAGTTTTACATTACATCATAAAGTGAAAAACTACTACAACAACATAATGTCTCCATAGTCCACACTATTATCCCCTCATAATATCCCTGCAGGTCATTCATAACTTACTTCTTCACATCCTGGGAAAAATAAAACATAGAAAAGGGGTGAGCTCAAATGCCCAGTAAGGATAACAATATAGCGGAAACTTTCAAAAATAAGCATAAACATTTAAGGCAATGCATTTCTAAAACAAAAGCCTTTTAAACTTGAACTTCAACATAGTATGGAAAAAGTAAAATGAAATAATGCCATTTACTTATTCACATGGATATTCTACTAATCGAATAATCACATGAAATATCAATAACCACTTTCATAATGATGGAATGCATAATGCCAGACTATCATAACCACATAGCCAAGGCCTCGTGCCAAGACTACAAATAATATTTTTCCAAGGCCTTGTTCCAAGACACTAGTTTGTCTCATGAGACCTACCGATGCATCGAGGAGCTATAGCGGGCTCCACCCATCACATATTAAGTCCAATGCATTCCCATATGAAAAGTTTTAAACATAACATAAACATTCATATTAAAACTAGCATACGAAATGTCAATACTTTCATCATAAATTATGAATGGTATAAAAATATCACATCCATAGTCAAACATATCACAAAACCTTCAATACAATATATAAGTTTCGTATCATAATAAATCAACTTCAAATAAGCTTAAAATCCATCAAAGGATGTCGACATAAATGAAATCAAAACTATTTTTAGAGAAATATATATTTCTATTTTTGAAATCATTTAACAAAACATTTTCTTTGAAAATATTCTTATAAGCTTGTAATGGAAGCTTCGACGATTTTATAACAGCGGAAAATTACCGCACCCGCCGTATAAGTTAAAAAAAACATTCTTACCTTAATTCTGTCGAAAAGGTTAAAAGCACCTTGTTTGGAAAACGACGGAAAGATTAATTTAAAAAACTCTTATAAAAGTCAAACAAGGGTATAAATGACTTTAAACCATATTCTTTTAAATATTAAGAATTTTTTTAAATACATTTTTAAGAAACATGGATGTGGATGATAAAGAGATCCCAGTAGATTATTACGTATAATCAACCTCGGATAATGAAGAGATTGTGAAATAACCCTTACCTTTGTACTTTTACTTGGTTGGGGTAGGTTAACCTCCTGTATAACAGTGAAATAATTGTTATTAAATTATAAAAGAATCATATACATTCATATGATATCATATATGATCTTTTAACATTGCTTTGTTAATAATATCATAGTATTATCGTTGTTTCGGGTGTTAACTTACTTGTTTTCTTTTATATGTTTTGTTACGTAATCCATGTTTGTAATGGATAGGTTGTATCTTAATAATATATAGAATGATATCAAGTCCTTAGATACTATTATTAATCATCAAATGAGACTTATACTTGAATGGATACGATGGAGAATGATTCTCATCGCGTTCGTGGAGACGGTAGTCCGTACGTACACACGAGCGACAATATCATTCTTTTGATATTAAAATAATATATAAATGGATGTTATATCATATATAAAGAATCATTAACATGTTATATTTATTATTTACATGAGTTACACATCATTATTATACCCATCCAAATAATAATATATTGAATAACAATTACACCACGATGTGGAGATGGTAAGCCGTACGTACGTACGTATGGTGACATGTTATTCAAAGGGTGGATAGAATACTGATTACGGTTGTACCATATTTCTAAAAAAATCACAGTATATATATGATACTGGAGTTATTATTTTACAATGGTTAAAACAAAGGAAGAGGAAGTGGAAGAATAAAGGAACTTGGAAAAGGGTGATGAAATCATTACCTCTTCTTCGGGTTCTTCCTTTTGATTTGATCAAAAGGGCTCCTTAGGTTGGCTTTATGATCAAATTAAGGCCTCTAGTTTGTAGATAGGGATGTTGGGAGAGTATTTGGGCAGATTTTGGCCAAACCAAAAGGCTTTGAAGGTGTGAAGAAATGAGAAGGAGGAGTTCCCTTTTATAAGAGGGGTGAGGGGCACCTTTGGAAAAGCTAGAAATATTAATTTATAATAAATTCATATTCGGTTTCTAATGTCTCCAAAGTTGATTATTTAAATGTTAAGGTGGGTATGGGTCGAAAACCACTCAACCTATATAATTTAGACAGGTTTGGGTACTTATATTAACCTTATCTTTAAGTATTAACTCTTAGTTAATTAGTTTCACTTTTACAATGTCTCTTTGTATTTTTATATAATATGGTTAATAAACATACTATATACATCCAAGAGACCCCCAAGTGGTCCATTAATGATACAACTATCATTATATAAGTCTCTTGGCCGAACCGTATATTTTTATGAATTTAATATCAATTAATAATATAATATTTGTTTTAAAAACACTTTTATGTCAATTTTGACACTATTCAATAGTTGATTTTTTTGAAACTCATAACAGAATCATTACTTCGAAAATATTTAATTAAATCATTACTAACATGTCATATTAACTTATAAAATTAGTTTAATTCATAAAAAGTTTCAAATTCTATTTATTTGTGTATTTATAATATCAATTATTTTAATTTTTTACTATTATGGTAATTACTGCATCATCATTGTGTCATAAATAAATTAACTTATTTAATATCTAAAAATTATAAATAAACTATAATTATGTAGTAAATTATTTTAGCTTTCTAATGAATATTTATAGTCGAAAATACAACATATATAACCCTACGTAACAATTATTTTTCTAAAAGATATATGCTTGTGTCATTTTTGTATTCATTTTAACTTAATTAAAATAAAGTGTCCCTATCACCTACAAGTGGCTCCATGGGGTCCCAAAATCGACCCAAAGATGGCTATGGTCGGACATGTATCAACCAATAAGGTTAGGATACGTTTTAGGGTAAATTAGTATTATTATAATATTATTTTTAACCCTTATTTACCGGATTTTCCCTTAACCATGGTAAATAAAATATTTACCACAGTAATTATTCAAAATGTCTAAAAATAAATATTACCAATTTACACAATTTGAACATACTGATTCAAAATATGTAATCCATTTTTCCAAATTCAAAACACAAAAGTGGCAGAAATTAATTTAAAATTAATTCTCGTTGTTAAAACAAAAAGCGTGTTTTTAAGAGATAATAACTATCAAAAGATTGACACTTGTTTATGTCTGGTTTAATTGTAAAAGTATGTCCAATGACCAACATTGTATTAAATGATAAAAATATATTCTAAATATACTTTAAAACCTCTCAAATTCATAATTTATCACTATTAATTATTTTTATTAAAAAAATTGTTTTTAATTAAAATTTAGTAATTTTCACTATTCATCAAAATATTAAAGTTATCCGAAAAGTACCAAAATTTCACCTTAGGATAAATTCGATATTACGAATCCAAAAATGAAGTCCATTTTGAAATATAGAATATATATAATTTCAAAAAGTAGGTATTACTATTCATAACGGCTAGTTTGATTGGTTATGGTGTGTTAGAACTCGGTGTTGCGTACAACACACGCTATCACATTATTCAAAGAGAAGCTTACCGTAGAAGCTTGGGGTGTTGCATCATTTCTTTTAATTTCATACAATTTTAGAACCAAACATTCCAAATGATAAAAGAAAAATGAAATATTTTGTTCATGGAGGTGGTAGCCCGCACATACACATGGTGACATTTTTATTTTCCTAATCGTTGGAAAGGAAAGAAAATAAAAAATGATTAATATTTCTTTAATAATATTCTTATTATACACATCATATATATTTATAAAATACATCCTTTAAATCATCCATGTGGAACAGAAATAAAAAATGAATCACGTTGCTTAATAGAGGCGGAAGTTCACACATGCACCCAAGAAACATTATAATTTTTAATTGATTGAGAGGGTAAAAAGGTATATAGTAAATTTTATTTAAAAAATATATTTATTTAATAAAAATCATCTATATTCATTAAATACATCATTTTAACTAGTCATGTGATCTGGTGATGAAAAATGATTCGCATCACTTTGTGGAGACGATAGTCTATACATACGCACGAGTGATGCTTTAATTTCTCATTGGATTGAAAATGATATTAAAAGGTGTTATAAAATAAATATAACCATATTTAATTATATTTTTTATACTGATTTTTTATATAATAATGGTTATGATAGGATTTAAGGAGTTAGAATAATGAATAAAAAATAAAAAACATGGTTAATAATTATACCAATTATTTGGATAAACTCTTTTAGATTTCACCATTGGATTTATTAGGTTGGTTTTTGGTGATACCTTAAACTCCAAGATATGGGAATGGAATTTATAAAGATATTTGGGTAGAGTTTTGAAAATCAATATTTCTCAATATTTTTTTAATAAGAAGGAATAGGAGGTTCCATTTTATAACTGAAGTGGGAAGAAAACTTATATATACTTTAAAATTTATTATATAATATATGTTATAATCAAGTAAAGTGGCTTCCAATTATGTTAGTTTCAAATATTATAAGTTTAAGGTAAAAATACAACAAACCTATTATATTTAATTGAGTGTTTTGTGTTATTTTGAATCATTTTTATTACAACCCTGCTCTTTATTTCACATTAATACATGATTTATTACATATAAGGTTACACTTAATACAACTCAAAAGACTGATAATTATAGTGTCTTTGGTAATTAGGTAAATTACATAACAACTTAAAATGGGTAATATATCATCTTTATTGAAAACTTCTTTAACATGCTCATACTTAAAACTATATGGGATAACCTAGGGACAAACATAAGAAACAAAGGATCTATAAAGCCCCGCAAGGGAATAAAAATGAAATGAAATGAAGTAAATTATAAATTTTATATAATAGGCATATAAATGGGGAATTAAAGTAGTTATAATCCTAAATATGAACAATGATACATGATATAACATGATAATCATAAATTCAACATGGGAAATGTGTCAACAACTTAAAACATTTCATCATAAAAATAGGTCAAGGATAAATGCCATGAAATCCTTGTGTAAAAATATCCCTTAAATAATCAAGTTCACTCTCTATCCCAACATGGCCTCTCATGATACTGAACAATACCCAATGCATTGGAGTTCTATATAATTCTAATCGCACTCGTCACTTCCATTGCATTCTCATGCTTAAGTGTGTCACATAGATCATACAACATGGATTTATTCATCGTCGTATTTTATTCCAATATAAAGGAGTGTGTAATAAATACATGTAAGTATAAAAAAAATAAGTATATGTTTATATAGGTGAACACCCTTTATAGGAAATGGTTGTGGTATTCACTACACAATTGTTTTGGCCTGGAAAAACTCACTACAATTTCGACAGCATAATTAATTCATTTAAAAAATAATAAACTGGGTTGATGAGATAAATGGGTATATCATATTTTTTACATAAAAAGGGAAGTAATAGGTACATTTAAATACATATCCTAACATTTGTAATTGGAAATATAAGGCATAAGATAATAAAGAAACTTGAATAAAGAAGAGGTGGTGGGGATCCCTTACCTTGAGAGTGTGACTCTGAATGGCCGGTAGAATATTCTTGAGAGCTTTGGGAACCTTGGGATAAATTTATAGAGGTTATAGAAGAGTAAGAAAATAATCCAAGGATTTTTAGTGAGTATAAATAGGATATTTGGAGGGTTTATATAGGAAATGAGTGGGGAATTCTTTATCATTTTTCAAACATAGGTTTGGAATCTATATAATAAAATATCCAAAACCACAAACCATACTCTGTATTTTTCCCATGGTTTCTTCCAAATAGATTGGTTTTAATTATTTTATAATTTCAAGGACCTAACATAGTAAAATAATACTGTTGGTCGGAGTGGATACTCAAGAGGGGGTGAATTGAGTTCCAATTAAAATTTATGTTAAAATATTGTCTATTTAAAATCCCCCAATTTATAAAACAAGTTAAACTGTAGTGAATTTATACAGATTGTAAATATTCACTTATATTCTCAAATATTGATTAGGTCTCAGTTAATTTAACCACAAGATTGAACTAAATTTTTAAACTAACCTACTGATTTACAATAAGTGTAAACACTTGCTAATTTAACTATCAAAGTAGCTTTAAAACGGTTTTTTGTATTTCAAAGTAATAGCAGAGGAATACAAAAGATATATGTATTATACTTCAAACTTAAACTAAAGATGCACAGCAAATATAACAAGAGGTTCATTCTCAAGCCGAGACTTAGTCCTCTCAAATTTATATAAATTTGATCCACACCCTGGATCGGGGTTAACAACAGTTTACAAAACTTTCCAGGCCACACAGGGACCTCTACCACTATTCTTCATGGGAAACAAAATGAAGAATAGGGCACACAAGGACCTCTTCTACAGTTGACGTGGGTAAACAAGCGTTAAGAGTTTTGGAGTGAGGATTTTGATATCCTCCAGTTCAGTACAGGAGACAGTGTGTGTGTAAGATATACAGAGTACACCACACTGCTCGAAAGTATATAAACAAATCACTTAGAGAAGATAGATAAGAGTTTATAAATCTCTAGTGATTAGCGATGCAACTCTGGACTCGTTGGATTCAGCAGGAAAGCTTCTGAGTCCTTCTCTGGTTTTTCTGTTGAAAAACAGAGTGTCGTAGTTTAGCTTGTGTTCTACAGGAGTGAAAATGATCTCTTGATTCGCCGTGTGTTCTTCAGTGGTGTTGGATTTCACTCATGAGAGTTCTTTGAAAGTCTTGAAATCTCTTTCTTGCTCGGGTTTTTTCTTCTTGTTCAGCACAGTGCTCTCAGGCATATGTAAGTTCTTCTTGTTGTATCATTACACTTTCACTAACTGCTTCGCACGTGTACTGCATCTCAATATTCCTTATATTCCACGAGTTCTGGCATTAGGAATGATTCCCTTTTCATAGGTACGAGATAAGGTTTCCTGACATGCCAACAACTATCATTAAATAACATTAATTGCATTAAAAACATCAAATATGACCTTTATCATTATTTAAATAATATTGACAAAAAGTTAAGAAATGGTGTCACAGTGATTATGTAAACGGTGACTTCTTCACGGTATAGTCTTCACGGCATGTGGTCACGGTATGTGCTTCACGGTATGTGCTTCATGGTATGTGCTTCACGGTATGTGCTTCACGGTATGTGCTTCACGGTATGTGCTTTAGGGTATGTCCATGTCACTGTGTCTATCTCACGGTTTCTATCTCATGGTGTCTCAGTCACGGTGAGTCCTTCACGGGGTCTAGATCACGGTGTCTGGGTCACGGTGAGTCCTTCACGGTGTCTGGGTGACTATGTGTCCTTCACAGTGTCTGGGTCACGGTGTCTCCATACTTAGACAAATATTTGTATTTAGACTTAGACAGTAATATGCAGAATATAGATTAAGTTTAACCATTAGAGATTAAGATCACTTGAATCATAAGATAACATAAGCGAGATTTGTGATCATGCATAAGACTTGTAAATAATAAAGAGAGTAATTAACATCAATAAGATTTGTGATCATTAAAACATGATGTGTAGTTAAGATTGAGATTAATTAACAATAATAGGATTTTTGATCATTAAAACATGATTAATACATGAGGAGTCCAACAATCTTCCCCTTTTTGATGGTCACAAATCATATATAGTCAAAATATAAATGAAATGTAACATTAAAGAAACTATCATAGTAGAATAGAAAAAAAATTAGAGAATAATAGATTCGATAATAACATATCTCATTGTAGTACTGACACTTGTATTTTTTATCCCCCTTTTATACTTGTAGTTTTTCTCCCCCATTTGGGATTATTAAAAAGTAGAGAAAATGAAATGAAACACTACATTTTTCATTAAAAAGGGTTCAGAATAGAACATACAATAGAAATACAAACAGTAAACAAGAAATGACATCCCATCAAAAAAAGAAAACAGTCCCTGGACGCTTTAGGGGTCCACCTTTTCCTTACCTTTGTCAGCAGCAGGAGCTGGTGTAGAGGTATAAGAAGGCATAGATGTGGTAGACAAAGAGGGTAAGGATAGACCTTCAAAAATGGATGGAGACAAGGTAGGAGCAGTAGAAGATCTAGGTTGTGGTTGGTCAAGAATGATTGGCCTAATCTGAGAAAGATCATGGCTGACTGACATGGCTGTTGAGGCTAAGGCAGGTAGACCAGGTCTAAGGGGTGCAGCAGCTGGAGCAACTATAGCAGTACTCTGCACATGAAGATATGGCTTCAAAAGATTGATGAAATCAGTAATGATTGCTCCACCATATTGCATAGCCTTTTCAAAGTCGTCCTTATTCTCCATGAATTTTTCCAACAATCTGGTGAACTCTGTAAGCTTCTGAACTTGAGCTTTAAAAGCATGAGTCACCAGAGGGATTTTCAGGTTTTCCACAAGATATCTAAAGTGATATGTCATATCACTTTTAGAGAAAATCTGGGTGAGATAAAAATCTATTTTCTTGTTGATCTGTTGTTGAGCATCATTGGATATCTTTGAATAAATCCTAACCAAGTCCAATGCTTGATCACTGTTCTTAACCAATTCTAACAAAGAAGAAAGATCCAATCCACTGAAGGCACTCTGAAGTTCTTCCTTGATTATGGATCTCAGCAGAGAATCATCGAAAGGAAGAACAAAATTTTGACCAGAAGTAGGAGAAGATTTTACGGCTATGGAAAGAACTTTGAGCTGTTTTAGAACTTTCTGTAGACATCCAGTGTATTCATCTGTAAGCTTATTCAAATTTTCCACAAGCTCCCTCATGTGTTCCAGCATTTTTGTGTGCCTTTTTCCAATCTTCTCATCAAAAGACAGTAGATATGGATGAACTTGAGATACAATCTCCCTAGAAAGGATGGAATTAGTTGGCTCAGGAGAAGCAGAAACAGGTGCAGGGGCCGAAATAGGAGCAGGCTCTGATCTCACAGACAGCTCATTCTGCAAGTTTGCTACCATACTTTTCAGGTTTGCAACATCAGCACTCAGCGGCTTATTTTCTACTCTGACTTCTTGAATTTATCAAATCATCCTTGGTTGAATATGCAATATAATATTTTCCAAGAGAATTGATGCATCTTCTTGACTTAAATGATTCATTGGACGAGGTTGAGTGGATAATATTTTCTCAACTCCATCTAACAGAGTTTCTCCAAAAACTTTCAGATCATATTTAGTCACAAACAAGTTTTTCTTGGGTAAGAGTACAGGTAAAGGTAGAGGAGTAGGTTCTGGTTGCGGTTCAGAGTCATCTTCAGACTCAGATTCTGATTCTGATTGAGGTTGTGGCTCTGGTTCTAGTTCTGGATGAGCTACAGACTTCAGTTGAAACACAAAAGAGAGATCCATTCCAGTTGTAGTCATTTGCTCTGACTCATTCACATCATAAAATCTTGGGAAAACATATCGGCTGTATACAGAGTATGAGACAGAAGGTTGAGAAGCTTCAGCAGATCCAGCTTCTATAATCTCATGGTTTTGAGGTTCCTCCCCCTCAAATTGTGCTTCCATTTCAGAGACTATAGGCTTAACAACATGGTCAAGATCCACAGGATCATCTCTAATCTCTTCAGAAAACTCTTTCCTTCCCAGCTGAAAGGCAATTTCCATCCTCTCTTCCACAGAGGGAATTATCTCAGGAACCGATTGTTCCACTGATTGTGCTTCCAGATTGACTTCTTTCTCAGCAGGGATATCCTCTTCAACAGGATCTGTCTTTACCCTTACTTGATGTTCTAAATCAGGAAAACCCAATTTTCTAACATTCGTAGGTTGATTTTCTGGATTGACATCCTCACTAGAAGCACGAGCTTCCTCTTCTCTCAAACCAACTGCAACTTCCTCTCCTTGAGGTATTTTAGCAGGGATAACAGCAGGGACAACATTCCTTTCTTTTTCAATAGGAGTTGTTTCCACTGGAGGTATTTCAGCTTCTTCTCTAGGTGATACTTCAGCTGCCACTTCCTCTTCTTCTTCTTTTGAATACTCAGCCAATTCATCTGGTTCCAAACCAGGATCAGCTAGATTCTTAGGCCTTCTTGGATAATCAACAGGATTAAACTTTTTATACAATTGATCATTATCCTTAACCCACTGCTTCTTCTAGTGGTTCCAGCTAATCTTCATCCTTTTAATGATAGGAATGGATAAGCATAAATCAATGCCCTCTAACTTTACTTCATTCAGTATAACCATTCCTTTGGAAATTATCATAGCTGAAATCATCCTTGAGTAAAACAAGGAGGTGGATTTGGAAGTGACTTTAATCAGATCACAGATATGGTTAATGACATACTTGCAAAGATTGATCTTATGGACATTCTTCAACAGGTGAATTAGGAACACATCCTGATACTTGATTCTATTAAAACCCCCTTTTCTCAGACTGATAAAATTATGAACAAATTTGAATATAATTCTATATTCTCTATCTAACTTTTCCGCAATAGCCCTTCGCTTGGTGCCATTACCAGTTAGAATTTCCAAGGCATTTTTCAGATTGAAAATATCTGATGATGGAGGAGGGTCTCTCTGAAAGTCTTCACACACTCCTTCATGAGGAATCCTTAGGCATGCAGCCCACAGCCTTGAAGAGAAATAACACTTCTGACCATTTATCCAGACTATCACCATAAATCTTTCTCCAAACACAAAGGAAAACTTCACATACTGATAGAATTGAGATACCAGCCTCGGGTAAATCGGTCTACTTTTTCCAGAGAACCATTCAATCCATCCTTGTTCTCTTAAAACTTTCAAAACTAACAAATTTCTAGACAACAGCCACTCAGGGCAAATCTCTTTTTCTGGTAAAACAGTACGGCTTACCAAATTTGGGTTTAGAGGTCCTTCGGGAGCTATCCTCGGTATCTTCTTCTGTTTCTTAGAGTGGCGCTTCTCAGACGAGGGTGAAGATGGACGCTTCATGTAACACCTCGAGATTTTATGAAAAATATTCTTTTTAATTTCATTAATGAATTGTGTTGTACGCTACACCAAAAGGAGTTTGCTCAACACGCATCCTTGACTTGCCTTCCATTACATGCAATCATGACCTTCCTCGATAGCATGTGTAGTACGCAATACCGAGTTTCACTAAACAACAATATGCTATTAAAATAATATTAAAACTAGCCATTATGAATAGTAATAACCACCTTTTAAAATTTTATAAATTTTATCTCTCAAAATGGACTTCATTTTTGGATTCAGAGTATCGAATTTAGCCTAAGGTGAAATTTTGGTACTTTTCGGATAACTTTCATATTCTGATGAATAGTGAAAATTACTAAATTTTAATTAAAAACAACTTTTTTAATCAAAATAATTAATAGTGATAAATTATTAATTTGAGTGGTTTTAAAGTATATTTAGAATATATTTTTACAATTTAATACAATTCTGGTCATTGGATGTAATTTCACATTTAAACCAATTATAAACAAGTGCCAATCTTTTGATAGTTATTATCTCTTAAAAACACGCCATTTGTTTTGACGACGGGAATTAATTTTTAAATTAGTTAATGTAGCTGATATTTTTTGAATTTGGTAAAATAGACATCATTTTTGAGTTCATAATATCAAATATAGCTTAGGCCTAATTTTTGGTATTTTTCTGGAAACTTTCATTTTTTGATGAATAGTGAAACCACTAAGTGGTAGTAAAACAAAATGATGAATTTTTCATAAAAATTAATTTTACCGCTTTTGTGAGTGTAATTTCAAAAATCCGAGAGACATGGTTTATTTCAGTAAGTAAAATGTGGTTCAATGAGAGGAAAATATTTTTTGGTGAATAGTAACTTTTTACTTTTTTTTACCACGGTTAAAAGTAAATAGGGTAATTAAGGGTAAAAATGATATTATTATTATCCTAACACATGTCCTAATTCTATTGGATAAGTGTAATTCGACCAAAAACAACCTTAGGAATAAAATATGACCATTTAGGCCCACTTGGATTAGATTAGGACATTTATTATTATTTAATTCAAAGAAGAGTTAAAAAAGTTAAAATCAAAGTTTATTTACTAAAACATTTTTAATATAGGGTTATACATAAGATAAATTCGATTGTAAATATTCATTATAAAGCTAATAATATTTCCTACATAATGATATTTTATTTATAATTTTTAAACATTAAATAATTTAATTTATTGATGACACAATGATGATGCAATAATTACCATAATAGTGAAAAATTAGAATAATTGATATTATAAATACCCAAATAAGTATAATTTGAGAGTTTTTATGAATTACACTAATTTTCTAGGTTAATATGACATGTTAGTATTTATTGGATTAATGTTTTTCGAACTAATCATTCTGTTATGATTTTCAGAAAAATCAATTACCAAATAGTGTCAAAATTGACATAAAATAGTTTTTAAAAAAATATTATATTATTAATTGTTATTTTATTCCTATGAATCTAAGGTTCGGCCAAATGAATTAGATAATGTTATATATATTAATAATAAACAAATTGGGGTTCGTTTGGCTTGTTATAGTAAGTTTATTAGCCTTATAGTGTAAGAACAGAAGAAGACACGGTAAAAGTAAAATTATTTAACTTAATGTTAAATCTAAATGATAAGGTTAAAATAGGAACCTAAACTTGTCTAAATTCTATTGGATGAGAGGATTTCGATCCATCCTCACCTTAGCTTCGAAATAAATCAATTTGGAGCTATTTAAAACCGAATATGACTTTATAATAAAATAATATTTTTAGTTTTCCAAAGGTGCCCCTCTCCTCCCTTATAAAAGGTCACCCCCTCCCTCTCTTCCTCACACCACTTTGAGCCTTAAAGCTTGGCCAACCCCTGCCAAATTCTCTTCTCCACTTCTCTAGAAACAACCTAAAGGTTCTGGTATTCCTCAAAGACCAATTTTAGTGCCCTAAAAGGAGATCTCAAAGAGGCTCTTCAAAGAAGAGGAGGTTCGGACACTTACGAAGCAAATCGGACCTAAGGTAAGGGAAATATCACAATCTCATTTTTATCTGATATTGTTTATACTTTGGAATTTACTGGGGTGTATTTTATCATCCACATACATGTTTCCTCAATATGTAACATTATTTCCATCCACCTACACTTTTTTAAATACAATTTTACCCTTCAGTGTGTTTTTTGTAAAAGATATGAAGGGAATCTTTTGTCGTTTTTCGTACGAGGTACTTTTTGACTTTTCCGACAAAAGTAAGAGAAGAATTTTTTTTAACTTATACGGCATTAATGTATTTTTAAAATATTATTCCTTTACATTTTTTCAAGTTTATTTTTAATCAAATTCTTTTATTTTAAAATTTTGTGACATTTAAAGAAAGGAAAGTGTTTTTGAAGTAGAAAGGATATTTTCCTCAAGAATGGAGTTCAAGTGTTTTATCAAAATTATTTTCCATCTAAGATAATAAAGGGTTCTGTTTCTATCTCTATTATTACATTGATTTGATTATGTTGTGATGGAATTATTTTTATGAATTCCTTTATCTTATATGAATTTTTTATGATTTCATGATGTTTAAGAATCCCATTTTTATTACATGGGTTATGCTATGATGTATGGTTTATGATTTTGTGGAAGACATAATAATGGTATCATTATGATATGGGTGGGACCTATATCTCCCTCCAATGCATTGGGTAAAGATTTTATATCTCATGAGATAGAAATGGCTGGAACGGTAGGTTATACCGGTTCAGTGAAACAGGACTGAAACGAGGAGTGAACTCAGTTCAGAAAGGGAATTTGTCCCCTAAGATAGTCTTGGAAATGAGTCTTGACTAATAAGAAATGATTCTCTATGATTATGTGTGTATGCCACAAAGTTTCATGTTTTAAGTTATGATTATTGGGATTACATTTCACTACTATGATTTATCCCATGTTATGAAATTATGATCTCTTTTGCAGGTTAAGATTTCCAAAAGATATGTTCTTATGAATATGATGTGATTGATATTTCTTTTGTTTACCCTTACTGAGCATTTGAGCTCACCCTTTTATGTTTTCTTTTCCCCAGGATATAAAGAAAGTATTTAGGTTTTTAAAAAAAGAATATTTTTGTGGGAGATGTTGAAGATCTTTCACCACGATTAGAAGATTATATTCCGAGTTTCCAAAGACACTAAACTATTATGGTCCTTGTGTGTGTGTTTTTTTTATGTACTAAGTATTCCGCAAAATTAATGTAATGTCTATGTACGTTAAGCTTCGGGTCTCTACAGTTGGTATCAGAGGAGAGGTTTAGTCAACATTTGAAAACTAGGATGCGAGAAATTTAGTGAGATCCCTAGAGATATTTCTAAGGTATGACTAGGGATGTCCCTAAGGTTAAGTATAAGTATAGGTTATAGTCCTAGAATTGCGCTAACGATCTTAGAATTAAACCTAAGATGTTAGATATTGAAGGTACTCCCCCTTTATTATGTTGTTTTCCCTAGCATGATTTTTGCCTCTCACACTATTCTTTTTGGGTTTTAGACGATGGCTGGAACTCGAAGGAACCGTGTTGATAAATGCAATGGACAATGCAATGATTGTCCTCCTGAAAAAACAAATGCTATGGGATATGGAGTACAAAATCTTATTGCTATACTTACACAAGCTATGAATCATTCTGGACTTCCAAATGAGCAGATAAGGGAACAATATTCTATTGAGTCCTTCATGAGGCAACGTCCACCTTCTTTCAGTGGGCCTTCTGATCCACTTGTTTCTGAACAATGGATCAGTACCACTAAAAAGTTATTTTCAGTTCTTCAATGTTCAGAACATGATAAAGTCATCTTAGTAGTATATCGTTTGGAAGGTGAAGCTGATCAATGGTGGAATCTTATCAAGAATACGATGCCAAGAGATGAAATTGAGTCAATGGAATGGGACGAGTTCAAGAACTTATTTTTCAATAATTACTTCCCTTGTATTCTTCGAACAAACATGGAGAAGGAGTTTCTTGAACTAAATCAAAAGGATGATGAATCTGTTGGTGTATACGAAGCGAATTTTACAAGGCTTCCAAGGTATGCATCTGGATTTATCATCCAACCTGAAAGTAAAGTTGATCGATTCTTCAGTGGCTTAAAACCAAATCTTCGAAGGGAATTAGCTACAAGAGACTTCAGTAGCCATGAAGAAATTTTGCGTTGTGATATCAAGGTAGAAATGGAAGTTGGTGTTACTTATCCATCTCATAGTTTTGACAAGAAATGAAAGATGGGGTTCAAGGAGAAATCTCAGAATAATGGTAAAAAGAAGATGAATGTTTCCTTATGCTCAAAGTGTGGAAAGAAGCATGGTGGAGATTGTATTAAAGGTGAAAGTAAATGTTTCAAATGTGGAAAGTAAGGTCATCGGGCATTTGAATTCCGCAATGATGGGAAGAAGATGTCTAATGATTCAAACAAATGAAGGGATACACAGAATGAACCTACTACACTTCAATTCTTCAAGTGCAAGGAAATGGGGAATTATGCTAATAAATTCCCTAATCCAAGGGATAGTGATGATCAACATGAGCAACCACTTAAGGTAAAGGACAAAGGGAAGTCACATGTGATCACCATTGGCAGTGTTGAATATGATAACGATGTGGTGGAATGATTAAGTGTTTATGTAATGGGATTCCAAAATAATGTTGTGGAATATTGGAATATTTATGTATTGGTCTATTGTGGTTTTCAATAATTTTATGGTACCGGTAACCATGGAAAGTGATTGAGATATTTTTGGAAAAAAGATGATATGCGCATAATGAAGGGAAAATGAGAAAATGAAATATTTGACAGTATTCATGAGCTCATGATTAATATAATGACTAAGTGATATCATGGTTTGAGTATATAGAATTTTGAGGATTTTGGTATGTGGAAAGTGTTAACTTTTAACTGCATTCATGTTTTCACTAAGGTTCAATGGGTATTCAAGAGAACACATGATTAAGTTCTTTGAATGTTTGGAATGTGACCAATAAGACATATATTATGATATATGGGGATCAACGATGGTATTAAATCTCTGGTAATCGTTTTCACTATATTATGAGAGTGGACTGCAGTATTATGGATAAGCCTAAAGATTGGAATGGATTATGTTGGACATAAGTTAGTATTGTTTAAGGATATAAGTTTTTTCGATATTATTGATGGTATGTTATAGTAATATAGTTTTAGAAAAAAGGACAAACTGCGGGATGGGCAACCGCCCATCGCGTCGGACAAGGCCGTGGGAATCGAACCCACAACCGAAGTGCGACTGGCCTTTATCGCCTACCACTGGCCTACAGGAAGTCCCTGGTTTGTAGAAACTAGTTTTATCTTATTACGCGGTATGATATATGAAGTATAAGTTCATTTTTGGAATCATATACGATTAACCTCACCATAGATGGTCTTATGTATTTTTGATAACTTTTGTAACCTTTTGTTTGAGACAGATGGAATGACCCATAATTATATCACATGATCTGCTAACACTTCACGAATGACAAATCCAACTTCATTTCTTCAAGAGATGAAGTGGAAATTGTCCAAAGAACGACCAACGGTGACACTGTACCAAAATCACGAAAGTATTTCTTCTAATTCCAATTTCATCAACTTTAGGGAAATGATCTTGAAAACCAAAAATGTTGTCCTAGTACTCTTATATCTGATGAATCAGATGGTACCTTAGATCGTCACACATTTATGGTTTTGTGATTTCTGGATTTTCCATATCCATGTTCTCTACCACTCTCCATCAGAACATGGTGGTTAGATTTCTCTTCCATATCCATATTTTCACCTATGTGGAAACCCAGTGATTAGTTTATTTGGGTAACCGTTACGTTTCATACTTTTGTTTTTAAAGATTGGTTTTTCAATTCCTTTTTACAATGTGGGTTTCTATCAAAGAAACTTTCGAATAGTAAACCATTTATAACCCCGAAGAATTTTTAGGGCGAAATTCATTTTAAGGGGGGTAGAATGTAACACCCCGAGATTTTATGAGAAATATTCTTTTTAATTTCATTAATGTCTTGTGTTGTACACTACACCAAAATTAGCTTGCTCAACACGCATCCTTGACTTGCCTTGCATTACACACAATTGCGACCTTCCTCGATAGCGTGTGTAGTACGCAATACCGAGTTTCACTAAACAACGATATGCTATTAAAATATTATTAAAACTAGCCATTATGAATAGTAATAACCACCTTTTAAAATTTTAGAAATTTTTTCTTTCAAAATGGACTTCATTTTTGGATTCGGAGTATTGAATTTACCCTAAGGTGAAATTTTGGTACTTTTCGGATAACTTTCATATTCTGATGAATAGTTAAAATTACTAAATTTTAATTAAAAACTACTTTTTTAATCAAAATAATTAATAGTGATAAATTATTAATTTGAGTGGTTTTAAAGTATATTTAGAATATATTTTTACAATTTAATACAATGTTGGTCATTGGATTTAATTTCACATTTAAACGAGTTATAAACAAGTGTCAATCTTTTGATAGTTATTATCTCTTAAAAACACGCCATTTGTTTTGACGACGGGAATTAATTTTTAAATTAGTTAATGTAACTGATATGTTTTGAATTTGTTAAAATAGACATCATTTTTGAGTTCATAATATCAAATATATCTTAGGCCTAATTTTTGGTATTTTTCTGCAAACTTTCATTTTTTGATGAATAGTGAAACCACTAAGTGGTAGTAAAAAAAGATGAATTTTTCATAAAACTTAATTTTACCACTTCTATGAGTGGAATTTCAAAAATCCGAGAGACACAGATGATGTCAGTAAGTAAAATGTTATTCAATGAGATGAAAATAATTTTTGATGAATAGTAACTTTTTACTTTTTTTTACCACGGTTAAAAGTAAATAGGGTAATTAAGGGTAAAAATGATATTATTATTACCCTAACACATTTCCTAATTCTATTTGATAAGTGTAATTCGACCAAAAACAACCTTAGGAATAAAATATGACCATTTAGGCCCACTTGGATTAGATTAGGACATTTATTATTATTTAATTCAAAGAAGAGTTAAAAGAGTTAAAATCAAAGTTTATTTACTAAAACATTTTTAATATAGGGTTATACATAATATAAATTCGATTGTAAATATTCATTAGAAAGATAATAAGATTTCATACATAATTCTATTTTATTTATAATTTTTAGACATTTAATAATTTAATTTATTTATGACACAATGATGATGCAGTAATTACCATAATAGTGAAAAATTAGAATAATTGATATTATAAATACCCAAATAAATATAATTTGAGACTTTTTATGAATTAAACTAATTTTCTAGGTTAATATGACATTTTAGTATTGATTTAATTAACTTTTTTCGAACTAATCATTCTGTTATGATTTTCACAAAAATCAATTACCAAATACTGTCAAAATTGACATAAAATAGTTTTTAAAACAAATATTATATTATTAATTGTTATTTTATTCCTAAAAATCTAAGGTTCGGCCAAATTACTTAGATAAGGTTATATATATTAATAATAAACAACTTGGGGTTCCTTTGGCTTGTTATAGTAAGTTTATTAACCTTATAGTGTAAGAACACAAGAAGACACGGTAAAAGTAAAATTATTTAACTTAATGTTAAATCTAAATGATAAGGTTAAAATAGAAACCTAAACTTGTCTAAATTCTATTGGATGAGAGGATTTCGATCCATCCCCACCTTAGCTTCGAAATAAATCAATTTTTAGCTATTTAAAACCGAATAAGACTTTATAATAAAATAATATTTTTAGTTTTCCAAAGGTGCCACTCTCCTCCCTTATAAAAGGGCACCCCCTCCCTCTCTTCCTCGCACCACTTTGAGCCTTCAAGCTCGGCCAACCCCTGCCAAATTCTCTTCTACACTTCCCTAGAAAAAACCTAGAGGTTATGGTATTCCTCAAAGACCAATTTTAGTTCCCTAAATGGAGATCTCAAAGAGGCGCTTCAAAGAAGAGGATGTTCGGACACTTACGAAGAAAATCGGACCTAATGTAAGGGAAATATCACAATCTCATTTTTATCCGAGATTGTTTATAATTTGGAATTTACTGGGGTGTATTTTATCATCCACATCCATGTTTCCTAAATATGTAACATTATTTCCATCCACCTACAATTTTTTAAATACAATTTTACCCTTCGGTGTGTTTTTAGTAAAAGATATGAAGGGAATCTTTTGTCGTTTTTTGTACGAGGTAATTTTTGACTTTTCCGACAAAAGTACGATAAGAATGTTTTTTTAACATATACGAAATGAATGGATTTTTAAAACATTATTCCTTTACAAGTTTTCAAGTTTATTTTTAATCAACTTCTTTTATTTTAAAATTGTATGACATTTAAAGAAAGGAAAGTGTTTTTGAAGTAGAAAGGATATTTTCCTCAAGAATAGAGTTCAAGTGTTTTATCAAAATTATTTTCCATTTATGATAATAAAGGGTTCTGTTTCTATCCCTATTATTACATTTATTTGATTATGTTGTGATGGAATTATTTTTATGAATTCCTTTATCTTATATGAATTGTTTTATGATTTCATGATGTTTAAGAATCCCATTTTTATTACATGGGTTATGCTATGATGTATGGTTTATGATTTTGTGGCACACATAATAATGGTATCATTATGAGATGGGTGGGACCTATATCTCCCTCCAATTCATTGGGTAAAGATTTTATATCTCATGAGATAGACATGGCTGGAACAGTAGGTTATAACGGTTCAGTGAAACAGGACTGAAAAGAGGAGTGAACTCGGTTCAAAAAGGGACTTTGTCCACTAAGATAGTCTTGGAAATGAGTCTTGACTAATAAGAAATGATTCTCTATTATTATGTGTGTATGCCACAAAGTTTCATGTTTTAATTTATGATTATTGGGATTACATTTCACTACTATAATTTATCCCATGTTATGAAATTGTGATCTCTTTTGTAGGTTAAGATTTCCAAAAGATATGTTCTTATGAATATGATGTGATTGATATTTCTTTTGTTTACCCTTACTGAGCATTTGAGCTCACCCTTTTATGTTTTATTTTCCCCAGGATATAAATAAAGGATTTAGGTTTTAAAAAAAGAAGATCTTTATGGGAGATGTTGAAGATATTTCACCACGATTAGAAGATTATATTCCGAGTTTCCAAAGACACTAAACTATTAAGGTCCTTGTGTGTGTGTTTTTGTTATGTACTAAGTATTCCGTAAAAGTAATGTAATGTCTATGTACGTTAAGCTTCGGGTCTCTACACTTCATCCTTGGAATCCACTGAAGGTTCGGGCGAGAAAGGAGAAGGTTTTCAAGAATAAGAAGTTTCATGAGAGAGTTCAGGTAAGGAATCAAATGAAACCCTTAAGTTTTATCGTTTGGGAATGTCAAACGTCATAACAACAAAAAAATGGGAAATCAAATAGCGGTGAAATAAAAATTACCGTGATACGTGTTAAAATAAAAGTATAAATAATCTCCACGGGGAGACTGTGAGTAGGCATTACGGTGTGATGAAAAACAGTCATCACGATGAGACAGTTGGTGGTCTTCACGGTGAGACAGTGACCATTCTGTGCAGTCATGGTGAGACAGTGAGTTAACAGATCGTGAGCACAAAGTCTTAATGGTGAGACCGTGAGCATGAAACAGTAACTGTAAAACAGTGACCATGAAACTGTAAAGTAAAATACAGTAAAGTATTAAACATTAAGATCAGTAAGATATCTATTTATTATTAATCATGCCAAGATCATGTATGATGTAGTCTAATCTTTCCAAATTTAATGGTTTAGTGAATATATCAACAAGTTGATATTCAGTACCAATGAATTCCAAAGTGATATCACCTTTTTGATAATGATCCCTCAAAAATTGATGTCTTACATCAATATGTTTTGTCCTAGAATGAGAAACATGATTCTTAGAAATATTAATAGAACTTGTGTTGTCACAATTTATTGGGACATGTCTGAATTGATATCCATAGTCTAGTAATGGGTGTTTCATCCACAAAATTTGTGCACAACAACTTCCAGCAGCTATGTATCCAGCTTCTACAGTAGATAATGCAACAGAATTTTGTTTCTTACTACACCATGATACTAGTGACTTTCCTAAAAGGTGACATGTTCTAGAGGTGCTTTTTTTATCTAACTTACATCCAAAAAAATCAGCATCAGAATCACTAACTAATTCAAATGATTGTCCTTTTGGATAGAACAGTATTAAATTGGGAGTATGATTTAGGTATTTGAAAATTCTCTTTACAATATTTAAATGTGACTCTTTAGGGTTTTCTTGAAAACAAGCACACATACACACACTAAACATAATATCAGGATGACTAGCAGTCAGGTAGAGAATACTTCCAATCATTCCTCTATAAGTGGTTTGATCAACAGATTTACCATCTTCAACAAGTTCCAACTTACAGGTGGTACTCATGGGAGTTTCACTACTTTTTGTGTTATCCAATCCAAAACTTTTTAAAATATGTCTAGTATATTTACTTTGAGTTAAAATAATTCCATCACCATTTTGAAATATTTTAAATCCAAGAAAGAATTTTAGTTCAACCATTAAACTCATTTCAAATTCATTTTGCATCATTTTAGAAAAATCAGTACATATGGAATTTCTTGAAGATCCAAAAATAATATCATCTACATAAATTTGTACAACTAAAACATCTTTAGAAATACATTTTATGAAAATATTAGGATTAGCTATACCTTTTTTAAAACCTTTAGAAATTAGAAAAGAACTTAATCTATCATACCAAGATCTTGGAGCTTTCTTTAAACCATATAAAGCTTTTGATAATTTAAAAATATGATTTGGGAAATGAGGGTTTGTAAATCCAGGTGGCAGTTCAACAAAAACATCCTTAGCAATATATCCATTTAAAAATTTACTATTGACATCCATATGATATAGTTTGAAATTTATATGTGCAGCATAAGCAAGTAAAATCCTAATAGCTTCTAATCTGGATACTGAAGCAAAAGTCTCCTCATATTCAATTCCTTCTTCTTGATTGTAGCTTTTTGCAACTAGCCTAGCTTTGTTTCTAACTATGTTTCTATATTCATCTACTTTATTTCTAAACACCCATTTAGTGTCTATGGTGAAAGTGTCCTTAGGTCTTTCAACAAGATTTCGAACATTATTTCTTTCAAACTTATTGAGTTCTTCTTGCATATCAATTACCCAAAATTCATCATTAATAGCATTATCAATGTTTTTAGTTTAAAGTTGTGAAAAGAAGGCTTGAGGTTTAACCTGATTTCTAAGAGAATCTCTAGTCTGTGTCCCTCTATCTAGATATCCAACAACATCGTCTAAAAAATGATTCTTTAGAATTCTAGTTGATCTAGTAAAGGTAGGACGAGAAATTTCAGGTTCTTCTCTAGGTTCGGGTTCATTAGGATCATATTCTGGAATAAGTCCATAACTAGTTGTCTTTATAACAGGTTCTTTAGATTTGTCAGTAAGGTCTAGAACAGATAAATCTTCTTCAAGATTTTCAAGAGAGGTTTTAGACTCATGTGGATCAGTTTCATCAAACTTGATGTGAATGGATTCTTCCACACACTTGGTTCTCTTATTGAAAACTCTATAAGATTTGCTGGTTAAAGAATATCCTAAAAAGATTCCTTCATCACTCTTATAAGAAAACTTATCAAGATTATCTTTTGTATTAAGAATAAAGACTTTACAGCCAAAGACTCTAAAGTAACTAACTTTGGGTTTTCTATTGTTCCAAAGTTTATATGGGGTCTTCTTAAGAACTGGTCTAATTAAGACTCTATTAATAATATAAAAAGCTGTATTCACAGATTCATCCCAAAAGTAAAGAGGCATGTCATATTCATTAAGCATGGTTCTATCTATTTCATGAAGGGTTCTATTTCTTCTTTCTACTACACCATTCTGCTGAGGTGTCCTAGGAGCAGAAAAGTTATGATTATAGCCATTGTGTGAGCAATAAGAGTCAAACTCTTGATTTTCAAACTCACGACCATGATCACTTCTTAGAGTTTTAATCTTAAGTCCACTAAGATTTTATACAGACTTAGAGTATTTAATAAAGTGAGAACAAGCTTCACTTTTGTGAGCCAAGAATTAAACCCAAGTATATCTAGAAAAGTCATCTACTAGGACATAGACATAGTGCTTCCCATTTAATCTAGAAACTCTAGATGGTCCAAACAAATCCATGTGAACCAACTCGAGAGGTTGAGAAGTTGAGACTTCTTTCATTGATTTAAAAGAAACATTATGTTGCTTTCCATTTTGATAGGGATTACAAACATTGTCATTTTGAAACTCAAGTTTGGGTAGGTCTCTAACTAAGTTTTTCCTAGTTAGTTTCCTAATTGAGTGTATATTTCAGTGTCCTAATCTTCTATGCCATAACCAGGACTCTTTATGAAAATCATTCAAACTGGTAACATTTTTCTTAGCTAAGGAATTTAAATCAACAACATAAAAATTTTCATTTCTTAAAGAAGAAAATACTAAAACATTTTTAGAATTAAAAACATTACAAGAATCATTTTCAAACTTGACATTAAAACCATCATCACACAATTGAGAAATACTTAACAGATTATATTTCAGTCCATCAACAAATAAAACTTTAGAAATTAAAACTAAATTAGTGTTACCAATTTGGCATAGGCCGATGATCTTTCCTTTAGAATTATCACCAAAGGTGAAATAGCCTCCATAAACCTTTATTAAACTCTTGAAGCATGTGTAATCCCCAGACATATGTCTTGAACATCCACTATCCAAATACCATGTCTTCTTGTGGGAACTCTTCAAGCAGGTTTCCTACAAAACAGTTTTAGATCGAAAATGACTTTGGTACCCAGATCTTCTTGGATCCAGACAGGTTAGCAATCAAAGATTTAGGTACCCATATTTGTCTTATGGGTCTCATATAATTTACAGAATAAATAGATTTTGAAAGATAAACTTTATTTGACCTATAACTATATGAATAACTAGTTGAAGCATAGGGATTTCCAGAACTAGAATTAGCAGTATTCTGTCCAGATTTAGGAATAAATCTATTCTTAGTAATATGTCTCTGTCTAGGTTTTTATCCTATTCCAGTAGTGTATTTTGGTGACACTTTCTTTCCTAGAATTTTAGTTAGTGTATCCTTTCCATTTGTGAACTTCTCTAAGTCTTTTCTAGGTTTCTCATTAGACATTTTCAGTTCAGTATTCTCTTTTAACAGTTGATCATTTTTCTCTTTTTCAATAGTAAAATCAGTTTTAACAGTTGTAGTGAGAGCATGCTATTTCTTAAATGATTTGTATTAATCCTTAAGTTCAATGCATGTATCTTCCATCATATTACAATATTCAAATAATTAAGCTTCAGTCATGTCTTCAGAATCAGAATCAGATTCTACATCATCTCCAGAATAATAAGAATTTAAAGCAGGAGAATCTGAGGTTACCTCGGATGTGTTAGTCATAATCCACATTTTGGCATGATTTCTTTCAGAATCATTAGCTTCTGATTCACTTGAGATGTCTTCTGAAGCACTCCGCGTTGCTTTCATTGCTTTCTTGTATTTATTGTCCTTATAATCGTGTTTCTTTTTTAGCTTCATTTTTGGACAGTCTACTTTTATATGTCCTTTTCTTTTGCAATCATAGCAAACAACTTCATCACTTTTATCTGGATTTTTTCAGTCCTTCTTCCAATGTCCCTTATTTTCATACTTTCCCTTGTAATTTTTTTCTGAAAACTTTCTTCTTCCTATAAAATTTATTAAACCTTCTGGCTATCTGAGCCATTTCAGCATCCCTGTCAGTGTCTGCTCTTTCACTTGTTGAACTATCAGTTTGTATTTGATCTTTTTCTGTGTCCTTTCTCTTTGAAGAAGAAGTCTTGAAAGCCACTGACTTCCTTTTTGGTTTATCGTATTCCTCTTTATTTAACTTGAGTTCTTTCTCATACATCATAAGCTTACCAATGAGTTCTTTGACAGGTAGAGTAGCAATGTCACGTGACTCTCTGATTGAAACAGATGTGCCTCTCCATCAGTCTGGTAGACACCTCAATATCTTCATTGAACCTGAGATATATATTAGAAATGGGTTCATCAGTATTCATTTTAAAATTATCATATTTAATAGTATATGTATTTAATCTCATTTCTTTAACATTAGTTGTTCCCTCATGAGAAACACCCAAATTATCCCAAATTTCAAAAGAAGTTTTGCAAGAAGATAATCTATTAAATTCCTCATCTCCTAAATCACAGTACAAAGCATTCATATCTTTACAGTTATTATTGTAAGCATTCTTTGTAGGTTCATCCCAAGTTGTTCTTTCAGTTTCTGGAATTTTATATTGAGACTCTATAGCAGTCCAGATATCAAAACCCATACTTTCCAAATGAATTTTCATTTTCAGTTTCCACTGGGAATAGTTTGTAGCATTGAATAAAGGTGGCATGTTAGTACTATCACCCTCTAGTCTATTGTCCATAGCTAGATTTTAGAAAGTATAATTAAAGAGATAAAATTTAGAACTAACAGAAATTTAAGATCTTTACAGATACAACTAAAATCACAGTTGAAAAACAGAGTATTTCAAAAATCCTTAAACAAAAAAGAAAACCTCTGATACTAAATGTTGGTCGGAGTAGATACTCAAGAGGGGGGTGAATTGAGTTCCAATTAAAATTTCTATTAAAATATTGTCTATTTAAAATCCCCCAATTTATAAAACAAGCTAAACTGTAGTGAATTTATACAGATTGTAAATGTTCACTTAGCTTCTCAAAGATTGATTAGGTCTGAGTTAATTTAACCACAAGATAAAACTAACTTTTGAAACTAACCTACTGATTTTCAATAAGTGTAAACACTTGCTAATTTAACTATCAAAGTAGCTTTAAAATAGTTTTTGTATTTCAAAGTAACAGTAGTAGAATATAAAAGATATATGTAGTATACTTCAAAATTAAAATAAAGATGCACAACAGATATAACAAGAGGTTCAGTCTCAAGTCAAGACTTAGTCCTCTCAAATTTATATAAATTTGATCCACACCCTGGATCGGGGTTAACAACAGTTTACAAAACTGTCCAGGTCACGTAGGGACCTCTACCACTATTCTTTGTGCTAAACAAAACGAAGACCAGGACACACAAGGACCTCTTCCACAGTTGACGTGGGTAAACAAGTGTTAAGAGTTTTGGAGTTAGTATTTTGATATCCTCCAGTTCAGTGCAGAAGACAGTGTGTGTGTGTAAGATATACAGATTACACCACACTACTCAAAAGTATATAAAAAAATCACTTAGAGAAGATAGATAAGAGTCTATGGACTCGTTGGATTCAGCAGGAATGCTTTTAAGTCCTTATCTGGTTTTTCTATTGAAAAACAGAGTGTCGTAGTTCATCTTGTGTTCCATAAGAGTGAAAATGATCTGTTGATTCTTCGCGTGTTCTTCAGTGGTGTTGGATTTCACTCATGAGAGTTCTTTGAAAGTCTTTCAATATCTTTCTTTCTTGGGATTTTTCTTCTTGTTCAACAAAGTGCTCTCAGGCATATGTAAGTTCTTATTATTGTATTGTCACCCTTGCACTAACTTCTTCGCATGTGTACTGCATCTCAATCTTCCTTATATTCCACGAGTTTTGGAAGTAGGAATGATTCCCTTTTCATAGGTATTACATACGGTTTCCTGACATGCCAACAACTATCATTAAATAAAATTAATTTCATTAAAAACATAAAATATGACCGTTATCATTATTTAAATAATATTGATAAAAAGTTAAGAAACGGTGTCACAGTGATTATGTAAATGGTGTATTCTTCACGGTATAGTCGTCACGGCATGTGGTCATGGTATGTGCTTCACGGTATGTGCTTCACGGTATGTGCTTCACGGTATGTGATTCACGGTATGTGCTTCAAGGTATGTCCATGTCACGGTGTATATCTCACGGTGTCTCAGTCATGGTGAGTCCTTCACGGTGTCTGGGTCACGGTGTCTGGGTCATGGTGAGTCCTTCACGGTGTCTGGGTGACTGTGTGTCCTTCACGGTGTCTGGGTCACGGTGTCTCCATACTTAGACAAATATCTGTATTTTGACTTAGATAGTAATATGCAGAATATAGATTAAGTTTAACCATTAGAGAGTAAGAGCACTTGAATCATAAGATAATATAAGTGAGATTTGTGATCATGCATAAGACTTGTAAATAATAAAGAGAGTAATAAACATCAATAAGATTTTTGATCATTAAAACATGATTTGTAGTTAAGATTGAGATTAATTAAAAGTAATAGGATTTTTTATCATTAAAACATGATTAATATATGAGGAGTCCAGCAAATACCATTGCTGATGTAGAAGTGAGTCATACTCTTAAAAATGATTTTAAAACCTTAAAATATATTAATGGTTTTTTAGGATTTATAAAAGATTTATAAAATTAATAAAAAAACATAAAATCACATTATTTTATAGTGTAAAAATGTATTTGGTCTTGTATACCATTTATAGTATTTATTACATCATTTTTTGGGTCATTATGATGCCATAATACACACCATATATTTATAGGGTATTCAATTTTTACACAAAAAACTGATTATCTCATAAAATAATAAAAAATTCAGCATTGGATAATTTCTACATTATAATTCCAAAAATAATATTCATTTTATAAAAATAAAATTTTAATTATATTTATTTTCACTTTTAAAATTAGAATCCATATTTATTAAGAAATGTTGGTTGTTTTACAATAATAGTTTTCAAACCCTTAAAAATTTGCATTTGACTTCAGAAATATTATATGATCATTTATATTTAATAAAAATAATTTAATGATAATAATATTTTATTAAAATATTATTTATTTAAAAAATAAATTAGTAAATCAAAATAAAAATCTTAATTTAAATTGAATACTAATTAAAAATACAATTTGTATTTTATTATATAAAAATAAAAATCATTTATAAAGTGACAATAAAAAGTAAATATAACTATTTTATATTGAAAATAGAATATAAATAATCATATTATTATGGTATTTATATATATCCATTTAATACACTAGAAAATAGCCTAAGTGTAAGGTGTGTGATAGTTAGACTTTCATGGCAAGGTTCGGCGTACATGGTTTAGGTTGTGATCTGGGTGAGCTTGAACTTCTCCTATAAAAAGTTTCTATCATGCTTAATTTGTTGGATATCATTATGGTCTTGGTCAAAGGAAAATACCAATGATTCTATCGCCCATGTAAGCTTCGATAAATGGGATTCATATGGTAAGATCCTACTGGTTGAGGTTATTACTTCCTTTGTCTGTTTCAATTGGATTTTTTAAAATCCTATATTAATACTAATCAAGTGATCATTGTTCAATGGTTATATTATCCATAGTAATGATATTTAACAGTATTTTAAATATAATAGGATATAATAAAACTAATTAATTCCATGTGTTTTATATAACCATAATACATAATAATACATTTAATTTAAATTATAAGGGGAATTTTATTTATAATAGTTCGGGTCATTACAATATTCCCCACTTTAGAAACTTTTCCCACAAAATTTTATTTTCCATACTAAAAAGATGAGTATAATTGTGTTTCATCACTTCATCTAGATCCCACATAGCTTCCTAAAACTTTGGGTTTCTTCGTAACACTTTGACTGGATGCATTGTATTATTTTATAGAAATTTTTTTCTATGATCAATGTTATGCATCGGTTGTACCTCATAATAAAGATCATTATCCAATGGTACCACCTTTGGATCGATTACATGAGAGGTTTATGGTATGTACTTCTATAGGAGGGATACATGGAATACATCATATTTTTGATATAGGTTAGGTGGGAGTACTAATCGATAGGTCACCACTCTAATATGATGAAGGATATCAAAGTAAATTAAGTATCCAAGAATAATGTTTCCCTTATCCCCAAATCTCATGAATTTATTCTATGGATATATATGGAGGAATACCATGTTTTTATCATCTAACTTTAGGTCTCATCAACGATTGTCATCATAGATCTTCAATTGGATCTGATCATCCTTAATGTGTGGCAGAATGGTTTTAACCTTTTCTACCATTCCATCAACCATTTCAAGACCTATAATTTTTCATTCCCCAAATTCATCCCAACATGCAGGTGTTCTACACCTCTTCCCATAAAGGGATTCATAGGGATCCATTTGGTAGATAGGGCAGAAAATATTATTGTATAAGAACTCAACCTTAGGAAAATATTGATCCCATACTCCTTTGAAGTAAATTAATCATGCTCTCAACATTTCCTCAAGTGTATGCATAGTCCACTCAGATTAGTCATCAATTTGAGGGTGATAAGACTTGCTGAATTTCAGCTCAATATTTAGAGCACGTTAGAGATTCTTACTGAACTAATAGGTAAATATTCGGTCTTGATCAGATACAATTGATATTAGTGTTCCATGCAGCCTCAAAACATACATAATGTATATCCTTACAATTTTATCCAGTGATAAGTCCTATCGAATTGTAATGAATTGAGTAGTCTTAGTAAGAAGATCCACCACAACCCAAAGAGTATTATTTAACTTGCTGACATACAAGACATCTTAATGTATATTTCTCTATATTCCCACCAATAGTGTTCTTGGATATCTTGATACATATTTATTCTTACAGAGTTTATGGAGAAGATTGAGCTATGTGAATCATCAAAGATCTCCTTATTTAAATCTAGATTTGATGGTACACATAGTCTTGACCCAAATCCCACAAATCCTTTTCCATTGAAATTTAACTCCAAGGATTTACCTTTTCTTATATTTTTCAATTTCTTATAAATTCCTACATCATCTCTTTGATATTCCTTCAAAAATTTTAGAAGGGATATTTGATCAATCGTTTGTGAAAGTATTGATGATGTTCCTTCCTTTATGATTCCTCTGTCCATCCTTTTAAAATCTAAGAAGTTCACATCCCTATTAATTCTCATCAATGATGTATTTTCTAGATCTTTTTTAGTTAGATATTCTACCACTTTATTCTATCTCCTAGTATGGTAGTGAATTGATTTTTCATATTTCATTATCATCTTTATCCATATTTTTTGGTGCATATTCAGATCTTTCTGTGTGAATATATACTTGAGTCTTTTTTGATCTGTATATATTTCATGATTCTATCCAAAGAGATAAGGCCACCATATTTTCAAATAAAATATCACTATCTCCAACTCCGTATCATGCATTGGGTAGTTCAATTCATGAACTTTCAACTACCTTGAAGTATATGCTATGAATTTTTCATTCTTCATTAACACATGGCCTAAACCCTTCTTCGAAGAATTGTTGAATACTGCAAAAAGTTATCCACTTGTGGGTTGTGTAAGTATAAGTGCAGTAATAAATGTCCTTTTCAAATCCTTGAAGTTCTTTTCACATTCATCATTCTAAGAAAACTCCCTTACGAGTTATCATGGTTAGAGGGTTTTAAAATCGTGAGAAATTTCTCACAAATTGATGATATTGCCCCATTAATCCAAGGAAACTATGGATATCTCTCATGGATGTTGGCCTCATTCATCCTTTAATTGCTTCTATTTTTTAAGTTTTAATAGATATCTCATTTATTGTGATGATATTCTCTAATAATGATACCTCATTTAACTATAAATCACAATTTATGTACTTGGAATAAAGCTTATCCATTTATAAGGTCGTTAGAATAGTGCATTGATACTCCTCATTCTCCTCCTTTCTTTTGGTGTATATTAGAATATCGTCTATAAAGAATTCTAGAAATTTTTTGAGGTAATCTATAAAGAATCTATTCATAAATTCCATGAATATTAATATATAATTAGTGAGTATTAATGGAATTACTATGAACTCACAGTGCCCATACCATGTACAAAAAGTAGTCTTGGTTATAAGCTCCCTATTCACCCTAACATGGTAATATCCTGACCACAGGTCCACCTTAGAGAATTATTTTTCTCCATGTAGCTGATAAAACAATTCATCAATCCATGGAAGAGGATACGTTTTCTTTATCATGGTCTTTTTGAGCTCACGAAAATTAATACAAAGGCACATTGACCCATCCATCCTCTTGATGAAGAGGACTGATACACCCCAAGGTGAATCACTTTGGTGTATGAAACCTTTTTACAAATTCTAATATAGTTATTTCTTTAGCTCCCTCTGTTCCATAAAAATTATTCTATATTGTGTCTTAGATAATGTTAATTCCCCTCCTATAAGCTTTATTGAAAATTCAACCTCTCTTCTAGGAGGAAGACCAAGAAATTCCTTAGGAAACACCTCATCTTATTTCCTCACAATGGGTATGTCTTCAAGGATGATATTTTCCTTAGAATTAATCCTTTTATCTAGATACACTTTATCATAGAGAAATAATATCCATTATTGAGACATTGGTTCTAAAGAAGATTTATCCTCCTATTTGAACTTGTACAGAATTGGGGATCAATTCGCAATACATGGAATGATTTCTTTCTCACATAAATTTATGTTTTATCTATATAGGTAAAGTCAATCCATATCTATAATAGCATAAAATTTCACAAAAATAGGTATTAAAAGTTTCACGGAGAATTTTAGTCCAAAAAAATTGATTTGAAAGGAGTTATATACTTGGGATACAACAATTACCATGTTTTCCATTTTCACCAAAAACTCTAATTTAATGATTAATAGTGGTGTTTGAATAGTTCTACTAGAATTTTTTGATATTAATGAATATGTAGAACCAAAATAAAAAAGTTAATTAAATATTAATTAATGAATAACTAGTGTACCTATCAACACTTCATTTTTAGGATCCACCTTAGTGGTTGTGGTAGAAAAATATCTCCCTTGCTACCTTAGAGGTTGTTGGTTGTCTCTGAAAACCCATGTCTTAGTGTATTGGTTTGAAAAGTGCCTTGTTTCCTTATAGTGGAATCAATGAAAAATTACCTAATGGTTGACTATAGAATTCCTTTTCTTTATTTCATTATTGGGGTTCTCCTGTCATCAATTGCTATCCATGTGTCCTTCCTTTCACGCACCTAATTAATTTCCTCATTCCCCTCGAGAAATTTTCGAGGTGCTTCATTTTTAACCATTGAAAAGTGTTTTATTGAAATTTCATAGAACCATTATATTTCTTCGTCATACACCTAGAATTAAAATCTAATTTCCTCTTTTTATCCCCATGATATCCTTGAGATTCACTTATCTCTATTTCAACTTTGAGGTAACACCAGACAATTTCCTTATAGCTATCAAAGTCTCTGATCACAAGGGATATACATAGACTATGTTTTATCCCATAAAATAAGAGTTTAAAATTGAATTTGGGGGTAACAAAAAATTTGGAGGCATATCATACAAGTCCTTTGAATTTTTCCTTGTATTGCCTGATAGATTCATTATCTTTTTATTGAGGGAAAGAAAATCCCTTTCCATTTTAAGTCAGATAGTGTGAGGCAAATATTTATCAAACAAATTCCAGATTTCCTTTCATCCCATCACATTGATATCTTCCTTGAGATTCATATTATTGTTCAATGTCCACCACTAATCATATTTTCCCTCCATATGATAAACAAATGGTATAACATTCTCTTTCTCAGAACATTAAAGGGTGGATAATATGTTCTCAATGGAGTTCATCCATTTGTTCACAACTAATGGATTGAACGATCCATTGAAATTCATATGCCTTTGTTACATAAAGTTATCAATCGTAGCTTATTCACTCTTAGGGGGATTTTTATGCTCCTCCTAATTTAGGTTTCTATTCATAACCTGAGTTAGCTCATAGAGTACCTTTATAAAGATTGTGATTCCCACTCCCATCGGCTTGGGAATCTCAT
The DNA here is from genome assembly GCA_963277665.1 of Viscum album. Lineage (NCBI taxonomy): Eukaryota > Viridiplantae > Streptophyta > Magnoliopsida > Santalales > Viscaceae > Viscum > Viscum album. Next base: position 173,958,594 of record OY728119.1, on the reverse strand, counting down.
TGGGGAAATCATCACATTTCTCATCACATTTATTATTTACCCAATTTATCCTATTTTTGGCCATTTTATATAAATAAGGGAAAATTAAGGATGATTATTTTTAAACTATTAAACACATAAATGAAAATCCAATGCCATTAAAAGGGTAACTTATAATTTACATTTATTTCTTAACTTATGAATTTCAATAATTCAATATATGTTATCCATGACCTATTAACTAAAATATACTATTATGGAACTTTTTTATTCCCTTAATAATGTTTCTTAATGAGATTACGAATTTACAAAATCATATCCTCTAGGAGTGTCAAACTAGGTATGCGGTAAGGCCTATTGTCGTGCACCAATTCCCAGCTAAGTCTATCTCAACGTGGTGCTTTCAAGATTTACCCCTATATACATTTGTTCTAGATCCAAATAAACTTGTATTATCTAGAAAAGGATTTAATTTTCTTGATAACCCACTTTTTCTATACTTACCACAAATTAGGGATGTTTTTTTAGTCTTATCCCTAAGGATTTTTTTTGAGTTTTCTAATCATAATCCCAAAAATAAAAAAAAAATTACCTTTCATACAAACTATGAAAAACCTACACTTTATTTCCCATTAATATATGATTATTACATAATATTATACTTAATAAAAATTGGAAGGTTGATATAGGAAATTTGTAACGACCCAAACATTCATTAATGGAAATCCCTCTTGATCTAATTAAATGTCTCTTTATGTAAAATGTTTATATAAAATTTCAACTTCTTTGGTTTTATATTTTTGGATTTTAAAATACTAGTAATAATTGTGATTGTTGGTAATATAGTTTTTGAATAGTGATCACAAGATTAGTATAAATATAGGGCTTTAACAAATCCAATTTACTCAGACAAAGGATGTGATGGCCTCATCCAGTAGACGTGCCCCATACGAATCCCATTTTTCAGTGCTCAAAAATGAGGTTTCATCTTTGGGATTTGCTCTTGACCAAGAACAATCTGATCTTGAATACGTTAAGCTCGAGCGGGACCACCAATGAGAGAAGTGGAAGTTGATAGAGATTACCACCCGAGCAATGTTATCCAAGCCACCCCAAGAGTCTGTCACCATCGCACACCTTACTCTACAATCTTATGCATGTGTTATAAGGGGTTATGTAACAAGACCTTAGAACTATGGTTATGTACATTATTTTTGTATATAATAATGAATATACTTTCATTTTTTTATTGTTACCTTGTAAATAGTTTTTAAAGTACTAACAGTATTTTTAGTTAATGTTCAACTAAGAAATCTATTTTGAAGAATTAATGAATTTTTGAATTAAATAATATTTTAATAAAATATTATTATTTTTATTAAATTAATTTTTATTAAATATAAATGATCGTATAATTTTATGAATGCAATTGAAATTTTTATTAAGGTTTGAAATCCATTTTTGTCAAAACCCATGAATTTTCGATAAATGTCAGTTTTTTTAAAGTAAAAATTAACATATTTATAAAATTATTTAGATAAAATGAATATTATTTATGGAATCCGGATCTCAAAATTATCCAATAGTGAATTTTTTATAATTTTCTGAGATAATACATTTTTGGGTAAAAATTAAATATCGTTTAAATATATAATGTGATTTATTACTTCATAATGACCCAATAGTGATGTAATAAAATACTATAAACATTATTTTCAGCCAATATATGTTTTACCATTAAAATAATTTGATTTTGGGTTTGTTTGATTTATTTTACAAAGATTTAGTGGATCCTTCAAGACTTATTAAACGTTTTGTCTTTTTAAATTGTTTTCCTTGGGAGTGTGACTCACCTCCATATAAGAAACCCCATTATTTTAAGAAGTTAGGAATTTGTACTTATAAAATATTTTTTTCCAATTCCCTTTTCCAAAAATCATTGGAAAAAACTATGGGATTGTTTATGGTTTGGATTAGTTTAATGTGAGGTGTCCCAAACCTAAATAAAAAAGAATTCTCCCACCTTTCCTATATAAACCCACCCAAGCTCCCACTTACTCCTCACTGAAAGCCATTGGAGTTAGTCCAAACTCTGCCATACTCTCTCTAGAATCCTCCCAAGGTGCCCCAATATCCCAAGAGGCCTCTCTCAAGCCTCTCTCAAACCTTTGGAAGCACACTTCCAAGTAAGGGTTCTTCTTCCTTTCTCATTTTTGTCCAATATTCTTTAAATTGTTATGCCCCTTTAATTTCAATTATAAATTTTGGGGTATGATTTATAACCTCCCCCATACTTCCCTATTTATGTTTTAATGATTAGATACCCCTTTCTACCTCATTAAAATCCTCCCATGTACACTCGTTACTATGCCGAAATTCTGAAAGGAATTTCTCTCTCCTCATTTACATTCAAGCAATTATTATGTATCATGAATCTAAATTCCATTACATTTTTTGGGACATGTATCAATATGATCCCCTTACTTTCAATTTCATGTAAATATGACGATACACCCCTTTCTCTCTCATCAACCATTTTTATGAGTTCTTATGTCACATTTTTATGCTGCCGAAATTGCACCGCGCTTTTCCAAGCCAAAGTCATTGTATAGTGAATACCATGCCCATTTCTCTATCAAGGTTATTCACATTTATGCACATTTAATTATTGTTTAAAGATTTTCATGTATGTATTACACATTCTTTTATCATGGAATAAAATATTATGTTGAATGATTCAATGTTTAATGATCCATGTGGCACACTTATGCATGAAATGAAATGTTTAAGAAGGGTGCACCCTGATAGTGCTCCAATGCATTGGATAAAGTATAGTATCATGATATGTCATGTAAAATGGGTTTTTAATCATTCTAATTCAAGTTCAATGAGGTTTTACTCATGCTTCATGTTCAATTAGGGTTTACACATGCTCTATGTGCAATGAGCCTTGGATCATGCTAATTCCATGTTAAGTGTTGTTGCCACATTTCCATGTTATTATTATCATGATTTATCATGCCTTTATGTTTATGATTATCTTTTTCTCTATTGATATGCCTATTTTCTAACATGTATTTTATTCCTCATGTTATTCCATGATTATTCCCTTACTGGGATTTATAGCTCACCCTTTTCTTATACATGTCCTCAGGTTATCCCATGCAATACTAAGTACTAGGGAATGTAGTGGTCATATAAAAGAAGTTTTCAATAAAGATGATTTTTTCATGTTTTAAGTTGTTATGTATTGATCCTAAACCCTAAAGAAACTAGACCTCTCTATCTTCTATGTTGTATAAAATGAAGTTTATGTAATAAATTATGTTTATTTGTGTAATAAAAGGCATGGTTGTCATAGTTGGTATCAGAGGATTGATTTAGTTATTTTTGGGCTTTGGATTAGAAACCCCTAGTAAATTCGTAGAGGCAAGACTTAGTATAATAAAAACATCTCTATGTTTTGTTGAGTATTGAGTAAATGGTTTATCAATCAAATACATCCATGTCTGGATATGAGCAGGTAGAGGCGGCTCGGGCACAGATGTATCCTATAAGTAGATCATGGATAACATAGACTGAAGGAAATAGATTCATATGTTAAGGAAATAAAAGTTATTTATAAGTCATCAATTTTATCCTTGGATTACCATTTATGTGTTACCCCTAACTTTCCTTTTATTCCATCCAATGGATGGTAATAGGAGGACTCGGGCTAACAACCGTTGTGAAGATCAATGTGATGACTGTACTAATGAGATGCACAATCCAATGGGAGCAGGAATTGTAAACTTTGTCATGCTTATCTCTTAGCTAACTCAATATTTGAATATAAACATGGGTCAAGAGAAACGTTCACCCCCCCCCCCAAAGAAAGAAAAAGTCACTATCAAGAGCTTCATGAGACAAAGGCCTCCAACTTTTAATGGATCATTTGATCCCTCAATCGCCGAAAAATGGATCAACTCCATTGAAAAGATATTCTCCATCCTTTAATGTTCTGGGTAAGAGAAGGTTCTCATCGCTTCTTATCATATGGAGGGTAAATCTGATCAATGGTGGACGTTGATCAAAAATATGAAGCTTGAGGAGGAGATCGTGGCATTGGAATGGAAGGATTTTCAAAAGAAATTTTTTGATAAATATTTTCCACACACCCTCCAGCTTAAGATGGAAGGGGACTTCCTTGCCCTCAAGAAAAAAAGGCGATGATTCTATTAGAGTGTACGAGAAAAACTTCACAAGGCTTGCACGATACGCCTCCATATTTGTTGTTACCCATGAATTCAAGGTTGATCGCTACTTTGGTGGGCTGAAACCTAGCCTACGGAAAGTGCTAGTGATCCGTGACATCGACAGCTATGAGGAAATTGTCTGATGTGACCTCAAGATCGAAATGTAGATCGGAGAATCTTAGGGGTATCATGGGGAATAGAAGTGTAAGGTGGAATTAAATGATGGCGGTCTTATAGATCAATCCAATGGTGCTAAGAAGATCCAAAACCCCACTTTCCAAAGGTACGGAAAGAAGAACCCTGGAAACTGCCTGAAGGGGACGAGGAAATGCTTTAGGTGTGGAAGAGAAGGGAACCTGGCTACTAACTGTCGGCAAGAAAGACCTTCAGCTGCAACAGAGGAGAGGAACACTCTGTTCAAACCTCAATGTGTGGTTCATTGAGACAACTAAAAAGAACCAAGGCATATTGCAAATCAGTTCCCTAAGACTAGGGTTTTCAGAGGCAACCAACAACCTCCAAGGTAGCAAAGGTGAGCTTTTTCCATCACTACTGCCGAAGTGAACCCCGAAAATGAAGTGGTGATAGGTACGCTAATTATTCATTCAATAATAGTGAATGTACTTTTTGATTCAGGTTCTAAACAATCTTTTATATATATAAAGTTTAGTAGAACAATCTCAGCACCACCACAAGTCATGGAAGTAAAGATGTTTGTGAGTACGGAAAATGAGGCAATCATTACATCCCATGAATATAACTCCTACCCTATAATAATCTGTGGAATAAACTTCCTGGTGAACCTCATCATACTCCCTCTGGTGGAATTTCATGCAATTCTTGGCATGGATTAGCTTTCCTTATAAAAATCCAATATAAATTTCCATGAGAGGGAAATCACTCTCCATGTGGGGAATCGGCCCCTGATTCTTTACAAGTGCAAGGAGGAAGATGAACATTCTTTAGCTCCATTATCTCAAGCATGGATATTACTGCCCTATGATCATGCGTATCTATCTCAGATGATTGAGTCTAAGGAGGAAACAATCCTAGAATACATGCCTATTGCGAGGGAATTCGCTGAAGTGTTTCCCAAGGAATTTTTTGGTCTTCCTCCTAGAAGAGATGTTGAATTCTCAATTGATCTTATATCAGGGACATTTCCAATATCCAAGACTCCATATAGAATGGCTGTTGTGGAGCTTGAGGATCTAAAGAAACAACTACAGGAGAATCTGGATAAAGGGTTTATACGCCCAAGTGCTTCACCATGGGGTGCACCAGTCCTCTTCGTCAAGAAGAAGTATGGGATAGTGTGCCTTTTCATCGATTATCGTGAGCTTAACAAAATAAATATAAAGAACAAGTATCCTCTCCCACAAATTGATGAATTTTTCAATCAGCTTTGTGGAGCACAACACTTCTCCAAGGTGGATTTGCGGTCGGGATATTATCAAGTATGGGTGAATAAGGAAGATATCCCCAAGACTGATTTTCTTACAAGATACGGGCACTATGAATTCATAGTAATACCTTTCAGACTCACTAATGCACCAGAAATCTTTATGGACTTGATGAATAGTGTATTTAGAGATTACCTGAACAAATTTTTTGTTGTCTTTATAGATGATATTCTGATATACTCCAAAACCAAGTAGGATCATGAGGAGCATCTAAGAACTGTACTTGAGACCTTGTGGAAGGAGAAGCTCTATGAAAAGTACAGAAAGTGTGAGTTCTGGTTGAAGGAGGTCTCATTATTGGTCCATATCATCACAAGAAATGGGATATTTGTAGATCCCTCCCAAAAAGATGCAATTGAGGGATGGTTGAGGCCAACATCAGTAATGGATAACCATGTATTCTTGGGGTTATCCAGATATTATCAATGATTTGTGAGAAATTTCTCATGATTTTCCAACCCTCTTACCAAGCTAACTCGGAAGGGATTAAAATTTTCTTAGAGTGATGAATGTGAATAAATCTTCAAGGAGTTAAAAAGGATGATTATCATTGTGCCTGTGCTCACTTTACCCACAAGTGGAGAACTTTTGTGGTATTCAGTGATGCTTCTAAGAATGTATTGGGATGTGTGTTGATGCAAAATGACAAAGTAGTTGCCTATTATTCGAGGTAATTGAAAGTTCATGAACAGAACTATCCAACACGTGGCCTCGAGTTGGCTGTAGTGATCTTAGATTTAAAATTTTGGTAGCATAATCTCTTTGGGGAGAAGTGTGAAATATATACGGACCACAAAATCCTCAAGTATATATTCACATAGAAAGAGTTGAACATGTTCCAACAAAAAAGGTTAGAGCTGATCAAAGACTATGACTGCTCAATCCATTACAACCCTAGGAAAGAGAACAAGGTGGAGGATGCCCTAAGTAGAAAGGACCCAGTGATTCTATCATTGATGAGAATTGAAAAGGATAAAATCTTCTTAGATTTGATAAAGATGGACACGGGAATCATAAATAAGGGAACATCATCAATCCTTTCACAAATGATTTCTCAACCGTCGCTTTTGGAAAGGTTAAAGGATGATCAAAATGATGATATGGGAATTCAGGAAAAAGTGGAAGCTATCAAAAAGGGAAATCCTCATATTTTAATGTTAATGAAGAAGGAATTGTGATATTTTGAAAAATACTATGTGTTCCATCAAGTCCATAGCTGAAGAAGGAACTTTTGGATGATGCACATAGTTCAAATTTCTCTATTCACCTAGGAAAAACAAAGATGTATTGAGATCTCTGGAAGCATTATTGGTGGGATAATATAAAGAAGGATATCGTTGAATATACATCAAAGTGCCTGGTGTGTCAGTAAGTGAAGGCAGAGAGGCAGAAGTCTAAGGGGATGATGAAACCATTTCCCATACCAGAATGTAAATGGGAGAACATCTCCATGGACTTTATCACTAGACTTTCGAAGACATCCAAAGGCAACAATGTAATATGGGTTTTTCTGGATCGTCTTATAAAGGCTGCATACTTAATTGCTTTTCAGGAGGATTTCTCATTGGACCAACTGGCAAAGATATATATCAGGGAAGTGGTATGGATTCATGGAGTACCATTATCTATTGTGTCCGATCAAGATCCAAGATTCACCTCTATGTTTTGGAAGAGTCTTCAACATGCGATGAATACTGAAATGAACTTCAGTATGGCCTATCATCCTCAAACTGATGGCCAATCCAAGTGGATTATCCAAACACTTGAGGGCATGTTGAGAGCATGCTCAACAGACTTTAAAGGAGGATGGGATCAATATATTCCTCTGGTAGAGTTATCTTATAATAACAGTTTCCACTCGAGAATCCAAATTCTACCATATTAATCCCTTTATGGGAAAATGTGTAGAACACTGGTGTGTTCGAATGAGGTTGGTGAGCATAATCTTCTTGGACCAGAAATGGTCGAAGAAATGGTGGAAAAGGTGAAAACCATTCAGCAGCATATCAAGGCAGCCTAGAGTCGACAGAAGAGTTATGCAGATAACTATCGATGAGACCTTGAGTTTAAAGTTGGAGACATTGTATTTCTACACATATCTCCATGGAATAAGGTTATGAGGTTTGGAAATGAAGGGAAGTTAAGTCCAAGGTACATCGGCCCCTTCAAGATTCTTGATCGTGTTGGGGTTGTGGTCTATCGACTAGCACTTACACCTACCATGGCCAAAGTACTTGATTTATTTCATGTATATCTCTTAAAGAAGTAAATATCATACCCTTCACATGTACTCTCTTAAGAGGTGGTATAGTTAGAGGATGATCTTTCTTATGAGGAGCAACCAGTGAAGATCTTAGATCGTAGAGAAAAAGTTCTACGAAATAAGACAATTCCTCTCATCAAGGTGTTGTGGAGAAACCACAAGTTTGAAGAAGCGATGTGGGAATCAAAGGAAATGATGAAGTAGAGTTACCCACATCTGTTTTAGTGTGGGAAAAGGAAATTTCAAGGGCGAAATTTCTTAAGGGGGGAAGATTATAACGACCCAAAATTTTATTAATGGAAATCCCTCATGATCTAATTAAATGTCTCTTTATGTAAAATGTTTATAAAAAATGTCAATTTCTTTGGTTTTGTGTTCTTAGATTTTAAAATACTAGTAAAAATTGTGACCATTGCTAATATAGTTATTGAACACTGATCACATGATTAGTATAAATATAGGGCTTTAACAAATCCAATTTACATAGACAAAGGAAGCGATGGCCTCATCCAACAGACATGCCTCATACAAAGCCCATTTTCTAGAGCTTAGAAAGGAGGTTGCATCTTTGGGCTTTACTCTTGACCAATCCCAATCCGAGCTTGAATATGTTAAGCTCGAGTAGTACCACCTACAAGATAAGTGTAACTTGATAGAGATTACCACCCGAGAAATGTTATCTGAGCCACCCCAAGAGTCTGTCACAATTAAACACCTTACTCTTCGGTCTTATGCGGGTGTTATAAGGGGTTATGTAACAAGACCCTATTATTATGGTTATGTGAATTATTTTTTAATATAATAATGAATATACTTTCATTTTATTATTGTTACCCTGTAAATAGTTTTTAAAGCACAAATATTATTTTTAGTTAATGTTCAACTAAGAAATCTATTTTGATTAATTAATGGATTTTTGAATTAAATAATATTTTAATAAATTATTATTATTATTATTAAATTAATTTTTATTAAATATAAATGATCGTATAATTTTATAAATGCAATTTTAATTTTTATTAAGGTTTGAAATCCATTTTTGTCAAAACCCATGAATTTTTTATAAATGTCGGGTTTTTTTAAAAGTGAAAATTAACATATTTATAAAATTATTTAGATAAAATTAATATTATTTCTGGAATCAGGATGTCAAAATTATCCAACTGTGATTTTTTCATAATTTTCTAAGCCAGTCAAATTTTTGGGTAAAAATTAAATACCGTTTAAATATATAATGTGTTTTATGACATCATAATTACCCAATAGTGATTTAATAAAATACTATAAAATTTATTTTCGCCCAATATATGTTTTAAGATTAAAATAATGTGATTTTGGGTTTGTTTGATTTATTTTACAAAGATTTAGTGGATCCTTCAAGACTTAATAAACATTTTGTCTTTTTAAATTGTTTTCCTTGGGAGTGTAACTCACCTCCACATAAGCAACCCCATTATTTTAATAAGTTCGGAATTTGGCCTTATAAAATATTGTTTTACACTTCCCTTTTACAAAAAACATGGGCAAAAACCATGGTATGGTTTTTTGTTTGGATTATTTTAACGTGAGGTGCCCCAAACCTAAATAATAAAGAATTCTCTCACCTTTCCTATATAAACCCACACAAACTCCCACTTCCTCCTCACTCAAAGACTTTAGAGTTCATCCAAACTCTGACCTCTTCTCTCTAGAATCCTCCAAATATACCCCAAGATCCCAAGAATCCTCTATCAAGCCTCTCTCAATCCATTGGAAGCACACTTCCAAGTAAGGGTTTTTCTTCCTTTCTCATTTTTGTCCAATATTCTTTAAATTGTTATGTCCATTTAATTTCTATTATAAATGTTGGGGTATGGTTTCAAACCTCCCTCATACTGCCCTATTTATATTTGAATGATGGGATACCCCTTTCTATCTCATTAAATTCTTCCCATGTACACTTGTTACTATGCCGAAATTCCGAAAGGAATTTCTCTCTCTCATTTAAATTCAAGCAATTCTTTTGTATCATGAATCTAAATTCCATTACATTTGTTGGGACATGTATCTATATGACCCACTTACTATCCATGTCATGTAAGTATGATTATAAACCCATTTATATCTCATAAACCATTTTTATGAGTTCTTATGTCACGTCGTTATGCTGCCAAAATTGCATCACGCTTTTCCAAGCCAAATTCACTGTGTAGTGAATACCATGCCCATTTATCTATCAAGGGTATTCACCTTTATGCACATTTACTTATTTTTTAAAGAGCTTCATGTATTTATTCCACATTTTTTTATCATGTAATAAAATATTATGTTGAATGATTCAATGTTTTATGATCCATGTGGCACACTTATGCATGAAATGAAATGTTTTAGAAGGGTGTGTCCTAATAGCACTCCAATGCACTGGGTAAAGTATAGTATCATGATACATCATCTGAAATGGGTGTTGAATCATTCTAATTCAAGTGAAACGAGGTTTTACTCATGCTTCATGTGCAATGAGGGTTTACTCATGCTCCATGTGCAATGATCCTTGGCTCATGCTAATTCCATGTTAAGTGTTGTTACCACATTTCCATATTATGATTATCATGCTTTATCATGCCTTTATGTTTATTCTTCTATTTTTCTCTATTGATATTCCTATTTTCTAACATGTATTGTATTACTCATGTTATTCCATTATTATTCCCTTACTGGGCTTTATAGCTCACTCTTTTCTTATGCATGTCCTCAGGTTATCCCATGCAATGCTAAGTACGAGAGAATATAGTGGTTATGTAAAGGAAGTTTTCATTAAAGATGCTTTTTTCATGTTTTAAGTTGTTATGTAATGATCCTAAGCCCCAAATAAACTAGACCTCTTGATCTTCTATGTTGTATATAATGAAGTTTATGTAATAAATTATGTTTAATTGTGTAATAAAAAGCAGGGTTGTCATAAAATTAATTTGGAATTCTTTATCATTTCTTAAACATAGGTTTTGGACTCTATATAATAAAATAATAAAACCCAAAATAATTAATAGATTTTTTCCAATGGTTTATTCATAATTGGTTGGTTTTCATTATTTTATAATGAAAATGGCCTAAATTATTAAAATAGTACCCTTGTTGATGTGAAAGTGAGTCATACTCTTAAATAAATGATTTTAGAACTTTAAAATATATTTATGGTTTTGAAGGATTCACAAAGGCTCTATAAAATTAATCAAATAAACTAAAAATAACATTATTTTAAAATGGAAACGTATATTTGTTCTTTTATACACTTTATATTATTTATTATATCATGTTTTGGTTATTATGATGTCATAATACACACTGTATATTTATAGGGTATTTAATTTTTATGCAAAATTTGATTTTCTCGAAAAATTATAAAAAATTAATCGTTAGATAATATCAATGTTTTGATTACAAAAAAATAATATTATCAAAATAATTTTATAATTATGTACACTTTAACCTTTAAAATTATAATTTATGTTTATTGAGAAGTGTTGATTTTTTTGAAAATAACAGTTTTCAGACCCTTATAAAAATTACATTTGTCTTCATAAAAAATATTTATCATTTATATTGAATAAAAATTATTTAATAATAAATTTTTATTAAAATATTATTTATTTTAACAATACATTAATAAATCAAAATAAACAACTTAATTGAAATTTATTAGTAATTAAAAATACAATTTGTCTTTTATTGTATAAAATCAAAGTCATTTATAAAGTAACAAAAACAACTAAATATGGCCATTATTATATTGAAAATAGAATATACATAATCATATTATTATGATCTTGATACATAACCCTTTAATACACCAATAAATGGCCTAAGGGTAAGGTTTTCGATAGTGAGACTTTTATGTGGTGGTTCAGCGTACATGGTTTGGTCCATGATCTCGATGAGATTGAACTTCTCCCATAAACAATTTTTCCCATGCCTAAGTTGTTGTATCCCAACTTGGGCTTAGTTAAGGGAAATTCCTGGTGATGTTATAACCCTTTGAAGCTCTAATAAATTGTCTTCATATGGTATGATCCTACTGGTTGAGGCCATTACTTCCTCTTTTAGTGTTAATTGGATTTTATAAAATGATATATTTATAATTATCAAATGATCACGATTCAATGACTATATTATCAACAATAATGGTGCTTAATGGTTTTTTAAATCTGATAGGATATAATAAAATCAAAGTAGTTCATGTTCGTTGTATAACCATAATAAATAATAATGCATTTAATATAAATCATAAGGGGAATTTTTTTATAATAGTTTGGGTCATTACACTTAGCCCTTTATTTTAACCCATTAACTCATTTAATCCATAACCAAGGTGATAAATATTGAACATGGTTACTCATCACTATGACCAAAAATTAAGTTAACCTCATCAAATAATATTAATTATGTTGATTAAAAATATATAATTCATTTTAAAATAATAAATTATTTGGATTAGTAAAAATTACTTTTAATACAAGTTCACCGAACACAATGAAAACAATTTTTACAAAAAATGTTCTTTTAACCAAAAAAATTGATTTTTCAACAAAATCATGAATATTGTTGATTCGTTGTAACACCCTAAGATTTTATGAGATAGATTCTTTTTTATTTTTTTGATATCTGGTGTTGTATGTTACAGTAAGATTATCTAGTGTTATACACAATAACGTATTATCTTGTAGTATACTCAACACTATTCTTGGCTTGTGTTGAACACAATTTCAAGTTCTTTTGAAGAATTTATTTCACACAACACAGAGTATAGATTTTTTTCGGTGTATAAATGAACTAATTTTGGATTATGTTATACGAAACACCAAAGGAAGATTGCACTACATGAAAAAATAACTTGGCTTGTGTTACACGTAAGAGAGACCTTCCCCGATATCTTGCGTTGCACGCGATACCGAGTTTCACTAAAAAACGATATATTATTAAAATATTATTATGGGATATAAACTAGCCATTATGAATATTATAAACAATATTTTTAATTTTATCTAATATTATCATTCATCATAAATATTTTCTAGAACATGGTATGAGAACAAAATCAATTTTTCGGATAAAAGAAGTATTTTTCAAAAAATGCAATTTTACCACCTTTTGATGAAGCACCCATTTTTAATATAGTTTTTGACACTTTTATATGTAAATTTTATAAAAATAAAATTCTTTTTCTAAGTGAGACATAAAAAATTACTTTTTTTTGAATTTTTTTTATTTTTCTAATAAAATTCAAATTTTAATGAATAGTGAAAAATACTGCATTTTAATTCAAAACTGCATTTTCATCTAATTTATTTATATAGTTAGATTATATTTTTAATTAGTCTTAAATTCTAATTGGATTATATTTTTATAATTTAATCCAATTTTGTTCATTGTATGTAATTTCACTTTTAAATTGGACATAAATAGATGTCAATTATTTGATAGTCATTACTTCTTAAAACCCCACTTTTTGGTTTTGACAACGACGGTTAATTTTAAACTAATTACTGCAACTTATTTATTTTGAATGTGGAAAAATTTATTCAATATTTGGAATAATAAGGTTCAAATTATGTAAATAGATAATTTTTATATTTTGACATTATGAATAGTAACTTCAGAAATAATTTATTTATCATGGTTAAAGGGTAAATCTGGTAAATAAGGGTAAAAAAATAAATTATAATAATATTAAACTACACCAAAATCTATCCTAATATGATTTAATGAGATATTTATGATAATGGGAGTTATTGGGTATATTTTGGAACCCCATGGAACCACTTGTATGTAAAAATGACATTTTATATGAATTAATTTAAAATTAAGAGAAATATGACATAAACTTGTATATTCTTAATAAAAAATTTAACATGGGGTTATATATAATATAAATTAGACTATAAATAGTCATTTTAAATATAAAATTTCTTCCTAGATCATGGTATTTTATTTATAATTTTTAGACACCAAATAAATAAATAAATTTATGACACAATGATAATGTTGTGATTACCTTATTAATGAATGATTTAATTAAATGAGATTATAAATATTAACGTATATTTATTTAAAAAATATTTATTACATGCTCGAATTTTATGTATGATTATGAATTTTTATCTTTTATTTAAGGAATTTTTCTTGAAATAATAAAGTTTTTATAGATTTTTAAAAAATTATGATATGAATAGTATGAAAATTGACATAAATACGTTTTTAAAACAAATACTGTTTTATTAAATGATATAATAGTCATAAAAATATAATATTCTACCAAATGACTTATATAATATTTAACATATCATTAATTAACCACTTTACAATCTATTGTCATTCTATAGTAACTATATTAACCATATAGTATGAATATACAAGAAGACATGGTAAGAGTTATATTAGTTAACTAAGGGTTAAAGCTAAAAGATAAGGTTACATTTGAGACCTAAACTTGTCTAAAATTTTTTTTTGAAAGTATTTCTCAAAATCCTTATCTTTTATTATAATTAAATGAGTTTTGGACCTTTTTAATCTGAAAATCATTTTATAGTAAAATAATATTTCAATACCTTCCAAAGTGCCCCTCCTCCTCTCTTATAAAAAGGCATCTCCTTCCACATTTCCTCACACCACCTTGAGCCATCTATCTCTAACAAACCTGACCAATTATCCTATTAAAATTTTTATTTTACTTATTTAGGTCCTGTTTTTCCAAAAATTCTATCCCTAGTGTCCCTAAGAAGAGATCCAAAGGAATTCCAACGAAGATGAGGTAATTGCTTTACCAATTCAATTCAATTTCTTTTCTTCTTCTACTTCCTATTTCTATGTTGATTATATAATAAAGTAATAAATAAAATATATTATAAATTATTATGTGTTATTATAATTATTTGGCAACCTTATACCTTCTTTTATCCATCCAATGAATCAAAATATCATCATGTGTGCATACGTACGTCTTACGTCTCCACGTTGTGGTGTAATTTATTATTCAAAAATATTTTATTTGGATGGGTATAATTATGGGTATAATGGAAGTAAAAAATTAGTATAATGTTATAATTATTTTTTATAATTAATATACCATCCATTTCTATACCATTTAACCATCATAGGAAATGGTATTGTTGCTCGTGCATACGTACAGCCTACCGTCACCATGACCTGATGATATTTATTCTCCACATTAACCATTAAAAATGATTATAAAGTATATATAATAGATAAGTATGAAATATATGAAATAATAATGCTTCTTTATTTATTTATATCTATATATATTTCATTTACTTTCTTCCATTCAATTCAATAAGGAAACAGAAACATCATTCATGTGTACGTACGGCTTACCGTCTCCATGAACAGTGTATTCCATTTCATTTATATATCTATCATATGTATTTATATACGGAATATTTATGATATATAAATAATATTTTAGATTATGGAAGTAATTATATCACTATCTAAGTAATAATATCAAGAATAAAAATTCAAAACATGTATGATAAATAAAACAATTATTACCCAAAACGTTGCTTTAGCATGGATTTGATAAATGAAAGGGTAATATAAAGTCATAAGTGAATCATATATGATATCATAAATATTATTATGTTTCTATTACAAGTTAATAATATTTTGAAACCCTTTATACATCAGTTTTGTATATGTACAAAGCATATCATACCTAAGCTAATGGATAATTTTTCAATCTCATTTTTATCTGAGATTGTTTATACGTAAGTATTTACTGGGGATATATTTATCATCCATATCCCTATTTTCTAAAAATATTATCATAAAATATATACAATTCATATATTTATTTTTAAATTAATTTTTACCATTTTGACTTTTCATACATGGTATGGAAGTAATCTTTCTTTTTTTACCATACGAGGTAATTTTTGACTTTTCCGACAAAAGTTTGAGGAGAAGGTTTTTTTAACTTATACGGCATGAATGGATTTTTACATTTTCATGAAGACTTATTTACATGAAGCTTAATGTATAGTATTTCAATTTTACTTTCAAATAAATTATATTCTTTTAAAATTGCATGGAATTTTGAGAAAATAAAATGTTTTTAAAGAAGAAAATATATTTTCCTCCAGAATAAAGTTCAAGTGTTTTATCAAAATTATTTTCCATCTAAGATTATGCTCTTAAATAGGGTTATGTTTCTATCCCTATTATTACTATGATTTTATTGTTTTAGTGATATAATTATCTTTTATATGGATTATATTATGATGGAATTATGTTTAAGAAACCCATTTTATTTCATGGGTTATTCTATGATAAATGATTTACGTTTTTGTGGAACATGTAAGAATGATTTCATTATGAGGTGGGTGGGACCTATATATCCCTCCAATGCATTGGGTAAAAATTTATATCTCGTGAGATAGACATGACTGAAATGAAAAGTAAAATTATTTTAGTAAAACATGGCAGGAATAGCAAGTAAACCCAGTTCAGTAATGGACTTTGTCCACTATGATAGTTTTGGTAGCAATGTATTCACTACTATGGAAATCATATTATGTGATTATTAATTTTCCACAATTACATGATTTATTCCAATATTATTATATCATGGTTATCATTCCTTTATGATCTATTCCTTATGTACTACCAAGATTTATTTCATGACTCACGATATTGATGTTTAAACTTTATGTTATTTTTTTACATTCAAATGTTTATGGTTTGTTTTATGTTCTCCATGTTTACCCTTATTGAGCATTTGAGCTCACCCTTTTTATGGTTTCTTTTCCCCATGATATAATTAAAGGATTTAGGTATGAAAAAAAGGGAAAGATCTTTATGGGAGATATTGAAGATCTTTCACCAAGTTAGAAGATTATGTTCTAAGCTTCCAAATACAATAAAATAATACTGTCTTTGGGAATATATTTGTGTAATGTGTTAAGTATTCCACAAAAGAAATATAATTTCTATGTATTCCAATCTTGGGTCACTATAGTTGGTATCAGAGTGAAGGTTTAGTCAACCTTTGAAAACTATGATGCAAAAAACATTATTAAGTTCCCTAGAGGTATTTATAAGGATATGTCTCGGGATGTCCAAAAGATAAGTCAAGTATATGTCACAATCCTAGGGCTTTTTTGAAAATCATTACTAACCTAGGGTTAAACTAAAGATATCATATACTGAAATATTATAAGTAATTTGCCTTACTTATGTGTCTCTAATATCTGATATGTATTTCTCACACTTTTATTTCTGGTCTCAGTCAATAACCAAAACTATATATAACATGTTTAACCATTGAATGGTTCAGATGTGGAAATTATGGGAATAATGAAGATTGATTTCCTAAGTGGAAATATCATGAAGAGAATCATGATGATGATATGATTATTGGTCATACTACTAAGGATAAAGAGATTTTAAATTAAATTTTAAATGTATGTGATGTTCTTCCAGTATTTTTTACATTAAACATAAGAATCTTGAGGTTTAGAAACCTTATTACATGATTCAAATTTTAGGAAATATGAATATGATGGATCCTAAGTAATGGTTTAAGAATAAAGTTGGATGATTGAGGTGTATATGTTTCAGATTTCAAATATTATGGTATATGAATCCTAAAATATATAAGTGTTTTTGGTTTAACTTTTTCATTAAGTATTGGATAATATATGTTGAATAGTTATAAGGATCCAAATTTTGATTTAAGGGTAAGGTGATATACTTGTATAATGCATGATTAAGGGGAAGATAACCCTTAATATGTCCCTTATTTTTAGATAATGATGTTTGGATAAAGATATGTTGTGTTTTAATAAGTAAATTGGATTAATCTTGTTTTTTTATAACTAATTATAGAGTTGTTGAGAAGAGGGTTAAGATATCATGGATGAAGTATACAACTTTTTGGGACTTATGGAATATATATAATAAGTTTTGGAATAAGGAAACATGCATGTTTTCAATAAGGATATATGGTAACTTAGATTATTACCATGACTCAAGAGAATTTATGATAAATTAATTAAAATGTTTTGAATGCAACCAACAAGATATATATTATGATATATGGGGGATAAATGATGGTATTTACAGGCTTGTTATATGACCTTTCTTGTAATTTGTTTTTGTACTGTGAGATTGGACATAAGTATTTTAGATGAGCCTAAAGGTTGGAATAGATTAAGTTTGACATCCAATAGTATTTTTTAAGGATACAACATTTTTATATTATTTATAGAATTTTATAATAGTATATTTTTTGGAAAAGGACAACCTTCAAGATGTGTGACAACCGGTCGCGTCGAACTAGGCTGTGGGAATCGAACCCACAACCGAAGTGCGACAGGCCCTTATCACCTACCACTAGCCTACAGAAAGTCCCCGTCTAGTATAAATTAGTTTAATTTTATTTCATAGGTATGATAGATGAAGTATGAGTCCATTATTTGGAACCATATATGATTAATCTCACCATGGATGGACTTATGCATATTTGATAACCTGTTCTAACCTTTTCTTTGAGATAGATGGAATGACCTATAGTTCTATCGCATGATCTGATAACACTTAAAGAATGAAAAATTAAAATTCATTCATTTAAATAAGATATGAAGCGTAAATTTTCAAGGAACGACCAACAGTGATATTGTACTGAAATCATGTAAGTATTTCTCCTCACGTAAAAAATCATCAAATTAAGGAAAAGGATCTTGAAACCAAAAATGTTATCCTAGTACCTTCTTATCCGATGAATCATATGATCCCTTAAATCATCATAATTTTATGGATTTCTGGTAGTCAACTTTCTCCATGCAACACCCCAATATTTCATTGTAAGTTATCTCTTTAATATAATTCAATAGCTTGCGCTACACGCAACGCCGAGTTTGAGAAAACCACGACTTACCAAACTAGTCATTCAAAAAGCGGTTACAAATAGTATTAACTAAATTTTTAATTTTATATACTCCATATAATTTTAGAATCTATATTATTTGTTTCTTATAGATAATATAAGAACATATTCATTTTTTCAGATAAAAGAAGTATTTTTTGAAAAATGCAATTTTACCACTTTTTAATGGAAAACCCTT
The DNA here is from genome assembly GCA_963277665.1 of Viscum album. Lineage (NCBI taxonomy): Eukaryota > Viridiplantae > Streptophyta > Magnoliopsida > Santalales > Viscaceae > Viscum > Viscum album. Next base: position 173,939,540 of record OY728119.1, on the reverse strand, counting down.
TTAAAAACCAATATTTAACAGCTTTATATATTCAATTTAATGAAATTAAATTACTCTTTAGAATCAAGACATAAAAAATTAATTTTGGATAAATTTTTGGTACTTTTCTGATGACTTTCATATTTTGATGAATAGTGAAAAATACAAAATTTTAATTAAAAATAACTTTTTTAATCGAAATAATTTCTAGTGTTAAATTATACATTTGAATGGTTTTTAAGTATAATTAGATTATATTTTTATCATTTAATATAATTTAAGTCATTATATTTAATTTCAAATTTAAACTAGACATAAACAAGTGTCAATCTTTGGATAGTTATTATTTCTTAAAAACACACTTTTTGATATGACAATGGGAGTTAATTTTAAAATTAATTTCTGACACTTTTGTGTTTTGAATTTGGAAAAATGGATTCCATATTTAGAATAAGGAGGTCCCAATTGTGTAAATGGTTAAATTTTATTTTTTTACATTATAAATATTTACTTCAGTAAATATTTTATGTACTGTGGTTAAAGGGATAAACCCGGTAAATAAGGGTAAAAAATATATATTATAATAATATTAAATTATCCTAACATGTGTCATATTTCTATTTTTTGATACATTTATGACCATGGGAATCCTTGGGTCGATTTTGGGACCCCATGGAGCCACTTGAGAGTGATAATGACACTTTATATTAATTAATTTAAAGTAAAGAAAAAAATGACAAAAACATATATCTTTTAGTAAAAAAAATTTATATGGTGCTATATTAGTGATATTTTAGACTATAAATATTCATTAGAAATATAAAACTATTTTCTACATAATGTTATTTTATTTATAATTTTTAGACATTAAATAGTTTAATTTATTTATGACACAATGATGATGCAGTAATTACCTTATTAACGGAAGATTAAAATAAATGATGTTATAAATATTAAAAAAAATATAATTTGAAGGTTTTGATGCCATCCAAGAATTTTTTTAGGTTAATATGACATGTTATTATTGATTAAATGTATTTTTTTCGAAGTAATCAAGTTTGTATGACTTTCACAAAAACCAAAAACTAAATAATGTCAAAATTGACATAAATGAGTTTTTAAAACAAATACAATATTATTAAATGATATAATAGTCATAAATATATATGGTTTGGCCAAAAGACTTATATAATAATATATATGACATTAATGAACCACTTTCAATTCAATTGAAATTTTAAAGTAAGTTTATTAACCATATAATATAAAAAATACAAAGAGACATGGTAAATGTCAAACTATTTATCTAAGAGTTAAATCTAAAAGATAAGGTTAATAGGATGACATAAACCTGTCTAAAACCTATTTTCTCAATGGCTTTAAACCCATCCCTACCGTATCCTTGAAAAAAATCATTTTGGAGCCATTAGAAACTAAAAATTATTTTATTATAAAATAATACTTTAAGATATTCCTAAAGTGACCCTCACCACTCTTATAAAAGGGAAATTCCCTTCTATTAATTTAACACCTCCAAACCACTTGGATCAGAAAAAACCTGGCCAAATATCCTCCCAACATCCCTCAAATAAAACTAGATCCCTTAATTTGATCATAAATCCAACCTGAGGAGCCCTTTTGATCAACTAAAAAGGAAACACCCGAAGAATAGGTAATAATTTCACCACCCTCTTTCAAGTTCTTGTCTTCTTCCACTTCCTCTTTCATTGTTGTTTCCATTATAAAATAATAAATCCAGTATATTATATATACTACGATGTTATTATAAATATGGTACAACCATATTTGTTATTATATCCATCCTATAAATGACAAAGTCAACATACGTGCGTATGTATGGTTTACTGTCTCCACATCGTGGTGTAGTTTGTTATTAAAACACTTCATTATTTGGATGGGTATAATAATGAATATGACTAATGTAAATAATAAATATAACATGTTAATGATTATGTATATATGATATCAAATCCAATTACATAATATTTCACCATCAATATAATGATATTGTCGCTCGTGCATACATACATATCACTATCTCCACGAACGTGATGAGATTCATTCCCCATGATAATCATTCAAGAATAATTTTCATTTTATGATTAAAAATAATTTTTATGAACATAATATAATTCTATATGTGAATCAAATACATCCAATCCATAACAAACATGGCTTACATAAGAAATCATATAAAGGAAAATGAATCATTCACTACTAGAAATATGGGCTTTTGGGCCCCTTTACCTATAGTGACTTCCAATGGCAGTTGCTAGGTTTCCCAAAAAAAACTCGGCTTTGGCGCCCCCCCCCCCCTCCCCCCGAACCCTCTCCTCCCTCCTCTCACGAAGCGACCCCCCCTGAACCCTTCCACCCTCCTCGTCATCGCGCGCCCTCCTCATCGTCGCCATCCCCGGTCGTCGCGCACCCTGCCCTACCGCTGTGCACCATCCCTCGCCGCCATCCCCGTCGCCCTTCCTCCCTCTGTCGGCCACCCTCCGCCGGCCGCCCCGCCCTCCGCTGGCCACCCTCCGCCCTCCGACCGCCTTCCGCCCTGTCCTCCATCTCCTCTGGGCTTCCTCCGCCTCTGCCCTCAGGCTCCGGCTGTGCTCTGCCCTGCGGCCGCCCTCCAGCCTCCACCACCCGCCTCCGACCGCCCTCGGGCAGCCCTCTGGCCGCCCTCTGGCCTTCAGCCTCCAGCCCCTTTGGCCTCCGACCTCTGCCCTCAGCCCTCCGCCCCCTCGTCCCTCCCCCCCCCCAGCACCCCGAACACCCCCCCCCCCCCACCCCTCCAACCCTCGTCCCCTCCGTCTTCGTCCCCTCCCTCGCCGCACCACTGCCACCCGTCCCCTCCTTCACCGTCCTCTCCCTTGCCGCACCGCCGCCGCCCGGTCCCCTCCCTCCCCGCACGACCGCTACTCGTCCCCTCGCCACTGTCGCCCGTACACTCCGGCTCCCCCTATCCTCGATCCCCTCCCCCGTCGTCCCACCCTCGCTGCACCGTCTCCACCTCACCGCCTCCTCTCCTCCGTCTCCCCGTTACAGTCTCCACCCGTCCCCTCCCTCGCCGCACCAGCTCCGGCTCCGGCTCCCCACCGTTGCCTCTCCTCTCCCTCGCAGCACCACCTTCGGCTCCCCTCCCTTCCAGGTTTGTAGCGCAATCAGGTATGACATGGGCTTTCACTTACATTATTATTTTATAAATGGTTCACAAACAATTAATTAGTAAATATTTTAAATATATTTGATATGAAAAATGAAAATTTAGTAAGTCTTGTGTAAATGTTTGTTATAGGGATCTTATTTTGGATAAGATTTGGATTGATCTTCCAAATCGAACGTCTAGAGAGTATTTCAATGGCATTATGCAGTTTATTGACTTCACCAGAGGATTTGAAAGTGACTATATTAGTTGTCTATGTAGAAAATTTTCTAACAGATATAAATTCACACGAGATACTGTGAGGGAGCACCTATTCTTTAATGGATTTCTGAAAAATTATAAGAGTTGGACTCGTCATGGAGAATAATATGTTCATTGTAAAAATACGGATGCAGTTCAGATGGATGTTGATGCAAGGATGAATGATCCAATGCATGAAATGCTTACTGAAATGGTATGTGGGTTGGATCCTGAAGGCATTGACATCCAGAATCTTCAGACCGGTGAGATAAATCTTCACTCTAGTGCAGATCGTGATTCGAGGAGGTTTTATGAAGCAATTGATGATGAAAAAACATAATTATATCATGGATATACTCCTTACAATAAATTGTCATTTATCGTGGAGTTGTTGCATTTGAAGACTTAGAATCATTCGTCAGACACGTTATTCGACATTCTATTGGTGTTATTGAAAAAGGTTCTTCCTATCGACGATAAGATTCCCGAGTTGTATTACCATGCTCGTAAGCTAATAGAGAACTTAGGTTTTACATATGAGACCATAGATGCATGTGCAAACAACTGTATGTTGTTTAGAAAGTAAACTTCCCATTTGGATATTTTTATGGTTTGTGGTGCTTCCAGGTGGAAAGAGAACAGGGGAAATCATACTCATCAAAGTCAGATTGTGATATAGGGGAAACCGATTGCCGTAAAGAAAATGCGTTACTTTCCCCGTAAAACGAGGTTGAAAATATTTTTTATGTCATCTAAAGTTTCTAATTTAATGAGATGGCATGCAGAAAGAGTTCATGAAAGTGATATGTTAACCCACCCGGCAGACTCTCATGCATGGAAGGATTTTGATAAGAGACATCCCGACTTTTCCAAAGATGTTCGTAATGTCCGATTGGGATTGGCAGTAGATGGTTTCAATCCATTCAAGTCTATAGTTGGTGCAACTCATAGAACATGGACCGTGGATTTGGTTCCGTATAATATTCCTTCGTGGCATTGTATGAAGCAACAATTTATATTACTTACACTCTTATTGATGGACCTGAAAGTATGGGGGATAAGATTGATGTTTACCTTCATCCATTGATTGATGAGTTGAATGAATTTTGGGGCGATGGTGTGATTACTTATGACTATGAAATGAATGAAATGTTCAAATTGCAGGCTACTTTATTGTAGACAATCAATGACTTCCCAGCTTATGCAAATTTATCAGGCTGGAGTACGAAAGGGAAATTTTCTTTCCCTTGTTGCAACAAAAGTAAAAAATCTGTATGGATTAATCATTCCAAAAAATGGACATACATGGGTCACAGATGTTTTCTCCCCCCTCATCACAGGTTCAGAAAGGACAGAGTGGCATTTGATGGTTCTAGAGAGTTCAGCCCAGCACCAAAGATCATGACAGGAGTCGAAATGTTATCGCAGATTGAGGAAGAAAACATCCGCACGGTATATGAAATTCAGGATTTGGTGGCTCCTCTGGTACGTAATATTCGAGTTGTGGGTAGGCAGCGCAGTCACAATTGGAAAAAGAAAATTATTTTTTATAGTCTTCCATATTGGAAAACTAACATGATGAGGCATAATTTGGATGTCATGCACATTGAAAAAAATGTTTGTGATAACATATTGTGGACCGTTTTAGCTGTCAGTGGAAAATCAAAGGACCATGTTAATGCACGCTGTGATTTAGAAGAAATGGGTTTAAGGAAACAGTTGCATTTACAGTTAGCTGAGGGAAACAAGGCATATATGCCTGCTGCACAGTATACGATGACTACAACGGAGAAAGAGACATTTCATTCCATTTTGAAGATGCTCAATGTGCCTGATGGTTACTCTTCTAATATTTCAAAGTGTGTGAATCTGACGAGCAAGACATTGCAAGGGTTGAAAAGTCGTGACAATCACATACTACTTCAGCAGTTGATTCCAATCGCAATTTGTGATTTTTTATCCCCCAATGTTGTTTAGCTGTTAATTGAGATGAGTAATTTTTTTAGACAGATTTTTTTAATAAATCAACAAATAAGTGATTTAAAAAGTTTATAGGACCGAATTTTACTTACGCTTTGTCACTTTGAGAAACTATTTCCCCCCTCAGTTTTCAAAGTTATGGTCCACTTGACGGTGCACCTAACTGCTGAAGTAATGGTTTCTAGTCCAGTACAATTCAGGTGGATGTATCCTATTGAGCGGTATTTGAGTACATTGAAACGATTTGTATGCAACAGAGCTTGTCCGGAGGCATCAATTTCCAATGGTTATTTGATGGATGAGTGTACTACTTTTTGTGCAGAATATCTTACGGATGTTGAAACAAAATTAGATACGCCCTCTCGGATTCAGGATGGTCTAGTTGGAGAAGGAACCACATATGATATGGACAACATAGAGTGGATACAATAACATCGATATATCTTGTTCAATACTCCATAAGTTGCACCATTCATGTAGTAAGTATCTTATCACTTTTATTGTTTAACTTTTACATGTTTTTTTTCATAAGTTGATCATTTAAACATCGCGTTATCATTTGCAGGAAACACATTAATGAGTTAAAATAAGAGATGTATCGTGCGACTGAGTTGCAAATTCAACAGTCTCATTATGCGTCATTTCATGATTGGTTCAAAAATTATGTATGTATAAATTGATTTTCATTATGAGTGAAGTGTTATTCTAATTTCTTTCTCCATATATCATTATTGAATTCTATGAATTATGTAGGTTCATAAGCTGAGGGCGTTAGGGGACCTATGCTAACTGAAGAATTTATCCAACTGGCTGAGGGTCCATCTATAACGGCTCGTCGTTATAAATCTATAGATGTTAATGGTTTTCGATTTCGCATTAAAGATATTGACTACAAACGAGCAACACAAAACGGTGGCATCGGTTTTCCATTTGTCAATTCTGGTTATTACTATGGTCAATTGATAGACATCATTGAAGTTGTATACACACACGGGTTGAAGTACATATTGTTAAAGTGTAATTGGGTTGATCCAGTTCATAGATGTAAAGTCAATCAATATCAGTTTTCATTGGTGAATTTTAACTATATGTTATACAGAAATGAACGAGTTGATAATGAACCTTTCATTTTGACATCACAAGTGGAACAAGTATTCTTCATTACTTTTCCTTTGAATCCAAGTTGGAGAGTTTTTTGTCAAAATGTCTTGGCGAGGAGTGTTTGTATTTGAACAAGATGAACTCGAGACTGCTCATTTTGTTTCCCAACAGCTTGATCAAAAAACTGTAGTTCAACGTGAAGAAGATAATTATTGGGTCAGAGCGGTTGTTGAAGGAGAAACGGTCGATTTGCATTCTTAATGAAAGGTATAATTGTTTTCCTGCTATTTAGCCTAAGATATCATAAATTATCTAAACATTTTATAAATCCTTGTAAGTTTTAATCCTCACTTTTGGAAGTTTATTCAGTTATAAATATTTAGGATGATTTAACTCATGTTGTATTGATTTTATTGTCGGTGTATCTTCCCATTGAGGTATTATTCATTTGGTTCATGTGCTTCTTGAATTTTTATTAATTCAATTTGAAATTTGGCTATGCATTGATTGGTTTTGTACATAATTTGTATATCTGTTTTGTGAACTTTCTGATTTTTAAAAATTCATTCACAACTAATTATTAAATCCCTTTTTGTTTGATTAAAAATTGTACAATTTTTTTTTTTTTTAAAACAATCCAATTTATCATTTGGACACTTTGGATAGTCCCCTTACTAATGTTTTCCATGACTGCAGGCATGTTAGGGGAAGAGGTAGAAGATCCACATCATCCATCTGAGGCATCTACCTCTCAGGGTCGAGGTATGTTGGAATGTCATTGTCTCAATTTTTTATGTAATTAATATATATATATATATAGCATTTGTCAATTTGTATATAAAATTGTTTTCAACAGGATCATACTCGACTGCTTCTTCCTCTCGCAGGAGAGGCCCTGGTCGTGGCATATTATCATGGAATTCCGACATGACTTTTGATGTTTCATTGGATGAGGTATTTCATCCTGTGGGATGGAATTCCCCTACAATTATTCTTCAACTGGGTCATATCATACGTGATCCACATCGATTTTCATTGACCATGCGTGACTGGGCTTCTATCCCTCAGGACACATTAGATCGTCTTTAGAGGGAGGTTCAGGTAAGAAGACCATTTTACTTTATTCCCTATGTATAAACAATAATAACATATGTTATTTTTTTATTTAATAGAAAAATTTGAAAGTATGTCCTGATGAGTTTCGGCCAGTGTGTATGAGAAAATTTCATAAGCCGTGGAAAGACTATAAAGGAAAAGTCAAGAGGGACCATTGGGTAACAAATGTGGGTTCCCCAGACATTTTGGAAAAAGTCTCGAGAGGTGTCCTCCCGGCTCAGTGGCGTGATTTAGTTGCATATTGGTCTACTAAGGGTGTTGCGGTTTGTATATTTATTTTGGTATATATATTTTCAAGAATGTGTGATTTGTTTGAAATTTGAATGAATTAAATGAATTTAATGTAGGAGGTTTCAACACGCCATTCTGAGAATCAAGCGTTGTAGGGGCCACCTCATAGGCTCAGGACTCGTCACGTGTCTCAGATCTGACATGAGGTATTTATTATTCATTTTTTAATTTTTTTTAATTAATACGTTTTGTGTTTATATTCTATTCATATACAGTTGCGGGAGCAAGGTGCACCAATTGATAAAATGTCGGTGTGTATGAGGACTCGTGATCGCAATGATCCAGAGGCTGCAGCATTGATAGTAATTGCTTGTACTCATTACCAATTCTTACATAAAACTTGTATATTAATATATGTATATATATTTAAATATTTCACAGGCTCAATTTGAAGCTGAATTAGAACATCTGCCAGAGGACTAGCGACAGCTTCCCATGCGAAGGGATGAGATCTTTCATCGCATTATTGGTCGGGATGGGAATGGATATAGTTTGACCTATGGAACAGGGATTCCTCGTTCTGTAGTGTCATGTGTTGCGGTTGTCGATCCTGATATTGCTCAGATGACACAACAGTTTTCAGATTTCGAGGCACGGCTGCACGCTTCCGAGGAGGTAAATGCGCAATTGATCGCTGAGGTTAGAGAACTGCGGCAATATGTGCATCCAGGTGATGGTGTAGGGGATCAAACACCGCAGTTTTATACTGTATTTATTTATTTAATTTATATTATTTTTGTTATGAAAATATTCATAATGTTTTTTTGTTGTAGGCCCCTGACCCACCTGATGGAGCTAGTAGTCATGACCACGCATGACGCATCATATTCATGAGGTGTGTTTCTGATTTTAATGGTGGGGTTGTTATTGATATTTATGTTGGGTTTCTAGTGATTTTTTTTGTGATTTGGGGGTATCATGTGTGGCCGGACAGCCCTCCCTGCACTCCGGACAGCCCTCCCCGCACGCCGGACAGCCCGCCCTGCACCCCGGACAGCCCTCCCCGCACTCCGTACAGCCCTCCCCACACCCTGGACATGCCCCCCACCCCGGACAGCCCCCCCGCACTCCGGACAGCCCCCCCCCCCCCCCCCTCCACTCCGGACAGCCCTCCCCGCACCCCAGACACCCCTCCCCGCACCCCGGACAGCCCTCCCCGCACTTCGGACAGCCCTCCCCGCACTCAGGACAACCCTCCCCGCACCCCGGACAGCCCCCAGCACCCCGGACAGGCCCCCCGCACCCCAGACAGCCCCTCCCCGAACCCCGGACAGCCCCTCCCCGAACCCCGGACACCCCTCCCCGCACCCCGGACAGCCCTCCCTGCACCCCGAACAGCCCCCCCACACCCCGCAGAGCCCCCCGCACCCCGCATAGCCCTCCTCGCACCCCGTACAGCCCCCCCCCCCCCCCCCCCACACCCCGGACAGCCCTCCCCGCACCCCGGGCAGCCCTCCCCGCACCCCGGACAGCCCTCCCCGCACCCTGAACAGCCCTCCCCGCACCACGGACACCCCCCCCCCCCCCCCGCACCCTGGACAGGCCCCCCACACCCCGGACAGCCCCTCCCCGCACCCCGGACAGCCCTCCCCGCACCCCGGACAGCCCCCCACACCCCAGACACCCCCCCCCCTCGCACCTCGGACAGCCCCCCGCACCCCGGACAGCCCTCCCCGCACCCCGGACAGCCCCTCCCCGCACCCCGAACAGCCCCTCCCCGCACCCCGTACATCCCCTCTCCGCACCACGGAGGGCCCCTCCCCGCACCCCAGACAATCCTCCCCGCACCCTGGACAGGCCCCCCGCACCCCGGAAAGGCCCCCCACAACCCGGACAAGCCCCCCGCACCCCGGACAGCCCCTCCGAGCACCCCGGACAGCCCCTCCCAGCACCCCGGACAGCCCCTCCCAGCACCCCGGACAGCCCTCCCGGCACCCCGGACAGGCCCGCCGCACACCGAACAGCCCCCCCCCCCCCCCCCCGCACCCCGGACATCCCCCCCGCACCCCGGACAGCCCTCCCCGCACCCCGGTGTCATAAAACACCCAAAACGGCGTGAGACGGTTGAATTCGGAGCAAACATGCTCCTAATGACATGAAACCACACGAAAACATTAGTAATATTATTCGTGACGTGTAGGAGGAGACGACAGGCCCATCGGACGTGTGGTGTGCGCGGTACGGCCGATTGTGTCGTTTTCAGTAGCTCGGTGCGTGCTAAAATTGCGCGTTGGGGGGACAAACCACCCGAACAACCTCCGAAAGTCATGAAACTGTACGACAATAGCCGTTGTGTGATTTTTGAAATGGTCGGGCAGACGGCACATCAATCGCAGGTGTCGTTTGACCGCGGTGACCGGAAACGCGTTTCTGGTGTCATAAAACACCAAAAACGGTGTGAGACGGTCGAATTCGGAGGAAACGTGCTTTGAATGACCTGAAACCACACAGAAACATTAAGAATATTATTCGTGATGTGTAGAAGGAGACAGCACGCCCATCGGATGTACGGTGCGCGCGATACGGTCGATTGTGTTGTTTTCAGCAGCTCGGCGCGCGCTAAAATGGCGCGTTGGGGGGTCAAAACCACCCGAATGACCTCAGAATGCCTTGAAACCGTACGAAAATAGTCACTGTATTATTTCTGAAATGTTTGGGTAGACTTTACGTCAATCGGAGGTGTCGTTTGACCGCGGTGACCGGAAACACGTTTCTGGTGTCATAAAACACCAAAAACGGTGTGAGACGGTCGAATTCGGAGCAAACGTGCTCCGAATAACCTAAAACCACACATAAACATTAATAATTTTATTAGTGACGTGTAGGAGGAGACGGAACACCCATCGGATGTGCGGTGCACGCGGTACGGCTGATTGTGTCGTTTTCAGCAGCTCGGCCCACGATAAAATGGCGCGTTGGGGGTCAAAACCACCCGAACGACCTCGGAATGCCATGAAACCGTACGACAACAGCTGTTGTGTAATTTGTGAAATGGTAGGGCAGAAGACACATCAATCGGAGGTGTCGTTTGACCGCGGTGACCGTAAATGTGTTTCTGGTGTCATAAAACACCAAAAACGGCGTGAGACGGTCGAATTCCGATCAAACGTGCTCCGAATGACCTGAAACCACACGAAAACTTTAGTAATATTATTCATGACGTGTAGGAGGAGACGGAACGCCCCTCGGATGTGCGGTACACATGGTACGGCCGATTGTGTCGTTGTCGGCAGCTAGGTGCGCGCTAAAATGGCGCGTTGGGGGGTCAAAACCACCCGAATGACCTCATAATGTCATGAAACCATACGCCAACAGCCGTTGTGTGATTTGAGAAATGTTTTGGTAGACGGAATGTCAATCAGAGGTTTCGTTTGACCGCGGTGACCGGAAATGTGTTTCCGGTGTCATAAAACACAAAAAACGGCGTGAGACGGTCGAATTTGGAGAAAACATGCTACGAATGACCTGAAACCACACAAAAACATTATTAATATTATTTGTGACGTGTAGGAGGAGACGGCACACCAATCGGACGTGCGTTGCATGCGGTACGGCCGATTTTGTCGTTTTCAGCAGCTCGACCCGCGCTAAAATGGCGCGTTGGGGGTCAAAACCACCCGAGAAACCTCGTAATGCCATGAAACCGTACGAAAACAGCCGTTGTGTGATCTGTGAAATGGGAGGGAAGACGGCACGTCAATAAGAGGTGTCGTTTGACCGCGGTGACCGGAAACGCGTTTCTGGTGTCATAAAACACCAAAAACGGCGTGAGACGGTCAAATTCAGAGCAAACGTGCTCTGAATGACCTGAAACCACACGAAAACATTAGTAGTATTATTCGTGACGTGTAGGAGGAGATGGAAGGCCCATTGGACGTGCGGTGCGTGCAGTACGGCCGATTGTGTCGTTTTCAAAAGTTCAGCGCGCGCTAAAATGGCGCGTTGGGTGGTCAAAACCACCCAAACAACCTCAGAATTCCATGAAACAGTACTACAACAGCCATTGTGTAATTTTTGAAATGTTCGGGTAGACGGAACGTCAATCGGAGGTGTCGTTTGACCGCGGTGACCGGAAATGCGTTTCCGGTGTCATAAAACACCAAAAACGGCATGAGATGGTCGAATTCGGAGCAAACGTGCTTCGAATGACCTGAAACCACAGGAAAACATTAGTAACATTATTCGTGACATGTAGGAGGAGACGAAACGCCCATCGGACGTGCGGTGCGTGCGGTACGGCCGATTGTGTCATTTTCAGCAGCTCGGTGCGCGCTAAAATAGCGCATTGGGGGGGTCAAAACCACACGAAAGACCTCGTAATTCCATGAAACCATACGAAAACAACCGTTTTGTGATTTTTAAAATGGTCAGGCAGACAGCACATCAATCGGAGGTGTCGTTTGACCGTGGTGACCGGAAATGCGTTTTCGGTGTCATAAAACACCAAAAACGGCATGAGATGGTTGAATTCGGAGCAAATGTGCTCCGAATGACCTGAAACCACACGAAAACATTAGGAATATTATTCTTGATGTGTAGGAGGAGACGGAACTCCCATCGGACGTTCAGTGCACGCGGTACGGCCGATTGTGTCGTTTTTAGCAAGTTGGCGCGCTCTAAAATGGCGCGTTGGGGGGTCAAAATCACCCGAACGACCTCGGAATGCCATGAAACCGTACAACAACAGCAGTTTTGTGATTTTTGAAATGGTTAGGAAGACGGAACGTCATCCAGAGGTGTCATTTGACCACAGTGACCGGAAACACGTTTCCGGTGTCATAAAACACCAAAAACGGCGTGAGACGGTCGAATTCGGAGCAAACGTGCTCTGAATGACCTGAAACCACACAAAAACATTAGTAATATTATTCTTGACATGTAAGAGGATACGGAACGCACATCATACTTTCAGTGCGCGCGGTACGGCTGATTGTGTCGTTTTCAGCAGCTAGGTCCGCGCTAATATGGCTCATTGAGGGGTCAAAACCACCCGAACGACCTCGTAATGCCATGAAACCGTATGACAACATCTGTTTTTTGATTTTTGAAATGTTCGGGTAGACTAAACGTCAATCAAAGGTGTTGTTTGACCGTAGTGACCAGAAATGCGTTTCTGGTGTTATAAAACACCAAAAACGGCGTGAGATAGTCGAATTCGGAGAAAACATGCTCCGAATGACCTGAAACCACACGAAAGCATTAGGAATATTATTCTTGACGTGTAGGAGGAGACGGAACGCCTATCGGATTTGCGGTGCGCGTGGTACGGCCGATTGTGTAGTTTTTAGAAGCTCGGTGCGCGCTAAAATGGCGCGTAGGGGGGTCAAAACCACCCGAACGACCTCAGAATGCCATGAAACCATACGACAATAGCCATTGTGTGATTTTTGAAATGGTCGGGCAGAATCCACGTCAATCAGAGGTGTCATTTGACCGAGGTGACCGGAAATGCGTTTCTGGTGTCATAAAACACCAAAAACGGTGTGAGACTGTCGAATTTGGAGGAAACGTGCTTCGAATGACCTGAAACCACACGAAAACATTAGGAATAATATTCGTGACATGTAGAAGGAGAGGTCACACCCATCGGACGTGTGGTGCGCGTGGTACGGCCGATTGTGTCGTTTTCAACAGCTCGACCCATGCTAAAATGGCGCGTTGGGGGTCAAAACCACCTGAACGACCTCAGAATTCCATGAAACCATACGAAAACAGCCTTTTTGTGATTTGTGAATTGTTCGGGTAGACGGAAAGTCAATCGGAGGTGTCGTTTGGATGTGGTGACTGGAAATGTGTTTCCGGTGTCATAAAACACCAAAAACGGCATGAGACGGTCTAATTCGGAGAAAACGTTCTCAGAATGACCTAAAAACACACGAAAACATTAAGAATATTATTCTTGACGTGTAGGAGGAGAAGGCACGCCCATTGGATGTGTGGTACGTGCAGTACGCCCGATTGTGTCGTTTTAAGCAACTCGGCGCGCACTAAAATGGCGCGTTGGGGGGTCAAAACCACCCGAATGACCTCAGAATTCCATGAAACCGTACGACAACATCCTTTGTGAGATTTTTGAAATGTTCGGGCAGACGGCATGTCAATTGAAGGTGTCGTTTGACCGTGGTGACCGGAAACGCGTTTCTAGGGTCATAAAACACCAAAAACGGCGTGAGACGGTCGAATTTGGAGAAAACGTGCTCTGGATGACCTGCAACCACACGAATACATTAGGAATATTATTCTTGACGTGTAGGAGGAGACGGAACGCCCATTGGACGTGCGGTGCACGCGGTACGGCCTATTGTGTCATTTTTAGCAGCTTGGCCCGCGCTAAAATGGCGCATTGGGGGGTCAAAACCACCCGAACGACCTCAGAATGCCATGAAACCGTACGAAAATAGCCTTTGTGTGATTTTTGAAATGGTCGGGCAGACGGCACCTCAATTGGAGGTGTCGTTTGACCGCGGTGATTGGAAAGGCGTTTCTGGTGTCATAAAACACCAAAAACGGTGTGAGATGGTCGAATTCTGAGAAAATGTGCTCCGAATGACCTAAAACCACACGAAAATATTAGGAATATTATTCGTGATGTGTAAGAGGAGACGGAAGGCCCATCGGACATGCATTTCACGCGGTACGGCCGATTGTGTCATTTTCAGCAGCTCGGTGCGCGCTAAAATGGCGCTTTGGGGGGTCAAAACCACCCGAACAACCTCGGAATTTCATGAAACCGTATGAAAACATCCGTTGTGTGATTTGTGAAATGTTCGGGCAGACGACACGTCAATCGGAGGTGTCGTTTGACCGCGGTGACCGGAAACGCATTTCTGGTGTCATAAAACACCAAAAACGGCGTGAGACGGTCGAATTCGGAGAAAATGTGCTCCAAATGACCTGAAACCACACGAAAACATTAGGAATATTATTAGTGATGTGTAGGAGGAGATGCCACGCCCATCAGACATGCGGTGCGCGTGGTACGGCCGATTGTGTCATTTTCAGCAGCTCGATCCGCGCTAAAATGGCGCGTTGGGGGGTCAAACTCACCCGAACGACCTCATAATTCTATGAAACCGTACGACAACAGCCATTGTGTCAATTGTGAAATGTTCGGAAAGACGGTACATCAATCGGATGTGTCGTTTGACTGCGGTGACTGGAAACGCGTTTCTGGTGTCACAAAACACCAAAATCGGCGTGAGACGGTCGAATTCGGAGCAAACGTGTTCCGAATGACCTGAAACCACACGAAAACATTAAGAATATTATTTGTGATGTATAGGAGGAGACGACAGGCCCATCAGATGTGTAGTGCGCGTAGTACGGTAGATTGTGTCGTTTTCAGCAGCTCAGCCCGCGCTAAAATGGCGTGTTGGGGGGTCAAAACCACCTGAATGACCTCAGAATACCATGAAACTGTATGAAAACAGCCGTTGTGTGATTTTTGAAATGGTCGGGTAGACGGAACGTCAATCGGAGGTTTCGTTTGACCGCGGTGACCGGAAATGCGTTTCAGGTGTCATAAAACACCAAAAATGGCGTGAGACGGTCGAATTCGGAGCAAACGTGATCCGAATGACCTGAAACCACACGAAAAAATTAGGAATATTATCTGTGACGTGTAGGAGGAGATGACACACCCATCAGACATGCGGTGCGCGCGGTACGGCCGATTGTGTCATTTTCAGTAGCTCGGCGCGCGCTAAAATGGCGCGTTGGGGGGTCAAAACCACCCAAACGACCTCAGAATGCCATGAAACCGTACGACAATAGCTTCTATGTAATTTTTGAAATGTTCGGGCAGATGGAACGTCAATCGGAGCTATCGTTTGACTGCGGTGACCAGAAATGCGTTTTCGGTGTCATAAAACACCAAAAACGGCGTGAGACGGTCGAATTCGAAGCAAACGTGCTCTGAATGACCCGAAACCACATGAAAACATTAGAAATATTATTCGTGACATGTAAGTGGAGATGGAATTCCCATAGGACATGTGGTGCGCGCGGTACGGCCGATTTTGTCGTTTTCAGCAGCTTGGCCCGCGCTAAAATGGCGCGTTGGGGTGTCAAAACCACCCGAACGACCTCAGAATGACTTGAAACCGTACGAAAATATATGTTGTGTGATTTGTAAAAATTTTGGGCAGATGGCACATCAATCGGAGGTGTCGTTTGACCGCGGTGACTGGAAACGCGTTTCCGGTGTCATAAAACACCAAAAACGGCGTGAGACGGTCGAATTTGGAGCAAACGTGCTCTGAATGACCTGAAACCACACGAAAACATTAGAAATATTATTCGTCGCGTCTAGGAGGAGACGACACACCCATAGGACATGGGGTTCACGCGGTACGGTCGATTGTGTCGTTTTCAGCAGCTCGGCGCGCGCTAAAATGGCGCGTTGGGGGGTCAAAACCACCCGAACGACCTCAGAATGTGATGAAACCGTACGACAACAGCTGTTGTGTGATTTTTGAAATGGTCGGGCAGACAACACATCAATTGGAGGTGTCGTTTGACCGTGGTGACCAGAAACGCGTTTCCGGTGTCATAAAACACCAAAAACGGCGTGAGACGGTCGAATTCATAGAAAATGTGCTCCGAATGACCTGAAACCACATGAAAACATTAGGGATTTTATTTTTGACATGTAGAAGGAGACGGCACGCCCATTGGACGTGTGGTGCGTGCGGTATGACTGATTGTGTCATTTTCAGCAGCTCGACCCTCGCTAAAATGGCGCGTTGGGGGGTCAAAACCACCCGAACGACCTCGGAATGCCATGAAACCGTAAGAAAATAGCCATTGTGTGGTTTTTGAAATGGTCGGGCAGACAGCACGTCAATCGGTGGTTTCGTTTGACCGCATTGACCGGAAACGTGTTTCCAGTGTCACAAAACACCAAAAACGGCGTGAGACGGTCGAATTCAGAGAAAATGTGTTCCGAATGACTTTAAACCACACTAAAACATTAGGAATATTATTCGTGATGTGTATGAGGTGACGGCACACCCATCGGACATGCGGTGCGCGTGGTACGGCCGATTGTTTCGTTTTCAGCAGCTCGGCCCGCGCTAAAATGGCGCGTTGGGGGTTCAAAACCACCTGAATGACCTCACAATTCCATGACACCATATGACAACAGTCGTTGTGTGATTTTTGAAATGGTCCGGATGACGGCACGTCAATCGAAGGTGTCGTTTGACCGTGGTGACCGGAAACGCGTTTTCGGTGTCATAAAACACCAAAAACGGTGTGAGACGGTCGAATTTGGAGAAAACGTGGTTTTAATGACCTAAAACCACACGAAAACATTAGTAATATTATTCTTGACGTGTAGGAGGAGACGGCATGCCCATCGGACGTGCGGTGCGCGCGGTACGACCGATTGTGTCGTTTTCAGCAGCTCGGGCCGTGCTAAAATGGTGCGTTGGGGGGTCAAAACCACCCGAACGACCTCAGAATGCCATGAAACCATATGACAACATCCATTGTGTGATTTTTGAAATGGTCGGGCAGATTTCACGTCAATCGGTGGTGTCGTTTGACCGCGGTGACCGGAAACGCGTTTCTGGTGTCATAAAACACCAAAAACGGCGTGAGACGGTCGAATTTGGAGAAAACATGCTCCGAATGACCTGAAACCACACGCAAAAATTAGGAATATTATTCGTGACGTGTAGGAGGAGATGGAAGGCCCATCGTACGTGCGGTGCACGCGGTACGACCGATTGTGTCGTTTTCAGCAGCTCGGCGCACGCTAAAATGGCGCGTTGGGGGGTCAAAACCACCCGAACGACCTCGGAATGCCATGAAACCATACGACAACAGCCGTTGTGTGATTTGTGAAATGGTTGGGTAGACAGAACGTCAATCGGAGGTGTCGTTTGACCACGGTGACCAGAAACGCGTTTCTGGTGTCATAAAACACAAAAAACGGCGTGAGACGGTCGAATTCGGAGCAAATGTGCTCCGAATGACCTGAAATGATAGCATTTCTTAAATTAAGGGTTTTAAATTATTATAGCACCATGATTTGATGTCAGATTTAATTTTATTATATGTATAAAATAACTGAATAATTATGTCCAATTTACGTTTGTTTTGTTTTGTTGTTTTTTTGTCTTATTGTAGGTTTATTGAAGCAGAAGATTGAAATGGATGGACCTGCTCAGATCGTTGAAGCACATTTATCATTTATTGTTTATGATGATCTTGATGTTTATGCTGTTTGAAATTGTTTTCCATTTTTTATGATTTTTACCTTGTTTTATCTCTGATTTTGCACCGTGAAGAAAAAAACACAATTCGTACATTTCATTAAAAAAATGAAAAATATTTTATTTAATATTATATATATATATATATATATATATATTTCTTTCAAATATATATATATATATTTAAATATTTAAAACATATTATATATATATATTTAAAATATTTTATTTAATATTATATATATAAATATTTTCTTTAATATATATATATATATATTATTTAATAAATATATATATATATATATATTTTATTTAATATATATATATATATATATTGTTTAATAAATAAATATATATATATATATTTCTTTCAGTAGGAATTTTTTTTAAAAAAAAATTCCCAGGCTAGCAACTGCCAAGCGGTCGCTTAAGGCCAGAATTTCGGCCACCTATAGCGATCGTCATTGGCAGTCGCTATTGGCCTACAATGACGAAGATGAAGTGACTGCCAATGGTGGTCGCTGGGTGGTCTCTATAGGCCTATAGTGACCGCTAATGGCGGTCGCTAATGCCCGATTTTTTAGTAGTGATTTAACACCCGAAACAATGATACTACTAAAATATTATTAACAAAACAATATTAGAGGATCATATATGATATCATATTTATGTATATAGTTCTTTTATAATTTAATAACAGTTATTTAACTATTATACATGAGGTTAACATACCATCAACCAAGGAAAAGTACAAGTTAAGGGTTAATTTCACAATCTCTTTATTATCTGAGGTTGTTTTTACAAAAGTATCTACTGGGAAATATTTATTATCTATGTCCATGTTTCATAAAAGAGTTTTCAAACAGATTATTTTTAAGTGAATTTTTACTAAAACATCATTTTATATTTTTTAAATAATTATTCTTCTAAACATTTCTCATTAATGTCCATGTTTTCAAAATGGTTTTAAGGATTTATTTAAGTGGACATAAATGTTTTAAAATGTTAATTCCTTTCAAAAGTTTCAAATTGGTATGGGACACTTTTATTCAAAATATCTTTAAATTTATTCATTTCTAAATTATGTGACTTTTAAATGATTTCAAAAAAAATTGATATTTCTCTCAAATAGTTTTAATTTCATCTATGTCAACATCCTTTGATGGATTTTACACTTGTTTGAAGTTGATTCATTATGATAAAAATCTTCCATAGTGTATTGAAGGTTTTGTGATATGTTTTACTGTGGGTGTGTTATTTTTATACCATTCAAGGTTTGTGGTTAAAGTATTAACATTTTATATGCTAGTTTTAATATTAATTTTTATGTTATATTTCAATCTTTTATATGAGGAATGCATTGAACTTACTAAGTGACGGGTGGAGCCCTCTATAGCTCCTCGATGCATCGGTATGTCTCATGAGACAAACTAGTGTCCTAGCACAAGGCCTTGACAAAATATTATTCTTAGTCATGGAACAAGGCCTTGACTATGTGGTTATTAAGTCTGGAATTATGGATTCTATCATTATGAAATTGGATATTTATATTTCATGTGATTATTCGACTAGTAGAATATCTATGTGAATAATTAAATGGAATTATTTGATTTATATTGTCCATATTATACTGATGTATAAGTTTAAAAGGGTTATGTTTTACTCTTATACAATGCCTTAAATGTTTATGCTTATTTATGAAACTTTCTACTATATTGTTATACTTATGAGCATCTGAGCTCACCCCTTTCTTATGTTTTATTTTCCTAAGATTTTGAGATGTGTATTGTGATTGATAAGCAGGGTTATGCTAGGGGATTAATGATGTTCTCAAAAGATCATTATGTTATGTTTTATTTTCTAATGTATAATGTAACATTCACGTATGTAATCTATTATCCAAGACTACTAAACTAATCAGTATTATGGGACTTGATTCCTTGTAATCATGGCAATGTATTTAAATAATGTACCGAATCTGGGTAACTGGGGTCGGGGCATTAAAGTTGGTATCATAGGAATTTTATAAACAACCTTGGAAATAGATTTAGATAAACTCTGATTAGAGAACATTACCCTAAGATAAACTTGGAGGATTAGTATAGAAGTACTTCCTAGAATTTTGGTACCGTAGAGATTTTGTGAGTTTTCCAAGCAATACATCTCTATCTGGATATGATCAGGTGCAGTCGGCTCTAGAACAGATGTACCTAGGGGTAAAACCTAAAAACACCACTTTGAGCTTGACTCAAACGAGAACCGGTGCACAACAATGGGCCTTACATTACTCTTGGTTATGACACTCCCATAGGATATTCTTAGGATAATTCACATTTTCATTACAAGCCATTATTAAGGATTTAAGAGTAAATACTTCCTCAAAGAAAACATTTTATGATTATAGATTATATCCATAATACTTTCATTTTACATTAGATATTTTACAAGTTTGGAATTATGAATTGTGATTCATAAAAATAACCTAGTGTATGCCATTGTTTAGAAATGGCACCTAGTAGATGGAATGAGAACTCCAACAATACGCATGATCCAAAGAGTAAGAAGGATCATATATTTCCTGGTATTAATCCAACATTTAGGAAGGAAATATTCTCACATGTATTATAATCATAAGAATAAATAGTATCATGTGTTAATAAGATAATTAAATAATTTTCTGAGTCCTATGGCTTTGAAGGGAAGCCAGATAAGAAAAGTAAGGTAGAGAGAACGATAGATAAAGGGAAAAGGGGAATGAAGGATTTTCCCATATGTGATAATTGTGGAAATAATCACCTTGGTAAATTATTGGAGGGAATGAGAGTTTGTTGTAAGTGTGGAGAAAAAGGATACCAATTATGTGATTGCAAGGGTAAGAAAAAGGTTTCAAAGGTACAATGCTTCATCTGCAAGGAGTTGGGACACTACATGAATCAATGTCCAAATCATCAGAGTATGACCCAAATGATGTTATTGGATAATAATCAAGTTATGATACTACCACATATGAAGAGGAATGACTAGTGTTATTACATTGTTATTAAAGAATTATTTCATTTGAGTGTTGTGTCAACGATGTACTGGTTATATTAATTATGGAAATAAATAAGGATTGTACTGCAGTACTATTTGATTGAGGATTTGAGATTATATGGTACTAAGAAAAGTGAATCAACAGCAAGTTAAACTTTTTAAAAAATTCATGTTTAAAGGAAAGATAAACCTTAATATGGTCCTGATACTGAGTTATTGATTTTGGAATAAGATATGGTTGATTTGGATAAATTATATTGGATATTCTTAACTACCTTAGAAGTGATTAATGGTTTGTATATTCCATCATTGATGGAGTTTACAACATTTTTTCATATAAGGAGTATATCCAGTATTCTATAAGGAATAAGAGATCATGAATGTAATCAATAAGGTTTTATGGTAATTCTAGGTGTTATCATGTTTTAAAAGAATACATGATGAAGGTACTCACATGTTATTATGTGGAAAAAAGGATCTTCATTGTGTTTACCTTCCTTATAATTTTGGATTGTGGGTTTGGACAGAAGTATTTTGGATAAGTCTAAAGGTTGGAATTGATGAAGCTTTAAATTGGATACTATTCTTAAGGTTAAATAATTTCTTGAGATTATTTTTGGATTGTCATAAAAATGACAACTCGGAGGTCGGGCGACAACCGTCACATCCGGCAAGGTCACGAGACTTGAACCCGCAACCGAAGAGCGACAAGGGTGCATCACCTACCACTGGCCTACGTGATGTCCTAGTTTGTATAATGTAGTTTTTTTTAAAATACTCTAATAAATGAAGTATAAATTCATTATTTTTGTAACCCTATACGATTAGGATAAATATAATATTTTTAAGTTCTATTATCTTTTAGAGTGAAAGATGAGTTTGTGGTAGAAATTAGTTACAAGATAAAACTCTAACTGTAAAGTATATTTTTACTCTTATTCTATGAAGAAATTAATTCTTAAACTTTAGGTAAGGGAACTTATAACCAAAAATTTGTTATCCAAATACCATATGTTTTTTTGAACCGATGATATTATAAATCATCTCAGATTGATGGCTTTGAGGCCCTCAATTTTACACTTGTTTGTGATTTGATGACCTCAATCACTCCCAAACAATATTTATGTTTTTCCTTAAATTATGTGTCTATAATTTCCACTAATTCTCTCCTATTCAAAACCCTAATTTGTGGTGACTTTTTCATTTCCTTTCCCTCTTATTAATACTAAATTTTATTAACCCAATTTCCGATGTGTGTTTTCCACAAAGGTATTTTTATATTTTTATCTTTTTATTTTTTAAGAAAAATTTAAATTTGTGAGGATGCAATTTATTGAAGGGGCGGACAATTTGGCACCTCAATATATCATAGTAAGTTATCTCTTTAAT
This sequence comes from Viscum album, assembly GCA_963277665.1. Taxonomy (NCBI): domain Eukaryota; kingdom Viridiplantae; phylum Streptophyta; class Magnoliopsida; order Santalales; family Viscaceae; genus Viscum; species Viscum album. The sequence goes on along the minus strand of OY728119.1, from coordinate 173,917,007 downwards.
GTAATTCAATAGCTTGCGCTACATGCAACACCGAGTTCAAGCGCACCACGACTTACCAAACTAGCCTTTCAAATAGAAGTTATGAATAGTATTAACTGAATTTTGAATTTAATATACTCCATATAATTTTAGAATCTATATTATGTGTTTATTAGACATAATATAAGAACAAATTCATTTTTTTCAGATAAAAGAATTATTATTTAAGAAATGCAATTTTACCTCTTTTTAATGAAAAACCCTTTTAAAAAAATATTTGGAACTTTTATATATTCAATTTAATGAAATTAATTTCTTCTTTATAATCAAGATATAAAACATAATTTTGGATAAATTTTTGGTACTTTTCTGTTAACTTTCATATTTTGATGAATAGTGAAAAATACTAAATTTTAATTAAAAACAACTTTTTTAATCAAAATAATTTATAGTGTTAAATTATACATTTGAATTTTTTTTAAGTATTATTAGATTATATTTTTATAATTTAATATAGTTTAGGTCATTATATGTAATTTCACGTTTAAACTAGACATAAATAATTGTTAAACTTTTGATAGTTATTATTTCTTAAAAACACGCTTTTTGTTTTGACAACGGGAATTAATTTTAAATTAATTTCTGCCACATCTGTATTTTGAATTTATAAAAATGGATTCCATATTTTGAATCATGATTTCTAAATTGTTAGATAGGTAAATTTTATTTTTATACATTTTGAATATTTACTTCAGTAAATATTTTATTTACCATGGTTAAAGGGCTAAATCTGGTAAATAAGGGTAAAAATATATATTATAATAATATTAAATTACCCTAACATGTTTCCTATTTCTATTGGTTGATACATGGCCAATCATGGGAATCTTTTTTTCGATTTTGGGACCCCATAGAGCAACATGAGAGTGATAATGACACTTTATATTAATTAATTTAAAGTAAAGACAAAAATGACAAAAACATATATATTTTAGTAAAAAAACGTTCACATGGGGTTATATTAGTTATCATTTCAACTATAAATATTCATTAGAAATATAAAAAACAATAATACATAATAGTATTTTGTTTATAATTTTTACACCTTAAATAATTTAATTTATTTATGGCACAATGATGATGCAGTAATTACATTATTAATGAAATATTAAAATAAATGATATTATAAATATTAAAATAAATATAATTTGAAGGTTTTGATGACATTAATGAATTTTATAGGTTAATATGACATGTTATTATTTTTTAAATGTATTTTTTTTGAAGTAATAAAGTTTTTATGAATTTCACAAAAACCAAAAACTAAATAATTTCAAAATTGACATAAATTAGTTTTTAAAACAAATACTATATTATTAAATGATATAATTGTCCTAAAAATATAAGGATCGGACAAAATACTTATATAATAATATATATAACATTAATGAACCACTTTGGGTTCTATTGGCATTTTATAGTAAGTTTATTAACCATATAATATAAAAATAAAAAGAGACATGGTAAATGTCAAACTATTTAACTAAGAGTTAAATCTAAAAGGTAAGGTTAATAGGGTGACCTAGACCTATCTAAAACCTATTGTTTGAGAGTTTTTCAACCCATACCTACCTTATACACGAAATAAACCATTTTTGAGCCATTAAAAACTGAAAATTATTTTATTATAAAATAATATTTCAAGTTATTCCTAAAGTGACCCTCACCTCTCCTATAAAAGGGAACTACCCCTTCTCTTAATTTCACACCTCCAAATCCACTTGTCTCAGACAAACCCTACCCAAATATCCTCCCAACATCCCTAAAATAAAACTATATTACTTACTTTTATAGGAAAGCCAACCTATGGAGCCCTCTTGATCAACTAAAAAGGATACACCAAAAGAAGAGGTAATAATTTCACCACCCTCTTTCAAGTTCTTTTCTTCTTCCACTTCCTATTTTTTTGTTGTTTCCATTATAAAATAATAACTACAGTAAATTATATATACTATGATGTTATTATAAATATGGTACAACCATATTCGTTATTCTATAAATTCTATAAATGACAAAGTCACCATAGGTGCGTACGTACGGCTTACCCTCTCTACGTCGTGGTGTAGTTTGTTATTCAAACACTTCATTATTTGGATGGGTATAATAATGAATATAACTGATGTAAATAACAAATATAATATTTTAATGATTCAGTATATATTATATACCATCCAATTACATACTATTTCACCATCAATATAATGATATTGGCGCTCGTGCGTACGTACGGATCACCGTCTCCATGAACGCGATGAGATTCATTCCCCATCGTAATCATCCAAGAATAATTTTCATTTTATGATTAAAAATAATGTTTATGAACATAATATAATTTTTTATACGAATCAAATACATCCCATCCATAACAAACATGGCTTGCATAACCAAGCATATAAAGGAAAATGAATCAGTTAACACCCAAAACAATGATACTACTGAAATATTATTAACAAAGAAATATTTTAGGATCATATATGATATCGTATTTATGTATATAGTTATTTTATAATTTAATAAAAATTATTTAACTATTATATAGGAGGTTAAAATACCATCGACCAAGGAAAATTACAAGTTAAGGGTTAATTTCACAATCTATTTATTATCCAGGTTTGTTTTTACATAAGTATCTACTGGGACATATTTATTATCCATGTCCATGTTTCGTAAAAGAGTTTTAAAAGGGATTATTTTTATGGGACTTTTTACTAAAAATTCATTTTAAATGTTTTAAATATTTATTCCTCTAAGCCTTTCTTTTTAATGTCCATGTTTTCAAAATGGTTTTAAGGATTTATTAAATGGACATGAATGTTTTAAAATGTTAATTCCTTTCAAAATTTTCAAAGTGGTATGGGACACTTCGATTCAAAATGTATTTAAATTTATTCCTTTCTAAATTATGTGTCTTTTTAATGATTTCAAATATATATTTATATTTCTATCAAATAGTTTTGATTTCATCTATGTCAAAATCTTTTGATGGATTTTACACTTTTTTGAAGTTGATTCATTATGATAAAAATCTTCCATATTGTATTGAAGGTTTTGTGATATTTTTAGTTGTGGATGTGTTATTTTTATACCATTCATGGTTGATGGTTAATGTATTAACTTTTCATATGCTATTTTTAATATGAAAGTTTATTTTATGTTTTAATCTTTCATTTGAGGAATGCATTGGACTTAGTAAGTGACGGGTGGATCCCGCTATAGCTCCTCGATGCTTTGCCTTAAATGTTCATTCTTATTCATGAAATTTTCTTCTATATTTTTATCCTTACTGAGTGTCTGAGCTCAAACATTTCTTATGTTTTATTTTCCCAGGATTCCAAGAAGTGTATTATTATTGATAAGCAGGGTTCAGCTAGGGGATTAATGACGTTCTTAAAGGATAATTATGTTGTGTTTTATTTTCTAATGCGTAATGTAACATTAATGTATGTAATCTATTTTCCAAGACTGCTAAACTGATCGGTCTTTTGAGACTTGATTCCTTGTAATCATGCCAATGTATTAAAATAATCCACTGACTCTGGGTAACTGGGGTCACAGCATTACAGTTGGTATCAGAGGAAGTTTAGCAAAAACCATGAAAATATATTTAGATAAACTCTGATTAGAGAACATTACCCTAAGATAAACTTTGAGTATTATTATATAAGAACTTCCTAAAATTTTGGTATTGTAGAGATTTTGTGAGTTTTCATAGCAATACATCACTTTCTGGATATGAGAAGGTAGAGGCGGCTCTGGAATAGATGTACCTAGGGATAAAACCCGAAAGCACCGCTTTGATCTAGACTCGAATAGGAACTAGTGCACGACAACGGGACTTGTTGTACTCGTGGTTATGACACTCCCAGGACATATGCTTAGGATACTTCACATTTTCATTACTAGCCATTATGAAGGATTTATGAGTAAATACTTCCTCAAAGAAAACATTTTATGATTATAGATTATATGCATAATACTTTCATTTTATGTTATTTATTTTACAAGTTTGGAATTATGCATTGCGATTCATAAAACTAACCTAGTGTATTCCATTATTTAGAAATGGTCTCCAATAGATGGAATGAGAACTCCAGCAATACGGATGATCCAAAGATTAAGAAGGATTATATATTTCGTGGTATTAATCAAACATTTATAAAGGAAATAGTCTCCCATGTATTTTAATCATATGAAGAAATAGTATCATTTGTTAATAAGATAAGTAAATAATTCTCTGATTCCTATGGATTTGAAGGGAAGCCAGAGAAGAAAAGGAAGGTAGAGGGAAATATGGATAATGGGAAGAGGGAGAATAAGGATTTTCTCATATGTGATAATTGTGGAAATAATAACCATGGTAAATGATTGAAGGGAATTAGATTTTGTTATAATTGTGGAGAAAAGGACATCAAGTATGTCATTTAAAGGGTAAGAAAAAGGTTTCAAAGGTACAATGCTTCATCTGCAATGAGTTAGGACACTACATGAATCAATGTCCAAATCATCAGAGTATATCCCAAATGATGCTATTGGATAATTATCAAGTTATGATACTACCACATATGAAGAGGAATGAGTAGTGTTATTATGGTTTTGTTAAAGAATTATTTCATTTGAGTGTTGTATCGAAGATTTAATGAATTTATTAATTATGGAAATAAATAAGGATTGCACTGCAGTACTATTTGATTGGGGATTTGAGATTATATGGTACTAAGAAAAGTAACTCTACATAAAGTTCATCTTTTTGGAAAATACATTGTTAAAGGAAAGATAGACCACAATATGGTACTGATACTAATGTAGTGATTTTGGAATAAGAGAGGGTTGCTTTGGATAAATTATATTGGATATTCTTGACTACCTTGGAACTGATTAATGGTTTGCATATTCCATAATTGTTGGAGTTTACAACATTTTTGGATATAAGAAGTATATCCGGTACTCTATAAGAAATAAGGGAGAATTAATGTAATAAATAAGGTTTTATGGTAATTTAGTGTGTTATCGTGTTTTAAAAGAATACATTATGAAGTTATTCACATGTTATTACGTGGAAAAAAGGATCTTCATTGTGTTTACCTTCCTTATAAATTTTAGACTGTGAGTTTGGACAGAAGTATTTTGGATAAGTATAAAGGTTGTAATCGATTAAGCTTGACGTTGGATACTATTGTTAAGGTTAAATCATTTCTTGAGATTATTTTTGGATTGTCATAAAAAGGATAACCCAGAGGTCGGGCAATAACCCATCGCATCTAGCAAGGTCGCAAGACATCAACCCGCAACCGAAGAGTGACATGGGTGCATCACCTACCAATGGCCTACGTGATGTCCTAGTTTGTATACTATAGTTTTTTTAAATATTCTAACAAATGAATTATAAATTCATTATTTTTGTAACCCTATACGATTAGGATAAATTGAATATTTTTAAGTTCTATTATCTTTTAGAGTGAAAGATGTGTTTGTGGTAGAAATTAGTTAAAACATATAACTCTATTTGTAAAGTATATTTTTTATCTTATTCTATGAAGAAATTAATTCTTAAACATTAGGTAAGGTATATTAAAACAAAAAATGTGTTATCCAAATACCTTATGTTTTGTTGAACCGATGATATTTTAAATCATCTCAGATTGATGGATTTGAGACCATCAATTTTACACTTGTTTGTGATTGATGACCTCAATCACTCCCAATAAATATTTACATTTTTCCTCTAATTATGTGTCTATAATTCCCACTAATGTTATCCTATTCGAAACCCTAATTTGGTGGTGACTTTTTCATCTCTTTCCCTCTTATTAAGACTATATTTTATTAACCCAATTACCGATGTGAGTTTTCTACAAAGGTAGTTTTCTATTTTTATCCATTTATTTTCAAAGAACAATTTCAAATTGCAAGGAATAAATTTATTTAATCTTAGTATAATGTAACATTCCAAGATTTCATAGTAAGTTATCTCATTAATGTAATTCAATAGCTTGTACTACACGCAACATCGAGTTCGAGCGCACCACGACTTACCAAACTAGCCCTTCAAAAAGAAGTTATGAATTTTATTAACTGAATTTTGAATTTAATATACTCCATATAATTTTATAATCTATATTATGTGTTTATTAGACATAATATAAGAACAAATTCATTTTTTTCAGATAAAAGAAGTATTTTTCAAAAAATGAAATTTTACCGCTTTTTAATGGAAAACCCTTTTGAAAACCAATATTTGACACTTTTATATATTAAATTTAATGAAATTAAATTATTCTTTAGAATCTATACATAAAAATTTATTTTGGATAAATATTTGGTACTTTTCTAATAACTTTCATATTTTGATGAATAGTGAAAATACAAAATTTAAATTAAAAACAACTTTTTTAATTGAAATAATTTATAGTGTTAAATAATAAATTTGAATGGTTTTTAAGTATCATTATATTATATTTTTATCATTTAATATAATTTATTTAATTTTATGTAAGTTCACGTTTAAACAAGACATAAACAAGTGTCAATCTTTTGATAGTTTTTATTTCTTAAAAACAAGTTTTTTGTTTTGACGACGGGAATTAATATTAAATTAATTTCTGCCACCTCTGTTTTTTGAATTTGGAAAAACTTATTCCATATTTGGAATCAGAATTTATAAATTGTGTAAATAGGTAACGTTTATTTTTTTACATTTTGAATATTTACTTCAATAAATCTTTTATTTACCGTGGTTAAAAGGCTAAATTCTGTAAATAAGGGTAACAAAAATATATTATTATAATAATACATTTTTCTAAAGTGTGTTCTATTTCTATTGGTTGATACATGGCCGACCATGGTAATCTTTGGGTCTATTTTGGGACCCCATGGAGCCACTTGAGAGTGATAATGACACTTTAAATTAATTAATTTAAAGTAAAGACAAAAATGACAAAAACATATATCTTTTAGTAAAAAAAATTTACATGGGGTTATATTAGTTATATTTTATACTATAAATATTAATTATAAATCTAAAAGTATTTCCTACATAATGGTATTTTATTTATAATTTTTAGACATTAAATAATTTAATTTATTCATGACACAATGATGATGTAGTAATTACCTTATTAATGAATGATTAAAATAAATGATATTATAAATATTAAAATAAATATAATTTGATGGTTTTGATGCCATAAAATAATTTTATAGGTGAATATGACATGTTATGATTGATTAAATGTATTTTTTTCGAAGTAATCAAGTTTTTATGACTTTCACAAAAACCCAAAAACTAAATAAGGCCAAAATTGACATAAATGATTTTTTAAAACAAATACTATATTATTAAATGATATAATAGACCTAAAAATATAAGTCTCAGCCAAAATATTTATATAATAATATATATTATATTAATGAACCACTTGGTGTTCTATTGGTATTTTATAGTATGTTTATTAACAATATAATATAAAAATACAAAGAGACATGGTAAATGTCAAACTATTTAACTAAGAGTTAAATCTAAAAGATAAGGTTAATAGGGTGACCTAAACCTGTCTAAAACCTATTGGTAGAGAATTTTTAGTCTCATACCCACCTTATCCTTGAAATAAATTATTTTGGAGCCATTAGAAACTGAAAATAATTTTATTATAAAATAATATTTCAAGCTTTTCAAAAAGTGACCATCACCTCTCTTATAAAAGGGTACTTCCCCTTATCTTAATTTCACACCTACAAGCCACTTGGCTCAGCCAAACCTAGAAAAACTATCCTCTTAAAATCACTAAAATCAAACTAGAGTCCTTACTTTGATTATAAATCCTACTTAAGGAGCCCTTTTGATCAACTCAAAAGGAAACACCCGAATAAGAGGTAATAATTTCACCACCCTCTTTCAAGTTATTTCCATCTTCCACTTCCTATTTCTTTGTTGTTTCCATTATAAAATAATAAATCCAGTAACTTATATATACAATAATTTTATTATAAATATGGTACAACCATATTCTTTATTCTATCCATCCTATAAATGACAATGTCACCATACGTGCGTACGTACAGCTTACCGTCTCCACGTCGTGGTGTAGTTCGTTATTCAAACACTTCATTATTTGGATGGGTATAATAATGAATATAACTGACGTAAATAATAAATATAATGTGTTAATGATTCTCTATATATGATATACCATGAAATTATATTTGATTTCACCATCAATATAATGATATTGTCGCTCGTGCATATGTACGGATCATCGTCTCCACGAACGCGATGAGATTCCTTCCCCATCATAATCATTCAAGAATAATATTTATTTTATGATTAAAAATAATGTTTATGGACATAATATCATTCTATATATGAATCAAATACATCATATCCATAAAAAATATTTCTTACTTAACCAAGCATATAAAAGGAAATGAATCATTTAACACTCAAAACAATGATACTTCTGAAATATTATAAACAAAGAAATATTAGAGGATCATATATGATATCATATTTATGCATATAGTTCTTTTATAATTTAATAAAAATTATTAAACTATTATACAAGAGGTTAACATACCATCGACCAAGGAAAAGTACATGATAATGGTTAATTTTATAATCTCTTTATTATCTGAGGTTGTTTTTACGTAAGTATCTACTGGGACATATTTATTATCCATATACATTTTTCATAAAAGAGTTTTCAAATGGATTATTTTTAAGAGAATTTTTATTAAAAATCATTTTAAATTTTTTAAAGATTTATTATTATAAAAATTTCTCATTAATGTCCATGTTTTCAAAATAGTTTTAAGGATTTATTTAAATGGACATGAATGTTTTAAAATGTTAATTCCTTTTAAAAGTTTCACAGTGGTATGGTAAACTTTGATTAAAAATATCTTTTAATGTATTACTTTATAAATTATGTGACTTTTAAATGATTTCAAAAAAAATTATATTTCTCTCAAATATTATTTATTTCATCTATGTCAACATCCTTTGATGGATTTTACACTTGTTTGAAGTTGATTCATTATGATAAAAATCTTCTATATTATGTTGAAGGTTTTGTGATATGTTTGACTATGGATGTGTTATTTTTATACCATTCATGGTTTATGGTTAAAGTATTAACATTTATTATGCTATTTTTAATACGAATGTTTATGATATATTTCAATATTTCATATGAGGAATGCATTGTACTTAGTAAGTGTTGGGTGGAGCCCGCTATAGCTCCTCGATGTATTGGTAGGTCACATGAGACAAACTAGTTTCTTGGCATAAGGCCTTGACAAAATATTATTTGTAGTCTTGGCACAAGGCCTTGACTATATGGTTATGAAGTCTCGCATTATGTATTCCATCATTATGAAATTGTCTATTGATATTGAATGTGATTATTCGACTAGTAGAATATCCATGTGAATAATTAAATGGAATTATTGGATTTATATTGGCCATATTATGCTGAATTTTAAGTTTAGAAGGCTTATGGTTTAGTCTTATAAATTGCCTTAATTGTTTATACTTATTTATGAAAGTTTCCGCTATATTTTTATCCTTACTGGGCATCTGAGATCACCCCTTTCTTATGTTTTATTTTCCTAGGATTCCAAGAAGTGTATTATGATTGATAAGCAAGGTTGATCTAGGGGATTAATGACGTTCTCAAAGGATCGTTATGTTGTGTTTTATTGTCTAATTTGTAATGTAACGTTCATGTATGTAATCTATTTTCCAAGACTGCTAAACTGATCGGTCATTCGGGACATGATTCCTTGTAATCATTCCAATGTATTAAAATAATGCACCGACTCTGGGTAACTGGGGTCGGGGTGATACTGTCCAACCTTATTCTCTATCCCTATCCAAAAAAACATGATGGTTAGATTTCTCTTTCATATCCTTGTTTTCACTTCCCACATATGTTATCCTATGTGGAAATCCAGTGATGAGTTACATTGGGTAACCGTTATGTTTCTAACTTTCTTTTTTACAGTGATGTTTTAGTATCCCTTTTTATGATGTGGGTTTCCATGAAATTAACTTTCAAGTAGTAAATGATTTATAATCCCGACGAATTTTGAGGGAAAAATTCATTTTAAGGGAGTAGAATGTAACACCTTGAGATTTTATGAGATAGATTCTTTTTAATTTTTTGGATTTCTTGTGTTTTACTCTACATAAATATTATCTTTCATTATATGTAACACCGTATTAGCTTGCAGTATACACAACACTACAATTGGCTAGTGTTGCACACAATTTCAAGTTCTTTTGATAGAATTTATTTCACACAACACTGAGTATAGATTTTGTTCAATGTATAAATGAAATAAGTTTGTATTGTGTTATATGAAACACCAAAGGAATATTTCACTACATGTAACACTGACTTGGCTTGCGTTACATGTAAGAGCAACCTTCCTCGATAGCGTGTGTTGTACGTGATACCGAGTTTCACTAAACAATTATATATTATTAAAATATTATTATGGGATATAAACTAGAAATTATGAATAGTATTAACCTCATTTTTAATTTTATATAACATTAGAATTCATCTTAAACATTTTCTAGAACATGATATGAGAATAAAATCAATTTTTCGGATGAAATAAGTATTTTTTAAAAAATGCAGTTTTACCTCCTTTTGATGGAGCACCCATTTTAAATCTAGTTTTGACCCTTTTATAATTTAAATTTTACAAAATAATTTTTTTTTGTAATCGGGACATAAAAATTTACTTTTGTTGAATTTTTGGTATTTTTCGGATAAAATTCAAATTTTAATGAATAGTGAAAAATACAGCATTTTAATTGAAAACTACATTTCCATATAATTTATTTATATATGTAGATTATATATTTAATTAGTTTTGAAGTTTAATTGTATTATATTTTTATCATTTAATCCAATTTTGGTCATTGGAAGTAATTTTACTTTTAAATTGGACATAAACACATGTCAATCTTTTGATAGTCATTACTTCTTAAAAACCAACTTTTTGGTTTTAACAATGGGAATTAATTTTAAAATAATTACTACAACTTATGTGTTTTGAATTTTGAAAAATGGATTATATATTTGGAATCATAAGGTTCAAATTTTTTAAATAGTTGTTTTTTATTTTTGGACATTATGAATAGTAACTTCAGTAATTATTTTATTTGCCATGGTTAACGGGTAAATCTGGTAAATAAGGTTAAAAAATAATATTAAAATAATATTAAAATACCCTAAAACATTTCCTAATACTATTTTATGAGATAAATCTAACCATGGGGATCCTTGGGTCATTTTGAGACCTCATGGAACCGCTTGGATGTGAAAATTACATTTTATAAGAATTAATTTAAAGAGAAATATGACATAAACTTGTATCTTCTTAATAAAACAATTTTAATATGGGTTTATACATAAGATAAATTAAACTATAAATAGTAATTATAAATATATAAATATTTTCTACATCATGATATTTTATTTATAATTTTTAGACATCAAATAAATAAATACATTTAAGACACAATGATGATGTAGTGATTTCCTTATTAATGAATGATTTAAATAAATGAGATTATAAATATTAAAACAAATTAATTTTGAAAATTTTTATGCCATCCAAGAATTTTATGGATGATTGTGACTTGTTATATTTTAATTAATGAAGTTTTTTCAAAATAATCAAGTTATTTATTTTTAAAAAGTCATGATATGAATAGTATAAAAATTGACATAAATGAGTTTTTTAAAAAAATATTTTATTAAATGATATAATAGTCCTAAAAATATATGATTAGGCCAAATGACTTAGATAATGTTTTATAGTTCATTAATTAACCACTTTAGGTTCTATTTTTATTTTATAGTAACTATATTAACCATATAGTATGAATATACAAGAAGACATGATAAGAGTTAAATTAGTTAACTAAGGGTTAAAGCTAAATGATAAGGTTATATTTGAGACCTAAACTTGTCTAAAACCTATTGGTTGAAATTATTTAGAAAAAAAATCATCTTATATTCTAATTAAATGAGTTTTGGAACTTTTGAAACTGAAAATCATTTTATAGTAAAATAATATTTCAATACCTTCCTAAAGTGCCCCTCCTCCTCTCTTATAAAAAAGAATCTCCCCCCACATTTCCTCACACCACCTTGAGCCTTATATCTCATCCAAACCCTACCCAATTATCCTAAAAACACTATTATTTAACTTAATTATGTCCTATTTTTCCAAAAATTCCATCCCTAGTGTCCCTAAGATGAGATCCAAAGGAAGTCCAACGAAGAAGAGGTAATTGATTTACCAATTGAAATTAATTTATTTTCTTCTTATACTACATATTTCTATGTTGATTCCATAATTAAGTAATAACTCCATTATATTATACATTATTATATGTTATTTTAATTATGGTACAGCCTTATACCTTCTTTTATCCATCCTATTAATAACAATATCACCATGTGTGAGTATGTATGGCTTACCATCTCCATGCTGTGGTGAAATTTGTTATTCAAAAATATTTTATTATGATGGTTTTAATGATGGGTTTAATGGATAAAAAAATGAATATAACATGATAATTATTCTTTATAATTAATATACCATCCAATTCCATACCATTTAACCATCAAATGGAATGATATCGTCGCTCGTGCGTACGTACAGCTTACCATCTCCACGACACGATGAGAATTATTCTCCACATTAAAAATTCAAGAATGATTATAAATATATATAATAGATAAGTATGAAATATATGACCTAATAATTCTAATTTATTTACTTATATCTATATATATTTCATTTACTTTCTTTCATTCAATTCAATAAGGAAACAGAAATAGTGTTCATGTATATGTAGGGCTTACCGACTCCATGAACAGTGTATTCCATTTTATTTATATATCTATCATATGTATTTATATACTGAATATTTATCATATATAAATAATCTTTTTCATTATATAAGTAATTAAATCACTATATAAGTAATAATATAAATAATAAAAAGTTGAAACACGTATAATAAATAAAAGGATTATTACCCAAAACGTTGCTTTAACATGAATTTGATAAATGAAAGTGTAATATAAAGTCATAAGTGAATCATATGTGATATAATAAATATTATTATAATTATTTTACAAGCTAATAATATGTTTAAACCCACTATACATAAGTTTCAGATATGTAAAAACCATATCAAACCTAAAGTAAGGGATAATTTTGCAATCTCATTTTTATCTGAGATTGTTTATACGTAACTATTTACTAGGGATATATATCATCCAGATCCATGTTTTCTAAAAATATTATCATAAAATATTTACTATTCTTATATGTATGTTTAAATTAATTTTTACTATTTTGATTTTTACTACATGGTATGGAAGGAATCATTCTTTTTTTTAACATACGAGGTACTTTTTGACTTTTCTAGAAAAAGTATGAGGAGAATGTTTTTTTAACTTATACAGCATGAATGGATTTTTACGTTTTTATGATGCCTTATTTACATGAAGATTACTCTACACTATTTAAAGTTTATTTTCAACAGAATTATTTTTTTTAAATTGCACAGCATTTTGAGAAAATAAAATGTTTTTAAAGAAGAAGGGATATTTTCTTCGGGAATTAAGTTCAAGTGTTTTATCGAAATTAGTTTCCATATAAGATGACATTATTAAAAAATGTCATGTTTCATTCCCTATTATTACTTTTATTTTATTTTTTTAATGATAGAATGATATTTTATATGGATTATGTTATTATGAAATTATGTTTAAGAAACCCATTTTATTTCATGGGTGATGTTATGATAAATGATTTATGTTGTTGTGGAACATGTAATAATGATTTCATTATGAGATGGGTGAGACCTATATCTCCCTTCAATGCATTGGGTAAAGATTTATATTTCATATGATAGACATGACTGGAATGGAAAGTAAATACGTTTTAGTAATACATGTCTGGGATGACAAGTAAACTCAGTTTAGTAATGGACTTTATCCACTATGATGGTATTGGTAGCAATTCCTTGGATACTATGGAAATCATGTTAAGTGCTTATTAATTTACTATAATTACATGTTTTATGCCAATGAAATTATATCATGATTAATTTTCCTTTATGATCTATGCCTTACATTCTGCAAATATTTATTTCAAAACTCAAGATTTTGATGTTTAAACTTTATGTTCTTGTTTTTACATTCAAATTTTTATTGGTTGTTTTATGTTCTCCATGTTTACCCTTACTGAGAATTTGAACTCATCCTTTTTCTGTTTTCTTTTACCTAGTATATAAAGAAACGTTTTAGGTTGGAAAAGAAAAGGGTATGATCTTTATGGGAGATGTAGAAGATCTTTCACAAAGTTATAATATTATGTTCTGAGTTTCCAAAGACACTAAACTAATACAGTATTTGGGCATATATTTATGTAATGTGTTATGTATTCTATAAAAGAAATGTAATGTCCATATACGTCAAGTATGGGTCACTATATTCATATATAATAAATTATATTATGTTTAATCAAAGAAGAATTATTTAACTTTATAATAAAACCAAAGTAAAATGGAACCTTATAAATACTTAATTAAAATATAATAACAAAAAAAGTTTTTGATTTGAATAAAAACATTACACAAATTTCAAATCTGTAAAGAATAGATTTATAAGTTCAAAATTATATATTTAAATTAATTATATTAATATTTAAATATTTATTTGGACAATAAATAAGGTTTTATAAACATTTTAGTAATTATTTTATCCTAATAATTTCATAAAAATGATAGTATTTTTAAAATAAGTATTTTTCACTATTCACCCAAAAATCAAATATTTTTGAAAACTCAAAAAAAATCACCATAAGATAATTTTGATATGATAAAACCAAAAAATAAATACCTCTAATAAAATTCAAAAAAAATATTTTATAGAATTTCACCCTTTTAAACATTAACTATTTTTAAACATATGTGGTTTCATTCTAATCATTCAAAATTAAATACTTATTTCCTTGAAATTAAAAAATATGTTTGTATTAGGAAAACATTTATTCGTATATTTTGTTATGTGGTTACTCTTATTCATAACCATTAATCCAATGGATAGCTTATTATAGTCATATTTAAATAATAATATTTATATAGTATATCATGTTTCATTAAAGCTCGATGTTACGTGTATTAAGAAATATTGTTCATAGTATTCATAAACTAAAATCATTGGGTGTTTCATTATCCCCTCCTTATATAAGTTTCATCCTTGAACTTTTAAATCATCTTGAACACATCATGTCATTATAATATATTTTATCATGAATTTTAATTTCTAGGTTAATATCAGGGTACTTTTTATTTTGAAAATAAATATTCCTTAAAAAATATTTTCACCTTTGTGAGAAAACCACTCTTGAATATTTTTTCAAAATAGTATCATGATAGTAAAGTGATAATTTTGACACCAAATGTGATATATTTATCTTCCATTGCTTCAGTTTTTGTAAATATACTTACTTTATTTCATTCCATTATTTAAAAAAAATTTCATCCCTTGGTATTTTTTTAAATTTTTCTACCTCTAAGGAATCTCATTTTCAAAATGATGAATGAAAACAATTAATATTTCATTCTTGATCACTAAAATGAACTCTTAATGGATCATTATATCCATTAAATTAAAATATTCTTCACTGTATGAATGATTTTATAGCTAGTAATTCTTCTTATTTCAATCCATTTTCATAAACCCAAAAATAATAGCATAATAAAAAATAATACTCATTAAATTAAACCGTCAAATGAAGAATTATTGTTTCTAAAACATCAGTAATTATAGCCAAGGATTAATATTAATTATTAAATACTAAAACTCTTTAGAATATGATATTCCAAATTTTAATACATCATAATCCTATATTCACAAAAAAAATACTAAAATAAATGTTAATTAAAAACACATACTGTCCCTAATGGTTATTAAAGTGAGGATTATATGTCATTAAATCCTCAATCAATAAATTTTTCCCAAAAACAATGCAATATAGCAGTCCCTGGATTGTCTCTCGAAGAGGTTGCAATTTGAGTTGCAAAACTATCACTTTTTTTGTTTATTTTTAGAAGAAATGGAAAATTGGTGATTTGATTAAATAATCAAGAACAATAAATAAATAAAAACTAAATAGAAATAAAATTTTTGAATGATCTAGAAAATTTATATTAAATAAAATATGTTTTAAACTAGAATCAAAATAGTGGTTACAAACAAGCTTTAACCTCCCGGACACTCCCCTCTTCCTTGTTTAAAAATTGTCTCCCTAATGAATCTCTCAATGCCTACCCAAATAACTCTGGATAAACACTTTATTTTTCAAAGACATCATATTAAAACCTCAATATGATTGTTTCCCCTCCTGTGGAAGTGATCCAATGACTTGAAGACCTTTAAATAATCAAACCTAATCAAAATCACTATACTCAATGGCAAGACATCACCGAATAAATTTAAATAGGGAAATCAACTATATTATTTCATAGATTGAGAAACCATACAAAACAAACAAGTTGAAAATATATTCAAGAAATAAAATAACCATTTTCATCCAAGAAATATAATTTCAAGAGAGATGCAATAGAGATTATACATGAAGATCAAAACTTGGAAGGGAGTATTCGTCAGTTGTCATTGTCCGCAACCACTTGGTGCTTAGCCTCAAATCACTTGAGCAGCCCACATCATCTCCATTACAGTAATAGTTCTCACCATATTCATCGAGGCTTCTACAAAGCCAACCCCCCTTGAAATTAAAGAATATATGGGAAGCTAAGGGGAGAAGGGCTGGAAATTCTTCTGCCCAGATTCTATTCGTCTAAGGTTGGATTCTGTTTGGAAGCCCTAACAACTGAATCGACCTCTCCACCCTTCTAAAGAGTTGTTCGAAATTATATCCTCTATCGCTCCATAAAATTTCAATCGCTTTGTAGATGTTATGTAAAAGTTATGAATTAATTACTCAATGGATCTTGCTCTGCCCAAGGAGACTCTTCGTCTGCCACATAAGTGTTTCACTCACATAGTTCCCTAATGATCGACTATGACCTTGGAAATCATCATGCATGCGAGGATTGGAGTCTTCTTGCATGCCCAGTTGTAATTAATGAATTTGGAATACGTGTACCTGAAGTTATGATTCATTTGTTGAGGTGGGCTCTACACATCCGAACATAAAAACTTTTACCAAAGAATGATTTATTTTGGCCCTTAGATGGATGATTTTAAACTTGGTCTAGTTGAAAAATGTGAAGACCATTATCTAGGGGTGCCTAAAAAAGGAATCATTCGAATTGGATCAATATATCAAAATATATTCCAAAATCATCAGACTTGTGAAAAAATGCTAAAAATCCAGAATTAGGGCATTTTCACAATTTAGCTCAAAATACAACCAAATTCCATAAATTATGAAATTTAACATGTAATGAAACATTGTTGAGGATTAAATCATTGAAATGTAGATAAAATATATTAAAAATATCAGCTCTATCAATTCCCCCATACTTAGAACTTGGTCTCCTGGACAAGTGATCATCAAAACCAAATCAATGCATATTCAAAACACAAACCAATGAGGTTCACCAATCAACCACCAAGAATCGGATAATATCATGCCTCATAAAAAAATGATTCAAGTTGTAAATTAAGTTCATTCAATCATTTCCACATATATTCTCTTCTCATTCAGACAAGAAACTTACCTCACAAAAATTTTCTCTCAACACGAATATTGATTTTCAACAAAGCTTCTATCATCCAAACACATGAAAGAATCATTATAGGCTTGAAAAATTTATATATCTCCACCCAATATGAGCCAAGAAAAATGTCATCATCATAAGGGTTTTCAAGGTTGTTCAATGGATAAAGGTATGTGGGTTTCAAATGTCCAAAATTTTGAGGCCAAATAATGAGAGTTTGACTCATTTTTGAAGCAAAAAATGCATCAATCTAATCTTCACTCATGTGGGGAATCCTCCTTAATCTCTTCCAATGATAGTCTGATTTGAGCATCTCTAAGAATATCTTTTCCACCTCATTCCATAAACATTTTAGCAGAAAAGGTTAAATTTCTTTTCTTAATTTTTTTTCAGAAGCTTCAGATTGGGTACAAATTTCTTCCATTAAGAACTCCAGATAGGCACAGCTCTCTTCCATTGAGAGCTCCAGACAAGTACAACTCTCTTCCATTGAGAGCTCTAGACAGAAACAGCTCCCAAAAAAATATTTTTCAGCTGCAAAAAAATCTCTTCAGAGTTTTGATAACCACCCAAAGAAACACCAGATAAATTATCACACCACAGGTCATCTCCACCACACTTAAGTTCAACTAGATCATGCATTTATACTTATAGAGCATGTTGGAAAGGGAAAATGGATTGAATTGTGTCTATATAGAAGGAATTACATGGCTACTAAGGGCTCAAGAAAGATAAAATGTACATGGTGGGACAAAATAAAAAGGATAATCATGAAAATGGGGCTTTCAATCAAAAACAAATTGCCCCAATCATTTCAATCACACTCACCATAGCCCTCAAGTTTTGATATAAATAGATCAAGTTATGGTTCAATCAAACATGCATTCTTTGGTTCACTCAGGAAGTGAGATGAATGTGAATAAGACGAAAAATTGGTTCAGAATACTCATGGGTAGGTGATTTTCAATATTAGACAGCATTCATGGCATGGAATTCAAGATTGAATGGTAATTTCAAAAATTTTGAACATGAAACAGTGTCTTTTTCACCATTCATTTATAACCAGATTCAACGGATCAATTGGCTCACTCATTGATCGGGTTTTCAAAAATTACAAATATCATCATGTAAGCTCACAATTTGTTTTTCAAAATATTAAATAAAACACACAATGTTTGAAAAATAAAAGAACACACCAAAAATTGAAAGAGAGAGAAGAGGATAGAAAAAAAATTGAAATGAAAGCTCACAAAATCCTAATCTACCCAGCATGTTTCTCCCCCCACACTTATTTTATGCAATGTCCTCATTGTGTAAAATTTTTTATGAATTTGAAATTCAAGAAAAAAAAGACATTACAAAAAAAAGTGATACGGAAAAACACAACTTGGCATCAATTGTATTCTGCTTCATGAAGATGGATCTCCTCCCCTAGAGGATCTTGAACATTCTCTCTAAACAGCTTCAACCTGTGCCCATAGACTGTGAATGGTGTCCCTTTTCTTGGTTCTTTAATCTGGATTGCACCAAAAGAAAAAACATGAGTAATAATGAAAGGAACAGACCATTTGGAACAAAATTTACCCAGGAACAGCTTCAATCTAGAATCAAACAACAACACTTTTTCTCCTTTGTTAAAGTTTTTTTTGAGAATCATCTCATCATGAAATTCTTTGGTTCATTCCTTGTACAACCTAGAACTTTCATATTCGTTATTTCTGATCTCCTCTAGCTCCTACAAACAAAATTTTCTTTCTTCTCCAGCAGAAAACAGATTCATGTTACACGTTTTAATAGCCCAAAAATATTTGTGTTATAACTATACCGGAAGATGAAAATCCTATCCATAGACTAATTTAAATGGTGAAATTCCAATTGGGGTTTTGAATGTAGTCTTATAAGCCCATAGTGCATCATCAAGTCTCAAACACCAATCCTTTCTATTCGGGTTCACCGTTTTTTCTAGAATTTGTTTGATTTCTCTATTGGACAACTCAACAATTCCATTTGTTTGAGGGTGATAGGGTGTAGAGACCCTATGATGAACTCCATACTTCTTCAATAGTGATTCCAAAGTCTTGTTACAAAAATGAGTACCTTGATCCATAATCAAGAACTTTGTAAATCCAAACCCTGAAAATACATTTCCTTTCACAAACTTGGACACAATTTTGGCATCATCAGCTCTTGTGGGAATAGCTTCTACCCACTTGGATACATAATAAAAATCAAGAAAAATGTAAATATGTAAAAATTAATTGGGAAAAGGTCCCATGAAATCCATACCCCAAACATCAAATTAATCACAAAACAAAAGAGGTTGTTGTGGCATCTCAGTTCTTTTGGAAATTCTCCCTTGAAATTGACAATTTCTACATGTACTCAAGAAATCAAAAGCATCTCTAAAAATGGTAGGACAATAAAAACCAAAATCAAGCCCCTTTCTTGCAGTTATTTGAGGTCTAAAGTGTCCTCCATAGCTCAATGTGTGACAAAAGTTTATGACAGATTGAAATTCAGAATTTGGAATGCATCGCCTAATCATTTGATCACTACCAACATGCCACAAGTAAGGATCATCCCAAATGTAATTCTTTGAATCACTCAAAAGTTTATAAATTTGATTCTTAGAAAACCAGTGGGGAACATCATCAGAAGCTAAATAATTCATGAGATCTGAAAACCATGGCCTTTTGGTTTGACAAGCATACAACTCCTCATCTGGAAAATTTTCCTTAATTGGAGGATAGATATGAGGATCCCCATTCAAAACAGATGTTATCCTACTCAAATGAGCATCAAAAAGGTTTTTACTTCATTTATTGTCCTTTATTTCAACATCAAACTCCTGTAACAAAAAAATCCATCTCAAAAGTCATGGTTTTTCATCATGTTTCTTCATCAAAAATTTGATTGCAGAATGTTTAGTGAAAACAATCACCTTAGAGCCCAGAAGATAACATCTAAATTTTTCTAAAGCAAAGACAACAGAAAACAGTTCCTTCTCAGTTGTTGTATAGTTTGATTGGGCATGATCTATTGTTCTAGAGGCATAGGAAATCACATGAGATTTCTTTTCCAACCTTTGACTTAAAACATCCCCAGGAGAAAATCCAGATGTATCAGTCATGATTTCAAAGGGAAAGTCCCATTTGGGAGTTTGAACAATGGGAGGAGTTATCAATTTCGGTTGCAACTCTCCAAAGGCCTGTTTACAATTTTCATCAAAGAAAAATGGGGTGTCTTTCTGGAGAAATATAGAAAATGGAAGTGAAACCTTACTAAAATCCTTAATAAATCTCCTATAAAAACCAGCATGACCAAGAAATGATTTCACATCTCTGACTGTTTTTGGGTATGGAAATGAAGAAATGACCTCAACTTTGGACTTATCAACTTGAATTCCATCCAGAGACACAACATATCCAAGAAAAATTCCCTTACCCACCATGAAATGACATTTTTCATAATTAAGAACAAGGTTCTTATCAATGCATGTTTCAAGAACATGATCCAGACCTTCCAAAAAACTTTCAAATGATGAGCCATAAACAGTGAAGTCATCCATAAAACATTCCATGCATGTTTCAAGAAAATCAGATAAAATGCTCAGCATACACCTTTGAAAAGTTCCAGGAGCATTGCACAAACCAAAGGGAATCCTTCAATAGGAAATGTTCCAAATGGGCATGTGAATGTGGTTTTTTCTTGATCCTCCAGTGCAATATGAATTTGGAAATAACTAGATAATCCATCTAGAAAATAATAATGGGTTTTTCCAGCCAGTCTTTCAAGGACCTGATCAAGAAATGGCAACGGGAAGTGGCATTTCCTTGTAGCAAAATTGATCTTCCTATAATCAATTCACATTCTCCATTTATTTGGAAGCCTAATAGGAACAAGCTCACCAAATTCATTCTTTAAGATTGTGAAGCCACCTTTTTTGGGAACTACATGGATTGGACTCACTCATTGACTATCAGAGATGGGAAAAATAATTCTAGCATCTAAAAGGGTGGTAACTTCCTTCTTAAAAACCTCTAAAAGTGTTGGATTCAACCTCCTTTGAAATTGTCTCACAGGTTTAACATTTTCCTACATTAAAATTCTATTCATGCACACTAAGGGGATGAATCCATATAAATCAGATAAATTCCATCCAATATCTTTCTTGTGGGTTTTTAGGACTCCTAAAAATTTATTCTCTTGGTCCTTTGACAAATCTTTTGAAATTATAACAGGGAATGTTTCATTTTCACCTAAGAAAGCATATTTGAGATTATCAGGAAGTGGTTTCAACTCTAACTCAGCTGGGGTATTTTCATTGATCAAGGAACATTTCTCACAGGTGTGGTTGTTTAGTGGGGCTCCAGATTTTAAAGGAAATTCACCATGATAATCAATTTCAATGTTCTCAAAATTTGTTTCTAGTGTAAAATTTTCAATTTCTTTTGGGAGACCACTAGAAGCACTATGGATTTCCAGAGAGACATCTTCATAAATGTTGAGATCAATAGAATATTGCAAAGTAGTCTCAACATTCTAAGACTCATCATAAGCTTCATTTTCCCTCTCTTGTTGATCATATTCAGTAACAAACAAATTTCCATTATTAAGAACAGCAACTGGTTTCTCGTCATATGAAAAATTAGGGAACATCTCAGTGGAAAATCAATCAATCATGTTCACTTGGGGGATGAATGATCCTCGACTGGGTGTTTCATGGACTGAAAAACAATGAAATGAACAACCTCTCCTCCAAACTCTAGTGAAAGTGTTCCCTTATGAACATTGATGATTGATTTTTCAGTTTTCAGAAATGGTCTCCCTAGAATGAGAGGTGCATGGGTACTAAACCGATCATCTTCCATATCCAAGACATAGAAATCCATAGGAAAAATCATGTCTCTCACTTGAACAAGAACATCCTCAATAACTCTAGTAGGCTCGGTGGTACTTCGGTTGGTAAGTTGAATGATGATCCCAGAGGGTTTCAATTCTCCCACATGAAGAGATGAGTAAACAGAATGTGGCATAACATTGATGGAGTCCCATAAATCAAGCATAACATCCTTGAATTCACATTTACCAATGGTGTAAGGAATGGTAAAGGTTCCTGGGTTTTTACATTTGACAGACAAGGAATTCTGGATTATGGATGAAACATTCCTCCCCAAGTTGACATTTTCACCTCCTTTGAATTTCCTCTTGTGTGTACACATTTCTTTCAAAAACTTTTCATACCTTAGAATTTGTTTCACAGCTTCAAGAAAAGGTATATTGACTTGAAATTTCTTAAAAGTCCCCAAAACATCTGTATCCAACTCTTTCTCAGCACTCCACTTCACTGGTGGTTCACTCCTAGGGTAAGGCAATGGTGGTTTGGTTGTTTCAAGGATATTCTGAGCACTTCTTTGAGAAAGAAAAGGACCAGACATCCTCTTCCAATCTCTCTTTGTTCTTTCAAGCTACATTTCTTCTCTTGACATTGTGTTTCCCTTCAAATAACATTTAGAATTTCCATCATTTCCATCAGTGGTGGGATTCCTAAAAACAGTTTCCACAGTAGGTTTTGGTTTCTCCATTTTAGGGGTATTAAATTTTTTTCTACTCATAAGTTCAATTGCCCTCACATTTTCCTTCCCTTTATCTCTCAGATTCACTTGAGGTTGTGATGGAAAACCTCTAATCATTTGATTTTTTATGCAACTAAGATCAGAGGCAAGTTTACCCATTTGAGTCATTAAGGTATTCAGAATTTTTTCTTGTTGATCTTGTGTTTGTTTCATTTCCTCATGTTGTTTCCTCATTTCTTCTTCAATATTACTCCTTGAATTTTGAGAGGTAGGGGCGGGCTGAAATTTTCTTCCAGAATGAGCATTGGCTTTCTCGTTGAAATATCTTGGTTGTGAATTTCTTCATTGTCCTTGGAAGAAGCTTCTAGGTTGTTCAGGATGTCGAAATCTTTCATTAGAGTGGTTATTCCAGCCTTGATTGAAATTTTGATTTGATTGAAATGGCCTTTGTTGGTTTTATTTAAAGGGTTTTCCAGGAAAAACAGCATTTCAGTTCTCATAAGGTTCATGAATTTGTGGGCATTGGTAACTAAAATGGTCATTGGAAGAACAAATTCCATAGTAGACTTGCATTTGAAATGTTTCTTCGGGTTTGGGTGGTGTTGGTGGGTTATTATATAACATCATTGACCTCACCATGGTGGTAAGATCAGAAAGTTGACTCGCAATCATATTGTTTTCAGGACTAGCAATGGGGAACTCTTGGGTAGATTTCACATGAATAAGGCCTCTTGTTCCAAATTGTTGAGTGTTTTGGGCCATGTTTGCAATTAATGTCCTAGAAGAAGTTGGTGTTTTTTCAACTAGATCCCCTCCTACAGCAACATCAATCATGCTTCTATTAGTAGCTCATAAAAATATTGAATAAAAAGTTGATAACTAATTTGATGGTGGGGGCAACTGAAACAAATTCTTTTGAAGTGTTCCCAGTACTCATGCAATGTTTCACCTTGAGTTTTCCTAATTCCAAAAATCTCCATTCTAATGGAATTAGTTCTAGAAGTAGGGAAAAATTTTCAAGGAAAAGTTTATTCAATTCATTTCAATCCCTAATCAAAGTAGAATGCAAATAGAAAAACCATTCTTTGGCAACTCCTTCTAATGAAAAAGGAAATGACCACAATTTCATTTTATTTGCATCAACTCCCTGGGGTTTCATGTTGACATAGAGATAACTAAATTTTTGAAGGTTTTTATGTGGATATTCCCCTAGAAAACCATTAAATTTTGGAAGTTGGTGAAAGAAACCAGATTTAATTTTAAACCCAGAAGGTGCATCAGGATATTCAATAGGACTTTCTTGATTTTCATCATAAGATGAAGCCAATTTTTTCAAGGTTCT
This sequence comes from Viscum album, assembly GCA_963277665.1. NCBI lineage: Eukaryota > Viridiplantae > Streptophyta > Magnoliopsida > Santalales > Viscaceae > Viscum > Viscum album. The sequence continues at coordinate 173,892,268 of OY728119.1, read as the reverse complement.
ATTTTCATCCATTGGAATTTTAGTTTCAACCAGGTTTCTTTTAAGTGTGTTATTAAAAGATTCACATCTTGGGAAAAGGGTATTTCTGGTAGCTCTATCCCTAGAGTGAAAAGTTCTATCGATTTCAGAATCCAATGGGAACAAATTTGGGATAGAATTTCGGGTCATGAAAAAACAATTTCCACACAAATAAACTCAAGAAACCTCTCTAGAAATGGTGCCAGTTGAAGTGAGGATTATTTGTCATTAAATCCTCAATCAATAAATTTTCCCCAAAAACAATCCAATATAGAAGTCCCTGAATTGCCTCTCAAGGAGGTTGCAATTTGAGTTGCAAAACTGTCACTTTTTTTGTTTATTTTCACACGAAATGGAAAATTGGGGATTTTATTAAAGACTCAAGAAAAGTAAATAAATAAAAACTAAAGAGAAAAAAAATTTATGAATGAGCTAGAAAATTGATAGTAAATAAAATAGGTTTTAAACCAGAATCAAAATAGTGGTTACAGACAAGCTTTAACCTCTCGGACACTCCCCTCTTCCTTGTTTAAAAATTATCTCCCTAATGAATATCTCAATGCCTACCCAAATACCTCTGAATAAACACCTTATTTTGCAATGATATCATATTAAAATCTCAATATTATTTTTTCCCCTCCTATATAAGTGATCCAATTACTTAAAGACCTTCAAATAATCAAACCTAATCGAAATCACTATGCTCAACGGAAAGACCTCACCAAAGAAATTTAAATAGGGAAATCAGCTATTTTACTTCATAGATTGGGAAACCATCCAAAACAAACAAGTTGAAAATATATTCAAGAAATAAAACAACTTCTGTCATCCAAGAAATATAAGTTCAAGAGAGATGCAATAGAGATTACACATGAAGATCAAAACTCGGAAGGGAGTGTCTGTCGGTTGTCGTCGTCCGCAACCACTTGGTGCTTAGCCTCTCATCACTTGAGCAGCCTACATCATCTCCATTATAGTAAGATTTCTCACCATCTTCATCGGGGCTTCTACAAAGCCAACGCCCTCTTGAAATGAAAGAAGAGATGGAAAGCTAAGGGGAGGAGGGCTGGAAATTCTTCTGTCCAGATTATATCCATCCAAAGTTCGCTTCTATTTGGAATCCCTCCTGGATGAATCAACCTATCCACCCTTCTAAAGATTTGTTCGAAATTATATCCTATGTCGCTCCTCAGACTTTCAACCACTTAGGAGACGTGATGTAAAATTTATGAATTAATTACTCAACAGTTCTTGCTCTGCCCGAGGAGACTCTTCATATCCCACATAAGTGTCTCGCTCACATAGTTCCATAATAATAAACTTTGACCTTTTAACTCATCATTCACGTGCAACATGGAGTCTTCTTTCATTCCCAGTTAGAATTAATGATTTTGGAAACATTTAGCTAAAGTTATGCTTCATTTATTGAGGTGGGATCCACACATCCAAACATAAAAACTTTTACCAAAGAATGATTTATTTGGGCCCTTATATGGATTATTTTTAACTTATTCCAATTGAAAAATGTGAATACCATTATCTGGGGGTGCCTAAAAAAAGAATCATTTGAATTGGATCAATATATAAAAAGATATGCCTGAAACATCATACTAGTGAAAAAATGCTAAAAATCCAAAATTAGGGTATTTTCACAATTTAGCTCAAAATACAACCAAATTCCATAAATTATGCAATTTAACATGTAATGAAACATTGGTCAGGATTAAATAATTGAAATGTAGATAAACTATATTGAAAATATTAGCTCTATCAGTTATAAACAACGTTGAATGATTTCCTTGTCTTTTAAAAATCAACAAATATTTCATCACTGGATACTACATTTCCAAGAAAATAAACATTCAAGATGTCAAAATACACACATTATAAATTTCTGAAATAACAAATTTCCATTAAGAGTCTCATGAATGATTCAAAAGTTATTATCAATCTCTTTTTCAATTTTATAGTTGTCCCAACTCCTTCCCCTCAAAGATACCCCTCACGGGTTGGTAATGAGAGAAGAAAAAGAATGACACCAAAAGCCCCTATCTTATATTCCATGGATTGGGAAGAAGTAAATAGGGTATATCATACACACAAATTACAATTATTACCATATTAATGAACTTTAGGAATGATAGATAAGATAAAATCCTCCATACAACTCATATTATTGATAAAATTAAAATATCCCAAGTACATGCATGTAATTTCATACAGACTGAAGAAAATGCAAAGGAAACTACAAGAACCATAAGATCATCCTTGGAAATGACCATAAAATCCCAAAAATATCCTGAATAAACAATGACCTAGTAATTTCTATCTTGATATCCAACAAACTCATGTGGTCCTGAAAAACAGTTTATTTAAATATACGGTGAGAATAATAGGTATACTCAATATGATACTCCATAAATCCTCTCATAAAAAAGATTGAGAATACATACTAATTTCTAGTGAAAATAAATTAAATCTAACTCATTACATAAATAAGTATATAAAGTTCATATCCTCTCCATCTTTCACCAAGTATCGCAAACAAGTAATAAGGTAACATCCAACATAATCTCAAAAGAAGGTACCCTACTATAACTTAACAACTAGTTTTATACTCTTACCCAATGTCGCACATCCCTTATCATCTCTCTACAAAAATAAAACAAGACCAAAGTATAGTGACCCTAACCTTCTACACATATCATTACATGATTTTAAGCATAATAAAACATCATATTACAATCCAAGGATCATTAAGTCTAATGTCTTGCATGACTATGTATATAATCAATCATTATAAAAATAACTTTTTATTTAATATCCATAATGAGCTCTTATCTTCAATTGTGCTCATACATCTTCATAAGATAACCTGGGAATAACATAAATAAAGGGATGAGCTAAAATTCCAATAAGGGGGAAAAATATAGAAATAAAGTTTTAGCACATGGGTTAGAAGGAATGGATTTATGATATAAAAAGGCATGGAACATGTGAAATCATAAAATATTATCATGGGAAAATATAAAAATGAATTCATAGTAATGATTAAGCAATATAAATCATGAATTTAGCACAATTAAAGGCTCATTTCACATAGAGTATCACAAGTCAAGGTTAACCACCAAGACCGTTTCACATGGTAGAACGAGTCAAGGAAAATCGCTAAGACTGTTGCAAATAACATCTGATGAGACTAAAATTTACCCAATGCATTAGAGATCTATTTGGTTGCACCCATCTTAACATGTTCATGAATATCTTTTCCACATTAATATTCATACATAATCAATCATACATAAACATAAGGGTACCCATTGAAATAAATGGGTATCATAAACATGTCATAATGCATAATGAATGGGCATATCATAAAAGAGTCCATGAAAGGAAGGAATTAAAACATACATGGAAATTCATAAGTTAAAATAATCATATATCATGGTAAGTGATTTCAAACATAATTTACAACGATTAAGAAGAGTATTTAAGAAATTTTAACATTAAAACATTTTAGTGCGGTTTTAAGGAAAATACTAACGAGCATTTAAAATAGAAAAGAGAACAATCTTTATATAAAAACAGAAGTGATCCAAAAAGGTTTTCATAATAAAAAAATGATTTTATAAAAAAAATCTTAAAACATATTGTTGAGTTCACTTGAAATTGGATATGAATTTGGGAATTTTCCTTAAAATAGGTTTACTTATCGAGAAGTATTGAGGATAGAATCACATAAAAGCATGTATATCCCCAAAAGAGAATGATTAATGGATCTTGATATATTAATTTGGACGCATAAAAATAAATTAGAAGAATTATTTTAATAGAATATAGGATTTTATTTGGGTAAAAAGAGAGTAATAAAACCCCGAAGAAATAACAGAGGTTCGGGTAGAATCCCTTACAGAATATTGGCATGGTATAGGGTGTACTTATGACGGCTCAATTAGAGATAAAGGTGGTTCTAGTCTTTTATAAATTATGAGGGAAGTATGGGGAGATTTTAATTCATACCCCATCAATATTAATTGCACATAAAAGGGTGTAACATAGTGGATATTCTTGAATAAATGTGAGAAAGAGGGGATCCATTACCTTAAGCCCGACGGTGTTCTTTTCTTGATCTTAATGACTTGAATAATAAACTTATGTTAATTAATTAAGAATTAAGTAACCTCTTTTAAATTTAAATTATTTATTATAACTTTTTGAGTTCATTCATAACTTGTTTTATTGGTTAGGAGGTTCAATTTCATCGTTCGAGTCTGTTTGCTTCCATGTTTTTAAGGATTGGTTCACTTATATTCATGTTCAGACACACATGTTTGATGAGAGTGGTTGTCCAGAATTGAAGTTATATTCCCTTAGTGAACATGCAGAATATTAAATTTTTATAAAATTCATTTGGTTATTTAGATTGAAGGTGAATCATTATGTAAAACATTAATGATAAACGCTTGGATTAATTTGGTGATTTTTCTCATAATTACTTTGTTTTGTATTATTATTATAAATAAGGGGTGAAAAAGGATTCCAGAACATCACACAAGATAAAATAAATGTTTAATAGTCTAGTCCAACCATAAAAATGGTTTCATGACTAGAATTTAAGATTGTAATAGAAATTTATAACTTGTCATCCTTGAATGTGATAAATTAACACATCTCGGATGGTGTTTTCATTTATTTCGTATAAAAGGAGGGGAAAAATATATGATAATGAATTATCCTATTAACATAACAGAATTATAATAAATTTATGATACTTTATTTTTTATACCATTTTTATGATGAGAGTTTAGGAAAGAAAATAGAACAAAGGAACATGAAACGAAAATGAAAGGAAAGAAAAGTGGAGTTTACCTCTTGAATTAATCTTCCTTGAGAACCTCTTAAGGTGAAAGGATTTGGTATTTTGAGGATACCAAGGGATTATGGATGTGGGGGAGGAGCTTAAGGATATATTTGGGCAGAATTTAGGGACAACACAAGGCTTTAGAGGAGTGAAGAGAAGAGGGGAGTGTGGGTGGTTTTTATAGTGGAGGGGAGGAGGGTTTTCTTTATATTTTAATCATTAGTTTGTTATTTTTCCATAAGACAAGAAATATTGATGATTTTGTGACCAAAAATAGTAATAAGTGCATGTTAGTTAAAACCAATGGCCATTTACATCATCCATAACTCAAGCATGATGCATAAATTCAGGTTTTAGCATTTATCATGAATTATTGTATTTTACTATTCATCAAAAATTCAAGTATTTTTTAAAAGTCCCAAAAAATCACCCTAACCATTTTTCAACGTGTAGAATCCAAAAATGGAATCCATTTTTCAAAAATAAGTTTCTAAATATGATTAATTTAATTTTTAATTGAAATCATAATTTACTTGAAAAATATAGATTTTAATACTAACACTGATTTTATAATGCTTTCAAAAAAATTACATAAAGTCTCATAAAATTATCTTAAAACTAGAAGACATATAATTAATAATTTATGAACACCTTTTTGAAAAATAAATTTTCTTTTAAATTAATTAATTAATTGTAATTTATTATTTATGACTTACAAAAATACCAATACTTTTACTATGGTCATATTATCTCTTATAAGATGCCTAAATTTTATTTATACATTCATGGATGAGGTTACTATTATTTTGGATGATTTACTATTCATAAGGGTCATATTACTATTCATAAGGGTAGTTTACTATTCACCAAAAAATAAGTTTGTTCCATTAGACTCCAAACATCTTACTGGTCGCAACCGTGTATGTCAAGTTTTCGAAATTCAAATCACAGAGGTGACAATATTATGTTTAAAGGTCACATAGTACTTAGTAGTTCATTATGTTGTAATTTCATGTGATTATATTATATAGTTATAAGAAGCAAAATTCCATTGATAAAACATTGGTTCGTTACATTATTCGCCCCTTATAAAATTTCTCCCTCAATTTTTTTTTACATTCTAATCCATAAATAGGTGTGGGTACTTTTCCTTCATTACCTCTTCCAGTTCCCATGTTGCCTCTTCATACTTATGGTTCCACCACAGTACTTTGACCGAGTGAGTAGTCTTGTTACATAGAACTTTATCTCTATGATCCAAGATCTTCAATGGATTCTCCTCGTAAGAAAGATCATTCTCCAACTATACCACATCTGAATATAGTACATGTGAATGGTATGGTATTTACTTCCTTAAGAGGGATACATGAAAGATATCATGTACTTTGGAAATGGTATGTGGAATTTCTAGTCAATATTCCACAGATCCAACATGATCAAGAATCTCAAATGGGATAATGTACCTGGGACTTAGCTTTCCTTTCTTCCCAAACCTCATGATCTTCTTCCAAAGAGATATACATAGAAATAACTTGTCTCCAACTTTGAACTCAATGTATAGTTGGCGATTTTCTTCATAACTCTATTTTCAACTTTGGGTTTCCTTGATGTGATACTGAAGGGTTTTCTCCTTCTCCATCATTTCTTCGACCATTTCAGGTCCTAACATCTTACGCTCAATAACTTCATCCCAACACGTCGATGTTCTATACCTTTTCCCATTAAGGGCTTCATATGGTGCCATTCAGATTATAGAGTTGAAACTATTATTGTAGGAGAATTCAACCAGTGGAAGATGTTGTTCCCATCCTCCTTTGAAGTATGTAGAACATGCTCTGAACATATCTTCTAGTTTCTGAATAGTTCTCTCATATTTTCTATCATTTTGAGTATCATAAGACGTACTGAAGTTCAGTTCAGTTCTTAGAGCATGTTAGAGACTTTTACAGAACTTTGAGATGAATCTCAGATCTCTATCGGATACAATATATAGTGGTAATCCATGAAACCTTACCAATTATTTGATATATATCTGTGTAAGTTGATCCAATGTGGACTCTTCTCGAATCATGATAAAGTGATTTGTCATTGTAAGACGATCCATAATGACCCATATAGCATTGCTTCCTTTGTATTTTCTTAAGAGTCTTGTGAAAAAGCCCATGGTGATGTTCTCTCATTTCAATTTTGGTATGGGTAGTGGTTGCATCATCCCCTTAGACTTCTATTTTTCTTCATATTTTCCCACCAAAAGTTATCTCGGAGATCTCGATACATCTTTGTGCTCCCGGGGTGAATAGAGAAGGTTGAGCTATGTGCCTCATTCAAAATATCCTTCTTTATCTATGGATTGTATGGTACACATAATCATGACCCATATCTTACAACTCTTTCCTCATCAATTTTGAACTCATAGGATTTCCCATTTCTAATGGCTTCCACCCTTTTTTGAATTTCCACATCTTTTCTTTGAGAATCCATTATTTTACCCATGAGGGATGGTTGAGTGTTCATTTGAGAAAGGATTGATGGTGTTCCTCCATTAATGATCCCCATTTCCATCCTCTAAAAATCTAAGAATGTTGGATTCTTTTAAATTCTCATCATTGATAAAGATGTTGGATCCTTTCTTCTTAGAGCATCTACCACCTTGTTTGCCTTACTGAGATGGTAGTGGATTGAGCAGTCATATTCCTTGATGAGATTTATCCATCATATATGGATCATATTAAGCTCTTTCTATGTGAATATATATTTGATACTCCTATGACCAGTATATATCTCACACTTCTTCCCATAAAGATAATGCTGCTAGATTTTCAATGCAAAGATCATAGTTTCCAACTTCAGATCATACATAGGATAGTTTTTCTCATAGATATTCAGCTACCTTGAGGTGTAGGCTATCACATTATCATTTTTCATCAACACATAACCTAAACCCTTCTTTGAATATTCACTATACACCACAAAGAGTTCGCCACTTGTTGGGAGTGTGAGTATTAGCGTAGTGATTAGCCTCTTTTTCAACTCCTTAAAACAGTCTTCACATTCCTGTGTCCAGAAAAGATTCACTCACTTACATGTCATCTTTGTCATTGGGTTTGAAAATAATGATAAGTTCTTCATAAATAATTGATAATACCCAGCTAGACCCAGAAATCTGTGGATCTCTATTACCGATGTTGTCCTTGGCCACTCTTCAATTTCCTTTGTCTTGAAAGGTTCTACAGATATCCCTTTGCTAGTGATAACATGTCCCAAGAATGATACTTCCTCCATAAAAAAATCACATTTACTATACTTTTAATATAGCTTCTCCCTTGGTAATGTCTTTAGAACAGTATTCAAATTCTCCTCGTGTTCCTCCTTGCTCTTGGAGTATATCAGAATATCGTCAATAAATACTACAACAAATTTTTTAAGGTAATCTATAAAGAATCTATTCATTAAATATCTGAAAATTTCTAGAGAATTAGTGAGTCCTAAGGGAAACACTATGACCTCATAGTTTTCATACCTCATTCGAAATTCAGTCTTGGGAATATCTTCCTTCCTCACCTTTAATTGGTGATATCCCGACCAAAGGTCCACCTTAGAGAAATAATTATCCCCACGAAGCTGATCGAACAAGTCATCTATCCATGGTATGGGATACTTTTTATTTTTCATTATTTTATTGAGCTCACAATAATCAATTCAGATTCGCATTGATCCATCCTTCTTCTTGAAGAAGAGGACTAGCACGCCCCATGGTGAAGCACTCGAGCGTATAAAACCCTTCTCTAGATTCTCCTATAATAGCTTATTTAGCTCTTCCAACTCTACGGTGGTCATTCTATAAGGTTTATTTGATATAGTCATAGATCCATGAATAATTTCAATTGAGAAATCAACCTCTCAATCAGAAGGATGACCAGACAACTCTTTAGAGAATATATCAGTGTAATCCCTCATGATGTTCATGTCTTCAAGCATGATTTTCTCCTTTGTCTCAATCATTTGAGCTAGACATGCTTGCTCATAACGAATTAATATCCACACTTGATATAATGATTCCAAATGAGATTCGTCTTCCTCCTTACACTTGTATAGAATTGTAGGAAGCTTTGGGGTGTGAAGAGTGATCCCTTTCCTGAAAGTTGATGTTCTATTTGTATAAAGATAGCTAATCCATGCCCAAGATAGCATTGAACTCTACTAAAGGAAATATGATGATATTTACTGGGAAGTTTAGTCCACAAAACTTTACCAGGGAGGAGTTATAAACAAAAGATGCAATAATTTCTCCTTTTTTTGTTCTCACAAATAACGTATCCTTTAAATAATGAGATGGTGTTTGAATAGTTATACTAAACTTGAAATATATGAAATAATGTGTAGAACTAGAATCAAGTAGTACGTTAACTATTCTTGAATGAATAAATAGAATACTTGTCACTACATCTTTTTCCGGATCCACCTTAGTAGTAGTGATAGTATAAACCCTTCCTTGATTCCTTAGATGTTGTTATTGATTACCTCTGACAACCCTCAACTTAGAGAAATTGTTTGCATAATTCTCATGATCCTTGCAGTAGTAACACTGCACTATAGACTGAGTGTTGTTCTAAACCTTCCTTTCTTCTTATACATTAGTGAGATTTTTCATATCTATTCAGTAGTTTTTAGCTAGATGTCCCAACTTTCCACATTTAATGCAATTCTTGGTTTCCTTTAGATAGTTTCCAGGATGCTTCTTCCCATAATTTTTACATGTAGGATGATTATTCTTCTTTCAAGCATGGAATTTATTTGTATAACCTCCCACATTAAATTCTATTTTCCACTTTTTTTTGTTAGGCCCATGATACCACTAAGAGTCTATGATCTCCATTTCAACCTTAAGGTCACAACAGACAATCTCCTCATAACTGTCAAAGTCTCAAATTTCCAACACTTTTCATAGACTTGGATTTATACAGTTAAAGAAGTGATCCACCTTTATTTTTGTGTTCATGACAAAGCCAAAGGTGTACCTTGCAAGCCCTGTAAAGTTTGATTCATACGCCCCGGTTGACTCATCTTCCTTCTGCTTGAGTCCAAGGAACTCTCTTTCCATCTTGAGACAGAGGGTTCGGGAAAAATATTTATTGAAAAACATTCTCTTGAATTCCTCCCAATACAAGGAATCAATTTCCTCCTGGGGCTTCACATTCTTGATTAGTTTCCACCACTAATCAGGTTCCCCATCAAAACGATAGACCACCAGCAAAACTTTCTCTTCTTCTGAGTAATGGAGGATAGAGAATATCTTTTCAATGGAGTTAATCCACTGTTCCATGAGTAGGGGATCAAAAGATCCACAAAACATGGGATTCCTTTTCCGTATCAAGGATTAAATGGAAAATTTATCTTTCCTTGGAAGAAGAGGTGGTTCTACATGATTCAAGTTATTATTCATAACTTGAGCCAGCTGAGCAAGTACTGTCATGAAGTTTTGATAACCCACTCCCATAATATTTGGCATATAATTAGGTAAATATTCACATTCCCTATCACATTGAATGTTGGTATGTGTTCTTATATTTCCCACCATTAACTATGAAAAAGAATATACAATTAGAGGGCTTTAATACTTAGATATAGAGCATAAAAATGAAACTTTTAACATAAGAGGATAAACTTGTAAAAGAGAAGTATATCCTAACTTGTGATTCCCTAGGTTTAAATATAGGTTATCCTTGATCTATTTCTTAACTTATATTCTTATGGTATTTTTTTATTCCCTTAATAATTTTTTGTACTAAGCTCGTGAATTTACCAAATCATATCCCCTGGGAGTGTCAAACCAAGAGTGCAGCAAAGCCCATTGTCATGCAACAGTTCCCGTTCGAGTCTAGCTCAAAGCGGTTTTTTCAGGTCTTACCCCTAGTTACATTTGTTCTAGAACCACCTCTACCTATTTGTATCCATACAGGGATATATTTTCTGGATAAACTAGTTACTCTATACTTACCATAATTAGGAGTGTTTTATAATACATAGTCTCATTCTTACGGTTCTCACTAAAGTTCTCTATTCCTAATATCCAAAAATAACTAGACCATCCTCTGATACCAACTATAGAGACCCTAACCTTTTACACATATCATTACATGATTTTAATCATAATAAAACATCATATTACAGACCAAGGATTGTGAATTATAGTGTCTTGGAAGAATAAGTACATAATCAAACATTATAAAAACAAATTTTTATTAAATCTCCATAATGAGATCCTATATTCAATTGTGCTCATACATCTACAAAGGATAACCTAGGGATAACATGAACAAAGGGATGAGATAAAATCCCAGTAAGGGGAAAAACATAGTAACAAAGCTTTAGCATATGGGTTAGAAGGCATGGGATAATGATATAAAAAGGCATGGAACATGTGAAATCATAACATATAATAATGGAACCATATAAAAATTAATTCATAGTAATGTGGAGGTAACATAAATTGTTACTTTAGCACAATTCAAGGATCATTTCACATATAGGAGCACAAGTTAAGGTTAACAACCAAGATCGTTGTACATGGTAGCATTAGTCAAGGAAAACCTCCAAGACCATTGCACATATCATCTCATGAGACTAAACTTTACCAAATTAATTAAAGTGCTATATGGGTGTACCCATCATATCAGGTTCATGAATATGTTTTCCATATTAATAATCATACATAATCAATCATACATAAACATAACGGTACCCATGGAAAGAAACGGGTATCATAAACATGTCATAAGGCATAATGAATGGGAGTATCATAAAAGTGTCCTTGAAAGAAAGGAATTAAAACATACATGGACATTAATAAGGTAAAATAATCATATATCATGGTATTTTATTTCAAGTAGAATTGAAAACATGTAATAAGAGTATTTAAGAAATTTTAGCATTAAAACCTTTTAGTGCGGTTTTAAGGAAAATACTAACAAGCATTTAATGTAGATAAGAGAATAATATTTTATAAAAAATAGAAGTGATCCAAGAATGTTTTTATAATAAAAACACTAGTTTATAAAAAATGGTTTCTTAAAACATATGGTTTAGTTCACTTGAAATTGTGTATAAATTTGAGAAGTTCCCTTAAAACAGGTTCGCTTATCAGGAATTATTGATGAGGGAATCACTTAAAAGCATGTATATACTTGAAATATAATTATTAATGGATCATGATACATGATTTTGGACATATGAAAAGTAATTATAATATGTACATAAACAGAATATAGGATTTCATTTGGATAAAAACAGAGTAAGAAAAACTAAGAGAAATAATGGAGGTTCGGGTAGAATCCCTTACAGAATATTGGCATGGTATAGGTTGTAATTAGGAGGGTTTAATGAGAGAGAAATGGGTTTTTCATATTTTATACATCATGAGGGAAGTATGGGGTAGGTGTGAAGTCACACCCCATCATTAGTAATTACACATAAAAGTCTGTAACATAGAGGAGATTCTTGAATAAATGTGAGAAAGAAAGGATACCTTACCTATTTTACATTTAAATTATTTATTATAACCTTTTTTCTATATATTCAAAACCTTTTTGATTGGTTATGAGGTTTAATTTCATCATTCTGGTCCATTTGCTTCCTTATTTTTAATGATCGATTCACTTATATTCATGTTCAGACACACATGTATAATGAGAGTGGTTGTACATAATTTAAGTTATATGAAATTAGTGAATATCCATAATATTAAATGGTTATGAAATTCATTTTTTATTTGTAGTGAAGGTTAATCCTTTTGTAAAATATTAATGATAAATGCTTGGATTAATTTAGCGATTTTGCTCAAAATCAACTTGTTTTGTATTATTATTTTACATAAAGTGTGGAAAAGTATTCTAGAACATAAAATAAGATAAAATAAATTTTTAATAGTTTGTTTCAACTGTAAAAATGTTTTCATGGCCATAATTGAAGATAGTAATAGAAATTTATAACCCATCCTCCTTGAATGTGATAAATTAACACATCTCAGACAGAGTTTTTATATCATTTGTATAAAAAGATGGAAAATGAGATATGATAATGAATCATCCCATTAGAATAACAAAAGTTTAGTACATTTATGTTACTGAATATTTCATACCATTTGGATGAGGAGAGGTTAGGAAAGAAAAAATAACAAAGGAACATGAAAAGAAAATGAAAGAAAAGAAAAGATGAGTTTACCTCTTGATTTAATCTTCCTTGAGAGCCTCTTAAGGGGATAGGATTTGGTCTTTTGAGGAGAAAAAAGGATTTTGGACCTGTGCGAGGAGATTGGGGAGATATTTGGGTAGAATTTAGTGATGGAACAAGGCTTTAAAGGAGTGAAGAGAAGAGAGTATTGTGGGTGGTTTTTATAGTGGAGGGGAGGAGGGTTTTCTTAATATTTTAATCATCAGTTTACTATTGTATCCATAAGACAAGAAATAGTGATGCTTTTATGAAAAAAATAGTAATAAGTTCATTTGAGTTCAAACCAATGGACATTTACATCATCCATGACTCAAGAATTATGTAGAAATTCAAGTTTTAGCATTTATCGTGAATTATCATGTTTTAATATTCATCGAAAATTAAAGTATTGTAGAAAAATCCTGAAAAAATCACCCTAACCATTTTTAGATGTGTAGAATCCAAAAATGAAATTAATTTTTCAAAAATAATTTTATAAATATGATTAATTTAATTTTTATTTAAAATCATAATTTACTTGAAAAATATAGATTTTAATACTATAGCTAATTTTATAATGCTTTTAAAAAATTACATAAGGTCTTATAAAATTCTCTTAAAACCAAAAGAAATAAAATAGTTAATTTATGAACACCTTTTAGGAAAATAAATATTCTTTTAAATTAATTAATTAATTGTAATTAATTATTTATGACTTACAAAAATACTTATACTTTTAGTATGGTCATATTATCACTTATAAGATGCCCAAATTTTATTTATATATTCATGGATGAAGTTACTATTCTTTTTGATGATTTTACTATTCATAAGGGTTATATTACTATTCACAAGGGTAGGTTACTATACATAAGGGTGGGTTACTATTCACTAAAAATTATGTTTGTTCCATTAGACTCCAAAAATCTTACTGATTGAAACTATGTTTGTCATATTTTCAAAATTCAAATCACATAGGTGACAATATTTATGTTTAAAGGTCACATAGTACTTATAAGTTCATTGTGTTGTAATTTCATGTGATTTTATGAAACAGTTATAAGAATCAAATTTCCATTGATAAAATATTGGGTCGTTAGACAAAGACACTTGGGATACTGTATTATATCATGCACCGCATGCATCAAATCATATCATCATCACCACATATCATGCACCTCATTCATCGCATCATCCAAATCTCCATATAATAATCGAGCAGTTTCCCAGATGCACTAAAACCCATACATCATGTATTATACCTCAATCCATCACAACCCATGCACAATATACCAAAAATAATATTTAGGATACTTTATCTATAGATAAAAGTGTTTCAAATAACCACAAGACATTGAATCCCTCTACATGCATATATAAGAGAAAAGATAATCATTGTGCATACCAACACAAAAAAAACTACGAGGAGAAGAGAGAGAGGCAAAAGGGTATATTCATCCATCCATTCTTTACGAACCTAGATATTGGGAAAACACCCTACCATAATCCACTTCGAATCAGGCTCCCTATCAACATGGGTGGGACAGCATATAAAAACACATAACACAAAGGAACATATATAGATCACACCACGCTATGGGAATCTTCTTAGTCTTATTCTCAACTATAGACATTGTCTTTTATACATATGGATACCACTTCTAAGGACTAGATATTCTATAAGCATACAAGAATTTCATTAATATTTCAAATAATAAATTGTTCCATTAAATATTTCTTATTACATTAATTACCATCCAATTCCATGACCTACATGAATGATTCAACTAATCCCATGGTTCCTCAAGAGTTATCATTTGTAATTACATTCAAGAAACAACCTGATGGGTTAAAACATTTATTATACATTATCATTCCATAATTTTAGGTACTCTAGGACACATCTTAAGTGACCATAAAGTATATGAATAAACCATGAAAAACATCTACTTTAAGTAGTAGAGAATGGAAAAAAGAATTAAGAAACATGTTCATACAAGATTCATTAACAAGAAAAATTCTTAAATATTAGAACAATAATAGGAAATCCTAGCTTCAACCTCTTCTATTAGTTCTTATTACATCCTCAACACCACCACGCATATCACCACACATCATTCCATCTTAGGTTCAAATTGCTACCATTAAATAATGAATCCCTACCATTGTCTCATCATTCATCATCACTATATGCTCATATCACGTCACATCACAAGGATAATATACAAAGAAAACACAAAAAATGGCAATAAAAAAATAGATTCAACAAGTCATTTAAGCCTAAAAACAATGGATTTGTCCTTCACAAATAAACAGGATCACTCATCCCCAAACATTTATCTGTATCAGACAACTGGTTTATTTACCTCTTGAATTAATTAATTCATTTATCAAGTTACAACCACAAGAAACCTATAACATTAGCTATTAAACTTTATGAATTATTTAAAAATTATCTTAGGAATAACTTCTAATTACATCAAACTTTAATGAATAATGATATCATTTCATCGTGAATCAAGAATCAATATGATTTCCATTAAATTATAATGAGGATCATTTCCCTTTAAACATGCCACTTTAATTATTTTTCTAACAAGAATTACTAGATTTTCATTATTCATTAAGTTTCAAACAAAAAACTTTATAAAACATAGAATAGACATAGAAAACATGCTATCTTGAAAAAAAGAGGTAAACAAATATTACAGTGAAAATACATGATATCACTATAACCATATACTAATTATTTATTTAATCAAGTTAAGTATTCATTATTTTTAATTCCAGCATCACCCAATGAGATAAATCATGAAAACTTTATGATTGAAGATAAAATAGTAGAATCAATAAATACTCTAACATGAAAGTAAGTTTACAACCAATATCTAACATGAAATAGTGGAAAAGAAGATGATGTCATGGCCTAAATTTCCTAAACTTAAAAGATCCCAAAACCTTTAAACTTTTTTATAGATGGATGAAAATGAAATAGAAACAAAATCCTACAAAAAATGTGACTCGATGCTGTAAAAAATAATGTGAAAACTAAACCATTAAAATTCCTAAAAAATGAACATGGTAGTTCTTAATGGACATAGACAACTCTTAAAGGGAAAAAATAAAAAATGGTTCATTCAGACTTTAATAAAGTAAGAAAACATTCAAAAATGTAAAATCTTCATTTTAGAGTAAAGGATACATGACCATCATGATTTCCAGTAGGTCAAACATTAATTAAAATAGATTTCATTTAATTCACATGAAAGTACTATATTAAAAGTTTTAGTATTTTATGAAATAAAGGGTATAAATATAATCTTTTAAATGACATTTAATTTTCTTTATTTAGAGATTTTAAACCTTTTTAATGTTAAAAATTCATATTTATTGGGGAAAATTGAATGTTGAAAAAATAATAGAAATCTGCTTCTATTAGACTAATCTATTATTGTTATCCAATCTTCTTCCATTAAACCAATCTGCTACCATTATCCAATCCACTATAGTTAAACCAATCAGATATTATGCTTCCATTAGAACAATATTCTATTATTATCCATTCTTAAACCATTAGACTAATATTCCATCATTATCTAATCTCCTAATGTTCGACCAATATTTTACCATTATCCACTCTTCTACTATTATTTAAATATTCTACTACTATTCAATATTCTACCATTAGACCAATCTCCTATAATTAGCCAATTTTCTACTATTATCCAATCTACTATTGTTAGACTAATCTACTATCATTATCTAATCTTCTATCGTTAGACCAAAGTGCTTATATTAGCTAATTTGTTGCCATTAGACCAATCTGCTATTTTTCACCAATTTTCTACTATAAGACCAATATACTACTATTATCCAATCGTATACCATCATTTAAATCTAATTCCATTAGACAATATACTACCATTATAAAAATATATTACCATTATCAAATTTTCTATCATTAGAACAGTCAACTACCATTATCCAATCGCTATAATTATCCAATATGCTATAATTATACCAATATTCTTTCATCTTCCAATCTGATAACATTAGAACAATCTACTAAAATCAGACCAATATTCTATTATTAGACCAATGTACTATCATTATAAAAATCTACAAGCACTCTATAATCTACTACCAATACACCAATTTTCAACTTTTAGATGAATCTGTTACTATTAGACCAAAAAACATGGGATTTCAAGGAAAATAAGACCCTAAACACCCCCTTGGAATCTTCGTACCTAGGTAAAAGACAAAGTAAAGAATTTTAGGTACTATGTATTTACATTTTATACCTCTCAAAAAATTATCTTCATGGATAATTAAAATAGAACTTGAATGGAAAAGGGAAAGGAGTCCCAACTAATAACCCATAAGATACCTCTCATTGATCTCGCTGCATCAAGAAAACAACCACCTATGGAATAGAAAAAAAACGTATAACCATGATACATAATGAATCAAGGGAAAGAGTCTATCTTAACATCACTGGTGCACAACCATCCCACATGGAGGAACAAGGTGTAAAAACACACAACCATCTCATGAGGGGGGATTCCTCTAAAACAGGGGAAAAGACAAAAACAATGTATCAAGCAAGATATATCCATATCAAAACCTATAAAAAGGTCAAAATTAACAAAATATAATTAAAAAATAATATCAAGAAATAAAAATCTTAATATATTGAGTGTGTATTTGTGAATTTCATTCCCAAGGACTCTCCTCCATACCATTATTCCATCACAATACATAAAAAAGGGATATTTGTCCCATAAAACCCCTTTACCTAGTGATCCAAGATCTCCACTAGATATTCCCTAAGGTTATCATCATCATTAACATCGATCTCACCCCAGTCGATGATGTTATGATTACTATGAGGATTACATATAAGCTATAACACATTAAGGATTTCATGAATCTAGCTCATATGTGGGGGAAGTATTATTTGATATGCAATATCTCCAAAATGAGACAACACCTTAAAAGTTTCAAAAGATCGGGGAGAAATTTTACTCTAACGACCAAACCTCCACTGCCCATGATGGGGAGTCACCTTTAAAAACATATGATCTCCAACATTTAACTCCATAGGTCTCCTACTAAGTTTAGTATATGAATTTTGACGATCATTCACCACCTTCATCCTCTTACAAATCACCTGAAGCATCTCTATCATGTTCTATACTAGTTATGAATATTGAATTACTGACTCTCTAACCTAATTCCATCATTATAGAGAACAACAGTATTGGATATACAAAGGTTCAAATTATTTCATACCATTGGTGGACTGAAACTATTATTTTAATAAAAATTAACTAAAGTTAGGTTCCTCATACATGAACCTCCAAAATCCAGGACATAAGTGCCCAATTATTCTTCAAGCTTTAGGATAGTATACTCTTTCTAATTTTACTTTAGTGGATGAAATTCTATGTTAAGGAATAACTGATAGATAAAACAATGTTAGATACCTCTCCACATCAATAAGGTAAAATGAGGGAAATGATAAGAGATGATTATCCTCAGGACTCAATAGAGTCTCACCAACTCCTATACGTACTACCTGGAAAAAACCTCCACTAAGATCAACTCATTGATCACTAAGAAGTGATTTCTTATTGTCAAATGGTCCACTTTCACCTATATAGAATCATATCCTCCCTGATATTGAGGTACCTAATGATTAATTCCATGAAATATCCTCCCAAATCCACTAAGAAACATCTAATTGTTGGATAAAACCATTTAAAATATGATGTTCATCCTTCACCTTCTATAAGACTAGACATCAAGTCACAAAATCAGAAACTGAATGTTTCAACCCAAACTACAAAAACTAGCCTCTCAAATCATGGTACATCTTTGCCATGCCAAGATGTACTACTAATGGTTTATTATGGAACTCACAGAGAAACACCTCGCACATCACCAAAGGAACTAAATGCCTACCCTAGAAAAAAAAAATTAGTGTCAACTATCCACATACCACCATCAAGGGCATCACCACAGATAACTCAATCTCACCAACCTCCACCCCATAATCCCCTAGCTGGGACTCCTCCACCTACAGCACTAAGTATGATTACACTATCATCTAAAAAATGTTTCATCTTCCACTAACCTATCCCATATCAATATTCATTGTGGATATCTATTCTGTTACTCTCGAATAATCTCTAGACAATTGCACAATATCTCTACATAACATTCTTCTTAGCGAGTTGACTAAAACACATTACACCTTCCTAGTGTATATAAAATCTTGAAGTCAAAGAACTATAATAATTCCATCCACTTACATTGTCAACATTTTAGATCATGTTGGTAGAAGACAAACCTTAGCCGCTTATTATAGTTGAAAACTAAAAAACACTCACTATTGAGGTAATATCATCACAACGTCAAGGTAAACACAACTACTACCCACTCAAGATCATGGTTGGCATAGTTATTCACATGGGGACATAACTATCAAGTAGAATAAGAAACAATTGATCTCTAATTCATCAGGAAACTATCACAGACATAGCATAAAGTGTCATATAAAAACTCAAATTAAACTCCCACATCTAAAAATTTAAGAATAGGAGCACTGAACGTCTTCTACTCCAGATACTAAAAAGCTACTAAAAACTGGTCATTCAACAAGAATGCCTGATATTTTTTTATTAAGGTTTTTAGAGGATTAAAAATCTGATATAATTTAGGTATGAACCTTTTCTAGTATCATACAAGACCAAGGAAACTCGCCACCTATACAACAGTCTTGGGGGATACCAAAGAAATGATGACCTCAATCTTTAAAGGATATAAAACAAAACTAAATTGGGACGTGATATACCCCATTATGTGGAATTCATGATCCCAAAAATCATACTTTCAAAGAATCCCAAATAGATTCTTTAGATAAATAACTCCCACAAATTCTCTATGTGATCCTCCTCATACACGAACTAAATAAAGTTTTTGTTGATGAAAACCATCATGAACTAATCTAAGAACTCTCATAACACTATGTTTATAAAAACCATGAAGATTCCTATAGTATTCATCACACCTAATTTAATTACAAAAAAATTATAATTCCCATAATGACATCGTAAATATGTATTCAGAATATCCTTATCCTTTACTCAAATTTGATGATATCTAAAATATTGATCAATCTTCAAGAACAAACTATCTCCCTTTGGATGATATAATAAGTCTTCAATCCATAAAATATGATAGTTATTTTTCACCATCACCTAATTAAAGAGATGATAATCAATACATAGACATAGACTTTCATCGACCTTCTATACGAATAGAACTAGAGAAACTTAAGGTGATAATATCATTCAAACAAAACACCACTAAAAAATATCATTGATTATTTTTGAAGCTCTTTAAACATCAAATAAAATATAATATAATGTGGTATTGAAATTGGAGAATCATCTGGTTACAGATCTATCCCAAAATTGATCTCTTATCAAGGTGGTTACGTTACAACCTCCCCATAAAATACATCAGGGTACTTTTCCACAACCCCGGAAAACACCATCAACTAAACCTCTAATAAACGCATCATCAACTCAAAAATATTGGAAGAAAAGTATGGAACTCACATATAACCCATCAAAGAGTCTCACACACTAGTTTACAGAGTAGAATCTCTATCATCATCATTTTATACGATTTCCCACTTAAAGAAATCAACAATATCATGCACCAAATATAGCCAGTACATGTCAATGAGGATGTCATGTGGTTATATCTAAAATTATATGAAGTCTCCCAAAGAGAATTTCTACCTCAAAACTATCTCAAATTCCCTATATACTTCATACAAATAATCTCAACCTTTAATTTTGGAAGTCAATGTCTTGGGAACTGTAAACCTCTCCAACTTAAGTCCTAAATAATAGACTAAGGTTGGTGATTTGAATGATTTTGTACCACCATAGTTAAATAAAGCATGAACCCAAGTAGAAAACAAGTAAAGGGTACCTCAAACAATAACTGGATTAACTAGTTCTAGAAACTCTAAAGTATGTGGTCGACCATGACCTGATCCATAACCACTCTAACCCTGACGATGACCACCTCTATAATTGTGATATACTCTATAAGGATAAGGATCATTATTGTGTTGTCCTCTACCTACCCTATCCCCCTCTGGTGATCAAGGGATACAACACTATATATAACGACCCATACTTTACATACATTGTTATTACTTTGAAATTGAAGCATAATTATTACAACATATAACAAAACCACGAAAGGACCGTATAGGTATAGTGTCTTTAGAGACTGGAAAGCATAAACAACTGGTTCATAAAGCATATATTTTGCCTCCCATTTATTTCATCATATCTAGAGTCCCTTTTTGGAATATTCTACTTAATAACCTTCTTCTTGACCTGGGGAAATAAAACATACAAAAGGGTGAGCTCAAATTCTCAGTAAGGGTAAACAAAAGAAATATCAATCACATCATATACATAAGCACATAACTTTTGGAAATCTTAACCTGCAAAAGAGATCATAATTTCATAACATGGGATAAATCATAGTAGTGAAAAGTAATCCCAATAATCATGACTTAAAACATGAAACTTTGTGGTATACACACATAATCATAGAGAATCATTTCTTATTAGTCAAGAATCATTTCCAAGACTATGTTAGTGGACAAAGTCCATTTCTGAACCGAGTTCACTCCCCGTTTCAGTCCTGTTTCACTGAATCGGTATAACCTACCATTCCAGCCATGTCAATCTCATGAGATATAAAATCTTTACCCAATTCATTGGAGGTAGATATAGGTCCCACCCATCTCATAATGATACCATTCTTATGTGTTCCACAAAATCATAAATCATACATCATTGCATAACCCATGTAATAAAAATGGGAATCTTTAAACATCGTGACATCATAAAACAATTCATATAAGATAAAAGAATTCATAAAAATATTTCCATCACAACATAATCAAATCCATGTAATAATAGGGATATAAACAGAACCCTTTATTTTCTTAGATGGAAAATAATTTTGATAAAACACTTGAACTCCATTCTTGAGGAAAATATCCTTTCTACTTCAAAAACACTTTTCCTTTCTTAACATGTCATACAATTATAAACTAAGAGAAGTTGATTAAAAATAAACTTGAAAACTTTTAAAGGAAGATTCTTGGAAATAATGTTTTAAAAATCCATTCATTCCGTATAAGTTAAAAAAACATTCTTCGTACTTTTGTCAGAAAAGTCAAAAAGTACCTCGTATGAAAAATGAAAAAAGATTCCTTTTATATCCTTTACTAAAAACTCACCGAAGGGTAAAATTGGATTTAAAAAATTTTAGTTGGATGGAAATAATATTGGATATTGAGAAAACATGGATGTGGATGATAAAATACACCCCAGTAAATACCAAAGTACAAACAATCTCGGATAAAAATGAGATTGTGATATTTCCCTTACCTTAGGTCCGATATGATTTTTAAGTGTCCAAAACTCCTGTATAATGATCTAAATAATGTTATTGACTTATTATAGAATCATAATTATTGTTATGATATCATATATGGTCATATTCTTAGTTTCTTGGTAGTAGTTTTTCATTGCTACTTGTTATTCGGGTGTTTATAACTTTTTGTTCTTATGCGTGTTTTGTCGAATAAATTCTTATTATTCTCTTTAGGTTATAGATACATAATTTACAGAATGGTATTAATGTACTATATATCATATTTATTCATTCAATTCATTTATATAATCATTATGCAATGAAGATCATGTAGAACGAATCACATCACATCGTGGAGACGGTATTCCGTACGTACGCACGAGCGATGATATCGTTCCCATGATCGTGGAATTGTATTGGAGTGTATGTATACTATTTCAGAATCAATATCACTTTATAATAGTCATATATAGTCATTATTTACACCATTATACCCATCCAAGTAAGGTGGTGGTGGAAAACAGATTACACCACGGCGTGGAGACGGTATTCCGTACGTACGCACGCGCGGTGATTTCTTTTTCCGTAGGATGGATAGATGGTGAAATAGGGTTGTTTCATACTTATAATAACATATCAGTATATGAGTGATACTGATGTTATTACTTCATAATGAAACAACTAAAGAAGAAGAAGTGGAAGAAGAAATAAAGATGAAAGAATTGGTAACGGACATTACCTCTTCTTTGAAGTGCTTCTTTGAGACCTTCTTTTAGGGCACTAAAATTGGTCTTTGAAGAAGACCAGGACCTCTAGGATGTCTCTAGGGAAGTTTAGAGGAGAAAGTTTCAAGGTTTGGCCGAGCTTGAAGGCTCAAAGTGGTGTGAGGAAGAGAGGGAGGAGGTGCCCTTTTATAAAGGATGAGAGGGGCACCTTTGGAATAACTAAAAATATTATTTTATTATAAAGTCAAGTTCGGTTTTAAATAGCTCCAAATTGATTTATTTCGAGGCTAAGGTGGGTATGGGTCTAAATACTCTAATAAAATATAATTTAGACAAGTTTAGGTTCCTATTTTAACCTTATCATGTAGATTTAACATTAAGTTAAATAATTTTACTTTTATCGTGTCTTCTTGTGTTCTTATACTATAAGGTTAATAAACTTACTATATCAAGACAAACGAACCCCACGTTGTTCATTATTAATATATATAACCTTATCTAAGTCATTTGGCAGAACCTTAGAATTTTAGGAATAAAATAACAATTAATAATATAATATTTCTTTTAAAAACTATTTTATGTCAATTTTGACACTATTTAGTAATTGATTTTTGTGAAAACAATAACAGAATGATAAGTTAGAAAAAAGTTAATTCAATCAATACTAACATGTCATAGGAATCTATAAAATTAATGGAATTAATAAAAAGTCTCAAATTATATTTATTTGGGTATTTATAACATCAATTATGTCAATATTTCATTAATAAGATAATTACTGCATCATCGTTGTGTCATAAATAAATTATATTATTTAATGTCTAAAAATTAAAAATAAAATACAATTATATAGAATATATTTTTATCTTTCTAATGAATATTTATAGTCTAATTTATCTTATGTATAACCCCATATTAAAAATGATTTAGTTATTAAACTTTGATTTTAACTATTTTAACCCTTCTTTAAATAATTTAATAATAAATGTCCTAATCTAATCCAAGTGGGCCTAAATGGTCATATTTTATTCCTAAGTTTGTTTTTGGTCGAATTACACTTGTCTAATAGAATTAGGACATGTGTTAGGGTAATAATAATATCATTTTTACCCTTAATTACCCTATTTACTTTTAACCGTGGTAAATAAAAGTAAAAAGTTACTATTCACCAAAAAATATTTTCATCTCATTGAACCACATTTTACTTACTGACATTAACCGTGTCTCTCGGATTTTTGAAATTCCACTCACAGAAGCGGTAAAATTAAGTTTTATGAAAAATTCAATTTTTTAACTACCACTTAGTGGTTTCACTATTCATCAAAAATTGAAAGTTTTCAGAAAAATACAAAAAATTCACCCTAGGCTAATTTCGATATTACGAAACCAAAAATGAAGTCCATTTTGAAAAATAAAATTTATAAAATTTCAAAAAGTGGTTATTACTATTCATAACAGCTAGTTTTAATAATATTTTAATAGTATATCGTTGTTTAGTGAAACTCGATATTGCGTACGACACAAGCTATCGAGGAAGTTCTCGATTTCGTGTAAAGCAAGAAAATCAAGTGTTGTGTGTAGAAAAATATTCCTTTGATGATTTATATAACATAAAAGTCTCGGGTGTTACATTCTACCCCCCTTAAAATGAATTTCGCCCTTGAAATTCGTCACTTTATAACAAACAGATGAGGATACCTCTCCCTCGTCATATCCTCAAGCTCTCATGTAGCTTCTTCTAATTGGTGGTTCCTCTATAAAACTTTCACCAATCGAGTGGTCTTGTTTCGTTGGACTTTTTCACTACGATCCAGAATCTCTATCGGTTGTTCTTCATAAGAAAGATCTTGCTCCAGCGGTACAACTTCTGAGCTGAGTACATGTGAAGGATCAGGTATGTACTTTCTCAGGAGAGATACATGGAACACATCGTGAACTTGAGAGAGATTCGGTGGAAGCGCCAATCGGTAAGCTACCTTTCCAACATGATCCAGTATTTCGAAAGGACCGATATATCTAGGGCTCAACTTCCCCTTCTTTCCAAATCTCATAACCCTCTTCCAGGGAGATATTTGTAAGAACACTTTATCACCCACTTCAAACTCTAGGTCTTTTCTTCGGTTGTCGGCATAACTTTTCAGTCGACTCTGAGCTGCTCTTATGTGTTGTTGAATAGATCTGACCTTTTCTGCCATTTCATCAACGAGATCAGGTCCTAATAGCTTTCTTTCCCCAACTTCATCCCAAAAAGTTGGAGTCCTGCATTTCTTTCCATAAAGAGCTTCATAAGGAGCCATCTGAATACTGGAGTGAAAGCTATTATTATAAGAAAATTCCACCAAAGGTAGGTGTTGATCCCAACCACCTTTGAAATCCATAGAGCAAGCTCTCAACATATCTTCTAGGGTTTGAATTGTTCTCTCAGACTGACCATCTGTCTGAGGATGATAAGCAGTACTGAAACTCAACTCTGTATCCAGAGTATGCTAAAGACTTCGCCAGAACTTCGAGGTAAATCTCGGATCCCGATAAGATATAATAGAAAGTGGTCCTCCATGCAATCTTACCACTTCCTTTACATGTATCCTGGCAAGATGATCCAGAGAGAAATCCTCTCTAATAGCAATGAAGTGTGCAGACTTTGTAAGATGATCAACTATGACCCAGATAGCATTATTGCCTTTGGATGTTTTAGGAAGTCCTGTGACAAAGTCCATAGTGATGTTTTCCCATTTCCATTCGGGTATGGGTAATGGTTGTAACATCCCCTTAGACTTCTATCTCTCAGCTTTAACTTGTTGACAAACCAAGCATCGAGAGACATATTCAGCAACATCTCTTTTCATGCCATCCCACCAGAAGTAATCTTTCAGGTCCCTATACATCTTCGTGCTTCCAGGATGAATAGATAATGAAGAACTATGAGCCTCATCCAGCATATCCTTCTTTAATTCGGGGATGGGAGGAACAAAAACCCGATTCCTAAACTTTATTATCCCATCACAATCAAGGTTGAATTCAGGAACATTTCTCACCTTCTTTTGTAACTCGACATCTTCTTTCTGTGCCTCTTTAATCTTCACATGTATAGATGGTTGAACATTCATTTGAGAAAGATAAGATTTTTCCCCTTCCATTATAATTCCAAGATCCATCCTTTGTAAATCCATAAATATTGGATCTTTTTTAATCCTCATCATGGATAAACTGGCATGGTCTTGTCGACTTAATGCATCTGCCACCTTGTTTGCTTTCCCAGGGTGGTAATGGATTGAGCAGTCATAATCCTTAATCAGCTCCAACCATCTTCTTTGAAGCATATTCAGCTCCTTTTGTGTGAAAATATACTTTAAACTTTTATGATCATTATAAATGTCACACCTTTCTCCATAAAGATAATGCCTCCAAATCTTTAATGCAAAGATTACTGCAGCTAACTCCAAATCATGAGTTGGGTAATTTTGCTCATGTATTTTCAACTGTCGTGATGCATAAGCTATCACCATATCATTTTGCATAAGAACACACCCCAATCCCTTCTTGGATGCATCACTATAGATCACAAACTTTTCTCCACTACAAGGCAGTGTGAGCATAGGTGCACTGGATAACCTTCTTTTCAACTCCTTGAAATTCTCTATACATTCCTCCGTCCAAAAAAACTTAACTCCTTTCTGAGTCAACTTGGTGAGTGGATTAGATAATCGTGAAAAATCTTTCACAAAACGTCGATAATATCCAGCCAAACCAAGAAAACTTCGGATCTCAGTCACTGTTGTTGGTCTCGACCATGTTTTGATAACCTCTATTTTTTCTAGATCCACAGATATCCCCTCTTTTGAGATTATGTGACCCAAAAATGAAACTTTTTGAATCCAAAATTCACACTTGGAAAATTTGGCATAAAGTTTCTCCTTTCTCAGGGTCTTCAATATAATTCTCAAGTGATCTTCATGTTCTTCCTTGCTCTTTGAATAGACAAGAATATCTTCTATAAAGACTACCACAAACTGATCAAGATAGTCTCTAAAGACTCTATTCATTAGATCCATGAAGATAGAAGGGGAATTAGTAAGACCAAATGGCATCACTATAAATTCATAGTGTCCATACCTTGTACGAAAAGCCGTATTTGGTATATCCTCCCTTTTGACCCTTAATTGATGATACCATGAACGAAGATCAATCTTGGAAAAGTATTGAGCTCCGCGTAGTTGGTCAAATAGGTCATCAATGCGCGGGAAAGGATATTTGTTCTTGATAGTGATCTTGTTAAGTTCTCGATAATCAATGAAGAGTCTCATTGATCCATCTTTCTTCTTAACAAAGAGAACAGGTGCTCCCCAAGGTGACGCACTGGGGCGTATGAACCCCTTATCAGGATTCTCTTGGAGTTGCTTCTTCAATTCCTGCAACTCAATTGGGGCCATTCTATAAGGTGTCTTTGAAATAGGCAAAGCACCCAGTACGAGTTCTATTGAAAACTCAACTTCACGATTTGGTGGAAGACCCGGTAATTCCTCCGGAAAGACATCATCAAACTCCCGTACAATGGGCATATTCTTAATCGTGAGTTTCTCACCAACCATTTGAGATAAATAACCTTCATTTAGTGGAATCAATACCCATAAAAGGGAAGAAATTTCCACTGGAAGGTTATGTTCATCCTTTCATCGATAGACGATCATAGATTGATCTGGAATATGAAATGTGACTTCCCTTATTTGGAAATTGATATAAGATCCATGTAGAGAAAGTCAATCCATGCCAAGAATCACATCAAATTCCACTATAGGAAGGATCACAAGGTTTGCAAGAATCACTTTCCCACAAACTTCAATCAGAGAATAATTATAAACTTTTGATGCGACTGTTGTTCCATTAGGTGTTGTCACAGCTTACTCAACATCTAATTGTTGAGGTAATATGGTGATACCCTTAGAAAATTATTCAGAAATAAAGGAGTGAGTGGATCCAGAATCAAATAAAACATTTGCTACTTTAGAGTGGATGGTAAGTGTACCTTTCACCACATCGTTATCGTACTCCACATCGCTGATAGAAATTTCATGTGAATTTCCTTTGTATTTAGCCTTAAGAGTTTGTTGACGTCGACCATCATCATCAACCCTTGGATTTGGGCATTGATTGGCATAATGCCCCATCTCCTTGCACTTGAAACATTTAAGTGTAGTAGGTTCATTCTGTGCATCCCTTCTTTTGTTTGCATCACTAGACATCTTCTTCCCATCATTGCGGCATTCAAATGCCCGATGACATTCCTTTCCACATTTGAAACATTTACTTGTCCCTTTTAGACAACTCCCTCCATGTTTCTTTCCACACTTTGAGCATAAGGGAAAGCTCAACTTCTTTTCAGTGTGCTCTTTAGATTTTCCTTTGAATTCCATTTTCCTCTTCTTATCAAACCCATATGACTGATGGGTTACTCCAATCTCCATCTCAACTTTGAGAGCACATCGAACGATTTCCTCGTAGCTATTGAAGTCCCTTATGGATAAGGCCCTTCGAAGACTTGGTTTTAAGCCAGTAAAGAATCGATCGATCTTACTCTCAGGTTGGATAATAATACCAGAAGCGTACCGTGCAAGTCTTGTAAAATTTTCTTCATAGGTACCAACAGATTCATCATCCTTTTTCTTCAGTTCAAGAAACTCTTTCTCCATCTTTGTTCAGAGAATACGAGGGAAGTACTTATTGAAAAATAAGTTCTTGAACTCGTCCCATTCCATGGACTCAATTTCATCCCTTTGCCTCGTATTCTTAATAAGATTCCACCATTGATCAGCATCACCCTCCAAACAATACACTGCTAAGATGACTTTATCATGTTCAGAACATTGAAGAACTGAAAATATCTTTTCATTAGTACTAATCCATTGTTCAGCAACTAATGGATCAGTAGACCCGCTGAATGAAGGTGGACGCTGCCTCATGAAGGATTCAACATAATGTTGCTCCTTCCTTTGCTCGTTTGGAAGTCCTGCATGATTCATAACTTGAGAAAGTTGTGTGATCATGGCTATAAGATTTTTCATTCCAGCTCCCATAACGTTTGGTTACTCCGGGGGACAATCATTGCATTGCTCGTCACATTCCGCATTAACACGATTTCTTCGGGTTCCAGTCATTGACTAAAACCAAGAAGAATAGTGTGAGAAACACTAATTATAATAGGCAAACCACATAATCAAGATTAAAATTTCACACTTAAGATCTTATCCTAGGTTATTCATGGCCATTTATAAAACACTAAGATTGTGTTCTATGCTTAGACTTATCCTTAGGGTTCTTACTAAGGATTTCATATCCTAGTTTCCAAAGGTTGACTATACCTTTCCTCTGATACCAATTATAATGACTCATACTTTACATACATTGTTATTACTTCGAAATTGAAGCATACTTATTACAACATATAACAAAACCACGAAAGGACCGTATAGGTATAGTGTCTTTAGAAACTGGAAAGCATAAACAACTGGTTCATAAAGCATCTACTTTGCCTCCCATTTATTTCATCATATCTAGAGTCCCTTTTTGGAATATTCTACTTAATAACCTTCTTCCTGACCTGGGGAAATAAAACATACAAAAGGGTGAGCTCAAATTCTCAGTAAGGGTAAACAAAAGAAATATCAATCACATCATATACATAAGCACATAACTTTTGGAAATCTTAACCTGCAAAAGAGATCATAATTTCATAACATGGGATAAATCATAGTAGTGAAAAGTAATCCCAATAATCATGACTTAAAACATGAAACTTTGTGGCATACACACATAATCATAGAGAATCATTTCTTATTAGTCAAGACTCATTTCCAAGACTATCTTAGTGGACAAAGTCCATTTTTGAACCGAGTTCACTCCCCGTTTCAGTCCAGTTTCACTGAACCGGTATAACCTACCATTCCAGCCATGTCTATCTCATGAGATATAAAATCTTTACCCAATGCATTGGAGGGATATATAGGTCCCACCTATCTCATAATGATACCATTCTTATTGTGCCACAAAATCATAAATCATACATCATTGCATAACCCATGTAATAAAAATGGGAATCTTTAAACATCGTGACATCATAAAACAATTCATATAAGATAAAAGAATTCATAAAAATATTTCCATCACAACATAATCAAATCCGTGTAATAATAGGGATATAAACATAACCCTTTATTATCTTAGATGGAAAATATTTTTGATAAAACACTTGAACTCCATTCTTGAGGAAAATATCCTTTCTACTTCAAAAACACTTTTCCTTTCTTAACATGTCATACAATTCTAAACTAAGAGAAGTTGATTAAAAATAAACTTTAAAACTTGTAAAGTAATCTTCTTGGAAATAATTTTTTAAAAATCCATTCATGCCGTATAAGTTAAAAAAACATTCATCGTACTTTTGTCAGAAAAGTCAAAAAGTACCTCGTATGAAAAACGACAAAAGATTCCTTTTATATCCTTTACTAAAAACTCATCGAAGGGTAAAATTGGATTTAAACAATTTTAGGTGGATGGAAATATTATTACATATTGAGGAAACATGTATGTGGATGATAAAATACACCCCAGTAAATACTAAAGTATAAACAATCTCGGATAAAAATGAGATTGTGATATTTCCCTTACCTTAGGTCTGATTTGCCTCGTAAGTGTCCGAACCTCCTGTATAATGATTTAAATAATGTTATTTACTTATTATAGAATCATAATTATTGTTATAATATCATATATGGTCATATTCTTAGTTTCTTGGTAGTGATATTTCATTGCTACTTGTTATTCGGGTGTTTATAACTTTTTGTTCTTATGCGTGTTTTGTCGAATAAATTATTATTCTTCTATTTAGGTTATAGATACATCATTCCCAGAATGGTATTAATTTACTATATATCATATTTATTCATTCAATACATTTATATAATCATTATGCAATGGAGATCATGTAGAATGAATCGCATCACATCATGGAGACAGTATTCCGTACGTACGCACGAGCGATGATATCGTTCCCATGATCGTGGAATTGTATTGGAGTGTATGTATACTATTTCAGAATCAATATAACTTTATAATAGTCATATATATTCATTATTTACACCATTATACCCATCCAAGTAAGGTGGTGGTGGAAAACAGATTACACCACGGCGTGGAGATGGTATTCTGTATGTACGCACGCGCGGTGATTTCTTTTTCCGTAGGATGGATTGATGGTGAAATAGGGTTTTTTTCATAATTATAATAACATATCAGTATATTAGTGATACTGATTTTATTACTTCATAATGAAACAACTAAATAAGAAGAAGTGGAAGAAGAAATAAAGATGAAAGAATCGGTAACGGACATTACCTCTTCTTTGAAGTGCTTCTTTGAGACCTTCTTTTAGGGCACTAAAATTGGTCTTTGAAGAATACCAGGACCTCTAGGATGTCTCTAGGGAAGTGGAGAGGAGAAAGTTTCAGGGGTTGGCCAAGCTTGAAGTCTCAAAGTGGTGTGAGGAAGAGAGGGAGGAGGTGCCCTTTTATAAGGGAGGAGAGGGGCACCTTTGGAATAACTAAAAATATTATTTTATTATAAAGTCAAGTTCGGTTTTAAATAGCTCCAAATTGATTTATTTCGAGGATAAGGTGGGTATGGGTCTAAACCCTCTCATAAAATAGAATTTAGACAAGTTTAGGTTCCTATTTTAACCTTATCATGTAGATTTAACATTAAGTTAAATAATTTTACTTTTACCGTGTCTTCTTGTGTTCTTATACTATAAGGTTAATAAACTTACTATATCAATCCAAAAGAACCCCAAGTTGTTTATTATTAATATATATAACCTTATCTAAGTCATTTGGCCGAACCTTAGATTTTTAGGAATAAAATAACAATTAATAATATAATATTTGTTTTAAAAACTATTTTATGTCAATTTTGACACTATTTAGTAATTGATTTTTGTGAAAATCATAACAGAATAATAAGTTCTAAAAAAGTAAATTAAATCAATAATAACATGTCATATTAACCTATAAAATTAATTTAATTCATAAAAAGTCTCAAATTATATTTATTTGGGTATTTATAACATCAATTATGTCAATATTTCATTAATAAGATAATTACTGCATCATCGTTGTGTCATAAATAAGTTAAATTATTTAATGTCTAAAAATAACAAATAAATTACCATTATGTAGAATATCTTTTTATCTTTCTAATTAATATTTATAGTCGAATTTATCTTATGTATAACCCCATATTAAAAATGATTTAGTTATTAAACTTTGATTTTAACTATTTTAACCCTTCTTTAAATAAATTAATAATAAATGTCCTAATCTAATCCAAGTGGGCCTAAATGGTCATATTTTATTCCTATGTTTGTTTTTGGTTGAATTACACTTTTCCAATAGAATTAGTACATGTGTTAGGGTAATAATAATATCATTTTTACCCTTAATTACCCTATTTACTTTTAACCGTGGTAAATAAAAGTAAAAAGTTACTATTCACCAAAAAAATATTTTCATCTCATTGAACCACATTTTACTTACTGACATCAACCATGTCTCTCGGATTTTTGAAATTCCACTCACAGAAGTGGTAAAATTAAGTTTTATGAAAAATTCAGTTTTTTAACTACCACTTAGTGGTTTCACTATTCATCAAAATTGAAAGTTTTCAGAAAAATACCAAAATTTCACCCTAGGATAATTTCGATATTACGAACCCAAAAATGAAGTCCATTTTGAAAAATAAAATTTATAAGATTTCAAAAATTGGTTATTACTATTCATAACGGCTAGTTTTAATAATATTTTAATAGTATATCGTTGTTTAGTGAAACTCGGTATTGCGTACGACACAAGCTATCGAGGAAGCTCGCAATTTCGTATAAATCAAGACAAGAAAGTGTTGTGTGTATAAAAAGATTCCTTTGATGATTTATATAACATAAAAGTCTCGGGTGTTACACTATATTGTAGTTTCCTCATCTAGAACTGCCGCAATAGTAGAACCTAAAGTGTAAAATCTTCCATATGATTCCTGCACATAAATTTTCGACACTCTCTCAACAAATTACCTCTAGATCAACATAAAAATAATAATTAGATACCTTGGTAGAGGATTGAGAGGCACCACCTCCATAGAAATGAGATGAAGAGGGATAGGACCTACCCCCAAAACATATGAAAACTCTTTCTTCTAGAAAATTGGGAAACCCATACCATAAATATTTTACATGGGGAATATTAATGACTCCCCTCTAATGATGATCAAGTAATTTACAGCATCATTTCAATGACCTTTGATATCACCAACACCTCAAGATATGTTGTCATCATAAATAAGGTGAAATAGTGTTGGATCTCTGGGCATAAATTCTCCTCTAAATTCCTCTCTAGGGACTCTTCATCGAGAAGAAAATCTAAATCATATCATAGAGGGGTCTTGAAATGGATCCCAAACTTCTGCACACTAGAACGCCCCTTTCAAAGGGTATATAGCTCATAGTGACTATCGCCTTCATGGTCAAATAAATAAACTCTGCTTCAAACTGATCCCAAATTTTATCTCATGAAGCCACTGACTCCTCAAAATATCAAAGGAACAAAGACCATCACTATCTGACTGCTTCATACATCATTAACACTGCTAATGAAACCATGTGAAACTTTTGGGCATGG
The DNA here is from genome assembly GCA_963277665.1 of Viscum album. Classification (NCBI taxonomy): domain Eukaryota; kingdom Viridiplantae; phylum Streptophyta; class Magnoliopsida; order Santalales; family Viscaceae; genus Viscum; species Viscum album. The sequence continues at coordinate 173,858,258 of OY728119.1, read as the reverse complement.
ATTAAACTGAAGGCCATATCCACCTCCTCAAATTATTACTCTATTACTAATTCCAAAATTAATCCCTCATACTTCTGGAGTCTTTTTCATCGAAACTATCATAGTTTCCTCATCCAAGTGTTTTTGTTATTAACCTCTATCCTACGGTGATCTTCTAGCACATGCTGCTGAACATATTTAGTGTAAACCTGATGAGGATGTCAACCATAGCCATATCTACAAAATAAAAAATGGTTAAGCACTTATAAACATATAATATTGAATATTTAAGATTAATTATTTATTTATTTGAGTTGAAACCTATTCCCAAGGTCTACCCATTTCAAAAACATGTGAAAATATAAATGTTCTAAGATCATTTCATAAGTCTATACCCCACAACCATTATCACTTATCTTAGTAGGCCGAATAAACTTAAAGGCTCTTGAATTAGATCACAAGGGGACCCAAATTCCTATTTCTTAGAAGTTATCCCTTATTTACATTGCATACTATTTTCAACTAGCCTCGTTTTCCTACTAGATCATACAGTGATCACTTGTTCCTACCTATAAACATCCTCGCATCCCACAACCTGAACCTTTAATACCACTATGTCATGATTCCTTCTCCCAAAGGTACCCCTCCTAGTATGAAAATGAGTGAAGGGGGATAATGACTCATAAATACTACCTTCAATAAGACACGAGTTAGAGATAAGCATCGAGGGTATATCATACACACAAATGGGAGGCATTTCCTTCTATTAAAATATAAGGAATGAGAGCTAAGATAAAAACAACCATACAACTCTTTCTCATGATAATAATAAAAGATCCCAAGTACACACGTGTGAATTAATTTAGACTAAAAAGACTTCAATGGAATATATGGGATCTAGAATAAAATCCTTGACAACGTACATGAATACCTAAACATATCTTGAATAACCCATAGGCTAGTAAATCCCAAACCCATCACCAACTAGATCTAGTAGTCCTAAAAAATGTTTATATAAAAATAAACTACTAGAAATTGACCCTATACCAATGGTTTTAAACCATTAGTATAGTCTATGAAAACATCACTATATGTTATACCAATGGTTTAAAAAACTATGGGTATACAATCTATAAAGATATCTCTATACTAGCAGTTTCTCTTAAACCATTGGCATAGCACCCCTAGAATTATCATTTTACAATGGAGTTATTAAAAACTGGATATACATGTTATACCAATGGTTTTATAAAACTTTGGTATCGCCTTCCTCCTCTAATGAATCCAGTAGCACCTCCCATCTTGGCCTTGAACTAGAACACACCCCAAACACCTACATGCACACTAAAAACAATTAGCAAAAAACATAGAAATATCAAGAAACAAATCGATGCATTAACCATTCATAATACACATTTAAAATTGTACATATATTTTATATTTAAATTTTGATCAGTTGATAACTGCAAAAACAAATACTAACACATTTATGTAATCATATTATTTCATCAAACATGATGTGTCATAAATATAAGCTCAAAATATAGAGGATAAATCTCTCTCTCATGACCACCATTATCATCACCATCATCACCAATGTAATCATAACCAAAATAATCAATATCTTCGTCAACATCACCATCCTCATCACCATCCCAATCATCACCATCACCATCGGCATCACCATCACCAAGCAATTCATAATTCTAACCACCACTAAAACCATCATCATCATCATCGTAGGCATCATATAATGAAAACATCATCAAAATTCATGTATCAAGAATCCAAGAAGTATCTAGTAGAGGTTATGGAAATAAGTGTTTCATATCTTTCATAAATTGATCATTACCCATTTGAATTCGTTCATGCTCATTTATGGATATTTTTTTGCCTCTATTTCTGCTACATAAGCCTTTGATTCCACTGTACAAACTATTTTGGAAATGGTATTACTAGAACTTTTAGAGGAACCTTAAGTGGTCCAATATCTAGTGGGGAAAATTCACTTACCTAGTCGATAGTGTACTCTCCCATGATGCTCATATCCTAGTATATGGTGAAAATGATCATTTGGACTAAAATTTTCATCTTTATACTCATCAAGGACCACCAAAGAACATTGTTTCAAATATAAATGAACTATTTAAGTTACAAAATAGATATTAAAATTTGGAGTCAACAAAGTAAAAAATTTAAATATGTTGTTGGGTCTGTTCATTTACAACACCTCTATCTTTCTTCTTTCTGCCCGAGAAAAATAATGTTTATCAAAGAAAACATTTTTCAATGTTCAATAACTCCATCTCTAATGACATTGAATATACAAAACCATTATTCTGTAATATTGTATTTTAAAAAAATAACTCATTGTAACAAAAATTTAATTGACAATAACCAAAACCAATTGAATTTAACTTTATAGAAATGTATTGTATTATCCCCAACTATACGAAACTAAAAAATAAAAATAAATTGAATAGATTTTGATTGTTTTAGTAAATCTATATTCATATTAATTTTTTTATTATTATATCAGTTCAACTTCATTTTTTAAATATTTCCCTAAATTTGGATGAATTTAGCGTGAGTTATATTTGTTTAGGTTAATTTGAAATTTATAGATCCAATTCATATTTTTTTGGTTTAGTTATGAATAAAAATTATTAATTTATATTATTGTAATAAAATATAGTTTATTTTATTTAGAGAAATTTATGTTCAACTTAATTTTACTATTTTATTGTTATTCGGATTAGATCAATTTTAGTCATTTTGATTTCACTCAAATCGTGTTTTACTTGTAGTTCTATTTAGTATATCATATTTTTTAGATTTATTTTATAAATATTGTTACAATTTAGTTTGGTCCTACTTAATATTATTTATATTCAGTTGGTTCAGGTTTTTTAGGGTAAGATTTTTCAATTTTCATTCAATTTTTTATTATTTTTTATTTGGATTGGGAAGGTGTGAATAATAAAGTTTATTTATATTTATTTTCATTATATTATAACTGATTTAGTTACAATTTATAGTTAAAATGTATTTATTTTATTAATAAATTAATTTATTGACCTGTTTATATATTAATATTGTTTGAAACTATGTACATTTTACTGATGTTTATAGTTTTCATGCTAATGTAATTTAGAATTATAACTATTTATATGTTAATATCATGTGGAGATATTTTATTTTACTCTTACTTAACTTTATTTTGACCTTAATTAACTATTTTTACTCTTATATAAATTTATTTTACCCTTAATTAATTTATTTTACCCTAAATTAACTTTAGTTTACCCTTTATTAACCTATATAAGTTTATGTTTAACCTATATGACTTTTTTTACCCTTGCTTAACTTTGTTCTAACCTTAGTTAACTTCAATTTACCCTTACGTAAAAAACTTTTACCATTAATTAAATATAGTTTACCCTTAAATATATTATTTTATCCTTACATAACTTTATTTTATCCTTACTTAACTTTTTTACCCCTGTATAAATTTAGTTTACCCAAAATTAAATTTAGTTTACCCTTACTTAACTTTTTTTACCCTTATATAACTTTATTTTACCCTTATATAACATTTTTTTAGCCTTCTATAACTTTTTGTACCCTTACTTAACCTGTATAAGTTTTATTTACACTTATATAACTTTGTTTTACCCTTACTTAACTTTATTTTACAATTACATAACTTTAGTTTACACTTAACTTTGTTTTATATTTACTTAACTTTAGTTTACCTATACATAAATTTAGTTTAACTTTACTTAAATTTGTTTATTCTTACTTAAATTTAGTTTTACCCTTACCTAACCTGTATAAGTTTTTGTTTACCCATACATAACATGTAGAAACATCATCTTACCATTACTTAACTTCTATAAATTTTATATTACCAATATACAAGAAAATATAGTTACCTTTACTTAGATAATAAAAAATTTGAGTTACCCATACCTAACCCAAAATCATAATGGAATCATGATTTCTAGACTATTTTTTCTATCATATTTTGATAATGATATTAGATATACACATTGGGATTGTGGTGAAAACCATTTTTCATTTATATGGGTACCTAATTAAATGAAAGTTCTGATGAAAACTACATGATTCCTGTCATACTCCATCATCATCGTCTTCCCCAAAGTGTAGAGATACTCCATAGCATCCTTGTTTTTTATTTGTTTTTGACTATTCCAAAAAAATGAAATACAATAATAAAAAACATAGTATTAATAAAGATCATCACCATTTTCAGTCAAAAACCTTAAATTTGATTAATACCATAAACTCGTAACTCTTCTAATAAGAAATAGTTTCTCAATACTATGTTATTGGAAACTGATTTAGGATAGGTATATCCTTTAAATATGTTCCAACTCTAGAAACCCAACCATTATACAACTCATGTTTATATTATCTCTATAGCACACCAAATTTCATTAGAAAAGTAGTCCTTTTAGCCTCACCATCTGGAAAATTATAATGATGTTGATACCAAAATATTAATTCATATAAATATAATTATAATATAAAATTACATATCATAAATTTTCTTACCTATATTTGATCCCAAGGAATATCCTTTATTTTATTTTCAAGGTGCCTCATAGAGAGTGGCTTGAGGGGAAAGATGTCACAATATTTGGAAAGAATCGCTATAATAATCTTACATTCTCTCCATATTTTACCAATAATTTTATTATCCACATTATACTCAACCATCACTTGTATGTGGGGGTCCCACAATCCATGAATTTTTGTGTTCCCACGACAACTTATAGTGGAAAATCAAGCTATGAAAAAATAAAAGAAAAATATTAATTTAATATATATTATAATGAAAATAAATTATAGTCAAAAAAATTACTATGGATTTATACATATACCTAAGACAAGATGATCAGTGGGTTCTGTTTTATCCCTAGTCTATGAAGGATTTTTGACCTATGCAGTACCATTGGGGTACAAGGTCTGGTTATGATGATCAGTATGCTCTGAGGGTTCAGAATGCACTGTAGTAAAATTCGAAGGAAAGTGAAAATAAAATCATAGTGAGAACAATGTAATAGGGAATAGAGCCAAAATAGAAATATAAGGAAAATGATAATAATATTAATGGGTAGTGGGATCCATCATATGAAAATTAAAAGATATCTAAGGAGGATTATATGTAAATGGTGATGATAGTATAGGTGGTCTAAATACATCAGGTGCTTCTAACAAAACTGTAGGATAGTAAATTGAGCTAGATGGTATATCGAAAGAATTGTTTGGGTGTGATTAGGTATGATGATTTGTATGAGTATCCCTAATACCACTCTCCCTCTAATTTTTAGGTTTATCACCACAACCACTAGGCTGGTTAGAGAATATTTATCTCTTGGGTGATGTTTTAAGATTAAAATTTAAAAAAATATTAATGAAATGAAATTACAAGTTATTGATATATATATATATATATATTAAATAGTTTATTCTCAATAGGAATTATAGGAGGAAAGTTGATCTATCTGATGTGGTGATTATTATCAAACATTCTCTTCCTTCATATCTCTTTAATTTTTTTAATTTCATAAATTGGAAAAGAAATATTCATTTAATTATAAATTTATAACTATTTTATAATCAAAATAAGAAATAAGAGATGATGTGACTTAATTAAGGGATACCAATTATCAATCCAAATAAAGTTTAGGTAGTTACATAACATAATAATTTTATAATTTTTTATCTTTAATGTTATAGGAATTTTATTATTATTAATATAAACATTTTATATTCATTCCAATATGAAATCATTCATATTTATCACTATATGAAATTTATATTTTAAATATATTTTATTTTAAGAACTATAAACAAATTATAACCCAATTTTAATTATGTTAACATTTTACATAATCAAATACCAAATATTTTATCATCATTAAAACCTTGATCATATAAATCGGGAAAAGAATTATTTGGATTAAAAAATATCCAAATAAGGCCCCTTTAATTTGAATAATTCAAATTAATTAATTATGAATAATTCATAATTTATATATTAATATTTTATATTATGTCCCTATTGTATAATTTATAACACTTTATAAATTGTGATCTTTGATTTATAAATAAAAACTTTTATTTCTAGATCATAAGTAATTCCATATAATTTTGTAAAAGTTATTTTAAATATTAACATTTCATATTCGGGAATAAAATGTTTCATAAAAATTTAATTAATTATAAAAAAATTATAATTAACTAATTTGTAAACCTTTTATAATTTAAAATGTTCCAAAATACATTTTATAATGATTTGTAAACATTTTATAAACCATCTAAATAATTTTTAATATTAAAAACAATTTTTAACAATTTTAAAACAATTCTGATTACCCTTATGCATATGGGTATTCCTACATAAGGTTAAATCCTTGTACCCTTAAAAATACTCCTGAAATTCCTTGTATAAAGGTAAGTTACTACTTACCATTATGTATCTATAGAGGATATTACCTTTACATAAACTCCTCATATAATGGTAAGTCTCAATTTACCTTTACACAACCTTATTAAACTATTTCGTAATGGTACTACCTTCGCATAAACATTTTGTGTAAAGATAATTAGATGGTTACTTTTATATAACACTTTGAAAAACATAACTATCTTTCTACAACCCTTGTTTCTATGTAAGGGTATATTTTGATGACCCATACATAGACCACTCTGTGTAAAGGTAATTCTTTGGTTACCCTTACACATGGCCATTATATATAACACTCTACATAATGGTAATGTGTTGATTACCCTTTTTATGACCCTTACATAGACCACTATGCATAAGGTTAATTCATTGGTTACCCTAAGGAATTATCCATACATATACCACTCTACATAATAGTATTTACTTAGTTATCATTTCACATGTACCTTACACAGACTACTCTATGTAAGGGTAATTCCTTGGTTACCCTTATTCATGACCCTTACGTAGACCACTCTACATAAGTGTAATGCATTGGTAACCCTTAGGAATCAAAAATTCATAAGTGTAAGTCTATCATTACTTTTATTTAGCTCTATTGTATAAGGGTAAACCCTTTTTCCATATTTTCAAAAAATATGTAAAACTTTGCTATATTTTTTGTAATTCTTCGAATACAATTCAATTAAAAATTAGAAAATGAAACTCAAAGAAAACTGTAACCACTTTATATTGAAAATTCACATGAAGTTCTAGTTCGATACAAAATATTTGAACATAAATTAAAGAAATTTGAATAGTACCAACCAAAAAAACCCAAGTCGAGCTAAACCAAGACAATGGAGAACACATATTGATGATTATAGATATTACCCACCACAACTTTAGGTTAAAAATAAACCCTAAAGATTGTAATATTTGATTCATCATAAGTAATAAATTGACTAATGCCAATGGGGTAGTGATGGTTTCAATATCATCCCCGTCATCATCAAAAATATATCTTAGGATTACTTTAATAATGACAATGAATATAGGTATTAGGTGATCTTTCACAAAAACAAAACTTGTTTCACCAATGATTCCAAAATATATGGATCATCATTATAAATAATGTGAGTCATTTAAATAAATCTAAATCCAAATTCATCAATAAATGTTCCATGTCTCATTATTAAATCAAACCATGTTAAGTTTATCATAGTGACATGACCATGAGAATAATAAAACAATATTCTAAAAAACTTCATAACAAGAGAAATTTTCATATCGATACCTACTATTTGATGTACTAGAATAATAGTCTTTTATTGCAGTTACTATAACACAATCATGTTGTGTTCTCATGCTAACTACTTTTTATGTGGTAATAAATGTGTACCCATTGATTACAATTAATTTTCATTCATGAACCATAGAATTAGGACCTAGATACAAAGATCTTATTTCTTAAAAGATAGATTCTTTAAGTAAACTCAATACCTAAAATATAAATGAATATTAAAATTAAATGAGTATTAATTTTTTTAAAATTTTTATAGTAATACATCTATCTTCAATTTCAAGTTAGCATGATACTCTCTACTATGAAAAGTCTCTCTCCTTCTCAAAGGCAATGAGTGGTGATTTATATTTATAAATTGTTTATGTTCCATATATAAAAAAATAAAAATAGTTTAAAACATATATACAATTACATGGGACGAGATAACATATACATGTTCAATTTAAATAATTGATGTAGTCATTGAACAAATCATAGTAAAACAAAACTATGAAATGTTTCATCTCCCACTCTTCAAGGATTAATGTCGTCTATATATTTGATCCAGTAATTACCTTGATTTTTGAAAGTGATGTAAAACTAGGTTCGATTTTTTCTTATTTATCTTCTTCATTTATCATTGGTCGGTTATGTATTGGGGCCACATCATACAAATACATCGACTAAAAATCCATACATTATTGGGCCAATGACCTTTCACAATGGAACCTTCAATATGATTTATATTCAAGACATAATAAATCATTGTGTATATATTTATTTTGGTTAGATACATCAAATAAAAATAATTAGGTCCTTTAAGAAGTATTTTAGTTAGAAGTTGGATAGTTATATGTAACATGGTTGTAAAAAATTATGGAGGAAATGTTTTCTATAACTCACCCAAAATTAATTTTGAATCTTATTATATTTTTAACAATAGACTTAGACAACTTTTTAACAAAAGTATTTAAATAAAAAATCCATAATTGAATCAACAACTCCCCTATATTATTGGATTTTAGATGAAAAATTTACATTGAAATCAACTCAAGAAGAAGTGTGTGAAAATCATGATTTTTCAGATATTTTAGGTTCAATTATCTTCTATTAACCCATTTTGATTTGTTTCATGAATATATGTTATGAACCATGATTGTCTTAGTACTACCAAAAAATTTATGAAGGTTTCATAACATAATAACATGTGAAACATTACATTTATTTTCACTGATGCACAACAAATACAATTATAGTCTGATACCCAAATACACAAAGCCATTCCAAGATATCAAACCATATTTTTTTCTTCCCCTTGAAATTTATAAGAATTGAAAGAAACATTTCACATATATTTGTTTCCAATGTTCATTACTTCTAAATAATGTTGTAAAAAAAATCCAATAAGGAAACTTAAAAAGATACATTTATTCTTACAATTGTAATTAGATTCAGTGAATAAATAAGTCATCTTTCTATATTTTATCTGAACTTTCCAAAATTAAAACCTGACATATTTCAATTCATTAAGAACATAAGTTTTAGATATTCACTAAGGTGGATTTTCTATCTCTTTGGGTATTTTTAAACCATTGATGATTATTCCTATTTGAATGATCCATTTGATAAAATAATCAATGTCCCATAAAACTAAACCTATGATGATATTTATGTCTTATATATCTTGTTTTATTCATAAAATCATGAAATAAATGTTTTCCCCTCATGTTTTATACATACTTTATTGAATGAGTAGGAAAATCATTTATCATCCACATAATCACAACACACATCTAAAATTTGTCTTTCAAACAAGTATCATATATCCACAAACCCAAATTCCAAACATAATTCAACTATTTTATTAAAGGTAAGAAGTAACATATATATGATTATCAAGATTAGAAGTTCCAAGTATGAGTATACTCAAGAAATTGAATGGTTTTCTCATACTCATCTATGGAGGAAGGTTATAAATTTGTATAAAAACTGGCCATGGGTTGTGAAAAGTAAACATCAGACCAAATGGATTAAAACCATTTCATGAAAGAACTATCCTCAAATTACACACTTGAAATGAAAAATCAGAATATCAAGTATCAAATATCTTCTATGTTAATCCATTAGTATGATTAATGAACTCATAAATATCCTTATTTATCTCATTATCATGACATCCCATATTTATTGGTATTTCATCATACATGAAGAGATTTTAGAGTTTAGAAATCAATGGAAATTTCCAAATTACTTTATGTGTAATATGATATAGTTTTCCCTTAGCATTTAGATTCTATCAAGGTATGTTTCATTTTATTTAATCATTTAGTCCAGCAATTTCCTCCCATAATAATATGAAATCTTTTGAGAAAGAATGAATTTTATTTTTAGAAAATCCAAGTTGGTTAGTTAACTTTCATGCCATAAAATGGTTCTAGAGAATATCTAATTGTATGAAATTAATTCCTTAAAAAGATTAATGATATAATCAATGGAGGTATTAGAGATTCTATACATGATTTTCCCATGAAAAATTTGTATTAAAAATATAATTTTTTTATTTTACCACATTGCTGGTGTACTAGAGTCATGGAAGAATACATCAATTTTTTGACTTTGTCAACATCATCATTTTAATTACATGTATAATGTATAATCATATCATTTTATTCCTACATTGGAATACTTTCTTTCTCATAATGATGAATAAATGGAAACTAGACATATAATAAATTATCTAATCCAGAAATCTTATTTAGATCATAAATATTTTGAGACTGTCATTTATCCCTTATGTGATACCAGACATAATAGTTTGTTTGAAAAAAATCTTTTTTATATGGTAGATAACTTCATTGGGACATAACCAAGGTCTTTTAACACAATTATAACCTGGGCAGTGTATCATGCCACTATCTAAATAATTTTTAAATAAAAAATATAAAAAACAATCAAATTTTTTAAAAAATTTATGAAATAAAATTAGTATAATTCATCTAACTTCTATCAATTTAATTTAAAAAATGTTATATAACATGTCAAAAAAGGATTTAAATAAGATTGATGTAAAATCTAAAATATATTTTATGAAATGAGGCTTATTTACTTTATTTCAATCACTTTGGAAAACATTGAAATAATATTGAAATCAAATCCATTTTAAATCACTCTCCATTTTTATTCATAAAAAACAGATTTAAAATACATTAATACATCATTATATACCTTATTTTATTATAAATATAATATTTGGAGAAGGTAAAAGGCCATTTGGAAATAATCTTAACTATATATTTATCACCCATATCATTAATTTTATAACTCAATCCCATGAGATAACATATTACCATATATATATTACCAAAATATTGAAATACATTATATTAATGAGTTATAATTATACTTAATAACATTGAAAAATTATATATATAGTATAACGATAAACTAGTACATATGAGAATTGTAATATAAAAGACAATAATGTATATAAAACACATACCATGGTATATACATCTAAAGATCACACATTACAAACCAAAAATGGAATTAGTTTAGATTATCGAATAACTATATTACATTAGTAGTGATAAAATTATGTGTTTAGTATTGAATAAATAATAATAAACACTTACTCAAAAAAACCCATACAAGGTATAAATCATAACAAAAAAAATTTCTTTAGACATATAAAAAGAAAAGAAATGGTCATTTATATAAATATGTTTTACACATATTTAACATAATTTAACAAAGATGTTCATGTGATAAAAAAAGACAATCTATATTCAACCTTTTATGAAAATACAAATCTATATATTCAAAACATATAGTGGATTTTAAATGAAAACATTTTTAAGACCTAAAATGAATAATTTTAATTATTAAAATAAAGCATTGAAATGGATAATTTATTAACCCCTAATACATTCAAAAAATAAACAATTTATTATAATAATTAATTATATATTTACCTAATATATCAAATAAAAAAATATGTTTATATTATATTTATGTAGATGTAGAAAGTAGCTAAATTAAAAAATACATCACTTAAAATCATATTTATTATAAAAGAAAATAACAAATACAATAAAAACTAAGCCTCGTTCAATGAACTCATAATAATATTGACATAAAATAATCTAGGTTAGTGTTTTACACCTAGAAAAAAATAAAATTATTCTTGGTAAATGATATGTCTTATTTATAACTCACTAATTAAATGTTTAAGGAGAACAGAATCAAAACAACAACTGAGGAGAGATAATCAGGGCTAGGGAATAGTATGGAAATAGAACCCATGGGGAGGAATTAGGATAGGAGTGAGATGGGAGGAGGGGATACTGTGCTGTTGGTATGTATTTAAAATCCCATAAAAATAGATTTTAAAAACTATTGGTATAGCCATCCTCTATACCTATAGTTTTTGAAAATCATTGGTATAGTCTTCTCATAATCAATCTTAACCCATAGTTTTCTAAAACGGTTAGTATAGGGGAACTATATAAATGGTTTTCCAAAATCATTAGTATATCTCCATTGGTATAGGTCCCATTTCTAGTAATGTTATGGTGATCATAACTGGTATACTCTGTTAGATCCTCCTAATAGACTCACATGAAAAAGATAAAAAAGCATACTAAATCCTAGTGAACAAAAATTGAAGCTTACTCATCACCTAAAAAAGAATATTAAGTTATTAGCCTCATCAGGGTTCTCTCGCCAAGTATGAAATATAATTAATAATATAATATCCAACATAATATCAAAATAAGGAACCCCACTACAACTTCCGCACTGGTTTTCCGCTCTGATCAAATGTCACACATCCTAATCCATCTCTCTTAAAAAAAATAAACCATCCTAAAGATACATAGGTTATTATATCATGAACAATGTGTGTCACAATATGTCATCATCACCACATATCATAAACCCCATCAATCACATCATCCACATTTCTGGATAATAATCTAGTGGTTTTTGGGAGCCACTACAACTCATACATCATGTATTATATCTCAATCTATCACATCTCATACACAACATACCTATAATAATACATAGGATACTATATCCAGATATATATTTTTGTGAAATAACAAATTCCATTATATGATTATACACACATATATGTGGGAAAATATAACCATTGTGCATACCAACATATAAAACTACCAGTAGAAGAGGGTGGGGAAGATGGGGGTAGTCAGTCATCTATTCCTCTCCAACTTAGATGTTGGAGAAAAACACCCACCTAAAGTCCATTGGGTGTAAGTTTCCCTACCAAAATGGATTGGATAGCATATAAAAACACTTAACATATGGGAACATATATAACTAACACCACACTATAATAATCTACCTAGTCTTGGGATCAACTACAGTTATCCTCTATCAGGCACCAAGCTTCCACCACTACGAACATGATATCCTATAAGAATAAAAACATTTCAATAATCTTATAATTAATTAATTGTTCCTTTAAACATTTCTTGTTAGATTAATTACCAGCCAATCCCATAGCCTCTAGGTATAGTCCCACTAATCCCACAGTTCCTCAGTAGTTTTAATTTGGTATTCCATTCAAGCACTAACCGCATGGGTTAAAACATTTATTATTCATTATCATTATATAATTCTTGGTACCCTATTAATAATCCTAATAAGATATAAAATATATACATAAATCATGCACAATCAATTGGTTCAAACAGTCGAGAAATAAAAGTAGAAACAAGCAACTCGTCTATTTAGAATTTAAATAAGATTCATTAATAATAAGACATCCTAGTTTTCATCAACAATGGTAAAACCCAACTACAGATCATTCTATTAGTTTAAGTTACATCCCTAACACCACAATGCATATTAGTATGAATCCTTCCATCTCAGGAATTACCTCTAATATAAACCTAGGAATCCCCACCTTTATCTCATCAACTATCATCACTCTATGGGAATATAACATTATGTCACAATGATAAAATCCAAAGAAAAAACACAAGGTAGTAAGAAACAATAATGGATTCAATATAGGCATCTAGAACAAAAAAACCTAGACATCCAACCTTCACAAAAAAAATGAGCTCTCTCAGTACCAAAAATATATTTATATTAAACAACTAATTAATTTCCATATTTAATTAACTGATTAATTTATTAGGTTACAGCCACACAAAAAACCTATATAATTGGTTATTAAAATTTATTAATTATTGTTACATGATTTCAGGTATAAATTTCAGTTTCATCAAACCTTAAGGATTAATAATATCACTTAATCATGTTTCAAGCATCAATTTTATTTCCATTAAATTATAAGGAAGAATATTTTATTTTGAAAATTCATATTAAGTTATTTATCCAAAAATTATTACTATCTTAGTGTTATTTATTCATTTTTTGTGAAAAAAAACTTGTTAAAAACAATATAAACATAGATAACATGTTATCTTGAAAAAATAATTAGAAAAATGTTATCATAGTGGAAGTATATGTGATTGGTATAACTATATGACAATAATTTCTTTATTCTGATTAAATATTAATTAATGTTAATTACAACATAACCCAAATAGATGAAGAATTATAAATTTATGATTTCACATTAAATATGGAAGGAAATGAATCCCCTACTTGGATAGGACGTTTCTAAACATGATCCATAGAAAAAAATTAGAGAAGAAGATGATGTCACCAATTTGATGTATCGAAGATAAGAGCTTTAAAACCCATTAAAATTTATTAAAAATGTGAAAAAATAAAATTGAAACAAGATCCTTCCCAAAATGAAAATCACAGCTATAGAAAATAGATTTTGAACCAAATTATTTACACACCCATAAAAAAATAACCAGTTAGTTTTTGGTTAATGCGGACAACTACTCAAGGGGAAAGAATAAAAGAAAGATCACCCTAGATTGAAGAAATAAAATAAATATTCAAATAAAAATAATATATTAATTTTAGAGTTAAGGATATGATACCATTGATATTTCCAATAGATCAAACATTAATTTAAGAATATCTCAATAAATTCACACAAAAGAGCTATATTAACATATTTGGTGTTTTATGGAATGACGGATATAAATATCCTCTTCAAAATGACCCTTCAGTTACCATATTTAAGGCTTTAAAAAATTATGTTATAATTCATATTTATTATATTCAAGGAAAAACTCTAATTTTGAAGAATAAATGAAAATTTGGTTCTATTAGATCGATGTACCACTATTAGCCAATTTTTTATTGTTAGACTAATGTACTAATCTTAGAAAATATACTACCATTAGACCAATCTAATACCATTTTCTAATATGTTAACATTAAAATAATCTGCTACCATTATCCAATCTACTACCATTTGACCAATCTGCTATTATCAGTAAATCTGCTAATGGTAGACCAATCTGTAATTGATATACAATATTTTACCATTATACCAATATATTAATATTAGCCAATATATTACTATTTTACCAATCTACTATTTTTATACAATATTCTATTTTTAGTCTAATCATTTAACATTATCCAACCTATTTTTTAGACTGTTTTTCTACCATTATCCAATCTGATATTGTCAAAACAATATGTTACCATTATAAAAATATACCACTATTAGAATAATCTTATATCTTTGTCCAATAAACTTCCACTAGACCAATATTCTAATATTATCTAATCAGTTATTGTATATCCAATCTAGTACCATTATTCTTAGATGAAAAATGGAAATTTCTGGGAAATGAAGACCCCAAACACTCTTTAGCGCCTATATACCTCGGAAAACACAAATTAAAATTTATTAAGAACTGGGTATTTACAATAGTATACCAATATATCCATACCACAATTAAATTAACAAAGTAATCATTAACTCTTGGGCATTGATTTGAATAGTAACTCATCTCTATATAGTTAAATCAGTGGATATCATTGGATTATTTCTTACCTTTACATTCATACACCTTATTTCCTTTGTCTCTATAACTATAACAAACTCTCATTCCATTTAAAAATTTACTTGGATGTTTCTTTCCATAATATTTAGATATTCTATGTTATACTCTTCCCTTCTTCTTCTTCATTGCATTTCCCTTTTCCTGGTGCTCAATCGTATTCTTATTCTCTTTATTTTAATTGAAAACATAAGACCTAGAGAATTATTTTTCTGTATTATGGTCAAATGATACCATATCATCATATGATGAATTTTTTTTGAAACTAAATCCCTTTGAAGGATCGATTGAATCTCATCAAATAAACGGTCAATTTTTCTTTATATATTACATATGAAGTATGTAATATTCTTTTCTAATCTAATAATTTTATCCACATACTTAGTAGAAAGTTCCTCTTCCTTATTCTTTAAATTTAAAAATTTATTTTCCATAAAAACTCATTCTTCTCGAGGAAAATATATCTTAAATATCATCACATTAAAATTTCTATATTCTATATGTTTCATCCCCTATTCCTATTTAGTATTCTAAATCCATGACCACCATTGATCCATATTTCCTTTTAAACAATATATTTCAAGAATAACCTTTTCTCTATCAATACTTACCAAAGTTAAAAATATCTTTTCAAGAGACTCGATCCATTTCTTAGCTACCAATGGTTTAGTATTTCCATTAAAGGATGGAGGCTTATGTCACATGAAGTGATCAATCATTATTAAACTATATGGAGAAGTAAAAGGTTATTACATATGGGAAAGGTTGTTGACTATGACTAATATATTAAGTTACTTCACTAATCATATTGAATTTCTATGTTGGTAAATATCTATATCTACCTTAGTAAATGATAATATTTTTCTTCCTTATACTATGATCCATCCCTAATAAATAGAAGACACATAGCCTACTCATAATCATCTTGAATATTGATTCATTAAATAAAAAACTATATAAAGGTAAAAGTTCTTAAATATTCTAATGGATTTATCGTAATTCTTATAATATCCACGTTCTTCTAAAATAAAGTTCCCAAGGGTATTACTAAACTTCATTTGATAAAAAAATATAGAAACCTCAACTCCAATAACCTATAGTTGGTGTTTACTTTATTATGTACATACAAGATATGATGGATTGCGCCATGAAGTATCCATTAGTTTTTTAGTCTTGGAAACTAGATACATATATGAATTATATATTACATTGGAAGATAAAATATATCTTGAAAAACATTCTTTCATCCTTAAAAATCATTCAATGATACCTTCTTCATACATTGGGGAAAATAAATCATAATAAATGGAGATCATAGATGCTCAGTATGGGTTAGATATAATAAAATCTATCATGAGTATATAAGTCATAAATAATAATAAAGAGTGGATAATAAATACATGTTCCACTTTATCAATAACTTGAGATTCAAAATATATGCATAGAAAATATCAACATAATAATCACATGTATAACAATAACTAAAATATTAATGAAGGAAATGAATAATGTCTTGAGTTGTGATATTATCATCAAGGCCTCATGCCAAGACATTATGAACTATACCATCATATCCTTATTCCAAGACATTTTATATATGGTCAATCCCTTATGCTAATACAACATAATGGTATTGTCTGATATACACTAGGAAATAACTATTCTATTTTTTCTCATCAGACCAATCAATTCATTGAGGGTATATCTATAACTAGGCCCCACCCATCACTTACATATGTCCAATGCATTCATCATATGTTGAATTAATAACATAATACACAATAAATATTCCTTATCAATCAATAAATATATGTATTGAATCAAGAATATGGAACACAAACATTTACCCTATAAATTAAATAACATTCTTATTAAACTTACCTAATTATTACCGTGTAAAATAATGACTATATATTCTAGTCAAAATGTAGATGAATAATGATAGGGAAAATGTCTTCAAGAACTGATATTATTCCTTTTGAAAAAAATGAGGTGAAAACCATAAATTTGTAAATAATGATTGAATACAATCAATTAATCAAAATTAATGGTTTGAAGAAAAAAAGACTTTTGAGAATTAGGGATGAAAATCGAATAAAAACATTAAAAATAAAATTCCTTAAATATTTTCTAACTTTTTTAACAAAATGATTTCATAAATAATTTCCAAAATTCTTTTCAATTTTTAGAATTTAATGTCGTTTTATTTCAATATGATAACAAATAATTCACAGAATAACGGAGAAATAATTTTCTATGAAAAAACATGTAAAATTTTATATGAATACAAATAACTAATAACATTCATGTAGTCAAAAAAATACATTCACACCATATATGATAAAAATAACATCCATTTTACATTTTTATAAAGAATGTTAAAAACGACTTGTTATGAAAAAATTAACATGGTTAATTTCAAAGATTTGTAAATAAATTCAATGGTGGTACAAAAAGTCCATTATAAATCATTTAAATGTAGATAAAACTTCCATAAAACAATTTTATAAATATGGATATAAAAGAACAGGATTTTTAACCAAAAGATGATAAATAATGTCACCTTTTCTTATAAAATTATTTTGGTCTTTTTGAGTACCAAATAGAGGAAAAGTTGTAATAAAACATGTAAAACCCAAAAACAACCATTGTATAATAAAATATTTGTGTTTTAAGAAATTAATAGTATATAATTATTCTAACATAAATTTAAACATGAACATTCTGAATAAGAGTGAGATTATAAAATAAAAACATATATATTTAAAAACATTTAAACTAAAACCAATTAAAAACATTAATTTAAACTTTAAATACCATGAATAAATGAGAATTCATGATATAATATTTCTAGGTTATAGTATATATATCATATAAAATAAATTATATTCATACTATAAAATATGTCTCAATGGAGTGGAATTGAGATGAAAACCCTTTACCTTGGATTCCTTCTTCGTTGTACATGTTATGTCCTCTTGAATAATAAATTTAAATTTATTAAATAATTTATTAATAAAAAAATTCATCTATATTTTATTTATAAGGTCCTTTTAAAATTATTTTACATTGATGCATTTTATAGTTCTTTCTTATATAGATCATTTTTGGTTGTTCAGTCAATTTCTCAAAAATTACTTCAGCATATTAACCTTGGTTAAAGGTGTTTTGAATTGGTTAAATTTTCTAAATAATGTTAATAATTTCATGAATATAATTTTTATCCATTTTATACAATTTTATAACTATCCATGTGAGGTGGTAATATAAAAATTAAATATGGACTTTATGGTGGTGGTAGTGTGCATGTGTATAGGATGACGTTTTTATTTTCCTAATGGTAGGAAATGAAAGAAATTAAATAATGGTTAATCTATAAAAAAAATTATATTTATATAATAAATATAATATATAGTCATTAAATATTTCCTTATTATCATCCATATAAAATGAAAATGAAAAATGAATCACATCGATTCGTAGAGGCGGTGGTCTATATGTACATACGGGTGATTTTATCATTTTCCAATGGATGACAAGATAAAGAGTTAGATAATATTTTATATTAATATAATAAAAAATATTTCATAGAAATAATATATATTTATTAAATCGAAAATTATATCCATCCTTGTGAGATGGGGATGAAAAATGATATGCATCGCTTTGTGGAGATGATAGTACGTACGTACTCGTGAGGGATACATTAATTAATCATTGGATTTAAAATGAGATTGAAAAGGGTTATACCATAAAAATAATAACATTTAAATATTTTTGAGATAAAAATTTTATTATATAAGAATGCTTATGATAGGTTTTAAGTAGTTATAATAATAAATAAACATGAAAGAACTCGGTTGAGATTTATACCCCTTCTTTAGAAAACCTCATTTATCTTACACCTTAATACTTATTAGGTTTTTCATTGGGAGATTATAGGGAATCCAATATGTGGATTAGTAACATAATAAGGTATTTGGGTAGTTATTGTCTGATCTAGAGTGCTCAAAGTTTTTGAATAAGTGAGGAGAAGA
Source organism: Viscum album (assembly GCA_963277665.1). Taxonomy (NCBI): domain Eukaryota; kingdom Viridiplantae; phylum Streptophyta; class Magnoliopsida; order Santalales; family Viscaceae; genus Viscum; species Viscum album. Next base: position 173,838,515 of record OY728119.1, on the reverse strand, counting down.
GGTTCTCTTTTATAAGTGAGTTCGATAACAAACATGTAAATACTTGAAACATTATTATATAATATATGTCTTACTAAAGTCAAGTGGATAAGACATTTCATATATTATAATATGATAATTTTATGGACAAAATATAAACACCCAATTATATTTATAAAAGGGTTTTTTGTATTCTTAAAGCCTTTTCACTTTATTTTAATCTTTTTAAATCATTGTATCCTTAATAGAGGTGATATATTTTTACCATGGTTACTATTAATTATGATAAAAAAATAATTTGAAATAATTCAAAAAATATATATTTTTTTTCAAATATTGAATACATTTTACAAGATTCAATTCCTAGTATTGGAATAAATTACTTTTAATATATGTTTAAAAAACACAGAGCAAATCGTTTTTAGAAAAATGTCTTTTTTATGCTTAAAAATGATTTTACACCATAATAAAGTATAATTTTAATTCATATGGAATAAATTATATTATTTAAAATAAAATTATTTTAATTTTTCTTTCAAATAATACAAAAATCAAATTTAAACTTTTGAAAACTTTATTAAAATTGAAGAACCAAAAATAGTTTCTACTTGAATAAAAACATTACTTACATGTCCAACATAGAATTAAAAGTTCAGAATTATTTTTTAAAATTAATTATATTAATTATTAAATATATATTTGGACTATAAAAAGGGTTTCATAAACTTTCAATTCACTCATATATCCTGATAATGTAATAAAATTACAATATTTGTAAAATTGTTGTTTTTCAATACTCACCCAAAAAACTATTATTTCTGAAAAATTCCAAAAATTATTCTTAAGATAATTTTCATATGATAATCCAAAAATTAAATCCTTTTTATAGAATTAAATTTATAAAATTTATAAAGTTATCTTATGAATGAAAATACAAAATATACTACAGAACCACTTTTTATTAAAAAACAGCACTTTTAAACATTAATTGTTTTTAACCTTATGGGATTTCATTAATATCATTCAAAATTTAGTACTAGTTTACTATAAATTAATAAATATATTTTTAGGGAAACTTTTATACATATATTTAATAATTTGGTTACTCATATTCATATCCTTCAATCCAATGTCTATGTTATAATGGTCATATTTAAATTATAAAATTTCTATTGTATATCGTGGTTCATTTAAACTTGATGTCGCATGTATAAAAAAATATTTTCAATAGTATTCATAAAATAATATCTTAGAGTGTTACACCTATACTTATTTAACTTCACCCCTCTTCATTATTTATTAAAAGGATGTAACTTCATTATAAAAGGAATCTTGGTCAAGTTTATATTCTTCATGTTCAAATATAAGTTATAAGAGAACTTCACCATAAGGTCAAGATCATAATGGAATGGATGTTCAAAAATTTTATGAGATTATAAATATTATTGATATCACTCTCGAGAAAGAAAAAAATTAAAAAATAAAAATTATAAGAGATAGAATAATAGATAGATAGATCAAATAGTTCATTAAATTATGCTACAAGCACCAACTCTTAGATAAATGAATAGAGGTCAGATTTTCAAAGTTACATAATGAAAATGTTTAAAATTTGTCTAAAATTTTCTAGATTTAAATTCAATAGGTAATTTTTTGAAATATCAAATGATTAAATTTCAAAACTCAAAGGTAGTAGATATAGTTAGATATTAAGGTTAAAGGTATTTTAAGGAATTTAATTGAAGATTATGAATTTCATTATCAAAAGATGAGGTACTTATTTAAGTATTTAAATCCTCAATAAATTTATATTCATTTATTGTATGAACAAAAATTTTCTTTCTATGGATATATTTAATAGATTTATAAGTCATTAAAAGAGTTTTTAGAAATTCTAAAATATCAAAGTGATATGAAAAACTGGAAATTTAAGCCGATTGAGTGCTCTATAAGGTGAGATTAGAATCTTAGGTGCAGAAGATCAAAGATCAGAATTTAAATTTGGAGGAATAAAAAAAAATCAATAAGATGAATAATGTGAATCAAAACCCCCAATGGAATAATTAAACAGTTAAATATCCAAAATTTTCAACTTCTGATAATTTTAATTATTAGCGATTTAATTTCATAAAGTTCTTTTATGTAACAAGTTGTAACTATATTTTAAGGGAGATACTGTCTTAATATTTTTAGATAAATTTTATCCTTGATATAATATTTTTTTTTTGAATGTTTAAATTTTTACTTTTATATTCAATATTTTCTTAACTCTTATGTTTCCTTTTGATAATCATAAAGGGGGAAAACATGGAAAATGATAATGATTTTTTATATATAAATTTATCTAAAATTTATTTGTTTGAATGAGTTTGTGCATATATTAAAAAGGGAATATATTTTATTTCACCTAAAATAAAATGATTTTTTTAAAACATTTTAACTTATCATTCCTGGTATTTATTATACTTTTCAACATGGAGGGTTTAGTCAACAAGGACACTTTCATACCCGTGTTTTCATAATAAAAATTCACCTTAAATTAAATTTGATTTAAATTGAACTTTTGATTTTATTTTTTTGTTGTGTGTGGAATGAAAATTGCGTAACCCTAAAATTAGAGAATCAATACTAAGTTGAAACGTGTGAAAATTATGTGATATGGTAATTCGTGCCAGATTACCTTTATCGAATGTTCAATCACTATAGAAGTGAATATTTTGATCATCATAAGAAATGAAGAACTATTGAATCCATAAAAAACTTTTGGTTCATGCTTCTGATGTTTTTATAACTGAACCTAAGGTTTTCAGAATCTAACAATTAAATCATTACATATAAATATAATTGATTCTTTATGGAATAGAAGAAAACAATATTATGAGATTAATCTAAAATATTCCAATATCTTGAAGTCTATAATAACTTTTTATATTAAGTTCTTCTAGTTATATTTTTATTTCTAAATGTCCTTCAAAGATATTTTTTGTGATACTTTTTATGAAAATCTCTTAGCTTGTTCATTATAATCATTTTGTTTCTTAATTGAGGTGTTAAGGATATTCTGGTGTGTAGAAGTGAGTTTTTATCGATCAGTGTGTTTGATGTATTTAAATAAATAATAAATCGTTTTTTATCATGTATATCAAGGTATTATATGTATGGAATAAAGAGCATCTTATAATAGGAATACAATCAAGGGATTCTTGTGTGTGGAAGAAAAAATACCTTCAATAAAGTTTATAGTTGAGGGAATTCCAAGTTAAAAGTAAGAAACCTGATATATAAATTATCGATCCTTCTTACACTTTAGATTAAAAGTATGGTTTAATAATATCCTTTATATTCATATGAGTATTTTTATCACTTACTATGTGTTTCATTTTAATTATGTTGTGCTTAACTTTTATTGTCTTTCTTATGTGTTTATATTGGTAACTTTGCTATTTTAATATCCTATGGATTTAAATTTTGTATACTCAGATACTATGGATTTATTATAAATTAATAATTCAGATTATATTACACTTTAGGTGGTTAGAAAAGTTTAATTTTTTTTAAAATACAATTCACCCCCTCTTATAGTGTATTGGTAGTTTATATTTGGAATAACACTATCTTTTAGGAAGAGTAATTGAGAATTAAAAGAAAAAGTTTAGCATAGATTTGAGTAATAATATCAAAATTTATGATATCATATAAAAAATAAAACCATAAAAATATTTGTAAAAAAAAGTGAAATTGATTGATGATGTGCAACAAGGTGAGGGTATCTCTCACATTAATCCCTTACGAGGCCCAACAATTGGGATCAAAGAAATTATTGTTTTTATTTGATGTGGTTTTCTATAAAGTGATTTAATTGGTTATTTGAGTTGTTTTATATTATTCCATTTCATTCTTATGGTGATGTAAAAAAGGTAAATAATCTTAAGAGGAATAAAAGTTATAAAAGAATTCCATATCATGGAACCATTTTGGGGTAAAGTGAGGTTTAAAAAAAGAGTCCAATATCTCTCAAAAAGAAGTTACGAATTATTTTTATTTAAAATTTATTAATTCACAAAATGATACAGTATGTATATTTGAGGAACCCAATATCCCTAGTGAATATGAATCTAAAGACAATGATGAGATTATAAGCAAGAAAATGGGGATGCTATCTACTTATTAAAAGATATATATCAGTAGCTATAAAAAATTAAATTAATAAAGGAGAATAAGTCTCAGTATAACCATGTCAATGTTTTGGAAATTAATATTGATCATATGATCTCCAAGAGTAAAGGGAAAAAGATTATTTTTTTTATTACCTTTCACATAAATTGTAGGATGATTTGTCTAATGGGAAGAATCTAAAGGAAATATGAATGATCATTTTTTAAAAAAAAGTGAAATAGATCCTCAAGATCGGTGGGAGATCACTGAGAAAGGGGTGAGTCAGTGATTACAATTACATTTAACTTTATTTTAGAAAAAACTTCTCCCACCTATTAAATTGATTAATATGATCACTTTCTAACATACCCAATAACATATAGTTAATTCACAATATATTTTTACAAAGTTCGCTACTCAAAATGAGTATCTAGTAATTTTCATGATCCAGATTCCTCCAATATCATACGTTAAATTTTTTTAATTTTGTGGATTATAATTAGTAGGGTTTATCCTTAATTAATGATACAAAAATGACTCAAAAATGTGTATAGTTCTCCCAAATAATGAAAAAAATATCACATTTTTATTTAAAACAAAAAAGAGAAACCATGTTCAAATTATACTTCCATCAAGTTGTTGTTTTGTTGCTTATTTTTCTCCTTCCTCTTATTTCACTTCATGTTTTACTTGAACAGTAGAAAGTATTCACTTTTTATCTACTAAACTATATCTTTTTGATATGTTTTATTTTTATCACACACAATAGTATACTCTTATTTATATAAAAATCATTAAATAATCCATTTTTATTTATCTCACATGAAGTAGTAGCTTCACATTTGAATTTTAATTTAAATTTAAATTTCAAAATAAGAACTTCCTTCAACTACTCTAGCTTATTTTATAAACGTCCCATGCTTCTTCTTCTTCTATTTTATTACTTAGATCTGTCTAGGTAGACATTGAAAAAATTCACAGTGTAATTGGATTCGTCCTAGGAAGACCAAATGGTTTTGTCAAAACTAAAATGAAATTTGTTTTTATTTCACAACGCAACAATATTATTCATATTGTAAACCAACATGCTATCTCAAGAAATTGTAAACCTTAATATTAACTATTATCCATCATAGAGAGATACACTTCTTCTTTTCACCTCAATATTATGATCATTACATAACAATAATTTATGGTTCCCTGACAATTTTTTATACTTCATGAATCAAAATACCCTTTACGTATTTAAACCATGATCGATGATCTTAGATATCATCTGATTTTATTCTTTTGAATTATATATTAATTTAAATTAAATTAACCTCCAATAATATCCATGTTAAATTCTAGAATTTTTAAATTCCCTTATAAGTCATAGGGAACTCATGTTTTTGACAAGTTTTTAACCCTTTTATATTTAGGGGATGCTTCATATGACCCTTACATATCAATGAAAATGACCCTTATTTATTTGTTAATCTTTGAGGGCTTATTCAAATTTTAGTTTGGCCTAAAGAATGACTCTTACACATGTGTTAGAAGACTCGGTAATGTTGATATATTATCTTATGTATATCTTTTTATTCTTGATTGACTATTACATATTTCTATGTTACCTTTACATATTTTCCTTTATCTTGGATAGAATACTATATATCAATATAAATGACTCTTACACTTCATGAAATTACCCTTATATAACTTATTTAACTTATATTAACTCCTACACATATCCATTACTCAGAGTCACTCTTATTCACTATATGATTTACTCTTAACCATTCCACACATCACTATTTTCTAGTGATCTTCTCAGAATCACCCTTATGCATACAAGGAATGCATCCATAACTTCACAAAATATCATGACTTGTCTCTCATGTTACACTTATGTTTCAAATATAATAATCTTGTGCATTTTAAGACTTAGTAAAATTATATAACTGATTTTATTCAACACCAAATTACTTCCAAATATTCTAGAACATTATAATGAACTTCACCTCACATGATAAACTTTATTTAATGTGAGTTTGAACATGCTTTATTTATTGAAAAAAAAATTCAACACATAAACACATCAATTCCATTTTATTCAATCCTTCCCTTTATAAAAAATACCAAATGCTTCAGGAAGCTTATAAAATATAGGTTCTTAACAAACTCACCTTGAGACTCAATAATATTCTCAATGTTGTAACACATTTCAAAAAAAACTCTTAGTTTAAAAAATCTCCCCCTTTAGATTTTTTTCAACCAATTAATATAAATCACTCTCAAACACATTATAATTATAAATTAATCATCATTAAATAATTTTAAACTTATATGATAAAATATATTCTTGGAAATTAAAATTCTAAAAAATAATGTCATGTTTTCCATAAAAATTAACTTATATTATTTTCTTTATAACCCTTGAAACTAGTTAATACTAATTTGGTATCCATACCAACTCATCTTCAACTTCACAAAAACTATTCATAGTCATTTTTAATGACAAGTTCATACATTAATTATCACCAAAACTATTTTAAGAGTTCAAAAAATCACAAAAAACCACCCACCCACATATTGACCTCATAGATTTACCCTTTTAATAACTCTCTCTAAATTCATGCTCCCCATAAATAAGAGATATCTCCACTATTTGTTAAAACATGTATCTTTGGATTCTCTCTAAGATACCCCCTTTGTAAATATATTTTTTAAATACATGAAGGACTGAATATAAAGATATTTATATTTTCTTTCACCCTCTTTTATAATAACATCCAAAGAAAAGGCGAGAGAGTGGTAAGAATCACCATACCTTAGAGGAATGAGATTGAACTCCCATAATCAACATCAATATTTGAAATGATCCTTTATAAATGATTTAGTGAAAACATATACTATTTTCTCCTTTCTTGTAACAAATTCCATATTTAACCTATTTTTATCCACAACCTCTTTGGTGAAGTGATGTTTTATATAAATATGATTTTACCAAGAATACAAAAAAAAATTCTGAATAGATTGATAGAACTCTGATTATCATATCCCACAAGCAATGACAACTTAACTTCTAACTTGAGGTCTTCTAATTGAGACTTCATCCACATCAATTGGGTTATATCTTGAGTTCCAAGAACATATTCTACATCAGTAGTATTCAAGGTCACTGAGATTTGTTTCTTTGTTTATCAATATACACACTTCACCCAAAAAAAATCTACAAGATATTGATTTTGATCATCTATATTTCCATCCCAATCTACATTCATATAAACAAATAAATAAAGTTTTACACTACTACTATAATTTATTCCATAGTCTATCATGCCTTTAATATACCTAAAAATGTTATTTTTAATCATGAAATCTGAATACTTTGTTCCACTTTGGCACTTATCACATAATATAACAACATATACAATGTATAGTCAGGAGGCTTTCAAGTATAAAAAACATCCAATAAACTTCCTAAATTATTTTAGATCAACTCTATTTCATTTTTATTCCTTATAATCAGTTCCCACTAAAATTAGTGTATAAAATGGCTTTCAATCCTATATTCCAAACATTCTCACAAGTTTTTGAACTTATTACTTTTCATAAAAAAATGTGGTCTTCCTCTTGAGAAATTTGTAAGCCCAAAATCTGTCTCATTTCGCAAAGAAAATTAATTTAAAATAACTTATTAATCTATAAACAAAACTCTTCACATACCCCTTATTAATTTCTAGTAAAAATGATTTCATCTATATAGATAATAATAATAAGTGACATCAATTTTCCATCCTCAATGTAGAGGTTGTTATCCACTCTTATATTCTTTAACTCTAACTACTTCAAGAGAGAATATAACATATGATACTATGATCTTGTTTATTTTATTAACCCATATACAGTCATGACTAATCTGAAAACATAACCTTTTTTTAAGGGAAAAGGTTCATTAATGTCAAAAATTAGTAGACATAAAAATGCAAAGCCATGAAGGGAAAATGTCCAGCCAGAGCTGGTCAACATCATAGGGTCCTGATGCCGTAAGCTGATGAGAATCATTGTTTCCTTCTCGTTTAGTAAAGGAGAAAGTGCATATTGTGAATCCTTGATAGATAGACAGGATTCGCCTGACGAGGGATCCAAAAGACTGGAGGTCATCGTCGTTGGAGTTGATAGCATTGATAATGGTGAAACAGTTTGATTCAAGGTTGATTTTATCCCAACCGCGTTCCATGGAGAACATCAGACCTGCAAGTATGGCAGTATCCTCATCCACCACAGGTTCCCAGAAAGCGTAGTGTGCTTCATGTTTGGCTGCAACAATTTGCCCTTGATGATTCCAGACCAGGATGCCAAGGCCGACATGCCCATCCTTGGGGAGAGACACATCCACATTAATCTTAAGATTCTTTTCTCTTGGAGGACACTAGCAGGAGGGAAAGGATGGGGGACCCACGGGATTTTTGTGACTATTGTGGTGCTTCCAGCCCTCAACCCACGAAGAGGCCCGTTCGGTCCAAAAAACGGGGGGTCTGTGAATGTTGTTAAAAATTGCCTCATTGCGACGGACCCAAATGATCCATGTCAAGGTGCAAAGTGAACCTGCATTAGTGAAACTATTGGGTTACTTAATGTATACTTATTCTTCTAACTCCCCATTAAAGATGGAAAATTTGAAATCCATTTGGAAAATATTTTATTACCTTCATGTTTATATGGAATAAAATAATGTAATAGTATCTATACTATAAACTAGTGTAAAGGTATCATCAAAATAAATTAATTAAACTTATGAGTACCCTTAACAAAAATTTCTTTCCTTTTTTATTATAACTCTTCATTTTTCTTTCATCTTGTTTCAAAACACCCCTTTGGTTATAATAACATTATTAATATTAGGTATGGGTACCAACTCCCAAGTTTCATTCTTTTCTCTCTGATATAACTCCTCATTCATAGCATCAATCCACTATTTATGCTCCAATTCCACATTCACATCTCTTCTTTCAACATGTAAAATGATGAGGTATGTGTTACTACCCTCAAAGTTCTTTCAGTATCAAAATATTTTAATTTTTATCTAATAATATTTTTAATATCTTCTGAATTTATTATCCATGGATGATATAATTTAGGTTTATCTTCATCACTAGACATTTTTGAATCATCGTATTAATTCTGCACTTCTTCTGGAGTCACGTTATTTTCATAAAATTCTTCCTGTTATTAAATAAAACCCATTTCATTGTATTTACTTATGTAACTTTCTTCTTAATGTGAAATATATTTCATTGATTGTCACAACACCTTATAATTTGAAGTATCTACAATATTCAATGTCCCTTTTTTGTAACAATGATGTCGTCTTCAATTTGGGGGATAACCAAGAAATATTACATCAACTCATCTCCTCCCAAATTTCCCAATGTTTTTAACTTCCACTTTGATTATACAAGGGATACCAAACACACATAAATATTTTATACTTAAAACATAATTACAATGAATCTAGTATATTGAAATATCCGTTTTTTTTATACAAATAACAGTTTTTAATGAGAATTACTACACTAGTTGCTTGTCTTCATAAATACTAAGAAGTATCATACTCATTCAGCATGGTACAATACATCTCCACCAAAAATTGTTATTATATTCACCAAAACCATTTTTTGTATGGGGTGAACTAAGATCATGGTTAAAATCATTATTCTCATGATATGCTTCAATGTTCTCCCTGGTATACCCTACACCAAAATCTTTTAGAATCTTTTCGAAGAGAAACTACACTCCTTCTTAAAAGTTCTTAAACGCGTGAACACTTTTAAATACTCTAAATTATACTTCTTAAACATAATAAAAGTTATATGAGTAAATTCATCAATAAAGGAAATATAATACTTATATAAACTTCTATATTAATTCATCATAATCCCATAAATGTATAAATTAATGAGCTCTAATAAATGAGATGCTTTAATTTCAACTTTATTATACTAAGAATTAACAATATTTCACTTTTGACAAGTAAAGAACACCTAGTTTCTAAATGTTTTGAGAATAGGAATATCAATAACATGCTCTACTTGGGTAATTTTTATCATTTTATTTTGGATGAGATGACCAAGCCTTTGATGCTATAATTTATTTTCTTCTTCTAAGTTTATATAGAATGCATTTTCTGTATCACCAAACTGAAACAAGTTTCACCTTATTCATTATCCACATTTCAATATCCATTTATATTTTAAAAACTTTATTAAGAACCCATATTTCCAAAAGATCACTTCATTAAATTTATCTCGTAGTTGAGATACACTTAACATATTGTGTTTCATCCTATAAATATATAAACTATTCTTGGATGATAACTTCTATTTTACAATAACTGTTAATCAAACTCAACTAATTTTAAGTGACCAATACTTTTCAAAGTTCACTAATCCTTCCTTTAACATTTAAAAATTATTAAAAAGATTTAAAAATCCTCTAATATGTGAAGAACATACACTATCCAGAATTTATAAACATTCCCATTTAAATTATTTAAGTGTTACTTTAATAATAAAATTCTTTTACTTTCCTTTGTCCTTATTCTTATAAGACTTTTGAGTATTGTAATTCATACTCAATTAGTATAGTAGCATGGTGATTCAATATTAAGTAAAGTTACCAAGATTTTCACATCTTCCACAAAACTCTTCTAATTTTTGAAATGTATTCTCAACCTTTATTCCATAATTTTAAGATTTATTATTTAGTTTTATCTATTGATTGGTCTGGATATCCATATAAATTTCCTCCCAAACCTTCTAGGATCATAATAATATTGATAATTAAAAAAATTATTTCAATGTGTCCAAATCCTCTATAGTTCCAATAATAACCATAAAATTATTACTTTCCTCTAAAAACATATTGTGGAACAAATATTTACACCTGCTTTTTTCAATACTGTATTCATCATTTTTTATTCTTTTTAGAAACCAAAATGTTGGTATACTTATAACATATTCCTCCTCACAATATAATTATTTCTATCTATTTTAAAATCACTATTTTTAGTATTTATTACTTTAAATTCAGTGTCCCCAAAATTTAAAAATTTACACAAACTTAACTATCTTTACCTATGAATTAAAATCTTACTTTACACTAATAATTTCAAGTTGTCTTTTATATATTGAGTGTGATATTATATGGTCAACATGTGCCTCATCATTCTTAGAATCATAAATATCTTTCACAACCTTCTTCTAAGAGGTTTTTAAAACTTCTTGAATATAATTTTGAGGCTTGGATTTATACTTATCCAATTATTTTTTAACATTTATCAAGTTAAATTTGATTTTATAGAGCTCGTGATATATATTTTTAAATTTATCTTCCATCTCAAATTTTATAGTATTTTCTTCAGAAATCAAATATTTTAATTTATAAACCTTCTTCATCAGAATTTACTCATTGTTAGTATGAGTAGAATCATTTTTTCTTTAATGTTTATTATCTTTATTTAAATTTTTTGATTTCATTCTCCAACTTTGAGATATTTTGAAAAATATTACATGGGTAATTTTATCAACATAAACTCTATTTTAGTTTCTTTCTCACACCCAACATCACTAATTTTATCACTTATGAACTCTTCCTTATTCACTTTATTAATAAGAAGTTTTTAATAAATATATTTGTAAGCCTCAAATTCATATTCTTCTTTGCTAATATGACTATTTTTAGACTTTGATAATAAGTTTATCTTTTTATATTTATATAAATTACCACCCTTCCCTTTTTAAGAAAACATTTATTTATTAGATTTTTTTTTTCTTAAAATATCTCTTTATCCTATCATCATATTATTCACTAACTTATTTTTATTTTAACATTATATAGTTTCTAAAAAAAATTCAATGGCTCCACATTTAAAAAAATTAGTGGAAGATTACTCTTAAAATTTATTTTCCTCTAATCATAATTCAAGAGATGATTGATATGATTTTTTCAAACATTTATTTGATATGTTCTTCTTATTTAAAATATTTTCCCTCAAAAACATTTATTTTATCACTTATCTTATTATGATCCTTTAAAGTAAATCTTACTTTCATCCTTTCCCTCTTTCATTAAGAAACTTCCCTTCTGAATCTCATATAAAATAAAAATGATTTATAAATCATCTAAAGGAAGTGTACTCAGATTATGGTGTTTAAATGCTGAGACTTTAGAATCAAACCTATCTTGAATAATGTGTATTATTTTCTGAAAAACCATTGTATCCTTAAAATTTTTACCAAAACCTATCATATTGATCCCTATTTTATTAACTCAAGTAAAGAATTTGTCTACTATTTTATCTTGTTTATTTTTTAGGTATTTATACCTTAACCAATAAAAAGTAGTTTATCTTGCCTTATATTTTCATTACTATCATATATAATTACTAACTCATCCCATATTCCTTTTTTTGTCTTGAATGCTTTTACCTTGAGAAAGTACTTCTCAAAAAGAGATGAAATTATGTAATTTCAAGCACATCCACCATTCTTCTGATTCTTTCTATCAAATTCATTCAAATAAGTACCTTCAATACTGGGATTAAAACCAAATATTACAGCCTCTAAAACATCCAAAATAATAGTTAGTATGTTGGGGAATAGTTGATCATTCCATTTATTATTTCCCATCAAAAAAAAGAATACACTTTTTGTTCACTAAATTAAGTTTGTTCATTATAAATGAAATTTAGAAACTAAATATTCTTACACATAGAAAATATTTCTCTCTAAACAACATACTGCAGGTCATAAATGAAGGAAATTGGGCTAAAATACCACTTGAAAAGAAACCTCATGATTAGTGGTAAATCACTTATAGGGAGTGAATCAAGGATTAGAATTCATTTTAAGTTTCTTTTAGAAACAACCTTTATCACTTCTTAAAGTGATTAGTATGATAACTATCAAACACACACAATCACATACATAGAAGGAAGAACAGATTTTTATATGGTTAAAAACTCAAAATGAGTAGCTAGTCATTTATATGATCTTAATTCCCCTAAGACCATACCATCAACTGATGTCATCATGTGATTTACAAGGTTTGGATTTTATCTTTTAATCATGACACACAAATGTCTCCCAATTATTTATAGTTCTCTCATTCAATTAAAAAATATTTAATAAAATTTTAAAATAATAAGAGATCTTATCTCTAAATTAGAGCTCTATCAAGTTGTTTTGTTTCTTTTACGCCTCTTTATTATTCTTTCTCTTACTTTTTTAAATACATAATAACAATTATTCTCTTTTCTCTACTGTACTATCTTTCTTTTATATATTTTATTTTTTATATCATGCACCAATACACGTTTCTATATTTAATATTCATAAAATACCATATTTTTATTTATCTAAGATGTTGAAATATCTTCACATTTTAATTTCAATTTCAATTTAAATTTAAAACTAATAATTTTCTTTAACATCTCCAACTTCTTTTCTCAATTTCTCCCACTTCATCTTCTTATTTTTCAATATTTGGATATATCTAGGTGTACTCTGACACAGTTATTAATGTTACTAGATTATTTATAACACAATCAAACATTTATCTCAAAACTAAAATGAAACTTCATTTTTGTTCATGGTGTAATAATATTATTCATGGTCTGAACTAAATTTTTTTTGAGAATAAATATAACCTTAATATTCACTAATTTTCATCATATAATGATACTTTTATTATTTTCTCCTAAACTCATGTCATTGTGCAATAATAATTTCTATGGAGTGAAAAAATTTCTACACTACTTGAATCATCAATACCATTTGTGATATTTTAATCATGATATATTAGTTTGAAATTTTTTTATTTTATTATTTTTAATTATTCATTAATCTCTAAAAAAATTATTGTGTAAAATCCATTTTAAATTATAGACTTTTTGAATTCCCTATTAGTTCCTAGAGAACTCATATTTTTTACAAGACATTAACCCTTATGTATTTATCAAAAAATTTAGATGATCCTATTGTATTAATGAAAATGGACCTTAAGTATTCATTAATATTTAATGACTTTATAAAATTTTAGTTTAGTGTGAAAAATGACTCTTATATAAGAGGCAGAAGAATATTACATATCAATATATTTCTTTTATGTATCTTATTTTATCCTAGATTGAATATTATGTATAGGTACATTATAGTCATATATTTCCTTGTCTCTTAGATTAACATTATAATTTCAACTGAAATGACTATTATGTTTCATCAAATAAATCTTATACAAATCCTTTTCCTTGAATTGACTTCTACATATATCCTCTACTCAATGTTACTCTTATGTACCATAATAGTTACTCTCAAAAATTATATACTTTAACATTTTTTAGGGATATTCTGAGATTCACTCTTAAAAATATAGGTAAATAATCGATACCTTTTCCAAATACCAATTCTATTCCCTAGAGTAACTCTTATGTATGAATTATAAGACTCTTATGAATTTGAGGTATTGGGAATATTTCTGACTTGATTCTTCGCAAATCCAAAATACTTCTGAATATTCTAGAAACTTGGAATGAACTTCACGTCACATTATAATATTTATTTAATTTCACTTTGAGTCTAATTTGTGTAATGAAAAAAATCAATACATTAATACATCCACTCCATTTTCTTCAATCATTCTTCTCTAAAAACAACCAAATAATAGAGGAAAATTATATAATACCAAATCCCAAAAATTTCCCCTTGGTTCTCAACAATCACTTCAAATTCCTAGAATATTAAAAAATAGAACTTGGTCTCAACAAAAAATGATCTATAAATAGGAATAGAATATGGTCTTAGTACATAAGTAGGTGGAATAATCATGTTTCAATGGTAATCTAATTCAAAATTATAATTTTGATTTAATATTTCATTATCCTTTCGCAGATGATAGTGAAATTAAGATAAAATATTACATATCATTGTATAATAATGAGTAAATTGTAATGTTAAAAAGGTCACATTCCATGGGAAAATATAATCTTATACATAATGAAACCCCTCCAAATTAAGAGAATAAGAAAACTATGGTATTTCCTAAGAAAATAGAAAACAATAGAAGTTCTAGAAACACATTTAAGGTTTATATACGCGATAAGGATAAAAATATGAGTACCAAAAAAAGGTATGCAGTCATGATCTTTTACTTTGGAATACATTGTCAAATTTCAAAAAAAAATATAGAGAATCGAAATATATTGACTATTTTCAAGTGGTTGAGAGTTTTTTAAAAATAAGTTACCAAACTCAACAGTAAACTTATATGTTTTATTCCTATAATTCTTATAATTCTAATCATATATCTAGTATAATATTTATGAAATTTCAACTGGAATGGAAAAATGAGAATTGATGTGAATTCAATGAAAATTATGTTCCTTCAAGAAATATATTTTGGGGGCTAGTGGTGGAAAATAACCTTGATGAATGTAGCTTAAAATAGATCTATAAATTTTCTAATAAACCACAAATGTATTGGAAATCCAAGGAGAATATTAGGAAAAAAGAGATAATTTATCTTGACAATAATGTAGATAAATCTCTTGAGAAAAAAGCATCATCAGGAAAGGTATATTTTAAAAATCCTAATGATTCTTGTAGAGATGTACAAGGATTTTGGAGGGTTTGGAAAATAAATTTCCAAATAGAAAATTGTCAAGAGATCCTTCTCCATTAAAGTACCCAAGGAGGAGGAGCATTTTTTCTGGTCCATAAGAGAATATCAAGCCCAAAGAAGTTGAAAATAAGTTTTATTCTATCATAACTAATTTATATTTGAAGATAGACTCAAATTTTAAGGATAATAGATAAACTGTAGTCTATTTTTTAAAAAAAAAAGTGGGTTCTGGTCAAAAGACCAGAACATAGAGCTTTATTCAAAAAGAAAGAGTCACAAACAAGTTACATCAGATGGAAAGAGGGCAATTTTCTAGAGTCCTTAACAAAAACAGGAATTAGCTCTAGCGGGAGTTCATTCTTCCAAGTGATCTCATGAGAGACTCCCAAGTTGTCAAGCCCATCAGCGATCATATTAGCCTCCCAATAGGTATGAGTGGCCATAAAGTTGAGGTCGTTGAGCGCAGCAAGGCAATCCATCCATCTGGGGGTGAGAGACCATGCCAGATGAACATCACCCTTCCAGATGTCTTGTACAATAGTAGTGGAGTCGCTCTCGATCCAAATATTCTTCTAGTTGAAAAGCTTTTCATAGGAGACGGAATGAATGGTAGCAAGAATTTCGGCCTCTAGCGCAAAAGCACTTCCGCAACCTCCAAAGAAACATCTGAGGATTCGGTCATGATGGTCTCTAAAAATTCCTCTGCAACCAGCAAGACCAGGATTGCCTTTTGAAGCTCCTTCCACATTTACCTTAATCCATCCAGGAAGAGGTGCCTACCAGAAGACTTCAATAGTGTAGAGAGGCTTCGAGAAGATACCTTGGATGCCAATTCGGCGAAGGGTTTCAAAATCTGTGACAGAGTTGTCACAACAATCTTTTTGGATCATAGTCGCTTCCTTTATAGCCATCAGAATCCTTAATTTTCCTGCATTAAGATTAAAAGAGTTATTGTTGAAAAAGGAGTCATTTCTACCATACCATAGAGTATGCATAAGCTCTGCAACAGCCATCAGAAAGAGATTCTTGATTTGGGGAGATCTTGGGAAATCCAACACTCTTTTCAGTTGAGAGAAAATAAAAGAATCTAAGGGCCATCTGCATCCAAAAAGGTCAAAGATGTAATGCCAAAGGGCCATAGAAGTGTCACAAGATAAAAAAAATGATTCATGTCCTCGCGATACTGGTTGCATAATTTACATTTAGAGCAGAGATTAAATCCATAAGATTTCAAGCAAACATCAGTTGTAATTTTTTGATGCACAATACGCCACATAAGAGTGAGACGAGAAGGCTTGATCCAGGATTTATTGAAATTAGACACCCAATTAAAATTTTCATCCTCATTAGGGAAGTGATAGTGATAAAAAAATTTAGAATCTAAAAGGCCATTGTGAGAAGGTTCCCAAACAAGGATATCCTCATTGGAAGTGAAATAATAATTATACACAATCCCCTTGATATGATTCGGAATTTGAGGATCAGGGGAATTGATAATCTCCCTAATAGAGCAATTTGGTGGATTAGGGGAAAAGGTATTAGGCATATCAGAAATAAGAGGGTGGTCAGTCCAGTTATCAAACCAGAAATTTAAAGAAGAATTTTTACTAACAACCCATCTAGAATTTTCCATGATAGAGTGAAAATAAGCTTTAATCGAAGTCCAGATAGAAGAAGTCATGTAGTTAGAAGAACCAGACTTAAGCTTATCAAGGAATCGGTTTTTGAGGAATCTCATGGAAAAGGAGTTATTATGGATAAGGGACCATGTGAGTTTGGCCTGAAGGGACTCATTAAAAATTTTAAGATTCTTAATACTGATTCCTCCATTTTCAATATGTTTACAGCAAGTGGCCCAAGAAACCGTAACCAATTTCCTTTCCAGATTACTTCCAGTCCAGGTGAAATTTCTTATAGTTGTATTGAGCTTTTTTATCAAACCCAAAGGCCATTTGTATACCATCATGGAGTAGACGCGCTTAGAGACAATCGTGGATTTAACAAGGAAAATTCTTCCAGCCATTGAAAGGGATTTACCTTTCCAGGAAGAAAATTGATTTAGAACTTGATCAACGATACTAATAAAATAAAAAACCTTGGGTCGACCCTAGAAAAGGGGAACATCAAGATAAGTAAAATGGAGGGATCCTTCCGTAACCCCTAAGACATTGGAGATATGAGTTTTCCTATTCGAGGGAATGTTTTTACCAAAGTAAATAAAATATTTTTTCCAATTAATTCATTGGCCAGAAACCTCCTCATAATGAGCAATGATGTATTTAAGGTTGTTAATATTTCTTTTGTCTCCCTGAAAGAAGAAAATAATATCATCGGAATAGAGCAGGTGAGAGGGAGAATGAATATTTCTAGAAGCAATGATAAGTTTGATTCGGCCTCCCTCAACGTTGAGCGAGAGCAGTCTACTAAGATATTATTCAGCGATAGAAAAAATGATAGCAGAAAGCGGATCTTCTTGCCTAACGCCTTTGGAGCATTTGAAATAACCCCTAAGTGAGCCGTTAATAAGAACAGAGATATTGGCTAAGTTGAAAATGATTTTGATTTTTTTGATAAAGGAATCATTGAATCCAAAACTGGAGAGGACCTTAAAAATAAAGGTCCAGTCAATCGTATCGAAGGCCTTAGTGATGTCCAGCTTAAGAGAAATATTCCCACCTCTAGTTTTTCTGTTCAATAAATTGGTAGATTCTGAGGCGAGGAAAATATAATATTGTATAGATCAAACTTTAATGAAACCAAACTGGTTCCATGAGACAATTTTGTTGCTAATATTAGAGATCCTATTAGCAAGAATCTTAGTAATAATTTTAAAGAGAGAATTTAAGAGGGAAATGGGTCGGAAGAGATGAATTTCATCCGCATTGTCAACTTTAGGAATTAAAGTGAGGAATTGAGAGTTTAGAGCATGAGGTAGAACCCCTTTTTCAAAGAAATATTTAACTAAATTACAGACATCATTTTGAAGGACATCCCAATGTTTTTTATAGAATCCATTGTTGAAGCCATCGGGGCCCGGGGCACTGTCTGGATTTAAACCAAAGACAGTGTCCTTAATCTCAAAATCAAGAGGGGTGCAGTTGAGCAGACAATTATCCTCAGAAGTAACCAAAGAAGGAATAATGTTTGGAAGGATATCTTTGTTGATATTAGGACCATTGAGAATGTCAGTGAAGTAGGAAACAACATGATTAGCAATATGTTCCTCAGAATCAATGATATTACCCTCAACTCTTAAGCAAGATAAAGGCTTACAAGCTTTCCTAATCCATTGAAGAGAGTTGTAAAATTTGGTTTTTCTATCCCCATCATTGAGCCATTTAGTTTTGAAAATTTTCTTCTTTAAGTTATCCTAAAAGTTTAGAAGAGAGATAAATTTAGAAGAGATGTTGATTTAATCCTGTGGGTCAGAATTGAAACTGAAAGAAGTGTTATTAATTTGACTGAGAGAAAGATCCTTTTCTAAATCTTGGATATCTTTTTCAATTAAATAAGTTTTATCATAACGCCATTTTTTTAGAATGTTTTTAAGATTTTTCAACTTAGTGGTGCACGCAAAGGAATCCTTGTGATTTCCCATATTAGTCCAGGAAGAATTGATAATAGAGACACAATCCGGGTCCAAAGACCAGGCCAAATTAAATCTGAAAGGAAAGGAGGGTTTCCAAGAGTTTTGAGGAAAGCTGACTAAGATCGGATGATGATCAGAAGAAAGTTTAGTAAGGGTGGCACACAAGATCTGGTTATAATTATCAATCGCAGACTCGTTAGTGAAAGATCTATCAAGTTTACTCGCCACCATGCGATTGTAGTGGTGTTTGTACCAAGTGAATTGAGCACCAGTAAGGTTAATCTCAATGAGATTATTTCCCTCAATGGAAGCTTTAAATTCTCTGGCGGAGATAGAGGAGAAGGAGTGGCCAATTTTTTCAAAGGGTGAAAAAATAGAGTTAAAGTCCCCAAACAATACCCAGGGATCTTGAATCTTGGTATTGATGTCAGAAATCTCCTTCCAAAGAGATCTTCGATCAAGGTAATTAGTTTTGGCATAAACAAAGTTATTGTATATGTGAGTGCTATCAAGGAAATAATCGCACGTCAACGCTTGAGCAGAGAGACTGAAAATGTTGACATTTTGCAGAGAGGAGTGATAGAAAATCCAAAGAGAATCCACATAACCATTATTACAAGCACCCAAGAATGAGAAACCAAGGTTACACAGATGCATGAATTTGGGAACAAAATTAACTTTAGGTTCAGCAATGGCAATCAGCATAGGATGGTGGGTAAAAATAAAACGCTTCAAAACATTAAGAGTTCCAGGGTTTGCAATCCCATGACAATTCCAGTAGAGAATATACATTATTATTTAATCTTTGGGATTGAACCCCCTTTCTTTTTATTACCAGCACTTTGACCCCTAGTTTTCCTAGGGGAAGTGGTTTGATTAGGGGGACAGATTTTATCCTCTTTGGCCTCAGGATTGGCAGTGTTACATCCTGCCTTAAGTTTAGAATAAGTCAAGACACCTATAGGATTGATAACTGAAACTGGATTCACAGGACCCAAGTCATAATATGAATTAGCCACCAAAGCAGGGGGATTACCATCCAAAACAGAGATCCCCTGATGAAGGGTCACCGAATCAGGAGCTGGTTCTGTTTCAGGCTCGGAGGTTGATGGATTCACATCAACCACAATATTTGAAGAATTATTCATGGGAACAGTGATGGAGCAATCTGCAGATGAGGAAGGTTGGTTACCAGGAACAGTAGACTGGATAGCTGAAGAGGAAGGAATGTTTTTGGCCAATGTCTCAGAGGAAACAGCACCAGGTGATGGAGAGACCTACCTGATGCATGCTATCTTTTCAGAAGAGCCTGAGTCTTGAAAGCATGCAGGTGAACTGAAGGGGGTTTGCACTGGGTTCCAGAAGGTGATCCAACCATACAGTTGTTCAAAGAAGACTCGCCCTTATGAGTTTGTGAAATGGGAACAAGAAGAAGATCTTCAGGAATAGAGACATGTCCCAAAATTAAGAAGGAATCAAGGTCAGCTTGAGACCCAGTCAAGGGGGAATGATTAAACAGATTATCAACATTTTCTAGATTTTCTCTCATGGATTGATCTTGTAAATCCTTCTGATGTTGTTCCACCTGGTCAACCCAGGTTACCCCAGGTTCTCTTGGGGTTTTAGGAATCCACTTTCCAGGTTTGGCTTGTGAAGGGTCAGTTTTATCAGTGGGGGGGACTCTATCCTTCTTATTTTTTCTAACTTTAGACCAATCATAAGGGTTATTATGAATGGGAGCTCTATGAACCAATCTACAATTATGGACATAATGACCAACAATTTTACAGAAGTCACAGAAAGAGGGAATATTTTCATATTCAAGGTCAATTATCATCTTGTAATCTTTGGCATGAAGAGATATAGTTTTAGGAGGCTTGGGATCAAGATTGACATCAACTAAAACCCTAGAATACATACCCAAGTCAGCATTAAGGGTTATTTGATCAATTTTAAGAGGGGTACCAATGCAGGCTGCTATATCATTCAGTATTCTAGGATGCCAAAAAAACCAATTTAAGTTATGGAACCTAACCCAAATTTGAGCAGACTTGCCTCTCTGTGTATTCAGATTGAAAGAAAAATCCCACTCCAAGAGTCTCACAAAACCAGGCTTCAACAATAAATTACCTATCTTCCAAACAGAATTAAGATCCTCTTGAGAGTACAGAAGCATATGAAAAAAACCTTTACCCAAGGGGATCATTTTCTAGTTTGTAATACCCCAGCAGATTGATATCCTTTGTTTCAGTTCAACATAGGACCAGGGTTTGTCTCCTTTAGCATACGAGACACGACCCATTAAAGAAAACTTACAGAGATTTTGGTGTTGTGCAATTGCATCAGGATCTGCTTCAACGGAAAAACCTCCATCATCCAGTCTCTTAATGGTCGAGCAAGATTTTTCACCTATAGAAGAGGAAACAGAAGATCCTTTAAGATCTTCAAGGAATGAAATACCTTGCGGTGCTCCAATGGTTGGAGGGTTAGATCCAGAATCCAGAAGCGCGTTCCTCGGGACTGGAACCTCCATATCTGAACTTTTATTTTCATTTTTCTCTTGAATAACAACCGAGATTTCCCAATTAGGATCGAATCCAGCCATAAAAGAACAAATAAAGGGGGAGACACAGAATTTTGAGAGAAAATCAGCGAACTAGGGTTCGACGAGATCTTCGGTGTGCCGCTGGAGTTTTCGTCCCACTGTCGTTCCATCATCCCGTCACTGTTTATCAACTGTAGTCAATAGTTACTCGCCATCTTCCTCAATATGAGGATATTTTAAATTTTTCTATCCCCGACCATTTAAATTTTATTAATTATTTTTGAAGTGTTTTAGGTTTTTGGGGAGATTCAATCCATGTAAATGTTTAATTAAGATATTAAAATTATTTTAATTCATGATCTATAATTTTAATTAAATATTTGAAGTCATACAAGTGAGATCATGTTAAAACTGGAAGCACGAGTACATCAGTGCAACAAGAAGCATTAGAGAAATGATAATCATAAGGGTATCAAGGTCCAACTAAATCATTGGTTTTAATAGAACATGTTTTCAATTGAAATCAGACCATGAAGATGTAAGTGGACATCCAAAAGAAGGATAGATAGAAAAAAATCATGATTTATTTGTTTTAATCTAATAAAGGATATAAAATTGTATATCATATGACTTTTCTTAAGATATAAAAATCTACTAGAATTGGATGAAATTAATATTGAGTATTTATGATATATTTAATGGTGAATATGATAGAGACAAGTGGAGTTTGGAGATTTATATCTAAAGTTGGTATCCCCATCAACTAAGGAGAGACACCTAATGGATGAGATTAATATTTTAAAAAAAAATTGTTGTATTTGTTTTGATAATTGGAATCAGGTTTGGTGTCTATGGTTTATATGAAAAGATAAAATATAATAATACTCACATGATTTTTATTTAATGTTTAATCACAATTTGTTTTGGGAAAGTGTGGTTGATTTTATAGGAAGATATCCTTGGTAAAATCTTAGCAGTGTAACTTTATGTATATTATTGAAATAGATGATTTCAATAGAAAACAATGGTATTGGTAGATTAATATCTTGTTTCCTAAATATATTTTTGACTTAGTGGTATTAATGTTTTTGTTTATGGTTCATCGCTAAGTGGTAATACCACTCATTGAAATTATTTTATTATAAAACTATAGTTGATAATTTTATAGAGCTTTAAATATAAATATGAATTTATAAGTAAAAGGTGATATCTATTGTTAATAATTGGTTAATATGTGAAGTGAAGGGATGAAAATTATAGGATCTTTAATTTTATTTCAATAGGGGGTCCTATTCTCTCTTAATATAATGTAATGACTAGATTTATATAGTGGTGGAAGATCTACTGTTAGTCATGCTAGTGCATCATCCTAGTAAGTGGTGTCCTGTAAAGTTGGGCCCCCAAAGAAGATTAAAAGTGGAATCTAAATAAAATATGATGATGTTTGAAATCCAGAATATATGGGGAGAATTATAATAAGTGTAATTTCTTCATAGAAAATGGTATTTTGGGGATTTTATATCCAAAATGAGTAGTAATCATTATGAATCCTGGAATCTTACCAACCCTCAAAGGGGGAACAAAAAGTTGGTGGTAATAAGCATCATAATGATGTGAATGAATTTTGGGATTTGGGATGGTTGTTGAAAAAAATACAAATGGGGATAATTTTTCATCCAATTGATGATTAGATATTGGATGGTGTCGGATTTTATTATCAACATATGTTGGATCTATTCTATTGGATCTATTGTCAATGAAAGTTGTATTTTTTTGTTGAAGTTTTCTTTAAAGTAGAACTATAGATGTTTAGGAAGTTTTAAGGAGTTATATTTTCATATGATACTCTAGTAAAGGTGTTGTGGTTCCAGAATGTGAAGTTGTGTTAGATTTTGGGAATTAAATTTTGTAAAGGATTTAGGTTTCCATGTATGGTCTTAAAGAGGAGTAAACATACTTTAAGATTAAGAAGAGAAAGAAAATGGGTGGATTATGTTTGTTCTTGGTTAATATGGAGTTGGAGAAACATTTTATGAATTATAAGAAGTTTGAAATACATTTTTAATAAATAATATAAAAAAAAATTATGTACATATTTTTATAAAAAGGGTAAGTCTCAAAACATAAGAGTCATTTCTGCATTGAGTTTGAAAAATAGAAAAGGCCGGAGAAGTTTCTTTTGAGTGTATGATTAATTTTATGGGAAAGGGTGATTTCATAAGAGTCGTTATTATAATCTCATAAGAGTCATTTATTAAATTTTTAAGTTTTATTAGTTTGTGTTTTGAAGTTTCATAAAGGTCATCTAAAAAATCATAAGGGTCATCTATCACTAAGCATAAATAATGTAAAAGGAAATAATTCATAAGCTTTAATTGTTCAAAAGTTCACTCTAAGTTAGAAAACACTAAATTCATAATATTTTTCATCTAGTTTTGTAAGAGTTATCATTTAAATTGGAAAAATTCATTATCTTCTATAATTTAGAAAAAATTCTAAGTCATAAAATTTTCAGGGACGTCCCTAGATTTTGTATGTGTCATTTCATGGAAGTATGAAAACATAAGTTTCATTGGACCATTTCATTAGAGTCATTTTAATGGCTCAAAGAAAGTTATAATATTCAAGTCACAATAGAGTATCAATTCATAAGGGTCATTACATTAGCCATTTTAGATAAAGGATCGACTAGATTAAATAGAATTAATGTATATTTTATTAGTTATAAAATATGATTAATTAATTAGCCAGCTAAGAATAAATAGAATCAAGCTAATGTCTTAGCAGGATTATTACATGGTTTGTGAATAATTTCCATAGTGTTATTTTTTCATATATATATGGAATAAATAAAATAACTCAAGGTTGATTTTAGTGTATAGTTTGAATAGTGTTTCTATATCCAAATATAGGAAATATTTTTCACAGTCACTTTGGTAAAGCACCACACTGTTAGGGAGCTGAATCAATATATATGACTTATTATCTTAAAATTATTTTTCCCTTTATCTTACCTTTGAACCTATTTAGTGAATGGTATATCTTTTATTTCTTTTCTTACCTTTGGTTCCTATGAATTTCAATGATAATAGTAAATCAAACAAGAAGGCTCATTGGGGTTTTTTAATGAGGTTCACCTCCAAGATAGATAATTATGTCCTTGTTGTGTGGTGGTTGTTGTCCCATGCACACACAACACTCTTTTATTATCAAGATTATTCTCATAAAAGGTTATATAATTGAACCTATACTCTTGGAACTAACTGGATACAATTTAATAACCTCAACCTAAAATTCATATAATACAAGACTTAGCTTATACTACCTTGAAGAATATCAGTAGTGAAGGCTTTATGTATCTCCTAAATAGAATGGATTTGATCACATTACTTAATTCATAGTAATACATGTGGTTAAATTTTCTCTTATTCAAACCTTATAATAGAAAGATATTATAGGCTAGGACCCTCTGAATTATTCTCATCCTGAATGATGGTTAGAAAATTATGGACAAGTGTCTCACACTACTTCTTTTTCTTCTTCTTCAATGCACATGATAAAACATAGAAACAAAATTGGAACTATTTTATCTTAGACCCAAAAATTATTCAATATAATCATGGTTTAATCTCTCTCACTCTCTCCCCCATTAGCTCTTTGATACACAAGGTTTTTAATAGGATGTAATATCGACTCCTCATTTATTCTTAAACTCAAGGGTTTCTTTTAATGATAACAATATTTAGTTTCCATTTTTCTTTCTTATTATTACTTTTTATATTAATAATCATGTGAAAATATTTCTATATTAAAATAAGGGAATCTAACTTGATTTAGGGAAACATATCTCCTCTATAATTCTTATTAAATCCCAATAAATTATTTTATCATTTAATCTTCTAATATACTCAAAATCAATTTCCAGTGTTCTTCCACAATTATCACATAACCTTTACTTTAATTTTAATTCCCTATAAAAATGGTTTATTATTAATATACATATTCATGAGAACATATGAAATTATATAATCATGGTGTGGTCTTCTTCTCACTGTGCAACTATTTATCAAATCATAGAATGAGATTCTATTGGTAACTTTTCTTAGACAATGTCATGATGTATTCTTTATCCATTATTCACCCTTCAACACTAAATAAAATCTCAGACCGAATCATGATAATAACACAAATCATAATAATTAAATTATTTAATATCATCACAACACCATCAAGTTTATTTATTCTTCTGTAAGTTTAACTTCTAAAACTCATTGTTAACTTCTGAAAGTCTCTGGTTAATTTCTGAAAATATTTTTCTTCTTAATATTTTATTAACTGATAAATATTAAATAATATAATAAATATATTATAAATTTCCATATTTTTCTTCCCCTTACTGTATTTCATCCATTAATGACTCATATATAAAATTTTGTTAATTTTACATATTGTGTAAGGTTCTCCACTTAGACATTTTTCTAGTTTATCTTCAAAAAAAACTTCCAAAACATTAAAGATATTATTCATCACTATATTATCATTATTTTCAATATATATCATAGAGTATAAAAAATTAAATGACATATTTAATATATTAATCATCAAAATAAAAACTTATGTAGGATACAAATATAGTATACATTCCATGTCTTTGTAATTTTACACTTCTATGGGGGCATAAACACTTACATTACATTCTAAATATGTTACACATCATAGTGGATCTAAGTAATTTAATACATTATTCACCATAATCATATATTGAAAATCTCTAGGTGTTTCTATCTTTAAAAACATTTCATTGTCTCTAAAAAATTATGCATATAGGTAATATTATTAATGAATTTTCCAAATTTTGATGAATGAGAAATAAATTATGTATCATGGACTTGGACATATTTCAACAACCAATAATTCCATAATCCCATATGTAACTCCATGTTTCTCAAATCAACTCAAACACTTAAAATTGATTTGGATCAACTTAAAATAAAATTCAATCACCATCAAAATGTTTTATGCATCAAAAAATACTCCTTAGAGTATTTCAATGATATTCCACTACCTCAACTATATATAACACCTCCTCAAACATCATCCATTTGTATTTACATAAGTTATTTCATTTTTCAATATTTTTAAATACAAATATATAACTCCATATACATCCTTCTCATATTATTAATAGTGATAAAATGATCAGTATTCTTTACACTCCAAGGTATAACTTCCTCAACATGTAAACTTCTAGATAATATCATCTACACCATCTTTCATTGTGATTTTATAAAATTTGTATCCTTCATAAAATATTATTATTGGTATTAACTCAAATACTTGGCCACTTATGAATGGATCTAAACTAATCCAATGGAAGTATCTCAACAAATTCAAATATATTTTAATTCAATCCACACATGAAATACCAAGAATATTCTTCATTCACTCAAATAGTGTTTATAATTAATAATAGACAAGTTATATACTTGAAACATAGGAAAAAAGGTTGTCCACATATAAATAGGGACATACAATCATTTCTGAGCTCTCTTACAAGCTTCAATTTGTTTCCTAAATACTCATTCAGTATTCACAACACACCTTTTTTGGTAACTAAAATCTAATTACATACTATATCCCTTAATTTATATTGTAATCATGAAAACTTCCTCTTAATTTAAAAAAATACAATAAACACCATGTAGATCCAATAATACCTCTCATGGTTTATAATGAGATTAGGTGATACACTGGAAAGGGAAATTCCATGCTATTAAGAAGGTAAGTTAGTGGGTTTTATTGTTTATTTTATATATTTCAAGATGAATATATTAGAATTAAATTAATGAGTTCGAATCGAATTTGAAGAAAAATATTGAAATATCTGATATCAGTGAAACAAATAGAGGATCATCAACACATTTTTGCAAAAAAAATGAATATAAAGTGATTATTGTTATAAAACAAGGTGAGGATCATTGAAATGTTTGATATTTAATAATATGATTCTAGATCAATTATATAATTAATATTGAAGAAATCTTTTTCACTTCTTAAATATCATTACAAGTAAGAAGAATGAGTTTCCATGATGACTCATGGAATGGTGATACTATTAATCATGGTGAAGTTCACTACCAGTATATAGAAAATCATGTCATGGAAATAAAATAGAACCATCCACATCTGGATTGACTACAAAAGTGGTGATATTGTTCATTAGGTCTTATATAAATGATTTTTCATCTCTGAAGGAGTGAGTGAAAGAGAATAAGTGGCGTAATTGTTCCTTGGGAAGTAGTGAGTTATCCCAAATCCTTGTAAGGGGAGTTACCCCTAGGATAGGTGTGTCCTAGCTAAAACCCACCCCCCAAAAAATGAATTTAATATATTATGGTGCGTCAAAACATTGTTGATTCCATGATCCTTGAATTATACTAGTGTGGGTGAACCAAGTAAAAATCATTTCATCATGTGTGATTTCTTTTTTATATTCAACTCAAAATAAATTTTTGATCATGGGTTAAATAAATATTTAATAATATCTGGTAATGGAAAGAAAAAATGGATAATAATCTTATCATTTTCATTAAGATGAGAACTAAATTATGGACCTATAAACTATGAGATCAAAATCATCTATGTAAATGAGATTTTAAGGAAAAGGTGTTTTAAGTGTAAAATTTTCATACCCTAATTCACCCCCTAGTGAAATCTTTCACATGGATCCCTTGTGGGGAATAACATATACAAAAGGTTCCAAGATTGGTAATGATGTGTTTATAAATAGTTTTAAGTTGATGACATAAGTTATTAACATTGTAACATTTGATATTTTAGAGTTAAGTAGTTTGAATATGATGGTCAAGTAGTTGAAAATTATGAATTTGATTTTTAAGTATCACCACTATGGGAACTATCTTTTTTCATATATTTTACTAAAGAGTTGTTTGGGAGGTTTTATTAGATTTTCAAATAGATATGTGGAAATAATTGATATATATGTAATGATTTTAACAAAACCCCCTAAAAGTGTAGCAAGCATAAGACTGATATGGATATTTATCATATTTGATATTTTAGACAAGTGATTATTTACAGTTTTTTTAATATTATTAATAATAGAAAATTTATCAAGTTATACATAAGGAAATCTAAACTTTATCATTCTTTCATATTGGTTTCATATATATATTTATTTTTGTGTGTGTGTGTGTGTGGATGTAAATATATATATATCATGAAGTGAAATGATAATTTATCACTCAAATTATGTCTTTTAATTCTCCCTAATTAATTCTCATCATGGGGTATTATAGGTTATTATGGAATTTTAATGTTAACATATGTCAGATTCTTGTATCAGAAAACCGAATATGCTCATAAGGTATAAAACATGTTTTGTGCACTGCATGAAATGCTAGGTATATACCACATGGAGTGCCATACACTATAGATTTGGTCTATTAGGGGTTTATGGTTCGTATTTTGAGTCCTCACTACTGATGGTTAGTGAGATAAATAGCATGACAACCTTCATACTTTGATAACATTATTACACAAGCATTGAGGTTTAGCTAATCAAGGGTGTTTGGAGAATTTGTTGGTAATGTCATTTGTTGGAGGTTAACCATGATGGGATTTTCCTCTCATATGATAACTATTACATCTGGGTCCTAGATTGAGATTGATCAAGGAGGTGTATGACCATACCTAGATAATTGAAGAATCAAGAACATATAAGTAGGTTATATGGGATTGACATACTTCACATCTCATTTTTACTCATTGTCTTTGACATAGGGATCTTATGAAAATTCATGCTTTTATATGATAAATTTTATGGGAATATGTATAAGATATATAAGTGGTTGATGGAGATCATGATAGATCATTTTATATATTGAGTAGTATTGGTTTTTTTTAGAATATTTACATTAATTATATTTATATATTTGGGAATTCATGTTTTTTAAATAATAAAAAGGTTTGTGTGGTCACACTTCATGGTTGACTGAATGGGGACTGAGTTTTACTCAAAGAGTTTCTCTAAATGAGGTTTAGACTGTATTTAAATGGAATTTGTTATGGATGCCTACATGGTATTACATATGATTTGATACAAGGTGAATTTAATGATAACTTTCTAAATGTTTTTTGGAAGATATCTAAAAGTATTTTTGGATATGGTTTCATAAGTTATTTTATATGATATAATATAAGGTCAAATGACACTAATTCTACTAGGATTTAGTGTAAGTGAGATATTGAAAGAGATATTCCCTAAATCATATGTAAATCATGAGATTTTTTGGTTTTATCATATGGTATGATAAGGGAATATTATGATGGATGACATCCGATATCATCCCACAACCTCAACCTTTCATTGTGTAAGAAAAAGGTATATCATATGGCAATGTTTTATTGTAAATCATATTATATTATTTACATAAACACCCTATGATTGACTGATTCATTTTAATGTTAAGTATTAACATTCAATAATATTCAAAGGTTATCATTAAACATAATTAATGGGAAAATTAGCTGGTTGAGGGAGTTATATGGATTTATAACTATAGAATTACTCAAGTTTTTCAAAATGTTTGAGTTAATGTTATAAGTAATTGGGGATTGTCCACTAGGGATTTATATTGAGTTGTGAAATAAGAATATTGATCAAACTTTTCCAATACTTAGTTGGTTCTCCCATACTCAAAATCTCTCTTCCTCCTCTTCTATTTACATTAATAGTCACTAACAAGATTCCATGTCGAAGTAGGGTTATACTCGTATGATGGGTGATTCAAAAATAGATTGTGGATACACCATTAAAATGGATTCCTATAGATACCTATTGGTATTCTTCATCATTATCATATATTTTAATAATATGTAGCATTTAATCGGTGTATGGTACACATTATAGTAAGTTATTCATTTTATTCATTCATGTTTTTGGGTTTTATGAATTGTAATCTTGGATTTAAGAGTTTATAATTTGTTTCCACTAATTATTTTAACAGTAAAAATATCATTAGAATCTTTAAAATGTACCAAGGGATTCCATTAGGGTTATTATGTAAGATCTTGGATTGAATAAGTTTAAAGATCAAATACTAGGGTTTCAACCACTAAAGATGCTTATTTTGAACAAACAATTTTTTATAAATTAAAATATGGAAGAATCCAAGGTTTTCATTGTAAAAGTTTCTTTATATTTATCTTAGCTACCTTAAGAGACTAAAAACCCTAGTTTCTTAAATAATATTTGTATTCCTAACTCTAAAACACATAACCATCTAGCTACTTCGTTTGTGGGAATCTAACCTACTTCACTAATAATTCAAGTTCCTACTGTGTATTTTATATTGATTTCATTACCTTTTCATTATAATGGTTTCATTTGAAAATACTTATATCTATTTATATATTCTTGGATAGGTGATTAAATATTTCTTACTAAAAATACTTTTCTACCACTAATATAAGTGTCTTTTTTCTGGAATTTAATTTTCTAAATGTTGTAATATGTGTTCAATAAGTGTTTTAAATGACAAAATTGGATATATATTTTTATAATAAGTGTTTCTAGAGTGATATAAGATACTTTTGATATTGTTTGTGCTATATGATTGTGTAAAAAATGATTCTAGTGCTCGATTGAAACATATATAGTGTGCTTTATGAGTGTCACAACTATTTGTATTTCATGAAATACATAATTCACTTAAAATAAAGTTATCAAATAATAGATAAAATAAGGATATACCTCCAATAATTAAAGAACTCATTTGAGACTCCAACCTTGGAAAACTGAGAAGTAAAGGACCTATAGTGGGAACCTAAAACTCAACTGAAATACTTATAGGAAGTTGAGTATCCTTTTGGCATGAATCTTTATCTTAAATTCCTCTACCTTTAAATTTAAGTTTCATGTATGGCTTAAATAATAGGACTATAAAAACCATAATATAAAGATCACTGGGTTTAAGAGGAAGATGAGGAAGAGATATACCAGAACTGGGAATAACTTGAATCGTACAAGAGATGGCAAGATTCTAAAATAAGGGTAAAGTAAAGAGTGTGTGATTTCCTAGAAATATAATCCTAGAATAGATACTACATTTTGATGTAGGCTTTCACTAAAATGAACCTATGGGTAATAAGCTGAAAATATTTGGTTGGATATTAACTTGATCTTCACTCAGTGCACAACAAATGGGTTTAACTTCACACTTTTTTTGACACTCCTAAGATATATGTTTTGGATAACTCATAATCATTGTACAAATCATAATGAATTATTTGAGCATATGGTTACAGTGTGCTTTGTTCCCCTTCCATTAAAAACTCAATGAATATTTCCTATTGATATCCTTATACTATGGAATTTCCATTTCATTGATAATGGTAATTTACATTAAATTTCAAATATTACATAGTTTCTAAGTTGATTCTTGGATATTCACTAAAATAAACATATTATTCTATTGAATGGAGAATTATTGGCATTCTGTATACCATTTATTTCTATATAGAAACCTGCTAATTACATAGACGTGACTATGTATGAGGTTCCTTATGGAAAATTATGCTATGTATTGTTTAGTATTTCTATTAATATGATGTTTGCATTAGATTTTTTATGTGACAAGTGGGTCTTATAATTATATATCTGCTCAATGCATTGAAATATCTCATGAGAAAAACTTTATTGGGTATTTTGTGTAATCATTTACCTTTTATGTATGATGTCTTGGCATGAGGCCTTGGTGGTATGTTTATGATTTCCAGTATCATTCATTCAATATCTATGAGATTAGTTAGTGTTATCCATGTGTTTATTTACTATTATGTTATTATTGGATATATTTTTCTCACAGTTTCATTTTTTGTGAAATTATTATATTAATATATTCCTTGTTTTTATTTGTTCCATGTGTGTGTTATGAAAGCTTCTATTGAATTCTACCCTTTACTAGTCATCTAAGATCACCCCTTTATATTGTTTCTCATATCCCCAAGAAACCATAAAAACTAATATGTGTCAAATAAGGATTTTCATGGAAATATAATAAATTTTCTTGTTTTTAGTGGATGTATCTTGAGTTTTCAAAGTAATATCGTGTTTGTTTATGTATCTAGTTTCCTGAGGATACTAAACTATGAGATCTTCTATATTTTGATCTATATATTCTATACCATTGTAATAAAATAACCAACAGATCTGGGGTATTTTAGTTGGGGTTGTTACAATATAAAGTTATATACGATAATGAAAATTACATATTAATTTAATTAAATGAATTAATAAATTAATTCTATAAAAATTTCCATTATTACTTTTATTATTGATATTAATGTTATTATACTATCATGCCTCACCATTGGTAGTGTGGTTGTTTTGGTTTGGGGGTGAGGGGAAGGTCATGGGGTCAAGTCCTTAGGCCTTTGTGGTTACTACAATTTGTTTCCTTGCATTGTGTTCTGAAGTGGTAGATGTAATCAATCGTACATATTATATATTGATATTATTTATAATATTAACAAATATTATTCAAATTTAATTGTATATATATATATATATATAATCATTGATTTTATTATTCTTTATAATAAACATTAATTATAAGTAAATAATTTATAATTTTTTTAGAATAAGTATAATTTAAATTTAAAAAATAATGAATAAAATTTTTTAAAATATAATTTCTTGTAACTTTAATATTTATATTTAATTAATAAAATTCATTGAAAATATTTTTTAAATAAAATAAAATATAGTAAATATAAATATACATTTTTATTTAATGTTAGAGGTAATGAAAATTTTTTTATTCAAATACAATACATTTAGTCAAGAATGGCTTGAACCATGAAGCTAAACTACCATGTTCAAGATCTATTTATTCAATAAAATAAAATTTTACAATGGGCTATAATGAAAAATAAAGTAGCATGAAATGCCACAAAGTACAACAGATTGACAAGTTAATTAATACAGAGTGAGAAAACTCTCCAACAGTCATCTAAGATTGAGTAACCATCAAAAATAGTTTACATTTTACCAATGTTCTGTAGACCAACCCTCTTACCAATGTTCTATAATCCACCCATACCATGCTGATGCAGACCTCACTTACACTACATGAGATTTTTTCTATGGTTGGCCAAGTCATCCATGACCAGCTTTTTAGAAGAATCATCCTTGATTTCCTTGCAAGGAGTACATTATTATTCGGTCACTAGCCCTGACCCTAGCATTTTGAACTTGGTATTTCCATGATAAGTCCCAAATACAAAACTATGGGTTATATTTAGAATTTTCTTTAATATTGGATGATAAAATATCCAAGACTGGAAGGTAGTAATTAAATTTGAAGATTCCAGGTTCCAGTTTTTCATACATATAATCAACATACAAATCATACCAGTCTACTATATCATAACTAAGGATTTGAAGTGACCTTTATCACTCTAGATCCTCTGGTGGCATTCTATTATTGTATTTTTTATACATTTTCTCATCATATTATTCAATCATGGTTTTTATATAGGTATTATAGATAAATTTCATAATATCAAAAAAATACTAGGTTAATTTGGCCCTTTCCTCTTATCATCATTTAAGGATGTATCATTAAAGAATTATGTTTATTTAGTGATATACCTTTATTAGCGATAGTTAAAATCACTGATAAAGGGTACTTTTATCATCTCTTTTTTTAGTGTTGATAAAGGTCACCCATTATCATCATTTTTAGCACTAATAAAGGGAATCTATTATTATTTCTTTTTTAGTGCTGATAAAGGCTGATATTTATCAACGCTTTTTTAGCACTGATAAAGGGAAGCCTTTATCCATACTTTTGTTTAACATTGACAAAAGGTGGCCTTTATGAGTTTTTTTATTAGTAATTATAAAATAAAAAAAGTTAAATATTATAAAAAACATATCTTAATATAAATATATATTTATACTATTGTATATATAATATTTTCTTAGAAATTATTTATATAATAGTAAATATGTATTTAAACTTAATATATAATATATTAAGTGAAAATTTGTTTAAAAAATCATAATAATTAAAATTAATTATTAATTTTATAATTAGTATCAAGTAATATAAATTTAAAAACATTTTGGTGATATGAAAAATTAATAAATTAATTAAGATCTTATGAAAATTTTAAAAAGGTTTTTAAAATTAAAAAAAAAATTGATTCGAGTATCCTTTTAGGCTCCACAAGATTGAAAAATAGAAGCTTGTGAAAATATATATGTCATCTAGATATAGGGTAATTTAGTTTGTATATTTTCCCATTTAAAAAAGCCTAAAATAAATCTAAGACTGAGTTTTTAGTTGGGATATCCTAATTTGTGAACATTTGATAGAATTTCATCAATTTTTAAGAGGCTCTTCTTATCTTTTTTTAATAGAGACTGAATTTATTCTCTGGTCTCACATTCATATGGATATTATTATGTTTGAATTTTATTATTTTTCATGTTTTAGTTTTATTTATAATTAAATATATACATATATATATATATACATATTTTTATACATTTATATATAAAAATTTTATTATATAAATATATATTTAAAAATATTTATATATAAAATATATTTTGAAATATATAAACCATATTGAAACAATAATTTATTATATTTTTTATTTAAAATAAAAATTTATCCATTTTATTTTCCTTATAAAAACTTATGAATATGTATATACCTATACAAATGTATGTATAATATTTATATATAAAAATGTGTGTGTGTGTGTACAAATTGATATATATTTATGAATACACTCTAATATATGTAAATGAATATTAGTATATAGTATGTTTTTATTTTTATATATATTATATATATAAACATAGATAGATGTATATATATATGCTTAAATACACACACACAAACATATATTTTATAAATATATTTAAAAATTATATATATATATATTAATAAATATATGAATAAAAAATATGTATGTAAATATATATGTATAAAAATATATATTGTAAAATATAGAAGAAGGCAAAATAGATTAGTGGTAAGAGAATTCTTTATGCACCTTGTGTGTGGCTGAGCAAGGCGGGGGAGGCACTGATAAAAGTGGGTGGGTATCGCATGTGAGGAGGAGGGGGATGGGGGTGATCACTGATAATGGGGGGTTAGCACTGAACAAAAGGGGGTGGGGGATCATAGGGGTCCTAAATAATTTGAAAAAATATTTTTTAAGTTTTATCATTGCTTTTTAATCCTGATTAATGCACCCTTTATTAGTGCTAAAAAACACTGGAAAAGACCCCATTCATCGGTACTAGAGAAGAGTGCATTTATCAAACTTAAAATCACACTAATAAAGGGGGTCTTTATCTGTATTTATTTAACATTAATAAAATAAACTACCATCATCATCACTTAACACAGCCTCACTTTTTTAGCGCTAACAATGCTCATTTTGAGCACTGACAATGCACTTGTTTTGTAGTAGTGATGCAGAAATTTTCATCATATTTTCGTTCATAATAGGACCCATAGAAGTAAATTTTATAGTTACAATAATTAATATTTTTATACTAATATTATAAACATTTATATAATTAGTAATTATTAATATATATGTAAATATATATATTATATATAATATTATTAATATTATGTACAAATCTCTATATAATAATATATATGTATATATGTATAGAGAGAGAGTTAAAATAGTATTTGTATATAATATGAATATAAATTTATATACTATAGTGGAATTATAAAATTAATTAACTTAAATGAATTAAAATATTTTATTAATAATATTATTATATACAAGTCATTATTTATAATACTAATAATTAATGTTATTCAAATAAAATTAATATAATTATATATATGTTTGTGTGCATGTGTGATCATGCATTTTAATATATTATTCATAATAAACATTTTTTATATATGTAATTTCTATTTTTTTAAAATAAATAAAATTAAAATATAAAAATAGATAATTTTATTTTTAAAATAAAATTCATAGTAAATTTAATAGTTATATTTAATTAGTAAAAATTTTTGAAAATATTTGTTATTAAAATACAATACTATTAATTCTTTTAATATAAAAGTTTTATTTAGTGAAAAATATGTATTCATTTATATAATTAATATTATTTTTAAGAATATAACTAATAATATTAAAATAAAAGTTATAACTATAAATATTTTTATATAAAATTTTATATGTATTAATATAATTAGTATTTGTTAACATTATTTTATATATAATATAAAATATATTTTTATAATTAGTAATTTTTTTTAGTTTGGGATTTATCAACGCTAATTTTAGTGATTATTAATCAACATATATTAAAGATAAAATAATAATTGATAAAATTCTATATTTATTAGTTTTGTAATTAGATGCAATAAATAATACTTTATCAACACTTAACACTTTAGCACTGATAATGATTTCTTTTATCATAGTTTTTTTGTTGATAAATCTCTTACAGTCATTTTAAAAGAACCCTAACAGATGTTTCACTCAACCTTGTCATTTACACTTTCACAAAATTTGAACCTTAATGCTCTATATGTGGAACATTTTGGTTTAATCTATTTCCAAAACCAAAGGTTTATAATTTGAAACTTATTTATAATGATAATTCAACTTATTTTCCATGTTATTTTCATGTTTTTTGGGTTGTTATTCATGTATAGTTGATAATATGTGTGTTTTTTTGTATTCTTATATCTATGTATAGTTTTTTGTAAATATACATATATACAACTATATGATTTTAATCACTATATCTCTCTGTGTGTTTGTGTTTGAGTTTGTGTTTATGTTTGTGTATGTGTGTATTTATACAACTTCCTTTTTTTGAATGAGTTTTTCTTTTTGGTCTTGATTTTTTTCTATTGGTCTTGGTTTTTTATCATATTCCTACATTTAATATTGTATATTTTATAACAATAAGAAATGATTGATATATATGTATGTATGTAGTTATGTTTATACATATATATTTATATGTATGTATGTATGTATGTATGTATGTATATGTGTGTGTGTGTTTAATTTTATTTTATGTATATATATACATTTAAATCTTCATATAT
Source organism: Viscum album (assembly GCA_963277665.1). Taxonomy (NCBI): domain Eukaryota; kingdom Viridiplantae; phylum Streptophyta; class Magnoliopsida; order Santalales; family Viscaceae; genus Viscum; species Viscum album. The sequence goes on along the minus strand of OY728119.1, from coordinate 173,800,444 downwards.
ATATATGGATAATAAAAATAACATATAACCCTCACTTTTTTCATTGAAAATCCATATTAAAAAAATCTAAAAGAGAAAAATAAGAAAAGAAATAAAAGACATTAAACACCCTTTATCTCCCCTTTAAAAAAAGTAGGTTTGAGTTAGATTCTAGAATCAATTCCCAATATATATCTTCAATATTTAGTTATAGGTTGTTTGAGTGTGGGTACTCAAATTATTCCATGAAATTTCCCTAGTCCCACACGGTATAGTCCAAGCTAATCCATTTGATAATGATTCTTTCAGTGTGAAGGGTCCTTTTCCTATAAATCTAATTTTGGTTGGAATTTTAATTCTTAGTAATTAATTGTTTAAATCTATACTAAGATACCTACTCCTTATAAATTCCCTTGAAAACTACATGCCCCTTTATTTCTTTATTTTAATATATACACACAAAGAATTACCGATGACGAGAAATTTCATCTTGAGATATTTTAGAATCTTTATTTTTTATCTCCATAATATAATAAAAGATCTCATTAGAAGAAATATCCTAACTAATAGATCTAGTAATTATCATTCATTGAGTCACTGATTAATCGGTATAAAAAAATAATTTTTTCATTTGATAGAGAGTGAATCCATCAGCATCAATAATAGGATCCTTCCATTTAGGTTTTCTTGATTGATAATAATTTCTAGAATTGTATTCTATGGGATATTATGGGACTAAAAATTATGAATATTTAGACTATATAGATGAATACACTTTAATATTAAAAGAGAGAAGAGGATAATCTTGAAAAACTACCTCAATTGTGCCTAGATTATAGACTGAGGTTATCTGTTACACAACTGAGAGTCGTTCCACTTGAACATTTCCTATGATATCTTACTAGGCCACTAAATATTCAAATCTTGGGGAAGTCTCCTCAAAATCCACTACATGTATATTGATAAAATATGTTTCATATTAAATAGTTTCTTTTCCATTAAAAAATATTCCATTCCCATATAATTGAACCAAAGTATAATCTTTTCAAACTACCTATATTTTATTTGATTCAAAGAAGAAACATGTTGATCCTTCAAAATTTACTTGTAACCCAAAGAAGATCCTAGATACCCCCCCCCCCCATAACACCAACACAAAGAAATATAATTCTTTATCATCCAGATACCTCCTTTATAATCATATCAAAAATGAGTTTCTTCACTTTTAGGGATTGATCTTTGAAATTAAGTTTGAGGAGATCTTGGATTCTCTGGTCTTGGAAATTTTTTCACATCCTGATTAAATGAATCCTTTAATGGAATAAAACTCTTTCATTTCTCCTATTAAATATACCTTGTAATTATTTGTTATTTATGTATCTTCCCTTTCATGTGAACTACAGATGGATTTTCATCCATGTTCAGTCGTGATCACTACTTTGAGAGATGAACTAAATTGAAATAGTATTGAAAGTATTGAGGCATATCTTTATAAATTACATATTATTAAAAGATAAATAATCCTTGATATATATAGATAATATAAGAAAAATCTTTTGAAACATCTAATTCTATATATATTCTTGTAACAGTGGGAATAGAAAATTTCCTGGTTGCAAAAAAACTTTTGATTAGACTACCTAGGACCTTCTAATGGAAAACATAATTGAGTCATCAAGAAGATAAATTGAAAATTAAGGCAAGGAAATATAGATTGAAACTACTAATGATTCAATTTCTGGATGAAAATCAACAGACCATTTTGTACATTCAACTCAAAACTATAGAAACCCCAAAATTTATTAATCAAAAAATGGTAGTAAAATTCCTTAGAGTTGGCATTGAAGAAGACATGAGTATCATCAATAGTACACACCGAAAAACCTATAAATGCAATTGATTCAATCAATTTTAAAATATCTTCAAGAGAGTTAATGTTGGAAGAAAATTTAACGACAAGTGAAAAATTTAATTTCAAATAAAGAAATTGAATTTCCTTTTCATTAAAGGAAATAAATTACCATCTTTGATTTTTGAAGGGGTTTTACTATAAAGATATGTGTAGATAACTTTTCTTTAAAAACCTAATCATTTATCTATTTGATAAACCCTACTTGGTTAAGAAGTGCTTCGGTGAAGGAAACCCCTCAATTTGAATACTCAACTGGTGTTGAATCACTTGATTTGTGCTTCAATTTCAATTACAAGTTTGAATCATCAGGTTAATATACATCATCCTCTCCCATGTAGGATATCCTGGTTACCTATCCCCCACAAAAACAGACACACACATACAAACAAATGTTTATACACATACATACATACAAATAAATGTTTAATTTTTTGAAATATTTATTTATATATATATTATAAAAATGATATATATATATATAATTTTGTGATATATGTATATAATATTTTTCTTCTATATATTTAAGAATGTATTATAAAATTTATGATTTATATATATTCTTTTATATAATTTATATATGATAGTACTATAATTTATAAGTTTGTTTTTAAAATTTATACGTCATAAATTTATGCATGTAAAAAATGATAAATTATATTAATACCTTTTTTTATTTATTTTTTATATAAATATAAATAAAATTTAAACAAATATGAAAAATATGAATAAAAATGGATGGATTTCAATCATTTGAAAAAAAATGCATGAGGATAGGATTAATGAGTTCGTCATGTTTGCAAGAGATGTTTTAAATGTCCCTTTATCAAATTATTTGTTTATTCTTATGTTATTTTTTATTCAAGAAAAAAATTACCAGATCAGTTGGAATAATACTTGATCTGTCACTAAATAGATCAAATATATAAATGTTAGACTAATAATTGGGAAGAATAATATGTAGTTATTGACTTAAATAATAGCGTGGTTTACAGATATTCTGATATGAGTACAATTGTAAATGATAATAGAGATCATATTTAGGAAATGAAAATGACAGTTGAAGATGAAATTTGTATTTTTTCAAAGCTGTTTAATATGAAGAGCTATATAAATATTACATTCTATACTATTTGTACTAAACATATTACATTTCAGACATACTAAAACTTTATAATTTGAAATGAGGAAACAAATTAAGAGATAATAGCTTTATATAACTACTCTCCCTTTTAAATGATATGTTACCAAAAGATAATGGGCTTCCTTATTCAATATATAGTGTTAAACAAATGTTATTTTAAATTGGTATAATCTCTACAAGAAAACATGTCTATCTAAATTCTGTATATGGTTTCAAAAAGACTATGATTCACTCAAAAAATTCCCTAAGTGTGGTGAGACTTGATATAATAAAGGTGAATAAATACCTTCAGAAATCATATAATACTTTCCAATAATAGTAGGGTTTTGAAGGCTATATGAAAATGAGAATATCATAAATCAATGGACATGGTATAAAGATACAAGAAATCATGATTTTAAGATTTGTCACCCAAGAGACTCTCTATAGTCAAAGATAATTTATTATGAGTATCTTCAATGTTAAAATGATATGAGAAACCATTGTATTTTGCTATATACAAATGTCATAAATCCTTTTTTTAAGTATCAATCATAAAAAATAGATTATTATGTTGGATAATTATAACTTTGGTCTATATTTATGCATGAAGTAAAAGTACATTATGTTGACCCTGTTTATTTTAGGACCAAAATAACATGGTAATGATATTAATGGTTATTTTGGATCCATTGAAATTGATATGGGATACAGGTGTTATGATGTATAATGCTCATAGAAAAGAATATTTTACATTAAGAGACATGTTGTTTGGGATGATAAATTTATTCTTATGAAAAATCATCAGGATATAACATAAAAGTAATAATTAGATGTCACATTTTTATAGAATATAAACACTCAATTAGGTTGAAACATTTTATAAAGATAGTGTTTATAGGACATTGTAAATTTATACCCTATCAATATAAATACTAATTTTGGACCACATAATTCAATGAAAATTTATAAGAAATTATAACATATTCTCCATTAATATGTGTTAAATATTTTGAGAATGTAAAGTATATAGTCACATTTTTTTTAAACTTTTTTTGAAAAATCATATGAATCTGGGTTGGAAAAAGTAGATCAATTTTATTTAAATTACCATATTGTAATTTATTGTATGTCATATATTTTATATATGTCATCATGTAGGAAAAATTATTTTATAGTGTTATTGAATCATTACTAAATGCACCCAAAAATGCTATCAAGGATAGGCTAAATATGATTTATACATGGATAAAGTAAGTTTTGGTGTCAGTGAACGATGAAAGGTGTACTTTTCATCCTCTAGTGGTCTGGACTCTGTTAAGGTAAGATATATTTTAGCTTTGTAACTCCCTAACAAGTACAAAGGTTCCAGAGGGTTTTTTAGTAAATATAAATAATATCATGTTGATGACTGACTTGATATTAAAGGTCTTAAAATTGCATGATTTTTATGTTTTGATATAATAATTAATGTCTATGCATATATGTTTCATTATTCATAAAAATGTTCACCACACATTAACCAAACATTTATTTGTTTCATACCTATATTCAATAATGTTGTAGACCCATAAATGTTTCCAATGAAAATTATTATCATATTATTTGAATTGAATATATTTATACCACAATCATTCGTTTATATAATGGTTCACATGATGGATTACTTACTATTGAGATCCAGTTATATGGTCTAGTACATTACATATGAATGTACCACATTGATTGGTGTATGGATATTTTGAAAGGTTGTGTAAAACATTTAATTCAACTAGAAGGTTGTATTGAGGATTTATATAGGTTTAAATAAGGAATTGAATTCTATATTGAATACTTGTCTAATGTAGATATCATTAGTCTCCAAAAATCACATCACAACAGACGCCTCATGGTTGAAGGATTTTTAGGATGCAATGTTATCATAATTACCATCACAGATCAATATCAGCCTCACCTTTTATGTTTTATATAATAGTTTATTTGTTATTTTATATGATGAAACTCGCAAATTAATTTTTATGAATTTTAATCCATCAAGATATAAAATCTAGATACCAAATACATATAATCAATAGTTTATAAGATATTTTTTAGACCATGTTTTTAAGAAATTATATATAGATAAAAATTCAATTTATGAATGAATTTGATGGCTAGATAAAGGACTAAAAATATATGTATTGTTCTATACTACTTACACAATTTAAAATTATACAATATATATAAAGTAATAAGATTAATGTAGTATAATAAAAAATATATGAGTTACTCTTAGGGTAAAAGTGATGAATATATCTTGTACCAAGGGGAAAAATCCAATTTATGCAAATATATCATACTTTGGAATCATTAAAAAAATATGGAAGTTAGATTATATAATATTACAAGAGATTATTTTCTAACACAAATGAGTGGATAATAAGAGAGTAGTTAATATCGATAAATTTAGAATCATGAAAGTGAATTTCAGTAATGAATATTAAAGGGATAAACAATTAATAATGTGATCATAGAAATTATATTTATTTTATGTTATAGATCCTACTAACAAAAATTGTTCAATTATTATATTGGTGACCAGAATAACTGTAGGGTCAAATGAAAGTTCCATTGAAGATTATCCTTTCGTTAGGGCATAACAAATTTTTCATGGGGGTATTAATGTAAATGGTGTCTTTTATATCATATGGGGTATGGAGAGGGTATTTGGATAGTTGATAGTGGGTCCAAATCCCTTCAACCTGTTAATAAAAAAATATTTCACTAAAATTATTAATTATCTCAAATTATTTTTTTATAAATAATGTGATTTATCATAATATTATGTGTCTAATACTATATTTAAATATTCAAGATTATTTTTCCATCTAGTTGTGTGGATAATGGTATTTTTCCCCATATATGGTACCAATATTGAAAAAAATATATAACAACAATTTGAAAATTGAGAAAATGTAAGAATTTGAGAAAAATTTTGAGGGTCAGTAAAAACCTCAAGGTAAGAAGCATGTAATAGTAGGACATCAGTTTAGAGGTGATAAATAGGAAAAACAAAATATGTATAAAAAAGTTAGGAGAAATTTTACATGATGGTGTTAGTAAAAGTAATTAAAAAGATAAGTATTGGTAAAAATTTCAAGTTTGGAAGGAATGCACGTGGTCGACCTAGTAACCCAAAAAAATCTATTTCCATTAGTTATATTAGGGTATGTACCTACATACATGTGTTTATTGATGTAGATACATGGTGTAATGTTGTTATTATATTTAATGGAATAATTTATGAAGACATTAAGGTAACATTATAATATAATCCCTCTATTTTATTCAAAAATCAAATAATGAAATGTTTATTTACTCATCATTATCCCTTACGGAGTATATTTATATTATAATATTTTAAGATGAAATTAATATTAATGAATGTTGTAAAGGTTTATAGATAATTTCAGATTATTATTACCAAACATAATATTTGGATATTAATGGGAAAATTAAACTCCACCCACCATCTTTATGCACAAACATAATAAACCAAGCCACATGGGATACTTTTCTTACATGTTAGAGTGAATTTGAATTTAAGGTAAATTGGAGTTGATGTGATTTTTTTTACATTACTTGTATTAAACACATTGATTCATAATTTTAAGTATATAATAAAAAAGAAGTGTAGAAAATAAACAACTTGCATTGAAACCACTATACCCCTACTATAAATAAAGGATGGGATTCACTTCCCATGAAAAAATGGTTTAAATTTTAAAACAATAGTAAAACTTTTTGGTGATATTAAAACAAAAAAGGAATATGTTTTTGTGTTTATATGTTAATTGATGAATCTAAATCTTGATCCAGGTTCATCCCACATCATGTTCTATGGAAGTATAACCGTGTAATAAAAAAAGAAAAATAGTAAACGAAAACACAAAAAACAATATGACAATCATGTGTAAGCATGATATAATAAAAACTTTATCTACTTTAAAATAGTATTAAATAACAATGAATACATATTTTACTATATTATTATCTAGTGTAGATACAATAATCATCATATACAGTAGCTGAAGAAAAAATACATCGGTATATTTTAATCATCCAAAGTAGTATGGCCACATTAGTGGTGTAGTTTTTGGAGAGTCGCTGCAATAATACTTTAGAAAATTAGAAACACAAGTACATAAAAATAAGGAAATGAAAGATATGCAAGGATATATAGATACTCAGAAGTAAAATTTTAGTAGTCATATTGAAATAATAGGTTATCCTCTTCAAAGGTATTAATGAAATGAATAAACACAGCAGAAACCATACCACTGTGATCCACACATCTATAGTTTTGGGGCTATCCTTTCCCCTAAAAGGCCTGCCTTACCCTCAGAAATTGAGTTTTTTAGTGAAGTTTATGATATATGTGAATCAAATCAGAAATAATACCTTTCCTATACTAAAATTATATAAGGTAAAATTTATTTTGATTTATATCTATCAATACCCACTCATCACATTATTCTAAGAGGTACACTGCACAATATCCATGATAAAATTCTATCTAATAAAAAACTTTTAAAAGATAATGTGTTCATATGGATTCATATATATTATTAGTCGGGCGTCGAGCTATATGTTCCATTTGATGATTTGGATACTCACATAGTCAAACATAATATTGTAACTTTCATAGAATGGTTATTTAATCTTATAAAGAAACAAAATGATGTAATGGTATTTCATTTCCAAATTATTTTATATGAAAAAATTTTACAATTAATAAAAAAAAGGTATAAATTAAGGAATGTTATTACAGAATGGTAAATATAAGGTTGATCCAAAATAATATAAATGAATAGATATTGGATCAAAAAGGAATTATAAGAGAACCTTTAACCCACCAATTAAACTCATGTATTTATTAAAATTAAAAATTAATGCAGATAAGACATTCTAAAATGGTGATACAACTTAGAATTTGAAGAGAAAATGTGTGGAGAGGTTATTAATGACCTGATTGGTCAAGAGAATGTAAATAAAATTCTTATTCATGAATGCTTAGGAGACTCATTTGTAAATATATAAATGAGGTATATTTTCATAATTCTTGTATACAATAATTGATTTTATATTTTTATTAAACTTTAATACTATTCATATTTTTTAAAAGCGTATATATCACACTTATATAAAGATAAAATATTATGAAAAAATTATGATTAATTAGTCCTTATGTCATTTCTACAGAAAAAACAACATTAATGGATTTTTTTTTTTTGCAAAGTGCTTCATGTAGCTGAAGTGTTTGAAAAAATAATAATAGATGGTGGACACTTTTTAATGCCTAAAATGCAGGGATAAACCTCTACACACTAATTTTTTAAACTATAATTTTATTTTTTTATTAATTCTTCCTTTTTATTTTTTTAGGACTCACTGGATGCTCATTGTGATCAATTTGGATAGTCCAAAGATAAATTTATTTGATCTAATGCATGGATATCCTACAAATCGACCACACATGATGTCCCTTATTAATTGGTAATACATTATATTAAAAAATTTACAAAAATATATTAAAATTATATATTTTATGTTATGTTTTAAAAATAATTTTTTAATGATAGAGAAGTGTTTATTTATCATAAAAAATATGGTATGAGGATAGCCAGTTCTCAGAACCATCCTATAGATTTCTTCAAATGGATCATTATTAAGGTATATATAATAATATTTCACTATAAAAATGTAACGCCCTGACCCCAGTTACCTAGAGTCGGTGCATTATTAAATAACATTGGCATGATCACAAGAAAGATCAAATCTCGAAAGACCGATTGGTTTAGTATCCTTGGAAACACTAGATATATTCATAAAGTTTTACATTACATCATAAAGTGAAAAACTACTACAACAACCTAATGTCTCCATAGTCCACACTATTATCCACTCATAATATCCCTGCAGGTCATTCATAACTTACTTCTTCACATCTTGGGAAAAATAAAACATAGAAAAGGGGTGAGCTCAAATTCCCAGTAAGGATAACAATATAGCGGAAACTTTCAAAAATAAGCATAAACATTTAAGGCAATGCATTTCTAAAACAAAATCCTTTTAAACTTGAACTTCAACATAGTATGGCAAAAGTAAAATGAAATAATGCCATTTACTTATTCACATGGATATTCTACTAATCGAATAATCACATGCAATATCAATAACCATTTTCATAATGATGGAATGCATAATGCCAGACTATCATAACCACATAGCCAAGGCCTCGTGCCAAGACTAAAAATAAGATTTTTTCAAGGCCTTGTGCCAAGACACTAGTTTGTCTCATGAGACCTATCGATGCATCGAGGAGCTATACCGGGCTCCACCCGTCACATATTAAGTCCAATGCATTCCCATATGAAAAGGTTTAAACATAACATAAACATTCATATTAAAACTAGCATACGAAATGTCAATACTTTCATCATAAACTATGAATGGTATAAAAATAGAACATCCACAGTCAAACATATCACAAAACCTTCAATACAATATAGAAGTTTTGTATCATAATAAATCAACTTCAAATAAGCGTAAAATCCATCAAAGGATGTTGACATAAATAAAATCAAAACTCTTTTTAGAGAAATATCTCTTTCTATTTTTGAAGTCATTTAATAAAAAAATTTCTTTGAAAATATTATTATAAGATTGTAATGGAAGCTTCGACGATTTTATAACAGCGGAAAATTACCGCACCCGCCGTATAAGTTTAAAAAAACATTCTTACCTTAATTCTGTCGAAAAGGTTAAAAGCACCTTGTTTGGAAAACGACGGAAATATTCCTTTAAAAAACTCTTATAAAAGTCAAACAAGGGTATAAATGACTTTAACCCATATTCTTTTAAATAGTAATAATGTTTTGAAATACATTTTTAAGAAACATGGATGTGGATGATAAAGAGATCCCAGTATATTATTACGTATAAACAACCTCAGATAATAAAGAGATTGTGAAATAACCCTTACCTTTGTACTTTTCCTTGGTTGTGGTAGGTTAACCTCCTGTATAATAGTGAAATAATTGTTATTAAATTATACAAGAATCATATACATTCATATGATATCATATATGATCTTTTAACATTGCTTTGTTAATAATATCTTAGTATTATCGTTGTTTCGGGTGTTAACTTACTTGTTTTCTTTTATATGTTTTGTTACGTAAGCCATGTTTGTAATGGATAGGTTGTATCTTAATCATATATATAATGATATCAAGTCCTTATATACTATTATTAACCATCAAATTAGACTTATATTTGAATGGATACGATGGATAATGAATCTCATCGCGTTCGTGGAGACGGTAGTCAGTACGTACGCACGAGCGACAATATCATTCTTTTGATATTAAAATAATATATAAATGGATGTTATATCATATATACAGAATCATTAACATGTTATATTTATTATTTACATGAGTTACACATCATTATTATACCCATCCAAATAATAATATATTGAATAACAATTACACCACGACGTGGAGATGGTAAGCCGTACGTACGCACGTATGGCGACATGTTATTCAAAGGGTGGATAGAATACTGATTATGGTTGTACCATATTTATAACAACATCACAGTATATATATGATACTGGAGTTATTATTTTACAATGGTAACAACAAAGGAAGAAGAAGTGGAAGAAGAAAGGAACTTGGAAAACGGTGGTGAAATCATTACCTCTTCTTCGGGTTCTTCCTTTTGATTTGATCAAAAGGGCTCCTTAGGTTGGCTTTCTGATCAAACTAAGGCCTCAAAGTTGTAGTGAGGGAAGTTGGGAGAGTATTTGGGCAGAGTTGGGCCGAACCAAAAGGCTTTGAAGGTGTGAATAAATGAGGAGGAGTTCCCTTTTATAAGAGGGGTGAGGGGCACCTTTGGAAAAGCTAGAAATATTAATTTATAATAAATTCATATTCGGTTTCTAATAGCTCAAAAGTTGATTATTCAAAGGTTAAGGTGGGGATAGGTCTAAAACCATTCAACCAATAGAATTTAGATAGGTTTGGGTACTTATATTAACCTTATCTTTAAGTATTAACTCTTAGTTAATTAGTTTCACTTTTACAATGTCTCTTTGTATTTTTATATAATATGGTTAATAAACTTACTATATACATCCAAGCGACCCCCAAGTGGTCCATTAATGATACACCTTTCATGATATAAGTCTCTTGGTCGAACCTTATATTTTTAGGAATTTAATATCAATTAATAATATAATATTTGTTTTAAAAACTCTTTTATGTCAATTTTGACATTATTCAATAGTTGATTTTTGTGAAACTCATAACAGAATGATTACTTCGAAAATATTTAATTAAATCATTCCTAACATGTCATATTAACTTAGAAAATTAGTTTAATTCATAAAAAGTCTCAAATTCTACTTATTTGTGTATCAATTATTTTAATTTTTCACTATTATGGTAATTACTGCATCATCATTGTGTCATAAATAAATTAAATTATTTAATGTCTAAAAATTATGAATAAAATATCATTATGTAGTAAATATTTTTATATTTATAATGAATATTTATAGTCGAAAATAAAACATATATAACCCTATGTAACAATTGTTTTTCTAAAAGATATATGCTTGTGTCATTTTTGTTTTCATTTTAACTTAATTAAAATAAAGTGTCCCTATCACCTACAAGTGGCTCCATGGGGTCCCAAAATCGACCCAAATATGCCTATGGTCGAACATGTATCAACCAATAAGGCTAGGACACGTTTCAGGGTAATTTAGTATTATTATAATATTATTTTTTTAACCCTTATTTACCTGATTTACCCTTAACCATGGTAAATAAAATTTGTACCGCAGTAATTTTTCAAAATGTCTAAAAATAAAAGTTACCTATTTACACAATTTTAACATCCTGATTCCAAATATGGAATCCATTTTTCCAAATTCAAAACACAGAAGTGTCAGAAATTAATTTAAAATGAATTCCCGTTGTTAAAACAAAAAGCGTGTTTTTAAGAGATAATAACTATCAAAATATTGACACTTGTTTATGTCCGGTTTAATTGTAAAAGTATGTCCAATGACCAACATTGTATTAAATGGTAAAAATATATTCTAAATATAATTTAAAACCTCTCAAATTCATAATTTATCACTACTAATTATTTTGAGTAAAAAAGTTGTTTTTAATTAAAATTTAGTAATTTTCATTATTCATCAAAATATTAAAGTTATCCGAAAAGTACCAAAATTTCACCCTAGGCTAAATTAGATATTACAAATCTAAAAATGAAGTCCATTTTGAAGTATAAAATATATATAATTTCAAAAAGTAGGTATTACTATTCATACCGGCTAGTTTGATTGGTTATGGTGTGTTAGAACTCGGTGTTGCGTACAACACACGCTATCACATTATTCAAAGAGAAGCATACCATAGAAGATTGGGGTGTTACACAAAACATATATCATAACTGATTAATTATATTTAAAAAATTTCTATGGTTTATGAAAAAAATAACATTGATTATGGTTATTCAATTTATAAATTTAAGAATTATATTGTATTCCATCCATAAACTAGTATCCCTGAAGAAGTAGTTCTGAGAGAAATTAAAGTTTCATTTAAAATATTTATTAACCATTTTTATATCTATAATTTTCCTATACTACCAAGATTTTTGATATTCCACATATTTAAATGAGGAAATATATTTGTTTAGGAATAAGTATGTAGCTTACATTGTGTCAAAATTTTTGCTAACATCATAAAGAGGTGGTTCCCTATCGCATTTGATTGATTTATTTATTTTATAGAAACCATGGATAGGTGGTTTATCTACTTCTCATTTAATTAATTTTATTATTATTTAATATCATTATTGGTGAAATTTATTTTAATTATATTAGATTATAATATTTTTAAATGAATAAAACACATATTTTATCATATTAACATGTGTTATATAGTTAGAACCAAGCTAACTTATTGTAATTGATGTGATTTTTTAGGATAATGATCAATGGTTCATTTGTGGAATATAGGAATTAATTTCACACCAATCTAACACATGGTGTGGTTGGTATGATTGAAATTTCATTTCTCAACTTAAAATTGAAATTTTAGTTTAAGACATGTATCACATAATCAAAACCTATAACATGCACCAATATTGTCATGATACTTTATTAAATTGATCCATGGATAATTTGTGACATGTAGGAATGAACGACACATAAATGTGATATGTGGAATCGCTGATTTTACTAAATGTTCATGTTTTCAATTTGAAAGTTATATTTTATTTAAAAACATGTGTCACATAGTCAAAACAAAGAAACTTAACTTAGATTTTATGATACATTATTAAAATTATTCATGATTCATTTATGACATATATAAATTAACCGTATATAAATCCGATAAATGGTGTGGCCAGTATGACTGAAAGTGTGTGTTTACAATTTAAAAATGATATATATCTTCGTTCAAAACATGCATCACATTGTCCAAACAAAGAAAACATGCTCAAAATTTCGTGATAATTTAGAAAAATGATCAACGGCTTATTTGTGACAGGCCATAATTAATCACATGTCAATTTGACATGTTATGTGGCTAGTATGAATGAAATTTCGTGTTTTAAATTTAAAAGTTAGGTTTTAGTTAAAAATATCCATCACATGGTTAAAACCCAATCTAACACACTCATAATGTCATGATACTTTAGTAAAATGAATCATTATTCATCTGTGATATTCAAGAATAAATCACACAACCATCTAACAAATGGTGTGACCTATATGACTGAAAGTGTGAGTTTTCAATTTAAAATTCATATTTTATTTCAAAACATGTGTCACATACTAAAAAATAATAAAATTCACTATTTTTTTCATGATAGTTTAGAAAAATTATCCAACATTCATTTATTACATATTATAATTAACAACACATCAATGCAACCCATAGTTTGATTTGAGAAGAAGGATATTGAAAAATCAATACAAGCACCATATGGTTGAACTTAACTTCACTAGAAATTTATATCCATTGGTAGTTCACAGTGTAATAGAAAAACAACGACCAATTATTCCATCTATATTAAATCATTTTAATCAGGAAGACAATTTTTACCTTAATAACCCCTTAAAAGACAAATCACACATGCACTCTAATTCAAGGTAAAAAAAGAAACAACATGAAAAGAAAATTGGATACACAAAATTTACATGTTTTAAACTTTCATCATATTCCCACTGGAGAACATAGAAACCTCATTTGTATTGATGGAATTAGAATAATTACAAAACATTTAGAAAAGTAATCTAGTTTTATAATTTTTATAGTTTAGTAAAATCCACCCCAGTTTCTAGTCCCTCATCCTTCTATAGAGGTTCATTTCCTATCAAATAGGTTTCACTATCATCTAAAATTTATAACCAACCATCTATTGACTTCTCAATGAAACTTAGGATTTCATTGAATTAACAATCCTAGATGGTACATTTTTCACCATTCCCAAACACCAGTATATACATCCATAAAAAGTTTGTGGATTATATAGTAATATTATATGCATATTAAATGTTCTTACTACTACTCTTCTAAAAGGGACAAAGAGAACTACCAAAGTCTGAATATATAATGAGCAAACTTATGGTGACTTGATGAAAACTTCATGATCCCAACAATATCCTACTTAAATAATGCTTAAAGGAACCTCAATGATATTTTCCAACACTAGGGGAAATCACATACCCCTTCCTCATTAATACAATGTTCTCCATATACCTTTTGTTCAGCTGATTTTAACAGAGGCACAATATTAAGGCACCCTTGGACTAACACTTTGGTGAAAATGTCAACTAGATTTTTATTCCCTATGATATTCTATAACATAAGCACCTTTTCCTTTAGTATATTCTATATGAAATATAATTTTAGGTCAATTTGGTTCATTCTTGAATGAAATACTGAATTTTTGGTATGTTGGATGAAAATTTGATTATCACAGAATAACATCCCTCTTTACATTTCTTTTTTAAGTCCCTTTATCAAGCACATTAACCAGATCAACTCCTTTTTATCCTCTATAGCTACTAACACTACTAAAAAATTTGCCTATAATAGCACTTTCATTTATTAGTGCTCAAAAAAATCACTGATAAAGTTCATCTTTATCAGTGCTAAAATAAGCGCTGATAAAAGAACCTCTTTATCGGAACTAAAAAAAGTGCTGATAAAATGAAACCTTTATCAACACTTTGGTTTTAGCACTAATTAAAGTTAACCATTATCAGTGCTTTATTTTAGAGCTAATAAAAGTTCCCCTTCATCAGCACTTTTTTAGCGTTGATAAAGGTCCAGAATAAAATGAAAAATTAAACAAATAAAAATAAAATGAGTAAATAATGAAAATATCAAAAAAAATATAAATTAAATAATTATTGATAAAAATTAATAAATTTAATATACATATATATAGATTATAAATATTAATTAATATTATATATTAAATATAGATATATAAAATTAATAAGTATAATATATATATATAATTTTAATCAAAAACATATTAATGTATTATTCATTTTTAATGTTGTTTGATTTTTCAATTAAACCTATATATATATATATTAATACATTTGTATACATAAATACACACAAAAATATATCTACGTGGAATATAGAAACACATACACCTAATATTTATGTAATTTATTCAAATTTTAATATAATTTAGAATTTGATTATAACATGTCACATTTAATATATATTATGTTTTTAATCAGTCAATTTTATTTATTTGTTTTTAATACTATAGTTAGGGTATTAATTTTTAATGTTTTTTATTTTTTATCTAATTTTTTAATTTGATAATTTTTTACTATTTATTTATATTTTGTTATTTATTATGTTTTAGTATTTTCAATATGTATTCATCCACTTCAATATATATATATATATCCATATTTTTTTAATAACATATATTTAATTAATAATGAGTTATCCGATGATGGGGAAAGGGATGCGTATGGTTTTGATGTAATGTAACGTTTATATTTTCTACCGCCTTTACTTGCACTTTTCTTTCAATAAATTTGTGGGACCAGGCTTTCACCTGGTTCAGACTTTCCTGGTATATTTAATTAATAAAACTTATCCATTTTTTCAATATTTTTAATGTGTACTCATTTTGAATTATTCAACTTCACTCATTTTTAAAATGCATGTATTTAAGATTATATTTCCATTAATAATGTTAAAAATATATTTTTAAATAAATATTTAGAAATAAATAATAAATTTATATTTTCTATTTTTTTTTGAATGGAAACCACATCACCCCCCATTACACGTCTTAAGCATCCAATTGAGTAGCCCACCCACGGTAAACCGGTTAAAGAGCCTCTAGCTTTCCCTTCACAGTGCGGTTGATACTGCATAAAACCACCCCACCCAATGCCACCTAGCATATTAGAGGGTATTAAGTCAATGGTGGTGAAATTATGATACCAAAACACAACCAACAAGAATTGAACCCCTGAATCTGAGGAACCAAGCGAATGAACCAACCACTAGGACACCCTCGTTAGGGCAATGTATTTTTACTATATTAATAATTAGTATAAATAAATAATTATTATTTTTTAAATAAGTATTTATATAATTATAAATAAATAATTATATATATTTAAATAAGTATAAAATTATAATAAATTTATTTAAGTAATTATAAAAAGTTGTGTAATTATATTTAAATAATTATAACTACAAAACTTTTAACAGCGCTAATTAAGTGCTATTAAAAGATATATTTATCAGTAATAAAACTATATTGCTGGTAAATATGTCTTTAATCATTGCTTTTTTAGCACTAATAAAGCTCAAGATTTATCAATGCTAAAAAAGCACTGATAAAAGATATTATCAGTGCTTATAAATTTAGCATTGATAAAAGGGATCTTTCTCAGTGGTTTTTTGAAAGCGTTGTTAAAAGTTTCCTTAATCTATTTAATAAAACCCCAACCACGACTCAGTCACTCGTGATTCTCAATCTCCCACGGAACTCCTCTGCTACCGGCGTGACTCCTCAACGTTCCTTCGTATTAATCAAGGCTAGAATCCAATTTATGTTATTTTATACTCTTATTGTATCATTGTTTAATGTTTTGGGTTCTGGTTTTTGCGTGTTTTCACTATTCTTAAACATGAAAAACCCTAAATCTCTTCTCGTCACTACTAAAATACAACGATTGTGGTTCTATTTTATCATTTTTCTCCTTTTATATGTATTTGATTGTCCAACCCATTTTTCCCTAGAGACACACATAGATGTTTTACTCTCCTCTCAACATTAACAAGGACACCACTCATCCCCCCTTGGTTTTCTCTTCATTTGAATAATATAGGGTTCCAAAATATTGGTATTTTCTCAAATTTGATTCATCCTATATACTAGACTATAGATTATAAAGGCTTAATTATAAGGGTTTTTAATGATTAGGGGATAGAAAGTTGTGGCCCTCGTTTATGCGTGATGAACATATAGGGACTAAGGTAAGTGTAAAAATCATTAAAACATGTTTTGTGTATTTTTGGTTATTAATGTAAATTGTTAAACCATGAAACGGGTTATTTAAATTTATGATTTTGATGAATAATTTTTTATTGAATTCAAAACAAATATTGAATTAATTAGTCACGTTCAAAAATTATTTTAGTGATGCATGTTGTGATAGTTTTTTTAATTAATTAAAGATTATTATTAAACTTTAACCATGGGTTACAAAGAGTGATGGGGAATTTTTTTGTGGGAAAAATATGCTCAAAATTATTTTAAAAAATTTCCTAGATTGGATATAGTTGAGAAATAATTGGGTAAATGGACTTAGAAATATACAACAAAATATAAAGAGTCTATTTCCAAAAATAAGTGAGTTATCCTTGGTTGGATAGTTGATCAAGGAAGCTATGAGAGTGATTTATTAATAGATTTATTAATCAAAATAGAGAGATAATTAATTTATAGGATTAAAAAATAATTTGAAAATCCATCTTACATGGTGAATAACCACAGAGAGAATAAAAATTGATTAAAATATACTTTTTATTGTTTGGATATTTATGTCCTATAAGTCATGATAATTTGTTATCCATGTCTAAAATGCACAAAATAGAGATATGACCCCCTATTGTAATTAACCCTTTGTGTCATTCCACATCCAAACCTCAATTCTTCTTTGATCACTGTTTATTACTAGGTTAAGTCTCTAGAACTCCTTTGGTGATTGAGGTTCCTCAATAATATTTTTTTGATTGAAGGCTAGTGTAATATCTTCAAAGGATAGAATAATTTTTTTGCTACTTCAGTGTTATAAATCAAACATATTCCATTGAATCTTAAAGAGTTATTCCACTGATACTATATTACATTTATTCCATAGGTTTTTTTCTTTGTTTCCATTCACATTTATCCTTGAGATAAATCAGCCCTTTTTTAGGTTTTTTATCCCTCTAATGATCATAGGATGATACCCTAAAACTCATAAGTGGTATCAGAGACTTGTTCTTCAAGAAAAAAATATATTAATATATTAATTTTTTGAATAAATAAATTTCATATTGTATTATTTCAATATCATATATTATGATATGAAGGATTTCTTTGCTTAGTCGTAGTATATGGCTATTATATATCAATTGAGGAGATTTTTTGAGTGATTCAATTAGTGTGGGTTTCTAGGAAACTTTAATCCTTATACACTTGATTTCCTTCCATCTTTTGATGATGGATTGGGCTCCCTATTTCAAACTAGCCTTCCTCCCATCATCAAGAGATGGAATACAATAAAGCATCTAAGGACAGATTAAATAAAGGTAGTGAAGGTTAGTTATACTATAGTATTTAATTACTATATCTATGTTCAAAATTTCATGCAAGATGCAAACAATTGTGGACATTTATGCATTGTGTTTATTGCATTGTTTTTATTCAAGATAAATTAAATGTTTGACTACTTATGTAGACAATGGCTTCTGAACATGATGATGTTGTCCATCCCGAGCAAGAACAGACTATTGATGATGAAACTGTAGAATTATTAGGCGATCAACAGCATGTTGATGAAAAAAAGAAAAAAAATAACAATAATGTATCATCATAGTTTTGAATAAAATTATCAAGGCAATAATTCAGGGTATAAAATTTGAGGTTGGTTGGAATCAATTTGGACAACCTATTGACCCCAAAAGGTCAATGTTCATTAGTTATCTTAGGGTCATGATGATGATGAATGTGTCGATTGATATTTACTCATGGAACTAAATCCAACCTGTAACAAAGGACATCCTTTAGAAATATATAATGGTAATGTTACAATATACTTTCTCTATTTTACTAAAAAATTGTATAATGAAACGTTGATCTAGTTTTCCTTATTCCTTCCAGAATTCATTTATTTTAGAATATTTCTATAAGAAATTTGTCTCAATGGCCACTGGAAAGTCTTATAGAGGATTCCAGACTCTTCTGACGAAGTTACATCTTAGGGATGCTAAAGGGAAAATAAAGCCCCACCCACCACTTTGTTATACACACATTATAAAGTAGGAAACATGGACTGCTTTAATCAATATTTACAATGAGAAATCATTTCAGGTTCAGTGTGCTTGATAATATATTATTTGAAATTATTTTTTTTATCTAAATTGATTCAAAATTGTTAATCTATGTAATAGAAAAAGAGTGCTGAAATAAATAATTTACATCAAAACTAGCATACCCTTATCGCAAATAAAGGATGGGATACGCTTAATTAGGGAAGAAATTGGTTTGTATTTTAAATAAATAATAAAATTTTAATTATGTGATATGAAACAGCATATGTTCCTTTTTTTATATGAAAATTGATGAATCAAAATCCTAAGCCACTTCCATCCCACGTTATATGCTATGGAAGGTGGCTCATGTAACTAAGGATGGTATATTAGTTGATCAAAACAAAAAAAAAAAGAAGTATGGGAAGCATGTGTAAGTATAACATAATTGTGATTCATTATTATTTATAATAATATTACATAAAATAAATATGTTCATATTTTTTATATGTTTTAGACACAAGAATCAGCGATGGTCAAACCAGAAGAAAAGTGAATTTCAGTAGCTTTGAAACAGCCTGAACAATATGGTCTTGTTAAAGGATTAGGTTTTCTAGTCTCTCCTCAAACATATTTTGAGAAGATAAAACCACATTAATATACATATAATGTGATGATACAAATGTAGACACAAATAGACTCACTGTAAGATGTTATTTTAAGGTCTGGTTTGGCAGAACAATGTATAAGAAAATTTCAAAGTGAACTGGCGGTGGAGAAAAGATCCACACATGATACAAATGATCCAACTATCTTTGAGGCTAGTCATCCCACCCCCCCAAACCTTACCTGGGGTAATCAATTTTTTCATTACCCTTTCTCCTAAATGTGAATCAAATAGATTTCAATAACTTTATATTACTAAAATTATACAGGGTGTAATTTTATGTGATTTTTTTGTCAACACCCACGTACCACTATGTTCAGAGTTGTATAGCATATGATATCCTAGGATACCAGCTACACAATCAACCCCTCCCAAAGGATCACATGAGAGTGGGGATTGAGGTAGCTTATGAGCCGACCACTGAGTTTCCTATTCTAGATGATCTAGATATTACAATGATCGAAACTGCTATTGGATCTTTCAAAGAATGTTCATCTAATCTTATAAATATACATGAGTTACATATTTAAAAAATCATATGAAAAACATGTAAAATTGATGATAAAAGGTCTGAATTGTGGTATGATATTATAGATGGATAGAGCAGTGGAAAAATGAAAGGTCTAATCAAGAAAATATAGTGAATCAACCAAGAAAATAAAATTAAATTTCAGTGGTACCTTCTCTCCTCCAGTTTTAGAGAAACATTTATTAACATTACAACCTCATATAGAGACCACATTTAATGACAAAGTTGTGCCTTACATTCACTATAAAGAAGAAATATTTGGAGCTTCCACGGAATTAGTCTCGATTCTCTAAATGAGATTCTCAAGCATTAATGGTTGGGAATTTCAATTTTTAATACATACATAAGGTACATTTTCATAATACGACTATCCAAATAGTGAGCTAAATATGTTTATTAAATTTAATAAGTATTCATATTTTGTACAGGAATTTATATTACAACTATATAAATGGAATATTGTGTGAATTAATATTTTAATTCATTAATCCCAGTATCATTTCTATGATATAAATTACTTTGGAAAATAAAAAAATAGAGAATAAAGGAGATGAGTTACTCGAAGCGTTTAATAAAAAATCATCAGACAACATACTTTTTATGCCTATAATACATGGGTAAAACTCTATGATCTAATAACATGAAATTTATTTTTAATTTTTACTTTACATAATTGTTTTTGTTTTTTAGGAAGCATTGTATATTGATAGTAGTCGACATAGACACCCTGAATATTTATTTTTTGGATTCAATGCATGGATTTCCAACCAACCGGACACACATGATGTGTATTGTGAATATGTAATACACTAAAATCAACATTTTAGAGATAAACTTTGAATTGTATGTTTAGTCTATATTTTAATTAGAATTTTGTTATGATAGTTCGGTCGCTAAATATAGGCTAAATCATGTCATGATGTCGGTGTATGACAAGCTAAATCTTGTGAATAACTGAAAATGAAAAAAAAATTATGTATATCTAGAAATATTTAAATATCAAAACAATTTACTTATTTTGGTCAATGATTATGTAGTGTATGAAAAGAGATAATAAAATCGATTTTGGATATTATGTTTGAAAATTTATGAGATAAATCATACAACACGAAAAGTGCAACATCCCACAACAGGTAATTTCTAAATGTGATTACAATTTCATTAAATATATTTCATAATCATTTGTTTTTTTATATTTTCTCAGTACTATCAAAATTTATAAAAAAGAGTTACTCAAAAGAAGAAATCAATTTGTTTAGAGATGAGTGGGTAGTGTACTTTTTGTCAGGATGTATGCTGACAAAATATTTAGGTGATTACGTGCTATGTTTGTGATCTGTAATGAGTTATGACCATCGAAAGATATTTGGGGTGTGAAGCATTAGTGCTATAATGTTTATATATTTTTTTATCTCTTTATAAAGTAGAAGATTAGTGGAGGAAATCAATTTGTTTATAAGTGTTGTACTATAAACAATAAAATTGTTGGGAAAACGTGAAGGAAGAGGTGGAGGTGGAGGTGAAGTCGTAGGTATAGTCAGAGTCAAGGACCGATGTGGAGGAGGAGGCAAAGGCAAAGATTGAAGTGGATACTAAGGAGGTGGAGGATAAGAAGTTTTGACTTTCAAATAATAAAATTATTGATAAATAAATTAGAATAAGGATCATTCCATGATTGTTTTTAAGAACAATTGTTTAAAATTGAACACAACACTTGTCACTTAAGATAAGATCCATTGTGCTTCTTTCTAGTTTAAATTGATATTTTTGTAAAAAACACATGTGGCATACTCAAAACCAATAAAACACATTCGGATTGTTTTGTTACTTTATAAAAATGATCCATAAGTCATTTAGGACATGTAAGAATCATCCGCACCTCAATTTGATGCAAAATGTGACCGGTACAACTCCAAGTGTGTCTTTTTTATTCAAAAGTGACATTAATTTTAGTAAAAAAAATAACTAACATACTTAAAACTGAGAAAATCCATTCTGATTGTTTTGGTACTTTAGTAAAATGATCTATACGTCATTTTTGATGTGTAGGGATCATTCAAACCTCAATCTGACACATGGTGTGATCGGTATGACTCCAAGTGCATCTTTTTATTCAAAACTGACATTAATTTTAATCAAAAAAACAACTGACATACTCAAAACTAAGAAAACACATTCTAATTGTTTTAATACTTTAGTAAAATGATGCATTATTAATTAAGGGTGTGTATAATTCATCTCTGCCTCAATATGAATCATAGTTTGACTCTAAGTGCGTCTTTTTTATTAAAAATTAACATTAATTTTAGTAACAACAACTCACATACTCAAAACTGAGAAAATGAATTCGGATTGTTTTGGTAATTTCGTATAAAGACCCATACATCATTTTTTACGTGTAGGGATTAGCTTCACCTGTCATGCCCCAACCTGGTGCATTGTATTTCTATTTCCTTTATAACTATTTTTTTTGGTATAATAATATTATTGATATTATTATTTTTATTATTATTATTATTGATTTTAATTTATTTTTATTTGTTCATTTATTATTATTATTATTTATTTATTTTCTTTTAGGGTTTTGATACCCCTCCCCCATAATGCCTCACTTTTCCCCCCTCCTCCATTCTCCTTCGATGAGGTGGACCCCCTACCCTCCCTCTCCCTACGTCACGTTGCAGCCCCTACTGGTCAGCCTCCCTTCTAGTAAAGACACCTCTGACACCCCCTCTCTGTAGCATGCACCCCATGGCTGAGCCCTTGTATCCCGCGCGGCTCCCTCCCCCTCATCCCTCATTTTCTCCAGCAAAACCAATGGGTCCCCTCCAGTTTTGAGGTCGGATCGTTGAGGTAAGCTCCACTCTTATTTTCTCCTTCATTTTTTGTCTAATTTTCTTCTCTCCATCTCCCCTCCTAGGATTTTCTGAACCCTAGGGTTCCATAGTGATTGGTTTTTTATTATTTCTATCATTTCTAGGGATCACAACAGGTTCCTCAGGTCAGATTCATTGTGTTCCGACATCCATCACCGCAGGCGAGGCAGATGGGTTCGATTTTTCATGCCGTCATCATTTGGGATAAGGTTCTAAACCCGCATATTATTTTTTCACCTACTGAATTAGGGTATTTATATTTTTTAAAGTTCTAATTAATTATCTTGAAGTGAAGAATCCAATTTTGATTGGATTGATGAATCATTCAATTTTTAAAGTAGTTTTTTTATCTGAAATTGTGTTTCTTTCATGTGTAACCCATGTTCTGTTATTTGAGTTCATTTCATAATACATGAAATTGGTTTATTAAATGATGCAAGGGATGCGTATTTTGTTTTGGTTTGATTTTGGTGTGTATTTAATTCAAAAAGGGAATTTTAAATGGGTCATTGTGTGTAAAATTATTTGATTATCCTGGGACTTGTTTTATAAAAATTTTAATTGGTTTATTAAATAAAATAAAGGGTGAGAAACATGTTTGGGTTAAGGTTTCTATTGCTTCCACTCTTAATTTAGTTTTGTTTGGAGCCCTTGGTAATTTTTCTAGAATCTTTTTTATTGTTGTACCATGTTTTTTTTCATCGCGATGTAGATTTCGGTCATCGGTGGAAAAGACATATATGTATATACATGGGTAAGTATGTATATATGTATATCCTCCTTGCACATATTACCTCATGGTGCGCGGAATATATACTTGGGTAAAAGGGTATATATATATATATATATATGAAAATGTATATGCATGTAAGGTTAAGCGGTCTTGGGCTGCCATCGTCAAAAGCTGTGTGTTTTTATGTATGGACTTTTATGTCACTGGTTAGTTTGGAACTTGATTTATGGTGTTATTTGGGTGTTTTACAGTGTTATTATTTACCTGTGTAGTATGTTGATCTCTACTCATCAGTTTCGAGTTTCCAATTTAAGAGAAATTCACCTGCGTATGTATTGGTATGTATTTATATATATATATATATATATATATATATATATAGGTTCCCTCGTTGCACATATATTCATGCATGGTAGTGTTTATATGTGTATGGGGTTAGGTGTGCCAATGTATATATATAAAAGTGCATGTGCAGGTGAGTGGAGATGGGTATATGCATATAAGCGTATATGTAAGGATCCCTTGCACATGCCCATGGCCATGCGGGTGTGTGCATAGGGTCTAGGTGTCCTTTCATGTATGTGAAAGTGCGTATGATTAGTGGGGTAGTAGTAGGCTTGTGTTAGAAAGCGCCAAGAGCCAAAGTGGACAGCTTGATTCTACTCTAAGGTAGGTCCCCTATGCTTATGCCTTTAGTTTGAATTGCATAATTGCTTTCTTGTTTAAAAAAATGTTTTATATAAATGCTATATACACATGATATGAAATCCGGGTGTGGTTTCAAGTAATGGTTATTCCTTTGTTTTGGAAAATGTAATGTATTACTAATTCCCATTTGGACTTAAGTGATTTTTTTAGAACTGATTTCTTAAGTGGTTTCGAACTAGTAATGAATATTTTCAAAGATGAGTTTTAGTATGAACTCATGGTCATATGGTGGTTTGACTTTTATAAATAAGTTGCATCATTGTAATCAAGGTTTTAATCTTGTTTTTAAATATGCAACACATTGATTGTTTAATTGGTATTTTAAAAGGTTTTGGAAAGATTTTGGGTGATTATGTTCCATAAAATTAAAACTATTCTTTGTAAAACAAAAAACCCATTCGACACCTTGAAAATGGTTTTTAAAACTAGAAAACCCCTCTTAAGGCAGACTCTTGGTTTTAGAAAATAATTTTTATGTTGAATGTGTTATTATGTTCCTAATGTTGAGGCTTATTCATTGTGTGACGTGAAAGAAGTTGAATGCGCTTATAGAGGGAGAAATATGGTGAGAGGTTGAATGGGTTTGGGATAAAGAAATTATTATGTACATATATTTTTTCTTGATAAAGAAAACTCACCACCACTTGAAATATAGTACAAAGGGAAACCTAGGTATCTAGGAGGGTGGACCAGGACTAGTACACTAGATGACACGGTAGGGGTTCGTCCCTATTTCATCTAGTGGGATTGACGCAACAACACTAACTAAACATATTAATGACTAAGGGTCGTGGTTTCTAAGACATGTTTTCTGAGGTTTGTGGTTTCTAATCCACGTTTTCAGAGGTTCGTAGTTTATAATCCACATTTCACCGAGGTATGAGGTATCTAGGGTCCCACTTGTGCTTGTTTCCTATAGGGATTTCCCATGGTGGTCATTTGCAACATGATGCTTGTGATGTGATTTTCATTTCCGTTTTTTTATACTTTATGTCTCATTTGTGACAAACCATCTTTTAATATAATTTTTTTTTCAATGTATGCTTGGAAGCTATTTTGAAAATATTGTGGAATAGAATCATTTTCCTTAAAAATGTTAACTTGTAACATGAACTTTAAAAGGAGAGACATTATTTTATTATATCTTATTTTCAAACTAGAATGATTATATTTATTATTAAAGTCAGGTGCATAAGTCGTTGTTATATTTTGGATTTCCTACTGAGCATCTCAGTGCTCACGCCTACTTTACTTTTCAGTTGCAGGTTCTAGTCTTGGATTGTGGTTCTACATCGGTGGTGACCCATGGGGTCACATGGAGGTATGTCTAACTGGTTATCTTTACTTTATTATCCACTGCTAGTGTTTACTTGTTTTGAGAAATTTATTTCTATTTATCTATATTTTATTTTATGTTTCTGGGATAAATTGTTCTTAATTGCTTGTTTTGATGCTCAACACTAATTTCCAGCACGTGGGGATCGGGAACGCCCTCCGGGTCATGTCGTGGACTAGATCGGGTGACCAGTTCATGGTTGACCCAGGTTGGTTCATGAAAAAATGGTATCAAAGGAGATTATCTCATTTCCTTTGGGGATGTTTGATTTTTAGAGTTAGGATTATCAGAATTCAAGTAGTCAATTGTGGGTAGGTACTTGATCACCACCTATTAAAAATGACTCTTAAATTTATAGGGTGGTCTGGAATGGCCTTTCCTCAAAGTTTGTGTCTGGATCTCAATTTTTTTCAAGGTACTTAGTCATGTTTTCATGTTTCTTGTTAGTTTTGATATTTGATGGTCATTCTGGAGGGGTTCATGGTTGTTGTGCACAGCCTGGAAAGCCATGTGCAGACAATGCAATCGCCTCTAATGACTTCCTATATGCCCACTCGGTTGGTGCACGATCAGCCAAACCATGTGACCTAACTGTGTGTAGTAGTTGTTTACTTGAGAATTTTAAATCTTAATTTTTGGAGTGAATTGGTTTCTTTGGGACATTCTTTGTGTGATGTTTAGTTGGTTTTGTGGTTTTTTTCTCAGGTTTCAAAATTGATGATTGGTATTTTGAAATTGGATTTCCAAAATGAAAATATTGGACAATGTTTTATAAAATCTTTGAGATCTTTGAGAACTTTAAATTGTTTTTGAAAAGTGAAATTGAAAATGTTTTTGAAAGTGTTTGTGGGGTTTTTGGAATTTATTGTGGAATGTCAAATGGGAGTTTCTTGGAAATAGAAATTTTGAGATGCTTCATTTTAGAATTGTAAAGGATGTCTTCAAAATTGGTTTGGATTTTCAAACCTGGGTTGGATGTTTTGTTTTATAAATGAGAAGGTTTTGTTTTGATTTTTTATTCCTATATACACCCACGTGTATGGATGAGTGCAATTGGATGTCGATGGTTGTTAGTATTCATGGATTGGTGCCCAAGTTGGCACAGAAATATACACATGTGAGGTTTCAGGGAATACCAATAGTGGGTGCTCATTTTTCAAGTCTTTTTTTATTTTCTAAAGTCATGTTTTGATTAGTGATGTGATGGGATGAATTTTTTTTATGAAATTTTAAAAAGGAAAGTGGGGTTTAAAAAGGGGTTTTAGCGTTTGGATGGTTTTGAAATGAGATTATTTTGAAAATGGATATTTTTGAAAGTGGGGTTTAGGCTTGGTTGGTGATGTTTCTTGGTATTATTTTGGTTAATATTTGATTTTTTTTATGGTTTGGTTATTTGATGTATTAGTCTATGGGCTTGATACTTGTTTTGAAGTTGGTGTTTGAAGGTTGAAATGATGTTTTGAGATTGAGTTAATGAGTTATGGTTAAATGTGGAGGCTTGTTTTGTGATATGATTCAGGTTGGTTTTGTGATTATTTTTTAATGTATGCCACCCAAAAATGTTCAAAGTTCACTAAGGGGTCATTTTCAGTTGTTAGTTTTATACAGACCCCCAGTGGAGTGGTGGGGTTATTTTCTTTTCCTTATTGCTTGTTTTCTCTGTGGTGGTCGAGGTTCGATAGGGTTGCGGTGTAACTTGAAGAAGTCAAGTGTTTATTTGGGTTCTTAGGAACTCTATATGTTGTGAATGGTAAGTTTTCCTAGTTTTGTTTGAAGGTTAGTGACCAAGCTAGAGATGGGTGATTGCTACCTTATCCTTGTAAGTTGGGGTTGCAGACTAGGATAAATGGAAATCTTCTTTTTCAATGT
The DNA here is from genome assembly GCA_963277665.1 of Viscum album. NCBI lineage: Eukaryota > Viridiplantae > Streptophyta > Magnoliopsida > Santalales > Viscaceae > Viscum > Viscum album. The sequence continues at coordinate 173,772,072 of OY728119.1, read as the reverse complement.
TCTCATGAGGGGTTCCCCATATGATGTAGAGGGTGAATTGGAGGCCTATGTTCTTGGCATGAGTCTTTCGTCCATTATTTTTCCTCATTCCTAAGACCAAATAATCGTTTTTTTTCAATGTGGTCGATTTGGTCACTCAAAGACGTTCGTTGCAATATTCTGAAGGCCTGTCAATAGTGTGGATATTTGGGTCACTTGGGGAAGTATTTAAGTAGTATTTCTAGAATATGAAGCCTCGGTTGAAGGTTCTTGGTTCCTAACTATATTTCTTCAGATGCTTAAATACATTAGAGCTTCATCCATAGGTCTTGGAGAAAATCTTTTCACGCAGTTAGGCAGTTTACAGGTGCGAGCGATGCACGTCCAACCTGTCGTCTATTTTCTAAAAAGAGACTGATTAAGTTTTTGCTTCATGTGGTACCCTGTTAGGGAGGGGGCCTTGTTTTGGAGGTCTTGTTGGCCAATTCTATAAGATTTCAATGTTTGTTCCTTGTTAGTGTAAACATTAAATGGTTGGGATTTCTTTGGAACAATTCTAGCTTCTGGGTGATGCTCGGTTAGATATGTATGTGGTTTATGGATCTTATGAATCATGGTTTGGCTTGGCGTTTGTTCGGTGTATCTTTTGTTTGGATTCCCCTTGGACTAAGGGTTTTAGGGTGTTTTGATATTTATCTCTATTTTTGGAGATACCCCATGTCGGTTGGTTCATGATAGTAAATTCAATCCTCATTGTTGAAACTAAATTGAGAGTTCCCATGTGGGTGACATTCTACTACTCAGTTTCTAATATGGTGGAGAGACCCACTATGGGTCTCATCAATGTCTTCCCTCAAGCAGGTCAAGTGTGACTCGAGAAGTTTAGAGGTCACACCAGTGTCAGGGGTCTTGTTTGGTTTTCTAATTTGTTTCGATTCGGGAAGTCAGTATTCGGCTAGAGTCCTAATATGGTGATGAAACCAACATAGGAAAAATTCATATAGAACTTAATTTTCAGGGTGTTCTTGTCGGGGCAACTCTTTTCCTCTGCTCTACCTGACCCTGATCAATGTATATGGTTATCCCAGATGATGGGTCGTATGGAGAATGTTCATTTGAGATCTTGAGTAGACTCTGTAGATTTATAAGTTAGGTGTCAGGGTGTTCCAGGTTATTGTTGGTTTTGAAAATGTGAGTCTTGTGTCGTTGGTTCTTTCACTTGGTAGTTCGGGTATTGAGGTTTCAGGTCTTGGGTGGAAAGTGATTATTCAATCCTCAAGTGGTAGGGGTTTCATTTTAAGATTCATTGCATCCTTGTTTTGATATTTGAGCAACTGAGACTTTTGGGACTTTTTGAGGGTAGAAAGTGTCATGGTGGGGAGAATTGTCGCGCCCCGACCTGGCATGTTGTATTTATTTTTCCTTTATAACACTTTTTTTGGGGATAACATTATTATTGATATTATTGTTTTTATTATTATTATTATTGTTGTTGTTGTTGATTTTAAATTAGTTTTATTTAGTTATTTTTTTATATTTTATTTTCTTCTTGTCGGGGTTTAGCTACCCCTCCCCCGTCACGCCTCACCTCCCCCCCTACTCCATTCTCCTTCGACGCGGCGGACCCCCTCTCCTCCCTCTCCCTATGTTTCACCGCAGCCCCATGTTGGTCAGGATCCCTTTCGGTGAAGACACCTCCAACGCCCCCTATCTACAGCATACACCCCCTGGCCGAGCCCTTGTAACCAGCGCAGCTCCCTCCCCCTCAGCCCTTGTTTTCTCTGGTGAGACCATTGGGTATCCTCCGGTTTTGGGGTCAGCTTATTTAGGTAAGCTCCACTCTTCTCTTCTCCTTCCTTTTTGGTCTGATTTTCTTCTCCCTATCACCCCTCCTAGGTTCGGTCGAACCCTAGGGTTCCTTGGTGATCGATTTTTTATGATTTGTTTCATTACTAGGGATCACAACGGGTTCCTCGGGTCGGATTCATTGTGTTCCAGCATCCGTCGCCATAGGCAAGGCGGATGGGTTCGATTTCGCTCATTTTTGTCGTTTGAGGTAAGGTTCTAAAACCACATATTGGTTCTGCACCTATTGAATTAGGGTCTTTATGTGTTTTAAAGTTTGTATTAATTATCTTGAAGTGCGAAATCCATTTTTGATAGGAATGATGAAGCATTAAATTTTTAAATTAGTTTTCTTTTACCTGAAATTGATTGTCTTTCATGTGTAACCCCTATTGTGTTATTTGAGGTCATTTTATAATACCTTCAATTGGTTTATTAAATGATTCAAGGGTTGCGTATTTTTTTTTGGTATGATGTTGGCATGCATTTAATTCAAAAAGGGGATTTTAAGTGGGTCTTTGTGTGTAAAAAAATGTGATTCTCCTAGGACTTGTTTTATAAAATTTTAAATTAGTTTATTAAATAAAATAAAGGGTGTGAAACATGTTTGGGGTGAGTTTTCTATTTCTTCCCCACTTGTTTTAGTTTTTTTTATCCCTTGGTAATTTTTCTAGACTCTTTTTATTATTGTAGCGTGTTTTGTTCATCGCGGTGTGGATTTCAGTTATCGGCGGCAAAGACATATATGTATATACATGGGTAAGCCTATATATTTGTATATATTCCTTGCGCATATTCCATCATGGAGTGGGGAATATGTACTTGGGTCAAAGGGTATATATATATATGAAAATGTATATGCATGTAAGGTGAAGCAGTCTTCGGCTACCATCATCAAAAACTATGTGTTTTTAGGTATGGACTTTTATTCCACTAGTTAGTTTTGCACTTTATTTATAGTGTTCTTTGGTTGTTTTAGAGTGCTATTGTTTACCTGCGTAGTATGTTGATCCCAGCTCATTGGTTTCAAGTTACCAAGTCAATGGAGACTCGCCTACGTATGTATAGGTATGTATGTATATATATATATATAGGTTCCCCCTTTACATGTATATTCATTCATGGAAGTGTTTATACGTGTATGGGGTTAGGTGTTCTTATGTATATATATAAAAGTGCATGTGTAGGTGAGTGGAGATGGGTATATTCATATAAACATATATGTAAGGATCCCCTTGCGCATGACCATGTCCATGTAGATGTATGCATAGGGACTAGGTTTCCTTGAATGTATGTGAAAGTGTGTATGCTTAGTGGGGGAGTAGCAGCCTTAAGTTAGAAAGTTCCTAGAGCCGAAGTGGATGGCTTGATTCCACTTTGATGTAGGTCTCCTATGCCTATGCCTTTAGTTTTAATTGCATAATTTCTTTCTTGTTTTAAAAACATGTTTTATATATATGTTATATACACATGATATGAAATCCAAGTGCGGTTTCTAGTAATGTTTATGACTTTGTTTTGGAAATATATTGTATTACTAATGCCCATTTGGACAAAAGTTTTTTTTTTGAAAAGTGATTTCCTAAGTGGTTTCGAACTAGTAATGAATATTTTCAAAGATGAGTTTTGGTATAAACTCGTGATCATATGGTGGTTTGACTTTTAGAAATGAATTGCATCATTGTAAGATAAGGTTCAAGATTGTTTTTAAATATGCAACACATTGATTGTTTAATTGGGCTTTTAAAGGTTTTGGAAAGAGTTTGGGTGGTTATGTTTCATAAAATGAAAACTATTCTTTGTAAAACAATAAATCCCATTTGACACCTTGAAAATGGTTTATAAAACTGGAAAAGCCCTCTTATAGAATACCCCTTATTTTTAGAAAATGATTTGTATATTTAATGTGTTATTATGTTCCTAATGTGAGGATTTTTCATTGTGTGACATGAAAGAAGGGGAATGCACTTAAGGAGGGAGAATGGTGGTGATTGGTTGAATGGGTTTTGGAGAAAGAAAGTGTTATGTACATATATATTTGCTTGATAAAGAAAACTCACCACCACTTGAAATAGAGTACAATGGGAAACTTGGGTATCGAGGCGGGTAGACGAGGACTAGTACGCTAGATGACACAGCAGGGGTTTTTCCTAGTTTCGTCTAGCATGATTGATGCAAAAAAACTAACTAAACATATGAATGACTGAGGTTTGTGGTTTTTAATCCATTTTTTCTAAGGTTTGTGGTTTCTAAGCCACGTTTTTTGAGATTCAGGGTTTCTAAGCCACATTTCACTAAGGTATGAGGTCTCTAGGGTCCCACTTGTGATAGTTACCTATAGGGATTACCCATGGTGATCATTTGAAACATGATTCTTGTGATGTGATTTTCATTTCAGTTGTTTTGTACTATATGTCTCGTTTTTAACAAACCATCATTTAATATAAATTTTTTTCGTCAATGTGTGCTTGGAAGCTATTTTGGAAATATAGTGGAAAAGAAGAATTTTCCTTAAAAATGTTATGTTGTGACTTGAACTTGAAAAGAAAGAGAAACATTATTTTATTATATCTTATTTTCAAACTGGTATGATTTCATTTCTTATTAAAGTTAGGAACATAAGACATTGTTATATTTTTTATTTCCTACTAAGAATCTTGGTGATCATGCTTATATTACTTTTCAGTTGCAGGTTCTAGTTTGGGATCATGGTTCTACGTTGGTGGTGACCCATGGGGTCACATGGAGGTATTTCTAACTAGTTATCTTTACTTTATTCTTTTCTTCTAGTGTTTACCTATTTTTATCGGTTTATTTCTGTTTATCTGTATTTTATTTTTTGGGGATAAATCATTACCAAAAGTTTGTTTTGATGACCAAAAATAGTTTCCAGCCCATGAGGATCGGGAACGCCCATCGGGCCATGCCGCAGACTAGCTTGGTTGACCATTTCATGGTCGACCCAGGTTGGTTCGTGACATCACCTCTATATGACGTAGAGTGTGACTGGTATGACTCCAAGTGCATCTTTTTTTATTCAAAAGTGACATAAATTTTAGTAAAAAATAACTGACATACTCAAAACTGAGAAAAAATAGTTGGTTTATTTTGGTACTTTAGTAAAATTACACATATGTAATTTGTGACGTGTAGGGATCAACCACACCTCAATATGACACACAGTGTAACTGGTATGACTCCAAGTGTGTCTTTTTATTCAAAACTGACATTAAATTTAATCAAAAAAACAACTAACTCACTCAAGACTGAGAAAAATATTCTGATTGTTTTGATACTTTAGTAAAATGATCCATGAGTCATTTGGGAAGTGTAGAATTCAGTTTCACCTCAATCTGACACACGGTGTGACTCTGAGTGCATCTTTTTTATTCAAAATTTACATTAATTTTAGTAAAAAAACTAACATACTCAAAACTGAGAAAACACATTTAGATTATGTTAGTACTTTAGTAAAATGATCCATACATCATTTTTGGCATATAGGGATCAGTCATCCTCTATCTGACACATCTTGTGATTGGTATGAATCCAACTACGTCTTTTTTATTCAAAAGTGTCATTAATGTTATTCAAAAAAACAATTGACGTACTCAAAACCATGAAAATGCATTCTGGTTATTTTTATATTTTAGAAAAATGATCCATGAGTCATTTGGGATTTGAATCATTCATTTGTACCTCAATCTGAAACACTATGTGATCGGTATGATTCCAAATGCGTGTTTTATATTCAAAATTGAAATTAATTTCAGTAAAACAACTGACGTACTCAAAACTAAAGAAATTAATTCTGATTGTTTTGGTACTTTAGGACAACGATTCATACATCATTTTTGACCTTTAGGGATCAGTCGCACCTCAATATGATGCACGATGTGACCGTTATGACTCCATGTGTGTCTTTTTATTCAAAACTAACATTAATTTTATTCAAAAAACAAATAACATACTCAAAACTAAGAAAACACATTTTGGTTGTTTTTTATACTTTAGTAAAATGACCCGTGATTCATCTGGTTTGTGTAACACTCGGTCATGCCTCAATCTGATGCACGGTGTGACCGGTATGATTCTAAGTGCATATTTTTTATTCAAAAATTGACATTAATTTTAGTCAAAAAACAACTGACATACTCTGTAATAGTATTTTTCTTTTTATTGTATTTGTGTTAGAAATTTTATTTCGATTAATATCAGTATTTATATCTTATTTTGGTAATTGTTTTGTTGTTTCTGATGATGCAACGTGTTGTTGCAGCACACTTCACCTGTTTCTGGTGATTCAGTGTGTTGCAGCATTACAATGCATTTTTCACCTTTATCAATGCTACTAAATGAATGGATAAATCTTTATTTTATCATCACTTTAAAAGGTGATGATAAATAAATCCTTTATCGATGCTTATAGCGGCACTGATAAAGTCTATCTATATCAGCACATTAAAAGGCACTGATAAATCATACCTTTATCATCACAAATAAAATTGTTGATAAAGTTTATATTTATCAATTCTAAATAAACATGGTGATAAATGGGGTCTTTTATCAGTGCTTTTTTTGCACTGATAAATATAGCCTTTATCAGTTCTTTTTTTTTTTGCACTGATAAATATAGCCTTTATCAGTGCTTTTTCAGCACTGATAAAAGCGATGAACTTTTAACCACACTAAGGTTATCATTGCTTTTCTAGAACTGATAAAGGACGATTCTTGCACTGTTAAAAGTGTGTTTTGTAGTACTATAAAAAAATTTCTTTAGTTTTAGACAAATTCACCACTTTCTGTAGCCATGAAATCTATCCAATATTGATTTCTCCAAATGTATACACAAAACTCATTATGTTTTTTTTTTGAGTGTTGGAATCACTAGTAAAATCCATATCAAAAAATACTTGTAAAATATTTTCCTCCCCAAAGGACAATATTGTATTTACTGGTCATTTAAAGTATCAGGTGATCCATTTTATGACTTCCCAATGCTTCTTCTGAGGGTTTGATATGAAATGACTTACCACTCCCACATTAAACTTAATTTTTATCCATGTATAAAGCATCACATACATAAAGATTCCAAAAGATAAATCATATTTTTCATTTTTCATGTACCATCACTCATATTCTATTGAAAGTTTATGTACATTGGATAACATGATGTGTCCAGCAAGGGGGATTCTGATGGATTTACATTCGACAATTTGAAAAAATTTAATGATATTATGGATGTATTTCTTCCAGGATAACATAAGAGTATCAAATTATAAATATCTTTATATCCTCATCCCAAATAATTTTTTGGCTTGACCAAGATCCTTCATTTCAAATCTTCTGGACACCTTACACTTCATCTCCTTAATCCAATGAATTTTTTGTCCTTCCAACAAAATGTCATCCACATAGAGTAGAAAAATTATATAACTTTCTTAATTAATGGACTTCTAATAAAAAAATGATCAGCATAACTCCTTGTAAATTCATCACCATTCATAAAATCATAAAACTTCAAGTTCCAATATCTATGTGCCTATTTTAATCCATAAATACTTCACTTTTTTGCAAACAAGGCCCTTATTTTGATGATCTTTAAACCCCTTGGGTTTCATCATTTATATCTCCTTATCCAAATCACCATGAATAAAATAATTATTTAAATTTTTCTTCTCTTAGAATAAACAATCATATTAAACAATAATCAACATAGTACATTTTTTAGTATGTTTTATTACTAGTCAAAATATTTTTGAGAAATTTATTCCTACCTTCTATTGGGATCCATTCACCACCAATCATGAATTATACATTTTTCATCTGTCAGCTTCTTCTTTCAAATGGTAGACTTATTTTTTTTAAATTTATCATTTCCCTTTTAGTAGATCTCCCAAGTTCCATTAAAATTTATGAAATTCATTTTCTTATATATGGATGATTTCTAATTATTTGATCCATTAAGTGTTTATGCCTCTTCTAGACATTTAGTTTCACTATTGTCTATTAGAATTAAGAAGTTCATTTCAACCTCATACTACTAGACTGGTTGTATGACTCTAGAATATCTTCTTAAACAAGTTTTTGTATTCGTCGGAATATCAATTTTTGGTTCTTGACACCTAGCACTCATGTTGTTGATTTCTCTACTACTAGATCTTCCCCTTGCACTAATATAGTATTCGATCATTCTGGAACATCTTCCATTGGTCAAATTTTTGATGCATTCATACTGAGTTTTGGTATCACTAACATATGAAAATTTCTAGTTTTTTAATCCAGTCAAACTTATAATTTATTAGTTTACCTATTTTCCTCAACTTTGATTCAACCAAATTTTGATCCTTCTATAGGATCTTCTCATTGAAGATTACGTATTGAATTCTGATAATATCCCATTGATCACCGCTTCACAGTTGGTAACTAAAATCTCTATTTCCATAGACTGCATGAAAATAGGCTTTATGGTTTACCTCTAGATTATGTTTTTTCATTTGCATCAATAAGGTTGTGAAACTTATCGTGGCTTATCAGACCATGGATCTTTCAGTAGACTTTATCCTACAACTAAGGATAGACTTCTATTGACCAATTACACTATCATATTAATTTATTTTGTCTATATACACATAGGCATACTGAAGTATACACATATGCATTTATCCTTCTCTATAAAAGTGTGGTTCATCTTCTCTCTAGCTCCATTTTTTTGGGGAGTTTTGGGTATTGTTCTCTCAAGACTAATCCCCTTCTTCTAATAGAGGATCTGAAAGTTTCTATTATTTTATTCACCACTGTTATCATATCTTAAACACTTTAATTTCCAAACACTTTCCAAATCCACCATGGATTTCCATTGTACAAAGGAATCAAATATATCAGATTTATTTTTAGGAAAATAATCTCATACCTTCCTCATGGAATCATCAATGAATGTGAAAAATCGTCATGATCCTCTATGGTATTAAAGCAAATAAAGTCCCTAGACATCAGTTTGGACTAGCTCTATTTTTTAGTCTCGAGGTTTTCAGTTGTTCAAATTGAATGAACCCGTCTTTTGATTTCCAATCACATGTCCTTCACAACTTCTAATAGTTTTATGATCGACCTTCAAAATTTCATTCCCTACTAGAACCTTCATGTTATTCTCACTGAGGTGACAAAGTTTATAATGATAGACTTATGAATTTTCATAGGATAAAATTCTATCCATTTCACTCCCACATAAACTTCTTGTTAGATAAAGGGTCATGCCCTTTACTCCCCATTACACAACCATGGATCCCCGAGTCATGTTCCAAACTCCATTATTGAAAGTTTTTCCAAATCCTTCATCATAAAACTAACCAGCCAATACGATATTCCTCTTGAGACCTGGGATGTGTCTCACTCCTTTTAACTAAATAATACTCCCATTCTATATTCATATATTTTTATCTCACTTTACATCCACTTATAATGCTTCATCAATTTCTAGAAAAACTTTAAGAAAGATTCCAAATATATAGCTTTACATTAATCTATAATCAAATGTTGATTATAAGGATAAAATAGAGTTAAAAACCCATGAATCCATTGGATTATGAATTTTGTGTAGTATATCACTACCATCTTTTGTTGTATTAATGGATTTTGAACATATGATAGTATTTCTTTTGGTTCCTTGCTAACTTTGCTTAAATATGTCCTCACAGTTGGATTTAGTGTCTTAAAACCAAATTTGTTGTACTTTATGATAACATGTATTAATTATTTTGAATATTAATAAACTTATTATCACGTCATGATTGTTCTTCTACATGATATAGTGTGTGATACCTAAAAGTAAATATTGCACTGAAAGGTCATAATAGTTCCCTGATATGATGAAAACCCAGAACTGTCATGACAACATTATTAAATATATATTCTATAGCTAAATGAAATAATTTGAGGGACATAAATGATATATTATATCAGGGGTGGACACTCATATAAATTTCTACCTTCTCATGGTGTATTCCCTTGGTAATTTCCAGTGTAGGAAATTATGATAAAAATACCTGCTAGTAGGAAATCCACATTTATATGTGTCATTGGATGTTCCTATATGAGGAATTGTGTATTGATCTTTAGAATTTAATATTAATATTAATGAGTATTATAAGTCGATTACTTTGATGTATTGATGAAAAGCATTATGACATGTGTTTTCGGTAAGGTAGGATATATTGGGTGCGTCACGAGTAATATTTTATTAATAAATAATGTGAGAAAAGGGGTTCTCTCTTTTGTTATTTAATGGATGTTGACATCTCAGGACCTTTGATTGAAATGATATAGCCTAAATAAATCCATGTCCATGATGATCTATTGGAATGTTCGATTTCCAAAAAGTTAAAGAAAGTGACATCAAGCACATAGGTTGATGGCACTAGCATGCAACCTTCTTGAATAAAGATATCTTGATAAAGGGATTATATTACACAATAAGAATTTGTATGAGGTATTCTGTCATTGTGGAATTAAATTTTTTATTTATGGGTTTCTTGATGTGTTTCTAGACATTAACCTTATACTTTTGGATGCTTCACCTAATGCCACTAATAAAGAGGCCTATATAGACACACACTAGGTTTATCCAGAATCTCATATAGATAAGAATATTATTTAACAAGTTGATTCTCACATATGGTTTAATAATTATTTATATTTTCTTGATTGTATATATTCCATCAACAATTATTTGAGAGAATATTTTGATGAGAAGAATATTTAATAAATATTTATTTGTGATTTAGTGAATATAATATTTATTTATTTATTGGTGAATAATGCAATGATATTTATTTATTAAATAAATAGTCATTATTTAATGCCTGATAAATATTATAGATGAATGGAATACCAAGTTTAATGGTCAGGTGAGAAATAATATATATTGAATATTATTTTAATAAATAATATTTAATTTAATTCACAAGTTTAGAACATGTTTGGAAATAATATTATTATTATTATAGATAGGGGTTCTGTAGGGATTATGGAAATAATAGAGGGTGTATGTGAAATTATTATCTTTTAACCCTAGTGGTATATAAACCCAATTATATAATTTTATTAATATAACCAATTCATTTTGGGTTGTTCACAATGTGATTCAAAGAGAATCCTCTCAAATACCTAGAGAGATCCCTCCCCAATAATGATCACAAGAATAGAGACTAATCCTCCTCTACCACCACTAAAGTGTAGAGAGATCAAAGAGAACCCTTCCTAGAAGTGATTCTCGGGGTGATCAAAGATGAATGACGCAAGCATTAAGATATGTCATTATATCATCCGAAGATTCATACGGAAAAATTTAGAGGTTCATGGAACAATTGTGGATCACCATTTGGTGGAATATAATATTTATTCCTACAATGCAATGATAGTACAACATGGTGACATTTACAGATCCACCAATTAAGAAGGAATTTCTTGCAAGGTGATTCTTTAATTTCATAAATTAATTATAAATGATATGTGATGATCGTGAACTTTTTTCTAGTGTTATTTCTATTTTCTATATTCATTGATTCAATTCCACTGATCATTATGTTTATTGTTGTGTAAATATCATATTAATCATCAATCATGATAAAATTATAAGTTGGGAATGTCCCATATGATGCTTCCATTATGCCCAGACCCTACAAGTGGAATAAGAGTAGGGTCACATATTTATTTATAGTTATTTAAATATTTTTGATTAATTTATGTATTTTTCATTAGTTTTTAATTCTAATTTAATTATTATTTAATCTGAATTTTGAGAACTATTTTATTCCTATTTGTTTCTCACAAATATAATCAAGTCAATTAATTTTATGAACGAAATAAATTCTAAGATCTCATATGGAGGTGTCGAGGAGTCTGGCTAGACAACACAAGAGTACATGTCGTGTAACTCTAAGGTACATTTCATGAACTACTATTAAATTCACCATGAATTAATTTGGAATTAATTCAATCCATGTGAATTTATTACATGAGATGAATTTAATTACACACTGCATGTTGACCAGGTTAGTCTGGAACATGGTCAGTCGGAGTATAAACTATGTAACTTCTTTACATGATGTGTAGTCCATTAGTCACATACGGTTCATGTATCCTCTTACATGACATACATGAATGATGACCATGTAACTCAGAGACCCTATTCCATGTATCCCATGAACATACAGTGTACTCCAATATTTTTTATGGAATGGTTGCATGAAAAGTCCCTAAATGTGTGCCATAGGTAGATGGTGAGAATAATACATGTCATGTAGCTTCAATGTACAGGCTGTGTACTTTTATCAAATTATGAATAATTGAAAATTAATTTATTATATTGTTGAAACCTTATCAACATGTGTTCTGTGAAGTCATTAAGTTGATGGTAAATTCTATGTGATGGTTTCTATATAGATAAATTTCTAATTAATTTTTGTGTTTTCTATGTGGTCATTAAGTTGATAGTACACACTATGAAATTACGTGATAAGTCTTTTATTCCACATGTCACAGGAGGAAATAGTATATGAGTAGAATAAAAATTGGGTAGTTTGGACGGGTACTCACTTTGTTACCTATCAGGTACATTTTTTGTACATAGTTAATTTTAAATATATTTATTTAATTCATTTAAAATTATGATGGAATAGAATCTCAAGAAAAATTGTATGAGAGATAAGATAAAGTAATTTATTAATTAAATAATATAATTAATTGATTCGAGTGTTATTTATCTTAAATAAGAATGATTAGAATTTAATGATAATTTTATTAAATGTGTAAAACATTGTACTCATGTGGATGATCATGAGCCTAGACCAGACCATTGTATTTGATTGGTTTCTTTTAATTTATTATTAAATAAAATAATTGTCCTATGTTTCATCCCTCCTCTCATTATATAAGTTCTGGAGTGCCCATGGTTTCTTTTATGTAAACCCCTTTAACCAATCATTTGGTTCCCCTAACCTGTGTGTGAGTAAAATCATATGTAACATATTATTCTCTTTAGATAATGGAGGTATTTTAAGTTTAGATCTAAGGTGAAACCAATCCAAGAGAGATACATAGGTGGATTGTTGGAAAGATGCAACAGGAACAATAAATGTTTCAAGGTATTTTTCCCCTAGGTCGACGGTTAGTTTATCATCTGCTTGATAAACTAACCATTAGTAAAACCTCATGATCATAACACTTTATTATTATATTTATTTCAAGTGGAATGGTTATTTCATTATGGATTTATTTTCAGGATCACATGAATTAACAAATTAACAAGCATGAAAGATATAACTAAAATAAATTGACTTATGCGTAAATAATACCTAATAAATAGTTAATCACTTAATTAAATCCACTTAATATTAATAAGCATGTAATAAAGATGATAATTGAAAATTTATGCATAAAAAATAAAATCCCTCAATTGTATATATTTAGTCGAAATATCCTTCCACTACTTCATCTAAAATCAAACCACAGTTTAAAGTTCTCAACCAATCAATGTTGGGGTGATTTCAATTATTAGGGAATTCTAACTTGAAGTTTTGGGTTGAATTAACTTAGTTCAAATCATGGGTTTACTACTAAAGTAGGACTTAGTGTAACTAAGAGGAGAAGGCTAAGGAATTTCTATTTAAGGGTTTTAGGATTGGGGAGTATATTTAACAGATAAAGGAACTATGAGTTAATATAGTTGTAATTTGGAATGCCAACCTAAAACCCTTCAAATTGCTTTATTGGCCGAAGTTAGGATAATGAGAAGGGAAATATGGATCCTTTCCACTAGAATTTACAAGAAATGGGATATTTTGAATCTAATGGTGAGGTCTATTGGGTTTCAATAAAATTGTAGGATGTTAATAAATATAATATTTATTTGTTTGTCTAAATTTTATCAGATAAATTACTAAAACTTTTCTCATATTATTTATAGAAACAATAATAAAAATGACTTCAAACATATCATGATGATCCATACTTGAGAAGGACAACCTTTTCATCAGCACAAATTTCTAAGATTCATAAAGTCACTTACACATTATCCTATGCCTTGAAAGGGAATTTTATGTGTTGGAATAACCTATCCATGATGTTCCCAATAAAGTGGCTAGCGAGGAAGAGTTATCTCTTTATGAAAAATATTTGAACGATTCTAAATATGTTCAGTGTTTCATGCTATCATCCATGACCAATGAGATTTTGAAGAAGCATGAGTACATGTATGTGTATATAATGATGTCTCACTATCAAGATCTTTATCAAGAGAAGGTGAGTCAAGAGAGATATGATATCTCAAATGCTAAGTTTACAACTAATCTTGGAGAGTCGGTTCCAGCTAAGCCTCATGTATTCAATATTATTTTCTACATTGAATGCTTAGAAATCTTAAGGATTAAATTTCCATATGAGTTGCACGTAGTTCTCATACTTTCCTTGCTATACAAGTCCTTCTCCAATTTTATTGTTAATTATAACATGAGAAATAATGAGAAGATTATTTCAGAACTTCTTACTCTGGTTTTCCAAGTATACAAGGACATGAGATGTGACAAAACTGTGGTCCTTATGGTGAATAAGAAAAGTAAGAACAATGTTAAGGGGGAAAAGAGTCATAAAAATTCCAAAGATCCCAAGAAATGTCTTTCTAGTAAGAGGAAGATCAAAAGGTAGGGAAAGGAAAAGGAATCATTATGTTTTTAATGTGGAAAGAAAGACTACGGGAAGAGAAAATGCACCCATAAGAAAGGGGAAGTTAAAGGTGAATTCGTTATCGAATGTTATCTTTTAATATCTACACATTGGTTATTAGATACTGCTTTTAGTTCCTAATATGTATCCAAATGTAGGAACCAAGCAGATTTCTAAATATTTCTAAAGGAGAGGTGGATATGTGATTTTCCAATGGTGTGATGCTAGCTACTATATCCATTGGAGACTACCACCTTTCATTTCCAATAGGAATAATATTTATTTTAAGATATAATTATTATGTACAAACTGTTAGCAAAAACAAAATTTCTATATCATGCCTAGATGTAGATGGTTTTATTTTCAAATTATGAAATAAAAGTTTTTTCTTTTATAAAGATAGCATATGTTATCATATGGAACAATTAAATAATGATCTTTATGTATTAAATTATGAAAACCAAGTATTGTAAATAGATAACAAATCATGTTCACATCACTCATATAACCCCCAACTATGGCATCATAATCTTGATCATGTAAACGAGAAGCATTTAACAAAGCTTTATCAAGATGGTTATTTAGAATCTTTTGAGCTAAAACCAGTTAAAAGATGTCATGCTTGTTGATAAGGAAAAATGAACAAACCACCATTTAGTTGATAGGGTGAAAGGGCCAAAGAGATTTTAGGATTAGTACACACTAGTGTGTGTGGATCATTTCCATTATAAACTATATGTGGGTATTCTTACTTCATAACTTTTATTGATGATTTGAGTAGATATGACTGTTTCTACTTAATGAGGTATAAGTATGAGTCCTCTAAGAAATTCAAATAATTCGAGAATGAAGTAGAGAATCAAATTGGAAGGAAGATAAAGAATCTTTAATCGGATCTAGGTGGCGAATATCTTAACCAATATTTTACTAAATTTCATTGAGAGTTTGGGATTATATCTTAACTCACTCTTCCTTACACACCATATTGGAATGGTGTTGGTTAAAGGAAGATTCATACCTTATTAGGCATTGTAAGGTCAATGATGAGTCATATAGATCTTCTATTATCCTTTTGGGGATATGCATCAAAACCTATGACATACACACTAAACCGAGTACCATCTAAATATGAAAAAGGAATCCCCCCTAATTTATGGAGTAGATAGAAACTTGTTTTATCGCAGACACATGTATGGGGTTGAGAAGGATTTATTAAAGCATTCTCATGACACAAACTATAACCCAGGGGAAATAAGTGTATATTTATATGGTATACTAAGGAAACAAATGGATACTACCTATATAGCCCCTTAGAAAAAAAATTAATTGTCACTATTCAAGACATCTTTCTTGAGATGGAGCACATCCTCAAGAAGGATAGTGGGAACAAGATTGACTTTGATGAAGTTGATACTCAAGATACACAAGAGTTAGTACAGGAACAGAAGGTCCTTATAGAATAAGTAGTTCCTTTAATTCAAGTACCATATAGGAGCACTAGAGAGGTGAGAGAACTACAGATATATGGTTTTCTAGTCATCGAAGATGGTGACTCATTATTGGTTGAAAATGTTGAAACTCTATCCTATGAAGAGATTGTATAGAGCTCAGAAGATGCAAGATGACAAGAATCCATGAATTCTGAAATGGATTCCATGTATCAGAACTATGTTTGGGTTATAGTCGATGAGCCAATTGATGTAAATCCCATTGGGTGAAAATGGGTAATTAAGAGAAAACTAGACATTAAAGGTAAATCAAATACTAATAAAGTAAGTCTAATGGATAAAATGTTTAAAAAACATCAAGGAATTGACTACAATGAAACCTGTTCATCAGTTTCCATGTTTAAATCCATTAGAATTTACCTGCTATAGTATCTTTCCATGACTATGAAATTTGGAATATGGACGTCAAAACAAATTTCCTTAATAGGAATCTTTAGGAAGATGTAAACATGACACAACCATAAGGGTTTGTGACTTCAGGTGATGTTAAAAGGATATGAAAGTTGTAGAGATCCATTTATGGATTGAATCAAGCATCTAGGTCATGGAACATTAGATTTGATGAAGCTATAAAAGAATTTGGTTTCATTATTCATGAATGTGATCCATTTGTTTACAAGAGGTTTAGTGGGAATGTGCTAGTTATCCTAATCATATATGTCAATGACATATTACTTACTAGAAACGACATATCAGTCTTACAGTTTGTTAAGGATTGGTTAAACGAGTGTTTATCCATAAAGGAATTAGGTGAATTATCCTATTTTCTAGAGATCAAGATCATTCATAATAGATCCAAGAGGATGTTTGGACTTAGTCAAAGTATACACATTGACCATATGCTAAAGAGATTTAGTGTGGAACAATCCAAGAGGGGATTAGTTCCAGTGTCACATAGTATACATATTTCTAATAAAATGAGTCCTCATACATAATAGTGGAAAGGGAAAATGTGTAAGAAACCATATGATTCTGTGATAGGATCAATCATGTATGCCATGTTTTGTACTAGACACGATGTTGCCTATGCAATAATAATGGTAGGCTGATATCAAGATTATCCAAGAGAACATTTCTCTTTTGTTAAGGATATCCTTATGTATTTGAGATGAACTAAGGATATTAGCCTGGTGTATGGAGGAGATGAGGTGCTACTCATCAAAGTTAATACTGACGCCAATTTTCAAAAGATCTGAATGATCTGAATTCACGATTAGGATATGTTTTTTGTCTCAACGGAGGAGTTGTGAGCTAGAAGAGTTTGAAGCTATTAGTTATCACTGATTCTATAGTAGAGTCTGAGTGTATAGTGGCTTTTTATATAGCCAAGGATGTTGTTTAGATACAAAATATTGTCCAGGTTATTGATTTTTTTACTTAGTATTAAATACCCATTCACGTTTTATTGTGATGATACTGCAGTGGTGGATCTTAAAAAAGAGCCAAGGTCACACCAACGGATAAAACACATAATCCAGAAGTATCACCTCTTGATGTATTTTTCTCATAGGGGTGAAGTTGTAGTAAATAGATTTCTCATAGAAGAAAACATGGTAGACCCCTTAACTAAAGGCCTATCTCAATAGAAGCAAAATTATCAAATGAGAGCTAATGGATTGAAGATTGTTAACAGTTGGCTCTAGTGCAAGTGGGAGTCTCTTGGATTTTTTTCCCTATAACCAAATTTTTTGTACTTTATCATAACATTTATTCATTGTTTTTAATATTAAAAAACTCTTTATCACATCATGATTTTTCTTGTGCATGACATAATATGTGGTAATGACCTAAGAGTAGTTGTCGCACTGAAAGGTTATAGTGGTTCCCCGCAATGATGAGAACTCAGAAGTGTCACAACAGTATTCTTAAATATATGTTTTATAGCTGGATGAAATCATTTGAGGAAAAAAATTAATATAGGCTATCATGAGTGGACACTACGTAAAAATGGATATTTGCGACGGGTTATTTGCGACAGGTCAAGGGCTCGTCACAAATAACCCGTCGAAAGGGATTATTTGCAACAGGGTTGATTACCCCGTCGCAAATAACCATAATTTGCGATGGGATCTTACCGCCCGTCGCAAAAGGTTTGGCGCGAAATACGCGCCAAAACCGAAGGTAAGGCTATTTGCGACGAGTTCATATTCCCGTCGTAAATAGACGGCGGCCGTTTTTAGTATTTGCGACGAGATACTTGCCATGTCGCAAATACTTTGTCGGCATGTGGTATTTGTGATGGGCCCCGTCACAAATAACTTTTTAACGGCCCGATGCAATTAATGTGGGCAGAGGTATTTGCAACGGGACATGTCGTAAATAATCTAACATATATATACTCTCATTCGTTTTTCCTCTCATTTTACTCTTTACTCAACTTCTCTCTCTATCTCTATGGAAAAAATTTCTTCTAAAATTTTTCACACTTTAAACTTTCAAAGTAGAGCATTATTTGCGACTTTAATACTCCAAAAGCTTCAGTTTCAAGGTATTTATCTATTTTTTTATTGTTTAGTCAACTTATTTTATTTTAAATTATTTATAATTTTTGTTAATTAGATGTAAATTAATTAAATTAGTAATAATTAGTAATAAATTTTAATAAATTGTAATAAACAGAAATAAATATTAATAATTAATAATAATTAGTAACAATTAGTAATAAATAGTAATAAATAAAATTAAATAGAAATAATTAGTAACAATTAGAAATAATTAGGAATAATTAGGAATAATTAATAATAAATAGTAATATATAGTAATAATTAGTAATAATTA
Source organism: Viscum album (assembly GCA_963277665.1). Classification (NCBI taxonomy): domain Eukaryota; kingdom Viridiplantae; phylum Streptophyta; class Magnoliopsida; order Santalales; family Viscaceae; genus Viscum; species Viscum album. Next base: position 173,753,242 of record OY728119.1, on the reverse strand, counting down.
TTAGTAATTAGTAATAATTAGTAATAATTAGTAATAATTAGTAATAAATAGTAATAAATAGGAATAAATAGGAATAAATAAGAATAATTAGGAATAATTAGGAATAAATAGGAAATATTGGGAATAATTACGAATAAATAACAATAAATTGGAAGAATTAGGAATAAATAGTAATAAATATGAATAAATAGTAATCAATAGTAATAAATAGAAATAAATAGTAATAAATAGTAACAATTAGTAATAATTAGGAATAATTAGGAATAAATAGTAATAAATAGTAATAAATAGGAATAAATAGGAATAAATAGAAACAGATAGTGATAAATGGTAATAATTAGTAATAATTATTAATAAATAGTAATAATTAGTAATAATTAGTAATAATTAGCAATAAATATTAATAAAGAGTAATAAATATTATTAAATAGTAATAAATATTATTAAATAGTAATGAATATAAATAATTAGGAATAATTAGGAATAATTATAAATAATTAGAAATAAATAGTAATAAATAGTAATAAATAGTAATAGTTAGTAATAATTAGTAATAATTAGTAATAATTAGTAATAATTAATAATAATTAGTAATAATTAATAATAATTAGTAATAAATAGTAATAAATACTAATAATTAGTAATAATTAGTAATAATTAGTAATAATTAGTAATAATTAGTAATAATCAGTAATAATCAGTAATAATTAGTTATAATCAGTAATAATTAGTAAACATTTGTAATAATATGTAATAATTTGTAATAATTTGAAATAATTTGAAATAATTTGAAATAATTATTAATATTTTGTAATATTTTGTAATAAATAGTAATAAATAGTAATAAATAGTAATAATTAGTAATAATTAGTAATAATTAGTAATAATTCATTATAATGAGTTATAAATATTAATAAATAGTAATAATTTTTAATAATTTGTAATAATTTGTAATAATTTGTAATAATTTGTAATAATTAGGAATAATTAATAATAATTTGTAATAATTAGGAATAATTTGTAATAATTAAGAATAATTTGTAATAATTGTGAATAGTTAGGAATAATTTGTAATAATTAGAAATAAATAGTAATAAATAGGAATAAATATGAATAATTATGAATAATTAGTAATAATTAGGAATAAATAAGAATAAATAAGAGTGATTGGGAATAATTAGTAATAATTAGGATTAATTAGGATTAATTAGGATTAATTAGGAATAGTTAGGAATAGTTAGGAATAATTAGGAATAATTAGGAATAATTAGTAATAATTAAAAATAATTTGGAATAATTAGTAATAATTAGGAATAATTTGTAATAAATCATAATAAATTTGAGTACATTGATAAACTGGCATAATTTCCTGCAGATTGGCGACATTCCTTTTGATCGATGCCTCAACTACTTGCAAATTTTTTCCACTAAAATCAATATGAAAAATCTGCTCGGAGATACATCAGAGCAGATTTTTCATAGTGGTTTTAGTCAGAGAAAGTTGTAATGTGGTGAGTCGTCGGACAAAAGAGGCTCTCTTGCTCGATGATTCATCCCCTTGTAACTTTCTATGACTCAAATCCCTATAAATAGTCTGCTCTGATGTATAAATATGTATTTTTGTATGCACGAGAGCATGGATAGTAGTGCGATAAGGCCTCCCTGATCTCCATCCTCGTGCATACAAAAATAGATATTCGTACGTCATATCAGAATTTTTATAGTGATTTTAGTTGCAGAAAGTTTCAATTGGGCGAGTCTTTGGGCAAATAAGTTTTCGTCAATCCCTTGGAAATTATGTTGCTAGTAATTAACTATAATCAGTACAAAATACCTGAAATTAATAACATTTAGTGGTAATTAGTATAAATTTTTATAAATGAGTGTAGATTAGTATAAAAGCTTAAGAAATAGTATAAATAACTATAAAATAATAGAGATTATTATAAATTTCTAGAAAAGAGAATTTAATTGTATTCTTTTTTTTGGATAGTGTTTATCTTATATCTAATTATACAAAATAACTAATTAATTCATATTTTTTAGAAAATTATGGAATGAGGAAGTTAACAATAGTAATTATTAGATGCTTGTTCTTGGATAACTCAGTGCAAGAATCTGAACGGATCTGGTTTAAATCCTGTATATATTAAAAGTGTTCATGCTTTCTAATCATTTTCATCATCGAAACCAAAATTTTTTTTTGAAGGGACAATTAAGTTTCCTTGTGAAAAATGTGCTATGAGGATGTATGGAACATTTAAAAATGTTTGAAGTCATTTATTGCATTTTGGTTTTCAACCAAATTATGTTTTTTGGTATTAACATGGTGAACACAGTTCCAGAGAAGATATGAATAAATCGGTTCCAGATCCAACACGGTTTCAAAATTTAGTACATGATCTGGAAGGTCCTTCTGTTCAACAAACTAAAAATCAGGATGATATTGATTTAACTTCTGAGTCAGAACCATCTCATTTATATGATTTGTTGAGGTCTACTAAGGATACCTTATATCCTGATTGCAAGATAAGCGAGTTTGAAGCAGTTTCTAAATTTATGGCCATTAAATCATATAATAGAATCGAAAATAGTTATTTTGATCATATATTCTCTTTTTTAAAAACACTACTACCTGAAGGAAATGTTTTGCCTTCAAATTTCTATGAGAGCAAGAGGATGGTTCATAATATTTCTCTTGGTTATCAAAAGATTCATACATGTTCAAATGATTGTATATTTTATTATGGTGAAAATGAGTTATTGTATAGTTTTCCTACATGTGTAAAATAAATGTATAAATAATCTCAACCAGGGAATTCTGGATTTGTTCATGTAAAACATTTGAGATATTTTTCACTCACATCCAGATTGTAGTGTTTATTTATGTCTCAAAAAAACATCAACATTGATGTCATAGCACAAAACCAATATTTCAACTAGTAAAAGATTAAATCATTCCTATGATGGTGATTCATGGAAACATTTTGAACAATTTCATCCATCGTTTTATTTAGAAGCCTGAAACGTACGATTGGGTCTTTCTACTGACGGTTTCTGCCCATTTTGTTCTTACGGTAGTTAGTATTCATGTTTGAATGTCTTTATAAATCTGTATAATTTACCTCCATAGATGCTGATGAAGGATCCATATATCATTTTGACCTTATTAATTCCAGTTCATCCAAAAAATAATATCAATGTTTATTTGAAACCATTGATTAATGAGTAATGGTGTTAGTATATATGATGTTGTTGTGAAACAAAACTTCTAACTGAAAGCTACATTGATGTGGATAATTAGTGACTTCCTATCATATGGCATGTTATCTAGCTGGAGCACACATGATCCAAAATCATGTATATACTATATGAGAGACAACAAGGCGTTTATGCTCGTCAATGGAAAAAAACTTTATTTTTTCGACTGTCATCCCAAATTTCTTCCAGTATATCATCCTTTTCGAAGAAAGAAATATCATTTCAGAAAAGGAAAAGTTAAAAAATATGGGCCTCTAACAATGATCTCTGGTATATAGTTAAAATCAATTGTCTATTCATTACCTCCCATCACATTTGGATGAACAAAAAACCAACATACAATTGATGGGTTTGGAAAAGAGTGATGGTTTCGGGTGCAGCAGAAGCGTGGTTGGGACGGAACCCAACTTTTATTTTTACCATGATCAATGATTATTTTGGGATAAATATGATGATGAACTCCAGTCTCCACGAAATAGAATCAAAGATTTAGATAAAGAGGGAAGAGTCCTAAAACCTTTAGAGAGGATCTTTCACATCATGTTTATAATTAATTTAATTAATTTCATAAAGAAAATAATACCTTGATCTTCGGTATTTTCTTCATTGATGATGTTGATCATTCAGAATGATCCTTCTAGATTATCTTGTTGCGCTTGTGAGGATCCAAACAATAATCCCTCTAGTAGTGATCCACGCGTGATATGATGGCCTCTGATCGACATCACTCATTCTTTGGGTGCTAGCACGGTGAAGCGAATGCCTTGTGTCTATCGTTCTTGATCACCTATTCTTTGGTCTTGAAGAACATCTCTCGTTCTTGAGAGGGGTGGGAAGAGGATCGAGAGAGAAATTGTTTATCTCAACAATTTTAAATTCACCAAGTGTGTGGTGTGTTTGCTATGGCACAATAGATGTACTTGACTATTTATATTCATGAAAATTCTGTTACAATATTTAATTTCATAACATAAATTAAATACATTCATGAACTTAGAGAAAATACATTCTCATAATAATAATATCGTGTCATTATTTATAGTACACTCACTTGCGCAAAATAGAATTATGAATAAAATTATGCGTCACAAAATAATAGCATCGTCGTTATTATTTTAATCATGTTCTAACTAATAATTATTTATCTTATTGAAAATAATTATTTTACTATCGGACTGGACTTGGTCCGCTCGAACTCCACTTTAATTTATTTAACACCTAAATAAATAAATAAATAATTTATTCTCTCAAATAAATATTTTATTTACAAACTAGTAAATAAATATTTATTAAATGTTCAATAAAATAAATAAATATATTTTATTTAATCTATGCGATCATCTTAACTTGAATAAAATTAATCCACGGTCTTGAGAATAATATTTATTTCATTAATTAAATTCAAATAGAATTTAACCCAGACCACCAAAAACACTTAGTGTGTAACCCTATAGGATTCTTTCTCGTTGGCATTAGGTGGGCTTGCATAAAGTCCAAGAGTAATATCTTTAAATAGGTCAAGGCACCCAAGATAAACAACGTAAAGTCGCAACAACGACATCCACATACGAACGCTCAGTGTGTAATATAATCCCTTTGTCACAAGATCTCATCAAGAAGGTTTCATGATAGTGTTATCAATTTTTATGCTTGATACATAATTATTTGACTACCTGAAATAAACTCATCATTAAACCATAGCCATGGAATTTTATGCTATAGTTCTATTTCAATCAAAGGGTCGAGATATCAACTTCCATAAATGGAAGGGACAAATCCTTTCTCAACTTATCCATTAATAACATGCCACTCGTGTTGCACCCAACATACCCTACTTCCTGTCAACTGTCTACGTGATGGTTTTCATCAGTAAATCAATGTGTACGAGTCGTGACATGTATTAATGATAATATTAAAGTCTAAGGATCATTACACATGCTCACAGATAGAAATATCGGATGACACCAAAACATGTGGAATTCCTACTACCGGGTATGTTCTCATAATCACTTATCTTAGAGATTACCAAGTGCAAACATCATGAGAGGTAGTCTCATATTCTTAAGAGTACTCACACTTGACAGTCTTCATACTATGCGTCTCATCATAGTATTTTATCCAACTGTAGAACTATATTTAAGAATATTGTTATATAATTTCAAGGTTCTCATCATAGCGGGGAACTGCCATGACCTTATCAATGCAACAAATACTCTAGTAAATTATTACATCATAGTCATGCATAACAATGAAAAATATTTAATAATATGTTTAATATTTAAATACATTAAATTTCCATGTAATCAAAGTAAAACCAGTTGGTTATAGGACACCAACTCTTACAAACTTCTACTTAGACTAGAGCCAACTAACTACGACTTTTAGTCTGCTAGACCTCACATAGTGATCATGTTTTTGCTGAGTCAAGGCTTTAGTCAATGGGTCCACCACATTGTCTTATGTGGAAATACTACTCACTGAAACTTCACCTCTCTGAGAAAAATCCCTCAAGAGATGATACTTATGAAGTATGTGCTTCATCCACTGATGTGACCTTGGATCTTTTGTGAGATTCACCGCTGTAGTATTATCACAGTACAGTGTGATGGGATCTTTACTGCTAGGTATCACATCCAACTCATGGATGAAGCATCGCATCCAAACTGCTTCTTTAGCTACCTCAGAAGCTGTGATATACTTGGACTCTATTGTAGAATCTATGACCACACTCTGATTTGAGCTCTTCCAACTCACTGCACCTCCATTCAAAGTGTAGATGTATCCTATTTGTGACTTCATGTCATCTTGATTAGTCTGGAAACTAGAATCTGCATATCCTCTGATGACTAGTTCCTCATCTCCTCCATAAATCAGTAACATATCCTTAGTATGCCTCATATACTTTAGGATAGTCTTCAATTCCATCCAATGGCAGTTACCTGGTTCATCTTGATATCTTCCTACCACACTCAATGCGTAGGCGACATCCAACCTAGTACATATCATGTCATACATGACTGACCTAATTGTTGATGTGTATGGAGTCCTTGCCATTATCTTTATTTCCTCATGTGTCTAAGGACACATTTTCTTGGAAAGATGAATTCCATGTGATTCTAGAAACAATCCCCTCTTGGATTGTTTCATACTGAATCTCTTTAGTATCTTATCAATGTATGTACTTTTACATAGGCCCAAAAATATCTTGGATCTATCGCGATGGATCTTGAACCCAAGAATATATGCTGCCTCACCCAAGTCCTTTATGGAGAAGTATTGATTCAACCATGCCTTAAGAGACTGTAAGACTGGTATCTCATTTCCAATAAGTAATATGTCATCAATATATACTATTAGTAAAAAGACTGAACTCTCACTAAACCATTTATAGACACAAGGCTCACAATATTTCTTAATAAAATTAAATTTTGTTATGGTTTCATCAAAATGAATATTCTATGACTTGGATACTTTCTTTAATCTATAAATGGATTTTTGCAAATTGCATACCTTATTGGAATCCTTTGGAGTCATAAACCCTTTAGGTTGTGTCATGTAGACATCTTCCTGAAGGTTCCCCTTAAGGAAGGCTGTTTTGAAATCCATTTTCTAAATATCATAGTCATGGTAAGCGGTAATGTCCAATAGAATTCTGATGGATTTCAACATTGAAACTGGTGAAAAGTTTCATCGTAGTCAATTCCTTGACGTTGTTTGAACCCTTTTTCCACCAGTCATGCCTTATAGGTGCTGACTTGTCCTTCCATGTCCAGTTTCTTCTTGAATACCCATTTGTAACCAATAGGCTTTACATCAGCTAGAGCATCTACCAAAATCTAGACTTGGTTTTGATGCATGGAATCCATTTCAGAATTCATGGCTTCTTGCCACTTGGCAATGTCTGTGTGAATTACGACTTCCTTATAGGTTAGAGGATCATTATTATCAACTAATAATGAGTCACCATCCTTGGTAACTAGAAAATTGTACCTTTCCGGTTCTCTAACCTCTCTTGTACTCCTACGCAGCACTGGTGTCTCTGGAACAGATTTTTCTTCCACGGGGATTTGTGGAATCTATTCTTGTACCAACTCTTGTGTACCTTGATCCTCGACTTCATCTAAGTCTATCTCACTCCCACTATCTCTTTTGGAGATGTTCTCCCTCTCAAGGAATATGGAATGTCTTTCCACTATAACCTTTTTGTCTGAGGGGTTGTATAGGTAATATCTCCTTTTTTCCTTGGGGTATCCTATAAAGGTACACTTTGTGCCTCAGGGTGTGAGTTTGTTACCTGAAGAGGTCTTAACAAACACTTCTCTACCCCACACATGTAAATTTGATAACATGGATTTTCTTCCAAACCAGAAATCATATGGAATACCATTTATTTATTTAGTTGGTACTTGTTTTAGTATGTGTGCCGTTGTTTGTAACGCATATCCCCAAAAGGATAATGGAAGACTCGCATGACTCGTCGTTGATATCACCATATCCAAAATGGTTTGGTTCTTTCTTTCACTCACGACATTCCACTGGGGCGTGTATGGATGAGTGATTTAGGATAGGATCTCAAACTCCCATAAGTAATCAATGAAGTCTTGATTAAGATATTCTCCACCTCGGTCTAAGCAGAGTTTCTTAATCTTCTTACCAAGCTAGTTATCAACTTCATTATTTTATTCTTTGAACTTATAAAAAGAATACGACTTATACCTCATTAAGTAGATATATCCATATCTACTAAAATTTTTAGTAAAAGTTATGAAGTATGAGTACCCTCCCCTTGCATCAAATGGAAATGGTCCACACACATCGGTTTGAACCAATTTAAGAAGTTATTTATCCCTTTCACCTTTCCCACTAAATGGGGATTTGGTCATTTTTCCTTGTAAAAAAGCATGACATGCCCCAAATGGTTTTAGTTTGAAAGAATCTAAATATCCATCTTAATGTAACTTTTTCAAACATTTCTCATTTACATGACCTAGTCGATAATGCCAAAGTTGGGTGTGGCATGAGTCATGTGAAGTATCTTTGTTGTCGATTTCCATTACTTGGTTTGTGTAATCCAACACGTAAAGACCATTGTATAAATGTGCCCTACCAAAACAAATGATATATTTATAAAAGAAGTAACATTCATTTACAAATATGAAAAAAAAAACCATCTGTATCTAATCTGGATACAGAAATAATGTTTTTAGTAACAGATGTCATAAAATAACAGCCCTTTAACACCAAGATCATCCCAGTTGGCAATGTGAGGTGGTAGTCCCCAACAGCTACAGCAGCAAGTTTGGATTCATTGGATACTCGTAGATCTACCTCCCCTCAGTCAATATTCCTGAATCAACTTGGTTCATGTATTTGGATACATATGTGAGAACCAAAAGTTGTATCTAATACCCAATTTGTAGAAACATATAGATTGTATTTGATAAAAACGCACCTGAAGCTTCCCCTTGCTTTTTAGGTTGGGTGTAGTTCTTCTTAAAGTGGCCCTTCTTGCCACATGCAAAACAAACAGCCTCATGTTCCCTTGTCTCCCCTTTGATCTTCCATTTCTTGGAAGGTTGTGAAGAATATTTGTTCTTAAAGCTCTTTTACTTCCTTTTCCTCTTATTCACCATAAAGATATAATGATTTTCACGCTTCATATCTTCTTCCACTTGGAGAATGAGGATAATAAGATTAGATATAGATTTCACAATATTATTCATATTGAAATTGACAACAAAGTTAGAGAAACTCTGAGGGAGTGATGCAAGAATGACATTGGTGCCCAGTTCTTCAGGGATTTTAAGACCTAGAAATTCCAGGCGCTCAATGTAGCCAATGAGCTTGACTACATGAAGCCCAGCTGGGGCACCTTCTCTAAGAATACTCTGAAAGATTACCTTAGAGATCTCAAACCTTTCCTGTCTTTATCTCTCCTGGTAAAGACCACAAAGGTTCTTGAGCATGTTATAAGCATCCATGTTTTCATGAGACTTCATGAGATCAATATACATTGATGATAACATCAAACATTGAACATCGACCACATCATTCATATGTTTCTCATAGACTAGGAAATCCTCATCACTCGCCTCTTTGGCAGGTAGATCAGGTAATGCTGACTCCATCACGTAAGACTTCCGTTCATGGCGTAGGATAACCTGAAGGCATCTAAAACATTCCTAGAAGTTACTATCAATGAGGATATTGTATTTATCTAGAATTGATCACAGGGATTGTGTGGTTGATGAGTTTTTCATTTTTATTTCAGAATTAAAAATGCAGATCATTAGTAATTTCTTGATTACATTTTATAAGAAATAATAAATTTTATTAAGTATTCCACTATTTTATCAAGTCCCAATAGCCATCACCATTGAACTTGGAATGTCTTGTTTCCATGACATTCTAGTGGTAAGGATCCATATTCCCCTTTTCATAACCCCAATAAGGGTTATTCAAGCTATTAGAAAGTATTTAGGTAGGCAGTTCTTTGCCAACTGCGGGCCTACAGCTCCTTGATCTATTTAGTGGACTCCTTAATCCTGAAATCATGACTTTGGATTTCCTCAACTCTTTCCTCTAATATTACACCAAGTCTAGAAATGGATACTCCTATTGAAGTAATATGGTTAAGTCAACCCAAAACCATTCATAAGGGCTTCATGTATAAAAGTATGTGCCCCAACAAGGGTTGGTCAAACACATAGTTTTATTGATTTTTTCCCTTAATCAAGTAACATAAGTCTTGGTCTAACTTAATATTTTATTTGAGGGATTTTTATCTATTATGTGTGAATTTATTATTATCATTATCACATTATTTTTAATATTAAGCATAACTTACTTAACCATGTCTTTATAATATTTACACATAAGTCTGGTTTATTTTAGTTATATCTTTCATTCTTGTTTAATTAATTAATTATGCGATCGTGACAACACATCCATAATGATAAACCATGAAACTAAAAAAAAATAAAGAGAATGATCATGAGATTTTCTAATGGTTAGTTTATCTAGAGGTTGATAAACTAACCCTGGCCTAGGGGAGAAATATCATGAACATTTTGGGTTCGTGTTTACAGCTTTCCACCTGTCTACCTCATTATCTCCTGGGATTGGTTTCGTCTCGGCTCCAGCTTGAACCCCCTTTACTAGCTTGGGATTTACATTCATTACATATACCTTTTTTTAACTCACATGCAGGTGAGGGGTAAAATGGGTTTTACATAAAAGAAACCTTGGGAACGCAGGCCCTACATATTAATGAGTATAGATGGCTCGCAGGCTAGAAAATTTAATTTAAATAAATAAATTAAAAGAAATCATCCACATACAAAGGTCTTGGTCTATCTCATGATCATCCATACATGCAATGATGTTTACGTATAAATAAAACTAATATTAAATTCTTTAATCATTCTTATTTAAGATAAATCATGCTCAAATCAATTAATTATAATCTTTAATTAATCAATCATTTTATCTTAAACAGTTTTTCTAAATTTCCTTGAGATTCTCATCCATAATAATTTTAAACAAATAAATTCATTTAAAATTATCTTTGTATGTAACTTATACCTTGGAGGTAACTCGGTGAATTCCTATTCATAACTACCCAATGAGTATAAATGAACATTACGTAGATGTTAAATTAAACACATATATATATATATAACACCTATCACATGTTGTGTCTCATCTTTATGCCTGCATGATGGTATACGTCTCAAGGGTTTGTATAATATAATAATAAATTTTAATAAATCTGTGTAATTTGGATGAGTAAACGACGTGCAACTATATGACGTGTAATATTTTTCACCATCCATATGAAGTACATGCCTGGGGAAATGTTGTGTGAGTGTACTTCGGAAATAGTCAGAGTACACAGCATGTTCAGTGGGCCATGGGCCGTTTAGTATCTGCGTTACACAGTTTCCAGTCAGGCAAGCCGTGTACGGGGTACACGTTCCAACCCTAACCCGAAGGGACTACACGCCGTGATCAGTGGACTACAAGGCGTGTAATCTAGAAAACTATGTGCCAACTGTTCCTAGTCAACACATGGAGTCATTTAAGACTTAGAAAGACTCCAACACATGACTTTATTTGGCTGACCGATCCGATGCATTGAATCTTAACTACACGTCATGTACTACCGAATACACGTCGTGTGTTTTGGTTTTGTACGGTTAGAAATTGTTGGAACCTTCAGATGAGGTCCTCTATGTTATTTTAATCAAAATTAAAAGAAAATATCATTTCGGTAAGGATAATGAGAAATTAAAGAGGAGGAATAGATCTCGAGATTCAGATTACTTGAATTGAAATGACTAAATTATTAAATGCATAATTCATCAACAAAATATTTAAATAATTATAAACTATGATTTAACCTCTCTGATACCACTTGAAGGTTCTGGGTGCAGCATAAGTGTTTTTGGTATTAAACACAACTTTGATTTTTACCATGATCAATGATTATTTCGGTATCAATATGATGATGAACGTCAGTCTCCACGGAATAGAATCAAAGATTTAGATAAAGAAGGAAGAGGCCCGAAACCTTTAGATAGGATCTTGCAAATCATGTTTATAATTAATTTAATTAATTTCATAAAGAAAAGAATACCTGGATATTTGGTATTTTATTAGTTGATGATGTTGATCGTTCAAAATGACCCTTCCGGATTATCTTGTTGCGCTTGTGAGGATCGAAACTAGAATCCCTCTAGCAGTGATCCACACGTGCTACGATGGCCTCCGATCGACACCACTCATTCTCCGGGTGCTAGTGCGGAAAAGTGAGTGTCTTGTGTCGGTCGTTCTTGGTCGCTTGTTCTTCGGACTTGAAGAACATCTCTCATTCTTGAGAGGGTCGGGAAGAGGATTTGAGAGAGAAATTGTTTAGCTCAACAATTTTCAATTCACCAAGTGTGCGGTGTGTTTTCTATGGCACAATATATGTACTTGTCTATTTATATGCATGGAACTTCTATTAAAATATTTAATTGCATAACAGAAATTAAATACATTCATGAACTTAAAAAAAACCCATGTTTATAATAATAATACCACGTCATTATTTATGGTGCGCCGACTTGCGCAAAATGGAATTATAAATAAAATTTTTCATCAAAAAATAATAGTAGGGTCATTATTATTTTAATCTTGTGCCATCTAATAATTATTTATCATCTTATAAGTAATTATTTTAATATCGGACCGGCCTTGGTCCACTCGAACTCCACTTCCATTTATTGAACACCCGAATAAATAAATAAAAAAATTATTCTCTTAAATAAATATTTTATTTAAAAACTAGTAAATAAATATTTATTAAGTGTTCGATAAAATAAATAAATATATTTAATTTAATTTATGCGATCATATTAACTTGAATAGAATTATTCCATGGTCTTGAGAATAATATTTATTTCACTAATTAAATTCAAATAGAATTTAACCGAGACCACCAAAAACACTTAGTGTGTGACCCTATAGGATTCTTTCTCGTTGGTATTAGGTTGGATTGCCTAAAGTCCAAGAGTACTGTCTAGAAATGGGTCAAGGAACCCAAGATAAAGAATGTAAATTCACAACAATGACATCCACATATGAATGTTCACTGTGTAATATAATCCCTTTGTCACAATATCTCATCAAGAAGGTTTCATGATAGTGTAATCAACTTTTATGTTTGATACGTCATTATTTTACTACCTGAAATAAACTCATCGTTACTCCATAGCCATGGAATTTCACACGAAGGTTCTATTTTAATAAAAGGGTCGAGATATCAACTTCCATAAATGGAAGGGAAAAATCCTTCCTCAACTTATCCATTAATAACATGTCACTCATGACGCACCCAACATACCCTACTTCCCACCAACTGTCTGCATGAAAATTTTCATCAGTAAATCAAAGTGTACGAGTTGTGAGACATATTAATGATAATATTAAAATATAAGGATCATTACACATGCTTACAGATAGAAATATTTGATGACACCAAAACATGTGGAATTCTTACTACCGGGTCTATTCTCATAATCTCATGTCTTAGAGATTACCAAGTGAGAACTTTATGAGATGAAGTCTCATCTACTTATGAGTACTCACACCTGACAGTATGCATTCTATGTGTCCCTTAATAGTATGTCATCCAACCGTATAACTATATTTAAGAATGTTGTTATAGCATTTCAAGGTTATCATCATAGTGGGTAACTACCATGACCTTATCAATGCAATAAATACTCTAGGACATTATTACATCATAGTCATGAAAAATAATGAACAATATGTAATAAGATGTTTAATATTTAAATACATTAAACGTTCATTTAATCAAAGTAAAACCAGTTGGTTCTAGGACACCAACTCTTACAAAGATCACAATTGGATAAAATGTAGCATTTTGGGTTTTTCTATGTCGGTCTGATTATTGGTCCATCACATGTTGGATATGATGCATATTGAGAAGAACTATTTTGATAATTTATTTCATACAGTTTTGGATACACCATGTAATATTAAAGACAATGTGAAAGCATGATTCGATCTTTCCCAAATTTTCAAGCAACTAGAACTTGAACTGTTTGAAATTTTCAGATTACAAAAGTTAATGAATCCAAAAGCAGCTTATACACTATCCAAAGAGAGTCGTTTATTATTTTGTCAGTGGATTGAATATTTGAGACTTCCAGATGGTTATGCTTCCAGTTTGGGTAGATGTGTCAGAAATGGTCATATTACCTGATTGAAAATTCATGATTGTCATGTTTTAATGGAAATAATTATACCAATTGGATTAAAAGGTTTGTTAAATCCAATGATTTGGGATACGATAACAGACATATAATATTTTTTTGAGACATTTTTACGTCGACAACAGACTATGATTTCGTAAGAAAACTGTAAGAAGATGTTGTTTTATTTTTATGTAAACTGGAAAAAATATTCCTGCCAAGTTTGTTTGATTCAATAGAACATTTGATATTACATTTTTCGCATGAAATATAATGTTGAGGTCCATTGTAGTTTCGATAGATGTACCCATTTGATAGATGCATGAAGAAATTTAAAAAAAAGTACGTAACAAAGCATCAGTTGAAGGCTCAATTGCAGAAGCTTATTTGCAAAAGGAAATTTATTTTTTCTGCTCTCATTACTTTAAATCTGAATATCCCTCAAAAAAACTGCATGAGATGTAATGAGGGAAATGTTGACAATGAAATTAGAAATCAATTATTAGTTTTCAATCAGCCTGAACTTGGCTTTGGTGGAGTTCATAAACGATGGATTTTAGATGATGAACATCACAGATCTCATACATATATTTTTTTGAACTATAATGAAATGAAATCATTCATACCATGAGTGATCCTATCAATTATTCTATAATTTTTATAACAACACATTAATCTTATTTTATTTGAAGGATATGCGATAATCATATCAAAAAAAAATATCCACAAATTATATCAGTTACTCTTGAAGAACATCGTCAAAAAAAATTTCCTACTGGTTTCAAAAACTGGTAACATAAATTATTTTTTATTTCACATAAAAAATCAATTTAATACTTGTTATGGTGATAATTGTTTTACAAATTTTCAGGTATCTCAACATGGTGATAAAATTGATAATCGATTGTCTGTATTGAGTAACCCACCATCCAAAATGGTTAAATTTTATAATTCATATGTGGTGAATGATTATTGATTTCATACATGTGCATATGTGGAATAAAAAAAATGAATAGTGGTGTTTTCTTTAGAGGATCTCATCATAGAGAAACTGAAGTTGACTTTTACGGAATGTTGGAAGAAATCATTGAAGTGTGTTATCTGGGACAATATTATGTAATGATGTTTAAATGTCAGTGGTTAGATACTGAGAGAGGCTTACGTATTCATCTGATCCATGTAATCGTTGATATTAAATATGAAAATATTCTTATAGTAAATGAACCATTTTTATTGGCTCATCAAGCACATCAGATTTATTATGCAAATTATTGTGATACTTTAAGGGAGTTGGGTAATTTTTGGAGCATAATAAAAAATAAATATTGAGAGAATCAGTTTACTAAAAGTGAATGTGGTTCTCCTGAAGTTCAAGGAATTGAAATTTTTCAAGAGACTACTCTGAATCCATCTTTTACATGAAGAGACATGAATATCATTGATGACACCCCACAGTTAAGGGATGATGTTGATAATGATGTTAATGATGTTACAACTGAATTTCAAATGACAAGAGATGATGAAACTGAAACTAATATGGAAATTGATGATTCTTAGGCAGAAGATGAAGACATTGACATCAACAGATATAAAGATGAGGATGAATATGAACATTGAAACAGTTAAATGTTGGTTATAAACATATATAATATATATCTATATATAATAGTTATTTTCAATTGTTTGCTAACAACAATGATTTCATGTTTCAGATGGATGAAAATCTGTTTCGTATGTTGTGGGAGGGATATCTATAATTGGACAAGTAAAAGGTCGGATCAGTTGACCCTTAGACTGTTGGTAGTTCAGGGGGCACTCAGAAGGGGCGTGGTCTTGCCCGACTGATGATTCTCGACCCTACACCCGAGCGACGTCCACATCTTAGGTTTGATCCATTCATGCATAGGTTTGTATACCTATGAATTTTAGTTAGTTTTCATTAATTTATTTATATTCTAATTGTTTGATTGATTTTTCTTTTTTTCACGGCCTTACACATATACCTGTTGGACATAGGAGCACTATATTGCGTAATTATTTTTTTGATGCATAGGTGTCATGGGATCACCCGTTGATGTTCAGCAACGCATGTTTGAGCATTGACTGGTACATAAATAAATAATATTTATTTTGAAATTAATTTAATTAATAACTTTATATAATAAATTATTTGTAGGATTTATGGTATCCCATTGAGGAGAGCACGCATGAGGCTATTTGGAAGGCATCGTAGGGAGCTATGCGTCCACGTTGCACTCAGGTTTTGTACAATTTGAAATGGAAAGCAATGGAGAAAGCAGGAGTGCAGGAGTTTAATGATACATGTTGCGTCCACCAAACTAATTAGATTTTGTCTTAGTTTTGGGATGGATTGCGTACATACTTATTGAGTAGGCGGTTTCAGAGTAGATCATCAGTAGGTCGGAAAAATTAGGGGAGACAAGAGGTAACACATCGAGTTGGTAGTCATATGTTCAGTATGCATAGGGAGCATATGGTAAGTAAATTTTTTTAAATATTATATATAACTTTAAATGTAAACGGTTTATTTTATATTCATATTGGTATTCGCACAACCCGATATTACAGAGTACGATGTTTATAGAAGGATGTATAGTGATCCAGCCACTAGGGAGATTAGAGGTTCTTTCCAGTGTCATATTGTGGTCAGTATAAGTTTTTTTTAGTTTTAAATTTAACTAAAAATAATATTTTAACTATTTTAATTTTAAATGGAAATTGAAGGAGTTATATGAGGTCGTGACGTCTCAAACAGATGTTGAGAGTTAGGCTGAGACTGATGGTCAGACCAGTGCCCCAGATTTGATGAGGGAACATGGATGTAGATGACCCAATATAGCTTCAAGAAAGGTCGAGTTGTTGGTATCGACTCTCAAGCGACCCTTGGGGGTTTTATGGCACCTCTGTAATGTTGGCATCCAGCTCGAGAGGAGCTCACAGAGAGTCATCGTCATCTCATGCACAGTATCATGAATAGTTGTGAGCTCAGAGTGAGCTTATAGAGACTATTCGTAGGGGTCAGGAGGAGATGCATTAGTGGAAGCAGTAGTAACAGGAATACTTCCTCTGACAGCAGCAACAGCAGCAGCAGCAGCAGATGCAGGATGAGATGTGTTGATGGTGGTAGGACTAGGAGTAGGATATGGAGTACATGCAACGTCTGACTCACAGTTTATGGATGAAGTTACCTCCACAAACTCCTTCAGAAGACCCTCCCCCTTAGTGATATGTATTTTTATTTTATGATGAAACATTTGAATGAATTTTTTTTAATATTAACTATTTAAAGTTTTAAATAGTGTGTGTTTTATATTATCCCAAAAATTACAGTTTTTTATTATTTATTTAATTTAATTATTTTATTTATTATTTTATTAATTAATTATTTTATAATTAATTTTAATCTAATAATATTATTATTATTATTTTATTTATATTAATATTATATTATATTTATTTTTTTATAAATAGTTTTATTCTATTAATATTAATAATATGATTTTATTTATATTAATATTATTTTATTATTAATATTATTTTATTTTTTAATTTTTTTTAAAAAAAATTAACTATTTGCGATGGGACATCGCAAATACTAATTAAAACGGCCCGTCAGAAAAGGGTTTATTTTTCTTATTTCAAGGACTAATTGTGAAAGACCGTTGAAAAAGAGTAAAAATAGGGAGGCTATTTGTGATGGGTCATTGGCCCGTAGCAAATAGTTTCTTAAAAAAGCCGAATTTTTATTGCGACGAGACTACTGCCCGTCGTAAATAATAGGTTTTTGTGATGGTTCATCGCAAAAAGTAATATTTGAGATGTCGTTTTGCGCAACGGGGCATTTGCGATGGGACCCCGTCACAAATAACCCATCACCATAATCTATTTTTCCAGTAGTGGGAGACTCATAGGACTTTGAGACAACTTCTCATGGTGTATTCCATGAACCAACCCAGGTCGACCACGAACTGGTCACCCAAGCAGGTCTGTGACATGGCCCAAAGGGCATTCCCGATCCCCATGTGTTAGAAAATAGTGTCAGGAATCAAAATAAGCAGTTCTGAATGATTTATCCTAAAAAATAAAAGATAGATAAATAGAAATAAACCAGTAAAAACAGGTAAACACTAGCAGTGGAGAATAAAGTAAAGATCACCAGCTATACATACCTCTATGTGACCTCATGGGTCAACACTGACGTAGAACCATGATCCTAGACTAGAACCTGCAACTGAAAAGTAAAGTAGTCACGAGCACCGAGGTACTCAGTAGGAAATCCAAAATATAACAACTTCCTATTCCCCTACCTTTAATAAGAAAATCAATCATGCCAGTTTGAAAATAAGATATAATAAAATAATGTTTTCCTTCTTTTCAAGTTCAAATCACAAGTTAACATTTTTTAGGAAAATTATTCTATTCTACTATATTTTCAAAATAGATTCCAAGCATACATTGACAGAAAAAAAATTATATTAAATGATGGTTTTTCAAAAATGAGACATAAAGTATAAAACAACTAAAATGAAAATCAAATCACAAGAATCATGACGTAAATGATCACCATGGGAAATCCCTATAGGTAACTAGCACAAGTGGGACCATAGAGACCTCGTACCTTGGTGAAACGTGGCTTAGAAACCATAACCCTCATAAAATATGGATTAGAAACCACGAACCTTAGAAAATGTGGCTTAGAAACCATGACCCTCAGTCATTCATATGTTTAGTTAGTGTTGTTGCATCAATCTTTCAAGACGAAACCAGGACAAACCCTTGTCGTGTCATCTAGCGTACTAGTCCTGGTCCACCCACCTAGATACCCAGGTTTCCCATTGTGCTCTATTTCAAGTGGTGGTGAGTTTTCTTTATCAAGAAATCAAATATTTACATATCACTTTCTTTATCCAAAACTCATTCAAACTATCACCATTGTTTACCCCTTAAGAAAATTCCCCCTCTTTCACATCAGACAATGCATATGCCTCAACATTCGGCACATAATAACATATTCAACATAAAAATAATTTTCTAAAACCAAGGGGTATTTCATAAGAGGGTTTTTCCCATTTTATGAACCATTTTCAAGGTGTCATACAGGCTTTGTGGTTTTACAAAGAATAGTTTTTATTTTATAAAACATAATCACCCAAACTCTTTCCAAAACCTTTTAAAAGCCCAATTAAACAATGTGTTGCATATTTAAAAACAAGCTCAAACCCTTGATTAAAATGATGCAATTCATTTATGAAATTCAAACCACCATATGATCACGAGTTCATAGAAAAACTCATCTTTTAAAATATTCATTACCAATTCAAAACCACTTAAAAAATAACTTTTCAATAAAAATCACTTATGTCCAAATGGGAATTAGTAATATAATACATTTTCCAAAACAAAGTCATAACCATTACTAGAAATCGCACCCGGATTTCATAGCATGTGTTTATAACATATATATATGAAACATGTTTTTAAAACAAGCAAGCAATTATGAAATTCAAACTAAAGGCATAGGCATGTGAGACCTACCTCAAAGTGGAATCAAGTCATCCACTTCGGCTCTTGGTTGTTTCTAACTCAAGGTTGCTGCTCCCCCACTAAGAATACGCACTTTCACATACATGAAAGAACACCTAGCCCCTATGCACACATCTTCATGGCCATGGGCATGAACAAGGGGATCCTTACATATATTCTTATATGAATATTCCCATCTCCACTTATATATGCATGTACTTTTATATATATACATAGGAACACCTAGCCCCATACACGTATAAACACTACCATGTAAGAATATACGTGTAACGGGGGAACCTATATATATAAAAATGCATACCTATGCATACACAAGAGAGTCTCCCTTGACTTGGAAACTCGAAACCGCAAAGAAGGGACCACACACTACACATATAATTTAATAAATCAATAAAATAATTTATGAAACACTTCTAAGTTAGCACCATAAAAATTTACACCAAAACACTCTTTAAACCCAAACGCACACCAAAACCATTTGAAAATACATTTCACACCACCTACACAGTTTCTCAAATTCTCTTTTTATAACACAAGAAAACACACACAATAAATACCAACCAAGATAATGGGCCTATTTCACTTCATAAAATCATTCATGCTTTTAAACCATTTTCAAAACAAGCTTTTCACCATTCAATCATTTTACAACATTAAACTCAAGATTCACCACAAAGCTAACATACCAAAAAAACATAGCCCTTTAATCATTTAATAAACCAATTACATGTATTATAAAATGAACTCAAATAACACAATAGGGGTTACACAAGAAAGACACTCAATTTCAGGTAAAAACACTTCTTTAAAATCAAATGCTTAATCTATCCTATCAAAAATGGCTTTCACACTACAAGGTAATTACTATGAACCTTAAAACACATAAAGACTCCAATTTAACAGGTGAAAAACCAAGAAAAAAACATAAAACTTACCCTGAGATGAAACCAATGGATCAAGACACACCAAACCACCTTGTCTTCGGTGGTAGTTGCCGGAACACGCACCAACAAGACCCGAGAGGCCTCCCGCACCAACCTAGAACAAAACAACCCGAAATTAGGATCACCCCCAAAGAGCTAGGGTTTGGTCGAACCCTAAGGGGTAAAAGTTAGGCCAAATAGAAGCTGGGAAAATGAAGAGAAGATGGGAGGGACTCATACCTAGGGGATTTGGAGGAGAAAACAAATTGAAATACAGACAGATTTGAGGTGGAGAAGAGGTCGTATGGTGGCGCAGCGTGCGTCGAAGGGGAGATCCCCCTTGGGCTAGGGTCACACAGGTATGAGAGAGTAGAGGGAGGGAGACTGGGGTGCCAGTGGTGGATTGCTGGAAGGAGGCCACAGGTGGGGATCTCGGTCGGAGGTGCTGCGTCGTGCAGCCAAGAGGATGGGGAAAGGGGGGGTCGGCGTCACGCAACATGAAGTAGAAAGTGGGGGTGGTTAGCCATGATGTAAGGGGGATTCTTAGACTGGGGTTTTTTCATTATAATTCAATTGATTTAAATAAAAAAAATTCATAAATGAATAAAATTAAATAGAAACTCAAAAATAAATAAAATAACCACGAAGTGTCGGGTCAGGGTGTGACAATTCTCCCCACCATGACACTTTATGCCCCCCAAAAGTCCCAAATGGATCAGTTGGTCAAATCACGGGTCACAATGAAATGATTCTAAAAACAAAGCTCATAACACTTGAGCATCGAACACTTACTTTCTACCCTAGACCTGAAACCTTGTGACTCAGAATACCAAGTGAAAGAACCAAAGACACGAGACTCACATTTCCCAAAAACAACCACAACCTGGAACACCCTGACCCCTAACTTAAAAATCAATAGAGTCTGCTCAGGATCTCCAATGAAAATTTTCCATATGACCCATCATCTGGGATAACCATCTAAATTCTCCCCACCATATTAGGACTCTAGAAAAATACTAATTTCTCGAATCGAAATGAATTAGAAAACCAAACAAGACCCCTGACGCTGGTGTGCCCCCTTAACTTCCTGAGCCGCACCCAACCAGCTTGATGGAAGACATTGGTGAGACCCAGAGTGGGTCTCCCCACTATATTTGAAATTGAGTAGAACAATGGAACCCACATGGGAACTCTCAATTCAGTTTCAAAAATGCGGATTGAATTTCCCATTATGAACCCATTAGAATAGGGTGACCCAAAACATAGGGAGAAACATCAACACAGACCAGCTTAAAACCCTTATTCCAAGGGGAATTCAAACAAAATAAACACCAAAAAAATGCCAATCCAAACCATGATTCATAAGATCCATAAAACGCATACATATCCAAAGATCATCACCCAGAAGCTAGAATTGTTCCAAAGAAAGACCAACCATTTAAAGTTTACACTAATAAGGCACAACCATTGAAATCCTATAGAAGTGGCCACCAAGACCTCCAAAATAAGGCCCCTCCAAAACAGACAACCACATTAAGCGAAAAATTAACCAGTCACTTCCTAGACAATAGACGACAGGTTGGATGCGCATCCCTCGCACCTGGAAACCGCCTGACTGTGTGAAAATCTTCGCTCTGAGAACTATAGATGGAGTTCTGATGTATTGAATCATGTGATTCACTACAGTAAATAAAACAACAACCTCCAACTGATGCTTCATTTTCAGGAAATACCACTTACATTTTTCCCCAGGTGACCCCAACAGCCACACCGTTGACAAGCCTTCAAAATATTATGACGAACGGATTTGAGTGCCCAAATCAACCACATTAGAAAAAATGATTGTGTGTTCTTAGGAATAAGAAACTATAACTAATGAAAGAATCATACCAAGAACATATGCCTCTGGTTCACCGTCTTCACCAGATGGGGAACCCTTCATGAGCACCTTGAAAAACAAGATTTCTATTTGTCCCAGTATACAACCCCAACTTGCAAGGAGAAGGTATCAATCACCATTCTCTAGCCCAAACATGACCCTTTAAACCAAACTAGGACAACTTTCCCTTCAAAACATCTGGAGTTCCTAAAGACCCAAAGAAACACTTGACTTTCTCAAGTTACACTGCAACCCCTATCGAACCCCAACCACCACAGAGAAAACAAGAAACAATGAAAAGAAAATAACCTCACCACTCCACTGGGGGGTCTAGGTAAAACTAACAAGTGAAAATGACCCCTCGGGGAACTTTGGACATTTTTGGGAGATATAATTTAAACAAGAAGCACAAAACCAACCTGAAGCACATCACAAAACAATCTTCCACATTTAACCATAAATCATTAACTCAAACTCAAAACAGTATTTCAACCTTGAAACACCAGCTTGAAAATAAACATCAAGACCACAGATTAATACATCACAAAACCAAACCATAACCAAATCAAATATCAACTGAAATAATACCAAGAAACATGACCAACCAAGACTAAACCCCACTTTCACAAATGTCCATTTTCAAAACCATCTAAATGCTAAAACCCCCTTTTTAAAACCCAATTTCCTTTTTAAAATTTCTTAAAAAATCATCCCAGCACATCATTAATCAAAAAATACCTTTGAAAAACAAAACAAGCCTTGAAAACTGAGCACCCACCATTGGTATTCCATGAAACCTCACATGTGTACATTCTTGTGCCAACTCGGGCACCAATCCATGCATACTAACAACCATCGATATCCAATTACATTCATCCATACATGTGGGCATCTATAGGAATACCAAATCAAAAAAAACCTTCTCATTTCTAAAACAAAACATCCAACCCATATTTGAAACTCAAAACCAATTATGAATACATCCTTTACAATTCTAAAATTAAGCATCTTCAAATTTCTGTTTCCAAGAAACTCCCATTTTACATTCCACAATAACTTCCAACCCCCCCCCCCAAACACCTTCCAAAACATTTTCAATTTCACTTTCCTCGAAACATTTCAAGATCTATAAGAATTTTTTAAAACTCTTTCCATACCCAAAATAACTCATTACATTTTTAAACAAACCAAGATTTTCATTTTGGAAATATAATTTCAAAAGACCAATTATCAATTTTGAAACCTGAGAAAAACACCACAAAATCAACTAAAACTCACACTAAGAATGTCCCAAAGAATCCAATTCACTCAATAAATCAAGATTCCAAATTCTCATATAAACAACTGCTACACACAATTTGGTCACACAGTTTGGCTGACCGTGTACCAACCGGGTGAGCACATAGGAAGTCATCATAGGCGATTGCATGGTCTAAACATGGATTTCTAGGATATGCACAACATCCATGAACCCCTCCAGAATTACCACCAAATCTCAAAACTAACCAGAAATATGCAAACAGGACTAATCACCTTGAAAACAATCGAGATCAAGACACAGACTTTGAGGCGAGATCATCCCAGACCACCCTGGCAATTCAAGTGTCATTCCGAATAGGTGGTGATCAAGAACCTACCCACAATTAACCACTTGTATTCTGACAATCCTAACTCCAAACTATTAGACATCCCCAAATTACATGGGCTAAACCTCCTCTAATACCATTTTTTCACAAACCAACCTAAGTCAACCACAAACTGGTCACCTGAGCCTATCTGTGACATGGCCTGAATGGCGTTCCCGATCCCCATGGGTTGGAAACTAATTTCATGCATCAAAACAAGAAGTTGGTAATGATTTATACTAGAAAAATAAAAGATAAATAAATAGAAATAAACTGATCAAAATAGGTAAACACTAGCAGTAGAGAATAAAATAAATATAACCAGCTAGACATACCTCCATTTGACCCCATGGGTCACCACCGACATAGAACCATGATCCAAGACTAGAACCTTCAACTAAAAAGTAAAGTAGGCGTGAGCACCGAGGTGCTCAGTAGGAAATCCAAAATATAACAATGTCTTATGAACCTTACTTTAATAAGAAAACCAATCATGCCAGTTTGAAAATAAGATATAATAAAATAATGTTTTTCCTTATTTTAAAGTTCAAATAAAAAGTTAACATTTTTAAGGAAAACACTTCTATTCCACTATATTTTCAAAATAACCTACAAGCATACATTGACAAAAAAATAAGATTAAATGATGGTTTTTCACAAATGAGACATAAAGTATAAAACAACTAGAATAAAAATCACATCACAAGAATCATGTTACAAATGAGAACCATGGGAAATCCCTATAGGTAAATAGCATAAGTGGGTCCATAGAGACATCATACCTTAGTGAAACTTGGATTAGAAACCACGACCCTCAGAAAATGTGGCTTAGAAACCATGACCCTCAAAAAACGTGGCGTAGAAACCACGACCCTCAGTAATTCTGGCTTATAAACCATGACCCTCAGTCATTCATATGTTTAGTTAGTGTTGTTGCATCAATCCTTCTAGAAAAAACCAGGACAAACCCCTGTTGTATCATCTAGCGTACTAGTCCTGTTCCACCCACCTAGATACCCAAGTTTCCCATTGTGCTCTATTTCAAGTGGTGGTGATTTTTCTTTATCAAGAAAAAATATATGTACATAACACTTTATTTATCCAAAACCCCTTCAACCTCTCACCATTGTTCTCCCCCTTAAGCGAATTACCCCTATTTTGTGTCACACAATGCATAAACCTCAACATTAGGCACATAATAACACATTAAACATACAAATAATTTTCTAAAACCAAGGGGTCTTCCATAAGAGGGGTTTTCTAGTTTTACGAACCATTTTCATGGTTTCAGACGAGCTTTGTTTTTTTTTAAAGAATAGTTTTTATTTTATAAAACATAATCACCCAAACTCTTTCCAAAACCTTTTAAAAGCCCAATTAAACAATCAATGTGTTGAATATTTAAAAACAATCTTGAACCCTTACTTACAGTGATTAAATTCATTTATGAAAGTCAAACCACCATATGAACATGAGTTCATACCAAAACTCATCTTTGAAAATATTCATTACCAATTTAAAACCACTTAGGAAATCACTTAAGTCCAAATGGGCATTAGAAATACAATACATTTTCCAAAACAAAGGTATAATCATTACTAGCAATCGCACCCAGATTTCATAGCATGTGTATATAGCATATATATAAAACATGTTTTTAAAACAAGCAAGCAATTATGCAATTGAAACTAAAGTCATAGGAATAAGATACCTACCTCAAATTGAAATAAATTCATCCACTTTGGATCTTGGCACTTTCTAACTCAAGGTTGTTGCTCCCCCACTAAGCATACACACTTTCACATACATGCAAGGACACCTGGCCCCTATTCACACATCTGCATGGATGGGCATGCGCAAGGTGATCCTTACATATATTCTTATATGCATATTCCCATCTCCACTCACCTACACATGCACTTTTATATATATACATAGGAACACCTAGCCCCATACACGTATAAACACTAACATGCATGAATATATGTGTAACGGGGGAACCTATATATATATAAATACATGTGTATGCATACGCAAGTGAGTCGCCCTTGACTTGGAAACTAGAAACCGCCAAGAAGGGACCACAAACTACCCATATAATTTAATAAATCAATAGATTAATTTATGAAACACTTTAAAGTTAGAACTATAAAAATTTACACCAAAACACTCTTTAAACCTAAATGCACACCAAAACCATTTGAAAATACATTTCACACCACCGACATGGTTTCTCAAATTCTGTTTTTATAACATAAGAAAACACACAAAATAAAGACCAACCAAGACAACGGGCCTATCCCCCTTCATAAAATCATTCATGATTTTAAACCATTTTTAAAACAAGCTTTTCACCAGTCAAACATTTTACAACTTTAAACTCAAGATGCACCACAAATCCAACATACCAAAAACAGAAAAACACAACCCTTGAATAATTTAATAACTCAATTTTGTGTATTATAAAATGACATCAAATAACACAACAAGGGTTACACAAGAAATACACTCAATTTTAGGTAAAAACACTATTTTAAAATTGAATGCTTAATCCATTCTATAAAAAATGGCTTTCGCACTACAAGGTAATTACTAAGAACCTTAAAACACATACATACTTTAATTTAATAGGTGAAAACCCAATCAAAAAACATAAAACTCACCCCGAGATGAAACTGGCGGATCAAAACACACCGAACTGCCGCACCTTCAGTGGTGGTTGCCAGAACACGCACCAACAAGATCTGAGAGGCCTCCCGCACCAACCTAGAACAAAAAAACTGAAATTTAGATCACCCCCAAAGAGTTATGGTTCATCCAAACCCTACAAGGTGACAATTAGGCCGAATCGAAGCCGGTTAAAGGAAGAGAAGATGGGAGAGACTCATACCTAGGAGATTCAGAGGTGAAAACGCGGAGAAATCCTAATGGATTTGAGGTAGAGAGGAGGCCGTAGGGAGGCACAGCATGCGTCAAAGGGGAGAGACCCCTTGGACTGGGGTCGCGCGGGTCTGAGAGAACAGAGGGAGGGAGAGTGGGGTTCCGGTTGTGGCTCACCAGAAGGAGGCCGCTGGAGGGGATCTCAGGCAGAGGTGGTGTGTCGTGTGGTTAAGAGGAAGGGGAAGGGGGGGTCAGCATCCCACAATAGGAAGGGGAAGGGGGGTCGGCCGTATGGTAAGGGGAGGATTAGACTAGGGTTTTTTTCATTCTAATTCAATTGATTTAAATAAAAAAACTAGAAAATTAATAAAATTAAATAAAAACTGAAAAATAAATAAAATAACCGCGAAGTGTCGGGTTGTGGTGTGACAGTGTACTCCCTTGGTAATTTCTAATGTAGAAAATTATAAGAACGAGACCCACCAGTCGAAAAACCACATTAATATGTGTCATTAGATGTTCCTATCTACATATGTGTGTATTGACCCTTAGACATTAATATTGTTATTAATGAGTATTATAAGTTGTTTACTTTGATGCATTTATGAATACCGCAATGACATATGTTCAAGGAGAGGTGGGATATATTGGGTGTGTCAGGAGTAATATTTCATTAATAAATAATGTGAGAAAGGATATGTCTCTTCTGTTCTTTAATGGAAGTTGACATCTCATACACATTGATGGAAATGATATAGCTTAAATAAATTCATGACCATCATGTTCTATAGGAAAGTTCGATTTCCAGAAAGTCAAAGAAAGAGACATAGAGTACATTGGATGATGTCACTAACATGAATTCTACTTGATTAGATATTTCATGATAAAGGGATTATATTACACAGTAATATTTTGTATGAGGTATTATGTTGTTGCGACATTAACTTCTTTCTCTATGTGTGTCTTGGTGTATTTCTAGATTCTAACCTAGTACTTTAGGGTGCTTTGCGAAATTTCAATGAGAAAGAGTCCTAGAGGGTCATACACTAAGTGTATCCAAAATCTCAATTAAATAATAATATTATTTAATAAGTTGAATAAATATTATTCTCACACGTGATTTAATAATTATTTATATTTTCTTGATCACATATATTAAGTCGCCAGTTATTCGAGAGAGTATTTTTGTGAGGATAATATTTAATAAATATTTATTTTCTATTTAGTGAATATAATATTTATTTATTTATTGGAAAATAATATAGGGATATTTATTTATTAAATAAATAATCAGTATCTAAGTCCAGATAAATATTATGGAGGAACGAAAAACCGAGTTTAATGGTCTAGTGAGAAATAATATATATTGAATATTATTTGAATAAATAATATTTAATTTAATTCACAAGTTTAGTGCATGTTAATAAATAATAATAATATTATTATTATTATATTCATGAGCTTCCATAGGGATTATGAAAATAATAAAGGGTGCATGTTCAATTATTATTTTCTAACCCTAGCGGTATATAAAACCAATTATATTATTTTCTTAATAGACCCACCTCATTTTGGGTTGTGCTCAATGAGATCTAAAGAGAATCCTATCAAAGCCCTAGAGAGTTCTCTCTTTATGAGTTCTCTCAAGAACGGAGAGTGATCCTCATCCAAAACCACTCTTGTGTCTAGATAGATCAAAGATAATACTTCCTTGAAGCGATTCTTTGGATGATCAAAGGAGAATGACACAAGTGTTAGGATCTACCATGATAGCACCCGGAGATTCCTATGACAATGTTTTTAGGTTCATGGAACATGTTTGGGTCATCACTGGAGGTAATCTACTCTTGATTCCTACAATGCAATGACACTATAACGTAGATACTTTGACATATCCATCAACAAAGAAATAATTTCTCGCAAGGTAATTCATTAATTTATTAAATTAATTATAAATAATATGTGACAATCTTGTACTTTGGTTCTAGTTTTATTTCTATTGTCTATATTCTTTGATTAAATTTGGTTTATCCCAATGTTTATCGTTTTGTAAATCTTAGATTAATCATAGATTATGACAAAATGATGAGTTCGGAATTCCCTATCTGATGCTTTCACTGCACTCAAAACCTACACTCTCTTACCACAATGCTAGTAGGTAAGGCCTAAAATAGTCTACTTTTCATGACTCTACTCTCTAGACTTTTCTTCCAATTGATGAGGATTCCTTTGATGAGGTTAGTTTCCTCTTCCATTAGTATTCAATGAACTAATAAAAGGTACTTAGACCTCTCCTCCCATGAGATCCTCTTTTAGGATCAAATTTTGGACATCGACAAACACAAGATTAGTCTTTCCATACAAATTTCTTTCATTCGTGAAAATGGAATCCTAATATTTCGATAAATATGAAAGTAGTGGAATAGTCCACACATCATCTGCAAAAGTCACTTTCGCTGACTTGAGTTGAATTCTGACCATGTTAAAATCATTCACATGATATGTCGCTGACTATCCTTCTAATAGCCTCAAGCTAAAAAATGCTTCATCAAGAAAAAATGGTTTAAGACTATCAATTTTTTGAACATATCTATTAGGGCCACCATAAGTGTAGTTGTGGTCTTCTTCTCCATGATGTTGATGGACACATTCCATGACAACACCATCCTTACCAAGCCTAAAGTTCTACTATCTAACTTTTCTCATTCTCCTTTCTCCATCTTTTCAGGTTTCCCACCCAACAAAAGTTCAAGATCCTTCTAGATGAGACAGTACTCTATCTGCATCTTCCAGAAACCAAAGTTGGTTATGTTGAACTAAATTATTTCAACCTTGCCTTCTTTCATTTTAATCTCTTCCAATGAGAGTATGAATAACTTAAAATCAATATGACTTTGAGGCAAGTGAGAAAGTTTCTTCAATTATCAAGTATGTCCAAACTAAGTATCCTTTTATACCACTAGTTAAGAAGAAGGTGCCTAAAAACCGATACAAAATACGAATGGTTGAACTTGAGTTCATTGAAAACTTTTATGCACTGGTAGTTCACAATACATCATAAAACCAGTTATTTTTTATTCCCTTTTTTCATGAAGCACCAAAATTAGGAAGAATTATTACACCTCAATCTCCCCTTCAAAGATGAATCACTCACATACTCTAACTCAAGGTAAAGGAAGAAAAAATAGGGAAAAAATGGAGACACAAGTTTTATATGGTTTGGAATTTTGTCACGCGTCCACAGGAGAGCACTACAAAACTTTTTTATATTATCAGAATAATAAGAATTATGAACATTGAAGCTAAGTAAACCATCATTACACTTTTCATAGTTCAATATAATCGACCTCAATTGCTAGTCCCAGCTCCTTTTATAGAGTTTCATTGTTGGTTGAACAGTTTTCATTGTAATCCTACATTTATGGTCTATCATTCGTTGACTTCTCCCTCAAACTAAGGCATCCACTGACTCAATCGTCCTAGCCGGTACACTATTCACTACGCTCAAACACTAGTATGCACATCCATTAGAAGTTCATGGACTTGTGGTAAGCATAAATGCATGTTGAAGGTGTTAGAGTTGGTGTCCTGAGAACCATCTGTTTGTACTTTGATTACATGAATGTACACTTATTATATATTGTTCATTATTCTGCATGACTATAATATAATAATGTCCTGAAATATTTTTTGCATTAATAAGGTCATGTTAGATCCCCGCTATGATGAGAAACTTGAAATGCTATAAAAATATTCTTAAATAAAGTTCTATGGTTGGATGACATACTATGATAGGACACATAGTATACAGATCATCATGTGCGAGTACTCGTAAGAAGATGAGACTCTTTCTCATGGAGTATGCACTTGGTAATCTCCAAGATATGAGATTATGAGAACGGAACAGCCAGTAGTAATTCCACATGTCTTGGTGTCATCGAACATTACTATCTACGAGTGTGTGTAATGGTCTTTATACTGGAAGATTATCATTAACTCATGTCATGACTCGCGCACTTAGATCTGCTGACGAAAACTGTCACAAAGACAGTTGGCGGGAAGTAGGGTATGTTGGGTGTGTCACGAATGACATGTTGTTAATGGATAAGTCGAGGAAGGATATGTCCCTTCCATAATTATGGAAGTATATATCTCGGTCTATTTGATTGAAATAGAAATGTCGCCCAAAATCCATGGTCATGGTGTAACAACGATTTTATTTATGGAAGTCAAAGAATGACAGATCAAGCATATAGGTTTATGACACTACCATGAAACCTGCTTGATGAGATATTGAGACAAAGGGATTAAATTACACAGTAAGTGTTCCTATAAGGTGGCACGTCAATACGGAATTAACTTCTTTCTCTTGGGTGCCTTGACCCGTTGCTAGACAGTAATCTTGGACTTTAGGAAATCCCGCCTAATGCCAACGAGAAAGAGGCCTAGAGGGTCACAGAATAAGTGTATCTAAGTATCTCAAGTAGAATAAAGATTATTCCCATACGTGTTTTAATAATTATTCAAGGAAGCCTAAATCATTTTAATGATGGAGGAAGAATAAAAAGAAAACAATATATACACACCGTGTATTAATGATTAAATGTCATGTAGTTTTTATTTTGTAAAGGAAATTAAAAACAAGTACACGCAGGGTATTAATGATTACACGCCGTGTAGTTTTATGAAAAACAAGTACGCGTCGTGTATTAATGAATACATGCCGTGTAGTTTTTCCAGTCAAGATTTTTACGAAATAATATTGTTTTATTAAATGATATTTATTATAATTAGCATGGGCGCATGTCAAGGAATTAATGATTCGACGTGTGGTGGGTTTCAATAAGAGTTAATGAAATAAATAAAACACGTAACGCGTTTATTTATTGTCATAACTCTATAACCTCAAACTCGATTATAAATATCCTCACAACCCCAAAACTTTTCATTAATCATTGTGCACAACAATCCTGAAGAATTCCCAAGGCCGAGAGAACTCCTTCCTCCAAGAACAATCTCAAGAACGAGAGAGATCCTCCTCCATCAGATCAAAATTATCTAAGGAAGATAACGTAAGCAAAGGTTTCTCCATGCTAGCACCTGGAGAATCCTTTGGTGATGTCCAGAGGTACGTGGTGCACGTGTAGATCACCGCTAGAGGAAGTCTACCCTTGGCTTCTGCGACGCAATGAAGAATCACATCGTAACATGATCAAGAATATCAAAAAAGAAAGAACATACAAAAAGTTACTACTTGTCAATTGATTAAATTAATTATAATCAACCTGTGATGGTCCTCATTTGTGGTTTCGGGGCCATCCTTCTTCTTTGTCAATTTTTGTGATTCGATCTGTGGAGATTGGCGTTTATCGTCGTATTGATCTCGGATTGATCATTGCTAATGACAAAAATCCAAGTGGGAACATCTACCCACGAGCTTCCGCTACACCTGAAACCTTCAATTGGTATCATAGGGAGGTTACAACTTTGATTATAGTTATTTAATTTTTATTGATAATTTATGCATTTATATTTGATTTAATTCAAGATAAATTATTCTATAAAACGGAATGAACGAGATCTATTCTTCCTCCTTCGTTTCTCGATTCACATCATAGAAATGACTTTTTAATTTTAATTTTGATTAAAATAAAAATGAGGAACTCATCTGAAGGAGGTGCTATTTCTATCTGTAAAACACAAGAATACGTGGCGTGTAGTGAAAACTAAACGCCGTGTACTTAGGTTCAACGAACCGATACTGGTCCACCAAACCATGTCGTGTGAATTAAGCATGCCTAAGTATTTATTACACCATGTTTACTAGAATTGAACGGCGTGTGGAAACTAGAATACACGGCGTGTATGTTGAATCAACACGATGTGTAGTCCGATCCGGCCTAGGTGAAACCGTGTACAAAGAGAATCCATGTACCACGTACACAGGATTTCCAGGCCGGTAACCGTGTAACAAGGAAGTACACGCCGTGTTAGATTAATCTACACGCTGTGTACTCCAAAATTTCCAAAGTACAGAAAACACGCCAAAGCCCCCGGCATGTACTTTGGATAAAGGGTGAAAAATACACGCCGTGTAATATATCCTACACATCGTGTACTTTCCAAAAATTGAATTTCACTAGGTTTCCTCCAAAGTACAAAGACCTGTACAAGAAATATGGATGATAAGAATCTCAAGGAAATTTAGAAAGGAATTTAAGATAAATAATTGATTAATTATAAGATCATAATTAATTGAATTCAAGCGCGACTTATCTTAAATTAAAGAATGATAAAAAGAATTTGAATTCTAAATATGCGTAAATGTTGTTGCATGCTATGGATGATCATGAGCTAGAAGAAAGACCATTTGTGTGTGGTTTCATTTAAATTTATTTAATTTAAATTCGTTGGCCTGCGGCCTTCTTCCAATAATATGCAGGGCCTACGTGCACATGGTTTCTTTAATGTAAACCCCATGTAATGGAGGATCTCCCAAGTCAGAGGAGATAGTTCAAAACCCGAAGCTGAGGTGAAACCAACCCAAGAAGATACAAAGGTGGACAGGTGGGAGCTGCAAAACATGAAACATCAGGTTCAAGGTGTTTTTCCCTAGCTCAGGGTTAGCTTATCAAAACCGCTATAGAAGCTCATGATCATGCCATATTATTTTATTTCTATCTGATTGTATGGTTTATTTATTATGTATGTGTTTTCGCGATCACATAATTAATGAAATAAAAAAGCATGCAAAGATAGAATAAAATAAGAACTGGACTATGCGTAAACATTATCAAAACATGGTTAATCACTTAAGCAAGCATAAATTAATATTAACAAGAATGTGATAATGAAAAACTATGCATAAATAATAAAATCCCTTAAATACCATATTCAGTCAGACCAAGAATTCCTTTACTTGATTAAGGGTAAGACTCAATAAAACTATGTGTTTGGCCAACCCTTGTTGGGAGACTTACTTTTATAAAGGAATCTCTAATGAAATTTTTGGGTTTACTTAAACATTTTACATCAAGAGGAGTATCCCTTACTAGAATTGTTGTAAAATGGAGGCAAGTATTGAGGAAATCCAAGTCAGTATTTTAGGATTGGAGAGTCCACTCAACAGATCAAGGAACTGTAAGCTCGCAGTTGGCAAAGACCTGCCGACCTAAATACCATCAAATAGCTTGACCAACCCTTGTTTGGGTTATGCGAAGGGTAACATGGATCCTTTCCACTAGAATGTCATCGCAATTGGACATTCCAAGTTCAATGGTAAGGGCCATTGGGAATTGATAAAATATTGGGAGAATTAATAAATTCATTTATTATTTTTCACAAAATGTAATCAAAAGGTACTGATAAATATGCTTTTTTAATTTGTAGAATCAAAATGAAAAACTCGTCAACCACATTTTCTCTGAGATCAATTCTAGATAAAGACAGTATCCTCACCGGAAGTAACTTTCAGGAATGGTTTAGGCGCCTTTGGGTTATCCTACGCCATGAACAAAAGTTTTATGTGCTGGAGTCCTCACTTCATGATTATCCTACCCAAGGGGCGAGTGATGAATATTTCTTGGTCTATGATCAAAATTTGAACAATGCATTCGACGTTCAATGTTTGATGCTATCATCAATGTCTAGTGAGCTCATGAAGTCTCATAAAGACATGGATGCCTATAGCATGATCGACCACCACCGTGGTCTATACCAGGGGAGATCAAGACATGAAAGGTTTGAGATCTCCAAGGCTCTATTCCAAAGCAAGCTTGGAGAGGGTGCCCTAGCTGGGCCTCATGTAGTCAAGCTCATTGGCTACATTGAGCGCTTGGAGGTTCTAGGGTTTAAACTCCTCGAAGAACTGGGTACCGATTGTTGGTGTTGGCGGCCTAGAACCAACTACTTTGTACTTTATTCATTAAATAAACATCTTATCACATATTGATTGTTCTTCTGCATGACAATTCATGTGATAATGTCCCAATGATAGTTGTTTCATTAAAGGTTCATAGCGGATCCCTGCTATGATGAGAACCCGGAAGTGCCATAAAACTGTTCTTGAATATATGTTCTATGGTCGGATGATGTTATTTGAGGGACACAAATAATACAGGTCATTAGGGGTGAGGACTCATAAAACTTTGAGGCACCTTCTCATGGTGTGCACCCTTGGTAATATCCAGGAGGATGTTATGAGAATGAGACCCTCCAGCAGAAAATCTACATTTCATAGTGTTATTGGATGTTCCTATCTGCAGACGTGTGTATTGGTCCTTAGACTTTAAGATTATTATTAATGGGTATTACAACTTGTGCACTTAGATGTATTGACGAAAACTATGACGGCACACTATTCGCAGCGAGGTAGGATACGATGGGTGTGTCACGAGTAATACTGTGTTAATAGATAATGCGAGAAAGGATTTTTCCCTTCTGTTCCATAACAGAAGTAGATATCTCAGGCCCTTTGATGGAATTTATATAGCCTAAATAAATCCATGGCCATGGTAAGGAATGGGCGAGTTCAATTTCGAAAAGTTAAAGAAATAATAATCGAGAACATGGGTTGATGGAACTAGCATGCAACCCGCTTGATTCAAAATATCGTGTCAAAGGGATTATATTGCACAGTAAGCGTTCGTAGGAGGTGAAACGTCATTGCGATGTTAACTTCTTTCTCTATGGGTTCCTTGGCGTGTTTCTAGATGCTAACCTTGGAATTTAGGCAGGCTCCGCCTAATTCCACTGCGAAAGAGGCCTAGAGGGTCACACACTAAGTGTGTCTATGTATCTCAGTTAAATATTAATTTAACAAGTTAAATAAAGATTATTCATGACTGTGGTTTAATAATTATTTAAGGATGCCTAATCGTATTTATTTCGACACTAGTTATTCGAGAGAATATATTGTGGCGAAATAATATATTTATTAGCGAGTAATGCAGTTACATTTATTTAATAAATAAATAGTCATTACTCAAAGTCTAATAAATGTGGAGGAGGAGATAAAGAAAAATGAAAATAAAAGTACATGCCATGTATATTAAATATACATGTCGTGTAGTTTTATGGAAAATGATTACACGCCGTGTACTAATGATTACACACCGTGTAGTTTTCCAGTTAGGATTTTGAGGATATAATATTGTTTTATTAAATGATATTAATTATAATCAGTGTGGGCACATGTCAAGGAATTAATAATTTTACATGGGGGTTTCGATAAGAGTTAATGAAATAAATAAAATGCGTAACACATTTATTTATTGTCATAACTCTATAATCTCAAACCTGATTATAAATATCCTCACAACCCCAACACTTTTTCGATCAATCGTTATGCAAAACAATTCTATAGAATTCTTTCAAGGCCGAAAGAACTCCTTCCTCCAAGAACGCTCTCAAGACCGAGAGACCAAGGCGATCGAAGGTGGACATTGCAAGGGAAGGTTCTTCTATGCTAGCACCCGGAGATCCCTTCGGCGATGTCTGGAGATACGTGGAACACGTGTGGATCACCGCTATAGGAATCCTACACTTGGATTCTACGACGGAATGATGGATCACATCAGATCGTGACCGGAGACATCAACGAAGAAAGAATTCCACCAATGTAATTCTTGTGAATTAATTAAATTTATTATAACCAACATATGATGATCATATCTCTATGGTTCTGGGATTCCCTCTTTTGTTTTTCGTTCTTCATTCTATTCCGAAGATCCAGAGTTTTATATCGTGACAGATCTCGATTTGAACATTGTTTAATGCTAAAATTAAAGTTGGGAAAACCCACCAACGCGCTTCTGTTGCGCCCGAAACCTTCAAGTGGTATCAGAGCGGTCATATCATTAATTATAATTATTAAGTTTTTCATTGGTGATCTACGCATTAAATAATTTAGTTGTTTCAATTCAAGTTAATCGTTCTTTAAATCTGAATCTTGATATCTGTTCCTCCTCTATCGTTTCTATTTCACCATACATAAATGACCTTTTCTTTTAATTTTTGATTAAAATAAAATATAGAAACTCATCTAGATGAGCCAAAATTTTCTGGCCATAGAACACCGGAATACACAGCGTGTATTCAGAAGTACACGTCGTGTAGTCTAGGTTCATGTATCGGACTGGTCTGCCAAATCAGGTCGTGTATTGATCCAATCTAAGTCATTTATGACACCATGTGTTGACCAGGAATAGGTGTCACACGGTTTCCGGATTAAACTCTGTGTGGTCCAACAGAACACGGCGTGTAGTCCCTTCAGGTTAGGTTTGGACCGTGTACCCTGTACACGGTTTTCCCAGCTGGAAACTGTGTAACACGAAAACTACACGGTGTGTGTCCCACTGAACACGTCGTGTACTCCGAAAATTTCCAAATTACATTAACATTCCATGTCCCCAGGAGTGTACTTCGGATGGACGGTGAAGGAAAAGTACACGTTGTGTATTCGGAACTACACATTGTGTACTCACCCAAATTACGCAGATTTATTAAAATTTATTATTATATTATACAAACCCTTGATATGTGTACCATAGTGTAGGCGTAAAGTTGAGGCAAAACACGTGATAGTTGTTTTATATATATGCATTTAATTTAACATCTGTGTAATAAATAGGAATTCATCGGGTTTCCTCCAAGGTACAAGTTATGTACAAGGATAATTTTTAAATGAATTTATTTGTTTAAAATTATGATGGATGATAATCTCAAGGAAATTCAGAAAAGGATTTAAGATAAAAGGATTGATTAATTAAAGATAATTAATTTATTCGAGCGTGATTTATCTTAATCATGAATGATTAAATAATTGAATGCTAGTTTTATTTATGTGTAAATATCGTTGCATGTATGGATGATAATGAGATAGACCAAGACCTTTGTATGTGAATGGTTTCTTTTAATTTATTTATATAAATTAAATTTGTTGTCCTGTGAGCCTTCTCCTCATTAATATGTAGGGCCTACGCGCCCAATGATTCTTTTATATAAAAACCCCTTTTTACCCCTCACCTGCGTGTGAGATA
This sequence comes from Viscum album, assembly GCA_963277665.1. Taxonomy (NCBI): domain Eukaryota; kingdom Viridiplantae; phylum Streptophyta; class Magnoliopsida; order Santalales; family Viscaceae; genus Viscum; species Viscum album. The sequence continues at coordinate 173,715,310 of OY728119.1, read as the reverse complement.
AATGCATATGTAATGGATGGAGTTCTCAAGCTAGTGGAGGCAGCTCAAGTCAAGATCCAAGGGGAAACAAATCCAAGGAGATACAAAGGTGGACAGGTGGAAAGCTGTAAACACGAACCCGAAAGGTTCAAGGTGTTTCTCCCCTAGGTCTTGGGTTAGTTTATCAACCGCTAGATAAACTAACCAATAGAAAATCTCATGATCATACCATTTATTTTATTTTTTTCAGTTGCATGGTTTATTTATTGTGGGTGTGTTTTCATGATCACACAATTAATGAATTAAAAAAGCATGCAAGATGGAACTAAAATAAAAAAATTGTATTATGCGTAAATATTATCTTAGACATGGTTAATAACTTAAGTATATCCCACTTAATATTAACAAGAATGTAATCAAAGATAATAAAATGGAAATTTACGTATAAGGATAAAATCCCTCAAAAGAAATATTAAGTCGGTATAGCCTTCCATAATCTTGGTTATAATCGAACCATAGTTCAAAGTGTTTGACCAACCCTAGTTGGGGTGATTTCAATTATCGGGGAATTCTAATTCAAGGTTTTGGGTTGACTTGACTTGGTTCACATCAAGGGTTGACTGCCACAGCAGGACTTGGTGTGACCAAGAGGAAAAGGTTGAGGAAATCCAAAATAAAAGGATTTCAGGACTGGGGAGTCTACTCAGTGGATCAAGGAGCTGCGAGTTAATGCAGTTGGAATTTGGAATGCCTACCTAAAACCCTTCAAGTTGCTTGACCAACCCTAGTTGGGGTAATGAGAATAGAATTATGGATCCTTTCCACTAGAATATTCAGGAAACAGAATATTCCGAAGTCAATGGTGAGGGCTATTGGATTTTGATAAAATAGTGGGAGACTAATAAGTATTAATTTATTTATTTGTCTCAGTTTTGTAATAAATTACTAAACCTTTTCTCATCTTAATTTGTAGAAACGGTAAGAAAATTACTTAAAACATATCATTGCGAACCATACTTAAGAAGGAAAACCTTCTCACCGGCACCAATTTACAAGAGTGGCAGAGGCATTTACGCATCATCCTTCACCACGAAAGGAAATTGTATGTGCTGGAAGAGCCTATTCCAGTTGCACCTGGGAAAGAGGCCAGTGATGAGGAATTATCTCTCTATATGAAACACATGGATGATGCCACAGATGTCCAGTGTTTCATGCTATCGGCCATGTCCAATGAGCTCTTGAAGCAACATGAAAACATGGATGCGTATAGAATGATGTCTCACCTTAAGGATCTCTACCAAGAGAAGGTGAGATAGGAGAGGTATGAGATCTCTAATTCTTTGTTTACAACTAATCTTGGAGAGTCTGTGCCAGCTGGGCCTCATGTAGTCAATCTTATTGGCTACATTGAACTCCTGGACATCTTAGGGATTAAATTCCAGGATGAGTTGCGTACAGATCTCATCCTATCATCAATGCCCAAGACATTATCTAGATTTATTGTCAACTACAACATAAGCAACAATGAGAAGAGTCTATCAGAACTTCTTACCTTGATTTTCCAGGTAGATAAGGACATGGGGTGTGACAAACCCGCAGTCCTTATGGTGAATATGAAAAGAAAGGACAAGGAAAAGGGTCCAAAGACTTATAAACGGTCTAAATCCCCTGAGCAATGTCCTTCCAAGAAGGGTAATATCCAGAGGCAGGGCAAGGAATGGGAGGCGGTGTGTTTTTCATGTGGAAAGCAAGGCCACAAGAAGAGGAACTGCACCCATAAGCGTGGGGACGCTAAAGGTGCATTCGTTATCGAGTGTAATCTTTCTATTTCTACACATTGGGTATTGGATACAGCTTGTGGGGATCACATATGTATTCAAATGTAGGAAACAAGTATATTTAGAAAGATTACCAGAGGAGAGGTGGATCTTCGAGCTGCCAATGGCGCAAGGCTGGCTGTATTGGCTATTGGCGATTACCACCTCTCACTGCCGACTGGGGTGATTTTGGTTTTACATAACTGTTATTATGTGCCTATTGTTACCAAGAACATAATTTATGTATCTTGTTTGGATATGGATGTATTTGTTTTCAAATTTGGAAATAAGGTTTGTCTCTTTTATAAGAACAACATATGTTACGGTATGGAACATTTAAATAATGGTTTGTATGTATTAAATTATGAAAACCAAGTGTTGGAAATCGATAACGAAACAAACTCACATGACTCATACATCACCCAGTTGTGGCATCACCATCTCGGTCATGTGAACGAGAAGAGCTTGACAAAGATCTGCCAAGATGGCTATTTAGACTCTATTGAGCTAAAACCACTTGATAGATGTCACGCTTGTTTACAAAGAAAAATGACCAAGCTTCCTTTTGGTGGACAGGGTGAAAGGTCCACAGAGCTTCTAGGACTGGTACACACGAATGTGTGTGGACCATTTCCAGTAGAAGCTAGAGGTGGATATTCTTACTTCATTACTTTTACTGATGATTTGAGTAGATATGGCTATGTCTACTTAATGAGGTATAAGTCATAGGCCTTAGAGAAATTTAAGGAATTCAAGAATGAAGTATAGAATCAGCTTGGTAAGAAGATAAAGAAACTTCGATCGGATCGAGGTGGAGAATATCTGAACCAAGAGTTCATCGATCTTCTACGGGAGTCTGGGATTCTATCTCATCTCAGTCCTCCTTATACACCACAGTGGAACAGTGTCAGTGAAAGGAGGAACCGCACCTTTTTGGACATGGTGAGGTCGATGATGAGTCATATAGATCTTCCATTATCCTTTTGGGGATATGCATTACAAACTGTAGAATACACATTAAAATGAGTACCAACTAAGGCATCAAATGGAATTCCATCTGAGTTATGGAATGGAAGGAAACCCACTTTGTTGCACACATGTGTATGTGGATGTGAGGCGTTTGTTAAGGCCTTATCAGGCAACAAACTAGCACCCCAGGGAACGAGGTGTATATTTATAGGATATCACAAGGAAACGAAAGGATATTACCTATATAACCCTTCAGACAAGAAAGTTATTGTTGCCATACAATCTGTCTTTCTTGAGAAGGAGCACATCCTCAAGAAGGATAGTGGGAGAAAGATTGACTTCGATGAAGTTGATGCTCAAGATACACAGGAGTTGGTACAGGAACAAGTTCCACAGATCCTCTTGGAAGAGGTTCCAAAAACACAAGTACTGCGTAGGAGCTCAAGAGAGGTAAGGGAACCAGAGATATTTGGTTTCCTAGTCACCGAGGATGGTGAATCTTTATTGTTGGAAAATGATGAACCTCTCTCCTACAAGGAAGCAGTAGAAAGATCAGAAGCTGCAATATGTCTAGAATATATGAATTCTGAGATGGATTCCATGTATCAAAACCAAGTCTGGGTTCTGGTAGATGAGCCAGTTGATGTAAATCCTATTGGATGTAAATGGGTATTCAAGAGAAAACTGGACATGGAAGGTCAAGTTAGCACCTATAAAGAAATACTAGTGGCTAAAGGATTCAGACAGCGTCAGGGAATTGACTATGATGAAACCTTCTCACCAGTTGCCATGTTTATATCCATAATAATCATACTTTCCATAGCAGTTTACCATGACTATGAGATTTGGAATATGGATGTAAAAACAGCATTCCTTAATGGGAACCTTCAAGAAGATGTCTATATGACACAACCAGAAGGGTTTGTGACACCATGTGAATCCAAACGGTTTTGTAAGTTACAGAAATCCATTTATGGATTAAATCAATCATCCAGGTCATGGAACATTTGATTTGATGAAGCCATAAAGGAATTTGGGTTCATTAAGAACGAATGTGATCCATGTGTTTATAAGAGGTTTAATGGGAATGCGATCGTTATCCTAGTAGTATATGTTGACGACATATTTCTTATTAGAAATGACATACCAGTCTTACAGTCAGTTAAGGACTGGTTGAACAAGTGTTTCTCTATGAAGGACTTGGGTGAAGCAGCCTACATTCTAGGGATAAATATCATTCATGATAGATCCAAGAGGCTGATTGGACTAAGTCAGAGTACATACATTGACCAGATACTAAAGAGATTTAGTATGGAACAATCCAAGAGGGGATTGGTTCCAGTGTCACATGGCCTACATCTTTCTAAGAAAATGTGTCCTCAGACACAACAAGAGAAAGATAGAATGAGTAAGATCTCATACGCTTCGGCTATAGGATCCATCATGTATGCCATGTTATGTACCAGGCTTGATGTTGCCTATGCACTGAGCATGGTAGGAAGATATCAAGAAGATCTAGGTGAACAGCATTGGACTACTATTAAGACTATCCTTAAGTATCTGAGAAGAACTAAGGATATGTTCCTGGTGTATGGAGGAGACGAGGAGCTTGTCATCAGAGGGTATGCTGATACTAGTTTTTAGACAGATCAGAATGATCTGAAGTCACAATCTGGATATGTTTTCTGTCTCAATGGAGGAGCTGTGAGCTGGAGTCCGAATATATAGCGGCTTCTGATACAGCCAAGGAAGCTGTCTGGATTCGGAACTTCATCCAGGATCTTGATGTGGTGCCTAGTAGTAAATATCCCATTACATTATATTGTGATAATACTGCAGCGGTGGCTCTTGCAAAAGAACCAAGGTCACATCAACGGAAAAAGCACATACTCCAGAAGTATCACCTCTTGAGGGATTTCTATCAAAGGGGTGAAGTTTTATTGAGAAGATTGTCCACAGAAGAGAACGTGGTAGACCACATGACTAAAGGCCCATCTCAGCAGAAGCATTAATATCATGTGAGAGCTAGCGGGTTAAAGGTTGTTAGCAGTTGGCTCTAGTCCAAGTGGGATTCTATTGGAGTTGGTGGCCTAGAACCAACTACTTGTTACTTTATTCATTAAATAAACATCTTATCATATCTTGATTGTTCTTCTGCATGACAATGCATGTGATAATGTCCCAAGGATAGTTGTTTCATTAAAGGGTCATAGCGGATCCCTGCTATGATGAGAGCCCGGAAGTGCCATAACACTGTTCTTGAATATATGTTCTATGGCCGGATGATGTTATTTGAGGGACACAAATAATATAGGTCATTAGGGGTGAGGACTCATAAAACTTTGAGGCACCTTCTCATGGTGTGCGCCATTGGTAATATCCAAGAGGATATTATGAGAACGAGACCCGCCAGTAGGAAATCCACATTTCATAGTGTCATTGGATGTTCCTATCTGCGGACATGTTTATTGGTCCTTAGACTTTAAGATTATTATTAATGGGTATTACAACTCGCGCACTTATATGTATTGACAAAAACTGTGATGACACACTGTTCACAGTGAGGTAGGATACGTTGGGTGCGTCACAAGTAATACTACATTAATATATAATGTGAGAAAGGATTTGTCCCTTCTGTTCCATAACGGAAGTAGATATCTCAGGACCTTTGATGGAATTGATATAGCCTAAATAAATCTATGGCCATGGTAAGGAATGGGCGAGTTCAATTTTTAAAAGTCAAAGAAAGAATAATTGAGCACATGGGTTGATAGAACTAGCATGCAACCCACTTGATTTGAGATATCATGATAAAGGGATTATATTACATAGTAAGCATTTGTAGGAGGTGACATGTCATTGCGGTGTTAACTTCTTTCTCTATGGGTGCCTTGGCGTGTTGCTAGACTCTAACCTTGGAATTTAGACAGGGTCTGCCTAATTCCACTGAGAAAGAGGCCTAGAGGGTCACACACTAATTGTGTCCATGTATCTCAGTTAAATATTAATTTAACAAGTTAAATAAAGATTATTCCTGACTGTGGTTTAACAATTATTTAAGGATGTCTAATCGCATTTATTTCGACACTAGTTATTCGAGAGAATATATATTGTGGGCAAAATAATATATTTATTAGCGAGTAATGCAGTTACATTTATTTAAGAAATAAATAGCCATTACTCAAAGTCTAATAAATGTGGAGGAGGAGATAAAGAAAAATGAAAATAAAATTACACGCTGTGTATATTAAATATACACTTCGTGTAGTTTTATGGAAAACGAGTACACGTCGTGTACTAATGATTACACGCTGTGTAGTTTTCCAGTCGGTATTTTGAGGATATAATATTGTTTTATTAAATGATATTAATTATAATCAGTGTGGGCGCATGTCAAGGAATTAATAATTCAATATGGGGGTTTCAATAAGAGTTAATGAAATAAATAAAACGCATAACACGTTCATTTATTATCATAACTCTATAACCTCAAACCCGATTATAAATTGTAAGAACCCGGGTTTTCAGAACGGGTCAAAATCTCGACCCTGTTTGAATTTTTGACTGGTTTCTGAGGAAACTGGAGAAAATGCAAAGTTTCTGGAAATTTCTATACTACACATTGTGTACTTTAAGTACACGCCGTATATGTGTAGGAGAGTGGCCGACCGTGTTCTCGTCGAGTACATGTCGTGTGGTGACCGTGTAGAATTTTCTTACTACACGGCGTGTAGTTTTGAACACGTCGTGTATACCCCTGACCGTGTGAGGCCATACATGGTGTGTAGGTCGTTGGCTGGGTAGAACCAAGGACATGTCGTGTTCTTTCTGGACACTCCGTGTAGTCTAGCCGTGTATGAGGGATATACATAGCGTGTGGGTATGTCAGCGAGGAAGAGAAGAGTAACCCAGTACACGTCATGTACCCAGAGGTACACGCCGTGTACTCATGTCGGCAAGTTCGGAAAGTAAGTCAGTGGAATCAGCCGTCTTTTGAATAGTTAAATGAAATATACATGGCGTGTAGTCCTAAAGTACACTCCGTGTACTTTATTTTTTTCTCTTAAATCGGGCAGTAGCCTCGTTTTGAGGTAGAACACACCATCCTCCACCCGGATACGCGAACCAGGCTGGCCGAACCCCATTTCACCTCCTGATCGTCCATCTGAGACCTGTTTTGAACCCTGATTAGTGTGTTGGAACCCCCTCGGTAAGGCCTCGATTCCTATTTGTCCATTTTGTCTGATTTTTGTTTTAGAACGGGTTATAGGGGTTTGAGCGGTTTGGATTCTTTTATATATTTACCACATTTTAGACCGAATTGGCGGGTGTTACCGGAGGAGTAGCATAGTGCGATTCTCAGGTAGGTGGTGCATACTTCTTTTTGTGTTTTCGTAGTTGTTTGGGTAACGCAGCCTTCGGTGCATTTTCGGGTATTTTGAGCGGGACCCGTTTTATCTTCTTTTTCATACTGTATTGTTTATGGGACCTCTGGGATGCTTTTGGGTATGCCCAGTTACCAGTTTGCGTGAGTGGGGCCGGGTGAGGGGTCGTTGCTCATCGGGGAATTTTGGTCGGGGGACGCCAAAATGGTTTTAATTGAAATTTGTTTGTTATAAACTATTTAGTTTACTTTGTTAAAGCCTGTTATAAATTGTTAGAGGCATTTAAGACCTCTGTGCTGGTATGGGATAGCACTCGGTATAGTGCAATTCGACTGTTTAGTTCGTTTTGTCTGGTTATGTTTTCTGTTTACATATGTTATATATGCGATTGCTGAATTGCATATGCTGGACCCTTTGGGTTGTGTTGGGCTTGGCCCGGTTACACTTGAGTGATGCTAATCACAGTTTGGGGATTTTCCCTGGTTACCTTGGGTGGTTTTGACCACGGGATTGGGCGTCGTGGACGTCGGCTTGAGGCAGTACGACTGTCAGGTTGGGCATGGCCCGGGATACTAGGGTAGCGATGCCATCGGACTTGAGTGACATGGTCGTAGGGACACAAGGTGTCAGATGTGTTGGTGGCTTAGGACTATTTTGGTGATTACCGCTCACCGGGACTTTGAGTAGTGTGCACACAGAGATACTCTGTGATGAGGTGGTTTTGACCACTTGTGTGGGTAGAGGCCCACGTAGTTGAGGTTAGATATTCTGGTTGGGGGTTCTTAATGTGGAAAGCCACGTGGGAGGTGAGGAGCCTTCAGGAAATGGGCGTGCCTTCGGGATGTCGTTACTTGAGGCACAAGGTGTCAGGAGGCACATGGTACCGGGTTACTATTTTGGACGTGCCTTCGGGACGTCGGTACTTGAGGCACGAGGTGTCAGGAGGCACATGGTGCCGGGTTACTATTTTGGGCGTGCCTTCAGTATGTCGGTACTTGAGACACGAGGTGTTAGGTGGCACATGGTTCTAGGTTACACGACATAGATTCTGGCGTTGGCCGAAGCAGGTGACACTCCATGGTGGCTGTTGAGCACCAGTGGAGTTTGTATTTATTTTTTCATTGTACTGATTATTACTTTACTGGTAAATGCATGCCTTCTTAAAACGTATATTTGGTACGCACCGTTGGGTGTTATCCTACTGAGATTTGTCTCGCACCCTACACGGGCCCTTCGGGACGCGTGCAGACTTTATGGATTTACGTGCAGGAAAGAGGCCAGTTACAAGAGCTGGGTTACGTTAGTTGTTGCATGGAGATGGTATGGACCTTGAGGTCATACCTAGCTAGGGTTTACTTGTTGTGTTTACTTTTTTGTATCATCATGCTCACTTGTTGTAGCTAATGTTGGTTATCCATTGGCGCCCTTTTGTATGTTGACCTGCTTTGGATGCATGTTTTACTGTTCAGTAGTAGTTACATGTTATCAGCATGCTATTGTGTTTATTTCCTCTACTGTTGTTATATTTATTGCTTCCGTTGTATATTGTTATTGAATGTGATTCCGCTATGTGGGTCTGGTTTTAGTCTGCTGAGTCTTTCTTTCCGCTGCATCTTTACTATTATACTCGGACTAGTACCCTTACTATGATCCTCTGAGAGGGTATAGCCTCCCCACTATACCTATTCAGACCCTCGCTTGTAATCGGCAACCTTTGGCGTTCGGGGAGGTGTGCCTAAGGTAGTGACGCCCGACCCGTTTGGCACTGTTCGGGTGTCTGGCCAGGTCTAGGTCGTTACAAAGTGGTATCATAGGAGTTCTTGACAAGGATTTAGTAGTAGTGTTTTTCTGGCTACTAATGAGATTGAGACTTCTCTTTTTATTTCTGCTGGTTTTACTATTTGGGATATGGTAGCCTGGAGATAAGTTGCAGTTACTGGGACTTGGTTTTTAGCTTGTGCTTGGGTTCCTACAGCCCCAGGTACGAGGGATGTACCTAGTTTCCATGGGTGGGAATTTCTGTTTTCTTTTGCTCAGATTACAGTTTATACGATTTCCACCTCGGTGGCTCACTTGGTGTGTGATGTTATGCATTGTGATATGTGAACCTTGACCCGGTGTGGTAAGGGGGAATTGGACATTGGCCTGGTATGGCGAGGCTACTCTACTTGGATTTGATAGGCACTTTTTTAGGGTATTTTAATTTCATAATTTCATGTATTCTTTGTGAAGTGATAATACCATGTGAATAAAACAAATCAATTTCCATGCTTTATCTGCTTTGAAATGTGAATTGGTGATATTCCTAATAGAATTTCTAGTTGTGAAAATGTATATTCCATGATTTATATTTTTTAGAATTGCATGTTGCAGGATAATTGGGTCTGACTCTTATGAGAGCAGGCAGGTACTATGAATGAGGTAGTGTAACTGTCAGGATTGGGCGACTTGGTCGTCGGTTTGAGGCAACGTGAGTTGTCGGGATGGGCATGTCCCGAGGTACTATCGATACTTGGCTCTGTTGAGCGGATAAGGAGTCCATGAGGTCGGGATGTCGTGGGTCATGGGTTGCGGTGAGGGGGAGTAAGGGTAGTTGTTATGCATTGCCTTTTATTGCTTTCCTTATCTGCATAGAATATATTGATATATATATATATATATATATATGTGTGTGTGTGTGTGTGTATGTATGGGTTTTCTGAACATTTATGGTATTCAGTGGGTTACTCCTTCACGACTCGATGGAGCGTCAGGCAGGGGAGGATACAGTGCTGCAGGATCGGGGTCAGAATTCGGTACAGGCAGAACACGAGCCGCAGGTACAGGCTCAGGGGCAGGATCAGGTTCAAGATCTAGCGTAGGCAGGACAGCAGCCGGGTTTGGCATCGTTCGGGTCATGGCTCGACGAGCAGCTCCAAGCGAGCCTGGTACGCTTCTTGCAGGGGATTGACAGTGGCGTTCAAGGTGCAGAGTCATCTATGGCGTACCTGACGCGGGAGTTCCAGTCGCAGCACCCGCCGCTTTTTCAGGGTGAGGGTGGTCCGCAGGTGGCTGAGAACTGGATAGAGAGTATGAAGATGATTTTAGAGCAGCTCGAGACGCCTCCAGGGCGGAGGGTCAAGCTGGCGACATACATGCTGAGAGGACCGGAAAAGCGTTGGTGGGACGTACAGGTTCAGGCTCGTAGGCACGAGGGACTAGCACGGCAGGACTTTGAGGACAGGTTCTTCGAGCACTTCTATCCAGAGACACTGAGGGAAGAGAGAGCTCGGGAGTTCTTGAGTCCTCAGGAGGGAGATATGTCCGTCATGGACTACGCATCTACCTTCACAGAGTTGTACCGTTTTCCACCTGGTATGGTGAGCGACGATGCAGCTAGGGTGAGGCGCTTCGAGGATGTCTTGCGACACGCCATTCGGGTGCAAGTGAACATTTTCAGGTTGGGATATTTCTCCGAAGCGGTAAATCAGGCACTCATAGCCAAGGGCAATGAGAGAGAGAAATCTTGCATGGGCAGGATGACAGTTTCAGCTGATGGTTCGAATAGCAGGAAGCGAGGACGGGATGAGTTCCAGCAGGGCAGTCAGGCCAGGGATTCAGCTAGACCACCTCATGGGAGTTATTCGGTGATTTTCTTCCAGTGTGGACAGCTGGTACATGTTCGGGTGCAGTGCGACAGGCCACCGAAGGAGTGTCGGGCATGTGGACAGGATGGGCATCTGGAGAGGTTTTGCAGGCAGCCTTCTCAGATAGTCGACAGGTAGGGACCAGGACAGACTGCAGCGTCTGGAGTTGGTTCAGGTTTGGTACCCGAAGAGGGTAGTTAAGGTTCAGTTGTGCGCGGAGGTCATGACAGAGACAGTGGGACCCAGCTGAGGGGTCAGCGGCCGGTGACTGGAGCAGCATCGCAGGGAGGTCAGGCGTTAGGCAGCCGTGTTTCAGGCCAGGTGCACGTCATGGAGCTTCCAGATGCTGAGCAGGCCGGTGAGCCGATGACAGTTAGAGGTACACCGCGGTGTGACCGTGATCTCCACGTTTCCTTTTTGGCATGACCTATAGAGGTATGTCTGTTTTGAGTGCACGAGGTGCACAGGATCTTTGTGGATTGACTAGATGCTAGTCAGTGGGTTGGCACCGTATCAGGTACGTGATATATATATATATGTGTGTGTGTGTGTGTGTGTGTGTGTGTGTGTGTGTGTGAGATGCGTGGCATCGGGGCATCATGGATGCGGGTTACTTGAGGTGTCGTGGGCATCGGGGCATCGTGGATGCGGGTTACTTGGGTTGTCGTGGGCATCGGGGCATCGTGAATGTGGGTTACTTGAGGTGCTAGGCACCAGGACCTCATGGAGGCGGACACCAATGTGGTGCGGGATACGTTGGGTGTCGGAAGTGACATAGGAGCACCAAGGAGGTACAGGGGTGATGATGCATCACGGGAGGACTATGCGTCCGGAAAATAGGTTAGTAAACCCTTTGTGCTTTAATTTTTGTTGGGTTGAGACCGAGTAAGGCAATTCCTAAGGTGGGGAGCCCCCCCTGAGGAATTTAGTCGGAACCTTTGAGACCGGGGTAGTCCGGCTTGTTTAACTGGGATGAGCGTGTTAGGTGTCATCTTCTGGTTTCACTTGGCAGCTCGGGGACGAGCTACATTAAGGTGGGGAGTTTGTAAGAACCCGGGTTTTCAGAACGGGTCAAAATCCCGACCCTGTTTGAATTTTTGACTGGTTTCCGAGGAAACTAGAGAAAATGCAGAGTTTCTGGAAATTTCCAGACTACACGTCGTGTATGTGTAGGCGATTTTCCGACCGTGTGCTCACCGAGTACATGCCGTGTGGTGACCGTGTAGAATTTTCTTACTACACGGCGTGTAGTTTTGAACACGCCGTGTATACCCCCGACTTTGTGAGGCCATACATGGCGTGTAGGCCGTTGGCCGAGTAGAACCAAGGACACACCGTGTTCTTTTTGGACACGTCGTGTAGTCTAGCCGTGTATGAGGGATATACATGGCATGTGGGTATGTCAGAGAGGAAGAGAAGAGGAACCCAGTACACGCCGTGTAACCAAAGATACACGCCGTGTACTCATGTCGGCAAGTTCGGAAAGTAAGTCGGAGGAATCAGCCGCCTTTTGAACAATTAAATGAAATATTAACGGCATGTATTCCTAAAGTACATGTCGTGTACTTTCTTTTTTCTCTTAAATTGGGCAGTAGCCTCATTTTGAGGCAGAACACACTATCCTCCGCCCGGATACACGAACCAGGTCGGCCGAACCCCATTTCTCCTCCCGATCGTCCGTCTGAGACCCGTTTCGAACTCTGATTAGTGCATTGGAACCCCCTCGGTAAGGCCTTGATTCCTCTTTAGCCGTTTTGTCTGATATTTGTTTTAGAACTGGTTATAGGGGTTTGATCGGTTTGGATTCTTTTGTAGATTTACCGCATTTTAGACTGAATTGGCGGGTGTTACTGGAGGAGTAGCATCGTGTGGGTCTCAGGTAGGTGGTACATACTTCTTTTTGTGTTTTCGTAGTTGTTTGGGTGACGCAGCCTTTGGCGTGTTTTTGGGTATTTTGAGTGGGACCCGTTTTATTTTCTTTTTCATACTGTATTGTTTATGGGACCTCTGGGATGCTTTTGGGTATGCCCGGTTACCAGTTTGCGTGAGCGGGGCCGGGTGAGGGGTCGTTGCTCATCGGGGCATTTTGGTCGGGGGACGCCAAAATGTTTTTAATCAAAATATGATTGTTATAAACTATTTATTTTACTTTGTTAAATCCTGTTATAAATTGTTAGAGGCATTTAAGACCTCTGTGCTGGTATCGGACAGCACCCGGTATAGTGCAATTCGACTGTTTAGTTGGTTTTTCCTGGTTATGATTTCTGTTTACAAATGTTATATATGCAATTGCTGAATTGCATCTGGTGGACCATTTGGGTTGTGTTGGGCTTGGCCCGGTTACTCTTGAGTGATGATGATCACAGGTTGGGGCTTTGCCCGAGTTACCTTGGGTGGTTTTGACCGCGGGATTGGGCGTCGTGGACGTCGGCTTGAGGCAGTACGACTGTCATGCTGGGCATGGTGAAAGAGTGCTGTCGTGGGCGCCCTCAAATGATTAGTGTAATTTGGGGTACTTAGGTGCAGCAGAGTGGCTGACCAAGGTCGTCTCTCAAAGGAGGAAGTGAATTTAACAACTTATTAGAGGTATTATAAATAAAATAAAATAAAATAGAATAGAATAAAAACACTACTTTAAAGGATTGGGGTTTGTTTTAGTTTATGAATCTAGAAGAAGTTTTCTGGAAGAAGATTGTATAATTTTTTTTTGTTTCTAGTTTTGAAATGAAGTTTGATTAAAATGACACAACAAAAAGATGTTTGTTTAGAAATCTATTTAAAAGACGTGATCGATCTAACTCTACCTATTCACTTTATTATTAATCATTATCATTTAAATTAACATTCACTTAATTATGATCCCTTAATTTGTTAAATCACAAACCCTACAAGAATTAACTTTACCACGAAGATTGAAGTGAATTTAACCTTAGGCTAACTTCGGAACATGCAATCGCAGCACCCTGCTTTGATTGATGTTCTAAGATTAGCTTATGGTCAGTTGTAAATTAAGGCACATATCCACTCTGGAAATGAGAATGAATTGTGTTTAGGGATTATATTTGAACTCTACAAATTTATCCCGTGTGGTCTTGTATTACCGATTAAGATCGTGCTCTCACAATTTACACAAAATCCCGACCTCGCTTGTTTTTGTGTAAATTGTTCAATTGCTTGCTTAGTTTCTTACAATTTAAAAACACAATTCATGGATCATATTAAGTTAATTACAGTATCTCATTGATTCAAAATAATTAAATGAAGAGGGTAGAAGATAGATCGATTACTAAAAGACTACTCTTCCATGGGTGGCGTAATCATCGTAGAAGCGTTTTGCATGTGCAAAGGTTTAAAATGGGTATAACCCAATAACGCTTCTACTAAATAATTCCATCCCAATTATGAAGATTAATATAAGAATAAATTTAAACAAAATAGAAGAAAAGAGAAGAAATAAAATAAGAACAAAGAAGTTTATTACATAAACAAAATCATTACAACATGAAGGAGAAGAAGAAGGCTTCGTCGAAGGGATCCTTGCTTCAAGAGCTACCCTTATTGAAATGGTTATAAAATTGGAGTGTATCCACTTCTACTCTGCCCTAAACTTCCCAATGCACGTCCCAACCCCTACAAATGAGAAAAACTCCAATTTATAGAGGGGAGAGGAGGAGAGGTTACAAGTGGTTTCAAGTGTGAATGTGGAAATTCTGCCAAATATTTTATGCCAACTTTCACCGCCCATTTGACCACCAAAACGCATGAATTGGCCGGCCTTCCAGAAGTATCAAATGTGAGGATATGTGTCTTATATCTCCTCTCCAAATTTGGTCTCAATAAAGGCCCATATGAAGGAGTTATGGCCGAAATACAGAATCTTCTCCATTCTAGCGAGCCCATCCCAACTTTGACTTCATGGCCCAATTTCAACAACCAAATGAACTCTTTATCTCTAGTGTCCTGAATAAAAGTTGTAGATAATTAAGTTAGGAACACTGTTACAAAATTTAAATTTCAAATAATAAATATAAAAATATTTATATTCGAAATACTACAGTGAACTATAAAGGGTAAAACTGGAATTTTCATCAAATATTCAAATGAATGATCTAATCCCAAATATTTTATAAATAAACATATTTAACACAATGTGAGGAAATTATATCATTTATTATCAATAAAATATTCAATAAAATAGTGTTTTATCAACTCCCCCACACTTACCCTTTTGCACACCTGGGCAAAACCTCATATCAACTAAACATCAATATCAAATCAAAACCAATTTTAAAACACATATCCTTAAGATCAATCAATTTCACACCAAGAATAAAAAGATATCATTCCTCATAAAAAACCTTATTTCAAGTTATCCATTTATATCATTCAATATATTTCCACTTCATTTATCCACCCATGCACAAAACACTTACCTCGCTTGAATTTTCTCTCATCACTCAAATATCAATTTTTTTTTCAATGTCTTTCTCATCCAAACTCATACAAGGGTCACAATAGGCTTGATAGATTCCTACATCACTACCCGATGTGATTCAAGGACATATGTTTATCATGAGGACTTTTCAGGTTTGTTCTGTGGATTTCGGTTGGTAGGATTAAGATGTGAAAACTCTGAGGCTGAATGAGGAGGGCTTGACTCTTTTGAAGCAAAATTGCATTAATCTAATTTTCACTTAAATATGGTCTTCTCATCAATCCCCATAGTATCAATTCAGCTCCATCATCATGAAAAGTCATGAAAGGTTTACACCATTCATCATTTCAGCATAAAAAAATTCAATCTTCTCAAACATGATTTTCTTGAAAGCTCCAGATGGGCACAGCTTTCCACCTCAATTAGAAGCTCCAGAAAAGGCACAGCTTCACTTGTCATGAAAGCTCCAGAAAAGGCACAGCTTCACTTGTCATGAAAGATCCAGAAAAGGCACAGCTTTCAATATAATTAATTTCTTCAGCAGCAAACACATCTCTTCAGAATTTAATTTTCCACCCAAAGTATCACATAATATGGTGGCACAACACAAGACAGCTTCCCCCACACTTAAGCTCAACTAGATTATGCAATTTCACTTCAAGAGTTGGTTGGATAGGGAAAATTGGCTTGTAATGTGGCTTAACCTAACAGGCTGTGCATGGATTCTAAGGGCTACAAGGATTAAATATTCAAGGTAGGCCATTATAAAAAAGGATTCTTTGAAATAGGGGCTTTAATACCAAACAAATGCCTCAATCATTTAAACATATGTACCTCAAAACCTCAAGTTTTGACAGGAATAGATCAAATTATGGTTAAATCAAGCATGGTTTGGTTCTCTCAAGAAGTGAGGTGAATGTAAAGAATATAAAAATAATGGTTTAGAAGCCTCACAGGAAAGTGATTTAAAATATAAAGACAGTGAGATTGGCATGGGATTCAAAATTCAGCGTACTTTTCATGAAATTACTAAATATTTGAACTTGAAACAAAGTCATTTCACCATTCATTTAAGATTAGTTTCAAGGGGTAAATTGTTTCACTTATTGATATGGATTTAAAAATGGTGATGATAATCATTTCAGTCCAGAAGTTTCAAAAACACACAGAAAATTGTAAAATAAACACACAAAATTTGAAAAACACACAATTTTTTTTTGTTTTTTTTTTGAAAAGGAAAGCAATTGAAATTACTAAACTAAAAGGTTCCCTCCCCCACACTTAAAATATTGCATTGTCCTCAATGTGAACCTATTAGATGATATATGCACATGAAATGCAGAATTTTTAAATAGGACAAATAATATAAAAGTGAAAGGGTTAGGAACAGCCTGATGTGATCAAGTGATGATGGGGTCATGCAGTGTGATAAAATCCACTCCATCAGTAGGATGTCCCTCAATGTATCTCTTCAAATGTTTCCCATTGACTGTAAAGCTCCTTCTAGTGTCCTCTTGTGTGATCTCCACTACACCATAAGGAAAAACATTAGACACAATATAAGGACCTAACCATCTGGAACGCAACTTACCAGGCATCAACTTCAGTCGTGAACTATAGAGAAGGACTTTCTCTCCAACATGAAAATCCCTTTGTTGGATCATTTTGTCATGAGCTGCTTTTGATCTTTCCTTGTAGAGCCTTGAGTTCTCATATGATGACAGTCGAATCTCCTCAAGCTCTTGAATTTGCAACTTCCTTTGAATTCCAGCTTGGGCCAAATCCATGTTACATTTCTTTATAGCCCAATATGCCCGATGCTCAACTTCCACGGGGAGATGACACGCTTTCCCAAAAACAATCCGAAATGGGGACATACCAATGGGGGTCTTGTATGCTATCCTATAAGCCCACAATGCATCATCCAAGCGCTTGCTCCAATCCTTCCTATTTGGCTGCACGGTTTTCTCCAAGATTTGTTTCAACTCACGATTTGAAACCTCAGCCTGGCCATTTGTTTGGGGGTGGTATGGTGTTGATGTTTTGTGTGTCACCCCATACTTTCGAAGGAGGGAAGAAAAATTCCTATTGAAAAAGTGTGTCCCTTGGTCACTGATGATGGCCTTTGGTACTCCAAACCTGCAGAAAATTTGAGCCTTGACAAAATCCACTACAACATGAGAATCGTCAGTCCTGGTGGCCTTGGCCTCCACCCATTTACTCACATAATCAACAGCAACCAAAATATACAAAAATCCAAATGAACTAGGAAAAGGACCCATAAAATCAATGCCCCATACATCAAAAATCTCACAGAATAGTATGGGTTATTGGGGCATCTCATGTCTCTTAGAAATGTTCCCAGTGTGTTGGCAACGAGAGCATGACTTACAAAACACATGGGCATCATGGAATAATCTAGTCCAATATAATCCAGAGTCCAAAACCTTCCTAGCTGTCCGTTGGGGTCCAAAGTGTCCACCACAAGCAAGTGTATGACAGAAATGCAAAACAGACTCAAACTCATGATCGGGAACACACCTCCTAATGACTTGGTCACTACACATGCGCCATAAGTATGGATCATCCCAAACATAAAATCTTGACTCACTCTTTAATTTTTGGACTTGATGTTTCTTCAAATTTACTGGGATTTCAGAGCCAAAAATGTAATTAACTAAATCAGCATACCAAGGATGCTTACCTGAGATGGTATAGAGATGATCATCGGGGAAAGTGTCCCGAAGTGGTACCTGGTCCAAGGTGTCACCCTCTAGTGTGTGAGTAAGACTACTCATGTGGTCCGTCACCAAGTTTTCTGACCCCTTTTTGTCCTTTATCTCGATGTCAAACTCTTGAAGAAGGAGCATCCAACGGATAAGTCGCGGCTTTGCATCTGGCTTCTTCAGGAGGTACCTCAAAGATGCATGGTCAGAAAAAACAACTACTTTAGAGACCAATAAATATGAACGGAATTTATCTAAAGCAAATATGACAGCAAGAAACTCCTTTTCTGTGGTTGTGTAATTTTATTGGGTTGAATCCAATGTCCTTGATGCATAGGCGATCACATGTGAATGACCCTCCACCCTCTGAGATAAGACAGCTCCAACCGCGAAGTTGGAGGCGTCACACATAAACTCAAAAGGAATCTCCCACCTTGGGGGTTGTATGATAGGTGGAGTGGTCAGACGTTGTTTTATCTCATCGAATGAATTCCTGCAAGAAACATCAAACACAAAATCAGAATCCTTTTGAAGTAATCTTGACATAGGAAGAGCAATCTTACTAAAATCTTTGATGAAGCGCTGATAAAATCCTGCATGACCTAGGAAAGATATAACATCACGCACACATGAAGGATATGGTAAGGATGAAATAATATCTACCTTTGATCTATCAACCTCTATCCCATGTTTTGACACTACATGCCATAAGACAATGTCATGCTCTACCATGAAATGACACTTTTCAAAGTTCAGGACCAGATTCTTCTCAATACAACGATTCAACACCTTTCCCAAACTAATTATACATTCATCAAATGAAGACCCATACACTGTAAAATCATCCATAAATACCTCCATGCAGGTCTCAATAAAATCAGAAAAAATACTCACCATACATCTCTGGAAGGTACCTGGGGCATTGCAAAGTCCAAATGGCATCCTCCGGTAGGCATATGTGCCAAAGGGATAGGTTAATGTAGTCTTCTCCTGGTCCTCTAGAGCTATAGGAACCTGAAAATATCCAGAAAATCCATCCAAGAAACAATAGTGTGTCTTCCCAGCTAGTCTCTCAAGCATCTGATCAATAAATGGGAGGGGGAAATGGTCCTTGCGAGTGGAATGATTTAGTTTCCTATAATCAATACACACACGCCAACTGTTTTGCACCCTCATTGGAACTAAATCATCTTTCTCATTTTTAACAACAGTAAAACCAGTTTTCTTAGGCACAACCTGAATTGGACTTACCCACTGTGAATCTGAAATGGGAAAGATTATACCTTCCTCGAGCAATTTCTCAACTTCCTTTTTAACAACTTCCAGGAGGGTGGGATTGAGTCTCCTTTGTGGTTGTCTCACCGGTTTAGCCCCATCCTCCAAGAGAATCCTATGCATGCAAATGGAGGGGCTAATACCTGATATGTCAGCCAAGGTCCACCCAATCGCCTTGATGTTCTCCCTAAAAATATTCAAAAGCTTTTCTTCATGTTCAAAAGGGAGATTGTTGGCAATGATAACAGGTAATATCTCACCACTCAACAAGTATGAGTATTTCAGATTTGGTGGCAATGGCTTGAGTTCTAATGAAGGAGGGTGTAGTATGGATGGAGACATTGAAGGAACTGAAATATGTGCACAAAGAGCATCAGTATCAGAATATCCATCATCAAAATCATAGAATAACGCATCAAATCCATCAGCATACACAACATCCATTTCATAATCAGAGTGAACATGATCAAAATCAGAATATGAATCCACATCAAAATCAAATCCAAGATAGGATTGTGTATCAGAAACATGTGCGGAAGTGCTCTTAGACATCAAACTCGAACCAATACTCATAATCTCCCTAAGCATAGGACAATCAAATTCTATGGAGTTTTTATTTGGTGGTTTAAAATGGGAGATAACAAAAGCAGAATGGTCCTCATAGGGGTACTTCATGGAATCCATAATATTAAATATCACAACTTCATCCCCAAATTCCATGGAAAGTGTACCCTCATTGACATTTATGATAGTTTTTGCAGTTTTGAGGAAGGGCCTACCTAAGATAATGGGGGCATGAGAACTTACCTGATCATCCTCCATGTTAAGCACATAGAAGTCTGCTGGAAAGATCATGTCTCTTACCCGAACAAGTACATCCTCAAGAACTCCCGCTGGATATGTCGTAGCTCTATTCGCCAATTGCACCACTACTCTTGTTGGCTTCAACTCACCAACCTGCAAGGAAGAGAATACAGAGTGAGGCATCACATTTATGGAAGCTCCCAAATCACAAAGAGCATCAGAGAAGTGCAACTCCCCTATGGTACATGGGATGGTGAATGTCCCGGGATCCTTGCACTTTGTTGGAATTGCTAGAGTTGGTGTAATGAGTGCCGATACATTCCTTCCAAGGTTGATCCTCTCATTCCCCTTGATCCCTCTTCGATTGGTGCAGAGTTCTTTTAAGAATTTGTCATACCTTGGGATTTGCTTAATGGCTTCAAGTAGAGGAATGTTGATCTCCACACGCTTGAATGTGTCCAAAACCTCCTTTTTCATTGCTTCTTCAGCCATCTTCTTGGTTTGAAAAACCCTGTTTGGAAAAGGAAGGGGTTTAGGAGGAACATCATCAATATTTTTCTTACCTTTATCTTTCTCTTTGGATTGATCATCAGTTGGTATGGAATGCGGCTTCTCTGATGTTGAGGTGAATCCCGTTGGAATGGTAGGTGCAGATGTATCATTCATTTGCTTCCCACTTCTCAATGTGATGGCACTAACATTCCCCTTTGGATTTGGAGTGGGTTGGGAAGGTATATTTCCAGAATTCTTACTTACAAGTTCATGGAGGGCGGTGGCAATCTGGCTCATTTGAGTCTTCAACTCCCTCAGCTCCGAACTTTGACTCTTCAGCTCATTCTGTTGATTAAGAACAATTTGCTTCAAAAGATCATCAGTATTAGAATCTACCTTTGGTGAATGATTCCCTTGTTGCTGACTTGTTGATGTTTGAGCTTCAAATCTCCTTTGGGGTTGTTGGAAACCCTGCTGGTAAGGCGGAGGCTGCTGGAAGTTTTGTTGAAAGGGTGGCCTTTGTTGTTGTCCAGAGCCATACCTCATGTCCGACTGATCTTTCCACCCTTGGTTGTATGTTGGATCAAACTTCTTTTGGGGATATGGTTGTTGTTGTTGCTGCTGAAATGGTCTCCCAGGGAACACTGCTGCACAATCTTCTGTTTCTTGGAGTTGTGGGCAACAGTCAGTTGGGTGGCTTGTCTCAGTGCAAATACCACAAGGCCTTGAAGGAGGGGGTAGAGATGTATTTTGTGCCAAAGCAATTTGCCTCACCATAGTGGTCAATTCTTCCAACTTAGTATCAATCAAATGACTTTCAAGAGAAGAAGGACTTACCTGATGTACTCCCCTGACATGTGGTGTACCTCTATCACCAAATTGTTGGGAGTTTTGGGTCATCTTGTCGATCAACGCACGTGCAGCTACTGGTGTCTTGTCCACCAATGCTCCTCTAGCCGCAGCATCCACCATGATTCTCTCCATAGGTGTGAGTCCTTCGTAGAAGTACTGAATGAGGAGTTGCTCACTGATTTGATGATGTGGGCAGCTTGCGCACAACTTCTTGAATCTCTCCCAGTACTCATACATTGACTTCCCTTGGGCTTGCTTGATCCCCGATATCTCCTTTCGAATGGATTTTGTCCTTGATGCTGGAAAAAATCTTTGCAAGAAAAGATGTTTCAAATCATTCCAACATGTTACATCTTCAGGTTGCAAATAATACATCCAATCTTTTGCAGCTCCATCAAGTGAGAATGGGAATGATCTTAATTTAATTTGATCTTCAGAAACATTTCTTGGTTTTAAAGTTGAGTAAACCACATTAAATTTCTTAAGGTTTTTGTTGGGATCCTCACCAGATAAGCCATGAAACTTTGGAAGAAGGTGAATTAATCCAGATTTCAATTCAAAGTCCGATTCGAGATTTGGGTATGCAATACAATTTGGTTGATAGTTAATATCAGGTGCAGCCAATTCTCGAATGGTTCTATTAAGTTCATTTCCATTGTTTTCAGCCATTGGTTCCTCTTTTATGTTTTAATTTGAATAGCTTCCAATTTCAATGTTTCCAGAAGAGAGGAATTCACCAACTGGTTGAATATTGAAACTTCCCGTAGATTGAGAATGTCTGATTCGTGCCCTAAGGCTACGTTCAATCTCAGGGTCAAGATCTAAGAGATCTTCGGGATTAGTTCGTGTCATAGATCAAATAAAAATGAAAAGAAAGAAAGTGGACCATAGTAAAATAAAAATGAGAAGTTTGATTTGATGGTCCAAAAAGAAGTAGAAGAAAATAAAAGAAGAAGAAGAAAAATCAGATTGGGTAAAGAAGGAAGAAAGAAGAGAGGAAGAGAATAAAATGTAAAATAAAATAAATACCTCTAATTGGTTGAAATAATTACTTGCCTCCCCGGAAACGGCGCCAATTTGAAAGAGCGCTGTCGTGGGCGCCCTCAAATGATTAGTGTAATTTGGGGTACTTAGGTGCAGCAGAGTGGCTGACCAAGGTCGTCTCTCAAAGGAGGAAGTGAATTTAACAACTTATTAGAGGTATTATAAAAAAAATAAAATAAAATAAAATAGAATAAAAACACTACTTTAAAGGATTGGGGTTTGTTTTAGTTTATGAATCTAGAATAAGTTTGCTGGAATAAGATTGTATAATTTTTTTTTGTTTTTAGTTTTGAAATGAAGTTTGATTAAAATGACACAACAAAAAGATTTTTGTTTAGAAATCTATTTAAAAGAAGTAATCGATCTAACTCTACCTCTTCACTTTATTATTAATAATTATAATTTAAATTAACATTCACTTAATTATGATACCTTAATTTGTTAAATCACGAACCCTACGAGAATTAACTTTACCACGAAGATTGAAGTGAATTTAACCTTATGCTAACTTCGGAACATGCAATCGCAGCACCCTGCTTTGATTGATGTTCTAAGATTAGATTATGGTCAGTGGTAAATTAAGGCACATATCCACTCTGGAAATGAGGATGAATTGTGTTTAGGGATTATATTTGAACTCTAAAAATTTATCCCGTGTGGTCTTGTATTACCGATTAAGATCGCGCTCTCACAATTTACACAAAATCCCGACCTCGCTTGTTTTTGTGTAAATTGTTCAATTGATTGCTTAGTTTCTTACAATTTAAAAACACAATTCATGGATCATATTAAGTTAATTACAGTAGCTCATTGATTCAAAATAATTAAATGAAGAGGGTAGAAGATAGATCGATTACTAAAAGACTACTCTTCCATGGGTGGCGTAATCATCGTAGAAGCGTTTTGCATGTGCAAAGGTTTAAAATGGGTATAACCCAATAACGCTTCTACTCAAGAATTCCATCCCAATTAGGAAGATTAAGAGAAGAATAATTTTAAACAAAAAAGAAGAAAAGATAAGAAATAAAAGAAGAACAAAGAAGTTTATTACATAAACAAAATCATTACAACATGAAGGAGAAGAAGAAGGCTTCGTCGAAGGGATCATTTCTTCAAGAGCTACCCTTATTGAAATGGTTGGCAAATTGGATTGAATCCACTTCTCCTCTGCCCTAAACTTCCCAATGCACGTCCCAACCCCTCCAAATGAGAAAAACTCCAATTTATAGAGGGGAGGGGAGGAGAGGTTACAAGTGGTTTCAAGTGTAAATGTGGAAATTCAGCCAAATATTTTATGCCAACTTTAACCACCCATTTTACTACCAAAACGCGTGAATTTTCCGGTCTTCCATAAGGATCAAATGTGAGGATATGTGTCTTCTATCTCCTATCCAAATTTGGGCTCAATAAAGGCCCATATGAAGGAGTTATGGTCGAAATACAGAAGCTTCTCCATTCTGGCGAGCCCAGCCCAACGTTGACTTCATGGCCCAATTTCAACAACCAAATGAACTCTTTATCTCTAATGTCCTGAATAAAAGTTGTAGATAATTAAGTTAGGAACACTGTTACAAAACTTCAATTTCAAATAATAAATATAAAAATATTTATATTCGAAATACTACAGTGAACTATAAAGGGTAAAACTGGAATTTTCATCAAATATTCAAATGAATGATCTAATCCCAAATATTTTATAAATAAACATATTTAACACAATGTGAGGAAATTATATCATTTATTATCAATAAAATATTCAATAAAATAGTGTTTTATCACATGGCCCGGGATACTAGGGTGGCGATGTCATCGGACTTGAGCGACATGGTCGTAGGGACACAAGGTTTCAGATGTGTTGGTGGCTTAGGAATATTTTAGTGATTACCGCTCACAGGGACTTTGAGTAGTGTGCACACAGAGATACTCCGTGATGAGGTGGTTTTGACCATTCGTGTGGGTAGAGGCCCCCATAGTTGTGGTTAGGTATTCTGGTTGGGGGTGCTTGCCGTAGAAAGCCACGTGGGAGGTGAGGAGCCTTCAGGAAATGGGCGTGCCTTTGGGACATCGGTACTTGAGGCACGAGGTGTCAGGAGGCACATGGTGTTGGGTTACTATTTTGGGCGTGCCTTCGGGACGTCGGTACTTGAGGCACGAGGTGTCAGGAGGCACATGGTGCCAGGTTACTATTTTGGGTGTGCCTTCGGGACGTCGGTACTTGAGACACGAGGTGTCAAGTGGCACATGGTGCCGGGTTACACGACAGAGATTCCGGCGTTGGCCGAAGCAGGTGACACTTCATAGTGGCTGTTGAGCACCAGTGGAGTTTGTATTTATTTTTGCATTTTACTGATTACTGCTTTCCTGGTAAATGCATGACTGCTTAAACACATATATTTGGTACGCACCGTTTATAGTATCCCGCCTTTTTGTCACATAAACTTTCATTACATTATACAAAACTGAGCATCTTTAAGGTTTAGTGTCTTGGAAACCAAGAACTTAATACATGAAACAAAAAAAACATCCTTCTTAAACACTTGAAAGGATTCTCTTTATGTTCATCCTAGGTTCATTACTACATCTCATAACCTAGGGACATACATCAAAAGAAAGGGTGAGCAGAAGGCCCAGTAAGGGAAACAAGGGGAAACATTTAACATGTGAACTTGAGATACATCAACAATGTCATGAAAAAGAACTTTAAGGCATGAGAAAGAAATCATGAGGCATATCATAATAAAAATAAAGTTTTTAATAACTTGAAGATGTGGCTACAACATTTAAAAAATACAATAATTTCCGTTTCACCAAGGTCCATCCCCAAGGTGTCAATAAAAATTACCAAGGTTATTCACCAAGGTATCAGTCTAAATGGTCATCTCTAGAGATTAAGTCTTTACCCAGTGCATTAGAGCGCTATCAGGGCGCACCCTTAAATTTGTATTTATCATCATGTGATCCATATATATCATCATCAATCATTTCATAAACAACCCATATAGCATAAAATAAATGGGTTTCATTTCATAATCATAACGTTTTAAAAACTTCTTTAAAGACATGATCTTTGTGTCACTTTAAAACCCACAGAAAAGGAAGGTGGGTCTCATGTATGTAAATCCCAGAATTTAAAATAGAACATTTTGGTATATATGTGAATACCCATATAGAATATAGGGCTTTGAGTATTCAATTAATAAAATAAAAGAACTTTAGAAAAAAATATAGACATTTTGAGACGGAAATTCTGCAGCATAACGACTATGTTTCGGGGTTTTAGAAAACATTGAAAAAAGAGAGGACATGGGTCAAACATTCATAAATGACCCATAAAACAGTAGAGGGACAGAATATGAAGGATATATGAACATGGTAATGAAATTTTAAGTACATAACATTTTAAATGAAAAACATGGAAGGAAGACAAAAATTAGATTTCTCTTATAAAAATTCAGCAGCCTAACGGCGTCACTTAAACTTCAACAAAAATGAATTGACGAGATCAAATAGGGTCTCTCATCATATGAACATAAAATATCAGTATGATAGATATAGAGATCATACTCCAACATAATAAAAAGGAACTTTAAAGACTTGACATGAAAGTAGAACTTTGAAAAATGAGAAAGGTGAACAAATCCCTTAAAAATTCGGCAGCCTAACGGCGCCACTTAAAACTTCAAAATACTGAATTGAATAGATCAAATAGGATCTCTTATCATATGAACATAAAAGATCATTATTATAGATTTAGAGATCATACCCCAACAAAATAAAAAGGATCTTGAAATACTTGACATGAAAGTAAAACTTTGAAAAAATGAGAAAGGTGAACGAATCCCTTAAAAATTCGGCAGCCTAACGGCGCCAATTAAAACTTCAAAATACTGAATTGAAGAGATAAAATAGGGTCTCTAATCATATGAACATAAAATATAAGTATGATAGATTTAGATATCATAACCCAAAAAAATAAAAAGGATCTTTAAATACTTGACATGAAAGTAGAACTTTGAAAAAAATGAGAAAGGTGAACGAATCCCTTAAAAATTCGGCAGCCTAACGACACCACTTAAACATTCATAAAACAAAATGATGAGAGTAAGAGAGTATCTCTCATCATATGAACTTAAAATGGGAAGTATGATGAATATAAAATAGCATCCCCAACATAATAACATGGAGCTTAGAAGAAATGACATAAACGAGAGTACTTGAAAAGAAAGAGAGAGGTAGGATCCCTTACCTTAAAATGTAACTCTTAAAACTCAAAGGTTGAGAC
This sequence comes from Viscum album, assembly GCA_963277665.1. Taxonomy (NCBI): domain Eukaryota; kingdom Viridiplantae; phylum Streptophyta; class Magnoliopsida; order Santalales; family Viscaceae; genus Viscum; species Viscum album. The sequence goes on along the minus strand of OY728119.1, from coordinate 173,688,624 downwards.
CTTGAGAGCTTGGGGGAACCTTGGGAGGACTCCTTGGGAGGTAATGAGACCAGAGATTCATTGGGGAAGAGTTGGGAGTCGAATGGATGAGAGGATGGCTTGGTATTTATAGGGTGAGTGAGGGGACAAGGCATTAATGGCCAAGGGACACCTCATTAGTGGTTTTGGAAAAACCATGGGCTTGCCCATGGTATTTGCCCATGGTATTGGCCACTTGGGACACCTCATACCTTATCTTACTATTCATAAGTCGACCATATTTATTACATACTTAATACATCATTTAATGATGTCATTAAACACCCGTAACTTAAAAACTGTATTTTCACTATTCATCGAAAATTCAACTTTCCCAAAAAAATCCCAAAATTTCACCTTAACCAAATATCGATGCTCTAATTTAAAAAATGAACTCCATTTTATAAAAATAATTTTCTAAATATTTTTAATTTAATTTTTAAATAAATACACTATTCACCGAAAATTCATTTTTTTCAGAAAAATCCCCAAAAATTACCTTAACATAATATCGATGCTCTGAGTTCAAAAATGAAATCCATTTTATAAAAATAATTTTATAAATATTTTTAATTAAATTTTTAATTAAAAAACACTATTCACCTGAAAAAACTAATACTTGACTAATAAATTATGAAACCGTTATTTAACCATTTTATCGAATCACATTACTTAATCAAGGTGCCTAGATTATATTAACGCTTTATTTAAGTGATATTAATAATCCATTTTGTCACATTACTAATCCTAAGCATAAAATCACTATTCATAATTTACTATTCATTAAAAATTAAGTTGATCTTATTAGACTCTAAATTTCGTAATGAACATAATTGTAGAAGAACATTTTTTGAAAATCATTACACATTTTTAATTATTTAAGGTTTACATAAACATTTTTTTTTAAAATATCCTTTCTCTAAAATTCACCGGACATTTAAAAATTCATAAACTACATCATAAGAAGAAATCAAAATTTTTATTTAAATCAAAGGATTACACAAGGCAGTTACGGTCTCCTTACATAGCCCCTTATCACACCAGTATAGGACCTAAGTGTAAGGTGTGCTAAGGTGAGAGAATCTGAGGGAGGCTCAGCCAACATCGCACGAGTAGTAATTTCTATCAGTTTGAACTTCTCGCGAAGGCGATTCCGTTCTAGCTTCACACGATGAAGTTCGGCTTGGGTTTGGTCCAGAGAAAATCCCAGTGGTGCTACCTCCTTCCCAAGTTCTGTTAGATGGGATTCGATCGGTCCAAGACTACTGGGTGAGGCCATCGAATCTTATTTCTATATTAATTAACCAAGATCACTTGTATTTAGAGAAAAAAGTCGCAACATTCAGTTTTCAACGGTCATACTGACTAACGGTCATATAATATTCAAAACCCAACAGTATCATTTTAATTATACTCATGTTATCAAATGAAACAGTTTTGTTGAGTATGAAAAATAAAATAACACACAAAATTAGGAAACAAGATTTATTCAAAATTTCGGGTCGTTACACCGTTGGGTGGTATCCTATTGAGATTTGTCTCACACCCTGCACGGGCCCTTCGGGATGCGTGCAGACTTTATGGATTTACGTGAAGTAAAGAGGCCAGCTTCAGGATCTGGGTTACGTTAGTTGTTGCATGGAGATGGTATGGACCTTGAGGTCATACCTAGCTGGGGTTTACTTGTTGTGTTTACTTTTCTGTATCAGCATGCTCACTTGTTGTAGCTACTGTTGGTTAGCCATTGGCGCCCTTTTGTATGTTGACCTGCTTTGGATGCATGTTTTACTGTTCAGTAGTAGTTACATGTTATCACCATGCTGTTGTGTTTATTTCCGCTGTTGTTGTTATATTTATTGCTTCCGCTGTATATTGTTATTGAATGTGCTTTCGCTAAACGGGTCTGGTTCGAGTCTGCTGAGTCTTTCTTTCCGCTGCATCTTTACTGTTATACTCGGACTAGTACCCTTACTATGATCCTCCAAGAGGGTATAGCCTCCCCACTATACCTATTCAGACCCTCACTGCTAGTCGGCAGCCTTTAGTGTTCGGGGAGGTGCGCCTAAGGTAGTGACGCCCGACCCGTTTGGCACTGTTCGGGTGGCTGGCCAGGTCCAGGTCGTTACATAAATATCCTCACAACCCCAACACTTTTTTGATCAATCATTGTTCACAAAAATTCTAGAGAATTCTTTCATGGCTGAAAGAACTCCTTCCTCCAATAATTCTCTCAAGATCGAGAGACCAAGGCGATCAAAGGTGGACATCGCAAGCGAAGGTTCTTCCGTGCTAGCACCCGGAGATCCCTTCGGCAACGTCCGGAGATACGTGGCACACGTGTGGATCACCTCTAGAGGAATCCTACACTTGGATTCTACGACGCAACGACGGATCACATCGGATCGTGACCGGAGACATCAACAAAGAAAGAATTCCATCAAGGTAATTCTTGTGAATTAATTAAATTAATTATAACCAACATATGATGATCCTATCTCTATGGTTCTGGGAATCCCTCTTTTTTTTGTTCTTCGTTCTATTCCAAAGATCCAGCATTTTATATCATGACGGATCTTAGTTTCAACGTTGTTTAATGCTAAAATTAAAGTTGGGAAAACCCACCAACGCACTTCTGTTGTGCCCGGAACCTTCACCGATCTCATTCTTGCATCACTCCCCCAGAGCTTCTTTAACTTTTTTGTAAATTTCAACATGAACAAAAATGAGAAGTCTCTATCTGATCTCCTTATCCTCATTCGCTAAGTGGACAATAATATCAAGCGTGAAAATCCTTCTGTCCTTATGGTGAATAAAAGGAAAGGGAAGGTGGAGAGATTTAAGCCCAAACATCTTCAAGGCCTTCCAAGAAAAGGAAGGTCAAAGGGGAGGCAATAAAACAAGAGGCTATTTGTTTTTCATGTGGCAATAAGGGCCACTGGAATAAAAACTGCACCCATCCAAGGAAGCAAGGGGAAGCTTCCGGTTTATTTGTTATCGAATGAAATCTATATGTTTCTACTAATTGGGTATTAGATACTGCTTTTGGTGATCAAATATATATCCAAATATAGGAACCAAGTAGATTTCGAATGATTGAACGAGGTGAGGTGGATCTGCGAGCAGCCAATGGAGCCAGACTCACTACTGTAGCTGTCAGAGACTACCACCTCACATTGCCTACTGGGATGGTCTTGGTATTGAAATGATGTTATTATGTACCCTCTGTAACCAAAAACATTATTTCAGTATCAAGATTAGATACTGATGGATTCATCTTCAAGTTTTTAAATGAATGTTGCTACTTTTATAAAGATAGCATTTGTTTTGGTAGGGCACATTTATATAATGGCCTTTTGGTAGGGCACATTTATATAACGGCCTTTATGTGTTAGACTACACGAACCAAGTAATGGAAATCAATGAAAAAGTTAATTCACATGAATCATACCACACCCAACTTTGGCATCACCGGCTAGGTCATGTCAATGAGAAACGTTTGACAAAATTAAATCAAGATGGGTATTTAGATTCTTTTGAACTAAAATCGCTTGGTGTATGTCATGCGTGTCTACAAGGAAAAATGACCAAAGCCCTATTTAGTGGGAAAGGTGAAAGGTATAAAGAGCTTCTAGAATTAGTTCACACAGATGTGTGTGGACCATTTCCAATTGAATCAAGTGGTGGGTTCTTGTACTTCATAACTTTTACTAATGATTTTAGTAGATATGGATATATTTACTTAATGAGGTATAAGTCAGATTCTTTTGATCGGTTCAAAGAATACAAGAATTAAGTTGAGAACCATCTTGGTAAGAAGATTAAGAAACTTCGCTCAGACAGAGGAGGAGAATATCTTAATCATTACTTCATTGATTTCTTATGAAAGTTTGGGATTCTATCTCAACTCACTCCTCCTTACACACCTCAGTGGAATGGTGTAAGTGAAAGGAGGAACCGCACCCTGTTGGACATGGTGAGATCAATGATGAGTCATGTGAGTCTTCCATTATCCTTTTGGGGATATGAATTACAAACAGCAGCACACATACTAAACCAAGTACCAACTAAATCGATAAATGGTATTCCATACGAGTTATGGAGTGGACACAAAGTTATGTTATCAAATTTACATGTGTGGGGTAGCGAAGCATTTGTTAAGGCATCTTCAGGTAACAAACTTGCACCCTGAGGCACAAAGTATATCTTTATAGGATATCCCAAGGAAAAAAGGGGATATTACCTATACAACCCCTCAGATAAAAAGGTTATAGTGGAAAGACATGCCATATTCCTTGAAAGGGAGCACATCTCCAAAAGAGATAGTGGAAGCGAGATAGAATTTGATGAATTCAAGGCTCAAGATACACAGGAGTTGGTACAAGAACAAATTCCACAAAGACCTATGGAAAAATAATCTATTCTAGAGACACAAGAACTGCATAGGATCATGAGAGAGGTGAGAGAACCAGAACGATATGGTTTTCTTGTCACTGAGGATGGTGACTCATTATTGGTGGACAATGATGATCCTCTTACCTACAAAGAAGTAGTTGAAGGCACAAACATTACCAAGTGGCAAGAAGCCATGAATTCTGGAATGGATTCCATGTACCAAAACCAATTATGGATTTTGGTAGATCCTCCAGTTGATGTAAATCCTATTGGTAATAAATGGGTATTCAAGAAGAAACTGGACATGGAGGGACAAGTCAGCACCTATAAGGCATGACTGGTTGCAAAAGGTTTTACACAACGTCAAGGAATTGACTATGATGAAACCTTTTCACCGGTTGAGATGCTAAAATCCATCAGAATCTTATTGGCCATTGCCTCTTACCATGACTATGAAATTTGGAAAATGGATGTGAAAACAGAATTCCTTAATGAGAACCTCCAGGAAGATGTCTACATGACACAACCTGAAGGGTTTGTGACTCCAAAGGATGCCAATAAGGTATGCAAGTTGCAGAAATCCATTTATGGATTAAATCAAGCATCAAGGTCATGGAACATTCATTTTGATGAATCCGTAACGGAATTTGGATTTGTTAAGAACGAATGTGATCCTTGTGTCTATAAAAGGTTTAGTGGAAGTGCAGTTGTTTTTCTAATAGTATATGTTGATGACATATTACTAATTGGCAATGAAGTACCTGTATTACAGTCAGTTAAGTCATGGTTGGATAAATGATTCTCTACGAAAGACTTGGGCGAGGAATCATATATTATTGGGATCAAGATCCATCATGATAGATCCAAGAGAATGCTGGGACTGAGTCAAAGTACATACATTGACAAGATACTGAAGAGATTCAGTATGGAATAGTCCAAGAGGGGATTGTTTCCAGTGTCACATGGCATTTATCTTTTTAAGAAAATGTGTCCTCAGACACATGATGAAAGAAAGAAAATGGTAAGGATTTCTTAAGCATCCACGATTGGGTCAGTCATGTATGTTATGCTATGTACGAGGCTAGATGTTGCTTCCTCATTAAGTGTGGCAGGAAGATATCAAGCTGATCTAGGAGACCACCATTAGATGGCAGTCAAGACTATCCTTAAGTATCTGAGGCGTACTAAGGATATGTTTCTGGTTTATGGAGGATATGAGGAATTAGTCATCAGAGGACATGTAGATGCTAGTTTCCAAACTGATCAAGATGAAATGAACTCGCAGACTGGATACATCTTTAGTTTGAATGGAGGTGCAGTGAGCTGGAAGAGCTCAAAGCAAGGTGTGGTGGAAGATTCTACAGCAGAGTCTGAGTATATCACAGCTTCTAAGGCAGTAAAACAAGTAGTTTGTATGTGAAGCTTCATCTAAGAGCTGGATGTAGTACCTAGTAGTAAAGATACTATCACACTCTATTGTGATAATACTATAGCAGTGGCACTTGCAAAAGATCCAAAGTCACATCAGTGGACAAAGCACATACTTCAGAAGTATCATCTCTTGAGAGATTTTTCTCAGAGAGGTGAAGTTGCAGTGAGCAGTATTTCCATAGAAGACAACACGGCAGACCCCTTGACTGAAGCCTTGACTCAGTAGAAACATGATCATCATGTGAGGTCTAGCAGACTAAAAGTCGTAGGCAGTTGGCTCTAGTCCAAGTGGGAGTTTGTTAGAGTTGGTGTCCTGAGAACCAATTGTTTGTACTTTGATTACATGAATTTACACTTATTATATATTGTTCATTGTTCTGTATGACTATAATATAATGATGTCTTGGAATATTTGTTGCATTAATAAGTTCATGGAAGATCCCCACTATGATGAGAACCTTGAAATGATATAACAATATTCTTAAATAAATTTCTACGGTTGGATGACATACTATGATAGGACACATAGTATACATACTGTCATGTGTGAGTACTCGTAAGAAGATGAGACTCTTTCTCATGGAGTATGCACTTGGTAATCTCCAAGATAGGAGATTATGAGAACAGACCCACTATTAGTAATTCTACATGTCTTGGTGTCATTGGACATTACTATCTACGAGTGTGTGTAATGGTCCTTAGACTAGAAGATTATCATTAACTTATGTCATGACTCGCGCACTTAGATTTTTTGACGAAAACATTCACGAAGACAGTTGGTGGGAAGTAGGGTACGTTGGGTGTGTCACGAATGACATGTTGTTAATGGATAAGTCGAGGAAGGATTTTTCCCTTCCATATTTATGGAAGTAGATATCTCGGGACCATTGATTGAAATAAAACTGTCGCCCAAATTCCATGGCCATGGTGTAACGACGAGTTTATTTATGGAAGTCAAAGAATGAAAGATCAAGCATATAGGTTTATGACATTTCCATGAAACCTACTTGATGACATATTGAGACAAAGGGATTAAATTACACGGTAAGCGTTCGTATGAGGTGACACGTCAATGTGGCATAAACTTCTTTCTCTTAGGTTCCTTGACCTGTTTCTAGACAGTAATCTTGGACTTTAGGCAAGCCCGCCTAATGTCAACGATAAAGACACCTAGAGGGTCACACACTAAGTGTATCAAAGTATCTCAAGTAGAATAAAGATTATTCCCGTACATGGTTTAATAATTATTCAAGGAAGCCTAAATCGTTTTAATGATGGAGGAAGAATAAAATGAAAACAAGATATACACACCATGTATTAATGATTACATGTCGTGTAGTTTTCATTTTGGAATGGAAATGAAAAACAAGTACACACAGTGTATTAATGATTATATGCCCTGTAGTTTTATGAAAAACAAGTACACGTCGTGTATTAATGATTACACGCCGTGTAGTTTTTCCAGTCGAGATTTTGAGGAAATAATATTGTTTTATTAAATGATATTTATTATAATCAGCGTGGGCGCATGTCAAGGAATTAATGATTCGACATTTGGGGGTTTTCAATAAGAGTTAATGAAGTAAATAAAATGTGTAACATGTTTATTTATTTTCATAACTCTATAACCTCAAACTCGATTATAAATATCCTCACAACCCCAACACTTTTCCTTAATCATTGTAAACAACAATTCTGGAGAATTCCCTCAAGGCCGAGAGAACTCCTTCCTCCAAGAACGCTCTCAAGACTGAGAGAGATCCTCCTCCATCAGATTAAAACGATCTAAGGTGGACAATGCAAGCAAAGGTTTCTCCATGCTAGCACCCGGAGAATCCTTTAGTGACATCCAGAGATATGTGGTGCACGTGTGGATCACCGCTAGAGGAAATCTACCCTTGGCTTCTATGACACAATGATGAATCACATCAGAATGTGATCAAGAATATCAACGAATAAAGAACATCCAAAAAGGTACTTCTTGTCAATTAATTAAATTAATTATAATCAACCTATGACGGTCCTCGTTTGTGGTTCCGGGACCATACTTCTTTGTCTATTTATGTGATTAGATCTGTGGATACTGGCTTTTATCATCGTATTGATCCCGGATTGATCATTGCTAATGACAAAAAGCCAAGTGGGAACATCCACCCATGAGCTTCCGCTATGCCCAGAACCTTCAGATGGTTCTTGTTATCGTTTTTCTAACAAGGCTGAAGTGAACTAACAGAGTACGGATATCGGATGAGAAAACTTTCAGTCACTTGAAGAAAACATCAAAATCCCAACAGTCCATGATTCATTGATGACCTTTGAATAAGATGTGACAACCCATCAGTGTATTTTACACATCACAACAAGTTCTTCATTTTATTTTTTTCATGGTTTTGGGTTGTATGCATTCTGATATTGGGCTTAAGGGTTTTTAATTCGTTTCTTCTGCTTTAATTATTAAACTATATCCTCAGAAACTAAGCAATCGCACATAGGGATGCCATTGGGATTTTCATGGAAGATATTAGGTTGAATAGAGTAAAGGATAAAAGATTATGGTTTTAGCTACAGAAAATGTCTATTAATGAGAAAAACTCATGTAGAAAGTGAAAGATAAAAAATTCCAAGGTTGTTGATGCACATTTTGCTTCATAATCATCTCAATTACCTCAAGTGACTGAAAACCCAGTACATTAAATAATATTAACATGTTTAACTCTCACAAAGAAAATTACCCAATTGCTTCATCTTAGGACATTCCAACCCAATCCGTCAATAATTCAAGTGCCTATTGTGGGTTATATATCGATGCCACTCCCTTGTAAATCAAATGGGTTTGTTCGACAATACTTCCTTAAAAGTTTTTATAGATTTTGGATAAGTGTTTAGATAATTCTTGCTCAAACTGGTTTCTGCAACTAATATAAGTGGTTTTTTTCTGAAATTTAATCTTGTAAATGCTATAATATATTTTCAATAAGTGTTGTAAAAGAGAAACCCGATTAATTTTTTTATAATAAGTGTTTCCAAGGTACTATGAAATTCTTTCAAAATTATTTTTGTTACATAAATATGTCCAAAATTCTTCCAATGTTAGATTGAAACATACAAAGTGTGCTTAATGAGTGTCATGACTCTTATGTATTTCATGAAATTTTTAATTCACACAAAATGAAGTTATTAAATATTTGGGATAATAAGAATACACCTCTAATAAGTAAAGAACCCATGTGAGACTAATACCCTAGAAGAGAAGCAAAGGACATATGGTGGGAACCTAGAACTTAGATGAAAGACTTCAAGGAAGTTGAGTATCCTTCTAGAATGACCTGTCGACTCGACTTCCTCTACCAATATGTTTGGGTTTGAAGTTTGGCTCAACTGAGAAGCAAAGGACTAGTGTCTTTTTTCCATGAATTTATAGTAGTTTTTGTACATTTATCACATACTACAATTATCTCTTACTCTTATGGTGAATGTAGACATTATACATGGAGTGTATCTGAAGACTCCAGTAGCACTTCTGAATCAGACTCAGAGAAGGAAGAAGTAAATATGAAATCCAACATGTGTTTTATGGTAGAAATAGATGAGGTACAATCTTACTACTCTTCTGACTCTAGTTCTGAATCTAGTTACTCTAATGAAAAACTTGTAACCTACTGAAATATGCTCGAAGAAAAATATGATTCTCTATTTAAGAAGCATTAGTCTTTAAAGAATATTCATAAGGCTATTTCTGATGAAAGAGATACAATTTTGAAACAATATAAGGAGTTAACTGAAAAGTTTAAATCAATTAACACTAACAATACAGATTATGAATCAAAGATAAAAACACTAAAAACTAAAGTGGAAACTTATAAAAATGCAGCCCTTGTTTTTACTAAAGGAGAAAATACTTTAAATGAAATTCTTGGTGAAAATTTCATTAAAAAGGAAAGATTTGGAATTGATAGTAAAGGAGAAAAACCTAAGCTGTACAAGAATTATTTTATTACAAGTGCAAAAAGATTAAATTGTAATTACTATGGAACAAGGGGACATATTTCAAAAAATTGTTTCTTAAGACAACCCCAAATAAGTGGTATTAGGAAAGCTTCTGTAACAAATAATTTATTTGAATCTTCTGAAATTAGAAAATCTAAGCAAGTCTGGATTCCTAGATCTTTGCTGGCTAACACCCTTGGACCCAATAGAATATGGGTACCAAAGCAAATTGTGTAAATGCATTTACAGAGAGTAGGTCACAAAAGAAAAAAGGACATATGGTATATGGATAGTGGTTGCTCAAGGAATATGAGTGGAAGCTCATCGAACTTCACTACACTAACAAAAAAAGATGGTGGACTAGTTACATTTGGTGACAATGCCAAAGGGAAGATCATTGGTATTGGAATAGTTGGAGATCTAGAAGTTGTCTCAATCAACAAAGTACTTTATGTACAAGGATTGAAACACAATATGATAAGTATATCTCAACTATGTGATGATGAATATACTGTTGATTTTTCTAACAATTGTTGTTTTGTTTTTGAAAAATAAACTGCTAAAATTTAGAGCACCTAGAACTGAAAATGTGTATACCCTGGATTTAAATTATTTGTGTAAACAACAAGTAAACTACTTAATTGCTAAAGTGAATGAATCTTGGATCTGGAATAGGAGACTTGGACATTGTAATGTATATGTTTTATATAAATTATCTAAGAAACAATTAGTTTCTGATTTTCCTAGTCCTAGATTTGAAAGTGATAGATTTTGTGATGCATGTCAACTTGGAAAGAAACACAAATCATCCTTCAAATCTATTAACAAAATTTCTACATCTAAACCTCTAGAACTTATCCATATAGATTTGTTTGGACCTTCAAGAGTAGCAAGCTTGGTTGGTAAATTATATGTATATGTTTTAGTTGATGAATATTCTAGATTTACCTAGATTTTCTTTTTAAAATTTAAAATTGAAGCTTTTAATTTATTTGAAAGTTTTTGTAAATCTTTTCAAAATGAGAAAGGTTTTAGAATAATTTCATTAAGAAGTGATCATGGTGGAGAATTTGAGAATCTGGAATTCAATTCATTTTTCTCAAATATGGGTATTAAACACACCTTCTCTGCACCAAGAACGCCTCAACAAAATGGAATTGTTGAAAGAAGAAATAGGACTATTCAGGAAATGGCTAGGACTATGCTAAATGGATACAATATTCCTACCTATTTTTGGGAATAATCTGTAAGCACAGCCTGCTATACAATGAATAGAGTTTTAATTGGACCAATTTTGAAAAATACACCCTATGAACTTTGGAATAACAGAAAACCTAAAGTAAATTACCTTAATAATTTTGGATGCAAGGTTTACACCTTGAACACTATGGACAGTCTTGGTAAGTTCGATCCAAAATCTAATGAAGGAATTTTCTTAGGATATTCAGCTACCTCTAAAGCTTATAGAGTCTATAATAAGAAGTCAAGGATTGTTGAAGAATCAGTTCATGTGAAATTTGATGAATCTGATCCCTTTGAGAAAAGGACAGATCAAATGGATGAATCTAACACTAATGATAACCTGAGAATTGAGAACTTGAAAATGATTTTGAAAAGGATATAAATGAAATTCAGTCTAGTTCAGAAGAACATGATACTAAAGAACATATAAGTGTACAACCTAGACAGACTAGAACCCTAAAGAATAACCCTTTAAAAACTATAATAGGTGACTTAGACACAGGAATAAAAACTAGAATAAATATTGGAAATCTTGTAGAATTCTCTACCTTTCTATCCCAACTAAAACCTAATACAATGAAAGAAGATTTAGATGATGAAAGATGGATGATAACAATGCAAGAAGAATTAAACCAGTTCAATAGAAATGAAGTCTGAGAATTAGTTAAAAGACCACAGAATTATCCAGTGATAGGAACAAAATGGGTCTTTAGGAATAGACAATATGAAAAAGGAATAATAACTAGAAATAAATCAATACTTGTAGAAAAAGGATATAATCAGGAAGAAGGTATAGACTATGACAAAACCTTTGCACCTGTAGCTAGGTTAGAAGCTATTAGAATTCTCTTAGCATATTCATCTCATATGAATTTTAAATTATTTTAGATGGATGTTAAGTATTCCTTTTTTAAATGGTTATTTAATGGAGGAAGTTTATGTTGAGCAACCTCCTGGTTTTGAAAATTCACAAAATCCAGATTCTGTTTTTAAACTTACTAAAGCTCTTTATGTCCTTAAACAAGCACCTAGAGCTTGGTATGAAAGATTAAGCTCTTTTCTATTGAAAAATAATTTTACTGTTGGAATGGTATATCCAACACTATTTAAGAAAACTTTAAATTTTAATATTTTATTGGTTCAAATTTATGTTAATGATGTAATTTTTGGATAAACTAATAAATCTATTTGTCATGAGTTTTCAAAATTAATGAAAAAAGAATTTGAAATGAGTATGATGGGAGAATTAAATTTCTTTTTAGGACTACAAATTTTTCAAAAAGATTTTGGAAATATTTTGAATCAAAGAAAATACATTACTAGTTTACTTAAAAAATTTGGACTTGAAAACAGCAAGACATATACAACTACTATGTGTACTAATATAAAACTTGATTTGGATGAAACTGGAAAATCAGTTGACAACAAGTTATATAAAGGTATGATTGTTAGTTTATTATATCTTACTGCTAGCAGGCCAGATATAATGTATTCAGTATGTCTTTGTGCTAGATTTAAATCAAATCCAAAAGAATCCCATTTAACTACTGTTAAAATAATTTTTAGATATTTAAAAGGAACTATTTTTCAATATCTACTTTATCCCAAAACTTTTGATTTTAATTTAATTTCATATTCAGATGAAAACTTTGGGAGTTATAGATTATATAGGAAAATAACTTCGGGTAATTGTCACTTTTTGGGAAAATCTTTAGTGTCATGGTCAAGTAAGAAACAACACTCAGTTACCCTGTCAACAGCTGAGGCAAAATATGTTTCTGCTTTGCAGTTGTTGTGCACAAGTGTTGTGGATGAAAAACACTCTTATGGACTTTGGACTAAATTTTAATAATACACCTATTTTATGTGATAATATGAGTGCAATTAATATTTCTAAAAATCCTATTAATCACTCAAGAACTAATCATATTGATATCAAACATCACTCTTTAAGAGATCATGTTATTAAAAAGGATATATTTTTGGAATTTGTTAATATAGAAATTCAATTAGCAGATATTTTTACAAAACCACTTCCCACTACAAGGTTTGACTTTATTAAGGTGGAGTTAGGTTTATTTAATTTTAAATAAAATTTTAATTTTATTCATTTATTCTTTTTTTACTATTTAAATATAAATTTGTTATTTATTTTTCAAATAGAATAAACTTTTCTATTAAGATTTGTTTTTATATACGCCGCAGACAATTTTTTTTTTAAATCTATGTAATAATTATTGATAACACGGGAATCAAGGTTGTCATAACCTTTCAAATTCTGGACCGTTTCATTTCCACCAAAACCCTTTCGAACCCGTGAAATCTCACCACTACTTGTCAACCCTAATCTTCAAATCTCTGAAAACCTAACCTTCAAACCTTCATATATTTTCACAGAAATGGCAAAGACTAAGAGATCTGATGAGGCCAAGACCAGAAATGCCAAGAAACAATGCTCAGTAGGAAGGAAAATCCTATAGGGAAAGGTGATTGTTTTAGCGTGTCTATTTCAGACGAACTTGTTGTTAAAACAATCCCTATCGTTTCAGAATCTCGAACAGATCTTCAATAGTGAGAATATGGAATTCTTGTATGAAGTAGAGCTTCGATATTTATTTAAATCTATTCAATTTAGTTTGGGAGATTATTATGACACCGTGATGGCTAAGATAGAGGATAGAGATTTTCAATCTCTTCAGTTTAAATTAGTCAAATACTGAACTTCCCTCCCAAGGAAGTGTTTAATTTTGATTTGAAAAGTATAGAATATTATGTTCATAAATCTGAAGACATTATGTCTTTTCTGTTTGGCTCTACTAACATAAGTAAAATTTTAGTTAAATATTTGGAACCAGATCATAAGATCCTTGTGAAATTTGTACAAACAGGGATAGCACCCAGAATGTCAGAGATAGATAACATATTGTATCCCGACATGTACATAATGTATATTCTGCTTAGTGATGTAAAATTAAATTTTCCTAGGTACATGGTGAGGTACCTGAGTTACTACTGTCAAAGTGAAGCTGGAATGAATTTCTACCCTTTTGGTAGATTCATTTCAAAACTCTTGTTCAAGAAAGACATGGTGAGACTGGTTGATGCTAGAACTCGTTGTCACCATAGTAATGTTTTTAATGCTGGTACTTTAAGAAAAATTGGTTATTTCTGGAGTATAGTAAAAAAGAAAAATCATTCCAGTAGGAGCTGATGAAGAAATAGAAGAAGAGAGAGCTCAGGATCATCCTAAAAAGTCAAAGGAAAATCAATCTACACCCAGAGTTAGCTCTGTTTCCAGAAGAATAAGTTTTAAAGTTGAGACTGTTCCAGAGGAAGCCAGTCAAGTAGGACTTCAAGTAAAAAAGAAAAAGGGATGCTACTGCTCATGAAGAGCACATTTCAAATGTTTTAACCACACAAGATTTATTGAGTTACAGATTTGTAAGAGAAGCTACTATTGAAAAATCAATGGAAGTTGTTATTGAGAGGTCAAAACCAGTGGAAGAACCTCAGATTCAATCTATAATTCAAGTATAAGCTGAAGGAGAGACTCAGGAACATGATGTGGCTGTTATAGAAGTTGAACCAGAAAGAATTGAAGTTGAAAGAACAGAACCAGAGCCTGAAGTTGAAATTGAAAAAGAGGCAGTGCCTGGAGTAGATGTGGATAGTCCTCAATTAGTTAAAGATGAAATTATTCAAGATAATCAAATAGCAGAAGTGATTACTGATGTAAAGGATTAAAACCCTTCATATGTACAAACAAAAGTTCTTCAGGGGGATTTTTCTGTGGAAGAGTCTAGAAAAGACTCATAGGAAAAATCTGTAGACCAACCAGTTATAAAAGATAAGGAGAAAGAAGATGTCGAATCCTTACCCCTAGTAAGTACATCACTTTCATGCTGAAAAGGATAATCAAGCACAAGGTACCTCTAAATCAGAAAATGAGGAAGTTTAATAAATATACAAGGATTTGTAGAGAGTGGAGCAAGAGAATGATGCTCTGAGGAGAGCATTGGAAAAAGAAAAATTAAAATTCCAGAGGCTAAAGAATAGTACAGTTTCAAAGAAAGAATTTGAAATTTTTAAGAAGGATATGCTGAATTAGGTTGCAAAATTAAAGTCTAAAATGGTTATGAATTCATATTTGTCAGATCTCAAATCATTTATGGAGACGAAGTTGGCATCTGTCAGGATCGATGGGGCCAGTGGTTCAGGTACTTCACATGATTTGATCAGAAGATTTAAGGCAATAACCATTGTCTTAGTTGATATGAATGACAGGTTGCATGATTTTCAATGCAATAGTGATCCTCTTTTAGTGCTGCTAGACAATCAGAAGTTTTTAGTTGAACAATTGACCTCAAATGAACCAGGAATCGGATCTGTCTTGGATAAGTTAATAGAGAAGTTGTCTTAGTTATTGGAGAAGGAATAAAGACTACATGAGTTTTTCAGAGTCAACTTACTTGAAGACATTCATATGACTCAAGAGAATAGGGATCTTATTGTTATTCTTGGTGATGGAATGATGAGGAGACTAAGGGAGAAGCTATTAGAAATCAAGGAAGTAGTTCAAACAAGATAGACCCTATCTAAACCCTGACCAACCCTTGATTCCTGTATTTATCAATTTTGTACTATTAAATATTTTCAATGAAAATCTGTTTCATTAAATATTTGTGTGTTTTTTTGTTTACTTTAAAATCTTTTAAGAGGGAGAAGTTTGGATAAATATTTTTTTATTTACAAAAAAAAATTTATTTTTATTAAAGGGGATATATTTTTCTTTACTTTTATTTTTTCACTTTTTAAAAAGGGGGAGAAATTTATTTTTATGATTATAGATGACACAATGTTTATTTATTTTTTAAATAATCTTGTTAAAATTAAATATTGATTTATCTAATCAAAATTCTAAACTATATGTAATTAATTTTGAAAATTAATTTCATTTATTATTTTATGGGTTTTGTTATCATTAAAAAGGGGGAGATTATTGAGAAAGTTTTGTTTTCAACAATACATAATGTTTTTATTTAAAGGGGATATTGTTAAGAACAATACTCTATCTCTTTATAATGATTTTGATGCTCAAAAATACCTTTATTTATTTTCTAATGATTTTACTTTAAGTATATTTGAGGATTTATATTTTATATATTCTTATTTTTGGAAGAGTATTCAAGATTTTTTGTACAGTGTGGAACAAGTGTTAAAGAGTTTGGGAATTTTATTCAAAGTATTCTGGAAACACTGTTCATACCCTACATGTGGAAACGTAGCGTAAAGAAAGGAACTCGTTGTTTTCTTTACAAGTTATCAGAAAATTATGGTTAATCAACCATACGTTATCAGAGAAGTATGAAAAAGAACCCTACGTTAGGAAAGAACCCTACGTTTGGGATATTAGAAAAGTATGGAAGGAGAACTGTACATAAGTGTTAAACGTTACGTTTGTTTCTCAAAAGTATGGTTCATCAACCTTAATTTTGTAAACAACCTTTCATTTCTTAGAAAAGTATGGATCATGTACCTTTCATTTGGAAGCTTATAAAAGTATGGATCATTTATCATACGTTTGAAAGTTGAAGAGAAAAGTATGGATGGACAACCCTACATTTGTGATCAACCATACGTTGAAAACCTTACGTTTGAAGGAAACATCATCAAACTTATGTTTATGATCTATGTTACATTCAGAGGATTCATACTGTACAACTCAACCTTACATTTGGCGTCGGAGAGTTTAAAGTTGATATTATTATTCAACGACCTGCAAGTGAATTATCAGGCTGATTTTAAGCCGGATTAAAATCTGATTTTAAAGCGTGTCTTTGACGAGTTCAGAGTCGTTTAAGGATCGAATTAAAAGGAGTTTTTCATGGAGAATTACAAGGAGAGTTATGACTACTCTGTAAATTAAAAAGTTTTAATTACACGAGTAAAAAGATGAAGATTGTGGATCTGATTTTTATAGAGGAAGTATTCGTTATATCTGTGTGTGTTTTTCAAGGTGTGTGAGAGAGTACAAACTGCATATAGTGATCAAGAACACAAGTGCAGATGCATCTATCAAAATATGAAATCTGTTGTATGACATTTTAGAAGAGACCAAAAAATAGAGTCAATCACGATCTACATTTCTGTTGAATATGAAGAGCTATAAAAGCTCTGTTTGTTAAAGAAGAAGATACACGACATAAGATTCACTTATTCGGCATTGAAGGTCAATTGTGAATCTACTGCTACTAAAGTTGTGATTTATATTTCTATATCTACTACAACGGGATCGACTCAGAATGACTCTTTCTTGAAGATCATTCTTTCTGAAGACGACAATCCATTTACTATCAATTGCATTCTGTTTCAATTGTGAAGAACAATTGGGAGAGTATTTTCAAAGAACAAATTATTTTTACCTTGAGTGGTCAGCTTCTCGTTCTAAGATGTGTAGGTTCTATGATTGAACCAGGAGGCTATGTTTTTCTTAGATTGTAAAGGTTTCAACTGCCTATCCTCGGTTGTTGAAAGGTCTGTTGAGATGAGGACCAGATAGTTAAAATCACCAAGCTCATGGAGTAGAGCATTGGTGGAGTGGACTAGAAGCCTTTTGTTCCCCGAACCACTATATATCGTGTGTCCCTACATTTCATATTTCCACTGCATTAATCTATTTGATTAAAGATAAAGTACATAACACGATCTTGTGAAGATATTTGAAAAGACACAATTCACCCCCTCTCTTGTGTATATTTGATATAATCTCGATCCAATAGGGAGCTCAGCTGAAGGTGGTGCATCGTGCGATCAGGAGGAAGGGGAAGGGGGGTCGGCATCACGCAACAGGAAGGGGAAGGGGGTCGGCTACGAGGTAAAGGGGGAGGATTAGACTAGGGTTTTTTCATTCTAATTCAATTGATTTAAATAAAAAACTAGAAAATGAATAAAATTAAATAGATACTGAAAAATAAATAATATAGCCGCAAAGTGTTGGGTTGGGGTGTGATAGTATATGCCCTTAGTAATTTCTAATGTAGAAAATTATAAGAACGAGACCCACCAGTCAAAAAAACGCATTAATATGTGTCATTAGATGTTCCTATCTACATATGGGTGTATTGACCCTTAGACTTTAATATTGTTATTAATGAGTATTATAAGTAGTGTATGTTGATGCATTTATGAATACCACAATGACATATGTTCAGGAGAGGTAGGATATATTGGGTGTGTCACGAGTAATATTTCATTAATGAATAATGTGAGAAAGGATATGTCTCTTCTGTTCTTTAATGGAAGTTGACATCTCATACACATTGATGGAAATGATATAGCTTAAATAAATTCATGACCATCATGTTCTATAGGAAAGTTTGATTTCCAAAAAGTCAAATAAAGAGACATAGAGTACATTGGTTGATGTCACTAACATGAATTCTACTTGATTAGAGATGTCATGATAAAGAGATTATGTTATACAGTAAGCTTATATGAGGTATTATGTTGTTACGACATTGACTTATTTCTCTATGTGTGTCTTGGTGTATTTCTAGATGCTAACCTAGTACTTTAGGGTGCTTCACGAAATGTCACTGAGAAAGAGGCCTAGAGGGTCACACACTAAGTGTATCGAGAATCTCAGTTAAATAATATTATTATTTAATAAGTTGAATAAATATTATTCTCACACGTGATTTAATAATTATTTATATTTTCTTGATCACATATATTAAGTCGCCAGTTGTTCGAGAGAGTATTTTTGTGAGCAGAATATTTAATAAATATTTATTTTCTATTTAGTGAATATAATATTTATTTATTTATTGAAAAATAATATAGGAATATTTATTTATTAAATAAATAATCATTATCCAAGTCCTGATAAATATTATGGAGGAACAGAAAATCAAGTTTAATGGTCCGGTGAGAAATAATATATATTGAATATTAATTGAATAAATAATATTTAATTTAATTCACAAGTATAGTGCATGTTAAGAAATAATATTATTATTATTATTATAGAAATGTGCTTCCATAGGGATTCTGAAAATAATAAATGGTGCATGTTCAATTATTATTTTCTAACCCTAGCGGTATATAAAACCAATTATATTGTTTTCTTAATATACCCGCCTCGTTTTGGGTTGTGCTCAACGAAATCTAAAGAGAATCTTCTCAAAGCCCTAGAGAGATCCCACTTCATGATTGCTCTCAATAATGGAGAGTGATCCTCATCCACCACCACTCTCGAGTCTAGATAGATCAAAGAGCACCCTTCCTTGAAGTGATTCTCTGGTTGATCAAAGGAGAACGACACAAGTGTTAGGATCTACCGTGCTAGCACCTAGAGATTCCTATGACAATGTTTGTAGGTTCATGGAACATGTGTGGGTCATCACTGGGGTGAATCTACTCTTGATTCCTACAATGCAATGACACTATAACGTAGAGACTTTCATAGATTCGTCAACATAGAAATAATTTCTCGCAAGGTAATTCATTAATTTCATAAATTAATTATAAATAATATGTGACAATCTTGCACTTTGGTTCTAGTTTTATTTCTACTATCTATATTCTTTGATTAAATTTGGTTGATCCCAATATTTATCGTTGTGTAAATCTTAGATTAATCATAGATTATGACAAAAGGATGAGTTGGGAATGCCCTATCTGATGCTTTCATTGTGCTCAAAACCTACACTCTCTTGCCACAGTGCTATCAGGTAAGGCCTAAAATAGTCTACTTTTCATGACTCCCCTCTCCATACTTTTATTCCAATTGATGAGGATTCCTTCGATGAGGTTATCATCCTCTTCCATTAGTATTCAATGAACTAACAAAAGGTACTTGGACCTCTCCTCCCATGAGCTCCTCATTTAGGATCAAATTTTGGACATCGAAAAACACAAGATTAGTCTTTCCATACAAATTTCTTTCATTCATGACAATGGAATCCTAATATTTCGATAAATATGAAAGTAGTGGAATAGCCCACACATCATCTTCAAAAGTCACTTTCGCTGACTTGAGTTGAATTCTGACCATGTTAAAATCATTCGCATGATATGTCGTTGACTGTCCTTCTAATAGCCTCAAGCTAAACAAATGCTTCATTAAGAAAAATTGGTTTGAGACTATCAGTTTTTTGAACATCTCTATTGGGGCCACCATAAGTGCAGTTGTGGTCTTCTTATCCATTATGTTGATGGACACATTCCATACCAACACCATCCTTACCAAGACTAAAGTTCTATTATCTAACTTTTCTCATTCTCCTTTCTCCATCTTTTTAGGTTTCCCACCCAACAAAAGTTCAAGATACTTCTAGATGAGACAGTACTCTATCTGCATCTTCTAGAACCCAAAGTTGGTTATGTTGAACTAAATTATTTGAACCTTGCCTTCTTTCATTGTAATGTCTTCCAATGAGAGTATGACCAACTTAAAATCAATATGACATTGAGGCAAGTGAGAAAGTTTCTTCAATTGTCAAGTATGTCCAAAATAAGTATCCTTTGATACCACTAAATAAGAAGAAGGTGCCTAAAAACTGATACAAACAAAGAATGGTTGAACTCGAGTTCACCGAAAAATTTTATGCATCAGTAGTTCACAATACATAATAAAACCAGTTATTTTTTATTCCCTTTTTCATGAAGCACTGAAATTAGGAAGACTTGTTTCACCTCAATCTCCCCTTCAAAGATGAATCGTGCACATACTCTAACTCAATGTGAAGGAAGAAACAATAGGGAAAAATATAGACACAAGTTTTATATGGTTTGGAATTTTGTCATGCGTCCACAGGAGAACACTACAAAACTTTTTATATTATCAGAATAATAAGAATTATGAACATTGAAGCTAAGTAAACCAATGTTACACTTTTCATAGTTCAATATAATCGACCTCAGCTGCTAGTCCCACCTCTTTTTATAGAGGTTCATTGTTGGTCAAACAGTTTGTGTTGCAATCTGACATTTATGGTCTATCATTCGTTGACTTATCCCTCAAACTGAGGAATCCACTAACTCAGCCGTCCCAGCCGATACACTATTCACCACGCTCAAACACCAGTATGCACATCCCTCAGAAGTTCATGGAATTCTGGTAAGCATAAATGCATGTTGAAGGTTCTTGTTATCATTTTTCTGATAAGGCTGAAGTGAACTAACATAGTACGAATATCGGATGAGAAAACTTTCATTCACTTGAAGAAAACATCAAAATCCCAATAGTCCATGATTCATTTATGACCTTTGAATAAGATGTGACAACTCGTCAGTGTATGTTACACATCAGAACAAGTTCTTCATTTTATTTTTTGCATGGTTTTGGGTTGTATGCATTCTGATATTGGGTTTAAGGGTTTTTGGACCAATGATTCTTCAGGCCCTGACCATCTTTTTTGGACCAATGATTATTCAGGCGAGTACACTGTGAGATCTGGGTACAGACTGGCTCTTGGCATTCACTCTGGAGATCGTTACGAGGGACCATGGAAAGTGATTTGGAAGCTCAACTTCCCCCCAAAAGTTCTCCATTTCTTGTGGCAGGTGTTCACGGGACCCTTCCTACCATGAGCCTCATTGTTTATCGAAATATGACCAGCACTGATTCATGCCCCTTCTGCCCAAATATTCCTGAAACTCCTTGGCACGCCATCATGCACTGCTTGGGAGACAAGGAAATTTTGAATCAATGGGTCTTGGCTTCAGATGCTTCATCGGACATTGCCTCTGACCTCCCTGATCTCCTGATGCGCTGGTGTTACTCTCTTTCATCGGCTCATGCAAGCGCTCGTTGCACCCTGGCCTAGATCATTTGGGTTCAGCGCAACGATTCGATCTTCCACCATGTCCATCAGACCCCTGAGTTCTGGATTGAACGAGCCACTTCATGGATTGAGGGCTGGAAGGACCGCAACAGACCCCTCTTTCCAGGCGTTTCCCCCTCCTGCCCCCCTCATTGGACCCCCCCCCCCCCCCAAGGAAGGGAGTCTTAAGCTTAACGTGGAAGCCTCTCTCCCCAAGGATGGGCTTGTTGCTCTAGGCCTCTTGGCTCGAAATCATCTGGGGCAGATCATTGCAGCAAAGTATGGACCACATAATGCCTTCTGGGAACCTGCAGTTACTAAGTCCTTTGCCATTCTTGCAGGGATGATGTTTGTTGTGGAATGCAGATGGGATGATATCATTATCGAGTCGGACTGCCTTTCGGTTATCAATGTCATTCACCACAATGAGGATGGACTTCAGGCCTTTGGCTTCATTGTCAGAAGAATCCGCTTGCTGTACCAAAGCTTCTCTTGCTTCACCTTCTCCTTTACCAAAAGGGAAGGAAATAATGTGGCCCATGAACTGGCGGCCTTAGGCCCCTTCGATGTCAACCAACTATGGCTGGATAACTTCCCTTCTTGGCTCTTCTTATGTACTGCTACTGATATTCATCATTAATATTATCCTTCTTTCAAAAAAAGTATTAAACTATATCCTCAAAAACTGAACAATATCACATAGGGATGCCATTGGGATTTTCATGGAATATATTAGGTTGAATAGAGTAAAAGATCAAAGATTATGATTTTAGCTACATAAAATATCTATTAATGAGAAAAAATCATGTAGAAAGTGAAAGATGGAAAAATCCAAGGTTGTTGATGCGCATTTTGCTTCATAATCATCTCAATTACCTCAAGTGACTGAACACCCAGTACATTAAATAATATTAATATGTTTAACTCTCACAAAGAAAATTATCCAATTGCTTCATCTTGGGGCATTCCAACCCAATCCGTCAATAATTCAAGTGCCTATTGTGGGTTCTATATCGATGTCATGCCCTTGTCAATCAAATGGGTTTGTTCAACAATACTTCCTTAAAATTGTTTATAGATTTTGGATAAGTTTTTAGATACTTCTTGCTCAAACTGGTTTCTACAACTAATATAAGTGGTTTTTTCTGAAATTTATTCTTGTAAATGCTATAATATATTTTCAATAAGTGTTGTAAAAGAGAAACCCGATTAATTTTTTTTATAATAAGTGTTTCCAAGGAACTATGAAATGCTTTCAAAATTATTTGTGTTATATAACTATGTGAAAAATTCTTCCAATGTTAGATTGAAACATACAAAGTGTGCTTAATGAGTGTCATGACTCTTATGTATTTCATGAAATTTTTAATTCACACAAAATGAAGTTATTAAATATTTGGGAGAAGAAGAATACACCTCTAATAAGTAAAGAACCCATTCAAGACTAATACCCTAGAATAGAAGAAAAAGACATATGGTGGGAACCTAGAACTTAGCTGAAAGACTTAAAGGAAGTTGAGTATCCTTCTAGCACGACCCATCGGCTTGACTTCCTCTACCAATATGTTTAGGTTTGAAGTTTGGCTCAACTGGGAAGCAAAGGACTAGTGTGTTTTTCCCATGAATTTGTAGTAGTGTTTGTACATTTATCACATACTACAATTAGCTCTTACTCTTATGGTGAATGTAGACATTATATATGGTCAGATCACATAAATCCATTTGTTGATGTTTTTCCCCTCATGTTAAACCGATGTGGATTGAATATCAGTTTGGTGGGGGCATTTGAAGTCAAATGTTGTTCCTCCTCTTATGTTTAATTTTATTATCATGGATTATGAGTTTGTTACCTTTTGTGAATATCAATATTTTGTGTCATTCTAGTAGTCAATTTTAGCCCGGTCAACTTTGTTTAAGAATTGTGGTCATGAGATTTGGATAATCTTGTTATAGGACCCAAGTATAAATTAATGAACTTATAATAAATTTTTAAATTAATTTATAGAACAGTTTTTTTAATAAAAAAAGTAAAACCAACAATAAAAGATGATGGTTGGTTGTGCAGTTGGTGGGATGGTTCCCAATGGAGACATGTTGCAGCTTACAAGCAAAGTATCTTCTGCTCCCATGGAGACTTTCGTTCCCCCTGAATTGACACCCACTCCAGGCACCCTATCCCAGACACTTTATTAATAATGAAAAGAAATGGCAACGAAGAAGAAGAAGTTACTGTAGTAGTAGGGTGGGAGGGGAGGCCACCGTCCCCACAAGTATTTCAAATGTTAGTGGTTTGGTTGTCCCCATCCCCACCCCGGGAGAATACCAGAGAAAACAAATGAGAGAAGAATAAGAAACCACGGGGGATTCCCACAACAGTGTCTTGGAGGGAGAGTCCAAATGAAACGAGGCAACTACAGTCCTTGTTTTTATGTGGGTACCAGAGCTGATCAGGTAATATAAATGGTGGGGCTCTGTTTTTGCTCCCTCTCCTGTGTGCTCTGAGTATCTCTGAAAATGTGCCTAAGAGGAGAGGATCAGAAGGGGAGAGGGATAATGGTGAGGGGAATGGGGTCGTGTGGGGTCGTGTGGGGTCGTGTGGGGCTAAGAGAACGGAGGGAGGGAGAGTCCAAACGAAACTATTTTTGCTCCCTCTCCCATGATGACTTTCCATACCCAAAATAACTCATTACATTTTTAAACAAACCAAGATTTTCATTTTGGAAATCCAATTTCAAAAGACCAATTATCAATTTTGAAACCCGAGAAAAACACCACAAAATCAACTAAAAATCACACCAAGAACGTCCCTAAGCAACCAATTCACTCCATAAATCAAGATTCCAAATTCTCAAAAAAACAACTGCTACACACAGTTTGGTCACACGATTTGGCTGACCGTGAACCAATCGGGTGAGCACATAGGAAGTCATCAGAGGCGATTGCATGGTCTGCACATGGCTTTCTAGGCTATGCGTAGCATCCATGCACCCCTCCAGAATGACCACCAAGTCTCAAAACTACCCAGAAATATGCAAACAGGACTAAGCACCTTGAAAAAAATCAAGAACAACCATCCCAGACCACCCTGGCAATTCAAGTGTCATTCCGAATAGGTGGTGATCAAGAACCTACCCACAATTGACCACTTGTATTCGGAAAATCCTAACTCTAAACTATCAGACATCCCCAAAGTACATGGGATAAACCTCCTCTAATACCATTTTGTCACGAACCCACCTGAGTCAACCATGAACTGGTCACCCGAGACGGTCCGCGACATGTCCTGAAGGGCGTTCCCGATCCCCACGGGTTGACAACTAGTTTCAGGCATCAAAACAAGCAGTTGGGAATGATTTATCCAAGAAAACTAAAAGATAGATAAATAGAAATAAACCAATCAAAATAGGTAAACACTAGCAGTAGAGAATAAAATAAAGATAACCAGCTAGATATACCTCCATGTGACCCCATGGGTCACCACCGACGTATAACCATGATCCCAGACTAGAACCTTCAACTGAAAAGTAAAGTAGGTATGAGAACTGAGGTGCTCAGTAGGAAAGCCAAAATATAACAATGGCTTGTGAACCTGCCTTTAATAAGAAAACCAATCATGCCAGTTTGAAAATAAGATATAATAAAATAATGTTTTCCCTTATTTTAAAGTTCAAGTCAAAAGTTAACATTTTTAAGGAAAACGCTTCTATTCCACTATATTTTCAAAATATCCTCCAAGCATACATTGACATAAAAAATTAGATTAAATGATGGTTTTTCACAAATGAGACATAAAGTATAAAACAACTGAAATAAAAATCACATCATAAGAATCATGTTGCAAATGAGAACCATGGGCAATCCCTATAGGTAACTAGCACAAGTGGGACCATACAGACCTCGTACCTCAGTGAAACATGGATTAGAAACCACAACCCTCAGAAAATGTGGCTTAAAAACCACGACCCTCAGAAAACGTGGCTTAGAAACCACTACCCTTAGTAATCGTGGCTTATAAACCATGACCCTTAGTCATTCATATGTTTAGTTAGTGTTGTTGCATCAATCCTGCTAGACGACACCAGGATGAACCCCTGTCGTGTCATCTAGCGTACTAGTCCTGGTCCACCCACATAGATACCCAAGTTTCCCATTGTGCTCTATTTCAAGTGGTGGTGAGTTTTCTTTATCAAGCAAAAATATATGTACATAACACTTTCTTTATCTAAAATCCCTTCAACCTCTCACCACTGTTCTCCCCCCTTAAGTACATTCCCCCTATTTCACGTCACATAATGAATAACCCTCAACATTAGGCACATAATAACACATTCAACATACAAATCATTTTCTAAAACCAAGGGGTCTACCATAAGAGGGGTTTTCTAGTTTTATGAACCATTTTCATGGTGTCAGACGGGCTTTGTTGTTTTAGAAAGAGTATTTTTCATTTTATAAAACATAATCACCCAAAATCTTTCCAAAACCTTTTAGAAACCCAATTAAACAATCAATGTGTTGCATATTTAAAAATAAGCTTGAACCCTTGCTTACAATGATGCAATTCATTTATGAAAGTCAAACCACCATATGAACACAAGTTCATACCAAAACTCATCTTTGAAAATATTCATTACCAATTCAAAACCACTTAGGAAATCACTTAAGTCCAAATGGGCATTAGTAATACAAAACATTTTCCAAAACAAAGGAATAACCATTACTAGAAATTGCACCCAGATTTCATAGCATGTGTATATAGCATATATATAAAACATGTTTTTAAAACAAGAAAGCAATTATGAAATTAAAACTAAAGGCATAGGCATAGGAGACCTACCTCAAAGTGGAATCAAGTCATCCACTTCGGCTCTTGGCGCTTTCTAACTCAAGGCTGTTGCTCCCCCAATAAGCATACACACTTTCACATACATGCAAGGACACCTAGCCCCTATTCACACATCTGCATGGCCATGGGCATGCGCAAGGGGATCCTTACATATATGCTTATATGCATATGACCGTCTCCACTCACCTACACATGCACTTTTTTATATATACATATGACCACTTAGCCCCATACACATATAAACATTGACGTGCATGAATATACGTGTAACAGGGGAACCTATATATATATATAAATACATACATATGAATACACAGGCGAGTCGCCCTTGATTTGGAAACTCGAAACCGCCAAGAAGGGACCACACACTACACATATAATTTAATAAATCAATAAAATAATTTATGAAACACTTTAAAGTTAGAACTATAAAAATTTACACCAAAACACTCTTTAAACACAAATGAACACCAAAACCATTTCAAAATACATTTCACACCACCTACATGGTTTCTCAAATTCTCTTTTTATAACACAAGAAAATAAACACAATAAAGACCAACCAAGACAATGGGCCTATCCCCCTTCATAAAATCATTCATGCTTTTAAACCATTTTTAAAACAATCTTTTCACTAGTCAAACATTTTACAACTTTAAACTCAAGATGCACCACAAATCCAATATACCAAAAACAGAAAAACGCAGCCCTTGCATCATTTAATAAATCAATTGTGTGTATTATAAAATTACATCAAATAAAACAACAAGGGTTACACAAGAAAGACACTCAATTTTAGGTAAAAAAACTACTTTAAAATTGAATGCTTAATCCATCATATAAAAAAATGGCTTTCGCACTACAAGGTAATTACTATGAACCTTAAAACACATAAAAACTTTAATTTAACAGATAAAAAACCAATCAACAAACATAAAACTTACCCCGAGATGAAACCGGTGGATCGAAACACACCGAACCGCCCCACCTTCAGTGGCGGTTGCTAGAACACGCACTAACAAAACTCGAGAGGCCTCCTGCACCAACCTAGAACAAAACAAACTGAAATTTAGATCACCCCCAAAGAGATAAGGTTTGGTCGAACCCTACGGGGCGATGGTTAGGACGAATCAAAGCTGGTAAAAGGAAGAGAAGAGGGGAGAGACTCATACCTAGGAGATTCAGAGGAGAAAACGCGGAGAAATCCGAACAGATTTGAGGTAGAGTGGAAGTCATAGGGAGGCGCGATGTGTGTCAAAGGGAATAGATCCCTTGGGCTGGGGTCGTGTGGGACTAAGAGAACGGAGGGAGGGAGAGCGGGGTGATGGTGGCGGCTCACCAGAAGGAGGCCGCGGGAGGGGAGCTCGTCCGGAGGTGGTGCATCGCGCGATCAAGAGGAAAGGGAAGGGGGGGTCGGCCGCGAGGTAAGGGGGGAGGATTAGACTAGGTTTTTTTCATTCTAATTCAATTTATTTAAATAAAAAAACTAGAAAATGAATAAAATTAAATAGAAACTGAAAAATAAATAAAATAATCGTGAAGTGTCTGGTTGGGGTGTGACAATGTACGCCCTTGATAATTTCTAATGTAGAAAATTATAAGAACGAGACCCACCAGTCGAAAAACCACATTAATATGTGTCATTAGATGTTCCGATCTACAGATGTGTGTATTTCCCCTTAGACTTTAATATTTTCATTAATGGATATTATAAGTCGTGTACTTTGATGCATTTATGAATACCACAATGACATATGTTCAAGGAGAGGTAGGATATATTGGGTGTGTCACGAGTAATATTTCATTAATGAATAATGTGAGAAAGGATATATCTATTCTATTCTTTAATGGAAGTTGACATCTCATACACATTGATGGAAATTATATAGCTTAAATAAATTCACGACCATCGTGTTCTATAGTAAAGTTCGATTTACAGAAAGTCAAAGAAAGAGACATAGATTACATTGATTGATGTCACTAACATGAATTCTACTTGATTAGAGATATCATGATAAAGGGATTATATTACATAGTAAGCTTCTGTATGAGGTATTATGTTGTTGTGACATTAACTTCTTTCTCTATGTGCGTCTTGGTGTATTGCTAGATGCTAACCTAGTACTTTAGGGTGCTTCACGAAATGTCATTGAGAAGGAGGCCTAGAGGGTCACACACTAAGTGTATCCAGGATCTCAGTTAAATAATAATAATATTTAATAAGTTGAATAAATATTATTCTCACACGTGATTTAATAATTATTTATATTTTTTTGATCACATATATTAAGTCGCCGGTTATTCCAGAGAGTATTTTTGTGAGCGGAATATTTAATAAATATTTATTTTTTATTTAGTGAATATAATATTTATTTTTTATTTAGTGAATATAATATTTATTTATTTATTGGAAAATAATATAGGGATATTTATTCATTAAATAAATAATCATTATCCAAGTCCTGATAAATATTGTGGAGGAACGGAAAACCAAGTTTAATGGTCCGGTGAAAAATAATATATATTGAATATTATTTGAATAAATAATATTTAATTTAATTCACAAGTTTAACGCATGTTAAGAAATATTATTATTATTATTATTATAGACATGAGCTTCCATAGGGATTATGAAAATAATAAAGGGTGCATGTTCAATTACTATTTTCTAACCCTAGCGGTATACAAAACCAATTATATTATTTTCTTAATAGACCCGCCTCGTTTTGGGTTGTGCTCAACGAGATCTAAAGAGAATCCTCTCAAATCCCTAGAGAGCTCCCTCTTCATGAGTTCTCTCAAGAACGGAGAGTGATCCTCATCCACCACCACTCTCGAGTCTAGATAGATCAAAGAGAACCCTTCATTGAAGCGATTCTATAGATGATCAAAGGAGAACAACACAAGTGTTGGGATCTACCGTGCAAGTACCCGGAGATTCCTATGATAATGTTTTTAGGTTCATGGAACATGTGTGGGTCATCACTGGGGGGAATCTACTCTTGATTACTACAATGCAATGACACTATAACGTAGAGACTTTGACAGATCCATCAACAAAGAAATAATTTCTCGCAAGGTAATTCATTAATTTCTTAAATTAATTATAAAAAATATGTGACAATCCTGCACTTTGGTTCTAGTTTTATTTCTATTGTCTATATTCTTTGATTAAATTTGGTTGATCCCAATGTTTATCATTGTGTAAATCTTAGATTAATCATAGATTATGACAAAAGGGTGAGTTGGGAATGCCATATCTGATGCTTTCACTGTGCTCAAAACCTACACTCTCTTACCACAATGCTAGCAGGTAAGGCCTAAAATAGTATACTTTTCATGAATCTCCTCTCTGGACTTTTCTTCCAATTGATGAGGATTCCTTTGATGAGGTTAGCGTCCTCTTCCATTAGTATTCAATGAACTAACAAAAGGTACTTGGACCTCTCCTCCCATGAGCTCCTCATTTAGGATCAAATTTTGGACATCGATAAACACAAAATTAGTCTTTCCATAAAAATTTCTTTCATTCATGAAAATTGAATCCTAATATTTTGATAAATATGAAAGCAGTGGAATAGCCCACACATCATCTGCAAAAAGTCACTTTCACTGACTTGAGTTGAATTTTGACCATGTTAAAATCATTCGCATGATATGTCACTGACTGTCCTTCTAATAGCCTCAAGCTAAACAAATGCTTCATCAAGAAAAATTGGTTTAAGACTATCAGTTTTTTGAACATCTCTATTAGGGCCACCATAAGTGCAGTTGTGGTCTTCTTCTCCATGATGTTGATGGACACATTCCATGCCAACACCATCCTTACCAAGCCTAAAGTTCTATTATCTAATTTTTCTCATTCTCCTTTCTCCATCTTTTCAGGTTTTTCACCGAACAAAAGTTCAAGATCCTTATAGATGAGACAATACTCTATTTGCATCTTCTAGAAACCAAAGCTGGTTGTGTTGAACTAAATTATTTGAACCTTGCCTTCTTTCATTGTAATGTCTTCCAATGGCAGTATGACCAACTTAAAATCAATATGACTTTGAGACATGTGAGAAAGTTTCTTCAATTGTCAAGTATGTCCAAACTAAGTATCCTTTGATACCACTAGTTAAGAAGAAGGTGCCTAAAAACTGATACAAACAACAAATGGTTGAACTTGAGTTCACCGAAAAGTTTTATGCACTGGTAGTTCACAATACATCATAAAACCAGTTATTTGTTATTCCCTTTTTTCATGAAGCACCAAAATTAAAAAGACATATTGCACCTCAATTTCCCCTTCAAAGATGAATCACTCACATACTCTAACTCAAGGTAAAGGAAGAAACAATAGGGAAAAATGGAGACATGGGTTTTATATGGTTTGGAATTTTGTCACGCATCCACAAGAGAACACTACAAAACTTTTTTATATTATCAGAATAATAAGAATTATGAACATTGAAGCTAAGTAAACCATCGTTACACTTTTCATAGTTCAATATAATCGACCTCGAATGCTAGTCCCACCTCCTTTTACAGAGGTTCATTGTTGGTCGAACAGTTTGTGTTGCCATCCGACGTTTGTGGTCTATCATTCGTTGACTTCTCCCTCAAACCGAGGCAACCACTAACTCAACTGTCCCAGCTGATACACTATTTACCACGCTCAAACACCAGTATTCACATCCATCATAAGTTCATGGACTTCTGGTAAGCATAAACGCATGTTGAAGGTTCTTGTTATCGTTGTTCTGATAAGGCTGAAGTGAACTAACAAAGTACGAATATCGGATGAGCAAACTTTCGGTCACTCGAAGAAAACATCAAAATACCAATAGTCCATGATTAATTTATAACCTTTGAATAAGACGTGACAACCCATCAGTGTATGTTACACATCACAACAAGTTCTTCATTTTATTTTTTGCATGGTTTTGGGTTGTATGCATTCTAATATTGGGTTTAAGGGTTTTTAATTTGTTTCTTCTGCTTTAAGTATTAAACATATCCTTAGAAACCGAACAATCACACATAGGGATGCCATTGGGATTTTCATGGAAGATATTAGGTTGAATAGAGTAAAAGATCAAAGATTAGGGTTTTAACTACAGAAAATGTCTATTAATGAGAAAAAATCTTGTATAAAGTGAAAGATGGAAAAATCCAAGGTTGTTGATGCACATTTTGCTTCATAATCATCCCAATTACCAAAGTGACTGAAAACCCAATACATTAGATAATATTAACATGTTAAACTCTCACAAAGAAAATTATCCAATTGCTTCATCTTAGGGCATTCCAACCCAATTCGTCAATAATTCACGTGCCTATTGTCGGTTCTATATCGATGCCATGCCCTTGTCAATCAAATGGGTTTGTTTGACAATACTTCCTTAAAATTGTTTATAGATTTTGGATAATTGTTTAGATACTTCTTGCTGAAACTGGTTTCTACAACTAATATAAGCGGTTTTTTTCTGAAATTTAATCTTGTAAATGCTGTAATATATTTTCAATAAGTGTTGTAAAAGAGAAACCCGGTTAATTTTTTTATAATAAGCGTTTCCAAGGTACTATGAAATGCTTTCAAAATTATTTGTGTAATATAACTATGTCCAAAATTATTCCAATGTTAGATTGAAACATACAAAGTGTGCTTAATGAGTGTCATGACTCTTATGTATTTCATGAAATTTTTAATTCACACAAAATGAAATTATTAAATATTTGGGAGAAGAAGAATACACCCCTAATAAGTAAAGAACCCATGCGAGACTAATACCCTAGAAGAGAAGCAAAGGACATATGGTGGGAACCTTGAACTTAGCTGAAAGACTTCAAGGAAGTTGAGTATCCTTCTAGCACAACCCATCGACTCGACTTCCTCTACCAATATGTTTAGGTTTGAAGTTTGGCTCAACTGAGAAGCAAAGGACCAATGTGTTTTCCCATGAATTTGTAGTAGTGTTTGTACATTTATCACATACTACAATTAGCTCTTACTCTTATGGTGAATGTAGACATTATATGGTCGGATCACATAAATCCATTTGTTGATGTTTTTCCCCTCATGTTAACCCGATGTGGATTGAATATCAGTTTGGTGGGGGCATTTAAAGTGAAATGTTGTTCCTCCTCTTATGTTTAATTTTATTAACATGGATTAGGAGTTTGTTACATTTTGTGAATATCAATATTTTGTGTCATTCCAGTAGTCAATTTTAGCCCAGTCAACCTTGTTTAAGAATCGTGGTCATGAGATTTGGATAATCTTGTTATAGGGCCCAAGTATAAATTAATGCACTTATAATCATTTTTAAATTAATTTATAGAACAGTTTTTTTAATAAAAAAAAGCAAAACCAACAATAAAAGATGACGGTTGGCTGTGCAGTTGGGGGGACGGTTCCCAATGGAGACATGCTGCAGCTTACAAGCAAAGTATCTTCTGCTCCCATGGAGACTTTCGTTCCCCCTGAATTGACACCCACTCCGGGCACCCTAACCCAGACGCTTTATTAATAATGAAAAGAAAAG
Organism: Viscum album; assembly: GCA_963277665.1. Lineage (NCBI taxonomy): Eukaryota > Viridiplantae > Streptophyta > Magnoliopsida > Santalales > Viscaceae > Viscum > Viscum album. The sequence goes on along the minus strand of OY728119.1, from coordinate 173,655,352 downwards.
GCAACGAAGAAGAAGAAGTTACTGTAGTAGTAGGGTGGGAGGGGAGGCCACCGTCCCCGCAAGTATTTCAAATGTTAGTGGTTCCGCTGTCCCCATCCCCACCCCCGGGAGAATACCAGAGAAAACAAACGAGAGAAGAATAAGAAACCACGGGGGACGCCCCCAACAGTGGCTTGGAAGGAGAGTCCAAACGAAACGAGGCAACTGCAGTCCTTGTTTTTATGTGGGTACCAGAGCTGATCAGGTAATATAAATGGCGGGGCTCTGTTTTTGCTCCCTCTCCCGTGTGCTCTGAGTATCTCTGGAACTGTGCCTAAGAGGAGAGGATCAGAAGGGGAGAGGGACAATGGTGGGGGGAATGGGGAAGCTGTGGGGGGTGCGGCACATGTTCATGACGGTGTTTCTGTACCACTTCGCCATCTTCATGGTGGCTCCGGCCATCACCGACGTTACCATGGCCGCCCTCTGCCCCGGCCAGGACGAGTGTTCCCTCGCCATCTACCTCACCGGTTTCCAGCAAGCGGTACCTTTCTGCAACCCCTGTTATTGTAATTCATTGTGAACGCCTACCATCGTCTCTTCTTCTTCTTTTTCTTCTTCCCATCTGAGTTCATGAAGCGTTGAAGTACAGATTCTTGATGAAATTATGCGTGAACCCATTGCTTCCCGGCGACGAAATCTGTATCATTTACGATTTGATAATGAACAGTTTCTATTTCTTTTTCGATGGAGGTTGGTTGGTTGGTACAGGGGACGGTCTCCTGGCATGGGGCCACGGCCAAAAAGTGTCTTGGATCAAATCGAAGCTAATGAATAGCTTAGGATTTATATATAAAGCTGGCAGACATGGCCATCTACTTGGCCCTTTCCCTCCTCCCCGGGAAATTTCCGGGCAGATTCCCCTGAGCAGCACATTTCGTCCCAACCCACCAGACGTCTCTCCTTCGTTTCTTACTTATGTCTGAATGATTGCTTATGCATGACTATATAAGTACAGATGATAGGGATGGGGACGCTGGTGATGATGCCGCTGGTGGGGAACCTGTCAGACGTGTATGGGAGGAAGGCCCTTCTCACCCTCCCCATGTGCTTCGCCATTCTTCCTCTCGGTATTTTCCTGTCCCACCTTCACCGCGAGCATCAATGGGGGAAATTTATATGATAATTATTCATATGGTTGGGGGCAGCAATACTGGCGTACAGTCGGACGAAGGGGTTCTTCTACGCCTCCTACGTCCTCAAAACAGTCACCGCCATGCTCTCCGAAGGCAGCCTCCACTGCATTGCCCTAGCCTACCTGGTACGCTACCTCTAACCCCTAAAATTTATCTGATAATTACTCATATGGCTGCAGTACAATTATCAGGCGGACAATGTTCCGGAGAGAAGGCGGGTCTCGGCGTTCGGGGTCTTATCGGGCGTCGGATCTTCTGCGTTCGTCTGCGGAACTCTCTCCGCTCGTTTCCTCTCCACTGCATCCACCTTTCGGGTGATTCCTCGTTCTCTTCATCTCCATCTCTTGGTTGATCTTTGATGAATCTGTGAATCAACCGGATCTCGTGCTGCGTTTGATTTTTCAGGTCGCTGCAGCGATCTCGATAGTGGCGGTTGTTTACATGCGAGTTATCTTGCCAGAGTCTAGGGCGCCCGAGATCGCCTCTGCGCAGCCGCTCTCTAAACAGAAACCAGGTAGCGCGTCTTCTGATGGAGATTCCTCCAGAAATTTGCAGATGTTCAGATCATTGCCTTCTCCCGGCGAAATTATTTCTTTGCTGAGGAGTAGGTTAGGCGATTTTCTTTGCACTTCTTCAGCTTCGGCTTTCTCCTCTCTTAATGTAAATGTGAATGTTTGTGGGCTTGGAAAGCCACTATGCCCTGTTGGATAGGGGAGAATCCTTCACTGGTCAAGGTTTGTAATGTTGCCCGTTTTTGCAGTGCACCATTTTTACAAGCCGCCATTGTTGCTTTCTTCAACAATCTTGGGGAAGTTGGCCTTCATACTTCATTAATGGTACTCTCTAATTTCCTGCTTTTGCGGTCATTTTTGTCAACACGAATCAGAATGGAGTAAATTAAGCATGTTCATCCTTTGATCCCTGTGGCAGCCCATCCTGAAATGTTGTCTCTCTGTTTTAGGGTTTCACAGATTGCAACCATCTGTTTTAGGGTTTACCAGATATTAACCATGTATATATTCTGCGCTACTAATTTCATAGTTTACTCTGCAGTACTACCTCAAGGCCCGGTTTCACTTTAACAAAAACCAGTTTGCTGACTTAATGGTTATTTCTGGGATTGCAGGCACCATATCACAGGTATGTCATGCTTGTGAATGTATAATGTCTTTCCCCCTCCTTGGTAACAGTTGGATGACTCTGCAGCTGGTTTTTATGCCCTTACTGGTTCCTGCTCTTGGTGAGGAGAAGCTGCTTTCCATAGGGCTGCTGTTTACCTTTACACATGTAAGCTGTTTCATGTTATCTTTGTATGTTTAAATCGATCCTTTTGGTTGTTTTGGCTTGTAAACTGTGTTTATAAACTACTGGATGTTAACGTTATGATGTCCAAACTCATATTTTTTGCACCCTGAGTCTGGGTTATTCATCTTGTGGTGTTGGTTGCAGATGTTTCTCTACAGCATTGCCTGGTCCTTCTGGGTATGTCCTGCAGCTTACTTAGCTTTGAAATTTTTTTATCTTTCTTTGTGGGAAAACATTTTCTTGTTTTGGGAACATGTTCAGTGCTTTTCCGCATTAATGTTTGCGCCTTTGAAAATTGATAGGTTCCTTATGTTGCTGCGATGTTTGCAGTTTTGATGGTATTCTCACAACCATGTGTGAGTTTTTTGTTATGATTTTGGTCGATTTTTCGTTTCCCCTTTTAAATCCTCATTTCCCTGAACTTTAGCTTCTATGATCTGCAGATACGTAGCATTGCTTCGAAGCAAGTTGGGCCCAGTGAGCAGGTTACTTCTCTGGCTTGTTTGATTTCCCATTGTTCTTGTTATTCACTCTGTTTCAAAAACATTTTCTTCAGGGGAAGGCTCAAGGGTGCATTTCTGGCATTTGTTCCATTGCAAATGTGTTTTCTCCCTTGGCTTTCTCTCCTTTAACAGGTGACCTGAAATTTATTCAAACTCATAGGATTGATAAACAGTGGAAGCTAATTTTATTTTCTATCTTTTTACAGCTTTGTTTCTTTCGGATAGAGCACCATTCCATTTCCCCGGGTTCAGTATCATGTGTGTTGGATTTACTTCGGTAAGAGGCTATTGCTTTTATGACAATATAGCTTGTTTTTGTTCAAATCGATTGATTTTCTGATGAATACTCTCTTAGCTGTATGGATGAATCATCGATGCGTTGTGCGAATTTTGTTGCATTTTCTTGCTTGGTCTTTCATCTATGATGCCCAGGGATTGCTCACAAATAAAATGTTTCATGCAGATGATTGCCTTTGTTCAAAGTGTTATGATAAGAGCTGCGCCTCTCATTTCAAATCAGAGGGTCAACGACCGAATTGTGGAGGTTTAGTTTTAGAACACAAATTCGGGAAAGTACAGTGGGCCCTTCATTTATAATTATGTGGTGTTGGCCTCTAAATGTTTTCCGATTTGTACAGCTGATTTGAACTTTCAATGAGAACACCCTGCTTTCAAGATTGCATCTATAATGAATTGTGTTATATATTTTTTATTTTTTATTTGAAAATTATTTTATAGTTGTTTCGTAGGTCCTTAAAATGTGTGTTTTAGTTTTAAGAATTATTACTTTCAGATGGTTTTTATTGGATTTATTCATGGAACCAGAAACTTTCAACAGTTATTTATCTAAAGGGGACCTGCTTTCCAAATGCTGGTGTTCGTTAAGTTTGAACTTTACAATACTTTGGAACATATATTGGTTGAGAGGATGGGGGGTTAGACTCATCACACCCTTTTGGGGGAAATTATTGTCTATTTCGGGACTCTCTTTGTAAATTTAAGATATTTTCATGAATCCTTATTAATTCACTAAGCATAACATCAGTTTCCTTTGGAATTTACAATCACTTATTAACATGTGTAAAATTTAGAATCGTCAGTATGCATTCAAAGTTCTTCATTAATGGAGATATCTGTATGTATTCGAGGTTCTCCGTTAATGGTATCCCCTAATATACTATTTCAAGATTCTTTTAATCATCATTATGATGATATTGGTTTTTAAGCCACTCAGCGGGGCACTCTGATATTTATTGTCATCCAGAGAGACGAAGACTTGTTTTGATATTGGGATCGTACCCAATGTGACACATCATACCTTTTAAGATTATGTGATAAGGATCTAACCATATAGTTTAATGTCATGTGGCAAAGACATCTAAGCGAAATGTGCTTAGTCAAAGTTTGGTGTGAGACTTATGTCGAAACAACCTAATGAACTTGGAAAGGATATGGATTTCCAAGTTAGATTAGACCATGTTGGGAATATGACCCAAGGAGAACATGATTAATTTGAAATGTTGGGTTTGAACCTCAAGAAGACGCTACGTATCCCATGTGGATGAGAATCAAAGCCCACGTAGTTTGATAAATCTTATAGGAGAGTATAGTCCTTTGAGAGAAATGCGTTTGAGCTTAATTCCTGAAAAAGATGCCTTGATGATTTAGAGGTTTAATTTGGGGCTTATTCTTAAGGAGGATGCCCAGATTAAGGGAATTAGGGTTGGATTCCTAAAGAGGATATCCAGTGAGCTTGGGCCCTGAAAGAGCTTCCTACATATCCTGGTTTGAACATGAATCAGAGTTCTCGTAGTTCGTTCACCGTGGGGTGTTTGTGCAAATATTGTAATCATCACGAATCTCTAAACCCACGCGAGTCATGCTCGGTGTGAGAAACAAGAGGATGTGAAAGATTCAACAATGACACACACTTTTCCTCCCCTGCTGGTGGGGGAGGGCGAGCCTACGTTGGATAGAATGGACGAGGTCGAGGGGACCCGAGAAGAGGGTGAGGCGACGATCCATCCTGTTCTTTTCACATTGGACAAGGGTCCAATGGAAGGAAGAAGTGATTAAAGTTAGGGGCTTACACCAGGATAGTTGCCCATGGTGACAAAGCTCAACGGGAGAGGGAAAAGGTAATCAAAGTCCCTGTGCCCGTCTCTCCTCTGGTCTTTGGCACCGAAGAAGAGAGGAGCAATGATGCTACCTCCTACAAGAAAAGCTAGAGGCTTACACCAGGATGGTTGCCCTAAAATTGATCATGGTAGGGGAGAGAGACTTCTCCTTTGTTCAAAAGGAAGAAAAGTAGGTTTGAACCGTACCTTCCCTACTAGAGACCTAAGGTTTCGGGCCGTCTCTTTGAGAAGGGAGAGGTCAGGACCCAAACCCTCCTCCAAACCGGGAACTTCCCAACACTATTCCTAGGAGAAAGGTCAATGTGACTGTGGATATACAAACCCACAGGCACTCCATGAACCCTAACCCCATTGTAAAACAAATGTGGGAAACCCCTGACCGTGGAAATACAAACCCAAATAGGAGACACACTGATGTGTCTTTCCCAAAAGTTTGATAAGTCCTGAGGTTTTGGTGGAGGTTTCAACTTAGTCCCTTTCAGATGAGGGAACCAAGAAAAAAGATACCCTGCCATGAGTGGCTTTGAAGAGGGTACTTGAGTTGGTATGTAGGCTTTATACCAAGCTCTGCCGCGTAGGTACCTCGTGCAAGTGTGCCGCGTAGGTACCCCACGTTGATGCACCGCGCAGCTGTATCACACAGGTGTGCCGCACAACTGTATCGCATAGGTATGTCGCGCAGGTATGCCGCGTCGGTATGCTGCACGGGTTTGTGTGATGACTGAAGAATATATTTCCCATAGGGGAACCAAACCTATGTAAAAATTGTGAAAGACTTTCAAATCATGATTATCCCATTTAATTATCCCTTCTCACGTACTTTAGAGAGCTACTTGAGACAATTTGAGGGATCTGGGAAAAAGAGCTACGCAATGAGAGCTTCAGGGGGTCTTTCAACTTTTTTAGTCTTTGAAATGGGTAGCCCAAGGGTCCTATTTATAGGCATTGAGAGGGACTGGTCGAAGGGATGGTGCCCACACAGATCCTTCGTGTAGCATATGCGCGTAGGTACATCACATAGGGGTACATAAATTATTCTACCACGTACGCCTGCTGCACAGTTCTTTCACGTAGGTCTGCCGCGCAAGTCTGTGTCACGCATGTCTTTTGGAGGATTTGGCTTTCCTTTGAATTCTTCGAACCTTGCTTTGGAATTTTGAAATATTCAGGGCTCTCTTCATAGTCTTTTTGTTTTCTTAAGTGGTGTCTACAAAAGCTCCCCTCATGATTGGATCCGATTAGAAAGAGCGTCGAGTCCTGAGGTAAAATTATAGAGAAAAGACTAGGGGTTAATTGCTGGACAGCGCATGTTTGCCGCAAAGCTACTTCGCGTAGGTATACTGCGTAGTGTTGTCGCCCAGGTTCACGGTTGGCTATAAATATATTCGATCCTTTGCGCTTTTCTTCACCTGTGCCTCCAAATTTTCCCAGCTCTCGTTGCATAGCTCTGTCGTCTAGCCTCAACGCGTTGTGCTCTCGCGTAGTCTCCTTGAAAATTTCTCAAGGTAAAACTACTTTTAGCGATGGAGCTACGCAGAAGGACTTCGTCGAAGGAGTTGCGCGAGGATCCTTGTCGAAGGACCTACGCGACAGATCTCGTTGAAGGACCTACACGAACAGCTTCCTTTGCAAAATATTTTTGATTTCCTTTTCCTTTATGTTAAAATTTAAGTAAAAATCCCAACCTAATAGGGGAAGTTTGGTAATTCTTTTGCAGGAAAATGGCTCATTTGATAACCTCTACTGAAGAAGCTAAAACTCATCAAAATGAAATGATGAAGATCGTCAGACCAAACTATTATGACGTTGTTGAAAGTACTCAACCTGGGCTATGGAAGAGTTTAATTTCGTATGAACGTGAATATCCACAAAGTCCTTACCTACCCCTGTACGGGAATGGGCTTTTACAAGATGCCCACGTTCCATCTGTCAAGAAGTACTTTCAAAAGAATCAGTTTCTTCAATACTCCAACTATAACAGCATGAATATTAGTGCAAGGGGGGTTCCGGTACAAGAAGGAACAATCCCTATTGGTTGTATCCTGCATCACAATGGTTGTACTCCCGATGTGACGGATCATGTTGTAGAGCCAAAGCCACATTGCTATGATTCAACTTTTTGGGCTTTTCAGACAGATCAGTCTAACTGTTGGAAGGAAGGCTGAGATCTTCGTTCTGGAGGAGGTGTGAAACCTGAATGGATGTGGGCATTTTGGGTGTGCCAGACATGTGCAGAATTCAGGAAAGAGTTATCAGATGTTCATATTTATGAAGTTGTTTGGATGAGACAAACTTATGTTTATAAAAATGATTTCATTCCTGAATTAATGAGCTGATGGAGTCCGCAAATGAATTCTTTCCACTTGACGCACGATGAAGATGACATTAGTTTGTGGGATGTTTACCAAATAGCTGGAGTTCCCATTCTCAGGGAAATGTATGATGAGTTTACTCCACCAGCTACAACATGAGGTAATGTTACCAGAACACCATTGTTGGCTCATGAACTATTCAAAATAGCAAAAAAATTACCCAAAGAAAAGAAAGATATTCATGCCAGGGTGTGGATGAAAGCCGTTTTAGAGCCAACAACAGAGAAAGGTCCCACCTGTGGACGTACTACTATTTGTCCTTCTATAGATAATCGAGGTAGCTCAGACACATATAGGCCTACATTGGAGAAAGCTGACTATAAGCACTCACGCTACAAAGTCAAATCTGATATTGATGCAAAGATACGTTTAGTTTCCTTCCTTGCCATGCAGCTTAGCGTTTACTTGCTTCCAGTTTGTGAGTTCGGAGGCGGTGTATGGCTGGGGACTTTTGTTATCGTAGTAAATTAGTAGAGAGGAAGTATATTGGGTTAGCAACTCCTGTATTGGCAAGAATTTACTATTCTCTGCTACATTTATACAATGGGAAGACTCCATTTAGAATTGCAGGGCCATTCCAAGTGTTGTGGGGCTGGATTGCAGCACACTTTTCTTCATACTCGGTGTTGAACTCAGTTAGAGTCCCCAATGGTCGATTCACCCCATTTTTACAAAAAGTTTCTGGTATTCAGCCTCAAAATTTGAGACCTGATGTAGTGCTAAAGGCATTGAATGTCTCAGGAGAATTTAGTTTCTTTCCTTTTGGTAACCCACCAAATGGAATATTTATTAATGATAGTAAAGAAAAGAATTATGATTTGAGGTCTTATATGATGGCATTCAGGGATAGTGTATTATCAACCAGGATTGATGGTGAAATTATTTTTGAGGCTTACATCCCTTATAGGTTTCTTTGTCAGTTCAGATGTCTTCAACAATCAAATATTATTCCACCCATGTATGTCAGACACGAGAAACACCCAATGGTAGCGAGACAATTATGGATTTTAACGGCTTTAGATGCATCCAAATTGTCGATTACATTACCTCTACCAGATGCATCAATCGGATTGGAAGTTGGATATGCCAAAGCTTGGGCTTCTTCATATCCTCAAGGGGATTTGATGAAAGGAATATATCGAGTGACAGCTACAACGACCGTTGTGCGTGGCAATCGTGGTAAGAAGTCCAATGATAGATATGATGTAGAAGTTTCAGAGGTTTCAGAGGCTTCAAAACATCCTCGCAGGAGGTATACCAGGAAGACCAGAGCTAGAGAAGCAATACCTCCAACGCCAAGGCGATCTAGTCACCGCCATCAAACAGATGTTCATATTCCACCTGTTGAACTCTCTGAAGAAGAAAGGAGGTCTGAAAAGGCTCACCAGTCAGAAGGTGTTGAATCTCCTCTATAATCAACCATACTGCGATTTAATTATGTGCGACCTTCATCCATTTATCATTGGGAGAGTGTAACCCGTGATCTTAGGGATGTATGGGCATTCCTCCAACATGGCATTCGAATACTAGATGTTGGTGACATTAAGATGCCTTCTGATTGCAATCTGGATAATAACCTGGCTGAAGTATAGGAGTATATTATAGAGCTGGAGGCTTTTATATATGCAACTGATGAACAAATCCCAGCCTCTAAACGAGTATCTGATGGACTTAGGAGTACACAAATGGGTAATTATCGACCCTGAGGAGGAGTGGGATATTTAAGTTAATACTGAGAATATATTTTCCTTTTCTTTTGTCTCAACTCTTCTTTACCATTCATCATCATTAATCTTGATGAAAATGTATTTGTGAAGCTTGAATGTAGGGAATGAAACTCTAGACCAGTTCTTGAATCACTGAAGTATGGGCCTACGGGCTCTCCTATCAACACATCAAATGATCCTCTGAGGTCTCCAAAACTTTCTCCAGGAGCGAGAATCATGACTGGGTAATGGCGACGGATACTCCTCAGCCATTACCTCAAGTTTCTCTTGCCAAGAGGAGTGTTTCGATTTCTCCCCAAGCTTTTGAAAAGAAATGCAAGATAGCAATGAGATTGATCTGAAGTGTTCGTCGAAGGAGTAAGTGTTTATACTGTCCTTAGGGAATTTGTAATTTGCTCAATACACTCTGGTAATCACGTTTATCCTCTTGTAGGATCTGTGTCTCTCTCTTCTCTCAAGGGACTAAGAGCTGATTCTTCTAGACTAGAGAAGGAAACCCCATGAGAAACTTAAGTTCATGTTGATGAATCTGCTATCCTAGCGGATAAATCATCAAAAGATTCATCTGTACCCATTCCCAACTCCACTGAGAGAGAGAAAAGTCATGGTAAGATCAAATACATTTCTCTTGAATATTAAAATCTTTACTAATGTTCTTCTTCTCAACATATTTCAGATCAGTTGCCTTTTCCAATGGGTCCTCTAATAACCAATGTTGATATTCCAGTTGCTCCAGAAGAAAGGAATGAAGACCCAAGGCAATCTGACATAAATACTGATGTTTGCCCAAACCTGGAAAGATCTGATGATGTTGTACCAATTGAAGAGCCAACAGAACAGAATGTCAGTGGAGCCAATTTGGACATCAACCAACGTTTGTTGGATACCTTAAATGGTGATGATGCTATAACATTCCAAGCCGCATACACTGAAATGATGGAAGCACTTAATCCAAATATTGATATTTCAGGTTCCATCAAGGAGTTTGGGGATTTTCATGAGGAATTGCAAGGATGGAAGTCTTTATTCTTGCATTTTCCATACAAAATTGTTTTTCTTTACTTGATTCTTTACATCAAAGTTCACCTTATGCAGCTTTATCTGCATAAAATGTTGCAAAGGCTCTTCAGGAATGGGGCATTCCACTCTATCCTTCTTTTGTTGGAGCTGGAGAAATATCTACAGAGGACCCTCCATCAAGAGATGCTTTTGCGCCTTCAATTATGATAACTGGGCAAGCTCAGGAGGGTTCCCCTTCTCAAGAAACGTCTACTCAAACCGCCGAAGCTGAAAATACCACAGATGAATCCAATCAAGTGGTCGACTTATTATTGGGTAAATGTCATCGGTTGTCTAGATCATACTCTGTTTCTTACATTTTTTGAAACTGACAATGACCATGATTTATCATTTAGGGTTATCAGCTTCCATAGTTAGATCAGAAGGTGAAACTTCCATGTTGGTTTAGACATCAGTAGAAGGTAAATCTTCTACTGTTCTGAGAGAAGCAGAATAAGGAATCTCCTTAAGTGATTTTTTTTCCAGAGTACATTTTACCTCATGGTAGTGACTCGAATTCAGACTTAGCCATGCAATATGCTCTTGGTATGACACGTAAGAAGACATGAAGACATATCTGGAGCATAATTGTTGAGAAGCCTTTAGATGAACTGCCGTCTCATTTCTCTAAACTCCCAGCATTATTCTGTGTATTGGGATTTGGTGGATTTAATTATCAACCAGTCTATGATGCAATGAAAGATACCATTCACCGATGAGAGTAGGAGCATAAGCTATGACAAGATTTTTAAAAGGCTAAACGGGTCATCAATTTTGAGAGCTTTTAAGCTGTAGTAGCTGTGGCAGAAGTTGATCATAACAAGAAATCGATCAAAATCAGCCAACAAATTAAAGAAGCCATGAAGGAGTCATTATATCTTCAACAACAACTGGATGCTATTCATAACAAACTTGAGAAATTGAACCAGACATTGGGAGAAACCCAATTAGAGGGGATAACCGCCATTTCAATGCTAAGGAAGCACTTCGTCTGGCCGAGGAGGCTGGAGTTGCTTAGCTATCTCAACTTCAATAGGCAACTGATAGGGATTATGAAGATATTCAACAAATGAAGAGTCATGTTGATAATTTATTTTAAAACATGATAGAGAGGCTCCATTTTGTGGATGTCCCTTTGATTTCATATGAATGGAAGAAATTTTGTCTTCAATCATATATGTTCTCATTATTTTTTTATTGTAATATTAAAGGTAATGATAATGATGACTTTTTTTAAAAAAACATCAAAACTTCATGTTAGACAATCATGATTACAATGACAAGAATGAGGGTGCTCAGAATTTTCTTATTAAGTTGATGGACCTAATGAGCATAGTTTGATTTGTGTTGGGGTTGTATGGACAATCCCACAAACTTCATATATTTTGACTCTTTTTTTATTGCTCAATATTACATAAACCATACTAAATTTATGTTTAGTGAGATGAGACTCGACTTTTGTTCAGAGTGCCCTTCTTGGGTTCTCAATTTGGTGAGTACCATGTCTCTTGTTGTTGGCAGTTTAGAGTCATGCATGTTGGACTATAAAGGACTAATGTTTAAGTTCTAAATAGCTTTGACCATAAATTTTAAAATTAGATCTCAAACAAAACTCAATGACTAAGAATTGCTTTAATATTCTTTAAATATTTTCAAGGGGAATCTTGATCCATGATTTTTATGGTCACCATATTTAAAACTTGTATCAACATAAGGGGAGTCTTTTCCAAAAATTAAGTTACCATTATTTGAAAAACTTGTTACGGGAGTTGTGTTATGTAGGGCCAACTGGGGCATATGCTGCATAGCCAAATAATGATATCTTTTGACTGACAGGTCTGTTATGTAGACAAATTATGCGAGACCACCTAAGGGCACTGATTAGCCACTAAATGAGGCTAATATTCATATTTAATATACATAATATTCATGTTCTTTATTATTCATAAACACAATTTTAGTGCATTTTACACTTTGAAGATATTTTGTGATGAAAGGAAGCAATTCTAGAGAAGGCAGATTGGACACCAGCCCACTGATGAGACGGTGGGACCCAACATACAGGCCCAATGAATCCCAAATTTCTTGGGATGCTAGAAGACATATAGAGAAACAAATCACTCTTCAGGATCCAATGCTAATTCTGCCTCCATGGTGTCCATTTAGGCGGCTCAAATTAGAGATAAAATTCTGAGCCAGATTCTGCGGCCCAGAAAAACAGCCCACCAATTAAACCATATCTCGAAAACCATAACTCCTTTTGGGCTGAGATTTTACAGGCTGTTAGGGGACATCCGGAGCGTAATTTAAGTCTCCTATGGCCCACCCAAATTCGTCCATCTAGAAGGTGTTTCATGTGCCTCTGTTTGGTGGATGCAAGCTGGATGCCTTTTCGGGTCAAGGGTGGAAAGTCTTCTTTCCACAAACTTTCCACCACCCTAGACCTACCATACTCAAGTGGGATGACTTGTACTGTTGGAGGCTCGACCCAAGGCTCCCAAAATGCCTATTTAAGGCAGTGGTGGTGAAGGAGTTTTTGATCTTTGGTGCTTTGTTCAATTGTAATGTTATGCTGCAATTTTGTTGTCTCAAATTTGTCTTTCACATGTAAGTTATTCAATTCACTTTAGTTTCTTAATAAAAGTTCTTCTTCTACTCTTATTATGTTGTTCTTCATATCACTTTGATACCGTTGAATCAAGGTGTGAATTTATTCACACCAAACCTTGTGAAATTATTCACACAACGGTGGAGTGATCATTTTATTTTTGTTGTTTTATTTACTTCTCCATTTCCTCCCTCATGAGTCTACTTTCCGTTTCTATTGAATTCATGTGATCAATGGAGGGCTAACCCACTTATGGGTTGATCCAAGGGAGTAGCAAGAGGATGGATTGGATGTTATTTATCACCCCATTAATGTATAATCACTTCTTTAATTGAGATTTTTATTTGATAATTTTTAAACTCCATCATCCTTGTTGAATTTAAGGCCACACACTTCAAGTGCTAATACGAACCTTTACCTTGAAGTGCTCAAAACATTGATCCTTCAAGTGTATAGGTTATTAGTATTAAAGGGTGTAGGCATTAAACCAGTAAGTGATGATGTTGTTTTATCTCTTTAAATGAACCCATCTCAAATATAAGAAATTGAAATCATTGAAAAGGAAATACGTCCAATCCACCCCGAGCAATAACCTAAGATCAACTCATTCTTTTTAATTGAATTCACTTAAGTCTCTTAGAGTTACTTTAAATCCATCTAAAATCAACCCAAGTTGGCCACTTCATAGCAAAAAACAGTCCTTAGAATGTGCGTGTCTATAGGTTACTTCTTAGGTATCTGTGGATTCGACAACCCAAGCTAGACTACAAGGACCGTTCTACCTTCATATCTTGGGTAAATTTGAGCGAGAATCAAATTTTGGTGTCGTTGCCGGGGACCTAAGTAAGTTGTCTTAGACACTATCATCCTTTTTTTATCCCACTTCTCTTATCTTATCCCCAATTTCATTCTTATGGAAAACCCTTTTGAACAAATCCAAACATGGGGAACCTCTCATTACTTTGATCACTCCACACCAAGTGTTATGTACAATGACCATCCTAGTTTATACTGGTGTGATAACCAACAACCAATTGAGACACAATGTTTTAACTCCTATTCTCCACAAAACATTCCAAAATATAATGAGTTTCAATCCCCACAAATCCAATTTGAACACCCTCTTGTGCAATTCCAACAACTTAATTATCCACCTAGAATAGACCATTTGGATCAACCCCTTGTCCATCCTAATCCACATCCATTACTTGAAAAACTATGTCAGCAAATGGAGATAATGAATCTTGAGGTTTCATCATTGAGGTTAGAACTACAAAGCATTAAAACTTGTGAGGAACTCATCCCTACACAAAATGTCCCTTCCATAACCTTATGTGAAGTGTCTAGTTTCTCACAAACCTTTCATGAATTTATTGAAGAACCAACCTTTGGATTTGGGGTAGGGGAAGTGAATCAAGAAATTTTTGAAGGGTCTTTAAATCAGGAAGAAATTGATTTCATGTATTCACAAGAGGGAAATTTGACATCATGGATTGAGTCTCATAAATTTAACTCTATTGATGATTTTTCAAAAACACCAATCCCTGAACCACTGAGAGAGATAAAAAACATTGAGTCCATACCTATTCCTAACACTGTTCTTTCAAATTTTGTGGTTGAATCTTCTGTTCAAAATGAAACAATTTTGTTGAGAAATTTGGAAAATGAAACTGAGTTGGATTCAAAATATCAACTTGTGTCTAAATGTCCTATCCAAACCGAGCCCAAAATTATTGTCCTTCCCTCCCTGCTAAAGAATCCCTTCATAGGATATAATCATGACATTTCAATTAGAAATCACTCTTATATTGAAACCAAAAATGTTGGAATGATCATTGATGTCTTTGGCAAGACTATAGTGGAAACTGGATCAACCATTTCTGATACTCTTTGTATTTTCCCACTCATTGTAGAACATAGATTTGTACATGACACAAATTCTAAACAAAGAATCAATCTAAATAAAGTGTAAGTGGAGAAATTTGGGGTCCTTAAAATGTTTAAAGTTGGTATTGGGTAAGTTAGGGGGTTCATGTTGAGCTAGCGACGTTAAACAAAGCGCTGCATGGGAGGCAACCCATGGTTTTCAAGTTTCCTATCATTTTGTTGTTTTAATAAAATTTATATTTTAAATAAGATTAATTAAACTTTTTTTATAATTAAAAAAATAGACTGTTGACCTGTTCTTCTATTATGAGTATGGATGGGTATGAAAGAGGAGCACCATATTCATCCGTGTCACGTGGTGTGATCCTTGAGTAATGCCTTACCCAAAAAATAAAAAAGAAGACAATGTATCATCAGTTTGTTTTTTTAATGTGTTTGTAGGTTAAAATAAAAATACAAAAAAATTAATAATAATAAAATAATAATAATAAAAAGGGGCGCGTGCTTACCACTGACCTACAATTTTTTTTGTGCTTCCTTATTCTATAATTTATATATATATACTTATATTTTACTTTCTTTATTATACATACATATATATATATATATATATATTGTTTTGTTTTGTTTTGTTTGTTTTTTTTTTCTACTAGGGAACTCTGCAAGTGACATGGATATCAAAGGATTAAAAGGGAGCAACAAGAATTTCAACTTCAACCACCAGGTGACTTCATTCCATGATCCTCAGTTTCAATTTCCTTTTTTGAACTTCCATTATCCGCCTCTACTCCTTCTAAATTTTCATTTCTTCAAACACTGGGGACAGTGTTGTTTTAAGTTGGGGGGGGGGAGATAAAATAAAAAAAATGCTTTTGTGTCAAAAAAAATTGAATGATTTGAAAAAGAGATGTGTAAATGGAAGGAAAAAATCCTTTAACTTTGAACATGGTAATACACATTGCACACTTTGAAACTGAATATCAAATAATTTAGCATGACCTGATTCTGATTTTAATCCTTGTATAATTTCATGAGCATAGATTTTGGAAAGTGTGGTTGTCCAATGTGATATTTCATCGTTTATATTTTCATCCAAATAAAAAAAAGATCACAATGCACGTCCTTTGGATAGTGGGGTATTAGTTTAAGTTCATGGGGTCCCCCAAATAAATATCATAGGTTTGGTGATCATTTTAGTTTAATATGAGTATTCAAAAAAAAATTAAAAAAAAATTGCGCGTAGAGCAATGAAATGACCTAATGCGTGACTTTCGGCACTTGGGGATCGTGACTCCATAGTTGTCTGGCCCAGAGTTAGTAATTTTATCTCTATTTTTGGTAATTTGAATTTGTTTTTGACTGAGTTAACTCGAGATGATGCCCGAGTATGTGGGTTTCACTTGGTGCCCTAAGGTCCTTGATCCTGGGAGTCATCGGCAAAGTCTCGCTACAGGGGTTGACTCTTTTGGGCGCAATTTCAATTACCATGGCAAAATTGCAAAAAAAAATCAATCAAAAAAAAAATACTATTAAAAAAAATTGAATACTCATCTTAATATTGAAATGTGATTCCACCTAGCGCTTCCGTCATTTCCCCCTTGAATAAAGATGAACCCCCATGTCTATTGTGATGCACAACACATCCTCATACTTAATTGATATTGGATGAAATATGACAATGAATTTGAACAAAGGAATGAGCTTGGGATTGAGATCTGCTTATGAAACTATCATGTATTAAATTATTTTGATGGGTTTCAGGATTGTTTGGTATAATGGTTTTTGGTGATCATTGTGTATTAAAATGTTTTTGGAAAAGGGAATTCGAATTTCATATTGTTGACATACATTTTGCTCGGGACTAGCAAAACTCAAGTTGGGGGTGTTATTAGACACTAAATGAGGCTAATATTCATTTTTAATATACATAATATTCATGTTCTTTATTATTCATAAACACCATTTTAGTGCATTTTACACTTTGAACATCATTTCACATTATGATTGTAATACCTTCTTAAAATGCACTATTATGTGGTACATTTTTTAACATCATTTGAAGTACCCAATGATTCATCTAATTATACATATTTTAATTTGATATTTTTTTAAATTGATCTACACTAAAATATGAACATGTTTCATTCAGGGATCAATAGAGAATTCATGGAAGAAGGTGAGGATATTTTGAGATGAAAGGAAGTAATTCTAGAGAAGGCAGATTGGACACCAGCCCACTGATGAGACGGTGGGGCCCAACATACAGGCCCAATGAATCCCAAATTTCACGGGATGATAGAATCCATGTAGAGAAACAAATCACTCTTCATGATCCAATGCTAATTCGGCCTCCATGGTGTCCATTTAGGTGTCCCAAGTTAGAGATAAAATTCTGGGCCAGATTCTGCGGTCCAGAAAAACATCCCACCAATTAAACCATATCTAGACAACCATAACTCCTTTTGGGCTGAGAGTTTACAGGATGTTAGGGGAAATACATAGCTTAATTTAAGTCTTCTATGGAACACCCAAACTCGGCCATCAAGAAGGTGTTTCATGCGCCTCTTTTTGGTGGATGCAAGCTGGATGCCTTTTCGGGTCAAGGGTGGAAAGTCTTCTTTCCACAAACATTCCACCACCCTAGACCTACCATACTCAAGTGAGATGACTTGTACTGTTGGAGGCTCGACCCAAGGCTCCCAAAATGCCTATTTAAGGCAGTGGTGGTGAAAGAGTTTTTAATCTTTGGTGCTTTGTTCAATTGTAATGTTATGGTGCAATTTTGTTGTCTCAAATTTGTCTTTCACATGTAAGTTGTTCAATTCACTTTAGTTTCTTAATAAAAGTTCTTTTTCTACTCTTATTCTGTTGTTCTTCATATCAATTTGATACCGTTGGATCAAGGTGTGAATTTATTCACACCAAACCTTGTGAAATTATTCACACAACGGTGAAGTGATCATTTTATTTTTGTTGTTTTCTTTACTTCTCCATTTCCTCCCTCATGAGTCTACTTTCCGCTTCCATTGAAACCATGAGATCAATGGAGGGATAACCCACTTATGGGTTGATCCAAGGGAGTAGAAAGAGGCTGGATTGGATGTTATTTATGTCACGACCCGACCCAACGGGGCTCGAGCCGTGACTCCCCAAGCCCGCCTCCAATAGGTCAGGGGCTGGCGACCAGCGCCGAGTAGGCTATCACACACATGGGAGCCATTAGCCTAAGGTACCTGTTCACACGCACCCAAAAACACCTCCATGCAACAGTGCAGAGATATAGAAACTGGAAAGTAAATGCATGCATACACTATCTCACAACCAGAGTACAACAGAAGTACAAAGGGCAAAACAGGGCCCACCAAAAGAAAACAACAAAGCGCGTCCAACCTGCTCTGAAGATGGGGAACGCTGCCACAAACACCCACCGGAAAGATCCCTCGTCACCGCTCTAGTAAACACCCCGGTCAACATGCTCACTAAACTCCGCCTACTCTGGGTCCTCCTGGGACTCCGTCGAAAGGCCTGTGGTCTGCACAAGACACAAACATGTGCGGGAAAAGCCCGTGCAGGGGTGAGTATAAACATACTCAGTAGGCACCCCAAAAACCCAAAACCCAAGGGAGCAACTGAAGGGAAACAGTCCGCTCAACCCAGCCAGAGGAAACCCAGAAAAGAGAGAAACTCCATCTCGTGACCATCCTCGGCTAAACACAACTAGTCAACTCAGCTCAGCTCAGGTGTATGCCCATACATACACCTTGAACAATCCAGATATACTCATCTCACGCCACAAGCCACAAGAGGTACCGACCTCATCACCAGAAACTGTCCCAACCAGGAGAGTACACCCCATGATCACTGTCATCCCATATGACACTCATCCGAGAGATACACTCCATCGGGTCCCAAACAAACATCTCAGACGCTCACCCGAGAGACCACGCTCGTCGGATAACATCACTCGCTGAAACAACATAACCACCAAACTCCTCGGATAGGGGATCACCGCTAGGGTCCGCTAGGGGATACCAAGACCCACTCCGGTATACGTAGCTCACAGATAGGGGATCACTTCCAGGGTCCACTGGGGGATACCACGACCCAATCTGGCATACGTAGTTCTCACAGATAGGGGATCACACCCAGGATCCACTGGGGGATACCACAACCCGATCTGGCGCTCGACAGAAGCACATCACTCAGATAGAGGATCTTCGCCCATATAAAGGTGGTCACGACGATACCGGAACCCTATCTGGTATAACTCGCGATGTAGGGGATCGAACCGACGATGCCGCAACCCTACCGAAACCACGCGCTAAGTAGGGGATCACATAACCAACGATACCGCAACCCTACTATACACCTCATGCTGAGCAGAGGATCATATACCCGACGATGCCACAACCCTACTGAGCATGGCCCACCGCGTAGGGGATCATAATCCTGATGATTCCATAAACCCTACGGGGTTAATTTGCTAGATAGGGGATCGCCGCCCGTGAATAAGCGGTCACAGCGATACCAAGAACCCGATCTTGGGAAAAGATGCTAGAGGATCCACTCCGGGCCCACCGGAGGGATACCACAACTCTAACAGTTTAAACATCCCATCGAGAGGATCACTAACCCATACGAAGGTTGTGATGCCACACGAACCCTCGTAGGAACGAACCAAGGGAGAACCCTCAACCACTGCTGGTCCAAACGTCGCTAGCCCGAGCGACCCGCTACAACGCCACACTGCGCACCTCCTAAGCCAAAACCGAGGCCACCATCACGTTCCACGTGGAAAAACACGCAGGATAGGCTGTTTACTCGCCCGAAACGGAGCACTGGTGAAAAAGACACTATTCACCGTAGCTAGCTCGTGCAGGGCCCACATAATGATCCCGAAACCCATCGAGCGGATCACACCACGACGATCCCCTTGGAAAAACAAGCGGAATCGACTACTTGCTCGTCCAAAACAGACACCCGGTGAAAAAGACACTATTCACCGAAGCCCAGCTCGGGTGGGGCCGACGCCTTGATTTTGAAACTCATCGAACAGAATGCATCATTGCGTTCCTCTCGGAAAAACACACAGGATCGACTATTCATCCGCCAAAATTGGACTCCTGGTGCAAAAGCTGCGTTTCTCCGCAAACGCCAAAACCCGACCTCGTGGGGCCCGCACCCCATTCTCAGTCCCAACACCCGAAAACCATCTCAAATAGTCCGTCGTACCATCAGGGTCTCAACGCCACTGACGACACGTCAATCGGACGCTCCGGGTAGAAGTTACAACAGCCCGAAGTCGTAAAATAATAAAACAATAATATTTTTTACGACGTTTCTAGCTCCCGGGCCACGATCCTGAACCTTTAAACCCTCGAACCCACACCAGAGGGTTCGCCTCGTCGTTAGGGTCGCGTCGCCGCAAACGGCGCACGAATCCGACTCCCGGATTGCACGATACGGGGGTTTAAAGACCCCCATATGAGAAAAGAGGCCGGACTGGCCGCCGTCGCCGGCCTGCCCTGGCCGGCGGCCCTCTGCCGCGCGCCGCCGGCGCACCCCCGCGGGCCGCCACGCTCGGCGGCCGGCAGCCGCGGCTCCGCCGCGGGCCACCGCGGGCCGCCGTGCTTCGCCGGCGCCGGCGCCGCCGCGCCGGCGGATCTTCCGCGGACTGCCGGGGGCACCCCGATGGTTTGTTTTGCGATCCGGAGGCGTCTACACGACCCTCGGAACCCGATCTACACTGCTACAGATTCAATTTGCAGAAAAACGCAGCAAAAACGGGATCGGGGGTTAAAACTCAAATCCGCCTACCTCGTGGGCGAAACGCCGACGTTCTGCCTTAGATCCGCGCTCCAGAGGTTCCGCTGCGCGCTCCTGGAACGTCCGCCGTCGAATTCTGAGCTCGTGGGCGCTTCATTTGCTCGATTCGGTGGAGTGGCGGCGAAGAACGACAAAGAACGTCGAGAGGAACGATAAAGGGGGGGGGGGGGGGGGGCTGATATTTATATCAGCTGCCCGCCGACGCCAAACCCGCCTCGGACCCGACGCCCGATGCGAACAAAAGTAAGGTCACCCCTAGGGTAAACACGCCGTTCTGAACGCAACAGCGGACTCCAATTTTCTATCCGAGACTCCGTTCAGAAGTTATTTGAGCCGACGCTCGCACACTAACTTCTCCATTTAATTACGAAAACGCCCCTGGTGGCGTTTCTCACCGCAGGCCCACGCCCCCAAAGTTTACACCTTGCCTAGGGTAAATGGCACGTTCCGGGCGCAACCGTGCCCTCAGATTCCCGTTCTGAGCTACCCTTTAGGAGATATCATACCTTCTCCACGTGTATAGTATAAAAATACTTAATATATTTATAAAATTAATTCCGGGCACACAGGGCCTCGGAATCGCACGCCGTCTTCGCGCCTCACTCTGGAATTATTCGTAGAAATATTAAAAAGTCTGACAGGGGCAAAAACCCGAGTCACTACATCATCTCCCCCTTATAACTTTTCGTCCCCGAAAAGCCCTAAGCACAAGGAAAGCGACTGAACTCTCAACTGGGTCTCACACACCAGCGAGCTCACCAACAAACACCAATGCCCGAATGCATAAGTCAGATGGACTCATCTACCACACCTCAATACTATCTGCTTTGGGCGACACTGACTCGCCCGCACGGTTTTAATCGCGTCACAAAAACGCGTCTCGGTGGGGGAAGGATCTCTCTTCCTCACGCATTCGAAGCATGCCGAACAACACCCACACAGGGTCTTACCAACGCCCTGAACAAGACTCGAGAAAGCAACAAAAAAGAGGGTACCACTAAACAGTGTCTATCAAACTACTGTAGTAAGTAGAAAATACACAAGGCGTACCTCTATCCATCCACGGTGCCTCTGGGTCGACTGCCTCCATGGCATGCAGCTGTCCTCACCCTCGACCACCAGCTCCCTGAGCTTGGCGTGGACCACCTGGGGGTGGGGGTGGTGGCAACTGGTACTGCCTACCACCGCCTCCCACTACACCGGCTCCGTCGCCACGTCCGCCGCCCTGCAGACCTCCTTGCTCGAGACGCTGCCTCTGCCAAGGCGGTCCATCGACCGGCTCCCTCTCAGCAGTACGTCGGGTCGGACAATCTCTAGAAAGATGTCCCCGACCGTCGCAAGCGTAACACCGCCTCTCCTGCGGCTGACCAAAACTGGCCTGCGAGCCCTATGAGCCCTGAGGCTCAGATCCTCCATCCTGGGGTCGCCTCCTGAAACGTCGGCCTCATCCAGACACCTGAGTCTGTCGTCGGCTACCAGATGCCGATCCGACCGATGAAGTCTCAGCTCTCGAGTTCCCAACACTAACAGGGGGAATCTGCTCAGCCAGAAAACTCTCCACCACCAACGCTCGCTCTAGCACTCTAACATAGGTGGGTAGACACAAGGAAACCACACCTGCTCGGATGTCCCTGCGTAAGCCCTGCTCTAAGGTCCGAGCCCTAAAGAACGGGCCTCGAACCATATCCAGGGAGTAGCACGACAGGTCTGTAAGCCTCGCTGAGTACTCCGACACAGTCATGCTCTCCTGTCGAAGCTGCAGAAGCTCCTGGATCCGCACTGACCTCAGCGTCACCAGATAGAACTCCTCCCTGAAAAGCCTCTCAAACTCTGCCCACGTGAGCGTCTCCTCGTCATGGGACTGCGTCACCAAACTCCACCATCGCCCGACAGAACCATGCAGAAGGCTCGCCGCTAGGACCACCATCTGATCTGGAGGTGTCCTCACTAGGCGGAAAACTCGAGTGACTGCCTCAAGCCAGTCATCAGCTGCCTGGGGGTCTGGATCACCCCAGAACCTCAGAGGTCGCTGCCTCTGGAACTCGTGCAGCGCACTCAGCCTGCGCGCAACCTCGTCCTACACCGTCGGCACAACCAGCTGCTCGACAGGTGGTGGCTCAACTGGCAGACCACCTGGAGGTGCAACCTCAGAACCTGCGCCCTGCTCCACAGCCACTACACGGGGCGGGTCATCAACACAATCCTGCTGCGGAACCCTCACTAGCTATCTTCGTGGAGGCATCCTGAAATACATTCAAGACACACCACATTCAAAGAGTATATCTGGAGAGCTGACTCAAGAAGGACAAGGAAAACCCAAAAACCTAGTCCTATATGATGCATGTACCGTTATGTCCCTGCGACCAGTGTACGAATGTCCTGAGTCGAAAGGCAGGTTATTAGAGTCCTGGTGTATGGATACGTCGGCCGTCGCACCAACATTGGAGTCCCTAGCCTGAAAGCCGAACTCGAAACATCCTAACACTGCCGCTATGCAACCCGAACCAAGCTCACAGCTAGACCAGCTACGCTCTGAGATCCCAAAGGTGGAACCTCCTTTGATACCACTCTGTCACGACCCGACCCAACGGGGCTCGAGCCGCGACTCCCCAAGCCCGCCTCCAATAGGTCAGGGGCTGGCGACCAGCGCCGAGTAGGCTATCACACACATGGGAGACATTAGCCTAAGGTACCTGTACACACGCACCCAAAAACACCTCCATGAAATAGTGCAGAGATATAGAAACTGGAAAGTAAATGCATGCATACACTATCCCACAACCAGAGTACAACAGAAGTACAAAGGGCAAAAAAGGGCCCACCAAAAGAAAACAACAAATCGCGTCTAACCTGCTCTGAAGATGGGGAACGTTGCCACAAACACCCGCCGGAAAGCTCCCTCGTCACCACTCTAGTAAACACCCCGGTCAACATGCTCACTAAACTCCGCCTACTCTGGGTCCTCTTGGGAATCCATCGATAGACCTGTGGTCTGCACAAGACACAAATATGTGTGGGCAAATCCCGTGCATGGGTGAGTATAAACATACTCAGTAGGCACCCCAAAAATCCAAAACCCAAGGGAGCAACTGAAGGGCAACAGTCCGCTCAACCCAGCCAGAGGAAACCCAGACGAGAGAGAAACTCCATCTCGTGACCATCCTCGGCTAAACACAACTAGTCAACTCAGATCAGCTCTGGTGTATGCCCATACATACACCTTGAACAATCCAGATATACTTAGCTCACGCCATAAGCCACAAGAGGTACCGACCTCATCACCAGAAACTGTCCCAACCAGGAGAGTACACCCCATGATCACTGTCATCCCAGATGACACTCATCTGAGAGATAAACTCCATCGGGTCCCAAACAAACATCTCAGACGCTCACCCGAGAGACCACGCTCGTCGGATAACATCACTCGCAAAAACAACATAACCACCAAACTCCTCGGATAGGGGATCGCCGCTAGGGTCCGCTACGGGATACCAAGACCCACTCCGGTATACGTAGCTCACAGATAGGGGATCACTTCCAGGGTCCGCTGGGGGATACCACGACCCGATCTGGCACACGTAGTTCTCACAGATAGGGGATCACACCCAGGATCTACTGGGGGATACCACAACCTGATCTGGCGCTCGATAGAAGCACATCACTCAGATAGAGGATCGTCGCCCATATAAAGGTGGTCACGACGATACCGGAACCCTATTTGGTATAACTCGTGATGTAGGGGATCGAACCGACGATGCCTCAACCCTACTGAAACCACGCGCTAAGTAGGGGATCACATAACCAACGATACCGCAACCCTATTATACACCTCATGCTGAGGAGGAGATCGTATACCCGACGATGCCACAACCCTACTGAGCACGGCCCACCGCGTAGGGGATCATAATCCTTATGACGCCATAAACCCTACGAGGTTAATCTGCTAGATAGGGGATCGCCGCCCGTGAATAAGCGGTCACAGCGATACTAAGAACCCGATCTAGGGAAAAGATGCTAGAGGATCCACTCTGGGCCCACCGGAGGGATACCACAACTCTAACAGTTTAAAAATCCCATCGAGAGGATCACAAACCCATACGAAGGTTGTGATTCCACACGAACCCTCGTAGGAACGAACTAAGGGAGAACCCTTAACCACTGCTGGTCCAAACGTCGCTAGCCCGAGCGACCCGCCACAACGCCACACTGCGCACCTCCTAAGCCAAAACCGAGGCCACCATCGCGTTCCACGCAGAAAAACACGCAGGATAGGCTGTTTACTCGCCCGAAACGGGGCACCGGTGAAAAAGACACTATTCACCGTAGCTATCTCGTGCGGGGCCCACACAATGATCCCGAAACCCATCGAGCGGATCACACCACGACGATCCCCTCAAAAAAACAAGCAGAATCGACTACTCGCTCGTCCGAAACGGACACCTGGTGAAAAAGGCACTATTCACCGAAGCCCAGCTCGGGTGGGGCCCACGCCTGGATTTCGAAACTCATTGAACGGAACGCACCATTGCGTTCCTCTCGGAAAAACACACAGGATCGACTATTTATCTGCCAAAATCGGACTCCTGGTGTAAAAGCTGTGTTTCTCCGCAAACGCCAAAACCCGGCCTCGTGGGGCCCGCACCCCGTTCTCAGTCCCAACACCCGGAAACCATCTCAAATAGTCCGTCGTACCATCAGGGTCTCAACGCCATTGACGGCACGTCAATCGGACGCTCCGGGTAGAAGTCACAACGACCCGAAGTCGTAAAATAATAAAACAATAATATTTTTTACGACGTTTCTAGCTCTCGGGCCACGATCCCGAACCTTTAAACCCTCGAACCCACACCGGAGGGTTCTCCTCGTCGTCAGGGTCACGTCGCCGCAAACGACGCGCGAATCCGGCTCCTGGATTGCACGATACGGGGGTTTAAAGACCCCCGTATGAGAAAAGAAGCCGGACCGGCCGGTCCGGCTAGCCTGGACCGGCCGCCGCCGCCGGCCCGCCTTGGCCGGTGGCCCTACGCCGCGGGCCGCCACACGCCGCCGCTGGCCGCCGTGTGCGGCCGGTAGCCGCGGCTCCGCCGCGGGCCACCGCGGGCCGCCGTGCTCCGCCGGCGCCGGCGGATCTTCTGCGGACCGCCGGGGGCACCCCGGGGGTCCGTTTTGCGATCCGGAGGCATCGACACGACCCTCGGGACCTGATCTACACTGCTACGGCTTCAATTTGCAGAAAAACGCAGCAAAAACGGGATCGGGGGTTAAAACTCAAATCCGCCTACCTCGCGGGCGAAACGCCGACGTTCTGCCTTAAATCCGCGCTCCAGAGCTTCCGCTGCGTGCTCCTGGAATGTCCGCCATCGAATTCTGAGCTCGTGGGCACTTTGTTTTCTCGATTTGGTGGAGCGGCGGCGAAGAACAACGAAGAACGTCGAGAGGAACGATAAAGGGGGGGGGGGGGGGGCTGATATTTATATCAGCTGCCCGCCGGCGCCAAACCCACCTCGGACCCGACGCCCGATGCGAACAAAAGTAAGGTCACCCCTAGGGTAAACGCGCCATTCTGAACGCAACGGCGGACTCAGATTTTCCATCTGAGACTCCGTTCTGAAGTTATTTGAGCCGACGCTCTCACACTAACTTCTCCATTTAATTACGAAATCGCCTCTGGTGCCGTTTCTCACCGCAGACCTGCGTCTGCAAAGTTTACACCTTGCCTAGGGTAAACGGCACGTTCCGGATGCAACCGTTCCCTCATATTCCCGTTTTGAGATACCGTTTAGGAGATATCACACCTCCGCCACGTGCATAGTATAAAAATACTTAATATTTTTATAAAATTAATTCCGGGCACACCGGGTCTCGGAATCTCACGCCGTCTTCGCGCCTAGCTCTGGAATTATTCGTAGAAATATTCCAAAGTCTGACAGGGCCAAAAACCCGAGTCGCTACAATTTATCACCCCATTAATGTATAATCACTTCTTTAATTGAGATTTTTATTTGATGATTTTTAAACTCCATCATCCTTGTTGAATTTAAGGCCACACACTTCAAGTGCTAATACGAACCTTTACCTTGAAGTGCTCAAAACATTGATCCTTCAAGTGTATAGGTGATTAGTATTAAAGGGTATAAACATTAAACCAGTAAGTGATGATGTTGTTTTATCTCCTTAAATGAACCCATCACAAATATAAGAAATTGAAATCATTGAAATGGAAATACGTCCAATCCACCCTGAGCGATAACCTAGGATCAACTCATTTGTTTAAATTGAATTCACTTAAGTATCTTAGAGTTACTTTAAACACATCTAAAATCAACCCAAGTTGGCCACTTCATAGCCAAAAACGGTCCTTAGAATGTGCGTGTCTATAGGTTACTTCTTAGGTCTCTGTGGATTCGACAACCCAAGATATACTACAAGGACCGTTCTACCTTCATATCTTGGGTAAATTTGAGCGAGAATTAGGCACATACTGCATAGTCAAGCAAAAGATCTCTTAAGAATTTAACATTTTACTGTTGATAGACAAGGGAAAATAAGATTTCGGTTACTCAAGACCACATTGGGTGATTTTTCCAAGTAAAATGATTTTAAGAATAAAAGGATATTTTATGCTGACATATGTCATGAATAGGAAAACCACTTCTATACAAATTTGGTGTATGAATAATGGTTAAAATTTATCAGAAAGGAGAATTTCTGATATAAAACTCTGTAGTTTTAAGTCATGCGGTGAGGACATTGTACTATGTAGTTTTATGTCATTTAGTGAGGACATTATACTGTGTAGTTTTAAGTCATGCAATGAGAACATTATATGGTTTTAATTTAAGGTCTTTTAGCTTTGTCGTGCAGGTCTGTGTCGCGCAGGTCTTTTGGAGGATTTGGCTTTCCTTTGAATTTTTCAAACCTTGCCTTGGGATTTTGAAATATCCAGGGCTCTCTTCAGAGTATTTTTGTTTTCTTAAGTGGTTTCAAAAATGGTTATTAGTTATTATTTGTTAATTTGTTGCATCTCATTATAATTTTGTGTCCACCAATGAGAAGTGATTTGTTAGCTTCCATGGGTTTGGGTTTAGTGTTAATCGGTTAAGGAAAATGAGACACACATTAAGATGAACATTCCATGAAGAACCTGTGAAGATAACCGAGGATATCATGAAGATAATCATGCTTATGTGTAATATAATGAAGAAGATAGGTGATGCACCCCTTGAATAATTAGTATAAACATCCATGACATTGATGAATAGTCAATTTAGGAAATGTGTGGATGCATGAGTATGAAGCTACTTTAGAGATATGCTGATGATTCTGAATTTGTGTCAAGCATTGTAATTAATATTGGAGATCATATTGAGTAAGTTTAGCGGAGCTCATAACTAATGGGTTTTTTGGGATCGAACAAAACTTGTTTAACACAGTGGAAGGTTTTAGAAACCTCATCCACAAGATCACCATGCTATGTAAAACTAAAATTATGTGTAAAGTAAATGAAAAACACGCTCCTTTCACCTATGATAACAACTGCTTCTTTCACCGATGATAACTACTGCTCCTTTCTTCATTCGTAGTGGTTGATGAATATCATTTAGGAACAACTAACAGACTCTTCCCTCTATGGTGTATCCATGGATCGATCGAATCACCCAACGCTTGAGTGAGATTCTTCAAAATTCCCACAATATGCTAGTAACTCTTAATAGCTACGAGAGATAGAGAAAGGGAGCTTCCATGGAGAGAGAGAATTAGCAGTGGCTTTCTCATGGATCACACACACCCATTCTCATGGATACTTTTCTTTCTTCTATATTCCTCGAAACACTCGAGCATTTACTTGTATGTTACATAACGTACAAGTAATGTTTCAGTCATTCATACATTTTTTTCATACAAATGTATCACTGATTCTCCCATGCATTTCTTTTTATGAAACAAATCTATTGATGATAATATTACGTGGAATATTGCTCAGATGTTAACGTTTAATGTTCTATTTCCCATGTCAGTTCTACGATACAATTAACTAATATCACAACCATTATGATATGTCTATGTTGTTAAAGGTGGTGAAGGCAGTGATGTTATATCTCTATATCACCCCATACAATATCCCCAACCATGACACACAATATGCCTTAGTTCTGCTAATTTTTTACACTATGAAATATGTATATCATCACCTATGATATAAACAAAATTGGGTACAACTGCGAAAGCGGCACATGACGCAAGAAATAAAATTAGATTAAATCGTAAGCTCAAGGACTTGACCCCACGACCTGCCCCTCACCCTCCAAACCCTTACCACCCCACCACCAACGATTGGGCGTCATCACCTACGATATAGTAAAAACACATCCTATACATTTATGCTTTTAGGATATATCTCCATCAATCTCCCACTTTTGCTAAAGCTTAATAGACTTAGTGTTGTTCCACATTATATTGTATCATAGACTATAACTTGTGAAATCATATCCAAAACTTCCTTTGAATATCTTCCAAAACACTATTATAAAGTTATCATCAAATTCATCATGTATCACATCATATGCAATACCTTGTTAATATCCATATGAAATTCCTTTTGGATAAACTTCAAGGCCTCGTTTGGTAGGATGAAATCAGAGGCCAAGAAATGGAAATGTAAAACTATAAAAAGCATGTTTGGTTGGGCAAAATGGAAATTACGTTTACCTTACATGAGGGAGAAAGACTCCTTTTTAAAGTGTGATGGAAATGAGGCAATGGAAATAGAATCCAAATATTTAGACAGAAATGCCCATTAAACGCCCGAACACCCTTTTTCTTGCGCGCGATGACACAGTTAGAGCCTGACCCCACCCTCCTCTTGCTAGCCACCCCTTCCTTTGCACTGATTGACCGATGTCGCCCCACCCCCTTCATTCGATTGACTGCTGCCACCTCTCCTTCATCTGACCACCCATAATCCTCCACACGACGACACTGTTGCGAAAACATCAGGAGTCACACGACATGGGTTTGTGGATGAAGAAAAGATATAAAAAAAAGAATAAGAAGAAGATGAATACAAACACAATGATTTACATGGTTCAGGAATAATCCTTACGTCTACAGAGAGGTGGAATAATTTAACTAAAAAAAGCTGGGAGCACAATTACAATGAGATCATAGTTTCACATACAAAAACTCTAGCTCAAAATGAGCTAATAAGGGGGATGAAACATTGTGCCACCAATCGAACATTAAATCAACTGTGCTATAGTGAATAGTGGTAGGAAGTCTACACTGTTACAATGCTACAGTCACTCAAGTCTCAGCTACTTCAATGATCGGTGGTAAGAAGTCCGCGGAGCTACAATACTACTATCTCCAAAGTCCGAGCTACTATAGTAGTCATGCGAAAGTCCGCAGTGCTATAGTGCCCTGTCAGTGTAGCCCAGTCATCTTTTCTAGAGTCGGTCAGAGTTGCTACAACTCCCCAAAATTTGGACTGGAGACCGTTGACCCCTGAAGTAGGGACGCATTGCCCCCTGCAACCCCTAACGAGCTCACTACGGAGCTCAACCTGTGAGAGTTGTGGCTTTGTGTTCAGAATGAGTCGTCATCATTCGACCCAACATCATTCAAACGAATCGGGATGCACCAATCAAAAAACACAACCTATAACGTAATGTGCCTTCCCGGTCCGTTACATTTTCGGTTTGGGGTGTCGGAGGTGTTTCAGAGGTTTGAGGAGGTCCAAAGGAGGCTGAAGCTGCAGGAGGGTTGAAGCGAGATGTTCACGAGGTGAACTTTATTCACGTCATGAGTTTCTCATTCGCGACTTGTGTGGTCAGAGAATTCACGACTTGTATATGGGTTAAGGGGGTTTCCAGAAAATGGATTGACGTCGTGAAAGGGTAATTAACGACATGTAATTAAATCGAGTCGATGGGGATAAAATTTCCATGAAAATCAAAGATATCGAGGTTTCATGCCTTGTACTGGTTTCACAACTTATAAACAACAGTGCCTATGGAATTCACATTATGAAACTATAATTCACCACATGAAAAGGGTGGATTATAGGTTGTAAATAGGGTTAGTGTTCAACTGAACCCTCTCATTCAGAACTTGCTCCCTATCATTTTTGGAGGAACCCTAGTCGCCTTTAGGAGATCTTCTAGCCCATATTCCCTTGCTTTGATCCTTGAGTTCTGATGATTGTTTGTTGGCAATCGAGTTATGTTCTCCTCTCTTCCCAACATTTTCTTTCCATTATTCTTCTGGGGGATTTGTTGTGGCAATGTTGCTTTGGTTTGTAGTGAGTATGAGCTACATTTTAACAATCCATTGATGCGTTGTAGGTTAATCTATGATCTTGTGGTGTAGTTGTGATTTTTGGGCAATTTCTTCTTCGCCTTGCGGTGCACAATGAGATCATAAAGTTTCATTGAGGTAGGAGATCCTCGTTCTCACCTGTTTATGTGCTATGTGTGATATTTTCATGCTTTTCCCCATTTGGATGGATAGTAAGGGTCGTCATAAATAAGATATTAATTGGCATAAATGAAATTGATGGGTATGAGGGAGATATCACGTACTTTACTTCTTTGATATATGTGGCTGATGCTATTGAGCATGTTTGTTTCCAATACTGAAAATAAAGGCTCTTGGGAGTCTTGTTTGTGTTATTGTTGTAGTTATTATACTATGATGATCGTTGTTGTGCTGTTGTGTGATAGCAACCTAAATAAAATGATAAAGAACATATATTTAGCTAATAAACTAATTTCCCCTAGATTATTTGTTTTTATGATAAAACTCATGCTAAATAAATAATTAATGTGATAAAGACCTCGAATAATTGTGAAAGATGGTTTGTGATGCAGTTGTGTATGCTTTTACTTCATGTGTTTCCCTATGTGGTTTGGGCTGTTGTG
This sequence comes from Viscum album, assembly GCA_963277665.1. Classification (NCBI taxonomy): domain Eukaryota; kingdom Viridiplantae; phylum Streptophyta; class Magnoliopsida; order Santalales; family Viscaceae; genus Viscum; species Viscum album. Next base: position 173,623,833 of record OY728119.1, on the reverse strand, counting down.
TGGGGATGGTGTTGGTCGAGTGGGTTGTGTGATGTGTGAGGTTATGATGTGATGTGGTTGTAGATTGGTATGGATGCGACATGAGAAGTGGTGCATTGTGGTGCACAGTGGTTGTGGTGCGTAATGACGATGATGTATGGTTGTGTTGTGCGACATGGTTTTGGTGTGAAGTGGATGAGACATGTGGTTGTTATGGTGAGATGACTTGAGCGATGTGGTTCAACGATGATGATGGACACATGGTGCTATAGTGATGGTTGTGTGAGTTGGTCTAGTTGTGATGTGGCGTGGTTGTGTTAGATGCATTGTTAGTCATGAAATGAATTGTGATGATAAAATTAAAAAATATACTGGTAAATAAAAGAGATGAGATTGAAATGGATGTGTGGTAAAAATGGATTAAATTAATTGAATGAAAGAATGAGTTGTGTAATGTGAAATGGAATGACTAAATGAATAAAAGTGGTGGAACCTGTAATTGGAAGTGGGAAATGTTGTGTGGTTATTTGTGGTGGTGTGATGTGTTGCATGTAGTGGTGGCATTAGTTGTGATGATTGGTGTGTGGTACAATGGTGGTGATGTGGTGTGCGTTAGTGCAATTGTTATGAACACATAGATTGGGTATTGTGTAATATCTCTATATCATGTATATTTATGTTATTTCTATATGCGCCTTAACAAATTTGGATAACCTTACACATGCTTATAGGTTCTGGGTGTTTTCTCCAACATCTGGGATGGTTTTCATATAGATGGGTGGGTACCCCCTCTTCCCCACTTTTCCTTCAGTCATGATGGCCCATGTGTCTTTGGGTGACTTATGCAGTGATAAACCAGGTGTTTTCCAATGAGGTAACATGATATGACTGTGATGAGATATAATATGTGGTGGGAGTCATGCATGGTAGGAGGTGGACAGGAGGTTGATGTCATTCATGTCCATGATATCATACTGCTTCGATCGTGTGGTTGGGATGTGCAGTGTTGACAGAGGTGTCTTCAGACGAGGTGTGATATGATGACCCGAGTGTCTTTGGGTGAGATTTGATGTGACGATACCTGATGCTAGTACTATATGCTATACCTTGTGATGGTGGGGTAGGTAGGGATGTGTCCTGACACATATTAGAGATGGCCCAGGTGTCTTCGGGCGAGATGTGATACGATGCGATGTGACATGATATGTATAGAAGAGACGAGAGCACAAAATGTTTGATGTTGGTACATGAGAGCGGGAAATCAGCAGGGAAGTGGTTGTGGGGCGCCTTTCTTTTTTATGATGTCAATGTTATATTACTACATTGGATGTGTGATTCGATGGGTGAGCCATGGTGAGGCTGTGATTGGTTAGTTGATCTGTTTAGGTGCTTGTTGGTCCTGTTGTTTGTTCACTTGCACATTAGAATGCTCTTTTCACATATGCACTTGTGACCTTAGTTATACCTACCGAGTATACCTTCTTCAATATCCTGATATTTTAAAAAGAAAGACTATGTTTGATAGCGTACAAGATACACAACACCAAGTTTAAATGAACAATAAAATATTATTATGTGACAATTATAACATACCTATAAAATTGGAAGGTATGAATAAGAATAACTGATTTATGAAATTAATATAATCTTCCTACTCAATATAAATATATTGGTAAATGATTAGAAGATAATCACATAATTTTTAGTAAAATCATTTCATTCTTCGAAAATACGTTTTCTTCAAAAATGAGTTTTCTTTCTTTTTATGAGTGAATATTATAATTAGTTACTGTAAGTTTTTGAAAATGTATTTGAAAAAATGAACTTCGTTTTTGGATTCAACATGTCAAAAATATCCTAAGAATTGTTTTTGAGAATTTTTTGAAAAAGTTAAATTTTAGGTGAACAATAAGAAATACAGTTATTTTTATAAAATATGATACCTTTTGTGCTATCATGGAGACATAATTATGATATAAAAATTTACTAAACATTTGTAATGACTAATTTATGATACTATAATATAAATATCATACAAAAATAATCCAGAACATGCAAATTATAATTTATCTCATTATAAATATGAAAATCATTTTTAGTGATGATGCAGTTCTTGCGCAACACTTGAAAAGCCAAATTCAGTGTATTATAGCTAATAATTGAATGGTATCAAGTTTTTTCATGACCATTTTATTAAATATAATCTCTAAATGATGATTTGGGCTGATAATTTTGAATTTTGGAGTTATATAACAGTAATTTTATTCAAATGATTGTGCAATGCTTGTGTAAGGCTAAAAAAGTCAAAATAAAAAATTAAATAAGTTGTATTAACATGAATATGAGTATATATACATAATGAATGAATATAAAGGATTATCATGACCCTTATTAATTTATTTTTATGATAAAAATTAATTTTTAAGTTTTATATATGAAATAATTATCTTAAATACTTATACAACACTCATACAGTGGTTGTGCAAGCAAAAGAAAAATCAATAAAATGATTTTATGAACTAAAAAAAAATATAAGAACCATTAAACGATAAAAAAACCTGACTATCTTATTGGATGATTATATTTTGATAATTATCATCTAATTATCGAATTTATGTCATTTGAGGGCCACATGGATGAGATAATGACCTTTATAGTATTTTATTTAAAAAAAGTTAAACATGTCACACTCTTATTTTTAATAAGTGTAATAGTTTTAATATGATGTTATCTAGAAGATTTTTTCAACTATAAATGTTTTTTGGAAATCTAAAATCTTTATCTACATCATTATAATTTATTTTTAATTTTCAGTGAAGTAATGATTACTTTAAATGCTTACACAACGCTGATGCAACAATTATTTATTTAATAATGATATTAAAAATATTAAAAGAAATATAATTTGAGATAATTAAGGAAATCCATGAATTTTCTAGATGAATATGACATATTAGGGATGTATTAAAATATTTGGTTCGAAGTTATATTGTTTTCTTTATTTTTTTAAAGTAATGGATACTGTTAAAACTGAAAATAATGATATTTTCTGAATATAATATTTTATTAAATTATTTAAAAATCATAAAATTATTAAATAAGGGAAAAGAGGATAAGTTATGGTAAAAAATATAGTAAATTTTCCATTTATGGTCCAATTTAAACCTTATAAGTAAAACTTACAACATTTTAATATTGTAAAAGTTGTTAGCATAATGAAAATTAAAATAGGTTAACTAAGGGTTAATAAGAATGATAAAGTTTAAAATTACACAAAAAATTTTCTAAAATCTATTAGTTTATGATATTAAAACCATATAACACATTATTTTAGAATACCTTTCCATTTAGTTTTATTGTGATTGAGATTGAATTTATTATATATTATTTTTTTGAGAAATTCCAAAAGTGCCCCTCATCTTAATTATAAAAAACCACCTCCTCACTCACTTCTTTACACCAATTGTACCCCTCAAGATCAACCATCCTTGACTAAATTATCTTTTATACTTCCTTATACACATTCTATAAGTTCTAGTCTATACAAAATACCAACGATAGAGCCCTTTAGAGGAGATCTAAAAGAGTCACTTAGAAGAAGAGGTAATTGCTCTAACTGATCAATTTTTTTCTACTCTTCTTTACCACCTCTAAATTTATGATATTTATCATAAAATAATAAAATCATTATCCTCAATGTGATATAATGTTATTATGACTTTTAAAACACCATTATACACCCTCTTTCCCATCAAATAAGAAGTAAAATGATCTTTCATTTGTACGTATGACTTATCATCTCCACGTAGTGATACAATTCATTTTTCATAACCATATTTCATAGATGGTTACTAGGATGGGTTTAAAGTTTATATATGATATTTATGAAAAAATATTATTCTAGAATGAAAATATAATATCTACCTTCTTACATTCCAAACTGTTGGAAAATGATAATGTCACTTGTGCGTACATGTGGACTACCACCTCCACGAAGCGATACGATTCATTTTTCAATTCTATTTTAGCTGAATGGTAATGAGGATGGATATGATGAATATATATGTTATAAATGGTATAATATTGATTAATATATATAATGAATATATATGATGAATATGTATAGTGAATATATATGATGTTTATATCATGATTAAAATTTTGAAAATTATGGGACTATGATGAAAGTATAAGAATCGGGACTTCCAAACTAAAAATTTCTTGGAAAACAAAGAATTATCACCCAGAAAAGAGATTTTAATACAAAATTATTAATAAATAAGTGATAAGATTTTATAAATAAAACATGCATGACATGATTGATATATGGTTATGGAATATATTTATAATAAATCCTTATTTATTATATAGGATGTTTGAACATGAACAAGATAAATAGAGACTTGAGGTAATAGATTTTTGTCTCACTTTTATTTTTGTGGGACACATGCCTTATACACTACATATTCTTTTTGTGCAGTGTATATACTACCCATTAATGTATTTTATGATTATTATCATGAAAATTATGGGATATAAATATCCATCTAATCTTCTTTCTTTCATGGGACTTATGATTCAAATGATGCCAAAGCTATAAGAGTTTATTTCACAATATCATCATTACTAGGGATTGATTATGTTTAAGTCTCTGTTGTGGAATATTTCTCTTCCATGTCCATAATTTATAAATGTATTTTCAATTTTTTTTACCATTCTCCTATAATTGTTTAAAATAATTTTTACCCATTTTTTATTTTTATAAAATGGTTTGAAAAGAATATTTTTGTCATTTTAAGATGAGGTTCTTTATAAATTTTATAATAAAAATACATAAGGAATATTTTTTTAACTTATACATCATGAGAGGATTTTCCTTCCATCATGACGCCTGAATACTTTGAAGCTTCATTTACAAGTTTACAAGGTTCTTTTCAAATATTTTTTTCCCATTATAATTGCATGGATTTAAAAAAATGAAATGATTTAAAAATGAAGAGATTATTTTCCTCAAGAATCATTGCAAGTGATATTTCAAAATCATTTTTTTCATCTAATATGACATCATTTGATGTTACTTATACTTTACTAGGTATATTATTCAAGGATAATATACTTATTCTTTTTTTGGATGGTTTATGTTTATGATAAGAAGATGTTGATGAAACCTATTCCCTTTTCCATAGGTTATACTTTGATGATTTTTTTTCTTTTCATGATTTCTAAGATGATGAATGTTTTATGATCTCATGGCATATGTATGTTTGATTTTTTTATGTAATGTGTGTGACTTATATCTCCCTCTAATATATTGGGTAAATATGGATAACTCATGAGGAAAATATGTTATACATGGAAATGATTTAATTTTCATGATTTTATGCATGGATCTAGTTTTCATATGCATAATTTCATGTGTGGATCTGACTTTCATGTTAATAAGATTATTCATTATCCTGGTTTCATGTACATAAGTTTATACAAGGGCCTGATTTCATGTTCTTAACTTAATGAGTGAACCTATTTCTATTTATACATGTTCAAAAAGTTATAATTTTATGTGTATGTCACAATTTAATGTCTTATGCCAATGTTATGTTCATATAGCTATTTTTCTTTGATTCCTTTATGACTCATGTATTATAAACTACCAAGCTTTACGCAATCACTCAAGATTATGATCTTTTATTTGTATGGTATTGATTTCAAATGATAATCTCATGTTCTCATACCTTATTTCTCATGTTATGTTTATAGTATTAGTGATATCTCACATATTTAACCTTAATAAGCATTTGACCTCACTCTTCTTATGTTTTCTTTTCCCCAGGTTATGAGGAAAGATGTTAAATGAATTATGTATAGAAGGATTTCACATGGATGATGGTGATGACCTACTGTGAAAAAAAAAGAGAAGCTGAGTATAGTGGGTGATAATGTTGATCTTTATAAGCTAGTTGTTTATAAATTGAAGTCATAAAGGGTGTAGCATCTTGGTCCCGAATTCCACTTAACAATGCCCCATGACTGGTTGGACACATGACCTTTAGCGCATCTCCCTGAATGCTAGGGGCTACTGACTAGCAGTGAGGGCATTGGGTGTGTCTATGGCGATACTATTCCCTCATAGTATTAGGTATACCACAACAGTAAAAAATTATAACACGTAGAGGAATCATATAGATAACAAGATAACTACAGAAGTAAACAAATGAGTCATGGAAAAAATGTAAACAACTCTGACTGAATATCAATACTGCATACAAAAATGATGATGATTTCAGGTCTAGAATCTAAACAAAAATGGAAGTGGAGGGGGTAGGGGTATAAGCATATACTGCATGCTATCAAAAACTAAAAAAAGAGAAAAAAACTTCCACTACAACATCTTGATCATAGGATCGGTCCTCTTCACTAGAATCTCCACCTTAAAAAGAAATAAACTCAAGCATTAGAAGCATAAAACTTCCCTTTATCCGTACCTGTGATCATAAAGTCTACTTGGGTACCAAAATGTGCTCGAGCAGGGTGTGAGATATAATCTCAATAGTCCAACACCCATGGTGTCTAGGACTTTCCATTTCATGCTATAAATGAAAGATAGTGTTCCAGATATAATAAATGAAAGGGAAATAAATAACTAAACAACTGCATATTGGACCACATTCCTAAATAGACACCCATCCCATAACTCTTGTTTTGGACTATACTAGAAGTATGAATAGAGAACCTATGAAGGTCAGGATATATATAACATCTTCCAATGTAAACAAGGAAACTAACAAAACATGCCCCCAAACTTGTGCTCTGGCTTGGGGTCTTGTATCTATGTTATTTCAAAACCAAGCATAAGTATACACAAGGAAAAGCACAACAGGATCAAGGTAAAAGTAATGGATGCATCTCATTAGAATAATCAATCCAAACAATCAAACATTTCAATCAAAGAAAACCAACAATTCATGAGGTAGAGTCTCATGCTCATCATTGGTGATCTAAAAGAATCCCAAGTATCACAATGAGAATATCCGATACAATCCAATACCACCGAGCCCGTCCAAGGTGATCTAAAATAATCCCAAGTATCGCTACGAGGTATGGTAACTACTGAGTCTATCCTAGGTATCTCATAAGGGGACCAAGTATCAACCAAGGTATGGTGTAGCCATCTTTCAAAAAGGTCCATCTACAGTTTGTCCCCTTGAGAACCGGTATCACTTAGGAGTTTAATAAACCTGCCCGAGAAGCCATTTCCTGGAAAGCCAAAGCATCGCCCCCGACATGTCGGGTTGTAACCCATCGAGCATGAAGAGTCCATATATGGTTCCTTAATAAGAAAACCATGTTCTCTCATGGCTAGTGTCAAGTTCCATATCAAACAAGGCATACATATCAAGCAATGCATTTATGATTTCTATCCAATAAAGTCATCTCAATACCATGTGCTTTCCATTTTTACCAAGCTATGCACTTCAAGCCAAACAACAATGGCACATTTCATATAGCAAGAAAATAATCATTTAAATGAAAGCAAGAAAGGTAGGAGTCATAAGCTACATTTAATAAGCCTTAAACAATTGCATTTAAACACATGAAAATCAATTTCACAAGCTAGAAATTTTATCTAGGAATTTCATATGATTCAATCCACTAACAAGGGAATAATAAATAAACAAATTTCATAAGAAATAAACTATATGCAAGTCTTGTGGCATCAACATGTATCTTACCAAATACTTCATCAATGAAATTTTATAAAGTCAATCTAACAAGCTTGAATAAGTATCACCTTCTATTTAAACCATTTAAAAGGTTCAAGAAAGAGCACCCAATAAGGAATAATCACATAACATAAGGAATTAACATAATGCACTTGGAATAAACATGGAAATTTGAGTATAATACCAATAATAAAGGCATATTGCATGAAGTATAATATTTTTAGCACAATGAATAAGGATTCTATTATGGAAAGGTACTCATGTAACTTGAAATGATAATTTTAGCATGTAAGGCATATTGAATTCAATGAGACATCAAGTGTGTCAAATCTATAAGACACTACACATAGACCAGACCACTATGTTAAATCTTAGTAATTATAAAGAGGGGTTCGATTAATGATTCATTTATTATTCTAAAATAATTAATCAATTAAGGAATTACAAAGGATCCACACACACTAATTGGCAATTTTCCATGTTTAAAAATAAGGGGAACTTAGGACATTTTGGATGGATCACCCAAGGGATGGCCAAATCCAAGGCGAACACCCTAGACATGGGTTTCTACATAAATAATAGCTTCAAAGGTCATGGAAAAAATACAATCATTTTAATATACAGTAAAAATCCACGTTGGACGGTTCTGATGGGTGGCAGAATAACATGATGTCTAAAAATCAATGAAACAATATGAAAGAATCATAGGCACACCACCTCGTGGTCATAGTACTACAACCATCTGGTATCAAGGCATTATTCAACCTAAGGTGGAAGAAATAAAGTGATTTAGAAAAAAAAACCCAAAATAGGGAAAATATCCGTTGCATGAAGATAACATAATGAGAAGTGGAAGAAATTCAAAAACAAGGAGTGCAGATGAGGGAGATTACCGAGACAAGTCTGTAGATTTTGACGATGAAGAAAACTGAGGATATTTAAGGGAGAAATCGAAAAACCCCTAAAGGATAAGAGGAGGGGGATTTGTGTGATTAGAGGAGGGGTAAATCTAGAGTGGGAGAGAGAGGGAAGGAAAAGTATTTTTTAATAAACATTTCATTAAAATTAAAATAGAATTTTACCCACATAGTAGGGGTTGCATGATTTGGCCGCACGGTTGGCCAAACCGTGCACCAACAGTGTGAAAAGTTTTTCTTCACTGGGGAACCTCACACGAATAGGCGCACAGTTTGGTTAATCATGCAGAAACCATGAATTTTACCATCATTTAAAACCTACAACTAGCCATATGGTCATGCACCCTAGGTCACAAGGTTTGACCAATCATGCGACCTAGCCTGTTTTCCCCATTTTCAGTGCTCTGAGTTTCCAACAAGATCCAGACACCCCTGAGGCCTCTCTTAACCTCCTAGGAATCAAACTAAGCACCGTTTTAAGGAACCTAAAAAAATTAAATAGTCCATACCTTTGGATAAATTCGAGATGTTGCAACATCACCTCCATAAAACAACTCATCCTTGAGTTGTCCTTTCAAGGGTGGTACGACGTCATATGAGAAGATTTCTGGCCACTGCACACGTACATCAGCCTCCCACTCCCATGTCTCATTTTGAACATGTTTGTGCTGCCATAGAACCTAGAATAAAGGATCTAACCTGCCTTAGAGAAACGTTCATGCTATGATCAAAGATACAAATCCTCAAAGGACTCATCGGCCCCAAGCTCGATATCTTTAAGATCAAATGAATGAGATGGGTATGGATGATACTACCAAATCTAAGATACGTGAAAGATGTTGTAAATGGAATGGTACCTATGAGGTTATATCAACCTATAGGTACCTTCCCAACTTTCTCCACTATCTCAAAAGGCCTAACATATCTTGAAGATAACTTTCCTTATCTCCTGATTTTCTTATGTCCCAAATGAGGCGATACACGTAGAAAGACCCGATGTACCACCTTGAACTCCAGAGGTCTGCAATGATAATCGGTATAAGATTTATGCCTTGACTGTGCTATATCTATAAAATTTTGAATTAGATGGAATTAATCTGAAGTCTCCTGAAGAAAATGAGTATCCAATAGAGTAGCTTCCCATGCCTCTAGCCAGCACAGGGGTGAACAACACGGTCTACCATATAAAGCCTCATACGAAGCCATATGAATTGTTTCCTAAAGTAAGTTATTATAGGAAAAATCTACTAGTGTAATATAATTCTCCTAGAAACCTTAAAAATTAAGAATACAGTTCCTAAGAATATCCTCTAACACCAGAATCATCCGCTCGGACTGCCCATCCGTCTGAGGGTGATATGCAGTACTCATGAGTGCCTATGAGCCTAGTGCTATCTGCAACCCTTACTAGAACCTCAATGTGAATTGGGAATCTTGGTATGAGACTATAGAATGGGTTACACCATGAAGTCTCACTATCTCCGAGATGTAAAGTCTACCCAACTCATCAATAGAGTATGTCTCCCAGATCAACAAGAAGTGAATGACTTTGGTCAACTTATTAATGATCACCCATCTCGAGGAGATCCTGACAAGACTATAACAAAATCCATGCTGATTTCGTTCCATTTTCACTCAGGAATGGATAGAGGATATAGAATCCTAGCAGGTTACTGGTGCTCTTCCTTCACCTGCTAACAGGTGGAGCACTGCGTAATGAAACCTAATATCTACTTACTTATACCTAATCACCAATACTGATGATGCATATCCTGATACATCTTGGTAAGCTCAGGGTGAATTGGCCAAACAGAAGCATGAGATTCCCTCACCATCTCTTATCATATATCAGAAGGTACCAAAAACATCCACAGTAGAGAAGGGTCTCACTACTATCAACAATCCATCCCAGAGGTGGGTTCTCTCATGTGATACTCTCTCTTAGAAAGAGGCCCTCATAATCTGATAACTGATGCATCTTAATCCATTCTAGGAGAGAATATGTCACTTCCAAAGATATTATAACTGGTTTATCATGCTGCTCTTGAACCTACAGATTCAACTTAAGAAACATATCCATCATCTACCACTCACTGCTATCCACTTGGATGGCTTGTGTCTGAGTTTTACATCTCAATGCATCATCTATGACATTTCCCTTATCAGGGGTATAAGAAATCTCAAAATCAAATGATTGCAAGTATTCCACCCACCTATGCTATTTTAAATTCATTCCATGTTGTGTAGATATGTACTTTAATCTTTTATGATCTGTGTAAACAACAAACCTCTTGACTAAGAGAAAATTCCTCCAATAGTGAAGAGAATGAATCACGACTGCTAGCTCAAAGCTACGTATAGGATATTACTCTCATGCGGCCTCAACTAGTGATATCAATAAGTAAAAACTCGATCAAATTGCATCATAACTACACTTATAATGATCCCTAAAGCATCATAATAAACTATATAAATTATTCCCATCTCAGGGAGAATCAGAATCAGAGCTGAAGTGAGTCTTCATTTTAACTCATTAAAGAAATTCTTATAAGATTTAGACCATAGAAACTATAAAACTTTCTTATTCAACGCCGTAATAGGTGCTACTTAGTGGGAAAAGTCCTGGATGGAATGCCTCTAATAGCCTAAAATCCCTAAGAAACTGTGTATATAAAACTCATTAGTGGGATTCTCCCAGGAAACCACAACACTCACCTTATCTAGGCCTACGTATAAGCTATCCTCTGACATGATATAACCCAAGAAGTGAACCTTACTGTTCCAAAATCGGCATTTAATAAGCTTTGTAAAAATCTGGTGCTCACTCAGTGTACTCAACATGATCTCAAAATGAGTGGTATGGTCTTATTTGGTATGCGAGTACACCAATATTTCATCTATAAAGACTACCATGAAGGAATCAATATACAAGTTAAAAACCCGATTCATCAAATCCATGAAAACTACAGGCATGTTCGTCAGACCGAATGACATAAACAAGTACTCATACAAGCCATACCTACTCTAGAATTTTGTATGTGGTATATCTGATAGTCTCACATGAACCTAATGGTAGACCGACCACAAATCGATCTTGGAGAAAATCATTTCTCCTTGGATCTGGTCGAAGATGCCATTTATACGAAGCAATGGATAATAGTTCTTCACAGTAATCTAGTTTAACCATCTATAATCCACAAACAATCAAAGGGTATCATCCGCCTTCTTGGTGAAAAGAATAGGAAAACCCCTGGTGATGTGATGGTTCTAATAAAACCCTTATCCTCAAGATCTTAAAGCATTTTTTTTGAGTTCCTGGAGCCCTGTCGGTGCCATCCTATACAGAGTAATGGACACTGGTGCCACACCATGAACTATCTGAATAGTGAACTCAACCATCTCTTAGGAGGTAAGCTTGAGAAATCATCAAGGAATACATCCTTGAAATGATCCACAACTAGAAGTAATTCTATGAGTTTCATTCCCTAATTACTCATAAAGAGACTTGCTAATTGAGTTGTCACTCTTCTAGGATCAGTCTGCTTGGGTCCATCTTGATATTCCTAGATATCCCACTCTCTCTTTCATATAATACTCACTGCCCTTGGGTGATTTAAAAATAGTTAGTAGAGATAGAAATCTACTTGGTCACAATAAAGAACAAGCTAGTCTATAATGAGAATGATGTTGAAGTCGATCATCTCGAGGATGAAGAAATTTCAGAAGAAATTTTATAAGAAATAGTACCCACCTATCTCAAGGGGGGAACTCCCAAAACTTATGTATGTCCTCTATTCCGAACCCTAGAATAGTGTTGAGAGACATAACACTGCAAAAATAATCAATTGAAAGACCAAGTCTTTCCATACACACAGACGATATGAAAGTGTGCAATGAACCTATATAAAAATGGGAAGAAACTAAAGTAGAGGTTACCAAGATAGTACCTCTAACCATATATGTCCTTGGACTCTTCTCATTTAATACTGAATGCAATGCATACATATGGCCTAAACCATGACCCTAAGATGCAGCCTTACTAGCCTGAGCGGATCCACACTAATTCCGATGATGATATGAAGCCTGACTGCCTCATCCACAGCCTCTACTACCTCAACTTGATCAACCAATAGAGGACCAACTCCTCACCTAACCTGGTGTCGCATATCTTGTACCTGATAAAGGTTTTGGTACAAATCCCTTTCTATTAGAAGATGGAGGAAAAGAATGGCAGAAGCGTTGTAAATGACCCATCCTACCACATTGTTGACATTCCATTGGGTTACTCATGCATCGAGGATTCTTATGGCCTATCCTTCCACATTGGTGACATACTATGAAACTATCAATACATGCCACCTGGCTAGAACTCCCCTCCCCCACACCCTCAAAAAGGCTCTTTCTGCTGCCTGAAGAATTTTCACCTTGACATTGAACAAAAATGACCTAGAACATAGGAATAGCTTCTATGAGATTTATCTCTATGATCAAGTCCTGGTTCAATATCTCTATAAGGGTTGTCAACTGAAAAACATTCACTTGCAAGAGGATAGTGTATTCAATCTCATCTTCAAAATACATCACAGTAGTTAGTTCGTCACCCATCATAGATGGAGAAAAATGTTGAAGCTCGATGAAAAGAGTAGAATACTCAAGCACTGTCATGGAGCCCTGCTAAAGATGAAAGAACACCCTGGCTCGGTCCACCCTCAAAATCTTTAGAAAAAAGTGATCAAAGAAATCCGTTTGGATGTCTGACCAGATCATGTCTCAATAATTCTCTGACTGATATATGACATTCCACCAATGCTTTGAGGAGTTGTGAAGAAAGTAGGTATCAATATTTACCCTCTTCTTTGGAGGAATCTCAAGATGGTCGAAGATGAATATCATAGATTCTATCCATGACTCTGCAACATGTGGACCACCATCCCCTAAGAAATTGGGAGGATGCTGCTGCTGAAAGTCTCGTATAATCTCTTCCATAGTCAGGGCAGGCTGGGGAGCACCCTAAACACTCTGCATAACCCTTAAAAATATCCCTTAACTATGCATTGGTGCATAGTGTAAGATCAATAGGAGGTGCATCAGAAGGAACTATAAGATCTACAATGGGTGGCTCACAACCCACCACCTATGGAGTGTTCTCATCACCATTCTATTGGCATGTAACATGAGTACATCGTGGTGGAAAAGCTCTATAATTTCCAAAAACAGGTTTCAGGCAAGATTTATAACAGAGAGCATAGGCAGGTAAGGAAAGGAGAATAATAAGGGTAGGAACTAAGCCTCCCTAACTATGGAACAAAAAATAAGGAAAGTGGTAAGTGGATAAAAACATGGATTGCCTTTGATCATAACTCCATTGACAGCCTTCTCCAAGATCCAGGTCCAGATAATAAGAAAGAACCTCAAAAGGTTCACAAGGAATTCATCCTACATCCCATGAAAAGGTAAGGTAAAGGTCACACATTACCATATAATGAATCCATTTCTTTTTAACATATGGTTTTCATTTTAAATATAAGGTTTCAATTACCCTTTTAGTTTGTCTTAGTTAGGTGCATCACCATCCCAATCCATGAGGGACCATACACCTCATGAGTTGAAAGTGGCGTCGAATTAACCTAAAATATAACACATCCCTAGAATAAAAATCCAACACACTTATATATTCATAAGTAAACATGTACTAAAACATTTTTCTAATAGTCAACATTGAAAGATATAACAACTAATCATAGTTTCAATCACATGTAAACAATAATATTCATGCTAAAAGTAGATGTGGCATGTCATTATGCATGAAAATTCATTCCCTATGGTTCCTAGTATGATGCATGTAATGAAACACCCTCATTTCATCAGGCTGGAGTAATAGGAAAACATCATTCTAATCAGAACAATATTAATAATGTCACAAAATAAGTGTGTCACCTAATGGTGAAGTTGTATCAACCTTAAATGACATAATCAGTAACTTCAATTATCATCCTAGGAAATTTGGGTTTCCTCTGTACATGGGTTAACTACATCCAAGAACAAGGTTAAATCCAAATTTCAATATCCTAGTCTACTATCTAATACCAAATAGTAAGAAAAAGGAAAATAAACCTCAGATACCACTTTGTAGCATCCCAGTCTCAGATGCCACTTAACAGTGCCCGTGACCGGTTGACCACATGACCACTAGCGTTCAGGGAGATGTTCCTGAGGTCATGTGGCCAAATAGTCATGGGGCACCATTAAGTGGCATTCGGGACTAGGAAAATACAAAGGGTTTGTCTTAATTATCTAAAAATCTAAACCTAAAAGGTCTTAGGGCGTGTAAGTGATACAATATTTTCTTTCAAATTTGTATGTTTTTGATGGAAAAATAATAGGGTCACATTTATTAGTGTAAAATCTATAAATGTAAAGTTTATGTTTTTATCACCGATCCAAAGGTTCTAGTTTTGGGGCTGTTACAGTTGGTATCATAGCATAGTTTAGATAACTTTGGAGATTTAAAAGTTTTTAGCTAAGGTTGTATTAAGAGTTATAGACACCATCATGGGTTTAAAAGGTTAAGGTTTATTATAAGTTCAAAGTTTTGGACACCACATTTGTCGTTTTAAGTGATAGAATTTGAGGTAATTAATTATATTTTTGGAGACATTTATTTTTGAGGTAATTATGGGTTGTTACATTTTGGGATGCAAAATGAAAGGTATGAGATAACCTTTAAAGTTAAAACATTTCTTTAATGTTTAATATATTATGGTTATTTTTGAGTATGTTTCTTAAATTTATAGGAATATTATAAGAAATATATTTTTATAAAAAAAAGAAAATTGCAGGTTAGGTGACAACCTATTTCAACTTGATGGAATATGAGGTTTGAACCCACAATCGAAGTGTGATAAGGGTGCATCACCTACCACTGATCCACATGATATTAGTATGAAATTTTATTAAAATATTTCATTGATGAAAAATAAGTTTATTTTGGGAACCTTATATGATATTATTTTAGGATTCAAGGTTGAATTACCTTTTGGAATCATATATGATGATATTGCAGATTTACGATGATTCAAGTGATTTATGGAAATGATTAACATATCTTGGATAATATGTGATTAGGTAAATTACATTTTGATATGAGACTTTATAAGTGATTGATATTATTTAGAGATAAATATTAAATTTATCTTGGAAGAAGATGTGGTCAAATACTTCTGTTTTTTTAGTTTCAATCTTAGTCTATAATATTTTTAAGGAATTTTATGGTTATTTATTTATTGAATGATCTTTGTTGGATTTTTGGTATTATTGTTTAATTTTGGAGATTAAAGTAGTTTTTCTTAGTATGAAGTTGTACTTATTTTGGATAATTATCTTATCTTATCCTAACCATTTTGGTCTTAGATATTTACTAAATATTGGAGAAATAGATTGTTATTATTTTTTGGATTACGTGATCCATTAGAAGTTTATTTTAGTGATTTATACATGAAATTTTCATCTTTAAAACTCATAATTGGGAGAAAAAGATGATATTGTGGTGAAAATTGATTAAAGGATGAAATTATACCTATCAAGTAAGTATATTTTCTTATGATTTTAGGAATTTATTAACACTAGGAAAATGATCTTGAAATAAAAACATTATACATTTACTTTTCCTATTAAGAATTTAACGACCATTTAACCCATTGTAGATTTACAATTTTGTGATGGTTAACTTTCTTATGACCATGTTATCTATTACTCTCTATTAGTCTTTGAGAGGTAGTTTTATATTTCATATAAATTTTTTAAATCCCCACTCATTTCCCCCACTTAGAAACCAAGTACATTTCATTCTACGTGATCTTTATACATTCCTTTTCTCTCTTATTAAGTGGATGTTTTATTTACCCTTTTTACAATGAGGGATTTCATTTAAGGTATTTTGAATCATTAAACCCTTGTATACTGAGACTGATTTCAAATTGTAAGGGCACAAATTATTAAGGGGGGGGGGGGAGAATGTAATACATAGATATTTTAAAATTAAATATTTTGTTTTATAGTGTACAAGATAAACAACACCGATATTAAATGAATAATGAAATATTATTATGTGATCATTATAACCAAGTTTTTAAATTAGAGGATATGAATTAGAATAAACGATTTATGAAATAAATATAAACTTCCTAATCAATATAAATTTATGGGCAAATTATTATAAAATAATCATATAATTTTTAGTAATGTCATTTTATTCTTCAAAAATACATTTTCCTCAAAAAATGAGTTTTCTTTATTTTTATAGTGGAATATTATAATTAATTTACAGAAATTTTAGAAAATTTATTTGAAAAAATTAACTTCATTTTTGGATTCATTTTTTCAAAATTATCATAAGATTAATTTTTGATAAATGTTTGAAAAAGTAAAATTTTAGGTGAATAGTAAAAAATATATTTAAAAAAAACACGGTTTTTTTGATATCTCTAAGATATAAAAATTTCTTAAACATTTTGAATGAATAATGTAAGATATTATAATATAAATATCATACAAAAATAATTCATAACATGAAAATTATAATTAATTTCATGAGTAAATATGAAAATCATTTTCAGTGCTGACATAGTGTTTGTGCACCACTGAAAAAGCCAAATTCGGTCTCTCATAGCTAATAATTGAGAGGTAGAAAGTTTTTTCATGAATATTTTATTAAATATATTCTATAAATGATGATTTGGACTGATAATTTTAAAATTTTGAGTTATATAACAAGAATCTAATCCAAATTATTGTGCAATGCTTGCACAAGGCTAGAAAAGACAAAATAACAAATTAAATAAGTTATCCTGACATTGATATGAGTAAATATACATAATAAATGAGTATAAAGTATTATATTAGTCTTAGATAATTTATTTTTATGATACTATTTTTTTAAATTTTATATATAAGAAATAATCACCTTAAATGCTTATGCAACACTGAAGTAGTGCTTGTGCAAGCAGAAGGAAAATCAATAAAATGATTCTAAAAACACTAAAAAAATAAAATTATAAGAACAATTAAATGAAAAAAACACTTGAATAACTCTTATTGGATGATTATATTTTTAACCTAATCACCCAAGGGTCAAATTTATGACCTTTTTTGGAAAAATGGATGTGATTACAACCTTTATAGTATTTTATTTTTAAAAAAGTCAAACATGTCACACTCTTGTTTTTCATAGGTGTAATATTTTTAATATGATGTTATTCAGAAGATTTTTCTGATTATAAATATTATTTTTAAATATAAAAGATTTATATACATCATTATAATTTATGTTTAATTTTTAGTGAAGAAATAGTTACTTTTAATTCTTACACAATGCTGATGCAATAATTATTCATTTAATAAATTATATTAAAAATATTAAAATAAATATAATTTAAGATAATTTAGGTAAACCAATAATTTTATAAATTATTATGACATATTAGGGATGTATTAAAATATTTTATTCAATTTTATCTTGTTGTGTTGATATTTTTAAAGTCAAAGTAATGAATAGTGTCAAAATTGACAATAATGATATTTTATGATTATAATATTTTTTTAAATTATTTAAAAATAAAAAATTTAAATAAGTACAAAATGGATAATTTATGGTCTAAAATATCATAAATTTTCCATTTATGTTCTAATTTATACCTTATAATTAAAAATTACAACCTTTTAATATTGAAAAACTTGTTACCGTAATTAAAATTAAAATAGGTTAACTAAGGGTTAATTAAAATGAGAAGGTTTAAAATTATACCAAAACTTATATAAAATATTTTTTTATGTTATTACAACCCTATACCACATTATCAATTAATATCTTTCAATTTAGAGGTATTTTGATTGATATTTAATTTATTATAAATTAATTGTTTGAGAAATTTCTAAAGTGCCCCTCACCTCTATTATAAAAGGGCACCTCCCCCCTCACTTCTTTACAAAAATTTGAGCCTTATATATTGACCATCCTCTAGAAAAAGATCTTATATAATTCTTTATACACATTTTATAGGTGGTGGTATTCCTGAAAGACCAACCATGTATCTCTTTAGAGGAGATCTAAAAGAGTCGTTTCAGAGAAGATGTAATCACTCTATCCAATCACATTCCTTTTATACTCTTATTTAACTCTTATAAATATATGATATTTATCATAAAATAATATCTTAGGTATCATAAATATTCTAAAATGTTATTATGATTATTGAAACACCATTATATAGCCTCTTTCCTATCAAATAAGAAGTGAAAGTATCGCTCGTGCGTACGTACCACTTACTATCTTCACGTCATGATAAAATTCATTTCCCATCACCATATTTCATGGATGGTTACTATGATGGGTTTAAAGTTTATATATGATATTTATTACATAATTATTATTCTGTAAAGATAATATAATATCTACCTTATTACCTTCCAAACCATTGGAAAACGAAAACATCACTGGTGCATATGTGTGGACTACCACCTCCACAAAGCAACGTGATTCATTTTTCATTTCTATTTTAATTAGATGGTAAGGAGGTTGGATATGATAAATATATATATTATAAATTATATAATAATTATTATATAAATTTGATTTATTATTTACTTTTCTTTCGTTCCATCCTTGAAAAAGTGAATACATCGTTCATGAGTACGTATGACCTACCGTCTACATGAACGATGTAATTCATTTTCCCATATCTTTATTTTATGAATGATTATAAATATGAATAGAATGAATATATATGTTTTTTATACAATGATTAACATTATATAAATTGCGGTTCTATGATCACAGTATAAGGACCGGGTTAGCCAAACCAATATATGTTTGGAAAACACAGTAATTATCACCCAGAAAAGTGATTTTAATAAAAAATTATAAATAAATGGATGATAAGATGATATAAATAAAACATACATGGTATTATTGATATATTTTTATGTAATAAATTTAAAATAAATCCATATTTATTATACATGAGGTTTTAATGTGAACAAGAAAAGGCGAGACTTGAGGTAATTGATTTTTTTATCACTTTTATTTTTGTAGGACACATGCCTTATACACTACATATTCTTTTTGTGTAGTGTATATTCTGACCATGAATTTATTTAATGATTATTATATTAAAATTATGGTATATGCATATCCATCTAATTTTTTTTATTTCATGGGACTTATGATTCAAATGATACCAAATAGGCAAGGGTTTATTTCACATTCTCATCATTATTCAAGATTGATTATGTTTAAGTATACACTGAGGAATATTTCTCTTCCATGCCCATGTTTTATAAAAATAGTTTGAAAAATGTTTTTAATATTCTCCTAAAATTGTTTAAAATCATTTTATCCATGTTTTACAATTTTTTAAATTGGTTTGAAAATAGTCTTTTTGTATTTTTTATAAACAAGGTTATTTGTTACTTTTCCGACAAAAATATGGAAGGAATGATCTTTAACTTATAAAAAATGAGCTGATTTTACCACTGAAACGATGCCTTAATTATTTCAAGCCTCCCTTAAAAGTTTAAAAGGTTCTTTTAAAAGATTTTTTTTCCATTATAATTTTGGGGATATTTTTAAAAAATAAAATGATTTCAAAATGGAAAGGTAATTTTCCTCAATAATTATTTCAATTGATCTTTCAAAATTATTTTTATCTAAGATGATATCTTTTGATGTCACTTATACATTACTAGGTATATTATCCAAGGATATAATCCTTATTCGTTTTCAAGATGGTTTATATTTATGATGCCAAGATGTTTATGAAACTTGTTACCTTTTCTATGGGATATAATTTAATGAAATTTGTATCTTTTCATGAGTTTTGAGATGTTGAATGTTTTATGATATTGTGGAACACATATATATGATTTTGTTTATATGAAGGGGGGGGACCAATATCTCCCTCCAATTCATTAGGTAAATATTAATAGCTCATGTGGTAAATATGTTATGCATGAACCTAATTTCATGTTCAATATTTTATGCATGGACATGGTATTCATGTCCATAATTTCATGCATGGACCTAGATTTCATGTCCATAAGATTGTTCATGGACCTGGTTTCATGTCCATAAGTTTGTGCGAGAGCTTTATTTCATGCCCTTAACTTAATGAGTGAACCTATGTATATTTATACATGTTTACAAAGTTATAAGTTTATATGTATGCAAAAATTTAATTTCACATGCCTTTGTTATATTCTTATAGCTCATGTTATTTGATTCATTTATGACTTCTGTCTTATGAACTGCCAAGCCTTATTCCATCACTCTAGATTACAATCTTTCACTTGTAGGTTATTGATTTTAAATGATAATATCATATTATCATACTCTATTTCTCTTTCTATTCTTATAAGATCAGTGATATCTCACTTATTTAACCTTAATGAGCATTTTTTTCTCACTTTTCTTATGTTTCCTTTTGCACATGTTATGTGGAAATATGTTTAATGAAATATGTATATAAGGATTTCACATGGATGATGATGATGAAATACTATTAAAAAATAAAATAAAAGATGAGTCTAGTGGGATATAATATTGATCTTTATAAGATAATTGTTTGTGAATCCAAGTAATTAAGTGTTTGTACTAATTATTTAAAAATCTAAGCCTAAAAAGTCCTAGGGTATGTAAGTGATCCAATATTTCTTTTTGAAACTATATATTTTTGATGGAAATAATTAGGTCACATTTATTGATATCAAATCCCAAAATGTAATGTCTTTGTTTTAAGAACCAAATATGGAAGTGTAGGTTTTGTGTCTGTTACACCTGTTATGATCACCCTACATATATAAATAGTTTTTCAGGTTTCTAGGAGGACTTTGAGGATCAAGTTGGATATTATTAGCTGGGATAGAGAAGTTGCTAAGTCACTATTGTGGAATTATCTAATGGTATTTAATTTAGAAACATTTATATATATCATTTTACTTTATTCATGCATTGTGGGATGATTTTTGGTTTACCTTTATATCATCTGTTAGAGTTTCATGGTGGTTGTTTGTCCTATCTACCAATCCTATTTTATATATAGATGGTAATGCATCCCATACTATGAAATTTTTATATCCTCAGTACTAGTTTCCAACCTGAGTATGATGAACCTAATTTACCAATATATTAATTTTAGATATTATATTGATTATTTTCAGAGCTAGTAACTGAGATGGCGTGAGATTTCGTGACCCGGTGAGCCCGAATTGTTTTTCCAAATATATTAACTATATTAAATATCACACATGCACAGTTTTCATAAAAAAAGTAGAATAAATATTAAATTAGGGAGCATATTAGAAATATGAGGCCACCATTGAGTTTTGAGTGTGTATTTTACCCTAGGAGCGACCTAACCTTGGAGTGCATAGATGTTTGGGTTAAGTGCAGTCGCAAACGAATTAATAAAATAACAAAATTAAATTATTTATTTTATTTGTTTTGATGCAGTGAACTGAAATCCTCTATAAGTATATAGTTATAAGAAGATATCATGGTTAGCCACATAACCCTGGAGACTTAGAGGACTGTTGGAGGAGAGTATTCTTGGTGGGCGACATCAGATCAGATTGAGATCGAGGATTGTTATGCCATCGGAGTTGGAGGATCTCACCAACAAAAACAACATAGATTCATTATTATTTTTTGATCGATCCATATTGAGTTAGGACATTTATTTTATGTGGATTTATCCCCAATTTCTTACCCTACATTGAACTCTAATCAATTGACTAACGAATTGATGTACATATTCGATCGTATTATGGGTATGGACTTATAGGAGGGGAATTTGGGAAACATTGTTTTTTTAGATATTTGTTCATCCTTCTAATGAAAATTAATCGAGGACAACCCAAAAATTCATGATGTTTATTAATCCATTGTTTTTATTGGTTTTATCCCATCATGCTTCATTCATTCATCACCAAAGTTAGTTTTGGGATGGTGGTTCGAAAAATACCATAAAAACAATTGTTTCACACCCATTTCTTAGAAAAAGAGATTGGTATCATAGATCCAGGATTAGTTTGAGGAAAAGATCTAATGATGAAGGAAATTATAGTGAATTGGTTTAGGTTTGGGATCTTTGGTTGTGGTTTTTTCATGTAGTGGTGGAACGACTCGACGATGGAGGTTCTTTGAACAATTTGAATGGATGAAGATCAGATCTCCAATGGAGATCAAGTGTGTTTGACTTAGATCCAATTTTTTTAGTGAGAATCATAGAGAAAATTGGTGCAGTAGTGGTGGAGGAGGAATCTTCATGATGAACCAAAAGGTTCAATGAAATTTATACTACACTAAGTGTCATGCATGAACACACTATGTGTATGGATCTCTAGTTACAGTGCTAGGGTTTCACATGGAGATAAGTATAAAACAGTTGGTGACCCCTATCACATGGAATGTGACCCTTACCTAGTGGCTTGGTGTATACCTAGGGAGGTACACCAACATAAAAATAACTAGATAGACACAGAAACAACCAACCAAATGGGGACTTGTCCAAAAGTACATGGGAACGAACATGATATGTATTTGGAAACAAACACGGGCATGGGATGTATTACATGGGTAAAACCCAGTGCTGAAGAGATACATTGTGTACTTTCATTACACACAATATAATTCTTCAAAGATGGATTAGATACTCTGTCCTCTTCAACTTGGACAAGTTTAATTAGGGTATGTTCCCTTTATCTATTCCCTAAAGGTTTAGTATGGAGTCACATCCTATGCATAGGATGATGATCCCCTATGAGGAACTTTTGTCTTTGATAGAGTTTTTGGGATCCCTTCTTGAGTCCCTGAGTGAGATCCTATATCATCATAATTACCCTAGGTGGGGTTCTTATTATCATCATGGACAACACTATGCGGGCTCTAATCCCCAACAGAGAAGGTCAATCCATATTGGGTTTTTGATATACCCCATGGACTTGGGTTTGATCCCCAATTGTGTATCAATATATTCAGACTCCCAATGTGTACTTATTATGGAGAGACCCAATTAGAACAACATATTAGATGGATTCCATCAGTGCTATTTTACTTATGGAGTGTGTTCTCCTGGATGAGTGTTATATGGAACCTTCAAGTGGGAATCCTAGGTTGGTAGTACAGTTATGACCTTAAACTGAGACTATGTGTCTACTATGATTATATCAAGGTATTATTATTATTTATGCTATTTAAATATCCATGTGATGCAATAAATTCTATTTTTTATGATTTATGCTAATTGATTTTAGGGTGTCCTACTGGGTATTATTATACTCACCCTTGCATGGTATTTTCCCACATTTGTCATGTATTATACAGACGACCAACCTTTTGATAGAGTTCTAGAGGGACCAGGACCTGGAAAAATTGAGTGATCCATACATACCAAGGTGTGTTTTGGTAATTTCATTTATATAATTCCTCTCTTACTTCATAGGTTATAATTTTTTCAGTTTATTTTATTGGACTTGTATTTGTCCCTTTATTTCTAGTTCTTTATTGTTGTGATCTAATAGTGATATTTTAGATGTATGCATGCATGGTTTTCGGTTGTTTTATATTTCAACATTGTATGGAATAAGAGATGTGTGTATGTACATGTACTTTAGGATAAGGCATCCCTTGTGTGTGATATGACTACTCGGCCTTAGTCATCAGCCCATGACCTATTAAAGGTGGGTTTGGGGTAGTCACAGTTTGGGTCCCATTGTGATGAGTCATGACAAAGTGGTATTAGTGAAGTCAGTTCTACCTTAGGATCAGAGTTTGTGAGATTGGTTTGGATTTTTTTTAGTTTTTCAACTTTGGAATTCATGGAAAGCACTCCAATGTTGGTGCGATGACTGAATTATTCATTCACTAGGATCCTGATCACCTACCTTTTGAAACATTATATATAGAAATTGGTTACAGAGAAAACATGGGTACATGCATCGTATAAGAATGAGTTGTGGTTTCCATGTCCTTGTTGAGTCATCTTTACAGATATACTCATTGACCGTGGTATATATTGTATATTTCAGTATACCTCCATGATTTTTTCTAGCTAGGATTCAGCAGAATGATCACAAGGATGACCCCCATCAATGAATATGCTTTGATATAGGGACTTGTTTAGGATATTCTACCTCTAGGTGGCACACCAGTATTACCACCACCTGCCGAGTAGTATATGGTAACAATAGTACCCATATATGAGGTTAATAGGGTGAGCGTGGTTCATGAGTTTCATTATCAGTGAACCCTCTAGTTCATGGGTGATCTAGACCCCCAAGTGGCTCGGGATTGGATTGAGGTAGTGACGTGAGCCTTCTATATTGTTAAGACACATGCATACCAAATGGAGGTCATGGAAGTGAGCCTTATCCATGTATCTGTAGTACAATAATGGGGTTTAATGACCTAGTAATATGATGAGGTGACTCTTTCCAGGTTAGTGTTCAAGCGCCTTTTCAGAGAAGATTATTCAGTAGATATGTTGAGGTATGTGTGCATCCAGGAGATTCTGTAGCTTCAATAGGGAAGTATGAACATGGATTAGTATTTATCGAGGTTTACTAACCTCTATAGATACTTGATGGATATGGTACATGATAAGTTCTTTTGGGGTCAAACCTTCAAGCATGGATTAGGAAGATACATCTAATATAGTGTGACACCTCTATTCATTCCTACCTATGTTGGGATTCTAGAGTTTTTTTGGTAGTCGAGAGTTTCCTGGATGAGTAGACACAAACAGTTGGTTCCAGTAGTGGGAACAAAAAAACTAAGACTTCATCTTTAGGAATCCAAAAAGATACACAAGTACCTGTACATTTTATACATTTAAGGAGGAAATCCTAGGATAGAGGGTCTTCAATTCAGGGTACGCAGGATGGATCTAGTTATCATTGAGATAGGAGGTGCTACTCTTGTGAAGTTTGGGGAAATATTGAATGAGATTGACTATCCTGAAATATTGATGATAGAGATACAATGGATGGGCCTCCTAGGTATAGGCAGAAATAGGAGCAGGCAAGTATGTAGGGTGAAGAATGTGGTGAAGAAGATGGGAGTGAAGGTGGAGGTGAAAGACATTTGGACTTGTTGCCACCACCACCACCTGGTGGTCCAAACCACGCTCAGGGAGCTGGTGGTAATGGGAGAGGATAGTTGTAGGCGATTGAGGTTTATGACCTAGAGGCTTCAAGAATGATATGATGTTCAATATATGTCTTCTCTACTTTATCTGTAGTATTGATAGATACAGGTGTGATCCATTCATTCCTTTCCACTTATCTTGTTTGAGACTTAGAGATTCCAATTAACTCTTTGGATTGACCCTTGTTCTTGGATATTCCTACTGGAGGTGACTTAGTGATCACACACTTCTACTGATGGTGTGACCTAACTCTTGGAGGTGATTGTTTCTTTTGAGATCTATTTGTATCAGTAATGAGGCCTTATAAAGTCATCTTAGGTATGAAATGGTTATCTATAGTTCATGCTTAGATTGACTATTTCAGGAGGAGTATGCGGTGTGTCCATAGTCATGGGATGAGGTTTTCCTTTATGGGTTAAAGGTAAACCAAGACATTTTAGGATGGAATCATGCACAGAAGGGTGCAAATGATTACATACTAGTTGGCTAGCATGACTCTTAGAGTAGTGGATGTTATGATTCCACTATTTCCTATAGTGGTGGTGGAGTATGAAGATATGTTTCTTAAGGATGTTCCAGGCTTACCTCCCTAGTGATAGATATACTTCTGTGTTGAACAACACCCTGTGACCACCCCAATATCTTCACCAGAATATCAGATGTCTCCCGCAAAGAATTTCAAGTTGAGGGAACATTTGGAGGACTTGCATAAGAATGGATTTGTTAGTCCCAGTTTTTAACCCTAGGCAGCCCCAATGTTGTTCACTAAGATGGTGGATATGATTTTTAGGTTTTGCGTGGATTATTGTTGAATAAAATAGGTGGTTGTGAAGTAAAATTATCCACTTATGAGGATTGTTGAACTCTTTGATCAATTGAGAGGGGTGCAATGCTTCTATAAGATTAACCTTAGATCAGGATATCACTAGCTGTGAGTACATGATGAGGATATATTGAAATTAGATTTTAGATGTCATTATTGTCACCACAAGTACTTGGCGATTCCCTTTTTCTAGAAGAACACCCCAAAAATGTTCATGGGACTCATGAACCAGATATTTTAGCCTTTCTTAAACTAGTTTTTGGTAGTATTCATCGAAGATATCCTAGTGTAATTGGTGTTCGAGGAGGATAATGTGAGACACTTTAGGACAATTTTGGATGTACTATGAGAGAAACAACCTTATGGGAAGCCCTCAAAATACCAGTTCTATACTCAAGAGGTCCACTTTATAGTACATGTTATCTCATCAGACAGTGTAAAAGTGGACCTAGTGAAGGTCGATGTAGTGTTATCTTGGGAACCAACCAAGAGCACAAAGAATGTGAAAATATTCCTAGAGTTGGAAAGCTATTATCATATATTAATACCTAATTTATCCTAGATATCAACTCTCTTGATATATTTGACCATAAAGGGGAATCCATTCATGTGGACAAAGAGAAGTCAATAGAATTTCCATGAGTTGAGGCAGATATTGACGAGAATTCCCATCATGAGATTTCTATAGGAGGGTGTCTAGTACATAGTTTTATGTGATGAATCAGGAACCAATATTGAAATTTTTCTAATGAATATATAGGCGGTGATTATTTTATGGTTAATATTAATTGAGAACACATGAGAAGAACAATACGACCCATGATCTTGAGCAAGAATCGATAGTCTTCACACTGAATATGCGGTCACACTATCCTATGAGTTAGTAATTTATTATCTATTATAAATATAAGAGTATCAATTATATTTTCTCTCAGAATTATCATAACTTGATACCAAGGTAATGCATAGAGTTACTCCAGGATTATGACTTCAAGATTGTCTATACTCTTGGGAAGGGGAACATGGTAGTATATGATCTCAACAGGAAATCCTATTCACATTTGATGAGAGAGGAATAAAATTAGTTATACTAATTATAGTTATCCTTTGTGGATGGGGATGGAGAAACTTACATATGGTTGATGGTTTTTACCCCTTTACTTTTATAATGAGTCAGGGAGGCACAATTTGGGGATATCGACTATGAGACCCTATGTATTAAGATATCCATTGGAAATGCTTATAATGGATTTTATAAATGTGGGGATAATGTTTTTATTTTAAATGTAACTAGTGAAATTGTTGTAAGAAGTTATTAGGGAGTTTAATAAATCTCCCTTGGAGGTACATCTAAGTACGGTGAAGATGTAAAAGGACATTTGATGTCAGTTTTGGTGGATATGGATGAAGAAGGGAGTTTCAAAGTTTGTCTCCCAATGAATTACTTGTTATAAAGTGAATGTTGAGCACAAAGGTCCATAAAGTTTATCTCAAACCCATGAGGATCCAAAGTAGAAGTGGGATGAGATATCTATGGACTCCGTGAAAGGGTTACCAAAGGAATCTAGATGACATGATTCTATCTGGGTGATCGTAGACCGACTAACCAAGTCAGTCCACTTACTATCTATCCAAGATAAGAGTTCAATGAAGAGATTTGTATGCCCTTACATGAAAGAGATAGTCTGGATCCATGGAGTTCCATCAATGATCATTTCTAAACATGATGCATTATTTATATCCCAGTTATGAAAGGGATTATAGAAGACCTTTGGGACTCAGTTGCATTTGAGTATAGCATTTCACACCCAAACTAATGGCCATATTGAGCGGACCATTTAGGTTTTAAAGAATATGCTTGGTATTACCCGTTAGACTTTGGACATGGTTGGTAGGATAACCTAATATTGGGGGAATTTTTATAAAATAGTAGCTACTATTCCACCATCGGTATGAAACCATTTGAGTCCTTGTATGGGAAACCCTGTAGGTCACCGCTATGCTAGAACAACCTAGGAGAGTCAGCACTTATGGGCCCAAAGTTAGTAACAGCCATGAAAAAGAAGGTGAAAATTATCTATGAGGGGATGGGGACTACATAGATCCATTTGAAGTCATATTATTTCTGATGATGGAGGTATTTTGAGTATGAGAAGGGAGAACATGTGTTCCTAAGGGTCTCAACTTGACATGGGTTGAAAAGATTTGTTCGGGTCGATAAGCTATCTTTGAGATTTATTGGACATTTACAGATACTGCCTAGAGTTAGCAAGGTAGAGTATCTCTAATCTCTATCCAAAAAGTTGAACTAGGTGCACAACGTCTTCCATGCGTCACAACTGAGGAGGTACGTGAATAACCCAACACAGTTTATTGATTGGGGTGAGCTGGACATTAAGGATGGGGATAATTTTATAGAGTACTTAGTAGAGATTGAGGATCATCAAGAGAGGATCCTCCATGGGTGAGATATTACTTTAGTGTGTGTCTGATGGCTATACAAGAATCTTTAGGAGAGAATATGGGAGCAGGAGACCCAGATGCAAGCTCAGTACCCAAATATATCTGTGTAGTCTTTTTTTTGGATTTTCAGGGTGTAAATTCCCAAGGTGGTGAGAATGTAACAACTTTGATTATTACATGCATTACTTTTGTATATTATATGAATTATTTTTAGTGATAAGCACTGAGGAGTGATATTCTGAGTCCTAGTGAGTCCATATTTTTTTAAAATATAGTAAATACCACATGTGTGTAGCTTTACTAAAAAAATGTAATAAAACTTAAACAGAGGCTCAAATTAGAAATATGAAACTATAAGAAAAGCACCTCATAGCAGCAGTTTAAACCTCCGCCATATGATTCTGCAACGGTTTCATAAAAACAACACTAAATTGGATGTTATCATCCAACATGCGGTCCTTTCTTTAATTTAGCAGTGGTTTTTGGGAAGTTTCGTAGTAAGCATATTTAGTGGCGTTTTTCGTGGTTTTAGAGGCAGTTTCATGTGAAAAAATGGCGTATTTAGAGATGGTTTAAACCACCACTATTTTCTTCATTTTTTACATTAAAACATCTACTAAAAAAACATAACTACTGCCAAACAATAATGCACATTTATTTAGTAGTGGTGTTAACCACTGTCGATAAAATCATATCAAACTATATCGGTAGTTTAAACCACCGAGAAATATGGTCCATTTCGTTAGCGGTGGTTTAAACCACCACTAAATGTAGATTTAAAAATAAAAAAATGAAGCAAATTCTATAGCCCCAATACTAGTATGCTAAAAAAACCATGTGCAGAGAACATATATCAGAATAATCTAAACCATCTAATAATGTTCAGTAGTCAAAAATCTAACAATGTTTCATAAAAAACCATATACATAGAACATATACCAGAATAATCTAAACCATATCATCTCAACCATCTAACAATGTTTTATAGATCTAAATGTAAGACTTTAAAATATATAAAACCAACGCCTAAGCTGTAAGCCTCTAAACTACATAGCAAGAAATTATAAGATATATCCTTGAGCCATCCTAATAAGGATGATTTAACCCAATGCTCAGGATAAAATTATAAAAAGAATTGGGTCTAACAACACTAATGATTAGTTTTAGTTTAGAATTTATGTTTGATACAGATGAAGTTCTTAAACATGACTCAATAAGAGTGTCACACATGCGTCTATGAGAAAACCTATACTATAACAATTTTAAGAGGATGAAATTTTTTCAATTCAGGTTGATGATTAATATAAGCATGTTATCCTGGTTTTGGAACCACATTCAGTAGTGGATGAAGTATGTTCCATGGAATTTTTTTTATTTCAATAAAATGTTACCCAGAAAATTACTAAGGTGGGGAGAATGATGAGTATTATGGAAACTATTTCCTTTAATGTAGAGGGACACAACTATAATGGACCAATTGAAAATTATCATAATGACTTCTTGAGGCCGATGATTTGGTTTATATAATATTTCATATCTTAAACATGAAGATTAATTTTAAAACATAGGTTTGAGTTTAAAATAATTCTAGATGATAGATTCATGCTTGAGATAAATTAGTGATCCATGAGTTTTACCGTTCGGTAGTGTGTATGAATTCAGGGAAACACGATGGAAAAGTGGTTGGTTGATTAACCAACCATTGATTAATGATGATATTCATTGTTTGATTTTTTTATTTATGCATGAAATAACATGGTATCATTGGGATATAAGGCTATGTGATCAATAACTTAATTAAAACACCATATAATAAGATGGGAATATATTAAAAAAGTAAGTCCAGAGTGGATTGATTGATGCTTTAGTGATCAAAATTTGAAGGGGAGCTGAGCCTTCCATCTATGAATCATGTTAAATATGATGTGAACCTTTTAGGGTGTAACCCTTTAAATATATACCATAGAAGTACAATGAGGGTTTTAGGGTGTGTTGAGGTGGTTAACCCATTGTTGGACCTAGTCACACATCATCGAGAGATGTGGCATCAATGGTTGGTTCAAGGCAAGTATAACATGTTTCAATGGAGCGTGTATCAAAAGATCTAAAGAGGCATATCAATATAATTTTTCAAAAATTTCAGGATGTTTTTATTTGTGAACTAAGAATGGGTAATGTTTAGTAACTCGGTGTACTCATATTCTAGATTCATCCATTCCCAATATATTGACACCATCCTAAGTATGTAGGGAAAGCATCTATATACCAAGATAAATAATTAAAACCAATGCCTTTTTGTTTGGATGGAAGGAATCTATGGGAGGTGTACACAAGGATTGATTTATATAAAGCCTTAATATATGGATTACATATGTAAAATATTAGAGGACAACACTCATGTGAGTGTTTGACCGGTCTTTCGATGGTTGTTTTAGTTTTTGATTTTCTTGATCACTAGAATGGGGTACTATTGTATTCCATGGTGAATGCCAGGTACTAGTTCAAATACATACTTGGGAGAAGTTCAAGTCTAGGCATTAGTCTTGGGATACCATTTGATTATCTAGGTGTGTTGGATCAAGAATTCACTATAATGTTTTTTTGGAATGGTGACACAAACGAGTAAGATTTGGTAATATCAAGAGATGTCACCATAAGTTGGTTACAAGTAGTGGTGAGCATGCTCAAAGTGATATTAGGGTACCTTGGATAAAAGGTGTCAGAATATGACTTTAGAGATTTCGACTATTAAATTTGAGTGTTCTCAAAAAATAATCAACCAAGAGATGTTCAATATGAGTAATTTCTAAAAGTAGTATGTGGTCAGTGAGAAATCACTTCAGGAACATGGTGGGTTGAGACAAGTGCATTTTAATGGTTTTTAAGAGCTTCTAATGGAAAATATAGTGTGAACGTTATGTGCTTGGTCAATTGGATTTCAACCATTTCAAATAAATTGAGGAACAAGGGTAATATCCTCCTAAGTAACATATTAAATGTGTTGGGAGAACCATTAGGACATTGAGGTATTTCATAAATAGAAGATTGTGATAGTGGGAGTACCGCAAATCAGAATTAACCATTAAAAATTAAAATTTATTGTGGATATATCTATATTATAGTTGATAATGGTATGATTACATGATCATATCTCTTATATATAGGCTCACTAAATGTGCTCAAGTACATAGTGGTGTAGCTCCCAATTTGGATCTTCGTCATCCTCCAAAGTATTATTCTCCCCTATAGTGATGGATCATGGCCAAAATAGGCTTGTCTACCATCTAGGGAACACACCTCAAAGGATATCTTGAGATAAGTGATCATTCTCATGTTTCAAATCTATTCAATGGTCGACCCAACATTTGTGGGCCCCATCCTTGAATGACATGATCGTGGGGCTTGTGTCTCCAATATGAATAAAATGAATCGAATAAACAACATAGTAGTTAGTCCAATATACTAATATACACATCCTAACATAAATGAAATGAAACTATTAAATATCTCCATCTTCTATATGGAACATATATTACTTTATACTCCACCAACTTCATACTCCACCAATTCTAGACTCACTACCTTACTAAATCATCAAGCCATATCAAATTCCAATGCCTTTATCAAACATGGGGAATCATGAAAATGTTAGTTCATGAAAATGTTAGGTGACTAATCTATGCCAAACATGATGAATGATACATGATACATGAACAAACCCTCTATTTCCATATTTTTCCAAAATATCAACAAGACCACTAATCACTATCCGACGATGAACACTGCTTTTCACCCTCTCCACTCCATCTTTACTTCCTACTACCGGCACCTATAAGACAATTATATTTAAAATTAAATAATGTTGTTTATTTATATTTAAAATTAAAACCAATAAATGTTTGCAAACTAAATGATTTTTAAGTTTTGTGATTTACCTACTCACCACCCATCCTCGATGCAATATCACCAGGGACAGATCCAATCCTCTTTTGATATAAATTCACCAACTCTTTCTAAAAAGTGGATATCTAAGCCCACTACTCCTAAATTGTGCTTTTCATCGAAACATAATCGCTTTGAACATATCGAATACAAACAGGAGTATATGCAGCTTTAATTACTCATGGTCTGCTAAAGACCTCAGATGGTAAGGGTCCCAAACCCATCCCACACACTTGACCAGGATGCCCCTTCCCAAGCACTTTACCAACTGGGTCATCCTGGGAGACTAAATAAGACTGCGCGAGATTAACATCCCATAGTTATTTAATTTTTACATATAAATCAAATATCAGTCATATTAGAAGAAATATATATTAATATAGTGACAAATGATAATAATTTATTGTAATGAAGAATGAATTCATACCCCAACTTCTTTGACAAGATCATTGACAAAACTCCCATCAGATTTTTTATAAACATCCAACCACACTTCTATTTGGGATGCTTGGTGCCCTAAAATCTGTGACTGCATTAATAAAATATAAATAAAAAATTAAATATATTAAATAGATAATATCGTCTTATAAATATTTAAACTAATGAAAAGATTACCGGATTCAATCAGATTCTAGAAAAACTCTTTGACCCCACAATGTGAGGGATGATTTGATTAGCCCGGCTCGCTGCATTCTTACTTAAAAGATCCTAAAATAAATAAAACGTAATTTAATAGTAATGTATGGAATGTCATATATTTTTCATATATATGTATAAATGTAAAATGATATTAATATAATAATATATATTTAAATTCCATGTGATTCTCATCACGATGTTTGTCAGTAAAAACTTCCCATTGCTCTCTAGGTACCCCATTGGGTACCTTGTTGTACATATGTTGGGTGCTCAATAAAGTATCATTTACATAGCCCCAAAATCTCCATTTAAAGTCTTTCCATTTCTTGCCCAGATTTTTCAATGCCCACTTTCGTGCTAGCACATTAGCAACTGTAAAGTGAAAAAACATTTGTACACATAAATTCATTTAGAAAATATTATAATTTAATAACATAATGACATTCAATTACACCATAATTTATAAAAATTACCTTTATTTGTGAATCAAAAACTTTATTCTTACAAGATGAAGGAATATGCCTCCAATCATCATATGTAATCGGAAGGGAAACTGACTCTGTGGCTAGAAAACCTATAATTTGGCAGATAATCCTATGGCATCATCCATAGGGACCCCATAGGAATAAAATGGTGCAACTATCTTTAGTCTAGTTAGATTACATACATATGAATTTTTCATATTTTTCTCTATAGTCTCATTGTTTCCATCTTTTATGAACAAATAATTAGTATAAAAAATGCAATAAATTTATTCATATTAAGATTTTTACCTATAACACTAACTATCTAGTATCCCCACAAAGAACTAGGTGTATCACCCTGTTCCCTCACTAATGAGGCTTCTAAATGGGAAGGCGTCAACTGAGCTACCGATGGGATGCTCATAGAGGGTGCAGGAGATGGTGTAGGGGGGAAAATGGATGGTGTCTCAGATGTTGTAGGGAGGGAGATAAATGTATCATCATCTTTCAGTGTGGTCAATGGAAAAATATAGCACTTCCTCCTTGGGAATCCTCTCATTTAATAAAATAAAATTAAATTCATAACATATAATTCAAAAAATTCAACTTGTGATAGAGTTTGGATATTGAGATTCTATCCTTAAATATCATGTTATATGTGATGGATTTTTCATATGATTAGCACTAAATATTGTGATGACCTTCCCTTATGATATTTATTATGGTTAGTAATAGATATTGAAATTCCATTCTCTGATGTAACTCTAATGACTTGTGGCTACAATAGATGTATCAACGGAATTGATCGAAATAGGTAAGGTTAAGTGTTGGGATAACCTAGTGAGCACCTGATGATCCAACATAGATTCTAGTAGACAAGTTTCAAGATGAAACCTATAAGATAATTCCCCAATGTTTCATATGATATTAATAACAAAATCAAGGTTATACATGTGAAATTTAAAATAAGGAAACCTAAGGTAATTACAATGAAATCAATTAATGATAGAGAAACACAAAGTTTTCCATATTTACACACTAAATAATCTCTACATCATAACCATATACATTCTTCATATCAAAACAATAAAAATTACCTATATTAAATCATTTTACATGTTTAATATCAAAATAATATATTATTATATTTTATTCATATAAAAAAATAAACACGATCCATAGGAAAACATAATGCACCATCATAATACACAATATAATTTATTCTATCATTCATTTATTTCCATCCCTAATGAACTTAATACTTGTGAAGTACATTTAATTTGAGAATGAGACTTCTTAATCAATCTATAACCACTAGGAAACAACCAATCTAATAAAAAACCCCATACATAATTCACATACCAACTCCATGCTCCTACATCACACATCATCACCACAACCATGATCATCACACAACTATATCACACATCATCCAACATCACATATCATTATAAACAACCATTTTTCACTGAACAATACACTCTAAATCAAACCCAATTACCACCACTAATGGTAAAATCCCCACAGGAATCACATGAAGCACAAAAAATGCATCAATCACATAAACATATAAATGATATTTCAGCATGCACAATACCACATTTCAAAGGGGCCTCCTATGTGTCTAGATAAGAGTGGGATTAAGGGAGAAAGGTGGAAAAAGATCAAGATGGGGTCCCTAATTTCACTCTTAGGATCTCAGGACTCTTACAAGTCCAACGTCAACTATTTAACTCTCACCAGGTACCTAGTGTCACCTGTAATTGTAATATATATGGGTAAAACCATTTTTGGTACCCTAAATCCCCAATTCACACACCAAACCACAAACCTCATTACAAAATAACTTATAATGTAAACTAAAAAACCTAAATCAATTTTTAATCCATTATCAAAAAAATACCCCTCAATCAGAATCAAAAATTAAAACTATTGAATGTTTTTCCATTCAAATTTCGAACATAAGACCTTAATGACACCATAATCAAGGTAATAAGGTAAAAAAATTATATCCTCCCAAAAATATCAATTTTCAATATAGATAAGTCTCAATAAACATCTATTTAAAGACTCACTAACTCTATATTAGTAATAAATGAATTGAGGAATCTATTATATCAATAATAACAATCTTTGAAACTCACCTCAAATACAAAAAACTAACCAACTCTAGAATCCAAATATCTAAACCAATATCATATAAATTATACATAATTTTAGACACACCTCAAACCATATCCCAATTCATCAATCCCATGTCTAAGTCATAACTCCAAAATCTAACCCAAATCATTAAAACCACTAACACTTCAACATCCAAAACTATCACACTAATAAATATCCATAATTTTACAATAAACATCTAATTAATGACTCCAAAATCCAAAAAAATACCAAACCAACAAGAAACATCAATACTATACTAGTGGTGAGGCTTCAGACCAATGGTGAGGTGTGGTGAGGTGGGACCAGGGGCGGTGAGGCACGGGACCGCCGACGAGGCACATCGAGGGTAGGGCTTCGGGGGGGTCGCGGGGGTCAGTGGAGTGGGTGGTTCGGGGGAGAAGTGTCTGAATTTTGAAAAAAATAAAAGTTTAGCAGTAGTTTTTAATAAAGAAATGTTAAATTATTTAAAAAAAATTAACAGCAGTTTAGTAAACTACCACTGAAAAACAGCCGCTAAACACTGATTTTGGTGTAGTGTGAGTCTTTTATTGAGTTTATAGAATGGGTTTACCCTAGGTGAAACTTAACCTTGGAGTGTTTTGTACATTCGGGTTGAGTGAAATCATGGGATAATTAATAAAATAAATAAATTAAGTTTATTTGTTTTGATGCAAAGACCTGAAATCCTCTATAAGTAAATGTTTATGAGGAGATCACAAGGTTGACCACTTAACCATTGCGACTTATAGGACCATTAAATGAGAGTGTTATTTGAAGGAAACATTGTATTGGATTGATTTCAAGGATCATTGCACCATCAAAGTTCAAGGATCTCATTAATAATAATGATATGATTTCATTCTTCACCAGCAATCAATACATCTCAATATAGGATGTTTTTTTATTTGG
This sequence comes from Viscum album, assembly GCA_963277665.1. Lineage (NCBI taxonomy): Eukaryota > Viridiplantae > Streptophyta > Magnoliopsida > Santalales > Viscaceae > Viscum > Viscum album. Next base: position 173,586,612 of record OY728119.1, on the reverse strand, counting down.
ATTTACACCCATTTTATTATCCTATGAAAAATAATAGTAAATAAACTAAGGGATTTATTTACAAATTCTTTCATATTTCGGGCATGGGTTTATTTTTAGGGAATTTAGGAGAAAGTTTATTTGTTTTGGATCATAATTCGTTGTTCTAATGGAAACTAATGGTGGCCAACCTAAACATGACAGAGGTTCATTACTCTCTCTTTTCTCTGGGTTTTATCCCAGCATTGTTCATTAATTTATTTCCATTAATCATTTTGGTTCGATGGTTCAAAAAATACTGGATAAACAATCATTTCACATGCATTTCTTAGCGAAAAGGATTGATATCATAGACCCAAGATCAATTTGATGAAAGGATTGAATGTTGAAGGTAGTGATAAGGGATCAATTTGGGTTTGGGATCTTTTGTTGTGGTTTTGGTTTTTAGTGGTGGAATGAATCAATGACAAAGGTTTCTCAAATGATTTGGATGGATGATGATTAGATCTCTAGTGGCGATCTAGTTTGGTTGACTCAGATCCACGTTTTGTGGTGATAATCATAGAGGAAACCGGTGTGGTAGTGACGGAGGATGAATCTATGTGAGGAAACTATAGGTTCTATGAGATTCCATAAAACGCAATGTGTAACATATGAACACACACCATTTATGGATCCCTGACTATGGAACTAGGGTTTCACATGGTGTTAAGTATCACACAACATCTGGCCCCTTTCACATGGCTTGAGACCCTTACTAGGTAGTTCGACATGTACTTAGGGAGGTACACAGACATAGACATGGCTAGCTGGATACAGACACAAATAGAAGGATACATAGATGTCTAGGATTACATGGGTATAGAAATTCTACGTACTTGGACACAGACATAGGCATAGGTTGTATTACATGGGTAGAACCTGATGCTGAAGGGACACACCATGTACTACAAGTACACACCATGAAATTATTCAAAGATGAATTAGATCCCTTTTATCTTCATATAGAAAAATTTACTTTAGAGTATATTCCCTTGATCCATTACCTAAGGGTTTAGTATTGAGTTTCATTCTATTCATAGGATGGTGATCCCCTATAAGGAACTTTATTCTTGGATAAAGTTATTGGAATCCCTTTGTGAGGTCAGAAGTGAGATCCTCTATCATCATCATCATTTTACTAGGTGGGGTTCATGGTATTTTCATGACCAAAACTTCATCCATGTTGATCCGATACTTACTAGGTTAATCCAGATTAGGTTATTGGTATACATCATGGCCTTGGGTGTGATTCTTATCTATGTATTGATCTGTTTAGACTTCCAGAGTGCACTTTTTACAGAGAGACCTGACAAGCACGACATCTTGGATGGATTCCATCAGTGAAATCTGAATCTTGGAGTTTGTTCTCATGGATGAGTGTTATATGTAACCTTCAATTATGAATCCTAGGCCAGTAGTATAGTTGTGACCTTACCTTGAGACTATGTGTCCACTATGAGTATATATGGATATTCTTGTTATGTATGTTATTTAAATATCCCTATGATGGGTTGATTTCTATTATTGATGTTTTATTCTTATTGATTTCAATGTGTCATACTGGATATTTTTACACTCACCATTGTATGGGATTTTCTAGCACATATCATGTTTTATGTAGAAGAACAACATTTTGATGGAGTCTTAGAGGGACCCAGACCAGGAAAAGTTTAGTGATATAGATAAACTGAGGTGCGTTCTAGTGGTTTAATTTTAAAAAGTCATCCCCCACTTCATAGATTGGTCTTATTTTGGTTTCATTTTCTGGGATTGTATTTGGACCATTATTTCCAATACTTTTTTTATCATACTCTAATGGTGGGATTTTAGATATATGCATGTATGATGATCAGTTGCTTTATATTTAAGAATTTTATGGGCTTGGAGATGTGTGTGTTTACAATTAAATTAGGATAAGGAATCCCATGTGTGTGATATGACTACTGAGTTCTAGTTTCCATCCCTTGGCCTAATGGGGGTGGGCTTGAGGTAGTCTCATTTTGGTCCTCGTTGGGTCGGTTCGTGACATCGAGATCTACTAGAGGGGGGACTTTGGGGTTGTTATTTCTATTAATTTATTAAGAAATATTTGGGGGAGGGGTCATGGAATAGTGGTATAAAATGATTTGGTTGATATATGAGATGATTTTTGGAGCTAGAAAATATTAGGTTTACATGGGTTAGTAGGGAAGTGCTGCCAGTTGATCTTGGTGCATGACATAGGCTAGAAAGACCATCTAGGAAATGAGATTTTAGGGCCCCCATGATCTAGTACATTAACTTTGAGATTATTGGATTACCAAGTGAGGTGGACCAATTTGTAGGGTAGATACATAGGAGAGGTACATGCTTCATGATTTATTGTGTTCATATCTTAATGGGGATGTTGTGGGAAAATAAAATGAACTAAAAAGCTATGCTTTTTTTAAATCCATCCTATTAGGACTAGGATGTTATAATTTATTTTCATAAATGTCTCTTCTTCATCTTCGATGAGTGGATTAGGTAGATTAGGTTCAAAAGGTTGATCCGATAGATCATTGGAGGGTTTAACTAACAGAGGAGGATGAGGTTTAGCATCAGGATTTGTGTGTATTTCAGAATCAGAGTTTAGGAAAGTATGAGGAGAGCATCTCTAATCTGAAGACAGATCATTAGATAGAGTATATCGATATTTCTTCCAGTATGATTCGAGCAAAAGTTGAGTTCTGGATGATATTGGTAGTGATTCATATATGGGGATCTACCCATTAGTTATGGATGCAATTTCTTGGTAACTATAAGGTGGAAGATATGTTGTGGCCGGAATTTCAGAGGGAGTAACTTGCAGAGTTACAATCATTAAATATGAGGGAATCCAGGATGCAAGAGCTTCTTTTCCTTCAGCATGAGATCTTGATCATGTGGGAGATAAGGATCAAGTTCAAGGACCTCATGCACTTTGGTACTGATGTTTTCCCAGACGAGGAGTCCAGAGTGGCATTCCTAGAGGAGGATTTGTGCCTAGTGATTAGGTATGTGGTCACACCATTTATGCTCCCTATGTATTTGGAGGTGTAAAAAAGGATGAGGTTATCAAGATAATGCTTTTTTGGGAGTTTAACCTTAAGAGGGTGGCCAGTAGGGTACTTTGTGGAGTAAGGAATCAGGTTGTGGATCACAGATGCTTAGGTGGTCTGGGTTCTAGCTAGTGGGGATCCAACCACAATAGATCTTTACCCATTATTATGGGACTGATGGATTCCAAGAACCTATGGGGTATTTAAATTTTCACGATTTATTTGTGGGGGACAAGGACATTATCTGGATAAGTTTTTGACCACTCAGGGAGGCCGGTTTCAATTGGGTGGTTAAGTCCCCTTTCAAATGAAACATCATTTTCCACTGAGGCAGTTTCAATATAAGGGACCTCCAGTTCTTGCTCAGCAGTTGAGAGTAGGTGGAGTTGGCTGAGTGCAGCCTCGTGATGGGACCCATCCATAGGGACCTAGGCTGGAGTGTGGTAGTGGAGGTTGATAACAAATGGAAAGAGGATTTGTGTGTGGTTATATACATGCATTAGGGGCAACATAACCAGTAGAGTCAGGAGTTTTTTGAGTTATAATTAGATTATTTTCTACCCTTGTGCATGATTTATTTGATTTGTGAGCCTCACAATCCTTTGTTTCTCCTACTTTAGTATGTTCTTTGACAAGAGAGTTGGAGTGGATTCTAGTTCCCCTGGTTTTATCCACACCGGTTGAAGGTCATACTTATTTTTTTGATTTATTTCAGTGATATAAACTAGTGATGAGGTAACACCAGTCAGTAGGAGACTTATTTTATTGCAAATAAAACCATATGATATTATCCTTGGAATTAATTTAATGTATCCCATGTAGGAATTCATCATCTATTTTATAAGAATAGTGTTGTTTTCAAATTTGGAGGTCAAGTGAGTGGAATTCATTGGTGAGTGTGGTTATTAGATGAGTGGTAGGAAATAAGAGCCTCTTTTTTCTTAGTTGGTGGATCTATCTTTGAACTCTCATGAGGGGAATATTCTAATAGTTATAGAAGAATTATTAGACATTTTCCCAATCAAAGTTAATTCCTTAACCCCTTGATGTGACATCGAGTTCAGGTTAGAGGTGAAACAGGGTGAGTTTTAGATTTTGATGACTCCCTATGAGATGGAACCTAAAAAGCTATGAGAGTTCAGGTTATAGGTGGATGATCTGATGAAATGGGGTTTTATCTAGACTAGTGTATCACCATAGGGTGCTCTAGTGTTATTCACCAAGAAGGTGACCAATATACTGAGGTTGTGTATAGACTACCATAGATTTAATCATGTAATGGTCAATAACCATTACCCATTTCCAAGGATATATTATTTGTTTCATCAGTTAAGAGGAGCTAATTTATTTTTGAATATTGATTTGAAATATGGATTTCACCAATTGAGGGTAAAAGAAGAGGATATTCCAAAGATTGCCTTTAGGTATAGGTATGGGCACTAGAAGTTTATATTCATGTTATTCTGTGTTTTGAATGCACCAGATGTGTTTATGGGGATCATCAACTCCAGGTTTTATGAGTTCCAAAACCGGTTCATCATCATATTCATCGATGATATCTTGATCCACTCGAGGTCAGAGGAGGATCATACTGATCATCTCCAAACTTTTTTATAGATCCTTTTAAACCACCATGTTTATTTAAAGTTGTTAAATTTTTATGTTTGGATGTGAGAGGTGTGTTTCCATGGACATGTGATGTCTCAGTAGGGTGTGGAAGTAGACCCTTAAAAATTGAGACACTTGTTTATTGGGAAGGACACAAAAACATGTAAGAGGTTCATAGTTTCCTTATTCTAAAAGGCTATTATCAGAGGTTTGTACCCAATTTATCTCGAGTTGAAGCCCCAATAATAGTGTTTACTAAGAGGTACTAAGATTTTTTATGGATTGATCAATGTCAGACAACACTCATTTAACTAAAGGAGAATTTGTTTAGTGCTTTAGTGCTTCAGTTACCTAAGGAGGGTGTGTTATTTGAGGTTTTCTATGATGCATCCCTTTTTTTATTATGATGTGTGTTGATTCATTTTATAGAAGTGATCTCTTATGGGTATAGGTGGTTATTTCCATATGAGTATAACTATACAACCCCTGATCTAGCATTGGTGGTAGCTACATTTTCACTAAAGTTGTGGTGACATTACCTCATTGGTGAGTGATATGTGGTTTTCAAAAATTTAAATATCCAGAAATATGTTTTATCTCAGCAAGATTTAAATCTATTCCAATGATGGTGGATATAGTTTCTACATGATTATGATTTTTAGATCTCTTAAACTCTAGGAATGCGGAATGTGGTTGCTAATGCATTGATTCAGGAGTCCTGATGAGATGTGGTTAGGGGGTCTTCCAATGTTTGTAAAGGGATGAAGGATCTTTCAACAATGCATCTTGAAATTAGGGAAAAAGTTTCCATGGATGTGTCTATTGGATGACTATGGATTCATCTTTGATATGGTGGGTAGAAGAGTCTCAATGGGAAGGCTTTGAGGTAGAGGTTATGCGTGACCGTGTTGTCCATAGTGATTCCCTTAAGGGATGGTTAGAGGATGGTCATAATAGGGTATTGTTCCAAGGCACATTATTTTTTATATTGAAAATTCATGAGGGAGTTATCTTTTATAGATAAACTTTATCCCATTGTGATCAAGATGTATCATTGTTTTAGGAGACAAATTTTGTTTCTAATGATGAAAAAGTTAGTGACAAAGTTAGTGGCAAGGTGTATGGTTTGTAAGTAGGTTAAAGTAGGGAACCATGTTCTAGGAGGTTTGTTGTAGTCAATTCATGTTCTTAAGTGTAAATGGGAGGAAATATTGATGTACTTTTATTATAGAGTTACCCTGATTCAAGGGAGGCGATGATTTGGTTTGGGTGATAATGGACCGACTAATCAACTCATCTCATTTCAATCTATGAGTTGAGTAATGTAGATTTTTTGGTGAGGTGGTAAGTGGAATCTATGGTAAGGATTCATGTTATATCAAGTACTATCATCTCTAATTAGGATCCACCTTTTACCTCACGAGTCTAGAGGGGATTACAATATTATTTTAGATCCAAATTTCACCTTATAACTAGTTCCTACCCTCAGACAGATGAGATGATGGAACAAAAAATATGGAAGTTATAGGATATGTTTCGAGATTGCATATTGAACATTTATGGATCATGGGTAATCCAATTTCCATTGTTTGAGTATGCATACAATAACATCTATCACTCATCCATTAGCATGGCCCCATTTTTGGTGTTGTATGGGTGACCATGTTATTCTCCATTTTGTTGGATGGAGGTTGAAGAATCGATCTTTCTTGGTCCCAATGTGGTGTAGATCACATACAAGAAGATTTGGTTGGTTAGAGTGAGGATGAGGGTGGTGATGAATCATGAGAATTCCTATATTGATCATAGTAAGAGGCCACAAGAGTTCAAGGTTAGAGACTATGAGTTTTTGAGAGTCTCCCCAGATCATGGAAAATAGAGGTTTGATAGGGGAAGCAATCTTTCTCTACAATTTTTGGGACCTTTTATGTGTTGGTACAATTTTGCGATATGGAATATTAGTTATAATTTCAAGAATAGTTGGAGAGGATCCACAATATCTTCCACATGTCCCAAATTCATTGATATATTAATGATTAATCCCACATAATTAAATAGAGAGTGTAGAATATTGAGGATGACACAATGTTTGTGGAATGACTAGTAGAGATCCAGGATCATCAAGAAAAGGGTATTGCATAGATGAACCTTTACCTTGGTTCATGTGTCATGGAGTCATGGTGAAATGGAGGAGAGTACTTAGGATCAATAGATGTAGATATGTTCCCAATACCCAAAGATGCTTAGAGTTTGATTTTCTATGATTGATTTTTCCGAGATGTTGTGACGATGGATCTTGTTGTTTTTTGAGAGGTGTTGTTTCCCTTGATGTGTGATGCGTGTTATGTGATAAAAATTATGACATATGAAAAGGGGAGGACCTGAATCCTAATCAGTATGTGTTATTATTTAATGTGATTAAAACCATGTAGATGATTCAGTGATGCCCAAAGTGGACAATATATTTACATGGAAGATAAAATTCACTAATTTTTGTGGTCAAGTTAGTACTATGTGTTGGTTTTGATGGTGTTTGGTTTGGTATATGTGGATGTTGGTGTGGTTACATGGAAATGTGGAAGTTTTTGGATAGTATCAGATGATGTGGTATTGCATCCATTGGGAGGTGATAATATAGTCAAGTGGTTATGTGGTTATGCAACGTGTTTTGAGACTATTTCGTTTGGTATGTTTGGTTGGATGCAATGTTTTAGGTGTTACGAGAACCTTAAGAGGTATCTCGAGGGATGATTGTTCAAACAACTTACTTTTCTTTGAGTATGGTTTTGATTCTTGTAGATAATAATCATTTGAGATGTATCTAATATAGTTCATGACTTCCTAGCCCATTAATTTTCATATTTTGGTGTTGGAGGTGTTTTGGATGTTTGAGAAGGTCCACAAGAGGCTGGAGTTGTATGAGTATTATAGCGAGTGGTTTATGACATGAAATTTATTCACGTCGTGAGTTGGTAATTCATGGCTTGTGTGACTGGAAAATTCTAGGATTTTTTGTTGGATAAGGTGGATTCCATGAAATATATTCACTTTATGAAAGGTTAATTCACAATTTATAAATAAATTGAGTTTATGAAAATTAATCTTCAGTGGAAACCAAAGATATAGAGGTTTCACACCATATACTGGTTTCATGGCTTATAAACCAAAACCCCTATGGAATTCACATCATGAAACTGTAATTCATAATATTAAAGGGTTGGATTAAAGGTTGTAAATAGGGTTTGAATTTTTCCTAACCCTCTCATTCCACACTTTCTCCCTCTAATTTTTGCAGGAACCCTAGGTGCCTTCAATATCTCTTCGAACCCTTCTTCCATTACTTTGATCCTCAGGTTACAATGGCTGTTTTTTAGTGATTGAGGTATTTTCTCCTCTCTACCCCATGGTTTTATTTCCATTATTCTTCTAGGGGATTTAATACAATGATTTTTCTTTGGTTTGGGCTGATTATGGGATTCATTTTGATAACCCCTTGATGCGTTGTAGGTTGATCTGTGACCTCGTGGTGCAGTTGTGGTTTCCGGGTAGTTTCTTCTTCACCCTGAAGTGCACAATGATATTAGAAAGCCTCTTTGAGGTGGGGGGTCCTTGTTACCACCTATTTATGTTCTATGTGTGAGATTTACATGCCTTTGTTTCCCTTTGGATGGATATTAAAGGTTGGAATAAATAAGATATTAATTTTCATACATAAAATTGATGGGTATGAGAGAGATATAACATGATTTACTGCTTTGATATTTGTTGCTGATGTTATTGAGAATGATAATTATCAATAATTAAAATAAAGGATTTTGGGAGCCTTGTTTGAACTGTAGTTGTTATGTTGTGATGACCCTTTCTGTGTTGTTGTGTAATCACACCCTGAATAAAAGGATAAAGAACGTATATTTGAATAATAAAATGGTTTCCCTATATTTTGTCTTGTGTGATAATAACCATTCTAAATAAAGAATTAATGTGATAAATCTCTTAAATAATTGTCTTAATTGATTTGTGTTTTTGTTGTGTATACTTGTGCATGTTTTGTTTCCTTACATGGTTTGGGATGTTGTACGGTGATGGTGGTGATCGGATGGGCTGTGTGATGTATGGGGATATGATGTCATGTGGTGGTTGATTGTAATAGATGTGATATGTGTAGTAGTGTGTTGTGGTGTATAATGATGATGATGTGTGGTGGTGCTGTGTTATGTGGTTATGGTGTGTGGTGGATTAGATACATGTTTATTATGGTGAGATGGCTTGGGTGATGTGGTGAGACAATATCGATGGGTGTGTGGTGTTGTAGAAATGATTTTGTGAGTTAGGATAGTTGTGATGTGGTGTGGCTGTGTTATATATCTAGTTATCCATGGAATAAATTGTGATGAGAAAAATAAACAAAACAAGCTTGTAAATAAATGAGATAGGATGGGAATGGATGTGTCATAAAAATTGGATTAAACAAATTAAATGAAATAATGAGTTATATAATGTGAAATAGAATGGATAAAGTAATAAAAGTGGTTGAACCTATAACTAGAAGTGGGAAATGTTGTGTGGTTATGTGTGGTGGTGTAATGTGTTGCATGTAGTGGTTGAAACGATTGTGATGGTTGGTGTATGGTACATTAGTGATGATGTGGTGTGCTCTAGTATAGTTATTGTGAAACCATATGTTGTTTGTTATTTTATATCTATATATCATGTATCTTTATGATATTTCTATACACATCCCACTAGAGTTGGATAACCTCACCAATGATTAGAGGTTCTAGGTTTTAGGTGTTTTCTCTAACATTTAGGATGGTGGTGATATGGATGGATGACTACCTCTACCATGATCTTCCTTTAGAAGTTATGGCCGAGGTGTCTTTGGGTGACTTGTGCAATGATAAACTAAGTGTTTTCAGGTGTGGTGACATGATATGGATGTGACGAGATGTGATAAGTAGTAGGGATCATGTGTGGTAGGAGGTGGGAATGAGGTTGATTTCCCTCATGTTCATGACACCCTAATGCTCTGGTTATGTGGTTGAGATGTGTTGTGTTGGCCCAGTTGTCTTCAGGTGAGTTGTGATATGATGGACTAGGTGTCTTCGAGAAAGATGTGATGTGATGATATCTAATGCCAACACTAGATTATAGAACTTGTGAGTGTGGGGTAGGTAGGGATACAAACCGAACTATATTAGTGATGAACTAGGTTTCTTTGGGAAAGATGTGATATGATGTGATGTTATGTGATATGTATGGAAGGAATGAGACACACGGTGATCAACATTAGGGCATGAGATCTGAAAATCAATGGGTAAGTGGATTCGAGGATTCTTTCTTTTTTATGATATTTATTTTATATTACTAAATTGGATGCATGATTGGGTGGGTGAGCCATGGCGAGGCTTGGATTGGTTAGCTAACCTCTTTAGGTTTCTGTTGGTTCTTCTATTTGTTAACTAGTGCATTAGCATTCTATTTTCACATTTGAACTTGATACCTTGGTTATATCCCTATTGAGTGTACTAATTATGCTTAACCTATGTATATAAACTATTTTCAAGTCTTTAGGAGGACTTTGGGGACTGAGATGGACATTAATAGTTGGGCTGGAGTAGTTATTGAGTCACTTCCATAGAATTTTATTTTGGTATTTTCTTTGGTGACTTTTATATATATCATTTTACTTTATTCATGCATTATGGGATGGTTTTTTGTTTACCTTTATATTATCTGATAGAGTTTCATGGTGGATGTTTTTCCTATTTCCCAAACCTATTTTATTTATAGGGGGAAATGCATCCCATACTATGAAATTTTTATATCCTCAATGATAGTCTTCAACCTGGGGCCTATTGGAGGTGAGACTCACTTGTCATTATATTTCTTCCTTCACTACGACAACTTAAGAGGGAGGGGTCATGAAACGACCATTTCAGAATGAAATGTTCTCTAATGAATATGGGGATACAACAATGGGAATTTGATGGAGGGGTATTGAAATGGTGGGGAACTATGACGGTAGGGATATCTGATGATATGGTCAACAACAAAGGGGGATTTGACTGATAGATCTTTGACCGACATGGATATACTGATCAGGGAGATGAGATACAGGCGGAAAATTCAGATTTTTAGGTTATAAAAGTGAATGTATTTTTTTTATTTCAATTTTTCAAATTATTTATTTGAACTGTTTCCATTTAATTTTTAGGGAATAACAAACATTATTTTACACACCATTTTATATTCCATTTTCTATTCCATTTTTATGTCTGTTTCCATCAAAAATATTTACACAATACCAAAAGAGGCCTAAAAACATTTAGAGAAGATATTTCAGTTTTGTAAAACTCAATATTTACTTAATGAACCAAAAAGTGTGACCCCATGAGCCTTTATAGCATAAAAAAATATGAATTAAAAAAATTCATAAATTTAATCAAAGAAAGAAATCTAGTATAACACCAGTTCTATTCAAGATATAAAGGTATTTTACATGATTTTAATCAAGCACATGTATCTCTATACCTATGTTTACTGGTTGCATCATATACAAGAATGAATTTCCATATGATCCATTTTTATAATATATCAAGTAACCACTAGGCATAGAGTATGGAAATATCATATAACTACTCATACATTTTCACTTCTAGGATTATAGATATACCATATCGATGAATACATCACATCATTATTCAAAGTGGATGAGCACATCAAATTCTCCTTACTTAAATAGATAATAACATCAAATGTATTATCTTAGTAAAACCTTATACTCTTAAAATTTATCTTAATAAAGGGACCATATGACATACTCATCTTATTAGAGGAAAAATCCCATTTTGGTTAATTCTCAACTAATGACATGATCAACAACATACCCAACCACCACCTGATGAGATAAGACTCAAGGATTTCATAATAAATGTATCAAACTATAAAATTTTTCATGATAGGTATCACAGAAACAACAGGTATGGGTATATCCAAATATTAAATATACACAACTAGTATACCAATGATATAGTGTATGACACTCTGTGTGGTATCTTGGTGGGATGTCCAATACACACAACTCTTTCTATATACCATGAGGATATTATGTATCTCTATTCAAAATCCTACACACATGATCCTTAACATTTCATATCAACCAATAATTCTCCATGACTAACATTTAATATGTCACCTACGCCCAAAAACACTAATTAGTGTCCTAGATAGAGTGTCACATAACCTCAATCGTGTCTTCTTATACTCCATAGGCTATCGACTAGTTGCGAGGGACTAAATAATAAATTTTATAAGAGTATGAGATTGATATTATAACCATAAATAACGATATAAATAACCAAACATCATCCATAGAAATATCCAGAGTATGCATAATCAATAAAACTTATCCATGGTATAATGAATGAAATTCATCATATAGTCATACATCTCAACTGATCTCCCAATGGGCCTCACCACACCTCATCTTAGTTACCAATACTCTATTGAGATGACCTATCCCAATCCATTAAAAATATTACGCTCTTACCTATAAATAATAAATAAGGTCTTCAAATATACTAGGGTTCTCATGAAAGGCGTGAGAAATACATTTATATTGGGTCTCACCAAGTGCCCTTAGTATACACCATCATATACCTATATAAATGAAGAATATAAATAAGATAAAATAAATATGCACATTGGGTCATTGTGTACTGACCAATTTATTGGATTTAGTTCCCTAGAACAAATTATTTTGAGAATTATATTATAGAAATATTCATAGTTTTGAATAATAATTAATTACTTATCACATGATGGATATTATTCTACATGAAATATATGTAATAATTTCCTTATGGAACTTGTTTCATTGAAAGATTATACTGGTTCCCCACTATGATGGGAACCTAGAAGTACCATGTCAGTAATCTTAAATATATGTTCTATATCCAAATGATCTCATTTAATGAGATAAAAATGATACTGACTATCAAGGGTGGAGACTGATAGGAATTTGAGATACTTTCTCATGGTGTACACCCTTGATAGTCTCAATAAAATAGGTTATCAGAACATACCCACCTGTTAGAATTCTACATGTTTATGTGTAATTGGATATTCTTATTTGTGGATGCATGTAATGATCCTTTGACTTGGGATTATTATTAATCTATACCATGACTCACATTCTATGATATATTGAACAAAATTGTGACACCACAAGTTCATTAAGAATCATGATATTTTGGGGATGTCATGAATGACATTGATTAATTAATAAGTCATTAAAGTATCTATCCATTACTGTTTGATGGAATTTGATATCTTGACCCTTTGATGGAAGTAGAACTATTTGATCAAGTCCAAGGACATAATTTGTTTATCAATATGTTCATTTATGGAAAATCAAAGAGTGACATATCGAGAAGATAGGTTGATGACAAGGGTGTGAAACCTTCTTGATGATATATCATGATAAAGAGATTATATTACACAGTGTAAATTCACATGTGGTTATTATTGTTGAAACATTTATTTTTTTTATCTATGGGTTCCTTAGTTTGTTTCTTGATGCTAACCTTTTATTTTAGGAAGTTCTATCTAATTCCACTGAGAAAGGGGTCCAGAGGGTCACACAATAATTATATTTGGAACCATATTTAAATTCAATATGAATTTCAGATGTCGAATAAATATTATTCACACACATGGTTTAATGATTATTCATGTTTTGTTGATCAAAAATATTCAGTCACCACTTATTCAAAAGAATATATGTGGGTTTTATATTTAATAAATATTTTTATTTTTTATTTTAGTGGATATAATATTTATTTATTTATTGGTGAATAATGAAATAATATTTATTTATTAAATAAATAATCATTATTCACGGTTCGGTAAATACAAAGGAGGTTTGATAGACCGATTTTAATGGTCCAGATGGAAATGAAATATTAAATATCATTTAAATAAATATAAATTTATTCATTTATCAAAAGATATTTATTTGTCTGCAGGTGTTGTTCATGCGAATTTAATAATAATTTAATTTAATTTTTTTATTAGATACAAGGTTTTGCTAAGAAATAAAGGATTAAATAAGGGCATATGCTCAATTATCAACCCTAACCTAGATTTATAAATACTTGGTTATATCACTTACTCAAGTTGGATGTTTTTCATGTACAATGAACACAAAAAATAATTATCTCAAACCCTAAGTGAAAAATCTCCCAAGAATGTTATCAAGAATAAGAGTAATGATACTCTTCCCTCTCATGCCTTTGATAGAATCTAAAGAGTCATTTTTCTATGAATAAGTTATTTTTGTGATCAATGATGGATAAAACAAGGGATCAAGATTGACCATATTAGCACCCAATGATTCTATGATGACATTCTGAGATTTTTGAGCATGTGTCGATCACCCCTTATGATGTACCCTAATCCAAAAATCTCTCATGTGGAAAAATTAGGTTGGTTATAAGACATCAAGCATGACTCACCATATTCTAGAGGCTACTGACTAGCAGCGGAGGTGTGATAAATATAGTCTGTAGACTATACCCCTAGTATATTGTTACAATACAATGAAAATAAACAAGTATCAATAAATATCAGAGTAATGAAAATAGGAAAAACATTGAAACCTATAACTAGGAATTAAAAGGAGTAACAAATAAATCAATAATAACGAATCATGTAATTACAGTAAAAAATGTATCTAAATGTCAAAATTAACATAATACAGATGAAAGAACCATCTAACACAAATATACTCAAAAGACCTATATCATGAACTCCATGTTAGTCCCATATCTAAACTCTATCCCATCTAGTAAAAAAAAATCAGCGACAAGGTCCATTTCCACTATCCAAACATGCATCCTTGTATTCTGCTCGATTATAAAATGGTGGCCCAAATAGCGGGTGATTAAAACTCATTAGGTATACACCACCATGTCTAAACTAAAAAAATCTGATAATAATTGAATGCAATAAAGAGAATACTATGTGTATTAATTAATCAATTAATACAAATACAACAATCAACCTGCTTCGGTACCATGCTGGAATGTCTTTGAGCATGTGACACTATCATGCCAACCATATCTATATACCCATGGCATAATAAAAAATCATGAAAATTCCTCTATATAAGAATTATAGCCTACATGAAATTCCCTATATATAATAATTTCAGCATCAACTAGGCCAAACCCACTATATAATCATTTAAATATCACTAGGCATCACCATATATATAAGAATTTCACCATCAACTGGTCTAATCCCACTATATAAGAATTACAACATCACTGGAAATATCCCTATATATAAGCATTACAACATCACCAAGCATATGATTATATATAATCATTACAATATATATCACAACACATGTCATAAAAGTAAGGATATTACCATATCGCATCATATGCCTCAATGGTTAATTATGTAAATTACCATTTTTCTTTCAATTACACATTCATTTATTTATCCAATTATGTCAATCAATTTTGATAAAACAATCCATTTTCAAAGTTATTATACATCAAGAAATGACCTAATTTATCATATCATGCTAAACGAACTTTAATCCATTAACCAAATTCTTATTATTAAATGGTTCACTCACCCAAGGGAATTCACAAGATAAGTTGCATCAATAATGAATCAAAAGGGATCAATGGAATAATATAATGCATGATTAATCATCATTTATCATTCAATTAATTACTGCACACATTATGTCAGTGTAATTCCCAATATTGCACATACTTGACAATTAAACATACCACAAGGTTAGGTTTTAGACCACATATCTTTATCTGGAGATCTGCGCAACACTTCAAATAGGTAATACCAACAAGAAAGAAGGTGAAAAAGATCATAAGAATAAACCTAGATTAAACAAGATCAAGATCAACAATTGATTCCATAGTGGTCAAAACGTTACACCGCTATAATGGAGATAAATAGAGGAAATGAAATAAAACCTAAGAAAAATAACTCATCGAAGATAGATTACTTGAATAGGAAATTTATAAAGGAGGAAGGCACTCCAAAATCACCAATAATTTTCCTAGGGATTGAGAGAGGAGGTCTGCACAAAATTAGAATAAATAAATCAACATCTGACATGGATTATAATCATTGGTCCTGAGAAGTACACGACATGTAAATGTGTTACATGACCTGAAATTATCATTTTAAGAGTACACAAAAATTCACATCTCCTAGGCTTCATTTAACCTTTTTCTAACATTACATGATGTGTAATTTTGATCGATGGTGTGTCTTCCAATTCATGCCATGAACCAATTCATTGACTATAACCCTTTCACGACATCTGCCTTGTGATAGTTACACATTGTGTGACACATATACATGATGTGTAAATTTCCTACAAGAATTTTTAAGCCCAAAAATCCACATGAGATCCTAAAACACCTAATAAGCCTCCTAAAATCATATAAATCCCTAATAAAACCATTTGACATATTTATACCCAGATTCTATTAATTTATACAAACATACATCCCTGAACATTAAGTCATTTCCCCCAAAAATAGATCCCCATCTCTGAATGATAATCAACTCAAAAGGTTAAAATAAAAAGTAAAAATCATACAAAGTGGTTCAATGGAAAACTTTGAGGGACATACTTGGAAAAAGAAGGGTTCTTACAACCTCCCCACTATATAAAATCTCATCCCTGAGCCACACCAAGAATCATTGCGGGGTCTTAGAGAACATGTCAGTCTAATGTAATCACACATCAAAATACCTCCCCAAGGTATCTTCCTAACACACCCATGATTACACTACACTCAAACCAGAGGTATAGTCCTACCTCGTAGATAATTCTCACTATGGACTACAATCCATATCAGATGCTCCTCAAAGGATGAATATACAAAATGTTTGATGTCCTAAATTTCTACCACATGAGAAGGATCATGATGATATCTTTGAAGTTGTGACACATGAAACACATCATGAATGAGATTTTAGTTTTATGGAAGGGATAATCAGTATGACACTAGACTGACCCTATCCACTATCTTAAACAGACTGACAAACCTGGGTGCTAGCTTCCCTTGTTTCTTGATACGACGTTGTTCTAGCCTAGAAGACACTTGATGGAAAATGTGATGACCAAACTCAAATACCATATGTCATATTTTATGGTCAACATAATATTTCTAACAACTATACATGGTCACCAATTACCTACCGATCAAGTAAACCTTCTCATATCGCTCCTTTACGACACTAGGTCCAACAAGTGCTGACTCACCTACCTATAACCAACAAAGAGGAGAACTGCATGACCTACCATACAAATCCTCAAATGGTTACACCTGGATCCATGAATGGAATCTATTATTATATAAAAACTCCATGAGTTCCATATGTTTCTCCCAAGAGCCACTAAAATAAAAAACACAGGATTCTAACATATCCTCTAGAATCTGAATAGTCTGGTTAGATTGATCTCTAGTTTGAGTATGATAAGTCATTATTAAAAGAACATACGATCATAGATATTTGAAAATATCCTACCATAACTACAATATAAGATGAATATATATATTTGAAATGATACTCCTTGGAACATTGTGCAATTTAAATATATCTTGCACATAAAGAATATCGAGATCATCAATGGTGAATGTCTCCCTAATAAGTAATAATTAGGATACCTTCATTAGTTGATCCATGATCATCCATACTATATCATTATTATGGGTCATTCTGAATAATACTATCCTAAAATACATTATTACATAATCCCATTTACACTCCGAAATAGGAAGAGGCTCTAAAATCCCAATAGGCCTCTAATGCTTGGCTTTTATCAGTTGATAGTTGAAACATCTCACCATAAAGGTTGATACCACCTTCCTTTTTCCTGACCATTGGTATTATTTATGAAGACAAAAATACTTATTTTTTAAACAAGGATGTACTTTAAATCTTGAATCATGGAACTCTCTCATCATGTCCTCACACAAACCTATAAGAACCCATACTCATCTATAGAAAAGATGATAATTGTCATTGCCAAGAGACCATATTGCTAGTATAAACCCATCATATAAGATCTATCTTAGAACTAAACCCTCCAAATTAGACAACTACTCTATATTGATCTATTCAAGACTAATGGGTATAATAGATTTCAAAGTCAGAGTCACTTATACCTGGGATTCCTGAACATGTAGATTCATGTTTATAATGAGAACCATCACCTTCCACTTGTCTGAAGACTTCCATACCACCTATTTACATGTCTTCCATCTCAAGGAATCGACAATTAAATTTCCCTTTGCCAGTGCATAATCCAACTCAAAGTTGAAATAATACCAATACTCAACCCACCTTCTCTACCGAAGGTTCAGGTCTCACTGAGAGGAGATGTAATTGAAGCTCTTTTGGTTCATTTACACCAAAAACCTCTTTCCTAGAAGATAATGTCTCTAATATCTCATGGAATATACCTCTAATTCCAAATCTAGATCATGAGTAGGATAATTCCTCTCATGTGGTCTTAGCAGTCTAGATCTATAAGTAACAACTTGATCCTCCTACATTAGAACTGCTCAGAGTCCAACTCTAAACAAATCACAGTACACGATATATAATTTACCTGACACATGTAATGTGGAGATATGTTCTAAGGAAAGACTACTCTTTAGCTCATGAAAATCCCTCTCAAAACCATATGAATAAACAGAATTTACCCCTTTCTTAGACATCCCAGACATCAGTGCTGTCAAATGGGATAATTCATGGATAAAGATCCAATAATAACCTTCTAAACCCATAAAAATCTAAATATAATTTTTTTGGGTCTATTTCAAAATAGCATGAATAAAATATTATTTGGGTCCACAAGAACTTATACCTTTGAGATGGTATGTCCCAATAAGTTCACTTTATCAATATAGAAACTGTATTTCGTCAGCTTGACATATAACTGATGCCTTCTCAATGTACCCAAGATGATGTAAATATGTTGGGAATGATTTTATGATGACTGGGATTACACTAATATTTTATCAAAAAAATCCAAAACAAACTGATCTAGAAAAGTATGAAAGATATAATTCATAAAGGCCGTAAATACCACGGGTTCATTCATCAAACTAAACAACATCACTACAAACTCATATAATCTATACCTGATTATAAAAGTGGTATGGGTTATTTCCAATGGTCTCACCCTAAACTGGTCATATCATGATCTTAAATCAACCTTAGAGAATATCTTATCACCTCTTAGATGATCAAAGGGATCATCGATGCATGAAAGGGGATACTGGTTCTTGACTAGCATCTGATTCAATCTCCAATAATCCCCACATAAACTCAAAGTCCCATAATCCTTTTTGGTCAAAATAACTAAAGAACCCCATGGATACATACTAGGTCATATGAAACCTTTAGCTTTATGACCTTATAAATGAAATTTCAATTCCCAAAGCTCTAAAAGTTCAATTTTGTAAGGTGGGACATAAACTATCTCTTCTCATGACACCAACTCAATCATGAACTCAACCTCATGATCAAGTGGTATGCCATAGAACTCATTAGAAAAAACATCCTGAAAATGGTATACCATTGGATGAAAAGTATTCAGATTCATTCCACCATAATCCATAACAAGTCCTATTATATGACCTATGAGAAAATCCAATCTTTACTAAATCAGTCATTTACAACCAACATAATGTTCCCACACACCCTAGTGAGAATAATTGTCTCATTTTAGAGATATAAAGAAAACTCTCCTCTGGTAACATTCAATATGATCCCAGTATAGAACTAACCAATCAATATGAAGAATCAATTAAAAAACTATCATTTACAACATAAAATATTCCCACAAGTAACATAAAACACTAATCTCTAGAGAACATGACTTATAGTGTTTCATATTATCTAACCACACTTTTAATAGTGTATCGATGGTCAAAACACCATCCCAAATTTCAACATCCAAGAAAAAAATGTTTGCAAAAAGAGTCGATAAAAAGGAATGCGATGATCCTGTATCAAACCAAACTCAAGCAAGGGTAGATGATACAAGAATCGTACATCTGACATTAGAAGGTCCTACATCCACACCATCTGGAGTAGACTGTATAACATGTAACTAACTATCCCCTATATCTTGGGCTCCAATCTGGATACGCTAATCCATTTCCTATACCTGGTAGTATTTCTCTTGCACTGGAGTACCACATCCCTTACCTTGACCTGAACGTCCTATGGAACTCCAACTACCTATCTGTTGAGGGGTAACTGATTCCTTTCTAGACTATGGTACCTATCTAGATCCCCTTCCATAACTATACTATGATAATTTCTTATAAAACTTTAGAATATGAACCAACCAAATGAAATGATGACACTCCAAAGTGGGGTACGCACACTAAGGAATCTTGTGGAAAAACATTCCTCACTGATAACACTATAATGGAACATGGTCCTAAGATGAATACCCAATACCTTGACAGCTCTAATCACTGTTTCCTTGGAAAAAATGTCGAAGTGGTGCTTATTTCCACCAGAAGAAGTGATCCTAATTCAGCCTGTCGAAACTACCTATTCATTGCTCGAGGCCTCTCTCATATTCCATTCCAGGATGAGTGACTGATTCATCACATCTAAAAAGTTGATCAAGAGAAAGATGGTCACCTATGATCAGATAACATAGTGAATAAAATCCTAAAAACATCTCACTATGAAGATCTCATCAATAGATAAACATAGAAAGAATCACTCTAAGTCGGTCAAACATATAGCATAGTCTATCACTAACATGACCTAAAATTTCTGGTGTATGAGCTTGTGAGCCTTCTCATCCCTCAACATCTCTAAATATAAGTGTTTTATGAACTTCATATCAAATTCCTTCTAGAATAACTCCTCTTTCTTCTCAACTTTATCTAGAATTTCCCACAAAATCATGGAAGGTACACAGTGTATGTATACAACAAGCTTCACCCTTCTATCTATGGATTTCTCAAGGTTCTTGAAGATCATCTAGAGTGACTCGATCCAAAACTCTACTACCTGTGGACTTACCTCCCTAGTGAACATAGGAAGATTCTATAGCTGAAACTCTCTCATCTTCATAGATATCAAAGGCACGGTGTGAACGATCTCCTTCTCCATGGATCACATGACCCTCAAAAAGCTATCAAAAAGATGAAAATCCATCTTATCATTAGTATATATAAGAATATTTGAATTAGATATGTTAGTAGCATTTCCACTTTCCAGACGTTCGATTCAAAGATGAAAAGGAGACATTTTCTCTACAAGATAAACACACTCCTTAGGACACTGGCTAAAAACTAGGTCAAGCTCAATAGGTTAAAAAATAGAGAACTAATACTCTTGGTCTCTCTAAATATGGATTACAAGTGTTTTATCATGACATAATAGTTTATTAATTTCCATTTATCTCATAAAACAAGTATCTCATTTCACAGTTCATATATAAAAATATATATCACATGCAATAAATATATCCCTATCATGAACAATGCATGTCAAGATATATCCCTATGTTCCTATCATGAAATATTCATACTCATATCATTCTATACTAGGACACAAGTATAAATCTCAATAAATAATAACATCACACAACATGTGAATCACCTTGGGTGAAATAACATAAACTGTAACAAGCGAACAACATGAACAACAATATCATATCTGGGTACTCAGATTTTACCTCATAAATGGGTTAGATACTACCATGAAAAATCTCAATTCTCAGTCATGAAACACCCAAGTATCCTTTCCACCTTTCCCAAATAGTAAATAAATAGAATAAACAACTTACATCCTCTCATACCACTTTGTAACGTCCCCCAATTTGACACTCTCTCATTGTGCCAAATTTGTTTGGTTAAGGGACCTCACACACACCTCCCCATACACTAGAGGTTATCCACTAGCATTAGGGGCATGGTGAATATAGTGAAGAGACTATACCCTATGGTATAGATTTAAAATATAGTAGAAATAAATAAGTATTAATAAATATTAGAGTACCCGAAATTGCGGAAACAATGCAACATAAAACTAAGAAGTAAAAAAAGGAACTAATAAATCAATAATAACGAATCATGTAATGATAGTATGAAATGTATATAAATTTAAATATGAAAATAATAAAAATAGATGAACCAGTTGACACAAATATAATTAAAAGTCCCCAGTCCTGAACCCCATGTCAGCCCCTTCTCCAAACTTCATCCCATCCAGTAAGCAACATCAACAATAAGGTCCCTTTCCCTTGTCTAAGCCTACATCCATTTAATCTTCTCAGTTACTAAATGCTATCCCAAATAGGGTGTAAGTAAAACTCAGTAGGTCTACAACACTATCTCTATACTAAATGAGTTTGATAATTAGTGCCTGAAATAAAGAGAATAAAAGGTGTGTTAATTAATTAAATAATATAAATACAACAATCAACCTACTTCAACACCATGCTAGAATGACTCTAAGAATGTGTCACTACCATATCCATATAACCATGTAATAGTCAAATAATCAAGAAAATACATCTATATAAACATTTAATCCTCCTAAAAAAGCTGTATATATAAGAATTTCAATATCAAATGGGCCAAGACTACTATATAAGAATTTATCATCATTGGGAATCACCCAATATATAATAATTTCAGCATCAACTAGGACAAATACCATATAATAATTACAACATCACTAGAGATATCCCTATATATAATAATTATAGCATCATTGGGCATATATATATATATAAGCATTGAAACATCACCAGGAATAGGCTTATATATATGAATTACAACATGAATCACAAAACATGTCCTAAAAAAGGATATCAAAATATCACATCATAATCCTCAATGTTTAATTATGATAATTACCATTTTTATTTCAATTACACAATAATTTATTTATCAAATTATCTCTAACCATTTTGATAAAAAAATTCATTACCAAAGTTATTATATATGAAGTGATCACTTGGATTCTCATATCACAATAAACAAACTTTTATCCATTATACAAATTCTTATTATTCCAATGTTCACTCACCCAATGGTTAGACACAAGCCAGGTCACATCAACATTGAATCTAAAGTGATCAATTGAACAATGAAATTTATGATTTATCATTATTAAATTAATTATTGCATATTTTATGTTGTCACAATTTAAAATATTTCACATAATTGACAATTAAACAGAGCATAGGGTTAGGTTTTAGACCAAATACCTTTATCTAGAGATCAATAAAATGCTTCCAAATGGTAATGACAACAAGAATGAAGCTGCATAATATCACAACAAGAAACCTAGATCAAACATGATCAAGATAAAAACGTGATTCTATGGCATTCTAGAGGTCACACTACTATAATAGAGCGAAATGGAGCAAAGGAAGTAAAACCTAGAAAAAAACTCATTGGAGATCAATTTCTTGAATAGGACATCCAGAAATGTGGAAGGCACTCCAAAATCACATAGAATTCACCTAGGGATTGAGATAGGAGGTTTTTGAAAAATTGGAATGAATAAATTAGCATATGAAATGGAATATAATCACTGGGCATGATAAGTACATGAAATGTAAATGTATTACATGATGTGAGATTATCTTTTTAAGAGTACACATAAATCCGTGTCACCTCAGCTTCATTTAACCTTTCTCAAACATTACACAATGTGTAATTTTGATTAAAAACATGTAATTTAGTTCACATCATAAACCAGTTCACAACCTATAACCCTTTCATGACATCTGTACTGTATAGTTACATATCATGTAAGATATATACATGGTGTGTAAATTTCCTATAGGTAGTTTTAAGACCAAAAATCCACAGAAGATCCTAAACCACCATTAAAGCGTTCTAAACTCACAGAAAACCCTCATAAGCATATTTAACATGTTTATACCTAGACTCTATTATTTTAAAAAAATCATACATCCCTGAACTTTAGGTCAGTTTCCCCAATAAAATCTCTCCATATTGGAATGAGACTCAACCAACAAGGTTCAAAGAAAAATAAAAACCCTTCAAATTGTTTCAATGAAAAACTCAAAGAGGGACGTCCCTTGAGAAATATGGGATCTTACACTAATAGATGGATTCTACCCTTGGATCATTCCATGAAATGATTGTACATTAAGATTGGTCAACCCAAATCATCAATGAATAAACAATCACAAGACAAAGTAATTATTAATCTATATATAAATTAATTAAAAATTTAATGTGAAAAGGATACTCTATATTTTCTTTACTGATCTTTATCAATCTTCATCATATTTAATTCAATTTTAATGACTTATTTATTCATTTACATTATATATTATTCACCGAAACCTGATAAGAGATTATTTTTCCATGGCCTAATAGGCACTTTCACTATGTCCAAAACCTTCAAGTGGTACCACTATGGTCATGTTTAAATTTATAATTATTTATTATTTATTGATCGATTATACAAATTTCTTATTAGTATTATTTTATAATTTTTTTTGAAATATAAATACTGAAATATAATATTATCCTTATTTTTTCACATTTGGACAACCAAGATCAAGTTAAATATTAATGAAGAACATCTGAAGAATCCATCAGGAGGGGCCCAGAATCCTATGATGATAACACATGACTACAGGCCTATAGTTAATTTGTACACACCATGTACCCATGTACACTATAAAAGGATGAACCAAGATAAATCCTTATCATCATGTAGTAAATACACACATAGTGCATTAATTCACACTACATGTTGACTGGGATAGCCTACCACATGGTTTACCAGATTGCATGACACGTAGCTGGTGCACACGTTGTGTAGTCTATATGAAATCACAATGAAATTCATGGAATACATGTGGTCAAAAGTATGTTATGTATTTATTACATGAAATACATGACTGATGGCCTAGGAAAACATAGGTCACATGACGTGTATCTATTTTATACATCATGTATCTCATTAATGCCATCAGCTTATATATACATTAATTCCCTAAGCCTATGTCATGGAAGATGTTACGTGACTTGAAACTCATTGCACACACTGTTTAATTAGTACCCATCTACAAAAATTACACATCATCCAGGATATAACTCCATGGATTAATTATGTGGAAGAAAAAATAATTGTGGAATTAAATTGATCTGTGTGGTGTATAGCTGATGTACTCATGGAGTAATTAATTTTACTGAATTTTTAATTTATAATTAATTAACCCAGAAATTAATCACTACATACCATGTATGGGTGTAAATTGCACTATATTTAATACAATCATTAAATCTATACACATCATATATATTAAATGTTTAGTGTGTCTTAAATATTTTTAATTTATTTATCTTAACATACTACACATCAATAAATACATGACTCGTTGTGTACATTACATGATATATTAATTACATAGTAAAAGACCATACATGATATCACATTATTATGATGATTGTTTATTTTATTAACTCTAAGTTTAATTAGTTTTATTTATTTATGATTAATTAATAAATGCACTATAAATCTATTTAGATGAACATTAAGTTAAATTAATTAATTAATTGAATTAATTTAAGTGAATTTATCTCAATAATAAAGAATGAATAAAAGTGAATGCTTTCTAGTTTACATTGCATATTCATTTCATGTGTGTGGATGATCATGAGGTAAGATCAACCTGTGCATATGATTTATTTATTTTAATTTCTTATTATTTATTATTTTTTATAGTAATTTTATTAAATTTAAATGATTGTATGTGTTTCATCTTCTCCTATCATTATGCAAGGGCCTTTGTAATGCCCTGACCTTAGACCACTCTATAGTGCCTAGGCCAAGGACACTACATGACCTCATGAATGACTCTCCATATACCAGAGGCTTCCGACTAGTGGTGATGGTCTAAAAAATTCATTAGGGAGACTATGACCTCAAAATCATAGCGATCAATAAAAATAAATAACTAAACAACATCCATATCGGAATACACATAATAAACAATAAAACAAAAATGTTATATCAAAATAATGTTGTCATAAAAAAAATACACTAATCACCCATTGGGTTGATCCCAAATAAAAATTTGCAAAAGACTAAAAATAAACACACTAGCACTACTTTCATCCAGGCGAATCATCCCAATTTCATGATACCCTCAAGCTATCTCATCCTGTTCCATTGCACATTCCATGATTTTACATGAAATAAAACATATTTTCTACACGTGAATCAAAGTGACGATGTAAGGTGTGAGTATATAACTCAATAGTGTATCACTAAGACCCTAAATATGCATGTGTATGCATGGAAAAAATAAATGAAATAAATAAAAATGATCACCATGTAATTGTGTGCTAACCAGTCTACTACAACACCCAAGAAGGTGCATAATCCCATCAGGCCATTGTGTGCTAACCAGGATACCAAAGTCCTAACCATACCTGCTTTGGTGTCATGTAAGAATACATTATTTACACATGGAAAGAGTAATATCCCATACCCAAATACTTAGGGCAGGGAATCACCCAATCCCTGACCACTACCCATCTCAAGGTAGGGTCTTGTACCAAGCATCCCGACCTAACGCTCTTGTTGGGAAGGTCTCACGTCCAAGGCTCGACCTATAACTTATCACTTAAGGTAAGGTCCATCAATCCAGTCCAACACCACATGACAAACTTGACCCCATTTCTCTCATGGAGGTCCCCACCATATAAACTTGGAACACGACATATTCAAATCTCTATTTCACTCATGGAATCACACCATCTAGTCTCACATTGCATTGCATCTATGACCCCATATCACTCATGGCAGTTTAACCTATATTTCTGAGGTCTAGTAGTCTCACTCATGGGTGGTACATCATGCTCATGTAAACCACCTCATTAATGGTATACCTAACCTTTACCTGATACAACCATCTCACTCATGGTTGGGAAACAAAATTCAATCCAACCATATCACTCATGGATGGACCAAATTCATGCACAATGGAAATTTTTAATCTCACTCATGGAATTATCACTAATTCCATCACACTAATGGAGAGATAAGGCATCGAGACCCATCAACCATTAGGAGGAATCTATCACATATGACAAGAACATTTTAAATAGGGTTTTCAATCCATCACACGACTCTCCAGCTCATATCACCTAGGACTAGCACCCATATGGACTCTTTTATCATAATATAACTTTATTTGCTCAACGAGGTGTCCACTAGGGTCTTTCTGAATTGTCTCAATCTATTCTCATTAATAAAACCTACAGGTAACCTTAATACCTGAAGGATTATTTTGACCCTAGAATTATTGGTTGGGGTCCCATTTGGTGTTGAATTCCCCATTTTCATCATAATTACAATCCCCTTAAGTACTTACCATTATCCAAACATGGGTCTCTACTATCATTTCCTAAGGGAGACCTCTCAAAATACTACCTAGAAGAATACCCTCTATGTCATCCTACATTATTCCTCAAAGGAATCCTATATCTAAGAACACATCAAGGCTCACCTAAAACCTCATGAGGGAGTTCCTCATCACTCACAATATACACAACACTCTCACCTATAAAAAATTGACATCATGACTCTCATGACTTCCTATTAGTCCTAGAAACCAAACCTAGGTTATTTCACATCTCATCTACTGTATCTAGGCTTTCCAGAGGTATCTTGTCAGCTCAAGTAAGCCCTCTCTCCTTGGAGACACGGTTTCCTGGTGATCCTAAAATTACCCAAGGTTATAAAGAGCACTTGGTCACATTCCATGAGGATCTATTCCACCACACCATCTCACTAAAGGAATATACTGGTCCTCATGCCCCATTTATGATCCCATAAAATATACAACAATTTACACTCAAGTATAAACATGTATATGAAATTGTTCAATAGGGTCTACCTACCTCAATGCTAGAGTCAACCCCTTTCCAATCACCATCGAACTTCGTCAAGGGCCTCTGAGAACTATCCACTTTCTCAATCACCTATCTCAATCAAAGTATTATAAAAAAAGTAATTATAACAATTTATAATCAATTAATAAATTTAATTATATTTAATTCAAATAACCATAAATGCCTAAAACTCATTGGGAAATATCTGTTCACTGAAACATCAAGCAACCAGGTATGAACCATCCCCCCTAAACATAAGCCAAAAAACCCCTAATAAAAATCACTCGATCAATGAATTGTTTTATCCAAATAGGAATAAACCTTAAATAAATTCATATAGTGACATACCTTCATTGGAAAAAAATTATATGACATTTAGACATCATCTAAGAATTCCATATATGAAATACAAGAAAAATTCACATTGAAATCAGTCGATTCCACCATGATTTGGTAGAATTGACATAAAAAACCTAAACAAAGATGAACCAAATTTTTTGACAAACAAGTAGAAATTGAAAAAAAAATAATGAAGAGTAAAAATTTCCTAAAATTTCCATCAGATCCCACCTAGAACTACCCCAAATCAAAAAAAAGGGAGGAAGAGGGGGGGGGGGGGTGAAACCAACCAAATTGACTCCCTACGCATGCCTAGTTGACAAAAAACACGGGGAGGTCAGATGTAAAAAGACTTCCCTACCCATATATAAAATAACATCCATGGAAACCATTCAAAACATGACCCCCTAGTTCATTCCATGAACCACTCAAGGTATAGGGGTAATACCCTAGACCAAACCCCATTCATTATGTAAAATATGGTCCATTCCATGAAAAACTTATGGTAGAGGATTCAAACCCTCATGTAACCCCATTCACACCACAAACCCCATGGATCATGATGTGAATGGATGATATAGCATAATTTCAGCCTCTGGTCCACCCGAACCTCTCCTAACATCAACCTAAGAATCTATACCACAAATAGGGCCTAAAAAGACTTCTAAAAACACCTTTTAGGACATCCAAACACATAGATTTCCAATTTAAGTCATGGTTCTAAAAAAACCCTCACTAGATGAAAATTAAAATTCCCTATGGAATTCACAACATAAAATAACACGGGTCTTTACAAACTCACCACTATATGAATTATCATACTCAATAAGCATTTGGTTATCCTTGAGACACAACTTAGACATACACCAGTCATTAATTCTCTATATATCGATAATGTTATATCTTTAAAAAACCTGAAAATTCAACTACAAAACTCAAACCATAAATATCATATTGACTAACTTTGATTCCAAAGAATCTCAATCCAATCCTTGGACAACCACACCCACATCTCACTCTATGATATTAATGCAGATTCTATCGCATAATGTCTAATTTCACACCAAAAAACCAGTTGGTCCACCTTGGACCAAGTTCCCCAAAAAAACTCATCCACACACTATAAAGACCCGCACTTATTTCATAAATAATCTTGAATTTATTCAAGAAAACACTTCATTTTACATTTAGGATCTTTTAAAGTTTAGAGCTTTAGATAATTAAGACAAAACATTCATAACATTACACATTGTTACATAGTGGATACTGTAAAATCAGTTTCCATTTTCCTCAGAATATAAAGCATTAAAACATAAAACAAGACTACTTGACAATTCTTCAACATTTAAAATGTCTTCCTTCCTTGTATTACTCATCCATTAACCTGTGAAAAATCATTTAAAAACTTGGGATGAGCACAAAAGCTCAGTAAGGTATGAAAAAGAAGGAAAAATCACATTAGTCCATGAATACGCATGACGTATGAAAACATTTTCAAAAGACATGATTTCCACCCATAAAATCTTACTTTGAGTAACATGATATTTAAACAAGATCCACACAAACATAATTATAATCATAGAGGTATATTGGGTAATTACTTACATAATCTTGTAACCATCTTGGCTACCTTAAAATTTGTAACCCTCACGGCTACCTTACTTTGTGTAACCATCACAGTTACACTTAGAGTAACCATACGGCCGACCTCCAACTTACTCATACACAATGCATTGGAGGGAAATATAGGTCCCACCCTTCATCATAAACAATTCCCAATAACAAAAACATAATCATACAACATAAACAATAGCATAAAAACATTGCCTTTGAATCTTATAAAACAGAATTTTAAAAGAGGATTTTAGAAGAAAAGTCCCTTATAAACATCATATACTTGAAGTGAGACTTAATTGAGCGGATGGAATATGTATATAATCTGTAAATACACATAATTAAACATAATATAAACAGAACCCATCACACAAACAATTTAAATAGCACATAAATTATAAAGTAGAAGGTTAACCCAAAGAATGGAAATCGGGTTAAGAATTCCCTTACATTGGGCTTGTCTTACTTCAAAATTGTTTAAACCTCCTGTATAATGGTTAAAAGAGTGTTATTAGTATTTTAAAGAAACATGTTCATGTTTATAACATCTTATATGTTCATTTCATAACCTCATTTCACCCCTTTTTTGTTAGTATTTTGTTCCTTGCATTGTTTTGGGTGAGTTCGTTTGTGATTTTTACAATCGGTTCATGATGAATCGTTCTTGTTGATCGGAAGTGAAACTCCAGAATTGGAATGTAGTAGTATTTACATATTTCCAGTACCATAAATTATACCATTTATCACTTTGATTCTTTATATGATGATGATTTATAAGTTAAAACATTAATTATGTTTGTTTAGATAATTTAAGTGGTTCTTTGATAATTACAACCTCATTTAGTCTTATAAATTTGAACCATGGGTACAAAAGAATTGAAGAACCATATATGAGTTGTAAAACATATATTATAACCTGGTTCAACCATATAAATGGTTTCATGACCATACTTTAAAGAATTAATGGAAAGTGAAATTACATCATCCACGATGTCGGTAATTCGACACATCACGGACAATGTTCTTATTCCTTAAATAAGTGAGAGAGGAGAGGAATAATGATTTGTAATTTTCCATAAACATGAAAACATACAGAATATACATGATTCTAGAAATTTCATGCCTCTTGGATTAGAGGGGGTTAAGGAAGAAGAAAAGGAATCATGAAATAAAGAAAACATGAGAAATTTCTTATGGAAATTCGGCAGCCTAACGGCGTCTCATAAAATTTCATAAAAACAAGATTGATGAGAGGAATGGAATATCTCATCATTCATACAAAATTTGGACATTAAGGGGAAATATTTAATGAAATATCCCAACAAAAGACAAAGGAAAAGGAAGAGAATAACATAAAATGGAAGGAAAGAATGAAAATGAAAGAGGATGTTTACCTCTTGATCTCTTCTCCTTGAGATCCTTCTTAAGGGCTTTGATTTTGGTCTTTTGGTGAGACCAGAAGCTCTAGGACGTGGGGAAGATGATTGAGGAGGGAATTTGGCAGAAATTAGACAATTCTCAAGGCTTGAGAGGTGTGGGAGGAAGAGGGGAGTGAGGGTGATATTTATAGTGGAGGGGGGAGGTATTTTAGATTATTTTAATTATTATTATAATATTTTTATCAAGACTATGAATAATCTCAAATAAATCGGCCTTAAATAGTGAAAATATCAAGTGAGTTCGAGGCAAGTGGCCTTTCATCACTTATGATGTCATAAATAGTGCATATTTACCGATAAATTGATTATACGGTATTTTATCGTATTTCACTATTCACCGAAAATTCAAGAGTTTCAGAAAAATACCAAAAATTTACCCCAACCATTTTTCGATGTGTATAATTCAAAAATGAACTCCATTTTTCAAAAATAATTTTCTAAATATTATTAATTTAATTTTCAAATAAGGTCACAGTTAATTCGAAAAATAACAATATTGAAGTGCAATTAGTTTTATGTGACTTTGGAAAATTAATTATGATCCCATTATCCTATTTCCATGGGAAAATAAAATAATATTATTATTTACTATTCATGAGGTCATATTACTATTCATATTACTATTCATAAGGGCATGTTACTTTTCACCAAAAAAACAAGTTTGTTTCATCACACTCTAAATAACATACTGAACCCAATTGTAGATGACAGTTTCTTGAAATTCAAATCATAGAAGAAATAAAATTATGTTAAATGGAATATATCATCATTCATACAAAATTTGGACAGTAAGGGCAAATATTTAATGAAATATCCAAACAAAAGACAAAGGGAAAGGAAGAGAATAACATAAAATGGAAGGAAAGAATGAAAATGAAAGAGGATGTTTACCTCTTGATCTCTTCTCCTTGAGATCCTTCTTAAGGGCTTTGATTTTGGTCTTTTGGTGAGACCAGAAGATCTAGGACGTGGGGAAGAAGATTGAGGAGGGAATTTGGCAGAAATTATACAATGCTCAAGGCTTGAGAGGTGTGGGAGGAAGAGGGGAGTGAGGGTGATATTTATAGTGGAGGAGGGGAGGTATTTTAGATTATTTTAATTATTATTATAATATTTTTATCAAGACTATGAATAATCTCAAATCAAGTGGCCTTAATTAGTGAAAATATCAAGTGAGTTTGAGGAAAGTGGCCTTTCATCACTTATTATGTCATAAATAGTGCATATTTACCGATAAATTGATTATACGGTATTTTATCGTATTTCACTATTCACCGAAAATTCAAGAGTTTCAGAAAAATACCAAAAATTTACCCCAACCATTTTTCTATGTGTAGAATTCAAAAATGAACTCCATTTTTCAAAAATAATTTTCTAAATATTATTAACTTAATTTTTAAATAAGGTCACAGTGAATTCGAAAAATAACAATATTTAAGTGCAACTAGTTTCATGTGACATTGGAAAATTAATTATGATCCCATTATCCTATTTCCATGGGAAAATAAAATAATAATATTATTTACTATTCATGAGGTCATATTACTATTCATATTACTATTCATATTACTATTCATAAGGGCATGTTACTATTCACCAAAAAAACAAGTTTGTTTCATCAGACTCTAAATAACATACTGAACCCAATTGTAGATGACAGTTTCTTGAAATTTAAATCATAGAAGAAATAAAATTATGTTTAAAGGATACTTATAAATATATACCTTAAACAAAATTTCAATCATTTTCAATTTATTTTTAGAAAACCTTGGGATGTTACATTATCCCCACCTTCTTGAAATTGCGTCCTCGCAATTTTATTTACTTATTAAACAACTGAGGGTACCTTGATCAAGGTGTCTACTCAGTTTCATCGTCATCTTGTTCACGTAGGTAGAAGTCCCATGCATTACAACAATGATTTAGAGATCCTTCAAAATCATTTGCTTCCTCCATCCAAATAAACCTCGTACAACATGGGTCATATGGGTGTTCACAGAAAAACAGTTTTGGAAAATAATCATGTATGACATATAATTCCAAAACATCTGATGAAACATGATTTCTATAAAATAGTCGGACCGAAATTGAGTTGAAACTTTCTATTATTGGTCCTTTTAAAATACCATAAGTATGTGATGTGAGACTATATTTTAAAAGAAAATATAAATAGGTTGCACAAGGGTCTCCTTCATCAACACCATTTTTAAAATCAAAATATGCTTAAAATTCTTGTGATAAGGTAAAATATTTGAAAATACCTTGATAATGTTTACCTTTCTTGAAATTATGTGAATATTGTGAAAATAGT
Organism: Viscum album; assembly: GCA_963277665.1. Taxonomy (NCBI): domain Eukaryota; kingdom Viridiplantae; phylum Streptophyta; class Magnoliopsida; order Santalales; family Viscaceae; genus Viscum; species Viscum album. The sequence continues at coordinate 173,553,236 of OY728119.1, read as the reverse complement.
ATTTGTCTAAAAACAACCCATGATCCAAGATGATAACGAGGTATAGAGGAGGTGTTTGAAATCTCAAAAAAACTGCTTGCAAGTGAGTTGTATGCTAGAAAAAGTTTCACAATCATCCGAAGATGACTTTGCAATAATTATTGCAAGCATGTCATCAGGAAGAGATAGGAATGTCGTTTGAGGTCCTTCTCCTTCCATTCGTAACCGAATTTACTTGACCTGAAAAAAAAGTTATAAAACAAGGATTTATTCAATAAAACACTTCATTATACATTGAGGATCTTTTGAAGTTTAGAGCTTTAGAGAATTAAGACAAAACATTCATAACATTACACATTGTTACATAGTGGATACCATAAAATCAGTTTCCATTTTCCTCAGAATAGAAAACATTAAAACACAAAAAAAGACTCCTTGGCAATTCTTCAACATTTAACATGTATTCCTTCCTTTTATTACTCATCCATTAACCTGTGAAAAATCATTTAAAAACGTGGGATGAGCACAAAAGCTCAGTAAGGTATGAAAAAGAAGGAAAAAATCACATTATTCCATGAATACGCATGACGTATGAAAACATTTTCAAAATACATGCTTTCCACCCACAAAATCTTACTTTGTGTAACATGAGATTTAAACAAGATCAACACCAACATAATTATAATCATAGAGGTATATTGGGTAATTACTTACATAATCTCGTAACCATCTTGGCTACCTTAAAATTTGTAACCCTCACGGCTACCTTACTTTGTGTAACCATCACAGTTACACTTGGAGTAACCATACGGCCGACCTCCAACTTACTCATACCCAATGAATTGGAGGGAAATATAGGTCCCAACCTTCATCATAAACAATGCCCAATAACCAAAACATAATCATACAACATACACAATAGCATAAAAACATTTCCTTTGAATCTTATAAACAGAATTTTAAAAGAGGATTTTAGAAGAAAAGTCCATTATAAACATCATATACTTGAAGTGAGACTTAATTGAGTGGATGGAAAATGTATATACTCTATAAATACACATAATTAAACATAATATAAACAGAACCCATCACACAAACAATTTAAATAGCACATAAATTATAAAGTAGAAGGTTAACCCAAAGAATGGAAATCGGGTTAAGAATTCCCTTACCTTAGGCTTGTCTTACTTAAAAATTGTTTAAACCTCCTGTATAATGGTTAAAAGAGTGCTATTAATATTTTACAGAAACATGTTCATGTTTATAACATCTTATATGGTCATTTCATAACCTCATTTCACCCCTTATTTGTTAGTATTTTGTTCCTTGCATTATTTTGGGTGAGTTCTTTTGTGATTTTCACAATCGGTTCATGATGAATCGTTCTTGTTGATTGGAAGTGAAACTCCAGAATTGGAATGGATTAGTATTTACATATTTACAGTACCATAAATGATACCATTTATCACTTTGATTCTTTATATGATGATGATTTATAAGTTAAAACATTAATTATGTTTGTTTAGATAATTTAAGTGGTTCTTTGATAATTACAACCTCATTTAGTATTATAAATTTGAACCATGGGTACAAAAGAATTGCAGAACAATATATGAGTTATAAAACATATATTATAACCTGGTTCAACCATATAAATGGTTTCATGACCAGACTTGAAATAATTAATGAAAAGTGAAATTACATCGTCCACGATGTCGGTAATTCGACACATCACAGACAATGTTCTTATTCCTTAAATAAGTGAGAGAGGAGAGGAATAATGATTTATAATTTTACATAAACATGAAAACATACAGAATATACATGATTCTGGAAATTTCATGCCTCTAGGAAAAGAGGGGGTGAAGGAAGAAGAAAAGGAATCATGAAATAAAGAAAACATGAGAAATTTCTTACGGAAATTCGGCAGCCTAACGACGTCTCTTAAAATTTCATAAAAACTAGATTGATGAGAGGAATGGAATATCTCATCATTCATACAAAATTTGGACAGTAAGGGGAAATATTTAATGAAATATACAAACAAAAGACAAAGGTAAAGGAAGAGAATAACATAAAATGGAAGGAAAGAATGAAAATGAAAGAGGATGTTTACCTCTTGATCTCTTCTCCTTGAGATCCTTCTTAAGGGATTTGATTTTGGTCTTTTTGTGAGACCAGCAGCTCTAGGACGTGGGGAAGAAGATTGGGGAGGGAATTTGGCAGAAATTATACAATGCTCAAGGCTTGAGAGGTGTGGGAGGAAGAGGGGAGTGAGGGTGATATTTATAGTGGAGGAGGGGAGGTATTTTAGATTATTTTAATTATTATTATAATATTTTTATCAAGACTATGAATAATCTCAAATCAAGTGGACTTAATTAGTGAAAATATCAAGTGAGTTCTAGGTAAGTGGCCTTTCATCACTTATGATGTCATAAATAGTGCATATTTACCGATAAATTGATTATACGGTATTTTATCATATTTCACTATTCACCGAAAATTCAAGAGTTTCAGAAAAATACCAAAAATTTACCCCAACCATTTTTCGATGTGTAGAATTCAAAAATGAACTCAATTTTTCAAAAATAATTTTCTAAATATTATAAATTTAATTTTTAAATAAGGTCACAGTGAATTCGAAAAATAACAATATTTAAGTGCAACTAGTTTCATGTGACATTGGAAAATTAATTATGATCCCATTATCCTATTGCCATGGGAAAATAAAATAATAATATTATTTACTATTCATGAGGTCATATTACTATTCATATTACTATTCATATTACTATTCATAAGGGAATGTTACTATTCATCAAAAAAACAAGTTTGTTTCATCAGACTCTAAATAACATACTGAACCCAATTGTAGATGACAGTTTCTTGAAATTCAAATCATAGAAGAAATAAAATTATGTTTAAAGGATACTTATAAATATATACCTTAAACAAAATTTCAAGCATTTTCAATTTATTTTTAGAAAACCTTGGGATGTTACATTATCCCCACCTTCTTGAAATTGCGTCTTCGCAATTTTATTTACTTATTAAACAAGTGAGGGTACCTTGATCAAGGTGTCCACTCGGTTTCATCGTCATCTTGTTCACGTAGGGAGAAGTCCCATGCATTACAACAATGATTTAGAGATCCTTCAAAATCATTTGCTTCCTCCATCCAAATACACCTCGTACAACATGGGTCATATGGGTGTTCACAGAAAAACAGTTTTGGAAAATAATCATGTATGACATATAATTCCAAAAGATCTGATAAAACATGATTTCTATAAAATAGTCGGACCGAAATTGAGTTGAAACTTTCTATTATTGGTCCTTTTAAAATACCATAAGTATGTGATGTGAGACTATATTTTAAAAGAAAATATAAATAGGTTGCACAAGGGTCTCCTTCCTCAGCACCATTTTTAAAATCATAATATGCTTCAAATTCTTGTGATAAGGTAAAATATTTGAAAATACCTTGATAATATTTACATTTCTTGAAATTATGTGAATATTGTGAAAATAGTATTTGTCTAAAAACAACCCCTGATCCACGATGATAACGAGGTATAAAGGAGGTGTTTGATATCTCAAAAAAACTGCTTGCAGGTGAGTTGTATGCTAGAAAAAGTTTCACAATCATCCGAAGATGACTTTGCAATAATTATTGCAAGCATGTCATCAGGAAGAGATATGAATGTCGTTTGAGATCCTTATCCTTACATTCGTAACCGAATTTACTTGACCTGAAAAAAAAGTTATAAAACAAGGATTTAACTAAAATAATAGATATAGGGACTAATCACGTGTCTCACAAGAACTCCTAATCCCTAAAGTTGTCTAAACTGACCTCTGATACCAACTATAAGGACCCGGAATTATTTCATACATAATCTTGAATTTATTCAATAAAACACTTCATTATACATTGAGGATCTTTTCAAGTTTATAGATTTATAGAATTAAGACAAAACATTCATAACATTACACATTGTTACATAGTGGATACCATAAAATCAGTTTCCATTTTCCTCAGAATATAAAAAATTAAAACACAAAACAAGACTCCTTGAAAATTATTCAACATTTAAAATGTCTTCCTTCCTTGTATTATTCATCCATTAACCTGTGAAAAATCATTTAAAAACTTGGGATGAGCACAAAAGCTCAGTAAGGTATGAAAAAGAAGGAAAAAATCACATTAGTCCATGAATACGCATGACGTATGAAATCATTTTCAAAATACATGCTTTCCACCCATAAAATCTTAATTTGTGTAACATGAGATTTAAACGAGATCAACACAAACATAATTATAATCATAGAGGTATATTGGGTCTTTACTTACATAATCTCGTAACCATCTTGGCTACCTTAAAATTTGTAACCCTCACGGCTACCTTACTTTGTGTAACCATCACAGTTACACTTGGAGTAACCATATGTCCGACCTCCAACTTACTCATACCCAATGCATTAGAGGGAAATATAGGTCCCACCCTTCATCATAAACAATTCCCAATAACCAAAACATAATCATACAACATAAACAATAGCATAAAAACATTTCCTTTGAATCTTATAAACAGAATTTTAAAAGAGGATTTTAGAAGAAAAGTCCATTATAAACATCATATACTTGAAGTGAGACTTAATTGAGTGGATGTAATATGTATATACTCTATAAATACACATAATTAAACATAATATAAACAGAACCCATCACACAAACAATTTAAATAGCACATAAATTATAAAGTAGAAGGTTAACCCAAAGAATGGAAATCGGGTTAAGAATTCCCTAACCTTAGGCTTGTCTTACTTCAAAATTGTTTAAACCTCCTGTATAATGGTTAAAAGAGTGTTATTAATATTTTACAGAAACATTTTCATGTTTATAACATCTTATATGGTCATTTAATAACCTCATTTCACCCCTTATTTGTTAGTATTTTGTTCCTTGCATTATTTTGGGTGAGTTCTTTTGTGATTTTCACAATCGGTTCATGATGAATCGTTCTTTTTGATTGGAAGTGAAACTCCAGAATTGGAATGGATTAGTATTTAAATATTTACAGTACCATAAATGATACCATTTATCACTTTGATGCTTTATATGATGATGATTTATAAGTTAAAACATTAATTATGTTTGTTTAGATAATTTAAGTGGTTCTTTGATAATTACAACCTCATTTAGTCTTATAAATTTGAACCATGGGTACAAAAGAATTGCAGAACCATATATGAGTTATAAAACATATATTATAACCTGGTTCGACCATATAAATGGTTTCATGACCAGACTTGAAATAATTAATGGAAAGTGAAATTACATCGTCCACGATGTCGGTAATTCGACACATCACGGACAATGTTCTTATTCCTTAAATAAGTGAGATAGGAGAGGAATAATGATTTATAATTTTCCATAAACATGAAAACATACAGAATATACATTATTCTGTAAATTTCATGCCTCTTGTAAAAGAGGGGGTGAATGAAGAAGAAAAGGAATCATGAAATAAAGAAAACATGAGAAATTTCTTACGGAAATTCGGCAGCCTAACGGCGTCTCTTAAAATTTCATAAAAACAAGATTGATGAGAGGAATGGAATATCTCATCATTCATACAAAATTTGTACATTAAGGGGAAATATTTAATTAAATATCCCAACAAAATACAAAGGCAAAGGAAGAGAATAACATAAAATGGAAGGAAAGAATTAAAATGAAAGAGGATGTTTACCTCTTGATCTCTTCTCCTTGAGATCCTTCTTAAGGGCTTTGATTTTGGTCTTTTGGTGAGACCAGCAGCTCTAGGACATGGGGAAGAAGATTGGGGAGGGAATTTGGCAGAAATTAGACAATGCTCAAGGCTTGAGAGGTGTGGGAGGAAGAGGGGAGTGAGGGTGATATTTATAGTGGAGGAGGGGAGGTATTTTAGATTATTTTAATTATTATTATAATATTTTTATCAAGACTATGAATAATATCAAATAAAGTGGCCTTAATTAGTGAAAATATCAAGTGAGTTCTAGGAAAGTGGCCTTTCATCATTTATGATGTCATAAATAGTGCATGTTTACCGATAAATTGATTATACGGTATTTTATCATATTTCACTATTCACCGAAAATTCAAGAGTTTCAGAAAAATACCAAAAATTTACCCCAACCATTTTTCGATGTGTAGAATTCAAAAATAAACTCCATTTTTCAAAAATAATTTTCTAAAAATTATAAATTTAATTTTTAAATAAGGTCACAATGAATTCGAAAAATAACAATATTTAAGTGCAACTAGTTTCATGTGACATTGGAAAATTAATTATGATCCCATTATCCTATTTCCATGGGAAAATAAAATAATATTATTATTTACTATTCATGAGGTCATATTACTATTCATATTAATATTCATATTACTATTCATAAGGGCATGTTACTATTCACCAAAAAAACAAGTTTGTTTCATCAGACTCTAAATAACATACTGAACCCAATTGTAGATGACAGTTTCTTGAAATTCAAATCATAGAAGAAATAAAATTATGTTTAAAGGATACTTATAAATATATACCTTAAACAAAATTTCAAGCATTTTCAATTTATTTTTAGAAAACCTTGGGATGTTACATTATCCCCACCTTCTTGAAATTGCGTCCTCGCAATTTTATTTACTTATTAAACAAGTGAGGGTACCTTGATCAAGGTGTCCACTCAGTTTCATCGTCATCTTGTTCACGTAGGTAGAAGTCCCATGCATTACAACAATGATTTAGAGATCCTTCAAAATCATTTGCTTCCTCCATCCAAATACACCTCGTACAACATGGGTCATATGGGTGTTCACAGAAAAACAGTTTTGGAAACTAATCATGTATGACATATAATTCCAAAACATCTGATAAAACATGATTTCTATAAAATAGTCGGACCGAAATTGAGTTGAAAATTTCTATTATCGGTCCTTTTAAAATACCATAAGTATGTGATGTGATACTATATTTTAAAAGCAAATATAAATAGGTTGCACAAGGGTCTCCTTCCTCATCACCATTTTTAAAATCATAATATGCTTCAAATTCTTGTGATAAGGTAAAATATTTGAAAATACCTTGATAATATTTACCTTTCTTGAAATTATGTGAATATTGTGAAAATAGTATTTTTCTAAAAACAACCCATGATCCACGATGATAATGAGGTATAAAGGAGGTGTTTGATATCTCAAAAAAACTGCTTGTAAGTGAGTTGTATGCTAGAAAAAGTTTCACAATCATCCGAAGATGACTTTGCAATAATTATTGCAAGCATGTCATCAGGAAGAGATAGGAATGTCATTTGAGATCCTTCTCCTTCCATTCATAACCGAATTTACTTGACCTGAAAAAAAAAGTTATAAAACAAGGATTTAACTAAAATAATAGATATAGGGACTAATCACGTGTCTCACAAGAACTCCTAATCCCTAAAGTTGTCTAAACTGACCTCTGATACCAACTATAAGGACCCGGACTTATTTCATACATAATATTGAATTTATTCAAGAAAAAACTTCATTATACATTGAGGATCTTTTCAAGTTTAGAGCTTTAGAGAATTAAGACAAAACATTCATAACATTACACATTGTTACATAGTGGATACCATAAAATCAGTTTCCATTTTCCTCAGAATATAAAACATTAAAACACAAAACAAGACTCCTTGACAATTATTAAACATCTAACATGTCTTCCTTCCTTGTATTACTCATCCATTAACCTATGAAAAATAATTTAAAAACTTGGGATGAGCACAAAATCTCAGTAAGGTATGAAAAAGAAGGAAAAAATCACATTAGTCCATGAATACGCATGACGTATGAAAACATTTTCAAAATACATGATTTCCACCCATAAAATCTTACTTTGTGTAACATGAGATTTAAAAAAGATCAACACAAAAATAATTATAATCATAGAGGTATATTTGGGCATTACTTACATAATCTCGTAACCATCTTGGCTACCTTAAAATTTGTAACCCTCACGGCTACCTTACTTTGTGTAACCATCACAGTTACACTTGGAGTAACCATACGACCGACCTCCAACTTACTCATACCCAATGCATTGGAGGGAAATATAGGTCCCACCCTTCATCATAAACAATGCCCAATCACCAAAACATAATCATACAACATAAACAATAACATAAAAACATTTCCTTTGAATCTTATAAACATAATTTTAAAAGAGGATTTTAGAAGAAAAGTCCCTTATAAAGATCATATACTTGAAGTGAGACTTAATTGAGTGGATGGAATATGTATATACTCTGTAAATACACATAATTAAACATAATATAAACATAACCCATCACACAAAAAATTTAAATAGCACATAAATTATAAAGTAGAAGGTTAACCCAAAGAATGGAAATCGGGTTAAGAATTCCCTTACCTTAGGCTTGTCTTACTTCAAAATTGTTTAAACCTCCTGTATAATTTTTAAAAGAGTGTTATTAGTATTTTAAAGAAACATGTTCATATTTATAACATCTTATATGGTCATTTCATAACCTCATTTCACCCCTTATTTGTTAGTATTTTGTTCCTTGCATTATTTTGGGTGAGTTCTTTTGTGATTTTCACAATCGGTTCATGATGAATCGTTCTTGTTGATTGGAAGTGAAACTCCAAAATTGGAATGGATTAGTATTTAAATATTTAAATTACCATAAATGATACCATTTATCACTTTGATGCTTTATATTATGATGATTTATAAGTTAAAACATTAATTATGTTTGTTTATATAATTTAAGTGGTTCTTTGATAATTACAACCTCATTTAGTCTTATAAATTTGAACCATGGGTACAAAAGAATTTCAGAACCATATATGAGTTATAAAACATATATTATAACCTGGTTCAACCATATAAATGGTTTCATGACCAGACTTGAAAGAATTAATGGAAAGTGAAATTACATCGTCCACGATGTCGGTAATTCGACATATCACGGACAATGTTATTATTCCTTAAATAAGTGAGAGAGGAGAGGAATAATGATTTATAATTTTCCATAAACATGACAAAATACAGAATATACATGATTCTGGAAATTTCATGCCTCTTGGATAATAGGGGGTGAAGGAATAAGAAAAGGAATCATGAAATAAAGAAAACATGAGAAATTTCTTACGGAAATTCGGCAGCCTCACAACGTCTCTTAAAATTTCATAAAAACAAGATTGATGAGAGGAATGGAATATCTCATCATTCATACAAAATTTGGACAGTAAAGGGAAATATTTAATGAAATATCCCAACAAAAGACAAAGGGAAAGGAAGAGAATAACATAAAATGGAAGGAAAGAATGAAAATGAAACAGGATGTTTACCTCTTGATCTCTTCTCCTTGAGATCCTTCTTAAGGGCTTTGATTTTGGTCTTTTGGTGAGACCAGAAGCTCTAGGACGTGGGGAAGAATATTGGGGAGGGAATTTGGCAGAAATTAGACAATTCTCAAGGCTTGAGAGGTGTGGGAGGAAGAGGGGAGAGAGGGTGATATTTATAGTGGAGGAGGGGAGGTATTTTAGATTATTTTAATTATTATTATAATATTTTTATCAAGACTATGAATAATCTCAAATCAAGTGGCCTTAATTAGTGAAAATATCAAGTGAGTTCGAGGAAAGTGGTCTTTCATCACTTATGATGTCATAAATAGTGCATATTTACTGATAAATTGATTATACGGTATTTTATCGTATTTCACTATTCACCGAAAATTCAAGAGTTTCAGAAAAATACCAAAAATTTACCCCAACCATTTTTCGATGTATAGAATTCAAAAATGAACTCCATTTTTCAAAAATAATTTTCTAAATATTATTAATTTAATTTTTAAATATGGTCACAGTGAATTCGAAAAATAACAATATTTAAGTGCAACTAGTTTCATGTGACATTGGAAAATTTTGTTCCTTGCATTATTTTGGGTGAGTTCTTTTGTGATTTTCACAATCGGTTCATGATGAATCGTTCTTGTTGATTGGAAGTGAAACTCCATAATTGGAATAGAGTAGTATTTAAATATTTACAGTACCATAAATGATACCATTTATCACTTTCATGCTTTATATGATGATGATTTATAAGTTAAAACATTAATTATGTCTGTTTAGATAATTTAAGTGGTTATTTGATAATTACAACCTCATTTAGTCTTATAAATTTGAACCATGGGTACAAAAGAATTGAAGAACCATATATGAGTTGTAAAACATATATTATAACCGGGTTCAATCACATAAATGGTTTCATGACCAGACTTGAAAGAATTAATGGAAAGTGAAATTACATCGTCCACGATGTCGGTAATTCGACACATCATGGACAATGTTATTATTCCTTAAATAAGTGAGAGAGGAGAGGAATAATGATTTGTAATTTTCCATAAACATGACAACATCCAGAATATACATGATTCTGTAGATTTCATGCCTCTTGGATAAGAGGGGGTGAAGGAAGAAGAAAAGGAATCATGACATAAAGAAAACATGAGAAATTTCTTACGAAAATTCAGCAGCCTAACGGCGTCTCTTAAAATTTCATAAAAACAAGATTGATGAGAGGAATGGAATATCTCATCATTCATACAAAATTTGGACAGTAAGGGGAAATATTTAATGAAATATCCAAAAAAAAGACAAATGGAAAGGAAGAGAATAACATAAAATGGAAGAAAAGAATGAAAATGAAAGAGGATGTTTACCTCTTTATCTCTTCTCCTTGAGATCCTTCTTAAGGGATTTGATTTTGGTCTTTTGGTGAGACCAGTAGCTCTAGGACGTGGGGAAGAAGATTGAGGAGGGAATTTGGCAGAAATTAGACAATGATAAAGGCTTGAGAGGTGTGGGAGGAAGAGGGGAGTGAGGGTGATATTTATAGTGGAGGAGGGGAGGTATTTTAGATTATTTTAATTATTATTATAATATTTTTATCAAGACTATGAATAATCTCAAATCAACTGGCCTTAATTAGTGAAAACACAAAAAAAGACTCCTTGACAATTCTTTAACATTTAACATGTCTTCCTTCCTTGTATTACTCATCCATTAACCTGTGGAAAATCATTTAAAAACTTGGTATGAGCACAAAAGCTCAGTAAGGTATGAAAAAGAAGGAAAAATCACATTAGTCCATGAATACGCATGACGTATGAAAACATTTTCAAAAGACATGATTTCCACCCATAAAATCTTACTTTGTGTAACATGAGATTTAAACAAGATCAACAAAAACATAATTATAATCATAGAGGTATATTGGGGCATTACTTACATAATCTTCTAACCATCTTGGCTACCTTAAAATTTGTAACCCTCACGGCTACCTTACTTTGTGTAACCATCACAGTTACACTTGGAGTAACCATACGGCCGACCTCCAACATACTCATACCCAATGCATTGGAGGGAAATATATGTCCCACTCTTCATCATAAACAATTCCCAATAACAAAAACATAATCATACAACATAAACAATAGCATAAAAACATAGCCTTTGAATCTTATAAAACAGAATTTTAAAAGAGGATTTTAGAAGAAAAGTCCCTTATAAACATCATATACTTGAAGTGAGACTTAATTGAGTGGATGGAATATGTATATACTCTGTAAATACACATAATTAAACATAATATAAACAGAACCCATCACACAAACAATTTAAATAGCACATAAATTATATAGTAGAAGGTTAACCCAAAGAATGGAAATCGGGTTAAGAATTCCCTTACCTTAGGCTTGTCTTACTTAAAAATTGTTTAAACCTCCTGTATAATGGTTAAAAGAGTGTTATTAGTATTTTAAAGAAACATGTTCATGTTTATAACATCTTATATGGTCATTTCATTACCTCATTTCACCCCTTATTTGTTAGTATTTTGTTCCTTGCATTATTTTGGGTGAGTTCTTTTGTGATTTTCACAATCGGTTCATGATGAATCGTTCTTGTTGATTGGAAGTGAAACTCCATAATTGGAATGGAGTATTATTTACATATTTACAGTACCATAAATGATACCATTTATCACTTTTATGCTTTATATGATGATGATTTATAAGTTAAAACATTAATTATGTTTGTTTAGATAATTTAAGTGGTTCTTTGATAATTACAACCTCATTTAGTCTTATAAATTTAAACCATGGGTAAAAAAGAATTGCAGAACCATATATGATTCATAAAACATATATTATAACCTGGTTCAACCATATAAATGGTTTCATGACCAGACTTGAAATAATTAATGGAAATTGAAAATAATCGTCCACGATATCGGTAATTCGACACAAATGGACAATGTTTTTTTAATTCTTTAAATAAGTGAGAGAGGAGAGGAATAATGATTTTTAATTTTCTATAAACATGAAAAAATCCAGAATATACATGATTCTGGAGATTTCATGCCTCTTGGATAAGAGGGGGTGAAGAAAGAAGAGAAACGAATCATGAAATGAAGAAAACATGAGAAATTTCTTACAAAAATTCGGCAGCCTAACGGCGCCTCTTAAAATTTCATAAAAACAAGATTGATGAGAGGAATGGAATATCTCATCATCATACAAACTTTGGACAGTAAGGGGAAATATTTAATGAAATATCCCAACAAAAGGCAAAGGAAAAGGAAGAGAATAACATAAAATGGAAGGAAAAAATTAAAATGAAAGAGGATGTTTACCTCTTGATCTCTTCTCCTTGAGATCCTTCTTAAGGGCTTTGATTTTGGTCTTTTGGTGAGACCAGAAGCTCTAGGACGTGGGGAAGAAGATTGGGGAGGGAATTTGGTAGAAATTAGACAATGCTCAAGGCTTGAGAGGTGTGGGAGGAAGAGGGGAGTGAGGGTGGTATTTATAGTGGAGGAGGGGAGGTTTTTTAGATTATTTTAATTATTATTATATTATTTTAATCAAGACTATGAATAATCTCAAATCAAGTGGCCTTAATTAGTAAAAATATCAAATGAGTTCGAATCAAGTGGCCTTTCATCACTTATTATGTCATAAATAGTGCATTTTTACTGATAAATTGATTATACGGTATTTTATCGTATTTCACTATTCACCGAAAATTCAAGAGTTTCAGAAAAATACAAAAAATTTACCACAACCATTTTTAGATGTGTAGAATTCAAAAATGAACTCCATTTTTCAAAAATAATTTTCTAAATATTATTAATTTAATTTTTAAATAAGGTCACCGTGAATTCAAAAAATAACAATATTTAAGTGCAACTAGATTCATGTGACATTGGAAAATTAATTATGATCCCATTATCCTATTTCCATGGGAAAATAAATTAATATTATTATTTACTATTCATGAGGTCATATTACTATTCATATTATTATTCATATTACTATTCATAAGGGCATGTTACTATTCACCAAAAAAACAAGTTTGTTTCATCAGACTCTAAATAACATACTGAACCCAATTGTAGATGACCGTTTCTTGAAATTCAAATCATAGAAGAAATAAAATTATGTTTAAAGGATACTTATAAATATATACCTTAAACAAAATTTCAATCATTTTCAATTTATTTTTAGAAAACCTTGGTATGTTTCATTATCCCCACCTTCTTGAAATTGCGTCCTCGTAATTTTATTTACTTATTAAACAAGTGAGGGTACCTTGATCAAGGTGTCCACTCGGTTTCATCATCATCTTGTTCACGTAGGTAGAAGTCCCATGCATTACAACAATGATTTAGAGATCCTTCAAAATCATTTGCTTCTTCCATCCAAATACACCTCGTACAACATGGGTCATATGGGTGTTCACAGAAAAACAGTTTTGGAAAATAATCATGTATGACATATAATTCCAAAACATCTGATAAAACATGATTTCTATAAAATAGTCGGACCGAAATTGAGTTGAAACTTTCTATTATTGGTCCTTTTAAAATACCATAAGTATGTGATGTGAGACTATATTTTAAAAGCAAATATAAATAGGTTGCACAAGGGTCTCCTTCCTCAGCACCATTCTTAAAATCATAATATGCTTCAAATTCTTTTGATAAGGTAAAATTTTTGAAAATACCTTGATAATATTTACCTATCTTGAAATTATGTGAATATTTTGAAAATAGTATTTGTCTAAAAACAACCCATTATCCACAATGATAACGAGGTATAGAGGAGGTGTTTGATATCTCAAAAAACTGCTTGCAAGTGAGTTGTATGCTAGAAAAAGTTTCACAATCATCCGAAGATGACTTTGCAATAATTATTGCAAGCATGTCATAAGGAAGAGAAAGGAATGTCGTTTGAGATCCTTCTCCTTACATTCATAACTGACTTTACTTGACCTGAAAAAAAAGTTATAAAACAAGGATTTAACTGAAATAATAGATATAGGGACTAATCACGTGTCTCACAAGAACTCTTAATCCCTAAAGTTGTCTAAACCGACCTCTTATACCAACTATAAAGACCCGCACTTATTTCATACATAATCTTGAATTTATTCAAGAAAACACTTCATTTTACATTGAGGATGTTTTCAAGTTTAGAGCTTTAGAGATTAAGACAAAACATTCATAACATTACACATTGTTACATAGTGGATACCATAAAATCAGTTTTCATTTTCCTCAGAATATAAAATATTAAAACACAAAACAAGACTCCTTGACAATTATTCAACATTTAACATGTCTTCCTTCCTTGTATTACTCATCCATTAACCTGTGGAAAATAATTTAAAAACATGGGATGAGCACAAAAGCTCAGTAAGGTATGAAAAAGAAGGAAAAATCACATTAGTCCATGAATACACATGACGTATGAAAACATTTTCAAAAGACATGCTTTCCACCCATAAAATCTTACTTTGTGTAACATGAGATTTAAACAAGATCAACACAAACATAATTATAATCATAGAGGTATATTGGGGCATTACTTACATAATCTTGTAACCATCTTGGATATCTTAAAATTTGTAACCCTCATGGCTACCTTACTTTGTGTAACCATCACAGTTACACTTGGAGTAACCATACGGCCGACCTCCAACTTACTCATACCCAATGCATTGGAGGGAAATATAGGTCCCACCCTTCATCATAAACAATTCCCAATAAAAAAATATAATCATACAACATAAACAATAGAATAAAAACATTGCCTTTGAATCTTATAAAACAAAATTTTAAAAGAGGATTTTAGAAGAAAAGTCCCTTATAAACATCATATACTTGAAGTGAGATTTAATTGAGTGGATGGAATATGTATATACTCTGTAAATACACATAATTAAACATAATATAAACAGAACCCATCACACATACAATTTAAATAGCACATAAATTATAAAGTAGAAGGTTAACCCAAATAATGGAAATCTGGAGATTTCATGCCTCTTGGATAAGAGGGGGTGAAGAAAGAAGAGAAACAAATCATGAAATAAAGAAAACATGAGAAATTTCTTACAAAAATTCGGCAGCCTAACAGCGCCTCTTAAAATTTCATAAAAACAAGATTGATGAGAGGAATGGAATATCTCATCATCATACAAACTTTGGATAGTAAGGGGAAATATTTAATGAAATATCCCAACAAAAGACAAAGGGAAAGGAAGAGAATAACATAAAATGGAAGTAAAAAATGAAAATGAAAGAGGATGTTTACCTATTGATCTCTTCTCCTTGAGATCCTTCTTAAGGGCTTTGATTTTGGTCTTTCGGTGAGACCAGCAGCTCTAGGACGTGGGGAATAAGATTGAGGAGGGAATTTGTCATAAATTAGACAATGCTCAAGGCTTGAGAGGTGTGGGAGGAAGAGGGGAGGGAGGGTGCTATTTATAGTGGAGGAGGGGAGGTATTTTAGATTATTTTAATTATTATTATAATATTTTTTATCAAGACTATGAATAATCTCAAATCAAGTGGCCTTAATTAGTGAAAATATAAAGTGAGTTCGAAGCAAGTGGCCTTTCATCACTTATGATGTCATTAATAGTGCATTTTTACTGATAAATTGATTATACGGTATTTTATCGTATTTCACTATTCACCGAAAATTCAAGAGTTTCAGAAAAATACCAAAAATTTACCCCAACCATTTTTCGATGTGTAGAATTCAAAAATGAACTCCATTTTTCAAAAATAATTTTCTAAATATTATTAATTTAATTTTTAAATAAGGTCACAATTAATTTGAAAAATAACAATATTTAAGTGCAACTAGTTTCATGTGACATTGGAAAATTAATTATGATCCCATTATCCTATTTCCATGGAAAAATAAAATAATAATATTATTTACTATTCATGAGGTCATATTACTATTCATATTACTATTCATAAGGGCATGTTACTATTCACCAAAAAACAAGTTTGTTTCATTAGACTCTAAATAACATACTGAACCCAATTGTAGATGACAGTTTCTTGAAATTCAAATCATAGAAGAAATAAAATTATGTTTAAAGGATACTTATAAATATATACCTTAAAAAAAATTTCAATCATTTTCAATTCATTTTTAGAAAACCTTGGGATGTTACATTATAAAGACAAAACATTCATAACATTACACATTGTTACATAGTGGATACCGTAAAATCAGTTTCCATTTTCCTCAGAATATCAAGCATTAAAACATAAAACAAGACTCCTTGACAATTATTCAACATTTAACATGTCTTACTTCCTTGTATTACTCATCCATTAACCTGTGAAAAATCTTTTAAAAACTTTGGATGAGCACAAAAGCTCAGTAAGGTATGAAAAAGAAGGAAAAATCACATTAGTCCATGAATACGCATGACGTATGAAAACATTTTCAAAAGACATGCTTTCCACCCATAAAATCTTACTTTGAGTAACATGATATTTACAAAAGATCCACAAAAACATAATAATAATCATAGAGGTATATTGGGGCATTACTTACATAATCTTGTAACCATCTTGGCTACCTTAAAATTTGTAACCCTCACGGCTACCTTACTTTGTGTAACCATCACAGTTACACTTGGAGTAACCATACGGCCGACCTCCAACTTACTCATACCCAATGCATTGGAGGGAAATATAGGTCCCACCCTTCATCATAAACAATTCCCAATAACAAAAACATAATCATACAACATAAACAATAGCATAAAAACATTGCCTTTGAATCTTATAAAACAGAATTTTAAAAGAGGATTTTAGAAGAAAAGTCCCTTATAAACATCATATACTTGAAGTGAGACTTAATTGAGTGGATGGAATATGTATATACTCTGTAAATACACATAATTAAACATAATATAAACATATCCCATCACACAAACAATTTAAATAGCACATAAATTATAAAGTAGAAGGTTAACCCAAAGAATGGAAATCGGGTTAAGAATTCCCTTACCTTGGGCTTGTCTTACTTCAAAATTGTTTAAAACTCCTGTATAATGGTTAAAAGAGTGTTATTAGTATTTTAAAGAAACATGTTCATGTTTATAACATCTTATATGGTCATTTCATAACCTCATTTCACCCCTTTTTTGTTAGTATTTTGTTCCTTGCATTGTTTTGGGTGAGTTCTTTTGTGATTTTTACAATCGGTTCATGATGAATCGTTCTTGTTGATCGGAAGTGAAACTACAGAATTGGAATGGAGTAGTATTTACATATTTCCAGTACCATAAATTATACCATTTATCACTTTGATTATTTATATGATGATTATTTATAAGTTAAAACATTAATTATGTTTGTTTAGATAATTTAAGTGGTTCTTTGATAATTACAACCTCATTTAGTCTTATAAATTTGAACCATGGGTACAAAAGAATTTCAGAACCATATATGAGTTGTAAAACATATATTATAACCTGGTTCAACCATATAAATGGTTTCATGACCAGACTTGAAAGAATTAATGGAAAGTGAAATTACATCGTCCACGATGTCGGTAATTTGACACATCACGGACAATGTTCTTATTCCTTAAATAAGTGAGAGAGGAGAGGAATAATGATTTGTAATTTTCCATAAACATGAAAACATCCAGAATATACATGATTTTGGGGATTTCATGCCTCTTGGATAAGAGGGGGTGAAGGAAGAAGAAAAGGAATCATGAAATAAAGAAAACATGAGAAATTTCTTACGGAAATTCGGCAGCCTAACGACGTCTCTTAAAATTTCATAAAAACAAGATTGATGAGAGGAATGGAATATCTCATCATTCATACAATATTTGGACAGTAAGGGGAAATATTTAATGAAATATCCCAACAAAAGACAAAGGGAAAGGAAGAGAATAACATAAAATGGAAGGAAAGAATGAAAATGAAAGAGGATGTTTACCTCTTGATCTCTTCTCCTTGAGATCCTTCTTAAGGGCTTTGATTTTGGTCTTTTGGTGAGACAAGCAGCTCTAGGACGTGGGGAAGAAGATTTAGGAGGGAATTTGGCAGAAATTAGACAATGCTCAAGGCTTGAGAGGTGTGGGAGGAAGAGGGGAGTGAGGGTGATATTTATAGTGGAGGGGGGGGGGAGGTATTTTAGATTATTTTAATTATTATTATAATATTTTTATCAATACTATGAATAATCTCAAATAAAGTGGCCTTAATTAGTGAAAATATCAAGTGAGTTCGAGGAAAGTGTCCTTTAATCACTTATGATGTCATAAATAGTGCATATTTACCGATAAATTGATTATACGGTATTTTATCGTATTTCACTATTCACCGAAAATTCAAGAGTTTCAGAAAAATACCAAAAATTTACCCCAAACATTTTTCGATGTGTGGAATTCAAAAATGAACTCCATTTTTCAAAAATAATTTTCTAAATATTATTAATTTAATTTTTAAATAAGGTCACAATTAATTCGAAAAATAATAATATTGAAGTGCAATTAGTTTTATGTGACTTTGGAAAATTAATTATGATCCCATTATCCTATTGCCATGGGAAAATAAAATAATAATAATATTTACTATTCATGAGGTCATATTACTATTCATATTACTATTCATATTACTATTCATAAGGGCATGTTACTATTCACCAAAAAAACAAGTTTGTTTCATCAGACTCTAAATAACATACTGAACCCAATTGTAGATGACAGTTTCTTGAAATTAAAATCATAGAAGAAATAAAATTATGTTTAAAGGATACTTATAAATATATACCTTAAACAAAATTTCAAGCATTTTCAATTTATTTTTAGAAAACCTTGGGATGTTACATTATCCCCACCTTCATGAAATTGCGTCCTCGCAATTTTATTTACTTATTAAATAACTGAGGGTACCTTGATCAAGGTGTCCACTCGGTTTCATCATCATCTTGTTCACGTAGGTAGAAGTCCCATGCTTTACAACAATGATTTAGAGATCCTTAAAAATCATTTGCTTCCTCCATCCAAATACACCTCGTACAACATGGGTCATATGGGTGTTCACAGAAAAACAGTTTTGGAAAATAATCATGTATGACATATAATTCCAAAACATCTGATAAAACATGATTTCTATAAAATAGTCGGACCGAAATTGAGTTGAAAATTTATATTATTGGTCCTTTTAAAATACCATAAGTATGTGATGTGAGACTATATTTTAAAAGCAAATATAAATAGGTTGCATAAGGGTCTCCTTCCTCAGCACCATTTTTAAAATCATAATATGCTTCAAATTCTTGTGACAAGGTAAAATATTTGAAAATACCTTGATAATATTTACCTTTCTTGAAATTATGTGAATATTGTGAAAATAGTATTTTTCTAAAAACAACCCATGATCCACGATGATAACGAGGTATATAGGAGGTGTTTGATATCTCAAAAAACTGCTTGCAAGTGAGTTGTATGCTAGAAAAAGTTTCACAATCATCCGAAGATGACTTTGCAATAATTATTGCAAGCATGTCATCAGGAAGAGATAGGAATGTCGTTTGATATCCTTCTCCTTCCATTCGTAACCAACTTTACTTGACCTGAAAAAAATTTATAAAACAAGGATTTAACTGAAATAATAGATATAGAGACTAATCACGTGTCTCACAAGAATTCCTAATCCCTATAGTTGTCTAAACCGACCTCTGATACCAACTATAAAGACCCGCACTTATTTCATACATAATCTTGAATTTATTCAAGAAAACACTTCATTTTACATTGAGGATGTTTTCAAGTTTATAGCTTTAGATAATTAAGACAAAACATTCATAACATTACACATTGTTACATAGTGGATACCGAAAAATCAGTTTCCATTTTCCTCAGAATATAAAGCATTAAAACATAAAACAAGACTCCTTGACAATTCTTCAACATTTAACATTACTTCATTCCTTGTATTACTCATCCATTAACCTGTGAAAAATCATTTAAAAACCTGGGATGAGCACAAAAGCTCAGTAAGTTATGAAAAAGAAGGAAAAATCACATTAGTCCATGAATACGCATGACATATGAAAACATTTTCAAAAGACATGCTTTCCACCCATAAAATATTACTTTGAGTAACATGATATTTACACAAGATCTACACAAACATAATTATAATCATAGAGGTATATTGGGGCATTACTTACATAATCTTGTAACCATCTTGGCTACCTTAAAATTTGTAACCCTCACGGCTACCTTACTTTGTGTAACCATCACAGTTACACTTGGAGTAACCATACGGCCGACCTCCAACTTACTCATACCCAATGAATTGCAGGGAAATATAGGTCACACCCTTCATTATAAATAATTCCCAATAACAAAAACATAATCATACAACATAAATAATAGCATAAAAACATTTCTTTTGAATATTGTAAAATAGAATTTTAAAAGAGGATTTTAGAAGAAAAGTCCCTTATAAACATCATACACTTGAATTGAGACTTAATAGAGTGTATGGAATATGTATATAATCTGTAAATACACATAATGAAACATAATATATACAGAACCCATCACACAATCAATTTAAATAGCACATAAATTAAAAAGTAGAAGGTTAACCCAAAGAATGGAAATCGGGTTAAGAATTCCCTTACCTTGGGCTTGTCTTACTTCAAAATTGTTTAAACCTCCTGTATAATGGTTAAAAGAGTGTTATTAGTATTTTACAGAAACATGTTCATGTTTATAACATCTTATATGGTCATTTCATAACCTCATTTCACCCCTTTTTTGTTAGTATTTTGTTCCTTGCATTGTTTTGGGTGAGTTCTTTTGTGATTTTTACAATCGGTTCATGATGAATCATTCTTGTTGATCGGAAGTGAAACTACAGAATTGGAATGGAGTAGTATTTACATATTTCCAGTACCATAAATTATACCATTTATCACTTTGATTCTTTATATGATGATGATTTATAAGTTAAAACATTAATTATGTTTGTTTAGATAATTTAAGTGGTTCTTTGATAATTACAACCTCATTTAGTCTTATAAATTTGAACCATGGGTAAAAAAGAATTGAAGAACCATATATGAGTTGTAAAACATGTATTATAACCTGGTTCAACCATATAAATGGTTTCATGACCAGACTTGAAAGAGTTAATGGAAAGTGAAATTACATCGTCCACGATGTCAGTAATTCGACACATCACGGACAATGTTCTTATTCCTTAAATAAGTGAGAGAGGAGAGGAATAATGATTTGTAATTTTCAATAAACATGAAAAAATACAGAATATACATGATTCTGGAGATTTCATGCCTCTTGGATAAGAGGGGGTGAAGGAAGAAGAAAAGGAATCATGAAATAAAGAAAACATGAGAAATATCTTACGGAAATTTGGCAGCCTAACGACGTCTCTTAAAATTTCATAAAAACAAGATTGATGAGAGGAATGGAATATCTCATCATTCATACAAAATTTGGACAGTAAGGGGAAATATTTAATGAAATATCCGAACAAAAGACAAAGGGAAAGGATGAGAATAACATAAAATGGAAGGAAATAATGAAAATGAAAGAGGATGTTTACCTCTTGATCTCTTCTCCTTGAGATCCTTCTTAAGGGCTTTGATTTTGGTCTTTTGGTGAGACCAGCAGCTCTAGGACGTGGGGAAGAAGATTTAGGAGGTAATTTGGCAGAAATTAGACAATGCTCAAGGCTTGAGAGGTGTGGGAGGAAGAGGGGAGTGAGGGTGATATTTATAGTGGAGGGGGGGAGGTATTTTAGATTATTTTAATTATTATTATAATATTTTTATCAAGACTATGAATAATCTCAAATCAAGTGGCCTTAATTAGTGAAAATATCAAGTGAGTTTGATGAAAGTGGCCTTTCATCACTTATGATGTCATAAATAGTGCATATTTACCGATAAATTGATTATACGGTATTCTATCGTATTTCACTATTCACCGAAAATTCAAGAGGTTCAGAAAAATACCAAAAATTTACCCCAACCATTTTTCAATGTGTAGAATTAAAAAATGAACTCCATTTTTCAAAAATAATTTTCTAAATATTATTAATTTAATTTTTAAATAAGGTCACAGTTAATTCGAAAAATAATAATATTGAAGTGCAATTAGTTTTATGTGACTTTGGAAAATTAATTATGATCCCATTATCCTATTTCCATGGGAAAATAAAATAATAATATTATTTACTATTCATGAGGTCATATTACTATTCATATTACTATTCATAAGGGCATGTTACTATTCACCAAAAAAACAAGTTTGTTTCATCAGACTCTAAATAACATACTGAACCCAATTGTAGATGAAAGTTTCTTGAAATTCAAATCATAGAAGAACTAAAATTATGTTTAAAGGATACTTATAAATATATACCTTAAACAAAATTTCAAGCATTTTCAATTTATTTTTAGAAAACCTTGGGATGTTACAACTATAAAGACCCGCACTTATTTCATACATAATCTTGAATTTATTCAAGAAAACACTTCATTTTACATTGAGGATCTTTTCAAGTATAGAGCTTTAGAGAATTAAGACAAAACATTCATAACATTACACATTGTTACATACTGGATACCATAAAATCAGTTTCCATTTTTCTCAGAATATAAAACATTAAAACACAAAACAAGACTCCATGACAATTCTTCAATATTTAACATGTCTTCCTTCCTTGTATTACTCATCCATTAACCTGTGAAAAATCATTTAAAAACTTGGGATGAGCACAAAATCTCAGTAAGGTATGAAAAAGAAGGAAAAATCACATTAGTCCATGAATACGCATGACGTATGAAAACATTTTCAAAAGACATGCTTTCCACCCATAAAATCTTACTTTTTGTAACACGATATTTAAACAAGATCAACAAAAACATAATTATAATCATAGAGGTATATTGGGGCATTACTTACATAATCTTGTAACCATCTTGGCTACCTTAAAACTTGTAACCCTCACGGCTACCTTACTTTGTGTAACCATCACAGTTACACTTGGAGTAACCATACGACCGACCTCCAACTTACTCACACCCAATGCATTGGAGGGAAATATAGGTCCCACCCTTCATCATAAACAATTCCCAATAACAAAAACATAATCATACAACATAAACAATATCATAAAAACATTGCCTTTGAATCTTATAAAACAGAATTTTAAAAGAGGATTTTAGAAGAAAAGTCCCTTATAAACATCATATACTTGAAGTGAGACTTAATTGAGTGGATGGAATATGTATATACTCTGTAAATACACATAATGAAACATAATATAAACAGAACCCATCACACAATCAATTTAAATAGCACATAAATTTAAAAGTAGAAGGTTAACCCAAAGAATGGAAATCGGGTTAAGAGTTCCCTTACCTTGGGCTTGTCTTACATAAAAATTGTTTAAACCTCCTGTATAATGGTTAAAAGAGTGTTATTAGTATTTTACAGAAACATGTTCATGTTTATAACAACTTATATGGTCATTTCATAACCTCATTTCACCCCTTTTTTGTTAGTATTTTGTTCCTTGCATTATTTGGGTGAGTTCTTTTGTGATTTTTACAATTGGTTCATGATGAATCGTTCTTGTTGATCGGAAGTGAAACTCCAGAATTGGAATGGAGTAGTATTTACATATTTACAGTACCATAAATTATACCATTTATCACTTTGATTCTTTATATGATGATGATTTATAAGTTAAAACATTAATTATGTTTGTTTAGATAATTTAAGTGGTTCTTTGATAATTACAACCTCATTTAGTCTTATAAATTTGAACCATGGGTACAAAAGAATTTCAGAACAATATATGAGTTTTAAAACATATATTATAACCCAGTTCAACCATATAAATGGTTTCATGACCAGACTTGAAAGAATTAATGGAAAGTGAAATTACATCATCCACGATGTCGGTAATTCGACACATCACGGACAATGTTCTTATTCCTTAAATAAGTGAGAGAAGAGAGGAATAATGATTTGTAATTTTCCATAAACATGAAAACATCCAGAATATACATGATTATGGAGATTTCATGCCTCTTTGATAAGAGGGGGTGAAGTAAGAAGAAAAGGAATCATGAAATAAATAAAACATGAGAAATTTCTTACGGAAATTCGGCAGCCTAACGACGTCTCTTAAAATTTCATAAAAACAAGATTGATGAGAGGAATGGAATATATCATCATTCATACAATATTTGGACAGTAAGGGGAAATATTTAATTAAATATCCCAACAAAATACAAAGGGAATGGAAGAGAATAACATAAAATGGAAGGAAAGAATGAAAATGAAAGAGGATGTTTACCTCTTGATCTCTTCTCCTTGAGATCCTTCTTAAGGGCTTTGATTTTGGTCTTTTGGTGAGACCAGCAGCTATAGGACGTGGGGAAGAATATTGGGGAGGGAATTTGGCAGAAATTAGACAATGCTCAAGGCTTGAGAGGTGTGGGAGGAAGAGGGGAGTGAGGGTGATATTCATAGTGGAGGAGGGGAGGTATTTTAGATTATTTTAATTATTATTATAATATTTTTATCAAGACTATGAATAATCTCAAATCAAGTGAAACATTAAAACACAAAACAAGACTCCTTGAAATTTCTTCAACATTTAACATGTCTTCCTTCCTTGTATTACTCATCCATTAACCTGTGAAAAATCATTTAAAAACTTGGGATGAGCACAAAAGCTCAGTAAGGTATGAAAAAGAAGGAAAAAATCACATTAGTCCGTGAATACGCATGACGTATGAAAACTTTTCAAAAGACATGCTTTCCACCCATAAAATCTTACTTTGTGTAACATGATATTTACACAAGATCCACACAAACATAATTATAATCATAGAGGTATATTGGGGCATTACTTGCATAATCTTGTAACCATCTTGGCTACCTTAAAATTTGTAACCCTCACGACTACCTTACTTTGTGTAACCATCATAGTTACACTTGGAGTAACCATACGGCCGACCTCCAACTTACTCATACCCAATGTATTGGAGGGAAATATAGGTCCCACCCTTCATCATAAACAATGCCCAATAACCAAAACATAATCATACAACATAAACAATAGCATAAAAACATTGCCTTTGAATCTTATAAACAGAATTTTAAAAGAGGATTTTAGAAGAAAAGTTCTTTATAAACATCATATACTTGAAGTGAGACTTAATTGAGTGGATGGAATATGTATATACTCTGTAAATACACATAATTAAACATAATATAAAAATAACCCATCACACAAACAATTTAAATAGCACATAAATTATAAAGTAGAAGGTTAACCCAAAGAATGGAAATCGGGTTAAGAATTCCCTTACCTTAGGCTTGTCTTACTTCAAAATTGTTTAAACCTCCTGTATAATGGTTAAAAGACTGTTATTAGTATTTTACAGAAACATGTTCATGTTTATAACATCTTATATGGTTATTTCATAACCTCACTTCACCCCTTATTTGTTAGTATTTTGTTCCTTTCATTATTTTGGGTGAGTTCTTTTGTGATTTTCACGATCGGTTCATGATGAATCATTCTTGTTGATTGGAAGTGAAACTCCAGAATTGGAAAGGAGTTGTATTTAAATATTTCCAGTACCATAAATTTTACCATTTAACACTTTGATTCTTTATATGATGACGATTAATAAGTTAAACATTAATTATGTTCGTTTAGATCATTTAAGTGGTTCTTTGATAATTACAACTTCATTTAGTCTTATAAATTTGAATCATGAGTACAAAAGAATTCCAGAACCTTATATGAGTCATAAAACATATATTATAACCTGGTTCAACGATATAAATGGTTTCATGACCAGACTTGAAATAATTAACGGAAATTAAAAATACATCATCCACGATATCGGTAATTCGACACAAATGGACAATATTTTTTGATTCTTTAAATAAGTGAGAGAGGAGGGGAATAATGATTTTCAATTTTACATAAACATGAAAACATCCAGAATATACATGATTCTGGAGATTTCATGCCTCTTGGATAAGATGGGGGTGAAGAAAGAAGAGAAAGGAATCATGAAATGAAGAAAACATGAGAAATTTCTTACAAAAATTCAGCAGCCTAACGGCGTCTCTTAAAATTTCATAAAAACAAGATTGATGAAAGGAATGGAATATCTCATCATCATAAAAACTTTGGACCGTAAGGGAAACATTTAATGAAATATCCCAAAAAAAGACAAAGGGAAAGGAATAGAATAACATAAAATGGAAGAAAAGAATGAAAATGAAAGAGGATGTTTACCTCTTGATCTCTTCTCCTTGAGATCCTCCTTAAGGGCTTTGGTCTTGGTCTTTTGGTGAGACCAGCAGCTCTAGGACGTGGGGAAGAAGATTGGGGAGGGAATTTGTCAGAATTTAGACAATGCTCAAGGCTTGAGAGGTGTGGGAGGAAGAGGGAAGTGAGGGTGGTATTTATAGTGGAGGAGGGGAGGTTTTTTAGATTATTTTAATCATTATTATAATATTTTTATCAAGACTATGAATAATATCCAAAACAAGTGGCCCTAAATAGTGATAATATCATTTTATTTCGAAGAAAGTGGCCTTGCATCACTTATGATGTCATAAATAGTGCATTTTTTCTGATAAATTGATTATACGGTATTTTATCGTATTTCACTATTCACCGAAAATTCAAGAGTTTCAGAAAAATACCAAAAATTTACCCCAACCATTTTTCGACGTGTATAATTCAAAAGTGAAATCCATTTTTCAAAAATAATTTTCTAAATATTATTAATTTAATTTTTAAATAAGGTCACAATTAATTCGAAAAATAACAATATTTAAGTGCAATTAGTTTTATGTGACATTGGAAAATTAATTAAGATCCCATTATCCTATTGCCATGGGAAAAAATAATAATAATATTATTTACTATTCATGAGGTCATATTACTATTCACATTACTATTCATATTACTATTCATAAGGGCATGTTACTATTCACCAAAAAAACAAGTTTGTTTCATCAGACTCTAAAAAACATACTGAACACAATTGTAGATGACAGTTTCTTGAAATTCAAAACATAGAAGAAATAAAATTATGTTTAAAGGATACTTATAAATATATAACTTAAACAAAATTTCAAGCATTTTCAATTTATTTTTAGAAAACCTTGGGATGTTACATTATCCCCACCTTCTTGAAATTGCGTCCTCGCAATTTTATTTACTTATTAAACAAGTGAGGGTACCTTGATCAAGGTGTCCACTCGGTTTCATCGTCATCTTGTTCACGTAGTTAGAAGTCCCATGCATTACAACAATGATTTAGAGATCCTTCAAAATAATTTTCTTCCTCCATCCAAACACACCTTGTACAACTTGGGTCATATGGGTGTTCATAGAAAAATAGTTTTGGAAAATAATCATGTATGACATATAATTTCAAAACATCTGATAAAACATGATTTTTATAAAATTTTCGGACCAAAATTGAGTTGAAACTTTCTATTATTGGTCCTTTTAAAATACCATAAGTATGTGATGTGATACTATATTTTAAAAGCAAATATAAATAGGTTGCACAAGGGTCTCCTTCCTCAGCACCATTTTTAAAATCATAATATGCTTCAAATTCTTGTGATAAGGTAAAATATTTTAAAATACCTTGATAATATTTACCTTTCTTGAAATTATGTGAATATTGTGAAAATAGTATTTTTCTAAAAACAACCCATGATCCACGATGATAACGAGGTATAGAGGAGGTGTTTGATATCTCAAAAAACTGCTTGCAAGTGAGTTGTATGCTAGAAAAAGTTTCACAATCATCCGAAGATGACTTTGCAATAATTATTGCAAGCATGTAATCAGGAAGAGATAGGAATGTTGTTTAAGATCCTTCTCCTTCCATTCATAACCGAATTTACTTTACCTGAAAAAAAAAGTTATAAAACAAGGATTTAACTGAAATAATAGATATAGGGACTAATCACGTGTCTCACAAGAACTCCTAATCCCTAAAGTTGTCTAAACCGACCTCTGATACAAACTATAAGGACCCGCACTTATTTCATACATAATCTTGAATTTAATCAAGGAAACACTTCATTTTACACTGAGGATATTTTCAAGTTTATATCTTTATAGAATTAAGACAAAATATTCATAACATTACACATTGTTACATAGTGGATACCATAAAATCAGTTTCCATTTTCCTCAGAATATAAAACATTAAAACACAAAACAAGACTCCTTGACATTTCTTCAACATTTAACATGTCTTCATTCCTTGTATTACTCATCCATTAACCTGTGAAAAATCATTTAAAAACTTGGGATGAGCACAAAAGCTCAGTAAGGTATGAAAAAGAAGGAAAAAATCACATTAGTCCGTGAATACGCATGACGTATGAAAACTTTTCAAAAGACATGCTTTACAACCATAAAATCTTACTTTGTGTAACATGATATTTACACAAGATCCACACAAAAATAATTATAATCATAGAGGTATATTGGGGCATTACTTGCATAATCTTGTAACCATCTTGGCTACCTTAAAATTTGTAACCCTCACGGCTACCTTACTTTATGTAACCATCACAGTTACACTTGGAGTAACCATACGACCGACCTCCAACTTACTCATACCCAATGCATTGGAGGGAAATATAGGTCACACCCTTCATCATAAACAATTCCCAATAACCAAAACATAATCATACAACATAAACAACAGCATAACAACATTGCCTTTTAATCTTATAAACAGAATTTTAAAAGAGGATTTTAGAAGAAAAGTCCCTTATAAACATCATATACTTGAAGTGAGACTTAATTGAGTGGATGGAATATGTATATACTCTGTAAATACACATAATTAAACATAATATAAACATAAACCATCACACAAACAATTTAAATAGCACATAAATTATAAAGTAGAAGGTTAACCCAAAGAATTGAAATCGGGTTAAGAATTCCCTTACCTTAGGCTTGTCTTACTTCAAAATTGTTTAAACCTCCTGTATAATGGTTAAAAGACTGTTATTAGTTTTTTACAGAAACATGTTCATGTTTATAACATCTTATATGGTTATTTCATAACCTCATTTCACCCCTTATTTGTTAGTATTTTGTTCCTTGCATTATTTTGGGTGAGTTCTTTTGTGATTTTCACGATCGGTTCATGATGAATCATTCTTGTTGATTGGAAGTGAAACTACAAAATTGTAAAGGAGTAGTATTTAAATATTTCCAGTACCATAAATTTTACCATTTAACACTTTGATTCTTTATATGATGATGATTAATAAGTTAAAACATTAATTATGTTCGTTTAGATCATTTAAGTGGTTCTTTGATAATTACAACTTCATTTAGTCTTATAAATTTGAATCATGAGTACAAAAGAATTACAGAACCTTATATGAGTCATAAAACATATATTATAACCTGGTTCAACCATATAAATGGTTTCATGACCAGACTTGAAATAATTAACGGAAATTAAAAATACATCGTCCACGATATCGGTAATTCGACACAAATGGACAATGTTTTTTGATTCTTTAAATAAGTGTGAGAGGAGAGGAATAATGATTTGAAATTTTCTATAAAAATGAAAAAATCCAGAATATACATGATTCTGGAGATTTCATGCCTCTTGGATAAGAGGGGGGTGAATAAAGAAGAGAAAGGAATCATGAAATGAAGAAAACATGAGAAATTTCTTACAAAAATTCGGCAGCCTAACAACGTCTCTTAAAATTTCATAAAAACAAGATTTATGAGAGGAATGGAATATCTCATAATCATAAAAACTTTGTACAGTAAGGGAAACATTTAATGAAATATCCCAAAAAAAGACAAAGGGAATGGAATAGAATAACATAAAATGGAAGAAAAGAATGAAAATGAAAGAGGATGTTTACCTCTTGATCTCTTCTCCTTGAGATCCTCCTTAAGGGCTTTGGTCTTGGTCTTTTGGTGAGACCAGCAGCTCTAGGACGTGGGGAAGAAGACTGGGGAGGGAATTTGGAAGAATTTAGACAATTCTCAAGGCTTGAGAGGTGTGGGAGGAAGAGGGGAGTGAGGGTGGTATTTATAGTGGAGGAGGGGAGGTTTTTTAGATTATTTTAATCATTATTATAATATTTTTATCAAGACTATGAATAATCTCCAAAACAAGTGGCCATAAATAGTGTAAATATCATGTGATTTCGAAGAAAGTGGCCTTTCATCACTTATGATGTCATAAATAGTGCATTTTTACTGATAAATTGATTATACGGTATTTTATCGTATTTCATTATTCACCGAAAATTCAAGAGTTTCAGAAAAATACCAAAACTTTACCCCAACCATTTTTCGACGTGTAGAATTCAAAAGTGAAATCCATTTTTCAAAAATAATTTTCTAAATATTATTAATTTAATTTTTAAATAAGGTCACATTTAATTCGAAAAATAACAATATTTAAGTGCAATTAGTTTTATGTGACATTGGAAAATTAATTAAGATCCCATTATCTTATTGCCATGGGAAAATAAAATAATAATATTATTTACTATTCATGAGGTCATATTACTATTCACATTACTATTCATATTAATATTCATAAGGGAATGTTACTATTCACCAAAAAACTTGGGATGAGCACAAAATCTCAGTAAGGTATGAAAACGAAGGAAAAATCACATTAGTCCATGAATACGCATGACGTATGAAAACATTTTCAAAAGACATGATTTCCACCCATAAAATCTTACTTTGAGTAACATGATATTTACAAAAGATCCACACAAACATAATTATAATCATAGAGGTATATTGGGGCATTACTTACATAATCTTGTAACCATCTTGGCTACCTTAAAATTTGTAACCCTCACGGCTACCTTACTTTGTGTAACCATCACAGTTACACTTGGAGTAACCATACGGCCGAACTCCAACTTACTCATACCCAATGCATTGGAGGGAAATATAGGTCCCACTCTTCATCATAAACAATTCCCAATAATAAAAACATAATCATACAACATAAACAATAGCATAAAAACATTGCCTTTGAATCTTATAAAACAGAATTTTAAAAGAGGATTTTAGAAGAAAAGTCCCTTATAAACATCATATACATGAAGTGAGACTTAATTGAGTGGATGGAATATGTATATACTCTGTAAATAAACATAATTAAACATAATATAAACAGAACCCATCACACAAACAATTTTAATAGCACATAAATTATAAAGTAGAACGTTAACCCAAAGAATGGAAATCAGGTTAAGAATTCCCTTACCTTGGGCTTGTCTTACTTAAAAATTGTTTAAACCTCCTGTATAATGGTTAAAAGAGTGTTATTAGTATTTTAAAGAAACATGTTCATGTTTATAACATCTTATATGGTCATTTCATAACCTCATTTCACCCCTTTTTTGTTAGTATTTTGTTCCTTGCATTGTTTTGGGTGAGTTCTTTTGTGATTTTTACAATCGGTTCATGATGAATCGTTCTTGTTGATCAGAAGTGAAACTCCAGAATTGGAATGAATTAGTATTTACATATTTCCAGTACCATAAATTATACCATTTATCACTTTGATTCTTTATATGATGATGATTTATAAGTTAAAACATTAATTATGTTTGTTTAGATAATTTAAGTGGTTCTTTGATAATTACAACCTCATTTAGTCTTATAAATTTGAACCATGGGTACAAAAGAATTGAAGAACCATATATGAGTTGTAAAACATATATTATAACCTGGTTCAACCATATAAATGGTTTCATGACCAGACTTGAAAAAATTAATGGAATGTGAAATTACATCGTCCACGATGTCGGTAATTCGACACATCACAGACAATGTTCTTATTCCTTAAATAAGTGAGAGAGGAGAGGAATAATGATTTTTAATTTTCCATAAACATGAAAACATCCAGAATATACATGATTCTGGAGATTTCATGCCTCTTGGATAAGATGTGGTGAAGGAAGAAGAAAAGGAATCATGAAATAAAGAAAACATGAGAAATTTCTTACGGAAATTCGGCAGCCTAACGACGTCTCTTAAAATTTCATAAAAACAAGATTGATGAGAAGAATGGAATATCTCATCATTCATACAAAATTTTGACAGTAAGGGGAAATATTTAATGAAATATCCCAACAAAAGAAAAAGGGAAAGGAAGAGAATAACATAAAATGGAAGGAAAGAATGAAAATGAAAGAGGATGTTTACCTCTTGATCTCTTCTCCTTGAGATCCTTCTTAAGGGATTTGATTTTGGTCTTTTGGTGAGACCACCAGCTCTAGGACGTGGGGAAGAATATTGATGATGGAATTTGGCAGAAATTAGACAATGCTCAAGGCTTGAGAGGTGTGGGAGGAAGAGGGGAGTGAGGGTGATATTTATAGTGGAGGGGGGGGGGAGGTATTTTAGATTATTTTAATTATTATTATAATATTTTTATCAAGACTATGAATAATCTCAAATCAAGTGGCATTAATTAGTGAAAATATCAAGTGAGTTCGAGGCAAGTGGCCTTTCATCACTTATGATGTCATAAATAGTGCATATTTACCGATAAATTGATTATACGGTATTTTATCGTATTTCACTATTCACCGAAAATTCAAGAGTTTCAGAAAAATACCAAAAATTTACCCCAACCATTTTTCGATGTTTAGAATTAAAAAATGAACTCCATTTTTCAAAAATAAATTTCTAAATATTATTAATTTAATTTTTAAATAAGATCACAGTTAATTCGAAAAATAACAATATTGAAGTGCAATTAGTTTTATGTGACTTTGGAAAATTAATTATGATCCCATTATACTATTTCCATGGGGAAATAAAATAATAATATTATTTACTATTCATGAGGTCATATTACTATTCATATTACTATTCATAAGGGCATGTTACTATTCACCAAAAAAAACAAGTTTGTTTCATCAGACTCTAAATAACATACTGAACCCAATTGTAGATGACAGTTTCTTGAAATTCAAATCATAGAAGAAATAAAATTATGTTTAAAGGATACTTATAAATATATACCTTAAACAAAATTTCAAGCATTTTCAATTTATTTTTAGAAAACCTTGGGATGTTACATTATCCCCACCTTCATGAAATTGCGTCCTCACAATTTTATTTACCTATTAAACAACTGAGGGTACCTTGATCAAGGTGTCCACTCGGTTTCATCGTCATCTTGTTCACGTAGGTAGAAGTCCCATGCATTACAACAATGATTTATAGATCCTTAAAAATCATTTGCTTCCTCCATCCAAATACACCTCGTACAACGTGGGTCATATGGGTGTTCACAGTAAAACAGTTTTGGAAAATAATCATGTATGACATATAATTCCAAAACATCTGATAAAACATGATTTCTATAAAATAGTCGGACTGAAATTGAGTTGAAACTTTCTATTATTGGTCCTTTTAAAATACCATAAGTATGTGATGTGAGCCTATATTTTAAAAGCAAATATAAATAGGTTGCATAAGGGTCTCCTTCCTCAGCACCATTTTTAAAATCATAATATGCTTAAAATTCTTGTGATAAGGTAAAATATTTGAAAATACCTTGATAATATTTACCTTTCTTGAAATTATGTGAATATTGTGAAAATAGTATTTGTCTAAAAACAACACATGATCCACGATGATAACGAGGTATAGAGGAGGTGTTTGATATCTCAAAATACTGCTTGCAAGTGAGTTGTATGCTAGAAAAAGTTTCACAATCATCCGAAGATTACTTTGCAATAATTATTGCAAGCATGTCATCAGGAAGAGATAGGAATGTCGTTTGAGATCCTTCTCCTTCCATTCATAACCAACTTTACTTGACCTAAAACAAAGTTATAAAACAAGGATTTAACTGAAATAATAGATATAGGGACGAATCACGTGTCTCACAAGAACTCCTAATCCCTAAAGTTGTCTAAACCGACCACTGATACCAACTATAAAGACCCGCACTTATTTCATACATAATCTTGAATTTATTCAAGAAAAAACTTCATTTTACATTGAAGATATTTTCAAGTTTAGAGCTTTAGATAATTAAGACAAAACATTCATAACATTAAACATTGTTACATAGTGGATACCGTAAAATTAGTTTCCATTTTCCTCAGAATATAAAGCATTAAAACATAAAACAAGACTCCTTGACAATTCTTCAACATTTAACATGTCTTCCTTCCTTGTATTACTCATCCATTAACCAGTGAAAAATCATTTAAAAAACTTGGGATGAGCACAAAAGCTCAGTAAGGTATGAAAAAGAAGGAAAAATCACATTAGTCCATGAATACGCATGGCGTATGAAAACATTTTCAAAAGACATGCTTTCCACCCATAAAATCTTAATTTGAGTAACATGATATTTACACAAGATCCACACAAACATAATTATAATCATAGAGGTATATTGGGGCATTACCTACATAATCTTGTAACCATCTTGGCTTCCTTAAAATTTGTAACCCTCACGGCTACCTTACTTTGTGTAACCATCACAGTTACACTTGGAGTAACCATACGGCCGACCTCCAAATTACTCATACCCAATGAATTGGAGGGAAATATAGGTCCCACCCTTCATCATAAACAATGCACAATAACAAAAACATAATCATACAACATAAAAAATAGCATAAAAACATTGCCTTTGAATCTTATAAAACAGAATTTTAAAAGAGGATTTTAGAAGAAAAGTCCCTTATAAACATCATATACTTGAACTGAGACTTAATTGAGTGGATGGAATATGTATATACTCTGTAAATACACATAATTAAACATAATATAAATAGAACCCATCACACAAACAATTTAAATAGCACATAAATTATAAAGTAGAAGGTTAACCCAAAGAATGGAATTCGGGTTAAGAATTCCCTTACCTTGGGCTTGTCTTACTTCAAAATTGTTTAAACCTCCTGTATAATGGTTAAAATAGTGTTATTAGTATTTTACAGAAACATGTTCATGTTTATAACATCTTATATGGTCATTTCATAACCTCATTTCACCCCTTTTTTGTTAGTATTTTGTTCCTTGCATTGTTTTGGGTGAGTTCTTTTGTGATTTTTACAATCAGTTCATGATGAATCGTTCTTGTTGATCGGAAGTGAAACTCCAGAATTGGAATGGAGTAGTATTTAAATATTTCCAGTACCATAAATTATACCATTTATCACTTTTATTCTTTATATGATGATGAATTATAAGTTAAAACATTAATTATGTTTGTTTAGATAATTTAAGTGGTTCTTTGATAATTACAACCTCATTTAGTCTTCTAAATTTGAACCATGGGTACAAAAGAATTGCAGAACCATATATGAGTTGTAAAACATATATTATAACCTGGTTGAACCATATAAATGGTTTCATGACCAGACTTGAAAGAATTAATGGAAAGTGAAATTACATCGTCCATGATGTCGGTAATTCGACACATCACGGACAATGTTCTTATTCCTTAAATAAGTGAGAGAGGAGAGGAATAATGATTTGTAATTTTCCATAAACATGAAAACATACAGAATATACATGATTCTGGAGATTTCATGCCTCTTGTATAAGAGGGGGTGAAGGAAGAAGAAAAGGAATCATGAAATAAAGAAAACATGAGAAATTTCTTATGGAAATTCGGCAGCCTAACAGCGTCTCTTAAAATTTCATAAAAACATGATTGATGAGAGGAATGGAATATCTCATCATTCATACAAAATTTGGATAGTAAGGGGAAATATTTAATGAAATATCCCAACAAAAGACAAAGGTAAAGGAAGAGAATAACATAAAATGGAAGGAAAGAATGAAAATGAAAGAGGATGTTTACCTCTTGATCTCTTCTCCTTGAGATCCTTCTTAAGGGCTTTGATTTTGGTCTTTTGGTGATACCAGCAGCTCTAGGACGTGGGGAAGAAGATTGAGGAAGGAATTTGGCAGAAATTAGACAATTCTCAAGGCTTGAGAGGTGTGGGAGGAAGAGGGGAGTGAGGGTGATATTTATAGTGGAGGGGGGGAGGTATTTTAGATTATTTTAATTATTATTATAATATTTTTATCAAGACTATGAATAATCTCAAATCAATTGGCCTTAATTAGTTAAAAT
Source organism: Viscum album (assembly GCA_963277665.1). Lineage (NCBI taxonomy): Eukaryota > Viridiplantae > Streptophyta > Magnoliopsida > Santalales > Viscaceae > Viscum > Viscum album. The sequence continues at coordinate 173,516,628 of OY728119.1, read as the reverse complement.
ATCAAGTGAGTTCGAGGTAAGTGGCCTTTCATCACTTATGATGTCATAAATAGTGCATATTTATCGATAAATTGATTATACAGTATTTTATCGTATTTCACTATTCACCGAAAATTCAAGAGTTTCAGAAAAATACCAAAAATTTACCCCAACCATTTTTCGATGTGTAGAATTCAAAAATGAACTCCATTTTTCAAAAATAATTTTCTAAATATTATTAATTTAATTTTTAAATAAGGTCACAGTTAATTCAAAAAATAACAATATTGAAGTGCAATTAGTTTTATGTGACTTTGGAAAATTAATTATGATCCCATTATCCTATTGCCATGGGAAAATAAAATAATAATATTATTTACTATTCATGAGGTCATATTACTATTCATATTACTATTCATAAGGGCATGTTACTATTCACCAAAAAAACAAGTTTGTTTCATCAGACTCTAAATAACATACTGAACCCAATTGTAGATGAAAGTTTCTTGAAATTCAAATCATAGAAGAAATAAAATTATGTTTAAAGGATACTTATAAATATATACCTTAAACAAAATTTCAAGCATTTTCAATTTATTTTTAGAAAACCTTGGGATGTTACACACACAGTGATAAAACTACAAGACACCAAACCCAATAACAATTTATGAATTCTCAAAGGCATTATAAAATATTCTAAACACACTCACCAAATTCTAAACCTGGATTCCACTATAATTCCATGGTTGGATCACCACCAATTTCACTGACCATAATTCTCTCACCCGAGCATTGACACATCTCTAAACCAACTCACACTAGGATCACCTCAAATCCATCTCACGTTTTATACCAATGCACAGAATCCACCCGATAACACAATTGAATCTTTATTCTTGTACTTATTGAGGAACTATATCACATCATATCTTTCTTCACACCAGTATCATAGTTCCACCGAAATCCTCCACTGAATGGTCACAAAAAAACCACAACCCATTTGAAATGAAGTTAATACACCTTCAATTAATATAAAAATCTCTTCAATATGAGCATCATTATCATCATATGTTAAACCAAAACCCAATTTCCACAGTCCACACCTCATCTATCACCAAATTAAATGTCTAGACATGCCCATCCTCCTCATACCTGAGCTCCATCATAAAACACCAACGATGCCCATCCCTAGCCTACCTAGTATGTAATCTTCAAAAATCACTAAAATTCATTCAAAATGTGGTTCATACCCTCTGACATCCAATAATTCACTTCACACTTTATGGATTCCTTTACACCTCTCCTTGAGAATTAAACCCAATGGGTCCCAACATTGTGCATGTACCACTCCTCCCAAGCCACACTTACTCATCCCTAACAAAACCAATCACAGACCAAGATCTGATCAACCATACAATGATAACCTGATCAATTTATAATTTCACCTCTTACCATAGGGACATTCCCAATTCCCACTAAACCCCAATCCACCGTACCCTCAATCACATTACCAACACACCAATTAACTCACACTGATAGTGACCAAAACCAAAACCAAAACCAAAACTGCACTACCATTTTCAAAACTATCAAGTTATTTCACAACCAAAACCATTCTCAATGAACCCATAATTGACCCGTTCACTGCTCCATAAATTCAAAAACCCTGTTGGTAAATAATGCGTATTGGTTTCCACATATCAATGTTTTTTACTGAAAATAAATTCTGACAACTACTCTCAATTTCAAGGAAGAGTGATCAACCAAGAAACCTCTCACTGGTTCTCACCTTACATCTTCTTTAATCTCACCCAAACCCAATGATATACACTCTCGTACACTATATCACACACATGACTCATGTTCTCATGAGCTGTGTCCCGTCTGAACTAGGCTTACTTGCCTAACCCATTGAAGATGTTCCTCATGCATGTCAGTCTCTTCCCACACCCCAATGCATCTCACTTATTCCAAGGCTAACCATATAATCACCTACCACATGAGCATCATTCCAAATCCATGAGCATCTATCAACACTCCCACCATTCTATTGAAAGCATAACCAAAAACCATAGGGCCAAGTATCCAACTAACCTCACCCACTAAAAAAGCCTCAATACCATGAATTCTTTAAGTGATTCACACCTCAAAACCCCAATGCATTCATACACCTTTCCTCAGCCACCCAATTTGGTTGAGTAAAATTCTAATAAGAAGTTATATAGGAAACCACTATATAGGTTTCTATTGACAATTTAAATAATTAAAATGTCATCCCAAAAAACCAAAAATCCCCTTGCATATTAGGGTAACCCATTCCCATAATTGTATCACCTCTCATAAATTACATTTCTTCATTGAGACATTATTAGGGAATTAAATATATGTACTGACCAATAAGGGGTCTCCATACATCCATTGAAGAAGGAAATATATTACCGTAAATGAAGAACCTACCATTGTAAGATCCACATGACCTTATATTGAGAGGAAATAAACTGTGGTATAGCTAAGTATAATTCCACCAAAAAGTTATATAAGAGAATTTCTAATAATTTTTTGTTTTCACTTTAAACGACCAAACATATCTTAAAAAAACAAACATAAGAAAACACACACATTCCATAATAATAATACAAGCATAATCATGATGCATGTGTGATACCACTTTCCTCCATGTTCCAAGACATAAGTAAAAATAAAAATCTCAAATACACAGATCATATTTGAATAAATATCCAAATCATGATAGTAAAAACCAAAACAACAATCCCATCACCTTGGTAATGAAGACATCCAACCAGAGTGTTCATGATGCAACAATGCGAGATTTGTCACATTCTTAAACACATTACTAGAACACCTATCTAACATATCCCCAAATCAAAAAATAAAACAAATATCTGATACCACTTTGCAACATCCCAGCCTCAGGACACTCAAAAATTCTAGACTGAGGATGCTATATAGCCTCAAGCATGCCTTCCCACATGCCATAGGATACCGAATAACAATGGGGGTCTAAAAAATGCATTGAGGATAATATTTCCTCAATATCATATTGATAAATATAAATAAATAACCAAAAAACATCCACATTAGAATATGTATAAAATAAATAATACAATAGTGATATATCAAAATGATGCTGCCATATAGAAATTAAACATATCATCCACCACACCAATATAAAATGCAAGTAAAAAAATACCAAAAGTGTGAACACTATCCCTACATACATTCATTAGACTCATCCCAATATCATTATACCCATGAGCTACCACAGACTGATCTAGTTCACACCCCGTGATCTGAAATAAAAGAAAACATAAGGTCTGCACACACTACAGTGTGCCTATACAGGGTGTGTTCATATAACTTAGTAGGGAATCACCAAGAACCCAAAATATACACCATAATATTCATGTGTATGATTGAATAAAAAAATACAATAAATAAACATGTTATTCAGTTTTTTATGTATTAACCAGGACATCATAACACTTGACGATGTATACATGCCCGTCAGGCTACTGTGTGCTAACCAGACACCACAATATCTGACCATACTTGATTTGACTCCATGACATAAACTATAATAACTTCATGCCAAAAGTACCTAATCATACCTGAATACCCATGGTATAGATTCACCCAAGCCCCAATCACTAACCACCTCATTTTAGGGTCTTATACCAAGCACCTCAACCAACCCCTCTCACTAGGAAGGTCACACATCCAAGGCTCGACATATACCTTCTCACTCATGGTAGGGATCCTCCATATTGTCTAGTACCACATGAAAACCTAAACCCAATATTACTCTTGGAATTACCCATCATCCAACATTAGAACACATCATATATAGGTATTTATTTCACTCATGAAATACTACCATATAGTTTTACATTGCATTTTATCTCGAACCCCATATCACTCATGGAAGTTAAATGTCTCTTCCTAAGGTCTAAACATCTCACTCATGAATAGAATCACAAAAAAATCCACCATATCACTAATGTATAACCCAAAAATTCCTCATAAGTACTACCTCACTCATGGTTGACCAAAAAATATCAATCAAATCATATCACTGATTAGTGAACCAACTTCATGCACAATAGAGATTTTCCATCTTAGTCATCATAGTCCCACCAATGCCATCTGACTCATGTTGAGGCCAGGCCTCGGGACCCATCATTCCTCAGAATGAATATATCGCCTATCATGAAAAAATTTCAAATAGTACCTATAATCCATCACACAACTATCCATATCACCTTACCTAGTCCTATCCCATAACTTTCCTCTTACAGCACAACACATCATGTATCACCCAATGAGGCGTCTACTAGGGTCTTCTTGACTCATCTCAACCTCTTCTAATTGATACCAACCAACTCCAATCACTCATTAGTGACCTTAAAACCTGTAGGCTCATTCCAATCATGGATTTATCAGTTGAGATACTATTTGGTTCCAAATACCCCTTGGTATCCCAATGAAAATACTCTTAAACACTTCCCACAACCCAAAAATGGGTCTTATCTCTCATCTTCTGAGGGAGACCTATCATAATATTACCCATAGGAAAAATCAATTTGTTTTTACTATAAATTTTTATTTACTATGCCTATTGATCCAAGAACACATCAAAACTCACATATAACCTTAGGAGGGAGTTCCTTTTCACTTGAAAGACACACAGTGATATCTCTTTCCAAAACTAGGCATCAAGAATCTCATGTAATCCCATTAGCCTTAAGAAACCAACCTAGGTTATAATCCATATCATCTCACATACAAAATAATCCTAAAGGTATCTCGTTAGCTTAAAAAATGACTTAAACCTTTGAGACATGGTTGCCACACGATCCCAAAATTACCCAAGGTGCTAAAGATAACTTGGACACGTCCCAGAAGGATTTATGCCCCCTTGTTATCTCACTTAAGGATTATACCATTAAATATAAATAATTTCTGAAACCATATATTATAAATTGAATGTACACTCAAGAATAAAAATGTAGATAAAATTATATCATAGGGTTTAACTACCTTGATATCAGATTTAGACACTTTCCAATCTCTACTAAGCTTCGTCCAAGGATTATGATCACCATCTATGTTCACAAACTCCTATATCACAAAAATTGTGGAAAAATAATTAATGAAAAAAATATATAATTAATTAATCAATTTAATTCAATTTTAATCAAATAGGAATTATTGATTAAAACTCACCATGTGATATATACTCATAGAAAATTCAAGAAACAGGGTGTGAAACGCTACCGAAACACCCTTAAACCTAATATATATAAAATAATCAAGAAATGGAACATGATTAACAAATAATTTCATCTAATTGTTAATAAATGTTAAATAAATTCATATAGTGATGTACCTTCATCAAAACATCATTTGACAATGTGAAACCAACATCTTAATATTCCCTATACACAATCCATGTGAAATACCTATCAAAATCATCTGATTCCACGATGATCTACTTGAATAGATGTTGAAAAACATCTATTTCAACCTTTTTTACATCCACTACATGGAGGAAAACCCTCTATATAATCCAATTCCACATTCCAAAGTTCTCCTCTCTCTCTTAGAACACATCAAGTCTCACCTCCAACCTTAGGATGGAGTTCCTCATCACTCGTAGGACACACATCATTTTCACCCATAAACACTTAGCCTCAAGCCTCTAATTACATCCCATTAGCCCTAATAAATCAGACTAGGATACTATGTATCTGAAATAATACCCAAAAAATCCTAGAGGTCTCTAATCAGCTCAACCAATCCCTTTCCCATAGGTGACATAGTCACTGAGTGATCCTAAAATTACTCACGGTGTTAAAGAGCTCTTGGTCTCATCTTGGGAGGATTTGTACCACCCCATCATCTCACCTAAGGACTCTCTATGTCCTTATACTAAATTTAAAAAACCATTAAATTTGTATGAAATTAATTCTAAAGAATAAAAATTCATATGAAAATTCACCATAGGGGTCACATACCTTGATACTAAAGTTAAAACCTCATAAAGTCCCTCTGAGATTCATCCAATCCCTCTAAGAAATTTCCTCATTATCGAGCACGTATCAAATTCCATATTTAAGAAAATAATAATTATTAAATTTTATAATTAATTAAAAAATTTAATTCTATTTAACTTAAATAGGAATAAATTCTTAAAACTCATCAGGAAATATCTTCTCATCGAAACGTTAAGAAATATGGTGCATGCCACTCTTGAAACACCTCTGAACCTAAGTTGTATAAAATAAACAACAAAAAACTCCGTATTAATGAAAAATTTTCATTTAATTAGGACAAAAAATTAAATAAATTTCTATGATGACCTACCATCTTTGAAATGGTATGTGACAACATATAGACATTGTCTCAGGATTCCCTATATGCAAGTTGAGTCAAATCCCCCTCAAAATTGGATGATTTATGATCCTATGTAATTAGACAATTCCACTATTATTTATATTAATCTACCAAAAAATAATAAATAAAATAGAATCAAAGTTTTTGGTAACCAAGAAGAAACAAAAACTATGGTAAGAGTGGGAAAACTTACCAAAAGCCACCATCAGATCACATCCAAAACTACCCTGAATAAAGGGGGAAAAGAGAGGGATATTGGGGGAGGTGTAATCCAAATATCCTTCCCCATTCCTACTTGGTTGAAAAAATATAAGGGGATTATAGTTGTACAAATATTGACCTACTCCTATTTTAAAAAATAGCTGCAGACAACATTCATTGTTTGACCCCTTTGTTTACGCCATGAACCACTTAAGGCAGAGGGGCCATCCCCTCATCCCAACCTCATTCATGGTGTGACCTATGTTTAATTCTATGAAAACCTTGGGTAAGAAGACTATAAACCTAAAATAGACCCATTCATGGCATGAATCCCATGTCTTATGGCATGAATGGCTACAATAGATGAATTTCACCCTTTAAGCCACCCAACCTTTCCCCAATTCCCACTTGAGCACCTACACAACAAATGGGGCCTTAAACCACTTTCAAAAACAAATTTTAAGAATACAAAAATTCTAATATTCCTAATATGATCCCTATTTATCAAAACAAACCCCTCACCTAATCAAAATTCAAATTCCCTTAGGAATTCACAACCCATAATGTCGTGGGTTGTTAAAGATTTCATGTTCATAGTTTCTTTTATGTAAAAACTTAACTAGTCCTTTGGTTCCCCTCACGTAAATTTGAGTAAATATTATGTAATGGGTGGAGATCCTAAGTGATAATAGGTGGTTAATATTTATATTCAAGTTAAAAATAATCCAGAAGATACATAGGAGGATGGGTGAAATATTATAGCACAAATGAAGTTATGGTTCTAGGTGTTATTCCCTCATGGACGAGGTTTAGTTTATTATCCTATAGAGAAATTAACCATTATAAAATCTCATGATCATACCAATTTTATTATTTTATTTCTGTTAGTTAGAATTATTAATTAATTTATGAATGCTTTATCATGATCACTAATTAAATTAATTAACAAGAATTCAATATGACATTAATATTACTAGATTATGCATAAATTTTATATATACACGGTTAATTGCTTAAGTAATATATACTTAACATTAAAAATCATGTAATAAGATAAAATTGGTAATTAATGCATAAATATAAATTCCAAAAAATAAAATATTAAGATGATATATCCTTCCATTAAAAAATTTAGAGTGGAACCAGTATATTATAGTGTTTGATGCAACCATAATTGGGTCACTACCAATTAATAGGGGTTTATAAGGAAGATTTTGGGTTTTCATAACCAATTTTAAATCAATATGAGTAACCTTCAATAGATTCGGTTTAAATTTAGAGTCAAGTGCTAAGGAAATACGAACATTGGATTTTAGGACTGAGGATTCCATTCAATAAACCAAGGACCTATGAGTTAATGTAGTTAGAAAATATCTACCTACCTAAATACCTTTGAGTAACTGATAAGGAACTTGATTGATTTACAAGAAGGTAAATTTGTGCCCTTTCCACTAGAATATCCATGTGAGAAGATATTCCAAAATCAATGTTTAGGTCTATTTGGTTTTGATAAAATAGTTATAGATTATATATTAAATTTATTATTTAATATTTTGGTAATTAGGATAAAAACTAAAACCTTATTTTAATTAATGTAGAGTATGGAAAGAGAAATCATCATAAAACTATGATTTTTTAGGTCACAGAACATGTACTCACTGACACATATATCAAAAGGCATCACAATTATCATAAACACTAAACTACCATAGGGAAATTAACACAATGTGCTAGATTTACCTATAAATGTTCAACCACTACACTGAGGAAGTGAATGTAAAAAAGGACACCTATAAGTGGTACATGGGGATGATCTAACTATCTATTACGTCATGAAATCTGTTATTTTATGATAAATAATGATGAAACATAAGGATGTTTATGCCTATTCTATTACATATCATCTTCTATCATTTGAGGAGGAGAAAAATATACTTTAAATAAATGAAGTTGTAACTACACTATATTAAGTGTAAACTAGAATAATTCACTTAGCTATCAATATTTTATTCAATATAATAAAGTAAATTTATGTATTAGTGAAGTTAGTCATGAATATGGATAATAAATTATCCATTAATATCATACTTATCATTCTGGTTATCCTTATTCATATAGTATTACAAGATGAATAGTCTGGATGAATATATATAGAATCTTTTAGAAAATATTAACTTAGTAAATAAGAGTTGTGTTGTGGGGAAATCAATTCCAAAACCCTTATGAAGAACAAACTTAAATAAATGTATGAAAATACTATGACAAAATCTAGGTTAAAGGTGAATTTATAGACAAAATATTCAAAGGCAGTGTAGTGAACAAGAGGCTATTTTCTTCCTACAAGAAAGAAAGTCCATTTTAATAGGGAACCATAATGAATTAAAGGAGAAACAAATTATTACTTAAACTTCAAGGATATATTAATAATGTAATGTATCTATCTCACTTCTTTAGTATTTAATACATAATTATTTTAATAAAAGAACAAAAGATGTAAGTCATGTTCTCTTGGTTTCTAAGAAAGGGTGATTCTTATGTTAGCTATGAGAAACACATGACTTTAGAATTAAGGTGTTTTCATTGAATAGTTGATAAAGGGTAATCCATATATCAACAGTGATAAATTCATGAATTATAATTTACTATTATATTGATTCTAATAGAGCTATCATTTTTCATAAGTGTTAACAAACATTTGTATCAATATTCTATTAGAACACAATGAGACATTATTTATTTTGTAATGAATGTTTTTATGGTACACTATACCCAAAAGTTTAATTAAACATGTCTTATAGATATCCATCATTTTAAATAAATGATTAATATGATTATAAGACTCACACATAGTTATAGTAAGATAATTCTTAGTCAAGTAAAACTATAAATTGTTATGAATATACATAAAATGATGTTTAGAATATTTGAGCTAAATTTTTTAGGTTTATGACATAATTATGTTTTAGACTAAAAAAAAATTAAATATAAAGGTAACCCACAAGGCTTATAGAGTTACTAAAATATTCATAGAATGAAATATTCCAAGGTAAAGCTAGTGGTAAGTTGTACTTTTTAAAATTCCATTATAATTTTTAGGAATTCTCAATGAAGTATGGAATTCACTTGGTAAAGGATGTAAGATCCTCTAGACTGGTATGCTAAATTATATCTTAACCAAGTATTCATTGATGTATATTGAGGGTTTTTCAAAACTCACAAATCCTTATTAACATATTATAAATAAATAAGATCAATAAAGAGTCTTATATGTGTATTTTAGTCTTTTATGATTCCCTAATAATTATGTTTTGAAAATATTAGTGTAAAAACTAACCTTATGCCAACTAAATTTACTAATGGATATCATATAAGTTACAATATATTAAGAATCCATTAAGTCATATATTTAGGTATTCTGATTTGAATAATTTATTAAGAATAAATCAACTTGAAATGAAATTCAAAAGAAGAAAAAAGTGAATCCAGATTAATTATCCTATAGTAAATATGGATAATAACTTCCTCAAGATAGAAATTTTTATTCATAACCAATAATACATGTATATGGATAGTATATATATTTTGAAATAGTGGGAGTAGGATATCCTTAATTTAACTACATGGTTTAGATACATATTAGTTGTAATATGAACACTAAACTCCATAAGTGTATGTAGGAGGAGTTTTTACAAAGACACATACAACATAGGAAAATTAAAATGAAAAGTGAGTCATATATATTCATTATGATGGGTGATATATTTTTGTTTTGGATAATCACTATTGTGGGTGGTGTATATTTATTTGATAATAATAGAAAATAATACATGGATAAGTAAAGCACAACTTTCTAAAATTGACAAGTGTGTATGAATTCAAAAAAAAATTCCTTATACCAAAATTCCTGAGCTCTATATATTAGATGTTTTCTATAATAGATACTACTTGTGATTATTCAATAGAAAATATAAATTTAGGGTAAAATTTTACCCCAACAAGGCATGATTGATTGATGCATAGTTTTAATGATGTTTAAGATATAATTTATAATAAAAAAATTTAGTCCAATCATTATGATAAAAAAATTTGAATTCCACTTTTCATAACATCATTCTATGATCATTTTATTGGGATTCATATTTCAAGGCCATCTTCCTTAGAAAAAACCTTATAGAAGATGTTTATATCACATGACCAGAAAGGTTGATACATAAAAGAAATTCTATATAGAATGAAAGTTTCAAGGATCCATTTATAGGATAGAACATGTATAATAATTATATTATATTCATTTGGAATGAATTTATGTCAGGTTTCTATAAGAGGTTAATGGGAGTAATATTGTTTTTCAAGATTATATTTTTGAGAAAATATAGAAAATATTGAGATTAATCTAATATTTAACTAAGATTAAAAGGTTAATTTTTCCAATATGACTTAAGTAGAAACCTAATTTATAGGTAACAAGATCTAATAATATAGATAAATAAATTTATTAATATAAGACATTATACATAGATAACATGGTATTGAAAATACAAGATGAAATAATGCACCTTAATTGTTTCCAATGACACATGGTGTTCTTGTGATATATAGACTAGATATGCCTAAGAGTACAATGGAATTATATATCACATGCCATGATATGTAAACTTGTTTTATATTTCTTATTAATAAAGCCTAAAATAAAAATATAAAACAAAATAAGGGGAATTTTAAAGGATAACAGATAGAACTATCCAACATTTCCTGGTAAAGAAAAATTAAATGAGTTCATGGTAATTATAGAAATGAGAATACTTTTTTTCAGAGAAATAATTCTAGAATTATTTAGATTAGTTTTATTTGTAATCACAATGAGGCTAATTTAATATGCAATCGTAAATCCAATTATATTTAGTATATGTTATATCTAAATTCGATTGAGTATGTTGTGGTTTTTGATGAAGCTTAAGAAGCAAGTTTAGAAACTATTTTTTTCCAAAATTTGTAATCTACACAAAGATAGTAAATTTCAATCAAATCATGATGAATTTTTAATTTTGGTAATATCCTAGATGTCATAGATGACATATGACATAAACTAAATGACATCGTTCCTTGAGGGATTTCCTCATTATAGTGAGGTCGCTCAAAATAGAAGAACCATAGGTAGAGTGGTGTGCACAAAATAAATGACCACACCTTATTAGAAGAAATTTTAACATATGTGAGACTAATCAGTAGTGTATTAGAAGTTGGATCTATTGTAAGTGGGATTCTATTGGAGTTAGTGAACTATAACAAACCACTTTGAAAATTATTTTACTAAAATATTTATTATTTAGAATATTAATTAATTTCTCATCACATAATGATCAGTCTTATATGTAGAATTTATGTGATAATGTCATTGGGGTAAACGTCACACTAAAAGGTCATAAAAGTTCCCCGTTATGATGAGAACCTAGAAGTGCTATAATAGTATTATTAAATACATGTTTTATAGCCAAATTATATCATTTAATGAGAAGAAAATGATATAGGTTATCTAGGGTGGATACTCATAGGACATTGAGATAATTTCTTATGGTGTACGTCCTAGGTAATATCAAGAAAGAAGGTTATGAGAACAAAACCACCCATTGGATTTCGACATGTTATGTTTCATTCAATATTCTTATCTAAGGTCATGTATAATGGTCTTTTGACTTTATATTATCATTAATTTATACGAGGACTTTCATACATTTATATATTAGCCAAAACCATGGAACTATATGTTCACTGAGAAGTAAGATATGTTGGGTGAATCATGAATGGTACAAATTAATTAAAAATTAAATAAAGTATTTGTATCTTCCCATTTGATGGAATTTTATATCTCATATCTTTGATGTAAGTAGAATAATTTGATCAAGTCCATGGAAATGGAGTTTATATCTGTTTTTTCACTTCCATAAAATAAAATAAATACATATTTAATATATAGGTTGATGACATGAGTGTGGAACTTGCTTGATTAGATATCATGATAAAGAGATTATATTGTGAAATGTATGTTCCTATGTGGTTATTTCCATTTTTGTATTTAAATTTTTTCTCTATGGGTTCCTTAGTGTGTTTATAGATTCTAAACTTGAATTTCAGGTAGTTCTACTAAATACCACTGAGAAAGGGGTTTAGTGGGTCACAAATTAAGTGTTTTTAGAAGCACAATTTAATTTGATACAAATTTAAAATATTTAATAAATATTATTCTTAGATGTAGTTTAATGATTATTCATGTTCCATTTATTGCTAATATTCAATCACCAGTTATTAAAGAGAATATTTGAGAGTTGAATATTTAATAACGATTTATTTTCTATTTCAGTGAATATAATATTTAATTATCCATGAGCTAATAATTAAATAATATTTATTTAATAAATAACTTGTCATTATTACAAGTTTGGTAAATATCAAGGAGGATTGATGGATCGAGTTTAATGGTCCGATTAGAAATGATATATTAAATATCATCTAAATAAATATAAATTTATTTATATAACAAATGATATTTATTTATCCACAGGTGTTTCACATGTTATGTAAATAATAATAATATTTATTTTATTATAATATATATTATTCTCCAAGGAATAAGGGATTATCTAGGGACCTATGTAAAATTACTAACCCTAACCTAGATTTATAAGAATGTTCGTTGCGCACGACAAAAACAAGAGATAATGCACTCAAACCCAAAGAGAGAAATGTCCCAAGAACGTACTCAAGTACAAGCACACCGATACTCCTCCTTCATCTCAATAATTTAATAGAATATAATGAATCATTTTTCTATGAATATATTCTTATTATCATAAATGGAGGATGACACAAGTGATCATGATCCACCACACTAGCACTCAATGATTTTTATTATGGTTTAGAAGAACATGTGGATCACCATTAGAGGTATTATACCCTTGGATCCTACCATGCTATGATAGTAAACCAATAGTGGTCAACTGAAACAACAACAAATAAAAAATTATAAGACACACTAATTTTTAATTAAACTAGAAATTAATTATAAATTTAAGGTATAAGAGATCCTCTATCTTATTTCCAATGTTCTTTATTGATCTTAATTGGATCTAATTTGATAGTCATGATAGATATAATTGTGTGCGTTGTGTATTATTTATTTAAACATGATAATAGATTAGGTTTACATGATCTAATAGGCACTCATGTTACACCCAAAACCTTCACAGGCAACTGTGACACTTGACCGTACCTGTTTCAGCAGATGCCAAAAATCAATCATCTCATGCCACAATATCTACCTATACCCAAATATATAGATAAGGGAACCATACCATGCCTATAACTCTATCATAATACTCATGGTAGGGTCTATATCAAGTATCCAATCCAATCCCTAATAGGTAAGGGAGCACAATAAGTACCCAATCCAATCCTGTTTAAGGAAGGCTACCCATCAAGTACCCAATGCAGCCCCTCTCAAGAGAGGGTTCCCATAAATACCCCAGTTATCCTTTATCACATAGGATATTCCACATATATAGTATCCTTGTCATCCATATTCACTTTGGATATTCAAAATATATACTGACTAGGTATATTCCCCTCAAGTAAATATGAAAAATATAGTTCCTAACCACTACCCATCGATCTAGGTTAGGGTACTCAAAATAGTACCCAATCACTACTTGATGATGAAGGACCGAGCACTTAGAATAATACACAACCCCTACCCACTGATGTAGGGTAGTGTGTGTTGTGAGTGAGTTCCCTATACCCAACTTCATTATGGATTGTTATTTCCATAACATGTATATATTTTTATATGTACATGTTTTATATCTTACAATGATAGTAACATTACTTCTACATGTACTATATCATTGGAAATGTCTTTAAATTACATATCATATCAAAATGTCATAACAGTTCCCAATTATATTAGGAAACTTGAGATACCATGATAGTGATATGAAATATATTTCATATGGTCTAGATACATCATGATAGTAAGGCATAAATGATGTATGAATATCAAACAACAGGGTTAATAAACATTGAGACTTTACCTCATGAAGTTCATATATAGTGATCTCGAGAGTATAAGATCATGAGGACCGACCAACCAATAGGAACACCATATATTTCAACTGTTGACTATAACACATGACATAATTGATTCTATAGGTCTATTTATCATATTATAATTTATATTTTCCAAAATACAATCACCTACTAAGGCATTACACAGTGGAAGTGCTGGGTTGAACCCACAAGGACAACTTGTAGGAAGGAAAACTAGTGGTAAGAACCTTTTGGTAGGGGTCATCACAATATATCTTTTATTTGGGTTTTATAATAACTATGTTGGGTTTTAATTCAGATATAAGGAAGGTTTTAGTGTTAATTTCAGGGTATAGGAAAATGATAATATGAAATCTAGCTTGAGATAAACCTATGTCTTAAGCGAGAAAGTGGCGAAAAGGTCACCAATTGGTCTTGATCAAACCAATTTGATACACCTAATCTAGAAACTACTACCTGGTCCATATATATTCAAGAACCTAAGTGAAATATGATTACCTTCTAGGAAAAAATTATTATAGGCTATTGGTCCTAGTCTTCTCAAATCCAACTAGATCAGGGTCCTCCAATTGCACCTCCGATGGTCAGGGTAGTTGAAAAAGAATGAGATAAACAATTAGTATTAACCTAATTAATATCTATAGGTTTAAATAGTTTTTATTCATATATTCATTGAATTTTAATAAACCCAATACTATTGACCTATATCCCTAAGCAGATTAGTTGCACATGATGATATTAGAAGAAAGTAGGGACACAAAGGGAAACAAGATTGATTTGACAAATAAAAAACTTAAATAAAATAAATACAAAATTTAAATAATTTAAAGTCAATTAAAAAATCACTTGAATTAAGAATAAATTAATAACATAGTGATAGTTGAAGTTTCACAGAAATTAGGATTGGATTTAAATGTCAGAACAGAAAACAAGAAACAAACGAGTCTTGGAATTGAAGGAGAAAAAATGGAATGAATAAAACAAAAAATAAACAAATATAAATAGACTGGAAAGAAAATGGGAATGAAATGAATAATAATGGACGAAATATATTTGGGTTTCTGAAGCTGTCTCAACACATTAGAGTCACTATATATATATAGACATAGAAAGTTACATGATGTGTAAATGGTTCACATCGTGTATGCACTTTAAGTTTCATATTCATTAAGGATTTAATAGTGTGTAATTATATTTCATACTATGTACTTTATATCCACAATAATATATGAATATCTTGGATCTCTAGATTACATGTCTTGTATCTTCGGTGGAAATTATGTTTCGAACTTTTAACCTAATGTACTGATCTGACATCATGTATCTCATCATATTTGAAATTAAAGTATATCACAATGTGTAATATGGATTCAAATATTTTACTTGGTTTAAAAATATTATTTTGGATTCATAGATTGAAAATGGATGGAAGGTGGTCTGCTCAAGGAGTACATGTTGTGTACTTAATATTCATGATGTATAATGTTGATTTTTTCACATTTTCTAACATGTCCCCATTTGAGTTCTGAATTCCCAATTCTTGATAAAACACATCAAATCCTAGTGTATCATCAAATAAAATATGATTGAAAATTAAATAAGTTTATCAAAAATATGTATATGATTTAAGCTTATCAAATTCCTCCACACTTTAATAATTTATTGTCCTTAAGAAAAAAGAATCTCAACAAGGATCCCAAATAAAAAAATTTTTAAATAGAAAATATGAATTAAAAATAGGAAAATAAAACTAATTGAAAGTGAAAAAATAGATTTCTATAGAATCAATAATATATAGAAAATCATTCATGACTCATATTTATATTCTTTATTCAGATTATTTCTTCTTTTAATTATAGTTTCATAATTGTTTCTCAGAAGCTATACCAATTTTTTTTGAAATTTACCTAAAAATAAATTTTATCTAATCAATCAATGTAAAATAAAACTAGAGTTATGCTCATACCCTGAGTACATGTTCCAAACCATATGATTAAATTGGTTTTAAAATCTACACTTCATAAATACAATTAAAAAATAAGTCATGAGGGATTAAGAAATAAGGTTCAAATGAATTTAAGGTCGAGGGAGGGTGGATAGATAATAAAAATCAATATCACAAAGGAGGGTAATCTCTATATTATAATTCATGACAATACAAATTAGTGAAATAAAAAAAATCCTAGAAAAGTTTTTCTCCATGCTCCAAAAAACTCAAAGAGGGTCCATGAATGCATAAAGAAAGCATAAAGAATGTTCCCTATTCCTTTATCATCTTTATTTTATTTATTTTTCAAAATTCATGTCTGGGTTAGATCTCACGTCCATCATCTAATCACATATAACCCATTTTAAGACTCATCATTCTAGTAATGTTGATTTTTTATCTTCTTAATAAACAAACCATTTTTAATTTTATTATTTTATTCCAATTATTATTTTATATTTATTTTTTCAAAGGAAAAATTTAAGCATAGAAAATGTAAAAAGTAATCATGAACCATGACATAAAAATATGATGAAAATCCACCGCACATCTCCTTATAATCAATATATCTTGTATGTAAATGATAGATAATACCCCACAAGTGTTAAAAAAATCATGCACAATATCAAGAGTAGGGTTAGAAGGGATAATAGGTTTGAAATGGTTCTATCCTAATAGGGTTATGCATAGATACTAAAGGCTAAAGAAGGATAGATGTATATGTGGGTCTAAAGATAATTAGATAAAAAAAATATTTCCTCAATCATTTTAATAATGTATTCATTCATTCATAGCCTTAATAAGATTCCAATGAAAGTCTTGATAGGTTTACATGTCCCAAGTATCTCTCAAGAATTTGTTTTAGGAAATAATATGACAATATTGGTCTAGAATCCTCTCAGGAATGGGGATAAAAATAACTACCAATAACCCAGGGAATAATATCTAGTAATAAGTCAACAAAAATAAATTTCAATTATTCAAAATTAAAATTAAATTACTTAACTCAACAATCATACTAAAATTATAAATAGAAATAAAAATGTATTTGACCAATATACAACCAAACATTGTATTTTATTTAAATGGGTGAAATGATATTTCAAGTTAAAGTATACTTTAAATTAAAAATTTCTTTTGGAATAATAAAAACAAGAAAAAATTCAACTTTATTGACAATAAATCTCAATAAAGACTCCCCACACTTAAAATGATACAATGTATAAACTTTTCTAAAAATTTACGTGGGAGATATAATAATAGAATAATAGAAAGATTGAAATGGAAATTATGAATTTAATATTAGGGAATTGATATCTCCATTTAATGAAATTCATACCATGGGGTAAATTATTGGATGATGATGGAAAATTATTCTACCAATACAAATGTTTAGAAACAAAATTATTTCACTAGATAAACCATTAGTACAAAGGGATTAATAAATATTTAATAAGAATAATGGGTAGCTTCACATAGTCAATATTATGATAGAAAATATTAGATAAATGAAAGAAACAACTACAATGAAGTTTTGGACAACTGAAGAAAAAAAGTGATAAAAAGGGAAAAAAAATATCCTAGGAACAAAATGAAAATATTGAAAACAATAAATTTGGTTTTCCTCCCATAAAGCACGAACAATGACATCATCATCCATATGGATGAACAAAAGAATCAGTTGGTGCCATCCATTGTATCATATGTCCTCTACCTCCTACAAGAATTTATGGTGGTTTCATCAAGCTCATGGGGTTTCTTGGTGAGGTTAACCACCTTAGGAATGGCTCTACTAAAATTCTCATGTGGAAGTAGTAAAATCCAGGAAACAATTGGGGGTGGATCCTACTAAGTATGAATATAGAGATGGGGATCCTCAAGACATCTATTTATTTCATCTATATGGTGATACATGTCATGCAAAAGGCCATATGGTGGCTTGACAGTCATGTCAATGACCATAGAGGGTGTAGTAGAGGTAAAAATTGTTTAAGTAATACAGAAGTAAAAAATGAAAATAATGAAGTAAGAAATACTATAAAAACTATGTCACATCCATAAATATGATAAATGATATATCAATGAATAGGTAAAATAATGGGAATAAAAAAATAAACACCCAGATAAAGCATAAAATAGGGGAGGGTACCAGGAAAAAATTAGATAGTATAGACATTGTTGCTTCTATCTGCATCATTAGTCCCCTACCAAATAGTGGAGGTCTGGATCATCTCTACCTCATCTATGGATTCAATGGTGGAAGAGGTAGGGTCACCAAAATCCATAGTATGTTTTGTGGTGTTGGTAGTAATCTTGGTCATAACAGTCAGCAAGGAGGTTCTAATCCTTACTGGGGCTGTACATCTGGTAGTTGGATCAATCAGAGGCACCCCAGAGGTAGATGAAAGGGAAAATCCCTATCCCATTACGATTTCTATGCGATAAAATCACACTAGAAAAAAGGTCTATAATATATGATGGTAGGCCAACCTAGATGGGAGGTAGGTTTGGGATAGAGGAAGTGGTTGGGTCTTCAGGTGATGGTGTATGGGAAGAGATAGGGAGGGTGGTGGGGAAGGGGTAGTGAACTGTGATGGGTCAGTGTAACAGATGCTGAGGTGATGAGAAATCTACCTCTAGTTCTCCAATAAAACTAGATAAAAGACCATAAATCTGATGGGAAGGGTGGTTTAAGTGTAGATGTGATAGGAGGTGGTGGTTTAGTGGTAGTGGTAGGGGAGGTGGAAGAGGCAAGGGTGAGATGGGTAAGTGTGAGAGTGGTGGTGGGATAAGGGGTAGGTTTTGAGGCTCAGGCAGGTGAGGTTGGGGATGGTGTTGGCTGAGATGGATCCTTAATAGGATCATGGATATACTCTGGGGCCTATTGGTAGCACCCATAAAACTCTTTCAAGAGCACCATCTTATGGTGTATGAGTAGGTCAATCAACTCCTTTTTCTAGATAGAGGAATAAGGCTGATCAGCATTGAAGATGTTGTGATGATGTGTAAGGTGGGTGATTAAACTTCCCCTAGGAGAGTACCTCAATCCCTCTATACCTGGGTCTTTTAGTATAATAAATATCATCTATCCATGTTTACAGTAGGGATTCCCATGGATTAGGCTAGGATAAGCACCTAAATCTGACATATGCTGCCATGTGAATCTCCTATGGAAAACCATGCATGATCTAGAGCCTGGAGTAGAATTTGTAAGGTGGAAACCTGTATCTAGGTTCTCTTTTTCCTGAATGGATCATGAATGCCCTGAAGATCCCATTCTAGCTTCTGGTCACATTTGTCTTGAATGGATTTATCTAAATAGAAATGTAGGATATGGAAGTAATTAAATCCTCAAGGTAGATATTGATTTCGATACTGAAGTCTCTTATGGCGATCTCACAAGTCTTGTCACAAAGGATAAAGGTGACATGTGCCAAAAAAATTTCTAACGTGGAAAATAACTCAAATAAATGGTATTGGTAGGTCTTTTCATGGTTCTCGATGATAGAGGAGAGGTGAATCCATACTAGAATTTTGAGGATCTTTTTATGTACGTGGATATTCTTGAGAATTACTAGGTCCAGGGTCTCATTGGACCTCATCATCTTGTCCTTAAGACAGACCAAGCATACATGATGATCGGGGGTATAAAATGAAGGAATGAGTGCTTGTGTGGGTTCAAAGCAACACCCTAGTATGAGATGGAAGTGGACTGTGACTTTTCATAGGCTGATGGAGTGGCCAAGCCTAATGTGGAAGGTGAGGGGATAAAATCTGTGGGTGGCAGTGGTGGTGCATGGTCCAAATTCTTGGGATATATCATCATCCTATTGGGAAACATGCTTCACAGTTTAGTGTGATAAATTTATAGAAGAGATGAATGATAAGAAGAAGTATAAGAGTGTGATGAAAGATCGAATAATAGAAGAAAATTAGGAGGAATTGAGGATGGATGGTGTGTGTTGAGGGAGAAAGGTAGGTGGTCAGGAGAGGGTTACATAGGAGTAGAGGGGGTTATCTATCCATGATCCCTAACTCATAGCTTTTAAATCCATCCTATGATTTTCACATCATGTAAGTAATACATGATGAGTAATGCTTAATTTTTTTTATTGTTCTAAGATTGACACTTTCACATCATGTTTTCTTTTTATACTATATGAGTTTGATTTTTTTTATTTTTTTTAAAAAATTATAAGTATACCTATAAACCATCTACAACATTATAAAACCTTCCTAAACTCTAATATTACATATTTTTTTTTCTCCTAGTCAATTATTCATTTATTATCAAGAGCTATACATGAGTCAATTCTGGTGAATTTAAATGTAAGGGCACACTCCTTGCATAATATTTCTTTATAACAGAGGCTATGTAAGGAGGGACAACATCCCTCGTCATTGGTGTAGTGTAATACACATACTTATTATTTTCATCATGAGGTATTTCCTTTATTCCATTCTTAATAGTTAGATAACAATATTTCTCTTCAGTAAGAAATATGTCTTTAAAATCCAATGATTCTCTACCTTGATTAGACGATTTCACTAAATTGAATACACCTTGTTATTTACTGACTCTAAAAATTAACCTTCCTTGGTTCACATCAATTATCACCTTCTCAATAGTGAGAAATGATCTCCTTGGAATTATTGGGACATCTCCTTCTTCCTCCATTTCCAGTACAAGGAAATCAGTAGGAAATATGAATTTTCCAACCTTAAATATAATGTCCTCACACAATCCTTGAGGGTGCTTGAATGAACGATTAGTAAGTTACAGTTCCACTATTGTAGGTTTAAATTCCTCATGACCTAGATTTTTGAAGACACGCATAGGCATAGGATTGATACTTGTACCAAGATCACATAAGGATCTTTCAAAATTGAATGTCCCTATAGTGAAAGTAATTGATAAAATTTTAAGGTCTTGTATTTTTGGTGGGAGCTTCCACTAAATAATTATAATGGATTCTTCATTTAGGGAGATGACTCCTAAGTATTCTATTTTCTTCTTGCTGGAAAGTTTGCCTTTAAAAAACATACTGTAAGTAGAAATCTGAGAACTCTTTTGGAAAAGGAAATGTTGATGTGTGATTGCTTAAAAATCTCTAGAATCTTTTTTGTATTGTCCATATATTTTGGCTCGTATCATCCTCTCTAGAATGGGAATATGGGGTTTGTATGGTACCAGTTCCACATATATTTATTATTTTTCAGACTACACTTGAACTTGAGCTTTTTCAGTTGGATCTACTTCTATTGTTATCTCATGACTAGCTTTATTTGTGATATCATCATCTCCCTAAATAATTATTGAAGTTTCTTTTTCAAGCTATTAAATCTTATTTTCCTCATCTTTTAATGGATACTAGAAGTCCATAATTTTTACACTTATAAGAAGCATATACTTAGGCTCATATCATGGATGAGTCATGATATTACTGAGATATGTACCTAGTAATATATATGATAGGGTCTTTGAGATTTCGACCACTTGATGCTTGAGGTTACAAGGGGAAACCATTTGATTCTTAATTTCAGTCACTTGGTGCATCATCCTATGATTTTATTTTTTCATGAATTTGGTGAGAAGGTTCTCAAGATTGTATTCAAGAGGTTGGTATTATTATGGTGGTCTTAACAAATCTTTCTGGAATTGCTGCTGTTGAGTTGGTAGAAAATTTTGAACTATAGGAAAAGATTGTTGCTACATTTTAGGAGATGGAATTTTCAGTGGGTACCTAGGTTGTCCCCTATTCTATGTTAGTTCTTGGAAACTCTTCTATTGATATCATCCTTGATTTGGATGCTATGGATATTGATATGACCACTAATGATAGTATTTCTATTGATATTTTTGGGTTTTTTGAAAGTATTTATTTTTTTACTGCAATTAACAAAATTACTATCTTGTATTTATGGATCCACTATTCCAACATTTTATTCCTGATATAGGTGATGGCCTCCAATCATTTCACAAGATTGTATCTCCATAACAAGAGAAGGAGGAAATGGCAGAGTAGGTAGATGAACACTTTTGAGGTTTTTTGTTAGGGCTATAACTTGGTTTGACAGTCGGGTATTTTATATTGTACAAACTTATGTTGTTCCAATATATCTTAGTTTTTATGTGTCTTAAAGATACAAAAAATCCCTATTTTGATTCTTACAAGTTTATCTCAAGTATTTTAAATGATGTCTTTGTATAATAAATTTATCTTATGATGACTATAAGTGATTATCTAAGGATATTTAGAGTGTTTAATCCACGAAAAATTATTTTATCTTATGAGAATTAAACCATTGGAAGTTTATTTTCATTTTCATGGAATTAGAAAACTCTATGTTAAAATATTATCTTACGATTGTTAGAGAAGTTGTGAACACTAAGTGTCACAATATAGTAACATGTTTATCTTATGTTGAAGAATTATCCTATGTAATGTTAAAGTCAGTTTATCTTATATATTGTATAAGTCAAAGATTTGTTTTATCATATGAATTCAATCATAAATATATCTTCATAGAATAGTTCCATCAATTGGATATCTTATGAAGATATAGTTGTTGTGCATAATGATATCATTACTGTTGTAATTTCTTAATAATTCATTTCATGATTTTGTGTGTATTATAAAAAGAATTCTCCAGTTAAGGAAATGTTGATTTGTAAAAAATTTCATTTTTCCATGAATGATAAGATCAGAAGAAGTATAATATTTTAGACATCATTTCCAAAAAATTATTTTTTTATATTTATAAATAATAAGAACATTTTGTTAATATCCCATCTTATCAACTCTTAAATGGATTATTAACTTGACCATTATGATTACCTTGCTTCTTATTATCAAAATCAAAGAGGTGATCTAAAAGGAAGAGTTAGTTGTTCCATGCAGATAGATGCACTAAATGACACCAATATACACATATTGATAAAGCCTAGCAAGGATCAATGTATCACCGAGAGGAGGAGGGGGTAAATTAGTGATATATTTTTCTTTTATGTTTCATTTATTTTGAAACAACCTTCTCCTCCTATTAAATATTTATCACTTTTTTGAAAAAAAAACAATCACACATCCATATAAACACAAGTATTTAAAAGGATCACTACTCAAAAAGAGTTTCTATATCCTTGGTATGGTTTGGAAATAATCCAATATCACAAAATCCATTATAAAACAATCCTTTTGTGAGGGTACAAACAATTAGGATATACCCTTACACTTGTGAAGTACTATGATCAATACAATAGTGCATGTGCTTCTCTTAGAAAAAATAGTGTAATACAAGTTTGTATAATAACTAATAAAACATTCACCAGTTGTTTCAAAATAAGTATGTGCTTCCTTATAAAATTACATAATAAAAACTTCATTTTTTTCAATTTCTTACGTAGAAGTAGGTAGAAACGACCTTTACACAAATATTGAGTTCGATGGATCATTCCGATTCTTCAGTCAAATTGATCAGTCTAGAAATATAACTCTTCTAGAATGCTACTTAAATAATTCTAAACTGCTTCCTTCTAAGTCCTGAAAAATGTCAGTCTGATGGCTCTATCAGATGACCCTGTCTGATCTAAGAAACAATGAGCACTTACTCTTTCTATCCAGAAAAAATCTTTAGTTAAACTCTATTTTAAATATAGTTCTCTCCTTGAAAAATTTTAGTTCCTTCTCTCTAAATTTTATTATGAACAATACAAGAATAAAAAAGTAAAATATACTTTACGCTATTTTTTGGTGTGTTAAAAGTGGTATGGGAAGGAATATGAAATATTTCCCCACGTAACCAAATTTATAAAACTTGTATTCTTCATTATTTTTGACTTCATCTTTGACTCTACAACACTTATCAACTATTCTCAAACCTTTTCGAATCTTTTCATAACTTCATC
Organism: Viscum album; assembly: GCA_963277665.1. Classification (NCBI taxonomy): domain Eukaryota; kingdom Viridiplantae; phylum Streptophyta; class Magnoliopsida; order Santalales; family Viscaceae; genus Viscum; species Viscum album. The sequence continues at coordinate 173,492,041 of OY728119.1, read as the reverse complement.
ACATTTCATAATTTCTACCATTCTTTAGTATGATACCAATTCCATTATGATGAAAACATATGTATAGCTGAAAAATTTCTTTATAATGATCCATACCAACTGAAAAAAACTACTCATTACGATTATTTATACTATCTTTTAAGCATACAACATTGAAAATATTCTTCTATAAAACTAGTTTCAATTTCTAAAGAATTCGAAAACCCCCTTTGACAATACTTTGGAAAAAAACTCCCCTTTGAAAAAACACCAATGATATATTATTTTTATTTTTCCTTTTCTTCAAATCATTAGACCAATGATCCTACATCTGATGAAGTCTAGAATTTTATGACTTATCAGTGCTAGTATGTGTATGATGGATCGGTCTCCGATTCACTCTAATGAATTGGTGTTAGTAGAAATCCGATGAATCAGTACCACTTTTTGAGAAACTAGAAATACTTTTGTAATTTTTATCTCAACCAAATTTAAGATAACTAACATTTATTTTTTTCTATGAAAATGGTTGACTTCATTATTGATTATAATATGGTTGATCAGTCTCTAAATTTCTTACAAGCATCAATCCCAACAAACTCTACTTTATTATCTACATAAAAAACTTTCCTTCCCCCGATTGACCAATGGGATACCTCATTCGATGGACTAGTGGAAAAAGAAAATTATTTATTTTATACTTTCCAACTGATTATTGATCCTTATGACTTGTTCATCTGGTTAATTAGATAGTCCGATGGATTATACAATTCTATGGACCAGTTGATCGGTGCTTTAGAAAAAATTTAACTTCAAAAACTTCAAAACTCTCCATACTTTATTCCTTCACAAACCTCTACTTGTATCATGAATTATTCCATAATTTTATGAAATTATTATTGATATATAAACATCTCACTTACATTGGAATGTTTATATTACTTTCCATCCTTTCAACATCTTTTGTCTTCCCATCCAAACCTCAATTCGATTTCCAAAACCCAAACACCTTTTCTCCCTTTCTTTCTTTAAGATTGCATAAAAAGTTCCCCAGAAAACATATGATTTTTGAGAACTAAAAGATAAAAAAAGAATCACAAGATTTTTTATGTTTACATTAATACTATGATACATTTCCTCATACCAATTTACACTTTTTTTCAGACACAAGGTGAGTATGAAAAAAATATTTATGCATAAAATTTTTTTAGAATAGAAAACTGAAAACATAGAAACTTTATTATAAAAAATATGTCTAATATTATGAATTCTATGCATAATTTCGTTTTATCACCAAAACTTATAGATTAATGTGATTCTTTTATTGAAAATAGAATATAAAACAATTAGCACAAACTTCTTCCAGCATCCCAAAAGCACTTTTAGTCAACTTAGTCCAAACAACCCCCCTTTGGATTTTTTTGTCAAATAAGGTTCATAAATCACTAAACTTTGTAACCTCAATATATGGATAATGTGTCAATAACTCTAATACTACATGAGTTGTAAATAAGAATCATTAACAATAAAACCATTCCGTCCAAAATTAGTGAATCAAGGCACTTCTGATCCACCTTACAAAATTTTATTCACATCTATATTCACTTATTAGCTAAATCATGTCACTTACATGTAAATTTTTTTTTCATAAAACAAATCCAACAAACTATTAGAAATTTTCACACTTACATGTTGAGTTCATAGCTTACCCACAATGCCACTTAAATACATACTTACTTAAATGGTTTAGTACATATCAATGGATAGATTTATGAAACAATTATTCCCCTTGAAAAAACTATCCAAAGAGTAGATGATACAGGGGATAGAGAAATATACTTAAAAATTAGAGAAAAATAGGTGGGAAACCCATGTTCAACCTCATCTTGAAACATTATTCCTTTGGTAATGGTTTTGTGAATATGTTAGAAAATTGTTTCGATGTAGGAACATACTCTAGTTTCAATTAATTATTCTCCACATGATTTTTGATAAAGTGATATTTGATATCAATATGTTTTGAACAAGACTATTTTACTCTATTTATTATAAATTTTATGGCACTATGATTATCACAACCCAATATTAAGGTTAACTTCACTTCAAAAACTAAGTTGAATAGAGTCTTCATCCATATAAGTTTTTTAGAAGATTGAGTGGAAGAAGCATACTCAGATTCATTCATACTAAAATTAACTAAATTTTTATTCTTATTTTGAAAAATTACCCAAATTTCCCCTAAAAATAAAAATACACCTATTGTTCTTCAATCATTAATACTTCCTACCCAATCAACATCTGACTAACCAAAAAAATCAATTATTTCTAAGCTATCATATCTGATTCTAAAATGTATTGTGGCCTTTATTTATCTGAGAATTATTTTCCTAGCCAATATATGTGATTATTTTGGAGCACTTTAGAATATTGAACACAAGGTTGAGACATAAGAAATTTTAGGTCTTGAGGCATCCAAATATAAGAAATGTCTAATCAGCTTCCGAAAATATTTAGATTCCACTTCTTTACCATATACACCTTTAGAAAAATTGGTTCCAACTAAAATTAGTGTGGAAATAGGTTTTCAATTTTCCCTGAAAAACATCTTAAGAAGTTCCTTACCATAATTTTCTAGAGAAATAAATATATGTTTCTTCTTTTTTGACATTTTTAACCCAATAAATTATTTTATTTCCCCAAACATGGACATTTGAATCAAATCTTTCACCTCTTCAAAAAGACTTTAACATGTTTGTTGATGCTCCTTTTCATCACAGAGTCTAAATGACTGAAAAAGGTGAATAACTTAGCATAAATTGATTCATCCTTTGAAGAAACATCAAAAATTGACAAAGGCATAAACAAGTTTGTGATTCAGCATGAGCTGTGCAGGTTCCAAGATGGTCACGTAGGGTACCTGCACGCCACATATGGGCGCGCAGGTGACCTGTGCACCCTATTTGATTTTTTCTCAGGGTCTTCAGTAGCCTATAAATACCCCTTATGGGCCCCCCATTTCGAGGACAAAAAATTCCAAAAGCCAGATTTAAGCTTCTGGCACCCTAGTCTCTTCTGTAAGTCTTCCGAACACTTCTAAGGTAATTTCTTACTTAGAATAGAAGATCTAAATAGGGGAAATGAGGCCTAAGTGTTGAAATTCACCAACACCTGCGCGTCTAGGTGTTTAAACCTTAAGGGAAATGGACACACCTGCGCTCTGCCTTATCCCTTCACCAGAACCTACGCACCAATCTTTTGGAAGCCCCTAGGGATAATACTAAGGGATTGAGCCATGCCTTGCCCAAGTATTACTCTATGGGTTGACCATCGTGCAGGTACCTATGTGTCGTGCAGGTATACCTGCACGACCGGGACCTGCGCGCCTGCGCAGGACCACTACACCTACTCATTTTTGGGTGCCCCTCTTGCCTATTTACCTCTCTTATTCAAATCCACCTCTCCTTTTCAAGATTTATCATTCAGAACACTCTTCAAATCCATTTATGGCATGATTTCTTGGTTGGCTTCCTTATCTGAAAGGAATTCTATGGACCATCTCTCAAAACCTAGTGATTTACATATCTTTATGTCACTAAGGTTAGATATTGAATTCATTCAACCTAATCCTTTAAATATGATAGGATCTTTAACCTGGGACTCTTTTTCAGGAGTAAGCCTCAGTCCAAGTTCTCTTAATATGGGCATCCTCCTTAAAAGTAATACCCAAGTCCCCTAACCTGGGCCTCCTTTTCAGGAGTAAGCCCCAGTCTTAAAATTCCCTTAATTTTGGGCCTCCTCTTTAGGAGTAAGACCCATGTTCCCAAATATGGGCATCCACCTCAGGGGTAAGCCCCAAGTTCCAAATTCCTTTAACCTGGGACTCCTTCTTAGGAATAATCCCCAGTCATAATTTATCTTAATCAGTCTTAAATTTACTTTTGATTTGGGCTTCCTTCTCAGGAGTAAGCCCAATCATAAGTCCCTTCTAATTTGGGCATCCTTCTCAGGAGTAAGCCCTAAGTTAAGTATCCAAATCTCCATAAATCACATATACCTTTATAGACCTTGTTCCTAGATTTCTTCCCTGAAGTAAATCCTAATCTTCATCTATCTAGGCAGTCATACATACATAAGCCCCACATCATTTCTTATGATTACATCTTTCGTGGCACAATAGTCTGGTTTTACCAATACATCTTGTTTCTCACACCGAGTATGACTCACGTGAGTTTAGAGCATAAAAGTAATTATGGAATCTTTCTTTGAGCCATCAATCATGCATAAACATCATACTCCCTTACTCGAACTATGTGGGTTCTGATTCCTTCCCTAAAAAAGGATACGTAGGTAGCCCATCTGCGGGTACGATCCCAACTATGAAATAATTCATGTCCTTCTGAATGAAAATAAAATTCAAGTGCCCCACTAAGTGGCTTTAAAACTAGTATGGTTATCATAATGAGCAAGAGATTTCTATATAATGTGTTAAAAGATACCATTGAACAAGGATATCTAAAAAATATAGATGATTATCTATCAATGAAGAACCTAAAATACATATACAAGATTCTATAAATCTCATACATATCAATCATTGACTGTGAGATCTAAATGAAAGCTCATTTTTATACATGGCAATTTAATAAGGATTCACGAACATAACTTAAATCTATAAAGAGAGTCCTGGAGTAGACAATAGTTCCCCTCAAAAAGTTGTGGTGATTCCGACCTCCCATCCTCTCAACCAATGCAAAATCTTAAGCCTCATCAGTTCACAACTAATGAGCACCTACCTTTGGAAAGTAGGTCCAAATGGATATAGAATCATTGGATGTTTCCGGTTCTACGAACAAACCCGTTAGAAACCGATTGGAATGCTTTAACCTTAAACAAATGTGGTCATCCCCATTTCAAATAGGGAAATAAAAAATGGTGAACCCGATGTGAATCCTTAACCAAGTTAAAATGATGTTTTACTTATTTGTTAGGCCAATATTTAAACTCAATGAGAGGGCAAACAAAACAATCAATAACATATGTGCTTATCCAAAAGTTTTAGTGGCCGAACTTATGTTGATTATGTCTGTTATATCAAAAAGGAACTCTTTTCCAAGATCTTCTGTGTTACAGAGATGTATTTTCTTAAGTTCACACCTGTGAATGCCTCTGCTGTGAATACCTCTACTGCTACTCTTGCTGGATCATCGTCCGCTCTGAGGATGAAATCACCTACTCAGCGTCTTCAACGTTGGGTATCAAATGCACTGGTTAAGGAATACCGTTGACATGGTACTATTCCAACTCTAGAGGTTGCTCAACAATCCCTCTAAGTCAATAATTCACCCTGGTTGCCCAGACAGTGACGACCAGCGATCAAGAAGCAGGTGGTGCCAACCACCGTTTCCAACCGTTTCAGGTCATTATCCCCTAAACGCAATCACCATTCCTTCCCATATTCTGGGGTGGTGAATGAGAAGGTAACTCAAGGCCTTAATTCAATGAAACATGATTCCTTCCCGAGGGATCCCACCAAAAATCACCACCAGACTCGTGCGGAAGTGCACCCTCAACATGATGAGGGTGTCATATCCAGGCGTTCGGCTCAGGTTCCTCGAACCCGAGCAGGCAAGACAAACCACCAGAGGCGAGAACTGGTCAATAGTGAACATGTTCTTATCTCTACCATTTATGGAGAAGTCCATCAAACCAACTTGATGGAAAATAACGAGCGGGCATACACACCCGTCCGTCCTGATGTTACTGCCCAGTAGACTTGTCTGGCAGTAACACGCCAATCCCGCCAGGAAATTCCGGCGGAGTATTATAGGCAGGAATATACAACTTTTTATAACTCATCAGCTAGTCAGCAGTCTCATTTGACTACAACCAAATAAGGTCGCCAATTTAATATGGTGAAAACTGATAAGTAGGAACATACACCTGTTTACAATCAACAATTTTGTCTGTAGTATCGTCTGCCAGTATTGAAGGAGAATCGTCAACCATACTTGACGAGGAATACAAAGCAGGTAAATACACTTGCCAATGTTAATCAAGTCTTCCAACAGTCTCGTTTGGTAGCGCTCAGAGAAGTCAGTCGGAAAGCTCCGACGACAAATTTGGAGCAGACTCAACTCTTCGCCCCCACACATGAGTACTGTCAAAATTCAATGGCAGGAAAAGGAGGATAGGAGCAAGAACACACACCTAATCCAAGCACGGAATGGATGTATATTCCTGTTCTGGCAGCTGAAGTCACCAAACATATTCAAACAATGGTGAAGGAGTAGAAGCAAATCCTTGCTCATATTCTGGATGCCTACCAGGATATTATAACAGCTTCAGCAGCATCACAGGGAAATAAATGTAAATCTATCCCTACCAGTGGAGTGACACATCAACAGTTCACTCCGAAACAGAAACACACCTCTGTTCCAGTCCAAGAGGGTTGTGGGGCATAGTCCCCCATTTCATATGGACAACCAAGTCAGGCACATACACCTGATTTGAGTGGAGATAATCAGCCTAACCTGATCATTTCTCCTGATCAGGCACATAAACATGCCCATAATGACCACTTTTGCCAACAAGTGGTTCCTAAAGTGAGTAAGAAGGCGTCTAAGAAAAAGACCCGCCCAACACAGTCAAGAAATAAAGAGCCAATTTGTAATAAGGCCTTGATCAATGTTGGAGTTCTTGAATCCCTCAGACAATTATCTGTTGGAATTCAAGATTATACTTCCTCATTTACCAATAGTGGGAACATTAATTCCGAAGGTCTTCATCAGACACTTCCTCATGAAGGCTTGCTTCATGACAGTTCGGTCGATCTCGAAGTTTCATCTTTAGATGAGAGACACAAGAACCCTCTGTGTGGCCAGAAGATCAAGGAGAAAAAGGTTTCATCTTTTTTCTGTAACCCACCATGGTGGTCCTCCCCATGATGATGAATTTAGCTGCGAAAGTCCTCTCTGTAGTAGTAATGCACATTGCCTGGGAAATGCTCCAATGGACAATGTAGTGACGAGAAAGCCCTATTATCTTGAGGCACTTGAAAATGTAAAGCCAGTAATGTCTGATGCTTTACCTCTAGCAGGTGAAATAATTTCTCAATCAGAAGACATCCTGGGGTGTAGGTCATTCTCCGAACCACCCATGGGTCGTTCATCTTCTAGTTTGATCAGTGAATTCTCTACCAATCTTGTTGAATCCGATGAATTAATAAGGAAACACCAGCTCTAGTCTAGTCAGGTATAAGAATATTCATTTAATGATAAAGAGGAAGTTCTGAATATGATAAAATAACTCGTGAAAGGTGAAGTGCCAGTTATGTTTTGGCCTTTGGCTGACTCTCAGTATGACATTCCAGAGATGTTGACGGAAGATGGAATTCATGATATTTGTCTCAACATATGGAAAAATATTTTTCAGTTGAAAAAGAAAATATTATCTTATGATGAATATGAAAATCATGTCAAGATAATATAAGGGTTACAACGCCAAATCGACTTGGCATCTCTCTCAGTTTCTCGATATCCGAAGGATGAAAAGAAGGAGAGAGCCCTTCAGCGTTCATGCCTTGGCTCATTAAGAATATTGCGCCAGTTAATTTCCAATTCCCCATTTGGTATTCATATCAGGGGATGGGGTGTTCATGGAGCACTACATTTCACTATACTCTCCAACCAACAAATCCCACCGAAATTGGTCTCATGCAATGTTATTGTCCATGGCCGGCCACACCCAATTGGCTTTGTTTGTAATCAAAGGCTCGGTCAAGAAAAAGCCTCAACTAGTTCTTCTCAAAATCATGAATACAGAGAACAAGTTGTTGAATTACTCCTGCATCAAGAAAAAGAGAATATCAAACAGGCTTCTCGTTTAGAGCATGCACATCATCAAGTGACAGAAGTGTCAGAAATCATCCAACGGTCATTTGAGCTGGGTGATTTGAGTGGATGTTGGTTGATGCATCCATCTAATTTCTGGACTAAAGTCCGCAAGATCAAGAGAGATTTCAAGAAATTATCAGATGTAGCAGCTCAAGAACCACCCCAGCTTTCCAGACGGGGGACTCTTTTAGCCCAACCCTCAGAATCAACAAATAGGATTCGAGGAGTTGAGAAGGAACAACAGGGACAACCCCAATCCACAGGACTGGGGACTTTTTCAAATCCTCAATCTCTCCCTTAGAGAAAGTCAGTCTTCTCTCGATTAGGGAAGAATCCACAAGAGGAATGAATATCTGAATTATCAGGAGATTCCCTCCAAATTAATGCTCATCAAGAAGTTCCTGAGGGATCAAATCAACAAAAGGCAATGTCTCACCAAGGACATGGAATAAGACAATATCGTAGAAATGCTGATAGAAGGGATGCAATTAATTATGCATCAATTAATGTCATCATTTTTGTTGTTTCTAGTCCCCCAGATGAGGCTCACTCAGAGGGATCAGATGAAGAAGTTCCTTCTCAAGAAGTTGTACACACAGACACAAATGAAGAAGGTGTGCGTACATGAAATCCAAGGATTACCTAGAATCTAGGTATTCCTTAAAGTAACCCACTTACCTTTCTCTGAAATGGGTCTAATAAGGGGAAATGAAAGAATCAGGTTACATCCCACCCTTCCTCTAGAGAAGGCCAATCGCTCTCACTGGAGCAAAGATTTGCACAAAAGGAGGAAGAAATGAAGGAATTAAGGAGGTTGAATGCAGAACTACTTCAAGGTAGTCTTCCTCCTAAGCATGCTGGAGTCAGTCAGCCAAGGGAATTTGTTGCAGCTACTAAGATGGATCAAGAATATCCTCCTCTACTAGTACACCCCCACAGGTCTAATCCTACAGGTTATGCACAACAACAATTGGCGGTGCTACCATCAGTTGCAGTACCATCCACCACACCTATCCAAGCTCCAATTGTTGCACCTGCTCAAGTCCAAGCTCAACTAGACGTTTCTCAAAAGTTAATAACTACTATTGAGTCATTAACAGCTTAGTTGGAAGATATAGAGGGAAAACAAGCTCAAATTCAACTAGAAAAGAGAGCTTACCCTGAATGGGTTGATGCAATTCCTCCCCCATCAAATTTTTCATGTACCACATTCCCAATATTTAATGGTTCGGGAGATCCAGAGCAACACTTAACACATTTTGTTTCTAGTTGAGATCCTATGATGGGAACCCCTCAGTAACAAGAAGTAGTTAAGCTCAGGTGTTTTGTACAGTCATTATAAGGGCCTACTTTTGTCTGGTATACAAGCTTGCAATCCCGGTCAATTACCGGATGAGAGGATCTCCGCCAAAGATTCCTTCTTCAATTCAGCTCAACGCTGCAAAAGACAATAGTTTTTTATCTTACAAACTATAAGAAGAGGGATAATGAAAGGTTTTTAGATTTCATTGCTCGCTGGAAGGGATTAACAAAATCCCTAAGCTTAGCACTCCCTCAAGAAGAATTGTTGTCAATCTATGTGGAAAATTTATGTGATGATTTGCGCACACCGTTGATACCTGTGAAATACACAGGATGGTTTCGAGACCTTACTTTGATCGCTCAACATATTGAAGACTCTCTTACAAAGACTAAGGATAAAGGTTGTGTAATTACATCAGCTCCAGGAAAGATAATGGGTAAAACAGAGACTGCTATAGTTACGCTTAAACAAGCACCTGTACCTGCTTCTAATTCAAAACCTTCATCTTATCGAAGGGCTCAACCTCTTGAGCGTCAACAACAAAGGCTATTTCATCAATATGATCAAAGATATCGAAGAAGAAAACAATTTTAGGATTTAAAGAGCAAAGTTTACTCTTTTCAAAATGATCAAGTTCCTGGTTACTTCATTTCGGCTCTGGAAAATAATTTGGATCAATTGCCAAGGCCCAAAAGGCCGAACAAGGAAGGAGATGAAGACCGTCCCAACTATTTCCCATTTCATCAAATGTTTGGGCATCCCATTCAGGAGTGTTTTGTCTTCAAAGAACTCCTACAAAAAATAGTGTACTCGGGACAAGTCAAATTGAAAGGTTCTTCAGCTCAGGTAGCATGTGTTACTGCTACAGATCCATAAGAGTAAGGTGAGTGGCAAGAAGTTAAAAAAAAATGTGCAGAAATATGATGATTGGATGGTCAGAAAAATGATCAACTAAACTCATGCCATTTTGCGAACACAATTGAAGAAACCAACAGTGTCTTCTGCCATGAATGCCACAGCAAAACCCTCTTCAGCAGAGGGAAAATCCTCAAAGGGGCGACATAATTCAAAGAATAAGGAACAATCAAAAGAATATGAGATCGTGACAGAGCACAAGTTGTCTTTGACTTTGGATGATTTTATGCCATATACTTTAAAGCAACGGGAACCGTCCCACCAAACGGCACAACCTAAATTGGATAATCAGGAAGGGTCTTTATCAGATGAAGAGTTGATCTTTGAATCTGTTAACATGATTCACTTAACAGATCCTTATGCCAGCCATAGTTTCGATTTTGATGATCCTGAGTTCCCTGTATCAAACAGAGGAATTAGAGGGAGCTCCAGAGATCTGGGATACAGAGGAAGATGTGGATATCCCAGAAGACACTATTCCAATCCTTCCCCTGCTAGAACTATATATGCACCAGAAACTCATGGCAGAGCCCTTCAGCGGGCTCAACAAGAACAAGCAAATTCTTCCACCAATAGCAGATTCAGTCCTAGAAGAATTATTCTGGAGGATCGGTTAGAGGTTCCACCTTCTTCCTCCCAGCAAGTAAATAGACCTATTCAGTCTAATCTTTCAAATCTAGGAGTATTTACAACTCCTACCCCAATACAAGATGCATCTACTTCCAAAGCATCAACTGCTATGGTACCTAAAAAACCACATGTTCCTGTTGGGAAACGCAGACCTTTGGATCAAAAGTATGATGTATTGAAACAATTGTCCCAATTACCGGCCAAGTTATAAATTTTGGATGCCTTAAATTTATCAAAGGATCTTCGAGAGTAACTCATTGAGGCTTTGTCAAGTCCTCCAGAATTCGAAACTAAAATTGCTGCGGATAAAGTCTACCATGTTGAGAATAATCCTACAGAATTCCATGCAGTAATATCTTTCACAGATGAAGATGAAAATGATGTTGTTCATGTACATATTAGACCTTTGTATTCATCTGGAAAGGTCAATGGTGTAGACGTCCGAATAGATTTCATTGATAATGGTTCAGGATTCAACCTCATCTCCATTCATATACTTCATCGATTGGGCCTCACATAATCTAATTTATCTCCTTCTACTTTGATGTTACAAGGATATCATAAAAATGAACAAGAACTATTGGGAAAGATTACACTCATAACTTGGTTTGGAGATCTTGTATCCAAATCATATTTCATGATTGTTGATCATGACACAACCTTCAACATCTTGCTTGGAAGACCCTAGCTACATCAACATGCCGCTATCCCTTCATCATACCATCAATGTCTCAAATATTGTTTCAATGGTGAAATTGGGACATTGTATGGTGATAAAGCCCCATTCAAGACATGTGAATCTCAATACATTGAGCCAGAATTCTATCACATGAGGGGAAAGGAGAAATCCATAGCAAAGGTGGTTACCAAGGTTAATGCTCCATATGGTTTGGAAAAGATTCTAGTAAACCCATTTACACATGTGAGTACAAATTATGTGTTTCCTATCAGTCAAATTGATGGGATAAACCTAAATCAAAATAATCTTATGGAAACCACCATAATGTCAATTACGGCAATCAAGCTAGACAACATGGGAGAAAGTGGCGATTCACCAAGCAATGATGAAAGCTCAAATGGAGATCCCTTCATTTCATCCGTTGAAATCCAGCAAGTCTATACTTCGCCAATCAGGAAAAAAGAAGTTATAGCAATGTAAGAGGTGAATGATGATGTCAATTCTCAATCCACCATCTCCTCTATATTACCCAAGGAAGACCCTTCATCATCAATAGGGTCAGAAATGGAAGCCTCTTCTTCAAGATGTTCAAATTTTAGCATCTATTCTGATCATGGAAATTCTACTTCATCATCTACTATGAAAGTAAAAACAGAAGAAATAACACATGTTGAAGAAAAAGAAGAGGAATATCTCAGGGATGCTCCTCCAGCATTTGAAGAGGGTATCTCTACCACTGTGGATGAACTCAGAGAAATAAATCTGGGTACACAAGAAGATCCACGCCCCACTTTAATTAGTGCGACCATGAATCTTGAAGAGCAAGAGATGTATATTTTATTTTTAAAGAAAAATTGAGATATATTTTCCTGGAACTATACAGAGATGCCAGGGCTTGATCCTGATGTTACTACTCATCGTTTGGGTTTTCCAGAAGAACATCGAGGATTTAAGCAAGCCGTAAAAAGAACACACCCAACTTATGCTTCCAAAATTGAATCTGAAGTAGATAATCTTATCAAAGCTAACTTCGATAGATAAGTTCAATATCCCAAGTGGTTGGATAATATTGTCCTTGTGAAAAATAAGAGCGGAAAAATTAGAGTTTGCATTGATTTCAGAGATCTTAATCGGCATTGTCCTAAGGATTATTTTCCAGTTCCGATCACAGAACTCTTAATTGATGCAATAGCAGGCTATGAAGCACTTTCCTTCATGTATGGATATTACGGGTATAATCAAATCCAAATGGCTCCAGAGGATGAAGAATCTACAGTTTTCAGATCCCCTCAGGGTGTGTCTTGCTATTGGGTAATGCCCTTTGGCCTAAAGAATGCGGGTGCAACCTATCAGCGTGCAATGCATTGTATCTTCAAACCCTTTTTAGGGAAGTTTTTTGAATGTTATGTGGATGATTTGTTGGTTAAATCCAAACAACTTTCTAATCAATTGGATGATTTGGAAGTCATATTCCACAAACTTCGGCAACATAATTTGAACATGAACCCCTTAAAATGTTCTTTTGGGGTAACCTCAAGAAAATTTCTCGGCTTTTTTGTACGCCATTGTGGTATCAAGGTCGATCCTGAGAAGACAAAGTTGATCCTTGGTATGTCACCTCCTCGAAATTTGAAATAATAGAGAGGACTTCAAGGACACTTAGCCTATATTCAACGCTTCATCGCCAATTTGGCAGACAAAAGTTTACCCTTCACCAAATTGATGAAGAAGGGAGTCACTTACCAGTGGACTGAAGAATGTTAAGAAGCATTTAATGTTCTCAAGAAATATATATTGAGTCCACTGGTATTAATTCCACCTATTGAAGGAAGACCACTTATCCTCTATGTGACAGCTTTAGAGCGATCATTGGGTGCATTTCTTGCTCAGAAGAATGATACTGGGAATGAAAACAGCCTCTACTATCTTAGTCGGACTATGCTTGAACAGAAACCCGATATTCATTGAGAAGTGCTGCCTAGCATTAATCTTTGCAGTTCAGAAGTTGAGACACTACCTGAAACATCACAAGGTCCAATTGGTATCTCGCAATAACCCATTAAAATTCATCCTTAGTCGTCCAATTCTTACTGGACGTCTGGCAAGGTGGGCGGTTATTTTGCAGCAATTTAATATCCAGTATGTGTCTCAAAAGGCGATAAAGGGACAAGCTCTGACTGATTTCCTTTCTGAACATCCTTTAGTAGAAGATACATCTTTAGATATTGAACTTCATGATGAAGAAGTTTTTTCTATTCAAGATAATATTCAAACATGGGAAATGTACTTTTATGGTGCTTCCAAAAGTCCAACAGGGAGGAAAATGGAATATCCTAAATTTAAAAAAGTTGGGTTAGGAATTGGGCTCATTTCTCCAGAAACGGCAGTGCTACCCTATTCTTTCTCATTGTTGGGAGGCAGGACAAATAATGAAGCAGAATACCAAGCTCTTATCGCAGGATTGGAGTTAGCACTTCAAGCACAAGTGAATCACTTAAAGGTGAAAGGTGATTCAGACCTGGTAATCAAACAAGTCAATGGGGGATTATACCATCCGAAAAGAAGAGTTAATCCTTTTGTATGATTACGTCAGATGTTTAATGGAAGAATTTCCTTCAGAACTGACATTTTATTATGTCCCAAGATCGCAAAATGCTCAAGCTGATGCACTGGATAATATAGCCACAACTCTGGAAGATCCAAATCAAGACGAGACAATCATCAGTATTACCCCCCATCGTACAATTTCACCTTATTTTCAAGCTAGAACAGAGGAAATCAATGAAATCCATCCCATTATTTAACCATATGGTCATACTACAGGATGGATGACACCTATCAGGGAATACCTTCAAAATGGAACACTTCCACCTAATAGAGTTGAGAATGAACAAATATGGCGACGTGTGGTCAATTTTAATCTTTATGATAGCCCTGATCACCTAGAATTTTTTTTCTACAAAAGTAGTTTTGATGGAGTTCTCTTCAGATGCATTGATGGTGAAGAGACAATGGCTTTCATGAAAGAAGTGCATGCAGGAGTCTATGGTGCCCATCAGTTTGGACATAGACTATCTGATCAAATTTGAAGGATTTGATATTTTTGGCCTTCAATGATACAATATTGTGTTGATTTCACAAATAAGTGTCATTATTTCCAAGTACATTCCAAATTCATTCATCAACCCCCAGAGTTGCTTCATACAACTAAATACTCATGGCCATTTTCCACATGAGGAATGGATATAGTAGGACCCTATCCTTCAGCTACAACCAAGCAGTTTAAGTATATTCTTACTACTACTGACTTCTTTTCCAAATGGGAAGAGGCAATACCTCTCAAAGAAGTCAGTTCTAAAATCATTGTTATCTTCATCAAGTCTAACATCATTACCAAATTTGGTGTCCCTCATACCATATTGATGGACAATGGAACCAATTTCTATTCATATGAGGTAAGGAAATTGTATCAAGAATACATCATTAAATCCAATCATTCATCTCAGTATCATGCAGCAGCCAATGGCCAAATAAAAGCCTTCAATGAGACTCTTTCAAACATACTGCAAAAGATGGTGTACAAAGATAAGAAATCATGTACTGACAAACTCTTTCATGGTTTATGGGATTATCAGACCACCACCCGCACTGCAACGCGGTCAACTCCATATTCATTGGTATATGGAACAGAAGCAGTATTTCCCATTGAATTTTAATTACCCTCTCTCAGAGTAGACATTTGTGATCAGTCATCTATAGATGAAAAATTTCAAAATTGATTGGATGAATTGGAACAATTAGATGAAAAAATATTGTGCACCCTGCACCACTTGGAAGTCTATCAGAATCAAATAACACGAGCTTTCAACAAGAAATTTCGTCTTCGTTCATTCATTCAGGGAGAATTGGTATTGGTTCTCAGAACTCCAATGATACCTGGAAAGAAACCTCCCAAGCTTGAGCCAAAGTGGGAATGAACTTAATCAATACATAAGGTCTACTCCAATGGAGCTTATTATTTAATCTCAATGGATGGAGAACTCATCACTACTCCAACCAATGCTAGATTTCTGAAGAAGTATTTTGTGTAACAAAAATACTAATACATCCAACAAGACGTTAAACTACATAATCGTTGGTCTATTCATATGAATTTAAACTATTCACACCATCGTCCATTATGATGTTAAACTGTGACGTCCTAGCTACATGATGCTAAACTGTACAGAAGTCCCTTATGTCCAGCAAGACGTTAAACTGCATAATCAACAGTCCATGCATATAACCTTAAACTATTGTCACTTTCTTCCAACATGATGTTAAACTGTATTGTTACCCTTACGTCAAACATGGAGTTAAACTGTGAAAAAGTCCCTAATACGTCCAACATGACATTAAACTGTGTCCCCATTGTCCTCACTACAAGACATTAAATTGCATATCCATACATCCTAGCTACATGACGCTAAACTATACAGCTCCCGTCCTTGTATATGATGTTAAAATATACATCCCCTCTTTTATCCTTACTGCATGAAATTAAAATGCATAGTCCTCCTTTCATCCAATATGACATTAAACTGTATTGTCCCCATCGTCTTAGCTACAGGACGCTAAACTGTACAACACCCTTATTGTCCAACATGACGGAAAACTGTGTTCACGTCCAACATGATGTTAAACTGTGTCTCTATATTTGTCCTACATGACATTAAACTGTACTTCTCATTCGTCCTACATGACGTAAAATTGAAAAAAGTACCTTAATATGTCCTATATGACGTTAAACTGTATTTTTTCCCTGCTACATGACACTAAATTGTGCAGCACCAATAGTCCTCAGTACAAGACTTTAAACTGCATAGTCCCTTCATATGTCCTACATGACATTAAACTGTGCATCGTTAAGGTTGTTGCTACCTCTTGTTTCTCACACCGAGTATGACTCATGTGAGCTTAGAGTAAACTTCAACCACAACACCCTCTCTGGGCCGCTAACCATGCGTAAGTCCCAACACCACTATTTTTTAGGTCATTGTCCCTAAGAACAACTTGATTACCAATTCATTCTTTAATTGAACTATGTGGAATTTGATCCTTGCCTTCTAGGCTGGGAACGTAGGAAACCTCCTAAGGTTCAAGCCTAAAATCAATCTCTTCACATCGGTTCACCTCCATCTCATACGATGTTGATTCGTGACTCCGCCCCCAAAATAAATATCTTCAAATTGGTTCACCTTTGTCCTTGATATATGACGTTAAACTTTACAACACTTTTGTCCTGTATGACAATAAACTACAACATTATTCTATACCCTCACATGAGAGTAAATCATTATTTACATTGATCTCCAATCATGTTATATTCTAAAGACTACGTGTATACATGGAAATGCCCAAATCTTTTATCTTGGGTCAAACCATCATTGCACTAAAGTCCCCTTTTCACCCTTCACTTGTACGAACTAAATCTATACAAAGGGTTTTTCAAGAACTACGTGCGGCTTGATTCCCATCCTTATGGGATATGTAGGAACGTTCGAGCGTCCCTCGAATCCAGCCCCAAGTCTTTGGGACTAACCCCAAATTCCACTTTCAGTTCCATAGCTGAAAAGTCCCTGTGAAAACACACACTGTGTATTAATTATTATGGTCTAAGCTCTATGACCCTAAACTAAGATCTCCCATACTTTCGTCCCACATGACATTAAACTGTATTTCAAGAACTACGTATGGATTGATTCCCATCCTTATGGGATACGTAGTGAAGTCCAACATTTCAATTCAGGGCCCAGCTACAACATGATTATGGTTAGCATTGATATATTTATCTCTTTAATGCATTGGACAATACCCATTTTCATGTGTCACACTCCTAACCTTAAATACTTATAGATCTCTATAACCCTTTTCTTGACTTCTGGTCACAAAATGTCTGATACCTGAGAGTTCTTTTGCCTGACTATACAACACATGCCCTTAGGCAGCCTTGCATAAACAGTCTACATAATGGACCTGTCAGCCAAAAGATACTATTATTTGACTATGCAACCAATGACCTTAGGTGGTCCTGCATAATTCATCCCCCTAACAACTTTTTTAAATAGTGGTAACTTCATTCTTGGGAAGAAAACCAATTTTGTCCTTAGTAGTATTAATGACAATATGTAGGGATCCGCAAAAAAATAGCCATCCTTAATATATTTGTCCCATGTTCTTCTTCATGATCTGTAAGTATTCAAGTCTATGGTTTATATTTCCCTTCCCTACATTTGGGTCAGACCTTCGTAGGAGTGACATTCATCCAGTTCTTAGACAATCTTGATTGGAAATATCTTCTCCATATTCAAGTACCTCTCTCCATACAGAAAACTCTATGATTTGAAAAATTTGAATCTCCATAAACTTCCACTGGCTTTTTAGTAGTAGAAAAGTAAGTTTCTAAGAGTTCTTTTGCCTGACTATGCAACATGTTCCCTTAGGAGGCCTTGCATAAGTAGTCTACATAATGTACCTGTCAGCCAAAAGATGCTATTATTTGACTATGCAGCCAATGCCCTTAAGTGTCCTTGCATAATTCAACCCCTAACAGGTTTGTTAAATAATGGTAACTTAATTCTTAGGAAATACCTATTCTAATGCCTTTTATCCCTTTTTCGTATCATTCCTCAGATTAAAAAATTTCTTAAGTCATAGTTTACATTTTTTCCCTCATACTTGAATATGGTAATATGTTTTCAGATAAATTATCAAGGAATTGAGTCAATTTTAATCCATTCGGTCAAGTCTATTTCGACCTTAAACATTAGACTTTTTATATCCAACATGCATGAATTTAAACTGCCCACAAAAGACAAGGGAACTCTGAACAAAAGTCAAGTCCCATCTCACTAAACATACATTTTTTATGATTTAGGTAATATTGAGCAATAAAAATATTCAAAGTTTGTAGGGTTATTTTTAGTAATCCTAGAAAAAATCAAACTATGCTTACTAGGCCCATTGGCTTAGGTAAAAATTTAAAATAGGTAGAAAAAGAAGGCATGCACAAATGATTGAAGATGAAAGTGTTTTTCATTTGATGGAAAAGAGTTAGAAGGAAATCCACAGATTGGAGTCTCTTCTATTTTCCAAGAATTACAAAAGGCTGTCAACATAAATCTTCATTTGATTTACAGCATCCCGAGTTTCATCATCAGCCACTTGAAGCTCATGCACTTGACCAACTTTACTCTTTTCAGATTGATGGAGTGATTTCTTGGCATCTGCAATGGTTTTCATTCCATTCATTTGAGATCCTTCCAGTGAATTATTAAGTTGGTCAAGTTCCCCAGTAACAACATCTAACTGTTGCTGAAGATGCATCTGCTGGACGACTTTCTATTTGATCTTATGCTTCAGATCCTTTAACTTGGCAGCATAATCAGCCTCATCTCGGGGTACCGTAGCCTCAAATTCACTGATATTGGCTGACAGCCTCACCCTGGTCAAATCTTGACGATACGTTTTCTCATGCTCCCTCCTTAAGATGACCTGTTTCACCGCGCTAAGGATCTTTTGATATCCAAAATCGCCAAGTCCCAACATGATGAACATGGATGAAAATCAAGGAATCTTCGATGACAGATCTTCTAGAGACACTTCAGATATGATCTTCCATATGTTTTTCCATGCCTTGCGTCATGAAAATTGGAGTGCCTTTTGTATCTCCAGGTCTGATTCAGCATCACTGTCACAGGGGGAATATAATCTGGGATTAATGCACTTAGGGAAGTGCCCTGTTCTTCTCAGTCCCCCTAACCCGTGTTTCTTCACTTTCTATTCCCGTTGGGGCAGAGGCTGAGGCTTCACCTCCAGATCTAGCCAATGAAATTGATGGCCCTGCACAGTCAATTGAAAGTTTTGGTTAGTTTCAAAGGATAACAAAAGTTGATTTGGATGTCTTGCAAATTAAGTACAGTCACAGATATTCTTATCCCTTAGACAACAGTAGATCAATAGCAGTAGAAGGCTCCTCCCCATCTTTCCTAGCTGCAACAGGATTTTCAAGAAGAGTTTTAGGAAGCTCTACTGGGTTCATCTCCACTTGAGCTAATGTCTCTGCAATAGTAGGGTTTTCTATACCCCCTTCAGGCATTGATAGTTCAACATCTTGCTCATATGGAACTGCACATTTTAACCAATCATGGTCATAGATTTAATAAGAATTTATTTTAACAGGATGAAGGATAACACTCACGTCCAAAATCTTCTAAATTACATTGTAATTTAACTTGATCTAAAATATATTCAAAAGATGCGCCAAGTTTCATCATTTCATCTAATGATATCTAAGATTCCTGGTTAGTCTCACCAGTGAGAGAATTTGATGTATCTACCTGGCGACCCACATCCTGCAGCCTCTGACCCTGGACAACTTCTTCAGTTAAAATTGCAGCATCAGTTGAAGTGGCCACCAAAATATCTAGTGTAGGGGTTGAAACTAAAGTATCACAAAATGGAAGTTAGTTTATGTTTCATTAAACATTTTATAAATAATTATTAATTTACCAGAAGCCGGTTCTTCTCTTCTTTCAGTAGCAGTAGGAGTGGTACTGGGAACAGAAGCTGGTTCCTCTTCAGGAGCAGCCAAGTCAGCATGAATTTTTTACTATTCACCAGCATCCTCTGTGGTCCTCATAGGAGGGTCAGTCCTTTCCCTCAAAGGTTAAATTGAAGAATCTACTAAAATCCCAAGAATAATGAGCAATCTTTTCATGGGTTAAGACTCATGACTATCTGAAGGACTTACCACTACTGATGAAGCATTTAGTTATGGGCTTCTTTCTTCGATGCCTTTGTTTCTTTGGATTTTTGGGAGTGTTGACAGTCTCCTCTCCAAATATAGGTATTGGAGAGTGAAAAGACCTTTCTAACTCCTCGTCTATGGTTTTCCAGCCTGGAGATACCTCGCCCGACTCACGTGAAGATTCATTAGCCCCGATGGTAGTACCACCCGGGCTATACTGTGGTGAAGGAACCTCAGAAATTCCTTTCTTTTCAAGCTATAGGATGAAGAAAATAATTTCCTTTAGAAACAAAGCTTTGACTGAAATCAAGTTGCAGAGAAAATAAGGAAAGAGACTTACATCTTCAAGAGCCACGTAATCGTGCCACTCCTCATCTCCAGAACCACCAGTACCCTCAGTGGCACCACGATCTATCATTTCCTTAACCCACTTGGTGACAGGAATGGAATCTTCAATGGAATATATAAGCATCTCCAGATCTCTGATGTAAGCCCGCACTTTATAGGGATTATCCTCAAAACAGATATCAGTAGAAGCACGAAGATTCCCTATTCCAGGGATGTGTAGCCCTTCACATAAATATAGCCAGGCGGTTTCAGTATCATAATATAAACTCCTCCATGTCTGGACAACCACTGGTTGTAAATATTTAGCATGTGTACCAGAAGGCTACGAGGAGGGTCCTACAATCTTAGACTTCAACTTCTTCCCAGCTCCTGCAACTATAGATAGAGAATAAGAAAACAAGACTTGTTTCTCTATAAAGTAATGATGATTAAAGTTCCCCAATGAAGTAAATCACTAGGAGTTGATGGATTTGGTCTCTTTATTCTAATAGGAGGATTATATCTGGCACGAGGACTCTTTGCCGCATGTTGTGCCTCATCATCCCCATCTTGGGAATCCAGTGAGTCATCCCCATGTGAGGAATCTGGTGAATCAGCTCCAGGTGGGGAAGCATCACCTTCCTGATGAAGGGTTTATTTCTCTACAGTTCTTTTATTTTTCCCCACCTGATAAACCGGATGATTCAACACCCCTCCAGGGTATGATTATATCCAGTTCTAGGCATACCATGTAGCCAAGTTACTCGCCGCTTTGTCAACTGGTAGATCAAACACTGCCCCGGTCTTCTCCATAGATGTCAGCAACCATAGTTGTCGGGCAACCATTGGATGCTGCTCTAACCTGACATGCACAGGAGGCGATACAACAGTCTACTGCGGGCACTTGAATTGGTGTGAAAATCTGTATGGAGCATAGGCCTCACATTTAATATCTCCGTCAATCCTGGTGGCCAGTACACCATCTCTGCAAGCCAACATGTATGACCTCAATTCTAGACCAGTGGTTCCATCATCAAAAAACCTCCCGGTTGGAGGGTTTACATAAGGAAAGAAATTGAATTCCTTGTACATTCTCAGCCTCACCTTCATATAATAGATGCTGAGAGCCAGCGGAGCAATTCCAGAGTATGCATGCACTGATGGTCTAAAAGAGCTTCCAGGAACCTGTACTCCGTTCTGTACATTATATATCCTGAAACGAGTGGCTATCCATCCCCAAAAAACTTGGAATGGTTCTACTATTCTCAAAGGAGACTTACCCATAAATACATGGAGTAAGATCCTGTTAATCTTCAACAAAATGGGGGTGGCCAACCCAACCATTTTCTTCTCATCCAACTTGGATGCCACAAAAAAGGTCCCTGGCCTGACGCCTCCCTTCGAATACCTGACTGGAAAAAGATAAACACTGAGCCACAAGGCTAAGAAGCCCGCCAGATGGGTCTTTTTTGGGATTCTCTAATTCACTATGTACCCCTAATTATCAAATTCTCCTGCTTCTAGAGTCGGCCAGAATGTGTCAGAAGCACCCCTCTTCTCTATTTTGGGGCAAATAGTAGGACGAGTAGAGGTGGGACACTCCCCCTTCTTCCTGGTAAGAAATATTTCCATGCACTCCTCTGGATTAATATCCTTTCTAGAATGAGTTTTGGAGGTTGTGGAATTATTGAGCTTGTAGAAGATCTTCAATAATTCCAAATCCAAAGCCGGAGTCTTCTCCAAATCATTATAAGTCTCCTTGGGGGGGGGGGTGAATTCATCATACATGTTGCCCAGAATTGAAGCCCCTGAGATCTTGTAGACATCCCACAAACTGATGCCTACTTCTCCATGATTCAGATGGAAAGAATTGGTTTTTGGGCTCCAACGGCTGATTAGCTCTGGCACAACCTCATCATTCCTGTAGACATATGTCTGCCCAGCCTAGACAGCTTCATATATTTCAGCTCCTTTCAAATCCTCAACAAACTCTGCACATGTTTGTCGCACCCAGTATATGCACATCTAAGTTGGCTTCACACCTCCACCAGGATGGAAGTCCCAACTCTTCTTCCAGCCTTTGGATTGATCCATTTGGGAATTTCGAAAGATCGAAGGACAACAATGTGGTTGCAGATCAGGCATGTGAGTTTTCAGATTTGGCGTACAAGGACTATGATGCATCACATAGGCCTTCTCCACTGCTCCAGTATTTGAAAATGCTCCTCCACTTGAGATATTTGCTGAAGAAAAATTGGTGTAATTCTGAAACCAAGAATGTGGGAGATATTTCTTTGCCTCTGGAATGTTGACATCTTGCAGATGACCATACCCATAGAGAGGCAAGTAGATGCTCTCTGGAAATTTAAGATGATACTTTTTCAAGTACTTGGACAAGTCTGGGAGAGTGCTGTTGCAGAAAGTATAGTAATCATGGCCAAAAAAATTCATCATATCATCAATCCTCTTGCTAGCCAGTTCATCAGGCATTCCAATTCTTCTAGGAGCCATTGAATATTCACAAAGGTAAAATAATTAACTCTTAAGTGGTTTGATTTTTCATAAAATTTGTGAAGAAATTCGAAAAAAATGGCTAAGTCATTAAGGTGCGCAAGTCCAATTTTGGCGTGCAGTTGTAACTATGTCGCGCAGGTATCACCGCGCAAGTCAAAATACATCTGCAGCAGCGCGACATGGAAAAAAGCACTGAACTGCGGAAAATTATCCATCTGCGTGATGAAAGCAACCTACGCAGTGAGAGTGGAAATGTTTGAGATCCGGGTGCTTTGCGCGAGAATGGCCACATATTTATAGGCCAGGCCGCACCCCTGCGCACCGAAGCATGCACGCCTTTCACCTGCGCGCACGTATCTGCGCGCTCAGAACCTACAAGCCACCTTTCCCTGGTTTTCTTCTTTACCTCAAAGTCACATCGTCATTCCTTTTAGATCCAACTCTGAGGGGGGACTTTTGTGGATGCTCCTTTTTGTCACAGAGCCTAAATGATTGAAAAAGGGGAATACCTTAGCATAAATTGATTCAACCTTTGAAGAAACATCAAAAATTGACAAAGGCATGAATAAGGATGTGCTTCAGCATGGGCCGCGCAGGTTCCAAGACGGTCGCGCAGGGTACCTGCATGCCACATATGGGCACGTAGGTGACCTGCGCGTTGTATTTGATTTTTGGCTGGGGTCTTCAGCAGCCTATAAATACCCCTTGTGGGCCCCCCATTTCAGGGATGAAAAAGTCCAAAAGCCAGATTTAATCTCCTGGCGCCCTAGTCTCTTCTGGAAGTCTTCCAAACACTTCTGAGGTAATTTATTACCTAGAATGGAAGATCTAAATAGGGGAAACAAGGCCTAAGTATTGAAATTCACCAACAGCTACGCGCCTAGGTGTTTAACCCTTAAGGTAAATAGACACACCTACGCGCTGCCTCATCCCTTCACCAGAACCTATGCGCCAATATTTTTGAATCCCCTAGGGATAATACTAAGGGCTTGAGTCAAGCCTCACCCAAGTATTACCCTATGGGTTGACCATCGCGTAGGTACCTATGTGTCGTACAGGTATACCTGCGTGACCGGGACCCACACACCCACGTAGGACCTACACACCTACTTATTTTTGGGTGCCCCTCCTACCTATTTACCTCTCTTATTCAAATCCACCTCTCCTCCTCAAGATTTAGCCTTCAGAACCCTCTTCAAAGCCATTTATGGCATTATTTCTTGGTTGGCTTCTTTATCTGAAAGGAATTCTGTGGAACATCACTCACAACCTAGCGATTTACATATATTTATGTCACTAAGGTTAGAGATTTCATTCATTCAACCTCATCCTTTAAAGATTTGAGGATCTTTAAACTGCGCCTCCTTTTCAGGAGTACGCCCTAGTCCAAGTTCTCTTAATATGGGCATCCTCCTTAGGAGTAAGCCCCAAGTCCCCTAACCTAGGCCTCCTTTTCAGGAGTAAGCCCCAGTCTTTAAATTCCCTTAATTTTGGGACTCCTCTTCAGGAGTAAGCCCCATGTTCCCAAATATGGGCATCCTCCTTAGGAGTAAGCCCCCAAGTTCCAAATTCCTTTAACCTGGGACTCCTTCTCAGGAATAAGACCCAGTCATAATTTCTCTTAACCAGTCTTAAATTTACTTTTGATTTGGGCTTCCTTCTCAGGAGTAAGCCCAATCATAAGTCCCTTTTAATTTGGGCATCCTTCTCAGGAGTAAGCCCTAAGTTAAGTATCCAAATCTCCATAAAGCACATATACCTTTATGGACCTTGTTCCCAGATTTATTCCCTGAAGTAAATCCTAATATTCATCTATCTGGCAGTCAGACATACATAAGCCCCACATCATTTCTTATTATTGCATCTTTCGTGGCCCAATCGGCTGGTTTTACCAATACCTCTTGTTTCTCACACCGAGCATGACTCACATGAGCTTAGAGCATAAAAGTAATTATGACATCTTTCTTTGATCCATCAATCATGCACAAACATCATACTCCCTTACTCGAACTACATGGGTTCCGATTCCTTCTCTAAACAAGGATACGCAGGTAGTGCATCTGCAGGTACAATCCCAACTCTAAAATAATTCATTTCCTTCTAAATGACAATAAACTTCAAGTTCCCCATTGAGTGGCTTTAAAACTAGTATGGTTATTATAATGACCAAGTGATTTCTATATAATGTGTTGAAGGATACCATTGACCAAGAATCACTAACAAATACAGATGATTCTCTATCGATGAAGAACCTCAAATACATATAAAAGATTCTCTAAATCTCATACATATCAACCATTGATTGTGATATCTAAAAGAAATCTCATTTTCATACTTGGTAATTTAATAAGGATTCATGAACATATCTTAAATCTATAAAGAGAGTCCCAGAGTAGATAATAATTTCCCTCAAAAAGGTGTGATGAGTTCGACCTCCCATCCTCTCGACCCATGAAAATTCTTAAGCCTCATCAGTTCAAAACTAATGAGAACCTACCTTTGGAAAGTAGGTCCAAATTGATATAGAATCATTGGATGTTTCTGGTTCTACGAACAAACCCGTTAGAAACCGATTGGAATGTTTGAACCTTAAACAAATGAGGTCATCCCCATTTCAAAGAGGGAAACGATGTTATTTCATTATTCCTAGTCAAGACAATATCATCAATATATATGATAATAATGAGGGAAATCTCCTAACATTAGTTTATGTACAAATTACTATCAAACCTTCCTTTATTAAAGTTAAACTTTCCTAAGTAGATACCTAATTTGGAGTACTACGCCCTTGGAGGTTTATTTATCCCATACTAGGCTTTCTTCAATATAAAAACATAACTTTCATTCTTTCAAATAATAAAACCACATGGTTGTTCAACATAAACTTCTTTATCAAATCATCAATTTAGAAAGACCGACTTCAAATCCATATGAAATATTTTGTAAGTTCATTGTATAGAAATATCATGAATGATTATTATTATTTCTAACATTTCCACCAGAGAAAAATTCTCATCAAAGTCAACTCTTTATATTTTTTGTTACCTTTTCATACTAACATTTATTTGTTCCTTATAACTTCACCATATTTATTCATCTTATTCCAGAACACCCACTTTGTATCAATAATATTATTGTGATTTGGTTAAGGTATGAATTCCCAAGTATCATTCTTCTCAATTTGATCCAACTCTTCATTAATATCTTGAATCCATTTAAAATCCTCAAAAGCTTAATTAACATCTTTTAGATCAAATTTTGAATAAAATGAAGTTTGGTAATAACTTTTGATTTTATTATTGTTTGAACATTTTGATGTTGATCACCAATTATGTTTTTGGATTCCACTTTCATCCTTATCCTAGGATTAGATGATTTAGATTCTTCATCATCATTAGAAACAACAAATTCATATTATTATTCTTGTCTAGGATTACAATTTATTGAATCATAATCAGAACTCCAAAAAAAAAAATATTTCACCCTATTCATCTTCCTTATTTGCATGAGTTTGTTTAGTATCTTCCTCATTTTTTTTCAAAAATATTCACATAAATAGATTCAAATAATATTCTTATATCTTTATTAAAACATCTACATCCTCTTCCATCTAGAGTATATCCAAGAAAGATTCCATCTCTACTTATCTGATCAAAATTTACCAGCTTTCCACCTTTATTATTTATGATGCATGGACTCTGAAAAACTATTAAGTGGTTAAAACTAGATGTTTTGTCCTAAAAAATTTAATATAGAGTCAATTAGAATATTTCTTATAAAAACAACATTTTTGAATAAAAACAGTTGTGCTCATGTATTTCCTACAAAATTAATGAGAAAGACCATGCTCAAGTAACATAGCATGTCCTATCTCAACCAAGATTCTATTCTTCATTTTAGAAAAAATATTTTTTATGGTGTGTGTGGTGTACTAAAGTCATAAAAAATTCCATGTTTTTCAAGTTAAATTTAAAATTCTTCATTCTTATATTCACCACCATTATTAGTTCTCAACTTATTAAGAGTACCCACATTACTTCTTAGCTTTTCTCCTGAATATTTTAAACATCATCATAGCATCTGAAATATGTTTCAAATGCATAATACAAGCAATGAGATTAAAATAATAAATTAATGAAATGAAGTACTTATCTACATAAGTTTATTTCTTTCTCATTGGCCCAAAAATATTATAATGGATAAGTTTTAGGGGTTGAGTTGAATTGATATCAACTTTCTTGTTCACTGAGTTTGTTATCTTTCCTTTATGAAAAATAACACAACAAAAATCTATTATTATTAGCATATAAAGAATACCATAGACATTATCTTCAGTTGATAACATACTCATATTTCTCTAAAAAATACATCCCAACCTTGTATTCCATATCTAATTTTATTCCATCATGTTTAAGTATCAAGAGTTTTGAACTTCACCAAAATGAAACAAGTTTCCCTTTATACATTGTCCTCTTGTAACAACATTACCATCTTCCTTTATTTTTTAAAAAACCCATATTTTCTAGAAAAAAAATTATTTCCTTAATGTCAATGTTGCGAAACAAATTTCAAGTTATGTTTCAGCCCATATAAAAAAATTATTTCTTGGATTTCAATTTTTCTCCCCCAATGATGGCTAATCCAACACCTTTAATTCTGAGAGATTAATCATTTCCAAATTTCTCTATTCCTTATTTGAAATATTTAACATTATTCAAAAATTTCAAATATCCTTTCATTGGAGAAGAACACCCACTATCCAAGATCTATGGTCATTCTCCTTTGGTAGCTTTGAGAGTAGTTTTTACAAAAAGAACCTCTTATTACCCTTTTTATTTCTTCACCTACAACTTATGAGAAATATTATACACCTTATTTTATGTTGGTAATAAAACAAGACATCCTTTTTTATGATTTATAGGTTGTTCACATCTTCCACAAATATTTTCTAAAGGTTAGAATATATTTTCAATTTTCAAAACATTCTTCTCAGATTTCTTCAAAACTTCCTTCTTATATTTTTTTGAGAGGATTTATTCCCCCTAAATCTTTGAATTCTATATTTATTTTAATAGATATAATCTTGTTGATTAAACCAACAAATATTTTCCATATTCCCAAATCCACCACAATACTATATTTACCCATAGAAGGAACACTTTACTCTATAACTT
Organism: Viscum album; assembly: GCA_963277665.1. Classification (NCBI taxonomy): domain Eukaryota; kingdom Viridiplantae; phylum Streptophyta; class Magnoliopsida; order Santalales; family Viscaceae; genus Viscum; species Viscum album. Next base: position 173,463,840 of record OY728119.1, on the reverse strand, counting down.
CCATATTGTCCGGAGCTATGAACATATTTTTAAGCAACCTTATAATATTTAACATCAAAACTTTTTTTCACCAACCTTCATATTATCATCCCAATTATTATTCTTCAAATAGGATTTATTTGTATCCTTATCAGAACAAAAAAATGTTAGAAACGTTTTCTGACTCAGAATTTTTAGAAACTTTTATCTTCTCCACTTTTTTGATTTTGGACACATATATGACTTTCCCATATTTTATCTTCTTAGAAACATATTCAACTTTATTCTAAACATTTGAAAGAAAATTTTGATCATAATCATGTTCACCCTTTAGAGAACTTTCATCAACTTCCATGATAGAATCCTTGAATCTTGCAACTATATTATAAGATTTAGAAAGTTTTTGTTGAATAAATTCAAACTATTCTTCCTTTTACTTAAAAATAACATCAACATGTTCATCCCAATTTATTTTTTCCTCCATATAACTCTTTATAAAATTAATTTATTTGATTAAATTAACTTTTTCTTTAGGAAGAAATTATTAAATTATTATTGCAGGACTTTAATTCTTCAACTTATTGATTTCTTTATCATGTATTAAAATATTTCATAGGAATTCCTTCAATTATCTTTTCAGATGAAATTCAAGATCAACATATTTATATTTAGAATTACTACTTCCAAATACTTCATCAATAATAGTTTCAATGAATTTATTTTCTATAACCAATTCCGTAAAATTTTCAGATTTAAATTCACTATATTCATATTCATAATCATTATATAGAAATCTTTTTCTTTTGGATTTGGGGAAAATTTTATCATTTCCCTTTGAAAAGTATTTAGAATTATCACTATGTTTATTCCAATACCTTTTATACCTTATATTATCTTCATCACTTTTGTATTCATACGTTTTTGGGGGGAAATTTACAGAAAAGTGCCTAACAAATTCATATTCAATGAATTTAAAGGAAAGTTTCCCATTTTACTTTAATGTACCTCCTTTAAATTTTTTATAAAACAAGTATAACAACTCATCAATATTTTTACGATACCATATTTTTAGATTCAAAATAAATATCTTCTCCTTCTTCTTCTTCAAGAATCTTCTTAGAACTTTCCTTGCTTGGAAGCCTTGAAGGAAATCTATCGATAAAATTTTAATTTTCATTTAATAACTTTATCTCTTATTATATCATAAGTAATGAGAGTACTACGGAGATCATGCAAGGATAGAGTTTTATAATAAATATCTTCCAAATATGAAACTTTGGAATCAAACTTTTCTAGATGAATTCTCAAAACCATTTCAACAATAGTTGATTATTATAACTTTTCAATGAGACATATTATAATGCTAACAATATCATTCACCCTTGTAATTAAGTAACCAATAGATTCATACTCACCCATTTTTAGAACTTCATACTTAAAACCCTCAATTTGTGACTTATATTTCATTACATTTTTGTTACCTTAAAAAATGCCCCTAAACTTTTCCCATATACCATTGATAATAGAAAATCCCTTCACTCTTGGAAACTAACTTTCATAATGTGACGAGAGTAAAGAATTCATAGTTCTTACATAATTCTCAAGATTATTTTTATCCATAGATGTGAGAGGTAATGTTTCATCAATAGGTGTAAACCCATCTGTATCTTCTTCCAAAACATCATTACCAAGAGACATAAGATAATAAAACCTTATATCATTGTCGATATTATAGTTATTAATATAAAAGAATAAAATACCCTTATTTTTCACATAATTAAGATTATCCATAACAAATTATCTTACAAAAACTTTAGAAAAGAGTAAATAAATAGAACCTTTGTTTTGATACCAATTAAGAAATCCAATCCAGGACCAATGTATCACCGAGAAGGTTGAATCAATGATTTTTTTTAAGTTTACCTTATTTTGAAACAAACTTCACCTCCTATTAAACATTTATCACTTTTATTAAAACAAAAAAATCACACATTCATAGGGACACAAGTATTTATAAGGTTGAATACTCAACAAGAGTTGCTACATCTATGGTGTGGTTTAGAAATAATCCATTACCAAAAATATAGTAGAAAAAACACTTTCATGTGGTTGATCGGTGGAATACCACATCCAATGGACCAATGTCAGTAGTGAATTATTTCTTTGGAACATCTCAATTGATGATTTATCCTTATGACTTTTTTATCCAGTGAATTAGATAGTTCGATGGATCTAAAAATATGATAGATTAGTTGATCAGTACTTCATGAAAACATCGACTTCATCAACTTAAAAACTCTCCATCCTTTCTTCCTTAACAAACATTTTATTTTATCATGAATTTGAGAACATTAGGATCGACATTGAATCATATAAATCATATTGGAAAGTTTATATTACTTTCCATCATTTCAGTATCATTTGTCTTCCCATCCAATCCATAATCTGATTTTGATAACTCAGAAACCTTGTCTCCCATTATTTCATAAGTCTTTCATCATAAGTTTCCTAGACAACTTATGATCTATGAGAACTACAAGATCAAAAATGAATTTTCTCATTTTTTATAATGACATTCAGACTCTGATACATTTACTCATACCAATTGAAAACTTATTTCAAGACACAAGGTGTGTCCAGAAAACAAATTTACCCATAAAAAATTTCCAGAATAGAAAATCGAAACCAAAGAAACATTATTATCAAAACCGTGTCTAATATTTTGAAAAATATACATCCTATAATCTGATCACCAAAACATACAAAGTAAGGTGATTTACTTTATTGATAAAAAGACCAAACAATCAATACAAACTTCTTCCTGCAACCCAAAAACAATTCTAGACAACTTCATCCCAACACACATACTTTGATAATGGAAACAAAGAACACCTACAAATAGAAAATATTATATAGAACACTTTTGTTCTACATTTTCATGCCAATAAGTGAAATCTAAGATCATCCAGGTCTTATCTTTGAAGTTTATCATCTTCTCAAGATGTATCTTCATATAATATTAGTTACTACTTGAATCCATGTGATTCAATAGTTATTCAAATGTTTATTCTTATATTTTTGTTTACACTTGTTGTAAGGGAGTATGTTCTAGCCATGGATAATTATTGTAAAGGGAGATTCTGGTTGAAAGATCTTTCACCTTTTTAATAAGTAAAAAATGTTTGTACTCAGCTGGAAGCCCCCAGGAAAAGGGATATTATAGTAAAAATCACCAAGCTTACGAAGTATAGTGTTGGTGGAGTGGACTAGGGTATTTCTATTCCCCAAAACACTTTAAATATACCATGTTCAATCTCTTTCCATTAATATTTTATATTTATGATAGTAATTCTTTTAAAGAAAAATATTTGAACTCACATAACTCAAAGGTGGTGGTTTAATGTAATGAAAATTTTAGGAACTCAATTAACCCCTCTTGAGTTTTCAGCTAGCCATACTCTGGGAAAGTAGTCGGTATAAAATATCATGACTATTCAGTTCAGAATTATCAAAGGTTGATGCCCAAATATTATATTTCAAATGGATACTATGGATGATAACTGATAAGGTATGTCAGTGGTTAGAGACCCTTACTTAAATGGTGAGAATTATGGTTTCTAGAAGGCTAATATGAAAATATATTTGGAGAATATTAGATTAAGAGTTTATATTAAATCATTAAAGACTTATGTAATTCATAATATAGATGATAAAACATTGGATGCTACAACTAAAAAATACTATGATCTAAATTTAAAATATATGGATGCTATAATCTACGGATCATAACTAGATAAGTTCAACAGAGTTTCTCAATGTCAAACTACTCATGAAATGTGGACTACTACATAAGTTTCTTATTAAGGTACAAACAATATGAAGGCTCTCAGATATTATATTACCAAAATTAAATTCTATATATTAAAAATGGTGTAAATATAAATCATTAATTAGGTGAATTGAAGACTCACATAGATTGTGAATAATATTGTTGCTCTAGGAGCACCAATTAATGATCCAAATCAAGCATTAAATGTTCCAAGAGTTTTAAAACTATGTATATTAGAATATTAGATGAAATTAGAAAATATATATAGGTCAATAATTGTAAAATAAAATATTTCATTAGAATTATTATGATGTATGAAGATGAAATGGAAGTTGAAGTTGGAGAACACAAAATGATCAAGAAATAAATTCCACTTTAAAGATTTATATTTATAAATATCAAAAAAATAAAAAAGTTATATAGGTCACTAAAACATATGAAGAAGAATAATCCTCATGAAACTCTAGATGAAATGATAAACTTACATAGTGTTCCTGAAAATTTATAAAGTTATACAATAAGGGAAGAGGTTTTAGAAGAATTTTAAACAAATAAAAAAATCATGATGAAAATTCTAAATAAGTAAGAATTTATGAGTGAAAGAAAATCTAAGAAACAAGATGACATACTATCCATAATTAATTGAGAATTTGAAGTCTGACAAAAATTTATTCAAGAAGGTTGGATATAAGAAGAAATTCGAGAAGGATATGAAGGGAAAATGGAGTTCTTCTGATGAATATATTGAATGTACATCTTCATGATCAGAAGTTGAACCTCTTAATTAAAATTAAAACATGTGTTTTATGGAACAATGGGTTGAGGTAAATTCTTAATAATCTTCTAATAATGATTGAAAATAAATAAAAAAGAAAATTTCTCATATAAAAAATTAAATTAATATTGTACCATGATAGAAACTAAGCGTGAAAGATTAAAGAAGAAAGAAAGCTCTCAATAAGTATTATAATAAAATTTTCAATAAAAAGGAGAACTATAAAAAATATATTTTAGATTATAAAGATCAATTGGAAAAATAAAATGCCTCATGCATTGAACAATTTAAGATAATAGAGAGCCTATAGAAGAAAGTTTAAAACATTAATGATTCTGCAAGTTTTTTCACTAAAGAAGAAGATTATATAAATAAAAATCTTGGTCAAAATCAAATCAAAAAGGAAAAATTTGAAATATTAAGTTTGTGTTAAAGGCCCAAACATTAAGATAACTATTTTTTGACTATTTATAAAAAAACTATTTCCAAGTTCACCTATTTTCATTGTAGAGAAATGGGAAATTATGATAACATCTATAAAGTGAAAAGACTCAATTTTTTTGTATGTAAAAATTATTTTCCTAAAAAAAGTTTCTCAAAAGTTTCTTCTTATTTTTTTAGAAAACAAAAATGGATTCGGATCCTTAATACTCTTGTAGCTAACATTTCTGGACCCAAGAGAATTTGTGTACCAAATAATTCTTTTGTTTTATTTGTCATTACAGGGAACTATCTATGTAACCAGCAACACAAAATAGTTTATGGATAGTGGCTATTTAAGACATATGAGTTGGTATTTCTCAAACATTCACTTACTATCTAAAATTGATGGAGGTTATGTCACATTTATGGAAAATTATAAAGGAAAAAGTGTTTTCACTAGATCAGTTGGAAATCCACAATCTATTATCATCAAAAAAGTTATTTAAATTGAAGTCTTGAAGCATAACTTGATAAGAATTTCTCTAATTTTTTATGATGGTTTTAAAATTTATTTTTATAACAAAGAATAATTATTTTTCAAATAAAAATATCTCAAGTTTAAATCACTAAGAACAAATTTTTTTTATACTTTAGATATCAATTATTTGTGTACAAAAAATGTAAATTTTTTGAATGATAAAATTGATGAATCATTGATTTTCCATAGAATAATTGGACATTGTAATGTTTAATCTTTGAATAATTTTTCTAAAATATATTTTATTTATGACTTTCCTAAACTTAAATTAGACAAAAAACCACGTGATGAATGAAAAATGGTCAAGAAACAAACATCATCTTTTAAAAAAATTGAAGATATTTTATACATATAGAGCTATAGAGCTTATACATATGGATCACACTTGAGCCTCAGCCCAGTTGGTGAGGACTCTAAAGTGTATCCAGGCGATTCAGGATCAAATATCGGTGGAGGAACAATTTCCAGGGGTATTGTAGGTACTATAGCAGGTACTATAGCGGGAACTGTGCAGCACTGTAGCAGGCACTATTTGACACTATAGCAATCTCAAATTTGCCCCTGTTTGGGCCTTCGGGCCACCGATTTGGTCCCTGAGTCCCTTAAGGCCTTCGGGCCACCCATGACTTCGGGCTAGTAAGGCCTTAGAGCCACCTCAAGGCCTTCAGGACACCTTAAGTGCAGATGCAAACCGAACAACCTACAAGGAACAAGATCTATAGGAGGATGAGCAATGAGCTTTCACCATAGTAGAAGCTACACAGATTGAAATAATGAGAGGGTATGAGACATGCCATCAGGACAAGCCTGTGCATGCATGGGATAGCCTAGCCGAACAACTATATGAAGGTGGAGATATTATTTCATGACGATGATGTTGGGGAGGAGTAGTTCTAAGTAGTTGGTCTGGGTTGTATGTAATGTTTGAAGCCTACGAGAAATGAATTTCTATAAGGCCTATAGGCCATGTAATACTTACACCTACGGAACTTTTAAGGGTTCCACCTCACCCCTTAAAAGGTAGGATTATCAAAAATCAATAAAAAATGAAGGCCTTCGGGACATTGGATGGATTATCCCTATGGATCTATTCAGACCTACTAGATCTACAATTCTTACTTGAAAATAATTTTTTATGCATTGTTTGATGATTTTTCAAGATTTATTTGGTTTCTCTTTTTAAGACTTAAGAGTGAAGTTTTCTATTTTTTATTAATTTATTAAAATCATGTAAAATTAGAAATATGATAAAATTGTGAATTTAAGAAATGATCAAGGAGGAGAATTTGAGAATCATGAACCTAATTCATATTTCTAAAAAACGTATTAGAACTACTTTTTCTTCCCCCAGGATACCTCATCAGAATAGTGTTGTTGAAAGTAGGAATAGTAATTTGCATTAAATTTCTAGAATAATGTTATGTGAATATAAATGCCAAATAATTTTTGGGATGAATCTATTAACACAACATGTTATGTCATTAATAGAGTTATAATAAGTCCTATTTTGAAGAAAACACCGTATGAGTTATGGAATGATAGAAAACCAAAGGTATGATACATCAAAGTATTTCGATGCAAGGTTTATATCTTTAACAATAATGAAAATATTGAAATGTTTGATCTAATAACCGATGAAGGTATTTTCCTAGGTTATTTTACTTCATTTAAAGCTTATAGAGTTTTTATCAAATGTTTCAAGATTATTTAAGTATTAACTCATGTGAAGCTTAATGAAAGTGATCCTTTTCCTCAAAAAATGACTCAAACTAATGAGAGAAGTGATTATATCAAGGGAATTATACTTAAACCCCTCCTTAACAACAACAAGGATAATGATTTAGAGCATGATTATTTTAAACCAAATCTAGTAAGGGTTGATACTAGTGACCCAGAAAGTGTGCTTCCTAGACTCCCAAGAAATAGTAAATACCATCCTCTAAAAATAGTTCTAGGTAGTTTGGATGAAGGGGTTAGATCTAGAATAAATATAGGAAACATACTAAAATTATATTCCCTTTTTATCTTAGTTGGAACCTAAATTTTTAGAATAATAATTAATTAATAAAAGCTAATTCTTAGCCATGCAAGAAGAGTTAAATCATTTCGAGAGGAAAACATTATGGGAATTAGTTGATAGACCTTATAAATATCTTGTTATTGGAACAAAATGGGTGTTTAGAAACAAATAGGATGATCAAGGTGTAATCACTATAAATAACTCAATATTATCAAAAAAGGTTATAATTAAGAAGGAATATCTTATAAAGAGACATTTTCCCCTATATCTAGATTAGAAGAAATTATAATTCTTATAGAATATGCATCTTAGATGAATTTCAAAATATATAAAATGGATGTTAAATATTATTTTCTAAGTTTAATTTTAATCGAGGATGTTTTTGTTAAATAACCTATTGGTTTTGAAGTTCCTAACTTTCAAAATTAATTTTTTAAAATTACCAAATCTCTCTATGGAAATAAATAGGAACCCATGTTATAAAAGATTGGGCTCTTTTATTTTCTAAAATGGAATTTTAATATGGAAGGAATGCCCTATATTTTTTAAGAATGATTCATCCTTATATATTATTTTGGTACAAATATATGTCGATGATTACATTTTTGGGTCAACAAATAAAATATTATTTAATAATTTTTAGAACATATGGAAAAGGAATTTGAAATGATAATGATGGGTGAGTCAAATTAATTTCTAGTATATCAAATTTTCCAAAAAAACTTTGGTAATATATTAAACCAAATAAAATTAATACTTGATTTACATAAAAGGGTTGGACATGAAAACAATTAGACTTACTCAACTCTTATGAGATCTAATGTTAAACTTGATCTAGATATGGATGGAAAACTAGTTTAAAAAATTTTTATAGAGTAATCATTAGAAATTTATTATATCTTACTGCACATAGAACAAACATTATGATTTTAGTATGTCTTTGCATATGATTTCAATATAATCCAAAATAATCTCATTAAAAAGTTTCCAATTTTTTTTAAGATTTTTCAATGGAACTGTGTATCTTCCTCTACTTTTTCCAAAAAACCTATAATTTTAATTTAATTTCATATTCAGATGTTGATTTTGCTGGATGTAAATTATATAAGAAAATAACATCTGGAACCTATAAATTTCTTGGAAAATATTTAGTATCTTGGTTGAGTAAGAAACAAAACTCTGTAGCATTATCAACTAATAATACTAAATATATTGTTGTAGGAAGTTGTTGTGCACAAGTAATGTGGATGAAAAAACCCAAATAGATTTTTGATTTAAATTTAATTGTGATCCAATAAGATGTGATAACACTAGTGCAATAAAAATTTCAAAAAATCCAATAAACCATTCTAGAACAAAGAACATTGATTTAAGACATTATTTATTAAGATATCATGCACAAAAAATTATATCAATTTAGAATTTATGTGAATGAAAAATCAATTAGTATACATCTTTACTGAACCATTACCTACTAACATATTTTATTTTATAAAATATAAATTAGGTTTATTTAATATTTATTGGTTTTAATTTTACTTACATTGTATCTTAATTTTGTAATTAAGTAAATATTTTATTTTCGTTACTTTATTTGAGATTTTGAATCATCATTTTAAAATTTAGTCACATTATAATAAGACACATTACCAAATTTTTTGTAATGATTAATCTAAAAATCCTTGAATTCCCCTTATATTACCAAAAAGAAAAAGAAGGTGAGTCAGTTTTACTTGTTAAACCTTTGAAAACCATCAAATCCTCACATATCTGCTACCCAAACCCCTTCTTACCTAACCCTCTAATCTTCCTAATATATTATGGAATGGAGAAAACTACGATAACCAATGGAACCTATTCGAGTATGATCAATAATTCAATTATGTTAAGGAATGTTTTAAGTGGATGAGAAATAGATTTTTGATGGATATATGGAATAAACATGATGAATAAGAAGTTTATTAACCTTCAGATATGGGAATTTGTATTTTATGAATGAAGAAACAAACTTGTCTTTGAGAAATAATTTCAAAAGGTCTACGATACAACCATTTCCATCTTGGTGACAATTAAAAACTCATCATTATGATCGTCTACCATAAAAGATATTTAATAACCTATATGGAAATGGATGGCACATTTAAGTGCCCTCATCAAGGTTACATAGACTTTAACACCTATTTAGTTGTTATAGATGAAGTTAGTCAACCAAAAATGATGAAGTCCCTATTCGACACAATGGATGTTGAGAAGAAGCAAGTGAAAGGCTTTGAACCTAAAATAAAGGTTCTTATAATGTTCATTTATTCTTAAATCATATGATTCCATGGCGAGTTTAAGAAAGTTATTTTCTTGGATTCCACTTTACTTAATGTCTATGATTATTTTTTAAAAATAATTTCTACTGTATTCTTACCCTTACCAAGAATCTGAGCTCACTCCTTTTTTTTATTTTCATAGAATTCCTAGAAGTGTATTATGACTGATATGTGGGGTTAATCTAGGAGAATAATGGTGTTCTCTAAAGATTATCTATGTTTTCTTTTTTGTTTTGAATTGTAATGTAAGTTTAATGTATGTAATCTATTTTCCAAGACTGCTAAACTGATCGGTCCTTTGGGATTTGATTCCTTATAATCATGACAATGTATTAAAATAATGTGCTAACTCCATGATTTTGGGGTTAGGGCGTTACAGTTGGTATCAAAGGAAGTTTACCAACAACCTTGGAAATTAGATTTATAAAAAATAGATTAGAAAACATAACACTATGAATGACTTTGAGGATAATTTTAAGTATACGATATCATCCTTTAGATTTGGTAATGAATAACCTTGGTTAATCCTATGGACTTATGGATTGAGAAGAAGATGAAATCATTTAGAGATACAATAAATGATTCTTCATGAATATATAACTGTGATTAGTGTTTATCACTTTCCGCTTTTAGTTTTGGTCAATAGTTGAAATCATCAAGGTTATACAAGTAATGGTTATACTACCAATAATAAAGAATCTATAAAAGAAAAATGAGATGATGGGCGTTAAAAGTAATAATATATTGAAGCATAGTTAATGGTTTAAGAGTGAAGTGGAATGATTAAGGTTGTTTTATATGTTGATTCAAGAATTATTACATTAATGGTTTTATGGTTATAAGAGTCATGAGATATATAAGGATTGTACTAGAGTACTTCTTCTTAAAGATTTAGAAGCATATGAGTTTTTATTAAGGATTTAAAGGTGATCAAATATTTGGTATGTTACAATAAGAGCTACAATAAATTATTTTGAGAGTGTAATGTTAAGATTGATTTTGGAAATTTAGAGACCTTTTTGGGTAGTGAATTTGGTGAGAAGTATTTTGGAAAAGTCTTAAGGTTGTAATGGGATAAGTTAAACAGTTGATATTATTTTTTGGGGTTTATGTATGATTTATTTGATATTATATACTAACCTTTTTGGTTTTAGTAAACATTTAAAATATGAATTAAATACTTATGGACCATTTGATTCATTTAAATCACTTCATGCCTAAAAAACCATCTTGAATATATATCTCTAAGTGAAAGAAATGAAGTGAAAATAGATCGAAGCACAACCAAAGGATAACATTGATATAAGGAATGAAATTAATTAAGTTTTCTCAAGTTCTTATCTGAATAGTAAAATAATCCCCCAAATATAGAAAAAAGTATCTAAAAAAATGTTTTATCTGAATACCTTACATTTTGTTGAACCAATGATATTTTAAATCACTATAGATTTATGGATTTGACGCCATAAAATTTTCCATTGATTGTTCACTAGTTTTTGATTGATGGCCTCAATCACTCCCTATATATATTTACGTTTTCCTCCATGTACATATTTCTACTTGCCACTAATATTCTCATATTCAAAAGCCTAATTTTGTGATGAATTTTTCATTTAACTTTCCCTATTATTAAGAGTATATTTTATTAACCCTATTTTCGACGTGGGTTTTCCACAATGGTATTTTCTAGTCTCAACATTTTATTTTTGATGTACAATTTCAAATTATGAGGATAAAATTTGTTGAAGGAGAAGAGAATGTAACCCCCAATGTTTTCACAGTTTGTCATCATTTTAAAGAAATTCAATAGTTTATATTGAACACAATACTGATTTGTCTTGTGTTACACACACCAATGATTTTTTGTAAAATAACACTTTAGTAATATAATTATTTAAATGATATATTTATAACTTATCCATTAAATATAGTAATATGAATAGTAATAAATAATTTTTAAATTCTATTCATAATTTTTTCACATAAATAAAAAATATTTTTAATTAAATGAATAAGTTTTGGTAAAATAGTTATATGTTTAGAAATACTATTTTCTTAAAGAACGACTATTTATGTGTTTTTGTGAACAATAATAAAATTAATTTTAGATACTCTTATAAATTTAATTTTTTAAAATATACATTATTTTTGAATTTTGAATATCAAAATTATCTTATAGAGAATTTTTGGTTTTTTTTGAAAAGTTTCACTTTTTGATGAATAGTAAAAAATACTACATTATAGTTAAAAACATACTTTTTTTATTTAAATAATTATTTTAATTTTAATTTATTTTTAAGTAAAAATAGATAAATAATACAAATATTTATCTATTAATACATCATTGGAATCATTTTTTATAATATAATTTTATATAAGAAATTATTGAACTTTTAAAATGTCTCTTTTACCGGCCCGCCTTATTTCCACTTCTGCAGGATTAACATTAAATGTAATTTTACCACATCTATGAATTGAATTTTAAAAAATGGACATACATATTTATAATCAGTATAAAAAATGTAGTTTAATAGGATCAAAATATTTTTTGGTGAATAGTAACTTTTGAATTTTATTTACCACGATTAAAGATAAATAGGATACTTAAAGGTAAAAATAATATTATAATAATATAAAATTACCCTAACACTTTTCCTAATTTCATTGGATAATTTTTCCTCAACCCAAATAAACCTTAGGTAAAAAATAGGTTCCTTTTTTAGCAACTTGTGTAAAATTAGTACATTTATTATATTTTATTTAAAGAAGAGTTAAAAATGTCATATTGAAATGTTAATAACTAAATAATTTTTAATATTGGGTTATACATAAGATAAATTAAACTATAAATATTCATTAGAAATATAAAAGTTTTATGTACATCATGATAATTTATTTATAAATTTTAGACATTAAATAATTAAATTTAACTTTGACACAATGATGATGTAGTAATTGATTTATTAAAGGAAGAATAAAATAAATGTTATTAATAATATTAAAATAAATATAATTTGAAATATTTTATACCATACATGGAGTTTAAGGATGACTATGACATGTTAGGGATTATTTAATGTTTTTTTGAAGGAATCATGTTGTTATGAATTTTTAAAAAGTCAAGTGATAAATTGTGTAAAAATTGACATAAATGAGATTTTAAAATAAATAATATGTTATGAAATTATATAAATTCTTAAATATATATATATATCTTGACCAAATGACTATTATAATTTTAAATATATCATAAATTATTCAATTGGGGTTCTTTTGACATTTTATAGTAACTATATTAACCCTATAGTTCAAAAAGACAAGTAGACATAATAAGAGTTAAACTGTTTAACTAAGGGTTAAACCCAAAATATAAGGTTTCATTAACGACCTAAACTTATCTATAAATTATTTTTAGGGAGTATTTATACCCATCCTCATATTATCCTTTAAATATATAACCTCTGAGTTATTTGAAATTGAAAATCAATTAATATTAAATTAATAGTTTTGGATTTTTCAAAAGTGCCGATCCCCTCTCTTATAAAAGGGAACCTCTTCTTATCTTTTATTCACAACTCTAAAAACCTTGGGCTCAGAAAAAAACTACCCATTTATTCTCCAAAATTCCCTAAATTCACTCTAGAGTCCCTAATTTTGGAATAAAGATAACCTAAGGAGTCCTTTTATGCAAATCAAAAGAAGACACTCAAAGAAGATGTAATTATTTTACAGACTATTTGAAAGTTATTTTCTTCATATACTTATTTTTCCTAAGTTTTTTCCATAATAAATTAATAATTCCAGAATATAATATATGATGATATATTTTTATGATAATGGTAAAACCATTTTACTCTTTTTACCCATCCTAAAAAAACAATATCATCATGGGTGCGTACGTACGACTTACCGTCTCCACACTGTGGTGTAAACTATTTTTTCATGAATACTTTATTTATATGAGTATAATAATGAATATAATGGATATAAATAATAAATATAACATTTTATTGTTTCTATATAATTTATATTACATCCAATTCCGCACCATTTAACCATTAAGGGAATGATACCATCGCTCGTGCGAACGTACGACCTACCATCTCCACTACGCAATGAGATTAATTTTCCATGTTAACCATTTCAGAATGATTATAAAAATAAATATACTGAATAAATATGAAATATATGTCATAATAATTCTACTATAATAATATAAATTTGTCATTTACTTACTTCCATTCAATATGATAAGAAAACAGAAACATTGTTCATGCGTATGTACGACCTTTCGTCTTCATGAATAGTGTGTTCCATTTCATTTATATATCTATTATATATATTTATATACTGAATATATATGATATATAAATCATATTTTACATTATTTAAGTAATTAAATCAGGATCTATATAATAATATCAAGAGTAACAAGTCAAAACACGTACAATAAGAAAATAGATTATTACCTAAAATGTTTCTTTAACTTGGAAGTTATTAATAGATGAGTAATATAAAGTCATAAATGAATAATATATGATATAATAAATATTATTGTTATTCTATTAATAGTTAATAATATGTTTAAAACCATTATACAGGAGTTTCAAACACGTATGGAGAGTATCAAACCTAAGGTAAGGGAATTCTATCTCATGTTTAATTTTCATGAGATATGAGCCATGTTAACCACCTATTTCTTGTGTGTAGTGTATGTACTATCCCTATTATGTTTCATATCATGAATACATTTATTTTCATGGTATTTAAAGATTAATTTTGAGATATTGGGCTTATTATTTAAATGTTTAATGTGGTATGCTACGTTTTGAATGTTTAAAGAATTAAGCCTTTCTCTATTTCAATATTCTTGATATTACTAAACATATTTATTTATATGTATATAAAGGATTATAAATAAAATTTTATTTATATTTTTAGTTTCAATAATTTTTTTCAAAAGGAATATTTTTATGGTGTTATGTAAGGGACTATTTACCTAATATATCATTTTAAATGAATTAAAGATTTATTTTTATAAATATTTATTATTAATGTACATATTTTCAAAATGGTTTTAAGGATTTATTTATATGGAAATGAATATTTTTAAATATTAATTCCTTTCAAAAGTTTCAAATTGGTATGAGATACTTTGAATCAAAAATATCTTTTTAAATGTATTCTTTTATTAGTGCGCGACTTTTGAATAAATGGTTTCAATGAAAATGGGTATTTGTTTGATGATATTTTTAATGATTTTATTAGAGTATTTTCATCTATGTAAACATCCTACGTTGGATCTTATTATTAATTGAGGTTTAACTCTTATTATATCATTTACCATATTTTATTTAATGGATTATGATTAATTTGAATTTGGATGTGCTATTTAGCTACCATTTTTGGGTTATGGTTAAAGTATTCATATTTCGCATACTAGTTTTTTAAAAAAATGATTATGTCGTTTATATTTCACCATTTTCATATATAGAATGTATTAGACTTAGTAAGTGATAGGTAGGGACCTCTATATCCCCTTTATGCATTGGTAGGTCTCATGAGATGAATTTAGTTGGCAAAAGCCCTTCACATTTGTTTCAAAGTAGTTTTAAATTTCCAGAAGGATGTATCTTGACACAAATATGATGGGTTTCTACCCATGGAATTAATATTCCATGAGGATAGACCATAATAGTAGTTATCTTGTAAGAAGGATAGATCTTGAAACAAATCAAACAGGTTTCTACCCAAAGAATTAAATTGTCACAAGGATAGATCTTGATAGTTGCTATCTTGATGACATATCTTGATAGTGCAGACATCCAGAATTATACATTCCCTCATTATGAAATTAGTTATTGATATTACATGTAATTATTCAACTAGTAGAATATATATTGTTATGCCTACTTTATATGGTATTAATTATTCATTCCATATTGTGCTCAAGATTATGTTTAAAGGGATTATGTTTCAGTTATAAATATTTCCTTAATGTTTATGATTATTGTTTTTGACAATAATTTCCGATGTACGCTTACCCTTACTGAACATCTGAACTCACCCCTTTATTATGCATTATTTTCCCATGACTCCTGGAAGTGTATTATGACTGATATGTATGGTTAATCAAGGAGAATAATTGAATTATCAAAGGATTATCTATGTAGTAATTTATGTTTTGAATTGTAATATAAGTTTCATGTATGTAATCTATTTTCCAAGACTACTAAATTGATTGGTCCTTTGGGATTTTATTCCTTATAATCATGGAATTATATTAAAATAATGCACTGGATCTGGGATTCTAGGGTCAGGGCATTACATCCTGATGTCATCTCTGTTCGTTCTTCATTTATTCTTAAATCTTTAAGAAAATGAAAAACTGAACGAACATGATTAATATGTCTTTAACATGTTAATTAAAACTGAATTAAAGAATGAATAACATGAAATAAAATCTAACCACAATTGCGCATATATCAACTACTAAATAAATAATTATAAATTTAAATGTGACCTCTTTAATACCACTTTTTGGTTCTGGGTACAGCGGAAGTTTGAAGTGGTGGGTGATATATTAAAATTTCTTTTAATAATAATTGCTTGGAACTAAGAGCGAGGATATTTCAAGTAAAATTTATAATTAATTTATTTAATATCTGAAGAAATAGTACCTGGTCTTAGGAACTTTCTTTATTGATGATTATTGATCTTATGAAAATTCTTTTCTAGATTGCCTTTGTTACACCTGCAAGGATCCAAGGGTAGAATCCCTCTATTGGTGTTCCACACATGTTTCAATGGTCTCTCATCAACACCAATTATTCTCTGGGTGCTAGCATAGTAAATCTAATGTCTTATATTGTTCCTTATTGATCTCTCATTATTTGGTCTTGATGAAATTATCTCGTAGGTTTGTCATTCTTGAGAGTAGGAGGAGTCGAGAGAGAATTCTTTGTGCACAATAATTCTCCATTCCCAAACATGGAATTGGTTTTGAATGAATTACACAATAGATGTAGCCATATATTTACAGAGTTGGGATTTTTATTACAAAATTTAATTACATAACATCCATTAAATATAATTATAACCATTAATGAAATCCTATTCCACATAATAATAATAATAATAGTAATATTAGTTTTTGGTGTGTCAACTTGCGCAAAATGGATAAATAATATTTAACAACTCGTAAATAATTATTTTATCACTGGACATAGTCTTAGTCTATTAGAAATCCTCTTATATTTATTGATCACTCAAATTAATATTTTATTCTCTTAAATAAATATTTTATTCAAAAACTAGGAAATAAATATTTATTAAATATTGAATAAAATAAATAAATATATTTTATTCACAATCTGGTGAATAAATAATTAATTAATTTATGTGATCAATATAAATTAATAAAATTATTCCTCAGTCTTGAAAATAATATTTATTCCATTAATTAAATTCAAATAAAATTTAATCAAGACCACTAGAAACACTTAGTGAGTGACCCTCTAGAATTATTTTTCATTGGAATTTGGCTGGCTTGCATAAAGTCTAATATTACTATCTAGAAACAATTCAAGGCACCCAAGAGAAAGAACTTAAAGTCCCAAAAAAAAACTACACATGATTGCTCACTATGTAATATAATCCCTTTTTCACATAATCTCATCAAGAAGGTTGCATGACAGTGTCATCAACCTATTTTCTTGATACATCATTTTTTGGATATATAAAATAAACTCATCATTACACAATGGACATGGAATTTTGGGTGATGTATCTATTTCAATAAAAGGGTCGAGATATAAAATTTCATAAATATTTAATGGACTAATACTTTCTTGAATTATCAATTTAATACATGTCATTAATGACACACCAAACATGCCCTACTCTTTGCCAATATATGGCATAATGATTTTCATTCATAAATCTAAGTGTGCGAGTTGTGACATGCAGTAATGACAATCTTAAATTCTAAGGACCATTACACATGCTCACATATAGGAATATCTGATGACACTAAAACATGTGGAATTCCTACTGGTGGTTTTGTTCTCATGATCTCCTATCTTGGAGATTACCAAGTACAAACTTAATGTGAAGAAGTCTCATATTCTTATGAGTACTCACACCTGACGGTCTATGTACTATGTGTCCCATCATAGTATGTTATCCAACCATATAACTATACATTAATAATATTATCATATCACTTCAAGTTTCTTATCATAGAGGGGAACTACTATGACATTATCAATGTGACAAATACTCTTGGAAATTATTACATTATGTACACAAAGAACAATGAACAATATGTAATAAAATGTTTAATTTAATATTTAATACATCAAATATGTATGTAATCAAAGTAAAAATAGTTGGTTCTAGGAGACCAAATCTAATCAATACTACATACCAAATATGATGAAGGTACATAGGTCTCTTTCCAATAAATGAAAAGTAACAAAAAAATATATCAATTTCAATAGACACATCATATTTGAATAAATATCTCAATCACAATAGAGAAAACCAAGAACAATAATACCATAACTCTGATAACCTATAATACCCACTTAAAGGGTATTAATTAATCACTAGTATGAAATCCATAATAAGATATTTAATGTCCCAATTTCTTGGTCAATATATCCCAAATAGTCAGAAAAGTGAAAATATTATCTAATACCACTTTTTGATACCCTGGATTGATACCACTCATTAATTTCCTAGTTGGAGTGTCATGAAACATCAAGAATTACTAACCAAACACTAAATGACACCTACTAGTGGTAAATTATAAATCATACAATTAGGGATATTATTCCCTTCATATCACAACCATAAATGAAAATATAAGTAACCAAGCCTCATCCAAAATAGTAATCAAATTATGTAATATCATTAAAAAATATATTCTATAAAAAATGAAATGAAATCTATTTTTATACATCATAACTAATTTCAAATTGGTACTATCACATATAACAAATAAAAAAGACAAAAATACAAAATACGATCTATTATCATCCCTGAGCCTCACCTCAACACAGTCTTCAATTCCATGTCGAGTTTCCCCAACTCGATCCCCTACACATCTTATGCCTGAAATTTTAAAGTGGACATAAAAGGTGCACTAGGACACTAGGAAAATAAGTAATAGAAAATAAATATGCATGTCTAGTTATCATGTGCTAACTAGGACACTAGGACCCCTGACCATACCTACTTTAACCTATTTCAGATATCTATTATATCATGAACATCCCTACCCATTCCTAAAGATGTTGGGTAGGGTTACATACCATGCCTTAAGATCCACCCCCATCCTCAAGTTAGGGTACATATCAAGAACCCAAGCCAATCCTTGACATGGAAGGATACATAATAAGTACCCAAGCTAACCCCCTTAGGTATGATCACTCATCAAGTACCAAATCCAGCCCCTCTTAAAGGAGGGAACATGTAAAGTACCTTGGTCATACCTATTCATTTAAGAGATACAACACATATAGTACCCTAGTACATTCCCCTTAGTTAATTCCGTATAATATAATACCCAACCACAACCCACTGATGCATGGTATGGAACATAGAATAGTTCCCAATCACTACCTGTCGATGCATGGTAGGATTCTTAGAATAATACCCAATCACTACCTTTTGATGTATTGTAGGTTACTACTCATAGTAAATTACCCAATACTCCATAGGTAATGGAAAACAATAAGTCATAGAATATACCCTCTTCTACATGGGAGGTCATGCATCAGTATCCACCCTCCTCATATAGTATACACATGGTTGGGCACCCACATACAACAACCAATATAGAATGTAGCATATCCCACATGCTCACCAATTCATCACCAGGTTCTATTCACTTGAGACCAAGCCCCATATCTTTGACCAATCTTGATTCCCATATAGACTCACATGATACTCTCCTCAATAATATCTTAGTTACACATTCACAACATTCCTATGAAAACCCTTATCTTTAATACACATTAATTCCTGATTTATTGAATATAGATACACTTAATAAAATCCCAAATGATTGAAAGGAATAGTGAATTTGGGTAATTAGATACATATAAAAATTTCATGAAATATGGGCATGACAACATTATTTATAAGATCTAAATCTTTTCCTTAAATTCCAATTAATATTCTAAAACTTCACAGAATAACCTAGGGCTATACATAAGAAAAAAGTGACCTATAAATCCCAATAAATGAATAATAAATTAATAACATGATGAAAGTAAAACATGTTATTCATGTGGAATATCATGGTGACATAAATCAGTGATAATCATAAGCATGAACATCAAATCATGATATAAGATGATAACATCAAGGAAATATATGAATGTTAAAAAAACATGGCATCATAAGAATAAGTCAAGGAGAACCGCTGAGATATCATCTTGTAGTGTTTTTAGGATAACCATACATGAACCATACATGAAATATATGGAGATAGAAGAATTACCCAATGCATTGGATAAATATATAATTATGGGCCCACCTGTCACATTCATACCATGTACATGCATTTTGTGCGCCACATAGATCATACAACACAAGAATTCATTTCATCACTTTTAATACCACAATTAAGGAGTGTGGGTTACATACATGGGAGTACCCAATCGTTTAGGGATATTTACATATAGGTGAATACCCTTGAGTCGAAATGGGTATGGGTATACACAACATAAATGTTTGGTATGGAAAATCACAGGATAATTTCAAAAGCATAAATGAAATATATAAAGGTTAATGGAAGGGTTTAATGAGGGAGAAATGTGGTCTTTAATTAATTATTTATCATTAATATTGTAAATTTATGTGTAAAAACATATTCTATCTTGAAAAATTGGAAATAAAAATGCACAATAAAATGAAATTTCTTGAATAAAGAGGAAGATGAAGAGAATCCCTTACCTTGAAAGGGAGCTTATAAAAGATTTGGAAGATATTATTAAGAGTGTGGTAAAAACTTGAGAGGGATTTATAGATATATTTGGAGAGGAAATTAATACTCAATGGGTTTTTAGTGAAGATGATTGGGTATCTGGGTGGGTATTTATAGAAAAAGAGTGTGGAATTATTTATAAATTTCCAAACTTAGGTTTTGGACTCTATATAATAAAAAAATAAAAACTAAAAACCTTAACATTGGGTTTTCCCATGGAATTTTCCAAAAAGGATTGGTTTTCAATATTTTATAAGGCCATGAAACGAACATATTAAAATAATACCATGGGTGATGTGGAAGTGAGTCATGCTCATAAAGAACTGATTTTAAAATCTTAAAATATAATATTGGTTTTTAATAATTTGTTAAAAGTTTATAAAATTAATAAAATAACTTAAATAACCCATTATTTTAAATTATAAATCTATATTTGTTCATGTATTCATTTTATATTAATTATTTAATCACTTTTGGGATATTATGATTTCATAATACATACCATATATTTATACTGTATTAAACTTTTACAAAAAAATATGACAATCTAAGAAAATAATAAAAAATTCCCCACTGAATAATTTAAACAAAAAATTTGAAAAATAATATTTACTTTATTAAAATAATTATTTAAATATGATAATTTACACTTTTAAAATAAAAATCATTATGTAATGGAAAATACTTGTTTTTATGACAATATAAATTTTTTGACCCTTATAATGATTACATATGACTTCATTAAAATATATTATAATTTATATATAAACAAATATTATTTAATAGGAATATTATATAAAAATAATATTTATTTTAAAATTCACGAATTTATCAAAAAATAATGTCAAAACCATATATTTTCTAAAAAATAAAACTTTGGTTTCTTCATATCAAAATATAATTTTTGTCAACTCATAAATAATTATATATATAGTAATAATGAAAATGGATAAACATAATAATTATTTTATTAAAAATAAAACATACAAATTTATACTACTAGGGTCTATATACATAACCCCTTATTACACCAGCATACTCCCTATGAGCAACATGTGCGGTGGTGGTAATTTATTGGGGTGATTCAATGATTGTGGTTTGGGCCATGATATCGAAAGGCTTTAACTTATCCCATAAATGGTTTAGTTAATGTTTTAGTTTCCAAATGACTTATTGGGCCTAGTTAAGGGAATTTACCAATGATGCCATCTCCCACAGAAGCTCCAATAATCTAACTTCTTCAGGTATGATCCTACTGGTTGAGGCCATCACTTTATTTATCCAGGTCATTAAGACTTTATTATATCCATTAATATATAGTAATATTATTTTTCACTATAAAAATAATATATTATCAAAATTTATGGTTCTTAATGATATTTTCAATTCTACCAACTATATTTTACAACAATCCATAATAAACAAAGCAATGCATGTGTTTTATATAACAACATTACTTAATGATGAATTTATTTATTGAAAAAAATAATTTCATTTATAAAATTTTGGGAAGTTACATTATTACACCTTCATAAATTTAAACCTCGAAATTTCATTTCATATACTAAAATAGAAGTGGGTAATTCTGTTTCATTACCTCTTCTAGTTCCCATGTTTCTTCCTCAAACATGTGGTTTCCCCACATCACTTTTACCAAATGAGTTATATTATTTCATTTAATTATTTAAATATAATCTAAGATCTTAATCTATTTTTCCTCATATGAAATATCATTATCTAAGAGTACCACCTATAGATTCAGTACATGTGGGGGATCATGTATGTACTTCCTTAAGAGGGATACATAGAACACATCATGAACTTGGGAAAGGTTTGGTGGGGGGTTCTATTTGATAGGAAAAAACTTTTATTTGATCAAGGATCTAAAATATGATGATGTATATTGGATTAATATTTCCCTTTTTGACAAACCACATGAATTTATTCAAAAATATATATAAAGTTACAGCTTATCTTTAACCTCAAACTCTAGGTCTTGTTAATGATTTTCTTCATAACTCTTATATCAACATTGTGTGTATTTCATATGTAATTTAAGGATTTGAAAATTTTCAATCATATCATAGATAATATCTATTCCTATAAGCTTCCACTCACCAACTTCATCCCAACATGTTGGAGTCTAAGACTAATTTTCATACAGAGCCACATAAGGTTTAATTTGATTTCTAGAATGGACACTATTGTTATATGAAAATACAAAAGGGAAGGTTTTGTTCCCAATATACTTATAAATACAATGAATATGATATCATGATATCCTCTTGAGTTTTAATTATTCTCTAAGAATTAACATTCATATTTGGGTGATAGGTAGTACTAAAACTCAGTTTTATATCCAATGATTACTGAATTATTCTCCAAAACATCATGGTAAACCTAGAATCTTAATCAAATAAATTAGGGATAGGTACTTCATGTAGTCTTTCCACTTCCCTTATTTATATCTTAGTGATTTGGTCAAGAGACATATCTTCCTTGCTAGTAATGAAATGAACCTGATTTGTAAGGAGATCAACTACCACCCATATGATGTTATTAACTTTAGAGGACCTAGATATTCCAATGAAAATATCTTTTGTTATATTTTTCCATTTATTTACCAGTATGAGAAATGGTTTCATCATACCCTTAGGCTTCTATCATTCTGCCTTGACTTGTTGGAATACCAAGAATTGAGATAAAATTTTTACAATTTCTCTCTTCAAGATATCCCACAAGCATTTTCTCTTCATATCTCTATACATATTAGTACTTACTCGATGAATATAGAAGGAAGATATATGAAAATAATATAAAAGTTCATTCTTTAGTTTTGGTTTTTATGGGACACATATTTGAGTTCAATACCTCATGACACCATCTTTATCAAAGTTGAACTCTGTAATATTTTCTACCTTTCATTATAGTTTCTCATCATTTTTTTGTCTCATTGATCCTCTCATGAATGGATGGTCTATAATTTATTTGATAATGTTAGTATAAGAATCCTATTATTGTTCCCATGTACATACTTTTCATGTCCAATAATATTGGATCCCTTTCAAACCTCATCATTGATAGAGTAGCAGGATCCTTTATACTAAGAGCATCTGCCACTTTGTTCACCTTCCCAGGATGATAATGGATTGAATAATAATAATCATTCATAAAAAACCACCTTCATTGGTGCATACTGAGTTCTATTTGTGTAAATATATACTTAATGTGTTCATGATCCGTATATATTTAACAATTCTATTCTAAGATATAATGACACCAAATATTTAATGTTACAATCAGTTCATCCAATTCTAGATCATGGGTTAGGTAGTTATTCTCATTGTTATTTAATTTATGGGAAACACAGGCTATCACCTTTTCATATTTCATGAGTATACGACCAAATCCATTTTTAAGAAAACCACATTAGATCACAAATACTTTCCCACTAGTGGCTAATGTGAGAAACAATGTAGTGATTAGCTTCTTATTTTACTCTTTAAAAGACTCTTCACATCCATTAGTCTAGAAAGAATTCACTCCCTTCTATGTTATCTTAGTTAGTGGTCTTGGAAATCAAGAGATATTAATAACAATTAAATGATAGCACCCATATAATATAAGGAAACTATATATCTCTATCATTGTTGTTAGAATAGTCATTCGTCAATTTGATCCATATTTTAAGGTTACACATATATCCCTTTTCTAGTGATAACAATCCCCAATAATGTTACTAGATCCATCCAAAACTCTTATTTACTATATTTCACAATAATTTTTTATTTTTTAATGTATTTAGTATAATATTAAATTGATCATCATGTTTCTCTTTTATTTTGGAGTAGAAAAGAATATTATCAATAAATAATACCAAAAATTTATCAAGTTAATCCCTAAGGATTCTATTCATTATGTCCATGAAGATATCTAGAGAATTAGTGAGCCCAAATGGAATCACAATGAACTCATAGTACCCATACCTTATACAAGAAGAATTTTGAGGGATATCCTCCTTATTAACCTTTACTTTATAATATCCTTATCAAAGATCCACCTTAGAAAAGTACTAGCTATATGTATTTGATCAAATAATTCATCAATATATGAAAGGTGATACTTTTTCTTTATCATTATCTTGTTGAGATCGTGATAATCAATGCAGATGCACATTGACCCATCCATCTTCTTGATGAAGAGGACCAAAACACACCAAGGTGAAGTACTTGGGCATATAAACCCTTTATCTATAATATTTTATAGTTTCGTCTTCATCTCTTCATGTTTAAAAATGATCATTCCATATAGAGTCTTGGAAATTGGAAAATATCTTGGTATAATATTGATTGAGAACTTAATATCACAGCTCATAGGAAGACCAAAAATTATTTGGGAAACACATAAGAAAATTATATTATAGTTGGAAGGTCACCAAAGATGATGTTTTCATTAGTATCAATAATATCCATGATTGGGATAATGATTCCAAAATAGATTCATCCTCCTTGTAATTTTATAGAATTACAGTGTGATTTTTGATATATAGGGTTATTTCCTTCTCTCATAAATTTAGGTTTTTCTTACATAATTACAAATAATTCAATTAAAGGGAATATAAAAATGTTTTATGGGAAATACATCCTAAAAATATAGATAGGTTATAAGTTATATATTTGGGTTTCAATAATTTCCCCATTTTAAATTTTCAATGATACCTCCACTTCTATGTTTCATGGTGGTGTTTGAATATCCCTAATAAACTTTCTGGATAGGAAATAATGCATAGAACCATGGATGATAATCCTTCCTTTAACTAATTGATTCATGTTCTAATCATTTACATCATCTAAAATAGACTTAGGGATGAGAATTTTCAAACTATTAAACATATTAAATGGAAACTATAAATAATGATGAGATAACCCATAAATGACATATATTTCTTAACATATGAATTTATAGGTTTCAATCTAAGTTAGCCTTGGTCTATTTCCTAACAAAAAATTGTATGGTCATTTTTCCCCATCATAATGGTTCGTAAATAGCATGTGAATTTACTGAAGAATTTACCTAGAGAGTGTCAAACTAGGTGTGCATAAAGGATTCCTGATCATACATTAGGGGATGATTGAGTTAATACCAATTTCACCCTTTTCAAGGTCATTACCCTAGGTATAACTATGCTATAACCTTATCCACTTATAGTATCCAAAAATAGATTTTGTTTCATGGAACCCAATTACTCTATACTTTACCATATTTTAGTGTTGTTTTCATATATTTACTCTTATACCTAAGCCTTTCATTAAATATTTCTAATCATAATCCCAAAAAAATATTTCTTTGATACCAACTATGAAAACCCATATCTTTAATACACCTTAGTTCATGATTTATTACATAAATATACACTTAATACAATCCCAAAATATTGAGTGGACTAGTGGGGTTTAACATAGTTTTCACATGGTTTCGGAAACTGTGCACCTTAACCGTGTGTGGTATATCCCTAAGAAATGTCTTCAGTATGGTTTGTGCATAGTTTTCCCAAACCATGAAGGAAAACCGTGAACCCTTTTTTTGAGGTGAAAAGTTATTTTCCCCTAATTTATTATTAAATCCTATTTTCTTTTTTCATTTTCCCATTCTAGTGTGCAACACCTCTTCCCCCTCCTAAAGACATTTATCCTCCTTTTCTTGGATCTTTAAGAACTCTTGTATCCGGTGTCTGATTCACAATCCGTAAGAAGAATTGGATATGTATTAGTAACCTATTATAACATCTTACCTTTTATCTAATTTTATCCTAAAATTAATCATGATATTTAGGTGTAAGATCATTTTCCCTATAATTAGGGTGTTTTCCATTTCTCAGATTTCTTCCAACCTACTCTGAATCCGTGGTTGATATCAAGAGAGGAGTCATATACAACATCTATGTAGGTGGTCACATCATTTACCCTTGAGTTTTTATGCCTCGTATCTATTCAATTGTTCCTCATGCCTGATTTCTCTGAGAGTCTCCTTTTATTTGAGTTATTCATGTCAAATTGATCCTTGCACCATGATACATGTTTTTTGATCCTTGTTAAGTGAATTAGATAGTCATTGAATCCATTTATGGACACCTCTTGGATGTTCCATGTGAAATTTTTCTTTATGGTTAATTGCGTTAATGCTCAAATCACCTTTAGAGAATTTTTATTGGATCATTATTTGAATTTCCCATAGTGTGTAATTGTTATAAAAAACCAAATAACCTTATAGGTGTTTGTCCCAACCTATATTTGGATTTTCCCATGCATGAAATTTCCATATTTAACCAAGTGACCTATATAAATGACCACTTAAGATTTCTTAAGTGAAGTTCCATGTTAAATGACTTACATGGGTTGGTTTTATAAAGGAAGACATATTCATTATGGTTTTCATTTTCTATAAATGAATTAAAATGGTTTAAGTGAAATGGATTATATAGATTGGATTTTAAATGGTGGATTTATTTACCTCTAATGAAATGAATAAATGAAATGCAATGATATATTACATGTTATATTAAATGATCATTAGAAAATATATGTCCATGTATATAATGGAACTTGGATAATGGAATGCGTAAGAGGTATTGACTTATGTATTATATTATAAATATGAATATGATTTGATAAAAGATATTATACAATGGTAACAGTTTGGTTGATCATGAAGGAATCCATATCCCTTAAATCAGGTGCTGAGTATGACATATTGCACCATTTACACTATTTGGACATTGGTCTTGACAAACATCATTTCTTTGTTTAGTGATGAAATGAAGTGTGAATCACCATCCCTAGTGTCTTTTATGACATATCACACACTTATTTGGATGTCGAGAATGTACCTAGTTTCTTGAGCTTTTAGGATCGTGAGATTGGTCATGGATGTCTGAGCTACACCCTAGTCCATCCAGTGACTAGTATTCCAAGTATATTTCCACTTATTTCCACATGTAATTGGTTCATATAGGTGGATGAAATATATATAATTATAATATATATAAACTATTAATATATATATAGTTACTCTTCAGACACTTCCTGGCTACGAGCCGAAGCTGGTAGAGCCATCAGGTGTCCTTTGGGAACCTGAATGACCTGGTTATTTATTAAATCATCATTGCTTTCTTATATTGTTATACCTATACACTATTTGGTTATGATCATTTCTTGGATTACATGTAGACACCGTTGGTGGTGGCCTACTAAGATATATATCTCACATCATACTCAGTCTACCTTTGGTACCTGAGAAGATTATCTATCTGTAGGTAAGAATAAGGGAAATGGATCTGTTATAGGTTATAGATATGTATTTCTTCTAGACAGATATTAGGATTATAGGACTGATAATTATATCAATATTCCAGTGGAGTAGATTTTTTTATTATTTTTTTACTTTTGTATAACATGATTGTATGTCTATTCCCCTATTACCTTTTTTCATATCAGCATACCATGAATTCCATGTATATGGAAATTCCTTAGAGTCTCTTGATATATTATTATATAGTTGTTTAGTTTATATATTCCACTACTTATTTATTCACTTGATCAGTTATTTAAGATTCTCCACATATTTATATATTCTATCAGTTTATATTATCAACTTCCATTATTGTATATTTTTTTTGTATCTGTTGTGCTACTCTAACATGAGGGTATAGTCTTCCCACTATTTCACCTTTACACCCTCAAAGCTAGTGGGTAGACTATGACGTACGGGGGGGGGGGGGGAGATCTTGATTTAATGTGACCCAATAATTCAGGGCACAAGTCTAATGGATCCCAAGTCGGGTTGTTACAAAAACTGAAAATTATATTAAAGGATTGAAAAAATTCATCTTTCCAAAACATATTTAGAGAAATAAAAACCTAAAATAAATACATATGAATTTTTAAAAAAATAATAACTTAAAAATTATAACATGCTTATTTTTTTCTCAAAGGTAAATCTCTCCTAGAATTGACTTATATATAAAAAGATATATGTATTCCCTATAGTTAGATCATTAAAACCCAAAGAGTCTATAAACTATGTCAAATGAAGTTCAAGAGTGAAAAATATACTGTAAATAAACAGATCAAAGATTCATAAAAAATCACATTTTAAAATCATATATAAAATTATAAAAATATTCCAACATTCAAAAAAGACTTTAAGAACTAATAACTTCACACACATGTGCTTTAAAATAAAAAATTTCAAATCTACTTAAGTATAAAATAGATTTTATCTTGTTAGAGTTCACTAAAAAATTATCATTTCTATTTAGTGAAATTTCATATTTAAAAAGGTTATACTCTAATTAAATTTATTCATACTATGAATGTATTAAGTATCTATAAGATATGAAAATCAATATTTAAATGAATAGTATAGAAAACATAAAAAACTCACATAAGAGAGTGAAATAAATCCATCAATCATTTCTAAATTTAAATAATATATTTATGAATCAATGATATCAAGATTTAAATTAAATAAATTGTTCAATAGGACCAATTAATTTTATATTAGATTATATATAAATTATTATAAGATTTAAATAAAAGAGATAAGTTGATCAATGATTTTAAAATGAAAATTTTTAATACAAATCAAGACTTAAGTTAAAGCATTAAATATAATAAGTCTCAAAGTTTAAAATTTTCCTGGAGAGGAAAATTCCTAAAAAATTTCTTCTTTTATAAATAATAATTTAAACTTTTAAAACATAAGAAAACGATAAAGTTATATCATTTGAGTCCATTGAGATTTAAAAAAAGGTTGAAGAAATAATATATAAAATTAAATATTTAAAAATAATTAAGCGAATAAATAAATAAATTAAAGAGATAAAATGAAAAAATAAATACAATTCAAAGGATAAATTTAATATAGATCAATTAATTCAAGAGATTTTTAAAAAATGATGTTTCCTCCAGAATATTTAAAAATAAATAAAAAAGGGTTGGATCCCCGTAAAATGGGGTATTAAAAATACATATATCCATAAAACATTGAGATATAATATTGAGTTTCAAGGTATCAAGATTTGAAAAATTATAAATTAATTCCTATACCAAGGTTATAAAAGGAAATTAAATAATTATAATATAATAAAAATATGTACAATCATTGACAAAAAAATCCCCATAAAAGAAAATTATTTAAAATATACCTTTGAGGGAAAAAATTGGTTTGCATAGTATTTTTTATTCTGTATTTGAAAGTTTATTTCTCATACAATAGAACTATTGAAGTCTAGAAAATAGGGTGAGGGAAGCATATAGAGGAGTAAAAGATAAGATAAACCTTCCCATTATGAGAGGCCAAGAAGGACTGTATATAAGGCCCCCATCCTTAAACATTACACAATCTTGAATTAAGTTAATAATTCACATTGATGATCTTTTCAGGTTTAGAGATTTAGAGAATAATGTCATAACTTTTACATAACAACATGAATATTACAAGTAGACACTTCTACTCACTATCTATTATTATCATAATACAAAACCTCTTAAAAAAAGACACTTCTAGTTCCATGATTTAAATATCATGACTTTCCATTGATCCCATCCTTGACCCAATTCCAGTTTAAGTCCTGTTAAAAACATTTCAAAAACTTGGGATAAGCATAAAAAGATCAGTATGGGTTATAAAATAAAGAAAGAAAACATTAGTCCATCAATACATACAAATAAATGAAAACATATTTTTAATCATAAAACATAATCACTTTAACATACCTCACAAAATCATAAAATTAATGAATAACACATAGAAATCATAAATCATAAAGGTAAATTTTGGCATCCATATCATACTTACATTGTAGCTTTAACAGCTACACAAGGAGTTACATTTGGAATACCCATAACAGTATATTCCCTAAATCTATTAGGATAAAAATTAATGTTTACCTCCGTTATGCTACCCAATGCATTGGAGAGCTATCTCGGGCTCACCAGTTCTAGGTTTATCACCGAACCATCCATATATATAAACAATTCCCAAGAACAATAACAAAATCATAACATATAACACAAGCATAAAGGAAAAATAAAATTTCCACATTAAAATAACAATATATCATTTCAATATATTGACATAATCAATCCATTCTAAAAACCATTTTCAATACCAAAGTACATAAAAAGATTATATGGTATTTATTTTCTTTTTAGAAACATTATTGCTTGTTAAGGAAACCAAATATCAAATAATGCTCGTGGTGGCAGAAAGGTCATTTTCACCGCATAAATTAAAAAGAAACACTCTTTTTGTAGTTTAGTAAAACTCTTCATAGAAAAAATATTTCCATTTGAATGAAATTAAAAGTCAAAGGGTTTTATACACCGTAAAAAAGAATGTTGGTTATAAATCAAAATATGCCTCAATGAAAGAAGATTGAGACAAAGTCCCTTACAAAGTTTATTTTTTAAATAAAATAAATCGATTATGTGTATTCAATATAAGCACACATAAGGAAATTATAAATACTATATAAGATATCAAAATTCATTTTTCACATAATTATAACACAACATAAACAATTATTAGAAGATCAACCAAAATAATGGAAATTGGGTTAAGAAGTTCCCTTACTTTGTGTTTGAGTTGTCTTGTTCATTATTTATCTCCCTAAATAATAGAATTAAGTTAATTTCTACTTTCTTTATAAACTTTTTCAAGCTTATAATTACTTTCATATCACTTATTACCGTATTACAAACATTACATAATTATTTAAGTTAATATCGATTGTTTTGTCGTCATTTCTTGTTCATATTTAAAGGAATGAAAACTAAATTATACATAGGTATATTATAATTCTAGTATAATAAAATATTTTATATATGTTACATAATTTTATTAACTCCATCCTTTATAAGTTTCATGTATATCAAAAATGAGTCATATCACTTTGAGGGGGCGGTAGTCCGCACTTCCTCAAATGAAATTATCGTGTGTAGACATCATCAAAAGAATAAATTTATGTTGTAAATAAAAATTATAGAAGAATAGAGATAATATAAACATAATATGTATCATATATAAATACAGTTCCATCATAATTTCCACCATAAGATGTGGTAGGAGAAGATTAAACAATCATTGTTTTGTGAGTTAGTAGTTCGTCGTACACATAAACAATATGTTCGTATCCATTAGATAGAGGTGTGTGTAAGTGTAGTTTGAGTAATTCTAATAACAACATACTAGTATATTTTTTATAATAGTGTTTTTATATAATCAAATAATAATAATATAATAGGGAGTGAATAAGTAAAATAAAAGAAGAGAACTTGAGATAAGACGTTACCTCTAAATCAGGTAACTCCCATTGGTTTGAACCAAAACGATTTCTTGAAGTGCCTTATGACAAAGTTAAGGATTCTAGGAGGAATATAGATATGTTGGGAGATTATTTGGGCATAGGGTGGACTATACAAGGGGATTTATAGGAGTGATTAAATGGGTTGGGGTGAAGCCCTTTTATAAGAGTGATGATGTACTATTTAGAAGTGTCTAGAAATATTATTTTATTATAATTTAATTTTCAGTTTCTAAATTCTAAAAAGTTAGTTACTTAGAATATAAGATAATGATAGATCTAGTTTTAGTTAGTCTTTGATGGTGATGCAGTTTTTCTAGTTTTTGGTAGTCTTTTTTTGTTCGATCTGTGGTTTTGGAGTTGCCGGCATGGCCCTGTTCCCATTTCGCTATTTCCCTCTCGCTGTTCGGTGGTTTAGTCTGACTCGGCAGCTGGTGAGGGTTCATCCTCCGTTCAGATCTTCCCAGTTTCAGCTCAGATCATCGCTTCTAGTCCAGATCAACATGGATCCCCTCCTTGATGGTGCTTATGTGGTATGGTTGCTGGGTCTTCCAGCCCTAGGTGGTGATGAATCTGCAACTTACTTCTTGGAGCACCTGCTCCTTTGGATTACTTGTTGCTATGGTGGTGTAGGGATTCTGTGGATTCGATGCGGTGGGGTTATTTGCAGAGATGGTTCAATATTGTTTATTCTGGTGTCATTCTGAGCTGGTGGTGATGGTTTTCATCCTTGATGTTGCGCTTTGGTTTGAGTATGTGATCTTTTTGAATGGCGATTCACCCGAATTCGACTACATGGAAGAGGTCCATAGGAGGTTCAAGAGCTAGCCAGTCATCTTTGCAGAGCTTTTTGGATTTGGATGTTTGAGAGGGTATGGCACTGCCATCGGATCGGTCCTGTGCTTTGACATAGGACCCTTGCTTGCCGATCAGCCATGCATCAATGAAGAGCTTTATCACGATCAAATTCTAGGAAGGGGCAGTTCTATGTTGTCAATCTGGTTTTACTCTTTAAGACTTTCGAGTCGTGATTGGTCTTATGGTCGTGAAGTCTGTTTGGGTTCCCCCCTTCTTCCCTTAAAAGAGGGTTGCTTTATAATAAATAAAAATTCGCAGGCCTTCAGGTCATTGGGGGATATATCTAAATCCTCTCAACCAATAGGTTTTAGACAAGTTTAGCTCATAAAATTAGCCTTATCTTTTAGCTTTAACCCTTAGTTAACAAATTTTAATTTTACCACGTATTCTTGTATATTCATATTATATGGTTAATATACTTAATATAAAATGACAGAGAACATAAAATGGTTAATTTACTATATTTTTAACATTATATAAGTCATTTTCCTGAATATTATATTTTTAGGATTATTATATCATTTAATAAAATAATATTTTTTTGAAAACTAATTTATGTCAATTTTGACACTATTTAGTAATTGTTTTTTGTTAAAGTGATAACAAATTAATTACTTCAAAAAAACTTAATTAATAAAAATATAACATGTAAATATAATCTGAAAAATTTGTGGATGACATCAAAATAACCAAATTACATTTAGTTTAACATTTAAAATATCACTTATTTGAATCCTTTATTAATGAAGCAATCACTACATCATCATTGTGTAATAATTAAATTTATTTATATAATGTCTAAAAATTATAAATAAAATACCATGATATAGTAAATAGTTTTATATTTCAAAATAATATTTATAGTCAAATATATCACTTATATAACCCCATATAAAAATTGTTTTACGAAAATATTTATGTTTAGGTTATATTTTCCTTAACTTTAAATTAAAAGAAATTCATTGTCATTTTCAAACACAAGTGGCTCCATGGCATCCTAAAATTTACCAAATGATTCCCATGGTCGAAAATATTTCATAAAATAGGGTTAGGACATGTGTTAGGGTAATTTAATATTATTATAGTATTATTTTTTACCCAATTTACCAGATTTACCTTTTAACAATGGTAAATAAAATAATTACAGAAGTTACTATTTATAATGTTTAAAAATAAAAGGTACCTATTTACACAATTTGGACCTCTTGATTCCAAATATAGAATCCTTTTTTCCAAATTCAAAACACATAATTGGTAGAAATTAATTTAAAATTTATTCCTGCTATCAAAACCAAAAAGCGTGTTTTTAAGAAGTAAACACTACCAAAAGATTGACATGTGTTTATGTCCAATATAAAAATAAAAGTTCTTTCAATGAAAAAAATTAGACTAAATGTAAAAAATATAATCCAATTACACTTTAAAACTAATTAAAAGTACAATATAACTATATAAATAAATTTGATTAAAAGGAGGCTTTGAATTAAAATGTAGTATTTTTCACTATTCATTAAAAAATGAACTTTATCATAAAAATACAAAAATTTCATCCAAAATTATTTTTTAGGTTACTATTTCAAAGAAGAAATTTATTTTGTCAAATAGGACATATAAAAGTGAAAAAACTAGTTTTAAAAAAGGTTCTCCATCAAAAGGTGGTAAATCGACCTTTCAAAGAATATTAGACTATTTCATACTTAAAATCAGATTCATTATTATTTTAAGCCTCTAAAATTTATTGGATAAATGTGAATACATTTAGAAAACATGTATAATCATATTTTTGTTAGTTTTTTTCATTCCCACACATATAATAACTAGGCGTTAACTACCATTTAAAATAATAATAATATTATATTATTCAATATAACTCAATGTTGTGTGCAACATAAGATTTCTGAGAAACCTGTTGTTACGTGTTGAGTATGATATCATAACTTCCATCCCCTTTAAAGTAAAATTAATATTTAATTCACAAATATTAATAAATATTAAAATGACATATTCTTTATTAACCTAAGATGTTACATCCTTCTCCCCTTTTGGAAATTATATCCTCATAATTTTATTTACTTATAAAATAAGTGGGGGTATTTATCCCTCTTAGAATTTACAGATTCCCACATTACCATTTGATCCACATGGGTTTTCCACAAAACCTTTACCGAATGAATTACCTTATTCCGTAACAATTTCTCACTCCAGTCAAGAATCTGGACTGGTTGTTCCTCATAAGAAAAATTGTCTTCCAACTGAACTACCTATGGACTCAAAACATGAGATGGATCAGTTATATACATTATGAACACTAAAACATGAAAACAATTGGGTACCTCGGATAAATTTGGAGGTAAATCCACTCAGTAAGAAATTGATCTGACTTTCTCCAAAATTTTATAAGGTCCAATGAACGTCAGACTCAACTTTCCCTTCTCACCAAAACACATCACATTTTTTCATGGTGAAACTCTGAGAAAGACATGATCACCTACCTCAAATGAAAGATCCTTCCTCCGGTTATCCACATAACTTTTTTTCCTACTCTGAACTATTCCCATGTGCTTCTAAATCAACTGAACCTTTTCTACCATCTCTTCTACAAATTCTGATCCCATCCGTTTCCCTTCACGTACATCATCCCAAAAAGATGGAGTTCGACACCAATTATAATATAATGCCTCAAATGGATCCATTTATATACTAGAATGAAAACAGTTATTATAATAAAACTAAACGAAAGAAATATGTTGGTCCCAACTTCCTTGGTAATCCATCGATCAATCTCATAGAATATCTTCCAATATCTAAATTTTTTATTCTGAATGTCCATCTGATTACGGATTAAAATCTATAATAAAAATTAATTTCGTACCCAAAGACTTCTGAAGGCCATTACAAAAGTTATAAGTAAACTAGGGATCATGATCAGATACAAAAGAGAGGGGAACTCCATGAAACCTAGATATCTCTTTAATATACAATCGAGAAAGTTGATCTAGAGACATAGTATCTCGAATTAGAAGGAAATGAGAAGATTTAGTCAATCGATCAACAATAACCCAGATTTCATTATTACCTAGAGATGTTTTTGGTAATCCCACTTTGAAATCCATGGAAACATTTTCCCATTTCCACTCTATAATTCAAAATGGAAGAAGAATCCATTTCGGTAACTGCCTCTCTGATTTAACCTATTGACAATTTAAATACTTCATAGTAAAGTTATCAATATCTCTTTTCATTCCATCCCACCAGTAATACTCCAAAATATCTCTGTATATCTTAGTACTGCCAGGATGAACTAAAAATAGAGAACTATGAGCTTTACATAATAACTATTTCTTTAATTGTGAGTCACAAGGCCCACATAATTGCTTTCAAAACCTCAAAACACTGTCTTTATCAATGTTAAAATTAGGTAACTTACCCTTCTAAACCAACTCTACCTTTCTCTATAACTCACTGTCATCTTTCTATGCTTGATATATTTTGTCTTCTAGGGATGATTTCACTGAAACCTGAAACAAAATAGAGGAATTTCCTGCACCAACAACTTTTATGCCAAAGTTCATCAAATCATTAATCAAAGGATCTTGATCCAAACGTAAAATGGTTAATGTAGCATTACTTTATCAACTCAAAACATCAGCCACTTTATTTTCTTTTCCTAGATGGTAATGAATTATGAAATCATAATCCATGATTAATTCTAGCCATATAATTTGTCTCATGTTCAATTATTTTTGAGTGAATATATAATTAAATTTTTTTGGTCAGTATATATTTCACATTTTACTCCACACAGATGATGCCTCTAAATTTTTAAAGAAAAAACAATAGCAACTAATTCAAAATAATGTGTAGGGTAATTTAACTCATGAGATTTCAACTGATGTGAAGCATAAGAAATTACCTGATCATTCTACATTAGAACACAACCAAGTCCTTTCAACAAAGTATCATTGTAGATAAAAAATTCACCATCACTTTAAGGTAATGCCAAAACTAGAGCATTCACCAATCTTCTTTTCAATTCCTGAAAACAATCATCACATTCTTTTGTCGAGATTAACATAAAACCTTTTCAAGTTAACTTAGTCTATGGGCTAGATAACAGTGAAATATTTTCAACAAACCATTAATAATATCCTTCCAAACCAATAAAACTACAAATCTCAGTTATATTTGTGAGTCGTGGACATTCTTCAATAACTTTTGTTTCAGAAGGATCCACAGTTATGCCATTTTTTGAAATAATGTGACCAAGGAATCATATTTTTTTTAACAAAAATTCACACTTTCTGAATTTTCCATAGAGTTTATTTTCTTTTAAAGTTTGCAAGACAACCCTCAAATGACTTTCATGCTCCTATTTACTTTTATAATAAACCAAAATATAATCAATAAACACAACCACAAACTTATCCAACAACTCACATAAAATTTTATTCATAAGATCCATGAATACAACAGGTGCACTGGTTAACCCAAAAGACATAACTAAAAATTCACAATGGCCATATCTAGTACAAAATATGGTCTTTGGAATGTCTTCTTCCTTTACTTTCAAAAGATGGTACCCCAACCTCAAGTTAATATTCAAAAAAATACTAAGCTCCCTGGAGCTGATAAAAAAATCATCAATATGAGGAAAATGATACTTTTTCTTAACAATGATGTTATTCAAGTCTCTATTATCAATGGAAAGTCTCATAGAAAAATCTTACTTTTTAACAAAAAAGATAGGGGCACCCCATGGTGATGTGCTAGTTTGAACGAATCCTTTATCTAATAACTCATGAAATTGATTCTTTAACTCTAAAAGTTTAATTTGATCCATTCGATAAGGGGGTTTTGAAATTGTATTAGCATCAGGAACTAAGTCAACTGTAAATTCAACTTCTCGATCAAGTATTATATCAGGAAACTCATTAAGAAAAACATCAAGATACTCATTTACCATTAGAATATCATTAAACTGAATAGTTCCTTTGTTTTCAATAATAGGTTTAAGGTAACATTCATTTCCATATTTTACTAGTTTCTCAGCTTCCTGATATGTTATCAAAAGTAAGGGTTCATTCTTGTACACAATCTGAAATTCTTTCTAAAAAAACCTCTTTAGCTCTAAAATAAATATCATCATGATAAAAGGAATTCCAATTCATACCCAAAATAACATCAAAATACACTAGAGGAAAAAAAATATGGTTTGAAGGTAGATTCTTTCAGAACACAAGGACATGAAGGTTCTTATAATTTCTTTTTGTCTCACAATTTCCACCCGGTGTTTTTACAATAAGTTCATGATTCATATATTGATATGTAATTACCAATTTTCTAGAAAATTTCTCATAAATTAAAGAATGTGTATACCCTGAATCAAACAACACATTGGAATAATCTAAATAAACAAACAGTGTATCTGATACTACTTCACTTGATGGACCAACATCTTCTGAAGTAGTTGCAAAGGATTTCACCACCCCTTTCTACTTGTAGTCTGTCTGCTTTCCATCAGTTGAGTTTTTAGTTGGACACTCATTTGTATAATGACCCATTTCATTACACCTAAAACATTTTATTGACTGCAAAAAATAGTTTTTCTTAAAATGACCCTGATATTTTCAGTGCAATTACAAGCCTAATGTTCCATTTTACCATATCAGACGCACTTATCAGAATTCAAAATACATTCCCCAGTGTGCTTTTTACCACAATTTTCACAAACTGTAAACTTAAGTTTCTTACCATTAAACTTTTTTTGATGAGTTTTTTCCTTTAATCTTCCACCTAGACCTCTTATTATCTCATTTTTCAAAAAAAACTTGATCATCGACAAACTCCATTTCCACCTTCTCCGCACATAAAAAAAATTCATAACTTTTGAACTCACGATATGCTAAAACTATTTGATACTTTGGCTTCAATCTTGAGTAGAAATGATTGATTTTAATATCAAGATCCTGTATGAAATTTGGAGCAAACCCTACCAGTCGAGCGAATTTTGCTTCATAAGTAGCCACTGAGTCATCCTCCTTCCTCAATTCCAAGAATTGTTTCTCCATCCTAAGTCGAACCTCCTTAAGAAAATATTTGTCAAGAACTTAAATCTCCTCACTACCCCTGATATTTTTATCCATCGACCACCACTGATCGACTTCACCTTCAAAATAGTAAAAAAAAGACTAACCTTTTGAGGTTCTGAACACCCCATGAAATCAAAAATCTTTTACAGTCCTTTAATCCACCTTTCATCAAGTTTAGGGTTAGAAGTTTCTCTGAATGATGGAGGATGTTGCCTCATGAAATGATCCACCACTAACATGTTACTTTGTGGTTAATATTTCTAATCTTGTGAATGGATACCACCACTATTTATAGCCTGAGTCAACTATACCATCACCACAACAAACTATTTAGTTCTGATTCCAACCATCTCAGGTTGCTGACTTGGAATGTTATTTTTCCTCATGATGTTGTCCCATCATAGCTTCCATATTTTCTATACAGAAAAAAATTATCAACACATAAATATCTTTGGAAAAGCAACATGGTAATCTGTAAATTCTATATCATTTCAATCTTACCATAAATTAATTTATGGATATTAATTTAACAATATCTTAACTCATAATGTTTTCTAAACCAACCTCTGATACAAACTATAAGGCCGCAACCTTAAACATTACATAATCCTCAATTAAGTTAATAATTCACATTGATGATCTTTTTAGGTTTAGAGATTTAGAGAATCAGGTCATAACTTATACATAACAACTTGAATATTACAAGTAGACACTTCTATTCACTATCCATTATTTTTATAATACAAAAACTGTTAAAAAAATTCATGTCTAGTTACATGATTTAAACAAAAAATTTTTTCCTTGATATCATCCTTGACCTTATTCCAATTTAAGTCTTAAGAAAAAATTTGGGATGAGCATAAAAAGCTCAGTAAGGGTTATCAAATAAATAAAGAAAACATTAGTCCATCAATACATACAAATCAATGAAAACATTTTTTTCAATCATAAAACATATTCTATTTAACATACCTACTAAAATCATAAAATTTATAAATAACACATAGATTTCATAAATCATAACGGTAACTTGTGGAATCCATATCATACTTACATTATAGATTTGACAACTATATAGGGAGTTACCTTTGGAATACCCATCAGAGTATATTCCCTAAATCTATTAGGTGGAACATTAACATTTACCTCCATCATGTTACCAAATACATTATAGAGCTTTATTGGGCTCACCCACCCTAGGTTTATTACGGAACCACCCGTATATGTAAAAAATTACCAAGAACCACAACATAATCATAACACATAACACAAGCATAAAGGAAAGATAAAATTTCCACATTGAAATCACAATATATAATTTCAATATATTGAAATAATCAATCCATTCTCAAAACCATTTTCGACACCAAAATACATAAAAAGAGAATATGGTATTTATTTTCCATTTTAAAACATTACGGCTTGTTAAGGAAGCCAAATATCAAATAATGATCGCAGTGGCAGAAAGTTCATCGTCACCACGTACGTTAAAAAGAAAAATTATTTTTGTCATTTAGTAAAATGTTTCGTAGAAATATGATTTCCTTTTAGTGAAATTAAAATTCAAAGGGGTTTATACACCATATAAAATCAAGTTGTGTATAAATGAAAATATGCCTCAATGAAAAAAAGATTGAGACAATGTCTCTTACAAAGATCATTTTGTAAATATAATAGAACAATTATGTGTATTCACTATAAGAAAAGATAAATCAAGTACAAATACAAGATAAGAGATCAAAATTTATTTCTCACATAATCATAACATAACATAAAAAATAAGTAGAAGATCAACCCAAAGAATGGAAATTGGGTTAAGAAGTTCCCTTACATTGTGTCTGACTTGTCTTGTTTGTTATTTATCTCCCTAAATAATATACTTAAGTTAATTTCTATTTTATTCAGAACCTTTTTCAAGTTTAATATTCCTTTTATATCACTTATTACCATGTTATAAATATTACATAATTATTTAATTTAATATCGGTTGTTTTGTCGATATTGGGTACTTGATTCGAGAATGAACTTGTTATAATTACAAATTTCCCATGAGGTCAAAATTCCATCATATATAGTATTATATTAATTATTTAAATATAATATATATCATATAAATTTAGTATATAACAATTTATAATAGCACAAAACATTTTTAGATAAGAAATGAAATGCACCATTTATGGATACAGTTAGCCGTACGTAGGCATGAACACTACTTTCATTTCTTATTCATATTTAAAGGAATAAAAACTAAATGATACATAGTTATATTATAATTCAAGTATAATATCATATTTTATATACATTACATATGTTCATTAATTCCATCCTTTATACATTCCATGTATAGCATGAACGAGTCATATCACTTTGAGGGGGCGGTAGTCCACACTTCCTCAAATGAAATTATCGTGTTTACACATCATTAAAAGCATAAAGTTATGATGTAAATAGAAATTAAAGAAGCATAGAAAAAATATAAAATTATTATTTATCATATATAAATACATTTCCATCATAATGGTCACCATAAGAGGTGTTAGAAAAATATTGAACAATCATCATTTCGTGAGGCAGTATTTCACCGTACACAGAAACAATATGTTTGTATTCATTAAATGGAGGCATGTGTAACTGTAGTTTGAATCATTCTCATAAAAACATACTAGTATATTGAGGATAATTTTTTTATGTAATCAAAGAATAATAATAGAATAGGGAGTGAAGAGGTAAAATAAAAGAAGATAACTTGAGAGAATATGTTACCTCTAAATCGCGTAACTCCCTTTGGTTTGAACCAAAATGATTTATTGAAGTACCTTATTCCTATGGTAAAGCTTATAGGAGGAATAGATGGATGTTGGGAGCTTATTTTTGTAGAGGTTGTATGAGCCAAGGGGATTGAGATGAGTTATTAAATGGGTTGGGGTGATTCCCTTTTATAAGAGGGAGGAGGTACTATTTAGAAGAGTCTAGAAATATTATTTTATTATATTTTAATTTTCAGTTTATAAAGGTTACAAAGTTATTTAAGTCAAATATAAGATGATCATGGATAAAAATACTCTCAAACAATAGGTTTTAAACAATTTTAGGTCATAAAATTAACCTCATATTTTAGCTTTAACCCTTAGTTAACTAATTTAACTTTTACCATGTCTTCTTGTATATTCATATTATACAGTTAGCATACTTACTATAAAATGAAAAAAGAACCTCAAGTAGTCCATTAAGGATACTTGTTACATTATCTATTTCATTTGGCTAAATATTAGGTTTTTATGATTATTATATCATTTAATAAAATAATATTTATTTTAAAAACTCATTTATGTCAATTTTGACACTATTTAGTAATTTATTTTTGTTAAATTGATAACAACTTCATTAATTCGAAAAAAATTCATTAATAAAAAGATAAAATGTAAATATAATCCACATAAAATCATGGATGACATAAAAATAACAAAATTAAATTTATTTTAAAATTTTAAAATCATTTAGTTGAATCCTTTATTAATGAAGAAATCACCGCATCATCATTGTGTAATAATTACATTTATTTATTTAATTTCTAAAAATTATAAATAAAATAGCATGATGTAAGAAATATTTTAATATTTTAAAATAATATTTATAGCTGAACATATCACTTATATAACCCCGTATAAATTTTTTTACTAAAAGATATATGTTTAGCATATATTTCCCTTAACTTTAAATTAAAAGTAATTAAATGTCATTTTCAAACACAAGTATCTCCATGGGGTCCTAATATCGACCCAAGTATGCCCATGGTTGTACACATTTCATGAAATAGTGTTAGGACATGTGTTAGGGTAATTAAATATTATTATAATATTATTTGTTACCCTTATTTACCAGATTTACCCTTTAACCATGGTAAATAAAATAATTATTGAACTTACTATTCATAATGTTTAAAAATAAAAGGTACCTATTTACAAAATTTGGACCTCATGATTCAAAATATGGAATTCATTTTTAAAAATTCAAAACATATAATTGGAAGAAATTAATTTAAAATTAATTCC
The DNA here is from genome assembly GCA_963277665.1 of Viscum album. Taxonomy (NCBI): domain Eukaryota; kingdom Viridiplantae; phylum Streptophyta; class Magnoliopsida; order Santalales; family Viscaceae; genus Viscum; species Viscum album. The sequence goes on along the minus strand of OY728119.1, from coordinate 173,420,595 downwards.
CATTGTCAAAACCAAAAACCGTGTTTTTAAGAAGTAAAAACTACCAAAAGATTGAGATGTGTTTATGTAAAATTTAAAAGTGAAATTAGTTACAATGAAAAAATTTGGATTAAATGGTAAAAATATAATCCAATTAAACTTTAAAAATAATTAAAAGTACAATCTCTCTATATAAATAAACTACATTAAAAGGAAATTTTGATTTAAAATACAATATTTATCACTATTCATTAAAAAAATGAACTTTATCAGAAAAATACCAAAATTTCATCCAAAGTAAATTTTTATGTTATGATTATAAATAAGAATTTTATTTGGTAAAATAGAACATATAAAAGTGACAAAAACTAGTTTTAAAAAAGGTTCACCATCAAAAGGTAGTAAATCGTCCTTTTAAAGAATATTAGAGTATTTCATGCTTAAAATTGAATTCATTCTTATTTTATGCTTGTAAAATTTATTGGATAAATGTAAATACATTTAAAAAACATTTATAATCATATTTAAGTTAGTTCTGTTCATTCTTTCAAATACAATGACTAGGTGTTAACTACCATTTTAAAAAATAGTAATATTATATAATTTTTTAGTATAACTCAACGTTGTGTGAAATGTAAGATTTCAGAGGAACCTGTTATTTCATGTTGAGTACACTATCATACATAACATCCCATTTAAAGTAAAATTAATATTTAATTCATAAATATTAAAAAAATATGAAAATGTCATATTCCTTATTTACCTGGAATGTTACACTGTAAATAGGCAACAAGATAACCGATAACTTGTACCAGCTGGATGGTGGGTAATAAAACATAATCCCGGTTTGGTAAATGAGAACCCAATATTCAATGGATTCATGGGAAATTATTATAAGAATTTTAATTTTAATGTTTTAAAAAGAAGTATTTTGGTAAAGAATGTACTCAAACATAAATCAATAATTCCAAATAATTTGATATTCAAATATCTAAATCTCAAAAACTAAAAATATTTTAAGAATTATAAAACAACCTAAAATTATAAATGAATTACATTTTATTTTATAGTGTATATGATACGCGACACCGAGCATAAATAACCCATGAAATATATTTATTTAAGTTTAATCTCTTTGATATCATGAGGAACACACAATACCTAGTCTAAATGATCCATAATTGTAAAGACCATGAACCCAATAGACCAGAGCTGGTGTTTAATTTATTATATTGTCATTGGATACAAGGAATCACATACTTAATGAATGAATATTTTAGTAGTCTTGGTAAACTAGATAAATATATGATTTTTATATTACATTTGAAAACAAAAATTAAAACATATTTTTTTCAATAATAATATTATTCCCACTAGAATATATTTTAATAAAAAATCATAGTACATTTCATGAATTTACTAGGGAAAGAAAAGAAAATAAGGGTGAGCTCAAATGCTCCTTAAGAGTTAAGTACAACATAAGCTATCATAAATCAATAAGAATTATCAACATAGAAAGGTAAATATATAAAAATAAATTCCATTTAAATAACTTTACTAACATGATAAGATAGGGAATAATCAATATGGAATGGTAAATAATGTAAAAAAAATGCCATTTAATCAAAAACTAAAAATGAAATTCATACATATATAATATCATAGTGAAAATATCATGGATAATAAAAACAGATGAATTCTAAAAGAATAGAAATACTTAATTATTAGATGTCAAGTATCAGAGAATTGATGCCTATACCATTAATACCTTTAAAAATATGGTTTAAAACTATTGGGTAAAAACCAATCTAGTTTTTCTAACTTTACCGCCACTTTCAATAACTTTCACCAAAAATTTTAAAACTACTGAGCACATACCATACAAATTTCCAACTGATTTGTCTCATGAGACCTACCAATTAATTGAGTAGATTTATATAAATAGTCCCCACCCATACTTTCATTTTAAAAAAATTACTAATATATAGAAGAAACAAATTTATTCATGAATCAATATGACTTATTAATAAAATCAATAACTCTTCGTATTGGAAGAACTAGTCATGTGAAATATCAAACAATTTCCCAGTCAAAATGATCATAAACCATCCAAAGAAATATTATGAATGGTTTTATTAGATTACATCCTCAACATAATATTAAAAAACGTATTTCAATATAGTTTAAAATAATTTCAATATATTTTTGTAATATTTCTTGAAGAAATTCCATTTTTTATTATAAAAATAAATTTTTATAACTTATAATAAACTGTGTACATAATAAAGAAATAATTTTCTTTGAAAATAAATATAAGTCCACATAATTAAAAATTATATAATCTTGATTTGAGTCAAGAATTTTAATTTATATCACATTGATGATATTTTCATGTTTATAGTTTTAGAGAATTAGGCTATAAATCATACATAAAAAACAAATAATAAAAAGTGGACAATTCCTATCAGTATCTAATGTTTCCATAATATTAAACTTTTAAAATAAAGATTTAACTATTTTAATAGTAAATTTAAAATTCCTCCAAATTTACTTCTTCCTTCCCCTTAACCATCCTTAAATCCAGGGAAAACATTTTAAAAAACTTTGGATGGGAGCAATAGCATAGTAAGGGATATAAAAAGAAAGGAAACTATTAGTTTAGTGAAATAATTAAAAATCATATAATGTTTACCTTTATCATCCAAGTTCTGTGATATTATGAAATAATAAATTTTCACATGAATAAAAAACACATAGTTTTCTCAATGAAAATCATTAAAACCCATTGAATGAAATTAAAACTACTTTAGGTGACTTAGATGATCATATTCATAAAACCCTTTAAAAAATATTTCAAAACTCTTTTAAAACCCTTTTAAAAACATTTCAATTGGAAAAACCATACGAACTAATTCTAAAGTACCACTTCATTAATAATATACGTTTTTTACAAAACCCTTTGAAAACTCTTTTAAACTCATATGAAAAACACTTTCAGATAAAAATACCATTTTCAATTAAAAACCCATTTTAATACCAAAACAATATTTTCTTTGAAAAACCATTTTCATTAACAAAATAACCATAAAAAAATATGTTTTTTCATTCAAGGAAAATGAAATATTTCAAAGGAATCCATAAATATAATTAATGTACATGAAGGCATAAAATTCATTATCACTGTGTACGTTAACAATATAACATTCCTTTTTTCATTTCTCAAAAAATTCTGTATAAAACACATATAATATTACTTTTTAAAAACTTTTAATGAAATTCAAAATAGAAATAAAATTTACATTATAACTTTTTTATATCTATATAAACAAATAAGTAAAATAACATTAATAATATTTATATAGAGAAAAATATTTTGAAATTTAATCTTTAAGCATTCAATGTGACCCATATAACTTTAAACATTTAAATAATAAGTCCCATAAGAGAATAAAATTTAACAAAAAATTAAATAAAATGTGAATAAATAAAAAACTGACATGATATATCAAAGGGGATATATATACCCCTCCTAAAATAAGGTTGGTGTATAACATCAAAATATGCTTTAATAAAGGGAGATTGAGATAAAATCCCATACAATTGTGGTAACATATGAATTGGAAACCCTAGAAGTAACAATACAAAAATTAAACATTTAAATATCATAAAGATAAAATAATTCATGATATGATATTTAAAAAGGTTTATTAGATACACCACACAAAATAATTAAGTGTTATTATGACATTTATCTCATAGATGTAAAAAGTGATATGAAAATACCTTACCTTGAGTTTGACTTGTCATGTGTGCCTTTATACTCTCCCTTTTTTAGTAACTCCTTTTGGTTTACACCAAAGGAAATACTTGGAATTATTTCTTCCCAAATTAAAGATTCTAGGTTGAGGGGAGGGATTTTTGGGAAATTATTTAGGTAGGGGTGTGATGATCCAAAAGGGTTTGAGAGGTGTGAAGAAGTGGGGCGAGTGAGTGTCTTTTTATAGTGGGGGAGGAGTGACATTATTATAATTATAAAAAGGTAAAAAATATTGGGTGGTCTCCCTTACCTCATGTGCTTGAAAAATTAAAATTAATGGATTAAAGGGGGAGTATTGTCAATCTATACTCGCACAACACAAAAATAAAAGAAATTTTATCATTTGTTCCTTAGTCTTTAAGTTTTCTTTATTTTTATTTCATATTGGTTTTTCATTTAGGTAGATAGTTTTCTAGCCTATGTAATTAATCCATTACGGCTAAATTAAATTGATAATTATTATAAAATTTATATCCACTTATTCTAAAATATGAAATCTAATTTATAAAATAAAAATCCCATTGTTGGGTCCAGAAAAATTTGCAATGGAAATAAAAATCACTTCAAAATTGAAATAGGAAGGGAAAAATATTTAAGGATGATTTAAGATAAAAATGTTTAAAGGAGAAAAATGGTGAATAAATTAAAGAGGTTGTGAAGAATAAATCATTCACGAATCACCACTCTACAAGGGGATCCACTTCATGAGGCACCCACAAACTAAATAGTTCCCAGGATGAAGACAGTGATGAAAGCTTATGAAAACGAAACTAAAATAATCTGTGGGAAGAAAGCGAAGACATCTCCCCTACAAACGACACTCCCCATCAATGAAAATAGTTCATAATCAAAGAGGTACCATCATATCCCCCAAAAAAATGAAGTCGTTTGTGGGATGAATGCGGTTATTTTTTCCTTTCAAACAACTACCCCATTACCCCACTAGCTAAGTCATTCGTGGGCCCGGTATCTCTTATGGGATTCCAAAAAAGAGGGATCACAACATCATCATAGATTAAAAACCACACCGGTATCTAGTTCCTCAAAATCCTTATAAATAAAACCCAAGTGGAATAGAATAGGGGATTGAGGAATCAACGGACCAACAAATGGAGAGATCGACAAAGAGATTGACAGCTCTGCAAATTCAATCCAAATGGGCCTTCTCCATATATATAATCCCTAAATTCAATCCAAAAAGGCCTTATCCATAAAGTTAAGCCCAAAATTCAATCTAATTGATCCATCTAAAAATAGGCAATCCTGATATTCAATCATAATGGGCCTTATCCATAGATGTAATCCCCGAATTCAATCTAAATAGGCCTCCTATTTGGTATAATCCCCAATAAAATCCCATCAAATAGGCGACCTCCATGATTAAGCCCCAATCATGCCCCTTTTGGGACTCCTCTAACGTGTAAGCCCCAATGTCACAAACTTCATGGGATTTGATTCCTAAATAACTAGGATTTGTAGAAATCCTCTCAGAGGTCCAAACCAAATAGTCAAATCACCCTAATCTAATCTAGGCCATATTCCCAATAAGGTCATATCCACCTAGATGACCACATCCCTTTTAGGTACCCCAGGCCACCTCAGCATAAGTCCCACACTATCCTTGACCAGACATCCTGTCATCTAGATTTCCTTACCATATGACATTAAATTGCTTGTTTTGGTCCTTGTCACATGACCTTAAAAGCTGATTGTCCAGTTAAGCGACCCGGAACTATGTGGGTTATGATTCCTATCACAATGATATGTAGAAACCCCATTCTATGGGTTTGATCCTAACAACACAATAACTCTAGTCCCCCCCCGGGATAAAGATAAACTATAGAGCGCTATACCATGTGTGTTAAAACCAGCATTGTCTTTGTGAATGATGAATTAATCTCTGATCTATCCATAAAATGGTAACATCTATGGAGAAATTTAGATACATATAGATTTCCCCTTTGATGGAGAACCTTAGATACATAGAGATTATACCAAACCAATGAATTGTTATGGTCAATCATTATCTAAGGATAATTTGAAGACACATGTTTGGGAATGAACTAGGAATTCATTAATATATGAACATGAATTAAGTCAATAAAGAGTCCCATAATATGAAATAGTCCCACCCAAAAGGGTGTGATGAGCCCAAGTTCCCATCCACTCAACTAATGTGAGTTATCAAGTGTCTTTGTCCAAATCATCCAATGAATGATTCCTTTGGAAAGAAGGTCCATGAATCATGGATATGAGAGTTGTTGGGTTATTCTGGATTTGATAATAAACCTGTTGGGGAACATTTGAAGGTATTATACTCGATATTAGTGATTTTACACCAACTAACCCACTGGAATCAACCCAATCTAGCATAATACATCTTTGTGTAAAAAAAATGGTAAACCTGACATGAATCTTTAAACAAGGTGGCAGTGTTAACCAGTCTTAGACCCCTTTCACATCCAAAGTGGAAGAGAGCTAGATAAGATCATCAATTATGCATGGGATCATGAGATGCTACATTGACGAGGGTTTTTTTATCATAAACCAAACTAGGATGACATCAGAACCGAAACCTAACCTAGTAAGTGGCATGGACTGAAGGGTGTTCCTGATCCTTATAGGCTAGAAAGTAGTTTTGGGAATCAAAGACAAACAAGAGGGAATGATTCTAGCCCAATAAATCAGGTTAAAATAAAGAAAATAATCAAACCAAGAATGCAACAATGACCAATAACTGAATCTCAAATAAATATAATAACCTGATTCAGTTACAAGATAAAACTCAAAAAACCAGAAAGAAAAAAATGACCAAACCACCAAAAAAACAATCTCCATGTGACATCCTGGTCACTACCATCCACCAAACAACCTGATCTAACAATAATCACAAAAACCAATAACCTAAACAAGGAGGACCTATAAAATCGTTCAGGTATACCGACAACGAATAATACAAGAAGGGTGTGAGATAAATATCTCAGTAGGTAACCACCACATAAAACATACATTTATTTTCCCCAAAAATTACATTAACACTAGTTTCAAAAATGTATGAATAAAAATAGGGTTTTTACATTTCATTAAATAAACACACTTTTTTCCATTTTTCAAAACAAAACATAATGACCTTTATTTTAAAGTTGGATATCATTTTGGAAACCAAATACCAATCAATAAAACCAAGAAAAATAATACCAAGTTGTGCAAAAAGTAAATTAATAAATAGTTCCAGATAAGAATAAAAGATAATAGAAATAAATAAATAAGCACAAATAATTTATTAACCCTGGGATTCTCCTAAACATCCCTAGAGAGATACCTAGACATACTCAGTTTAGAACCTCACTACACCAAAATCAGTATTTAGTGGTGGTTTATTAAACTGCTGAATTTTTTTTAAATAATTTATTGGTGGTTTATTAAAAACAACCACTAAAACTTTTATTTTTTCCCCAAACACGACACTTCTCCCCGAACCCCACTCCCCCAACCCCCGCAATCCCTAGACCCCCCAAAGACCTACCCTCACCATGCCTCTCCGTCATCCTCAAGCCTCTTCGTACCCTACCATAGGTCCTAAGCCTTGTCGTACCTTGCCCCCACCCCCTAAACCTCGTTGGCCCTCGCCCCTCACCACCACTACCTAGACTTTTTCCATATCTAGAATCTTTTGGAGTTTTCTTAATCATCGAGTGTTCCATAACCATTATATTATTTGGAATGATATTTGTATAATTTACTACTACATTATTGTATTTTATTTATGAAAATCAAAATGTATTTTAAACGATTATACAAAATATCAGTTTCTATCATGCAATTGTATTATTACAATAGTGTAGAGTGAGAGTGTGTATTATGTTTTCCTCTGAAGAATTTTTGTTTTTTTATATGAATAAATTATAATAATATATTGTTTTTATTTTAAACATTTCAAATCATTTAATATAGGGAATTTTTATTATTTTGATATGAAGTATGTCTATGGTAATAATGTAGATAATGTATGGTGTGTAAATATGGAAAACTTTGTATTTCTCTATCATTAATTGATTTCAATGTGATTACCTTAGGTTTAATTATATTAAATTTCACATGTATAACCTTGATTTTTTTTATGAATATTATATGAAACATTTGGAAATTATCTTATAGGTTTTAACATGGAACTTGTCTACTAGATACACATAGAGTTATATCTATATGTATATCAAGTTTCTCCCTATGAAAGGAATGAATTTCTATAGGGGAAGGATTACTTATATGTATAAGATTACTGATATATAATTTTTATACATAAATAGTTTCTCTCATATGCGATTATGAGGCCTCCTAAGTAAGGATGATAAATATATAGTTCCTTCCTATGTGAAGATGAGGCCAACTACATGAAAATGCTATTAAAAAATACGATCACATGGTAAGATGAAGTCTCTTAGCTAGGATGATTATAGAAACACACACATAGATATTGATATGTTTCTATATATATATATATGTGCACATCTTCCTATAGAGGATGGGTTTTGACATAAATCCTTTATGGAAAGGTCCATTATGTTAGAAAAGCACACTATATAGATTTTGAATACATATAAAAGAGGTTTGGATGATGTTGATGAAACTTTTTAGTGTCCTAATAAAGTATATTATTTGTTAATTATAGGTTATTAGTATTCTTATGTTATTTAGTTTCCATAAATCATTATATAAGAAGAAGAGGTGGTTGGATGAGTAATCTCAACTCTTATGGGTTATGCGGTACTATATATTTAAATATATATTGGAGGAGAGAAATTGGTTTTACCTAACAATTATATGCACAAGAGCCTCTGCCCAGTTGCTGAGGACTTGTAAAGTGCATCCAAGAGACCCGAGTTCAAAACCGGGAAGATACATATTTTCTAGGGCATCGTAGTAGTACTGTAGCAGACATTGTAGCACACACTGTTCAGTACTGTAGCATCCATAACTATTCATCCGTTTGGGATTTCGGGCCACTGGTTTGGGCCTTATGTCCTTTAAGGCCTTCGGGCCACCCAAGGCTTTTAGGCCAGTAAGGCTTTCGGGCCACACCAAGGCCTTCAAGCCACCTCAAGGCCTTCGGGCCACCTGAAATTGTGCTTAATGATTGGACATACTCTACAAGGAGAAGACTCGGGATGGGGATTCAGAGCAGGCACATTCACTAGTGCAGAAGCTAAGAGGATTTGTTAGAAAGAGAGGGTATGACATTTCCATCGGGACCAGCCTGTGCTTCCATGGGATGCCAATCCAAACAACAATGCAAAGGTGGAGATCTGATATCACGAGGAAGAAGCTGGGAGGAGGAGTTCCTAGTATTGTCTGAATATTTCCTAAGACCTACGGGTCATGTAATCTCTGAGACTGTGGGCCTTTTAAGGATTCCCCCTCATCACTTGAAAGGGGGGTTATCAAAAATCATTAAAAAAATAAGGACTTTGGGCCATTCGGGCATAAAAATTATACTCAATAAGAATATATCTAATTATTCATTAAACATTGATCCTCCTCAATTACACTAGTTTAGTTTTGTATTGGTTGAATTTATTTTTGTGAAATAGTTTCAATTTCCTTAAGTAGAGAGTGAGCAATGGATGTAGTAAAACATTTTTATTTCACTTTGTCCAAAGAACATTATGTTTTTGGTAATTGGTACTTCATTATAGTTACCAGATCATTATAATTACTTTGATTTTCTGAACTCATGTCGTTATCTTTAGAGAGGTTCATTTCTTAGCTGAATGCCTAATTAGCATGTCCCATGAAGTCATGACCATTATCAACATAATTTTCATTTTTGGCATTATAGTAGTCCTATAATTAATTATTAACATTTAATTGTGATAATTTTTTCAATTATTTATTAAAAGAATATTTTTATTAAAAATGTATTTCAATATGTAATTTTCCTCTTGGGTTTTTTAATGGTTTGTAAATGAAAAATGAAACTATTTTACACATCATTTTCCTGAAAACTAGACTTTATGGATTCCAATTGTCTTTTTTAAAATGATTCATTATTTTACCATATGTATTTATATAGGGAAACCTTATTTAACATATTCATATTTTTTTCAACTAGTATATATGTATCTATTTTTTTATTTAGTATTACTTATGTGTTTTATTTTTTTAAAAATGTGTAGGCACATTGTGATATATATGGATAAAAGATATATCACATTACTGAGGAACACACCTTAGTATACTAAGGGTTTGGAGGAGTTTTTAGATTTTTTTATTTCCAATCAATCTGTTGATGGGAGAATAAGATGTCTATATCCTAAATGTAAATTTAGAAGATGGTTGAAGAGAGATAAAGTTTATGAACATTTGATATTGAAGCGATTCCCTACTCAATATTTGGGTTGGATTTGGAATAGAGAATCAAATGTTACAGAAAGGTTGAGCACTGATGTCAATCCACAGAATGAGCTCCCAAATTTTTAAAAAATGGAAAATGAAATACAAAACCTTATAAATGATGCATTCGACATTGAAAGATACCAAAATCAACATAAAAACATATCAAAACATCCAGTTGAGGGTGTTAAAAATAACAATGTGACAAGTGATGTTTTATGAGATTGTTGGACAACCAAATCAAGATTGAAAAATATCATTGGATCCTACTCTTGATTCTATAGAGACTAATGCAAGGGAAAACTTCAATGAGAAGATATATGCATTTCATGGTTTAGTTGATGATGGAAATATAGAGTTGTATAGTGGATGTTTGAAATATTCAAAACATTCTTTTTTGCTAAAGTTGTATCATATCAGATGCCTATGTGGAGTTAAAAATTAGGTGATGTCTATGGTATTGGAATTGTTTAATGATTAATTTATTTATGTAAGGATCCTTAAGCCTTTTTATGATATGGAAAAACTTTTTAACTAACTTGGTATGAATTATACAAAAATACATGCATTCCCCAAGGATTTTATGCTTTATTGGGGAGAGGACTCAAGTAGAAAGGATTGAATAAAATTTTATTCTTCTAGATATAAATATATGTTTGATCTGGAAAGTATGAATCGACATACTACCATGAATAGGAAGAAAAGGAACACACCTAAAAAGGGTTTTCATTAAATTCCTTTAAATCCTGGTTTCAAAGATTATTCATGTCATAAAAAACTGTCGAACACATAAAGTAACATTCTATAGATAATAACAATGATGGGTTAATGAGACATCTAAGAGATTTAAAATTGTGGAAGAAATTTTATTCATTACATGAATATTTCTAATATGATACTAATAATTTTCGATTGGGATTGGATACCATTGGATTCAAACCATTTGGGACTTTGAGTACCAGTTATAACATTTGGCCAGTTTTTTTGACCCCTTACAATATGCCTTCGTGGATGTGTATGCAACAAAAATCTTTTATCATTTTGATGATTATTCATAGAAATAAAACCTAGAAATGATATTGATGTATAATTTTAGACTTTAATTTAAGAATTATAGGAATTATGGAGAAACTGTGTTGATATATATGATGCATCTTCAAGAAAAATGTTCAAAATGAAACCTGCTCTAATTTGGGCCATTAGTGACTTCCCTGGACTTGGGAAATTAGTTGGGTGGAAAAATTACATGGTTTTGGATTTTCCACTTTGTAACATTGATGTTGATCCTAAATGGATACCTTAAGGTAGAAAATTATGCTTCTTGTGTCATTGTGTATTTCTCGATGCATCTCATATATTTCGGCTGAACAAGTCAAAATTCAATAGTTTATTTGATCATAGACCACATCCAAAGTTGTTAATATGTTCTGAAATACTAGCAAAAATTAGAAATGTTTAAATCGAATTTGGGAAGGTGTATCATTTGAATGATAGTGGGAAACAATTTCAAAGTACATCGTTAAGTGAAATTGGAATGAAATAATGGAAGAAAAAAAGTATCTTTTCCAAACTACTGTATTGGGAATTTAATTTTTTAGGGAATAATATTGATGTGATGAATATTGAGAAGAATGTTTTTGAAAATTTTATCTTCAAATTGCCTAATGAGCATGGAATATTGAAGGATCATCTCAATTATCAGAAAGACTTACAAGCAATGAACATAAAGCGTGATCTCTATCCAGATGAGAATGGAAAGTATGCTCCGACATTTTTTTGCAATGAAAAATATGGATAAAGATACATTCCTATGAATTTTAAAACTTGTGATGGTATCTTATGGTTATTCAAGTAACATCTCAAGGTGTTTTGACTTAAAGCATCATAGTTTACTTGGATTTAAAATCCAAAATTCACATATTTTGTTACAGTAGTTACTTCCATTGGCATTGCATACATTATTACCTGAAATGGATACTGATGTTGTACTCTAATTCTATACATTTTTCCGACAACTATATGAAAAAAAACTACATCCATTTCATCTTGATAACCTTTAGGAGATATTTTTATCAATAATTTGTGCAATGGAGATTATATTTTCTCCATAATTTTATACTGTCATGATTCATTTAACTCTGCATTTGGTTGAGGAAGCTAAATTAGGAGGTCTCGTACATTATCGGTGGATGTATCAAATTTAGAGGTACTTTATTTATATGTTTTTTGTTTTAGTAAAACATTATTAAAAATTCATTAAATATATAATAAAGTTTTTTCATAGATATCTTTGGAATTTGAAATCATATGTGAAAAATAAATCTCAACCAAAAGGCTCTCTTTATAAAGGATATTTGGAAGAGGAGTGTCTTACCTTTTTTTCTAGATACTTGAGTGATATTGAGAAAAGATTTAATTGAGTTGGACATGTTGATGACACATCGAATTAATTTGAAATGCATTGGAAATAAAAAATCTTTCTTGCTATTGTCCAATCAGTTGGGAGGAGCTCAAATATTACACTAACGGAAATTGAATTATTACATGCACATAGATATGTGCTATTGAATAGTGAAATTTCAGATCCATTTATTGAAGAGTTGATGATACCAAAAAAGAGACGAATGAGAGAACAAACACAAAATGAGAAAGATATTACAAAATCTGTAAATAAAGAGCTTGTAGAATGGGTTTGACAACGTGTAAGTTCATAAATATTGAAATAAATATGGATATTAGGTTGACACATATATTTGGTAAATATAATAATGTATATTACTTTTTTTAGATCATGAATACTGATACTCGTGCAGAGTTTTTAGAATATTTGATGTTTCTTGCTCGAGGTCCTCTAAAGCAAGCTAGAAAGCTCAACACTTACAACGTGAATGGATTTAGATTTCTTACAGTTGATTGGGAATAGGTTTAGAAAACAAAGAATAGTGGAATATTTACATTTGATGAAGTGAAATACAATTAAAAGTTGACTAATATTATCGAATTAAATTACCATGTATATTTTTTAGTTATTTTATTCAAATTCAATTGGGTGGATATTATCATAGGAGTTAAAAGAGATTCCTTTAAATTTACTTTTATGAACTTCTCTCGCTTCATGGATGTTGGTGACTGTGAACTACAATGATCCGTATATATTATCATCATAAGTGAAAATGGTATATTATGTGAAATATGTTGTGGATGAAGGGTGGAGTGTAGTTTCTCTTGTAAAACAAAGATACTTGTATGATATGAGTGATGAAGTGGAAGATTTGACCAATGACATTGAATCACATTAACAAAAAGAAGAAGACTTATTTTTCCATCATGATATTGAAAATATTCATCTTTCATGGGTGGATGAAGTAGTTGAAGTAATGATGGAGTATGGCACTGACATGATTTAAGGAGAAAATGATTGTATATGTAGTTATACATTCATTTATCAACCACTTTTTTCATTTGTCCAATCATTCATTATCATTGTTATATATATTTTGTTTGTTAGTAATATGCAACTATTGTAATTTTTATTTTTTTATTCATGAATTTTTTGAAATATATGTTCTGAACTTAATTTTATTTGATTAGATGATAAGAATTCCATAGAAGAAAAGTTATACTAATGTTAGCTGACTCTCAGTCGACATTCCATCAACCACTCATAGAAAGTTTGATTCTATAAAAAACAAAATTCAAGAACATAGGGATGAGATAACTATTTTGAAGAAAGTGTTGTTTGATTTATATTAGTAGATGAGCAGATCTGTACCTGAGGATTTTGTAGTGATGACTGGTGGTGAGATGGTGAGTTACACAACATTAAAATTATTTAGTTTACAAACTTTTATTGATTTTAAGTTTAAATATTAATATATTGTGTTTAATTTTTAAAATAATTGTCTTATAGGTGCCAATAGTAGGAAGTATAGATGGATATGTAAAGGGTGAAGAGCAGAGTTCATCATTGGGAAATGATTAGTGGAGATCATTTGTTCATGTACAATGTGTGTATTTTTTTTATCTTTTTCTTAAATTTTAGATGGTATTGGGACACTGGGTTCCCTATGCATGTGTTTTATATCCATGTGTCTATATGATATTTTTCAACTGGATATGGAGATTTAAATTTCTTTATGATCATATATAATGTTTAGTTTCTTGTCTCTCTTTTACATATAGGTTGATATAGCTAGTATATTTTACTATTTCCCACTCATTTTTCATGGTGCCTTACTAAGTATGTTTATACTCACATCTTCATGGGCCTTGAATGAATCCTTTTTTCTTATATAGGGAACTGGTAGATTGGTGGTGTCCTTAGTGGACCTAGTATCTATGGAACATAGATTTAAGTAGAGGCACTGACCATGTTTGGTGGTCAGACGTAAGGATCTTGAGCTGAGAAATTCTCTTCCTTTCTCTTTCAATTGTTTCTATATTGGAGCCTACTTTCTATTTTCTTAGTTCGGCATGTATTTTACCCTTTTACTATCCTGGATATTTAGCTATCCCATTCTAATATATTTCCTAGAGGTTACTACAGAAATTTTTTACACTATAGAGGTTTTATTTTATTATACCTATGCACTATAGAAGTTCTATTTTATTATACCTATACACTATAGAGGTTTTATTTTACACTATAGAGATTCTACCCCCTCTAATTTTTTACAGGCCAATATTGATAGTAATATTCATGATGCAATGAATTAGATTGCTCTGGGCAACCCACATCTCATTGATGATTCTATCCAGCGACCTGCTGGACCTTCTGTTGGAGGACAGGATGTTATGGCATGGCATCTTTCAGAGTCGCATGCCAATTTTGTTATTGATACTCATGATGTAGTGAATTATATTGTTCTGGGTAGCCCACAATTCATTGATGAAGCTATCCATCTACCTGCTGGACCCTCTACTGGAGGCCAAAACGCTATGGAAAGGAATCTTTCAGAGCTTTAGACTCCTACGGATCCTCAGAATGAGGCATTGGATGGGATTAAACCTTTCTCCCTAGTTCCATCAAGTAGAATTGCTAAGAGGATAATGGATGATGAACCAGCTGTGGGAATTCACCAATCCCCCAATAAATTCAGCCCACTCTTTGGAATTTTTTGGTCTGATAACACTGGGGATGATCAATAGGATGATGTCCCAAATGATGAGGCCAAGGACACTGAATCAAATATTCTACAAGAATAAAAAATCACCATAACAAAGAAGGGGAAGGTCAAGGACAAAAAAGATGATACCAGGGGGCTCAAACAAGATCCATGACAGACCTAAATAAATGAGGCTTCTCTTCTAGAATTATCAAGGTCTTGGGAATGCTCCCATGGTCAAGGCCCTTCGACATATTTTCATGACCAACAAACCTTTGGTTATTGGACTCACTATGCCAAGGCTGAGCTTTGTCAACTAGAAAGCTTTTAAATGGAAA
This sequence comes from Viscum album, assembly GCA_963277665.1. Taxonomy (NCBI): domain Eukaryota; kingdom Viridiplantae; phylum Streptophyta; class Magnoliopsida; order Santalales; family Viscaceae; genus Viscum; species Viscum album. Next base: position 173,404,966 of record OY728119.1, on the reverse strand, counting down.
TATTTTGGATACTCATTTGTTGAGCACAATTTAGATGAGGATAATGTGGAGAGACTATGGGTATTGAATCATGATCCTATCAGCCTCATCTCTTGCACCCAAGGGAATCAAATTGTCTCAATCTCTGTTGGAATTCATAGGGGATCTTTCTCTATATCATGTGTTTATGCAGCAAACTCATATTTTAAAAGGACAGAATTATGGAGTGATATTGTATCTCTCCCATCTCGAGTGCCTCACAACTAGACCATATTATGTGATTTCTATACAGTTCTCTGGCCTAAGGATAAAAACGGTTCTAACATTAATCGTCTGGCTGATAAAGAGTTCTCTCAATGAATTTACCACTGTAGCTTGATTGAAGTGTCTATGGTTGGTGCATATTTTACCTGGGGTAGATACACTCTCAATGGGAGGCAATCCAGTAAGTTGGAAAAATGATTAGTTTAGGTTGAAGACAGCAATGAAACCCTTAGTGCGTCTGGTCTCGTTATTACAAAAAACCACTCTTACCATAATCAATTGGTAGTTGAAATCTCTATTGGAGGTGTACGCAGTGCCCCTATTCCTTTAAAATTTAATAATGCATAGATTGTGATTTAAGGGTGTAGGGAGAATGTCATTGATGCCTGGAATTCTGAGATTCTGGAGTCTGAATCTCATGTTCTCTCATCAAAATTGAAAATCACCAAGATGAGGATTAAGGAATGGAGGAATATTTATTTCTCTAAGTTGGATAAGGATATCAAGGCTACTAAAGATCATATTCTTGACTGCTAGAATATGAATTAGCTGAATTCCATGCCTTCCAGTGATGAAATTCAAGTTTTATCAGATCTTGATGTGCTGCTGAATAATAAGGAAAATCTGGCTAGATCTTTGTACAATGTTAGGTGGTTGAAGGAGTGGGATATGAACTCTAGCTTCTTTCATTGACTTCATAAATAGAGAAAAATAAATATGGGAGTCACTACCCTTAACATCATTAGAACTCTACTCACCTCAGTAAATGAAATCTTCAATGCAGTTGTTAATTACTTTACTAAACTTCATTCTGATAATGGGGCTGATAGAACTCACATGATTGTGAAGAACATAACTCCAAGTATTGATGATCAGATCAAGGACAAGATTGTGGATGATCCTGGGGGAAAGGAGGTTAGGGAAGCTTTGTTTTCTCTAAACATTGATAGTGCTGCAGGGCCTGATGGATTCAAAAATAATTCTTTATGTTTAATTGGGATATTGTTTATGATGAGGTTATTAATGTTGTAAGAGAGTTATTTGTTAATTCCTCTATGAAGTATGGTTACAACTCCAACATTATCACTCTTATACCCAATAAGAAGAGTGTTGTGGATATCAAGGACTTTAGGCTGGTTGAAATTGGCAACACCCTTCCTAATATAATCAATAAAATCATTACCACAAGGCTGGGAAATGTGGTTAAGGGAATCATCACCTCGAATCAATCTAGGTTCGTTCTGGGAAGGAGCATTCAAAATTTCATTTTTACTGCCTCTGAAAGTATTAATGTTATGAGAATGAAGGTGAAACAAGGGAACATTATAATGAATATTGATATCTCTAAGGCGATTGAAACTATGAAATGGAGTTTCCTTTTTTCCATTCTCAGAATGCATGGATTTTCCAAATGGTTTGTTAATTACATTCATGTCATTATTAAGAGTTCTAGGCTATCTATTTTTGTTAATGTCTCTCCTAGGGGTTTCTTTCAGTGCTCCATGGGTTTTCGATAAGGGGATCCGATTTCTGGCCTGTTATTTTCCCCTACTGAGGATTACTTAAGTCTCTGCCTCAACAGACTTGTACATGATAGCTTTTACAATCAGATTAAATTTGGAAGGATTCTTTATGCTCCCACTCATCTTTTCTATGCACATGATATCCTCTTGTTTGGTCAGGATAATTCAAGGACTATTTCCTCAATTAAGGCTATCTTTAAGTACTATTAGGATATGGTTGGACATGCCATTAGCTGCCAAAAATCTTTTGTGGTTTTTGGGGAGGGAGTGTCCATCAAGAAATAAAAAAATTGTCATAAGATCTCTTGGGGTTAAGAAGGGTTCTTTTCCCTTTAACTATCATGGAGTTCCTCTCTTTTGGGGAAAAGTGAAAAGGTGTCACCTAGAATCTATCTTCACTCGTATCATTGCTCAAATGGAAACATGGAAAGGGAAAGGGATGTCTAAAACTGGGAGAATCTGCCTTTTTAAATCAGTGATTTCCTTTATGTTTGTCTATGTGTTTTCTATTTACAGGTGGCCGAAGGCTCTCGTAAATGAACTCCAAAGTCTCATCAAAAATTTCATATGGACTAGTTCCATCAATGAGAAAAATCCAGTTGTTGTGTCTTGGAGAGATTGCATCAAGCCCATTTATATGGGAGGTCTTGGAATAAAGGACTTGGTTCTGTTCAATGAAGCTATGCTTAGCAAGTTTACTTAGAATCTGGTCACTTTTAATGGAATTTTAATAGAGTTCATTTCAGCTCGACTCACTTCAAATCTTTGGGCCAGATACCCTTATTATCTCTCTTCTTCAATTTGGAATAATCTGAAGTCCACTTTCAATGGGATTATAAGCTGTTCCAAGTGGTTTTTTTGTAGGAACTCTATGATTAATGATTGGATCACCAATTGGATAACTAGGCCAATTCAAGACGATGCTATTATTCCACCTGATAAGCTACATGCCTCAATTGCCTCTGTTCAGGATGCTAATTTGAGTACATAAGGCTTTATTCCTTCTCAAATTCAAGAGTAAATCCACATATATAATTATATTGATAGTGACACCATGATTTAGAAATTGAGTTCCACTGGTGTTCTTATTACTTGAGATATGTATCTATATATGTGTGATTGGAAGATCACTACCCCTCAGTGGATCTTGGACTTTTGGACTTTCTTCATCCCTCTTGCTGAGTACCTTCTCTTATGGAGGATATAGAAACAAAGGCTTCCAGTTCATAAGCTACATCAAAGGGATGAGATTCAATTGGACTAAGCTTGCCCTCTTTGTTTTGCAGCAGGGGAGACAATTGAACACCTGTTTATTTCTTGTGTTTTTTCTTGCAGATTCTGGAGATACATTCAAGGTATGGTTGGGTGTTACTTGGATTTGAGGAGTCTGGAGGGTCTGTTTTCCTCTGTTTCTAGTGAAAAGTGCAGTGAACACGTCTATAACTTATTGCTGGTTATTGTTGCAGCTATAGATGGATTCATTTGGAAGGCCCACAATGGCTGGGTGTTTTATGATATTAAACTTTCTTTCTAGTATAGAGTTAGAGTCATACATAGAGCAGTATGAAATTCCTCTAGAGTACAAATTGGTTGTATGAACAATGGGCTTAAAGGACTTATTATTTTGAGGAAATTTGGTGTCAATGGTATGACTAAAAAACCTTTGGTGATGAAGTCAGTTAGTTGGATTCCTCTTATTCCCTCATGGGTGAAAGTTAATGTTGATGGGGTTGCTTCAAGTGCACCCAGGCCTTCAGGCTATGGGGGTGTTTTGTGTACCTATAAGGGATTCATTAAGGTATGTTTCTATCATTATAATAAATAGGGTTCTACAATTGAGGTTGAGCTATGGGCTATGATCAAATCCATCACCTATGCGGTTTATTATGGTTGGTTTTTTCTTTGGTTAGAATCCGATTCAATAGTGGTAGTTGACATTCTCTAGAGAAGATCTAGGAATGTCCCTTGAGTGATGTTGTCTTTGTGGATTGATTGTCTATAACTTATTGATGGTCTCATGCTTGATGTTACACATGAATACAGGGAGGCTAATCAGGTGGATGATGCGTTGTCAAAGAAGGCCATTGTGGAGTCATGCTCAGAGTGGTCTTTTGTGGTTCCTGAATGCTATTTGCACTTAGTTGAGGCTTATTCGCGTGAAACTTTTGTTACTAGGATTTGTAAACCTCCCTTGTGATGTATTGACTTTGTATTTTATGTTTTTTAATAATGTTTGGTAGGAGTGGGTCTGACTCGCCCCTGGGCCTTTTGATATTTCATGGAGTTGAGTGTGTGTGTGTTCATGTACAATAGGATAAAACCTCTCACTTTAGTGATATTCTTACTTTGTGCTTGTCGCTAGCCCTTCACCTTTTAAGGGTGAACATGTGGTGTCACTTTCATCTTACTTGTGTGCCATGTAGGGCCCCTATAGGTTATGTTCTGAAATAAAACCCCATGATTTTCTCCAAGACCGTAATATCTATCTAACTCCAACCATTATAGGAAAGTCTATAACCTTTTGAAAATCTCACATCACAACCCAGTCCTACTGACCAAGGATCATTCTATGTTATATCTCACAAAACTAAGGTCCTATATTACTTATCCATACAATGATATCTCAAGCCTATAACATATAGGATAACCCCTATCCATCAAACCCTATGTTTGATTAGTATCCTCTTGTTTTCACCTTCGTGGTTAGAGCTCAATATTGATGTGTTGGGTGATCTCTCTTTTGGGAGATTTTTTTGCTATATTTGTGCATGTACCTTTTTTTCAGCTCTGCCTTATTGGTCTTGGATTGGATATTTGGATTCAATCGAGTAACTCAGACTATGTGGATTCTTGTTAGACTAGGCACATAGAGGCATCAATGTTGTTTTTTGTGATCTCATCAAAGAGTGGGATCAATGTTGGAAGTCCTAGGATTTCATAAACTATTTACCCGTTGTATAAATCCAAGTCAGTTTTAATCCTCACTTCTGGAAGTTTAGATCATTTAGGGATATTTAGAGTGATTTATATTTTGGATAATCATTTCTTATTGTTTTTTAATCATAAATTTCCCTTTTAATGAAGATAGTATTCATGATGGATGGTTTCATATTGAGAATTATTTATTTATTATTAAATTAATTTAACTTGTTTTTAATTTTTCTGGATTTAGTTTTAACATGTGAAGCCTCATTTTAATGAAAGTACATTGATTCTTTATAGAAAGTTTTAAATGTATTCAATTTTTGTTTTCCTTGGAAATGTGTTATGGAATAGTTTAAAGAATCAACATACTTTCAATAAGAAATGTATTTAGAAATGTATTGATTCTTTAAATTTATTGAGAAATGTATTATTGATTCTTTCAATGTGTTTATTCTTTCAAGGTATTTATGTATTATTGATTGTTTTAATGTGTTGTGTCTTGTTTTATTCTTTCAATGTATTGAGAAATGTATTATTTCTTTCAATGTGTTTTTCCTTTGTCAATGTTTTGATTCCTTATGTTTTGGTGATAATCAATGTATGTTGATTATTTAGTTTTAACATGTATTGTTTTCCTTGTATGTTGATGATATATTTGATGATCTGGGAAAATTTGAATTCTTATTCTTATGTTGTTTTGGATGTAGGTTCATGGGCTATAGGATCTGCATCTTTTTTTAATTCATGATTTAGTGGTGGATTAAACCATTTCTAGATATAGTTTTTTTCATGGTGGTATAAACCATTGCTATACTAGGGTATTTTTTTGGGGAGATTATTAAAACTGTCGCTAAATATGAAATGTTTTTATTTAGTGGTGGTTTTATCTATTTTAGTGGTGTTTTTTTTCGTTAAAAAACTTCAACATTTAGCGGTGGTTAAAAACTACCGCTACATTGTCATTATTTTTTTAAATGAAAATCACCCCTAAAACTAAACAAACCACCAATAAATATAAGTTCTGTGAATTTTTTTTGAAACCACCACTAAATGGAAGAAAATTCCACATGTTGAATGTCATCCCAAATTTTAGCGGTAGTTTTGTTAAGCCATCACAAAACCATGTAGAGGCGGTTTAAACCGCCACGATATAAACAAACCACTGCTAAATGGATATTTTGTTGTAGTGACACCTACCAACGTATAGTGAAGCTCCGTAGTCTATAACCAACTGGCCACCCTCAACTAAACAATCCAGTGGCACATCCCACCTAGCCTCTCAACAAATCTAGGGAGTACCAACCCATCTAATTGGGGATAGTATTAAATGTCACTCGATCCTCTAAAATACACCCATGGAACCATTGTAATAATATATTGTGTAAGTAGGAGGCCCTCAAACACTTGACTCACCTTACCTTCCATTACTGCACTTGAATACCCTATACACAGACACCAAATATATGATAACCAATATAAGTAAATCCCCAATAGGTGTGCTCATCATACAAAAAATTATCCAAAGTGCCAATCAGGCCATCACATCACATAAGATTCTAAAACATTTCTGAAAACATTAAAGATGCTAATAGGAAATTTATACATTCAAATCTATAAATAATTTTAAAAATTAAATAAAGAACCAACCAGCATTCAACACTATCAATCCCAAAATATCATACAATAGTTTCAAAAAATTTCCAAAATAATATAACACTGCTTCCATGTTTTCAAATCTAAAAGGTCCCTTAAGATTTCCAAATTTGATCACTTTCACAAAACCCTTTCCAAACTTTGGGAAAACATGAAATTTTGTAAAATGTATAAAACATGAATTTATATTAAAAATCCACCTAGAACACATCTCAATAGCCAATGGTAATAGATTTTAAGACTATATTTGAAACCAAATTTATAAATCACACGAACGATCGAGCACACCAATTAAAAAATGATGAACCTTTTTAGAATCTAAGGTTCAAAGGAAATATTATTTTCAAGTTTCATATTCATTTGAATCCACATCCATTTTTGAAACTTGTGTATAAATGGATGTTATATCCTCAAATGGCACACCTAAATTAACCATTCTCATTTCCAAAATCACCAATTTTTTTTAAATAAAACCCAAAAATACCATTTAATTATATAAACATAAAAAACCATTTAAAAATCATGAGAATCCTTTAAAAAATTTCCACTACATTTATCAAGCCACAAAATATATCTAAATCACACATCCTTCCAAATTTATATTTTATGACCAATTTAACAAAATATAAAAAAGGAAAAATATGAAAAAATGCTTAATTTTACTTTTAATGAATATTTGACATTTTATCAAACACATTTTGTGTATATACAGATAGTCATAAATCAAGAATCACTTTGAAACCCATTTTTAACAATTTATACCAATAATAAAACACTACAATAAACTAACCATGTTAATTATAATGGTGAGAATTATGTTTAAAAATTAATTGAAAGAACCCAAGAATCAACGTAATGATTTGGAAAGGAAAAACATGGAGGCACCTACCTCGATGGTGGTTGAATGCGATGAAACTTCAAGAGAAGGAAGAATCAAGCCCCACATACGATTCACACACCCAAAAATCCAAGGAAACACAACCCACACACAAAACCTATCCATTAGGTTTCTTCCATACAAGATCTCACCAAAGGAGAACCAAAAAAATCAAAAGGGGAAGGAAGAAGGAGACGAAAAATGGACAAAACCCTAAAAACATACCTTAGGAATTTGAAGACAGAACCATGGAAGAGGAGGAGGAGCAAAGGGAAGAGGGGTTTGAGAACCCTCTTGTGCACCAAAAATGACCAAATAAGAGGAATTACAATTTTGGGATAAAAATAGGGGAGATAGAAAAGGGAATTCCAACTTTTTAATGATCTTTTAGGATCTAATGGTTTGGACATACAGTTTAATAAACCATACGCCAACTGTGTGGTTGCCTCTTCCCACGTAGGAACTAACCACATGACCAACTGGCACATTTTGTGAATCCATGAGCAACCCATGAGGTAGATTTTTTCCACTTCTTGGACTAGTTGCACAGGTACGTAGGCTGACCATATGGTTTCTACTAACTGTGTGGTTCCCATTAACATCCCATGTTTCACCAAAACATACAAAATTATAAGAATTTCGACTGGTTCTCAAACCGAACCTCAAAAGGAAAGATCCAAGACCAATAAAAGAATTAAATAAAGGTGTATCTGAGGTTGGGGTGTGATAATTATCCCCACCATAGATAATTTATATCTATAGAAATTCACCAAGCCAAATGATATCCAAAAATAGAATCCATGCCTGATTAAAAGAGAAGGAAACCAAGCACCTCAAGGTGACTGTTCTCTCCATAAGTCACACCTGAATGATCAAGAAGAAACTAAAACACCAAAAAATGGGAGAACACGAGAGGTTTTTCCCCACCATAAGACCTCAACCAAAGTGGGAACTTTAGAACCCATCCAAAACCACTAGAAAATAAACAAGAAACCCACTACGGAGCGACTAGATAGGCTGGGACCCCAGGAACTGACAAAAACTGTCCACAGTATACAAAAAAAACCTTAATAGCAATCGGGAACTAGGTAAATCCTAAAATAGATTGATCCAACCAACACAAGAGGAAACCCACAAAAAGAACTAAAACCAAAGGACTATGTGTACTAACGAAAACACCATCCATTAATTTCCATAAAACTCATAAATCCTTATATTATAGACACAATTTCTCAGATTATGATAGAATAAGTCCATCATTCTTTTACAATGGGATAGTGATCTTTCAATAGAAATCTATACTATAACAGGGAAAATTTAAACACTTCCAATACAATGTAGGACACAAAACTGGGCCATGGTTTTGAACACCCTCAAAAACTCCTGAATGTGTGCAAAATTCACTATGAGGCATGTGGCTAGAGCCCTGATGACCGGGGAATTTGCTCCCTCATAGTCAAGTTCTATAATTCTCCAATAAAAACTTCTTCTTTGAGAAGTACTTCCCACAAAACTTCTCCAAATTACCCAATCAGCCGCAACGATGGTATGTCTTCAGAGGGATGCGACAAGATAACTTTGAATGGCCAAACTAGCCACACCGGTGGCATGAAAGAGAATGGTCTGAAGAACTAAAATCTAGAACTAATAAAGGATACTTCTGAGGGACATGTTCTTTTAGCATGCACTCCTCATCAGATGGAGAACCTTCATGAGTAATACGATACACCATATTACCAACTTCCTATGCTCCAAAAAACCAACTCATCTATAAATTATTCATTCATAAACTTCTCAAAATAAATATCCTTGGAATAGAAGAAATGATCCTTGATCTCTAGATAAAGACCCCCAATGAAAAGAGAATCCTTCATCAGATCCCGTGACAACACCTCTAGAGAAAATAAAACCATCTCCCTAAATTGGTAGACATAGGACTCCACCATATACTAGCATGGTTGAATACTCATGAGTTCTTCCATTTTCTTTGTCTTTACCTCCTAAGGTATAAACCATCAGGCAAAGATGGGTTGAAACACTTCCCATGTTATCCCAACTTGCATTGATGGTGGGGAAAACAACTCCCATTTGTCCAAATATAGAACTTCAAACAAACCAAAAAAACTCTAATGGTTTTGGGAGTTCCCAACAATATGAAGGCACACTCAACTTTTTCAAACCCCTCCACTACTTCTAAGAAACCTCAATCACCATGAAGAATTGGAAACACTCAAGGAGAATAAGAAATGGGGCACCTAATTGAAAATGTTGGGGACCTTTCTGGGTGGCAAATTTTGATCAACATGAAAATGACAATACTCCAACCAAGATAAAACCAAGATACAATCAAAAGAATCATCTAGAACCAAAACAAAAGGCTCGCAAACCAAAAACATAACAAACACAACTAAATATCCTCTTTTCAAAACCCACCATTTTCATTTTAATTATTAAAACAACTCTATTTCAAGTCCACTTTTTGAACAAAAAAGACACTTCTCACAAAACAAAACCCACATTCTAAAACAAAAACCAATTTCTAGAATCATTTTCTTCTTTCAGTAATTACTTTAAAAAAAGAAGTCCAATCATTTGATCTCAAATAAACACCCATGGAATCCTATGAACTATCACACATGTGTTTATCCACTTCCATCCTCACATTGCTACACACAATTTCAACACATAACCTCATATGTGAAAATGTTGATAAGGGATATCAAGGGTTACCCTAACCATTTCATTTCCAAAACCCAATAATTCACAAGATTTCCATTACAAAAAATTTTCCCTTGAAAAATCATCTTACTAATTCCAAAACCATTTAATGAAATCATTTTTCATTTTCATGAACTGTTTTCATTTTAAAAGCTTACTCACATCAACTAGAACCAAAATGAATCTCAACTCATAAAAACCCACCAGAAGGAAGAACTAGTGATTGCGCCTAACTTGATGACATGGTAGTGATCCATTACCCATATAACAAGATCCTACTCTAATACCATATTGTCATGAACCAAGTTAGGGTGTCATCTGGCCCGACACTTGACCCAGTATTCGACAAGGCCCGAAGGGCATTCCCAATCCCCACAAGCTGGAAACTAGTGATAGGAATCGAAGTCAAATAATAGGAAATTATCCTAGCCCAATAAAATAGGATCAAATAAACAAAATAAACAAATTGAGAACGAAAAAATGACCAATAATTGAATCTTAAATAAATATAATAAACTAATTAAGTTATAAGATACAATAGAAAAACAAAAAACTGAAACAAAGACAAAATTGCTGCCAACACAATCTCCATGCAAACTCAAGGTCACTACCATCCACTAACCAACTTGCTCCAATAGTGAGCAAACAAACCAAGAACCTGAAAAAGGAGGACCTAAAAAATAGTTCAGCTCAACCAACACCGAATGGTACAAGTATGGTGTTAGATAAATAGATTAGTAAGTAACCACCAAATAATCCATATGTTTCCTTTCCCAAAATAGTACATTAAAATTGTTTTGAAAAAATTCAGAAAAAAGGGTTTTTATGTTTTAGTAAATGAACACACATTTCCCATTTTTCAAAATAAAACACAATGCACTTTATTTTCAAATAGATTATCATTTTTAAAACCAAATCCCAATAAAATAACCCAAGGAAAAATAATACGTTCTAATGAAAGTAAAAAAATAAACAATGCAATATAAGAATAAAATAAAACCAAAAATAAAATAAAATAAGAACAAAAAATTTATTAATCATGGGATTATTTTAAAAATCCCTAGAGAAATCCCTGGACATACTCAGTTCAAAACCACCAACCAACATATGGTGAATATCCCTAGTCTATAACCAACTGGCTTCCCTTAACTAACCAATCTAGTGGAACATCCCACTTGGCCTCTCAGAAAGGAAAAACATGGAGACACCTACCTCAATGGTGTGGAAATACGACGAAAATTCAAGGGAAGGCATAATCGAGAACCACAGATGATCCAAACACCCTAAAATCCAAGTAAACACAACCCACAAACAAAACCTATCCATTAGGGTTCAGGAAAACAATATCTCACTGATGTAGAACCTAGAAATCAAGAGGGGAAGGAAGAAGGAGAGGACAAATGGACTAAAATACTAAATACGTACCTCAGGTCTTTGAAGATGGAATCATGGAGGAGGAGGAACCAAGGAAAGAGTGTTTTGGGAACCCTCTTGTGTGCTAAAAAATGACCAAAAAGGAGGAATTATGATTTTGGGATAAAAATAGGAGAGAGATAAAAAGAAATTCCAACTTTTTAATGATCTAGGATGATCCCACAATTTGGTCGCACAATTTAATAAACCATGACCCAACTATGAAGTAGCCTCTGACCATGAAAGAACTAACTACATGACCAACCCACATGGTTTTTTAGACCATACTACAACCATGCATTAGCTTCTGTCCACTTACTAGAATAGCCACATGAGTACTTAGGCCGACTTCATGGTTTCCACTAAACATGTGGTTCCTGTGCCAAGGACAAGTTTCACCCAAACTTCAAAATTCTAAAAATTTCGACTGGGTATCAATCCTAACCTCAATAAGAAAGACTCAAGACCAAGAAAAGAAAAAAATAAAGGAGTATCTGAGACCAGGGTGTGACATTTATTGTCCGTACTTGTCACACATATTGTAGGAAATATTCAAAGCCTCCTCCAATTCAATGGAATCCCAAAAGTTCTCATAGACATGCATGTCAACCAACACACCATACAAATCCACCATGAAGAAGAGCACTCCCTCACCCACCTAGTGTCTCCAACGCTGGGTCTAAAATGCACTCATCTATGAGTACCATGATAAAGGCACTCTCCCAACACTAGAGGCAGTAAGATAGGACCTATGGCCAATAAAACCCCACCAACCACCCACTCAGCGGTGGTTGGCGGTCTAACTCAAGGTCAATCCATTAACCATATTCAATCATTCTGGGATCCTGTCCCCATAAGGTGAAAATGAGTACCTCCCTTATCTTAGGGATGTAGATGATGTCATTACTAAAACTTCTTACCTGCTACACAGGGGTCCCGCTTAAGGGTCCCTTCCATAAAACATCATCATCAATGCCATATGGCCCAATATCATACCTATAATAAGGATATAATTCCAGGATTCCTATTGAAGTAAAATGGACATAGGTCTCCCGAGATGCTCGCCAATGGAAACAAACATATAATCAGGAACATGTCGTCACCCTCATTGCTGAGGAAGAAATATACTATAAAAATATGGTATAAAATTACAATAAGACATATATTCATTCCCCCTCTTATGAAGCCCACAATGTAAATATGGTGTCACAATAGGAGCAAGTACAAATTCCCACTAATGATTTCCAGACCTTCCATGAAAATAAGAAGGAAAATTATAGTCAGATAAAAACACATGGCAATGAAAATGAAATCTGTCAACCAAATAGGATGAAAACCGGATATGAAGAGTTGAAAATTCTTACTACAACATATGAATCCCATCATCCAAATAGGGAGGAAAATGAGTAAAATCAAGTACCTTCCCTTGAATATGAATTCCACCAGTCAAATAAAATGTCACCCAAATATAAGCAGATTCAAATTTCAGCGGATGCATGTCAATCCCATAAGAAAAATATTGTGGCAAACAAGCATACACAAATACCTTCCCTTGAATATGAATCCTACCAATAAAATACGATGGAATATAGAGAAAACAACTAGCGTATCCTAGCTATAAACTAGGGATATAATTATTCCACTACCCCCACATGGGAGAACTGTATGTACTCACTAGGAGAGATTGGAGGACCAGAGTAGGCACATATTCCTAGCCTGACATCTTAGTGGGATTATATTACCATTCCATCCAAAGATGTATCTCAACAAGTATTGGAAATTATGGAGGATCAGACATCAATCCATGACCATATTCTGCAAAATTTTCAAGATGTAATCATGTCCATGACAATAGAAAGAATCTAGGCCCACAATCCCACCACCCCAAGTGGGGTGACTCATCCACACAATAGGATGGTCACTATAGAGAAAAAATGCATCCATCCTACCATTCAGAAGGGTCTTTGGCCAAATTTCATGATAAATGGACAAACCGATCTAGAAAAAATACCCATTCCAACTATGGGGAACTGGAACACCATGGTGGATGCTCCATAGTATTCATATATCCTTTCCAGAACCGATATTCTCACCGGCGTATCCTCAAAGTATTGTGGGAGTCACTCGGGTATGCGCTAATATATGTAGGCCATTACCCACAACAAGTGGCCCTAGTTTCCTGCATGGGAGAGACCAAAAATAAATCACACTAAAGGGAGTTAAAAAAGGAAGAGTATATTAATGATCCTTCACTGCTAGAAGCTGGATTTCTTATAGTAATCAAAACACTTATCTCTGGTAGATCAGGATCCTTCTAATCCATTACCAAATTACAAAATTGGTATTAGAAGTTGAAAATGACCTCCCCACAACAATATTACCAATATCTCTAAAGTTTCTACTCAGAGTGTGCACCATAAAGGCTTAATTTAAGGGAAAATAATGATCAATCATGAGAGCCTATCTCCTGATGAGGGTCATGGTATCCCTCCTCGTGACCAGAATATTTAACAACAAGAATGACCTCCCCTTACTGTTGTCTTCATTTATGATTCTCCATAGGGTATACACTATAGATATTATCACTATAGTCAAACATTGATCTGTGATGGCAGTTCACTCCATGGTAGCATCAACTACAAATGTAATCTCCATAGTTAAATCTCAGTTTAGAATGAAGGTCATCCACTTTCCATAATCCACCCTGGAGGTCCTCCCTATGGTATATGATGCAAAAGTTCTCCTGAAAATCATAAAAAAGATATAATGGTATCCCTATCCATTAGAGCACCAACTAAAAAGGAGCCACCCAAAATTAAATTCTATATCGACTGGATGGTACTCCCCTTTCCAAATCAAATGCAATAAATCCCTCATATGTCGAGGCTCTTGGAAGGGTGTGGTCAATTATGTCAGATACCCTATCAATGAAAAGTGATATCCTTTATAAACTAGTAGATGGATGGGGGATATGCTCATCTTCTGAGCCACCTATAGACCATTCTCATATCAATGATACCCCTACCAGCCCCGCTACTTGTGATAAATTTATCAAAAATGTTCATGTTGAGAAGATAAAGTAGTGGAGTCCTTAGCGTAAGAACATAATGATATGTTTCTTATGAGAAGAAAATCAGCTATAGATGAAATAACATCAATGTTTTGGCCTATATACAATTCTCAATTTGAAATACCAAGAGAATTTTCAGAATAATTCATAAATAACATTTGTCTCAATATTTTGAAAACTCTCTACCAGTTGAAAGAAAAAATTTTACCCTACAATGGGTATGCAGACCATTTCAAAATATTGGGAGAGATTCATTGCTAGGTCGACTTGGATTCCATTTTGTTTTTAGGGTTACCACAATTAGATAGGTAAAAGAAATATCTTCAGCTAACATGCCTCCATGTGTTGCATAAGTTACGCCATCTTATCTGTGACGCCTTATCTGGTGTTCATGTCTAGGTATAGGGAGAGCACAAATCTTTGAATTTTTCCCCACTCCTCATTCATTAGAATCCACTATTAATAACATCATGTAATTACATTATCCTAGGACTGAAATAAAATTAAGTCCCAATTTAGGAAATGAGAATCACCCAATAAATATTGGACCTGAGTAAGGTTCAAAATCGTCAGGGCCTATGGGAGAAATCCATTGAAAAACTCATGAACCAGAAAACTAAGAACATTCAACATGCTTCTCACCTAAGGTAATCCAATCACCAAGAATTCATAAAATACTTGGAAACAAATAGGTCACATGAAGATCTAACACTATATATGGCTCACACTCGAATGGGAATATGTGAGATCAAGAAAGCGACAATAGCAATCGAAAGTGCCATAGTATGGGATTATCCCCAGCCCACACGGCTGGGGAAATTTTTAACACAAATTGCCTCATAAGACCGAAAAATCTAGGCCGAGGCACAACAGAAAGAGAATGAGAGAAAACCCATCCCACAGAGCTAGGTAAATTTTTTACCTCAACCACCCACCCATCAGAAATCAGTCTTTTCCCGATTAGGGAGGATAAAAATAGAGAGGTCCCCTGTTACATCAAATTTTGTGACTCATTCCCTCTAGAATCTAGGCATAAAGAAAGGAATTATAGAGGTTCCCTTTGAGTTAGCTTTCTCCAAGACGCTCAAGGAGGATCACCGAATGGTAAAAGAAGATCCAATCAAGGAAAAAGATGACCTTACCATTCTATAGCTGATACGCCTCCCACAATGTGTTATGCATCAGTGAACGTCATGGATGTCAATCCTATAGAACACATAAACAATTATTCAAATTTAGAAGAAAAAGGAGATGATAGCTCTTCCCAGAATCCATTCCATGCTGAGTTTGAAGGTGAGCTTACATAGAACTATTGGGTCATTCAGATTTTTGTTATTCCCCTATCAATACTCCTCTAACTCCCTAGAAAAACCCCAACAATAAGAGGAATAAAAATAAGTTCCCATATGACCCACATCCTCCTTATAGTGAGAACGAGCTCCCTAAACTCGAAGAAATATTCACTCAGTAGGTAGAAGAAATAAAATAGTTGAGGTGAATCAATGATGAATTACTCTAGGGTGTACCTCAACGACAAGGGTTTATCCTAGAAAATGAATAATGTACAAGAAATTAGCCCCAAATAGAACCCGAGCCATCAAACTACCTATAACTAGTAATGGAAATATATAAATATTTTCCCCCAACAAGGAAACAATAGGCACATGTGCATGAAAATCCTTCCAAGATTCCCCCAGTTGAACATATATCCCAAGTACCAGTAGAACCAACAAGTCAAATATTTCCCTTGTTGTTCCCACCCATGATCAATTTCAATAGAAAATAAAAAAAGGTATAATTAATACCATAGTTCCATTAGAATATCTTTTGGAAGCAGTGGAAGGATACCATGCTCTAGTAAATCCATAACATAGACCTTACCCTGATTGGATGAGTAATACTCTGCCACCTCCAAATTTCGAGAACCCTGTTTTCCCAATTTTCAATGGATCAGGTGACCCGAAACAAAATTTAATGAATTATGAATCTTATTGTGATACCATTATGGTAACCCTATATAAACAAGAAGTAGTGAAACTCAAATTATTCATGAAAATGCTACAAGGTTCATCCTTTGTATTGTACACCGATTTTCCAGCTTAAGCAGTAACTGGATCGGAGGATCTCAGACAATACTTACTTTTCCAATTCAGCTCAATGCTGCCAAAGATGATAGTCAATGACCTCATGAATTGTAATAATTGGGATAATTAAAGATTCTTAGACATTATTTCCAGATGGAAAGGGTTGGACTACTCTTTGAACCGACTACTCCCTCAGGATGAGATGCTTTCTATGTGCATACATAACTTCAATGATGAGCTACGAACACACTCATCCCAGTAAAATATATGAGTGGGTTTTATGATTTCTAAAACATTTACTAAAGAATAGAGGACTCCTTATAGTGGAATAAACTCAAGTACCAGGTAGCCTCATCGACCTCAGGAAAAATAACAAAAAGAAATGAATTGACATTGGTTATATTCTTAAGCCATCCCTTGAACCTGCCCTAGCTCTGACTCCCACACCGTATCATATATGGACCCATGGGAACCAATATCAGCCTATACCTAGACAAGATTAGTAGAGGGGACCTATGAGAAATTAGTTCATGGAATGAAAGAATAAAACATACCCATTACAAGATGACCAAGTCCATGAATTTTTTATAGATGATAAGAACTTCAATTTACTCTATCTACATGAGCAAAAAAGAGTCGAAGAAGTCAGTCTTGACGACCAACCAAATTATTTTCCCTTTCACCGGATACTGGGACACACTATTCAAGAATGTTTTGTATTCAAGTACATCCTACAAAGAATGATATAATGTGGGGACATCAAAATGGGAACACCACCATCACAAGTGACATATTATTCCACCATCTAACCCAATAAAGGATAGTGGTGGAAAGATGTTTTTAATAGAAGAGATCATAATTTTGATAATTGGATGGCTCGAAAAATAGTCAAACATGATCATGGAATTTCCCAAAGCACAGTGGAAGAAACCAACTATACCCCTAAAATCTTTTACAACAATGAAACAAACATCATAGGTCCCACCACCCTCCAAGATTCGACCATGCAAGAAGCAGTTTGATGAGAAAGGAAAAGAGTAAGTGATAGAATATAAACTCATGTCAAGGAAAGGTCTTACATGACTCTCTCATATTTTCTTCCATCAGATCTGAAATCACAGGCACTGCCCCAAAAAACGACACCACATTAATTAGTCATTCAGGCAGAGTCATAATCAAAATAAGAGTTAATTTTCAGATCCATTAATGTCATTCACTTAATGTACCGCTTCTATAGGATAAATACAATTATGAACTAAATTTTCCCACACTTGATTGGAGAACTAGAGAAAGAGGCCACATAAGTCAAGGATACCAAGGAAGATGAAGTCATGGAAGAAACCAAGATTATGCTTGAACTCTTGATGAAATCATCAATGTTGTAGAAACTCATAGATTATCCCTCCAACAAACCCAACCAGAATAGTAAAATTTCCATGTATTGACAAGAATCCACTCTGGCAGGACTATTTTGGAGCATCCATTAGAAAAAGAATACGTATCTAATCACCCTCTACATGTGGGAAGAACTACCCAACCTAACCCAAAAATAAAGTTAGCTATTCTATATCCTATCTTGAGGTATGATCCATCTTTATCTAATGTTCAATCCCCTAAAGTTCCTGTGAAAGAGAATACTCATACTAGGACATGTCGACCTTTATAACATAAGTATGATATTCTGAAGTAATTAGCCTCAATACTGACCAAACTATTAATCTTAAATTCCATGAATCTATTAATAGACCTTAGGAAAGATCTCATAGAATCTTTTCTAAGCCCCCAGATGTTTGAAGTCGAAGTGGAAACCACTGTAGTCTATAAAATTGAGATCAACCTTGCCGAATTCCATGTGATTATCTCTTTCATGGAAAAATATGAAGAAACAATTATGAGGGGACAAATAAAAACTTTATATGTTCTTAGAAGAATAAATGGTATTTATGTTCAAAAAATATTCATTGATAATGGCTCTATAGTAAATATCATCCTAGTGTGAACACTTCGCCGACTAGGTAGTAAGGAGGATAACCTAAAACCTTCAACCACAACCTTGTTGGGTTATGAAAAAATTGAGCAGAAAACATTAGGATAAATAAAGCTCAAAACTTGTTTTTGGGACCTCATAGACAATTCATAATTTATGGTGGTTTAGAAAAACATATCCTTCAACATCCTACTAGAAAGGCCTTGGTTATATCAACATGAGACGATTACTTTATCCTACAACTAATGTGCCAAATATTGCACTAATGGATAAAATAGGATATTGTACACCAATAAGTCCCCATTTATATCATATGAGTCACACTATATTGATGAATAATTCTACGATCATAAAGGGAAGTGACCCTCAGTAGATGGTATGGATTACCCTCAGTCGATGGTATGGATTAGGTCATTACCCCAAATAGTTCGAAGATGGTCCCAACTGACCGCTTCAAATAGATTAGTGAAGAATATGTACTTCCCATCAACCAGGTTTAGTGTGTGAGTCCAATCTTGGAAGTGTACTCAACAATCTTCATGGTCTCAGTCATGGCCACTACGTCTAGCATCATTGAAGAATATTCGAAACCCCAAGATGATGGTGAATTCTCAGATGTAAACACCCTAAATCTATCTTAAAATCTCAATAAAATCCATGTATCACCCATTGAGGCAGTATATGAAGATAATACTCCTCTTTACCTCACTCAATCTTCTTCAGAAACTCCCCCCATATCATCCAAATTGTAATACAATGCTTCAGCCTCCAAATTCCAATATTTCAACTCTTCTCTTAACTTTGGAGAGATCATATCAAGAATTATTTCTCCATTTGAACAATAGGAATAAGAATAAGAGGAAAAGGAAGATGAATAAGACCTTATTAATTCCCCTTTAACATTGGAGGAACATGTCTCTACCACCACTGATGAGTTGAAGTAAATAAATCTAGGTAAAAAGAAGATCCACAACTAAAACTAATTATTGAATCCATATCTTATGAATAAAGAGAGGAATATACCTCTTTCATAAGGAAACATCGAGAATTATTTTCTTGGAACTACATAGAAATTTCAGGTCTTGATTCTGAAGTTTCCACTCACCACTTGGGATTTCCACAAGATCATCTGGGTTACAAGCAAGCAACCAGAAGGAAGCACCAGACACATGATACCAAGATAGATATGATGTAAATATCATTAGAGAAAAATTCATTAGAGAGGTCCAATAACCCATCTATTTATCCAATATTTACCCCATTGAAAAGAAGAAAAAAAATAAGACTTTGCATTGATTTTAGAGATCTAAACTGGCACTAATTGAGAGATGATTTCTTGGTCCCCATTACAAAACTACTGATCGATGAAATAGCCATATATCAGGATATCACCTTCATGGATAGTTATTAAAGATATAATAAAATCATAATGGATCAAGAAGAAGAAAAAGCTACTGCCTTAAAGACTCTATAAAGAGTGTTTTACTATAGGGTGATTCCCTTCGGCTTGAAGAATTTTGATGCCCCATATAAACTTTCCATGCATAATATCTTCAAACCCTTCCTAGGAATGTTTGTCAAATAATAATTTGAATACCTGGTGATTAAATCACGACAATGTTTAGACCAACTATAATATATTCAAATCATCTTCGACAAATTAAGACAACATGGCCTAAAAATTAACCCCTTAAAATTTTCTTTTAGCATTACCTTGGGGAAGTTCCTTGGATTCATCGTATGCCATCATGGCATCAACCTCGAACCCAAGAAGGAAAAAGGTATCCTTGACATGTCACCACCTCACAACCTCACCAAGTTTAGATAAATTTAGGTACACTTGGACTACATTTTAGGCTTCATAGAGAACATTTAAGGAAAATGTTTTCCCTTTACCAGGTTGATGAAAAAAGGGGTTGAATATAAATGGACTGATTATTTTTAGGAAGGATTCAACAATATCATAAAATATCTCTTAAGTATTCCAGTGTTAATGCAACCCGTCAAAGGAAGACCACTCATCTTGTATGTGACTACCCTGGAG
This sequence comes from Viscum album, assembly GCA_963277665.1. Lineage (NCBI taxonomy): Eukaryota > Viridiplantae > Streptophyta > Magnoliopsida > Santalales > Viscaceae > Viscum > Viscum album. The sequence goes on along the minus strand of OY728119.1, from coordinate 173,384,429 downwards.
TGATACCTATGCACCTTCTTCTCAAAAAATAAGGATTCTAGTAGTGAAAAAGCCTTTATTATATCATCCAAACCATGATCGATGCTGAGATTCATTACTCAAATATCGAGAAAATCTATTTCGTGCTAATATTTTCTATCCAAAAATTGAGGTTCTACCTATAAAGTAATGAGGTTCACTTGGTCTCCCATAGAAACCCACTCAAGTACATTCTCAACCATCCAATGATGATTGGACATCTATTACAGTGGGAAGTCATCTTTTAATAGTTTAACATACAGTTCGTGCCTCATAAATCCATCAAAGGCCAAACATTAACAGATTTCTTGGGAGATAACCCCTTGGTAGAAGTGAATTAATGAGATTTTTAAATACGTGATGAAGTGGTTTTATCTATAATGGATGATCCCAAAACATGGGAGATTCATTTTGATGGTTTATCCAGAAGCCCGACCAGAAGGAGGATGGAAGACCCCAAGATCAACAAAGTGGGTTTGGTGATCATTCTCATATCTCCAATAATGGTGGTTACACCTTAATTATTCCTAAAATCATGGGGGGGGGGAAGAAGTAGAGTATTAGGATCTCATTATAGGTATAGAGATGGAACTTCAAGTAAAGTAAAACACTTAAAGATAAAAGGTGATTCCGAACTAGTCATCAAGAAAGTTAACGATGATTATTCCATAAAAAAGAAAGAGATAATCCCTTTGTTTGATCTTGTCCATGGACTGATGGTAGAATTCCCTACAGAGGTGAAATTAACTCATGTCCCCAGATCGTATAATTCTTAATCTGATGCATTTAAAAATGCATCCACGAATCTGGATGATCTAGACTGGGATGAAACAGTCTTCATCATTGCAAGCTTCCAGATGGTCTCGCCATTCATTTAAGCTAACATGGAGAAAGTGAATGAGATCAACCCTATCCCTGAGCTATATGGTCTTACCATTAGCTAGATGACTCGCATTGTGAAATATATTCAAAAGGGAGAGCTACCTCCAGATAGATCTAGGAGGGATAAAATCTAGAGACGAGTGATTAATTTTGTTCTATATGACGACACAAATCAACAAAATGTCCTATATAAGTGAAGCATTTATGAGGTACTTCTCAGGTGAATTGATAGAGAAGAGACCACTAACGTCACGTAGTAAGTACACACTAGTGCCTATGGTGCACATCAATAATAATCCAAGATTTCGCATAAAATTTGAAGGCTTGGAAACCACTGGTCCACTATGATTCAGGATATTACTGAATTCACTAAGAAGTTTCATTCCTAGCAAATTCATGCTAATTTCATCCACCATCTCCCAAAGTTACTTCACACAAAAAAGTACTCTTAACCATTTTACATATGGGTAATGGATGTTGGGGGACCATATCCTACCATTAAAGCTAAGTAATTCATGTATATCTTCACAACAACTGACTTCTTCACTAAATGCGCTGAAGCTATACCCCTCAAAGAAGTCAGTGAAAGAAACATTGTCAGTTTTGTGAAATACAACATAATTACCAAATTTTATGTCCCCTACACTATACTAATGTAAAATGGAAGAAAGATATGTTATTCTGATCTTGAGAAATTATACTAGGAGTACAGTATCAATATTAACCATTCATACTACTATCATGAATTTGATAACAATTAGATAGAGTCCTTTAACAAGACCCTATCCAATATAGTCTAAAATATGGTAGATAAGGGTAATAAATCAAGGACAAAAAAATCTTTCATGTTCTATGGGCCAACCAAACCATGACCTACACAGCAACCTAGGTAACCCCATACTCATTAGTATATGGGACAAAAACAGTCCCTCCCATCAATGTTTAATTTTCCTCACTCCAAATTTCTATCTATAATCAACTATCCAAAGATGAGAAATCTCAGATTCAGATGGATGAACTAGAGAAACTCAATGAAAATAGACTACATACCTTTATTGGTTTTTAGATTTATCAAAACCAGATTGCATGAGGCTTTAACAAAAAGGTTCGTCTTTGGTCTTTCCTCAAAGGAGAAATGATGTTAGTTTTTCAGACACTGATGATACTTAGAAGGAAACCTATAAAGATTGAAAAAAATGGGAAGGACCATATTTCATACATAAGGCCTACTCCAATGTATATTTTTCCTTGATTTCAATAGATGGGCATCTCACTACAGCTTCCACCAACACAAAGTTCCTAAAGAAATATTTCATGTAACTAAATGCCAAATTTCCCTAACCACATGAAAATAATCTAATTGGAAATCATCCTAAGTGCCCAATGATAAACTACCTGGAAATTGTCCTAAACACGCGATGGTAAACTGCATAGAAATTGTCATAACCGTATGATGATAAACTACATGGAAATCATCCTAACTGCACGGTGATAAACTATATGGAAATCATCCTAACTATATAATGATACACTATATGGAAATCATCTTGATCACATGACATTAAACTATTGGATACATTATTCCCATTATCTTCATGCTGAGTGATCAAATTCCTCAATGAAACACATTAAATTGTATGGATAACATCCTCACCACAAGATGTTAAACTACATGGTGATCATTGATTCAATCAAAAATTTCCCACACATGAGCCAAATATGTGCGGGGGAAGAATAAAATTCCCCTTCTCTTGTGTGAGTTTAAAATCCACATAAGATCCCAATTTTCAAGAACTATGCATGGATTGATTCTTATCCATGTAGGATATACAAAGACACATGGATTTTACATCTATGTCTAGACACCCCAATAGAATGGTTAAAAATGCCTCATTCTCCCTATACATGGGTCATATCAATGTAGGGAACTTCAAGAACTACATATGACTTGATTCCTATCATTGCATGATATGTAGTTATGACCATATTTTAAATCCTTGTCTAGACACCCTAGAAGTGAAAAATACCCCCTCCCCGTATATTGACCTGACCTATGTAGGGTGTCTTCCCATCTAGAACTATGTATAGATTGATTCATATCATTTCAAGATACATAGTGACACCCATATTTCCAAACTGTGTCCATCTACAAAAAAATTACCCTCCTGTATATGAATTAGATCTGCATATGAAAGTTTATAAGAACTACGTTTGTCTTGATCCTCATTTCAACAAGGTACGCATCGATTCCTGGATCCTACATCATGGGCCCATCCACTGAAAAAAAAAATGTCCCCCCATCTTTTGTACATAAACACAGATCTATACAGATGGTTTCAAGCTTGGATTCCACATCTGGGATCTATCATGGATCCATAATTCCCCATACATATAAGTCAAATCTATGTAGGGTGAGTTATACTTCATGGCCAATTATGGTATGGATGTTTCTTGCATATCCAGACACATCCTTTCCATCTATCAGAATCTATGTCCTGGTTAATTTTATATCTTCACAATCCACATATGACCATCATAAATTGAAGGTTAGTGTCCGAGTGACACCTTTATTTGATCGTTCCCAATATTCCCTAATGGCTCTGCATAAGTTTTCCACTAAAAAAGGTTAGTCAACCAATGGAAAACTCATACTCGTGAGAGGGTTTTCTTACCCCCCATATTCCCTAGTGGCTTCCAGGACCTATATCATTCCCCGTGATCAAAGAATCCTTAGGACAATGGTTTAAAATTTCTTCCCCCTTCACATCCAAATCATTTTAGAACATACTTGTCTGATTGGTCTCCATTTTTGTTCATGGTTCCAAGGGAAATTTTCATTTACACATGATGATAAACTATATGGAAAATTTCCTTTCCACATGATGATAAAATGTACAAATATTTTCCTTTCCATGTGATGATAAATTCCTTTATCAAATGATGTTAAGCCGAATGGTTCCTTAAGAACTATATATGTCTTGATTCCTTTCAATATAGGATATGTAGTGATGCCTAGATTTTACACCATGGTCTGGACACCACAGAAAAATTCCCATTCTCAGTGTATGGGTTACACCTGCATGATAAATTTACAAACACAATTTTTTTCCCCCATGTTTATATGTATGAAATAAATATTAATAGTAAAGTTCAATACGAGCCTCTCCCCATTAATGATCTTTTATACAGGGCAAAAATTCTCTACCCATATGCATGATTCAGACCTGAATATGAAGGAACCCTCTATAAAACTATGTCTAGCTTGATTCTTACTATTATAAGAATATCCTCACCAAAATAAATTAAATTGAATGAATAATGTCCCTTATTTGTTCATCCGTTATACCTATGTAGTAAATCCCATCACACCTATGTAAGGGAAACATATCTATCCCTTTTCTAGGAAATTGTGACTTGATACTCCCCTTTAAATATTAAAAACCCTACATCCGTAGACCAAACTATGTGTTTACAGAGTTATAACTCCCCATAACCTTCCCAGACTATTGGATATGGAGATCCAATGTCCTGGAGAATCCTCTATTTTACTATACACAATATTCCCTAGTGGTTATGTATTAGTTGATCACAAATAGATATCTGTAAACCAGAGTAAAACACGCCCTCTGGAGAGGATTTTACTACCTCCATATGCCCTATGACATTTACGTCCCATATCACACCTTGGATTCTGAAACCCCCTAGATTATAGTTTACACACTTTATTCCTCTTTAATCCTACATATGACAAAAAATTCTTGGCCAGATTACCATGAAAGATAAAAATTGTTTACTCTTTTCATTGGAGCACAATGGTAAATCCCAAACATCTTAGCATTAAGACAATAAAATGAACCACCAATGTACTAATTGAATGATAATAAACTAAAATATTTTTCAAACGTCATTTATACAAGTTAAAATAGTGTGGGAATGGTTTCCCATACAATGATGATACAGATTACCTCATAGTTTTCAAAAATCATTTTTGGATCCACCTACCATGGTCTTTAAAAAATAAAAAATAAAAAAATCCAAATCTCCCATAAAATCACTTGGACATAAGAAATGTAGGGATATTTTTCTGAGGACACCCTTGTTTGACTATGAAAAACATGCCTCGATGGCTCTCCATAAGTTTCCCATAAAAAAGGGGACCCATCAAGTAGAGAAAAAATCATCCTCAGGAAAGGATCTTCCTACCACTGTACACATCAATGGATTTCATGCCCCGTATCATGTTTCAAATCCAAAACTCATAAGACTAGGTTCAAGAAAATCCCTCATTCATTTAATGTCTAAAAACTTTTAATACATTCTCGATCAATAAACCACACTGGGGCCCTCTCCCCATAACTCATGCTCAAATCCATTCAACCTAAAACATCAAAAATGTTAGTCTGGTTTGTAAGATTTTAAACAGACCACGAAAAGAGACATGAAACTTTCCAAGTTTAAAACCTGTGAAGGGAATCCTGGACAAAAAAGTTAAGTATTTTGTCACTAGACCTACACTTTGTATGGTTTTTCCAAATTTTTTAGCAATCAAAAATCAAAGATACACAAAGCTTATTAGGTCAAAAACCTACAAAGTGAATCCTGATAAAAAGAAAAGTTATGCATATTGAGTTCATATCCTAATAGTCTTAGGAAAATATTAGGTTGTTTACAAAAAACAAAAAAAATCTCATAGGGTTTTTAATATATAATCCTTATAAAAGTCAAATTATGATCACTAATTCCATTAACATGGGAAAACATTAAAGCATGTTTTGATCATTTCAATTTGATTATCCTAAAATTTGACTTAAACCAATATTCAATGGGTATTAATAGTCCGGATGAAAGAAAATATAAATGATTGGTAGTGCAAAAAAGGCTATAGAAACATTGTGAAGAAAATAAGTCTTTATTTAATTAAATAAGAATTAAAGGGCATATACATCATAGAGTATCTCTTCAAAGATACGACGAATAGAAAAATGGGAAATATAGGGCAATAAAAATGTTTACAATGAAGCTCGACTCACTTTGGTCAGTAGATTGACCACCACTTAGTGTTGATCATCAATGTCCCATTCCAAAGTAGTCTTCTTCTCGGTCTTAGTTTTGACTATTGTGTGTATTTTTCTATCAGGGTAACTAATATATTGACCTATCTACCTAATAGCTTCAGGATTTGTAGTTGTTGATAGAATCTGTCCCTTTAATCCTATAATTCCAACTTCACATTCTTGCAGCTCCTCAGTTCTCGTAACTACTTGATCATGATCAATTGCTTCCTCTTTAGCTAAATGGTGTAGATCAGTGGAAATTTTCTATAGAGTTTTCTATTTATAATGGGAAACATTAAACTGATAAAGGTCTCCTTTATGAGTAACTAAATATTCTTCGGTGATGATTATCTAGTTGACAAGGAGGTGCTGGGGTCGTTAATCAAACCCACCTAAACCTAGGTCAAGGAAAATATAGCATAGGATGTCTGATTGGTCAGAAATATCTACCAATGTTGTCGCTATAATGATTGTACAAATATAGAGCTAGGACAGTCTTCATATAACCTAGTGATTAGTCATAATATGGGGATCCTGATCTCGATCACCCGACAATACTGGTATATAATATGGTAGTGAAACCAAATAATACATGTTTGGATCAAAGAATGACTCCAGAAAGGGAAACTCTTCCATCTCCACATCTTTCCCAACTTCAGCCATGAAGATGATAGGCTTAGAATTAACTGATGGGGTCCCCAAGGTAGCCTTACTAGGATCAACATCGATAGGGATTTCATCAGTATCTATCTAGAGTATCATATGTTTGTGAACTTTATCAAGATGGGGGTTTGAAGATGAGGCTCCCATAATACATTTAGATTACCAGAGTGAAAGTTGTTCTCCCCTAGAAACTGACAAGGAAGGTATGTTAGACATAAGGATAATAGAGGTTTGTGGATTTGGTTCCCTCTAAACTAACTTTCCTAGTGTCCCATAAAGATAGTATTATGTCCAAATTCTGGAATAATCTTGGGAAATATTAGAAAAAACTCATGTGCAAGTTAAGGAAATTTGAATTCCAGAATCTTCATGGGTCATCATCAACCAGAAATGGCACAGTATGAATGGATGCGACTCCTAAATATGGGGAAGGGGATAAGGGGAAACCCATTAGATAAAACCTAATTGTCTATAAAATATGTAAGGAGCATATAATTGAAATATGGTTACTCCAAAAACTCATGTAACCAGTAATCCATCTCATAGAGAGATGATATAAGAATTATCCACTAAGTTCCTTTCACCGTTATCAACCATTGTGCCAGAGTAATAAGGAATCTTAGAAGGATGATAGTAATATTAAGTAATGTAGGACAAAATGAGGAGCGAGGAATCATTATGGTATGCTGGTATTCATAACACTGATAGTGTTTCACTACATAACTATACAAGAATTTGAATGCCCCGCAGAGATGATGTGGAGTCCCACCTTCTTTTATATTTCCCAATAGTTCATATATATGGGACATGGTTGGTATGGTTAGATTGAAATGTTGTTATTCTTCTAGTTTATCTTCCATTATCAGAGTACATACCCTGATGGTAGTATAAACATCCAGAGATGGGAAGAGACATCTTCCAAAAAACATAGGGAAAAAACCTTCCAGCCTAAAATCATGGTAAATTCCTGAAAACATATAGTAAACCCATGTGGTTTATTGACCCACATCGAGGGTAAACCAATATGAACCTTGAATCCCCTATATCTGTTCGGTAGGTTGATTCCTACAATTAAAAACATTCACCCTCAGATCACTGATTTAAAAAAACTACCCTATCTAATCATCAAAAGGAATGAGTGAGAAATCAATGATGGGATGACCAATAAATCTCTCTATTGTGGTTAGCAGATCCTTCACCAATAGATATATATGTCTATTGTTGTCCCAGTTATTGGAAACATGAAAAAACTCATCATACATATTTCTGAGAATGATAATTCCCCCTTATTGATACATACCCCACATATTTATCCCTACCTCCCCTTGTGATATAGGGATGGTTTTGGTTCTCAAACACAAATGACTAATTAGTTTAGGTAGCACCTCAGTCGGTGAATAAATAAAAAACCAAGAAACCCATGTTTCCTGTTATAATCTAACATCCTCCAACAATTCAGAAAATTCCATATAGTTATGGTGCTCCCAGAATGATCAGGATCATTCATCTGAGAATCTCCCTCTGAACTACAAATCCAATTTAGAGCCCCACCCTCCACTAGGAATACCTCATGAGATATTAAGAATTGATGAATAGTATTGAAGAGCTGGCTGCAAAGATATGCCACTATTATTTTGGTTACTTTGTGTCCATATAAAACTATTGAGAATGAAGAAGTACTCCGAACCAAAAATAGGAATAATTTTTTCTTGGGGAAGAAATGTTTACTTGCACACAGTCCTTAGATATCTAGAACTAGGAATATGGGTGATTTCAATTGAATTTGGGAGGAGAAGCATTATCTTGAAGAACAAAATTATAAATTGGATGTCTAGTTGACAAAGGGTATGCTAGAAGTCTTAGAGAAAAGAGGCTCCTCAGAATACCCTCTAAAATAATGATGTGGTATCAAAGACCATCCTCAATGTTCTTATCCACAATAGTGAATCTTCTAGTCGTATTGGTTAATGATAGAGCCATTTTATCTCCAAGATAAATCCAAAAATGCTATTTGAAATTCATTTCATAATTAAGAATTATACTATAAACCATTAGTTCACATATGTAATTGTCCCACAATCAATCAGTTTTCTAAGCACTAGCCCACAAAGCATTGGAAATCAAGTAAATTGATCATGGAATGAGCAATCCAAGAAGAAATCCATATTTATGAAGAAATAAGAACTCAAAATTCATGGATAAAGTATTTAGCTCACAAGTTCAAAATTTCCTTATGTGGATGAGGTGGTCTACAAAGGAAGCAGTTTACGGAAGCAAGACGATCGAGAGAGATTTGCAGAAGTGATGAGTTCACTGGAAAACACGGTAAAAGAAAAATGAGCTAGGACCCCTATATATATGTGTGGTACCCTCCTATGGGTCCCATATCATACCACAAACTGGTTCAAAATCGGACTGATTTATACATCACAATATATTCCTCTTCATCTCTTGATCGTAACCCATTCAAATGGGGGGCATTTGTTGGGTCCTAAAAACATTGCAAAGAAAATTCAAATAATCCCTTGAAAATTGGAAAAGGAAGGAAAACATTGACGGAATATTTAAGGAAAAAAATTTTATAGGAGAAAAAATGGGGAAGAAATAAAGGGGGCTATAAATCATAAATCCTTCATAGATCACTACTCCGCATGGCAATCTGCAACATGAGGTGCCCGTGAACTAAATAGTTCACATGATGAATACAACAACTCCAGATTCTGCAAATAAAACTTAAATTTTCATTGGGAAGAATGTGGTGACTTGTGCCCCAAAAAATTATTCTTTCATGCAATCTAAAATGGTTTACAAGAAATGTGTTACCATCAGCATCTCGTGAATAGAACAAAGAAGTTCTCAGGGAAGAGGTTGTGATTTCTGCCCCGCAAATGATGAACTCATGCCCCAAATGAGTCATTCATACATGGGACATTTATCAACCATGGGATTCCTAAAAAGAGGGATCTTGACCTCATCACAGATGACCAGCCACACTGGTATCCATTTCCCCTACTTATCTAAAAATATAACCTGAGGGGAACCAAAGAGGGGATTGAGGAATTAACAGATTGAAAAATGGAGAGATCGACCAAGATATTGATAGCTCTGTAAATGACAGACTCTTTTTGTGATTTCTCATAGGTAAAACCCTTTGGGTATAATTAATGAGGATAAAATAAGTCAATTGGTTTTCCAAAAACTCAATATCCTTTACAGGAACACTTCCCGCAAAGTGCATAACCAATGACCCCTTTTCAACCAAGTGTCTTGGATAGAAAAAATCTATATAGGTAGAACTCGATCCCATGTAGGATAATATTACATAGATGGAATTTGATCCCTTGTAGCAGCATTCTACGCAAATGTAACACTATCCCACATTTCATTATGCTACACAGATGGAGCCTGGTCCTGCGTTGCAAAGCGCTACACATACTAAACTCAGGTCCGCATATGAGAATGGTATGTAGACATCCCCTTACCCATAAATCACTACACTATATAGAGGGAATCCCATATTGAATAAGAACATGCTTTCCAACATGGGTTATCCTAGGGAGCTCCATTCTCAAACTTAAATCACTCCCTTATGTCGTATCATTAGTTCCTATGATGGTCCCTCTAGGATCCAGTCCAATGACATCTTGCTAAGACCTCTTCCAAAACCATGAGACATTTATGATAAAATAATTGGTCACATTAGTGTTTGATTTTGAGTTTACATTCCCATGGTAGTGAGTATTCTGACCATGGGATGTTCATGTGAACCTCACTATTATAGGGATTGAAAAGAGCCACTAGACATTACCTTCAATGATGGTTAGTGTTGAATAATACCGTCTTTCCCAGAACCAATAGCATGGAACTCCACTTGAGGTAAGACCCATGCATTTCTTATAGTAGGAGATGTTATTTCTCCTCTTAACCTCATCTTATAAAATATCCAAATAGATCATAAAAAATGACTATACATGATATGAAAATAATATATTAAATGAGAACACTTAAATCAGTATCTCTATCTCCATTTTAGATTTAGAATAATTCATTAGTGTATGGAGCGAGACGTGTGAATTTCAGATTCATTTCTTCCTCTTGTTTCTCACACCGAGCATGACACATGTGGGCTTAGAGGTGGGTGGCGATCATGATATCTGCACGATCCCAAAACAATCCAAATGTCCCCCATACATAGTATAATCCCCAACTTCAATTGAAATTATCCTTATCCATATATGTAACCCCCCACTTCAATCAAAATATTCCTTCTCCATAGATGTAGGCCCCAAATTCAATCCAATCAGGCCTTCTGCATAGATGTAAGCCCAAACTTCAATAAAAATGGGCCATATCCATAGATGTAATACCCAAATTCAATTGAAACGGGCCTTTAATATAGATTTAATCCCCAAATTAAATCCAAAAAGGACTTATAAATAGATGTAATCCCTAACTTTAATCCTAATGGGCCTTCTCTATAGGTGTAAGCCTCAAATTAAATCCAAATGGGTTGCATATTCGATATAATCTCCAATAAAATCCTCTCAAATGTGAGTCCTCCATGAGTAATCGTCAATCATTCCCCTTTTAAGCCACCTCTAATGTGTGATCCCCAATATTTTGAACTATGTGGGATTTGATTCCCAACTAACCAGGATATGTAAGAAGCCTCTTAGATGTCTAAACCTGATAATCAAATCACCCTAATGTTATCCAATCCATATTATCGGTAGTTTCATATCCGCCTATAAGACCACATCACTTTTGGGTACCTTAGGCCACCTCAGCATAAGTCCCACACTATCCTTGAATAGAAAACCTTTCACCTAGATGTCCTAACAATAGGATGTTAAACTTCATGGTCAGGTCCCTGTCACACAACATTAAAAAATGACATTTCCAGTTAAGAGACACTAAAATACAAGGGTTATGATTCCTCTCATGAGGATATGTAGGAATCCCATTCTATAGATTCGATCCTGACATCACAACATCTCTAGTCCCCTTGGATGATTATAAACCTCAGAGAACCGTCCCACATGTATTAAAACCAACATTATCTTAGTAAACGATCAAATAATTCCTTATCAATCCATAAAAGGGTAGCATCGATTGAAAACTTTGGATACATACATATTTCTCCATTAATGGAGAGTCTTGGATACATAAAAATGATCCTGAACCAATGCATTTTTATGGCTAGTCATTTCCTAAGGATAATCTGCAGACACATGCTTGGGAATGAACCAAAAATTCAAGAACATATGAACATGACTTAAACCAATAAGAGAGTCTGGGATCATAAAATATTTTCCCCAAATATTGTGTGATGAGATTGATTTCCCATCCTAACAAAAAATATGATTTCTCAAATTTCATTGGCCAAATCATCCAATAAAGGCCTTCCTTTGGAAAGCATGTCCATGAGTCATAAACATGAGAGTCGTTGGGTGTTTCTGGCTCTGAAAATAAACCTATTGGAGACCATTTGAAGGTATTATACTCAATATCATCAATTTCACACCAAATAAACCCTTGAAGGAAACCCAATCAGGCAAAACACATCTATGTGCGAAGCACCCATATGTGTTGGAAATTAATTTTAACAGAAATGCATGTAACACTCAAAAACATTGCTTTAAACCTAACTATGAGAACGATTTTTTTACTATTTATGGGTCAACATGTTTATTATAAAAGATCAATTTTCCCATGAATGTAATATATTTTATATTTTTTAACACTTACAAATAACTTTACAGAAGATAATATTTTGATAAATTTTATATCATTTCATAAAATATCATTTGTTTTATTTAATTATTAACTAAATAATCCATGTGTCGGTGTTTCTTAAGAATTTAATGTAATTATATCATGTGTAAAAATAATTATAAATTATTATAATACAAATAAATCATTTATATTCCTATAAAAAATAATTATAACCAAATTTATGTAGCTTCTTCCCTACTCTAAAGCTTTATATGTATTAAAGGTAAGGAATGTTCCTTTTTTTTCTTTTTTACATAGCTTATCATATCAGTCAATTTAATAGAATAGTATTAAAATAACTCATAACAATCGATAATAAAGTTTTTATGGTCTAAATATGTCCATAAAATGGGTTTTGGATAGGTTTTGGGTCATTTATACACCTTATATTCTAAGTTTAATCATTAAGTAAGCCTTTTTTACCTTAATCACTATAATTAATTTTTATTAGTTTCACTAATATTTTTGATCAAAAAATTATGTTGATATTATTTAAAAATAATTTCATGCCAATTAAAAATATTTATATCCATTTTTCTATATTCAATTAATATTAGCAGCTAAAAATAATTGGAAATTAACCCCAAAGACACTGCGAGGTGACGTGTTTTTAAGGAGAGAAGTTCAAAAGTTTGAAAATATGGAGATCTATGGAGATTTCATCACTTCACTATATATCTCAACATTAACTATAGTAGAAGCAAAAGATTTTCCCGTACCTTTCTATTTTAGATATTTATGATTTCCACCCTGAGTAAGTAACTTTGGACATACATTAGCATAATATTACAACTCATTACTACTAAAAAATGTCACTATTGACTGGATATCTATTATCTCAACATTGGATTGTTCGAAACTCTTCTCTATATAGTGAAAAACATTGTGATGAGACATACCACACCAATAACACTTTCCAGATCTGAACATACATTAACAAAAATGTATTTTACCACACATTGAACATTTAGGGTATTACCCCCATACTTCTTAGTTGGGTTTATCTCTATTTCCTTCCACATTGACGATTTCTTACTCTTTTCATCTTGTGGAACCTATGTATTGAAAAACTCCATCTCAAATTTCTCATCACAACGAACCAATTTTTCATAACTTTTAAATTCTAGAGAGGCCAAAGCCCTTAATAGACTTGGTTTCAATCCTAAATAAAATCTATTAATTTTATTATATGTTTATCGAATAAAATTCAAAACACAACCAAACAATATTGTGAAGTTTTCTTCATGCATGAAAATTGAATTGTCATACTTTTTCTATAATTCCAAGAATTTTTTCTCTATCTAGAGATGAATAACTTTAGGGAAATATTTCTCAAGTAAAATATCATTGAATGTTTCCCATTCCATGATATAAATATCATATTTATCTCTATTATTCTTAACTAAACACCACCGTTGATAAACTTCACCTTCAAAATGATAGATGAAAATAATTACCTTTGGACATTATGAACATCCCATGACTTCAATTATCTTATCCAAGGAATTGATCTATCCTTAAGCTACCACTTGTTCAGATGATACATTGAATGATGTGTGATGCTGCCTCATAAAATGATCTATTATAAACTTGTTCCTTCACAGTACATAGGGTTACTCTATTTCATGGATACCACCACAATTATATCCTTTTTCATCTGATCCATAGTTACAACAAAATGGTCTGTTCTAATTCCAACCATCTTTGGATATTTATTTGGAAGGATATTTTCCTCTCAGTGCCTTATTACTATAGATTCCTCCTTCGCTCTATGGAAAACTATTCTTGGCAGACTTACTTTAGTTAAGAAATATCGAAATATTAAAATTTTATGTCATTTAAACTTAACCATAATGTAAAATATTCCAAGGGCATGAAATTAACACTATCATAAACTCTAATGTTTTATAAGACTTTCCAATGATACCAAAAATAAGGCCTTGACCTTAAAATTTTCATAATCTTGAGTAAAGTCAAGAATTTTAATTTCTATCACATTAAGGATATTTTTAGGTTTATAGTTTTTGAGAATTAGGCCATAACTTATATATAAAAAACATAAAATAAAAAGTGGACACTTTTTACCAATATTCACTTTTCCCATAATATATATATATTTTAAATAAATTGAAGTGCCCAGATCAGTGTGAATCACTGAGAGGGGGAGGGGGTGAATCAGTGATCCCTTAAAACTTTTTACTAATTGATTCTTATCAATTAAACCTCTATGGCTTGTTAAGGCCTCGATCCACTCTTCTTGTATCTCTCAACCTTTCCCGAATGATGCAGTAATGAAAAGGCACAGGACACAAGGATTTACAAGGTTCGGCACCAAAGGCCTACATCCTTGCCATGCTCTCCCAGCATGGATTCTCCATTATAACCTGTTAAAATTACAATAGTCGATACAGAGTCCCACTGTATCTCTCCTGAGTCCCACAGGAGGGTCTTTATACTGCGTCCCACAGTGTTACCAGAGTCCCACTGGCCTGCTCCAGAATCCCACTGAAGACTTCTTCTCCCTGAGTCCCACAGGGTCTTCTCCTGGCTCCTCGAGTCACACGAGTAGCTCTTCTTCACTTTAAGCTTCTTCAAGTAACTTCAGCAGCCTGGGATAAAGGCTGCTGGCCTTGCTCTTCTCTTCTGATCACTTGTGGTTGATCAGGGCTTCTCGTCTAGCTCAGGCTTTATCTCCTTCTTCAGGATGACCTGGCTTCTCTCTTCAACTACTGAATACTCAGACAAATGATGTCTTTAACTTCAGTCTGGTCCAGTCTCAGTTCAATTCAACTTCATGCACTGAGTGCATGGCAGCTCTTCATCCTCATGCACTGATTGCATGGCCTTCTCAAATTCTTCAAGATCTTCTGGTCTTGGACAACTCAGATGCACACAGCCTGATTTAGCTTTGTTCACGTGTGCACGTGCATGCATGCATGCATGCACTTTCCCTTTCCTCTTCTTGGTGCAGTAGACCCACAAAGAGTGTAACACTTTAAGCACACACCAACTCCTTGAACATCATACACTTTATTCTCTTTTGATTACACACATAAATGTGTGTTATACACTAGTTTGGATGTCTTCTCTTCTTCTTAGTGTGTACACACTTTGGTTTGCACAAACACTAAGGTTCGGCCACTTCACTTTGTTGTTTTGCACACACAACTTTGTTCTTTGCTTTGCACACACACAATAAGTATGTATTTGGCCTTCACTATTTTTTCACACACCCAAGCTATCCTCGGCCTTCTTTTCAAATGCACACACACACAAAGTGTGGTGTTCTTCTTTGCTTGCACAAGGCTACGGCCTTTCTCTTCTTTTTTGCACACAAGGCTCAAAGGCCTCGGCCTTCCTTCTTCACCTCACACACACACAAAGTGTGGTATACTGCCTTGCACACACTTAACCCGTGGGCGAGATATTCTTCACCCGAACTTAATCATCAGGGAGGCGTGCAAGGGTGCGGCTTCTCTTCTTCAACACTGCCGCGAGGTACACTTGGGTGCCACTGGCCGCGCAAGAGCACAAGGCCTCTATGCCGCACAAGCCTCGGGTGAAAGGCACCGTGGGCGCGCAAGTGCTACCGCGCAGGAGGCACGATGCACAGAGGGAGCGCGCAAGATCGCGCAAGCTCCTCTCCTTCCTGTCGCGCAAAGGATTAGCGCGCAGGGGACCTTCGAAGCCTCGGGTGGCTCCGGAACCTTCAGCCGCGCAAGTTCTTTGCGCGGGGCTTCTACTTCGCGAGGCAGAGAGATGCACTCACGGGACTTCAAAAATTCAGCGCATCAGCAAGCGGCTCAGAGGTCTCGGCCTCTCTTTATATAGGCAGAGGGCCTCGGTTCATCCGCGTGGGATATGAATTCAAACTCCCGAATATCTCGGGTTTTCAAGATTTCCAAAATCTTGTTTTGCTCCTCTGTTTCACGCGGGTTCTCTCTTTTATTTTTCCTCACGTGCATGTGCATGGAACAACATGCAGAGCCTCATTAAAATCCCTCCATGCAAAATACGAATACACCGAGGCCTCGGCAACGTTGTTTGCCTCGGCCTTCATCGAATTTCTCCATCCAACGTTTGCATGTATTTTTTATTGCATGTATATGTTCCTTACGGGGAGACGAGCGCAATGGTGCCTTCGGCTTCGAGAAAGACAGCCGGGAGCTCGACTTCAGTGCTCGGGAAGCCACTGGTTCAACGGGGGACGTCGGGTGGCTTCGGTCGAGCTCAACGAAGGAGACGACGCTGGGAGCCGTAGGATCAGGCGATCAATTATCCTCGGACGGCCTGGATCAAATCGCGAGTGGCGCGATTAGATGAGCGGCTCGGATCTGGCGCGCGATGAGACGGACGGCCAGGATCTCTTCCGCGGGAAAATCCCGTGTCCCACATCGAAACGGCGAGAGGAATTGCCGCGGTTTATTACCCAGCCGCTCCCTCAACTCGGCAATTGAACTTCCTCCCTCCCGGTGTCGCCCCGCACCAGGTTCTCTCTGCGGGCGCGCTCTGTGCCCACTCTGCTCCCTGCGGGCGCGCTCTTAGCGCCCACTATGCACCTCGGGCGCACGGGTTTCACCACCGCGTGTCCTCGAGGGCTTACACACGGCCCCTGCCTCTGCCGCCCGGGCTGGCCACATGGGATCCCCCCTTGGGCGTGGCGCCTTAGGCCCACATGTGCCTTGGGGGTTGAACCCTTAAGGCTGGCCTTGGCTGGCCAATTTTTTGCAAGTATAGAACAAGTCCTTTGTATAAAAACAAAGTGACCAAGTTCAAATGCCAAATGCCACAACTCTTCTTCTAAGCCATTCTTCCTCTTCTTTATTTCTTCTTCTTCATTAGAATTCATCATCCTTCTTCAACATATAATCATCATCTAAGAATGGAATTTTTGAAGGTTCTTCCATCAACCGATGCTCTTGAATCAAAGATTTATTCAATGTTCTTTATTGGTCTAATCAGAGATCAATTGGATCATCTTCATGTTCACATGCACTAAGTGATAGTACATGGACTTCTTTAAATCCACTTCATCCACTCAGTGGTTGTGGATGGATCATCTTCCATCTCCTCATGCATTGTCAATACAATGCATGGTCTTCTATCATTGTTGTGACTTTGTATCATCAGGATACAAGTTCTATGAACTTAAAGATCAGCTCAACAATCGTCAGATGTTACTAGAGAATGTTTCAACCACATCTCCTATGTCACTTAGTGAATCTCCTAAGTGACATGCCTCTTAGTATCATGGCCATTCTCTTTTCATCACCATCACCATCACACCCTTTGGCATTCACATCTTGACAATTCCTTGACTTCCATTCATTCCAAGACAACTTTATGACTCATTGACAACAAATGCAACACAATGCACTTCAATCTCCCCCTTTGTATTTGTTGTCAATACACCACTTCAGCACATATGAATGGGTCAATATGTGTGCCAATATTTCCTCCCCCTTATTGGCAATCAAATGCAAAGGTGTGGTGTGGTTCTCTTTCAAAAATATCTTCCTCCCATTGAAAAGTATCTTCTTGAAAAACACTAGGAGAGGGATGATGTCACATGTTCTCTTTAGCAAAGAACCTTTAGTAAATCAACTCTAAGTCTACTTGGGCTAACCCGGTGTAGAAAACAAGAGTGATATAACCAAGGATTTTTCAATGCTGTCCACATTTCACTATACATGTGAGATCATGCTTTAGGGGTTTGAAATTTTTCAGATATAACAATGAATTGCTAAATCCTGCACATACATCACAAAACTCATTAGAAAGTTCAGGTGCAAAGATAAAGCTCCCCAATTCATCCATTTTCTTAAGATGATATTAATTCTTAGAATTCCATCTTCTTCTGATTGGCTCCCCCTCAAGGGGTGCACTAAATTCTTTCCAAACCATCCTCCAGTTGAGAATGATCATCATCTTCAATTCCCTGCAATGTTAGCACATGTATATACCAAGAGTAGAAGGGAATAAGATGGAACCTCCTTGGTTCATCAATGTGAACAACAAGGTTGAGAAGATTCTCTCAACCGAGATGTCCCATTTTCACCAGTCTTCACACTTGCACATTTGATCTTCAATGATGTTGGTGCTGGTGTGGATCTCAATACATCTTCATGTGAAATATTCTTCTTTCCTTTTGCCTTAGCAATTGCCAGAACTTCATCTTCAGCTTTTTGTAGTTCTCTGGAAAGTTGCAACTGATGTGGCCATATGACTAGTAAGTCACTTGGAAGTGTGGCCTCAGTTCTGGATATTCCACATGGTTCTTTTGATGCTGTTAAGCTACCTTTCTTAGGCAACTTATTTTCAACCAATCCCTTCTGCTTCTTCTGGATTGATTGTCTTTTGGAGTTCAGTCTGCTTCTATTTAGTTTCATGGCTTCTTTACAAAGGTCCATGATGTGTCCTTTCTTTCCACAGTAGAAGCATGTTTTCTTGGTGGTCCTTCTGGATGCATCACCCTTCTTGGATTTGAATTCCAAGGACTTCTCTTCATTCTTCAAACTCTTCTTGGGAGCATCTTCCACTTTCTTCTGGTTGCTTCCCAAGGAATCTCTCTGAGCCAGGTTCTGTGATCTTTTCTTCTTTTGAGCTCTGGATACATTTGGAGATTGACATGTATCTTTTTGATCACTTTTGCAAACATCCCAGATGTTGTCAAGCAATCCAAATCTGTTAGAAGTAAACAGATGTCTCTGGACCTGTGGATGCTGCTTCTTTTCTTCTGGCTTGCTCCCCCTAGGCATGGGCTTCCTCTGTGCTTTGGCATTCAGTGGATTGTACCAACAATCCTTTGCACAATGCCCATACTTGTTACAACACCAACACTGACCCACAAATCTTGACCTTTTCAGTCCTTCTGATTGCTGGGTAGTTTTCTTGATTTTTTGTGCTGCTTCAGGAGAGCTCTGCTTCTTTAATGTCTTCATCCATACTTGTTTGGAATTATTCTTCCATCCTGCACTTTTTGTGGAAACACAATTAGAAGCATCAGTACAAGATGGTATGGATGGTACCTTCATTTTAGAAGTTGTTGCCCTTTTATTAGAGGATGTCTTTCTTTTAGAATCATCCTGCTCAATGCATACTTGAGTAGCAACATTTCTCCTTTCAGCTGACTGGGAAGATTCAGCTTTGGGTGATTGCAGGTTTTTCAATATCACCTCTAGTTCTAAGCATTTCATGTTAAGGGAGTTCTTCTCATTCTCAACAATTCTTAGCTTTCCTTCCTAATCTTCTTTCAGCTGTTTCATCTGGTCTTCATGCACCTTCTTCATTTCTTGCAATGAATTGTCAAGCTCCTTCACCCTTTTGACTTTATCTTCTAGTTGAGCATCTCTGACAACCATTGACACTTTGTGCCTCTTTTCCAGTGCATGGAAAACTTCTTTGACCATTATCTTAAAGAATTCATTCTCAGAAAGGCTTCTTTTCAATTCTTCAGCAGTGTCTTCATATCTTTCATTGCAAAGAGATACTGTTTCATCTTTAGCCTTTACCAGCTTTCTGAGAGTGTTGGTTATGCCAACCCTTTTAGCCAGCTGATCTTCCATAGCATTGGCTTCTTCTTCTAACTGTGATTTTTCTTCTCGAAGATCATGGATGCCTGTAACTATACACTTTGCCACTTCCATGGGGACTGTCTTCTGAAGATATTCGATTGAACTTTGAAGATCTTTCATTGTTCCAACATCATCACAGCTAGGACAGGCTTTCTTCATCTTCTTAGCCTGTTTCTTCTTTCTATTTTTCTGAGTCTTGGCAGATATCTCCATTTGAGGCTGGTCGCTCGTTTCCTCAAATCTGCACTTCATAAAGACTCCCTTGGATCTTTTAGAGGTAACCTCCCTTTGATACCAATTGAAGTGCCCAGATCAGTGTGAATCACTGAGAGGGGGAAGGGGTGAATCAGTGATCCCTTAAAACTTTTTACTAATTGATTCTTATCAATTAAACCTCTATGGCTTGTTAAGGCCTCGATCCACTCTTCTTGTATCTCTCAACCTTTCCCGAATGATGCAGTAATGAAAAGGCACAGGACACAAGGATTTACAAGGTTCGGCACCAAAGGCCTACATCCTTGCCATTCTCTCCCAGCATGGATTCTCCATTATAACCTGTTAAAATTACAATGGTCGATACAGAGTCCCACTGTATCTCTCCTGAGTCCCACAGGAGGGTCTTTATACTGCGTCCCACAGTGTTACCAGAGTCCCACTGGCCTGATCCAGAATCCCACTGAAGACTTCTTCTCCCTGAGTCCCACATGGTCTTCTCCTGGCTCCTCGAGTCACACGAGTAGCTCTTCTTCACTTTAAGCTTCTTCAAGTAACTTCAGCAGCCTGGGATAAAGGCTGCTGGCCTTGCTCTTCTCTTCTGATCACTTGTGGTTGATCAGGGCTTCTCGTCTAGCTCAGGCTTTATCTCTTTCTTCAGGATGACCTGGCTTCTCTCTTCAACTACTGAATACTCAGACAAATGATGTCTTTAACTTCAGTCTGGTCCAGTCTCAGTTCAATTCAACTTCATGCACTGAGTGCATGGCAGCTCTTCATCCTCATGCACTGATTGCATGGCCTTCTCAAATTCTTCAAGATCTTCTGGTCTTGGACAACTCAGATGCACACAGCCTGATTTAGCTTTGTTCACGTGTGCACGTGCATGCATGCATGCATGCACTTTCCCTTTCCTCTTCTTGGTGCAGTAGACCCACAAAGAGTGTAACACTTTAAGCACACACCAACTCCTTGAACATCATAAACTTTATTCTCTTTTGATTACACACATAAATGTGTGTTATACACTAGTGTGGATGTCTTCTCTTCTTCTTAGTGTGTACACACTTTGGTTTGCACAAACACTAAGGTTCGGCCACTTCACTTTGTTGTTTTGCACACACAACTTTGTTCTTTGCTTTGCACACACACAATAAGTATGTATTTGTCCTTCACTATTTTTGCACACACCCAAGCTATCCTCGGCCTTCTTTTCAAATGCACACACACACAAAGTGTGGTGTTCTTCTTTGCTTGCACAAGGCTACGGCCTTTCTCTTCTTTTTTGCACACAAGGCTCAAAGGACTCGGCCTTCCTTCTTCACCTCTCACACACACAAAGTGTGGTATACTGCCTTGCACACACTTAACCCGTGGGCGAGATATTCTTCACCCGAACTTAATCATCAGGGAGGCGTGCAAGGGTGTGGCTTCTCTTCTTCAACACTGCCGCGAGGTACACTTGGGTGCCACTGGCCGCGCAAGAGCATAAGGCCTCTAGGCCGCACAAGCCTCGGGTGCAAGGCACCGTGGGCGCGCAAGTGCTACCGCGCAGGGGGCACGGTGCACAGAGGGAGCGCGCAAGATCACGCAAGCTCCTCTCCTTCCTGTCGCGCAAAGGATTAGCGCGCAGGGGACCTTCGAAGCCTCGGGTGGCTCCGGAACCTTCAGCCGCGCAAGTTCTTTGCGCGGGGCTTCTACTTCGCGAGGCAGAGAGATGCACTCACGGGACTTCAAAAATTCAGCGCATCAGCAAGCGGCTCAGAGGTCTCGGCCTCTCTTTATATAGGCAGAGGGCCTCGGTTCATCCGCGTGGGATATGAATTCAAACTCCCGAATATCTCGGGTTTTCAAGATTTCCAAAATCTTTTTTTGCTCCTCTGTTTCACGCGGGTTCTCTCTTTTATTTTTCCTCACGTGCATGTGCATGGAACAACATGCAGAGCCTCATTAAAATCCCTCCATGCAAAATACGAATACACCGAGGCCTCGGCAACGTTGTTTGCCTCGGCCTTCATCGAATTTCTCCATCCAACGTTTTCATGTATTTTTTATTGCATGTATATGTTCCTTACGGAGAGATGAGCACAATGGTGCCTTCGGCTTCGAGAAAGACAGCCGGGAGCTCGACTTCAGTGCTCGGGAAGCCACTGGTTCAGCGGGGGACGTCGGGTGGCTTCGGTCTGTTGTACCCCACACTCTTTGATTTTCATGATCACAATCACTTTCATTTTTGTCTAACATTGTTTTTAAGTGTTGTGGATGATAGGCAAAAGATTTCCAAAGGATTGGCCCAAGAATGGACATCAAGTGGACTGAAATTCAGTCCACCGGCCAACCGGTGTGATGGAACCGGCCAGCCGGTGGACCTGGCAGAGGCATTGCCCACTGCCAGGTTCCACCGGTCAGCCGGTGGCTCTGTCACCGGCCAGCTGGTGGCATCCTGGTTCAACAGTGAGACCTACTGTCTCACCACCGGCCAGCCGGTGGCCTTCTCACCGGCCAGCCGGTGGCTCCTGGGCAGAAGCACTCTCAAACTTCCAAGGCACCGGCCAGCCGGTGGAGCTGTACCGGCCAGCCGGTAGCCCAGTCAAACTAGCCGTTGGGTTTGACCAGTCAACCTTCTTTTGGCCTCCAACGGCTCCGAGGCCTTCTCCAATGGCTCCGAAGGCCCCTAATGGGTTCCATGCCTATAAATAAAGGACAAGGAAGCCCCGGACACTTACCGGAACTAAAATCAAGCCCAAGGACACTTTGTTGATCATTCGGCAATCCTCCGGCGAGACACCTCAAGGAACCCCAAGTGCTCCATCCAATTCCACATCCAAGGAGCATCTCCAAAGAAGCTTGGAAGCGGCCTTCAACATCTCCATCCAATCAAAGGTGCCCAAGGCTTCTCAAAATACGGTTTTTTATTGTATATTTATTTTGAGCTTTAATTTTGGGTTTGTGCCTACAAACCCCAAACCCTTTTCTCACCCCCCTTTCTTTTGGGTTTCACACCACCATTAAGGTGTGAAGAGGTTTCTTCAAGCCTTTCCTTTTAAAAGTCTTGAGTTTTCGGTGAGCTAGCCTTCACCCGTTAAAAAGGCTAGTGGGTTCTTGCTATTCCATTGAAAGCAAGTGGGTTCTTGCTCAACCAATAAAAGCAAGCTGTAATAGGTCCTAGTGCTACCTCAAAGCCTAGTGGGTTTCTTGCTAAAACCATTGAAAATCAAGCGGTAGGAATCTCTCAACGGTTGAGTTGGGAGCGGAGACGTAG
Organism: Viscum album; assembly: GCA_963277665.1. Taxonomy (NCBI): domain Eukaryota; kingdom Viridiplantae; phylum Streptophyta; class Magnoliopsida; order Santalales; family Viscaceae; genus Viscum; species Viscum album. The sequence goes on along the minus strand of OY728119.1, from coordinate 173,360,988 downwards.
GCCGGGTTTTGGCCGAACTCCGTTATCAATTTCTTGTGTCTTGCCTCTTTACTTTCCGCTGCACTTTCAACTTTGATTTTAATTTGTTAATCATTTTTTAAAAAGGAAATTCACCCCCCCTCTTGCCATCACTCCCGTCTTTTCTCCGCCCAACAATTGGTATCAGAGGAAAATTTGAATAATTCCTTAACCGGTTTCAAATTAAAGATCCTTTTTGATGGCTTCTACCGCTTCAACCTCTTACGCCCCCGAAGGCTTTTCTTTGGATCGTGCTCCATTATTTGATGGAACCGATTATACTTTTTGGAAAACCCGCATGTCAACTTTTCTTAAAAGCATTAGCTATCCTATTTTTAGAATTGTTATGCATGGTTTTACGCTCTCTTCTCCCGATGAGTCTAAATGGACCCCCGCCGACATTGCAAATTTCGAGCTTGATGGCAAAGCCATGAATGCTCTACATTGTGGGCTAGACCGAAATGTATTTAATTGTATTTCTACTTGCTCTTCTTCTTACGATCTTTGGAAATTTTTAGAACTAACCTATGAAGGTACTAGCAAGGCTCCAAAGCAAGAATCCGATCAAAAGCAAGAACCCGACGAAAAGATCAAGCCCGTTTGCCCACCTCACAAGAAAAGGGCCAAGAAGAAGAATAAGAAGGCTTTAAAGAAAACTTGGAGTGATAGCTCCTCCTTCTCTTCCTTCTCCTCGAGCGACAATGGTAATAATTGACTAATGGCAAAACATGAGGTATCTTCCTCCTCTTCCTCCTCTTCCTCCTCTAGTTCTTCTAATTCATTTAATCATCTATCTTATGAAGAACTCTCACATGCTAGAGACCAACTAGAAAAAGGTTTTCATGAATTATCGTCAAAATTTGTTGCTTTAAAAAAGTCTTTCAAAAAACTTTCCTCCGAAAAAGAACAACTTCTCAAAGAGAAGGAGGAACTCTCCCTAAAAATCCAAAATTTCCCAAATGTTGATTCTTTGGAATCAACCATCAAGGACCTTAGAGAATATCTTGCTAAATTCACCAACGGGGAACAAAATCTGACCAAACTCTTAGGTTCCCAACGAATTTCAAGAACCACCCAAGGGCTAGGATATACCAATGTAGCTTCCTCCTCCCATGCACCCACTGTTTTTGTAAGGGGGAGCTCTAGTTTTAAATTTTGCAATTATTGCAAAAAACCCGGGCACCTCATTTATGAGTGTAATTGCAAAAATGCCCGGTACGGCCAACCCAAATCTATTTTCTATTCCGATGAGTTCTATAGGAGAAGACCCGCCATGAGACAAGTATGGATTGAAAAATCCCTTCTAGCGAGTCTCTCCGGGCCAAAATTTGTTTCGTCTCCCCGGTGATTTATTGTTCTTATTTAGGGGGAGTTAGGATCTTTTTTTTGTCTTTTTTACTTTCAATTCAAACTTTCATTTTCAACACTTGGTATTCAATTTTTCATTCAAAACTTTCAATTCAAACTGTTATTCAAATTTTCATTTCAATTTCAGAAATCTCAATTTTTTTTTAATTCTCATATCTTGTTTTTCAACGTTTTCCCTCAATCAAATTTTTATGCCCCACGCTATTTTGATAATCACAAAGGGGGAGAAATTTCTTGATTGATTGGGGGAGAATCTTTTCTCTCATGCTTAGTATTTATTTTCAATTTATCATTTAGGCATGCCCTTCATTTAAGTTTTTACATTGCTTAGATAAGTGATTGTGATCATCAAAATAGGGGGAGATTGCTGTACCCCACACTCTTTGATTTTCATGATCACAATCACTTTCATTTTTGTCTAACATTGTTTTTAAGTGTTGTGGATGATAGGCAAAAGATTTCCAAAGGATTGGCCCAAGAATGGACATCAAGTGGACTGAAATTCAGTCCACCGGCCAACCGGTGTGATGGCACCGGCCAGCCGGTGGACCTGGCAGAGGCATTGCCCACTGCCAGGTTCCACCGGTCAGCCGGTGGCTCTGTCACCGGCCAGCCGGTGGCATCCTGGTTCAACAGTGAGACCTACTGTCTCACCACCGGCCAGCCGGTGGCCTTCTCACCGGCCAGCCGGTGGCTCCTGGGCAGAAGCACTCTCAAACTTCCAAGGCACCGGCTAGCCGGTGGAGCTGTACCGGCCAGCCGGTAGCCCAGTCAAACTAGCCGTTGGGTTTGACCAGTCAACCTTCTTTTGGCCTCCAACGGCTCCGAGGCCTTCTCCAACGGCTCCGAAGGCCCCCAATGGGTTCCATGCCTATAAATAAAGGACAAGGAAGCCCCAGACACTTACCGGAACTAAAATCAAGCCCAAGGACACTTTGTTGATCATTCGGCAATCCTCCGGCGAGACACCTCAAGGAACCCCAAGTGCTCCATCCAATTCCACATCCAAGGAGCATCTCCAAAGAAGCTTGGAAGCGGCCTTCAACATCTCCATCCAATCAAAGGCGCCCAAGGCTTCTCAAAATACGGTTTTTTATTGTATATTTATTTTGAGATTTAATTTTGGGTTTGTGCCTACAAACCCCAAACCCTTTTCTCATCCCCCTTTCTTTTGGGTTTCACACCACCATTAAGGTGTGAAGAGGTTTCTTCAAGCCTTTCCTTTTAAAAGGCTTGAGTTTTCGGTGAGCTAGCCTTCACCCGTTAAAAAGGCTAGTGGGTTCTTGCTATTCCATTGAAAGAAAGTGGGTTCTTGCTCAACCAATAAAAGCAAGCTGTAATAGGTCATAGTGCTACCTCAAAGCCTAGTGGGTTTCTTGCTAAAACCATTGAAAAGCAAGCAGTAGGAATCTCTCAACGGTTGAGTTGGGAGCGGAGACGTAGGCCAGGTTTTGGCCGAACTCCGTTATCAATTTCTTGTGTCTTGCCTCTTTACTTTCCGCTGCACTTTCAACTTTGATTTTAATTTGTTAATCATTTTTTAAAAAGGCAATTCACCCCCCCTCTTACCATCACTCCCGTCTTTTCTCCGCCCAACACGGTCGAGCTCAACGAAGGAGACGATGCTGGGAGCCGTAGGATCAGGCGATCAATTATCCTCGGACGGCCTGGATCAAATCGCGAGTGGCGCGATTAGATGAGCGGCTCGGATCTGGCGCGCGATGAGACGGACGGCCAGGATCTCTTCCGCGGGAAAATCCCGTGTCCCACATCGAAACGGCGAGAGGAATTGCCGCGGTTTATTACCCAGCCGCTCCCTCAACTTGGCAATTGAACTTCCTCCCTCCCGGTGCCGCCCCGCACCGGGTTCTCTCTGCGGGCGTGCTCTGCGCCCACTCTGCTCCCTGCGGGCGCGCTCTTAGCGCCCACTATGCACCTCGGGCGCGCGGGTTTCACCACCGCGTGTCCTCGGGGGCTTACACACGGCCCCTGCCTCTGCCACCCGGGCTGGCCACATGGGATCCCCCCTTGGGCGTGGCGCCTTAGGCCCACATGTGCCTTGGGGGTTGAACCCTTAAGGCTGGCCTTGGCTGGCCAATTTTTTGCAAGTATAGAACAAGTCCTTTGTATAAAAACAAAGTGACCAAGTTCAAATGCCAAATGCCACAACTCTTCTTCTAAGCCATTCTTACTCTTCTTTATTTCTTCTTCTTCATTAGAATTCATCATCCTTCTTCAACATATAATCATCATCTAAGAATGGAATTTTTGAAGGTTCTTCCATCAACCGATGCTCTTGAATCAAAGATTTATTCAATGTTCTTTATTGATCTAATCAGAGATCAATTGGATCATCTTCATGTTCACATGCACTAAGTGATAGTACATGGACTTCTTTAAATCCACTTCATCCACTCAGTGGTTGTGGATGGATCATATTCCATCTCCTCATGCATTGTCAATACAATGAATGGTCTTCTATCATTGTTGTGACTTTGTATCATCAGGATACAAGTTCTATGAACTTAAAGATCATCTCAACAATCGTCAGATGTTACTAGAGAATGTTTCAACCACATCTCCTATGTCACTTAGTGAATCTCCTAAGTGACATGCCTCTTAGTATCATGGCCATTCTCTTTTCATCACCATCACCATCACACCCTTTGGCATTCACATCTTGACAATTCCTTGACTTCCATTCATTCCAAGACAACTTCATGCCTCATTGACAACAAATGCAACACAATGCACTTCATAAATAATGAATTATTTTCATGGTAAATATCCATGACTTACATCTTGACATATTACTTTCACATACCCATCCTTAAACCCTATGAAAACATTTTTAAAAAAATGGTATGATCACAAAATCTCAATAAGGTATATAAAAAGAAAGGAAACCGTTAGTTCACTAAAATCATAAAAAATCATATAATTTTTACCCTTATATTAAAATTTATTTGAGAATATGAAATAATATATTTTCACATGAATGAAAAACGTACATTTTTCTCAAATAAAAAAATTAAATCCCATAGAATGAAATTAAAATTACTTTATGTGTCTTGAGGAATTATATTCATAAAACCCTTTCAAAACCATTTAAAACCCCACTCCATCCGAATAAATATTTGGTCAAATTCCAATATTATTATTACTAAATGCATTAGAGTGCTATAATAGGCTCATCCAATTCTATATATCCACCCCATGTTAGGCTATAATAGGATTCCCCGGTGCTATCTGGGTCACCTCATGTTAATATGTAACGAGCTTTCTCAACGTTATTTAGTCCACCCTATATTAAGCTATAATAGGATTTTTCGGTGCTATTTGGGCCACAATATACTGTAATTATCATGTAACAATTCATGAATAATAAAATTTCCTCATAAAACTCTTTTAAAAACACTTTTAAACCCATATGGAAAACAATTTTGGATAAAAATACCATTTTATTGTAAAAAACCATTTTCAATACCAAAACAAAATTTTCTCTGAAAAATAATTTTCAATACCAAAATACATAAAATAAAAAGCTGGAATTAAATTTAGTGAACATGAAATCTTGAAAATTAATCCATAAATAAAATAAATTTTCATGATGGTGAAAAATTCATTATCACCATATACATTAAGAATAGAACATTCATTTTTTTTATTTGTGAAAATATTCTATATAAAACATATAAAATATTCCCTTTGAAAACGTTTAAATGAAATTAAAAATAAACAAAAAATTTCATTTATAACACTTTCATATCATTATAAATAAACAATTAAAATAATATCATTAATATTTATATGGAGAAAAATATTTTGAAATTAAATCTTTATACATTTAAAGTGTCTCATACCACTTTGAAAACTTAAATCATAATCGTCATGAAGGAATGAAATTTAACAAAACATTAAATAACATGAGAATAAAAAAATCATGATATTATATTTCAATAGGTATGTATAGAAACCTCATAAAATAAGGTGGGTGTATAGAATCAAAATATACCTTAATAAAATGAGTTTCAGATGAAATCCCTTACAACTATGTTAACATATAAATTTAAAACCCCAAAAGTAATAATCCTAAAATGAAACATTTAAATACCATAAATATAGAAGAAGTAATAATATAATATTTCAAAAGAAGAATTAGATACATCACACAATATGATTAAGTGGTGACTATGACATTTATCTCATAGGTATAAAAAGTGAGATGTAAATCCCACACCGTGACTCCGACTCGTCATATGTGTCTTTATCCTCTTCTTTTTCAGGTAACACCTTTTGGTTTACACCAAAGGACATACTTGGATTTATTTATTCCAAATTTTGGGATTGTATCTTGAGGGAAGGGATGTTTGGAGCTTATTTGGTATGGGTTTGGATGAGCCAAAATTTCTTGAGTGGTGTGATGAAGTGGGGAGGGTGAGTTCATTTTGATAATAGTGGAGAAGTGAAATTCTTGTAAAAATAAAAAGGTGAACACTATTGGGAGTTCCAAATTACCTTATGTTCTTAAAAATGAAAACTAATGGAGTAATGGGTAATTAAGGTCTATAAAAACCCACCCAACAGAAAAAATAAAATAATTTTTTTTCATTTGTTCCTTAGTCTTTAAGTTTCCATTTTTTTCATTTTCATTTAGATAGCTATTTTTATAACCTATGTAATTCATACATTAAGGATAAGTTAAAGAGAGAAATTTAAGAAAATTTAGACCCAATGAATCTAAAATATGACATCTCATTTATAAAATAAAAATATCATATTTTTTGGAAATTAATTTTAACAGAAACACATCTAACGCGCAAAAACACTTCTTTAACCCTAACCACACAAATAAAGTTTTTACTATTTATGGGTCAACCTATTCATTATAAAAGATAAATTGACTCATTAATTTATTATATTTAATTTTTATTAAAACTGATAAATAACTTGTAAGAAGCCAATGTTTTTAGAAATTGTATATCATTTAATAAAATATCATTTATTTAATTTAATTAAAAACTAAATAATCTATACGTCAGTGTTTCTTAAGAATTTAATGTAATTATATCATATCAAAAAATTAAATATATATAATTATTAATAAAAATAACTCATTTATATTGAAAAATAAATATTTATAACCAAATTTATGTAGCCTCTTTCCTACTCCAAATAATTATAAGTGTTAAAGGTAAGGAATGTACCGTTTTTTCTTTTTTTACTTACTTAACTTATTATATTAGTAAATTTCATGGAATATTATCCCAATAACTCATATAAATCTAGAATAAGGTGTTTCAGGTCTAAATATGTCTAGAAAATTTGTTTTGAACATGTTTTGGGTCATTTATACACCTTATATTCTATGTTTAATCATTAATCAAGATTGTTTTTACCTTAATCACTATAATTAATTTTAATTATTTTCACTATTATTTTTTTAAATAAATAAAGTTGATATCATTAGAACAAAAAATTAATACTAATTCCAACTATTTATATCCATTTTTACAATTTAAATTCATAATAGTTTCTCAAATTAATATAAAATTAATCTCAAAGACATTGGGAGACAATAAGATTTTAAAGAGAAAAGTTCAAAAGTTTTAAATGTTTTTATATCAAATTTAAATCTGAAATTGAATCCATTGACCTAAATTGGATTTATATAGGTATAATTGATCTAATTATACTTTTAAAAAATTTAAATATAATTTAAATGTATAAATAAATTAGATGAAAAACAGTTTTTAATTAAAATGTAGTATTTTTAAATATTCATCAAAAAAATGAAACTTGTCATAAAAATACCAAAAAAATCACCCAATGTAAATTTTGATTTTACACTAATCAAATGATGTTTATTTTGTCATATAAAAAATATAAAAGTGTAAAAATTATATTTAAAATAGGTTTTCCATTAAAAGGCAGTAAACTACATTTGATAAATTTATAGTTTTTTAAGTGTAAAACTAGATTTATTATTATCCTATACCTATAAAATATATTGGGTGGATGTAATTTTTTTTTTATAAAATTGTGTTAATATTATATGATTATTCTTACTCATACCTTTAAATATAATTTCCCGGTGATAACTTCCTTATTAAATAATAATATCAATAGTATACTAAGGTTTGGTAAAACTTGGACTTGTGTGTTACAAAAGTTATCAAAGAAAATCAATCTTACATGAAATTAAAGATAAACTTGGTGTTTCATATAACGTAATATAATCTTTTTATTGTGTGTCACTCAAGCTATAATATAATTTAAATAAATTTGAAATAATATATTTTATAAAACCTAAATATATTATAATAACCCTGTAAACATGTAATAGAAGCTTAAAATAATTAAGGTTTTATGACAATATTAAATTTAGTTTTTTTCTTATCAGTTAGAAAAAAATTCCTTTATTATTTTTGTAAGAAAATTCACAAAGTACCTTACTGAGAAAACAATATAAAATTCTTTTTAAAACATTTTCTAAAAATTAAAAAAGGGATAAAAATAAGTTTAAACATTCATTGAAAAATAGTAAAAATACTTTTGAAAACATTTTTAGATCACATGGTAATGGAATAAATATATTCCCCATTGGATACTTAAACACAATCAATCCTGATTATTAACATGATTTTGAAATAAACCCTTACCGTTGTGGTAATTTTAAATCATATTCCCCATGAAATAAACAACTTTAAATGAAAATTTAAATACCATAAATATAAAGGAATTAAGGATATAACACATCATAGGGGCAATATATTCACCATAAAAAATAAATAAGTGGTGAATAAGGTAGATTTTCCACATAATTAAAAGTGAGTGGAGAAACACTTACCACATTGTAATCAGTTGAATCATATTTTCCATGAATGAATAAAATTTAATAAAACTATAAATAAAATTAGAGTAAAAAATTCATGAAATAAAATGTAAAAGGGTCATTATATACCCCTCATAAAATAATATAGGTTCACAACATAAAAATATTCCTCAATGAAAGAAAATTGAGACGATGTCCCTTAGCTCATGTTCTACTTCCTTTGTACATGTTTAAATATACTAGATAATAAATATAGATTTATTATGCATATATTATATAACATTAATAATATATATTAGGATATATATTATTTACGTATAATATTTTATAAACTATTTAAAATCAATTGATTGTTAAAATCACTATTTTGGGTAGTCGTTGATTCATTTTTCATTTATGTTTCAATTCGGAAGTTCTGATACTTATAATTTTATCATAGTTAAATAATCTCTAGATTATTTTTTTTAATATCATCTATTATATATATATATACATATATTAATCCATAAATATATTGATAGAAAAATGAATTATTCCATCCATGGAGACTGTATATCGTGGGTACTCATAAATGTTTTTTTTATTTTTCATTGGATGGAATAAAAGAAATGTAAAGAATAATTTACATTTAAAAAATAATTATCATGTCATATATATCCTATATACCCATTATTTTCATATTTATACTCATCCATGTAAAGTGGTGATAAAAAAAGAATTACACCGCTACGTGGAGATGATAAGTCATACGTGTGCACAAATGATGATTTTGTTTTTCATAGGATTTAAAAAAGAAGGATTATAGTTGTATCATAACCATAATAACATATAAATATATATATGATATTTTATTTATTAATTTATTATGGAAAAAAATACGAATAGGATGTAGAAGAAGAAATAAACTTGAAAGAATTGGTAAATATGATTACCTCTTCTTCGACGAACTTCCTTTAGATCTATTCTTAAGGGATCTAGGGTAGGTCTTTTGGACGGACCAAAAACTATATAACTTGGATAAGTATGTTTAGAATATAAATTTTTATAGGTTGTTTATATATAACTAGGCTTAACATACATGGATACTATATCATTTTAGATGAATATTTATCATATTACAAAAATACATGCTCGATGACTGTAATAGTTTAGTGTGTTTGGAATCTTGGAACACATTCTTCTAGTTTGGTAAAAGATCTTAAAAATATGGCTTAAAGATATTCCCCCTTTTGTAACCCTACATAAATCCTTTCTTCATAACCTGGGGAAAATAAACATAATAAATGGGTGATCTCAGATGCTTAGTAAGGGTAAAAATGGGGATATATAAGCATAACATGATAATATGGGTATGATAACATTAGAACAACATTTTAAGATCATAAATTGAATATAAAATATCATATACATGAGTCATGACATAAATATTGACAGTTCAGAAGACACTAATCATAATGGAATCAAGATAATAAGACATTAAAGCATAACATAAGAATAATACATTTAATTTGTGGCAGACAAAAAGCATATAAATTGATTTCAATCATAGTCAAGGATTAATTCCAAGGCCATATTAGTGGAATAGGTTTTCTCCCCAAACCATATTAATAGTAAAGGTTCACTCCCAAGACTATCTTTGTGGAAAATACCCTTTACATAACTGGGATCATTCCCCATTACATCCCTGTATTACCAAACCAAGTTCACTTCTCATTACAACCATGTATTAATAAATCGAGTTCACTTCTTATTCCAGCTGTAGGTTCTAGGTGCAGTAGAATCATATGATGGGTTATAACCAACTTTTTATTTCATGATCGACGATCAATCCAAGATTTACACAATGATAAATACCGTGATTTAAAAAATTTAATCAAAGAAAATAGACAATGTATAGAATCCCAAAACCAAATATAGGATCATCATATATTATTTATAATTTATTTATTTAATTAAAGAATTACCTTATTGGAATTGTTTCTTCATTTATGGATCTAACAACAAATCTATATTGTATAATTGTTATGCTATAATAATCAATGTATATTACCTCTAGCAGTGGTCCACACATGATCTAAAAATCTTCGAATGATGCCAAAATAATCGCTAAGTTCTAGCACAACAGATCCTATTGCTTACGTCATCCACCATTGATTTCCTCAAGAACCACATCCAAAGCATTCTCTTAGATCTCTCTTGAAATGATAGTGGGAGGTGAAGGTAGATTTCTCTCTATTATTAGGAGCGTTCTTGGAGAAGTTATCTCTCTAGGCCTTGATAGGATTCTCCAAATCTTTTTTGCATAACAAAAAAATGGATTACAACTTAGAGAAAATATTACAATGAGGGTTATATAATTACAACATTTAAAATAAAAAATTTCAAGTTACCTTTATTATTTATTTAATCATCTTGGAACCCCATATAAAATATTATTATTATCATTTATCGATATGTGCTTAACATTTGAAATAAATTAAATATCATTTATTCAAATAGTATTAAATATTTATTATTTATCCTGAGACTAATATACTCATTCTACCATTCTTCCAAAATATTTATTGTGACTTGAAGAATGAATATTTATTTATTTATTTATTAAATACATATCACTGCATTATTTATAAATAAATAAATATTATATTTACTAAATATCAAATAAATATTTATTTAGTATTCTAATGACATTATATTCTCTCAAATAACTAGTGACTAAATAAATGCAATCAAACAAACCTGAATAATTACTAAACCACATGAAGTAATAATATTTGTTCAACTTCTTAAATAAAAAATAATAATATTATTATTTAATTGAGATTCTAGATACACATAGTGTGTGACCTTCTAGGCCTCTTTCTTAGTGGCATTAGGAGAAGAAACCTAAAGTCCAAGGTTATCATCTAAAAAAATTACAAGGCACCCATAGAGATATATGTTAATGTTGAAATGATAAAATAACTCATATATACTCTTACTAAATAATATAGTCCCTTTATCATGATATATGTAATCAAGAGGGTTGGATGTTGGTGCCATAAACCTATATGCTTCAAGACTATTACATTGAATTCCCAGAAATTGAACTTGCCTATAGAACACCATGTCCATGAATTTATTTAAGATATATAATTTATATCAAAGGCCCTAAGATATTAACTTTTGTTAATAAATAGAAGGGAAAAATCATTTCTCACATTATTCATTAATTAAATATCACTTGGGATGCACCCAACGTATCCTAACACACCATGAACATCTATCATCATGTTTTTCTTCAATACATAAAATTACGCGAATCATAATTATAATTATTAAAAATATTAAAGTCTAAGGATTAATACCCATGTTCGAAAATAGGAACATCCATTGATATATATAAATGTGAATTTCCAAATGGTGGATCTCATTCTCATAATATCTTATAATGAATATTACTAAGGGCATACACCATGAGAAGGTGCCTCAAAGTCCTATGAGTCTCCACCCATGATAGCCTTTATCATTTGTGTCCATAAGATGATATCATATAGATATAGAACATATATTTAAGAATATTTTCGTAGCTCTTCCAAATTATCATTATAGCGGGGAACTACTATGACCTTTTAGTGAGACAACTACACTTAGAATATTATAACATACTATGTTATGTAGAAAAACAATCATGTTGTTACATAGAGTTTATTAATATTAAAAACTATGAATAAATTTTATCATAAAGTATATAGAAGTTAGATCTAGGACACCAAATCCAATAGAATCACACTTTCACTAGTGCCAACTGTTAAAAACCTTCAGTCCGCTAGCTCCCACATGATACTCATGCTTATGATGAGATAATCCTTTAGTAAAGGGGTCTACCAAATTCTCTTCTATGGTTACTCATCCCACTTTAACTTCACCTCTTTGATAAAAATCCCTCAATATATGATACTTCCAGAGTATATGATTTTTTCATTAGTGCGACCTTGGTTCTTTTGAAAGATCCACCACTATAATATTATCAGAATACAATGTTATAGGGTATTTACTGATAGGTACCACATTAAGATTCTAAATCATGTTACATATCCCAATGGATTAAATGGATACATCAAAATCTGCTATATACTTCGAATCCACTATATAACCAGAAACAACAATATGCTTTGAACTCTTCCCCCTCACAGCTCCTCCATTGAGACAGAAAACATATCCTAATTGAAACTTCAGATCTTTCAGATCTATTTTAAAACTATAATTAGTATAACCCCTGATGACTAGATCCTCATATCCTCTATACTCTAAGAACATATCCTTAGTTATTCTTAGATACACAATGATATCCTTAACAACAGACCAATGATGTTCTCCCAGATCTGCTTGATATATTCTTACCATGCTCAATGCATTTGAAACATAATGTCTAATACATAATATGACATAGATGATTAATCCTATCATTGATGAATATGTGATCTTATCATTCTCTCTTTCTAATATTGTGTATGAGGACACATTTTCATAGAAATATGTAAACCAAGTGACACTGGAACCAAACCCTTCTTATATTTTTTCATGCTAAATATATTTAGTATTTGATCAACATATATACTTTGACTTAGTCCAAGAAGCCTCTTGGATCTATCAAAAATGATATTGATCCCTAGGATACATGCTAGTTCACCTAATTACTTCATGGATAAAAATTTGTTTAACAAGTCCTTGACCTAATGTATGACTGGTATGTCGTTTCTAATAAGTAGTATGTCATCAACATATAGTACTAGGATAAAAACTGTATTCCCACAAAACCTATTGTAATAAAAGGATTACATTCATTCTTAATGAAACCAAATTCTTTTATGGATCTATATAATTGAATTTTCCATGACCTGGATTCTTTCTTCAATCTGTAAATGGCTCTCTACAACTTGAAAATCCTTCTAGAATCAACTGGAGTCACAAAACATTCTGGTTGTGTCATATAAAAATCATCCTGAAGGTTCCCATTAAGGAATGTAGTTTTTATATCCATCTTCCAAATCTCATAGCCATGGTAAGTTTCTAGAGAAAGTATAATTCTGATGGATTTAAACATGGAAACTAGTAAGAAGGTTTCATCATAGTTAATAACTTGATGTTGTTTAAACCCTTTATCAACTACATTTTATTTATAGGTATTTAATTTACCATCCTTTTCTAGTTTCCTCTTTAATACCCATTTGCATACAACATGATTTACATTAACCGATGCATCTTATATAACCCAAACTTAATTCAAATACATGGAATGCATTTCATAATTCATAACCTATATCCATTTTATATCTTTTTAGATATCTACTACCTCCTTATAGGAGATAGATTCATCATTGTCAAACTAATAATGAGTCACCATATTCAGCGACTAAAAAACCATATCTCTATAGTTATCTTACCTCGGTTACACTCTTATACAGTACTAGTGTTTCAGAAACTACTTATTCCAAGGGGACCTATGGAATCTTGTCCTATACCAACTCGTTTGTATCTTGAGCATCAACTTCATTGAGGTCAATATTTCTACCACTATCCTTTTTGGGGATGTTCTCCCTCTCAATAAAGTCATCTTTTCTCATGACAATCACTTTCTTGTCTAAGGGGTTTTATTGGTAGTATCCCTTTGTTTCCATGGGATACCTTATAAAGATAAACTTTGTTCCCTAGGGTACTAGTTTGTTTATTTATAAGGCCTTAACAAATGCCTCACAACCCCATACATGTTTTTGCAACAAAATGGATTTCCTTCCACTCTATATCTTGAAGTAAAATCCATTTTCCTCTTTAGTTGGTACTTTAATGTGTATTACACAGTTTTTAATAAATATCCCCAAAATGTTAACGGATGATCTACATGACTCTTTATCAACCTTACTATATCTAACAAGGTATGGTTCTCCTTTCACCAACACCATTCCACTGTGGTTTGTAAGGTGGAGTGAGTTGAGATAGAATTCCTAACTCCTTTAGAAAAGTGATATAATCTTGGTTAATATATTCATCACCTCCATCTGATAGAAGCTTATTTATATTCATTCTAAGATAATTCTCAACTTCATTCTTGAATTTATTGAATTTCTAAAAGGACTTATACTTATACATCATCTAGTAGACATAACCATATACAATCAAGCCATCAGTAAAAGTTATGATGTAAGAATAACCACCTATAGATTCTAATGAAAATGGTCCACAAACATCAGTGTATACCAATCCTAGAAGCTCTGTTTCCCTTTCACCCTTTCCACCGAATGGTGGTTTGGTCATTTTTCCTTTTAAACAAGATTGAAATCTTTTAAGTGGTTTTAACTCATATGAGTCTAAATTACCATCTTGATAGATATTTTTCAAATGCTTCTCATTCACATGACTAAGACAGTGATGCCATAGCTGGGTGTTATATGAGTCATGTGAACATGATTCAATATCAAATTCCAATTCTTGGTTTTTAAAATTAATACATAAATACTGTTTTTTAAATGTGCCATACCATAACATATTTTGTTCTTATAAAAGAAACAAATATTATTTACCAAATTGAAAATAAACCAATCTTCATCTAGGAATGATACATAAATTTTGTTCTTGGTAACCATTAATACATAATAAAAACCTTTTAAAACCAAAATCACTCCAATTTCCAATGAAACGTTGTAGTCACCAATGGATAGGGAATCCAGATATGCACCATTAGCTACTCTCATATCCACCTCTCCTCTAGAAATATTTTTAAATATAAATGGTTCCAATATTATGTTATAGATGTGAGTACCACAAGCTATATCTAAGACCCAATGTGTAGTTATTTAAGGATTACTCTCAATAAAAAACACACCATTAGCTTCCTCATGCTTCTGGGTGCATTTCCTCTTCTAGTGACCTGAATTACCACATG
Organism: Viscum album; assembly: GCA_963277665.1. Lineage (NCBI taxonomy): Eukaryota > Viridiplantae > Streptophyta > Magnoliopsida > Santalales > Viscaceae > Viscum > Viscum album. Next base: position 173,345,845 of record OY728119.1, on the reverse strand, counting down.
AAAAGCATAATGACTCCTTTTATTTTCTCTACATCTATATATTACTCTTATTAGAAGGATGATGCTCATGATTATTATACTTTTGGTGAGTCTTAGGAACATTTTCCTTGTTCATTCTTTTTGTGTTCACCACAAGGATCATGGTTTTTTCATGACCCATTTCCTTATCCACCTGGTGAATCAAAGTAAGAATTTAAAAAATAATCTTATAATAATTTCTCATATTGTAATTAATAATAAAACTATATAAGGTCTTGGTAAGTGATGAAATTATGATATTTGTATGAAAATCATCTGGTAATTTAATCCCTAAGACATATAAGCATTCAATTTAGCTAATAAGATTGACTATATGAGGACTAGGTGGCGTAGAAACTCCATGATTTTTTATAAAAAAATTATTGGATATCTATTACCTAAATTGTCTCTCCTTATATTGATAAAGATCCCAAAGGTGAGACATCATGATATAAACATCTATGTCCTAATGTTACTTCAAAAGATCATTGGACATGGATGATAGCATGAATCATTGAACATATATGGAATCATTAAAATTTTTCTTATAGAGTGATTACTCTTTATCACTTACCTCATTACCATGAAAATCAAGAATATGTATTTTAGAACATACAATTTCATTTCATGGAGAAGGATAATGCCTAAGGGGCTTTTCCATTCTTGGAAATTTGTGCTAATGAGAAGGTTATCCTTATTAAGTATGTATCACAATGATATGTTTGAAGTCATTTTACTATTGTGTCTACAAATAAGATGAGAATAATTTTAGTAATTTAACTGATAAAATTTAGACAAATAAATAAATATTAAATTTATTAGTCTACTAATATTTTATCAAAACACAATATCCCACACCATTACCTTCAAAATATCCCATTACATGGACATTCTTATGGAAAGGATCCATATTAACCTTATCATTACCCCAAATTTGGTTGGTCAAGAAACTTAAATGGTTTTAGGTAGTAATTCCAAATTACAACTATATTAACTCAAATTTCCTTGATCTATTTAGTGGAATCCCCAATCGTGAAATCCTTAAATTAGATTTCCTCAACCCTTGCCTCTTAGTTACACCAAGTCCTTCTTTGGTAGTCAATCCTTGATGTGAACTATGTAAAGTCAACCCAAAAATTAAAGTTATAATTCATTGATAATTTAAAGCACACCGACTTTGGCTGGTCAAGAACTTTTAACTATGGTTCAATTTTAACTAATGTAGTGGATGTCTATATCGACTTAATATATGTAATGGAGGGATTTCATCCTTTATTAATAAATTTAAAATTAATATCTTTGTCACATGCCTGTTAATATTAAGTGGATTTACTTAAGTGATTAAAAACATCTTAGATAATATTTACACATAATCCAATTTATTTTAGTTCCATATTGTATGCTCATTAATTTCATTAATTAATGCGATCATAACAAAAAACACATAATCAAATTTACATGAAACTTGATAGAAATAAAATAATAAAGTGGTATGATCATAAGATTTACTAATGGTTAGTTTATCAAGTTGTTGATAAACTAACTATTTACCTTGGGCAAAGACATCTTGAACCAATTATGGTTCTTGTAATTACTTTCCACATGTCTACCTATGTATCTCTCTTGGATTGATTTCACCTCAGCTCCAAACATGAACCACCTCTACTAGCTTGGGAGCTCCATCCATTACATATGATTTTAGTCACATGCATGTGAGGGGAGAAGGGTTTACATAAATGAATCCATGGGAACACATTCCCTTACATAGCAAGAATAAATAAGTTACACATGCCAATTATATAATTTAATAATAAATTAAATGAAACCAATCACATACAAAGGTCTGGTTCTATGATTATGATAATGCACATGCATAAAATTCATTAAGCATTTAATAACACTAGAATTAAATTCTTAATCATTATTATTTAAGATAAATCATGATCAAATTAATTCATTATCATATTTAGTTAATAAATTATATTATCTTAATTATCATCCAAATTTACTTTATATTCCCATCCATTATAATTTTAAACAAATTAAATGAATATATTTAAAATTAACTATGTACAAAATTGTACCTTAGAGGCAACACGATGAATACTCATCTGAATCTACCTAAAATGTATTATACTCATATACAATTTACTCTTGTGACATATAGAATAGAAAAATTATCACACAATTTCTTGACATGTACCATAAACTTAATGAAAACATTAATTACATTATTTTTTGGCCACATGTTATGATTTAATGCACGTAGATTTACAACTGTTAATACGACTCATAAATGATATACCAATCTAGAAATTATGAAGATATTAATTAAAAATTAATATATATATATACATTAAAACATATCACATGGTGTGTCCTATAAACTTAATGACCACACACAATCATATGTCGATAATATTTACGTAGTATAATAAATAAATATTTAATTTTCATAAATTGGTATAAGTACACAATGTGTACAACCAAGTTACATGGTGTGTACATATCTCTCTGTGTATCTGAGGCACACGCATAGGGTCTCGGTATGTAAATCATGCCTTGGAAAATTGGAGTACGTGGCCTGTATAAGTGACTACATGACATGTGGTCTCCTTGTTACATGATCACCAATTAGGTAGGTTGTGTATGGAAATACACAAACCATTTGCGACTCAAAGGGACTATACTCCATGTACGTGGGCTATAATACATGTACTATGGTTGACCGTGTCCCACCTTGGCCTTGTCAACATGTGGTGTAAGAAATAAATACATTGTGAGTCATCAATTCACATGATTTTAATTAAATTTTAAATTATTTCCAGATGCATTGAACATAAGTACCCAACGTGTAACTCCAATTACATGATGTGTAATCTTGTGTTATTAATTTAGAATTATTTGCACCTCTAAATGAGATCTTTGATTTTATTTCATTCATAAAATTAATCATATTTATTGGATCTACAAGAAACGAAGGAGTGAGAAGCATATCTCACAATTCAGAATAAAATAACAATTAAAATTGAATTGAAAATTAAATCACAAATGTGTAAATCAATTAACTATATTTAAATAAATATAAATAATTATGTGACTTCTCTGATACCGCTTATAGGTTTCAGGTGCCACAAAAATGTGTGATGGTTCATTCCCAACCTTTCCATTATTTCATGATTGATGATCAATATGAGATTTACACAAAAATAAATTTCATGATCTATAGAAATGAATCAAAGAAAACAAAATGGGGATATAACTCTAAAACCATAGAGAGGATCATCACATATTATTTATAATTAATTTAATTAATTAAATAATTACATTGTTGGAATTTTATTTTCATTGATGGATTTGACAATAGATATTCATGGTACAATCGTTGCATTGTATGAATCAAAGTAGATTCCCTCTAATAATAACCAACACATGATCCAAAAATATTGGAACATCGCTATATGAATCTCTGGGTGCTAGTATGATAGATCACATTGCTTGCATTGTCCTCCTTTGATCATCTTGAGAACCACTTCCAAAGCGTTCTCTTGGATCTCTATAGACTTGATAGTGGGAGGTGGGGGAATACCGCTCTCTATTCTTGGGATCGTTCTTTGATAAGGGATCTATCTAGTTCTTGATAGGATTCTCCAAATAATCTGTGCACAACCAAACAAATTAATTGGATCTTAGAGAAAATAATATAATTAGTTTTATATATTTCTAGGGTTAGAAATAAATAATTATACATGTACCCTTTATTATTTATTTAATCCATGTGGAACCCCATATCGAATAAGAATAATAATATTATTTATCTACATGTGATTAACCTACAAATTAAATTAAATATTGTTGAATCAAATAATATTTAGTATTTATTATTTCTTATCAGACCAATAAACTCTGTCTCCCATTCTTCCATAATATTTATCGGTCATTGAATAATGAATTTTTATTTATTATATAAATATCACTACATTATTTTATAATAAAATAATATTATATTCAGTAAATAGAAAATCAATATTTATTAAATATTTTTCTCATATTATATTTTCTTGAATAACTGGTAGAAAAATAAATGTGATAAAATAAACAATAATAATTATTAAACCACATACATAAATAATATATATTCAACTCCTTAAATAAATAATAATAATAATATTTAACTAAGATTCTAGATAAAATTAGCGTGTGACCCTCTAGGCCTCTTTCTTATTGTTATTAAGTAAAGAAACATAAATTCCATTTTTAGATTCTAGAAACCTTCCAGGGAAGCCATATAGAAATAATATAATGATGAAATGACATAATAACTCATATGAACACTTACTGTGTAATATAATCCATTTTTCATGATATCACTAATCAATTCGGTTTCATACTGGTTCCATTAACCTATATACTTAATGTCTATTTCTTTGACTTCCCAGAAATAGAACATGCATATAGAACCCCATGGAAATGGATTTATTTAGTCTATATCATTTACATCAAAGGTACTAAGATATTGACATACGTTAAAGAATAAAAGGGAAAAAATCCTTTCTCGCATTGTATATTAATGCAAGATTACTCATGATGCACCCAACATATTCTACCTCTTCACGAACATATGTCCTAATGTTTTTCATCAATACAACAAAGTATGTAACTCGTAATACTCATTAATAAAAATCATAAATTCTAAGGATGAATACACATCCATAGATAGGAACATATAATTACACATATAAATTTTGATTTCTTACTGGAATGTTTCATTCTCATAATATCCTACACTAGATATTACTAAGGATGTACATCATGAGAAGGTGAATCAAAGTCCTATGAGTCTCCACCGATGATATCCTCTATCATTTTTTCCCTAAAATAATATCTTACGGCTATAGAACATATATTTAAGAATAGGTTTGTAGTACTTCTAGGTTCTTATCATAGTGGGGAACAACTGTGATCTTTTAGTGTGACAACTAATCTCAGGACAATATCACTTACTATGTTACACAAAAGAATAATCATGATTTGATTAGAAGTTTATTAATATTCAAAACTATAAATACAAGTTATTATAAAGTACATAGATGTTGGTTTTATGGAACCAACTCCAATACCATCCATGTATTATTGAATCGGGTTCACTTCCCGTTCCATCCTTGTATTACTAAACTCGGTTCACTTATCATTCCTTCCCTGGAATATCGAACTAATTTCATGCCTCATTCCAACCCAGCCATACTAAACAAGTTCACTCCTCATTCTATCCCTGTCATACCAAATCGAGTTCACTCCTTGTTCCAACCCCGTCATACTGAACTGATTTCACTCCTCATTCCAGAAAAATCTTAATTCAGTGCCAATGCATATTCTATATATTATTAAACCTATGAAAGGGACTATAGAAAGGATAGATATTCCCATGAATGAATTTATTTGGGAATAAAATCTGGTCAGAAATATGTCATCATGGATCCAAGAATTAATTAGTGAGTCCAATTGAAGATGGAGGAATTTATATATACACAATATAGAAGAATCCCAGAATGACTTTCAAGGAAAATTTGTGTATGATATTATTAGTGAAGCATATTTATGGGAAAGGTTTATGAAGAATAAATATGGTGATAGTTTGGATGATGGGGATAACCACAGAGTAATATCACAAAACTTATTTGATCCATGCTTCCTCATCTTGGGGACCTGGATACCAAATATCACTTGATCATTGGTTGTGGTAATATTACATTCTAGTAGACAAATTAGATGGGTGAAAAAATTATTTTTTAGGTTTACCTATTCCAAAAATCTCCTTTTATGAGTCCACAAGATACCCAATATTCACTGATGCCATTTTAAATCATGAGTAGAAGACCAGTTTCAATATTATCTACTTGATGGAAGAACCTGATAGATGTTTCTTCACTGAATCAACTTCATTGATTTTTAACAGTAATTCCTATAGGTACATGATTCATGGTAACAACAAGAAATATAACCAAACAAAAATAAATATAGTGCAAGGAGATCCTAAGAAAACTGAACTTTATTGTTTGGTTAATGATAAATAATTCCTTTCTAATAGATGGAAATGTGAGGAGAAGTTGAATTTTCTTGGCATCCAAATGTCAATGATGTACCTCTCCATAATAAAAATCCACATAGCACTAGTTTTAACAAAGCCAGTTGGAAAGAGGAATTTTTATTTTTTATTGGACACAATTTGAATATTCAGACTATTGAAGGAATAATGTAGAATAATATCAGTACATGGTTTCTTAGTGCTGATACACAGAGGGTAGAGGTGAAGGTCTGGGTAGTCTTTTTTTTCTTTTTTCTGGTCTCTATAGGAGGCTCGTAATGAAGATAGAGTATGTAGAAAATTATTATATTCTTTATTTTAGGTATGTCTGAAGGTATAGGTTGTTGAATTGGGTTCTCTAAATTATAGCGGTCTATCTTACCTGACTCTTAGATGATTACTTTTGTGGCTTGGGTAAAACTTCGAAAAAGGAATAAGCTACCAAGGCAGATGGGTTTAATGGATGGTTTTGTCCATGGGGATTAATCTAAAGGTAAATGAATCATGTATTTCTATGAAGATGAGAGGTATCGGTCTTATAAGAGACAATATTGGCTCAATTTTAGTGGGTTTTAGTTTTTTTAATGGGACATGAAATTCCATTGAGGTGGAGGTAAGATATTTATACACTAGTTTGATTTTTTGCATGTTGTATAATATTATAATAATGGATGTTGAATTTGAATATGTTTGTTGGTTTTATTCCTCTAGAGGAAAGGAAAAAATCTTTAGAAATTGGTATATATTATTAGAAAGTGTAGTATGCTCATCAATGAGGGCACCAAATTCAGACACACTTAGAGAGAATGAAACATTGTGGTGTATGTGCTTAAAAGAAAAGGGATCCATGATGAGAATTTTATGATTTATATCGGTGTTCTGTATCTACAAGATGATTATAAAATCATTTTCAAGGGAGACTCGCACGGTCTTGATCATTTTCAGCACTCATGAGTCATGTGTTATTTCTCTCTTTGTTTTCATTGTATGTTTAAAATAATAAAAAGTTACATTTCAGTCATAAGTTACATATTATAACCCATTAAATGATTTGGTTATCATAAAAATTTCATCATAATATTACCTATGGAAAATGGATAGTTTTGATAATCATTATATCAAATTATAACCCATTAGAAGAAGCAGTATTCAAAAGTATATAACTCATGGTAGAGAAACAAGTTTTATAAACATCATTCTATAAAGACATAAACCATTCAAGAAATAATATGAACTGTATTCATGGATAATTTCCCCAATAAACTTTAAACAATATCATGGATTCCATCATAAATGGAGAAATATTTTGAAAGATAACTTAAATAATTTATTAAGGAAAATAAACTTTCTTTGAAATTGAATTTTTTAAATATAATACCCATTCAAAATAATTTTATTTAAAAAGGATATTTAAAAACATATAAATTAATATTTAAAATCATTTAGAACACTACTTGATGAAAATATAATTTATTCTTTTAACGAATTCTTTTTGAAACATAAATATTCTCCAAACCATTTTACTTGAAATTAACCTTGAATTCATTTTGAAAAAACATTTTCCTTGAAAGATTATATAGGAATATTGAAAACATTTTGATAATATTTTTCTTTGAAAATAATTTTTAAACATATACATAAGGCTTGAAAATATTTTGAAAAATGTTTTCTTTGAAAACCACTATAAAAAATGAATATACAAAATAATTGGAAAAAAATTGTATTTAAAAATTACCTTATAATTTTTTTTTAAAAAATATTCATGTATATGATGGTTATGAAGTCAGGTAAAACCATACATGTCAAACATACCTTTTTCACCCTAAAAAGTTTAGAAAAGTTCATTGATCATAAAATGATAATAGAATTCCTTAAAAAAACATTTTTGTTTAAAAGGTAAAGCATGGGTAAAAATTTATTTTAAATATCATTGGATAATGGTAGGGAATTTTTTAAGACATTTATAGGAAACAAGGTTTTAAGGAACACATATTTCTGATATAAGTGGTAGATTAATTCATATATTCTAAAAAAACTTTCTTAAAATATTTATTACTAATGCGTAGAAAAATTGTTATGATACTTAAAGATATCAGTAATAACTAGAGGAGAAGGAATACCATGAGTGTTATTTATCTTAATGTTTAATTAATTAAGGAATAATCATAAAAAATCATGATAAACAACGATATTCTTGCAATAAAGTCTTACTAATTGGAAACTTTGAACCATACTCCCCATGTAAGAAAAATAAATTACATGAAGCTTAAAATAACATGAAAAGAAGGATATTAATGATAATACTTTTAAAATGGAAGTATATAAACCCCATAAAAAATATAGGTGCATAAAAAAACATGATTATAAGAAATGAAATTGAGAAAAAACTACATTGTAGATTTAGTAGCTTTTGAACAGTAAAATCCCTTGAAAGAGAGACCATCATGTGGATATGTGAATACCCAAACATTTAAGGATACGAGTCATAGAATATATTAATGGGAATTATATTCAGCCCACAAAATAAATGAGTGGTGAATATGGAATAAATATTATATAAATAAAGGTGAGATGATAAAACCCTTACATTTAGTCTTGACTTTCTTTGTAGACATTCGAACCTCATATTCTTTGAATAAAAAAATTTGGTTTGCAATAAGAAGATTCCTTGGATGGATTTCTTCCCAAAGGGAGGCTTATAGGATTAAGTGAGTGATTTTGGGAGATTATTTGAGAAGATTTTGGTCGAGACAAAGGTCTTGAGAGGTGTGAATAAGTTTGAGGGATGAGTGCTCTTTTATAGTAGAGGATGAGAGTTATTCTTGTAAATTTTTGAAAAGGGGATTACACCCCCATTTTTCCAAGTAAAGTGGCTCCAATAAAGGTCCAAATTAGATATAAAGTAGTATATGGTTAAAATATATCCATATAATGGATTTTGTAAAAATTTATAGGTCATTTTGGCCCTTAAGATTAAGGTTTTATCCTTTGTCAAGCTAATTTTTCTCTTAATTGATGTAATCAATTTTAACCACTTCAACTAATCGTCTTGGTCAAAAACTATGTTGACCTTATTAAAAATTATAAATTATTCTGATTCAAAATATAGAATCTATATTTCTAAATTCTAATCACATAAGTGGCAGAAATTAATTTAAATTTAATCCTACACATGGGATAATAAAGGGATCTTTTAAAGAATTTTTTTAATGGTTTGGAATGTATTTATATCCAATTTCAATGTGAATATATTCTAATTACCTGAATTATATTAATTAATGTAAAATTGAAAAATTTAATCATTAAAAACAAATTAAAATTTAATGTAACAATAATAATAAATTAGAATAAAAATATTTTTTGAATTAAATCTAAGTGTTTTTCACTATTTATCAATAAAATGAAACTTCACAGAAAAATACTAGAAATTCACCCAAAGTAAATTTTTATATTACTAGTCTAAAAATGATGTTCATTTTTTTAAAATAAAAATTTTAAAATCATAAAAAATCATATTTAAAATTTTCTCTCCATAAAAAGTGGTAAAATTATCTTTAAAAATACAACCTTTTGTTCATAAATTTGGATTTATTCTTATCTTATACCTATCAAATCTATCAGATGAGTATAAAAAATATTTATTTAATATATAATATATAGGTTTTATTAAAAACATTAATCAAACTGGGTTGTTTAATTTATTGAGATAAAATTGAGTTTGTACACAGAAAATAGTTTTTATAGAAAAGTAATTTTTTTATTTTGAAATAGTTCTCACATTCACTCTTACAAATTGATAAAAAATGATTAATTTTATATAAAAGTGTACATAATATTTTCATAATTGTGTTAATATTATTCGTAACATCCATTCCAATGGCTAGGTGGTAGATATAATAATATTTTAATTATCATATCAATGGAATATTTTAGTTTGGTTAAACTCATCCTTGCGTTTAACATAAGCTGTCGAAGGAACTCAGTGTTGTGTGTAACACAAGGAAAATATGGTGTTGCATGTACCAAAATATAATCTATGAGTTTAGTGTAGTTAAATGTTAACTTGGTGTTGCATAAAATTCAATAAAAACTAAGTGATTTTATATAACATAATTTATATTCATTGTTTAGTGAAATAAAAAATATCAAAAAGATTAAATTAATTCATAACAAATTCCCAAAATATCAGTGTGTTACATTATACCACCCTTAAAATGAATTTATCCTTATAAATTTATCTGGGTTATCAATGTTTTAATACTTGAGAGTTCCTTTGATAGAAAACCACATCGTAAAAATGAATAATAAAACTTTCTTTAAAAATTTAATATTAGAAAAATAACGGTTTCCCAATGTGACTCATTACTATGTTTCTGCATAAGGGAACATAGTTGGAAAGTTAAAACTTGGTCATGGAAGAGAATTGAAGCTATAAAGTTATAATGGAGAGTGATAGATAACGTAGTTAAGATAAGTTAACAACCACAAATTCATAACCCAAAGTGGCTTAAAAAGGGTCATTGATATCCTAAAAAATGATGAAAACTTGATTTTTTTATTTCAAGTCTATTTTCTTAAATATGAATAATTTTTGTGATAAGATACAATTACTTGATTTCAACACAATCTCAGCCTTCAAATGTGCCCTGATAAATTTCCACTTGATCTCATAACCTAAGGAATGAAGGTCTATTTTCCATTCCCTAAGAAGTATAAAATCATGAGATCCATAAATTTAATGATAATTCATTCCATATGTATTTAGTTGACATCACAAAAAATGGTTATTACAGGTTATCCAATATGTATAAATCATCATATGGTGAGATAATACATTAATCTATAAATCCTTAACCAAAGTTTTACTTTAAAAATTACATAAATTATTAACCATGTAACCCATACAAAATATGAAAATAAAAAAATTTAGAAATAAGGTCACTAAATTTCTCAAACTTATATTAACATTGATCCCGCTATATCATAATGTAACTCTTATTAGTTACATACCAGACATGTTAATACCTTAATCTTGTATTCTCTTGAAATATGTTTATAACCTAAATTACCATAAATCCTTTTGGAAAAGATGTATGCTTACTTTTTCCAAATATTACTAGATATATTCCTTAAATCAAAGAATTTTTAAAATTTATCCATGATAACATAGACCAATTTTTCAAAAAATCAATGATTATTTCCATGGAAATCAATACTATATAAGTTAAATTATCTATATCAATCATCTCTTTATACAATATAAAAACAACACATTCAAGGTTACCTTACGTTAACCAAAACATCACTATTTCTTTAAATTAATTTTATAAGTCTTCAACACCATTCAACATATCCTTTTCAATACTTAGTGAAAAAAATTATACTAAAAATACTTATATATTTTGTGATTAATATAACATAATCATTGAATTCTAAGATATATACACTTTGATAATCCAAATTTATTCTTAAACCATTACTCAGGCTTAATCATCTTATTACTTAATACCCATATTCATAGAATATGAAATATGAATCCTGTATTTAGGTTCCTCAACCTCAATCTAATCATGATTCTTGCGTTTAATGTAAAAAATATATTTTTTTAAATCCCATACCTTTCACATGTAGTTTACTAATCTTTAGCAGTATAACAAATACCTATACTACCTTCTTGATTCTCTTTATGATATTTCCACTTAGGAAATCGATTTTCATAATATCCATACTTTCCAAATCTAAAAAAGTTAATGTTAACCATGTTACTTTGAGTTCCCACCATTGACTAAAACTAGAAATCATATGATGAGAAACACTTATCATAAAAGAGAATCAAATAATGATGAAAAATTACTTATAGGATCCCTAAATAATGAAACCTACGTTTAAATATATAACACTTTAGTCTTATCCTTATATACATCCCTAGACAAAGACTTAGAAATATCCCTAGGGATCACACTATTTTTTTCTCATCCCAATTTCTATTGTGTTACTGAAACATTCCTTTGATACCAAATATAGTGACCTAAACTTAATATACATGGATGTTTCATCATTTTAGATTAATATTCAACATATTACAAAAAACATTCCTGAAGGCCATAATAGTTTAGTGTATTTGGAATCTTGGAACTCATTAATCAAGTTTGGTGAATGATCTTAAAAATCCCCCAGAAAGAGATTTCTATTTATTAATCTTACTTAAAAACATTATTCATAAACTAGGGAAAGGAAATATAAGAAATGGGTGAGATCATATGCTCAATAAGTGTAAATAATGGAGATGTAACATGAGTATAAGGGTATGAGAACACGAGAATAGAATTTGAATATCATACCATAAAAATCAAAGAACATATACATTAGTTAGGGAATAAAGATTGGTGATTCATAAGACATTAATCATTAGTGAATCAAGATCATAATCCATAAAATCATAACATAGAAATAATACATATAATTTTTGGTATACACATGATCAAATATAATGATATACATAGTAGTCCAGGCTTAATGCCATGGACATCTTAGGACAATGTGTTCACTCCCCAGACCATCGTAGTAGTCAAGGTTCACTCTCAAGACCATCTTAGATGACAAGGTCCTTTAATAAACTAGGTTAACTACTCATTCTAGTCCTGTATTACTAAACTCAGTTCACTACTCATTCCATCCTTGTACTATTGAACTGAGTTCACTCCTTATTCCCGCCATTTTTACTGAACAAAGTTCACTTCCCATTACAGAAATGTATTAAAGAACCGAGTTCACTTCCTATTCTAGCCCGATATTATAGAAAAAAGTTCACTCCTCATTCCATCCCTTTCATACTGAACCAAGTTCACTCCACATTCTCGCCCTCTCATACTAAACTGAGTTCGCTCCTTGTTTTAGCTCTTTCATACTGATCTGAGTTCCCTCTTTGTTCTATACCTACCATACTAATGAGATATAAAGAATTTCACAATGTATTTGAGGGATATATTGGTCCCTACAATAACATAATTAAATCATACATACATGTGCCATAAGTTAATAAAACATTCATCCTATTATGTCCCATAAAAGAGATGGGTTTCATAAAAATAATATTATAACACATAAAAGGAAATGCGTATCATAAAAATTTAATCATATGATTACGTATGGAAAAGAGATAGGTCCCATAATAATTTTATCAAATCATAAACCACGAATATATATAGCTTTCAAAATCATATAACCTATGGAATAAAAATGGTTTTCATAAAAATCATTCCATCAAAATATAAACCATTTAATAAAAAATATGAATTGTATTCATATATCATGTACCCAATAAATCTAAAACCATATCATGGAATCCATCATATATGGAGAATGATTTTGATATAAAATTTGGTGGATTTCAGGAATATAATATTTCTTTTAAATTCACCTTTTTAAACATTTAACATATTCAAAGTCATTTTATTTAAAAAAACTTTGAAAACATATAATGAAATATTTAAAATCAATTAAAACATTTATCTTGGAAAACATTCATTATTCTTTGAAAATTTATTTATGAAACATTAATTTTTTCAAAACCATTTTCATTGAATATAACATTGAAGTAATTTTGAAAAAACATTTTCCTTTAAAACATATAATGGAATATTGAAAACATTTTGAAAACCTTTTTCTTTAAAAATACATTGAAAACTTATAAATATGGCTTGAAAGCATTTTGAAAACCATTTTCTTTAAAAACCACTTTAAAACAAAAAATTTATCAAATATTATTAAAATATATATATATTTAAAAATAACCTTGTAAAAAATGAAAAGGAAGATTCAAGGAGATGATGGTCATGAAGGCAGGTAAAATAATATATTCTAAGCATTCATTTTTCATCGTAAAAAGTTTAGAAAAATTCCTTGATCAGAAAATCATAATAAGATTCCATTTAATTTTTTTAAAATGGATGAACATGGGTAAATTTTTTTTTTAATGATCATAAGATAATTCTTGGACAATTTTGAATAAATTTTTAGAAAAAAGGTTTTAAAGGAACAAATATTTTATACCAAAGAGAGAGATAAAGTCAGATCTTCGTAGAAACACATTCTTTAATATCTTAAGTGCTAAACAGTGGCAAAATGGTAATAATACTTGAAGATATAATGAATAAATATAGGATAAGAAAATTCATGATTTTCATTGAAATATGGATCTTAAGGTTTCATAAATGAAATAATATTTATAAATAATCCTGATAAATGGTTATATAGTTACAATAAACTCTTATTACTTGATAACATTGAATCATACTCTCCATGTAAGATAATGAAATTAAATGAATCTTAAAATATCATTAAAAGAAGGATATTAATGATATAATTTTTCAAATGGAAGTATATACATATCATAAAATAATATAGGTGCATATAAAAACATGTTTCACAAAGAAGGAAAATTGAGACAAAATTACATTACAGATTCGGTAGCTTTTGAATCGTAAAAGCCAACGAAAGAGAGATAATTAAGTGAATATGTGAATACCTATAAATGTAAGGATAATATTCATGTGAATACCTATAAAAAAATGTCTCTATTCATTGGGTAATTCCTTTTGGTTTGAACCAATGTGCTTCCTAGAATGGATTTACTCCTGAAGGGAGGCTTCTAGGATGAATAGAGGGATGTTGTGACATTATTTGATTACATGTTAAGAAATAAAAAGGGATTGATAGGTGTGAATAAGTAGGATGTTTTAGTGAATTTTTATAATGTATGAGGAGTTAAATTATATTTTAGGACCAAAAGGGGCCTAAATACCGTGGGAGGGGGGGTGAATCGGTTTATGGATGTTCTATTTCAAAACTTTTCCAACCCCACTGGATCTTGACCTCAATATTATAAGGTTAACTTTGTTTGCACTTATGTGATACTATTGATCTTATTCATTCATATTTATCTAATGATGATGATTCTTTTAATGTGATGCAGGAATGAAAACAAATAGACAAATATATTTTTACATGGTTCACCCTCAATGGGCTATATCCAAGGAGCATACAACGACAATGCACTGATATACCAAATCCACTAAATCTCACTGTGAATAATGTTCAGGATAGATCACTTATATGCCTAGGATCACTACCTTTAAAATTTTTAGGGTTATCTCACTACTTCCCAAGGGTCACTCCCTATTCCTCTCTCTATGGATCACTATATGTATAAAGGACCACCTTCTTATCCTTCCTTTACTCACTGCTCTGGAAATGATCCACTCACAGTTTATGGAATTGTTGGTCCATTCATTATCAATAATGAATACATAATCAGTTATAGATAGATACTCTGTTTATGTTCTACTTTCATCCACATATGAATATCACTTTTCCATAAATTCACAAGGCAATGCCTTCTAAGAATCCTTCACGATACCCACTACCTTAATGAAAAACCCACTTTTAAAAATATCCTTCACAGATCACTTCACGAATACCCTTCACGAAACTCATATACTTCAAAAAAAAAACCAGAATAGTTGGTTTCATTTTGTATCCTTTAAGAATCTTTTTTCCCCAAAAATCACTTTTCCTTCATGAAGAAATTCTATTTCACATTTCTCTGATCATTCATTTGGCTTTTTGCCTTCATGAATGTCTTCACATACCACCTTCGTGAATGTCTTCACAAATTAAGAGCCTTAAGATTTTCATTAACTATAGATCACTCTACTTCTTAGGGTGATAGAGGCCTATTTATTGGCATTTCCATCGAATCTTCTGGACACATCATCACCATTTCGTAAAGCTCATCATTTAGCTTCATGGCGCTCCCTTCTTCACGGAGACCATGGTCAGAAACAAAAACATATTCATGAACCACCCTTCGCGAACTCCCATTTTTTGAGAAACTCATGCCTTATCCATATTTTTATAAAGACTTCAAGAGAAACCAATTTCATGAAGATTTCTCAGAATTGCACAGATCACCATCATATACTTTCAGCTCTTTGCGAACCACCATTCGCAAACTCCCATTCTTCATGAAACTCATGACTTAGCCATATTTTCATAATGATTTCAAAAAAATCAACTTTCGCAAAGATTTGAAATAATCACAAAGATCATCATTAAAAAAATTCACATCTTCATGAATCACACTTTACGAAATCCCATTCTTCACAAAATTTATACATTTTCTATATTTTTATATGGAGTTTATGAAAATCAACTTTCAAAAATATTTTTCATCATCGCGAAGATCATCGTTAAAAACATTCGTGTCTTTGTGAACGACAATTTGAGAAATAGAAATCTTAATGAATTTCATTCATTTGACATATTTTTATATGGAATTCAAGAAGATAGAATTTATTAAAGACTTTTACAAACTCTAAATTTTTAATCCCAATGATTTGGAAAAAACTGGAAAACAGCACCACCCTATATCTGTTCTTTTGTACTGCCTCTAGATCTCCAATTCCTATGTCATTGTTCTTTGTTAACATGGATTGTAAATGAAATATTTGGAACTCGAAAATTCATCAGGAATTTTTTTTTCATCAAACACAACCAACTCAATGTTTTTGCAATGTTACCTTGAGGGATTTTTTCCCAACATTCTTGTAAATTTTTGAATAGGGAATTCCACCCATGTTTTCCCATGTGAATTGGTTCCATTAATGGTAAAAATAATAAAAAAGGGAGTATAGGGTCAAAATATGGACATACAATTGATTTTGGAAAAGTGTATAGGTCATTTTGGCTCTTAAGTTTAAGGTTTAGTCCTTTGTTAAACTAATTTTTCTCTTAAGCACTGTAATTAATTTTAAAAAAATTCACTAATATTTTAGGTAAAAAAATAATTTTACATTATTATAAATTATAAATTATTATGATTTAAAATATTTAATCATTTATTAAAAATTATATTACAAAAATGGCATAAATTAATTTAATGTTAATCCCATAGATGGGATGATAAAGCAAGTTTTTTAATGTAACAATGTTCAAATGTTTGAAATGTTTTATATCAAATTTCAGTGTGAAAATGATTCCAATAACCTAAATTGGATTAATTTATGTAAAATTTACCATATTAAACTTTAAAACAAAATTAAATATAATTTATCTATATAATAAATTAGATGAAAAATTAGTTTTGAATTAAAACTCAATGTTTTTCACTATTCCTCAAAAAATGACACTTCTCAGAAAAATACCAAAAAATCAGCTAAGGTAAATTTTAATATTTTTATTTTAAAAAATAAAGTTTATTTTCTAAAATAAAAATTATAAAATTTTCAAAACTCTTATTTAAAATGGGTTCTCCATTAAAAAGAGGTAAAATTACCTTTTATAAAAATACATCTTTTTATTCATCAATTTGAATTTTTTCTTACCTTATACCTAACAAATATATTGGATGGGTATCAAAATATTTATATAATATATAATATAAAAAATTTATTTATAACATTAATCAAAGTGGTTTGTTTAATTTATTGAGATAAAAATGAGTTTGTACATAGAAAAACAGTTTTCACAGAAAATTAATTTCTTTATTTTCAAATAGTTATTACATTCACTTATACTAATTGATAACCAAATGATTCATTTTATATACTATTTTAAATAATATTTCACAATTTAGTAAATATTATTCATAACATCCATTCTAATGGCTTGGTGGTAGATATAATAATATTTTAATAATTATATTAATAGTATATTGTAGTTCGGTAAAACTCGGCCTTTCATGTAACAAAACATATCTAGAGAACTCATAATTATGTGTAATAGATGCCAAATATTTTTTTTAATGTACCTAAATATAATATAAGTGTTTTATGTAGTGAAATATTAACTTTTTGTGGCTTGAAACATAATAAACACATAGTACTTTCATATAACTCACGCTATATTCTCTGTTGCGTGAAATGAAAAATATCAAAAAGATTAAATTAATATGAAATCTATTTTCAAAAAATATTAGGGTGTTACATTGGTTGATATATATTGATAAAAGTGGTTTAAATATTTTAATTAATGGGTTCCATTTTATAATTAAGTTGAGGGGTATTTTTTTAATTTTTCAAAATATTTAAATATAATATGACTATTATAGAGAAAAATTCTTGAAAATGGCCTAAATATTGATAGGGAATAAATTTTTAGATAGTATATTATCCCTTTTGTGTTTATTTAATATTTTTATGATTTTTGAATATTTTTATAAAATATTACAATCATGAAATATTATTATTGTCAATTTTGACACAATTAATTACTTTGACTTTGAAAATATCAATATAACAATATAACTTTGAAAAATATTTTTTAATACTTCCATAATATGTAATATACATATATAAAATTCACAGATCACCTTAATTAATTCAAATTGTATTAATCTTAATATTTTCATTATAATTTATTTGATTTTTTTATTAATTAAATAATTATAACATCAACATTGTGTAAGCATCTAAAGTAATTATCTCTTCACTAAAAATTAAAAATAAATTATTGTGATTTAGATATATCCTTCATATTTGACAATAATATTTATAGTAAAAAATATACTTTAGATAACTCCGTATTTAAAATATTACAGTTATTAAAAACATGAATGTGGCATCTTTGACTTTTTTTAAAAATAAAATATTATAAAGGTTATAATATCAACAAAATGGCCATAAATGGCTATATAACTGAACCAAGAATTATTATGGATGAAAAATGATCATCCAATAAAAATTATGTAAGTTTTAGGGTCATTGTATAGTCATTATTATATTATTTTTACCCTTAATTACCTGATTTACACTTTACCGTGGTAATAATAATTACTATGATTCCTAATCATTATGACAAAAATAAAAGGGGCTTATTTAATAAATCTATACGCAATGATTAAAAAAATGGAATCCATTTTTAAAAATTTAAAATATGAGATTTTTATAATTAAATTTAAAATTAAACCAAAAGAGCGTAACAAAAAGTAGTTTTCTTAAAAATATATTTTAAGATAAAAAATGTACATCTAATAAAATTTGTTACAAGGATGAATAAAACATATTTAATTAGATTATATATAATTAAATATTAACTATATAATATTGAGTTAAAATTTTAATCATTAAGGTAATTTTCAATATAAATAAATTGATAGTTTTATAAAAAATAGTTTTTCACTATTCCCTGGAAAAAAATATTTTTAGAAAAATTACCAACAATTCACCCTTAGATAATTTTAATATTATGATTTTATAAAACACTTTAATTTTATAACATAAATTTTATAAATGTTTTAAAAATTAATTATATTTATTGTTTCATAAAAGGAAACAAAAATCATTTTTAAAAAATATTTATATTTGAAGAATTAAATGACTTTACTAAAAATTATGTATTTATTTCTTAAGAATAAATAAATTTGCATTGAATATTATCTTGATGCATATTTCATAATATAGTTAATCAAATTAAAAAAATTCAAATTTAGCAACTATTTTATAAAATTCATGTTAAAATAATTATATATAATACAATATCATGATTCGTTTAAACAATGTGTTGCTTTCACCACAATCTATCAATTAAATTTTATATTTTCTAAAATATATGGATGTTGCAATAATATTGTATACTATTATAACCTATCCATTAAATTGGAGGGTATGGATAACAATAAATTAATTATGAAAATTGTATATTTTACAAATGTAAAAACAAATTCACTAATAATATATTGAATAAGAATAAAATTAGAATCATTTATAATAAAAATATATGTTTTCTAAAAAATGAATTTTTCTAGAAGAATTTTTAGTCATGATTAGTGCCCATAATTTTTAATTATTTTATCAATTTTCTAAATTTAATTTGATAAAATGAACTTTATTTTGAAATCTGAATATAAAAACCATCTTAGTGTTATTTTTTGGGATTTTTCTACTTATTTTCATTTTTAAATAAATATTGAAAAATAATTATTGTTATTTGAAAACTTAATTTTCATTTAAATTATTTAAAAAGTTAAATTATGTTTTAAATTATTTTATAGTAAAATTAGATCAATTATAATTTAATCAATAAAATTTATGCTATTGTAATTAATTTAATGTTGAATTTTGATATTAAAACCTTTCATACTTATGAGAATTTTCTCTTTTAACACATGCTTTTTCATCATGTCTACAGGTATAATTTTTAATTGAATTATGCCACTTATATATATTTAATTTCAAAAAAAGATTCCATTATTTAATCAGAATAATTTATATTACCTGATAAGGTCAAATTAATTTTTGACCAAAATAAATAATGGAAATAATGAAAATCAATTAGCACGATTAAGGTAAAAATGGGTGTACCGGAGGGTTAAACTAAGAATATAAATGTAAAAAATAACCTAAAAACATGCCAAAATCTAATTTTATGGATATATTTCTACCTCATATGATACCAAATTTCAACCTAAGGTTATTTTTAAGCTTTTTTCATGTGAATGAATTTATCCTTTTGAATTCTTTTTTGAATTTTTCAATTAATTTCCAAGAGGTTTCTGTTTCCCCACTTATAAAATAAAACTTCTCCCTTTCAATTATTCACACCTCCCAAGCCTTTTTTCTCAACCAAACCCTACCAAAATCCATCCCCAACATCATTATACATATTTTAGAGCTATTGGTATTCTCAAAAGACCAACCTTAGGACTCTGAAAACGAGATCTAAAGGGAGGTTTCTCTTAGAGAAGGTAATTGTCTTAACAAAGCTCTTTCATTTTATTTTCATTATTTCAACATTCAATTATGTGTTAACACTTAAAATATAACAAAAAATATATATCAAATATAATTATATGTTTTTATGTTGATCTCATAATATTATTCCATATCCTATACCTTAAAATGGAAAATGAAACTGTCGATCGTGTATACAGCAAACTACCTCCTCCCGAATCAATTTAACTCTTTTTCTATAAACCCCTCTCACAGTTGGATATAAAGATGGAATTAATATTTATATATAATATTTTTGATATAAATATTCTTATGTGATTATAATATCACATATAAAGTCTTAATTTTTATTTTATTTAAAATAATATAATGTCGCCCGTGTGTGTGACAGACTACCGCCTCACAAAGCAGTGTGGATCATTTTTCACTTACACTTTACATGGAAGGTTGTAAGGATAAATTTAATGAATATAAGTGATATATATGAAATTATATTAATTATTTAAATTAATATATGATAAAATTTATTAAAATTTCACCCATTAAGGGAATGATATCATCGATCAGGCATACATATGACCTACCTTATCCACGAAGCGATGGAATGCATTTTTTATTCCCAAAGTTTAAGAATATTTATATTAATGTATAAACTGAGTAAATATAATACTGATAATATTACTATGATTTTGGATATTATGTATTTATATCCTATATATAATAACTATGACTTTCATTACAAAACACGCAGGAGAAAACAAGGTAATTAACAACCGAAACAATGAAAATAATGTAATGTTATAACAAAATGGTGGTAAAATATAATAATAGGATCATATATGATATTATAAGTGTGAATATGGTTCCGTTAAAAATTAATAACAATCTTAAAAACATTATATAGAAGGTTAAAACATGTTCAACTAAGGTAATGAGTGAGGTATGGGACTTCGTCTCAATTTCTCTTCATCGAGGAATATTATAATGTTATGCGCCTATTTTTTATGTAGAGTATATAATTACCCTTTTACATGTTTTATCATGATTAATTAATAATTAATGGAATTTTAATTTTCAATTTTAATTTATTCGTCCAAGGGGGTTTGACATGAAAATTACCAAGTGGTAAAAGTTATTGTACAATCTCACTTTATTTTGTGATTGTTAATATTTTATTGAAAAACCCACTTTCTTGTGATCATTCTTCTTTGGAAATTACATTTATCATAAATATCCATATTCTTGTATGATAGATATTACTATTCTATATCATATTCAATTTTCACATATGAGTTTTTCTTTAAAATTTATTTGATTAACTGGTGAATTATTGATAAATCTGTATCCTTTACTCAATACATATATTTGATGATAAGGTATATTTATTCATGAAACAAATAATTTTTTTGATATATGTGGAATGATTTTGAAATGTAGATATGGGTGGGTCCTATATATAGATATATCCTCAATTCATTTACATATTTCATGAAACAAATATATTGGACAAATTAAATGAGTTTTTACGAGTAGTTTTAAATTTTTTTATGAAATTTCATGATAGTAGATTTACCATGTTACTAAGAAAATGAAATCCAATGATTAAGAATTTACTTTATTATGAATCCAGTTATTATTATCCACAATTTTTTACACTGATATTATCTCTGGATGAATTTCATTATCAGTTTGTGGATTAAATGGCATGTGTTTTCAGTTTTTTACTTTTCCGTATTGATTATGCCTTATCTTGTTGTGAGAGTCAAATTATTTAAATGAGATGTGTTTTCAGTTATTTACCTTTACGTTATTATTATTATTATTATTTTTTCATGATATATTACACTATACTTAACCCTTACTGAGTATTTGATCCCACCATTATTTTTTCCCTAGGATACGAAGAAGAATTATTGGAATGAGTTCAATAATGAAAAATATTTTCCATTAATATTTTCTATATTTTATTTCCATATATAAAATGGGTATAATGCACTAAGACTACTAAACTATTTGGTCCTTCATGATGTGATTTCTTTTATCTTATGATTATGTAATAAAGTACGACATCAACTCCAGGCTATTGGGGTAGGGTTTTCCACAATTGGTTTTAGAGGAATTTTTGGGAAACATAATTAGGAAAAAATTGATTTGGGATCATAACCGCATCATAGAATTTGATTATAATTATATGAAACATCATAAAGTTTTTAAAGGAATATATTATTTTATTTTTCCAAGTAATAAAACTGTGTATAAATACTAAAAGTGAACGCAATTATGGCACAATTGTACATAGGAGTAATAAATCTAAAAATGATGCATTGGGTACTAAATGATCATCACATGGAAATTGAAAAAGAGCCTTACTGTGCAACTATTTTGACACACTTGTGGATATTCTAAGCATAATTAACATTTTATTCACAAACCATTGTCAAGTATTTGAAAAAATGATGACAATGAATAACCTAGGTTAAAACAAAGGTGTCTTAGATTGAAAATAATGTGTTATGATTTAAACATACTATAAATGATTATATAGTTTTTAAACTTTTATTATTGTTTATTGATCTATGATTTTTGGTTTTAGTCAATTGATGGAACCCTAAGGAATTGTGTTAACATTTAATATGAAGGAAAATGTGGTGACTCTGAAAAACCTAATTGGATGAGGATAGGAGTGAATGGTATCATGATAATACCTTACAAGGTATCTTGAAATATGATTAATAACCAATAACTTAACAAATTATAGGACTTACCAAAGAAGATAAGGATAGATTTTTCTAATAGCTCGAGTGGTAGAGATTATAGAGGAAATAAGGTTTGATTTCCATCACATGAGAAATGAGGAAAGATAAAAACATGAAAGTGTCTCAATGTAATGGGAAAATTTTTTATGTGTTGAAAATTAGGGCATAAAGCAGTGAATTTACAAGGAAAAATAAATAGTATGATTGAAGGAAATAAATATCATCATAGGGATCCATTTATAGTTAATTTTCTAAAACGTGGAGAACCTATGAATAATATGAGTCGGTGACCTCTTGTAAAGGTCAACCCCTATACTAAGGAAGGACCAAAGTTGAAATAAAAATGATGAATTTTTTATATATTTGGACTCAAGAATTTAAATGTAGAAGTTTTTTTTCCAATGGTATTTTTATTATAATAATTATGTAACATATAAGGATTTTGTTAAATTTTAGAAGCACATATGTCTTCATTAATATTAGATTTTTGGATTCAAAAATGGGTTATGAGTTTATGGTTGATCATAATTTCAAAGTATTAAACAACCATTTTTAGGTTCTATGTGATGGGAGCTTATAAAGATTAATGATATTTTTGGAAACCATTTATGGGAATTCAACCTATTGGTTTTGTATATAAAAGAGTTTTTTGAGAAATAATTACTTTACATTTTTTTTGGACTTATGATTAAAGTTATTGGTAACCATTAAGGTTTATCATATCTTTTTTGTTTTAGTAATTAGCTGTCATCAATATTTTGGAAATCTTTAAGAATTATATTAATATTGTTTTTGAAAAAGGACAACTTTCATGAAAGGTGACAACCTATCACATTTGAAAAGGTTGTGGGGCATAAACACACAACTAAATGATGACAAGGGTTTAATAAATACCACTGGCCTATGTGATTTCCTCGTTAACATGGAATAGTTTTTAGTTGAAATATTTGATGAATAAATATTAATGATGAACCAATTGTTTTATTATTGATGTTTACAGATTAGTGTGTTATACTGTTTAACTAATGTTAACCTTATTGGTTTTAGAAAAAATTTAGAGACACATGGAAGGTCTTATCACTCTATTAGGGATCTTATGATCTATTAAAAGTAAATTTTATTTATTAAAAAATAAAAAATTATTTTTTGGGTATTCATTTATTAGAGTAAGGGGTGAATTAGAAACTAATCAAAGTATATCCAAAATATCATGTTGTTCTCTTGAAATAAAAATGTATCTAATAATTATGTTTTCTTATATTCATAAATAGTAAAACAATTATTCAATTTTAGGAAAAGGATATTGAAATAAAAAATGTTATCATATTACCTTCATATCCAATGAATCAAATTAACTTTTAAATCATCTCAAATTTATGGCTTTGAGGTCCCTAACATTACATTGATCATTCACTTTCTTGTGATTAATGACCTCTATCATTCTCTATAATTATTTATGATTTTATTCCATGTACATATATTCACTTTACATAAATTTTATCCAATTCAGAAAACTTATTTTGTGTTATTCCATATGTACTTTGTTGTTATATTGTTCTATTATTAATACGATATATTATTAACCCTTTTTAATATGTGTGTTTTTAATAAAGTAATTTTCAAATTTCAAACCCTTGATTTATAAGGGATGAAGATCAAATTGAGAAGATGTAATTTATTTATGTTGGGGAGACTGAAACACCCCAAAATTATAAAATAAAAACATTTTATTTGATAGAGTATGTGATGAAAAACACCTATCTTAAACAAAAAAATATTATTTCTTTAAATTTAATCTCTTTTATAGAATATGGAACATGAAACCCCAATTCTAAACGAACTATAATATAGTATACCATTATAAATTAGCCATTACATTAGTGGGTATTAATAGTAAAAACTAAATTATGAAAATTATATGGTTTAAAAATTTAAAAATAAATCTGTTGGTTACCTTTTATTTTGAAATAAAATAATAATCATTTAAAGTAAAAAGAAATACTTTCTAAAAAAATGTATTTTTCTAAAAGACTGTTTAGTTAAGAATTGCACTAATAATTTAAAATTAATTATTTCCACTTTTAGAGAATTTATTTTACCAAATAAGTTTTTTGAGATCATCATATAAAAATTTCATTACAGTTATGTTTTGGTATTTTTTTGAAACGTTTCACTTTTTAATGAATAGTGAAAATATTAATTTTTTGGAGATTTTTTTTAATTTAAATTATTTAACAATTTTAATTATATTTTAAATTTTTTTATAGTAAAATTAGTTCAATTATATAATAATAAATACAATTTATGTGATCATTATCAATTTTATGTTGAATTTTGATATTAAAACCATCAATACTTATAGGAATTTTCACATTGAAAACCCTCCTTTTCATTACGCATGTAGGTATAATTTTAAATTATGTTCAGAAAATTTAGTGAATTGAATATGGAAAAATAAATTCCACTTCTGGAATTAAAATAATTTATATTATCTAATAATTTTAACTTATTTTTTTACCAAAATTAATAGTTAAAATAACTAAAATTAATTACTATGGTTAAGGTAAAAATGGGGTTACCATAGGGTAAAAATAATATGATACAGTTAAAATGAACCAAAAACTTGTAAACAACAAATTTTATGAAAATATTTCCTACTTATACTATCCCAAACTTGAATATAAGATTATTTTGAAGATTTTTTCATGTGAATAACTTTATCATTTTGGATTCTTTTTGGAAATTTCCAAGTATTTTCCAAGAGGGTACCCTTTATCCTCTTATAAAAATTGAACTACCTCCCTTCACTTATTTACACCTTAAAATCTATTTTTCTCCAAAATACACTAAAATTACCCACCCCAAAAATACTTAGACAAATTTTATATCTTCTGGTCTTACCAAAATACCAACCCTAGTGTCCTTAGCAGGAAATCCAGAGGAGGTTTCTCTTAGAGAAGGCGGTGGTCTTAACAAAGCTCTTTTATTTTATTTTTTATTTTTTACAGAATAAATTATGTCCTAACAGTTAATATATAATAAAACCATTATATAAAATATAATTATATGTTATTATGTTGATGTAATAATATTGTTTCATCTCCTATTCCATCAAATGGGAAACGAAATCATCGATCATGTGTACGATAAACTACCTCTTTAGGAACCGATGTAACTATTTTTCCATAAACCCCTCTCAAGGATGGATATAATGACGGAATTAATATTTATATATAATATTTTAGATATAAATATGATTATTTAATTATAATATCACACATTACTTCTTAATATCTATTTAATTTAAAATATGATAACGTCGCTCAAGTGTACGATAGACTAATGCCTCATGAAGTGATGTGATACATTTTTTTATTACAATTTACATGGAAGGTAGTAAGGATTAATTTAATAAATTTGTTTGATATATATAAAATGATATAAATTATGTAAAATTAATATATCATACGCTTCCTTACCCTTTCAATCGTTAGGGGAATAATATCGTCACTTATGCATACGTACGACCTACCATCTCCACGAAGCGATGCAATTAATTTTCTATGCCAAATTTTAAGAATGTTTATAATAATGTATATAATAATTAAATTTTATATTTATATTATTATTATAATTTTGGATATTATGTATATATATATTCTATATACAAGAATCATAACTTTCATTACAAAACACTCATAAGAAAACAAGAAAATTAACACCCAAAAAAATGAAAATAATGAAATATTATTAACAAATGGGTAGTAAAATATAATAATAGGATAATATATGAAATTATAATTGTGAATATGTTAATTTGATAAATTAATAAAATTATTAAAATCATTATAAATAAGGTAAAAATGTACAACTAAAGGAAAGAGTGATGTAAAGGACTTTGATCACACTAGGAGCAATAGAGACTAATTCTCTCATCCTCCATGACTCCATGCACAATAAGCGTAGAACCCCCTGGTCGGTTACCTATGTTCTGGGGAGATGCAGGAACATCATCAGTTGTGACACTGTCTTTTTGCACACATGGCGGGAGGGGAACAGAGTTGCGGATTATCTAGCCTCGACGGCGGTGCAAGGTCTCTGTGTGTTTTCTCCTGTGGAGGTGTTGTATTTTCCTCTTGAAGGGAGGAACTAGATCAGAGGGGATGCTATGGGTCTCCATTACTTTAGGCCCCCATAACTCTTTCCTCTTGGGGTTCTATTTTAGCCCCCTATTTCTTGTACTCTTCTTTAATCAATAAAGGATTTAATGATGATGATGAGGTAAAGGACTTCAACTCAATTTCTCTTCATTAAGGCATAATGTAATGTTATGAACCTAATTTATTTTAAATTGTATATATACATACCCTTTTAAATGTTATATATTTTTTCTTTAATAATTCATGGTATTTTAAATTTCAATTTGAAATATTTCATGCAATGGGATTTGACTTGAAAATTACAGAGTGGTAAAATTTATTGTACAATCTCACTTTCTTTTGTGATTGTTAACATTATCTTGAAACAATCACTTTATTGTGAATATTTTTAATTGTAGATTATATTTATATTAATTATAAATATTCTTGAATGATGTATATTATTATTTCCTAAAATTTATAACATTTTTAAATATGGTGTTTTATTTGAAATCTATTTGATTAACTTGGGAAATATTGATAAATATTCATCCTTTTCTCAATATGTATATTTGTTGATAAGTAATATATATTAATTAATTAGATAAATTTTTAGGTATACGAGGAGTGATTCTGACATGCAGATATGAATGGGTCCTAGTTATAGATATTACCTTGATTCATCAACAAGTCTCATGAGAAAAATCAGTCATCCAAATTAAATGAGATTCTACGAGTAGTTTTAAACATTATTATGAAAGGGCTTGATGGTATATATATCATGTTCATAAGAACATTATGCCCAATTGTTAAAAATTTCCTTCATTAAGAATTTATTTATAATTATCCATAAGTTTTTTACAATTATATTATCTATGGATGCATTTCATTCTTAGTTTATTTATTAAATGGCATGTGTTTTTAGTTATTTACCTTTAAATATTGATAATAACTTATCATATCATGATATTCATGTTATTTAAATAGAAAATGTGTTTAGTTATTTAACTTTCCATTATGATTATTCTTATTTATTCCTGATATATTCTACTATACATAACAGTTATTGAGCATTTGAGCTCACCCTTATTTTATTTCATTTCCCCTAGATATGAAAAAGAATTCATAAAATGACTTAATGGATGAAATTTTTTCCATTAAAATTATTGGTTTTTTATTTCCATATGTAAAATTGGTATCATGTATGTATCTAGTTTATAAATACTACTAAACTATTTATTCCTTCTGGATGTGATTCCTTATATCTTATGACAAAGTAATAAAGTATGACACCAACTCCAGGATTTTGGGGTCAGGGTCTCTATAGTTGGTATTAATGTAATTTTAGTAGAAACTTTGGGAAATTGATTTTGGAAAACATAGATTAGGGATCATGACCCTATCATATAATTTTAGGATAAGTATAGAATAACATCTTCAAATTTTGGTAAGGAAGTTATTAGGTGTCCTTTCCTTAGAATACATCCCTATCTATATACAAAAAATGGGCATGATTCTAGAATAATTGTACCTAGGGGTAATAAATCTAAAAACGTCACATTGATCTAGAGATGATCATCACCTTGTGAATTTAAACAATCCTTACAATATAATTGGCTTGGCAATTCTAGGGGACATGTTTAAGATAATTCACATTTTATTTATGAAATATAATGAAGTGTTTGATTAGATGATGACAATGAATGACCTAGGTTAAAACTATGGTGTATTAGATGTTAACTAAGGAGAAATTATTTAAACATCCAATAAATTATTATATGGTTTTCCCACTATGATTATTTTTTCTAACATTATAATTTTTGGTTTTAGTCAATGGCTGGAGCATGAAGTAATTCTGTTAACATTGAACATGAAGGAAAATGTGGTAACTATGAGATAAAAAATTATATGAAGACATGTGTGAAATATATCTTTATTATTCCTAATCATTTATCCCCAAATATTACTAAAAACACATACCTTTACCAAATCTCATACTCAAAAAATAATAGAAAGATAGAGTTTTCTAAGAGATCGAGTGGTGGATACCATGGAGGAACTAAGTCTGGATTTTAATCACGTGATAAATGCGGAAATATACACCTAGTAAAGTGTCTATATGTAATGGGGAAATGTTTTATATGTGAAAAATAAGGTATAATGCAATGAATTTACAAGTAATAGTTAAGTGTACAATAGAAGGAAATAAATCACATCATGGGTATCCATTTATAACTTCTTGTCTTAAATTTAGTGAACTTGGGAATTATTCAAGTCAATTACCTCATCTAATGGTTATAACCTAGACCAAGGAATGAACTATGTTGAAATAAAATAGATGAAGTATTTATGTATTTGGATTTATGAATTAAATTTTAGTTGTTTTTTACCAATGGTACTTTGGTTTTAAGAACCATGAAACATATAATAATTGTGTAAAATTTTATAAGAACATATGTCTTAATTAATATAAGAGGTATAAATAAAATCATGGGGTATGATTTTAATGTGGATCAAAAGTATAAAGTCTTAAAATCCCCTTTTTATATTTAATGTAATGGGTGTTTACAATGAGTTAGAATATTTTTAGAAAACATTTATTGAAATAAAACCTATTGGTTTAATATATGAGAGATTTATTTGAGGATTAATTCCTTTAAATTTTTTTATACATAATATTTAATGTATTGGAAAACTTTATAGTTTATCATATCATTGATGATATAGTAGTTTTGGGTCATCATAATTTTGGAACACTATAAGAATTATATTAATATTATTATAGAGAAAGGGAAACCCACATGTTGGGTGACAACCCATCACATCCGAAAAGTCCACGAGGTATGAACCCAAAACATAAGGATGGTAAGGTATTATCACCCACCACTAGACTAAGTTATTTCTTGGGAAATATGTAATTTTCTTAGTTAAAAAATTTTAAGTATAAATATTAATGACGGACTCATGGTGTTGTTGTTGAGGTCCAATGATTAATATATTATGTTAGATAACTTTTTCTAACCCTATTGGTTTTGTAATATAGTTTGAGAAATATGGAAGGGATTTTCACTCTTTTATGGATATTTTGATCTCTTTAAAGTTAATTTTAGTTCTTAAAAAAATCAATTTTGGACATTAATTTCTTAGATTAATCAAATTATTGGAAACTGATCTAAGTATAACTGAAGAACTAAATTATTATTATGATATAAAAATGTATCAAGTATGTATATTTCACTATATTCTTAGAGTATAAAATAATTAAACAATTATAGGAAAAATATCTTGAAAAGAAATTATCCTTTTACTGTTATATATGATGAATCAAATGGTCTTTTAAATAATCATAGATTTATGGTTTGTAGGTCCTCAACATTCCATTGATCATTCACTTTCTTGAGATCAATGAACTCTATCATTATCTATAATTATTTATCCTTTTACTCCATGTACATATCTTAACTTTCCCCAAATTTTCTTCTATATAGAATCCTAGTTATGTGTTATTACATGTGACCTTTTTTACTTCCCTTTATTTATTATTAACAGGATGTCTTATTAATTTTATTTTATGATGGGGGTTTTCAACAAAGGAATTTTAAAATTTTAAAAATAAATTTCTGAGGGCAAGATCAAATTGTGAGGGTGCAATTTATTTAAGGTAGGGATAATGTAACACCCTGAAATTATAAAAAAAATAACATTGTTTTCGATATCATATGATACAAACAAAACTGATCTTCTAAACCCCCTGAAATATAATTCTTTAAATTTAATATCTTTTATTGTATATATAGCATGAAACCCGAAGTCTAAATGAACCATAATATAGTATACCTTCATAACCTAGTTGTTAAATTGGATGGTATGGATTATAGTGACCTAACTGCAGAAGGCTTAGATCGAGTTTATGATATCAATTACATTGGCATGATTACAAGTAATCAAATCCGAAAGGACTGAGAGTTTAGTAGTCTTAGTAAACCAGGTACATACATGAGTTTTGTATTAAAAATTAATACCCTAATTACACCATAATATTTTTTCTAAATAACTTCTAGGATAAATTTATTCCATATATTATATCCCTGTATATATTTCATAGTATGCTTCTTGTATTACTACTTAAAAAAAGCGGGAGCTCAAATTCTCAGTAATAGTAAGGTACAACATAGTTAATCATGAATCAATAATAATAAATCAACATGGAAAGGCAGTGAACACACTTTTCAAGTAATCAATAGGCTGAATAGGAAGTGAATAAGAAATGAGTCAAGGTAAATGAAAATAAATTCTATTAAAATGACTTCATAAAGAAAAATAAATATGTAAAGGTAATAATCTAAAACACATTCCAAGAAATCAATGAACTGAATATTAAATGCATCCATAGATATGCCAACACAAATTCTCATGGATAAATTATAAATGAATCTAAATGGGGGAAATTATGAATTATGGAACATAGTATCAAAGGCACATGAACACCTATACCCTCAAGATCTTTCACAAGATAGTTTAAAACTATGGATAGAAGCCCATTTAATTTGAGTGACTTATTTGTCTCATGAGAACCTGTAGATGCATCGAGGAACTATATAAATTCGATGATCTTCCCGTCATTACTAGTCTAAATCATTCCTCATATAAAATAACTAAAATAAATAATATTCCTTATCAAAAATCTGTATTGAATAAAGAAGTTAGAATTATCAATATTTCCCCAAATAATCAATGCGTTGTATATAAAATTTTATACAGTTTAAGAAATCATAATATCCATGATAAAGTAAATGAATAATTTAGAGGAAAATCAATGTTCAATGATCATAGCAGATTGAATATTTCAAGGGGACTAAAAAATAAATCAAGGATGTTAATGTGAATAATATCCTTGGATAAATCAATCATAAAACATCCAGAAGAAGAATATGGATGGCATCAAAAAATATCCCAAGTGGTGTAAAAAAAGGGTTGTTTTCATTGATGAATATAAATAAAAAGATTTCTTAAAAACATTCTTGATAAAAATATAATTTGTTTTAAAAAAACCTTTAATTTGAATATAAATTTTGAAAACATTTTCTTTAAAAAGTTACCTTTTAAACATGTAAATGAAACATCAATGAAATTAATAAGATTAAATCCATACTTTCCATATGAGGTAAAAATAACATTAATTTTACATGGTAAAAAGGATAGAAAAATTACACGTTTGGAAAGTGATGGGAATATTCCTTCGAAAACATTGTTAAAAGTAAAAAATTGGTAAAAATGTATTTAAGAAATCATTATAAATTAATTTTTGAAAACATTTTTAGAAAATGGGGGTTTTAGAAGAAAATAATATCTACAACTAAATATAAAAATGAAGTCAGGTTTTCTTAAAAACATTTTCTAAATAATTTTGAGTATCAAGCAGTGGGAAAATGGTACTATTAATTTAAAATGGTTATGAATAACCATAAGATAAGAAAAATTAAAGTTTCTTTTGAATAATGTTCATATAATTTCATAAAATGGAAATACCATTGAATGATCATTAAAATTAATCTTGAGGAAAATAATCTTAAAACATTCCAAATAGTCCCA
Organism: Viscum album; assembly: GCA_963277665.1. Classification (NCBI taxonomy): domain Eukaryota; kingdom Viridiplantae; phylum Streptophyta; class Magnoliopsida; order Santalales; family Viscaceae; genus Viscum; species Viscum album. The sequence goes on along the minus strand of OY728119.1, from coordinate 173,312,526 downwards.
TACCACCTTGAAGCATTTGAATCATAAGCCTAATGAAGGAATAAAATTAAATGAAAGTTTTAAATACTATAAAGGTAAAAGGATTAACTATATAAAATGTAAAAATGGGAATTAGTTATTCCATACAAAATAAGTGGTTAATATGACATTTATCTTTTAGATTTAAAAAAAAGTGAGATGAAAATCCCTTACTACTTGAGTAGCATTTGAATCCTGAGATCTGTGAAGGAATAAAATCAATGAAAACTTTGAATATAATGAAATAAAATAAATTAATGAGATAAATGTCATAGGAGCTGTATATACACCATGTAAAATAAACTCGGTGTAGAAAAATATAATATGCCTCAATAAAATGAAATTGAGACGAAATCCCTTAACTTGAGACTGATTTGTCTCACGTGTCATTATATTACTAAATAAATAAAATATGTTAATTATATACTTGATTTATAACCTTTTTTCATGTTTATAATAACTTTTATTTTACTTATTTCTATGTTTTATACAACTACTTAAACAATTATGTTTACATCGTTTGTTTTGACCAAATTTGGTTTATGTGTCAAAACAACTTTGGTAGGTCAACTATGGTCATAGGGGACAATATATAACATCAAAAGAATAATAATAATGAAATAATTATCATATTTATACATCAATTATACTATTAAAAATAATAATTAAATATGTTTATCAAAAATGTATCATCATTACAATCATAAATATGGTAGGACATACATACGCAAGAGTAATGTTTCTATTTTTCAATGATCATCATGGAAAGAAGGTAAGTAACACCATATATTTACATAATTATAATTATATCATAAATAAAATGTTATTTAATTCTATATAATTATATATATAATTATTTTTATATAAAAATAATCACATCGTGACGAGGAGGCAGTAGTCTACACCTCCACAATCAACATTATTACTTTTTAGTGTGTTAAAGGGTAATAAAGAAAATAATACGTATATATATATATATATATATATATATATTATTTTAAGAATTTTAATTATGTAATTAATAACATAAATATGTTTTTATGTCTCATATGTTTAATTATAATCATCCTTTATACATTGCATGTATCATGTGATCGAATCACATCGCTTTTAGGAGGCGGTAGTCCACACTTCCATAGACGGTGTTATCCTATTTACACAAATAGGAAAGTATTAGAGTATGTGATATAAAATAATTAAAGATTCATAAATACATAATAATTTTCATATATAAAATATACAAAAATATTTTCCATCATAATTACCACTATGAGAAGCGGTAAAGGAATAACGAATAATCATCATTTCGTGAGGTGGTAGTTCAGCATTTGCATAAACAGTATGTTCGTTACCCATTAGATGGGAGTGAGTGTAAGTGTAGGTAGAAAACTTAACATAAAAACATCCTAGTATATTTATGATACTTGTTTTGTTATATAATAATTTAATAATAAGAGTTTAGGTGGTGGAGAATGGAAATAATACTAAAGAGCTTAAGGAAAGATGCTACCTCTTAATCAGGTAACTCCTTTTAGTTTGCACCAAATGGATTATTTTGATGGATATATTCCCAATGTGTGGATTATATGATTAGGGTATAGATTTTTAGGAGCTATATGGGTAGATTTTATTCGATCCAAAGTGTCTTGAGAGGTGTGAAGAAGGGGGATAAGAGGAGACCTTTTATAGTGGAGGACTGACCCACTTGTAAAATTTTGAAAAAGGAAATCTATACAAATTTTTCACATTTAAAGTATCTCCCTTAATCATAAAATTTAGATAAAAGTGGTTATATGGTATAAATATATAAATTTAATGGTTTTTTAAAATCTTATTGGTCATTTGATCCCTTACGATTAAGGTTTACTCCCTTATTGAGCTTAATTTCGCCTTAATCGTTGTAATTAATTTTAATAGAATTCACTAATATTTTTGGTTAAAAAATTAATTTAACTTATATGAAATTATAAATTATTATGATTCCAAATATAGATTAAATTTTTCAGAATTAGAATCAAATAAGCGGTATAAATTATTTTAAATTTAGTCTCGTAGATGGGGAGACAATGCAGGGTTTCAATGTAAAATCATCTGAATGTTTGATATGTTTTATAGTCAATTTCAAAGTGAAATTGATTGAAATGACCTAATTTGGATTAATGGATAAAAATATTACCTTATTAAACTTTAAAACCATTTGTAAATATAATTTATCCTTATAAATAAATCTTATGAAAAAGGACTTTTTAACTAAAATTTAGTATTTTCAAAAATTCATTAAAAAATGAAATTTCACAAAAAAATACCAAAAAGTCACCCTAACCTAATTTTTATGTTTCAATATCAAATAAAAAGTTTATTTTTACATATATGATCCATAAAGTTTCAATAAATTTAATTTAAAGTAGGCGTTCCATTAAAATGTTGTAAAAGTGCCTTAATAAAAATATAGTATTTATGCATAAAATTAGGTCTCGTCTTATCTTATGTCTATAAAATATATTAGATTAATATAAAAAATATTTGATTGATTATATAATATTTATATTACATAAATATCACTCACTAATTTTAATTAGTTTAACTTATTAGGATAAAATATCTTTGTGATTATAAACATTGTTTTATATAAAATATTATCTTTATTTTTAGTTGGCTCTTATATTAAATTCTAATTAATTTGTAACAAATGAATTAATATTATATTTTTATAATCCATATATCTTCATGTGTTAGTTAATACTATTCATAAAAGTTTTTTCATGTCTTATTATATTAAATAATAATATTTTAATAATGTAATATTGTTCAGTAAAACGTGGTCTTGCGTGTAACACAAGCCATTGAAGAAACTTATTGTAGCATATATCACACACTAACTCAATATCACATGCATTGAAATAAATAAATTATATTTAATTTATTTAAAATAATAATTATATAACAAATTCTTAAGATATTATATTCTCTTATATGTTTGGTGTTGCGTGTCATATACATTATCAAATACAATATTCCTACTTTGGATTTTTGAGGCGTTACATTCTACCAACCTTAAATAAATTGTGTCCCCAAAACATAAACACAATATTTTTGATATATTATATGATATTTTATATGTTTAAAACCCCACATCTTGATAAGGGTTCAGAAAATATCCTCTAAAAATAGAGAATGGAAATTAAAAAGGTCATATGGACTAATATATAACCGGGTCTCTAAGTATGAGAACATTAGTAGAAAGTAGAGATATGTACTTAGAGGAAACGAATAAATATCTATAGGGATTGATTGACGTCATCAAAAAAACGTTTCAATGATCAATATAATGTTCAAGGCCTCAAATCCATAAATCTATGATTATTTAGAAGGCCATCAGTTAAAACAAAATTAAGGTATTAGGACAACATTTTTGTTTGAAGATACCTTTCCTAATGTTGAGAAATTATTTTACTGCCTATGTATACCTACTTTATATATTTATATAAACATATTATCAACATTTGGTTGTTCTTCGATCAATTTTTAAAATCATTCAAAAATTAATTTTGATGCGTGAAGCACTAAAATACATTTCTAAAGGATATTAAGGCCCATAAAGGAGTGAGAAGTCCAACTATTCATCTCTAACTATTACCCAAAACTAATATGGTAAGGCTATTAATCTCAAAACCTAAAACATAACACTACTATATTATCATTAGTATCTATTAATCAAATTGTTTGACTAAAAACAATTACATATTAACCAGGAAATTGCATAGAATAATGGTTGGTGTGAAACCCTTATCGTCCTTCGATCATTGGTTCATGTCTCACGGCCTTGTTAGATTTGATTGGTTGTACCTTGACATACATGTTTTTATTTTATAAAACCATGTTAATATAATTTCAAAAAATAAATATGATGTAAATCCTCAAAATACGGTTAATCATTAAATATCCTTTTAACAAAATTTTTAAATACAACTCTAATACATAAATAATTTATACACTTATTTTCACATAGATACTTCATTTGTCTAGAGTTTATTCTATAGAAGAGATAATTGATTCGGGGAATGTCCATGTTCCCCACATTTATGACAGTAAACAATATAAGATTCCTAAGGTTGAATTTCTCTTCCTACCACTGCACTCTTAATTTTTTGTTAGTAATTCTTTTCATTATTTCCTTCTTTCCCACATATAAAAAATTTCCCTAGTCCATTGTGAAAATTTCTGAGGTGTCTCCTTCCACATTTCATGCATTATGGAAATCAATCCTTCTTCTTTATATGGTCTCTATCACTTGAGCTATTAGAAACCAACATCCTTCTCTTATTTGATGATTTCAAGAGTTGGTAAAGGAATATATTGTTAATCATATTTATGGAAAACTGATTAAGCATAAAAAAAATTTATTTAACTCCAATAAAAACTCATTTGGTGGCTCGTTATCACCACCATTTCCTCCATGTTCAATGTTAACTTTACCCCTTCGAGTACCAACCATTGATTAAAACCAGAAAACATAGTGTGAGTAACAATAGTCACAGAAAAACATAGAACTATTTATAGAATATATAAATCATGACCTGTTATCTTCAATATAAAAACTATTAGGTTTAACCTAGGTTATTAATTTTCATAATACATCATAATGGTTTGGAAAGAAAATTTGAATTATCCTAAGAATATCCCCCTAGAGTGCCAAACTAGGTGCATAGTGAGGCTTGTTTTCATGAATCAGGTTATTCCGAGTCAAGCCCGACACACCTTTACAGAGTTGTTACTCTTAGGTACATCGGTTCCAGAACCACATCCACTTTTAGTATCCAAATAGGGATATATTTCTAGAAATACCCACATGATATATACTTTGATAAAATTTTAGGGTGTTCTTCTATACTTATCCTGAAATTATACCTTAGGGTTAAGTTCTCTAATATATGTTTTGTTAAATATATCTCTTAAGGTTTGTAATAAACCTCCTTTGATACCAACTATAGAGAACCGAACCTAGAAATCTTAGAGCCGGTGTCTACTATCAATTGGATTTGCATGATTAAAAAGAATCAAATCCCAAAAGACTCAGATTATAGTAGTATTGGTAAACCAGGTATATATATGAGTCCTGTATTTAAAATTCATACACTAATTAATTTTTTTTAAATTACTTTGAGGATAAATTTATTCCATATAGTATATCCTTATATATATTTCATAGTATTCTTCTTAGATTCTTGGGGAAAGGATACATAACAAGGGTGAGATCAAATGCTCGGTAAGGTTTAAGTATAGTGGAAGAAATGATGAATCAATAGGAATAAATCAACATGGGAAGATAAATAACTGAACAAACATGCCAAGTAATCAATAGGATGAAAAGTATGTGAATAAGAAATAAAGAAAGGTAAATGAAAACACATTCCATTCAAATAACTAGACAAGGAAAAATAAATATATAATGGTAAGGATTAGAAACACATTCTAAGAAATCAATGAACTGAATATTAAATGTATCCATATATATATATTGATGAAAAATATGTTGGATAAATTATAAATGAATCTAAATTATGGAAATTATTAATTATTGGATGCCATGTCTATGTCACATGAAAACCTATATCATCAAAACCTTTCACAATATGGTTTAAAACTATATATATAAACCCATTTAATTTGTGTAACTTAATTTTACCATGAGAACCTATTGATGCATCGAGTAGCTATATAATGTCTAAGATCTACCTATAATTACCAACCCAAAGCATTCCTCGTATTTAATAACCAAAATAAATAATATTCCTTATCAAATATATGTATTGAATAAATAATACATAATTATCAATATTTCCCCAAGTAATCAAATAATTATCAAAGTAGGTTCCTTATATAAACTGGTATGTTGTTTAAGGAATAGTAATATCCCTTATAAATGAAATGAATAATTTCAGGGAAATTAAATTTTCAATGATCATAGAAGATTCAATATTTCAAGGGGACTAAAAAATTAATCAATTAAGTGAATGTGAATATTATACCTCTCCAAATCAATCATAAACCATCCATATTAATAATAAGGATGGTATCAACAAAATATATCCCAAGTGAAGTGCAATAAAGGGTTGTTTTTTTTCATGAATTGAAATAAGAAGATCTCTCAAAAACATTCTTGATAAAGATATCCTTTGTTTTGAAAAACCTTTTCATTAAAAATTAATTTTGAAAAACATTTTTTTAAAATGTTACTTTTAAACATGAAAATGAAACACCCACAAAATTTTGGTTAGTAAATCCATACTTATGAGGTAAAAAGAACGTTCCTATTATACGGTAAAAGGGTTAGAAAAATTACTTGTTTGGAAAGAGAAAAAAATATTCATTTAAAAACATTGGTAAAAGGACAAAAGTTTAAAAACGACTTTAAAATAAGGTAATTTGTTTGAAAATATTTTTAGAAAATGGGTTTTTTAAAAGAAAATAATGTAAGAACCTTGTTTTTGCTGCGAAAGACTTTGGAATATTCTTGATGATATTCCAGAGCAGTGCCTTCAGACGGCGTGCGATTCCGAGCCCCGGTGTGGCCGGAATTAAATTTTCAGTGCGTTCACACGGGAAATGCCAAATAAATGTGATAACTCCTAAATGGTGATCTGGATCAGGGATCCGAGTGTACGGATGGGTCCAGAATGGGGTGTTTACCCTAGGAACGACATAAAACATGTTGGCACGGGATATTTGGACCCCTCGCTCGCTTTCGGAAGGTTAAACGGATAAATTAATTAATTAATTAATTCGTTTAATGTTAAAACACAGGTATCTCTTAAACGGTGGATCGGATTGGGAAACCAAGGTCACAGTTGAGTTCGAAGCATGCCATTTACCCTAGGAGGGGTGTAAGTTTTGCGGGCACGACCCGTCTGTGAAAAATGGCCCCAGGGGCGATTTCGTAATTTGGCGGCATCGAGCTCTAAGTTTTATAACTTTTGAAAGAGGTCCCAGATCAAAATTCTGAGACCTTCTTTGTGATCGGGAGGTGGTGTTTACCCTAGGGGAGCCTTAACCTCGACCCCGTCAGGAGTTTCGGATGCGGGTCTTTTCGGGGGTTTTAAATTAATTAAATCATTAATTAATTTACTTAAACCCTCCCCCTCCCCCTTCTCCCCTGAACCCCCTGGCGAAAACCCTCCCCTCTCCTCCTCCATCTCCGGCGAGGTGACTCCAGTGAGGTGCAGTGATGCCGGCGGATCGACGCGAAGCTCCGGGCGAAGCCCAACGAGGTAGGAGGTTTCCGTTGCGTTTTCATTCCCGAGCCTACCTTTGAGTCCAATTTTATGTGTCGATTTGATTTTAAACCTTAAAACAAATTACATAGATGCGTAGTATACATTTTTTATCTTTCCAACACATATTTTGGAATCAAAATCCGAGCTCGGAGGAGGCCGGGGTTCATCATCGAAGGTTGCGGGTTTTGGAATTATTTCCGGCTGGTTTGGGTGCTCCGGCGGTCCGAGGCGCGGTGGCTTCTCCTCGGTAGGCGGCGACGGCTTCTCGGCGTGAGGCAGCTCGGTCGGGAGAGCGGCCAACGGAGGCGGCCGACTTCAGGATGACGGCGAGGCGGGGTCTCGGGCGGCGCCGGCGTAGCGCGAAGAGGGAGGGGGGCCACGAGGTGCGCGACCCCGTGCGGCGCAACCGCGACCTGCGTAATGCGGATCGCTGCGGGAGAAGCGGAGACCAGCCTTGACGGCTGGTCGGTTGCGACAGGCCGCGGCCAGCTGGCCGCGGCGGAGCGAACCGGACCCGCGGCCAGGCCGCGGTCTGGTCCGGCCCAAGGGTGTTTCCCCTTTGGAATTTCCGATGCCCGTAGATTTCGCTACGGGCGTCCGTTTTGTGCGCCGTAAGCAACAGCGCGGACCTTGCGTTGAGGGGAACATTTTGAGATGGTTTCGGGAATTTTTAATTCTCGAAACGAGGGGCCTTGGAGGCGCGGAACATCTTTAAGTGGACGGGCGTTTTTTCCGAGATTCTTGTTTTGGACGGCGCGGACGCGTCCGACGTCCGGTTTGAGCGCCGTCATCGGCGTTGTGACACTAGCACTGAGGCGGAGGTTTCCAAGGTGGTTTCAGATGTTGAGGCTAGAATTGAGGAGTGGGCCCCACAGCCCCTCTTTTGAGTTGCGTGCAGCTTCTAGCGACTTTCTCACCGAGCATCCGTTTGGGGCGTGCGAGCCGTCAATTCTGGATGTTTTTCCGAGGGGATTGCAATGGTGCAATCCGCCCGCTCAAATTCGGCACGATGGTGCGGGGCCCACGAGGGCCGTTTGAGCGTTGACGGTGAATTTTCCATCTTTATCACCGGGCGACTAATTTGGACAAGTGAATAGTCCATCTTGTGTACTTTTTCGAGAGGATCGCAATGGTGCGATCCATTCAGTGTGTTTCGGAACCGGGTTGCGGGTCCCACGAAGCACCGCTCGTGTGCGGTGCGCCGAAATGCACCTTTTTCTCCAGATATCCGTTGCACTCATGTGGGTAGTGCTTTTGACATGTTTTCCCGAGGGGGTCACATTGGTGCGATGCGCCCGACTGTTTTCGGGGCCGAGGCTCGGGATCACGGGACGCCGCTCGGGCGTGGGGCGGTGTTGGCGACTTTTCCGTCGAACATCCATTTGAGGTGAGTAAGTAGTCGATCTCGAGTGTTTTTCTGAGAGGATTACAATGGCGTGATCCTTTTGGTTGTGATGAGCCTCTTGTGCAATCTTATTAAAGGTGGAAGCATGAAAGGTGCTCCAGTGGTGGTTCGCCCTACTTTGTTTGTAGAAGACCCTTGGCGTGTGATCACGCACTCTTGGGAGAGTGATATAAATTATTCACAAGATGTCGTTGGTCGTGCCTGTGCCTTTTAGGTGGAGTTGTTACGTCATGCCTTGGCGTTGACGCTGCGTGCTGTGTGCACGATAGCCTTTGGGCTGGAACATGGTATACTCTAGGAGTGTACAGGAGCGCTTGGAGGTACGTGTGGTTTGTACCTGAGACCGTTCATGCGCTTGGTTGGGGTTAACTTGGGGCCACACGTCGTGTGGGCCCTAGGTGCGTGTCGTGTTCTGCTTTGCATACTTTGACCTCTCACTACGTAGAGGGTCCCTCAGTGCTCGTCTGCTCGACCAGCAGGGTGGAGTTTTTCCCCTAGCTCTGTGCTCGTTTATTTGACCAGTAGGGTTGAGTGGTCTCCCCCTGGTATTGTTCTCGATGGATTGGCCGGTAGCGGTGCTAGTGACACCCAGTGATGGAGCAGATGCTTCACCTCTTTTGGGTGAGTTGTTCTAGAGTTAGGTGGTTGCACGATACCCACTCTATGTTCGGCTGGCCAGGGTTGTACCCTCCAGTGGACACGGCTAGAGCAGTTCTGAGTTTTATCCTCCAGCGGGGCTGGGCAGTGGGTTACTCATCGGCTTTTAGTGTCTACTCTCCAGCAGAGACTGGGCAGTGGGTCACCCGATGCTCTTAGGGTCTACCCTCCAGCAGAGACTGAGCAGTGGGTCACCCGACGCACTTAGGGTCTACCCTCCAGCAGAGACTGGGCAGTGGGTCACCTGAAGACCTCTTAGGGTCTACCCTCCGGCAGGCCTGGGCAGTGGGTCGCCTGTCGTCTGGTTCCAGGTCTACCCTCCAGCATGGTTGGGCAGTGGGTCGCCTGTCGACTTATTCTAGGTATACCCTCCAGCGGGGCTGGGCAGTGGGTTGCCTGATGATGTATTAAGGTCTACCCTCCAGCGGGGCTGGGCAGTGGGTCTCCTGATGATGTATTAAGGTCTACCCTCCAGCGGGGCTGGGCAGTGGGTCACCTGATGAGGTATTATGGTCTACCCTCCAGCGCAGCTAGGCAGTGGGTCGCCAGATGATGTGTTATGGTCTACCCTCCAATGGGGCTGGGCAGTCGGTCGCCCGATGATGTATTATGGTTTACCCTCCAGCAGGGCTGGGCAGTGGGTCACCCAATATCATATTATGAATTACCCTCCAGCAGGGCTGGGCAGTGGAACACCTGTTGTCATTTCAGGCTCAGTCCTTTCTACTAGGCTAGTCTGAGGCTCTCCTCTATGATTACCGGAGTGGGACCCTTGGTTATACGGGTCAATGTTGTGATGAATTTGACTTTGAGGAGACCTCTCGACTGCGGGGTAGTGACGAGGCGTGGTTTGACTTAACCCAGAACTCTCAAGTACGAAGGGCACTTTCCCCACCAAGACGCATTCTTGTGACGCGATCTAAAACCGTGTGGGTGAGTCAGTGCCGCCCAAAGAGGATAGTGTCGAGGTGTGGTGATTGAGCCCTTGACTTGTAGTTCGGGGCAGACGTGCGGGATGCTGGGCATTGATGGAGTTTACTTCTGGGACTGTTGGCTACTCTTTTCTTGGGCTGAGCAACGGGATGGAGATCCCCTTATGTTCTTGTTTGGGCTTCTTTACAAAGCATATGGTTTTGTATATACCATGATCTGGTACCCACTTCTTGGGTTTTATTTCTCTCCTTCCTTGAGAGGCGAAGACGCGCGGGGTATGCCACGTTCTTTCCGCGTCTAACTTCTCGTGGTTGGATGAGTCTACTCTCCTGCTATAGGCAGAGAATGCTCGACGAGAAGTGTATCTTATCACCCTTCCTAGCTCCTTGTATTAGGACGAGTCTTCTACCTTTCTCTTGTTGGGTTGAGCTGTTACTCTTTACTGCACCCTTACTTGTACTCCTTTCTATTCCCTGTTCTCTCTACTGCTCACCCTCCGGTACCTCCTTTGTTGCTCCCTCGAGCCTTCGGGGTATCCTACTGAGTATTTATATACTCACCCCTGCTTGGGCTTTTCCCACACTTGGTTTGCCCTTACAGAAGACGGACAGGTTGGTCGTGGCGTCAGAGGAGCTTAGGAGCTTGGGAGCTTGGACCGCGTGTGGTGGTCGGAGTCGGGTTCCAGGTGGGGGACCCTACCAGCTGTTTTCTTTTGTTTACCTGTTTCCAGGTTGTGGCACTTTTCTGTTTGGGCACGTGTTTTGCCCCTTTTTTCCTTTTCAGCACTTTTCTTATATGGTTTAGAGGTCGATGCACATTTGTTGTATTTATATAACAGTTTCTCTTTTACTCTACTCATCTTTTGTCTTTTACTCTGCACTTCTGCATTGAGTTTGCTGCGCGTTTGTGTGTACAGGTACTTAGGCAAAGGCCTCCCCAAGTTATTTTTCCTTCGGTGCTGGTCGCCAGCCCCTGGCCTATGGAGGCGGGTTTGGGGTAGTTGCGGCTTGAGCCCGGGTAGGGTTGGTTCGTGACAAAGTGGTATCAGAGGTGGTTCGTTCCTTGGGAAGTTGTGTGGACGTCCCTAAAAGAGGAATTGGTTGGGATTTAGGGAAACAGTGTCAACGTGTATCGAGAGCGGCTCTTAAGCCAAGGAGTCCAGTGATGGTGCGGCGGCTGACGTATCCATTCACCAGGACCTTGATAACCCGCTTGTCGACTCGGAATGCTGAGACACTTGTTGCAGGGAAAATTTGTTTATGCATCACATAGGATTGAGTCTTTGACTATCCTTCTTGATTCATATACCCTTTGATGTTGTTATTGGGATATACAAATATGCTCATTTGACCGTGGTACTCCTTGATAATATTCAGGATGTCTCTGTGAAGATAGCCATCCAGGATACCAGCTTTGGTTCATGACGACGACCCTGTGAGCTACAAGGCCACTGTCCAAGACCCATCATGAGAGCCCCATTCTCCAGTTGGGCCAGTAGCAGCACCCCCACCTATTGAGCAACAGACAGTTTCAGCAGAGCAGGCTGAGCTTGAGAGTAGGTTGAGCGTGCTCCGTGAGTTCCAGCGGCAGAGACCGCTGAGGTTCAGTGGTGAGCTAGACCCTCAGGCAGCAGAGGTTTGGCTCGAGGCAGTGGTTAGCCTTTTCAGGCTTGTGCAGGCGCCGACAGATCAAAGAGTGGCTTTGGTAGCCACCCTTTTTCGTGGAGTATCTTGGCGTTGGTGGAGTCTGGTGACTCAGCTTCTTGACGAGTCATCCCTTTCGTCGGGAAACTTCCAGTTGTTGTTTCGTGAGGAGTTTTTCCCCTCTTTCTTGCGCTCCATTCAGATTCAGGAGCTCCTGCAGTTTCGGAAGGGAGGGATTACGGTGGATGAGTATGCGTCTAGTTTTGCAGATCGTGCACGTTTTTACCTGGACTTGGTCCATGACGACAACATCCGAGCATGGAAGTTTGAGCAGGGTCTCCACTGAGAGATTTATGTTGTCATAGTACCCTTGGGAATTTACACATATTCCGGGGTGCTAGAGCAGGTGCTGGTGATAGAGGGCTTCCTGACGCATTCTAGTGTTGGTGGTGGTAGTAGGCACGTTGGAGCTGAGACGTCTGTCGCAGCTAGTGGGCATCGGCAAACAGAACCTCGACGCAGGTGGCTTACTGACAACAAGACTCAGGGGCGTGGTTGTACACCACAGTGGTACCGGAGGGCACCAGTGCAGCTCGGAGAGAGTCAGTGATATGCTTGTGACAGGCGAGGTCACTTGGCACGAGACTGCCCGACCCGAGTTGCGGAGACCTTCGGGCAAGTAGAAGGTGCACCACCACGATAGAGGCATCACCGTGATCAGAGTAGTGGTCAGAGAGGTGGTGCTAGAAGAGGAGCGGGAGGAGCTAGAGGTGGGGGACGACGTTACAAGATCTTCCCATCCCCACTAGGTGGTCCACGTCAGGCTCTGGGAGATGACAGTTGGGACCGCAGATAGCCGCGAGCTTTGGATGTCTGCGATCTTGCAGAGCATGAGGTGATAAGAGGTACGCTCTACAACTCTTCTACTTCTTGTAGTATAATTGTTAGACTCTTCCTGTGAAATGCTTTTCTCCCTGATCCTTGTTTGGGTTATTGCCAGGGTGATGTAGGGTGTCAGATGTAACCTTGTGTTGATAGGGTAGAAGGTGTGTAACCTTCCTCTTTAGTCGATGGTGGCGACTCCTTCACTTTTCGAGCGTGTAAGAGAGTCATGGTCATGGGAGATCGACTGTGGAAATATTGCATGACCAGATATCCTTGGGTGCTTCACCATATGGATATTCTAAAGGAGGGAATCACTGGTCCTTGTATCAGGTTCGGGTGTTGATTCCAGTCGTGGCGTGCGACGTAGAGGTTCATTCGGGGAGGTGAGCTACCCCTGAGAGACTTTGGGTCGTTCGAGACCGTGCAAAGGGACGACGAGTTTTTCTACCACCTCTCTCTAACCCCAAAGTCTGGAGTGGATGCACGACATCGGTAAGGGCCGACCTCACGTGAACGGATCAATCCTTTGGTCTGTGTGTGGTGACACAGCGCTGTGTGTGGGTTCTTCTGGGTATGGGAAAGCCAAGTGTGGGCTTAGTACCTTGTGTTGCTCCCATGTTTTGCTTTTCGGGGATGAAAATCTTGAAGGAGGGAATGATTTATGAACCCATTTTTTGCTGCGAAAAACTTTGGAATATTCTTGATGATATTCAAGAGCAGAACCTTCAGACGGCGTGCGATTCCGAGCCCTGGTGTGGTCGGAATTAAATTTTCAGTGCGTTCACACAGGAAACGACAAATAAATGCGATAACTCCTAAATGGTAATCCGGATCAGGGATCTGAGTGTACGGATGGGTCCGGAATGGGGTGTTTACCCTAGGAATGACATAAAACATGTCAGCGCGGGATGTTTGGACCCCTCGCTCGCTTTAGGAAGGTTAAACGGATAAATTAATTAATTAATTAATTCGTTTAATGTTAAAACACAGGTATCTCTTAAACGGTGGCTGGTATTGGGAAACCGAGGGCACCGTTGAGTTCGGAGCGTGCCGTTTACCCTAGGAGGGGTGTATTTTTTGCGGGCGCAGCCCGTCGGTGAAAAATAGCCCCAGGGTCGTTTTCGTAATTTGGCGGCATCGGGCGCTAAGTTTTATAACTTTTGAACGGGGTCTTGGATCAAAATTCCGAGACCTCCATTGTGCTCGGGAGGTGGTGCTTACCCTAGGGGAGGCTTAACCTCAACCCCATCGGGAGTTTCGGATGCGGGTCTTTTCGGGGGTTTTAAATTAATTAAGTCATTAATTAATTTATTTAAACCCTCCCCCTCCCCCTTATCCCTTGAACCCCCTGGAGAAACCCCTCCCCTCTCCTCCTCCATCTCCGGTGAGACAGTCCGGCGAGGCGACTCCGGTGAGGTGCGGTGATGCCGGCGGATCGACGCGAAGCTCTGGGCGAAGCCCAGCGAGGTAGGAGGTTTCCGTTGCGTTTTCATTCCAGAGCCTACCTTTGAGTCAAAGTTTATGTATCTATTTGATGTTAAACCTTCAAAAAAATTACATAGATGCGTATTATACATCTTTATCTTTCCAACTCATATTTCGGAATTGAAATCCGAGCTCAGAGGAGGCCAGGGTTGATCGTCGAAGGTTGCGGGTTTTGGAATTGTTTTCGGCCGGTTTGGGTGCTCCGGTGGTCCGAGGCGCGGCGGCTTCTCCTCGGCAGGTGGCGGCATCTTCTCGGCATGAGGCGGCTCGGTCGGGCGAGCGACCAGTGGAGACATCCGGCTTCAGGGCGACGGCGAGGCGGGGTCTCGGGCGGCGCCAGCGTAGCGCGAAGAGGGAGGGGGGCCGCGAGGCACGCGGCCCCGTGCGGCGCGACCGTGACCCGCATAACGCGGGTCGCTGCGGGAGAAGTGGAGACCGGACTTGATGACCGGTCAGTGGAAACAGGCCGGGGACAGATGGCCGCGGCGGAGAGAACCGGACACGCGGCCGGGCCGCGGGCCGGCTGTGGGCGGACCGGTCGGACCAGGCTGGTCTGGCCCAAGGGAGTTTCCCCTTTGGAATTTATGACGCCCGTAGATTTCGCTACGGGCGTCCGTTTTGCATGTCGTCAGCGGCAGCGCGGACCTTGCGTCGAGGGAAACGTTTTGAGATCGTTTTCGGAATTTTTAATTCTCGAAACGAGGGGCCTCGGAGGCGCGACGTGTCTTTAAGTGGACGAGCGTTTTTCCCGAGATTCTTGTTTTGGACGGCGCGGACGCGTCCGACGTCCGTTTTGAGTGCCGTCAGTGGTGTTGTGACCCTGGCACTGAGGCAGAGGTTTCCAGGGTGGTTTCAGATGTTGAGGCTGGATTTGAGGCATGGTCCCCACGGCCCATCTTTTGAGCTGCGTGCATCTTTAAACGACTTTCTCACCGGGCGTCCATTCGAGGCATGCGAGCAGTCGATTCTGGATGTTTTTCTGAGGGGATTGCAATGGTGCAATCCACCCGCTCAAATTCGGCACGATGGTGCGGGTCCCAGGAGGTCCGTTTGGGCGTCGACGGTGAATTTTCCATCTTTATCACCGGGAGACTGATTTGGACAAGTGAATAGTCCATCTTGTGTCCTTTTTCGAGAGGATCGCAACGGTGCGATCCATTCGTTGTGTTTCGGGACTGGGTTGTGGGTCCCCCGAAGTACCGCTCGTGTGTGGTGCACCGGAATGCACCTTTTTCTACGGATATCTGTTGCACTCATGTGGGTAGTGCTTTTAACGTGTTTTCCTGAGGGGATCGCATTGGTGCGATGCGCCCGACTATTTTCGGGGCTGAGGCTCGGGATCACGGGACACCGCTCGGGCGTGGGGCGGTGTTGGCGACTTTTCCGTCGGACATCCGTTTGAGGCGAGTAAGTAGTCTATCTCGCGTGTTTCTCCGCGAGGATTACAACGGCGTGATCCATTTGGCTGTGAGGAGCCTCTTGCGTGATCATATTAAATGTGGAAGAATTGAAGGTGCTCTAGTGGTGGTTCGCCCTACCTTGTTTGTATCAGACCCTTGGCGTGTGATCGCGCACTCTTGGGAGAGTGATATAAATGATTCACAAGATGTGGTTGGTCGTGCCTGGGCCTTTGAGGTGGAGTTGTTACATCACGCATTCACGTTGACGGTGGGTGCTGTGTGCACAATAGCCTATGGGATGGAACATGGTATACTCTGGGAGTATACGGGAGCGCTTGGAGGTACATGTGGTTTGTACTTGAGACCGTTCATGCGCTTGGTTGGGGTTAACTTGGGGCCACACGTCGTGTGGGCCCTAGGTGCATGCCGTGTTCTACTTTGCGTACTTTGACATCTCACTACGTAGAGGGTCCCTTAGTGCTTGTTCGCTCGATTAGAAGGGTGGAGTTTTTCCCCTGGCTCTGTGCTCATTTATTTGACCAGTAGGGTTGAGTAGTCTCTCCCTGGTATTGTTCTCGATGGAATGGCCGGTAGCGGTGCTAATGACACCCAGTGATGGAGCAGGCGCTGCACCTCTTTTGGGTGAGTTGTTCTGGAGTTGGGTAGTTGCGCGATACCCACTCCATGTTTTCTTGGTCAGGGTTGTACCCTCCAGTGGAAATGGCTAGGGCAGTTCTGAGTTTTACCCTCCAGCGGGGCTGGGTAGTGGGTTACTCATCAGCTTTTAGGGTCTACCCTCCAGCAGAGACTGGGCAGTGGGTCACCCGATGCACTTAGGGTCTACCCTCCAGCAGAGACTGGGCAGTGGGTCACCCGACGGACTTAGGGTCTACCCTCCAGCAGAGACTGGGCAGTGGGTCACCCGACGACCTCTTAGGGTCTACCCTCCGGCAGGGCTGGGCAGTGGGTCGCCCGTCGTCTAGTTCGAGGTCTACCCTCCAGCACAGCTGGGCAGTGGGTCTCATGTCGACCTATTCCAGGTCTACCCTCTGGCGGGGCTGGGTAGTGGGTTGCCTGATGATGTATTAAGGTCTACCCTCCAGCAGGGCTGGGCAGTGGGTCGCCTGATGATGTATTAAGGTCTACCCTCCAACGGGGCTGGGCAGTGAGTCACCTGATGATGTATTATGGTCTACCTTCCAGTGGGGCTAGGTAGTGGGTCACCAGATGATGTGTTATGGTCTACCCTCCAACGGGGCTGGGCAGTGGGTCACCCGATGATGTTTTATTGTTTACCCTCCAGCAGGGCTGGGTAGTGGGTCACCCGATATCATATTATGAATTACCCTCCAGCAAGGCTGGGCAGTGGGACACCTATTGGAATTCCAGGATCAGTACTTTCTACTAGGCTAGTCTGAGGCTTTCCTCTGTGATTACCGGAGCGGGACCCTTGGTTATACGGGTTAATGTTGTGACGACTATGACTTTGAGGATACCTCTCGACTGCGGGGCAGTGACAAGGCGTGGTTTGACTTAACCCAGAACTCTCAAGTATGAGGAGCACTTTCCCCACCAAGACGTGTTCTTGTGACGTGATCTAAAACCATGCGGGCGAGTCAGTGCTGCCCAAAGCGGATAGTGTCGAGTTGTGGTGATTGAGCCCTTAACATGTAGTTCGGGGAAGACGTGCGGGGTGTTGGGCATTGATGGAGTTTACTTCTGGGACTGTTGGATACTCTTTTCTTGGGCTGAGCAACAGGATGGAGATCCCATTACGGTCTTGTTCAGGCTTCTTGACAGAGCATATGGTTTTGTATATACCATGATCTGGTACCCACTTCTTGGGTTTGTTTTCTCTCCTTCCAGGAGAGGCGAAGACGCGCGGGGTATGCCAAGTGCTTTTCGCGTCTAGCTTCTTGTGGTTGGATGAGTCTACTCTCCTGCTATAGGCAGTGAAAGCTCAATGAGAAGTGCATCTTCCTACCATTCCTAGCTCCTTGTGTTAGGACGAGTCTTCTACCTTTCTCTTGTTGTGTTGAGTTGTTACTCTTTACTACACCCTTGGTTGTACTCCTTTTTATTCCCTGTTCGCTCTACTGATCACCCTCCGGTACCTCCTTTGTTGCTTCCTTGAGCCTTCGGGGTATCCTACTGAGTATTTTTATACTCACCCCTGCATGGTCTTTGCCCACACTTGGTGTGCCCTTGCAGAAGACGGACATGTTGGTCGTGACGTCAGAGGAGCTTAGGAGCTCAGGAGCTTGGACCGTGTGCGGTGGTCGGAGTCGGGTTCCAGGTGGGGGACCCTACCAGCTGTTTGCTTTTGTTTACATGTTGCCGGGTTGTGGCACTTTTCTGGTTGGGCCTGTGTTTTGACCCTTTTTCCTTTTCATCACTTTTCTTGTACGGTTTAGAGGTCGATGCACATTTGTAGTATTTATATATTAGTTGCTCTTTTACTCTACTCATCTTTTCTCTTTTACTCTGTACATATGCATTGAGTTTGCTGTGTGTGTGTGTGTACAGGTACTTAGGCAAAGGCCTCCCCAAGTTATTCTACCTTCGGCACTGGTTGCCAGCCCCTGGCCTATGGAGGCGGGCTTGGGGTAGTTGCGGCTTGAGCCCGGGTAGGGTCGGTTCGTGACAAATAGGTTCTCCAACTAAAGAGTGAAATGAAGTCAGGTTTTCTTAAAAACACTTTTTAAAACATTTTGAGTACCAAAAAGTTGAAAATGGTAATATTATGTAAACATGTTCATTAATAACCATATGATAGGAAATATTAAAGTTTTTATTGAACAATGGTTATATAATTTCCTTGAATGGAAATACCATTGTAAGATAATTAAGATTACTCTTGGGGAAAATAATCCTTAAATATTCCAAAGTGTCCCATACCACCTATAAAAATTTAAATCATAATCCTCATGATGGAATAACATTAAATAAAATTTTAAAATACCATTAAGTTAAAAGTATTAATTATATAAAATATTTAAATGGGTAGTAGGTACACCACACAAAATATATTAGTTGTGAATAAGGCATTTATCTCATATATTTAAAAAAAGTGATATGTAAATCTCTTACTACTTGAGTAACATTTGAATCATGAGATAAATGAAAGAATAACATCAATGAAATATTTTAATATCATGAAATAAAATAAATTCATGATATTCATGTCATAGAAGTAGTATATACACCAAGTAAAAGAAACTAAGTGCATAATAATATAATATGCATCATGAAATGAAATTGGGATGAAATACCTTACCATAAGTTAGATTTGTCTCATGTGTATTTATATTATTTAATATAAACCTTATGATAATTATTTAATTTCTTGAAAACCTATTTAATTTTTATCATAAATTTTATTTCACATATTACCATGTTTTATACAATTACTTAAAAAATTATGTTTACGTCAGATGTTTTAACCAAATTTAGTTTATGTGTTAAAACAACACTAGTAGCTCAACTATGGTCAAAGAGGTCATTATATAACATCTAAAGAATAATAATCATGAAATAATTATAATATTTATACATCAATTATACTTTAAAAAAATATTTAAATATATTTATGAAAAATGAATAAACATTATAATCATGGAGACAATAGGATGTATATACGCATGATTAATGCTCCCATTTTTCAATGATCATTATGGAAAGAAGGTAAGTAACACCATATCTTTCTATAATGATAATTATATCATTAATACCATTTTATTTAACCATATATACTTATATAAATAATTCTTATGATGTAAAATGAATGACATCATGTTGAGGAGGTTGTAGTCAATACGTCCATGACGTACATTATCACATTTTAGTGTGTGAAAGGGTAATAAAAAAGTTGATATATATATATATATATAATATTTCCAGAAATTTAATTATTTAATGAATATAATATAAATTGTTTTGTATGTATTATATTTTTAATTATAATTATCCATTATACATTCCATGTATCATGTGATTGAATCACATCACTTTTTGGAGGCTGATAAAACACTATTTTATTGAATATTTTATTGATAATAAATGAAATAATTTCCTCACATTGTGTTAAATATGTTTATTTATAAAATATTTGGGATTTGATCATTCATTTGAAAATTTGGTGAAAATTCCAGTTTTACCCTTAATAGTGCATTGTAGTATTTCGAGAATAAATATTTTTATATTTATTATTGGAAATTGAAATTTTGTAACAGTGTTCCTAACTTAATTATCTAAAACTTTTATTCAGGACACTAGAGCTAAAGAGTTCAGTTGGTTGTTGAAATTGGGCCATGAAGTCAAAGTTGGGCTGGGCTCTCCAGAATGGAGAAGATTCTGTATTTCGGCCGTAACTCCTTCATATGGGCCTGTATTCATCCCAAATTTGGAGTGGAGATAGAAGACACATATCCTCAAATGTCATCCTTCTGGAAGGCCGGCCAATTCACGCGTTTTGATGGTCCAATGGGCGGTGCAAGTTGGAATACAATATTTGGACTAATTTCCACATTCACACTTGAAACCACTTGTAACATCTCCTCCCCTCCCCTATATAAATTGGAGTTTTTCTCATTTGGAGGGGTTGGGACGTGCATTGGGAAGTTGAGGGCAGAGGAGAAGTGGATCCACGCCAATTATCCAAACATTTCAATAAGGGTAGCTCTTGAAGCAAGGATCCCTTCGACGAAGCCTTCTTCTTCTCCTTCATGTTGTAATGATTTTGTTTATGTAATAAACTTCTTTGTTATTCTTTTATTTCTTCTCTTTTATTATGTTTTGTTTAAATTTCTTCTTCTATTAATCTTCCTAATTGGGCTGGAATTCTTGAGTAGAAGTGTTATTGGGTTATACCCATTTTAAACCTTTGCACATGCAAAACGCTTCTACGATGATTACGCCACCCATGGAAGAGTAGTCTTTTAGTAATCCATCTATCTTCTACCCTCTTCATTTAATTATTTTGAATCAATGAGCTACTGTAATTCACTTAATATGATCCATGAATTATGTTTTTAAATTGTAAGAAACTAAGCAAGCAATTGAACAATGTACACAAAAACAAGCGAGGTCGGGATTTTGTGTAAATTGTGAGAGCGCGATCTTAATCGGTAATACAAGACCACACAGGATAAATTTGTAGAGTTCAAATATAATCCCTAAAAACAATTCATCCTCATTTCCAGAGTGGATATGTGCCTTAATTTACCACTGATCATAAGCTAATCTTAGAACATCAATCAAAGCAGGGTGCTGCGATTGCATGTTCCGAAGTTAGCCTAAGGTTAAATTCACTTCAATCTTCGTGGTAAAGTTAATTCTCGTAGGGTTCGGGATTTAACAAATTAAGGGATCATAATTAAGTGAATATTAATTTAAATGATAATGATTAATAAATTATTGAAGAGGTAGAGTTAGATCGATTACGTCTTTTAAATATTGTCTAAACAAACATCTTTTTGTTGTGTCATTTTAATCAAACTTCATTTCAAAACTAAAAACAAAAAAAAATGCAATCTTCTTCCAGCAAACTTCTTCTAGGTTCATAAACTATAAAAAAACCACCCCCATCCTTTCAAGTAGTTATTTAATTCTCTTTTATTTTATTTTTAGAATACCTCTAATAAGTAGTTAAATTCACTTCCTCCTTTGAGAGTTGACCTTGGTCAGCCACTCTGCTGCACCTAAGTACCCCAAAATCATACTAATCATTTGAGGGCACCCACGACAGCGCTCTATCAAATTGGCGCCGTTGCCGGGGAGGCAAGTAATTATTTCAACCAATTAGAGGTATTTATTTTATCTTACATTTTATTCTCTTCCTCTATTCTTTCTTCCTTCTTTACCCAATCTGATTTTTCTTCTTATTCTTTTAATTTCTTCTACTTCTCTTTGGACCATCAACTCAAACTTCTCATTTTTATTTTACTATGGTCCACCTTCTTTCTTTTCATTTTTATTTGATCTATGACTCGAACTAATCCCGAATATCTCTTAGATCTTGACCCTGAGATTGAACGTAGCCTTAGGGCACGAATCAGACATTCTCAATCTACGGGAAGTTTCAACATTCAACCAGTTGGAGAATGACTCCAATATCAGAACATTGAAATTGGAAGCAATTAAAATTCAACCATAAAAGAGGAACCAATGGCTGGAAATAATGGAAATGAACTTAATAGAACCATTCGAGAATTGGCTGCACCTGATATTAACTATCAACCAAATTGTATTGCATACCCAAATCTCGAATCAGACTTCGAACTGAAATCTGGGTTAATTCACTTACTTCCAAAGTTTCATGGCCTCTCTGGTGAGGATCCTAATAAACATCTGAATGAATTTAATGTGGTTTGCTCAACCCTAAAACCTAGAAATGTCTCTGAAGATCAAATCAAACTAAGAGCATTCCCATTCTCACTTGATGGAGCTGCGAAAGATTGGATGTATTATTTACAACCCGAAGATGTAACTTGTTGGAACGATTTGAAACGTCTTTTCTTGCAGAGATTTTTTCCAGCATCAAGGACCACATCCATTCGAAAGGAGATATCAGGGATCAATCAAGCACAAGGGGAGTCAATGTATGAGTACTGGGAGCGATTCAAGAAGTTGTGTGCAAGCTGCCCACATCACCAAATCAGTGAGCAACTCCTCATCCAATACTTCTACGAAGGACTCACACCCATGGAGAGGAGAATGGTGGATGCTGCAGCTGGAGGAGAATTGGTGGACAAGACACCAGTAGCTGCACGAGCATTGATCGACAAAATGGCCCAAAAATCTCAACAATTCGGTGATAGAGGTACACCACATGTTCGAGGAGTACATCAAGTAAGTCCTTCTTCTCTTGAAAGTCATTTGATTGATACTAAGTTAGAAGAATTGACAACTATGGTGAGGCAGATTGCATTGGCTCAAAAGACATCCCAACCCCCTCCTTCAAGGCCTTGTGGTATTTGCACTAAGACAAGCCACCCGACTGACTTTTGCCCACAACTCTAAGAAACAGAAGATTGTGCAGCAGTGTTCCCTGGGAGACCATTTCAGCAGCAACAACAACAAACATATCCCCAAAAGAAGTTTGATCCAACATACAACCAAGGGTGGAAAGATCTAGCGGACATGAGGTATGGCTCTGGACAACAACAAAGGCCCCCTTTTCAACCAAACTTCCCGCAGCCTCCACCTTACCAACAGGGTTTCGAACAACCCCAAAGGAGATTCGAAGCTCAAACATCAACGAGTCAGCAACAAGGGAATATCCAAAACAAGGTAGACTCTAACACTGATGATCTTTTGAAACAAATTGTTCTTAATCAACGGAATGAGCTGAAGAGTCAAAGTTCGGAGATGAGAGAGTTGAAGACTCAAATGAGCCAGATTGCCACCGCCCTCCATGAACTTGTGAGTAAGAATTCTGGAAATCTACCTTCCCAACCCACTCCAAATCCAAAGGGGAATGTTAGTTTCATCACATTGAGAAGTGGGAAGCAAATGAACGATACCTCTGTACCTACCATTCCACCGGGATTCACCTCAACTCCAGAGAAGCCGCATTCCAAACCAACTGATGAGAAATCCAAGGAGAAAGATAAAGGTAAGAAAAAGATTGATGATGTTCCTCCTAAACCCCTTCCTTTTCCAAACAGGGTTGTTCAAACCAAGAAGATGGCTGAAGAAGTAATGGAAAAGGAGGTTTTGGACACATTCAAGCGTGTGGAGATCAACATTCCTCTACTTGAAGCCATTAAGAAAATCCCAAGGTATGCCAAATTCTTAAAAGAACTCTGCACCAATCGAAGAGGGCTCAATGGGGAATGAGAGGATCAACCTTGGAAGGAATGTCTCGGCACTCATTACACCAACTCTAGCAATGCCAACAAAGTGCAAGGATCCTGGGACATTCACCATCCCATGTACCATAGGGGAGTTGCACTTCTCTGATGCTCTTTGTGATTTAGGAGCTTCAATAAATGTGATGCCTCACTCTGTATTCTCTTCCTTGCAGGTTGGTGAGTTGAAGCCAACAAGAGTAGTGGTGCAATTGGCGAATAGAGATACGGCATATCCAGCAGGAGTTCTTGAGGATGTACTTGTTCGGGTAAGAGACATGATCTTTCCAGCAGACTTCTATGTGCTTAACATGGAGGATGATCAAGTAAGTTCTCATGCCCCCATTATCTTAGGTAGACCCTTCCTCAAAACTGCAAAAACTATCATAAATGTCAATGAGGGTACACTTTCCATGGAATTTGGGGATGAAGTTGTGATATTTAATATTATGGATTCCATAAAGTACCCCTCATAGGACCATTCTGCTTTTGTTATCTCCCATTTTGAACCACCAAATAAAAACTCCATAGAATTTGATTGTCCTATGCTTAGGGAGATTATGAGTATTGGTTCTAGTTTGATGTCTAATAATACTTCTACACCCATTTTTAAGGAACAAGACTCTCTAAGATTTGATTTTGAAATGGAATCATATTCTGATTTTGATCATGTGAACTCTGATTATGACATGGCTATTGAGTATGCTGATGGATTTGGTGCTTTATTCTCGGATTGTGATGATTTTTATTCTGATACTGATGTTCATTGTGCAGATATGTTTGTTGCATGAATTTCTCCATCCATACATCACCCACCTACAATGGAACTCAATCCATTGCCCCCAAATCTCAAATATGCATACTTGCTCAGTGGTGATAGATTACCTGTCATAATTGCTAACAATCTCTCTTTTGAACATGAAGAAAAACTTTTGAATATTTTGAGAGATAACATTAGGGCAATTGTTTGGACATTTGCAGACATATCAGGTATTAGTCCCTCCATTTGCATGCATAGGATTCTCTTGGAGGATGGGGCTAAACCGGTGAGACAGCCACAAAGGAGACTTAATCCCACCCTCCTAGAAGTTGTTAAGAAAGAAGTTGAAAAATTACTTGAGGCGGGTATCATTTACCCTATTTCTGACTCACAATGGGTTAGCCCTGTTCAGGTTGTACCAATGAAAACTGGCTTCACTGTTATAAAAAATGAAAATGATGAGTTAGTTCCTGTGAGAGTACAAAACAGTTGGCGAGTGTGTATCGATTATAGGAAACTAAATCAATCCACTCGTAAGGACCATTTCCCACTTCCATTCATTGACCAGATGCTTGAGAGACTAGCTGGGAAGACACACTATTGTTTCTTGGATGGATTTTCTGGCTATTTTCAGGTTCCCATTGCAGCAGAGGACCAGGAGAAGACAACATTCACCTGCCCATTCGGTACCTTTGCTTACCGGAGGATGCCATTTGGACTTTGCAACGCCCCAGGTACCTTCCAGAGATGCATGGTGAGTATTTTATCAGATTTCATTGAGACCTACATGGAGGTATTTATGGATGATTTTACAGTTTATGGGTCCTCATTTGATGAATGTATCTCTAGTTTGGATGATGTGTTGCATCGTTGTATTGAGAAGAATATGGTCTTAAATTTTGAAAAATGTCATTTCATGGTCGAAAAGGGAATTGTCTTAGGTCATATAGTCTCACAACATGGAATTGAAGTTGATAAATCTAAGGTAGACATTATTTCATCCCTCCCATATCCTACATGTGTGTGTGATGTTCGATCGTTCCTTGGGCATGCTGGATTTTATCAACGCTTCATCAGAGATTTTAGTAAGATCGCTCTACCCTTATCTCGATTGCTTCAAAAAGATATTGACTTCAATTTTGATGATTCATGCAGGGTATCATTTGATGAGCTGAAGAAGTGTCTGACCACTCCACCAATCATACAGCCCCCACGGTGGGACCTTCCATTTGAGCTTATGTGTGACGCCTCCAACTTCGCGGTTGGAGCTGTCTTATCTCAGAGGGTGGAGGGACGTTCACATGTGATCGCCTATGCATCTAGGACGCTAGATTCAGCCCAATCAAACTACAATACCACAGAAAAGGAGTTTCTTGCTGTCATATTTTCTTTAGATAAATTCCGTTCATATTTATTGGGCTCTAAAGTAGTTGTTTTTTCTGACCATGCAGCTTTGAGGTACCTCCTAAAGAAGCCAGATGCAAAGCCACGACTTATCCGTTGGATGCTCCTTCTTCAAGAGTTTGACCTTGAGATAAAGGGCAAGAAGGGGTCAGAGAATTTGGTGGCAGACCACATGAGTAGGCTTACTCACACACTAGAGGGTGACACCTTGGACCAGGTACCACTTCGGGACACTTTCCCCGATGAGCATCTCTATACCATCTCAGGTAAGCATCCTTGGTATGCTGATTTAGTTAATTACATTGTTGGATCTGAAATCCCAGTAAATTTGAAGAAGCATCAAGTCCAAAAATTAAAAAGTGAGTCTAGGTTTTATGTGTGGGATGATCCTTACCTCTGGCACATGTGTAGTGACCAAGTTATTAGGAGGTGTATTCCTGATCATGAGTTTGAGTCTCTTTTGCAATTCTGTCATACACTTGCATGTGGTGGACACTTTGGACCCCAACAGACAGCTAGTAAGGTTTTGGACTCTGGATTATATTGTCCTAGCTTGTTCCATGATGCCCATTTGTTTTGTAAGTCATGCTCTCGTTTCCAACACACTGGGAACATTTCTAGGAGACATGAGATGCCCCAACAACCCATACTATTTTGTGAGATTTTTGATGTATGGGGCATCGACTTTATGGGTCCTTTTCCTAGTTCATTTGGATTTTTGTATATTTTGGTTGCTGTTGATTATGTGAGTAAATGGGTGGAGGCCAAGGCCACCAGGACTGACGATTCTCATGTTGTTGTGGACTTTGTCAAAGCACAGATTTTTTGCAGGTTTGGAGTACCAAAGGCCATCATCAGTGACCAAGGGACACACTTTTGCAATAGGAATTTTGCTTCCCTCCTTCGAAAGTATGGGGTGACACACAAAACATCAACACCATACCACCCCCAAACAAATGGCCAGGATGAGGTTTCAAATCGTGAGTTGAAACAAATCTTGGAGAAAACCGTGCAGCCAAATAGGAAGGATTGGAGCAAGCACTTGGATGATGCATTGTGGGCTTATAAGATAACATACAAGACCCCCATTGGTATGTCCCCATTTCGGATTGTTTTTGGGAAAGCGTGTCATCTCCCTGTGGAAGTCGAGCATCGGGCATATTGGGCTATAAAGAAATGTAACATGGATTTGGCCCAAGCTGGAATTCAAAGGAAATTGAAAATTCAAGAGCTTGAGGAGATTAGACTATCATCATATGAGAACTCAAGGCTCTACAAGGAAAGATCAAAAGCAGCTCATGACAAAATGATCCAACAAAGGGAGTTTCATGTTGGAGAGAAAGTCCTTCTCTATAGTTCACGACTGAAGTTGATGCCTGGTAAGTTGCATTCCAGATGGTTAGGTCCTTATATTGTGTCTAATGTTTTTCCTTATGGTGCAGTGGAGATCACACAAGAGGACACTGGAAGAAGCTTTACAGTCAATGGGCAACGTTTGAAGAGATACATTGAGGGACATCCTACTGATGCAGTGGATTTTATCACACTGCATGACCCCATCATCACTTGATCACATCAGGCTGTTCCTAACCCTTTCACTTTTATATTATTTGTCCTATTTAAAAATTCTGCATTTCATGTGCATATATCATCTCATAGGTTCACATTGAGGACAATGCAATATTTTAAGTGTGGGGGAGGGAACCTTTTAGTTTAGTAATTTCAATTGTTTTCCTGTTTAAAAAAAACCAAAAAAATTGTGTATTTTTCAAATTTTGTGAGTTTATTTTACAATTTTCTGTGTGTTTTTGAAACTTTTGAGCTGAAATGATTCTCATCACCATTTTTAAATCCATATCAATAAGTGAAACAATTTACCCCTTGAAACTAAGCTTAAATGAATGCTGAAATGACTTTGTTTCAAGTTCAAATATTTAGTAATTTCATGAAAAGTACGCTGAATTTTGAATCTCATGCCACATCTCACTGTCTTTATATTTGAAATCACTTTCCTGTGAAGCTTCTGATCCATTATTTTCATATTCTTTACATTCACCTCACTTCTTTAGAGAACCAAAACATACTTGATTTAACCATAATTTGATCTATTCTTGTCAAAACTTGAGGGTTTGAGGTACTTGTGTTTAAATGATTGAGGCATTTGTTTGGTATTAAAGCCCCTATTTCAAAGAATCCTTTTTTATAATGGACTACCTTGAATATTTAATCCTTGTATCCCTTAGAATCCATGCACAACCTGTTAGGTTAAGCCACATTACAAGCCAATTTTTCCTATCCAACCAACTCTTGAAGTGAAATTGCATAATCTAGTTGAGCTTAAGTGTGGGGGAAGCTGTCTTGTGTTGTGCCACCACATTCTGTGATACTTTGGGTGGAAAATTAAATTCTGAAGAGATGTGTTTGCTGCTAAAGAAAGTCATTATATTGAAAGTTGTGCCTTTTCTGGAGCTTTCATGACAAGTGAAGCTGTGCCTTTTCTGGAGCTTCTAATTGAGGTGGAAAGCTGTGCCCGTCTGGAGCTTTCAAGAAAATCATGTTTGAGAAGATTGATATTTTTTATGCTGAAATGATGAATGGTGTAAACCTTTCATGAATTTTCATGATGATGGAGCTGAATTGATACTATGGGGATTGAAGAGAAGACCATATTTAAGTGAAAATTAGATTAATGCAATTTTGCTTCAAAAGAGTCAAGCCCTCCTCATTCAGCCTCAGAGTTTTTCACATCTTAATCCTACCAACCGAAAGCCACAGAACAACCCTGAAAAGTCCTCATGATAAACATATGTCCTTGACTCACATCGGGTAGTGATGTAGGAATCTATCAAGCCTATGGTGACCCTTGTATGAGTTTGGATGAGAAGGACATTGCAAAAAAAAATTGATATTTGAGTGATGAAAGAAAATTCAAGCGAGGTAAGTGTTTTGTGAATGGGTGGATAAATGAAGTGGAAATATATTGAGTGATATAAATGGAAAACTTGAAATAAGATTTTTTATGAGGCATGATATCTTTTGATTCTTGGTGTGAAATTGATTGATCTTAAGGATATGTGTTTTAAAATTGGTTTTGATTTGATATTGATGTTTACTTGATATGAGGTTTTGCCCAGGTGTGCAAAAGGGTAAGTGTGGGGGAGTTGATAAAACACTATTTTATTGAATATTTTATTGATAATAAATGAAATAATTTCCTCACATTGTGTTAAATATGTTTATTTATAAAATATTTGGGATTTGATCATTCATTTAAAAATTTGGTGAAAATTCCAGTTTTACCCTTAATAGTGCATTGTAGTATTTCGAGAATAAATATTTTTATATTTATTATTGGAAATTGAAATTTTGTGACAGTGTTCCTAACTTAATTATCTAAAACTTTTATTCAGGACACTAGAGCTAAAGAGTTCAGTTGGTTGTTGAAATTGGGCCATGAAGTCAAAGTTGGGCTGGGCTCGCCAGAATGGAGAAGCTTCTGTATTTCGTCCATAACGCCTTCATATGGGCCTGTATTGAGCACAAATTTTGAGAGGAGATAGAAGACAACTATACTCACATTTCATCCTCCTGGAAGGCTGGCCAATTCACGCGTTTTGGTGGTCAAATGGGCGTTGCAAGTTGGAATAAAATATTTGGCCGAATTTCCACATTCACACTTGAAACCACTTGTAACCTCTCCTCCCCTCCCCTCTATAAATTGGAGTTTTTCTCATTTGGAGGGGTTGGGACGTGCATTGGGAAGTTGAGTGAAGAGGAGAAGTGGATCCACTCCAATTCTCCAACCATTTCAATAAGGGTATCTCTTGAAGCAAGGATCCCTTCGACGAAGCCTTCTTCTTCTCCTTCATGTTGTAATGATTTTGTTTATGTAATAAACTTCTTTGTTCTTCTTTTATTTATTCTCTTTTCTTTTGTTTTGTTTAAATTTCTTATTCTCTTAATCTTCCTAATTGGGCTGGAATTATTGAGTATAAGCGTTATTGGGTTATACCCATTTTAAACCTTTGCACATGCAAAACGCTTCTACGATGATTACGCCACCCATGGAAGAGTAGTCTTTTAGTAATCAATCTATATTCTACCCTCTTCATTTAATTATTTTGAATCAATGAGATACTGTAATTCACTTAATATGATCCATGAATTGTGTTTTTAAATTGTAAGAAACTAAGAAAGCAATTGAACAATGTACACAAAAACACGCGAGGTCGGGATTTTGTGTAAATTGTGAGAGCGCGATCTTAATCGGTAATACAAGACCACACGGGATAAATTTGTAGAGTTCAAATATAATCCCTAAACACAATTCATCCTCATTTCCAGAATGGATATGTGCCTTAATTTACCACTGACCATAAGCTAATCTTAGAACATCAATCAAAGCAGGGTACTGCGATTGCATGTTCCGAAGTTAGCCTAAGGTTAAATTCACTTCAATCTTCGTGGTAAAGTTAATTCTCGTAGGGTTCGGGATTTAACAAATTAAGGGATCATAATTAAGTGAATATTAATTTAAATGATAATGATTAATAAATGATTGAAGAGGTAGAGTTAGATCGATTACGTCTTTTAAATATTGTCTAAACAAACATCTTTTTGTTGTGTCATTTTAATCAAACTTCATTTCAAAACTAAAAACAAAAAAAATGCAATCTTCTTCCAGCAAACTTCTTCTAGGTTCATAAACTATAAAAAAACCACCCCCATCCTTTCAAGTAGTTATTTAATTCTCTTTTATTTTATTTTTAGAATACCTCTAATAAGTAGTTAAATTCACTTCCTCCTTTGAGAGACGACCTTGGTCAGCCACTCTGCTGCACCTAAGTACCCCAAAATCAAACAAATCATTTGAGGGCGCCCACGACAGCGCTCTATCAGAGGCGGTAGTCCACACTTTCACAAACAGTGTAATCATATTTACACAAAATGGAAAGTATCGGGATATGTGTTATAAAATAATTAAATATATATAAATAAATAATAATTATCATATATAACATATATAAATATATTTTTCATCATAATTACCACCATGAAAGGGGGTAAAGGAAGAATGAACAATCATCGTTTCGTGAGGTGGTAGTTCACGTTCACATAAACTATATATTCTTTACCCATTAGATGAGAGTGTGTATAAGTTTTGGTAGAACCAATAACATTAAAAACATAATATTATATTTATTATACTTTTTTTAATATAATAATGTAATAAGAAGATTAGAGATTGAAAATTAAACTAAAGAGCTTAAGGAAAGATGTGACCTCTTATTGAGATAACTCCTTTTGGTTTGCACCAAAGGGATTCCTTGGATTAATTTATTTCAAATGTTTTGATTCTAGGATGAGAGTGGAGATGTTGAGGATATATATTGGTAGATATTAGTTGATAAAAATTGTCTTGAGAGATGAGAATAAGTTGGATAATAGGAGTCCTTTTGTAGTGGAAGAGTAGTGGCACTTTTGTAATATTTTGACAAGGAATTCCATACACATTTTTCACATTGAAAGTGGATTCCAAAATGCTCCAATTTATATAAAATTGGGGATATAGTAAACATATTTACATATTATTTATTTTTGACAAGTTTCTAGGCCATTTGGTTCCTTAAGAATATGGTTTAATCCTTTATTAAGTTTATTTTTACCATAATCATTGTATTTAATTTTTATTACATTCACTAATATTTTTTTTCAAAAACTAATTGAGATTATTAGAAATTAGAAATTAAAATGATTAATAATATGGAATCCATTTTCCAAATTCAAATCATAAGTGGCATAAATTAAGTTAAATTCAGTCTAGCAGATGGGTCGACGATGCGTGTTTTTAAAGTAAAAACATTTGAAAGTTTGGTATGTTTTAATAGTAAATTTCAAAGTAAATTTGAAAAAAATCACCTAAATTGGATTAATAGATAAAGATAAGATCCAATTAAACTTTAAAACAAATTTAAAATATAATTTATCCTTATAAATAAATCAGATGAAAAGGGATTTTTTAACTAAAATTTAGTATTTTTCACTATTCGTTATAAAATGAAACTTTATAGAAAAATAAACAAACTCAACATAACCTAATTTTTATTTTTAAATATAAAATATGAAGTTTATTTTTTCATATAGAATATATAAAATTTCAAAAAAATTAATTTAAAATAGGTTCACTATTAAAAGGTTGTAAAAGTTCCTTAATAAAAACATAGTATTTTATGTGTAAAATTGGGTTGGTTGT
Source organism: Viscum album (assembly GCA_963277665.1). Taxonomy (NCBI): domain Eukaryota; kingdom Viridiplantae; phylum Streptophyta; class Magnoliopsida; order Santalales; family Viscaceae; genus Viscum; species Viscum album. Next base: position 173,280,559 of record OY728119.1, on the reverse strand, counting down.
TATTTTATGTATATCAGATCTACTGGATGAATATAAATAATTTTGATTGAATATATAATATATATTACATCAATATCAATCAATAATTGTAAAAAAATTAATTTATTATGATAAAATAGCTTTGTGAGCATAAAAATAATTTTCTATAAAATATTCCCTTTATTTTAAATTGGCTATTATATCTATTTCTAATTATTTTTTTACTAATGAATTCATATTATATTTTTTAAAGTCATATATTTTCATAATATAGTTAATAATATTCATAATGTCTAGTTTATGTTCTATTATGTTAAATAAAAATATTTTAATAATATATTATTGTTTGGTAAAACTCGGTCTTGCATATAACACAAGCCATTGAAAAAACTCGTTGTTGCGTATGTCACAAACTAACTCAGTATCATGTGAATTTCAAGTTATAAATTATATCCAATTTCTTTAAAATATTAAATATATTATAATATATAAGTATAATATATAAGAATATTATATACTCTTATGTGGTTGGTGTTGCGTGTCAAACACGTTATCGAATACAATGTTCCTACTTTTGATTTTTGGGGTGTTACATGAAAATTACTAACTAAATTTTGAAAATTATATGGAATAGACTTGTGAAAATAATTAATTGGTTATATATATATATTTTAAGTAAAATAAAAATCATTTAAAATAAAAATAATTGTTTTCTGAAAAACTGTATTTTTTTATAAAATGCGGTTTAGTTGTTCTTTGCACAAATAATTTAAATTTCATGTTAACCAATTTTAGAAAATTTATTTGATAAAATTAAAATAATTATTTAAATCTCCATATCAAAATTATATTAGGGGTATTTTGTTTGTATTTTTTGAAAGGTTTCATTTTTTGATGAATAGTGAAAAATACTGATTTTTATTTGAAAAGTGCATTTTCATTTAAATTATTTACTAATTTAAATTATATTAAAAGTTAGTTTTATAGTAAAATTAGTTCAATTATATTATAATAAATACAATTTAGGTTATTTGAATCAATTTAATTTTAATTTTTGTATTAAAACCTTCTATAATTATGAGAATTTTCTCTTTGAAAACCCACATTTTCATCGCGCCTCTAAGTATAATTTTAAATTATATTCTACCAGTTCTATTAAATATAATTTGTAAAAATTGATTCCATATTTTGAATCATAATAATTTATATAATCTAATAAGTTTAACCTAATTTTTAAATAAAATATATAATGAAAATAATAAATATTAATTACCCTTGTTAAGGTAATAATGGGTTTATTGAGGGGTTAAACTAAGAAGATAAGGGTTAAAAATGACTTAAAACTTGTAAAAAACCCATTTTATGGAAATATTTCCATCTTATCATTTCAAAAATTCTATCTTAAGGTTATTTATAATCTTTTTTATGTGAATTACTTTTTCACTTTACATTCTTTTGTGAAATTTCCATGTAATTTCCATGAGAGTTCCCTTTCCCCACTTATAAAATAGAACTCCCTCCATTCACTTATTCATGCCTTCCAATCCATTTGGATTGACCAAAACCTACCAAAATCCCTCAAAAAAAATCCTTGGACATATTTTAGAGCATCTGGTATTCCAGAAAGACCAACCATAAGGTCTTTAAGAAGAGATCCAGATGAGGATTCTCTTAGAGAAGGTAATTTCCATAACAAGGATATTTTATTTAAATTATTATTTGATACCATAAATTATGTATTAAATATTAAAATATAAAAAAACATTTTACATAAATTAATATTTTATTATTTTTATGGAATAATATTTATCCATCTCCTCCTCCATCAAATGAGAATCAAAATTGTCAATCTTTTGTACGACAAACTACCCCCTCACGAACCCATGTAACTCATTTTCCATCAAACCATATCAAGGTGGGATATAATGATGGAATTATTTTTTATTTATAAAATTTATGATATAAATATTCTTTTATAATTATAATATCACATATACTTTCTTACTTTCTATAATGTTTAAATTACCACCACATCGCTCGTGTATATGACATAATACTACCTCACAAAGCGTTGTGCTTTAATTTTCACTTAATAATTACATGATATGTTTTAAGGATAAATTAAATGAATATAATTGATATATATTAAGTGATTTAAATTTTATAAAATTAAAATATCATACACTTCCTTACTCTTTCATCAGTTAAGAGAATGATATCATCCCTCATGCGCACGTACAACCTATCATCTCTATGAAGCAATGTGATTCATTTTAAATAAATGATTTTAATAATGGTTATAATAATTTATCTAATGAATAAATAAAATATTTATAACCATGTTATAATTATGTATATGATGTATTTATATTCTATATATAACATAACACACATGAGAAAACAAGGCAATTAACACCATAAACAGTGAAAATAATGAAATATTATTCACAAATGGTGGTCAAATATAATAAAAATATCATATATGATATTATATATATGAACATGGTTATTTTATAAATTAATTAAAATCTCAAAACCATTATAAAGGAGTCTAGATCATGTTTTACTGAAGGAAATAGTGAAGTAAGGGAGTTCATATCAATTTCTCTTTATTGATGAATATTGTAGTGTCTTGCACTTAATTTAATTTATATAGTGTATATAATGATAATTTTATATATAATATCATGATTAATTTATATTTAATTTTATTTTAAGTTTTAATTTGAATTATTTTATTTAATGTTATTTTACTTCAAAATTACCAAGTGGTAAAATTTAGTGTACAATCTCACTTTCTTTCATGATTGTTAACTTTCTCTTAAATCAATCATTTTCTTGTGATAAATTTTCATTGGAAATTTAATTTATCATAAATATCCATATTATTTTATAATAGATATGATTATTAAATAAAACATATACAATTTTTACATATAAGATTTACTTTTAATGTTATTTAATTATATGGAGAAATATTGATAAATTAATATCCATTAATCAATATCGATATTTGATGATAAGACATATTTATTAATTAATTAAATAAATTGTTTGATATATAAGGAATTATTTGGACATGAAAATATGGGATGGATCTTAAATATAAATATCCCGTCCATGCATCAACAAGTCTCATGAGACAAATCAATTGGCCAAATTAAATAGGTTTATACCTATAGTTTTAACCTATCATGTGAAAGGTATTGATGGTAGAGGTATCATGCACTTGAGAACATGAAATCCAAGGATTACAAATTTCTTTCATTAAAAATTAATTTAATATTATCCATTATGTTTTCACAATGATATTATATATGGATGAATTTCATACTTATTATATTGATTAAATGGAATGGATTTTTAGTTTTTACATTTATATATTGACTATGAACTATCTTATAAGGATAATAAAGTTATTTAAATGGAATATGTGTTCAGTTATTTACCTTTCCATTTTTATTGGACTTATTGATTCCTGATAGATTCCATTTCCCTTAACCCTTAATAATCATTTGAGCTCACCCTTATTTTATTTCCTTTTATAGGAATCCATGATGTGAAATATGACTGATATGATTGGATATGATAGAGGGAATATTGATATTCTATAAAAAAATTGTATTTTTTATCAAATATAATATGGGAATCATTATTTTTTATGAAGAATAGATTTTACCAATGAATTATCATGGGGGGATAAATTGTGTGAAATCATTCACATCAGATTAACTATTTCTGAATGGCTTCCAATGGGTTTATTCTTGGAAACACAAACAACCAATGGTTCTATATCCATTAGGGACCTTCTTATTAGGTAATTTGGCCAATGATTCTTAGGATCTCACATTGGTAAAGAGGATGGGGGGTCGAGATCATCATACCATTTTTGGGGGAATTTTTTTATAATCTAAGACTCTCTTATAGATTTAAGACATGTTTGTGAATCCTTCATTAATTCCCAATTATGATGCGGGTCACCCTTTAATTAGCAACCAATTATTAGCTTATATAAAATTTGGAATCATATGTATGTATTCTAGGTTCTTCATCATTGTAAATATCTATATATATCCAAGTTTCTCCATCAATGGTATCCTCATGTATACTAATTAACTATTCTTTGGTTGTTATTATGATGTTGTTGGTTTTCAGCCTCACAGTGGGGTACTCTAGAGTGTATCATCATCCAGTGATATGGGAGTTTTTTTTATGTCGGGATAAGACCAATGAATGCGATTCATATATCTCATTGGGAAAGGAATCAATACCCATGTGGTTTATTTATTCTTAATGGGGAACATCATACCTTTTAAGGTCATGTGATAAGGACCTAACTATAATGACATGAACTGTTATAAATAAAATTCCCCTTTAGATTTAATTAAATGTATTATTAAGTAATATGGTTATATAAAAAACATGTACTTCTTTTGTTTTATTCTATCCAATTGGATTTAAAATACCTTTTAGTATATTTACCATCAATAATATAGTCGTTGAACAATTATCACATGGTTAGCATAAATATAGGGTTTTGACAATCAAATTGACATAGGAAAAATAAGTAATGGCCTTAACACATAGGATCGTACCACATGAAGCCCATTTAGTTGAGCTAACAAGGGAGATAGTGTCTATAAGATTTTCTCTATACCAAGCTGTAGATGATATCCGCAAAATTAAGGATGAGAAAAACCATTCATGGGAGAAGTTCAAGCTTATCGAGATCACGACAAAAACCATGTTTGCCAAACTGTCCCATGAATGTCCCACCATCATGTTACTTACTCTTTGGGAGTATACGAAATTACTATTATTTTCATCATTTTTTATATGTATTTAAATTATTTAATCCCTCCAAATTTATCAATTTTATATTATTTGTGTCAATTTTGGAATTATGTAGTGTTTTGGGATAAAATATGAAAATTAAAAAATTATGTAATTTTAGAAGATTTTAATCACTTTAGTATTATGGGAATAATTTGAGTTATTTTTTTAGGATTCCTTGGATTCAACATTGTCTTCTAGACCAAGAGCTAATTCGATCATCTATGGGCCCAAAACAATCAATCAAGTTGACATGTTGTTCGTGAAAACATGGTGGACCCCACATCCATAAATGAGGCATAAATTAGACTATACACTTAAAATTGATGTAATTCAAAATTTATGTGAAAATTTATTAATTTATGTGTTCCCCCATTAAATTTTAAGGAGTTATTCTTTAATTAAAGGGATCATTGGATGCTCAACATTGAAGGATGATTCATGATGCATTCATGCAGAATAAAACCATGGAATAATTTGGATATAACTTCTTCTAAACATGTACAATTAAAATGAAATTTGGAGTTATAATATACATAATTTTTAGAACATCTTTCTAGAAGACAACTATTTTTGATTGGGTGAAAAAAAGCAGAAGGACTGCACAATATTGTGAAGTAAAAATTATAGAACCAAAATATCAACTGTTGTCGATGATTATTTCCCAAAACAAATTAAATGGTCCTTTATGACACCAAAAATCCTATTATATTCCTATAAATAATAGTATAGAGTTGGATTGAAGAGGATTTCATCTAAAGAGAGAAGCATTAGATGAATAAATCTTATATCTTCATTTCTCTTCATTATTATTCTTTTATTTTTATTACTCTATAATGTATCCCCTATCCTGCATTATCTCGACTTCCCCATCCATGGAGGGGTCGTTTAATTGAGTGATTGGGAAAGGGTGAGGCCATAAATATGTTATTTTATTGAGTTTTGTGGTTATATTTAATAATATCATTTTTATTTCTAAATATGATTTTAATTATTAATTTAGTTTTAAATTATGAATGAATTTGCATTATTTTTTTATTCTATTATTTTTAATTTATTTGGCCAATGATCCAAATCTACCTCCACCTAATTATTTTTTGTATATAGTTGAAAAAATTAGGGTTGGGTGGTGGGTTCTTGACAGTCATTAGCACATGTGTAATATTTTATGTTGGAATATTGGTTTATTAGGGAGTAACAATACCTAGTCAGGGATTTCCCTAATTAATCAAGAACACCTACAGCAACGCTACAGACATTGGAAGGAGGGTAGACCAACCTGAATTTTCAGATAGGAATATTCTCTTCATAATCATATACACAAGGGATACAGTACTTAGTTGACATATCTATCTCTTACCAGTTAGAGGAAGATATTGGGAAAAACATTTGAAACCATGATAACACATCACTAGGTCTATAAAAACCCACTCTGGCCATCAACTTTCTCAATTGCTTAAAACCAATCAAATAAATTTTCTTCTTTCTCTCAATTTATTCAAAATTTATTAAAACTAATTATTTTCAAAAAACCAATAAAAAGTGACAACCTTGTTTTGTGCGCACTCTTCTTTATGAGACATCCTTGAGTTAACTATTATACTATACTTAAGTAATTTAAAGCATTATTTTTCCATGCCTCGTGATAGGAATGCATCAAACATGGTGGCGTTTCCAGGGAAGTAATGCCTAAAAACCCCAAAAACATAAAAAAATTCTATTGAATGACCTGTAGTTCAAATAACAATTTAATATAATTTGATCCCAAAATTGAATAAATAATAACCAAATTTAAAAAAAATTGAAAATAGAATTTGAATAAATACACCTCAAATATGCAAGTGGAACCTTTAATGATCACTCTGAACCTAAAATAATGGATGTAAATCTCAACCAAACTTTTCACGATCTCTACGCCACACAATTCACTAACAAAAAAATTGACTATCTATCCCCTCATTATAGAATAATTTTGAACTAAAAATTAACATGATTCAAATTCTACTGAAATTCCATTCTCTTATAGGAGAAGACACAAACAAAAATATTCATGCATTTAAAAATGTGTGCTCAAGTTTCAGATCCTAAGGAGTTGCGGAATAACAAGTAATGTGGAGGAAATTCATCTTCCCACTTGAGGGATTGACAAAGTAATGGTTGTAATGTCTACAAGTAGGTTATGTCCAAGACAAGGAAGATCTTAAAATATGTTTCATGAAAAAAAATTCTTGAATCTAGGAGCATGGATTTCTATAAAGGGATCTATGCTATTCTCCAACTAACCAATGAGACACGTAATGAGTACTAAGAGAGATTAAGAATCTCTGTGCCATCTTTCTACATCAAACTATGGAGGAACACAATTTAATTGTTTTCTTCTATCAAGGACTGTTCGATAATGATTTCAACATGATACATGATTCATCGATAGGAACCTTAATCGAAAATTCACCAGTGTATTATAGAGGTATGATTAAAAATATTGCACAAAACTCACAGTACTTTGACATTAGAGGTACGTGAACTAGATGAATCCATGATGTGAGCACATCCAATTCAATAGATTTAATCAAAAGATAAATGGGTGAACTCACCAAGTTAGTGTGAAAAATGGTTGTGAACCAGTTGAAGGAACAAGTCCCAAATTAGGTATGTGGTTTATGGTCTTCTACATATCCTTACACAAACCAGTGTCTGAAAGTTATGGGGACAAAAAGTTGTGTTGTAGAATATAAGCAAAGGAAATTTCAACCAAATCAGCCACATTATCCCCAAACCCAATAAGCATATGGATTTTAACTGAATTAGGATAGATCTCTTTTTAAAAAATAATACTAGAACCCCCTCCATTACAACTATCATGTAAATATCCCTTTTAGTAATAACAAGCCAATCAGTCACCACATTTCCAATGAAAGACTTATGAGAAACCCTCCAAAAGTGCATCGACTACTGAAATAAAGAAGCTAAAAGCTAATGTAGAAATATTTGAAGATAATACTGATATGTTAATTGATTAATTCTCTTGATTTATGAAACTTTTGACCAAGAACCAAGGAAAACTCCCAACACAAATAGTTCTGAATCACAAAGAAAATGTGATCATCATTACAACATGAAGTGGAAAAGACCTCAATCCACTTAAACAAAGTGAGGATGATGATTCTAAAAAACCTTCTGAAGATCAAGTAATCCACCCAAAATAAGGACACCATATCAATAAATAAGAAAGAACCATGTTCATGAAGGAAAGGCCAGAAATACCTTTTCAAAAACAAAAAAGGGAGACAAAGGATATCCAATCACTATTCCCATATTCCTTAGTTGATTCGAAGAAGGGTGAAGAAGAGATAATTCAATAGGAAATTTAAGAAACCTTCCATGAAGTGGAGATCAATATCCCACTACTCGAGGAAATCTGACATATCCCTATGTATGCCAAATTTCTATAGGAGTTGTGCCCTAAAAGTATGTGGCTAAATGGATATGATAGAATCGGATTAAGAAGAAGCATCTTAGACCTGATCACAACATCGATACCACCAAAATTTAAAGATTGAGGGACATTATTTATTCTCTACACCATTGGGTATTTAAATTTTACTGATTCACTAAGTGATCTTGGTTCTTTAATAAATGTTATTCCTCACTTGGTATTTTCATCCCTACAGATCGGAGAACTAAACAGAACTGGAGTAATGGTACAATTAGAAAACAAATCCACTATTTTTCAAGCTGGGGTTTTTGAAGATGTTCTCGTGGGAGTGAGAGGATTGATCCTTACATTCGAATTTTATATCCTCAACATGGATGAAGACCAAGTAATGGGACACTATTCCATCATTGTAGGGAGACCCTTACTAAAAATAGGAAGGACAATCATCAATTTTCATGATGTAACCCTCACAATGGAACATGGAAATAGTACAATTTACTTTAACATTCTTGATGTGATGAAACATAATTCTATAATCACTCAATTTATGTGATATCCAATGATGATGGTATAAAACCAATTGAATACTGGGGTATGATTTGTGATTTCTTATCATTGGGAGAACATTTTTTTAATTCTATAATTCCAAAGAACCTAAAAAATCCTAATCTCATGTTATAGGAAGAGGTAAAATATGATTTTCCAATGATATGTTAAAATAGGATGAGATTATACTAGATATTCCAGCCTTAGAAGTAGGAAACCTATATTCTTTATCAACCCTAGAACAACCCATATCTAGAACTTAATCCATTTAAAAATGATTTAAAGTTTGGTTACCTAATGGAAGGATATAAATTTTTAGTAATCATTTCTAATAAACTATCCCATTCACAAGAAATTACCAAAAGAAATTTCCTAGCTATAGGAAGAAGTTTAAGTGATATACCCAAAAAAATTTCTTAAGGTATTATCTCATATAATATTTTAGAAATTTATTACCAACCAGTTATAGAACCTTAAAGAAGACTCAGTACCACTATCATATAGATTTTTAAGAATGAAATAGAGAAATTTATTGCAACTAAAATAATTTACCCAATCCCTAATTCTTAGTGGGTCAGCTCCATTCATGTAGTCCCAAAGAAAATCGGCCTGAACACTTTTAAAAATGAAAGAAATGAACTCATCCCCATGAGAGTACAAAACAGGTGGAGAGTGTGTATAGATTACTAGAAGGTAAATCTAGTTACCTGAAAATAACACTTTTCCATTCAATTCATCTATCAGTTGTTATAAATGTTACCTGAAAAAACTCATTACTGTTTTTTTGATGGATTCCCAAGATACTTTCAGGTATTGATTACACCATAAGACCTGGAGAAGATGAATTTAACTTATACTTTTGGAACATTAACCTAAAAATGATTCTTTTTGGGATATGGAACCCCCTAGGTACATTTTAACAGTGTATGGTTAGTATTTTCTCATATTACATTGAGGAATGTCTAAAGGTATTTATTAATGATTTCATAGTTTTTAGAAATTCATTTGATCACTGCTAAGGAAATTTGAAAACTGTTTTGAACACTTATTTAGAAAAGAACCATGTATTAAATTTCAAAAAAATTCATTTCATGGTTGAAAAGGGAATAGTGTTGGGGAACATAATTTCATAAAAAGGAATTGAGACTGATAAATAGAAAGTTTAAGTAATAAATTCCTTTCCATATCCAACTTGTTTAAAACATGTTATATCCTTTTTAATACATATAAGATATTACAGATGATTTGTTATGGATTTTAGTAAGATTTATCTCAGTCTATCCGGATTACTTCTAAAGGATGATGACTACAATGTTGATTGTGTGTATAGTAAATAATTTGTTGAATTGAAGATAAAGTTTTTCACCCCACCAATAATGAAACCAACTAACTGGGAGTACCCTTTAGAGTTTCTTTGTGATGCAGCTAACCAAGAGGTGGGAGACTCTCTATCACAAAGAATTCACAATAAGCTGAAAGTAATCTCCTATGCATCAAGGGACTTTGATGACACACAAATCAATTACACAACCACTGAGAATGATTTCCTTGTTGTCTTCTTTTCCCTAGATAAATCCTGATCATATCTTCTTATAACTAATGTTTTTTATCATACAGTACACATGTTTTTAATGAAAAATGAGAATTATAATCTAATGCTAGTGATATGGATGATACTCTTACAAGAGTTCAATATTGGAATTAAAGATAAAAAGGGAACTAAAAATAAGGTGTTTAGTCATCTAAGTCGACTACCCCACACCACTAATATAGAAATTCCAAATGAGAATCCACTTAATGATGATCTTCCTTGAGAAAAACTATACATCATCAATGGTGAAGTACCATGGAACACCGACATTTTCAATTATTTGGTTACATCTAAGTAAACTTCTAATCTAAACTCTCATCAGAAAAATAATTTCAAATCTAAATCAAGATTTTATATTTGGGAATACCCATTTTGTGGTAAAATTGTAATTATCAAATCATAAGAAGATACTCACCAGGAAATGAAATTGAATCAAATTTTTTGAAGTTTTTCATAAATTATCTTTTAGAGGCCAATTTAGACCTCATAATATAACCTGAAAGGTTTTAGAATTTGGAATTTATTAGCCTAACTTATTCATATATCTGTATGAATTTTGTAAAAGACGTGAAAGATGGCAGTTTTCTGGTAAAATCACCAAATGAAAAGAAATTACTTAAAAACCATTTTTTTGTGAAAATTTTGAAGTATTGGGTATAGAATTTATAGGACCATTGTTAATTTCATTTTTAATTCACATATTCTTTTAGCAGTAGACTATGTTTTAAAATGGGTGGATGAAAAATCCACTAGGACTAATTATGATAAAGTTGTTCATGATTTTTTCAGGGCTAACATATTATGTACATTTGGAGTTCCATGAGAAATCATCAGCGACCAAGGAACTCATTTCTGTAATAGGAAAATGAATCCATTTCTGAAAAAGTACAGGGTACATCATAAAATTTCAACACTATACCATCCAAAAAGGAATGGCCAAGAATAAGTCTCCAATAGGCAAATCAATGGAATTCTAGAAAATATTATTAAAACAAATTGGAAGGACTATATACAATGGTTAGATGATATATAATGGTATTAAAAAATAGCTTAGAAGACACCTATAGGGATAATCCCATGCAGATTGATTTATGAAAAGAGATTCCACCTTTCTGTGGAATTGGAACACAAAGCATATTGGGAAGTATGAGAGATGAATCTAGACCTTGATAAAGCTAGGAAAGATAGGGGATTTAAATTTCATGAGAGAGATGGAATCCGGAGAGAATATTTTTAAAATTAAATGATCTAAAATGAGAGATCCAGGATGTACCATGACAAGATGATTCAAACAAGAACCCTCAACCCAAGAGATTAGGTTCTGTTATACAAATCCAAATTTAAAGTAATTCCAGGTAATATTCATTCCAGGTATATTGCTATATTTTATAATAAAATGTAGTTCGGGAGTTATATGCATGCTTACCCTAAGAACAAAAATATATGTATTTTCTTGAAAAATGAGGCACATGTAGATGTGGTCCAGGATTTGGAACAATTTTTGACAGTTAGGATCTCTATGAAGGGATCTATTTTACTTTTTCCTTCATTTATGCCATTGGTCATGTGCAAGGTAGAAAGCTTCTATAGGATTATTTTGAGCCATTTGATTCTCTTGGTCTACCTTGGTTTATAGGTGACGATTTCAACTCGATTGTGGATTATTTGGAGAAAAGAGGAAGGATTGGTACTGATAACATTGGCATCCAGGATTTTAGAGAATGCATTACTCACAAGGGGCTTTTAGACTTGGGTTTTAAGGGCTGCAAATACACTTGGTGAAACAACCATAAGGGAACTAGCCGTATTTGGAGCCATCTAGACATATGTTTTTCCAACATTCAAGAATTATAATCATTCTAAAAGGTTACTATTTCCCATATGTCTCGTGTTCTTTTGGATCATGCTCTGTTACTGGTTGATTTTAAAAGAGGTTACCCTGATAATACTCAATTTTTATATTCCATGAATTGGAATTGGGTTGAAGGGTTCTTACAAATTATGAGAGAATCTTGGGAGAAGGAAGAGATTGAGAGAGTGTGGGTTGGTCTTTCGAGGAGTCTTAAGCGTCTTAAGAAGGACATAAAAGGATGATTGAGGAACAAGCCTTTTGTTATTATCTTGGTGGAATCCTGGAAAGTAGATATTGAGACATTGGAAGAGGAGCTTTAGAACAACATGGATGAGGGTATTTTTTTGAGTCTTTGTGATAAACATAATATCCTGACAGCACGTTTGTTGGAAATAGAGAGTTCCTATAAGAAAAGATCTATAATTTGATGTCTTAAGGAAGGTGACCATAACAATGCTAACTTCCAGGCCTGCTTTAAGGAGTGGAAAAAAATGAAGATCAATATTAGGCTTGAATATTGTTCTTATAATTCTGATGTGAATGTGGCAGGGAGGTTGGCTCTACAAAATTTTGAGAGTTTACTTGTTGGGGAGGCAATGGTTCATAATAATGGTTTATTAGAGGAAGATATGGATTTTATTGGTAGATTACCAAGATTGATCATTGAGGAGGATAACTTGGATCTTATGACTATGCCTTCTGGGGAGGAGATTTGGGGAGTAGTTCGCAGCATGACTCCAGACAGTGCGCCAGGCCCAGACGGCTTCCCGAGAGCTTTCTATGTGTCCGCTTGGGACTTTATTGGGAATGACGTAATTGAGGTGATTCAAGATTTGTTCCGAGGTGGATCTATCAATCGAAATTCTTTCTCTTATAGGGTGGTCCTTATCCCAAAAGTGAAGGACCTGCCAAGTATTAACTAGTATAGACCTATTTGGTTATGTAATGTATCTTACAAAATTCTGGCTAGTTTGATTGTGAAGAGATTGAATGGGGTGATTCCTCATATCGTGTCTCTGGAACAACATGTATTTTTTAAAGGTAAAAGTATTCAAGGTGTGATCGACATTGCTAAAGATCTAGTGGAGGATATTAACAAAAGGACTATTAGTTCCAATATCATCATTCAATTGGATATGGATAAAGCTTATGATAAATTGGAATAGAACTCTGTTATTCATTCCATGAGGAGAATTGGCTTCCACGAGTGGGTCATTGATCTATGCTTCAGATGCTACTCCTCATAGTGGTTATCTATTTCACTTATGGGAAAGGGATATAGCTTCTTCAAAAGCTTGCGGGATGTGTAGAAAGGGGACCCTTTGTCTCCCATTATTTTCATTCTGGATCAAGATTCCTTATCTCGAAACCTCCATAGAAGCATGGATGAAAGAAGAATCCTCCCATATAAGTAGACTGGGGAAGGTTGTATTTCTCATCTCATGTTTTTTGATGATATTCTTCTCTTCATTAATGGTAGGAGGAATTTTCTACATAACCACTTGAATATCATGGTGGTGTATGGTGATCTAAGATACCGAAGAATCAATGCAATGAAGAGCGGTGATTATATTTTCAATACGTGTCCTGCTAGAAGAAGCATGGGAATTAAAGACATTATTGGAATTAAGAGGAAACAGTTTCCTATGATTTATCTTGGGACACTTATTTCTTTTTGGTCGGATTAAAAAGTCTTTCTTCAATGGTACTCTGAACAGAATATTAGGTAGAATTTTTAATTGGGAGATCATATTTCTGTCTTTCAGTAGGCGGGTTATGTTGATTAATAGTGTTTTATCTTCCATTACTATGCACGTTTTTCAACTATAATCCCTCCAAAAGGAACCCTAGATAAGATGGAGAAGATCATGAACAATTTCTTATGGCATGCACACTCCACAGGCTTCTTCCATTGGGCTTCCTGGAAACGTATGGCTAAACTATTGGAGGAGGGAGTTATTTGCCTAAGGGAAGTTAAAGATTCCATGAAAACCATACAAGTACAGCTAGCATGGGACTTTCTAGTGGGTGAATCCTTATGGGCCTTCTTTCTTAGAAATCATTATGGAAAACAGTGGGAAGATTGGGACAACCATCGTAGAAAGCTGTCGAAGTTGGCTAAATGTGTTTCACAACATTTGTAAGAGTCGTAGAAGGTTACCCAATGGGTGGTTGGAAGAGGAAATATCAATTTATAGAGAGATAACTGGGTGGGAGAAAGATTATTTTCTCCAAGAAATCTGTGGCCTGACATGTCAGTGAAGGAGGAAAGATTTTACCCTTCCCTATTAGAGGCCATTCTGATCATGGAGCATATGGATGTTTTTAGTTCTATTTCATTCACAGAGGAGGAAGATAGATTCTGTTTTACCAGTTCGTCTTTGAGTATCTTTAATGGACTTAAATATAGAGGGTTGTTGCATGAGGTACCTGCTCGGGATGAGTGGGATTTGTGATTATGGTGTAAGTTCCTCCCCATGAAGACAAATTTTTTGGTGTGGAGGATATGAAATCGAGCAATTGCAATGGAAAATAATGTTCAAATAAAGGGTATTTCTCTTGCCTCTCACTGTTTTTTCTATAGTAGTTCACACATGGATCATGTTTTGCATTTAAACTGTTTGAGTGAGTGGTATGTTGGGATTTGGTATTCTATCGATGTTCAGATGGTTGTTTGGTGTGATTATGAGTCACTATAGGATTTCATTGCATTCTGGTTTTTGGGGTCAGAATACTACGAAAGAGCGGGATTTACAACATAATATTTAGTGCCATTTGTTGAATTTTATGGGATGCATGGAATCTGACCAGAATGGATAATCGACCTTCGATGTAATATCTTCATGTAAGAGTTAAGACTCTCATACATGAGCTAACATCAATTTTAAAAGGCGAACACCGATCACAGGTGCTTGACAAATTCCTGAATAGTACTAGTGTTGTTAATAGCCTGCCAAGTCAATGGGTTAGATGGTTGCCTCCAGTTAATGGTTTCAAGATTAATGTTGATGGTTCATTTAGTAATGCTTACATGTGAGGGGGTGGTTGGCTCAGGGACACAAATGGGTCAGTTCTGGTGGCTTTCAGTTCTTTTTATTGTTTGAGGAACTCCTTGTGCATGGGGGTGAGGGCCTTTCTCACCAGATTCTCTCTTTCACAAAGGTTTGGATTGTAGGTATTTGAGACTGAATCAGATTCTGAGATTTTGGTATGGTTTATCCAAGAGAAAGAAGATCCTCTATGGAATCTGATTTACCTTATCAGAATTTGTTATAAGGAAATCAATGAAGGGTGCATGTTTCATCATGTTTGGAGAGAAGACAATTTTTTTGCGGATTCTCTTGCTCATGCAGGAAGTGAAGAGGAGCCTATTATTATTTATTATTGTTTAAGTTCGGTTCCTCAGGATTATAGGGATGTGGTCAGGGGGGATGACCTGAGACATCACCACTTCAGACCTCCGTGATTGTTCTAATGTGCTTTTGATGGGGGGTTTTACCCATCCTTTAATAAAAAATTAATTTTCGATCAATTTTTTATTATTAATCATGCATTTAGTGATTTTCAAATTTTATAATTCCTATTCCTAAGAGGATTTCTAAACCAAGTACTTCCGATTTTATTCTTGATCATATTTATTAAGTGATATTGGGGCATGTCACCGACCAAAACTTTTACTTGAAATTGTCAAAGCAATGACAGTTTAAAAACACAATTAAAATGATCAAGGAATCTTTTTAAAAACCACTTATCCTTAAAATACAACCTTTATATCAATCCTTATTTAGCCCATAGAAACCATAAATGACCTTTATAGTAATCATCCATGATTTAATCCATTTTTATTCATTTATAACCTAATCTTAGTATTTCCATGATATTTTAAAATTGAAGTGTAGGGGTGAAGGGGATAATGGTATAAGGGATGATTTATATTATATGTAAAAAGTGTGGGGTGATAATTGTGGGTGATTAGAAATTTTTTTCATTCATTCAATGTAATTATATATTTTCGATTATTGAAAAATAAAATAATGGTTTTTGACTTAGAAGCATTAAAAATCACCATTACTAGACCAATTATTTTTATTAGATGTAGTTAGGTGGTTTATGTGAAGTTTATTATAAGTATAAATTTTGAAAAACAAAAAAAAATTGAAAAAAAAGTATAAAAGTAGTGAAAAAATCAAGAATGTGAACATCATTCATTATGATTTTATTTTTCATGACCATTTCATTGAAAGTTTGGGGGAAGTAGGAGTTTATAATTTGAAGGGGTTAATTTAATTACACTTTATTTTTTGATATCATGAATTTCAATTAAGAGATAATCCTCCTCCTTTGAGCCTTAATTTTTTAAACATCAGTCCCACCAACCTTATGCCTCAGAGTTGTTTAAACTTTTAATGAATGTCATCATGACTTTAAGTGTCTTTTTTCTTTACAAAGTGGAGAAATTAGTTCCTTTACAAGTTTATGGATAAGGAGCATGTTATCATCATATGATAATAACTCCACCTGAATTGTATCAGGAGAGATGAGAGAAAAGATTCAAGTGAGGTAGATTATGACTGGACATGTTTAATAATAATGAATTAAGAAACTTGAATGAATAAAAAGAGAAGCACCATAATTTTTAAATGGGATAAAATAAAATACTCAGGTTATTTTTTTCTTTAATTTTTTTGAAATTGAATTGATATTTTATGTGGATTTCTGAAATTTTAATTTGAAATTGAATTTTTTTTATTTTATTACATTAAAATTTGAATATTGGTATCATTGGTTACCTCTATATTCCACGTTGAGATACTATGTTTGGGGGAAATCTTTGTTTAAGTGTGGGGAAATTAACAGAAATAATATTTTCCTCATTTTTTATATGTATTTAAATTATATAATCCATCCCAATTTATGGATTTTATCTTATTTGAATCAATTTTGAAATTATGGTGTGTTTTGTGATAAAATGTGAAAATTACTTAATTTTAGAATTTTAGCAGATTTTAATCACTTTGATATTTTGGGCATATTTTTTAATATATTATTCTAATTTAAGAGATTTTTTTATTATTTCTTGATTTATGGGTTTCATCCTTTTATTTTGAACAATGATCTGATTTGAATATCTAGAGTCCTGAAAAAAAAACAAATATGATATATTATTAGGGAACATGTGGTGGAACCCACCTCCAAAAATGAGGCATAAATCGGGGTACACACCTCAAATTGAGATTATTCTAAATGTATGTGAAAAGGTATTAACTGTTTCATATCTCCTTTAAATTTGAAGGAGTTACTCACTCATTAAAGGGGCCACTAGACACTCAAAATTAAAGGATGATTCATGATGCATTTGGATATAATAAAACCATGGAGTTAGTTTGAAATAACTTATTCTAAAAGAAGGTGATTAAGATGAAATTTTGAGGTCCAATGTAAAAAATATTTTTAAACAACTTTATAGAAGACAACTCTTTATGATTCATTAAATAAATGAGAAACCATTTACATTATTTTGAAGGAAAATTTCTGGAACCAAAATTTCAACCGTTGTCGACCATCATTTTCTGAAATAAATGAAATGGATCGTTATGACTTCCCAAAGCCTCTTACATTCCTATAAGTAATAGTACATGGGTGTATTGATGAGGATATTGACCAGTGAGTGAATCATTGGATGACAGAATCCTACAAATTTATTTCAATTCTTTTTTATTCTTTTATTTTATTTACTCTATAATGCCTCCCCTCCCCTACATCATCTTGAATTATCCATCCATGAAGGGGTAGTTTCATTAAGTTACTAGGAAGTGGGATTCCTTAACTATTTGTTTTTATTGATATTTTCTAATTATATTTAATAATATTCCTTTTTCTTTCTAAATCTGGTTTTAGTTTTTGACTCATTTATATATTTTGAATGTGTTTGCCTTAGGTTTTGATTCTGTTATTTTTAATTGCTTTGGTAGATGATCTAAATATCCCTCAACAAAATTCTTTTCTATATATGGTGGAACAAATTAGGGATGGTTTGTGAGTTCTTTATGGTCGTTATAATGTGTGTAATATTTTATGCTAGAATATTGGTTTATTAGGGAATAAAAATCCCTAGTCTGGGATTTCCCTAATTAATCAATAAATCCTACTATAGTTCTACAAACATAGGAAGGAATGTTGACCAACCTGAGGTTTTATATCAGAATATTCTCAACATAATCATCTGTACAAGGGAGGGAGAGGAATCAGTAGAAAAATAACTCTCTTACCAGTCAGTGGAAGAAAGAGGGACAAAATATTGAAACCATGATAACATAATAGTAGGTCCATCCAAACCCACTCCAGTCACTGTCTTTCTCAATTCTTTAAGACTAATCAAGTCAAGTTACTTCTTTCTCTCACTTTATTAAAGATTTATTAAAACTAATTGTTTTAAGAAAACTAATAAAAATTGAAAACCTTGTTTTGTGTTCACTCCCCTTCAAGATATTTCCTTGAGTTAATATGCTTCTGTATTGGAGGTATTTATATCTGGACACTAGAAATAGGAATGTGTATATTATTTTTTTTATAGAATAACTAATATATTTTCATCCTATTATATTAATTTTTGAAATGATTTTTATTATGATACAAAAAAAAACAAAATTTTTATTTTTGGTTAATATTCAAATTCAATTAATGAATTTACGAAATTAATATATTTTTTAAATAAATAATATTGTTTAAAAATATTTTTATTAAATAATTTTTATCAAATATAAACAATCATATTATCAAATATAATTTTTACAACTGTTGGAAAAATGTTATTGTCAAAAAAACTGAGCATTTCTTAATAAATGTAGATTTTCTTTTAAAAGTGAAAATTCATATATTTATAAAATTATTTATATAAAAGTAATATTATTTTTGTAATCATACCAAACAAGTCCAGTCAGAAGAAATTCTTCTGAGACATTAAAATTTTTAGGTAAAAATTAAAAATTGTATAAACATAATTTGTGTTTTATGACATCATAATGACCCAAAAGTGATGTAATAATGAGTATAAATGGGATCCATGACTAAATAAATTTATTCCCTTTAAAATAATTTTATTTTATGTTTATTTGATTTATTTTGTAAAACCATTATGAATCCTCCAAAACCTGTAATATATTTTATGGTTTTAAAATCATTTATTTAAGAGTGTGACTCACCTACACATAAGCAAGAGGATTATTTTAATATTTTCAGACATTGTACATATAAAATAATACAAAACAATCCCATTTGGAATAAACCATGGGTAAAACCCATGGGATGGTTTTTGGTTTTGTATATTTTATTATGTAGAGTCCAAAACGAAATTAATAAAGAAATCCCCCTATTTTCTAATATAAATCCACCCAAGCTCCCATTTTTCTTCACTAAAAATCATTTGAGAAATAAAATAATCTAATATACACTCTATATAGTCATCCCAAGGCACCCCCAAGCCCTCAAGAATCTTCTCTCAAGACTTTGGAGTCACACACTCAAGTAAGGGATTCTCACCTTCCTTTCCTCCTTTCAATTGAAGCGCATTCTTTGAAATTAGTCTTCTTAATTTAAATTTTTTATATTTTAATTAATTTTTAATAATTAAATTATATTAAAATTGATTTTATATGAATTATGTATCATTTATCCTCTCTAATATTTACTGTTACCTAAGCCGATACTATGCCAAAATTCTTTAAGGGGTTATCACCTTCCTCTCCTCCTTTCAATTCGAGAACCTTCATTGAAATTTGTATTTTAAATTTAAATTGTTTATATTGTAATTGAGTTATAAACATTAACTTAATTTAATATTTATTGCATTTTAATTAGATATTATTTTAACTATCTTTTTTGACCCTTACCTAAACTGTTTCTATGCAGAATGTTTTGTAAGGGGTCCTCAACTCTCCTATTTTATCAAGCACTCATTTTATGTTATATATTTTAATTTCAATTTTAAAATGTTGGGATATTTTATTCTATATCCCCCCTTACTAAACATTTTATGTATAAATTATGAGATCCCATTTCACTCTCATTTACCACCTATGAACCCTTATGTTCACCTGTTACCATGCCGAAATTTTATAGGGGTTCTTTCCATTATCTTATTTATTAAAGCTTCTTCAATATCATATGAATTATAGTAAAAAATATATCATGTTGGAACTTGTATTTACATGTCCCTATAATTTTCAATTTTATGTCTAAATTATGAGATACCTCTTTCTCTCTCATCAACCCATTTGATGAATTTTTATGTGACGTCGTTATGCTACCGAAATGTGACCACAAGTTTCCATGCCAAAAAAATTGTGTAATGAATACCATAACCATTTTCAATCAAGGGTATTGAGATTTATGAACATATAAATTTTTATTTGTGACTTAAATACATGTATTTCACACTCCATCATTGGGTAATGGTTAGTATCATTAAACATCATGTTTGTAAATGGATTAAACATGATTCCTTTATGTAACTTTGTACGCCATGATGTCTTGGTGGGTTTATCCTTGGCATATTTTTATGATGTAGTGTTTTAAGTTGTTTTCACATTTCCCATGTTATGATTATCACGATGTATAATATATCTTTGCTCATGTTTATGATTCCTACTCTTTTTATGCTTCACTAATATGACTATTTATTAAAATTTAATATATTATCCAAGTTATTGCATGTTTATTCCATTACTAGGATTTATAGATCACCCCTTTCTTATGTTTTTTCCCAGGTTATCGCATGCAATTTTAAGTAGGAAGAAATATTACCAACATGATAATGATGTTTTAAATAAAGATAATGTATTTGATGTTTTAGGTCTCTATATAATGTACCTAATTCTTAAATACACTATACCTCTGAATATTTTGAGTTGTATTAAGTGTAATATTATTTAATAAATTAGTAATTAATGTGTAATAAAGATAAGGACTATTATAGTTGGCATCAGAGGAAAATTTTAGTTATTTCTAGTATTAGAATTAGAAAATACTAATGAAAAGACTTAGGGATAAGACAATGTATAATAAAAAATACATAAATTTTGGTTATTATAGATTAATTAGTTTATAAATAAAATATATCCATGTCTGGATAATACTAGTGGGTGTGGTTTCAGCACATATGTACATAGGAGTAACAATTTTGACTAGGTGTTCTGGGTCGGACTTGTGGTAACCTGGTACACCACAACGGGCCTCACTATGCACCTAGTTTGACACTCCTAGGATATATGATTTGTTAAATTCATAATCTCATTATGAACCAATATTAAGGGAATAAAAAACATCCCATAAGAATACTTGTTAAGAAATAGATTATGGATAACTTATATTGAAGGATAGAAATTCAAAAGTTAGGGAAAAAATTATAATTTAAATGATATCCCATTAATTTCATAGGATTCCCTTTTATGTTTTTAATAGTTTATAAATACTCACCCATATTTTTCCTTTTATTCTAGACAATGGATTTAAATAGGAGGAATTGGGTAAACAGTCAATATGATGGGTAATGTGATGACTACCCCAATGATATTCCAATCTTAATAGGAAAAGGAATCAAAAACTTCATGATTATACTCTCTCATATTACTAGGATTTTAAAGAAAAACATGGATAAGTAGGACCATAAACCCCCCCCCCAAGAGATAAAAAACCACAGTCAATGTCTTTATGTGACAAAGTCCTCCTACTTTCAATGGATCATTTGATCCCTTAATTACGGAACAATGGATCATCCCAATTGAGAATATCTTCTCCATCCTTCAATGTTTCAAACAAGAGAATGTTATTCTAACTATTTATTATATGGAAGGAGAATATGATCAGTGGTGTACATTGATCAAGAATACAAAGCTCGAGATTCAAATGAGATAGTTATTGTGATGACTACCCTAATGAGATTCCAATCCTGATGGGAAAAGGAATCATGAACTTTTTGATGATACTCTCTTAGTTGACTCAGGTTTTAAATATAAACCTAGATTAGTAGGAGCTTCCACCCCCATCCCCCAAGAGATAAAAAGGCATAATTGAGATCTTTATGAGACAAATTACTCCTACTTTCAATGGATCATCTGATTCCTTAATCACGGAACAATGGATCATCCCCATTGAGAAGATCTTCTCCATACTTTTTTTAACAAGAGGAGGTTCATATATATGTTTAATATATGGAGGGAGAATATGATCAGAGGTGGACATTGATCAAGAATACAAATCTTGATGAAGAGATCAATGTGATGTGTAATGTGATGACTACCCCAACAATATTATAATACTAATGGGAAAAGGAAGCATGAACTTCATGATGATAATATCTCAAATGAATCAGGTTTTAAATAGAAACCTAGATCAGTGGAATCCTCAACCCCCCCCCCCCCAAAGAGAGAAATCTCCTAAATCAATATTTTTATGATAAAAAGTACTACTTTCAATGGATCATCTGATTTCTTATTCATGGAAAAATAGATCATACCCATTGAGAAGATCTACTCCATCCTTAAATGTTTCAAACAATAGAAGGTTCTTCTGGATGTTTATTATATAGAGGTAGAAGATGATATGTGGTAAACATTGATCAAGAATAAAAAACATGAGGAATAGATCAAAGCAATGGAGTGGATGGAATCAAGAAAAGTTTTTTTTGATAAATATATTCCTCGCACTCTCCATCTTAAAATGGAAAGGGATTTCTTTAAATTGAAGGTAAAATAAGATAAATATATTGGCGTGTATGAGGAAAAAATTAGGATGCTTTCATGATACGCCTATGTTTTTTTGTTAACCCTAAATTCAAGGTTGACCACTACTTTGGGGATAAAACCTAATCTATGAAAATACTTGGAAATAAGTGACTTTGATAGCTATGAGGAAATGTTTTTATGTGCCTTAAAAGTTGAGATAGAGATTGGTGAATCTTAATGGTATCATAGGGGTAAGAAGTGTAAAGTGGAGTTTAATTCTGGTGATATGATGGAGAAATCTAATGATGCCAAGAAATTCCAACACCCCTCTTGTAAAAGGAGAAGAAAGAAGAACCCCAGAAATTTCCTAAAGAGAAAAAATAAATTCTTTAGGTGTGGGAAGGAAGGACACCTGGATAAAATTTTCCAATAGAAGAAACCCAATAATATAAAGGACAAAAGGAATTCTATCGTCAAACATTATCACATTTTTTATTATTTCTACCCTAAGGAACTAGGGCACTTTGCTAATGAATTCCCTATGACAAGGGTTTTTGGAGACAACCAAAACAACCAAGTAATCAAGGGGGGATTTTTCCATCATAACCACAGAGGAGGATCCAAAAAAAGTGGTGACTAGTATTCTAGTTATTCATTCATGAACAGATAACGTAATTTTTTATTCTATTTCTATGAATTCCTTCGTATAAAGAAATTTTAGTAGAACTATTCAAACACCGCAAAAAATCATTGAAGTATAAATATTGGTGAAAATAGAAAATGGGGAAATTCTTGAATCCCATCTATATAACTCTTCCCCTATATAAATTTGTGAAATGAACTTACTAGTGAACCTTGTAAAACTACCTTTGGGGGAATTTGATACAATTCTAAGCATGGATTGGATTTACATATATTCAGCCAACATAAATTTCCATGAGAAGGAAATCACTCTCAGTATGGAGAATCGACTCCTGATTCTGTACAGATGAAACGAGGAGGATAAATCTTATTAAGAACCATCATCTCAAGCATGGATATTATTTCCCTATGAGAAAACATATCTAGCTAAAATGATTGATTCTAAGGAAAGGATCATCCTTGAAGACATGTATATTGTGAGGGAATACACTAATGTGTTTCCCAAGGAATTTTCTGGTCTTCCTCCGAGTCAAGAGGTTGAATTTTCAATTGATTGTATACCTTGGGCATTTCCAATATCAAAGACTCTGTATAGGATTGATGTTGTGGAACTTTAGGATCTATAGAAAAAAATATAGTAGAATCTGGATAAAGGGTTTATAGTCCCATGTAATTCATCATGGGGTGCAATGGCCCTCTTGTTCATGAAGAACTATGGGTCAATGCGCCTTTGAATTGATTAGTATGAGCTCAAAAAAATCACGGTAAAGAAAAAAGTATCCTTTTCCATAAATTTTTGGCTTGTTCGATCAGCTACGTGCAACACAATACTTCTCCAAGGTGGATCTATGGTTGAGATATTACCATGTCAGGTTGAAGAAGGAGGATATCCATAAGACTATTTTTCATACAAGGTGTGAGTAAATGAGTTCATTGTATTTCCATTCAGAATCACTAATGACCCAATATACTTCACAGAATTGATTAATAGGGCCTTTATACATTACCTCAATAAATTTGTGGTAATATTTATAGATGATATTATAATATACTAAAAAACCAAGGAGGAACATGAGGAGCATCTGAGAACTATTCTAAATACCCTATGAAAGGAGAATCTTTATGAAAAGTACATCAAGTGAAAGTTCTATTTGAAGGAAGTTCCATTATTTGGGAATATCATCACAAGTAATAGGATATATATGGATAATTAAAAGAAAAAAAATACATTGAAAAAAATTTGAGTCCAACATCCATGGATGATATCTATTGTTTCTTTGGTGTATCTAGATATTATCTTTGATTTTTCAGAAATTTTTCATGATTTTAAAACCCTATTACCAAGATAACTCCAAATGATTAATGTTTTCTTGGAATGATGAATGTGAAGAATGATTCAATGAGTTGAAAAGGTGGATTATCACTACCCCTGTTCTCACACTACCCACACATGGAGAAATTTTCATAATATTCTGCAACACTTCGAAGAAGGGATTGTGTTATGTGTTAATGAAAAATGAAAAAGACATAGATTATGCTCCAAGGAAGTTCAATTTTCATGAATAGAAATATCCAATGCATGATATGAAGTTGGATTCAATGATATTTTCCTCAAAAATATGGTTCCATTATCTATTTGGGGAAAAGTTTTAAATATATACAGATCACAAAACTCTCAAATATATATTCATGCATAATGATCTCAATATGCGCCAATGAATATGTTTAGAGATGATCAGGGACCATGAATGATATATTCACTAGCATCCTAGTAAATAGAATAATGTGTCAGATGTTCTATGTATAAAGGGTCCGAAAATTTTATTATTTATGATAATTGAGAAGGATATAATCTTCTTAGAATTTTAGAGGATGGAAATTGGAATCATAAAGGAAGGAACGTCAGTAATCCTTTCACAAATGATTTATCAACCATCTCTTATTGAAAGGTTAAATGATTATCAAAAGGATGATGTAAGAATTCAGAATAAAGTGGAAACTATAAGAAAAGGGAAACCCTATGAGTTTAATGTTAATTAAGAATGAATTGTGAGATTTGGGTCAAGACTATGTGTTCCATCAAATCATGAGTTAATGAAGGAACTATTGGATGACACATATAGTTTGAATTTATCCATTCACCAAGGAAACACAATGATGTATCGAGATCTCTAAGAGAACTATTGGGGGGTAACTTGAATAAGAATATTGATGAATATATATAAAAATCCCTAGCATGTCATCAAGTGAAGGCAAAAATGAATAAGACTAATGGGATGATGAAACCATTATCCATACCAAAGTGGAAATGGTAAAACATCACCATGTAGGTTTTCACTGGACTTCTGAAGACATGAAAACGAAACAATGTTATCTGGGTTGTTGTGGGTCATCCTACCAAGACTGCACACTTTATTGCGATTCGAGAGGATTTTTCACTAGATCAACTTGCACATATATACATAATAAAAAAGTTGATGCTTCATGGAATACCTCTATCAATTGTGTGTGATTGAGATCCAATATTCACATATATGATTTGGAAAAGTATTCATAATTATCTAAACACTTCGTTGTACTTCAATACAACTTATCACCCTCTAACTGATGAACAATCTGAGCTGGCTATCCAAACACTTGAGGACATGTTGAGATCATACTCATTTGACATCAAAGGAGTATGTGACCAACATCTTCCTCTGGTCGAGTTATCTTAAAACAACAGTTTCCACTTGATCATCCAAATGGCCCCATATGAAGCTATTTATGGGAGGAGGTTTATAACACCTACATTTTGGAATGAAGTTGGGGAACTCAAACTGCTAGGTCCTAAAATAGTAATGGAAATGGTGGAAACGGTTAAGACCATTCCACAATACATCAAGGATGCTTAGAGTCAATGGAGGAGTTATGTTGACAATCATTGAAGAGGAATATAGTTTGATGTTGGATACATGGTATTCCTCCATATATCTATATGGAATAACATTATGAGATTTTGGAAGAATGGAAATACTAGTCCAAGTTACATCGACCCTTTTGAGATCCTTGATCACATCGAAGCGGTGTCCTATCGACTAGAACTCCTAACAAACTTATTTAAGTATGTGATTTATTCCATGTATCCCTCTTGAGAAAGTGAATACCATAACGGTCACATGTACTCAATCCTGAGGTTGTACCATTTTAGAATTATATATTCTATGAGTATTAGGCGGTGAAGTTCTTAGATTGTAGAGAAACAGTTCAACAAAATAAGACAATGCACCTTTTTAAAGTGTTATAGAGGAACCAAAAGTTTGAAGAAGAAATGTGGGAATTAGAGGAGGAAATAAAACAGAGTTACCCTCATATATTTTAAGGTGAGAATAAAAAATTGTGATGGTGGAATTTCTTATTGGAGGACGATTGTAATGACCCAAACTTTTATAAATAAAATTCTTCTTTTGAATTAATTAAATATCTTATTAAGTGATATGGTTATAAAAAACACATGTACCTATTTTATTTTATTATATCCAATTAGATTTAAAATACCATTAATTATCTTTACCATTGATAATATAGACATTGAACAGTGGTCAAATGGTTAGTATAAATATAGGGTTTTAACAATCCAATTGACACTGACAAAAGAAGTGATGACCTCAACTTGTAGGAACGTACACTATGAATCCCATTTATTAGAGCTTCTAAGGGAGATAATGTCTCCAGGATTTTTCCCTTGACCAGACCCATGCTGAGATCCAACAACTTATGCATGAGAGAAACCATTTACGAGAGAAGTTCATGCTCATCAAGATCACGACACAAATCATGTTTGCTGAACAACCCCACGAAAGTCTCACCACTGCGGACCTTACTCATAGGGCATATTCTAGCATATGAAATGGATATGTATCAAGAACCTAGAAATAGGAATATCTATATTATTTTTTATAGAATATTAAATATATTTGCAGCCTATTATTATTACTTTGTAAATGTTTTTTATTTTGATGCAATAAGGAAAAAAATTGTATTTTTTGTTAATATTCATATTAAATTAATGAATTTATGAAATTAATGGATTTTTTAAATAAATAATATTTTAATAAAATATTTTTATTAAATATTTTTATCAAATATAAATTATCTTATAATGAAATGTAATTTTTATAAGTGTTGGAAAACTGTTATTATAAAAAAACTCACCATTTATTAATAAAGATTGATTATATATTAAAAGTTAAAATTCACCTATTTTAAAAAATTAGATAAAATGAATATTATTCTTTTAATCATAGCATTGAAATTATCCAATTTTTATTTTTTCATAATTTTCAGAGACAGTTGAATTTCTGGGTAAAAATGAAATGCCGTATAACACACTTTATATTTTTTTGATATCATAATGACCAAAAAGTGATATAATAATTAATATAAATGGGATCCAAGACCAAACAAATGTTTAAAATTTAAAATAATGCAATTTTAAGTTTATTTTATATATTTTTCAAAGCCATTATGAATCCTCCAAAACCTATAATATATTTTTAGGTTCTAAAATCATTTATCTAAGAGTGTGACTCACCTCCACATAAAAAAGAGAATTATTTTTATAAGTTCAGACCTTGTAATTATGAAATAATAATAACCACTCCCATTTGGTACAAAACATGGCTATAAACCATATGAAGTTTTGTGGTTTTGGATATTTTATTATGTAGAGTCCCAAACATAAATAATAAAGAAATCCCCCCTCTTTTCTTATATAAAACCACCCAATATCTCATTTCACTTCACCCAAAACTCTTTGGAGAATGAACACACTCTTCCCTCAACTCCCTAGAGTCCTCCCTAGTCTCCCCAAGCCCTCAAGAAGCCCCTTCCAATCCTTTTGAGTCACACACTCATGTAAGGGATTCCCAGCTTCCTCTCTGTTGAAATAGTGGGTGCCTTAGACCCAACTATTATGTGATTTTGATTACCATATCGTGTAAACAGTACGATATGAATGATGTCATCTTATCATTATAGTGTATAATTTTCTGCATCCACTATTGAAATGGTAATGTCCAAAGATTAATTGTCGTATCTAAAGTTTATAGCAGTTCCCAGGCTATAATGAGAACCACTAGATACTATGACATTAATCTTAAATATATATGTTCTATGGTCTAGATACATCTTACTAATTGGACACAATTGATTTCTTACCATCAGGTGCTGGGGGCTCATAATCATTGAGACTTCTTCTCATGAAGTTCGCACTTGGTGATCTCTAGTAGTGAGATCATGAGTACTGACCTGCCAATAGGAACACCACATGTTTCAGGTGTCATTGGATGTTCCTATCTATGATCATGTGTAATGGTCTCCTGACTTGAGATCTTTACCAATGTATGTCATTAGATCGAGTACTTTTATGCAAGACGAAAACCATGGAAATGAAGTCGTGGCGAGGTAGTTTGTGTCGGGTGCGTCATTGGTGGCATGTCATTAGTTGAATGGTCAAGAAAGGATTTGTCGCTTCCGGGTTATGGAAGTAATATATCTCAGGACACGTTGATATGGATGGTAGTATCTTTATAAGACCATGTTCATGGCAGTCGAGGGTAAATTCATCCAGTTACATCAACAAACAATAAAGCAAGAAAAGAGTGATGACACAAGAGTGCGTCTGGATTTACGAGATATTATAGAAAAAGAGATTATATTACACAGTGCGTGTTCGTAGGTTGGTTGTTGCTGTTGTGACAATCCTTATTTCTTTAGGGGTCATGATGGGTTGCTAGATCCCGCTCTTGGTCTGTGAATACTATTCATGGCTGTCGAAATAAGGGCCTAGAGGGTCACACACAATAGTGTATTCAAGAATCTGCCCTATTCAGTTGAATAGGAGTAATGGACATAGTGGGCCCCACCACAGGGGTCCAGGAATTGTCCAAAGTTAAATGATCACCAATGAGATAAATAAATTCATATTATTCGAGTTTTGAATAATGAGTATTGAATTTATTTATTAAACGTATTTACGATTTTTAAGTAAATACATGAAAAAATATTAATTGATGAATATTAAATTATTCAAGGTTCAATTAATATTTATGGGAGCGATGAGTTGGGTTAATGAATTAATTATTATCATGTAATATATTTTAATATATTACAAGTGAATGATAATAATATTTGTGGATCAATTTAGTAGTCATAAAATGTCGTTAATAGTGCGCTAAGTATTTGGGGTTGGCGAGGCGATACCAGGTATTTTAATTGAACACTATAAATATAAGAGGAGGGGCATTTTCCGAACACTATTCATGGAGTTTATCTCTCCTCTCCTCTCTCCCACATTCTAGAGAGAGATTCTCTAGATCCAAAGAGCTCAGATGAAGCTCTCTCTCGGGCATCGCTAGCGAAGCGATGCGGTGGTCGTTGGAGCATCGAAGGCATCGTCGCAAATCCGCGCTAGCACCTGGATTATGACTAACGACACTCCCGCGGATTCCATGAAGCGCGTGTGGACGATCTAGAGGAATTCGACTTCGGATTCTTCGAGTATCGATCACCAATGAAGAGCATACGTCGTGCGCGCCTTCGGATTTAAACCAGGTATTTTACGGTTCAATTTTGTGCTTAAAACACTTCATGCGAGATCCTAGGATTTCATCGGGCTTCTCTCCACCGGCGTCGACAAGTTTGCATCGATCTTCGGTGGAAAAATTTTAAAAACCCACATGTTTGGGGCTTCCGCTGCATGCCCGGTTCGAACACTCTCCTCCTTCCAATTCAAGAACATTCTTTGAAATTTTCCTTCATAATTTCAATTTTTTATATTCTCATTAATTTAGAATCATTCTCTTATAGTAAAATTGATGATATATTAATTATAAATCATTTATCCTCTCTCATTTTGACCATTACCTAAGATGTTACTATGCCAAAATTCTATAAGGGATCCACACCTTTCACTCGTACTTTCAATTCAAGAACCTTCTTTGAAATTAGTCATTTAAATTTATATTGGTTATATTTTAATTTATTTATAAATTATGTGGTCTTATTTTTACATAGGTTTCCACATCTATTTAATTAATTTTTAATGATTTAACGAATTATTTTTACACTTTTTACTAAATAAATGTACTTTTGTATTTATATAAATTAATTTATTAATTAATCAATTTTTATAATTATTTAGTTATTGTTATCCTATAAAATAATTAATTTATGTCTTACTTTAATTTTATTGTCTTAAAATTTATTAATTAGTTTTGTGTTTCAGTCTCCATATTTAATGATTTGACAATTTTATTGATTAATCAATTAATCTTTTTCTTTTCATTTAAATAACTTAGTTTTTAATAAACATTTTATCATTTAAATACTAATTAATTAATCCTTCATGTTTAATTTTATGAATTATAATTTATTTATTTATTTATTTATTTATTTTAATTAGTCTATAATTCAATTTTTTTTTCAAATTTTAGTTTCTTTCTTTGAGTTTCTTAATTAGATTACATTCATTGATTTAATTAAACCTAAACACCGCTTTTAGAGGTGGAGATGCACCTCACCATATCTACCTGATGTCGATTCGATCCAAGAAGAACCCGCCGCCACACATGAGGGTTGCTACGCTGCCGAGGTAGGATTCGTAGTCGCGATCTAAGATCCCACTAACCTAGATTTAAACTGCTACGCACAGACGAGAGAAACCAGAGCCGAGCTGAAGGGAAACGCCCGTCGATACTAAAGAGGGTATCTCCATATCTGGATAACCCTCCAGATGCGCCGCTGGAGGAGATTGGAGGGAGTTGTGGGTATTGCTTCTTCGTGAAAACCAGAAAACCCTTTCCCCTTCCATTGTGCATAGAGTTGATAGGGGGGATATTAAACTAAAAAAACTGAACTAAAATTTAACTAAATAAAATATATTATAAAAACAAAATAATAATAGTGATTAATTATTAAAACAAACTAATTAAAAAAATAAATTTAAAACATTTAAAACTTAAAAAATAATTATATTATAATAAACTTATTAAATTTAGTAATTAAAATTAACATTAATAATAAAATTTAATAAAAGTAATAATAATCTTAAATTAAATAATATCTTTTATATATTTAAATAATAATTTAATAATCTTTTAATGTTAATATTTACTATGAGATAATTTAATAACTATAATAAAAGTTCTGTACAAAATAAAATAAATTAACCAATCAATTAAAATATTTTCTGATAATTTAAATAACAAATAAACTATTAATACTATTACATTAATTTAAATAAGTAAATTAAATTTTATTCTTATGTTCTTACGGTATATTTTTATGCTCTACTTTGTTCACAGGTTTAAGAAGAAACAAAAACCCATCCAGATTCACGCCAACTTACTGGTCGGGACATAGTTATGTGCGTGAAATTAAAGTGACGTGCATTTCAGAGAAAAATGCACATGTGTGGATGCACAATGAAGAACTGAACTGAGTCGGTGGAAACTGTTGGTGATTAAGCTGAGTATGATAGAAAATTAAAAACAATAAGCAGCAGCAAAACATGAAAGAAAAATGATGATGAATCACTCTCATTTGAACATTCCACACCATACGTTTTGAGAGTATAGACTCCCAGGATATCCCATACTAGAACTAGAGATAACATGGAGAAGAAGGAGCCTAAGAGTAGAGAGGCACTAGGGAAGTCCTTCCTCCCTCTGTCCTTAATTATTTTACTCTGTTTTTGTGTGTTTTTAGTGTTGTCATCAATATGATCATAGGATAGTACTATCTCAGTTTGATAATTTTAAATCTTACTAGTGTATTTCATATAATACCTCACATGCTTTTGTTTTTACGAAATTAGAATCAGTTGGTGAAACTGATTCAGTTCTTCATCATTAAAATTATTCACTCCTCAACTATTTTCAAATTCATTAATTCAAGATCAATTGGTGAGGTATATTTTGAATACATTTATTGATTGTTTAACTATCTTTAACTTTGTAAATTTCCGGTGAGTTTATTTCTAGTTGTTATCCTCTTCAAATTCTCAAGAAGTTTGATTAAGTTTTGGTGTGGAAAAATCCAAGACTTGATTTTCTGCCTATTGAGTTTCCTAGAAAGGATGATTCTTTAGAATTTCTTTGAGGAGTGATTCAATTTGGATATGTGCATAAGAAATACATTCAAACTAGTAGTTTAGAATTCCTAAGAAAATTGTTAATTTGTGTTCCATTGTCTTTGTTGCTATGTATTAGTTTACTATTTTCCATTTGTTTATTAGTACTTTAGTGTAGGATTTAGTTTCTTAGTCAATGTTTTTTTCTCATCCTATTTTCACCTAATCATAAAAAAATAATAAAGATAATATAAATAAATATAAAAAGTAAAAATTTGTATTCCCCTCGTCTGACAACAGTGGGGTTTGTTTTCATTAAACTTTAGAATTACTCACCTACCTTCCTTTGGGTGTGACTCTGCACCACTGTGCTACTATCAGAGTTATAAAAATTATTTTGAGGGTCGTGATGTTCTCTGGCCACGTCAAAATTTGGCATTGTTGTCAGGGAAGGCACGCGATGAGTGTTATATGTTTTATGAAAATCTAAAAAATCAACATATAAAAAAACAAAAACAAAAAAAAACAGAAAAAAAATCTTCTAAAAAAACTGCTGCTTGAGAAAATTGCTCGCTTCAATTATTTAATCATTTTGGTTTCAGAAATAATTATTTCTAAGTGAACTAGTATTGTTCTAGTCACGTATTTGAAATCTGAGAATGGTCAGAATAGCCAGTCAATAACATAGGCACTATAGGATTATAATTACTTACTTCATTAAAAATTATGGGGAGAGTTTTAGTGAGCCATGGGATAGGTTTAATGATTTTTTAGTTCAATATACAGATCGTAGAATCCCCTTGAATGTTCTCTTACAATGTTTCTTTAATGTATTAAATAAAGATGAATGCAGTGTTTTGGAAAAACTCACAAATGGGTTTTTAGTGGATCATAATTATGAAGAGCTATGGGAAATTTTTGATGATGTTTCTAGAAAGTATAAGGGTTTAATCTCATTTTTGGAAACTTCTAATGATATCCTTTTGGAAATTATGATCAATAAAGGGGATATTTTTTCTGAATTTTTAAAAATTGGAATCCCCAAATTTAAACAATGAGAAAAAAATATGAAATTGATTTGTGATAAAAGCAATTAATTGACCAATTCCTTCAGGAGCTCAAATGATGAAATTATTCAAAAACATAAAATTTTAATTCATGTTTTGGAAAATCAAGTCAGTAAAATTATTCAAAAAATAGAATTTGATATGGTTGAGATGAGAGATCTTGATTTTTTTTCCATACCCTCACCTCTTAAGCCTAGAAATGGTGATTTTGATTTATTGTTTGTGGATTTCGATTTAATGGATGTTGAATTACATGTCTTAGATCATATATCAAATACACCTCTATTTAAAGAATCTGAAATTTGGTTTGATGATTGTATTATTTAATATGAGATAATAGTGAAAGATGAATCAGAATTAATTTAAAAAAATTCAAGAATCATCTCAATTTAAACATGATAAACCTCTTGTGAAATTTGTTTGTCAAAACTCTATTCATTTCACCCATTTTCATGTAAATTTTGAAGAGAAAAACCTTAAGGGCTTAGTTCAACCCTATAGAGCTCCTTATTTAATGTTGTCACTTCTTCTCGGTTTAAAAAAGTACTATTCTGAAAAAATTCTAGAAATTGACAAAAACTTTTCCACAACTATTAAATGGTGCTACTTAAGGGTTGTTTCAATTCATGAGAGTTTCGTTTTTGTTTTCCTAAGTCTTGGTGCCCACAAATCTCATTTTTTTGTTAAAAATTCTTGGGAAAAGCACATGTGGTGGTTCTTATTAAGGAAACCACATACACTTAGTGACTATAGTTAGTTTAAGGTGAGTCTAGTTAGGGACCTTAAAACTATCACTGCATGCGAGGAAACCCATGGTTTTTTCTTTTGTTTTAATAAAACTTCTTTTGTACTTAAATTAAGTCTAAATAAAGACTAAAAACTCAATGCTTCATGGTAGTCAACCCATGGTTTTTTTTGTTTTTATGGTTTTTGATTTCTGTTTGAATAAAAAGCTATTTGCTGCTATCTCTTATCTGTCTCTGCAGAAGATATATGTCTTGGTCTACTTGCTCTATGATTTTCAAGATGTTGTTGATTGGTTTCACTGAGGAGTGGAATTCCCATAATCATTTCTCGACAAGATTTTAGTTAGGGAAGTTCTTTCATTTTTATTTATTTTTTCATTTTCTCCTCCTTTTTTTATTTTATGAAAATTTTAATTTTTGATTCACCATTTTATGGTTAACGAAGAGTCATTGAGTTTTTTGTTGCACATGAGTTTTTTTTACATTGCTAACGGTGAGTCATCTCAATGGTGACTAGCAGATAACCAATAACGGTTAGTTAATGATTGATTCTTTAGAAACAATTCTTCTTGGCTGTGAAAACTTATGTTGTATATGTGTGTTGTTATTTAAAAATTATACTTGTACTGAAAAATTTGCGGCATGTCTTCTTGTTGAAAATTATGTTATATTTTTTTTCATTGCTACTGTATAAAAAATTCGGCACACTCCCCTTTGCTGGAAAATTGTTACTACTTCTGCAAGTGTATAAAAATAAAAATTTTGCATGTTCCTCATTTCCAAAAGATTGAATTTCATTGTTATAAAAATCATTTCATTGCTTGAACTTATGTGGGGGGGGCATGAAGGTTTTATTGTGTGTGTTTTACTATTTTTGCTTAATTTTTTAGTGTTTAGAATATCTTTTTCTACTCTATTGAACATATTTTTGACCAACAAATTTTGAACTTTCTTTCTCCCTTTTCATTGTGCACTTTAATTTTTCAATTATTACAATTTGAACTATAATGAAAATATTTGTTATTGACTCAAATGTTAATGCATTTCTTTGGGTAATGAACTTTTTGTAAAATAATCTTTCTGGAAAAAAATATTTTTGAACTTATATGTGATTCTTTACACATGTCATTAATCTATTAAATTGAAAATATGTTTTGAACTATAGTTTTAAAATTGTTCTTCTCCACATTGGAATTAATCTTTGGGGACAAAGTTGGGTTTTAAGTGTGGGGGAAGGGGTCAATTCTTGACTAAGAAAAATTGTGATTAATTGAAATCCAATAAAAATTCCACTATTATTCAAACATTTTGTTAAAAAAATGGTTTAAATTTTTTGAAATTATTGCACAATTTTAGGCTTACACAATTTCTCATATGTGTATTGCCTAAGGATGATATCTTTTTGGTAGTTAAAATTTGATTTGAATATGAAATTAATTCAGATGGATGATTTCTGAGTGAACATGTTAAGTGGTTTTATGAAAATTTGGTTTAGGAACTATTTATTGAGAATGATTTAAGTTACCTGTTTGTGGAGTTACAATCATAGCTTAAAGAACTGGATGTTTGAAATTTTATCTTACGGGCCTCATTTTTCTTTTATTTATAAAAATAAACCACCTTACTAAGACAATGTAAATGGTTTTTATATAAATATTTTGAAACTAGAGTAATTTGGGAATTTGGGATCCCATAGTGAATCTATGAGACCCTAGATGTTAGGTGAATTTATATTAAATAAAATCGTTTTGTACACTTTGAATAAGTGCATTTCACAGTGCTTAACACATGGATACATGGCTTGGAAAACAATTAAGTGTCTAGGGTCAGAAATGAGTTCATTAAGGTGAGGATAACGATGAACACCAGATGAATAAGGATATAATTGGTTTATATGGGAATCATTTAGGTTATATCAATAAGTTGATTCAAAAATATTTATTTATTTTTGGAACCTAGGATTGAGTCAAAGTTAAATATTACTTATTTTATGTTTATAAATTACA
Organism: Viscum album; assembly: GCA_963277665.1. Taxonomy (NCBI): domain Eukaryota; kingdom Viridiplantae; phylum Streptophyta; class Magnoliopsida; order Santalales; family Viscaceae; genus Viscum; species Viscum album. Next base: position 173,244,028 of record OY728119.1, on the reverse strand, counting down.
TATATTTAACCTGTTGTCACTCTGAGACATAGAACTTAATCTTGGATTGAAATGAGTCACAAAGAAGAATCATATATGAGCCAAGACATCTTCATTGGTGGACAAATAATTTTTTTAATTGATTAACTTTAAGAGTTTGAAATTAGGTAAGACTTGATTTGAATTTATCTTTTCAAAATCCTATTGAGAATTCCGTCAATTGTTTTGAAAGTACTGGACATGATACTTTTTTAGATGAATCGTAAAACACTTTTTTGTTTTTTAAGGTCAATAAAGAATGATATTGTTTTAGGAAAAACAATGTTTAAGTATGAGGGAATTTGATTTGGCATTATTTTTACATATTTTTTCACATCTATTTTATTAATTTTTAATTATTTAACAAATTGTTTTTACACTTTACTAAATAAATGAAATTTTATATTTTTATAATTAAATATATTAATTAATCAATTTTTATAATTAATTACATACCTTTATCCTATAAAATAATTAATTTATGTCCTATATTAATTTTATAGTCTTACAATTTATTAATTTTTTTAGTGTTTTAGTCTTCATATTTAATGATTTGACATTTTTATTAATTAATAAAATAAAAATTTTCTTTGCATTTTAATAACATAGTTTTTAATTAACATTTTATCCTTTAAATAATAATTAATTAATCCTTCATGTTTAATGCTATAAATTATAATTTACTTATTTATTTTTTTCAATTATTTTAATTATTCTTTAATTCATTTATTTTCAAATTGTAGTTTCTTTCTTTGAGTTTGTTAGTTAGATTACTTTCATTGATTTAGTTAAAGTTTCTTTTAAGTTTTTAACTTACATTTTATCTTTTAATAAATTAATTTAAATTTTATTTGAGTTTAGTTTATTTTTATTAATTGTTTTAATTATTTTGTAATTAAATATTTTGTATTGTTTTTAATAAAGTTTTTACTTTAATTTTTTTTGCATATTTGAGGTGGCACTATCAATCATTTACGGTCGCACTGTTTCTCCACAATGTGGCATGGTTTCCAAGTCTTTACTATGCCACCGTAACCCTCCTTTAGTGTCTCACCCTATCTTGGAACTGTTCAAAATTTGTTGCACCAACATTTTAGTTTCCTTTTCTATTTCATGACATATCGGTGGCACCGTTATCCCTATTCCAACGTTCCATTTTCTATTCCATAGTAACTCACTGGCCCCATTATATCTCCTGCCACCGTAACCCTTCGCTGTGAGACCATTTCAGCACATCTCCTGCTACCGTAATCTCATCACAGTTCCTCAAAAATATCCAACACCATATCAAACATAGCCACCAATCCAAAATAAAACTCTTATCCTCACCACCATAATTCAAAAATAATAATAAAACAGATTCAATTCACCACAGATCTTTTAACCCTAAACACTGGTTTTGGTAGTCAGGTTGCACCTCATCAAATCCACAACCATTTTCTAAAGAACCTGACGCCACCACTGTGTTGGGCACCTTCCTGGTTGGCGCACTGGGTAACGCCTCCTCAAATGGTGCTCATGCAGTATCTGTTTTAATGTGGTGTTTTAATGCAGGCCAAGACCACGTGAATTAATTCATGCAGTGACACACTTTTGACACAGCGACATTATTTTGACGCTGATTATTTTCCTATATAAGGAGGCAGAGGCACGTCATTTCAACATCACCGGCATCAAAAACACCGAGACCAAGTCCCATTTGGTGATCGTCTTTCTTCGACGATCATCTTTCTTGCTCTCCACCTTTTGATCCATACATTTATTCTTGAGTATTACTTTTGAGATACCTTCCATTTTGGGGAGTCTCTATCATGTACTTCTTGATTTTCGTGGATCCATCTTTCTGGACTAGGTCCCGTGGTTTTCCCCTTTCGGGTTTTCCACGTAAAAATTTCTGGTGTCAAATTTATTTTTCTGCACATTTAATTTTGTTGCTGCACATCCGCTTCTATTTGGGGGGAAAGATTCAATTTCCGCTGCGCATTCGCTTTTTCTTTTGTTTGCGCATTCGTCGCTTTCCCCGTCTCTCCCAACATCTGGTATCAAAGGGTTTGGTTCTTTTCTTTTCATATTTATTATGGAGGCCAACTACAGTCGGATGATTTTTTTAAATAGTACCAACTACCATATGTGGAGACTTAAAATGAAGGATCTGCTTTTTGTCAAGCGAATTCATCTTCTAGTGTTTAGTACCCAGAAGCTAGAGAGAATGCCAAACGAAGAATGGGAATTCGAGCATGAGATGGTTTGCGGCTTCATTCATCAATGGGTCGAAGACAACGTGATGAACCACATTGTCAACATCTCTCACGCCAGAACTTTCTGGGAGAAGCTTGAGACGACCTACGCTTCGAAGACGGGAAACAATAAACTGTTTCTTCTCAAGAAAATGATGAACTTGAGGTACAGAGAAGGTACGTATATTTCTGATTATTTAAGTGAATATCAAGGATTTTTTGATCAGTTGTCTGGCATGGGTATCAATTTTTAAGATGAGGTTTTCGCTCTTTTGCTTCTTAACACTTTACCCGATTCATGGGAAAATTTATGTGTTACTCTAACCGGTTCTTCTCCTAATGGTGTTGTGACATTTAGTTTTGTCAAGTATGCTATTTTAAATGAAGAGGTCAGGAGACGTACTCAGGAGAAACCTTCTTCCGAGCTTTTGGTCACAGAGAATAGGGGGAGAATCCAGGACTGGGGGCAGAGCAGTTGAGATAAGAGCAGAGGCATAAGCAAATCCAGACTGAAGCAGAGAGATTTTGAATGTCATCATTGTGGTAAGAAGGGGCATGTTAAGAAGTTTTGTTATCAGTTGAAAAGAGAGAATAGATTGAAGGAAAATCAACAGAAGAAAAATGAAGATGGATATGATCATGTTGCCGCTGCTACAGGGGGTGATCTTGTTATTGTTTATGATTCCATTAATATTGCTTCTGATGATTCTTGATGGGTTATTGACAGTGGTTCCTGTTTTCACGTGACATCGAAGAAGGAGTTCTTTACATCTTACAGCCCAGGTAATTTTTGGATTTTGAATATGGGAAATTATGGGCATGCTGACGTTGTAGGCATCGAGACTGTTTGTTTAAAGACCAGTACATGAAGTAAGCTGATTTTGAAGAATGTCCGACATGCACCCGAGGTTCGTTTCAATCTTATCTCTATCAGTGTTCTTGATGATAAAGTGTTTATCAGAACTTTTGGTGATTTCCAATGGAATATTTCCAAGGGATCATTGATTGTGGCTCGAGGGAAGAAGCAATCAGGTTTGTACTGGACTAGAGCTTCTATTTCTTGTGATACTGCTTGCATTGTTGAGTGTAGTATTTTGTCCAAGTTGTGGCATAAGAGGTTCAGTCACATCAGTGAGAAAGGTCTTGGTTCTTTGGCCAAGATAAATCTTCTTCCAGATTTGAAGAGTGTCAAGTCGGACACATGTGATCATTGCATAGCTGGAAAACAGAGCAGAGTGAGTTTCAGCAGTCATCCTCCACACAAGAAGTCACAGGTATTGAATTGGTACATTCTGACGTTTGTGGTCCTTTGAAATCGAATACCTTTAGTGGAGGTCTTTATTTTGTTACATTTATTGATGACTACTCACTAAAGCTCTGGGTTTATGTCTTGAAAGCCAAAAGTCAGGTGCTCAGTGTTTTTAAACAATTTCATGTTTCTGCTGAGAGAGAATCAGGAAAGAAATTGAAATGTATTCTCACTGACAATGGAGGAGAGTATTGTGGTTTGTTTGATTAGTATTGAAGGCAGGAAGTTATTCGGCATCAGAAGACGCTGCCCAAGACACCTCAGCTGAATGGTGTAGCTGAGCAGATGAACATAACTTTGCTGGAAAGAGTTCGTTGTTTGATTTCAGAAGCAAAGTTTCCTGGACATTTTTGGTGTGAGGATTTACTTACTGCTGCTTATATAATCAATTTATCACCTACGGTTTCTTTGCAGACAGACACTCCCAAAAAAATTTGGTATGGTAAAGAGATCAGGTACGATCACTTGCGCATCTTTGGTTTCAAGGCTTTTGTTCATGTGCCTAGAGATGAGAGATCCAAGATGGATGGTAAGACACGCCAATGTATTTTTATTGGAAATGGACACGATGAGTTTGGGTACAGGTTCTATGATCCTGTTTTGAAGAAACTTTTCAGAAGCCGCGATGTAGTGTTTAAGGAGGATCAGACTATTGCAGACATTGATAAGGGAGAAAAAGATGCTTCTCCAACATCTGATGGTTTTGTCAGTCTTGATCTAGGTTCTAAATCACATTTACCTCATGTTGTTGATTCTGATGATCATGTTGATGTACAGAATGATGCTCAAGGTGAACAGGTTGGAGTTGAAGTTTCTGATGCACCTTTTGTTTCTGATGATCCGGTTCCAGGGGTTATTAATGAACCTGCAGTTCCACTCCGGAGGTCATCTCGGCATCGCACCATTTCTAATCGATATTCACCTGATGAGTATGTGCTCCTCGCTGAAGGGGGAGAACCAGAATCATTTCATGAGGCAATGGAGAGTGAACAGAAGGACAAATGGGTTGCAGCAATGGATGACGAGATGAAATCATTGCACGACAACCACACTTTTGAGCTGGTGAAGTTACCGACAGGGAAGATATCTTTGCAAAATCAGTGGATTTATCAGATTAAGAATGAAGAATCCATTTCTGTTCCATGATACAAGGCAAGGTTAGTTGTCAAAGGCTTCCATCAGAAGAAAGGTATTAATTTTGATGATATTTTCTCACCTTTTGTCAAAATGTCTTCCATTAGGGTTGTTCTTAGTTTGGCTGCCAGTTTAGATCTGTATATTGAGCAGATGGATGTGAAGACAGCTTTCCTCCATAGAGATTTAGAGGAGGAGATTTATATAGAGCAACCAGAGGGTTTTGTTGAAACAGGTAATGAAAATCATGTTTTTAAGTTGAAGAAGAGCTTGTATGGTTTGAAGCAAGCTTCGAGGCAGTGGTATAAGAAGTTTGAATCTGTCATTTCTCATCAGGGTTTCAGGAAGACATATTCTGATCATTGTGTTTTTTGTTCAGATATTTACTGATGATGATTTTATTATACTGTTACTTTATGTTGATGATATACTCATTGTTGTCCATGATACTTCGATAATTGACAGATTGAAGAAGGATCTTTGTCAATATTTTACGATGAAAGACTTGGGGCCAGCACGACAGATTCTTGGCATGACGATATCCCGTGACAGGAAGGACATGAAGTTGTGGTTATCTCAGGAGAGATACATTGAGAAGGTTCTTCAGAGATTTTCTATGGATAGAGCGAAAGTGGTTAGTACTCCTCTTGCATTACATTTTAAGCTCAGTACCAGTCAGTCACCTTCTACTGATGAAGAGAGAGAGGAGATGCAACACATACCTTATTCATCTGCTGTTGGATGTTTGATGTATGCAATGGTATGTACTAGACCTGATATAGCTCATGCAGTTGGTGTGGTCAGTCGTTTTCTATCAAATCCAGGTAGAGAGCATTGGAGAGCATTGAAGTACATTTTTCATTATCTTCGTGGTACTTCTGATCTGATATTGTGTTTTTGCAAAGGGGAACCTATGATTTGTGGCATTACAGATTCAGATATGGCAAGAAATATCGATTCGAGGAAGTCTACTTCAGGATATTTGATCACTTTTGCAGGGGGAGCTGTATCTTGGCAGTCTAGATTGCAGAGATGTGTTGCTTTATCTACCACAGAGTCAGAGTTTATTGCAACTACTGAGGCATGCAAGGAATTGTTGTGGATGAAAACGTTTATTCAAGATCTCAATTTAAATCAGGACAGGTATGTTTTATTTTTTGATAGTCAGAGTGCTATTTTTTTGGGAAAGAATTCTACTTTTCATGGTAGGTCGAAACATATCGATGTTCGATATCATTGGATTTGTAATGTCCTTGATTCAAGATAGTTAGAGCTTGAGAAGATCCACGCTGATGACAACGAGTCAGATATGTCGACCAAGAGTTTACCCAGAGGAAAATTTGTGACTTTCCGACAGATTGCAGGGTTGGCGGTGATCCCCACTTGAGTCGGATTGCAGGGTTGAACATCACCGGCAGAAACAACACCGAGAGCAAATCCCATTTGGTGATCACCTTTCTTTGACGAACATCTTTCTTTCTCTCCACCTTTTGATCCATACTTTTATGATTGAGTATTAATTTTGAGATCCCTTCCATTTTGGGGAGTCTCTACCGTGTACTTATTGATTTTAGTGGATCCCTCTTTCTGGACTAGGTCCCGTGGTTTTTCCCTTTCGGGTTTTCCACGTAAAAATTTCCGGTGTCAAATTTATTTTTCTGCACATTTAATATTGTCACTGTGCATCTGATTCTATTTGGGGGGAAAGATTCAATTTCCACTGCGCATTCGCTTTTTCTTTTGTTTGTGCATTCGTCGCTTTCCCGTCTTTCCCAACACGCTGCTAGGTACTAGGTACACCTATAGCCATTTGATGTCGATCTGATCCGAGAAGAACCCATCTCCACACACGAGGGCTGTTGTGCTGCCGAGGTAGGATGCACAACCACAATCTAAAATCCCGCTGCCCTAGAGTTGAACTGCTTCGCACAGATGAGAGAAAATTAAGACGAGTTGAAGGGGAACGACCACCGACACTGAGGAGGGTGTCTCCGTATCTATAAAACCCTCAAGATGCGCCACTGGAGGATATGGGAGGGAGCCATAGGTGTTACTTATTCTTCGTGAAAACTAGCGAACCCTTTCCCCTTCCACTGTGCGCAGCATGGATGAGGGAGAAGATTAAACTAAAAAATTAAAAAAACTAAACTAAAAACTAACTAAATAATATATATTATAAATCTAAAATAATAATAATGATTATTTTTTAATTCAGAAAAATTAAAACAAATAAATTTATAACTGTTAATACTTCTAAAATAATTATATTATAATAAACTTATTAAATTTACAAATTAAAATTAACATTAATAATAATATTTAATAAAGTTAATAATTATTTTAAGTTAAATAATAGAATTTTTATCTTTAAATAATAATTTAATATTATTTTAATGTTAATATTAACTATTAGATAATTTAATAACTATAATAAAAGTTCTGTAAAAAAATAAATAAATTAACCGATCAATTAAAATATATTCTAATAATTTAAATAACAAATAAACTATTAATACTATTACTTTAATTTAAAAAATTAAATTAAATTTGTTTATTATGTTTTTACTGTATATTTTTATGCTCTGATTCATTCACATGTTAAATAAGATATAGAAACTCATCCATATTCACTCAAACTAACTGTTCGAGAGTTAGTTACATGGGTTAAATTAAATTGACCGGTGTTTTAGACAAAAACAAATGTGTGCAGATGCATAGTGAAGAACTAAACTGAGTTAGTGGAAACTATTGGGGATTAAGAAGAGCATGACTGTAGATTAAAAATGAGAAGTAGCAGCAAAACATGAAAAAAATGGCTGACGAATCACTCTCATTTGAACATTCCACACCATACTTTTCGAGAGTAGAGACTCATGGGAGGTCTAAGAGTAGCAATAGAGACAACCTAGAGATGAAGGGCCCCGAGAGCAGAGCGGCACTATAGGAGTCCTTCCTCTCTCTATCCTTAATTCTTGTACTCTATTTTCATGTGTTTTTTGTATTTTTATAAATATGATCGTAGGATAATATTATATCAATTAGGTAATTTTAAAACTTAATGGTTTATTTTATATAATTATTCAAATTATTTTCTTTTTACAAAATTAGAATCAGTTGGTGAAACTGATTTAGTTTCTCATCTTAATATAGATCAATCCTCAACTGTTTTCACATTCAATAATTCAAGATCAACTGGCGAGGTACATTTTGAATACATTTATCGAATCTTTAACTATCATTAACTTTGGAAATTTACTGCGAGTTTATATCAATTTGATATCCTTTTCAAATTCTCAAGAAGTTCGATTAAGTTTTAGAGTGGTGAACTCCATGACATAATCTTATACCAGTTGAGTTTCCTGGTGAGGGGGAGTATTCAGCATTTCTTTAAGGAGTGATTCAATATGAAGTTGTGAAGAAGTCATCCATTCAAACTAGTAGTTTATAATTCCTAAGTAAATGGTTGATCTGTTCTCTTTTCTCTTTGCTACTAAGTATTAGTTTACTGTTTTCCATTTATTTATCAGTACTTTAGTGCAATATTTCGTTTCTTAGTCAACAGTCTTTTCTCATCCTGTTTTCAACTCATCATAGAAAAATATAAAAAAATATAAAAATTCAAATTTTGTATTTCCCTCTACTGAAAACATTTAGTTTTTTTTAATAAACCTTATAATTACTCACCTACATTACATTGGGTTAGACACTACACCACTTTGCTAGTGTAGGTTTTATAAAAATTATTTTTAGGGTTGTGAAGACCTCCATCCACATCAATAAACATTCATTTAATTTAAAATTTATCTTATCTGAATGAGATACTGTTTATTATCTCTTATTTTGACCCTTACCTAAGCCATTACTATGCTGAAATTTTAGTAAGGGAACCTCCACCCTCCTCTTTTATCAAGAACTCCTTTTATGTTATGTATTTTAATTGAAAATTTCATATATTAGGATATATTCTTATATATCCCCCTTACTTAACATTTGATTTATAAATTAAGATATCCCCTTTCACTCTCATTTTCCCTCCTATGAACCCTTATGTACACCTGTTACCGTGTCGAAATTTGGTAAGGGTTCATTTATTTTCCTTATTTATTAAAGTTTCTTCAATATCATATGCCTTCATTTTCAAATTCATCATTTTGGGACATGTATTTACATGTACCTATTACTTTAAATTTCATTTCTAAATTACGAGAGACCCCTTTCTCTCTCATAAACCCATTTTATGAATTTCTATGTGACGCTATTATGCTGCCGAAAATGTCACTGTAATTTTCCACACAAAAACAATTTTATAGTGAATATCATACCCATTTACTATCAAGGTTATTCAGATTTATGAACATATACCTTTTTATTGAGGACTTACATATGTTTATTCCACACTCCTTGATCATGGAATAAATTATGATGATGAACAAATCAATGATAAATGATTTATGTGTCACACTTAAGCATGAGTATAAAATGAATATGAGGGGTGTGCCCAAAATAAAATACAATGCTTTGGGTAATTCTTAGTATCATGATACGTTATATTGGGACATGGAGTGAAACTGATTCCTTTATGGGACTTTGTTCACCATGATTTCTTGGTAGGTTTATCCTTGACATATGTTTAAGATGGAATTTTTTAATTTGTTTCCACATTTCCCATGATGTAATTATCATGCTATATCATTCCTATTTGTTCATGTTTCTGATTCCTACTGTTTTTATCCCTCATTTATATGTATATTTTTTAACATATATTATCCTATCTATGATATTCCATGTTTATTCCCTTACTAGGATTTATAGTTCACCCCTTTCTTATGTTTATCCCCAGGCTATCCCATGCAGCTTTAAGTATGATGGAATATTATGAACATGATAAAGATGTGTTAATTAAATACAATGTATTTCATGTTCTAAGTTGTTATTTAATATACCTAATACCCAAATACACTATATTTTTTTAGTATTTTGGGTTGTATTAAGTGTAATATTATGTAATAAATCTAGAATTAATATGTAATAAAGAGTGTGGTTGTTATACTAACCATATAGTTTAATCTCATGTGTTAATGAAGTCTAGGAAAAATATGCCTAATCAATGTTAGGTTTGGGAATTATGATCTAGTGTCCTAGGGAAACTGGAAGGGATATGAATATCGAAGTTGAATATGAATCTATTTGTAATTTCGCCTAGGTAAAATAGGGTAGATTTTGGGGTGCTGAGTTTGGACCTCAAGAAGATATCTTGCATATCCCATTGGTACATTAATCAAAGACCACATAGTTTGGTTGTAAGGACCTACTCTTATTGGGGACCTTTGTAAGGTTTGTCTCAAAAGGGAGTATGTCCCCTTGAGAGGATTTTATTGGGGCTTATTTCTGAGGAGGATGTCCTATTGAGTTTGGGGACATGATAAGTGACTTAAATCATGGATATTTGAGGGTTTGATTTGAGGATTACACCTGAGGATGATTCCTTGATGATTTTGGTGAATCAATTGGGGATTATACCTAAAGAGGATCCCCAAAAGGTTGGGATTTTATGGGTTATTTTCACATAGGATGCCTTGATTGGTTGGACCTTACACATTAAATGAGTCCCAAAAGTTTTGGGATCATGTGGATGTCATGACCATCATTATCCTCTAATCCCACATGAGTCCCACTCAGTGTGAAAAACAAGAGGAAATAAAAAATATTTTGGAAACCACACAATCTAATTTTCCCCAAGGCTGGACATGTAGCTTGATGACTCATGCTTATGGAGGTTGTTTAAAAAAAGTCAAGAGAAAGATTCGGGAGAATATCCTCTATTGGAACATGCAATTGAGTGGGTGGATGTCTCGATCATGGGTATCCTATAAACCCAAACAAGTCAAGAAATGTCATGCTCAAATGTGAGAAACATGATGAATTTTAAGATATGATAAACTACATAATCCATCTTTTATTAGTTGAAGAGGTCAGGGAAACGACATGTCCCTCCTATCTTCATACCCAGGACCCAAAGGGAGAGATAAAGGGATTTGAAGATACCCTTATCCCATCCCATTTTGTTAACCGGTATATATGGAGGAATGAACGAATAAAGAGAGTTCCTTCAAGAAAGGAAAGTGACTTACTCCAGGAGGGATTACATTAAATGGTTTTGCAATGGGATAGGAGGATCTCATTCACTATTGAAGGGAAAGGCATGTGTGATCCTCACCCACCCCTCTTGGAATCATAGGCTCTATGTCTCAAATATGAATTCATAAGGACTTGTACATAACCCTGGTATCTAAGATCATGAATTCCTTCAAACCTCCCCCATGGTCAGGGTCCTCATGACCATGGGAATGCACACACACATGCACCCTGAGCACCCTGACTATTAGGTGGGACAAGTGAGAGAAACCTCTATATGTAGGAATTTATAACAAAATGGGAGAAATTTTGGTGTGTCCCTCTCTATGGTTTATCAAGCCTAGAGGATTTGGTGGATGTTTCAAATTGACCCATTTTGATAAAGCTAGCCAATTAGAGAGAGGCCCTACTATGGCTGGATTTGAATAAGGCTTGACCAGAGGCTCTCATATGGTGGAGGATTGGGAAAACCAAAGGGGCCTCACATAAGTAGTCTTACAAGGATTGAGGGTGCTTCACACAGGTAGGAATGTGTGAGCTGATGGTACCTTTGGTGATAGACCACCTAGGAAACAAAACATGGATCATGCTTTACTCAATCCTTCAAGGGTCCCTATAAGTATTTCATAAGTATCTCACATTGGTCTATGATTAGATAAGGGGACCTCTCACTAGTTTTAACTAAACAAGTGGGAGAGGGTACCTCACATAGGTGTTATTTTTCTTAAACCTAGGGAGGACTTTTGTTAAATTATCCCACTTTTAATTCCCTTTTCTTTAGGTTTTGGAAGGCTATCTGGAAGGTTTTGGAGGGATTGGGTGAAGGACTAGGTTGATCAAAGCATCGAGAGTTCTTTGTGAATTTTCATTCATACAAATGAAGACCCAATGGTCCTATTTATTATAAAATATGGGACCCTGGGTGAAGGGGTTCTCTCGTGTAGGTGTGCCTTGTAGGATGATGCGTAGGTCAATCTTGCGGGACAATGTGTTGGTACATTGCATACCAATGCTTCTTGGGGGTGCCTACACAAAGGGCCTTTGGTGGAGTTTTTGATCCTTAAACCTCTTAATTTATTGACTTATATTACCTTGTAGATATTTACCTTTCCCTCCTTTTCATCCATGTGATAAAATGGAGTGTCAACAAAATCCCCCCCTCAGGATTGGATCTGATCGAAAGAAGATGTTCTGATCATGATGTAAAAGGATGAAATGGGTTGATGGATTTATGAGGTCATCTATGTAGGTCATCTATGTCGGTCATTCATATAGATAATCTGCATAGGAAGGTCACATATGTAGACTATACAGAGGGGCATCATTGTCTATAAATAGGGCCACTATTTCAAGGGATAGTCCTCAAGCCTCAACATTTCCAGTCTCGCCGTGCTAGTGTTCCACATAAACCTTTGAAAAAACAATTTTCTAAAGAATAAACCTTGTTGAAAAGGTTTTCACCTTCTTGTGTGATACATACATTTAGGCGAGCTACAAGTGCATTGCCTCTTGGGCATGGGTCCTGCGCGAGGTCACTTGCGTGGGTACCCAGTGTGAGTTCATGCCTCTGCCAAATTTCCATCTTTTGTAACTTTTTTTTGAAATGATGACTTATCTAAAGAAAATATTGCTTCTTATTTATAGGTTCAATGGCCACTCTGAATACTAGATTTTCTGATGAACAGTATATGGATCACATTGAGGATATAGAAAAATCAGTAAGACATGACTTCTATGATTCTTGCAATACTTCTCTCCTAGATCCGGTAGGTCATCTAAAGAAGTTTTATAATGAATACCATGAGATAAATTATATTCCACTTTATGTCCACGATCAATTGAAGGATGTCCTCACACTGGATTCAAATAATTACACTCCTCTATCTCGGTTTCAAGAATATAGAAACTTCATTACTACCAACATTTAAAGCATGGGTGTATATATTAATGCTTGGAAAAAATATATGTACTGCATCAAGAATCTTATCCATTTTGATCCAGATATAAAGCTTCACACACTTGGATTAAATCCACACGATTATTAGTCTGTATTCCATGATTCCCATATAGACCAGTTGAAGGGTTGGATGGAAGACTTGGACTTCCGTCCACGATGGGGCGTTAGGCCCAAGTGGATGTGGGTGTACTGGGTGCGCCAAACTTGAATATAATTAAATAAGTAGTTTCAATATATCCAAATATATGAATCTATTTGAGAAGGGAAAACTTATGTATACATAAACATTTAATTAATTGCTTAACTATTAAGCTGATGGAGTCTACAGATGAACTCTTTCAACTTCATGCATCAAGAATTTGGTATCATATTTTAGGACATCCACAAGAAATATGGTGATCAGATCCTTGCAGATATGTATGAAGAGTTCATCCTTATTATGGAAATGTTGTATTACACTGAAAGGATTCCATATTTGGTGCCTGAGATTCTGAAGATAGCTCAAAATATTAAAAAGTAAGACCCTGACTGACAAGGGATATCCATCCCAAAGCGTGGATGAGTACCTTCCTAGTGCTGACAAAGAGAGGTACCACTTGAAAATTCCTAATAGGGTGTCCTAATATGGTGAATAGGATCACTCATGGTACATTCTAGCCCACTTTGGAAAATGGGGAGTACAAAAAATGGGGGTACAATCCCTTGTCTAGAATAACTACAAAGACACCTCACACAAGATTTTTAGCCATGTGGCTAAGAATATACCTACTATTTGTCTGTGATTCCAATGGTGGCATGAGGTCCATGACATTTTTAAAGTTGGCCAAGTTGGTAGAGAAGAGGCATGTAGGGATGGAAATTCCCATCTTGGTAAAAATTATATGATGCTTTCTGTATATTAACATTGGGATAGCCTCATACATAATTAAAGAGATGTTATAGGTATTTTGGGGAAGGTTTGTAGCCCACTTAGGTCCTACGTCATTTTAAGTGGGTTCTAGATTCTAGGGGTACAATTTCAACCTTTGTTCAGGACATTTTTGGTATTCATCCCTTGTACCTGAAGTTTAGAGAGCCCTTGATGATGCTGATCATATTCAAGGAGTTAAACTTCTTCTTGTACGGGGACCTGCCTACTAGGATATTTACGGATGATGGAAATTATGAAGGCATTATAAGATCATACATTATTTCGTTCAGGGATGGTGGCCCAAATCAATAGAGAGATTATCTATGAGGCCTATGATTTGTATATATTTCCAATCCAATTTAATTACCTAAAATAGACAACTATATCTCCTCCCATGCATGTCTGACTAGAAAAGCATACAATGGTTTCTTGATAGCTATGTATGCTTACAACGATGAAGCCTACTCATGAGGTAATCAACCTCCATATAACTAATTCATCCACCAGATTATCCTCTTGATATGATGAGTTATGCATCACATCATATCCTAGGGGAGTGTTGGTAGAATTAATCCACCGAGTTGAGACTAGAACAATGGACATGTGTGGAAAGAGAGGTAGAAAGTCTTCCCTCATACAAAAGTTTCTTTTTCTCCCGTCTAGCTCCACCTGATATTCATTTTGAGGATGAAATCGCTGAAGTGGGGATTTATATCCATGAACTAGATAGGCTTATTTATGAAACTAAAAATTGGATCCCTGCTATGAGATGAGTGAATGAATTGTTGATATGGGGTGATGTTGAAGGGGTTGACCACCTATCTTCTAAGGAATGGATTTACTATGTTGATACTGAGGATGTATGTTCTCATTTTATTTTATCTTTATATGTTTTTTATTTATTTCAATTCAAACAAAGTATTATTGTGTAGATTTTGGGCATAGTAGAAGAGTGCAAAGGGTCATACACAACTTTGATTTTTTCAAGATCGATGATAAATCATATATTTAAACAATGATAAATGTCAAGATGTATAGAATTGAATCAAAGAAAACATCATAGGGATATAACACTAAAATGAAAGACCTGACCATCACATATTATTTTAAGTTAATTAAATTAATTAAAGAATAACCTTGATGGAATTATTTTTTTTGATGGATCAAACAAAAAATATATATTTATTATTATTGTGTATTGTGGAATCAAAGAAGATTACTTATAGCGGTGATCCAAACATGTTTCAAAAATATCAGAATGTCACCGTAGAAATCTCTTGGTGCTAGCAGGAAATATCTTATAGCTTTCGTTGTCCACCTTTGATTTCCTTGAGAACTGATTCTAAAGCATTATCTTAGATCTCTCTTAACTTGAGAGTGGGAGGTGGAGGAATATAGATCCCTATTCTTGGGAGTGTTCTTGGAGAAGGGATCTCTCTAGGTTATGATAGGATTCTCCAAATCTATTGTGCACAACCAAAACAAAATGAATCAGCTCAATAAAAAAATAATATAATTGTGTTTATATATTTCTAGGGTTACAAATAAATAATTTCAAAATTTCCCTTTATTATTTATTTAATCCTTATGAAATCCCATGTCAAATAATATTATTGTTTCTCAACATGCACTAAAATTGAGAATTAAATTAAATATTATTTAATAAAATAATACTCAGTATTTTTTATCTCTCACCAGACCATTAAATTCGGTCCATCATTCCTCCACAATATATATCAGTTCTTGAATAATTACCATTTATTTATTAAATAAATATCACTGAATTATTATCCCATAAATAAATAATTATCATATTTAATAATAAAAAATTAATATTTATTAAATATTCTTTTCACATTATATTTCTCAAATAACTGGTGACAAAATATATTTGGCCAGAAAACATGAATAATTCCTCATATGAAAACATACTGTGTAATATAATCCCTTTACCATGATATCTAAAATCAAAAAGGTTTCATGCCAGTGCCATCAACCTATATGCTCGATGTCTATTTCTTTGACTTCTTGGAAATTGAAACTACCTATAGAACACCATGTCCATGGATTTATTTAGTCTATATCATTTTCATTAAAGGTACTAAGATATTAAATTCTATTAATTAATAGACATGATAACTCATTTCTCACATTATTCATTAATGAAATATTACCCTTGATGCAGCCAACATATCCTATCTATCTGTGAACATTTTTTGTCACATTTTTCATAAATAAATCAAAGTTTGTGACTCATAATACTTATTAATAATAATCTTAATGTCTAAGTATTAATTCACACATATGTAAATAGGAGTATCCAATGACACATATAAATGTGGATTTCATACTGGTGGGTCTCATTCTCATAATATCCTATAATGGATATTACCAAGGGAGTACAACATGAGAAGGTGCCTCAAAGTCTTAAGAGTCTCTACCCCTGATATACTATATAATTTGTGTCCCTAAAATGATATCATCCAGTTTTTGAATATATATTTAATAATAGTGTCATAGCACTTTCGGGTTCTCATCGTAGTAGGGAACCACTATGACCTTTTAGTTTGATAGATACTCTTGGGACATTATCCCATACTATGTCACGTAGAAGAAAAATCATGAAATGATAAGGAGTTTATTAATATCAAAAAACATATATATAGTTTATCATAATGTACACATAAGTTGGTTCTAGGGCACTGACTCAAACAGACTCCCACTTGTAATAGAGCCAACTGGTAACAACCTTCAGTCTGCTAGCACTCACATGATACTCAGGCTTCTTCTAAGATAGGACTTTAATCAAGGGGTACTTCACATTCTCTTACGTGGGAAATTTTATTAATACAAAATAATCACTTTGAAAAGAATTCGTCAATATTTGATACTTCCAAATTGTATTCTTTGTATGCTGGTGTAACCTTGGTTCTTTTTCAAGAGCCACCGCTGCTGTATTATCACAATAAAATGTGATAGATTCTTTATTACTAGGTACCTAATAAAGATAATGGAAAAAGTTCCATATCGAAATAGATTCCTTGGCTATGTCAAAAGTTGTTATATAATCAGACTCCTCTAAAGAATTAGAAACAAATAGATAATTTTAACTCTTCCAATTCAAAGCTCATCCGTTAAGATAGAAAACATATTCGGACTCTGACTTTAGATCATTTTGATATATCTAAAAGGTATCATATGTATAATCCCTAATGACTGTCTCCTCATATCCTCCATACACTCAGAACATATCCTTAGTTATTCTCAGATACTTAAGGATAGCCTTAACTGCAAACCACTGTTGTTCTCCAGGATCTTCTTTATATATTCTTACCATGATCAATGCATAGGAAACATCAATTCTAGCACATAACATGGAATACATGATTGATCTTATCACATAATTGTATGAGATATTACTCATTATATCTTTCTCCTATTGTGTTTAAGGACAATGTTTCTTAGAAAAATATAAACCAAGTGACACTTGAACCAAAACCCTCTAGGATTATTCCATACTAAATCTCTTTAGTATCTGGTCAATATATGTACTTTGACTTAGTCCAAGAAGCCTATTGTAAAAACACAAATCACATTCATTCTTAATGAAAAAAAATTATTTTATGGATACATTGATTTAATGATCCATGAATTATATGATTTATTTAATACATAAATGGATATTTACAACTTAAAAAATCCTTTTGGAATCACTTGGAGTCACAAACCCTTCTGGTTTTTTCATACAGACTTCTTCTTAAAGGATCCCATTATGTAAATTAGTTTCAACATCCATATGCCAAATCTCATAGTCATAGTAAGTTTCTATAGAACAAATAATTTTTATGTATTTAAATATAGAAATTGGTGAAATATATCACTATATTAAATTCCATGACACTGTTTAAACCATTTAGTCACTATCCTTTCCTTATATGTATTTACATTACCTTTTATGTTCATTTTTATCTTGAATACCCATTTTAACCCAATGGGATTTACATCAATTGGAGCTTCGACTAGAACCCAAAATTGGTTTTGAAATGTGGAATCTACATTAGAATTCATGGATTATTGCCATATTATAACTTCTAATATCTATACTTCTTCTTTATAGGAGATATGTTCGTCATTGTCAACTAATAACGAGTCACCATATTCGGGGACTAGAAAACCATATCTCTCTAGTTCACTTACCTCTCTTGTTCTCCTACATAGTGCTTATGTTATAGGAACTAATTCATCCATGGGGGACTATATAATCTATTTATGTACCAAATCTCAAGTATCTTGAGCATCAAATTAATCAAAGTAATTATTTCTCTCACTGTCCTTTTTGAGGATGTTCTCCCTCTCATGCAAGAAATATTGTTTAGTGACAATGACTTTCTTGTCCAAGGGGTTGTATAGTTAGTATCTGTTTTTCTCCTTGGGATACCCAATATAGATACACTTTGTGTCCTAGAGTTCTAATTTATTTCCCGAGAAGCCCTTTCTAAATGCATCTCAACCCCATACACATGTATGCGACAAAACAAGTTTCTTTTAACTTCATAACTCTAAGTGAATTCAATTTTCCACTTTAGTTGGTACTTAGATTAATGTGTATGCCGCAGTTTGTAATTCATATCCCCAAAAGTATAATGTAAGATTTGTATGACTCAACATCGAACATACCATGTATGATAAGGCATGATTCCTCTTTTCACTAACACCATTTAATTGTGGTTTGTAATGTGGTATGAGTTGGGATATAATCCCCAACTCTCATAGAATGTCTATGAAATATTGGTTAAGATATTTACCACCTATATACAATTGAAGCTTCTTTATCCTCTTTATAAGTTGATTTTCTACTTAATTCTTGAATTCATTGAATTTATCAAAGGACTCTGACTTATACCTCATCAAGTAGATGTAGCCATATCTAATCAAGTCATCAATAAATTTTGTGAAGTAAAAATATACATATCTAGATTCTACTAGAAATGTTCCACACACATCCATGCATACCAATCCTGGAATCTCTATGGAATTTTCAGCCTATCCACTAAATGAAATTTTGGTCATTTTTCCTTGTAAACATGCATGACATATTTCAAGTGGTTTAGCTCAGATGAGTCTAAATAACCATCATGATAGATATTTCTCAAACACTTCTCAATTACATGACCAAGATAGTGATACCATAGCTAGGTGTTATATGATTCATGTGAACAAGATTTTTTATAAATTTATTATACTTTGTTTTCACAATTTAACACATAAATACCATTATTTAAATGTTCCATACATAAAATAAGTTTTCATTATAAAAGAAAAAAAAATTATTTCCAAACATAAAAATGAACACATCTATATATAGAAATGATACATAAATTATTTTCTAGGAAACCATTGGTACATAATTATAATATTTTAAAACTAAAATCATTCTTATTGGCAATGAAAGGCAATAGTCACCAATGGCCAGTGAAGCTAGAATCAAACCATTAGTAGCTCTTAGATCCACCTATCATCTAGAAATCTTTCAAAATCTAATTTCCCTTAATTTGGATTTAGATGTGTGCACTAAAATTTGTATCTAATATCCAATGTGTAGATATTGAAAGATCACACTGAATAAAATTTCATCCTTAGCTTCTACATGCTTCTAGGTGTATTTCCTATACTAGTATCCTAGTTTGACTTATAAAAACATACTTACTCCTTTTCCTTGATCTGCCTTTGGTTCTATCTCTTCTTAAAAGTATAGTATTAGAGAGATTTAGACTTTTTAGGAATCTTGGGACCCTTTACCCTATTCCTCCTTTTCATGTACTCTATAAGAACCATGGGTTTATCACACCTCATGTCCTTATACACTTTTAAAATAAAATAAAGAAGTTCATAAATATTGTTCTCTTTATTTATCATATTATAATTGACAATAAAACTACATAAGGTCTTGGTAAGTGATGAAAGTATGAGATTTGTATTAAAGTAATCTGAGAATTTAATCCCTAAGATGTCTAATCGTTCAATGTGACCAACAATCTTGACTACCTGAGGCCCAGTTACAATATAATACCAAATATTAGTTGAAAAAAATAATTGTATATCTTTCACCTTTTTTGTCTCGTCTTCTATTGATATAGATCCTAAAGTTGAGACATCATTATATACACATCCATGTCCTCATTTTTATTCAAATTATCATTGGACATGGATGATAGAATGAAACATTGAACATTTGTGAAATCATTCAAATGTTTCCAATATAGTGATAACTATTCATCACTTGCCTCTTTACCAGGAACATTTGGAATAGGTTCTTTCAAAACATACATTTTCCTTTTATTGGGAGGGATAACATGTAAACTCCTTTTCCATTCATGGAAATTAGTGTCAGTTAGAAGGATACCCTTTTTAGGTATGGATCACAATGATATGTTTGAATTCATTTTAATGATGTTTCTAAAATTAATAAGATAATAATTTTAGTACATTGACTTATAAAATTTAGACAAATAAATATATATTAAATTTATTAGTCTCCCACTTATTTATCAAAAACTAATATCCCTCACCATCAGCTTCAAAATGTTATTTTTCTTGGAAATTCTAGTGGCAAGGATCCATATTCCCCTTCTAATTACCCCAAATTTGGTTATTCAACAAAATTAAATCATTTTAGATAGTAATTCCAAATTACAATTGCATTAAATCATAGTTCCTTGATTTATTAAGTGGAATCCCATATCCTGAAATTCTTAAATTTGATTTTCTCAACCCTTTCCTCTCAGTTACACCAATTTCTTCTTTGTAAGTCAACCCTTGATGTAAACTAATTTAATTCTACCCAAAACTTCAAGTTATAATTCCCTGATAATTTAAAGAACCCCAAATTTGGCTGGTCAGGCACTTTGAACTATGGTTTTATTTTAACTGAACTAGTGGAAGACTATACCGACTTAATATATGTAAATGAGGGATTTTATAATTTATGCATAAATTTCCAATAATTATATTTATCACATAATTTTTAATATTAAGTGGATTTATTTAAGAGATTAAAAATGTCTTCGATAATTTTTATGCATAAGACAACTTATTTTAGTTATATCTTGCAAGCTTGTTAATTTCATTATTTTATGTGATCACAAAAAAACACGTGTATTGAAATTACCATGAAACTTGACGGTTTTAAAATAAAAAATCAGTACTAACATGGGATTTTACTAAAGGTTAGTTTATCTAGAAGATGATAAACTAACCATTGACCTAGGGGAAAAACACCTTGAACCAATTAAGGTTCATGTTACTGCTTTCCACCCATCCACCCATTTATCTCTCTTGGATTTGTTTCACCTCATCTCTAAACTTAAACCACATCCACTATATTGGGAGCTCCATCCATTACATAGGGTTTTTCTCACATAAAGGTGAGGGGAAAAGGGTTTACATAATAGAGAGCTTCTTCACGTATACCATTACATAATAAAAGGAGAGAAGGCACACATACCAAAAATTAAATTTATTTATAAATTAAATGAAACCAGCCACACACAAAGGCCTGGTCTATAGTCATGATCATCCATATGCGTGCACCTAATTAGTAATTTAATTAATTTAGTATTCAATTATTAATCATTCTTATTTAAGTTAAATTGTTCTTGAATTTATAAAATATTTTATTTAATTAATAAATTATTTTATCTTATTTCTCATATGAATTTCCTTAAGATTCACATCCATCATAATTTTAAACAAATTAAATTAATTCATTTAAAATTAACAATGGACATAAATGTACCTTAGAGGAAAAATGGTGAACACCCATCCAAATATACACAACATGTATTACACTCATATATAGTTTATTCTTTGGGATATATAGCATACATTATTTATTACATACTTTCATGATGTGTAATATGAACATAATGATTGCTTGAATGACATGATTATTACGTAACATGTCATGGTTTAATGCACGTAGAGAAACAACTGTAATATGACTCATACATGATATTCAGATTTGAATATTACACATATATTTAGTTATATACATATATATATATATATTAAAAGATATCACACGGTGTGTCCAATCAAATTAATGACCACATACGAGCACATATTGATAGGGTTTACACAGTATAATAACTAAATTTTAAATCTATGTAATTTGGTATAAGTACAAAATGTGTACAAGAAGGCTACACAGCATGTACATCACTCTCAGTATATCAAAGGCACACACCTATGGATTCATTGTGTAAATCATGCCTTGGAAAATTAGCTTACACGACATATATAAGAAACTACACGGTGTGTGGTCTCCGAATTACATGGTCACCGGTCAGGTAGGCTGAGTATGGTAATATTCATCCCATCTACAACTCAAGGGACTACACAATGTGTATATGAGCTATACAGCATGTACTCTAGATGACTGGGTGCCACCCTGGCCTGGTCAGCATACGATGAATGGAATAAATAAACTACACTTCATCAATGCACACAGTTTTAATTAATTTCCTAACTAAATCCTAATGCATTTAACATAAGTACATGATGTATAACTCTACTTACACAGAGTGTAATACTATTTTATCCATCCAAAATCCTTGGTACCTCTAAATTAATTCTTCAATTTTTTACCATTCATAAAATTAATCATATTTATTATATCTTCAAGGAATGAAGGAGGAATATGAATATCTATGAATTTATATTAAAAGAATGATTAAACTTGAATTGAAAACTGAATAAAAAATGAATAAATAATCAAGGGTATTTAAATAAATATAAATAATTATTTTACCCCTCTTTTATAACTTGTATGTTTTGGTAACAATGGCAGCATGCGACGGGTCTTTCCCAACTTTTATTTTTTTTCATGGTTGATGATCAATCAGATATTTACACAATGATAAATGTTGTAATCTATGGAATTGAATCAGAGAAAATAGACAAGGGAAAGAACATCATAACTAGAGAGAGGATCATAACATATTATCTATAATTAATTTAATTAATTAAAGAAATACCTTGATGAAATTATTTCTTCATTGATGGATCTGACAATAGATCAAAATTGTATGGTCATTGTGCTTATATGAATCAAAGTAGATTTACTCTAGCGATGATCTGCATGTGTTCCCCAAATCTCTAAACATCACTGTAGGATTATCTGAGTGCGTTCACAATAGATTTTATTGCTTGTGTTGTCCACCTATTATGGCATCGAGAACAACCTCCAATGTGTTCTCTCGGATCTCTCTTGACTTGATAGAGAGAGGTGGAGGAAGATCACTCTCTATGCTTGGGAGGGTTCTTTTAAAAGGGATCTCTCTTGGTCTTGAGAGGATTCTGCAAATATATTGTGTACTACATAAAAAATAAATTGTATCTCTAAGAAAATAATATAATTGGGATTTTATTTTCTAGTGTTAGAAATAAATAATTGAACAATTGTCCTTTATTATTTATTTAATCCCTACGAATCCCCATGTCAAATAATATTATTATTTCTCGACATAATCTTAACTTGAGAATTAAATTAAATATTATTTAGTCAAATAATATTCTATATTTATTATCTCTCATCAGACCATTAAACTCAATCCTCCATTCTTCCCAAATATTTATTGGGTTTTAAATAATGACTATTTATTTATTAAATAAATATCACTATATTATTCACTAATAAAAAAATATTATATTCACTAAATAGAAAATAAATATTTATAAAATATTCTGCTCACATTATATTTTGCTGAATAACTTTTAATAGAATATATACGATCAATAAAACATGAGTAATTGTCAAACCATGTGTGAGAATATTATTTTTTCTGAATTTTAAATAAATAATAATAATAATAATTTTTAATTGAGATTCTAGATACACTAAGTATGTGGCCCTCAAGGCCTCTTTCTCAGTGGAATTTGGTGAAGCAGCCTAAAGTCCAAGATTATCATCTAGAAACACATACAAACACCCATATAGAATGAAGTTAATGCATAAATGACATAATAACTCATACGAACACTTGCTGTGTAATATAATCCCTTTACCATGATATCTATAATAATGTAGGTTGCATAATAGTTCTATCAACCCATATTCTTTATATGTCTTTCTTTAACTTATTGGAAACAAAAATTTCCTATTAAACACAATGGAAATGGATTTATTTATGCTATATAATTTCTATGAAAGGGATTAAGATATTTATATCCACTAAATAAAATAAGGGAAAAAACTTTTCTCACATTATTCATTAATTAAATAGTACTCATGACACACCCAACATATCCTACATCGCCATAAATATCTAATGTCACTATTTTCATCAATACAAAAAAGTACATGACTAAGAATAATCATTAATAATAATCGTAATGTGTAAGGATAAGTACACATGCCCGCACATAGGAACACCCAATGACACCTGCAAATGCGGATTTCCTATTGGCGGGTCTCATCTCATAATATCCTACACTAGATATCACCAAGGGAGTACACCATGGGAAGGTGCCTCAAAGTCATATGAGTCTCCACCACTAATAGGCTATATCATTTTTGTCCCTCAAATGATATAATCTGGATATATATAATATATTTAAGAGTAGTGTCATAGAACTTTTGTGTTCTTATCATAGTAGGGAACTGATATTACCTTTTAGTGATACAGCTACTCTTGGGACATTATGCAATACTATGTTATGAAAAAGAACAATCATTAGGCGATAATAAGTTTATTAATATTAAAAATTATGAATATAAGTTACCATAAGGTACACAGATGTTGGTTCTAGGGAACCAACTCCAAAAAGTTTCTGATGGGAAATTTCAACTTAATTTGTAGTAGACTAAAGGGAGATCAGTTCGTATTTTTTCAGCAAAATATGTCTGGAATGGTAGCCCACTAATAATTTATGAATCATTCCTGGATCCTGGAGAGCTATCCTCGGGTCAATAGAAAATGGAGGATGAGATGGAGGGATATCTTCCAGTACCACCTATAATAAAAATTTATAAGTAGGATTGTGCTAGCCATCATCCATCAAAGAAGAAATAACATCTGAGAATAAAATCATTAGCTAAGCACCTCATCAGTGATGGTACGTCACCAAAGTACCATTAATATTTTCTTTATCTAGAAAAAATGTTTAACCCCATCTATAGTTAAAAATTATCCTTCCCTCTACTTTCTCAAGGGGATTGGATATGAGCCTCCAAGAATTTAAGATGAAGTTCCCAACCAAATGCAGATTCCCATTGTCGAGTCATCTCTATTGATAGAAGGAGTGTCAAGGTTTTAGGATACATTAGGTGCTCTTTCCACTACTCCTATCACTTTATATAGAGTGGAGGATTTTTTCTAGGTCAATGATACATCATAAGGTGTTATCTACTAACTGATAAATTTTTTCCTTGTAGCATTTCAGGTTTATCTAATGCACCATAGAATTATGTGATGACATATTCTGACCCTGTTACTATCACTGATGAAGCTGTTTGGGGTCTCAAGTCATTAGAAAATGGTGATGTATTAAGTCCTAATCCAAACATTATAGTAATCCCCATGGGTGTGATTACCATGGGGATTGGGAAATCAATACTTTCTATGAGAAATACTTCTAGGATCTTGGAAAAAATGATGGTACATATTAATCCTCCCACTATATCAGAAGAATTTGAAGAAATTAATAGATAATTTAATGGAATTGATTCTTTATTTTTTTGAAACCTATGATCATGACTGGTTTATATGTATAGATCCATCTGTGTAAAATGTCATAGTGGAGGTGTACGAATAAGAAATCTAAGTCCATACCAATCCCACTATTGAGGTGGATGGGAAGGCTCAGGTGGATATTAAAATGGGGATTCCTCCTAAGCTTCCTTTGGTGAACTCTGAGTATTCCTAGGAGAGTTCCCCTCATCATGTAGTTCTGGTTCAAATTATTGAGGTTAGGTAATCTAGGGAAGAATCCACCCAATTAAATGACTCGTTACTAGCTGAGTGTGACCCACAACTTTAATCACACCCACTTATTACATTTGTTAAGCTTTTGAGGATAATAATGATTCTTATATATTTTACATTTCCATCAACTGATATGGCTATGCTCGAGGGAGGATCCTATAAGCCAATTCATTTTATATTGGAAGGAAAGTCTGCTAATATCCTAGAGGGAGCAAGACATGATACCTCATTGAGCTCTCTAATCCTAGAATACATTTATCCTCCTGATAGTGCTTCCAAGTCAGATATGGAGATATAGAATGACCATCACATCACAAATCATGATTTATGATGTTATAGTTGGAATATAATCTCTAAAAATCTTTTATAATACCATCCTTATTAGTTTTGGAGACTTATTTTCTTGTTCGGTATGCTAGGATATGATATATTTGAATACCGCCTGATTCATGTTGATGTGAAGGAGATCATCCAAAAATGGGACATAGAACATGGGATTCAATAAAAAATCATAAATTTGATTTTTCTTGTCAATATTTATGATCTAGGAGCTGTATTATCCCTTGAAGAGGCCAATTATGCGAATAGTCTAGTGAAATTTAAACAAAATTTTAGATATGATGCGTCTCAAATATCATTCCTTTATTAAGAATAAGATGACACTTAGGGGAGCTCATAAAACTTCACCATTACTTATAAGGATCCAAAATTTAAGAGTTAACTACCATTGAAACTATAGTATAAGAACTTCATTGGGAAAAGGATACCAAATCTGTTCAGTTGGATTGACTTCGACAAGCTTCTGAGGGGGATCATGAGTCTATTCAACAAATGAAGAGTTATGCTGATGGTATTTTGTAAAGAATGACATAGAGACTCCAATTTATGGATGCTCCTATTATTTTTTTGTCTCATAAATGAACGTAGTTTTATAGTCAATAATCTATGTTTTCATCCATATTTTCCAACTGTGATCATAAAATAACATTGAATCTCATTTTCATAGAAAAATATATATGTGTCAATATTCATAACCGCAATGATAAGTATGGGGAGATCCTCCAATGTTTACCGAATCCATGGGTATTAGCAAGAATAGTTTGAATATTTCTAGGGTTATATTAATAACCCTTTAATCATTATGTCTTTTGTTTCATTGCCCTAATTTTTTCTTACGTTTTATATAAGGAAGACTTAATAGGCGCGACTTGTCTTTTTATTAGGACTATCTTTATAGGTTTTCATCCTAATGATTTTTGTACCTATTTATTTTCATTTCTCAATTTTACCTAAACTACATGGATTAGATTTATAGCAAGGTGAGACTCGAATTTTTTACATATATCCCTTTGTAGGGTTTAAATTTAACAAGTATTGTGTCTCTTTTTATGGGTAGTTTAAATTCATGCAAGCTGGACTAATAAGACTAGTATTTTTGGTCGAATAACATTGACCATATGTTTTAAAATGATGAACCAATCTTTGGTTTTTTACCAAGAATGTTTTGAAATTCTTTAGATACCCTAAGGGGAATTTTGAACCACAATTTAAAGGTTTATGAATATAAAACATGATATTCGGGAATAGAGGAATCTCTTGAGGATGAAGTTACCACTAGTTGACAAACCCATTTCTTGGGATTGTTTATAAAAAGACAACTTGGGTGTGTTACTATATGGTCAAATAGTGGAATCTTTCACTTGACTGGACCTTTGGTGGGTGACTTATGCAAATACAACTAGGATATGTTACATTATAGCCAGGTAAAGGAGTTACCAATAATTCTAAAATTCTATTGTTGATGGATGAAGGGAGTTTGTGGAGATTAAATTTTCTAAAGACCATGATGAGTGGTTTTTTTAGGGTAATATGTATGAGGATGAAGGGAGAATCTTTATTGTCATTAGTCATGAATAGGAAATTGTTCCTAATCAAATTTATCATGTGTGAAGGAGGGTACATTTAGTTAAATGACCAATGTAATGAGGAAGTGCCCTATCTGGCAAGGATTGAAGCATCATGTAGTTTAATGTTACGTGACTAAGACATTGACCTTATAATTTAACTACTTATGTAGAGGATGTTTTTTGTACCATTTAACATCTTGTGATTAGGATGTTATTATATGCAGTTTAATGTTGCACAAAAATGAAATTATTCTATACAATTTATATTTGTAAAATGAGGACAATATGTTATGCAGTTTAAGGTCATAAAACACAGAAATTAGGGAGGCTGCAATTTATGGTCTTTATCATTGATTGAAAGGTTACTAATTCTCTCATTTTGTGGTAATTGTTCTTATAATTCATCTTCACTTTTAGGAATGAGGAGGAAAATGTTATAAGATGTGATCTGGGGATATTTAGATCTGAAGGGTGTTATGGGGAAATAAATTATGAAAATAGAGGATGACATTATTGATAAAAAAGTTACTACTGATTAAATGACATGTTTTGTGGGATACATTATGCAAATCCATTAGGGTGTGTGTTATAGTATAGTCAATAATATAAACCTTTGGATAACAAAACTATTTTGTGGACTACATTATGGAAATCTATCTGGGGCATGTTACATCATTGTCAAGACCAGATGTTCTATTGAATTACAATAGTATATTCCTAAAAGTCAATGAAAGTTAATGGTGATTCAGGTTTCACTGGGCATAGAGTTTGGTTTGTGGAAGGAAATTAATTAATTATGGGAGGAGTATTTTAAGTCAAAATTACCCAAGAATAGGAAAAAGGGTCCTTGTGCAGGTTTGAACCAAACACGGGAAACATGGTGCCTATAGTTTTAGGTCATATGAATTAGACCATCACATTATTGAAATTATAAGTGTTATGTGGAATACCTTACCAATTTAATTATTGAACACTTCAGACATGATGGAGGAGATAATAAACCATGTTCTTGGGGGTTCTCAAATTAGGGGAAAGGATATGGGAAAATATGTGAGGGGTGATTGCGAACTGACACTACTAGAAAAATACCATATACCAATGGTTTGGAACTGTTGTTATAGGCCTCCAAACTATTCTTATATCCTATACCAACAATTTGGAGAACTATGGCCAAGTAAGCTGTGAGGATAGATCTATACCAATGGTTTTCCCAAAACCGTTGGTATAGACCTATACCAACAGTTTCATAAAACCGTTGGTATATGTATTTCAAAAAAGAATCATTTGATGGGTTTTGATCCAAGTACCTGCAGTTTATTATTGAATGACCTAACCACTAACCTAACTTGACTTATGTGAAAATAATTTCATAAATATATAAATATATATGTATTATCATAATTATTTTAAATTTTGATTTATTTAATGTTCTCGGTAAGAAGATTCCATAAAAAATACATGTAACTATACCAACGGTTCTAAAAACTGTTGGTATAGACCTATACCAATGGTTTTGAGAACCATTGGTATAGGTTCTTTGATTTTGGGACCTATACCAATGGTTTTGGACAAACCGTTCGTATAGGGGGGACCTATACCAACGGTTTGGCCAAACCGTTGGTATAGGTCCCCCCTATACCAACGTTTTGTCCAAAACCTTTGGTATAGGTCCATATAAGTGACCTATACCAATGGTTTTGGCCAAACCGTTGGTATAGGTCCAAATTAGTGACCTATACCAATAGTTTTCCCAAAACCATTGGTATAGGTCATATTTCTAGTAGTGTTATTCAAATCATAGGTTCCAACTAATTGTCGTTAAAGATTACTAAGATAGAAGAAGATTCTCCAGAGGAAGATATTACCATTCGTTGAAAACCTAGTTTTATGGGGTACTATATACAAATCCAAATAGGGTGTGTTATAGTATATTTAAAAAAATAAGTCCTCATATATCATACATTCTATCACCGAAAGCCAAAAAAATATAATGAAGACCTGAAAGTGTCCAAAATTAAGAGTATAACATGTGGGGGAATATATCCCAGAATAAAGTAATATTTTAGGCCGATGTTGGCCATGATTTTTAGAATCCCTTGTATAGATCAGACTCATATGTATAAAGGGTACATCTCTATTTCTTCACGGACCCCCTAATGCAGAGACCCAAATTAAAACCTTCAATGTATATGCATGTTCATACATAGGAGAGGGGGAATTTTTGTTTTCCCCATGATTGGGAATAGAAAAAGAGTCCTAGGTGTTAATACATATCTTATTGGTATGTGAATCAAGACATGTGTTGTTCTTAGGGTTCAATACAGTTTAAAGTAATGTGCCGAGGACATTAGCTATATCATTTAAATTCATATGGTAAGGACATCAACTGTATAAATTAATGTCATTAAGTAGGGATGAAGGTGACTTGAGATGATTACGGCTAAACCAGGGTATAGTACCTGGGCATCAATATGTATCTTTTTGGAGAAATAATCAAGCCACATGTAGCTCATAAAATAAATATTCCCCGCAATGATTGAATTCATGTGTGGATAAAATGGGGTTTTTTTGTTATGAATACAACCACATGCATAGGATGAGAACCCATATTGGGTCCCCTCATATAGATCTGACTCATATATGGGAGTGTGGGGGAATTTCATGTATTTTATTGTG
This sequence comes from Viscum album, assembly GCA_963277665.1. Taxonomy (NCBI): domain Eukaryota; kingdom Viridiplantae; phylum Streptophyta; class Magnoliopsida; order Santalales; family Viscaceae; genus Viscum; species Viscum album. The sequence goes on along the minus strand of OY728119.1, from coordinate 173,213,761 downwards.
GTTGGTCCCATAATTGGAGATTCGTACATCACTACGTATCTCATTGTAATGAGAATCCAGAAACACATAGTTCTTGAATAAATTGTTTCCTTTATTTTCATGAAATAAGGATATCTAGTGTACCTTTTAAGGTCACATATCCTATAAAATGACAACCCTAATGAAAATTGATACTACTTACTCATGTAGGGATTTAATTTACCAAAAATCCAATTCCCACATGAGCTATGGCTGATTTGAGAAACAAAGAATGGAAAATTTTTCTTCCACTATATAAATAGAATGAAAGGGATGTATAGGGGTATTTAAATTTTTTTTTTCAGTGACTGAGAAAAGAGGTATGATCCAAGTTTCACCACATATCTCATTATAATGAGAGTAAATCCATATGTAGTTCTTAATATCCCATACAATTTAATGCCATGCATTAAGGAAGAAGATGAACTAGTGTAAAAAAGGTGAAATTTTGTGACTGGACCAAGGGGATATGACCTAGATATCACTACATATCTTATTAGAGTAAGAATCAAGCCACGTGTAGTTCTTGAAATTGTTCCCTATGCAGGTTTGACCTGTTCTCAAGGAGTGGGGAATTTGTTTTGTTGTGGCTGGACCTGAAATTTGATATCCACACATCACTATGTATCTCATCAGAATGATAATCAAGCCACATGTAGTTCTCAAAAGATAATTCCATTTATTTTCCTACAATGAGGAAATTTACTATACTGTTTAACATTTTATGGTAAGTACATGGGTCACCTGACGTGAAATAAATATTGTAGCTAGAAAAGGGTATAGGATCCAGGTGTCATTATGTATTTTTATATTGTAAGAAGCAATCCACATGAAGTTGTTTAAATTTTTACCCTATATAAATTAGGATTTGATGTTGGGAAATGGGGACTTTAATAATTTTCATAATGATGGTTGGTCCCATGACAAGAGGTTTATCCATCAATATGTATCTCATTGTAATGAGAATCAATCTATATGTTATGGAAGGGTTCCCCAAGTTGATCTAATTTGTATATAGGGATAGGGAGAATTTTATTTTCCTTTATCATGGTTGGACCTGGGATGGTAGGTTCAGGCATCACTATGTATCTCATTGTAATGAGAATCAAGATACACATAGATTTCAAAATATCATTTAGTTTATTATCATGAAACTAAGATGTTGGTCATGCAGTTTTATGTCATACAGTAAATATATGACCATGTTGTTGATTATACATGTAAAGGGGAACCCTATGACACTATGGAGTAGAAATGAGGCAATGTGAGGCTTGTTCATGGGATCTTCCCATCCTTTATTCCTCGTTTGTAGATAGGAAGGCATCTCAACCAATTGAGGTGTTTGAGGGGTGTGATTAAGACTCACATCTGAGATGGAGGCCCATATTTAAAGGACTATGAGAAATATCTCAAATCATGTAATTTAAGGGGTTTCCTAATATCTAATCTATGGGACTATAAATATGTAGTTTAATGAAATGTTTTAAGGAGGGATAGTGTCTTTCAGTCTTATTCCATATGATTAGAACCATATTATATGCAGTTTATCATTGTGCAATAAAGACGATGATGCCACACATTTTAACATCATGTGGAATAGAAGTTATATCATTCATTTTAATTTCATGAAAAAATAATAGCTACATATGTTACTGTCTTGTAGCTATGATGTATGTCAAGTGATTACAAAAAATATTTATTTAGGAGCCTTTCATTGTTTGGGGTTGTAATGAGGACTCCATCCATTGAGATTAATGAATAAGATCCTTTAGAGTGGACCATGTTCATGAATTAGGTTTCTTCCCAATTTGGTTCATGATTTTGAGGCTTATTTTCAAGTATCATTAGAGTTATAAAGACGAACACCAGTTCCCCTTGGAGTAATGAGCAGAGGTGGACTTTCTTTTTAAAGGCTCATAAAATCCAGTTTTGGTAGACTTCCAAGTGATGCGAGGTGTAAAATATGTTTTTCATCCAGACACTCCAATTCATCTAGTCATTTCTATGGATTATCATTTATGGATAGTCGATCACAAATGAAAATATAGAGAGAGGGAAATTTAACCTTAATGGGAATGAATTCTTCTTTTGCGAATACCAGTAAATATGATGTATCTTATGGGGCAGTATGAGTTGTAGTCTAATGCTATCATCAAGGTAAATACATGGTCGAATTTTAATTTTTTATTCTATCATAAATGTCTAGTGAGATCATGATGTCTCATGAAAACATGGATGCTTATAGCATGCTTGAGAACCTCTATGGTCTTTACTTGGAGAGATCTAGACATGAAAGGCTTGAGATCTCTAAGGCACTCTTTAAGAGTAATATTATAGAAGGTGCCCCATCTCGACCTCATGTAGTCAAGATCATTGTCTACATTGAGCACCTAAAAGTTATAGGGTTAAAATCCCCGAAGAACTGGGCACTGATCTCATTCTCACATCACTCCCACATAGATTCTCTAACATTGTTGTCAATTTCAATATGAACAATATTGATAAATATCTATTTTATCTTTTTATCCACATTTTCCAAGTGGACAAAGATATGAAGCGTGAAAAGCCTTCTGTCCTTATGGTGAATAAGAGGAATGGGAAGGCGAAGATATTTAAGACCAAATATTCTTAATAATCTTATAAGAAAAGGAAGATCAAAGGGGAGGCAAGGGAACAATAGGCTATTTGTTTTGTATATGGAAAGAAGGGCCATTGGAAGAAGAACTGTAGCTAGCCTAAGAAGCAAGGGGAAGCTTCCGATGCGTTTTTTATCGAATGCAATCTATCTGTTTCTAAAAATTGGGTATTAGATATAGCTTGTGGTTCTCACATATGTATCCAAATATAGAAACCATTTAGATTCAGTAATATTGACTAAGGGGAGGTGGATCTACGAGCAGCAAATGGAGCTAGACTTGCTGTCGTAGCTGTCATGGACTACGACCTCACATTGCCAACTGGGATGATCTTGGTGTTAAAGGGTTTTTATTATGTTACTTCTGTTACTAAAAACATTATTTTTGTATCCAGATTAGATATAGATGGATTTTTTTCAATTTTAGAAATGAACGTTGCTTATTTTACAAATATATCATATGTTTTGGTAGGGAACATTTATACAACAGTTTTTACATGTTGGATTACACAAAACATGCAATGGAAATCGATAAAAAAGATACTTCACATGACTCATACCACACCCAACTTTGGAATCACATGCTTTTTCATGTAAACGATAAATTCTTGACAAAGTTACATCAATAGGGATATCTAGATTATTTTGAACTAAAACCACTTGGTGTATGTCATGCATGTTTACAAAGAAAAATGGCCAAAGCCCAATTTTGTGGTAAAAGTGAAAGAGCTAAATAACTTCTTGAATTGGTTCATACCGATGTGTGTGGACCATTTCCAGTTGAGAAAGGGGAGTGTACTCATACTTCATAGCTTTTATTGATGATTTTAGTAGATATGGATATATCTACATAATGAGGTATAAGTTGGATTCTTTTGATAAGTTCAAAGAATGCAAAAATGAATTTGAAAAATAGATAGGTAAGAAGATTAAGAAACTCTGCTCAGACTGAGGTGGAGAATATCTTAATAAAGACTTCATTGATTACTTACGGGAGTTGGGATCCTATCCCAAATCACTCCTCCATACATGCCCCAGTGGAATGGTGTGAGCAAAAGGAGGAACTGAACTCTATTCGACATGGTGAGATCAATGATGATTCAAGAGAGTATTCCATTATCCTTTTGGGGAAATGTGTTACAAACAGCGGCACACATTATAAAACAAGTACCAACTAAATTGATAAATGGTATTCCATACGAGTTCTAGAGTGAAAATAAATCCATATTATCAAATTTACATGTGTGGGGAAGTGATGCGTTTATTAAGGACTCTTTAGGTAACAAACTTGCACCCTGAGGCACAAAGTGTACATTTATAGGATACCCCAAGGAAACAAGGGGGTATTACCTATAAAACCCCTCAAGAAAAAAGGTTATAGTGGAAATGCATGCCATATTCCTTGAGAGGGATCACATATCTAAAAGAGATAGTGAGAGAGAGATAGACTTCTATGAAGTTGAGGCTCAAGGTACACAAGAGTTGGTACAAGAACAGATTCCACAAAGCCCAGTGGTAGAAAGAACTATTCCAGAGACACAAGAGCTGCGTAGGAGTACAAGAGAGGATAGAGAACCAGAACGGAATGGTTTTCTAGTGACTGAGGATGGTGACTCATTATTAGTTGATAATAATGATCATCTGACCTACAAGGAAGCAGTAAGTGGCACAGATGCTTCCATGTGGAAAGAAGACATGAATTCTAAAATGGATTCCATGTACCAAAACCAAGTTTGGATTTCGGTATATCCTCCAATTGATGTAAAGCATGTTGGTTTCAAATGGGTATTCCAGAAGAAACTGGACAAGGAAGGACAAGTTATCATCTATAAGGCATGACTGGTTGCAAAAGGGTTCAAACAACATCAATGCAATGACTATAAAAAAACCTTTTCACCAATTGAAATGATGAAATCCATCATAATTATATTATCCATTTCCACTTACCATGACTATGAGATTTTGAAAATGGATTTCAAAATAGACTTCCTTAATAGAAACCTTTAGGAATATTTCTAAATGACAGAACCTGAAGGGTTTATGACTCAAAAGGATTCCAATAAGGTATGCAAGTTGCATAAATCCATTTATGGATTAAAGAAAGCATCCAGGTCATGGAACATTTGTTTTGATGAAGCCATGAGGAATTTTTTTTTATCAAGAACGAATGTGATCCCTGTGTCTACAAATAGTTTAGTGGGAGTGTAGTCATTTTCATAATAGTATATGTTGATGACATATTACTTGCTGGAAATGAGATACCAGTCTTACAGTCTGTTAAGGCATGGTTGGATCAATGCTTCCCCATGAAGGACTTGGGTGAGGCAACATATATTCTTGGGATCAAGATCTATCGTGACATGTCCAATAGATTTTTAGTCCTAATTCAAAGTACATACATTGATAAGACACTGAAGAGATTCAGTATGGAAAAATCCTAGAGGGTATTATCGCCAGTGTCACATGGAATTCATCCTTCCAAGAAAATGTGACTTCAAACACATGAGGAAATAATGATAATGGAAAGTACTCTATACACATCATAAATTAGGTAATTCATGTATTCCATGCTATGTACTAGGCTGGATGTTCCCTATGCATTATGTGTGGTAGGCAGATATCAAGATGACTAAGGTGACCACCATTGGATGGCAGTCAAGACTATCATAATGTATATCAGGCGTACTAAGGATATGGTCCTAGTTTATGAGGATATGAGGAACTAGTTATCAAAGGATATGAAGATGAAAGTTTTCAGACTAATCAAGATGACATGATGTTTCCAACAGGATACATATTCATTTTGAATGGAGGTGCAGTGAGTTGGAAGAGATCAAAGTAGAGTGTGGTCGCAAATTCTAGAGTAGAGTCTGGGTATATCGCAACTTCAGAGGCAGCTAAAGAAGTAGTTTGGATGAGAAGATTTCTCAAGGAGTTGGATGTGATACCTAACAGTAAATATCCCATCACATTGTACTATGATAATACTACAATAGTGGATCTTGTAAAAGATTCATGGTCACATCAGCGGACGAAGCACATACTTCAGATGTATCATATCTTGAGGGATTTTTCTCAAAGAGGTGAAGTCGCAGTGAGAATTATTTCCATGCAATAAAGTGTGGCAGACCCATGGACTAAAGCCTTGAATTAGTAGAAACATGATCACCATGTGAGGTTTAATGGACTTAAAGTCGTAGGCAGTTGGCTATAGTCTAAGTGGGGGTTTGTAAGATTCAGTGTCCTAGAACCAAATGGTTGTACTTTGATTACATGGATATTTAATTTATTTAAATATAAAACATATTATTACATATATTTCATTATTCTTCATGACTATGATGTTATAATGTCTTAGAGTATTTGTTGCATTGATAAGGTCATGGCAGTTCCACGCTATGATGTGTACCTTGAAATACTATTACAATATTCTTAAATATAGTTCTATAGTTTGATGACATACTATGAAAGGAAACATAACATGAAGACCGTTAGATGCGAGTACTCATAAGCATATGAGTCTTCCTCTCATGAAGTTATCACTTGGTAATCTCCAAGACAAGAGATTATGAGAACAGATCCACCAGTAGGAATTCTGCAGGTTTTGGTGTCATTGGATATTTCTATTTGCGAGTGTGTGTAATTATCCTTAGACTTTAATATTATCATTAATACGTGTCATGACTCACACACATTTATTTACTGATGAAAACTGTTATACAGACAGTTGGCGGGAAGTAGGGTACGTTGGGTGCATCACGAGTGACATGATATTAATGGATAAGTTGAGGAAGGATTTTCCCCTTCCATTTATGGAAGTTGATATCTCTTCCCTTTGATTGAAATAGAATTGTCGCACAAAATTCCATGGCCATGGTGTAACATCGAGTTTATCTTAGGTAGTCAAAGAACGATGTATCAAGAATAAAGGTTGATGACATTATCATGAAACCTGCTTGATGAGATATTGAGACAGAGGGATTATATTACACAGTGATCATTCGTATGTGGATTTCGTTGTTGTGAATTTAAGTTCTTTCTATTAGGTTCCTTGACCCATTTCTAGACAATACTCTTGGACTTTAGGCAATCTTTCCTAATGACAATGAGAAATAATCCTCGAGGGTCACACACTAAGTGTTTTTAGCAGTCTTGGTTAAATTCTATTTGAATTTAATTAATGAAATAAATATTATTCTCAAGATCATGGAATAATTTTATTCAAGTTAAGATGATCGAATAAATCAAATTAAATATATTTATTTATTTTATTGAACAATTAATAAATATTTTTTAATAGTTTTTAAATAAAATATTTATTTAAGAGAATAAATTATTTATTTATTTATTCGGGTGTTCAATAAATGGAAGTGGAGTTCGAGCGAACCAAGGCCAGTCCAGTTGTAAAATAATTATTTTCTAGATGGTAAATAATTATTAGTTGGCACAAGTTAAATAAAAATGATGCTGTTATTATTTTGTGATGCGATTTTGTTTTCATAATTCTATATTACGCAAGTTGATGCACCATAAATAATGACATAGTATTATTATTATGAGCATGAGTTTTCTCTAAGTTCATTAATGTATTTAATTTTTATTATACAATTTAATATTCTAACTGAAGTTCTATGCATATAAATATACAAGTATGTCTATTGTGTCATATATAAAACACTGCACACTTGGTGAATTGAGAATTGTTGAGCTAAACAATTTCTCTCTCGAATCCTCTTCCCGCCCCTCTCAAGAATGAGAGACATTTTTCAAGGCCGAATAACAAGCGATCAAGAACGAACAACCCAAGACACTCACTTCACCTCGCTAGCACCCAAATAACAAGTGTTGTCGATCAGAGGCCATCAGAGCACATGTGGATCACCCCTAGAGGGATTCTAGTTTGGATCCTCGCAAGTGAAACAAAATAATTTGAAAGGGTCATTCCTAACGATCAACATCATCAAAAAATAAAATATTGAAGGTCTAGGTATTCTTTTCTTTATGAAATTAATTAAATTAATTATAAACATGATGTGAAAGATCCTCTATATAGGTTTCATACCTCTTCTTTATTTATCTAAATCTTTGATTCAATTTCGTGGAGACTGATGTTCATCATCATATTGATCCTGGAATAATCATTGATCATGGTAAAAATTAAAGTTCGGTTCAATCCCAGCCATTCTTCCGCTGCACCCGGAACCTTCAAGTGGTATCAGAGTGGTTACATAATAGTTTATAATTATTTAAGTTTTTCATTGATGGCATACACATTTAATAATTTAATTGTTTCAATTCAATTAAATCGTTCAGCAAAACTAAATCTCAAGATATATTCCTCCTCTTTCGTTTTTGGTTCACCTTACAGAAACGATCTTTTTCTTTTAATTTTGATTAAAATAAAATAGAGTATCTCATCTGGAGGTGCCAATGCTTCCTGGTCATACAACACCAGAACACACAACATGTATTTGGTAGTACACGCTGTGTAGTCAAGATTCATTGAATCAGACTGGTCTGCTAAACCAAGTTGTGTGTTGGAGTCTTTTTATGTCTTAAATGAATCCATGTGTTGACCAGGAATAGGTGGCACACAGTTTCTATATTACACGCCATGTATTCCACTGAACACAGTGTGTATTCCCTTCAGGTTAGGGTCAGATCGTGTACCCTATACATAGCTTACCCAACTAGGAACCGTGTAACGTGGATACTACAAGACGTGTGGCATACTGAACATGCCATGTACTCCGATGATTTTTGAAGTACACTCACACACCATTTACTTGGGCGTATACTTCATATAGATGGTTAAACATAGTACACACCATATATTTGGAACTACACACAATGTACTCATCCAAATTATACAGATTTACTAAAAATTATTATTATATTATACAAACCCTTGAGACATGTACAATATTACGGGCGTAAAGCTGAGGCACAACATGTGATAGGTGTTATATATATATATGTTTTTAATTTAACATCGGTATAATGTTCATTTCTACTCATTGGGTTTTTATGAATAAGAATTTATCAGGTTGCCTCCAAGGTATAAGTTACGTACAAAGATAATTTATAATGAATTTATTTGTTTAAAATTATGATGGTTTATAATCTCAATGAAATTCAGAAAAAGGGTTTAAGATTAAAGTATTGATTAATTAAATATGATAATTAATTGATTCAAGTATGATTTATCTTAAACAATAACGATTAAATAATTGAATGCTAGTTTTATTTATGAGTAAACATCGTTTCTTGTATGGATGATCATGAGCTAGACCAAGACCTTTGTATGTGGATGATTTCTTTTAATTTATTTATTTAAATTAAATTTGTTGCCCTGAAATCCATCTCTACTCATTAATATGTAGGGCCTACATTCCCAAGGTTTCTTTTATGTAAAACCACTTTTTACCCCTCACCTGAATGTGAGTTAAAAAAGGCATATATAATGGATGGAACTCCCAAGCTAGTGTAGTTGGTTTAAGTTGGACCTGAGATGAAACTAATCCTAGGAGATACAGAGGTGGACAGATGGAAAGCTGAAAACATGAACCGCAAAGGTTCAAGATGTTTCTCCCCTAGGTTAGGGTTAGTTTATCAACTACTAGATAAACTGACCATTAGAAAATATAATGACCATTCTCTTTATTTTCTTTCTGTCAATTTCATGGTTTATCATTATGGATGTGTTGTCATGATTGTATAATTAATGAATAAAACAAGAATGCTAGATTGAACTAAAATAAACAAAACTTTTTCATAAATATTATCAAGGCAAGGTTAATAACTTAAGTAAGTTCCACTTAATATTAACAAGCATGTGATAATGATAATAAGCAATTCATACACAAGAGATAAAAATCTCTCAAATAAAATATTAAGTCAGACCAAGCCTTATGTTACTTGATTAAGATAAAAAACTGAATAAAACTATGTGTTTGAGCAACCCTTGTTAGGACACATACTTTTATATAGGAAGACCTTATGTAAGTTTTCGGGTTGACTTGACCATATTACATCAAGAGAAGTATCCCTTTCTAGACATGGTGTAAAATTTGGAGGCAAGGGTTGAGTAAATCCAAATTCATGATTTTAGGATTGGGGAGTCCACTCAACAGATCAAGGAGCTGCAAGCCCATAGTTGGAAAAGACCTATCTACCTAAATACCTTCTAATAGCTTGACCAACCCTTGTTGGGGTTATGCAAAGGGGAATATGGATCCTTTCCACTAGAATTTCATGGCAACTGTACATTCCAAGTTCAATTGTGAGGGCTATTGGGACTTTATAAAATAGTGGGAGACTTAATAACATTTATTATTTCTTATAAAACATAATCAAGAAAGTAAGAAGGATATACTATTTTAATTATAGAATAAAAATGAAAAAATCATCAACCAAACTATCCCTGCGATCAATTCTAGATAAAGACAAAAAACTCACTGGTAGTAACTTCCAGGAATGGTTTAGACGCCTTCAGGTTATCCTACGACATGAACGGAAGTCTTACAAGCAGGAGTCAGCATTACCTAATCTGCCTACTAAAGAGGTGAGTGATGATGACTTTCTAGTCTATGAGAAACATATGAATGATGCGGTCGACGTTAAATTTTTGATGCTATCATCACTGTCTAGTGAGATCATGAAGTCTCATGAAAACATGGTTTCTTATAGTATGATCAAGAACCTTTGAGGTATTTACTAGGAGTGAGAAAGACAATAAAGGTTTGAGATCTCTGAGGCACTCTTTCAGAGTAAGCTTGGAGATGGTGCCTCAACTGGGCCTCATGCAATCAAGATCATTGGCTACATTGAGCACCTGGATGTTCTAGGGTTTAAACTCCCGGAAGAACTGGGCACTGATCTCATTCTCACATCACTCCCTCAGAGCTTCTCTATCTTTGTTGTCAATTTCAATATGAACAACATTGAGAAATCTCTATCTAGTCTTCTTATCCTCATTCACCAAGTGGAAAAAGATATAAAGTGTAAAAATACTTATATCCTTATGGTGAATAAGAGGAAAGGGATAGGGAAGAGCTTTAATCCTTAAGATTCTTGAAGACCTTCTAAGAAAAGGAAGATCAAAGGGTAGGCAAGGAAAGATGAGGATGTTTGTCTCGCATGTGGCAAGAAGGGCCATTAGAAGAATAACTACACCAAGCCTAAGAAGCAAGGGGAAGCTTTAGGTGCATTTGTTATCGAATGAAATCTATTTGTTTCTAAAAATTGGGTATTAGATATAGCTTGCGGTTCTCACATATGTATCCAAATATAGGAACCAAGTATATACAGGAAGATTGACTGAGGGGAGGTTGATCTACGAGCAGCCAACGGAGCCAGACTTTCTGCTATAGCTGTTGGGGACTACCACCTCACATTGCCAACTGGGATGATCTTGGTGTTAAAAGGGTTTTTGTAATGTTCCATCTATTAATAAAAACATTATTTCTATATCCAGATTAGATACATATGTATTTTTTCATGTTTAGAAATGAATGTTTCTTCTTTTAAAAAGATAGCATTTGTTTTGGTAGGGAATATTTATACAATGATATTTACGTGTTGGATTACACAAACCAAGTAATGGCGATCGATAAAAAAGATACTTCACATTACTCATACCACACCCAAATTTGAAATCACCGACTAGGTCATGTAAATGAGAAACACCTGAAAAAGTTACATCAAGATGGATGTTTAGATTCTTTCAAACTAAAACCGCTTGGTGTATGTCATGCATGTTTACAAGGAAAAATGGCCAAAGCCTTATTTAGTAGGAAAGGTGAAAGGGATAAATAAATTCTGAAATTGGTTAATGCTGATGTTTGTGGACCATTTCTAGTTGAATCAAAGTGAGGGTACTCATACTTAATAACTTTTAATGATGATTTTAGTAGATATGGATATATCTACTTAATGAGGTATAAGTTAGATTCTTTTTATAAGTTCCAAGAGTACAAGAATAATGATGAGAATTATCTTGGTAAGAAGATTAAGAAACTCCGCTCAGACTGAGGTGAAGAATATCTTCTTTGAGACTTAATTGATTTCTTATGTGAGTTTGGAATCCTATCCCAAATCACTCCTCCATACACGGCCTAATGGAATGGTGTGACTGAAAGGAGGAATTGCACCTTGTTGGACATGGTGAGATCAATGATGAATCACGCAAGTCTTCCATTATCCTTTTGGGGATATGTGTTATGAATAGTAGCACACATATTAAACCAAGTACCAACTAAATCGATAAATGGTATTCCATACGAGTTCTAGAGTGGAAAGAAATCCATATTATTGAATTTACATGTGTGGGAAAGTGATACGTTTGTTAAGGCCTCTTCAGGTAACAAATTGCACCTCAAGGCATAAAGTGTACCTTTATAGGATACCCTAATGAAATAAGGGGATATGACCTATACAACCCCTCAAACAAAAAGGTTATAGTGGAAAGAAAACCCATATTCCTTGAGAGGGAGCACATCTCCAAAAGAGATAGTGGGACTGAGATAGACTTCAATGAAATTGAGGCTTAAGGTACACAAGAGTTGGTAAAAGAATATATTCCACAAAGCCCCATGGAAGAAAGAATTGTTCTAGAGACACAAGAGTTACATATGAGTACAAGAGAGTTTAGAGAACCAGAACGGTATGGTTTTCTAGTTAATGAGGATGGTGACTAATTATTAGCTGATAATAATGATCCTCTAACCTACAAGGAAGCAACAAGTGGCATAGATGTTCCTAAGTGGAAAAAAGCCATGAATTCTAAAATGGATTCCATGTACCAAAACCAAGTCTGGATTTTCGTAGATCATCCAGTTGATGTAAAGCCTATTAGTTGTAAATGGGTATTTAAGAAGAAACTTGACATGGTAGGAAAAGTCAACACCTATAAGGCATGATTGGTTGCAAAAGGGTTCAAACAACGTCGAGGCATTGTCCGCAATGAAACCTTTTCAGTAGTTGCAACGCTGAAATCCATTAGAATTATATTGGCCATTTCCATTTACCATGACTATGAGATTTGGTAAATGGATGTCAAAATAGCCTTCCTTAACGGGAACCTTTAGGAAGATGTCTACATGACACAACCTAAAGGGTTTATGACTCCAAATGAATTTAATAAGGTATGCAAGTTGAAGAAATCCATATATGGAATAAAGAAAGCATCCGGGTCATGGAATATTTGTTTTGATGAATCCATAATGAAATATGGTTTTATCAAGAATGAATGTGATCATTGTGTTTACGAATGATTTAGTGGGAGTGTAGTCGTTTTCCTAATATTATATGTTTATGACATATTACTTATTGGAAATGAGATACCAGTCTTATAGACTATTAAGGCATGGTCTAATCAATGCTTTTTCATGAAGGACTTGGGTTATGCAGCATTTATTCTTGGGATAAAAATCCATCATGATAGATCCAAGAGATTTTTAGGCTTAAGTCAAAGTACATACATTGATAATATAATGAAGAGATTAAATATGTAACAATCCAAGAGGGGATTGTTTCCAGCATCACATGGCATTCATCTTTCTAAGAAAATGTATCCTCATAAACATGAAGAAAGAAATATAATGGCAAGGACTCCATACGCATCAGTGATTGAGTCAGTCATGTATGCCATGATATGTACTAGGATGGATGTCGCCTATGCATTGAGTGCGGTAGGTAGATATCAAGTTGTCCCAGGTGAACTCCATTGGATGGAAGTCAAGAAAATCCTAATATATCTGAGGTGTACCAAGGATATATTCCTTGTTTGTGGAGGAGATGAGGAACTAGTCATCAGAGGACATGTAGATGCTAGTTTATAGAGTGATCAAGATGGAATGAAGTCTCAAATAGGATACATCTTCACTTTGAATGGAGGTGGAGTGAGCTAGAATATCTCAAAGCAAAGTGTGGTTGCAGATTTTATAATAGAGTCCGAGTATATCGCAGCTTTTGAGGTAGCTAAAGAAGTAGTTTGGATGTGAAGCTTCATCTAGGATCTGGATGTGATACCTAGAAGTAAAGATCAAATCACAATTTACTGTGATAATAATACAACGGTGGATCTCACAAAATAGCCAAGGTCACATCAACAGAAAAAGCACAAACTTAGGAAGTATCATCTCTTGAGGGATTTTTCTCAGAGAGGTGAAGTTGTAGTGAGTAGTATTTCCACAGAAGAAAACATGGTGGACCCCTTGACTAAACCCCTGACTTAGCAGAAACATGATCACCACGTGAGGTCTAGTGGAATTAATTTCGTTGGAATTTGGCTCTAGTCCAAGTTGGAGTTTGTAAGAGTTGGTGTCCTAGAACCAACTGGTTGTACTTTGATAACATGGACATTTAATGTATTTAAATATTAAACATCTTATTACATATTGTTCACTGCTCTGCATGACTATGATGTAATAATGTCATAGAGTATTTTTTGCATTGATAAGGTCATGGCAGTTCCCCGCTATGAGGAGAACTTTGAAATTCTATAACAATATTCTTAAATATAGTTCTACGGTTGGATAAATACTATTATGGGACACATATCATACAGACTATCAGGTGTGAGTACTCATAACCATATGAGACTTCCTCTCATGAAGTTTGCCCTTGGTAATCTCCAAGACAAGAGATTATGAGAACAGACCCGCCAGTAGGAATTTTGCATGTTTTGGTGTCATCAGATATTTCTATCTATGATCATGTGTAATGGTCCTTAGACATTATGATTATCATTAATACATGTCATGACTCACACACTTTGATTTACTAATTAAAACCTTTATGCAGACAGTTGGAGGGAAGTAGGGTACATTGGGTGCGTTATGACTGGCATGTTATTAATGGGTAAGTCTAGGAAGGATTTGTCCCTTCCATTTATAGAAGTTGATATCTCGGACTTTTGATTGAAATATAACCACCGCACAACATTCCATATCCATGGTGTAACGATGAGTTTATTTCAGGTAGTCAAAGAACGACGTATCAAACATAAAAGTTGATGACACTATCATGAAACCTGATTGATGAGATATTGCGACAAAGGGATTATATTACACAGTGAATGTTCATATATAGATGTTGTTGCTGCAACATTACATCCTTTATCTTGGGTTCCTTGACCCATTTCTAGATAGTACTATTGTACATTAGGAAAGCCCATGTAATGATAATGAGAAATAATCCTAGAGGGTCACAAACTATGTGTTTTTGGTGGTATCAGTTAAATTCTATTTGAATTTAATTAATGAAATAAATATTATTCTCAAGATTGTGGAATAATTTTATTCCAGTAAAAATGATCACATAAATTAAATAAAATATTTTTATTTACTTTATTGAACATTTAAAAAATATTTATTTACTAGTTTGTAAATAAAATATTTATTTAAGAGAATAAATTTTCAGGTGTTCAATAAATAGAAGTGGAGTTTGAGCAGACCAAGGCCGGTCCGGTGGTAAAATAATTATTTGCAAGATGGTAAATAATTATTTTACTAATTGGAACAAGTTAAAATAATAATGATGCTGCAATTATTTTGTGATGTGTAATTTTATTTATAATTTTGTTTTTCACAAGTTGGTGCACCATAAATAATGATGTGATATTATTATTATGAGCATGAGTTTTCTCTAAGTTCATGAATGTATTTAATTTGTGGTATGTAATTAAATATTGTAACTAAATTTCCATGCATATAAATAGACAAGTACGCCTATTGTGCCAGACACCACACGACACCAAATAGTACATCCAGTGAATTGATAATTGTTGAGCTAAACAATTTCTCTCTTGAATCATATTCCCATCCCTCTCAAGAATGAGAGACGTTCTTCAAGGCCTAAGAAGAAGTGATCAAGAGCGATCCACACAAGACACTCGCTTCGCCGCGCTAGCACCCAGATAACGAGTAGTGTCGATCAGAGGCCATCAGATCACATGTGGATCACCACTATAGGGATTTTAGTTTGTATCCTTAAAAGCATAATGAGATAATCTATAAGGGTCATTAAGGATGATCAATATCATCAATGAAGAAAAATACCAAAGATCCAGGTATTATTTTTCCTTATGAAATTAATTAAATTAATTATAAACATGATTTACAGGATCCACTCTAATGGTTTTTAGCCTCTTCCTTATTTATATAAATCTTAGATTCTATTCTGTGGAGACTAGTGTTCACCATCATATTATTCCCGGAATAATCATTGATCATGGTAAAAATCAAAGTTGGGTTCTACCCAACCACACTTCAACTACGCCCGGAACCTATAAGTGGTATCAGAGTTGTTATATCATAGTTTATAATTATTTAAATATTTCATTGATGACTTATGCATTTAATAATTTAGTTTTTTCAATTCAAGTTAATCGTTCTGTAAATATGAATCTCGAGATCTATTCCTCCTCTTTCATTTCTAGTTCACCTTACAAAAAAGATCTTTTATTTTAATTTTTATTAAAATAAAATAGTGGATCTCATCCGGAGGTGCCAAAGCTTTCTGGATATACAACACCAGAACACACAAAATGTATTCGGCAGTACACACCATATAGTCAAGATTCAATGCCTCAGACTGGTTCGCCAAACCAAGTTGTGTGTTGGAGTCTTTCTATGTCTTAGATGACTTTGTGTGTTGACCAAGAATAGGTGGCACATGATTTCTAGATTAAATTCCATGTAGTCCACTGAACACGGTGTGAAGTCCCTTTAGGTTAGGGTTGGACTGTGTACCCTTTACATGGCTTTCCTGGCTAGAAACTATGAAATACGGATACTACCCGATGTGTGGACCACTGAACACAGCGTGTACTCTAAAGATTTCTGAAGTACCCTCACACGCCATTTCACCAGGTGTGTACTTTAGATGGATGGTGAAGAATAGTACATGCTGTATAGTTGGAACTACATGTCGTGAAATCATCCAAATTATGTTGATTTATTAAAATTTAATATTATGTTATAGAAACCCTTGAGACGTGTACCATTGTGCGGGTGTAATGCTGAGGCACAACATGTGATAGGTGTTTTATATATATGTGTTTAATTTAACATCTGTGTAATGTTCATTTCCACTAATTGGGTAGTTATTAATAGGAATTTACTAGGATGCCTCCAAGGTACAAGTTATGTACAAAGATAATTTTAAATGAATTTATTTGTTTAAAATTATGGTGGATGAGAATCTTAAAGAAATTTAGAAAAAAGGTTTAAGATAACAGGATTGGTTAATTAAATATGATAATTAATTGATTTGTGCGTAATTTATCTTAAACAAGAACAATTAAAGAATTTAATACTAGTTTTATTTATGCCTAAACATCATTGCATGTACGGATGATCATGAGCTAGACCAAGACCTTTGTATGAAGATTGTTTATTTTAATTAATTTATTTAAATTAAATTTGTTGGCCTGCTATCCATCTCTCCTCATTAATATATAGGGCCTACATGCTCAAGGTTTATTTTATGTAAAAAATCCCTTTTAACCCTCACTTGCATGTGAGTTAAAAAACGACATATGTAACGGATGGAAATCCCAAGATATTGGAGGTGGTTAAAGCTAGAGTTGAGATGAAACCAATCCCAAGATATATAGAGGTGGATAGGTGAAAAGTTGTAAACATGAACCCAAAAGTTTCAAGATGTTTCTCCCACAGGTCAGGGTTAGTTTATAAACCACTAGATAAAATAACCATTAGAAAATCTCAGGACCATTCTCTTTATTTTATTTCTATTAGTTGCATGGTTTATCACTATGGATGTGTTGTCACGATCGTGTAATTAATGAATTAAATAAGCATGCAAGATAAAAATAAAATAAACCAGACTTATGCGTAAATATTATCAAGACATGGTTAATCACTTAAGTAAGTTCCACTTAATATTAATAGGCATATGATAATGATAATAAGAAATTCACACATAAGAGATAAAAATCTCTCAAATAAAATATTAAGTCAATAAAACTATTTGTTTGACCAACCATTGTAGGGACACATACTTTTATACAGGAAGCCCTTATGAAAGGTTTCAGGTTGACTTAACCATAATACATCAAGAGGATCATCCCTTTCTAGACTTAGTGTAATATTGGACGCAAGAGTTGAGGAAATCCAAAGTCATGATTTTGGGATTGGGGAGTCCACTCAACAGATCAAGGAGTTGCAAGCCCACAGTTGGCAATGAACTGCCTACCTAAATACCTTCTAATAGCTTGACTAACCCTTGTTGGGGTTATTCTAAGGGGAATATGGATCCTTTCCACTATAATTCCATGGAAACTGGACATTCCAATTTCAATGATGAGGGATATTGGGACTTGATAAAATAGTCGAAGACTTAATAAAATTTATTATTTCTTATTAAATGTAATCAAGAAAGTACTAATGATATAACCTTTTAATTTTAGATTAAAAATGAAAAACTCATCAACCACACTATATCTATGATCAATTCTCGATAAAGACAACATCCTCACCAACAGTAACTTCAAGTAATGGTTTAGACACTTTCGGGTTAACCTATGCCATGAACATAATTCTTACCTGCCGGAGTCATCATTACCTAAGATGCATTTTAAAGAGGTGAGTGATGAAGATTTCATAGTCTATGAGAAAAAAATGAAAGACGCAGTCGATGTTCAATATTTGATGTTATCATCAATGTCTAGTGATCTCACGAAATCTCATGAAAACATGAATTCTTATAGCATGCTCAAGAACCTCTATGGTCTTTACCCAAAGAGAGCAATATAGGAAAGGTTTGAGATCTCTAAGGAACACTTTCAGAGTAAGATTAGGGAAGGTGCCCCAATTAGGCCTCATGTATTCAAGCTCATTGGCTATATTGAGTGCTTGGAAGTTCGAGGGTTTAAACTCCGTAAAGAACTGGGCACCGATCTCATTCTCGCATAACCCCCTTAGCTTCTCTAACCTTGTTTTCAATTTTAATATGATCAACATTGAGAAATCCCTCTCTGATCTTCTTATCCTAAATCTCCAAGTGGAAAAAGATATGAAGTGAAAAAAATTCTTATGTCCTTATGGTGAATAAGAGTAAAGGGAAGGAGAAGAGCTTTAAGCCCAAAGATTTTTCATGAAATTACAAGAAAAGGAAGATCAATGGGGAGGCAAGGGAACATAAGGCTATTTGTTTCACATGTGGTAGGAAGGGACACTGGAAGAAGAAATGCACCCATCCTAAGAAACAAGGGGAAGCTTCATGTGTGTTTGTTATCAAATGCAATCTATCTATTTCTTCAAATTGGTTATTAGACACAACATGTGGTGATCACATATGTATCCAAATATAGGAACCAAGAAGATTCAATAAAATTTGTCGAGGGGATGTAGATCCACAAGAATCCAACGGAGCCAGACTTATTGTTGTAGTTGTCGGGGATTACCACCTCACATTGCCAACTGGGATAATCTTGGTGTAAAAAAGTTGCTATTATGTGCCTTCTGTTACTAAAAAAATTCTTTCTATATCCATATTAGATACAGATGGATTTTTTTTTCAAGTTTGGAAATGAATGTTGTGTCTTTTACAAAGATAACATTTGTTTTGGTAGGTCATATTTATACAATGGTCTATACGTGTTGGATTACAAAAACCAAGTAATGGTAATTAATAACAAAGATACTTCACATGACTCATACCAGAAAAAACTTGGGCATCACCAGCTAGGTCATGTAAATGTGAAATGATTGACAAAGTTACATCAAGATGTATATTTAGATTCTTTAGAATAAAACCACTTAGTGTATATCTTGTATGTTTACAAGACAAAATGACTAAATCCCTATTTAGTGGGAAAGGTGAAAGGGCTAAATAACTTCTTGAATTGATTCATACCGATGTGTTTGGACCATTTATAGTTGAATAAAGGGGAGGGTACTCATACTTCATAACGTTTAATACTGATATTAAAAGATATGGATATATCTACTTAATGTGGTATAAGTCAGATTCTTTTGATAAGTTCAAAGAATAAAAGAATGAAGTTGAGAATTAGCTTGGTAAGAAGATTAAGAAACTCCACTCACACTGAGGTGGAGAATATCTTAATCAAGACATCATTAATTACTTACAAAATTTGGGATCCTATCCCAACTCACTCCTCCATACATGCCCCAATGGAATGGTGTGAGCGAAAGGAGGAACCACACCCTGTTGGACATGGAGAGATCAATGATGAGTCATGTGAGTCTTCTATTATCCTTTTGGGGATATGCTTTACAAACAGGGGCAGACATTCTAAACCAAGTACAAACTAAATCGATAAATGGTATTCCATATGAGTTATGGAGTGGAAAGAAATCCATATTATCGAATGTACATGTGTGTGAATCAAAGATTTTGTTAAGGCCTCTTCAGGTATGAAACATGCACCCCGAGGCACAAAGTTTACCTTTATAGGATACCCTAAGGAAAAAAGTGGATATTACCTATAGAAACCATCATTCAAAAAGGTAATAATGGTAAGACATTCCATATTACTTGAGAGGGAGCACATCTCTAAAATAGATAGTGGGAGCGAGATTGACTTAGATGAAGTTGAGGCACAAGGTACACAAGAGTTGGTACATGAACATATTCCACAAAGACCTGTGGAAGAAATAACTGTTCCAGAGACACAAGAGCTGTGTAGGAGTACAAGAGAGGTTAGAGAACTAGAACGGTACAATTTGATAGTTACTGAGGATGTTGACTCATTATTAGTCGATAATAATGATCCTCTAACCTATAAGGAAGTAGTAAGTAGCATAGATGTTTCCAAGTGGCAAGAAGCCGTGAATTTTGAATTGGATTCCATGTACCAAAAACAAGTATGAATTTTGGTAGATCCTCCAGTTGATGTAAATCCTGTTGGTTGAAAATGGGTATTTAAGAAGAAACTGGACCTGGAAGGACAAGTTATTACCTATAAGGCATGACTGGTTGCAAAAGGGTTCAAACTGCATCAATGCATTAACTATGATGAAACCTTTTCACCATTTGCAATGCTGAAATCTATTAGAATTATATTTTCCATTACCGCTTACCATTTCTATGATATTTGGAAAATGGGTGTCAAGACATCCTTCCTTAATAGGAACCTTCAAGAAGATGTCCACATGACACCACCTAAAGGGTTTAGGACTCCAAAGGATGCCAATAAGGTATGCAAGTTGTAGAAATCCATTTATGGATTAAAGCAAGAATCCATGTCATGGAAGATTCATTTTGATGAATCCATAATGAAATTTGGTTTTATCAAGAACAAATGTGATCCTTGTGTCAACAAACGGTTTAGTGGGAGTGTATTCGTTTTTTTAATAGTATATGTTGATGACATATTACTTATTGGAAATGAGATACCAGTCTTATAGTCTGGTAAGGAATGGTTGAATCAATGCTTCTCTATGAAGGACTTGGGCGAGACGACATATATTCTTGGGATCAAGATCCATCATGATAGATCCAAGAGATTTTTGGACCTATGTCAAAATACATACATTGATAAGATACTAAAGAGATTCAGTATGGAAGAATCCAAGAGGGGATTGTTTCCAGCATTACAGGACATTCATCATTCCAAGAAAATGTGTCCTTATACACATAAAGAACGAAATAAAATGGAAAGGATTCCATACGCATCAGCGATTGGTTCAGTCATGTATGTCGTGATATGTACTAGGTTGGATGTTGCCTACACATTGAGTGTGGTAGGAAGATATCAAGCTGACCCAGGTGACCACCATTGGATGGAATTCGAGAATATCCTAAAGTTTCTGAGGCATAATAAGGACATGTTTCTATTTTACAGAGGAGATGAGGAACTAGTCATCAGAGGATATGTAGATGCAAGTTTCCAGATTGATCAAGATGACATGAAGTTGCAAATAGGATACATATTCACTTTGAAAGGAGATGTAGGGAGCTGGAAGAGGTCAAAGTAGTGTGTGGTCACAGATTCTATAGTAGAGTCCAAGTATATCATAGCTTCTGAGGTAGCTAAAGAAGCAGTTTGGAAGTAAAGCTTCGTTCATGAGCTTAAAGTGATACCTAGCATTAAAGATCCCATCAAATTGTACTGTGATAATAATACAGTGGTGTCTCTCGCAAAATAGACAAGGTCACATCAGCGGATGAAGCACATAGTTTGGAAGTATCATCTTTTAAGGGATTTTTCTTAGAGAGGTGAAGTTGTAGTGAGAAGTATTTACATGAAAGACAATGTGGTGGACCCCTTGACTAAATCCTAGACTCAGTAGAAACATGATCACCATGTAAGGTCTATCAGACTAAAAGTCATAGGTAGTTATCTCTAGTCCAAGTAGAAGTTTGTAAGAGTTGGTGTCCTAGAACCAACTGGTTGTACATTGATTACATGGAAATTTAATGTATTTAAATATTAAACATATTATTACAAATTGTTCATTGTTCTACTTGAGTATAATTTAATAATGTCTTAGAGTATTTGTTGCATTGATAAGGTTAGGGCAGTTCCTCGCTATGATGAGAACCTTGAAATGGTATAAATATATTATTAAATATAGTTCTATGTTTGGATGACATACTACAATGGGACACATAGCATGTAGACCATCAGGTGTGAGTACTCGTAAGTAGATGAGACTTCCTCTCATGAAGTTCGCACTTGGTAATCTCCAAGACATGATATTATGAGAACAGGCCCACTAGTAGGAATTTTGTATGTTTTGGTGTCATTGGATATTTCTATCTTCCAGCATGTGTAATGATCCTTTGGATTTAAGATTATTATTAATACGTGTCACAACTCTCACACTTTGATTTACTGAAGAAAACCATCATACAGATAGTTGGAGGGAAGTAGGGTAGGTTGGGTTTGTCACAAGTGGCATGTTATAAATGGATTAGTTGAGGAAGTATTTGTCCCTTCAATTTATGGAAGTTGATATCTCATCCCTTTGATTGAAATTGAACTGTCGTGCGAAATTCCATGTCCATGGTGTAACGATGAGTTTATTTCAGGTTGTAAAAGAATGAAATATCAATCATAAAGGTTGAGGACACTATCATGAAACTTGCTTGATGTGTTATTGTGACAAAGGGATTATATTTCACAATGAGTGTTCATATGTGGATGTCATTTTTGTGACATTATGTTCTTTGTATTGGGTTCCTTGACCCATTTATAGATAATACTCTTGGACTTTAGGCAATCCCGCCTAATGACAATGAGAAATAATCCTAGAGGGTCACACACTAAGTGTTTTTTGCGGTCTTGGTTAAATTCTATTTTAATTTAATTAATTAAATAAATATTATTCTCAAGACCGTGGAATAATTTTATTCAAGTTAAAATGATGGAATAAATAAAATAAAATATATTTTTATATTTTACTGAACATTTAATAAATATTTATTTACAAGTTTATAAAAAAATATTTATTTAAGAGAATAAATTTTTTATTTTTTTATTCGGGTGTTCAATAAATGGATGTGGATTTCGAGTGGACCAAGGCCAGTCCAGTGGTAAAATAATTGTTTTCAAGATGGGAAATAATTATTTAACTAGTTTGCACAAGTTAAAATAATAATGACGCTGCTATTATTTTGTGACACTAAATTTTATTTATAATTATATTTTGCACAAATTGGCACACCATAAATAATGACGTGGTATTATTATTACAAGAATGATTTTTCTCTAAGTTCATAAATTTATTTAATTTAAGTTAGGCAAATAAATATTGTAACTGAAGTTCAATGCATATAAATAGACAAGTACACCTATTGTGCCACACACCACACAACACCGAATCATACACCCAATGAATTTAGAATTGTTGAGATAAACAATTTCTCTCTCAAATACTCTTCCCACCCTCTCAAGAATGAGATGTGTTCTTCAATGCTGAAGAACAAGCGATCAAGAATGACCGACACAAGACACTCGCTTAGTCGCGCTAGCACCCGAAGAACGAGCAGTGTCGATAAGATTCCATCAGAGCACCTATGGATCACTGCTAGAGGGATTCTAGATTGGATCATTATAAGCAGAATGACATGATCCAGAAGGGTTATTCCAGATGATCCACATCATGAACAAATAAAAATACCAAAGATCCAGGTATTATTTTTCTTTATGAAATTAATTAAATTAATTATATACATGATGTGCAAGATCCTCTATAAAGGTTTCATGCCTCTTCCTTATTTATCTAAATCTTTGATTCTATTTAGTGGAGACTGGATTTCATCATTGTATTGATCCCTGAATAATCATTGATCATGGTAAAAATCAATGTTGGGTTCCATCCCAACCACGCTTCAACTGCGCCCGGAACCTACACATCACATTACTGAAATGATAAGTGATATGGAGAATATCTTTCTGATTTCATTATTTCTCACTTCATACATGAGGGAGGGGATAGTAAACCATGTTCTTGGGGGTTCTCAGATTGGGAGAAAAAATATGGGAACTATGGGAGGGGTGACTGCAAACTGCTTCAAATCATTGGTTCCAACATATTGTTGTTAAATCTTACTAAGATAGAAGAGGATTCTCGAGAGGAAGAATTTACCATTGGATGAAAACTGGGTTTTATGAGGTATTTTTTACAAATCATAATGGGGTGTGTTATAGTATATTTAGAAAAATAAGTCCTCATATATCATACATTCTATCATGAAAAGATGAAAAAAGATTATCAAGACATTAAAGTGTCCAAAACTAAGAGTATAACCTATGGGGGAATATATCCCAGTATAAAATAAGTTTTTAGACCGATGTAGTCCATGATGTGTAGATTACCTTATATAGATCAGACTCATATGTATTAATGGTACATGTTTATTTCTTAGAGGACCCCCTATTGCGGAGACCCAAATTAAAACCTTATAAGTAGATCCCTATTCGTACATAGAAGAGGGGGAATTTTTTCCCCATGGTTGGGAATAGAAAATGAGGCCTAGGTGTTAATACATATCTTATTGGGATGAGAATAAAGCCGTGTATAGTTTATAGGGTGCAATATTGTTTAATATCATGTGGTGAGGCCATTATCTATATAGTTTAAATTCATATGGTAAGGACATAAACTGTACAGATTAATGTCATTTATTAAGGATGAAGGTGACTTGAGATGATTATGGTTAGACCAGGGTATAGGACCTGGGCATCATTATGCATCATTTTGGAGAATAAATCAAGCCACATGTAGTTCATAAAATACGTATTCCAAACACTAATTTAATTAATGTGTGGATAAAATGGGGGTTTTTTGTTTTGAATACAACCTCATTCATAGGATGAGAACCCATATTGGGTCCCCTCATGTATATTTGACTCATATATGAGTGCG
Organism: Viscum album; assembly: GCA_963277665.1. NCBI lineage: Eukaryota > Viridiplantae > Streptophyta > Magnoliopsida > Santalales > Viscaceae > Viscum > Viscum album. The sequence goes on along the minus strand of OY728119.1, from coordinate 173,188,744 downwards.
TGGTGGGAATTTCCTATATTGTGTTGCGGTTGGGCCCATAATTAGAGATTTGGATGTCACTACATATCTCATTGTAATGAGAATCAAGAAACGCATAGTTCTTGAATAAATTGTGTCATTTATTTTCATACAATGAGGAAATCTAGTGTACCTTTTAAGGTATTGTAACCTAGAACATGATAACCCTAATGATAATTGACATTCCTTACTCATTCGGAGAGTTCCTTTACCAAAAATCCAATTCCCACGTGATCTATGGTAGATTTGATAAACAAAGAGTGGAAAATGTTTCTTCCAGTATATAAAGGGAATTAAAGGGAAGGATTGGGGTATTTAAATATTTCAGTGACTAAGAAAAGAGTTATGATCGAAGTGTCACCATGAATCTCATTAAAATGAGAGTCAATATATATGAAGTTCTTGACATCCCATATAGCTTAATGCCATGCATTGAGGAAGAAGATGAACTGGTGTGAAAATAGGGAAATTTTGTGACTGGACCAGGGGATATAAACCGGATTTCACTATATATCTTATTGGAGTAAAAATCAAGCCACATATAGTTTTTGAAATTGTTCCCACTGCCGGTATGACCTGCTTGCAAGGAGTGGGGAATTTGTTTTGTTATTACTGGACCTGAAATTTGAGATCCACACATCATTATGCATCTCATCAGAATGAGAATCAAGACACATGTAGTTCTCAAAAGATTATTCCATTTATTGTCATGCAATGAGGAAATTGACCATGCTATTTAATATCTTATGTTAAGTACATGGGTCTCCTGACATGAAATAAACGTTGCAGCTGAAAAGGGTATATGATCCAGGGGTCATTATGCATTTCTATATAGTAAGAATCAAGCCACCTGAAGTTCATTAAAATTGTTCCCTATATAAATTAGGATGTGATTTTGGGAAAGGGGGACTTTAATATTTTTCATAATGATGGTTGGTCCCACGACATGAGGTCTATCCATCAATATGTATCTCATTGTAATGAGATTCAATCCATATGTTCTAGAAGTGTTCCCCATGTTGATCTAATTTGTATATAGGGATAGGGAGAATTTTATTTTCATTTATCATGGTTGGACCTGAGATGGGAGGTTCTGGCATCACTACGTATCTCATTATAATGAGAATCAAGATGCACAGAGTTTTGGAAACATTATTTAGATTATTATCATGAAGCAAGGACGTTGGCCATGAAGTTTTATTTCATATAGTAAAGTTGTTACCATGTTGTTGATTATACCTATAAATGGGGACCCAGTGACACTATAGAGTGGAAATGACGCAATGTGAGGCTTGTTTATGGGAGCTTCCCATCCTTTATTCCTCATTTCTAGCCAGGAAGGCATCTTGACCCATTGAGGTGTTTGAGGGGTGTGATTATAACTCACATATGAGATGGAGGCCCAGATTTAATGGACCATGAGGAGTATCTCAACTCATGTAATTTAGGGGGTTTCTTAACGTTGAATCTATGGTACTATAAATATGTATTTTAATGTCATGTTGTAAAGAGGGATAGTGTCTTGCAGTTTTATTCCATACGAATAGGACCATATTACATGCAGTTTATCACCGTGCAATAAGGATGATGATGCCACAAAGTTTAACATCATATGGAATGGAAGTTATTTCATTCATTTTAAGTTCATGAAAAAAGACTAGCAACATATTTTACTATCTTTTAGTTAATAAGTATGTCATGTTATTACAAAAAATATTTATTTAGGAGCCTTGCATTGGTTGGATTCGTAATGATCTCTCCATCCATTGAGATTAATGAATAAGATCCTTTAGAGTGGACCTTGTGTATCGATTAGGTTATTTCCCAATTTGTTTTATGATTTTGAGACTTATTTACTAGTATCATTAGAGGTATAAAGAATAACACCAGTTCCCCTTGGAGGAATGAGTAGAGGGGGACTTTATTGTTAAAGGCTCATACAATCCAATTTTGGTAGACTTCCAAGTGATGTGAGGTGTAAAATATTTTTTCATCCTGTCACTTGAATTAATCTATTCATTTCTAGGGCTTATCATTTATAGATAGTCTATAAAAGATACAAATATAGAGAGAGGAAAATTAAACCTTAGTGGGAATGACTTCTTCTATTGAAAATACCTGTAAATAAGGGGTATCCTGTGTGGTAGTATGAGTTATAGTATGATAAGACCATATGGTATGCAATAGATTATTAGAACAAGATATTTTATCCTTATACACCATATTATAGAGTATGTTTGATGGGGTGTTATTAAAGGCCTCTATTTGTCAATTATCCACTGCATTATAATGGGATGAATGGTTGGAATTGATATTGTACTCTTAAAAAAACATTTCCACCTCAATAGAGGAGAAATTGTTACCATTTTCCAACAGTATTGTGTGAGGGAAACCAAATATAGTAATGATGTTTTATTTCACAATGTTGATGATGATTTTATCCCGGACTTATATGAGTGGTATTTCCTCAACACATTTGGAGAAGAAATCAGTAGCAGTCACGATGTATTTGAACTACTTGGCCATGGATAGAGAGTATAACCTGAAAACATCCATTCCCCATATAAACAATGTCCAAGAGTATTTATATATATGTAGAAACACTTGGGGATGATGGATAAATATGGAATGCACATAGGAGTAATGTCATTTCTTGGGGAATTGTTTTCAATCTTGTGTCATTGAAGGCCAAAAGTATCCATGTGTTATTATTTGATTAGAAAGCATGTATCCTGACTAGTGGGAACTATGAAATATTGTGTGTACTTCTTCCATAACATCCATTGTCTCTTCTCCATTGATACATCTAAGGACCCCATCAAATCTTCATTTATAGAGTACTTTCTGGTGATTTGGGCCATCATAAAGAGTGAAGTTGGCTGCCCGCCGCTAGAGTTTCTCCTTCCCAACTATGTCCAGTGGGATTACTCCATTTTTTAGGTATTCCATTATAGGAATCATCCACATAGTGGTAGGGCCATATGGTTCAATTATAGTATTGAATTTATTTATGTCTTCCATTTTAGCCTGATCAAAAGTGATACTATTCAATCACGGGTGATGTTGATGGCCATCTCATCCCGATTTGGAACTTCAAGAGCTATAGTTGCATTCACCAATGCGTCTTCTTGGGTATTTTGTGATTGCATGATTGGGTAAATGTTGGATCTGAGGGGAATTATTCCATTAACCCTCAAACATAGTCAAACAAGGGGATTATATATTCTTTTCTAATAACATAATTTCTATTGATATATTTTATTACCAACTCAAAGTCACCCTTCACCACATGGTAGTCCACTGGTATTTGGATTGTTAGTTCTAGGCTTGTAATGATGACCTGATATTCTACCACATTATTAGTACAACCTTCTTATAACAGAAACGAGTAAGTTAAGACGGTCTTTTTTGGATAAATAATCACAAACTCTAAACCATTTTTTCAAGATTAGGGGCTTCCATTCTTCTCCCTATGGGACACCTGGATGCACTGTCAAAATATATTTCCCACATTTGGGGTCCTCATTGAATAAAAATATCTCTTCATTTAAAAATTAAGTATTTAATGATATTGTTTCTACATAGGAGTGTTCTTCAAGTAAATTTACTAGGTACTATCCTTTTAATGAATTATATGGAATATCACATATATAAATCAATTATAGAATAACCACCCACTTTTCTAGACTTCCTTCCAACATAGTGCGACTGAAGATGTATTTGGGTGGGTAATTACAAGAGACAAACTAGAATTCATGATGCTATAGGTAGTGCCTCATCTTATAAACCATAAAGATTAATTTCAAGATGCTTATCTCAGTGTATGAATAATGAGATTCAACATAAATAATGGATTGAATGAGATAATAAATGATTTTTTTATTCCCAACATCATTATTTTGTGCAAGGAATGTTCCCATAAATTGCTCCATGGATTTCACATATATGATGTGTGGATATCCCTCGATAGGTGGAACTAATACCATTGTGTTTGAGAGATATTTCTTGAGTTTGTAAAATGATTCCTGACAGTCACTGGTTAACTGATATGTGACCCTCTTCTTTATCAACTTAGTGAAAGGAAAACATTTCCTCCAAGGTTAGTTATAAATCACCAATTGTAGTCCAGGTGTCCTTGATGTACTCTCAAATATTTAAGGTTTTTAAGTAGTGATATTCTAAGGATTGTTTTTTTCTCTAGGTTACCTTCGATACCATAATGTAATACAATAAAGCTGAGAAAATTTCTTGAGGTTACCCTGAAAGCATATTTTAAGGGTTTAAACTTCAAGATATATTATCAAAAATTATTGAATATGGTATCAATATAATCTATATGGTTAGAACATTTTTAGGACATAACCACTAGAAAATCAACATAGAACTCAACATACATTCCCAGGAATGGTTTGATGATGTGGTTCATGGAGCGTTGGTATGTCGCACTGACATTCTTCAAGAAAAAGTGCATTACCACATAGAGGAATACTCCCTAGGGCCCTTTAAAGGTATAAAATTTATAATCTTCCAAGGCTATATTAATTTGGTTTCACTATGGATATCCATCCATGAAGGAGAGGGCTTGATAACCATACACCAAATCAATCATGTTTTTTTATTAGATCTGGGAAGCAATCTTTTGAACAATACTGGTTGAGATCTATAAAGTCGATTAAAACTCTGATTTTCCCATTCCTATTATTTATCAACAAGATATTGGATATAAATTTCAGACACTACACCTCTTAGATGAAGTTGAACTTAATGACCTTGTACACTTTAGCCTTAATTTTGGTGGTGTGAGTTGGGTGTGTCCTTCTGGATGCCTATTTGTATCCCTGATGGACTTCTTAAAATCCAAATTAGAGGCTAGTCACCTTAAGACAGAGACCTAGAATATCTATATAATTATAAGAAAACACATCCTGATGTTTCTTTAGAAAGGAATTATATACCTTATTTTCTTCAAAATTCATGGCTACACTGATCCTAGTGGGTCATGGATCTTCATCGATACAAATATTTATTTCTATGAGTTCATCGATATTGGTGGACACAAATTTTTTAAATGTTGGAGGGGAATCTTTGAGGTATTCCTATTATTCCCCTTCCCTATTTTTTACCTATTTTACATATTCCTAGGAATTAGGTAATGAAGAATATTTCTCAGAGTTAGAGGGGTAGTCAACATTTGGACATAAAAAAGATGAAGTAAATATTTTTGGCTTGATTTCTAGTGTCAGGCCTCTTTGTAGCTCCAAATGTGAAACAAGGGTCTGGGAATGGGAATCTTCATTTTATCCCATTATCATGACAACTTATTCTTTAATAGCTGATAAAAAAGATATTTTGATTCTATGGGGATGTAATGGATATATTTTTATCCAGTAATTCATTAATTCTTCGAGATTTGAAAACTTCTCCAACACAGTCGATCTTAGTTTTCATGACTGACATCACAAAATTTACTAGATATGCACCAAAATTTGGACCCACCCCTTTGATTTGATTGATGGGAAGTACATACTCTACACTGATATATTTTAAAGGGTTACCTAGAATTATCTCTATACCATTTAGAGCATTGATCTAAGTGAAATTATCTACCATGGATTGTTTCCCTTCTTTATTGTATAATAATACGTTGATGTACTATGAGTCAAAAGATTTTGATGTGGAGTTTTCACCATGAAATTTTCCAATTTTTCTATTGATAAAATATTTTATGCATTGATGGTATGATGAGGGGATAGACACATGCTTATGTAGTAAGGTTTACCTAGTAGGATGTTGAAGTCCATATCCTGCCTAACAACCTTGAATTCTGAGTCAGACATGATATCTCCAAACTGAGTTTAGAGTTTGATTTTAACTAGATTATTTTTCTCATTCTTTTCATATCCCCATAAAATTAAAGTGGAGGGGGACAAGTGAGATTCATTGAAACCTAGTTGAAAAAGTGTTCGGATTAGAATAAGGCAAAATCCTGAGCTGTTGTCAATGAAAGATCAACATATATCAACGTCATTTACCCTTCTGGATATATAAAAGGGTATGATGTGACCCTATATAATGGATTCATCATCCTGGTCTCTAAATGATATGATTGTGTGTCATTATGTAGGATCACTCCCTTCATGATATGGTTTTCCACTAACAACATCATCTTAAAATTCTCTAGGGCATGAGAAGGCCTATATGAGTGTATAGTGGGGATCTTTTGATAGACCAATAGAATCTAGGATTGAAATATTGGATGTAACTAGGGATAGTTTCTTAAAAACATCATACTTATAGTCAAGAGGTATGTTCTTCCCATCATGGGGAACTTCTACTATAGGTGCTTTATGAAGTGAAGTACCTGATGTAGATGGATCAGAACTCAGAATATGAGCTCAAGGTTATTCTACTCATGGTGGATGAGATCAAATAGGTCTTCCTACATGCTAGGGTAGATAAGGTGATACCATATCCTCTAGGTGATCTTTTAGTATGATTATGTTAGGGAAGACTTTGACATGTGTATAGAAACATTCTTTTTTTCCTTCTAAGCTCACTGGAGAGCCCTTCCATGGGTTTTGGCCGCATAGAGAGTTTGAGTAGGAATGTGGTTAGGGCAGTAACTCCAGGTATGACAATATCTTCTTCTATATCCTCAATCATGACAACCAATTCCCCTATTTCCCAAATCATTTTTTAGGAATTTAGTTTCAAATTCACACTCATTATCTAATAAGGGACCCGTTAATAGAATAACATTAATTGAACTAAAGATCAAGTTCTCATCTGATAGGGATTCCGTTTGGCAGGTTGAGTCTTATTTTACCATTTGGTAGGGTGGTTCCCATTATTTTGGGAATGTAGGCATAAATAAAACTAAAGTAAAAGAAAAATATTTCTTGCTAATAGGATCATATTACTATGTTTTTTTCTAAATTTTATGTCCATGTAACTTTTTTTAAGACGATATTTTAGAGGATTAAGATGTTAGTGAAGTTTGTGGTATTGTAGTGGAAGTATTTGAACTCGAAATTGGTTGTTTAAACTATGTTCAGAGGATATCATGAGTCTGGTTGATCAACTTTATACCTATCCAGTAGATGAACATATGCTTACTCTTTCAGCTAACTTCCATCCATTCATTCACTTTCTATGGAGTAATGGTAGAGAAACATTCTACTTGTGTAGGTGGGTTTCCAACTTCACTTTCCGAGAGTTGACCAACTTTTTCCAGTGGAATTTGAAAATAAAACACTTTTGGATATTGTGACGCATTTCTTGATGGAATTGGAAATAGTTTGATTGATCTTATTCACCATCTTTATTGGGCTTCCTGGACTTTAGAAATTTGATCATGTTATTATCCAATGTTGAGATGAAGTATCTAGGGACTTGGTCATTTTGAAAAGAATATACCTTATTTTTAATATCCTCAAATTATCTTCATCTCTAATATCTTTAATCACTCTAACGAGGTGGGATTTGTTGGGGATGCTCAAGAGGTGGAGCTACACGATTCAGTGTAGTCTTTGGAGTGAGAGCAGGTACATGGGTTTGATTTTGTTTAACAATAGTGATATATTCTTTCCCCACTGTCTTTCCTTAAGATGAAAGAATTAATTATGACATAGACTTGGTCCTTGTGATAAAATCTTCTACTCTTTGAGTGATCACAGTAAGATCTAGAAACCCTCGTATGTATTTTACAGGGATATGTTATATGTACAAGTTGTTGGGATGATTTTCTATATAGATGGTCAATAAGTCTTCTTGATGGAGTGGTAGGTTCAAGGAGTAGGTCAATCCTTTCCACCAAGGAATTAAGTATGAGAACCTTTCATTATCCCCCTAAATTTAGTTTGAAAGGTCAATGACCATTTTATTCTATAGCATTGAGATCAAATAGAAGTGGAAATTTTGATGGAGGTATTCCCACCTCATAACTGAATGAGCCTGAATGATGGTGTGTCGTACCAAGGATGGTCCATGTATTGTTTTTATGAATAACCTAAGTTTCAATACCTCCTATTGTTCAGCGGTACCCATAGTAAGATCACATTGAGAGACTAAATGTTTCAAATGCTACTCCAGGCCTCCCGAGCCATTAAAATTTAGAAATGATGGGTTTCAAAATTTCGGTCAGGGAAGAGTAGAATCTACCCATTAAAGGTAAGGTTTATTTTCTGATAGTATCGAATCATTATGTTCTTTAATGGATTCCAATCGATCTGTGAGTTAGTCAAAAGAATTTATGAGCCCTCGGGTAATGTCTGGCTAGGCCACCACTTGAACATGTTCCATAGTTGGTAGGTCATCTATGACAGTGTTGTTGGTATCTGCATTGTGTAGCCAATATGGGATGGACTATAAGGGAGGGCCTAACCCTATTCTGTTTTTACACAAAGTGGAGGGAATTATTGATATTCTATTGTGATATCCAAGTATATTTTTGGTTAGTATCCCTCATTGATCGGGTGTTCCGGGTCCACTTCAATCACTAAGGCGAACCCTCTTTGCTGAGGTATGCTAGTTGGGAGTGCGAGTTGAGTATCTAATTGCATAAAATATAAAGTTGTAAGGTTACCTTAGACAAGTTCTCTCTTTACTGTCCTAAACTCATTCATCTCGTCCTCATACAGATAAAATATTTCCTCAAGTTAAAGAGTCATAACCTCTCTAGATGGTAGGTGGGGCACAATATGAACTTTACCATTTTCCTTGTTGGATTCAACTCAAGGGGAAAATTGTGGATTATTTGAAATAATTCCTATATTTAGGGAAATACTTTGGTTATAGGTATACACACCTCCTTCAATCATTTCAATGTGTACCATATTTTGTACTGATACATTCTCTTTTAGCTCCTCTTATAAATTGGGATCGCATTCTATAGGATCTATAAGGGAGAAGTTGATGACATTCATCGATGCATAGTGAATTAAAAACATTGTACTAGTGTCTTTGCGAGACTGCCTTATTCTACACCTTTCATGAGACTTGGTCCTCTCCATCATTGATTCTTTGGGAGCCACTTGGTAGATGATAATATGAATTGAATCTCCAAATAGTTCAATCATATGCATTCCCAATGAGTATATTGAGTCACAAGGTGGAATGAACAAGGATGATTCACTATATGACAGTTCTGTTAATTAAAAGAAGACTAATATCTAATGAAGGGGAGTTTTCTGAGGTGAGAAATCCCCCCATCCTTGAGGGTCGGGGCTGCCCCTGTTTCACTTTCAAAACTTTTCAGGCCTAGTTTGTTGACCTCAAAGGTTGGGTTAAAAAATCCACCAGCCCCATTGGTTGGAGTTTATCCTGAAATATCATGGTTTCTACTACCAAGGATTCCCTTCTGATTCTACAAAGATTTATCCAAACATGGGTTGAGTGAATCATTTGGTGTGCACTTGAATCACCCACTTCTGAATACCATTAAACTATTTCTGACATTTTCACCACCTGACAGCTTACTTATCCTAAGTGAGAGGCTTCCATGAAATTTTTAGATGTTTGGTGAAGAAGTCCCTCAGTATCATACTCTCTTACGGCCTAACATCAAAAAGAGTCGGTCTGGGCTTATCTTTGCTGAGCACATATTCAGTTGTGAACTAGGTTCATTTGTTGAAGCTGGCTCGAATCTACAACATTGCAAGACACCAATTTCGGTGGTATTTTACAGTTAGGGAGAAAGGTAAAATGTAATGTTTAGTGTTCCAAAAAACTGATATGAACACCATAAGGGACAACATTGATCAAATTTTTCAATATTTTTAACATGCTAAGGCATGTGCATTAAAGGGATCCTTACGGTTTCTTGAACATTGGATGTCATGAAGCCTGGAGAGCTACCAAGTAAATTTGGAATTACATCCCATCCATTAACCTAATGTGACTCTGATACTCATCATTGGGTAATATATTTTCTCTCAAGTTATGAAGAGTTTTTCATATGTTGAGGTGGATTTCATGAAAAAAATCTTCCGAAAGTGCCTCTAGAATGCTGTATTGAGCAGTAGATAGAGGCCAAAACATCACTGGTATGTCATTTTTATCTATTTATTTTCTCATGTTTAGTATGTCATATTAGTCTTTTTTATGAGGATCCTCTACCTGATCTGACTAAAGTGGACTCTTTCCAGCAACTTTATCTTAAACAACAATATTGGTAGGGTCTTCCTATGTAATATTGGAAGGAAAAAGATCCAAGGGGGTTTGAAGAATTATATCCCCTTGGGCTATCTTCTAATTGATAAATAATTTCCAAATCAATTTTTTCCCCATTTATAAAAGGCTGCTTTCAGGGTTAGTGGTAAAACATACATTTAAAAAGTTCACATTTCAAAAGTTCAAAAGTTGTTCCAGTCCACAAATTGAAATTTCAAATAATTTTCAATAAAAAAACCACCCCCACATGAACGTCAAGTCACGTTACTACCTCGAGTCTCACACCTATAACCTCAAAATTCATGTCCTTATGCCTCCCCCATCATCACCATGCCAGTGAGACTTACCATAATCCCCATCATCGTCATCCCATCACTGCTTTCACCAACACAACGCTGCCAATCACTCCAAACTTCACCGTCATCACCAACGCCTGGCTTCAAGCCACATATCATTGAACACCAATCCCTTTTCCAAGAAAAACTCATCTCATCCCCCAAAAATTATTCAATTCAACATAAAAATTTACTTCGTGAGAGAGAAGTAGTGTTAATCCGTCATCACCATTGAGGAATCCATCGTCGTTGCCTCAGTCTCACAAAACCTCATCATCTTCACCATTTTCTCTGATGTAGCACCACCAAGAATGATTCCAAATACAATTAATAAAACATTAATGGCCTTATTTTCCAATGTTCCTCAAGGTAATAGGTCTTTCTCTTTATTACATTTCTATGGGGAGGGCCCTTCGGGAAATGTGAAATACTACTATGGAGAGAACATTCATAGAGAACTTGATCATGGAGAGAAATACCATGATGAATTATAATAAAGGGAATACCCTCTTTCTCTTTAATCTTATGGTCATTTATAGGGTTTTCATTACTCTCATTAGAAGATGGACTCTCCAGATCGATCAGATTATGGTCATGAAGAAATCCTTTTGGGATAAGTGTTCATGAAGGACCTTCAAAATTAATGATACTGCCCCCATAATTTTTAATTGGAGAGTAAGATCTTGAGCTACCATAGATAAGCATTTGAGATCTTAGATAACTAATAATTAAGTAGATTGGGATCATCGAACGACTCGTAATTTTCTAGTCATTTCTAGTGAATATTATTTTTGGATTCCTTCCTTTAAGTTAATGTGAACATCTACTAGGGGAATTGTGTTTTTGGTACAATATCTTACATAACTGGCTCCCATGTTGTTGCCAGAATTTTCTAGAAAGCTTCTAGAATTTGTACAGGGGTTTGTGCCTACCTCAGAGTGGCTGTTGAAATGGTTTGATTACCTCTTATTGGAACATGTGTTTGTTCCTAACCAAACTATTTTCATATAATGGGAGAGTTTTCCCCATGAACCTCCAGGATGGGAGCAGCATCGTGTGTCTACTCCAAAGGGACATACTAGTGAGACACCCTATTTTTGGGGATGGATCTATGAGTCCATACCTCTTACACTACTATTTTATCCATAATGATGTCCTATAAAGTCTGTAGGTTACATGAAAGGATTTGTGTCTACCATTTCACCATTTTCAGGATATTTTTTGGTGACTTTAGTGACTTGAATGAGGATATATTCCCATTCCATATCTGGAGAAAAGATATGCGCCTCATCTTTTCCTCCCTTTCCTTCAAGTGGACACTGATAGTACTCATATGAAGGGGAAGAGAGTTGAGTCTGCCCACTATTTTTCATCGGGACTTTCTGACTAACTTCCATGGGTGCTTCCAGATGAAACTGATGAAAAAATTGAGGAATTAAGGAATGTGTGTGTTATTAGTTGCGGTTTTCCACCAAACATGGTGGTTGTGATTCTTTGAACACTTCCATGATATTCATATAGAAGGCCTAATGTATGTAGGTTGGTGTAGGTTCCTACTCACGGTGTGCCCCAAGATTAAGTTGGCGAGCCAGACTAAGTCATGCCAGATGAGTTTAATGGAAAAATAAATTATGGAGGGTGGATGTATATGACTTCTCATACTTGGCTATCAAATATTATTGGTGATATTTTTCCTGAGGGGTGAGGAGTGTGAACCTACTCTTGGTTTTCTAGTTTATTCCTATGATGGGCCGTATTTCATGCCTGAGTTTGGAAGAGCAGGTGAATACTGTTAGGGAACACACCCTCATCATGTTGAGTGTTCACAACCTGTGCAGTTTTGGAAGCAACGACTTCAGGTAGGTTCCTTTTGTAAGGAACCATGTGTCTTATAGATAAGTCCATATGTGGCCTCTTGATCTGCCTCCCTAAGATAAGGTGAGGAATGGTTGTTGCATTATAAGGATAAATTCCCAAAATTGTTGAAGATAACATATATTTATGTCTACTTTTATACCACCATCCATTGCTAGTTTGATGATTGATAGGGAATAGAAAGCTGGAGGTCTTGTCAAGTGGAACCTATAGTTGGGATAATACCATGATGACAATACTTCTAGACAAGTTCATTCGAGACCCAATGTTGAATATGCTAGGTTAGTGATGACATCCTCATCTTTGATGAACACGCAACATTAACGGTAGTTAGGGAATGCGTTTTTGAGAGTTTTTATGATGACATTGGATTAAGGGGAGTCTTGAGAGAAAGTACAAGGATATAGATGATAAACACATAAAATAAAACCCCATCAATGTATCATATGATTATATGAACACACATATGATTTACTGTCTTTCCTAGACCTCATCCTTTTTTAGAGAGAAAGGGGCCCGATAGGTGGGTGACACTGTCATCTTGGTTATGCATTTACATCAGTTTCACCATTTTTTTTCTAATGGGGAATAGATTCTCCCAATGATTGACTGTAGGGGGTTAAATTATTTACAATCATTCAAATTAGGTTAACTATTTTTAAATGGATTCCAATGGGTTTATTCATGGAAATAGAAATAACAAACTATTCTATATCCATGAGGGAACTGCTTTCCAAAGGTAGGTACTCATTGAGGAATTTGGCCAATGATTCTTCAGAGAACACATTGGTTGATCGGATGTGTGGTCATGCTCATCACACCCTTTTGAGAGGAATTGTTTCCTACTCTAAGACTATCATATATATTTAATAAGTGTTCATGAATCCTTCATTAATTCCCAAATATATTCAGGGTTACCCTTGTATTAACAATAAATTATTAGTATGTATGGAATTTGGAGTCATCTATGTGTATCTGAGGTTCTTCATTAATGGATATATTTGTATATATCCTAGGTTCTCCATTAATAATATCCTCTTGTGCACTAATATGAGATTTTTTTGTTATTACGAATGTTATGGTTTTTAGCTACACAGTGGGGCACTCTGAAGTGTATTTTTCTCCAAGGATACTGGAGTTGTTTTGTTGTTGGGATCATACCCATAAATGGGCTTCATACATATCCTTGTGAAAGGAATTAGAACCCACATATTTTGTTTCCACTTAAAGGGATACATCAAACATTTTATGGTCATGTAATAATGACCTAAACCTATAGTTTAATGTCATGTAGAATGGAATTATATGAAAAATATTCCTAGTCAATGTTTAGTGATCCAATTATGTTGAAGTTCCCTAGAGAATCTGGAAAGGATATGAATTTCCAAGTTGAATAATAATTTACTGAGAATGAAACCCCTAGGGAATAGGATTGATTTGGGGATGATGGGTTTGGACCTCAAAGAGGCTTCCTATGTATCCTATCCAAATGGGGATCAAATCCCTCATAGTTGGGTTGTAAGGTCCTACATATATGGAGTCCCTTTTTAATGTTTTTATCATAGTGAATTTTTTTTATTATAAAAGGAAACATTAATGACTAAAATCATCAGAAGTACATGTGAAAAGCCATGAAGGGAAGTTTTCCAGCCATAGCTGGTTGGAGTCGAAAGGGCATGAGGCCACAAGCTGATAGGCCACATTGTTCCCTTCCCTTTTGGTAAAGGAGAAGGTGCATAAAGAGAAGTATTGGAAAAGTGAGAGAAATCTCCTAATGATGATGCCAAAAGTCTGGAGCCCACCATTGTTGTGGTTAATAGCATCGATTATGGTAAGGCAGTCGGACTAAACAATGATATCACTCCATCCGCATTCCAAGGTGAGAAGCATACCAGTAAGGATAGAAATGGCCTCAGCAACTGTAGGTTCCCAAAAAGCCTGATGTGGTTCGTACTTTGCAGCAAGTATAATCCTCATATGATTTCTGGCCAGGAGGCCGAGGGCAACAAGCCCAACCTTTGTGAGCGATGCGTCCACATTAATCTTAAGAGTCCCTTCCATTGGGGGATTCCAATGAGGTGGGAAGGGGAGGGTAACACCTGAAATAAAATGTCCATTGTGGTCTTTCTAGCCCTCGATCCAAGAGGTGGCCCGTTTAGTCCAGAATTTTCGGGGTTTGTGAGCTTGATGAAAAATAGCATCATTGTTCCGGACGCAAATAATCCATGCCAGAGTGCAAAGTGAACTTGAATAAGATGAGGAAAGAGAGGATAACAAATGTGTCAGAATATTGGGAAGGTCAGAGGCCGATGTCATTGAAGTGGCTGAAGATGAGCCCCATTTAGTCGAAATTTGCTTTGCTCTCGGACTGTGAATGATGACATGCAAAGGAGTTTTTGGAATGTTCAGGCAGAAGGGGGAAAAGGAAGTACTGGCCATATAGCGGTAAGAGAGAAGGCTCATGGTTGGGAGAGTACCCTTGCAGTTCTGTCACCAAAATTGGCATACTTTAGGGGGAACGTTGAGCTTCCAAATCAAATTCCACGGTCCCTCATCCCGGCCGACTAAGTGGCTGCCAAGAGCCAGTTTGTAACTGGACCTCACCGTGTACTCACCTGAGATTTCATTAATCCAGAAAAGCTAGTCGGGGCCTGCATCAGGGACCCAGGGAATGCTAAGGATAATTCTTTGATCCCTTTCATTAAACCAATCCAGTATTTTTTTCCAGACACCACCCTTGTCCCTGGTCGGAGAGGAGGCAACTGACAATGGCTTTTTCAAGTCCTGGTTGGACAAGAGATATAGCTCGTCTACCATCCTTATCGATAAGACAAGGATCAGTACAGATATTGATAGATGAGCCAGACCTAATCCTTCAGCCTAGTCCTGTTTCCAAAAGCTTTTTAGCCCCCCAGATTCTTCTCCAAAGGAAGATGGGTTGGGGACAAAGAGGGGAATCATGAAAGTCTGTGTGGGGAAAGTACTTAGCCCGAAAAACCCATGCACAAGGAGATGATGGACGGTAAAGAAGGCAACATCCTTTCTTGGATAACAGTGCATCATTGAAGAGATGTAGATTCCAGAAACCCATCCCTTCCTCTAATTTGGATTTGCAGAGTTTATCCCAGGCCAACTAGTGGGGTCAATTCCTTCCATCATTCTTCCCCCACCATAAATTGGCAGTGCGTGTGTGGATCTAGTCGATGATGAAAGCTGGGATGTTAAACAGGGACATAGAGTAGTTGGGGATGGACTGGATGACAGATTTGATGAGGGTCACTTTGCCCACTTATGAGATTCCTTTAGGGGACCAGCCTAGAATTTGTTTCTCGATCCTGTCCACAAGAGATGCGAAGATATCTTTTTTGGATCGACCAATCACTGTGGGAAGCCCAAGGTACTTCTAATGTTTCACAACCATATGGATACCAGCTGATGTGCATATCTCATCCCTCTTAGACAGAGGCACCCCAGCACTGAAAGAAATTTTAGATTTTCCATGATTGATCGATTGGCCATACGTCCTCTTATACTATTGGATCGCTTGGCTGATCACCTGACATTCATTAATTATTTCTCTGGAAAACAGGAGACAGTCTTCGGTGAAGAAAAGATGCGACACTAGTGGTCAAACATAGTAGACCTTTTCCCCATGAATAGATTCAGAGGCTGTAGCCCTGGAAATAAGATTAGAAAACACATCATCCACTAGTATGAAGAGAAACTGGGAGAGGGGGTCTCCTTGGAAAAGGCCTTGAGATGGGGAGAATCCTCTGGTGATCCCCCCATTGACCTTGATTTTAAAGGATATGGTCAATATGCATTCCATGACCATATCTGTCCATTTAGCGCAAAAACCCATTTTCAGCATGACTATGTGAATAAAGTGCCATTCCACTCTATTATAGGCCTTGGTCATATCCAGTTTCTAGGCCATGGTTCCTCTTTTCGTGGTGGATCATGATTTCATGGAGTGGAACACTTCATGGGCCACAATCGCATTATCAGTGATCAGTCTCTTGGCCACGAAGGTGCTCTGATTCTCAGAGATAATATCAGGTAGCCAAGGTCACAGCTGATTGACAAGGATATTTAAGAAGATCTTGTAAAATACAATGGAAAGGCTTATAGGTCTAAAATCAGGTATCACCAGAGTTTTCTTGATTTTGGGGATAAGGACAAGGACAGTTTCATTGATGGCAGCAATGCTAGTTGTCCCAGCCTAGATATTTTTCATCATATTGCAGATGTCGGTACCAAAAATGTGCTAGTATTGTTTAAGGAAAAGGGTGTGGAACCCATCCGGTCCCAGGGACTTAGTGGGATGAATATGTTTAAGAGCCAGGCGTATCTCATCATCAGTCACATCTTTGGTGATCTGTCTTTTGATCTCATCAGTGATCACAGGTTTGATACAATCTTCCACCTCAGTATACATGAAAGGGGTTCCTGTAGTGAAGAGGTTCTGGAAATAGTATGTCAAGGCCTCATGGATACCATTGGTGTCAGTAACCTTGATTCCATCGGGTTTTAAGATGCAATTAATAGCATTTTCCTATGTCTGGTTGAAGATTTTTGGTGAAAAAAACGGGTATTAACAGCCCTTTTTTAATGTGGTTATCCCGCGCCCGCATGGCCCAGGAACTTTCCTTGACACGTAGGGCCATGTACATCTCTCTTTGGATATCATGATCATGGATATGAGAGGTCCTATAATAAATGTGAGAAAAAGATGAAGTGGATGATCTAAAAAATTGCATGATCCCTCTTCCATTGGTGGAAGAGGTTGAGGGGATGACACGTCCCTCCCATCATTGTATCCTTGACCTAATGGGAGATAGAATGGTCTTTGAAGATACCCATACCATCTCACATTTTGGTAACCATGATATACAAAGGAAGGAATGAAGTATGAGAGGTCCTGTAATAAATGATAGGGGATTACTCTAGGAGGGATGCCTTGAAATTGGTTCCATAGCGGTTTAGGAGGATCTCATTCCCTGTTGAAGGGAATGGAAAGTGTGATTCTCACCCACCTTACTTGGAACCAGAGGCTCCATGTCTTATATATGACTTGAGAAGGACATGGTTATAACCCTAGTATCTGATATTGGGATTTCCCAAACACCAGCCCCAAGGGCGGGGTCCTCATGACCATGAGAATTCACATCCACATGAACCCTGAACACCCTAATCGTCAGGTGGGACAAGTAAGATAAACCTCTATCTTTAGGAATGCATATCAAAAAGGGAGACATGCTGGTGTTCCCCTATCCATGGTTTATCAATCCTTGTGGCTTTAGTCGAGGTTTCAAATAGTTACATTTCATGAAATGGATCCAAATGAGAAATTTACCTACCATGGGTGGCTTAGAAAATGTCATAAAGAGATGCTTGCATATGGGAGAGGTTCGGGAGAGCCAAAGGATTCTCATGTAAGTAGGCCTGCACAACCTAAGGGTGCTTCACATATTTAGTCCTACACAAGATAATGGTACCTTGTGTGGAATACCACCTCAGAAACAACACTTGGGCGAGGCTTTTATGAAGCCTTCAAGGGTCTCCCTAGGTGTTCCTGAAAGTTTATAGTGCAGTTCCCCAGTTAGGGAAGGGGACCTCATGATAATTTTTGTCAAATTTGGGTGAGAGTTTTCCTTGAGTAGGTGTTATGTGTATTAAACACTGGGAGGAATTTGGTTCTACTATGCCCCCTTAATTCCCCCTTCTTTAGGTTTTGTATGGATACCTAGAAGTTTTTGCAGGTCTTGGGTGAAGAACTAAAGTGATCAGAGCGTCAAGAGTTCTTTGAGAATTTTGATCCATACAAATGAAGACCCTGGGGTCCTATTTATATAAAAACATGGTACCTTGGGTGAAGGGTCTCTATCACATAGGTGTTCCATGTACGCTAATGCACAGGTTGGTCGCATATGATAATGTGCATGTACCCTACGCACCTACGTTGCTTGGGGGTAATGATGTGAAGGTCCTTTTGAGGATTTTTCAATCCTTGGACTTCTTCATTTATCTTCTTATATTCCCTTTAAGATATTCCCTTTAATACCTTTTCCTCAATTTGAAAAAATGGAGTGTCAAAAATCATGCATGTATCTAGTTTAAAAAGACAAAAAATTATTAAGACCTTTAGGATGTGATTCCTTTTATCTAATTCCAATTTAATAATGTAATATTCCAACTATGAGTTACTTGAGTTGGGGTCATTACAAATTAATTTACGGAAATAAATAATCAATCCAAGATGAAATAATCAATTTTTTAACTAATGAATTTTCAAATACTTTGACGTAGATTATGCATACAACATTAAATGATCAATTTTTAATCTTAAACATACTTTTCAAAATAAATTAATGAAAACTTTCAAAATAGAATTCTAAAACTTTTAATAGAATTTTCAAAATCAATGATTCAATTTTTATTATTATATAATGTAAATTTCACAAGATAGTTATGCCAATATCCCCTCTACTAATATAAAAATTCTCTCTTGTAAGTGGATGGAATAGTTTGAAATTAAATGGATTAAAAAAATTAATACAATTTGAATTTAAAATTAATTTACATAATTGACGTTTTTTGAAATGTTAGAAAAAAATTTATAATAAATTTCCATACATGTTTAATTTAGTTCATCAATAATTTATCATGAGACATTTTAACCACAAAAAAATTAAGAAGATAGATATTTTGGTACCCCAAAGTTGGTTCCACAAAAAAATTCTAATAAAGACTTTAGAACCCACATTTTTTAGAATATGAATTACCATAATAAATTTGAGGTTTAGTAGTCAAAATATTTTAAAAGATGTGAAAATATTTTTTTCCTTACATAAAAAGTGTTTTTATAATCATAGTCATAAATAAAGTTCCCATTTTTTTACAATAGTTGAAAATTTTATATTGAGAGATTCCTCTTAAAAAAATTAATATTTTTGATATTTCATGAGGTGATTTCTTGATTAGAGTAACCAAGAGCATATGTACCTTTACCATGCCTTTGGAAACCCTAAATATAATTCAAATTTTTTTTACCTTTGGTGAACTTGGTAAGGGATTCCTTAATCTCTTTGATAGTATTCTCCAATTTTTTAACAATATATTGGTCCTTTAAATAAATACATTTTTTATCTTTATTAATTAATTTACAAGCATTAATTTTCCTCTAATATAAAATCAATCCTTATTTCCTAATCTTAAAAAAGAATTGAAAGAAATATTCAGTATTTTTATTATCATCTTTTAGCTTATCATTTTATTTGATAAGTTGATATTTTTTAAAAACATCATGATTTTATTTATTTTTGAGTTCTTTGAATTTCATTATAAGTTATCAAATATGTTATTATAAATGATATATAGAAAATATAATATTTTCCTAATATGAATAATAATAAGTAAAAAAACAAGATGAATTGGGGGAATTCACCTCACCATGGGCCATGATACATTTGGGGCTTGCATCACTTGATGAGATAAATGAGAGAGAGGTTTTTCTTGGACTCTATATTTATTATTTTGAGGCCTTATTTATTTACTTCTTCTCCTTATTTTTATGAATAGTGAATTTTGGTTTAATGTGTCCATCACATGTGACTCTTAACATTTTCCATATTTTATTATCATTTTGAAAGAAGAAATAAAATTATATTCATTAAATTCTAACTGAATGTTAAGAGTTATCAAGAAATTTTCATCAAGATCAAAATCTATTATATCAGTAGGAGTATATTTATCCTACAAATTTTTAGGTTAAGTGTAACCATGAATGACTATATTTAAAACCGGATAACTAATAATTTTTTGAAATATAGACAAGAATTATTTCCAATATAAATAGTCTAATACATAAAAGTATAGATCTATATATATAAAATTTCTATCGGAAGATCCTTTGAAGTTTTAGTTATAGGTCATTATTAAATGATTGTTCCTTAAAAAAGGTTAAGGTTTTGAAATATAGGTTGGATCTTATAGCAATTATTGGTGCACGAAAATCTAGAAAGGGGGGTGAATTTACTTTTAAAAACTTTTTAGAAATTAAATCAATGATTAAATAAATTAAAAAAATTAAATCAACATATGAAAATTGAGAGAGTTAAGCTGATAGAAAATATAAAATTAAAATACATGGAATAATATTTTGATAAAGTATTTATAAAATAATCCAAAAATGGATCCCTATATTCCTTCCTCTCAAGAATTTGTGTTTTAGAGATTGTAGTGAGAAACCCATTTACAAATGTTAGACCCTTAGTTTTAGTGGTTGTACCAAGAAACCCAATATCCCTTTAATTTTAGTAGTTTTAGTGAGAATACCACTATCCATTTAGTGTTTGTGGATGGAAACAAAATCTCTTAGACATTTAATTTCAATGTACACCAACCCTTAATACACAAATTATAGTGAGAACCAAATCCCTCACACTCAATGATAGTGAGCACCCACTAAAAATGATAATTGATATATACAAGAAATTGGAAGCATACACTCAATCCTATGGAAATAATATAATAAGAAAGAGTGGGAGGAAGATATAAAAGAGTACAAGTGTGATTTGAAATGCAACGATGTGGAAATATAGATCTCTAAAATTATATTCAATGTAAATAGTAGCTTCTAAGGACCCTCTTCATGTATTTATATCATATAATGGATTTAAAATCATTATATAGGTGTTTGAGGTTGAATAAATACATTTGGAGGATAATTATGGTTTTAGGTACCACCACTAATATATATATTTTGTGTCTTTCAAAATTCCATGAGATTGAAGGTTAGTGTCATTGGCCATCCAATGTGGTCTACTGAGCAGCTGCTAACACCTATATGTGGAGGAATTTAAGAAGTTACTTTATTCCTGTAACATCCCATGTAAATGAAGAATAAGACATATTTCATATTTATTAATATTTTTGAATTAAATATTAATTTTACTTTAAAGGGGTTGCTATGTTCGATAGCGTACCCGATACATAACAACAGGTTTCTTTGGAATCTTACGTTGCACACTAATAATATAATATTATTATTTTACATGGTAGTTAACTCCTAGCCATTGTATTGGAGGGAACGAATGAAACTAACTACAATATTATTATACATTATTGTTAAATGTATTTACATTATCCAATAAAAATTTAGAGGCTTAAAATGTGAATGAATCTAATTTTAATCATAATTTTCAATAAAAGGCCGATTTGTCGCCTTTTAATGGTGAACCATCTTTAATTATAGTTTTGGTCACTTTAATACATTAAAATTTACCAAATATAGTCCTTCTTTAGAATGGGGACATCAAATTTTACTTGGGGTAATTTTTTGGTATTTTTATGATAAAGTTCATTTTTTAATGAATAGTGAAAATTACTGTATTTTAATTCAAGAGTGCCTTTTAATCTAATTTATTTATATGGTTATATTATCTTTTTAGTTTGTTTTAAAGTAAAATTAAAATATATTTTTACCATTTAATCCAATGTTGGTCATTGGAATTAAGTTCACTTTGTAATTGGACATAAACAAGTATCAATCTTTGGATAGTTATTGTTTCTCAAAAACACACTATTTGTTTTAACGGGAATTAATTTTTAAATTAATTAATGCCACTTCTATGTTTTTAATTTGGCATAATAGACATAAATTTTTAATTCATAATATCAAAAAATGCTTAGGATGAATTTTTGATATTTTTTTGAAAAACTTCAATTTTTGAAGAATAGTGAAACCACTTAGTGGTAGTTAAAAAAACCGACTTTTTCATTTAAATGAAATTTTACCACTTCTGTGAATTGAATTTAAAAAATCCAACATACATGGTAGTTATAAAGAAGTAAAATGTAGTTCAATAAAATGAAAATAATTTTTGGTGAAGAGTAACTTTCGACTTTTATTTACCACGGTTAAAGATAAATAAGGTAATTCAAGGTAAAAAGAATATTATAATAATTCAAAATTACCTTAACACTTGTCCAAACCTTATTGGATGATTAATTACCGACCCTGAGAATATTTGGGTCGATTTTGGGACCCCATGGACCCACTTATGAAAGAAAATGACACTTTAGATTAATTGATTTAATGTAAAGGCAAAATTCACATTTACAAACATCTCTTAGTAATTAATTTTTATATGGTGTTATATAATTCCTATTTTCAACTATAAATATTAATTGTAAAGATAAAAATATTTCCTACATGGAAGTATTTTTTTTATAATTTTTGGACATCAAATAAATTAAATTATTTATGAACAATAATGATGCAGTATTTACCTCATTAATAAATGATTTAAATAAATAAGATTATAATGATTAAAATATTATCCAAAACACGTCCACTTATTATTGGATTATTTTATTTCGTCCATGAGTAATCTTATCTTTGACTATAATTATTTTTGGACCATTAGAAACTGAATATCACTATATAATAAAATAATTTTTTCACACTTTCCTAAAGATCCCCTTCTCTCCCTTATAAAAGGAGACCACTTATAACCAATTGCACACACCTCTCAAGAAATTTGGCTCATCAAAAATCTGCCAAATTATCCTCAAAACCTCCCTCACCTCACCCTAGAAGCCTTAACTTAGGAATAATTCACTTCAAGAAGTCCTTTTGGTTCAAACTAAAGAAAGTTACCTAAATTAAAGGTAACAATTTCTCTTAAATTGTTTTCTTTTATTTTAATTTTACAACCCCTAAACTCTTTTTATTCCTTTATTTTGTAACAAAAAAATTATACTAAATATACTAGGTTGTTTTTATGAGAATCATTTGAACTACACTTACACACACCTCCATATAATGGATGAAGAACATAATGTTTCTGTGGATGACAAACTAAGGCCTCACGAAGCGATGATTGTTCAATTACATCTTACCGCCTCTCATGGTGGCCATTATGGTGGAATTGTATTTATATTTGATATATATTATGTTTATGATTTAATTATTCTTCTGTACTTTCCATTTATAGCATGACTTTATGGTTTCCATAGTGGGTAAATACAATAATCTCATTTGAGGAAGTGCGGACTACCGCCCCCTCAATGTGATTTGATTCATTAATTCCTTATGTGGGATGTATAAAGGATGGATTTAATGATATTATATATGATATTATATTGGAATTATAATATACCTATGTATCATTATGTTTTATTTCCATTAAAATATGAAATAGAAATGAAAGTAGCGTTCATGCGTACGTACGACTTACCATCTCCATGAACGGTGCATTTCATTTCTTACCTCAAAATGTTATGTAATATTAAAAAAACATGTATATTCTGGATATATATAATATAAATGATATCCAAATCATGAATATCATTCTAGATATAATGGACTAATGACCACATGGACAACTTGTAAATATAAGGTGTTCATTTTTGACTCAAATACCAAATATCGACAAAACAAACGTTATTAACTTAAATGATTGCATAATGTTTATAACATGGTAATAAGTGATATAAAAGGAATAATAAACATGAAAAATGTTCTTAAGCAAGTATAAATTAACTTTATTTTATTATTCAGGAGATTAAATAATGATCGATTCAAGTCAGACATGAGGTAAGGGACTTCGTCTCAATCTCCTTTCATTGAGGCATTTTTAGTTTTATACACGACTTTATTTTATATGGTGTATAAACCCCTTTGACTTTTTATTTTATTCAAAGGGAATATTTTTATTTGAATAGTTTTACTAAATGACAAAAAGGAATGTTTTTTAACATAAGCGGTGACAACGACCTTTCCGCCGCCGCGAATATTATTTGATCTTTGGATTCCTTAACAAGCCAGAATGTTTTTAAAAGGAAAAATAAATACCATATACTCTTTTTACGTATTTTGGTATTGAAAATTATTTTGACAATGGATTTATTATTTCAATATCTTGAAATGATATGGTAATGTGGAAATTATATCTTTCCTTTATGCTTATGTTATGTGTTATGATCATGTTATGGTTCTTGGGAATTATTTACGTATACGGGTGGTTCGGTGATAAACCTAGGGCAGGTGAGCCTGAGATAGCTCTCCAATGCATTGGGTAACATGACAGAGGTAAACATGAATGTTTCTCTTGAGAGATTTAGGGAATAAACTGTGATGGGTATTCCAAAGTAACTCCCTTTGTAGCTGTGATAGCTACAATGTAAGTATGATATGGATGCCACAAGTTACCTTTATGATTAATGATTTCTACGTGTATTTCATAAATCTTATGATTTCATGAGGTAAGTAAATGATTTCATGTTTTTTATGTATTTATGAACAAATGTTTTCATTATTTGTTTTATAACCCTTACTGAGATTTTTACGCTCATCTGAAGTTTTGAAATGTTTTCACAGGACGTAAAGATGAATAGGGTTAAGGATGGAATCAAGGAAAATTCATGCTGTCTAAAACATGAAACTAGACATGGCTCTTTTTTTCAAGATCTTTTATTTTATGAAAAAAAATAGAAACTGTGTAGATATGTCTACCTTGTAATCTTATGATATGTAATAGTTATGTTCTAATTCTCTAGAACTCTAGACCTGAAAAGATCATCAATGTGAATTATTCATTTAATTCAATATTATGTAATGTTTAAGGCTGGGTCCTTATAGTTGGTATCATAGGTTGGTTTAGATAACTTTAGGTTTTAGGGTATTGTTTAAGTAATATCCATAAAATAATTTATGTTAATATTGACATCATAAAGCATTTCCAGATTACCATGTTGCTTTGACTAAGATATTTTTGTGTTCAGAATGGTTTTCCGCAGAGGAAATAGGGCAGCTGTGTTGGGATGACATCAGGAGGAAGGCAACCTTTCAAATCAGAAACTTGAGATGGTTGGAATTAGAACTGAATAGTTTTTTGCAGCGATGGCACCGTTGACTCTGGATATAAATGGTGGTGGTATCCATGTATGAGATCATTTAGATCAACCACAGATGAAAATATCAGTAGTGGAACATTTCATGAGGAAAAATCCTCCATCATTCAGAGGATCATCTGATCCGGTGCTAGAAAAAGGGTGGATTAAAGCACTAGAAAAGATTTTTGATGTCATGGGTTGTTCAAAACATCAAAAGGTTAGTCTTCCTGTTTACCATTTTTAAGGTGAAGATGATCAGTGGTGGTTGATTGTGTAAAATATCAGGGATAGTGAGGAGATTGATGCTATTGATTGGGATGAGTTCAAATGTACGTTTCTTGATAAATATTTTACTAAGTTGATTCATCTTAGGATGGAAAAACAATTACTGAAATTGAGGCAAGAGGATGACTCAGTGGCTACTTATGAAGAAAAATTCACTCGACTAGCATGGTATGCTCCAAATTTCATACAAGATCATGATAGTAAAATAAACAATTTTTACTCCGGATTAAAGGAAAAGTATGGAAGGTATTTATGTTCTTGTGAGTTCAAAAGCTATGAAAAAATTGTTTGTTGTGCAGAGAAGGTGGAAATGGAGTTTTCCGATGATCATATATTTTTTTGACAAATAACAGAATAATAGGTCGAGGTGGAAGGAGAAAGGGAACACCTCTTCAAAAAAGTATGATGGTAAGAAACTTAAGTTTACAGTTTGTGAAAATTGTGGTAAAAAACATGCTGGGGAATATCTTTTGAATTCTGGTAAGTGCTACCGATGTGGTAAAATGGGACATAAGGCTCGTAATTACACTAAAAGTGATCAAGGTAATGGTAAGACAGAATATGATTTACAGTCAGTAAAATGTTTTAAGTGTAATGAAATCGGTTATTATGAAAATGAGTGTCCAACAAAGAGCTCAACAAAAGGAAAGATACTAGACTACAAGAAGAAAGGGGTGGTGAAATCCTTTGCAACTACTTCAGTAGATGTTGGGCCATCAAATGAAGTTGTGTTAGGTACGTTGTTTGTTTGTTCAGATTATGCCAATGTGTTGTTTGATTCAGGATTTACACACTCTTTCATTTATGAGAAGTTTTCTAGTAAATTGGGAATTCCATCTCATGATATGAACACTGAACTTATGGTAAAAATACATAGAGGAAATGTTGAGATAAAAAGAAAACATAAGAACATTCCTATCCTTGTGTGCGGAAAGAATCTACCTGAAAACCTTATTATTTTGCCTCTAGTAGAGTTTGATGTTATATTGGGAATGGATCGGCTTTCTATTTATAATGCTAAGATTGACTATAGAGCTAAAAAGGTTTCTTTTCAGAATGAATTTTATTTTGTATACAAAAATGTACCCTTGCTATTGATAACATATCAGGAAGCTGAGAAACTAGTAAAATATGGAAATGAATGTTACCTTGCCCATATTGTTGAAAACAAAGGAACTGTTCAGATTAATGATGTGCCAGTGGTAAATGAGTACCTTGATGTTTTTCCTGATGAGTTTCCTGGTATTATACCTGATCAGGAATTCAAATTTATTGTTGAATTAATTCCTGATGCTAAGACAATTTCAAAACCCCCTTATCAAATGGCTCAAATTGAACTTTTAGAGTTAAAGAAGCAATTCTAGAAGTTATTAGATAAAGGTTTCATTCAACCTAGAACATCACCATGGGGTGATCCTGTCTTGTTTGATAAAAAGAAAGATGGTTCAATGAGACTTTGCATTTATTATAGATCATTTAATAACATCACTATTAAGAATAAGTATCCTTTTCCTCATATCGATGATTTGTTTGATCAGCTCCAGGGAGCACAGTATTTTTCGAAGATTGAATTGGGGTAGAGGTACCATCAGTTGAAAGTAAAGGAATCATACATTCCAAATATTGTGTTTCATACTAGATATGTCCATTATGAATTTTTAGTTATTCCTTTTGGGTTAACCAATGCACCTGCTATATTCATGGATCTTATGAATAGAATTTTCTGTGAGTTCTTGGATAAGTTTGTGGTTGTGTTCATTGATTACATTTTGGTTTATTCCAAAATTAAGGAGGAACATGAAAGTCATTTAAGGTTTGTCTTACAAACCTTAAAAGAAAAGAAACTATTTGGGAAATTCATCATGTGTGAGTTTTGGTTACAACAAATTTCTTTCCTTGGTCACATTGTTTCAAAAAATGGCATAACTGTTGATCCTTCTAAAATGAAAGTTGTAGAAGAATGGCCAATACCCCCAAATATAACTTAGATTCGTAGTTTTCTTGGTTTTTAAGGTTGTTATTGGAGGTTCGTTGAAAATATTGCACGATTATCTAGTCCAATTACTAAGTTAACTCGAAAAGGTGTTAAGTTCATCTGGACTAAAGAATTTGATTATTGTTTTCAGGAATTGAAAAGAAGATTAGTGAATGATCCAGTTTTGGCACTGCCTTATAGAAATGGTGAGATTGTTATCTACAGTGATGCTTCATTGAAAGGACTGGGTTGTGTCCAAATGAGAAATTATCTGGTAATTGCTTATGCTTCACATCAATTGAAACCACATGAGTTAAATTACCCTACACATGATTCGGAATTAGCTTATGTTGTTTTTGCTTTAAAAATTTGGAGGCGTCATTTGTATGGAGTGAAGTGTGAAATATATACTGATCAAAAAAGTTTGAATTATATATTCACTTAGAAAGAATTAAACATGAGACAGAGGAGATGGTTGGAATTAATCAAGGATTATGATTGCACAATCCTTTATCATCTGGGGAAGCAAATAAAGTGGTTGATGATTTGAGTCGAAAACGTAATACTTCATTAACAATTTTACATCTGTAACGAGATCCTTTGGTTTTTTATTTGATGAACTTTGGCATAGAAGTTTTTGTTGCAGGAAATTATTCTGTTTTGTTTCAGGTGTCAGTGAAATCATCTCTATCAGACAGAATTAAGCAAGCATAGAATGAAGACAGTGATTTGCAGAAAAAGGTTGTGTTGGTTTATAAGGGTAAGTTGCCTGATTTTAATGTTGATAATGATTGTGTTTTGAGATTTGGAAAAATATTATGTGTGCCTTGTGATTCACAGTTGAAGAAGGAGTTGTTATGTGAAGCTCATAGTTCTCTATTTTCAGTTCATCTTGGCAGTACTAAGATGTACAGAGATCTTCGGGAGTATTACTGGTGGGATGGAATGAAAAGAGATATTTCTGATTTGACTGTGAAGTGTTTGACTTGTCAGCAGGTTAAAGCAGAGCGACAGTTACTGAAATAAATGCTTCAGCCTTTACCAGTTCTAGAGTGGAAATGGGAAAATATATCCATGGATTTTGTTGTGGGATTACCAAATACATCTCGATGTAATAATTCAATCTAGGTTATAGTTGACCGATTGAATAAATCTTCTCATTTCCTTCCTATTAGAGATACTTTGTCTCTAGATCATTTGCTCGGTTGTATGTTAAAGAGATAGTCAGGTTGCATGGAGTTCCCCTCTCCATTTTATCTGATCGTGATCCCAGGTTCACTTCTAACTTTTGGAAAGGCCTTCAGAAATCATTGGGTACTGAATTAAATTATAGTAAAACTTTTCATCCTTAATTAGATGGGCATTCAGAAAAAACAATTCAAACCTTGGAGGATATGTTACGTGCTTTCTCGATGGATTACCAGGAAATTTGGGACCAAAATCTTTCTTTGGTTGAATTTTCTTATAATAACAGCTTTCATTCCAGTATACAGATTTCTTCATTTGAGGAATTATATGGAAAGCATTGTAGAACTCCAACATTCTGGGATTAAGTAGGTGAAAGGAAGATGATGGGACCATAATTGGTAGAAGATATGGAAGAGAAAGTTTTGTTGATTCAGAAGCACATGAGAACATCTCAGAGCAGACAGAAAAGTTATGCAGATAACCGGAGGAATGATCTTTCCTTTGAGGTAGGTGATAATGTCTTTCTCAAAGTTTCTCCATGGAAAAGTGTGATGCATTTTGGTAAGAAGGGAAAGTTGAGTCCGAGGTTCATTGGACCTTATGAAATTATGGAGAAATTTGGATAAGTTGTGTATAAAGTGGCTTTACCTTCAAGTTTATCCCAGGTACACAATGTTTTCATGTTTCGATGTTGAGAAAGTATATGCCAGATCCATATCATGTTTTGAGCCCAGAGGTAGTTCAGTTGGAAGAGAATCTCTCTTATGAAGAACAACCAGTTCAGATTCTTGACTGTAGAGAGCAAGTGTTGTAGAATAAGGTGATTCACCAGGTAATGGTTTTATGGAAAAACCATATGGTTGAAGAGGCAACGTGGGAATCTGAAAATTCTATGAGGGATAAATACCCCCACTTATTTTGATAAGTGAATAAAAATTGTGAGGACGCAATTACCAAAAGGGGGGAAGGATGTAACATCCTATATTAATGAAGAATAAGACATATTTTATATTTATTAATATTTGTGAATTAAATATTAATTTTACTTTAAAGAGATTGCTATGTTCGATAGCGTACCCGATACACAACAACGGGTTTCTTTGGAATCTTACGTTGCACACTAATAATATAATATTATTATTTTAAATGGTAGTTAACTCCTAGCCGTTTTATTGGAGGGAATGAATGAAAATAACTACAATATGATTATACATGATTGTTGCATGTATTTACATTATCCAATAAAAAGTTAGAGGCTTAAAATGTGAATGAATCTAATTTTAAGCATACTTTACATTAAAAGGTCGATTTATCACCTTTTAATGGTGAAACCTCTTTAAATATATTTTTGGTCACTTTAATACATTCTAAGTGACCAAATATAATCCTTATTTAGAATGGGGACATCAAATCTTACTTTGGGTAATTTTTTGGTATTTTTCTGATAAAGTTCATTTTTAATGAATAGTGAAAAATATTGTATTTTAATTCAAAAGTGCCTTTTAATATAATTTATTTATATGGTTATATTATCTTTTAGTTAGTTTTAAAGTTAAATTAAAATATATTTTTACCATTTAATCCAATGTTGGTCATTGTAATTAATTTCACTTTGAAATTGGACATAAACAAGTATCAATATTTTGATAGTTATTCTTTCTTAAAAACAAACTATTTGTTTTAACAATGGGAATTAATTTTTTAAATTAATTAATGTGACTTTTATTTCCTCTATTTGGAAAAATAGACATCACTTTTGAATTTGGAATATCAAATAATTATTAGGCTGAATTTTTGGTATTTTTCTGAAAAACTTCAATTTTTGATGAATAGTGAAACCACTTAGTGGTAGTTAAAAAAACAGACTATTTCATTTAAATGAAATTTCACCACTTCTGTTAATTGAATTTCAAAAATACGGCATACATGGATGTTATCAAGAAGTAAAATGTGGTTCAATAAGATGAAAATAATTTTTGGTGAATAGTAACTTTTGACTTTTATTTACCGCGGTTAAAGGTAAAAAAGGTAATTCAAGGTAAAAAGAATATTATAATAATTCCAAATTACCTTAACACTTGTCATAACCTTATTGTATGAGTAATGTATGACCATGGGAATCCTTGGGTATATTTTGGGACCCCATGGAGCCACTTATGAAAGATAATGACACTTTAGATTAATTGATTTAATGTAAAGACAAAATTGGCATTAACAAAAATCTCTTAGTAATTAATTTTTATATGGTCTTATATAAGTCCTATTTTCAACTATAAATATTAATTTTAAATATAAATATATTTCCTACATGATAGTATTTTCTTTATAATTTTTAGACATCAAATAAATTAAATTATTTATGACACAATAATAATGCAGTATTTACCTCATTAATAAATGATTTAAATAAATAAGATTATAATGATTAACATATTATCCAAAACATGTCCAATTCTGATTGGAGGATTTTATTTCGACCATGAGTCTTCTTATCTTCGACTATAATTATTTTTGGACCATTAGAAACCGAATATCGCTATATAATAAAATAATGTTTTCACACTTTCCTAAAGAGCCCATTTTCTCCCTTATAAAAGGATATCACTTATAACCAATTCCACACACCTATCAAGCCATTTGGATCGTCCAAAATTTTCCCATTTAAGCTCTAAACATCCCTCTCCTCACCCTATAAGCCTTACATTAGGCATAAGGCACTTCAAGAAGTCCTTTTGGTTCAAACCAAATGAAGTTACCTAAATTAAAGGTAACGATTTCTCTTAATTTGTTTTCTTTTATTTTACTTCTCCAACCCCTAAACTATTTTTATTCCTTTATTTTGTAACAAAACCATTATCCTAAATATACTAGGATGTTGTTATGAGAAGTATTCTAACTACACTCACACACACCTCCATCTAATGGATTAAGAACAAAATGTTTCTGTGGATGTCAAACTAAGGCCTCACGAAATGGTGATTGTTCAATTACATCTTACCGCCTCTCATGGTGGCCATTATGATGGAACTGTATTTATATATGATATATATTATGTTTATTATTTCCTTATTCTTAAGTAATTCCCATTTATAGCATGCCTTTATGGTTTCCATAGTGGGTAAATATGATAATCTCATTTGAGGAAGTGCGGACTACCGCCCCCTCAAGGTGATTTGATTTGTTAATGCCTTATGTGGGATGTATAAAGGATGAAGTTAACAATATTATATATGATATTATACTGGAATTATAATACACCTATGTATAATTGTGTTTTATTTCTATTAAAATATGAAATAGAAATGAATGTAGCGTTCATGCGTACGTACGGCTTACCATCTCCATGAACGGTGCAGTTCATTTCTTACCTCTAAATGTTATGTACTATTATATAAGAATGTATATGTTGGATATATATGATATATATGATATCCAAATCATTAATATCATTCTAGATATAATGTACTATTTACCACATGGACAACTTGTAAATATAAGGTGTTCATTTTTTACTCAAGTACCACATATCGACAAAACAAACGTTATTAACTTAAATGATTGCATAATGTTTATAACATGGTAATAAGTGATATAAAAGGAATAATAAACATGAAAAAGGTTATTAAGCAAGTAGAAATTAACTTTATTTTATTATTCAGGGGATTAAAGAATGATTGAGTCAAGTCAGACACGAGGTAAGGGACTTCATCTCAATCTCCTTTCATTGAGGCATTTTTAGTTTTATACACGACTTTATTTTATACGATGTATAAACCCCTTTGACTTTTCATTTTATTCAAAGGGAATATTTTTATACGAATCATTTTAATAAATGACAAAAAGGAATGTTTTTTTAAAGTAAGTGGTGACAACGACCTTTCCATCGTCGTGAGTATTATTTGATCTTTGGCTTCCTTAACAAGCTGGAATATTTTTAAAAGGAAAAATAAATACCATATACCCTTTTTACGTATTTTGGCATTGAAAATGATTTTGACAATGGATTTATTATTTCAATATCTTGAAATGGTATTGCAATGTGGAAATGTTATCTTTCCTCTATGCTTATGTTATGTGTTATGATCATGTTATGGTTCTTGGGCATTATTTATGTATACGGGTGGTTCCATGATAAACCTATGGTGGGTGAGCCTGAGATAGCTCTATATTTCATTGGGTAACGTGACGGAGGTAAACATGAATGTTTCTCCTAAGAGATTTAGGTAATATACTGTGATGGGTATTCCAATGTAACTCCCTATGTAGCTGTGATAACTACAATGTAAGTATGATATGGATTCCACATGTTACCTTTATGATTAATGATTTCTACGTGTATTTCATGAATCTTATGATTTCACGAGGTAAGTAAATGATTTCATGTTTTGTATGTATTTATTAACAAATGTTTTCATTCTTTTTTTTATAACCCTTACTGATATTTTTATGCTCATCTGAAGTTTTGAAATGTTTTCACAGGACTTAAAGATAAATAGGGTCAAGGATGGGATCAAGGAAAAGTCATGCTATCTAAAACATGGAACTAGACATGATGCTTTTTTTAAAGAGCTTTTATTTTATGAAAAAAAAGGAAACTGTATAGATATGTCTACCTTGTAATCTTTTGAGATGTAATAGTTATGTCCTAATTCTCTAAAACTCTAAACCTGAAAAGATCCTCAATCTGAATTATTTGTTTCATTCATTATTATGTAATGTTTAAGGCTAGGTCCTTATAGTTCCCATCTCAATACCTTTATTTTTTATGAAAAAATCCTAAAAAATTCTATAAAATGGAAGTTTTGAAACATAATAAAGGATAATTAAAGAAACACATTTGGGTGTTTGTGACAATTAAAATCCACCAAAGGGATTTATGTAAAATATATTGAAAATATTAAATATTTTTTACTTAAACCATTACTATTTAGTACTCTATACACAACACCAGAGTTTATACAAGATATTTAATGATATTTTATTCTCAACACTTTAAGGATATTGATTAATTTTTTAATAAATTAATTCAGATTTTTAGAACATTTCAATGATTGTTTTCAAATGAATTAAACATATAGACCATGCCTTGAAGGTAATTTTCTATCTCACCCTGTATTTGGAACACTAAATCACATTGATTTTATGGGTGAATAATAAAGTTACTTTGGTCATATTTTATTTAATTCCTTTTAATACTTAATTGAATTATTATATACTTCCTATAAAATTTTAGATTCATGTTTTGAACAATTTCAATAGATGGTTAATTAATAATGGTTTTTATCTAACACAAATAATTCTATTCTAGCTTATGGAAAATTATTATATTTTAATTCCAGTCAAATAATTTACATACAATAACATTCCCTTTTATAAGATAGATCGCAAAGTTATTTTTAATGATGATTATTAAATTATGTCTAAAACAATAACTTGTTTCAAATGATTATCTTGATTAATATTATTTTAATAAGGATTTTTTAAATGTTCTCCCACTAGATGACCCATTATAAATCCATCATATCCATTAGTGTGCCAATGTATATATTTTATCATGACCCAAACCAGTTAAACACTTAAATTACTCATAATTAATATAGTAGAAAATATTATTAATAATATCAAACATCATTCTTGGATAGTTGGGTGGATAACTCTTTAACCTAATCAATCATATGGATTCAATCACCTCCATTAATATTGTACCCTAATTGTTAGGGATTCTCTGTTATACCTAACTCAAAGTAAATTCCATAAATTAGATACTTAATAGTCATTTTAACCTAATTTATTTCTTAACATGCACAATATAATCCAAGGTTACCTACATTTGAACTAATCTGCTCAGTTGGATGAGTGAGGTATTTACAAGATTAATTTTTTAAGGAATAAATCACTTAGTGTTTTTAAAGGGGATTTGATCTCATCATTTTATATCACATCCTTCCCATTACTTGTATTTATGGTTACACCGATTGGATTGGAATCTTATTACTTCCAACAAATCAATATGTTCAAACAATATTGATGTGTAACCCTTTAAATAACACATATATTGTGTTATTAACTCAAATAAAAATCTAACTATATTTGTATTTTTTAAAATTCATCCCATATATAAGGTTCATGAAATACTTTTATATAATGACTTGCAATGATAATAAATTATGAATACCCACAATAGTAAGCCTAGATCAACATACAACCGACAATAACGTTTATAGATAAGTAATAAGCCTCTAATCTAGTAAGCTTCCTAAATTCCATCTACCCAATGATACATTATGAGTTACCCTTGGATTTGAATAATACTAATTTGTATTTTTTTGTGAATATAAAGTAATAAAATGTGTTCTAAAGAAGATTGATGTGACTTTCATGGAACTTTGATGTGAGATATAGATCATATTGGAAAAGAAAATAAGAATCCTACATATTCATAATTGGGTAATGAAGATTAATTAAAGTGTACATAAACTTGAATAAATTGTCTAGAAATATTCAAAGAGAAACCCATAAGTAAGATGATTATTGGTGAGATATTTTTCATTCTGATGAAAAGTATTATAGGCTGATAATTCTTGTCTATTATAGTTTGTATGAAGTGAAAATATTAGAGGATCCTCCTCTTGAATATTATAAAAAATATCATATATATCTCTATTTTAATGGTATAAAATAGATTCAATACATAGAGGATGTTGGCTGCCACTATGGAGGAACAATCCTTAACATTCTAAAAACTTTGGATGTAAAAATCCTTAAGCACACATCCTTAGATTATGAATGGAATTGGTTTCTTGTGATGGTTGATTAAAAGAGATAGTGGAGTTCTTAAATATAATATAACATGAGTATATATTATGAAAATTCAATTAAATCAAAGATAAACTTATATGTAAATATTTTAATAATTTATATCATTCTTCCAAGTTTTTCCAAGATGTTTTTGAAGTGTTTGTGATACACTATGATGGATTTTAAGTAACTATGAATTAACTTGAATGAATCTTGAAATTATGTGCAGAAGTTGAAAATTTTATAAAGTCTTAATGTATAGATGAGTCATATAGTGAATCATAAAATTCAATTTAGAGGCAAAGGGACATGTTTATGATTCATTTTTTACTCTACATATGATTCATCTCTATTTTTATATGAGTAATCTAGGTCCATGTATGATTTACTTTGAACTGTGTACAAGTCATACACTACACCATAATATCCATTTCTATCTATGTATGAGTCATTTTGTATTTTTTATGAGTCACCATGATTGTTTATGATCCATATACAGTCTATATATGATTCTTTCTAGAAAAATAAAAATTTTAAAAATACATATATTGAAAAATGGACTTTACAAATTTGATATATAAAGAATAAATAATTTCGTACAATGAAAGGAATGATATTAATGGTATTAAACATCACAAACACTCATAATAGTTTCTAATAAAAGCATTTAATTAAAGTTTATCTCATCTTTAATCCTAGATAAGATAAAATAAAGGGGATTTTTGCGGAATTTTTCATGTTTGAAATTAAGTTTCCTGAATTATTTCATTCTAAGGAAAATTAAATTTAAATATTCTAGTGATAAGATTCATATTCTAATAAACATGATCCTTCATAATCCCTGATTCAACCATGTTTTGTGTAATGATTACATGGATGAGTCACTTTATAAAAAAGATGAAACTTCCTTGGTTTTTAAGAAAAATTCAGATTACGTTTCATCATAGATTGATTTTTTACACCAGTTATTAAATATAACAACCATAAGTATATTTCAAGATCAGAATAATTATTATAATTTTGAGCTATCAGTGATTAATGTTGTGTTCTAATATTGATTTTTCTCTAAAAATGCAATTTTTTATCAAGTCAAATAAGGGTGATCCAGAACTGATGTACCACCATTGCAATATTGTATACATCAAGAAAAAAAATATTTTTTTGTAATCATTTTGAGTATACTCTAAAAGAAGAATAAAAAATAGGATATTGGAAGAAACACTTGTAAACATATTCAGAATGTTTTTCAAAAAAGGTATATAAAAATAATGGGTATTTTGGAAATTTCTTGAGAACATGGGAAGCTTTCCCATGTGAGGAAGTTAATGAGCATGGCATATGAAAGATCACAATAACATTACCATGTTAATTTTATAGACATGTTTTTTATGAAAAAAATATCTTCCCATTAGGGATATTGAAAATTAAAGGATACATTTAATTAAAACATATGTGAAATTTTATAATATTAATGATGAAAAAAATATAGAGGCATAAAGTGTGTGTTCCCCTATTGATAGAGAAGGCATGAATAACTAAGAGTAAGAGTATATAGAGACCTATAAAATATGAAAATTAATGATAAGGAGAATAATAAGTATCTAAAAATTTTAGTGAGTAAAGAATAATGTATCTTAAATAGTGACTATTAAACTAATATATTTGGTTTTAAAGAGGGAGAAGAATGATGAAAGTGTGACTAAATATGTGGTTGAGTGAGCCATGATAGATTTTTTTATACAATCTTTTTATTTTGAGATGATGATCACCTAAAACTCTTTTTACTCCCATGGAAAGTATAGTTGTTTCTACCAAATATCATTGAAAACATCTTTTTGAATAGGTACCCTATTCTCAAGGGTGGAATGACTTTAAGGGCCCTAATGGGTTCTAAGATTATATAACCATGTATTGTATTAATATTTGGAATTCTAGGGGTATAGTATTCTAAAAAGAATTTGAATTATTATGAAATGAGATCAGGTCTTCCAAGATGGACATTCAACTATTCTGGAACCCAAACATAGTATAGAATATATACAGGAATATATAAATAAGCTTCCTCTTAATTCTTTCTTGCTTGATATCAAAACCATTGTCTATATATGGATTTTATAGAGTGGCCAAGTATCTGTGATCCTCATAGACTCCTCTTACAATCACATCAATGTTAAGGTAACTATTAACAATTATTATCTTTTTTAAATTCTTCTATGCCAAATGTAATTTTTTAGGGAGAGAAGAAATAGATAATTAATTATCATCTTCTAATCCCGTGTGAAATTCATGGTATATTGGAGGATATTTTAACACCATCCTTGGCCATAATGGAAAGAAAGTTAAACACTGTTATTAAAGAAAATCTATTTAATATTTTTAATATTTATTTTTAGAGAAAAATATTCTAGATCTTATATTTAATGGTGATCAATACACATGGTTTAGTAACAAACAATAAGAGAGGATAGTATAGAGTAGGCTTGAAAGATTTCTTGTAAACATATAACGAATCAAATGTTTTTCAATATCATCTTTTTTCCACCTACTAAGAACATTGAATTATCTCACACCCCAACTACTTAGGATATATAATTAAAAACTATAGCTCCATTGTTACCACTTCTAAAATATTTTTATATAGGTAGATGAATTCATGTAATTGGTAAAACATACTTAGCTATAACCAGTTAATGATCAAATGTTGGATGTCATAAAAATAAAAATATGACAACTTAATATGGATATCCATGAATGAGATCAACACCATAGTAATAACTATGGAATATGGGGGGATTTTTAGAGGGATATCAATGTGATGGGTAATATATTATAATAAGGATAAGATTATTATGTCTTTGTAAATATAGTAACCAAGAAGAATGTTCCAGTTGGTAGGATTTAGAAGGAGTAGAAGGTATTCCAGTAAAATTTGATAAAGAAGTTTCTCAAAGAAGGTGATAAAAATGTTATATATTTTAATTCCATCTTCATGGAAAGGATGTACCTAGGGAAAATAGTCTACAATTGGAAGACAATTTGATATTTAGAGACAAAAAAACAGACCTCTAGTGGTTTGCCATTTCTAAAAAATACTCACCATTTCTACTAAAAATATAAGGGAAGATGGTAATAGATATATTAATAGTTATTTTTTCAATTAAATTTATCATGGAATTATATCCAAAAAAATGATCGGCTGGAAGATGTTCCTAGTAGTGAAAATATTTTAGATTCCATCAAGAACCTAAACTCTGATAGAACTCGAGGACTATATGGATTCCTTGGTGACTTTTACTTTTTTGTATAGAAGATCATCCACAATGAGATTATCAAGGATATATTGGACTACATTAAAGTATGATATCTACCCAGAGCCTCATGTATTTCCTATGTTTTCATCATTTGGAAAGTGAATCACAGAAATTCTTATAATCAAAACTTACCTATCATTATATGTAATATCTCATATAAAATGCGACAAATAATAATTATTGATAGATCGGATCCTTTATTTATACACCTAATTAACATGAAACAACACAAATTTATAAAAAATATAGGTATTCAAGGGGCTATTGGAATCACACAAGAGATTCTCCTTGACCTCAATAGGAAGGCTTGTGGATTCAACATTATGATCAATATTGATATGATGAATGTTTTTGATACAATTAAGTGCAAATTAATCATAAATTTTATGTGTTAATGTGGGTTATTTGAATGGGTGTATGACTTATGTTATTTATGTTACTCTAATTAGTGGTTCTAAGTGTCTCTCATGGATAGGAGTTTCAGTTTCTTCAAATTAACCATAATTATTATTTATAGAAATACCCTATCATTGAATTTATTTGTGGTCTCTCGGGATGCTCTTAGTAAAACATCTACCAAGATATCAATACTAGCCTCATATTCCACTTCAATGAAAGTTATGGATCGATGGGTATATCCAAATTTTTTTATAAAAGATATGATTTATTTTTTCAATATTATACATAGATCCTTTATGGTTTTCAATGATATTCTTTTCAATTACTTTTGAGATGAATGGACAATTCATTAATATTTCAAATATCATTATCTATATTTTCATTAGT
This sequence comes from Viscum album, assembly GCA_963277665.1. Classification (NCBI taxonomy): domain Eukaryota; kingdom Viridiplantae; phylum Streptophyta; class Magnoliopsida; order Santalales; family Viscaceae; genus Viscum; species Viscum album. Next base: position 173,149,103 of record OY728119.1, on the reverse strand, counting down.
TTCTCTAAAATACATAAAAAATATATTGGGGAAAGAATAGGGTTTTACATGAATAACATTCCTAAGGAATACCTAGAGTAATATATGTCTATATGAAGAAATCGAATTTTCCACTTTGAGAACATTATCAACAAAATCACTAGTTAAATAAATAACTAGTAGATATTCCTCATCTCTGTTATTGTTATATTGAATTTGGTTAATTGTGTCTTAAACTCAATCCCTATGAACATTCCCTTGGTCATCAGAACTCAACAAGTTTATGGTACAGAAAATTGAAAACATAATAAACCTATTTATATGGTATTATTAATATAAATGAACATTATATTTGGATATGTATTAATATTTTTAAAACATACATTATTAAGGAGTCATTGTTATAAGGAGTGCCAAAAATTCCATACAATCCATATGGGAAAAGCTATCATGGGATTTTATTTAGGGAACCCAACTCTTAAGGTAGTTTACTATAAAGAATTATAGAAAAGAAACAAAATAAATCCACCCCCAACATTCTACACCTTATCCTCTTTAGTGTGACCTAAAAGCGTAAATCAACCTCATCATATTACACTCATATTTGATCATCGGTAAAGGAGAGATTCATAATTTGAAAGATAGTTGTCTTGGAACTCATCTCTATTTATCCTCCTTAGTTCTAGAGATAAACTTCAAAGAGGATATGGAGATACCCATCCTCATCAATATTACTATTAATGTTGACAATATATATTTTTTAGTGTTATTTTTTTAGAGGAGGAACTAAAATGATGCACCTTAACACTGGCTCATAATAGCCTGGTCCGCTCAAAATTATACGACAACATTATCCCTGAACAAGTGAATGGTGCTTGGGAAAAAGGAAATTAGGGAACCTTACTATGGAAAAAATTAATCCAACCAATGTAAAGGTTTGTTTTCTGGTTTGGTAATCACAATTCCTTTCTTACTGATAATGATATCCAATGATGGAATATGTAGTTTTTGTCCCAATGTAGATGATGTTGTAATACTCTTGCAGAAATGGAAGATCACTTGTTCCTAGATATAGATTGGGAATCATTTGTGTGGAAAATCCTAGTAATATTACTCTATATACCCCCTCACCCTAGACTCCTTATTGAAGCTTCTCTACTTATGGTTTTATGATGAGAACAACCACTTTAGTGTTGGAACAACTCAGATAATTAATTGTTTTGGTGGGTTTCTAGTCCATTTGGGCATGTCATAAGGATTCCAGGAATCTCACATCCTGATTGAGTCATGATAGTCTAAAATTCAATTAGATCATAGTGAACTATGACATGTATTATCTTGTTTTAAAGAGAAACATCCTACCTAAGTTATATATTATAAACATTTATCCCATGGAATATTTTTGAATCACTACCAATAAGCCTGAATGGCCCAAAGGCCTTCTTTTTTTATTATAGATAATCCTCCTTTTTAAGGGATGAAGGGAAACCCATACATGAGCTGTAGGCCCAAGGCACAAGCCCCGACATGACTCGCAATACATGACCTGAAGGCCCAGAGGCATACTATGCCCAATACATGACCCGTAGGACCAACCCATAGGAACTACCCCTCCCCTAGCTTCTACATAATTGATCACCTAGCTCCCCACATTTCTTTTCTGATCGGATATCATTGCCATGTACAAATATGCATAGTGCCTGGTCCCGATGGCGGTTTCCATACCCTCTCATTCTTCCAATCCGGTAGCTCTGCTTCTGGTGAATGCTAGTTTTGTTTCTCTGATCCCTTTCTGGGGCCTGATCTATGTAAACTAGGATACGCCATGCTCTTTGTGGCCTGAAGGCCCTGAGACTCGAAGACCTTTGATGACCTGAAGGCCTTGGAGACCCGTAGGCCCAAACCGGTGCCCCGAAGGCCCAAATTGGGTGAATAGTTCTAGTTACTATAGTACTGAACAGTACCTACTATAGTACTACTACAGTACCTTGGAAATTTATATCCACTCGGTTTTGAACCTGGGTCTCTTGAATGCTAAGGAGGATCCCTTACCACTCGGGTACGGGCTCGTTGGCTGCATCACTACCAACAAGGGACCATGCCAACGAGTTAAATGATTCCCCCCAAAGTGGGATACAAATTGAAAATTGATTGTGTGATCCCCAATAGAATTATTTAATGATTTTTTTAATCATATTTAATTTATGTGGTAAAGTTATTCCCTTTTATAGTACCTAATATAAATAGGGGTTCTCCCTCAGGGTGGAAATGAGGTCTCTTCTAACTCCCGTGTCTATTTTAAAAATCAATTTTACCCCTTTGACAATAGTTTAATTAGATTATTCCATAATTATATTTTTCTTACATTTTTATTTTACTCTACATTATTTACATATTAAAAAATCAATTAGGAGAATACAGTTCAACACACTTACAGTGAGAGAAATAGAGAAGATGTCTCATTGGGAGTAGAAGAGGACAATTATCATGATCTGAAAATATTTTCTTCTCTAAGACTCTTAAGTCTAGAATATAAGATAATTTTCATGAGGATTATGTTGGATACATAATTTTATAACCCCTTAAACCTTCCATTTCATATTTTTTTTCACCTTTTATAAAAATTTAAATTCCAAAAATAGGAAACCAATAAGTAGTTTTAAGAGGAACTTGGAAGATGCTCACAAAATACCATAGGATGAGTTTCATGATCATTTCTTAATGAATATATGGTAGAAAAATTATATCTATAATTAATGAATTATATTAGTTTTTTAGGTTATAGATACTTTCCTATGTAGTTTTTTATTTACTTTATATGGGCTGAGAAGAAAACTGAGAAGTTAATTAGTGTGATAAAAATAAGAAGATAATTTATTAGAAGTATCTTAGTTCACATGTATAATATTGTGAGATTACTCACCTATGTATATAATGGGAGAGTAGGTTAGGATAATAAAAATATATTTCCCCTTTTAACTAAGCTAATATTCATAGTGGAAAATCTATATCATGATATAACAACCAGCTATAGTAATGGGTAGGCTCACATTGAGAATAGACCATTTAAAAACACATGTTCTAATATTTATTGATTTATCTAAATTACATATAGGTTTACTCTAGGTAAAATAAAAAAGGATATAACTTCTTTAACAAGTATCATAGGTTCAAAAAAAGGGGGTTCAAATAATTAAAAATAAGAATCACATTTTGGTAAATGAATTTAACCACACTAAATTTACCCCCTCTCAAGTGTGTCTACACAATCCTAATTTGACTCTCACATTACTCAATAGAGACAAAAATTATATCATAATTATAACACATAATATTTATAATCTAAAATCAATATTTAAATTCAATCTCATATCCCAATAAAATCCAAAGTCATGGTAAGAGAAAACAAAATTAATTATTGTAACTAGCTTTTAACTCCTTAGATACATGTTTGAAAATTTATAGAATAAATTTATCACGTTAAAATAAAATATACAAATATTTATAATATAATAATTAATTTCTTAAATTAAGTAGTAAATTAATTAATTAAATTAATAATTCATATATTTAAACATGAGATAAATAATTTATGAAAAATTCGTAAATCAAGAAATTATAGACACTTTATAATTTATCCATGCATTATGAACATTCCATAACTAGATAAATAAAAACACTTTATATTTATTATAAATATGAACTCTTTTATAATTTCCTTTTTATATGACCTTTACATTAAATATATGATATTAGAAATATAAACATCATATATATAAACTATTCATATATTGTGTAAGCACCCATAATATAACATATTTGATATTATGAAAACCTTGATAATGTCTATTTTAAAAACTTCTTTTGATATAGTTTAAATAATTTCTCAAATAAGGATTTTAATTTGAACATTTCAAATTAATAATTTTGAACAATTTTTTCTTTTAAATGTAATCCCATTTATATTTTTTCATATATTTTAATTCATAATAATTTTATAAATTACACCTCTAATTTCTATATAAACATTTTATATCAAAATTAAATATAATGAAATATAAATACAAAATGTATCTAGTATTAACATTTAATATTATTGATATTTATTTATTAAATATTTCAAAAATACATAATAATTAATTAAAAACCGTTTATAATTAATTAATTTATAAAATTTGTATAAGATAATTAAATATCTTAAAATATGATTTTCTATAATATAATTTTTTATTAAATTGTATAAATCAATTCATAATTAAAATATAAAACTGAATATTTTATATACATAACTTATTTAACGATGTATAGAAAATTGTAATACATAATTTAGTACAAGAATATTTTATTTTTTCACAAGAAGCATGACATGTGCTATCACCTAATGTCGCTAACTATCGTAATATATGGCAGATAATCTTCGACTATGATATCCCCTATAACACCCAAAATTTGCAGCTTATAAAAAATATACATATTAATATTATGTTATGACACTTTGTTTTATGTCATTGAATAGTTCATATTGAATTTTTCATAAGATAAAAATACTTATATTATACTTTATAATATGTTGAAAAACTAAAGGATTTCACTATATGGTACACTGTGATATCACATATCGAGTAGAGCAGGCCTACCACAAATTATGAAATCATATATGATAATACTAGTCAAAATTGAACAATTCTATTATTTTTTAGGTTATTCAATATGTTATCAGAATGATATTCATTTTTCTTCTTTTTTGAATATGATTTCAAGAACTACGTAGTATTACATAGAATTTATACCACTGATAAATTTATAGGGATCGAACAACACTTGTTTAATGTTGGTAAAGATATTATAAGACTCATTCACAAGATGAATATTCTATTTAAGAGAAAAATCATATGTAAAATAAATGAAGGATGTGAAACTTTCCATGATGATAGAAGAATCTCATATTATTCATTTATAGTTTTTAATCAATATCACTTATGAATAAAAATAAATTACCTTTATGGTGTACCCACAAATCTACTAAATCACCCAAATCATGGGTTAGATTGTATAAAACTCATACATTATACTAGTGCTTCTTAGTAGCAAAAATTCTTTTGGATACTGCTTCCTTATATAAGACTCAAGAAACTCCATGATATTTCTTAGGAATTTACTTGTATGTTATATAACATACAAGTAATGATTTGGTTGCTCACGCATTCCTACTCATGAGATGTTGATTCTCCCATATATTTAATCTTATGAAACATATTTATTAATGATTATATGGAATATTTATTGAATTTTAACATCTACCACCCATTTTAATCATATGATACTATTAACTAATTTCATAACCATTATGATACTTCTTTGTTAATAACTATGATATATCTAAAATAATTGGATGCGGTGGAGAAATATCTTTATATCACTCTATATGACATCCCAAACCATGGAATACAATATGATTTAGTTCTACTCATTTAACAAATTATAATATATTTATATTGTTACATATGATATAACACAAAAAAATTCTATGATTTTATATATTTGGGTATATCTCCATCAATATAATTATATGAAAAACTTATTGAGTGTAAGTGATTTACTTATTTTGATTCATGGAGGTGATAATAAAACATGTTGGATAATATTTCTAGAAACATTATGGTGAAGGATTACATATTGAATGTCAAAAATGTGTTGAAGTTTTATGAAAACGGTTTCTAGTTTAGGTTTGGATATCACTGCTTATATGATAAGGTGTTAATTAGAATGGAACAGATGTTGAAAATTTATCTTAGGAGATTTTTTGAGTTTAAAATATGTGTTTTGGAAATCCCATAGTAAGAATATGGTTGATTATATGAGGAAAAAGTTGTATCATAGACTATGAATTGTTTGAAGAGTATTTTACTTTTAGAGATGGGTTCATATAATAAAAAATGAAGGGGAATCTTCTACTTGTGACCTGGCACATTGAAGAGGTACCACAACCCATGATAGGTCATTTTTAAGCTGTATAAGTAAATAAGTGACTTGGTTTTAGAACCAATGACTTAGAAGAACCCTCTAAATCCTCAAATTTAGTACATAGAATCTAGATATTTCAAAACTAAAAAAAACTTCATTAATGACATATTTGAAACTGATAATAACATGTGTTAACTATAAATAACTATTCTATGTGAAGATAATAAATTCCAAATTAAAATGATAAAGGAATAAAAACAATGAAAAACTCATAGAATTTACATGGTTAAAAATTTGTCCTGCTCTATAGGTCAAACACTATAAATTTTTATTATTGAGTGAAACATAATAGGTTTACAATTATAAGAATAATTTTCAAATAATTGACCAAAACATATCAATTTAGAGGAAAAGTAAATAATAGTAATCCATTCATTCAATTTCCACCACCTTCTAATATTTTCAACGGGAATTCCATTAGTTCTTATCATTAGGGGTAACTCTCTACTCGATCAAAGGTAACCACTAACAATCTTCTAAACCACTAACCTAACATATCCTTTTAGTTGATGGATTGAGATTCGAATTCTTAGTGTGGTTCCCATAACATAGGTTATCCTTCATATATTTTTTTCATGATTAAAATTCTATATTATTTAGATTAATCATATTTAATAATTTGTTTTACACTTATGTATCCTCCACCTTTTAGAATTGGATTTTGAAATGTGGATACTATGTTTACACTGCCTATTAACTTATGAACATTGTAACCATCACACCATCACCTCAATTTGGTTATATTATAGACTTCCAAAATAACTTCTCTTAGAGGCTAAGAAAACTTATCATGAAAATGATTCTCATATATTGGATCATAATAATCTCTTTTTTGAGTATTATTTTAAATCTTTATGACCAATTCCTCCTACATTCACAATTCCATTCAACTGTCAATCTTCCCTTTTGTACAACATAGTTCTAACAATATGATTCCACCTATCCCATCACAATTAAGGAACATTCCACAATCCATTTTTTATTTTATTTAAAATCCTCTTTGAGGGTAAGTGGGAACCTATAAAACCATTCAGCATCCAGTCACACCCTCACAAAACACATATTACATAATTCAAATGTAAAAAAATAAAATAGAACTAAAACACCACGCCAAGACCATCATCATGCACCTGTTCAAGATTCAAAAACTATCTACCTTCTACATATCCAATACTATTTCCTCCAACAATATCCTAATAAAGTGAATATTCAATTGAATATGATTGATATTGGATTAAAATATCATATTTTTATCTAATTGATTTCCACTTTGAAAATCATAAAACAATGTCCTACCTTTATAAATTGTTTTGAGATACTATAATAACCCATTCATTCAAATTTAATTTTTCTCATCTTCCATAAGTGAAACATACACAAATTCTATTTTATAATTTGAAACCATAGGTTGATATTTTGAAACCGAACTCACAACTATTCATCTGTAAGTGAATACAAAGCCAATGGTTTTTCTATAGGTTTTCACTTATCCCCCTAAGTCTAAATAAAAAACCCCTATAATAATTCATCTATTCTTAAATAGTGTGAATTTTCTTCAAAACCATTGAGATACCAGAGTATCCACTTTACCACTTCCTAATATTACCTTTCAGGATTATCTAGAAATATTTTGCCAACTCCCACTCCATGCATAATGTTTATCCCTGTAAAAACCATGGTGTGCTTAAAAATTACAATATATATTGTGTAAAGACCCTAAAACTTCTCATATATATTTATATTACATGTTAAATGATGAATATTCATTACATAACATAATTATCTATTCCTTGATATCATAAAATTTTCATACAATATTGATTTTTAGAATTTAAAAAAACATAGAAAATCATTTCCTTAATTTCCATGGTTTAATACTAAGTCTATTATAGTGGAACATTTTCACACATTAAACCATCATAGTAGTGAAATTTTACACACAAGACTATCATAGTTGACAATGTACCTTACTAAATTGGGTTCCATCCCCATTTTAGTCCTATTATCTCATGAGATATCAATCATTACCCAATTAATTAGAGGGGAAAATAGTTAACACACATCCATAATCCATAAATTTATATTCCAAAAATTAATAAAACATTCATCATATCAGAACCCATGAAAATAAATGGGTTTCATAAGAATTTCATCATAGCATAACTCATGGAAAATGAATTGATTTAATAAAAATATATTTATTATAAACATAAATCCTCTACAGAAATAATAATATTGGTAGAACGTATTATATCCCTATTAAAACTTAAGTTACATAAAATGATGTCATCATATATGGAAAATGAATTTGAAATATCGCTCAAAACATTTTTTAAATAAAAGAACATTTTCACATTCAAAATAAACATTTTGAGAAAAAAATTATCAAATCATTAAGAAAATATTTTTCCTTGAAAATAATTTCTTTAAACTTATAAACTAATATTTAAAATATTTTGTGTTCATTTTAGTGGAAAATATAGTTCATTCCGTACATATTAAAATATGAATTCTTTTCAATGTTTTGGAAAATGTAAAAAGTCTATCAATTATAAAATAAAGAGAAAATTATTTATTTATTTTTTTGTAAAAAATTATAACATTGAGATAAAAGGTTATTAAAAAACTAATTGGATAATAGTAAAAAAATTAAAAACTTTTTTAGAAAATATAAACAAGGAGGAAACATTTTTTCGACTGAAGAGATAAATAATGTTGATTATTTTCTTAAAAAATTGTTTTGAACACTTGAGTACATAAAGATAGGAAAAGGAAAAGAATAATTTTATTTTAATTAAATAAAAAGGGGAGAAGAAAAATTCACGGGTTTCCTGAGAGATAGATCGAAAGGTTTCATTATGGAAACTTACCCATAAATAATCTCGATAAAAAATGTGATTGTAACATAAAACCATTACCATATTGATATATTTTGAATCATAAGTACCATAAAATAAATATAATTATATGGATATATATATATATATATATATATAACAAAATTAAATGATAAAAATAATAAAATGTATTCCTGGGAAGTATATAAACCACAAAAAATAAAAAAAGTGGTGAATATGGCATGTGTCCCACATGAATAAAAGTGAGACTAAAATCTCTTTCTTTAAGCCTTGAATTCTTTTGAACACATTTGAAACTAGTATATAATAAATATAAGTTTACTATAAATTTATTAAAAAACAATACTTATATGTCTCATAACATATATGATTTTCCTATAAACGTTTTACCTGTTTATTAATAATTCAATGTTAAAATCACATTTTGGGTAATAATTGCTTCATTTTTCATGTATGTTTTAGTTTGGTAGTATTGGTCTGATTAATTTGATAATTTTTAAATAATATAATGAATGTTAAAAAATGATATAAACACCATATATATTCATTATATATATATTTAGAGTAATTCATACTAGTTTGAGATAGAAAATAAATTACCCCATTCATGGAGATGGTAGGTCGTATGTAAGTATGAACGTTTTATACATTTCTTCAACAGATCGAATAAAAGAATGTTAAATATTAATCAAAATCTATAGAATCATTTTTATTTCACACATAATATATATATATATATATATATTTCATCCATCTTTATTACCTTCCATGTATGGCATAAGTGAAAAATGAATCACATCACTTCGTGAGGTAGTAGTTTGCTACTAACAAGAGAGACAATATCTAATTCCCACATAATGTAAATTAAGAAGGTAAATATGATAGTATAATTACATAATTATATTTATATTATAATATCATATATTTAATTTTATTCCATCAATATATCTACACGTGAGAGGCAGTGATAGAAAACCCCTTGTAATGATTGACTCACTTATTTCTACTCTTTTTAATAAAATTTAGGAATGGGATTTAATAAATTATAGACATTTGGATTATATTGGAGATACTTATATTATTATATCACAATATTTTATGATTATTTGAAGGAGTTGAAAGAGTAAATAAAATAAAAATGATTTCTTAAGAGTGTTGCCTCTTCTTGGAATAACCTCCATGAGTTTGAACCAAAAGCCTTATTAGGATGGTTTAATAATAAAATAATGAATCTTAGCTGTTGGTAGGAAATTAAATAGTAGTTTTCAGTAGGGATTTTATGAACCAAAGGTCTTTTTAAGTGTAAAGATGAGAGGATAGGGGGTGCCCTTTTATAAGTGGGGGAGAGGACAGAAATTGATTTTTTTGTAAAAAAAAGTATACGTTCATTTTAAACATGAAACGAGGATAAAAATTGGTTTCTTAAAGAATGTTAAATGATATAAGGTCAAAATATGTCCATAAAAAATAATTTTAAAAGGTTTTAGGTCTTTTTAACCCTTATATTTTTCTTTTAACCCCCGAGAAACACATTTTAACCTTAACGTCATTAATTAATTTTTACTATTTTTACTACTCATTTTGACCCCAAATTTAGTTTAACATTTTATATAATAAAATTATTTTGATTAAAAATATGAATCCACTTTTGAAAATTCCATTAATATTACTAGAAAATTTTAATTTAAAATTTAACCCACAAACTTGATGAATTGTTTTTTCCAAATAGAAATTTTTCATAAGTATAGAGTATTTCAATATCTAAAGTCAATATTAATTTGATTCCAATAACATAAATTGTGTTTATAATAACATAACTGAACTAATTTTATATTTAAAACTTTTTTAAATAAGATATAAATTCATAATTTCTTTAAAAAATTGAATTTTTAATAAAAACCGTTATTTTCACTCTACCAAAAAATTAATCTTTTCGGAAAAATATCAAAAAATAAACCAAAGATTACTTTTAAATATTTATTCAAACAATTAAGTTAATTTTTTAAAATAAATTTTTAAGAGTTCAAAAAATAAATTATACTATTTCTTAACAAAAATAAATTCAAATCATTTTTTGAAAAAATTATATTTTTGAATCACATAAAGACATTACTAAAAGTAAGTACTTATTTATAAATATATTTTATTTATCTAAAACATTTATAACTCATTTTTAAAGTGTGTTTATTTCTATTCATACCACAAAATTATAAGTCTATGTTATAATAGTCAAATTGAAATAATAATAATATTATTATATCACTGTTCATTAAAACTTGGTTTTTCATGTAATGAAAACTATCTAATAAATTAAATTTCAATGATGAATAAAAAATTCATAAAATCTCAGAGTGTTATATTATATACCCATTAAAAAATAATTTTTACCTTGAAATCCCATCACTTTGGTAAATAAATGAAGATACTTATATGTCATTACATCCTAGGGTTCCCATATGGCTTCTTTAAATTAGTGGTTTTTTCCATAAAGATTTGACCAGATGAGTAGCCTTGTTTCATAAATATTTCACTCTAAAATTAAGAGTCTCTGCCAGTTTTTTCTTTATATGATATTTCCTACACCAATGGTGTGACATATAAGTTTAGTACATGTGAAGTATCAGGTATGTACTTCCTCAGGAGAGATATATAGAACACATGTTAGACTTGAGAGAGGTCCAGTGAAAGTGCTAAGAAACAAAAAACCATCTGTAATTGATCAATAATCTAAAAGAGGAAAATATATGTAGTTATATACTTTCATTTATTCTTTAATCTTATAACCTTCATCCATGGATAAATTTGTATAAAAACCTTCTCACCAACATCAAAATCCAGATCAGACCAATGATTGTTAGTATAAATTTTATATTGGTTTTAAGGTTCCTTGATTTTCCGTTGAATGACTCTAACATCCTCAACAATTTACTCAACAATATTAGGTCCCAATTTAATTATTTATCCAATATTATCATATAATTTTGGATTTATACACATAATTTCATAGAGGGTTTCTTAAGGATGCAACTGAATGATCTAGTGAACACGATTTTTGCAAGAAAACTTAAGTAAATGAAGGTGTTGATCACCAAAAACTTTTAAATAATTAAAAAAATCTCAACATATCCTTTAGGGATTAAATTTTTCTCTCAGACTAATCATTTTTGCATGGATGATATATAATTCTAAAACCCAACTGAACATCAAGATATTTCAAATGACTTCACCAGAAGGTCAAGGTAAACCACAAATCCCGATTAGAAACAATGGAATATGGTACTCCATAAAACCTTAACACTTCCTTAATATATATCTTGTAAATATGATAAATATATAAATATTCTCTAATAGTGATAAAGTGTGATGAATTTTTAAGGAGATCAACTAAAACTCATATAACATTATACCATTTAGGTGTTTTGAGGAGTCCAATGACAAAATACATAGTGATGTTTTCCAATTTCAATTATGGAATGGGTAATGGTTATAACATTCACTTAGACTTTTTTATATTAGGATTAACTTAATTACATACCAATAAATGAGGCAAAATCTCTATAATATATCTCTTCATTCCATCCCACTATAAATACTCTTCCAAACCACTATACATTTTTGTACTTACAGGATGAATAGAGAATGAAGAAATATTATATTCCTATAACATATCGCTCTTAAAACATAATATGGAAGAAACACATACACTATTACCCAACCTACTCACTCAATCATGATCAAGTTTAAACTATAGAATATTTCTCACCTTCTTATACTGCTCTACATCTTCCTTTTTCACCTTTTTAATCATCACATTGATAGAAGGTTGAACACACATTTGGGAAAGATGAAATTCACTTCTTTCCTTCAAGATTTCATGATCTATACATTGAAAATGCATAAATATTGGATCTTTTGTGATCCTCATCATGGAAAATAAAGCATGATCCTTTTGACTCAAAGCATTGACCACCTTGTTCGCTTTCATAGTGTGTATAGAACAATCGTAATATGTAATCATCCCCAACCATATTATATGGTGAAATTATAACTATTTCTATGTGAATATATAATTTAAACTCATATGATTAATATATATATCAAATTTTTCTTTGTAATGATTATTCCTCTATAAATTAAATAAAAAAATTATTGAAACTGACGCCAAATCATGGGTTGGGTAATTTTTTCTTCTGAACCTTAAATTACCATGAGGCATAAAATATAACCCTGACATTGTACATAATAATTAATCCCAATACCTTCTTGGATGCATCAATATATATTACTGACCCTTCTTCACAATATTTTAATATAAGAATAGGTATGCTGAATAATCTTCTCTTCAATTCCTTGATGTTTTCCCAACATTCATCTATCTAAAGGATATTTGATCCATTATAAATTAACTAGGTGATTGGATTAGGGTGTTGTAAGAAATTCTCTAAAACCCATCAATAATATACAGATAAACCAAGAAAAATATGGATCTAATTCACCATAGTTGGTCTGTCTCAATGATTAATAGCCTATATCTTTGATAGATATACCAATAAACCCTTGACTGGGATTATATGACCCAAAAATGAAACCTTTGATTTCCGAAATTTACACTTTGCAGATTTTTTATATATTTTATCTTTTATAAGGGTAGTTAGTACAATTATCAAGTGATATTCATACTCTTAATTTCAATTTTGAACAAATGAGAATTTTATTTAGAAATACTACCACAAAATGATCAATGTAACCTATAAAGTATACATTCATTAAATCGATGAATATAGTGGGGGAATTTGTAAGACCGAATGACATGAATATATGAAAATAGTTTCCATAACATGTATTGAATGATTTAATGGGTATATAATCAATCTTGAGCATCCATTAATGATATCTAGAATGAAGGTCAATCATGGAAAACATTTTTAGACCCGCACAGTTGACCAACCAATTCATGAATATGGGGTAGAGAACACTTGTTATTGATTTTAATCTTGTTCAGTTCATAGTAATCAACTCACACTCAAAAATCCATATTTATTCTTAAAAAATCAAACTGGTGGACCTAAAGGTGACACTCATGGACAAATAAATCCACAAGAAAGATTCTCCTGGATTTGATTAATCAATTCCTTCAAATAAATTGAGGCCATTCTATAGGGATTTTCTATAATATATATGGCACCGGGTTTGAGTTCTATTGAGAAATCAATTTCAAATTTCAATGAGAGACTATAAAACTCTTCTAAAAAACATCAAAAAACTCCCATACAATAATTATATCATTGATGTTGAGTTTCTCCCAAACCATATAGGATAACAACCCCTTTTTAATTAGAATCAAGACCCATAAAATTGATGTTATCTCTACTGGAAGTTCATATCTATCGTCGCAATTACAGACGATCATAGGTTAGTTAAAAATATAGAATGTGACTTCTATTCCATGTCAATTGATATTGGATTTAGGTAGTTAAATCCAATAAATTCCAAAGAAAATATTAAATTTATCTTGATATAGGATAACAAAGTTTTTAGGAATCACATTCCAAAAAACATCAACAGGAGAAGAATTATAGACTTGAGATGCGATCATCATAACATCAGGGGTTTTAATTTAAAATTAAACATTTAATTATTGGGGATAATAATTGAAAATATTTAATACTTTTAATGATATATGGGAATTTATTTAACTATTCTCAAATAAGATACATTGATATTTTGGAATACTTGTCACCACCCCAAATTCATTATTAAATCTCTAATACCTTACTAAAAAAATGGTTAGCATGAACATCAATCATCATTAATTAGAGTGATTAATAATGGAAAATTATTTATTTAATGTCTTAATCTTGAAACATTATTTTCAATCTATGACACCTTAGGTTTAACCTAGATCAGTTATGGTCATCATTTATCAAATACTTTATGATGGTTCATAAAGAGTTTTTTAATTTGAAAAATATATATATCAAGAGTGTCAAATTAGGTGTGAATCAAAGATCATTCTCATGCACTAGGTGGTGATCCAGTGAAAGCCCAATTCACCGTTTTTAGAGTTATTACCCCTAGGAACATCTGCTCCAGATCTACATCGTCTTATAGTGTCTAAACTAGAATTTAATTGTTTGTAAACCACTCACTCTATCCCTCAACAAAATTTTAGGACATTTTTTTATACTTTGGAATATCCTTAGACTTATCCTTATACTTATCCCTATAAATATATCTAGGGATATCACTAAATTTTTATCATCTTAGTTTCCAATGTTTAACTAAACCATGCTCTGATACAAATTGTAATGTTTCACAAACTTCTCATACATACATAATACATATTAATAGATGGATATTAATTACATAACATAATTATCCTCACTAAAATCATATAGGTCTAGTACCTTTTGAAACTTGTATACATAAAAAACAAGTAAATAGGTGAACTACATCATCCCCAACTAAGTTATTCATAATTCTCACCATTATTAGAAATATCATATATAATTATTTTCTTCATAACCAAGGAAAAAATATATGAAAGGGTGAGATCAAATACTAGGTAATGGTAAAGAAAGGTATATATCAACATAATGTAAGCATAATGTTTATGAACAAGTGAATAACATTTTAAAGATATACCCTTCAGACTATAGATTATAAACACGATCCATGGAATAAGTCATAGAAGTTTATAATACCTGAATATTAATTAAATCAAAGAACATCATCCATTAGAGTATAGTATTGGAATAAGATATAGATTTTTGGCATAAACATAATCATAGAAAACAATTTTTATGGTAGTCATTTCATACTTACAAGTCCATATTAGTGGAATGGTTTTACTCTGCAAACCATCATTATAGTGAAGGTTATCTCTTAAGAATATAATAGTGGACAACATCCCTTAATGATATTGGGAAAAATCACTCCAGGAAATATTGAATCATTATAGGGTTTGTTTTTTTTTTGTTGGGAAAAAATGTTTTCAAGACGAGTTATTGTATTCCAGATAAATTGTTGGTAGTCAATGTTTACAAATAACAATTACAAAGAAATGGAATATATAGAAGTGGTACAAAAAGAAAAAATAAAATGTGGAACCATTTTCCAGTAGTTACTAAATTTTTGGGGTCCAAAATATAGATTTTGGTTTTCATCAAGGAATTTGGATTTCCTAGAAGATCTCATAAAAATATTGAAAATTCCTGAATTTTTTGAAGATACAATTTGCGAGTTGTGTTTAATGAAGGATCAAATAATTCTAGTAGATGTCTTCATGAATATGATGAGCTTCGTGATTACAAGAAAATGGAGCTTCACAATCAGTGATGGAGTTATTCGTGGTTGTTGAAATAATGATTTGTGATTAAGACATGCTTCACGAATGGGAAATTTTAGTGGATCTTTTAAAATGGAGGTGTTATGTGAAGATGGTTTTTGACAAATCTGAAAAATACGTTGGAGACAGTGGACCTTCACGGAGAGCCGAGCCTATAAATATGAGGCTACCCCTTTAGAAAAAAAGGAATAAAAGAGAAACTCAAAAAAATTCTAAGTGTCTGATTTCACAAAGGGGTTTAGGATGGTGGTATGCAAAGTTGTTCATGAAGTCCATAATCCAACCGAATATTCCGATCATTGCGAAAGAAAGGATTTTTTGAAGGGCCTAAAAATCCAACTGAAACTTGTGAGGTTAGTGAATTCTAGTTTTAAATTTTCTAAAGAGGTGTACTTCACAAAGGATTAGTGAGATTTAAAAAATTAAAAGAGCTTCACGCAGGCTAGTTTGATATTTGTGAAAGAAGGAGTTTCACAAAGTCCAGTTTGAGCTTTACAAAAGAAAGTGATTTGCGAAGGAATGGTTGTGCTTAGTGAAAGAGGGGCTTACTGAAGGTAGTGATCTTTATGAAAAGAGGTTAAGAGATATTGCCTAGAGTTCAGTGATAAAGAGGAATTCATATGTGGATGAAAGTAGGACATCAATAGAGAATCTACACATAGTGGAGGATGCATTCATTAGAGATAACAAAAGTACCTACAAGTCTATAAATTGTGAGTGGATCTTATAAAGAATTAGTTAGAAAACTTCTGTTGAGAGAGAACTCAGATTTAAAATTGTGATTTCTTGTCAACTAGGAGGGATAATGAGTATGCTTTAAAATTTATAAATAGTAATATGCTTATAGTGGATTTGGTACATTGTCACATTGTCGGTGTATACTCCTTGGAAGTAGCCCAGTGAGGGTAAACCAAGTAAATTTTCTTTGTCTGGTGCATGTTTTAATTTCTCTCCATACTATGCTATGAGAAAGGGAGACAGAGAGAGAGAGAGAGGAGAGTTTTGTTTAACATCGAAACAAGGTAAAAAGGGTAACTTGTTTTAAACTATCATACCCTAATTCACGACCCCTATTAGGGTATCAAACCTGATTGGTCTAATAGGTGGTATCATAGGAAATGGTTGATATCAGTGTTTCTCTCTCAATGGTGGCCACTAATAATAAAGGGATTCTGATCTTCGATTGGAATAAATTTCAGTTATGGAAGGATCAGATGCAACACTACATCTAATATTTGGTAATGGATTTGTTTACAGCAGTGATGCATGATATCTTAGCTGACCTCAATAGTGGTGCATTATTAGAGACTGAAAGAAGAGAACAGGATGTTGATGCTAAGGGAATCAATGCTTCAGGGGGAGCCCTATCCAATGCTATTTATATGAAGGTGATGTCATAAAAAACATTACATGTTTTGTGGGAAATGATATTGAATACATATAAATATGATACAAAGGTCATAAAGGCAAAGCTATAAGTTCTATGGAACATGTATGGAGATATGATAATGAAACCGTATCAGTTTGTTCATGCATTATTTCATAGGGTAAATGTTGTTGTAGAGGAAATGCGAGGTCATGGAGAAGTTATTGTAGACATAAATATTGTGAAGAGAATCTTGAGGAAAATTCCACCTTGGTTTAATCTAATATTTTTAGTTTTGGAAGATAAATACCTGAAAGAGATGACATTGGATAACCTACACAATACCCTTATTGCATATGAAATGAGAAATGATGATAAATATTTTGTGAAAAAGGTTAAATCTAAAGAGGTGGAATTCAAGACCATGAATAATATCACCATTTAAGATTCTAAGGAAGATAAAGAGATGTATAACATGATTTTATTCTTTTACTCAAACCTAAAAAGAGGAAAAGGAAAGTTCAAAACGAAACTTACACTAGCATGTTTTTGATGTGGACAGGTTGGACATCTTGTGGCATGGTGCCCCCAAGAAGTTCCAAGAAGATGATGAGGATGAAGTAAAAATTACCAAGAAGAAGTATTAAACCTATTTTAAAGGAAAGAAATAGTTCAAGAGAAATTTCATTAAGAAAAAGAATCTTCTTTCACAAGAATGTGACAGTTCATATGAGTTTGAGGTTGAGGTGGTTGAAGAGATAGCAAACTGAAGATATTGTGGAGAAAGTATTATGGTGGTAATTGTTGGTAGTTTTCAAAAAAAGGAAGAAAATGACACTAATGAAGAAGAATAAGTTGAAGTAAGATTTGATATGGAAGCTGAATTAGAAGAATCTCTTGAGTAGATAGATGTTTGGAGAAAAAAATGAAGAAATCCAACAAAGTGGTACATGATGCAAAACTCTATATGAAACATTCGGAAGAAGAGAAGTTTTATTTGAAGAAATAAATTGAAAATATTAAGCATTCAAGGCCAGAGATCTTAGAAAAGGTTGATGAACATAAACTCAGGGTTGAAGAATAGAAAAAGGGAGATCGATGACATCAATAACACAGTGAAAGATCAAATCAAGCATATAGAAGAACTTGAAGAAGAAGGTTTTGGTCCATGATGAAAATTAAAGGATCAAGAAAAACTATTGACTCCTAGTATGATGCGATAAAATAATATCATTCAGAATATCGAAAAGATAGAAGTAAATAATAATGGCCTAGAAGAAAACAAGAAACAATTTTGTTCAGATGGTAAGTCTGTTGTGGGGCTTGACAAAAAATAGAAAACTGTGAAAGTCAAAGTCTGACTGCAAGAACCCATTCTGAGATTGAAGTTTAATTTGGTCACGAAGAAAAATCAGAATATTCAGAGATCCCAAGCTATAACTATTAGTGTAGAAGTAACATGCAGGAATTCACCATATATCAAGTGTAATTAATATGGAAATATGGGACATTCACAGTATGTGTGTTCCATAGCCAAGAGATACTGAAGGGAACAAGAACAACATTGGAAACCAAAAAAAGAATTGTACTCTAGAACATCTTTTGAGGGAAATTTATTTTTAATGTAGAGGATTTGGGTACATGTCTAGATATTTAACATTAACCATGTAGACGAGTTTTCCAAGGTTGAAGCAATGTACTCGCAAGCCAAAAATCAACAAACCAACAGGTGAGTTGAAAATGAAAAATTGATTTATAACTCTGTAGGAATAAGTTTTCCCCTCACACTCTGATGAAGATCTATGTTTCCAATTTACACAAAGTGTGAATTAAAAAACATGGATAAAAAAGAGAAGATAAGTTAGTGGTTGTAGAAATTTCCCTTAAAGCATCAGATTGTTCTAGTGTATGGATCATTGATAGCGGTTGCACATCCCACATGAAAGGTAATAAGGATTTTGTTATAGGAATAAAATATGACAAAGAATGAGTTGTAAAGTTTGGAAATGATGAAGTCCTAAAGATAATTGGATTGAGAAAGGCCAGGTTTGGGGGAAAATAAATGAGAGGTGCTAATGTCTTAGTAGTAAAAGGTCTCAGTCATGATTTTCTTAGTGTAAAACAACTATGTGACTTAGGTCATTCTATAAGGATTATTAATAAGACATCTATCTTCAAAGGAAAAGATGGTGCAGTGGTTCTATACATAAAAATAACAAAGGTAAATCTCTACCTCATAAGTAGAAAAGTAGATATATTCTATTTTTATAGAGAAGAAGAAAAAATCTATGGCATAAAAAACTAGGTCATCTATTCGAACCATCCTTATAAGATCTAGTGAAGTGTTATGTGGTTAGAGATCTCCCTAAGATATAACGCGATCATACACATACGTGTGATTCTTTTTAAAAAGGTAATATCATGAGAAAGACATACAATGGAAAGGAAAAGAACTCAACAAGAGTGATGGAATTGGTGAATGCTGATGTTTTTGGACCTATCTCACCAAGATCAATTGATGGGAAGAGGTATTAAGTTCTTTTCATTGATAACTATAGTAGAATGGAAAGTGTTTTTGTCATTTCCCATAAGTCCAATGTGTTCAGTTTCATAAAAAAGTATCAGAGGGAATAAAAAAGGATGTTTGGATAGAAAATTCGGATGTTTTGTACTGATGATGGTACGCAATTCCCAAATATTCAAGTGAAAGACTATCTCGAGAAACATGGGATAAGGCATCAAGTTTCTTTGGTGACAACTCCCCAACATAATGTTGTGGTTGAAAGGAGAAATCAGGTCATCAATAACATGGCCAGAATAATGCTCATTGAAAAAGACCTACCTGAGAAATTTTGGAAGGAAATAGTGTTGACATTGGTATACATTTCTAATAGGGATCTATCATGTCTGAAGGAAGGAAAAAGTCCATATGAGATGTGGTATGGAAATAATCCAACATTAAAATACGTTTGAATCTTTGGAAGTAAGTTCTTTGTTCTCCATAAAGAAAAAAACAAGAAATTTGATTCACGTGGATAGGAGATATTACTTAGATACATATGAAAAATAAAAACATATAAATGATTTAATAATAGGCTGGGAAAAGTATGTGAGAGAAATGATGTCACTGTAGTGGGTAATGAAGAGAATATTCAACAACACAATGAACAGTTTGTTGATGAAAGCGACGATGAGACAAGAAACATAGGGGTGAAAAATTGGCAAATGCTGATTTAGAAGAAGATATTGAAGATGAGAAGGGGGAAGTAAAATCCATATATACATAGAATCCAAAGAGTCGAGATGAAATTTACAGGCGAAATATCATTGGTGATCAGAAAACACATGCATATATTAGAAGAATGAAGTCACTACATCGGACATCATTATTATCTTAGGTAGATCCAAAATGTTTTTTTAAGGATACTGATGATGAAAATTGGGTTTAGGATATGCATGAAGAGAATTATTAGATTGAGAATAATCAGGCGAGGGAGATTTTTTCGAGTCCAATAGATAAGAATGTCATTAGGACTAAATGGGTCTTCCCTAACAAGATGAGTGAAGATGACATAATGATTCGAAAGAAAGCACGACTAGTGTGTAAAGGGTACTCCTAGATAGAGGGTATTGATGTTGATGAGACATTTTCACCTGTTGCAAGGATTGAGATAATCAGATTATTCTTGGCCATTGCAGTGCAACAGAAGTTTAAAGTGTTCCAAATAGACATCAAATCTGCCTTTTTGAATGAGGTTCTGGAAGAATAAGTTTATATTGAGAAACCAGATGGTTTTATAATTCATGAATATGAGAAAAACGTTTTCTAGTTGAAGAAAGTGCTATATTGGCTTAAACAAGCGTCAAGGTCATGGTATTTGAGGCTTGATCAGTATTTGAAGAAGCTTGAATTTCAGCATGGTGGAGTTGATTAAAATATCAATTTCAACAACAACATTAATTAAAAAATGATGGTGATGGTTTATGTTGTTGGAAAAATATTTGGTGGATCAGATGTTGATCTGTGTAGATAATTATTTGAATTCATGAAAAGTGAGTTTGAAATGTCAATGATTGGTGAGAATAGGTTTTTTCTTTGGTTTAAAGGTGACACAAGGAAGGAATCGAACTTTCATTTCTCAATAAAAATATGACTGATGTGGTAGTGTCTTCACACTCTTTGCCACATCCTTTTTGTATTTTTATTGACTTTTTTATATCAAAATGTTGTTTTTTATTAAATAATTGATAATTAACGTGATTTTGTACTTTGCTGGGTAAAATAATCAATTTTAGTTTAAATCAATTGTATTTAATAGTTATTCTTGTTTTTTTTAATAATTCTTAAATTAATTTAGTCTTGAAAATTAGACTTTTATTTATTTATTCTTTTATTTTTATAATTTTTCATTCTAGTTAGTTTATTAATTCATTAATTAAATTAATCATTTATTTATTCTTTAAATTGTAAATAAATAACTCTTTTTGGTTTTTAGTCATTTAATAATTTAATTAGTTTTAACAATTTAATTTTATTCAATTAATATTTCTTATTATTTAATTTACATTATTAATTGGTTAATTAATTGGTTAAATAATTTAAGCAAGTAACAATTTTTATTTTTATTTGTTTTAAATTATGTTATTAAACCCAAATAAATTCATGTTTTTAAATAAAGAATAATTAATTTTTTTATCTAGATTTGTTTTATTTAGTTTTTAATTTTATTCTTTTAATTTAATTAATTAAATTATGAATTTATTTCTTCGTTTTATTATAATTTTTAATTTATTTTATTTTGATTTGTTTGGTCCGTTTATTTTGAAGGTACTCACGGTGGCACTTCCCACTATTTTCACCCCTCATGGGCTTACCGTGAACACCACCAACCATTTCAACAGCTTCCGTCCTTTACAGTGCCACCGTGTCCATCCTACCGTTTCAGCACCTGTCTCACCATTTTCAGTATAAACGGTGCCACAGTTTCTCAAACCGGTCTCACGGTTTCCATTTCACATCTACGGTGCCTCCTTGCTTCTCACTACACACCGTCACCCCCTCCAGTTTCTTCCCTACATAGGCAACTCCAGCACACACAACAACCATTCGAGCTACATATAAAAATTGACACAACAGTAAAACACGAACCAGTCCAGCAAGATAAGAAAAAATCGTTTGGATTGATAGATGAATAACATCAAATTGAAACATCATGATTTCAAACTTAAGAAACCAAAATCAGTATCTCACCCGCATCATGAGTTCAGCCGATCACCACTGTGAGAAACCGAGTCGCCTATACCCTTGTGGCCGAAGCCACCGGGACCTAGCTGCGGCCTACAAAAATCGAACCCCTGCCCTTGCCGCAAGTCCTCGCCGGCTCACCTTGACCTTTGCGGCTACACTGAAACCCTAGCCTTGCCGCAAGTCCTCGCCAGCCACCACAAGCCACATCCGCTGCAAGCCGCCTACTCGGATCCGGCTCATCCTATCGCTGCGCTGCCATCTCACCCTTCGCCGCAGCCTGACTTCCCTCACCGCACACCCCCTTCACAGAGACCGCCCTCCCTCTCCTCCCCCTTCACTCCACACATACAGAATCGCCCCCCTATTTTTCTTATTTCATTTTATTGTTATTATATTTATATTATATTATAACATATAATAACATATATATATATATATATATATATATATATATATATATATATATAATATACAATAATATTGATATTAACATTCATAATAAATGTAATTAATATACCATTAATAATATATAAGTGTGTACATTAATTTATATATTCTGTGTTATATATCATATATAATATAATGATAATAATAATAGGTATATAAGCTTATATATATATATATATATATAATTTCTTATAATATAAGTTATTATTATATTAATAATAATTTTAGATATCAGTATTATTATTAACTTTAAGTAGTGATATTAATATATAGTGTCTAAATGTATTTAGTTATACACAGTCGTTACTTTTTATTGGGATCACGTGCGTTTGTTGTAATTTCATTGCAAGGGTTGTTTGCACTTATATAGAGTTCACTAAAAAGATTGTGACGCACACATAGAAGTGTACCACATGGATCTGCTATTTCCAGGGAAGAAATTAGCTCGCTGCGCGCGTATCTTTTTCATTCGGTTAAGAGGAACTGCTTCGGTGACAAACGCGGGAGGAGCAGGGTAGTGAAAGCTACACGTGGAGGCCAGGGAGCTCCTCAGGTGAGATCCCAGAGACTTCTATGGTCATTAGCATACACAACGGGCACTAAATGATAGAGACACTGAAGGGAAGGGGACAATAGAACTCGAGACTTTCGAGACAGGGGGGACTCTAGACAAAGCAGTGAGGTTTTGATCGAGACTAGGGGAGCAGAGCAAGAGTAACATATAACATTTTCCTTGCAAGAAAATTGGAGTACCGAGTCAAATAATTTCACACCTCTGTTTCCATGGCGGGACATTGAGCGCATTCCAGCATCGCATCCACCATTGAGCAGCAAGAATTTAGAACTTCAGGAGATCAAGCAGGGAGACAAACAATTTTCTTTTCCTTGTGCTCTATTTTTCTGCAACTCAATTTAACATGAACTTCATTATTTCTTACTCTATTGTTGCATCAAAACCAACCTCTATGTCCAGCTAAATTCCTTCGGGGGGAATAAGCTGGTTGATTTGATTTGTTTAGTCTTATTCTTGCACCGTAACATTTTATTGGATTGCCTCTCTCTTTGTTTACAGACGAGTTTATTTTCAAAACAACAAGATCGAGTGAAAACCGATCTTGTTTGCACCAGAATGAAAACCGTTTCAATTTGAGGAACTCACTGACAAGTGAGTTATGCTCAAATGAGAGAGACATACTAAAGTGAACTGACAAGTTGAGCCTAGTGATATCTGACCTTCATCACCATTAGATGGAATGGCTTTTACAATCGAAGGACTGTAAGAGTTATTTCATCACAAACTGACCAGAAGAAAAATCTGGATAGTTACTTTTAGTCAGATCCATATTTTTAAAACTTCAGTGTATGAACAAGGCTAAGCAGTATCGAATCAGCCAGTGGACTCTCCCCTACTCATCTATTGGTTTCTTACACCACAACTTCTCTTGCTTCTCTGTCTACTCCTTTTGCACTCACCAGCTTACCCTCATTTCCTCACACACAAATTCTCACTCTCTCCACTTCACCACCACCAACCGTGTTAGCTTGATCTTTTGTGTGTTTTTGTTTAGTTTATTTTTTTAGATCACCAAACACAACATAAGACCTCCCTGTGGTTCGACCCTGTCTTGCCACTGTACTAAGTAGTAATTAGGTTATAAATTTTAGTTTTTTCCCATTCCCAAAGATACGCAAGCGTGCAAATTTTGGCGTCGTTGTCGAGGAGGCTAGGTGTGTTAAAAAAACAAACAAAAATTCACATATAAAAAAAATCAAAAAAATCACTAAAAAAATCAATAAAAAATCTGCAAAAAGGAAAAAAAAATTGAAAAAAAATTGCGAACCTGCTCCATGAAAACCAGGTCTAAGTCTGAACACTTAGTACCTGGTAATCCTGAAATTGATAAAAACCTCAAGGAAATGAAAAAGAACAAAGACAAGGGCAAAATGGAAGATAATAGAAATGAAAACCTGAACAACCCACTTCCTGAGAATTTGAACCAACCTTGAATGATGAACCCACCTGAGAATGAGATAGTTGAGAGGCACAATTTGAGAGAGTTCTTGCTACCTTCAGTGTCTAGTAACACTTCATGCATTAGACACTCTCCTAGGTATAGGAATTATGAGATCAAGTAATCTATGCTTAGTCAACCTCCCACATTCAATGGAATTCCTAGAGAAGACTCTCTTGAATTCATTAGAGCCTTCTACTGTAGTGTCTAGCAGCTACCACTTAGGGGTCTCACTGAGGAAGATCTTAAACTGAGAGTGTTCCCCTTCTGCCTCAATGGAAATGCTAGGTCTTGGTTCCAATAGTTAGAAGAAGAAGTCTTTGTCACCTGGGATCATGTTTATAATGCCTTCACAATGAAATTCTATCCTAGGAGGTTGACATTTGAAATTAGGCACAAAATAACTGGATTCCTTTAGGATGAAGGAGAACTGTTTCTTGAATCCTAGGATAGGTTTAGAGGTTTGCTTAGGCAGTGTCCAAACCATCAATGTACACCTAAATTCTTTATGGAAAACTTCTAAAATATTCTCACCCCTTACCACCAAACCTTGGTGGATCAGTCATCTGGAGGAGACTTTAGTGATAGGACTGTTGAGGAGCTCAAAAAAATCATTAATACCTTAGCTCAAAATTCCCAGAACAAATGCTCTAGGAGGAGAACCATTGTGAGAAAGGAAACTGCCCCTACTCCTCAAGATGAAGCCCAAGATTTTGGGTTCTTTAATGAGAACCAACATCAAATCCTTAAGGAGTAGTTCCACCACTGTGGCATGTATGGCCATTCTCAAACCTATTGTCCAAACTTCGATTTGCCTATCCAGCCTCATGAGAGTGTCATCTTTTCTAGCTATGGACCTCGGATGAAGCCTAGGGACAATACTTTTTCCAACACCTACAATTAGGGGTATATGAACCATCCAAACCTGTCATGGAGGGAGTAGGGAGTCCTCCGGCCTACTGCCCCTCCTGGATTTCAGCAGCCTCCTAGGCAGTAATTCTAACCCCAACCCCAACATAAGGCTGAGTCATCCAACTCCAAAGATGAGGTGAGAGACATGTTCCATAAATCTATAGGGAGGTTTGATGAACAAAAGACCAAAAATTATTATGATAAATTTCAAATGGATGCTAGAATGAAGAACTTAGAAATTCAAATGGGGCAGTTGGCTAGGGATGATAGTAATAGAGAAAAGGGTAGGCTGCCTGACACCACTGAATCCAATCCTAGGGATAATTACACTGTTGTGACCACCAGAAGTGGTCTCCAAACTCACCAAGAGCCTAGGAAAGAACCCCAAAATGCTGAAAATGAGAAACTGGATGAAACTGGAAACTCAAATCTAAAAGAACCTAAATCTGGAAAACTGGACAACACCACTGGAATCTATCTAGTTCCTACTATTCCAACTCAAAAACCCAAATAAAATGGATTAAAAAACAATGGGAATAAAATTTTTGAAGAAGAAACTATAGATATGCCCCCAATTGTGAGAAATATTTCCCCTGAAATCCCCTTCCCACAAATAATTAAGAATCCGATTCATGATTCTGAACTGTTGAAATTTTTGAAAGTGGTTAAAAAGACGAACATTGATATCCCATTCTTGGAAGCATTGATTAAAATCCCATCATATCTAAAATCACTCAAGAAAATCTGTTCAAACAAAAAGACATTGGAAGAATTTTCCACCTATAGCTTAACAAAGGAGTGTAGTGCAGTCTTACAGAATAGGATACCTCCTAAGCTTCAGGACCCTGGAAGCTTTTTCATCCCTTGCACATTTGGAGATAGAGGTGGTAAGTTCAAATTTTTGTGTCATTTGGGTGCTAGTATTAATCTGATTCCACTGTCACTTTTTCAGCACCTATGATTAGGAGTTCCCCAACCCACAACTGTTGTGTTATAGCTTGCTGATAGGTCCATTACTCATCCAGTGGGTAGGGTCGATGATCTGTTAGTGGGAGTAGGAAAACGCTTTTTTTCTACTGACTTTCTCATCCTTGACATAGAGTGTGACTAGGAGGTTCCTATCATTCTTGGTAGGCCCTTATTGGCCACAAGGGGAGCTGTGATAGATGTGTCTAAGGGGAAACTGATTTTTAATTTGGGTGAACAGAAGGAAGAATTAAATGTGTTTAAGAACATCCAAGAACCCTCCCACCCATTCTTCCCCAAAGATGAGATGTTAGTTGCTGAGAGTAGTGTTGATAAGGAGGAAGAAGAGTTTCTAAGAATGATAGCTGAAATCAACAGTGAACCTGAAATCCCTGCTGCCACTTGCATGGGGATTAGCTCAAGTAAGGAGAGATAATTTTTTGATGAGTACGAGGGAGAATTCTTGGAGAATCAAGATGAGTCTGTTTTGGAGCACATTATTACCCCGAGAGAGGATTCTAAGTTTGAGGAGATATATTTTGGAAGATCTTGCATTGAGGAAAACACCTTTTCTACTACCTTCTTCAAGAGGCAGCATGAAGACCTTGGGCCACCTAGGCCCAAGTGTCTTCCCTCAATCCAGTCACCACCCACCCTTGAACTCAAGCCCCTCTCTACCCATCTCAAATTTTCCTTTTTAGGATAAAATTCCACCCTTCCTGTGATGATTTCATCCAACCTAGAAGTGGTTCAAGAGCAAAATCTGCTTACAATTTTGAAGAACTACAAGTCTATCATAGGTTGGTCGATTGATGATATCAAAGGGATAAGTCCAGCCTTCTGCATGCATAAAATTCCAATGGAACCTGAGTGTAATCCCAGAGTAGAAGCCCAAATAAGACTCAACCCCAACATGAAGGAAGTTGTGAGAGGATAAGTGATTAGGTTGCTTGATGCTGGAATAAGTTTTCCAATTTTTGACAGCCCCTGGGTCATTCCTGTCGAGGTGGTACCCAAAAATAGTG
Organism: Viscum album; assembly: GCA_963277665.1. Lineage (NCBI taxonomy): Eukaryota > Viridiplantae > Streptophyta > Magnoliopsida > Santalales > Viscaceae > Viscum > Viscum album. The sequence continues at coordinate 173,120,918 of OY728119.1, read as the reverse complement.
GAGTGACAGTGGTCTCTAATGAAAAGAATGAGCAAATCCAGACAAGGGCAATGAATAAATGGAGAGTCTGTATAGACTATAGAAAATTTAATGCTGCCACAAGAAAGGATAACATCCCCATGCCATTTTTGGATCAAATGTTAGAGAGATTGGCAGACAATGAATTTTTATTCTATCTTGATGGTTATTTTGGATACAACCAGATTTCCATTGCACTAGAGGACCAAGAGAAAACCACCTTCACTTGTCCATTTGGGACATTTTCCTACCAGAAGATTCCCTTTGTCTTTTGTGGTGCTCCTGCCACTTTTCTGAGGTGCATGATGGGAATTATTTTAGACATTATTGAAAAGATAATTGAAGTGTTTATGGATGATTTTTCTATTATGGGAGATAACTTTGAGAACTGTTTGAAAAACATGGAACTAGTGTTAAAAAGGTTCCAAGAGACCAACTTAGTCTTAAACTGGGAAAAGTTCCAATTCATGGCCACTGAAGGAATATTTTTGGGACACAAAGTTTCTAAGAAGGGGCTGGAGGTCGATAATGCTAAAATTGAGGTCATACAAAAGTTACCCCCACCTGAAAATGTCAAAGGAATTAGAAGTTTTTTGGGTCATGCAGGGTTCTACAGGAGGATCATTTAGGAATTTTTTAAGATTACTAGACCCCTGTGCTCCCTACTAGTTAAGGACACACCCTTTGTCTTTGACGAGACATGTCTATAGGCCTTTAATTTGCTCAAGGAGAAGTTAACTACTTCACCTGTAATCACTGATCCTGACTGGAAGATCCCTTTTGAGGTTATGTGTGATGCAAGTGACTTTGAAGTATGAGCTGTTTTAGGGAAGAGGAAGGATATGAAACTTCATGTTATTTACTGTTCAATAAAGATGTTGGATGACGCCCAAAAAAATTACTCTACCACTGAAAAGGAGTTGGCTACTGTGATGTTTGCTTTGGAAATGTTCAGGCAGTATTTTATAGGATCAAGGATCATAATTTTCACAGATCATTCAGCCCTTAAGTATTTGCTGGATAAAAAGGACTCAAAACCCAGACTCATGAGGTGGATCTTGTAGCTACAGAAGTTTGATTTAGTGATTAAGGATAAGAAAGGGGTTGAGAATGTAGTTGCAGATCACTTGTCCCGATTACCCAATTCCCCAAGTAAGGAACCAAAATAGATCAACACTTCTTTCCCTGATGAAAAATTGTTTTCTACTTCTGTGCAGCATTCTACTTGGTTTGAAGACTATGACACCTTTCTGGTAGCTGGAGTCATGCCAAAGGATCTCTCACACAATCAGAGGAAGACGTCTTTATATGAACTGAAATATTTTTTTTGGGATGACCCTCTTATTTTTAAGAGGTGTGCTGATGGGATTCTGATAAGATGTGTGGTTAAGGATGATATTTTTCCCTTTATTGAGAGTTTTCATTCATCACCTTGGGGTGGCCACCATGGAGGAGAAAGTACTGTTCAAAAGGTCCTACAGGCTGGTTTCTACTAGCCAACACTATTTAAAGATTCTAGGAGTCTGGTTATTGGTGGTGAGAAATGTCAAATGTTAAGAAATGTTGGAAGAAGGTAGGAACTACCCCAAAAAGTTATTCTAGAGGTCGAAATCTTTGATGTGGGGATTCGAATTCATGGGACCATTCCCATCATCTTATGGGAATGAGTACATTTTTTTTACTGTAAACTACGTGTCAAAGTGGGTTGAGGTAGTAGCTCTGCCCGACAATTCAGTTGCTAGTGTTGTGAAATTCATCAAGAAAATCATCTTTTACAGATTTGGTGTGCCTCGAGCATTCATCACTGATAATGGGACTCACTTCAAGAATTATAAGTTCAAAGGTTTGATGGAAAAGTATGGGTGCTCACATAGGATACACACTACTTACCACCCACAATCCAGTGGGAAAGCATGAGTTTCAAACCGAGAGATCAAATAGATTTTAGAGAAAACAGTGTCTAACTCTAGAAAGGACTGGTCAAGGAAGTTGGATGAGGCCCTTTGGGCCTACAGAACTGGTTATAAGACTCCTATAGGGATGTCACCATATAGGATAATATTTGGGAAAACATGTCATCTACCTATTAAGTTACAACATAGATCGTACTAGGCAGTGAAAGCACTTAACTTTGATTTTAAGTCTGCTGATGAGAGGAGACTGCTAGAGTTGAGTGAGATGGATGAGGTTTGAAGAGAGTCCTATGATAATGTTGAAATTTACAAGGAAAGAACAAAGGATTTTCATGACTCAATCATTCAAAATAGAAATTTCAAGGTTGGTGAGAGGGTCCTGCTTTTCAATTCAATATTGAAGATATTTTCAGGAAAGTTGAATTCCAAATGGTCAGGACCATTTACCATTGTTCGAGTTTTGGTTAATGGAGCTGTTGAGCTAGTTGGAGAAGAGAATCGACCTTTCTCGGTCAATGGTCAAAGAATAAATCACTTCTTTGAAGGGTATCCAAATGGCATGGCTGCCATCTCTCTGTTGGAAGAATGAGCTGATTCAAGTCTAACTGAGGACATTAAAATCAGTGTTTCATGGGAAATAACCCATGGTTGTTTAGTTGTTTCCCTTTTATTTTTGTTCATTAATAAAGTTAATCCATGCTGCTTTTTCTCTAGATCAATCGCTTAACTGCTTGATGGTGCTTCATGATCTGTTGATTTAGAGAGAGTTGTTGCTTCCAGAAACTTGGCCAAGAAACCCCAAGGGAGAAATCCACTGCATCATATGGATAACATTTCTCTCTAATCACTATCTTGGGTTACTTATATTGAAATTAAAACTCTGAAATCTTATTTTATTTTTTTGAACCTATAGGTTAATTAAGAGGAGTAACAACCCAGTGTTGTTGAATAGAATCTGTTGATGGAATCCACTGTTAAAGGTACACTAATTCCGAGAAGTTTTTGTTCTACCCTTTTTCACTTTCAATTACTTGCTTAATCATTACTGTGAACTAAGTGTGGGGGACTTCCCCTAATCTGCAAAAAATGACTATGTTTTATTGCATGGGTGTTTAGCTGCTAGTATCTAGAGAGTTAAAAAATTATTTTGAACTGATTTTTGAAATCTGCTTGCACCCACTATTTTCAATTTAATTATGTTCATGTTGCACGTCACTATTAATCATGATACTTTCTAAAGTAAATTGATTAAATCCTTTGTCTTCTATTTAAACATTCAAAGAATGATTTTTTTTAGGAATAAAACTGATCTTTTTGCTGGTGAAGTTGGTGGGGTTGGGTTCTTTTGTTTTTGTTTTTATTTTATTTCACTTTTTTATGGAAAATAAAATTATTGAACTTCATTGATACCCCTCCATATCTCTTTTCAGCTGAAATGTCCATCTATTTTGAACATAATCTATCTTCCACCTTAGAATAAAACATTGAGGATAATGTTGGGTTTTAAGTTTGGGGGAGTTAGAGGGGTTATTCTAGTGTCATGTTGAATTCCTCCTTCTTGAACTTGAGTTTGTGGATGTTTAAAAAATGGTCAATTTTTTTTTCATTTTTTCAAAAAAATGGTTCAAAATTTCTTTAAAAATTTTCAAATTATTTTATCACATGATGGTCATTGGAGGTTCATTGGTACTTTAATTATGTCTTTTTTAGTGGATAATTGTTTACTGGATGTTGACAGTGGCACTTAGTCAGAAACTGTTAAGTATGAATGATTGCTGAGTGCAATTGCTCACTATCTCTATGGACCTTTTTGTTTAGGAACTGAGAATGGGAGTGTGATAGGATAGGTTTTGTGGGACAATGATCATGATTTGGAGTAACTAGAAGTTCTCACTGGAACCTAGGGGACTCACATTTTTATTAAATAATATTCAATCACTTTAGGAAGTCAACCCGAATGATTATTAATTAAGTCCTTTATAACGGAGTAAAATGGGCAATTGGGATCCCATGGTGAGTATCTGAGACAAGGTGCATTGGGTGTGTTTCTGTGAATAAATATAGCCAATTTCAATCTTAATAAGTGCTATACACATGGAATATGGTTGGAAAAGATTAAAATAAAGTGCCCTTGTCAAAAATGAACTCATTAAGGTGGGGGGAATTTTGAACCTAGATGAAGAAGGGAGCAATTGACTTGGTTAATATTCATATGATTTGAATCAATACAGTGATCAATTTAATGGATGTTAATTTTAGGAACCTGGAGGAAGGTGAGAATGGAAGGTGCCCTTGGTTAAGTTTTAAATTCCACTTCTTCTAACCTGTCAACACCCCTTGAATCAGAACATGAACTGGAAGGTGAAGTAGGATAGTTAATGAGTACACATAAGAGGTATGACATATTGAAGATGTATTAATTTGTGATTCTCTAGATTTACAGTGGGTTTTTCTGAAGCTAAGCAAGAAATTATTTTTAAACACCTTTGAAAAGCCCGACCTACTGTTGGTCTTGATCCTCGGGGTATTAAAGTTTAATCATGGATTTTTTTTGAACTTAATCTCACAAATCATCTTTCTGTTTTGAAGTCAAAGGCATGTACATGTTTGAGGACAAAAAAAGTTTTAAGTGTGTGGGAGTTTAATGTGGCAGTGTTTTCACACTATTTTCCACACCCTTTTTTGTATTTTGTATTGAATTTTTTATATCAAAATGATTTTTATTAAATAACTGATAATTAATGTGATTTTGTACTTTGCTGTGTAAAATAATCAATTTTAGTTTAAATCAATTATTTTTATTATTCTTTATTTTCTTTTTAAATAATTCTTAAATTAATTTATTCTTGCGAATTAGACTTTTATTTATTTATTCTTTTATTTTTATAATTTTTCATTCTAGTTAGTTTATTAATTCATTAATTAAATTAATTAATTCTTTATTCTTTAAATTTTAAATAAATAACTCTTTTTGGTTTTTAGTCTTTTAATAATTTAATTAGTTTAAACAATTTAATTTTATTCAATTAATATTTCTTATTCTTTAATTTACTTTATTAATTGGTTAATTAATTGGTTAAATAATTTAACCAAGTAACATTTTTTATTTTAATTTGTTTTAAATTATGTTATTAAACCCAAATAAATTCATGTTTTTAAATAAATCATAATTAATTTTGTTATCTAGCTTTATTTTATTTAGTTTTTAATTTTATTTTTTTTAATTTAATTAATTAAATTATGAATTTATTTCTCATTTTATTATAATTTTTAATTTAATTTATTTTGATGTTTTTGTTCTGTTTATTTTCAGGTACTCACGGTGGCACTTCCCACCATTTTCACCCCTCACAGTCTCACTGTGAACACCACCAACCATTTCAGCCACCGCTTCCATCCTTTACGGTGCCACCGTGTCCATCCTACCATTTCAGCACCTATATCACCATTTTTAGTATAAGAGGTGAAACCATTTCTCGAACCGGTCTCACAGTTTCCATTTCACATCTACGGAGCCTCCTTGCTTCACATTGAACACCGTCACCCCCTCCAGTTTCTTCCCTGTGTAGCCACTCCTCCATACTGCTCCTATGATCCATCTTCACACTGCAGCATCCCAACTCTAGAACACACAACAACCATTCGAGCAGCATATAAAAATTGACACAATAGTAAAACACGAACCCGTCCAGCAAGATAAAAAATATCATTTGGATTCACATATGAAGAAAATCAAATTGAAACATCATGATTTCAAACTTAAGAAACCCAAATCATTATCTCACACACATCATGAGTTCATCGAATCACCACTATGAGAAACCCAGTCGCCTCTACCCTTGCGGTCGAAGCCACCAGGGCCTAGCTGCAGCTTGCCCAAATCGAACCCCTGGCCTTGCTGGAAGTCCTCTCCAACTCACTTTGACCGCTGCGGCTACACTGAAACCCTAGCTCCAAAGCTGCCGCAACCTTACTCACCTTTCACAACCGCTTGTCTGACCTCACCGGGACCTAGCTCCGGCCTCACCGGACAAACCCCTAACCTCACCGAGACCCACCTTCCTGAACCCAAGATGCCCCTTTCTCTGCCGCTGGAACCCACATGATCCTTCCTCTCCACTATTCAGCACTGGTACCTGAGATTGCATGAAGACCTGAACCTTCCCTTTCCTCCACCGGTGAGCCGTCCAAAGCCCTGACCATCCCCTGCTTGTCGGCCGCCACAAGACACATCCGCTATGAGCCGCCTACTCAGATTCGACTCATCCTGTCGTTGTGCCGCTATCTCACCCTTCACCGTGGCCTGACTTCCCTCACTACACACCCCCTGCCCAGAGACCGCCCTCCCTCTCCCCCCCCCCCTTCACTCCACACGAACAGAACCACCCCCTCTTTTTCTTCTTTCATTTTCTTTTTTCATTTTATTGTTATTATCTTTATATTATTTTATAACATATAATAACATATATATATATATATAATATAATAATATTGATATTAACATACATAGGAAATATAATTTGTACACCATTAATAATATATAATTGTGTACATTATTTTATATATTATATGTTATATATCATATACAATATAATGATAATAATAATAGGTATATAAGCTTATATATATATATATAATTTCTTATAATATACGTTATTATTATATTAATAATAATATTACATATTAGTATTGTTATTAACTTTAAGTAGTGATATTAATATATAGTGTATAAATTTATTTAGTTATACATAGCAGTAACTTTTTATTGGGCTCACGTGCGTTTGTTGTTGTTTCGTTGCAGGGGTTGTTTTCACATACATAGAGTTCACTAAAAAGATCATGAAATGAAAATAGAAGCACACCACGTGGATTTTCTATTTCCAAGGAAGAAATTATCTCACAGTGCGCGCATCTTTTTCATTCAGTTAAGAGAAACTGCTCCGGTGACAAGCGCGTGAGGAGCAGGGAAGTGAAAGCTACACGTGGACGCCATGGAGCTCCTCAGGCGAGATTCCAGAGACTTATATGGTCATTAGCATACGTGACAGGAATGAAGAGATAGAGACACCGAAGGGCAGGGTATAATAGAACTAGAGACTTTAAGGATAGGGGGGAACTCAAGATAAAGTAGCGAGGTTTTGATTGAGACTGGGGGAGCAGAGCAAGAGTAACATACAACATTTTCCTCGCGAGTAGATTGGAGTACCGAGTTAGAGAATTTCACACCTCAATTCCTAGGGCGGGACATTGACCACATTCCAGCATCACATCAACCATTGAGCAGTAGGAATTTAGAACTTCAGGAGATCAAGCAGGGAGACGAACGATTTTATTTTCCTTGTGCTCTGTTTTTCTGTAACTCAATTTAACACGAACTTCATTATATATTACTCTATTGTTGCATTAAAACCAACCACTGTGTCCAGATAAATTCCTTCGAGGGGGAATAAGCTGGTTGATTTGATTTGTTTAGTCTTATTCATGCACTGCAACATTTTATTGGATTGTCTCTCTCATTGTTTACAGACTAGTTTATTTTCAAAACAAAAAGATCGAGTGAAAACCGATCTTGTTTGCAACATAATGAAAACTATTTCAATTTGAGGAACTCCCTAACAAGTGAGTTATTCTTGAATGAGAGAAACACACCGAAATCAACTAACATGTTGAGCCCGGTGATATTTGACCTTCATCACCATTAGGTGGAATAACTTCTACAGTCAAAGGACTGTAAGAGTTATTTAATCACAAACTGACCAGATGAAAAATCTGGCCAGTTACTTTTAGTCAGATCCATATTTTTAAAACTTCAGTGCATGAACAAGGCTAAGCAATATCGAATTGGCCAGTGGACTCTCCCCCTACTCATCTATTGGTTGCTTACACCACAAGTTCTCTTGATGCTCTATCTACTCCCTTTGCACTCACCAGGTTACCCTCATTTCCTCACACACCAATTCTCAATCTCTCTACTTCACCACCACCAACTATGTTAGCTTGATCTTATGTGTGTTTTTGTTTAGTTTTTTTAGATCTCGAAACACAACATAAGGCCTCCTTGTGGTTCGACCCTGTCTTGCCACTGTCCTATGTAGTAAGTAGGTTATAAATTTTAGTTTGTCGCATGTGCCCAATGATTCGCCAGTGTGTAATGAAAAAGAGGTTTTGAGAAGTAATGGAATGGGAAATTACATGGAGATGAAGAATATGGGTTCTACTTGGATTAAATTATCAAAAGATAATGATAGAGAGATAATTAATATCACAGAATACAATCAGATTATTGGAATCTTACTGTACCAGACAGTGATAAGACCTGATATTGTTTTTTTCTACATGCCAAGAAGTACGATATCAAATAAATCCCATGAAAATCCACATTCTTGGAGAGAAAAGGATACTTTGGAATATTAAAGGAACTATAGATTTCAGTTTGATGTGTAATGACAAATCTCAACCTGATCTATTGGGATATACAAATGCAGATTAGGCTGATTCAATGGATGTTAGGAAATCTACGTCTGGAGGTTATTTCTATCCCGGTGGATTATGTATTTCTTGGATAAGAAAGAAGTAGGACTGAATTTCATTGGGCATCACAGAAGTTGAGTATTTTACAGCCACTATAACATGTACACAGTTATTGTGGATGATGCACGAGCTTGATGAAATGGGAGATGAATTGAAGTCTCTGTTTAGAATCCAGTGCAATAATTCAAGTGATATAAATATTAGAAAAAATATAGTCCATCACACAAGGAGAAATCAAATTGAGATCAAATATCGTTTAATCAAGGAGAAGGTGGAGCAAGGGATTTTGAAATTGGAGTATGTGGCTACAAAACTATAGGTTGCAAAAATTCTAACAAAAAGCATACCCATGGAATATTTTGAGAGGAATCAACTGACTCTGGGTGTTCAGTTGACTCCATTCACTTGAAAGAGTGTAGATGTTGGATCCCCTCTCCCCAAGGTATGGTGTTTTTCTCTCAAATGTATTCACCTATCCACTTTCAATGTTGCAGCCCACAAAGGAGTGACCTTTGGGTTTGTTGAAAAAGGGGGAGAAGTGTGACTATTCAAGGGGGGTGGATTGTGGCTATGTATTTGCCAATATATGGGGATAATATGACATGTGGAGTAGTGAGATAGTTGGGGAAATTATATAGGTGGATAAATTAGATAGGGGGAGATTATAAAATTTGATGATACTAGAATTGATCTATCAAAGATTAGATATCATGACAACTAAGGTTTGTGATGAAAACCTAATTGTAGTGATGGAACTGTATCAAAAAATTGGTGTTAGGAATGAAGTGATTCATTGATGAACATTTTATTATACTCTTGTTTCTCATGATGAGCATTGCTCAAGTGGGATTAGAGTATGTGTTGAGTAAATCTTTGATTGCTATTTAAATTACAAGAGGCGAATGGTGGTAGGGGTTGTAAGAATATTTAATGAGGTATCAAAGTTTGGAGAATCATTATGAAAGAGTTGTCAACATAGAAAAAGGGGGATATTGCTGGGCAAAAAATACCTCAAGGTATAATTGAAACATTTTTGGGTTGGTTGTTTTTGTTGACAAATCGAGTTTTCAAGATGAGTTTTCAAGTTCCAAAGATATTGTTGGCAATCAATGTTGACAAAGAACCATGATAATGGAATGGAAGATTTGGAGGTTGTTCAAAAAGAACAGATATAAGGAGGTGCCATTTTTTAGTGTTTTCCAAATTTTTGAGGTCTAAAATTTAGAGTTTGGTTGTCATCACAAAAAGTTGATTTCCTCAAAGATCTCATCTAAATATGACAAAGGCATAAATTTTGGGGTTTGGGAGTTGTATTTTGAAAATGAACAAACCGTTCTGGTGAAGGTCTTCATGAAAGCGACGAGCTACATGAATCTGAGAAAATAGAGCTTCATGATCGATGATAGAGTTCTTTGCGGTCATTGATATAATGATCTATGGTTACGATAGGATTTTTGAATGGGAAATTTCATTGGATCTTTGTGAATGGAGGTGTTCCACAAATATGTTTTTGAAGGATATAGAAAATACGATTGAGGCGGTGCATCTTTGTGGGGATCCAAGCCTACAAATATGAAGTTACATCCCTTCATAAAAAATGAATAAAATAGAGACTCAAATAAAATTCTAAGTCTCTGATATTGCAAAGGATTTTGTGAAGGTGGTATGTGAAGTCATTCGCGAAGGATATAAGACAACCAAATGTTCTGAGCATCCGAAAAGTATGGATTTTGGAAAGGCCCAAAAAATCCAACCAAAACATGTGATCTTCCAAAAGGATATATTGAACTTCACAAAAGAAGTGTAATTTGAAAATTTTATATAAGATTTGTGAAAAGGAAAGAGCTTCACAAAGGCTAGTTTTAGCTTCATGAAAGAAGGAGCTTCACATAGGATAATATGATATTTTTTAAAGAAGGTGATTTGCGATGGCCTATTTGTGCTTCGTGAAAGTGGGGCTTTGCGAAGGTAGTGATCTTTGTGAAAATAGGTTGAGAGGTATTTCACAGAATTTAGTGGAAATGAGGTATTCATATGTGGATTAAAGCGGGACATCAATAGAGCATCTACGTAGTAGAGGATTCATTCATTAGAGATAATTATAGAACCTACAATTCTATAATATTTGAGTGGATCTTATGAAGAAGCATTGATCACACTTCAATTGAGAGATTAGTGAGCTTTCAAATTTTGATCGGTTGTAAACCAGGAGGGACAATGAGTCTGCTTCAAACTTTGTAAAGATTAGTGCATTATAGTGGATTTGGTACATCGAATCATTGTTGGTGTATGCTCCTTGGATGTATCCCAATGAGGGTGAACCAAGTAAAATTGTTTTGTCTCATGCATGTTTTAATTTCTGTTCATACTATGCTACATGAAAGAGAGAGAGGAGAGTTTTTTTAACAGTGAAACAATATCAAAAGATGAAGTGTGTTTAAACTATTATTCCATGATTCACCCCCCTCTCAGGGTATCTGACATAGTGGTTCTAACATCTGAACTGAGTTCACTCACCATTCCAATCCTATTTATCTCACAAGATATCAATAATTACCCAATTCATTAGAGATATATATAGGTCCCACCCATCCTTAATCCACACATTTTTGTGCCAAAAAATTATAAAACATTCATCATATCTGAACCCATGAAATGTAATAGTTTTCATAAACATTTCATCATTGCTTAACCCATATACAAAGAAACTTTTTCATAAAAATATTATCATAATTGACATAAATAATCAAGATAAATAATAAGGTTGGTATCATTGGATAATCTCCCCACTAAAAAATAAATAACATCAAAGGATTAATTTTTATTTGGAAAATGATTTTGAAATATCACTCGAAACATTTATGGAGGAAAATAAAAAATTCACTTTGGAAATCAACATTTTAAAACTAAAAGTTCTAAAAAAATGTGAAAATAATTTTCATAGAAAATAATATTTGAAACCTATAACAAAATATTTAAATCATTGAGTGGTTATGATGGTGGAAAATACCATTTATGTCATACTTGTTAAAACAATGATTCCATTGACATTTTTGGTAAAAGTAAAATTACCTCATTTGGAAAACAAAAAGAACATTCTTTTAAAATTGTTTTGTAAAAATGGATAAAATGGGTAAAAATTCATTTAAAAAATCATTTTAGAATACTAAAAACTTTATTTGAAACATTTTTATAAAACATAGGCATGTAAGAAAAATTATTTTCGACCAAATAGAGAAATAATGTAGATTTATTTATTAAAAACAATATTTTGAACACCAAAGTAAATTAATAGAGAAAAATAAATTTAATAAATGTATTTTCATGACATAACAAGAGGATAGAAAAAATTCATGAGTTTATTGATAGATATACCATAAGGATTCATCATTGGAAAATGACTCTTAAACAATCCTGATAAACAATGGGATTGGTATATTTTTAATCACAAGACCCATGAAAGAATGAACATTATATGGATATTTATATATCATATTTAAATGATAATAATCATAATATAAATTCATGGTAATTATATACACGACACAATGGAAATAAGTGGTGAATATGGCATGTGTCCCACAAAAAATAAAAGAGAGACAAAAATCCCTTACCATAAGTCAATAATTCATTTTTACATGTTTGAACATCATATATAGTAAATATAAGTTTATTATATATATATATTAAAAAACCATAATCATATTTACCATACCGTATAAAATTTACCAATAACATTTTATTACCCATTTATAAAAAATTCCATGTAAAAATATTATTTTGAGTAATAATTGATTCATTTTTCATGTATGTTTTAGTTTGATAATTTCAGTTAGCTAAAATTTATCATGGTTCCATAATATTTATAATTTTTTAAAAAATATAAATATCATATATATTCACTATATATATATTTATAGTATTATATAAATGTTTTAGATAGAAAATTAATTATAACATTTATGGAGATGGTAGGTCATACATAGGCATAAACGCTATTTCCATTTATTCAAAGGATATAATTAAATAAAGGTAAGTATTAATTAATATTTAAATAATAATTTATATATAATTTATATCATTTATATTAATTTAATCAACCATTATTACCTTCCATTCAAGGATTAAGAGAAAAAAGAATCACATCACTCCGTGAGGTGGTAGTTCACCGTACACACAAGTAATGTTATTGTATTCCCATAGAATAAAAAGTATGAAGGAAAATATGATATTATCATTAAAAAGTATAATTTTTTTATTTATATCATATTTATAATTTAAATCCATCATTATTTGAAGCAGTGATAGAAAATTAATTACATCAGTTCATGAGGAAGTAGTCCGTCGTACACACAATCAGAAATTTCATTTCACATTTAGTGGAAGTGGAGATTATATAGGTTATAAAATTAACATATTAACATATCAGTAAATGGTATATACTTATGTTATGGTTTCATCATAGTTTAATTGTATTTGACGGAGGTTGAAGAATAAATTAAATAAAAATGATCACTTTAGAATGTTATCTCTTCTTTGGACAACCTCTTTAGGTTAGCATCAAAAGACATCATATGAGGGTTTTCTAAGAAAATTAAGTCATATAATATGTGGGGAGTTATGTAAGTAAGATATTTGTATAGGTTCTATCTCAATAAAAGTGTTTTGGAAATGTTAATAGGTGAGGAGAGGGGGTTGTAAGAACCTAGTATTTATCTTAGGTATGGATCCTTTTAATTTTATGTTAAAACACATGTTGTAGTTATCTTTTGGATTAAATATAAAACCATGCTTTTAGAATGGTAGTTTTGTTTTCTTAGAATAATGGAATAGGGGTGTTTTATGTTGGATGTAGGCAAATTCAACACTATGTAATTGGAATACACTATGTGTATCTATTACGACATGTAATTGTTTACACAGAACCTTTCACATCATGTAAAGGATTTTCCCTAGGAAAAAATCCTAAGCATTACACAATGTTCAAATCATTTACACACCATGTAAAAAGTTTATACATCTTGTAAATTCCTATCAGTTTTTGTAATATATAGGTGGTAGGTCATCCCTTTTTTAGATAGATCTCACCCTTTCCCTTTCCCATGTAAAAATACCCTCACACCTAGACATATGATTTGGTGTTTCATCACAATCTGAACTCTGATTTCATATCTGTCTATCATGTTGGAATAATTCCAGTATGTTATTTAGTCCTTTATCTCCTTTCATCATTCAAATTCCTATTAGTGATGTTGTTTTAATGCCGGATCATATTCCCTGTTTTTGTAGCGTTGATCCATTATTTATATTTATTCTGCTCTAGGACAAACTAATGGCTAATATTGGATGATGAGAGTGTTAAAGGGATAAAGTAGGTGGTATATAAATCATCCCTCGAGTTTCATCATTTTATAAATTTTCATAGTTGTGCGCACACCGATTTCATCAGGTGTATCCTATTAAATTCATGTACCTTGATTATATTTGTTAGAATCATATTCCAATACTCTTGTTAGATATATTTTCCATAGTTGGAAGTTACAAACTCAATGAAAAACACCCAAAGTTGGGAATTTTCATTAATTATGATTTTAGTAGCTTTTTGAGCCTATCTATACCACCATTCGGGTGTTCTTAGACTTTAACTTTATAAAGGTAATTGTTTGATTAAATAAATGAATTGTTAATTGATATTACATGTGATGATATTGCTCACCCTTCTATGTTAAGTGTTCTAATTTATTAATTAATGTTTTAATGGTTAATTGGAAAGTATATTATGGATATTACTTATCCAAGTTTATTATAAATTAATTCTATATGGTTTCACATCATTAGTACACCTTATCATGTTAATTAAATGTAATGGAGTGAACCAAATAAATGAAATGTGATTAATGAAATAAATGGTTGCATTCCCTTTTATCCTTTTTACACTAATGAAAGGAAGTGTCTTGAATAAAATGACTTATTAAGTGAAATTAGTATTACATGGACTAAGTAATTAATGAATCAAGTAAATGGTTCCTATTTCATAAGGTCCTTGACATCTTTATAGGGGTGTTCAGATTCAAGCCAACCTTGGATTCTCAAGGGAATACCATGATCCCTCATTGACGCCATTCTGATTCAGGGATATTGGTTTCCATGGTTGATACCCGCCTTGGAACCTGATCCTTGTCTATTAGTGGATGCCCAATATGACCTTGTAGGATCCATATATTATCATTATAGGATTCCTTGGAGTCACTACTTGTATCCAACATGATGTCTACAGACATGTGGAACTTTGGATATGTATTTGGGCCTAGTCATTGCTTATCCCATTTTACCTTGGATGAATTCTTTGGAATCAGTTATAATTATGTTGTTTTTGGAATGAATTGGGTTATTACCCTTAGATTAAACTCATTCCCCTTCAACCAGACTATATATTATTACTGAGTCAACTCAACCCTTATGGTCAAGGATGACTTGGTTATTACCCTGGATCTCCTTTATTATCATCATCATGGATGCCTCATTACATCTTGGATACTTTATTATTTATATCATAAAATGTTGTTAGTGATGGTTATACATCATGTGACTTACTTATATAAACTATAAAATAATTAATAAATGAAATGGTTACATGTTCAGACGCCATCAGAGGATAAAGAAAGTAATGGGGTATTTACATTACTATACTACTTTACTTTTATATATGTATTCATAAACACTATTTCAGTTTATATTATATGGACCGGTTGATATATATATATCTGGTGGTGTCCTACTAATAGTTATCTCACACCCTATCTAATCCTCCATTGGTACCCAAGAAGATTACATATATTCAGGTATTTACAAATGGAAGCATCATGATATGGAAACCTTATTTCTTTTTTTCATTAGGATGGAGAAGGGTAGTAGATAAATGAAATGGATCTCGATATTCTTGGATAGTTTTTATATTCGTTTTTTCTCCCCTTTTTATTTTACTTTTACCTATTGCCTTTTGCACCTATTTTCTAGTTTTCTAGACACATGACATACATTATCATTAGCTTTTGAGTGCTATTACAAAGTGATTCTTTTATTAATTATTCTTTTATGCCTCTACTATTCCATATATTCATATTATTATTCCTCTATTTTCCCTATTATTATATTTACCCACTATGATACACTCTAGTAAGGAGGTTATAGTCTCCCCATTTACACACCCTAGTCCCTCACTGCTAGTCAGCATCCTCTGGAATTTGCAGAGATGTGCTTGAGGCCATGTGGAAAACTGGGCTCATGGAACCTTTGGGATGAATCTGGGTTTGGGATGTCACAATGTTTTATTAGATCAGTTAATTTATTTATTTACTATTGAAGAAAATTTATAAGAGATTAATAATTCCTTGGAACTTGGTTATAAGTTGTTCCTGGGCATAACTAACCCATGTTCTGGGTAAATACAGAGTTTCCTAAATTATAATTTTTGTTTTTGTTTTTATCATTACATTTTATATCATTTCACCATTGGGTAATGCCCATGCAATGTGATGGTTAATATTATTATTCAGATTGAGGATTTCATTTTATTCTTGGCCTGGTGAGATTATGTAAATGATCATCAATCATAAATCATTATAGGCACCTAGTATTCACATTCTATGCATATGCCATTCCATGTATGTTCATTTCACTACTTGCATTTTCCTATTTTTCTTTTGACTGTTGAGTGATGCTATGGTTTCTATATCATGAATATGATTCTCTTTGGATGTGATTGAGTGACTTCAAATTTCATGTCATGATGTGTATGGGACCTCTTGGGTTTGAATGAATATTTTATCGAGTCAATCCATCATATATAACTCATTATGTACTAAGACTGAATATAGAATGATTTTACAAGAGATTAAATGGGTTGCAATTTTAGTGATAAGGTGTATGGGCCCTGATTCCCTGGTAATAACAATCAATTTTAATAAAACATTGATGTAATTTTATAATAAAATAAAATTTAAAAATTAAATTTTGACTTATAAAATGATTAGGTTTTTAGTAAATAAAGAGTAAAAGTACTATTGGCTTTCACCTACTCAAACCCCTATAATTAAAGAAGAATATTTACCAATACCTAGCCTTCTATGTGGGTAGGTAAGGTATTATACCTTGGGTAATAAGCCATTCTACTTAAGTTTTTCTTCTTCTACTGTATCTATCTATTTCAAACTTGTGATAAGGTGTGTTCTTAGAATTTTTAGAGCTATTACACCACGAAATTCATGTGTTGTGTTCTAGGAGGGTGGTGATGAACATGCTTTAGAAATAGTGGGCCCTAGGAGGCTAGTTTTATCACCAAGATATCCACATGAGGAACAATATGTTATGCATGATCTTAGAACTATCACCTAGCTTCATGAGAGTTTCCTATGTATGATGTAGTACCAGCATGGTTCTCTATGAACAATACCTACAAAAGATAATATGGCTCACGAGTTACAGTAGTAGCAGCCTCCCACATTCTTGAGGGATGGTGGTCCATAGGATATTGAGTCTTGGCTAGAGGACACCCTACCAATCATTGGGAATTTAGAGATTCCACCAAATATAATGGTAAATATTTCTACTTACATGTTGCATGATTTGGAAAAGCACTGATGGGATGTTATTAATCAATCTAGTTTCCATCCAAGCATGATATGGGCCATTTTCTAGACTACATTATATGACTAATTCTTTTCTCAGATACTGAGATATAACTGAGATAGAGAGTTTATGAATCTAGAGTAGGTGATATGTATGTCGTGGGGTATTTATTGTATTTTACTAAGTTATAGAACTTTTCACTGCTTCTATCTAGTGATGAGATTTTGCTTATTAAACCATTTTAGGATGGGATCCAATATTCCATCCATACTAAGGTGAACATATTTTTCCATCCCACTTTATCTGAAATCATTAATCAAGCTCTTATCACTGATCTTAAACTGAGGGAAGTTGATAATACTGAACATAGAAGATTAGTGCTGAGGTAGGATGGTATTTCCTCTAATATCAAGAAGAGTTCCTTCAAGGGTTCATGTTAGAGAAGTTTTGGTCAAAGTAACTATACTTGGAGCTCCATTATATGCCATCTGTGTGGATGATAGGGGAATTTGAAGAATCATTGTGATATAGACCTGATGAAGTGTTGTGGTTGTGGTTGTATATTACATATTTAGAGATTCTGTCAGACCTTCCCATCTACTTCTAGTGGAAGAAGATCCACACCAGTTCCACCTTCAAGTGTAGGTTCTTTTACACCATGTAAAGTGGGTAGTTGGAGTAGCATAGGAAAAACATTCCAAGGAGTAGGTCGTGGCCATGGTATCTAGATTTAGATCATAAATTCTTGCTGATAATTCATACTCATGGTAGTCCAGTAGTAGCAAAATAATGTGGATCAAGCCAGTTTCCTTCTTTTCAACCGATACACAAGGATTAGAGTGTAATACCTTCTATAGAATGAGGTACTATTATAGTATCTTATTTATTTTATATGGGTGTTTTATAATCCATAATATCTTTATCTATCATGTAATTTATTATACTAGATAATGTTACTATGGTGTAGTGAAACTGGATACACTATTTATAGTATGGTCAGTGGTCATAAGCCAATGCAGGGACTACCCCCTTGAGGTAGGAAATTACTCTTTCTTTTGGTACCACTTTTTTCTCAAGATGAAAATATTCAATTTCATTCATGGGATGTATTTATTGGTTCTGTATTATTTCCTTTTTAATCTAATATCACTGTAGGGTATCATTTACATTAGTAGAGGATAGTAGTTATCTAAAAAAGGGTGAGTGGGCTATCCAGAATGGTAGAAATGGATTAGAGCAACATGGTATAAGTGTATTGACTATAAAAATAGCTAATATATTTTTGCAGGATTAGGTTTTACATGTTTACTACCCTCTAGTATTAGATCATTTCAAGGATGTCTTTCCCAAATATTTTTCTAGCCTAACATTTATGATAGGGGCGGTGTTATGAAAGATATCATTACATGATTAGCTCAAGTTTCCATTCCAATGTATAGTATGGAACATACAAAGCTCTAGGAAGTCAATAAATGGTTTGGGGATCTAGAGGAAAATAATTTTATATGACCTAACAATTCCACTAGGGGTTTACCTATTCTTTTGTTCAAGAAGGCATATGGGACCGTTCATTAATGTTTGGATTATAGATGGTTGAACTAGTTTATTGTGAAGAACAAGTATCCAATAACTCATATAGATGATCTATTTTACCAACTCCAAGGTTCTATGGTATCTTAAAAAATAGACCTCAGATCAGGCTATCATCATGTATGAGTTAGTCCATTAAACACACCTCATATAATTTTTCATAGTAGGTATGGTTTGTATGAGTATCTCATTATGCAGTTCAATATTATTAATGAACCTACTATTTTCATGGCTTTTATGAATAGGGTGTTCCAACCCTATCTGGATTCTTTTGTAGTGGTAATTTTGGATAACATCTTTGTGTATTCCCACACTCGTATCAACCATGTTATACACCTTTCTACAATTTTGAATACACTAAGAGAGCATTAGATTAATGCCATGATTTATATGTGCCACTTTTAGATTGATGAAGTTCACTTATTGGTTTACATTATCTTGGAATCAAGAGTATATATTGAATTCAAGAAGGCGAGTATTGTGGTTTCCTAGGATCATCCCATGAATGTGTTTGATATATGGAGTTTCTTCAGGATGGCTGGATATTATAGGCATTTCAT
This sequence comes from Viscum album, assembly GCA_963277665.1. NCBI lineage: Eukaryota > Viridiplantae > Streptophyta > Magnoliopsida > Santalales > Viscaceae > Viscum > Viscum album. Next base: position 173,101,678 of record OY728119.1, on the reverse strand, counting down.
AAAGGTCTTATTACACCTTGTTTCACCTCTTACTTGTCTTACAAAGAAGGGTGTTAGGTTATCATGGTTAGACTAGTGTGAGAAATACTTTCAAGAGCTGATATAAAGGATTGTATTGACACCTATTATGAATCTTCTAAATCATGGAAGAGGCTATATAGTGTTCTATGATTAATCCAACATTGACCTAGTTGTAGTGCTGATGTAGGAGGATATATTTGTTGCTTACAGATCTTTATAGTTGAGTCCTCATGAGAGGAATTACACAATGAATGACTTTGATGTAGCATCATTTTTCCATGCCTTATGTTGCTGGAGACACTATATGACGGGTGGACACTTTATGGTGTATACGAACAACCAGAGCCTCAATTGTATCTTTACATAGTGTGAATTGAATCTCAAATAGAGATCATGGGTAGAATATCTTTAGTCCTTTGATTTTGAGCTTTCATATACATATCGAAATGGTAATTATGTAGTTGATGTACTAAGTTAGAAAAAATAGACACAAGCTGTAAGGGAAGCCAATGAAGAATAAAAATTGATGGACATGTTTTCTGAGATGAATCTAGAGTTTCATGATATTCAAAACTAGTCTTATCTAATAACCATGATAGTTACCTATTCATGCCATGAGATGATAAATAGTAGGTAGTTTTTAGATCTCGAACTCTTATTTTATAGAGAGAGAATTATCGGATATAACTCACATATGGATTGGTCTGTGGACAGAGATGACATCCAATGTCTACATAGACATGTTGGGTTCCTACAGATATGTGATACAGTAGTCTCACACTTCTTAGTGGGTAGTTTATCTAGGAATTTCAATAATTCATCGATATATGTGATGATGACACTAGTGTCTTGGGATGAAACATCAAATAGAGGGATTTGTCACTTTCTTTTCCTCCTATCAGCATGTGAAGTTAGAGTGACATCGATCTACATGATTTTTACAATCACTTCTAGTCCCAAAATGTAAATAAAAAGTTGTTACTATAGATTTTGTAGCAGGATTACCGAGGTCACCTCATAGTAATGATGCAGTTTGTATAGTCATTAATCGACTAATGAAATTTGAAAACTTCCTTCCTATATGATATAATTTCTTAGTTGATGAGATGGAAAGATTTTATGTCCATGTGATCATCTGAATACATGGGATCCCACATACCATTGTTTTATATAGAGATTATTACTTAATTTTATGGCTCTAGTAGGGGTAACAAAATGCTATGGGTACAAAGGTTCTTCTGAGCATATCCTTTCACCCTCAGACCAATGGAAAATTAAAAATTACTATAGATGTGTTGTAGGAAATTCCATGATCATGTGTCCTTTATTTAATCAGTTCATGGGAGAATTATATACCTCTCAAAGAGCTCCCTTACAAAAAGAAATTTCAAGTGACAATTCAGATGGTGCTTTTTGATTCCTTGTATGGTAGGATGTTCCGATCACCCCTATTCTAGCTAGATTATGGAGAGGCATCCGCACTAGGTTCTCATCTTGTGAAGGAGACTTTATAGGAAGTTTAATTGATCATAGGCATGTTTTTATGGCTCAAACTAGACACAAATATTATGCTGATCACCACCGATAACCTCTAGAGTTCAAGGTCAGGAATCATGTTTTCCTATAGGTATCACCCTAGCTTGGTCATAGACGGATACAGAGGAAATGGAATATTTCATCATTCTTTTTTTGGAATTTTGAGATTCTAGAGAGGTTCAGTCCAATAGCATATTAGTTTATTTTCCTCATAGGTATCGTTCCATGCATGTCATATTCCATGTTTCATAGCTTCTCCATTATAAGGCTGACCCATCTCATTTTTTTATTTCAAGCAGGTTGATTTAGATTATGAATCTTCTTTTGAGGAGTATCTTATATGCATTTTTGATAGGATAACAAAGGCTCTCTAAGTCTGGTCTATCCCTTTAGTATGGGTGCTATGAAAAATCGACTATGTACAGGAGGAGACTTGGGTTCTGGAGGCCGACACACATGCCTAGGGGCTAGATTTGTTCTCAGGTAGTGTTTTAACAACCGTGGAAGGTGAACTCGGGGATACATTACTTTAATGGGGTTTACTGTAAGAACTTGGTTTTTATCTAAGGTATGATCCTTTTAATTTTTGGTAAAACATGTGTTTTAGTTCTCTTTTGTCTTAAATCTAAAACAACTTCATTAGTCCAGTTGGTTAGTTTTTGAGAAGAATGGAACAAGGGGTTTGTAGGTTGGATGAAGGCCTATTACATGATGTGTAATTAGAATATATGATGTGTATGATAAAAAAACATGTAATGCTATGGGTAGAACCATTAAAATTATTTAAAGGGGTTTTCCAAGTGGGAAACATGATAAACATTACACGATTTACACATATTATAAATGCATGAGTATTTATTTCAAAAAATATGAGGCAAGGCCTCCTGTTTTTGGATAAATCTCGTCATAACCCTCTCAAACATAGGAATACCATATCATGACTAGAATTATGTGGTGTTTTATCTTCATGATCCAAAATCCAATTGTAGATATATCTATCACGTTGGAAGCGTGTCAGTAAGTGATTCATTATTTTAGCTCTTATCCTCATACTTCTTCCTATTGAAGATATTGTTTTGATATAGGATCATATTCCTTATTTTCAAGTAATTGATACATTCTTCATATTTATTCGGAACCATGAAAAATTAAAGGATGATACTGGATGAGGAGAGTGTTATAGGGATAAGGTAGGTGGTCTTTCATTCATCCCTGAAGTTTATTAATTTTATAAATTATCATAGTTGTGTGAAAAAAACGTTCATTAAGTGTGGCCTATTAAATTCATGTTCCATAATTATAGTCATACCAATCTTATTCTAAGACCCTTGTTACATTAGTTTTCCATAGTTTGATGTTATGACCTCAGCACCGATAACCCCAAGTAGGGTGTTTACCTTAATTATGATTTTAGTTGCTTGTTAACCCTATCTGCGCCACCATTCGGTTGTGATTTAAATTGACATTTATAATGGCAATTTTTTAATTAAATATATGAATTGTTAATGTCCATTACATATGGACATATCAGTTGACCCATTAAAGGTAATGGTTCTAATGAATGAATGAATGTTGAAATGGTTAATTGGAATTTATATTATGGATATAACTTGGCTTAGTTTATTATAAATTAATTCTATATGGTTAAAAATAATTATCCTACCTCCATGTTAATTAAAGGTATTGGAGTGAACCAAATAAATTAAATGTGATTAATGAACTAAATTATCTCAAGAACTATTAGATTTTTCACACTAATGTAAGACAATGACTTGAACCAATGACTAATTAAACGACATGAGTATTTCATGTCCTAATTAATTAATGTATCATGTATATGGTTCTTATTTATTATAGACCTTGAAATATTTATAGGATTGGTTAGACTCAAGCGAGCCTTGGATTCATGATGGAATTTCTTGAGCACTCTTGTATGACATTCTGATTCTGGGAGCCATTTATCATGGTTAATATCCCCCTTATAACTCAATAGTTTTCTACAAGTGGATGACTAGTATGAAACCATAGGACCCCTCCATTATCATTTTAGGATGACTTGGATACACTAATTAGAACCATAATGATGTCTACTTAAATGTGGAACCTTGGATATAACATTAGGTATAATTATTGGTTATTCCTTTTAACCTTGTATAAATTTATTGGAATCAGTTAGAATTATATTATTTTGGAATGTCTTGGTTGATTCCCCTTGGAGGAAACTCTTACCCATTTAATTGGGATAATGATTATTAATGAGTTGTCTCAACCCTGGATTTCCAGTATTCCTTGGTTATTACCTTTCATCCTCTTTATTATTATCATCATGGATGCCTTGTTACACCTTGGATCCTTTACTATTACTATCGTGACATGACATCAGTGCAAGTTTAACCTCACATGACTTACTTATATAAATTGTAACATAATTAATAAATGAACTGGTTACATGTTCGTACACCAGTTGAGGCTGAAGCAGTTACCTGGGTATCTACATTACTTAACTACTTTGCATTTATATCTGCATCCTTCACACTATTTTAGTTTATATTTCATGGACTGGATTATATAGATGTCATTAGTGGTAGACTATTGATAGTTAACTCACATTCTATCCAAGCCTCCATTGGTACCCTAACATATTACATGTATAAAGGTGTTGAAAAAGGGAAGCATCTCAATTTGGACACTTGATTTCTTGATGGCCTTTGGATGGAACTAGGTAGTATATGACCAAGCTAGATCTCAATAATCTTTGATAGTTTTTGGTTTCCTTTTTGATTATATTGTATAGTATAACTACTTGATGCCTTATATACCTATTTTCCAATTTTCTAGACACATGACATACATTATCATCATATTTTGAGTATTATTATAATTTTCTTATATAATTCATTTTTCCCATCTTCTTCTGTTGTTCCATCTTTTCATATTATGCTTCCGTTATTTTCCCTATTATTATGTTTATCCATTATGATATGCTTTTGAAATGAGGGAACAATCTCCCCGTAGACACACCCAAGGCCCTTGATGATATTCGATATCCTCTTACATTTAGGGAGATGGTCTTGAGTCCATGTCTCCAATTAGAATCGAGGCACCTATGAGTAGAATACTTGTCCGGGACATCATCGGGGTGCCCTTTTTCTAGCGGGGGAGAGGTCACACTTGAAAGTTTTGAGAAAAAACTGAAATCATGTTTTAAAAATTTCAAAAGGCTAAAAATGGTACATTATTAAACCTCATATGATATAAAAATAAGGTTTAAAAATAGCAACTAGAAATTTTTTTAGGTCATTTTATCCATTATCTTTTTAATTTAACCCCCTGTAAACCCATTTTAACCTTAACCTCAGTAATTAATTTCTCTTGTTAAAAAAATTCATTATTACTAAAAATTAAGTCAAAATTACTATATAATATTAATTATTATTATTCTAAATATGGAAAATATTTTTTCTAATTCCATTCATAGAGGTGGAAAATTTTAATTTAAAATCAAACCCATAGACGTGAAGAAAATATGGTTTTCCAAAGTGAAAATTTTCATCAGTATAGAATGTTATTATATAAAAATTAAATATTAATTTGATTAAAATTAATTAATTATATTTAATAATAACATAATTAAAAATAATATGTAACTTTTTAAATGCTTTAAAAAAATTTAGTTTTAAAAAAATCATTATTTTTCACTATTCAATAAAAATTATTCTTTTTAAAAATTTGTAAAAAATTAACCCTAAGCTAATTTTAACATGTTAATTAAAAAAATGATGTTAATTTTTTCAAAAAAATTTTCTAAATGTGTCAAAATTTAATTTTATTATTTTTTCACAAAAAAATAAAAATCTGTGTTTGAGAAAAAAAATATTTTAAAAGAATATAATGAAAATACTAAAAAATATGTATGTATTTATAAAAATATTTTATTTATATAAAACATTTATAATTAATTTTCAAAATGTATTTATTCGTTTTCATACATCCAAATTTAATGTCAAGGTTATAAATTTCATATTTAATTAATAATATTAAATGTATATCACAGTTTGTTAATGCTCGATGTTGAATGTAACACAATATATCTAGGAAATTAAATTTATTTAAATAAAAAACAATAAAAAAAACTTTAGGTGTTACAACATTCATATAAAAAATTCACAGTGTACCCATTTTCTTCTTTTATTCCAGTTTCCTCATTTTTTCTCAATATGAAGTGTTAAACCTGGGGAGTGGTAATAGGATTTGAATCATTCATTCCAAATCAGTTCAACACCTATATAATATAGTAAGACTAAGTCATGAATAATTTTTCAAAATTTAGGTAACATATAATCCATATCCCAAACATCCATTTTATAGGATCAAGATTCTTAATCATAAAAAATTTATACAGATCAACATTCAGATCTTTAATCCTTTCCTTTAGTGGTCAAACTAAAAATAATTCCATCCTCTTAGAGAAGAATTATGATGAATATCCCATCATAAAACAACTACTTGTAGCTATAATGATCCAAATTACTTCAAAAAACATTCATTTTTAAATAAAGGAATTTAACATCCTGTTTCAATTCATGATTTCCTATTTCATCCCATACAAAAATTTAATTATATGACGCACTAGATATTAGTTCTGTTTTTCCATTAAACCCTTTGGCCACCCTTTGTAAATTTCATGATCAAAATTTACATTAATGAAAGTGATTTTACCTTCAAACTACTCATTATGTAACCCTTCCATGGTAACCATTCCAAGTAATATATAAATAGTCGATTTATTATCAATATGAGAAAAGTTATTTTATAAATACAAACCATCCATTAATTGAAAAAAAATAACAAAAATCCTCTCCTTATACTATAATTCACTATCCACATCTTTATTTAATTGATAAATATATTTTTTATAAATCATAATTTCCCCATAACGTTGTTCCTTTAGATCCTATGTCCCAAAAATGTAAGGAATTTAATCCATCCCTCATGGATAACCCCTACTCTTTCAAGTTATCCAAAAATGTTACTACTCATATAATTTTAGTTTCTCTATAATTTGTGAGAAACAATCCATGAATTTCACTCCAATACAACTAAACATGGAACCGAATCTAAGTAGATCTTCATAACTAAGCTTGTGACTCTACTCATTTTGGAACCAGTACTTCTAGAAAATATCCTTATAGATATATACCTCATTCTTCTACATTTCATGGGATTTCCAATACTTTTAGACTTGGAAACACCAACAAAATCTAAGTTCCATTTGAAACTTCTTCAAAACAATATGGTGTTTTTGGAATTTTCACCCTCCCTAAAATAACTAGATCTTCTTGAATTATATTAAAAAACCATAGAATTTAATGATTCTTTTTTATATTATAAAAATTTCACTTGGTTATATTTTTATATAGTATCCTATCATTAAATATGAATTTTTAGCTTCATTTGACCTTTCATAAGTCATTATCCCATAATTGAAATACAAATTCTTCATTTCCATACCCTATAAATAAACATTCTCTAGAATTTGAATATTGATTATCCCTTTACCAAGATTAAATGTGGATATAGGAGATCAATTTTAAAAAAATTACATGGTAAATGTTATATTTTTTTGAAACCATAATTTTTTATAAGTTCTTGACCTAAAGGAGGAGAATGAATCTAATTCACTGGATGGAAAGAAAAATTCACATCCTTCACTTAAAACACCTTGGTGAAACCAAAGTGAAAACTCGTGCTTCTTACCCTATCCACCAAAGTATGATTCATCCTATACATGGAACCATTTTATTATATTGTTCCTCATATGGTCTTCTTGAATCATTTAAAATTATTCCCTATGAACCTTTAAAACTCTTTGCTTTTATATTCCCCACCATTATCACACCTTAATAATTTTAGCTTTATTTCAATCTCACATTCCACCATGGTTCTCAATAAAATTTATTGTCTTAAAACCTCAAAAATTTTCTAGTGAAAAAACATATACAACTTCCATGTTTCATATTCCATAATGGTATTAAAGTTCAATGACCCTCTCTAAAAATTGACTAGAGCATGCCCCCCATATATTCATTTAAATGAGCTCCAACTTCTTATCCTAGGTTTCATTTCCCTATTTTTATGAAATACACCTTCTATTGGTTTATATGAATATTAATTCTCACATTATATAATTTATAAATTCATGTTTCAATATATCTTTCACATTTAGAAATTTCACCCCTTTCTTACTTAAGTAACAAAGACATTCATACCACAACATTACCAACCAAAAATTATTTTTATGGTTTTCACTTCTCATTTAATAACTATAGTTTGGAATAATTTTTCATCTTTCACTCCTTCATACAACTCATGAAACCATGTCAAATATTCTATACACAATATGAATATGTTGTATAGAAACCTACATCATCAAAATGTCTCATTGAAACTAAATTCTTCTAGACAACTGATATAAGATACACTCCAAGAAAATATAGTAATCCTCAATTATAAGTTTGAATTATAACACAATGTTTAAAAATACATAATATACACATTACTAAATCTTATTTAAGTAAAATTAATCATACAACTCCTCTTAGATGTATAGTGAAATGTTCCAAATTTGACTTTCCTTGAATCAAATTGAATGATGACACTCAAAAATAGATATCTCATATCTTCCAAAATGGTATTTATGGACGCAATTATAGAAGTAAACATTATTATATTAACCATTAAAATTATAAAAACCTTAATTATATAGACCCATATCCCACAATGATTGTATATGTGATTGTCTTTAACCAAACTACCCCAATTTTGATATCTCCAACCCTTCCACTTATTGTGTCTTTTTTTTGAAACAACACACCCTTATCTTTCACATTGAATTCATTTATAATAAAATCTTGGGATTCCTTTCATATTTCCTCATTCATAATTACATCCCAGACATCAATTAACACTAATTCATTTCTACATATATATTTTCTCTATATGGTAACCATCACATCCCATGAGTCTTTGAGTGATGAGAGAAGTATCAACACCCACACTGGCTTATAAAACTTCATGTCCACTTATTCTAATTCACTCTGAACTTTTTTGAAGTCATTCAAATATTTTTACATGAAATTTCATATATATATATATATATATATTAATGTTTAATGATATCATCACTTGGAAAACATTTTTATGAAGACTAGATTTTCATTTATGGCAGTAAGTGTTGATATAAAATTTTCAACCATTTTCATTTCATGGATGTTAAATTTCACATTCTTATATAGGGTAATCAAAATCAACACTAGTTATTTCTTATATTTTATTTAGCATTCTTCCATTTTTTTGCATTTTTTTCTTGAAACGCATCAATGAACGATCTATATACTTATAAAGTAGATAATCACCTATATATATTTTATATTAATCGAAATAAATACCAAAAAATTCCCAATCCATTCCCTACTATCATCCAACACCATAATTTTAAAATATAAAAACTCCCATAGAATTTTAAAAACACAAAATAGTTAAAAATTGTTTACCATAATTATCTAACAAGGTATTGGGAAGAATGATGATATTGAACTGAGATCTAAAACACCTATCCATTATATGAATGTACAAAACTCTACAATCATGATCTGATATGACTTTTTGGGTTTGAAACCTCCACATATAGAATCAGCCTCAAAAACCTTAAATACAAAATACAAAATATGGAATATCTAAAATAGGGTAATACCATGCTAATAATGTATATGGAACTACGAAGACTAAAAACGTCAACCACATATGGTAATGCAACCACCAAACAATAAATTTTAAAAGAAGGTATAAGAAGAATAAATCAAAGAACAACATATAGAATTTACATGGTTTAAAATTATTCTTAGTCTATGTGGAGAAAATTAAAAAGTTATATCATCGATAGAAACAAAATAAGATTTCAATAAATTGAAAAGTATGAAAATAAATTACCATAACCTATAAATTTATATAGAAGGTCCACAAAAACCAAACAATAATTCAATTTACACCACCATTTAATCATTGGGGGGAGTATAACATTGAATTAAATCCTATTGAGAATCATTCCACTTAGTTAAATGGAATATTTAGAAATCAACTAGCCCACTGACTTAACCCTTTTCGATTGATGTCCTGAGCTCTAAATTATTCTCAATTTTCCCAAAATACATTGATACTTATAGATCCTTCACTAATAATTATCCTTATATGGTCTTAAGTTTAACATTATATAATAATATTATTTTCTATTTCATATAATTAACCTTTAAGAATAGAATTATAAATATCTACTACCATTTTTTCACTACTCATAATGTTTGATAATTTTCACTATAGTACCATCACCTCCATATAGTTTTATTTTTTAAAATTTTAATAAATTATTCCAATAGTTATCAAAGTGCAGAAATAAAATAATTCTCACATGGTTAAACCCAATAGATGTGATCTCCTGACCCATATTGTAGGAGGTGACATGAATATTTTGAAACTTATGGTTTATATGAAGTTATATATAAGGGAATTTAATGGATGGATACAAGGACATTTCATAGCTCGTGAGAGTAAAAAAACAATGATATTGGTTTAACATCACATGTAATTTAATACTAAAAGGAGATAGATTTTTTGAAACACTATAAATTGAAAAACAGCAAGAGAAAATGCACTATGTTTTAGAAATCTTGTTATTCAGAATAATTGAAGATGATTCGACCATGAATTTGAGAGAAAATTTATATAAATATTTCACATAGTTTTTTATATTAGATTTTATGTTCATGAGAGGTGATAAATTATAGAGAGTAACTTTTATTTTTTATTTGAATGAGTTTTCATGGGTTTGTAGAGAATGAAATGAATGGGATTTTTAGGGTATGACTAATTTCTAACAAAAGATACAAGTATATTTTATATTACAAGTTAGTTAACCATAACAAATAAAAGGATATCCCAATAAGTGGAGAAGAAAAACATTAGTCATAATAGACTCATCCATGTTCCAGGCATAATAATATAATGGAACTATAACCTAATCTCTAAGGTTATACAAAAATTTAGTGATATATCTAACTAATAAATGATATATCATAAGTCATGGTTCTACTATATAAAATGATATTTTAATGCCTCACCTCATGAATAACTGAACCATGATCGATCCTAGGGTTCCAAAAGAACTCAATAGAGTCTTCCCATACTTAAAAGGATATAGAATAACGATGATATTCTATCACCATTATTGGGGAGACTTTACACTTGGGATAAAAAAATATATTAGAAAACAATAAAAAATATCATAAAATATTATATTAAGTGAAAATAATTATTTCTAAATCCTAACCATCAATAATATATAAATATCAACATGCTATATCAAAATGGACCCATTCCAACAAATGTACATATATGAGGAGGATTTACCAGTAGTCTGATCAAGTATTGGATAACCAAATAGAAAAAATACAGGTTTAGAAATAACTACAAAAAACATCTGTCCCTCCTTGTTCATTTCTCTGATCCTCATCTAACCTCTCTGTTTAGATATCAAATACAACCTGTTACTTAAAAATCAGTATAATGATTTTCACATGAACTATGGTTCTTATATAGGGTGTGAGCATAAAAAATTATAGGGAACCTCCATGGAGGTTCCTTATATGTGTCATAATATGTAGTGTACATATTTATATAAAAATAAACAAGAATAAATAACAAACACACAATAAACCACATATGATTATCATGCATTAACCAGTAAACCACCAAACAATAACCCACTTACTTAGGAAAATGATGAAAATGGATTTTTCATAGTCACATAATATATGAAAATAATCTAGGAAAGGTAGGAAATAATGAAATATATGTATAGGAAACCCTTTTGAGGAAATTTGTACAATATTCAGTTGCAATCATAAATAGTAAATGAGTATCCTATCACTCAATATTTATCCCCCAACACTTAAGATAATGAATGCCAAGTTGGTGTAACTCCAATCCCTGATCCCTTGGGTCCCATTCCACCCCTGTCTAGGGATGCATCAATATAGTGAGAGTATATATAGAATACACATCTATGTAATGTATAAAACATATCCAGACAAATATGAGAATGCAATGAAAGATCATTTCACTCTATTAGTTGTGTTCTGAACACATGGGAACAAATATAACCTTGGTGGTGTAACTTGAATCCCCAATCCTTGGGTATTTTGGAAATCACCACATAAACTATTACTATAAATCTTGGTTGGGATATAAAAACAATAAATACATGATATACCTATCCCATAACCTCTCTATTAGTTATAAATATTTCTATACCTAATGATCCACAAGGGGATAACACCTGAATTAGTCAAACAAAACATACCCTAACCATTATTACTATTATTAAACTTATTAACATAATCTGTTGCTAAAAAATACCCATGGGGATCCAAAATCCCTCAGAACATGTCCTAAATATATATCAAATAATAAATTAAACTTTTCTATTTTATCTCACAATTCCCCTCGTAGGAAATTAATATCATTGAAATACCTTGAGGAACTCACATAATTCATTACTCGCACCACTAGTACATCACTAATACCCTAACACACCATATTTCTCCTAAGTTCATTCCTACCACTTTCCATGCACTACACATTATCAATAACTAAGGTAAAATATACATTATACCAACCACAAGTCTCACACTATAAGGTATAAAAAAGTCCAACAACACTCACCATGCCTAGGCATAAGAAATATTACCATTGTTACTCAATTATCAAAACCACCCAAAGTTTTTACCACTATTGTTATTAACTAATCTTCATGAGGTTTCTCATAAGAGTTATAGACCAATTACATTCCACTTACTCTCTTTAATAGAGCTCCAAGATCAAGGGAATCTACATATACACTTTACCATATAATTGCACCACAATGAACACCTAAGATAAGAATACTCTAATCCACCATGAAAAACAATTTAGTAAGGCCCATGACATAGAGTAATTAAAATATCTCTTATAAGATAGGTTTTAAACCCAAATAATGAACATCATAACAATTTACTATTATTAATTTATTTTAAAGGACTTTGATACATATTAATTCCATTCCAATACAATTTCCACAGATCTTCACTCACTGATATCTCACCATAAAATAAAAATCAATAAAAAGTTCTTAAACCAAACCACTAGGTCTTATCTTGATACAACTATAATTAATTAAATTGACCAATACAACTTTTTGGCCTATGAAAAAAATTATAGTTCAACCCTCTGGTGGCATATCCAACTAACTACTCTAAAATATGTAAACCATGCACAATATACTAAATTCACACCTAAAAATATTTACCCAAACATATGACATAATTTAGGATTCATCAGACCCCATTATTGAGTCCAAAATGTATAACCTAAGGAATTATCATGAATGAACACACAAACACACACCACATATTATACAATATGAGAGGGACCACCTACCATTAGAATATAAGAGCAAACTCATGAAATATAATGGCTTGATCAATCTATGTTCACCTAAAATTGATAAATTTGACACATATGTCTTAAAAGTCTATGAAAAAACAATAGTGAAACATGAGAAATTATTATAATAATCTTAGGTCTTACATTGTCCTTACTAATAGGAGACTCATGGTTCACATGATGCATAAATCCAACCAATGATAGTGATCATGGAGATTATAGATGTAAGAAAGAGAATGGTAAAATTATAAGGACAAGTGGGAGTTGGATTTGGTTCATGAAACTATGAAAAGGTTGGTTATGAGTTGATTTAAATTTTAAAAAATAAATTATTTAAATAAATTATTTTAAAAAAACCACTCAGATTAGATCTAGTTAACTAGTGATATGGGTGCTTCATGGGTTTGATCAGGGATGGTGAAACTGAGTCTAGTTGGTCCGAGTTTAAATTTTTTAGTGCATTTAGGCATAAAATTTATATGGGCCTAGAAAATTTGCATCAATCTCGTTTTAATTTTAAGAAGACTATTATATGACCCAACCGTTATTTTTAATTATAATTATAAATATTTTGAAATATATATAAAAACCCATTATTAAAAAATATTAAATATTTAATACATAATTATTATAAAAAAATGTTAATTTATATCCATATTATTAAAATAAATAAAAAATATATATTTTTCTATTATAAAAAAAAATTATACATTATATTGAAACTACATTAAAAAATAAAACAAAATTCTACATGGTTCGTGTGTTGGATGTGCACTAAAATATACATTCATTAGATGTATGTACAAATGCATATGATTCGAGGGATGGATATACATATATATATATATATATATATTATGATATTATATATAGTGTACATTTAATATATTAATATGATTCATGTATTTTTAATGCATGTCATGCCTGAATAATAAAAAATAAATAAAAATTATTTATTTATCCCAAATGGTTTAGTCATCAATTATAATCCATTTTGAATGGATTTATTTCTTTACATTTATTTATTTAAATAAAATCAATAAATAAGTACCTTAACAGTCATAAATGAATACGATGCATTATGAATATAAGATTCCTTGAGTTTTGAATATATAAGGGGATATGATCATCTACTTGTGGGTGTGTGATATGTATGAGCCTCTTCTGCATCTATCTTCTCCTTAATCACTATTCATATCATCTGAGAAGGTTCTATGACCCCTTTTATTTCTTTAGAGTCCTCATGAATAGTCATGGATCCATTGGCTAGTAGACACCCTTAGAGGCAGGGTTTTTTTACTGCCCCTCATAATATTTTTCAGACACTATCCTTGGAAGGAAGATCTAAACTGATAATATTCGTGAATTCTAGATACTCTATTTTAAAGTATTTTTTACACATTAATTTCCTTAATATAATTCTCTTGTGTTTTGGGTTATCATTAGCTGCATATGATCATTAGATGATAAAAAATCCATTCAGTGGAATCAAAAGCAGGTTCTCTATGAATTAAACAATTTTTTATCAATAGGATTTAAAGAAAAACAAAAAACATGTTTCTATAATACTAGAGTTGATTAGTGACCCTTGTGTGTGCTTGTTAATGGTAAATATGATTTAACCTTACAAAGGTAGGTTGTGTAAAGTTTATACTCTTATGTGATCTGTTACATCAAGGTAGATATGCCTTTACTCTTATGTGATACCCTTACGTAGAATGTTTGTGGAAGGGTAGCCTCATTGTTACCTTTATGAAAATTTGTTTCATAAAGGTAGAAACCATATAAAAATGGTGTTTATGTAATGTCAATTTTCACTTTCCTCTGACGTGTAAATTTATTAGAGATGTTGTGTAAAGGTCCTCAATGTCTACCTTTACAAAGAATATAAACTATTTAGAGTACCCATATGAAAATGAGTTGCATAAATGTAATAACGTTACATGATGGAGTTGTGTAAAGTAAATATTGATATTACCTTTATGAAGTGGTTGTTCACTTGTGCTACATAAAGGAAACATTTAAGTTACCCTTACATAGACTTTTTAAAACATCAGTTACCCTTATACAATAATCTTCTAAAGGGTAAATGGGAGAATACCCTTACGTAGAATATGGGTTCTGTATAAGGGTAAGACAAAACTATATTTTTTTAAAAAAAAACCTATTGGTTTTTATTTTTTATAAAATACTTATAAATCATACTAAAATTTATTCTGGGATGTTTTAATTTATAAGGATTTTATTAATTATATTTTTTATTATTAAATTTTTATAACTAATTAAATAAATGTTTATGAAAAATTATTCCCAAATATTGATGGTTAATATTTTAAAATACATTTTGAAAAATTAAATGTTATTCCTTATAATGTATAAATAAATGATTTATTTAAAAATCAAAAGTGGTTATTTGTAATGTATTTATAAATTACAAAATATATGATATTTATATTATTTAAAATGTTTATATAATATATACTGATTATAAAATGTTTATAAGTCATGAAATATCATATAAATTACATTTAATATCAAATATGTTGGGGTTCATATATAAATTAATATAAAATTTTTATATTCCTTTTAAATAATAAAATGTTTATAATTAGAAATTATATATGAATATTTTATAAAAGTCTCATGTTTTGGAAAATCAATTAATTGTTTATTTACTTATTAAATTTACTTTATATTCATATTTAGTAATTTTTTTATAAAATATGAATTTTTTATGCCCATTTATTTGATATGTTACCTATAGGATGGGGCCTTGCATATCATACTTGGTTTTATATCATAAAATTTAGATTTCTTCTCCCTTGACCTTATTTTGAAATTTTAGTTATGAGATTGAGAATAGTTGTTGGGAATAATATATGAATATTAGGTGTCAGAGTCTCCATGAATTGAATTCTCTATTGAGTAAATATCCCTAGGTATAGGGGCAAGGGATCAAAAAACCTACTTTCTTGTATAATTTCCTTATAAAGTAAAGTGAATGGGGTTGGCTATCTATCGCTCAAAGATTACTCATCTAGAGTTTTTCAATATCCTATAACCATATAACTTTACAATAAATGTTCATGTAACTTATATATATGATGCATTTGGATATGTATGAATATACATGGATTCTGTTTTTGGGTGATTAACATAGACCTGTGGGTTGTGTAAATAGTTAAACATTAATGTTGGGTAAACACATTAATTTAGTGGTTGCAATAGGGAATCCAAAAATAAGTCATAAAAAATGCATACATAAAATGGGAATAATATATGAGAATATACTTATTACATAATATGTAATAGTTATGTATATAATATTGATATGATGTGTGATAAATTGGAGAGACTTTCAAATTAAAGTCCCTAAAATGATAAGTGTTTGATTCCATCCAATGTGACACTTGTCCAGACCTCTATTATTTAACCCGGTAGGTCATGATATATCAAGGTGCCCTAGTATTATAATTCTATATGGAAATAAATTAATGAGTGACTATAAAATATTATTTTGGGTGGGTCATGTTAAATATGGGTGTGCATGGTTCATCCTTTGTTATATTTTTTTTTGGAATTTTCTTTGGTTTACAATATCTGAGTGACCTTAATAGGATTAGGTTACTGAAGTAATTGTGATGATTATATCTATATGATGTATTTTTATAAATAGTTATCCAATCAACTATTAAAGAGTCACAATTATTTTCATTGTAATGATTATCTACCTAAATTAATAACTGGTGATAGAAATTCTAATATATGATCATTACCAAGTAAAATATGGGCCTTGGTATCCTAAATGGATATGATATATAGGGTCATCAATTTTAGTGGGAGAATTATCATTTAAAGTGCTTAAGGAAATGATTTAAAAACCTGACATTAATATGACAAAAATTATTATGATATATAAATGCATCATCATTGTCAAACTAAAATAATGAAATTAATCATTGAAAAGAAAATTTGAATGTAAGAAACACCAAATACTGGTAGTTTAAGAATTTTTTTTATAAATAGAAATATTCTATGTGTTATAACATGTCCTTCTTGATTAAAAAAGTTTTGGGATTATTCATCAAGTAAATAAATATTCTTATAAAAGTGTGAAATGATTCATTGATGGTTTCAATGTATATTAATGAAAAGTTACCTAAGGAATTTTAGAATCTTCTCATAAAATCAATAATATTAGTTATGTAAATGATATTAAATATGTTTGAATATTTTTGAAATGACAGAATAAATCATATAAGGCTTATTGTAGTCAAAAAATTAATTCTATTTTCATCTATGTAAATTTTACAAAATATGGATGAATTCAATAAAATTTTACTTGATATTATTAATCTATAGATAATGAAAAAAATATTCAAATTATTTCCATGTTTTGGAACTATATAGAAAGTATAGGGATGCAAAAGATAAAAATGGAAGAGATAATATTGAAAAGTCCCATAATATTTCTTTAAGAATCCATTTATGGTTATTTGAAACTTTAGGGTATTGTAAGTAAGATGTAATAATTTTATATGATGGGATTATATAGAATACTTAAATGTGTTTGGGAGCTCTATGGAATGTACATGTCTGGTATTAATTTTATAGAAATTGATTATTTTATTTTGAAGGGTTTGTGGAATTGAATGTATACATTAGAAGTGTTGTAATTATACATGACTCCAAAATCAAATTATCAATTGAAATTGCTTGTAGTTTGTATTAATGTGATGAAATACATAGTTTCTACATCATAAATTTTATTGTAAAAATGTTTATCAAGATTGGATGAATATAAGGAAAGGAATTATATATTAATATCACTTATGTTATTTGATAATAATTGAAACATATAGTCATTATGAACAAAAAATGAAGATTAATTTACTAAAATTGATTTATGATTCATTGGATTCTATAGCATGTTTTGAGAATAAGATATGGAAGAAAGTTTTTTATACAGGATAAAGTGTTAATCTAGTTATTTGTTAAAATATGTTGAAATTTGATTCCCAATGGTAGTGGTGTATTTCAATAAATAAAATATTTATTTAAAAGTAACTCAGAAATCCATTTGTGATCTATAAATAATAGATTTTTCATGGCATTACCACTGAAAGGAAATAAGTGTTATTGCCTAAAATACAAGGTAGTTTTTGTTATATCTTAGGAATGTATTATAAAGAAAATATAGGTTCTAAGAGGCTACTATGATTATGTTTGAACTTATATAAGTTAAAAAGTAATAAATAAAATAATGTGGTAGTTTAAGTTTAAATGATTCACTACATCATATCCTAAAGAGTTAGGATATGTGAGTGTAAATAAAAATGTAAATAATTACATTTAGTAATTGTGTGAAAGTGAATATCTCTGTAAACTGAAGGATTATACCAGTCTAAGATTATAATTATTCTCCACTCAATATCCTTTATGAGATGGAAAATAAAAATTTAAAGTGTAACATTTAGTTACTATAATAAATGAAAAAAACCATTCCCTAATGGATTATACCATCCAATATAGAAAGTGTATCTCTTTGTATCCTAAAAGTTATTAAGGTATGTTGGTAATGATAAATTTAAATTATTTCATTGTTTACCATAATGAAGTTGATATCATTTTATCTTAAAAGTTTTTAATATGTACTAGTAAAGTTATAATAAATATAGTTAAATTATTTACAAAATATTTCAAGGAAAAAGTTTGAGGGAAGGGGTTACAATGATGATGATGATATAAGTAGACGGTAAATGGTAACATTATAACATTTTCTGTTATTATGCTAAGAAGTTTGAATATGATTTAAATGTATTAAAGTTAAGGACTTTTATTCCTACGTATCACCATTACAAAAAATAGTTTGATTTTTAAATGCTACCCACTAAGATGTTAGTTTGAGTATTTTATCGGATGTTCGCATAGGGATATGAAAATAAATACATATGGATGTAATGTTCCAAAACCATTTCTATAGAAAAAAATTGAAATTAATGTACAATATAAGGATATTAAACACTTAAGAAATTAATTGTAAGGGTTATACAAATATCACATATTTATAATAAAGGTAATCTCCATTTATCATTCATTCATGTGTGCTGCAATTTATTTCACATGAACGACCGAATGATAAATATTTAATAAAATTAAAACAAATTGAGTTTTTTGTAGTCAATAATGATCATCGAGTATTATGGGTTATGATGATATGTTAATATTAGCTTGAAATAACTATTTTACTCATTACAAAGGGTTGTATATGAGATACGAAGATTATATTCATGAAGTAATAAGTATAGAATTATTACATGGACCATTCCATGAATGTATATCTTATGGAATGTCATAGAATCATAGATATACTTACGGGTGTATTCTTATTATCAATCATTCTTGCACGAGGTTAGGGAGATACCTATAAAGAGAACCTTCATAATTTTCTACCCTATCGAAACAAGTTAAAATATTAACATAGCTAATATGACGGTGGTTGGGTTTGTTTCTAATCATTTCATATGTAGGAGTGAAACTAAGATGAGATTTGTACACTTGTATGACTTGTTAAAGGCATACAAAACTTTGTTGAATTATTCTAAGGAAATGAATGTACATGTCTAGTGTTTCTAATATGATTTGTTCAACTATGTAGATAATATATATGTGATTTACTTATTATATAGATTAATGAACCTTGATGTACTCATCAACTTGGTTAGTTTTTTTCTTAGAATCAATAAAATGTGAGTTGGATATACTAGATTAACATGTTCCACATCTTGTGGTCACTCGAAGTCATGGTGAAAAGGAGAATATAGATGTATACAATACATCTTGTAGTGGACACGTTCATATAGAGAAATGATTATCTTTGATGACGATCACATGAGACCCCATCGTATCTTGAGTAGCACATATGCTTTACTATGTTCTACTCATTGGTTGCATCTATAAAATATAGATTTCACAGTTGTTTTCAATACAACTAAGGCCTTTAAGGTTATATAGTTAGGCCCTAGGATTATGGTAATTTTTTTGAAGAATATTTAAAGTGAGTTTGATGAAAAAATGGGTCCAAAAGAAATTGGATGGATTCACAAAGAGCTGTGAAGTTTTCTATAAATTACTTATCAGATTTTAATGAACATGGGATATTATTGAATGTGCACTAAGATGTATATTTATGATATGAATGTACACATTCACATGATTAATGAGATACAATTATACAATATATGATATTATATATAGTGACATTTAATATACACATTTGATGCCTAAATAATATATATATATATATGTATATGTATATATATGATATTGGTTTTCATCCCATATGGTTTCTCCATCAGTTACAGTCAATTACGAATATATTTATTGATTTTAATTTATTTATTTAAATCAATTCAATAAATAAATACCCCATTAATTAGAAACACATACGATGTGTTATGAATATGATATGCCTCAATCTTTGGATATATAAGAGAATGATATCCTATCTTGTTGGGTGTGGGACATGTATGAGCATCTTCCAGATATATCTTCTTTATGACTGCTATTTATCTCACTCGATAATGTACTAGAACCCCTTCATTTTCATAGGTACTCTCATGAATTGTTTTTTATCTATTTATTAGTGTACTCCCTCATAGACATGGTACATTTGTTCACTACTCCTCATAATATTCCTCAAAAATTGTCCATGGAAGGAAGATAAAAAATAAAACTATTTTTTAATTCTAGGTAATCTAGTTTATAGTATTATTTACAAATTAATTTCATGAAGATATATATCTTGTGTTTATTTTGTCTTCTACTTTATATTATCATCAAATGAATATAATAAACTCATCACCATGACATATCCCTATTTTGTTGAGGTCGATCCGTTTAAGTATGAAAGATTTTTTCCACAGTATATTTAATGCAATTTAAAATGTTGTTCATTTTTTAGTATATCACACTCTATAAATGATGGAAAATGAGCTTGTCCTATGGGCCTAAGGCCTGTTAAGAACCACTACCCAGTGAAAATTTATCATTAATATGAGAGAGACTATTTCTTATTAGTAGAATTCATCCGCACTTAATTTTATATAGACACCATTAGACACCATTGAAACACTAAAACCCATGAAATACATCTCCTAAACATTTATAAAATCATAACATTTCAATTATATCTCTAATTCTCATAACACCCTCTACTCAAAATACTTAAAATTTCAAAATTCCTCCAGATTTACCATTATATAATGATACAATTCATTATAAACTCACCAACATAGCACATTTAATCTCTATTAATAACCCAATAAAATCCCCCTAATTTTCCATCCATACACTAAGGCATGGAATTTTGTCCAAATTTTAATTTTGATCTGGATAAGGCTTTATTGCATATATAGTTTATCCAACCAAACTGTATTTTTACTTGTACTCTCAAAGTGAAAATAAATGCACATAAATCTTCATAAAAATGAAATAATAATTTCTATAACCACTTTACCATACCAAATTAACTATTAAAACTAACAATATATTTCCATGATATCAACTCCTGAACTAGACCATGATGCCTTCACCAAAAAAATATCATGAAAACACATGAGATTCCCTAATTCCATTTAGAATAAATATCCTCAATCCATTAGAGAACATACTGAGGGCACCAAACACAATAATAAATCATAAAATTCAATATGATCTTGTAACCAAATACGATTTATCATACCTCTATCTCAAAGCGACATTAAATTCATTTTCCTACCTACTATGCTCATTGTAAAAAAAAAATATCATCAATTTTCTATCTAATAATTGGGTCATTCATGAAAATATTAGTATGATTATCCCTAAAATATGATTTTCAATAATATTATCTGGTAAATACCATCTCTCTAAAAATTGACTCCCGAATTGGATTTCCACCTCATGTTATTTTCTCCTCAAATCTGATCGAGATCACCTCATGAGTCCTTCTCCAGCACCTATGTTATCAATCCATAATAAATATAAATTTATTGATATGAACAATCACGGGTAATAACATCCAATCAAAACATTCCCTAGTCCCTATGGATATATCAAACATAATCCATGTATCTAATCAAAACTTATTTTAGCAACCCCACCCAATATGTATTAATTTCCCAAGCATACATAGTGTTGCACCACATTTCCCCTATGTAGAGCCCATATATATATATTCTAATGTACAGAATCAATCTATCTAAGACATTACCTTTATCCATTTAAAAATAGTATCACTTCACATAATGAAACTTTACTTAACATTTTTGAAATAGCCCCTAAAACCATTTATCCTCTTCCAAATTCATCCACTCTATCATGTATTTACCTATAAAACCATCACAGATATTTTACAATTCCCAAATAACCTAGAATTATTTCCTAGGGAATCTAAAAAATACACTACCACCTCTATTTATTCTTGAATCCACTATCTAGAGATCAAAAGATTCAAACCCTATCAGTTTATAGGGAAGTTTTAGTATAGAACTACCCACTAACCACATTACCTTACTGTAATTGATGTTCTAGGATAAAATACCGATATAGAATTAGTTTTAAATTCCAAAATATTATCCTCACGGTCATTTTATTATGTCCCATCCATTTCCCCTTTTTATATCCAACTTCCAAAAAGATAAGGTCCCTTGAACTCTTACTGTAAAAATCTCGTTGGAATTCATGGAAGGATTCTCACGAATTCTACCCCATCTCTTCTCATAATCCAATATATATCACATGGATTTAAAATTATGAGAAAAAATGGATTCATCTCACTTTAAAACTGAAATATTATTTATTATATAAAATCAAAAGCCAAGTATTTACACATTAACATTCCTCTAACATCAAAATAACTACCACAAGAAACCAACCATCCTATCATTTCTAAATTAAACATGACAGAGACTAAAAAAAACAAATTCTTAATAAAACATTCATTAATAATCATTATAACATTAAAATTATATTTTCACACTACACTCAACCATGTTTACTACATCCTATGAACTTATTACTACTAATGATAACTATTTACTTTCACTCAAGGAAAAATAAAAAATAAACTCACCTTCCTCAAAGGAAAATGGGATTCAATAATATTAATTACCAATAGAAAATGAATAAACACCTAACCAACATAGACACTATAATCAACTCTAATATCATAAAAACTCAATTTATATGATTTTTTCCTTACCATCCCAAGGAAACATGAAAAAATTATCAACCTACTTGAGGGTATTTAATAAAAAAATATCACTCTTAAAGGAATTAATCCGTTTATGAAAAAATCATTTTCTCATGCCAATATTTTTTTATCTCATTTTCAAACCTACCAACTATAAGACTTACATCTATTATAAGAATGACTATAATCAAATCACAACATGAAACGAAAAATCACAATAGTGGTTTTTATTAATTAAGGTTCCACTAATATGTCATCCGGAGAAACACAAAATAATATATTACTGAAATTTAAATTAATTGAAAAATATTTACCAAAACATTAATCAATGTTTTTTTTCTAAAAAATAATTTACTTTTTTTTGAAAACTATTTATTATCCACAAGTAGTCATTCACATGTCTAAAATACCTATGTGTCTAGAATGGTGCATGAATATATTTCCTCTTTCCACCTAGAGATAAGAGTATAATATTAAATTAAAAACTCATAGGAGAGAACTATTCTTAGATAAGCGCCTTAATCATAAAAATATAAATAAATAATAATAATTCCACCCCAGGTTACAAGAAATTTCCTTATACAGGGGTTAGTTGTTCCTATGAATAAGATGTTTCCCAAAAAAAAAAATTACTACCTAAAACTAATTTAACCAAATAGTATGTTAAGATAAATAATGATCTATTTCCATTTTCTAATTCTAATACATGGGGTTTCCCAAATTGGTGCCTAGTTAGGGGTGACACAGGACTTTTTTCATGCCTCTTCATATGCCAAACTTTTCTTACTAGCAGTGAGAGTCTTTAAAAATCTTATGGGATATTGTACTCTCAGTATCAGAACATATAATAAAAGATAATAATAATGAATTATACATCATATTAAGTTCAAATAAGTATACCTATATCCCAACCATAAAAAATATAAGTATCAACATATTTTATCAAAATAGACCCACACAAACACATGTATGGACATCCGTTAGATTTTCCATTGGGTTGATCAAGAAAAAAATAACAAAAAATACAAAATATTGATTGATAAATAAGAAAAACCTAAGCCCCTCCTCGGGGTTGTCTCCCATCATCATCTAGTTACTCCACCCGAATTCCTTATATAATCGTTTACCTAAAAATCACCACAAGGGTTTGCAAGCACACTAGGGTGCTTGTGAAAGTTGTGAGAATGAAAATAATAAGAAAACTACAAAATGAAGTTCCTTATATATATCCCAATATATATATATAGTGTGTATATATATATGAGAAAATAAATAATCCACAATAACTAGTACACTGGTAATTTCATCAGAACACCTTGTGCTAACCAGACCACCATGATACCTAACCTCACCCATTTCAAACATTATTTGAAATGGGTACATCATAATTACATAAAATAGAAAAAATCTTTGGAAAATTTATAAAAAAATTATACCGATGTATAGGAAACCATTCAAGGGAATTTTTAACATTAAAAATGATCAATATATAGAGTATCTATGGATACTCTTAATCGAGGGTGATCCTCTTTAAATTCAGGATGAAAAAAACTTTTGTGGTTTAAAAAAAAAACTTAATCCATAGATATGTATACTAGAATATATTGAACATCATCAATATAGTTTGAAAAAATATATTAAACTCATTCGATTAATGTGTAATACCTTTCACGACACTTGTAGTAGGGAAACTACGAACTATATCACTCTACTAACAATCTTCCAAGAATATGAGAGTGATGAGAAAATGGGAAGTGAAACTATACACCATAATACTTAGGTCTCTAGGTCTTTGTCTGATCAACTATATCCTCACACCTTTTTATGATATATAAACAAGAAATACATGGAGAATATAGTTGATACCCTAGTATTTAACTATCCATAGGTTCATACATAGCACTTCTTAAGATGAAAAAAGTGAAGAATTATAGCGCAAATTTCCATTACCAACTTCACTATTCTTATATATATCAACATAATTTATATAAAAAAACATGACCCCATGGAAATTAGGAAATGATCTATCTATAAGTTGACTCACCAATCACTTTTGACTATCTCAACTTAATATTCCTCTCACAAGAAACAAACATCATCACAAGACACATAGAAACTCACATTAACCTCTATACAAATCAATAATACCTAACCACACCCAATGGTTCCTCAAAAGGAAACTGAGATACTTTCCAACACATTGTATACATTATATATAACTTGTAAATAATGAATAAGTTCATTCTAAACTACCCATATGTCTCAATATCAAAGGACTAGCAATGCTTAAGAACTACCACTATGCCTCAGGCATAGGAAGGAATCAAAACAAAACTAACTTATCAAACCAACCACACATGTAACCTTTTTTATTATTATAAAATCGTCCTGAGGCTTTACACTCTAGGTATACACTAAATAAAATCTGAAGATACTAGGGCCTGCAGATGAAGCTGGTGGGTAGGTGATATTAAATTATTTCATAGACGTTATGACAGAACTTGTCATCACCAATGATCCAAGCCATAGTATGGTCTAAGAATCTCACGTAAATTAAAAAAGAACTAAATTAAAACTGTAAAAATACCTTTATATATCTGAAGGTGTGGTAAAAAAAACTCATCGCTGATGATCATTTCATGAAGGATCCATAGCAGGATCCGTCTAGATCATCCACGTGTGCTTCAAAAAATTTCGGGAGCACTGATCATCGAATTTCAGGTGCTATCACAGCAATGCGATAATATGTTCAATGTCCTAATGATCACCACAGTAAACTACCTTTGAATCTTGAAGGCATTGTTGGATCATAAATTGAGAGGGAGAGACTCTCTCTAGGAAATGGGAGGAGAGAGAGGATATAATTTATAAATGAATGAATAGTTCGTGATGAGAGAGCCTCTCTCTCTACTTATAGTGGTTGATGTAAAACACCTGATAGGGTTCTCCAACCCATGGAAATTTAAAACCAATAAATAATAATTATGATGAACTAAACTGCAGCATAAATGTTATTAATAATTTATCACGGACTTTTAATATAAATCAAATATATTATGTGATAAAACCAAGCTATTTAACATGACTCACCAATCCCATTTAATATTAAATAAACCTTGAATATTAAAATAATATTCATTTGAATAATATTTTCTTGTATTTACTTAACTTATAAATACATTAAATAAATTCAATCTCAATTATTATTTACTTGAATAATATAAATTTATTTATTTATCGGTTATTGATAACTTGGACAATACTCATACCCAATAGTGGGGCACACCATGTCCAATATTCATATTCAACTAAATAGGGAGGATTATTGAATATTCTATTATGTGCGACCCTCTAGGCCCTTATCCTAATAGCAGTGACTAAAATACTTAGACTAAGAGTGGATTCTAGAAACCCATGAAGGTCCCTAAAGAGATAAGGATTGTCATAGAAATGGAAACCAACCTACAAACATGTACTGTGTATTATAATCTATTTGTCTATAGATATCTCACAAAGCCGGGAGCACACTTGTGGCATCTCCCTTTTTATTGCATTATTATTTTTCGATATATCTGGATAGATTTACCTTTTGATTGATTTGGCTAATGACTTATGAAGGTAGCACGATCCTGATTAATAAGACCTGAGACATAAAACCTCCTTAACTTGAAAATGACAAATCCTTTCTTGACCATTCAACCAATGTCATGCCACCAATGATGCACCCAACACAAGCTACCTCTCCATAATTTAAATATCATGGTTTGTTCCTACATCAAAGTACATAATCAAATGGAACACATTGGAAATGATATCATGTCTGAAGACCAATACCCATGTCCGTAGATTGGAATAACCAATGACACCCAAAACATGTAGTATTCTTATTGGTAGGTCATTTATCATGATCTCAATACTATAGATAACTAAGTGAAAACTTCATGTGAATATGTATCAATGATTACGAGTTCCTATTAACTGATATTCAAACATCTACTGTGTCCAGTTATTTAGATGTATCTTTACCAAATGAACTTTTTTTAAGATTAATGTCATAGTATCTTGAGGTTCTCATTATAGCCTAGGATCTTCTATAACCTTTGTATACAAAAACTAATCTAGGAAATTACTATTAAATAATGGAAACAGAAAATTATACAATATAATTTTAAGAAAAAAATCATGTATAGCTAACTATATACATGATATGGTAATCCAAAGTACCACATAGTTCAGTCTAGGGAACCCACTATTTCAACACTCCCACTTTCACTTGATCCAACTTGCTAACCATACTTGTTAGCTGTTCACATGATAAAGATCATGTTTATGATAAGTAATGACTTTATCTACTGGGACTTCCATGTTTTTTCCACATGTATATTATACTATATATGACCTCATCTCCTGGAGTAAAACTTCTTAATCAATGGTAACCCTGAGTATATCCCTTTGGTCCACTATCTAAACTTGATATCTTTTCTAGTAAGAATATTATATTTTTCATTATGGTAATACTTTATTTATTAGGTAAAATTCCAAGAATATAACAAATAATTTCATTTAAAAACTATTTCTTAGCTTCCTTATAAGCTACCACATACTCGTTATTTCTAGGTATGGCTACCACTGAATCATATGATCTTGTCTCTTTCATCACCTTATACGAATTGTGAATATAGATCAATATTATCTAATGAAGACTAGTTCATGTCCCCTCAAACTAGTATTCTTCTTCTTGACATTCTCGGTACATATATTTTTTACTTGAAGAAGTATAATTAGATAGTTCTGAATGAATTACTCACAGTTCCATGGGATATAATTGAAATATGCCTACTTTAGAGTATATCTTAGAAATATCAATTCTTGTACATATCATGGAATACATGATTGATCCTTCACTGAAGAATATATAACTCAACTCACAAATTTTAATCTCCTCCCAGGTTCCGAACATGTCAACCTAGAGATATTATGCTAGGTTACATTGGTAATTATTATTCCCTTAAATTGTTATAAATTTTATTTTTCAATACCATGTCACTATATGTACGATTGACTAGGTCCATGAAACTATTATATCTATAAGGCCCCAACCTTAAACCTTACTTAATCTTGAGTTATTACAAGATTACACATTGAGGATCTTTTCAGGTTTAGAGTTTTAGATAATTAGATCATAAAACTTGCATTACATTCCACATTTAAACAAAGTGGTTACATAAAAGATAGTATTCATTTATCCCATCAACAGAAACATATTTAAAATAAGACATGGATTATTTCTTGACACTTCCTTGACACTATCATCATATCATGTACCATTCCCTTGACCTGTGAAAAACATTTCAAAAACTTGGGATGAGCATAAAAAGCTCAGTAAGGGTTATAAAAAGTATGGAAAGGAAACATGAGTACATATATACATAAGAATGAAACCATACTTTACCCATAAAACATAAGCACTTTAACATACCTCATAAAATCATGAATAAATCATAGAAATCATAAGACATAAAGGTAACATGAGGAATTCATAACATTCTTACGTAGGGAGTAACCCTCTTTGTTACATTTGGAATATCCATCACAGTATATTCCCTAAATCTCTTCGGAGAAACCTTAACGTTTAACCCCTTCATGTTACCCAATGCATTGGAGAGCTATATTGGGCTCACCTGACCTTAGTTTATCATGGAACCACCCGTCTTCATAAAAAATGCCCAAGAACCATAACATAATCATAGCACATAACTTAAGCATAAAGGAAAGATAACATTCCCACATTTCAATAACAATATAACATTTTAAGATAATGAATCCATTCTAAAAACCATTTTCAAAATCATTTAAAACATTTAATAAAGATATTTTGAAATCAAAGTGTCCCATACCACATTGAAGCTTTTAACATTTTAAACCATTAATATCGATATAAATAAATCCTTAAAATCATTTTGAAAACATGGATATTAATGAGAAATATTTATAAGAATAAATCATTAAAACATTTAAAACGATATTTTAGTTAAAGGGTTTTTAACAAAATGAGGGACACTTGAATACCATAATTTAGGAATAACATTTAATAAAAATATCATGAGAATAAATTGATTCATGATATAATATTCCAAGGGATAGTATATACACCATATAAGAGTGAATTGGTGCATAACAACAATGAAGTCTCAATAGAAATGTAAAATGAGATGAAATCCCTTATAAAGAATGTATCCTTAAATTAAAGATAAAGAAATCTCATAATTATGTGTGAAAAATATAAATACACCCAATATTAGTGGATATTAAGTGTAAAACAATAAAAGTTCATTCACACATATTCAAAGGATGACATATTCAATAATTACATGTTGAACCCAAAGAAATCGAAATTGGGTTAAGAAGTTCCCTTGGTAAAATTCGACAGCCTAACGACGTCACTTTAAAATTCATAAAATTAGTTGATGAGAGAGAAAATGGTATCTCATCACTTGGACATATAATTTAAATCTATAAGGATATATAATAACATATACCAATATAAAAAGATGCAAATTAAAAGACATAACAAAAGAAGTCTTTTAAAAGGAGGAGGGTGAAAGGTTCCCTTACCGATTTGGGTAAGTTTCGAAACATACACCCCATGAAAGAAGGACTATAAAACATTGATGTAAATAATCATAAATGAAAGTATGTTACACAAAGAGTAGAATAATGGACAGTACATATACCACTCAAAAGGAAATATTGGCAAATGTAGTATGAATATCACGAAAACACAAAGTGAGATAAAAAGCCCCTTATGAAATTTCGGCAGCCTAACGGCGCCAATTAAAACTTCCAAAATGGATTGATGAGAAAAAATAGGGTCTATCATCATATGAACATATAAATTACAGTAAGAGTAATATAAAAGAACATCCCAATCATAATAAAGATGAGCTTAAAAGTAATCACATAAAAGAGTGTACTTAAAAAGAAAGAGAGGGGTAGGATCCCTTACCTTGGGTCCGACTTGAATCGATCATTATTTAACCTCTTGAATAATAAACTTGAGTTAATTTATACTTTCTTAAGAACCTTTTTAAAGTTCATTATTCCTTTTATATCACTTACTATCATGCTATGAACACTATTTAATTATTTAAGTTAATAATGGTCGTTTTGTAGATCATTGCTACTTGAGTAAAAAATAAACTCTTTATAATTACAAGTTGTTCATGTGGTAAAATATATATTATATCCAGAATTATATTAATTATTTATATATCATATATATCATATATATCCATTATATACATGCATTTATAATATTACATAACATTTAGAGGTAAGAAATGAAATGCGCCGTTCATGGAGACGGTAAGTCGTACGTACGCATGAATGCTACTTCCATTTCTATTTCTTATTTAATGGAATTAAAACATAATGATACATAATAGTATTATAATTCTAGTATTTTATCATATATAATATTATTAAATCTATCCTTTATACGTACCACATATGGTATTAACGAATCAAATCACTTTGAGGGGGCGGTAGTCCGCACTTCCTAAAATGAAGATATCGCATTTAACGATAATGGAAACCATAAAGGTATGCCATAAATGAAAAATACAGAAGATTAAGTAAAACATAAACATATTATATATCATATATAAATATAGTTACATCTTAATGGCGACCTTTGAGGGTGTTAAAAGAATATTGAACAATCATCATTTCGTGAGGTAGAAATTCACCATCCACAGAAAAAGTATGTTCTTTAACCATTAGATGTAGGTGTGTGTATGTGTAGCTCGAATACTTCTTATAAAAACATCCTAGTATATTTAAGATACTTTAGTTGTTATAAAATAAATTAATAAAAGAGTTTAGGGGGTTGGATAAGCAAAATAAAACAAAAGAACACAAGTGAAGACATTACCTTAAAATCGGGTATCTCTCTTTGATTTGAGCTCAAAGGCTTCCTTGGGAAGACTTCTGCCCCAAGTGAGGCTTTTAGGAGTAAGATAGGGATGTGGAGAGACAAAATTATCAGTGTTTGGTCAAGCCAAATGCTTGAGATGTGTGGGTAAGGTGGTAGAGTTGGGGGCCTTTTATAAGAGGAGAGGAGGGGCACTCTTGGAAAGTTACAAAATGTTACATTATTTTCAAATGTGTTTCAGATTTTAAAGGTCCCACATTGATGTATTTCGAGGATAAGGTGGTAAGTGTTCGAAATATACTCATACAATAGGTCTTTGACAAGTGTATGTTATAGTTTTAACATTATCTTTTAATTTTATTTAAATCCTTTATTAATGAGGTAATCGTTGCATCATCATGATGTCATAAATAATTTAATTTATTTAATGTCTAAAAATTATAAAACAAATATCATGATGTAGGTAATATTTTTCTATTTCTAATTAATATTTATAGTAAAAAACATGACTTGTATAACCCCATTTAAAAATTTTTTTATTAAAACAACTCATGCTTGTGACATTTTTATTTTAACTTTAAATAAAAAGTTATTTATGTCATTTTCCAACAAAAGTGGCTACATGGGGTACCCAAGTTGACCCATGGATTGTCTTGGTCGGCCATTACACATAAAATGAGGTTAGTACATGTGTCTAGGTCACTTCATATTATTAAAACATTATTTTTACCTTAAATTACACTAATTACCTCTAATCGCGATTAAAAACATAAAAGTTACTATTCACCAAAAAAATTATTTTAATCCCATTGAACCACATTTTAAATCTTAATAACAAACATGTATGTCAGATTTTTGAAATTCAAATCACAGAAGTGGTAAAGTTTCATTTAAACGAAAAATCAGTTTTTAAACTACCACTTAGTGGTTTCACTATTCATCAAAAATTGAAGTTTTTCAAAAAAATACCAAAAATTCACCCTAAGCTATATTTGATATTCTGAATTCAAAAATTATTTCTATTTTAAAAAATTCAAAACATATATGTTACATTAATTAATTTAATAATTAATTCCCTCTGTCAAAACAAATAGTGTTTTTAAGAAACAATATCTATTAAAAGATTGACACTAGTTTAAGTCCAATTTCAAAGTGAAATTAATTCCAATGACCACCATTAGATTAAATGGTAAAAATATATTATAAATACACTTCAATATAAATTAAAAATATAATTTATCCATATAAATAAATTAGATTAAAAGGAGGTTTTGAATTAAAATGCAACATTTTCAATAAAAATGATCTTTATCGGAAAAATAACAAAATTTTACCCAAAGTAAATTTTGATGTCCAGATTCTAAAGAAGGATTTTATTTTGTCAAATAAAACATATAAACTTTTCAAAATTATATTTAAAAAGGGTTCTCCATCAAAAGGTGGTTAATCGACCTTTTAAAGTATATTAGAAGATTTATGCTTAAATATTGGATTCATTTGCATTTTAAGCCTCCAACATTTATTGGATAAAAGTAAAAATATTTGACAAACATATATAATCATTTTGTAGTTAGTTCATTTCATTCCCGCCATTATAACGGCTAGGAATTAACTACCTTTTAAAATAATATTATTTTATTATTAGAGTGAAACGTAAGATTTCAAAGAAACTCGTTGTTGCGTATTGGGTATGCCCTCGAGCATAGCATTACCTTTAAAGTAATGTTAATATTTTATTCAAAAATATGGATAAATATGAAAATTTCATATTCTTTATTTACCT
Organism: Viscum album; assembly: GCA_963277665.1. Taxonomy (NCBI): domain Eukaryota; kingdom Viridiplantae; phylum Streptophyta; class Magnoliopsida; order Santalales; family Viscaceae; genus Viscum; species Viscum album. The sequence continues at coordinate 173,068,636 of OY728119.1, read as the reverse complement.
GGGGTGTTACATTCTTCCCCCCTTTTGGGAATTGCGTCCTCGCAATTTTAAAATTGGGCTTGGAAGCTTCATTGGAAATCCCACATCGGAACAAGAGTCAGTAAAACTATCACTTTAAAAGAATGGGAGAGAAGTACAAATGTCACCCAAGTTAACCCATACTAGGATTCCAAGTATGAAAATATGGATATGGAGGAAAAAACAAAGGGTCATGTTCTGATGTAGAGTGATAGTAAACATGTCTAGGAGAAAGTTAACAACAAGAAAATCACAAACTTGTGATGGGTTAAACAATATTTGATTCCCCAGTAGGAAAAATTAATAGATAACATTTTTGTTTTAAGTTACTTTTCATTGAGGAATTTACTTATAAGCTTAACTAAAACATAAGGAAGAATACTTAATTGTCATGTTGACTTTCAAATTTTACTAGATTTCTTCCACGAACTCATGTTTTCTCCAAAGGATGAGTATTTAGGATGACTTGTTCACATTAAGAGAGCTATAATCAACTTCTAGAGAATCACCTAATACAAAAAAGAGAACTATATACTTCACATGTCTTTAGACCTTAACCAAAACTAAAACCAAAAAGGTTAGTATGAGATCAGGTAATACCAAAAAGTATAATCCTTTATAAAAAAAATCTATTCTTAATTTCCAAAATTTTTCAAACAAAACCCAAAGTTAAACCAAGACCATTAAATAAACATATATCCATAAAATTCTACAAAGTAAACCAAACTAAGATTGAAACCCAATTCTCTGAAGGATTTAATCACATAGTCTCCTAAGATAAATTTTAACATTTTTCTCCAACATAACATCAGTTACTCTTACAGTCTCATACTAAAAAGTGATTAACCTAATCACATATCCTACATGATAGGCTAATAATTTACATTGATAAAAAAAATCAACTTACTCTTAATTCATAAAATTATGTAACTAAAAAGAATCATTCAAACTAACCAGGGACTTCACGTAGTCCAGTGGTAGGCAATAAATTCCAGTTGCACTATGGTTGTGGGTTCGATTCCCGCAGCTTCGTCTGACGCGACGTGTTGTCACACGGTCTGCATTTTGTCCCTTTTCAAAAACTATATAATTTTATAACATTCCTCAAAAAGAGATAAATTCATAAAAAATAACCATAACATATTTTAACCACAAAGGTTATCTGATAACTTCCATTTTGCAACCCAAAATGTATTAACCAGTAATTGCCTCAAATTCAAGGATCATATAAACCCAAATGGTTCTTTATAACTATATCCACAAAAGAAAGGATAATTATTCCTTGAATAAAATTTTTGTATATCAAACATCAGGGTTACTATAAAAAGTCTTCTAATGTAACCCCGTCCCCAAAAGAGACTTAATACATCTAAGAATTTCACCATCCTAAAATCTACCATAACTCTTTAATCCCTTATATGATGACTTCTTACTCATTCAATATTCTTCATGATCCATTATCCATTCCTTTTCAACTTATTCTGAAATACTTCTTTCATACATACAAAATCATGAATCATATCCTAAGATTCCAATAATAGGAAAACATATGTTAAGAAATAATCCATACATTTCATTCTTCATTTTCAGTTTCTTCATCCTCAATCAGAATGGCATTAGGTATTGGTAAATGAATATGTGTACGATCTTGGTGACCCAATTCCCGAAAATTCTTCGTAGGACATGTGTTTGCATAATGACCATGCACACCACATTTAAAACATTCAATTGATCCTTCAGAAAGGACTTCATTCCCTTTCCTAGAGTCAACTAGATGCTTCCTTTTTCCTTGGCAGGTTCTTTCTTTATGACCTTCATTTCCACATCTATAGAATCTTTTTGTCCCTTTGAAACATTTTCCTATGTTTTTCTTTCCACATATTTGACACATAGGTTTTTGAACATACTTACCTTTATGATTATTACCTGAACTTCCATAGGGATTTGTTTCTCGCATATACGATGCCTTATAAAAATCACTAAGGTTCAGGTGGTCAATCATGACTTCAGATAGTTGGTTGAGGATAACCACAATATTTCTCATTGTAGCTCCCATATCATTCAGTTGTTCTTTCATAAAACCGTCACATTTTTCTTCAAATCCACAGTTACTTTGGTGCCTGCTAGATCCATCCATTTACTAAAACCAAAAAGGTCAGTGTGAGTATATCAGTAAAATCATCAAATAAAAAAGAGGAATATAAACAACAAGATATACTTATCCAAGTTATCTCAAAATCATTCTAACTTTAAAAAAACGATGACTCCATCTAATATACTAACCATTGTGGTTATACACAACTTTTCACTTTTTCTTAAACAACACTCTAACCTCTAAAGTTATCTAAATTGACCTCTGATACCAACTATAAGGCCCCAACCTTAAACCTTACATAATCTTGAGTTATTACAAGATTACACACTGAGGATCTTTTCAGGTTTAGAGTTTTAGAGAATTGGATAATAAAACTTGCATTACATTTCACATTTAAACAAAGTAGTTACATAAAAGATAGTATTGATTTATCCCATCAACAGAAACATATTTAAAATAAGACATGGATTATTTCTTGACACATCCTTGACACTATCATCATATCATGTACCATTCCATTGACCTGTGAAAAACATTTCAAAAACGTGGGATGAGCATAAAAATCTCAGTAAGTGTTATAAAAAGTATGTAAAGGAAACATGAGTACATATATACATAATAATGAAATCATACTTTACCCATAAAATATAAGCACATTAACATACCTCATAAAATCATGAATAAATCATAGAAATCATAAGACATAAAGGTAACTTGAGGCATTCATAACATTCTTACGTAGGGAGTAAACCTCTTGGTTACGTTTGGAATACCCATCACAGTATATTCCCTAAATCTATTCAGAGAAACCTTAAAATTTAACCCCTTCGCGTTACCCAATGCATTGGAGAGCTATATCGGGCTCACCCGCCCTTAGTTTATCACGGAACCACCCGTCTTCATAAAAAATTCCCCAGAACCATAACATAATCATAGAACATAACTTATGTAAAAGGAAAGATAACATTCCCACATTGCAATAACAATATAACATTTTAAGATAATGAATCCATTCTAAAAACCATTTTCAAAATCATTTAAAACATTTAATAAAGAGATTTTGAAATCAAAGTGTCCCATACCACATTGAAGCTTTTAACATTTTAAACCATTAATATCCATATAAATAAATCCTTAAAACCATTTTTAAAACATGGATATTAATGAGAAATATTTATAAGAATAAATCATTAAAACATTTAAAATGATATTTTAGTTAAAGGGTTTTTAACAAAATGAGAGACACTTGAATACCATAATTGAGGAATAACATTTAATCAAAATATCATGAGAGTAAATCAATTCATGATATAATATTCCAAGTGAAAGTATATACACCATATAAGAGTGAATTGGTGCATAACAACAATGAAGTCTCAATAAAAATGTAAAATGGGATGAAATCCCTTATAAAGAATGTATCCTTAAATTAAAGATAAAACAATATCATAATTATGTGTGAAAAATATAAATACACCCAATATAAGTGGATATTAAGTGTAAAAAAATAAAAGGTCATTCACACATATTCAAAGGATGACATATTCAATAACTACATGTTGAACCCAAAGAAATCAAAATTGGGTTAAGAAGTTCCCTTGGTAAAATTCGACAGCCTAACGGCGTGACTTTAAAATTCATAAAATTAGTTGATGAGAGAGAGAATGGTATCTCATTACTTGGACATAAAATTTAAATCTATAAGGATATAGAATAACATGTCCCAACATAAAAATATGTAAATTAAAAGACATAACAAAAGAAGTCTTTTAAAAAGAGGAGGGTGAAAGGTTCCCTTACCGATTTGGGTAACTTTCGAAACGTACACCCCATGAAAGAAGGACTATACAAAATTGATGTAAATACTCATAAAAGAAAGTATGTTACACAAAAAGTATAATAATGGATAGTAAATACACCACTCAAAAGGAAATATTGGCAAATGTAGCATGAATCTCACGAAAACACAAAGTGAGATAAAAAGCCCCTTACGAAATTTCGGCAGCTTAACGGTGCCAATTAAAACTTCCAAAATGGATTGATGAGAAAAAATAGGGTCTCTAATTATATGAACATATAAATTACAGTAAGATTAATATAAAATAACATCCCAATCATAAGAAATATGAGCTTAAAAGTAATGATATAAAAGAGTGTACTTAAAAAGAAAGAGAGGGGTAGGATCCCTTACCTCGGGTCCGACTTGACTCGATCGTTCTTTAACCTCATGAATAATAAACTTGAGTTAATTTATACTTGCTTAAGAAACTTTTTAAAGTTCATTATTCCTTTTATATCACTTACTACCATGCTATGAACACTATGTAATTATTTAAGTTAATAATGGTCGTTTTGTAGATCATTGCTACTTGAGTCAAAAATAAACTCTTTATAATTACAAATTGTTCATGTGGTAAAATATATATTATATAAAGAATTATATTAATTATTTAAATATCATATATATCATATATATCCATTATATACATGCATTTATAATATTACATAACATATAGAGGTAAGAAATGAAATGCACCGTTCATGGAGATGGTAAGTCGTATGTACGCATGAACGCTACTTCCATTTCTATTTCTTATTTAATGGAATTGAAACATAATGATACATAATAGTATTATAATTATAGTATGGTATCATATATAATATCATTAAATATATCCTTTATATGTACCACATATGGTATTAACGAATCAAATCACTTTGAGGGGGTGGTAGTCCGTACTTCCTAAAATGAAGATATCGCGTTTAACCATAATGGAAACCATAAAGGTATGCCATAAATGAAAAATATAGAAGCTTAAGTAAAACATAAACATATTATATATCATATATAAATATAGTGACATCTTAATGTCCACCTTTTAGGGTGTTAAAAGAATATTGAACAATCATCGTTTCGTGAGGCAGAAATTCACCATCCACAGAAACAGTATGTTCTTTAACCATTAGATGTAGGTGTGTGTAAGTGTAGCTCGAATACTTCTTATAAAAACATCCTATTATATTTAAGATACTATATTTGTTACAAAATAAATTAATAAAAAGAGTTTAGGGGGTTGGAGAAGCAAAATAAAACAAAAGAACACAAGTGAAGACATTACCTTAAAATCGGGTATCTCTCTTTGATTTGAGATCAAAGGCTTCCTTGGGAAGACTTCTGCCCAAAGGGAGGATTCTAGGAGTAATATAGTTATGTGGAGAGACAAAATGAGCAGTTTTGGGCCGAGCCAAATGCTTTAGAGGTGTGGGTAAGGTGGTAGAGGTGGGGGCCTTTTATAAGAGGAGAGGAGGGGCACTCTTGGAAAGATACAAAATGTTACTTTATTTTCAAATGAGTTTCGGATTTTAAAGGTCCCACATTGATGTATTTTGAGGATAAGGTGGTAAGGGTTTGCAATATACTCATCCAATAGGTCTTTGACAAGTTTATGTTATAGTTTTAACATTATATTCATTTTATTTAAATCCTTTATTAATGAGGTAATCACTGCGTCATCATGATGTCATAAATAATTTAATTTATTTAATGTTTAAAAAATATAAAAAAATATCATGATGTAGGAAATCGTTGTATATTTCTAATTAATATTTATAGTCAAAAATATGACTTGTAGAACCCCTTTTAAAAATTTCTTTAGTAAAACAACTTATGCTTGTGACATTTTTATTTTAACTTTAAATAAAAAGTTATTTATGTCATTTTCCAACCAAAGTGGCTCCATGGGGTCCCCAAGTTGACACATGGATTTTATTTGTCAGCCATGACACATCCAATGAGTTTATGACATGTTTCTAGGTCACTTCATATTATTAAAACATTATTTTTACCTTAAATTACACTAATTACCTCTAATCGCGATTAAAAACTTAAAAGTTACTATTCACCAAAAAATTATTTTAATCCCATTGAACCAAATTTTACATCCTAATGACAACCATGTATGTAGGATTTTTGAAATTAAAATCACAGAAGTGGTAAAGTTTCATTTAAACGAAAAATCAGTTTTTAAACTACCACTTAGTGGTTTCACTATTCATAAAAAATTGAAGTTTTTCAGAAAAATTCCAAAAATTCACCCTAAGATATATTTAATATTCCGAATTCAAAAATGATTTCTATTTTAAAAAATTCAAAACATATATGTTGCATTAATTAATTTAATAATTAATTTCCGCTGTCAAAACAAATAGCGTTTTTTTAAGAAACAATATCTATTAAAATATTGAGACTAGTTTAAGTCCAATTTCAAAGTGAAATTAATTACAATGACCACCATTAGATTAAGTGGTAAAAATATATTCTAAATACACTTTAATCTAAATTAAAAATATAATCTATCCATATACATAAATCATATTAAAAGTAGGTTTTGAATTAAAATGCAACATTTTCAATAAAAATGATCTTTATCGGAAAAATAACAAAATTTTACACAAAATAAATTTTGATGTCAAGATTCTAAAGAAGTATTTTATTTTGTCAAATACAACATATAAAATTGTCAAAAGTATATTTAAAAAGGGTTCTCCATCAAAAGGCGGTTAATCAACGTTTTAAAGTATATTAGAAGATTTATGCTTAAAAATTGGATTCATTTTCATTTTAAGCCTCCAACATTTATTGGATAAAAGTAAAAATATTTGACAAACATATATAATCGTTTTTTAGTTAGTTCCGTTCATTCCCGCCATTACAACGACTAGGCGTTAACTACCTTTTAAAATAATATTATTTTATTATTAGAGTGCAACGTAAGATTTCAAAGAAACTCGTTGTTGCATATTGGGTATTCCCTCGAGCATAGCATTCCCTTTAAAGTAATATTAATATTTTATTCAAAAATATGGATAAATATGAAAATTTCACATTCTTTATTTACCTAGGGTGTTACAAGACCTACCTTGGTAGATCCTGTTCCTTAGAACTTAGGGTGATAATTTAAGTTAATCACTGGAGAATTAATTTTATGTAGGTCTTAAGTTACTGTAAGACCAATATCTGCTTTCCATATGTTGTCGAACATATTTCTCTATGAAAATTATGAAAATCACACTAACCTCTGGTAAACACATGGTAAAGATTCATTTCATATGAATAACCTAATATATTTTTTCTTACTGTAATCCTAAACTAGATTTATGTATCTTACACCCTTATTAGAATTCTATGATGTCACCATCTCTTTCTGGTTGTTTCGTATAGACACCTTCCACAAAATTTGATTTTGACATACAATGTACAACAAAATGATCTTAAAATTTAGTTATGAAATATAAGATTCTAATTGATTTAGGCATAATGACTTGGTATTACCAATAAAGCCTTATTTGAAATTCCCTTGTGCCATCCATGTATCAACTCACTTTAGTACCCACCAAATTATTCAATTCAATAACCGATTTATACTTTGATACATGGAATCCATTATTGAATTTTAATTGATCTTGTCAATCATAAATAATTTCCATATACTACTTACCTATTGGAATTATTATTCTCAATTAATAATGTATCACCTACCATGGTGAACACCAAACCATCACCATGGTTTTTAACCTTCCTACATAGTATGTGTCTCTGGAACATTCCTATTCCACATGTACTTGTGGAACTTGTTGCTATGACAACTATTTGTGCATCTTTAGAATTGACTAAACCCAAGTCAATCTTGCTCCCACTATCCTAGGTAGAGATGTGCATCCTTTTTATATAAAGGAATTTTATAACTTGACTGCCACGTTTTTATGTAATTTCATAATAAACTATTATGATTATTACTTTAGACGCACTTTGTGTTTTTCTTGATGCTGGTTTGTTTATATCCTAAAAAACTCTTTGAATCGAAACACATGTTTTTTTATGTAATGGATTTCCACCATACTATGACTCTTATGATATCCATTCTTCATTTTAGTAATTGGAATATATGTTATGGTATTTTTCCATTATTTACAAATAATGACTTGAAAAATGATGTAAGTTTATGCAAGTTGCAACATTGATACTACATACATAATTACATTGATCTATAAAATGTGAATTTAGGAATTTCTCCGCTCTATATTTTATTGATCAATGTTAATTTGTATGGATCAAAATTGATTTTCTTTATGAACATCAATATCATGATGTAGATAAGGTAATGTGCATTTAAGAATTTCTCCACACTACATTATCATTATCTCACTACTAGAAATTGAAGTTATAGCCATGGATCTATAGCCAAAGTTTTATAGATCTGTGGATATAGTATGTTTATAGCCACAGTTTAATTATCTAACTATGGAAATTCATTTTTTTCGCATAAGCATTGGGCTCCTCCTCCCCTGATATGCGACCCCTCCCCCCTCGACCTCTCTGTTCCATCCTCCTCCCTCGAGCTCCTCCCCGCCGAATGCCACCGTGACCTCCTCCCTCGAGATCCTCCCCATCGAACGACGCTGCGACCTCCTCCCTTGAGCTCTTCGCGACCTCCTCCCCATTGAACTCTGCCGCTCACCACGATCCACGACCCTCTTCATCCCTCTACCTCTCCTTGCCCTCCTCCTCCCTCAACCTCTTTTCACCCTCCTCCCTACCAAACCTCACCGCTATCGGTGGCACCTGATTGTTCAATCTAGGAATGAATCGCCTTTTTTATTCCTCTAGGTTTGGATTCTTTAGTTTTATCTTCCATTCAAAAATCCTTCATTTCTTAATCTTTGCGGTGAAATTCTTAGAAATTTTTTGTGCATCAATTAGAAAATTCTTGAAGGAAAACATCGTATTTAGTCTCATTTGTATATAGAGTTAAAGTTATCTGGGAATTATTCAGAGTTTATTTAGTTCTCTGTCAATGATGAGTTAAATGTTAAGAAACCTATTATATAAGAAACTCAAGTGGATTATTTTTCTTCATGTTTTATTCAAGGATGTTCTTTACTAAATTATTTGAGGGAGTATTGGTCTATGGATAAGATCAAGTCTTCGGTTATCACCCAATTGAGGAGGGATGAATGTTTTATTGTTCTTTTGCTAGTGATACACTAGATATCAAGATACCTATATCATATACAAGGGACGTTATCTAGAGTTGATGAGGATCATCCAATCATAAAGACCATGTATCTTTGTAAGGTATAATTCCATGATTGTATTGGAGAAATTAATTTGAAATCTGAACAAGAATAGTATTCTTAGGCTTTATCTAACACTTATCTTGAGGAGGTATAAGTGTGTTCTGCTTCTTTTAATATTGAGTCATTGGTGGTCATAGTATGAATGGAGCATGCAGGGGTGGTCATCCAAACTGAGGAATCATCATAGGTGATAATTGGAGGTTGTGAGGATAATTCGGCCACATAGGGCATGGTTCTCATAAAGGAATCATCCAATGATATTTTTGGAGCAAGTAGACTATAATATGATTAGATGGAGTCCCAATTATCAGAAGTTTATTATTATCATATGTATACCTCATCTCAAAAGAGTTCACCTAATTTTTTTCATGAAACTATTTTGTTAAGTAATAGTATAGATGAAAAGTTTTTAAAAATTTGTGGTTCAAGTAACAATAAAAAGGGTAAACTCAAGGATATTAAAGGAAGATCTAGAGAGAATAAAGAGAATCCCCTGATGATATTGGGGGGGTGCAGGCTGGGGGGTGGCTGAGGGATGGGTGGAGTGGTTGGGGGGAGTGGTGTAGGGGGGATGGTGTGTTGGGGGGGTGATGGTGTAGGGGGGTGGTGGTGCAGGGGGGAAGTGGGGTGGGGGATGCGGGGAGGGGGTGGGGTATAGCATCCCACCTTTTTATCACATAAACTTTAATTACATTTTACAAAACCGAGGATCTTTAAGGTTTAGTGTCTTGGAAACCACGAACTTAAAACATGAAAACATAAGACATTCTTCTTAAACACTTTAAAGGGTTCTCCTCATGTTCATCCTAGGTTCATTACTATATCTCATAACTTGGGGACATACATCAAAAGAAAGGGTGAGCAGATGGCCCAGTAAGGGAAACAAGAGAAACATTTTACATGTGAACTTGAGATACTTCAATAAGGTCATGAAAAGAACTTTAAGGCATGAGAAAGAAATCATGAGATATGTCATAATAAAAATAACATTTTTCATAACTTGAAGATTTGGCTACACCATTTAATATTGACAATCATTTCATTTCACCAAGGTCCATCCCCAAGGTGTCATTAAAAATTACCAAGGTTATTCACCAAGGTATCAGTCTAAAAGGTCATCTCTAGAGATTAAGTCTTTACCCAATGCATTGGAGCTTTATCTGGGCGCACCCTTGACATGTCTTTATTATCATGTGAGCCACATATATCATCATCAATCATTTCATAAAAAACCCATATAGCATAAAAAAATGGGTTTCATTTCATAATCATAACGTTTTAAAAAATGCATTAAAGACATGATCTTTATGTTACTTTATACCCACGGAAAGGGAAAGAGGGTTTCATGTATGTAAATACAAAAATTTAAAATAGAACATTTTGATATATATGTGAATACCCCTGTATAAATAAGAGCTTTGAGTATTCACTTTGAGAAAAAGAGAGAGGCATTTTGAGACGAAAATTCTGCAGCACAATGACTACGTTACAGGGTTTTAGAAAACGCTGAAAAGAGAGGGGACATGGGTCAAACGTTCATAAATGACCCATAATACAGTAAAGGGACAGAATATAATGGATTTAAGAACATGGTAATGAATTTTGAAAATATACCATATGAAATGAAGAACATGAAAGGAAGACAAAAATATGATTTCTCTTATGAAAACTCGGCATCCTAACGGCGTCACATAAACCCCAACCAAAAATGAATTGATGAGATCAAATAGGGTCTCTGATCATATGAACATAAAATATCAGTATGATAGATATAGAGATCATACCCCAACATAATAAAAAGGGACTTTAAAGACTTGACATGGAATTAGAATTTTGAAAAAGGAGAAAGGTGAGAGAACCACTTAAAATTTGGCAGCCTAACGACGCCACTTAAAACTTTAAAATACTGAATTGAAGAGATAAAATGGGATCTCTCATCATATGATCATAAATGATCAGTATGATAGATATAGATATCATACCCCAACATAATAAAAAGGAACTTGAAAGACTTGACATGAAAGTAGAACCTGAAAACGAGAAGGGTGAAAGAATTCGTTAAAAAAATTTCGGCAGCCTAACGGCGCCACTTAAACATTCATAAAACGAAATAATGAGAGTAAGAGGGGATATCTCATTATATGAAAATGAAAATGGCAGTAAGAGGAATATAAAATAACATCCTCCAACATAAGAACATGGAGTATAAAAGGAATGACATAAATGAGATTACTTGAAAAGAAAGAGAGAGGCCGGATCACTTACCTTAAAACATAACTCTTAAAACTCAAAGGTTGGGACCTTGAGGGCTTGGGGGAACCTTGGGAGGACTCCTTGGGAGGTAATGAGACCAGAAATTCGTTGGGGGGGGAGTGGGGAGTCGAATGGATGAGCGGATTGCTTGGTATTTATAGGGAACGTGAGGGGACAAGGCATTAATGGCCAAGGGACACCTCATTAGTGGTTTGGGAAAAACCACGGGCTTGCCCATGGTATTTGCCCATAGTAATGGCCACTTGGGACACCTCATACCTTATCTTACTATTCATAAGTCGACCATATTGATTACATACTTAATACATCATTTAATGATGTCATTAAACACTCGTAACTTAAAAACTGTATTTTTACTATTCACTAAAAATTCAACTTTCTCAGAAAAATCCCGAAATTTCACATTAACCAAATATCAATGCTCTGATTTCAAAAATGAACTCCATTTTATAAAAATAATTTTCTAATTATTTTTAATTTAATTTTTAAATAAATACACTATTCACCGAAAATTCATATTTTTCAGAAAAAAAACCCAAAAATTACCTTAACATAATATCGATGCCCTGAGGTCAAAAATGAAATCCATTTTATAAAAATAATTTTCTAAATATTTTTAATTAAAAACACTATTCACCCAAAAAAACTAATACTTGAATAATAATTTATGAAACTGTTATTTAACCATTTTATTGAATCACATTACTTAATCAATGTGCCTAAATTATATTAATACTTTCTTTAAGTGAGATTACTAATCCATTTGGACACATTACTAATCCTAATCATAAAATCACTATTCATAATTTACTATTCATCAAAAATCAAGTTGATCTTATTAGACTCTAAATTTCGTACGGAACATAATTGTAGAAGACCATTTTTTGAAAATCATTACACATTTTTAATTATTTAAGGTTTACCTAAACATTTTTAAAATATCTTTTTTCTAAAATTCATCAAAAATATGCATACTATATTTATCCAGACACTTGAAAATTCATAAACTTCATCATAAGAAGAAATCCAAATTTTTATTTAAAACAAAGGATTACACAAGGCAGTTACAGTCTCCTTACATAACCCCTTATCACACCATCATAGGACCTAAGTGTAAGGTGTGCTAAGGTGAGAGAATCCGAGGGAGGCTCGACCAACATCACACGAGTAGTAATTTCTATCAGTTTGAACTTCTTGAAAAGGCAATTCCGTTCTAGCTTCACACGATGAAGTTTGACTTGGGTTTGGTCCAGAACAAAGCCGAGTGGTGCTACCTCCTTCCCATGTTCTGTTAGATGGGATTCGATCGGTCCAAGACTACTAGGTGAGGTCATCGAATCTTCTTTCTATATTAATTAACCAAGATCACTTGTATTTAGAGACAAAAATCGAAACGTTTAGTTCACAGCGGTCATATTGACCTATGGTCATATAAAATTCAAAAACCCAACAGTCTCATTTTAATTATACTCATGTTATCCAATGAAACAGTTTTGTTGAGTATAAAAAATAAAATAAAATAACACACAAAATTCGGAAACAAGATTTATTCAAAATTTCGGGTCATTACAATCTTCCCCCCTTAAGAAATTGCATCCTCGCAATTTTTAAAACTGGGTTTTGAAATTTCATTTAAAGTCCCACACCGGAAAAGGAGTCATTAAAACTACTACTTTGAAAGAAAGAAAGGAAAGTAAAAAGGTCACCCTAGTTAACCCATACTAGGATCCCATGTAGGAAAACATGGACATGGAGGAAAAAACAAAGGGTCACGTTCCAAGAGAGAGTGATAGAAAACATGATTAGGAGAAAGTTAACCATAAGAAAATCCCAAACTTATGATGTGTGTAAACGGTCTTTGATTACCTAGTAGGAAACGTAAACCAAAAACGTTTTTGTTTTACGTTCCTTTTTCATAAGTTTGATGAACTCATTTACTACATAGAACAAAAACATATGAAAATATACCTACCTTCAAGTAGAGTTTCATCCTTTAATAAGTCTCTACCAAAACAAATATTTTCTCCAAACGATGAGCATTCAAAACTACTTGGTCTCATCAAAACACAATAATCATCTTCTAGTGAATCACATAATACACCAAAGATTAACTATCTATTTCTTCTATTATCCCAAAAATAGAAAGGGTAAGATAAAACAACTCTTCACAAAAGAAAGAATCCTATAGGAAGGGAAACATCTTTAAATCTTCAAAATTCCATGGTACTACCAAAAGTTTATCATAGACCACTCCATAAAAAAAAATTTCCTTAAAATTCCTCAAAATAAACCAAACTAAGATTGAAACCCAAATACAAGAAGGTTTTGATAACATAGTCTTCCAAAATAAACTTCATTGTTCATCTCCAAACAACATCAACCACTCCTAACATCTTATAACAAAAGTAGCTAACCTAAACATATTTTACCCAAGATAGGTTAATCATTTCCATAAGTAACCTAAATTACCATAAGTTCGCCTTAAATTCATCAATTCTTCAAAATATAAGTCAACCTTACTCCTCAGTGAAAATACTGTAGTAATCTATTTAACTTGATCATATAGGGTCCCTAAAATAGTGAACGTCTTCCAAAATAATAATCATCTTTTAATCCCATAATCATCTCAGTCATATTAATATGACAATCGTCGCATATTCTATCACATTGGTTGTTGGGACATGTTCTTCCATTTCCCACCATTAACTAAGAAAAGAAAGTATAATTAGGGGCTTAAATACTTAGCCAATAATCATGAAAATGAACTTAAATCATATAAGGATAACATGTAGAAGAAAATTATACCCTAACTTGTGATCCCCTAGGTTTCAAACTAGGTTATCCATGATCATATATTCTTATGTGAATCTTTATTTTATTTTATCTTTGTTCCTTTAATAATGGTTCATACTAAGCTTATGAATTTACCAAATCATATCCCCCAGGAGTGTCGTAACCAAGAGTCCAGCAAGGCCCATTGTCGTGTACCAGTTCCCATTCGAGTCTAGCTCAAAGTGGTGTTTTCAGGTTTTACCCCTATGTACATCTGTGCCAGAGCCACCTCTACCTGCTCGTATCCAGACAAAGATGTATTTTCTTGGCAACCCCTTACTCAATACTCCCCAAAATACCAGGAAGATTTCCTATATTTAAACTTTTCTATAGGTTTCTTTCTAAAGTTTTCATATCCTAATTTCCACAAATAACTAAAAAATCCTTTGATACCAACTATAGCATCCCTTCTTTTTATCACATAAACTTTCATTACATTTTACAAAACTGAGGATCTTTAAGGTTTAGTGTCTTGGAAACCATGAACTTAAAACATGAAAACATAAGACATTCTTCTTAAACACTTGAAAGGCTTCTCCTCATGTTCATCCTAGGTTCATTACTGCAACTCATAACCTGGTGACATACATCAAAAGAAAGGGTGAGCAGATGGCCCAATAAGGGAAACAAGAGAAACATTTTACATGTGAACTTGAGATACTTCAATAAGGTCATGAAAAGAACTTTAAGGCATGAGAAAGAAATCATGAGATATATCATAATAAAAATAACATTCTTCATAACTTGAAGATTTTTCTACACCATTTAATATTGACAATCATTTCGTTTCACCAAGTTTCATCCCCAAGGTGTCATTAAAAATTACCAAGGTTATTCACCAAGGTATCAGTCTAAAAGGTCATCTCTAGAGATTAAGTCTTTACCCAATGCATTGGAGCACTATCTGGGCGCACCCTTGACATGTCTTTATTATCATGTGAGCCACATATATCATCATCAATCATTCCATAAACGACCCATATAGCATAAAAAATGGGTTTCGTTTCATAATCATAACGTTTTAAAAACTGCATTAAAGACATGATCTTTATGTCACTTTAAACCCACGGAAAGGGAAAGAGGGTTTCATTTTTGTAAATACCAGAATTTAAAATAGAACATTTTGATATATATGTGAATACCCCTGTATAAATAAGAGCTTTGATTATTCACTTTGAGAAAAAGAGAGAGGCATTTTGAGACGAAAATTCTACAGCACAACGGCTACGTTACAGGGTTTTAGAAAACGCTGAAAAGAGAGGGGACATGGGTCAAACATTCATAAATGACCCATAATACAGTAAAGGGACAGAATATAAGGGATTTGAGAACATGGTAATGAAATTTTAAAATATACCATATGAAATAAAGAACATGAAAGGAAGACAAAAATAAGATTTCTCTTATGAAAACTCGGCATCCTAACAGCGTCACATAAACTTCAACCAAAAATGAATTGATGAGATCAAATAGGGTCTCTCATCATATGAACATAAAATATCAGTATGATAGATATAGAGATCATACCCAAACATAATAAAAAGGTACTTTAAAGACTTGACATGGAATTAGAACTTTGAAAAATGAGAAAGGTGAAAGAACGACTTAAAATTCGGCAGCCTAACGGCGCCACTTAAAACATCAAAATACTGAATTGAAGAGATCAAATGGGGTCTCTCATAATATGATCATAAATGATCAGTATGATAGATATATATAGATGATACCCCAACATAATAAAAAGGAACTTGAAAGACTTGACATGAAAGTAGAACCTGAAAACGAGAAGGGTGAAAGAATCCGTTACAAAAATTTCGGCAGCCTAACGACGCCACTTAAACATTCATAAAATGAAATAATGAGAGTAAGAGGGGATCTCTCATTACATGAACATGAAAAGGGAAGTAATAGGAATATAAAAGAACATCCTCCAACATAAGAACATGGAGCATAAAAGGAATGACATAAAAGAGATTACTTGAAAAGAAAGAGAGAGGTCATATCCCTTACATTAAAATGTAACTCTTAAAACTCAAAGGTTGGGACCTTGAGGGCTTGGGGGCACCTCGGGAGGACTCCTTGGGAGGTAATGAGACCGGATATTCATTGGGGGAGAATGGGGGAGTCAAATGGACGAGAGGATTGCTTGGTATTTATAGGGAAAGTGAGGGGACAAGGCATTAATGGCCAAGGGACACCTCATTAGTGGTTTTGCAAAAACCATGGGCTTTCCCATGGTATTTTCCCATGGTATTGGCCACATGGGACACCTCATACCTTATATTACTATTCATAAGTCGAAAATATTGATTACATACTTAATACATCATTTAATGATGTCATTAAACACCCGTAACTTAAAAACTGTATTTTTACTATTCACTGAAAATTCAACTTTCTCAGAAAAATCCCGAAATTTCACATTAACCAAATATAAATGCTCTAATTTCAGAAATGAACCCCATTTCATAAAACAAATTTCTAAATATTTTTAATTTAATTTTTAAATAAATACACTCTTCACCGAAAATTCATTTTTTTCAGAAAAAACCCCAAAAATTACCTTAACATAATATCGATGCTCTGAGTTCAAAAATGAAATCCATTTTATAAAAATAATTTTCTAAATAATTTTAATTTAATTTTTAATTAAAAAACACTATTCAACCGAAAAAACTAATACTTGAATAATAATTTATGAAACTGTTATTTAACCATTTTATTGAATCATATTACTTAATCAAGGTGCCTAGATTATATTAATACTTTCTTTAAGTTAGATTTCTAATACATTTGGACACATTACTAATCCTAATCATAAAATCACTATTCATAATTTATTATTCATCAAAAATCAAGTTGATCTTATTAGACTCTAAATTTTGTACGGAACATAATTGTAGAAGAACATTTTTTTGAAAATCATTACATATTTTTAATTATTTAAGGTTTACCTAAACATTTTTAAAATAGCCTTTTTCTAAAATTCATCAAAAATATGCATACTATATTTATCCGGACACTTGAAAATTCATAAACTTCATCATAAGAAGAAATCCCAATTTTTATTTAAAACAAAGGATTACAGAAGGCAGTTACGGTCTCCTTACATAGCCCCTTATCACACTAGCATAGGACCTAAGTGTAAGGTGTGCTAAGGTGAGAGAATCCTAGGGAGGCTCGAACAACATCGCACGAGTAGTAATTTCTATCAGTTTGAACTTCTTGCAAAGGTGATTCTGTTCTAGCTTCACACGATGAAGTTCGGCTTGGGTTTGGTCCAGAACAAAGCCCAATGGTGCTACCTCCTTCCCAAGTTCTGTTAGATGGGCTTCGATCGGTCCAAGACTACTGGGTGAGGTCATCAAATCTTCTTTTTATATTAATTAACCAAGATCACTTGTATTTAGAGGCAAAAATCGAAACGTTTAGTTCACAGTGGTCATATTGACCAATGGTCATATAACAGTCAAAAACCCAACAGTCTCATTTTAATTATACTCATGTTATGCAATGAAATATTTTTGTTGAGTATAAAAAATAAAATAAAATAACACACAAAATTCGGAAACAAGATTTATTCAAAATTTCGGGTCATTACATGGGGGGTGTTGGAGTTGGTGGCCTAGATCCAACTACATTGTGATTTATTCATTAATAAATACATTATCACATCTAGATTGTTTTTCTGTGTGAAAATTCATGTGATAATGTCCTAAGGAAAGCTGTTGCATTAGAGGGTCATAACAGATCCCTGCAATGATGAGAACCCAGAAGTGCCATAACACTGTTCTTGAATATATGTTCTATAGACAGATGTCGTTATTTTAGGAACACAAATAATACAGGCCATTAGGGGTGAGGACTCATAAAACTTTGAGTCACCTTTTCAAAGTGTGCGCCCTTAGTAATATCCAGGAGGATATTATGAGAATGAGACCTTCCTGTAGGAAATACACATTTCATAGTGTCATTCGATGTTCCTATATGCATACGTGTGTATTGGTCCTTAGACTTTATGATTATTATTAATGGGTATTAGTACTCCCTCACTTAGATTTATTGATGAAAACTGTGACGACACACTATTCGCAGTGAGGTAGGATACGTTGGGTGTGTCACGAGTAATACTGCATTAATAGATAATGTGAGAAATGATTTGTCCTTTCTGTTCCATAATAGAAGTAGATATTTCAGGACCTTTGATGGAATTGATATAGCCTAAATAAATCCATGGCCATGGTAAGGTATGGGTGAGTTCAATTCCAGGAAGTCAAAGAAAGAATAATCGAGCACATGGGTTGATGGCACCAGCATGAAACCATCTTGATTAGAGATATCAAGACAAAGGGATTACATTACACGGTAAGCGTTTGTAGGAGGTGACACGTCATTGCAGTGGTAACTTCTTTATCTATGGGTGCCTTGGCATGTTTCATGATGCAAACCTTGGACTTTAGTCAAGATTCACCTAATGCAACAGAGAAAGAGGCCTAGAGGGTCACACACTAAGTGTGTCCATGTATCTCAAGTTAAATATTAATATAACAAGTTGAATAATGATTATTCCTGACTGTGGTTTAATAATTATTCAAGGATGCATGATCGCATTTATTTCAACACTAGTTATTCTAGAGAATATTTTGTGGGTGAAATAAAATATTTATTAGCAAGTAATGCAGTTACATTTATTTCAGAAATAAATATCCATTATTCAAGGTCTAATAAATGTGGTGGAGGAAATAAAGGAAATGAAAAAACAAGTACACGCAGTGTATTAAAGATTACACGTCGTGTAGTTTTTTTGGTCTAGATTTTGAGGAAATAATATTGTTTTATTAAATGATATTTATTATAATCAGCGTGGGCACATGTCAAGGAATTAATGATTCGACATGGGGGTTTTAAATAAGTGTTTATGAAATAAATAAAATTCATAACACATTTATTTATTGTCATAACACTACAACCTTAAACCCGATTATAAATATCCTCATAACCCCAACACTTTTCCCCAATCGTTGTGCACAATAATTCTGGAGAATTCTCTCAAGGCCGAAAGAACTCCTTCCAAGAACGCTCTCAAGACCGAGAGAGATCCACCACCACCGGATCAAGGAGATCGAATACGGACATCACAAGTGAAGGTTCTTCCGCACTGGCTCCCAGAGATCCTTTCGGAGACATCTAAAGATACATGGAGCACGTGTGGATCACCGCTAGAGGAATCCTACACTTGGATTCTATGCCTCAACGACGGATCACTCTATATTGTGACTGGAGGCATCAACGAAGAAATAATTCTATAAAGGTAATTCTTTTAGATTAATAAAATTAATTATTACCAACATAAGATGATCCCCTCAATGGTTCTGGGACCCTTCTATTTCTTTTTGTTCTTCGTTCTATTCTGAAGATCTGACATTTTATTATCGTGACAGATCTCATATTTAATGTTGTTAATGCTAAAATTAAAGTTGGGAAAACCCACCAATGCACTTCCACTGTGCCCAGAACTGACATGTGGTATCAGAGGGGTCATATCATTGATTATAATTATTTAGTTTTTCATTGGTGATTTACACATTTAATAATTTAGTTATTTAAACTCAAGTTAATCATTATTTAAAATCTAAATCTCAAGAACTATTCCTCCTCTCTCGTTTCTCATTCACCTTACAAAAACGAATTTTTTATTTTAATTTTGATTAAAATAAAATAGAGAATATCACCCAGAGGTACCAAACATTCCTGGCCATACAACACCAGAATAAACGGTGCGTATTTGGAAGTACATGCCGTGTAGTCTAGGTTCAATGCATTGGACTAGTCTGCCAAATCAGCCCATGTATTGCATCCTATATAAGTCATTTATGACACCGTGTGTTGACCAGGAACATGTGGCACATGGTTTCTGGATTACACGCCAAGTGGTCCACTGAACACGGCGTGTAGTCCCTTCGGGTTAGGGTTGGACCGTGTACTCCATACAAGGCTTTCCCGGTTGGAAATTGTTTAACACAGATACTACACGACATGTGTCCCCCTGAACACGCTGTGTACTCCGAAAATTTCCAAAGTACATCAACACGCCATGTCCCCGGGTGTGTACTTAGGATGGATGGTGAGAAAAAGTACATATTGTGTAGTCGGAAGTACAGACCGTGTACTCATACAAATTACGTAGATTTATTAAAATTTATTATTATATTATACAAACCCTTGAGACATGTACCATAGTGCAAGCATAAATCTAAGTCACAACACGTGATAGGTGTTTTATATATATGTGTTTAATTTAATATCTACGTAATGAACAGGAATTCACTGGGTTGCCTCCAAGGTACAGGTTACGTACAAAGATAATTTTAAATGAATTTATTTTTTTAAAATTATGATGGATGAGAATCTCAAGGAAATTTAGAAAATGGTTTAAGAGAAAAGGCTTGATTAATTAAAGATAATTAATTGATTCGAGCATGATTTACCTTAAGCAAGAACGATTAAAGAATTGAATGCTAGTTTTATTAATGTGTAAATACCGTTGCATGTATGGATGATCATGAGCTAGACTAAGACCTTTGTATGTGAATAGTTTCTTTTAATTTATTTATTTAAATTAAATTTTTTGGTCTGCGAACCTTATCCTCATTAATATGTAGGGCCTGCGCGCCCAAGGATTCTTTTATGTAAAAACCCCCTTTTACCCCTCACCTTCATGTGAGATAATTGCATATGTAATGGATGGAGCTCCCAAGCTAGTGGAGGCGGCTCAAGTCAGGATCCAAGGTGAAACCAATCCAAGGAGATACAAAATTGGACAAGTGGAAAGCTATAAACACGAACCCGAAAGGTTCAGGGTGTTTTTCCCCTAGGTCTTGGGTTATTTTATCAACTGCTAGATAAACTAACCAGTAGAAAATACTCATGATAATACCATTTATTTTATTTCTATCAGTTGCATGGTTTATTTATTGTGGGTGTGTTGTCATGATCACACAATTAATGAATTAAACAAGCAAGCAAGATGAAACTAAAATAAAGACCGGCTTATGCGTAAATATTATCTTAGACATGGTTAATCACTTAAGTATATCCCACTTAATATTAACTAGAATGTAATCAAATATAATAAAATGTCAATTTACGTATAAGGATAAAATCCCTCAAAGAAATATTAAGTCAGTATAGCCTTCCACAATCTTGGTTAGAATCGAACCACAGTTCAAAGTGCTTTACCAACCCTAGTTGGGGTGATTTCAATTATCGGGGAATTATAATTCAAGGTTTTGGGTTTACTTGACTTGGTTTGCATCAAGGGTTGACTGCCACAATAGGATTTGGTGTGACCAAGAGGAAATGGTTGTGGAAATCCAAAATAAATGGATTTCAGGATTGGGGAATCCACTCAGTGGATCAAGGAGCTGCGAGTTAATATAGTTGGCATTTGGAATGACTACCTATTGGATTCTGATAAAATAGTGGGAGACTATTAAGCATTTATTTATTTATTTGTCTCATATTTTAATAATTTAGTAAAACCTTTTATCATATTAATTTTTATAAATGGAAAGAAAATGAATTCAAACATATCATTGTGAACCATACTCGAGAAGGAAAACCTTCTCACTAGCACTAATTTCCAAGAATGGCAGAGGCGTTTACGCGTTATCCTTCACCACGAAAGGAAATTGTACCTGCTAGAAGAGCCTGTTTCAGTTGCACCTAGGATAGAGGCCAATGATGAGAAAATATCTATCTATGTGAAACATATGGATGATTCCACATATGTCCAATGTTTCATGCTATCGGCCATGTCAAATGAGCTCTTGAAGCAACATGAAAACATGGACGCGTATAACATGATGTCTCACCTTAAGGATCTCTACCTAGAGAAGGAGAGACAAGAGAGATACAAGATCTCCAATGCTTTGTTTACAACTAATCTTAGAGAGTCTGCACCAGCTGGGCCTCATGTAGTCAAGCTTATTGACTATATTGAACACCTAGACATCTTAGGAATTAAATTTCCAGATGAGCTGCGTACAGATCTCATCCTATCATCACTACCCAAGACCATATCAAGATTTATTGTCAACTAAAACATGAGAAATAATGAGAAGGGTCTATCGGAACTTATGACCTTGATTCACCAGGTAGATAAGGACATGGGGCATGACAAACCCACAGTCCATATGGTGAATAAGAAAAGGAAGGACAAGGAAAAGGGGCCAAAGAATTATAAATGGTCTGAAGCCCCTGAGCGACATCCCTCCAAGAAGGGGAAGATCCAGAGGTAGGGCAAGGAATGGGAGGAGATATGTTTTGCATGTGGCATGCAAGGCCACTAGAAGAGGAACTGCACCCAGAAGCATGGGGACGCAAAAGGTGCATTCGTTATCGAGTGTAATCTTTATATTTATACACATTGGGTATTAGATACAGTTTGTGGGGCTCACATCTATATTCCAATGCAGGAACCAAGTAGATTTAGAAATATTTCCAGAGGATAAGTGGATCTTCAAGCTGCCAATGGTGTGAGGCTGGCTGCGTTGGCCATTGGAGATTACCACCTCTCATTGCTGATTGGGATGATTTTGGTTTTACTTAACTGTTATTATGTTCCCAGTGTTACTAAGAACATAATTTATGTATCTTCTTTGGATATGGATGGATTTATTTTCATGTTTGGAAATAAGGGTTGTCTCTTTTATAAGAACAATGTATGTTATGGTATGACACATTTAAATAATGGTTTGTATGTATTAAATTATGAAAACCAAGTGTTTGCAATCGATAACGAAACAGACTCACATAAATCATACATCACCCAGTTGTGCCATCACCGTCTCAATCATGTAAATGAAAAGTGCTTGAAAAAGCTCTACCAAGATGGTTATTTTGAATCTAGTGAGCTAAAAACACTTAATAGATGTCATACTTGTTTACTAGGGAAAATGACCAAGATTCCCTTCGGTGGACAAGGTGAAAGGGCCATAGAGCTTCTAGGATTGTTGCACATGGATGTGTGTGGACCATTTCCAGTAGAATCTTGAGGTGGATATTCTTACTTCATTACTTTTACTAGTGATTTGAGTAGATATGGCTATGTCTAATTAATGAGGTATAAGTCAGAGGCCTTAGAGAAATTTAAGGAATTAAAGAATGAAGTAGAGAATCAGCTTGGTAAAAAGATAAAGAAACTTCGATTGGATCGAGGTGGAGAATATCTAAACAAAAGTTCATCGATCTTCTACGGTAGTCTGGGATTCTATATCAGCTCACTCCTCCTTATACACCACAGTGGAATGGTATTAGTGAATGGAGGAACCACACCTTGTTGGACATGGTGAGGTTGATGATGAGTCATGCATATCTTCCATTATCATTTTGGGGATATGTATTACAAACTACAGCATACACATTAAACCGAGTACTCACTAAGGCAGCAAATGGAATTCCCTCCAAGTTATGGAATGGAAACAAACCCATTTTGTCGCATACACATGTATGGGGATGTGAGGAATTTGTTAAGGCCTTCTCAGGAAACAAACTAGTACCCAGGGGAATGAGGAGTATCTTTATAGGATATCCCACGGAAAAAAGGATATTACCTATATAACCCTCAAGATAAGAAATTGATTTTCGCCAGACAATCAATCTTTCTTGAGAGGGATCACATCCTGAAAAGGGATAGTGGGAGCAAGATTGACTTCAAAAAAGTTGATGCTCAAGATACATAGGAGTTGGTACCAGAACAAGTTCCATAGGTCCCTGTGGAAGAGGTTCTAGAAACACAGGTACTACGTAGGAGCTCAATAGAGGTAAGGGAACCAGAGAGATTTGGTTTACTATTCACTGAGGATGGTGAATCATTATTGCTGGACAATGATGAACCTCTCTCCTACAAGAAAGTAGTAGAAAGCTCAGAAGCTGAAAGATGGATAGAAGCTATGAATTCTGAGACGGATTCCTTGTATCAGAACCAAACCTAGGTTATGGTCAATGAGTCAGTTGATGTAAATCATGTTGGACGAAAATGGGTATTCCAGATAAAACTGGACATGGAAGGTCAGGTTAGCACCTATAAAGTAAGGTTAGTGGATAAAGGATTCAGACGGTGTCAAGGAATTGACTATGATGAAACCTTCTTTCCAGTTTCCATGTTTAAATCCATAAGAATCACACTTTCTATAACAGCTTACCATAACTACAAGATTTGGAAAATGGATGTCAAAACATCATTCCTTAATAGGAACCTTCAGAAAGATGTCTATATGAAACAACCAGAAGGGTTTGTGACACCAGGTGAATCCAAATGAGTTTTCAAGTTACAGAAATCCATTTATGGATTAAAGCAAGCATCTAGGTCATGGAAAATTCGATTTAATGAAGCCATAAAATAATTTGGTTTCATTAAGAACAAATTTGAGCCATGTGTTTATAAGCAGTTTAATGGGAATGTGATCGTTATACTAGTAGTATATGTTGACAACATATTGCTTATTGGAAATGATGTACCAGTCTTACAGTCAGTTAAGGACTGGTTGAACAAGTGTTTCTCCAAGAATTACATAGGTCAATAAACCTAAATTCTAGGGATCAAGATCATTTGTGATAGATCCCAGAGGCTTATTGGACTAAGTCAGGGTACATACATTGACCAAATACTAAAGAGATTTAGTATGGAACAATCCAAGAGGGGATTAGTTCCAGTGTCACATGGACTACATATTTTTATGAAAATGTGTCCACAGACATAACAAGAAAAATATAGAATGAGTAAGATCCCATACACTTCAGCTATAGGATCCATCATGTATGTCATGTTATGTACCAGGCATGATGTTTCCTATGCACTGAGCATGGTAGGCAGATTTCAAGAAAATATAAGAGAATAGCATTGGACTACTGTTAAGACTATCCATAAGTATATGAGAATAACTAAGGATATGTTCCTGGTGTATAGAAGAGACAAGGATCTTGTCACCAGAGGGTATGATAATGCTGGTTTTCATACATAGCATAATGATCTGAAGTCGCAATCTAGATATGTTTTCTGTCTCAATGGAGGACCTGTGAGATGGAAGAGTTCAAACCAGCCAGTTGTCACCGATTCAACAATGAATTCCAAATATATAGCGGCTAATGATGCAGCCAAGGAAGCCATCTGGATTTAGAACTTTGTCCAGGATCTTAATGTGGTGCCTAACAGTAAAGATCCTATCATGTTGTATTGTGATAATACTACAGCGGTGGTTCTTGCAGAAGAACCAAGGTCACATCAACGTACAAAGCACATACTCTGAAAGTATCACCTCTTGAGGGATTTCTATCAAAGGGGTGAAGTTGCAGTGATCAGAGTGTCCCTGGAAGAGAACGTGGTGGACCCCATGACTAAAGGCCTATCTCAGCAGAAGCATGAATATCATGTGAGAGCTAGCATGTTAAAGGTTTTTAGCAGTTGGCTATATTCCAAGTGGGAGTCTGTTGGAGTTAATAGCCTAGAACCAACTACTTTTTACTTTATTAATTAATAAATACCTTATAACATCTTGATTGTTCTTCTGCATGACAATGCATGTGATAATGTCCTAAGGATAACTATTGCATTAAAGGGTCATAGTGGATACCTGCTATGATGAGAACATGGAAGTTCCATAACACTATTCTTGAATATATGTTCTATGGCCGGATGATGTTATTTGAGGGACACAAATAATATAGGCCATTAGGGGTGAGGACTCATAAAACTTTGAGGCACCTTCTCATTGTGTGCGCCCTTGGAAATATCCAGGTGGATATTATGAGAATGAGACCTGCCAGTAGGAAATCCACATTTCATAGTGTCATTGGAAGTTCCTATCTGCAAACGTGTGTATTAGTCCTTAGACTTTAAGATTATTATCAATGGGTATTACAACTTGCGCACTTAGATGTATTGTCAAAAACTATGATGACACACTGTTCACAGCGAGGTAGGATACGTTGGGTGTGTCACGAGTAATACTGCATTAATAGATAATGTGAGAAAGGATTTGTCCCTTCTATTCCATAACAGAATTAGATATCTTAGGCCCTTTGATGGAATTGATATAGCCTAAATAAATCTATGGCCACGGTAAGGTATGAGAGAGTTCAATTCCGGGAACTCAAAGAAAGAATAATCGAGCACATGGGTTGATGGCACCAACATGCAACCTGATGGATTAGAGATATCGAAACAAAGGGATTACATTACATGGTAGGCGTTCATAGGAGGTGACATGTCATTACAGCGTTAACTTATTTCTCTATGGGTGCCTTGGCATGTTTCAAGACACTAACCTTGGACTTTTGGCAGGCGCCACCTAATGCCACTGAGAAAGAGGCCTAGAGGGTCACACACTAAGTGTGTCTATGTATCTCAAATTAAATATTAATTTAACAATTTGAATAAAGATTATTACCGACTATGGTTTAATAATTATTCAAGGACGCCTGATCACATTTATTTCAACACTAGTTATTCGAGAGAATATATTTTGGGTGAAATAAAATATTTATTATCGAGTAATGCAGTTACATTTATTTCATAAATAAATAGCCATTATTCAAGGTCTAATAAATGTGGTGGGGGAAATAAAGGAAATGAAAAAACAAGTACACACCGTGTATTAATGATTACATGCCGTGTAGTTTTTTTGGTCGGCATTTTGAGGAAATAATATTGTTTTATTAAATTATATTTATTATAATAAGAATAGGAAAATGTCAAGGAATTAATGATTCGTTATGGGGGTTTCAATAAGAGTTAATGAAATAAATAAAACACGTAACATGTTTATTTATTGTCATAACTCTACAACCTCAAACCTGATTATAAATATCCTCACAACCCCAAAAATTTCCCCCAATCGTTTTGCAAATTTTTTTTAGAGAATTATCTGAAGGCCAAAAGAACTCTTTCCTCCAAGAATTCTCTCAAGACCAAGAGAGATCCACCACCACTAGATCAAGGTGTTCGAAGGCGGACATTGCAAGCGAAGGTTATTCCATGATAGCACCCAGAGATCCCTTCGGTGATGTCCAGAGATATGCGGAGCATGTGTGGATCACCACTAGAGGAATCCTACAATTTTATTCTATGACACAATGATAGATCACATTAGATTGTGACCAGAGACATCAATGAAGAAATAATTCCATCAAGGTAATTCTTGTCAATTAATTAAATTAATTATAACTAACATATGATGATCCTCTCAATGGTTCCAGGACCCTTCTCTTTCTTTTTGTTCTTCGTTCTATTCCTAAGATCCAACATTTTATTATCGTGACGGATCTCAGATTGAATGTTGTTAACGCTAAAATTAATGTTGGGAAAACCCACCAATGCGCTTCTGCTGTTCTTGGAACTGACAGGGTGCTGGGGTGATGGTGCAGGAGGGGGGGTGCTGGGGGTTGGTGCATGAGTGGGAAAACTATTTTAAAACCTAAACCGTTGATTCCTAAACCATTAGAGTCATCAAAATCATAAGAAAAAACAAAATAACCAACATTAGAAACTGAAAAATCAGATCTGGATAATGAGTGAATTGGTTAGGGAATATTGAAATTCAACTAGAAGAACATGGGGAAATTGTTGATGAGTGTTAAAATCTGGAGAAAAGTGATTTTCTACATTCAAAAGAGAGAAAATAGACATATTGGAAATATTTTTCTAAAAATTATTGTATTATTTATTATAGAGTGTCATGAAAATATAAGAGATTCTAGAGTTTAGATAAAGACATAACAACCCTAAAAGATAGACACATGTAACCCATCCAATGAATAATGATATTGATCTTTATTATCAACACTGAAATAATAGGTGGAAGGTGGCCTTGATGTGACCATTAGATAAATAACCTCATTCCCACTTATAAATAGATTGATCTCAAACAAAATTATAATATATCATAATGGTTTTTGATTAGTTAATTTTTTGATATGGTGATGGTGTTTATACTACTATGGTGTGGTTGAGGAGACATTCCCCAATCAAAATACACGGATTTAAATGAATTTGTATTTTCATTTCTCTAGTGTTATTTTCATGAAATCAGATTATTTCCATATGAGTAGTAGATTATTATCCATGCACCTTTAAATTTTATCATGGTTTTATCTATTAATTTGGTTTACACATAATACTGCCAAAATTTTCATTCATTTCTAATATGATACTGGGGAGTGAGGGGTGATAGAGGAGTGATTAAGAATTCTCAATTACCATGGGTAGGTGAAGGTAGCGTATCAAAAATCATGTTTTTCACTACCTAACCAAACACACTGAAGAGAGAGTGAATGAATTGAGATCTTCGGTCATTCCAGGGTATTATTTAGGGGGTGAATTTATTTTATAAGGGATTATTATATAATTAATGAGAGAATTATATATAGGAACCCTTCCTTATATTCATTATTTTCACTTTTATTTTATTTTTTCCATGCACTTGTGGTTTCACTCCTTCATTATTTTATTATTTTAAAATTAATAGTGTTATATTAGTGTAGGTGTGAGGAGAATGAATGATTATATCCTTCCATGAACTTATGGTTCCCTATCTCTTCTCACCATAAAATGTAGTATTTTTAATTTTATATTATATTACATTTCTAGATTGGAGTTGAAAATTAGTGGCAATCATGTTTTTGAGGTCTTAATCAGATCTACCTATTGAATTAGAAATCACTTGTGTTTTGCATGATCCACTTTTGTAATCATTTTGGAATCATGATTTTGTTTAAGGACATACTTATTCAAGACTATCTGTTAATGCCTATATGATAGAATGATTTAAATTTCTGTTTCATTTAATCATGCTCAGTTGAATCTGCATTTGATTAACATGGAAAGAGGGCTAGACAATTCTTATTTACTTGATTTTCAAGTTGGTCCAAGAGGAATATGAATAATTTTTGTTGATTAAGTGAAACACTTCTAATTGTGGAAGAGCGAAAAAAGTGGATGTTGCAACATGATTTTCAATATGGAGTTTTTTAGTTCTATATGGCTCATATGGTGAGTCCTTTTCCTCATTATATGAAGTTTTATTATAAGTCATGTTTGTATCCTCTTTCAATTACTTTATGGTGCATGATCATTGCACCACATGTTTTCACTATATCTTAAACCTTCAATTTTTTCCCAGGGTATGGGTTGGAAAACCAACTCATTCATTTTTTCACTATTGTTGTTCATTCATTTTTCAATGAAAATTTACCTTCAGAAATAGTGAGCATAAAATGGGAGTTGTGAAGCCTGTGGTCTAGGGTTTTCATTGCTAGCTTCAAAAGGGAAATTTCGACTTCTGATTGTCTTCCTGGATAGGTTCAACTTTTTAATTGATATCATTAATATATATTCATATTTTTAATTATTATTATATCTGATGGAAGATTTTCAATCTCACAATTTATTGCATGAACAATTTGTCTAGGAGGGTGGGGGCTTTGTAGAGGGAGGGGTGTCCAGGAGGGCGGTGTCCATGGGGTGTCTAGGAGGGAGGGGGTCCACGAGGGAGGGGGTGTTCAGGGGAGTGTCCAGGAGGGGGAAGGGGGGCGTGCTATCCAGTGGGGTGTCTGGGGGGGGGGGGGTCCAGGGGAGTGTCCAGGAGGGAGGGGTGTGCAGGGTGAGGGTGTAGGGGGGGAGGGGTGCATGGGGCATGGGGAGGGGTGCAAGGTGGGTAGGGGGTGTGCTGGGGGCAGGTGGGGGTGAAGGGGTGGGTGGGGGTTCAGGGGTAGGGTGGGTGAAAGATATTCTTGACAAAAAATAAAAAAAAAACATAATGAGTTTTAAGAATAATATTTATGAAGTTGATTATATGCTTGGGTTATTCATCATATTTTAAATCAGTGTGATTTGTGCTGAATGAGTGATGTTTGAAAAAA
The DNA here is from genome assembly GCA_963277665.1 of Viscum album. Taxonomy (NCBI): domain Eukaryota; kingdom Viridiplantae; phylum Streptophyta; class Magnoliopsida; order Santalales; family Viscaceae; genus Viscum; species Viscum album. The sequence goes on along the minus strand of OY728119.1, from coordinate 173,038,362 downwards.
AAGAGCTTTATTAATTATCATGTTATTTAGTATTGGGATGTACATATCAATCTGAATATTATTTGTTCATTGTTGGTTATGAATTCATATATCATTTATCATGTATAGTTGACACACTGATCACATATATATATAAGAAGTCGTTTTATCTCATTTCTTTTCCAACAATTTTCTTATAGGTGGATTCTTATGGTGAGGTCAGTTCTATCCACCATCATCAAAGACAATGAGTTCAACATCGGATTTGGGTAAGGTTTATTCCATTTTTATTATTTGGACCAATTTTATTTTGGGCTTTTTTGATTTTTGGGTTCCTTATATTTTTTGTAGTGCGTTTGGGATTTCGTTGAGGTGGATTTGAGTCACTGTGGACAAAGGATTACATGTGTATGCATAGGTAGTCATATACCTATATAAGTTCCCCTTTATATATATTCACTCATGGAAGTATGAATATATATATTGGGCTAGGTGTTCTTATATATAGATATGAAAAATGCATACATGTGTAAGTGTAAAGGGGTATATGCAAATATAAACATATATCTAAGGACCCCCTTGTGCATATTTGGCCTGGAAAATATGTACCTATGGGCTAGGTGTCCTTATATATATGTGAAGTTTCATATGCATGCAAGATGAAAAAAAGGAAGATTTGAGTTTTCGTCAAAATCCAACACACCCTGAGGTTGAGGTAGGTTCCCTATACCTAAATCTTTAATTTGAATTCTACAGTTACTTGATTGATTTGAAAACTTGTTTCCATAATTTCTTTATTGTTTTAGAAAATGGTTTTTTAATAACCACTAGCTTTTTCAAGTAAGGACATGAATATATCCATTGAAATTATTTATAGACCTTGTTCTTTTTGATGAATTAAGAGTTTACTTCAACTAACAAAAATGAATGTATCATCCGTGAACATCAGTTGAGATTTTCCAGGTACAAGATTCCGGAACCGAAATGAAGCTACATTTCCACCATGGATGTTCTTATTAATATTTCTATAATGGTTATCTTGAAATAGTATGAATAAGTTTATGGATAGGGTATCTCCTTGCCTAGTCCCCAAACATATTTGAATAATCTGAAGTTCTTCCCCAAGAAATAAATGAACATCCATGGTAAACTAAATCACTGAAAAAGAGTTTCAATAAATCCACTAGAAAAACCCATGCATAATAAAACATTGATGATGAAAGACCATTCTACGTGATCATAGGCTTTGTCTATGTCCAACATAATGGAAATATTGGATCTATTCTCCCTTTGTTTCAAATCACCAATCATCTCTTGTGCAAACAGATAGCACCTTGGATTGCCCTGCCATTCACAAACCCATGTTGTTCATCTGAAATCCATTGAGGTAGTAGTTAGGATAGATTCATATTAACCACACTATCAAAAACATTATATGAAAAGTTACAAAGTCTGATAGGTCCCTATTGACTCAAAGAATAAGGATCTATAAGTTTAAGGATATGAACTAGGGAGGTGGATCTGGCCATGCGCAGGATGTTTCCACCCCATAAGATTTCATGCACCGCTGCCACTAGATATTTCTTAACTAGTTCCCATGACTCAACATTGAATAAAAAATGATAACCATCGGGATAGGGTGCGCTATAATGTCATTTATAAAGCACTAACTCATGTATCTCATGCTCCACCGAAACTAAAACCAAGATGAAATTATCACTAATAGTCACTACTCTAGGTAAGGCTTAAAAGAGCTCTTCCAGACAACTCAGATAGCCCCTAAGAAGGACTGGTACCTATAAGAAAAGACTAAAATTATCATCATCCATACCTATGACTTCTTCATGACCAATATAGAATGAACCATCCTCCCATAGAATATTGGGTGCGTTAATTCTCTACTTCTCTTTGAAGAAATCATGAAAAAATGTGGTGTTTTGTCACCTTTTTCAAACTAGGTGAACCAAGATTTATTGCGAGTTGAAAATTCATGATCCAAGAGCCTTTACACCAATATAATCTTATTATGAACCAGTTATTTAAAAATAACATCATTCCATCCTTTCTTGGAAGGGGGCTGGCAGGGGGGAGGGAAAACTGGTAAGGGGGTGGTCTGTAGGGGTTGGTCTGTAGGGAAGGGGGAGGGGGAGGGGTGAGGGTGGAGGGGGCAGGGGCAGGGGGAGTGGGGAGGTCTGCAGGGCAGGGGGATGGGGGAGGGGGATGGGGGTAGGGGCAGGTGGCAGGGGGGAGTGGGGGGGGGGGTCTGTAGGGTGGTGGTGTTCTGCAGGGTAGGGGGTGCGAGTGGAGGGGGGGGGGTATGCAGGGCAGTGGGGAGGGTGTAGGTGCGGTGCAAGGGGAGGGGGTGGGAAAGGGGGTGCAAGGGGGTGGAGAAGGGTGTATTTAGGGAAGTGGGGAGGGTGCAGGTGCGAGGCAAGGGGGGAGGGGTGCAAGGGGGTGGGGTAGGGGGTGCAAAGGGGGTGGGGCCTGGGGTGTAGTTAATCTCTATAGGTTTCTTTAATCATGGGTAAGGTTGAATTACCATTAGAATCCATATCTAACTCCCCCATTTCTTCATGATTAGGTTTCTTCAAATATTCCCTCCTATTTACAACAGATTTCTTTCACTAAATCATGGCTTGATATCACTTGAAACAAATTGTTGTGCAGGGGGGATCTATCCAGGGGGTGTCTAGGAGGGGTGGGGGGGGTGTCCGGGGGAGTTTCTAGGTTAATAAGAATCTAGATTATTGGGGGAAGTTTAGTTTATTATAAATGGTTATTAAGAGATCATTAGAAAAATAAATGACCAAGGAAAAATCTGTAAATCACTACTATTAGTTATTCATATTGGGGTGAAATGTTAGGACATTTGGTAAGGCAAAGGGTGAATCAACAGTTTATGGAAACTACCCTATTGAAAAAAATGTCTCAAAATTACTTATGGGAAAATGTTAGGACATTTGGTAAGGCAGAGGTTGATCCAATAGTTTATGGAAACTGCCCTATTGAAAAACATGTCACACAATTACCTAGTATGGGCCACATGATATTGGAAAGCCACACTCAAACCATGTGACACATCTGGACAACTACCAAGACAAGCACACAGTTTCCTTGATGAGAAACATGGTTTGAAAAATCATGATAAAACCATGAAAAACAACCTGGTTTCAATACTGGACAGTTACTACATAGTTATTACAAATCGTCCAAACTTTCTATTTTTTGAACTGTTTCTCCCAAAAATTCAAGATTTCATTCTACATTTCTATAAAACCTATAGAATTATAATATGGATCAACCAGGATCAAACTAATATATAACTTTGTCCTAGTGGGAATCAAAATTCTCTCAACCAAAAATATTTATATCCCTATAAAGTGCTTAGTATTATTGATTCACAATTAGAGAAGACCACTACATCCTCATCAATGATTCACTCTCCCACATCCCATAGATATCCCATCTTCACTTCAACGTTACAAAAATAATGGGAATTGTTTCACCATGATATATCATTTCATGGATATCCATAATCTAAATAGTTCTAGTAATATTAGTGTTGGGGGGAGGGGGGTGACCGGGGGGGCCAGGGGGGTCCGGGGGGGGGGGTGTCCAGTGGGGTGTCTACAGGGGGGTGTCCGCGGGGGGGGGGGGGGGGGTCTAGGGGGGTGTCCAGTGGGGTCCAAGGGGGGGTGTCTAGTAGGGGGTGTCCAGGGGGGTGTCCAGTGGGGGTGTCTAGGGGGGAGGGGTGTCCAAGGGGGTGTATCGGGTATGGTGTTTATGTAAACTTTTGTAATCATTATTTTATTCCCCTTCGATTCATTCATGCTTTGTTGTTGAATGCTAAAGCAATGTTTCTGGAATATTTTTGCACTTATGTGTTTGCATATTCTATATGAACTTATTCTTTATACAACGTTGAATTTATATTAAATGGTGATATTGACTCATGACATATCAATATTTAATCTTCCATTATCTATTTTTTTCAATTTCAAGTTGTCAGGTCTTTTGAATTAGTTGAAGGCTCTTCTCACCCTTGATTAGTCTCTATTAATGAAATATTTAAAACCCACAACCCAACACACTTGACATTGACTTAAGAAGGCAGACATTTGGAAGATGGGGAAATGTCATTGCGTCCTAATTCTATGGAGGAGGCTCAGGCTGTTGTATCTTTGAAGCAAGTGTCACTCTTTCATTAATGTAACTCAAGTTTCCATTATAAATTTCTTGACATTTGTTTTCAGAAGTAAACTCTAAATTTACTTTTTAACTACCTTCATGAGTTCGTGTTGATGTTATTTGAAAGAAAATAGAATATATATATATATATACATTTTGAATGAAAAGATAATAGTGGAATATTTATATTATTTCAAATAAAATTTAACAGTCTCATGCATTTCCATGGGTAGAGTACTAGTTTGATTTATTTTAAGAAATTTTAACACTATTTGACATCTAATGTCACCAAATACCTTAATGTTTGTTTTATAGACATTGATCATTGGGAGCTTGTTATCCAACTGTATAACTAGAGTTGTATACTATCATGTAGAAAATAGGAATTTATCGATAGCTCGACTTAGCATTTTATTCTATTGATATAGTAGTGTTCATTTACAGAGGGGGTGTCTGTCCGAGTGGGGGGGTTGTCCAGGGGGTCTAGCGGGGGGGGGGGGGGGGCTGCTGTCCAGGGGGGTCCAATAGGGGGAGGTGTCTAGGGGGGTCTAGAAGGGGGGAGGGGGTCCAACAGGGGGGATGATGTCTAGGGGGTCCAGTAGGGGGGCTGTTGTGCAACAGGAGGGGCTGTCTAGGGGTCCAGCAGGGGGGATGTTGTCCAAGGGGGTCCAGTAGGGGGGCTGCTGTCCAGGGGGTTCAGCAGGGGGTCCAACAGGGGTGGTGCAAGGGGGGTCCAGCAGGGGGGTAATGGGTGTGCAAGGGGACCTGGGGGTGCAAGGGATGTGTAGGGGGCTGCTGTCCAGGGGGGTCCAGCAGGGGGCTGCTGTCTAGGGGGTCCAGCGAGGGGGGGGGGCTATCTAGGGGGTCCATCATGTGGGGGCTGCTGTCTGGGGGGGGGTCCAGTAGGGGGGGGGTCTATCCAGGGGGTCCAGCAGGGGGGGGGGGTGTCCAGTAGGGGTGGTGCAAGGGGGTCCAGTAGGGAGTAATGGGGTGTGCAAGGGGGCCTGGGGGTGCAAGGGATGTGTGTGGGGGGGGAGGGGGGTTGTTCAGGGGGTGAGAGGGGGGGTGTCTAGCTGGGAGCAGGGGTGTTGCAAGGGGGTCCAGTAGGGGGGGATGTTGTCCAGGGGGTGCGGGTGTCTTGAAGGGGCGGTGCAAGGGGGGTACAGTAGGGGGGCAAGGGGTGTTCAAGGGATGTGCAGGGGAGGTCTGTCCAAGGGTGCATGGGAGATCTATCTAGGGGTGCAGGGGGTGGTGTCCAAAGTTGCAAGGGGGGTTTGTCCGGGGGTGCAAGGGGGTTCTACAGGGGTGCAAGGGGGTCTACCTAGGGGTACAAGGGGGTTCTGCAGGGGTGCAGGGGGGTCTTTCCAGGGGTACATGGTGGGGGGGGGGGTGTTTTTATGAAATGGGGAAGGATATAGTCACGATTTCAAACCATGGATAAAGCCCCATAGCCACGGTTTTTGGCCATATATCCACGGTTCCAAACTATGGCTATAACCTAAATTTCCAGTAGTGTCTTTGAATTCTTGGTCAAGATATTCTTCGGCATACCAAACTGAAGAAACTCATATCTTCTGAACATGATTCTACTTCACTATCACATTCCTTAATAACATTAAGGAATCTTATAAAGTATATTTGGCATTATATTTTCCATGAAATATTTCATGATCACTTGTTGAAATAATTCCAAAATCTTAGTGACATACATTTATTTCTAATGGTTTATTTGTCCAAACTAAAGATGTCAATAATACCAAAGGTGCTTAGAAGTATCGAGCCTAAATACCAAACGAGGTATATCTTTGATGTGCACTTTTACTTTTCCTTAACAAAGAATCATCTTTCCACAACTGGGTATATAAATATTACATTTTTATATTCATCACTTATGCCTATGATTCATGTACTAATGAACTATTTGTTAAGTATGTAACACCAACAACAACATTAATTCCTAAAATTGGAATAATGGCTAATTATGTCCAACGGGAACATGAGATAAATGTTTCAGTTGTACTCAACAACTTGTTCAACTAGGATCATTCACTTGGAAATTAGATGGTATTTTTTTCTCACTGTGGACTTAGGAATAACCGTTTCTCAGCTTCCAGGAGAATAAACCCTACGTTTAATAATGTTTCAACACTTAATTTTTTTTTGTGTTTCAATACAAATATGTGGAAGGAATATTGCATTAAATAACAAAGAATTATATTAGAAATGATACTATTATTTGATGAATATTTACTGAAGAAGAAGCAACTACTTTCTTCTTTAATTCAATTCATTGTATTTTAAACTCCTATAAATTTATTTAAAGATATGTGATGCAAATAACCTTCAGTTTAATAACCAAACTCATAATTAAAATGCTTTTTGAATGCTCCTTTGGAATTTTCACTTTCCATTGGCATTTTAAACCATTGATTTCAAAATATTCTCTATAATAACTAAAGATAGTACTTTAATTAATTTTATTATTACTTGGTGAACCTCACCAAAAAGGTAATGAAGCATTTAATACGTATTATTCATTTTTATCCTTAAAAGAATATATAGTAATTGGGTGAAAATAAATAATAATGGGATGCCATGAAATATCGTAGTCTTTCTTTCATGTTTACACAAAGTGAGTGTAATCATCACATTCAAATATTGTTTCAATTTCTCCTTGCAAAATTCTTAGAGATGAGACTACATGTGATATCATCCATGTCATGATGTAGTGAACACAACTAACATCAAATGTTGAAGATAGAATTATAACTGAACCATCATATTCTAGATTCATGAGTCTCTTGTAAGAAATTGTACAATCAAGATTCCTAAGGTGGATTAACATGTATAGGGACCCCAACACTTTGAATTTTTGATGAAGTAGTGTTATTCACATGTGCCTGCACTACACTTGGAAATTCATTATAGTTTGGAAATTTACTTCTGCTATCATTTATCATAGTTTTTCTTGTGGTATTTCTTTCCATTTTCTTCAAAAAACAACTTTAGTAGATTGTACATTTATCATGATTACCAAATTAGACATTAAATCTGTTTAATAATTAAATGTCTCCCACTATTTTATCGAATTATTGGAACCCTCTGTTCTAGAATCAGAATACACTATTGCTTGAGTATTCAAGTGGAAAATATCACTTAACCTCCCCTCATAGTTTACAATGTATGGCTACGCCACTACTCAAAGTGTTCAAGGTAGGTGTTTGGTTAGCCAACCACATTAACTCATAGTTATTTGATCTGTTTACTGATGTCCCAGCTTCTAAAATCATAACTTGGTTTACTCAATGCTTTCCTCTAAAATGATAGCAAGTTAGCCCTGGATAATTCTTACTACCACTTTAGTTAAGTTGACCCAACAATATCATAAGAACTACCCCATAATAAGAGGCACCCTCATCTTCTGCATGACCGGCACCCCAAACATCTGATTTTTGTCATACTTAAGTGATAGATTTTAATAATTACTTAATATTACTTTGAGGGGGTTTTTTGTTTTACTCTCGGTGAATGTAATCCATTTATATTAATCGTGTTCATTTATGTTTTCAGGATCGCAACCGAACATTAACAGAAAAACAGACGCCGCTTCTTTATGCATTTTATTATTTATTATTTTACGTATTTTTCTTAGTGTAATAAAATTCATAAAATAATAAATAAATGGATAAAGGTACTACCCAACTAGTCTTGAGAATCGAAACGACCTTGGAGAATCATACCCGAGTCATCACTTGACTCGTGATGCAACTCTCCCCTGTCTCGTATATCCTCTTCCCATATGGAGTTCCGCCTTATCTTAGCGAGGTCCACATCATGTCTTGGAGTACCACCTCATCTTGGCGGGGTCCACATAATAGACTTTCTTCATCCAAAGTACAAAAATAATCACACGAAGGAAAGGGGGACTAGGGGTGTAATGTTCATCAGCTGGATTTGGGAGCACTTGCCCTTAATCAAATTGAATTAAAATAAAGATGATACACAAACAATCATTTAATTAATTAAAAACATCACACATAGTGAAAATAAATAAATAAACAAATAAATAAATGGAGACATACATGGGTTGTGTTGAAGACTAGTAAGCATGTAAATAACAAAGCACGATAAAATTAAATTGCATTAAATATGTATGAGGGTAAATTAATGAAATTAAATGAATTAAAGAATTAAAAGAATTGAATTATTCTTCAGTCTACTAATTAATTTAATTTTAATTCCAAAAAATGAATAAATAAATTTTATAAATAAATTTACTTTAATATATAAATTTAATTAGTCTGACCTGGGTATTAAAATTTAGCTAACCACAAATTTATATTTTAATCAGTTTATTTTTATTCTAAAATTAAATTAATTATAAATATGAATTTTATTAGGTAGCACCTTAAAAACCCCTTGTAGGGCTAGTTCGGGTTGGACCTGCAAGTGGATGGGATCTAGCGAGATCTTCCCAGATATGGACGCTAAGATTTTTGGCTGATGGGGTTCTCCTCAGGCGAAGTTGAGGAGGGAGCGTCGGAGGCTTGGCCGACACGACAAGGGTGATGCAGATCTAGGAGGGTGGTAGCTGGACGAATCTGGAGGGAGGTGGCATGGGGCTGGTGCAGAATTAGAGGAAGCAGTAGAGGAGGCTAGAGTTGGGTTGGTCTCCGACTGAGGGAGGTGAGTGCAGCCTCGGGTTGTCGGGCTCCCTGGTTTGGAGCTGCAGCAGCCTACAACGGACAAGAGGGGAGCCCACCATGGCTAGTCCGATGGAATGGGAAGGGGATGGGGGGAGCCGTTGGCCCTCCACTTTGATGATTTTTTTGAATTTTAATTTTGATTTTTTGACCTGAACCCAACCGCAACATTCCCCACTATTTTTCTCATGTGTGAAATTCGACACATATAGCCAAACACCGAATTTAAAATATTTCCAAAGGCTACTTATTATCCATTAAGTATAATAATAATTAAATTATTATAAAACAATAATAATTTATTATTATTATAATTATACTATTATTATAATAATATATATTATTATTGCCCACATGCACTTCAAAAAATCCACGAGTGTGCCGATCGTCGAATACCGTGTGCTAACACGGTGTTGCGATGACATCTTTGAGGTCCCGAAGATCACCATGATCCACTGCTTTTGATTCTTTAAGTCATTCTTGGATCATTTCTTGAGAGGGAGAGACTCTGTCTCTTGGAAGCGGGAGGAGCGAGAGGCTCTCATTCATAAATGAATGAATAGTTCATTATGAGAGAGAATCTCTCTCTCTATTTGTAGTGTATGATGTAAAACACCCGATAGGGTTCCCTAGCCCCAAAAAATGTAACATCCACTAAATAATTATGAATAACTAAACTGTGCCATAAATATTATTAATAATTTATCACATAATTTCAATATATGTCAAATATATTATGTGATAAAGAAGATCAATTTAACCCGACCCGTCAATCCTGCTTAATATTAAGTGAACCTTGAATTTTAAAATAATATTCGTTTGAATAATATTTTCTCATATTTACTTAACTTGTAAATACTTTAAATAAATTAAATTCCTATGATTATTTACTTGAATAATATGAATTTATTTATTTGTTGGTGATCAATAAGTTGGACAACACTCTGACCCCATAGTGGGTCCCACCATTTCCAATATATCTATTCAACTGAATATGGTAGATTCTTGAATAAGATACTATGTGTGACCCTCTAGACCCTTATACCGATAGCAGTGAATAAATTCTATAGACCAAGAGAGGAGTCTAGAAACCCATCAAGGCCCCTAGAGACGTAAAGATTTTCATAGAAATGAAATCCAACTTACGAATACATACTGTGTGTTATAATCACTTTGTCTTTAGATATATCATAAAGAAGGGTGCGCACTTGTGTCATCGCCCTTTTTCTTTTTGTATTATATGTTGATCTATCCAGATGGATTTACCTTTTGACTGCTTTGGCCAAAGACTTATAAATGTAGCACCATCCTAATCATCGAGGCCTAATACATAAAACATACTTAACTTGGAAGTGACAAATCCTTTCTTGACCATTAAATCAAAGTCATGCCACCAATGACACACCCAACACAAGCTACCTCACCATGAATTCAATATCATGTTTTTTGTCTTTCATGAAAGTACACAATCAAATGGAACACAATGGAAATGATCTCAAGTCTGGAGAAAAATACACATGTCCTTAGAGAGGAACAACTAATGACACCCAAAACAAGTGGTGTTCCTATTGGTGGGTTAATCTTTATGATCTCACTACTAAAGATTACCAAGTGCGAACTTATTGGGAAGAATTATCAATGATTGTGAGCCCCCAGCACCTGATAGTCAATCATATACTATGTCTAGTTAGTTAGATGTATCTAGACCATTATATATTTTTTTAAGAGTAACGTCATAGTATCTCGATGTTCTCATTATAGCTTGGGATATTCTATAACCTCTTGATACCACAATTAAACTAATACATTACCATTAAATAATGGATGCAAAAAAGTCTACACCATAATGATAAGAAAATATCATGTATAACTAACTATATACATGTTATGGTAATCAAAATTACTGAATAGTTGGGTTTAGGGAACACACTATTTCAACACAATACACTTACACACTTAAAGAGAGATCTATATTCAAAAAAAATATATGTCTTTACTTTACCTTCTCATTGAACCATTAGGCACACCCATACTGAGCATAATGCAAGCATATGGACAAAAAAATTCACTATGTACAATATATTAAAGTACAAAAAATCACTCTCATAAGATATTATTTTAATGCAAAGAACCCACATCACAACACTTTACAGTTTTCAAGGGGTTTTATAGGTTTATAGGATATACCAAGACCCTTCACATACACATTCCATGGCTTATCGCTCACTATGATCTTAACCCAAAATTCAAATAACATGGAAATTATTAAACCAAACAATTAGTCTCATACATATCAATTTACAATTAATTACATAACCCAATACTAGTATGTGGTTAGTTGAACAACACTTTAGGTCATTCCCATTGTTGAAGAAGCCTCTAGACATCTCTAAATTCTAAAAAACATTCACAAAATAACCTATTAACTCCTATCCAGATTTTTTAGTAAGGTGAACCCTATTTCATGTTATTTTAAACTGAAATAATATTATATATAATCTAAATATTGGAGGACTTGATGATTTATATATCAGGAATACAAATCTTCAATGGAGGGGGTAGAATGATGATAAATGTTTAATTTATAATTGGTGAGTGGAGATATTTATTATTGATTTAATGGATTTAGTTGGTGAGATGGTGGAATATAAAGATAATCACAGTTTTATAGGATAATTGGAAGGTGATATGGAAATGTTGAATGGAATCTCAACCTATTTAACTAGTTTAATACCTCTACAAAATAGGGGTGCAACCACCTACATGACATGAGTAACTGATAATTAACATGGATATAAGATTCAGATTTTAAAAATAATTGACTGTGAAATATAATAATACCATCTTCCAAGTAATAATGTTTATATGTTTTCTCTCATGTATAAATGACATAAAGTTTGAACAACACAATTCTTTGTGAATCCACTTTTACCTTACTATTGTTTGGCTTGAATATTATTATGTGAGGTGTTTCTATGATTGTCAACAAGGCTCAAATTAATATTCTGACTAGGGTGAATCATATTCCCATTTACTAGTAAACTAATCTTATCGGGACAATTACTTTATGAAGGAACCACATACACAAAAATATGAATCTTCTAGTGAATGTACTTCTAGATTAATGAAGTTATGAGTAGTAGATCCCCTCTTCTTCTCTCAACAAGTAGTATCATAACTTGTAGTTCTTTCTGATAGTAGACTAAAAAAAATTAGGTAAAATTATCACAACTACCATGATATTATATATATTATAGTTATTATTATTATTATTGAATGATATAGCATCATAAGAAGACATGGTTAAGATTGATAAATTTTATTGAACAGACTTTAGCTTCTGGAGGATGTGGATAGAATATTTTCTCATAAAAAGTATTTGGAAATTCCATTAGGTAGAGTAATGCAGAAACATACGGAGAAAGGTTAATGGGAAAGGTTATATGAGAAAAAAATCGAATTAATGAGGATGGAACTAGCCCAGATATATAATTTAACATATAGAAGAAGAATATAACAATAGAGTTTATGAAATACCTTATAGATATGTTTGAGAAAATAGTGATACTTATCAAGGTGTTTATGATGTTATGATTGTTTATTTTGATTTTATTGAAGGGTATTCTAGTTTAAAATCATATGAATGAATTTAATATGATCTATAGTCATCTCATATTAGTGTAGGTAACTTTCACAAATGATTTTTCATAAATTCTTCTACTAACATCACTTCTTGGGTCATGTAATGTTATGATAAAATTAGTTATAAATTCTTTTGGAAAGTCCATTTTTGTATTGGAGGATATCTAAAATTTGATCCTCAATGATGTTCATTAGAATAGGTAGGTCCGAACACATTTTGGTATTGCATTGACTACTGATGGAAGTGTTAATCACTTCTTAAGAGAATTCAAAAACCATATGAAGATAAATCATGAGATATAATCTGAGGGAAGTTAGATATCCTTGGTCCTACATACTGGAATTGTGGGAAACAAGGGTATATCAAGAAGGATTTTAATGTTTGTAATGAGATCACTAAATGAAAATATTTTGAAGGTTGAAATTCTATTAGCAGAATAGAGGGAGGAAACATGTTATTTCTTAGGAAAAAATTCAAGTGGAGAAATGGGTGGTTAATTTTGGAGAAAATTTTTATTCAATTGAAGAACATTGAATCATGGTCAATTAAGTATATAGAAGTTTTGGTAGTGTTCATTCAGTGGATGATGAAGCTATATAAGTCATCAAAAATGGAGTTGTGAATATCTAAATAAATATCAGTGGATTCTTGAGACATAAAGAAGTAAATAACATACTAGGGATACATAAGAACCTTATTACCATAAGATAGGATCAGGAAGAATGATATGGAATAGTCTTTTCCAATGGAGTCTAGAAAGTGACTTTAGGGTCCATAGTGTTTTTATATGGAGTAAATGATGAGACACTTAATATTACTAATGGATTAGATATAAGAGTAATTATTGAAATGACATTGGAAAATTTAAATGTTTGGAATTACAGAACCAGTTATCTCAATGGGAAGAATATAAAGGTTATAACAGGGAACAACATCTTAAATATTAATCACATGGATATCAAAATTTATGAGAGTTTTATGATATGGAAATAAAATTTGGTTTCATTCAATTTTAATGGTGTTTTCGATGTAAAAGTTTTTTTCTATGATCTATTATAGGGATTGGGTTTGTGAAACTATTCATATCAGATTTATCATTTTTGTTTTCAATGACTATGAGTTTATGCATGAGTGAGATTATTAAAAGGGGTCATCTGATGCGAAATTACTAATGTTTAGAGTAACATCTCCAATTATCCTCCAACAGGTTTGTTTGTGGAGCCAAAAACACCCAATGACTCTCAAACCCATGATTCATGGACTTTATTTGAAAGGGAAAGCATTCGTTGGATGGTTTGGCCACTGAAACATAAGAAAACACATTGGTCAAGAGGATGGGAACTCGGGCACATATCACCCATTAGGGGAGAAAAATATCCTATTTTGAGACTCACTTATATATTTTAGTTGTGTTCATATGTTCATGAATCCGTGGTTCATTCATAAGCATGTGTCTGCAGGTTACCTCAAGGTAAGATCGATCACAAATACACATGGGTTCAGGATTATCTGTATGTATATGAGATTCTCCATTAATGAGGATTTCTATATGTATCCGATATTCTTCATAAATTTTAACCTTTTTGGGATAGATCAAAAATTCCTTAGTTGTTCAATAAAGAAAATGATAGTTTTAAGCCACATGGGATGACGCTCTAGAGTTTATCATCATCCTAGGGGAACATGAGCTGTTTCGACAACGGGATCGAACCCATAAGATGGTATTCCTACATATACTCATGAGAGGAATCCGAGCCCACATAGTTTAGTGAAACTTTATTCGACACATTACCTTTTAAGGACATGTGACAAGGACCCAAACATGAATTTTAGTGTTATGTGGAACAGACATCGAAGTGAAAGGATACCTACAAAAGACTGTGTGGGAATTATACTGAGGTATCCCAAGATAACCAGAAGAGATATGGTATCCTGGGCTAATGTGACCAGCCTACGGATTTGGCATGAAGACCATTAGGGTGATTTTTGGTTTCAGGTTTAGATCTTAGGGGGCTTCGTACTCATACCATTTAGTTGGTAATCAAAGAACTTATTGTTCGATTTGAGTTGGGACTTAAACTTTAGAGGAGGCACATTAAGGGAGCTTTATTGGGGATTATGCATGGGAGCTGACCATATAGGGATTTGATTGGTTCTTAAACCTTTTAGGAGGCCCATGATTTTGGGTCATTTAGATGACATGATCACCACCTACCTCTAAGACCACACGAGTCTTGATCGGTGTGATAAAAAAGATGAGGGAGTGTATCTAGATATCACACATCCCACTTCATCTGCTAATAGATGGCACTGAAGGCCAAAGGGACAGAGTGTATACTTTTAATGTTCCCATTTTCTCTATTTGTTTCATATCGTAGATGATCATATTTTGTGATCTATCTGAATATGTCCCGGGAAGAGGAAAAGAAGAGATAAGGTGCCTCATACTTCAAGAAAGGATATGGGATTTCCTCAGTGGGAGTGACCTAAAACTAGTTCTAGGAAAAAAGGAAAAAACATTCAACAGTGGACCTCATCGAAGGGAAAGGATAGTGGTTTCCATTATTCCCTATAACATGGAGGTTCACATTAGTATCACAAGGTCGGAACCCTCATTACCATGTGAATGTAAACTCAAGGTCATTCTGGGGGTACGCCTTACTGCCAGGGTAACCAAAATGACTCCACTTACCATGGGTATGTAAACTCAAAAGGGAATGATGGTGCTCCCTACAATTTTATCATAAAAACTGTGTGGTATTAGAATATTCATTAGCCTAATTCTACTAGATTGGTCCATGGAGGGGACAACATGGGGGGGGGGGGTGGATGCGACAAAAGGTATAGATAGTATATGGAAAGTGGAGCTTCCTGGGTTTTCTCATTCCACATAGGATGTTCTTACGTAGGATGTGGCTTTTTCCATTTAGTGGGTTACTACATGGGAAGGGGTCATCCGAATACCATGGTGGTACGTGAGCTTGGATTCTGTCTATATAGAACTTTTCTACGTAGGACCCAGTTTCATGTACATAGTGTGGTTCTATATAGACTCAATTTTCACAAGTGTATTGATTTTCTAAATATAGTATGGTTCCACCCATGTAATGATTTGTTGCATGGGGTGCATGGTTTCAAAAAGTCCATTGGTTCTACACCTCACGAGGAACATGGCCATAGAGGTTTGTTAATATGTGGGATTTCAATTATATTTAGTTTGTTTTCCTCATTAATGTTATATGGAAGGGATTTACCTATAGGGAATTTTCGAAGGAGTCCTTCTCTTGTGGAGCTATCAATCTATCAATCGATCCATTCAGCTGATCTCCTTTTGTTCTTCCAATTATTGATCCCCTTTCATCTGATCCCCCTAAGATCTATTTATAGAGAATAGAAGAAATATAGACCAGAATAGATGGTTATATATGAGGAGGTTACGATACACATTTTGCAAAATACCATAGAAGATACCCGACCTGCGGATGACTTTATCGGTAGGGGAACAAGGTCACCATCTATAGAGGCAAGAATCGCCAAATCAGTCCAACGAATGAATTTGTTTCATTTGTAGGGATCCATCAACATTGTCTTTCCTAATAACTATTTTAGTTCACATGTAATGTCATATACGAGGTGAATACCTCCACCTATTTCCCGCAAACAAATTCATTTGTAGGGAACTGGCATCACAGTAATTCTTCTAAAAATTGTTTTAGTTTGCAGGCATCTTGGAAAGAGGGTCTCCTCCATAAGCAGTGATCCAAAAAGGATTTAACACTTAATGGACTGGATTTATCCATTTCTATTATATATCCTTTAAATTTTTTTCCTTTAACTCTTCCTTTAGTTTTCTTTATTTCCTTTGAAAAATAAAATGGATTATTCCAATTTCCCTTACAACATTTTCTGGACCCAACAAATTCCCCCAATCAGAATTGGTTTTGATCAAGACAAAGAGGAGGATATTTTGATGTATAAATCAGTCCTGACTTGAGCCAATTTGTGTTATGATGGTGGACCCATAGGAGGGGACCACTCCTATATATAGGGTCCACATCTCATTTTTCCTTTATAGTATTTCTCGGTGTAGTTGACGCTCCTATGAATCAATCTTATTTGTCTTGTTTCTATGAACTCTATCCTTTAAAAATACCCTTGTACATGAAATTAGGCTTTGAATCCATGATATAAAAAACTTCAATAACAAATGGTGAGTTTAGCCTTTTGCATAACATAGGTTTGGTGCACGGTTCACTCAATACACGAATTGCTTCTCCTCTGGCCAATGATTTTCAGGCCATTGTCTCATGAACATCTACATAATATTGGTTTGTTGATGGTGCATTCACACACTATTAGTTCATGAGTTTTTTCCATTTTTTATATTTTGTTATATCTTTTTCATATTATTTAATTTAGACTAGGATAGAAACTTCACAGGTTTCCTCTACTACTCTTCCTGCCCTTTCATCTGCTGATGAAAAGTGGAAGGATATGGTAAAATATATAAACAACCCAATCCCCATCATCCCTTTTCATCAGTCTTTAGTAAAATCTCATAGTGCAGGTCAAAAATAATATCCAATTTCAGATAGATTTCCTATCTATGAGTTTGGTCTACCATCTTACACGAAGATTGTAGAACCACATCGATCCATACAACCAAAAGCCTAGATAATTGATAATAGTAACATTCATTATTACCTTATTTCGAAAAAAGGATGATTCATATGGAAAAACTATGCTGCTGGGTCTCTATTGAATTATAATCCTTAGTCACTAGAGGGAAACCTACGATGACCCGATGATAAGGCCCATTGCTACCATAAAATTGTGTGGAAGTGCACAACAAATGAACAAAATTGATTCTCATTGAAATGAGACCCTTTTTATAGAAGCTCATTTACTTTGGAATGGGGTAGCCTTTTTAGGTTTTCTCGATCTACGAGGAACTCCCAATCGAGTTGAAGGGTGTGGGGATATATGAAGTAGTTTGGGTATGCCAATCCTATACTCAACAAAACCACACACTCCTTCCACAACATCTTAGTAGGTGGATCCCAAACACCAATACCTTTCATTTGGTTCATAGGGAGGTCGAAATCAGCCTCTGGTATATCCAACTGATTGTAGGGGTTCCCATTTTTGGATTCATGTACGTCAAATTTCCACCACCTCCTTCATCCTGGGACGATGAAGAGAGGACACCTCCTCTTTCATAGAAACATATTAACAAGGAAAAAAGACCTTTCGAATGAAAATGACCCTCTTCATAAGGAAAATATTTCATTTTCTATTTGGATTACAATATTTTCCATGAAAAATGGTCAAGATCCTCATACACAAAGACTAAGGAACTTCCCTACTATTGAAACCTGAAGGAGAATGAGTTCTTACTAGCCTATCTTGGAGGAGGTTCAGTTCAATGAATGGGCATCGAATATCTTCCTTAGTGATGACTATCTATTTCAATTGGTGGCCTTTATGGACATGTTTATAAGTATTTGGCTGTTACCAGTGTGTGATTCTAGCATAGGAGTTAGGGTCACAACCTTTATCATGGAAATTCTTCTGCCCATCAATCATAACAACCCTATTTTTTATTTTCCATTTAAACATGATTTATTATATAAAATTTCAATTAATAAAATTAATAAGATCAAAAGGTCTAGTATATTACGGAAATTAGGTACATTACATAACGACTTAAAATAGGAAAAAACAACATCTTTATTGAAAACTTATTTAACATGAAAAAAATATTCCTTTGTACTTAACACTGCATGGGATGACCTGAGGACATACATTATAAATGGGTGAGTTATAAATCCTAGTATGGAAATAAAAAATAAATAACATGAGGAAGATAATACATGTTAGAAAATATACATATCAATGAGGCATAAAAGAAACATGAATAATAAGTCATGATATATCATGATAATCATGACATGGGATATGTGGCAGCAACTTAAAACACTACATCATAAATTGATAAAGGCTAAACCTTCCAAGACCCCATGGTGGAAAAAGTTCCATGAAGGAATCTGGTAAACCTATATCAAAAAATGAAATATCACGATACATAACATTTCCCAATGTATTGGAGCGCTATCATGGAACACCCTTCATAATCATTTCATTTTCATGATTACGTGTTCCACATAGATCATGTAACATGGATTCATTCGTGGTCATAACTCACTCCTTGATCAAGGAGTGTAAAATACATACATATAAGTCCCCAATAATAAATCATATGTATATAAATGTGAAAACCCTTGATAAAGAAATGGGTATGATATTCACTACATAGTTATTTTGTCAGGGAGAATCATGGTGCAATTTCTGCAACATAATGGCTTCATATAGAAGTTCATAAAAATGGTTTTATAAGAGACAAAAGGGGATATCATAATTGATACATTAAATGGAAAGTAAGGGGGATATTTAATAACATATCTCAACATTTAAAAAAGAAAAATTATAAGACATAACATAAAAGGAATGCCTGATAAAAGAAAAGGGTGAAATATTCCTTAGAGAATTTTAGCATAGTAACGACTTAGGAAAGGGTAAAAATAAGAGATAATAAATGGAATAGAATAAAAATAAAGTTAAATAAAAAATAAGGGAATTATAATAATTGAATTAAAATATAACAAATTTAAATTATATATGCTAATTTCAAAATAAGGTTCTTCAATTGAAGAAAAGAGTGGAAGGTGAATATCCCTTATGAAGTTTTGTTATAGTAATGGGTGTACATAAGGGTTTATAAGATGGATTTATGAGAGTAAAAGGGGATACCAAAATTTAAAAATAATATGGATAGTAAGGGGGATAGGTAAAAATGTATCCCAACTTATGTAAATGGAAATCAAAAGGACATATCATAAATGAAGTGCTTGATAAAAAGAGGGGAGAGGGAATCCCTTACATAGATGTGTGACTCCAAAGGATTGGGATAGTCATATTGAGAGCTTTGGTGAACCTTGGGGATACTCTTGGGAGTAGAGGTTAGAGTTTGATTTTCATCAAGGTGTTTGAGTGAATAAAAATGGGAACATAGGTGAATTTATATAGAAAATGGGGGAGTTTTTATTTTGTTATTTTGGTTTTGGACACTACATAATAAAATATTAAAAACCACAAACCCTCCCATGGTTTATACGAATGGGGAGTGGTATAAATTATTTTATCAGGACAATGTATAAGGATAAAATTTTTTTTCCTTTGATTATATGGAGGAGAGTCACACTTTCAAAGAAATGTTTTAAATTCATAAAATATAATATAAGTTTTGGAGGATTCATTAAGGATTTATAAAATAAATGAAATCAAATTAATGTTATATTTTTTAAAAGGAAATCATATAATTGGATGAGTATACCATTTATTGTATTTATTAAATTACTATTGGGCTATTATGATGTCATAAAACACACTGTACATTAATATGTTACTTAATTTTTACCTAAAAATTCTACTGTCATAGAAAATTATGAAAAATTTACCATTAGATAATTTCAGATTCCTAATTCCAAAAATAATATTCATTTTACCTGAATAATTTTTAAAATATTTCAATTTTCACTTTTAAACTAAAAAACACACATTTATTGAAAATTGGTTGGTTTTTGACAATAAAAGTTTTCAAACCCTAATAAAAATTAAATTTGACTTCATAAAAATTATATAATAATTTATATTTAATAAAATTAATTTTAAAAATAATAAATCATTAAAATATTTTTTATTTTAAATATCCATTAATTCATCAAAATAGACTTCTTAATTGAATTTTATTATTAACCAAAAATAATATTTGTTATTTAAAAATCATTTACAAAGTAACAATAATAAAATGAAAATATATTCATTATTCTATAAAAAATAATCTACATATTCATATTTCTAGGGTCTTGATACATGGCCCTTAAATACACCAACATACACCCTAAGAGTAAGGTGCGTGATGGAAGGGTTTTGATAGGGTCGTTCGGTGTACATTGTTTGATCCATGATCTAGATGTGCTTGAAATTCTCCAGTAAACGATTTCACACATGCATAAATATTTAGATCTCAGTATGGGCTGGGTCAAGGGTAAAGAAAAAAAATTCTACCTCCCTCTAAAGATCTAATAAATGAGTTTCATAGGGTATGAACCTACTAGTTGAGGCCATGAATTACTTTGTCTATGCCAAATGAATTTTTTAAAACCCCATATTTATTCTAGTCATGTGATAATTGGTCAATGACTATATTATCATTGGTAAAGATAATTAACAGTCATTTAAAATGAATAAAAAAAATAAGTGCATGAGTTTTCTATATTCATAAGACATTTAATTAATTCAAAAAGGGGAATTTCGTTCATAAATGTTTGTGTTGTTACAATATTCCCCCCTTTAGAAATTTACCCACAAAATTTCATTTTTCTACACTTAAAACAGACGAGGTTAACTCTTATTAATCACCTTCTCCGGTTCCCATGATGCTTCGTCAAACATGTGGTTTTTCCACAACACTTTAATGAGGCTAATTGTATTATTTCATAAAACAATTTCTCTAAGATCAAGGATCTTCACTAGTTACTCCCCATAGGATTGTTCATTCTCCAATCATACCACCTATATATTGAGTACATGGGATGAGTTTTGTATGTAATTTCTTAAGAAGGATACATGGAATACATAGTGTACTTGAGATAGGTTTTTTGGGAGTTCTAGTTGATAGACCATTGCTCCGATGCAATCAAGGATCGCAAAAAGTATGATATACCTTGGACTAAGAATTCCATTTTCCCCAAATCTCATAACACTTTTCCATGGAGATATATGGAAGAATACCATGTCTCCAAAATCAAACTCTAGGGCACATAGATGATTTTCAGCATAGATTTTCAATTGAATCTGAGCAGATTTGATGTGATGTTGAATGGTCATAATGTTCTCCACCATTTACTTGACCATTTCAGGACCTAGAAGTTTTCATTCCCCAACTTTATCCCATCATGATGGTGTTTTCACCTCTTACCATAAAGGGATTCATAGGGCACCATTTGGACGCTGGATTGTAAAATGTGGTTGTAATAGAACTACTCTAAAGGAATATGTTGGTCCCATATGCCTTTTAAGTCAATTGAGAAAGCTATAAACATGTCCTCAAGTGTTTGGATGGTCTGCTCAGGTTTCCCATTAGTTTGAGTGTGATAAGTCGTAATGAAGTTTGACTTAGGGTTTAGAGAATGCTGGATACTTTTCAAAACCATAGAGGTAAATCTTGGATCTCGATTGGACACAATTGATAGAAGTACTCCATGAATCCTTACCACTTATCTAATGTATATCTATACCAGTTGATCTTATGAGAAATCATCTCTAATCTCAATAAAGTGTACATCCTTTGTGAGACGATCCACAATAACCTATATAACATTATTTCCCATGGATTTCTTTAGAAGTCCGGTGACAAATTCCACATTTTTGTTTTTCCATTTCCATGTTTGTATGGGTAATGGTTGAATCACCCCCTTAGACTTCTAGCTTTCAAACTTCACATGATGACATGCTAGGAATTTCGATATTTAATCAGAAATATCTTTCTTGATGTTATCCGAACAATAGTGCTCTCAGATATCTCGTTACATCTTTGTATTTTCTGGGTGAATGGAGATATTTGAACTATGTGAATAATCCAATAGTTACCTCATTAACTAGGAATTTTATAGAAAACATAGTCTTGTACCAAATATCACAATTCCTTCTTTATTAACATTGAACTCTGTAGATATCCATTTTCCTATAGTTTAAACTTTCTTATGAATTCACACATCATCTTTTTTAGAATCCTTTATCCATTACAAAAGAGATGGTTGAACAATAATTTGTGAAAGGATTGGTGATGTTTCTTTTTTTATGATTTACATTTCCATACTATTCAAATATAAGAAGATTGGATTGTTTTTAATTCTCATCAATGATACAATTATTGGTTATTTTCTACTTAGAGCATCCACCATTATTTTTCATTCCCAGGATTTGAGTAGTTGTAATCCTCGATGAGCTCAAAACATCATCGCTAGTGCATATTAAACAATTCCTATGTGAATACCTATTTAATAATTTTGTGATCCATATATATTTCTCAATTCTCCCCACATAGATAATGCCACCATATTTTCAATGAAATGATCAGAACTGCCAATTACAGATCATGAATGGGATAGTTTTGCTCATGAATTTTAAACATTCTTGAGCTGTAGTTTGTGACTTTTCATTATTCATTAATACACATCCCAATCACTTATTCAAATCATCACTAAAAATTACAAAGAGTTCCCCACTTTTGGGTAGTGTGAGAACAAAGGTAGTGATAAGACTTCTATTACACAAAATGGATCTTTCTTTACATTCATTATTCCAAGAAACATTTACTCCCTTCCATGTTAGCTTGGTAATATGGTTTGAAAATCATGAGAAATTTTAACACAAATCAACAATAATATCCAGCTAACCTAAGGAATCTATGGATATCTGTCATAGATTTTTCCTCAACCATACCTCTATTAATTTTTCTTTTAATGATACTCAAATATCTCATTTCTTGTGATGATGTTCCCATATAATGAGACTTATTTCTACCAGAAATCACACTAGCTATACTTTTCATAGGGCTTACCATTTTTCCTGGTCTTTAGCAATGTTCTAAAATTATCCTCATGATCCTTCTTGGTTTTGGATCCTATTAGAATATAATTTATAAATACTACCACAAATTTGTTGAGGTAATCTATAAAGACTCTATTCATCTTGTACATAATGGTTGAAGGGGAATTAGTGAGTTTTAATGGAATCACTATGAACTCATAGTGCCCATACCATGTACAAAAAGTATTATTGGTGATATCATTCTTCTTAACCCTTACTCGGTAACATACCAATCACATATCCACCTTAAGGAACTATTTTTCTCTATTTATCTAATCAAACAAGTAATAAATTCATGGAAAATGATACTTGTTCTTTACAGTGATCATGTTGAGCTCACTATAATCAATGAAAAGGCGCATTGACCCATTCTTCTTCTCGACAAAGAGGGCTGCTTCACTCCATGGTGAAGCACATGGTCATATAAACCGTTTATCCAGATTCTTTTATAGGTGTTTCAAAAGAACATTCTTTTCTATAACATCCATCCTATAAGGAGTCTTGGATATTGGAAATGCACTAAGTATAATCTCATTTTAGAATTTTACCTCTCATCTAAGAGGAAGACCATGCAATACTTTAAGAAATGAATTAGATTATTACCTCATCATATTCATGTTTTAGTGGTTGATCCTTTAATTATACTCAATCATTTGAGAAAGGTAAACATGATCATAGAGTAATATTATCAATTCTTGAGATGTTGGTGCTAAATAATATTCATCCTCTTCCTTTCAATTATATAGAATTGGGGGTTGACTTTCCACATGGAGAGATATTCCCCTCTTACAAAAATTTATGTTGGATCTATATAAAGGAATCCAATCCATACCTATAATTTCATCAAATTCCACCATGGTAATTATGATAAGGTAATATGGTAAGTTCAACCCACAATCATTGATATGTGAGGAGTTAGATACATAGGATGCAATAATTTCCCCATTTTCCATTTTCACCGACATCTCTACATCCATTCTTTGGGGTGGTATTTGTATTCTTATACTATAAAGTAATATGTAGATTCATAATCAAATAGTATGTTCTATATTATTTAATATATAACTAGAATACCTATCACCGATTCATTGTAAATATTCACTTCAGTGGTAGTGATGGAATAATCTCTTCCTTTCCGCCAAGAAGGTTGATGGTTGCCTCTGAAAACCCTTGAATTAGTGAACTAGTTTGAAAACTGCAACAGTTCCTTGAAATTAAAGTAGTGAACAATGTGTTGATGGTTGAACTAGGAATTACTTTCCACTGTCACATTGGTGGGTTTCTCCTGCCAATAATCATTATCTTGGTGACCTTGTCTTCCACACCAAAAGTATTTCCTTGTTCCCTAAAGGATGTTTCTGGGGTGCTTCTTTCTACACATTTGATAAGTGGGTGGTGGAAATTTCTTAGCACTCTTGGATTTATCCATCAGTATGTTAAAGTTAAATTCCACTTTCCACTTCATATCCCCATGAAACCCCTGATATTTATTAATATCCATTTTTACTTTTAGTTAATGTAAGACAAGTTATTCATATCTATCAATGTCACTGACTTCCAAGGATTTTTGTAAACTGGGATTTATCCCACCAAAGAAGTGGTCAACCTTTCATTCAGGGGTAACAACAAAAACAAAGGCATATCATACATGTCTTGTGATGTTTTCCTCATATACCACTATATATTCGTTATCATTTTTCTTGACTTCAAGAAAATACCTTTTCATATTAGGATGGAGGGTGCGGGGAAAATATTTATCAAAAATCATTTTCCAGAATTATTTCCACTCTATTTATTTAATCTTTTCCTCCAGCTTCATATTCTTGATCAATGTCAACCATTTATCATCTTATCCATCCAAATGATAAGTAGATATAAGAACCTTCTATTGTTTGGAACATTTAATCATGGAGAATATTTTTTAAGTGGAGTTTATCTATCATTCCATGTTTAAGGGATTAGACGATCTATTGAAAGTTGGAGGCCTTTGTCACATGAATCTCTAGACCGTGGGTTTCTCTATCTTAGGGGGGGGGGGGGGTTGGGTGATAATATTGATATAGGTTTCAATATAGAACTTGAGTTAACAGAGATAGTATCACGACAATGTTAGGGATTCCCACTCCCATAGGCATTGACATCTCATTAGGGAAATCATGACACTACCCTTCACATTCATTGTTAGCAGGATTCATCATATTTCCATACATTGGATAGAATAAATGGAAAATTAAGGATGATTATTTGAAAAAATTAAACACATAAAGGGTAATCCAATGAAAAAATTGATAACTTATAAATTAAATTTATCTCCTTAACTTATGAGTTTCTAGGCTTCAATCTAGGATATCCATGATCTACTTCCCAACATATATTTTTTTTGGGATTTTTTTTCTTTATTCCCTAAATAATGGGTTTTAATGAGATTATGAATTTACCAAAGAATATCCTATGAGAGTGTAAACATTGGTGCACAGTAAGGCATGCTGTAATATTCCAGGTTACCTTGAGTCAGGCCCATAACACCTTATCAGAGTTGTTACTCCTAGGTATATCTATTCAAGAATCACGTCCACTTTCATTATCTAGACACAAATGTATTTTCATTATAAACCACTTACTCTCTATTTAACAAAATTTAGAGATGTTTTATTACACCTACTATTATCTTTAAGGGTTTTCACTAGGTTATTATAATCCTAATCCTAAAGATCACTAAACCTATCATATGATACAGTTTATAACAACCCTAATATTTATTTAGAATTTAAACTCAATTTATTAAAAAACTTACACCTAATAAAACTCAAAATATAGAGAGGTATAATGTATTTTGGAAACTAGGTACATTAAATGACAACATAAAATATGAAAAAAATAATATCTTTACAGAAAACTTCTTTAACATTACCAAAAGGTTCCTTTTTACTTAACACTGCATGGGATAACTTGAGGATATACATTAGAAAGGGGTTATCTATAACATCCCATATGGGAGTAAATAAGAAATAAAAAAAGGAAGAAAATACATGGTAGAAAATATATATATCAATGGATCATAAAGGAACATTAATAATAAGGAAGGATATAGTATGATAATCATGACATGGGATATGTGGAAACAACATAAAACAATGCATCATAAATAGATCAAGGCTAAAACCACCAAGACCCCATGGTGGAAAAATTCCCATAAAAGAATCATGTAAACCCATATCCCAACATTACATATCATTATACTGAATAATACTAAATTTTTTGAATCTCTATCCAAACACACCCTTTATAATCATTTCATTCTTATGCTTTAGTGTGCCACATAGATCACATAACATAGATTCATTCATTATAGTAATTTATTCCACAATAAAAGAGTATATAATATATACATATAATTACACAAGAAACTAATTATATGTTAATAATGGTGAATTCTCTTGATAGGGAAATGGGTACGGTATTCACTACACGATTATTTTGGCATGGAAAATCACAATGCAATTTCGGCAGCATAATGACGTTATATAAATGTTCATAAAAATGGGTTGATGAGAGAAAAAAGGGGGATATCATCATATATACATGAAATGGATAGTAAGGGGGATATTTAATCACATATACCAACATAGGCAAAAGGAAAATTACAAGACATAACATAAATGGAATGCTTGATAAAAGAAGAGGGTGAAAGATTCCTTACAGAATTTTAGCATAGTAATGGCTTCGGTAAGGGTCAATATGAGAGAGAATAAATGGTATATCATTATAATAACATTAAATAAGAAGTAGGAGAATGATAATAATTTAATTAAAACATAACCAATTGAAATTATATAGGATAATTTCAAAATAATGTTCTTGAATTGAAGAAAAGAGAGGAAGGTGAGCATTTATTATAGAATTTAGGCATAATAATGGGTGTACATAATGGTTCGTATGAGGGATAAATTAGAGTGAAAGGGGAAACTGTAATTTAAACAGAAAATTGAATATAAGGGTTATAGGTAAGAATTTATCCAGATTTAATAAAATCAAAATCAATAGTGCATATCATAAATGTAGTGCTTGATAAAAAGAGGGGAGAGAGAATACCTTACATGTATGTGTGACTCCAAAGGCATGGGAGAGGCATCTTGAGAGATTGGGGTGCCTTGGGGAAAATCTATGGAGTAGAGAAAAGAGTGTGGATGTGAATAATAGAGTTTTAGGCAAGAGAAACGAGTGATTGGGTGGGTTTATATAGGAATGAAGGTGTATTTCTTTATTATTTTGGTTTTGGACACTACATAATATAATATTCAAAATGAAAAACCATTCCATAGTTTTCCCCATGTTTTCTAAAACATGGGACTGGTATAAATTATTTTACAAGGATAAGGGATGAAGATAATAAAATATTTCCCTTGATTATATAGAGGTGAGTCACACTTTAGAAGAAATTATTTTGAAATCATGAAATATAATATAAGTATTAGAGGATTCATAAGGATTTAAAAAATAAATAAAATAACCATAAAATTAAACTATATTAAAGGTAAGACATATATTTTTACAATTATAACATTTATAGTATTTATTACATCAGTATTGGGCCATTTTGATGTCCTAAAATAAAAAATACATTAAAATGATATTTAATTTTTACCCAAAAATTCGATTGTCTCAGAAAATTATGAAAAATTCATTGTTAGATAATTTTGACCTAATTCCAAAAAAATATTAATTTTATCTAAATCATTTTAAAAATATGTGAATTTTCACTTTTATATTCAAAACTAAGATTTTTTGAAAATTAACGTGTTTTTTATTGATAAGAGTTTTTGAACCCTAATAAAAATTAATTTTTTTACTTCATAAAAATTATATGATAATTTATATTTAATAAAATTAATTTAATAATAATATTTTATTAAAATATTATATATTTCAAAAATCCATTAATTCATCAGAGTATATTTCTTAATTAAATTTGAATATTAACCAAAAATACTATTTGTTCTTTAAAAATTATTTACAAAGTAACAATAATAGAATGAAAAAATGTTCATTATTTTATAAAAAAATGTATATATTCCTATTTATAGGGTCTTGATATATATCCCTTTAATACACTAGCATATTCCTTAAGATTATTTTATGTGATGGTGGGGGTTTCATGAGGCCGTTCGATGAACATGATTTGGGTCGTGATCTCATTGATCTTGAACTTCTCTCATAAACAATTTTGATCATGCTTAAGTTGTCGATATCAGCTTGGGATTTATCTAGGGAAAATCCCAGAAATGCTATCTCCCTCGGAAATTATGATAAATGGGATTCATAGGGTATGATCCTACTGGTTGATGCCATCAATTACTTTATCTGTTCCAAATGGATTTGTTAAAACCCTATATTTATACTCATCATGTGATCATAGTTCAATGACTATATTATCTATAGTAATGATACTTAACGGTTATTTAAATCTAATAATACAAAATAAGTGCATTATTTTTCTATATCAATAATACATTTAATTAAATAAAAAATGGGAATATCATTCATAAAAGTTTGGGTTGTTACATCAATCCTCAACTGATTCCAGGTGCTAGTATCCAGACATATCTTCAATGCATAAGTGGGGTCATGGAAATAAAATAGAACAAACGTAATGAGTAATATGGGATTGATGAATGAAATTAGTTGGAATTAATATCCTGAATCAATTTACATGACTGATTCTCTTACAATACTTAGTCTTCCCCTACAATAGTTTTAGTGAATAATGAATCAGAGGTCTTCGTTAAGTGAGGCTACCTTTTTTCCTTGAGTGATGGTATCCTAGTTGGTCTAATTTATATGGAACTTAATTTTGAGGGATATACACCATGTATATTCTGCCTTTAATTTGGCTATTTACAGATGATATTCTTTCCTACTTCTAATAGCACACACCAGGATAAACACTTCATGATAGCCGAAAACATTGGATAATGTTTACCCAGGAAGATACCCAATGTAGGATTAATCTTCCCAATTATGTGGGTTTTGAGCCCACACTCATGAATGGAAATTCCAATATTTATATTGAGTCATATCTAAGTGGTAAACAGGTAAAGATTATTCCTATTGTAAAATACCTTAAAGAGTCTAGGGATAAAGGGGATTAAATGAAATCCATTGGGAATTCTAGTCCTAGAATGAATCCATAGAAATTGTTTTCTTCTGTACCCCCAATAAGGGTCTGAGAGCCTGAGGTTCAACCACTCAGGATATCCGTGCCACTATTAAAGGTAAAACATCTATCCCTTATGATTCTTCCTTTCCCATAATATAGAGGCAATGAGATTGATTACTGGGTGGTCCATCTTCCCATTGTCAGTTTCCTCACATTCTGTGGCACTTTCTTCAAGAGAAAGAGGTTACTCTTATTGGGTTTAGCTATGTGTTAGTACCTAATGGAATTTATTATAATTATGATCCTAAATGGGTGAATCTATACCTTCAGGATATCGAGACCTTGACTCATACTCGATGGAATTGTTGTAAATATTATTATTGGGTACTTTCTATGGTAAGGTTTTCCATCAATGAGGATGATGTTGATGATGGTCATGCCTCATGGTGTGACTATATTTCAATTATCAAAATGTAACTAGAGCTTGGGTGATTCCTCACTTCCACCTAGAACCTCACAAACATCTATCCCCTAATGGTTCTAGAGAGGCAGAGGCATCTGGGAAGAGATTAAAATTAACATAGCATGCTTCACTTCCTAGAAAAAAATCCTTTATCATTATCCATTGACATTATAGCTGCATTTATAGAAGGTTGTAATTTCTTGGATAACTTAATGGAAAATTCTTCTAAGGAAGATATCTAGAGATGCTTCAAGAAGATCCCTTTGATCTTTTGGGATTCAGAGCCTCTATTTAACCTATATGGATTTATTCTCATGAACATCCATATGAAGTAGACATATAACTAAATGATATAGACAACTACCATCATTATTCCAAGGATAGGACTTATTGGTATCATGGAGTAGGATATATGGTGGTAATCCTAGATGATAAGGATATTTAAGGAGTAGTTACAATATTTTTTAACCTCGAAATTTCTTCTCCTTGCTGTTAGGATCCTAAAACATCATTACTTATACTTTTATGAATCTGACAATATTAAGGAGATGAAAATTTCTGTGGTATAAACCCCTAGGGGATCTTTATAAGGGGAATATTTTTCTTCAAATGTGGGGTTACTATAGAGGGTTATCCCAGGGCCATTGAGCATATAGAGGCAGTCCTTGCAGATCCTACTAGAGTATTCCTACACCCATTGTTTATCACTATTTATACAAAAGGTTCATGATAAAGATAAAATTTTCACATATTTTATACTATAATTCAATGTTTTAAATCCCACCATAGTGTT
Organism: Viscum album; assembly: GCA_963277665.1. NCBI lineage: Eukaryota > Viridiplantae > Streptophyta > Magnoliopsida > Santalales > Viscaceae > Viscum > Viscum album. The sequence continues at coordinate 173,007,723 of OY728119.1, read as the reverse complement.
ATTTTATGGTAAATTGTCACATTTTTTTTAGATGAATTTTGAGCATAATTGATAAATGGCCTAATTTTGGGATTTAATTATTTTATTGGTATTTTGTAATTCGACCATAACGTTTTCTAAACTAAATGAAATTATGAAATTTATTTTATTTAGGTTTCCATACATCATAGGGACCATTTAATCCTACTGAATTCAATGCTCAATAATTCATTTGGAGGCTCAAATATAGCTCACAAATAGGGCCTCTAAAGATATGTAAAAATATGGACACTTTTGCTATTGAGATTATATCTTCATATGGGCCAGTCAAATGAAGCTTAAATTCATCATGGAGATAGAAAAGAAGATGGGGATAAAATTTTATAGAGGATTACACATGGTATTCAGCTTTATTAAAGGTCATAATGGCGTGTAATGTTGGAAAAGTGGAATATGGAAAGTCAACTGACCAGATTAAATGTTTCGGACTAAAATAGTAATAACTTTCTACACACATCTCAATTGAATCTAAATTTTTTTAGATTTGATGAGGGAAAAAAATGTAACAACCTTTATGAAGGAAACATTCTATTATTCAGAAATTTAATTAGGATAAAGTTCAGATCAATCAGGTGGATAGATTGGGAGCCAAAAGTTTTCACCCATTTTCTTTATAAATTGTCATCTCTTCTACCTCTTACAACATAAATTTTTTTCAAGGGGGCATGGTGGAGTTTGGTATCTGTAATAGTTTTTTATATTTTAATTATTTTTTATCCTAGTTATTCTTCTTCTTATGTGCATTTCTATTCTCTTTCATTTTATATTTTCTGTTCTCCCACAATGGTACTTCTAATCTCCATACAAATGAAGAACTAGCTCTTGTTGTTGTTCGAGGGGGGAGTGGTGGTACTTGAGATCATTGTGCTTAAATTCTTCTCTTTATTTTATTCTGGTAATTTCAATAGTACTAAAATGGTTTTGGTTTAGGTTTCACCCCACTTTCATTGTAATTGATTTCTCCTTCCTATTTTAATATTTTCCCCTCTTTCATCATAATATAGTATCTAGGGTGGAGTAGCATTATAGTGATGATGTGAGTAAGTATTATCTTGCATGAAGAGGGTCAGTGAAAGATAATAAAAATTCAAAGTAAGGTGTTGAGTGATAGGGTTGATCTCAACATTGATTAGAGTATTGAGAATAAATATTTTTAAAGAACAATGATTTTATCACCACGATCTCCCAAGATCGACAACGATTCTTCAATAACTTCTTTGTGTCTTCTTTCATTACATTGTGTTTTTAATTTTATCATTAATATATATATATATATATTATATTTTATGTATTTTCAGAATCAAAAACCTTTTTATATTAGTATATAATAAGTTTTATATTAGTTAGGTTATAAATAGTGATAATAGAAATTCAGTCTATTGCGAGCGGCCTCTTCGAGATCAACCCTGGGTTGTGCCATTATGGTACACTCTTAGGTAATAATAATTTATTGGTGAGGAGTCTATGAAAAACCCCTATCATAAATTTGGCACCATTTCCGGGGGGGGGGGAGAACTTACTTGCACTATTTTTCAACAAAAAAAATCATAAAAATCATAAAATTCAGAAACCAAAAAAATTGAACTTCATTGTATATCATTATTTTCTTAGTTCAATGATGGAATTTCAAGGTAATTTTTCATTTGTTTTTCATGATAAAAATATTTTTGAGGTTATCAAACAAGTATCACCGAAGAGTCAGATGGATGAGAATGAAAAAATGATAGAAGAGTTGAGGAATCAAATGACATTTATTTAATCTTCCTTGAAGGAAATGACATATCAAAAGGAGGCTTAAGAAACAGAGGAATCAATAACTATTTTTCCAACATTTTCAATTGAAGAGCCATGTGAGGATGAAATTATTATGGAACAAGCCTCAAACCTATCTACACCATTTCCAGAGGATATTGAAGAAGAATACTTTCTAGTTGATGCACATATGGGAGATCAAGAACCCATCCACCTCTCTCTTTCTTTTTAATATAATGCAGAAGATATACTTATTGAGATGGAGTTTCCAATGTCCTTTCCTGAAGATATCAATTTTCAATATGAATTACTTGAAATGGAAGATTTATTTATTGATTTTTAATGGTTTAATCTTAATCAAACTTAACTTTTTTCAGACTTTTCCCTTACTAAATTTTTTGGACAGAGCACAAATGGAGAATACCTTAGATGTTAAGGAAGGAAACACCCAAGTGGCGGTGGTCAAAGAAGAATAATAGATAGAGAATAATGTGGTTCTACTACCTCTTATTCAACAAATTTCATACCATATAGAAGATGACATTAAGAAAGTCATTAGAGAGCACCTCTATCTTCTTTTCCGTCCCACACTGGACCTTAATTTATCTCTTTATTTATTCTTAGGGGGTGGGAATTTTCTTATATTTTTTAGGGTTATCTATACTTGTTGTATACTCATGGACACTAATAAAAGTCACACGTGGTGTTTCATATCAATGAAACCACACCCACCATTTGTTTGGGGTTAAACAACTACAACTTCTTGATTAGGGGAAGTAAAATCCTATCACCCACATAGGGGTTATAAACCAAGTTCTATTATCTTTTACATACCTCTTTCTTTTTATTTATTTTTCTTATGAATTTATTTATTTATTTCTTCTTTGGAGAAAGTGGTAGCAGCTATGAGCTTATCTCAAAGATTCCATGGGAAAATAATGTCTGGTTATATCTTTCCTTTCCTTTTTTCCCTTACATTTATTTTTATTATGAAAAAATGAGGGTTATTTAAATCTATGTGTGGGGGGAGCGTCAAAAATATTAGTTGTTCATGTGTTATTTTCCTTTTTGTTTTTCATATTTTTAGCATTATTGAGTTTCAATGTAAATTATGATCATTTTTAACACATCAATTGATTTTAAGAAAATTAAAAAGATTTTTTTAAAAAATGGATTTTAAATGATTGTTGATGTGAAAACTTTATACTTGAATATGATTTTCAAGAATTTTTATGAGTTTGACAAATTTTTGAAATCTATGACCATGAAACACTTACTCAAATAATTTTTCTAGTCCTGTGAGGTATTGTGAACAACTTTGAAATATTTTTCCTAATACCCACACATTCTTGAGGGAAACATGGATTTTGTGTGAGAAACAGAATTTGTGATTTTTCTCTTTCAAATATTGGGATTTAGTGGAATGTTTTTGATATGATTAAGGAATCTATTTGGATAGACACATTTTTATCTTTAGACTCACCCTTACATCTATCATTCATTATCCCTTTGATTCTATGAATTGCGTTATAAGTTTAAGCCACATTAAAAGTTGATTTTTCCTTACCTACCTGCACTCTTGGTAATTTTGCATGGATATTTCAAGTTTGAGTGTGGGGGAAGGGCCTTTCATGTGTATTTTTTGGGATGTGTTTCACTTTTTGGAGGTGTGAGGTTTTTGTCAATATTATTGGAAGTGGATAATGAGATAATTAAGCTTGAGTCAATAATTCATTGTGATTTGTTTCATTCATTCTTTTATCCTTCAAAAAGAAATTGAAAAAAACATGAAAAAAATGGAGGTGAGCTTGAATGTTTCATTTTACCTTCTTTTATGACTCATGTGCCTCTTTAAAATAAAGTCCATGTTTGTCATCCATTCATTTTATTCAATTGTGAGCTCATTCTCCAAGAAAAAAAAAGAAACAAATAAAGCTATGCCTTTCTGGAGATTAAAAAAATGAGAAAAAAGGGGGAGAATTTTGATGATATAATTAATTGTAATACCTAATTGGATTATTTAACATGTTATAAAATGGGATTTTGTGTTCTTTTTCACACTTTCAAGGGGATCTGAGTGAGGTTCATCTTGTGTTTTTACTTGAATATTCATGCATTGTACTTAAGAGTCAAAACTTCCTCTTTTCGGCCATAAATTTCCAATCATTTTCTCATCAACCCTAGGACACAAAATTCACCTAGAAAATACCTCATGATTGAAAATATTTTCATGTTTCACACTGTGGAGAAATGAGAATTGTCACAATCATATGGTGATACATGGGATTTCCAAGTATGAGCATAACTCTAGATTTAATTTCTCTTGAGTGAAGAGTGATATAAAATTCAATGTGAGATAGGCTGTGATTGGGACATGGATAGATTTATGAGGTTGAAAAAATTTAAATTTGAGTAATGAGGATGTGAGTAAATTGTTTTTCATATAGGACACATGATGTAATTCTACTTTGGAAATGATCATTGATGTTTTATCATGGTTTATTGTTGTGTGTATTATGATTTCAATATATAATGATTGCCCGAGAGTGCAATTGTTAAGTGTGGGGGGAGTGATGAAGAAAACATTTTAAAACATTTTATAATATAATTCAATGTTTTAAATACCACCATAGTTTTATTTTATGGGAAATTATCACATTGTTAGTTTTTAGATACATTTTGAGCATAATTGAAAAATAGCATAATTTTGGGATTTAATTATTTTATTTATATTATTTAATTCATCCATAACTTTTTCTAAACTAAATGAAATTGTGAAATTAATTTTTTCTGTAGGTTTCAATACATCATGGGTCCCATTTCATCCTTATGGAGTCAATTCTCAATCATTCATTTGGAGGCTCAAATATAGCTCACCAATAGGGCCTCTAAAACTGTGTACAAATCCGGAAACTTTTAATATTGACAATATATTTCCATGTAGGACAGTCCGATGAAGCTTAAATTCATCTTGGAGATATAAATAAAGATGGGGATCAACTTTTATTTAGGATTCCACGTGGTATTAAGCTTTATTAAAGTTAATAATGGCGTGGAATGTTGGAAAAGTGGAATATGGAATGTCAAATGACTAGATAAAATGTTTCGGACTAAAATAGTGTTAACCTTCTACAAATATCTCCATTGAATCTGAAAGTTTTAGGGTTTAATAGGGAAAAAAATGGAACAATACTTATGAAGGAAACATTCCATTATTAGGCCACTTATTTAGGATAAGGTGCGGATCAATCAGGTGGAAAGATTGATAGCGAATTTTTTTCACCTATTTTCTATATAAATTGTCATCTCTTATACCTCTTACAATATAGCCATTTTTCAAGGGGGAATGGTGGATTTTGGTACCTATAATAGTTTTTTATATTTTAATTTTATTTTATCTTAGTTCTTCTTCTTCTTCTGTGCATTTATATTCTCTTTCATTTTCTATTTTGTGTTCCCCCACGATGATCCTTCTAATCTCCATGGAAGGGAGAACTAACTCTAGTTGTTGTTCGAGGGGGGAGTGATGGTCCTTGATTTCATTTTTCTTAAATGTTTCTATTTATTTTATTCTGGAAATATTAATAGTACATAAATGGTTTTTGTGTAGGTTTCAACCCACTTTCATTGTTATTGATTTCTTCTTCCGTTTTTAAAATTTTCCTCTCCATCATCATAATATTGTATCCAGGGTGAAGTAGCATTGTGGTGATGATGTGAGTGAGTATTTTCTTGAATTTAGTGATTAACAGGAAGGTTTTGAGTGATATGTTTGATCTGAACATTGATTTGAGTATTGAGAATAAATATTTTTAATGATTAATGATTTTATCACCATGATCACCTAAGAACGACAACAATTATTTACTAACTTCTTTATGTATTATTTAATTACTTTTTGTTTTTAATTATATTATTAATATATATTATATTTTATGTATTTTAAGAATCAAACCCCCATTTATATTAGTATATATGAAGTTTTATATTAGTTAGGTTATAAACAGGGACAATAGAAATTTGCTGTGTTGCGTGCGGCCTCTTTGAGATCGACCGTAGGTTGTACCACTATGGTACACTCTTATGTAATAATAATTTATTGGTAGGGGATCTAAGACAAACCTCTCTAATTAGTTCATCCCCATGGATGACCAAAAAATGTTGACAAACATCACATCCATCCATATGCATAAAAATGGCGATTACATGTAAATGTTGTAAATTTTTATTTGGATGTCACAATATATGTTTCAAATTGTTTACCAATAATCATTCAAATATTCTGATTTAGGTCTCATAAGAAACCAAGAGACCATTATTCAGATGTCTATGGATCCAACTCCTTTTGAGGCATAGGTGATACCAATGGAATCTATAGCTGAACAATATAGCAAAGCTGGGCCACTCAAGGCCGTTGGGGGAATCCCTAGCCTTAAGGGGGGGGGGGGGGTACATATTCATAATTAAAAGGCCCTTTCCTCAACAATCAAGGAGTCCACATAATCATAAAATCCAACATTGTGCATTGATCCTGACCACTTTGAGATAAATGATACAACTTTACCGATGGTAGCTAATCTGGATGGATGTCCCAAATTATCAAATAAAATTATGGAGATTCCATGTTCCAAGGGATTAACCATTCCAAACCAAATGAATTAGACCCTCATGGAATGGGTGTCTTCATGAGTCAATATCCCAAATGATACTACTCATAACACTCTTCCAGGGGATACACCCATAGAGGAGGGAGCGACCCTAGTTTAAGGAGGATTAGAATTGGATATTGTTCCTCATTCCATGATGGTTGTGGGTACATTTTCTATAATAAATCCTCTATAACCTACTGATCCAGTTGAGCATGGCCCTTATCCATAGGTATCTTTGGAAAACCCTATGGTTCCATTACAGGTTGAGGATGTAGTGCCAACATTTTGGGGTGGTGATTCTCTAATGGAGGTTGGATAAAATTATGCTTCAGAAAGTGGTGGTTAGTTGTCCAACTTCTATAACAATTTAATTATTTTTTGGATTTATATGTCCATTTTTTTAAATCTCATGTTTTCACGATCACACCCATAATAACTTTCAGTTGCAGATGATTTTTTGATTCTTCCTCTTGTTAATACTTCCAAAGAAGCAACTAGTGAGGGGTTGAATCCCACTGATGTAATTATATCATGACCCTCTCTGGTGGTTCTCATTCCTAAATACATTCCACCCTATGATAGTGATTCTGAAATGAACTAGGAGGGCCTTGTTAGCCTTCATACTAGTCTCCAAAAGGTATGGATAAATATCTACACACTGATTTTTCAAACCCATCTTGCAGACACACCAAATAAGCTGCTCAGATTAGGCCACATGTTTTCAATTCATGGGCATAGAGGGTAAAATTATTATGGTATTTATGATATAGTGAAGTAATTGGTTTCTTCTATATAAAGAACTAAAATTCTCCACTCTATCCTCTATTATACGGAGTCTACTTCTCAAATCTTCATGGCCAGATAGATACTTCTTAATGAATCCATCGAACATGCCGGGACAATTACAAAGCTTTAGGGTGAACTGTCAGTGTAGAGATCCTCATTGAAGAATATTTATCAAATATGGAATGAGTAAATTAGGAACTGGACCATCTTAAATAGGAAGTTATGTGAACTAAGGTGACAGTCGATGAAGGGTTATTATAGGTGAATGAGGAGAAAAAATATAGATTTGATGCAGCTTAAAGAGTAGGGGATTTTTAGGCTACTGCCACAATAAGGACTGGATCCATATCAAAAATTCACTACACCACAGAGGACTCAAACTAGGAACCGGTATAGCTCCATGAATCTATTAACAAACTCTTGTAATTTTTACATCCCTCTCACATAGAGAGGCTACAAGTTGTGGATCCTCATATCATCTTTATTTAATGGAATTGAATTTTTTTTCTCTCTCTAGTAATTCTATATCTTTTCCTACCCTATAAATGTATCATATTTGATAGTACTCCAAATGATGATCCTCATCGGGAACCAATTTAAATCATGATCCATGATAATTAAATTGAAATAGTCAAATTAATCTCCAATTTTTGCCTAAATTGAGGGATCCAACGAGCATAATTTGACTATTTATAGGGTTACATGGAATACCCAACAATCTTTGTGTATTTTCCACCAACACACTAATTATTTTTTATAAACTCAATTTTGTTTGGGATTAGTGGGTATAAATTGACTTTTTTAGGCCTCCCTTTGTGGGTTTTTGATAGAAAACGTTTTTGTGTGTATTTAATTCTTCTTTACTCGATATTTTTCTTAAACCCTGGAAATAATGGGTTTAACGAGATGATACTCAACTTTTCTCATGGGTTCCATTTGTGGGTTTCCATCCTAGTGAGTTTTGTGTCCCTTTTTGTGGGTATATTAGAGTATTCCAAACCTAGAGTAACATTATAAATGTTTTAGGTCAAACAACTTTGACCATGAATAATGAGGAAAATGCCCCAAAATAGGGTTTATTAGCTAAAAATGGTCCAATATTTTTTATACAATCATGGAGGATTTTTCTTGACCATGATCTATGATTTAAGGATGCAAGACTTGATACAGTGAATGGAATCTATTGGGGTATACATAAGTAGGAAAAGCCTCTCATGAAGATGAATTTTCCTTCAGTTGATAGACCTCCATTTTTGTGTGTGTGGGAAACTTATCCAAAGACACCAATGAATATTTTTCATATTAAAAAAAGGTTTCCATAGGCCTCTAACCATTAATTTATAATGTAAAATAAATTTTATGGGAATTTTGATTTCTTAAGACCACCAGGGTCGCTTGTCAAAGGAGTGGTGTCTAAAAAATAAGAGTCCATTTATATCAATTGTGATCATGAATGAGGAACACTCCTACACATACTTGGATTTTGTAAATGATGGTTGAATCATGGTCAAATTTAACATCATGGGAATAGAACTTTTGAGAATTATTATTTAAATTCATTTTACTTTGACCAAGGGGGTAAACAATTTTCCTTTTTCATGAGAGTCTGAAAAGGAATGTTTAATCATTTTCATGCCTGAAAGGGGGAAAGGATGTAAATTTTCATTTGTTTTTTTTTGAAAACATGGGAGTGAGGTGGGATGTAAACATCATATGGGTATATAGGGGTAGGATAAAGCCTCTCCTGAGGATAAATTTACCTTTGGTTGATAGGTTGTTTTTGTGGGAAACTTATGCAGAGCCACTGGGGAATATTGTGAATAGTCAAAAAAATGTGTATTTACAACAATATCCTTCCATTTATGATGTCCATGGATGGTTATGAGGATTTTTACCATTCCAAATACCTAGTATGGTTTGTGAAACAATTGGGTTCCTAAACATGAAAGGGGAATTTCATGTCAAAATGTTTTGTGTATAGGTAGAGATTCTCTCACTATACAAGTGTGAGGAGGGTCCCAGTGCAGGTCTAACCTAGGCATGGTAAAAGTGGGGACAAATTGGTTTCATGGATGAATCCATCATATGGGATTCAGGTGTCACAATGCATCCAATGAAAATTGGAATCAATTCATACATAGTTCTTTTAAGGTTTCTCCATATAGGGATCTAGATCAGACATAAGAGTGGGACATTTTTGTCTTATATACAATCTCACCAATGAGTCAGGGATCATATTTTACTTTCCTTTTTGGATTTATTTCATGCATAGGAACATGAGGGGGGTATCCTTTGCTTTCTCTGCAAATTTCCCATGTAGACCCGATTTGTACATTAAGAGGTGGTATTTGGAATCTTTCGTGTGGTTGGGCCCAATGATGAACATTGGGTATCAACTATCATGTTGTCTTGATATCTTATGATTAGTTTGTTGATATAGAATATATAATTAATTGGAGGATAACTGGTCTTGTATGAACTTACATTCCAATGATGAGAGGGGGTGAGGAGTGTTTAAAACATGATTCTAGGGGTTCTTGGATTAGGAGAGATGCTATGTGGGCTTAGAATTCATTGACCATATGGATGTAGGAAAAGCCTTTCTCGAGGATGAATTTTCATCAGGTTGATATGACTTTTTTTGTAGGAAATTTATTTGAATCAACCAGGTCATATTGTGGATAGTCAAACAAAGGTTTTATCAAGACACTAACCATCCATTTCAAATGGTCGTGGAGGTTTATGAATATTCGTGATTTCCCAAAGTACAAAGTTTTATAAATGGAAGGGTGTCTATAGAAATATTATATACATTCAGGCCATGATGAACCATAGAGTTGGGAATTCCCTACATAGATCTGACACCTATGTAGGGTGAATTTTTTTTATGTTTTCTTGTAGTTGAGCATAATATTTATGTTCTTAGTGTCACTATATATCCTTTAATAATAGGAATCAAACAAAATTTAGTTCTTTACATTATAATTTCTTCTTGGTTTCGGCCCATGAGCAGGGATAGGGTGTTTTTTTCCTTTTCCATGAATCCTTGGGGAATCCCCTGCCTAGGTCCCTAAGCCCATGTAAGTAGTACTCAGTGTGAGAAACAAGGGGCAGAAAAGTTTTAATCCACCACCTCAGGATGGTGTAACCCAAGATATGGGCATTTTATATTTGTTGTCTCTAGACTAGGATGCAAATCTGGGCATCACTATGCATCATTCTTAGGTAGGAATCAAGTCAGATGTAGTTCTTTAACTAAACATGCTGGGTGACCGATGCTAGAGGAATTTTCTTATTGGGTGAGAACATTGAGAGGTTTTGTTGTTTAAAATTGTACAACATTGAAAATTTATCATATATTTTACCATCATATGATTGGTACAATTTCCATAAAATATAGTGTCTTGTGCAAAGGATGTTGATGAGCCAACATGAAAGAGGAAAAATGTGCTTATTTTTGACGTGGTCCTACAAATAGGGCATGTTTGGGTGTCCCCTTCTTTGACATGGTTTGCATATAGAGGAGGGTACTTTTTTCTTTTCTTCTATGGTTGGGCCTGGGTCATAGGATCCGGAAATCATTACATTTTCAAAGGGATGGGAATCATTCCCCACATAGTTCTATATATAAATTATCCATCATAGGTCTTTCCCATATGCTGGGGTGAAAATTTCACTCTTGGGGTGAATGGACAAGGATGATAGTTTGAGCATTACTATATATCCTTCATGGGAAGGAATCAAGCAGTATATAGTTCTTGAATTTCCATGCACAGGTCTCACCCATACATAGGGAAGAGGGATTTTTTGTTGGGGGTGGTGGATAGAACCAATTATGAAATCAAGGCATCTCTACGTATCCCATGAAGATAAGAATCAAGTTGTTCATAGTTCTGTGACACGACATGATAGGTGGAAAATAACGGATGCAATGTCCTCTTGGGAGAGAACATCGTGGTGTTATGCAGTTTAATTTCATGAAATAAGGTCATTTTGGCCATGTAGTTTAATTTCATGCAGTAAGGACATTAGAATCACAATTTAATTTCATGTTGTGTGGATGAATTATTTTAGAAACTATTAGTGAGTGGAGGCTAATCAGTTCGAGATATTCAGTCATAACCTTGGTGAAAAGGGGAAATAAAGTGTAAAATGTGGTTTCAAGAATTCTTAAATAAGTAGAGATGGTATGAGGCTTGGAAACCATAGAGCGTATGAAGTTAGGAAAAATCATATTATGAGGATGAATTTCTCTTTAGTTGAAAGATCTTTTTTGTGGGAAACTTATGTAGAGCTACCAGGGCATATTGTGCATAGTGAAACAATGGTGTTCTCAGAAAACTGAACTTCAATTTCTGATGGATGTGGATGTTTATAAAGAACCAATATTACCCAGAGCACAATGTTTTAGAAATTTAAATGATGTATCCCAACATGGAAGAAATATCCAAAATATGATTAGTTGTGAGGTATATACTTCCCTAAATAGATCTGTCTTGTATATAGGGGGTGGAATTTTGATTCCTTGACAGATCCTTATTATGGATTCTAGGGTTTGGAATCTTCTTTATAGATTTTCATCTACGTGTTAGATATGGTGACATTTGTAATTGTGTGGCTGGACCCAGGTGTATAGTCCATGCATCACTACATATCTCATTATAATGAGAAGCATGATCTGCATAGTTCTTGACATACCATATAGTTTAGCATCATATGTTAACAACATAGGTTCACTATTGTGAAGGTTGAATACATGGTTTTCGTTTTTAAGTCTTATTAATATGACCATGGAAACCCTAATGTGGATTATTACGCCTTGACCATGAGGGGAATCCACTAATGAAACTCCTAAGCCCACATGAGATGTGTTCATTGTGAGAATCAAGGGATAAAAAAGTGTTATCCCATGACCTAGGGATGATGTAACCAAGAATGGGGGAATTTTACATTTGATCATTTTTCACAACTGGATATGGGTTTGGATAATTGGGTGTTACTATGTCTTTCATTGGGATGAGAAGCAGTATGGACTCAGTTTTATGAATTTCCATGCACAAGGCTAAACCATTCGCAAGGATGGTTCATTTCATTTTAAATTTTATAGTGGAGGATAGGCCAATATGTAAAATCTTGGTGTCACTATATAAACTTAAAAGGAAGGAATCAAGATGTAGGTAGTTCAAGGAAAAGATCCCATCATAGGTTTGGTCCGTAAGCTTGAAAATGGGAATTTCTTTTGTGTGGAGGCTGGATCGAGATGAGATTTCCGGCATCAACACTTATCCTTGTTGGTCAGGAATCAATCCACATGTAGTTTTTTAAGTATGTTACATGTATCAATGCTACTAAAATATGACCTTTAATAACAAAAAAAGAACTATTAATCACAACAATGATTAGGTATACCTTTATCAGTTCTTTTTTAGCATTCATAAAGGGAGACTTTATCAGCGCTAAAAAGGAAGATGATAAAGGGATACCTGCCTAAATTTGATGTTTATATAATAGCACACCCAACCTATAATTTTAAAACATATAACAACACACCAAAACCATAATTTAGAAACAAAACATGTAGAAGAAAACTGCAGTTTAAACAGCACACCAGAATCAAACATACTTTATACATTTAATTGACATCAGGAATACAAAACTTTCCACCCATTGTATATAAAAAAAATATTATTTACATTTGAATTTTTTTTCATATATTTACATTTACAATTGTCCAAAAAACATTCTAAAACATTAATATTTCATGTTTTGATGCCCGTGATCCCCCCTAAAAAATCTCCACCCATGGTATCAGTTGCTGAACAAATCATCTAAACCAGAGAAAAGGATTCCACCTATATAAGGAAACAAATATTATGTTACTAATACTTTAAAGAAATAAATTAAACATTAATATGAAAGAACACATTAATAAAATTCTAATATTTAATAAAAAATGAATGATTTGGAGTTATACTGGTCACACTATGCATCCTTTTGAGGTGGGGTTGATTCTTACACATTAAAAATGAGTTATGGATTATTTTCCTAAAATATCAAAAAAAAAAAGAATGAATTTGATCATTTTTGAGTATGTCACTAGTTCTTTTATTAAAATTAATGTCAATTTTAAAAAAATGACAAATTTGGAGTTACACGAGCCATAATGCACATTGTATTTAGGTGTTTCTGATTCTAGATTATCACAAATTACTGATGGATTATTGTCCTAATGTATCAAAATAATATGAATGTGTTTTCTCATTTTTATATATGTCATTTTGTTTACTAAAATGTCATTTCAAACTAAAAACATGAATTTTGAGCCATAACAGTCGCATCAAGCATCAGTTTGATAGGATATTTATTAATACACATCGAAAATGACTTATTAATCCCTCTCCTAAGTTATCAATACAATCGGAGGGAATTTGTTTGGTTTTCAGTGAGTGACACATTTTTAACTAAAATATCAATTTTAAATTGATAACAGAAACTTTAAGTCATACCGGTTAAACCATGCATCCGATTAATGTGAGGGTGACTCTTATATGTAAAAAATGACTCATGGATGATTTTCCTAATGTATAAAAACTATCCGAATGCATTTCCTCAATTTTCAAATGGTCACATGTTGTTTTTAATAAAATTAAAGAGAATTTTAAATAAAAAGAGACACATTCTGTTATATCAGCCATACTATGTATCGTATTGATGCGTGAATAATTCATACCTATAACAGATTACTGACCAATTGTTTTCATAATGTGTCAAAACAATCTGAATGCATTTTCTCAGTTTTCAGAATGTCAATTGTATTTTTTTTTACAAAAAGTTAATTTCAAACTGAAAACATGCATTTTTAGTTATACCAGTAAAATTTTGCGTCAGTTTGACATGAGACTAATTCATACACATTACATATGACTTATTAATCACTATCATAAATTATCAAGTAATCGGATCCATTTGTTTGGTTTTTAGTGACAAACACTTTTAGTTATACCAGGCACACCAAGAATCATATTGAGGTGCAAGTGACTCATACACATAAAAAATTACACATGGATAATTTTCTCAATGTATAATGATAAACTTAATTAATTTTCTCTATTTTAGTATGTCACTTATTCTTTTTACTTAAATTAATGTCAATATTAAATAAAAAAAGACACATTGGGTTACACGAGCCACACTGTGCATCGTATTTTGGTGAGACAGATCCCTAAACATCAATAATGACTAATAGATCATTTTTCCTACAATATAAAAACAATCCAAAAACATTTTATCAATTTTCAATATGTCACTTGTTGTTTTTTACTTAAATTAATATCAATTTAAAATAAAACGACACTTTGAGTTCTACCACCCCCACCGTGCATCATATTAAGGTTTGGCTAATCCCAACACATAAAAAATGACTAATATATAATTTTCATAAAATATAAAAATAATACGAATGTGTTTTCTTGGTTTTTAGTATTTCACTGGATGCTTTTACTTATATTAATGTCATTTTTTTAAAAAGAGACACTTTGAGTTATAACAGCTACACCATGCATCAGATTGAAAAGTGGTTGACTACTAAACCTCAAAACTGACTCATGGAACGTTTTCCTAAATTATCAAAACAATACGAATATTTTTTATTAGTTTAATGTACACCACTTGTTGTTTTTGAAAAATTAATGTCAATTTCAAATAAAAAGAGACACTTTGAGTTTTACCAACCACACCATTTGTCTTATTGATATTTGGTTGATCCCTACACCTAAAAAATGACTAATATATAATTTACCTAAAATATCAAAAACAATCCGAATGTGTTTGCTCAGTTTTCAGTAGGTCACTTGCTGTTTTTATTTAAATTAACATCAATTTTAAATAAAAAGAGAAACTTTGAGTTGTACCGACTACACCATGCATCATATTGATGTGAAATTGACTTCTACACATCAAAAATGACTCATGGATCATTTTACCAAAGTATCAAAACTATTGGAATGTGTTTTCATGGTTTTTAGTGTGCCACGTTTTTTTACTTAAAATAATGTCAATTTTAAATAAAAAGAGACACTTTTTTTCTACTAACCACACAAAGTTTCTTATTGAGGTGTGGCAGATCCCTATACATCAAAAATGAATAATATATTATTTTCTTAAAATATAAATACAATTAAAATGTGTTTACTTGGTTTTCAGTATGTCACTTGTTTTTTTTATTTAAATTAATGTCAATTTTAAATAAAAGAGCCACTTTGAGTAGTACCGACATTCTTAAATGTAATTTATAAAACTATTATTAATAACCCAAGGATATGAAACATAATAATGGTTGATAATATATGTTCAATTAGTGTAAAAATGGAGATATCAATGATCATATAAGGATAACATGAGCATAATGATGATAGAAGGTGACATTAACATTCGAAATTCATACCCAGCATATGGAAGTCAAATTGTCATGCTATTTGTGTACATTATTTCATAAGGTATGATTCCATTTCATTTATGATTGCATCTATATAGTCTTATGAATATGATTCTTTTCAATAGTCATAGTAGTACTGGAAAAATATAAATACACAAATGATTAATAAATATTTCAAATGAAATAGTAATTATCATAGAAAATACCTCTTTAGGGATGTTGGTTTGTTTATGGAACATGATCTCTCTCATAAATTAAAAAACATAATAACTGTAATATTTTCTATTGGTTTGTTTCAGAAACTGTAGAATCATTTAGGATAATAAGTGATTTTTTTTCATATATAACCTGATACTTATCCAGTCATAGTACTTGTGTTCTTCCTTGTCCTTATCCCCTAGCCTCATTCCTTTTTTAGAAAATAGTGATTCACCTACCTTTCATAACATAATCTGAATCAAAATATAATATAAATTATATAATATTATATTAAGTTTTAAAATTTTGGATGTATCTTGTTACAAAATGAAAAATGTTGTTAGGTGTGGATGATTTGTTGGATATCCATGCAATGAATCTAGGAAATAAATCTTTGGAGTATCCAAATATACTGTAATAATCATCCAATGATACCTAAAAACAAAAAAAGGAATAACTAATGAATGAAATAAAAATAAGTTGATATTATTAAATTGTAGATTCTTTCCCCTGCATCGTTGGTGTTAAATAGAGTCTGTCATCTAAAATTTTTCTTTCAAAGCATTTGATTAAACTTTCCACTATTTTATCCCTTTTCTGAGGTTTTATTTTAGATTCTACTATTAATGTGATGTGATAACTAACAAATACTAACTTTTTTCTCATGGGAAAACCTCTTCAATTGTCATTCATATATACGCCTTCCAAAAAAATGAAGTGTATTTAGTCATAATTAACACTGTATATCGGCTTTTGGAAAATGAAATCATGAGAACATACCTCATGTATACATTTACAAATGAGCTGCCTAGATAGTCATAGTCAAGGATTTCAGTTGAACTCTCAATGCCAACAAAGTCTTGATCGTTCACTCTATATATGTTTTCTTCAATTTAAACTGTTTGGTTTCCACTTTCTTTTTTTACTTTGTTTCCACATTCGCCATAAATGATAGTAAATGTAGATATATAACGGGTGGAGTAATTGTGATTTCAGTAGATATTTTTGATCAGTTGGTCAATCCATTATATGGTTTTGAGATGACCTTTAAATTCACCCCTTCTTTTTGTTATTATGTAATAACATTCATCAGTTCAGATCTTTTTCATTAACTATTAAATTTTTATCTTGTAAAGTAAATTGGAATTGAATACCTTATTGTGCACATGATTTTTTTACAAGATATGACGGCCTTGTGATGAATGTTACAACACATTTTTCTACCATATTAGTATCATCCTATTTTATTGGCATAGGTATCCCCGTGATAGATTCACGAGCTATGTTGATCGACACCCGCATATGATATTCTAGAAGTGGTCTATTGTGTAGCATGTCCTTTTGAATATTTAACACCATATCCCTCTCCACAAGGTGATGTGTGGGTGTTGAAAGATATAAGTCACATCAATTATCACCCTTTATAATATCCTTTCAAAAAATTTATCAATGTCTATTTGATTCACATTTCACAGAAACATTTATTAGAACATTTATTACCTCTTCTAAGACATCTATTTTAGGGGAATGGCTAGACTCATAGCTAGTGGGGGGTGGGATGGGATCTTCATGAGGTGGATATTCTTGAGTCGCTTATTCTCTTTTCCTATCCCTCATTAAAGTTTCCATCATCTCCCTCTCCCATTGTAATTTTCCTTAAAGGGTAGTTATTTCTTCTCTCATCTGTTTTATTAATTCACTTTTATTTTCCTTTTTTTTTCTCAAAATATGTTCGGCATGTCACCCCATAACCCAAATATCTGATGTGGCCATATTGTTCTAGTAGCTTCAAGGCCACTGATAGTTTGTGTTCATCCGGAACAAGTATTATTGGTTCTTGTGACTATGTTGGATAAAAAATAGGAAAATAAGAGATCATTGTTATGTAATATAGATTTAAATAAAAACAAAATTTTATTATGTAATACTTACACATGATTCCCACACTTTTTTTGTGTTCTCATCTATTAGTATCATGTCCTTATTTACATGTTCCTCTTTCCATAGCACATGGAATGTGATGGAAGTGATTTTGTATTGCGAGTCACCAATATGCATATAAACAGAGGAACAAAATCATGGTGTTTTTTCATGGATCTTAAAATAATTTTAGTTGAATTAAAATATGTATAATTTGTTTTTCAAGGGAAGTTTACCCCATAATTACTTTACAGTAGGGGTACACTTGTTTTTTTACTTGTTCCTTATTTTTAGAGATCAGTTTCTCTTTCATAAATAATTTTTTAATCAAAGTGATGAATACATATATCATCAAACAACATATTACTAGCCCAAATGTACCTAAAAAGACACATATTCATGATGACTAGTAAACACACCCCACACTTCTTGGATTATCATATGTGAATAGATAAGTAGTGGGTGTGGATTTATTTTCCCTTAAACATATTTAAGATGGTGTTATGTTAGGATTGTGTGAAAGCCTTTTTGAATCCTTCCAAAAAGAAGTAATACATGATTTTTATGGGAGTCACCTACTATAAATGCACTCTGAAATGGATGATAAAGAGTATTTCAAGGTTTCATTATATTATTTTTTAGTAAAATAATGAAATGATATCATAAAGTTACTATAATATCTTTCCAAATCAGTGTCATAAGCCTTGTTACAATATGGTGTAAAAAAATTATGTTAATCAACACACATTTCCGAGTGAAGATTCCAATATAACTACTGAACATGGATTTGTTGGGGTTAACATGTTGACCCCATACATTCCATATGACCTCATATTTGATGAATTTGGCTTTTTTCCTTAAGTATTGTTGCTAGAACCTTCATACTATGAAACTCCCTTTTTTATATGATTCCAGTCCTTCATCACATTCCATTTCCTAGGAATCAGTATCATCAATATGTTCCTCTGGAGTGGTCATATAAACATGTGAATATGGTTGTTGTACCTCTGCACTAGGAGTATAAACAGGTTGAGAAACATGTTGTTCCTTAGGAATGGGAGCACCAACACATGTAGAAGGTCACTCCTATACACTTCAAGTAGCAGTAGGTTGAGAGACCAGTTGTTCCTCAGGAATTGGAGTACCAACATGTGCAGAAGGTCTCTCCTCTGCACAGCGAGAAGTAGTAGGTTGAGGGACCTATTATTCCTCTTGATTGGGAGCACTGACATGGGCACAAGTAATTATCTTCACACGTGGCTTAAAATTTAATTTATAGTACATAAATGCATCAACAAATAAATAATAAAATTAGATAACATGATGTATATTATGAAAACATACAACCTGATTATTGAACTCTCTTTTTCTATTTTAACGGCAGAAGTGATTTGACCCCACTATCAATGATCCATATCTCTTAATTCTAGTCTCCTCTAACATAAAAAATTCCATGTAAATTGGGATTACTGTGAAATTATTGCGTCATCCCAATGAATGGCTTATCCTCAGTTGAATTTTCATATAACTCTTTAGTGGTTTTGTTCAATGATAGAACAATTTACCACTTTCGGTTTACATGATATGTAATAAAAAAATACTTGTACTTTTTTTGATTCTATTATAAATGGTTAATCTTTGTACCCTTACTAAAATCATCTTTCTCAATTCCCAATTCATCTATTTTAATGGAAATTCTATTATCAACCCACTTGAATTGAAAAATTGTCACTTGGAATGTTATATAATCCAACTCCCATATTTGTTTGATGATGCCAAAGTATGACATATTCACGTAAATTGAATTTCTATCCTTAGTACCAAAAACATGCATAACTTTAGCCATGTGTGAGAATCCACTATTTTTCAAGGTACTGTCTTCATCATGATCATTTTTATATAACGTAAAACCATTAATTACATAAATATTGTAAGATAATACATACACACTTGGTCGTCTAGCTATCCATAAAAGTCATTCTAAATTTGAATCCGTATTTTTATCTCACTCCTTCAAAATTTGGTTTTGAAACCATCCTATAAAATATTGGTTATATGTATTTGATTTCCATCTTTCATCAATATATGGATTCAAATGTCTAATAATTTATTAATGGGTTTAGACATATGGGAAATCCTCAAAACCGTTATGAAAAAAGTAAAGGTGGACATTCTCCTAATCTGTAATATTGATTGTGACAACATCTCTTCCATAAATACCTTCACCTGCAAGCTGTACAGTGTGATGAGATTTTTTTAAACCATTTCATTCCACAACAGACAAGTATTCCTTATAGAATTCAAATACTTCCTCAAAAATATATCTATTCTCAATACAACCCTCTCGCTGACTTCAATTTTTGACACAACCTTTCAAAATCTTCATATACGGTTCAATGAGGGTACATCCATTTAAAGTGTACATGACAATATAGTCTAATCTCTCTCACCAAGTTAACCATCAAATAAACCATCATATCAAATAATGTTGGTGGGAAGAACATTTCCAATTCATATAATATTATGAAAATTTCTCTTTGTAAACTTTTTCAGCATATAGATTTGAGGAAGAAATAGAGTTTGGTTAATGTATGATAAAAATTATTGGAAACAATTCAATGTAAATCTATAGGTATTAAATCTTTCATCAAAACATGGAGTTCATGTGATTTAAGACCATTTAACTATAAATCGGTCAATGACATGATGCTCTTAATATTAGATGAATACCCCTATGGAACCTTTATATCATTAAAAAAATTTCAAAATTGATATCTCTCCTTCCTGGAATGAGTGTAAGCAGATGGAGGAAGAAAAGTTCATTTTTCACACTTCATTGGTGCCAACTCTTCTCATATTCCCATGTCAACCATGTCCAACCTAGCCTTACTTCCATCCTTTTTTTTTTCTAGTTGCATTTAGCAATGTTCCGATGACACTATCACATAATATTTTTAAGATGAATAATATGAAGAATGTGTGTAAAATACAAAAAATTTTAGTATGGTAATTCAAAAAAATTGATCTCCCTTTCTAAATGGTTTTTCTTAGGTTTTTTGAAAATGTTTTACCAAAATAAGTGTCCATATATTTACTTTTTCAAATAGTTGTGCGCCTTTTAGTGGAGACAGTGATTTACTTTCTTCTTAAACATTCATCGAATGATTTTTTCCATGATCGGTGATTTTGTCTTCAGGGTAGAAATACTCGATGTCCTAGAAAGACAATTCATGATGAATGTTTCAAGCTAATTGACTCTGTATCTTGTTTGTAGATGGGAAACCCATGAGTTCCTTTAATTCTATATCCTAAATTTTTTTCATAATATGGAAAGTCATTTATTTTTCTATACAACATGGCTCTTGATGTGAATTATTAATTTTTGTGAGCATCGTAAAACGTAACACTTGAATCCCTCAATAATTTCAAATCCTTGATCAGTGGAGACAAATAAACATCAATACAATTACCTAATTGTTTTGGTCCTGATATAAGCATAGATAACATGATGTTTTTTCATTTCATGCATAACCCCGATGGCAAGTTATAATTTACTAACATAACCGGCCATGTACCATGAGTGCTATTTTGAAAACCAAAAGGATTCACTCCATCTATAGATAATGCAAGATGAAGGATTATTATCTCGTTTCCAATGTATGGATACTCATAATCAATTTTATTTTCAACTAAGGAGAGTATGTCAGGTGATGTAGTTTCCCATATTTATTTTTTCTATCTACGTGCCATGTCAATTGCCCTGTAGTCTTCTCACTTACATACAAGAACCTAAACCATGAAATGATTGGAATGTACCATACAAATTTCATAGGACCATATTCATATTTATTGTATATAGAAGAACCACAATTTTGGTATTCTCTAAGTGATTTGTAGTCCTTGTGAATTAGTATACAGTCATTTAGGCATGCATATACTATTTTAAGGATCATACCCATCAAGAGTATAATTCATTTCACGTCATATATTCGGATCGAGATCACATTATCTTATGGGAACATGCTATTCAAGAGAGAAAGTAATTATTTAAAGATATAATCACTCCATCCATTTCCTAATTTTAAATTATAAAGCTTCAGTAATACTATAAATGCTGTATATTTTTTTAAAACCAGCATAAAATGGTGTCTTTTCACCACTTTTTAACTGATCAAACAATTTTGAACAATCACAAAGTTCATCTTCAACTATCCTTATGATTTCCTCAATATGATCTTCATCATCATTCACACCTGTAATAATGTCCTCTATACGATCTTCTTCATTTTCTACACTTGTAATCATATAAGATGATCCAAAAAACATAGTGTTATCCCACCAACTATCTATATTATCTTTTCCCCCCATGTTTATTCTAATATTTATATCTTCGATCTATTTCGTGACCAACTCCTCTGGACTAACTTTCCTTGAATAAAAATGATGTAAATGTAAAAAAATGATTTGATAATGGTCACATGCATGATCTTTTTCAAACATGATGAAATATTTCACTTCATCTTCATACTCTTCTGTCAAACGATTGACATCTATCTATTCTATAGTCATATTCATCCTATTTGATTCAGTGACATTATTATTTAAAAAAATAAATACACAAAATTTTTATATAAAAATTACCCAAGGATAAAAAATATATATCCTTTAAGAAACCTTTGAAAACTACTTATCAAATCACAATTGAAATCCCATTAAAAAAATACCAACCATTTACAAAAATTCTACTTTAAAATAACACACCATTTTTAAAATAAACCAATTAGTTTCAAACAATCTTTCTCAAAACCCCAATTATTTTTTAAAGCATCCAAGGAAACTTCATGAACAAATAATCCAAATCATTTAAAATTAATTAAAACCCTCTATATTTTAAAAACTTTAATTTAAAAAATCACACACTTCTTGTTAAAATGAAACCAACATTAAATATACTTTCAAAACATTCACATCTATTTATGAAAGCCAATCAAATGAGTTGAAAAACACTTGGCATGAAACCTATACCTAGGCCAAGTGTTTAAATAATTTTAAAGGTATTTAAAATAAATAATTTATTTTAAACATGTAAATTTTTTTAAGAAACATTTCAAAACACTTGAATCATTTCAGAATAACCCCTTAGTAATTTTTATAAAGTCATAAATCCCAAGAGAGGTACTTTATAAATGATACATGAATAAAAAATAACCAAAATTCTATGAAATATAAATCTATAAAAGTTTTATCATGTATTTCATGAATAAATAGTAGAAATCCTATAGTTTACTCCCGTAATACTTCTGAGGAGTGAATAAGTGATAGATAAAGACATAAGTGTCACTTGAGAATGTTAATTTTGAACATAAAGTCATTTCTCTAGAAAGTGGGTAACCATATTCCACTTGATGCTTGAATCATGTACTACCTAAGCTTGATACTTAAAATATGGTATATTAGAAAAAAATTTCCCCTTCTTTAGGGTATACATTAAGTCAATGTTAAAGGACTATAGGTACTTATACCTTCTCCGCTATCAATGGTTCATTTCGATTTGTGATTAAATATTTTTCAAACACTTTTTTAGTGTATTACAATAACACCTCAGTGAAAGCACCACTATTTCCAAATCTAGGAAAGTATTTGGGATGTTTCAATTATGTGTCCTTAAATGTATGGACTCATAAGAAACCACAAGACAATCATGGAATGGAACTCTTTAAATCCCGACTCCTAATACATCACAAGATAAGCCATACATATTACCCAACTCATTTATGGTCAAGATTGATTTTTTAATCAATAAATATTTAATATCTTATAAGGATATATCTTTAACATCTAATAAAAGTAATATACCACATTATTGGTTAAGGCCTTCTTAGTGCATCTAATATAGAGGAATCTCAGTTGACCCTCCAGTAATAAAAGTGAACCCTTGAGAAAATAACCATAATAAAATTCTCATTTCATGTTCAAAATATTATTGTGCTATACACTTTCTCTAAATGATTATTCCAAAAACACCTCTGTCACATGTTTATTTTGCATGTTTTCCCACTTTCTTGCAGTAAGTATCAACTATTCATCCAGTTTCACCAACTTCCAACATTTCATTGATGTCTCCCCATTGAACATGTAGACTTTCAAACACTTTCACCATGTCTAGCTAAAACCATTCACTTTTTATGAATATTTAATGTAACTCTTACTTTTCAATGAATGAATCTTACATTCTAAAAAAATTTGATCAATAAAATGAGGATAAGACCTTAAGATATCACTATTAGAAAACCTATGTTTAAAAAACCACAACTTCTATTAATAACCTATAGAATGCATACCATTACACAATCTACTTCTAAAAATCACATCTCTACAAATTATCACATCTATAGGATATTTCAATAACTACTTCCAATAAAAAAAATGAGGATATGTTTGGGGGCCTCTTCTTTAGGTTGAATTAATCTATAAATGAGTAAGGATTCACATTCTAAATATTTTTCATGCTTAAAGAATAGTTAATAGAGACTACATATCATTTATCTCTTTAACATAAGAGAATAACTATGGTACTAAACTAATATATGGTATGATTTTACATAGTCTATTTTCTAAAATCATCAAAAAGACGTTATAAATGATATTAAGAAGACTATTCATTCTAAAATACTTAACTGAAATCATATCAGAAATGTCTGGAATAAAAGTTATTAGAGTATCATTATAAGTCTCAATATAATTCGTACCTCTCAAAAACTCATTCATGAAGTTAACAAAATCAAGTACCAAAATAGTCAAGATCCTTTTAAATAAAATTTCAAAAAGAAAATATAGGTTAGGTACCTTTGACGAATGCATCAACCAAAATTCTACAACCACTTCATAACATTGAATATCAGTAATTATTAATTCATTTATATAATTTGTTAAAGATGTAATAAAATAATAATTTATGTATTTATATATTAAATTATTCTAAGAGGAAAATATGGTTTAATAATAATATGTTATTAAATTACTAATGCCTTTATTTTTATCAACCCACATACAAATATCATCCTTTAACCTTGAAATATGATTATTCCTCCATCTAACTATGTGTTTTTGATAAAATAATGAAGTGTTTTTCATATACATCATTAAATCACATGTCTTATATAAAAAAAGAAACACTTATTAACATTTAGAAACCCCTTTAAACAATAGAAAACACCAATAATCTAAGTTATGGGTTGGTGTTTGGTGAAGTGTTCAGTCATTATTGCAAGTCATTTCAAACGCAAGATACATCAGTATAAATTACCAATTTCTATATTAAAATGTTTAATAGGAACCAACCAACATGAAATTCATTTAGTGTGCAAACAAGGAACATAAAAGACCCTAATTTTCAGTGGGGTATTTAGCCTGTACAATTCATAACATCACCATCAATATCAAACTATAATAAAATATGAGGAAAAACCATTCCCCCTTTATATTTAATTATAATGTTTTTATATTTGATTAGTATGGCGTAACAATAAACCATAGGAAAGAAAGAGTAGATCCCTACCACATGAAACCCAAACAAAGAAAAAATAAGGAGAATCTCTACCTCAAATAACTATTTTAACTCGTTAGTGTATCGTAGTGAAAAGTAAGATGCCCGCACACGATAACTGCGTTGCTAGAAATGTGGATAAACCTATTATGCACCAGAATATTATCAAAAAATGCATAAACATATAACTCAAGAGAAACCACAACACTTTGATGATTTCTGGGGAAAGAACAAGAGGAAAAAAATGAGAAAGAGGAGAAAACCCATGGAAGAGTAGTGGTTTAGTGCACGGAGGAGGTGCGTTTGTGGCAGAGGAGAAGCGTGCGACAAAGGATTCCTATGACTAAGGAGAGGTGTGTAACAGAGGAGAGGTGAATAGTCAAGTAGATGCACATTGTGGAGGAGAGGTGAGTGGGAGAGGAGAGGCGCAGTGGTGGAGGAGTCCTCCGGTGGAGGAGAGGCATGCAACAGAGGAGATGCACACGGCAGAACAGATGCGCACATCGAAGGAGAGTCACGACGGGGGAGGAGTCAGCAGGAGAGGAGGAGGAGGAGGAGGCGACAACAATAGAGATAGGCTCCTGCAAGAGCTTGAGGGGTGTGAGGAAGGTAGAGGAAGTTAGAGTTTTTTTATAAAACCCAATGAAACTTTTATCTATGATAGATAAATAGCGCTGATAAAGGTATGTTTTATCAACACTAAAATAGAAAGAACTGATAAAATACTCATTTATCAGCATTTTTTATGCTGATAAAGTATGCCTTAACAAGCTCTAAAAATATAGCACTGATAAAGACACCTTTTATCTGCCCTTTTTAGCGCTAATAAAAATACAGGTTTATTAGTGCTAAAAAGTGATGATAATGATATAATATTAATAATTTATTTATATTATTATATATATTGAATAAATTATATATATGAATAATAAATATATATTTATTTATAATTATAACTATAAATAAATATAAATATATTAATATTTATAAAACCATAATTTAAATAATTATTAAATTATTAGAAATATACTTTTTTTATAATCATAGAAATATTTTAATAAATATTCTAGTTATATATATTTATAAGATTATAGATATATATAACTATATTTATACTAACTTTATAATTATTTATATGAATCTATATAGATTTATTTAGAATTATAAATATAAATGAATATATATATATATATATATATATATATATTTAATTAATTATAAAATTATAATGAATTTATTTTTATAAAATTATAATTTTATTAATATATATAATTATTATAATTATTTTAAATTTATAATTATTTAAATATATCTATATTTACTTATAACTATAAATATAAATATTTCTATTTATTTAAATATATATATATATATATTTATAAATATATTTATTTAATTATATATAACATTATATATGAAAATAATAAATAATTTTTTTATAAATTAATAATTATTTACATAAATATGTATTTATTTATATTTATAACTAATAAATAAATAAATATTTATTTGTAATTAAAAATTATAACAAATAAGTACTTAGTTGTAGTTGTATATATATATATATTTAAATAATTTTAAAATTTTAACAAATATATTTATAATTTTATAAATATAGACAATTAATATATTAGTTATAAATTTTTAATTATTTACATACATTTACATTTATTTAGAATTATTTTTATAAATACTTGTATTTATGTATAAATATTTGTATATAAGTATATATAATTAATATATTTATTATAATTTTTTAATTATTTAAATATATATATATTTATTTAAGAATTATAATTATAAATATTTGTATTGATTTATAAATAAATAAATAAATATATGTATATATATATATATATTTAATTATACATTTATAACATTATAAATAGAATAATAAATATATTTACTATAATTTTATAATTATTTACACACACACACATATTTATTTATAGTTATAATTATAACAATAAAAAATATATTTATAAATATTTATATATAATTATATATATATATGTATGTATATATATATTTATAAAATTATAATATTTGTATTTATTGTAATTCTGTAATTATTTAAATACTTATATAGTTATAACATTAATTAAAAATAAATATATTAAAAAATTATTTATTTGTAATTAAAATTTAAAAATTATAGACATAATAAAAATATTTAATGTAATTTTATAAGTATTTTTGAGAACTTAATAATATATATGGGTATCATGAATTAATCATATGCCTAGAAGAATATACATAATAAAAAATGAGCCATCAATGGACAACATGAATAATAAGAAGGGTGTAATGTATAAATGAACATTTATGATGATATATAAAATATATGCTGGCATGATCACTGTATTTATTGACCAAATTCATTGAAAACACATATATATTTAATAATTATAATATAAATATATATATTTTAAAAGTATTCATATATATTAATTATAAATAAAATAAATAAAATAAATAAAATAAATAAAATAAATAAAATAAATAAAATAAATAAAATAAATAAAATAAATAAAATAAATAAAATAAATAAAATAAATAAAATAAATATAAAAAATATAAAAAATATATTGAATATAAAAAATATAACAAATATAACAAATATAATAAATATAAAAAATATCAAAAATATAATGAATCTACTAAATCTAATAAATCTAATAAATCTAATTAGTTAATATAATAAATCTATAATAAGTCTAACAAATCTAACAAATCTAATAAATCTTATAAATATAATAAATATAATAAATATAATAAATATAATAAATATATTTATTACTTAATTAAATTTACTTTAATCTTATAACTATTTAAATAAATATATATTTATAATTATAATCTTAGATACTCTTTTTTTAAAACATTATATATATATTTTTAAATTATTAAAAGATATATATTAAGGGTAAATATGAATTTTTTATTTAATGTATACCAAGAAACATTATTTTTGAATATAAATATTAGAATTTTATATAAATTATTATTAAAAACATTTATCAGATCTAAAAATAGCACTGATAAATGTACCCTTAATCAGCACTACAAAAAGTGCTGATATAGGTGTACCCTTTGTTATTGCTTTTCATAGCATTGATAAAAGGTACATTTATTAGCACTTTTATCTATTTCTGATAAAGGCCCCCCTTTATCAGCACTTTTTGCTTCCCTTGCTCCCTTTTGTGGTAGTGCGGTCTGACCCATGCACAGGGATGGGGAATTTATGTGCATTCTTTTGAGGTGATGGGCTAGTTATGTACCTTTACTTTTTTTTGTATTGGGGAAACCCTCACTATAATTCTAAAGCTCACTTGAGCTACACTCAGTGTGAGAAACAATGAATAGAAAGGGTTTCTCTCGTGATACAGAGGAAATAGAGGGTATATCAGAGGAATTTTGTATCCTGTAGTAGTTATACCAAGATATCGGATTGAGGCATCTCTATGTATCTCATTAACAAATGAGAATCAATCCCTACATAGTTCTGTGAAGACACCTCCCTGGATTGGTTTAGTCTATACATAAGGAGGTGGGAATTTTGATTCCCTCTTTGTTTTGATGATAGATATACCCATGATATGACATTTGAGCATAAGTATGTATCCTACGAGGGCCAGAATCAAGCCACACGTTGTTTTGTAATGCAGCATGGTGTGTGGCCAATGATGGAGGCAGTATCCTCTCAAGTGAAAACATTGTTATGCCTTGCATTTCAACATCATTACAGTGAGGACCTTGGTAGAATAGTTTAATGTCATGTTGTAGGAAAGAATTCCATATAGTTTAACATTATGTGGTGAGGAAATAAATGTTACACGGTTTAATTTCATACAACAAGGATGTTTTGAGAATGCAGTTTAACATCATGTAATGAGAACATCTTATCATGTAGTATAATTTTATGCGATCAGGACAACCCATTTGGCAACATGAAGTATTTCTTTAAGAACCTTTCCTTGGTAGGAGCTATAATAAGCTATCCAGCCATTGAAATTAAGGGAATATGCTTTATTAGAGTAAACCTTATGTATTACAAATGGTCTCTCCCACTTTAGTTCCAACATTGGGGGTTTCTTTTCCATGTATCATCGTAGTTTTGAGGGACAACACCAATTAACCTTCGAGGAAATACCAAGGGTGAACCCTTTTGTTGAAGGCTCATGAAATCTAGTTTTGATAAATCTCAAAAATGATGCAAGGTATACTATATTCTCTCATACAGTTTCTCTAACCCGTTAAGCCATTTTTGGGATTTCTCACATGAGGATAGTTGATCAAAGATAGTTACACTGAGTGAGGGTAATTGGAATTTGATGGCTAGAACCACCTTTGTCCTGTATACTAATGGGTATGGGGTTTCTTGAGTGGAAGTATAGTTAGTGGTCAAGTAAGCCCCCAAAACATAGAGAAGGTTGTCCAACCATGATTTCTTTTTCCTTATCTACCATATTCTGGAGTATGTTGGATAGGGACTTTTTGAAGGACTCTATCTATCCGTTGGCTACTTCATGGTAGCATGATGAACTATTAGTCTTGATACCATACTCAGGATAAAATTTATCCCATTCAGCAGAACAGAAGTTCATGCTGTTGTCTGTCAGTATTGTACGAGGGATACCAAATCTGGTGATGATGTTGACTTTAAAAAAGTTGACAATTCCTCTTGTCCCGACCGCTTTGGGGGATGAAACTCTTACCCATTTAGAATACAAGTCAAGTATTGTGAGTATATGCTTGAATTTATTAGCTGTAGCGGGAGGATATGGTCCCATGACATCCATTCCCCATTTGGAAAAAAGAAAGGAGTACTTGGATGTGTGAAGTAACTCTAGGGGATAGTGGATGAAATTAGCATGGAATTGGTAGTAATGACACTTCATGGGGAATTCCGTATGATATTGCGTTATAGTGGGCCAATAAGATCCAAGCCTTTGAATTTGATGAGAGAGCATGAATCCTGATTGGTGAGCCTGACAAGATTTGGAATTAACTTCTTTCATAATGGTAGAAATCTCTTCTCCATCAATGAATCTAAGAAGGATCATATGAAGTTCCTACTTATATAAGTCCTTTTATTGATTTTTCTATCATGCATAACAAAATTAATTACTCATATTCCGATTCACTTTCTTCTAGACCTATCTAGGGGGATTTACAATTTCTAAAGGTAACCCACAATGGGATTCATCCAGCCAGTGGTAGGACCATATGGATCAGATTTGTGACTAATATCATTGATTTATTCTTTGTTTTACTGAACAAATTGTAAGACCATTTGATAGTGGGAAATGATGATGACCATAACTTCTTGGTCTAGATCGAATAGAGCTATGGCTACATTTTCTAATGCACCAGCCTATGAATTTAGTGACTGGGGGAAATGAATTAATGTCATCTCTAAGGGAAATTCTTCCATTAACCCTCATACACGGCCAATCAAAGGGATTAGATCTCTTTTTTCGATAGAATAATCTCCATTTATTTTCTTGATGACCAGTTACGAGTTTCCAGTTATCTTCAATTGTTCTACTTGTGATTGAAGTGCTAGATATAGGCTTGTAATGATAGCTTGATAATATGTTTCATTATTAGTGCACCCTTCTGATACCAAGAATGAGTAAGGATGTACTTACTTTTATGGGGATAGGATTATGACCCCCATCCCTACTTTTTCGAGCTTGGGATATTCCCTTATTTTTCCTACCAGGCTTCTTTATGCATCGTAATAATGATTCTTCCATGTTTTGAGGTCCTATTGGGTAGATAAAACCTCTTCATTGGGTAGTTGAACATCCAATTAGGTTATTTCTTATGAGGGGTGTTCTTCTAGGAAATCTTATAACACTTAGACGGATTTATAAGGCATGAACTGCATGTAAATGTATTGAAAGATGATTGACTATCTTTAAAAACATCTAGTCAACATTTGACAGTTGAGAATGTACTTGACTGGGTTGTTGTGTGAGAAAAATTTACCTAATGGTGCTGTATATATTACCTCATATTCTGGACCACAAAGATTAATGCTAGACAGATCTTTTTGATATTTTAATACAAAGTCTCAACATCAATCATTATTAGGCTGAAATAGTAATGGATGTTTTTTTCTAATGGCATAGTTCTTCTGTGATTAGAGGGAACCTAGGTATCTCTACAATGTATTAAAAAAAATAGTGGTCTTCCTTCATTTAGAAACATTATAATTAGAGGGATTAAAATATATTTTTTTATAATGTCAAATTATTCTAGACAATCATCAGTCTGTTGATATTCAACCCCCTTTTTCATCATCATTATGAAGGGAAAATATTTTGTTGCATGGTTGGATATGAAGTTCCAAATATTTTCAAGATTTACTTGATGTCCACTCAACTTAATGATGTTTTGAGGATTTTACATACAAAGTATAACCTTGGTATTCTTAGGGTCGAATTCGATTCCATGATGGAGTATGAAGTAACAAGGAATTTCCCTGAGGTAATGCCAAAAATACATTTCATGGGGTTTATTTTCAAATTGTGATATCATACTTTTTGGAATATGAATTTATAATATAACAGATTGTCTAAGAATTATTATGATTTAACCATCAATTCATCAACATAGCATTCAACTAACCTCCCCAGGAAGGGTTTGAAGATGATATGCATGGAGCGTTGATAGGTGGCACTGTCAATTTTCAGGACGAATAGAAATTCCTTTTTGAAAAGTACACACTGGGGGGCCTTGAAGGAGGGTGATTTTTTATCTTCTCAATCCATTTAAAATTTTAATATATCCTAAATAACCATCAATGAAATAGAGTGTCTGATATCCATTCATTTCATTGATTAGTAGTTCTGTAATTGGTACTGGGAAGTCATCATTTGGACGATGCCTATTGAGATCCCTAAAGTTGATGTAGACTCTGATTTATCTATTATTATATTTTATGGGGAAATTATTCTAAATGATATGGGATATTGGACCTCTCAAATGATGTTTTCTATGATGATCTTTTCGAATTCATCCTCTATTTTTTCAGTATGTGTAAGATGCGTCCTTTTGGATGCTTTTTAGTAGCCATGATGATCTTCTGGTAGACCCAAGTGGTGAGTGTCCACCTCAAGATCATGTCTCAGAATTTCTATATAGTAACCAGAGAAAAAATCATGATTCTACATTAGAATTAATGTTTATACCTATTTCTCTTTAGAATACATGGAAACACTAATTAGAGTGGTCCATGGGTCTTCTTTTGTACCCAAGTTTATTTCCCTGAGTACATCAATGGTGGTAGTGACACACTCCTCAAATGTTTGAGGGGAATCCCAACAATCATCTTCCTATTCCTCTACCACATGCTCCTCATATTATTCTTCTTTTATGATGGGGAAAAAATCCATGAGATGATCTCATCAGAGTTTACATAAGAGTCAAAATTTCATAATTCAGAAGATGAAGCAACTTCTTCTCACTTAACTGACAGTAGAGAATTTTTGGGAGAGGATGGTGTGAGGGTAGGTGGAATGTATTATTTCTATTATGCCTTTCCTAGAGAGTTAGGGATTATCTGGAGCTATGAGGATGTATTGGGGGTATTTCCATTCAATCGTTAACAATTATTTGGGAGACCAATGAATGTTTCTTCACTGTTAGGCGTAGTGACCATGAATAAAATCACGAGAAAAGATGAATACACATTTAGATAGTGACTCATGCATTCAAACAGATTTATGGGTAGTACTTATTCTTCACCGAGATTCTTGAAGGGGTTGGCGGGGACCATCTCTTAATAGTTTGGGGGTGGTGGCCCAATCAATACCATCAACTGAGGGTCAATTCAGTTTCTTCTCATAGAATCCTACATTGATATAGTGTGAATATCATGATTGGACTAGGGACCTATCTATGTAAAAGGTGCTATTTTTTCAATTAGTTCAATATTTGATGCACTGGTGGTAGGATGAATGAATCGCCATATGTGGACAAAACTAAGTCCTTCCTAAAAGAATATTGATGTTTGTGTTTTGATGAACCACCAAAAATTCGGAGTTAGCTACAAGGTCACTAAATCAAGTTGTGATATTGATTTTCCTAATAATGGTATCTCACTTTTTTCATAACCCAACAAGGTTGAGGTTGAGGGTGTCAGGTTATCTTTTTTGCAGCCTAGCCGATGAAGTGTTCGCACAGAGAGGAGAGTAACTCTAGAGCCATTATTAATGAAGTCTTCTGTGAGTTTCTGCAACATTTACCGTTTGAGTTGGTATGCGGCCATAAATTTGATTCCTGCAATGAATCTATCTTCTTGGTTATCCTAGACTCCTATAGAATCTTACTTTGGTACCCCGATTGGGTATAGGGAACTTGGGTTCATAACAATACTCTTCATAGGATAAGGAATCCATTAAGTGAATGACATTAATGGATCAAAAGATCAGTTCCTCATCTGATGATGAGTTTTCTTGATTGACTACTTTTAGTGGTTCTATTTGGTGGGGCAGTTCCCATGATTTCAGATCTATTGGCATAAAATCTTAGTGGGTCAATGAAAACATTTTCCTTTACATGGTTTCATCTTCTTTCACCTTTTCTCCAAATTTTTAGTCAAAATTAGTCTTGGAAAGTTTACTCTTGGAGGATAGTAGGGATGATGATGTCGTTTTCATTGCATTAGGATTTGTTGGAGGGCACATTTTGTTGCTTCAACTTCACTTTGTGAATTCCAAGATCTTGGTTGATGGTTTTCTAAGTCATCAAACAATCAAAATTATTCTCCATTTTTCTAACAACTTTTCTCCACTCCTCTATTTCATCTAGTTTAGTGGTGGAAACATATTCCACTTGAGTTGGTGGTTTTCCCAGGTTGACTTGTCCAAAATCAATAATTATTAGTAAGAGGTATTTGAAGATGAAGTAATCATGGATGGTGTGCCAATGTATTTGGTCTATGGGAAAATAATCCGACCGGTCATCAAGACTGACTTCATTAGCCCTTGTCAGCTCTAGTAGGTGGAGAAAGTTACAATACATGGCAGCTAAAAAGTATCTACAGACTTGGTCATCTTAGAATAATTGAACATTATTCCTAGTTTCCTCAAAGTGATTTATCCTCGGTCCCCATCACTCATCTTGTTGAGCTTGTGGGGGATTTTGAAGTCCAGGGGGTCCTACATGATACAATGTAGTCCTTAGAGCTGGTACTCATGTAGGGTGTGGCTTGAGTGTAACTGGGGATGATTCAAATCTTCCCACTTTTTTTCTTAGGGCCAATGGGTATATCCTAGACATGAGGACCATCCAGTATAAATAATCTTATATTTGTTGTGAAATGAACCAGAAATCACAAAATCCACTTGAGTGGCGTTCCCATCTCATCTTAGAGGTTATCAATGTGCATAGAAAGCATATCATATTTAGTAAGTGGGCATTTCAAAGAGTATTTTATACCTTTTTATCTGGAAATGAAATATATGACTCTCTCATTCTTCCACTATTTTCAGTTCATGAGGTCACTAACTATTTTATTTAGAAATGTTGAGATGAACTAAAAAAGGATCTTCCATTGAAGAACATCCAATCATGTTATTGATTGAGCTAGAAAACTAGTATGTCATACGATGACTAAACCTTATAGAGTTCACACGAAGAATCTGATTTTCACTGCTTCTTTCTATTTTAGGGTTCCAATAATGAGATTATAATAATGCACACAATTCATCAGATGTAGTTCCGAGTCACCAGAGATATTGAACATTGGGAATATTGGGTTCCCTAAATTTCATGGCGGTAGAGTGTTGCTCACCAAGTCAGGGTAAATCTTCCATTACGATTCCATTAATGATCCCTTGATGCATGTATTGTTGAACGTGATCATGAGAAGGTGTATAAGGGGGAAAATTGGACGTGCCAACATTTCTGGTACCTGAGGAAGATACCCAACCCTGGGAAACATTTGTTGATTTTCTCGAATATGTTCCAATTATTTCTTTAATGGAGGGAAACCTTGATATCCTTCTAATATTGGATTCAGGTAGACTAATGGTCTCGACACCTTGTTGGATGAGCATCTCAGACTTTCTTCAGTTATCAGGATAAACCCCTATGGTTGAGGTAAACCTATTGGAAGTGTTTTTTTGTTGCTTATTATGTGGTGTATATTTGATTAGATGGTTCCCTTGAAGAATCTCAACATTGATTCTCCTCAACTACTTCATTTCCTTCTCTTTCCAAGTGAATATCTCCTTGAGTTTTTGTGGTTCGTTATCATTTATAGGAGTAGGTGGGTCATGTGTGACCTTGATTTTATTCTTATTATTGTTATGGATTCATGAAGGAGAAAATGATATATTTTCCAAAGGGGAACACCAATTTAGGGTGGCCATCTAGTTCTGGGAATACACACCTTTAAGTTCAGTGTGGATCCGATTCAGAACAGAACCATCCTCTCCCTATTCATCTGCATTTGAATAATTTTTTTTGTGGTCTATAATATTGATATCCATGACTTTAAATGATTCATAACACGTTTTGGGTTCCTTAATAGGTGATTATAGGTGGGATATATTTTTGTATGATTTTTGTGATCTTCACATTTCATTAAAGGGTTATCTTTGAGTTTCTTGGTGAAGGGTGACTCATAGGGAACCTTTATATGTACTTAATGTAAAACTTCCTTCCATGGGACATGAATTGTGGGTTATTATGGAAAGGAGAACATCCCTACTCATTTTATTACCCAATCAAGAAAAGATTTATGTTTTCTATGAGGGTGGTTGAGGTAAAAATTTCCCCAACCCAATGGGGCAGGGTTGCTCCCATTCCCTTATTACGATGCCTCATCCTGGAATTTTTGGTCATACAGGGGAATTTTGTGTTAAAAATTCCCCCAACACTACAAGATGGGGATCATCCTATATCATGGACATTTTTGTGGCTATTTACACCTTCTTAATCTCATGAATTCTCATTCATGTGTGAGCTGGATATGTTACAGGGTTTGTATGTGAATTACTTATCTCTAAGGACACAAGAAATGATTCCTGATTTAATTCATGTAGGAGAGAATCCTGCTGAATATTTTTGGTTGCATGATTCAGGAGTTATTCAGTGATTCTTTGTCATTGGGAGTAATGTTTTTGAAACTTCCTCAAGGCTGGTTCTTAACAATCATGCTACCCTTCCCATAACATGTATTTAATTTGACCACTGTCTTGGGGCAATGAAATTACAAGATGCTATTTATAGTGGGTTATGATGGACAAGAAGTGGGGTGAAGTGATAAGTTACCTCCTATCCCCATCCTCGGATATGAACACCGGATAGGGAGTCACATATAAGACACACAACCTCTATAGAGAATGGATCCATTTTATTTCAAGAAATTTCTTCCACCTTTTTTATTGTGGACATCTCACAAATAGAAGAGATTCCATGTTAATTTGTAAAAGAAGTTCTCCCACTATTATGGCATGGTTTACATACCCATAATTGGTAATGAATGTTTTTTTAGTTGGAAGTGGGTTTTCTAGATATTGAGTGAAATATTGTATATGCATTCCTATGAAAATTCACTCTGTGTGTATAATTGAGAGTGGCTGTGGGAAAAAAAATAACTAGTATGTCATCCTCAGATAATTTTCTTATCATGAGATACATATCCATTTTTTATTTTTCCAGATATTCCTATAATTGATATTCCTAACATGGATGTTTCATTTGGACTTTGTACCATGAATCGTGGCTAGTATGAGTCTCATTAAAATGTAAATGGTCCGGAGGTAGATTAGAAGATGAGCATGGCCCCTGGTCATATCTTGATTGAGAAAGGATATCTCTTGTTGTTGGAAGGATATCTGACATACTTTATCCTATCATTCAACGTTCCTCAAAATATGAAGGCTTTATTGAATTTGATTCACCAAGGGGGTACCTTTTTTTGGATTTGGAACCTAGCTGCAGGGATGTCCTTTTTAGTTGGTACTAAAATGGAGAAAAATACCATCATAGTTTGATGTCCAACTTTTGAGATAATTTATATAGTGTATATCCTAGTGAGGACCATCATGGATGATGAAAAAAATGGGATGTCCTTCTTGATGAATCAATACATCACTATTTGGTGGAAATTTGTGGTTGATGCCCTTATGAAACGGGATACCATTTTGTCTTGGTATCAATCCATGGAGAGAATTTTCATAATGTTCATCCTAAGGAGGACCTTTGGGATGGACTACAAAATGGGGAGGACCTTCTTTCTACTTGATGTCATTTTAGGGAGGGCCTTCTCAGTGAATCCCATCATGGCGAGGACTACCATCATAGTTTGATGTCCGAATACCGAGAGAATTTCAGAATCATATACCCCAAGGAGGAACATCAGGGAAGACAATAATAATTGGATGACCTTATAGTTGTACGATCTCTTAGACACGAGGATGGATATCAGGAGATAATATCTCATGATCAATCGTTTATTTCCCATGAAGTAAGCCCTCAGGGGTGCTCCGAGGAGGACCTTCAGAGCTTCTATTAATAATATTAATGGGAGGACCTTTGCAACTGATACTACCACTCCCATAATTTGGTAATAGATTGACAAGATCCTGATCCTCTATTGATAGTTGTTTGATGGCATCATGAATAATATCTTCCAGTAGAGAAAGTTCATTAATATGTTCTTAAATTTACAATTAACTTTGGCACGATCTATTTTGGTGTTCTCACTCATTGGAAAATATGGACACCTACTGTTGGTAACGACCTTCATAAACAGGTTCTTGTTTGAGTGGTTTCTGTGATATTGTTGGGATATGCCAAAAAACATCTTGA
Organism: Viscum album; assembly: GCA_963277665.1. NCBI lineage: Eukaryota > Viridiplantae > Streptophyta > Magnoliopsida > Santalales > Viscaceae > Viscum > Viscum album. The sequence continues at coordinate 172,969,565 of OY728119.1, read as the reverse complement.
GTTTCTTGCAGGGATATGTTCTTACCCTAGAGTGGCCACAATGGTGGACTAGTTCCCCCAGCTAGAACATGTATTTATTCCTAATCCGGTTTTCTTTTTATTGCACAATATGATTGAATACCCTCATGGTCAAGAGTAGGGATGCAAGTATGCTCCATAGAGACCATGTTATTTTGTGGATGATTCACCCCACTTGAGGATACTCGATTTTGGGCTCGACTCCTTTATATTTACATGAATGCGGTCACATCTTGAAAGCTCTGCATGATATGATTAGGAATTTATGTTTGATCCTCCATCATTTTTAGGATGTGTTGAGATACTTCTTGGGATGGAATGGGAATATATGCCCATTATGATGTCAGTATAGGAGTTTGTTCCTACTCTTATCTTTCATGTTCTACTAGTGGGTACTGGTGGTTCTATTTTTTTGGGGTAGAGGAATGAGTCTACCCCTAATTTTATGGTTGGTATATACGAGTTATTTTCTAGTTTCCATCATATTTTCCAATATAGATTCATATATTCAGGTAGGTATTTGCATCTAATCATTTTCCTTTGTATTTTTATGATGGGATTTATATGAATATATAGTAATTTGACTCTACCCATATTTGATTTCTATAATATATAACTTTTGGGATTAATATGAGAGAGAGATTTTGGATTTGAATCTATACCTACGTTATTACCACTATATTTGACTGGTGGACTTCATATTCCTTAGCAGGGATATGTGTGTGCCTGTAGTTTTTCATCCTATTTGGATGATAGGCCTGATATGAATCATCATGTATTTGCATCTTCTCATAGCCAGTTTCTACCCTTTTTAGATGACATGCATTTCACTCATCAGTAGGGATTTTCATCTACCTATAATTGTCCAACCTATTTGAACGGTTACCCTGGAAATCATATGTGATAATTTTATCTTCTTTATAATTTGACTCCGTATTTTCATGGAGTTCTTCCGAAGAGGGGGAAAGAATGTATGCATGCCCAGATATTTCTATAGTATTTTCATAGCAGATCTATTCCTCAAGAACTAGGTAGATGACCTATTCTTAATTACTTTTTTCTCCCTTGGTGGGAAGCCTAAAGGATCTATGTTTGTTGAACTTCAATAGGAGCCATCAATGTGATATCCCATTCAGAATGAGGATACTGGGCCATGTGGGGTTGCTAATGACATATTATGATAGGGTTTCATGAGTGGGACCCCTATGCAATTGGGAAAAAGTCATTCGATATGACTACATCTTCCTCCCTAAGATAAGATAGGAACTATTTTTCACATTCCGAGTATAGGATCCTAAAATGAATTGATATAGCTAGTGGAGCTGCCTAGTTTTGGGTAGCTGACCACTACTAAGTGGGTATCTCAAAGAATTTCATTGTCTAGAGGGCCTCTCTCACTACCTACAGTGTTTGGGATAGTACTATTATGATGATACTCTTCGATAAGTGAATTCAAGACCAACCATTGGATATTCTATGTGGGAAATGGATCCCTCCACTTTGTGGAGGGCTCAGATGGTGCAGTGGTTGGAATGCCTATTTTTGAGAACTTCTGGGATGCAATTGGATTGAAGGAAGATCTAAATAATGCCAACAATATATGTGAAAAATAGTTATAAATATCCCTATCAAATTAGAATCTCATGACCACATGTATAATTGACGATTCTCTCTTGGCCCTATTTTTTGGATGTGAAAGGGGGGTGGGGAGGGGTAACACCACTACCACGGTTAAGGAATAATGTCAAGATCACCATTTATGTTTCTAAAGGAAATGTTTTTCTTGATGATCAGTTACTGGGATTTAGTTTGTTCAACCATTCAAATCGTATTTACCATTTTGTTTCGATAACTATGGGTTTATGTCTAAGTGGGATGACTACAAGGGTTCATCTGGTGTAAAATTACTGATTTTGAGCACAAAATATTTGAATTTCCTCCAACTAGTTTGTTCACAAAGCCACAAACATGTAATTACTCTCATATCCATGATTTGTGGACCTTATTTACAATGGAAGATGTTATATGGATGATTTTTCCAACAACACTTCATAACTCACATTGGTCGAGATAATGGGAACTCGTGCTCATATAACCTTTTTGGGGAGAACTATCACCTATTATTAGACCCCATTATAGATTTAATATCTATTAATATGTTTGTGAATCCTTAGTTTATTCCCAATCACGTGTTCATGAGTTACCCCTAGGTAAGATCAATCCCAAATACATATGGGTTCAACATTATATGTATGTATATGAGGTTATCGATTAATGAGGATATATGTATGTATCCAAGGTTCTTCATCAACGTTACCCTTTTTTGGGAAGATCAGTAATTCCTTAGCTATTTACTATGACCATGCTTGTTTTAATCCATATGAGATGTAATTCTATAGTCCATATTCATCCAGGGGGATGGGAGTTGTTTTAGCATGAGGTTCAAACCCACAAGATGGGTCTTTAATGAATCATTGTGATAGGAATCAAACCCCCCATAGTTCAGTGTCACTTTATTAACACATGACCTTTTAAGGTCCTATTAAAAGGAATCAAACACAATGTTTAACAACATGTGGAAAGGACATCCAGGTGAATGGTTACCTAGAAAAGACAGTTTGGGAATTACTACAAGGTAGTCCAAGATACCTAGAAGATATATGGCCTCATGGGTGAATTTAACACTACCAAGGATGTGGCCCATATAACATCAGGGTGATTTGGGTGTTGTGTTTGGAACATATGGGGGCTTTCTATGTATCCCATTTTTTTGGAATAAAATCCCTTGTAGTTTTGTTTGAGTTGGGATTTACACATTAGAGGAGGCCCATTAAGGGAGCATGATTGAGGATTACGCATTAGAGATTTTGATATGGGGGATTTGATTGGGGATTAAACCTTCTTGGAGACCCATGCTTTGGGGTCCTATGGATGTTGTGATCGCCTCATACCATTAATACCACATGAGTCATTCTCGGTGTGAGAAAGACAATGAGGTAGTGGATCTAAAGATTGCATGTCCAACTTTATTTGCTGATAGATGGTATTGGATCACAAAGGGGGAGAGATGGGACTTTTAATTGTGTCCATTTCCTCTTCAATATTCATTTTATAGATGATCAAATTTGGTTATCTATCCAAATATATACTGAGATAAGTAAAACCCTAGAGAATGTACCACCTCCTTCCAGAATGGTTGGGGGATTACCTCAATGGGAGTTCCCTACAACTAGTTTTGGGGAAAAAGAAAAAATGATCAACATCATACCCCATCAATGGGAAATTACAGTAGTTCCCCTTAATCCCTATAATGGGGAAATTCACATCGGTATCACAAGGTTAGAACTTTTGTTACAATGTGAATGTAAAATCAAGGTCATTCTGGGGGTCAGCCTCAGTGATGGGGTAACCAACATGACTCATCTTACCATGGGTAGGTAAACTCAAAAGGGCACACTCATGCACCCTACAATTTTATCATAGACATATAGTGGATTTGGAATAGTCCTTGGCATGATTCCTTTAGACTAGTTTATGAAGGGGACAACATGAGGGATGATGATGCAACAAAAGGGAATGATCAACACTTGAAAGTGGAATGTCCTAGGGTATCCCATTCTGCGTAGCTTTTTCTTACTTTGGATGGGGTTTCTTATTTTTAGTGGGTTTCTATGTGGGTGAGGGGTCTGTCTGCATACCATGGTGGTATGTGGACCCAAATTTAGTCCATGAAACACATTTTAACATGAGACTTGATTCTATCCATGTAGTGTGGTGATGTGGGGTCTCAAGTTCCATCCGTGTAGCAATTTGCTACATGGATTAGGGTTCCAACCCCATATCGATCTTCTAAATAGGGTGCCTTGTTGAAAAAAGGCCACTAGTTCTAAATATTGTGGGGAACATGGCTGCAAAGATTTGTTAATTCATGGGATTCCAACTGGTTTCAGTTTTTTTCTCCTTAATTCTATGTGTGGGGCTCTACTTGTATGAAATAATTGACGAAGCCCATCATAGAGGAGTTATCGATCTCTCTCTCGATCCTTTCAGATGATATCCTTTTAATCTTATGATTTTTGATCCCATATCCTCTGATTCCCCTCGATCTCTATTTATAGGGAAGCGGGGAACTGGACACCAGTATAGCCGGTCATCTATGATGAGCTGTGATCCACATTATTTGGAATCCCAAAGAAGAAACCCAACATACAGATGATTTAGTCAGCAAGAGAACATGGTCACCATCTATAGAGGTGAGAATCACCACCTCGGTCCCATGGATGAATTTGTTTCATTCATAGGGATCGATCAATATTACCTTGCCTGTGAATCATTTTGTTTTATGGGGAATGTCATTTGTTGGCCGAATACCTCCACCTCCTCCCCACAGAAGCTTTCGTTTATACAGAACTAGAACCACTATCTTTATTTATGTGAATTTTTTAGCTCTCAAGAATCTCATGAAGGGTTTCAAACTTCATGGTTTTACTTTATTATTTTTTATTCTCTCTCCTTTAAACATTTTCCCTTCAACTCTTCCATAGATTTTAATTATTTCCTTCTCTAAATCAAAGGGATTATTCCAATTTCCAATTAAAGGTTTTCAGGACCCAACAAATGGTTAGAATCATAGAGCCCAAAATATTTAACTAGTTTACTTAAATGTATGGCAACTAGCGCTAATACATTCTCACTCACATTAGTATATGATTTAATGAGTACGGTATATGTGTATTTTCTTAAGAATACATCTATTTTCCTTATCAACTATGTATATTATAAATCCATGGTTGAAGGGAAATATTTTTGATGTTGAAGTGCCTTAGATATGAAAATGGTGGATATTAAACAACGACAAATTATGGAACTTTTTTTTTCGAGAAAGGGATTATGTTGGAGAATAAAACTCCTAGAAAACAAAAAAAAAATAGTTTAGAATAAATGGAGAACCATATTTTAACTGAGTTGTAATAACACATGTCAATTCATTATAGAATATGAAATTCCATTTGAGTTGAATAAATCAATATGACTTTATACTTTGCTAATAGAAGTCTCTCTTCTACTCTAGGATATAGTCTAATATAGGAGATACAATTCTAAAATCTACCCAAATTTGTCCATATCAAAGTCATTTAAAATATTACATTTATTCATAATAATTACACACATAGAGACTAACTTTATTTTATTCCAATTGCATGTGTCTTTATTGTATAAGAAAATGAAGACTTTGGATTTTAGTTTTGGGATAATGGAAGTAAATAATTATTAAGGAATTGAGATGATATTTTAAATGAGAATGTTCAATAGAATTTGCAACGACCAAAAATTCTATTAAAGGAATTGGTTTCTATATATATATGTCTACCATACACATGCAGTACAAATAATGATGAAAAATATATTGATTTATTTTATTAATTGATAACATTACATGTATAAAAATAAAAATATCCTTTTTAATTTAGAATATCATAGTGGGTAAATAAATATAAAAAAATTACAAGAATAAAAAAATTAGGATCTTCTTGATCCCCAAGAATCATCACTATGATTTAAAAACTATAAAAAAGAAAAATCATTAGTAATAAAATAATTTTTAGTGATCCAGAAAATGAGGGGAATCAAGGTGAATGATGAATGAAGTAATTAATAGGTATTTATTAGTGGTAATCTAATCATTAGAATAGTGATATGACAATTGTAATAGTAACCTGACAGTTAGAAATAGTATCATCAACATTAGAACTAGTAACCGAACCATTGGATTAGTAAATTGACCTCAAAATATTAATGTTTAATATAAATAATATTTACCATGAATAATTTAATAACATATAAATATTTTAATTCTATAAAATGTATATCAATATTAAAAACTCAATGAAATTATAATATTTTTTAATAAACATTATTCTCAAATATTTTGTTAAAATCACAATTTCAATTTTAATAACTATAATTAAACAAGTTATAGAATTATTATAATAAAAATAATTTAATTTTTTAAATTATTATGATGAAATTAGGTTTGGGTGAAATTTTGAAAATTTTATAAAGTACCCCATTTTTTAGAAAATATTAAAAATTATACTTTTCTTTATTAGGTATATTTTATGATTTGAGAAATATTTTTTAATGATGTTATAATTTTCAAAATTGAATACATCACCAAAAATATGTTATTATATTAATATTATGTATTTTTAATGAATTAAAATAATTTTCCAAACCTACAAAAAAAATTACAAAATCTGAAGTGAAAATTAAGAATTTAAAAAATATTTTTTGCATAAAAACATTTTCCTCCAACCCAAAGTAAGAAAAAATATAAAATTTCTGTTCCCAAACTTAAATAAGTAAAGAAATACTTCTTAATTTCATAAACCATGAGTCAAATACATGGGTAGGACAATGGTTTTCCATATTTCACAACCTATATTTCTAAGCCCTATAGTTATAAATTTAAAAACAATCCTCCCTCATTTTATATAAATACCCACCTATACACCCCACATATTTCACTAACAAGACATTATAAACAAATTTACCCTAATATTACATCTCTAAATCAATTACACTGTGTTTTTAATGTTCCAAGGAACTCTCCTCAATCTTTTAGAAGTTATCTTGCAAGGTAAGAAAATATCTTCCTCCCTTTTTTATCAATGCACTTCATTTTTAGTTAGCCTTTTAATTTCAATGTTATTATATTATCATGAAGTTTTTATTATTCCATTACTAAAAACATGTAGTTCAATCAATTAATGACTTCCATTCTCTCTCATTAATCCCTTTTCATAAACAACCTTTTATACTTATTTTTCTTCCAAAATAATTCTGTAATATTCTAGGACTCACTTTTTGATAAATACCCAAAACATTTTATATTAAAGGGTATTTATATAGATTTAATAATGATTGTATTATTGAAAATTTCCCTGTAAAAAACACACATCCCAATCTCATTGGTAAGAAAATATGAAAAGTTCAATTATTTATACACCCATGTGCTGGATGATTTCATCTAAAACCCATTATTTATTCTCCATGGGTTATTGATGAAATATTTTATGATTGATTTCGAAGTTATTAATTAATAAATATAAAAGGGTAAACCCTGAAATATCTCTATTTAATTATATAAAAAATTAATCTCTAGAGATGACACGTTTCATGAGACCTTGGTTAATAACATTGGTAATCTGTTTTGGGACACCTTGATATCGAGCCTCAGTGACATGATTATTGATGTCTCTTTTTTTAATTGTAGACACATTTACATGTTATGTATCATATTATTATGATTATTCTATCATGTTATGTCACATTTTTCATCCATGATTATTTATCATGTTCGATTTTCTTTAATTTTCCCTTACTTAACTTTATGTTCAACCTTTTCTATTGATGTATGTTCCCAAGAAATAACTTGTAGGGAGTTAACCTAGGATGGAATTATAAATTAGTATTTTAATATGATTAAAAAATGTTCATTTTTTATAATACATATATAATTCATGTATCACATACCTATTTTCTAAGATAATACACCACAAAAGGTATTTTGAATTTGTTAATGTAATATTTGTTTAATGAATTATGTTAAAAATAATATATTAAAAAGGAAGGTCATCATAGCTGGTATCAATAAAAAGGTTTAGTTATTTTTCAAAATTAGGACTAGAAAAAATTAGTAAGAACCCTGGGGATAAGTCTAAATATATGAAAATATCCTTCAATTTTTGGGAAGTATATAACTAGTGGTTTCCAAGCAATAAAATCTCTGTCTATATACTACAAGTGGATATGGATCTAGAATTGTTATACCTAAGAGTAAAAACCCCAATAGGGTAGATTGAGTATTAAATTTATCATCACTTGGTACATGTAAAAGAGTCCCTACTATATACTTGGTTGACACACCTGATGAATATAATTTGTTTAATCTCCTGATTTTTACAAATGATTATAAATGATATATAGATAATGTAAACTTAGATTGAATTATAACATTCTAGAAGAATGATATTAGAAAAGTTTAGTGTAAAAATTACCTTTAGTATTATTATTATTAATATAATATTTTCAATATTAATTAATTTATCACTTAGGTTTTATTCTTTTAGAAAAAATGGTATGAAATAGAAAAATCATGTAAATAACATATGCGATGAAAAGTGAAATCATATAATTCTTACTATGATGTAAGAAATAGTTAAAAACATCATGATTATGATGAATAAGTTAAATCAGGTCCTGAAAAACATTGTAAACCATGTTGAACATCTAAATTCAGTGTATGAACTATTATTTTATTCTGTCAGGCATCAACATCCACATATTTTTAGTGGATCCTTTGATCCACTGATCATAAAAAAATAGACAAATATTATAGAGATGATATATTTTTTTACTCTAATTTTATGAAAAAGGTAAATTTATGTTGATATTATATCTATTTGGGGGATAATAATATTAGTGGTGGAAACTAATTAAGAACATAAAGCCAAGGGATGTTGTGGAATTCCTAGAATGAGAAGTCTTCAAAAAGGTATTTTTCAACATGTATTTTAATTTTATACTCTAAAATAAGATGAACAATGAATTTATTGAGTTGAAAAAATGGAAAATGGATTGTATGGAAATTATTAGGTGAACATTACAAGTCTTATGTGATATACTTCAAGATTATTATTTTTTCTTCTGATCAGAATATTGATTGATTATTTAGTTGGATAAGACCTCATATTTTGTAATCTCCTGTAATTTTAGAATTTGGGAATTATGAAGAAATTTAACGATGTGATATAAATGTGTAAATGGAATTTTGGGATACAGAAAGGCCTCATATATTTATTGAAAATAATAAGAGAATGATGCCAAATTTTGGAAAGAATTTTGAGCATATATGATATGGAAAGAAATAAATACTACTTTTGTATAATATTCATTGGTAGAATCATTATGGGAATTGTCTATAAGTAAGTGGAATGTTCTATAAGAATATATGACATTGAAATATCACTTGAAACTAAATTGATATTTAAGCCTCAATATTTTTATTCCAAAAAAATGGAATGAAGCTAAAAAAGAAGGTTGTGAAGTTCTTCAAGTGTAGAGATATTTAAAATTTAACTTTTCATTATCCAAACTAGAAGATAATGGGTGGATATATCCATAAAACCTAGCAGATAATGAGGGATAAAGCTATTAATTTTTCAATAATGATAGATGAAGTCGAGGGACCAAATATTTTTTGTGGAAGTTACACTCATTGTACACTCAAATATAGTCAGTAAATTGTTTGATTTTATTAATAAAAATTATTTTATTTTATTCACGTTTGTGAAGAACATCATGTTAAACCTTAAAATTATAGAGGTATAGTTTTTGGTTAAAACTATTAGAGTAACTATTAAAGAATAAAAGATATATATGGATTCCCCTATTATCTTTTATGAGTAAAATATATCTGCAAACATAGTGGCCATTCTTATGGAGGAGTTTGACATAATAATTGGGATGAATTGGTTGTTAAAGTATAATTACAATATTAATTGTAGAATAAAAAAAATTTATTTATCTTGAAGGTAAAAAATACAATTAACTTTAAATTAGAGGTATCCCTTCACGAGTATTTCCATGAACCACCTCCTTTGGCCTTATTTATGGAAATTATTATTAAATGAGATTAAGAATAAAGAGAAAGTATTAATATAAGATATGTACCTATTTTTTGGGAATAAATTGATTTATTTAGTAAATATTTACATATATATCACCTAGTAATATAGGTAAAGTTCTCAATTGAACTCTTTCATAGATTTAATACAATAACAAATACCCCACATGTAATGGTATTTATAGAGTAAGAAGAATTAAATAAGTAACTTAATGATATTTTGGAGAAATATTTTATTCAACCATGTTCATGTCATTAGGTAGAACCTATTCTATTTGTATATAAGATAGATAGATCAATGTGGATTTGTTTTAATTATATTGAAATTAATGGTATCATATTGATGAAAAGAATAATCTCCTACAAGGATTCATGAGGTTCAATTTTTTTTAATGATTGGATTTTGATAGGGGTCTCATAAGCTAAGGGTGAAGAAAAAAGATATCTAGAAAACTTCATTCTGAATAGGTTATGGAAATTATAAGTAGGTTTTTATTCCCTTTGTGTTATCTAATTCTCCTTCCATATTTATAGATTTGATGAATATTTTATTTAGGGACTACCCTAATAAATATTTGTACGTATTTATTGATGATATTATGATATATTAAAAAAGTACTGGAGAGATTGAGGACCATCTAAAGGTTATATTACAAAATCTTAGGAAATAGAATCTTTTTTTTAAATTAAAAAAATGTGATTTCTTATTACAAAAAGGATCATTATTTGGACACATTTGAACCAACAAAGGTATCTTAGTGGATGTTACAATGAAAAATTCTGTAGAGGAGTGGACATACCCTATAAAAGTAATTGCGATTCATAGTTACCTTGGTATAGTGGGATACTATAGAAGGTTTAGGAAAAATTTTCCTAGGTTTCTAATTAACCATCCAAGTTATCCTAAAAGAATTTTCATTTGATCTTGGAAAAGTAATATTAATAAAGTTTTCATGCATTGAAAGAGGATGGTTAGTTTACCATTGATAACTTAAAACAATAATAGGGAAGGATTTGTAATTTATAGCGATAAATACTTAAATTTAATTGTATGTTTACTCAGGAAAAATTAAAAAGTGTTTTCCTATGTATCGTGATAGTTAAAGACTCGTGAAAAGATAATACTACCCATGATTTGGAGTTAGTTTCAGTTTTCCTAACATTACTGATTTGAGACACAAATACATAAAATAAATATTCACACCAAAGGAACTGAACATGAGATAAAGAATATAGTTAAAATTTTGTAAATACTGTTACTATTATATCCATTTTCTCACTAAAACGGAATCAAAGGAACTTCTGCACTTAGTAGGAAAGATCCCAGAGTTCTTGTGATGATAAAGACTAAAGGGGATCCATTAATAAGAGACTTAGTAAATATAGACTTGGAATTCAAAAGGGAAATGGAATCATCAATCATATCCCAAATTATTTCCAAATCATCACTTCTAGATAAGATAATGAATGAAAAAAGTGGAGATCTTATCTTAAAAAAGAAGAGTATAATATATGTGAAATGGAAATACTTATGAGTTAAAAACCACATGGTGTGAATGGATACTGTCCTGGAGTACAAAAGAAATCTAGAAAATATTGGTGACTTTACCCATAAAATGGGCATGTAGGTGGGCACGCACACAGAACCAAAAAATCACCATATATGGATTTTTTCAGAAGAAGGATGTTCTTGTGGATTTGGTAATGGCTGGTGATCCGCATATCACCATGAGAGTGAACATGGGTATGGAGTTTATCTTGATCTCAGTGGTGTATGGGGGCTGTGACACTTAGCATATGGATATTTTTTGGAAAGAGTTTATTGTGTTTGATTTGGAGGACCTCCCTTGGACTGTTGGTGGTTACTTCAACATGATTTTAGATCATGAGGAGAAGAAAGGAAGGGGTGCCTTATAGCGTGAAGCGAGTGCGATGTTTGGGTAGTTTATGGTAGGAAGGGGCCTCTTGGACATGGGTTATTCAAGGGATATATTTATTTGGGAAAACAACCAAAAATTATGTCGAAGAAGTTGGAGTCGACTGGATAAGTTTCTGGACAACCTATATGCCATTTCCAGGTTTCCCAATGCCAATGTTCAACGTCATGTCGAAGGCATCTCAAATAATTCCCCTCTGATGCTTTACATTTTTCCCAAATAGGGAGGATGTGATTAGTTTCATTTTTATAGTCACTAGATTATATTAATGGGGTGTCACTAACCGATCAAGGAGATCTAGAGGGAGCCGAAACATGGTCATTCTTTGGTGGCTTTACATACCACATTGAGGAAACTCAAACACAATTTTCAAACCTGTGCAAAGGGTATTTATGTGAGTGACCAGGACCTTGGAAAACTTGAGAGGGAGGTAGAGCACTTGGAATAGAGTCTGGAGGATACATGGGATGACATAGAATTTGGGTTTCTATTGAAAAAGAAAAATTCTCTGGCAGAGATGATCCTAAAGTATGAACAAGTGGCTCTAGATATGGTGAGAGTGAAATGGATTCAGGAAATGGATATGAACATGGCCTACTTCCATGCTTGCATTAAAGAATTAAGTTAACTAGTGAAACCCAATATACTACTAGAGGATGGTTCATTTACGGATGAAATAGATGTGGTTGGAGGATTGTATTTTCCTTCATCAATAATTTGCTGGAAAATCCTAATCCAACCATGATGAATGGGTATCCAAGTGGGCGGTCAGAGATGTTGGAGGGGATCCCTAACCCAGTTTCCTATTAAGACAATGTCACATTGAAAGTGGTCCTTGAGGAGGTGTTTTTTGATGTGGGGATGATTCTTAACCTGGATAGTTCTTCAGGTCCTAATGGTTTCATAGGCTCTTTTTATGGTTTTCTTGGGAGGAGATCAAGATTGATGATTTTTTGTACATACAAGACTTCTTTAAGGGTGGATCTATTCCTAGTGTGGCTGAGACTAGTACTCTCATCCAATTTTCAAAGATCAAAACACATCTTCAATTCATGATTACAGACTGGAATGCATGTGTAACTTCACTTACATTATCTTGTCTATTACAATCAATTCTAGGTTATCTAATCTTGTTCCTCAGTGTCTATATCTTGAGAAAAATAGGGTTTTCAAGGGCCAATCCATCTAGGGAGCGATCTCGTTAGCCCAAGAAATGATCTAGGATATCAATATCAAAACCCATGGCTCAAACATGGCCCTCAATCCTGATATGAATAATGCCTATGACATGATCATGTGGGACTACATCAAATGGGTGTTGTATGGTATGAGTTTTCTCCTTGGGCCATGGATATTATTTTTCGATGCTTCAGTTCTTTCTAGATGGTTGTTTCCTACATAGGGAAGACTCATGGTTTCTTCTAGGGAGATCGGGGGATTAGGAACAGGTACCCCATATCCTGGACAATCTTCATTATTATCTAAGACACTCTTAGTAGGTTTATTAATAGAATTCTATCCATGAGGGTTCTTCAGCCTTTTCACAAACGAAGGGGTAAACCTCCCATTTCTCCCCTAATTTTTGTTGATGACTCCATCATTTTCATTAATGGAAACCAAGTATTGTTTTATGGGATCCATAAGATCCTAAAAGAACACATTTTTTGGTGTGGTTATGTGATCAATAAATCCTAGAGCTACCCCCACATCTCTAACAAATGTGGTAGCAAATAGGCTATTTTTATGTGTACTAAGCTGGGTATGCAGAGGGGCTCTTTCCTACTAGACTACCATGGTGCTCCTATTTCTCCTGGATGAACTCTTGTCCGAGACTATGACCGAATTTTGGATAATATCATCAGTAGAGTTCTAAACATGAAAAACCGCTACCTATATTTGGAGGTCTAATTACGTTGGTGAATAATATTTTTCAGCTATTCCATTTTATGCTATTTCAGCTACCAATAAACCCAAGTGGGGTATATACTCAATTGAAAAAGTTATTTCAAGGTTTATTTGGGACACATAATCTAAGGGGAAGCACTATTGGGATCTATGGGGTAGGTTGGAGAGACCCATACAGGAGGGCGTGATCAGCATGAGAAGCATAGTGGATACTGTTCAATGCATGCATGCAAACCTCACATGGGTGGTGGTAGAATAGTGCATACTTTGGGGGAGAATTATGGAACAGTAAGGTGGTGATCAGGTGCACGAGGGTGGCCATGCTTTACCCCTATTGTTAATGTTTCTCGATTTCATACATATCATTCAACAACACTCTCAATGGATCATATTGGAGGGGGAAATCTGTTTCTCTTATCACAATTGTTTAGGCTCGACCATCAGTATCCTAGGGTGTCATGCTCCCACCATATCCTTTAGAGAGGAAATTTATTATCCCAATTTTTTCAACACAGTGATGAATGATGACCAACAGAAGGTCTTTGATCTCATTGTGGTTAGTTTGAAACCATAAAAATGCGTTTTCACTACTTCTCCATCAAGGACCTTCTCTTTGAAAGAATTATTCTATATTTATTTTCTCCAAGTGAATGTGAAACTAAGAATAGGGTGGTTTAGTGTAAGAGGAGTCTTAATAAGTTCAATTTTCTCATCTGGTGGATTACGAATCATGTGGTACCCATAGATAATAATGTCTGGAAGATGGGTGCCTATATGGCCTCTCGCTTCCACTGTTTCAAGGTATATATTTAAGAAGATACCGAGCACCTATTTTTTTAAATATAATGGTATATGGATGTTTGGTGATCCATTGGTGGAATTACTTGTAATTTTTCCTCTAACATTATTGGGGAGTATTTCTGAGACAAATGGTTTCATGGCTTAGATATCTTATGGAGGGAAAACATAGCTCGTGTGGTGATTCTCTGTGTTGGTTGTTGGTGTTTGTTGTAAGACCGGAACATGGATAGGTTCGAAGGGGTTACTTCCATGAGGAGGTCAATAATTATTAGGATAAAATCACCCCTTATTGACATAGTTTTTGGAATCAAGAACTGGGATGATTCCCCCTCATTGAGATCTTTGCAGGTGAGTGAGTCTTTGGTGCAACGACCTATTCTAGGTCAAAGGGGCCACTGGGTGTGGTGGAATCCTTTCATTACAGACTTAAAACTAAACTTTGATGGGTCTCATATTGTATAAATTTCGAGAGGATGTGGGGTGGTTCATGATTATAGAGGATTTCATTTGCTTAATTTTATGGAGCACTATGGGAGATGAAGATCCATTCAAGGGGAGGCTAATGCTATGCTCACTAGGTTGAGGTTATGTGAGCATAAAGATTTTTCCACTAACTAGGTTGAGACCAACTCTATGATTATCCATGTTTATATGCATGGAAAAACCTCTACTCCATGGTTGATAGAGTATATTATCAGAAGCTATAGACCCATCCTTAGTAATTACAATGTTCAGGTGCTCCACACAAGGTATGAGGAAAATAAGGTAACTAATCATTTAGCCTCTATGGTGGTGGCAGATCAAGGTCCCAACATTATTTTCTTTTTGAATACTCACCATCTAGGAAAAGATATGGTCAATTTTATTGGAGGATATTGGTTGGGGATTCATTACTTTAAGACACTATAGGATCTGGTTTTTTGGTTCTCAACATTTGACATGCTTTTTGGGTTTCCCTTTTGATAATAAATATATATTGATGATGATGATTAGTAATTAAAAAATTAAGGATGAGTGAAAACTGCCCAAAATAGTGTTGTAACCACTACCCATACCTATATTAATGTTAGAACAAATGAATATATAATTTATTACTAAGGTTAAAAGGATATCTAAGGGAAACAATTTCTTTTGGGTAATCATATATACATTAACAAAATCATCTCATCTTATCACCATGCAAGTCAATTTCTCTATTGAGTACCTTGTTCAATATTACATTCGAGATGTAGTGTGACTTTATGGTGGGAACTTCCAAATATTTTATATCATGATACATTATTTATTTATATGTTCTTGAGAATCCATTAAAAGGATATGAGTAATGAATTAATACTTTGAAAAACCTATTATGAAAAAACTGATTAGGAGTATAAGTGGACTATTAAAACATTGGATGACATGTTATGGGCTAGTTCACATGGTTTTTAATGGAGTTGGGACAAAAATTTAACACATGTTAAATTCTCTTACTACTAAAATTTTTACACTAGAATTAAAATGTGTCATTATGAAGCACTCTATTAGAAGAGGTTTTGAACACCAAAAAATTCAGATAAAGCTATAGAATAAATTTTTTTGGACCATAAATCATTAAAAACTATATAGAGAAGATACAAATCATCCAAGAAAAACAATGATTCTTAGATTCAACAAAATATTTATATTGATAATCAAGGGAATAAAATAATGTTTCCTGTTGAGTACCATTTATTCCTAAAAATACCATAAAAAATTGTTTCATGAGGTTTATGAAGTGGGGGTAAATTGAGTCCATGGTATATTAGATCATTTGAGTTTCTAGAGCATATTGGATTAGTTTGAAATTAGTTAACACTACCTATAATTTTTTCTAAAGTCTATATTATCTTCCATGTATCCCTCTAAAGAATGTATATGTCATTACAAAAAAAATACTAGATAAAAAAGAAAAATAATTTTAATCTAACCTATCATATTAAGAATAATGATCCATTTTTTTGATGAAAGGGAAAAAGTTATGAGGAATAGGAAAACTTGAATCAAGAAAGTCTTATGGAAAAATCATAAGTCCAAATAAGTGGATTGGGATCCTAAATAAGTGACAAAGGTGAAATACCCATATATATTTTGAGGTAGGACAAAAATTTCAAGGATGAAATTTCTCAGTGAGGGGAGAACGTAACAACCCAAAATTCTAATAGTATAACTTTTTTTATTATATAGAAGTGTGTCATATTCATAAAACACTGAGAAAAAGATGAGAAAAATAATTATTTACTCCATTAATTGAGAAGATTAAATTTATTTAATTAAAATATCCAATAGAATTGATAATATTAAAATTTGTAAATGAAAATAAAATAAAATAACATGAATATAAAAATTAAGATAATCTTGACCCCCTAGAATTATCATTGCCCTGAACAAAACTATAAAAAGAAGGAAAAACAATAGTAATCAAATAAAAAATTTAAAATGTAGAACCAATTATGGAATTGAGTTTAATGGTGTATAAAGAAGTTAATAGGTTTTTTAGAACATGTTATATGATAATTGGAATTGTAATATGACCATTATAATAGTAACATGACTATTAGGGTTAAGGATATGATCGTTAGAAATAGCAATCTGACTGCTGAAAAAGAATATTAACCATAAAAATAATAAATTTTCATATAAGTAATATTTACCATGAATAATTTAAAAACATATAATTATTTTAATGGTTTAAAAATATTTAGTATAAAAATAAAAATAAATTAAAAGCTATTTTTAAATAAAAAAATTATTTTAATAAATTTAAGTAAAATCATAAATTTTATATTGATAAATAAAATTACCTAATTTATAAAATTAATATGATAAAATAAATTTCATTTTTAAAATATTACAGTATAAAATTAGATTAGGATGAAATTTTGATAAATTTATAAAATACATTAATTTTCATTGAATAGTAAAAAAATATAGATTTATGTTTTGGGTATATTTATTACTTCATAAAACTTTTAAAATGAAGTTATACTCAAAAAAACTAAATACAAGGGAAAAAATAAATTGTTTTATTAATATTAATTATTTCAATGAATTAATTTTTTTTCCAAACCTCTAAACAACTTTCCAAAGTCCAAAGTGGAAATTAAGATTTAAAAAACAATATTTTGTGGAAAACAGATTCTCTTGCCCAATGTATTATAAAATGTTTATGTCATATTATAAAACTCAAACATTCCAAAATAACCTTCTTAATGTGATAACCATGATATAAATTCAAGGGTAATCTAATGGTTTTCTATTTTCCACAACCTAGATTTTAGAAGCCTATATTTATGAATTATTAAATAATACTCCAACATTTACTATATTTACCCACTAATACACCCTATTACTCTCACTCACAATCCATTAATCCTTAATTTTCCCTTGTGTTACCTTCTATATCTATTCCATGTTGTTTTTAAAGTTCTGGGGAACTATCCTCTTGCTTTGAGAAGCTATCTATAAATGTAAAATATTCTCTTCCTCTCCTTTTTATCCAAGTACTTACTTTGTAGTTATTCTGATAATTTCAAAGTTATTATTGTCTCATGAATTTTTGGTCATTATATTAATTTACTAATGTTTTCAATCAATGAGACAATTCTATTCTCTCTCATTAAGCTCATTCGATAAACCAATTGGTATACCTATTATGCTTCTAAAACCATCCTTTGATTTTAAATTCCAATATTTATAGTGAATATACAAATATATTTATATTCAAGGGTATTAATTTTGATATAATTATACAAAATTTATTAGGTATTCCTATTTATGAAATCCATATCCCCTTATCAATGAAAAAATGATGAAATTTTCAAGTCATTATACACCCATGTACTCAATGATTTTATATGAAACCCATTCATTATTATCCATGGGTTATTAATGAAATTATTTATTATGATGGATGGGCCACACATTAATTAATAAATATTAATGGATCCCTAATTTCACTCCAACCCATTTTGTATAAAATTAATCTCTATATATGACATGCTTCATGATACCTTCGTGAATAACCTTGGTAATATGTTTATGAAAGCTTCATATTGAACCACAGTGGTATGCTTATAAATGTTCCATTTTTATGTTGTATCCACATTTCTATTTTATGCATCGCATGCTTATCATTATGATATCATGTTATGACTCATGTTTTATCCATGATGATATCTCATATTCCATTTCTTTTTTTATCCCTTACTATGATTTATCTTCACCGTTTTATATTGATGTATGTCACTAGGAAATAACATGTAGCGAGGTGACATAGGATTGACTATTTAAGGATCATTTTAAGAGTATTAAAAAATATTATGTTTATGTGTTCCTTAACTATTTTCTGAATCGTGTACTAGTTTGAAAGAATCTAAAATTCAAAAGGTCCTTAAATGTTGATAATGTAATTTTTTTTGTAATTTTGTTTAAAACCATGTATTAAAATAGAGGTTCATAATAGAATTACCATAACACGACTGAACCAAAAGTTAATCTATGGTGTGAGATACTAATGTTCAAGATTATTTGGAAGAAAAAACCATATGATTATATGTTTCTATTAGTTTAGATGTAAATTTGTTTTAGATAAGAATGACCAGTGAAAAATGTGCTAGAATGGTCAAGGAATGCTGATTCCTGATGGAAATCTCCAGAATTTTATTAATAAACACATGTACCTTAAAAATATATGGCACTAAAAATCATAGTAAAAAAAGAAACATATATTAAGATATGTTTTTAATATCTTATAGAGAGAGGAAACTTGTCTAAATATACATAGATAATATGAATTTTTTATTTATAATAGATATAGATAAACCCAAATTCTCAAAATAAGTGGAAAAATTAAATGACTATGATATTTGGGAGTTAGAAATGAAGGATGAAATGGATTCCTTTAAGTACAATAGAATATGGGAGATGAACGAATTAATAAAAGGTAAACAATCACTTGAGAAAAAATGGGTCCTCTATTCAACAGAAAAAATCCAAAAAATGTATAAGATATAAGAAATAGATAGTGGATAAAGGATTCCAAAAAAAGGAAGGAATCAATTTCTCGAAAATTTTATCAGGATTTTAAAATATACAGCCATCCAGATGATGCTATGTTTATTTTCTTCTAATATTTTACATATGAAAAAAATGCATATAAAAACTTATTTATTTATAGATAATTTTATGAGAAGATATACACGGAACTACTAATGGTTTTTAAGACCATTAGAATGAGTTATTTGTTAGTAAGTTAAAGAAAAACCTATAGGGCTTGAAATAAGAACCTCAATAGTGGAATTGAAATATTAACACATTTATAAAAAAATACGGTCTCACGTTGAGTGAAATTGATAAATATTATTTATAAAAGTCATGGGTTGATGAGAATTGCATCATACATCTTCTATATGTGGATAACCTATTGTTGTTGAGTCCTGAAGTTTCATTTATTTAAGGGTTGGAGAGTATTTTTTCCAAAAGAGTCACAAAATAATAGGGATGAGTATAGAGAGGCATATGAGATCTTGAAAATTGTTGTAATTCCAACATTACCTTCATAATATTATTTAATTTTTTTAATGCTCAAATGTATGATTTTATATACCAATATAGATGATAGAATCAATTAATCTGTGGAGAATGCAACAAAAATAAATAAATAGGATTTGTAAAAGGTTGAATTTCTATTTTCATAGGATATTGGTTGATTGATTTATGTAATTACATGTACATAGATAGACAAATCATTCATAGTGGGAGTGTAAAGTCACTTTATTTCAAACCCTAGATGAGAGTAATGAAAATACATGAAGTTAATTATCTAATAAATTAAAGGATCAGAACATACACCACAATTTTTTATGAATATGATCTATTTTAAGATTCATAGATATTTAATTTCATATAAATTTAGACACAAGGAAAATAATTAATAGATTTGTGTTTACATTTAGCGAAATAACAGTTTGTTATATGTTTTAGAATTAACCTATGGTTACCTTATCTACAATCAAATTAGTATATATAGTCGCTATGAAATATATTAAAGAGTGATTTTTTGTTAATACTCTTGCTGAATGAGATCATAATAATCCTTAAAGGAGGAGTGTTATTTTTTTTATAGTTAGATAGTCAATCACCTTTCTCAAAACATATCATTTCAAGAAAGGAAAAAAATACATTTATATAAATTTAAATTTAGTCAATAATTTTATGGTAGATAAATTTTTAGAGGTGTGAATGATAGTCTAGAAGAAAAAATTTGACCAATATTTACATGAAGGTATTGGTGTAAAAGATACTAAGAAGACACTTTTCCAGAGTTGGACTATGGTGAATGAAAGGATTAATGGAGATGAATGCTTCCATAATTTGAAAGAAGGATGTTGATATTTTCTTATTAGTTGGATAATTTAAATAATTTTACTTGAAAAAGTATTCAAGTGAGATGTTTTATTTTTCCATTAAACACAATCAATATGAAAGATCATCGGAAGATATACAATGTTGATAGTTTGGATACCATCATTAAGAATTTCCATTGAATGGGGAATGTTGATCATAAGGTCTTTTATAAATATTAGTGAAAAGTGAGATCCAAAAATATATTACCAAATATAGTGGTTAAATAAGATGTATAAATTGTGAATCATTTGTTTCTAGGTTCAGGGAAAGGTGCTTTGAAAACTTTTGATTATTGTGCAACCTACCCAATCAATTGATTTTTTTTATAAAATACAACCGATAAAAACAATATGACATGAATAAGTCATACATAACATGGATATAATATATAGATATTAATAATAATATATTATGAATTTTTACCTTTTATTTTCTAATTGATAAAGTTTTTAAGTCTTTTCCCATGCACAGAGTACTTGAAGTTTGAATAAAATAATTTTTGGGTGTGTTGAGATATACTTTCTAATGATTTTTTTTGAATTTTATCGAGTAATATATTTTGAGAGTATGTGAAATGTTATAATTAATATGTATAATGGGGTGAATAATTTTTACATATTCCAAAACATTAAGCATATAGGGATAAAGACATTTTGTAAGATTCACTTCCATGGTATTCTACATGTTCATGTGAAAGCACATGCAACCAACCCAAGTTATACACAGGGGATCCATTCTTATTCTCTAAATAATATTTACCCTATCATATTAAAAAATTCAATACTCTCCCATAACCTTCATAGAATCCATATACATATAACCCAATGAACACACATATATGATACCTAGATACATGAAATATATTGTGAAATATGGGATGGACCACGTACATAGGGATTATAAAAGTTAATATGTTAGATATCAAGGTTTAATATGATTTTTTTTTGAAATCATTAAATTAGACATATATTATCTAAAATTAGGTTTTAAAAAAATAAAGGTAAGATGAGAGAAATGGTGAGAATAATCCCTTGGATTATGTTAGCCTCATTTTTAGGAGAAATATACTTTAGAAAGTGCATGAATCTAAAGAAAGGTAGTTATCTTGTAGTATAGAATGTAAAGAGGGAGGAGATGGGACATGCAGAGATAAAGTGGAGTTGGATTTAGTTTATACAGCTAAATTATGGAGGGGTTAGGGTAGATTTAAATTAAAAATATTTAATTAATTTAAATAGTATTTAAAATAAATACTCAGGATGACACATGGTAGCTAGTGGTGCTCTAGGGGCTTTCCTGTTTTTAGGTCTCTCATTGGGAACCTAATTGACCATTACTAGGTACTCAATGGAGTTTAGTGCTTAGTAGTAGGATCCACCATCACTTTTAAATCCTCTAAACACCCTGAAAATACAACAAAATATTTGATCATATTCAATAAATCTCTTAGAGATGTTCTAACTCACATATTTTTTTTATCAAAACCACAATTCTCATAAAAAGACATTCTTTGGATTCTCAAAATTCAGAATCCATCTAGATTAACCATCCTATGACAAAATAAGTATTTATCAACATTACTATATATATATATGTTATATTTTTCTATAAATAATAATTATACTAATGATATATATGACGTATAATGATTTATGGAAATCACAACACACACTATAAATTTCTAGATTAACCATCCTCATCTTGTAATTTTTTTTCGAATTCAGTTGAACCTTCTTTTCAAACTATCATTTAAATGAGGCAATAAAGGTTTTATTAACTATATATGTTATCTATATATGTACCAATAATCTCTTAGTAACATGATTGAATTATAAGTATGCTATTGTTGATATCCATATCCCTAGCGTCACTGTCTGAATGGCCCGAAGGCCTTCATTTTTATTGATTTTTGATAATCCCCCTTTCAAGGGATTAGGGGGAAACCTTACAAGGTTCGTAGGCTCAGAGATTACATGGCCCATAGGCTTAGGAGATTACATGACTTGAAGGTCTTAGGTAATTCAACTAGAATATTTACAAGGAATTGCCACTCCCCAGCATCTGCGTCATGATAGTAGCTATCCACCTTCGCATGGCCCTCTGGATAGACTTCCCGTGTAAGCATAGGTTGGTCTCGATGGCATATCCATACCCTATCATTCTGAAAAATCCATTTAGCTCTACTTTGGTGAGTGCACCTTCTCCGAATCCTCTTCTGGGACTGTTCCTTTTTTTTTGTAGTGTGTTTGGGGTAACTACTTATGGCCCGAAGGCCTTAAAGGTGTCCCAAAATACCTATTGACCTGAAGTCCTGGGTGGCCAGAAATCTTTAAGGACTCTAAACCCAAATCGGTGGACCAAGGTGAATAGTTCCAGCTACTATATTACCGAACAGTACCTGCTACAGTGCCTGTTACAATGCCGGCACATTGTACAGTGCTGCTACAGTGCCTACTACAGTACTGCTACAATACCCAGAAATATTCCTCTACCTGGTTTTGAACCTGGGTCATGTGGATGCACTTAAGGATACCTCGCTCATTGGATAGAGTGGAGGAGATTTTTCATCACTCATTGGACAAAGATAATTATTTGGAATATCTAATTTCTGAGATAATTTTTTGGAGATTCAAATGCTTTACACAACCAATTGTTTATTAAATAGAAATCCCACCCATTTGGAGAATTCTATATTGATGTATTTATAGATCTAGGGTGAAAATATTATTTTCAAAAAGGAACATTAATATTTTTCATAATACCTAGAATACCCTATGTTTAATTGTTAATTATACTATTATTATTTACTAAAATGCATATAACGTTCATACTAATTGAATATTATTTCTCTCTAATAAATAATTGAATATTCAGTAAAAAAATATTTCCATCCTCACCGAACCATAACATGGTCTTCTTGTCCTCCTCATTATTTTATGGATCAAGTATAATGACTATTTAAATAAATTAATTAATAGATAAGTTTCATCATGTTATACACCGGTAAATAAATACACGTGATTAAAAACTAAATTGGAATAAATATTATTCCATGGAACTAAAAATAATATAATATTATACTTGTTAAACTCATGTATAATTTAATTGAGGTTCTTGGACACACATATTGTGTGATCGGATTGGCCCTTTTTCTCAATGAAATTCGAAAAAATGACCTAATGTCTAAAGTTATCATCTAGTAACATGCCAACATACCCATAAAGAAAAGAGTTGATGTCACAATGAAATTAAACATTGTATAGACCCTTAACAGGTAATATAATATATTTTTCTCAAAATCACTCATCAAATAGGTTGCATAGCTTATGTTATCAACCTATATACCCAGATATCTTTCTTTGAATTTCTATAATTGAGAATTCGAAAAAAAACTCTCTGGATATGTATGTAATTTGACTAATCTATTCCATCAAAGGGTCTAAAATATTCACTTAAAACGTAAGGGAAAAATTCTATCTCATCTTATTAATTAATTAAATTCCATTCTTGATACACCCAATGTATCCAATTTCACCATGAATGATCATCATCATGGTTTAAGAAACATGTTTAAACACTCAAGTCCCGATATAAATTATTAATAATCTTAGTGTCAAAGTATCACTACATCGATCCACATATAGTAATATACAATCACACATGAAACAAATGTAATTCCAATTTTCAATTCATTTAAATAAATATGATAAATAGTTTAGAGTTATAAACACATGGTATATAGGAATAATATGCATCGTAAAAAATAGGTAATTACATCCCCTTCAAATAAATTTCATCCTCACAATTTTAATTATCACATTACAATATAAAAAATTAATGTATTATTAATTATAGAGACAAATTAGGATATAAATTCTAGATAGATATCAACTTTAAACACTTGGGATATATATCTCTTTCCTGAAAATAGGACTATCCCCAATATTGAGTTTTCCCCAACTATTTTGAATAAGATTCCAACATTATTTTGTATAAAGGCCCAAATTACATAATTATTTTTCTATTGGGTGGTTATTATTATCCTTTAATTGACTGATGTCATATGTTAATATGAAATGTGGTTTTCTTACTCCAAATAATTTTTCCTCTAAGTAGAGAAAACCAATCCATCACCAAAATCATGTTAAATATATATTAAATAAGGATAATAAGATTTACACAAGGTACATTCCTATAAGATTCAACTTGGAATTTATTAATTACCTAACTAGAAAATTTCTTCAATAATAAAGTCATTATAGTGGTGATTTAATGATCTTAGAGAACTTATTAGATATAATATAGTTCCTAGAATCAAATTCGAACAAGGAATATGAAAATACACATTGAAGGGTACATTCACCTTAACTTTTAAGATCCGCCTAGGGAGTAGTGATTATATACAAATTATATTTTCCTCATGGTCTTGGAGGTAGGAAATTTTTTATCATGTTGGGTTGTCCTTGGACTAGGGAACTAAATTGGATAATTCCCATGTTCTCCATAAATAAGACATTGAATTATAAATGTTACATTATGATAGAATCTATATCATTCAATCATGTTATCATAGATATTCATTTTACAAAGATAATTTTATGATAAAACCCCATCGTTCAAAAGTAAATCATGTAAAAGTCTCCTTGAGTAAATTACCTTTGTGGTTGTTTCCAATTTTTTGAAATATAATGAATTTATATTTTTTCCTTTATCATATTCATAACTTTATAAATCACGAGAATAAAAAAATTTCTTCTTCACTGTGTTTGGTACATCAACTATGTTCAAATTTTTAATCATATTTCATGATATCTAGTTTGGAATAATCACTTGTTTTCCCACTCCAGTGTCCATTTTGAGGGGTTGTTCATTTATTTAATACTTGTGTTGTCTCTCACATCCATGGTTATTTCTAGTTAAATCCATTACTAAATCCAAAATGGTTCACACGATTGCTGAACAATTAAAAATATACGAGAATTTTCATAATCATAAATTTAATTCAACATGAAAATACTTTGCTCTTTTTTTCCATTATCAAAATTTCTTATAATTATATCAATATTATTTGGCATTGGTTACATTAAGTTTGTATATATTATATTTATCAACGTAATCCATCAATTTAAATAGGAAATCAATCCTTACCATTGGTTTAGAAAGAGGATATGATCAACCAAAGAATATCCTCTAGGAGTGTCAAACCAGGTGTGTAATTATGACTCTTTATCTCACACCAAGTGACTATTGATTTAATACTCAAAATACCAATTTTAGGGGTATTACCATTATGTACATATCTTCTATAGCCTCTATCAACTTGTGGAATCCATAATGAGATATATTACTCAAGAAAACTAACTTTTAAAGAGTTTACCCATATTTGAAGATATCATCCAATACATAAAATCATATTTATCGTTTTATCTAAGGTCTCTAACCCCAATACCCAAGAAAAATATAATAATATCAAAAAAATTAAAAAACCCTACTCTTATACCAACTAAAGTTTATCGAGATAAAAATGAAATAAATAATAAATTAATATAATAATTTAAATAATACATCTCACAAATAGTCATACAACCAAAGGAATTAATGTTTTTATGTCGTGAAGATTAGATACATAAAAATCCTATTTTAAAAAATATGAAATAATTTATTTAGAATAATTCTCCTCTGATCCTCTTTAGACATCCCACATGATATAATCATCTTCATAACCTGGGGAAAGAAAATATAAGGAAGGGAAAATTTAAGATTCTACGTAAGGGAAAAATATTATAATGTGTCAGATCATAAATATAAACTAGGACATGAGGAGGATGTAAATATCTTAAAAAAAGATCATAAGGTCACAAATGATAATTATATAAAATGATAGATAAACATAAAATTATAAATTTATTATTTAGGAATTGTAAAAAGTAAAATGTTTCTCAAAATACTAACCAATAATCACAAAACATGTGATCAATATATAAAATTTTAGAATACTTTAAAAATAATGAATAATAATTAAAACACGATATTTAATGGAAAATTATTTAATATTGAAAATTAGGTATAAAATCATAAATAACCTATAAATTTGGAACAACCATAATCATAAAAAACCCATTATGATCAAATCCATTATTCCCATGCCTATATGAATAAACTCATTATGTCCATGCCTAAAAATTTGATAAAACCCATCATAGACACACATATGTGAACAAACTCATTAAACATAAAACAATTAATTAGATAGATATATATGATACCACCCATCATTATCCATAAATATGTGTGCCACTTAAAATTGATAAAAATTGTATCTTAAGGAACAGATGAAAAAAGAATGAGTTTCTTAAACCATTCAAAAAATCACATATCATGAACTTAAGAAATCATAAGATATCAAAAATGTCATTTTAAAAAATAAATATCATAATAATATATATAGGGTGATAAAAAAATAACTTCATAAAATATAAAAAATGAAAGAAAAATAGAATTTAAAATACAAAATTATTCAAATAAAATTTTAAACATTGTTATAAATAATGTTGTACAAATTAATTTCAAAATAAAATTCAGAAGGGAAAGAGTAAAATTTTGAAAACCATATTATAAATATTTATAAATTAAATATCCTTTATGTTCATAAAAGTTATAAAAAATGTGGTGTGAACGATAAAACATTTTATTATTGAATGTATATAAATCCCCATTTTTTATTCTTTTAAAATACCATGGTTTGAAAACCAACATCATTAAAAAGTGTATTAATGTTTCCTTTTGAAAAGGGGTAAAGATACTTATGATAATTATTGAAAATTATACAAACTATTTTTACCCAATATATATGGGAACATTATAAGGAATTGAAATATAAACATGGAAGAAAATATTCATTAATATGAATGGGAGTTTTTTTTATGACAACACTATACTCTTACAATGGAAAAACATTTTATCAATGGAGTGGTTATTGATAACAATATGTAATTTCCACATATAAATAAGGAAATTTCATATAAAATATTGTAATTTAAGTAAAAAATAAATCTTGAAAATTATACTTAAGTAACAAATACTAGGATACAATGAATAATAAATTGAAACAATGAAACTATTTTAGATTTGTTAATGTTAGAATCTAAGGATCTTGAGAGGAAGATAATGAGATTGAAATTAATATATCATTAAATAGAAAATATTTTTTTATGTGAATGAAATTATCCAATGAATAGACCATATAAAATATTTTATAGAGCATAATATTAGACGTGTCCCTTATAGTTGAAAATGAGATAAAGAAACCCTTAATGTTACTCTTAATTTCTATAATGACGATTTATCCTCATGTATAACAAAAATAGGTATATTAATAACCAATTTTATAACCATGATCAAACCTAAATACATTTTAAATTTTCATTTATAATCATTATCTACTTGTATATTAGTTATTTTTTCATATTTTCAAATAATAGTGTTTATAGTTTTAATAGTTCTTACTAGTTTTCTAGGATATGTCTTAGATTTAACTCTTCTTCCAAATTTCATCATTCAATAATCACTAAAGTTACTATAATGGGTAATTTATAATGATTTAAGAAGTTTAAATTTCCTTTGATTAGTTTTTTGTTCATTACCCTTGAACATAAAATTAGTAATAATTATGTTCTGGTGATTCTTGATGAAAATGTATTTTATTAATTAATGATTTTAAAAATCATGTTACCCTTATAGAATAAAAAAAATAATTAATTAAATATTTAAATCATATTATACAATTAATTTTTTTTTCATAGACATACATGGTATATATTCATAAAATTATTTAATTAAGTGGTTAAACATACCAATACATGAACATTACATTATTAATGGATTATTATGTGGTTGTTTAGTTATAAATTCATTATTCCAAAATAATAATGACCATATTTTGTGTTTTCAATCATAATTTTCATGTTCAATATTATTAATTACATAATTGTTTTATTATTCATTTAATTATTAAGTTATTTATTTTTTAGTACTAAAAACTTATTCATATCATAAACAAAATATTTATAAATGAAACCCATTATCATGGCCAACTATTTAAGGTTGCAATGAAATAAAAAACCGATATAGATCATTCCATAGAGGTGGTAGTCCATATGTATGCATGGAAAAAGATTTCATTTTCCATATAATTGGGAGAAAGTAACATGGTTTATCATATCATAATATAGAAAATATCATTAATATTATAATTATATATTAAATTTATAATTAGGATTATCTTTGTATGGTGGTGAAGGAAAACGAAACATGTTGTGTTATATGAGAGGTATTCCAAACAAAACATGATTCACAATCTTGGTATTCTTATTTGAAAAGTGAAGGGTGGTTATTCCATGTGTCATCATTATAATAAAATACAAGTGTAAAATTGATTCTTATTTTATCATTTTAATATGGTGAAATGAAATTTGGGTATGAATAAAATCACTCAAATATATAGAAAATAGAAAGATAGGTTTGGAATATATACCTCACTTTTCCTCTTTGAAGGGGATAAAACATTGAGTAATGGTTTTTTCTGATAAACCATACCTATGTGATTTATGAGTTTGGAGGATGGGTTTGGGTAGAGTTTAGGTAGAAATTAAGGGGTTTTACTATGAGGGGAAGGGAATATACAAGCGCCCATTTTATATTTGAAAAGGGATGAATTTTTTGTAAACACCCAAAAATTTCAGTAATGTGAATTAAATCTTATGAAAATTGGAATACAAATTTAAATATAGTAGAGAGTAGAAGAAATAAAGTCGATGCACAACTAAAAAACTCAATTATAATATGACTTTAACATGTTTTTTCCTTTACCTCTTAGGTTAATCATTTTTACCTAATTGGTTTTCACCATGGTAACAATTTTTTACATTGGAAATTTATCCTTCATGAGGAAAAAAATTGGTAATTATTATATTATTTGGACTTAATGATTTTAAATTTCAAATTCATTTTTTTGACTCAAATTTTAAAAATGATAAAATTTTATTTTCAAAAATTAATTTCCTAATTTATTGAAAACAAATTTAGAAAAATATAACATATGATTTAAAATGTAAAATTTTGTTTTTTAAATTTTAAAAAATCAAAAATAAATCAATTATAAAATAAATATATAGTCTATTTTTTTATAAATTTACAATTCATACTTATATACCAATAATCACCTAAAAGTATTTTTATTTATAAATTCATTATTGTAAAATATTCGACTAAAAAAACATTCTTAGAAAAGTGACAATAAATAATGCTAATAATTTTTTTATATTCAAAATCCAAAAATGTTGTTATTTTCACATAATTAATATTCTAAAATTTAGAAATATAATTTTTTAAACAAAAATTACAAATATAAATAAAATTTTTTTTTATGGAACATTGAGTTTTTTAAACATTTTGTTTTCTTTACATTATTTCATATCAATATCTAATTTAAATTATTTTAATATATTATTTAATGTATAATAATTTTATAAAGATTTCCAATTTAAATTACTATGGTAAAATATCCAATACTTAATAAAATGATTATTTTAAAAAATATAACTTTTATACTAAACATTCTTTAATAGATACCAATATAATTAATTATTTATATTATAAAATTTAATTTTACCAATCTATTTATTTTAAAGAAATTATTTAAATTTTATATATATATTATATCATATTTTAATAATAGTAATATCTATATTTATATGTATCATGTGAATATATATATTTATAATATTTTAATGTCATGTTATTATTTCACTCTGAGTTATATTATGTAAGAAATATACAACTTATGTATAATTATTTGATATATGACCAACCATGATATTTTCAATTACCATATTTTAAATGAACATTTTTGTAAAGAAAATATTTTCAATGACCTAATATCATTCACACACACACACACGTATATATATACTTACTAAATCATTGTTTATTCCACTCCACTATACAATGAATAGTTTTTATTTCATATTGTAGATATTACATAGGTTTTTCCCTTTCATTAATATCTTCATATTTAAATGTTTTTATTTTCTATTGGTGATCCTTATGAATAAAAATGATCCAGTGTATTTTATAGTTTATAATATTTGTTTCTTATCTATTTATTTTCCCTTATTGACTTCTAGAATTTTAATGGAGGTATTTTATCCATAGTGAGTAATATTACAAGGTGTTAAATGCTTAATTTTAAGCACTTTTTTGTAACATTGAACTTATAAATGAATAAAGAGTTAGTTTAATTCATATCCTATATGATTTATTTTCTAATCAATTTCAATTCCACTAAATAAAGAGAAACTGTTTTATAATTTTAAACATATGGTTTATGGAAATAATATTCTTTTTTAAAAACATATGGTATTAAATTCTACCCCACTTAAATAAATTACATCCTCTTAATTTTAATTATCACATACAAATATTAATATTTTCAAGATTCAAAATTATAGAGACGAATCATTATATAATTTATAGAGAGATATCAACCACACAAAATTGGTAAATATATATCTTTCATCAAAATAGGCTTATCCTTAACATTTATTTTTTTCACCAACTATTTGCGCTATGAATCTACCATCATTTTATATCAAGAATGATATTATATAATTTTTTGTAGATATTTTTTATTTTTATATTACTTTTCTTGATATAATATCATTGGATAATTTGAAATTCTTTTTCCAAACTAAGATAAATTTTATCCTAAATGTAGAGAACAAATCTATCAATAAAATTGTGTTAAATTTATCTGAAGGAAGGATAATAATACTTCCATAAGTAAAATTATTATAAGCTTTAACATGGAATATGATAATAATATAATATAATGATTTATTTGAAAATTAAATTTTTAGGGTAGTGATTTAATGATCCTAAAAATATTTTTTATGTGATAGAGTTTCTATAATCCAATTCTAATAATACATCTATAAATCTTGATTGGAGGGTTCATAAACATTAAATATAAGGATCCACTTTGATAGTATTTAATTTTGAGGAATTCTATTGTCCCCATGGCCTTAGAGGTTCATAATTATCATTACCTCAATTAGTCATTGTATTAAGGCATTGACTTGGACAATTCACTATTTTCCCAAACACAATACATTGAATTATAAATGAAACCTATGTATGAAATCTATTTTTCAGTCATTTTAACTAGAATAATTATTTTATAATGATAGGTTGAATCTTTATGACCCCTTATTCAATAAGTAAATCATCTTATGATCCATATGATGTGATTCCATTTGTGTTTCTTTTGACATTTTTTACATATGGAAATTGAAATTTTAGTTTTTCATAATCTTCTCCACTTGATTTATCCTGAGGCCCTATCATTATATTCTTTGATGTGTTTAAGACTTCGACATTTTTTACATTTTTAATCATATTTCATGATAGTTATTTTGGAATAATAAAATGTTTTCTAACTCCATATCCCAATTCAATTAGTGTATCATTGAGGAAATATTTACATTTTCCCTTTCAACCATGGTTCCTTCCAGTTATATCCATTAGTAAAATAAAAATAGTTGAAATGAGTGATGAGAAATTAATAATATAGTGGAATTATCATAGATAAAAAATAAATTCAACATGAATATTTCATTTTCCTTTACATTATCACACTTTAATATTGTTCCTTTAGTTTAACCTATATCAATATTAGTTAGATATAGGTTACTTTAAGGAAGGTTGTATTACACTTTTCAACCTACTTCCTTAACGTAACTAGGAAATAAATCCTAAAAATATGTCTGTAAAGAGAATATGATTAACAAAATCATATCCCTTGAGAGTGTTAAATAGGTATGAATTTATCTCTATTTTTCTTGCACTAGGTGACAATTGTGTTACTACTAAACACACACGTTTTGTGGCTATTACCCCTAGTTACATTTTTTCAAGAACCTATCTTCACTTTCAGTATCTATACATGGATTTATTTCATTATAAAAATATCTACTTAATCTTCTACTAATATTTTAGGATGTTATTCTATAATTAAACTCATCTCTAGGGGTTTCACTAAGATTTTATAACCTCAATACCAAAGTTAACCAAATTAATCTCTAAAAGTAACTAAATATTCCTCTGATACAAACTAAATCAACCCAAGATAAACAAGAATTAAATCATACATGAATATTAGGATTTTAATAGTAAATCTCACAAAAATTCACAAAACCCAAGGACATAAATATTTAGTTTCTTGGGTATTAGCTACATAAATGTCATATTTTTCAACACATGCAAACATTTATCCATAATCATGCTCCACTAGACCAATTTATACATATAAAATGATATAATCATATTTATAATCTATGAAATGGAAACATAAAAAAGGGGTGATCTTAGATTCTATGTAAGGGAAAAAAATATCATAATTTGTTTGATAATAATCTTGAAGATTAAATTTAGTAAGACACCTCCTCCTCCAATGGCCCGAAGGCCTTAATTTTTTTATTGATTTTTTGATAATACACATTTCAGGGGGTGAGGTAGAACCCTTACAAGGCCCGTAGGTGTAAGTATTACATGGCCCATATGCCTTAGAGGAATTCATTTCCTGTTGGCTTCAAAAAGTACATACACCCCAGACTACCTAATTGGAACTGCTCATCCCCAGCATTTTCATCATGACATCTTCTCTCCACCTTCGCATGGATGTCCAACTAGGCTATCCCATGCATGTGCATGCTTTTCCTGATGGTAGGTACCATACCCTCTCATTCTTACAATCTGTTTGGATACTACTATGGTGAAAGCTCCTTCCTCATCCTCCTTCTAGAGTTTGTTCCTTATAGTTTGTATCATTTGTATCTGCACTTATGGTGTCCATAAGGCCTTGATGTGGCCCGAAGGCCTTACTAACCCGAAGGACTGGGTGGCCCAAAGGCCTTAATGGACTCAGGGACCAAATCGATGGCCTAAAGGCCCAAACAGGGGAATAGTCCCAACTGCTACACTACTAAACAATACATGCTATAGTTCCCACTATAGTACCTACTACAGTGCTTCT
Source organism: Viscum album (assembly GCA_963277665.1). Classification (NCBI taxonomy): domain Eukaryota; kingdom Viridiplantae; phylum Streptophyta; class Magnoliopsida; order Santalales; family Viscaceae; genus Viscum; species Viscum album. The sequence goes on along the minus strand of OY728119.1, from coordinate 172,935,700 downwards.
ATAGTCCCGCTACAATACTGTTATAGTAGTACTACAATCCTGCTATAGTACCCATAATATGCCTCCACTTTGATTTGATCCCAGGTCGCCTGGATGCACTTAAGGAGTCCTCACCAACCGGGATGAGGCTCACATGTGGAAGACACAAATATAATAATAAATTATCATAAGACTATAAATAATAATCATAAAACATGATAGAGAAACATAATATCATAAATATGTTTATGAGGAAGCATAAAAAAAATTTCTTTGATTAATATACATAATAATAATATGAAAAAATGTGAGTATGATATAAAAGTGATTCTTTTTTAAAATAAGGCATAATCATGGAAACATAAAATTTAATGGAAATAAAAAGCATGTTAAAAATATTTCATAATTTTCATAAATTGGAAATTTGGTAAAACCATAATCATTAGAAAACCATTATGAAAAAAATACATTATTCAATACCTGCCTGAATGGACTGAAGGCCTTAATTTTTATTGATTTTTGGTAACCCCCATTTTAAGGGATGAGGGGTAACCCTTACAAGGCCCGTAGGTTCATAGATTACATGGCCCATAGGCTTAGGAGATTACATGACATGAAGGTCTTAGTGAATTCAACCAGACTATCTAAAAAGAACTGCCCCTCCCCAGTATCTGCATCCTGATATTAGCTCTCCACCTTTGCATGACCATCTGGCTAGGGTTCCCGTGCAAGCACAGGCTGGTACCGATGGTATAGCCATAACCTCTCATTCTGAAAATCTATTTGGCTCTGCTCTAGTGAGTAAACCTGCTCTAAATCCTCTTCTAGGGCTTCTCCTTTTTTGTAGTGTATCTGGGGCCTGCATTCATGATTTACACTTTTCACTATATAATGAGATATAAACATTAACCAATGCCCGAGAGATTGATATTGGAACCCAACTATCATAATTCCGACATACGTGTTCCACCAAAAGGTAATCATAACCACATTTTATGTATCTAAAGGAAAAAGAAATGATTTTCTTAAATCATTCAAAAACATCACATACATGAACATAAAAAACCATAAGATAAAAAGTATCATTTTCCAAAAGGAATAATATCATAATAATATAGGTAGTGTGATAAAAACATAACTTTATAAAATATTAAACTTATAGGTGTAATAGTATTGACAATACAAATGTTTTCATAAAACCCTTTAAATATTATTACAAGAGATGAAGTAAACATTACATAAAAAGAATTATTATAAAGGGAAAGATTATAATTTTTAAAACCAAGTTATAAATAACTTAGAATAAAATACCATTTAAATAAGTAATAGTTATATTAAAATTTCTAGTGAAATATAAAACATTTGATTATTGAAAGGATAAAAGAAATATTTTTTAATCTTTTGAAATGAATTTTTAAAAACCAAAAACTTAAAATTGAGAATTAAATTTTCTATTGAAACATGGGTAAATATAATTATGATAATAATTTACAATAATCTATAATATATTTCCTAAAAATATAGGTGAACATTATTAGGAAGGGAATTAAATATACAGAAGAAAATATTAATTGGTAATAAATGGAGTTATTCATACCAATGTAATACTTTTACTTTATAAAAACATATTATCAAAGAAGATGTTATTGATGATGAAAAGTATTTTCAATAGGGAAAAAAACTAAATACCATATAAAATATATGAATGGTAGGATCAAATAATTCATGAAAATTATATTCATGTTAGAAATACTATGACCCAATGAATCGAAAAATCGAGTCGATGAAAATATTATGAAGTTAGTAATGTAAGAATTAAAGGTTATTGAGAGGAATTTCATAATATGAAAATAAAAATATTAATAATTGCAAGATATTTTAAAATTTAAATTAAATTTTGATCTGAATTCACAATTTATAAAACATTATGGTGCATAATAACAAACAAGTCCCATGGAATAAAAAATTTGACAAAGATACCCTTAGATATACTCTTGATTTCCAAAAAAGTCATTTATACTCCTAAATAAAAAATGTATATATATATGAAAATTTTAATAACCATATCCATACTTAAAAACGTTTATATTTTTCATTTATAATCATTATCTACATTTATATTAGTTAGTATTTATGCCTTTTCCGATATCAGATGTTTATTTTTTTGATCGTTCAGTCTTGTTTCATAGAAGAAGCATGAGAATTAATTATTCTAAAGAAATTCATCATTATATGATAATTAATGAACATTAATTTATGGATTATAATTGTTTATTATGTTTTAATTTATTTTTATGGGCATTTCATTATTTATCCTTGAATATATATTTGATAACAAGCATGTTTTGGTGATTCTTGATGGGTTTTTTTATTTCTTAATTGATGAGTTTAATAATTATTTTTCAATTTTTAAAAAATAAAAAAATTATTTAAATATTTATATAGTATTATAAAATTAATTGTGATATCATATTAATCCATGTAATTAATTTATAACATTGGACAAGTTGGTGGTTAAACCGACCATAACATGAACATGCCATGATTAATGGATGATTATGTGGTTGTTAATTTCTGATATATTTATACCATAAGAATAATGATAATTTTTATTTTTTACTAGTGTTATATATCATAATTTTAATGAAGTATAATAAGAAGTTATATATATATATATATAAATATTATATAATAAGAATAAATCATTTTCTCCCATCTTAGATTTTCTATTTAAGACAGTAAACTTCACAATGATTATTTATCTTTCATATCATTAATAGGTTATTAAATTTATATTAATAGATTATTATTTATATAATAAAAATAATATTTATCATGCCATTATCATGAAAACACTTATAAGTGGGTGATGTGTCGAAAAATAAAAATTGATCATTCCATGGATGATGTAGTCCACACCTACACATGGATGCTAATTCATTTTCTTTAGAGTAGAGAGAATAAGTGGCATTGTTTATCTTTTAATAAAATTAAATATTTCATCAATTTCTTAAATATATATTAAATCCCATGTTATTATCATGCTTTATAAAGGTAAAGGAAAAGTAAATACATTGTATCATGGAGGTGGTAATTTTTATAATGAATGATTCGTGTTTTTGTTTTTCTTAATAGAATGGGGAGGAGGGTTAATGATTGAAACACCATTATAATAACATAAAACTATAATATTGATACTTATGTTTTCATTTTAATGTGGTGAAATGAAATTTTTTGAATAATAAAACAAATTTAAAAAAAATTCTGAAAGAGATGTTAAGAACTTGTACCTCACTTCATGGATTATCTATTTTGGGAAGGAGATTAAAATATTTTAGCGATGGTATTTTCAGAATAAAAAACATAATTAAGATGGATATGAGTGAAAAATATAGGTTTAAGAAGATTTTTTATTTTCTAAAATTATGGTTTTTTTCATGTGAGGGGAAGCGAGTAGAGGAGAGCCTCGTTTATAAGTAGAAGCGATAACATTTTTTTGAATACACATTTTTAATAATGGAAAGTCAATATCACAGAATGTTGAAACAAAATTGAGAAAATACTGATATGAAAAGATATAATGTCGAGACACACCACAAACACTCAATTAAAACATGTTTTTTACTTGTTTGGAATTTACATCTTTGGTTAATCATTTTTCCATTTTATTTTTCACCATGATAATTAGTTTTTACCTAGCCAATTTATCATTTATTATCAATAATAAAATGGAATTTTTATATAATTTCAAATTAATGATTAAATAATTGAAATTAATTTTGTTTGATTCAAATTTTTAAAGCGATAAAAAGTATGTTTTAAATATTAAATTCATTATGTATTAAAACTATGATTTTTAAAAAATATAACTGAAGTTATAAAATTTCAAATATTAGTTTATAATTTTTTTAAAATTAAAATATTAAATAACATTATAAATTATACATTTGGTCTTAAAAATTGGTTTAATAAATTTAAAATTAGAAATTATATACCAATAATGTCATAAAAATCGTGTTATTTGTAAAAACTCTATCTTGCACTAATCACCTAATTTTATTATAAATACGCCAAAAATTAAATCTATGATAATTTAGAAATTATAAATCCAAAAATGATGTTAGTTTTTTAAATTTACATTCAAAAATTTATTAATTTATTTTTAATTGAAATTAAACAATATAAAGAAAAGTTTTTCTTGTTTAAAAATGATGTTTTTAAACTTAAAGAATTCTTCATATTATTTTATATCAATTTATATTTTAAACAATGATTGTATATTAGACCATTTATAATAATATGTTAAAATTATTTATTTTAATTAATTAGGATAAAATATACAATACTTAATAAAAATGTTCTTTGAAAAATAATATTTTTTACATTTATACTAGATACGATTTAACATTCATAATTAAATTAATTAATTAATTTATAAAATTTAATTTTACATTTCCATTGATATTAAAAAAATTAATTAATTTGATATATAAATCATATCAAAATTTTAAAATAATAAAAATAATAATATTTATATGAAATGTGTATATATATATTTATAATTTATAATTTCATTTTATTATTTCGTTGTGAGTTATATTATTTTAACAGAATAAGAAAGTAATATACCTATTGAATATATGACCAATAATCAAATTTTCACTGAATTGTTTTTCGACAACTGTATTTCTAACTCCCATACTTCATATATATATATAGTCTTACTAAATAATTTTTTCATTTCACTCTTACTTTATAAAGAATAAGTCTTATTTCATATTATAGATTTTAAATAATTCTTTCTCCTTTCATGGTGACATCACAAAATATAGGGTTTGTTAATATATTGGTGATGCTAAAGGATGGACATTATCTATGGGATTTCCTAACATTGAGGATTTTGTTATTTTCAATCTATTTCCCCTATTACTTTTTTCACTTTTAATAGATATATTTTATACATGGAGAGTAATAATATATGGGGTGTAATATTTTTTTGATGTGATTTTAATGAAAAATTTGTTGTTAGTTTAATTCATATCTCATATTAATTATTACATAATCAATTTAATTTTTTTCAAAAAATATAAAAAATAATTTATAATAATAAAAATATGGTTTATGGATAGAGTATAGTTATTCAAAACCTTAGTTGTTATAGTATGGATTTATAAAAAAAATATTCCATGACATAGATCCTTGATTTTATCTATAAATATACTTATGAAACTTTCATACCTTTTTGGAATTACCTAGAGTCACAAACCTTTCTGGTTGTAATATATAGACTTCCACTCAAAGGTTCATGTTAAAGAATGTTGTTTTGTTATCCAATTTCCAAATCTCATAGTTATGAAATTATTTTATACCATGTAAAATTATAATGGATTTTAATAGGGAAATTGGTAAAAATGTTTTATCATAGCCAATTTAATGATGTTTCTTATAACTTTTATGCACTAGCTATGATTTATAGGTATTTAATTTACCTTCTATGTATAGTTTTCTATTAAAAACCTATTTTAACCTAATGGGATTTCCATCAACTAGAATATCAACCAAAATACATACTTTGTTCTGATATATGAAATCCATATTAGAATTCATTGAATCTTTCTATTTTGAAGTATCTAGGCTCTCCACTACTTCATTGTACAATATATGACCATCAATATCCAAAAATAATAATTCGCCATCCTCAATGACTAGAAAACTTGGTTGATCATGTTCTATAACCTCTCAGGTGATCCAATATAGTACTTTTTCCTCAAAAAATATTCTTCCATATTTATTATGAGAAGCTATTAATTTTACAAAACCTATGTTTCTTAAGCATTTACTTAATCAAATTTATTCTTGACCCTAATATTCTTTTTGATTATGTAATACATATCTATGAATACCGCCTTTCGATCCACTATATCCTTTTTTAAGGGGTCAATTTGGTACAGTCCCATTATTTCGTTAGGTTAACCAATACATGTAATCTTTTTCACCTAAGAATATCTTTTTCATAGATTATCTTTAAAAAATTCCTTCCAATTCTATAAGTGAATATTCGATAACATAGGATTCTTTCCATACATTAATTCATATGGTATACCATTTGTCACTTTAGTTGGAACTTGGTTTTGTATGTATTCTACATTCTATAATATATATCCCTAAAATTATAATTAAAGACTCGCATGAATCATCATCAACCACACAATCTAAATCAAGGTATGGTTCCTCCTTTCACTTTCCCCATTCCACTGTGTTGTATAAGGAGGATAGAGTTATGATACAAGCCCATAATCTCGTAAACGTTTGATAAATTCTTGGATTAGATATTATACTCGTTTATTATATCAAAGAGTCTTTATATTATTTCCAATATAATTTTATATTTCATAGTGAAAATCCTAGAATTTTAATAAGGATTCAAATTGTTAATCATTAATTAGATTAATACAAAGCTACTTAAGTAATAAGTAAAATTAATAGAGTATGGGAATACAAAGTATATATTCTACTAGAAATAGTTAATACACATCAATGTGTATCAATTCTACAAGTTATGTAGCTTATTCACCTACCATAAAATGTAGTTTGGTCATTTTGACTTGTAAACAAGTGAGACATATGTTAATTGGTTTTAGCTTAAAAGAGTCTAAATACCCATCTTGATATAACATTACCATTATATTCTTGTTTACATGACCTAGATGGTGATTCCACAACTAGGTATTATATGATTCAAGAAAACATAATTATTTATCAACTGTAAACACATGGTTTTCCTAATCTTATACATAAATAACATTATTAAGTGGTACCATACCCTAATAAATTCTATCTTTATAAACACAACATTCATTAATTTTGAACATGAACAGAACATTCATATCATGATAAAAAACTGACATTATGTTCTTGATAACACTAGGCACCTAATAAATATTATTTAAATCCAAGATAAGTATTATTGGAAATGTGGGGGAAGTTGTATCTAATATCAATGGTATCTGTCTAACCTCCCTTGGTTCCTTGAAGATCCACCTACCATATGGAAACCCTGATGAATCTACATGGTTCCTATATTTGGATATAAATGTGAGTACCAAAAGCAGTATCTAATACCCACTTGGTAAATAAGGGTTTGTTGTACTCTATAATGAATATACCTGAAGATTCCCCTATCTTATTCTATGTATAGTGTTTTTCTCTTACGGTCATTCTTGCCACATGTAAAATAGAATATGTGTTGTTCCTTTTTTCCATTGGATCTTCCTCTAATTGGAAGGTCACTGCTCAGAACCCTTATAATTGGAGTGAATCTTTGAGACATTTTCCTTTCAAAATCATTTATTCGCTGTAAGGATATATGGTTCTTTATTCTCCTTTGAATTATCGACTTGGTGGATATGAGTAAGTATATATATAGGGGACTTCTCAACATTGTTCATATTATAATCAATCATGAAATTGTAGAAATTATTGGGTAGTGAATCAAGAATGAGACATGTGTGAAACTCATCACGTAGTATAAATCCTAGGAGTTCCAAGAACTCCATGTATTCAAACATAATGACCATATTTGGCACAACTAAAGTTGAATCTCCAAAATTACACATGAATAGGTCTATGAAGTTCAAAAATCACCCATGCATCACTTTATTATAGTAAATATCATAAATATAAAAGAATATTCCAAACAAATCCATGGTTTTGTGATGAATCAAAATATTACTGTATATAGTTGATAACATCAAACACTGAACATCTAGAACATAATCCATGTGTCTTCCAAAGATAGGTAATTACACCTCATTAACCTAATTTCCATGTTGATTAGGAACTTGGGAGTCCAACACACTTGACATCCACTACTATAATATAATAATACTCAAGTGTTTGTACCAATCCTATAAATTTGTGTCTGTGATATGGTTCTCCCCCTCTTGGATAAATTGTATTGATGATGTTAATGATGGTTAATTTTATATTTCTACAATAAATAGATCATATTTTTGTGCTTTCCTTGATTTAAAAATGTCATATAATAAATTTTAATTATTATTATCCCATGATTTTATCAAGTCCTAATAGCCATCACTGTAAAACTCAGAATATTTGGTCTTATGGATAATTTATTAGAAATATACATATTTCTATTATTATAACCCCAATGAGGGTTTGTTAAGATACTTGAAAGCATTTAGGTAGGTAGATCATTTATGACTACTGAATTGAAACGCCTTGATCCATTGAGTGGACTCCCCAATCCCGAAACCATGGACCTAGATTTCCTCAATACTTTCCTCTAGATTTATAACAATCCTAGAATGGGAAACTAAACCTAATATAAATGTGGTAATCCAACCAAAAATTTTCTATAGAACTCATCCTTAGTTTAGAGCACTCATATGAATGTTTTTCAAGTACTATAAACCTATTGGTTCAATTCTAAATAAAATAATTAAAGGTTATACCAAATTAATATTTTATTTGAGGTATTATATATTTTATCCTATGTATAAATGAAGTCCATTTTACCAAACCACATTCTTATTAATATTGGTATTATTTCACATAATTGATTAACCTTGTCCAGATAAAAATTTACACATAATATAATTTAATTAATTCCATCTTCAATGCTTGTTAATTCATTTCATTAATGTGATCTCAATATATTTAGAATAAATAAATAATCATGAAAAATGAATAAATAAATAAATAAATAGTTATGATCATGATCATTACTTAATAGTTAGTTTATGTATAGGATTCCAAACTAACAGTATACCATAGGGTAAAATCTATACTGAGTCAGTTGTTAGCTCATGATATTATAATAAACCTATCATCTTATGTAGCTTATTGATTTGTTTCACCTCATATGTGACTTGGAATACCTCTAATCACCTAGGATATTCATTCATTACATGTACTATTGATCACAAGCAAGTGGGGGGGGGGTGTGGGGGATAAAAGGATGGATTATGGGGTTTAAACTGCTAAAATTATGGGCACATAATCTCCTACATAATAGAATGAGGGGGGATGTGCATTCCATAATTTTAATTTAATATAAATGGTTATAAAAAATTCACTAAATTAAATTGAAATAAAACAATCATAAATAGGTCACTCTAGTCTCAGAATCATCCACAATATGCAATGAATATTTAAAAGTACACTAGATAGAATTCAAATCAATTTTTCATTATTATTAACACAAATGCACTTTAATTAATTCAATTAATTAATTTTCTTTTATATTAAATTCCATTTTAAGTCTCCTAGAGATATGTTTTTAAATGAAATATGGAAAATAACAATATCGAACGAAAATTAAATATAATGACATAGAATTAATTTATAATTTACTAATTTTGTAAAAAAAAATTATATAGTCAACAAATTAGATGTAAATAGTTTAATTAGGTTTTTAGTGTCTTAATTAATTATTCATCATGTAATTTAATGTTATTCTTTACTAGGTAACAATAGGAATGTGCTAAAGATCTACAAATCATGTATGTCACCTTCTGTGTATCCCCATGGAATATTCGAACAATCTAAAAGTTGTTTGTTTCACTTTATGTTTCCCCACATCACCCATTGACCCTACCAATTTCTAAAGATTAAATAGCTTTTTTCCCATGATCTTATAAAACATCATTAACCCTCTATCGTTCATCTTTAACCTCATACAATGTGGCCTAATATGCCATCTTTTTTGACACTCATAAAAAATTATTTTAGAAGTGTCTATCTTATAACCTCTGTCTTTTTGAATTTTCACATATATGTAATGAAATTATTTCTTCACAACTATTTTTTAATCCTATTCACTATCTGAGTGAGTTTATTTTTACATTCTTCTAAGGAACTAGTATCTGATTCGACCATGGATTTATTCTTATATTTTTAATATTTTTAAAACTTTTCACATGATTTTACATTCTAAACTATAAATATAGATGTTTAAGAATAACGAGAACCATTATCTTTCCACTCTTTATCAAAATATCTTTTCAAATTAATCTCAAGATTTATTAGATTTCATGTAACCTCATTCAAAAACATAATTTTTAGACTCTTAGTTTCATCTATAATTGAATTTTTAGAGTCCAATTCCCTTATCATAATATTAATAATATTTTATATGAAATTATCCTCAGAAAAATAATTTTGACCAAGAGATAGTAATATGTTTATCATAGTCATAAAATGTTTATGTATCTAAGTGACTAATTCAATAGGTTGAAAATCAAAAACTAAATAATCTGCATGTCACATTGCTCTTATAGTTTCTAAAACAATAGAAGTTCCAAAATGATTAAATTTTAAATTTTTACATATATTTTTTGCTACTTCCCAAGATGAAATCTGACTATAAAAATTTATTTTCATAGAACTCAACAATATATTACAAATAGGAGAGTTCAACTGATATTCAGACTTCTCTTTTCTTGAAGAAGATGTAACTTCCTTATCAAGTATTTTGTAACTACCAGTCATCGAAACAATATTGTTAACACCTATGATGATAATAAAAGTGTTCATTTCATTTATATATTATTCATTGTCAATACCATAAAATATTGGTTTTTTGTTAGGATTAAGTATTTATATAGTTCCAATGAAAAAACATACCGTCACTTTGTAACTCTCTACAAAAATGGTTAGTGTAAGCAAGATATAAAAAGTATAAAACTCATATGATATAAAATTTAAGATTACAGGATTATTGAAAATACTTAAAGGGGGAGGTTGGTGTGAAATTTAGTTTATGATTGTTTAATCTTAAAATTTTTACATCACCATTAATAAAAATTTTTAAATAAAGAGGTATACCGATATAATTTATAACTAGAGTGATAAATATTTATATCCAAAACAATATAAACTTATTATTAAAATTCACAACATAAAAATAAACATATAAAAATAATTAATGAAAATTCATAAAAAATTTTATAAAATATTTAACAAAAATAGAGTTACATGTAAATTAAATATATACAATTTCACCGAAATGTATTAAGAAAGTATATGGACACAAGTTAATTTATACATGATTATATACCTATTGTAAGGTATATCATCCATTCATTGGATGCCCTCAATAAGAATGATAAAAAATGATACATTTCTCAATACCTTGGAACTCTTGATTAAATAGACCAGAAAAACGTTATCTCTCTCAATACACGAGAGACCAAGATCCAACAGATTATATAGAAAACAATAACAATAGGAAAAACCTTAAAGAATTTACTACAAAAACCTCACAATAATGCTTCAAGGAAACTCTATAAATAATGAAAATTATGCAATCTAAGTAACATGATCTTATAACACTTAAATCAGTAACTTTAGGTCATCAGATTAAAAAATATTCCTCTCCATCAATTTTGTGATCTAATTTATAAGTGATCTCCCAATAGTCAAATTCTTTACTTCTCACGATAAATTGAAACGACAAAAAATAATCTTCTTCTGCAGATTCTAATGAATCAGTATAACATCAGTATATCCGATATTAATTCCTCATAGCACCATTAAAATTAATTAAATATATCATATGGTATAAATGATAAGTATAAATCTAGTAAAGTTATATATCTTCATCATTCAGGACTAATAAATGTTCATCCAATAGACTTTTTTTTTCTCAATCTGATGAAATCTTTCATATTTCTATTTGATGGAATTCATATATATCTGTCTAATGTACCTTGTATTTTCCTATCTGATGTACTTGTTACTCACAGATCTGGTATACTTGATAGATATATCTTTGATAGAACTTGTTTCCTTCATCTGGTAAAAATTAACACCTTTTTACCAAAAACATTATAACTTAGAAGTGAAAAATATTTGAAAAAGATAAAAATATAATGAATGATATAAAATATTCAAAAGTAAGGTTAGAAAAAAGGTCTTTTATTTCAAAAATATACCACTTTATGAGTTTTGAAAATATTTAATGAGGAAAGAGAGATAATATAAAGTATTACCTAAAATTTTTGGAATGAACTCCATAATAAATTTATAAGGATTATATTAAGAAAATAATAATAATTATATATCAGGATATATAAATTTAGTAATCAATAAACTGAAATATATAAAATTAGTAATATGTAATGAAATTTGATACAAAAATTCATATTTTTTTTATATTTATTATAATAATACAAGAGTTCAAGGAAAATTACTCTTTCTTTTAAAACATATTGATAATTGTATTCATCTTCCTTAGATAATATTTTCTCTCCTCTAAATATTGTTTATTAACTCTCTCTTTTACTCCTATTCTACATAAAATTATATATTCATACTTTTATGATAGATCACTATGTATTATTGAATTGAAAAATAATTAAGGTTATAAACAACTCTTTTACACTCTCTAACATCATTAATGATATAATTGACATTATTTAAAATAGTTTTGGCTTCCCTCTTTATTCCGACAATTTTTAAATAATAAAAATTGATATCCTTATCAAAATGATTCACCCACCTGATTATATTTTTAACTTAATAAACTATAGTGAATATTTTCCTTCGATATTTTAAGTTCAACCTCATTTTGAATGATAGCCTCAAATATTTTTTTAATATAGAATAATCATTCAATGACATCAAAATTTCCTTGAATGTACATGTACCGATCATGGATGTTAGGAAATATTTTCTAAATACTATGAAGAATTTTAATTTAATAATCAATGAAATTAATTTTTATTCTCAGTATAATTTGATGTTTTACTAGGTAAAGTGCTTTAGAATCACTATAAAAATATGAAAACAAAGGTTCTCTGACTATATTATGTGTGTGATCTTATTTATCAACAAAATCAGATAGATAAATCTATGAAATATCTACTAATTCATCATATTTATCATGTTTTAATACCTTAATTTTTGATGGATCCTTTTCATTTTCTAATGATTATTCTTCATGATAACTAAGGTACCATTCCTCGTACTGCGAGGTTAAATATATTGCGTCATGAACTAAATAATATTCAATATCTATAGTCTCATTTAGATATTTAAATACTTCCTCAAACTTTCTCAAGGAATTTCTCTTCCCTAGTACTCGAGAATGAACCTTGGAATAAAAATATTTACCAAATACTTCTAAACATTTCGTAACAAAATATATTTTAATTACTTGACTAAAATTTTCCATAACTTCTTCCTCAGCATATTTTATCCTTTTCCTTTTGAAAATACACAATAACTACATCAATAGGAATAATTTATGAATCTATTAGGGGAATGGATGCAAGATAAACTAATATAGGATAAATGTAAAGTGTAACCCTTTATTCCTTCTTAATATCTAATTTTATAGAAACCACCTCCTCTTTACTCTCTACTTATTTAGTAAAAATATACACTTCAATTAAAAAGTCTCTCAAAATATATTTTTTTCTTTTCTTTCATAACTATTTTCATTTTTATTTCTCCCAATTCAAAATTTCAAAAAAAAATCATTCAGGGATTTTTCGTCAGTGAAATATAAACCAAAACATGTACCTCCCTACTTATTTTCATTATTTTTATTTATACACTCAGTGATGGCCTCTTAAGACATTGTATTATTATTCTTTGTAAAATACTAAGAATATTTGTGAGAGTATTGAACTATGTTCCTCTTTTTAATTTTTTTTCTTAATCACTTCAACTTAATTAGTTGATGAAACTCTTGGTTACTTTTCTATAAACATTTTCCAAATAATAAAATTGATAACCATTTCATTAATATTGTTATAATTCGAAAAATAAGAAACCTATCTCTAAAAGGAATGAATTCATTATTTATATTTTTATCTTATATAATTTTAAGTTAAACATTATAGATGAAATTAGGATACATAATTATATTGATCTTAACTATACTTTTATTGATAGATTCTATATAATTCCACATAAACTTTACTAATTTTAAATTTTACATATTTTAAATGAAATACATTACATAAACATCTCACACCTTAAATTTATACCTATCTGATTCTATCGATAGAATATAATTTTTAATCTATAAGGATATAAATCTTGCATTTGATCCAAGATAAGATAACTTCCATGCATTATCACTTGAAAAAATAATGACTTATTCTCTCTAAAACTTTTAAAATAACTAATATGGCCAGGTAACTTGGGGGTAACAATAGAAGATTATCCTTGTCATGTTATTTCAATTAGTTCTAAAAAATTCTTAATGTTTAAAATATAAGGATTTAAGAAAAAGTTTAAATTTTTTTAATCCATTTACCTAATTAAAGTATATGTTCAAGTAAAATTATCATAGTATAAATGGGTAATTTAAATAAAATTCATATTATTATAAATAAAGTAATTCTAATCCTTCAAATGGAATTAATGATTTTAAAAGAGAATAATACTGCTCGAACCAAATTCTATCTATTAACCTTTCCTTGATAACATATAATAATGAAAAGGAATCACATGATGCCATAAATACATAGTAGAGGTTCCAGAAGACAATTAGATGAAATATTTAACTGAATGGATAGAATAAAACCCAACTGGTTGGAGCTCTTTTCAAATTCAAGTGAAAAAGAAAAAGTCGAATACACTCCATATATATATAAGAAAGGAGATTGATTGTTTAAATTATAACCTATGTAATTAATATAATTCAATATTTGAATATGATTATGAAATATCTTTAAGAAAGTTATAGGTTTTAAAATATTGATATTTTTTACTATTTGATAGAAATTCATTATATTTTATTAGAAAAACATCATTCCAAATGTACATACTTTTTTGTAACAATTTTTTTATAAATTTTCCTTAAACATTATATGAAAATATAGAAAGCTTACATAACATATAATTTGTAATTACAATTTATTAAAAAAGTTTCTATTGTAATATAAATAACATGCATTCATAAGAAATGTTTAGAGGAAAGATTCAGTACAATTAAACATATGAAAAAAATTATTTTGAAGAAACATGAGATGTTTCTAAATAAATATATATCTTTAGTTTTTTGTAAATAGGTAAATAAGGGAAAAAAATTAAGGAAAACCTAATAAAAATGTAATGCCTTATTTTTGAGGAGTTTTTTAATATAAGGATATAGGTAAAAAAGAATAAAAAGAATGAAAAATTTATATTAATTATTCTAATATTCTATTTAATATATTAAAATACATTAGAATTTAGTATTTTGTAAAAATATCAGCACGTTGATCTTATCTTATAATAAAATAAGAAATAATATCCCATTTTTGTGTGTGATACCAAATTAAATTGTTTCTTATATATATGTTCTTTTATTATGAGTGATGTTTTGGGTTAATATAAAAAACATTAGAACATTTTAATAACAAAAAAAATGAAAATTTATTAAAAATAATTCCAAAATAAATGATTGTGTGTTCCATGAACAACACATGTGCATAAAAACTTCGATATTTTATATATTTAGGTTCAGTAGTGGAATGTGTTACTGAGTGTTATTTCCTATAATAAAAATAATGTAATCCTTCTCATATAAAATAAATAGTTCCAAATGTACTATTCTTATCCATTTTACATCAACTGAAGCTCAACATAGGAAAACATTTTCAGGTCAAAATCATTTCTTGAAAAATAAAATATTATGAGTTTTAGAGTTCCTTTAATAAAAAACTATTTAATATCTTTTTGATGATACTATTTCTAATTTTCATGAAAACTTATGCATATTTATACAAAAAACATTATGTCTGGTCAGCTAACAGTAAGATATAGTAAACTTCCAATAATGTATCTTAATTTTTTTGATCAACTAGTTTTATAAATACATCAAGATATAATAATTTGAAGGATATTATGGGAGTAATAAAACTTTTATCATTGTCATAACAATATGAAATCATTAAATATATTATATAAAATTTTGAGATAAGAAATTTCCTTCAAGTTTTTGAGAAATTTGAATACCAATGAAAAAATAAAGTTCACCCATCATGCTAATTTTAGAAAATATAATTCATAACATCTATAAAGGAATTAAAAAAGTATTTTTTTAGTTGAACAAAATATAATTTTATTAACCAAAATTTTATCAATAAATGTTTTATTAATAAAAATTCACAATAAAAAGGTTTAGATCAATATCTCCCTTAACAAAATCCATTGGAAGAAATATTCTAATAACTCTATCATACCAGGGTCTTAGAGATTTTTTATGTCCATAAAGTACCTTAACATCTTTAAAAAATGATTCAGAGAATTGGTTTTCTCAAAACTAGTTGTGTTTTCAATATAAAATTTCTCCCATACTATTTGTTAAGAATATCACACTTCACATATATTTGATAGAGTAAAATTAAATTTTGTTGTATAAGATATAAATATATGAATAGATTCATGTATTGATACTAGTTCACACATTTATTCCTAATTTATTTTTTTCTTATTAATTATATATTTAATAAAAATCCATTCTTTAGTATTTGAAATAATTCCATTTTTTCCATGTATGATTTGAAAAACCAATTTTACTATAATCCAATGAAGTGTATTAAGATGTTCTAAAAAATTCAAAAATTTGTTCCTATAAAATTATTTGAGTTCATCCTAAATTTCCTTCATCTAATATTCATCAACTAAATCATCATCAAGTTTATAGGATCAATACAAGATGAGAATTCACAATTTTCACATTCATTTCACAAGTAACAATTAATTTTTGCTCATTGATCTACATCACCAATGATATTTTTTGTGGGATAATTCCTTGAGATCATCTGATTTATTACATTGGTGAAACACTTCTCTTTAACAAAAGGTGAAATTTATTCTAGAGACACATCTTTAAAAAATGTTTCTTCAATTTCTCTTTTATACGAACAATTTTACAACATGGGTTGAAAATCAATTTTGAAGATATCATATAAACATATACTTATAAGATTTCTAAAAAAACAGATATGTTTCATAAAATTTTACAATAATCATTTCTTCAATAGTGTTTTTATTTATATTAAACACATGATAGGACATAATATTTTTAACTTAGGAGAAACAAATATAAATTATCATTTTTTGAATCATTTCTTGTTATTGTTGTTAATATTCATGAATAATAAGTTATATTTAAAATCTGATTTAATAACATTTTAGTTTTCTTTCTGTCCATAACCCATAAGGATTTTTATTAATAGATAGTCTGAGAAAAACATGATTTATAATATAATAAGACTTATAAACATCTTCAAATGTAAATTATTGAGAAACTAAATTTTAATGAAATATGTTTCTTGTAATTTCATGAGGAATGATATTTCTTCGTTCAACTACACTAGGTGTTCTAGGAGATAAAATGTTTTTTGTAATTCCTTTCTTACTAAAAAAGGTTGAAAATACATGTTTTTAAATTCTTCACCCTAATCCCAATGAATAATAATCAATGGTATATTTTTCTCATTTATAACATGGTGTAATATGTTTTTAAAAAATAAATTATCTTCCAATATTTTAGATAGAAAATATTCCTAGGTATTTATAGTTTAATAATTAACTGAGACATATATAAAATATTTCCCCCATCATATCTAGTCTGTGGGAATCATCATTAGTTTCCATTTTAAAGAAGCCGGTTTTAGGGTGGCTGGGACCCCAAAATAAAACTTCAAACAAAGACAAGAGAATAAAAAGGAACAAACAACACAGAAAACACAGACTAACACATCATAATAAAAAAAATATTCTGTGTATCCCATGCAGAATTCTTCTTCCCCAGTAGCTGATTCCCACTCCGGATGTCTCAAAAAATGTTCACTTTGCACCCTACTCCTAAGTTGTTTGAGTCTGTATTGAACCATATAAATCCATGTTCACTAACTATAACTATATATAAGTTGATACTTCACTAACAGATTTAAATATATTTTTTTGTTTCTTACCATATTGAAAAGTGTCACAAACAATAGATTAATTAATCATATCCTTTCATATATCTCTAAAAAGTCCTTTCTGGGAAAGGATAGCTGAAGATATTATATTATAGTGTCCTAAATTTATATTCCCAAACCTAGATTAATCTTCTATGTCACTATGGAAAGGTAGATATTTCTTTATATGATATTTTGAGTTTAATATATAACAATTATAATTAATAAAAAAAATTAATAATGTTACCTTCTAATCATTGAAAAGTACATTTATAAATCATGAAGATTATAAGATAACATTCATTACATAACTATCATATGTAAATAATATTGTGCTTAAGTCCCGTAACATAAAAACCATTAGAAATTAAATAATTACCAAGAAATTCAATATCACTCATACCATAGATTTCAACTGGAACATTTTATCCAAAAGTAAACTTCCCACCATTAATCTTTATTATATTATAGTGGAACATTAGTTTTCTATAATATTTCTGGTGCAACTGATATCCATGTAATATCTATTTTGGTTTTTGGATCTTATCATTCATCACTTAAATGAAAACATTAGGATTTCGGTACCCAGACAATCATTGGTCTAGAATTATTTGAAAATAGAAATTTTATACTTCATATATGGAGAAACAATTTATCTTCAATAGTTCCTAAAAAATTTGAAATATAAGATTTATAAAATCCAAATGATTAAACTTTATTTAAAGAGAATTTTATTTTCTAATGTTCACCTCTTTGAAATTTTGTACAAAATATTTTTCTTTTTGAAAAAATATATTTAGACGCAAAATGATATTTTCTTGAAGTTAAACCAATTACATAAGTATTTCAATGCCTTCTAAATTGTCCATATATGATATTAATTTGTTTCCCAGATGTAAATTTTGAAAACTGTTTTAGTGGTCAAAATATTTTACAATTTAATTTTTCTAATAGAACCTTATCATCTTGATTTGATCTAGAATTTAATTTCTTATCTAATTATGATTTAACATTTGAAATTTATAATGTATGTGTATAAATTATATAATTTACTTTATCAAGTATTATATTATAAAATTCACAGTCTTTCATAAATTTATTATTTATTTTCTCTAAAAAAGTTATATATCTATTCATTTTTCAACAATAGGTGTATCATTATCATAATTATCTAATATTAAAATATTTTATTCTTCAAAATAAGTATAAATATATTCATTATATAAAAAGGGTAATTAGTATTTAATGTTAGGTTATTAAGGTAATCATAATATATCATATCTAAAACATTTTATATTTTTTAAATTATAGTATAAAATGATATAACCCTATATTATGACTATTATAATCTAAATAGACTTCTAAATAATAATAACTACCATGAGAAATACATGCATATGATGATTTCAAACCTTTATTTCCATCAATTTTGAAAAAATTCTTTGATCCTTTATCATTTTTATTTAGAATCATAAAATCTAGCTTGATATATCCTAGTTTCTTAAACTTGTAGAAACTAAATTTAGAAGAAACTTTTTTTATCACCTATATCATTATTAAATTTTATGTAATTGAAATGATAGTATTTATTACCAACTATTTTATTCACCCTCTTCATTTGTGGAGAGATTTCATTCTCACTTTCTTCCATGAAACAATTTTACGATTCATCCATTTATTTCTTCTTAGATTAGAAATATTTTTGGAAATTATGACCCTATTAAAATTTCATAAATATAGATGTAAATGTTGAAGAAAAATAGACACCATCATTTTTCTTCTATTTCTCAAAATTTATTTTCAACCAAATCTCAAATTGTATGATAGTTCCAAAAATATCATCTAAACTCAGATTTATTAGATTATTTGAATAATATATCACCCTATGTTTATAATCTCATTCCTTTGAAATTATTTTAATAATATTTTATATCAATTAATTATCATATAAAAAATTTCACTAAGAGATTATAATTTTTTTATGATAGTCATAAAATATTGGTTCATCTAAGTGATTGATTTACATGGTATAAAATTAAATTCTTGATAATATGCATGTATCATAGATTTTATAGTTTCAAAAAAATTATAAAATCCATAATAATAAACTTTATGTATTTTACATAAATTATTTTCTATTCCATAATTTGAAATATTAAGGAAATAATTATTTTCATATAAGAAAACAAAGTTTTTATAACATGATAGTTCAAATGATATTTTGAATTTTCTTCTCAAGAAAAAGATGTAACATACTTTTATAGAATTTTTTTACTACCATCAACTATAAAAAAGTCTTTAACACTTATATTGATATAAAAATACATTATTCAATCTCTTTAGAATTCATATTTTTCACTATCAATGACTGATGGCTTTCTAGTATTAAGATTTTGTAAAGTCCTAATAAAAAAACCTAACATTACATAGAAAAAATAGTCTTCTCAATGAACATTATAAGTCTAAAAAGGATATGACAAGTTGATACATAATCTTATAAAAAATGTAATGTTATAAGAGTTTTAATAATACTATAATAGAGTGTGGGGGATGGGGTGAATTTTAGTCTACAAAAATTTAAAGACACAATTTTATTAACACCTTTAACAAAATTTATTAAATAATGATATCTACTAATATAATTTATAACCATTGTAATATAGATTTTATTAAAATCAATATAAACTTCATATAAAAGAAAAAGTTGGATAATTATACTACTATAAATAATTATAACAATATAATACACACTTTTTAATATATATAAAAACACTTAAAGGAACATTCCCAAGAAATCTGTTCAAATTAACCCAAAGTGTTAAGGTAGTCTATGAACATAACTTAATGTATTAAAAAATATATACCTATCATAATAATTTTCCTCAAATAATATATATGATTTATTTTTAATGATATTAAAAATCTCTATTTACCTTTCCCTAGTATCCCTCGATCAAATGGATCAGAAAAACTTTATCTCCCTATCCTCGAGATCTCTTGGTCTAGAAAATTAGACAAAAAACTATTAAAATCTGAAAAACATTAGATAATTTAAAATTAAAACCTCACATTTATTTATTATGTAAAATATTTAAATAATACAAAGAATTGATCTCAAAAAAATATTCAAAACACATTAATGAACAAATTTAGATAATTGGATTGTAAAACCTTTTTCTCCCTCAAAGATTTGGTCATTTTTATAGGATATATCCCAATTTATGGACTCTAAAATTATTAGGATTAGTTTGAATAGAATTAGAAAAACATATTCAGCTTCTCATAAAAATTTGAACAACATTATTCATTCTAATTTATTTTTAGTATAATACCATTACAAAACATTGAATATTTCATTTTGTAGGAATGATTGGTCTACAACTAATAGCATTATATATATTCATCTATTAGGCTTAGTAAATGATCATCCATTAGAATTTTTATATCTCTACTAATGAATTCTTCTAATCATTCCATCTAATGGACTTTGTATATGTATTTTTGATGTACCTTTTACATGTCTATCCAATGTACTTATTACTCATCTATTCGATATACTTTATTAATTACCATCTAGTAGAAATTATTTTCTCCATGTGATAAGACTTAACACCTTACTAAAAAACACTTTATAAATTGAGAAAGATATGTATTTTGAAAAAATTAAAACATATAATGAGTGAATTGTGATTTTCAAAATTATTGTTTGAAAAATGTAATTCAGCTCAAAACTCAATATGTTCTTTATATATAATAAATAATGAGTCACATGACATATTATCTTACATCACACTGTATATCTCATTAATGATACAATTTATCACTCTCATAATGAATTATGTTTTCTATTTTACTGCATTATTAGCAAGAATTTCACTACTAATTGATGTAGGCTGCATGCTGTTTATTCTAGATACACGCCATGTGGTCTAATAAACCATGAATAATATTAGACCGACAAAAAAGTTTTTTGCATTAAATAAACCATGATATATTAATACATTACAAATCATGTATCCCATTACATGTACTTATGTTGTAAACCTCATCAAATGTTTTCTACTACTTTCACATACTGTGTAATCTTGTCTACAAACTTGATTCCTCATGACATCTCAATGAAATCTTTGATCATTATATACATATTCTTAATCCATATATAAGATATTCCACTTTAATGAGAATAATTAATATGTCAAAAACAATTTAATTAGACTTATAGAACATATAATAAATATAGTGTATGAAAACAATAACAATAATAGAATATAATTGATCAGTGAATAATAAATAATTATAAATTATTATATGACCACTCTAATAATACTTGAAGGTTTTAGGGAACAACGTAAGAATTTCAGGTGGTGTAAATTTTTTCCCATTAACATTTTTGAATTTCCCCATAGATTTACATAAAAAATTGTTCTTGAAATATATAAATATAGTATCTCACAAGAAATTTATAATTAATTTACATAGATAATGAATTACCTCACATTGAAATTATTTAATTTTTTTATCAAAAGTGGTTAACCCTTATTTCCAAACAATTATTTTGATAGAGGATTCTATAGTAGATTCTCACTAGTGATGATCCACTCATTCACTAAGAAACTATAAAAATTGTAGGATGGTTCTTCTAATTTTAGTTTAGTTATCCCAACACCTTGTGTCATTTTTTTTAAATTCACTATAAGAATCCAAAGGAGGATTATTGGATTCTCTTGGATATATTCTAACAGGAGAGAGTATAGGAGGATCACAAATATGTATAGAACATGAAGCATTCTCGAGAATATCTCAAGGCTAAGAAAATTATTTGGAGAGCTAAATGTTGTGCACGATAAACTATTCATCAATTTGTAATAATACGCTTCTAGAGAATTTTAAAGTTAATTATTATAGTGATATGGTTAAAATATAATTTTCACAAAGTAACATTAATATTATTTTATTCCTGAATGTACTCCATGTCTAAATAATAATAATAATAATAATAATAATAATAATAATTATTAGAATTCACATAACATGAAGAAAAATAAAATATTATTTTTCTCGAACAAATAAATTAATATTTATTAAAATAATATTTCCATTCTCACAGAACTATAACATGGTCTGCTCGTCATCCTCATTATTTTTCAGATCATGAATAATGAATATTTATTTAAATAAAAAATAAATACCACTATATTATAAACCAATAAAAAGTAATTGTTATCAACTAATAAACTCAAATAAATATTTTTCCACAAACCTATGAAAAATATTCTACTATAATTGTTAAACTTATATAGAATTTAACCTAATTTCTTGGAAACACGTAGTGTGTAACCCCCTTGGCCCTGTAGTGGCATTAGGATAAACTACACAAAGGATAGGGTTATCCTCTGAAAATATTCAAAGTCACCCATAGAAAATAGAGTTAAGGTCTCAATGAAAATAAACCTCCTATGAGCCCATATCATGTAATATAATCCATTACTCTTAATATATCTCATTAAACATGTTTCAAAGATTGCTTCATCAACATATATTCTCTAATATCTTCCTTTGAATTTCTAGGGTTGAACAATTTGATAATCCCACTTGTACATGAACTTAATTTGGCTATTTTATTCCATCAAAGTCCATAATATATTCACTTCCAACAGAAGGGAAATATTCTCTGACTTATTATTCATTAATGCATTGCCACAGCTGATGTAACAAACATAACCAACTTTATCATAAATGATATTAATCATGGTCTATGAAATAAATCTAATCATGCATGCGAAGAAACACATTAGTGATAATATTGATGTCAAAGGATCATTATATAGGTCCACAAATTAGAATATCCAGTGATAGGTGAAATATGTATAATTTTCATTGGTGGGTCAATTTTCATATCCACCCTAATTAGATATTACCAAGTATTAAGACCCTGAGATGATTTCTCAATGTATTATGGGCCTCCTACTCTAGATAATCTATATTATCTGTGCCCCAATGAAAAATTTCATCCGTATGTGGAGCATTGGTTTATGGAATAATATTATAATATCTAAAGTATGTCATCATAGTGGGGAACACCTATGTGATTTAAATGGGGAACATATCTTTAGGACATTATCACACACACTATTATGTAAAAGAATAACTTGTATGTGATAATAAATTATATTATATTATATTAAAATACAATGACTATATAATGTAATAGAATGTACACGAGTAGTTGGTTTCAAGGATCCACTATCTCCAGCAAGCTTTAGATGTGAAATGTTTAGTTGAACTAAATTAAATATATTTCAAATACTGATATGAGAATGTCATCATAGATGTTTATTAGGAAAAACATTTTATAGACTAAATCATTCTTGAGAATTATCATTATATTTTTCCAGAGTTATTATATCGAGTAATAAGAAACAAAAAGATTATTATATTGAACCTTGGTACTGAAAAATATTAATTATATATAGAAATTATATGTGATGATCATACAGTATGATAATATTTAAAACATGCTGCATTTGGAATAAATTAATACAATATGATGATCATGAGATACTAATTTCTGAATAAAATAATATTTCATATTGATTTAATTAAATACATTTAGTGGAGTTGTTTGGGAATGTGGATTTAACATCCCACCCTAGTACAACCATGCCACTGAGGAAAAACATCACACGACCTTAAGTGTTTTACCCAAACACAAGAGGATGAATAGTAGAATTGAAGGTCTAAGAATATATCTTGGTGAGTGACTTATCATCTAATGATCTATAATAAAAAAATACAAAATATAATCACTATAATAAGAACATGCATTGAAAAAACTAACTATTACAGACTAAAGAAATTCAGTATCACATTCTAAAAATTCATATATGAGTCATACAAAATAAACATTCATTAAACTAAAACTCATTTACCTTTATACTAACAATAAAATTGAGAAGAGCAGTGAAGCATAATGGGGGAAAACCTTCTATATGACTCAAAATGAATACATATAATGCTCCAATGCATCTTCCAACATCATCTCCTAGGCACTAAGACTAATTAAATTTACATAAAACATCATATATATAATTTTAATTCACTTTCATTTTTATATACAAATATTGGGAAAGAATAATCAATAAAAACCAGTCAAATCCCATATATATGTTTGAGTTTAATGTGATATTATATTAATATTTTAAGGCCTTTAAATTATATATCAATATCATTTTTAACATGAAATTATGTTGGTAGTTTATAACTAAGCCTCCTAAAAAGTCAGAAGCCAACTTTTTCCAGTGTTGGTATAACATCTAAAATCAGATAGGATACAAAATAGCCAATCACATGGAGCTTATTCATCACCTTCCAAACACATGACATCATATACTATTTCAGGCCTAATACAAGGCCAAGGAAAACTCATGAATCATAACATTAACTTCTCACTTCCAAGCATAATCCAAGGATCCATACAAGTGACCGACACTTATGAATTTCAATATCCATAAGAGTTTTGATAAAATATTAAAATACAAATTTATTTTTACAGTAAAAATTCAAAATTAAGCCTTTAATTATCAAATAATAATATAAAATTCACCTTGAAAAAAATGCGTTTACCTTTAATTCCAAACACATATTATTCTTTAGCACACTATTTCTAATAAGAATAATTCACTAAAAATTATGATTTAAACTTATTCCTTGATCAAACTAATATTAAAAAAAATAAATTCATGTTTTTATTGTCTCTTTACCTCATCAAAGATGAAATTTCTAGAAATATATCATCACTTTACGTCTTAATATTTTCATAAAGAAAACCCCCAAAACACCTTTTGAATTATTCCAATTCATAATATTTTTAAGTTTATTCTCATCTACATTTTAACGTAAAACTAAATTTGTTATAATAGTTTATCCAAATAAAAAAATTCATATCATCAATAAATTTAATCAACAAAAATTCATTTAAATCCCTACACTCATGAAATGAATTAATATATAAGTAATAAACACTATAATAGACCAATTTATTATCAGAATAGAAATTTTACCCATACTTTCAATCACAAATTTCACAATTAATGATTATATTTATTTCAAAAAATATTTTAATTGTTTTTCACCAAGCCTTCATTTACACAAGAAATACTTTAAAATAATATTTTAAAAAGAAATTTATAACATTTAAAACACATAATATTTTATAAAAAATTATTCAACATCATTAGAAATAATTTCTAATATCACTTAATTTAGTAAAATTTATAAATCATAATAATAATGAAATCATTATATGAAATATGAAAAATAAATACTAATGAGTGCAAGTGATCACCCAAATCACACAAAATATTACAAAATTACTATTAGATAAATATTTATTACTTTTATAAAATAATAAATAAAAAAATATCTCATGTTAAAGAAAAAAGATAGAATCAAAAATTGAAAGTAAAAAATCATGTCATCTTCTTATGAAATGATAAGGATATTCTAGCTCATATTGATAAAAATAAAACACCACTAATAGATTTATATTATGACTATAAATATAGGGTAAAAAGAAAATCAATTATTAAGGTAGAATGTGAGATAATAAGGTGTATTAAATTAATAGAAATGACCACTAGAATTAGGGAAATGAGAAACATGTTCAAATTACCATGATAACACAATCACTACAATTTCTCAATTTTAAAAATACCACCCAATGGATGGTTACCCATTACAAAACTACTTTGTATCTAATTTCTATCATAGTCACAACCTCATATGTATTATATTTTAGGTTCCCAGTACCCTACACCAGGTACCTGATGAAACAAGTTAGAAAAATTCCCACAAGTTCTAACTTCAAATTCTACTCATAACTATTTTAATCACCAAGAACACTTAAAATAAAATAGAAAAGTCTTAAATAAATTCATAAATATTAATAAATATATTAAAATACTTTTAATTAGAAAATATATTTCATTATTTATCAATATATATTCTCATAACTTATCCATTTATATCATCAATGGGTAGAACATATTGATGAAATTATCATAAAAACCCTCCCATGATAGCCCTATAATAGTCTACAAGGACAAAAATATCCCAACATGTTTGAGCTAGTCAGTGAAGAATAAATATTACATGCTAAACTTTCTTCCCCCATGGAGTATCAATAAAATATATATTCTAATACATACCCACCAACCACTCATCCAAAACTCAAGGACATACATTTCATCTAATCAAAGGTGGGTTTTGAACTTGAAAATGGGAAACCAAATCAGGAACCATTACAAACTCCTACGATGTTCTCCCTTAGATATTATAGATTTATTTAAGAATTCTCTTAGTAATATTATTATCTAGGGGAGTATCAGGCTCAAAAATGAATGTAATGTGCTCAGTATTTCTATATATATTTTACTTGTTGGTCATAGTGGACACTCAAGAGGGGGGTGAATTGAGTTCCAATTAAAATTTCTGTTCAAAAATATTTCTCTTAAAATCTCCCAAATTAAAAACAAAGTTAAACTGTAGTGAATTTATATAGATTATAAATGTTTAATTAGTTTCTTAAAGAGTTATTAGGTCTCAGCTAATTTAATCTCGAGATTAAATTGACTTTTAAAACTTATTTACTGATTGATAATAAATATAAACACTAGTTAATTTAACAATCAAAGTATCTTTAGAATAATTTTGTATTTCAAAGTAACAACAGTGGAATATGAAATAAATATATAGTATACTTATATACTTAAATTAACATTCATAGTAGAGTTAACCAAGAGGTTAAATTTCAAGCCAAGACTTAGTCCTCTCAACAATTTATATAAATTGATCCACACCCTGGATCAGGGTTAACAACAGTGAACACACTGTCCAGGTACAGAGAACTATACCACAGTTCTTCATGGGAAACAAACAATAGCTCACAGCTGTCCAGGTCTTACTCGACCTCTACCACTATCCACAGTGGGAAACAAAAGAGTTATAGAGTTTGAATGAGGATTTGAGAATCCTCTAGCTTAGTACAAGAGACAATGTGTGTGTAAGATAAATAGGATACACACACTTCTTGAAATATAAATGAAATAATCACTAAGATAAGTATGAATGAGTTTAGAAATGCTTTAGTGATTAGCAGTGCAGCTCTGGACTCGTTTGGTTGGTCAGAAAAACTTCTAATTCTTTCTCTAGTTTCTTGTTCAGAAAATAGAGTGTCATTTTCTTCCTTGGTTCCAGGTTCACCTTATCACCCGGAGTGCATGAAGTGTTTTTTGTTGTAGTTCTTCACTCAGATGCAGCTTGTGTTCTCCTCAATAATAAGTTTCTTCGTGTATGTCCATGATTCTTGGCGTATGGATGTAGAATAGTGAAAAAATTCTCCACATTTGAATGTCGTTCAGCTCCTGTCTCTTTAACCCTTCATATGTCTTCATTGTGCCTTGATTCTCTCTCTTTCATAAAATATATACTGCATGATATTTTCCCTTCCCTTTATAGCTTTCAGCTTCGGTAGAAAAGAATAATTACTTTTTGCATGGGTACTAGGTACAGTTCCCTGACATGGAAACAGAGATCATTAAATAACATTAACTGCATTAAAAACATCAAATGTAACCATTAGCTTAATAAATAAACAGTATGAAGAGTATAGGGTTCGACTGCTTGGTCAATCATTAGTAGCCTTTTATTGGTAGATGTATATGGTGGACTTTGTGTCGCAGGGCCTTCCATCAGTAGCTCTTTTGAACTTGCATCGGTAGATCTATAAATCGGTGACTTGGTTCCATCAGTATCTCTTGATCCATCAGTAGCTATTTCTCCATTAGTAGCTCCTTGTATCAGTAGCTGTTCACACTCGTATTGGTAGACTTATTCTATCAGCAGACTTCTATTGGTAGCTATCTATGAACTGGTTCTATTGGTAGACTTCTGTCTATCGGTAGCTCTGGTCTGTTTGTCTGTTGGTAGCTCTGGTTATCAGTAACTTTCTATACTCGTATCAGCAGGCTTACTCTATCAGTAACTACTGGTAGACATGCACGTCGGTAGCTCAATACATATCGGTGACCTTTGTGTATCAGTGAATTTTGTGTATCGATGACTCTGTCTATCGGTAGACTATGTCTATCAGTATACTGAGTACCAGTAGCTCTTTATCAGTATCTAAACATAGATCAGTGAATTACACTTATCTGTTTTTATGCAAAACATAGTGGATTTGGTTAGAATTACTTCGGAACTCATATAAACATGGATAAACAATGATTAACATATTCTAGAGATTATTTTAATATTATTATCATCGTGATTATAGAATCTCGTAGGCTTGGCATTAATTGAGATTATCAAATTATATGAAAGCATGGTTGGGATTATCAAAATAGGTGATGTCAACAATCCCCCCCTTTTTGATAATCACAAATTATAATATTATATTTTTAAAATAGTGAGAAATTGTATCAGAGGATATATAATTAAATTCAATTTTCTCAGAGAAAACAGTATGTTATAGAACATAAGTTATTAGAGGTAAAATTAAATGTGATAGTATTAGAGATAAAAGAATATTCAATGATATCAGAGGTAAAATTTAGTGGTATCATAGAATTAAATGAAATGGTATCAAATAATGAAAGTAAAAGCACTAGTATCTGAGAGGCAAAGCATGATAAGAGAAAAAAATTTTTCTCCCCCTTTGATACTTTCTCCCCATTATTTATTCTCCATTCAAGACTTCTCCCACTGGGTGAATATTTCTCCCTCTTTATAGAATTTTGGTAAAATATTTCTCCCCCTTAATATCCCTGTAGAACATTTCTCTCCCTTTGTGATAATCAAAAATGGGAAATAACAAACAGAGTCACTTTTATTAAATGGTACAACAAATAATACACAGATAGAAAACAAAATACAAGGATTCCTATCAAATATCTTAGCCACTTGATCAATCCACATCCTCAATGTGAGATTTTTTTTTTGGTTCAGAAGAGGATTCAGGAGGAGAGGATTCTAGTGAAGGCTTAGGAATTCCGAAAATGACCACAAGAGGCTGAGAAACTGACACTGTGCCTGGCCTATATTGAGTAGTCCTTTGAGTGATCATAGGAGTGAGGCTTAAAATTGCTTGTGCAGGAGTCATTTAAACTAGAGAAGCATTAGAGGCAGAGGCAGGCAAAGTAGGAGGTACAATTACCGGTCTAGCATCAACATTTAGGAAATGTAACAACAGATTTATGAAATCCATGATTATTCCTCCTCCTCTCTCCATGGAATATATGAAGTCATCATTGTTTTCCAAAAACTTGTCTAATGCTGGAGTCAATTCTTTTAGCTTGATAACTTTTTCTCTGAAGGCTTGATTGACAGGAGGAAGCTTCATATTTTCTATTAGAAGCTTGAAGTGACTGGTTATTTGATTCTTTGTGTAAATCTTTTGGAAATAGGAGTCCACTTTATCTTTCACTTCTTTTTGAGAGGCAGAAGCTTCTCTCATATAGTCTTGGACTATCTTCATTATTTCTCTAGCTGAATATCTAGAATAAAGAACAACTCTGCTCAGTTCAGGTGAGTCCACAGAGCCACTGGTTGAAGATAAACCAAGCTCCTCCTTCATTATAGCTCGAATTTGATTCAAATCTAATGAGGGTTTATAACCAATAGAACCAAGAGAGAAGGTTACTGTTCCCTTGAAGTTCATGGTCAACCCACTGATAAAATTTTGAACTTGAGAATCCTGGGATTTAACATGATCTTTCATGGAATTTTTAAAGATTTCGAGCACTGAAACCATCTGGCTTACAACACTTTTCACATAAGCTAAGTCCTTATTAGTCTGGGATTTTGAGCTCATGTAAGAGTCTAAAGAAACAACAGATTCCTTTAGACCCTCAATATCTGCTTCTAATCTAGAAACTTGAGCCTGGAAGTTTTTAATTTCTTCCACTATCTCACCCATAAATGTTGATAAATTACAAGCAATAGAAAGTTCAAATGATCTTTCCAACATACTCATCTCTTCAGCAAAACTGTGCTTCATCTCAGAAATTGAGGCACTAAAAGATTCTTTCAGCTCATCCTTGAGGGATTGAAGATCTGTCTTGGTAACCAAATTAGTAGGTGCAACAACAATAGATGCTCTTTGAGAGGCTAAAATGACCACAGAGTTAGTCATAACTGATTGAATTGAAGATACCAGAGAAACTTCCATCTTCTTTACCTCTTCCACAAAACTGTCCTTAAGCTTTTTCATTAAAGTATCCAGGTCATGCATTCTGAACACATCTTCAAGCAACAACTCAGATTCAATATCATAAACAATATTTGGTCTATTGTGAGATGACTCATTATCTGAATCTGGATAGTCTAAACCACAGACTACAAAACCTGGGTCTTCTTCCCAATCTTCAATTCCAGCAGCCACTGTAACACTTCCAACATTGGTTTGATGCTCCCCCTCAATGGGTGCATCCTCAAGTAAAAAAAAGCATTCTCAACAGGTCTTTCATCCTGAGGAGAATCTTCTACTATCATTTCCTTCTCTTCAATAGCAGGAAGTTATTCCAAAGTAGGCAAGCGTATGTCAACTTCATTTGCATCCTCATAAGGTACTAAATATTGTCCAATCACTAGACTAAGGCTCAAATCGGCTGACAGAGATGCTTCACTCTCAGGAACATCTTCTTCATTTTCTATAGTAGCCTCTTCAACAGTCTGTTCAATAGCCTCTTCAACAGCCTCTGAAGCAGCTTCTTCCTTATATGATTTATGTTGATCAATATTTTCAGGAGCAGGGCTAGGAGGTAAGTCAGGGTCTCCTTCTTCATCAGTAGAGGACTCTTCCTCTTTTGAATCATCACTATATTCTGGCTCCTCTTCATCATATCTCAGACCTAGATCCCTCACATCCTTAGGTTTTGAAGGATGATTCACAATATTAAATTTTTCATACACCTTCTGGTCATCATTGACCCATTCTCCTCTCCAAGGGTTCCAATTTATCCTCATGTATTTACTGACTGTGGATGTAATACAAAAGTTATTCTTAACTACTACTATCTCATCTTGAGACTCAGCAACCCCTTTTACTTTTATAATCACAGAAATCAACTTAGCAAAGAATAGGGAATTTGTCTTTGATTTCAGTCTTGTCATATCTTCCATTCAGATCATCAGAAATCTGCACAAATTCACCATTACGCAATGTCTTAAGAGGTGCTGGAGATAGATATCCTGATATCTCAAATTGGAAAAATCTCCTCTCCTCGGTATTAAGAAATGTTGAACAAATTTGAACATCAATCTATTCTCTCCATCCATTTTTACATCAACTACTTGTCTTTGACTTCCATTACCAGTTAGCTCTTCCAAATCAGTCTCATAATCAAAAATATCACTGGTAGGAGTCATGGATCTCGAGATGTATCTAGATACACCTTCATGCAGAACTTTCAACGACTCAGCCCACTCAACAGAGGAAAAAGACATCTCCTTTCCATTCACAAAAGAGGTTACTCTATTTTCATTCTCATATTTCTCAAAGGTTAAAAACTTGTAAAACCGTTTCACTAACATTGGAAAATAGGGACCATTGTTGTTCGAAAAACACTCTACCCATTTTTTATCTTCAAGCACTTCGAGCACTAAGGACTTACTACGCAACAACCATTCTACACACAACTCGTTTTCAATCACAATAACTCAATTTTGCAGATGAGGATTTACTGGTCGTCTTCCTGATCTTGTTATTCTATCACTTCCACTTGCTTCTGGATCTAACTTCTACTTCTTTTCTTTAGGCTCATCAGCAACATCTCTAACAGAATAAGGTTTTGTTTTTTCCATATCGGATTCATGGGATTTATGATTCTCTATGGATTTAGGAGCTAAGGTTTGAGGGTAATGGTTTGAGGCTTGGTGGATTGAGAAGTAGCTCGGACTTTAGTTTTATCTTTTAGGAATCATAAAATAAATAAATAAAATGAAATAACTCAAAAAATGATTCAGATTCTGGTGGCAGACAGAAGTTTAAAACAACGCACTATCGGTACGGTCTATCAGTGAGAATTCCTATCAGTGAGGTTACATCAGTGAGGATTTCACATCGGTGAGAATTTCACATCGGTGAGAATTTCACATTGGTGAGGATTTCACATCGGTGAGAATTTCACATCGGTGAGAATAACTACTGATTGAGGTTAGACATACCTAACTCATGTCTAATGTTACTTAACCTATCTGAACTCAAAGGTTTAGTGAAGATGTTGGCTAATTGATGTTCAGTGCCTATAAACTCAAGAGTGATATCAACTTTTTGATAATGATCTCTCAAGAAATGATGCCTTACGTCAATGTGTTTGGTTCTAGAGTGAGACATAGGGTTCTTCGAGATATTAATTGCACTAGTGTTGTCACATTTGATAGAAACGTGCCTAAAGACATATCCATAGTCCAAAAGAGTGTGTTTCATCCACAGAATTTGTACAAAACAACTACCAGTAGCTATATACTCTACTTCTGAAGTGGACAAATATACAGAATTCTTTTTTTACTACACCAAGATACTAAGGATTTTCCCAAAAAATGACATGTTCCTGATGTGCTTTTTCTATCCAACTTTCAACCAGCAAAGTCAGCATCTGAATAACATATTAACTCAAAGGATTTTCCTTTTGGGTAAACTAAACCTAAGTTTACAGTATGCTTAAGGTAATTAAAAATTATTTTAATAGAAAGTAAATGAGATTCTTTTGGGTTAACTTGAAATCTTGAACATATACACACACTAAACATAATATCTCGTCGACTAGAAGTAAGGTAAAGTAAGCTTCCAATCATACCTCTATAATTGGTTTGATCCACTGGTTTCTCAGTTTCATCTGCATCCAATTTACAGACTGTACTCATAGGAGTATCACTTTCATTAATACTATCCAAACCAAAATGTTTTAAAAGATCCTTTTTATATTTACTTTGATTCAAAATAATACCATTTTCATTTTGAAACACTTTAAATCCAGGAAAATATTTAAGTTCTCCCATTAAACTCATTTCAAATTCATTTTTCAAACTCTTTGAAAAATCAGTACATAAAGAATGTTTAAAAGATCCAAAAATAATATCATCAACATAGATTTGTACTATTAAAACAACTTTAGAAATTATTTTAATAAAAAGAGCTGGATCAGCAATCCATTTAGTAAAACTTTTTGAGATAAGAAAATTACTAAGTCTATCATAATAAGATCTTGGAGCTTGTTTTAAACCATATAAAGCTTTAGAATGTTTAAAAACTTGATTTGGAAAATGAGGATTAGTAAATCCAGGTGGTTGTTCAACAAAAACATCTTCAATTATAAAACCATTTAGAAAAGAACTTTTGACATCCATTTGATATAACTTGAAATTCGGATGAGAAGCATAGGCAAGTAAGATCCTAATGGCTTCTAATATGGCTACAGGTTCAAAGGTTTCCTCATAGTCTATACCTTCCTCTTGACTATATCCTTGTGAAACTAGTTTAGCTTTGTTTCTAACTATGTTTCCAGACTCATCAACTTTGTTTATAAAAACCCATTTAGTGCCCATTGTCAAAGTGTCCTTAGGTCTATCAACTAATTCCTGGACTTTTTTTCTTTCAAATTGATTTAACTCTTCTTGAATATGCATTACCCAAAACGCATCATTGATAGAATCATTGAAATTTTTAGGTTCTAGCTATGAAATAAAAGCTTGATGTTCAACAGGGTTTCCTAGATAAGCTCTAGTCTGTGTTCCTCTATCAAGATTACCAACAACATCATCCAAAGGATGATTCTTTAGAATCCTTGTTGATCTAGTAAAGGTAGGACTAGAAATTTCAGGTTCATCTATAGGTTCGGGTTCAACAGAAGAAGATTCTAGAATATGTCCAGAACTAGATGTTTTTATAGCAGGTTCTTTAGATTTTTCATTAAAGTCCAGAACACTCAAATCATCTTCAAGATTTTCAAGAGAGGTATTTGGCTCATGTGGATCAGTTTCATCAACCTTAAGGTGAAAAGATTCTTCTAATCATTTGGTTCTTTTATTAAAGAATCTATAGGCTTTGCTAGATAAAGAATAACCAAGGAAGATTCCCTCATCACTTTTAGAAGAAAACTTCTCCAGATTATCCTTTGTATTAATAATAAAAACTTTGCTGCCAAAGACTCTAAAGTAACTAACTTTGGGTTTTCTATTATTCAACAACTCATATGGGGTCTTCTTAGGAACTGGTCTAATTAAAAATCTATTAATAATATAACAAGCTGTATTCACAGCTTCAGCCCAAAAGTAAATAGGCATGTCATATTCAGTAAGAATGGTTCTAGCTATTTCTTTAAGGGTTCTATTCCTTCTTTCTACCACACCATTCTGCTGAGGTGTCCTAGGAGCAGAAAAGTTGTTATTATAGCCATTGTGTGAGCAATAAGATTCAAATTCATGATTTTCAAACTCACAGCCATGATCACTTCTTAGAGTTTTAATATTAATTCCACTAAGATTTTCTACAGATTTGGAGTATTTAATAAAGTAAGAACAAGCTTCAATTTTGTGATCTAAGAAGTATACCCTAGTATATCTAGAAAAGTCATCTAATAAAACATAGACATAGTGCTTCCCATTTTAACTAGAAACTCTAGAAGGTCCAAACAAGTCCATGTGAACCAACTCAAGAGGTTGAGAAGTTGAAACTTCTTTCTTTGATTTAAAGGAAACTTTATGTATATTTACCTTTTGAAAGGGATTACAAAGATTGTCATTTGGGAATTCAAGCTTAGGTAGGTCTCCAACTAAGTTTTTCCTAGTCAATTTTCTAAGTGAATATATGTTGCAGTTTCATAATCTTTTGTGCCAAAGCCATGATTCTTTATGAAAAGCATTTAAACAAGTAACATTTTGTTTGGCTAAAGAATTTAAATCAACAGCATAAAAATTTTTATTTCTTAAAGCAGAAAATACTAAAAAAATTTTGGAATTAAAAACATTACAAGAATCATTTTAAAATTTCACATTAAATACATCAACACATAATTGAGAAATACTTAACAGGTTATACTTATGTCCATCAATAAATAAGACTTTAGAAATTAAAACTGAATCAGTGTTACCAATCTGGCCTAGGCCAATGATTTTTCCTTTAGAATTATCACCAAATGTGACATGACCTCCATCAACCTTGATTAATATTTTGAAGTATGGGTAATCTCCAGACATATGTCTTGAACATCCACTGTCCAAGTACCATAACTTCTGGTGAGAACTCATTAAGCATGTTTCCTATAAAATAGATTTAGATAGAAAATGATTTTGGAACCCAGATCTTCTTGGGTCCAGAAAGGTTAGCAATCAAAGCTTTAGGTACCCATATTTGTCTTATGGGTTTCATATAATTTATAGAATCAATAGATTTTTAAAGATAAACTTTATTTGACCTATAACCATATGAATAACTAGTTGATGCATAGGAAGTTATAGAACTGAAATAAGTAGAATTTTGTCCAGACTTAGAGATAAATCAAGTTTTAGTGTACTGTCTCTGTCCTGGTTGGTATCCCAAACCAGTAGTGTATTTAGGTGAAACTTGTTTACCTATCATTTGATTAAGTGTGTATTTTCCCTTTGTGAACTTTTCTAAGTCCTTTTTAAGTTTCTCATTAGACATTTTCAGTTCAGTGTTCTCTTTTAACAGTTGGGGATTTTTCTATTTTTCAGTAGTAAGTTCAGTTTTAACATTTGTAGTGAGAGCATGATGTTTCTTCAATGATTTGTATTTATCCATAAGTTCATTGCATGTCTCCTCCAACATATTACAATATTCAGATAATTCAGCTTTAGTCATGTCTTTAGAATTAGAATCAGATTCTACATCATCTCCAGAATAATAAAAATTTAAAACATGATTATCTAAGGTTATCTTAGATGTGTTGGTCATAAAACACATGTTAGCATGATTTCTTTCAGAATCAGTAGCTTCTGATTCACTTGTGATTTCCTCTGAAGTGCTCCAATTAGATTTCATATATTTCTTGTAGTTCTTGTCCTTATAATCATATTTATTCTTGAATTTTAATTTTGAACAATCAGCCGTGATGTATCCTTTCCTTTTGCATTAATAGAAGACTACTTCATCATTCTTGTCAGCTTTATTCCACTCCTTCTTCCAATGACCCTTGTTGTCATACTTTCCTTTGTAGTTAGATTTTCTAAATAATTTATTCTTTCTATAAAAATTCTTGAATCTCCTAGCTATTTGAGCCATCTCAGCATCACTGTTAGAGTCCGAATCTTTACTTGTTGGACTTTTAATTTGAATTTGAATTTCCTACTTGTCTATACTCTTAGAGGCAGTAGACTTGAAAGATACATATATTTTTAGGTTCATCATCTTCCTCCTTATTCACCTTGAGTTCTTCCTCATACATCATTAGTTTACCAATCAACTCTTTTATAGGCAGTGCTCCAATGTCACATGAGTCTCTGATTGAAACAGAAGTGCCCCTCCATTGGTCTGGCAGACATCTCAAGATTCTCATGATTTGTTCCTTTACTGGAACAACCTTTCCAAGTAAGTTCATTGTATTGACGATCTCATTGAACCAGAGATACATGTTAGAAATAGGTTCATCAGTTTTCATTTTAAAATTATCATATTTAATAGTATAAGTATTCAATCTCATTTCCTTAAAATTGGTTTTCCCTTCATGAGAAACACCCAAAGTATCCCAAATTTCATAAGAAGTTTTACAAGCAGAAATTCTATTGAATTCCTCATCTTCTATAGCACAGTACAAGGCATTCATGGATTTACAATTATTAATGTAAGAAGTCTTTGTAGGTTCATCCTAAGTAGTTCTTTCAATTTCTGGAATTTTATATTATGACTCTATAGCAGTCCAAATATCAAAACCCATACTCTCTAAATGAATTTTCATTTTAAGCTTCCACTGAGCATAGTTTGTGCCATTGAAGAAAGGTGTCTGGTTAGTAGCAGCACCCTCTAGTCTATTGTCCATAAATAGATTTTAGAAAATAGATTTATAGAGACAAAATTTAGAATTAACAGAAATTTAAGATCTTTAAATATGCAACTAAAATCACAGTTAAAAAACAGAGTATTTCAAAATTCCTTTAACCAAAATAATGATCTGAAACCAAATGTTGGTTGGAGTTGACACTCAAGAGGGTGGTGAATTGAGTTTGAATTAAAATTTATGTTGAAAAATATTTCTCTTAAAATCCCCCATATTAAAAACAAAGTTAAACTGTAGTGAATTTGTATAGATTATAAATGTTCAATTAGTTTCTCAAAGAGTGATTAGGTCTCAGTTAATTTAATCTCAAGATTAAATTTACTTTTGAAACTGATTTACTAATTTACAATAAATATAAACACTTGCTAATTTAACTATCAAAGTAGTTTTAAAATAATTTTGTATGTCAAAGTAACAGCAGCGGAATATGAAATAAATATATAGTATACTTATAGACTTAAATTAAAATGCACAGCAGAGTAAACCAAGAGGTTCTGTCTCAAGCCGAGACTTATTCCTCTCAACAATTTATATAAATTGATCCACACCCTGGATCGCAGTTAACAACCGTGAACACACTTTCCAGGTATAAATACCTCTACCAAAATTATTTGTGGGAAAAAAACAATATCTCATAGCTATCCAGGTCTTACTCGACCTCTACCAATATCCACAATGGGAAACAAAAGAGTTATAGAGTTTGAAAGAGGATTTGAGAATCCTCCAGCTTAGCACAAGATACAATGTGTGTGTAAGATAAACAGGGTACACGCACTGATCGAAATGTAAATGAAAGAATCACTAAGATAAGTATGAATGAGTTTAGAAATGCTTTAGTGATTAGAAGTGAAGCTCTGGACTCATTTGGTTGGTCAAAAAAACTTCTGAGTCCTTCTTTGGTTTCTTGTTCAGAAAACAGAGTGTCATTTTCTTCCTTTGTTCTAGGTTCAGCTTATCAGCCTGAGTGCATGAAGTGTTTGTTGTTGTAGTTCTTCACTCAGGATGCATCTTGTGTTCTCCTCAAGAATAAGTTTCTTCATGTATGTACAGGATTCTTGGAGTATGGATGTATACTAGTGAAAAATGTTCCACATTTGAATGTCGTTCAACTCTTGTCTCTTTCACCCTTCATGTGTCTTCTTAGTGCCTTGATTCTCTCTCTTTCATAAAATATATGTTGCATGATCTTTTTCCTTCCCTTTATAGCTTTCTACTTTGGCATAAAATAATAATTACTTTTTTCATGGGTACTAGGTATGGTTCCCTGACATGGAAATAGAGATCATTAAATAACATTAACTGCATTAAAAACATCAAATGTAACCGTTAGCTTAATAAATAAATATTATCAAGAGTATAGGGTTTGACTGGTTGGTCAATCATTAGTAGCCTTTTATTGGTAGATGTATACAGTGGACTTTGTGTTGCAGGGCCTTCCATCGGTAGCTCTTTTGAACTTGCATCGGTAGCTCTATATACCGGTGAATTGGTTCCATCATTAGCTCTTGATCCATCAGTAGTTTTTGCTCCATCGGTAGCTCCTTGTATCGGTATCTGGTCACACTCGTATCAATAGACTTATACTATCAACAGACTTCTATCGGTAGCTATCTGTGAACTGGTTCTATCTGTAGACTTCGGTCTATCGGTAGCTCTGGTCTGTTTGTCTGTCGGTAGCTCTGGTTATCAGTGACTGTCTGTACTCGTATCAGTAGGCTTACTCTATCAGTAACTACTGGTAGACATGCACGTCTGTAGCTCTATACATATCGATGACCTTTGTGTATCAGTGACTTTTTTGTATCGGTGACTTTGTCTATCAGTAGACTAAGTCTATCAGTAGAATAAGTACCGGTATCTCTTTATCAGTAGCTAAACGCAGA
Source organism: Viscum album (assembly GCA_963277665.1). Classification (NCBI taxonomy): domain Eukaryota; kingdom Viridiplantae; phylum Streptophyta; class Magnoliopsida; order Santalales; family Viscaceae; genus Viscum; species Viscum album. Next base: position 172,895,839 of record OY728119.1, on the reverse strand, counting down.
TCAATGACTTACACTTATGTGATTTTATGCAAAACACAGCCAATTCGGTTAGAATTACTTCAAAACTCATATAAACATGGATAAACAATGATTAACATATTACCTAGATTATTTTAATATTATTATCATCTTGATTATTGAATCTCATAGGTTTGGCATTAATTGGGATTATCAAAGTATATGAAAGCATGATTGGGATTATCAAAACAGGTGAGGTCAACATTACTCACCATAGTTTCTATACTCAACCACTATAACATCTCGATTCCGGAAGCCGCCCACAGACACCCCATACCCGGTTGGTCACATGGCCTCAAGTGAATTTATTCTAACACCAGAGTCTGCTAATTAGTAGTGAGGGCCTTTGGTGTGATAGTGGGAAAACTATTCCCTCATTGGCAGAGTAACACAATGGAAGAGAAACAAATAACAATAGCGGAAGCAGTAATAAGGGCAAACAACAAGAAACATCGGAAGACTGAAGAAATAAATAGCTAGAGCACGTATATAATGATGCATGATACATATGTCTAGGAAAGCATCCAACCATGTCACAATGTAGAAATAGAGTACTAAACCAAATTACAAGAAAAACAGTAAACAAATCTACCACATCACAAGCCAAATCTTGGTCCAATGCTATCCAGATCCAAAGCAGTCAAGTACCAGAAGCTGAAGGAAGCTCCCCCTTATCTATACCTGTAGCAATATAATATATTTGGGACTAAAATCATAACCCAAATAGGGTGTGAGACTAAATCCCAATAGGAAAACACCAAGAGATCTGTGCCAAACATTCAGTGAATATATATTGTAGGTAATAAGAAAACACAACAGTAATCAAAGAAATACTCAATTGTAAACATTCCTACAGTTTCAAAGCATTCAAACACCACATACCCTGTAAGCAGATAAACACAAACTGGTAACCCTATGGGATGTTCTCATAGCCTAATCCCCTCTGGTACTACATAGAAAATACAAGAAACCATCTGGGAAGTACACATTGTCTAACCCATCGGGTTCAACTTTAGTATAGACTATCTGGGGAAGTGCTCACTTTCAATTCCCCCTATAGTCTCGTATCAGTAAATAAAAGGCACTCTAGGGAAGCACTGACATCACATTCCCCCTATGGCCCATGTTCAGGAACTACAGCCACTCTGAGGAAGTATTTACATCAATTACCCTTATGGTCTTGCATCATAACAAAAAAAAAACAAACACTCTGGAGAATCCTTTACTTACATTCTCCCTATGGTCCACTACACCAGGTTCTCACGGGCCTGTGTAAGTCAAAAAAGCATAGCAATGCATATCGGCCAAGGTAAACATCTTAAACTACGTGGATAATAGTCTACACCATTACAGTATGGTAGATAAACAAAATCACTCCATCCTATAATACTAAGCATAGAAAGAAAATATCATCCTAACATGAAAACTCTACCAAATGGTTATAAAAGAAATATGCATGGGAAAACCCTTCCAAAGGATGGAAATTAACCCTATTCACATTCAATTAACCTCTATTCAAGCATACAATCATAACAGAAATTAACATGGCTAAAACAGTAAACAGGAAATACCCTGTTTAAGGGTATTGGAAACTTTTTCCTATATAACTCAAAGAAATTCAACAGAAAGGCACAAACCACATACATCAGGGTTGTAGGATTGTTATATGAGAACCTCAATCCTTGAATCAGCCATGAACACCATAGATCTACAACAAGTTCTAAAATGTTCAATAGGATTTAACTTGATAAATAGGAGGGATCATGAAATGAAGATCTAGAAGAAGGAAGAGCTTACTATGGCGATCCCAACAAAATCAACGGTGGTTAAATATGAGAACAGATGCTCATTTGGGGGCTTGGAGAATGGTCGTGGCCGTATTATCTCTCTCAGACGAACCAGACCTAGAAGGAGACGATTCTGTCTGTCAGATGTGGCCCTGTTGCATTTAATGAAAAAAAAGAAAGTACACAGTGTGTACTATATAAGTACAATGTGTGTACTTGCCCTTACCGACCCCCGCATTAGGCGGTCTCCAGGTCACCACACACGACTGTGTGCATGGCCGCTAGATGACTGGAACCCAACTACCCATGGTAATCGAGCACATGATGTGTACTCATAACATACATGGCGTGTAATTAATAAATTTCCAAAAACTCCTCTTTTCCTCGAAAACACCAAAAAAAGGAAAAAATACTAGAAAAGAATATCCAACTTCTTACAAACTTCCCCCCTTGAAGAAATTTGTCCCCAAATTTCCCTAGCAAGGAGGTGTAGAAGAAGAATCCTCAAACAACTCCTACCACTATGACCATACATCAGCCTCCCTCTCCCAAGTCTCGTCCTATACTCATTCATGCTGCCATATCACTCGTACCTGTGGAGTAGACCGACCATGGGGAACCTTCGTACTACAATCAACAATCTAGACAGGATGCTCCTCGAATGAGGTGTCCATATCTAACTCAACCTCCTCAGGAAGAAAAGCATGAGGTAGGTCTGAGAAGTAACATTGAAGCTGAGAAATGTTGAAGAGATCGTGCATAGCCTAGTACCTCTGAGGTAACTGAAACTGATACGCAACCATACAAACTCTATCCAAAACCTCAAATGTCTCGACGTACCTCTGCAAAAGCTTACCCCATCTCCTGATATTTTTGTGTCCCAACCATGGTGCGAATTGCAAGAAAACCTGATCCTCGACCTCAAACTCCAGAGGTCATCTTTACTGATCATCATAAGAATTCTATCAAGACTATGCAATATCCATCCTCTTCCGAATCAACTCTATCTACTCTATGGTCTCCTGGACGAGACGAGTTCCCAACATAGATGCCTTTCTTGCCTCTAGCCAACATTAGGGCGATTGGCATGTCCTACAGTATAAAGCCACATAAGGTTCCATCTGAGTAGTTTCTTGAAAACTATTGTTGTAGGAAAACTCCACAATAGGTATGTGCTTCTCCCACAAACCTCCAAAATCCAAGATGCATGCTCAAATTATGTCCTCTAGCACCAGAATCGTACGCCTAGACTAGCCATCTGCCTGGGGGTGGTAAGTTGTACTCAGAAGTAAAATGTGCATCCCTATCTGACACAATAGAGTGTGGAACTCCATGTAGACATACTATCACTCGGAAGTACAGCTTTCCCAACTCATCTACACTAAAGGTCTCCTTAATCGGCAAGAAGTGAGCAACCTTCATGAGTCTATCAAAGAAAATCCAAACTGTATCATTACCTCAAGGCGACCTCGATAGAACTATCACAAAATCCATCGCAACATCTTTCTACATCCACTCAAGAATGGGTAACTACTACAAAATTCCTACTGGTCACTGATGCTCCTCCTTCACCTGCAGACCGGTGGAACACCTCATCATGAAACCAGAAACATCTCTCTTTATACCTAACCTCCAATAATGACGGTGTAGATCATGATACATCTTGGTGACACCAGGATGAACTGCCCAAACTAAGGAGTGAAATTCCCGCATCAACACATTGCATATGTCTGCTGACACCCATACACGCACTGGAAAACACAGGATCTCATCCTCACCTATGGTCCATCTAGGAATAGGGTCCTCTCCTAACACACTTTCTCATAGGACTAGGCCTTTATAATCTCATAGCTCCCTCATTCTCACTCGATAAAAAAGAGTAGATGTAATAGATATAGAATAAATAAACGTCTGCCCCTGCCTATCATTCACCTCCAAAATACATCTCAAAGAACAGACCCATAAGATCTCACCCACCGCTGGCATCCTGAACTACCTGTATCTGAGTCCTCCAGCTCAGCGCATTAGCCACCACATTTACTTTCTCAGGTGTATAGGCAAGCTCAAAGTCAAAGTACTGAAGGTACTCATCCCACCTTCACTATCTCAAATTCATGTCATGTTGAGTAAAGATATACTTGAGAGTTTTGTGGTCGGTGAAAACCAAAAAATGCTCTCCCAATAGATAATGTATCCAACAACGTAAGGCATGAACAACTGTAGCCAACTCAAGATTGCACATTGGGTAATTTCTCTCATGTGGACTCAATTGTCGATACCCGTACACAATGACTTTTTATTCCTACATAAGAACAACTCCTAGCCCAATAACTGAAGCATCACAATAAACATTGTAACTCTTGCCTCGATATGAAAAAACTAGTATCAATGTTGAATTCAACCACCCTTTTATCTCCTAAAAGGATGAATCACAAGAATCTGACCACAATAAATTTTCACCCTTTTTAGATAGGCCCGTTAGTGGTGCTGATATGCGTGAAAAGTCCTGTAAGAAACGTCTTTATTATCTAGACTGCCCTAGAAAACTCTATACCTCAAAGACATTGTTTGGATACTCCTAGGAAACTACTGCTCTCACTGTCTTTGGGTCTACTAATACTCTTGTATCTAAGATAAGATGACCCAATAAGTGAATATGATCAATCCAAAAGTGGCATTTTGAGAGCATAACATATAACTGATGCTCTCTCAGTGTACTCAAAACGATCTCAAGGTGGGTAGATGGTCAATTTGAGTGTGATATTACACAAAGATATCATTCATGAAAACCACCACGAAAGAATCCAAATATGGATGTAACACTCGGTTCATCAGTTCCATGAAGACTACAGAAGTGTTCGTGAGACCAAACAGCATAACCAAATATTTGTATCGACCATACCCACTTCGGAAATTGGTTAAAGGTTTATCACATGGTATTACATGAAACTGATGATAACTGGACCTCAAGTAAATATTCAAGAAAACCTGGGATCCTTGAAGTTGATCAAAGATATCATCAATCCTTGGCAAGGGATATCGATTCTTGACCATCAACTGGTTCAGCTTCTGATAATCTACACAAAGTAAGAGAGTATCGTCAACCTTCTTCACAAATAGGACATGCGAACCCCAAAGAGAAGTACTGTGTTGGATAAAACCCTTTTCCTGAAACTCCTCCAACTGCATCTTGAGCTACTATAACTCTAGTGTAGCCATCCTATAAGGAGGAATGGAAACCGGTTCCACTCCTAGCATGAGCTCAATAGAAAATTCTACCTCTCACTCGGGAGGAAAACCTAAAAAGTCCCCTGAAAAGACGTCCCTAAAATGATCCACCATTGGAGGAAATTCCATCGGAGAAGTCCCCTGATCATCCAGATATAGACTAGTAGTCTGGGCTAAAACTTCTCCCAACCCATGATGCTTGGGTCATAATCTGCTCGCCTAGACATCTCATTCGCCCTTATGAAGAAGTGATCTGCCCCTTGGTGATGTGAAACTCACCCTACAACGATAGAAATTGACAAATACCTAGAAGGGAACTAACCAGTACATTCTGAGAATGACATCATATCCAATCATCTCTAGGAAATGAAGGTCCCATTAGAAGTGAAACCCACCAACCTTGAGAGGGAACTCCTTGCACTGACGTACACTAGCCGTTCTTTTCCCCACCGATGTGTCTAACATCAAGACATCAACAGAAGTGAAGACATAGATCCCAAGGCTCTCCACAAAAAATATATAAAGCTATGAGAAGCCCCCGTATTGAAAGGATAGAAAGCTAAAAATGAGGAAACTAAGATCGTACCTAGAACTGTAGAGGGTCCGGGATCCTGCTCCTGCTGGGTCTGCTCTACTACAAAAGTATGACCTACACCATGGCCCTGTGACCCTGCCTAGCCACCCTGAGCTGATCCACCCTTTTGATTCTGAAATCCTGGTGACTGACTACCATGGATGCGACCCCCACCTTGACCTAAACGGACGGAAGAACTCTAGTTCCCGGACTGATGAGAAACTGGTGGAACTTCTCCTTAACACAGAATCATAAAATAACCCCTATCATCAACTAATAACGAGAAGATATGATAGAAATGCTGAGTATGACCTATCTTTCTGCAAGATCGGCACTCCACTGGGTCTCTCGGGCAATGTGGCCTCGTATTCCCACTCTTCCCGCACTGGTAGCACCCCACCTGGATTCCAGAAGAAGTGTCTCACCTCCTTGAATCACCATGCAAAGACCCCCTGCGGCACTTCTAGCTATCAGTAGGAGGGATACTAACTCTAGATGTCAAGAAACCCTAGCTCAACACTCCATAATCCCTCAAATTGTGCTATGTGATCAGTGCCTAGTGGACTATATAAGTGATGGAAGTCAACATGAAGATTTTCACCTGTGATCAGATGTCGTACCTTAGACCACCCTCAAACTTCCTTTCCAGGAATAACTCATCGCCTCCTAGAATAGGCATGAAGCACTGAAGCTCTATGAAATGAGAAGAGTAATCCATGAATGAGAGAGTACCTTTCTATAGACTCATGAAATATCAGTCTTGATCGGCCCTCAAGGTCTCCGGCTAGAAGAAGTCGTAGAATGCATGATGGAACTCATCCTGTAGAGACCCATAGCTTGGAGTACTTGGAAATTACATTACTTTTGTGGAATACTTAATACATAACAAAAACAGACACACAAGGACCGTAATAGTTTAGTGTCTTTGGAAACTCGGAAAAATAATCTTCTAATCGTGGTGAAAGATCTTCAACATCTCCCATAAAGATCTTCCCCTTTTTGTTTTCTTACCTAAAACCTTTCATTAAATCCTAGGAAACGAAAACATATAAAGGGTGAGCTCAAATGATCAGTAAGGGTAAGCATGGATAAAATAAAAAAATCATATACATTTGAACTTAAACACATGAACGTAATGTTTAAACATCAAAACCTTGAGCAATGACATAAAAAATGGTAGTACATATGGAATAGATCATAAAGAAAAATTAATCATGATAAATTAGAATGGGAATAAAACATGTAATTATGGAAACCATTAATCACATGATATGATATCCATAGTGTCCAAGGCATTGCTTCCAAGACCATCTTAGTGGACAAAGTCCCTTTCGGAATCGAGTTCACTCATCGTTCCAGTCCTGTATTACTGAACCAGTTTAACTTTCTGTTCCAGCCATTTCTATCTCATGAGATGTAAATCATTACCCAATGAATTGGAGGGAGATATAGGTCCCACCCATCTCATAATAAAATCATTCTTACTTGTGCCATAAAATAAACATACATCATTCATAATAAACCAATAAATAAAATGGGTTTCATAATCATCATCCCATCATCACATAATCCATATAAAAGAAATGGATATCATTTCATAATAAGAAAAGTGAAACCATGTAAATTATAGAGACTTTATACTTGAAACATACACATTTGAAATAATTCCTTCTTATATGGAAAATGGTTTTGATAAAACACTTGAAATGAATTTTTGAGGAAAATATCCTTTCTTTTCCAAAAACCATTTTCTTTTCACAAAATGCCATGAAATTTTAAAAGAAAAAGATTTTGTTGAAAATAATTATTAAATATTTTCTTGGAAGCCTCATGAAAATAAGGCGTTATAAAACCATAAAAATCCATTCACGCCGTATAAGTTAAAAATTACATTTTCCCCGTACTTTTGTAGGAAAAGTCAAAAAGTACGTCATATGGTAAAAAAATATTCTTTACATACCTTGTGGTACAATACAAAAAGGGTAAAATGGACATTAAACATACATAAAAACACTTTTAGAAAACATGTACAAGGATGATAACAATAACGCCAGTAAATACTTACGTATAAGCAATCTCGGATAAAAATGAGATTTGAAAAATTATCCCTTACCTTAGGTTTGATATGCTTCGTACGTATCTGAAACTCCTGTATAATAATTTAAATAATGTAATTGACTTATTACATAATCATATTCATTGTTATTATATCATATATGTTTTACCTATTACTTTATATTACCCGTTCTTTTGTAAATTCCATGTTAAAGCAACGTTTTGGGTAAAATCATTTCATTTATTGTATGTGTTTCGACTTTTCGTTCTTGATATTATTACTTATTTCCTGATTTACATAATTCCAAAATGTAAAAATTGATTTATATATAATATATATTCATCATATACATATATATATTATAGATCGATAAAAGGAATGAAATACACCGTTCATGGAGACGGTAGGCCATACGTACGCATGAACGCTGCTTTCGTTTCCTTATTGAATTGAATGAAACTAAATAGATGACATATATATATATATAGACATAAATCCAGTAGAATTATTATTTCATATATTTAATTATTATTAATTATATAAACATTATGATCATTCATGTATGGTTAACATGGAGAATGAATCTCATCGCGTCGTGGAGACGGTAGTCCGTACGTATGCACGAGCGATGATATCGTTCCCATAATTATTGAATATAATTGGAGTGGATGGTATAATATATAAGAATAATTATGATGTTATAATAACCATATATAGTTATTATTTACACCATTATACCCATCCATGTAAGGTGTTGGTGGAAAAACAGATTTCACCACGGCGTGGAGACAATATTCCGTACGTACACACGCGCGGTGATTTCGTTTTCCGTAGGATGGATAGATGGTGAAATAGGGTTGTTTCATACTTATAATAAAATATCAATATATGATTTATAATTATGCTATTACTTCATAATGAAACAACTAATTAAGAAGAAGTGGAAGAAGAAATAAAGTTGAAAGAATCGGTAACAGACATAACCTCTTCTTTGAAGCATCTCTTTAAGACCTCCTCTTAGGGCACTGAAATTGGTCTTTGAAGAAGACCAGAACCTCTAGGATGTTTCTATGGAAGTAGAGAAGATATTTGGCAAGGTTTTTCGGAGTTTGAAGGCTCAAAGTTGTGTGAGGAAGAAAGGGAGTAGGTGCCCTTTTATAAGGGAGGAGAGGGGCACCTTTAGAAAAACTAAAAATATTATTTTATTATAAAGTCATATTCAGTTTTTAATATCTCGAAATTGATTTATTTCGAAGCTAATGTGGGGATGGGTCAAAATAATCTCATAAAATATAATTTAGACAAGTTTATGTTTCTATTTTAACCTTATCATTTAGATTTAACTTTACATTAAATAATTTTACTTTTACCATGTCTTTTTGTTTTCTTACACTATAAGGTTAATAAACTTACTATAACAAGCCAAACAAAACAAAAGCTGCTTATTATTAATATATAAAACCTTATCTAAGTAATTTAGCCGAACCATAGATTTTTTGGAATAAAATAACAATTAATAATATAATATTGTTTTTTAAAACTATTTTATGTCAATTTCGAAACTATTTGGTAATTGATTTTTTTAAAAATCATAACAGAATGAATAGTTCTAAAAAAGTTAATTAAACAAATAATAACATGTCATATTAACCTATAAAATTAGTTTAATTCATAAAAAGTCTCAAATTACATTTATTTGGGTATTTATAACATCAATGATGTCAATCTTTCATTAATAAGATAATTACTGCATCATCATTGTGTCAACAATAAATTACATTATTTAATGTGTAAAAATTATAAATAAAATACCATTATTTAGGAAATCTTTTTATATTTCTAATGAATATTTTATTCGAATTTATCTTATGTATAACCCTATATTAAAAATTATTTAGTTATTAAAAATTGATTTTAACTATTTTAACCCTTCTTTAAATAAATTAATAATAAATGTCCTAATTTAATCCAAGTGGGACTAAATGGTAATATTTTATTCCTAAAGTTGTTTTTGGTCGAATTACACTTATCCAATATAATTAGGACATGTGTTAGGGTAATAATAATATCATTTTTACCCTTAATTACCCTATTTACTTTTAACCGTGGTAAAAAAAAGTAAAAAGTTACTATTCACCAAAAATTATTTTCATCTCATTGAACCACATTTTAGTCCTTGATATTAACCGTATCTCTCAGATTTTTGAAATTCGTTTCAGAGAAGTGGTAAAATTTCATTTAAATGAAAAAGTCAGTTTTTTAACTACCACTAAGTTGTTTCACTATTCATCAAAAATTGCAGTTTTTCAGAAAAATACAAATAATTCAGCCTAAGAATTATTTGATATTCCGAATTCAAAATTTGATGTAAATTTTTCCAAATTAAAAACATAGAAGTGGCATTAATTAATTTTAAAATTAATTCCCGTTATCAAAACAAATAGCGTGTTTTTTAAGAAACAATAACTATCAAAAGATTGATACTTGTTTATATCCAATTTCAAAGTGAAATTAATTCCAACGAACAACATTGGATTAAATGGTAAAAACATATTCAAATTACACTTTAAACCCAATTAAAAAGATAATCTAACCATATAAATTATTGCGATGAAAAAAGTTATTTTTAATTAAAATATAGCGTGTTTTTACTATTTATTAAAATATGAAAGTTATCGGAATAATATGAAAAATTTATCCAAAGTAAATTTTTATATCCTGATTCCAAAGAAGAATTTTATTTTGTCAAATTGAACTTATACACATGTCAAAAAAAAAAAGATTTAAAGTGGGTGCGCCATCAAAAGGCGGCAAAACTATATTTTTTGAAAAATACTTATTTTACTCGAAAAATTGATTTTGTTCTCATACCATGTTCTAGAAAATGTGTAAGATGAATAATAATGTTATAAAATTCAAAATTTAGTTGATACTATTAATAACGGGTAGTTCATATAACATATCGTTGTTTAGTGAAACTCAGTATTGCGTACCACACACGCTATCGTGGAAGGTCGTGATTGCGTGTAATGCAAGCCAAGTCAGGGATGCGTGTTGTGCAAGATCCTTTTAGTGTAGCGTACAACACAAGACATTAATTAAAAAGAATATTTTTTCATAAAATCTCAGGGTGTTACATTCTACCCCCCTTAAAATGAATTTCTCCCTCAAAATTCGTCGGGGTTATAAATGGTTTACTACTCGAAAGTTTCTTTAATAAAAAAACACATCGTAAAAAGGAATACCAAAACTTGGCTTTAAAAAATAAATTATGAAACGTAACGGTTACCAAAATTAACTCATCACTGGGTTTCCATGTATGAGAACATAGGTGAAAATATGGATATGAAAGAAAAATCTAACCATCAAGTTCTGATGGAGAGTGGTAGAGAACATGGATATGAAAAATCCATCAATCACAAAGTCATAGATTTGTGATGATCTAAGGTACCATATGATTCATCGGATATAAGGGCACTAGGAAAATTTTTTCGGTTTTCATGATCATTTCCCTAAAGTTGAAGAATTTGAATTAGAATAAATACTTACTTTATTTTGGTACAATCTCACTATTGTTCGTGCCTTCAACAATTTCCACTTCATCTCTTAAAGAAATGAAGTTGAATATGTTATTCATGAAGTGTTAGAAGATCATGTGATCGAATGACAGGTCATTCCATCTGTCTCAGACAAAAGGTTAGCAGAAGTTATTAAATATACATAAGTCGATCTATAGTGAAATTAATCATATATGGTTCCTAAAATGGACTTATACTTCATATATCATACTGCTTAATATAATAAAACTAGTTTCTAATAAACAGGGACTTCCTGTAGGCCAGTGTTAGGCGATAAAGGCCTGTCGCACTTCAGTTGTGGGTTTTATTCCCACAGCCTTGTCCGAAGCGATGGGCTGTCACCCATCCTGTAGGTTTCCCTTTTTCTAAAACTACATTACTATAACATCACATCAATAATATCGAAAAAATTTATATGCTTAAACAATACTGACTTATGTACATCATAATCCATTCCAATCTTTATCTAAAATACTTCGGTCCAAGATCATAGTATAAAGAAAACGATTACATGAAATTTCATCAACCAAGCATGTGAATACCATCATTTATCCCCCATATATCTTGTTGGTCACATTCCAATCATGTGAATACCTTAATCATGTATTCTCTTGAAAAATCAATACCCATTAAACCTTAGTGAAAACATGAATGCTATCAAAGGTTAACTCTTTCCACATACCAAAATCCAAAAATTCTATATACTCAAACCATGATATAACCTTCTCCTTATATCAGTCATGATCACATGAATACTATCAAACATTTAATTTTCTCCTTATCCCTTCATTATGCACATATCATCTACTTTTCAAAAATATTTGAATAACCTTTAATGGTTACTGGTACCATTCATCATACACTTTAGAAACTTAAAAAAATACAACAGTGTAACAATCCTTAGATGTATCATTGTTCCATAGTACCATGAGATTACTTATACAACATTACACTTGATAAACATGTAATCATTCCACTACCTTCTTAAACCATTGACCGAGCTTCAACAATTCTTTCATCTCACATATCATTTTTAGTCTCTTCATCATCATCAACATAAATACTACCCATACGACCATAATTATTCTCTTCATGAGACTTTCCCTTAGGGAATTGGTTTGAATAATGCCCATATATTCCACATTTAAAACATTTAACCATTGTTGATGTCGTATTAATACCATTATCCTCATCCATGGTGTTAACTGAACCTTTTCTTTTGCACTTACTAGATTTGTGTCCTTATTTTCCACACCCAAAGCATCTTCCAGTTCCTTTGAAACATTCTCCTTGATGCCTCTTCCGACATGATTTACATAGGGGAAATTGAACTTTCTTTCCTCTATGATCATCATGAAACTCCATCTTTCTCTTATTAGTCGAGTCAGGAAACTTACCAAATTTGAGTTTATTGATCATATTATGAGATTGCTGATTCGGAATAATAATGATGTTTGGACTTCCAAATCCCATTTCATTTGGTTTCTCATGAAGAATATCATTCCATTGTCCATCATATACTCCATTATCGTGAATCATCTTGTTTACAACCATTTTCTAAAACCCAAAAAGAATAGTGTGAGAGGAAAAAATCACAATAAAGGAGGAGTAACTTCAATATCTTACATCTTAGGTTTAATCTAATATCGTTACCATAATTCTAGGACAATAACCTATACTTATACTTAACCTTAGGGACATCCCTAGACATACCTTAGAAATATCTCTAGGGATCTCACCAAAGTTTTCGCATCCTAGTTTCCAAAGGTTGACTAAACCTTTCCTCTGATACCAACTGTAGAGACCCATAGCTTGGCGTACTTGGAAATTACATTACTTTTGCGGAATACTTAATACATAAAAAAACAGACACACAAGGACCTAAATAGTTTAGTGTCTTTGGAAACTCGGAAAAATAATCTTCTAATCGTAGTGAAAGATCTTCAACATCTCCCATAAAGATCTTACCCTTTTTGTTTTCTTACCTAAAACCTTTATTTAAATCTTGGGAAAAGAAAACATATAAATGTTTATCTCAAATACTCAGTAAGGGTAAACATGGATAAAATAAAACAAATCATATACATTTGAACTTAAAAACATGAACATAATGTTTAAACATCAAAACCTTGAGCAATGACATAAAAAATGGCAGTACATAAGGCATCGATCATAAAGAAACATTAATCATGATAAATTAGTATGGGAATAAAACATATAATTTTGGAAACCATTAAGCACATGATATGATTTCCATAGTAGCCAAGGCATTGCTGCCAAGACTATATTAGTGGACAAAGTCTCTTTTTGAATCCAGTTCACTCCTCATTCCAGTCCTGTATTACTGAACCGGTTTAACTTTTAGTTCCAGCCATGTCTATCTCATGAGATATAAATCCTTAACCAATTCATTGGAGGGAGATATAGGTCCCACATATCTCATAATTAAATCATTCTTACTTGTGCCACAAAATAAACATACATCATTCATAATAACCCAACGAATAAAATTGGTTTCATAAACATCATCCCATCATCACAAAATCCATATAAATAAAATGGATATAATTTTATAATAATAAAAGTGAAACCATGTAAATCATAGAGTCTTTATACTTGAAACATAGACATATGATATAATTCCTTCTTATATGGAAAATGGTTTTGATAAAACACTTGAAATGAAATTTTTGAGGAAAACATCCTTTCTTTTCCAAAACCATTTTCTTTTCACAAAATGCCATGAAATTTTAAAAGAAAAGGATTTTGTTGAAAATAATTATTAAATATTGTATATAATTATTCATGAAAATAAGGCATTATAAAACCGTAAAAATCCGTTCACGCCGTATAAGTTAAAAATAACATTTTCCTCATACTTTTGTCAGAAAAGTAAAAAAGTATCTCATATGGTAAAAAAAAAGATTCCTTACATACCTTGTGGTAAAAGTAAAAAAGGGTAAAAGGGAAATTAAACATACATAAAAACACTTTTAAAAAACATGTACATGTATGATAACAATAGCCCCAGTAAATACTTATGTATAAGAAATCTCGGATAAAAATGAGATATGCAAAATTATCCCTTATCTTAGGTCTGATATGGTTTGTACGTATCTGAACCTCCAGTATAATAATTTAAATAATGTCATTGAATTATCACAGAATCATATTCATTTTTATGATATCATATATGTTTTACTTATGACTTTATATTACCCGTTCTTTTGTAAATTCCATGTTAAAGCAGCGTTTTGGGTAAAATCATTTCTTTTATCGTATGTGTTTCGACTTGTCGTTCATGATATTATTACATATATCCTGATTTAAATAATTCCAGAATGTAAAACATGATTTATATATAATATATATTCATCATATACATATATATATATATATATTATAGATCGATAAAAGTAATGAAATACACCATTCATGGAGACGGTAGGCCGTACGTACGCATGAATGCTGTTTTCGTTTCCTTATTGAATTGAATGAAACTAAATAAATGACATACATATATATAAATACATAAATCCAGTAGAATTATTATTTCATATATTTCATTATTATTCCTTATATAAACTTTATGATCATTCATGTATGGTTAAAATGGAGAATGAATCTCATCGCGTCGTGGAGACGGTAGTTCATACGTACGCACAAGCGATGATATCATTCCCATAATTATTGAATTGAATTGGAGTGGATGGTATAATATATCAGAATCAGTATGATGTTATAATAACCATATATAGTTATTCTTTACACCATTATACCCATCCATGTAAGGTGTTGGTGGAAAAACAGATTTCAGCACGGCGTGGAGACGGTATTCTGTCCGTAGGCACGCGTGGTGATTTCATTTTCCGTAGGATGGATAGATGGTGAAATAGGGTTGTTTCATACTTATAATAACATATAAGTATACGACTTATACTGCTGTTATTACTTAATAATGAAACAACTAAATATGAAGAAGTGGAAGAAGAAATAAAGTTGAAAGAATCGGTAACGAACATTACCTCTTCTTTGCAGCGCCTCTTTGAGACCTCCTCTCAGGGCACTAAAATTGATCTTTGAAGAAGACCAGAACTTCTAGGATGTTTCTATGGAAGTGGAGAAGATAATTAGGCAGGGTTTTTCAGATCTTGAAGGCTCAATGTGGTGTGAGGAATAAAGGGAGGAGGTGCCCTTTTATAAGGGATGAGAGGGGCACCTTTGGAAAAACTAAAAATATTATTTTATTATAAAGTCATATTCGGTTTTTAATAGCTCCAAATTGATTTATATCTAATATAATGTGGGTATGGATAAAAATACTCTCATCCAATATTATTTAGACAAGTTTAGGTTTCTATTTTAACCTTATCATTTAGATTTAACTTTAAGTTAAATAATTTTACTTTTACCATGTATTCTTGTTTTCTTACAGTATAAGGTTAATAAACTTACTATAACAAGCCAAACGAACCAAAAGTTGATTATTATTAATATATAAAACCTTATCTAAGTCATTTTTCCAAACCTAAGATTTTTATGAATAAAATAAAAATTAATAATATAATATGTGTTTTAAAAACTATTTTATGTGAATTTTGACACTATTTGGTAATTGATTTTTGTGAAAATCATAACAGAATGATTAGTTCAAAAAAAAGTTAATCAAATAAATACTAACATGTCATATTAACCTATAAAATTAGTTTAATTCATAAAAAGTCTCAAATTACATTTATTTGGGTATTTATAACTTTAATCATGTCAATATTTCATTAATAAGATAATTACTGCATCATCATTGTGTCATAAATAAATTAAATTATTTAATGTCTAAAAATTATAAATAAAATACCATTATGTATGAAATATTTTTATCTTTCTAATGAATATTTATAGTCTAATTTATCTTATTTATAACCCTATATTAAAAATGCTTTAGTTATTAAATATTGATTTTAACTATTTTAACCCTTCTTTAAATAAATTAATAATAAATGTCCTAATCTAATCCAAGTGGACCTAATTGGTCATATTTTATTCCTAAGGTTGTTTTTGGTCGAATTACACTTATCCAATAGAATTAGGACATGTGTTAGGGTAATAATAATATCATTTTTATCTTTAATTACCCTATTTACTTTTAACTGTGGTAAAAAAAAGTAAAAAGATACTATTCACCAAAAATTATTTTCATCTCGTTGAACCACGTTTTAGTCCTTGATATTAACCATGTCTCTCGGATTTTCGAAATTAAATTCACATAAGTGGTAAAATTTCATTTAAATGAAAAAGTCAGTTTTTTAACTACCACTAAGTGGTTTCACTATTCATCAAAAATTGCAGTTTTTCAGAAAAATACCAAAAATTCAGCCTCAGAATTATTTGATATTCCGAATTAAAAATTGATTTCTATTTTTCCAAATTCAAAAAATAGAAGTGGCATTAATTAATTTTAAAATTAATTCCCGTTATCAAAACAAATAGCTTGTTTTTTAAGAAACAATAACTATCAAAAGGTTGATACTTGTTTATATACAATTTCAAAGTGAAATTAATTCCAATGACCAACATTGGATTAAATGGTAAAAAAATATTCTAATTACACTTTAAACCCAATTAAAAATATACTATAACCATATAAATTATTGCGATGAAAAAAGTTGTTTTTAATTAAAATATAGCGTGTTTTTACTATTCATTAAAATATAAAAGTTATCAGAATAATATGGGAAATTTATCCAAAGTAAATTTTTATATCCTGATTCAAAATAAGAATTTTTGTTTGTCAAATTGAACTTATAGACATGTCAAAAACAATATTTAAAGTGGGTCCGCCATCAAAAGGCGACAAAACTACATTTTTTGGAAAATAATTATTTTACTTGAAAAATTGATTTTGTTCTCATACCATGTTCTAGAAAATGTGTAAGATGAATAATAATGTTATAAAATTAAAAATTTAGTTGATACTATTCATAACGGGTAGTTCATATAACATATCATTGTTTAGCGAAACTCAGTATTGCGTACAACACACGCTATCATGGAAGGTTGTGATTGCGTGTAATGCAAGCCAAGTCCGGGATGCATGTTGTGAAAGCTCCTTTTGGTGTAGCGTACAACATAATACATTAATTAAAAAGAATATTTTTCATAAAATCTTGGGGTGTTACACATCCCAAGCCATAACTTACTGGCGTATTGCCTGTGAGATCACATCCCACCATCTCTTGGTGGAATCTCGAAGCATGTATGTAGAAAGCTTCACCCTCCTCTCTAGAGGCATCTCCAGATTCTCAAATATGGTAAGAATGGATTCTAACCATGACTCTATAGCCTAAGGTCCTCCTCCCCTATTGAATGTGGGAAGATACTGCTGCTGGAAAACCCACATCAACTCTTCCATAGAAGGGGTAGGATGTAGTACTCCTTGGATGGTCTGCATGAAACTCATGAAGCCCTCTCAGAACTAGGCATTAGAACTTATGGCCGTAATGACTGCTAGTTCCAATAATAGCACTACTGGAGGATCTACTGAAATTCCTTGATCAACCATGTTTGGTGTTTTCTCATTTCCCTGAAACTAACGTACAACTGGAGGGCATCTTAGTGGCATGACTCTGCAAGGTCAAGTGCACACCTTAGATCAATATTAATAGGGATTGAATCTTATAATTATAATAAGGGTAAAAGAGAAATAAATCAATCAATTATTTCAAAACAAGGATACATGGGGTGTATATTTAACTACATGGCGTGTTCCTGTAATCCGTTAACATGGGCGTGTACTTATGCCAAAACTGGTCGTGTAACACCCCATACACGGCGTGTTGTCCTTACACACGGAGTGTACTTGAATCGTCTTCTCCTTCCCGAGTTACCTTACATGGATAAGCCACACGGTTCTCCCAAAATGAGACAACACGGTGTGTCAGTGCCAAACACAACATGTACTAGATAAGCTTCACTGATCTATGTTGTTAGTGACACAGTCAGATACACGGATCACACTACACGGCGTGTTCCATATGGACACAACATGTACTAGGAAGATGTCGCCGACCCATGTTGTTGGTGACACAACCAGTTTCATGGTTATACAACACAGCATGTACATCTGGTACACAATGTGTCTTACTAAAGATTTACAAACCCCGTGTCTCTACCCACATAGTCTAGGACATGGTTAGAGACTACATGGAGTTTATATATAGTACACGACGTGTACGTAATAAAAACAGTTTCTTCCCGAACAGAAGAACACATGTCGTGTATTCATTATTACATTCCATTTATTCTGGTTTTTTCAGGACAGTAAGCCTCAGAAACTACTCTGGAGACCATAAAAACACTAAAACGATTATTAAAGTGCCAAATTCCAATCCATGAGGGCCCATACTCCCCGCAAATCAAATCTTGGCATCTTCTACATGTCAAGAACTAGGAAAACAAGGCAATGATCCACCAAATTCTGGACCATGAGGGCCCATAACACCTCAAGAACCAATGTTTGGAATTCTTTCACACAAAACCTTACCCAAACAATAACCTATCAAACAACATGTATTTTTATCAAGGCATCTATCATAACAACATTCATATCTAGGACATCACCTATCATAACAACATGCAATCAATAATTCACCCTAAATGGCATGGCAAGAATTCATGAAATGTGATTCCTAGAAAGTGTCTATATGATCTATGAGATGGAATACCCTCATATCATCAAGTTTCAGCAAAAATAGAACCTCAATAATAATAAAAATAACAGCCCAAAACATGTGTGTCACCCAACGGTGAAAATGAAATCAACTGTAAAATTGAAAAACCAAAAAACATGCAATAAACGTGGTAGATTGGATTTTCCCTGTACATGGGTTAGATACTCCCAGACACAGCTTATTACCAAGTACCTATTCCTTCCTATCCTTGGATATAGGCTCCAAACAGTAAGTCAAGAAAAAATAAACCCTATGATACCACTTTGTAACATCCCAGTTCCGGAGGCCACCCAAACACGCCCCATACCTAGTTGGTCACATAGCCTCAAGCGCATTTCCCCTAACGCTAGAGGTTGTCGACTAGCAGTGAGGGCCTTAGGTGTGATAGTGGGGAAACTATGCCCTCATTGGCAGAGTAACAGAGTGGAAAAGAAATAGATTACAATAACAGAAGCAGTAATAATACCAAACATTCGGAAATAGCGGAATACTAAAGAAATAAACAACTGGAGCACATATATAATGATTAATGATACATATTTATAGGAAAGAATCCAAACATGTCCCAATTCTAAAATACAGTACTAAACCAAAGCATAAGAAAAATAGTAAATAACTCCATAGAATCGCAAGAAAAAGCTTGGTCCCATGCTCTCTAGATCCAAAGAAGTCAAGTACCAGAAGTAGAAGGGCGCTTACCCTAATCTATACCTGTAACATTATAATTTGTTTGGGCCCAAAAGCATGACCTAAGCATGGTATGAGACTAAATCATAGTAGGCAACCACCAAGAGATCTTTTCCAAATAGTTAGTGAATATATATGGAAGGTAATAAGAAAAATTAGCAGTAAATAAGGAAGTACTCAACAGTAAGCATTCCTACAGCTTCAAATCATTCAAACACCACATACCAAGTAAGCATATAAACACAAACAGGTAACCCTCTGGGATTCTCTCACTGCCTAATCCCCTCTGTTCATACCTACCAAACAAAAGCATCCATCTGGTAACTAAACACAATCTAACACCTCTGGTTCAACTATAGTATAGAATCTCTGGGGAAGAACTCACTATCAATTCCCCCTATAGTCTCGTATCGGTAAGTAAAAGGCGCTCTAGGGAAGTACTTATGCAACATTCCACCTATGTCTCGCATCGAGGAACTATAGACTCTGAGGAAGCACTTAAGTCAAACCCCCCTATGGTCTCACATCGTAACAAAAATAACCGACACTATGGAGAAGCCCTTATGTCCATCATCCCTATTTTCCACTACATCAGGTTCTCACGACGCTATGTAATTCAAAGAAGCATAGAAATTCATATCAGCCAAAGTAAACCTCAAGAACTACTTGGATAATACTCTACATTATAACAACATGGAAGATAAACAAAATCACTCCATCCTACAATACTAGGCCTGGAAAGTAAATAGAAGCCTAACAGGAAAACTCTAGGAAATGGTCCTAAACGAAATATTCATGGGAAAACCCTTCCAAATCATTTCAATTAACCCTATTCACATTCCATTAACCTGTATTCAATCATACAACCATAGCATGAAATTAACCGGGCTAAAACAGTAAACACACAATACCCCATTCAAGGGTATTGGGCACTTTTGCACATATAACTCAAAGACCTTCAATGTAAAGGCACAAACCACCTAACTTTGTGTTGTAGGATCGTTATACGTGAACCTCAAGCCTTAAATTACCCAAGAACACCATAGATATACAAAAAAGTCTAAAACATTCTGCCATAGGTAACTTGAGAAAGAGGAGGAATCATGAAACGAAGCTCTAGAAGAAGGAAGTGCATACCAAGGTGATCCCAATGCAACCAACAATGGTCAAATTAGAGAATGGATGCTCCGTTAGTGGCTCAGAGAAGGATCATGGTCGTACACTCTCTCTTGGATGAACCAGACCTAAAAGGAGATGGTTCTGTCTGTCAAATTCTTCCTTGTTGTGTTTAATGAAAAGAAATAAATTACACAGTGTGTACTTTATAAGTACATGACGTTTACTTTCCCTTACCGGCCAATGCATTTGGTGGTCTCCAAGTCACCACACACGGTTGTGTCCATGGCCGTTACACGACCAGCACCCGGCTACCTGCGGTAACCGAGTACACGGAATGTACTTAAGAAATTTCCAGAAACTCCTATTTTCCTCAAAATCACCAGAAAAAGGAAAACATACTTGAAAAGAAGAGTCGGGTTCTTACAATAACCTTATCATGTCACTCATTAACTCACTTATGATGTTCTACAATTTTACAAATCTCAACATACCAGTTAGTATTAAACATCAAAATCATTACCTAACAAAAAATTAATGCATCACTTATAGCATAAAATTACAAATTAATTAGTCAAATAAAACTAGTCACATAAAATTACCAAATTTAATCAATAAATATTAGCTAATTAATCCATTATCAAAATTTATTCAGGAATAAAATGATTAGTTTAATTAATAATTTAATTTTTTGAACTAAAATTTAAATCCCCAATCAATTACAAACACATGAGAACTCAAATATATCAGCTCCCTATGATACAAAATGATTCATGAATACCCTAGTACCCACCCCCAACTGTGCGATAACTATATAAAAAACCTTATTAGCAATCCTAAAAATTGGTAACATGGACTTATAGTATGGTTGTGATGACTAAAAACTAAAAAAACGATTTTGTATCCAATACCCACTCTTAATATCCGATCTTCTAACACCCAAATATCAATACCTTATAAAAGAAATAGCTCTGTTACCATTTTGTAACATCACACATTGGAATTACCATTCCATCGAGGAGAAACATCACATAGACTCATGTGCACTCCTAGATTACGAGAGGTTGGGGAGTATCTCTGAGGGACTCACGATGTTTCTAGGGAGTTAATTACATCTAATTATTCATAACTAAAAAGTATAAAATATATCCCTTACATTAATAATAATCAGTTGAAAACCAACAATGACATACTCAATAAAGTCAAAATTAAATCTCAAAAATTCATAAATGAGTATACATTAAAATATTATTTTAAACAAAAACATAGGTACAAATGCTATAAAAACACACTTGAAAAGAGAAACAAAATGTTGTTTAAATAACACTTCAATGAGAATCTAATTGAAAATGTTAAAATATCCTAGGTATCACCTAAAATCATTTTATAGCCACTAAGGCCTGTCACTTTTACCAGTAACATTATGATTATAATTTGTAAGAATATGAGATGTGTATATAAAGAGTGTGAGAATAAATCCTTTGTAGAAACAACTACAATACCATATATATATATATTTTGGAGTTTATTATAATCCTATATAAATACTTTAAATACTTTAAATTGTTTTAAAAAATCATTTTTAGTTTGAAATTATTGTTTTAGGTATTATCTATGTCAACTGAATAGTCACATACCAATATTGTTCAGTGCTGATAAACCTCTGATATCAAATGTGAAACAAATTTCCAAACACATGAATCTTAATCATCACATAAATAACTCACTGAATCATGTAATTACCCTAGACTAACACATGGCCTAAAGAAACACATGACTCAAATTGTTAACATCTCATTTAAAAGCCCATCTGAAGACTCCTTACATGTGATCAAATTCATGGAACTTCTACAAAAAATGTTAAGAAAAAAGTTCTCCAACAAATCAACAATTTTTGGAATAATAATTAATAATTAATCCCTTAATTATCCTTATAAAATAAAAAAAACACCTTGAAAATACACATGCAATCACCTTTATATTAAACCACATTTTAGGCCTCAATAATATATTTCCTATAATCATAATTCACCCAAAAAATCTATCTTTAAACTATAAAAACCAATAATTTTAACTTTTTATTATCTCATTACCTTATTATAAATTAATTCTTCGATATGATTTCATCACATTAAATCCAAAACATTAATAAAAAACCACTAAAAACCATGCTAAAAGTTTTATTCTATTAGACGTGTTTAAATGAAATTTCAGATAAAAATAAATTATTTATAGTATTTAACTCATATAAAACTTAAAAACATTTTTTTAATTTAATAAATATTTTTTCTAAAATTCATACTCAAATTTAATGAATTTACATAGTGGTAATGAACACTCTAATACATCTATTTATTATCAAAAACACAAAATTTAGGCCTTACTTCTGCACCATTAAATATAATGGTTATGTAAAGTTATTAAGTTATTTTATCATTTTCATCATCAAGGGATCATTAAATACATGAAATTTCATAATTTTATATTTAAATAATATCTATAAAATATGAAAAATACTTTCATATTTTAATAAGTTATTTAACATAATTAGCAGTAGTTTTTATGTCACTTAATTCAATTAAGTACTAAATTATAAAAATACAACACAATTAATATAAAATTACGCAATTAAAGAAAAAATTGTGAAATATGTCACCCACCTCATATATAATAGGAAAAAAATAACCCATGAAAAAAATATTCATTCTTAAAGGCAAAAAATATTCCTCAAATTTAGAAATGTATTTGGAAAAAGAGGGATTTAGAATTTGATAATGTGAAAACCTTGACTACTTATAAATATAATGGTTTTTTATAGATCAAAATATGAAAAAGACAATTCCATCAAAATAAAATTATTCCAAATATATATAGATAAGAAATAAACCCTTAATGGTAGAAAGAGAAAGGGAGAGATTGGGGTGGAAGGAATCTATATTAATGAAATCTAATTCCCATTATATTATAACTACTAAAATTTCCTCAATTAATACAACAACCTCCCATAGGTATACTGGGTACCTAATATATATCCATTGGGTACCTAACGTCCACCCCATACAACCCATACCTTTCCTCCTACACTAGGTACTCGATGAAATATACTAGAATAATTACAAAATGTTCCACAAAAAATCCACCTTATTACACTTTTAATAACATATAACACTCAAAATAAACATAAAATAGTCTAAAATAAATTCATAAAAATAAAATATAATTTTTAAAAACATACTTAAAAAACATGAGTTAGTTGTAATAGAATATCATCCTATTAGTATAATGATTTTCCGATTCAATGTGATCCAATAATACTTTCTTAAAATTTGGAGAAACAAGGAAGATGATGAAGATCCATGTGGAGTGATCTTATAGTAACAAGTGATTAAGAAAAAGGTAAAGTCCATACTTGATAGTATTAAGGTCATGAATTGTAATGAGAAAGAGAAACCATCATTAAAATATAGATAGAACAATAATGTAATAAAATGTGTGGGCCCTAAAGGGGAAATACAAAGTGAGTTAGATATTTTGAATGAAAGGAATGTCCATATAATTTTAAAATATAATAAAATTATATTGAAGATTTGAGTATTTCAGATGATCAAAGAAGATAGTTATGGTTATATAAGATAAAATTAGCCATCCATGAAATCTACAAAGAATCCTCTATTTGAGGTTTACATATTTCACACACTCATTTCTATATTTTTATGTTGATATACATTAAACCATTTATTATAAGTTAGAGTTCACCATTGTTTTAGTGATATAAAATCATCGGAAATGACCCATGTGATATATCCCTAATACTATATTACTAATAGTTAATTACTGTAATGTAAAAGGAAATAATTTATTGTCTTTTTTCCTTTTATGTTTCCCACATTGGGTGAATGAGGTAAATTTTATGCTATTATTTTAATAATTTTAAATACAATCCAATGAAGCTTAACATAAAAAGTATTTAGTGAATAAATGAGTATAGAATGTAAAGGTATAAATGATATAAAAATAGAATAATATAAAATATAACATGATTATTTTACTAACATGGAACTAGTATCCCTTTTATAATAGACAATAAAGGATAAATAATATATCAAATTGGTCACTCTGATTCACCTCCCCTTTGAGGGTTTCTCTCACTAGGGCTGTTACAAGAAAAATTAGTATCAAAACATGTGTTTCTATTTGATTCCTTATTTTAATTTATAGTTGTAAATAAATCTTTTTGTATATTAATAATTTAACAACCATGGTATTTATAGAATAATACATTTTAAAATTTATTAATATTTTTTAATTAAATATAAATTTTATTTTAAATGTGATGGTATGTTTGATGGCATATCAGATACGCAACAATGGGTTTCTCTGAAATATTATGTTTCACACGATGTTTAGTGATACTGATAAAATAATAATATAATAATATTATTTTAAATGGTAGTTAACGTGAAGACATTTTAAAGATGATAATGAATTGAACTAACTAAAATATTATTACACATGTTTGTTAAATGTTTTCAATTTTATCCAATTTTTTTAGAGGATTAAAATAATAATGAATTTTATTTTAAGCATGAAATTATCCTATATTCTTTAAAGGTTGATCTACAAACTTTTGATGGAGAAACCTTTTAAAATATTGTTTTTCTACTATTATATGTTCCATTTTACAAACTAAACGCTTTTAGAAGTAGGACATCAAAATTTAATTTGGGTAAAATTTTGGTATTTTTCTGCTAAAGTTCATTTTTTGATGAAGAGTGAAAAATAATGCATTTTAATTCAAAAATTCCTTTTAGTGAAATTATTTTTATGATTATACTATCCTTTAAATTGGTTTTAAAGTGTAATTAGAATATATTTTTACCATTTTATCCAATCCTGGTCATTGGAAGTAATTTCACTTTAAAATTGGACATAAAACAAATTCAATCTTTTGATAGTTATTATCTCTTAAAAACACGCTTTTTGGTTTTGGCAATGAGAATTAATTTAAAATTAATTTTTACAACTTCTGTTTTTTGAATTTGGAAGAAAGGTATCCCATATTTGGAATCAAGATGTCAAAATTGTGTAAATAGGTAATTTTAATTTTTAGACATTATGAATAGTAACTTCCGTAAATATTTTATTTACCGTGGTTAAAGGTTCAATCTGGTAAATAAGGGTAAAAAATAATATTATGATAATATTAAAATTTCCATAACACATTTACTAACCTTATTGGGTAATACATGTTCAACCATGGGCATACTTGGGTCGATTTGGGGACCCCATGGAGCCACTTGTAAATGAAAATGAAATTTAAAAAAAAATTAATTTAATGTTAAAGAAAATGTAAAATAAACATATATGTTCTAATAAAACAATTTTATATATGGGGTAATATAAGTGATATCTTTAACTATAATTATTCATTATAATGCTAAAAATATTTCCAAAGTCATGATATTTTATTTATAATTTTTAGACAAAAAATATATAAATTTATTTATGACACAATAATGATGTAATGATTACCTCATTAATGAATATGTTTAATAAATGAGATAGTAAATATTAAAATAAATTTATTTTGAAAATTTTTATACCCTAAAAGAATTTTATGGTTGATTATGACTTAGTATCTTTTAATTAATGATGTTTTTTAGAATTTATCAAGTTTTTAAGTATTTTTAAAAAATTCAGGATATGAATAGTATAAAAATTGACATAAAAGAGTTTTTAAATAAATTAATATTTTTTAAATGATAAAATAGTCCTAAAAATATATGATTTAGAAAAATGAAATATATGATGTTAAAATTTTCATTATAGATCCATTTTGGGTTGATTGGAATTTTATAGTAAATATATTAACCATATAGTATGAATAAAAAATTAGATATGGTAAAAGTTAAATAAGATAACAAAGGGTTAAATAAAAACGATAAGGACTAAAAAATATCTATAGCCTATCCAATTCTTACAGGATGATTTTAGTTCGACTTATATTCAAATTATATTATAATTTAATGAGTTTTGGACCTTTTGAAACCAAAAATACTTTTATAATAAAATAATACTTTCAAACATACCTAAAGAGCCCCTCCCCCTCTTATAAAAGGCCATCACCTATAACCCATTACTCACAAATCTCAAGCCCCTTGTATCATCCAAAATATACTCCAAGAAGCTCCCAAAATCTATCTATTCCTCCTAGAATCATTCCCATAGGAATAAGGCATTTTAAGAAATCCTTTTGGTTCAAACCCAAGGGAGTTACCCGATTTAAAGGTAACGTCTTCTCTCAAGTTCTTTTATTTTATTTTCCTTATCCAAACCCATAAAATCTATTTATTACTTTATTTAATAACATCAAAAGTATATTAAATATAATATTATGATTTTATGGTGAGTATTCAAACTAAAAATATGCACACCTCTATCTAATGGATACAAACATATTGTTTCTGTGGATGACGAACTACTACCTCACGAAACGATGATTATTTAATTATCACCTACCGACTCTCATTGTGTACATTTATATGACACTGTAATTATATGTGATATATATTATATTTTTATTTTCTATATTATTCTTTATTTTTCACTTATATCATACGTTTATGGTTTCCAAAATGGGTAAATATGATAATTGTATTTGAGGAAGTGTGGACTACCACCCCCTCAAAGTGATATGACTCGTTCATTCCATATATGGAACATATAAAGGATGGAGTTAATGAAATTATATATTATATTATAATAGAATTATAATATAACTACTTATTAGTATGTTTTCATTCCATTAAATTCGAAATATAAAGGAAAGTAGCGTTCATGCGTACGTACGACTTACCATCTCTAGGAACTGTGCAATTTCATTTATTATTTAAAAATTCTATGAAATATTATAAATAAATATATAATAGAAATATATTATATATATATGATATCAAAATCATGAATATGATGATGGAGATAATGGAATTTTGACCACATCAAATTTTTTTAATTATAACGAGTTCGTTTTTTACTCAAGTTCTGAACATCCACAAAATGTATAATATGAACACAAGTAACAAACTAATTGTTGTATAAAGGTAATAAGTGATATAAAAGGAATAAAAAACATTAAAAATGTTTTGAAACAAATATAAATTATCATAATTTTATTATTCAGGATGAAAAAGAAACATACAAGACAAGCCATACACAAGGTAAGGGAACCATTCACCCTTCTCTTCTAGTGAAAGAACTCTTTTAGGACATGTATTTAAATTTCCATTTTATTATGTTGTGATATATTTTTATATATCATTATTTATGTAAATTTTATTTACAAGTTATGAGAGACCCTTTTCTATCTCATCAACACATTTTCTGAATTTATAAGTGACGTTGTTAAGCTGCCAAATTTTTCTGAGGGAATTTCTAAACTCAATTTCCACTCTTTGGGGTTTACACGTACAAAGTTGATTATATTATTCCATGATTATGTGTGGAATAAATGTTTTTTATTTATGTATTAATTTACACTTCTATTTGTGTGGATATGATTTTGCAATACATAATCATTCCAATGATGAGATACCCTTTTATCTCTCATCAAGGCAAGGGAACCTTTCACTATTCTCTTATAGTCAAAGACTTATTTTATGATATGTATTTAAATTTCCATTTTGTTATGTTGGGATATGTTCTTATATATCCTTATTTTTGTAAATTTTATGTCCATGTGATGAGATACCTTTCTCTCTCTCATCAACTCATTTTATGAATGTATAAGTGACGTCATTAGGTTGTCGAGTTTTTGTAAGGGAATTTCTAAACTCAATTTTCACTCTTTGGGTTTTATGAGACCATTATGTGGATATGGTTTTTCCAAAAATAATCACCCAATTGATAAATTCTTATATCATTTATATAGAAATAGAGGGAATTGAAATTTGATACTGGGAAAACATTGACTCGTTATAAAAATAATGGGGTTTTGTTTCTAAAACTTTGAAAAAAAATAATTCAATCAAAATATCATTATACCAAATAGATATAGATAAGAAATCATCCCATAAATGTAGAAAGATAAAGGGAGAGATTAGGGTTGAAGGAATATATAGTAATGACCCCAAAAAAGTAAAATAAGGTACTTAATATAATTCACATTATATTATGACTACTAAAATTTCCTCAATTAATAAAAAAAACCTTGAATAGGTATACTGGGTACCTAATACATATACACTGGGTACCAAATGTACACCCCATACACCCCATCAATTTCCTCCTCCCCTAGGTACTTGATGAAATATATTAGAATAATTACAACATGTTCTACCAAAAAATCCTCCTTCCTACACTTTTCATAACTTAAAACACTCAAAATAAAATTAAAATAATTTAAAATAAATGAATAAACCTAAAATATAAATTTTAAAAAAATACTTAAAAAACCTAAGGTAGTTATAATATAATATTATCCTACTAGTATAATTATTTTTCAATTCAATGTGATCCAATAATACTCTCCTAAAATGTGGAGACAAAAAAAAAGATGATGAAGATCCCTATAGAGTGATCTTATAGTGAGGAGTGTTTGAGAAGAAGGTAAAGGCCATACATAATAATGTTAATGTCATAAATTTTAATGAGAAAGTGAAACTATCATTCAGATATTGATAGAAAAGTAATGTAATCAAATTAGTAGGCCATAAAGAGGAAATACATAGTGAGTTAGATATTTTGAAAGAAAATAATGTCCATATAATTTAAAAGATAATAAATTTATATTGAAGATTATAGTATTTAAACGTTTTAAGAATATTTCGATGGTTAAATAAGATAAAATGTGGAAGAAAAGAAATCTATAAAGAATCCTATATTCTAGGGTTACATA
The DNA here is from genome assembly GCA_963277665.1 of Viscum album. Taxonomy (NCBI): domain Eukaryota; kingdom Viridiplantae; phylum Streptophyta; class Magnoliopsida; order Santalales; family Viscaceae; genus Viscum; species Viscum album. The sequence goes on along the minus strand of OY728119.1, from coordinate 172,866,175 downwards.
TTTATCACACTTATTTCTATATTATTATGTTGATATATAGTAAACCATTCATTATAAGTAGTAGTTACCAATTGTTATAGTGATATAAAATCAAAGGGAATGACCCATCTGATGTATCCCTAACACTATATTACTAAACTTTCATTACAATAATGTACATGGAAATTATATATTGTCTATGTTTATTTTAAGTTTCCCATATTGGGTGAATGTGGTAACTTTTATGTTAATATATTTTTAATTTTATATATTATTTAATGAAACTTAACAACAAAATTATTTAGTGAATAAATTACTATAGTGAATAAATTTATGAAAGATAAAGAAATATAATAATATAAATTATAACTTGATTATTTTTCTAACATGGAACCAATATCCATTTTGTAATAGACTATAAAGAATAATAATAAAAAAATCAGTCACTCTAATTCACCTCCCCTCTAAGGGTTTCTCTCACAAGGGCTGTTACTGGAAAAATTAGTATCAAAACGTGTGTTCTATTTCATTCCTTATTTCAATTTATTGTTGTAATTAAATCTTTTATATATCAATAATGTAACGACCTAGATGTTTGTAGAATAATACATTTTTATATTTTTTAATATTTTTTAATTAAATATTTATTTTATTTTAAAGGGGATGTTATTTTCATTGGTGTACCCAACACACAACAATGGGTTTATCTGAAATCTTATATTTCACACAATACTGAGTCATACTGAAAATAATAATAATATAATATTATAATTTTAAATTTTAGTTAACACGAAGACGTTTTACTGGTAGGAATTAATAGAAATAACTAAAATATGATCACATATGTTTTTTTAAATGTTTTTAATTATATCCAATAAAATTTAGAGGCTTAAAATAAGAATGAATTTGATTTTAAGCATGAAATACTCTAATATTGTTTAAAATGATGATCATCAACCTTTTGATGGAGAACCCTTATTAAATATAGTTTTTTTTTTCAATTCTATATGTTCTATATTAAAAAATTAACTTTTTCATTAGAAGTGGGACATCAAAATTTACATTGGGTAATTTTTTTTATTTTTCTCCTAAAGTTCATTTTTTTGATGAATAATGGAAAATATTGTATTTTAATTCAAAACATCCTTTTATTCTAATTTATTTATAAGATTAGAGTTCCATTTTAATTGTTTTTAAAGTTTATTTAGATTATATTTTTACCACGTAATCCAATTTTGGTCATTGTAAGTAATTTCACTTTAAAATTGGACATAAACAAATGTCAATCTTTTGATAATTATTATTTCTTAAAAAACATGATTTTTGGTTTTGACAACGAGAATTAATTTTAAATTATTTTTTCCAACTTCTTTGTTTTGAATATATAAAATATTTATTCCATATTTGGAATGAGGAGGTCCAAATTGTTTAAATAGGAAACTTTTATTTTTAGACATTATGAATAGTAACTTCAGTAAATATTTCATTTACCATGGTTAAAGGGTAAATATGGTGAATAAATGTAAAAAAATAATATTATAATAATATTAAAATTACCCTAACACATGCGTTAAACCTATTGGATGATACATGTCTGACCATTTGCATCCTTAGGTTGATTTTGGAACCCTATGGAGCAACTTGTAAGTGAAAATGACATTTAAAAAAAATTAATTTAAAGTTAAGGAAAATGTAATGTTAACATATATCTTTTAATAAAATAGTTTTTATATGGGGATATATAAGTGATATATTCAACTATAATTAGTCATTAAAAAGATAAAAATATTTCGTAAATCATCATATTTTATTTATAATTTTTATACATATAATAAATAACTTTATTTATGACACAATGATGATGTAATAATTACCTCATTAATGAATGTGTTAAATAAATTAGATTATAAATATTAATATAAATTTATTTTGAACCTATTTATACCATCCAAGAATTTTATGAATGATTATGACTTGTTATATTTTAATTAATGATGTTTTTTTGAATTGATCATGTTGTTAAGGATTTTATAAAAACTCATGATATGAAGAGTATAAACATTGACATAAATGAGTTTTTAAATAAAATAATATTTTATTAAATGATAAAATAGTCCCGAAATTATATTATTTGGAAAAATTAAATATATTATGTTAACAATTTCATTAAATATTCATTTTGGGTTTCTTGTAATTTTATAGTAAATATATTAACCATATAGTATGAATATACAACAATACATGGTAAAAGTTAAAAAAGTTACAAAGGGATAAATATAAAGGTTAAGGATTAACAAATATCCAAAACCAATCCAACTCTTATTGGATCATATTGTTTCAACTTATATTCATCTTATCTTATAATTTAATGTTTTTTCCCTTTTGAAACTAAAAATACTTTTATAATAAAATAATACTTTCAAACTTTCCTAAAGGGCCCCTTGCCACTCTTATAAAAGGCCATCACCTCTAACCTATTACTCACAACTCTCAAGCCCCTTTACTCATCCAAACTACACTAAAAGAAGCTACCAACATCTCTATATTCCTTATAGAATCCTTACCCTAATCAGAAGGTAATTCAAGAAATCCTTTTGGTTCAAACCAAAGGGAGTTACCTGATTTAAAGGCAACATCTTCTCTCAAGTTCTTTAATTTTATTTTCCTTATCCAACCCCATAAAATATATTTATTCCAATATGTTATAAAAATAAAATTATATTAAATATACTAGTATGTTTTTATGTTGATTATTCCAACTACACGTCCAAAAAATTCCATCTAATGGATACAAAGATATTGTTTATGTAGACGGTGAACTATTGCCTCATGAAATGACGATTGTTAAATTATATCCTACCACCTATAATGGTGTCCATTATGATGAAACTATATTTGTTTTTGATATATATTATATTTATATTTTTTATATTCTTCTTTATTTTTCACTTATACCATACCTTTTTGGTTTCCATAGTGGGTAAATACGATAATTTCATTTGAGGAAGTGCGGACTACGACCCCCTCAGAGTGATATGACTCGTTCATGCCATATGTAAAACATAAAAAGGATAGAGATAATAAAATTATATATGATATTATACTAGAATTTTAATATACCGTTGTATAATTATTTTTTCATTCCATTAAATATGAAATAGATATATCTGAATGATATGGAATATTATAAATATATATATACAGGATATATATTATATATATGATATCTAAATCATGAATATAATTTTGGATAAAATGGAATTTTGACCACATGGACAATTTGTAATTATAATAAGATCATTTTTTGACTCAAGTTCTATACATCCACAGAATTTATGAAATGAACTCAGATAATTATCTAATTGTTATAGCAATGTAATAAGTGATATAAATGGAATAAAAAACTTGAAAAAGGTTATGAAAAAAATTATAAATTAACATATGTTTATATATATCATATATATATATTATATATATGTTATCTAAATCATGAATATAATTTTGGATAAAATGGAATTTTGACCACATGGACAATTTGTAATTATAACAAGATCATTTTTTGACTCAAGTTCTATACATCCACAGAATGTATGAAATGAACTCAGATAATTATCTAATTGTTATAGAAATGTAATAAGTGATATAAATGGAATAAAAAACTTGAAAAAGGTTATGAAAAAATTATAAATTAACATATGTTTATTATTCAGTAAGAATAAGGAATATACAAGACAAGTCGACACAAGGTAAGAGAACCTTTCACCATTCTATTCTAGTCAAAGACTTATTTTATGATATGTATTTATATTTTCATTTTATTATATTGGGATATGTTATTATATATCATTATTTATGTACATTTTATGTCCAAGTGATGAGATACCATTTTCTCTCTCATCAACTTGTTTTCTGAATTTATAAGTGACGTCGTTAGGCTGCAGAAGTATTGTAAGGGAATATCTAAACTCAATTTCCACTCATTGGGTTTACACATACTTTGTTGATTATATTATTCCATTATTATGTGTGGAATCATTTTTTATTTATTTATTTTATAATATACACTTCACTTTGTTTGGATATACTTTTGCAACACATAATCACCCCATTAATAAATTCTTAAATCTTTTATATGATCGATGCAATGGATTTTGTCTCATTTTACATTTTATTGAGGCTTATTTATTATTATACACCATTTCACTTTTATATGGTTTATATAATTACATTTGACATATAATATCATGAAACTCATTATTCTCATGATATTATAATCTTTTTTTTAATTTTATTCTATAATTATTTTTTTTCTCAATTTGTATGAGACTCTTTATCTAAAACCTCATTTTAAATATTTATAAGATTTATTTTTCTAAATATTTTTCATTAATGTCCATGTTTTAAAAATGGATTTAAGGATTTATTTATATGGAAATTAATGTATTAAAATAATAATTCCTTTAAAAGTTTCAAAGTGGTACGAGACACTTTGATTCAAAAATATTTTTATTAAATGATTTAAATAGGTTTGGAAATGGATAAAATATTTCAATATCTTGAAATGATATATTGTGATGGAAATTTGAAAATTTTATATTTATTTTATTCTTGTATTATGTGTTGTGATTATGTCATGGTTCTTGGGTATTGTTTACGTATATGGGTGGTTACATGATAAACCTAGGGCAGGTGAGCCCAAGATAGCTCTCCATTACATTGGGTAATGTGACAGAGGTAAATGTTAGTATTTATCCTAAGAGATTTAGGGAATAATATATGATGGGTATTCCAAACATGACTCCCTATGTAACTGTAAAAGATACAAAGTAAGTATTATATGGATTCCATTAGTTACCTTTATGAATTATGATTTCTATGTGCTATTCTTAAATATTTTGATTTCATGTGGTATGTTAAAGATCTTATGTTTTGTAAGTACTGACGGACTAATGTTTTATTTCTTTATTTTATAACCCTTACTGAGCTTTTTTATACTCATCCCATGTCTTCAAATTTTTTTCACATGGTAAATAAGGTTAAGGGAATGGAAGAATTCAAGAATATTTATATCCAGAAAATAATTTGTGTTTTATTTAAATAATTTTATTATTGTGAAAAAAATTATTTAGAGTAAAATTTTCTACTTTGTAATATTTTGAGACGTAATGTAATAGTTAAGGCCAAATTATCTGAAACACTAAACCTGAAAATATTCTCAATGTGAATCATTGACTTAACTCTCAATTATGTAATGTTTATGGCTGAGTCCATGTAGTTGGTATCAGAGGTCAGTTTAGACAAATTTATGGATTAAGTGTTTTTTAGACCCATACTTAGTCTCCACGTCTACTCTTTATGTTAAATACTTATTTTGAAACTTTTTGAGATCATGTAAATTCTTTTACAAATGTAAGGATGGGGATATCAAATGACATTACTATCTCATCCTAATGAATATCTTTCAATAATTATTTTAATTTATTGTCCAGACGACTCTAAATCATTTTATAACATACAACTCACCTATAAGAAATTTTTTGAGATATCAAACACCTCTACTATACCTTGATAACATAGTGGATCATAGTTTGTATATAATAAAATCCTATTTTTTCAATATTCTCATATTTTCATGAAATGTAAATATTATCAGGGAAATTCAAAATATTTGACCTTATCACAAGATTTTGAAGCATATTATGATTTTGAAAAAGGTGCTGAAGAAGGAGACCCTTGTGAAACCTATTTATATTTGCTTTTAAATTATAGTCTATCAACACATACTTATGGTATTTTAACAGGACCATGGATTGAATGTTTCAACTCAAACATGGTCTGAATATTTTATAAAAATGAACTTTTGTCAGATGTTTTGAAATTATATGTCATACATGATTATTTTTTGAATCTATTTTTCTATAAACACCAATATGACCCACGTTTTACAAGTTATATTTGGACAAAGGAAGCAAATGATTTTGAAGGATCTCTAAATCATTATTGCAATGAATGAACTATCTATCTATGTGAACAAGATGATGATGAAACCCAGTGGACACCATGATAAAGGTACAATGTTCTTTATTTGGGAATAATGTTATTTCATGGAGGTAAAAAAGGTCAATATATGTAAGACTTTGTGAATTAATATATTGAGGTCATTATGAGTTGGGATGAAAGTTATAGGTATAAGACAAATATTGAGGTTAAATAATTTTAGGGTTATTAAAGGGCTTTTTAGAAAGGGAAAACACACAAGATGGGTGACAACCCGTCACATCTGGTCAGGCCACATGAATCGAACCCACAACAGAAGGGCGACAAGGGTGCATCGCCTTCCATTTTTCTACTTGAAGTCCCTTTTTAGTCTAACTTAATCTTTTTTGTTAAATGACTTTATTGATAAAGAATAAGTTGATTTCAGATTTTATGTTTTATCAAATGGATATCCTTAGTATTGAAAAATGATTTGGGTATTAATTGATAAAGGATATTTTGGGAGATGTTTTCTCTTTTTGGAAACTATATAAATAAGGAAAATAGAATACTTTTGGATTTTTTTGAGGAGTATTTGTTGAATTTTATCTTGGAAGAATCTATGTTTTTATTTTGTACATATGGAGATTTGGGTTATTTATGGAAATAAATAATCTATCATAGAGAACATGTGATTTGGTTAATTACACTTCAGTATGTGACATTAAGAGTAGCTGATGTTATTTGGGGATAAATGTTAAGATTTACTATGGAATACTATGTGATTAAATCCTTATGAGTTTTGGGTTTCAATCTTAGTTTGGATTATTCTGAATAATTTTAAGGACAATTGTTTATTGAATGGTCTTTGTTGAACTTTGGGTATTGTTTGTCAAATTTTTGAGATTAAGAGTAGTATTTCTTTTTATGAAATATTATACTTTTTGGGGATTATAAAATATTTTACTAACCATTTTGGTTTTTTAATGTCTAAAGACATGGAAATATATGATTCATGTTTTTTTGGATCAATTTTTTTCTAGATGTTGATTCTAGTGCTTCAGGTGTGACCAAGTCTTCTTCAATACTCATCGTTTGGAGAAAAGATGAGTTTATTGTAGAAATTTAGTAAAGGATAAAAGTATACATGACAAGTAAATATGTTTCCTAATGTTCTAGTCAAGCTCATAAATAAATTACATAACTTTATAAAATGGAAACATAAATAAAAAAATGTTGTCTGTTTAATTTTCCTACTAGAGAATCAAATAGCACCTAACCTATCAAACGTTTGTGGTTTTCTGGTGGTTAAATTTCTCCTGATCATGTTTTCAATCACTCTCCTTCAAAGCATGATGGTTTTCTTTATCCTCTATATTTAAGTTTTAATGGAATCCTAATATGTGTTATCTCGGGTGACCATTGTACTTCTCTTTATTTATTTTAAAGGGATAGTTTTATTGACTCTTTTTCTGATGTGGGACTTTTAATGAAGTTTCAATCCCAATTTTTAGAATATCTGGGATGCAATTTTCAAATGGGGGAAGGATGTAATGACTTAGGTATTTACAGAATAATATGTTTTCATATTTATTAATATTTGTGAATTAAATATTAATTTTATTTTAAATGGTATGATATGTTTGATGGAGTAGCCAACACGCAACAATGGTTTTCTCCAAAATATTATGTTTCACACAATGCTGAGTCATAGTGAAAATAATAATAATATAATATTATTATTTTAAATGGTTGTTAATGCCTAGCCATTGTAATTGAAGTAGTGAATATAACTAACTAAAATATTATTACAAATTTTTGTTAAATGTTTTTAATTTATCCCATAAATATTAGAGGCTTAAAATAGGAATGAATCTGATTTTAATCATGAAATACTATAATATTATTTAAAAGGTCAATTTACCTCCTTTTTATGCAGTAACCATTTTAAATATAGTTTTTTTCTCTTATATTGCCCATTTGAAAAAATAAACTTCTTTAGAAGAGGGAAATAAAAATTTACTTCGGTAAAAATTTTGGTATTTTTATGCTAAAGTTCATTTTTTGGTGAATATTGAAAAATACTGCATTTTAATTCAAATATACCTTTTAGTATAATTTATTTATATGATTAGAGTGTCCTTTTAATTAGTTTTAAAGTGTAATTAGATTATATTTACAAAATATAATCCAATTTTAGTCATTGTAAGTAATTTCACTTTAAAATTAGACATAAAAACATATCAATCTTTTGATAGTTATTATTTCTTAAAAACACACTTTTTGGTTTTGACAATGGGAAATAATTTTAAATTAATTTTTGCAACTTCTGTGTTTTGAATTTTGGAAAAATGGATTCCATATTTGGAATTAGGTGGTCCAAATTGTATAAATATGTAACTTATATTTTTAGACATTATGAATAGTAACTTCAGTAAATATTTTATTTAATGTGTTTAAAATGTAAATTTGGTTAATTAGGGTTAAAAATAATATTATAATAATATTACAATTACCCTAACACATGTCCTAACCCTATTTTATGATACTTTCAAGACTATGGAAATCTTTGGGTTGATATTGGGACAACATGGAGCCACAAGTAAGTGAAAATGTCAATTTTTAAAAATTAATTTAAATTTAAGTAAAATGTAACATAAACATATATCGTTTCAGAAAACAATTTTCATATGAAGTTATATAAGTGATACATTTGACTATAATTAATCATTAAAAAGATAAAAATATTTCCTACATCATGGTATTTTATTAATATTTTTTAGACATTATATAAAAATATTTATGCATGACCCAAGGATGATTTAATGATTACCTCATTGATGAATGTTCTAAATAAATGAGCTTATAAATATTAAAATAAATTTATTTTTAAACTTTTTAGGCCATCCAATAATTTTATGGATGATTATGACTTGTTATATTTTCATTAATGAAGATTTTTCGATTTGATGAAGTTGTTTTGGATATTTAAAAATTTCATTAAATGGATAGTATAAAAATTGAAAAAATGAGTTTTTAAATCAAATAATATTTTATTAAATGATAAAATAGTAATAAAAATCTAATATTCGTCTCAATGACATATATGATGTTTCAAAAGAAATTAATGATCCATTTTTGGTCACTTGGAATTTTATAGTAAATAACATAACCATTTAGTATGAATATATATGGAGACATGGTAAAAGTTAAATAAGTTAATAAAGTGTTAAATAAAATCGATAATTATTAAAGAATATCCAAAACCAATCCAATTGTTATTAAATGATTTTATATATACTTATATTCATCTTTTCTTTGTATTTAATGAGTTTTTGGACCTTTCAAAACTGAAAATCCTTTTATAATAAAATAATACTTTCAGATATTCCTAAAGAGCCTCTCCTACCACTTTTAAAAAGCCATCACCTCTAACCCATTACTCACAACTATCAAGACCTTTGAATCATAAAAACTCTGATCCAAGAAGCTCCAAAAATCCATTTTTTTCTCCTATAATCCTTCCCTTAGGTAGAAGAAAATTCAAGAAATCCTTTTGGTTCAAACCAATGGGAGTTACCTGATTTAAAGGTAATGCCTTCTCTCAAGTTTGTTTTTTTATTTTCCCTTTCCAACCCCCTAAAATAACTTTATTACATTAATTTATAACAAAAAATATATATTAAATATACTAGGATGTTTTTATGAGGATTATTATAACTAAACATCCACAAACCTCTATCTAATGGATACAAACATATTGTTTCTATGGACGACAAACTACTGCCTCACGAAACGATGATTGTTCAATTATCTACTACCACCTCTCATAGTGGCCATTATGAGAGAAATTTATTTCTATGTGATATATATTATATTTATATTTTATCTATTCTTATTAACTTTTCATTTATAGAATACCTTTATGGTTTCCATAATGGGTAAATATGATAATTTCATTTGAGGAATTGCAGACTACCGACCCATCAAAGTGATATGACTAATTCATGCCATATGTGGAACGTATAAAGTATGAAGTTAATGAAATTTTATATGATATTATACATGAATTATAATATAACTATTTATCCTTATGTTTTCATTCCATTAAATACGATATAGAAATGAAAGTAGCATTCATGCATTCATAATGCTTACCGTCTCAATGAACGATGCATTTCATTTATTATATCCAAATGATATGGAATATTATAAATAAATATATAATGGATATAAATTATATATATGATATCTAAATCGTGAATATAATTTTGTATATGATTGAATTTTTACCACATTGAGAATTTGTAATCATAAAAAGTTCATTTTGACTCAAGTTCTGAACATCCAAAAAATGGATTGTGTGAACTACAATAATTAAATAATTGTTTTAGGAAGGTAATAAGTGATATAAAAGGAATAATAAATATTAAAAATGGTCTAAATCATGTAAAAATTTACATAATTTTATTATTTAGGATGAAAAAATAATATACGATACAAGTCAAACACAAGGTAAGAGAACCTTTCACCCTTCTCTTCTAGTCAAAGACTTCTTTTATGATATGTATTTATATTTCCATTTACTTATGTTGGGAAATTTTTATATATCCTTATTTATGTAAATTTTATTTCAAAGTGATGATATACCATTTTCTCTCTCATTAACTAATGTTTTGAATTTATAAGTGACGTTGTTAGGCTGCCAAATATTTGTAAGGGAATTTCTAAACTCAATTTCCACTCTTTGGGTTTTACGCAAACTCCGTTGATTATATTATGCCATGATTATGTGTGAAATCACGTTTAATTAATTAATTTTTTTAATTTACACTTCCCTTTTTGTGGATATACTTTTTCAACACCTAATCAACCCATTGATAATTTCTTATGCCATTTATACGATCTTTGTAATGGATTTTGTCTCATTTTACATTCTATTGAGACATATTTGCTATTATACACCATTTCACTTATAGATGGTGTATATAATTCCATTTGACATATTATATCACGAATCTGATTATTCTCATGATATTATAAGCATTATTTAATGTTATTCTATAATTATTTTTATTTTCTCAAGTGTTACAAGAATCTTTATTTAAAACATCATTTTAAATGTTTGCAATATTTATTCTTCTAAATATTTCTCATTAATTACCATGTTTTCAAAATGGGTTTAAGGATTTATTTATATTAACATTAATGTTTTAAAATATTAATTCCTTTAAAATTTTCAAAGTGTAATGGTACACTTTGATTAAAAAGCCCCTTAGATAAATGTTTTAAATGGTTTTGGAAATTTATGGAATATTTCAATATCTTGAGATGATATATTGTGATTGAAATGTGGAAATTTTATCTTTACTTTATGGTTGTTTGATGTGTTATTATTATTTTATTGTTATATGGAATATTTTACGTATACGGGTGGTTCCGTGATAAACCTAGGGTGAGTGAGCCCGAGATATCTCTTCAATGCATTGGGTAATGTGACTGAAGTAAAAGTGAATGTTTATCCTAAGAGATTTAGTGAATATACTATGATGGGTTTTCCAAACATGACTCCATATGTAGATGTAATAGCTATAATGTAATTACGATATGGATACCACAAGTTAATTTATTGATTTTTGATTTCTATATTTAATTAATAAATCTTATGATTTTTGATGTATGTTAAAGAGATTAAGTTTTGTATCTATTGATTGACTAATGTTTTCTTTCTTTATTTAACAACCCTTACTAAGATTTTTATGCTCATCCCACATTTTTGAAATGTTTTTCATAGGTTATAAGGAAGGTTATGGGAATGGATGAAATCAAGAAGATTTATATCATGAAAATAATTCTTGTTTTATTTAAAGAGTTTTATTATTGTGAAAAACATTGGATAGAGTAGAAGCGTCTAGATTGTAATATTTTGAGATGTAATGTAATATTTATGGCATAATTATCTAAAACTTTAAACAATAAAAGATCCTCAATGTGAATTATTGACTTCACTCAATATTAGGTAATGTTTCAGGCCGAGGCATTATAAACAATCTACTTTTTAGATTCATATCTTATCTATATTTTAATTTGATTTAAAATAGGGTTATGAAAAGAATAAAATAATCAAATAAAAATAAATAAAGTCCAATATGGACAAATCAATGAAAATTGAAGTGTGTATAGTGAAGAAGGAGAAAGATATGATCAACCTAAATATTGATAATTGTGCCCTTATAGAAATAATAAATGGTAATAATCAACATTTTATTCTTTCCAATGATATTGAAGGATTATATATTAAAAAAATATTTTCCCTTTTAATAAGTTATATATATTGATGATGAATATTAAATTTTTGATATTAATAAAAAAATGTGACATTACCTATAGGGAAATATTGGAATTGAAAATCATGAATAAATCACAAGGAATCAATATATATGTGCTTAATATTTTTGGAAGATATGTTAATGTTAACGAATAAAAGAGTTATAGAAATAAAAATAAAAATTAAGGAAATGTATAAATAGGAAGTTTAAAAGATAATGTAAATGAATAAATCTTAGAATAAAGAGATCAAATAAATTCTCTGGTGAAAAATCATGTGGAGTTGACATCAATGGTGGGAACTAAATTAAATGTAAAAGACAAGGAAAATAAACATGAATTTAACATGGAATAACTTTATAAATAAATCCAAATATCTATTTATGAAGGGAAATATAAATATTAGATGAATAATAATGTAGTGAAATATTTAATGAATATGGTGGAAAAGGAAATTAAAATTATGTAGTTATCAGAAAACAAGATTCAAATACTAAAAGGAGGACTGAAGCCTTCCATGAATGATCAAAGAGATTATAAATAACATATAATTAATTAATATAAAGATAAAATTTTCATATTAATAAAAAACTAATTATTGGTGAAATATAATTATTATAATATAAGAGATTCAACTTAGACTATTTTAAATAAACTTGGGATAAATGTGGAGTAATTATATTAAATACCAATAAGATATCATGAAGTGTTTATGAATCCAGTGGTTTATTTATATTAAAAAATGGGAAATTATTTTAAATGAATAACTGTACCAATGGAAAATAATCACACTATTAGCTTTAAAAAATAAAAAAAATAAAAAGGTTGAATGAAGTGACCTCAAAATTTTAAAATTAAAATAAAATATTTTCTCATTTTAATTCATCAAAAATAAGAGTCTGCTTATTTGATTTGATATATGGGGTTAAAGAAGGAGTTATGGATGTATATGATATTTTAATTTAATTTCTGGATATACATTAATATATTACATTATTTTAATGGATTTCATCTAAAGGTGACAATGTTTAAAAAATTCTATATATGATTCCTACAATGGGAAACAATATAATGTTTATGACTCTTAAACTAATTTTTTACTTATTATAATTTTTTTGGAGGTTGAAGTGATTGGTTAGGGAGAATCTATTTTCATATTAAAATAATTAACTGATTATTTTTTAGAATAATTTTAATCTAAAATAAGTGAATGGATAAATCTAGTCTTTAAATAATAAAATTATTTTAAATAGAAGAAATAGATGTGAGATAACAACATATATAGAAAGATAATGAGATGTAAAATAATTCTGAAAATGAAATTCTATATTAAAATTGATTACATGATATGTAAGATTTTATCGAACTAGTGGGTGAAGGTGATGTCATTGATATAATAAAGTAGTAGTAAAAACTTCTCTAAATGTTTTATGAAATAAACAAGTATGTTTATTTATTTGGATATAATTAAAAAATATTTCTCTTAATTATAAATGATCAAAATATTACCCAATGATATGAAATTTATACAATTAGTATTATAAATAATCCATACACTATAAAAACGACTCATAAATCAAAGGATGTTCTCAATGAAAAAGTATACCCAAAAAGAAAAGTTGTTTTATTAAGTAGAATAAAATTAAACTAATCTATTAATAAGAAGTTGTATAGTAAAAATATAAATGAGAATTCATATAGATTAATGTGTCTCAACAAACTCCCTCACACTAAGGAGGTGTGAATTAAGCTTTCCTTTATCAACCACATGGATTTTCCAAAGTGTTTGAGTCTCTTAAAGTGAGGGGAAGACTTTGAAATATGAGAGCTATATGAGAAATAAGAATATTATATAATGAAGCAAAACTAAGAAAACAAATTTTATATCGTTAATAAATTGGAATATATGTAAAAATATTTTTTTAATGAATCTTGAGTTCTTTATTTAAAGATAAAATAAAGGATTTCAATTGAAAAATTTTACATGATGATATTCATAGGGATTCTTAGATATTTTAATACACAATTTCATAAAAATTGGGGATATTATGTTATATAGAGATTATTTGATAAAATTATTTTTCTTAATTTTCTTCAGTTATAAATAATAGATGTTTTGGAAAAATATATTGACAAAATTAGATGATAATATATAGTTTATGAGTGATTCACATGAAAAAAGAACATCTGTGTAAAGTGTTATGAATGGACAACATGGGATTATTTTTAAGTATCTTGTTTATCCTGATGATCAATAACTCACGTGGACTTAGTGGTTTGAATAATTGATTGATTTATTTTTTACTATTTATTATATGTACATATGTAGAATGTAATTTTTTGTTATTCTGATAAGTGAAGGAAATTATGATATTTCATATTTCATATATTTTTTGAAAAACCCATGTATTTTTTAAGGTGTGTTATATTTATTTTCAACAATATGAAAGGTTCATTAGTTATGTATTGAATGTTTTTTGAGTTTATTTCTGTTAATATAATATCATGAAGTTTTGAATCCAAAAATAATTATATAAAATGATACCGAGAAGGTAATTTTACAAATTATGAGATTCTAATACAAGTATATGTGCATCTGAAAGAAGAAGGGATGAGATGGAATGTTGTGTATGAGTTAAATTGGTAAAGGCATATGGCAGTCCACCAAAAGGTTTTAGAAACGTATTTTTATGGAACATATGATACTAAAACAGCTAATGAGAAGGATGGATCTAAACATGTAAGCATAAATCAGGATGGGGAATATTTATCTAGAAGTTGAATACATATGAATTGGCATAAATGTTTTGAAGGTATAGAAGGATAGTCCAAAATAAGTATAATGGTTAGGATATTGAGTCTAGAAATAAAATAAAATGATTTAGAATAAGAATTATATAGAAGTAGGGTACATGATGATGATTATTTTAGTTAATATAAAATTTGATATGTATTATAATTTTGATTTTTATAGATTATGTTAATGTACAGATGTTAATTCCGAATAAATATTGATAAAGATGATGTAAGAGAATATAAGTTGGAATATAAGTGGATGTAATATGTTTTAGAAGATGATGAAGATCCTAAATTTCATTACACTATAAGGATGTGTTGTTATATATAAATAATCTTTTGATTATTTTTTACAATAACTACAGAATCTTGAAGGCTGTGTCAGATTAACTTCAATAGAAGTAAAGGACACATAAGAGTATCATAATTTTTCAATTGAAAACATAAAGATATCGAAGAATAAATTGTTTAAATATAGAATTGAATGATATGATTCCAATTATTTCTTCATAAAGTAAATATCACGAGTCTTTGTAATTTATTCAAGTGAAAATTTCATTAATTTTGGACACTCATAGGGTTATATGTACATATTAATTTTGAGTGTTTATTTTTATTTCATTTGTCATGATATTTGTAGGCATCAAAGGTCAGAATATATTTTTTTAGAAACTTACATGGGTATACAGTTAGTGAATGGTTAGTCATAATTGTGTATCTGACCTTGAAATATAGGGAGAGATGGATTCTAGTAGAATTTTTCATAATTAAAAAATGGTTTTCCCAATAGAACTAGATCTCTAGTAGATCTTATAGCTCATTAATATGTGTAGGGGTGACTTTAATGGCTGAAACATGTTTAAGAGATACCACAAAACCGAAACATATGAATCTTAAAAAGGAATGTCGTTGATCCCACATAGTTAGAACATAATTTTTCTAATCATATGGCCAAACCATATGGTCTACCGAGTCTTCTTAAAATTGTTAAATTTAATATAGTTCTACAGTCAGTTTAAACCTATCTTTCTCCCCTATTATCACCATTTATGCACATATGTCTTCCTAAGACAAATATGATTCTTATATATTTATTTATTGGTTTTTTCTATTAATATTGGTGTTTTCTCTTAAGAAAAGACTTTATTTATTATTATTTTATCATCTTTCCTCCCCCATTACATTTCTTACTTCATTTTTCCATTTGATTTCTTAAAAAATGATTATAAAAGGTGAAAAAACTATGGTTAGGTGTGAGTAAGTAGTAAAATTTCTTGATGATACATGATCATGTGGATCCCTTCTATAAAATTATAGTATTTTTAGTTAAATTTTATGGTGTTTAATCAATTTTTAGCTTAGTGTCTCTACCTAATTGGTCTTTCCCTTAGTATAGCTTATCTACGTAGATTTTCTAATGATTATGGTTCTTTTTATGCATTAATAATCTTTTTTAGGGATAATGAATATTTTTTTTGTGTTTTTTTGTAGATTTTTTATTATAAATGGTTGATTTTACACGATTTTAAAAAGAAAATATATTTTTTGTTTACCATGAATTTTCTGTAATTTTTAAAAAATAATTTTGACTCTAATTTAAATTTAAAGGAATATTTCATAAGGTACCTCCCATTATTTAATGATTTAATATATATGGGCATGATTTTTTTAGATATGAATTATTTATTAGATTTAAATGGGATATATTGGGTGAGTTGGTAAACTAGAATAATTCAGTCCTTGTTAATATTGTGTATTAGATAGTGAATGTTTCCTAGTTAGATCTAGTGGGATAATGTGGTGGATTTGTTTCTGGACGAGGATTGATTATTTGGATTAGTTTTTCTAATAGGGCTAGTATAATGGTAATAGGTTCATTTTTTTGTTTAGTGTTTTTATAGAAGTATTAGTTTCCTTAGACCCATTGGTTGTGCCCATGGTGTATGGGTTGGGATTTCCCATTACCCTTTTCATTATAGAACTTTTGATATTATACATACCATACTACCCTCAATTATTCTATCACATATTTATTCCTCTTATTATTTTAGTTGGCTCAATTTTATAAAACTAAACGATTTATAATTTTTTTCCAAATTGTCATTTAATGAAACAAAATGTGTATTTCCAAACTATTTATTTAAAATTGGAAATAATAATTTTTATAGTGAAATTCAATATATATATTTATAGTGTTGTACTTATGGTATTTTCCTCACACAATATATATATATATATATATATATATATTCTTAGGATGTATGAAGAATATATTTGGTAATAAGTGTGTAAATTGAAGAGTGAAATGTAGTTTAGTGTATCTTCCAAATGATCATCTCTCTGACATCATATAGTCTTGGTGTTGGTGACCATGAGTCACGAGGGGTATTGTCTCATGTGGATTGTTTTAGGTTAACTAATGATTTTTTGATTTTTTTTTATTTTCCTTCTCAGTCTTTATTTTTATTGGTTATTTTTGATTTTGGTCATTTTAAATTACATTATTTTCATATGTGGAGGGTTGTTCATGAGTTATTTGGGTAATATTGCAATTTATACAATGTTTTATTGTATATATATCTTGAAATTCATTATTTGATGCCGTGTCCATCCAACTTATAGGGGTCACAAAACAATTATAGGTGGAATATATTTTTATTTTTATTTATATTATAAGGGAAACCTATTTCCAAATGTTTGTATTTTAATTCCCTAGTGCTTTTCGCGAGCCCATACAGACTGAGAATTCACTTCGGGTTTTTTGTGAGTAGGATTAAGTGATGTTTGAAGTCATTTTTGGTGGGTTATTTAATTAAGTGGCATATAATATTGAATGAAATTTGAATAAGAATATCTTGGGTGATTATAAAATTTTATGAAGTGATAAATAGGGATGAATTATCATTGAGAAATAGGGTAATGTGAAGTTAAAAATTTTGGGATTTCGTGATATAGATTTTCAAAAATGGGTTAAAAAATAAATTATAAGTATATCATGGGTGTTGATCAGACTATGTGAACAATGATACTAAGAGATAATGACATGGATCTTTTAGAAGTTTAAAATGTCAAAGAGTATTAATTGATCTTTTGAAAGTTCAAAGAAAAAGAAAACTGATCTATTGAAACTTATATATATTCCAATTATTGGGATTCTTAAACCCATGAGAAAGGGAAATTATGGAATGTTGATAATCTAGACATTTAAATTGTTAAAATTTATATTATATAAATTAATGTTTTATATGTTTATGATTTTGATGAGGTAAGAATGTATTCATTAAAATTATTTTGAAGGCTTTTAGAAAGACTATTCATTTAGAGTAGAATAAACCTGAAGATAATGAAACCTTATATTTGATTATTATTTTAAGTAGGAGTGATCTAATATAGTCATAGTTGGTATACTATTGACTATAGATATTATGTTTTGAATTATAATATATTCTGACATTTGTTTAATATATTTATTACATAAGTTATACAATCTGGCTCTCAGAAAATAACCAAACATATAGAGGACATAATAACATTTGTTTTAGTATTCATTATAAAAATACATTTTGAATTATGTTATTTTATATATTTTTAAACAGATGAGGGGAAAAATAATGATTAGGAATAAATATACTCTAAATAATAAAATAGGTTAATTTTTTAAATAAAATTATAAAAATTGAAACACTGATTGAATAGCCTTCTTATTTGCACATAACATTTCTAGGAACATCAAGTGTTGTTAATCAAAAAACTTTTATCTTCAATATAACTTATTTTTATAGAAAAATAGATAAATAATATAAATTCTAAAAATAGTGGAGGCATGCTTATATTAATTGAAAAAAAATAATTGATGAAAAAACAAGAGGATTTATTATATTTCTTCACTTGGTATAGATGTTACTAATTTTACTATTGTGAGGTTAAATCTACATTAAAAGAAATTCTCCCCTGAAATATTATAATAATTCAAATTTAGAAGTTGATTTAAATGCAAGTAATGTAATTATGATGTCATTATCTGAACAAGTACACAAAAATGGTGAAAGGAGACAAAACATCCCAATATTTTTGGAATAATCATGAAAACACTTTTCAAGATAATGGAAATTATAAGGCTAGTAAGCTATAGGTATAGAGGTAAACATTCAATTATATGGGTATTACTAATGAAGAAACTCTTAATGACTTATTCATAAGATTAAAAGCAATTTTTATTAGCATCATAAGTAATCAAACACATTAGAATACTATACTTTTATTAAGATATCAATGACTAAATTCCCTAGAAGGTTTTATGCTAAGATATCTATTTTGGAAAATATAGATGATTTATACATTGATGAATTTTATAATATAATTTTTTCTTATTAAATGAAGAAACCTATTTTTTATGAAAAAGAAATAGTGGATTAAGTGATGACATTAAAATTCAATGAAATTATTAAAATCAATGAATATTAAAATGGTTATTTTAGTTAATTTAAATATAATTTAAAAAGGATGAAGAGTATACATTGAAAATGAATCTTATTTGAAATAAATTCATAAAATGAAATGGTAATTTAAAAAGGTAAACTCTTCATGATAAGTGTGGTAAAATTATGAAAATTATAATTAATTAACCAAAGATTAATGATATTTAGAATTACGACAATGATTATGGAAAATAGACTCATAGATATAAATATGTGAAAAGATCTATGGAAATTAAGAAACCTGGAAAGAGAATTAAAATGTTTCCAAGAATAAAGATAATAAATCCCAGAGAAATAAAGAGATAGATTATGATAGTATTGGTTGTAACTTTTAAGACTAATCCTTTTAAAAATTTTGTAACTTTATGTCTCATGTTTATAAACCAAAAGAAACATCAATAAGAGATGAATAAGCTGAAGGTACTTATGGTGAACACATGATGAAAGATTAAATTTATTATTTATTAAAAATTACTATACTATGAAATGGTATTAGACTGTTGAATAATTTCTTAATGGAAAGATAGAAAGATTTAATTCAGATAGAAGTTGATTACATTTAATAAATAATGTTTCTTAAGATAAACATTATAGATTTGTATAATATATTAAAATACATTGAAGGAAAATTTGTTTACAAGAAGTGCAGTTGAACAAAAAATATAGGTATATTTATTGTGAAATTAATATAAGGCATTTAAATTAATATTATAACAAATATGTATAAATAATTTCTGGATCATCTCAAGTTGCTAAGAAAGTTTTCTTGAAAATACAGGAAAAAATTTCTTTTATTAAGCTGAATGATGTAAAATCAATTTTTAATAACAGTTCATATTCCAAAACTAAAACTAGTTATGTTTGTGATTAGAAGTGTCTTGTGAAAAAGAAATATTTATAAAAAGAAGATGAGGTTAATTGAATAAATAACACCAACCTAAGGAATAGGGAAAAAGTATGGAAAATATAATTAAACAACAATTTTTTTTGAGAAAAAACATTAATGTGTAAAAGAAATTATAGGTTACTTTTTTATTATAATATATTTTGGCATAATGTTTTTATTTTATAGTAAAAATTATATTTTTATTGGATTATAAGAATGCATTCATTAAGGGGGAGAAAGTTTCAGTAGAGTTAATTTGAGGGAAAAAAATACACAACTTATGTATAAAAAAATATATATTTTTTTAGTAGAATTTTTGGGATAATGTGGCCGACAATACCATTATAACAAATAAAATTTCACTAATATTTAATATAATTTATTCATACTAAAGGAGTTATTAAATTTAATAAGAATAGGAATTAATAATGGTTACTAATTATTGAAGAGGATCTAAAATATATTTGTAATAGAATGATATGAATTTATAATAGTGATTGTTTCTCTCATATTAAAGGTTAAATAATGTTATTGATGAATTTGGAGGGTCCTAATGGAGGATTATTTATGTTTCAAAAATAAATATAATTGAAAATTATAGTAATTTTTACAATAGAAATTGAATACATGAAATTGAAAAATAAATATTTCTTACTTTTGAAAGGGATTAAATATTTTTTTATTGATATATAACATTGTGATAGTTTTAGTGGATTTATTTTCAAAATAAAATCTTATATCATAACAATATTAAAATATAGAAAATGTATTACTAAGTGAGAATGAATAAGTGGAAACCAATTCCATGTTTGTGATCTCTGTAACTTTTGTTATCTTTGTAAAAAATAATAAAAAACAATTTCATAGAATAATTAGCCATATTTTTCAATGATATTTGATAAATATTTTAATGTAAAATGTTTTATGATACTTAATAAAATTAAAAAGAGAAATTTATGAAATTTTTGAAACATGTTATAAGGTTAAGATAGGTCATTTAATTCATTAAACATATAAATATAGTTCATTAGATCACATAAATTAATACAAATTGATTTAATTCGGTTAGTGAAACATCAAAACAGTAGTGGAAATATTTATTTTATTATATTAATTTATGATTAACATGGATAAATAATCTGATGTTCATGGAATACATGCATGATGTAATAGATATGTTCAAAAATATTCAGAATAAGAGTCAAGAAATAGTTTTTTATCTCTCTATAGAAGTTAAGAAGAAATAATGGAACTAAGATTACTTATAAATATTTTCAATTTTATCTTTATAATAATGGTATTAAAAATAAATATAAACGTCCTTATACAACACAAAATAGTAGAGGTTTCTAAAAGAAAAATATAATTTGGTTTAATTTAGAATAACCATGATTTCTGAATATAATCTATCAAAATTATTTAATAGAGAAATTATAAGTACAACTATGCATATTAAATATAGTTTTTTCTGGAGGATTTAATTAAAAATGGCTACTTATTAAATTTGGTATAAGAATAAACAAACTATGATTCATTTAATTGTTTATAGTTGTTTATTATTTATAAATACCATTAATTCCGATTAAGGAATTTTTGATGAAAAAAATTAAGAATTCATTTTCATAGGATATATTCCTAATAGAAGAGGTTGAAAATGATTGAATAAAAGTCAACACAATATGGTAATTTTTTTGTGTATATAATTTAAAATAATATAATATTTAAAGATATATGAGAATAATATTTTGAAGAATTAGAGGAATATAACACATAAAAGTTTATCAAAAATATGGAAAATGAAGGCGATTATGATCTAAATCATGTTAATATTATTTTTTATTGGTCCATTGGTGGTGAAAATATTTTTAAAGGTTTAAAAAAAAGTTTTAGAAGTAAAAAAGTAATGTTAAACCTCTAGAAAACATTTTAATTCATGAAGCACCATTAAATACTAGAAAACAATTAAGGCCTGATAATCAAATAATATCTATTTTAAAATATGAACCACAATCATTTTTTGATTATATAAAACATATAGTGAGAAAATGATACAAATATGGAGTCATATAAAATTAAAAATAATGAAGGTTGGGATATGTTTCCAAGAACTAACTAAAATAACATTATACGAACTAAGTGGGTATTCAGAAAAAATCTCTATAATAAAGGCAGCATTTCAATAAATAAGTATAGATTGGTTTGAAAAGGATATTCTTAGGTAGAAGGTATAGAATTTGGAGACATTTTTCACTTTTTTCAACACCTAAAATAATCATGAAATATTTTTCTTTATATAACACGTATATTATAAATATTATCAAATTACCTGAAATAAACTTTCATCAATTGAGATCTTGGAGAAGAAGTTTTTATTGAGAATATCTATTTATTTTTCCTTGATAAAGATTGAAATATGGATTGTATGTAAAATAAATAATTATATGGGTGGAAATGAATATATAGAGACCAATATAATTTTTTTATAGCTACTGGAAACAAATGAATCTCATCAAGGAAAATTTTAAAAATAAATTACATTTGCAATATATGATCATAGGTATTATTATTTTCATAGTTTATTTGAATGTTATAATTTGTTTAGGAGAAGGGTGTATGATTTTGATGACTTTTTAAAAAATAATGATGTATTTTGAGATGTATTTTCAATGAAAGATATGTTTCTTATTGTGATTAAAACTTTTTTAGAAACAAAACAATTTCTTATCTCAAGAGAAATATTTCTTGGAATTTTTGAAAATATATGGAATCTAAGACTGTAAATAAAATCAACACCCATGATAGATGGTTTGAAATAGAGAAATAATTATATAAGGAAAAGTTCCAATAAAAATAAAATCAGGAATACGATTGAATTCTTGACTTACTTTAACACATAAAGACATGATATTTTTTATGCAAATAAATTTATTGATATATTCTAAAGTGGTCCAATGAAGTAAAACATGATAAATATAAATGGAATTATAAAATATATTAAGGAATCTTTGAGTAATGGTTTCATGAATATAATTAGCGAATAATTGAATTTGGTGGGATTGACTAATGGTTATTGGGTTATAGATTAGAATGAAATGAAATGAATATTAAAAGAAATGTTGTGGTGTGGAGAAATTTATATGAGATATAATTTGAAATGAAAAAGCATAATAACTTTGAGCACTACCAAAGCTAAGTATGAATCTACTAAACATGGATGCATAAAAATTATTTTGAAAAAATATAAGTAAAAAATCATAAGGTGATGTTTAGAAAATTATGTATAATTTATTATTTTGAATTAAGTGAAATTAAAATATTTAAATATCCACAATCTAGATCGAAACATATTGATATCAAATATTATTTCACTAGATTAGATTTAAAATGGTGATGTGATGATGGAATATATTTCCAAAAAATATCAGATTGATGATATATTAAATAAATTTATACCAAGTGACATACTTTAATATTTAAACCTTAAAAATAATGTTTACTTATTCTCACATTATAAACTTTTTATATACCCCACAATCCTTTTCCTTCTACTATCAAAGTAGAATAAATAATATACCTCATGTGACACTTAGTTCGAGGAATGAAAATATACTTTTCCTAAGGAAAGGGGAAATTTTAGTTAAATTATTTGAGGGGGAGGAAATAAAATTTATAATCCACAAATCTCATGTCACTAATGGATTGATTTCTCTCATATAAAGTACATTATCTAGTAGCGTGGATAAAAAATATTTTACTTTGAGAAAAGCTATGATTTAATAAATCAGGATGAGTTATTTGAGATTACAAAAATATATTAAATAGAGAGATTGAATAAACCAAATATTTATTGAATGTGTGATTTATTTAACATCACAATATGGTAATATCTTTAGACAATTTCTATGAAAATGTCGAGGTGAGTTTTGTTTTTGGAAAATCTAGATGATATGTATCCAGAAGAAGATTCCAAATTTTATAAATAGATAGAGTGTTTCTTAAATATGAGTAATAGATATTAGAATATTTGAATCCATAAGAATAATCATTTATAATGAATTTTGAGGCAGATTTTCAAAATTAAGGCATTTAACAGTCCACCAAGAATATTTATAAAAATATTTTTTAGAAGCATATACACAAAACAAATTAATATGTTGGCTGGAGATTAACCTAGATATAGAACTGAAGATGTAGACTATTGATCCGTAATATAAATCTATAAAAATAATTTTAGATTACTTGAATCTCTATTACACTATTTAATAAGCATTAAGGTCTAAATTATGATTCTAGAAGTAGAGGATACATGTTTAGAGGATAAACTTTATGAAGTATATTAAGAGATGATATTTCATTTAGGTGATGTAAATTTATAGATATATTAGAATATTTAAAATGATAATTATTGTTTTAGATTATATGAAATTATGGAATCCAATTTAGTTGTGTTATTAAGGAGATTAATTTTAAATACCTATGTAAAAAATTAAAAGTAGAATTAGTGCTGTCTTGATAGAACTGATGATAAGATGTTTCATTACACTATGGGGATTATTTTTATGATGTCTGGATGATTTTTAAGACTAGGTTCAATTTACCTATATTTGGATTATGTGTTCATTCTATTTAATAATTACTATAAAAACATAGAATCTATGTCAAATTATGATTGATTACTTTAAAGGCTACATAGAGTAACTCAAAGTTAAATAAGGATAACTTGAAGATTTGAAAGAATAAATTATTGAGTTAGAAGATTATACGTGACAATGTTTGGATATTATTTATGAATATAATATCATAATATACAATTATATACTTGAGATGAAAATTTATGAAGCCATAGAGAATATTTATTGAGATTTGAATGTGATTATTTCTTTGTCAAATCAAATTTTTAGTAAATTATAGAGAGGGAAAAAATAACATTTTGAAACTAAAAAATTCAAATTTATAAATTCATATAGACAGTACTTACACTTTTATTAAAGGTTACAACTCTCAAGATAGTGTATAAAAGGATTATATTTGAGTCAAAGAAGGTAGTGATGATATTGGGAGTGAAAAACCTAAATCTACCATAAATTCATAGATTCAAAGAGGTAGAATTAATCTTCAATAATTTTAGTTATAAATTTCATTGATCTACCAAAAACTATATATATTTTAGAAAATGATACTATTAGATCCTTTATAAAGACTAAATACATAACATTTATGTTCTATAAATTGAAATTGTATACGTTGAGATTCAAGATACTAGGATTATCAAGTTAATGTTTATGAAATTATGATCATTTATTTTCTGCTGTTTTGAAGGAATAAAAGAAGATCATTAGATAGGTTTAGAATTAACCTAGATATAATTTATTTTTCTCATTACAATTTGGATACATTTTAAGCTATATGGATCCAGCATTATCATTATTGGGAGACTACTATCATGATATAATATTGGGTAAATGACGATGGTTTACCACCTTTTTAAATAAATTTATTATACTAATGAATAAATATTTGACAAAGAGTAAAAACAAACATAGAAAGATGTTAGTCACTCATATTATAGTGAATATTGTAAAAATTTCATTTTCATTAGGTTATTTTATATTTATTTTACATATATATGAGGGTAAGACTTAAACACTAAGAGGATCTATACTATAACAAGTCACAAAGGACAATTTATTAAATGAATTTCTTAAAACAATGACATTTATTATACTGTAACGACCCGAAATTTTTTTAAATAAATTTTGTTTCTTAATTTTATGTGTTATTGTTATACTCAACAAAAATGTTTCATTTGGTAACATGAGTATAATTAAAATGAGATTGTTGAGTTTTGACTGTTATTTGACCATTTCTCAATATGACCGCTGGAAACTAAACATTTTGACTATTGTCTCTAAATACAAGCAATCTTGATTAATTAATATAGAAAGAAGATTTGATGGCCTCACCCAGTAGTCTTGGACCGATCGAAGCCCATCTAACAGAACTTGGGAAGGAGGTAGCACCACTGGGCTTTGCTCTGGACCAAACCCAAGCTGAACTTCATCGTATAAAGTTAGAGCGGGATCGCCTTCGCGAGAAGTTCAAACTGATAGAAATTACTACTCGTGCGATGTTGGCCGAGCCTCCCTCGGATTCTCTCACCTTAGCACACCTTACACTTAGGTCCTATGCTGGTGTGATAAGGGGCTATGTAAGGAGACCGTAACTGTCTTGTGTAATCCTTTTTTTTAAATAAAATTTCGATTTCTTTTATGAATTTTCAAATGACCGGATAAATATAGTATGCAAATTTTTGATGAATTTTAGAAAAAGGATATTTTAAATATGTTTATGTAAACCCTAAATAATTAAAAATGTGTAATGATTTTAAAAAAATGGTCTTCTGCAATTATGTTCAGTACTAAATTTTGAATCTAATAAGATCAACTTGATTTTTGATGAATAGTAAATTATGAATAGTGATTTTATGATTAGGATTAATAATGTGTCCAAATGGATTAGTAATCTCACTTAAAGAAAGTATTAAAATAAGCTAGGCACTTTGATTAAGTAATGTGATTAAATAAAATGGTTAATTAACGGTTTCATAAATTATTATTCAAGTATTAGTTTTTTCGGATGAATAGTGTTTTTTAATTAAAAATTTAATTAAAAATAAATAGAAAATTATTTTTATAAAAATGACTTTATTTTTGAACTCAGAGCATCGATATTATGTTAAGGTAATTTTTGGGGATTTTTCTGAAAAAAATGAATTTTCGATGAATAGTGTTTTTATTTAAAAATTAAATTAAAAATATTTAGAAAATTATTTTTATAAAATGGATTTCATTTTTGAAATCAGAGCATTGATATTTGGTTAATGTGAAATTTTGGGATTATTCTGAGAAAGTTGAATTTTCGGTGAATAGTGAAAGTATAGTTTTTAAGTTACGGGTGTTTAATGACATCATTAAATGATGTATTAAGTATATATTCAATATGGTCGAATTATGAATAGTAAGATAAGGTGTGAGGTGTCCCAAGTGGCCAATACCATGGGCAAATACCATGGGCAAGCCCATGGTTTTCCCAAAACCACTAGTGAGGTGTCCCTTGGCCATTAATGCCTTGTCCCCCCACTTTCCCTATAAATACCAAGCCCTCCTCTCATCCATTCGACTCCCCACTCATTCCCAACGAATTTCTGGTCTCATTACCTCCCAAGGAGTCCTCCCAAGGTGCCCCCAAGCCCTCAATGTCCCAACCTTTGAGGTTTAAGAGTTACATTTTAAGGTAAGGGATCCGACCCCTCTCTTTCTTTTCAAGTAATCTCTTTTATGTCATTTCTTTTATACTCCATGTTCTTATGTTGGAGGATGTTATTTTATATTCATCCTACTGCCTATTTCATGTTCACATGATGAGAGACCCCCCTTTCTCTCATCAATTCGTTTTAAGAATGTTTAAGTGGCGCCATTAGGCTGCCGAATTTTTAAGGGATTCTTTCACCTTCCTCGTTTTCAAGTTCTATTTTCATTCAAGTCTTTCATGTTCCTTTCTATTATGTTGGGGTATGATCTATAAATTTATCATACTGATCTTTTTTTATCATATGATGAGAGACCCCATTTTATCGCTTCAATTCAGTATTTTGAAGTTTTAAGTGGCGCCGTTAGGCTGCCGAATATTTTAAGTGGTTCTTCACCCTTCTCGTTTTGAAGTTCTACTTTCATGTCAATTGTTTCAAGTTCCTTTTTGTTATATTGGGGTATGATCTCTATATCTATCATACTGGACTCTTATGTTCATATGATTAGAGATCCCATTTGATCTCTTCAATTCAGTATTTTGTTGAAGTTTAAGTGGCGCCGTTAGGCTACCGAATTTTTAAGTGGTTCTTCACCATTCTTGATTTTGAAGTTCTACTTTCATGTCAATTATTTCAAGTTCCTTTCTATTATGTTGGGTTATGATCTCTATATCTATCATACTGGACTCTTATGTTCATATGATGAGAGACCCTATTTGATCTTGTCAAATAATTTTCTTTTGAAGTTAAGTGACGCCGTAAGGCTGCCGAATTTTCATAAGAGAAATCTAATTTTTTTTCCTTCCATGTTTTTCATTTCAAATGGTATGTCCCTAAAATTTCATTAGCATGTCCATATGTCCTTCTTATTCTTTCACCCTACTGTTTTATGGATCATTTATGAAAGGGTGACCCATGTCCCCTCTCATTTCAATGTTTTCTAAAACCCCGAAACTTAGCCGTTATGCTGCAGAATTTTCCCCTCAAAATGCCTCTCTCTTTTCTCAAAAATTATTTATGTTATAAAGTGAATAATCAAAGCTCTTATTTATACAAGGGTATTCACATATATATATAAATGTTCCATTTTAAATTCTGGGATTTACATACATGAGACCCGCTTTCCCTTTCCGTGGGTTTAAAGTGACGTAAAGATCATGTCTTTAAAGCAGTTTTTAAAAAGTTATGATTATGAAATGAATCCCATTTCTTTTATGCTATATGGGTTATTTATGAAATGTTTTATGATGATATATGTGGCTCACATGATAATAAAGGCAAATTTAAGGGTGCGCCCTGATAGCGCTCTAATGCATTGGGTAATGATGTAACCACTAGAGATTACAATTTTCACGATACCTTGGTGAATAACCTTGGTAATTTTCAAATGACACCTTGGGGATGGACCTTGGTGATATGTTCATGATTGTCTATGTTAAATGATGTAGCCACATCTTCAAGTTATGAAAAATTTTGTTTTTATTATGAAATGCCTCATGATTTCTTTCTCATGCCTTAAAGTTCTTTTCATGTCCTTATTGAAGTATATCAAGTTTACATGTAAAATGTTCCTCTTGTTTCCCTTACTGGGCCTTCTGCTCACCCTTTCTTTTGATGTATGTCCCCAGGTTATGAGATGCAGTAATGAACCTAGAATGAACTTAAGGAGACGGATTTCAAGTGTTTAAGAAGAATGTTTTTATGTTTTTTTATGTATTATGATCCTTGTTTCCAAGACACTAAACCTTAACGATCCTCAGTTTTGTGTAATGTAATGAAAGTTTATGTTATAAAATGGCGGGATGTTATAGTTGGTATCAAAGGATGGTTTAGTTATTTTTGGAAATTAGGATATGAAAACTCTAGGAAGAACCCTATAGAAAAGTTTAATATAGGAAATCTTCCTGGTATTTTGGTGAGTATTGAGTAAGGGGTTGCCAAGCAAATACATCCCTGTCTGGATACGAGCAGGTAGAGGTGGCTCTGGAATAGATGTACATAGGGGTAAAACCCGAAAACACCGCTTTGAGCTAGACTCGAACGGGAACTGGTACACGACAACAGGCCTTGCTGCACTCTTGGTTACGACACTCCCGAGGAATATGCTTTGGTAAATTCATAATCTTGGTATGAACCATTGTTAAAGGAACGAAGATAAAATAAAATAAAGGTTCACATAAGAATATATGATCATTCATAACCTAGATGGGAACCTAGGAGATCACAAGTTAGGGTATACCTTTCATATAAAAGTTATCCTTATATGCTTTCAGTTCCTTTTCATGATTATTAGCTAAGTACTTAAGCCCCTAGTTATGATTTCTCTTCTTAGTTAATGGTGGGAAATGGAAGAACATGTTCCGACAACCAATGTGATGGGAAATGCGACGATTTTCGTATTAATATGACAGGGATGATTAGGGGATTAAAATATGACTATTATTTTGGAATACGTTCATTATTTTGGGAACCATATTTGATCGAGGTAAATAGATTACTACGGTATTTTCATTGAGGAGTAAGGTTGACTTATATTTTGAAGAATTGATGAATTTAAGGTGAACTTATAGTAATTTAGGTTACTTATGGGAATGACTAACCTATCTTGGGTAAAATATGTTTAGGTTAGCTACTTTTTTTATAAGATGTTAGGAGTGGTTGATGTTGTCTGGAGATGAACAATGAAGTTGTTTTGGAAGACTATGTTATCAAATCCTTCTTGTATTTGGGTTTCAATCTTAGTTTGGTTTGTTTTGAGGAATTTTAAGGACCGTTATTTATGGAATGGTCTATGATAAACTTTGGGTAGTACCATGGATCTTTGATGATTTAAAAGTAGTTTCCATTCCTATGGGATTCTTACTTTTTGAAGAGTTGTTTTACCTTAACCTTTCTGTTTTTGGGATAATGTTTAAAGATAGAAGAAATAGATAGTTAATCTTTTGTAGATTATGTGATTCTATAGAAGATGATTCTTGTGCTTTTATGAGACCAAGTGTTTTTGAATTCTCATCATTTGGAGAAAAGATTAGTGTTGGTAGGGATTGTTAAAGGATGAAACTCTACTTGAAGGTAGGTATATTTTCTTATGTTTTTGTTCTATGTAGTAAATGAAATCCTCAAAATTATGAAAAGAAACGTAAAACAAAAATGTTGTTGGTTTACGTTTCCTACTAGGTAATCAAAGACCGTTTACACGCATCATAAGTTTGGGATTTTCTCATGGTTAACTTTCTCCAAATCATGTTCTCTATCACTCTCCCTTAGAACTTGACCCTTTGTTTTTTTCCTCCATGTCCATGTTTTCCTACATGGAACCCTAGTGTGGGTTAACTCGGGTGACCTTTGTACTTCCCTTTCTTTATTTTAAAGTAATAGTTTTACAAACTCCTTTTCCGATGTGGGACTTTCAATAAAATTTCAAAACCCAATTTTAAAATTGTGAGGACGCAATTTCTTAAGGGGGGAAGATTGTAACGACCCGAAATTTTTTTAAATAAATTTTGTTTCTTAATTTTATGTGTTATTGTTATACTCAACAAAAATGTTTCATTTGGTAACATGAGTATAATTAAAATGAGACTGTTGAGTTTTGACTGTTATTTGACCATTGGTCAATATGACCGCTGGAAACTAAACATTTTGACTATTGTCTCTAAATACAAGCAATCTTGATTAATTAATATAGAAAGAAGATTTGATGGCCTCACCCAGTAGTCTTGGACTGATCGAAGCCCATCTAACAGAACTTGGGAAGGAGGTAGCACCACTGGGCTTTGCTCTGGACCAAACCCAAGCTGAACTTCATCGTATAAAGCTAGAACGGGATCGCCTTCGCGAGAAGTTCAAACTGATAGAAATTACTACTCGTGCGATGTTAGCCGAGCCTCCCTCAGATTCTCTCACCTTAGCACACCTTACACTTAGGTCCTATGCTGGTGTGATAAGGGGCTATGTAAGGAGACCGTAACTGTCTTGTGTAATCCTTTTTTTTAAATAAAATTTCGATTTCTTTTATGAATTTTCAAATGACCGGATAAATATGGTATGCAAATTTTTGATGAATTTTAGAAAAAAGATATTTTAAATATGTTTATGTAAACCCTAAATAATTAAAAATGTGTAATGATTTTCAAAAAATGGTCTTCTGCAATTATGTTCAGTACTAAATTTTGAATCTAATAAGATCAACTTGATTTTTGATGAATAGTAAATTATGAATAGCGATTTTATGATTAGGATTAATAATGTGTCCAAATGGATTAGTAATCTCACTTAAAGAAAGTATTAAAATAAGCTAGGCACTTTGATTAAGTAATGTGATTCAATAAAATGGTTAAATAACGGTTTCATAAATTATTATTCAAGTATTAGTTTTTTCGGATGAATAGTGTTTTTTAATTAAAAATTTAATTAAAAATAAATAGAAAATTATTTTTATAAAAATGACTTTATTTTTGAACTCAGAGCATCGATATTATGTTAAGGTAATTTTTGGGGATTTTTCTGAAAAAAATGAATTTTCGATGAATAGTGTTTTTATTTAAAAATTAAATTAAAAATATTTAGAAAATTATTTTTATAAAATGGATTTCATTTTTGAAATCAGAGCATTGATATTTGGTTAATGTGAAATTTTGGGATTATTCTGAGAAAGTTGAATTTTCGGTGAATAGTGAAAGTATAGTTTTTAAGTTACGGGTGTTTAATGACATCATTAAATGATGTATTAAGTATATATTCAATATGGTCGAATTATGAATAGTAAGATAAGGTGTGAGGTGTCCCAAGTGCCCAATACCATGGGCAAATACCATGGGCAAGCCCATGGTTTTGCCAAAACCACTAGTGAGGTGTCCCTTGGCCATTAATGCCATGTCC
The DNA here is from genome assembly GCA_963277665.1 of Viscum album. Taxonomy (NCBI): domain Eukaryota; kingdom Viridiplantae; phylum Streptophyta; class Magnoliopsida; order Santalales; family Viscaceae; genus Viscum; species Viscum album. The sequence goes on along the minus strand of OY728119.1, from coordinate 172,833,543 downwards.
CCCCACTTTCCCTATAAATACCAAGCCCTCCTCTCATCCATTCGACTCCCCACTCATTCCCAACGAATTTCTGGTCTCATTACCTCCCAAGGAGTCCTCCCATGGTGCCCCCAATCCCTCAAGGTCCCAACCTTTGAGGTTTAAGAGTTACATTTTAAGGTAAGGGATCCGACCCCTCTCTTTCTTTTCAAGTAATCTCTTTTATGTAATTTCTTTTATACTCCATGTTCTTATGTTGGAGGATGTTATTTTATATTCATCCTACTGCCTATTTCATGTTCACATGATGAGAGACCCCCCTTGCTCTCATCAATTCGTTTTAAGAATGTTTAAGTGGCGCCGTTAGGCTGCCGAATTTTTAAGGGATTCTTTCACCTTCCTCGTTTTCAAGTTCTATTTTCATTCAAGTCTTTCATGTTCCTTTCTATTATGTTGGGGTATGATCTCTAAATTTATCATACTGATCTTTTATTATAATATGATGAGAGACCCCATTTTATCGCTTCAATTCAGTATTTTGAAGTTTTAAGTGGCGCCGTTAGGCTGCCGAATTTTTTAAGTGGTTCTTCACCCTTCTCGTTTTGAAGTTCTATTTTCATGTCAATTGTTTCAAGTTACTTTTTGTTATATTGGGGTATGATCTCTATATATATCATACTGGAATCTTATGTTCATATGATTAGAGACCCCATTTGATCTCTTCAATTCAGTATTTTTTTGAAGTTTAAGTGGCGCCGTTAGGCTGCCGAATTTTTAAGTGGTTCTTCACCATTCTCGTTTTGAAGTTCTACTTTCATGTCAATTCTTTCAAGTTCCTTTCTATTATGTTGGGGTATGATCTCTATATCTATCATACTGGACTCTTATGTTCATATGATGAGAGACCCTATTTTATCTTGTCAAATCATTTTCTTTTGAAGTTAAGTGACGCCGTAAGGCTGCCGAATTTTCATAAGAGAAATCTAATTTTTTTTCCTTCCATGTTTTTCATTTCAAATGGTATGTCCCTGAAATTTCATTACCATGTCCATATGTCCTTCTTATTCTTTCCCCCTACTGTTTTATGGATCATTTATGAAAGGGTGACCCATGTCCCCTCTCATTTCAATGTTTTTCTAAAACCCCGAAACTTAGCCGTTATGCTGCAGAATTTTCCCCTCAAAATGCCTCTCTCTTTTCTCAAAAATTATTTTATGTTATAAAGTGAATACTCAAAGCTCTTATTTATACAAGGGTATTCACATATATATATAAATTTTCCATTTTAAATTCTTGGATTTACATACATGAGACCCTCTTTCCCTTTCCGTGGGTTTAAAGTGACGTAAAGATCATGTCTTTAAAGCAGTTTTTAAAAAGTTATGATTATGAAATGAAACCCATTTCTTTTATGCTATATGGGTTATTTATGAAATTTTTTATGATGATATATGTGGCTCACATGATAATAAAGGCAAATTTAAGGGTGCGCCCTGATAGCGCTCCAATGCATTGGGTAATGATGTAACCACTAGAGATTACAATTTTCACGATACCTTGGTGAATAACCTTGGTAATTTTCAAATGAAACCTTGGGGATGGACCTTGGTGATATGTTCATGATTGTATATGTTAAATGATGTAGCCACATCTTCAAGTTATGAAAAATTTTGTTTTTATTATGAAATGCCTCATGATTTCTTTCTCATGCCTTAAAGTTCTTTTCATGTCCTTATTGAAGTATATCAAGTTTACATGTAAAATGTTCCTCTTGTTTCCCTTACTGGGCCTTCTGCTCACCCTTTCTTTTGATGTATGTCCCCAGGTTATGAGATGCAGTAATGAACCTAGAATGAACTTAAGGAGACGACTTTCAAGTGTTTAAGAAGAATGTTTTTATGTTTTTTTTATGTATTATGATCCTTGTTTCCAAGACACTAAACCTTAACGATCCTCAGTTTTGTGTAATGTAATGAAAGTTTATGTTATAAAATGGCGGGATGTTATATATACCCTATATCATTTTTTCATAATATTACTTGGAATATCATTTTAATTATCTATAGGAGATATATATGTTCCAACTTTTTTGGAACAAAATCCATAAGGTACTATTTGACACCATAAATTTGTGAATAGTGTTATATTAGTTTTGAACCATTAAAGTAAAAGTCAATACACACATTATGATGATCATTTCCTGAAAGATATATGATAATAAATGAATATCACACGAACATGTTTTTTCTAGAGATAATATAATAAAGAAAAATAATTTCATTCACCCGTTGAGGATATAGTAAAAATATTCATTGGATGGATGAGAAATCTATCATGAAAATGAATATATGTGATAATTTTTTATAGTATGAAGACACATTAGATATATACATATTATTTTTAAATCCAAGTTAGTAGTATCATAACGGTAATTAGAGATCAGATAGAGTAAGTTAATCAATGTTCATAAATAATACATCATAAAATGAACTTATAGGGAGAAATTTATGAATTAATGTAGAAGTTTGCATATGGTCGTGATAGATATTGGATTATGTTTCAAAAGACATGATAGAGAAATTTTACTTATCATAAGATAAAAATACATTGAAGATATATGCATAAGGAGTTTAGGTTATGTTTGGATACAAATGGTTATATTGTAATGTGTTTATTAGAATGGACATGATAATTAGAGTTCACCTTATGATCATATTTGATTTTATTAAAACTATATTTGTAAACTGATAGGAATCATATGTTTGATTCTTTTAGGAATGTTGTATAATGTATACTGTGGATTATTTAGAGAATAATAAATGATTAAAATATATCTATTGTGTAAAAACTAATAGGATATGATACTTCCATTGACATGGAACACTTTATAAAATATTAAAACCCTTAATAAGATAATTTTATTCCTTAAAAGATAAAAAAATATAATTGGATATCATTTTATGCTCTTAGACCATATCATAAAAAGTTAAATAGAGATTTTGTAATCCATGATTTGAAAAAATATCAAGAATAAAAATTTTATGGATGAAGGGATATCTATTTATTATATTGTGATAGTACCTATGAATTTAATATAGGTTTTAAATCTCATGTCACTGAATGTTAAATGAAGATTAGTATTGTTAAATATCATACTGTTCTTGATTGGGAAACATAATTCCCTATGTTTAATTATTTTTTCTATTTATAGTAATTAATTATGGTTGAGATATATATTTTGAGAATATTTTGAAGAAATTATTCATGGATTTTTTGAAATTATATTTGATATATGTGGAAAATTATGAATCAGGGATAGTAACCATTATTTTTGTATTGAAAGATTTACATGAGTTTCTATAGAATAAAGTTCAATAGAGTCATAATGTGTAACTACTACATAACCAGTGGTATGGGGATATCATAAATTATGTTTTCATTCAAAACATTACCTAAAGTAATCTCATAATAAATAACCAAGGACAATATAGGTCACAAAACATTCATTAAAAAGGTTATGTATAAGTATATCAAAAAACTATAACTGAAATCTGAAATTTTTGAAATATTTTTTATGATGAGTTTAAAATGATGTTAATCTGGAATAATTTAATATGTTTTTAATGATTTAGGGTACAATTATTCATTGAGATAATTTTTATATATTTTAAAGAAGGATAAAATTGAAGAAAATTATGGCATGGGGTCTTATATATCACTCAATGTATTGTTATATAATTGGAAAATCAAGAAGTGAGAATAAACTAATTTCATGGAGGCCTTGGTAATGAAAGAGATGGATTTTTCAAAGGACTATGGGGAATAGTAATTCATGGTTGGAAGTTTTATCATCATGATTTAATATGAGGAGAAAATGTGGGAGACCGTGAACATCATACATCTATTATAGTTAAGAGTGAAATCATAGAGGATGAAAATTTTACTGTTTGAATAAAACTATTTCATGGGGTAAATGATGAAATACACAAACATTCTAAAAAATAAATCATTATAATGTTGAATGGGGAGAAATTATTCTTTGGTTAAAGAGATAAAGATACCACCCTATACTGACACTATCCACACTGTGGTTATAAATTAATGAGAGTAAAAGGTTTAAGATGATGGTGAATTTTGAGGATCATTTAGGGGAAATATTAATCTCGTAAAAGGGTTCATTATGGTTACATTATGTCATTTTAGAAGTTATTTGACCCTTGGATATGTTTTAGACAATTATGAGATAATTTAGATGACTTTAAAAATATTGGGGGAATTACGTATGATCAAAAATTGTTTTGGGATTGTATGATAATTTTAGTAAAGATTGACATACGTTTTGGAACCATTATCTACCATGAGGAACGTACCATAGATTTTTGATGTGCCCCAATCAATTTTACTTCTAGTTTTAGTCTATTATGTTTGATTTATATGACCTAATGTTTGGGATACTTATGAATTTTTGGAGAAACATTTAGGTCATCCTACTCTGTATTAAAATATTATTTGACAATTATTTGAGTTTCAATTAAATTATACAAGATATATATAACATATAAAGATATAAAATGGTTTTTCCTCTATAGAAAAGAGTCATAGTCTTATAGAAACACATAAAAACGACCAAAAAGTGGAAGGTATATTTGTAACACCCCAAACTTCCATGATACGTTTCCCTTTAAATAATGCAATAGTTTGTGTTGTACGCAACTTTGAGATTCTAACACACTGCGACCAATCAAAGTAGCCTTCATTAATAGTAATAACCAATTTTTAAAATTTTATAAATTTTACCTTTTAAAATGTACTTAATTTTTGGATTAGAAATATCAAAATTAGCTTAGAGTGAATTTTTGGCACTTTTCTGATAACTTTCATATTTTTATGAATAGTGAAAAATATAAAATTTTAATTAAAAGCAACATTTTTAATAAAAATAATTTATACTGTTAAATTATAAATTTTAGTGGTTTTAAAGTATAATTAGATTATATTTCTACCATTTAATCTAATTTTTGTCATTGGATGTAATTTCACAATTAAACTGTACATAAACAAGTGTAAATCTTTTGATAGTTATTATTTGTTAAAAACACATTTTTTGTTTTGACAGCAGGAGTTAATTTTAAATTAATATATGCCACTTTTGTGTTTTGAATTTATAAAAATTGATTCCATATTTATAATCAGGATTTCCAAATTGTGTTAATAGGTAAATTTTATTTTTATACATTTTGAATAATTAATTCGGTAAATATTGTATTTACCATGATTAAAGGATAAATATAATAAATAAGGGTAAAATATAATATCATAATAATATTAAATTAACCAAAAATGTGTCCTAATCCTATTGGATGATACATATACGACCATGATCATCCTTGGGTTGAATTTGGGACCCCATGGAGCCACATGGGTGTAATAATGACATTTTATATTAAATAATTTAAAGTAATGACAAAAATGACATTTTATATTAAATAATTTAAAGTAATGACAAAAATGACATTAACAATTATCTTTTAGTAAATAAATTTTTACATGTGGTTATCTAAGTTATACTTTCGACTATAAATATTATTTGGAAATATACAAAGATTTACTACATCATTGTATTTTTTCTATAATTTTTGGACATCAAATAAATTAAATTATTTATGACACAATAATGATGCAATATTTACCTAATAAATAAATGATTTAAAAAACTAAGATTATAAATATAATAACAATATCCAAGCCCTATCCAAATATTATTTTATTATTATATTTCGACCTAGAGTCATCTTAAATTTGTTATTAATGAATATTTGACCTTTTGAAACTGAATATGAGGTTATAATAAAATTATTGTTTCAAACATTCCTAAAGATCCCCTCCTCTCCCTTATAAAAAAACCTCACTTCCTACCCATTTCTCACACTTCTCAAGACTTTGGGTCATACCAACCCAACCTAAATATCCTTCAAACATCCCTCACTTCATTCTAGAGGCCTTACGTTTGTCAGAAAGCCAATCTAAGGAGCCCTTTTGATCAAATCAAAAGGAAAAACCCGAAGAAGAGGTAATAATTTCACCACCCTCTTTTAAGTTCTTTTCTTCTTCCACTTCTTTTTTTTATGTTTCCATTCTAAAATAATAAATCCAGTATATTCTATATACTATGATGTTATTATAAATATGGTACAACAAAATTCATTATTCTATCCATCCTTTGAATAACATGTCACCATACGTGCGTACGTACGACTTACCGTCTCCACGTCGTGGTGTAATTGTTATTCAATACATTATTATTTGGACGGGTATAATAATGATGTGTAATTTATGTAAATAAAAAATATAACATGATAATTATTCTGTATATATGATATACCATCCCATTATATATTATTTTAATATCAAAAGAATGATATTGTCGCTCGTGCGTACGTACGAGTTACCATCTCCACGAACACGATGAGATACATTCCCCATCGTATCCATTCAAGACAAATTTTCATTAGATGATTAAAAATAATGTTTAAATACATAATATTATTATGTATATGAATATGATACATCATATCCATAACAAACATTACTTACGTAACAAACCATATAAAAGAAAACGAATTAGTTAACACCCGAAACGACGATAACACTAAAATATTATTAACAAAGCAATGTTAAAAGATCATATATGATATCATATTAGTGTATTTTATTCTTTAATAATTTAATAACAATTATTTCACCATTATACAAGAGGTTAACCTACCCTCGACCAAGGAAACGTACAAGGTAAGGGTTAATTTCACAATCTCATTATTATCCGAGGTTGTTTCTACATAAGTATTGTAACACCCTGAGATTTTATGAAAAATATTCTTTTAATTTCATTAATGTCTTGTGTTGTATGATACACCAAGATTACCTTGCACTATACACAACACCTTATTAGCTTGCAGTATACGCAACACTATTCTTGGATCGTGTTACACACAATTTTGATAATAGTTATTCTAAGAAACATTGAGTATATATATATATATTTAATGTATAAATGAAATATGATTGGATTCTATTATACGAATCAAAGAAGGATTCTTTCACAACACGCAACCCTTACTTTTCTTGCATTACACGCAATCGCGACCTTCCTCGATAGTGTGTGTTGTACGCAATACCAGGTTTTACTAAACAACGATATATTATTATAATATTATTATGAACTAGTCTTTATGAATAGTATTAACTAAATTTTGAATTTTATAACATTATTATTTATCTTACACATTTTCTAGAACATGATATAAGAACAAAATAAATTTTTCGGGTAAAATAGGTATTTTTCAAAAAATGCAGTTTTGCCACCTTTTGATGGCGCACCCACTTTAAATCTAGTTGTTGAAATGTTTATAAGTTCAATTTGACAAAATAAAATTCTTTTTTTAAATCAGGATATAAAAATTTACTTTGGATAAATTTTTCGTATTATTCTGGTAACTTTCATATTTTGATGAATAGTAAAAACACGCTATATTTTAATTAAAAACAACTTTTTTCATCGTAATAATTTATATGGTTAATTATAATATTGAGTGATTTTAAAGTATAAATAGAATATATCTTTACCATTTAATATAATGTATTTCATTAGCATTGATTTTACATTGAATTCGTAGGTTAAATCAATTCAATCTTTTGCAATGTTTTAAACAAAAACCCGTTTTCATTCGACAACGGGATTAATTTTAATTTAATTTCTGAAACTTATGTGTATTTAATTTGAAAAAATGGATCCCATATTAGTAATCAGTGGGTCCAAATTATGTTAATAGACTACTTTTTATTTTTGAGAATTATGAATAGTAACTACGGTAAATTTTATTTACCATAGTTAAAGGTAAATCAGTTAATTAAGGGTAAATATAATATTATAAAATTACCCTAACAGTTGAAAAAAATCCTATTGTATGACTAAAAGTCGACCCATATCACCTAACGGTATAATTAGATTCATTTAATGGACTTTTTTCCATGAAAATAATTTAATTATTATTAAAACCAAAGAAAGTGACAACTTGTCACTCTCTTAAATAATAGTAGTATAATAATTTTAAGTTAGTGATAAACTTCATGAAACTTCTAAAATTAATAGTCTAAAGAAATATAACAATATTATATACATCATGAGAATTTATTTAAAATTTTTTGGGATTAAATAATTATCATTAATTGTGACACAATGGTGATGCAGAAATTATTTATCTAGTGAAAAATAGAGAATATAGTTTTTATTAAACTAATAGTGACCATAAAAGGCACAAAACTCTGACCAAAACATATTGGTCATGTAAATTTAAACTATAATCATCCAATGGTCGAATATTTGGCCATTTGGAGTATTATACAATCAATTATGACACTTATATTATTTTATTTTAAATGATGCCAAAGTTGTCACCTTCATAATTTAAAAAATATAACAATTTAAATATTGTGATTTTAAGATGATAAATTATAGTAAAAGTATTATTGTGAAAGGTAATAGATTTATATTCATCATATGATTTTATTTGAAATTTTTATGCAACAAATCAGTATATTAAATAATTATACAAAAATGTTGTTGTAATTATTTTATTAAGAGATAAACCAAAGAAATGGTTTTAAAAATAATACAATAAATATTATATGAACTATTTAATGTGATACACAAATTTTATAGATACACATGACATTTTATGAATCTATTAATGCTTTTAGTTTGAACATATCTTCTGTATATATTTTATTTAAATTCAAATAAATGAATAGTGTCAAAATTGACACTATTGTTATTTTATAAAAATAAAATATTATAAAATTGTTTAAAATCACAAAAATATTTAAAAATTATAAATTTAAATATATATGGTCTATAATGTTATAAATTAAACAATTATGGAAAATTCACAACAAATAAGTAATTATTTATTATAATGTAAAATTTAGAATTTTATTACCACAAATAAACTTAAATAGATTAAATAAGGATAAATCAAAATGATAAGGTTTAAAATAATCTCCAAACATGTCTAAATTTGATTGGTTGATGATATTACAACCATATATCATCTAATCTTAGAATATGAGTCATTTTTGGAGGTTTTTAAGTGGGGTTAGATTTATTATAAATTAATATTTTTAAGAATTCCAAAGGTGCCCCTCTCCTCCCTTATAAAAAGGCACCTCCTCCCTCTCTTCCACACACCAATTTGAGCCTTAAATCTCGGCCAACCCCTGCCAAATTATCTTCTAAACTTCCCTATAAATATACCAGAGGTTTTGGTCTACTTTAAAGACCAATCTTAGTGCCCTAAGAGGAGGTTTCAAAGTGGCGTATCGAATAAGAGGTAATTTCTTCTCCCAATTCTTTCAAGCTTCTTTCTTCTTCAACTTATTCTTATTTAGTTGTTTCATTATAAAGTAATAACATCAGTATCACTAATATACTGTTTTGTTATTATAAATATGAAACAACCCCATTTCACCTTCTATCCGTCCTACAGAAAACAAAATCACCACGCGTGCGTACGTACAGAATACCGTCTCCATGCCGTGGTGTAATCTGTTTTTCCACCAACACCTTACATGGATGGGTATAATGGTGTAAAGAATAACTATACATAGTTATTATAACATCATATTGATTCTGATATATTGTATCATCCACTACAATTCAATTCAATCATTATGGAAATTATATCATCGCTCGTGCGTACGTACGGACTACCCTCTCCACGACGCGATGAGATTTATTCTCCATGTTAACCATTTAAGAATGATTATAAAGTATATATAAGAAATAATAATGAAATATATGACATTATAAAGCTACTAGATTTATGTATATATGTATTTCATCTACTTAATTCCATTCAACTCAATAAGGAAACGAAAACAGCGTTCATGCGTACGTACGACCTACCGTCTCCATGAATGGTGTATTTTTTTTCATTTATCGATCTATTATATATATGTATATTATGAATATATATTATATATAAATCATGTTTTATATTTTGGAGTTATGTAATCGTGATCTAAGTAATCATATGAATAATTACAAGTCAAAACACGGACGACAAATGAAACGATTTTACCCAAAACACTCTTTAACATGGAATTTACAAAAGAACGGGTAATATAAAGTCATAAGTGAACCATATATGATATCATAACAATGAATATGATTCTGTAATAAGTCAATGACATTATTTAAATCATTATATAGGAGGTTCGGATACATACGAAGCATATCAGACATAAGGTAAGGGATAAATTTTGCAAATCTCATTTTTATCCGAGATTTCTTATTCGTAAGTATTTACTAGGGTTATTTCTATCATCCATGTCCATGTTTTATAAAAGTGTTTTCATGTATGTTTAAAGTAATTTTTACCCATTTTTGACTTTTTGACTTTTACAACATGTTATGTAAGGAATCATTCTTTTGTTTACGTTACGAGGTACTTTTTTGACCTTTTCGACAAAAGTACGAGAAGAATGTTTTTTTAACTTATACGACCTGAAAGGATTTTTACAGTTTCATAAAGCCTTATTTTCATGAAGCTTCCTCCAAAAGATTTCATTATTGTTTTCAAAAAAATATCTTGCTTTTAAAATTGAATGACTTTTTGTGAAAAGAAATTGATTTTGAAGAAGAAAGGATATTTTCCTCAAAAATTCATTTCACGTATTTTATCAAACCCATTTTCATCTAAGATGACATTATTTCATATGTTAATGTTTCAAGTATCATGTCTCTATGATTTAAATGGTTTCACTTTTCTTATTATGAAATGATATCCATTTCTTTTATATGGATTATGTGATGATGGAATGATGTTTATGAAACCCATTTTGTTTATTGGGTTATTATGAATGATGTATGTTTTTTTGTGGAACAATTAAGAATGATTTCATTATGAGATGGGTGGGACCTATATCTCCCTCCAATGCATTGGGTAAAGATTTTATATCTCATGAGATAGACATGGCTGGAACGGTAAGTTAATCCGGTTTAGTGTTACAGGACTGAAACGAGGAGTGAACTCAATTCAGAATGGGACATTGTCCACTAAGACGGTCTTGGTAGAAATGCCTTGGATAATATGGAAATAATTACTTGTGCTTAATGGATGACACAATTACATGTTTTATTCCCATGCTATTTTATCATGGTTGATGTTCCATTATGATCTATGCCTTATGTACTTCCATGTTTTATGTCGTTGCTCAAGATTTTAATGTTTAAACATTATGTTCGTGTTTTGAAGTTCCAATGTATATGGTATGTTTTATTTTATCCATGATTACCTTTACTGAGCATTTGAGATCACCCTTTTTATGTTTTATGTTCCCCCAGGATCAAAAGAAAGGTTTTAGGTCAGGAAACAAAAAGTGGAAGATCTTTATGGGAGATGTTGAAGATCTTTCACAACGATTAGAATATTACGTTCCAAGTTTCCAAAGACACTAAACTATTACTGTCCTTGTGTGTCTGTTTTTGTTATGTATTAAGTATTCTGCAAAAGTAATGTAATGTCCATGTACGTCAAGCTTCGGGTCTCTACAGTTGGTATCATAGGAAAGGTTTAGTCAACCTTTGGAAACTAGGATGCGAGAACTTTAGTGAGATCCATAGAGATATTTCTAAGGTATGTCTAGGGATGTCCCTAAGGTTAAGTATATGTTATAGTCCTAGAATTGCGCTAACCATGTTAAAATTAAACCTAAGATGTTAGATATTGAAGGTACTCCCCCTTTATTATATTGTTTTCCCTAGTGTGATTTTTACCTCTCACACTATTCTTTTTGGGTTTTAGACGATGGATGGAACCCGAAGGAACCATGTTGATCAATGTAATGGACAATGAAAGGATTGTCCTCCTGAAAAAACAAATGTTATGGGAGATGTAGTGCACAATCTTATTGCTATACTTATACAAGCTATGAATCATTCTGGACTTCCAAATGAGCATAGAAGGGAACAATATTCTATTAAGTCCTTCATGAGGCAACGTCCACCTTCTTTCAGTGGGTCATCTGATCCACTTATTGCTGAACAATGGATCAGTACTACTGAAAAGATATTTTCAGTTCTTCAATGTTCTGAACATGATAAAGTCATCTTAGCAGTGTATCGTTTAGAAGGTGATGCTGATCAATGGTGGAAATTATCAAGAATACGAGTCCAAGAGATGAAATTGAGTCCATGGAATGGGACGAGTTAAAGAACTTATTTTTCAATAAGTACTTCCCTCGTATTCTTCAAACAAAGATGGAGAAGGAGTTTCTTGAACTAAAGCAAAAGGATGATGAATCTGTTGGTATATACGAAGCAAATTTTACAAGGCTTGCAAGGTATGCATCTGGATTTATCATCCAACCTGAAAGTAAAGTTGATCGATTCTTCAGTGGCTTAAAACCAAATCTTCTAAGGGAATTGGCTATAAGAGACTTCAGTAGCTATGAAGAAATTGTGCGTTGTGCTATCAAGGTAGAAATGGAAGTTGGTGTTACTTATCCATCTCATAGTTTTGATAAGAAACGAAAGATGGAGTTCAAGGAGAAATCTCAGAATAATGGTGAAAAGAAGATGAATGTTTCCTTATGCTCAAAGTGTGTAAATAAGCATGGTGGAGATTGTCTTAAAGGGACTAGAAAATTTTTTAAGTGTGGAAAATAAGGTCATCGAGCCACTGAGTGTCTAAGTAATGGAAAAAGGGTTTCTAATGATGTGAATAAAGAAAAGACTGCAGAGAACGTGCAACCAACACTTCAATTCTTCAAGTGCAAGGAAATGGGGCATTATGCTAATAAATTCCCTAATCCAAGGGTTAGTGATGATCGACATGAGAAACCACTTAAGGCAAAGGAAAAAGGGAAGTCACATGTGATCACTATTGGCGATGTTGAATATGACAACGATGTAGTGGAATGATTATGTGTTTATGTAATGGGATTCCAAAATAATGTTGTATATAGTATCGTGGAATATTGGAATATTTATGTATTGGTCTATTGTGGTTTTCAATGGTACCAGTAACCATAGAATGTGATTGAGATATTTTTGGAAAAAAAAGATGATATGCGCATAATGAAAGGAAAACGAGAAAATGAAATATTTTACCATATTCATGAGCTCATGACTGATACAAGGAGAAGGTTAAATCATGGTTTGAGTATATAGAATTTTTGGATTTTGGTATGTGGAAAGAGTTAACTTTTAACTGCATTCATGTTTTCACTATGGTTTAATGGGTATTAATTTTTCAAGAGAATACATGATTAAGGCCTTCGAACGGTTGTAATGTGACCAACAAGACATATCTTATGATATATGGGGATCAATGATGGTATTAACATGCTTCTTATATGAAATATCTGGTAATCGTTTTCACTATAATATGACAATGGACTGCAATATTATGGATAAGCCTAAAGATTGGAATGGATTATGTTGGACATAAGTTAGTATTGTTTAAGGATAGAACATTTTTTCGATATTATTGATGGGATGATATAGTAATGTAGTTTTAGAAAAAGTACAACCTGCAGGACGGGCGACATCCCATCGTGTTGGACAAGGCTGTGGGAATCGAACCCACAACTGAAGTGCGACTGGCCTTTATCGCCTACCACTGGCCTACAGGAAGTCCCTGGTTAGTAGAAACTAGTTTTATTTTATTATGTGGTATGATATATGAAGTATAAGTTCATTTTTGGAACCATATACGATTAATATAACCATAAGATGGAATTATAACTTTTGCTAACCTTTTGTTTGAAAGAGATGGAATGACCCATAATTCTATCACATGATCTGCTAACACAACACGAATAACAAATTCAACTTCATTTCTTTAAGGGATGAAGTAAAAATTGTTCAATTAACGAACAACAGTGAGATTGTACCAAAATCATGTAAGAATTTCTTTTAATTCACCAACTTTAGGGAAATGATCTTGAAAACCAAAAATGTTGTCCTAGTGCCCTTATATCCGATGAATCAGATGGTACCTTAGATCATCACAAATCTATGGATTTGTGATTGCTGGATTTTTCATAGCCATGTTCTCTACCACTCTCCATCAGAACATGATGGTTAGATTTTTCTTCCATATCCATATTTTCACCTATATTATCCTACGTGGAAACCCCTTGATGAGTTAATTTCGGTAACCGTTACATTTCATACTTTAGTTTTTAAATCCATGTTTTGGTATTCCTTTTTACGATGTGGGTTTCTATTAAACAAACTTTAGAGTAGTAAACCATTTATAACCCCGACGAATTTTGAGGACAAAATTCATTTTAAGGGGGGTACAATGTAACACCCAGAGATTTTATGAAAAATATTCTTTTAATTTCATTAATGTCTTGTGTTTTATGCTACACCATGATTACCTTGCGCTATACGCAACACCGTATTAGCTTGCAGTATACGCAACACTATTCTTGGACCGTGTTACACACAATTTTGATAATAGTTATTCTACACAAAATTGAGTATATATATATATATTCAATGTATAAATGAAATATGGTTGGATTATATTATATGATACAATGAAGGATTCTTGCACAACACGCAACCCTGACTTGGCTTTCATTACACGCAATCGCGACCTTCCTCGATAGCGTGTGTTGTACGCAATACCAGGTTTTACTAAACAACGATATATTATTATAATATTATTATGAACTAGTTGTTATGAATAGTACTAACTAAATTTTGAATTTTATAACATTATTATTCATCTTACACATTTTCTAGTACATGGTATAAGAACAAAATAATTTTTTCGGGTAAAATATGTATTTTTCAAAAAATGCAGTTTTTCCGCCTTTTGATGGCGCACCCACTTTAAATCTAGTTTTTGAAATTTTTATAAGTTCAATTTGACAAAATAAAATTCTTTCTTTAAATCACGATATAAAAATTTACTTTGGATAAATTTTTCATATTATTCTGGTATCTATTATATTTTGATGAATAGTAAAAACACGCTATATTTTAATTAAAAACAACTTTTTTCATCGTAATAATTTATATGGTTAAATAATAATATTGAGTGGTTTTAAAGTATAAATAGAATATATTTTTACCATTTAATATAATTTATGTCATTATCATTGTTTTTACATTGAATTCATATGTTAAATCAATTCAATCTTTTGCAATGTTTTAAACAAAAACCCATTTTCATTCGACAACGAGATTGATTTTAATTTAATTTCTTCAACTTCTGTGTATTGAATTTGAAAAAATGGAATCCATATTTGGAATAAGTGGGTCCAAATTATGTTAATAGGCTACTTTTTATTTTTTGGAATTATGAATAGTAACTACGATAAATTTTATTTACCATAGTTAAAGGTAAATCGGGTAATTAAGGGTAAATATAATATTATAAAATTAACCTAACACTTGGAAAAATCCTATTGGATGACAAAAGTCAACCCATATCACCTAAGGATCGGATTAGATTCATTTAATGGACTTTGTTCCATGAAAATAATTTAATTATTATTAAAACCAAAGAAAGTGACAACATGTCACTCTCTTAAATACTATAAGTATAATAATTTTACTTTAGTGATAAACTTCATGAAACATCGAAAATTAATAGTCTACAGAAAGCTAAAAACCTTATCTACATCATGAGAATTTATTTATAATTTTTTGGGATTAAATAATTATCATTAATTGTGACACAATAGTGATGCAGAAATTATTTATCTAGTGAAAAATCAAGAATATAGTTTTTATTAAACTAATAGTGACCATCAAAGGCACAAAAACCTGACCAAAACTTATTGGTCATGTAAATTTAAACTATAATCATCAAATGGTCGAATATTTTACCATTTGGAGTCTTATACAATCAATTATGACACTTATATTATTTTATTTCAAATGATGCCAAAGTTGTCACCTTCATAATTTAATAAATATAACAATTTAAATATTGTGATTCTAAGATGATATATTCGAGTAAAAGTATTATTGTGAAAGTTAATAGATTTATCGTCATTATAGGATTTTATTTTAAATTTTCATGCAACAAATCAGAATATTAAATAATTATACAAAAATGTTCTAGTAATTATTTTATTAAGAGATAAACCAAACAAATGGTTTTAAAAATAATAAAATAAATATTATATGAACTATTTAATGTGATCCACTAATTTTATAGATACACATGACCTTTTAGGAATCTTTTAAAGCTTTTATTTCGAACATATCTTCTGTATATATTTTATTTAAATTCAAATAAATGAATATTGTCAAAATTGACACTATTGTTATTTTATAAAAATAACATATTATAAAATTGTATAAAACTCACAAAAATATTTAAAAATTATAAATTTAAATTTATATGGTCTATAATGTTATAAAGTAAACAATTATGGAAAATTTACAACAAATAAGTAATTATTTGTTATAATTTAAAATTTAGAATTTTATTACCACAAATAAACTTAAATAGATTAAATAAGGATAAATCAAAATGATAAGGTTGAAAATAAGATCAAAACATGTCTAAATTTGATTTTTTGATGAGATTACAACCCTATATCATCTAATCTTATAATATGAGTCATTTTTGGAGGTTTGTAAGTGGGGTTAGATTTATTATAAATTAATATTTTTAAGCATTCCAAAGGTGCCCCTCTCCTCCCTTATAAAAGGGCACCTCCTCCCTCTCCTCCACACACCAATTTGAGCCTTCAATATCAGAAAAAACCTGCCCAATTATCTTCTCCACTTCCCTATAAACATCCTAGAGGTTCTGGTCTACTTTAAAGACCAGTCTTAGTACCCTAAGAAGAGGTTTCAAAGAGGCGTATCGAAGAAGAGGTAATTTCTTCTCCCGATTCATTCAAGCTTTTTTCTTCTTCAACTTCTTCTTCTTTAGTTGTTTCATTATAAATTAATAACATCAGTATCACTAATATACTTATTTGTTATTATAAATATGAAACAACCTCATTTCACCTTCTATCCATCCTATGAAAAACAAAATCACCACGCGTGTGTACGTACGGAATACCGTCTCCACGCCGTGGTGTAATCTGTTTTTCCACCAACACCTTACATGGATGGGTATAATGGTGTAAAGAATAACTATAAATAGTTATTATAAAATTATACTGATTCTTATATATTTTATCATCCACTCCAATTCAATTCAATAATTATGGAAATGATATCATCGCTCGTGCGTACGTACGGACTACCGTCTCCACGACGCGATGAGATTCATTCTCCATGATAACCATTTAAGAATGATTATAAAGTATATATAAGCAATAATAATGAAATATATGACATTATAAAGCTACTGGATTTATTTATATATGTATTTCATCTACTTAATTCCATTCAACTCAATAAGGAAACAAAAACAGCGTTCATGTGTTCGTACGACCTACCGTCTCCATGAACGCTGTATTTATTTCCATTTATCGATCTATTATATATTTGTATATTCTGAATATATATTATATATAAATCATGTTTTATATTATGGAATTATGTAATCGTAATCTAAGTAATCATATGATTTATTACAAGTCAAAACACAGACGACAAATGAAATGATTTTACCCAAAACACACTTTAACATGGAATTTACAAAAGAACGGGTAATATAAAGTCATAAGTGAACCATATATGATATCATAACAATGAATATGATTCTGTAATAAGTCAATGACATTATTTAAATCATTATACAGGAGGTTCAGATACATACGAAGCATATCAGACATAAGGTAAGGGATAAATTTTGCAAATCTCATTTTTATCCGAGATTTCTTATTCGTAAGTATTTACTGGGGTTATTTCTATCATCCATGTCCATGTTTTATAAAAGTGTTTTCATGTATGTTTAAGGTAATTTTTACCCATTTTTGAATTTTTTACTTTTACTACATGTTATGTAAGGAATCTTTCTTTTGATTACGTAACGAGGTACTTTTTTGACTTTTTCGACAAAAGTACTAGAAGAATGTTTTTTTAACTTATACGACATGAACAGATTTTTACGGTTTCATAAAGCCTTATTTTCATGAAGCTTCCTCCAAAATATTTCATTACTGTTTTGAACAAAATCTCTTTCTTTTAAAATTTCAAGACATTTTGTGAAAAGAAATTGATTTTGAAGAAGAAATGATATTTTCTTCAAGAATTCATTTCAATTATTTTATCAAAAACATTTTTCATCTAAGATGACATTATTTCATATGTGTATGTTTCAAGTATCATGTCTCTATGATTTAAATGGTTTCACTTTTCTTATTATGAAATGATATCCATTTCTTTTATATGGATTATGTGATGATGGAATGATGTTTATGAAACCCATTTTTTTATTGGGTTATTATAAATGATGTATGTTTTTTTGTGTGGCACAAGTAAGAATGATTTCATTATGATATGGGTGGGAACTATATCTCCCTCTAATTCATTGGGTAAAGATTTTATATCTCATGAGATAGACATGGCTGGAACGGTAAGTTAATCTGGTCCAGTGTTACAGCACTGAAACGAGGAGTGAACTCAATTCATAATGGGACTTTGTCCACTAAGATGGTCTTGGTAGCAATACCTTGGCTACAATGGAAATTATTACATGTGCTTAATGGATTCCAAAATTACATGTTTTATTCCCATGATATTTTATCATGTTTTATGTTCCATTATGATCTATTCCTTATGTACTTCCATGTTTTATGTCGTTGCTCAAGATTTTAATGTTTAAATATTATGTTCATGTTTTGAAGTTCCAATGTATATGGTATGTTTTATTTTATCCATGCTTAACCTTACTGAGCATTTGAGCTCACCCTTTTTATGTTTTATTTTCCCCCAGGATCAAAAGAAAGGTTTTAGGTCAGGAAACAAAAAGTGGAAGATCTTTATGGGAGATGTTGAAGATCTTTCACCACGATTAGAAGATTACGTTCCAAGTTTCGAAAGAAACTAAACTATTACAGTCCTTGTGTGTCTGTTTTTGTTATGCATTAAGTATTCTGCAAAAGTAATGTAATGTCCATGTACGTCAAGCTTCGGGTCTCTACAAGTATCTTCAGCGGAATATTTATTATCCATGTCCATATTTCATAAAAGTGGTTTCAAATGGATTGTTTTTTGGGAATCTTTTAATAAAACATCATTTTAAATTTTTTTAAATATTTATTCCTCTAAATCATTCTCATTAATTTCAATCTTTTCAAAATGGTTTTTAAGGATTAATCTATATGGACATGAATGTTTTTAAAATGTTAATTCCTTTCAAAGGTTTCAAAGTGGTATGAGACACTTTGATTCAAATATGTATTTAAATTTCTTCCTTTATAAATAGTGTGACTTTTAAATGTTTTCATGAAAAAGGGATATTTCTCTAAAAGAGTTTTACAAATCATTTTCATCCATTTCAACATGATTAGATGGATTTGAAACTTATTTGAAGTTTATTTATTATGTTACAAATCTTCCATATTGTATTGAAGGTTTTGTGATATTTTTGACTATTGATGTGTTATTTTCATGCCATTCATGTTTTATGGATAATGTATTGACATTTCGTATGCTATTTTTAATACTAATGTTTATGTTATGTTTATAACTTTTCATATGTGGAATGCATTGGACTTAGTAAGTGATGGGTGGAGCCCGCTATAGCTCCTCGATGAATCGGTAGGTCTCATGTGACAAACTAGTGTCTTGTCACAAGGCCTTGACAAAAACGTATTTGTAGTATTGGCACAAAGACTTGATTATGTGTTTAAGAAAGTCTATCATTATGCATTCCATCATTATGAAAGTGGCTATTGATATTTCATGTGATTATTAGACTAGAATAATATCCATGTGAGTAATTAAATGGCAATATTTTGATTTTATCTTTTCCATATTATGTTGAAGGTGATGTTTAAAAGGATTTTGTTTTAGTCTTATGCATTTCCTTAAATGTTTATGCTTATTTATGAAAGTTTTCACTATATTTGTATCCTTAATGAGCATCTGAGATCACACCTTTCTTTGTTTTATTTTTACCAAGATGTGAAGAAGTTAATTATGATTGACATTTATGATTAATATAAGATTCTTTGATGTTTATAATGGAATAAATTAGTGTTGTATTTATTTTCACATTGTAAATTTGAACTTATGTATGAATCCTGTTTCCAATAATACTAAACTGATCGTTCTTTCAGGACATTATTTCCTTGTGATCAGGCCAGTGTTACTTAATAATGCACCGAATCTGGGTAACTGGGGTCAGGGCATTACAGTTAGTATCAGAGGAAGTTTAGTACAAACCCTGGAAACTAGATTTAGATAAAATCTGATTTGAGCACATTACCCTAAGATAGATTTTGAGGATTAGTATTGAAGAACTTCCAAGAGTTTTGGTAATGTAGAGATTTTGTGTGTTTTCAAGAAATACATCCATGTCTGGATACATGCCATTAGAAGAAGCTCTGGAATATATGTACCTAGGGGTAAAACTTGAAAACACCGCTTTGATCTAGACTCGAACGAGAACTGGTGCGCGAGAACGGGCCTTGGTGAACTCTTGGTTATGACACTCTCGGGGGATATGCTTAGGATAATTATCATTTAATTTACAAACCATTATGAAGGATTTATGGGTATATACTTTCTCAAAGAAAACATTTTTATGATTATGGATTATATCCATAAACTGTTCAATTTATGTTAAGTGTTTTACAAGTATAGAATTATGTATTTTGATTCATAAAATAATCTAGTTTAATCCATTTTATAGAAATGGAACCTCGTGGTAGGAATGGAAATCATATAAATGCACAAATCCAAGTAGGGATTTCCCTCATACTCAAGATAATTATAGCAGAGCTGGTGATGCAACTGGTGCTGATAATCGTATCACTATACTGGGACAACTCACTCAGGTTATGAATACTAACCTTACCTGTATCGAGCTCCCTGATCCACAACGTGGAGGATCAATGTTTGATCGCTTCATGAGGCCAAAACCACCAAAATTAAATGGGAGTACAAATCCATTAGTATATGAGCAATAGATTAATTCATTAGAGAAAATATTTCATGCTTTGGGGAGCAGCGAAAGGGAAAAGGTTGTCATTGCATTTTATCGCCTCATGGGAGATGCAGATCAATGGTGGTCATTGATTCAAAACACAAAGGGGGATGAAGAAGTATCATGTTTGGAATAAAGGTATTTTAAAGAGATTTTATTAGAAAAATACTTTCCTCGTGACCATCGAACAGATATGGAAAGTAAATTTCTGAGTCTGAGGAAAAAGGAGGATGAGAATGTCGCAAAGTATGAATACAACATTATATGGTTTGAAAGGCATGATGCAGATTATATACGTAACCCAAGATGTAATATTGATCATTTATTTATTGGTTTAAAACCATTTCTCTGTTGAGCATTAGTATCGCAATCCTTCTCGTCGTACGAAGATATTGTCTCATGTGCTAACAAGACAGAAAAGGAATTCTCTAAGTCTTATGACAATAATGTAAAGAAAGTGAAGAAGAGAACGGTGGAGCAAGATACATATAAAGGGAAAAATAAAATGAATAATTTTACATTATATGATAATTGTGGGAAGAAACACCCTAGTACTTTCCTAAAAGGAATGGGATTCTGTTACAAGTGTGGTGAAAAGGCCACCAAGCTCATGATTGTAAGTGAAATAATGTTGCTATCAATGTTGAGTGCTACAATTGTAAAGAGATGGGGAATTATGAAATTTAATGTCCTGAGTTCCAAGGAAATTTACCTCAAAAAAGGCCTAGGTATTAAGGCCAAGATTATGCTATTATGACAGTTGAAGTAGAATAATTAATGTATTTGTGTATTTGGACTCAAAAATTACATCCTGGTTATAAGAATAATGTGATATATATAAATATTTTACTGTAGTACTTCTTGTTTTAATTAAGGTTTTATTATGATGAAGGTAATCATATTTTATATACGTGACAATAAGAGAAACTTTATTTTGCTTGAGGAATCTGATGTTACAATTAATTTTGGAATTTAGAGACCTTTTAGAGAGAGTCTAGAGAGAGGTATTTTGGATAACTATAAAGGTTGGAATGGATTAATTTGAACTATGGATATTATTGTTTAATGTTAAAACATTTCTTATGATTATTTTTGGAATATATTATAATACTATAGTTTTAGTAAATAGACAACCTGCAGGTCAGGCGATAACCTGTCGCGTCAGACAAAGCTGTAGGGATCGAACCCACAACCACAGTG
Source organism: Viscum album (assembly GCA_963277665.1). Taxonomy (NCBI): domain Eukaryota; kingdom Viridiplantae; phylum Streptophyta; class Magnoliopsida; order Santalales; family Viscaceae; genus Viscum; species Viscum album. The sequence continues at coordinate 172,811,221 of OY728119.1, read as the reverse complement.
CGGCATGCCTTTATTACCTACCACTAGCCAATAGGAAGTCCCCGATTATTACAATTTTTTTTATTTTAATGGTATGTGCTAATATTTGGAACCTTATAGAATTAGGATAAATATAATATTTTTGAGTTCTATTATCTTTTGGAGTGAAAGATGAGTTTGTGGTAGAAATTAGTTGAATGATGAAACTCTACTTGTAATATATATATATATATATATCTCTTATTATATGAAGAAATTAATTCTTGAACTTTAGGGAAGGGATATTAAAACAAAAAATGTGTTATCATAATACCTTATGTTTTGTTGAACGGATGATATTTTAAATCATCATAGATCGATGGCTTTGAGGCCCTCAAGTGTACACTTGTTTGTGATTTATGACCTTAATCACTCCCTATAAATATTTACGTTTTCTCCCCAATTATATGTCTATAATTTCCACTAATGTTCTTCTATTCTAGATCATAATTTGGTGGTGAACTTTTCATTTCTCTTTCGTCTTATTAAGTCTAAATTTTATTAACCGTATTTCCAATGTGGATTTTCCACAAAGGTATTTTCTATTTTCAAACTTTTATTTTCAATGAACAATTTCAAATTGAAAGGATGAAATTTATTAAAGTAGGGGAGAATCCAACTCCCCATGCTTCCACGACACGTTTACCTTTGAATAATGCAATAGCTTGCATTGTACGCAACTTCGAGATTCTAACATACAATGACCAATCAAAGTAACCGTTATTAATAGTTATACCCACTTTTTGAAATTTTATAATTTTTATCTCTCAAAATGGACTTTATATTTGGATTCGGAATATCAAAATTAGCTTAGGGTGAATTTTTGGCACTTTTTTGACAACTTTTATATTTTTATGAATAGTGAAAAATACAGAATTTTAATTAAAAACAACTTTTTTAATCAAAATATTTTATAGTGTTAAATTATAAATTTGAGTGGTTTTAAAGTACAATTATATTATATTTTTATCATGTATTCTAATTTTTTCCATTGCATGTAATTTCACATTTAAACTGTACATAAACAAGTGTAAACCTTTTGATAGTTATTATTTCTTAAAAACACACTTTTTGTTTTGATAGCGGGAATTAATTTTAAATTAAATTATGACACTTCTATGTTTTTAATTTAGAAATATGGATTCTATATTTTGAATTATTAGGTCCAATTTTTTTTAATAGGTAGATTTTGTTTTTAGACATTTTGAATAATTACTTCGGTAAATATTTTATTTACCAAGATTAAATGGTAATTATAATAAAGAAAGGTAAAATATAATACAATATTAATATTAAATTACCCTAACTTGTGTCCTAATACTATTTTCTGATACATATCCTACCATGATCATCCTTAGGTTAAATTTGGGATCCCATGAATCCACATGGGTGTAATAATGACATTTTAGATTAATTAATTCAAAGTAAAGACAAAAATGACATAAACAAATATCTTATAGTAAATAAATATTTACATGGGGTTATATAATTTATATTTTCATAACCCCCTACCCAAAAAGTGTACCCCTCCTAGGTTGGCGATGTGAGAAGGGAGATAATGACCCCCGAGTCCCGCCTCTAATAGGCCCCGGGTTGGCGACTAGCACCGATGGTATAGTAAAACACAAATGGGAGACCATACCTTCTAAGAGAAAACATGTGGAAGAGAAAGATAAGATAGATACCAATCAACTACAACTCATAACTTGAAATATAAAAGAAACCCATGTTCACAAATGTAATTTCATGCAAAAGTACTACAACTCAAAGGGGAAAAATTGCAAGTACCCAAAAGAAAGTAAAAATAGCAGTAACCACAAGCCCGAACAACTCCTGCAACCCCAAGCCAGTAGAAACCAAATTGATCTCCAACCTGATCCAAGTGACCTGAAAAAAAGTGTATATATACATACGGTTAGTATAATAGTATAATCTGTAGGATCCTCCCCGAAGCCTCTCGTGAAAAAGTAAAGAAAGCACGCTTAAGCCCAGTGAACAACAAGTGAAACCAAATCGTCACCTAAATACGTATACTAAGTTCCCAACCTCACTATGGATAATCTCACCAAGTAACACATACAAGAATATAGAAAATAGTAAAGAATATCAAGGGTAACCTACTATTAATTCCCCACTGGTTTGCCACTTTGCCCCAACGACATAAGTCTTGTGTATCTCTCTGCATAGTCTTGCCCGCAGACACCTGGGCTAAGATCCAAAACTACACCACGTGCACCACAAAGGCTTGCCCACAGACACCTGGGTGAAGCACCACACCATCCTAACAACCAAAAGTAACCAGGTAGTTTCTGGAAGCCACCACATCTCGCATAACGTGTATCATACGTCGGGTATTATACCTCAAGCCATTATAGACCATACACCGAGTAAGGATCCTCAAGCCATCACAACCTATACATGTTACACCTATAGTAGTCCATAGGATACTATATCAAGAATATATGTCCGTGAATAACCACAAGCCATTACAACCCTCTACACACATACATAGGGAAAACTAACCGCTGTGCCTAATGGAATGAGTATCTACCAAGAGAAGAGAGAGGGGCCAAAGGGGATAGTCATCCATTCATCCTCCCACCAAAATGTTGGGGAAAACACCCCCCAGGGCTTAGAATCCCCAGGGTGTCAGTTTCCCTTACTGACAGGGGGGATTAGCATATAGAAACACAAAAAGTACAGAATATACAATACCTCACAACCACACTATGGGCATAACCTATTCTTATACCAACTGCAGATAACGTCTCTCAGACTTCGAGCTGCTACTTCTAAGACTAGGTATCCTATAAGCACACAACCATTTAGACAGCTTTAACAGATTACCTCATGAACTTTTTATCAGTTCCACTGTACGTTAATTAATTATTTAAGAATTAATAAACCATGAAAAATTCCACATTAAACCACATTAGCATCACACCCAAAATCCACCGTCCCTTTAAAAATTACAACCTTCTCATTATGTTCTAGTGAACTCCAACCACATGGTTAAAACCATTTATTCAAACATTCATTACAGAAATACCTTCCCATATTCCTAGGCATTCTAGAAAATCATTCTATTCTACTAAACATAAGGGGGATCAATATAGTGAGTAGATGCACTACCCGTCGAGTCTTTTCCGCCTATAGCAAGAGCGTAGACCCATCCTCCCTCGAGAGGCTAAACACGGAAAGCACGTGGCATAACCCGCACGTCTTCGCCTCTTTTGAAAGAAGGGTAAGCAAAACCAGCTACCTCGAGCAGTGGCAAAAAGTAAAGCAGATAATAAACCAATAATAATAATCAAGCATCCAAAAATCACATCCATCTCATTCCATCATCCCTGGTGTTCTCCTCGACACCCACATGCATAAACCGATGCATCTCGCCACTCTAGGCGTCATCCGCTACCACAACCAAAAGGCCTCTATGTCCCCACATATCACAACACCCATACAAGATCACATCACAACACAAGAAGCAGGATTGAAAACATCACATAAATTTGGCTAAGTCCGTTTTACAATCAGGAGGGTAACTCAGAATCCTCCAAGGAATTATCAAACAAACAACTCTTTATTCCATCTTGAATTAACAGATTAATAATTCGTTGGTTCCAACATCAGGAAACCCAATCGGTAAACTATCTCAAATGATTAAACATGCTTACTATGCCAATTTGATCAACATCAAGATACAACAAGAACTATATTCGTTTCATGCCACTTTATCTTTAGCCATTAATTATCAATTAATTCTAGTTTGCGTTCTTTACCGATTTCAATCAAGAACGAACATCTAAACAAACAAGTATAAATATCACACTATCTAGTAAATCATGAGGTAATAACATACGATCGATAAGAGTTTCATTTATCTTGTTAAAATATTCATTAGGTCAATTGCATTATCATCCAACTGGATTAAACATGCTAAAAATATGGTTTCACATAAAAGAAATAGAAGCAACGAATCCCCTACTTCATGGTTTTTGATGAAAACCCTAGCAACGAAGAACACACAAGAAAGCCGGGTTGATTCTCCAAAAACATGCCATAGATCTATCCTACTAGAAAGATCAAGACCAAATCTCAACATATTTGGCATCCACACACTTATATCTACCCATCACGGGCATAGATCTAAGAAACCGAGAGAAGAGGAGAAGTAGATCCAAGTAGATCTAAGAAACCAAACAAGAACGTTCACATACCTCAAGACACCGACTTCGATTCACCAAGAGAAGCCTTAAAATTGCCTCCAAAACGCTTGGTAGAGGTTCTCATACCTTAAAGGAAGGGTAATCCCATGTTATGGCCACTTAGGAGCTTAAACGAACAATTTAGATTCAAAACGAGTTAGATCCACAATTTTAGGATCTGAGAATAAGTGCCGGCACAGTTAGTCCACATAGTTTTTGTAGAGACCCAAAGCTTGACGTACATATAAATTACATTACTTTTTCGAAATACTTAATACATAACAAAAACCAACACTCAAGGACAGTAATAGTTTAGTGTCTTTGGAAACTTGGAACATAATCTTCTAATCATGGTGAAAGATCTTCAACATCTCCCATAAAGATCTTCCCCTTTTGTTTTCTTACCTAAAACCTTTCTCTATATTCTGGGAAAAATAAAACATATAAAGGGTGAGCTAAAATGCTCATTAAGGGTAAGCATGGAGAAAATAAAACAAATCATATACATTTGAACATAAAAACATGAACACAATGTTTAAACATCAAAATATTGAGCAATGACATAAAACATGGCAATACGTAAGGCATAGATCATAATGGAACATCAATAATGATAAAATAGCTTGGAAATAAAACTTGTAATTGTGGAAAAACATTAATCACATGATATTATTTCCATAATAGCCAAGGCGTTGCTCCCAAGACCATATTAGTGGACAAAGTCCCTTTCTGAATCAAGTTCACTCCTCGTTCAAGTCTTGTAACACTGAACCAGATTAACTTACCGTTCCATCCATGTCTATCTCATGAGATATAAATCTTTACCCAATTAATTAGAGGGAGATATAGGTCACACCCATCTCATAATGAAATCATTTTTTCATGTGCAACAAAATAAACATACATCATTCATAATAACCCAACAAATAAATTGTGTTTCATAAACATCATTCCATCATAAAATAATCCATGTAAAACAAATTGATATCATTTCATCATAAGAAAAGTGAAACCATTTAAATAATAGAGACATTACACTTGAAATATTCAAATATGAAATAATTTCATCTTAGATAGAAAAAGGATTTGATAAAACACTTGAAAAGAATTCTTGATGAAAATATACTTCCTTCTTCAAAATAAATTTCTTTTCACAAAATTCCACACAATTTTAAAAGAAAAGGATTTTATGGAAAATAACCATGAAATATTGTAGATTAAAATTCATGAAAATAATGTGTTATGAAACCGTAAAAATCCGTTCATGCCGTATAAGTTAAAAAAATAACCTCCTCGTACTTTTTTTCGGAAAAGTCAAAAAGTTCCTCGTATGGTAAATAAAAGAAATATTCCTTTCATAACATGTGGTAAAAGTCAAAAAATGGGTTGAAAAGACTTTAAGCATACATAAAAACACTTTTAGAAAACATGAACATGGATGATAACAATAACCCCCGTAAATACTTACAAATAAACAATCTCGGATAAGAACAAGATTGGAATAATTATCCCTTACCTTATGTCTGATATGCTTCATATGTATCCTAAACTCCTGTATAATGATTTTAATAATGACATTGAATTATTACAGAATCATATTCATTGTTATGATATCATATATGGTTCACTTATGACTTTATATTACACGTTTTTTTTGTAAATTCATGTTAAAGTAGCGTTTTGGGTGAAATCGTTTCATTTATCGTTCGTGTTTTGACTTGTAATTATTAATATGATTACTTAGATCATGATTAATTAATTCCAGAATATAAAACATGATTTATATATAATATATATTCATAATATACATATATATAATAGATCGATAAATGGAAATAAATACACCGTTCATGGAGACGGTAGGCCGTACATACGCAGGAACGTTGTTTTTCATTTCCCTATTGAATTGAAATGAATTAAGTAGATGAAATATATATATATATATACACATAAATCCAGTAGCATTATTATGTTTTATATTTCATGATTACTTATTATATATACTTTATAATCATTCTTGAATTGTTAACATGGAAAATGAATCTCATCGCGCTGTGGAGACGGTAATCCTTACGTACACACGAGCGATGATATCGTTCCCATATTTATTGAATGGAATTGGAGTGGATGATATAATATCTTAGAATTAGTATGATGTTATAATAATCATATATAGTTATTATTTACATCATTATACCCATCCAAGTAAGGTGGTGGTGGAAATACTGATTACACCACGGCGTGGAGACGGTATTCTGTAAGTACGCATGCGCGGTGATTTCGTTTGCCATAGGATGGATAGAAGGTGAAATAGGGTTGTTTAATATTTATAATAACATATAAGTATATAATTAATACTGATGTTATTACATTATAATGAAACAACTAAAGAAGAAGAAGTAGAAGAAGAAATAAACATGAAAGAGTCGGTAGAAGAGATTACCTCTTCCTCGACGCACCTCCTTTAAACTTCTTTTTAGGGAACTTGAGTTGGTCTTTTGAGAATTCCAGAACCTCTATGATATAACTAGAGAGGTTTAGAAGAGTAATTGGAAGGGTTTTTTTTGATATTCAAGGCTCAAAAGGGTGTGAAGAGAAGAGGGAAGGGGTGCCCTTTTTATAAGGGAGGAGAGGGGCACCTTTGGAAATACTTAAAATATTATTTTATGATAAAGTCATATTCGGTTTATAATAGCTTAAAATTGATTTATTTAGAAGGTAAAGTGGGTATGTGTCTAAATAAGCTTAACCAATATGTTTTAGACAAGGTTAGGTTATTATTTTAACCTTATCATTTATATTTAACTCTATGTTAAATAATTTAACTTTTACCATGTCTTTTTGTGTTCTTACACTATATGGTTAATAAACATACTATAAAAAGCCAAAAAAACCCCGAGTGGTTAATTATTAATATATATAACTTTAGATAAGTCATTTTGTCAAACCTTATATTTTATGGAATATAATAACAATTAATAATATAATATTTGTTTTAAAAACTATTTTATGTCAATTTTGACACTATTTGGTAATTGATATTTATGAAATCATAACAACATGATTAGTTCTAAAAAAGTTAATTGAATCAATACTAACATTTCATATTAACCTATAAAATTATTGGAATTCATATAAAGTCTCAAATTACATTTATTTGGGTATTTATAACATCAATTATGATAATATTTCATTAATAAGGTAATTACTGCATCATCATTATGTCATAAATAAATTATATTATTTAATGTTTAAAAATTGTAAATAAAATACCATTATTTAGGAAAGATTTATATATTTATAATGAATATTTATAGTCTAATTTATGTTATGTATAACCCTATATTAAAAATGTTTTAATCATTAAACATTGATTTTAACTATTTTAACTCTTCTTTAAATAAAATAATGATAACTGTTCAAATCTAATCCAAGTGGACCTAAATGGTAATATTTAATTCCTAATTTTGTTTTTTGTCGAATTATACTTATCCAATAGAATTAGGACATGTGTTAGGGTATTAATAATATCATTTTTACCCTTAATTACCCTATTTACTTTTAACCGTGTTAAATAAAAGTAAAAAGTTACTATTCATCAAAAATTATTTTTATCTTATTGAACCATAGATTACTCCTTGATATTAACCGTGTCTCTTATATTTTCGAAATTCCACTCACAGAAGCGGTAAAATTAAGTTTTATGTAAATTTTCAAATTCTCCTAGGAGGTGGGTAAAAGACGGTGAAAAGTTCAATAAAATTTTTATATATCTAAAATTATTATAAAATGACTCAAATGAATTATATTGAACTTATATTGGTATTATGTATCAATTTTGACCTAAAATAAATATAAATAAAATAAATAATTATTTAAATAAAAAGTCGGGTTTTAAATAGTAACCTAGTGTTTTCACTATTCATCAAAAATTAAAAGTTTTCAGAAAAATACCAAAAATTCACCCTAGGATAATTTCAAAATTCTGAATCCAAAAATGAAGTCCATTTTGAAAGATAAAATTTATAAAATTTCAAAAATTGGGTATTACTATTCATAACGTCTAGTTCATAATAATATTATAATAATATCTCATTTAGTGAAACTTGATATTGCGTACTACACACGCTATCGAAGAAGGTCTTGATTGCATGTAATGCAAGAAAAGTTAGGGCTGCATGTAGTGAAATTTCTGTTTGGTGCTACGTATAACATAATCAAAACTTATTTCATTTATACATTAAACAAAATCTATACTTAATGTTGCGTACAATAATTTCCACAAAACAAACCTGAAATTGTATGTAACACGAGCCAAGAAATGTGTTGTGTATACTGCAAGCTAATACAGTGTTGTTTATAGTACAAGCTAATCTATGTGTAGTGTATAATAGAAGACATCAATGAAATTAAAAATAATAATTCTCCTAAAATCTCGGGTTGTTACAGTTTAACAAACCGTGGGCTAACCGTGCATTAGCTTCTGCTTCGTCAAACACTCCTCGTACGGTTAGGCCGCACAGTTAATCAAATGGTGTGCTAACCGTGCAGTAGCCACTGCCTCCAAGACTAGACTTGCACAGTTTGGCCACACAATTTAGCCAAACTATGCGCTAATGGTGTGAAAGCTATTTCCCTTTAATCTTCCTTAAAAGTCCACCCAAACGCACCCCCCAAGTCACCTTGACCTTCCAGAACACCTCTAACACTACATTTTCACAAAGTAAGGGACTGGAGAGGTTAGGGTCATTATATCAGATACCTCTCAAAACATTCTCGTCCTTGAGAATCCAAAACCCACCTAAAGAGAAAACAAAACATGGTCTGAATAACCACCCATCGAGATACCTCTCAAAAGAGAGGAAGCCACCGAAAACAATAAAGGGAGCCATCTCATAAACATGAAGGATTCATAACAACAAAAATTACATCAAAGCCTGAAAAGAGTTAAACATCAAACAACTCAGGGTACTGAGCACGTATTTGTGACTCATGTTCCCATGTACTGTCCTCCAAGCCACCGTGTCGCCACAAGACACGAACTAAAGGGATAGAACGCTCGCGAAACACCTTCACCTTGCGGTCTTGGATCTCCACAGGTCGCTCCTCAAAGGTTGCATCTTCATCAACATCGAGCTCTCCCCAATCGATGATGTGAGAGTCATCATGAAGATAACGACAGAGCTGTGATATATGGAAACATCATGTATCCAACTCATCTGAGGGGGAAGTGCTACTCGATATGCCACAACTCTAACATGAGCTAACACCTCGACAGGCCCAATAAACCGGTGAGAAAGCTTGCTCCCATGAAAAAAACTTCGCTACCCACGACAGGGAGTCACCTTCAGAAACACATGATCCCCAAAATTAAAATCTGTGGGTCTCCTTCTTTGATCGACATATGATTTCTGATGATCTTGCACTATCTTCATCCTCTCACAAATCATATGAACCATCTCTGTTGTATTCTGCACTAGTTCCAGTCCGAGAATTGTTGACTCTCCGACCCCAGCCTAACACAACGGAGAATGGCATGTTCGACTATACAAGGCTTCAAATGGCGCCATACCGATGGTGGAGTGAAAATGATTATTATAAGCGAACTCCACCAAGGGTAAGTGCCTCATCCACAAACCTCCAAAATCTAGAACACAAGAGCACAATATGTATTTGAGATTCTGGATGGTTAGCTCTTTTTGACCATCCGTTTGAGTATGAAAAGTAGTGCTAAGGCATATTTGAGAACCAAGATCATGTTGGAGACCTCTCCACACCCTGGAGGAAAAATGAAGATCCCGATCAGAAATGATCGTCCTAGGGACTCCATGAAGTCTCGCCACCTCCTCTAGATACTTCCTCGACAAAAATTCCACTGAACTAGACTCCTTGATTTCTATAAAGTGGGATGATTTCATTAAACGATCCACTACCACCCAAATAGCTTCATGTTCTTTTGGATATCGAGGTAAAACAGTAACAAATCCCATTGAGATATCCTCCCACATCCACTGAGGAATCTCTAACGGCTTGAGAAGACCACCTGGAACACGGTGTTCCGCCTTCACCTTCTGGAAGACTAAACATCGAGACACAAACTACGCAACCACATGCTTCATCCCAGGCCACCAAAACCGACTCCTCAAGGATCGATACATCTTTGTCATTCCAGAATGTACTGCTAAGGGAGAGTTATGGAACTCTATGAGAACCGTCTCGCGCATCGTCAAGGGAACAAAAATAATTCCATGATACTATACTCGGTGTTGTTTTTCCTCCGACCGACAATCAGAGTCCTCACCAAAAACAACTCGATCTCTCCAGACCTCCACCTCTAGATCCCCCAACTGGGACTTTTCTACCTTCTGCATCAGGGATGACTGTATCGTCATATGAAAATGACAACCTCTACCTCCAACTTCTCCCATATAAAGATGTAATGCTGATAGTTCTTCAATTACTCTCTAGGAATCACTGAATTCATTCACAACATCACTATGTGACTTTCAACTCATCACATCAGCTACAACATTCCCCTTTCCAGGTGTATATGATATTTTGATGTCATATTCCTACAAGAACTCCATCCACCAATGCTTTCGTAAGTTCAAGTCACGCTGGGAGAAAACATACCTCAAACTCTTATGATCAGTGAAAACCACCAAGCGCTCACCAATGAGATAATGTCTCCAAAACTTCAGAGCAAAGAACACAGATGCCAACTCAAGATCATGGGTGGTATAGTTTTGTTCATGGGGACATAACTGTCGAGACCCATAAGAAACAACTAATCTCTATTGCATCAGAACACAGCCTACCTCCAGATACGAAGTAGCGCATAAAACATCAAACTTGACTCTCTCAGCTGGAAGACAAAGGTTTGGAGCACTTACTAACTTCTATTATTGATACTCAAAAGCTACCAGACACTGATCAGTCCATATGAATTCCTGATCCTTCCTAGTAAAAGCTATTAGAGGAGTTTAAACTTGTGAGAAATTGGCTAAGAACCTCCTGTAGTAGCCTATGAGACCAAGGAAACTTCGCACCTCTGAAACTGTATTGGGGGCCGCCCAAGACACAACTGCTTCTATCTATGATGGATCCACAGATACTCCCTATTGGGACACAACATTCCCCAAGAAATGGACTTCTAAAGCCCAAAACTCACACTTCGACAACTTCCCGAACAACTGATGTCGAAGAAGAACTCCCAAGACGGCTCGTAGATGCTTTGCATGATCCTCTTCATATGTGGTGTACATAAGGATGTCATCAATGAAAACTACAACAAACTTGTCCAGGAACTCATGGAACACATCATTCATCAATTCCATGAATACCGTTGGATCATTCCTCATGCCAAACAGCATTACAACGAACTCATAATTCCCATGACGACAACTGAAAGTAGTCTCTAGAATATCCTCATCCTTCACACGCATCTTATGATATCTTGACCACAAGTCGATCTTTGAGAACTGACTTGCACCCTTTAGTTGATCGAATAAGTCATCAATCTATGGAATAGGATATCAATTCTTTATTGTCACTTTGTTTAAGTGACGATAATCAACACATAACCACAAACTTTCGTCAGACATCTTCACAAAAAAACTGGTGCCCCCCACGGTGACACACTTGGCTGAACAAAACCGCACTTTAATAGACTATCAAGCTGTATATTTAGTTCTTGTAACTCAGATGGGGCCATCCTATATGGAGACATAGAGATAGGAGAAGCTCCTGGTTGTAGCTAAATCCCAAACTCGATATCTTGTCAAGGGGGTAGTGCTACAACCTCTTCTAGAAAGACATCATGGTTCTCCTATATGAATCTAGGAAAAGCCAACTAATGAATCCTCTGAAGAACTCAACATCATCTCAGCCATCACAGACGATAAGGATGGAACATGCCTATGACCTATCCGAGGATCTCGCTCACCAAAAAACAACACTTGTTCTCCATCCGCACCAAAGAAAACGACCTTATTCCTGATGAAATCCACGATAGCCTGCACCGAATACAACCAATCCCTGCTGAGGATGACATCATATGGTTTTATTCGAAAACATAGGAAATCTCCCCAAGAGTGGTGTTTCCCCAACACCAGCTCACAATCTCTTCATATTTCAAACAAGCTATCTTGACCTCCAACCGGTGTAGACAACACTAAGGGAATTGGAAGCCTCTCTACCTCAAGTCCCAAAGCATGGACAAGGGTAGGTGATATGAAGGCGTGTGTCTCTCCTGAATCAAAAAAGGCATACACAAAGGTAGAAAACAAGAAAAGGGTACCTCGAATGACATCTGGATCACCCGAAGCTGGAAACGCTAGAGCATGAAGCTGACCATGACCTCCTCCACGACCTCTGTGAACCTGATGAAAACCACCCCCATAGCCACACTCTGCTTCCTGGGGACGGGGAGAGTCATGGGGCATGCCTCTACCTTCCCCATCTACCCTCTGTTGATCTAAAGATGGTGCAACTGGATGCTGATTACTTGGCGGGAACTGCCACAATGGAGGAACATGGAGTATAACACCTGGTTCATGATGAACGCTCTAAAAGATCAGGCACTACCGCTGCTAATGGCCACGAACACCACAATAAAAACAAACAACTGATCCCTTGTCATAGGCCTAAGAGTTGCTGCCTCTAGAGAAATGAGATGTAAAGGGCTGGGACCTACCCCCAACTAAACAGAAACTCTTATGCATAGAAATCCAGAAACCCCAGACCACAGCCTTGCATTGTGAGGGATTATGAAGATCCCCCTCTCGTGATGATCCTATCTTGGACAAAGTCCTCTCGACAACCTTTACCCTCGCTAGCACCTCAAGATATGTCTTCAGCATAAATGGGGTGACCTGGCGCCGGATCTCTAGATGTAAAACCTCCTCGAAATGCCTCGCCCTGGCCTTTTCATCTGGTAATACTTCCGAATCATATTGTAAAAGGTTCCTGAAACGGATTCCAAACTCTCAAACAATAGAGCTCCCCTGTTGAAGGGTAAGAATCTCCTACCGACTGGACGCATTCGCAGTCAAAGAAAGGAATTTGACTCTAAACTTTTCTCGGAACTCCTCCCATGGGATCACTGAATCCTCACGGTCCCCAAGGAACAAGAACCACCACTGCCTCACTGCTCCATGCAACATCGTCATAGCTAAGGAAACCCAGTACTACTTCTGAGCACAGATTGAAATGAAACCGATCTCGACCTCCTCCAACTAGTCTTCTATGACTGCATCTGAAATGGATCCCTCGTACTTCTACAGACTCTGGAGTTGAAACTCTCAGAGTGTCTTCCTCTAAGTGTCTTCATCATCAACCTCTACCCTATGGAGATCTTCTGGAACATCCTGCTGGACATTTTTTGTGCAAAACTGACAAGGACATCAACCTGGAGACATACCTGTAAAATAACAAACTGTTAGAGCTCCTAAACCTAGAATATGGAAGAATCAACATTAATTAATTAATTTTTTTTCTTTTATTCACTTTAGGATAACCTATCCCAAGGTCTACCAATTCAAATACAGGAATAAAGAAGAATGATGCAAGATCCTTTCCTAGGTCTCTACCCCGCAACCATTATAACCTTGTTTAGTAGCCATTGTAAACTTAAAGGTTCGTACGTCGGATCATAGTGGGCCCTAAACGCCTCAGCTGATCTCCAGTGTTTATCTCACATGATAAACATGAATGACACTGTTTCCCTACCAACCCATGTAACCTCACCTGTTATTAACTCCAAACTTCATCCTATCCCTCAACCAGACCTCTGATACCTCTCTTTCATGACCCCCTCCCCACAAAGTGTACCCCTCCTGGGCCGACAATGTGAGAAGGGAGATAATGACCCCCAGGTCCCACCTACAGTAGGCCCCGGGTTGACGACTAGCACCGAGGGTATAGTAACACACAAATGGGAGGAATTACCCTCGAAGAGATCAGATGCGGAAGATAGAGATAAGATAGACACCAATAAACTCCAACTCAGAACTGGAAATATAAAAGAAACCCACGTGCACAAATGGAATTTCATGCAAAAGTACTACAACTGAAAGGGGAAAAACTGCAAGTACCCAAAATAAAGTAAAAACATTAGAAACCACAAGCCCGAATAGCTCTTGCAACCCCAAGCTATTAGAAACCATCTTGATCTCCAACCTGCTCCAAGTGACTTGAAAAAGTGTTTATATATATATAGGGTGAGTATAACAGTATACTTAGTAGAATCCTCCCTGAATCCTCTTGTGAAAAGGTATAGAAAGCATGCTAAAGCCCAGTGAACAACAAGTGAAACCAACTCATCACCTAAAAAAATATACTAAGTTCCCAACCTTACCATGGATTCTCTCACCAAGTAATGCATACAATAATATAAAATATATTAAATAATATCAAGGGTAACCTGCTACTACTTCCCCACTAGTTCGCTTCTTTTCCCCAATAACATACATCATGTACATCTCTCTACAAAGGAATGCCCACAGACCCCTGTGCTAAGCTCTAGAACTGCACCATGCCCACCACAAAGGCTTTCCCGCAGACACCTGGGCGAAGAAACACACTATCCTCACAACCAAAAGTAACCAGGTAGTTTCCGGGAGCCACCACAGCTCGCATAACATATATTATACATCAATTATTATACCTCAAGCCATTACAACCCACACACCGAGTAAGGATCCTCATGCCATCACAACCTATACACGTTACACCTATAGTAGTCCATATGATACTATATCTAGAATATATGTGCATGAATAAACAAAATCCATTACAGCCCTCTACACATATATATGGTGAAAACCAACCGCTGTGCCTAATGGAACAAGTATATACCAAGAGAAGAGAGCGGTGCTAAAGGGGGCAGTCAGCCATTCATCCTCCCACCAGAATGTTGGGGAAAACACCCCCCCGGGCTCAGAATCCCCTGGGGTTTCAGTTGCCCTTACTGATATGGTGGAGTACCATATAGAAACATAAAAAGTATAGAATATACTATATCTCACAACCACACTATTGGAATAACCTATTCTTAGACCAACTGTAGCTAACGTCTCTCAGACTCCGGGCTGCTACTTCTAAGACTAGGTATCCTACAAGCACACAAACATTTAGAGAGCTTTAATAGATTACCTAATTCACTTTTTTTCAGTTCTATTGTGTGTTAATTAATTATTTAAGCATTAATTAACCATGAAGAATTCCACATTAAACCTCATTAGCATTACACCCAAAATCCACATTCCCTTTAAAAAATTACAACCTTCTCATTCTGTTCCAGCGAACTCCAACCCCATGGGTTAACACCATTTATTCAAACATTCATAACATAATTACTTTCCCATATTCCCAGGCATTCTAGAAAATCATTCTATGCTACTAAATATAATGGGGCTCAACACGATGATTAGATGCACTACCTATTGAGTCTTTGCTACCTATAGAATGAGCATAGACCCATCCTCTCTCGAGAGGCTAAACATTGAAAGCACGTGGTGTACCCCATGCGTCTTTCCCTCTTTTGGAAGGAGGGTAAGCAAGATGAGATGCCTGGAGCAGTGGGGAAAAGTAAAGCAGATAATCAACCAATAAGAATCAACAAGCATCCAACAACCACATCCATCCCATTCCATCATCCCCGGTGTCCTCTCCAACACCCACATGCATAAACCGATGCATCTCGCAACTCTAGGCATCATCTGCTACCCCAACCAAAAGGCCTCTATGCACCCACATATCACAACACCCATCCAAGACCACATCACAGCACAAGCCTCAGAATATCAAGCATCAAATCAATTGGTCTAAGGCCCTTTAACAATCAGTAGGCTAACTCAGAACCCTCCAAGGAATTACCAAACAAACAATTCTTTATTCCATCTTGAATTAACAGATTAATAATTCATTGGTTCCAACATTGGGAAACCCAATCGATAATATATCGCAAATGATTAAACATGATTACTATTCCAATTTGATCAACATCAAGTTACAAGAAGAACCAGATTCTTTTCATGCCTCTTTATCATTAGCCAAAAATTATCAATTAATTCCGATTTACATTCTTTACCGATTTCCATCAAGAATGAACATCTAAACAAACAAGCATAGATATCACACTATCTAGAAAATCATGTGGCAATAAAATATGATCGATAAAAGTTTCATTTATCTGTTTCAAATATTCATTTGGTCAATTCCATTGTCATCTAGTGGGATTAAACATGCTAACAATATGTTTGCATTTAAAAGAAATAGAAGAAACAAATCCCCTACTTCAAGGTTTTTGATGAAAACCCCAAAAACGAAGAACACACAAGAAATCCAGGTTTATTCTCCAAAAACCCACCATAGATCTCTCCTCCTAGCAAGATTAAGACCCAAAATCAATATATTTGGCAACCACAGACATAGATATACCCATAAAGGGAATAGATCTACGAAACCGAGAGTATATGAGAAGTGGGTCTAAGTAGATCTAAGAGACCAAATAAGAATGATCACATAACTCAAGAAACTGACATCGATTCGCCAAGGGAAGCCTTTGGATTGCCTCCAAAATGCTTGGGAGAGGTTCTCCTACCTTCAAGGAAGGGTAATACCATTTTATGGCCTATTAAGATCTAAAATGAACCATTTAGATGCAAAACGAGTTAGATCCACAATTTTAGGATCTAAGATTAAGTGCCCACAAGGTTTAACAAATTGTGCGCTAGCCGTGCGTTAGCTTCTACCTCGTCAAACAATCTTCACATGGTTAGGCCACACAGTTAGACAAACTGTGCCTTAGACACTACCTCCAAGACCATCCTTGCATAGTTTGGCTGCACAGTTTAGGCAAACCATACTCTAACCATGCGAAATCTATTTCCCTTTAATCATCCTTAAAAGTCCACCCAAACGCACCCCAAGTCACCTTAACCTTCCAAAACACCTCTAACATCACATTTTCACAAAGTAATGGACTGGAGAGGTCCGGAAAATTACATATATTTTCGATTATAAATATTCCTTGGAAATATCAAAATATTTCCTACATCATGGTATTTTTTTATAATTTTTGGACATCAAATAAATTAAATTATTTATGACACAATAATGATGAAATATTTACCTCATTAATAAATAGTTTAAATAAATAAGATTATATATATTAAAAAAATATCAAAAACCTGTAAAAATATTATTGGATTATTTTATTTCTACCATGAGTCATTTTAACTTAGTTATTAACTAATATTTGACCTTTTGAAACAAATGATTAGGTTATAATAAAATAATTGTTTTAAACTTTTCTAAAGAGCCCCTCATCTCCGTTATAGAGGCCCTCACTTCCTACCCATTTATCACACTTCTCAACCCTTTAGATCGTACAAACCCTACCAAAATATCCTCCCAACACCCCTCACTTCATTCCAGATGCCTTACTTTGGTTAGAAAGCCACCCTAATGAGCCCTTTTGATCAAATCAAAATGAAGAACCTGAAGAAGAGGTAATAATTTAACCACCCAATTTTAAGTTCATTTATTCTTCCACTTTCTCTTTCTTTGTTGTTTCCATTATAAAATAATAACTCTAGTATCTTCTATATACTGTGATGTTATTATAAATATTGTACAACCAAATTCATTATTCTATCCATCCTTTGAGTGACATTTCACGATACGTGTGTACGTATGACTTACTGTCTCTTCATCATGGTGTAATTGTCATTCAATACATTATTTCTTGGATGGGTATAATAATGATGTGTAATTGATGTAAATAATAAATATAACATGATAAGGATTAATTATATATGATATAACATCCAATTATATATTATTTTAATATCAAAAGAATGATATTGTCGCTCGTGCGTACGTACGGATTACCATCTCCACGAACGCGATGAGATTCATTCCCCCTTGTATCCATTCAAGACTAATTTTCATTAAATGATTAAAAATAATGTTTAAAGACTTACTATCATTCTGAATATGAATGAGATACATCGTATCCATAAAAACATTACTTAGGTAACAAAGCATATAAAGGAAAATGAATCAGTTAACACACGAAAAGACGATAATACAAAAATATTATTAACAAAGCAATGTTAACAGACCATATATGATATCATATTAATGTATATTATTCTTGTATAATTTAATAACAATTATTTCACCATTATAAAGGAGGTTAACTGTCCCTAAACCTAGGAAAAGTACAAGGTAAGGTTTAATTTTACAATCTCACTATTATCCAAGGTTGTTTTTACTTAAGTATATACTGGGGAATATTTATTATCCATGTCCATGTATCATAAAAGTTTTTTCAAAGGGATTATTTTTAAGGGACTCTTTTAATAAAACATCATTTAAAATGTTTTAAAGATTTATTCCTCTAAATCATTCTCATTAATTTCTATGTTTTCAAAATGGTTTCTAAGGATTTATCTATAAGGACATGAATGTTTTTAAAATGTTAATTCCTTTAAAAGGTTTCAAAATGGTATGGGACACATTGATTCAAAAATGTATTTAAATTAATTCCTTTATAAATAGTGTGACTTTTAAATGTTTTCATGAAAAACTGATATTTCTCTCAAAGAGTTTTACAAATCATTTTCGTCTATGTCAACATCCTTAGATGGGTTTTAAACCTGTTTGAAGTTGATGTATTATGATAAAAATATTCCATATTGTATTGATGTTTTTGTGATATGTTTGACTATGGATGTTTTATTTTTATACCATTCATGGGTTATGGATAATGTATTGACATTTAATATGCTAGTTTAAATATGAATGTTTATGTTATGTTTATACCTTTTCATATGAGGAATGCATTGGACTTAGTAAGTAATGGGTGGTGCCCGCTATAGCTGCTCGATGCATTAGTAGGTAACATGAGACAAACTAGTGCCTTGTCATAAGGACTTGAAAAAATATTATTTGTAGACTTGGAACATGGCCTTGACTATGTGGTTACAAATGTCTAGAATTATGCATTCCATAATAATGAAAGTGGCTATTGATATTGCATGTGGTTATTCGACTAGTAAAATATCCATGTGAGTAATTAAATAGAATTATTTTGATTTTACCTTTGCCAAATTATGCTGAAGTTGATGTTTAAAATTTTTTTCTTTTAGTCTTATGAATTTCCTTAAATGTTTAGGCTTATTTATGAAAGTTTCTACTATATTTTTATTCTTACAAAGTATCTGAGCTCACACCTTTATATGTTTTATTTTTCCCAGGATGCAAAGAAGTTAATTATGATTTACTTTCAGGCTTAATCTAGGAGGCTTGTATGTTTCTAATGAAATAAATTAGTGTTGTATTTCTTTTCAAGTTGTAAAGTTGAACTTATGTATGAATCTTGTTTCCAATAATACTAAACTGATCGGTCCTTCGGGACATGATTTCCGTGTGATCATGAAAATGTTATGAAATAATGCACCAACACTGGGTAACTAGGGTCGGGGAGTTACAACATTGGTTGGAGTATCTAAGAGAATAAAGACTCTATTTAGAAAAAATAATATTATTTTTATTATTGTTTTTTTATAACATGGATGAAACCCTTGATTCTATGAAAATATGGATGGGTAAAATTTTTTTACCAAGTTTTTAAATAAAATTTTATTGAGTGATTGATTTATTTTTTAAATAGTTATTACTTTTGGGATTATGCATTCATTCATTTTTTGATATATTACCTTCTTTATTTCTTCATGATCGATTATTATTTATGGAATAATTTCCATGTATTTTGTGGACTATATTATTGAATTACTTCTTGAACATATATTCAGTTTAAGTATGATTTTTTAATTTTGGTTTTGAATCACTTATTTTATAAATTAATTAAAGTAATAAATCATATTAGTAGAGAATTATAGTAATTATATAGTCAAAAATAGATCAAATATTTTCATGTATTCACTTATAATAATAATAAAGATCACTAATTGAAATAATTAGAGTATAGATTACTTCAAAACTCCAGATACATAAAAACACTATGGTCTATCATTCATTTAAAATTCATTCAATTTTTTATTTTTACAAATAAATAATTATATTTGGGATCTATATCTTTCAAATTGGATTTTAATTCTAGGTATATTTTATATATATGAGTTTGACATCAGACTAACAACATACGATATCTTAGTGCCTTGTGATTACCAATATATACATTATATATTCTATACATGATTCATGTATGTTATTATTGATGAACAACACATAGTTAAAAACGTGTATCCTAGTGCTATAAATAGACATAGTGACATATTGAACATTCATTCAACATATTTTGAGATTCAACTATATCATAGATTAGGAAATAAACACATCCTTACATGAGATATATGATGGGAAATTATCAATATGTTAATAAAAAACAAAAAAATAATTTGTTGAATCACGATACACATTTTGAATCCTTGGTTTTGACAAATAACTTGTTGAGCATATAATAGGTGGAAATATGAGTCACTATAGATAGTAAAATGATAAAAATATGATTAGGATAGGGTAATGTTCGTGGAATACAAAAAATGTGACTGTAAATATTAAAAGACACACGAAAAATAAGAAAACCTTTCATAAAAATTAATATATAAATAATTTTATCTATAACAAGATATGCATATAACTGATGGTAAAAATATAATAACACTATATAAGACATGTTTAGGTGAAAATAATAATTAAATTATAGGATGTGATATGATTATATCACTATAAGATCTTTTTAGATATAAAAAGTTGTAGATGAATTCATTCTTGACCCTCAAGATATTATTTTATGTAGAGTCATTAAATAATGTATGAAGGAATCATGTGATTATTATAAAAAAAACATGGGTAGTGAAAAAGAAGAAGATCACATGGAAATAAAAAGTAAAACTCATAAAGAATTATAATATCAATAAATTTAGATACGTGACACACCTAAATATAGTATGATGATAATGTGAATGGAATTTGTACAAAAATTTATATTTTATATTGATTAAATTCAATGTAGTTTGTAGAGACATTGCTTTCAATAAAGATGATATAGATGGTATAGAGTTAATTTGTTACAAAGTGAGTCTAGATTAATCTTTAAATGTGTTGAGAGTTGAAGAATATTATGTATATTTATATACAGTGATACTATAATGAAGAGAGATTAAAAAGAAGGTAAAAGACATTCATGATAGTTTTATGGATGTGAGTTATAATGAAAAAGTGAGATGATGAAAAAATAGAGAGACAAATAATTTGAAATAATGACTGGGGAATTGAGTAAAAGACATGATGGGTGAGCCATCTTGGATGATTAGAATATCTAGAGAGTGTAAGAAGGTAGTTATGCTTTAGTGAAAATTTATGTATTGAAGAAGAGTGAAGAAAAATGTAATGGATGACTACCAGAAAATATTTAACCGAAAGATATATAAAAAATCACTTATCTATTGTTTATGTCTTTATCACACTCATTTCTATATTTTAATGATGATAGGTTGTAATCAAATTATTTTTAGTGGGAGTATTATATATTGTTAGTGATCAAAATTCTAATATTGTAACCCTTTGGTTGTATCCATTAAAATTTATTATTAAAATATTATTTGTGAATTTTATATGAAAACAATATAAAGTCCATGTTACTTTAACATAACTCACATTTAGTGATTGAAATTAATTATAACTCCATAAGTACCTTATTTGACATACTATTAGTGAGTGTGAATGATATGAGTCATTAAAAATTTCCTAAATTATATTAAAAAAATGAATAAAATATAAGAAACCAAAACTACATTAACATATTACTAGTTTATTATACTAAAATCTAATGAAAAAAACTTAGATCAAAACATAAATGGACTAAATAGTTGAAAATGTTATTTACCTAGATTCTCCCCTATGTTAAGATGTCACTCACAAGGCCTATTTGGAGGAACAATGAAAGTGAATGGAATCCTTAGATATGTATATTTATAATATTTAGACATAAAAACGTGATGAAATAATAGTTCCAACATTCAAGTACCAAATTAAATCATTTTATGATTTTAAAACAATTTAATAATGAAGAAATAAAAAATAAGAATGGATAAAGATAATAACATTGTGGTATAATACTATCCTGACATGCACCACTCATATTTGGATTATCATTGCATAAAGTAACCAAATAAGGAATCCACTTGTTCATATATATATGAACCAAAACTCATAGTGCATCTTTATAAGATCTTCATATATTTAATGAATGTATCAATTGTTTTATAATTCCTCTTTGTTTTTTGGAATAATACATGAAAATTTTGTGAAGTAGAATCATCATGACTTTGTTCTTTTTTCATCTCTCACTGTAAACTTTAAAGAGAGTAGGTGAGGACTCCAAATTCAAGAAATAAAACTACCTTATTATTTTTAGTTCTAAAATGAGATTAAATTTCTATGATTTAGTTTATAAAAAATATAGTTAAGCCTATAAATAAATTTAAAAAAATACTTTTAACATATCATGTAATATATTATTTATTTATCTCACAAATAATGTCATGAAAGATTTACCACACACACATAACTTGATAAGAAGTATTGTGGTGAAATAAGAACCACTAGATAAGTTGGTGCTAAAAATTATGTTGAATAAACCTTTTATAATTAAATTTCGTTTGAAAAATTATAATTATTGTATTCACACATAAATGAACATGTCCCCCTAAACTGAAATTCATTATAATTTTTTGGAAATTTTTGATACCATTTGTGTGTGACCCTATAAGCCCTTATCTTGATATAAATGAGTCATAATCATAGGCCATAAGTGATATCTAGAAAATATTCATGGACCTTATAATGTATTATTTTATAAAATATGTTACATACTTTCTTTCATCATCCTTTTATGATTTATTTATTATTTGTTGGATATATTGGATGGTGGGAACTACATTTATTATGTCCATATATTTTGTTAAGTCACTATCAACCCAATTAAATGAAAGAATAGATCATGGACATGGAAGTACCCACTGTTAACTCACCTGGGTTAGAGGATATGCAGAGTGTTCCAATCAAGGCCCAACTATAACTAGTTAAAGGTGGATGTAACGGCCCAAATTTTTTGAATAAATCTTGTTTCCTAATTTCATGTGTTATTTTATTTTATTTTTATACTCAACAAAAATGTTTTATGTGATAAACATGATTATAATTAAAATGAGACCAGTGGGTTTTGACTGTTATATGACCATCGGTCAATATGACCGCTGTGAACAAAATGTTTTGATTATTGTCTCTAAATATAAGTAATCTTGGTTAATTATTATAGAAAGAATATTTGATGGCGTCACCTAGTAGTCTTGGACCGATCGAAGCCCATCTAACAGATCTTGGGAAGGAGGTAGCACCATTGGGCTTTGCTCTGGACCTAATCCAAGCCGAACTTCATCATGTGAAGCTAGAACGGAATCGTCTTCGCGAGAAGTTAAAACTGATAGAAATTACTACTCAGGCAATGTTGACTGAGCCTCCCCAAGATTCTATCACCCTAGCACACCTTACTCTTAGGTCCTATGCTGGTATTATAAGGGGCTATGTAATGAGACCGTAACTGCCTTGTGTAATCCTTGTTTTAAATAAAAATTGGGATTTCTTCTTATGATGAAGTTTATGAATTTTCAAATGACCGGATAAAAATAGTATGCATATTTTTGATGAATTTTCAAAAGGATATTTAAAAAAAAATGTTTATGTAAACCTTAAATAATTTAAAATGTGTAATGATTTTCAAAAAATGGTCTTCTACAATTATGTCCAGTACGAAATTTAGAGTCTAATAAGATCAACTTGATTTTTGATGAATAGTAAATTGTGAATAGTGATTTTACGCTTAGGATTAGTAATATGACCAAATGGATTAGTAATCTCACTTAAAGAAAGTTTTAAAATAATCTAGGCACCTTGATTAAGTAATGTGATTCAATAAAATTTAAATAACGGTTTCATAAATTATTATTCAAGTATTAGTTTTTTCGGGTGAATAGTGTTTTTTAATTAAAAATTAAATTAAAAATATTTAGAAAATTATTTTTATAAAATGGATTTCATTTTTGAACTCAGAGCACCGATATTATGTTATGGAAATTTTTGGGGGTTTTTCTAAAAATAATGAATTTTCGGTGAATAGTGTATTTATTTAAAAAATAAATTAAAAATAATTAGAAAATTATTTTTATAAAATGGAGTTCATTTTTGAAATCAGAGCATTGATATTTGGTTAAGGTGAAATTTTGGGATTTTTCTGAGAAAGTTGAATTTTCAGTGAATAGTAAAAATACAGTTTTAGGATTTCGGTATGTTTAATGACATCATAACTGTGTCATGATGATGTCATTGGATCTTTTAAGGGTTGGCCGGCCAAGGGTGATGAATTATTGTTTTGGGGGCCCCAAGTGGCCTAACTCCATGATAAATTCCAAGGGAGAGCACATGGG
This sequence comes from Viscum album, assembly GCA_963277665.1. NCBI lineage: Eukaryota > Viridiplantae > Streptophyta > Magnoliopsida > Santalales > Viscaceae > Viscum > Viscum album. The sequence goes on along the minus strand of OY728119.1, from coordinate 172,786,476 downwards.
TTTGAGAAAAGCACATGTGAGGTGTCCCTTGGCCATTAATGCCTTGTCCCCTCACTTTCCCTATAAATATCAACCCATCCTCTCATCTATTTCGACTCCTCACTCTTCCCCAACGAATTTATGGTCTCATTACCTCCCATGGAGTCCTCCCAAGGTGCCCCCAAGCCCTCAAGGTCCCAACCTTTGAGGTTTAAGAGTTACATTTTAAGGTAAGGGATCCGACCTCTCTCTTTCATTTCATGTAATCTCTTTTATGTCATTCCTTTTATGCTCCATGTTCTTATGTTGGAGGATGTTCTTTTATACTCCTCTTACTTCCCTTTTCATTTTAATGTAGTGAGAGATCCCCTCTTACTCTCATTATTTCGTTTTATGAAGTTTTAAGTGGCGCCGTTAGGCTGCCGAAATTTTTGTAACGGATTCTTTCTCCCTTCTCATTTTCAAGATCTATTTTCATGTAAAGTATTTCTTGTTCCTTTTTTATTTATGTTGGGGTATGATCTCTAAATTTATCATACTGATCTTTTATTATCATTTGATGAGAGACCCCATTTGATCGCTTCAATTCAGTATTTTGAAGTTTTAAGTGGCGCCGTTAGGCTGCCGAAATTTTAAGTGGTTCTTCACCCTTCTCGTTTTGAAGTTCTACTTTCATTTCAATTCTTTCAAGTTCCTTTTTGTTATGTTGGGGTATGATCTCTATATCTATCATACTGGACTCTTATGTTCATATGATGAGTGGCCCCATTTGATCTCTTCAATTCAGTATTTTGTTGAAGTTTAAGTGGCGCCGTTAGGCTGCCAAATTTTTAAGTGGTTCTTCACCATTCTCGTTTTGAAGTTCTACTTTCATGTCAATTCTTTCAAGTTGATTTCTATTATGTTGGGGTATGATCTCTATATCTATCATAATGGACTCTTATTTTCATATGATGAGAGACCCTATTTGACCTTGTCAATTCAATTTTGTTGAAGTTTAAGTGACGCCGTTAGGCTGCCGAATTCTCACAAGAGAAATCTTTTTTTTCCTTTCATGTTCTTCATTTCATATGGTATATTTTCAAATTTCATTACCATGTTCTTAAATCTATTATATTTTGTCCCTCTACTGTTTGATGGGTCATTTATGAATGTTTGACCCATGTCCCCTCTCATTTCAATGTTTTCTAAAACCTTGTCACATAGCCGTTATGCTGCAGAATTTTCGTCTCAAAATGCCTCTCTCTTTTCTCAAAATTATTTTATGTTATAAAGTGAATACTCAAAGCTCTTATTTCTACAAGGGTATTCACATATATATCAAAATGTTCTATTTTGAATTCTGGTATTTACATACATGAGACCCTCTTTCCCTTTCCGTGGGTTTAAAGTGACGTAAAGATCATGTCTTTAAAGCAGTTTTTAAAATGTTATGATTATGAAATGAAACCCATTTATTTTATGCTATATGGGTTATTTATGAAATTTATGATGATGATATATGTGGCCCACATGATAATAAAGGCAAATTTAAGGGTGCGCCCTGATAGCGCTCCATTGCATTGGGTAATGATGTAACCACTAGAGATTACAATTTTCACGATACCTTGGTGAATAACCTTGGTAATTTTCAAATGACACCTGGGGGATGGACCTTGGTGATATGTTCATGATTGTCTATGTTAAATGATGTAGCCACATCTTCAAGTTATGAAAAATGTTATTTTTATTATGAAATGCCTCATGATTTCTTTCTCATGCCTTAAAGTTCTTTTCATGTCCTTATTGAAGTATATCAAGTTCACATGTAAAATGTTCCTCTTGTTTCCCTTACTGGGCCTCCTGCTCACCCTTTCTTTTGATGTATGTCCCCAGGTTATGAGATGCAGTCATGAACCTAGGGTGAACTTAAGGAGAATCCTTTCAAGTGTTTAAGAAGAATGATTTATGTTGCTTTCATGTATTTTTGTTCCTAGTTTCCAAGACACTAGACCTTAAAGATCCTCGGTTTTGTAAAATGTAATGAAAGTTTATGTGATAAAAAGGAGGGATGCTATAGTTGGTATCAAAGTATGGTTTAGTTATTTATGGAAATTAGGATAAGAAAACTTTAGGAAGAATCCTATAGAAAAGTTAAAATATTGGAAATCTTCCTGGTATTTTGGTGAGTATTGAGTAAGGGGTTGCCAAGAAAATACATCCCTGTCTGGATACGAGTAGGTAGAGGTGGCTCTGGCACAAATGTACATAGGGGTAAAACCCGAAAACACCGCTTTGAGCTAGACTCGAACGGTAACTGGTACACGACAACGGGCCTTGCTGCACTCTTGGTTACGACACTCCCGGGGGATATGCTTTGGTAAATTCATAAGCTTGGTATGAACCATTGTTAAAGGAACAAAGGTAAAATAAAATAAAGATTCACATAAGAATATATGATCATGGATAACCTAGATGGGAACCTAGGGGATCACAAGTTAGGGTATACTTTTCAACTACAAGTTATGCTTATATGCTTTAAGTTTCTTTTCATGATTATTGGCTAAGTATTTAAGCCCCTAATTATAGTTTCTTTTCTTAGATAATGGCTGGAAATGGAAGAATATGTCTCAACAACCAATGTGATAGGAAATGCTACGATTTCCATATTAATATGACAGAGATGATTAGGGGATTAAAATATGATTTTTATTTTGGAAGACGTTCACTATTTTGGGGACCCTATATGATCGAGGTAAATAGATTACAACGGTATTTTCATTGAGGAGTAAGGTTGACTTATATTTGAAGAATCTATGAATTTAAGGAGGACTTATAGTAATTTAGGTTACTTATGGGAATGATTAACCTATCTTGGGATAAATATGTTTAGGTTAGATACTTTTGTTATAAGATGTTAGGAGTGGTTGATGTTATTTGGAGATGAACAATGAAGTTTATCTTGGAAGACTATGTTATCAAATCCTTCTTGTATTTGGGTTTCAATCTTAGTTTGGTTTATTTTGAGGAATTTTAAGGACCGTTATTTATGGAATGGACTATGATGAAATTTGGGTAGTACCATGGAACTTTGAAGATTTAAAAGTAGTTTCCATTCCTATGGGATTCTTTTTGAAGAGTTGTTTTACCTTACCCTTTCTTTTTTTGGGATAATGATTAAAGATAGAAGAAATAGATAGTTGATCTTTTGTGGATTATGTGATTATCTAGAAGATGATTCCTGTGTTTTGATGAGACCAAGTAGTTTTGAATGCTCATCGTTTGGGAAAAAATTAGTTTTGGTATAAACTTTTTAAAGTACGAAACTCTACATGAAGATAGATATATTTCCTTATGTTTTTGTTCTATGTTGTAAATGAATTCCTCAAAGTTATGAAAAGGAACGTAAAACAAAAACGTTGTTGGTTTATGTTTCCTACTGGGTAATCAAAGACTGCTTACACACATCATAATTTTGGGATTTTCTGGTGGTTAACTTCCTCCTAATCATGTTTTCTATCACTCTCCTTTAGAACGTGACCCTTTGTTTTCTCCTCCATGTCCATGTTTTCTACATGGAATCCTAGTATGAGTAAACTCGGGTGGCCTTTGTACTTCCTTTTCTTTCTTTTAAAGTAATGGTGTTACTGACTCTTTTTCCGATGTGGGACTTTCAATGAAATTTCAAAACACAATTTTAAAAATTGCGAGGACGCAATTTCTTAAGGGGGGAAGATTGTAACGGCCCGAAATTTTTGAATAAATCTTGTTTCCTAATTTCATGTGTTATTTTATTTTATTTTTATACTCAACAAAAATGTTTTATGTGATAAACATGATTATAATTAAAATGAGACCAGTGGGTTTTGACTGTTATATGACCATCGGTCAATATGACCGCTGTGAACAAAATGTTTTGATTATTGTCTCTAAATATAAGTAATATTGGTTAATTATTATAGAAAGAAGATTTGATGGCGTCACCTAGTAGTCTTGGACCGATCGAAGCCCATCTAACAGAGCTTGGGAAGGAGGTAGCACCATTGGGCTTTGCTCTGGACCAAATCCAAGCCGAACTTCATCATGTGAAGCTAGAACGGAATCGTCTTCGTGAGAAGTTCAAACTGATAGAAATTACTACTCGGGCAATGTTGACTGAGCCTCCCCAAGATTCTATCACCCTAGCACACCTTACTCTTAGGTCCTATGCTGGTATTATAAGGGGCTATGTAATGAGACCGTAACTGCCTTGTGTAATCCTTGTTTTAAATAAAAATTGGGATTTCTTCTTATGATGAAGTTTATGAATTTTCAAATGACCGGATAAAAATAGTATGCATATTTTTGATGAATTTTCAAAAGGATATTTTCAAAAAAATGTTTATGTAAACCTTAAATAATTTAAAATGTGTAATGATTTTCAAAAAATGGTCTTCTACAATTATGTCCAGTACGAAATTTAGAGTCTAATAAGATCAACTTGATTTTTGATGAATAGTAAATTGTGAATAGTGATTTTACCCTTAGGATTAGTTATATGACCAAATGGATTAGTAATCTCACTTAAAGAAAGTTTTAAAATAATCTAGGCACCTTGATTAAGTAATGTGATTCAATAAAATGGTTAAATAACGGTTTCATAAATTATTATTCAAGTATTAGTTTTTTCGGGTGAATAGTGTTTTTTAATTAAAAATTAAATTAAAAATATTTAGAAAATTATTTTTATAAAATGGATATCATTTTTGAACTCAGAGCACCGATATTATGTTATGGAAATTTTTGGGGGTTTTTCTAAAAATAATGAATTTTCGGTGAATAGTGTATTTATTTAAAAAATAAATTAAAAATACTTAGAAAATTATTTTTATAAAATGGAGTTCATTTTTGAAATCAGAGCATTGATATTTGGTTAATGTGAAATTTTGGGATTTTTCTGAGAAAGTTGAATTTTCAGTGAATAGTAAAAATACACTTTTAGGATTTCGGTATGTTTAATGACATCATAACTGTGTCATGATGATGTCATGGGATCTTTTAAGGGTTTTCCGGCCAAGGGTGATGAATTATTGTTTTGGGGGCCCCCTGTGGCCTAACTCCATGATAAATTCCAAGGGAGAGCACATGGGTTTGAGAAAAGCACATGTGAGGTGTCCCTTGGCCATTAATGCCTTGTCCCCTCACTTTCCCTATAAATACCAACCCATCCTCTCATCTATTTCGACTCTTCACTCTTCCCCAACGAATTTCTGGTCTCATTACCTCCCAAGGAGTCCTCCCAAGGTGCCCCCAAGCCCTCAAGGTCCCAACCTTTGAGGTTTAAGAGTTACATTTTAAGGTAAGGGATCTGACCTCTCTCTTTCATTTCAAGTAATCTCTTTTATGTCATTCCTTTTATGCTCCATGTTCATTTGTTGGAGGATGTTCTTTTATACTCCTCTTACTGCCCTTTTCATGTTAATGTAGTGAGAGATCCCCTCTTACTCTCATTATTTCGTTTTATGAAGTTTTAAGTGGCGCCGTTAGGCTGCCAAATTTTTTGTAACGGATTCTTTCTCCCTTCTCATTTTTCAAGATCTATTTTCATGTAATGTATTTCATGTTACTTTTTTATTTATGTTGGGGTATGATCTCTAAATTTATCATACTGATCTTTTATGATCATATGATGAGAGACCCCATTTGATCGCTTCAATTCAGTATTTTGAAGTTTTAAGTGGTGCCGTTAGGCTGCCGAAATTTTAAGTGGTTCTTCACCCTTCTCGTTTTGAAGTTCTACTTTCATGTCAATTCTTTCAAGTTCCTTTTTGTTATGTTGGGGTATGATCTCTATATATATCATACTGGACTCTTATGTTCATATGATGAGAGACCCCATTTGATCTCTTCAATTCAGTATTTTGTTGAAGTTTAAGTGGCGCCGTTAGGCTGCCGAATTTTTAAGTGGTTCTTCACCATTCTCGTTTTGAAGTTCTACTTTCATGTCAATTCTTTCAAGTTCCTTTCTATTATGTTGGGGTATGATCTCTATATCTATCATACTGGACTCTTATGTTCATATTATGAGAGACCCTATTTGACCTTGTCAATTCAATTTTGTTGAAGTTTATGTGACGCCGTTAGGCTGCCGAATTCTCACAAGAGAAATCTTTTTTTTTCTTCCTTTCATGTTCTTCATTTCATATGGTATATTTTCAAATTTCATTACCATGTTCTTAAATCTCTTATATTTTGTCCCTCTACTGTTTTATGGGTCATTTATGAATGTTTGACCCATGTCCCCTCTCTTTTCAATGTTTTCTAAAACCTTGTAACATAGCCGTTATGCTGCAGAATTTTCGTCTCAAAATGCCTCTCTCTTTTCTCAAAATTATTTTATGTTATAAAGTGAATACTCAAAGCTCTTATTTCTACAAGGGTATTCACATATATATCAAAATGTTCTATTTTGAATTCTGGGATTTACATACATGAGACCCTCTTTCCCTTTCCGTGGGTTTAAAGTGACGTAAAGATCATGTCTTTAAAGCAGTTTTTAAAATGTTATGATTATGAAATGAAACCCATTTATTTTATGCTATATGGGTTATTTATGAAATGTATGATGATGATATATGTGGCTCACATGATAATAAAGGAAAATTTAAGGGTGCGCCCTGATATCCCTCCAATGCATTGGGTAATGATGTAACCACTAGAGATTACAATTTTCACGATACCTTGGTGAATAACCTTGGTAATTTTCAAATGACACCTTGGGGATGGACCTTGGTGATATGTTCATGATTGTCTATGTTAAATGATGTAGCCACATCTTCAAGTTATGAAAAATGTTATTTTTATTATGAAATGCCTCATGATTTCTTTCTCATGCCTTAAAGTTCTTTTCATGTCCTTATTGAAGTATATCAAGTTCACATGTAAAATGTTCCTCTTGTTTCCCTTACTAGGCCTTCTGCTCACCCTTTCTTTTTATGTATGTCCCCAGGTTATGAGATGCAGTAATGAACCTAGGGTGAACTTAAGGAGAAGCCTTTCAAGTGTTTAAGAAGAATGATTTATGTTGCTTTCATGTATTTTTGTTCCTGGTTTCCAAGACACTAGACCTTAAAGATCCTCGGTTTTGTAAAATGTAATGATAGTTTATGTGATAAAAAGGCAGGATGCTATAGTGGAAGCAAGAACTAAGAAGGAATAATGTAAATTGGGAGGTAATATCACAACCCTCCTTTATAAAGAAGATGGAATGGATGGTAAAGTTTCGTGAACTTCTTTCTTCAATTTGAAAAAGAGATAATGACCCCCACGTCCTACCTCTAGTAGGCCCTGGGGTAGTGACCATCACCAAGGGTATAAAAATATCACAAAAAATGGGAGGCATTACCCTTATTATAGTAAAAAATATTTAGAGATAAGATTTATTAACCTCAAAAAATATAAGGTAGGTATATGTACAAAAGAATCCAAACCAAAAATCCAACCAACATGCATGTTTAAAGTGTATTTGATAAAAAAGTTAGAGTCTCCAATGTAAATGCCAAAAGGTCAAAGCTAAGTAGTGACACGAAAACTGTCCCAACGTCTAAGCTAGTATGGTCTAGCATGGTCCACATAATCTCCCTAGAAACTTGAATATAATTTTATATAGGTAGTTTGAGAATACAAGTATACTCAGTGGGAAAATCAGAGTTACCCATGTACAACTTGGAGAATCATACTAAATCCCCTGTGAGAAACCAATAGAAAATAAAATGAATCTTACAAGGTATACTATCCACCCCAGCCTCTAAAAGGAATTCTCACCAAATAATGTATGTCATGTAAGGTAAAAGAGTAAGCACATCAATCTTTGGGTACCACACACCACTTCCCACTGCTTAACTGCTCATCCCTAATAGAAAACGTCCAGGTGCTTCAAGATCTTCCATAAATACCACTATCATAATCTACTTGGAAACACCTAGGCCACATACCACATCCCACCCGCAAACACATGGGAAAAACACATCACACCCCTCCCATAGACACCTGGTCCACAAAAACACAACCTTGTCTCAAAGAAAACTGGGGAATTAAAATTGATCTCATCCCAAAGACACCTAGGTAGTACACCTCTCCCACAGACACCTAGGCCTCACAAAAACACTAAAACATGCACGAAGAGTCTAGGGCTAACAATTTTTAGAATAGGGATCAAATAAGATCCAATTACAAACCATCAATCCTCCCACTAGGATTTTGGGAAAGTACTCCATCCCCCATAACAATGGGGGTGTTTGACATGTAGTTCTAAACACATATCGGGTGTGTATAGATATAAAAAGGTACTACATGTATATATATATGTACCAAACCCTCAACCGAACCAATGGGTTTTCAAAACAACAACCAGACCACACCAAAAATTTCCTTGTTGCCAACCCTAAATGCATGTACCACCAGAAATAGTGGTCACTTCCATAAGTGGATAAATTAACCTTGATTCACTATAATCCACAACTCGAAACATACCCCATCCAATTCATTTAACTAGTTTTCATTATGCATTATCCGTTCATTTATTTATTTATTTATCACATCCCTACACAAGAAACTACCAAACACAACAAACCACAGGAACATCATAACCCACAGACACTTCACAAGGTCCCTATAAACTATGGGCGAAAGGAACACACATGGTAACCCCATCCTTATTCAAAATCATCCTTGAAAAACCATAATCAGTAGCCCCACTACAATAAAAAAACCATATACATAAAAATAAAACTCACATAGCTTGAAGACCCACTACACCCTCCCCTATCTTAAACACCCATTCAACCACTTCTACCACCATTCTTCAAAGTAATGCCGCACTGCCCATACTCTCAAAAAGAAAACCTCAACATACCAAATCCCAACCACACTTGGCAGACCGACTGCATAACAACACCACCCCTGATAAACCCACAAGCCTAAACATAACACAACCCAAAACTACATCCCCACTGGATAACCACTTCCTAGATGCAATCCCACTACATAAAAAGTTCATCCGTTCCATAATCAACCAATATATCAACTTGAGATTGAATTACACCACCCATACCACCACATACACACAACCACACTCCCAGTTATAACATCACATGACCAACAAAAACACAAGGTCGAAAAAAACCACACATCGCACAAAATGACACTAAACAACAATGTGTATTCATATTTAGCAACTATTTTTCTCTAATTAGAGTTTAATTATTTAGGGGTGATCATAGAATATGTTTATTATTGGAGATAACATTTATTTAACCGAATTTATTTGGTTAATAATGTTTTCATGTACACAATTTTTCATGAAAATATTAGAAACATGTATTCATGAGTACGGTGCACAAAAAGATACCAAAAATGGAAATTTTTTCCATAGGGCATACGTGTAACCCAATTTACAACATGGATCAAGGATAATAGATAAAAAAACATCATCGTTATCATCCCACCCCTTATTTATGACTTCTTTTAAAAGGATCCAACCATATTCTTAATTAGACATCAGTATACCCACCCCACATGATACACAATTGAAAGAGAGATGAAGGAATCTATACATGGAATAACAACCGATCAATAATTCCTCATTGCTGTGAATATAGGGGGTCACAAAAGAAGCATGAGAAACTTCTAGAGAAATTTTTTACAGAATCATATAGCACATGAACTTGAATCCTTGGGGAAGAAAAGTTTTAGGAGCACCCTAAGAAAAATGAAACACATTGGGAATATGAGGTCTCATTTTATAAAAGATAGATCCTATATCAATATAAGGGAAATGGTTTAAAGGGACCTTAAAGTCAGATCACAGACAGAATGACACAATTTTACTATTTCAAAGTCCTGGGAGCATTAAGATATTAACGATATAATTTATATCCTTTCAAACTACATTGGAATTGCTCAAACATGACTTTAAACTCAATTTAAATAAAATAAAACAATGGGGAGGGGGGAAGAAATTGGAAAAACTAGAAATGAAGCATTGATGGGTGAGTCGTTGACAAAAGTTACTGATAGTGAGTCACTGATTCCTAACTCAACGATGCAAGACACCAATGTGACTCCCCATCATGAGTCATTGATGCCACTCACCGACACCAATCACCTAATCCACTCACTGATGATCATCTTACCAAATACCGGACTACCAATGCCTCGACCTACCGACTCACTGACCTACAACACGCTGAGTCAGTGATAGAAAAACTAGAATTTTGGAAAACTCTTTCAATGACCTACTATTGCATCCTAGAACACCATAAACATTGGATTTTGAAAAATTAATGGATCAAGGATGTCTGATTAATTACATTAGATACCTCTCATAATATTCTCACCCTCAAGAATTCAAAACCAAATCTAAAAGAAAGAGGGATCTGAACAACCACCCCGTAAGATACCTCTCAAGGATAAACCACCCTAAGCTATTTGAAAGATGGAGTGAATCCTCAACATCTGATAACACCTCCTCCCAAATCTGCTAACCAAAACATATGCAAGATAACCAACACAAGAACCAACTATCCTCACATATGAATTAGGGAATTCTTTCCTCCATGTGACGATATTAACCACTCAAGGTGGTGCTAAATCACCCACACGAGTTTAATCACATCTTAATTAACGTGTCTTGATTATGAATTTGGTCATTCCCTTTCCACATGTCAAGATTTAATCACATGTACAAAAAAATAAAACAAATCAACTCATAGAAAAAAAGTTCAATAACTACATCACAAACAATGACACACAAGAAAAACTAAAAACAACTCCAGGTTCAGGGCACACATCTTTGATTCTCACTCCAAAGTACTATCCTCTAGGTCACCATTCCTCTACAACATACAGACCAAAAGAATGGTCCATCCAAGAATAACCTTATCACAACGATCCTGGATATCCATTGGCCACTCCAGGAATGTTGCATCATCCTCGATATCCAACTCTCCTGCGTCAATGACATGATAGTCATTGTAAAGATACCAATGAAGTTGGATAAAATTTGAGATGTAATGGATTCTACTCAAATATGGTGGTAATTCCAACTGGTATTCCACCTCACCTACTCACCTCAATAGCTTGAACGGTCTGATGAACCATGGATAAATCTAGCTCCCTTGGCCAAACCTCCGCTACCCACATCAAGGGGAAACCTTCAAGAAAATGTGGTTCCCAACCATGAACTCCAACAACCGTCTCATGCAATCAGAGAATTGATTCTTTTGATCTAGTGTTACCTTCATCCTCTCAGAGATAAGATGAATCTTCTAGGTCATACTCTACATCACGTCCAATCCAAGAACAACTGACTCCCTAACTTCCGTCTAACACAAAGGTGAACGACATGACCTCCCGTAAAAGAACTAGAATGGAACCATACCCAGGGAGGGGTGATAAATATTATTGTATGAAAACTCTACCAAGGAAAAATCTCTCACCCAAGACCCAACAATGTACAAATCCTAATATCATAGTATGTCCTCTAATATTTGGATGGTCCTCTATATCTTCCCTTCTTTTTGAGGGTGGAAAGTAGTGGTGACCCATAACTGAGTTCCAAAATCATGATGTAATCCCTTCATGAATCATGTGGTAAAATGTGTCTCTGGATAAGAGATAATGGGTCTTATAAATCCATGTGGCTGCACCACATCATCCACATTCTTTCTCTCATAGGCATCCACTATTCTTGAATCCTTAATTTATAAGAATTTATCAAATTTAAATAGCTAATCCACTACTACCCAGATTGCATCACAACCTCCCTGAACCCTGGGTAATCATATAATGAAATCCTTAGATATTTCATCCCACTTCTAATCAGGGATATCTAAGGGCTGCCACAAACAGTTGGGAACATAGTGCTCAGCCTTCACCTGCGGGCACACAAGTCACTTTTCCATGAACTCCCCCACTGTCTAATTCATCCTAGGCCACCATAACTATTGAATCATGACACTGTAAATCTTGGAATCTCTCTATTGTACTGCTAGGGGTTAGATATGAAAAAGAGGAAGAACTCTCTCACGCATCGCCACAAGAAAAAATGGATTCTCACAAAATGTCATCCAATTTAGAGCATCCTCCGACCATCCCTCTAGAGCATCACTTAGGTGAAACTGATCAAGAATAACCTATGACAATGAGCCTCCCTTATAAGACTCCTCAACCTACTACCTCATAGATTCTTGAACTATCATCTGATATAGACAGTCTCTACCATCGTACATTTCTAAATCTATGTGAAAGGCATCCAACTCCAACATTATCTCCAAGAATCCATAGATTCCCAGACTACCTCTATCTGTGAATTCCATTTCAATGAATCAAATAAATCATTACCCTTTCCTACGGTGTATGAAATCTAAAAGTCATATTACTTGAGAAACACCATCCACCTCTGATGTTGCAAGTTCAGATATCACTAGGAGAAGATGTACCTCAAGATCTTGTGATCCATAAAGACCACACATTTCTCCCCAATGAGGCAATGTTGCTACAACTTTAGTGATAAAAAAATGATAAAAGATCCAGATCATGGGAGGAATATTTAAATTAATTGGGATGTAACCACATATACCGATAAGAGATCACTCATTTCTTCCACATCAACATACACCCCATGCCTAGATGCGAAGCATCATAAAACAACTAAAACCTCTCCACTTTTTATGGAAACCAAAGCAATGGGGAACTGACAAACTTCACCTTTATATTGTTGAAAAAAACCTAGAAATTATCTCTCTACATACAATCCTGACCTTTTTTGGTTAGATCCATCAATGGAGATGATATTTGGGAGAAATTATGTACAAAGCTTTGATAATACCATGTTAGATAAAGAAAAAAACTGACATCTACCACATTATTGGGTGTTTCAAAAGAAACAAATGCCTATCCCATTAAAGGTTCCACCACTACACCCTATCAAGATTCCACATGTCCAAGGAAGTGGACCTCTCGTGTCCAAAAATTTCACTTGGATAGATTTTTGTACAGAGGTGGGGTCAAAGGACCTCCGAGATAGCACTGAGATACTCAGTATGATCCTCCTCTAACTTCGAGTAGATCCAAATGTCATCAATGAATATGATAATGAAAAGGTCTAGGAACTCATGAAATATAGAGTTCATAAGCTCCATGAACAAAGTCGGTTCGTTTGTAACACCAAACGACATAACTATGAACTGGAAGTGCCCATACCTGCACCTCTAAGAAGTATTCATGATGTTACCCTCCTTCACCCTCAATTGGTGATACCTAGACCATAGAATGATCTTAGAAAACCATATTCCTCACCCAAGTTGGTTGAAATGTTAATTTATCCTTAGGTGAGGGTAACCATTCTTGACTGTTACATAATTTAATCTCTAGTATTCTATACACAACCTCAGACCACTATCTTCCTTCTTCACAAACAAGATCAGAGAACCCCAAAATGATACATTGGGATGGATAAATCTATTCCTCATCAGATAGTCAATCTATATCTTCAACTCCATTAGCTCAGAAGGATCCATCATATTAGGATCCCTCAAAATCAGGCTAGCATCGAGTTGTAAGTCTATCCTGAACTGAACGTCACATCAAGGGGGTAAGGTCACATCCTCTGTAGGGAAAACATACAAGAAATCCCCAAAAACTATGGGAACCCACATCATTCTAGCATCCATAGGATCTACTAATAGGTCGACCAACATAGAATGAAAAGGCTCGACACACCGAATTCCCATCAGAAAACAATGATCTCCAAGGAAAGACACAAGTTGTCTATCTACATAAAAAAACATGACTCTTATTGGGAAGAAATCAATGGAACCATGAATAGAGTACAACATGTAGATGCCAAGGATAACAATGTATGAATTCATGTGTATTAGAAATAGTTCCCCACTATATTTATGTGATCTCAACTACAATCTATATCCATGAAAACCATCTAACAAGTTCATCTGACCTCTGACTGGTGTACATAACACCAAGGGCACAAAAAGTCTATCTATATCCATTCCCAGAGAATGGGTCATTATAGGTGAAATAAAGGAGTATGAATCTCTTGAATCATACAAGTTGCAAACTAGAGTACTGAATAATTTGATCATACCTAGAATGATCTATTTGTCAGGATGTAACTAATTCCTCTCTGGTGTGTAACAGACCGTGCCCACAAGATCCACTTTCATAACATACCCACACACACCTAGGCCACATAGCACATCCAACCCATAAACACCTAGGACACAACACATAAAATCCCAACAACAGACACATAAGAAAAAAAACACAACCTCATAACAAAGACACATGGGAAAGTACAATGTATCTCATCTCGAAGTCACATGAGAAGAACACATCTCTCACAGACACATGGGCCTCATAACCGCACTACAACCTACCCGAAGAGTCTAGGGAAACCAATGCCTAGAATAGGGAGTAGATAAGATCCAATAACCTATCAGCTATCCTCAAAATAGGATATTGGTAAAGGACACCCTCCCCTATAATGATGTGGGTGTTCAGCATGTAGTTCTAAACATGGGTTGAATGCATATAAAAATCACAAGGAACTAAATGTGTGTGTTTGTGTGTACCAAAAACTCTGCCAACCTATTGGTTTTCAAAACAAAAACCATCCCACACCAAAACTTCCCTTGAATCCAACCCTAAATGCATGTTTCACCACAAATGAAGGTCACTTTCATAAGTCAATAAATGAACACCACTTCACTACAAGCCACAACTCAAAACATATCCCCAACCAATTAATTTAACCAATTTTCATTATGTATTATCAATTAATTTATTTATTTATCAAATTCCTAATTGGGATACTAAAAAACACATCACACCATAAGAAAATCATAACCCACACGCACTTCAGAAGGTCATTGGGAAGTCTGGGTGAAAGGCTCACGTAAGGTAACATGATTCTTCTTCAAAATCATCCCCCTAAAACCATCCTTGGCAGCCTCGATGCACCAAAATCACCATATCCAGCAAAATAAACTGACCCATCTTGCAGTCCCACTGCACACTCCCCTCTCTTGAACACCCATTCAATCACTACCACAATCATTATTCAATGTAATGATGCTCTATCCTTCCTCTCAATAAGAACACCCCCACACACCTCATCATAACCAAAATCGGTATCCCCACTACATAACAACACCAAAACATGGAAACCCACAATCATAAACATAAAACAACCCAAACCTGTAACCATGTTATCCAACCACTACCTAGATGTAGTCCTACGGCATAACAAGTTCATCCATTCCACAATTAAGAAATCTATCAACTTGATATTCCATTACACTACTTGTGCCACCCCATACACACAACCACACTCCCAGTCATTGAATCACATGAACATCACAAAGACAAGTTAGAACATAACTATACACAACACAAATCCACAACAAACAACAAGGTGTATTCAGATTTAACAACCCTCATTGTTTAATTCCACATTCATTATTTAGGGGTGATCACAGAATAAGTAAATTTTTGGGGAATCCATTTTTTTTCTAGGTATACATGATTAATCATGTTTTCAGGTTCACAGCTATTCAACGGAATATTAAAAAAATATTCATGATTATGGTGTGTAAATAGAGACAACCAATAACCATGATTTTCTGAGAGAATACAATGAACATAATTCATAGCATGGATAAAATATAATAGATAAAACAAAGAAAACATCATTGCCATCTCCCCACCCACTATTTACTAATTATCTTAAAAGGATCCAACCGTATTCACAAGAATACATCAGTGTACCAACCCTGCATGATACAAAATCGAGAGAGATATGAATGAATATCTACTTGGAATAATAAATGATCAATAATTCAACCTTCCCAAGAAAACATGAGGCCACAAAAGCAGTAGGAGAAACTCCCAAGGAAAAACTGAACATACTAATATAGCACAGGTGCATGAATCCTCGTGGAATAATGGTTCTAGGAACACAAAGAGAAAACAAAAACACCGTAGTTAGAGAAGTTCTTGAATTAGAAAATCTAGATCCTATATCAACAGGATGGAAATTTTTTCAAGGTCTATTAAAGTTAGATAGTTTCAATGATCATGTGGGTTGACTATTTCAAAGTCCCATGAGCATTAAGATATTAGTGATATAATTCATATCCTTTAAAATGCCTTTAGAAGGGATCTAACACAACTTGAAAATTGATTTACATCAAATAAAATGTAGGAGGGGTGTAACTAAAAAAACTGGGAAAAACTGGAAATGACTCACTATTTGGTGAGTCTCCTACACGAGTCACCAATAGGGTGTCACCGACCCCAGAATCACTAATGTGAGTCACTGATTTAACTCACAGACATGAGTCACCAATTTCACTCACCAACACCACTCACTAATGCCACTCACTAATTCCACTCACTGATGCCACCCACCAACACCACTCACCGACACCACTCTCTGACGCCAGCCACCGATTCCACTCAGCGATGCCACATACCAATTCCCCATCCTACCGATGCCCTAATTTAATGATGCCCCAATGTACCAACCCCTTCCCCTTAAACATGTCATCCATCCCTATTAGAAAGATACCAACTCCCTATCTCAAGCTGATAGAGATTTTTGAAAGGGATTCCAAAACATTTAGTCATAATATAGTGTTTTCCCTCAAATAGTTTCCTGTTATACTTTCATGGATCCAACTTTGATGAATGATTAACACAATACACTATTTCAATAGATATTTTTGAGAAATAATAAAACAATTGGATTTTTCTTATTCATGAAATGGTTTGAATTTAAAAATTTCAACAAGTTAATAATGGAGAAACTAAAAAATAACAGTCATACCATGATCGATTCATTCATTAATGCATCATGACTTGAAGCATCTTTCTTGTAATTTTACATCATTTCCATGAAGAACGCACACATAAATTAATATATAGTGTTTCATCATTATTTCATGATAACCATAATTAATTAATATAAAGTGGAATTTATGGGGTAAATATTTGGTCAACTATTAGTTTTATATAAATACCTTAAATGGTCCTAGTTTGGGGATATATATTTAAAAACCCCAAGTTTATAAATAACATTTTCATCATAAAATAAATGTGTGTTATAATATACTATATAGTATTATAAACATAAACAAAATTATTTTATTTCATTAATAAAATCTGTTAAATTAATTATAAATGAAACTAATTTAAATTACAACCATTAAATCTAGACAAAATATATAAAATTGAAAACCTCAAATGAGAAAATATGGATCACCCTAATCTTCTAGAAATATCACCCCACTTCCATCACTATAAGAAAGAAAAAAATGTCAGTAAACCAATCCTTATATTAAAAAATGGAAATATATAACCTTTAGGGTAATTGACATTATTATTGAGTGAAGGAACAAAGTGATATTTATATTAGGTAATGGTGCCATTTGAACAATAACCTAAGCATTGGAAATAGTAACATGTCTATTTGGAATAGTAAGCAGACCAATTAGAATAGTAATTTTACCAGAAATTAATAAATCATGATATAAATAATATTAATTATGATTAATTTATTAAAATAGAGATTTTATAATTCTACAAAATAAATATCATTATTTAAAAACTCTATTAAAATATAAGTATATTTTTTAATATACTATATTATAATGTATTTGGGAAAAATAAAATTTTTTATATTAAAAATTTAAACTAAATATTTTAGAATTTTATTTTTATAAAATGATTATAATTTTTAAAATCCACAAATCAACATTTTCCAAGAACTTATTTTTTGTATTTTTTTGAAATACTTCAAATTTTATGTGAATAGTACAAATAAAGTTTTTCAAATAACCAATTTATCTTAAATTAAATCATTTGTGATGTAATAATGACATAATCATTTATATAACATTATTTTAGTAAATTATATATTTTATTTCAAAAATTATATATTAAAATTTAATAATCTTAATTTTCTAAACATAAAATGTACTTTCTAAAACCTAAAGTCCTAAGCGATTCCTTAAAATTACAATTTTTGTTTCTTTTCCACTTTCCATTTTAATAAATTAATGAATTATTTTTATAACTATTATTTATGGGAAGAAACCCACTATATTATATTTATATATGATTTATATTGTCAAAAATCAATAATAACATGTTTTTTATTTGTTATAATATTTTATTCAATATTTTAATCTAAAAATACCCCTCTTCTCAAGTATAAATAACCCATATCCCTTCCATTTGAAAACCACTACTAACAACCATTAAAAATCCCAATATCTATCAAAATAATACCTCTAAATAACCTTATAATACTTATGTACATTCTGGATAAATCCCATTCTAATCACCTTGGGAGTTGTAGTGTCTTACAAGAGAAGCTATACCCTGGAGAAAGTAAGTCCCTATTAATTATTCCCTTTTTTATACTTATCTTTTTTATTTTTCCCAATTCCTTTAAAAAATATATACAATACAATTTATTATAATTTATGTTAAATTTATATTAATTATATGAAACTATTGTAATTATCATTTTTTGACAAATATATTTTCATACTTCCCTTTACCTCTCTTTCGATAATGTCCTGTTAAAGGCTAGTTAACAGCCAATGGAGACATCACCCATAAATTTATTAAAACAACCTTCATGGATGGATAGTGTTAATTATATATAGTATATAAAAAATTAATTACATCATTTATCATATTATGTTGTTGATATTAATTTTCTACAAATAAATTTGAATGAAAAAGGAGAAATCAAAGCGAAACTGGGAATTTCTAAGTAAAAGATGATTTTAAAATTATTGAATGTCATCAACAGAAGTTAAGAAATATAATTAAATTATAAATGGTTTTATAATTGACTATAATTTACTTCTAGATAAATGTTCTAATAAATCTTTTCTTATTATTCAGGAGATGCCAAATCGATGAAATAAGAGGGGAATGAAGGTAAGGGGATTCTTGAACCAAACACCTTTTCTTTGAGTTATCCCACATTCATGACATATTTTATATGAATAATCATTTAATATTCCATAAATATTTTTTAATTATTATTAACATTTAGTTTCAAATATACACATATTTCTTACTTGATTTTCTGAGAAATACAATGATTTTCATTGAGATATCCCTCATCTCAATTATGTTTTGTTCAAAACTTTTCTATTTTATAAAATGATGGGATCCAGATGAAACATGGTCGACAACCCATGTGAAGGAAAATACAATGATTTTTCTAATTGAATCCCCAATTCCGTCAAAGGTGGAGTTAAAAAATTTATGGAAATTATTACCCAGCTATCTCAGGATATGAATACTAACTTGAACCACGTGGACCGTCCTCCTTCACCCATGAAGTATCAACTAGCCATTGAGTCCATTATATGAAAATTAATACAAATTTTTAGTGTAAATTATAATCAATTTTTTATAGAATAGTGGGATAACTCAATGAAGAATATATTTTTTTATCCATTATTCAAAGGAGAAGGTGACTTTCATGGATTATCATTTTAATGGAGAATCTGAAAAATGGTGGGAATTGAAAAAGAAAACCAAGACGAAGGACGAAATAGAAGAGACATATTGGGATGAATTTATGGAAATATTACATAACAAATATTTAACTAAAAATATTCATAAAAATATGGATAGATAATTTATAGAGTCAAAGGTAAAGGAAGGAAAACCCAAAATGACTTAGGAGGAGAACTTTACGAATCATGGAATATACACTATAGGATTTGTATTCAATAATGATAAAAAATAGAAAGATTATTTTGTGTATTTAAACCATGTATTAGAATGGATATAGGTATTCCATACTTTAGGAGTTATGAAATAGTGTTTCATTATGATATAAAAGTAGATATAGATATTGTTGAAGGATCCCATGTTTATGGATATTAAAATAGAAGAATAGATTTTCAAGATGGTGGATCAAATAAAAAATGAGGATAGAGGACCCAAATACCCACATGTAAAAAATGTGGGAAGAAACATAATGTGAATTTCCTCCAAGGGATTGAACAAATATTTAAGTTCTCGAGAAAAGGCCACTAATATTATGATTGTTGAAGATATGAGAAGAAAATCAACACCATGATTGAAGAAATAAAGGATCCTCATAATGCACCTCCTAAGGTTCAATTCTTCAATTGTAGGGAGAAAGGTAACTATGAAATCCAGTGTACTAATCCATGGTTACTTGAGGATAATCAGCATCATAAATCACTAAAGCCAAAGGAGAATGGTAAATTTTATTTCATCTCTACTGCTAAATATTATCATGAAAATATAGTTTCACTTGGTATACATCCAATTAACACATTATTGGAGAATCTATTATTTGATTTTGTCTCTATAGATTCCTTTAGATCTTTAAATTTTGATATAATTGTTGAATTGAAGCCATGATACCATAAAGTATAGATTTCTTTTGAAACAGTTAGTGTTTCAATCATTGAAACCAAAGTGTTGGACTCTTCTCCTATTGGTGTATTTGGGATGATTACTTAATGATAATTGTAATACTTCCCTTGATATAATTCAACGCTATGTTGGGAATAGAATTTATCTTATTGTATATAAAGAACATAAACAATTAGAAAAATAAAATATATTTTCATATTCCAAACCATACCATGCCCCCCTAAAAATGCAAGTAAGATCATGAACCTCTTTCTGAATACCACTCCATGGTATGGGTGTTGATACATAGTGAAGAAACTACCTTTCCTGAATGATAGATGTAAATAAATCTATCAACCAATAAAAAATTACTATTATTAGGGAATACAATAATATATTTATAGAATATTTACCATAAAATCCAACTTATTGGGAGATATAGTTATCAAAATATATCATACTCAAATCCAGTCATATCTCAAAATTTCCATTTAGGATAACCCGGATCGAACATGAAGAGTTAAAGAAGAAACTGAAATAAGATTTAGAAGAAGGATTCATATTACCTAGTACATTTCCTTGGTTCTCAACAATTCTAATTGCATTGAAAAAGGATGGATCAATGAGGTAGTGTGTCAGTTATCAGGATTCAAAAAATATAACCGTAAAAAAGCTATCATCTTCCAAGGATTGATGATTTGTCCGATCAACTATAAAGATATCAAAACTTCTCCAAGTAGGATCTTCATTCTTGATATAATCAGCTATTGGTGAATGATGAAGATATTCAGAATACTTCATTCCATACAAGGTATTGACATTATTAGTTCATAGTGGTTACATTTAGATTTACTAATTCTCTTGTAATCTTCATGGATTTGAGGAATAAAGTCTTTAGAGGATACATAATTTGTTTTCAACTTAATTGATGCTATTATCATTTTCTAAAAGTTAAAGGAGGATCATGAAGCTCATCTATAGATTTTGATGGATACATTACTGAATGATATAATGTATGCTAAGATTATTACCTGTTACTTTTGGAAGAAGCAAGTTTCATTCATGGGGCACATGATCACAATTGAGGGAATATCTATGTATCTAATTATCCAATATAAGTGTCTAATATTCGTTGATTATATTTTAATATACATGATTTTCAATGTCCATTAACTTCATATTTAATGCATTTTATAAATTGAAATTTATTTCCCATTATATGTACAGTTCATGTTTAAAGTAAAAATTTGGGACCAATCGATATTTTTTTTTGGAAAAAATGAAATTCATTATTTGAATTTTATACTTTTTCGTATTTCTGATCACATTTTTCTATATTTTTTTTTATTTTAGGGTATAGGGATGAATTACAAGGGAAGATGAGAATTTTTGGTTATGAATGTTTAATGTTTTTGAAAAAGTATAATGGGCATTAGGCCCATAAAATAAAAGTGGATACAATATTTAAATCCCAATGAATCTAAAATTTTAACTATATATAGATATAATTATGAGGACCGTTTAATTCAGCTATGGAAAAATCTAATTCTGTTGTTTTGAGGGAGATCCAGTGATCTGGAGATGACATTTAATTTATGGGATAGATTTGAAGGCCCATAATGTGATGACACTAATTTCACCCTAAAATCCAAATTTATTATCCAATTGGAATGAAATATTCTTATATTTTATAAGAAACATAGAATATCATATTTATCTTCCATGTCCCCAAAAGATTCGGCCATCGTCAATGTCAAATTACAATGTTCAAAAGGGGGATGAATCTGGTCTTATTTTTGTGTTCAAAGTTGAAAAGTTAAATTTTATTTTATTTATCTCCCACATCTTACTATCGCAATAAAATAATAGGGAATTTATTGATGGGGACGTTGATCTAAGGCTCTAGTATTTCCTATTTAATGATATGGTTCTGAAGGGATTTATGGATCCTGATTTTACTCTTTCAATTGTAATTTCACACTTTCTTTTTGTAATTTCATCGCCATTTTTTCTCATGTAAATTCGTTTTTCACGTTCAATTTAAAATAAATTTTTTTCTTCTTTAATTTTTCAATTTATTATTAATATATTCTTTCCTTATATTTAACACATTGATAATATTGAATCATGGTGTGAATATATTCACACCAGTAATTATAAAATTCCTCCCATAATGACAGAATGTTCATTTTTTATGTTTTTCTTATTTAATTCCACCTTTATAAGTCAACTTACTGCTTCCATAGGTATAATAGAAAAAAATTGGAAAAAATATATTATTGGTTAATACAAGGGAGTAGCAATGGTCCATATTGGATGTGATTTTTTGATCCCAAATTCTTAGAACAATTCATAATTTTCAAAGTTCCATTCAATTAGTTATTCTCTTCTTTTTCTACATAATATTTAAAGATAACACATTTTGAGTTCTAGTAAGATCCAATTACATAGAGAGTTCATTAAAGTGATACTCTATGTGAATTCATGATTTTCATTGGAATTGTGTATGAATTAAATTGGTGAATGATGTTGGAAATTATCTTGTTTTGTGGATAAATCTTGAATTATTGATCTAGAATTTTATAAGAAAATAAATTCATCAAATACACCCAAAGTAATGAACTAGGATCAACTAATTATATTAAATTGTAATTAATTAATTTTTTAAAACTCTTTAGTAATCCAATTAATTCAAACCCCTGTTGGAAAATTAATAACCAAATCAACCCCATATAATGTTGGTTTCTTTAGGTTTATTCTTGGGACACAAAGGATTGGATAACCCAAGATGTCCTACAAGTGAACAATTTGACCATGTAAAGTTGGTAAAATTGTGTGTCACTAAATTTGGAGCTGTTTCTGGGGACCCAAGTAATTAAACTTAAAACCAAATTCTAGTCCCCCCTATTTCAATTTTATCATTCCATTTCAATTATCTTTACCATTTCTCTCTCTGTGTGTCATGGAAATATCAAATCCAAATTTTTATCTACATTACCGGAGTATCTTCATCATTAACACAACATAAAATCAGGATTTAATCATGTTGAAATTCAGTATTTGGAAGACCCTAACTTATGAAATTCATTTAATAAACCATAGATTGATTACCACACACCTGATGAGATGTATAATATTTTTTGATGATTAACATTTAAAGGATAAAATTTTATCCCTCTCTAGGGTTTCTCTAGAGATTAATATTAGTGAAGTCTATGTTGTCCAAACTACTATTCAACGTAATCCCCAACAGTTACTTGAAAAATTATGTGAAAAATAGATAAAATGAATTCAAAAGTTTTATCATTGAGATTAAAACTACAGTGAATTTATACAATTATATAACCCATTCCTATTTAGGATTTAATTTCATCAATATTAATAGAAGATTCACGTTTCACACAATCCTCTCGTGAACAAATCCAAGATGTGAATATTTATAAGAGTGGGAAATTTAATAAAACAATTGAACCATTGATTCTCAAACCATCAGAGGATTTAAAAATACAAGAAGATTCTGAAGAACATATTTTAGAATTTTAGAAATCTGATATTTAGAAAAATAGTATTTTTTATGGAATATTAAAAGTTAGCCAGAGGAACCATAGGGAATTGTTGAAGGGTGTATAAATCATGATGAAATTGATTTTATGAATTTATATTATGGAAACATATATCCAATGATGAATCTCTTTTAGATGTCCCCAATTGGGACTTTTTAGGATCAATACTAAGTAGAACCTTAGGTGAAATCACAAACATCGAGTCTAACCCCATTCTTAACACTAATATAGAAATTGTTTTTGGATTATACTTCTATTATAAAGGAAAATATAATGTTGATAAATTTCGAAAATGAGACTGCATTCATTTCTATGTCCCAACAAATTTCATAAAGTGTTATCCAACGTGAGCTCAAATTAAAGGTCCATACATCCTCTATCATGTCCTCCATCATAGGGGATAATCAAAATAGTTTTTTTTCTTCAAAATTTCATCTTATCCTGAATGTAATAAAGATTAAATTATCATTGAAGTCTTAGGTAAGATTAAAAATGAAATTAGACAAACCCTTTTCGATATTCATGGATTATCCCATTCACTGGGGGCTATATGATTTTACTTGAATTGATTTCCAAACATTCCGACAAAACCCAATGTAGAATCAATCTTAATCATATAGAAGTTGTGAAAATTAAATACCTAAAATGATGAAAGATGGTATTGGGTATATTGGGGTGGGGGGGGGGGGGGTGGGTTCAAGTCAATATAATGAAATTAATCTAAGTACTTTCAGGGAGGTAACACAGTTTCAACATTGATTTTTTATTTTATTTTATTTTGTTTTTGTGTTTTTGTGTTTTTTATTAAGGGAACCTGTTTGGTGTTTCAATTTTGATAAAATGTCTCTTTTGAATGATATTTAGAAGATAATGAAATTATAATTTCCAACTAAAACCCATTCTTTCTAAATTTCAAGGCTGACCTTTAATCAAACCTAATGAGTTTACACATGACATGAAGACAAAGGGATAAATTGATTAATGAATGAAAATGAACATCAAAATGGGCGATTTTATTAAATAATTTCATTTTAGATCACCTTCCCCATATTTAATCCCAATTATAAAATCCATATTCTCTAAGCATTTAATACTGAGGGTAGTTTCATTATAAGTTGGGGGAGTGAAAAAATGAGATTTTATAAAACAAATCATCAATTCATTATCCTTTTATGTGTTAATGTATGATACAAATGATGAAAAATAATGTAAAATTATTTTAAATTCTTTGATTGTGATTTTAAACCATGCCTAAGTTCATGAGCATAGATTTTGGAAGGTTTGGTTGTCTAATGTCATTTTTCACAATTAACATTTTTTTCCTTTTAATCAAAATTCCACAATGCATGTCTATAGGATTTTGGGTGTAAGTTTGAATTCTTAGATCCATTTCATTATGGTATAGGGTTTGGGTACAATTTTAACGTAATTTTAGTATCCAACAAAAAAATAAAATAATTTTTACATAGAAGAATGTTTTATCCGAATGTCTGGTGTTTGAAACATGGGGATTGTGATTCCATAGTTATCTTTCATAGAGTTATTATTTAAATATTTATTTTAGAGAATTTAATTGAAAAAATCTTTTGTGTTAGTCACATAGGGATCATGAATCCATAGTTTTCTTGACTAGAGTTATTATTTTCTTCTCAATTGTGGTAAAAAAACATAAAAAACATAAAAAAATTAAAAAAAATTGGATACTCATCTTAAGGTTTAATTGGATTCCCACATTATGCTTCCATTTTTTCACTTTGAATAAGAAAATGGTCCCCATGAATTTTTAGATATATAATAAATAATCATGATTAATTAAAATTGGATGAAGCGTGGAAGTGAATTTGAATAAAGGAATGTGATTGGTAAATGCTTGTGAACCTATTTTGTGAAAAATTATTTGAGTGGATTTTATGATTGTTTTACATGATATAGTTCGGTAAAATTGTTTTTAAATTGTTTTTAAAAATGGATTTTAATTTCATATTTTTGAGATAATGTTTGCTCGGGACAAGAATAACTCAAGTTGTGGTATGATTAGCCACTATAAAAGGATAATATTCATTGAATAAATTTAAATATTCAAGCATTAAATGTCCATAAACATCTATTTTTATGAATTTTATAAATTGAACTTCATTTCACTTCACATGTGAAATTCATGTTTAAATTAAAATTTTGGGACCAATAACTTATCTATTTTTGGAAAAAAATGTTTTCATTATTTTAATTTTATATTTTGGTATATTATGTATCACTTTGTTTGGAACAATTTTTCTTTTTGGATCAATGAATGAATCACAACGGAAGATGGACATTTTTGGCTATGAATGCAGACATTTATATACAATGCATAATGGGACTTTGGCCAATCATATTAAAGTGGATCCCACATTTAATTCCCAATGATAATAAAGTATTAAATTTATATAGAGAAACGTTTATTGATAAATTCATTCAACTTTGACTGGAGATAACTCTGATGTTTTCAAGGAGATCCAAGGAGCCGTAGTTGACATTTAATTTTTGGTCCATATTTGAAGGCCCATAAAGTAATCCCAAATATTTCATCATAACATTCAAATCTATTATCCAATGGAAATTAATGGTGTAAATATATTATAGAAGACATATAAAATCAAATTTCCCTTCTATGATCCCTAAATATTTGGCCATATTCAATGTCAAATTCATGCACATTAATGGAGGATATATCTTGTACTATTTTTTGTGGTAAATTTTAAAAAGTCCAATTTCAATTGATTTTTATCCTACATTTTACTATTGTAATTTAATGGTAGAGAATTTAATAATGTGGGGTCAACCTAAGGGTCCAATATTTTATATTTAATGAGCTTAATGTGATGGTATTTCTAAATCTATGTCTTATTCTTTCAATTTTAATTTGTAACATTCATTTTGTAATCACATCACGAATTTTTCTAATGTATTTTTTTCATTAATTTTATGTTCTTAATAAAAGTTATTTTTACTCTATTTTTTATTTATTCATAATTTATTTTTTCCTTTTATAAAACATTTTAATATCTTTGAATCAAAATTTTAATTTATTCACCCAATCAATTGTGAAATTATTCACACAATGGTGGAGTGTTCAATTTTTTTATTTTTTTCTTCTTCAATTCCACCCTCATAAGTATAATTACCACTTATATTTTTAGAATATGATCAATGGATGGATTATCCACTTATGTTTTAATCCAAGGGAGTACCAATGTTCCACATTGGATTTTATTTTATGACCTTAAATTCTTATGTCATTTCATTGTTTTAGGTGATCTATTCAATGATTTACTCTCTTCTTTGTCTTTATCAACTTTGAAAATAATTTTTTTTAGTGTTAGTATGATCCAATTCCATATATTTCTCATTAATGTGATCCTATAAGTGAATTGTTGATTATTCTTGGAATTGTGTAGGGATTAAATTGGTGAATTATGTTGGAAATTATATCCTTTTTTGAATACATCATGAATTAATGATATGAATTTTTTTATGAAAATAAATTCATCCAATCCACACGAAGTGATATCATAAGATAAAATAATTCTACAAAATTGAAATTAATTATGTCTTTAAAACTGTTTAATAATCCATTCAATTCAAACACAATTTTTCCACATCATATACAAATCACCCCTATAAAATGTATTCTTCTTTAGGATTCTTCTTATTTCCATGAGGATTTGATAACCCAATGCGTTATAAAAGTGAATGATTTGACCATAAAACTTGGGTAAATTTGGGAATCAAAAGGAACCTTAAAAAGAAATGGAAATCAAGGAATGGACCAGGCCACATAGTGTAAAAAAAATACATTTTTTTCTTTACTTAGTTGGGTAGTATTGAAGTTTTGTGAGTAATCTATCACAATTGTCTATCATACAAACTTAATTAACATGGAGACGGGTAAAGTATTTCTGGATGGATGAATGCAAGGAAATATTTATGGAGCTCAAGAAGAGGCTAATAACTGAACCTGTACTCACACTACCACCATGTGGCGAAGGTTTTGTGATATATAGTTATTATTCAAAGAATGTTTTGGGTCTTGTACTCATGAAAAATGAGAAAGTTATAGCCTATTCTTCACGATAGTTAATGGTATATTAGATGAACTACCCAAAATATGATCTAGAATTAGTAACTCTGATCTTCAATCTAAATATTAAGAGGAACTACCACTATGGTGAAAAGTGAGATATATATATACTAGTTAAAAGAGTTGGAAATATATATTCACACAAAAGGAGTTCAATGTTCATCAAAGAAGATTGTTAGAGTTGATAATGGAATATGATTTCTACATTCACTACCATTTTGAATAGGCAAATATGTTAGCTAATTCTCATTGTAGAAAAGAACTATCTCTAATATCCATGATGCAGATTGAGAAAGACCCAATCTTCAGGGATATATAAAGGATGAATTAAGAAATTATAATGGTAGGGAATACATGCTATATTTCCCAAATTAATTCCGAACCTTACATCTAAGAGATTATAGAGGATGGATAATTGGATGATCTAGAGATACACAAGAATGTGAAATAATTAATAGATGGAAATAAATATGATTTATACAACGATTATGATATTGTTATTCAATTTGGACTGAGGAATTGTGTGCCTTCATTGCCTATGATAAAGAAGGATCATTTAGATAATTATCATAGCTCACATTTGTCTATCCACATTGTAAATATAAATATGTACAATTTTCATTGAGAGAACTTTTAGTGGAACAACATGAAGAAAGAGAATATGGAGTATATCTCATGGTGTTTTTTATATCAACAATTTAAAGAAGAGTCATAGAAGTCCAAAGGGATGAGAAGCCGTTTCATAAAACAACATGTAAATGAGATAATTTCACTATGGAATTTGTCATTGGTCACTTAAAAACATCCAAAGAAAACAATACAACATGGGTTGTGGTTTATCAACCCACCAAGACTTCCCACTTTATGACTATTTGGGAAGATTTCATACTTGAAAAACATTACAATATATATGTGAAGGAAGTAGTGAGGAATCATGGGGTTTTACTTTTAATCATCTTTAATTATGTTACAAGGTTCACATATTAATTCTAGATAAGTATTAAACATTCTTCGTGTACAAAATAAAATTTCAGCATGAACTATCACCCCAAAACGAATTTCCAACATGAAATTACTATTTAGATGCTTGAGGATATGCTGATATCCTACTCAATTAAATTTAAATTTGGATCATATAAACCTCTCCCATTGGTTGAGTTATGCTATAAAGACAAATTCAACTTGAGTATTCAAATGGATCCATATAAATCTCTGTATGGGAAGTGATGTAGAATTACATCTTGTTCAGATGCAGTTGGGGAATGAGAGTTACATGCACCTAATCTTGTGAGAGAGATAATGGAGAAGGTTCATGACATCCAATAACATATAAAATAAGATCAAGTTTAACAAAAGAGTTATGCTGAAAACTATTAAATGGACTTAGAGTTAAGTTGGAGAAAAAATTTCACTTCGAATATCACTATAGAATAGTGTGATGATATTTATAAATAAAGGGAATCTTAGCCTGAGGTATGTTGAATCCTTTGTGATATTTTATCAGATAGGAGAAGTGGACTATCGACTTGAACTTACACCATGTGTGGATCAAGTTCATGACGTGTTCAATGTATCACACCTAAGGAAGTAAATACCTAATACCTCATATGTACTAAATCCATATGTGGCCCAACTAGAGAATGAATTTCCATATGATGATTATCTATTAAAGATCATTCACCTTAGAGGCAAATTTCTACATAATAAGAAAACACAAATTGTCAAACTATTTTGGTAGAACTATAGGTTGGATGTAGTGACATGGGAACCAAAGTAAATATGAAATATAAGTACCCTCATCTATTATCAATATAGAATATGATTTCAAATTTTGGGGAAGAAATTTTATAGAGGGGGATGTTACAACCCATTCTTTATAAATGATATTTTTTCCTTGAAATAGATGTGTGTTATAATATACTATATAGTATTATTTATAAAAATAAACTGAGAAAAAATTTTCTTGATTTATAAAAATGTTTACATTAATCATAAATAAATCTAATTAATATTGTAAATAATACAATTATAATATATAAAATAAAATAGAAAATCTAAAATTGAGAAATTTGAATTATCTCAATCTACTATAATTATCACCCCCACTTCCAATACTATAGAAAATAAAAATAAATTCCAGTAAACCAATCAAATTATTTTAAAATATAAGTGTAAAACCATGAGACGAATTGAGTTGAATTTTGAGTTAATTAATGAAGTTGTATGCATATGAGGTAATGTGACCATTTGAATAATAACCTGACCATTGGTAATAATAACATGACAGTTGGGAATAACAACATGATCATTGAGAACAATAACCTGACAGTTGGAATAGTTATTTTACATAAAACAATAATTTTGTGATAAAAATAATATTTTATATGATTAATTTAGGTAAATATAAATCTTGTAATGTCAAAACATAAATATCATGATTAGAAAAGTCAAATAAAAATATAAGAAAATTTTTAATAAATTATATTTTAATGTATTTTATAGAAATATTTTTTTTAAATTAAAAATTAAAAATTTTGAATTTCACATTTTTTTATTATGTTAATATCAAATTTGAAATTTGTATTTCTAAATTGTCTAAGGGTGTTTTTTTTGAAAATTTTCTAAAATACTTCAATTTTCAGATGAATAATAAAAGGTAGTTTTTCACATAACATGTACTTATTAGATTACATCATTGATTTTTTAATAATGACATAATAAATTATAGAACTTGACGTTTTTACATGATATATTTTTTTTCTTAAATGAGACATTAAAATACTATAAACTTAATTTACAAACCTAAAAAGATCTTTGAAAAATCTAATGTCAAAAGTTATTCCTTAAAATAATTTTTTGTATTTCTTTTCAATTTACTTTTAAATAAATTAATTTATTAGAATTATAAATAGGATTTAAATTCTTAAACAAATTTTATTATATTTATATATGATATATTTTTTCATAAAATAACTATTACATGGTTTACCTTTGATATAATATTTTATTTTAGAAATACCACTCTATTTAGGTATGAATAACCCCTCTCCCTTCCCTTTGAAAACCAATCCTCCCACCCATTACAAGGAAAAATATCTTTCCAAATAATCCATATAAATATTTATAAAATAAGTAGTCATATTCTGGGGAAGTCTGAATCCATCCACAAAGGGAGTTATAGTACCTTACTAGAGATTAGACACCAAGGAGTGAGTAAGTATTTGTTAACTCATCCCTCTTTTCTAATTATATTTATTATTTTTTACTATTCTTTTCAAAACCATATTCAATAAAAGTAATTATGAAGTATTTTAAAAATATGTTAAGGATATTAATATACATTAAATACTATATTTTTGACATTTATATTGTCATACTTCCCATTTCTATTGTTTCTACAATGTCCCATTAATGGCCAGTTAACCACCTACGGAGAAATCGCCAAGTCAATTCTTAAAAACAAATTCATATAAGGATATTATTAATTATATATAATATTCAAGTAATTAATTACATTAATTATAAGATTATTTAGTTATAAAAACATTCCTATAAATGGCTATGAATAAAAAAAGAAAAATCAAATAAAACAAGATTTTTTTTAGTAAAACATGATATCAATATTTTTCAATGTCATAAAAAAATAAGAAATATAACTTAATGATAAATATTTATATAAATTGATAAAACTAAATTTTGTATAAATTTTTTAATAAATATAATATTATTTTTCTATAGATGAAAAAATGAAGAAATAAGGTAGGGATTATGGTAAGGGGATTCTCGAAGCCAACTCCTTTTCCTTGGGTTATACCACCATCACGAAATATTTGGTATGAATACACATCTAATAGTCATTAAGTACCATTATTTTATAATTACATTCTATTTTACTCAGTATATTTTTCTCTAAATAAAAATATTTTCAAAATGAACTCTTATTTCCAAAACACATCTTTGACTCCTCTTGAGTTGATTCTTCTTCGCTTGAGATTGATGATTATTATACAAAATATGTTATCCCCTTTTTAATTTAAAAACCCCCATGTTTATTCATGAAATAATTGTTAATGAAATCATTATAAAACTCATTTAATTCCATGTTTTAATTCATAAATATAATTTTAAAATGTTCTATGTTGGGTGTGTGGTTATGTAAATATTATGATATCATAGATGGGACCATACTTATAAAACTCTACAAGGCATTGGGTAATGTTTTGTATCTAATTATATTTTAGGTAATATCTATGGAAATGATTCAATATTTTTTCACAATGATGATTTTATGATTGTTCACATATGTTGTGATTGAACATAATTCCATATTTTTTTACAACTATGTGTACTGTTTGACCACAATTATATGATGTTTCATTTTTATACATTGAGACATTCCATGTAATTGAGGAATGCTTCCATCATGTTGTTGACGATGATCCTATTATTATGATATCATGATTATGTTTATCCTCACCCATGTTATATTGATTCATTATTATTATTCATCCTCTTACTGGGATTTTACCCCACCAATTTCATTGGTTTGTATCCTTAAGTGATTACTTTTACTATAGAGAACACGAGGAACACTAAGAAGATAGAAATGAATGAATTAAAAAAAATTATGTTTTATTTTGTAAAATTTATTTGTGGGACTAATTTTACCAAGACACTAAACCTTTTGATAATATATTTTTTTCTGTATTATGTGATTTATCATACAAATGATGAAATAGTCATGTAATAAAAAATATGCCCACTATACAAAACTCAAATTAAACATTATAAAACTCATTATAAGTAACCCCAATATCGATTCAAAAAATGATGATGGTATAACAACCATGTTAATTATTATATATAAATTCATGATTTATTATAGAAAATTATATAGAATAAAAACTGAAAGATCAATAATTATAGTGTATTTAGCAGTTATGTACATAGAAATACATCTTGAAAATTGGATACAACAACATTAATGAACACTTCCATAATATGCTTATAAAATTCAATGGATTTTAAAATAGCATGGGATAACCTAGGAACATACATAATAAGGGGTTGAGCAATAAAACACAGTAAGAGAATAAACATAGAATAAGGTGATACATGTTAGAATATTTGCATATAAATGTGGAATACAAGCTGTTAGAATAATAAGCATGAATAATAAGTAATGATATAGTATGATTATCAAAACATGGTAATTGTTGCAGCATCTTAAAACACTACATCATAAACATAAGTCAAGGATAACTTCCAAGACATCGTGATGGAAAAATTCTGATAAAGGAATCTTGTTGACTTCCTATCCCAACATGACTTATAATGAGACTAATCAACACCAATATCATTGGAGTGGTATATAATTCTTGGATCACCCATCACATTCATTTCATTACAATGCTTAAGTGTGACACATAGATCATGCACACTGGATTCATTCATCATCATATTTTATTAAAGGATAAATGAGTGTGGAATACATACATTTATGTCCCATGTAAATGATTTATAAGTGTATAAAGGTGAAAAAACGTGATAGTAAATTAGTATAACATTCCCTAAAAATTTGTTTTATGGAAAATTTTAGTGAAATTTAAGCTGTATATTAATGTCACTTAAAAATTCATAAAATGGGTTAGTTAGAGAGAAATGGTATATCATAATTTGGGAATAAAATTTGAAGTAATAGGGACATTTAAAGAAATGTAAAAACCTTAAGAATGTGAAATAGATTTCATACAATAATAAATAAACTTGAATAAAGAAGAGAAGGTGAGGATACCTTTTTAAATTTCGACATGGTAATAGGTATACATAAGGGTTAATATGAGGAATTTAATGAGAGATAAATGGATATATAATCATTTATACATAAAATGGACAATAAGGGGGTATTTAATAACACACCCAAACATGAAAAAATAGTAATTAAAAGTATTAACATAAAATAGGAGGTTGAATAAAAAGAGAGAGGAAGATCCCTTAAAACATTTCATCATGATAACAAGTGTACATAAAGGATCATGGGAGGGATAAATGAGTGAAAAATGGGTTTATAATACATTATATATAAAATATTAGTTATGGTTGATGTTGAATAATATATCCCAATATCAGGCATTGGAAACAGAAGATATAAAATGAAAAGGATGATTGAATTCAAAAGAGGGGACAATGGTCCCTTACTTGATTGTGTGACTCCAAATGCATGAGAGGAGATTCTTGAGAGCTTGTGGAACTTTGGGAGGACTCTAAAGAGGTAATGGATGACAAATGATGTGATCATATTATTTTTAGTGATGATAAATTGTAACATGGGTTTTTATAGAGTAAAT
Source organism: Viscum album (assembly GCA_963277665.1). Taxonomy (NCBI): domain Eukaryota; kingdom Viridiplantae; phylum Streptophyta; class Magnoliopsida; order Santalales; family Viscaceae; genus Viscum; species Viscum album. The sequence goes on along the minus strand of OY728119.1, from coordinate 172,752,013 downwards.
GAGTAGGGATATCTTTATTATATATCAAACATAGGTTTTGGAATCTATATAATAAAATAACCAATACCACAAACCTTACCATAGATTTTTGAATTATTTATATCAAATTGGAGTGGTTATAATTGTTTATAAGTAAAATTGAATAAATTAATAAAATATTACCCGTTATGATGTTAAAGTGAGTCGTACTCTAAAACAAATGATTTTAAAACATTAAAATAAATTAATTGTATTGGAGGTTTCATAAAGGGTTTTAAAGTTAACAAAATAAACATAAAATACCATTATTTATAATGGGAAACATATATTTGGTCATTGAACACATTTATAGTATTTACTACATCATGTTTATGTCATTATGGTGCCATAATACACAAAGAATATTTATACAGTATTTAATTTTTACCCAAAAATTCAACTATATTAGAAAATAATGGAAAATTAACCATTGGATAATTTTTAGGTCATAATTAAAAACTTTAATTTTAATTTTAACTAATATTTTTTATAAATATGGGAATTTTAAATTTTAAATTAATAAAATATATTTATTGAGAAATGTTTGGATTTTTGAGAATTGAATTTTTTGAAACCTTATTAAAATTATATTTGAATTCAAGAAAACTATATGATAATTTATATATAATAAAAATATTTAATACTAATATTTTATAAAAATTTTATTTATTTCAAAAATATTTAATTCATCAAAATAAATGGCTTAATTGAAATTGGATATTAAATAAAAATACAATTTGTGTATTATCAAGTCAAAATATAATTTCCCTAAAACAGATTACTTAATCATTTATAAATTTAAAAAATAAAAAATAAATATAATAATAATTATCATTAAAATTAAATACAATTAATAATATTATTATGTATAATTTTTTTTCTATTATTTATCAAATAAATTTTAACTTTAATTATCTTGTTTTCCTTTTTCTGTAGTAATTAATATTTATTACAGTTTCTATTTTAATTGTTAAAAAATTTAGTTGACCTTATTAACTAATATTAATTATTATAATTAAAATTATGAAACCCATTTGATAAAAATAAATTCACGTAGGTGGAATAAATTAATTTAATAAAAAATCCACAATCAAGATGGAAATCAGTTTTCCTAAAAATACATTTTTGAAATGAGAAGATGATTCTAATTTAACATTATAACTAGTACTATTAATTATAGTCATTTCAATTATTAAATATGGGTATATAATCTAAAGCTATAATTTAGTTCATTTATCATTAGGGTTTATATTAGATAATTTAAAATGGAGATACATTATTCATTTTAAAACAGTTTTCATAAAATTACATTTTTAATCCTAAAATTGAACATATACGAAAATCCGGTATAAAGATGACTTAAAATTCATTAGTTGAATTAAATATATTTGATGAATTATTTTTTTACCTTGAAATCAAATTAGTAGAATATTTGGAAATATATGATAATTTTAAATAAAAATCGAATTTTTCACTACTCAATAAAAATATTTATTTTCTAAAAAATACAAACATTTAATCCTAAGTTATTTTTCATATGTTTATATGAAAAAAATAGTTATTTTTATAAATTATAATTTATAAATTATCTAGAAGAAATTATAATATATTTTTTATAAAAATAAATAAATAAATATTTTTAAAGAAAAAATATTTTGAATAAAAAAAAGACAATACCAAAATTGATCGGTTATTTACGAAGAATTTATCTATATATTTAAGATATATATATATATCATAAATAGGCAAGCCTACTATTATCTTCAAATTTATTGGAATATTTAAAATGTTTATATTTATATATTCATTGTTTGGTTGGGTTTAGTGTTGCATTTTTGACACATTGTCGAACATAGTTTTCCATTTAAAAAACTCAGGGTGTTACTGATGGTATTTCCATATGGGGGTTTTTAAAAATGATGTTTATAGTCTCTGTGACTCACATATATTGAAATAATTAATATCATTAAATAAATATTGAACAATCCCTTAAAATTGATCCACATTTAATCTCTTTAAAATGTATCCTGAGGGGAAGAAACATTCTATGATATGAGAAAAACCCTTTGAATTTTTTTCAGGGTCATTTACTTCTGTAAAAGCACTATTTAAACCAATTATGGAATCATCAAACATAAATCTCAAGAATCATATATCTATTTTTTTAATGAAATAACGTAGATCTCTATATTTTACCCACCATTGAACTTTCCATCCTTGAAAGTAAAACAAATAGAGATAATGAAGTAAGAATCTCACAAAAAACACCATTTTTATGGGTAAAATCTTTTTGTATGTTCTTCCTATGTTTCTAGAGATCCCAATGTCTCTATATTCTGAGTACAATTTTTTTTTATTTTGATCACATTCATTTGAAAATGCATTTATATAATTTACATTGCTATAGACATATAATTAGTTATGCCTTGAATAAAAGAAACTATATAGTGTAGTCATTGGTGTTCATTTTATGAAACACTTTAGTTTATTTTACCCAATTCCTTTCACATTAGTATGCCATCTATTTTTCTTAGTACATCATAGAACCAATAACAATTAACATGAACATTTAAATGGATCGTTAAAAAATGAATATTTTGATAAGAGCTTTACACTCACCACATTTTTAATAAGAAAAATAAGCACCTACCACATAATTTCTAATCTAACCACAATAAAATACATCATTGATTTTACAAAAATATTCTACACAGTTCTTAAAGAATCATTATGTTTATATTTTCCATTATATTTTTCTTAATTGAAAATTACCTCTATAATAATCCATACATATCAATAATAATAGTGCATAACATGATGAAAATACCACACTACCTATTTCACCATCCATTTAAACTCTTTAAGGTTGGAATCGATAACCTTATTCCAATTTTTATCATCTCATCCACTATCATAGATGGATTGGTTAGGAAATTGTCATAGGTTAATTAGGAAACGGGATGTGGATGGGGTTTTGGTCCAATGGTTTGATTGATTATGTGAGGTTCAATGCCTTGTTTAATCATTCACATCTCATTTCCTATTTTTTAGTCTTCCCCTTAAACTCCAAACTATTCCCATATCCCTAATAGAGTATTGATCTGCTTTCCAAAGTCACGTAGTCCTTTGGGGTTTTACACCCAATGATGATTAGTAATTTACATTGGTTGAAAGGCTAGGAGGTTGGGATCCTCACACACTTTTGGGAGGGATTGTTTCTTAATTTGGGACTCTCTTATAGATTTAAGATATGTTTTTGAAATCCTTCCATAGGAATGGATACCATAATGTATATGACTAGATTATGAACTTTTATTAATGGGAAAAATTTTGTGCATATCATCGGTTCTAACCCACTCTCTTATTTATTAATGATTCTTTGGGTTATGGTTATATTTAATAAATCTAGAGTTTATTACCATCTTGGGAGGTGGTTGTTGTCCTGGAGATGAGATTAAACCTATATAACATATCCTACATACCCTATAATAATAGAAATCAAAACTCATGTATTGTTTTTCATAGTTTAAGGTCATGTGCTTGGACCCATCCATGTAGTTTATCATCACGTGGTAATACGTGAGTATCAGGCTTAGTCCTTAGTGAGGCCTACTATATATCCTATAAAAAAGATATAGTCTATGTGGTTATTATAGTAGACATCTATATCATGATAGATACAATAATATAGGCCCTAAGTTGGACTTATGCATATAAGACTACCCCAGATTGCTTCATACAGAATATGACTCTTTGAGAAATGAAAAGATGTAATCATACTTATATCCCAATGATGGTCCCATACTAGGGGAATTCCCATCACGATTTAGATATAATCATCACTGGTCTCTAATACCACATGATTAATACTCGATGTGTGAAAGAAGAGTTAGTGGTAGATTGAACACATTGCACGAGGGAATATCCAAATGGGGCTTACACATTAATATTTCCTGTTGAGAGGAATTATTACCTATATCTTGGAGGATATGGTATGGAAATAGAGCATTAATAAAGAATCCTATGTATCTTATCTTATAAAAATAATTAGAGACCTCAGAGTTCAATTCATCCCAAATCCACTGATGGGTTTGAGGTACTCAAGGGAATGTTTCAGACTAATATTTAAAATGATTCATGTATACACACACACTTATCATCTATTTATGGATGAGGAAGAGTGATTATCCCATGGGAATCATTGAATACTTATAGTTGAAATACATAAGACACGAGGAGACTTACTCCGAAGTGGATGCCTGTTGGAGCTCAGGCCTTATTAATTCATCCTATATATTTTGTTTGGTTAGGAATAAGATCTCCCATTGTTCGTTAATCCATTAAATGGATGATGGGATAAGGTGGATGATCATTCTTAGAGACATTATTATTAACCCTGGGTTTTCTGTAATTCTTGGGGATAACTCCAGGATAGATTCACTATTTATTGGGGTTTACACATGGAGGCATCCATATTGATTGGGTCTTAATAAATAATTCATGCCATCTATGTGGGACATATCATATTATATCGATGGTTGAGGATTACACCCTAAGGTTTCTTTATTCATTAGGGCCTAAAAACTAAGGATTTTTTATATGTGGGAGATATCATATTATGCCACTTGTAGGGGCTTACAAATAGAGGTTTCCCTTCTGATATGGGCTTACATTATGAGGTTTACCTTATATACAATACATATCATATTATGCCACTAGTTGATTATTACACACTGATGTTTCCCTTCAGACCAACGATTACACATTGTGGTTTCCTTTATATGTGTGACATACCATATTATGCAACTTTTCAGGGATTTTAAATTGAGTTTACCCTTATGATTGGGTATTACACGGTGAGGTTTCCCATATATATGGGACATTACATATTATTTTACTGGTAAAGAGTTACACACTGAGGCTTCCCTTCTAATCAGGGTTACACATTGAGGTTTCTTTTATCTGTGAGACATAACATATTATACTATTGGTCAAGGTTTATACACTGAGTTTTCCCTTATAATCATGGATTACACATGGAGGTTTTCTTTATTTCTAGGACATATCATATTATGTCAATATTTAGGGATTAAATATGGAGGATTCCCCTTTGATTGGGGATTACACACTGAGGTTGATCTTATGTAAAGGACATATCATATTATTCCACTAGATGAGGCTTCTACAATGAGGTTTCCCTTCTGATTGGGGCATACACACTAAGGTTTACCTTATATGAGATAAATATAATATTATGCCACTGCTCGGGGCTTAGAAACTGTGGTTTCCCTTATTTCATAACCATTATTTCTTTTCTTATTGACTAAATATAGATGATGATGATTATGGTGGTTCTACTAGATATGCATGGTGTGACATTGAGGGCCAACCTGAGATCATGAACCAAATGGGGTCACATTATTGCATAATACTGGCTCATCAATAATAATTTCTTTATGAAAGAGATATGAATTTGAAGGTTCCATAATGGGTCCCACATGACATAAGTATATGTGGGTCTATTAGATTTGGTTAACATGTCATGGGGCATTGTCCTGAAATGTCTTGGTTATCTATAGGGCATGTCTTGATTATTTGGAAAATATGTTGGGGAACCAACCAGCCATGGAAGACACATCAAGGGTGTCTTCCAGACATACCCAAGATTCTTTGTGTGTTCAAATTTGAAATGTCTATGATATTTCACAAGGTCCAAGTGAACATATCAATGATATTTTCCCCGATCTACTGAATTTTATTATATTCATTCACATGAGTGAAGCATACATGTTCAATTTCTTGCACATGATCAAATAGGACTTATCTTTATGAGATCTCTTATCCAACCTAAATTTTTATTGATTCATCACATGATAAATTAATATTGTACATTGACATTCTATTAATTAAATTGGGGTTTCCATGATGGAATAAGGGAATCAGTAGACTAATGATGAATCATGTGATCTTGTTTCCCAATGAGAATTATTCCTAGGTATCTCACAAACATGTTTGGGATCACTCACATGACATAGGTGGGGGGACACCTTAGTGTTGAAGGAATGTGTCTAAATATATGATGTATGAAGTTTTATGGGAAATGATACATTACTGGGTGTGCATTTATATAGTATAAACCACATAGTTTTCTTGTAAAAAGGAGTTCATATCCATAATCTCATATGCACACTAAGTGGGTGTTCACATGATGACCCTTTATTCATGAAATACATATGAACTCAAAATGGGATTGTGAGGGAGTCTATGAAAATATTAAGACGATTCCTAACAACACTTCATTCATGGGTAATGGTCCAAGGTGCATGCTGTTGTGGGTTTTCCTCTTTTCTTACTTTCATGTTGACATGTGTCTTCATGACACTGGATGATGCCCAAACTCATGCAGTTCAGAAGATTTTTATAAGGTCTTGTAATGGGTCATATGTTTATGCATTAGGGATGCATATCAAACCACATTTTTCATGGTGATATACTTTTCATGATGAACATGATTTGACAAAATATGTGTTTAATGTCCTAAATCTACACTGTGAGGTTGAGTGGGGGATACTATGACATTGATTAGGGGTCATCTCAAGACCGAGAGTGTTGTGCCTTCATATTACTAGGAACCTACATGGTGTTGTGCACTGAAGTCGTTGATTCTAAAGCTGCACTCGAGCATTACAATAGGGATGGATTGGAACCACATGTACCTTGGTAAAACTTGTGGATTTTAGTATGGGTCTACGGTATTTTTATGGACATTTACTATCATGTTTCATGAGGTTTTACCACTCATGTGATTTTGTGGTCTGAATGAAGGTCATGTAGGAGGTCTTGAGAATCAATGCAGGGGGTACACACCAAGACTGCATGTTTGGAAAAGGGTTCTAATTGGTGAATTCATGAGACCAATTTGGTATCACATAGTCATGTGAATACCATTCATGATCCATGCATTGCATGATGATCAACTATTCATGAGATCACCTATTCTTCAAAAGAGCATGTGGTAGTTGTTTCTCGATCACTTAAGGAGATCTTTGGTGGATAGTGGATGTATTATCCTCATTTTCCAATGATCTACCTTTTTTAAATCTCATATATTTTTCTTGGAATTAGATGAATATTTATAGGATAGGATGAACTTAGGATGGGACCACTTTTTAAGGGGAGTATGTCTCTTTCACTAGCATAGGTGATGAAGATTTCACAACATCGATATCACATGATCACAAGACATCAAATTCTTGTGTGATCATTTAATTCGATCATATGATGGTTCAATTTCATTATGATATGTAATGGGAAAACCTTAGATAAATCTGATTTAATTTGGATAAAAATCATTCAAGAGGTGAAATGGATTGTGGTTGTAAACTTCCCATGACTAATGTGTCAATTGTATTAACTTTGATCTCATGATCAAAGGATGGTAACGTGAAGTATTTGGGAAATGGTATGTGATATCGTGGCATGAAAATGGTTTCCTTATTTGGAGTCTCCTAATTTCATTCATAAAATATTGATTTAGCTATTAATTGAAGGACCAGAGGTGGATGTCAATGTGATCACTGAGTGATCATGCGACTAACTTCAAGTTTCCATGTTGAACCAGTAGTGCGGGAGGGTTACAGCCATGTAGGTGGTTGAGGATAATGGTCTCATGTTGTATGGGACTAATTTGAACATATATATCATGGTATCAACTCAAATTCTATCTCACGATTCATATGATAGAAGTGGACATATACAATCGATAGAAGGCATTATCAGATGGTTGACCTTCCATCACATGAACAGAAAATTCGAAAATGTTATCCCATATCGAAATCATGTATCTCCTTCCCTCCGTAATATTATCTAGGCACTGACCACTATTCAATCATTATGATAAAGGGTTTCATCACTCATACCATTTATAAACACCTATATCTGAGCTGTGACCCTATAGGATTTGTACCCACTCTATGCATGGCTTCGACCACTTGCAGAACATGGCCTATACACTGGTAACTCACTTCCTATGGGCACAATGCCTCATTCTATACACTAAATATCCTAGATGGATACCATTAGTATTTTTCAGCCCTAATCCCATAGGGTCATATGGTTGATCCTCAACTTGTATGGCTAGTTGGTTGGAGATATATTTTATAGAAAAAGGAGGGAATAATACCCACAAATGCAAAGAATAAAATTTTAAGTAAAATGTGTGAAAATAAAACATAACCATTAGATCAAATATACTCTTCAAATAAATTCCCTTCGATTATTCTTTGAAGAATTTTTATTTTTCATTGCATTCAAAATTCTATAAACCTTTATGGAAAAGTTAAATTTCCATAATTATATGCTCCAAAAAAATACACCCCCTAGAACAATATTCATTTGAAATGAATAGAATATGATTAGAAGGTAAATTTAGATCACCTTTCCACATATATGAATATATGAAGATCCATGATACTGATCCTCATGAGTGGATTTTCCAAATCGTTGAATGAGGAATCATTCATGAGGTATGAAGATGAAAACTATGGCCACAAATGCTCAACTAGATCCAATTACTGGAAGTAGCATTGACCTAGGGGTGTGTGTACCCTAAGATCAGAATGTGTGTATGTTACATAATGGATAAAGGATTGGGTGGAATGGAATATATACATATATCAAATTTATGGTATATAGATGTCTCTATGTATAATATTAGAATGGAAATCAAGACATATATAGTTTTTGAATATACCATTATGTAGATTAAACTTATGCATAGGGAACACAGGTTCATGGATAAATAATTCTATGATGGTTGTTTTTACATAGATTTGGAATGTACATAGGAGGTGGAATGTATCTATTTTGTGATGAAATCACAAGTAAAGATCCATGTTCAAGTATAGATATTTCTTTGATCATCCAAGATACCCATGTTCATAATACAAATAGATCCAATCTCAATTATTTGAGTTGTTAACTTATTACAGGTTATCCTTTGAGTAATGTTCATGAATTCCCACTGATATGAAATTCCTCTTTGAGTCACTTTATTCAGTAATCTTGATATCATTTGATTTATAAGGACAATTTTGACATGGTATCCTTCCAATAGGTAAAATTCTCTCTCTTCTACCTAAGTAAAGGGACTTAGGGAGCATATATTGATATTTTCTAAGGATATATGGTGGTCCCAAAAATATGTTTAGAAAATTAGGTATTTTTTCCTAACTTTTTCTAAGCTTTACATGGAGGAAGGCTTGGTGGGAATGTACTTGGATTGTTTTGAGTATACCCTCTTATGGGTTTTTGAGCAAAAATGTTTTTTCCCATTCCGTTTAATAGATGATCAATATTTTTTGTTCCACAAAAATTCTATGTACAATGAGTAGAGACAAAAAGTTTCATAGGATTCACTTACCAGGATTTCAAACTAGCGAGCAGTATGTCCCTTTGAATTGGCTATTTGATGGTATTGGGATCTAGACAATCATTGTTTTTGAATATTAATGACTTTTATATCAAATATTCATTATGTTGTAGTTTAGGGACTTCTATATTAGACATCTACTATGATATTGATTAAATTCTTCTAGCTTGGACAAATGAGTTGCAGTAGTTTATGGTCTTGTATCATGAACATGTGATGTTTTTTAGTTTATGGTATTCAAACTTGGACCTATGATGTGTTTTCATTTATGGTCTTCTAGATTGGACCTTTTTGTGCTATAGTTTAAGATATTATATCCCAGACTTTGTTGATGAATATTAAATTTGGGAAGAAAGACTTTGGACAACACAAAAAACTCTAGGGTGATGAGTTGCACTCTGGTTTTAACATGGCTGATGAGGATTATATTTCCTTTCTTACAAGGGTTAGATACCTATTATTAGTATATTAAAACCTTCTTGTATCCCTAACATGGATAAAGGGGTATCCAAAATTTTCCAAGGGTCTTAGAAGATTTATTGGACGAATAATTTTTGAGGTAGAAATACTAAGATATCTAGGTCTACATGGATATTTAGGGTATGAGTGACATAAATCATGTTCCTAGGAGCTTGAATAGATTTTTAATTTAAATGGGAATACATAATAGGGATGACTTATAACACTTTAAGGTGTTTAGTTCTATCATGGTTTCATCATGGATCATGAGTATTATACTTCCATTATTTCAAGGAGTATATTAATATAATTGGCGGGTTTAAGAACTTATTCATGAGTCCATAGGGAATACCTGTATGGCCAAGTTATTTTGATTCCCACTCTTTCCGTAGGTATATGAAATATTCTCAAAGAATTAGGAGTCTGACCAATGAATTTGGGTATGGAATAAAAGTTATCCAAGAAGGGCTATGGAACCCTAGGTAAATTTATCTCTGAATGTCAATCTTGATACCTATGACACGTGGTTTCGTATCATGAGGTGTGGTCCATCAAAGTTTTAGTAATGGAGTGTCACATTGTTTCATTAATAAAGGGTAAAAAACATTGTAATGTAACCTTGAGGGTCCTAAATATTCTTGAATACTATAGTATGGATATTCTAAATCATAGTCCAATGTGATTAGGTCTATAGTAATGATAAAGGAAAATCATACCCAGGATGACCCAAAACCCACTGAGGTGCTGGGGGATTTCTATCACGGCGTCATTCTTACTAGAATTTTAAAGCCTTTTATATTGGGAAAATAAGTCTCTAGTTACTATTTCTAATCCCATTTACATCAATAGAATGGACAAGAAGAGGGATCAATTTTCCCTTCCAAGGGTTATCAAAGGATTTCAATGACCCAAACCACTTCAAATCATGAACTATGATTTCTAAAAAATATAACATTCAAGATGGTTTCGAGCACCCTAAAAGTTGTTTGATAATGTAATGATGTTTTTATCACAATATTATATGAATTATTTATTATCACCCAAATTTTATTCCTAATATTTGATGATGAAGAGTTAAGTGAAAAAAATTGACTTATTCTCAGGTCTCCCTTTTTGGGATTTCTACCTGATGTGTTTTGTGTCTATTTTTCTAGAAGTTTATGTTCTGGTGATTTGGACCATCATAGGTGAGAGTTTATTTTCATACTTCTTTGACCAAAGTGTGGGTTTTTATGGTCATGAAAATCATGGATATAAAGTAGAGTGTTTTAGACAAAATACCAATTAGGATACCCATGGACTAGAGTATTCAAACTCACTTATGAGAGGGGTATTTTGATTTTGTAAATCACGGCTTGAGGTTTTCCGGTTACGAGAAATAAAATGTGACACTCATAATGATAATGACCCAAAACACGCTCTAGTTATGAGTTATACCATATATATGGAAGACTTACAATGATTATAAATCACTCCTTATATAGTGAATAGTATTTGGTTGTGGGTCCAATCCCTCCAGCATCAATATCATTACTAAACTGAGCGATCTCTTTTCCTTTCAAAGGTCTTTGAAAGGATTGTGAAATCCTGAGGTGCTCAAGACATGAATTGTGGTATATAGATTGAGGTTCTATAAAATATGGAATAAGAAAACCATACACTGGTTGACCTGGGTAAGGTTATTTTGGTCATTTGATAATGAATGATAATGAGTGATGGACTTCATAGTTTGACATCTTGAAGTTGGTATGTTTTCAATGCAGTTTAATGTCATGTGGTAAGGACATTTTCCATTCTATTTGTGATCATGTTGTAAGGAAGTTATTATTGTGAAGTTTTAATGTCATCTTACCATGACATTTTCCTTTCAGTTTTATTTCGTGCAGTAAGGATTTTTTTTATGTTTTAATGTCATGCAACTAGGATGTTTGCCTTGTATTTTAGCATCATGCGGTATGTAAAAATTTTCATGCATTTTTTATTTCATATGAACCTGAAAATTTATATTTAGTTTAGTGTCATGCGGTAAGGATTGGGAAATCTAGATTAAAATTTGTGCAAGACACATTTCATGAATAAGGAGATCGTTCAAAGATCTGAATCATATATTGGAAATGTGGCCTTGAATTTTTCACCCCCTATGTAGTTGGGGTGTATTTATTTTATTGGTTAAAATCAAGGATTAGGATTAGGGATTTGGGTGTCCTTATATATCCTGTGATACTAGGAATCAATCCAGACAATGTTCTTGATTGAGAAACTCTCTACCTAGTTCAAACCTATATTCAAAGATGGGTATTATTTTTATTGATTGTTGTATTTGGGCATATAAATGGAGATTTAATGTCACTACATATACTATGATGACAGGAATAAAAAACTTTTTCGAGAGTAATCCTTTAGATTAACATCATTTAGTGAGGTTGAAGATGAAAAAATGTGAAAGAATGAAAATATTGTTGTCGGGGCCAAGGTTGGAAGTCCGAGAATATCTACGTATATCATGGGAATAAGAATCAAGACACATGTTGTTCTTCTAAAACCACTAAGTTTAATGTCTTGTAAAGTGGAAATCTGTCGTGTAGTTTAACATCTTATGGTATGGATGAGAGATTAGTTTTGAGGAATGAGGAATAAAACATTGTGGATACAAATTGTTTTATATCATCTGTTAAGGATGAGGTTCACACAATGTTAAAAAAGGAATATAATGGCTATTCTCAAAACTAGAGGTTTGGGAATCACTACGTATCCTTTGACAGTAGAAATCCAGCAAAACATAGTTCTAGATAACCCATATAATTTAATTTCACGTGGAAAGGACAACATTCATGTAGTTTTATGTATTTTAATGAGAACTACACTATAAATTTTAAGGTCATTTGGAAAGGATAATTTTTTTACAGTTTAACTTCATGTGACTAGGATGAAATTTGTACAATTTAACATTATGTAACATGGATTAAATCCAAAAACTTCAAGATCAAATTGTTATGAAAGACATTTTGAATCCATTTTTGACCCATTTAGGATCTCTTAATTATAGTTCAATATGGTTTTACGTATGCTTTGGATGTTTCTTCTAGTTAACACTCTCCATATCTCAATGTCAACTGATTTCCTTATCAAATATATATATCTATACCTGGTTCAACCATAGAGGATTAGACTCTAGGTCACCGGTTGACCATAGTGAAATATGGTTTATTGTTTATTATGGCACTATATAATATTAACCATTATGTTTCTAGCACTACTCTATTAGAAGGAATCTGATTTTTGGACACCCCTCTATATGGAGGTGTCTAGGAAAGGTTTGTGTTAGTACCAAGCTGATAAAAAAGATTATATATTTTAGTAATTTCATTTTCGATATATAATTATAAATTAATGATAAATCCCCTCAATTTGTTTTTAGTGAAAATAATACTGACCAATGTATTTAGAAAATCGAGCTCACTATTATTAAGAAATTCAATCAGATTGGGAAGATGTTTTCTAGAATAAAATGCTCATTGGAATCACCCTGTGTTCAGAATAGAGTTATGATTATAATAATAAAAGTAATGGGATTCATCATAGGTCCAATAAAAGTCTAATGATACTTTGTGATTTTTAATTTCTCATAAATCAAAAGTATGTTTTTAAAACTCTTCAATAAAGAGTGATGATAGAGAGTGGGAGAAAAGATTCTACCAATTTTATTTATTAATGAGAATGAAAGTTGTTATTGGAAGACATGGATGTTTCAATAAATTCATTAGTAAGTTAGATGATGGTAAAGCTGATATTCAATGTTTTCAAATCTATGAGGATGTCATTATTCAAGCAATATTTTATTTGGATAAAGTTTTTTTTTCCATAATTATTTTTTCTCTCAAGATCATTAGTATCAGATCACTGTTTTAAGAGTTGTTTGAAGTCATAATGACTTGAACTATCATATTTAGAAGAATATATATGTTTCTTATAATACCAGTCCATCAAACTTAGTATGACACCGATAATCAATGTTTCTCTTAGACTAATAAATCATTACATTGTTTTAGTATTCTTGTGAATTTTGAAGCATTTTTTTAAGAAATGTTTGTTATGACTGAGATCAATCAACAATATTTTCAACCACTACTCATAAAGAAAACTTATTGATTGATTAATGTGTTATATAAATCTTCTAATATCTCTATTAAATGGTATGAGAGAAAATAATAAGTATAAGTTCATTTTTTAAATACTTTGGGAAGGTGTTATGAAAGTATGATGAGAAGATTTCTTGAAGTTCCAAGAATTTGGTTGCCTTTGTTTAATTTTTTTTGTATAAAGACACATAGTGGGAATATATATGTTTTAAATTTGTCAAATTTAATATAGAGAAACATATTTAAGAAACTACTTTCAACATCATTATGAAGAAATTAAAAAGGAAATATTTTTTCTCAATTGATGTTGAGAAATATTATGAGATTTTTTCAGTTATAATTTGTTTGCAAGTGGGTCAAGAAAATAAGTGTTACAAAATTCCTTTAAAATAAAAAATAAATCATATTGGGAAATTCCAATTAGAAATCATAATTTGGAAAAAGGTTTTTAAGAAGTTTTCAGTTCAAATTTTTATGTGGGTCAAAAAATCAGGATGCCCATCATAATAGAGAATTATAATGGGAAAATCAAAATGAAAAATCAGAATCATATTGAAGATTATCCAGAATAAATGAAGGGATCTGAATTTAAGAGAATATATAATATTTAAGGAAGGATGAAGATTTAAAATGATTTTTTTAATTTCAATGGAAATTTTATGAGTCAAGGAAAGATTCAAATTTCAATGGAAATTGAATGAGTCAAAAAGAGATAAGTGGTTCAAGGAAGATTATAGATTTTGGAAATTTGGTGTAGTGAAAAAACCAATTCATAATTCCTCTTAATAATTTTTGGCATGACTATAAATGGAAAATAATACTTTGTGTATTCTATGAATTGCATTAATGTGAATGAGGAGAGGTAATCTCTATAATTTATGAAATTTGAAGTTTCATGTATAATTTTTTGATGATGATTTATGGAAAGACGAAGAATATGAAGAATAGGAAGATTGATTTTAGTTGGTTACCATATTGGGCCAAATAAACATATCAAAAAAATTATTCTTGAGATTCTAAATATGATTTCTTGACTAATGAAGAAGTAAGCTCAGATTTTTTCTTTGATATTCTGATAGGGAATTATTTCTATATTGAAAAATCGGACTTGGGAATAAGATTGGGAAAATAAAATGAGTATCATTAGAAAGTAGATTATTCTCTTACTATATTCTTGGTAATAAATTGAATATTTATTCTGAAGGATCATATTTTTTAAAGTACATGAAGAAGTATGGTAACATGTTTTCTATAAAAATTGTGTTACATTATTTCATTCTATTTGAAGTACATGAACTAAAAAATTAAACATAGTACTATACAAGTGTTATGGAATATACAAATTATTATATTCTACACAAAAGTATTTTTTTCTGGATGATTTTGTGGTATTATATTATTTTCAAACCATTCCAAGGACTTGAAACTCATATTGAGTAGTGAACCATGTAAATTCTTGAGTTCTTGTGGTGGTGTGTTTGTTTTCTTCAGAGGAGAAAAAAATATTTAAAAGGATATGAAGGTTGTTTCTAAATTAAGGAAATTAAAAAGTAGAATATATAACTGATTCTCCCCTCCCACTCTCTGTTATGAATCTTGGATGGGTAACTTCAATTAGTACTAGAGGGAGGTTCCCTTTTTCTATTCTTTTCTGACGTTATGAAGAGAATTTGTGATAGAAAATATGATTTGTGTGAATAATAATGGAATTATGATATTCTATGTAAGAAATTATTGTATTTGGATAGATAAGAAGATTCCTTATCTTTTATCACTATCGTATGATGTTCTTGAAGCTACAGTACATGAATTTCATCCAGTAGATTATCAGGTTCCTCTTAGACTTTTAAATAAGAAGAATCTAGAGAATTATAGAAGAGATAAAAATGAATTACTATCATACCTTTATGAAAGTGATTTTTTAGGGTAAAAGTAATTTCCACTTACAAAGGTATCTTAGATATATTGAAAAATGTTTACAAAGGTAAAACAAAAGTAAAGAAAGAAAAGTTTTAAATTTGGATATTGGAGAATTAAGATCACAGGATGGGTGAATATGAATATGTTTGTGTCTTCTTTATTGGGTAATTGACACGGTGAGAACTGTCATATGTATCGGTGAAAATTCAGAAGATCCTATACCTGATAAAAATATAGTAGGAATCCTTCTTGACATGTTTGATGCCATAGTTACCTCATTAGAAGATATAGATCCAAAAAATCTCTCTTGGGATGATCTTTATAGTAATATAATTACTTATTAAATGAGAAGGGAAAAATTTTTAATGGAAAAAATAAAATCTTGTAGAGAAATTTATTTCCAAGGTTCTAATTAATAAAAATCATAGAAGGCTCTTGAACAATATGATGTTTATGGTTCTGACTCTTAAGATTAAGTATATAAAAATATTGATTATGTTTTATCCTTGATTTTGAAAAATTTATGAAGAGATATAGGTAAATATAAATGGAAACTTCCCATGAAATGTGTTGAATGTGGATCCATTTGGAACATTACTGTTAATTGACCTCCAAAAAAGAAATAAGAGGATATTGATGAATATCAAGGAAATCCCAAATGGTCATGGATGAAATAATGTGATCTAGATAAATATTTATTCATTAAGAAATATAATAAATTATTCTAATAAAAAAGAAGAAATATCTTATCTAAAGATGATGAAAAAGAATAATGTGACATTGAATCTAAAAAATATTTTGAAAATGATGGAGAGAATAATTTTATTGAGATAGTGAATAATGAAGAGTTAATAAGAAGGAGTTCTGAAGAATAAGAATAGACACACATAGAATTTCATCTTAAAGAAGAATAAAAAGAGTTTTAGAGAAATATTTTATGGTTGGAGAATAAAATCAAGAAAATGAATAATGAAAACTCTTCAACAAATAATCAAGAAGGTTTTATTAAAATGAAAATAATGTTGGGGGACGATATTGAGGATATAAAGAAATATTTTATCAAGAAAAGAATCATAATGAACATCTAATAGTTAAATTGAATAAATACTAATAATAATTAGGACTTATAAAGAAAAATATTTCTAAATGTGGACATAGGGATATAAGTTTCAAAAAATATTCTCTAACATTGGAGAATGTTATTGTAAGGAGAAACCTGATATGTATTAAAAAACATTTATCTTAATATTTGGAGAATAATGATATATTTATTCCTAAGATGAAAAAGTTGGGAATGATATGTACGAGATCTTGATTAACAATGTGGATAACTCAGAAGTTTCTAAAAATCACGAGTTTGAAAATTTTCTAAACTTTATGAGTCTAGAAAATATTATATTAATTTTTTACAATAAGAAAAACGATATAACTAAATGGAAAAATAATTGTTTGGTTGAAAACATAATGGTTGGTGGTCAACAAAGTTCTGTTAAGAAGGTAGATGAAAAACATACCCACAATATCAGCTGATCTAAACGGTTTATAGAAAAATACACTTTCATTAGATACTGCTAGTATTTTGGTGGATTCTAATATATAGAAAATATGTATTGGTTCGACAAACAACATTAATATTATTACAAAGGTTATAGATGGAAAGGTTTGAGGGGGAGTTAATCCTCTCAAAAAATTAGTGTGGTATAGAAGATTGGATGAAACTTGAGAAGGTTGGTATCAAAGTTGAAAATAGGTCCCAATACCTGAAAACTATTTATGAAATATTTTTAAAATATAGAAATAATAATTAGGGTTTTATTGTTTTTTTATAGGCACAAAAAATGTTTCTTACAACTTTTAGAAGCCAAAGACGATGAAAGAAAAGGGAAATGAAAAGCCTCATATTGTGGAAACCACTTTGAAAGATATACAAGGATAACATCGTTGGATTCATGAATGTGGGTGGTATTATTATATAAGGGGAGACATAATGTTTTTGAATAATTTTAAAGAATTACAAGAATAAATAATGAAATTTTGAAATGATGTATCTCTAAGAATCAAAGGTTTTGGTTTAGTCTTAATTGGTAATGAAAATATGAAATCAAAGATAGAATTATATGTTGATGGTTTGGAACAAAACCTACTGATTATTTAAAAAAATTGTGATTGGGGTAACAAAGTTATATTCAGAAAATATGTGTTTTTTGTGAAATGTGAGTAATATTGATGTATTATAATAAGATTCCAATATAAAAAAGGAAACTTGATACAAGTCAGTGAGATAAAAACACTTTTTACATGGGTATGTCATAAGAAAATCAGTTGTGGAATAAAATGTTAGGAAAGATGTGTCAATGAAAAATGAGAATTATATAAAGCAATGATAGTGTCCATCACATTCAAGATATGTCAAGAAGAAGATATTCGGCTTTCACTATTTGTTATAAAGGAAAAATTACAACCTCACTACAAAAGGAAGTTAATATTTGTTCAAAAAGACCAATGTAACTTATTCATTATGATATCTATTAGCTAATGAGAAAAAAACAAATAATGGTGATAAGTATTTCATCACTTTCATTGATGACATTAATCAAATTACTTGTATTATATATATGAATGATAAGTCAGATTCTTGGAAAATAAATAAAATTTTCAAGAGGTAAGCTGATAAAGAATGTGTGTATTCAGTGAGGAAGTTGAGAATTGATAATAGTGGTGAGTATAAAAATTAATAATTTAAATTTTATCTTCAGAAACGTGGAATTATATTTGAGTTTTTTGAACCACACACTCATCAGAAAAATGTGGTGTCTCAAAGGAAGAACATATGTTTTTTTTGGAAATGGGAAGAACTATGTTACTTAAATATAGTCTTTATCATTACATTTAGAGGCATGCCATGTGTAATTTTTTGTAGATAAAATATCTATGTTTCTACAGAATAAGATCATATAAGAATATGTAAAAATATATTAAAGGAAAAGATCCTTTATTTAAACAATTAAGAGTTCCTGGAAGTCCATGCATTAGAAAGAAGAAAGGTATAAATGATGGAAGGTTTGAGCAGAAAGGTGAATATGGAAGTTTATATATTTATTCTTCAGAAGGAAGACGGTATAAATGTTTCAACAAATAGACAAGATGAATTTTTGATTCTATAAATGTTAAATTTGTTGAAAAGGGTGAGGAATAAAAACAGACCTATGTCGATGTGGTAGTGGAATAGGATAAGGAAGGGTTTGTTAAAATTTCTTATAAGGATGGTGGTAGTTGTAATCCTACTCAAGAATAAGAATAATTATTATTTATTTCAAGTGGTTAGGATGAAACTAAAATAACACTTCATAGGATGAGGAAGCCAGTGGAGGCTCATAACATTATTGGTGATCAACATAAAAAGATTCAAACCTAAAGAAATTAAAAAATGGTTATTAATACTTATTTTTATTCAAAAGTTGAGCTGAAAGATGTGAGTGAAGCTTTTGTACATCATTAATGCGTTTAGGATATGAATGATGAAATTGATCAAATATAAAATAATGATAGTTCATAACTCATACCCAATCTGGATAAAAAAACTGTTATTGGTCAAATTGGATTATCCGAAACAAGATAAATGAATAAGGTGATGTGATAAAGAAAAAAAGAAATATTAGTGTGCAATTTTTACTAAAAAATTTAAGGTGTTGATTTTGATGAGAACTATTCATCTATGGAAAGGATATAAATAATTATAATACTTATTTTTATTATTTCACAATTATGTTATACAATTTTTCAAATGGATGTGAAGTCGACATTTTAAAATTGGTATATTTATGAGTAATATTACATTGTAAATAATTCTAGATTTATTGTAATAAATGACTAAATTCATGTATTTAAGTTAAATAAATCCTTGTATGGGATAAAACAATCTCAAAAAGAATTGTATTATAAATTTGATGCTTACTTGAGGAAGATGAGTTTCAGGAAAGGAAGAGTTTATATGAATCAATACATTAATGAATAGAAGGAGTTTTCCCTCATCATGATTACTTAGGTTGTTGAAATTATCTTTAATGGGAATGATAAAAGAACTTGAGAAATATTTTATGAAGAGATAATTTTTTTTGATATTTTTATTCTAGGTGAAAAGAAACACTTTTTTGGGAAACAAATTTTACCTAAGAAGAAACACTTATTTCATTCTCAGGAAAAGTATTATAAGGAAGTTCTTAAGATGTTCAAAATAGGAAATTCAAAACTAGATTTCAGAATGATTTCACTTAGAAAGGACTTGTCTAAATATGGGGAAGTTACATATGTTGATCAGAAAGCGTTTTAGAGGCTGATTGGATGTTTTATATATTTTTTACTACCTCAAGACCTGACATTGATTATGTTGTTACCAGATGTGAAATATTTAATAGTGATCCTAGTGAATCACACTTAATTTCTGGAAAAATAATTCTCATATATATCCAAGGAACAAAAAATTTTATAATCAGGTATGATAGATTAGAAATTATTGACTTCACAGGGTATTCAGATTTTTATTGGAAATGAAATGATAATGATAAAAGATCCACATATGGTGGAGTTTTCTTTTGGGGAAAGTTTTGTTAGTTGGACAAAAATGAAAAATATTAGTAACTATTACCATGGATGAAGCTGAGTATGATTATCACACTCATGATTGTATCAAACTTATGTGGATGAAAACACAATTTGAAGTCTTAATTTTTGATGTAATGTAACCCTTTATTCTAGGATGTGATAATCAATGTAAATAAAACATACATGGAATCTGGTATATCAATAGAGTTCATAACATATTGGCATAAAGTTACAGTTCATCAGAGACCACATGGAGAAGAATTAATTAAAGTTGGAGTTTGTTCTTATATTGGAACATGTTTTTGAAATATTCCTAAAAACATTACCAAGGGAATATTTTTCTAAATTGAGGTTGAACATAGGCATCCAACTTCTTTATCAACATGTTGAGGTTTGTGTATTTCCCCCCTCTATCATCATTTCATTAGATAGTGATTTTAAGGGGGAGAATTGATTAATAAATCTGTCTATTAATGTGTGCTAACCCTTTTAAGTAATCATTTATAAATAGGGGATAATCCATCACTTGTAGTTACAAATTTCAGTGAATTATGAATCCTAGTTAACAAAAAAATAAAGAGGGGGAAATTGTTTGGACCAAGATAATAAAGAAAATTAAATTAATTAGGACATTTCTTTTGCTGTTAAGGAAATATCAAGGAAGGAAAAATAACAACACTTTGTTTTTTGGTTAAAACCTAATTTACAATCCTATTCTGATAATTATACCCACAATTCTTAATAAAGTTTATTGGATTGGGAAGATATTTTCTATAAGAAAATGTTCATTAGACTCACCTTGGTTCTAGAATGGGGTTCTGATCATAATAAGGAAAATAATAAGATTCTACATAGATCAAATAAAAAATTATATGTTAGGTTACTATTTTGTGTTTCTCACAAATAATATGTAAGTTGTAAATCATGTGGTGCAAGCTTGATGAAATAAATAGGGATAAAAATTCTTCTAATTATATTCAGGTTTGACTATTAAGAAAGTTGTTACTATAATCCAGTGATGTTACAATACATTTTTTAGTATGTTAGATGATTCTAAAGATAATCTTAAATGTCTTCAATGTATCAAGGAAGTCATGGAATTATCAAGAGTTTGTGAAAAAAAATATTTGGCTGAAGTAAAAACCTTTTTTTCTCAATTTAATTAATATTATACCACCATATTCTGAATTTTTAATGTCTGGATGTCATGGAGTATTGTATTCAATATAAGAAAAAAGTTTCTGATGATACCTATCCATCATACATGGTATGGAACCAATTGTTAGAGTTACTCTAACACCAATCTTTCATTAAATTTTATTAGTATTCCTACAGAATCAATGGATGTTTTTAAGAAATGGTTATTGAGGATGAGATCAATCAACAATAGTATCAACCATTTATCATAAAGATGTTTTTTCAACTGTGTCAAGTTTTAAAGATCATTTTAAATATATCAATCGAGTGGGATAAGAGAAAATAAGAATAATAATAGTCTTCTTTAAAATCATCTGGATGTATTGTCAATGTAGGACATGAATCTTGTTTGAAGTTCCATGAATTTTGTTTCCTTCTATTTTTGTCTATTATAATGTTAGTTTTAAGGGGAATGCATGAGTCTTACATTTTTCACAAATAATACAGTTCATTGTATTGAAGAAAATATTTTGTTTATTGTTATAAGGAAATTGGAATTGGAATATTAGCATTTAAAATGATGTATAACTACATTATTATATGTATTCGGTTTTGATATTTTTGTAAGGGGGTAAAGAAAATTAGAGTTACCAAATGACTTTATCATAATAATGAAATCATATTGGGAAATAAAAATTGTATTGATGTATGTTATAAACTATTTATTTAATGATTTAAAATTGTGACAAAATATTCTAATAACCATCATATTGGGAAAATCGAATGACAAATTAGAATCAGATTGAATATTTTTTATAAAGTCTAAAGGGTGTTTAATTTAAGAGAAGATCTGAAATTCAAAGAAGGTTGAAGAAGTCAAAGAAATGTACAGATTCCAAGGGAAATTAAAAGAGTCAAACAAAGATCTAGATTTCAATGGTAATTGAATGACTGAATGATAGATATAATATTTAAGGAATATTATAGATTCAGAAAGTTTGGTGAAGTAAGAAATCCTTTTCCGAATACCTCTTTAATAATATTTGCATGTTTATAAAAGGATTGTAATACTTTGGGTATCATTTGACATTCATTTTCAAGAAATATGGGAGAGAAGATCCATAATTTAGTAAATAATAAGTTTCTAGTTTGTGTTTTATTAAAGAGGATTTTTAGATAGAAGAAGAAAAAGAAGAGGAATATCATATTCTGTTTGTTATAGAATTCAAATAGATAATGATATCTAGAAAATCAGACATAGGAATCAAAATATAATAGCTATACTAAAGAAGTGGTAAGTTTATATTATTTTAGAATTATTTTTATAGTGTATTATTTCAGTATTGAAAAACCAGGCTTGAGAATTGTACTGGTAAATAAGACATAGTACTATTATAAATCCCTGGAAGTTCTTACCTGCTTATGGGTAAGAAAGTGGAGTATTTTTTTGAATAGTCATATTTGTCAAATTTGATCAAGAAACACCATAACATGTTTGGTACCAAAATTAAAATACATAATTTCATTCTACTTGATGCTCACACACTATGGTATAAAACATAGTGTTACTTGTGTGTAAAGGAATATACTACACATTATATTAAAATAAGTATTGTTTTATAGTGGATTGATTGGTTTTTGATTTTTCCAAACCATACCAAGGACTATATAATCTTGTGGAGTAGTTAATCTTGTAAATTCTAGTGTTGTTGTGGTTTTTTTAAATTTTTTTGAAATGATAAATAAATATTTAATAAGAGGCAATGATTTTTTAAAGGAAACTTAAAAGAAAAATATATTACGGATTCAACTCCTCCCCCCTCATAGTTGTTGTGGAATACATGATGGTTAACTTTAGAGAGGATTTACTTATCCATGGGAGATATTTTCTTGGGTAGGATGACCATGGTGAATGTCAAGAGTAATGCCCCAATGATCCATCTCCATAGTACCACAAAGAGGATTGTAGTGGAAATGACCATCTTCTATTTTGGTTGAAGAGTTATATACCCTTGTGATGTTTAAAATTTGTTTTGAATAACCTCAATGACATTTACATTTAGAAGATTAGGAATATGAGTCATATTCTACATTGTGGTCATAGTATTCCGACCTAACTTTTGGTGTTGAGAAGGGATATAAATATTTTCTATGACAACTATCATATTGTTTTGATTACTATCGGGGGAATTGGGAATATGATACAATGGATGATAAGGTGATGGAGTATGAAAAAGAGATTTTATGATAGGGATATGAGCCTGTCTCGAGTTGTGTGTCACTCTCACTTGGTGGGACTCAGCCAGAATAGGGTTATGTGCTTTATCCTGGGCCTTTGAAATATGTCACTGCTCTTTTTTCATAGGAGTATGAGACTATCCTGAGGCATGTTCCATGCTCACTTATCCCATCCTATGTTATATACTTCTCTCAACTGGTCAGACCTAGGGTGAGTGGTAATATGATCCCTATCCTACGCCTCTTCCTTTATCAGGACGTGCCAATAATCCTCTATGATGGGACAAGGAATATGTTCTTACACCAAATAAACCACTTGGTCATAATTATTAGAGTGTTGACTAACCCTGTATGTTGGGATAAGAATATATCTTTGTCCCCACATCTTAAATAGAATATACTAGCATATATCATCTATCGCTATAGAAAAGAACTAACACGGTAATAGGGTATGTACAAGAATATATGCATGTATTCTCAAAGTTTCCATGCAATTTTTGTCGATTCCTTTGAATGAGGTGGGGATATACCCCCACTACTATCCTCCTTGTGCCCCGGGATTGTGTTGATGGACTTCATGCATCATGGTAGGGATATGCACCTCCCCCATGTCTTCTGCAAGAATGTTCCCATAGAATGTTTTCGAGTGAGAAGGGATATAAGGATCCTCTCTAAATAGTCTAAAACTTTATATAATTTGAAATGGTTTCGGTGATACACAGATCTAAGGATTTTGATCAGTGAACTATTAGAGAACACCCTTATAATGAAAATAAGTGGTATTGAAAATTTTCTAAGATAACTGAGACCAGGATTGTACTATATTGGTGGTTCTCATGGAAACTGCAATTCCCACTTGATAATGATAGTGTCTCTCAAAGAATATGATCCTGCATAGTTTATTTTTTTGTCATCGGGACATTTTACATGAAGTTTATCATAACATATTGATTATTTTAATATAAGTGGATGGTCTAGGATATATAATCTTGACATCCCTACGTATCTATTTATGATGAGAATCATGTAGTATATAGTTCTAGAAAACATGTATAGTTTAATGCCACATGGAAAATACATTATCTGTGTAATTTATTTTTATATGGTAAGGATGAAAATATCAGTGGTTAGGCCAAGATATTTTATCCAATCATATCTATGTACCATATTATGATGATAATTAACCCATACATGGTTCTTAAAAACCCATATTTTTTAATTTAATGTAGAAATGATATTAGCCATGCAGTTAACATCCTATGGTGAGGATGTGATACATGTTTTTTAAATTTTTTTGTTAGGGATGATGTCTATGCACTTTAACATCTTGTGTTAAGGACATCACTCATATTATTTAATATCATGCAGTAAGTACTTTTGCTGTGCAGTTTAACTTCTTATGATAAGGACACCAGCCATGCAGTTTAATTCCTTATGGTAAGGATGAGGTCCATACTGTTTAATGTATTATGGTATGGATGAGGTCTATATAGTTTAACATCCAACATTAAGGATGAAATCAACACAGTTTAACATCTTGTGGTAAGAAATTTGGTAAATAACTTATCTAGGGAATAACTCATATGATAGAGCTTGTATAAATCTTAATCATTTTTCACAATTTTTTGGGGGTCCTTCAACTCTATATATCATGCACCTTCTATGATCTCTTACCAATCCTTAATAAAAAGATGACTCTCTATTTTGTTATTGATAAATCTATGGTAGGGGAAACAATTTTCATGTCCAATCAACCATATCTCATTTTACTTCCTTATTTTAGAACTTCCATCAAATCATTTTCTATATAATAATCAAAATACCTCAAAAAATGTTTTGGTTGGAAAGAATAGTATTTTCTATATCATTTTTTTAATGATGATCACTTATCCATAGGTGGTTTGTGGATCATTCCATAATGAAAAACTTTTGTTTCATTTTCAGAGTCCATAGATGACCAGAGTGAGGATTCTGGTGTTATTGGTTCCAATAAATCACTGTCCATATGTTCTTGAAAACAATAGTTAATGAAAAAAGAAATATTTTATCATGTATTGGAGACATCAATGATAAGGGAAATTATTTTCATATCCTACCATCCTTTCCTCGCCAGGGTTTATCATATTTGGTAGCTCTATCAAAACATTTTCCTTAGAATGGGTAAAATACTGGGGAACACATCTTGATTGGATGGAATATAATATTCATTTTCTATCTTCAATAGATGGGTGACCATAATGCTTCTATAACATGTAATATATGCCTCCATTGTTGTGGGTTCATGGATGATCCTGGAGAATGGGGTAAAGAGTCCCAGTATTTGTTGTTATGGAAGCAGGTACTGAACCATTGGGGGTCTTTGATGATGAAGACACTTCCCACTGATTAAAAGATCCTACCAATCCTAGAGGTTTTGTGGCAATATCTGAGGTCATATCACTTCCAGAATATCCATGATGTGGAGGTGGAAAATATGTAATTTTCACCAATCTAGTGGGATGTTGATAGGTTGAACAATTTCTGGATTTATTCTAATGAGGGGATGATATATATAAAAATTATCCTATCCATGTTTTATAGGGAACTACACTGCATGGTGGGATTCAATATAGAGACACCTTTACATTATCTTAATGTATATATATAAGGAGTATTCCAAAAAAATTCCTAGATATCCCAATAATATTATTTTATTTGAGGTATATATTCTTCTAATTAAATTTGCTTTCATATTCAAGGTTCTATCTAGAATGATCCATGAAAACACCATCTTTTCTAACAATGGTTGGGTGAGTGGATGATGATGGGAGTTCTGATGTGGACCCTAAAGGTTGAATACATTCCATATGGTATCCATAGTATCCATTATCATTACCCTCTATGATGCTAACACGATTTGTAACACCTTCCATAGATGCCTCAAAGATAAGTATGGAACTTTATTTTCATACGCTAGTGGCAGAAGATATGACAACCTATGATGAATCATATGACTACAAGATGCTATAATTGTACTCTTCAAAATCATGCTCATCTGGGGCTGATGAGGTTTATTTTGATTCAATTGATATTATATTGAATAATACACAAGAGGGATGGTGGTCATCCTTAATGAAGTATATCATTTGGCTGGTAAGTGTCTGCTATACCGTTTGGAGGGCTGGTTCCGATTGTACCATTTTAGGGGATGGTTCCCATGATATGATTTGAGAGGTCAATGCCTATGATAACATTTGAGGGGCCAATTCTGATGGTAACATTTGAGGGGTCATTTTCCATGTTGATGATTATCCAAGGGTAAAATATGATAAAAATCCCCCCCAAACATGGGGGATGTGGTCCTCCCTAGGATTCCACTATCATCAAGGATAGATTTGATTATGTTACATGCTCATTGATAGTGATGATATAAGATAGATACATATCCCTTATCAGGATACACCCGTGGGCATCAAACATATTTTTATTAGAATGGATATAATCCTGCTCTATAGTTGCATTGTTTGGATACCCCAAGCACGTTCTCCAACTAGATGTCCCAAATTGGATAGTTTGTGTACACACAACTTCCTCTGTAATTCCTTGTGGAATCACAGTCATATGCTGATGATGTTGACCAAGATAGTTGGGAACCCTCTAATGAAGTTTCTGAGTAACTGTACTAACTTGTTGGTTTTCCTCCTCATCCACCCTATGTTAGGGAATGTACATATTGTTTGTCTCTAGGTATAGCTTCCCAAAGCGGTTGAAAGTGAAAATAAGGGCCACTCAATCTCTTGTGGAATGTCATGGAAAAGACAACCAGTGGGAACTAATCCTCTAAATGATTTCATGATCTAATTCCATTTTCATGGTGAATCTATTGATGTGTTATTCAAAGCCCCATATATTCAACACCCGATAATAGAAGTTATGTTTTGGGTACAAAGTACTTCGAGGTCTTAGGGCCAAAGTAGCTTGTCCAAGGATCTTGGAATCCATTGCCATATTCAATGATTTAATTTCAATTTTACGGAATCTGGTAAGTCCTAGAGATGAAAAAAAGATACCTTATTAGTACAACATCATATATAAGACTACAAATTTGATCAATAACTTTCACAGGTTAAGGGATAAAGTGATGTTCCCTTCTTTTTTATTTAAGGTTCAGTGTAGTTAATGGAAACATTTCAGGTTCACCATTTTGTTGTGAAATGTGCAGAGAAAAACTAGTCCTGATTGGAACTATAAAATATATCCTCCTTAATCCATTAAATGGATGAAAAAGTTAATAAATTTCACATTTATTCACTATTTTGTTTTGTAAGAAAATGAGATTTGGATGGGGTTATGGTTTGATGATTTGATTGATTTTGGGAGGTTTAATGACATAGTCAATCATTCACATTCATTTTACTATTTGTTAGTATTATAATGAAACTCCCAAAGGTTCCCACATACATAGCTGAGTACGAACATACATTCCGAAGGTCGGCGGTCCATTGTGGTTTCAATCCCAAGGATAATTAAAACTCCCATTGGTTGAGAGGATGAGAGGTCAGGCTCATCACACCCTTTTGGGGGATAGAATTGTTTCCTAATCTAGGACTCTATTAAATATTTAATATTTGTACATGAAATCCTTAGAAAACCCTAATATGAGAATGGTTACCTTTGTTTCAATGAATTGATTAATAACATGTATTTATAGGAACAATTGTGTACAAATTGTGGGTTTTCTATTACTCTCTTATTTAGTTTCGATGGTTTTGGTTTTGGCCATATTTTGGCACACTAATGTTTATTTCCGTTCAGGGATGAAATTTGTGTATTTGAGGTGGGATTGAAACTCTACTGGGCATCCTATATATCTTATTAAAGTAGGAATATAATCCAATGTTGTTCTATTGGAATATTTGAAGGTTGTGTGACTGGACTCATCAATGTAGTTTAATATCATGTTGTAAGGATGTGAATATCATACTCGAACCTCGATGAGGAATCCGACATAACATATTTAAAATAGGAATAAAATTCTACATAGTTATTGTAGAGGACATCTAAATCATGAGAGATATGAAAATAGAGGAACTAAGAGGGACTTATGAATGAAAAAATGCCCTTTATTTCATTTTCAGTAATATGTCCATTTGAGAAGATATGAGATGATATCAAACATACATCCCAAATATGGTCCCACACTAGGGGAATACTTAGTATGAATTTGATGTGATGATCATTTTTTTCTTAGTCCATATGATCCAAGATCGATGTGAGAAAAAAGTGATAACATCATATTGGACATGTTTTATGAGAGAATATCCATACAGGGCATATGCATTATTGTTTACCTTTATGAGGAATGATTACCCCTCTCATGGAGGATATTGAATGGATCTTAGGCCATAATAATGAGTCATATGTATCCTATATTATATCATGAATTTGATTTATCATAGTTCAGTTCATCACAGACCCACTTATGAGTTTGAGGTACTCAAGAGCATAGTCAAGACTAATATTTAAGATGATGCCCATGTATGATCCCTTTTCTCATCTACTGATGGACAAGGAGGAGTGGGAATTACACTAGAATTTTGGGGTCCCAATAGTTCAAATGTCAAATACATGATGATAATTATGAAGTGGTGGATTCCCATTAGATCTGAGGTAAAGGAAGGAATCCTAAGTATCATGTTTCGATAATAATCCAAGTTATCGTAGTTCATTCGTCCCTTAACCCACTGATGGGAAAAGGTGGATGATCACACTCAAATACATTTTTGTTATCATTAAGGTTTTAGTAATGTTCGAGGCTTACTCAAGGATAGATTCCCTATTGATCATAAATTACATAGTAAGGTTAACCTATTAGTTGGTTCTTACACCTTGTGGTTTCCATTATATGTGTGACATATCATATTATGCCGCTATTGGGGAATTACAAACATAGGTTTCTCTATTGATTGAACCTTTTATAATGAGGTTTCCCTTATATGTGGGGCATATCATATTATTCAATTGATTTGGGCTTACACACTATTATTTTCCTTATATGTGAGAAATATCATATTATGTTGCTGTTTGGGGCATACACACCCAGGGTTCTCTTTTGATTATAGATTATACACTGAGGTTTCCCTTATATGATTTAAATATCATATTATGTCATTGGTTGGGGCTTACACTTTAGGTTTTCCCTTCTGATCATGGATCAAACACTGAGGTTTAACTTATATGTGGGACATGTCATATTATGTCACTGGTTAGGAATAACACACTATGGTTGAACTTTTGATTGGGGCTTAAAAATTGAGGCTTTCATTATATGCATGACTTATCATATTATTCCACTAGTCCGTGATTACACATTGAGTTTTCCCTTATAATCAGGGATTACACATTGACTATTAACTTATATGTGGGACATATCATATTATCCCACTCAGTGGGGCTCCCAGACCGAGGTTTCCCTTTTGATTGTGGCCTATACATTGAGGTTTCCCATATATGGGAGAAATGTCATATTATGCATCTGGTTGGGTCTTATAACTAACTTTTCCCAGATGATCTAGGCTTACACACCATGGTTTACCATATATATGGGACATAGAATATTATTTCGCTGGTCGATGCTTACACCCTGAGGTTTCCCTTACTTCGTACTCATTATTTATATTTAGGCAGACTAACATGAGATGATGATGATCATGAAAGGTTTTATAGATATTATTGGCATGGAATGGAGGGACTAAATGAGAGCATGATAAAAATGGGGTCACATGAGTGAGAAAACCTATCTGAACTATAATAGTTTCCTTGATAATGGGATATGTGGTCAAAGGTTATAGACTAGGGACCACATTTCATGTGTCTAAGGGGGTCTACAGATGAGGTTGAGATGTTAGGTGGATCTTTATGACATGTCTCTTTTGTTTGTTGGTCATGACTTTATTGTCTTCCCAACATGTTTGGGGAATCAAATTTTCATAGAAGATGCATCCAATGGTGGCTTACTGACATGCTGAAGATTCATAACATGATCTGAGTTGAAAAGTCTTAGACCATTCACATTTTCTAAGAGAAAGTATCTAGGGTATTTTGTAATATTAAATGACTCAACTTTCATTACTTCTTATAACTAAATCATACATGTCTAGTGTCTTGTGCATGATTTAAGAAAGAATGTCTTTATGCAATATCCTGCTCAGCCTAATTTTTCTTTGATGAATTGCATGATCAATTAGACTTGTCCATAGACAGTTTGGTGATTGACGTGGTTTTTAGAAGGCATCATAAGGGAATCATAATACATGTGATGAATCATGTTATCACGTGTCCCTAAGAGAATTATGTCATGGGGTCCCAAAAACATGTTCAAGATCACTTGCATGAAATAGGAGAGAATTACCTAGGGTTGAGGCAACTTACACAAAGGTATTATTCCTAATGATGTATGGGAAATGATACATGAACGAGTGTTTATATTGAGAGCATACACCATTGGGTTTTCATAAAAAAAGGTGGTCATTTCCATAAGCCCATAGTTACACTAAAAGGTTGTTCTCATGATGAAACTTTGTTCATGTGATTCACATAAACTCAAAAGGGTCCTTCAAGAGAGTTTGTGAATATTTTCCAAGGCTTCTTAACAATACCACTAGCATGGGTAAGGTTCCATGGTACACACTATCTTGGGTTTTCCTATTTTCCAACTTTCATTTTGACAGGTGTATTCTTGATAATGTACGATTACCACACCAATGTGGTTCAGATGACATTTATAAGGCATTATTATGGTTCCTATGTTTAGGTGATTGGGCTGAATATCAAATCATAGTGTGCATGGTGATAGACTTTTAATGACAAAGTGGAGTTAATGAAATATGTGACGCATCTACTAAAACCTGTTCTCCATGGATGAGCAGGGGACACTACATGATATAAAAGAGTTAATTATGAGATCAATAGTGTTTATCCTTTATATAACAAAGAAACTTATAGCGTTTTGTGAACTAAATCCCTTGCTTCTCAAGCTGCGTCTGAGCATCACAACACCAAGGCTGAGGAAACAAATCTCCCATGGTATACTGATTAAGACTCTAGTATGAGTCTATGGTATGTCCAATGAATTATATTATCATGTCACTTGAGGTTACATCACTCATGAGATTGTGTGGTCTGAATAAAGGTTATTCACGAGGTCTTGCGAATGAATGAAGGGGGTGCACACATGGACCTCATGTCCGGACAAATGTTCTTCTTGGACAAGTCACAATACTAATGGGTTTTACATGGTCACATGAATAACTTAAATTAACTAGGCATCATATGACACTTAGTTCATAATCAAATTGCCTATTATTTACAAAATCATATGGTGGGTTTTCGTGATCAAATGAGGGGTTCTTCGGTGGATTGTTTCTGAATCCTCTTATTTTTCCACCAATATTCCTTTTTATCTCTTATGTACTTTTATTGATGAGAGAAGGGTATTTATAGGTGATTTTGGACTAAGGGTGGAGCCACATTGTATGAGGAGGACGTCGCATGCTCCAACTAAGTTGGTGAATATTTCACGGGATCAATATCTCATGATCTCAAGATAGCCTATTATTCAGCACATGATCATTTAATTTGATCATCTAATACCTCATTTTACATCTCCCATAACACATGAAAAAAATATGAAAATTTTGATTTAATTCAGAAAAAATCCTTTAGGATCCTGAATGGCTCATAGTAGTAAACATCTCACGAACACTCTATTGATTATAGTCACTTCAACTGCATGATCAAAGGGTGATCATGAAATGTCTTTGACCACTGGTGGGAGCTACCATGGAATTCCACTAGTTTCCATGGTAGCATTCTCACAAAAAATTTCTTTACAATATGGAATTAGATATCAATTGAAGTACTAGAAGAGGTAGTCATGGTGACCAACAAGTGATCATGTGACTAACTTCAAGTATCCATGTTGAACCAGTGGCATGGGGGTGGTTATAGTCGAGAGAGTGGTTGTAGTTGGACATCTCACACTGAGTAGGATAGATTTGGGCTTACATAGTGTGGGATTGACTCAAATTCAATATCAAGATGTGTGGGACTAAAGTGGATGACTCAAATCAATATAAGGAATGATCAAATGAATCTACTTTCATCTAGTGAATTGTACATGTGAAAATGTTGTCCCACATCGAAATAATGCATTTCCTTCCATCCAGAATTTTAGTCAAGTCCTAATTGTTGTTTGTTCAAGATGGAAGTGTGGATCGACACCGTACCACCTACAAACACATCCACCCAGGCTTCAGCTTGGTGGGATTTCTACCCACGCTATTCGTGTCTTTGGTCTCATGCACCACGACCCCTATAAACACACATACTTTCTTCCTATGAATGATATTCTTCCTTATATCCACTGATTAGACTAGCTATATCTGATTGGGAATGGTGAAACATGGTCCCACATAGGAGTATGGTTGACATTTGGATCATCTAGTTCATTGGAAGGCCATATATGTTTTTTCAAAGGGTGTGAATAATACCCACAATTTCATAGAATAAAATTCTATGTATAATGTGTGAATGTAAGGACCAACCATTAAATCAAATACACTCTTAAAAGATGAAGACTTTCAGTTATATATATAGACTATTATTATTTTTCATTTCCTTAAATATTATGAAACCCTTAACATAAAAGTGAAGGATTTGAAATTATAGGAACCAACAATCACTAGATCACAAAACCTACAAACGACCACATCTCTAATTTCATCTGAAGACTCATAAAACATTCTATTTTAATGGAACTCTGATAAACACCAAGTATCTGGGTCATAGATCATCAATGAACCATTCTACCACAATCCAATGATAATGGTCTTGAACTATTTATATGAACCTTATTTATAAAATATATACTTTAGGAAAACACCTTACATAACATGAGAAAATACAACCTATACTAATGGAATCAAAAAAATTATTATATGTTCATATATAAAGGATATAATTCATGGATTATCAAAATAGTAAAGTATTTGAGAAGCGATTTATCTCTCTTAACCATGGTACATCTCCCATCATGATTCCGAAGACATTAAAAAGAATCTCCCCTTGAAATTACTATTATATATCTTGATTTGAAATATATTTGACACAATTCACTACATAGTTTATTTCATATTTCCATAGATCCATGATCCATATAGATTATGTTTGATAAAACCACCATTATTTATACCCCCATATGTGTCTCATTGTAATATCACTATTAGTGAAACTCATACTGACATACCCATGAATGATAATCAACCCACTAACTACGATAACAACATCATCCCTCTAAGTCACAGGTTTATCTTTTAAGAACAATTGACAAAATAATTTTTAAGGGTGTGAGAAGAACAAGGGAAAGGTTCCAAAAAGGTGTATAGGGTTACATTATATTCCTTACATAAACAATTATGAAGGTATAATATCATTTTAAAATATTTATCCGTCAAATCCCCATTGTGCATCATCTAAAATAATATTGTTCTATCAAATTATATCAAGATGTAAGGTCATATAAATTCTTATAATTGGAAAATGGTATCTAAAAAAATCATAATTTGTCATCTATCAACCAATAATGGAATGAAATCATTAAGATAATATATTCCACTGATAAATAGAAGATTACATATGATAAGTCCCATATGACCAAGTCTTCCTTACATGTCTTTAAGTTCAAAATAAAAATAACTTCCAAAACGATCGATCCAACTAGAAACACTAATCGTAACCATGAAATAATTATGTCCTTCCCTTTAAATGAGATAATAAAATTTTGTATCTAATAGAAAATATCCTACTAATCATTGAGATGTGGTGGATGAATTCCACCATGTTGAGGGAAAAGGTAATTAGAAGAGGTAGTGATTGACCCAACTAGTGGAAAACCTTAACCCAATCATTGGTGGAGCACCTTACTCCATTGATAGAGGAACCATATTTCTGTCATCAAGGGAGTACATAATAAAATCAATGGAGGAACCAAACCATTATCCTTGGTGGGATTTACAAAACTAAAATTTATACACAAAGGACCAACTCTATGTTGGATACATGTTAACCAATAGATTACCTAACCATTTCAAATATATGGGGGGAACATTCCTAATTAATGAAAAGTTAATAAATGAGTAACTAAGATTATGTATACTTTAAACATTAATGGATAGTAGGATCTATATCCGTAGTGATAGAGTTAGATGAGAGAATTATCCAGGGAATGGTTTGAAAAAATTCCAAGAAAACACAAACTAGAAGAAGTAAAACTAACTTGAGTGTTTTTGATATTCATGTTTTTCAAAAATGGTTCATAATAAACCTATAACAAATAAATTTCAATTGGGTGGAAAATATAATGATGTTACTATGAAATCACTTTTATTGGTATTTCATGCTAATAAATAAATAATTATATGGAAACTATATAAAACATGAACAAACAAAATTGTTCCATATAAACATCTCTCTAAGTACTGTATTTTGTCAATAAATTATCATATTCCATGTATAATAATGTTTTTTCCACCCCAAATATTAGTTTATCTCTTTGTTATAATGATTAAACTAAAATACATCAATCATTGCTACCAAAAATCTTCAAAACCAAAAATCAAGAGACTCTTAACTTTGAACTCTATTCATAGCACACAAACCTCTCTAATAAAACAATTAAATAACCTAACCCATAGGGACCCCACATTAGAAATAAGTTTTGGTTGTTTTTTAAATACAATATGACCTCCAATAATGTTGTAATGGTGACTAGAACCATGTTTTTATAACACACCATGACTGGCATTTTCTTATGAACATTATATAAAACTACACATATCCAAATCCTAATGAAAGAAAATAATAATAATTATTATGTCCCAAATATAGAATTAAATATAAGTAAAATATAAAAATATATAATATGTTAATGGGTAAAAAATTTTAATTAATATAAAATAAAAAAGTCTAACATCTCAATGGGTGAAAAAATACCCAAAAGTGAAAGGAAAACTCCACAAACGTTAACTTTGTACATGAGAAATATCCACCACCATATCCTCCAATCCCCACTACAAACTAAATCTTCCAACTCCATGTCCTACATGGTCATCATTGAAATTCACATTATCTTTATTTAACACAACATATGTGGTCGGAATACCTATATTGTGGTGAGTTTAAACACACCTAGTAGGAAATTGTAAAAAAATAATGGACAATAAGACTAGTGACATATTAATTTAGAGAAATTATAATAACCACCAAACCCCTGTTAAATGGAAAATAAAAAATATGTATATTTTATGTTCAATAAAAATATTTTATCTAGATACACTACTGTGATGTTTAATAATGTAATGAAAGGTATGCTAATAAACCACTGCATCAATGAAATATGAATTGTAGAACTACAACCTATAACTCAATTTAGAAAACTAGTTCCTAGATCTCCCCAAATATTATAGAGTAAAAAAATTAAACAAATAATAAACCATAACCCCAAATACTTAAGTCATATATTTTAAAATAACTACATTATAATTCACATATATTTTTTCTACCCATGAGCTAGTCATTACTTGTAGAAACCCCGACCCCAGTTTCCCAGAGTTAGTTCCTTATTTTATTACATTTTCATAAGATGAAAGAGATCACATCACAAAATACCAAATATATTAGCATTGTTGGTAAAATAGATACAAATTTAAAAATAAATACACATTTTAGACAAAAAATAAATTATTTTTGAGAACATAATTATTCTATTATCTTAATGTTGCATATCAGTCATAATATAATTTAGGAATCCTGGGGAAACATGAAACATAAGAAAGTAGTGAGATGAAATTCTCATTAAGGGTAAATTACAGTGGAAGCAAACATGAATTAATAATGAATAATAAATAAGGAAATAATAAAAGATGATAAAAAATACCATATAAATAATCACATGATCATAAAACATGAACATGGATATTCAAACTAATCAAATAATCAGATGGAATAATAATAATGATAGAATGAATAATTTGGGACATTTGTGGTATCTATATATTTCCTCATGAAAGTTACTTTCAATATCTATTCTCAAGATAGTTTATGCCTGTGGGTAGAAACCTATCTGATTTGAGTTAAGATCAATCCAAATGACAATTTAAAACTTCTCACAACCAAACGAGAAGGTTTTGTCTCCCAAAAATTCCATATCAAGAGAGTAATAATGAATCTTGGGGATTTTATATACACATTAACCAAACATTATTTCATTTATAATCCATTATTCACATGAATAAATAATCCAAATGAACCAAAATGTATTAAAAAATTAATAACCAGTCATATGGTATATCAACACTTTCTGAGTAAAACTAACAATAAACCATTTACTAAAGTATGAAATATGGTATCATAAGAGATAATACTCAATTAAGTAATATAATTAATAAATGATCATGATATATATGAATATAATTTAAATTATACCACTAAAAAATTATGGAGTTAAAACTCTTATTATCCCATTTTAAAATCACTTCCTTATAAAAATACACTTTTCTTTGAATAACCCACTTTCATTACCAAAACACCATTTTCATTGAAAGAGGATTTCCAACACAAAAATAATGAAAATGATAAAGATGGGTTTTATTTCAAGGATACATGAAATCTTTAAAGGTAAGACGCAGTTAAAATAATTGCCACTATGGTGGAAAAGTCATTGAAGTGGTATATGTTATGAATAGAAAACTCATTTTTTTATTTTCAAAACATTCCATGTAGAATATATTAAATGATTATTTTTTTAAAATAAATTAAAAATATTAAAAATAGAAATAAAAATTTCTTTATAATACTTTTATATGAAATAATTTCAAGTATTTTTAAATGTATAAATGGATTTGATAATTAAATTTTTAAACATACAAGGTGTCCACTACCACTTTGAACATTAAATTGTAAGATCCTTGAATGAATAAAATTTGAAAAAAATTAAATAACATTATAATAAAAAAATTAATGACTTGTTAAGTCAAAGTGACTATATATACACCTGATAAAAGACAGTGAGTGTATTTGATAAAAATATTCCTCAATAAAAAGAGATTGAGACAAAGTCCACTAACTTACCCTTACCTTATTTGAACTTCCTTTAACCTCATATATAACAAATATAACATTACTACAAATCAATAAATATATATATTAATTTATATAATACCATATATGATTTACTAGTGAATTTATATTACCTATTTATTAACAATTCCATGGTAATGTTACATTTCAGGTAATTACCGATTTGTTTTTCTTATGTTTTTTGACTTGTTATAATTTTGATCATTTTACATATACCACGATTTAATAATACCCATAATGGTATAAATTACATAAATATAATATATATTAAGTTTATATATATTTATAGTCATCAATAAAAGATACAAATAGAAAACTAAATACAATGTTCATGCAGACGGTAGTTCATACATACGCATATACTCTATTTCTATTTTGTTGGAATATTGAAAGAAAGAAATTAATAAGTATAATTAAATTGTAATTATTATGACATATATATAAAATAATTTTACTAAACCCATCCTTAATAAATTACATGTATTTTTTGAATGGACCACATCATTTTGAGGATGGGTTAGTGCACACATCCACAAACAATGTTATCAAATTTACACAAAATAAAAAGCATGAAGGTATGTTCTATATAATAATTACATATGAAGAAAATAAATAATAGAATTAATATATATCTTATAAAAATAATATGTACATCATAATTCTAGACCATGAATGGTGGAAATGGAAGAACGAATGAAATCAGTTTGCGTGAAGTTAGTAGTCCGTACACATGAATGATGATTACATGTCCCATTTGATAGAAGTTTGTGGTATTTTTGGTCAAAATATTAATATAAAACATATAATTATATTTATTATAAAGTTTTTTTATATAAAATTTAAATAAAAAAATTAATTTTTTATGGAAGAAATAAATTAGAAGAGATTTTTGATGAACACTACCTCTTTTTTCGATATTTTCTTTTGATTTTCACAAAATGACTTCCTTGGTTGGGTTTATCCCCAAATTAAGGATTATATGTTGAAGATAGGTAATTTAGTAGGATAAATGTTCATGTTTTGGTTGAAATGGAGTTCACAATGTAGTTCTATGATGTGAGGGAGGAGGTTCCTGTTTATAATCAAGGTTGAGGGATCTTTTGGAAACACTGTAAATATTTAATTAATATAAAATAATTTTCAAATAAAAATGGATAAAAAGTGATTTTATTAAAATATTAGATGATTTGGGTCTAGATACTCTAAAAAATACTTATTTCTTAAATTTAGGTCAGATTATTTTCCTTATTGTTTGGCTATAACCCTCAATTTGACCTTTTAACTCTTAATGTGAAAACATTGATTTTTTACTCTTTAAGGGTTAACATACTTACTATAAATTCCAATAAATACTAAATGAGTCATGGATTAAATTTTAAACATTATTTATATAATTTTACTTATTTTATATTCTAATGATTTATTTTTTCATTTAATAAGATATTAGTTATTTTAAGATATCATTAATGCTAATTTTGACACTGTTCAATCCTTAACTTTTAAAAAATATTAACAACAAATATTAATTTGAAAAAAAACCCTTAATAAATCCCTTAAATTTCTAGATCATATATAATTTTTTTTATGAAATTAAATATATATAATTATAATTATTTTATAATTTATAGAAACATTTATTAGATAGTTCTATTAATTAAACAATTACGACATCATCATTGTTAATGAAATTAAATTTAATATTTATTCCCTAAAAATAACAAATAAATTATCATGGTGGATATAATTTTTTTATTTAAAATAAATATTTATATTTTAATATATTTTTTATAATCATATATAAAAAATTAAATAATTATTAAAAACACGAGTTTGACATATTGGACTTCCTTTAGAATAAAATACTAAAAAAGGATAAATGTCATCCAAGTGGAACCACGAGGCCATAAAATAGGCGCAGGGATGCTTTTTTACAATACTAAAGTATCTAATATAATTTTGAAAAGTTTTAGGGTACTTTTATAATATATATAATATTATTTTTAACCTTTATTAATCTTTTTACCATTAACCGTGATAATTAAAAAATTATTAATGTTAATATTCATATTATCCAAAAACAAAATAGACCTATTTAATAAATTTGAACCTTATTATCCCAATTATAGAATCAATTTATCCAAATTTCAAATACATAATTGTCTTACATTAATTTAAAATTAGTCTTGTTGACAAAAAGTGAAAACATGTTTTTAAAGTGAAAACATTGAAAATATTGATATGTTTTTATATCTAGAATCAATGTGAAATTTATTAAAGTAAACTAAATTATATTTAATGATAAAAACAATATCTAACTAATAATTAAAAAAAATTAAAAATATTATTTTACACTATAAATTATTTATAATAAAAAAAATATTTTTAATTAAAATGCAATATTTTATCACTATTCATCAACATATGAAAATTATCAGAAAAATACCAAAAATCTAACCTAAACTAATTTTTATATTCCAATTTAAAATAATAATTTCATTTTTTCAAATAGAATTCATCAAAGTTTAAAAAACGTGATTTCAAACATGTGCTCCATTAAAAGGTAAAAAAAATTTATTTTTATTAAAATACATATTTTATACATAGAATTGTATTTGTTATTATATCATTTCCAAAAAACTCATAGGTTTAATATTAAAAATTATTTTGAATATATATATATATATATTTCATTAATAATATCAAGAAATTGTCATTTTCTTATTTTATTGTTATAAAGAATACTTTTACGCATTTAAATATGTATTTTTTAAATTAATTTTTATTAATTTTTTTCTTTTAATTAATCGGTAATAAATTAATTAAAAAATTTATTTCTGTAAGTTATATAATACTATTCATAACCACTAATTTAATATCTAGAAATTATTTTCATTTTAAATGCTAATATTAATATTATATTGTTGTTCATTTAAGCTGGGTGTTACATGCATCATAATCGATCAAAGAGTTTAAATTTAAAAAGTTA
The DNA here is from genome assembly GCA_963277665.1 of Viscum album. Lineage (NCBI taxonomy): Eukaryota > Viridiplantae > Streptophyta > Magnoliopsida > Santalales > Viscaceae > Viscum > Viscum album. The sequence goes on along the minus strand of OY728119.1, from coordinate 172,710,909 downwards.
CATACCATAAAATACTGGGGTGTAAAATTCTACCCTCTTTCAATAAATTGTGTCTTTTAAATTTTAAATTTCACTTAAAAAAATAAAATGTTTATAGTTAATATTTTATTTTTTCAAAACCCACATAAAAAATAAGGTTTATAAAACATCTTTTTAATAAGAGGAATAGTGAAATGTGAAGGTCACCACAAAATTAGGCTTATTATAAAGTTATAATATGTACATGAATATGAAATTTAACTATCATGTTCTTATGGATTGTGACAGAGAACATGTTCATTTGAATGTCAACCATCACAAAACCAAAAATATTGTTATTAGTGAAGAGATCATTATGTTTATAATAAAAAAAGTAAACAAACTACATTTTTTTGAAATCTTTTTCCTAAATTTGAGGGATTATTTTAAAAAATTGATAAAAAACTCAAGAAAAAATACTTTATTTATTTCCATGTCTTAATTTCATCCTTAGGTTATGATTCAATATATTTTCAATTTATTTCATTAACGTAGAGATGAATATTCAAGATGAATTTTTATTCTTGATGCATATATAATGAAATAGAAGATTCACAAGTATTTATTTCATCCTATAAATATTAACTATAACCAAAAAGGTTACACGAAAGTATCCAATTAATAATACATTAATGTCAAACATTAATATCAAAATTTAAACATAATATATTCCATAAGTAGTTACCTTAAGTCTTATTCAAAATAATTCTATCCAAATTCAAATTCTAAACATTTAGTAAAAATATCTCTAAATTTCAAAAATTATATTCCTTAAATAGCATAATATAACACTTAATATCACATCGCAAATATATGAATACATTGATCACCTAAAAACCATAATGAAAATATGCATGATTCAAAATCCTTATATAGTAAGTAATATAGTACAATCCTTATAAATATAATCATTCTTATAAATGGAGTATTATTGATAAAATACTTTTACAAAAAATATAGAATTTAATAATTGAAATAATTTAATTATTCAACTTACAATTTAGTAACAATATATGCTTGATATTAATCCCTTTTCTTCTTATGATTTATATTTAATTGATTCTTGTGATATTTATTTATGTATTTCCCCATTTCACTACAGTGGAAAAACTTGATATGAGTCATTTCTGTCTTCCATTTTCATTATTTTTTATTATGATCATTTTCTCCAAACTTATTAAAAACACCAAATCCTTTCAATAACTTCACATGGAGATCCTTTCCAAAATTATCACATGTCATAAAATACTTCTTTCCCTTCACCCCTTTATCCATATTTTTTTCTTCTATACTCTTCTTCTCTTTCTTCCATTTGATGTTTTTAATCTTGGATAATTATTTCACTGAGTTGATATAACATGAAACTATATCCTCATATAATGAGAAATTTATAGAGACTAGTGACCTTCGTAGGAATTTATTCAAACCATAAATGAAACTATGAGTCATACTCCATAGTTTACATATGTAGTTTATAGCATGAATTTCTAATATTGAAAAGGTTGATTCAGACTTAACCACATTCACATCCCCATTTTTCCTCATACTTAGAAATTTTATTTCTATATCTAGTTGTTTTTTTGCGATGAGAATATTTTCCAAGAAAATTTCCTTAAAATACGGTCATTAAATGATTTCTATTTCATCCTCCACCTTTATGTTTGGAAGAAATAACCACCATTTATCTGCACCTCTTGAAAGATGTTAAACACCCATGATAGGCTTCTCCATTTTATTACTTCCCAAAATGAGATATATCTTTTCTAACTAACATTTCTATTTCTCTGCTAAAAATGGATTTGTAGTTCTATCGAATGATGGAGGTTTTCTTCTCATGTATCGGTCAAACAGTGTCACCCCACTTTTTTTTAGGATGCTGTATATAGGTAAGGTTATTGTTCATAACCTAATTTATTTGTCTTAATATAGATATAAGTTGTTCATCATCCATTTTAGCTCCATCTCTAATATATTTATCTTTCATAGGGGAGAAATCCATACATAGATTACATGCGATGATATTATTTACATTCTTTCTAATAGGAACCATCTCTAAAAAATAGAATACACTTGAATATATTATAACATTATGAAACATAATATATAATCATAGAAAAATTGAATCACATTAGAAAAATATGAAATATATAGATAACCAATCTATATATCATAATCCATGTTTTTTGGTCATATTTATGAATTTTTTATAACTTTTTGTTCTCTAATTTATGTTTTCCGAAATCTAGTTCTCATGGTTTCTACAAAACTTACTATAATACCCACATTGGAAACCCTAAACCTAGTTTCCCAGAGCGAGTTCCTTACTTTATTACATTGGGATAATATACAAGAGATCTAGTCTGAAAGGACTAAATAGTTTATTAGTCTTCGTAAACAAGATACATATTTGAAATTCAAAATATATATAAAAAATAAAATAAAAAAGTATTCTCTTTGAGAACACAAATATTCTCTTAACTTAAACTTTCATATCATTCATAATAGATTTCTTCAAATCCTGGGGGAATTTAAAACCTAAAATATGGGGGATCTCAAATAATTTGTAATGGTTAAGAATAACGAAAGCTAACTTGAATTAATAATGAATAATAAATATGTAATGTATAAAATTTGATCAAATAATATAATATAAATAATCACATGAGCTTAAAACATGACCATGGATATTATAACTAATAAAATAATCACAACATAATAATAATAATGGAAGAATACATAATGTTGGATGTATTAACAATCAAGATCTATCCTTAAGATAGTAATTATGAGGATCTATCCTCAAGATTGTTTAAGTCTGTGGGTAAAATTCCATCTAATTTGTTTGAAGATCTACCCTCCTGATAATTTAAAACTTCTCGAAAACAATTTTGAATGGTTTTTTGACAATTTAATTCATCTTAAGAGACAACCAATGCATTGAGGGTGTTTTCTATATAAATTCCCCACCCGTTATTTCATGTCCAAATCATTACTCACATAAATAAATAATAAAATTGAATCAATATGTCTTATCCAAATGAATAAAAATTCATATGGTATAGAAATACATCCCTAATAAAATAGACTATAAACCATTTACTAAATATTAAAGATAATATCAAAAGAGATAAAACTCAATGAGATAAAATATTAAACAAAGTATGTTGAAATAAGTGAAAATACTTTAAATTATATCACTGAAACAATTATTGGGGAAAAACTACTATTAACCCCTATAAACAACATTCTTCTATAAAAATAATATTTTCTTTTTAAGAACCCACTTTCATTACCTAAAAACAATTTTTTTGTGAAATAACATTCAATTCCAAAATATCCAAAATGAAAAATATGGATTTTCTTTGAAGGAATCATGTAATATTAAAAAGGAATATTAAAATAAAATAATGGCCATAACAATATAAAATTCACTATCATTATATATGTTATTAATATGACATTAATTTTTTTATTTGTCAAAACATTCTATATAAATATCATAAAAAAATTACTTTTTGATATAATTTGAATGAAATTCATTAGATACATAAATTTTATATTATATTAAATATTGTAAAAAATAATATCAAGAATATTTGGACATCGAAAACGAGTTGACAATTAAATATTTGAACATTAAAGGTGTAACATTCCATATTGAACATTTAAATCTTAAGCCCCATGAAAGAATAAAATTTTAAAAAACCTTAAATAACTTGATAATATATGAATAAATGACATGATAAGTCAATGGGTCTATACATGAACATCATAAAATAATTTGGTTGTATAACATTAACCTATGATAGAAGTTTATGTGGAGCCATCGTGCCAAGCATCATCTCCCAAAACCCTGAGGGGTTCCTCCGCCGTGCCAATGGAAACCGCTGCATCGATCCCTCCCCCACCGCTGGAGGAGGGACCCTCGTTGTCCACAAAGGTTCTAACCCTTCATTCATATCCTTTTTGAACCCTGACTTCCCCCCCCCCCCGTTCATCAAATCTCGATCGGTCTGAAGATCTCGGAGTTTCTCGATGGCTTCCCTAACCTTTTGTTTTCTACCATGGAGTTCTCAGAATTCTCAGATCTCTTGAAGCACACCTTGGTGGATAGATTTTATCGACGACGTCCTTCTGTTGACTCCTTTGATAGGAATGACTTCAGCGCTTGGGGTTTGAAAGATAGGACGACTGTGGGCCTTCTGGATAGTCATCAAATTATGATTTGTTTTTCCTCAGAAGCCAACCTCATCCAGTCCTGGTCAAGATCACCTTGCAGCTTCAATGACTTCTTATTCTACCTGTGCCGTTAGTCCTTCCATTTGCACATTAAGCACGATCTTCCTTCAATGGAGACCAGGATTTGCTTTCCAAATCTTCCTCTTCCATTTAAAAAGCCTATGGTTCATCGCATTATAGGGAACCTCATTGGTAGATACATGTGTTCTGACAGCCTCATTGTGGCCCTTCACCATCCTGTTAATCCGCATATATGTGTTGAAATAGATTTTTCTAGAGTCCGATTTGATTAGGTGTGGATTACGGTGAGTGAAGTGTACCGTTACAAATAACGAGTGGTCTATGAAAGTTGGTTGGACTTCTGTGATGGATACAGATGACTGGGGAATTCTTGGGCCTACTGTTGAAGGGAGTTGAAGGACTTCAGGTAGGGATATGGTTGTGGTAGAGAGGATGAGGTTCTTGAGGAGGCAGAGAGGATGGAGCAGGGGTCTTCGAGTTTAACCAACGATTTGGGTATGGGTGAACAAGATGGTAGTCTGTTAAGGGAGGATAGGGAATCAGTCAGGAAACCGGGGGTATGTGATGCACCAATTGTGGCAGAAGCGGGTCTGGACAATTGTGTTTGTTTTTCGGTGGTCTGCCATGTCAATCCAATGGTTGCAAGTGTTTTTAGAAGTTTGAGGGAGGCTTTGGCTGGTCCACCTTCTTACAATGATGGAGTGATGAAGGAAATAAGGATTTATTAAGGCATGGTTTTTGGTGGCCACATGGTGACCAGGAGTGAAGTATTCATGGCGCGGATGGAAGTCAGAGAGGAGACTATCACAGGTAAAGATAATTTTTGGGAAGTGATGCAGGGTCCTATTCTGGAGACAACCTTTCCATGTGGAGCTGGGATTCCAGGGATATCTGATACAGGGAACCAATCCTCAATACATCTGAGCAACAGTTTTGAGGGACTTGTAGAGATATGACTGATCTATTCTGATGATCTCCAATCAGAGGTCGTTGGGGGGTGTGTGGAAGAATGCAGAGAATATAATCACAGCCTCTCGGCTGGTGAAGCTTCATGTCTAAGAAATAGTAGGGGTAATAGGAGGAGGAAGAGTAGAAAGGATTACTCTTCTTTAACTCCACCTTTGGAGACCCGATCGGCTAGAAAGGCAAACCCCAAAAAGTATTCCCTTGAGGATGTTTGGTCCTTAGAAGCTAGGGGATCAAGTTGATCAATGCTTGGAGCCTTTTTTATATTCTGAGGACGAAGGGTTAAGTATGTCTTAGTGCTTAATGAGTTTGAAGAGGAGGCAGCTAAAATGTTGGGAATGCCTTTAAGAGCATCCCTTAATGAGGAGAAATACACTTGGGTTGACAAACAAGATCTTATTATTGTCGAGGGCTTCAATAGAGGAATGATTATCATTTAGGAGTACATATAGTCTTGGGACCAGTTGGCCTCAGAGATTGATAATATATTGATGGTGTCTCTAAGTAAAGTAACTTCTATCTCATGGAAGTTGTCTAGGTAGCCAATTGCAGGTAATATTTGTTTACTTTTTAATGCCCCTTTCTTACTTTGTGGGTTTTGGTCATGGGTTGAGAATGATCTTGGTTTTTTTGTAATTGATTTTGGATCAACCTTTGTGTGTCTGGAGGTGTTGTTTAGGTTCCCAGCATTTTACATGGTTCTGTGTCATATGGGGTTCAGAGCATGCGATTGCCACTTCTGCATGCTAGTTGAATGGAATATTTGGAGGGTATGGCTATGCCATCGGTTCTATGCCCGTTCATCTTTGAACGAGACTTCTTGTCAACTAGTTATGCATTAGTGATGGCTTATTGACACGATGAATTTGTCGTGGAGAGGCAGAGCCTGGTTTTGCTTGGGGTTGTATTTGTTTTGTTTGTTTGGTTGTAATACTGGATATGGTGGTTTCTCACTTTTTCCTTAAAAGAGTTTCAAAAATAAAAAAATGAATTTTCAATCAGTATAACATTAACCTATGTCTCAATGAAAGGAGATTTATACAAAGTCCCTTACCTTACGGTCCCTTTAGTGGAATGTGAATAAAACCACAATATATTAAATATAGGGTTATTATTCATCTATCATGGAACCATAATCATTTATATAATACCATATATTATTTTTTATGACTTTATATAACACATTGATTAACAATTCTAGGTTAATGTTACGTTTTAGGTAATAACCACTTTTTTTCCCAACTGTTTTGGTTTTTTACATTTTTGATCATCATAATTATATCATTATTGAGTAATACCCATATTTATAAAGATTTAAAAAATATTATATATATTCATTATATATATATATAATATAGGAATATAAAATGAAATATACTGTTCATGGAGAGGGTAGGCCATACGTACGTATGAACGTTGTCTCCATTTTCTTATTATATTGATACAAAAAATCAATTAATATAATTATAGTGGAATTATTATTTCATATATATATAATATAATTTCACTAAATCCATCCTTAATACATTTTATGTTAAGTGTGAACAAATCACATCCTTTTTAGTAGGTAATAGTCCATTCATCCACCAATGAAGTTATTGAATTGACCAAAAATGGAAAGAATAAAGGTATCTGTTATATATTAAGTATATAAAAATAAATAAAAAATAAATATCATATATACCATAAAAAATATAAATTACATCATTATTCACAGTCATTAAATGTGGTAATTGGATAATGAATGACATTAGTTCGGGATGTTGTATTATGTCGCACACATGAACGATGATAGTGTATCCCATTTAATAAAAGCACGCTTGATTGTAGGTAAAAGAATTTATATAATAATATCTACATATATTGGTTATAAAAAGGTTATAAGATATAAATTAAATAAAAATATTTTAAGGGGTTTAAGGTAGAAATAAAATAAAAACTTTTTTGGATGAATGTTACCTCTTCTTTTGGTATCTCATTTTCAATTTCAAAAAAAGACTACCTTGGTCAGATTTATTACAAAATTAAGGCTTCTAAGATAAATGGAGGGAATTTTTATGATAAATAGAAAGCATGTGGTCAAGAAATAAGCCTCAATTTAGTGTATGGAAGTGAGGGATGTGGCGCCCATTTATAATTGAGGCGAGGGACACTTTTGAGGACAGAAAAAATATTAAATAAATATAAATTAATTATAAAATAACAATGGGTCAAAAATGAGTTATTTATAATATAATATGATTATGGTCCTCAATAAGCTCAATCAAATTTTTTTAAATTTTACTTCACATTCTTACCCTTATCATTTTTCTTTAACCCTTAGTTAAACCCATTAGGTCTTACCCGGACAACATGATTGTTTTACACATTAAGGGGTAATACAGATATGATAAAAATTATCAACATACATGATAAATTATAAAACAAACCTTTAAGACATCTATAATATTTATATTTAATATATAAATTTATTGTATAAAATTAATTATATCAAATTATATTTATTTTTATATTTTTATTAACATTTATTTCAGATGTCTATTAATTGAATAATTACTAAGTCATCATTTTTCAAGGCATTAATTTAATTATGTATTCTATAAAAATAAAAAATAAAATATCATTATTAAGATAATAATTTTATATTTCAAATGAATATTTATAATTGAATATGTATTATGAATAACCATATATAAAAAACGCAATACTTATTAAAAACATGACTATGAAAAATTGTACTCTCCTTAGAATGAAATACTAAAAAAGGATTAAAGTCACCCATGTGGATTCCAAATTCCACAAAATTAGCACATAAGTTACTTTTATCTATAATAAATTATAAAATAAGATTATTAAAAGTTTTCATATAATTTTATAACTCTTATAATATTATTTTTACCCTCAATTCAACGATTTAACCATAATAATGGTAATTTAAAAATAATAACAATATTACTATTGTTATTATCAATAAATAAAAGATACATATTTAATAAATGTAGAACATATTATTCCAAATATGGAATTCATTTATAAAAATTCCAAACATTTAATTGGATAAAATTAAATTAAAATCAATCTTGTTGATAGAATAAAAATACATGTTTTTAAAGTGAAAATGTTTAAATTATTGAATTGTTTTTATATCTTAATTCAATGTGAAATTTATTACAATGACCTAAATTAGATTTAATTATAAAAAACTCATCTAATTATACTTTAAAATAAATTAAAAAAATTATTTAACTCTATAAATTTTATAGTTGAAATATATTATTTCAATTATAATGCAATGTTTTATCAATTTTCATCAAAACATGAATCTTATCAAAAAATTAAAAAAATTAAAACTAATTTAATTTTTATATTCCTATTTAAAATAATAAGATTATTTTTTCATATATAATTAATATAATATTCTATAATAATATTTAAATATAGTGCATCATCAAAATGTGGTAAAACCACATTTTTATAAAAATATATCTTTTATGCATAAAATTTGATTTTTTCTTATAACATTTTAATAAAAGACATAAAATGAATTTTAAATATTATTTTAAATATATTTTATATATGTATATTTCATTAATATAATCCAAAAAGTGTGATTTTTTTTTTATTTTTTTAGCATTCAATAGACTTGTGTGAACTTAAATAGTTTTTACAAAATCATTTCCTTTATATTAAATATCTATTTATAATTAATTGGTAACCAATTAATTAAGTAATATATTTTAATAAGTTTGTTAATCTTAATCATAACCACTAATTTAAAATCTAGGAGGTAATGTGATTTTAATTAATAATGCTAATAATATATCATGGCTTATTTAAGATCAGTCTTACATGCAATGTAAGATATTGAAGAGATTAAATTTAAAAATACACATGCAATAAAATCATGGGGTGTTACATTAATCACTAGAATCACATTTTACATTATAACAAGGTGAATGAATTGAAATTATAGTATACCATTATTCATGAAATGTATTCCCATTCCATGACGACCTGCCAAAATACATGCCCCTAATTATATTTACTCACATGGACACAAATAGCAGATTAACTATACGTCACTAAAGAGATGCATGTTGGTCACGGGTGTACCAACCCCATAGATAAGGGATCCTATTCTGATTATAGAATAACTTCCATACCCATTAATATATATATATATATATATATAGAAACAAACATGTTTGAAAAAATAAAAATAAATAAATTTATAATAAATTTTTTCCTAATGTGAATAACATATGCCCTAATTGTTGGGGGGGATACTAACTAAACCTTAATTAGAGAAACACAGACCTCACCAACAATTACTTTATTAAGGGATCACCTATCCTTATATCACAACATTCATCACCTTATGATCACATAAAATTGGGGGGGGGGGGGGGTAGATATAAAACAACACTATAAATACTGCTAGGAAGTGACTAACCCTAAAACTTCTAAAACATCCCACAAAAATGATAATTAGGGTTATTGTATAATCATACATTTATTATGTCACCCTTTAGACTAGAACTTAAAAATAGTTGACGATTAATTAATCTAATATTTTTAATCAAAGTCTCATGAACGTACCTTAAAGAAGGATCATATATAATTAATTAAACTCAAACAAGTTATGTGATTATCTATGAGTATCATCCAAGTATGTTTTTATTATGAGTTCCTTGATAAATATTTTCTAAACATAAATATAAGTATCTATGTTTCCTAAAATAAATGAATCTACATGACCAAATAAATTCTAAATAGGTACTTATAGATAACCAAATCCCTAACACACAAATTTTCCATATTCTTGAAAATATCATCACCATTGCAAATCCATAGTGGGGGACCCACAACATTTCATAAAAATCAAAAAAAGGGAGCACTCAATACTATGATATTTTGGATGACTTTTTTTCTAGTACCCCATGGTAAATAAATAATCAAAATTATTAAGGGTACATATTCCCTAAAATCTACAAGCTGATAGTGGAGTACCAACCCCCTTTTCGGCTCTTGTTTTCACACCTAATCATAGACATCGACACTATAGAAACTACACAAATGAAATAGTTGTATCATAAATTGATTATGGTTTATAATAGTATATAACCACTATATTTGATGTAAAAAGTTCTCAGGAAGGAAAGAACACTTATTTTATTTTGACACTCATGATAAATAGTATGAAAATTACTATAAAGGGTTCATGATAGTCTATGAGTGGACCCCGGGGAATTACACTTTGAAATATAATGTAATGATTAATGTTCCTTTAAAGTGTGTGTCCTAACCAAACATGATTAGGGGAGGTGGATCCATGTATCACCATGAATCCCAACTTAGGATTTGGGTTGGGATAGGGAAAACCCAGTTTGGGGTGTCATTTATCCATTTACAGGGGTGGGTAATCCTTGGTTGGGGGGGGGGGTGGATGTTCACCTCAATCAATAAGGAGTGGGATAGATAGTTTTTCTACCCAAGGAACCCTAGTTCAGGTTGGTCTGACTTGCATGAACCACTGAGATATGTGTTGTGTAAATCTTTCCTAGCTAGCTAGCATACATCGCCTAGTAATCTTAGGGCTAGCTCGTTGTGGATTTATGGTTGGGATTGATCCACCGGTTCCGATCAGTATGTAATGAGTGTATATATATTAATATTATGGATAATACATTATTTTATAAGAAGTACCTAATTCTTCACTCACTTAATAAAACCATACCCTCTATCCCTATCATAGTTCATCTCTTGTTATCCATTGACTCATCCTATCCTACCTTGTCACCTTCAAATACATCTCTTACATGATATATGAGATACCACCCAAGTATTATTTATAGATACATAACCTTTTCATGTTTCCCATTTTCATGCTTCATTCGAGGTCCAAATACCCCATTCAACTCATTCATACACACCACTACCTTTTCCTAAAATCAACCACCATAAATGATAGTGGGTCTATTCATCCAGATTACTACAAGACAAGAGAGTGTTATGTGTCAAAAATGTTACAACAATCAGATATCACAATCCCCCTAGTTATAATTTTCAACGGATGAATCTGGTGATAGTGAAAAGAGGTGAGAGGTTCATGCAATATAAGGAAGGCGTTTATGGATGGTACTTGATAGATTTCTAATTCACCATGAACATATTTAAATATGAAAAATAAACCACACAATTCAATATTTTTATAAAATTAGTCAAAAAAATATCAATTCTATTGATTTAGATTATTTATTAAATAGTAATAATTTAAAATATATTCCATAAAATGAATGATAGAAAATAATTCAAATAGAGATTATATTTATCTATTCATTTTGTGTTTCCTCTTAATTCACCTCTACATTGTAGTAGTATGTTATTAATTATTTTAATATTTTGAACATGTATCTCTCAGTAGAATTTAATTCTTATTAGTTTATAAACATAATTGAGGATCTTAAAGTGTAATCTACAGTAAAAAATATTATTAACTAGTATTTTAATTAATGTCCCAAAACAAATATATCCAAGGCTTAAAACCTGAATGATAAATTATTCAACTAATAAATAAAATCTATCCCACATGTTAGAATATAATAAATTAGTTCCCATAATAGTCTTTTTTATGTGATATTGATGGTTTTATGACACTTGTTAATGTATTGAAATATTTTACAATTAAATAAATAGTATATAATCAATTTAAAATTAACCATCACAAAATCCAAATAATCATCCACCCAAGTGTAATCACATTTTTTTGAGATAAATAGATCCCTCATAATTTTTTAGGTTATTTACTATAACATTTATAACTCTATATGATTAAGGATCCAAAAATTTTAAAGGTGTTATCTCATTCTCAAGTATATTTCCAGATCTGTAAACTTATACTTCTATATTTGAAAGTGACAAAACCAATCATTATTATACCATTAATTCAATACCAAAAATGATTCACCCTATGTATGAAACATCACTAAAAATACAAAACATTATCATTTTTTAATGCATAAAAGTATTTGATCGAATTATAAAATTGGTAATTATCCCAATTCTATTGACAAGTACACATGATCGTAGATAGGACCATCCAGTTCCACTTAACAAATATAGTTATGCAATCAGTTTGTTAATCCTCATAGTCCATATTCCTTAGATCACAAAATGAAATCTTTATGAGATGAATCCTAAATTCTTATTACCCCCCAAACATATAGAAGTTAGATATCTTATGTTTCCCATCATTATAATGTATCTAGATCATATGATGTATATTTAATATTAAATTCATAATATTATGAGGTTCTATGTAGATCTCGGAACTATTATAACCAATTTTTGATAAATAATCCAATTAAATTTCCTACACAAATCATGCATCATGTATATTATAATGATATGAAAAAATCATACATTACCACACAATATGCATTATTTGGTAATCTAAAAGTTCCACAGAAGTTAGTTTTATGGACACATACCTTTCACAATAGTCAACATTTTAAATATAAAGCCGTTAGATATGAAATGATATTCATTCTTCCTCTTACCCATGAACATTTTCCCTGGCCCTACCACATATGACATTGTAGCTAATACTATTTATATTAATTTATCTCTCCAGGTTGTGATGATTTACAATTACAAAATTTATACATTACCATAAAATCAAATACTTGATTTAAGTACCACCATTTTAATATTATAACCCTATTGATTTTGGTGATAATAAAACCGATCATTAGTATATATAAAAATCTAGTATAATGTTTTATTTTTCAACTTCATCATTATCAACACCAGAATCCATAATATACTGAAGTTTATTAGACTTTAATACAATTATTTAATGAGATTATAATTTTCATTTAATCATCTTGACTAGAATAATAGATCAATTTGATCTATTTGAGGGCTAGATTCTATATTCCCTAGATAAATATCTATCCTTCCTCTCAAAGAACCAAGAATATGTCACTTTTACTCCTTAATATAGTTAAATATTTTTGACTATTTTTGGATACAATTTTCCCTATTTATATGACACTTTTCTCATAATATTATACATATAAGTAATGTAAAATTCAGTAAATAACGTAACATATGTAATAGATCACATATATGAGGTATATGATGTTTTTATCATTATTATAACCCATTTTTTTATTTTTAAACAAATAAATATAGATTGATTTATGTATTGTGTCGCAGACTGTAATTACAAATTCAATTGTTCGAAATTTTGTTTTTCCAAACATTATTAATATATATACTTTTACTTGGTAAATTAGACAATATGTTAATATTTTTAGACAACATCACATATAACTTTGATATCCACTTTAAGCAATCCTTGGATTTATATTGTTTAATGGAGTGTTCAACTAACAATAAGATGACTATATTATTTCAATATATTATATCATATTTCACTTGAAAACTGTTATAATCCCACTAACATCTTATACACACATAGAATAGTAATCATCCATGATTTAATGCCTCTTTTTGATATATAAATTCATATTTACAACATACACAATTATATTATCTACTTTTAATGTTAGAAAACACTATATGATATATATATATATATATATCCAAATAATCCATTTCAAAATATGGTTTTGTCATTAAATAACAATATATGGTAATAATTTAAATATATTATGAAAATTCAAATTTAAATTTATTTTTATATATCTATTCCTTAAAAGGATTCCATATACTCAAAACCTCCAGTAGTCATAAAACATTAATAATTAATATTACTATAAATCTATTGACTTAATATACATGTTCATATATTTCTTGAATACCCATATATAAATAGACGTATTTTCAAAAGTTTTATATAAAATAAAAATACTTAGTTTAATATTGGTATTTGGAATCCATTTTCCAAAATTATAACCATATAGAATTTGTTTCTTATTTTTTTATTCTTTATTTTAAGATAAGGATTCACTATTTTTAATGTATGTTATTTCAACAAACACGATGATTATAAATCCTTCTTCTTTTTTTGATTTATCTTCCCATCACAATATATGTCTCTATAATATTCCATTTCTAATAGTTCTTATTAAACTTCTTCCCATAAAAACCATCTATGAATTTTGACCCATGAATTTATCAAATTATATCTTACTCGCACTATCTTAAATAAAGGAGTGGTATCAATTATAGAAAAAATTGATTTTACTTGAATATCACTTTTCTCTTTTAGGGATAGTAAAATCCTTATTAACATTATGATAAATCACTTATATACACTAAATTTTTCTTAGTGAAAATTTATTACTCATTTTATCATTAATAAATACATCAAATTTTAAAACATAAATTTATGAAATAATATATTTCATTAATATTATAACTCATATGAAATTATATTAGTCATTTTATTTTTCATACATTTTAGTGTTTATTTTTCTATTTGTAAGTATTTTTTTAATAACAATTTAATACCCTCAACATTAATCATCGATCTCACCATGGTAAGAAATTTGTAATTCATCCTTTTATGTATATCATAAATATGATGTGTATTATTAAATACTAGTTTAGTAATAATACCAATTAGTGTTTAATGATATATTAATGATTGGATTTGATATTATTTATCTTAATTAATTGAATAATATTTTATCCTCACACTAAAAAATATCAACTTCACTTATATATTTATTATATCTCAAAACATGATCAAATGATGTCTGATAATTTACCATTATCTTGTACTTGATGGAGTTTATGTGTATCTTGATCGACTAATTATAGAATATTGAATCTTTATCAACATCAATACCCAAATATTTCTTGATAAATGAACCATATATTTAATAACATCAAATTAATATGATTTTTTATATCAAAAACATCTAAACTCTCTTCTTGGTATATCTTTTTAATTTCCTTTTAATTTTAATTTACTAAGTACTATAAATATATAAAGGGTTATTATTTTCTTCTTAAGTTTTATATTTATCAATAATTAATGAAATATTAAGTCTCTTATTGAAGTATAATAAAACCATTAATAATGTATTTTATACCATAGTAACTTATTTTGAATGTTGAAATAAATTACCATTATGTCCATACATGAAACTGAAATAATTTGTTTGGTAACAAAAAATATATAATAATAGTTTTCAAATAAAATAATATCTTCACTATGATATATGAAGTTTCAATATTCTATAACTAACATGGAAGTCAATATCTATAAAAAATCTTTAGGATACACTTTAAAACATATAATATTTCTTTAATTCCTTATTTTGTGTATTTGGACTTAATAACAAGAGTTAAAATTACATCTAACACCTAATATGTGTAACATAAATGTAATATAAAATATGAATATACTCTAAATATAAGTTTGTAACTAATTATTCATCAATTTATTATAATATCTCTTATAGTTTCTTTTCTCACCACATGTGAATCAAATATCCCCCAATATGTTTATCTCTTAATTAATGTTTTGTTTCATCAATGGATCGGGCGAATTTACCTTTGGAGTCATACATTCTATTGTAAATTTCACATTTCAATTTTTATTTCTCACCAAAATAAATAAAGATATACCAGTCTTTATGTTTTTATTCATTTAATGAAACTTATCCAAAATATATTTAAGTGATTACCATATAATATTCTTTTTATAGCTATCAATGAAACTTGAGAATCTTGCTGATAAAAATGTTATTAATAGATGTATAAAAATATCATTATACATCTTGAATCATGACTATACCAATCAATTTTTATATTCCATTAGATTGATTACATGATGATAAAAAATGATTATATCTTCAATCATATAGGAGTAAAGTGTATAGATTATTTCATCACATTATTTCATCAATTTCTTCTTATAAAATTCAAATAGATTAGACAACTTGGAGTAACCATTTATGTTATCTTGATTCTCCCTTAACAAATTTTACATTGAAAATAATATAATGATGTAAAAATATAATAAATCAACCATGAGTCTACAATCAAGTAAATTTAAGATGGTATGGACATGTTCATTGTCCAATATTGATAAAAATTAAGCTATAGTTTTACATTTTATAATTCAAAAAACAAAACAAATCATATATGTTATTTTATTTTGATTACTATTTTTTGAAACATTCTATATTTTTTAATCATTAATTCCTCCCAAAATTTTATTTGAATCCTTATAGTACTAAACTATTTGATTTGAAATATTTTATCTCTTTAATATTCTATTGATAAAAATAAAAGCACATATCCTAATAGTTAAATATAGTTCTATGACACTAATTAGAGTGTTTTAAGGTACGCTATGGAAGTATAATGACGAATTTAAAGTGTTTTATATGTTATAAACACAATATTTGGATTTATTTGAAAAAATATTAATTCATCATGGTAGTATTTTTAGTGTTGTATTTATTTCATACATTATACTTTATATAGAATTTGATATGATTAAAGAGTTATTATGGATTCTAAAAAGTGTGTACAAATTCATGCGGAATGATGAAAGCGTTTTTGAAAGAGATTGTGGGGTAGAATTCATTTCACATCACCCATTTTTTCATTATGGTGAGGGTTTATATAAATATGGATAAGGTTTGGAGTTCCCTATGTTCATATGATTCATAATAATATGTTATATTTTTATTTTCTTGACACAAGAGGATTTTCACTTTTCCAATGAAAAAGAAAAATAATATATTCCCTAAAATACTATTTCACACAATCAGTGGGATATCCTATAATGATGGTAGAAATAATTGGGAGTATATTTTTATATATACATGAAACATATATATGTTAATTCTATGTTTTTAGACCTAAAAGATTTGTTTTCCAATGTGAAATAATGTCAAACCATGACTAAATTCTTATAGATTTGGTAAAGTCCCATATGTATGTTTTTTCAATGATTAATTTATTTTAGATATAAAAATAAAATGGGAAAGGAAAAAATATTAATAGGATATTTAATATCATACAGGGGTTGTATATGATACCTTCACTAGTTTTTCTGGTTAAATGTAAATTAATAAACACCTATTTTTTATGTAATGTTTCTTGGGGTTGCATAAGGTTTTTATGGAATGTAAGGTTTTTTAATTACAGGCAATTTAGATAGGCTCCATAAATGAGATGAGAAGGAAGTATTATCACTCTATAGTGGGTGATTTCACCCTAAATCATTGAAAAATGTGAAATATCTCTTAAAATATGACTAATATTATAGCCTGTTGAAAGTGGATAACACGTTGGAAAAAATAATCTATAGATAGTAGGATACTTTATGTTTTTATAAGATAGTTCCTGGAATAATAAGGTCCCACTATGATATGTATTATGATTAAAATAAATCATAGGTTTATTTATTAATTTTTTCAGATTAACAATAAACTAAAATTTCATTATTGGGTAAATAAAATGGTCTATTTTGATGTTTTTAGAGTTGAATCACCCCTTTTTAGAGAGTTTATAGAAAAAAACTTTTATTAGTTTTTAAAAAATAAATAATGGAAATTAAAAGGAAAAAATATATGGGATATATTTATTTAAAAGGTAATGTTAAAGGATCACGAAACATAAAATACAATATAGTATAGAGATATTTTTATATGAAATGTGTTGGAAGGAAAAAAAATAACTGTTGAATTATAGGTGTAAAATAGAAGAAGAATAAGAAGAGATATTACTACCATGAAAAAGTGGATAATATAGTTGTATCTATAAAAATAATAAGAATAGGTTATTCAAAAAGAGGGTCTTAAACAGAGAAGAATAATAATGGTATTCTAGATCTATGTTAGAATGTAATGAAACATAACCAACTATTGTTTTCTAGTAAAGAAGAAGGAATCCATACAAGGTTATAAAATAGAAGGTATATTACAGAATCAATCATATAAATATATTTTTGTTATCTAAATGTTCAGAACATGAAAATAAATAAACATCATGTGGAGTTCAATAACACCTTTCAAAATTTTCTGTATAAATAATAATGGAATGATAGTTTTTTATCCATGTTCAACCATAAGTTGTAATACAATTTATAGTAGTGAGGAAAATAGGAGAGTGAAGAGAGTAACCCATGAGATGTATTGAGTCATCCAAAAACTATATATTGGGAGTGACCCCTAGAATATGATTGACCTACACCGAACCCACCACCGAACAATCTATTTAGCGGATATTGGCCCATGAGAACATTTCTCATGTATTTCCGGTGGATAATCATTTTTTAGGCGAACCATATAAAATACCCATGTTTTACATGAAATATTTATTTACATTCTACATGATATAACCATTGAGAGTGTGTTAAGAAACCAATGATCTAATATGGTAATCGACTAGTGATATAATAGTAATATTATCATCAAAGTAAGAACATAAGTGTGATCCTACAATAAGTGATATCAAGATCATTTAGGGAAGATATATTTTAAGGGATATTTTTTTGATCAGGGATTAAGTTTCATACCTTGATTCACCACTATAATATGTGTCACTAAAGACCATATTATTGTTTTATCAAGTAGTACCAAAGAATATGTTCTACTTTATTGGATATTTCTCTCTAAATTAAGCTGATTATTTAATTATGTTAAGGTTTATTATTATTTTACTTTATTATGGTGATATGGATTAGATAAAGCATTTAAAAAAGCATCATAACTCTAAATAAACACTATATTATAGTGATTTTTTTTTGAAATGTGAGATTCAAATAAAAGAGTTTAAATCTATTAAAACTTTTTATGGATGTTTGTGATTATGAATTTATTAATTTATACAATGACGATACAAGGTTTTCTTAGGTGCATTACATATATAGTGAATATGGATATATAAATTATAAGGAAATTCCAAGTAATCTAAAGGTGAAAGGTTTCCATTTATTAGAGGGTCTATATTATAAGACGCTATAAAAAAACATATAGTTTAAATTAGATATCAAGCCTCTAGAGATTCATGTTGAATTTCTAATAGTTGAGGTTATTAAATTAACATGTTTCAATAAAAGATTCCTTTATTTGGCTCCTAATCCTAGGGAAAAGAATTATTCTAAAATAGAGGAATTTGAAGATATGTCTTTCAAAGCGAAAGCGAATAAATATAAATCCACATATAAGGGACATGACCCCAAAGAAGTTCAAAACATGAAGTCCATGAAGGATAATATTATTAAACACATGGAAGTGATGATTTAGAGAATAAAAAACTAAGTTAAGTGGATGTATAAATTTATAAATATTTCAACAAATTGGGTAAAAAAATAAATTTCCCAAGAAATCAAATCAGTGAACTTGTTCATGAGAAAGAGGGGAAAATTTATATAGAGAATTAGTTGAAATATATAATTATCCCCTCAAGAAAAAATTTAAAGAAATGATTAATTTGTTTAAAGAATATTACTCAAAATTGGGGGATATGGCTACCCTACTGATGGATATATATGATAGTATCAATGATCATGGGTGAGGAATAAAACCTTAAATCAAAAGATGAAAATTCATTCCATGGAAGCATGTATAAGGGGAGTTTAAAATTATGGAAATTTAGAATTTTTTTTTAAAAAATATTACATTTTCTAAATCTATAGTAGAAGAATCCCAAAATAAAGTAGCAATAAAATGACACCTTTTTGGAATCAATGGATATATTGTGAGTTTATATTAAAAATACCATAATCTCCTAGGTGGTAGGATTTGTTTTGTAACATCATCTCATATGTATCATAATTATAGGATATATTATTTTAATAAGAGATTTTGTTTATGTGATAAATTTGGAAACATGGTTATAAATTTAAACTATAAAATATTTGAATCTTTCTGATGGAAGTATACTATTCAAATATCCAACTAAAATATAACATACACAAGAAGAAATATAATTCTTTAAGAAAGTTGATTCATTGCCTTAGAGGAAATTAAAATAGGTAAGGGTACTCTGAGATCCAAGAACAATTAACACACAAAATAAATATGATCAATAATGAAAAATAAATTGATGTAAAAATGAAATAAATTAAGACAATGTTCAGAAAAAAATAGTGAGATATTAATGAAAATTACCCAATAAAGAATAATACTGAGATTTTTCTCTAGGATTTGAAGGATGATATACATAAAGAATACCAAAGTGGACTCATGAAAATACAAAAAGGAAATATGTGAAGAACAGTGTAAGAGACCTCCTACTATGGGAGAAGAATGATGAAGGTTTATTTTAATGGAATCACTTGAAGAAACATGAATGACTTAGATTAGTCACCCAATAGTTGAAAATAAAAAAAACAAGACTATATTTTTAGGGATTTCATAATGTCCCATATGATTTTTTACCATGTTTAATATCTTCCAAATATTTTGAAACAAAAATGGAAAATCTTTTAAGATTTTCAATGAATCTAATTTTATCATATTTATTACGTAATTTCTTGACCAAGGTCCCACATACTGGTGCCCTAAAATGGTGGGTTACATGATATTAAGCACATATACTAGCACACAAGAGTCTATATACTAGAACTGAGGGATAAACTTATAATATTGGAAGACTATACCCTCTTTTTCATAGAAGCATAAAAATGGAAAATAAATAAAAATTAAAAACTGATAATATCAATAATTAGAATAATAAAAATATCACAAGATGGAAAAACCATGAATACTATATCCAAACCAAAGAAATATATATGTAATTCCAAATATGTGTGAAGTTTCCAATTAAAAACTTAGAATAAAGACACTAAAAAATCATATGTGGGTTCCAACAACAATTATGGTTCCCCCATCCAACCTCCAACCCAACTCGTCCATCTAACATAGGAATATTTCCCTTATACTGTCATGTAAAAATGAATTCTATTTAGGATCCAATCAAGTTTCCCGAGTTGGTTGTGAGTACAACTCATTTCTCCACAACCAATGGTGTCTAAAACAATATATAGTCAATAATAGTGTATTAATTTGTATAAGCAATAAATTATAATATTAAAGTAAATAATTTTCACAATTAATTATTCTTTAATTAACCATATTATTTAGTTATGTTCACTATGAAACTTGAACAAGAACTACCTTCTTCATCCCATGATGGATACTAAATCATATATCATGGGGAACCACAATTCATTATTACACATGAAATTATGAATCATTTAATGTAAATTCGTATTACAGCTACTAGGAATTATAGTCCAATGGTGAAAGTTTGGAAATAGAACTCTATATATAGCACCCCATGTTTATTTGAAGAATCATTATGTGTCCCAAAACCTATTTATTAATGAATACCATATGTTATTTCAGTGCATCAGTCTATATACCACACTATTATATCCCATGAATTAATTTCGATCTAGAACATCATGTCTAGCACCTCGTAGTTATTTAATGCATTAGTCTGTATCCCACAACCCATTTAGAAATCAATAAAACATTTAACACACATCAGATTTATCTAGGTTATTCATTATTAACCCTATTATCAATATTTCAAGTCATGGTATATCATTTAAATTTAAAGAAGGTTCATCAATTTAATCCATAGGGAATAATATGAAAAGCTCGTCAATTTTTTTTTTGATATTTAGTCACATAAAACATTAACCCTTTAAGGGTACTAAATACATCCCATAAGTCCCATTATTCTATAAATTCAACGTCCCATTAATCAAAAAATTCTAAAATTCAATCAATTCACCAATTTCTTAATAATATTAATACATTAATTAATATCCAATTAATTAATATGATTCAATATACAGTTTACAAAATATGGAAATTTCTATTTCACAAATCCACACTCATATTACAATCAATAATATGTTATTCTAAATTTAGATTACCTACCTCAATATCATTGATGAGAATATTACAAACTGAAAATTCCAAAATTTCAGTGGAATGTTAAATTGAAAAATGAATAACATGATCTAGAACCAATACCTAGATCTAATATTTGAAAGATTTATATTTGAGAAAATAGAGATCTAAACCAACATGAATGGGGAATACATCATTTTTATTCATTCATAAAGTGATATAGAAGAGAGAAAAATCCAAATGGGAAGAGATTACAAATCGAGAGAGGTGAAGATCCTTCAAATAGATCATCAATTCATCAAGAAATATGTTATTAATTCCTTGTAATCCATCTAGGATCGTCCAATTTTGAAGGAAACTGAGTTATGGTCAATCTAGGGTGTTTAGGGATATAAACAGGGGTTGTGACTTTATTAATAATTTTTAGTGTTTTAATCTCCTACATCAAAAAATTTTTATATGGGGTTCATGGGTTGTAGAAAACATGCCACAACTATAGAATACCCCTTATTTTGGGATACATAGTTTTCTGGGGTAGGCACACAATTTGGAAAAACTATACAACAATCTTGGACTTCCCCCCTTCTTATTAAATTTTCACCAAAAATACATCAAAACTATACCCACCAAAGGTATACCGAAATGAGGATAAAAGAGTATCAACAAATTATCATGAGTCATTACTATAAAGGGTTGGGATCTTATAATGTCCCCACCTTATAAAAAATATTCATGAAGTCGTAATCCCAACTTTCTCTATGATTATGAGGTAAAAAGATCTTTCCATTGACCATGTATATCTTATTATCTATCCCATGATTCCCCTTGAACACACCCATGATTCCACAATACATGATCTATTGGAATGACCTTTCCTAAAAAAAATATATCATGGTGATCCATAACACGTATAAAATTTTATAGTAAGGTCGCATCAATCATCAGATTAACATCATCTAGAAAGATCACGTGATAAGGGTTAGGGTGATAACATCGATGTTGTGATACATGAAAAAAACTATGTATAGAACTATACCTCTCTAGAAGTGCTAATTTATATTCCTCCATATTGATTCTCTCCACAACTTCAAAAGGCCAGATAAGCATGTGAGAAAACATGACCTACCTCTAAATCCTTCGGTGAACCAATCTAGGTGACACCAAAATAAAAACACAATCCCCCACTATAAAATTAAGGGGTCATCAATATTGATAATCATATGACTTCTTCTTACTATGATATATATCCATATGTTTCTCAATCATCTGAACCTGCACCGATGACTTCTATATGAGACTTGGTTCCAACAACTCAGACACACCTTCCTCTATCCAACATATAATTGATCTATATGGAATACCCTAGAGAACCCCATATGGTGACATATGAATAGCCACCTCTTAACATTTTTTATAAATGAACTAAAAAATCTCTAGGTTCTTCTCTCAAGACCCATACATGTCTCGGACACACACCCACATTATATCCTCAAGTACTTGAATAGTATGTTTCGACTACCCGCTTGTAAGCGAGAGGAATTGTTCTCTCAATAAAAGCTATGTTCCAGTCACTTTATGCCAAAATTTCTAGAAGAATGAATTAAAAAATTATTCAAGATCTGATACTATACTCTTTATCACCCCCTGAAGACATCCTATCTCTAAAATGTACAAGTCTCTAAATAGTCCTTTGAGTAATTCTTCTTGATAATCACGAAATGTACTACTTTCTTCAGTCGTTCCAAAACCACCCAAATAGAGTTATTATTATGAGTAATCCTCGGGAGAACCACAACATAATATTGGGTTATATCATCCAACTTCCATTTATGAATGGGAAACAATTTTAGTAAAGCAAAAATTCAGTAATTCTTTCCCTTCACCTATTGATAGGTGTATCATCATGTTATGAAAGCTCAAAATCTCCATTTTCATGCTCGACCACCAATTTACCG
Organism: Viscum album; assembly: GCA_963277665.1. NCBI lineage: Eukaryota > Viridiplantae > Streptophyta > Magnoliopsida > Santalales > Viscaceae > Viscum > Viscum album. The sequence continues at coordinate 172,686,848 of OY728119.1, read as the reverse complement.
ACATAGGTCATGATAATTTTGATCGAACATGATGGTACATCCCTTAAAATCTTGAAACTGACGCATCAGTTTGTGCAATATAAAAATATGCAAAAAATACAACCCTAAAGATAGGTGATCTCATCTTCATCTATAGTAAAATTAGAAGGTGATTCCCCAACATCGAGGTTGTCCCTCATGGACAAACACACTAGATACTTATATATCCTTTCCCTAGTTTGACTCAAAAGAGTAGACTCAACTAAAACCAATATGATTTCCATCTTCTCCTAGACCTTCAAATCTACAACATGCATCTCATCCAACAAGATCATTATCTTCCACTCAGAGATGGACTCCTGAACTACCCAAGTCTTTGTACTTCTACTGAAAGTGTTAGGAACCATATTTCCCTTCGTAGATATATATCACATATAAGAATGAAATTATTGCATATAATCAACCAACCTACACTATCAGAGATTTGTCTATTATTTAAAAAAGATATACTTTATACTCTTACTAATAGTATACATAGAAAAATTTTCACCCAATAGATAAGGCTACCAAAACATCAAAGCATAAAGCACTATATCTAGTATGAGAACCTTCATAGGGTAATTCATTTCATGTGGCCTCAACTTCCATGACCCATATGTCAAAACTAAACCCCATACATCAACACTACTACATGACCGATATCATGTGTGTAAAAAACACTATATAATCATCTCTTGTCTTGGGTAGGATCATGATCGATGTGGATTTCAAAAGATTATTCAACTATTGGAATGAATTATCACAAGATGCAAACCATTCAAACTTAAAACCCTTCTTGTTCAACCCTTAATGTGGTTCTTATAAGATGGAAATGTTCAGGATGAACTGCTAAAAATATCATTCTAACCCAAGAAAGCTACTAATAAAAAACATATTCTTCATATTCTCCCAAGAAACCACTTCCTACACTTTCCATGTGTCCACTGACACACCTTCATCTAAGATAATGTGACCCAAGAAATGTACTGAGTAGATCCATAATTGAATCTTAGATATATTGACAAATAGATGATGTTATCTTAGTGTAATCATAACAATTTCATGATATTGGGCATGGTCATCATGAGAATAGGATTATACCAAGATATCATCCACAAACAGTACCATAAATTGATCCATGAATAGGTGGAATATTAGCTTACCAAAGTGCATAAAAACTGATGGAGAATTATTGATCTCGAACCACATCATAAAGAACTCATAAAGGTCATTCCTAATTCTGAAAGAAATCCATGGTATATCAAAAGGTCAAAATCTTAACTGATCATACCCTATTGTCAATTTAATCTTGGGGAAAACATAAGCTCCTATGAAATGGTCAAAGTGATCAGAACTAGGTGAATGATTATACCTATTCATTACTATCATCCAGTTCAACTTCCAGTAGTAAACACATGTGCAGAAAATCTCATTATCCTTCTTTATAAAAAATATAACCTAAAAGAAATTTACTTTGATGTATAAATCCCTTATCCATAAATTATTACAGTTGTGTCTTAATCTCTTGAAGCTCTGTTGGTTCCATTGTATTGTGTGGAATAAAAATTGGCTCAACCCTAACACAGGATAAATTGTACATTCCATATCTCTCTCTCAGGTGGAATCCCTGAGATGTTTTTGGAAGGAAATCCTATTACTTGTCCACTATTTTTGAAAATACATAATTCTTTACAACCCATCATGTAAGAAATGTACTTTACACCTAGGTCGATATCTCCACTAGTTTTTAATGAATTGGAACTACATTGCCAGTTTATATATCCCACTCTCCATGATGAATATAACTATAACCTTAATGAGACATAAAAATCACTCTCATGAGGTAATAATCAACGTGGTCCTCATGTTATACTAACCAATCCATACCCAAAATCAAATAAAATCCATGAATATCTTCGATGTAAATATATCATATATATAAAAACACCCCAAATTAAATAAAAAGACCCCTTTCATAAAAATATGTCTCTCAACCATATCCCCAATGGTGTATCGATATTCATAACCCCTCTCAAAAAATCTACTTCAAAAGTCAACATATTAACAATTTGGGCTTATATAATAGATTTATAGACACCTATATTAGATAAGGAACTTGAAATCATATAAGATACAAGAATAGTACCTATAAATTTCAATGTTCTATCATCTCTATCCACAATTGTAGGCTAACAGACATGTAATTTTCATAACCCACTTCAATGTGATGTAGTCAGTGTCCCCTAAGATGCACCACTCTGCTGATATGGGTTCTCCTTCCTAGATGTACCATATCTATTGAAATGAGCACCACAACCATTATAACTATAACTAATATACTGGCAGGGGGTAGAGGATCCACTTCAAGTGATCTAGTTTTTTATATTTCCTCTATCATTACCCATGTTTCATGGGTTCTTTAAGAACCGTTGCAGATGCATCATCATTCAGTACGATCTATACTCTACTAGTGGTGGGTGAAACTACCTATGAATGTTTCATAGCCAATTTTACTGGTGGTAGGTTAATTGGGTAAGATCTATAGTGAAAACCTCTTCCCCCTAACTTCTATCCTTTCCATCTAATGGGTTGATTTTTTCAAGGAGATATTTCATAAAATCAGAATAAGTACTTCTTGACTATCTAACAGAACCCCTTGTGTCCCACTAGAATCCTCTTTTAGGTTCCCCATAGATATGATATCCTAATTTACCAATTATAATAACTTATGTTGCATGAAGCAGTTATGCTTTGACTTAATTTCACACTTAACCCCATATTGATAGAGCTTCACTGGAATTGCCTCATCTCCTGCCAATGTTTGTACAAAACACTAAAAATCAGTAAAGTGACCATAATAGTCCATCATGAACAAACTACCATATGTAAACCTCATAAAATAAACTTTTATATTCAAAATGAGAATCTCAGGGTAAAAGTGCTCCAAAAACATCTCTTAAAATTCCTTCCAAAAAATAATCTCCAGTTGTCCATCATGAGTCTTGATGTACCATAAATGCTTTTCATGACCTCAAGGAATGTATGTATCCAATTTAACTATATTCTATGCTGGAATCTCTAGGTGGTCATGGATTGTAATGATATACTCAATCCAGAACTCATCCACCTCAGGTTCACCCTCTTCGGTGATATTTGTATGGTGCTGCTAATGTAACTCCCATGTCAAGTCAGATATACTTCTGACAACCCTCTATGGGTCTTTTTCCATAAAGGACATAATTATTTTAAATTTTCTCAAGGAACTTGTTGACACCCCATCATCAAGATATTTCAAAGTCTCTAGATGAAGCTAAAATAAGTATAAGGCCTGAAAATTGCAAGGGACTTATTCAGAGGAGCTACGCAACAAACCAACATAGAGGACCTATGTGATAAGATGTTTTCTATACCACTACGCAGAGGAGCTACGCAGTGGAGCTACATAGCTGAGCTACACCAAACATCTCCTTTTGACATAATCCCTTACTTCTTTATAAATTGGACCCTTAGGATCCCCATTCAACACTAACAAAGGTTGGAATAACTCTTGATGCACCCATTGTGAAGCTCTTTCAACCAGATCCTTCAAATTTTCTAATGTAGCTCTATAAAAAGATATGGGATAGGAGAATTTGATGATATAAGCCCATTTTAAAATCCTTTAAAAGGTTGAAGATTGAATAGGCCTGGTTACCCTATGTTAAGAAATTTTTTTCAGTCATCGCTAATACATGTGCGACACACCTACCCAATATACCTACATGGTGTAATTATATTAGATCCCTATGTAGTATAGCTGCACTGTATAGCGGTGAATGAGTCCTATGAACATTACATTGTATTCCCTCTTCAAAGCCACCCATGTAAGGGTATCTTCTTCCTTGGTACCCTTAAATAAAATAGATTATGTTAAAACATCCACCAAAATCTCATGACCTATCAAACCTTTTGGAAGGTCACATCAACATGTCTCTTATTAGGGTTTGTATATCGACATTCAGAGGTTTCCCACATTCGTATTCTATAGGATTCTAGGTCCTTTTTGATGTTTTTAGGTTTTTATATATATAGTCAAATGGATCCTTACCCAATAGATTGTGTTTGGAAGTCCCCAATATTACACTCCAGGAAGGGGATTCTGACCTACCCTTTTCATCTCTAAGACCCGGAACCTCCAGTTCCCAATAAGGACAGTGAGGGTAACACTTGATTTTCCATTCAACAAAAGAAACCCCCCTCCTCTTTTAGGATCCGTTGAGGTCAAAAATCCATATTTAAGCCCCTATACATTCATGTAGGAGGTTTAAGTATTCATCCTCTATACTTCCTTCACCTTCACTCCTTCCTTACATTAGATCCTTGCCTAATGTAATGTGAAGAGAGGGAAGGTTTGTCTTTAAGACCTCTTCCAAGGCCACTGTTATAGTCCCATCCTCTTCCACCAGTGAATGAGGGATTGTGTGTGTGCCTTTTTTTGAATATTTCACATCCACTTTTTTCTCACACCAAAAATGAATCACATGGAAATAGAGATTTGTGATGATCACTAACATTAACACAAACACCACACATGAATGAACTATGAGAAAACTGATTCCCATCAAAAATGGGATATGTAGTAAGCCTTCCTAAATCCAATGCTCCAAATTATTTCATCCATAAATGGGAATCCTCCTTAGGAGTAAGTCCCAAATTATTCTTAAAAATCCCCAAGGCATCATTTTATAGAAGTAACCCAAAAATCATTTCTATCAATGGACTAATCTCTCCTATGGGACTCACAAGACTATGTGGGATTTGATTCCCATATGAATGTGATACATAGGAAGCCTCCCTGAGGTTCAAACTCAACACTCCAAAAAAAACCATGTTCTTCCTGAAATATATTTCTAAGAGGGTATTATCCAACATGGAAACTCATATCTCTTCCAGGTTCCTTGGGTTGCTTATTCACAAGTCCCACACCATGCTTTGACTAAGCACATTCCTCTTAGACATCCTTACCAAATGACACTAAACTGTATAGTTATGTCCTTATCACATGACCTTAAAATTTATGGTGTGTCCAATTATGTGGAAGTGAACTATAAGGGATCTGATACCTTTCATAATGATACATAGGTAGACCATTTATGGCTATGATCCCAACATCAAAAATGAAATTCTACCTCCTTGGATGACAAATAAATTCCAGAGTGTCCCACTAAGTGTCTTAAAAACCTATTTTATCGTAACAATGGTTAAAATAATATCTAAATACTAAATGAGATGATACCATTAGTGGATGAACTTTAATACAAACATATGTATCCATTTATTAAGAACCTCAAATAAATACGAATGATTCAAATTTTAAACATGGTAATAAAATATTGAAAATGTTAGAGGAAACCTATTTTATACTTGGTAAATTAATAAGGATTCACAAGAAATATCTTAAATCTATAAGAGAGTCCTGGAGTAGATAATAATTCCCCCCAAAATGGTGTGGTGAGTCCAACCTCCCATCCTCTCTACCAATGTATGTTCTTAAGTATCATAGGTCCAAACCTAACAAATTAATGTCTTTGGAAAGCATGTCCCTTTGGATAAATAATCATTGGATATTTCCGGTCCCATAAATAAATACAATGAAGTCATTTAAAAGTTCTGATTCTTAACTAGAACACACATTCAATGGGAGATGAAACCAAAATGGTGAACCCAATGTAAATCCTTAACCAAGTTAATAGTGTAACCCACATGTAAGGTCCATATCAATTTATAATGGAATTTTAGAAAAAGGAGTCAATCACGCATGTGTCAATCTAAATGATGTTACTTTAATGAATTTCATTGTTTTTATTTCTCACTTTTCTCAAAACTCACTTCACTCAAAATGGATTACTTCATGTAAGCACTTGTAAATGCTCTGGATGCTGCACAATATGGATCCTCATCCACTTAAAGGACGTCATCACCAACTCAGTGTATTCAATGTAGGGTCTCCAAGTATTTTTTGGGAATACAATTAACACGGTACTATCCAAACCCTAGATGTATTCAATGATGACTGGTTGACAAGAACCACATGGTGCCAACCACCGTCTACAACCATTTGGGAACTTTATCCCTAGAACACAATAAACATTCCCTATCATTCCATAGGGAGGTGAATTAGGAGGTCACTCATTGCATCAACAAAATGATACATGGGTCCTTCTTGAGGGTTCCCACTAACAATCACTATCAACAGAATCATGTGGCAGGAAACCCCCAACATGATGGGGGTGTTACCTTTGGTTGTTCATCCCATGCCCCTCTGACTCGGGCACACAAGATGAACTATCGGGAACAAAATCCGAGAAAAATATAGTGGTTTATTAATTTTACCCCCTATGGATAATTCCATTAACCTAACATGGTCGAAAATAATGAACATACACATACACTCTTTTTAAATAATTTACCATGCCAGCAGACCTGTATAGAGGAGACCAACCAATACCATTGTTTAAATCTAGTAGACTACTATGAGTAGGAACATACACTTGCTTTTAATCAATCAGTCAATCAACAAACTCATCTGGGTACATTCAATGACGCCCTCCAATTAAATATGGCGGCAATTGGTAAGCAGTAACATACACCTACCTACACTCACCAATATTTCCAGTAGTCTTGTTTGTCATCATTGAAAGAAGAATATCAACCACGCTTTGTGGAAAATATCCATCAGGAACATACACCTTCCATCATTCATCAGACCTGCCAGTAGTCTCATTTGGCAACACCCATAGAAGTTTTTCAAAAAGGTCAAATGATAACCCAATGGCATATTCAACCCTCTACCCCTATACATGAGTACTGTCAATATCTCCTTATAGGAAAGTGAGGAAAGGAGAATGCGCAAAAACCTACTCCCGATATGGAATGGATGTATATTCTCATTCTGGCCACTGAGGTAACCAAACTCATTTTAAAAAAGTTGAAAGAGTAGACACAAATTCCTACCCATATTCTAGAATCCTTCCAAAATAACATAGTGGAAAATCAGTAGTACTAAGGGGGCAGCCACATAATTATATCCCCACATCTGGGATGACTCACTGACATTCCATCTCGGAGTATATTGATACTCTTTCTCCAGTCAAGGAGGGTTATGGGCATACTCTCCCATATAATATGGAAAACCATATTAGGAACATATACCCTTTCCCATTGGAGATAATCGGCTCTTTCTGATGACCGCCCCATGGCAGCCACATACACCGACCCATGATAACCACTTCTCCCCAAAAGTGGCCACAACTACGTGTAAAAGTGAATCTAAGAAGTAGTATTGCCCAACACGGTTGGACAATCAAGATTCAATATGTGATATGGTTCATCTTAATGTTGGTATTATTGAAGCCCTGATACATTTATCTATTACAACTCAAGATCTTACCCTCCCTGTACCAAATTGTGGGAGTAGTAGTAGTAATTCTAATGTTCCCCATCAGAAACTTCATCTTGAAGGCTTGGTTAAGGAAAATTTTGTTAATCTATAGAATATATTTCTAGATAAGAGCCATCAAAACCCCTTATATGGCCAAAAGACCATGGAACAAGATGCTGTATCGCTTGTTGTAATCCACCATGGTGGTCCTCCTCATGATGGAATTCTCTACGAATGTTCTCTCTAAAGTAGTGTTTCACATTGGAAAGATAATTCTTTAATTGACAATGTAGTGATTATAAATCCCTCTTATCTCAAGGCAATTTCCAACAAAAGTCTAGTTATATCTGATGCATTTTTACTAAAAGGTAAAATAATTTCACAATAAGAATACATCACAAGGAAATAGTCATTCTCTGAACCTCCATTGGGTAATTTTTCTTCTAATATAGTAGAGGAAAGAACAAATGATACTATTTTTTGTGATAAATAATTTGTGAAATTTCCACTCTAGTCAGACCAAGTTGATAAACCACTCGAAAAAGATGATGAGGATATGTTTAATTAGAGAAAACAACTAGCTAAGGGTGATATACCAGTCATGTTCTATCCTTTGGAAACCTCTCATTACAATATTCCAGAATTTATGGGAGAATATTACATTCATGATATCCACCTCAAATTATGGAAGACTCCTTCTCATCTGAAAGTTGAGGTATTATAGTATGATGAATATTAAAGTCATGTTAACGTAATGGAAGAGTTACAATGCCAAATTGACTTGGCATCTTTATCATTTTCTTGAAATCCATTAGTTGAAAAACAGTAGGGAACCGTTCAACATGCATGTCTCAATGCACTAATGAGATATGTTAGTTAATTAATAATACCCCATCTGTTATTCGTATAAGAGGTTGGAGTGTACATGGAGCATTTCATTTCACTGCACTCAAAAATCAAAAAAGCCCGCCAAAACTGGTCTCATGCAGTGTTATTTCACATGGGCAGCTATAATCAATAGATTTTGTGTGTAATAAAAGATATTATTAAGAACAAGCCTCAACTAGATCTCATCAAATTCGGGCTAAAAGAGAGAAATTTTTTGAGATACATTTGCATCATGCATCTGAGAGCGTAAAGCTGGCATCTCGCTTAGAGGATATAAGCCATCAGATTGCACAAATATCTGAAATAGCCCAATAGTCTTCCAAAACAGGCAATTTATGTTCTTGTTGGATAATGAACTCAACTGATTTTCAAACTAGTTTTCAAAAAATGAGAAGAGCAGTTACGCTAATCTCAACCACAAAAGTTTAGGAGAAACCCCAACCTGTAGGGATAGAGGCTTGTTTAACATAATCTTTTAATTCAATAAACAAAGTTCGATGGTTTGAATTAGAAGAAAAAAAATAGCCCCAACCTGCACAGATGGAGGCCTTTTCACATCTACAATCCCCTCCTCAATGGAAGTCAATTTTATCCCGATTAGGGAAGATGCAACAAAGTGAATGCAGAACTAAACTATCCAAGGATTCCGTTTCTGTTATTATCTGTCCAAATGTTCTCAAGAATTCAGTATATAAGAGAACTAAGTCTCATGGAGGACACATATAGATATGATCTTGTAACGATACCGATAGAATTCCATCAATGTGTTATGCATTAGTGAATTTCATTAATACCATTACGGAAGATCCTCTAGAAAATGAGTCTAGTTCTGAGGAGTCAATGGATGATATTCGTATTCATAATATGGTACATAATGAATAAAATGAAGGAGGTGTGCATACCTAAAATAAGAGTCTTTTCTTGAATCTAGGTATTCCCTCATGTAACCAATTTCCACCCCTTCGAAAGAAATTTAACAAGGGGAAAGGAAAAGGTAAGATCGTGTCTCACATTTCCACTAGAGAAGGGAAATCTCTTTCATTTGAAGAAATATTTTTCCACAAAGAGAAGGAGATTAATGAGTTGAAAAAACTCAATGAAGAATTATATCGAACCATCATTTTTTCCATTCATGCTCCATAAGAAGATACTTATCTTGATCATCTAAAAGTATCTCCTTCGAAAAAAGGGTTTGTTGCAACTATAGAGATGGATAATGAATTCCCTCCATTGGGTAATCAATCAAGACAAGATCAGACACATCCCTACACTCATGTCCCCATCGGTTATCCAAGAAAAATACTAGTAGTACCACCATTAGTGGTTTTTACTATCATCACACTAGTTCAAGATGCACCTATTGTACCTATAAAAGGTCCCAACTCATCCATATATTCCACAAATTCTTATAAATTCAATTTAGGCATAAACATATTGATTGGATTCTATATAAGAACTACATGCACCAGTACAACCAGAAAAGAAATATTACCTTGAATGGGCTGATCTGATCCCCCACCACACATTGTGAATACAAACTTCCCAATATTTAATGGTTCAGGAGATCCGAATCATCACTAAACACATTTTTTTTCTCATTTTAATCCCATAGTGGGGAACCCTCAACAACAAGAAGAAGTATTTATAATATGCTTTGTGAAATAATTATAGTGGACTAGACTTTTTATGGTATACAAGTTTTCAGTGTCTATCAATTACATGATGGGAAGACCTTAGTCAAAGGTTATTTCTCTAATTCAGCTCAACACTGCTCAAGATACAAGTTTTTTATCTTACAAATTGAAAACCAAGGGATAATGAAAGAGATTTAGATTTCATTGATTGACAGAAAGGATTAAAATATTTCATAAATCTAACACTCCCTCAAGAGGAGTTGCTGCTAATTTGTTTTGAAAATATGCTTGATGAGTAACACACACCAAAAATCCATCTGAAATAAACAGGAGGGTTTTGAGACCTTTCTTAAATCACCCAAAAATTGCAGGATTCCATTGTGGAAACCAAAGCTAAATCTTGTGTAATTCCTTTAGCTCTGGAAAGGAGAACATGGAAAGGAGAGGATGCTAATGTCACAGTCAAACAAGAACATGTACCTGTTGCAACTTCAAAACCATCATCATACAGAATGACTCCACATCTCGAGCATCAGCAGCAACTACCTCCTCATCAATATGATCAAAATGATCAATGGTGGAAATAATTTGAGGAGGTAAAGAACAAAGTGTATTCTTTTTGGAATGAATAGGTTCTCGGTTACTTCATTTCAACTTTATAGAACAGTTTAGTTTAGTTTACAAAGATGAAGAAACCAAACAAATAAGGAGATGAAGATCTCCTGAAATATTTCCCCTTTCATTAAATTTTGGTGCATCAGATTCATTTGTGTTTTGTTTTCAAAGACATCCTGGAAATAAAGGTAGACTCTAGACAAGTGAATTTTTTTCCTTATCCCAAATAGCATGTGTTACTACTACTGATCCAGATAAAGAATGAGAATGGTAGAAAGTCAAAAGAGAAAGAAGCGTAGAAGTATGATGATTGGATGGTCAAGAAAACAATCAACAGATCTCACGCCATTCTATAAACACAGCTGAAACAACTAACTTTGTCTTCTGCCACATCCGCTACAACATAGCCATCTTCATCAACAGTTCAATCCTCCAAAGGTCAATCCTCAAAAAAGAGACATCATTAGAAAGAAAATGAGTAGTAAAAAAAGGACGAGCTCGTGTCAAGGAAAAATTTGTCCATGAATTTGGAAGATTTCATTCTATTGGTCTCATTATCACGGGAACCACCCCACCAAACGGCACGATTAAAATCGACCTGTCAAGTAGAATCTTCATTAGATAAAGAATTGATCTTTGGTTTTGTTAATGTTATCCACTTAATAGGCCCCTGTGAAAATAATGATTTGGGTTTGATGAGCCCAAATTCCCTATACAAGATTAGGGAACTAGAGGAAGAAGCCAAGGTTGAGGATATAGGGGAAGATGAGGATATGCTAGCAAACACTATTCTCACTATACCAATACTTAAGCCGTTTATGTGGAAGAATCTCGTTAGTGAGGCCTCCAGCGGGCTCATCAACACTATCGAAAAAATGTCTATTTTTGATGGGTGACGAGCCCGTCGAAAATTACCCGTCGAAAGGGGTTATTTGCGACATGCACTTACCGCCCTTTGTAAAAGGGTTGGCTTGAATTGTGCGCCAAACTGTGGGTAAGGGTATTTGTGAAGGGTTAATATGACCTTCGCAATTAACCGACAACAGTTTTAAGTATTTGCGATGAGATTCTTGCCCCATTGAAAATACATTATTGGTAGGTACTATTTGTGATGGGGTATATCACCAATAACTTTTTAACGACCCACTTTAATTAATGTGGGTTGATTCTTTAGCGACGGGCTACCCATCACAAATAACCCCGTCACAAATAATCTAATATATATATATATATACCCCCATATGTTATCCTCTCATTTCACTCTTTACTCAACTTCTCTCTCTATCCCTACTGAAATATTTTCTTCTAAAATTTTAAATACTTTAAACATTTAAATCAGAGAATTATTTGTTACTTTAATAATCCGAAAGCTTCTGTTTTAAGGAATATATCTATTTTTTATTTAGTCAATTTATTTTATTTTAAATTATTTATAATTTTTGATAATTAGATGTAAATTAATTGAATTATAAATAAACATTTTTTCTTCAGTATTTATTTTTATGAATAGTTAAATCTAACTTTTAGTTATCAATACATTAAAGTAATTAGAAATAATTTAAAATAATTTGTAATAATTAGGAATAACTAGTATTAATTAGTAATACCTAGTAATAAATTGTATTAATTAGTAAAAAAATTTAAGAATTAGTAACAATTAGAAAAAATTAGAAAAAAATTAGATGAATTTAGAAACAATTAGTAAAAATTAGATATAATTAGAAATAATTTATAATAATTAGAAATAACTATTATAATTAGAAATAACTTTTAATAATTATATATAATTTTTATTAATTAGTAAAATTTTTAATAATTAGATAAAATTTGTAATAATTTTTAATAATTAAAAAAGAACTTAATAATTATAAATAATTATGAATAATTATGAATAATTATGAATAATTATGAATAATTAGTAGTAAATTATAATAATTAGTAATAATTAGTAATAATTAGGGTTAATTAGTAATAATTAGGATTAATTAGTAATAATTAGTAATAAATTTGAATAATTTAAAATAAATTGTAATAATTAGTAATAAATAGTAATAAATAGTAATAATTTGTAATAATTAGTAAAAATTAGTAATAATTAGAAATAATTTGCAATAATTCGTAATAATTTGAAATAATTAGTAACAATTAGCAATAATTAGGAATAATTATCAATAATTAGTAATAATTAGTAAAAATAATTTTTAATTAGTTATTATTTGTAATAAATAGTAATAAATAGTAATAAATAATAAAAGAGTAATAAATAGTAATAAATATTATTAAATAGTAAAAAGTAGTAATAATTTGTCATAATTATTAAAAAAATAGCAATAAATAGAAATAAATTGCGATAAATAGTAATAAATACTAATAATTAGTAATAAATCATAAGAAATAGTAAGAAATAGTAATAAATTATAATAAATAGTAATTAATAGTAATAAATATAGTAAATAGTAATAAATAGTAATAAATAGTAATAAATAGTCATAAATAGTAATAAATAGTAATAATTAGTTATAATTAGTCATAATTAGTAAACATTAGTAATAATTAGTAAAAAATAGTAATAATTAGTAATAAATTGTAACAATTATTTTAAATAGAAATAATTATTAATAATTAGTAATAATATGTAATAATTAGTATGAATTATTAACAATTAGTAATAATTATTTATAAATAGTAATAATTAGTAATAAATAGTAATAATTACTAATAATTAGGAACAAATAGTAACAATTTGTAACAAATAGTAATAATTAGTAACAATTAGTAATAATTAGTAATATTTACTAATAATTAGGAATAATTAGGAGTAATTTAAAATTATTAGGAATAAATCATAAAAAATTTGATTACATTGATAAACTGGCACAAATTTCTAGTGGATTGGCGGTATTCCTTTTGATCAACGCCTTAGCTCCTTGAAACTTTCTTTCACTAAAATCAATTTGAAAAATCTACCCGGACTTACTTAGAAGTAGGTTTTTCAAAGTGATTTGAGTTAGAGAATGTTTCAAGGAGGGGATTCTTTGGAAAAAAGACTCTATTTTTTCATAACGCCTCAGCCCCTTGCAAATTTCTATGACTGAAATCATTATGAATAGTCTTCTCCGACATACGAATATTCATTTTTGTATTCACGAGAGAAAGGAGAGAAATGCAGTGAGTCCTCACTTCTCTCCATCCTCGTGTATACAAAATGGATATTAGTACATTAGAGAAGAAATTTCATAGCCTTTTAGTCACAGAAAGTTGCAAGGGAATGATTCATTGGAAAAAAGAGCTACCACCAATCTGTTTGAAATTATGCCACTTGTAATTAAGAATAATTAGTAAAAAATACCTAAAATTAATAATAATTAGTAGAAATTAGTATAAATTTATATAAATATGATTACATTAGTATAAAGGATTAAAAAATAGTATAAATAACTATAAAATAATTGAAATTATTATAAATTTCGTCAAAAGATACTTTAATTGTCTTGTATTTTTTGGATAGTGTTTTTCTTATATCTAATCATACAAAATAACTAATTATTTCATTTTTTACAAAAATTTGAAATGATAAAGTTGACAATAGTCACTATTAGATGGTCATGATTGGATATCTCATCACAGGAATCCAAAAGGTTCTGTTTGAAATCATATATATATTGAGTGTGTTCAAGATTTCATATCATTTTCATCATCAAAACCAAAATTTGGTTAAGAATGGAAAATTAAGTGTCCTTGTAAAAAAGGTTATCTAAAGATATATGAAACATATGTCAACATTGGAGTTCATTTATTGAGTTTTGGTTTTCAACCAGATTATTATTTTTTAGTACCAACATGGTGAACACAGTTCCATAAAAGATATTAATAATTTGGTTCTAGATCCAAAACGGATTCAATGATTAGTATATGATGTGGAAGGTCCATCTGTTCAAAAAATTGAAACTCAAAATAATGTTGATTTAACTCCCGATTTGGAATCATCTAATTTATAAGAGTTTTAAGGTCTGTTGAGGATTCCTTATATCATGGTTTGCAAGATAAGAATGTTTGAAGAAGATTCTAAATTTATTTCCATTAAATTAGATAATGGATTGTCAAATAGTTTTTTTGACAAGATATTCTATTTATTTAAAACACTACTATGTGAAGGAAATTTGTTGCCTTTAAATTTTTATGAGTGCATGATACTGGTTCGTAATCTGGGTCTTGGTTATCATATGATTTATGCATGTTCAAATGACTGCATTTCATATTTTGGTGCAAACGAGTTATTGGAAAGTTTTCTTACATGTGAAAAATAAAGGAATAAAGATTCTCAACCAATGAAGTCTGGATTTGTTCCTATAAAACAATTTAGGTATTTCCTACTCACGCCTAGATTGAAATATTTATTAATATCTCAAAAGATAGGATCATTAATTTCAGGGCACAAAACCAACCTTTCAATTAGTAAAAGAATAAATAATCCCTTTGATAGTGATTCATGGAATAATTTTGACCATATACGTCCATCGTTTTCTTTAGAATACTGAAACGTGTGATTGGGTATTTCTACTAATGGTTTATGTCCATTTAGTTCTTGTAGTAGTCACTATTCATGTTGGCCCATATTTATAACTCAATATAATTTACCTCCATGGATGTTGATAAAGTAACCATATATCTTTTTGACCTTATTAATTCCAGGTCATTTGAAAATGAATACCGATGTTTATTTGAAACTATGGATTGATGAGTTGAATTCACAGTGGTGTAATGGTGTTAGTATATATGATGTTGTTGTGAAACAAAAATTCACACTAAAATCTACACTTATGTGGAAATTTAGTGACTTACCACCATATGGAATGTTATCTAGTTGGAGTACACATAGTCCTAAATAATGTTTTTACTGTATGAGAGACAGAAAAAAGTTATTGTCGTCTATGGAAAAAATATTTGTTTTTGATTGTCATCGCAGATTTCGTCCAACTGATCATCCTTTTTGAAGAAAAAAATATCATTTCAGAAAAGGAACATTTTAAAAAGATGATAATACAACAATTATATTAGGCACAGAGTGGAAATCAATTGACTCTTCATTACCTCCCATCATATTTGGACCAACAATAAACCAACAGAAAATTGATGGGTTTGGAAAAGAGAACAATTGTATAAAACGAAGCATTTTTTTGGGGTTTTCCATATTGGTCGAATTTTTTGGTCCATAATAGGTTGGATGTGATTCATATTGAGAATAACTATTATTATATTTTATTTCATATAGTTTTGGATACTCCTAGAAAGAACAAAGATAATGTAAAGGCACAATTACATCTTGAACAAATTTTCAAGTGACCAGAACTTAAACTGTTTGAAAATGTGAGATCACAGAAGTTAATGAATCCAAAAGGAACTTATACATTGTTCAATTTGATTCTATTTTTATTTTGGTAGTGGATTTCATATTTGAGGCTTCTAGATGGTTATGCTTCCAATTTGGGAAGATGTGTCCATAATGGTTATATTTCTGGATTTAGAAGTCATGGCTTTCATGTTTTAATGAAAATACTTATTCTAATTATATTAAGCGATTGTTTAAATACTATGAATTTGGATACACTGAAAATCATATCATAACTTTTTTGAGAAATTGTTACGTTAACAATAGGCTATGGTTCCATAAGAAAACTACAAGAAGTTATCCTTTTAATTTTTTTATACTGGATAAATAATTTCCCGCAATTTTTTTTGACTCAATGGAAAAATTTGATATTACATTTTCCTCATGAAACAAAATGTGGAGGTTTGATATAGTTCATATGGATGTACCCATTGGAGATATTCAGGGAGAAATTGAAAAAAAGTACATAACAAATCATCATTTGAAGACTCAATTTTAGAATCTTATTTACAAGTGGAAATTTCTTTTTTTGTCCCTAATTATATTCAATATGAATATCCTTCAAAACACAAACACATGATATATAAATAGGGAAATGTTGAAAATGATATCAGAAATCAATTATTGTTTTTCAATCATCATAAACATGGCTTCGGTGGAGTTCATGAATGATGAATTTCAGATGATGTACATAACATATCTCATACATATATTCTGCTCAACTATGAAGAAATTAACCCATTTGTACTACAAGTGCTTCTATCACATATTCTATAATTTTTATAAAAATGAATTAATCCTATTTTATTTTTATTTTACATGATAATTATATCAAGAAACAGTTTCCAAAAATGACCGCAAATACTCTAGAAGAATAGTGTGAAACAAAATTTTCCTACTGGTTTCAAAAATAGATAACATATATTATTTTTTATTTCACATAAAAAAATAAATTTGATACTGGTAAAAGTGATAATTGATTTACAACATTTCAAGTATCTCAACATGCTGATAAAATTGATAATCAATTGCTTGAATTAAGTAACCCACCATAAAAATGGTTAAATCTTATAATGCCTATGTGGTGAATGGTTTTCAATTTCATGCACGTGCATATAGGGAATAAAAAAAAATGAATAATGGTGTTTTTGTTAGAGGATCACATCAGAGAGAAAATGAAGTTGACTTTTAAAATATGTTGGCAGAAATCATTGAACTGTGTTATCATGGACAACATTAGATAAGAATGTTTAAATTTCAGTGGTTGGATACTGAGAGAGCCTTTTGTGTTAATCAGATCCACGGAATCATTGATATTAAATATAAAAACTTTCTTGTAGTAAATGAACCATTTTTATTGGCTCATAAAGAATATCAAATTTATTATGAAAATTACTTTGTTATTTCATGGGAGTTGGGTGATTGGTGGAGCATGGTAAAAATTAAATCACGAGAGAACCAGTTTACTGAAAGTGAATGTAGTTCTAATAAAGTGATTGGAATTAAAATTTTTCAGGAGACTGCTCTGAATCCATATTTTTGAAGAAGAGTCATGAATATCATTAATGAAACCCCACAGTTATGGGCCGATGATGATGATGATGTTAATGATGTTAGAACTAAATTTGAAATGACAAGATATTATTAAACTGAAAACTAGTAGGGAAATTGATGAAGATGAGGGGGAAGATGAATACATTTACATCAACATCTATGAAAATGAGGATAAAGATAGACAATTACATAGTAAGATGCTGATTATAATAATATATAATATATACCTATATATAATAGGTGTTTTCAACTGGTTGATAATAATAATCAGTTCATGTTTTAGATGGATGATGATCTGTATCGTATATTATAGAAGTATGATCTACCTTTAGATGAGAAGAAGGTCAGATCAACCAACCCTCACACTATTGGCAGTTCATAGGGCACCTTAAGGGGGCGTGGTATTGCCCGACTAATGATTCAAGACCCAATACCCAAGCGACATCCACATCTTGGGTTCGATCCATGCACGTAGAGGTATGTTTAGCTATGAATTTTAGTTAGTTTTAATTTATTTATTTATATTCCAGTTGTTTGATTAATTGTTATTTTATTCACAGCTTTAAGCATATAGCTTTTGGACAGGGGATCACTATATTGCACAATTTTTTTTTGTTTCATGGGTTTCATGTGATTAGATTCCCATTGATATTAATTTAATTAATATATTGTTATATTAAATTATTTGTAGGGTTTAGGGTATCCTATTGAGGAGATCATGCGTGAGGCTATTTGGAAGGCATGGTAGGGAGTTATGTGTTCACGTTGCACTTAGTTTTGGCACAATTTGAAAAGGAATGCAATATAGAAAGTTGGAGTGCAAGAGTTTGATGATACATGTCATGTCAACCAACCTAATTATATTTCATCTCTGGTTTGGGATGGATTATGTACACACTATTTGAGTAGGCAGTTTCAGAGTCAATCAACAGTAGGTCGGCAAGATATGGGAGACAAAAGGTGACCCATGAAGCATGTAGGTGTATGTTCAGTAAGAATAGGGAGCATATAGTAAGTAATTTGTTTTAAATATTTTATATAACTTTAAATGTAAACGGTTTATTTAATATTTATATAGGGAGTTGCACAACCAGATATTATGGATTACGTGATTTATAGGAGGATGTATAGTGTTCCATCCACTAGAGAGACTAAAGGTACTCACCAGTGTCACACTGTGGTCAGTATATGTTTTTTTAGTTTTAAATTTAACTAAAAATAATATTTTAAATATTATAATTTTAAATTTCAATTGAAGGAGTATTGTGAGGACATGACGTTTCAGATGGATGTTGAGGGTCAGTCCAAGACCGATGGTCAGACCAGTGCCCCCCAATTTGATGAGGCAACATGGATGCAAGAGGTTAAATATGGAATCGAGAAATGATGAGTTGTTGGTATCGGCTCTTGGGTGACCCCTGGGGGTTTTATGGAGCCTCTATGATGTCATCATCTATATCAAGTGGAGATCACGGAGAGTCGTCATCATCACCTAGAAAATATTTGGAGTAGCTATGAGCTCAGAGTGAGCTTATAGAGGTTATGCGTAGGGAGAATGAGTAGATGCAACATTGGAAGCTACCGTAGTTGGAAGAGTTCCTCTAAAAGCATTTGTAGCTGTGGTAGATGCATGATGAGATGTGTCAATGGCAGCAAGAGATGGAGATGGAGTACATGCGATGTCTGACATGTAGTTTTGGGTTGGAGTTCCCTTCACAATATCCTCCACATGAAATTCCCTCTCAGTGATGTATTTTTATTTTATGATGAAACATTTAAAAGTATTTTTTTATATAATGTAATTAACGTTTTTAATAGTGTGTGTTTTATAATCTATACAAAATTATAGTTTTTATTACTTATTTGATTTTTTCTATTGTATCGGTCCTGACATGATCATCTTAGAAGACCGATTAGAGGTTATACCATCATTATCTCAACAGGTAGATAAACCTAATCAGTCTAATATATCAAGAGTAAAAGTATTCTACCTTCTTCCCCGACACATGGTATGTCTAAATTAGGAGAATCAAACTCCAATGTGCCTACCAACTACATCTCCATGATAGAAAATGCATACTTATGGAACAAAAGTGTGATTCTTTGAAACATCTATCCCATGTACTGGCCATGTTGTCAATTCTGGAAGCCTAGAATATTCTAAAAGATCTTCGAGAATCAATTATTGAGACTTTTCCTAGTCCTAAAAAGTTTTAAACTGAAGTTGTTGTTGATGTGGTTTAATGTATAGAGAATGATCCTCTAGAATGTCATGATATCATATTTTTCATTGATGAAGAGGATGATGATGTTGTGCAAGGACACATCAGGCCCTTGTTTCTATCTAAAAATGTTTATGATACATACATCTGACGAGCCTTTATTGATAACGGCTCAAGAGTCAACCTCATTCCCATCCATACACTTCATCGGTTGGGTCTCACTGAATTTGAATTATCTCCTTACAATTTGATGTTACAAGGTTATGAAAAGAATGAACAATAACCTCTATGTGAGATTACACTCAGAACTCAGTTTGTTGATCTTATGTCTAATTCATATTTCATGATTTTCTGATAGGACACAACCTTCAATATTCTTCTTAAAGGGCCTTTTCTACATCAACATGCAACTATTCCTTCATCATATCCCCAATGTCTCATGTATTTCTTCAATGGTCAAATTGGAACATTTTATGGTGACAAGGCTCTGTTAAATTTTTTTTAATATTATTATATTGAGGAATAATTATACCACACAAGGGGAACAAGGTACATTGCAAAAAAATGTAATAAGTATTAACGCTATGAATGGTCTGGAAAAGATCCTGCCTATCATATTAAAAATTCTGATTATAGATTTCATGGTGCATATCAATAAAATTTAAATGGTAGAACCAAATTCAAGAACTTGTTCAACAACATTCAAAATGTCAGTAGTTGCAATTGAGCCAAACGACATGAGATAAATTGTTGATTTACCAAGTAGTAGTGAAAGCTTAATTGGAGATCTCTGCATCTCATCCACAAAACATCAACAAGATTTTTCTTAATAAATTAGGCTAGAATAAGTTGTCAAATTATTAAAGGAAGACAAGGATGTTGATTCCCTGCACATCATTCATTCTTCAATGTTCCATGGAGACCATTCATCATTAGTAGATTTAGAAATGGTTGCCTCTTCTTCAGGATGTCCAAATAATAACTCCTCCCCTATCTCTTAATGTTTTGCTTCATCACCTACTCTGAATTAAGAAATATATGAAGTGACACATGAGGATGAGGAAGAAGAAGACCTCTCGGAAGCCCCTCCAAAATTTAAAGAAGGTGCCTCCACCCTGGTGGATGAGCTCAGATAAATAATATCAGTACAAAAAAAAGATCCACGCCCTAATTTAATTAGTGAATCCATCACTTATGTAGGGAAATAGATGTATACTTAATTCATAAAGCAACATCATGAATTATGTTCATGGAAATATAATGAAATTTCAAGCCATAATCCTAATGTGGCCACTTGTAATTAAGGATTTCTAGAAGAGAATTGAGGATTTAAGCAGGAAGTAAGAAGAACACACCCAAACTATGCCTCTAAAATTGATGGTGAAGTTGGGAATTTTATGAAATATAAATTTTTCAGGGAGGTAAAAAATTTTAAATGGCAGGCTAGCGTTTCCCTAATGAAAAAGAATAATTGAAAATTAGATTTTTCATTAATTTCATAGATCTTAACTGGTATTGTCTTAAAGATGACTTCCAGGTTCCAATAAAATAAATTTGTATTGATGAAACAACTAGCTATGAAGCTCCCTTCTTCATGGATGGATACTCTGGGGATAACCAAATTAGAATGGCCACTAAATATGAGGAGTCTATAGCCCTCATCTCCCCTTAAGGTGTGTTTTGATATTGGGTAATTTCCTTTGTCTTAAAGAATACCAGTTTAACATATAATTGTTCCATGCACCATATCTTCAAACCCTTATTGGGAAATTTTTTGAATGCTATGTCGATGATCTAGTGGTTAAATAATAACAATTTTCTAATCACATGACTGATCTGAGGACCATATTCAGTAAAATTCGACCACATAATTGGAGATTAATCCATTAAAATGTGCCTTTGGGGTAACCTCGGATAATATCTCGTTTTTTGTACACCATCGTGGCATCAAAGTTGATTCTGAGAAGAAAAAATCATTCCTTGTCATTCCACCTACTCAAAATTTGTTGAAATTAAGAGGACTTCATTGACACTTGGCCAATATTCAAAACGTTATCTCCAATTCGGCAGGCACATGTTTACCCTTCACCAGATTAATGATGAAGGGAGTAAATTATCAATGGACTGAAGAATCCCAAGAGGAATTTGATACCATCAAGAAATACATATTGAGTCCAACAATATTTATTCCACCTATTGAAGGAAATCCACTTCTTATCTATGTGCTATATTTAGAGTGATCACTGGGTGCCTTCCATGAACAAAAGAATGATACTGGGAATGAAAATAGAATTTAATATCTCAGTTGAACCATGCATGACATGGAGATTCGATATTCAAGTTTCGAGAAGTTTTTCTTGACATTAATCTTTGTTGTTCAGATGATAAGGCACTACGTGAAACATCACGAGGTCCACGTTGTGTCTTTCAATAACCTGATCAAATATATCCTCAGTCTTTATATGATTAGAATATGTTTTTCATGGTGGGAAATTATTTTTCAATAGTTTGATAACCAGATTGTGCCTCTAAAAGAAATAAAAGTCCAAGACTTGGAAGACTTCATTTCTAAACACCCATCTGAATAAGATATAACATTGAATATTGAACTTCCAGATGAAGAAATATTCTCTATTCCAGAAAATACCCAAACATGGGAAATGTACTTTAATGGTGCTTCCAGAAGAAAAATTGGGAAGAGAATAGAAATCCAAAAAATCAAAAAATTTGGGTTAGGATTGTGATTATCTCCCCCAAAAAGTTAGTGTTTCTATATTACTTTCTATTACCATAAGGTGGTACCAACAATGAGGCTGAATATCAGGGTCTCATTGTAGACCTAGAATTGGAATTCTAGGTACTATTGAATCACCTAAAAGGTAATTGTGATTCAGAATTGGAAATCAAATAGATCAATAGGGATTAAGCTATCAAAAAAAGTTTTAATCTCTTTGTGTGTCTATGTTAGAGGGTTAATGGATGAATTTCCCTCAGAACTAACATTTTCATATGTGTCATGATCAAAAAATGACCAAACTGATCCATTGTCTAATGTTGCCATAGCCCTTACAGATCCAAATCTGGATGATACAATCATCAGTACTGTCCATCATATTGTGGTTTCATCTTTTTTTTTTCAAACTATAATGGAGAAAAATTAATGAAATTAGCCCCATTTCTGATCCATATAGACATAATATGGGATGGATGAAACCTATAATGTAATACCTTCAAAATGGAGTACTTCCACCCTATAGAGATGAAAAAGGATATATATGGTGACAAGTATCCAATTTCACTCATTATGACAACCTATATCAATAGAACATTCTCTACAAATGAGGCTTTGATAGAGTCCTCTTCATGTGTATTTATAGAGAAGAAAAAACAAGTGTCATGAAAGAAGTACATGTAGGAGCTTGTGGTTCTCACCAATCTGGGAATATGATTTATGGTCAAAACTGAAGGCGTGGATACTTCTAGCCTTCAATGACACAAGATTTCATAGATTTCATCCAGAAGTGTCACCCATTCTAGGTGCATGTCACCTTTATTCATCAAACCCTGGAGTTTATACGTACAAATAAATATTCATAGCCGCTTTCCACATGGGGAATTGATGTAGTAGAACCTTAACCTATAGCTACAATTAAGATGTTTATGTACATTCTTACTATTACTGATTTCTTATCCAAATGGGATATGGAAATACCTCTCAAATAAGTCAAAGCCAAAAGCGTTGTTTGTTTTTCCAAAGCTAATATCATTACCAGATTTAGTGTCCCTCATACCATATCGACAGATAATAAAACCAATTTATGTTCTGTTTAGGTAATTATGTTATATCAAGAAGAAAATATCAAATCCAACTATTCATCTTGCTATCCTGCAGCAGACAATGCATAAATAGAGTCTTTCAATAAGTCCTTATAAAATATACTCCTGAAAATTACATATAAAGATATGAAATCCTGGCCTAATAAACCTTTTCATTAATTATGGGCTTATTGTACTAATACCTGTACAACCACTCGGGAAACTACTTATTCATTTGTGTATGGAACAGAATGAGTTTTTCATTTTGAAATTCAATTTCCTTCACTTTGAGTTGGAATCTCTGATCAATTATCATCATATAAATAGTCTCAGAAGTGATTTGATGAATTGGAACAATTAGATGAAAATATAATGCATATTGTACATCATTTGTAAATCTTTTAGAACAGAATAGCAATAAATTTTAATATAAAAGTTTTCATTATTTCATTTCTTTAAGGAAAATTGGTATTAGTTTTGAGGACTCTGATGATGCAAGGAAAGAAGCCTCCAGAACTTGAGAAAAAGTGGGAATCACCTTACTCTGTATATAATTTACACTCTAATGGAGATTATTCCCTAATATAAATGTATGGATAACATATTACAACTCTAACCAATGCATGATTCCTGAAGAAGTACTTTGTGTAATCGCATAGCCTAATGTACTCATTGCATGACTTGAAACTGCACAACCTAATGTCCTCACTACATGACTTGAAACTACACAGCCTAATATCATCACGACATGACTCTAAACTGCACATCACAACATCCTAGTTGGAAGACAATAAACTGAATAAAAACCATATTCTTTCATGCTTTATGATGTCAAGATTTATGGCATATTTGTCCTTGTTGCACGACGTTAGACTGCCTGACATCATTTTTCCTCACTACACGACATTAAACTGCATGGTTAATGTCTTCTTCATTTGATGTTATGAAATACCATAAGATACTAAAAATTGGTATTCCTTATATTTCATTAAATAAAATGAGTTACTTTCATGCGCATGCATCACTCACATCATTGATACTCCTTAGTGGCACATGAGTTCCATTTCTCCCAATGCTTGAATTTGATATGCATAATGTCCTCATTTAAATAACTACGTTAGGATTGATTCTCATTATAATGGGATATGTAGAGACACCTAGATATTCAATCTTGGGCATAACCATGACCTTATAGAAATTTATTTCTCTTTTTCCTCCCGTATATGAACCAAATCTATATAGAGTACTCTTTCTGGATACATGGTTTGATCTTCAAACTATCCTGTGTCTTAAGTTTAACTATTCTTCCGGAATGTCTTAAAAGCCCTAATTTCTCACATAAAACTCAATTGGTATGGGGAATTATTGTTTCAAGAACTAAATTTTTCTTGATTCTAAGTTCAATGTAATATATAGAGATTCCTAGATATCTAATCATGGTTCAAGAAATGATATAACTTTTCCCATCTCCTACATAAAATTTAAAATCTGTGAAGGAGGTCTTCATTTTGGGTCCTTTCCTTAGCCAGCCAAGGAAACAAGAAATTCCCCCTTTTCCATATCAGTCAGATCTATGAAAGGTAAACCAAACTCTTGAACAATATTGATTCAAATATTTCCCCTGTGCATTGAAAATTACGCCATTTCATATTTCACACTCATAATCTTGAATGCTTTCAAATTTTCTAATATTTTCTTATGATTTTTTGTTGGAATAATTTTTGATACTTGAGACATATTTTTCTTTACTATGTAGTTCATACCCCTTGGTGGAATTTCATAAGTTTCCTACATAATAGGCCATTCAGTTAAATAATTCGACAGTTTGGCTATGCAGTATATTCCCTAGTGTCCCTGTATAATAAAGCCTCTATAACATGTTTTTTCATATAATGGTGACTTCATTCTTGGTAAAATCATCATATCTTCTCTACAAATTTTGATGAAAATATACAAGAATTTGTATCATAAAGTGGCCATCTAGGTCTGTTCGTCCCATTAACATTCTCATGAGTTGAAAGCCTCAATGACCATGGTTTACACATTTCCCCTTCTACATATGATGAAATAATTTTGAAGTAACCTTGGATCATTGGACCACATATCATCTATTATTTCCATTATATTTTTTTCCTACATGTATGGCCTAAAAATATAGATTCCATACATCATACATTTGGGTCAGACCTTAATAAAAATCTCACTCCTCTTATTATTTGTAAATCATGATTGAATTACCCTTTCTATATTAAGGTACCTTTATCCATAATCCATACTCTGTGTTATGGAAAATATTAATAAATATAAACTTTCATTTTCTTTTAGATATATAATGTTTATACCCAAGAGATTTTTTTCTTGACTATACAGTACACTCTCTTAGGTGGCCTTGCATAAGTTTCTTACATAACAGCCCATTCAAAATATGCCACTGTTTGGCTATGTAGTATATTCCTTAGTTTTCCTGGCATAATATAACCCCCATAATGCGTTTTTCAAATAATTGTAACTTTTTTATTGAAAAAGTATTCCTCTAATTCTTTAATCCCATTTCCAATAACATTCACCAGATATATAAATTCAAAAATCACAGTTTAGCATTCTTTCATTCAATACATGAATATGGTGGTATGTTTCAAGAATAATTATAAAGAAATTAGAACTTCTTAAATATTTGGTCAGAGATGAATAACTTAAATTAAAACCTCCCAATTTCTTCACTACATGACATGAAACTGCATTGTACAATTTCCTCACAGCATGAATTCAAACTGCACAGTACAATGTCTTCACTACATGACTTGAAACTGAACAATACAATGTCCACACTACATCACTTGAAACTACACAGTATAATGTCCTCACTACATGACATGAAACTGTACAATATAATTTCGTCACTCCATTAATTGAAACTGCACAATACAATGTCTTCACTACATGAATTGAAGCTACATAGTATAATTTACTCGTTTCACGAATTTAAAATTTCATAGAATGATATTAGAAATCCCTATTTATAAATTTTTTTAACCATTCCTCACACACCAAATTTGGGTAGATGTCGTTTCCTCATTTATAACCTATATTGCTATAGATGACCCTTTAATCTTAGATCTATTTTCTTTGGAAAACCACCCACTATTATTATGTCACCCAAATCTTAATTTCCCATTTCTATCAACAATACAATGTCAAATATTTGAGATCATTTTTTTTCTAAAAATGTAGTTTATTCTCTTAGGTGGCCATGCATAAAATTCTCATACAAACGGGCCTATAAAAAAAATGATACGATTGTTTGGCTATGTAGCACATACCCCTATTGTGTTGGAACTAAGGCTTCTCATTGATAATAATGGAGGTTGTTTTGTGTTTGTTGTGAATCTACACATTGATGACTACGGAGTTCGAAAGGAATAGGGTCATATGTTTGTGGCTAAAAGCAGTATTGAAGGTGGCATAGTTTTCTAG
Organism: Viscum album; assembly: GCA_963277665.1. Taxonomy (NCBI): domain Eukaryota; kingdom Viridiplantae; phylum Streptophyta; class Magnoliopsida; order Santalales; family Viscaceae; genus Viscum; species Viscum album. The sequence goes on along the minus strand of OY728119.1, from coordinate 172,659,818 downwards.
TGTTTTCCAAATATTTGGCCCTCAAAAATCAAGAATTTGGTAACGGTTTGCAGCAATAGTATACGGTGAAGGCCAGTGGTATGCAGTGTAGGCTCGCGTTATGCGGTGAAGGGGATCAGTATGATGTGAAGGTATACATTATGTGGTGAAGAAACTTGGAACATGGTGAAGGTGTGTGGTACGCATAACGGTGCGAAGAACCAAAAATAGTTTACAGAAACAATACTTGGTGAAGGTATACAGTACAAAGAATGCTGCCGAAAATGGTTCGTAGTGACGGTATGAGGTGAAGACAAGCAGTACACAGAAGGATGATGTTTGGAAAGGTTATTATGGTTCCCAAAATTGGACTGGTACACGGTGGAGCCTAACTGTACGTGGGTGGATTTTAGTACAGTTATGTTTTTGCAACATTGAAAATTTGGGTAAATCATATTACCAAAATTTGCAGTGTTAAGAGCCTACTTAATGAATAGTAATCCCCATTATTAAGTGACGTGACTACTGATTAAAATTTAGGGAATACATTTGGATAATTCTGAAGTGGTTAATGTAGAAGAAGACAGTATGCAGAGAGACTCATCATCATAAGGAAAATAGTTTGTGGAAGAGTGTATTGATCACCCAAGAACTTCATGCCATACACAATGGAGTAAGGCAGTACCCAAAGTAAGATGGATCACGAAAGTGTGAAGTAGTACATGGAGTAGAGTGGATCACAGAGCAGTGCGGTACATGGAGGAGTTAAAAGGTACACTGAGGAGTTGGAGAGTATGTGAAAAATAGTTGTGGTACACGGAAACAATAGAAGTACATAGAACACCCAAGGAATCTGAAAATTGGCCAAATCAGTTTGCGAAATTAATCTTCATTACATATCTGTATCACCCCAAGCTTCCACGATACACTTCTCTTTCAATAATGAAATAGCTTGCATTGTACGCAAGTTCGAGATTCTAACACACCACGACTAATCAGAATAGACATTATTAATAGTAATACACAATTTTTGAAATTATATATATTTAATATTTCAAAATGGACTTCATTTTCGGATTCGGAATATCGAAATTATCCTAAGTTGAATTTTTGGTATTTTCTGAGAACTTCCAATTTTTCATGAATAGTGAAAAATACCTAAAAACAACTTTTTTAGTCAAAATAATTTATAGTGATAATTATACTATTGAGTGGTTTTAAAGTTTAATTAGAATATATTTTTACCATTTTATCCAATGGTGGTCATTAGAATTAATTTCACTTTGAAATTGGACATAAACAATTGTCAATCTTTTGATATATATTGTTTCTTAAAAACATGCTATTTGTTGTGACAACGGGAATTAATTATAAAATTAATTAATGCAACTTATATGTTTATAATTTTTTAAAATAAACATCATTTTTGAATTCGGAATATCAATTATAGATTAGGGTGAAATTTTGGCATTGTTCTGAAAAACTTCAATTTTTGATGAATAGTGAAACCACTAAGTGGTAGTTAAAAAACTAATTTTTCATTTAAATGAAACATTACCACTTCTGTGATTTGATTTTAAAAAATAAAACATACATGGTTGTAATTAGGAAGTAAAATGTAGTTCAATGGGATTAAAATAATTTTTTGTTGAATAGTAACTTTTAAGTTTAATTAATCATGATTAAAGGTAATTAGTGAAATTTAAGGTAAAAATGATATTATAAAAATACAAAAATACCTTTACACTTATCCTACCCCTATTGGATGAGTCATGGATGACCCAGAAAATCCATGGGTCAACTTGGGGACCCCATGGAGCCACTTTGGTAGGAAAATGACATTAAAAACTTTTTATTTAATGTTAAAATAAAAATGTCACAAACATGAGTTGTTTTACTAAAAAAAAAATTAAATGGGGTTATACAAGTCATATTTTTGACTATAAATATTAGTTATAAAGCTAAAAATATTTCCTACATTGTGATTATTTTTTAGTAATTAAATAAATTAAATTATTTATGACACCATGATGATGCAGCGATTACCTCATTAATTAACGATTTAAATAAAATAAAAAGATAATGTAAAATCTAAGATTTACACTTGTAAAAAACCTATTGGATGAGTATATTTCGAACCCTTATCACCTTATACTTGAAATATATAAGTTTGAGACCTTTAAAATCCGAAACTCATTATAAAATAAAGTAACATTTCATGACTTTTCAAGAGTGCCCCTCCTCTCCTCTTATAAAAGGCCCCCACCACTGCCACCTTACTCACACCTTCAAAGCCTTTTGGCTCAGCCAACCCCTGCCCAAATACCCTCTCAACTTTACTCTCTTACTCCTAGAAGCCTCACTTTGGGCAGAATTCTTCCCAAGGAATCCTTTGGCTCAAATCAAAAAAGAGTTTCCTGATTTTAAGGTAATGTCTTCTCTTATGTTATTTTGTTTTATTTTGCTCCTCCAACCCCTTAAAATATTTTTATTCCTTTATTTTGTAACAAAAACAGTATATTCAATATACTAGGATGTTGTTATAAGAAGGATTCAAGCTACAAATACACACACCTACATATAATGGTTGAAGAACATAATGTTTCTGTGGATGGTGAATTTCTGTCTCACGAAACGATGATTGTTCAACACTCATATAACACCTTCAAAGGTGGAAATTAATATGTCACTATATTTATATATAATATGTATATGTTTCCTTTAATATTCTGTATTTTTCATTTATGGAATACCTTTATGGTTTCCATTATGGTTAAAAGCGATATTTTCATTTTAGGAAGTGTGGACTACCGCCCCTCAAAGTGATTTTAATCGTTAATGCCATATGTGGGATGTATAAAGGATGGAGTAAATGGTATTATACATTATATTATACTGGAATTATATTATACCTTTATATAAATATAACTTCATTCCATTAAATATGAAATAGAAATGAAAGTAGCGTTCATGCGTACGTACGACTTACCGTCTCCATGAACGGTGCATTTCATTTCTTACCTCTAAATGTTATGTAATATTATAAATGAATGTATATACTGTATATATATGATGTATATGATATCTACATCATGAATATAATTATGGATATAATTGATATTTTACCATATGAACAACCTTTAATTTTAAGAAGTTTAGTTTTGACTCAAGTAACAAAGATCGACAAAACGACCATTATTAACATAAATAATTAGACAATGTGCATAACATAGTAATAAGTGATATAAAAAGAATAATAAACTAGAAAAAGGTTCTTAAGAAATTATAAATTAACTCTATTTATTATTCAGGAGGTTAAAGAATGGTTGAGTCAAGTCGGAGATGAGGTAAGGGCACTTCTTAACCCAATTTCCATTTTTTGGGTTAATCTCCTACTTTCAAATTATGTAGTGATATTATTTTGTCCTATCTTGTATTTTTAATTTCTTTATGTGTACATATAGTGAATACACCTAATAGATCTATTTTGTTTAAAAAATGATCTTTGTAAGGGACTTCGTCTCAATCTCCTTTCATTGAGGCATACTTTGTTTTATACAAAACTTACTTTAATATGGTGTATAAACCCCTTTGACTTTAAAGTTTATTCAAAAGGTATATTTTTATACGAAGCATTTTCACTAAAAGACAAAAGGAATGTTTTGTCTTATGTATGCGGCAACAAAAACATCTCCACTGCCGTGACCATTATTTTTGTTTCGGCATCCTCTACAAGCCATAGTTTTTTGAATGAAAAATAAATACCATGTTTTACTATTCTTTTATTTTAGTATTAAAAATGGTTTTGAAAGTGGTTTTATTATATCAATGTGTTGTATTGATATCTTGTGATTGAAATGTGGAAATGTTATGTGATACGATTATGTTATGGTTTATGATAATTTTAAACCTTTTCATATAAGGAATGCATTGGACTTAATAAGTGATGGGTGGAGACCGCTATAGCTCCTCGATGCATCGGTAGGTCTCATGAGACAAACTAGTGTCTTGGCATGAGGCCTTGACAAAATCTTATTTGTAGTCTTGGCATGAGGCCTTCTCTACGTGGTTATGATAGTCTGGCATTATGCATTCCATCATTATGAATGTGGTTATTGATATTGCATGTGATTATTCGACTTGTAGAATATCCATGTGAGTAAGTAAATGGCATTATTTAATTTTATTTTTTCCATATTATGCTGAAGTTCAAGTTTAAAAAGGATTTTGTTTTAGTTATAAATTGCCTTAAATGTTAATGTTTATTTATGAAATCTTCCGCAATATTGTTATCCTTACTGAGCATCTGAGCTCACCCCATTCAATGTTTTAATATTTTCCAGGATGCAAAAAAGTATTTTATGAATGACCTGCAGGGATAGTCAGAAGAGGATATGAGTGTGGACTATGGAGACTTTGTTATTGTAGTTTTTCACATTATTATGTAATTTAATATTTATGAATATATCTAATGTTTCCAAGGCTACTAAACTAATCGGTCTTTCGAGACTTGATCTTTTGTGATCATGCCAATGTTACACAATATTGCACTAACTCTGGGTAATTGGGGTCGCGGAGTTACAATATCTATATGTGGGATAATAAATTACAAATTTTCATGATTATGAGACTTCAATAGAGAATCCTTTTACAGTTTAGGATGCATGATTTAATACTAAACCATTTAAGTGACGTTCAAGTCGTTAAACTAAGTAAATATTCTTCCATCGTAATGAGCAAGGGGGAGTCAGTGGAAGTGATCCAAGGGACGTATTGTGAAATCCCAAAAACCTTGTAAAGGTAGTTAAATTGGAACAAAGTGACTGTTCTAAACACTTATAATCCACAACATGTAATGATTTGTGGTTTTTTTTACAACTAACACACTATCGGAATATGCTCTTTGGATGTAGCCCTTAGTGGGGAACCAAGTAAAATTGCTACGTCATTTCTTTACATGTGATTGTTTTTATTCTGTAGTTCCTCTTCAAATATGTTTAATAGGTTTCTACCATCATGGGAACAAGATCTATAAGTTTAAAAGAAAATATTGACACCCTGATTCAATCCTCCCCTCTCAGGATTTTTCGTTGTCCTTCATATTGGCCCTACATAATACAACCCCCATAATTTTTTTGTCAAATGGTAGTAACTTAATTCTTGTAAAATACCTCCATTAGGTTTATACTTTATGTTTTAGATTTGGTTACCATAAAAACATCATGACTGAAGATTCCACTTGGAAGTATCTAAAGAACATTAAATAAATTCCTAGCCACTAATCCTTGTTTGGGATCTAATTTCAAAATTTTGGGTCAAAACTATTCAACCTTATACACTATACATATTAATATAACATTAATGACTTTAAAAAACAAATAAAATTGACATAATAGTCACCATGTTGAAAACTCCCAATGGTAATGCTGAAGAAAATTCAACCCTCAGCTCGCTAAACCAACATTTTGTATGGTTTAAGCAATATTGATCAATAAAAAAGCCAAAAGATAGAATGTTTTTTGGAGTTTTATATAAAACCATAGTAAAATAAAAAATGCTTATTAGGCCCATTGGATTAAGTAGAAAATTTTGAGCACTCCATTCCTGTCACTGAAATTATGATAATTTGACATAATGATTTGTTGTTAAAAAACAAAAATCATCACCTTTGACATTGAAATTATAGAATGAATAAAAGAATGATGAATTATATAATTGGAGACAAAATTCCTTTCATTCATATGGTAAAATCAGATGAACATCCACATAATAAAGCCACTTTGTATTTTATTAAAAGAAACTATTTACTTGACTCTTAATATATTGAATGGATTCATGAGCCTTATAAGCTGGTTGTTGAAGTTGAGACCATTGAGAAACTTCAACCACATTAGCTTGAATAAGTGATTCTTTGGTAGTTGAAATGGTGGTTATCCCTTCAAACTAGGTATGTCCCTATGTTTGGTTCAATTTCTAATGATTTTTATGAATTACATCCATTTTCAATTAAAGATGTATAATCTCATTTGTCTCTTCTTTAATTTTTTTGCCAATTTATATTGACATCTTCTTATGGTGGACCTTCGCCTCAGCTACCACAACTTGGAATCTATCAACATTAATAAGTCATTTTTCCTTTTCAGGATCTTTCCACAACATATGATCTTTCTCCAATTAGAAAATGTTCTCTTTCCATTCATTGTAGACTAGGTGATAATTATATCCACCAAATCACAATACTCCAAATAGTGTTGGGATTTTTCCAAAATGGGATAGTAGATCATCTCAAGGATTCTTGAAAATTATCTTCAAAATTTGAAGCCATTTATTTTTACATGTCCTACCAAGAGAAAAATACATATCTAAATCTGAATCTGAGTCACTACTATACGATAGAATGTACTGAAGAAACAAATCTCTTAGACAAGTTCCTTTATCTTCATCTCCCAAGAATAGTTGATGCTTCACCTTCTGTTGATTTTTGATCCAAAAAAAAGTTTCACCTTCCGATCTATTTATGGTAGATGAAAATCCTAAATGGTTTGTCATAATCACTGCCAGTTTTAGAAGAATGATGGAAATGGGGAATAATCTAGACTATCGATATCATTTACCTAATAATAATTGATCTTAATTATTAGATTCATCCCCAGTCTTCTCAAATTTTGTAGTTTTGGAATGTGTTTTATGTGGAGGGGCATTCTATTGAGATTTCACAGTTTCCATAATCAATGAATCTAGAAAATCTCCCAACATGGGGTCCTCAATAAGTATTTCTCCTGCTTCACCAGAATAAGGAATGAGTGGGATTCCCCATTCTGGAAGGGCCTTCACAACATTCTCTCTAGAAAAACATGGATTAGTCGAACATTGATGTGATGTACCAAGTAAAAGAAGAAAAATTATGTTTGTAAAATGAAATAATGAGAACTTATGACCTTGAAATTACTCATGGAAGTCCCCAAACTCCTTGATGGAACCTGGAATTTCAATGTTTTGATTAAGTGTGTCCATCATTTCAGTGTATGCGGCATGGAATGTTATAACATCTTTTCCATTTAAGGTATCCAACAAATGTTGGTTGATGCCCAAATTGGCTCTACTAATATTTTTACGTCAATTATTCAACTAGTGTAATGTTATTAGGTCTTAACAAGTCATGATCAGTGCTAGTATCTTCTTCATATTTCCAAAGATCATTGTTCCTTCCTTCTGAAAAAATAGGAATATCAGCATTGATTATTGCATGATCCATTGGAAAGGGGAACTGATATGAGATTTTATGAAGAGAAGAGTATTAAGAAAATAATTTGGTACTCAAGAGAAATGTATTTTACATTAAAATTAATTTTCTCTTCCTCAATATCATCATGAGAATATACAACTACACATTTTATTGTCTCATCAGAAAAAATAACATATTCAACAGTGTGAATCTATGATTCTTATGGGGTTTCCTACCTAGTTCTCAAAGGACAAGTTTTTAAGACATTAAGAGAAAAGAGAGATAAAAATCCTATGAGAGGATAAACGTGGTCACCAATGTGTATCAATTAATTCATAATACAATAGGACAATACCAATACCTACATAGTTGATTTACTCTTTAGACCAATCTCAATTCTCTCTTCAGTTTAGTTTCATAAGAAGGTGGAGAAATCTAAATAATCTTATGGGCAGTTGAAACCTGATTTAGTGTCTAAGGAATGTCTATTTCCATTACCCTAGTAATGATTTTCGCTTCAGGAGAACATTTTTGATACTTGGGGGATCATATAATGTTTCAATAGGGGAATTAGTAGGTCCATACCTTGGTGACTGAAGAACCTATCCTGAGGTTCCTTCCATAATTTCAATGTACAAAATGCAATCTCATTAAGATTAATGGCGGTGGATGATGAAGAATAATTGAAACCAAAGAGAAAGGAAATAAATTTTTAGTATTTACATAAGTATCCCATTATTTTTCAGGGTAAAAAATTACCCCGTCATGTATCCCTAGTTTCTTAAAATCAGAGATTCGTTTTGTGGACGATACTTGGTCATCATCTGCATATACAAAGGTCTCTACCATTGCAATATTCCTCCGTACTTCATCCATGTTATTATCCAGATGAAAATCATAAGGTGACTTAATTTCAGCCACATCCATTGTTCAAAGGACATTTTAGAGGAATTACCATGCATCCATAAGTTTATGATTCAATATATACCCAAGTTAAATAGCTGAATCCCACACGTAATTCATTTTTGATATGGTTGTCTTTGGAGAAAATTCAATACCCTATAATTAGAGAACCTCTTCAGGCCTCCCTTATTCTTAGAAAAAAATCAGAAAATGTTATGGTAATCTCTTTCTAATGACGGAGGTTAGATCACCTTAGTGTTTAAGGTATTGTTTCCCTATCCTTAGTCTTCTTGGTTTATCTTCTGCAGATATGATTTGAAGGATCTGAATCTTCTAAAGCATATGCATCATCTTTGGATTTAGACCTATTACCACAATTTATTTACACAATAGTTTTTGTGGCCGCTAGCTGATATATTCCTTTTGTTAAATCCTTCTTAGGGTATGAAGAATCCCATGATTTGGCATATCCATCTTCCAATCGAATTGATGAATCTGATGGAGGTAATGAAATTAATAATTTGGATGTCTCTAAATCCATCAAAATCTACAACGTTTTTGCTACCATTGGATGTTTCTGATGTCTAAAAAATGCGGGAGGAAAATTGATTAACTGTTGAAGAAATTTAAACTAGATATCAAACCTATAAAATACATAGGTCTCATTGATTATTTCAACATCAATCCTAGTTGATAAAAATCTATTGGTAAATTCCATCATATATGACCTCAGATCATAATTTTCATCTATACTGTCATCAATAAATGTTCCAGTAAGTGGGTTTCCAAAATGGATGAAGGTGAATTTACATGATTCATTAAATGCCTTCATCATTATATCAGGTATCAAATTCATAGTTTGAATATCGGATAATTTCTGTAAAAAATGGGTTAAATTGAAAATTGGATACTATAACTAAATTCAATGTTGAATATGAAAACAAGTGTACAACAATCTTGTCCCACAACACTTGAAATGGACCTAAAAGTCTAAATGGATCCTTCCCATTGTTAAAATGCAATAAGAAATTATAAAATCATTCAAATACCAGAGACTCTAACTCAATATATTTTCCCTATAACAATTTTTCTATAATAAAAAATTTCCATGGCCTTACGTCATCTCCAGACTCACAAAATAGAAGCAAGGAAATGCTTAGCCACATGGCACGGAACCCATATAAGCATACCATTGAATTAATATTATATCTTACTTTATTGACCTAGTGATTTTAGTCACCTCTCTCCTATGTGGGCCAATATGTGCCTGAAATGCCCGGATTATCTATAGATGAAAAAAACTGTAGGACGTCCACACATGAGACCATTATTTGTTTTTGATTCCAAAAAGTCTTCTATCCACACTCTTGCAGGAATATCTTTCTTGTATTTTGGAAATTAATTTTTTATTTTTAATAATTCATGATATAACTATTATGTCCTAGTAACATCACCGCATTTTGTTACTGGTGGAATAATTCCATCCTATTTGGTAGATATTCGATAGACTAATGCTAGCCTCACAATGTTTCAAGTGGAAATTATTTGTTTGTGGACTCCATTAACTCATGAATTTAGGGATGAAGTTGTTTTTGTAAACATAAGTTGATCTCATCCAGATAACTTCATAAATGTGAACATCTAAAAGTTCTTTCCTGAATTCAGCACAAGTCCTTCATAGCTAAAACACCCACATCCATTCTTGTTTGAATCCTCATCTAGAATAATGATCTTAGTCTTCCTTACAACCATTAGACAGATCTATTTTCATTGTATTAAAGGATTAATCCTAACAATGTGGCCTTGGCTCTATAACATGATCTTTTATACCAGGGGTACAACCACTATGGTGTAAGATTCATCCAATAGGGATTGTTCCCTCATTTATAGGCATACACTTCGCGATGATATTAGTGCAATGAAAATTAAAATATTAGACAAACCATATCTTCAGAATGTATCTCTTATAAGCCTAAATGTGGGAATATTGTAAAATACCATGTCTATATAAAGGCAGATATTGACCTTGTGGATATTCCTGTTGGTATGGAATCAAGCCTTTTAGCCTCCAAGGGAGAGTATTCCCTGTAAATTCATAATAGTATGGTCTGAAAATTTCCATCATTTACTTTTGGAGAGATTTATCTTCTTGAGTTGCGGTCAACTATTGATCCATTTCCTAAAAAATAATTACCATTATTTCCCCAATAGGATAGAATTTTGACTTAAGAAAATTCAAAATCTTAACTTAATGGAATTTAAGAATTTGGAAAAATAAATTCTCTGCATAGGCCCATCGACAAAGTCATTAGTGTAGGTACTTCGATAAGGATTCTAACGCATGTCCTTCGATGAAATCCTTCCATGTGGCTCCATCGCTCAAATGGTTTCACCTTGAGGAGAATTCAAGGGACCAACACAAGAGAATAACATGAAAAGGATAAAAAAACGAGATATGAAACAAGAGTGAAGAATCAGGGATCCCAAGTGAATAAAATCTCAATGGAACAGAGATATTTATAGACACAGTCAACCAACATGGTAAACCTGCAAGATATAGCTACGTGGAAAACAAGCGTGATATATCAATGCCACAAACCTGCACCGTTTAAAATTTACTCTATTGTCTTTTCCCCATAATCTTACCTAAGTAATCGATCCTATTTATAATCAAATCCAATACTGAGGTGGGATTTTTTTGAAACTCATTCCTCTGGATATTTGAAAGTCTCAATACGAAGATAAAAGATATAAAATGCCTAAAAATTGAAAGGGACCTATGCAGAGGATCTATATGACAGACCTGCAAAGAGGGCCTATGTGATAGAGCTAGGTAACAAGATGTTTTATGTGACTCTACATAGATGTGCTATATGGATAACATATGCCAAAAAACTATTTTGGACTAGCTCCTCTCCTTTCCTATAAATAGGACCCTTGGGATCCTCAGTTGAAACTGAAAAAAGTTGGAAGAACGCTTTAAGTAATCATTGTGTAGCTGTTTCACCTAGATCCCCCAAATTTTCTCAGATAGCTCACTCAAAACACAAGAGAAGAGAGAATTATATGGGATAAGAATGTTTTCAAATCCTTTAAAAGTTTTATGATTTCATATGCTTGGTAATTGTGTGAAGAATTTTTTTAGTCACCTCTAAGACCTTCATGACACACCTATGCAACATAACTACACATGGGACCTATGAAACATACCAACATGGTATAACTATGCTTCATAGCTTCGCTCAAGGCCTACACACTTCACCTTGTAAACCCTCTTTAAATATACTCATGGAAGGTTATATCATTCCTAGTTTCCCTTATCCGAATGGGAATAAGTTGAAACCTTCACCAAAGCATACTTATCTATCAAACCTTTGGAAAGGGCACATTAGCCTGTCTCTTACTTGTGTTTTTATATCAATAGTTAGAGGTTTCTAGTATTTGTATTCAAAGGGATTCAAGGTCCTTTTGATGTATATAAGTTTTTATATTTATATTCACATGTATCCTTACCATAGAGATAGTGTTGGGAAGTTCCCGATCTTAGATTCTGGGAAGGGGATTCTGACCTCCCCTTTTCATCTCTAAGACCTGGAACCTCCAATTCCCAATAAAGAGAGTGAGGGTCACACAATATTTTCCATTAAATAAAATAAATGTCTACCTCATCTCTTGTGATCCATAGAGGGAAACCATCCATGTGTAATACCCTAAAATTTATTATAGGAGGTTTCAATCTTGCTCCTCTATACTTCCTTCACCTTTACTCCTTCCTTACAATGGACACTTTTCTAATGTAAAGTGAAGAGACGGAAGGTTCATCTCCCCAGCCTCTTTTACCATTTCTTCCATAATCCCGTCCTCTTGCACTGGAGAAGCAGCAAAAGTGTGTGTGCCTTTGTTGAATGTTTAACATTCTCTTGGTTCTCACACTGAGCATGACTCATACGGGCTTAGAGATATGCAATGATCAAAAAATTTTCACAAACACGAAACATGAATGAACTAAGAGAACTATGAATCCATTCAAAACTGAGATACATAGGAAGTGTTCCTAAGTCCCAAGATCCATTTCATTTCATACATATATGGGACTCCTCTTTAGGAGTAATTTTTAAACAAAATCTCTAAAACCACTATGGCATCCTTTTTAGGAAGTAAGCCAAAACTCATTTCTCTCAAACGATTACACTCTCTTATGAGACTCACTGAAATATGTGGGCTATGATTCCCATCCAAATGGGATACATAAGAGGCCTTCCTAGGGGTCAATCCAAACTCTCCAAAACTAACCTCTTCTTCCCGGTCCATATATACAATAGGGTCTAATCCCACTTGGAAACTCATATCTCTTCCATGTTTCTTGTGCTGAATAGGAATAAGTCCCACAACATTCTTTGACATAGCACCTACCTCTTAGATGTCCTTACCACATGATATTAAATTGTACAGTTAAGTCCTTATCACATGAACTAAGAAGTCATGATGTGTCTAATTAAGTGCCACTAAACTTTGAGGCTTCTGATTCCTTTCACAGTGATACATAGGTTTCCCATTTATAAGTACGATCCGGAAAAAAATAGTTGCCCCAATTGATGAAAATAAATTTCAGAGTGACACACTGAGTGGCTTAAAAACCTGTATTATCACAAAAACAGTGAACAAAATATAAAATTGTATATGATAGGGTAACATTGATGGAGAACCTTCAATATATATGGATGTATCCATTAATGAATAACCTCGAATACATAAAAGTGATTCTAAATTTCAATAATGGAAATGATTGATTGAAAATTTCAAGGGAAACCTATGTAATATTTGAAAAATTAATATGTATTGAAAAGAAATTTCATAAATAAATAAGAGAGTCCCGAAGTAGGTAATAATTCCCCCCAGAAGGGTGTGATGAGTCCAACCATCCATCATCTCAACTAATGTATGTTCTTAAGTATTTTAGGTCTAAACCTAATGAACACCTTTCTTTGGAAAATTGGTCCATTGGGATAAATAACCATTGGATGCTTTCATGTCCATAAATAAATACAATCAAAATCACATAGAAAGAGTGATTACAAACCAAAACACGTATTTCAAGGGAGCTGAAATAGAACTACTCTCCGGATTCCTCACCTAGATCTGTTGAAGCCTCAGGTTCCACCCATAGAAGAAACTTTCTAGCCATTTCCTCCTATCATCCAATCAATAAGTGTAATCATTGATCCATAAATCTACAATAACAAACACACATCATAGGACACATAACACGAAATCAACACACTTAAGTCATGGACCAACTAAGTCATAGATCACATAGGTCATGGATCTCATAGGGTAAAACATTTTCACATTTCAAGTTTCTCATTATAAAATCCTTTATACTTATTTCAAAATATCACATTTTCAATAATTGAAAATTTATCATATTTATATTTTTTACTATTTTCATTTATATTTTTAGAATAAATTAATCAAATTTTTTTAAACAACTCACTAAAAAAACATAATATTTCAAGCATGTCAAAAATGATTCACGCCACAATAAATACAATGCTCCTAAAATGATGAATGAATACTCAACTCTTGTTCTATTCTGATCCATGAATCAAATCGAAAAATATATCAGAATTATTTAAGATCACATAATATGTTCATTAATTGAGGTAAAATAAGATAAAACTTTAACACCACACATTAGTAGCAACAATATCACCCTTGGTACATTGTTTTACCCCAATACATGGGTTAACTACTCAAATGAAAAACCTCTTGATCACGACCCAACTCATTCTACTCTCCTATCTACCATTCTGAAATTGTAAGTCAAAATAAAATAAAAGAAAACCATCTTTGATACTAATTTGTGACACCCATACCCAGGTTAAACGTACCGGTGATCTGATCATGTTGGTTAGATGACCTCAAGCACATCTCTCTGTATTCCATAGGTTACGAATTATAATCAATGTTTGAACATATAGCATTGGTATTATACCCCTATATATAAAATAAGCCCAATAGTGTAAATAAATAAACATTAACCAAATGGTAATACCAATAACTAGAATAATACTAGTATCATAGGATGAAAAATATAGGATTACTATATCCCAACGAAAGTAGAAGATATTTCATGAAAAATCTGTGTTAGGTGTAAAATGAAAAACCAAAATTAAAAACACTAATAACTCCCACGCATGTTCAAAAAACAAATTTGGTTCCCTTATCAAAGATCAATCCCAACTCATCCATCTAACATATGTTTACTTATTTTATCCTTTTTTGTAAACATGGAGCCTATTAGGATACTGATCAAGCATCCCAATCCGGATGTGATTACAACTAAATAGGCCACCACCGATGTTGTCTAAAATAATATCCATTCGATAAAATTTGATGAATTTGAATAAAGAATAATGTAAAGTAACAAGGTAAATACATTCCTAACATCATTATTATTTAATTAACCACATAATTTAACTGGGTTCACGATGAAACCTGAACCATATATACCTACTTCAGATCATATTGGAGTCTGAAACATATATCATAGGGAGACAAAATTTATTAAAACCTGTTCCTTAATCATTAATTTAATTTAATTTCATATTATGAATACTTGGAACCATACTATAATGCAAAACGTTTGGGCTTAGAACACCTTGTCTAGATACTCTTATGTATTTGAAGCATTAGTTCATTTCCACAAACCACTTATCAATCAATCACATATGAGATTTTGAATCATTAGTCTGTATCCCACAATCGTATATCACATTAATTAATTTGGGTCTAGAACATCATGTCAAGCATTATGTGGGTTTTTAAAGCATCATTCTATGTCCCAAAACTCTTTTATCAATCAATCAGACATTTAAAATATTTCAAATTTAAAAAATGTATTCATCATTAAACACATTATCATCATTTAACATCATGGTATACCATTTTAATTTTTACAAGTTTTTTCACTCTTATTCATAGTAAATACTATGAAAAATTCATCATTAAGAAAATTTTAAATATTTATTTACATAAACCATTAACCCTATAAGGTTAATCCAACCATCCCATAATACTCATTATTCTATCAATTCATCATCCTATTAAGAAACCAAATCTAAAATTCAATAAATTAGACCATTACTTAATCACATTATTTCATTAATTATTTATGTAATTATTAAATCCTATTCAATATGTGTTTTCCCAACATGGATGTTTCTATTTCAAAAATCCATACATACAATTCTAATAAATAATATGAGGTTTAAAATTTAGCCCACATATCTCATGATAATTAACAAGTATTCATCAAAATGGAAATCCACATATTGAATAAGAACATTCAATTTTAAGAAAAATAACAATATACAGAACAAAAATATTGATAAAAGATCAAATGGATTAAGATATATAAAAAAATAGATCTAAAACAACACCAATGTGCAATTAAACATTCATATTCATCTATAAAGAGATACTTTAGAGATAGAAATCCAAATGGTTGGATAGTGCATATCAGGGGAAGGGAAGATTTTTACAAAAGAACTTAAATTCATCAAGATGGGTGTTTAATGGACTTGGAATCCATTAGATAGCCTCCAATTTGAATGTAATATGAGTTCGGGCAGATCAGGGGTTTATAGGGATACAATTTAGAGGTTTTTTAGTTTTTAATAATTTTTCAATGTTTTAATTTCCTGTGTCCATTGTTGATTATACATGGAAAATTTTCCTCCAAACATAGTTATATAACTGAGTGCCTCCACTTAGGGGAAAAAAAATTCTCCTTTGAGGGAGTACAGTTTGGAAAACTATTTGATAACCATGAAATCCCCCTCTTTATATGGATGTATGATTTGTTGGGGGAAGGTTCCTGGTTTGGGAATAGCATGCCCCAACCATGAACTACCCCTCTTCTTCCAAAATTATCAATTATTCACCCAAAACAACCTAGAACAACAGAACTGCCCATAGTATACCAAAATGAAGGAAAAAGAGTCCATGTAAACAAGAACAAGACATTAGTTGAAAATGTTATTATATTATATATTATTTTTTTCTTTAATGGTTTTAACCCCTCCAATTTTCCATTTTAAGTGTTATTTTCAAATTGGTTAGGTTTAAAGAATAATTTGATCTCAATTTTGAAAATGTAACGGTGTTTGAATTGTCAATATTTTGACATCAACTTGGTATTTAAAAAATAATATATTCTAAATTGATCAAAAATTTGAAATTAATTTTTTAGGAATATATATGTGATGCGATTAATTTCATCCAACTAGAAAAAATACTGAATAAAACAATATGGGGTCCAAAATAATTTTACAAATAGGGCCTCAAAATATGTTAATATTTTGGATAAATATTAATCATGGGAAAATATTTCACAAATTTAAAACCAAATGTGATCTTAATTTAATGGATAATAGAATGTGTGTGGGGAGAAAATTAATTAACAGTTTCTACTTGAGATTTAGTAGTTTTTATTTCCATAAATCCATGGGAAATAGGCATATTATAGTTCAAATATCCAGAAAGGATAAAAATATTTATTGAAATAATCCTGTCATAACTCTTGCTACATGTTTCCAAAGAAGATAGAAGTTTAATAGATAGTACCAAATACCTAGAATAAAATGGTTTTTGGAATACTATATTATGATATTAATTTATTTAATGGCACACATATGTGCTAATATTATTCAAATATATTTTAGATAAAAAATGGGTCACCCATCATCATAAATATTTTAACATAAATTAACATTCAAGGAGTAAGTTATTATCATTATCTAGTTATGTTTTTTTTCTAGTAGTCATATAAAATTTTATTATATACCAGTTTCTCATTCTATTTTTCTTCTCTCTTGTTTTATTCATTTGTTTCTCTCCATCCATGAATCCTCTCCCAATGGACATGGATAAATAACTTCAAATCATATTAATTTGGAGATAAAATTATATTTATTTGAGTTTTTATACTTCAATGAATTTATTTATTTTATTCTATGATTTTGGAAGTGGTTAAACCAATTAGTGTATGTAGTCACTCCCATTTTCCTGTTGCCATCTACTTCTCATTCATCATTATTCCTCTCATTAAAAATTATTATGATTCATATAATAGAGTAGATCTATAGATAATATATAAGAGATTATCCAGAATATAGAGGCTATTTATTGGATATATATATATATTTTTAATGAGTGGGTAAGAGTGATTGGGATGATTTCAAAATTGGAAAAAATATTTAGAAAAAATATTTTTAATCAATACTGATTGCTTAACTGATAACTCATCAGTACAATAGTTTATTCTTTAGTAACATATTTTTCTCTTTTCTTAATTATTTTATTTCATAGTAATATATTTATGTATTTTTATGATATGTTTTAAAAACACCCCAATAAATTGGTTCTAATTATTTTAATATATTTTAGATTCAATAGTGACAATAGAAATTCAGTTTGAGAGAGTGGCCTCCTTGAAGGATTAACCACGTGTGTGGACTATAATTCATGCATAAAGAAGAAATAATTTATTGATAAGTATTTGTGAAAGATATATCCTATCATATGGATACCATTTCATGGGATTCCATTTTCATGCACAAAATATTTTCCACAAAAACAAAAAAAATCATAAATATAAAAAACTAAACAATATAACTTCATTGAATATCATTTTTAAACTAATTTGTTCAAGATGAATTGTCATAGTGATTGATATTATGATTATCCTATAGATTAATGATTATATGATCTTACCCTAGAAGAATTGGGTAGGAAAAAAATTCAATATAATTAAAAAAAGATCAAATAATTTTGGATTCCAATAGGAATTATTTCTACATACCTGGAGAAATTGGAAGCTTTGGAAGAGTCTCAATGAAAGGAAGAATAAAACATTTTTACTCTAATTTTTTTTAAAATAAATATAATTATAATGATGAAATTATCACGGAAATAATCTAAAATATATATATACCATTTCCATAGGATGTTAAATAATAAATATTTTAGCCAATTGTTATTGGGAGATCAAGATAATATAGAAGAATGTTGGAAAAAATTTGCAAGACATAGAATTCGATATGATTCTACATTATTTTGACAATGAAAATTAAGAAAATCCCAATCTATTAATTTAATTAGAAGAATAAACCATTGAGGTGGTGATATTTGATAGAAATATATATGGCATAGACTACATACTTTCAACTTTATCAAACCAACTTGATGTGGAACTAATCACATAATATGATTTGAAAGAAGATCCAACACATGGAAATAATCTATTATTGAACTCACTTATTATTAATACCATTGACAAGTAATTTAGTATTACCTGAAACTTATTTTAATTTTCAATAATGGATTACACATGGGTGTATATCTAGGGTGATGAAGAAAATGAATATTCCCTTACTAAGACTGTATTCCTAGTGGCTATTCCTAATGAAATAAAATTTCATATAAACCTAATAAAAGTGTAAGATTTTTATATTGATTTATCTTGTTCTAATTTTAATAAAATTTTAATTTTCACTAAATTACCATCACTAAAATGTATAAAAAAAATAAATTAATAAATCAAAATATGACTAAGATAAAGAAGAGGCTAAAGAAGTTGTGGCTAGCAAAAAATGGGGGATATATAATTTCTCCCCCTAACATTGTAATCATACTACAATATATTAGTGACGGAACATATATATGTTAGATCATAAGAATTGTCTTATATTTATACACTTACATCAAGGGGGTAAATTTTATTTTAAAAACAATGTTTAAATGATTTAAACTAATCAAAAAACAAATCCATTTTTTTTAAATTTATCAGACATGGAATCATTCTATTTATTAGAGACACAAAATATGAATTAGAATACATCTGAATATATTAGATTAAAAATAACCATAATCACATTTAATCTGATTAATATTAATGTATTATTTCTATAATAATTAGATAAACACCAATGAAACTAATTTTTCAGAAATCGATGTATGATGACTATCTTTTTATAATATGCAGTGGAATTGGAACATGTAAAGAAACAAGTAAGATAATAGATATGTAAAAGTAATAATGTCGTACAATATATTATTAATAAAATTACCCCTTTTAACATTAATTGTAAGGTAGAAAATAACCTGGAATAAAGGTATCCATTGTTTTATACTTATAGTAATTACTATATTTCCTTACTAGGAAAGGACTCAATATGATGATCATTGTATCTCTGTCTTCCTATCCATAGAATACCTCGATATGAATATCAAAAATTGTCATCCTATCCCCATAAGTCCTTGATCCGATGGATCAGATTATACATAAACGTTTCCCCAGAATCCCCAGAATGTAGAAATGATCAAATGCAGAAACAATTAAAAATGTTCTTATAGAAATAAGCTAACAAGGGTTCCTTAAAAAACAACTTAATAAAAAGTTACACTAACTAAAAATGAGTAGTTCTGAAAGATATTCTTTTTGGAGATAATGTAGTAAACTATCTAAAAACTCATAAAATGACCAAATATTCATAAAAAACATCCCAAAAGTATTATTTCCATGTTTTTTGCAATATCCTAGGACAACTGGTGCTTGAAAGCTCATATATAACTAAATATTTGATATTATATTGATTAAAAATATTGCAATGTTAGAGATATTTTATAGGATTGAAACAATTCTATGTATCTATATTATAAACTTTCATTCAGTCCAATATACATTCAAAATGTTTCTCAATAGGATAATCCTATTGATGTCTAGTCAAATATATTAGAACGAAAATGAATCTGATGGTCATGAATTTTTTCACTATGATAGAAAATTTAAAATTCTGATTTTTGGTCTGATTTATAGTAGAATACAATAAAATAAATCATAGTCAATATGATTACTATAATGAATAATATTATTTTTATATGAATAATACATTTGAAAATTTTCTACGTAAATTAAAAAGTAATGTTTTATATAAAAAATTCAACAACCATGGGACCTAAAAGTTAGTGAATAGGGTTTAGGTAAGTGTTTTTGATTTCTAAAACTATAGGAATGGAAAAGTAAGAAGTTGATTGTTGGACCTAAGAACCTCCCCCATTTTGGAAATAATGAACCCAAAAACATAAATAACAAAATAACTTGAAAAACTATCAACCCATTATTATTTTAATAACTTTGTTTCTTGAGTTAGACTTTGAAACAAAACTCCCATTGAGTTTTCAAGTCTACTGAATATGATTTAGAATGTGATGAGAGAATTAGAATGGATGTCTAATAAATAAAAATTCTTCCCATTAAAAATTCTACTCCCCCTATGGATCATATCCCCCCTTAACAAAAAATGTCTTTTTCTATAAATTTTCCACTAAAAATCATTATTCCCCCATTGTATAAATTTACCCCCATTTTGTTTTTCATTATGAATTTTATAGTATCATCTGTTTCCTAAAATTTTAGTGAATAAAAACATATGAAAAATAATGAACTAACTAATACTCCATGAATAAATTCAATGACCATATTACCAATAAAAATTGGATAAACACTCAATTTAATTCTATTTGAATGAATAATATAATTCATTAACAAAAATTCAGTTTTTAGAAATAATGATAAATAAATACATAGATAGTTCAAAAGATGAATATAAATCACTATTCATCATGTTATTGATAAATACCTTCATTTTCTTGTACTCTATCCTATATTCAAGATTCACAATCGTTTATTCTTTTAAATACTCTTGATCTTTGACGATTTTATCATCATCAGTGATTTTTGTTCTTTATTACCTTTTTATGATCACTTCATCATAACATGAATTCATCCTTCTCAAATCTAGATCTATATCTTGGATCTTTTTTTTCAAATAATTCACATCCTCAGTATATTAATTTATTTAATCTCTGAATTTATCCACTACTTTTTACCCTACATCAATCTAGAGTACTGAATCTATTAATACATTTATAGGTTCATATTTCTGAATGAGACTATCTAATATAATATGGAACTGATATTCAAGGATTTTAAAATATGGAATAATTTCATGTAACCTTTTAAAAACAAGAATAATATAATGAAAACTTTATGATTTATTGTTCCTACAAAATCTTATTTTTTGGGGTCAAGTTGTGGAGGTTTTGTTCTACTGGTACCAATTTCTATTTCTCTATATTTGTTTTTATCATTAATTGATGCATTTTTCACCTTCATTGGAAGCATTATTATTGTTTGTATTTCCATATTGTCAATATGTTTATCATTCTCAGTTTCTTCATAAACCATTGTCTTTAAATTTTGATCTTATTCTTATTTATTTGATGCTGATTGTTCTTCCTGTTCTAATTAAGATTCTAATTCCCATGAAATTTATGTTTTTTTTATCCTTTCCAAAGATAGTGGGAAAACTATATGATGACGAGGTTGGTGATTCCAAAAAATTCTTATCAGACTTGTTTTATTCACTACTAGCCTCTTCATTCTATTATTATTTCACTTCCTCTTCTTATTGTACCTATTATTCTACTTATTTTTCAATTTCTTCATATTATTCATCACCATCTACTTTTACTTATTATTATTAATTTTATATTAATTGAACTTATTCATCAATAGCCTTATCAGGATCAGCTTCTAAATGTCTGGTTTCTCTAAGAAATACCTTTCATTCTATCTCCAATTCCGATTCATTTTTAGGAATAACTGGGACTATTTCATTAATAATATTTTTTTTGAATTCCCTTGTTTATAATAGATGTAATTTGATCATGTGAAATAGATGTTTCTTGAAAGGTTAATCTAGAATCTATAATAATTTTATTGGTATGATAGGTGGGAAGTAAAACCTTCTCAAAAACCCATTATACTCATTTCATCAAATTTTCACATGGAAGAGCTTCTTGCGACATTTTCATTTACATATTTCTTTTTTATTCTTATTCTAACTTCTCATAAACCTAAATTTTAAATAGTTTTCCCTTTTTGGGGTCAATCTTAAACTCTAAATCCCCAGTCTAATTATAAGATATATATTTCATCCAATTTTCAAAATATTCATTTGGTACTTTCATTTAATTATTCCTAATTTCAAGTGGAGAGGTATCTTATTTTATCTCCTTTTTCTTCATGTCACCTGCTTAGGATTTTCTTGATGGTTTTACTTATGAAAAAATACATACAAAATTTTACCCAAAATTCTTAGACATTGAATCCAAAATAAGTTTCATACTAGACATCATATCATCATGGATAAATAAAATTTTCCCCCCTCATCAGATATGATTTTTGTCTAATTTAATGATATCCATACACTTTGCCACCATATTAATTATAAAAACTAGAAAAATTTTGATCCTTGATTTGACATAATATATTTTAATGTTTTAAAAAGGGAAAGGATAAACTTAAAAAATTCAATTTTCCTCATGTTCACCAAAAAATCCTATTACGTAAACATCATGTACATTCAAATTATCTAAATCTATTTTCGTCAGAATGAGATATCCATGCCTAAAAAGAGAAACAACAAGATTTACTATAGTTAATTAGGAAAATTTTATAACCTTTTCATCCTATAAAAATACTGAATCTTTGGATTTGGCCTTGTTAAATGAACCAAGACTGTTAGAAATTTTGTGAGATGGACAATATGCTTCCCCATTTGATGCAATTAAAACTAAAGAGGTCTGTTTCTAATAAGATAAATTATTTTTTAAATAACTTTTAAAAGAAACATTATTTCTAATATTTATTTGAAAACAAAATAGATACATAAAAATATTGTACAATTTCAGAATAGTATATATTAATATCATTATCAGGGTAAAAAAACATACTCTGAACCTTAAAAATAAATAATCTTCTTCAGAGTTTAATTATATTTTTCATATGAATATATATATATATATTATATTTTTTCTAAACACATCTGTCTTTTCAAAATCTTCTTTGGTTTCCAAAGGATAAGGAACTAAAATTGATGATTAGAGTAAACTAAAATTAGTCGGATTGGGAACATTCAAGAGTAAGAAATTTTAGGATAAGAAACCAATATAAAATCAAAGTGGAAGAAGGGGTGTCATTCCCTTTATATAGGCATCAGGGAAAAAAATTCATTTTTTATAATATAACCAATGATTGAGATTAAAACTCTTATGATTTTTTGGATAATATTGATCTGAAGAAATTTTTTAAAATTGTTTTCAACTCTCATTTTTTTAATAGTTTCACTAGATTGATGATTATTCTGATTACAATTTTTTATAAATTTTTTTTGTTAAAACTAAATGCACAACAACAATTATAAAAAACTAACGTAATGACATAACATGAAAACTGAATAAATAAAACAGTACAATTTAGAGTGAAAAATAGCATCACTATGTTTAAAATATTCTTATTGTCTTTTATAGAAAAATTATGATATTTTTGAAAAAAAAACCCAAATACACTATTTACATCCTAAAAATTAATTACTAAAACTTCAAAAAATTATTAATATGAAATTTTAGAAATAAAAACTGTATAAGATTTTTTTAAAATTTGAAATATTTGATAGAAAATTTTGAGACTGAAAATTTGTAACATATTCAAATTTTAGAAAACAAATTTGAAAATTTTGACTCCCAAAAGTTTATAAAAAATTTTAGTCTAGAAAACACATTATTATAAAAGTTTTAGAAAAACTAACTATATTAGAAAATGTTTTCTTAGGAAAAATGAAATGTTTTTGGAAAAATAAAACACATGCACTCCCCACATTGAAAAAGTAGTATATTAATCGAAGGATATGGGTAAAAATTAGTAGATATGACTGATTAATTTATGTTGATCATCACTAGATTTTGTTTAATGTATTAAAATATATCAAAAATAATTGGTTTTGTAAAAATATCATCATATTGATCTTGAGTTCCTATGAATTGTAATATTATATCTTCATTAATTCTGAGATCAGGAAGGAAATGTTGTCTTAAATATATGTTCATATCATGTTTGTGATGTGATATGGTTTTTATTATAAAAAGGGAACCTATGTTATTAAAAATTATTTTAGTTTTAGTAAAACTAATTCCATAGTCATTGAGTGTTTTTTAAATTTCCATCAATGGACCACAAAAATTTCCAACTGCCATATTTTTGGCTTTATTAGTGGAAATTCCTATTGAGTTTTGTCTCATACATGACCAAGAATCTAAATATTCTAAAAAATGACATTTTATAAATGTAATTTTCTTATCCATTATACATCCATCGATGTCCTTATATGAAAAAAAATTTAATTTTAAAAACATTAAATTAAAATAGAAAATGCATAAATCCATAGTTCTCTCAATATAATGAAAAATTAATTTTATAGATTTTAAAGGGAATTATTCTAGATTTTATTTATATCTTGCACACAAGCATAACAAAAACATTAAATCTACATGACTAGAATTTATGTAAAATAAACATCATATTATACCTCTAAAAGTATTTTTATCAACCAATTTCCCAGCCATATCATGATCAAAAGTACTGGGGGTAACGTTGGGATTACTAATAATTTTAGTTTTATTGTATCCAAATTTCTTAAGATGATATTTTATATACTAATGTGGAGATATAATAGTTCATTCTATTTTTTGTAAAATGTAAATACCAATTAAATACATTGGCTCACCCATAGTTATCATTTTAGACTCAAAAATCATATGTCCCACAAAGGAATCTGTTAAAGATTATTATGTTCAACCAAATATAATGTCATTAACATAAATTTTTACAATAATAATATTTTTATTAACTTATTTTATAAAAATAGTTAGATCTGTAGCTCCCTTGATAAATGGGTTTTATAACAAAAATTCAATTAATTTATTATAGAATGCTATAAGGGCTTGTTAAAGTCTATATAAGTCTTATTTAAGTTTAAAAACTCATTATGTATGTTTTTTATTTTAAAAAAATGTTGTTGTTCAACATAAACATTCTCTTAAAAATATTACTTAATAAAATCACACTTCACATCCATTTGAATGTTTTTAAAATTAAATAATGAAAAAATAGTTAGATGTATTTTAATGTCTTCAAGTATTTCTACAAGAAGTTTCTTCATAATCAATTACTTATTTTCAATTATAATCCTTAGAAAAAGTCAATATTTATTTCTCAAAATTATTACATTTTTATCACATTTATTTTAAAAACCCATTTTACACCAATTATAGAATTTTATTTCGGTCATTCAAGTATACTCCAGATATTTTTCCTTTCAAAATCATTGAGTTCATATTGAATCTAATCAATCCTGTCATCATCACCAAAATCATCATTAGGATTATTAGGTTCAAATTTTGATAAGAATATTAGATGTTCAATTTCATTCCATAAAAAAATTCTAGTCCTTACTGGTTGATCTATATCACCCATGATACTTTCACAAGGATCATTCCTAAGAAACAATTAAATTCTAAGGCTTTTAAATTTTCTTCATCATTAATTGGTAGAAAACATTAC
Organism: Viscum album; assembly: GCA_963277665.1. Lineage (NCBI taxonomy): Eukaryota > Viridiplantae > Streptophyta > Magnoliopsida > Santalales > Viscaceae > Viscum > Viscum album. The sequence goes on along the minus strand of OY728119.1, from coordinate 172,634,184 downwards.
TAAGTAAAAACCTCATAAATATATTATTTAGGTGTTTCCTTATGAATATAAATTTCTAAAAAAGGTTTAATATCCATTTTATAAATAAATATATAAGGATATAGGTTGAGGTAGTTATAAAACCAATAGATCAGTTTCATCAAACCTAACATATACTATTTCCTCAACAATATAGTATTTTTTATTAAGAATCCACAAGGCTTAGAAATAGTTGAATAACCAAAAACTATTCTTTCATCATATTTGGGTGAAAATTTATGTAAATCATCATTTGAATTTAGGATGAATAATTTGGAACCAAAAACATTGATGTAAGAAACTTGTGGTTTTCATCCTTTCCACAAACCATAATTTGTTTTATTAAAAAATTGTATAATTAAAAATTTATATATAGTATAGGAGGTAGTACTGATGAATTCAACCTAAAATGTTTTATCAACTGAGTATTCACTCATCACAGATCATGTAATTTATTAAATAATTATATTTCTTCTTTAAACTAAACAATTTTTTTGGGGGGGGGGGTCATTGTTCTGAAAGGATATTTCCAATACCTTTCGTACATAAAAAGGATTCAAAATTAAAATTTAAAAATTCTCTAACATGGTTACTATGAATAGTTATCAAGTATATCATTATCCAATATTTAAATTTTCCCTAAAAAATTATAAAATAAAAAAGGCTTCATATTTCTTTGACACAAACTAATACCATGTATATACAGGGTAATCATCAATTAAGACATATATATAGTATTTTCAACCAATAATTCTAGTATTTGTTGGACTGAATATGTCCATGTGAACTAACTATAAAGCATCACAAGTTGATACATAATTAATAGATTTAAAGCATGAATTTTTTCTTAGAGTATTGATAAGTGTCAAAAAATTAGGAAATATATATCTTATGTTATGGTATATCATTAAAAATTAATTTGTTAGTCAAAATAGATATATTTCTTAGGTTACAATGTCCTAACATTCTATTTTATGAGTAAGATTTATATTCCATTGTAATCAGTAAAATTAATTCTATGATCTAAAGGTCTACTAAATTATGTGTTTCAACATTCTAATAATGATTCTTGGAAAGAATAAATTCACCCTTATACCTATATACTAAAAATTAATCATTGATTAAGAATGAAAGGTAAAATTTATCACACAATTGAATTATTATTACAAGGTCAAGTAATATCATTAAGAAAAAAAATATTTATATAAGAGTTTTTCCATGATGAACAATGTTAACTATTTGGATAATCTCTCCAATAAAATTATATCATAAATTTAATTTTCCACCTTTCATTTTTACGATCTTCTGGAATATGTCTACATATCTAGTAACACTCATATAACAACAACTTTCCATTTTCCATTTATTAAGGTTGTTGGTACTATCATTTCCTTCGTAAAAATAATAAAATTAGACTTTCCCATCCAAATCCTTCTTGGGTCTAGTATTACTAGAATACAAATATTATGAAACCAAATTTAAAAAAATTAAGATTTTAAATACTATGTGATTTGAATTGGTTTAAGAAAAAAATTCATTTTCCAATGCCCACCACTATGGTAGTTGGTGAAAAAAGGATTAGTTTTTCATATAATGTAATTTTTACTAAAAATAAGTTTTTTTGTTATAAACCCATTCCAAAATAGTTATATTAAAGTATAATTTGTTTATACAATCTATAAAAAGTTTCAATTCTAATGGTAAAATTTGGTAATTTTTTCAAAAAATAGAAATTTCATGTTTTAGTTTTATAAGTAATTTTTTACCCTTATCAGTATTAGATTTAGATATATGTTTCTTTTATAAAACTACATTTTCAAAAATAGATTATTCAAAATATTTTGAATTTTTTTTTCAAAATTAGTTTAATCAAGATATTTATAAAGATGTCATATTTTATTTATCAATATATTTATTCTTGAATAATCTTTACAATTTTTATCTATAGAATTATCATGTTTCATAATAATTTTAAAATTATAAATTTATAAAATTTTAGAAAATATGGAAACATCATCATTAGTATGTATAAAATTAACTTATACTGAGGGAGATTCCTCATCTAAAGTTGTATAATTTTTATCATTAGCATAATTTGAATTTAATGACATATTAGAATGGTTTGAATTAGTATGTACCTTATCACCAGACAATGATTTATTTGGGGTACATTTTAAAAAATAATAATTTTCTTTTTTCTATAACATTCATTATCAGATGAACATTCATAAGAATTACCTCCACTAGAACTCCATGTGCATAAATATTTCACCAATTTCATTACTTTTTAATTATAATAATTTTTATCTTTTCTTTCTAAATTCCTTTCTATTTTCTCCATACACTTCATATTTGTAAAATAATGTTGGATATGTCAAGATTTAATACACCAATAACTTGTGACATCAGAATCTTCTTGTCACCTTAATCATTTTGAACTGTTTTATATCAGAACAAAAAATATTTCTTTCCCACAATCTTATTCATGATTGTGGAAATATTATATAACTAATTCTATAAATTTTCTAAAGTGTTAGAATCATCATTAATAAGAAAATATTCTCTCTTGAAGAGTTTAAAAATTTCTCATGTGTTTGAAATTTAGTATGTAAAGTAGTATTAGAAAAACAAACACACCCATTTTTCATCATATATTATGTAACATCTCACTTATTCCTATATTTATATTCCATAATGTTGCAAAAACGTTAATGAAAATTAAAATTATGAATATTTCTTATCTAATAAATAATTATTCATTTTGTTTCCCACTCATTAGGAATTTTATCTATAATACTTTACACAATAATTTAATAAAATGACCATTTTCTCTAATATATTATATACTATTTATGTTCTTTATGAACTTCATGTGCATCTATTCAACTGATTCTACAAGTAATATATGAAAATACTAATAGTATTCTATAAGAATATCAATTTTGTTTCAACAACATTATAATTTTCCATGTGATTAAATTCATGATTTTATGTATACTATTTTCAGCTTCACATTAAGATACATGACTATATAAAATTCTTGTCATGGAGCACAATAAAATATTTTTCAATCTATAAATCAACTGGTACTCTTATTTTTTTATGTGTAAATGTAGTGAATTCATTATGAGTAATATTTCAGTCTCTAATAATAATAAAAAATTATCAACTCTAGTAATGATAACAAAAGTTTTTATCCAATCTCTCTAATACTCATAATCAACACCATCAAAGATAGGTGGTATTTTTGGATTTAGATTGACTATGGAACCAAAATTATGTCCAACCATCTAAAAAATAATATATATTATTATCCACAAGTATATGTTATCACAAAAATATTTAAGAACAAAATGGTATAACAAAAAAATTAAAGGGACATGAAATTAATAGAAGTTGAAACTTAGTAAGTTTATATGTTATAGAAACGAGCACTTATGAAAATTATAGGATCATAAAAATTATCTTAGATATATATACTTAGAATAGGGGTGAATTGTAGTTGAAACTCCTAGAATAAAAGATTTAATCAAATCAAAACAAAAATCCTATGAATGTAAATTTACCAGGTTTGGTCTACGTTTGATTCTCAGCCACAGAATCAGAATTAGAACACTCTTGACTATATCACTAGAAAAAAATCATAGTCACTATAGATAAAATTTATATCACAATATTGTTTTTATAATAATTAATGAAATTCTGATAAAACAAATTGAATATAAATCTAATTACTATGACTATCGTTATATAATATGAATCTGAATAATAACTTGTAATGAAAGAAGAAACAGAATAACACCAAAAGATTCTGATGAAATTAAAAGTTATTTACTTTTTTAATACTTATGTAACGACCCATACATTTATTAATAAAAATTCATCTTGATCTAATTAAATGTATTATTATGTAAAATGCTTATATAAAACATATAAAATTCCTTGGTTTTATGTTTATTTTGGATTTTAAAATACTGTTATGAATTTTTACCATTTCTAATGTAGCCATTGAACAATAATCACATGATAAGTATAAATATAGGTCTTTAACAAATCTAATTTACTTAGAAAAAGAAATTAATGGACAAATCCATTAGAATTTCTCCATTGTAATCCCATTTGTCAGAGCTTGGAAAGGAGGTAGTGTCACTGGTCTTCACACTTGACCAAGCCCAAGTTGAGATTTAACACATTGATCTTGAATTAAATTGCCTACGGGAGAGGTGGAAGTTAATAGAGATTACCACCCAAGCACTATTATCTGTGCCCCCACAAGAGTCTATCACCATCGCACACCATACAACTAGGTCTTATGTGGGTGTTATAAGGGGTTATGTTACAAGACCATATAACTCTGATTATGTGCTTTATTTTTTATAAAGAATATACATTTATATTATAATTGTTACTATGTAAATAGGTTTTAAATCACAAATAATATTTTTAGTTAATATTTAAATTAAAATAAAAAAATATTTTAATGATTTAATGAATTTTTAAATTAAATAATATTTAATAAAATATTATATCTAAATTACCTTTTATTAAATATAAATTATCGTTCAAATTTTATTAATTCAATTGATTTTTTTATGTTTTGAAAAATGATTTTGTAAAAACCCATGATTTTTCAATAAATGTCGCTATTTTTTTAAATTTAAAATAAAAAATTTTAGAAAATTATTTAGTTAAAATGAATACTATTTTGGGAATCAACACATTGAAATTATAAAATAGTGAATTTTTCATAATTTTCCGAGGCAATCAATTTTTTGGGTAAAAATTAAATATCGTATAAATATATAATGTGTTTGGTGACATCATAATGACCCAATAGTGATGTAATAAAATAATATAAAAGAGATATTCAGCCAATATATGTATTACCTTAAAAATAAGGTGATTATATATATATATTTTGATTTATTTTACAATGCCTTAGTGGACCCTCCAAGACTTTTTATGTATTTTACCTTTTTAAAATGATTTCCATGTGAGTTAGACTCTCCCCTATATGAGAAAGCCTAATATTTTTTTAAGTTAGGATATTGGTCTTATAAAATAATGTTTTACAATAAAATTTGAAAAAAAACCATAGGATGGTTTGTGGCTTTGATTATTTTAATGTGTAGTGTCCAAAACCTAAATAATAAATAATTCCCTCTCCTTTCTTATATAAACCCATTCAATATCGCATTACTCTTCACTCATACCATTTGTATCTCAACCAATCCTTACCTTTATCAGTATATTATCCTTCCAAGGTACCCCAAGATCCCAAGAAGCCTCTCTCAAGCCTCTCTCAAGCCTTTAGTATCACACTTCTATGTATGGGATCCTCACTTTCCTTCTTTCTTTATTTATGTCCACATTTACTTATATATTATTTCCCTTAAAGTTTCCATTAAATATGTTAGGGTATGATTTATAACCTCCCCTATAATTCCTTCCTTATTTTTGAATTATGATAGACCTATTTATCTCTCATTAATTACTCCCATGTACTCTCGTAACATGTCGAAATTTCTTAAAGATTTCTCTCTTCTCATTTATATTAAATAAATTATTTTATATTATGAATGTATATTACATTAAATATGTTGGGAAATTATGTTCCATGACCCCCTTACAGTCAATTTCATGTATAAATTATGAGAGACCCATTTATCTCTCATCAACCCATTTTACGGTTTGTATTTTACATCGTTTTGCTGCCGAAGTTACACCAAAATTTCTCTTACCAAAATCATCGTATAAGTGAATACCATACCCATTTCTCTATCAAGGGTATTCACATATATTCACATGTACTTGTTGATAGAGGGATTGAATTTATGTATTCCACAATTCTTATTTGTAGAATAAATTATAATGTTTAATAAATCCATGTTGTATGATCTATGTGGCACACTTTTGCATGAAATGAAATGATTAAGAAGGGTATGCCCTAAAAACACTCCAATGAATTCGGTAATGTTTAGAATAATGATATTCCTTGTGAAATGATGGTTTAGTTATGATAATTCAAGTTTATTGAGGGTTCACTCATTCTCCATGTGCAATGAGCCTTGGATCATGCTAATATCGTGTGAAATGTTATTTCCACAACACCATGTTATGATAATCATGCTATATCGTACCTTAATGTTCATGTTTGTCTTATACTAAATTTATATTAATTTTGCCTAACATGTATTTTATTCTTCCTGTTATTCCTTGTTTACTCCCTTATTGGATTTTATAGATCACCCTTTTCTTATATATGTCCTTTGGTTATCCCATGCAATGCCATGTATAAAGGAATGTTGCGGTCATGTAAAATAAGTTTTCTATAAATATGTTGTATTTTATGTCATAATGTTTCATGTAATGTTTCTAATTTCCCATGAAAATAGACCACTCAATCATCATAGTTTTCTTAAGTTCATGTTTATGTAATAAATCATGTTTATGTTTGTCATAAAGAGCTGGGTTGTTATAATTGGCATCAAAGGACATGTTTAGTTATTTTTGGGATTAGGGACAAAAAACCCGAGTGAAAGTATTAGGTTAAAGACTAAGTATAATAAAAACATACCTAAATGTTGAAGAGTATAAACTAAGTGGTTTATAAAGCAAATACATCCATGTCTAGATATTAACATGTAGAGGTGGCTCTGGCACAAATGTATCTAGGGGTAAAACTATAAAACACTATTTTGGGCTAGGCTTGAACGAGAACAGGTGAACGACAACGGGCCTTGCTGCACTCTTGGTTTGACACTCCTAGGGGTGATGCTCTGGTAAATTCATAATCACAATATAAACCATTATTAGTGGAATAAAAAATTCCCCTAATAATATTTATTGGGAAGTAGATCATAGATAAAACAGATTGAAGCCTATAAATTCATAAGTTAAGGAAATTAATGTAATTTATAAGTTATCCCATTTTCTCATTAGATTTCCCTTTATATGTTACCAAAAAATTTCCTTTTATTCCAGCCGAAATCCAGTAATAGGAGGACTCGGGCTAACATCAAATGCGAAGATCAATGTGATTACTATTCTAATGAGATTCCCAATCTGATGGGAGCAATAATCACAAAAGTTTTCATGATACTCTTCTAGTTAACTCAGGTTTTGAATAGAAAATTGGATAAAGAGGAACATCCAACCCCCACCCCGTAAGAAAGATCAAGCCAAAATTAGGAGATAAATGTGACATAAGCCACATAATTTCAATGGATCGTCTGATCCCTCAATATTCGAACAATGGATCAACTCCATTGGGAAGATCTTCTCCATACTTTAATGTTCCAAATTACACAACATTCTTCTGGATGCTTATTGAATGGAGGGTAAAGCTGATAAATGGTGGAAGTTGATAAAAAATATGGATCCTGAGGAAGAGATCGAGGCATTAGAATAGATGGATTTCTAGAAAATGTTTTTTATAAATATTTTCCTCAGACTCACTAAATTAAAATGGAAATGGACTTCCTTTCCTTACACCAGAAAGATGATGAATCCATTAGAGCGTATAAGGAAAACATTACAAGGGTTGCATGATAAGCCTTGGTATTTTTCGTTACCTTCGAATGAAAGGTTGACCACTTCTTTGTGGGGAAAACCTAAACTATGGAAATCCCTAGTGATCTGTGACTTCAATAGTTGTGAGGCAATTGTCCGATGTGTCATAAAAGTCTAAATGGAGATCGGTGAATCTCAAGGTTATCATGGGGATAAGAATTGGAAAGTGGACTTAAAATTTAACAGTCCAAAGGATAAATCCAATGGTGATAAGAAATTCCACCACCCTGCTTTCCAAAGGCGTAGAAAGAAGATCCCTGAAAATTCCATGAAGGGAATGAGGAAATGATTTATGCGTGGTTGAGAAGGGAACCCATCCATTAATTACTACCAAGAAAACACCACTGCTACGATAGAGGAGAGGAAGAATCTGTTCAACCCTCAACACATTTTTCATTTCTTCAACTAAAATGAACTAGGTCACTTTGCAAACCAGTTCCCTGAGACAAGGGTTTTCGAAGGCAACAGACAACCTCCAAGGCAGCAAGGGATAGATTTTTCCATCACTACCACCAAAGAAAACCCCGAAAATGAAGTGGTTATAGGTACTCTATTTATTCATCCATGAATAGAGAATGTACTTTTGGATTCTGGATTTATGCATTCTAAATTACCTCAATTTTTTAGTAGGAAAATCCCTATACCACCACAAATCATGGATGTATAGATGTTGGTGAGAACAAAAAATGGGTCCATCATTGCATCCCATGAATATAAGTCCTCCCCTATAAAAAATTGTCGATTGAACATAACGATGAACCTCTTCATTCTCCCTCTATTAGAATTTTAAGTGATTATTGGATTTAATTGGATTTACCTATATTGATCTAACAAAAATTGCTATGAGAGGGAAATCACTCTCCATATAGAGAATCTACCCCAAATTATCTACATGTGTAAGGAAGAGGAAGAATCATCATTAGAACCATCATCTCAAGAATGGATATTACTGCCCTATGAGAACTTATATCTTGCTCAAATGATTGAGTCTAAGGAAGCAACCATTTTTGAAGACATTCCTATTGTGAGGGAATTCACTGATATGTTTCTAGATGAATTTCCTAGTCTTACACATAGAATAGAAGTTGAATTATCGATTGATCTTATACCTGGGACGTTTCCAATATCAAAGACTCCATATATAATGGATATTTTGGAGCTTGAGGAGTTGATGAAACAAATACAAGAGAATCTGGATAAATGGTTTATATGCCCAAGTACTTCACCATGGGGTGAACAAGTCCTCTTTCTTAAGAATAATGATGGTTCAATGCACCTTTAAATTGATTATTTTGATCTCAAAAAATTCATGACAAAGAACAAGTATCCTCTACCACAAATTGATGAATTGTTTGATTAGCTACGTGGATCACAATACTTCTCCAAGGTGGATCTGCGGTCAGGATATTACAAAGTATGGGTGAAGAAGGAGTATATCCTAATGATTACATTTCGAACAAGGTATGAGTACTATAAATTCATATTAATTCCATTCATACTAATTAATGCTCCATAAATATTCATGGAATTTATGAATATAGTTCATAAATATTACCTCAACAAATTTGTGGGAGTATTTATAGACGATATTCTAATATACTCCAAAACCAATGAGGCACATTAGGAGTATCTGAGAACTATACTGGATACATTGAAAAAGGAGAATCTCTATGAAAATTATAGTAGGTGTGAGTTATGTTTCAATGAGGTCTCATTGTTAGGTCACATCATCGCAGGAAATGAGATATATGTGGATCCCTCCAAGACAATTGCAATTGAGGGAAGTTTGAGGCAACCAGCTATGATGGACATCCATAGCTCCCTAGGGTTAGATAGATATTATCACCGATTTGTGAGAAATTTTTCATGACTTTCAAAGACTCATACCATACTAACTTAGATGGGTGTTAAGTTTAATTAGAGTTATGAATGTGAATAGAGCTTCAAGGATTTGAAAAGGAGGCTTATCAATGCACCTTTTTCTCACTCTACCCACAAGTGGAGAAGTATTTGTGGGATTTAGTGATTCTTTGAAGAAGGATTAGGATGTGTGTTTCTTAAAAATGACAAAGTCATTGCCTATGCTTCAAGTTAATTGAATTTTCTTTAGAAAAACTATTCAAAACATGATCTAGAGATGGTTATAGTAATATTTGATTTAAAAATTTGGTGACATTACCTATTTGGGGGAAAGTGTGAAATATATATGGATCACAAAATCCTCAAGTATATAATCACAGAGAAATAGTTGAACATGAACTATAACGCCCCAAACCCAGTTACCCATAATCGGTGCATTATTACATAACATTGGCATGATCACAAGGAAATCATGTCCCAAAAGACCGATCAGTTTAGTATTATTGGAAGAAAGATTCATACATAAGTTCAACTTTACAACATGAAAAGAAATACAACACAAATATTTTTCATTTGAAATATCCAATCCTTCCAGATTATGCCTACATGTCACTCATAAAAAACTTCTTCATATCCTGGGAAAATGAAACATAATAAAGGGGTGAGCTCAAACGCTCAGTTAGGGTAAGTAATACAACAGAAAATGACATAAATATTAAGCATGAAAAATAATTGAAACCACATAAATTTTCCAATAATAGACATGAATACTATTATGGAAAGAATACGAGCTGAGTAAATAATTCCATAATAAAACATAATCATGTGTATTCTACTAGTTGAATTACCACCTGAACCATCAATATTATTTCCATAATGAGGGAATGTATAATGCTGGACATTCTGAAACATTTTTTTAAGGCCTCGGCCAAGACTTCTAAAAATTATTAAGGCCTCAGCCAAAACCATAAATCAACTTGGGAAAGGGCCTTGGACAATTCCACATCTAGTTGTCTCATGAGACCTACCGATGCATAGAGGAGCTATAGAGGGCTCCGCTCGTCACCTACTAAGTCCAATACATTCCTCATATGAAAAGGTTTAAACATATCATAAACATTTATATTTAAACTAGCATACTAAATGTCAATACATTAACCATAAATCATGAATTGTATAAAAATAGCACATCCACAGTCAAACATATCAAAAAATCTTCAATACAATATGGATTCTTTGTATCATAATAAATCAACTCCAAATAAACTTAAAATCCATCAAAGGATGTTGACATAGATGAAATGAAAACCCTTTTTAGAGAAATATCTCTTTCTATTTTGAAATCATTTAAGAGTCACATAATTATAAAATAAAACATTTACATTGAAAATATTCTTATAATCTTGTAAGGGAAGCTTTGACGAGTTTATAATGGTAGAAAATAACTGCACCGCCATATAACTTAAAAAAACATTCTTACATTAATTTTGTTGAAAAGGTTAGAAAGGACCTTGTTTGGAAAATGACGTAAAGATTACTTTATAAACATTTTATAAAAATTCAACAAGTGTATAAAATACTTTAACACGTAGTCTATAAAATAGTAAGAATGTTTTGAAATAAATTTTTAATAAAAATGGATGTGGATGAAAAAGAGGTCCCAGTAGATAATTACGTATAAACAACCTCGGATAATGAAGAGATTGTGAAATAAACCCTTTCCTTATACTTTTCCTTGGTCGAGGGTAGGTTAAAATTATGTATAATGGTTAAATAATTGTTGTTAAATTATAAAAGAATCATATACAAAAATATGATATCATATATGATCTTTTAATATTGCTTTGTTAATAATATTTTAGTATTATCGTCGTTTTGGGTGTTCACTTACTCGTTTTCTTTTATATGTTTTGTTACATTAGCCATGCTTTTTATCCCTAGGTTGTATCTTATTATTATCTAGAATTATATCAAGTCCTTAAACATTATTTTTAATCATCAAATTAAAATTAGTCTTGAATGGATACGATGGGGAAAGAATCTCATCGCGTTCGTGGAGATGGTAGTCTGTACGTATGCATAAGCGGCAATATCATTAATTTTATATTAAAATAATATATAATTGGATGGTATATCATATATATAGAATAAGTATCATGTTTTATTTATTACTTACATCAATTACACATCATTATCATACCCATCGAAATAATATTGTTTTGAATAACAATTACATCACGACGTAGAGACGGTAAGCCGTATGTACGCACGTATGGTGACATGTCATTCAAAGGATGGATAGAATACTGAATATGGTTGTAAAATATTTATAATAAAATTACAGTATATATATTATACTAGATTTATTATTTTATAATGTAAATAAGAAAGAAAGAAGAAGTGGAAGAAGAAAAGAACTTGAAATAGGGTGGTGAAATAATTACCTCTTTTTTGGGTTCTTCATTTTTGATTTGATCAAAAGGGCTCTATAGGTTGTATTTATGATCATAATAAGGCCTCTAGGTTGAAGTGAGGGAAGTTGGAAAGATATTTGGGTAGAGTTTGGCTGAGCCAAAAGGCTTTGATGGTGTGAATTAGTGAGAAGGTGGAGTTTCCTTTTATAATAGGGGTGACGGGCACCTTCAGAAAAATATAAAAAATTATTTTATAAAAAATTCATATTTGGGTTATAATGGCTCCAAATTGATTTATTTAGAGGATAAGATGGGTATGAGTCTAAAAAAACTCAACCAATATGTTTCAGATAGGTTTGGGTCACTTTATTAACCTTATTTGTTTATTTTAACTCTTAGTTAATTTGTTGGACATTTAACATGTCTCTTTGTATTTTTATATTATATCATTAATAAACGTACTATATACTTCCAAGAGAACCCAAAGTGTCTCATTAATGATACACCAATAATTATATAAGTCCCTTGTCAAAACCTTAGATTTTTTGGAATAGAATATCAATTAAAAATATAATATTTTTTTAAAAACTTATTTATGTCAATTTTGACACTATTTAATAATTGATTTTTGTTAAAGTCTTAACAACTTCATTAATTCAAAAAAAAATTAATTTAAGCAATAATAACATGTCATAGTAACCTATAAATGTAGTTTATGGCATCAAAACGTTCAAAGTTATTTATTTTATCATTTATAATACCAATTATTTGATTCTTTCATTAATAAGGAAAATACTGCATCATTATTGTGTCATAAATATATTTAATTATTCAATGTATAAAAATTATAAATAAAATAAAATTATGTAGGAAATATTTTTATAATCCTAATGAATATTTATAGTATAAAAAATAACATATTGTACCCTATGTAAAAATTGTTTTTCTAAAAGATATATGTTTTTTTCATTTTTGTATTTACTTTAACTTAATTAATATAAAGTGTCATTATCACTTACAAGTAGATCCATGGGGTCCCAAAATTGACCCAACGATTCCCATGGTCAGAAAAGTATCAACCAGTAGGTTTAGGACACATTTTAGGGTAATTTAGTATTATTATAATATTATTTTTTACCATTATTTACCAAATTTTCCCTTTAACCATGGTAAATAAAATATTTATCGAAGTAATTATTGGAATTGTCTAAAAATAAAAGTTACCTATATATAGAATTTGTACCAGGTGATTATAAATATTGAATCCATTTTTCTAAATTTAAAACATAGAAGTGGTAGAAATTAATTTAAAATTAATTCCCCCTATCAAAATAAAAAGAGTGTTTTTAAGAAATAATAACTATCAAAATATTGACACTTGTTTATGTCCGATTTAAATGTGAAATTACGTCCAATGACCAAAATTGTATCAAGTGGTAAAAATATATTCTAAATATACCTTAAAATCACTCAAATTCATAATTTATCACTATTAATTATTTCAATTAAAAAAATTAATTAAAATTTAGTGATTTTCACTATTCATCAAAATATGAAACCTATCGGAAAAGTACTGAAAATTAACCCTAAGATAATTTCAATATTTGGAATCCAAAAATGAAGTCAATTTTGAAATATAAAATGTATAAAATTTCAAAAAGTGGGTATTACTATTCATAATGGCTAGTTTGATTGGTTGTGGTGTGTGTTAGAACTCAAATTTGCGTACAACACACGCTACTGTATTATTCAAATAGAAGAATACTGTGGAAGATTGGGGTGTTACATGAACCAATGGATATAGTTAGATTTGATCAAATACATTGACTGCACAATCCATTACCACCATGGGAAATCGAACAACGTGAAAGATGCTCTAAGTAGAAATGACCTAGTGATTCTATCATTTATGAGAATTGAAAAGGATCCAATCTTCATAGATTTAATTAAGATGGACTTGGGTATCAAAAAATGGGAACATCATCATTTATTTCAAAAATTATTTCTCAACCATGGTTTTTCAAAACGTTAAAAAATTCTTAAAAGCTTGATTTGTGAATTGAGAAGAAAGTGTAAAATATTAGAAAATGTATGTAACACCCCAGGTAAATAAAGAATATGACATTTCATATTTATCTATATTTTTGAATAAAATATTGAAATGACTTTAAAGGGGAAGCTATGCTCGATGGCGTACCCAACACACAACAACGAGTTTCTTGGGAATCTTACGTTGCACTCTAATAATAAAATAATGGTAGTTAATATGTAGCCGTTGTATTGGCGGGAATGGATATAAATAACTAAAATATGATTATATATGTTCTTAAATATTTTTATATTTATACAATAAATGATAAAGGCTTAAAATACGTAAAGAATTCAATTTTTGGCGTATATGCCCTAGTTTTCACTAAAGGTTCACTTATCACCTTTTGATGGAGAACCGTCATTAAATATAGTTTTGTTCACTCTTAAACATTATTTTGGACCAAATAAAACTCTTATTGAGAATCGGGACATCAAAATTTACTTTGTGTAAATTTTTGGTATCTTTCTGATAAAGTTCATTTTTTTAATGAATAGTGTAAAATGTTGTATTTTAATTCAAAACCACTTTTTAATCTAATTTATTTATATGATTATATTATATTTTGAATTGGTTTTAAAGTGAATTTAGAAAATATTTTTACCATTAAATCCAATAGTGGTCATTGGAATCAATTTCACATTGAAATCAGACTTAAACCAGTGTCAATCTTTTGATACTTATTATTTCATAAAACACGCTATTTGTCATGAAAGCGGGAATTAATTATTAAATTAATTAATGTGACTTATATGTTTTGAATTTTTTAAAAAGGACTTCATTTTAGAATTCAGAATATCAAATATAGCTTAGGGTGCATTTTTGGTAATTTTCTGAAAAACATCAATTTTTGATGATTAGTGAAACCACTAAGTGGTAATCAAGCAAACTGATTTTTCAGTTAAATGAAAGTTTACCACTAATGTGTATTGAATTTTGAAAATCCGACATACATGGTTGTCATTAAGAAGTAAAATGTGGTTCAATGAGATTAAAATAATTTTTTTGTGAATAGTAACTTATTAAGTTTTTAATCGCGATTAGTGGTAATTAGTGTAGTTTAAGGTATAAATAATGATTTAATGATATGAAATGACCTAGAAACATGTCCAAAACTTATTGGTTGTATCATTGCCGACCAGTACATGCCATGGGTCAACTTGGGGACCCCATGGATCCACTTTGGTTGGGAAATGACATAAATAACATTTTATTTAATGTAAAAGTAAAATTGACACAAACATGATATGTTTTACTAAAACAATTTTAAAGTGGGGTTATATAAGTCATATTTTTGATTATAAATATTCATTGAAAAGATAAAACGATTTCCTACATAATAGTATTTTTTTTTATAATTTTTAGACATTAAATAAATTAAATTATTTATGACATAATAATGATGCAGCGATGATATCATTATTTGACGATTTAAATAAAATGGAAAGATAATGTAAAATCTATGAACTACACATGTACAAAACTTATTGGATGAGTGGATTTCGAAGCCTTATCACCTTATACACGAATTATATCAATGTGGGACCTTTTAAAACCGAAACACATTTTCAAATAAAGTAATATTTCTTTACTTTCCAAAAGTACCTCTCCTCTCCTCTTATAAAAGGCCCCCACCTCTACCTCATTTAACACACTCTTAAAACCTTTGGCTCGGACAACCTCTGCCCATTTACTCTCTCAACATCCCTCTCCTCATCCTAGAGGACTCCCTTTGGGCATAATCCTTTCAAAGGAATCCTTTAGGCTTAAATCAAAAGGAGTTACACTTTTAAAGGTAATTCATTCTCTCATGTTCATTTGTTTTATTTTGCTTCTCCAACCCCCTAAACTCTTTTTATTTACTTCTTTTGTAACAAAACCAGTATCCTCAATATACTAGGATGTTGTTATAAGATTTATTCGAGCTAAACTCTCACACAACTACATCAAATGGTTAAAGAACATTCGGTTTCCGTGGATGGTGAAATTCTGCCTCCCGAAACGATGATTGTTCAATACTCATTTAACACCTTAAAAGGTGTCCATTATGATGTCACTATTTTTATATATGATATATAATATGTTTATGTTTTATTTATGCTTCTGTATTTTTCATTTTTGTCTTACCTTTATGGCTTCCATTATGGGTATACGCGATATCTTCATTTAAGGAAGTGCGGACTACCGCCCCCTCAAAGTGATTTGATTCGTTAAATACCATATGTGGGATGTATAATGGATGGAAATATGATATTATATATGATATTATACTGTAATTATAATATACATTTATATCATTATTATTCCATTCTATAAAATATGAAATAGAAATGAAAGTAGCGTTCATGCGTACGTACGGCTTACCGTCTCAATGAACGGTGCATTTCATTTATTACCTCTAAATGATTATGTAATGTTATAAATGCATGCATGTACTGGATATATATGACATATATGATATCTACATAATGAATACAATTCTGAATATAATAAACATTTGGCCACACGAACAACATGTAATTGTAAGAAGTCCACTTTCGACTTAAGAACCAAATATCGACAAAACAAATATTATTAACTTAAATGATTACATAATGTTTATGACATGGTAATAAGTGGTATAAAATTAATAATGAACTTGAAAAAGGGTTCTTAAGGAATTTGAAATTAACTCAAGTTTATTATTCAGGAGATTAAAGAACGATCGAGTCAAGTCGGACCCGAGGTAAGGGATCCTACACCTCTCTTTCTTTTTAAGTACACACTTTTACGTCATTCCTTTTAAAGCTCATCTTTCATGTTATTGGGATGATATTTTATATTAAAATTACTGTAATTTTTATGTTCATGTTATGAGAGACCCTATTCTCTCTCATCAATCCATTTTGGAAGTTTTGAGTGGCGCCGTTAGGCTGCCGAACTTTCGTAAGAGATCTAACCTCTCTCTTTCTTTTTAAGTACTCTCCTTTATGTCACTTCTTTTAAACTCCTCCTTGCAATGTTGGGGGATTTTCTTTTATATTCCACTTGCTGTAAATTCTATTTTAATTTGATGGGATACTCTATTTGATCTCATCAATCCATATTCGGAAGTTTTATGTGGCGCTGTTAGGCTGCTGAGTTTTCGTAAGGGATTTTTCATCTCACTTTTATTCCCGTGAGATTTATGCTACATTCGCCACAAATTCCATTGAGTGGTGTATGTAATTACCATCATTCTACTCTTTGTGTAATATACTTTCGTTTATGAGTATTTACATCAATGACCTATTGTCTTTCTTTCATGGGGTGTATGTTTTGAAAGATACCCAAGTCGGTAAGGGAACCTTTCACCCTCCTCTTTTTTAAAAAGACTTCTTTTATTGGGTCTTTTAATTTACATATTTTTATGTTGGGATATGTTCTCATACATCCTTATTGATGTAAATTTTATGTCCAAGTTATGAGATACACTTTTTATCTCTCATCAACTCATTTTGATGTGATGCCGTTAGGCTGTCAAGGGAACTTTTTAACCCAATTTCGATTTCATTGGGTTCAACATGTAGTCATTGAATATGTCATCCATTGAATATGTGCGAATGATCATTTATTGTTTTACACTTAATATCCACTTATATTGGGTGTATTTATATTTTTCACACATATTTTGAGAATTATTTGTCCTTAATTTAAGGATACCTTCTTTATAATGGATTGCATCACATTTGACATTTCTATTGAGGGTTCATTGTTGTTATGCACCAATTCACTCTTATATGGTGTATATACTGTCCTTTGGAGTATTATATCATGAATCCTTTTATTCTCATGATATTATAAAGTTCTGACTAAATGTTATTCATCAATTATTGTATTCAAGTGTCTCTAATTTTGGTAAAACCCATTTTTCCAGAATATCATCTTAAATGTTTTAATTATTTTTTCTTATTAATATCCATGTTTTCAAAATGGTTTTAAGGATTTATTTATATGGATATTAATGGTTTAAAATGATAAAAGCTTCAAGGTGGTATGGGACACTTTGATTCAAAAATATCTTTATTAGATGTTTTAAATGGTTTTGGAAATGGTTTCTTTTTGAATGGATTCATTATTTCAATATCCTAAAATGTTATATTGTGATTGAAATGTGGAAATGTTATGTTTCGTTTATTCATGTTTTATGTGATATGATTATGTTATGGTTCTTGGGCATTTTTATGAAGAACGGGTGGTTCCGTGATAAACTAAGGGCGGGTGAGCCCGATATAGCTCTCCAATGCATTGGGTAACGCGAAGGAGTGAAACGTTAAGGTTTCTCCGAAGAGATTTTAGGGAATATACTGTGATGGGTATTCCAAACGTAACCAAGAGGGTTACTCCCTACGTAAGAATGTTATGAATGCCTCAAGTTACCTTTATGTTTTATGATTTCTATGATTTATTCATGGTTTGATGAGGTATGTTAAAGTGCCTTTTTTTATGGGTAAAGTATGATTTCATTATTATGTATATATGAACTCATGTTTCCTTTCCATATTTTTATAACTCTTACTGAGCTTTTTATGCTCATCCCAAGTTTTTGAAATGTTTTTCACAGGTCAAGGGAAAGGTACATGATGTGATGATAGTGTCAAGGATGTGTCAAGAAAGAATCCGTGTTATATTTTAAATATGTTCCCGTTGATGGGAAGAATGAATACTGTCTTTTATGTAACCACTTTGTTTAAATGTGGAATGTAATGCAAGTTTCATGATCTAATTCTCTAAAACTCTAAACCTGAAAAGATCCTCAATGTGTAATCTTGTAATAACTCAAGATTAAGTAAGGTTTAAGGCTGGGGCCTTATAGTTGGTATCAAAGGTCGGTTTAGATAACTTTAGAGGTTAGGGTATTCTTTAAGCATAATTGACAATTACCATAATGGTTAGGATTTCAGAAAGAGTCTTAGTTTTAGATAAAGTGAATGAGTAAGTATATCTTATTGTCTATCTTACTCATTAGTACATGATGGTTTTGTTGATATACTCACACTGACATTTCTATTTTTAGTGAATGGATGGATCTAGCAGGCACCAAAGAGACAACTTGTTTGAAGGAAACTGTGGTGGTTCTCTGATTAAGATACTAGATAAAATGAAGGATTCAATGAGGAAACTCGTGGTTGTTCTAAACCAAATATCAAGGAGTCATGATCAACCACTTCAACCTTGGTGAGTTCTCTAATGCATCAGGTACGAGATGGCCAATTCGATGTGGAAATTCAGGTAATAATTATTAAGGTAACCATTAGGGTTTATATGATACTTAATTTTTAGGTAATTATGGGTTACTCTATGATATGATGGAAAATGAAAGGAATGAGATAAACTTGAGGTTAAAATATGTTATGATTATTCTTGAAGATTTTATCTCATTTTGGGGAATGTTTTAAGAATTATATAGTTTTGGAAAAAGGACAACACGCAGACCGTGGGACATCCCGTCGCGTCGGACAAAGCTGCGGGAATCGAACCCACAACCAATGTGCGACTGGTATTTATCGCCTACCACTGGACTACGTGAAGTCCCTGGTTAGTTTGACTGATTCATTCTAGTTATATGATTTTATGAATTAAGAGTAAGTTGATTTTTGGTTATTTTTGAAAATGATTAACCTATCATGGAGGATATGTGAGTAGGTTAATTACTTTTCAAAACGAGACTTTAGGAGCAACTGATATTGTTTGGAGATAAATGTTACGATTTATCTTGGAAGACTATGAGACTAAATCCTTAAAATATTTGGGTTTCAATCTTATATTGGTTTACTTTGAAGAATTTTATGGACAAATTGATTATAGAATGGTCCTCGTTGAACTTTGGGTTTTGTTGGACAAATTTTGGAGATTAAGAATAGATTTTCTTTTTATAAAGGGTTATCCTTTTCTGGATTATCTGATATTGTACTAGCCTTTTTGGTTTTGGATTTGGTTAAAGTCTAAAGACATTGGAAGTATATTGTTCTATTTTGTGGATTAGGTGATTTTCTAGAAGTTGATTATAATACTCTTAATGTGAACAAGTCTTCCTAAATACTCGTCTTTTGGAGAAAATATGAGTTTGTGTAAGGAATCTAATAAAGGTTGAAAGTCAATATGATAAGTGATTATGTTTCCTTATGAATAAATTCCTCAATAAAAAGTAACTTAAAATAAAAATGTTGTCTATTAACTTTTCCTATTGGGGAATCGAAGACCGTTTAACACATCACAAGTTTGTGATTTTCTCGGGGTTAACTTTCTCCTAAACATGTTTTCTATCACTCTCCATCAGAACATGACCCTTTGTTTTTTCCTCCATGTCCATATTTTCATACTTGGAATCCTAGTATGGGTTAACTCGGGTGACCTTTGTACTTATCTTTCTTTATTTTAAAGTGTTTGTTTTACCGACTTTTGTTCCGATGTGGGACTTTCAAGGATGTTTCTAAGCGAAATTTTAAAATTGCGAGGACGCAATTCCCAAAAGGGGGGAAGGATGTAACACCCCAGGTAAATAAAGAATATGACATTTCATATTTATCTATATTTGTGAATAAAATATTGAAATTACTTTAAAGGGGAAGCTATGCTCGATGGCGTACCCAACACGCAACAACGAGTTTCTTGAAAATCTTACGTTGCACTCTAATAATAAAATAATGGTAGTTAATATGTAGCCGTTGTATTGGAGGGAAAGGATAGAAATAACTAAAATATGATTATATATGTTCTTAAATATTTTTACATTTATACAATAAAAGATAAAGGCTTAAAATACGGAAAGAATTCAATTTTTGGCGTATATGCCCTAGTTTTCACTAAAGGTTCACTTATCACCTTTTGATGGAGAACCGTCATTAAATATAGTTTTGTTCACTCTTAAAAATTCTTTTGGACCAAATAAAACTCTTATTGAGAATCGGGACATCAAAATTTACTTTGTGTAAATTTTTGGTATCTTTCTGATAAAGTTCATTTTTTAAATGAATAGTGTAAAATGTTGTATTTTAATTCAAAACCACTTTTTAATCTAATTTATTTATATGATTAGATTATATTTTGAATTGGTTTTAAAGTGAAATTATAAAATATTTTTACCATTAAATCCAATAGTGGTCGTTGGAATCAATTTCACTTTGAAATCAGACTTAAACTAGTGTCAATCTTTTGATACTTATTGTTTCATAAAACACGCTATTTGTCATGACAGCGGGAATTAATTATTAAATTAATTAATGTGACTTATATGTTTTGAATTTTGTAAAAATGACTTCATTTTTGAATTCAGAATATCAAAAATAGCTTAGGGTGCATTTTTGGTAATTTTCTGAAAAACTTCAATTTTTGATGAATAGTGAAACCACTAAGTGGTAATCAAGCAAACTGATTTTTCAGTTAAATGAAAGTTTACCACTAATGTGTATTGAATTTTGAAAATCCGACATACATGTTTTTCATTAAGAAGTAAAATGTGTTTCAATGAGTTTAAAATAATTTTTTGGTGAATAGTAACTTATTAAGTTTTTAATCGCGATTAGTGGTAATTAGTGTAGTTTAAGGTATAAATAATGCTTTAATGATATGAAATGACCTAGACACATGTCCAAACCTTATTGGTTGTGTCATGGCCGACCAAGACAAGCCATGGGTCAACTTGGGGACCCCATGGATCCACTTTGGTTGGGAAATGACATAAATAACATTTTATTTAATGTAAAAGTAAAATTGACACAAACATGATATGTTTTACTAAAACAATTTTTAAGTGGGGTTATATAAGTCATATTTTTGATTATAAATATTAATTGGAAAGCTAAAAATATTTCCTACATAATAGTATTTTTTTTATAATTTTTAGACGTTAAATAAATTAAATTGTTTATGACATAATAATGATGCAGCGATGATATCATTATTTGACGATTTAAATAAAATGGAAAGATAATGTAAAATCTATGAACTACACATGTAAAAAACCTATTGGATGAGTGGATTTAGAAGACTTATCACCTTATACACTAATTATATCAATGTGGGACCTTTTAAAACCGAAACACATTTTCAAATAAAGTAATATTTCTTTACTTTCCAAAAGTACCCCTCCTCTCCTCTTATAAAAGGCCCCCACCTCTACCTCATTTAACACACTCTTCAAACCTTTGGCTCGGCCAACCCCTGCCCATTTACTCTCTCCACATCCCTCTCCTCATCCTAGAGGACTCCCTTTGGGCATAATCCTTTCAAAGGATGCCTTTAGGCTTAAATCAAAAGGAGTTACACTTTTAAAGGTAATTCATTCTCTCATGTTCATTTGTTTTATTTTTATTCTCCAACCCCCTAAACTCTTTTTATTTACTTCTTTTGTAACAACAAAAGTATCCTCAATATACTAGTATGTTGTTATAATATTTATTCGAGCTACACTCTCACACAACTACATCAAATGGTTAAAGAACATACGGTTTCCGTGGATGGTGAAATTCTGCCTCCCGAAACGATGATTGTTCAATACTCATTTAACACCTTCAAAGGTGTCCATTATGATGTCACTATTTTTATATATGATATATAATATGTTTATGTTTTATTTATGCTTCTGTATTTTTCATTTTTGTCTTAACTTTATGGCTTCCATTATGGGTATACGCGATATCTTCATTTAAGGAAGTGCGGACTACCGCCCCCTCAAAGTGATTTGATTCGTTAAATACCATATGTGGGATGTATAATGGATGTAAATATGATATATATATTATATTATACTGGAATTATAATATACCTTTATATCATTATTATTCCATTCTATAAAATATGAAATAGAAATGAAAGTAGCGTTCATGCGTACGTACGGCTTACCGTCTCAATGAACATTGCATTTCATTTCTTACCTCTAAATGATTATGTAATGTTATAAATGCATGCATGTACTGGATATATATGAAATATATGATATCTACATAATGAATACAATTCTGGATATAATAAAAATTTGGCCACATGAACAACATGTAATTGTAAGAAGTCCACTTTCGACTTAAGAACCAAATATCAACAAAACAAATATTATTAACTTAAATGATTACATAATGTTTATGGCATGGTAATAAGTGGTATAAAAGTAATAATGAACTTGAAAAAGGGTTCTTAAGGAATTTGAAATTAACTCAAGTTTATTATTCAGGAGATTAAAGAACGATCGAGTCAAGTCGGACCCGAGGTA
Organism: Viscum album; assembly: GCA_963277665.1. NCBI lineage: Eukaryota > Viridiplantae > Streptophyta > Magnoliopsida > Santalales > Viscaceae > Viscum > Viscum album. The sequence continues at coordinate 172,611,005 of OY728119.1, read as the reverse complement.
AGGGATCCTACACCTCTCTTTCTTTTTAAGTACACACTTTTATGTCATTCCTTTTAAAGCTCATATTTCATGTTATTGGGATGATCTTTTATATTAAACTTACTGTAATTTTTATGTTCATGTGATGAGAGACCCTATTCTCTCTCATCAATCCATTTTGGAAGTTTTGAGTGGCGCCGTTAGGCTGCCGAACTTTCATAAGAGATCTAACCTCTCTCTTTCTTTTTAAGTACTCTCCTTTATGTCACTTCTTTTAAACTCCTCCTTGCAATGTTGGGGGATTTTATTTTATATTACACTTGCTGTAAATTCTATTGTAATATGATGGGATACTCTATTTGATCTCATCAATCCATATTCGGAAGTTTTATGTGGCGCCGTTAGGCTGCCGAGTTTTCGTAAGGGATTTTTCATCTCACTTTTATTTCCGTGAGATTTATGCTACATTTGCCACAAATTCCATTGAGTGGTGTATGTACTGCCCATCATTCTACTCTTTGTGTAATATACTTTCGTTTATGAGTATTTACATCAATGACCTATTGTCTTTCTTTCATGGGGTGTATGTTTTGAAAGATACCCAAGTCGGTAAGAGAACCTTTCACCCTCCTCTTTTTTAAAAAGAATTATTTTATTGGGTCTTTTAATTTACATATTTTTATGTTGGGATATGTTCTCATACATCCTTATTGATGTAAATTTTATGTACAAGTGATGAGATACACTTTTTATCTCTCATCAACTCATTTTGATGTGATGTCGTTAGGCTGTCAAGGGAACTTTTTAACCCAATTTCGATTTCATTGGGTTCAACATGTAGTCATTGAATATGTCTTCCATTGAATATGTGCGAATGCCCTTTTATTGTTTTACACTTAATATCCACTTATATTGGGTGTATTTATATTTGTCACACATATTTTGAGATTTATTTGTCCTTAATTTAAGGATACCTTCTTTATAAGGGATTTCATCACATTTGACATTTCTATTGAGGGTTTATTATTGTTATGCACCAATTCACTCTTATATGGTGTATATACTGTCCTTTGGAGTATTATATCATGAATCCTTTTATTCTCATGATATTATAAAGTTCTGACTAAATGTTATTCTTCAATTATTGTATTCAAGTGTCTCTAATTTTGGTAAAACCCCTTTTTCCAGAATATCGTCTTAAATGTTTTAATTATTTGTTCTTATTAATATCCATGTTTTCAAAATTGTTTTAAGGATTTATTTATATGGATATTAATGGTTTAAAATGTTAAAAGCTTCAAGGTGGTATGGGACACTTTGATTCAAAAATCTCTTTATTAGATGTTTTAAATGGTTTTGGAAATGGTTTCTTTTTGAATGGATTCATTATTTCAATATCCTAAAATGTTATATTGTGATTGAAATGTGGAAATGTTATGTTTACTTTATTCATGTTTTATGTGATACGATTATGTTATGGTTCTTGGGCATTGTTATGAAGAACGGGTGGTTCCGTGATAAACTAAGGGCGGGTGAGCCCGATATAGCTCTCCAATGCATTTGGTAACGTGAAGGAGTGAAACGTTAAGGTTTCTCTGAAGAGATTTTAGGGAATATACTGTGATGGGTATTCCAAACGTAACCAAGAGGGTTACTCCCTACGTAAGAATGTTATGAATGCCTCAAGTTACCTTTATGTCTTATGATTTCTATGATTTATTCATGGTTTGATGAGGTATGTTAAAGTGCCTTTGTTTTATGGGTAAAGTATGATTTCATTCTTATGTATATATGAACTCAAGTTTCCTTTCCATATTTTTATAACTCTTACTGATCTTTTTATGCTCATCCCATGTTTTTGAAATGTTTTTCACAGGTCAAGGGAAAGGTACATGATGTGATGATAGTGTCAAGGATGTGTCAAGAAAGAATCCGTGTTATATTTTAAATATGTTCTCGTTGACGGGAAGAATGAATACTGTCTTTTATGTAACCACTTTGTTTAAATGTGGAATGTAATGCAAGTTTCATGATCTAATTCTCTAAAACTCTAAACCTGAAAAGATCCTCAATGTGTAATCTTGTAATAACTCATGATTAAGTAAGGTTTAAGGCTGGGGCCTTATAATGTAAATCCTCAGAGTTTAATGTTAATGAAGAAGAAATTGTGAGGTTTGGGACAATACTATTTCTTCCATGGAATTCGGAGTTAATGAATGATCTTTTGGATGATGCACATAGTTCTAATTTCCCCATTCACCTAGGAAACAAAAACATGTATCAAGATCTTTGAAAGTATTATTGGTGGGATAACATGAAGAAGGAGATCAATGAGTACACATCAAAATTCCTAGTATGTCAGCATGTGAAAAATGAGTGGCTATAGTCTAATGGGATGATGAAACCATAGTCCATACCCACATGGTAACATCACCATGGACTTTGTCACTAGACTCCCAAATACATCTAAAGGACATAATGCTACCTGGGTTATTGTGGATCATATTACAAAGACAACACACATAATTGAAATTCGAGAGGATTTATCCTTGGATACACTAAAAAAGATATAAATCAGATAAGTGTAAGGATGCATCATGTACCACAATTGATTTTATCTAATCGAGATCCAAGATTCACTTCTACGTTATGGAATATTCTCCAACATTCTCTAAATACTGAGTTAAACTTCAGTACAGATTGTTATCCTCAAACTGATGAAAAGATTGAGAAGACTATCCAAACAATTGAGGGCATGTTGATATCATTCTTAATGTAATTTTATGGATGATGAGATCATCATATTCCTATGGATGAGTTCTATTACAATAACAGTTTCCACTAATGAAACCAAATGGATCCTTATGAATCACTTTATGGGAAGAGGTGCAGAACACCAGCATATTTGGATGATGTTTGGGAAGAGAAAATCCTAGGTCCAAAAATGTTGGAGAAGGTTAAGACCATCTATCCACACATTAATGCATCATAAAGTTGAAAAAATATCCATGATTATAATTGTAGACGAGAAATAGAGTATGATGTTAGAGACAAGGTATTCTTCCACATATCATTATGGAAGGAAGTTATTAGATTTGGAAAGAATGGAAATCTTATTCCAAGGATTATCAGCCCTTTTGAGATCCTTGATTGCATTGGAGCAGTGAACAATAAACTAAAACTCACATAGAACCTATCTCAAGTACATGATGTATTCCATTTATCACTCTTGAGTATGTAAATAGCAGACCCATCATGTGTACTCAATCCAAAGGTGGTACCATTGGAGAATGACCTATCCAATGAAGAGAATCCAGTAAATATCTTTGATCATAGGGAAAAAGTTCTATGAAACAAGACAATGCTCCGCGTTAAGGTGCTATGGAGAAACAGAATGATAGAAGAGTAAACATTTGAATCATAGGAAGTGATGAATTAAAGTTACCATCATCTGTTTTATAGTTGGAAAAAGGAAATTTTGAGGGCTAAATTTCTTAAGGGGGGAATATTATATTGACTGAAACCTTTATAAATGAAATTTATTCTAAATCTAATTAAATGTATTATTATGTAATTTGTTTTATAAAACATATGTGCTTCCTTGGTTTTATGAATTTTTTGGATTTTAAAATACCATTATGACTTTTTACCATTGCTAATATAGTCATTGAATTGTGATCACATAATTTTTATAAATATAGGGCTTTAACGAATACAATTTTCTTAGAAAAAGGATGCGATGGCCTCATTAATTATAATTGATATATAAGAAGCCCATTTTACATGTTTAGAATATATGTAGTGTCACAAGGAATCTCTCTTGACTAAACCTGAGCTGAGATTCAACATGTTAAGCATGATTGAAATCGCTCACATGGGAAGTGGACGTTAAGAGAGATTAACACCCGAGAAATGTTATCTAAGCTGCCCCAAGAGTCTGTCACCATCGCAGACATTACACATAGGTCTTATGCTTGTGTTATAAAGGGTTATGTAACAAGACCCTAGCAATATGATTATGTTCATTATTTTTTATAAACAATACACATTCATTTTATTATTGTTACTTTAAAAATAAGTTTTAAAGCACAAATAATATGTTTAGTTAATATTTAAATTGAATTAAGAAATCTATTTTAATGAATTAATAGATTTTTTTAATGAAATTATATTTTTATAAAATATTTTATATAAATTATTTTTATTAAATATACATTATCATACAATTTTTACGAATACAGTTCAAAATTTTAATAAGGTTTGGAATTTTGTTTTTGTGAAAACCAATGAATTTTCAATAAATATCAGTTTTTATTTTAAAATTAAAAATTATAATATTTCTTAAATTATATAGATAAAATGAATATTATTTTTTGGAATTAGGACTTTAAAATTATTCAATGGTGATTTCTTCATAATTTTCTAAGGCAATCAAAATATTGGGTAAAAATTAAATACCGTAAAAATATATAATGTGTTTTATGACATCATAATGACCAAATAGTGATATGATAAAATATTATAAAAGGGTTATTTGGCCAATATATGTTTTAACTTTAAAATAATGTGATTTTATATTTTTTTATTTACTTTTCAATGTCTTTATAGACCCTCCAAGACTTAAAAAGTATTTTAAAATTTTGAAATTATTTCCATGAGATTGTGAGTCTACTCCACATAAGAAAGCCTAATATTTTAATAAGTTCGGATAGTGGACATATAAAATAATGTTTTCCACTCCACTTTGGAAAACCCTTGGGCAAAAACAAAGGGATTGTTTGTGGATTGGATTCATTTAATGTGTAGTGTCCAAAACCTAAATTATAAATAATTCCCTCTCCTTTCCTATATAATCCCACTCAATATCCCATTCCTCTTCACTCAAACAATTTGGAGCTCGACCAAACTCTGCCCTCAACTTTATATAATAATCCCAAACTTCTCTAAGACCCCAAAAATACTCTCTCAATCCTCTCCCAGTCCTTTGGGATCGCACTTCCAAGTTATGAATCATCACTTTTCTTCCTTATTTATGTCCACATTTCCATATATTGTTATTCCCTTCTATTTTCAATTAAAAATGTTTTGTTATTATTTATAACCTCCCCTATATTACCCTCCTTATGTTTGAATTATTATATACCCCTTTATTTCTCATTATTGCCTCCCATGTACACCTGTTAACATGCCGAAATTCTGTAAGGGATTTATCTCTCTTCATTTATATTGAATCAATTATTTTATATTTTTCATATAAATTTCAATACATATTTTGGGTTATTATGTTACATTACCCCCTTACTATCCTTTTCATGTATAAACAATGATATACATATTTCTCTCTCATCAACCCATTTTAAAATTTCTGTTGGACATCGTTATGCTACCAAAGTCACACAAACAATTCCCATGCCAAAATAATAATATAAGTGAATACGATACCCATTTCTCTATCAAGGGTATTCACCTTTATGAAAATGTATTTTTTGTTTAAGGACTTACATTTATGTATTACACATATCTTATTCAGGGAATAAATTATTATGTTTAATGAATCCTTATTGTATGATCTATGTGGCACACTTATGATTGAAATGAAATGATTAAGAATAGTGCACCCTGATAGTGCTCCAATGCATTGGGTAATGTTTAGTGTCATGATAATCCAAGTGAAATGAGTTTTTACACATTCTAATTCAATTGAAATGAGGGTTTACTAAATATCCATGTGCAATGAGCCTTGGATCATGCTAATATCTTGTTAAATGTTGTTACCACATCTCCATGTTATGATAATCATGCTATATCATGCCTTTATATTCATTTTTATCTCATTATCCATTGATATGAATTATACCTAACATGTATTTTATTCTCTATTATATTCTTTTTTTACTCCCTAACTGTGCTTTATAGCTCACCCTTTTCTTATTTCTATCCTCAGGTTATCCTATGAAATGCTAAGTACAAAGGAATGTTGTGGTCATGTAGAAGAAGTTTTCAACAATGATGTTGTATTTTATGTCTCTAATTGTCATGTAATGTTCTTAATTTCCTAATACGCTAGTCCTACAAATCATCGAAGTTGTATTAAGTGAAATTTAAGTAAAAATTCATGTTCATGTGTTTAATAGATAAAAGGATTATTATAACGTAGGTGGATAGAAATTACCAATTTAAATATAAAAAATTTCAGAAAATATAATTCAGTAGGTTTCATTGTAGTTCACTAAATATTTAAGATATAATAATCCTATTTTCCTTGAAAACACAAATTTTAACTGAAATTTTCAATCTGAAATGAAGTACAAAATAACTTAAATATGGAAATAGGTAAGTAAAATTTTGATGTTATTCAAATAATCTAGTTTTTACTACCCAAGGAGATTAATAGGAGTTTGGTGGTTACTTTATTCCATGTCAATGGGAGAGCACACCATTTTGGATAAAAACTATTTTCATTTATTTACTTCACATTAGTTCCTAACCCTCAGTATTTACCTCTAATATATTTATATTTAAAATATAATAACCCTCATAAATATAAAATCACATGTATAATTACTTATGATATATTTGTTTAGGTATATTTGAAGTGGAGACACTCAGAATATAAAAAGTATGTAAATATCATTCCAAACATGGAAATGAGAAAAATACCATATCAAAATTACATGATTGAGAGTCAAACACATTTCTCGGGAGGTAGGAAGGAAATTCACAAAGTGATTAGCATTATAATCAAATGAATTTTATTACTAGAGAGGATATATGGAATTTTAATCCATTTAGGAGGCATTATTTGTTATTTGGGTGTTTTATTTGGTTAGTGTGGCTGCTGATTCATTGTGAAGTTTGTTTCAACCTCAATATAGATGATTTATTTGGATCGAAATTGTTAAGTGTATTAGAATAATTAATATCATTATTTAATACATATTATTATATAATATTTTAATGCAAAAAATTTATCATCTTTAAGATAATTGTAACATTTTTAATTTTTTTGGAATAATCTATGCTCAAATTGGCTGATGGATTAATTTGTTAATTTTATGGTTTTTTATATTAGGTATGTATTTTGTCAATAGTGTTTTCTAAAATTATCTAAAATTTGGAAGAATTTTTTTATAGAATCACATAATTTATAAGATATATTTCCTCCAATATGACCAAATAATTAATGTAACAAAATTTATTCTCTATAAAGCTCACAATTGGGGACTCAAAATCTATGCATAATTTGGATGAATTTTAAATCTGGTCACATGTCTAAAAAAGTTTCATATCAAATGAACTAAATTAGAGAAGTATGATAGTGAATATATAGGGGAAGTAATTAATTAACTTATTTTAAGATATATTTAGTTGTTTTATTGGAAATAAATTCATGGGAAATAGGCTCAATGAAATTTGAAAAGTATTCTAGTCAAGAGTTGTTAACTAAAGTAATATAGTCATTAAACTAGATAAAGGTGTCCATATAAGATAAAAGATTTAAGGATATTGAAAAATTAATATTGAAACAACTTTTTATAATAAAATATTACGATATTAATCAATTTATTATTTAAAATGTTTCCAAAATTCTTAGGAAATATTTCAGATAAAAAATGAGTCACCCCTTTTATTATAAATTTGATATTATTTATTATTTTAGGGAGTAATAAGTTTTTTCTAGACGATAACGGTTTTTAATTTTATTATTTTTTCATATTAATAATATATATTAATTTATGATTCTCATATTCATATATATTTATTTACCCTTTCTTTTTATCCCTCTATAAATCTCATCTCCAAAAAAATGGAGAACTAACTTTAGATTTTGTTCAAAGGGTGGGAGTGATTTTTTCTTGAGTTCATATTATTCAATGATTATTATTTTTTTATTATATGATTTTTTTAGTGTTTAAATTTTTTGGATATATTTCTTCTCAATTTTATTTGTTTTCAACTTTTTCCTCTCATTAATCTTTATCCATTTCTTCATCACCATAATGTTACATACGGTGGAGAATAATTTTTTTAATGATGTGAAAAAAGTATCCTTTATACAGAGAGTCTGTTTATGATAATAATATTAATAATGGGAGGGTTTTAATAGATAATATTTGTCTAAAAATTGGATAGAATGTTATGAAATAATATTTTTAATTAACAATTATTTCTTCCCTATGAACTCCTTAGAACATCAAATTTTTTATCACTGAAATCATTGACTATTTTAATCTTCTTTGGTTCACTCATTCATTCATATATATATATATATATATATTCTTAATATGAATTTTTATAAACCACCAGTATATTAGCAGTATACATAGTATTATATTTTATTTTAAATAGTTATAATAGAAATTTAGTATGTATAAGTGGCCTTTTTGAGTGATTGAGAATGAACGTGCACTATATTTCATGATTATGTAAATGAAAATTTATTCATAGATATTCATTAAACATATATCTTTTGAAGAGTAACAACTAAATTATTAATTTAAAATTTATTATATTTATCAATTTATTTAATTTATTATTCTTGAGGGTCTAATCATTTTATTCTATAAAATTTATATATTTTAAGACATTCTGAATACCTTGTGGTTTGGCTGCCCAATTTAGAAACACATGTGACAACCATTCATAAGGGGTATATAAATTAGTAGAAGAATTTCACATAGTTGGAAAATAGTTTTCCTAATATTTTTGAACAACCAGTATGGTTCCCCAGGTTTCTTGTTAATTGGGAACATATTTGGGACATGTTTTGATCAACTATGCTGATAAGTAATGTGATGTATAAAGGTTATTATTTTCTTCAAAAAATACCACAATATTCTTTTTCTAAAAACTTATCCCCTAACCTCTACTCTAAGCCTTATCATGTGATGGGTCTCAGTGATTCTAACACAAAATTCCCATATGTTACTCATTTTATTTTCATTGACTCCCATTGCGATTTCAAGTTTATTCTACCTAGGTTATGTCTTATTGATCTCCTTATCCTTATTTAATTCCTACCTGTTTTCTTCTTCCCTCATTCACCGCATTGTGTTTATCCCAATTGAAAACCTATTTGGTTTTTTGGTTTCAAATCCTTATGGTTTCAATTTTTAGGGTATGTGATTTACTCTTTGGACATTCTTCTCTCCATTCAGGATGGATTTTCATCATTTGTTCTTGTGTTGTATATTCAATTATTTTTCAATTAAATGACAATCCTTTATAAAATGGGTATTATAAACTAGTTTTCATACGATATTAGTTAATAAGTTTGAGTATGAATACATTTTGATATATAGAAATAAATGTTTTTTTGGATATTATGGTTTATTCTTAAATGGGTTCTTTCTAATTTTACTCTATTATATATATGAATGTAATGGTTATTTGTGTTTTCGGATTATAAAAAATTATGGTATTTTTTTATAGAATTTTAGTATTTAATTACTTTTTTAATATTTTTTAAATATTTTTATATAATGGTGTATGAGTTTAAGAGGATAAATTTGAAGGTATTTCCTTATTTATTTTTAGGTCCACTAGGCTAGATAACCTGAGAGGGCGGAGGGGGGGGGGGTGAATCCAGAAATGACAGATTAAAACAACTTCCCCTTTTGATCTTGTTTTTCTGTTAGAAAAATCCCTCTTTACTATCCTTCACGATGCAGAGTTTGAATTAACGTTACAACATGAACAGGACACAACAATTTTTTACTTGGTTTACCCTCACTGTGATACGTCTAATGAGCATACACCAGCAGTGTGCCGATGTAACAATACCACTATAAACGCACTGCTATTTACATGTTCAAAGCTGGCTCGCTATCCCTCCTGGTTTACAACCACTCACAATTTCAGAACTCACTGCTCTCTCAACTAAAGTGAGCTCACTACTTCTTTAGAATATCCACTCATGGTTTATAGACTGGTAGGTCTCATAATTACCACTGATGAATTCATCCTCCACTGTATATAGATTCTCTTTTGAAGTCATAATTTCATCCATTGATGAATACCCCTTTTCCCTAGAACACAGAGAAACATTTTTTGGGAAGTACCTTCACAAAGAACCCTACTTCACAAAGCTCCCAATATCATGAATCTCAAACAAGCCTTCATGAAGCTCCTACCTTTTCACAAACCTCAAGACTTTGCAAAGATTAGGTCATCCTGAAGCTCAAGTCTTCATAGAGTGTATTCCTTTGTGAAGCTCACTGAGCCAATGTGGAGCTCACAAATTTCGGGGAGCTAGATTAGTCGCTGCGAATCTATACTTTCACGAAGCACGCTGCCTTCACGAACCACCTTCACAAGTCAAGAGAAAAATACTTTCTTCAAAAACTATCAACTTCTCTCGAGGGTGTCGAGGTCTATTTTAGGCGATTTCACCGACCCATGAACCTTCCGCGCGAAGTCAATGCCCTGTCATCTCAAATCGCCAAGCTCCGAAGTTCCCGCCTAAATTCTCTCAAAAATGCAAAGCACCACCTCAATTTTTCAATCGCAGGTCTCATCGTAATCATTGATAATCCCATAAATTCCATCATGCATACTCCATGAAGCCCCACTCTTAATTCCCTTCTCTTCCACAATGCTCTTCAACGCTTACGTTTATGAATCACATCGTAATCACGAACCACCATCTTAAACAATCTTATGGTCTTCACAAAATCTAATACATGAAGGCTATCTTCATGAAACACTTGCCTTTTCCATATTTTAATGAGATCTTAAAGGAAATAAATATTTAGTGATGCTCACAAAAATCCAAAATTTGGACCCAAAAAATTTGGCAAACACTGGAAAACGGCGACACCTTGTATCTGTTCTTTTATACCGCCTCCAGATCATCCATTCCTTTGTCATGGTTCTTTATCAACATGGATTTTCTACAACATCTCTAGATTTTGACAATTCACCATGGAAACATTCTTTGTCAACAATATCAATCAACCTAAAAATGCAGCAATGTTACCTTGATGGAATTTTTCCCTACAATCTCCCCCTTTGGGTTTGTCGACAAATACTATCAGAATGATTTTCTGCACGTTGATACCTCACTGAGTCCCTTTCCATCATCTACCACCATTCACCTCTTTCCATTCAGATAGTGACCAAAGATTCACTCACCATATACTCTAATCCCACATGAGTAATGCTTAGTGTGAAAAACAAGAGTAGTATGAAAAGTTCATCAATGAATCACTTCATTTCAGACACCATTTGTTGACACCAAACTGATACCAATTTCCAAATTAATACCAATTTTTGATCGCTGGAACCCATCTCAAACCATTCCAACATCACTCTTACGCTTTTATCTTGATTCCTTATCTATCGTGATAACTAATCTTTGATCGATCACTTCTAGCATCGTCATATTCAATACTCTCCCCGTATATTATTGCTCCCCCTTATCTTGCTGCTCCACCAACTTCTCCCCATATCATTCATGATTTATCAAATAGCCACACTATCTCCTCCATGAAAAATCACTATTTTCTCCCCATTTGGAAATGAACCCAAAGGGCACTCTTTTTCTATCTATAGCAGGGTAAAACACATAGTAGTACATTAGGTAAAAACACTTAATACATCATAGAGAGGGGGCGTGTTTCCCACATCCACACGTTTTCAAGTGTGGGGAGTTGAATGGACTCCCAGAGCCTATCGATGCCTCTCAAAAGCTTCTTTGGGTAAGGCCTTCGTCATAATGTCTACAACCTATAGTTCTGTAGGCACATACTCCAACTTCACAATTCCCTACTCAACATTCTCCTTGATAAAATGATAATTTATCTCAATGTGCATTTCCCTTGAGTGATGGGTGGGATTTTTGCTAAGATTTATAGCACTTGAGTAATCACACTGGATTTCGATTGGAAACGTCACTTCAACTCCCATATCAGCAAGCTACTTCTTCATCCACAATAACTATGTGCATGCTTGAGTGGCCTCAATATACTGAGCTTCTGTGGTGCTCAATGAAATGAAATATTTCTTCTTTCTTATACAAGCAAAACAGAATCCACCAAGATAGAATTCACCTCATGATGTTGATTTCTTTTCATCCACTGAACTGACCCAATCTACATTAGTATATCCCAATAATTTGGACTGATATTTGTCACTATATATTAGGCCAAAATCCACCATGCCCTTGATATAACGAAGTTTAATTTTCACTGCAAGCATGCGAATTTCCTTAGGATTACTCTAATATCTCACTTCTTGGCATGTGGTGAAAAAAATTCCATACTTTGTTGCAGTTAAGTACAATAGACTTCCAATGATTTGCCTATATTATATGATATTAACTAACATTCCATCCTCATATTTGGACAGTTTCATCCAGGTAGCAACCAGAGTCTTCATCTCCTTGTAATTATCCATTACAAATATTCTAAAAACCTCCTTGGTATATTTGGATTGAGAAATAAATGTTCCATTCCTTCCTTCTTTCACCTATAGACAATGTAAAAATGTTAGATCTCTAATCATTGACATCTAGAACTCACTTTTCATGAATTCAGAAAACTATCTACACTGTGATTCGTCTAATCTACCAAATATTTTGTCATCAACATAGACCATCCCCATCATCCTTTGATTACTATTTTTATTTGAAATAGAGATTTTAATCAAATCCCCCATGCTGTAAATCATGATTTTTCAAGTACTGATTGAGCCTTGAGTACCATGTTCTTGGTCCTTATTTCATCCCATAAAACACCTTCTTCAGTCGGAAAACCTTCTTCTCATTCACATGAATGAGAAAACCATCTGGCTACTCAATATAGATCTCTTCCTCCAGAACCACATTAAAAAATGCAGATTTTACATCCATCTGGAAGACATTGAACTTTAGTTGCACTACAGTGGCTAGAAGTAATCTGATTGTCTCCAGTCTTTCAACCATTTCACAAATCTCATTAACATATATTCTCTCTATCTGGGAGTATCCTTTTCTCACCAGTCGTGCATTGTTCTGAATCACTACTCCATCTTCATTCATCTTGTTGCGATAGACCCATTTTTTCCCAATGAAATTCTTGTCTGCTAGCCTGGAAATAATCTCCCATGTCTAATTCTTCTCAATCTGATCAAGCTCTTCATTCATTGCATGAACCCAATTTTCATCTTCAGCTTCATTAACGAAGCATTTCAGCTCAACCTGAGATAAAGAAGATGTCTGATGCATTGATTTCATTCTTCTTGTCAAAACTAGAGCTGATTGATCATGAATGATATTCTTCCTCTCAATTTCACCTCGACTCCTTGTCTTTTGTGCAGATATGGATTTTACTTCCTCATGCTCATCATCAGTATCTTCTTTTAAATCAACATATTCCACTTCAACTCCCCCTGCATTGCTTTCGTCCTCATCACTCTCACAAGAAATTGTTCACTACACTGTTGAATGATCTCCTCATTCTCCACTATAGTGACGTCATTGCTCTCAACTACTTTTCTCAGCATTTTGTTAAAGAATTTATATTCCTTACATTTTCCTGAGTATCCAAGTAATATCCCTTCATCTCCTTGTGACTCATATTTCCTATGTTTTTCCTTGTTGATTATAAAGCACTTACTTCAAAATATTCTAAAGTATTTATCTATTGGATTCTTTCCATACCACATCTCATACAAATTGTTTCTTTCCTTCAGTCACAATAGAGCCCTGTTAGAAATGTAGACCGATATCAAAACTGCTTCCTTCCATAATTTATTTGTTAGGTCTTTTTCAATGAGAATCATTCTGTCCATGTTGTTGAAGATCTATTTTATCCTTTCAACCACTCCATTCTGTTGGGGAGTTCTTATTGAGGAAACTTGATGCGTTATCCCATGTTTCTCGATATATCCTTCCAGCTGACTGTTTGTGAATTCGGTACCATTGTCTGTCCGAAGGTTCAAAATTTTATGTCCAAGCATCCATTCATACTCCCTATAGTACTGTTTTAAGCAGCTGAACACATCTGACTTATGGGAAATAACAAATACCCATGCCATTTTGCTATAGTCATCAATGAAAAGAATATAGTACCTCTTTCCGTCAATTGCTCTTGGAGTGATAGGACCACAAACATTAGCATGCACCAATTTGAGCACTCTTTTTTACTTCTTTTCCTTTACCTTATACATCTTTCTAAAGAGCTTCCCTTGTTGGCATGCATCACATATATGAGTATGATCATGTGATAGCTTAGGGAGGTCTCTTACTGTATCACACTTTACCAGATATTCCAGGGATGGTTAGAAAAGATGACCAAGTTGTTTATGCCATAGCTTGTTTTCTTCCCCTCTAGACAAAAAACACATATATTATTCTCTACTTACCAGGTAGATATTTCCCTTTGTTCTTTTTCCCTATATAACCACTACCCCATTTATTCCTTTAACGACACAAATCTTCATATTAAACCTTATAGAATATCCTGAGTCACATAGTTGACTGATGCTGAGCAAATTTTGACTGATTCTTTCTACTACTAAGACATTAGCACGTCTCATCTCTTTGCCTCCAAATTTGGTCTTTCCTGATCCAATAATCTTCATGCCTTCATCATTTCCAAACTTGAAAACTCTTTATTTGTCATATTTTATTCCTGTAAATAAATCATTATTACCTATCATGTGAGATGTGCAACCACTATCATGGATCCACACCCTAGAGCGATCTGATGCTTTATGGGCAATTTATTCCACCGTTGCTTTCTCATCCTTCTTCTTCTTAGACCATATTTTTGCCTTCACACTCGACATGGATTGAGACTTCTATTATTTCTCAGAGTATGATGGACCAACTTCTTCTTGAAAAAGTTGAAATCTATTTTTCATTTTCGACTGACCTATTGGTTTATTGATCTGATGCTTCCAAACATTTTGGTTTTGCTTTTGTGCATTCCTCTATATGGTCGAAGTACTGTACCTAGCCATGTGCCCAAATCCTCTGCAACAAAAATAGTGTCCTTTAAAATATGTTATGGAGAAAAATTCTCTATTTGGATGCCACATTTGTTCTTTTTCACTTCAATATCTCTTGGATATGGAACACACATATGGTGAATATCCCATATTTCCATAAAAATAACACCTAATGTAAGGTGAGTTTCCTAGTTTCGCTTCTACACTGTGAGTTTCACCTTGGGATCTTTGAATATTCTGATTCTTCTTTGTGCCCACATCAACCTTCAATATAGGAATGGGTTCTTGCGGTATGACTTAAATTTTTACAACCTTTTTTTCAATAAATAACCCCATATTCCTTAGCATCTGAACATAATAGATGCTTCCTTTCAACTGAACCACTATTCTCCACTTTCAGATTCTCGTTTTTCTGAGTGATCTTCTTTCTTGATGTCCCAACAAGAGTAAAGAGTTTTTCTGGATCCTTAACCTTTTTCTAAAAACTAAAATCCTATTCTTAAAGTTCTTCAATACCCCTGATTTGATCTTTTTTTTTTGTGTTATTCAAGCCATCAATCTCCCTTTTCTATTCCTCAATCTTGATTTTATAATTACTAACTGATTCTGTGTCATCTAGTGTTGATGACTTGAGTTTCTCAATTTCATCCATCAAATCAGACTTCTATTCTTCTTGCTGCTGCATATAGACTTTGGAATAACGAACTACTTTGTTGGATTTCTTTTTTTTTTGTCTCTCCAAACATCTATCTCCTCAAAAATATCCTCTAACCCAGCTTGCATATCTATTCTTCCTTCAACTTATTCTTTTTCATCAATTTCAGTTTCTTCCTTTTTCTGAGTATTGCTGACAACTACCACCATAGCATTTTCTCAACAATCTTTGCAGTTCTCAATCTCTACAACCTCCCCAGCCTCATACTCATCCGAACTGTTGTATTCTTTTGAAAGGAGATTTTTATTCTTAAAGAAATTTCTCTTGAACTGTTTCGTGCCTTTCCCATAGACTGATGAATTATTCATGGGAATTTCATCTTCATCGACATAATCATATTCTTATAACTTTTTGGGCCACCTTGCTGCAAGATGACTAACTTTTCTACATTGAATATAGGCCAGTGGAATTTTACCTTTCATCATTTTTTTGACTTTGAAGGTTTGAGGATAGGAATGACATCACCTCATCTATCTATACTTCTTCCTAAGAATATTCAATGATGAGATTCTTAATGGCCTTGAATGCCACTTCTTTAGATTTCCCCTTTTCCATGGCCTCTTTATCATTGTTTCTCATTTCATATGCAACCAAGGTACTATGAAAATTTTCCATTGTTATCTCCTTTGGATCTTTATCTTCTAGTACTAAAAACTCTGGATTGAACCAAGGTGGAAGTTCCCTCAAGATGATATTTACGATCTTTATGTCTTCGATGTCTTCTCCCAAACCCTGCATATGTTCCACAAAACATTTACCCTGTCATAGAATCCATCAAAAGACTCATTCAGGTTCATTCATAGATCTCCATACTTATTCCATAACACTTGCATCATCGCTTCCCTGACCATTGTATATCCTTTATATATGTTCAAAAACATTTCCCACATAGAATGGGGTGTTTTTCATGACATCACCTTGGTATATATAGCATTTTATAGGAATCCTCCGAAAGTATTGATTCACTTTGAATCATCATCCAATTCTCTTCACTCAGCTTCTGATAATACACCACTATTAATATCAGCCATGATACCATGCATTTTTGCTGTTAACACATCCATTCCTAAAGATGAGAAGTAGTGTTGCATCCGATTCTTCCATTGATAAAAATATTTCCCATCGAAGATCAGAATCCATTTATGATTAGTGACCTCCATTTGAGGATGAATTACAGATATTAACCATTTTCTCTGATACCAATTGTTAGGTCTACTAGTATAGATACCCTGAGAGGGGGGGGGGGGGGGGGGTTAATCTGGGTATAACAAATTAAAACAACTACCCCTTTTTGATCTTATTTTACTGTTAGACAAAACCCTCTTCTATCTCCTTGACGATGCAGAGTATGAATAAACCTTAAAGCATGCACATGACACATTGATTTTTAATTTTTCCACCCTCACTAGGCTACGTCCAAGGAGCATACACTAGCAGTGTGTCAATGTACCAATTCCACTATAAGCACACTCCTGTTTACAAGTTCGAAGCGGACTCATTGTCCCTCCTGGTTTACAACCACTCACAATTTGAGAACTCACTACTCTCTCAATTAAAGTGAGCTCACTAATTCTTCAGAAGATCCACTCATGGTTTATAGACCTGTAGGTCTCTTCATTACAACTAATGACTACATCCTCTATGGTATGTAGTTGCTCTATTGAATTATTAATTTCATCCACTAATGAATACCCCGTTTCCCCAGAACATAAAGAAACATCCTTTGCGAAGTACCTTCACAAATCACC
The DNA here is from genome assembly GCA_963277665.1 of Viscum album. NCBI lineage: Eukaryota > Viridiplantae > Streptophyta > Magnoliopsida > Santalales > Viscaceae > Viscum > Viscum album. The sequence goes on along the minus strand of OY728119.1, from coordinate 172,593,632 downwards.
CTACTTTGCAAAGCTCCCAATTTCACGAAGCTCAAACAAGCCTTCGCGAAGCTCTTGGATTTTCGTGAAGCTCAAGACTTCACAAATCATAGGCCATCGTGAAGATCAAGTCTTCATAGGGCGACTTCCTTCGCATGGCTCACTGAGCCAACACAGACCTCACAACTTTCCTGGAGCTAGATTAGCTGTCGTGAAGCTCTTCTTTCGCAAAGTACACTGCCATCGTGAACCACCTTTCCAAGCCAAGAGAAAAATATTTTCTTCAAAAACACTCTACCTCTCCCTAGGGGGATGGGGTCTATTTATAGGCGATTCCACCGACCCTCGAACCTTCCACGGAAAGTCAACACCACATCATCTCAAATCACGAAGCTTCGAAGTTCCCACCGAAATTATCTCAAAAAATTGAAGTACCACAGCAATTTTTCGATTATAGAGCTCATCGTAATCATAGAGAATCCCATCAATTCTTTCGCACCATCGCCGTGAATCTCCACTCACAATTCCCTTCATCACCACAATCCTCTTCAATGCTTCCATTCGCTAAGTTTTTCATAATCATGAAGATCACCATCAACATTCTTTTGGTCTTCGTGAAATCCAATCCATGGGGCCAATCTTCACAAAACTCATGCCTTTTCCATATTTTGATGAGATATTCAAGGAGATCCATATTTTTTGATGCTCACAAAACTCCATAATTTGGACCCCAAAACATTTGGAAAACACTGGAAAATGGCACCACCTTGTATCTATTCTGTTATACCGCCTTCAGATCATCCATTCCTTTGTTATGGTTATTTTTCAACATGGATTGTCAACGACATCTCTGGAACATGACAATTCACTATGGAAACCTTCTTTTTCAACAAACACAATCAAACCAAAAATGATGTAATGTTACCTTGAGGGATTTTTTCCCAAGATTTATGCAATTCTTGTTAACTTTACTTGCTCAATCCTTAAGTTACGTTATTAGGATTGATTTAGGAATTTATCATGTTGTGTTTGGTGATTATAAAATATGAAGATATGTTTATATATGTGTATATAGACATATTCCAATGAGAATATATGAATATTTCTAGATATTTATATATATAAATGTATATGTCAAAACCACTAAGAATACCCTGGTACACTGATACATGATCTAGATATGACATTCTAGAAGGGTGTTCCCCATCCCCAATCTATTGGTTATTAGAAACTAAAATCATATCAAAATCAAGAGGTAATGGTTTTACCACAAAAAATTTAAGATAAAAAATAAATAGTCCATTTTTTCAATACTCATCTAGGATAAAGTACCAAAATCAAACAGATAAAACAATGACCAAATAGTACATTAAAAAGAAAAAATATCTAAAAAGCTAAAAAATCCGAAAAAATTAAATAGGTTGATAACATCTCCATAATTAACCTTCATGTCTCTACATCCCATGAATCAAGAGCACCTACCACCTCCATGAGGTGATGTTCCTTTACTTAAACATAACATAATATAATCTACAAATGCTGGAAGGAAAAGGTAGTGTGTCATCTAAATATCATAGTAAGGTCTCACCATGTGTTTTTTGTGAAATTCAATATCAATAAACCATTATACATTCAATATAAAAAAAGTGGCTTAAAAATTCATTTACATATTTTAAAATAACATTAATAAAAAAATAAAGATCAAAGATATATCAAAGCTGGAATAAATGATTTTTTATAAAATATTTTGATAAAGAAATTGGTATGAATAAAACTATTTTATTAAATTCATGAAATCATAAAATAAATAAATTTCCCTACACCACGTTCCAAAGCCTTAAATTATGTTAGTTTATAGAAATAGGATCCTCACTCTACTCAATTAGAGATCTTGGCTCAATGTGTTCACATTTCCCTCATATAAAGCAACTTAGAATCAACTCCCCATCACGGAATATAATACCATGGTTTGTTGTTTTCACTCTTGTAACCTTAAATAAAATGCTATGGGGTTAGATCCTAGAATTCATGTCCCATTAACCCACTAACTACCATGTATGACATGTAATTCAGACAAAAAATTAATCAAACATGGGGAAATCTATAATTCATAGTTTAATTTCTCTATTTCACTTTTCATCAAGAATTTTTATTTAAAAATATCATATGTTTTCATAAAATTCATTCCCTTTCAAGTAAACCATCTATTTAAGCCAATGATTTTCAAGAATAATTATTCCATAATTTCATAAAATAAGGTTTTATATATATCCATCATTTTTATCAAAATCTAATCTCATAATTTCAATTCCATTGAAATTGGATTTTATAAAAATTTTCATTCTCATATAAAATAAAATAAGTAATCATCTCAAATCTGGGTTTTTAAATCAATTGAAATATCATTTCAAATTAATCGAGAAAATCATGGTTCAAATTATATGGTAAATCTTTATTAAACCAAATAACTTTTATCATTGATCAATTATTCACACAAAATTGGAAGCTCTAATTTATAAAAAGGTGGATGAGATCAATAAGGAATCCCTAAATCATAATTAATCAAGAATAAACATTGATTTAATCAGAAATAATGAGATTATATTAGTGTAAATCAAGGGTAGTGAAAATAGGGGGGATCCCACAAAAATGAAACTCATCTAAGATCCAACACCAAAACATGATGTACTAAAGGGAAGGAATCTCCCAAAAGGAACATGATGTATTCCTATGGGTTCTAGGAAAGAGGATGCATGAAAAAAAGAAACGATTAATCACTAGAGGGCACAAAAAATAGCATGGAATGAGGAATTAACTATGTGAATCATTGATTTGTGACATTAATATCAAATGTAGAATGTAAGTCAAAAAATAGTTTCATTAGGTTATATAATATTACAAGTGATAAATTGAAGATGTGAAATAAATTCATTATGTGAATAGTATTCATGTTATGAGTCATATTCACGGTATCTTACCAGTGACACATTCATGTTGTGAATTGCTTTCACAATGTGAAATGAAATGTATAAATTTCATAGATTAGTTCCTACAGAAAATATATATATGGTCTTTATTGATCTATGACCCTTGGAAACACACACATATACTCAATAGTTGTCATAACTTTTACAAATAAATAATATCCTCCCCCAAATAAATGATTTTCACCTATAAATCCTAACAAGATGAATCCATATCAAAGAGGTGATGATACCTATCTATCAAAAATTCCTTTTTCTCCCATAACTCATGTGAATCAGAACCATGCTTCCATAGAACAGATAACAAAGGTATCATCTTCCCATGAAGAGAATATGACTTAGAATAAACAATTTAAACTAGATTCTTAGTCAAATATAAACTAGGTTCAATATCACGATCATCCTAGGTAAAGACATGTGAAGGGTTATAATGAGACATCATGAGATGAGATATGTGAATCACTTATGGATAAAAGTCAATTGAGGTGGATGTTACAGTTAGTGAGCCACCATTTTGTCCAACTCACAAATTTCAAAAGGACCCATAAACCATGGTGAAATCATTCTCTATTTCTGAAGACATCAGTTACTCAACTGAGGAAAAACACATAATAACAACTAGTGAATAACTAAAAAAATGTTCAGTGATTATTATTAGTATTGGATTTATAAAATCTCTATTTCATCAACATTTTATGATGAATTAACTAAATTTTCACCATCATCTCCCTGATAAATTTTATCCCAACAAAGTAAGATTCACCGATATTTGAAAAAAAAATTATGACATATATTAATTATAGTATACATAGCATAAAAAGAATCCATTTTAATTTTAGACTAGTGACTATTATTTTAGGTTAACTCAACCAGTACCAAATCATCATCAAAATAACTGCCAAAATCATAGACACAAGCACAAAGAATATACTAAATAAATTTTAAAGATCGTTTTGTAGAGACATTCATCTGCGGATGATATTCCTTTATCTGACATATATGGGATACATGATAGAAACTATAACAGATGGACCTCTATGGAAATAAATAATATATCTCTCATTGAGATTTACCATTTCCTCAACTTTGGTTATATCTGGAATGGGAAAAGAGGGAGACTATTTTGTTATAATATCGATCATAACCCATATTCCATTATTCCATCAAGCGGTACACATAAACCCAATAAAAAATTTCATACAGATCACAACCCACTTTCTTGTTAGAATAGGAATAGGATAAAGAAAACCCAAAGGTCCTTGGTGTATGGAATTAACATGTTTCTAGTTATAACAATGTGAATTTTTTTCATGTATATTATAATTATTGGAAATTATAATCTTCAAATCATAAAATAGTCCATATTTTTTGTTCCCAAGTGTACCATTCAATGGAAATTATGACAATACCCATCACTGAAATTCTTAAAGTAAAAGGTACAAAAAACCAATTATGAAAACATTAGATACCATCAAAAGAGAAATAATAGCCACTAAGTTTCTCCTCACAATAAAGAGAGTCCCATATTCCACTGAATTCAATATAAAGATTTTGTAACTAAAGAATTATATTAGTAATATAGGTTTCTACTAAATTATTTCTAAAACAGAATTTGTGTCATTATCCCATACTCACAAACGATACTATTAAAATTAAGCCACCAGATTACTCTTTTCAAATATGAATTCATGGGTGGGTCAGAAAATTCCTTCTCAAATAATTAGAAATTAAATTCAACATTCTATAGGTATAAGAAATATAGAAACTAAATTACTACAGGTACTCCACCCAATGATTATATCAGAGATTCAAATAATTTTTAATAAAGAGACAACTCATTATTTTGTGGTCATAATAAACATTAATACATTCATCAAAAAGTTAATGCCTCTATATCATAGGAGCACAAATCACAACTATGGGTTTGAGATCAAGGATCAGATAATTCTTTCCTTTTTCCTAAGAATTCAGGAGTAATATGATTCAATGTTATCACCATGCATGAAAACATAACTGAAACATAAACCTAATTTGTCAAAAAAGACTACATAGAACTACCCAGACTCTAAATAGTCAAAACTAGTGTAAAATTAAAAATAAATTTCATCTCATCAAAATATGTTTGATAATTCCAATCCCATAAGAATCTCACTCCCTTATGAGTGAGGGAGATCATTAGAGAATCCAACTATTGGAAATAATTCAAGAACCTATGGAAACACCCTTCCAAGACTAATAATATCTGAATCATTAGAACATTACATGGATTATAAGAAGTCATAAAATCCATAAAATTATTAGGATCAACTAATATACCAAAATTTGAGACAAAATAACTCAAGAAAATAATTTCTCGAATCTTGAAAGTATAATTAGAATGTTCATGTAAAGCTAATTATTTCTAAAAACTTTAAGAACTTCTCTCAAAATAAGAATGTGATCCTCCTTGGTTTTAGAGTAATCAAGGACATCATCCAAAAAGTCTACCAAAAATGATTCTAGTAATCCATGTAATATATCATTCATTAATTCCATAAAAACATTTTTATTATTGGTTAGATAGAATAATGTAACAAGATACTAATAATGTCTATACCTACTCTTAAAGGCATCCCTTTGAATTTATGAATCTTTAATTTTGAATTGGTGATAACCTGATAAAATATTAATATTTGAGAACCAAATCACCCCTTTAAACTTTGTAAAATGAGTCATCAATCCATGGAAACATATAACTTTTCTTTGTCATAACATGATTATGATTTTGATAATAAGAACAATGGAGCAGTGTCATATATGATTTCATCACAAAGAGAACTGGTACCACCCAAGGTGACACACTTTGGTGTATAAATTCTTTGTCTAGTATATCATCCAACTGATAATTAAACACATTCAATTCGATGGGTTCCACAAGGTAAGGATGAATATAAATTTGGTAGGTACTGGGTACCAAATAAATGGATAAATCCACCTTTCATAATGGTGGAAATAAATATATGTCAGATGAAAACACTTTTGGAAATGTAATAATGAATGGAGGGAGATCACCAACTAAATATTCAAGATCCAATTCAAAATCAAACACCAATACCACTCTTCCCCAATCCAAAAAGGAATGTTCGACTCTCCTCTCCCTTAGCTCCCATTCTAGATTGCAAAAAAGCCACAACCCATCAAGAGCTATAATTGGGACAAGTCGAAGTTATAAATCAATCAGGGAATTATGAGTAATTAACCAATCCATCCCAAAAATTATTCTAATAGGTTTCATGTAGAAAACCAGAAAGATAATGATAAACCAAATATCATATAGAGAGATAACACATGAGGTACATTATAGAAAATGTTCTCTGTTAATTATGAGGGGTGTTGCAATATCAAGAAAAAATAAAAACAACTCTATATAAATATTTAGTAAATCCACAAGAAGTGATATTATAAATGACTGATATTAAATAGTATATAAAAAATCAGTCATACAAGGCGAATCTATAGTGACGGTGCCTCCCAAAGTTATACGACATATATTACATTCATTTGAAGACTTCCACCACCTTTCAAATCATCATCTTGGATCTCTATGGCTAAAATACAATATTTCTTGAAGAATATTATTGAACCATATTACTTTTTGTTGATGATAAAAACATTCCACTAGGTGGAACATACAAAATATTATATAAATTTTTAACGTGGGTCAATATTAAATGAAAACTAAATATTTTGGGTGTCTTATTAAAAACCCATTTCCAATTCCCAAACATTCCACACTAGAATAATTTTAATGGGACTCTTCTAGGAATTATAGGAGGTTCAGATGATGCCTAATGTCTATAATTTCCATGATACTCATAAAAAACTCTCATTTATTTAAAGGAAATCATAAAACATAAACTAGGGGAAAATGAAATTCAATAAACACTGACATACCAAATACATCATGTACAACCTTTAACGCTCCGAAACCACTTTGTAACAAACCATACCAATTTCCCATGGTACAATGAAAACTGATCCCACTATAACATGAATGAATGGTGTTATAGATCACCATATATAAAAATCAAGAACCTATCATTGTATAATGACCAATATGGAAAACAATTCCCCCAAAAAACAATATTATAAACAATACATATCAAGTATTTTAAACTCTCATTAGGGAGAAATTACCAAAATCAAACAGCTAAAATAATACCAAAATAGTATATCAATAAATACACAATATTTAACAAGATAAAAACTCCAAATAACCATTGAAATAGGTGGATCCCATCTCCACCAGTAACATCCATCACTCCAGGTCCCAGGAATCAGGTTTCCCTACTAACTTTATCTATCACTTACCATATATTTTAACCTATTATAAAATAATCTACCAATGTGATAAAGGAAAATTTATGGTGTTAGTTAAACACCGTAGTAGTATCTCACCAAGTGTTATAGTAGTAATTCCATATCAATAAACCATTTTTTCTCTCTATTTAGATAAAATAAGGAATGGGGATTCTTGTTAGTATTTTTTTTAAAAATTATTTTAATAAAAAACATAGTTTATCAGAATAGGTTTAGATTAAAATTTTATGTAAAAATTTCCAATAAAGAAATTTTCATTAATTAAATAGTTTTATCAGTATCATGTAATAATAAAGTCAAAATATTTCATACCACCATGTTCATAATCCTTTTGATACATTAGATTCTGAAAATAATATCCCCACACTACTCATTCTGTTATATGGACTAAATTTTTTGACACGTCCCTCAGATCTAGCCACAAATGCTCAAATCCCCATTGGAAAATATGATTCCACATTTAGTGTTTTTTCTGTGTTTTCATCATCTATCAAATTTTAAGGGGTGAGATCAAAGAATTCATGTCCAAATCACCCCATAAATACCCAAGATAACAGGTTCTTAAAATAATCAATCATTAAATCACCGTAAAATAAATCATTCAAAGTTAAATTTCAAAATTTTAGATTTCAATATTATTTTTCAATTCATAACAAAATTATATATTTTTTCAAAAAAGTCATGTTTTTTTTTTCAAAAAAATTATTAAATTTTATCCACTTTTCTGAAGAATTAACTATAAATAAATTCATCAAATAGAGATTGAAATTTTCCTTTCATTTTTCTAAAAATATTCTCCGCCATTTAAATTCCACTGAAATTTGACTTTTCCAAAATTTCCACAACCTTTTAATATCAAACATTAAATCTTATTCTATGTGGGTTTTAAAAACAATTAAAATATTATTTCATATTAATCATGAAAATTGGGGTTTCAATTTTAGGTAAAGCCCTATGGAAGCACATACATTTTATCAGTGATGAAATCAATACTAATAATGGGAAACATTAATGAGGAACAGTGGAATCTAAGATCAATAATGAATACATATATCATAATTTTTCAATATCAAACCCTATTTAATTAAAAAAATTTGAGGTCAAACCAATGTCAAAGAAGTATATAAGAAAGGACGGGAAACCAAAAATATCAAAACTCAATAGAGATCAAATTTCAAACCAGGATTTCTAGAAGGGATTGGATCACACAAAAATTTCAAGTTGAATCCCTAGGGGTTTAAGTAATGATTATTCATGAAAAAATAAACTATTTTAGAATAAAGAACATAAAAACTCACTAATAATGATGAATTAATGACACAAATCCTCAATTAATGATAAAAATATTCAAATTAGATATATAAAGAAAAACAAGTCTCCTCGAGATAAATAATATCTCAAGTTATGATTTCACATTGTGAAATAAATTCACTCCATAAACATTACTATAATTTTTAATAATATTCACAATATATTCTTAGTATAACATTCACATCATGAAATTTTTTAACGTTATTAAATAGTCTCGCAGATATCACCCAACCAAATTCATGTAAAAAAATTCAAATGGTCTCTGATAACCATTTATCCTAAAAAACACAACCCAAGTCTAAAAATATGCTTTTACATTAACTAAAATGTTAATGTATATGAGTATAAAGATAAATGAGAGAATTTAAATTTAAATATTGAATTTTAATTTTTTTTTGAAATAAGTTTTAGAATGTCATTTTTTAGAATTCGTTTTGAATTTTTAATTTGAAGGAATATTTGGTACATTATAAAGTAATCTATTTCAAATAAGGGTTCATTGAAATTTTATTATTATTTTAATAATTTTATTAATTTAATATTTTCGTGAATATGGCCATCTTTATGATGTACAGTTGAAATGTATTCAAGTATGGTATGTAAACAATACTTTTTTTTATCTATTAGTTAAGAAAATATATGTTCCTAAATTTTTTTATGTGCTAAACCTCATGGTAAACATCTTGGGATTGAGTAATATAACCAAAATGAGACAAGGTCCCCAACCATAAGAAATTCTAGTGATATAGTGTGTGGTTCTCCCTTTGGTAAGATATATATTAAAAATATAAATCCAACTTCTATAGAGACATATAATTACTAGGTAATACTAGATGTAGTGGCATTAGGATGTTTCTCTTATTATTTTAATTTTAAATAATTAATTGTATTATTTTTAAGTAAAACATTAATTAATTTATACAATGATGAATATATAGTCTTTTTCAATTAATATATTTAGTGTGTATATGTTTTGGTTCCAATTTTCGGTTTCAAAATTTATATACTATATGCTACACCCATTTATCTTTGTTTAATTTTGTTTATTATATATTTCTCATGTTTCAGTAATTATTCCTCAATCAGTGATTCCAATTTCGATTGATTTAGAATTATATCATTAGATATAATTGAATTTTTTTCTTACTATTTTATGATTTCTTTGATTGGGGAATTATTTTGTTCTGATTGGTTTCCTTTATAGGATTTGACGAATAATAAAACAATGATTTAGAAATGATTTTTTAAAAAACATCAGTTTACACCATTTTTTCCAAAAGAAGAGTTTTATGGGAAAATAATATTTTTTAATGTATACAAAAATACATTTTAAAATAATATATTTCAAATTTTAAATATCATTGGGTTATGAAAATGATAAATCCTTGACTCATTAGTGAATCCTTGTAGGGATTTTAGATGACACCTGACTTACACCACTCAATTTTGATAAACTGAGGGCCCCTTACTAGTTAATATATTGATTTAGAGAAGTTATATATATGTGGATCCTCCTTACAAATATATATTTGAGTGGGTTTCATGTTAGTTTATGGAGTGACTCTCAGGGTCAAATGGGGAATATTTGATAGATATCCTAGTTTTATTTTTAGTTCTCTAGTTGTCTTTCTAAATTTACCCATATTTTTCATTACATTATTTTTATGGTTGTTATTTATACATGTGACATTATGGATTGAGAATAATATGAGATTTTTCTTGATATTGAGTTATAGGGGTGGTTGAAATTTTCTTTATTATTTACATTCAACTTATACTTGTCATATGTTTCTATAAGAGAATCTAATGTAAGGAAGAATCATGTCAGATTTTCAGGAAAATTTCAACCTCTATTTTAATTTATTTTATAGGAAAAATTGTTTCAAAACTATTGTTTTTAATTACATAGAACTTTTTTTAATCGAATGTGGATCAAAATTTCCCCTTGATCCTTACCTCAATATGACTCATGTGTCTAATTTATCTATGACCCAATTTTAGTTCATAAGAAAATGGTATCAATTCAAAGGTTCTTAAAAGGGATTTGGTTTTTAATGTTCCATTTTTAGTATGAAATTATAGTAGATGGGATATATGATCATCATATCATATGAGGTATGTCATATGTGGGTGAGTTATCACCATCAATCATTAAGAAACACGAGTTATTGTTGGGATACGGGATTTTAAATTAGATTCTGGGCGTAATTTTTTGTTATTATAAATGAAAACTTATTTGGATTGATGTTTTTTATATATTTATGGGAAATTTCATTATTTCTATTGTTTTTAGGTGAAATTATAGTGTAAATTGATGCATGGTGGGACCAAATATCCTGGAAATCTATTTGGATCTCAGTCACTTGTTTCCAAGAAGTCCCTAGTTTTATTACCACGGTAAGATCACGGTTCGCCAAACTATGTTTCCAGAATAAGAAAAATACATATCACTTTAATATTTTTTTTTTAGTTTTTTGAATATTGAATTCATTCAGATAGTGTTCCAATGATATTTGAAGTCATATTTATATGATTTTGGTTTATTTTTATGAATTTCTAAAAAAGGAAACCAGTTTTAAATTAAAAATGTGGGTTTTTAAATGATTTATGTGAGAATTATATTAAATGAATCTAAATGAATTTTTTATTCTTAAACTCTATAAATAGTTTTAAAAAATTAATTTTTAATTTTTAAAAGTGATTTTTAATGCACATTATATTTTTTTGAAATTGTATATGGGGGTTTTAATAGTTATTTATAGTAAATTATTAAAAACTCAAAGGTTTAAATGTGAAATTTTAAACTGTTTAAAGGGATACATTATCTACTTTTATTTGTTTTGAGGTTTAATTGGGATATCATTATGGATTTATCCACTAATATGTTTTTTGAAAATATGAATTATTTTTGGTTAGGGTGTTCTAAAATGTTTTTTATTTATGTAGAGGATTCACAATGATTATTTTTAAAAAATTAAAAAGGACTCTTATGAAATGTTTTGGTTTTGAAACTAGGGGGTGTGTTTTGTTATGAAGTGAATTTTTTGTTTGTTTAATAGTGATTTAATTAGTATTATTTGGGTTTTTTATTTTTTATTTTTTGAATATGGCTCCTAGTAAACACTTGAGAAACCATAGTAGGCATGTATGAAACAATTTTCTCTAGGATAGTGTTCCATGGAATTAATGTATAGACCTTATGATTGAAGACTCAACCCAAAATAAAAGTGGATTTGTAAATCCATATCCTTTTTATCATCCGCCTACCCTGGGGATAATTTTTGTTCTTTTAGAGTTTTCATATAAGAATTATTATTCCATAGGATTATCTTAGGCATGTTGTCTCGAATAAAAAATAAATATATTAATCGTGAATAATGTACTTTATTTACCACATAATATCTATATGTGGTTGGTTAGGGGAACCTAAGACCTCTATTAGATGTCTAAATAATTATTCTAAATTTTATGGACAACCTAAATATGATTATTTGATGAGGATTTTGTATAAAGCTATGTCATTATTTCCTTTTCGAAATTTTGATATGGAAATCTTTTCTTTTCTTTTATTTTTCCCATTAATTTTTTTATTTGGTTCTCTTTGTGGTATCATGCCATGGGAATTCCTTATTTTGATCCATTTTGGGGAATAAACTATTATTCCTATAAGATTATGGATGTTACTTTAGTGGGATCATTCTTCATGATTATTACTACATTAGAATTTCGTCTATGATTTTAGAGACCCCATTATTGTATCCTTACATTTTCAATCCTATTTACTAATGGAATCATCCTATAGCGGGGTGTACAAAACTATAAATACATACCATATAATTGGTAATCATATAATCTTGGTGTGAGTGTTATCTAGTGATAGATCAGTGTGTAAGGGTCTAAAATATATTTTAGGTTCTATTCAGATAATGTTCCATCGCTTATCCATTTTTGACAGATTGAATATATTTGGATATCTTCCAAGAACATGTTGAATTTATAGGGAATGAAAGGGTCATATTGGGGAGAAATTCACACACTAACACATATTTTTCTAATTATTATGATTATTTATTTTATTTTCTATACAGAAGGTCTGATCCTTTCTATTTTGGAAAATTCCAAAAAAACATATTATTTAAATATTTATAAAGGTTAGGATGCACAATTTTCAAAACTGTGTGATAATCATGAAGTATTGGTCTAATGATTATAAAATCCATTTTACTTTGTTGGAACATTGGATTCCTAATAGTTCAACCAAACCATGTGGCTTACATGATGTTCAAGTAAAGGGGTACACAATTTCTGTATAGTGTTTTCAAATATGTGGCCCAAACACGTGATGTATCCATGATATTAAAAATTTATTTAATTATAAAAGTACCCCTCTATAGTATGTACCCAAATACATGCCCCTCCCCTATCCTCTCTTTTCTCTACATAATATTTTGTAGGGATGAAAACAAAAACTTCTTCCACGATCATGCTCTGATTTTAGTGTCTCCCCTAACAATTTTATATGTATTATGACCAGGATAGGTCTTCTTCTTAACATTATAGTTTTTACTCTCCTCCCTCATTTATGTTCTCTATTTCCCATTTTTTCATGAGGCATTATCTGATCAGAAGGTGGTTTTGGGATTTTAAATTGGAGCATTTTAATTTTCAGGGAGTGTGCTGTCCTCTTGGGATATTCTACCATCCATTACTAAATGTTTAATGTCATATTTGCTTGGACTAGGTGTGTGATTCAATGATATTTATTTTACATGACATTATATAATTTTTTAATTTTTTAAAACTAGTTTTTCTATAATATTATAAATTCTATATGAGTCCAAATAGATTTAGATATATAATAATCAATGTTTTTTAAAAGACAATAGTTGATTTCTAAATGAGTTCTTAATGATTTTTATCTATTAGATATATTTACAAAATGATTAGTTATGTTCGTAAAGGATTGAACACTTATGGTTGGGTTTATATAGAAGTTTTTTAATTATTTTTTTTTAACAATTTTTATGTTTTTTACGGCATTTGAATTTAATAGGTTAAATTAAATTTTTTTCATTATTTGAGAAATGGGTGTTCAGTTTAATTAGTCCATCCTAATTCTATTCACCTATGATTAATATATGAATTTATCATGTTCATTTTGGTTTTTATACTCATATAAATTCTTATATATATATATATATATATGAATATATAATCATATTAACATGAGAATGAATTAATATATTCATTGAGATATGTATATATATATTGGAAAGTAAATATGTATAATGATAAGGGGAATATTTGAAATTTAAATATTAAATTTTAATTTGGTTTTTAAATAAGTTTTCAAAGGGGTTTTTTAGTATTAGTTTATAATGTATAAATTTAAGGATACATTATAATGTTATAAAGATAACTATTTCCAATGGATTTTTATAAAACTTTTATTATGAAAATATTGGCTTGATTGATAAAAAAATGTTTATTCGTGGCCTCCTTTTAAAGTTGATGATTGAAATAGCATGAAGTATATTTTATAAACATACTTTTTATTTAATTTTTAATCAAAAAACTATTTAATAAAAATTATGTGTAAAACCTCATGGGAACCCTATAGTTATTACGTAGGATAACCAAGGTCGGACAAGGTAACCACATGACCAGAAATACTACATGCATTGTACACAGTTCCCCCATTAGCTAGAGAAGTAGAAGAAATCCAAAATACACCACTATGGTGATATAGGAAAACTAGACATACATATCCATGCTGACCTTAGGGTGTTTTTAACATGATGACTATATTAAATTATTGATTATATTATTTTTCTAAGATACATTATTTACTGTATACTATAATGATTTATAGAATTTCCCATTATATATTTTATAATAATATGTTTTAGTTTTACATTTTTTTTCATAATATCAATATATAATGATCTATATACCTTTATTATTATTTAAATCATCTTACTAAATAAATTCATTAATTTAGAAATTATTCATCGATACTCGAGTCAACTTATAAAAACATGATATTTTTTATTATCCATTAATTACTTTTTTATCACATTATCATATTTATGTGATTAGGAACATATTTTTTTGGGAATGTTGAGTTTCCTTTAAATATATTTAATAAAAATAAAAAAAAAATTATAAATATTTTAAGAAAATACTTTTTTTTAAATTACTGGTTTTCAAAAATAAGTTTTATTGAAAAATATCACTGATTTGTTTTAAATTTTAAAGAAATATATTTTTCCAAATAATATATTTCAAAAATTAATTTTTAATATTTTTTATGAAGGAGAAATTATGGAGTCATTGATAATCCCCTACAAGACTTTTAAGTCACACCTACCTACAAAATTATCTGTTTATAGACTATATGGATCTTGTATAATCAAACATTGATTCATAGTTGAGTCATATTAGGGGATCATTTTTCTAAACCATTCAAGTGGTTGGTCTTGGGTAAAAGGATTTAGTGTATCACTTGGACATATGGGGAAGTTTGGTTAGGTATGTTAGTTTTATTTTTAGCTCTTTAGTAGTTTGGTAAAATGATCCACCCATGTCTTTATTCCATTATATTACATATAGTTTTTATACATGTGGCATTATGGATATTGAATAATAGGATTTATTTCTTGTGAGAGAGTTAGAGGAGAGTTTGGATTTCTATTTGTATATTGATTTATCTTTAGACATTTTTATTTGTTTCAGCAAAGATGACAAATATATGGAAGACACATGCCATATTTTAATTAAAATTTACAAATATAATAAAATTTATTTTTTGGTAAAAACATTCCATGTGAGTTTCTTTTGATTCACATGTACTAGTCACTATAATACAAGGATTGAGAATTCCCTTCATGAAATTACATAGAAAAAATTAGGTTTCAAATATATGGATGACTCAGAGGAGTTTAATAACATCTATGATATGTAACATATTGCACAGGTTTTGTATGATACTTTCCCGGGGGTTCTTGGTGAAAAAGAAAAGGCACAAAGAGAACATATTTAAATAAGGTTTTATATAGATTTAAGTATGGTTTTTATGGAATATAATATCACTTTATATCATGGAATTAATATATATTCCTTGAAAGGGAACCTGAATAAGTATCTAGGGTGTGAAGTTGGTTTTCACATTGTGACTCATGGTATGATATGAAATATTTCAATATATTTGATTTAGAATGTAGATAGTAAAAAGGGGATAACAAACTATGAAGAGGACACTATGAATCTTAGGGTCCCTTCTATATTTAATTTTTTTGTCTATGAATAAGAATATCAATTTGTGAAATGTTTTAGGATAAAAATAAACTGGATTCTCACTCTATGAAGAAGGGTGTCAAACTATGTACCTTCGTTTATTTATTTGGAATAGAAAAAAGTACAAAAAGATGTTTTAGAAGCTGGATAACCTTTTTTCAGTGACCTTAAAAAATTTATATAAGTTGTTATGAAAAATGAATGTATGTAAATAAGGACTCATAAAATAGTGGATATATATTTCTTGAAAATATGAAGATATTAGATTATAAAATATTAAGTACAAGATAAAATAGAGAGTTTTTACTAGCTAGTTTTTTCGAAGGAAAAATAGAGCACCACTAACATATCTGTATATAATAAGTGGAAGAATAAGAAAAAATTTTGTTTTTAAAAATTCAAATAGAATGAATTTATATTCTCAATGAATAAAAAGAGGTGATTACAAAAGAGGGGTTGAAAAAATAGCGAGGAAGAAGAAGTGGATTCTAGATCCATGTTTGAAGGTGATGAAGTAAAATACATTGGTACTGTCTAGAAAAGAAGTGGGAATCCAAAAAAGGTGAGGTAAAACAATGAAAAACATCGTTAATGCAACGTGGAATGATTTTTATGTTATATATATGTTTACCTTATCCATATAATGTTTTATAAGGTTGATATTAGAAACATATATCCACATCAACTGCATAAAAAGAAAAGGTGAGATCGATTTGCTTTATGAATTGCTTCTAAAATTTGTAAACTTATTTTGAGTAGGGACAAAATGAGATAAGTAAAGAGAGTGACTCTTGAGATGCATTGTGTCATCCAAAAACCTTTTATGGGGAGTGTACAATGTAATAAGAGTGGCATATCCTAAACTCGCTATCAAATAGTGTATTTAGGTGGTATTGGCATAATGACATATTATTTGTGTGTTATTTTTGGGTTAGCTTATTGTGGGTGAACCATGTAAAATACTCATGCCTATTTCTCAGGATTGATTAACATTATTCAAGACATAATATGTGAGATTTAGTGAAGAAAACATTGATCAAATCTAGTAAAATCATGTAAAAGTGATCTAACCATTATACAATAATCAAACAATGAAGTTAAGTTTAAACCTACGAATGGTTAGGGAAATTTCATTGACTGTAGTGGGATTTTAATTGATTTTTTTAAAATTATAATGAGTTTTATACACTTATTTTCCCTTATTGTGGTGAATCACTCACTAAATTTTCCAGGTGGTCCTTTTTGGATTAATTGAGACAAAAATATTTTGTAGGTAGGGGGGTGAATAGACCTTTTAAAAAATTAAACAAATTAATAAATATGTGTATATTATTTCATTTTTGGGTAATGAAACATAATAAAATATATGATGTTAATAATAAAATTTATGGAAAGTGTTCAAGAATAAAATGTAGTGGGAAAAAATGATATTAACATCATCTTTTTATATTTGATTATATCAGCTTGATCCAACATTTAAACCTTAATCCAATCTAACTCAGTGAAAAGAATGGTACTAAATAAAACTAGCCTAAATTTTTAATGCATTTGTAAATCAGTTATACACACATCCTTCTACTCACATAGAGGGACAACATAAACCAATATATCTCTTTATATGGACCAATGTACAACCAAGAATTCCTAATTTATGATGGGTTCATATATCGATATATGAACATTTCATAAGAGTTATAATGAAAACTGGGATGTTTTTAGTCATTAAAAAAATAAATTAATGAACAAAGAAAAACATATAACAAAAATAACACCTTAGTGAACAGTTTGAATGAAAGGAAAGAGTAAAATATCATTGATGGTGTAGCATGATGTAGATTTTATCACTTTAGTAATATAGGATCCATCATTTTAGAGAAACCATAAGCATTGTTTGTATATAAGTAGCATAATTTTATATTCAACACAATCATATATCTTATACGAATGCCTCATGTAATGAGTATAAAATTTATAGATATCGATGTGTTTTTATCGATTTTATAAAATAAAAATGAAAACAAGTAATCCCTTTTCATTAATAATAAGATATTTATGATTCATGTGGGAGTTTCATGATAAATAATCATAAGTTTCCAATGTTATAAATAATATAAGCATGTAAATTATATCAGTTCACATATATGGAAATATCCCATGAGAACCCTTTATTAATCAATTCAAAAATACTTCTTATAACATAATTATCACATATAAGTATTTTATAAATTAATCAAACACCTATAAAAAACCATATATGGGTTAATTAATTAGAATAAATAAAATAAATAAATACATTATCAAAATCATTTTAAAATGAAATATATATATTTTTTAATATCCATCAATATATCTAAAAAGTAAATTTTTCATAGACATTATTTTAGAATCTATGTAAACATGATTTTACATAACCATGAAATATTTGTATGCACCAACTAAAATTTGTGAAAGAATTATCTGAATTTTGGGTAAGAATCAGCTAAATTTTCCATTT
The DNA here is from genome assembly GCA_963277665.1 of Viscum album. Lineage (NCBI taxonomy): Eukaryota > Viridiplantae > Streptophyta > Magnoliopsida > Santalales > Viscaceae > Viscum > Viscum album. The sequence goes on along the minus strand of OY728119.1, from coordinate 172,575,209 downwards.
GAATCAATTTTACCTCTCTATAAATAAGAAATATATTTGCATAAATATAAATATTTAGTCTTTATAAACATCAATTATGATTGTGTAGGAAACATTTTTTCTACATATATATCAATTAATTTTTCTAAATATATATTTTATAGATCATTTAACCTTAGTAATTTGTATAAATTATTGATTTCATAGTCTTTTTAGGATCAAAATAATTCAAATCTGTATTAGAGGCCTTTCAAATATAATAAGACATTAATTATTTTAAAAATACATTAATACGCATCTCATAAGACATTGATTGAAAATTTATGACTTTTTATGATAATTTATTACTTTTTAAATAAATAATATTAATTTACAAAAATAAATGAATTTTTTATATTACAAAAGTTCGAAAAACGAAAAAATTTAAGACATTTTAATAAAAAACCAGAAATTCATTAAAGACAAAAAAACTAAAAATTAATTATAAAATCATTACAATCCTTAAAAAAGATAAACAATAAAGAAATTGTTTTTTAGCTATGCTATAAGAAGTTATAATTATCTAAATTGAATAAATGAGGTTTTTTTAAAAGTGTGTGATGTTTATATAAAATTTTAAAAACTAACTAAAATCAATATTATAAATACACATATTTTTCAATCACATATCTAATAGAATCCCCTTTTTATAAATTACTAGAGAAATATATATTTTAACACAATTATATACATTTTCAAATGATGAAAAAATTCAATAAAAAACAATTTATTTTACGACTCTCTCCAACAAGATAAAAATTTATTTTTAATTTATAAATTTTTTTTAATGCTAAAACAAGTAGATAATTTAAATGGTTTATCTATTTTAAAAACCACAGTTAGGCTAAATAGTTATGACTAAGAAAATATTTAAGATCACCCATAATAGTTTCATAGAAAATGTAAAAATTTAATTATGAAAATAAAAAAAAATCATAAAATAGATCAATCTCTTCCTGAAAAAACATTTCCAAAAAATATATAACATATTAAAAAATAATGAATAATTTAATATTTAAAAAAAATAATGAACCTAAACACAAGTGAAATAATTATAAATAATTAAAAATTCAATATTAAAAATGTTTTAAAATTTAATACATCAAACCTATTTCTAAAAATTCATTAAAAAAATATATATTATAGATCAATTAATAACAATATTCAATAATAAAAATATAATTTAATATTAATTCAAAATAAATATCCTCCATACCAAGTTTAATTTTTTTTCCTCAAGATTACTTATGTCTAGAGGTTCAATAAATATATGATAAAGTTGATGTTTGGATGAAATAAATTCCAAAACTGTATCTAAATTATTAATCTTATTTTTTATAAAAAGAAATATAACATCAATGTCTTTCCCAATATTTATTAAAGAATTATTTGATATTGTAAACACAAAATTATTTTCAAAAAATAGTAAATTTTTCAATAGAAGCATTATAATTGGATATTTTTTAACCATATAATTTAAGCAAAACTATTACTAGAATATATATACAAAACACATCTATGGATAAAGTAATTCATAATTGTTTCTTAAAAATCAATGAAATTAAAATTTTACAATTTAAGTGACACATACAAAAAGTACTCTTTCTATCAAGATTACAGTATCCAAAATCAGAATCTAAATAAAATGATTATTTAAAATAGATTTTATTAGAATAGAAATGGATAACAGTAACATTTCCATTTAAAAAATATAATTATTATTTTATCAACCTTTTAATTAATTTTCATAATATTAGACTAAAACCTTTCACACATTCATAAAATTAACATAATTTCATGTCTATATGAATTTTTCTATAAAAATTCCTAACATTCCCATAAATATATTATTATACATAGATTTACAAAATTTATCCAAATATTACATATAATTAGTAATCATAGAGGTTATAATACTTTTATAATAACCAATATTGAACCTTTTCACTAGATCTATAGCGTAATCTCATTGATTTAAAAATATATCTTCACTTATTTTATAAATTTAATCACCAAGAAAATATTGTAATTCACCAATTAAGATCATATCAAATTCATAATTAATTATAATATAGTATTCATGAAATAAAAATTCACTTGATGTGACCAACACAATATATTCAATATATATTTTCATATTTTAAATTTCTTTAAAAACGTATTTAATTTATAATTTTTAGAAAATTTTCCATTATTGAAATCCTTATTTAAGAAAAAAAATATATTATTTCATACCATACACTAGGATCTTGATTAAGTACATATATAACTTTTATTATTTTAAAAACATGATTAGGAAATATTTAATGTCCAAATATTTTTATTTATTTAACATAAACTTTTTTTGAAATTACACAATTTCCAAAGGAACTTTTAACAACCATTTGAAAGAATTTAAGAAATTTTCAAAAATAAGAATAAAATAAAATACCAATTGAGTGTATTATTTAATTTTGAGTAAATTAATCCCTAAATTATAATACTTTTTCTTGAGGAAAATAAGTTGTATCAATTAATACTTTATTTTTAACAATATTAATAGATTCATCCCATTTAAACCTAAATATGAACTTTTCTCATATAACATGTTAATCATTAAGAATTGAATGTATATTCCAAAAAATTTATTATAAGAAAAATTGACTATGTTCTTCTAGAATATCAAAATTATAAGTATAATTATTTAATGATTCATCAAAATAATTGGGCATAAAATCTGTAACAAAAGAATAATTAGATGAAAAGATCAAAACGTTTATCTAGATCAAATTTTGGATTCAACATTTCCAGTTATATTTTCAAAATAATAATCGATATGAGTTTTATAATTTTTATAATCAGATTGGTAATGATCAACCCTTAATTACTAGTGCAATATTTTCTATTATTTTTCTAAAAGTTAAAATCTCTTAATTTATTTATGCATTCATATATGATTATTTTCTGTTTGTTTTTATTTTAATTATGTTTTATTTTAAAAAAATTAACTATCATGGATCTATTATTATATACTATATAAGAATTAATATTATTGAAAATATAAAATTAAAAAACCATCACCACTTTTAAATTTAAATTTATAAAAATTTTCTATTAGTGTTCAAAATAAAAAGGTTATATCCAAAAACTCTAAAAGGGCCAAACATAGGTTTCTTTTCCACAAAAAATATTATGGAGTTTTATTTATGAAATTAATAATAATAATTTCATTTATTTCATAACATATATTATTGAATAATTATATTTAAAATAATTTTTTAATATTAAATTTCGTAATAATGGTTCTATTCATTTTTAGAGTAGTCCTAATTTTTACCTTCAATTATAAAATTTTGTTGTGGTGTTGAGGAAGTGGATATATTATTAAAATTATATCATTTTCTGATAATTTTTACAATTTTAGATTAACCAACTCACCTACAATATGAAATCAAATATAAAATATTTAATGTCATATTTATTTTTCACCAATTTTAAAAAATAAATAAACTTGCTTTTAAGACCAATTAAACAATTTTAAATTATCAAAAATTTGAAAAAACATAATTATTACATCCTAAACTATATCTTTTCATTGGTAAAAATAAATAATGATGTAACAGTTCTAATTTTAACATTGCACCCCAAATAATTGGATTTATAGGTATATAGATGATATGCAAAGATAAAAAGTACCCACAATAAATTCAGTGAGCTTAGGAATACATTGGAAGATGATTTTAAAATTAGAGATTAAATAATGTGACAATAAAAAATATAAATATCCAATCCTTTTATATGATGCATGAAAATGAATAGTATAACCAGTTAAATAATCCAATATAATTAATATATTACAGTGTCTACATAAAAATTAATTTCAAATGAAAATATATTTGAAAACATTACTCAAGATATAAAATATACAAGATACCAAACAGAATCCAAACATTCTCCAAGATCTAACACAACCTGTCCTTCCCATGGTATCAAGATTATTCACTTAAATATGATACTATTCTCTTTCATGTGTCTTTCTATTTGAAATATCAAAGCAACAAAATTCTCAAGTTGGGAGTGTGTTTAAAATTCCTCATAATTCCCCAAAACACTTCCAAATTCATTCCACTAGGATAACAACATGTTATAAAATTTCATATAAAACTGTTGAAAATAGAAAAATAGTTTTATAAATCTATGAGTGTAATCCATGTGACAAAACTATAACCAAGTAAATTATCAGTCATTATTATTTAAAATTACCATCTCTATACTAAAAAAAACATATATATATCCAAAAAATCAATATTTGTGTTCCAATTAATGGTGGTCTTCCATGATGAAAATCAATCCTACCATGATCAGAGAACATCAGACCACAATCATTCCACATTGAACACATTCCGACCCAATTATGAAAAGTTATTTACCAATCCATTTTACCTAAAACAAATCTTCCCATAAAAAAATTTCATCCAATAAAATAATTTTATCAAAACATTGGTAATATGTTAAAATCAAAATTTTAATATTATATGAACATAAGGCTTTCTAATATCCATATAGTTTTCCACAATTCCAAAACATAAACCAAATTGGTTTCCATTATGAAATCACAAAACAATACCATTGAAAATTCAATAAAAAACTTTTAATAAAACAAATACCTTAATTCCTAGATTAAGTTGATATGAGAGGGAAGACACCTAGCTCTCAATGTATGGGGGAAATGAATAATGAAATTATGAATTTCTATATCTAGGTTCACAAAAAATTCTATTCAGTAGATCCAATAAAACATCATCATTATTTACATTCCAAACATAGTTATATCAATAATAAAGTATTATAATTAATCATATAGATAGAATAATAATATATATAAGAAGAATAAGGAAGAAAGTGAATGCAGAAAGACTTAATGATGATTATGGTTCTCCAACAAACATTGATTCTCCCAAAATATGCTTTGAGATCAATGGGAGTGGTCTTGATATTATAGGAAAGGAAAATAATTTGATACCATGGATTAATTAGAGACCAATGAGGGTTTTTAGGCATAAATCCAAACTAAAATACATTTTCATGGTATTAACTATATGTCACATGTGTTGGAAAAATGGTTTTTCAAACTATGCACCAATCATGTGCATGATTTTGGGAATAACCCAAGTAGCTGAATGGTTTAGAAAACTATATTCCCACCATGTCGTGTTACTATCTCAAAGCTAACACCTCACATTTCAAGATCAAACAATTTGGAAAACCCTCTTCCATCCTTGATTGTGACCATAGACAACCATTCCAATGGCATGCACACAGTTTTGAAAAATCACGATACAATGGTGTACATTCATAGTAAATAATAAAACAAGTAAAAAAAATCAATGGGTAAGGTTCTTGGTTTAGACTAAAAATTCTCACTCTCATATCCTCCAAAAACACACCAATAACTTATAAAAACTATTAAAACATATACTAAGAATAATATAAGTAAAAAATAAATAAAATAGGTACAATACATAAAATCATTGGTTCTATATTCTTCCCACAATTGGTATTTTAAGCCATGTAAAGTGGAATAATTATGTTACTTTAGAAGATATCATGAAATTTCTCTAGAATTTTATTTTCCCCTTCCCACATCACATATTGAATTTGACCGTGGTTTCATAAAACTGTTATGATCTCGATTTTTCCCACAAAATATATTTTCTAGTCTATCCATAGTTTTAACTAGAACATGAATCAGGAGAGAATCTAGTTCAAAGTCAAAATATTCCAATAAAATCACATGGTTAAGGTTAGTTTCATAGTTATTAAATTTTGATACATGGAACACATTATGAATAAAACTAGACCATAAAGGTAAATACAAATAATAAGCTACAACAATGAATAATTAATGTTCTCAAAATGACTAATTTACCATATATACAACAAACATTTCTAACCACGATGATGATGTCTTCACATGGGAATTATTTTCATGAAAACAAGATTGGAAACCTCAAATGATAATAGTCAACGTCAATGAACTTCATATGATTTTCTAAATAATTTGAGTTATGGATATAATCTTCTTAATAATATAAATCTTCTCCGCTATCTATTATACAAGGATAGATTCAATAAAGTATGTATCATATATTTTCAAAAAACATTGGAGAACAACAAGTAAAACCATACAATGTTTAGAAATGGAAAATATATATTGAATCCTAATAACTTTTATTGTATGATAACTCCAATAATGATATATTCTCCCCACATGAGCCTCCAAAACTCATTGAAAAATATATAAGCATTTATTCCAACATTTAGATCATATAATTGAATTTTCTATCCATTTTAGGATGATAAACTGAGATCATGGTCAGTTTCATTCCATGGACAGCTGAATGGATTTCCAAAACTGAGATGTAAACTTGGTGTCCCAATTATACATGAATGGAACTAAAATTCCATTTATCATTATAAATTCCGGAATATAGTTCTTGGAAAGGTATTCCACCATGATGAACTCATGAATATCAGTGGAATGAGATAAATTTGTGAATCGATCTTCCTTCATCGATATGAAATAGTGTTTTTGAATCATTCTTATTTTAAATATTACCAAATCCATTATTATTTTCTCTGATTTACAAATATGAAAAGGTATAGAATGTAACATAACCAGTTGTTTTTGGTGCTCCTCCTTGACTTAATGATTGGTAAGGTATATAAGGATAAACTATAACACAATACTCTCTATTCAATCCCACAAAAAACTAAAGTCTCTATACTTTACACTTCATTTGTATGTAAGGATAAACAACAGATATCAAATATTTTTTGGAAGAAGGAAGATGTTCCTGATATTTTAGAGGAACTACAACATGATTTGTAAAACAAAACAAATATTTTTTATATACCTTCCATACCTCAATCATTTTACCATAATTCAATTTTCACCTCATTATTAAACATTTTTTATCAGATATATTATCTAATTGAACTTACAAAACCAAATTAACAATAAGAGAAGAAGGAAATAAAATCTTAATATTATATTTCTCATCACAATCCCGATACATATCATCTGTAAGAAACATTAGCTATCCTTCATTTTAATAATATTTATTCAACATATTATATGATTTCCCACCAAATATAATAGCTATAAAATTTCTATTTCTCAGTGTATAAATCATGTGGAATTAAAACATCTATTGATATTCCGTCCATATATTTTTCTCTAGATTCAAATTCCTTTTTAGGAAAATATGTTTCATGAAATTATAATATATGAACTCCATAAATTTCTCAATAAAGAATAATAACACCATGTATTTAAGTCTTGAACTAAAACCTGAAGTTCTTATTAATGTTTTGGTTTGTTTTTTTCTTCCACCATTAATTTTCCTGGGGAATAAGAAACATCATTATTTCCATTCCATAGAACACATCCCAATCCATATCCCAATTCTTCACAAAATACCACATAATCTAGTGAAAACTATAGAATTTTTAGGATAATATTTTGATGTTAAATGAATATTATTCTATTGGAAATATTTATATTATTCATCATTCCATTATAAAGGAATAATTTTCCTTGTTAAAGATATCATAAGAGTGGAATGTCCTAAAAAACCATGAATAAATCATTAGTAATATCTAGCTATGCTTTGGAAACTTTGTATCTTAAAAAAAGTATTTGATGGTTATAAAGAGATTAAAAATTCTTTATTTGAATCATTTTCCTAAACTCCTCTTTCAAAAATGACATCTCCAACAAAAATACCTCTTGTATCCGTAAATTTCCCTTTGATATATTCTTATAAAGGAGAAAATATATCAAGATACCCAACACTATAGTCAAGTGTTGTTCATGATCATCCTTAGTCATATAAAAGAAGATAATATACTCAAGGAACACCAGTATAATAGATTGAAGATATATATAAAATATATAATTCCAAAATTCCATAAAAATCACTGGTGAATTCTTAATATTGATGGGTATAATCTTATATTCATACTAGACAGAACGACACCTAAACTATTTGTTTGAAATATATTCTTTTTCAACTGATAGTTTATTATTAATCAATCATAAATATATTTTATATAACCATGAAATCCCATCAATTGATCAGATATGTCATCAATTTGGGTAAGATGATATCAATTACTTATTGAAAATTTGTTAAGGTTATAATAATCGACGCATAGACAAAGAGTTCAATCGTCCATATTCAAACACAAATTGGTGCTACCCATAGGGACATACTTAGTTCAATGAACCCTTTGTTTTCCAAGTCCTAAAACTAGAATTTAAATTCCATAAATTCAATTGGTTCAATAATATATGAAGAAAGTGAAATATTTTTTATCTTTATTTGAAGATAATTCATAAATTTCAATTCTTTTTTTGGTGGAAACCAAGAAACATTTCTAGGAAGGACATATGGGAATTGCTCAATGGTGGTTGGAAAATATATATTCCACATTTAATTAATAGATTTCAATGTAATCACTACTATTTGATAGGATATAGACCTAAAAACATATGCCAAAGTTCTTTTATACATGCATTCAAATAATAATTTTCCATAATAGATTCTTAATCTAGTCCATAAATTTGAAACTAATCTATCGATCATAATAGTCTATATGGGCCTTCAAGTTCATCAATGAATATATTCCACAAATTAAATCATTTATATACATATCAATAATAGTTAAATACAAAACCAATTCATCCCTATTTATTTTTGTTAAACACACTATACACTTAGAGGATCAACACTCCCATTATCATATAGGTGTTTGAATATTAAAAATAGAAGGAATTATTACAAAAAAACGTTGACATGATCCATGACACAAGAATAAATAAATGAGTGGTACTAACCTGTATAAAAAAGACTATAATAAGGTTATATTTCAAAAAACATGTAACACGCACAATCAACTATACCGATTGATCATCCATGATTCTTTATTCTCCACTATAAATCTACTTACTATCACCTCCATGATCTTTTGTTCCTTGTTGAGATTACATAACCAGATTAGTTTTTGTGATCCAGGAATAACATTATAGTTATTGGTTAGAGGATTATAATTATTCTAATTATATCCCCTCGTCGATGTATAAGCTATTTGATAAATATGTGATGCATGTCTCATACCATACATTGATCCTCTATGATAGAAGCAGTGGAGTTTTCCCATCTGGATATAGTTGTGACAAGGTCATGGTGGTGTTGTATAATCTCACTTATTTTGAGAAAAATAACCTAAATATAAATATCTAGGATATATATTTGAATGTAGAGGGACATTAAATTATTAGGTGGTCATATTTGGAGAGGCTCCATTACCTTGGATGCAGGTGTCCCTCATCTTCTTATTCCATGTGTTTGAGTTTCCACTAATTCACATGATTATATATATACTCCTTCTATCTATATTTCAAAAAATATCTTTTTTTAAAACCATTTTAATATTTACCATCACTATATAGTACATAATACGATGAAATACTATAAGTGTGTTAATATCAAGTTTCATCACAAACTCAATGATTCATGCCTTTAAGGATGCACTAGAAGCAAGATCTCAGGAAATGTGAACTGAGTTCATAAACATATTTTCATACTCATTCCTGTATAGATTATATTTTTTTATGCAAAATAAATAATTCATTAATATGATCTTCAATGTGTGAGGGTAGAATGTATTGTTGGAAAACTCACCAATTTCATCCCATATAATTCCTTGGATGAATTTATCTTCGATAAATAAATTCCACCATTGGAATCCATGATCCTCCAATATACCAACATAACTTTTAGCTCAGGTGGTGTACCCAAGAAATTAAAAATTCATTTCAGTATATTCAGCCATAGCTTCTCCATTTCAAACTCAAAATCCCCTCCCCAAAAATTACTGTATTATAATTATGAAGTTGGAAAAATTATTACAGTTTTTCATGGTTTTAATTCCTATTTCCTCTATAAATTGCTTGAAAATATTGAAATATGATTTAGATATGTTTTGGTTCCACTATGGTGTAGGTTTAACATTATTTTCAATTGAATATTCCTATAAATTCTTAGAAAATCTACCCAATGATACTTTCCAAACCCAAAAATCCTCATTTATTAACCACTCAATATAATCTATGGTTTTATCAAATTCAGATTCACTATATGAAACAATAAATAACCATTATTTTGAAAGTCATCTATTTTAAAAAAATTATAATTATTAAAATTCAAAACGTACAATGTAGTTTTATTGGGATGTATCAATAATAATTAATGCTTTAAATTACTAATAAGATAATCCTTTGATGATGATATAAAAACAATCATAAAAGTGTATTAGAAATTCATTGTACCCAAAAACCCAAGTAACGTGATTTTTATAATAAAAATAATAGATATTTATTTTCATTTTTGACATAAAAATATCATTGTTTCTATCTAAAGAGAAAGATAGTCCAACCCTAACTGATACCATTTGTAATATATTTCTGCAACTAATTATATTGAAAGGAGGTAGAGATGATAACATCCTGTGATGATATCCCCAATACACCAAAGGCTAGAAATAAATTTCAAGGTATTATGACAACATTGTGGGAATGGTTTCCTATGATAGATATTATAATCTGAAAATACAAAATATAAATATCCAATCCACCTATATGATTTATGATTATAAGTAATAGATAAGAATAAATAGACAAATTGAGAACAATATCATTGTAACAACCTAAAAAAGGAATATTTACTAATAAAACCATAGGAAAACATAACTCAAGTCATAAAAGTTACATGACCCCAAACACTAGCCAAACCATCTCCAATCTTAAACAACACCTACTATGCCCATAGTATAATGAAACTACACTGAAATTTAAACCATTCCATTACTTTGTCATGATTTATGGTATCTATAAATCCATCTAACTACCAAAGAAGGTACAGATTATAAACTCAGTAGGCAATCACCCAAATACTTCCTAACATACACCACTAGAATAGAAAATAGTTAACACATTTGAAATAAATAATTTAAAATAAATAAAGAATTTATATAAATCAATTAGTGTAATCCTTGTGAGAAAACCATAACCCATAACATTACAATTCTATCAAATTTGGAATAACCATTTCCATGTTCACATTCACACATATCTATCCATAAACTCAATATTTCTGTTACCATTGATAGTGTTACTACAAGACCACAGTCCATCCTACCTAGACATAAGAACTTCCAACCACACTCTATATTCTTTGAACACACTCCAACATAATTATTCCAAATTCCATACCAATAAATTTTACCCAAAACCCTTATTCATTTGAGTATATTTTTTGAAACACATTTTCCTCAAATAAATATAGTATAATTTTAAATTATACATTTTACAATTATAATAAAAGAGGGTTTTATAAATTTCACCAAATTTTCCATAATTTATAAAAATGAAATAATTCTTTTCATTTACTAAATTTCATAATGATAATATAGAAAACTACATAGAACAACAATATCATTATCTAGTTTTAAAAAACCTTCCCCTAATTAGATCCAATATGATATCATCAAAATTAAAATCTAAGAATAAATATCCATCCATGAAGAAAAATATCTATGACTCTAAGAGAGGGGATATGAGAAGAACTAAAAAGAACTAGGAAGAAAGAGAAAGAATATAGGATTATAAATGAATTTGAATCTCCAACACAATTTTATTCATTGAAAATTCACTTTTGGATAAATGAGAATTGTCTTGGAAGCCTATGGGTGTAAAAGAGTTTGAGACCCTATATTAATGGGATAATAATGAGGGTTTAAATGACTTAATCCAAATTAAAACAAATTTTTGGATAATTAACTATATATATCATGGTTAGGACACAAATTTGGTCCAACAAAGTTCTAACTATGTGATTGATACTTAGAATCACCTAGGTAGTACATTGTTGGACCTACCCAATTTAAAAAATGACACCCCAACATTGCAGTGCTTTTATATAAGGCCTACACCTCACACAGTTGTCCTACATGGTTTGAAAGCCCATCAAACAATACTGATTCTCCCACCATCACTACCCTCATTATTTTTGGAATGTCTCAGACCATTAAACATACTTATTTGAGTTTAATATAATAATTGAAGTTTCCATGGAAAGTTAAAAGGTGTTTAGTGGATGAAGGGAGTAATTGTTTTATTTATTAGAGGAGGAAGGGGTGTTTTAGAGGATGATGGTAGATCCAGGAAGTACATATCTGGAAACAAATCACTTGATCTATATGTCTTGTCGTAGACTTATGGTGGTAGATCACCAGTGGTAGATCACTGATGCTAGATCACTTGTTGTATATCATGGTGTATTGATCTCTAGTAGTAGATCTTTGGTGGTATATCTATTGTGGTAGATATATGGAGGTATATCACTAGTGATATATCACTAGTGGTATATCATTGGTGGTAGATCTATTTTAGTAAATATTTGGCTGTAAAACAATGATAGTAGATCTATAGAGGTTGATCATTGGTGGTAAATCACTGGTAGTAGATCTCTATGAATAAATAATCCTAGCAATATATTCCAATAGTATATCATCCTAGATGTATCCCAATGGTTGAACATCTTGTCCATAGATCGATAGTAAATCCAGTTTCTCAATAATTTCTATTTTTACCTATTGAAATATTGGTTTTGTGAAATAAAGATTTAAACTCATAATTAATTGAATTTAAAACCATTTTTAGGATGACAATTATATTATATTTTATTTAAAAACATTAGTCTTTTTAAATGGTTACACCATATATAATTGATGATAACCACATTTAATAGTCAAATAATCCATATAAAATACTGTTAGTTTGATATCTATTCATTATAAAAGGATTAACTTTCGTTAGTTCCATTATGATAACTTTCTCATGAGATAATAGTGTCTATATACTTTTCCTTTGGATTCATGGAAATCCATGGTTCAATTTCCTCATAGTTGGTTTCCCACTCTATGTGAAACAAAAGTTTTTAGTGAAATAAATTTTTATAATTTTTTTTTCTTTTAGGTATGGAATTTCCTTCATTTCTCTTTTTATGTGTCACAAAGGCTAGATTGATTTTATTCTCCTATGTATATAATATAGTATCAATATGAATAATTAAAAAATAATAGGGAAAATAAATTAAATTGGGGGAGAGGGAATGTGAATATAATTATATTTCAAGCATTATTATGAGTGATACTATAACTGTATAGGAAAAATTACTTACTAAAAATTGTGGTCATTTGTGGATTGTTTTTTGCTACTGTTGTGATGTTATGAGAGCACTATTTTTGTGATTGTTTGATATCATTATTAATGGAATATTTTAATCATGTATATTCAGATAAGTAAATGGTTTCCCTAGGATATGTGGCTTGTGTGATAAAACACCTTTATAGTGAAGTAGAACTGATAAATTTCCCCTTTTTAAAATATAAAAATTCATTATTATGTGAAACATAGTGTGAGTTTGTGTAAGTGGTTTTATAGTATGAATTTTGATGTTAATTTGGTGTGTGTTGTGGTGGATGTGATGGGTCATTGTGATATGATATATGTATCTTATATGTGTTTAGGATACTGTCACATCCCCCTCCCCAAATGGTGTAACTTTACTAGGATGACAATGTGATAAGGGAGATAGTGACTCACAAGTCCCACATCTAATAGGCCCTGGGTGGCTGAATTGCACCAAGTGTATAGTAAACACACAAATGGCAGGAATTATCCTGTAAGAGAATACATATAGAAAAGGGAGATAATACATAAAACAACTAACTCAAACTCATTCTGTAATATAAAAGAAATACATATTACACATATGTAATGTCATGAAAAACTACTACAACTGAAAGGGAAAACTACAAGTACCAAAGGAAAGTAAAAAAATAACAGTGACCATGAAGCCTGAACAGATCCTATAACCCAATGCTAGTAGCATCCAGCCTAATCTCCAACCTGCACCATGTTACATGGAAACAATATAGATATACATAGGGTGATTATAATTGCATACATATTAGGATCCTCCCCAGAGCCTCTCAGGTAAATGTAAAGAGATCACACTAAATTATAGAGAACAAAAAGTGAAACTAACTCTTCACCTAAATAAGTATACTATGTTCCTATCCTCACCATGGATACTCTCACCATGTATCACTTACAAGAGTATATAATATAATAACGAATATCAAGGTTACCATACTACCACTTCCACACTATTTTTTCCACTTTTCCCTAATGTTCCACATGCAAAGCATATCTCTCCAAAAATGAGAGGCCACATACACCTAGGTGATGCACCACAACATTCAACTTGTGAAACAAAACCACTATGTCCATGTAACCAAAGTAATCAGGAAGTTTCCTAGATCCACCACAACTCGCATAATGTGTATCATTCATTTTTCATTATACCTCAATCCATTATAGCGCATACACAGAGTAAGGATCCTCAAGCCACTATAGCCTATACACGTTACCCCAATAGTATTCCATATGAATCTTTATCAATAATATGTGTGTGTGAATAACCACTAGCCATTACAACCCTCTACACACATATGTGGGGAAAACTAACCGTTATGACTACCAGCACAAGTAACTACAAAGAGATGAGAGCAGGGCCAAAGGGGGTAGTTCTGAATCCATCCTCCCACTAGAATGTTGGGGAAAACAACCCACAGGCCTCAGAATCCCTAGGGTGTCAGTTTCCCTAACTGAGGGGATGGAGTGGAGTATAGAAACAAAAAAGGTATATAATATACTATAGCTGAAAACCACTCTATGGGAATAACCTAGTCTTATACTGAACTGTAGTTATGTCTCTTAGACTTTTGACGACCATTTCTAAGACTAGGTATCCAATAAGTACATGATGATTTAAAGATCATTATTACATTACATCATTCCATTTTTATGAGTTCCAAATTAGGGTAATTAATTATTCAAACATTAATCGACCATTAAAAATGTCAAATTATATTTCATTATAAACACAATCAAAGTCCATTGTTCCTTTAAATTTCATCCTCAAAATTACATCCTAGAAATATCCAACCGCATGGGTTAACATCATTTATTCAATAATTTATTAATAGCATTATAACATTACCATATTCTCAATCATTATAAGAAAACATTATAAGATACGAAGCATGAAAAGATCAACCAAGTTAGTAGGTGGACTACCTGTAATGTATTTTCCACCTATAGAAGGAGTGTAAAATCATCCTCCCTCAAGAATCTAAAGACATATAGCATGTGGTACACCTTGTGTGTCTTCAGCCTTTTTGGATAGAGGGTAAGAAAGACCATCTTCCTTGAGTAGTGAGGAAAGTAAAGTAGATTAACAACCAACAAGATTTTGCTATCACCCAATCATTCACATCGAACTCGTTTCATCATCTCTGGTGTCCTCTTAGACACCCACAAAAATAAATTAGTGTATCTCACAACATTAGACATAAATGACTCCCACAACCATGGGCCTCCCTATGCCCACATATCACAACATCCATCCAGGATCATAAAAAAAGTATTATGAAATAATCATCATATCAACTAGTCTATTGGACCTTAAACAAGGCATCCAACCTACATACATAATGAGAACTCTTGGCCAAAAAGCACAAGGCAATCAACCTTACAAGAAAGAGGGAAACTTAGAAACCTACCAGGCATTATATTTTATCAAATAGCTAGTTATTTAATCTATATGGAATCAAAATAAAATATTTGAAGGTTCAAACTATGAAAAACTTAAAGATAAATCTATGATAGCTATAAAAAATTATGTAAACATGATTACTACATCAATTTGATTAATAATAAATTACAACAAAAATAACCAGATTCATACACATGCCTCATTATCTTTTCAAAATAATTATCAATTAATTTAGGATTTACATTCATTACCAATTTCTTCAAGAATGACATGATAACAAGAAAAACATATATATCATACTACATATAAAAAAGGAGGCAATAATATACGATCTATACTAATATATAAATCCAATTCAAATAATTATTATGTTAATTACATTGTGATCTAGTGGGATAAAACATACTAACTCTACAGTTTCACTAAAATGAATAGAGAAGCCACGAATCCCCTACCTCAAAATGTTTTTTATGTTCCTTTCTCGTGAATGGATCAAATCAACAGGTCATGATCGCCTTCCCCACATCAACTTCATCCACTCGAGGATGTTACAACACAACCACATAAAAAAATGAAAATAAACTCTCCTAGAACCATGGAGATCAATGACATAGAATGAAAAAGAGAAACCAGAGATGGAATATCGATGAAAAACAATGAACTTAGGGAGATGTTACCTCGATTCGAAGATGGATTGAAGAAGGAAGTGGGGAACCGATCCAGGATGAAGGAATCTCTAAATGATGAAGTGGGAGTCGTCTAGGTTGTCTGGGGTATAGAAAGAGTGTTCTCAAGCCATAGGGTTTGAAAATCCCAAGAGGCTAGGTTTCATTAAAATACAATGCGGTTGGACAATACCTAACATGTACCTCTCCGTCACGTCCTATACTACCTCGAGGCTAACTTACACCAAAAAATGAGTTGTCTCAGCACTTAGTTTTATTTTTTAGAAATAAGAATGCTATAACTCATGCCCCACATGGCCACATCCTATATCCACCCTTGATTCTATATTATCTACAACAAACTCTTCCAGACATCCTCTAAGCCTTCTTCGAGCACCTCGGTCATCAAAAACACCCAAATGGTCAATCCTTGCAGATTCAGGCCCTTGTGTCAGATACCTCTCAAACAATTCTCATCTTCTAGAATCCAAAACCATGATAGGTTTGAAATAGAAAATGGGTTTTCTACCCCCCCCCCCATAGATATACCCCCCAAAAGAGTGGAATCCATAAAAGCAAAAAAATAATTCCATCTCATAAAATTAATGGTCTCCAACCACAAAGAGAACATCATTAAACGAAAAGAGTTTAACATAAAAAACTAGGGGTATGATGGATGTATCTGTGAATCACATTCCTATGTACCGTACTCCACACCACCATGTATGTACAATACATGATCCAAGGGGATATCACTCTCGAGCAACACCTTCCCATTTAGATCCTGGATCTCTATAGGCCTCTCCTTGTAAGATACATCATCATCAATATCAATATACCCTCAATCGATGACATGAGAGTCATCATGAAGATAAAGATGGATTTGTGACACATGAAAAAATATTCTATATGGATCATCTATTGGGGAATTGATACTTGATAAACCACATCTACAACACAAGACAACACCTGAAAAGACCCAACAAACTAGGGATACAACTTACTCCCATGACCAAACCATCGATTCCCACGACGGGGAGTCACCTTTAGAAACATGTGTTCCCCAACATCAAAGTCCAAAGGTATCCTCATTTTATTGGAATATGATTTATGGCGATCCCACGCAGCATTCATCCTCTCACAAATCACTTGAACCATCTCTTTCATGTTTTGTACCAGTTCCAACCCGATAATTGCTGACTCTCTGACCCCAGTCCAGCACAATGAAGAATTGAAAGATCAGACATTCAAGGATTCAAATAGTTCCATACTAATAGTGGAGTGAAAATACTATTGTAGGAGAAATCCACCAAGGGTATGTGCCTCACCCATGAACCTCCAAAATCCAGGACACAAGAGCACAACATGTCTTCAAGAGCATGGATGTTCTGTTCTATCTATCCATCCATCTTCGAATGAAAAGAAGTGTTAAGTCATAACTGAGAACTAAAATAATTGTGGATACCTATACACATCGTAGAGGTAAAATGATTACATCGATCAGAAATAAGTGCCCTTGGGACTCCATGAAGCCTCACCACCTCTTCAAGATACTGCATCAAAAAAACCTCCACTAAGAACGAATGCTTGATCGCTATGAAGTGGGATGATCTCATTAAGCGATCTACTACCACCCAAATATAGTCATGGCCTCCCTAATATCGATATAAAATAGTAACAATTTCCATTGAGATGCCCTACCACATCCACTGAGTAACAACCAATGGCTGGAGAAAACCACAGTGAACATAATGTTGAACCTTCACCTTCTGGCATACCAAACATTGAGACAAAAACACAAAAACCTCACGCTTCAGTATAGGACAACAAAACAGACTCCTAAAGGCTCGATACATATTTTTCATTCCAGGATACTCCACTAAAGGCAAACTATGCAACTCTATGAGAACCATATCTCACATATCCAAAGGAATGAAAATCCTTCTTTGATACAACACTCATTGTTTTTTCATACTCAGACCAACAATTAGGGGACCCACCACAAACAACTCTTTCTCTACAGATCTCCACCTCAATATCCCCAACTGTGACTCTTCCACCTACTGCACCATAGATGACTGCATGGTCATCTAAAAAATAAAACCTTTTTCCTCAACTTCTCCCATATCGAGATGTAATGTGGAAAATTCTTCCATTACTCTCTAGGAATCACTAGATTTTGACACGACATCACTACAAGGTTTCCTGATCAGAGAATAAGCTACAAGTTTCCCCTGTATAGGTGTATAGGATGTTCTGAAGGAATATTAATGTTCCAACTCCATCCACCAAAACTATTTTAAGTTCATGTCTAGCTAGGAGAAAACATATCATTGGCTCTTCTGATCGGTGAAAACCACAAACCACTCCCCAATGAGGTAATGTCTCCACAACTTCATAGAAAACACCACACCTGCCAACTCAATATCATGGGTTTCATAGTTATATTAATGGGAATGAAACTGTTGTGACCCAAAAAATAAATTGATCTCTACTACATCAGAAGACAACCTAAACCTAAATGCGAAGCATCACAAAAAACATCAAACCAAACTCCCTCTGCTGGAAGACAAAGAATAAGAGCACTTACAATATTCTCCTTTAGATACTCAACAGATTACTAACACTGATTAGTCCACATGAATGACTAATCCATCATTTTAAATACTGTTAAAGGAGTCACAACTCGAAATAAATTGACTACTAACCTCATGTAGTAATCTAAAAGACCTAGGAAACTTCATACATTTGCCACTATCTTAGGGGATACCCAAGACACCACCACTTATATCTTTGACGGATCTACATTTACTCCCTGTTGGGGCACCATGTGCCTCAAGAAGAAAACTTCTCGAGACCAAAAATCTCATTTAGAAAACATCCCAAATATATGATGTTAACGAAGAACTCCCAAAATAGTGTGCAAATGCTCTGCATGCGCCTTCTTAGACACGGACTACGCAAGGATGTATTTGATGAAAACCACCATGAACTTATATAGTAACTCAAAAAACAAAACATTCATCAATACCATGAATGCAGCTAGATCATTATTCATATCAAATGGAATTACAACGAACTCATAATGTCCATGAAACCAATGGAAAGGATTCATCAGGATATCTTCATCTTTCACACACATCTGATGATCTACTAAATAAAAGTAGATCATTGAGAACCAAATTTCACCCTTATGTTTATCTAGTAAATCATCAATCTGAGGTAGAATAAATTGATTCTTCAATGTATTTGTGTTTAAGTTATGATAATCAATACAGAACCGCAAACTGCAATCGGCCTTCCTCATAAAGTAAACCGGTGCTCCACATGGTTACACACTCGGACAAACAAAACCACACTGTAACAGACTATCAGGATGTATACATATCTCACATAACTCAGAAGGGCCATCCAATATAGATACATAGAGATATGAGAGGGGTATGGCTATAGCTCGATTCCAAGCTCGATCTCTCATCAAGGGGGCAATACTAAAACCACTTCTGGAAAGGCATAAGGGTACTCTTCTATGACTTTGGGAAACGCCACTTGCTAAAGCTCTGAAGAGCGCAACATCAAATCAGCTATCAAGGAAGATAAGGAGGGAAAATTCCTCTGACCCATCCGAGGGTCTCGATCTCCAACAAACACTCCTGGCTCTCTATTATTATCGAATAACACAACCTGACTCATGAAGAAGTTCAAAATATCCTATACTGTATACAACCAATCCATGCTGAGGTTCACATCAAATGGCTGTATCCATAAACATAGGAAATTTCCCCAAGAGTGGTGTTTCCCCAACACAAGATCACAGTCACTACATACATCAAACTTACCATCTCATCCTCGAACTGGAATAGTCAACCCCAAGGTAACTAGAATCTTATCTACCTCAAGTCCCCAAGAATGGAAAATGGATGGTGATATGAAGGAGGGAGTGTCTCCTAAATTAATCAACAAATAATCCTAAGTAGAAAATTAGAAAATGGTACTTCGAATGATGTCTTGCTCGCCTGGAACAGGTAATAATAAAGCATGAAGATTACAACAACATCCTCCACTACCCCTTTGACCTTGATGATGACCACCATCACGATCTTTCTCTACTCTCTAAGGATGGGGAGCATTATGGTGTTGTCCTCTTCCTTCCCCATCTACTATCTACTGATCCAAATCTAGTGCAACCTACTACGACTTCCTCATATTGAACTACCTATAAGGAAGAACCAAGAGTGGAACATCATGTGAATTCTAACCAATATTAATGGTTGGACACTCTCTCTACTGATGAACTCAGCCGCCACAAGAAAAACAAGTGTCATATACCTCATCATAGGTATGAGAGCCACCACACCTGGAGAAATGAGATGCTGAGGGCTGGGAACTACCCCAAGCCAAACTAAAACTCTTCTATCCCAATAACCTAGAGCCCAAAACCATTGCTCTACTTCATGATTAATCATAACAACTCCCCTATCATGAAGATCTTGTTCAGGCTAACTTCCTCTCGATGACCTTTTCCCTCGCAAACACCTCAAGATATGTCCTTAACATAAATGAGGTGACCTGACATTAGATCACTAGACACAAAGACTCCTTGAAATTATTCTCCCAAGACTCCTCATCTGGAAATAGCTATGAATCATATCGTAAATAATTCCTAAAATGGGTTGAAAAATATCACACAATAGAGCTCTTGTATCGAAGGGTATGAAGCTACTAGTGATTGCATGGATTCACGTTAAAATAGAGAATTCATCTCTAAACATTTCTCAGAACTAATCCCATGATATCATCAATTCCTTGTGATACCTGAGGAAAAAGATCCACTACTACCTCGCTTCCCCACATAGCATCGTCAGAACCAAAGACACCTAGTGCTCCTTCTATGAACGAACCAAACAAAAGGGTATCTCAACCTCTTAAAACCAGTGTTCCTTGACTTCATCTAAAACTAATCCCTCATAATTATGCAAAATATAGTGCTGAAACTATTAATGTGTCCTCTTCTAATTTTCTTCATCGTCAACCTCTACCCTGCGGTGATCTATTAGTGCATCCTACTGGACATCTTCTATGAAAACCTGACAAGGACATCAACCTAGAGCCATACATGAAAAATAAAAAATAGTTAGAGCTTATAAACCTAGAGTATGGAATAATCAACATTAATTAATTAATTAATTGTTTTACTTCATTAATTTTAGGTAAACCTATACCATGGTCCACACATTCCACCACAGGAACAATGATAATGATGCATGATCCATTATTTGGTCTCAACCCTACAATTAGTATCACCTCATTTATTAGCCAATATAAACTTTAAGGTCCATCCCACAGAACACATCGGGGCCTAAATGCCTATGTCTCAACTACTCTCCAATGTTTACATCACTTTCTAATCCTAACTAATGTTGTTTCCCTACTAAACCTTGTGACCTCACCTGTGGATAACACCAAACTCTATCTTATCCCTCAACCTCACCCTCTGATAACACTTTGTCATGTTCCCCTCCCTGAAAGGTGTACCCCTCTTGCGCTGGAAATGTGATAAGGTAGATAGTGACCCTGAGTCCCACCTGCAGTAGGCCATGGGTTGGAAACTAGAACCAAGGGTATAGTAAACACACAAATGGGAGTCATTACCCTCTAATAGTACACATACAGAAGAGAGAGATAAGGAATACACCAACCAAATCCAAATCATTATTCAAAATAATATAAATCTAATGTACACATATATAATGTCATGAAAAAAATACTATAACTAAAAGGGAAAACTAGAAGTACCAATGTAACATAAAAATAGCAGCTACCACAAATCCCTAACAGCTCATATAACCCCATGCTAGTAGTAACCATACTGATCTCTAACCTGATCTAAGTGACCTGAAAAATAGTTTAGATATATGTAGGATGAGTGTAATAGTATACTCAGTAGGATCCTCCCCATAGCATCTCATGAAAAAGTTAAGAAATCATGATAAATCTCAGTGAACATCAAGTGAATCTCACTCATTTCATAAACATGTATACTTAGTTCCTAGACTCAACATTGATACTCTCACAAAGTATCTCATATAAGGGTATATAATATAATAAAAAAATCAAGGGTACCCTGTAATCACTTCCCCACTAGTTTTCCACTTTTTCCCAACATCGGTCGTCCTAAGAATCTCTCTCCCAAAGGCTTGTCCGCATACACTGGGGTGAAGTAGCACAATATGCACTTCTTGCAACAAAACCACTACATCCACATAACCAAAGTAACCAGGTTGTTTTCGAGATCCACCATATCTTGCATAATGTTTATCATACTTTAAGCACTATACCTGAATCCATTACAACCCATACAATGAGTAAAGAACTTCAAGCAATCACAACCTATACATATTACACATATAGTAGTCCATAAAAAAATATATCTAGAATATATGTGTGTGAATAACTACAAGCCATTACATCCCTCTACACAAATGTATGGGGAATGCTAACCATTGTGTATACCAGCACAACTAACTAGCAAGAGAAGAGAGTAGGGCCAAGTGGGGTAGTCAGCCATCCATCCACCCACTGGAATATTGGAGAAAAAATCCCCTAGGGCTAAAAATCCCCAGGGTGTCAGTTTCCCTAACTGACGGGGTGGAGTATCATATATAAAGGTAAAAAGTATAGAATATAATATAGATTGCAACCACTCTTTTAGTATAACCTAGTCTTAGAATCATCTATAGTTAATATCTCTCGGACTCCTGACTACCACTACTATGACTTGTCATCCGATTAGAACACAACCATTTAAAGAGTTGTTTACATTACTTCATTCCCTTTTTATCTGTTGTACATTACATTAAAAAAAAATTAAACATTAATTAACCATAAATAATTCCAAACTATATTCAATTAGCATCAGACTCAATGTCCACCATTCATTTAATTTGCAACCTCATCATTGCATCCAAGAAATATCTTACCCCATTGATTTACATCATTTATTCAGTCATTTATTAATAACATTATCACTTTCCATATTCCCAGAAATTCTATAAAGTCATTATAAGCTATAAAACATGAGGGTCTCATCCCAGTGAGTAGATGGACTACCCGTCATGTCATTTACACATATAGTAGAATCATAGAACCATTCCCACTTAAAAAGATAAAAAAGAAAAACATGTGTTATACCTTATGCATCTTCTCCCCAATTAGAAGGATGTAAAGAAAGACCATAATCCTTGAGTAGTGGGGAATGTAAAGAAGATAAGAAACTAAAAAGATTCATCTAGCACCAAATCATTAACATAGAACCCATTTCGTCATATCTGATGTCCTCCCCAACACCCACAAGCATAAACCGATGCAAATCGCCACTATAGGCATCAACTTCTACCACAACCAATGGGCCTCCCTACCCCCATATATCACAACATCCATCCAAGATCACATCACAACAAAAGAAATATGAAACAACCATCATATACACTGGTATCATGGTCCTTAAACAAGACATCCATCCTATATACATAATGAGAACTCATGACTCCAAAGCACAATGAAGTTTTCCTTATAAGATAGAGGGTAACTCAGAACCCTACAATGAATTATATTTTATCAAATAGATGATTATTTATTCCTTATGTAATTAACTAATTTATTATTTTTAGTTCCCAACTACGATCAACCTAAAAAGAAAGCTATCATAACTATCAAAAAATTAATTAAGTTTTTTTACTACATCAATTTGATTGACATCAAATTACAACGACAACAACAAGATTCATTTACATGACTCTTTTTCATTGAAAATTAATAATCATTTAATTCTGGATTTAAATTATTTACCAATTTCCTCAAGAATTCTATGCTAGTAAAAAATCGTAGATATCAAACTATCTAGAAAAAACAACTACCAATAACATAAAATCGATACCAATTTATTAATTAGGTTAAAATATTTATTATGTTTATTCCATTATGATCTAGTGGTAAAAAAAATTCAAACTCTATAGTTGAATGTAATAGAATATAGAAGCCACGAATCCCCTACCTCAAAAGGTTTCTCACGTTCTTCGCTCTAGAACATATCAAAGAAACATGTCACCATTGCCTTCCCCACAAAAACTACATCCCACCATGGATGTAATGACACTACATCATAAAAAACCACAATAAACTCCATTATAACCATTTATATCAAACTCTATATCATGGAAATGGGAAATGTGAGAAGAAAGAATGAATAAAAAAAATGAACTGAGGTAGATATTACATCAAATTGAAGATGGATCGAAGAAGGAAGCAGGGAACCGATCCTAGATGAAGGAATCCCAAAATGTTGAAGAGGGAGGCATCCAGGTCATATGTGGTTGAGAGTGGGGTGCACTCAAGGCATAGGGTTTGAAAAACACGAGTGGTTGGGTGTCTTTTAAATACCCAATGGTGGGGTAGTACATGACAGGTACATCCGCATCACGTCATGTACCACCTCAAGGATGAATTACACTAAAATACACATAGTCTCAGCACTCAGTTATATTTTCCTAAAACTCAAATGGTATACATCGTTCCCCCCTTAGTCACATCGTGTACCCCATATTTCCATCTTGTCCTGAAAAAACTCTTCCAAACATCCTCTGAGCCTCCTCCAAGAACCCTGGTCTTCGAAATCATTTAAAGGTTCAATCCTTAAATATTTTCTCCCTTTAAATTATTGTATAGGTATATTTTTGATGGGTTTTGTGGTTGTGCTATATAGAATTTATGATGTTATGATGTGTAGATGTGGTGAAGGATGTTTTATGTGGTTTGGAATGTGGTAATAGTGTGTGTTTTTTTGGGAAGGAGGCTAAATGTGTTGGTTTGTTGTTCTTCTATCTTTTTGGTATGTCGTTATAGTTTATAGGGTTTTATTTTAATTAAATTAGAATATGGAAGTTTAAATGTGACTGAAATGGTTAACGAATGTTGAGTTAAAATGGGAAGTGGGTTAAATGTGAATATGGTTAATGAATAAGTTAAAGGCGATTGAAATAATTGGATGAATTGGTTGTTTAATTGATGTTGGTTGGCAATGTGAAATATAGAAAATGGATTTAATTGAAATGGGTGTTGAAATTTGAGACTTGGATTATGTCCTATTTTGATGTGTTGTTCATTTAGAAGTTTAAGTTTATTTTTCAAAGGTTGTTAGGTTATGTGGTTATTTTTTGTTATGGTTAGTTCCTTGGTTGAGAACCAAAAAAGTGGGATTGTGTTCTTGATATTATATATACCATGTCATTTCCTTGTAAACTTTAATACAAACCCAATGCATTTCAAGAACTTGGTTTCGATAACCACATGTTTTGGGGGATTTTTTTCCCAAATTCATGCTGATAAAAATTGATGGATACCCCCCACTCTTCCTGAATCCCTCTTCTAGGTGATGATCACATACAACCTCTATAATGGACAGAAATAAAAAATATCCACTATTGAGATGTGACATTTTTAGAGGTATTAACCTTGGTGTATTTAGGAGTGATATGATGTGATATATTATGGTGGTTGTCATTCTTGGTAGGAGGAGGGAACAAGGTTTATTTCCATCATTTTCATGATACCCTACCACACTAGTTATGAGATACATTGTTATGTTTTTTCCCGAGAGCCCTCAGAAGAGATGTTAGTGATGTGATTCCCCATGTTTCTATGATCAAGTTGTGTAGTAATGTTATGTGTAAGACATGAGAGTGATATGATGTTTTTTATTGGGGTGTGAGAGAGGCTGGTCAGAGGGAAAGTGGTTCAAAGTACCATTTATTGATATGATTAATAATATATTATTATACAAGTTCTGTGTTATTTGGTGAGCATGCCTTGGTGAGCTTCCGGATGGATAGTTGACCCAGTCAGGTGTTATTGGTTTTGATGTTTTCTCACCGATTCATTAGTATTCCTCTTATATATTTTCATGAGATAATTTCGTTTTCCTAATGCATATACATGTATTATGACCCTATATATATACAATGATTTTAAGGTTTTTATGGGGACTTCATGGAGCATTTTGGACATTACTATCTTGAAAATTTAGAGTTGTTAATGTTTCAATACCATATATTTTATTTTGGAGTTTTCATTTGAAGTCTTTTATCTATATTTTTTTAATTATACATGCATTGTGGTATTTTTTCATTTTTATGATACTTCTTATATTTTCTAATGGGTTGTTAATCTTATCTCGCAATCAAATATTGTTATAAAGGATAATGAATCCCATTTTATTATATTTTTATACCCATGGTTTTAGTCACTAGACTAGTTCCTACAGGAGGTGGGACTTGAGGTTCATTATCTTTATCCCCTAATTGTGGCATATTTAGAGGGAGGGGGTAGTGACATTTTGGTATCAATAGTTTTGGTTAAGGAATTGGATTTATTTCATAGTTAAGAATTTTGAGGATTTCATGGATATCTATGGAAACATTGCACGTTGATCTTGGTGCATTATAAAAGGAAGTGAGACTAAATAGGACATGTTATTTTATCCCCCACCCATGATCTGATGAAAAGACTCTAAGACTACCTAATGACTATGTGAAGTTGCACTACATTTTGGGAATAGAACTAGGAGAGGTATATGCATCATGATTGATTTCAATTGTGATTGAATGAGGTTGTTTCAAGAAGTTTATGAAATTTATTAAATAAATCATGAAATTATATATGTTTTCTCTAGATTTTAACAAGCTATAGACGTTGATGAATTTTTTTATCTGATGAATTAATCATATAACCAGAACGAAAAAACTAAAATATTTGTTAAACTTCATGATATTATTGTTTGAAAAATTGTTGAGTCTTGAATGTGTTGTTTCATTTCCTATTATAACATGTTTCTTCATGAATTAAATTTTGTTTCTTTCTATAAAATTTATAACATGCCATATTGATTTCCTAATTATAGGAAATTTTAAATAAGTAGGTTTTTATTGTGATGTGAACAAAATTCATAATTTTAACATCCTTATGAAGCATGATACCTTGAATATATTTCACCTTGGTAGGATGAAATGAGTTATTTTGAAACCATTATTAAATGTATTATAGTTCCTATGTGAGTTAATATTCCATGCGTTGCTTTAAATTTGTAATTTAGCATAATCATGTGTCATTAGGTCGTTATAAAACATAGTTTCAGACATTTAAAATATGAAATATATGAAAATATCCAACTTATTTATTGATAATTCCTTTGGAATTGGAAAACATGAAAATAATAACACATTCATTATTTTTTGAATAATAAAAATTCTATAGTATTAATATGATCATATTTTTTTGTATGTGTTCAGTAGGAAATTCTAGTAACATTATTTATAGATATTTGAATAAATTATAATCATGAGTATTGGTAACCTTTTTAGAATTAAATTTTTTTAAATTATTAAAATTATTCTTTCTATGATTGATTTATAATTTTACGTTCTAAATAACCATTTCACACATGTTGTGTTTGGAGTTTTTTTATGGGAATCATTTCTAATGTTGAAAATATTTTTGCTTTAACATGATAAATTCTAGTATATGAGACTTGATTATGTACCATGTTTAATATTTTTCATTTAAAAATGGAATTAGAATTATTTTATCTTTATTGAATTATATAAAAATGTTTTTATGAGAAATTTAATTATTAATGAATGTTTAATTCAAGCATGATAAATCACGAAATATAGTAACCGAACCTGTGTAATTAAATGTTTTTATTAGAGAGCATGTTTTATTTCAATAATTATGAAATAATTTTGTGTATATGATAGGGTATGTTAATTTCTCCCATGAACCTAAAAAAATAAATGACGTTGGATGTGTTTTTCATTGATAATAATATGAACCTAGAATTTATTGTTTATGCATAATATACATTTTTAGGACCAATAAGGGTCTATATACCCTGAGAGTGGGGTGAATCAAGGTATGGATATTCTTTTTCAAAATTCTTCCTACCCCACTCAATCATGAACTCTTTATTACAAGGGTCACTTTTTTTGCACTTGTGTGTTTATTGTGATCACTTATTTTCTTCGTTATCTGAAGATGATGATTTAAATGCAATGCAGGGAAGTAAGAAGGCAGACACAACGATTTTTACTTGGCTCACCCTCACTGGGCTACGCCCAAGGAGCATATGCCGACAAGTTTCCGGTCGTACCAAATTCCACTATTCTTCACTAGATGTGGATACAAGGGTTCAGGAATAGTAACTATGTCCCAGGCTCACTGCCTTTACAAGGTTTAGGGTAAGCTCACTGCTTTCCCAAGGGTCACTCCCTATTTCCTTCTCTCTGGATCACAACCGATGGAGAGGATCACCTTCTTCCTCTTCCTTAGCTTACTACTCCAGAAGGAATCCGCTCATAGTTTATAGACATTAAGGTCTCTTCATTTTCATCAATTAATGCATCCTCCACTATTGATATATGCTCTTTTGATGTTCAATGTTCATCCACTAATTAATTTCTCTTTGCACCAATGGTATCAAGCAATCTTCCAGCCTTCACGTAGCCCTAAATAACCACCGTGAATCAACCTTACTTGGTGGGTAGGTCTAACCTGACATGCAAGTATCGGCCTGCAGGTCACAACTGGAACGCAAGTCACTTCAAACACTTGTACGACACAATATTCTGCAACTCTAAACCTGCACGACTCAACCCCTTTTACGCCCAAACCAATATTGGCACGTAACAACTAACCGGCGCGTAGCTTCAAACACTGGCGCGCAAGTCCACCTGCGTGACCAGACACCACTTGCATGACCACCACACCTATGCGATGGGAGCTCTAATTTTTCTAAGTGTTAAACTCCGTCTAAAATGAGGAGGGGTGGTCCAGTATTTATAGGCATTTGGTCAACCTACACGACATCACACAAGTCCCCCCTCAGCGCGCAAGTCTCGTTGCGTAGGCCTCTACCCCTACAAGTCACTTGCATGGCCCTCTTTCCTTTTCCATATTCCAAAGATCAGATTTTGAAAAACATATTCCACGCAGCTTTCCAATCCTCCTGGACACCGGCGCACATGTCCTTTCATGGCGCACATGTCACCTGCATGACCTCACCAATTCCTACGCGACCCTCTTTTCTTTTCCATATTTTTACCTTCTAATCTAGAAAAACACTAGGCGCCTCTCCTTCAAGTACATGGAGCACAATTCCCTTTTCCATAAACACTTTTCTTCATTTGTCGATTTTTAGGCCCAAAAATTTCGCAAACACTGGAAAACGGTGCCACATTGTATCTGCTCTTTTTGTACCTCCTCCAAATAATCCATTAATTTGTCGACATTCCTAAATCAAACATAGATCTTTGAGCATAGCTCTTGAACTTGACATTCCACCATGAAATCCCAACAAATTTTTATGTAATGGGTTTCTTTGTCAACAATCACAACAATGATGTACACTTTGTCAGCAAGCACAATCACCTCAAAAATGCTTCAATGACACATTGAGGGATTTATGCCCAAAAACCTCCCCCTTTGGGTTTATTGACAAGTCTTCCACAAAAAGATACATCATTAATTCTTCAGCCACCATTCGCCTTTTGAGATTCTGATAGCGATCAAGGATTTACTCAACACATACTCTAAGCCCACATGAGCAGTACTCGGCATGAGAAACAAGAGTAAATGAAAATTTTATCAATGAATCACTTCATCTATGACATCCACTGTTGACACCAAACTGATACCAATTTTTTTTGTAATTTTTGGAAATACATGGAAATATTCTTACCGTATTCCAACACCACTCTTCTGCTTTTATCACAATCCTCACCTGCCGTTATATCTTTTCTTTGATTGATCACTTCTATCATTATAAAATTTAATATGCTCACCCTTTCTAATAGCTCTCCCCCTATCTCGCTTCTTCACTTGTCAGATTCTCCCCATATCATTCATGATTTATCATATTTCCAAACTTTCAAATTTCCAAACTGTCTCCCCCTTGAACAGTTACTATTTTCCCCCCTTTTTCAATGAACCCAAATGTCACTCCTTTGCTGTCTGTAACAGAGTAGAGATTACATATCAGCACATTAGGGGGAAAAAAGCATACCTCGGGGTGAGGGGGTGGTTCCACATCCACACTCTTTTAAGTGGGAGGAGCCAACTGAACATCTAGAGCCAGTCGATGCCTCTAAAAAGCTTCCTTGGGTAAGGCCTTTTTCAGAATGTCTGCAACCTATAGCTCTGTAGGCACATACTCCATCTTTATGATTCCCTACTCAACCTTCTCCTTTATAAAATGATACTTTATCTCAATTTTCTTCATCCTTGAATGATGGAAATGATTTTTTCTCATATTTATAGCACTTGAGTTATCACACTGGATTCCGATCAGATACTTCACTTCAACTCCCATGTCTTCAAGCTGCTGCTTCAACCACAATTACTGTGTGCATGCTTCAGTGGCCGCAATATACTCAGCCTCTACAGTGCTCAATGAAATAAAATCTTTCTTCTTTATTAGCCAAGAAATAAACAATCCACCAAGATAAAATGCACCTCCTGACATTGATTTTCTATCATCTGCTGATCCGGCCCAATCTGCATTTGTGTAACCCAATAACATTGATTGAGACTTTTCATTATACATCAGACCAAAATCCACGGGGCCTTCGGTATACCAAATTATTCTATTCACTGCGAGCATGTGGATTTCCTTGGGATTACTCTGAAATCTTGCTTCTTGGCATGTGTTGAAAATAATATCAGGCCTTGTTGCGGTCAAGTACAACAAACTTCTAATAAATTACATGTATTCTGTGATATTAACTACCTTTCCATCCTCATCTTTTGATAATTTCATCCGGGTAGCAACCGAAGTTTTCATCTCCTTGGAATTCTCCATGAGAAACCTTCTCAAAACCTCCTTGGAATATTTTGATTGAGAAATGAATGTTCCATTCCTTCCTTGTGTCACCTGTAGACCAAGGAAAAATGTTAGCTCTCCAATCATTGAAATTTCAAACTCATTTTTCATGAATTCAGAAAATTGTCTACATTGAGCTTCATCTGATCCACCCAATAAATTTTCATTGACATACACCAACACCATCATCCTTTGATTACTATCACTATTGAAATATAGATTGTAATCAACTCCCCCACACTAGAAACCACGATTCTTCAAGTACTGATCAAGCCTTGAGTACCATGCACATGGTGCTTGTTTCATCCCATACAATGCCATCTTTAGCCTAAAAATATTGTTCTCATCCTCATGAATGAGGAAACCATATGGCTTCTCAATGTACACCTCTTCTTCTAGAACCCCATTTAGAAAATCATATTTGACATCCATCTAGTACACTTTGACCTTTCTTTGCACTGATATGGAAAAAAATAATCTGATTGTCTCCAACCTAGCAACTGGTGCAAATGTATCATCAATGTCAATACCCTCTATTTGGGAGTACCCTTTGCACACCAGTCATGCTTTGTTTCGAATCACTATGCAATCTTCGTTCATCTTATTATGAAAGACCCATTTAGTCCTGATGATGTTCTTATCTGCTGGCCTCGAAACAATCTCCCACATTTGATTCTTCTCAATCTGATCTAGCAAATTATTCATGGCCTGAACCCAGTTTTCATATTCAGCTACATCAACAATGCATTTCAGCTCAACCTGAGATAGAAAAGATGCATGTTGTAGTGATTTCATTTTCCGTGTGTGAACTAGAGATGACTAATCACTGATGATATTCTACCTGTCAATTTCATCTCGACTCTTTAGCTTTTTTGCATATAAGGATTTTACATCCTCGTACGCACCATCAGTATCCTTTTCTGAATCATCTTTAGCCACATCTTCTCTCCCTGAGTCTCTTAACACTTCCCCACGTTCAATAGCAAAATTTTCTCTATGTCATTTTTTAATGACGTCATTTCTTTCTATTACTTTTCTGATCTTCTTGTTGAAACATTGTTGATACTCTCTCGCAGCTTATTAGTATCCTGAAAAAGTTAGCTGATACCACATTGTTAGAGAAAAATAAATAAGCATGAAAAGCTTGATTATTGCTGCTTCCCCTGCAGTATTTCTTCCCTCCATAGACGACACCTGAGTCGAGTCATTCAATTATTTCATTGATGGCTCTTGCATCTGATTTTTTTATTGAATGCTCCCCCTATGTTATGAAACACTTCCTGGGGTTAGTCCCACTATTTAGACTCATAACCATTCTTCTCCTCATCCATCATTTATTATAACCTGGCATTCATCATTGATCCATTAACCAAATCTCTAAGCTTACTGAGTTGGAACTCGGTGTAGGAAACAAGAGATATAGTTAATAACACAATAACTTCCTATTGTGCTCTGTTTCTACATTTCTTCTTCAACTCTAGTACCTGATTTGAATCAATTGAAACTGTAGAGCATACCACTTCTCCACATCACATCCTTAGATACCACTTCCCGTTGGATCATATATCCCAAGAACCTGAAACACATGAATCATTAGTTAATATCATTTATATACTTAGGGAGAGGGGTAATCTTCTGAACTCCTCAAGATGAGGATTTTGGTTGATCCTAATGGCTAAACCCTTTGATTATTTCTTGCAGAGAATCACACTCCTTCCTGGATTCTTCTAGGTGCCTAGGAAACATTAACTACTCTGGCCATATGACTAAGCATCCATCACCTACATGTTGAGTCTTTTTCTGATATGATGATTCTTCAGGCCTGGACTTTCTCACCATTTTGTGTTCAAACCCACTAGTAAACTTTTTCGTCTTTGATGTTCCACCAAAATTCCATTTCCCTTGATTTATTCTCTGAGAAAGAATATATCTTCTTGTATCATCCCTGGCTCCTTCCTCCATTGTAGGGATCTTCCTCTTTTCTCCGCTTCGTGTTGTGGCACACGACTCTCAAAATTTTCAATGCATTCTTTGTCTATTTTCCTTTTATCATATTTCTGAGTCACCGCACTACTTTGCATTAGTGGTGGGTCCTCCACTGAACGTACATTCTTCTTACTCACAGCTTTAGTATTTCCTCCCTTTTTCTTCCAGATTTTTTCATATTCTTTCTTAATGGGCGGTTGTGAGTGTGACAATGGAGTTGATTGATACACCTTTCATTCAGATCCAAATGATTCTCTTGAGGCTCTAATCCTATTTTACAATTTATCACTTTGTCTTCCAGTGTATGTTTTATCATTATACATCACTAGAGTCATGAATCTCTTTTCAACTTCCTTTCCCTTTCCTGCTTTCTTCTTGTTACAATTTCTTTCCAAATTCCCATAATCAGAACATATCAAACAGTTTCCATCAAAGGCATACTTAATTTCATCATTTCTCTATCAAGATGTTGATGTAACTTGAGTCCTTCCTCTGACATTGAGCTCTTGAGATTCCGGACACATACTCACGGTGTGTCCCATTTTTCCCAAGTAATAGCATATAACTAATGATTTCCTCTAAGAGACTCTTATTTATGGTTTCTCATGACACATATTCTTCTTCTCAGATCTAGTAACGTTTCTATTTTCATAGCCTGAGATGTATTCATGTGCCTCGGAACAGAATCTTGATATATGACCATAAATCCTACAGAAATAGTACATTCTATCATTTCTTCTTGTAAAAGTCTTTTTAGGTCTATCTCCAACACCTACAATATTTTCTCCACTTCTGGAATTGTTCACGGCTCTCTTTCTATCATTCATGGGAGGGGATTCAACAAATCCGATACCAGTTTTTCCCAAACTATATGTTCTCTGAGATGAGAAAATATTATGTTATTTATCTTCAGAAATAGAATATCTGTTCTTCATTTTATCATCACTTGTCGAAGGATAATCAAATAGTAAGTGCAATGAATCCTTCTTTTTAGACTTTCCATTGGTATTGGACTTCTTCACTTCCTTCTTTACTGATTCTATCTCTTCATCCATCTTTTGAATCATTATATCCCTTGATTCAAGTTGGACATCAAGTTCTCTCTTGAGAAGTTTTCTTCTACTCATCTCATCTTCCAATTCTCGTGTCACCTTATCCACCATGTGACTTTTCTCCTTTACTTTAAATTTTTCATGAGCAAAATAATCAGAGATAGTTTCATTCTCTTGTTGGGGCCTTTGATTCTTCTGAACTTGTTTAGAAAACTGTGTGACTAGATCGTCATTTCTTGCTTTCAGATTCTGAACTTCATCTGACTTTTGATTCTCTTCATAATAATCAGCCTTTTGTTTTCCTTTCATTTTATCCATATTTTTTATTTCTTCACTTTGAGAATCATTCTTCTCTTTTAGGTCAGCAACCACATCAATAAGCCTTTGATTTAATCCTACTAGCTTGTTGAACTCAATTTCCAATAATTGGATCCAAATATATTTAGATTTAACTTCTTCATCCAATTTATGATCCAATTTCTTTGTCATGTTGACAACATCAACTGGTGGCCTCTTTCTTAAAACTTCTTCATCAACAGTTGTTTTTTTATGTTCATGTACTTCACTCATGCCAACATTATGATTGAGTGAATAAATCTTTTTCCTATCATATTCATCCAGGCCTTCCTTCAATAATCTGTTTGATTCTTTTGGTTGAATAACAATTTTTCCATAAACACTTCAACACTGAAGGATATCACCTGACTTCTGATTCTTCTTTGATGTTTTCCGTTTTCCATGGCACACTGAGATAAGAGAAGGCTTATTCTTTAACCACACAGATTGAATACACCAAGTCGAAGAAAACCACTCTGATAAAAGAAACCTTCCCTCTGATACCAATTGTTAGGACAAATAGGGCCTATATACCCTGAGAGGGGGGCGGGAGGGGGGGGGGGGGAATCCGGGTATGAATATTCTTTTTCAAAATTCATTCTACCCCACTCGATCTTGACCTCATTATTACAAGGGTCACATTATTTGAACTTTTCTGTTTATTGTGATCACTTATTTCCTTTATTATCTGATGATGGTGCTTTAAATGCAATTCAGGGAAGTAAGCAGGAAGACACATAGATTTTTACTTGGTTCACCCTCACTGGGCTATGTCCAAGGAGCATATGCCGATAGGTTTCCAGTCGTACAAAATTCCATTATTCTTCACTAGATGTGGATACAAGGGATCATGAATAGTAACTATGTCCCATGATCACTACCTTTACAAGTTTTAGGGGCAGCTCACTACTTTCCCAGGGGTCACTCCCTATTTCTATCTCTCTGGCTCACTGACGGTGGAGAGGATCACCTTCTTTATCTTCCATTGCTCACTACTCTGGAAAGAATCCACTTACAGTTTATAGACTTGTAGGTCTCTTCATTTTCATGAAACAATGCATCCTAAACTGTTGATAGATTCTCTGTTGAAGTTCAATGTTCATCCAATGATGAATTTCTCTTTGCACCAATTGTTTCGAGCAATCTTCCAGCCTTTACACAACCCTGAATAACCACCGTGAATCAACCTTACTTGGCGTGCAGGTCTAAACTGACATGCAATTATTGGCACGCATGTCATAATTGGCGCGCAAGTCACTTCAAATACTTGCGCGGTACAATCTTCTGCAACTCCAAACCTGTGTGACTAAACCCCTTTTACGCCCAAACCAATATTGGCATGCAACAACCAACCGGCGCGCAGCTTCAACCACTAGCGCACAAGTCCACCTACGTGAACACAGACCACATGCGCGACCACCACACCTACGCCATGAGAGATCTGATTTTTCTATGTGTTGAACTCCGTCCAAAATGAGGAGGGGTGGTCCAGTATTTATAGGCATTTGGTCAACCTAAGCGGTGGCACGCAAGTCTCCCCTCGGCACGCAAGTCTCGGCACGCAGGGCTCTGCCCCTACAAGTCACCTACGTGACCCTCTTTCCTTTTCCATATTCCAAAGATCTGATCTTGAAAAACATGTGTCGTGTAGCTTTCCAATCCTCCAAGACACCGGCGCGCAGGTCCTTTCACAGCACACAAGTCACCTGCGCAAGCTCACCAATACATGCGCGACCCTCATTCCTTTTACATATTTTGACCTTCTGATCATGAAAAACACTAGGCGCGCAAGTTTCCTCTCCTTCAAGTACATGGAGCGCAAGTCCCTTTGAAAAATAAACTTTTCTTCATTTTTTTGATTTTCAGGCCAAAATATTTGGCAAACACTGGAAAACGGCGCCACCTTGTATCTTCTCTTTTTATACCGCCTCCAAATTATCCATTATTTTGTCAACGTTCCTGAATCAAACATGGATCATTGAGCACATCTCTTGAACTCAACATTCCACCATGAAATCCCCTTTTTCAAAAAATAATAATGTCATATTTTTCTTTTTCAACAATCACAGCTCTGATGTCCACTTTTTCAACAAAGACAATCACCTCAAAAATGATTCAATGATACCTTGAGGGATTTCTCTACACTGCTATGGAAAAAAATAATCCGATTATCTCTAGCATAGCAACTAGTGAAAATGTCTCATCAATGTGAATACCCTCTATTTGGGAGTATCCTTTTCACACTAGTTGTTCTTTGTTTCGAATCACTGTGCCATCTTTGTTCATCTTGTTACGAAAGACCCATTTAGTCCCGATGACGTTCTTATCTGCTGGCCTCGAAACAATCTCCCATGTCTAATTCTTCTCAATGTAATCTAGCTCTTCATTCATGTCCTGAACCATTTTTTCATCTTCAGCTGCATCAGCAAAGCATTTTAGCTCAACCTCAGATATAAAAGATGCCTGTTGTAGTGATTTCATTCTTCTTGTCTGAGCTAGAGCTGACTAATCAATGATGATATTCTGCCTGTCAATTTTAGCTCGACTCTTTGGCTTTTGTGCAGATAAGGATTTTACATCCTCGTACACACCATCAATATCTTTTTCTGAATCATATTCAGCCACATATACTCTCCCTGAGTCTCTTGCCACTTCCTCACATTCAATAGAAAACTTTTCTCTATGTCATTTTTTAATGACATCATTTCTTTCTACTACTCTTCTGATCTTCTTATTGAAACATTTTTGATACTGTCTCACAACTTCTTGGTATCCTGAAAATAGTCAGCTGATACCACATTGTTAGATCAAAATAAATAAGCATGAAAAGCTTAATTATTGCTGCTTCCCCCACAATATGTCTTCCCTCCATAGACAACACCTGAGTCGAGTCATTCAATTATTGAATTTATGGATCTTGCATATAATTTTGTTATTGAACAATCCCCCTATG
Organism: Viscum album; assembly: GCA_963277665.1. Taxonomy (NCBI): domain Eukaryota; kingdom Viridiplantae; phylum Streptophyta; class Magnoliopsida; order Santalales; family Viscaceae; genus Viscum; species Viscum album. The sequence goes on along the minus strand of OY728119.1, from coordinate 172,537,542 downwards.
TTATGGAACACTTCCTGGGGTTAGTCCCACTATTTAGAATCATAACCATTTTTCTCCTCATGCATCATTTATTCTAATCTGGCATTCAACATTGATCCATTAACCAAATATCTAAGCCTACTGAGTTGGAACTAGGTGTAGGAAATAAGAGATAGAGTTAATAACACAATCACTTCCTATTGTGCTATGTTTCTCCATTTCTTCTTCAAATGTAGTACCTGATTTGAATCAACTGAAACTGTAGAGAATATCACTTCTCCACTTCGCATTCTTAGATGCCACTTCCCCTTGGATTGTATCTCCCTAGAACCTGAAACACATGAATCATCATTTAATAGCATTTATATACTTAGGGAGAGGGGTAATCTTCCGAACTCCCCAAGATGAGGATTATGGTTGATCCTAAAGGGTAAACCCTTTGATTCTTTCTTATAGAGCATCACACTCCTTCCTGGATTCTTCTAGCTGCCTATCCAACTTTAACTGCTCTGGCCATATGACTAAGCATCCATCACCTACATGTTGAGTCTTTTCTGATATAATGATTCTACAGGCCTTGCCTTTCTGACCATTTTGGGTTTAAACCCACTAGTACACATTTCTGTATTTGATGTTCCACCAAAATTCCATTTCCCTTGATTTATTCTCTAAGCAGGAATATCTCTTCTTGTTATCATCCCTAGATCCTTCCTCCATTGTTGGGATCTTCCACTTTTTTCCAGTTCATGTTGTGGCACACAACTTGAAATTTTTTCAATACACTCTTTTTATATTTTCCTTTTATCATATTTATGATTCACCACACTATTTTTCATTGCTGGGGGGTCCACCACTGAACGTACATTCTTCTTACTCACAGATTTAGCATTTACTCCCCTTTTCTTCCAGATTTGTTCATATTATTTCCAAGAGGGCGATTGTGAGTGTGACAGAGGAGGTGATTGATACACCTTTCATGTAGCTCCAAGTGATTCTCATGAGGCTATAAGCCTATTTTCCAATTTATCACTTTGTCTTCCAGTGTATGTTTTCTCATTATAAACCACTGGAGTCATGAATCTCTTTTCAAGTTCATTTCCCTTTCATGCTTCCTTCTTGCTGCAATTTCTTTCCAAATGCCCATAATCAGATCATATAAAACATTTTCCATCAAAGGCATAACTAATTTAATCATTTATATGTCGAGATATTGATTCAACATGAGCCCTTCCTCTGACATTGAGCTATTGAGCTTCCAGACACATACTCATGGTGTGTCCCATTTTTCCATAGTAATAGCATCTAACGAATGCTTTCCTCTGAGAGAATCTTCATTTTTCTTTTTCATGACACACCTTTTTTTTCTCAGATCTAGTAACATTTTTATTTTCACAGCCTGAGATGTATTCATGTGCAACTGTACAGAAGCTTGATGTATGGCCATAAATCCCACAGAAATAGCATATTCTATCATTTCTTTCTGTAAAAGCATTTTTTAGGTCTATCTCTAGCACCTACAGTATTTTCTCTACTTCTAGAATTTTTCACATCTATCTTTCTATAATACATGGGAGGGGATTCATCAAATCCAATACCAATTTTTCCCAAACTATATGGTCTCTGAGCTAAGAAAATATTCAGTTATTTCTCTTCAGAAATAGCATAACTATTCTTCATTTTATCATCACTTGTCGAAGGATAATTAAATAGTAAGTGCAATTCATCCTTTTTTAGACTTTGCTTTGGTATTGGATTTCTATAATTCATTCTCTAATGATTCTAGTTCTTCTTCCATCTTTTGAATCATTATATCCCTTGATTCAAGTTGGAGATAAATTTATCTCTTGATAAGTTTTCCTCTACTCATATCATCTTCCAATTCACGTGTCTGCTTATCCACAATGTCACTTTTCTTCTTTACTTTCAATTTTTATTGAGAAATAAAATTAGAGACTGATTCATTCTCTTGTTGGGGCCTTTGATTCTTCTGAAATTATTCAGACAACTGTGTGACTAGATCATCATTTATAACGTTCATATTACGAACTTCATCTGACTTTGGATTCTCTTCATAATCATCATCATTTTTTTCCTTTCATTTTATCCATATTTTATCGTTCTTCACTTTGAGAATAATTCTTCTCTTTTTGGTCTGTAGCCACATCAATAAGACATTGATTTAATCCTCTTAGATTGTAGACCTCATTTTCCAATACGTGGATCCAAATATCTTTAGATTTAACTTCTTTATCTAATTTATGATCCAATTTATTTGTCATGTTGACAACATCAACTGGTGGACTCCTTCATAAAACTTCTTCATCAACAGTTGTTTCAGTATCACTTTTATGTTAATTTACATCACTCTTGCCAACATTATGATTTAGTGAATCAATCTTGTCTCTATCAGATTCATCCAGAACTTCCTTCAATAAGCTGTTTGATTCTTTTAGTTGAATCACACCTTTTCTATAAACACATCCACACTGAGGGATATCACCTGAATTCTGATTCTTTTTTGATGTTTTTTCCTTTTCCATGGAAAACCGAGATAAGAGCAGACTTATTCTTTAACCACACAGATTGACAACACCAAGTCAAAGAAAACAACTTTGATAAAAGAAACCTTCCCTCTGATACCAATTTTTATGACCAATAGGGGACTATATACCCTGCGAGGGGGGGGGGGTGAATTAGGGTATGAATATTCTTTTTCAAAATTCGTCCTACCCCACTGGATCATGACCTTTTTTTAAAAGGGTCACATTTTTTTCACTTTTGTGTTTATTGTGATCACTTATTTCCTTCTTTATCTTATGATTATGATTTAAATGAAATTCATGGAATAAGGAGACATACACCTAGATTTTAACTTGGTTCACCCTCACGGGGCTATGTCTAAGGAGTATACACCGACATGTTTCTGGTCATACCAAATTACACTATTATTCACTAGATATGGATACAAGGGTTCAAAAATAGTCACTATGTCCCAGGATCACTGCCTTTACAAGGTCTAGGGTCAGCTCACTACTTTCCCAAGGGTCACTCCCTATTTCTCTCTCTCTGGCTCACTACTAGTGGAGAGGATCACCTTCTTCTCTTCCTTTTCCCACTGCTCTGGAAGGAATCCACTCACAGTTTATAGACCTGTAGGTCTCTTCATTTTCATGAAAGAATGCATCCTCAACTATTGATAGATGCTCTGTTGATGTTCAATGTTTATCCACTGATGAATTTATCTTTTCACCGATGGTATCAGGAAATCTTCCAGCCTTCACGTATCCCTAAATAAACATCGTGAATCAACCTTACTTGGCACGTAGGTCTAACCCGACGCGCAAGTATCGGCACACAGGTCACGACTGGCACACAAGTCACTTCAAACACTTGCGCGGAACAATCTTCTGCAACTCCAAACCTACGCGACTAAACCCCTTTTATGCCCAAACCAATATTGGTGTGCAACACCAAACCGGCGTTCAGCTTCAAACACTGGCGTGCAAGTCCACCTTTGCGACCACACACCACTTGCACGACCACCACATCGACATGATGAGAGATCTGATTTTTCTAAGTGTTGAACTCCATGCAAAATGAGGAGGGTTGGTTCAGTATTTATAGGAATTTGGTCAACCTAAACGATGGCACACAAGTCTCCCCATGGCGTGCAAGTCTAGGCGTGCAGGTCTCTGCCCCTACAAGTCCCTGGAGTGACTCACTTTCCTTTTCCATATTCCGAAGATCTGATCTTCAAAAACATACGCCGCACAGCTTTCCAATCCTCCTCGACACCAACGCGATGGTCCTTTCACGGCATGCAAGTCACCTGTATGACCTCCCCAATACCTGCGCGACCCTCTTTACTTTACCATATAACCTTCTGATCTTGAAAAACACTAGGTGCGGATGTTTCCTCTCCTTCAAGTAAATGGAGCGCAAGTCCCTTTTCCAAAAACACTTTTCTTCATTTGTCGATTTTCAGGCCCAAAAATTTGGCATACACCGGAAAACGGCGCCACCTTGTATCTTCTCTTTTTATACCGCCTCCAGATCATCCATTCTTTTGTCGAAATTCCGAAATCAAACATGGACCATTGAGCACAGCTCTTGAGCTTGATATTCCACCATGAAATCCCCTTTGTCAAAAAATTTTTATGTCATGGTTTTTTTGTCAACAATCACAACACTGATGTCCACTTTTTCAACAAACACAATATCCTCAAAAATAATTCAAGGATACCTTGAGGGATTTTTTCCCAATAATATCCCCCTTTGGGTTTATTGACAACTCTTCCATAAAAATATACATTGTTAATTCTTCAGCCACCATTCACCTTTTGCAATTCTTGTAGCGATCAAGGATTTACTCAACACATACTCTAATCCCACATGAGCAACGCTCAGTGTGAGAAACAAGAGTAAATGAAAAGATCATCAATGAATCACTTCATCTCTAACATCCACCGTTGACACCCAACAGATACCAATTATTTGTAATTTTTGTAAATACTCAGAAATATTCTAACCACATTCCAACACCACTCTTATGATTTTATCATGATCCTCATCTATCGTTATATCTATTCTTTGATCAATCACTTCTAGAATCGTCAGATTTAATATGCTCCCCCTTTCTCATAGATCCCCCTATCTCGCTGCTCCACCTGTCAGCTTCTCCAAATATCATTCATGATTTATCTAATTTCCAAACTATCTAATTTCCAAACTATCTCCCCCATGAACAATCACTATTTTCTCCCACTTTGTTGACGATCCCAAAGGTCACTCCTTTGTAGTCTGTAACAGAGCAGAGAACACATATAAACACATTAGGGAAAAACACATCATACCTCAGGGAGAGGTGGGTGGTTCTACATCCACACTCTTTTAAGTGTGAGGAGCCTACTGAACTCCTAGATCCAGTCGATGCCTCTCAAAAGATTCCTTGGGTAAGGCCTTTTTCAGAGTTTCTGCAACCTATAGCTCTGTAGGCACATACTCCAACTTCACAATTCCCTGTTCAACCTTCTCCTTGAAAAAATGATACCTAATCTCAATGTGTTGTGTCCTTGAATGATGGATGGAGTTTTTTCTTAGTTTGATAGCACATGATTTATCACACTAGATTCCGATCAGAGACTTCACATCAACTCCCATGTCTTCAAGCTTCTTCTTCATCCACTATAACTGTGTGCATGCATGAGTGGCCTCAATATACTCAGCCTCTACAGTGCTCAATGAAATGCAATCTTTCTTCTTGCTTAGCCAAGAAATACACAATCCACCAAGATAGAATGCACCCCCTGACATTGATTTTCTATCATCTCTTGATCCGAACCAATCTGCATCTCTATAACCCAATAAGACTGATTGAGATTTTTCATTATACATCAGACCGAAATCCACGATGCCTTTTCATTACCAAAGTATTATTGTCACTACAAGCACCTTGAGAGGTATTAGTTTCAATGAATTATTAACATTATTTATTGATATGTATTATTTGTTGGTATATTTTGATTTTTTATGTCACTATTCTTAGGAGAGAGAATCACATATGTGTTCTCAATATTACATGTTTATTAAATGTTATTTTTCTAGGATGAGTTATTAGATCTCATTTCGAACTATGAGATTTATTTACTTCCTTAATGTTATTCTTTGTTATTCATCTTACTCTGATATGGGTGGTATTGACCACATGAGATCATTTAAATTGGTTTTAGCTTTAAACTTCTATTCCCTAGAGGTTGTTGTCTTCCAAATGTAACAATCACCTTGAGAAGTATTTCAAGTGACGGTAATTTATACCCTTTATCTGTACTATTCTGGGTTGGTTTTGAATTCTGGAGGGTGAGAATAGTTTTAGAGGTGTCTGAGGTAACATCCCAAACCCGATTACCCATTAAATTTTGGAAAATATGGTGATTGAGGTGTTTTGTGGATTGTTCAGAGGTGTTTTGTGGAGGAAAGGAAATGTTTTTTTCTGTTGGGGTAGGATAATGGGTGTTTTATAGGATAAATTTATATCCTAGTAGTATATCTAAGGTGGTAGATCTCTAACGGTAAATATCTAGTGGTATATCTATGGTAGTAGATCATTGGTGGTTTTCCACTGGATGTAGATCCCTGGTGGTAGATCAATGGAAGTAGATCTATTGTGGTTGATATCTAGTGGTATATATTTGTTAGTATATTACTAAAATATATATCTAGTTGTATTTATCTTGGGATATATCACTTGCAACATATAATTGGTGGTAGATTTCTAGAATTAAATTCATAGTGATAGATCTTTAGTAGTAGATCCCTAACGAGAGATTACTATCGAAAGATCTCTAGTTGTAAATCCATGGAGAAAGATCCATATTAGTATACAATCCTGGTGATAGATTATAATGATATATCATCCTAGAAATAGATCCCAATGGTTGACTGTCTTGTTTGAAAATCTATATTAAATCTATTTTCCTACAATTTATTGTTTTTCACATTTGATGTATTTTTTTGAAAATTTATTTTAAAGGATAAATCAATAGAGTTTTTATCAATTTTATATGTGGATAATAAAATATTATTTTCATAAAACTATTTAGAATATTTAAAATATTATACAGTTTGTATTTTATTAGATCCACCTTTAATGTTAAATTAATTCATATCAAATCCTACTAGTTGCAGATATCTTCATTCTAAATAGAGGTCATTTCATCTATTACATTGGGATTACTTTCTATTCAGTAAATAGTTTCTGGAGCCTTTTCCCATAGATTCATGAAACTCTATGGTTTTTGTTCCTTATAGGTGGATTCCTCCTGTACATATGTCCCCTATTTTTGGTGTAGTAAATTTTCATAAAGAAGATTCCTTTTAGGTATGAAAATTTCTTCATTTCTGCTTATGTGTATCATGTGGTGTTTTTCTATTTTGTTTATATACGTGGAGAGTGCTTTATAATTATTATTCCAAAAAAATTAATTTTGTAAATTAATTTAAATGGGGGAAATGTTAAATGAATTACATGATAATATACAGTTTTTATTATCATTTATATTGTGATTATATAGGCATTATACCTTTCTAAAAATTCTATTCATTGGTTACTTTTTTTCTATTGTAGTTATGATGTTATGGAAGCCCTATTTTTTTATATCACCCAAAATTTAATTGTATAATCACTTTTATTCAGATAATGAAATGACTACCTCCGGATATATGGTTTTTGTGATAACACCACTTAATAATGAAGTGAAAGTGATCAATTTACTTTATTCAAAATTTGAATATTCTTTATTGTGTGTAATTTGGAAATTATCAGTTGAAGTGGTTGTGTGGTATGGATTGCTATTTAATATGGTGTGTGGGAAATGGGAAGTGGTTTTTTGGGTGGATGAGATTGGGTGTTAGGATGTGAGGTGTGATCGTGATACGGTATGGGGTGATGTGTGATGGGTTGTGTGGTAGTGTTGTGAGACGATTGTATTGGAAAGTGGTAAAGATATAGTGGTGGTAGTGATATGTGGATGTGATTGTGATAATTGTGAGTGTAATTGTTGGCAAGAGGAAATATGGTTTTTTTTGTCATGGTTCTTGTTGTGCGTTGGTTATTCTTGTGGGTTGTGTTGTGTTAGTTTCTTGGGAAGTATTGGAATTGAAATATATTGTTGAAGTTGAAAGGGGATGTAAATTGTTAATGAATGTTGAAATATATAGGGATGTGTGTTAAATGTTAAAATTGTTTATGAATAAATTACATTGGTTTTAAATAATGAAATTAATTGGTAGTTTAAATGAAATTGGTTGATAATGTGAAATCTGTAAAATGTAGTAAATTGAAAGGGGTTTTGGAATGTAAAATGTGGATTGTGGTTTGTTGTGTGGTGTTGTGAATTTACACGTGGCAGATAATGATTCATCAGTTGGGAGGTGATGTGGTGATGTTGTGATATGGTCAGTTCCTCTGTTGTGAACCCATAGGATTTGGATTGTGTTCCAGATATTTAATATACCATTAATGTTCCTTGATATTTTCTATATTCACCCCACCTATTTTGAGAAACAAATGATGAAACCCAAATGTTTTGGGGTGTATTTTTCCAAATTCATGCTGATGTGGATGGATGGATAACCATTCGATCTTCCCTAATCCCACTTCTAGAAGAAGATGACATGCACCAGCTGTGTTGACCATAAATCAATTATTCCATTGTTGGGATGTTATGTGTTGAGATGTGATGTACCAAGAGTCTTTGTTACAGATGTGATGAGATGGATTTTGGTGGGTGTCATGCATGGTACAAGGAGATAACGAGTTTCATTTCCTTCATGTTCATGATACATTTTTTTAATAGTTATGATATGTGATGTGATTTGATGGACCAGAATTATTCGATTGATACATGATGTGATTTGATGGCCCAAGTTTCGATAGGAGAGATGTGATGTGATGTTTGTTTATGTTATGAAAAATGGGTGGGAGCTCCAATATATTATTTGTTGGTGTGTGAGAGTGGATAATCGATGGGAAAGTGTAGTGGGTCACCATTTATCGACATGATTCATATTATTTTATTGTACAAGGATTGAGTTTGTTTTGTGATCATTCATTATAGATATTTATGGTGGATAGCTGACCTATTTAGGTGTTTTTGGTTTTGATGGTTTCTCATGGGTGTATTCTGATGCCTCATTCACAGGTATACGAGGGAATTTTGTTTTACTACTGAGTATAATTGTATGCTCACACATTGTATACAATCATATATTCGTCTTTCTAGGAGGACATTATGGGCCTTGTTAGGTATTACTACCTTTGACCTTTGGAGATGTTGTTGTGTCACTGAGTTATTTTTTATTTTGGGGTTTTTATTTGGATACATTTATTTATTTCTATTTTATTTATACATGACTCATGGGGTGGTTTTTGTACCATTTTTATTATGTTATTTATTTTACTATGGTTGATTCATCTTATCACTCAATCCAATATTATTATAGAGGTCAATGAATACCATTTCATGTGTTTTTATACCTTTGGTGCTAGTATCCAACTCAGGGTCTACTGGAGGCATGAATCAGGGGCTCATTTTCTCTTTGCCATCATTACGGTATCTTTGGAAGGTGGGAGTCATGAATCCTTCCCCCTATTATTCCCATGGTTTGGGAAAACCATTTTCCAACCATGAACCTTCCTAATAAATCATAAAATATGATTCATGTTTCCCTAGGGATGGTTCAAGGTTTCTACTAACTGTGCTCACACTATATACATCACAAAACATCCTCAAAACACACCAAAACCATCAAAAAAAACTCCCTAAAAAATAACTATGAATAATATAATATTTAAAAAAAATAAAAGGGTAAAATAATTGAAAAATGTTCTATTACACTAATAATCCAACTGTAATGACATTATTTATGAATTTAAATATTTCAGTATATTTCTTAAAATTTATATATGAAACAAACAGAAAATGCATACCAACCATGATCTCTGGTAGTTCTACAAAATTTCTATGTTTTTATAGTTTATACATTTACCAAAAATAAAAACGTATTAACATTTAATAAAAAAATTTCTTCTATAAAATTAATTCACTAAAAAGTACTTAGTATGATTAGACATAAATAGTTAAATATATATTATCAATATTATTTTCAAAAAATATGAAACAATTATATTTAAAACCAAAAACACGTTGTCTTAAAATAGAAAACATACATTATTATTAAAAATCTATATGATTCTAATTATTTTATTCATTATATCATTGACATATAATATCATATAATCTATAATTTATTTAAATATTCATACTTCTCGAAAAAATGACATTGACTTTATAATTGTCTCTAAACGTAACAAATACTCTATCACATTGATTAAAATATATTAAAAATAACGGTTCCCTATTCATATGTCTATAATAGCCTCTATCTATATATTATGTGTCCTTGAAACTGTTAAATTGTGTTTCCTAAAAAGAGCTTAATTAGAAAATTGTTTTGGTGTACATGCTATATTGGGTCAAACTGGGTTAGTAAATGAATTAATTAGTTTATATAAAAATATAAGTAATTTAGTTTTGGGTAATATTGAAAATAAATTATTAGAAATCAGACTTTTAATAGGAAATAAATATTCAGTAAATCAAAATGATAATTTACATTCATGATGACCATATAAATTAAATTTAAATAATGTAACATTAGATACCATCCATTTAGTTTTTTTAACAAATTATTTTCTTTACTTATTAATTATTAGTCAATTATAAACAAAATATATTTTATTCCTATTATTTTTATTCATCCCCATTATATTATTAATTTTTTTCATTATCTTGAAGAAAAGTAGTCAAATTTTCATTCAAATAAGAAATTCATTATTAATATTATCATTCAATTTTTTATTTCCTTCCAATTCACCACATAATTTCTCATTTGAAAATAGATCTATATTTCTAAACTTTTAGGTTTGATCATCTTACATTCTGTCTCAATTAGATTCATATCACCCAATAAATTATTGAACATTATTTCCTCGACACCATTATTCTTATAAATTAAATTACTTAATTTATCATTTCCATCTGTACATTTCACAATTTTTATTCATAAACATCATATTTTTATTTATTTTTTTCATTAGATGTTTTGATTTTAAAACATTCATTTACATGAATGAACATGTTATTTTTTGAAACAACATCATATTTCGCTTTTTTAACTCTCTATATGACTCAACTATTCAAAAAATATTCTTATAAATCATTTTTAGTTGAATCATTAATATTGGGTTTTAAATCATATTCATAACTTGATGTAGAAATAAAAATAGTACTAACCCAATTAATATACGTTATCATTAATAATATGGTGTATTATTCCTTCTTTAACTCATAGTTGTCACTGATATAGTCGGTCTCCGTAGTGTTGCTCCATCATTCTGAATACTCACTCTTATCTTTATTCCTTTAGTTATTATCTTCAAAATATTTTAACGATTTTATAAAAAATAACATAATATATCCTTTATTTATGAATTAATAAAATATTAATACAAAAAATCAATAGTTCTACTTCCATTAATTTAATTTCAGAGCTTTTAATTATGCTTTAGAGGATCACTTCTAGATTTCTTCCTAGGTTATCTCTTTGGTTTACAAATATTAATAAACTCCTTAAGTTAGTTATTTTATCTTTATCACATTTTTGTATCATAGAAAAAAATATTAAATAGAAAATTTATATTATATTATAATGGAAAACCTTTTCTTTGACATTGGATTCATAGGAATATCTTAAAACACCAAATCATCGTAATGATGTTAACAAAAAATATTACCGAAAGTGTACTCATTTAAATTCAAACAATATAAATTTATCTATTCATTATATTAATATATTTAAGTAATCATAAAAACACCATTTCAACCAATATTTTATTATACAGCTCCTCTCCTAGTTCACTAATCCATTTAAGGATACTTTTGAATCTATGGATCATTGTTTTCATGGATTCATCTTATATTATTCAAATTTCATGGTACTCTAAATGTATCATTCCCAATTTTGTACCTTTAAGAGTTTTTGAACTATAACGAGTAACTTTAATTATTATCCATATGTCTTTATATCTATTACATGCCGAAACATTGATAAAAACATTTAATGCAGTACCACTATATAATATATTCATGAAATTAAAATTTAAAATAAAATTTACTTCAACATTACCTACAAGTGTATTCAGATCAATATTAATTAACTTATTCTGTTTCATAGTTATCATCTACTAATCAATAAAAATATGTTTAAGATATGAATATATTTGATCCTTCTAATAAATGTAACCTTTTTCCCTAAAATATCTTTGTTTTAGTGGAATCTGTATATTATTGACATTAATTTATAACATCCCATTTTTTCCCAAAAGTTATCATCCTTAGAAAAAGTTTTTTCAAAAAATATTTATGAAAACAACCCTTTATCCAAGAGGAATAAGATATGATGCCTATTTTTGTCCCAATTGAGATGAAAATATGGAATTTGGTGAATTTTATTTTTAGACACTAACTAAATTAATAATGATGTGTGTATTATTTCATGCACGTTTAAAAATATATGCATGTAACACTGAAAAATGTACCAGGTGTGAAATAAATTTCAAGTGATGTTTTCAAAAATATAATTAAAAAAAATAAATGACATGAACACCATATTCTTGTAGATGTTTGGAAGTACAGAATCCTATATCAACTATTTAATTCCTTATAACTTTATGAGTGTAATTGTACTCAATGATATTAGCTTCATGATTGAAAGGGTGTGATAACCTTTTACTTAAACTACCTTTTTCTCATCTAGAGGACCAACCCAGACCAATACCTACCTAGCTGTAAACCAAAGAGACCTAAGAATACATAACCATTGATGAGGTAAAAAACAAAATGACATTCCTTTTGGTTAGTAAGTATAACAAAAAACATACATGATTTTGGTTGAGAAAATTATAAACCGATGATTAAAATAAAATAAAATAATTAAACAAATGTACCATCAAATAACCATAATAAAAAGAATGAATATATGATCAATGATGATGAATATATATATATATTACAACAGTTAAATTAAATAGGATTATCCATCGAAGCAATATTGGTGTTTTATTTAGAAAACATTCATAGTGGTATAGTCTTAGGACTTTTATATCCATCGTATGAATTTCTCATATAATGTGATTGATGATAAAAAATGGAGTTGTGTACTTATTGAGTTGTTGTAAAAACCCCAATTTCTAATCCATAGTAATCAAAAAAAAATATATTCATGATCAACCATGTGTTTCTCAAAAACTAATCACATATTTTAAAAATTATAAATAATATAACCATTTAAATATTATCATTTCCTATATGTAGAATATTAAGGCCTTAGTACATCCCTAGGAAAATAAAAAAATGATTCATATATGATACTTATCATATATATGTTTTTGAAAGATAATAAAATATTTATAATAATCCATATATAAAGTAACCATTTCTAAATAACAATGATAATAAAAAAGAGTTAGGAAATTCATTTAAAATGATAAATCTAGTTCCTAGTATGCATCGAAGTATGTTTCATTTTAATTTCTAGTACACATAATTTTAGTCTCATTGTAAACATGGATTTAAATATGTATGATATATCTGTATGAATTATCTAAAATTTTCATAATCATCATCATACTTTTTTATAAGTATCAATTCTATATTTGTGTAAACCTGAATAATATATGAGTAATCATGGACTGAGAATCTATATATACATAAATTTAGTTTTCTCAAGAATTGATTACATATAGGTAAATGTTAATTCAATTTTATTTATAATTATTTTAAACATCATATTACCCATTTATTTTGTATGAATTGAATATTTTGTATGCCTTTTGAAGTCTGTAAGAAATTCAAGGTGCTTCATATGTTTTAAAAAATCAAAATACTTCATAAAACATTAAATAAATCATTAAAAGGTATTTAATAGTAAATTTAATTAAAATATATTAATTTTTATTGAAATTAATTTTGTGTAATTTCATATTCTTGTATAGAAAACATATGAGGTTTTCTTTTTATAAATTATAAAAATATCAAAATATATGGTTTTATAATACAAATCAATAAAAATTGAAAATGAAAAGCCGTCAAATTATATATAATAATATTATAAACACTATACACTTTAAAGAAAATAAAACATGTTTTAACAATATTGTCAGATGTTATAATTAAACAAGTTAACCATATAAGGTATTTGTAAAAAATGTGAGGTATTTTTAGTATTTAACACAAAATAAATAACATTAACACCGTTAATCTATACATCAATTAAACATAAAAATAATAGGAATAAAAGTAAGATTTTGGATTGATATCTGAATTAACTTAGGGATCCAAGATATATTTAGTAGAGTCTCATATAATATACATTTTTTAATTCTATTTACACACTAGTTTTTTATTATAATTTACCTAATATATCTATATCTACTTATTTGATTTCAATTTTTGTTAATTACCCCCACTCTAATTATAACTCTTTAATAGATGGATCATCCCCCAAAGATGTCTAATGAGATCCTAAAACTATGAATTTACTCTATCTTAAGTTCTGCAAGGTGTTTAATAATTAATATTTACATTGAGGGATTTATTATTATTTACTTTCATTACAAATGATACCAAATTTTATTTTTAAAGCTTTTTCGCTAAGTTAATCCTTTCCAAAATTTCACCATGTATAATAATAATAATAATAATAATAATTAATCATTCATTTTTTTCATTTTCTCTATGCATTATCATTAATAACCTTATTTGATTGAGTACCCGCATCCCATTCACAAAATAATTATCAATTCATAAAAAATAATAAAAACCATGATCATTAGTTTGGTATTACTGGATGATCCATTATGTAGATAATGAATTGACCAAGGACCAAGAGTAATTATTTTATTCATATAAAAACTCTAATTTCCATTACCATATTACTCTATTGTATTCTCCCATTCTTGTATTTATTCCAATTATCACCCTAAAAATCATATTTATAGAATTACCTTGAATATATGTATGATCACACATATGTGAGTTGGAATTAGGATCTATAATTATATTTAATTATATTAAATGGGGACACAGATACCATTATCTGTATTTAAAAGTAAATAATAGTAAAATAGATAATTAAATAAAATTAAAAAAATAATTATTACATAAAAGTAAAAATAGTGATAATGAAAATCAAATAAATAATAAACCTAACCTAGATGGAGAATTCACAAATCAAGACTAGTTAAAATGAATAATGATTGAAAAATAATGATCAAATGAACTGAAATTCTATTCAAGTGTATTTTTAAAGCATTAAATCGTTACTAAAATATTTTTAAATAGTTATCAATATGTCTCACAGAACCTACAATATTATTATTAGATTTATAAAATTTTAAAAAAATTTATTGAATATTTGGGATATTTTTTCAGGGAAATGTGTTCCTCTAGAAGGTATCTTGGGAAACTGGTACTGAACAAAGCTAGTTTGGCCAGGTCAATGTGGCAGATCACTAGGGTGAACTATGTCACATAGTGAAGACTGTGCATGAGGGGAAAGGATATGTTATTGGGAACAAAAATGGATGGTTTTCACACAAGGTAAAATGTGGTAGGTTATGGGGCCTAAGGATATTAAAATTAATGTTACCAGTTCTTGAGATTCATAACATGTTTTTAAGTGACATTAATATCTTGGAAAGAACATGGGGGTATGCATGTTGCATTGGAATTATGGAAAAACTAGTCAATAATGTGGTGGATTATGTGTGGTAGGTGGGTGGAAATGAAATATGATATTTAATATATATATATATATATATTAATTATTGTTATAAATAATTTACACATCATATAACAGGTCCTTCCCCCATGCATGTAACCACAATGCGCGATGATGCATTCATCTTTTTTATACTTGAAATGTATCAATATTCATATGGTTGTTTCACATCCATCAACCTCAAGTTTAAAAAATTTTCAGAGTGTTGGTACCATTTCAAAACCTTATACTTCAATTATGACTAGATTAATAAACAATTTGAACTAAATTTTTTTATGAGTCCTTTTTTTCAAATACATGGAGCAAGTATTATGAAGAAGTTTTGAAATATGTAAATTTATAATTTCTATAGAAACTCTTTTATGAAAAAACATATCAACATAAATTTAACACATTCATCATATATATTACATAAAAATAATTTAATCATTTAGTGAAAAATTGAAATTGATGAAGATAATATCTTAGAGTTAATACATAATCTATGAATTTAATACTCATCTATATATTAATTGATCAAGGGTTTCTAGGGAAGAACTATATAGATCATCAACACATGAAATACAAATCATAGTTTTTCATTTTTAATCCTCATTATCTAGTATGAATGTTTCAGTAGCATTATGATGTCCCATAGATTGTGTGAAGAATGTGTGGCTGATTTTTTATTCTTAATCTACATGAATGTTTTTCTTGATTATTATCTTCTCTACATACTTGAGATTTATTAGTGGAGGAATAAACACTAAAATAATAAATTTCATTAATAATTATGTATCTAATATGGGATTACATACCTTGGTTTATGTTTTGAAAATCGTTACTTATGCCCTAAAAGAATATTTTACCATTTTTTAAATCCATTGTGATATATATTAATTATTTAACAAGTCATAATTTTCATGAAACTTCCATCATCGAATCATAACACAGTAACATTTATTTTGATTTATTATAAACCATTTACTTAAATTATTCCTTTGGTATCTTCTTAATGAACCATTTAAATTGAAATCTTTTTTGAAAAAGTATTATCTCATATTCATTGTTATAATTTACAATTGATGAATAACATGATAAGTAGATTAAATTTTTATAATTATAAAAGGGAAAAATATAATTGAATTTATTTATATAATGAATTATACACATTCTCTCTCATATAATCCACAACCAACAAATTTTGTGCTCACTTTATATTAAAATTTAATTCATCTAAATCTGTAGATCATATGGATATACAATTTCTGTAACCGACTAGGCCCTTATCTTGGTAGCAATGAGTAGTAATCCCAAACATAGATCAATATCTATAAACACATCATGAGTCCTAAATAAATAAGGATAATTCATAACCCTAAAAACCTCTTATAAACACTCATTGTATAATATAATTTATTTGTTTAATAATAATTTATAATATATTATGAATAATTTGTATCACCATTCATTTCTAATTTACTAATCGTACTAAAAATTTATTTGATGATATTGATTTTTTGTACCATGACCGTGAATTTAGTCCAAACACTAACAAAACTGTCAAATTTTTAGTGAAATATTATTCCATTATTTAGAAGTGAAAAATACAATAGTGATGATTTATTCAATGTTTTGAAACTATTGATTAACCTAACACATTTTATCTCTACCACATAATTATTAGTTATGGTTTTACTCAAGAAACATAGTATGAGATTAAATGATACACATTAATGATGACATTGAGTGAATATACTATTAAACATTCTCTTAAATAGGAATTTCCCATGAAACCCAAAATATGTGGTGTTCTTATTAGTAGGTGAGTCCTCATGATATCCAATTTTGGATCACTATGTGATATAGCTGTGAGAAGAAGTCTCAATTTTTATGAACCCTTGACACCTTTTATTCATAAATGATCTGTATCTTGTTAGTATAATGTATTTTATCTATAAAATATATATACATAATTACATCTATAACAACATGGTAATATAATTATTATCTTGAACTCATTTAAGACATAAATATAAAAATAATTAATGTTAATATCCATGTAAGTAGTGTATGTTGAAGTAATAAAATTAAAATGGAATGAGTAAATCATATATAAATCACCCTAAATGCAGGACATGATAATATAAAATTACTAAAAAATTGGTGTATAGGGAAGCCATATAACAAAACTATTACCAATAAATGACTGATTTTAAGCTCTTTATATGAATTAATGATAATTAGTCCCTCTCTCTATATTCATTAGGACATCTACATTTCTTTAAATCCCACCATTTGTATTATTGAAATTATGAACATTAGGATGAAAATGTTAACAAATTCAGAGGGATATTTATTTTCAAAATATGAAATATATAGATTCATATTATACTAACAGATAGAGAAAATTCATCATATGAATTTCAATTATTCTATCATCTTTTTGAATGAACATACCCTCTACCAAACTATGCCTAAAATACATCAGGACATACAATTTTTTGTGCGAGGAAAAAAAGGAAGGATATTTATAGAAATCATATTCATAGGTGTAGTATGATATTAGATATAGATAATACATGGTCATTCTAGTGATATATTCTCCAGACTTCTTCACTTTATTATATAAATTTTGACCTTTTTTATTACCAAATAGTCTATTATTTAGAAAGAAATGTACCCTTATTTGTCCTAATATTGATCAAAAATGATATTTAGAGTAGTAACCCAAGTGTACCTATAATTGAATAATGGTTTTATATTATAAAAATGAAGATGAAAATATGTATACGAGATACATTTTCCATATAAATCCTATAATTGTAGACAAAAATAGACATTAAGAATAGAAAATATATGTTATAAGATAAATGTACATTTTAATGTTAATCCAATTCATGATCATGTAGTTAATATTGTTCCACATGGAATGTAATGTAAAACAATGATGAATTAGCGTAGACTATATTTTATAACTTTCTTGAAAAATATTTTACTTGTTGGAGTATATATATTTTTGCCTTTTCAATCTATCTTAAATCGTTTAATGGTAAAAATAAATTAAATTTACAAATAAAAATAATTTTAAAAAAACTAGTCTCCAATGTGTGTGACTATATCTATGGTATAATAAGTATAATTTAACAGAATTGTGTAAAATAATATCATGATTTAGATTAGATGTGGTGAGAAATTTTCATATTTAACTCAAAGGAAGGGATCATTCTATTTTCCTTTTACAATGCCTCCTAAATTTCTCATGTCTCACATTAGATTAAAAAAGAACTGATTTAATGTTATGGAAATAAAAAATATTGTATAAATTTCATCTATTTTTATATGAATTCTCTTGACCCATCCATACTAGAACCCTATCACAGTTGGTAGTAAATATGATAACATCCCCCAAAAGCCTTCCACTTATAGGCCTTGTGTTGATAACTTGAATCGAGGGAATGAAAATAACTTTATTGAAGGAATTACAATCACAATATATAGAAATTATGATAAAATATGTCTATAAACATCATAAATATAAATAAAACCAATAAAATAAATGTATGTAAACTTCATGCATAAAATAATAGATTCTAAAAAAACACCAATGAAAACTCCTATGACATGTAATCTTGAGCATCAAACTCCCACTATCACCATGATATAATAAAACCCATTTCAACCACATAATCCATATTATATATATATATGTGTGTGTGTGTGTGTGTGAATCCACAGATACATAGTAGGCTTATCCCAAAAACCTTCATGAAAAATTGGAAGAAGTAGAATAATTACTCATTAAATTAATGTTTGATCCAAATAATAAATTGTATGAGGTAATTATAATACCATATCATCAAGGTTTACACACCCTATAAATCAACCATGTATAGTTACATCGTATCAAGATTATAAATATTTCATGAAAGTACCCCACAACTACTTCTCTGCAAATCTAGTCACTCTCACACACAAATGAAATACATTTTTGGACATCCAACCCATAAATTTGACAATATAACCTCATTATAACCAAAAAATCATTCCCAAATCATAATGAAAGAACATGCCCACAAATAAATACTACATTACAAAACCACATTTCATACCAATACAACATAACATCACATTATCTTCACATCACATATGTGTAATGTGAACATGAAAGACTAAAAACTCACGATCTCCCACTTTAAAGAATTTCCACCACCATGAATCAACACCAAAATCAAATCACATAAACACAATGAAATTTGGAAATCAAAATACATAAATCATAGATTTTTGAATCCTCTAGTTTTAATGCTCACAAATAATTATTTACTATGATAATTATGATTTATTAGGATATTATGTGTTTAATCATGTTCAAATATACCTCTAACCTATAGTGTTAGTGGTTACATCATAAGACATATTGACATATATTGGTTAAGTACGTGTTGATGATACTTTTCCTACTGAAAGACAAGTAACTGATACATGGGATACTAATTACATAAGCAGCTGATAAGATGATTCACCGATAAAGGGACTCAATATTTTCACTTAGTATGAGATACCGATTGCCGAGATACCAACACATAATCTTTTGATAAATCAATCGAGTGATGAAATTTTGACATATCTATAGAGTGATCCACTGATTAAAAGATCTACCGACAACATGAGACACTGACAGTCTGAGATACTAATAGACTGAGTTACAAATTATATGTCTCTTAAATGTGAACATAACTCTAATGGTAAAATATATGAAACTTAGTACTAGTTATTATATTAATGATCTTGTTTTCCATTTGTAGACAATATTTAATGATGTCAGTGAACAATATAAGGTGTGTGGTACAAGAGAACTTGATGCTTGTTTTTATAAAATTAAAATATAGATTTTCAAGAAAGATAGTGAAAAAGGGGTGACCCAAAAGAAATATACTGAGGTATTCGTGCATATTATAGAAAAACACAAGATCTCCCTATTGTGATTACATGAAGATACTACTATGAACAAAAACACCACAAATCTCTACAACAAAAAATCAGATGAAATAACCCTTCGATGATCACTGTGAATAGAAGACAGAAGAAAAAAATAACTATCTATTTTGCTGTCTATTTCTAGAAGATGACTCCATATTCATTTATAATATCATGAAGGAGTCCAGAAGCTTCATATAACATCACACAGAGCATTATAAACCAAATTATCATTGCATTTCACTACCTGTGCATATTATTTACATTTCAAGTAGTGTGCATATCATTGTTTAATAAAAACACTCTAACTCATGTGCTAAACTATAATATACAAATATATCTACGCCAACATACCTTTTATTACATCACATTCCCATGGATAATAGTGGAAGATGTCCATGCTTGGCCTATCTCTTTTTTTGTTTTGTTTTACCACATATACAGTGGAAGAAGTCTAGTGACCTAGATAGTTTGTAAAATATTTTTACCTAGATCCAGGGTGTGAAACAAGTTCATTTAATATAAACTACTTGGTTAAAGGTGGTCATCATGTGGAGAGGATTAGGTCTCGGTTAGAGAATGATCATCCTGCTAAGTTCTGTTATGTGTGTTTCATTTTTTGATTTCATTGTCTATTTATTTATTATACAAAACCTAACTTTTCTTCAATATTTCATCATATGTAGATTTTATTGAAGGACCCCGGGACATCCTGAGAGGGGAGGGGTGAATCAGGGTGTTAACATATACTTTTGAAAGTTGTGGATCTTGTTCCCACATTGGTAGGAACTTTTTAAGCCTGTCAAACAAAAGAAATTAGGAAGTTGACACAACACTTTTACTTGGTTCACCACAAAGGGCTACGTCAAAGGAGCATACGTCAAAAGGTTGTTGGTTATACATAATTCCACTATTTTTCACGAGTTGTGGATTACATGGTTTGGGACCAGTCACTCTGTCCCAGGCTAACTACCTTTACAAAAGTTCGGGGATGGCTCACTGCATCCCTCGTGTCACTCTCATTGAATCTCCTAGGATCACCACCTTTGGTGTAGTCCCAGTCATTTTAGACGTGAAGGTGTCTTCATTATCACCAATGAATACATCCTTTGTTGTATATATATGCTCTGTTGAAGTACAACTTTCTCCCGTAGATGAATCTCACTTTTTACTGCAAGTATTAGGAAATCTTCCTTCTTTCACACAACCCCAGAAGAACTGGCGTACTTCAACCACACCTGGTGAACTTCTCCAAGACCGGCGTTCAAGTTTCAAAATAGTGAGAAAGTCCAACTCTACCACTTGCGTGACAAACACTTCTTCAACACCAAACTTGCGCAACTCAATTCCTTTTACGCCCATATCAATTTTGGAACGCAACTATCAATTGTCGCACTGCTTCAAATTATGGTGCGCAAGTGTCACCAAACCACATGCGCGACACTTCCTTCCCCAACTCCAAACCTGGGAGAACAACACCCTTTCTCACCCAATCCACCTTGGACGTGCAGCAAAGAACTGCCGGAAAAATTCAACTTGCGCGACCCAGCACCACTTGTGTGACCACTACACCTGCGCGATGGGAGCTCTGATTTTCCCTATGTCTGAACTTCATCCCAAATGAGGAGGGGTTGACCTCTATATATATGCAATTTGATACCCTGCATGATGGCACAAAATTCTTCCCTCATTACGCAAGTCTTGGTGTGAAAGTAACTTGAACAACCAAACATAACACTTGAGTGCCCTTCTCCCTTTTCCACATTTTCATGTCCTGATCTTGAAAAACAAAAGGCATGCAAGTTTCCTCTCCTTCAAGTCAATGGCGCATTAGTCTCTTTTCCAAAAACCTCCTTTCCCCATATGTCGACTTTCAGGCCCAAAAATTTGGCAAACATTAGATAACGGTGCCACCTTTAATACTATTTTTTTTATTGTTCTGTATGATCACTTTGCGGGCACATATTCTGAACTTCCACTGAGTATTGAAAATAAACACAGAACATTCTATGATTCATGAATAGAACGATCATGGTTCCAAAAATCTCTCCCTTTGGGTTTTTTTGGTAATTAGTAAATAAATTCAATAACGCACCAGCCACAGGCAAACCAAAAACACAAGAATCAACTCACCCAACACTCTAAGTCCACGTGAGAAATGCTCGATGTAGAAAACAAGAGAGGAAGATTGAATTGAGATCCTGTGTTTTGGAATTCTCAATAACGCCCAAGAAATTTTCTTACAGTGTCACAGAATCATTACATGTCCAATGTATTCCTTCCTATCCTATCAGCGACACTGAATTCTCAATGTGTAAGCATTACATGTGTGAATTTATTCCTTTATCCCCCATTAACAATAAACCTAAATTACCGGTAAATGTTCATTTTTCAGATCAAACCACACTCCCCCTGGATAGTATCTCCCCCCACAAACTTGCATCACATCCATAAACAGATTAAAAAAAATTAACATAACTGGGGAGAGGGGTATTTTGTAACTTCTTTATGCACTGGGAGGTGGTTAAACACCGAGGTTCAACCAATGCTTCGAAAACACAGCCACTGGCAATGGCTTGGTTAGGATTCAGCCACCTGCTCATCAGTTCCCACATGATACATTCTAATCACTCCTTGCTCAAATTTTTCATTGATAAAGTGATACAGGATTTCAATATGTTTTGTACAAGAATTATGAACTGGATTCATCATAAGATCAATTGCGCACTTGTTATCACAGTATATTACCATTGGTTGCTTCACCTCATCACCAATATCTGTTATTTGTTGCTTCATCCATCGTAGTAGAGTGCATGCCTTTGTGGCAGAGATATACTCAGCTCTAGTAGTACTAAGAGAAGTACATTCTTGTTTCTTGCTCAACCAGGAAACACATTTATTCCCAGTATAGAATGTTCCACAACTAGTGGATTTTTTGTCCACTACATCTCCAGCCCAGTCAGCATCAGAAAATGAATATAATTCAATGTCTCTTCCTACAGCAAAGTATAAGCAAAAATTTTGAGTACCTTGAATATACCTCATGATTATTTTTACTAATGTCATATGTTCCTACATTGGATTACTCTTAAAGCGGGCCACTAGACAAGTTGCAAACACAATATCTGGTCATGTCACTGTCAGGTACAATAGGATCCCAATTATCCTCCTATACATAGTGGGGGTCTACAGATGCCCCATCCTCATACTTTCCATGTTCGGATCTAACTGAAATCGGAGTTGATATTGGGTTGGAGTCTTGCATATTAAACTTCTTCAGCAGCTCTCTTGCATACATTTCTTGAGAAATTAAAGTGTAATCCTGACTTTGAATCACTTGTATCCCAAAGAAATATGCGAGCACCCCAATCATAGACATTTCAAATTCTGATTTCACGTGATTGGCAAATTCATCCACTAATTTCTTCCTGCTGACACAAAAAATAATGTCATCAATGTATACTAAAACCATGAACTAATCTTTTGGATAATTCTTCACACATAGGTTGTGGTCTACTCCTCCTTTTTTGAATTGAAACTTCTTGATATACGAGTCCAATCAGAAATACCATGCTTGTGGTGCCTTATTCAATACATATAGAGCTTTCTTCAGTTTGAAAACCAGTTTTTCATCACAACCAAGATCCAAACCCACTGGTTGTTCGATGTAGACTTCTTCTTTGAGTAAACCATTCAAGAATTCTATCTTGACATCCATTTTATATAATTTATATCTTCTTTGGAGTGACATGGAAAGGAAAATAATGATTGAATCCAGTCATTCCAATAGAGAAAAGGTTTCTTTAACATCAACACCTTCAATCTGGGAGTCTCCATTACATATCAGTCGTGCCTTCTTTCTAATAACACTTCCATGCTCATCAAACTTGTTCTTGAAGATCCATTTTGTACCAATCACAATGGGACCTTCAGGTCTCTGGACAAGATCTCATGTATGATTCTTGTCAATATGATCTAACTCTTCATTCATGGCGTTCACCCATGACTCATCCTTCACAGCATCTTCAAATAAGGATGGATGCACAACTGACAGAAATGAAGATTGCCTGTTATTCCTCATTCTCCTTGTTTGAGTGGGTGCACTCTTATCCCCAATTATGTTAGATGGATCAATCTCAGCTCTTCGATTTCTTCTGTAAGGTTCAGTTGCATTCTCTCCAGCCATAGTTTCTTCTTTAGATTATTCTTCTAAGTCAACATCATGATGTGACTGCTAAGTGTTTTGTACATCTTCCTCTATTTCCGCATTTGTATTTTCTCCACGTTCACTTTCTTCCTCACTTTCTATCACATCAGCATATGACGTCCTTGAAGAATTTGTGGTTTTCTCTTCAATTATATTAACATCACTGCTTTCCACAATCCTTCCTAATCGCTTGTTGAAGCACTTCTAGACTTTTCTGTTCATTGAGTATTTGAAGAAAATTCCTTCATCTGCATTATCACTATACCTCCCTTGATTTCCTTATTTGTTTCTGATGATGCATTTACTTCCAAAAACATGAAAGTATTTCAAAGAGGGATTCCTTCCATGACACAATTAATATGGTGTCTTCGTCTCACCCATATATAGTCCTGTTTGATTTTGAATATACACCGCATCTTGAACAACCTCTTTCTAGTAATGTCATGGAATACGACTCTCGATCAGCATAGTTTGTGCAATGTTGTTCACCTGTAAATTACTATGTTCAACAACCCCATTTTGTTGTGGAGTTCTCACATCAGCTACCTCATGGTGTATCCCATGCTTCTCTAGGTAATTTTCAAATTCAATGGATATGTATTCTCCTCCATTGTCAGATCCCAACACTTTAATTGTTCATCATGTATCATTCTTGGCGATTCGCCGATATGTTTTCATGCAGTCAAGCACTTTTAATTTCCTTTGAATGACTATTACACATGCCATTCTACTGTAATCATCAATGAAAATGACAAAGTACCTTAATCCATGAGTTCCGGCAACATTTATTGGCCCACATACATCTGTATGAATAAGATCAAGAAGACGGGATGCCCTTTTCTTCTTTGGCCAATATAAAATACAGGCTAGCTTCCCACGAATGCAATAATCACACGATTTTTCAGTCTCATGCTTCAGGTTTGGAATATACATGACAATTCTCAATTTTTTTATTTTCTCCATGTCTTGTTGATTGATGTGTCATATTCTCCGATGCCACGAATTGTTTTATTCTTCAACATTCATGTAACAAATATTTTCTTTACTATCAACCTGATACAAGTTGCCTTCTGTTCTACATCCCTTCATAAGTGAATTTCCTGTCTTTACCTTGATAGTTTATCCTTTCCGATAAAAGTAACTATAATTACCGAGTAACAGAGTTGACTCATGCTGAGTAGATTATGACATAGGCCATCTACATAAAGGACTTCAATCTTCTTTAGCTATCAATTAGCTAATTCAGTACATCCACTGACTTTAATTTTCAGAGATCCATCATTAACAAATCATACTATAACATCGACCTTCCTTTTGATATCTATTAACATGCCAACATTACCTATCATATGAGATGAACAACAACTATCCAGAATCCAGATACTGGTGCTTTTTGTAGCTTTGAGGGCCATCTCTGCAAGGTTGGATTTCTCAATTTTCTTCCATTCTTTCCATGAGACATTGGATTTAGTATAGAGCACTGATGGCCTTTCAATTATCTCTTCCGTGTTCCTAGGTTCTTCATAGTTGAATTCTTCTTTGAGAGGTGAAAACTGTTTGAAAGAGAAGCACTGTCCTGCGGACGAGACTTGACTTGTCTCAAACATCGGTATGAGGTGTCCATGTCCCTTCTCTTCCTGCAATTAACAGTCTTATGAACAGAGTTATAACAAAGAAAACAATATCCATAGAAATTGTTTCTTCTAAAATAATTAGGAAATGAATTTTTTTCTCCATTGTTGAATTCATATATCTTCTCTATTCAGATAGATTCTTACCTCTTCACAATAAGGCATGGGATGACCCAAATATCCACATAACTGACACTTCATGAGAGGAAATGTCTTCTCGCTTTTATTTTTCCTCATTCCTTCTTCTGTGGGAAAATAGTATGAGGTCTCCTTTTCCACAAGGCTCAAGGATAATCTTCTTTTATTATTTTACATTTAATTGGTGGTTTCTGTTTCATCACTTTAGAATAATTTCCCACATCACCCACTTTTAGCTTGCCTTTATTTTGGTCACCTTTATATGCAGCATTTGATGATTCTACCTCACAACCAATTCTACTATTTCCCATGCAGGTAGGTCTTTGATCATTTAAAATCTTTTAAACTCCATTAGATCCACGTTTTTCTCTCTCCAACATCTCAGCATCTGAAATCCTTCCAAACTACATTTTCTCCCATGATTCTTTTGAAATTGAATCTTTTTCAAGTTTACTCCTAATAGTAAAAACCTCCTCCTCAAGACGCTTAGCAGTCATGGACTTTTCCTCTAGTCTGGAGGTGAGGTCATTGATGACCTTTGCCTAATCTTCAATTATCAACTTCAGATCCACTACATCATCATTGATTTCCAATATTTTAGATTTTACTTTCACCAATTCTTCAATTTGTTCAATTTCATCTTCAAGTTGATCAATATATTCAGTTGATTCTTCTACAATTGATTTCTACTTATTGCAATGATTACATTTAATCTTAAGCTTACTAATAGCATCCTTATGTTGAAACTCATGATCTTCACTAATTTTCAACTGATTTTATCCACCAGAATCTTTTGATTTTTCAAGAGTGGCCATCATGGAAGCATGGTTCCCAGTTTTAAATTATGGTTCTTCTTCATCAAAGAATTCATTATCATCTTCTTCCTCTTCACAGAAAAAAATCTTCATCAGAACATTATTTCTAGATTTGAAGTCTCCTTTCATGAAAAACCTTTTCTGATGCTTCTCAATGTTTTCAGTGTCGCTATCATCATCATTGATCTTTCTTAAGCACTGAAAAGCAATGTGCCCGAATTTGCCACAACAAAAGCAAGCTAGAGGTAACTTACCTTTGAATTTCCCTTTTCCCTTCAGGAACTTCTTGGAAATGAGAGAAAGAATTTATTTTTCCTCATCATCTTCACCACTACTATCATTTGAGATTTTTAGTTTCTCCATGGATTTGAATGCCATTTCCTTGATTACTCATGTAGTAGCATATTCTAGTTTGAATCTCATTTCATATGCCACTAATCTACTCAACAGATCATCCAAAGAAAGTTTAAAAAGATCTCTTTTCACAAGGGCTGACACCATTGCATTGTACATGGGTGGAAGTCTTCGTAATATTTTATTTACAATGTCAGCGTCTTTTATTTCTTCACCTAGACCCCAAATTTCTCCAACCACTTCAGTAATTTGATTGAATAATGGTTCTGTATTCTCATCAGGATTCATATTCAGATCATCAAACCTATTGTATAGGACTTGTAATTTCACCTCCTTCACTTTGATATCTCCTTCATAAATATTTTCAAGTTTATCCCATATAGAATTTGCAGAGGTGGAACTCATCACTTTTTGATAGATCTGATCAGATAGTGCTGCAGTGAGAGCATTCTGTTCTTTAGCAACTGCATCAAGGATTTTGTTATCTGCATTAGTCATAGCCAGTCCTGTTGGATCAGTAACATGAATACCTTGCATAGTGGAAACCAGAACACCCATTCCATGGGATCTTAGATGAGATATCATTCTATTCATCCAGATCTAGAAATTACTTCCATCAAATAGAGGGACTACCCTACCATTGGCTGAATATTCCATAACCATATATTGACATATCGAACACCAGAAAACTATCTTTGATAACACTTGATGGACCCCAAGACACCTTGAGAGGGGAGGGGTGAATCAGGGTGTTAAAATTTTCCTTTTAAAGTTTTGGATCTTATTCCCATGTTGGCAGGAACTTATTAAACTTGTCAAACAAAAGAAAGTAGGAAGTTGACACATCACTTTTACTTTGTTCACCATAAATGGCTACGTCCAAGGAGCATACGCCGACAGGTTTTCGGTCATACCTAATTCCTCTATTTTTCACAAGTTGTGGATTAAAAAGGTTCTGGATGTCTCGCTGCGTCCCTCGGGTTACTCCTGTTGACTCCCCCTGGCTCACTGCCTTTGGTGAAGTCCCACTCAGTTTATAGAATTGAAGGTATCTTCATTATTTCCAATGAATAAATCCTATATTGTATATAGATACTCTGTTGAATTCCAAATTTCTCCCATAGAAGAATCACACTTTGTACTACAAGTATCAGGAAATCATTCAGCTTTCGCACAGCCCCAAAAAGACTGGCGTACTTCAACCATGCTTGGTTCTCTTATCCAATCTCGGGGCTCAAGTTTAAAGATGGTGCATAAGTCCTGCTCTCCCACTTGTGCGACACAAACTTCTTCATCTTAAAACTCGCGCGACTAAATTCCTTTTACACCCAAACCGATTTTGGTGTGCAACTATTAACTGTCGCGCTGCTTCAAATTCTGGCACGCAAGTGTCACCAAACCTCATACACAACACTTCCTTCCCCAACTATAAACATGGGTGTCCAATACCCTTTCTCACCCAAGCCACCTTGGATGCATAGTAAACAACAGCTGCACAACTTCAACTTGTGCGACCCACCACCACTTGCATGACCACTACACCTACGCGACGGGAGCAATAATTTTCTTTGAGTTTGAACTTCGTCCTGAATGAGGAGGGGTCGACCTCTATTTATAGGCAATTGGATACCCTGCGCGATGGCGCACAAGTATTCCCTCAACGCGCAAGTCTTGGCATGCAAGTCACTTGCGTGACCAAACATAACACTTGAGCGACCTTCTCCCTTTTCCATATTTTCATGTTCTGATCTCTAAAAACAAAAGGCACACAAGTTTCTTCTCTTTTAAGTCAACAACGCGCAAGTCTCTTTGCCAAAAACCTATTTTCTCCATTTTAAGATTTTCAGGCCCAAAAATTTGGCAAACACTGCATAACAGTGCCACCTTCAATACTCTTATCTGCTTGTTTTGTTTAATCACTTCACTGGCACACATTCATGAACTTCCACTGAGGATTGACGACAAACACAAACCATACTTCAATTCATGCTTAGAACGAACATTGTTCCAACAATTATATTATGATTTGTTTTATTAGACTTATTTTAGATGATAAAATAATAATGTGTATTGTTTTAATTGATAAGAAATCAATATTTTAGAAATATTTTGAATAAGAAAATCCGATAAACTTGTTACTTTGGTTAACTAGGCGATTTTGTTTTAAATTGGGGAACTTCTATATAATTTTTAAATAAGAATTTTATACATAAATTTTTATTTTAACTCCATTAAACCCCTACTGAGTCTCATAATCTAACCAATATTTTGTTTCAGAGCTGGGTTTGAATCTTATTATTTCAATGTTTTAAAATTATGATGTATTTTACCAATTTGATTGATGTTTTGTTTTAAATATCTCTAAATTTATATAAATTATATATTTTTTGTTATATAAAACTAGTTTTAAATATTTTAACATGTTCAATAGTATATAATGTGATTCTAATATCATACAACACTAATTTAAAGGAAAGAATTATGCTTAGTGGAAAATTTAAATGAAAATTCATTTGGAAAGTATGGGTTTTGAAATCTAGTCTTCAGTCATAGATGAATATAAGATTCTTGTAACTTCTAGGAACACATGGGATGATACCACTAACCCAACCTATAGTAATAAATGTAAATCTATTAATGAATTATACAACTCTTTAGTGTATGAAGAATTTAATATGATTTATAAATTGTAAATCAACACATGAAATTTGGGATACACCGGTGTGTTCAAGAAATGATAATTAATACATATACTAATAAATTTGATTAATTTAGGATAAATCCTAACAAAACCAATTCTTACATGTATATTAGGTTCAACTATATCTCAAATATGATGGTGTCTATAAGAAATAAAATCACATTTATGGAACAATTAATTAAAATTCGTAGATGCTTACCAGAAAGATAAAGAGGCACCTCAGTGTCATTAATGGTATCTTATGGCATCAACACTCTACCTGTAAAGGTGATGGTAGGTAATCTAATGATGTATGTGGAAGAGATAAAGGAAATTAGTAAAGAAGATGATGAACCAAAAAGAAATTTTGGGGATTTAAAAATTATTACCGCCAAACAAAAAGAGAAAATTATAGTTGATGTTGAAATTTCTAGCAATGAATAATCAAAAAGGGATAGGGATGATGAAATGGATTACTTATCAAAGATATTTAAGAAGTTATTCAAAATAAAAGTTCTTTATAAATCACAATTATATAGGAATGTATAACAATAAGGGTAACTGAAAAATTTACAGGAAGAAAAGTGATAACCCTGATGATATAGTATTCTACTTGTGTAAGAGAGAAGGACATGAAAAGGATGAATATCTAATATTAAAGTTCAAAAGGACATATAAAGACAAATATAGAACGTATAAAAATGAAATAAATGCCACCTAGAGTTATTTTGAGGATATATATGGTGACTTTGAATCATCACATGATGATAAGGCTAACAAAAGAAAATATGCGTTTCAAGAAAAACACCTCTAAGGTAACCCTATAGTCTCTTATAAAGAATTATTATTATTCTAGAGATGAATCTGATAATGAAAATATGAATAATGAAGAAATGTTTGAATATTATAAAATTATTTAGGATACATGCAATAAATGGAAAGATAAACATAAATATCTCAATAAAAAACATGCTCTTACTATTTCTATTGAATCTGAACATACTATTGAAAATAGAAGAATGATTAGTTGCTCAATGAGAATAATGAACTTAAACTATCTAATGAGCAATTAAAAAAATATATAAAGACATTAAAAAATGGTAAAGAAATATTAGATAAAATAATTGTAAAAAACATTGATCCAAAAAATACTACTGGTATTGTTTATCAACCTAGAAAAAGAAATTTTGTTATAACAAATTTTGTATCCATTGCTAGAAAATCTATTTTTTTATCCAGTACTGGGAAATGTACTGCATGTTTCAGTTTTGGAACATCTTCTACTCCATCATGTTTTTCTAGAACAAATAAAGTTTATTTTTCTTAGACTTTACAATCTATTTACAGGAAAAAAATGAATAAAATGTGGGTTCCCAAAGCATTAATTACTAATACTATTGAACCCAAGCATGTCTGGTTACCATAATATTACCTTCCTTGATTTATTTTTTGTAGGAAATATGTCTGAAGATTTATTGAAAATCATTTGGTACTTAGAAAATGGGTGTTCAAAATATATATGATAGTGAATTATTTCTTTCCTAAAGAAACATATCATGTATGAGGGTGGGAATTTCACCTTTGGTGACAATTTAGAAGGAAAAAATTGTTATTGGCCAAATCGGTAACACTATGTCAATTTTAATTTCAAAAGTTCTTTTTTGATGGTATTAAGTACAATCTGCTTAGCATTTCACAATTATGTGATGATAGATTTCATAATAAATTTTAATACGATTATTATAATGTCTTTATTTCTAAAAATTAGTTCATTTTCACTCCTTTTAGAAATGAAAAGGTTAAGGTGGTGAATTTAGATATATTAAATTCACAAAATTTTTATTACTTGATTTCTTTTAACATAAAGTCTTGGCTCTGGCATAGGATTCTTGGACATTGCAATATTCAATCTCTTAGAAAGATTACTAGAAAAGGACTAGCCATGGATCTACCTAAACCAGAGTTTCCCAATGAAAAATCTATAATCCTTGTAAAAAAGGAGAACAATATAAAATATCTTTCAAAGCAAAGAAATAAGATTGAACTTATCAACCTCTTGAGTTGGTTCACATGGATTTATTTGGACCTTATAGAGTCTTTATTTTAAATGTTATGATATATATATATATTCTAGTATATGACTTTTCAAGATATAGTTGGATTTTTTTAGCTCAGAAGAATGAATTTGTTCTTACATCACAATGTATGCTAGAACTATAGATAACAATTGTAGTCATGGCATTAAAAAGTGACTGGGGCAGTGATTTTGAAACTCAAGAGTATGAATCCTCACAACTGAAAAAAAGACCTATTTCCACGGTTCAATACCATGGCAATAGGCCCCAAAACCGTGGCCATAGGCTACGACCACAGTTTTGGACTACCGTGGCCCCTATCACCGTGGTAGTAGGTCCCAGCCTATTTCCATGGTTTTAAACATGGAAATAACTTTCTATATCCACGGTTTTGAAAACCATGGAAATTAGTCTTAAAAACTACAACTGTTGTAGTTGACCGATGTCCATAGTTTTAAATGTGGTTATAGCCTAGGTAAACCATGGAAATAACCAAAATATAAAATGTCACCAGCAGGTTTCGATCCATGCACCTTTTCTCTATGAACCAGAGTACTTACCACAACACCAAGTGACATTACATGTATATATATATCTATTATAATATATATATATTAATATAAACTATGGTAATATACTCAAAACCGTGGAGGTAGGTCTTCCCGCCAAAGCGCGGGAACCTTATTTCCACAGTTTTGAAAAACTGTGGCAATAGGCCATTGAAAAAAGTGTCCTATAGACATGGTTCTAAAAACGTGGATATAAGCCATAGAATTGTACCTATAGCCACATCCTATTGCTATAGTTCTGAAAACCGTTGCCATAGGCCACTATATCTGGCCTATTGGCACAGTTTTAAAACCATGGAAATATGCCACAAAAACTGTGCCTATAGCCACCTATAGACATGGTTTTAAAGCTGTAGCTATAGGTCCGTGGCAGTAGCCTCATTTTCTAGTTGTGTTTTTTCTCATAAAATTGAAATAGTCATAACTTCTTTTCCCCTAGTAAACCTCATCAATATATTTTTTTGAAAAGAAGGAATAGAACATTATAATAAATTTCGCGAACTATGCTTGTAACACCCAGGACTTTTATGAGAAATATTTTATTTTTATGTTATACAAATCATCAAAGGAATCTTTCATTACACACAACACTTGCATGGCTTGCTTTACACGAAATAGAGACCTTCCTCGATAGCTTGTGTCGTACACGATACCAAGTTTCACTAAATAATGATATGCTATTAAAATATTATTAAAACTGGCCATTATAAATAGTAATACCCAATTTTTGAAATTTTGTAAATTTTATTTTTCAAAATGAACTTCATTTTTGGATTTGGAATATTGAAGTTATTCTAGGGTGAAATTTTGGTATTTTTCTGAAAACATTCAATTTTTGATGAATAGTGGAAACACCGGGTTAATATTTAAAAAATGACTTTTTATTTAAATAATTATTTATTTTATTTAAATTTATTTTAGGTCAAAATTGATACATTATACCTATATAAGTTCAATTATATTCATTGGAGTAATTTTATAATAATTTTAGATATATAAATATTTTATTGAACTTTTCACCTTATTTTACCAACCTCGTAGGAGAATTTCCAAATTCACATAAAACATAATTTTACCTCTTCTGTGAGTGGAATTTCAAAAAATCTGAGAGACACGGTTAATATCAAGGACTAAAATTTGGTTCAATGAGATTATAATAATTTTTGGTGAATAGTAAATTTTTACTTTTTTTACCATGGTTAAAAGTAAATCGGGTAATTAAGGGTACAAATGATATTATTATTACCCTAAAACATGTCCTAATTCTATTAGATAAGTTTAATTAGACAAAAAACAACCTTAGGAATAAAATATGACCATTTAGGCCCACTTGGATTAGATTAGGACATTTATTATTAATTTATTTAAAGAACAGTTAAAATAGTTAAAATAAATTTTTAATAACTAAATCATTTTTAATATAGGGTTATACATAAGATAAATTAGGATATAAATATTAATTAGAAATATAAAACTATTTCCTACATAATGGTATTTTATTTTTATTTTTTAAACTTAATATAATTTAATTTATTTATGACACAATGATGATGTAGTAATTATTTTATTAATGAAATATTGACATAATTGATGTTATAAATTCCCAAATAAATGTAATTTGAAACTTTTTATGAATTTAACTAATTTTATATGTTAATATGACATGTTAGTATTGATTTAATTAACCTTTTTTGAACTAATAATTCTATTATGATTTTTACAAAAATCAATTACCAAATAGTGTCAAAATTGACATAAAATAGTTTCTAAAACAAATATTATATTATTAATTGTTATTATATTCCTAAAAATATAAGGTTCGGCAAAGATACTTATATCATGATATGTGTATAATTAATGGACCACTTGGGGGTCGCTTGGATGTATTTGGTAAGTTTATTAACTATATAATATAAAAATACAAAGTGACATGGTAAATGTCAATCTAATTAACTAAGAGTTAAAAACTAAAGGATAAGGTTAATATAATGATCTAAACTTGTCTAAATTATATTGGATGAGATTATTTCTACCCATACCTACCTTATCTTAGAAATAAATAAATTTGGATCTATTAATAACTGAAGATGGCATTATAATAAACTAATATTTTTAGTTTTTCCAAAGGTTCCCCTCTCCTCCCTTATAAAACGGCACCTCCTCCCTCTCTTCCTCACACCACATTGAGCCTTAATGCTTGGAAAACCCCTGAAACATTCTCTTATACACTTCCATAGAAACATCCTCGAGGTTCTGGTCTTCTTCAAAGACCAATTTTAGTGCCCTAAGAGGATGTCTCATAGAGGTGCTATAAAGAAGAGGTAATGTCCGTTACTGATTCTTTCAACTTTATTTCTTCTTCCACTTCTTCTTATTTAGTTGTTTCATTATGAAGTAATAACATAAGTATCACTCATATACTTATATGTTATTATAAGTATGAAACCACCCTATTTAACCATCTATCGATCCTACGGAAAATGAAAACACCACGTGTGCGTACCTACGGAATACCGTCTCCACGCCGTGGTGTAATCTATTTTCCACCACCACATTACATGGATGGGTATAACGGTTTATATAATAACAATATATTATTATTTCAAATTGATATTGATTCTCAAATAGTATACATACACCCTAATACAATTCCACGATCTTGGGGACGATATCATCACCCGTGCGTACGTACAGAATATCATCTCCACAATGTGATGCGACTCGTTCTACATGATCTTCATTGAATAATGATTATATAAATGAATTGAATGAATAAATATGATATATATTACACTAATACCATTCTGTGAATGAGGTATCTATAACCTAAAAAGATGAATAATAATTTATTCAACAAAACACGCATAAGAACAAAAAGCAATAAACACCCGAATAACAAGTAACAATGAAAGATTACTAATAAGAAGATAAGAATATGACCATATATGATATCATAAAAATAATTATTATTCAATAATAAGTCAATGACATTATTTAAATCATTATACAGGAGGTTCGGGCACTTACGAAGCAAATCGGACCTAAGGTAAGGGAAAATCTCGCAATCTCATTTTTATCCGAGATTTTTATACTTCAGAATTTACAGGGGAATATTTTTTACCCACATCCATGTTTCCTCAATATGTAATATTTATATCCTTATACAATTTTTAAATACAATTTTACCCTTCGGTGAGTTTTTAGTAAAACATATGAAAGGAATCTGTTGTCTTTTTTCGTACGAGGTATTTTTTGACTTTTCCAACATAAGTACGAGAATAATTTTTTTAACCTATGCGGCCTGAATGGAATTTTAGAACGTTATTTCCATGAATCTTACTTTACAGATTTTCATGTTTATTTTTAATCAACTTCTTTTAGTTTAAAATTGTATGACATGTTAAGAAAGGAAAACTGTTTTTGAAGTAGAAAGTATATTTTCCTCAAGAATGGAGTTCAAGTGTTTTATCAAAATTATTTTCCATCTAAGATAATATAGGGTTCTGTTTCTATCCTTATTATTACATTAATTTGATTATGTTATGATGGAATTATTTTTATGAATTCCTTTGTCTTATATGAATTGTTTTATGATGTTACTATGTTTAAGCATCCCATTTTTACTACATGGGTTATGCAATGATGTCTGATTTATTATTTTGTGGCACACATATGAATGGTATCATTATGAGATGAGTGGGACCTATATCTCCCTCCAACGCATTGGGTAAAGATTTATATCTCATGAGATATTCATGTTTGGAATGGCAGGTTACACCGGTTCAGTGAAACTGGACTGAAACAAGGAGTGAACTTGGTTCAGAAATGGACTTTGTCCACTAAGATAGTTTTGGCAATGAGTGTCGACTAAAAAGAAATGAATTTCTATTATTATGTGTGTATGCCACAAAGCTTCATGTTTTATGTTATGATTATTGGAATTACATTTCACTACAATGATTTATCCCATGTTATAAAATTATGATCTCTTTTGCAGGTTAAGATTTACAAAATGTTATGTTCATATGAATATGACGTGATTGATATTTCTTTTGTTTACCCTTACTGAGCATTTGAGCTCACCCTTTTGTATGTTTTCGTTCCCCAAGTCAGGAAGAAGGTTATTAATTAAGATATGCCAAAAAGGGACTCTAGATATGATGAAATAAATGGGAGACAATGTAGATACTTTATGAACCAGTTGTTTATGTTTCCCAGTTTCTAAAGACACTATACCTATACGGTCCTTTCATGGTTTTGTTATATGTTGTAATAAGTGTACTTCAATTTTGATGAGTTAACAATGTATGTAATGTATGGGTCGTTATAGTTGGTTTCAGAGGAAAGGTATAGTCAACCTTTGGAAACTCAGATGTGAAAGCCTTAGAAACAACCCTAAGGATAAGTCTAAGAATATAACACAATCTTAGTGTTTTAGAAATGTCCATGAACAACCTATGATAAGACCTTAAGTGTGAAATTTTATTCTTGATTATGTGGTTTTCCTATTATAATTATTGTTGCTCACACTATTCTTCTTGGTTTTAGTCAATGGATGGAACTCGAAGGAACCATGTTAATGCAGAATGCGACGGGCAATGCAATGATTGTCCCCCTCAGCAACCAAACGTTATGGGAGATAGAATGAAAAATCTTGTATCCATGCTCACACAACTTTATCAAGCTATGAATCATGCAGGACTTCCAAATGAGCAAAGGAAGGAGCAACATTCTGTTGAATCCTTCATGAGGCAGCGTCCAACTTCATTTAGCAGGTCTTATGATCCATTAGTGGATGAACAATGGATCAGTACCACTGAAAAGATATTTTCAATTCTTCAATGTTCTGAACATGATAAAGTCATCTTAGCAGTTTATCGCTTGGAAGGTGAAGCTGATCAACGGTGGAATCCTATCAAAAATACGAGGCAAAGGGGTGAAATTGAATCCATGGAATGGGATGAGTTCAAGAACAACTTTTTCAATAAGTACTTCCCTCGTATTCTATGAAAAAATATGGAGAAGGAGTTTCTTGAACTAATGCAAAAGGATGATGAATCTGTTGGTACCTATGAAGCAAATTTTACAATACTTGCAAGGTATGATTCTGGTATTATTATCCAACCTGATAGTAAGATTGATTGATTCTTTAATGGATTAAAACCAAGTCTTCGAATCACGTTATCCATAAGTGACTTCAATAGCTACGAGGAAATCATTCGATGTGCTCTCAATGTTGAGATGGAGATTGGAGTAACCCATCAGTCATATGGGTTTGATAAGAAGAGGATAATGGAATTCAAAGGAAAATATAAAGAGCACACTGAAAAGAAGATGAGTTTTCCCTTTTTCTCAAAGTGTGGAAAGAAACATGGAGGGAGTTGTATTAAAGGGACAAGTAAATGTTTCAAATGTATAAAGGAAGGTCATCGGGAATTTGAATGTTGCAATGATGGGAAGACGATTTTTTAGTGATGCAAATAAAGAAAAGGCTTCACAGAGTTCAACTCCTACAATTTAATGTTAAAAGTGCAAGTAAATGGGGAATTATGCCAATCAATGACCTAATCCAATGGTTTTTGATGATGATCGACATCAACAAACTCTTAAGGATAAAGACAAAGGAAAGTCACAGACAATTTCTATCAGCGATCTGGAGTATGATAACGAAGTGCTGAAAGGTACACTTACCATCCAATCTAATGTAGAAAATGTTTTATTTGATTCTGGAGCCACCCACTCTTTTATTTCTGAAGAATTTTCTATGGGTATCACTGTATTACCTCAGAAATTAGATGTTTAGTTAGCTATGACAACCCCTAATGGCACAACAGTCACATCAAAAGTTTATAATTCTTCTCCGATTGAAGTTTTTGGGAAAGTGCTTCCTGAAAATATTGTGATCCTTCCTATAGTGGAATTTGATGTGATTCTTGGCATGGATTGACTTTCTTTATATGGAGCTCATATCAATTTCTAAAGAAGGGAAGTCACATTTCATAGTCCAGATCAATCTATGACCGTCTATCGATGCAAGGATGAACATAACCTTCTAGTGGAAATTTCTTCCATCTTAGGGGTCTTGATTCCACTAAATGTGGGTTATTTATCTCAAATGGTTGAAGAGAAACTCATGATTAAGCATATGCCCGTTGTAAGGGAGTTTGACGATGTATTTCCAAAGGAATTGCCAAGTCTTCCACCAAATCGTGAAGTCGAGTTTTCAATAGAACACGTACCGGGTGCTTTGCCTATTTCAAAGACACCTTATAGAATGGAACCAATTGAGTTGCAAGAATTAAAGAAGAAACTCCAAGAGAATATTGATAAGGGATTCATACGCCCAAGTGTGTCACCTTGGGGAGAACCATTTCTGTTTGTTAAGAAGAAAGATAGATCAATGAGACTCTGCATTGATTATCGAGAACTTAACAAGATCACTATCAAGAACAAATATCCTCTCCCACACATTGATGACTTATTTGACCAAATATGCGAAGCTCAATACTTTTCCAAGATTGATCTTCATTCAGGGTATCATCAATTAAGGGTCAAAAGGGAGGATATACCAAAGACACATTCCTTAAAAGGTATGGACACTATGACTTTATAGTGATGCCATTTGGTCTTACTAATGCCCCTTCTATATTCATGGATCTGATGAATAGAGTCTTTAGAGACTATCTTGATCAGTTTTTGGTAGTCTTTATAGACGATATTCTTGTCTATTCAATGAGAAAGGAAGAACATGAATATCACTTGATAATTTTATTGAAGACCCTGAGAAAGGAGAATCTTTATGAAAAATTTACCAAGTGTGAATTTTGGGTTAACAAAGTTGCATTTTTGGGTCAAATAATCTCAAAATAGGGGATATCTGTGGATCCAGCAAAAATAGAGGTTATCAAAAGATGGTCAAGACCAACAACAGTAACCGAGATCTGATGTTTTCTTGGTTTGGATGGATATTATCGACGTTTTGTGAAAGCTTTTTCACGATTATCTAATCCACTCACCATGTTGACTCGGAATGGAGTTAAGTTTGTTTGGATGGAGGAATGTGAAGATAATTTCAAGGAGTTGAAAAGACGGTTATCCAGTGCACCTGTGCTCACACTTCCTTGTAGTGGATAAAGGTTTTTGATCTATGGTGATGCATCCATGAAAGGTCTAGGGTGTGTTCTTATGCAAAATGATATGGTGATAGCTTATGCCTCACGACAGTTGAAAATACATGAGCAAAATTACCCAACTCATGATTTGGAGTTAGCTGCGGTAATCTTTGCATTAAAGATTTGGAGGCATTATATTTATGGAGAAAGGTGTGATATTTATAATGATCATAAAAGTTTAAAGTATATTTTCACACAAAAGGAGCTGAATATGGGCCAAAGAAGATTGTTGGAGATGATTAAGGATTACGACTGCTCAATTCATTACCACCCTAGGGAAGCAAACAATGGGGAAGATGCATTAAGTTGACAAGACCGTGCCCGTTTATCCATGATGAGGATCAAAAAAGATCAAATATTTATGGATTTACAAAGGATGGATATTGGAATTATAATGGAATGGGAAAAATATTATCTTTCTCAAATGAATGTTCAACCATCTATACATGTGAAGATTAAAGAGACACAGAATGAAGATGTAGAGTTACAAAAAAGAAGGTGAGAAATGTTCTGAATTCAACCATGATTGTGATGGGATAATAATGTTCAGGAATCAAGTTTGTGTTCTTCCCATCCCAGAATTAAAGAAGGAGCTGCTTGATGAGGCTCATAGTTCATCATTCTCTATTCATCCAAGAAGTACGAAGATGTATAGGGACCTGAAAGAGTACTTCTAGTGGGATGGAATGAAAAGAGATGTTGCTGAATATGTATCTCGATGCTTGGTTTGTTAGTAAGTTAAAGCTGAGAGACAGAAGTCTAAGGGGATGTTACAACCATTACTCATACCTGAATGGAAATGAAAAAACATCACCATGGACTTTGTCACCGGACTTCCTAAAACATCCAAAGGCAATAATGCTATCTGGGTCATAGTTGATTGTCTTACAAAGTCGGCACACTTCATTGCTATTAGAGAGGATTTATCTCTAGATCAGCTTGCTAGGATATATGTGAAGGAAGTTGTAAGATTGAATGGAGTACCACTTTCTATTATATCTGATCGGGATCCAAGGTTTACCTCAATGTTCTGGAGAAGTCTTCAGCATACTCTAGATACAAAGTTGAGTTTCAGCACTGCTTATCATCCTCAGACAGACGGTCAGTCTGAGACGACAATTCAAACTATAGAAGATATGTTGAGAGCTTGCTCTAGGGATTTCAAAGGTGATTTGGATCAACACCTACCTTTGGTGGAATTTTATTATAATAATAGCTTTCACTCCAGTATTCAGATGGCTCCTTATGAATCCCTCTATGGAAAGAAATGTAGGACTCCAACTTGATAGGATGAAGTTGGGGAAACAAAGCTATTAGGACCTGATCTTGTTGATGAGATGGCAGAAAAGGTCAGATCTATTCAACAACACATAAGAGTAGCTCAGAGTCGACAAAAAAGTTATGCCGATAACCGAAGAAAAGACCTAGAGTTTTAAGTGGGCGATAAATTGTTCTTACTAATATCTCCTTGGAAGAGAGTAATGAGATTTGGAATGAAGGGAAAGCTGAGCCCTAGGTATATCGGTCCTTTCGAAATACTGGATTGTATTGGGAAGGTTGCTTACCGATTGGTGCTTCCACCAAATCTCTCTCATGTTCACGATGTGTTCCATGTATCTCTCCTGAGAAAG
This sequence comes from Viscum album, assembly GCA_963277665.1. Classification (NCBI taxonomy): domain Eukaryota; kingdom Viridiplantae; phylum Streptophyta; class Magnoliopsida; order Santalales; family Viscaceae; genus Viscum; species Viscum album. The sequence continues at coordinate 172,495,933 of OY728119.1, read as the reverse complement.
TACATACCTGATCCTTCACATGTACTCATCTCGGAAGTTGTACTGCTGGAACAAGATCTTTCTTATGAGGAACAACTGATAGAGATTCTCGATCGTAGTGAAAAAGTCCTATGGAACAAGACCACTCGCTTGGTGAAAGTTTCATGGAGGAACCACCAATTAGAAGAAGCTACATGGGATCTTGAGGATATGATGGGGGAGAGGTATCCTCATCTGTTTTTTACAAAGTGACGAATTTCGAGGGCGAAATTCATTTTAAGGGGGGTAGAATGTAACACCCGAGAGTTTTATGAGAAATATTTTGTTTTTATGTTATATAAATCATAAAATGAATCTTTCACTACACACAACACTATCTTGGCTTACTTTACACGCAATCACGACCTTCCTCGATAGCTTGCGTCGTACGCAATACCGAGTTTCACTAAACAATGATATGCTATTAAAATATTATTAAAACTAGCCGTTATAAATAGTAATACCCACTTTTTAAATTTTTTTAAATTTTATTTTTCAAAATGGACTTCATTTTTGGAATCGAAATATCTAAATTAGCCTAGGGTGAAATTTTGGTATTTTTCTGAAAACTTTCAATTTTTGATGAATAGTGAAAACACCGGGTTACTATTTAAAAACCGACTTTTTATTAAAATAATTATTTATTTTATTTATATTTATTTTAGGTCAAAATTGATACATAATACTTATATAATTTCAATTTAATTCATTGGAGTCATTTTATAATAATTATATATATATAAATATTTTATTGAACTTTTCACCGTTTTTTACCCACCTCCTAGGAGAATTTCCAAATTCACATAAAACTTAATTTTACCGCTTCTGTGAGTGTAATTTTGAAAACTCCGAGAGACATGGTTAATATCAAACACTAAGATGTGGTTCAATGATATGGAAATAATTTTTGGTGAATAGTATCTTTATTCTTTTTTTTACCACGGTTAAAAGTAAATAGGGTAATTAAGGGTAAAAATGATATTATTATTACCCTAACACATGTCCTAATTCTATTTTATAAGTTTAATTCGACCAAAAACAACCTTAGGAATAACATATGACCATTTAGGCCCACTTGGATTAGATTAGGACATTTATTATTAATTTATTTAAAGAAGGGTTAAAATAGTTAAAATCAATGTTTAATTACTAAATCATTTTTAATATAGGGTTATACATAATATAAATTAGACTATAAATATTCATTAGAAATCTAAAAATATTTCATACATAATGGTATTTTATTTGTAATTTTTATACTTAATATATGTTAATTTATTTATGACACAATGATGATGGAGTAATTATTTTATTAATGAAATATTGACATAATTGATGTTATAAATACCCAAATAAATGTAATTTGAGACTTTTTATGAATTTAAATAATTTTATATGTTAATATTACATGTTATTAGGGATTTAATTATCTTTTTTCTAACTAATCATTCTGTTATGAGTTTCAAAAAAATCAATTACCAAATACTGTCAAAATTGACATAAAATAGTTTTTAAAACAAATATTATATTATTAATTGTTATTATATTTATAAAAATATACGGTTCGGCCATTATACTTATATCATGATATGTGTATCATTAATGGACCACTTGGGGGTCTCTTTGATGTATATGGTATGTTTATTAACTCTATAATATAAAAATACAAAGTGACATGGTAAATGTCAATCTAATTAACTAAGAGTTAAAACTAAACGATAAGGTTAATATAAGGACATAAACTTGTCTAAATTCTATTTTATGAGAGTATTGAGACCCATACCCACTATAGCTTCTAAATAAATCAATTTTTAGCTATTAAAAACCGAATATGGCTTTATAATAAACTAATATTTTTAGTTTTTCCAAAGGTGCCCCTCTATACCCTTATAAATGGGCACCTCCTCCCTCTCTTCATCACACCACATGGAGCCTAAAATCACGTCCAAACCTTGAAATATTATCTTATACACTTCCCTAGATACATCGTATAGGTCCGGGTCTTCTTCAAAGACCAATTGTAGTGCCCCAAGAGGAGGTCTCAAAGAGGCGCTCCAAAGAAGAGGTAATGTCCGTTACCGATTATTTCAACTTTATTTCTTCTCCCACTTCTTCTTCTTTAGTTGTTTCATTATGAAGTAATAAAATCAGTATCAGTCATATAATTATATGTTATTATAAGTATGAAACAACCCTATTTCACCATCTATCCATCCTATGGAAAACGAAATCACCGCGCATGCGTATGTACGGAATACCGTCTCCACGCCGTGGTGTAATTTATTTTCCACCACCACCTTACATGGATGGGTATAATAGTTTAAATAAAAACTATATATGATTATTGTAAATTGATATTTATTCTGAAATAGTATAAATACACTCCAATACAATTTCACAATCATGGGAACGATATCATCGCTCGTGCATATGTACGGAATACTGTCTCCACGATGTGATGCGACTCATTCTACATGATCTTCATTGCATAATGATTATATAAATGAATTTAATGAATAAATATGATATATATTACACTAATAAAATTCTGTAAATTAGGTATCTATAACCTAAAAATAATAATAGGAATTTATTCGACAAAACATGCAGAAAAACAAAAAGCAATAAACACCCGAATAACAAATAACAATGAAATATTACTAATAAGAAGCTAAGAATATGACCATATATGATATCATAAAAATAATTATGATTCTGTAATAAGTCAATGACATTATTTAAATCATTATATAGGAGGTTCAGAAACTTACGAAGCAAATCAGACCTAAGGTAAGGGAAAATCTCACAATCTCATTTTTATCCGAGATTGTTTATACTTCAGAATTTACTGGGGAATATTTATCATCCACATCCATGTTTTCTAAATATGTATGATTTATATCCTTATACAATTGTTTAAATCTAATTTTACCCTTTGGTGAGTTTTTAGTAAAAGATATGAAAGGAATATTTTGTTGTTTTTCGTACGAGGTACTTTTTGACTTTTCTGACATAAGTACGAGAAGAATGTTTTTTGAACTTATATGGAATGAATGGAATTTTAGAACATTATTTCCATGAAGCTTAATTTACATGTTTTCAAGTTAATTTTTAATCAACTTCTTTTAGTTAAAAATCGTATGACATGTTAAGAAATTAAAAATGTGTTTGAAGTAGAAATGATATTTTCCTCAAGAATGGAGTTCAAGTGTTTTATGAAAATTATTTTCCATCTAAGATAATATAGGGGTTTTTTCTATCCCTATTATTAAATTGATTTGATTATGTTGTGATGGAATTTTTTTTATGAATTCCTTTGTCTTATATGAATTTTTTTATGATGTCACGATGTTTAAGAATCTCATTTTTATTACTTGGTGTATGCAATGATGTATGATTTATGATTTTGTGGAACACATAAGAATGGTATCATTATGAGATGGGTGGGACCTATATATCCCTCCAATTCATTGGGTAAAGATTTATATCTCATGAGATAGACATGGCTAGAACGGTAGGTTAAATCGGTTCAGTGAAACAGGACTGAAACGAGGAGGGAACTCAGTTCAGAAATGGACATTGTCCACTAAGATAGTGTTGGAAATGAGTATTGACTATTAAAAATGATTTTATATTATTATGTGTATATGCCAAAAAGCTTCATTTTTTAAGTTATGATTATTGGGATTATGTTTCACTACTATGATTTATCCAATGTTATGAAATTATGATCTCTTTTGCAGGTTAATATTTCCAAAATGTTATGTTCTTATGAATATGATGTGATTGATATTTCTTTTGTTTACCCTTACTGAGCATTTGAGCTCACCCTTTTGTATGTTTTCATTCCCCAGGTCAGGAAGAATGTTATTAAGTAAGATATGCCAAAAGGGACTCTAGATATGATGAAATTAATCGGAGACAATGTATATTCTTTATGAACTAGTTGTTTATGTTTCCCAGTTTCTAAAGACACTATAACTATACGGTCCATTCATGGTTTTGTTATATGTTGTAATAAGTGTACTTAAATTTTTAAGTATTAAAAATGTATGTAATGTATGGGTCATTATAGTTCTCAATGAGAATGACTTACATATTTATTTTTTGGAATAAGTTATGAATAATTATTTTTATATAATTAATAGAGAATTAATTTGACTTATTATTAAGAAAACTCTTAATGAGTTATGAAATAATAGGAAACACATGGTAAATTACTTTAATGTTTTTTGTTTCAATGTGTTTATCCTTAATACAAAAGTTAATCTTGACATGTTTTCGTACAAAAGTCATCATGTAATTTTCCTAGGTTATTCATCATCAAGAAAATCCAATAGGGTCTTTAATAAAAGAATGATATGTGTGGAAGAATCTGTATATATTATGAAACAAAACCACATAAACCTATAACCTCCCTATAAAATATTGAGGATGATCTGTCCAATCTGGACATAAATGCTAAACCTTCTATCTATGTTATCAAGAAAGTAGCAAAATCCTCTAGTTCTAGAAAATATCTAGACTTTGTCCATAGAGAACCCAAACCTGTAGAAGAACCTAAAATTACTAGACCTTCTTCATATAAAACTATTTGAATCCATAAGAACAGTACCTTAAATTATATAGTCAGAGAAATACATAATGTAATATAGACTATAGGTTCTCTAAAAAACCTGGTTAAACACCAATTATTTTTTGTCACACCTTGAACCTGAGAACAAAAATAATGAAAATTGAATTTTAAATGAGTTTAATGGGTGAACTAAAATTTTCTCATGGATTTAAAAATTTTCCAAATAAATTAGTTCTTATTTTAAATAAAATTAATTACACTAAATATATTTTTAAAATTTTTGATTTGATAGTATAAAAAGTAGTGATACTCCATCAAGTACCACCTGTCAATTATATCTTGATAAAAAAGAAAAATATTTTGATTGATCCAATTACAAGGGGGATTATTTAAATTGTACTATACATAACTTCTAACTGACTTAATATTTTGTTTACTGTGTGTATGTGTGAACATTTTCATGAAAACCATAAAGATTCTCATTTAAGTGCGGTTAAAAGAATTTTCGAGTACATCAACTATACTACCATCTTAGGATTGTTCTATCACAGAGGAAAACATTTTGATTTAGTAAGTTATTCTGATACAAATTTTTTGGTTGTAAGTTAGATATAAAAAGAACCTCTAGAATGTGTTTCTTTTGGGGAAAGTCTCTAGTATCATGGTGTATTAAAAATAAAAATTTTGTCGCATTAACTACTAATAATGCAGAATACATTACTACTGGTAGCTGTTGTGCATAGAGTTTGCGGTTGTAACGCACATTACATGATTTTTTATCAGTTTAGGCATGTCCTTATAAAATGTAACTATAAAAGTGACATTAACATTTCCAAATATCCTTTTCCCCTCGAGAAAAAAACATATTTATGTAATACATCACATTTTGAGAGATCTATATCAAAAATTTGATATAACTCTTGAATTTAATAGCACAAAACATCAGCTTACAAATATTTTTAATAAGCCTATAAATTGTTAGAGGATGTGTTACATCAGACATGAGTTATGGATGAACAAATTTTGAGAACATACTGAGGATGAATCAATGAAGTGACTCACAGATGATGTCTCACTGATGTGACTCACTAATGATGTCTCAAAAAATGGTCTCACTGACCGATATTTTATTTCTATGATTGGAATTTTAACTGTCATTGTTTTATTTGTTTTATTTTATTCTAACTCTTATTTATAATTTTATTTTTAAAATTCCATAAATGATAAAATCAGGGTTTGATCCAACACTTATTACCCTCACACTATTACTCTCATAATCTTACCCTCAAAACTTTCTCTCCGGAGTAGTTTCCTTTCACTCTCCAACTAATCCCTTCAAACCCTTCTCAATGGATCATGTCCAGAACATCCTTCAAGGATCTGAAGATCAGTATCATCTGTCTAAGAAGCAAGGAGGTGAATCTAGTTAGCCTATTCCTATGCCTGAACCTATTCATTCATAACTGTTGTACCATATCGTAACCCTTGAAAATGAAGTGAACTCATAATGGTTGTTGTCCTCTATGTCCCTTTTGCTAAATGTGCTTCAAACCGAAGGGTGTTTCTAGAGGTTATCCAACAAAGAGAGGTTTTTATCTGAGGCTAGTACTTGCTTTCTTCCAGTATGATGATGTTTTTCTGAAGAATATGATGTGTTTTGGAAATAGTCCATAGTAGATGGAAGGAGAGTGTCTCTTTCATCCATTCATTGAGAAGAGTGTCTAAATTTACACTTTAAGGGTGTTTTTGGTGACCATCAGGGAAGTGATCCTCTAAAAAGTGATTTCTTCAGTTAAAATGAATATTTGGATGAGTTGATAAGTAATGGAGATTGTAGGAGGCCTTTTTCTATAGACATCTATAGTGTGAGAAGTCTTTTGTTTAAATTCATCCAGTAATATTTATGTCCTAGGGAAGAGGACATTGATTCTCTTAAGTTTCAATACATTTAATTGTTGTATCTGTTAAAGAATGGATATAATTTGAGATGATAAATCCCTATTACAAGAAGGACTCTTTATTTTATCCTTGAATTATCTCTACCATGTTGAAAGATAAGGGCTTTGTAAATGACGGTGAAGAGACAATCTCTTCTTGTGATGGTTTCTACCGTAACAAAGTTATATGTAAGAAAAAATAAATGGAATTCATTTTAGATCAGATCCATTGATAGTATCTGCTTTTATAAAGCTTCTTAGTATCCATCTGAAATAAGTTTTCCTTCATTATCATCAAAATTTCAACAATAAAAACCATTATTAATATGAGAAAATAAATTTAATTCCTTTTCAGTTTGACAACCAGATGTGTCATATTTTTTCATTCACACAAGGATTATTATTTTTCTTCTTATCTAATAATTATATTTCATAACCATTTCTATTTTTTTTGTTTCTTATACTCTTCATCAAATTAAAATTATATAACCTTGTTCATTGGGAAATCCTTATAAAAATGAACAATGTTAATTCATTCAAAACACTTGGGTTTTATTTCATTTCCTTTCCATTTCCCTTCCAAAATACATTTTATATAAGGGTAATAATTTTATTGATACCATCACCCTAAAAAACATCTTGATTTTTAAATCAATAGATTTATATGCCTTTTTTCTCCTTTGATATTCATCATTATCATAGATTTAAAATCCATATCTTCTATGAACCTCTTCTAAATAACTGGGTATTTCATCATTTAATAATCATTTATAAAATTATTGAGTTCATAAAAGGATGGACTATCACTATCCTTCATGGATAAAACCCTTGGATCAAATCAATAAATGTATTTTTATGATAACCTTATTGATTATCGTATTTCCATCTAGTGTCTCACTAAATCCTTAGATTTTTATTACTAGATCATTCACCCTAGTGAAATAATAACTAATTATTTATTATTTATTGTTTTTTATAACCTCAAATATACTCAACCAAATATATATCGTTGAAACCCATATATTAATTCTTCTATCATAACTACTTGTAAATTGTCACATATATCCTTTAAAATCTGAATAACCCGGAATTTAGTATACACATTTTTCAGTATAGACCTAAAAATTGCATTTTCGGATTTTCCATCCTTCTCTATATATCCATTATAAATGTGTGTTATACAACCTACCACATGAATTCGTAGAAAGATGACTATTGATCCATTTTTAACCTCTAGTCTTAGAGATATAATGTATGGTTTTATCATATTATTCCATCTCTTGTAGTTCATACCATCAAATGTAGGGACTCATTTGGTGTTTATAGTTTTTTTATTTATCATATCATAGAAATAGCATTGGACATCTACAAGTATCTAGGGTATCTTTTACACAACTAGTAGTACCCCATGTGCGGATGATAATTGATATGTGGGGGGTTAATCAATGGTAAATATTTTGGAATTTTACCATTTTATATTCAACCTCTTTGACCTATTAATGTTCTCAATATAATCAATAATTTATGTTACCCAGTCAGGATCCAAGTATCATGAGATGGGGAGGGGTGAATCAGTGATATCTTTTTCTTTTATGTTTACCCATTTAGAAGCAACCTCCGCCTCCTATAAAAGAGTTATTTCCCTGTAGAACATGCACAACCACAAGAACACAATATTTACAAGGTTCACTTTTCTACAAGAGTAGCTACATCCTAGGTATGGTATAGATATAATCTTGTACCACACAATCCATTGAAAACAATACATTGAAGTGGAATACAATGAGTAAGATATTCCCTTTCACTAATGTAGCACTTGGAAAATAATCTACAAGTTTTTGTGCACCCTCTTAGCACCAATATAGAATCAGAGTATTTATGTGCTTCTTTACAATTGAATAGGTGTATTCTCTGATGTAAAAATCTTCACATTCCTACCCAGAAGCTGGTACAAACTCCCATACACACAACTGAATATGTGAAGAGACCAAAAAATTTTCACGCAGCCTTTATGGTACCTTGCACGCAATTTAAATGTCTTGTGTGGAAAAATTCCATTTTGGCGCAGAAATCCATTTTCACCTAACTTTCTTTTTTCCCACAACTTTTCACTTTTTCACACACCATTTCTTTTTCACAGAAACCTTATACTTTTCATGAAACAAAATTATCATTTAATTTTATGTTCTTTGGAGCTCGATATTTCTCTACGTGATGTGACTTAACAAATGAGAGGGGTCACCTCATATTTATGGGCATTTAGAACCCTATGTAAAAAACACGAATGTGCGCATAAACCCTCTTCATGTGTGTAGAAACTCTTTCACACAAAATCAATTTTCACCCACTGTCTTGAGATTTTTGCATGCTTCATGCCTTTACCATTTTTCTCTATTCTGATCTCAAAACATCACATGTGCACAAAATTATGATCTTCGTTTCATTTTCCACGCAAAATCAATCTTTCACGCAACCTTATTTTTCACGCACTTTTCCCAATTTTATGCACACTCCATGCCTTTGATTTTTTTTGATGTTTTGAACATGAATCATTCATTGTATGAAAAATTATAAGAAAATATCAAACTAACACACAACATCCTTTTCCAAAAACACATTTCTCCATCTTCTGATTTTGAGGCCTAAAAATTTCACAATCAATGGAAAACATTGCCACCTTAAAAATTTATTTTATGCTACCTCTAGATCATATATTCCCTTTTCATAATCCTCTTCACTGCATTCCATAACCATTATTCATCATTAATCATTAAATCCACTATCGTGAAATGTATTCTTTGATCGAACAACTTTACCATCATCTGATTTTATTTATAAAGTACTGTAACTTCCATATCTTCCACCAGTATCTTTCCTTTCAATCACAACTGTATATGAATGGCAGCACCGTCACTCACCCTTTCCTTTATAAGGCCTATATCATTAGTTCTCCTAACATATAATATTGGTTAAATACAAATATACGATGCAACGTCTAATTAACACATCCTTTAAAAAGTGTTTTGATTAATCTTATTTGACAACAAAAGATAACACTATGTAACAAAAATCACTTCTTACTTATTTATTGATCCAACTTGGTCCCAACAACAATAAATCAAATAATCACCACATTTCATGTAGTAAAAGGGAATTCTTAACAAACAATATTAAAATGTATTTTTCCTAAAAACATAATCCTTATAAGGTTTGGTTACACACCCTAAGCATATATTCTTACACTATCATAAAAAGAAAAATACAACCATAGATAAACCCATTGAAGTCAATAAATATTCCTACCAAGTTATCTATTATCCTAATGATTAGTTATAAAACCCAAGCATTTTCACCCTTCACTATAAAGTTTTTTTTCTATGAAAAAGAATATTATTAGGATTTAGGTTACTTTCACACTAATGGTGAATTTATTTTACACCATATAGAAGATATATTAATACTTCTTCTCATGTTCCATCATTATGTACATAAAGAACCACTTGAATATGTATGTTAATATTAGAAATATTTATATATTCTCTATGATCTAGATCCTCCTCTAACATCTTAATACTCAACTATAATGTGCCTTTTTACCAAGAAGTAGGACTAGTAATATATTCTCATAATTTTAATTTTCTATCATTAATACAATGGTGTACCGGGTTCTCTCAATTCTAAATAGTATAGAAAAATATTTTCACATTAATCATTCCTAAAAGAATATATATAGTCACAAAATATTATCATGAATATTATTTTCCTATTCAATATATGTAAATATAAATAACATGTTGTAAGATCTTATTTTCTTTGAGTAATATTCAAACTCATTAAATTATGTGAAGATTCATTTATTCAGAAATCAATGACACTCATATATTAACTCTAGACATGATATTCCAATATTTCCTCATCATTTAAATTAAATAATAGTCATAATATATTATTCACATGATATAAAGTATCATATATTATATTTCCCTGAAATATACATCATCAAGAACATCTAAAAAACATGTTCTTGAAAAAATTATTAATTTCAACCTGGATCTCCTCTCTGTGGAATGATTCACATCATAGATTTATATTTACAATATAATATGACATTAAAGTCATATAATCCAAATTCTATTTCACCCTCAATGATATAAAATGATCTTAAATTCATTCTACTTGTATAAGGTTTTATGAAAAATATCTTCTGATATAGAGATATTGGAAGCATAGTCTTAGAATTAATATAGTTTTTTGAATAGTTAATTCTTAGTATCAATAGAAGATACCTACTCATTAACCCACTCTTAAAATATTACTATAAAGTCTTTTCAACTTTCTATTAGAATACTTCTCTAAATTTCTACCATGAATGCACTACTACATAGTCAGTTCTAGTTACATATCATTCATGTCATCGAGTTCATTATACACAAGAGTTAGGATCACAATCGACATTCATGATTAGTATGTCTGATCTAATGAAGAATAAATAATGAGGAATTATATAAATTTTGTTCCTTAACACCATTTATTCATAAATAAGTATTCTGAATTATAATTTTTTACCCTTATATAGGGATTAATATATCCTTTACCCAATATTTATTACCTTTAAATATCCTATTGGATACCATTATTTTGATAGATAATTTCTTACCTTTACACATATTCACATTATTATATGATATTGCTAGTATATTTCAGAGGTGACCCTTTGTAACTAGTAAAATCACAAGGTTTCATATTTTTACTTCTATATAATTATATTATTCCTTTTCACATATCAATAATATTCATGTTAGATTTTTGTAGAGATAAAAACTCAAACCCACCATTACAAAGCCAATGTATTTCCATAAATACGTTTAAACAACCTTTACATTTCATAACTTACATCAACACAACATTTTTGTTTTTAGAGTACCTTTACATGGACATGGGTTTAACATTACATTGGTATTTTATTTATTAAATAATAATTATACATGTCCATTTTTTCAGTGTAACCTCTAGGTAGTGGGGATATATTTTTATATTTTATTGAAACTCAATCAGAAAAATCTCAAAGTCACTCAAGGCCTTCTTTGAAAATCCATGGATTTATAAAGTTATATTTAAAAACTATCTAATATATATTAAATGCATAAAAACATTTTTTTTAATTATTTGACATTCAAGCTATCATATACCATTGATAAATAATAATAGAACACCTCATTCATTATCATCTCATTTATATCTTAATTTAACAACTTTTATTGAGGATATTTATAGACTATGTTGATGATAAATTAATATATAATTCAAATGTTAATAATAAATAGTGCATGTATATAAATATTATTAACTAATTAATTGGGGTTCCATATATTTTTTAAAAATACAATTATATTTTTAATTATAGGAATAATATGTAAAGGAACTATTATAAATTTTCTAATAGAGGATTTTACAAAATTCATTAATATTGTATATGTAGCTTTGATGTTTAAAAATTTTCGAAGCTAGGGTTTCAATGTATTAGTTCATTAGAATCATCAGATAATGTTTTTAGTATAATGTTATGTTTTTTTCAATATAGGTATGGAATGTTTTTTTTGATATTGTTTAAAATTATTTAATTAAAAGATAAAATTAGAGAAATATTGACTAACATTGAAATATATTAGGTGTAAGGATGATCTCACCCCACATAAATAATTTCATCTCTTCCCTAGTAGATCTATGAAATTTGTAATAAATTATCTATTTGGAATTTTAGATCTAATAATGTAATTTTATTGTCCCTCAAAATGATTTAATATACACAACAATTTAGAGGATTGTATTCTCGTGAGCTAATAAAGGGATAAGTATTTTTTTATATATACATGGGGACCATGGTCCAGGATTTTGGATGGTAAATTGAAATATTTAAATATTTATCATAAAAGGTCATTCAATGGACATAGTTTAAGTTTGTGTTTTATATGTGATACTATCAATTTGTTTGTCACATGTTTGGTGAAAGTTTTTATATATACCGAATTTAAAAATGAAAATAGACCAGAACATATCTTATTACATGTTGTTTTGATTTTAAAAAAATATTATGAAGTATCTTGAGGCCAAAAATGGCTTCATCAGATAACCAAGTGTATTTTAAAAATGAATAATCAATAAAGTATTCAAATATTATTATACCATATCTCAATTTATTTTGTATATATATATGTATAAAATTATTCTATAAATTGGTATATTATATAGTGAATCCGATTTGACATTTTTTTAGAAATAAGGATTTATATATTCCACTATAAGTGGGAAATATTATATAACATGATCCATAGAGATAACCATTTCCCTATAGATTAGTTGTTTCAATATTAAAAGATTATTATCGAATGGTTAGTCATGATTTATTCAAAATGGAAATTCGAAGTGTCAAAGTATATATTTTAATAGATATATAATGGTACTCATAGGTTAATGTTTGATCTGGAGTAAAAAATCTATTTCAATTGACAGTTATGTTGTGGTGGACCGATTTTTAAAGAAAATTGAAATTGAAAAGATTTATATATAGAAAAATGAATGTGAAAAAATGAAACATAATTATTTTTAATTGATTAATGAATTTAATGTCTTATAATCCGGTGACACTTAGGAAAAATAATGGGGAAAATTTTGGAATGTCCAAAAAGAAGTTATTTTAAGATAAAAGGTAAAGAATATATAAATAATAAGAAATTTGGTTTTCAAATAGATTTAGGTGAGATATGTTATTTTGAAAATATTGAATTCAAATTATTGTTAGTATATAATGGAGTAGAATGATAATTACCACACCCTTTTGTGTTGATTATCTCGTTGAGGGTTTTTATGTTTTACTATAGTGTTATATTTTTTAAAATGAATCTTTGTTAATATGGTTACACAATAAGAAGAAAGTCGATGTGAACATTGGATTATTTTTAAATCCTTATTAAAAATTAAACCACATATAGTGCATAGTGATTTTGTTTGGTATTTTAATAAATCATCCATCAATTTTCCTTCGATTATCCCTTAGTTGTAAACCAAATAATATCTTCACATATTTTAAAAAATATATAATTTTAATTAGGGTATATATTCTTTAGAAATTTATAGGGTTTTTGTGTTCTTGAAAAAGAGTTAAAAAGATCTTGTAAAATATAAAAATAAATACACATAGTAATTTACCCTCCCTCTTAGTGTGTGTTCGTGATGTTTTTTTTAGAATAAGTTGTATCAAATCTATTGGTTACTCTAGTTAAATCTATTATAAGATTTTTTTATCGTATAAAAACATTTCAATTTAAAATGTGTTACGTTTTGGGATGACTAAAAATACTATATTTCAACGAATAATGTGATTTTTATCATAGTCTCTTAAGAAATAAATTTTCTATCATTTCATATGTATTATACATCTGAAGTGATGTTACAATGTCCTTAGTGATCGAAGAAAATTAATATTTTATTGATAGTGAATAAAAGAAAAAAATCTGTTATTTAGAGCATTGAATAACATTGTATATATTAGTTGAATTAATTTTACAATTAGAAAAAAATTTATTATATTCATTCAAATAATTATTTGTGGGATAGGAAAATAAATAAGGAAAATAAATAGTTTTTTATAAAAGGTTTAATGATTTGATGATAATAATAATTACAAAAAATTATGATTTCTTGAATTATAAAACTATAGCTATTGGATATATTAATTGACTTGATGATTAGAAGAAAAATTTTGGCATCATGAAAAATATTTTAAAAAGATTAACAATTCTCTCCAATCCACTGATATTTTATTTAGATAAGTAAATATTATAATTTTTTCTCTCTAAAACCTATATAAAAAGCTAATTTCATATGAGATTTATGTAATTCAAGAATTAACGTCAATCCATTCAATAAAAAACATAACATTCAATTCAACTTAGATATTATACATCAATAGGGATAACATAGAGGAATAATATGTATGTGATGTGTTATTTTCACTTTTAGAATAAACATTCATGAAATCTAATGGCTGGATAAAAGGAATATTATCATTCAAAATCATTAACAAGGTATAATTCATTCATATTGGTACCAGATATATGAAATTTTTTTATAGAGATGATTAAGTTTAATTTATACCAAAATTGTGATTTAATTATCTTCTAAAAAACATCATATCCAAAAAAATGTCTAGAAATAGGTTTCAAAGGAATATTATAGGTTATAAGTAAGAGGATGAAGAATATGGATGATTTCAATAAGATTAATGTGAATTTATTTTAGATATAGAGGCTTTTATGACGTAATTGATCATAAAAATTAAATATGAAACTATTGAAGACAATGGATTTGTAATGTTTTATCAATCTAAAGTTTAAAACAATTGTTCTCTTAAGTATAATGACTAATAATGGAATAAAAATACAAGTATACTTTTATTTTAAAAATAATAATGAGATCCTTTTGGAAGAAAAAAAATCCTTGATAACATAGTTGAAGATAGTCATGGAAGAATAAGAATAAACTCATGATTTTTGCAAAGAAGAAGTGGTCTTCATTCTCCAAATTGAATAATAATATAAGATTATTTTGGACCTCAATGCTTGTATTAAGTATCAAATAGGGTAGTTTATGTATCATGAATAGTAATTGAATTCACTTAGATGGAAACATGTGTTTAAAATGAAATCATGATTGTAATGGCTCTTATTTTTTTCCATGTATTATTTTAATATTATATGGGAATTATTTTGAGACCAGGCTTTGAAACGGTGTGCAGTTCTGAGGGCCAGGTAGCCCGGAACAAATGGATGAATTTAATTAAATAATTAAATTACGTGTGTGTATGGTTTTCCTAAAAAAGTCGAATAACTATTGAACGGGTACTCGGATCGGAAATCTAAGGGCTCCGTTGCATCCAGGGAAGCGGGTTTACCCTAGGAGATACATAATAACAGACGACGTAGGTTGGTGGTGAAATCTAGTTTTTAGATGTAACTATAATAAGATATTTAATAAAAATATTTTATTAAATATTGTTGTGGAAAATATATCTTATCTTTTTAAATAGAGGCTTGAGTAGGGGTCTTGGGTTACAAACCTCATAACCCTGAACCCCCTGAAGGCTCTGGGAATGCTCTGGAAGAAACCCCCAATGCAGCGATGACGTTATTCATGAATTTCACCAGCAACGATGACACGACGACCATATCTTCGCCAACAAACGCTACGAATCCAAGTAGGATGTTTGATTTTTATTTTCCTTTCTCCTTTCTTGATTCCTACGAAGAATGAGGACTAATCCATAAACAGATTATCCCATAGATTGATCATATTTGCGGGATGGGCTTTTTTTGCGGGGATTTTGGGGATTCGATTCTTGTAGTTATTTTGGTTCGTTAATCTTCTAACAGTGACGAACCAGGATCTACACGAACATCGATCAAGGTTAGTCCCTCTCAATTTGTGGTGCCTTTCTTCCCTGATTTCTCACATTCTTCGTGTGAGTTCTACGCGTTCTTCATGGAGATATGAATGGAAGATTGTTTCACATCCATCGTGCGACACAAAGATCCAAAATTGAAGATCTGGGGTCGGTACAACACCACGGAGGTGCAGCTGTGGTGGTGATAGATGGATCGAATCAGATCAAGAGATATCACTCTTCGAACGATTTACGAACAGATGACCTAAATCGAATTTCGGAGCCTATCGAAGGCCAAAAACACATGGATTCAACATCACAATGACAAGGAGATCCACGATCTTAAGTTTCGCAGCGAACGAATCAAGGAAAAAGAAATTGGAAGATTGGTCAAGGCGCGGAGGAAGAAGATGGTTCTGGAAATTTCCAAACTACATGGCATGTAGTATGGGCTACACGGCGTGTGTTCGTCAGTGGGCCACATGGCGTGTACTATGGGAGTACACGGACACGGGTTGGGTACACGGCCAAGGACATGGCGTTTATACACATCCCCGGCCAGACCCAACCAGATACACGGGATACCTCGTGTAATGGTACACGGGCTGGAGACACAGACATAGACTGTGTACGGGCACATGGCTAGTGTACATAGAGTGAAACCGAGATGCTCAGACATGGTTTGTAATAAAAGTACACAACGTGTAGTGACATTTTACACGACATGCATAATGACATGAGTCGTTTACATGGGCAGTACCTGGAGTCATGGAACACGGCGTGTGATCCTTTTACACGCCGTGTAGTTGAGTTTTACACATCTTAGACGGATGACACGATCCGTTTACATGGGCAGTACCCGGAGTCAAGGAACACAACATGTAACCATACTACACACCGTGTAAACTACTTTACATGGATTGAGCCAATTTCCTTATGTGACTTGGACTATTTTCCTTAGTATTCTTCCCCTTGGTCTTTCTCTTGAAGGTTTCTGGTATCATTTCCTACATACAAGGCTATGATCCCTTCAGTAGGACTTCCTGAATAGAGTTGTTGGAATCCCCTCTAGGAGGTTTGGAGCTGGATCCTCTATTCCTTCCTGGTACCCTAGGAAGAGTTCTTGGTATCGACGTGACCAAATTAACTCGGGCACTGATTCTCTACTTAGCATATTAGTTCAGAATGAGTAGTTGGAATCACCACATGGCTATTGGTTGTGATCCTCATTTGAGCATCATATTTCTCAATTACATGTGGAGTGTGTTCTACTAGAATGTGTACTTCTTATCTCTCTCTTCAGACCTCGAAGTGTGTTCTCTTTGTTACATGCTTAGTGGAATCTTCGAGCTGGATCTTAGTGGTGGTTACGTTGTAGTCGATTGTGTATGAGTATATCTAGATATTCTTGTTATATGTTTTGTAAACATATACTAACTAGAGCTGACTGTATCTTTACTTTGTGGTATTTTTCCCTTTGTGTATTCCTTTTTAGTTTCGGGGTGTCCTATTGGGTATTGTTATACTCACCCCTGCACGGGCATTGTCCGTAGGTGTCGTGTCTTCTGTAGATGAGCGAGCCTTTGACAAGATTCTATGCGGTCCAGGACCAGACGGTGCTCAGTGAGATCAGACAGGCCGAGGTGTGTTCCTATGACTATGGGTGGAAGTCCCAGTACCTTTCTTTATAGGTTGGACTTTGTTGAAGACTCTATTTTAGTGGTCTTTTACTTTTGGCCCAGGGTTTTACTTTAATGTACTTTACTTTCCTATTATACTCTATTTGTTGGGATTTTAGTGTATGCATGAATTTCCATTTTTATTAGCTTTTACTTTTTCAGATTTGTGGGCTTGGAGATGTTTGTGTGTGTGTACAGGTTTATATGCAATGCCTCCAATGTTAGTAACATGCCTACACGGTGCTAGTCAACAGCCCCTGGCCTATTGGAGGTGGGGTTGGCGAGTTGCGGCTCCGGCCCCACTGGGATGGGTCGTGACATAGTGGTATCATAGGTGGTCAGTTCTACCTTAGGACCAAGAGTCTGTGAGTTGGTTTGGGGTAATAGTGTTAAGTGTTTAAAGTTTAGCTTTCAGGCTAGGGACCCCAGTGTTGGTACGAGCAGCCGACATATCCATTCACCAGGACTCTGATAACTTGATTTTCGACTCAGAACATGAGAACACTAGTTTTATGAGAAAATAATGGTACATGCATCATATAGTAATGGTTTATAGTGTCCATGTCCTTCTTGAGTCAGCTCTTCAGATATACTCAATGACTGAGATACATCTTTTTTCTTTATAGGATGCCTCCACGACGCACACCCGATTGGATCCAAAAGCTCGATCATGAGGACGACCCCCTCGATGATGAAGCTTCAATACAGGGACCAGATCCACCAGTTTTACCTCTGGGTGGTGTGCCAATTATTCCACCACCTGTGGAGCAGTTTTTAGTGCCTACTGTACAAGTGGAGGAGGAGCGCAGGCTGAGCACACTCCACATGTTTCAGAGATAGATACCCCTCAGGTTTCGAGGGGAGCCAGACCATCAGGTAGGAGATGGCTGGCTTGAGGCTGTGGCAAGAGCCTTCCATTTGGTCAGGACACCGGTAGACCGGATGGTGATCCTGGCTGCGAGCCTTCTACAGGGCTTGGTTGGGCGATGGTAGAGTTTGGTTGTCCAGAACCCTGATGAGGTGACTCTTGTGTTGTCAGAGTTTGAGCATTTCTTCAGAGAGGAGTTTTGAACGGCTACCCTGAGTGTAGTACGTATACATGAGCTTCTTCAGCTCCAACAGGGAACCATGTCGGTGGATGACTATTCATCGAGGTTTACCGACCTCTCACAGTACTCGATAGATATGGTTAGGGATCAGTACTTCAAAGCTCAGACTTTTAAGTAGGGATTGTGCAAAGACATCCGAGTTAGAATCATCCCTATGATAATTCCAACTTATTCTAGGGTGATCGAGCAGGATTTGGTGGTCAAGAGCTTCTTGGTAGAGCAGAGACAACCAACAGTTGTCAGTAGTGAGCGAGATGGAGCAGAGACCTCGGCAGTAGGGAGCCGACGTCAGGGACCCAGATGTGGGAGATGTTTTCAGAGGAGATCCCAGGATAGAGGATCTGTTGTATAGGGTTCACAGGGCGCATCCAGCCAGCCTCGAGAGAGGTGATGATACTCTTGTGATTGAAGGGGACATCTCACTCGAGACTGTCTGACTCACTGTACTACTGACATGGGAGCAGTGGATGGACCACTGAGGCATAGGAAACGTGTGGAGCAGACATATACGCGTGGCAGCGGACGTGGTAGAGGATATGGGAGAGAAGCTGGAGGTTGTCGGCATTTTGGCCTTTTACCACCACCACCCCCATAAGGTCCACTCATGGCTCAGGGAGCTGGTGCATAGAGGCAGGGACAACTACATGCAGCAGAGGCTTATGACCGAGGTACTCTTGGAATGTTTAGAGGTAGAATATGTGTCATTTCGACTTTGGATGCCGTAATAATAGACACAGGTGATAGTCATTCTTTTCTGGATTCTTATCTTGTTTGAGACCCTGACATTCCAGTTGAGCCGTTGACTCGAACCTTACGCTTAGAAACACTAACTAGAGAAGGTTCAGAGATCACACACCGTTGTAGACAGTGTGAACTGACACTTGGAGGTGAGAGTTTTTGTTGGAAGCTCTTGGTTGTAGTGTCGAGACCTTACGATGTCATTCTTGGTATGTATTGGCTATCCATAGTTCATGCCTAGATTGATTGTTTTAGTCAAAGGGTGTGGTGTGCCTGCAGTGATGGAATGAGGTTCTCTTTCGTCGGTGAAAAGGATACCCAGGTAGCGCAAGATGGACTCGTGCATAGGAAGGTACAACCGATTTCACATCAGTTAGCTAGCCTAGCCCATGTCGCAGTAGATGTTAGGAGTTTCTAGTTTCCAGCAGTAGTGGATGAGTATGAGGATGTTTTTCCAGAGGATGACCTTGAACTACCTCCCCAATAGGAGATATATTTCTACATTGAGTTGTAACTCGGGATGACACTGATATCAGCATCAGCATATCGGATGGCTCCTCCAGAGATTCGCGGTCTATGTATGCAGCTAGAAGTCTTATAGAGGAAGTGCTTCATGAGACCCAGTGTTTCACCCTGGGCAGCCCCAGTTTTGTTGGCCATGAAGGCAGATGGGAGCTTGAGGTTGTCTGTGGATTACCGGCGCTTGAATCAGGTGACTTTGATGAACTGGTATCCACTACTGAGGATCGATGACCTCTATGACCATTTAAGAGGGGCACGATGGTTCTCGAATATTGATCTGTGATTAGGCTGTCACCAGCTGCGAGTACAGGATGAGGATATACCGAATACGGCTTTCAGATGTCACTATGGTCACTATGAGTACATGGTGATGCCCTTCGGCATAACGAACGCCCCGGCAGTGTTTGTGGGACTCATCAACCAGATCTTTCAGCCCTATCTAGACCGGTTCGTAGTGGTCTTCATTGATGATATCCTAGTGTACTCTGCATCCGAGGAGGAGAATGTGAGGCACCTAAGGATGGTTCTAGATACACTCCGAGAGCCCCAGTTGTACGAGAAACTCTCTAAGTGTCAATTCTAGATACAAGATGTCCACATTCTGGGACACGTTATCTCAGCAGATGGTGTAGTAGTGGACCCAACCAAGTTAGAGGCAGTGTTAGCATGGGAGCCACCCCAGAGCGTGACAGAGGTGCAGAGTAACCTTGGGTTAACTAGCTACTATCGGAGATTAATTCTTGATTTCTCCACGATTTTAGCACCCATGACAGTTTTGAACCAAAAAAGGCAGCCTTTCATGTGGACCAAGAGATGCCAGCTGTCTTTATAGTAGTTGAGACAGAGTCTGACGAGCGCCCCAATCTTGAGATTACCAGAGGAGGTTGTCGAGTACGCATTTTTCTTCAACACCTCAGGAACCGGGCTTGGTTGTGTCCTGATGCAGATTCAAGCAGTTATTCTCTATGGCTCACGTCATTTGAGGGCACACGAGCTGAACTACGTGACCCATGATCTTGAGTTGGCAGTGGTAGTCTTCGCATTGAACATGTGGAAGCACTACCTGATGGGTGAGCTATTTATCATCTATTCTGATCACAAGAGTCTTAGATATATCTTTTCTCAGAAGGATCTGAATTTGAGACAGATGCGGTGGCCTGAGATCCTCCATGATTACGACATTGAGATCGTTTATTCATCTGGGAAGGGGAACGTTGTGGCAAATACTCTTAGCAGGAGATCCAATTTGCAGTTGATGGATGAGGCGACGAGGCAGTTGGCCTCTTTACAGTTATCCTTCATGGATATTGATGAGGGAGCTTACCTTCAGTCGATGGTTGTTATCCCTCCAATATTACAACGAGTTAGGGAAGCACAACTTGAGGATGCTAGCTGCGAGACTTTACGTGCCTAGATATCCATAGGTGATGCTGCTGATGGATATTTAAATAGTGGGGAGCAGGTTGCTCTTTTCAGAGGGTGCATAGTAGTACCAGTGACATTGTAGGAGGAGGTTCTGAGGGAGTTTTATACATCTCCTTTGGTGGTGAATCCAGGTGTGGAAAAGATGTACCAGGACCACCAATGTCAGTTCTGGTGGCCCAGAATGAAGAAGAGTGTGGCAAAGACTGTTTTTCAGTGCCTTACTTGTTAGTAAGTAAAGGCTGAGCAACAGGTTCCAGCAGGGTTGAATCAACCCCTTGAGGTGCCAGAGTTGAAGTGGGATGGGATATCCATGGACTTCATGAGGGGTTTACCACATACGTCCAGGGGACACGATGCCATCTGGGTGATCGTTGATGGACTCAACAAGTCAGCCAACATCCTATCCATACGGGAGAAGAGTTCAGTAGAGAGCTTGGGATGCCTCTACCTACAAAAGATAGTTCAGTTTCATGGAGTACCATCAATGATCGTCTCAGATCCTGATGCTCGTTTCACATCCTGTTGGTAGAAGGGATTTCAGGAATCTTTTGGGACTCAGTTACGCTTGATCACAGCGTTCCATCCTTAGACAGATGATCAGACGAAGCGGACCATCCATGTTCTAGAGGATATGCTACGATCTTGCATACTTGACTTTGGTCATAGATGTGAGGATCACCTAACACTGGTTTAATTTTCTTATAACAACAGTTATCATTCCACGATTGGTATGGAACCATTTGAGGTTTTGTATGGGTGACCTTGTAGGTCACCACTTTGCTGGACTGTCCCCGGAGATTCAGAACTCATGGGCCTAAAGATGGTGTGAGCTACTACAGAGAAGGTTCCGATCATCTAGGAGTGGAGGAAGACTTCCCAAAGTCGGCGACAGTCTTATACCAACAGGAGACGTAGGCCCTTGGAGTTCTAGGAGGGAGAACATGTGTTCCTTCGGGTCTCACCTCGATGGGGATTGCAGAGATTTGGCCGAGGTGGCAAGATATTTCCGAGGTTCATCGAACCTTTTCAGATTCTATGTAGAGTTGGCAAGGTGGCATACCGCTTAGTTCTACCGCTCAGATAGACTGGCTACAAAATGTTATCCATGTGTCGCAGCTGTATAGGTACCTGCATGACCCATCACACGTTATCGACTAGGGCAAGCTAAACATCAATGATGGAGCGACCATAGCTGAGTACCCAGTGGAGATCAAGGATCAGCAATAGAATGTCCTTCGTGGGTGAGATATTCCCTTGGTTCATGTCCAGTGGCAACACGAGAATCTCTAGGAGATCAAGTGTGAGTGGGAGGCTCAGATTCGTGTGCAGTACCCACATCTTTTTGAGTAGCCTTGGTTTTGGATTTTCACAGATGTAAAGCCCAATGGTGGGTGTGATGTAATGTCCTGGATCTATTTCCATGTGTTATTTAAATATTATATGGGAATATTTTTGAGACCAGAATTTGACACGGCGTGCAGTTTCGAGTCCCTGTGAGCCCAGAACAATTGTTTTGAATTTAATTAAATAATTATATTATGCCCTCGTATGGTTTTCCTGAAAAAGTGGAATAACTCCTGAACAGGTACTCGGATAAAAAATATGAGGGCACCTTTGCATCTAGGGAAGTGGTTTTAGCCTAGGATAGATCTAACATCGTACGGCGCAGGTCGGTGGTGAAATCTAGTTTTTGGACAAAGCTGTAATAAAGTACTTAACAAAAATATTTTAGTAAATCTTGTTGCGGAAAATATCTCTTGTCTTTTTAAATAGAGTCTTGAGCAGGGGTCTAGGGTTACCGACCTCATAACCCTGAAACCCCTAGAGGCTCTCGGAATTCTTTGGAGGAAACCCCCAACATGGCGACGGCGTTCTTGATGAATTTCTCCAATGATGATGTCACGACGAACAAATCTTCACCAATTAACCCCGTGAATCTAGGTAGGATGTTTTATTTTGGGTTTCCATTCCCCGTTCCTGATTCCTACGATGAACGCGGACTAATCCATGAAGAGATTTTCCCACGGATCGATCGTATATGCAGGATGGGATGTTTTTTCTGGTATTTTGGGGATTTGATTCTGGAAGTAATTTTGGTTTGTTAATCTTATAACGATGAGAACCAAGATCGACACGAACATCAATCGAGGTTCATCCCTCTCGATATTTAGTGCCTTTCTTCCCCGATTTCTCGCGTTCTTCATGTGCGTTCTACGCGTTCTTCATGGAGATATTATCAATGGATCGTTGCACATCCTTTGTGAGATGCAATGATCCTAAATTAAAGATCTGGCATCGGTACAACCCCACAGAGGTGTAGCTATGGTGGAGAAGGACGGATCGAAGTAGATCAGAAGATATCATTTTCGAACGACTTCCACATGGATGGACATAATCATATTTCGGAGCCAATCTAAGGCCTGAAACCCACAGATTCGGCAACACAACGATGAGGTGACCCCTGATCTTGAGTTTCGTGGTGAACGAATCATGGAAACAGAAACTGGAATATCAGACAAGGCATGGAGGAAGAAGACGATTTCTGGAAATTTCCCGACTACACGGTGTCTGTTCATCGGCAGGCCACGTGGCGTGTACTCCGGGAGTACACAGACACGGGTTGGGTACACGTCCAATGACATGGAATGTATACCCTTCCCTGGCCAGACCCAGCCAGATACATGATATACCCTGTGTACTGGTACACGGGCAGGCTACACGGACAGAGACTGTATACGGGCACATGGCTAGCGTACATGGAGCGTACCCCAGATGCTCAGAAACGGCGTGTAATCCAAGTACCCACCATGTAGTGAATTTTTACACAACAAGCCTAATGACACGAGACATTTACATGGGTAGTACCCGGAGTCAGGGAACACACCGTGTGATCCTTCTACACGCAGTGTAGTTGAGTTTTACAAATCTTGGCAGGATGACATGGTCCGTTTACACGGGCAGTACCTAGAGTCAAGGAACACAGCGTGTAACCATACTATAGGTCGTGTAACCTATTTCACATGGATTGAGCTAGTTTCTGTCTGTGACTTGGACTAGTTTCCTTAGGATTCGTCCACTTGGTCTTTTTCCTGGAGGTTACCAGTATCATTTCCTATATACAGGGGTATGATCACTTCAGTAGGACTTCCTGAGTAGAGTTGTTGGAATTCCATCTATGAGTCTTAGAGCCAGATCCTCTATTCCTTCCTAGTACCCTCGGCAAAGTTCTTCGTATCGACGTGACCAAATTTACCTGGGCACCAATCCTCTTCTTAGAAGATTTTTTCAGATTGAGTTGTTGGAATCACAACATGTCTATTGGTTGTGATCCTCATCTGAGCATCATAATTCTCACGTACTAGAGAAGTGTGTTATCCTGGAACGAGCACTTCATATCTCTCTCTTCAGACCTCGGAGTGTGTTCTCTTTATTACATGCTTAGTGGAGTCCTCGAGATGGATCTTAGTGGTGGTTTCACGGTAGTTGATTGTGTATGAGTATATCTGGATATACATGTTATATGTTCTGTAAACATATATTTTGTAGAGATGACTGTATCTTTCCTTTGTGGTATTTTCCCTTGTTGTATTCCTTTTGTAGTTTGGGGGATTCCTACTGGGTATTGTTATACTCACCCCTACATGGTCTTTTCCCGCATGTGTCGTGTCTTGTGCAGACGAGTGAGCCTTTCACATGATTACAGGTGGACCAGGACAGGACAATGCTAAGTGAGATCAGACAGGCCGAGGTGTGTTCCTATAGCTATGGGTTGCAGTCCCAGTACATTTCTTTACAGGTTGTACTTTCTTGCAGACTCTCTTTTGGTGGGCTTGTACTTTTGGCTTGGTGTTTTACCTTATTATACTTTAATTTCATGTCATACTCTATTGGTTGGGATTTTAGTGTATGCATGCATTTCCATTTTTAGTTGCTTTTACCTTTTCAGGTTTGTGGGATTGGAGATGTGTGTGCATGTGTAAAGGTTTATTGGGTATGCCTCCCATGTTAGTAACATACCTACATGGTGCTAGTCACTAGCCCCTGGCCTATTGGAGGCCGGTTTGGGGAGTTTCGTCTCGAGCCCCATTGGGACGGGTCCTGGAAATGATGTTTAAAAAATGAGATCCAATTTTTGATGTTCTCCAATAAGAAAATAACTAAAAATGTTGAATGAGGAAAAAGTGGTGTCAAAATGGTTCTATTTGAAAAACCCCAACTAATAAGGAAAAAGTGTAATTTTCTTTAAATATGTAACATAAAAGTCTAGGATATCAAGTGAAGGAAAAAAAAATAAAAAAACAGATAGTGAAAACAACCAATCATTGGTTATATATCATAGACCATGATTTTCTTCAGAAGTTTCTAATATATTGAGGTAACATGGTGAAATAATCTAATCCTTGATGAAGAGAAACTCTTTTTGTTAAAACTTTCACAATATGAAATTTTTTTATATGATATAAATATACTTGAAATAATAAGCACATGGAATGAAATATATAATGGGAACATATCCTACACCTTAAATAATTTTTTTTTTCATTTTTTATAAATTTAATTTTTCTGATTTTGTCAAAAATCAATTGATTACTGGAATTGATTGAATTAAAATCATACATACAGATAATAAAAGAGAGTGGAGAGAAGGGACATTAACATTATTCCATTGAAAAATAGATTTCCCCTATTAGAGTAAAAATAGTATATCTTTCCTTTGATAAATAGAATACAGATGGGCAATTATAGGTCCTAACTGAGCCGATAACTTTAATGAAGTAAGAGAAAAGGGAAGATTATTCAATCCATGAGGCATCGATGGTATTAAGAAACATATTCTTGATAATGGTCTCACATTCTATTTGACTGGGAACATAAACCATAAGAATTATGTACAAGTTTATGTTAATGGTACAATATGTTATATCAATAAAAGAGCCTTAATGATCAAAGGAAATATAAATTGATTTTTTATAAAGATAAATAAAATATTAAATAAAATCTTTATGAGTATTATGAAATGAAGCTATATTTAGTTGAAAGGTATGACTAATCAATTGATATTTCGAAAAATCAAAGATGAAATGGCCGAGAATGAGTCAATTTTATTACCAATTATAAATCAATAAGAATAAGTTTACCCCAATGTTTTTAGTAGATTATAATTTATTATATCTATGTATTGGGTAAATACATTAATTATGTAAATGATATTTATCCAAAATAAAAGCTTAAGTAGAAATTTATAACTTAAATCGGGATAATTTAAACATTTATAATTCTTCCATGAGAGGGAAACATTGAAAAATATATAAAGTTTAATGAATATAATGGCGTCAAACATGTTGGATCATACTCACAATGATTTTTGTGGTCTAATGAAATTTACCATAAGACTTCGTGAAATGTATTTTATTTTTTCTTTAGTGAAAATAATATAACGGAAATCATCAATTTTATGTAGACCATGATGGAATTCATGAAATAAATCATGAAATTTGTTTCTAGATAAGGAAATAATTTTAGATGATCAATCAATGTAGAAATATTTGGTAATATCAAGGAAAAAACATCTATATAAGTTATAACATACCTTGTTAAAAACAGACGCAAAAATGAATTTTCATCTAATAGAATTCTATAACTAGTGGTTTAATTGAAAGATGAAATATGATATTTTATAATATGAAAAACTAAACTAATCATATATAATGTTTTATTGTGGAGTTATAAAAAATGGGTATTATAAGTGGGTATTTATACAGAAAAAAATGCTTTGATAAGTCCAATATATATTAATACAATTACCATGTTGCAGAATTGAACGAGGTTAACACTTAAAAATTTTGTAGTCCTAAAAGGAATGTGTTATATTTAGAACAAATAAGGATGTCATGGGAAATATGGTGATGTGATGTATAAAGTAATATTAATAGGATATATAACTAATATTAAGGCTAATAAATGATTCCAAAAATGTTGAATAATATTGTGTAGTGTTGTGATGTAATAGTGAATATAGAAAAGGCATGAAATAAAATTTTAAATTAAGTTTTAGAATAATGTTTTGATGAAAAATATTAATTTTAATAAACTTTCATAAGTATTTTACATACAACAAAATAATATGATTTTGAGGTTGAGTTAGAAGAAAAATATTTTTTTGAACGTAATTGAGCACAAACCCTAAAAGAAGGAAAGAATGAGGTGAAATTGATGAATCCATCATAATTGGAGATAGATTTTCTCAAAACAAATTCCATAGGATGAGGATTTAGAATTAAAAACTCAATTATCTCAATATTATCTAATATTATATGAATAATAAATGAATGATGAATCATGATTGAAGTCCATGAATGAATAACTGGATCAAATATTTAATGACAAAAAATGAGAGCATGTAACGAGACTAGATGCTCATAATGTAATCAGAATGAATTTAGTGTTTGTGAAAAAATATGATGAACCAATAATTTTTATTACTAATTAATAAAAATTGGTATATAAATTTCTATAAATATATTGAAGTAATATATGTCAATTGGACCTTTTCACTATTGGAAAGGATGGAATCATTAAGTGTCTTCCATGTTTTAATAATTTAATTAGGTTTTAAAATATATCAAATGAATGAAAATAATGATTTACTAAATTTGATGTTAGAATATGAAGTGTATATTTAAAAACATACGGGATTTATAATTACTATGATGAATAATAGGTGTCCATGTTGAATAATTCATTGAATTTCTTGATACAAGATCCTCAATCTTAGTATGCTTAATAAAAAACATACTAGAAAAAGTAATAATTCAGAAGTGGTGGTCTCAATCACAAAATCAGTGATAAATTCATTAAAGAATACTGGTTTATGGTTCTTATCTATGTCTATTATATCATATTCTATGGAAAAACATTGAATTCAGCGGTGTTTGAAAAATAAATGTATTATTGTCTGAGAAATAGATGACTGGAAATGTTATATAATTTCATAAGATACATGTTATTCTAAATTAATAATAGAAAATAATTTCATAAGAAAAATATGAAGTTCTATTGTTATATAAGATCTATATGAAATGCATTAAACTAATATAAAAACTGGTTATAGTTGAAACCAAGTATTAAAAGAATAAATACATGAAATATATTTAAAAACATATGATATTCTATTTAGTTAATGGTAAATATGTATATTCATATTGAGATGTTTACGGTATAGAGATAATGAGGAAAAAATCTATCAGTGGAAAAAATTATTGGGATGTCTTAGTATGAAGAGAGTAAATAACTTTTTATGGGGTAAGTAGTTTAAATTTCACTCACAATGGTGTGCACTAAACTATTATGGATAAAGTAGAAATTAAATTATTTTTGTGAAGATACTAATATTTCGATATTTTTTTATTGTGGTAAAAAAGGGAAATATTGAAATAATAAAGAATCTGGTAAAAATTTCACACATGTAATATATAGAAACAATGTATGATTTTATTAAAGATATTTTTATCATGGATTGGTGAGTAATGATCATGTTGGATGAAATCCATAAGGTGTAATCATTTTTCTAAAAACTCTAACCACACTAGAGTTTTAAAATCACATGTTAAGCCTCCATGTTCAACCACCTCCCTCTTCTTGAGTAGGTTTGATAATCCCATATACCTTTATGTTTTTCATCTAATCAAGTTGTTCGGGTTTTTAATGTACATAACCCGTTGGATTTATTATAAAAGGGGGGTGAAAAGAAATTATATAATTTTGGAATTGGTAAAAACGGGGGATAATCTTTTAGGTTAAATCACATAAAGTCAATGTATACATAATTACCTTAATTGGGAGTAATATATAGTTCAAGGGATGTTCATGGAGTGAAAGAAAGGGGGAGTAAGATCAAAGTGGTTGTGTTTAATTTTATTTCTACAAAAATGGGAGAGTATTGGATATAGTGATTTTTTTCACATGTTGTTTTAGACATTGAAATATTGAAATTATATTAGAAATATGAAACATTCACATGGGGAATAGTGGAACAAACACTTCACCGAGATATTAATTATTTATGGTCTTCTGATCTCTATGATGTGGTATTTCAAAATTCATTGAATATTTAAATTCAAAATACATTGGTTTAGTAGTTCATATTGGTTTTTTTAATCTAGAACTAAAAGTTAAAGGGATGAGGTGAACTCCAAAATGGGTGTTTGGAGGTCAGGCTATGTCCCGGTATTTTTTTTGAAAATTATTGATTCAATCGATATGATTGTATGAATACAAAAAAGATAAATCATGACTTCAATTAATTTTATTATAAATTTATTTAAGGTCTATCATCATGTGACACTTCAAAATTTTATGGAGGAAATTTTTAGAATGTTTTAAGATTAGTTATTTAATGAGATAATGTAGATAATAGCAGATTTCTTAAAGTGTGATAGTTAAGTTGATATTCATATAATGAATATCTTTACCTGTTAGAATATATTCGAGTACAATGATAACACATTAGTTGGTTAGTGTATATTAGCACATAAATATTATTTATGATAAATTGGTTCCCTATACTTTCTTGTAACTCTTCCACGAATTAGTGAGTGGATAGAGAGAAATTGGGAGTGACCCTTAGATAAGAAGTGAGACATTCCTAAAATTTTAATCTCATATATTTCCTAGAGGTATCCTCTTATTTTTATATAAATCATGAGTGTATCCTCTTTAATATAACTCTTAATGGTGATACATGTAAAATATAAATGTACATGAATTTATTTTCAAAATTTTTAATTTCTGAAAATATCCTTGGAAAATTGACATGTTTTTTTTCTTGAAAATGTGGCAATAAGATACAAATTAAGATTAAAATTAAATCAACATCAAATTCACCCCACATAAGGCTGTTTTTAGAATCTTTTGGTTTTAAAAATAAAATACATTGATGTTCAAAGTGTGATCCAAAATTCATAAGGATTAATTAGATCATGCGTTAATTATCATTGAATGAAATATAAAATTTTTATACACTAACATTTATTGGAAGAGTATGTGAAATGTATACTTTATTATATGAAAATTTTATGAGTGAATGAGATACTAGAGGATTTATTGGTGTATGCAGATTATCCTTTAAGGATTTATTATGATAATCAATGTGTTATAAAATTGATTTAAGAAATAATGTAGGAGTATAAATTCAAACATTTTGATATTGAATATTATTTTATCAACAATTTTTTTTATCTTTTATTGAGTACGTGGCTATATTATATTTTATTACGAATTTTTTCACAAAGTCACTATCAAAAAACACATTTAACAATTTAAGGCTAAAAATGAATGTTCATAGATCTCTTAGTTCTTAATGAATGATTAAATCTAGTCTTATTCCATATAAATTCCTTCTGATTATATTATTATTGTAAATAAGTGACGTAAATATTTTATAAGATACAATTTTTTAATTATAAAATATATAGGTAATTATATACTATTTATCCAAGATAATTATAGTTGAGAAATAAAAAAATATTTTTATGAGATTGACGAGTTCATTATATGAATTTGATTAATAAAAAATTCTTTTAATTAAGGTATTTTTATTTCTAGAAAAAATTAATCAATCCATTATTGTGGTATAAGGGTTTTCAAATAATAGTAAATTATGGAAGGAAGCTAATATGATGGTTCAAAATTGATATTTTTAAAATAATATTAATTAATCAAGTGGATTTATTATATATATGTCACTAATTTTCTAAAGATATATTATCTTCTGTTTCATTGAAATATCTTGAGCCAGTTTTGTAAAATAACTAATATATTTTATATAGAAATGGTGTACATTTATTTAATGATACCTCATAATTCAGAAAAAATATTTATGTCAATTACCTAAATGTTAATTTATGCATATGATTTCCACTATAATGTGACAAAAAATGAAATTACCCTATTTTTTCATGTCATGTACATTGTATGATTTCCCATTAATCATGGTAATATATCATAAATCCCTTTTCCATGTGATCTTGGGCATGTGTATTTTTCTATAGTGAAAAATAATTTAATGTATCAATTAAATTTCTTCTTTTTTCCTTTAAATAACAATTAATTTTATAATTGATAATTTGATATATATATTTCTCCTAGTTATTTAATGTTTAGTAAAACTTTTACTATCCTTCAAACTCTTGTCGATGCAGGGATGTCTTTGAAATATAAACTCATTTCCAAAATCACATAATTGAAGAATATGTGATAAGTTTTTTTAATACATTAGAAATGAATATATTTTTTACATAAGTTCTTCCTCAACAATTTAAAATGTAAAAATTTATGTACTAATATTTTTAGGTTTTTATTCAATAGTTGAATTTTAATTTTAGAAATTATTGTTCTAATTTTTTTAGTGTTTCTTGATGTATTAAATATTATTAATTCATGAGATAAAAAGTGAAAAAAATATATAATTTTTCAAAATTATATCTTGTTTTAGGATCATGGTATTATTTTGAGGCATTAATATATAAAAGGAGTATACTAATAAGAGAATATATTATTAGATAAACCTCATAACATTTTATAATTAGTCAATTTCAAATAGAATAAGTGAAATATTGATCATGAAATAATTGACAAACGATTTATGTTAATGAATAATCCATACTGGCATGACACTTTGGAATCTTTATTTGAAAATTTATCAAGAAATCATGCCATTTTATCATGGTTACATTATAAAATAATTTATTCATTCTAATTCATTGAAAATAAACAGTGATTTTTTTATATATGATTTAAAGAAAAAACGTAGAGTTTTATATATGATGTGATAATTAATAGAGAGAAAAACATCTATAAAAAGAGTTTTGAAAATTAATAATTTGAGGAAAAGGATATTTGATCCATCAAAATGTGATTTTAACCTATGAATGACCAATATTTTTAATATAATTTGTCTCCCATTTTTTAAATTGGATTTGTATGTATATATATTTCTTATGTTTTTCTTTGGTATAGTTTAATAAATCTATATGATAATTGTAACACCCCATAGATTATATCAGTATTAATATATTTTTAATTTCATATATCCCAATATATTTTGGTTTCATATGAGTGGTTAAGCTTTTAGATGGGGAGAATCGGTCTGTTTGGGGATGTCAGGTAGGGTTTTAGGAAATATTTATTATATACCGTACTCCACCAAGTACTCAGTTGGATGGTACAATGAAGTATATGGGGCCAAAATGGAATAAATTGAACTAGGAGGTCCATCATGTGTATTGTAACACCCCAAGCATCCACGGTACACTTCTCTTTGAATAATACAGTAGCGTGTGTTTTACGCAATTTTGAGTTCTAACCCACACCACAACCAATCAAACTAGCCGTTATGAATAGCAATACCCACCTTTTGAAATTATATACATTTTATCTTTCAAAATCGACTTCATTTTTGGATTCGGAATATCGAAATTATCTTAGGGTGATTTTTTGGTACTTTTCGGATAACTTTCATATTTTGATGAATAGTGAAAATCACTAAATTTTAATTAAAAACAAATTTTTTAATCGAATTAATTAATAGTGATAAACTATTAATTTGAGTGTTTTTAAAGTATATTTAGAATATATTTTTATCACTAAATAAAATGTTTGTCATTGGATGTAATTACACATTTAAATCGGACATAAACAAGTGTCAATCCTTTGATAGTTATTATTTTTTCAAAACACGCTTTTTGTTTCGACAGCGGGAATTAAATTTAAATTAATTTCTGCCACTTATGTGTTTTGAATTAAAAAAAACGGATTACATATTTATAATTAAGAGGTCCCAATTTTATAAATAGCCAACTTTTATTTTTAGACATTTTGAATAATTACTTCGGTAAATATTTTATTTACCATGGTTAAAGGGTAAATTTGGTAAATAAGGGTAAACAAATAATATTAAAATAATAATAAATTACCCTAAACCGTGTCCTAATCCTATAGGTTGATACATGTCTGACCATGGGCATCATTGGGTCGATTTTGGGACACCATGAATCCACTTTTAAGTGATAATGATACTTTATATTAATTTAGTTAAAGTAATACAAACATGACATAAGCATATATCTTTTAGCAAAACAATCTTTACATAGGGTAATATATTATATATTTTAGACTATAAATCGTCATTAGAAAGCTGAAAATATTTCTTAAATAATCGAATTTTATTTATAATTTTTAGAAATTTATTAGTTAAATTTTTTTACGACACAATAATGATGTCATATTTTCCTTATTAATGAAAGAATCAAATAATTGGTATTATAAATGAAATAATAAATACATTTGAAAGTTTTGATGCCATAAAATAATTTTATAGGTTAATATGACATGTTATTATTGCTTAAATGAATTTGGTTCGAATTAATAATGTTATTATGACTTTAACAAAAATCAATTATTAAATAGTGTCAAAATAGACAGAAATGAGTTTTTAAAACACATATTATATTATTAATTGATATTATATTCCCAAAAGTATACAGTTAGGCGAATGGAATTATATAATGATAGGTGTATCATTAATGGACCACTTAGGGATCTCTTGGAAGTATATAGTATGTTTATTAACTATATAATATAAAAATACAAAGAGACATGGTAAATGTCTAACTAATTAACTAAAAGTTAAAATTAAAAGATAAGGTTAATGAAGTGACCCAAACCTGTATAAAAAATATTGGTTGAGTTTTTCTAGACCCATCCCTCTTTATCCTCGAAATAAATCAATTTGGAGAAATTATAAAACGAATATGAATTTATTATAAAATAATATTTTAAGTTTTTCCTAAGGTGCCCCTCACCCCTCTTATAAAAGGGCACTCACCCTTCTCACTAATTCACACCATCAAGGCCTTTTGGATCGGCCAAACTCTACCAAAATATCCTCCCAACTTCCCTCAATTCAACCTAGAGGACTTAGTTTGATTATAAATCTATCCTAAGGATCCCTTTTGATCAAATCAAAAGGAATAACCTGAAGAAGAGGAAATGATTTCACCCCCCTCTTTCAAGTTCCTTTCTTCTTACACTTATTCTTTTTTTGGTTATTTACATTCTAAAATAATAATTCTATTATCATAAATAAAATTTGATGTTATTATAAATATGTTACAACCATATTCAGTATTCTATCCATCCTTTTAATGACATGTCACTATACGTGCGTACGTACGGCTTACCATCTCCACGTCGTGGTGTAATTGTTATTCAAATCATTATTATTTGTATGGGTATGATAATGATGTGTAATTGATTTAAATAATAAATAAAACATGATAATTAATCTTTATATATGATATACCATCCAATTATATGTTATTTTAATATCAAAATAATGATATTGTCGCCCGTACGTACGTACGGTCTACCATCTCCACAAACGCGATGAGATTCATTCCCCATCGTATCAATTAAAGACTAATTTTCATTTTATGATTAAAAATAATGTTTAAGGACTTTATATAATTCTGGATATGAATAATATACAACCTAAAGATAAAAAACACAACTTATGTAACAAAACATATAAAAGAAAACAAGTAAGTGACCACATGAAATGACGATAATACTAAAATATTATTAACAAATCAATATTTAAAGATCATATATGATATCATATTTATGTAAATGATTCTTTTATACATTAATTACAATGATTTAACTATTATACAGGAGGTTAGCTTACCCTTGACCAAGTAAAAGTTGAAGGTAAGGGTTTATTTCACAATCTCTTCATTATCTGAGGTTGTTTATACGTAATTATCTACCGGGACATCTTTATCATCCACATCCATGTTTCGTAAAAATTTATTTCAAAACATTATTACTATTTTATAGACTATGTGTTAAAGTAATTTATACCAATGTTGAATTTTTATAAGTTTTTTATAAAGTAATATTTCCATCGTTTTCCAAACAAGGAAATTTTTAACCTTTTTGACAAAATTAAGATAAGAATGTTTTTTAACTTATACAGTGGGTGCCTATATTTTCTACCGTTATAAACTTGTCAAAGCTTCCCTTACAAGCTTATAAGAATATTTTCAAAGTAACTGTATTATTTTTTAGTTATGTGACTCTTAAATGATTTCAAAACAGAAAGAGATATTTCGCTAAAAAGGGTTTTGATTTCATTTATGTCAACATCCTTTGATGGATTTTATGTTTATTTGGAGCTGATTTGTTATGATAAAAAACTTCCATATTGTATTGAAGGTTTTGTGATATGTTTGACTGTGGATGTGCTATTTTTATACCATTCATGATTTATGGTTAATGTATTGAAATTTCTTATGCTAGTTTTAATATGAATGTTTATGATATGTTTAATCCTTTTCATATGAGGAATTTATTTGAGTTATAAATTGACGGGTGGATCCTGCTATAGATCCACGATGCATCGATAGGTCTCACGAGACAACTATCTGTGGAATTGGCCTAGGCCCTTTCCCAAGTTGATTTTTGGTTTTGGCCGAGGCCTTAATCATTTTAGACGTCTTGGCCGAGTCCTTGACAAAATGTTTCAGAATGTATGTGATTATACATTCCCTCATTATGTAAATAATATTGATGTTTAATGTGGTCATTAGACTTGTTGAATACCCATTATTATGTTTTATTATGTTATTAATTACTCAGATCATATTCTTACCATAAAAGTATTCATGTTTATTATTGGTAAAGTCATGTGGTTTCAATTATTTACCCTGCTTAATATTTATGTCATTTCCCACTGTATTACTTACCCTTATTGAGCATTTGAGCATACAAATTTATTATGTTTCATTTTCCCAAGATATGAAAAAGTTATTTATGAGTGACCTACAGGCATAATCTAGGAGGCTTGGATGTCTCTAATGAAATATATTTGTGTTATAAAGTTAAACTTATGTATCAATCTTGTTTCCAATAATACTAAATTGATCAGTCTTTTGAGACATGATTTCCTTGTGATCATGCCAATGTTATGTAATAATGCACAGACTCTAGGTAACTGGGGTCGGGGTGTTATAGTTGGTATCAGAGGAAGTATATTACAAACCTTGGAAACTAGATTTAGATAAACTATATTTAGAGCACATAGCCCTAAGATAGACTTTGAGGATTAATATAGAAGAACTTCCTAGAATATTGGTATTATAGAGATTTTGGGAGTTTTCTGAGAAATACATCCCTGTATGGATATGAGTGGGTTGAGGCGGGTCTGGCATAGATGTATCTAGGGGTAAAACCCGAAAACACCGCTTGGAGATAGACTCGAATGGGAACTGGTGTAGGACAACAGGCCTTGCTGCCCTCTTGGTTACGACACTCCCGGGGGATATGCTTAAGATAATTCTCATTTTATATACAAACCATTATGAAGGGTTTATTAGTATATACATCCTCAAAGAAAACATTTATATGATTATGGATTATATCCATATATTGTTCAATTTATGTTAAGTGTTTTAGAATTTTGGAATTATATATTTCATTTCATAAACTAATCTAGTTTATGCCAATGTTTAGAAATGGAACCTAGTGGAAGGAATGGAAACCATATCAATGCACACACTCCATGTATGGATTTCCCTCCTTCTCAAGATAATTATAGTTGAGCTAGTGATGCAACTAGTGCTGATCAGCTAATCACCAAACTAGGAAAACTCACTCGGGTTATGAATAATAACCTTACTCGTATAGAGCACCCAGATCCACAGCATGGAGGATCAATGTTAGATCACTTCATGAGGAAACAACCACTAACATTAAATGAGAGTACAAATCCATTAGTGTATGAGCAATTGAAAAATCCTTAGAGAAAATATTCCACGCTTTGGGGAACAGCGAAAGGGAAAAAGTTGTCAGGACAGTTTACCACCTTACAGAAGATGTTGATCAATGGTGTTCATTGATTCAAAACACAAAGTAAGATGATTTAGTATAAAATATAAAATGGAGGGAGTTCAAAGATATTTTATTAGAAAAATACTTTCCTCGTGAGCATCGAGCTGATATGGAAAGACAATTTCTGAGTCTAAGGCAAAATGAGGATGAGAATATCACAAAGTATGAGGCCAACATTACAAGGTTAGCGAGGCATGCGACAGATTATATACGTAACCCAAGAAGTAATATTGATTGTTTCTTTGATTGGATAAAACCATTTCTCTATCGAGCATTAGTATCTAAATCATTATCATCATATGAAGATATTTTCTCATGTGCTATCAAGACAGAAAAGGAATTCTCTACGTATTATGACTTTAAATCAAAGAATGAGAAGAAGATATCAGTTGAACACTCTGGGAAAGGAAATAAGTAAACACGGAAGAAGGGAAGAATTGAATTTCCACATTGAGATAATTGCAGAAGGAAGCACCCTGCTGCCTGTCTAAAAGAAAAAGGAGTATGCTAAAATTGTGGATAGAATGGTCATCTAGCTGGTGGTTGTAAAGGGGATAAAGACGCAACCCATGTTCAATGCTACAATTTCAGAGAGATGGGACATTAAGAAAATGAATTTCC
Organism: Viscum album; assembly: GCA_963277665.1. Lineage (NCBI taxonomy): Eukaryota > Viridiplantae > Streptophyta > Magnoliopsida > Santalales > Viscaceae > Viscum > Viscum album. The sequence continues at coordinate 172,457,921 of OY728119.1, read as the reverse complement.
TAAGTGTTAGGGAAACATACCTCAGAAAAGTCCAAGGGATCAAGGCCAAGCTTATGAAATCACTACTACTAAGGTTGAAGCCTCAAAAGATGTGGTGGAAGGTAATTTAATGGTGTCCTCAAGTTTAGGAAATTCTTTATTTGATTCAGGATCATAGCATTGTTTCATTTCTTCCCAGTTTTCTAAGAAAATTAGATTTCCAAATTTTATTTAACAAGGGAGTTGTCGGTTAAAACTCCAAAGGGAAGTATCATTGCTACAAAGTTCTTTGGATCCATTTCCATTAGGGCATATAAATGTTCTTTATCTGGTGATCTCATCGTCATAACCATGACTGAATTTGATATAATCCTCGGTATGGATTAGATTTTGGACCATGATTCAAAAATTTATTATAACAAAAAGGAGGTTATTATTTTTTATGATGATGATAAAGAACACGTTATATTTAGAGTAGAATCTTCACCACCTGATTCTTATCCAGATCCACCCATAGTGGCTCAACTAAATTCAATTATCGGGGAGGAAGAGAATGAAATAACTGTGGGTAAGGAAAGGAATGTTCAAATAGAGTATGTACCTATTGTGAGAGAATATGTTGATGTGTTTCTGGATGATTTACCCAGACATCCTCCAGAACGAGTAATTGAGTTTTCCATTGATTTAATTCTTGGTTCTAGGCCTATATCGAAGACCCCTTATAGAATAAACACTATGGAATTAGTTGAACTAAAGAAAAAACTAGAGGAATTGAGTAATAAGGGATTTATTCTCTGTAGTGTTTGTACATGGGGATACCCTGTCCTTTTTGTGAAGAGGAAAGATGGATCTATGAGGTTATGTATCGACTACAGGGAAATAAATGTTATAACAATAAAGATCAAGTATCCCCTACCTTTCATTGATGATTTATTTGACCAACTTCATGGAGCTCAATAATTTTCAAATATTGACCTTAGATCTATATACCATCAGTTGTGTGTAAAGAAGGAAGACATTCCGAAGACAACATTTCGAACCAGGAATGGGAATTACGAGTTTACAGTAATTCCTTTTGGATTTACTAATGCACCCTCTGTATTCATAGATCTAATGAATAGATTTTTCAAGGAATATCTCGATGAATTTGTGGTGGTATTTATTGATGATATCTTGGTATACTGAAAAAGCTACAAAGATCATGAAAATCACTTGCGCATTATGCTGAAGACTCTTAGAAACATAAATTATATGGGATGTTTAGAAAGTGTGAATTACGGCTTCATGAGATTTCTTTTTTTGGAAATATTGTCTCCAAAGATGGTATTTTTGTTGATTCTTCTAATACCAATGAAATCTAATAATGGCCAGAACCGACGAGTATAACTGAGGTACGATGTTTTATTGGATTAGCAGGTTATTATCGGTGTTTCATCCATAATTTTTCCCGATTGGCTAACTCATTAACGAAGCTCACAATTAAAGGGGTTAAATTTGTTTGGAAAAAAAGAGTGTGAAGAATGTTTTGAATAATTGAAGAGAATATTAGTCAATGCTGCTATATTGACTCTACCATCAGGGAATGATGGGTTTGTTATTTATAGTGATTCATCGAAGAAAGGTCTTAGTTGTGTCCTTATGCAGAATGATAGAGTTATTGGTTATGCATCCCATCAGCTGAAAATTTATGAGAAAAACTATCCTACTCATGATCTTGAGTTATCTATTGTAATCTTTTCTTTGAATATATGGAGACATTATCTCTATGGTGAAAATTGTGAGATTTATACTGATCACAAGAGTTTGAAGTATATTTTCTCACATAAATAACTCAACATGAGGCAAAAGAGATGGATTTAAATACTCAAGGATTATGATTGCATGATACACTACCACCCAGGGAAGGAAAATAATGTGGCATATGCTTTGAGTAGAAATGATCATGGAGTATTGAACAAGATGAGAGTTGAAAAGGATCTTATATATGTGGATCTATTAAAGATGGATATGGGAATAACCATGGAAGGTGAAACATCAATGCTTTTTCAAATGGTTTTCAAACCATCTTTACTATAAAGGATAAAGAGTTCTCAGACCAGTGATGAAGAGTTTAAAAAGAAGATTAAAGCTGTGAATGATGGGAGATTTAGTGACTTTGTGTAAGAAGATGGAATTTTGAAATTTGGGAAGAGACTTTGTGTTCCCAATATACCTGATCTAAAAAGAGAGTTGTTGGATGATGCTCGTAGTTCCAATTTCTCTATACACCCTAGGAGCACCAAAATGTATAGTGATTTAAAGGAACATTTTTGGTGGGACAACATGAAGAGGGATATTGCTGATTTTGTGTCAAGATGTATGGTTTTTCAACAAGTGAATGCTAGAAGGCAACAACCTGGAGGAGTATTTCAACCTCTTCCCATACCTGAGTGGAAATGAGATAATATTACGATGGAATTTGTCATGGGACTACCGAAGACTCCTAGAGAGAACGATGCAAAATGGGTCATTGTTGATCGTCTTACCATATAAACATATTTTCTTGCTATGAGGGAGGATTTACCACTTGAACGTCTAGCAAGACTATATATTAATGAAGTTGTGTGACATCACAGACTACCCCTATCGATTGTTTCTGATCGTGATCCCCGTTTTACTTCATGATTCCGGAAGATCCTTCAAAAGGCCTTGGATACTGAACTTCATTTGAGCACTTCCTACCAACCTCAAATATATGAATAATCATAATGGACTTTTCAAACCTTATAAGACATGTTGAGATCATTCTCACTTGACTTTCAAGGTATGTGGGATCAATATTTACCTCTGGTATAATTTTCCTATAACAATAGCTTCCATTCAAGTATTCGGATGGCATTATAGGAAGCATTATATGGAAAGAGATGTCGCGGACCAACCTGTTGGGATGATGTTGGTGAAATAAGAATCATAGGCCCAGAACTGGTGGAGTAAACAATGGAAAAGCTTAAGGTAATCCATAACCACGTTAATGAAGATCAAAGTATGCAGAAGAGATATGCCGATAACCGAAGGATTTGGAATTTCAGGTGGGGGATCATGTTTTCTTGAATCTATCTCCATCGAAGGGAGTTATACATTTCAGTAAGAAAGGTAAATCGAGTCCCAGGTATATAGTACATTTAGAAATTCTAGAACGAATTGGTGTTGTATCTTACCTTTTGGAAATTCCGCCAAGTCTCTCCAAAGTTCACGATGTGTTCCACGTATCACTATTGAAAAAATACATACCCGACCCAACACATGTATTCACCTATGATAAATTAGAAATAGAATCCGATCTGACTTATTGCAAAGAGCCTATCAAGATATTTGATACGAGAGAACAAATGTTGAGAAACCATATGACTCATCTAGTAAAAGTTCTATGGAGAAACCATATGATGGAAGAGGCAACATGGGAACCTGAGGAACATATGATGAAGAACCACCCAAGTATTTTCATGAGGTAGAATTCTAGAAATTTTGAGGATGAAATTATTTGAAGGAGCGGATAATGTTACACCCCAAGCTTCCACGGTACGCTTCACTTTGAATAATACAGTTGCGTGTGTTGTACACAACTTCGAGTTCTAACACTCACCACAACCAATCAAACTAGCCATTATGAATAGTAATACCCAGTTTCTGAAATTTTATAAATTTTTTATTTTAAAATGGAATTCATTTTTGGTTTCGGAATATCAAAATTATATTAGGGTGAATTTTTGGTAATTTAAGGAAAACTTTCAGATTTTGATAAATAGTGAAAATCACTAAATTTTAATTAAAAACAACTTTTTTAATCAAAATAATTAATAGTGATAAATTATGAATTTAATTTGTTTCAAGGTATATTTATAATATATTTTTACCACTTAATACAATGTTGGTCATTGGATGTAATTTTACAATTAAACCGGACATAAACAAGTGTCAATATTTTGATAGTTATTATTTCTTAAAAACATGTTTTTTGTTTTGACAGTGGGAATTGATTTTAAATTAATTTATGCAACTTATATGTTTAGAATTTAGAAAAATGGATTCCATATTAAAAATCTGGAGTTCCAAATAGTGTAAATAGTTAACTTTTATTTTTAAACATTTTGATTAATTACTTCGGTAAATATTTTATTTACCATGGTTAAAGGGTAAATTCGATAAATAAGGGTAAACAAATAATATTATAATAATAATTAATTACCCTAAAACGTGTCCTAAACCTATTGGTTGATACATTTCTGACCATGGGCATCTTTGGGTCTATTTTGGGACCCCATGGATCCACTTGTAAGTGATAATGACACTTTATATTAATTAAGTAAAAGTAAATTCAAAAATGACATAGGCATATATCTTTTAGGAAACTTTTTTTTACATAGGGAAATATATGTTATATTTTAAACTATAAATATTCATTAGAAATATAAAAAGATATCATACATAATGGTATTTTATTTATAATTTTTAGACATTGAATAATTAAATTTATTTATGACACAATAATGATGTAGTATTTTCCTTATTAATGAAAGAATCAAATAATTGGTATCATAAATGATAAAATAAATATAATTTGAAAGTTTTGATTCCATAAATGAATTTTATAGGTTACTATTACATGTTATTATTGCTTAAATGGATCTTTTTTGAATTAATAAAGTTTTTAAGTCTTTATCAAAAATAAATTATCAAATAGTGTCAAAATTGAAATAATTGTGTTTCTAAAACAAATATTATATTATTAGTTAATATTCTATTCCTAAAAATCAATGGTTCTGCCAAATGAATTATATAATTATAGGTGTATCATTAATGGATGACATGGGGGTATCTTGGAAGTATATAGCATGTTTATTAACTATATAATATAAAAATACAAAGAGACATGTTAAATGTCAAACTAATTAACTAAAAGTTAAAACTAAACGATTAGGTTAATAATGTGACCCAAACATCTATAAAACCTATTGGATGAGTTTTTTTCGACCCATACCCACCTTATCCTCGAAATAAATCATATTTGAGCCATTAGAAAGGGAATATGAATTTATTATAAAATAATATTTTAGGTTTTTCCTAAGGTGCCCCTCACCGCTCTTATAAAAGGAAACTCCCCCTTCTCACTAATTCACACCATCAAAGCCTTTTTTATCGGCCAATATCTACCATAATATCCTCCCAAATTACCTCACATCAACATATAGGCCTTAGTTGGATCAGAAAGCCAACTTATGTATCCCTTTTGATCAAATCAAAAGGAAGAAACCGAAGAAGAGGTAATGATTTCACCACCCTCTTTCAAGTTCCTTTCATCTTCCACTTCTTATTCCTTTGTTATTTCCATTCTAAAATAATAAATCAAGTATATTATATATACTGTGATATTATTATAAATATGTTACAACCATATTCAGTATTCTATCCATCCTTTGAATGACATGTCACCATACGTGCGTACGTACGGCTTACCATCTCCACATCGTGGTGTAATAGTTATTCAAAACATTATTATTTGGAAGGGTGTGATAATGATGTGTGATTTATGTAAATAATAAATAAAACATGATAATGATTCTTTATATATGATATAACATCCTATTATATGTTATTTTAATATCAAAATAATGATATTTTCGCTCGTGGGTACGTACGGACTACCGTCTCCACGAACGCGATGAGATTCATTCCCCATCGTATCCATTCAAGACTAATTTTCAATTGATGATTAAAAATAATGTTTAAGGACTTGATATAATTCTGGATATGAATAATATACAACCTATGGATAACAAACACGTCTTATGTAACAAAACATATAAAAGAAAACGAGTAAGTGAACACCTGAAACGACGATAATACTAAAATATTATTAACAAAGTAATATTAAAAGATCATATATGATATCATATTTATATATATGATATTTTTATAATTTAATAACATTATTTAACTATTATACTGGAGGTTAACCTATCCTCAACCAAGGAAAAGTACAAGGTAAGGGTTTATTTCACAATCTCTCCATTATCTGAGGTTGTTTATACGTAATTATCTACTGGGACCTTTTTATCATCCACATACATGCCTCTTAAAAATGTATTTCAAAACATTATTACTATTTTATAGACTATGGGTTAAATTCATTTATACCCTTGTTGACTTTTTATAAGATTTTTATAAAGGGATCTTTCCGTTGTTTTCCAAACAAGGTCGTTTTTAACCTTTTCGACAAAATTAAGGTAAGAATGTTTTTTTAACTTATACGGTTGGTGCGACTATTTTCTATCGTTATAAACTCATTGAAGCTTCCCTTACAAGATCATAAGAATACTTTCAGATTGAATGTTTTATTTTATAATTTTGTGCCTCTTAAATGATTTCAAAATTGAAAGAGATATTTCACTAAAAAGGGTTTTGATTTCATCTATGTCAACATACTTTGATGGATTTTATGTTTATTTGGAGTTGATTTATTATGATATAAAACTTCTATATTGTATTGAAGGTTTTGTGATATGTTTGAAATTGGATGTGCTATTTTAATACCATTCATGATTTATGGTTAATGTATTGACATTTTGTATTCTAGTTTTAATATAAATATTTATGATATGTTTAAACCTTTTCATATGAGGAATGTATTGGACTTAGTAAGTGATGGGTGGAGCCCGCTATAGATTCTCGATGCATTGGTACGTCTCATGAGACAATTATATGTGGAATTGGATGAGGCACTTTCCCAATTTGATTTATGGTTTTGGCTGAGGCCTTAATCATTTTTAGACGTCTTGGACGAGGCCTTGACAAAATGTTTCTGAATGTCCTACATTATACATTCCCCCATTATGGAAATAATATTGATGGTTCATATGGTCATTATACTAGTAGAATAACCATGATTATGTTTTATTATGGAATTATTTACTCATCTCATATTCTTTCCATAAAGGTAGTCATGTTTATTTTTGGTAAAGGCATGTGACTTCAATTATTTACTGTGATTAATATTTATGTCATTTTCTGCTTTATTACTTAACCTTACTAAGCATTTGAGCTCTCCCCTTTCTTATGTTTCATTTTCCCAGGATATGAAGAATTTAGTTATGAGTGACCTACATGCATAATCTAGGAGGATTGGATGTTTCTAATGAAATATATTTGTGTTGTAAGGTTGAACTTATATATGAATCTTGTTTTCAATAATACTAAACAAATTTGTCTTTTGAGACATGATTTCCTTATGATCATGCCAATGTTATGTAATAATGCACCGACTATAGGTAACTAGGGTTAGAGTGTTACATGTCTTTTGGGATTTTGTTAGTATCCCAGTGGGGTATCATGTACCATGTGGAACCAGGGTGAGTACTCAATACCCCCAGGCAGTAATTTCTAGAAATATTCATACAACTAATTAATTAAATAAAACATTATTAAATGTTAAAACCCATACAATATAATTTTGTTCACTATAATCACATAAAATTTTTTTTTCATATTCGTCCCCCTTCATCTTCAAGAATATGATTTTTGTTTTTCGATATTTGAATCCAATCCCTTCTATAAAAAATATGTACTTCGAAAAGGATAATGTTATTATTAAATTCACTTTCCATTTATATCAATTTTTTATTATGAATCATCAATTATTCCAAGATTTATTTATTTATCTCTATTTATTTATTTCCACAAATTAAAGAAACATCATCTAGAGTTATTCTACATTAAGGAACCACTAGTCCTTTTAAAATTTCCCATTTTGTTCCCATTGATATTTATAAGAGTTCATTGCGATGCAAGAAATTCAAGAATCACTGAACAAATGTACCTTCCCCAAAATTAATAATTACTAGATTTCTTGTTCTGATTGGGATTTAGGGTGACCTATTAGTTCCACAAGTGGTTTGGGATTAAGTTTTCACCATTTCCATGGTCTTTAATGACCATGTGTATTTTTAATTATGTTTTCAAACCATGAATTTGGATCCAGGATATGGGACCTATTCTTGAAACATGATGTAAATAGAATTGTGTAATTTCCTATGCCATAAATTGGTGTGGAATTGTAAAAAAAAAGAATTATTATAGGGGTATTATATCCTTCAAAAGTAATTTTAGTTGTTTAGTGTCTTTATAGAATGACCAATTTACGTGTTATATAATTATGAATGGTATATTATTATTTATAAATTATGAATCATTATACATAAATATTAATTGGTGGTACATCAATCATCTTTGATATATTGGTGGTATCAGATGCACCCATATGGATTAAGTGTTCCAACATGAATTTTACTGTTGATGTATTAGTGGTACCTCATCCCAAAAAGATTATCCTATGACATGTCAATGGTATTTAATCCACCATGAAATAAATTTTAATGTACCAAATTCACATAGTGATTATTATAGGTGGTGAATCATCCACAAGGTATTGATATTAGTGTTATATTATCCACCCATAGAGATTAATGATATTTGCGCATCATCCATCCTAGGGGTATAATATTATTGGTACCTCATCCACATGAAGAGTGTTTTTAGTGGTTCATATTCCACATTGGATTCATTTTATGTAATATCATAAAATTGACTATAATTAGTGCTATTATATATTCCACCTAGAGTTTATGATTCATCTTTCTTGAGAAAATGTACCTCAAACTATTTATGTTTCACTGGTGAAAAATTATATTCTTAGTTGTTTTGTTATTTATGAAACATTGACAACCGAGAATAATTTATAGAGATATCTCATTAATCGAGATTATGATACATGGAATGGTATATAGTTAATAATTAGGTGGTTTTAAAAACATTGGTATACAATCCCATTTAGACACGTTCAAAAGTATGTAATGTTACATGTGTCCTATCTGTTAAGTATATAATGACGTGACATGTTCTTTATTTTTTAATATTTTATAATTAAATATATATCATGAATATTTATTTACATTAAATTATGAGTAAATATAAATAGTGACCTATTGAGTTGTACTTAGACCCATAATAGGTTCCCTAGTAATCCAAAAAACATCATGGTTCATGATGCAGGTAATAAAAAGGTCCATCTATTAGATGGTTGATCTAGGATATTGGATGAGTGTTGGGAATGGAACCAGGGATAAACATGGGATATGTTTCATGGTTATATCCCCCATTTTGTTTTCTTTTAGGCCAAGTCATATAATACTTGCACATTAGAGTACTTATTTATTTTTATATGAGATATTTGACGTGTTTTTTTATTCATCATGAAAGATGATTATTATTTACCCTAGACATGAAGTTAAATGGGATAGTTTTTTCCTGATGATATTGTATTTTGATGATGGTTTCTTTTTATATTTAGAAAATTTCGATTATGGTTTTCTATTCCTAAGGGTATAATATTTCCTTTATGTAAATGTCAACTCTCAATGATTGTCACCAGCCTCTTGTGTTTGATGATGTATGATTGAGGTGCGTGGAACCTATTTTGGTCATAGTATAAGTGAAATGGACTTGGCAAGCTAAAAAGTTATATTAGAGACTATTTATTTTTTTTATTACTACTTGGGATTTGAAAGATTAGATATATGATATTTTTAAATCATGGTATGGACCTTCTTCTTGGTTGTAGCTAAACCATATATATTAAAAGATAAGGTTTTTATTGATGGGATTATTTTTATTACTTTACAAGTGTTATAGTTTTTATACTTACCCAATATGATAAATATTTTATGTTTCTATTGGCTTTAATTTTAGTGTGATGTGGTATTAGGGTGTGTCTTCATGTGTCATCTTTAAAAAATATGTTTTAGTTAACAATTGTATACTTCCATGTGATTGATATTCTAGATATGATACACTGATTTAGTTATTAAATCTTTAACACCATAATATATGAAAATTTCATATATAACTTCTTAGTGGAACATTATTTAATAGATCCATGATTACAAACTCGTTGTGTTGACGTGCCATGACTTTTATGTGATCATACGTGGGATGATACCTAACATGATAGTGCTTTGGTTCTATAGACCCAAATTAATTTCTATATGGCCTATATATTATTGGGTGTGAATATAGGGTATATTTATATGTCTATTTTATTAATTTCACAAAATTTTAATATTTAATATTTTGATAGATATGTGATCTTAGTTATTTATTCAACATCATTGTGACATTCCAAACTAGTGGCCTCACATTTAATAATAGGAAGGAAGGAATTAGAATTCCCCACCAACAATGGAGACAAAACATCATGTTGTACAAATTCCACTTATCAATATATTTTTCAAGAAAATTATTATACAGTTATTCTAGTATATTATGAATGGGGCACTAAGACCTAGGTTGACCATTCTTGTATTTATTATTGATTTTGAGTTACAACATCCACACCAATTTGTATTTGAGGTTTTTCAAAAAGATAAATAGTTTTAGATATAGTATTTAAAAAATATCATAAATTGTATCAACAACACCTAATAAGATATAAAAATGATCTTCAAAAATCTCAAGACCCCCTACGAGGATAAGAAAACGTACATCCTACATAACTAGAGGAACAGAAAATAATTAGTTTGTTTTTTTCATCGAGGAATACTAGTTTGTATAACTGTCTTATTAAGACTTCGAAGCCCACTTCTCTAAGAATTTCTTTCAAGAGACTCTATGGGATTATAATTCATGGGAGTTAATAAGTAAAATTCATTTGGGAAAGTTATTGATGTCTTATTCCAATATCATTATCGATCTATAATGACTTTCACTTGCGCTTATCAGTGGTGAGACATACACAACTAGGTGTTTTGAGGATAGCCTATGTTATTATATTTTTTCATTGGAGAATAATTTATATTTTACATATTTATATAAGTTTATGATTTTAAAACTTATTAGAGAGTAGAACTAAATTATAGGAAGATCATTTTTGTGTAATTTTACTTTTTCTTGGCTTAGGACCAAGTCAATGGGCAGTAGAAAGTAGAATTATGGTGGGTCTCATATGGTTTAGGTAGGAAAAGTATCTATGGAACGAGTTGGTCAATTAATTCAAGAGGGTGAGCCATGATCTAGTTCTATCAGTGCGCTTAGTGGGGGAATTTTCACTCTGAGTATGACCGACCATAGAAGGAGTGTAGTTTGAGTGGGGAGATGGTGTACCTGTAGAGGTTCTTGAAAAAAGAACCAAGATTGAATTGGTTTTGTGGATCTATCTATAATCGAGTTTTGGATATGATTGAGATCACAATAGCTATTGAACATTTAGTGATCCTCCATCCATTAAGGTCATGGTGAAGTTAGTGGTTCCCATGGGCTAGGGAAAAAAACCTAATATAGTAATTCGTCTCAGGGGATTCATGTGATATGATTTCAGTGATGGGTTTCAGGCATAATTCATTCTATTAAAAAGGTTCCTAATGTTAATGGTGAGGACCCATTAAGGGTTCAAGGAATAATTTCAATGAAATCCACCCTAGAACCTACTTAATTTTATAGAGATCCATTTTAGACATTCATATGTGAGAAAGAATTCAGTGATATATAATTTACTATGAGTTATTTATATGAGATAATGAACATAAATACACCATTATGGGTGTGGTTGGAGGGTTTTTGGATATGTAATTTTTTTATTTTTCTAGGAGGATCAAGGATTATCTAGGATTACATTCTATTGTAAGCATACAACTATTATGTTATAATTGAGATATATTAGTTGAATAATTATCAACCATATATATAATTCTTCCATCAATTAGTTTCCATCACATTTTAAGAGGTTGATTATCGGTACTACATCAGAAATTTTGATTATTAGGTTGTATATTTGAGACTAAGATACAAGTATATTAAGGTGATATTGTTGAATTTGTTTTAGTATTGTTATAAGTTATTATTATTAGTTAATAATCTTTCCTCCCACATTTGATCATTTATAGATAGTTTTTCAAATGGATATTTCACGGTCTCTAACTAAGTGTAAAATGGAGTTTATAGTCAATATTATTTTTTGAATAGAAACCATATATATCTCACCATATAAGATAAATAATTTACAGAATTAATAGATCAAATACTATTTATAGGATCTATAAATAAATGTTTTTATTTTCAAGAGATTTTTCCCTTAGGGTTATCCACAATAGTTTTATAGGAAGTTGGATAGATCATTACATGTATGAATAGATTATCAGAGGCTCATCCAGGTGTTGGTTAAGAATTAGTATCCCCTAAAATATATCAATGACCCGTTTTATTTGTTTATGAGTCCTATATGGTTCTCTGTGATCAATTTTAGGTAATAATATCATTTTTTTTGGGTGAGGCCTTATGATATTCCACGTAATTATTTTAGGAGTTGGTAGAAATTATATAACTGTCATTTAATGATTTTGAAAATCAAAAAATAAAAAAATATATTCATTAACTAGGTGAATATGGTCTTCCATATATTTTTATGATTTTTCATGGTTTTATTTTTTGATAACATCCTAGAATTATCCCTATTTAGGGAGGACCATCCTTGAAATTTGGTAATTATTCTAGGAACTGAGAAAAAATATCATTTATATTACAAGATCTCAAATGGAATATTCTAGATTAGTGAGTTTTTGTCATGGGGAATATGATATCAAATGGAGTTTGTAATTCCCTAACCCAAATAACCAGGTCTGAGAAAGATTACCACCTTTCCCCATGCACACATCCCAATATGAAAGAGGTTTTCAACTATATGTAAGGGTTTGAAAGACATCAACTATCATGGTATACCTTCAGTAAAAATCGGGAAACATAATATTGATAACAATATTGGAATTGAATAAATATTTTTGTAAAAATTGACATGGAACGTGTCTCAAGTCATACAGAATATGAAAAAAGTGGTCCCAAAAAGTACTTTGAAATAGAGATTAATGAAAAAATATGTTTGTAAATTAAACTTTATTTTATCACACAAGAGTTTGTCTTGGTACCAACCATAATCACCATGCTCTATCACTTTGATCCCAATCACTGTGGATTTTACCTTTCTTATATCCCTAATCATGAATTCTGCACATGCATTGAGATGCTCATGTATGTGATGAGTGTAAAGAAAGTTGGATATCACCAATGTGTTCTTAACCCATGTGCACAATTAATATATAACAATATTTCTCATGAAATAAATTAAAAGAAAAAGTAAACATATATCAACACATTCTCCAAGTCATTGTGTCCTAACCAAGATACTATAAACCATTGATCCACCATACTCAACATGATTCCGTTAAGGATGTAAAAATATTTCATCACATTCCACATGACATGTTAGAAGTCCCATAATTGGAAGATACCAAATGTGGTAATTCATATTATCATTCTATACCTATAAAAAACACCAAACACCCCACCTTAACTATGACCATTAATAGGAAGACCACATTCCCCACCCTAATGATGGTCATACTAATTGAATGATTATATGTACCACCTAATATGTTTGAGGATTTTTAAAGAGATATAATTCCTACATGGAAGTCTACCATATCTACCTATAGCCAAAGGATACTCAACTCTCATACATGGTCTACTCCCACATTGGATGACAAATGATCTGACTCATACCATCAATCAATCTATGGTTTGTTCCCTTTATCACATCATTTTTCACCCCCTATAAGGGGGTATCTAAGAAAAATTATGTAATCTATAAATCTAGATACCTGAGGTAAGGTGTCACATTTCATGAAATTGTAATGTAAAAATGTTTTATGAAAATTAATAATGTAAGAACCCAGATCTTATTTTCTTGAAATGTTTTCCATTTCTAGTTGTTTTTTAGAAAAAGTTGAATTTTAGAAATTTTAAAAGCACACACCATGTACTTTATGAGTACCCTCCATGTACATGGTTACTACAGGTTGCTGTGATCTTGCTGTGTAGCAGCCATGCACACAGCCATGTTGGGGTGACCTGGAGGCCACTTAAAGAGAATTATAGAAAAGTTAAGTACAATCCATGTACTTAAAAAGTACAAACCTTGTATTTGGTTTTTTCCTTAAATGGACTGAGGTCGTGTCTTATCGGCAAAAACGTATTCTTCTATGAATTCTTTGTCTGAGAGAATCGTACAACCACAGATCTTCTACAAGCCCCTGAGAGAGCATCTGTCCTCCGAATTAAACACCTTCGGTTGTGTTGGAATCACATCGATGAGTTCTCTCTTATCCTAGATCACTATCTGTTGATTTCTCCTATCTCATGATATATCATGGGTTGAAAGTTTTAGAAGTTTTGTAGATCTACTTCATTATAGGTCGATCCAAAGGCCAATTCCAGTGTATATCGATCTCAAAATGTCGAGGTAAGAGGTTTGCGACTTTCTGTTGAAAGTCTTTGAGTATTATGTGAACTTTTGCCCAATACCATTGAATGGTGTATTTTGCGTTCACCGTTTTACCCATTTTAATTGCCTTCTATGCTGGTCTATGTAAATAATGGCTAATTGGATGTGAATTCGGTTGTTTGATATGATTTGGATGTGTTTTCCTATGCATGTTCTATTTATGGCCGTTTGGTCCTATTTAGCCATTAGGCTTCCTTGATGTTTTCCATGGCTAGTAACGCAGGATGGTGGGATTATTTTATATAACATGATGGAGATGTTGTAGATTTTTTAGCCAATTAGTTATTGAGGTATACTTTGGCCATATTTCATTTCTATACTCGTTGACTTACAAAGGGCTGTGAGAACCTGGTGTAGGAGACTATAAGGGGGATTGACTGAGTGAGCTTCCTTATAGAGTCCTTGACCACTTTAGACTATAAGAGTATTGATAGAGGGAGCTTCCCTAGAGAGTCTTTGAGCAGTTTAGACTATAAGGGGATTGACTAAGAGAGCTTCCTTAGAGAGTCTCTGACCACTTGGGGATATGGGGGGAATTGACCGCGTGTGATTCCAGAGAGAGTCTGTGATGACCTTAGAATATTAGGGGAATTAATGTGGGAGCTTCCTTAGAGAGTCTTCTGACCTTGGGTCTATAAAGGGAATTGACCGTATAAGTTTCCTTAGAGAGTCCTTGACTACCTTAGACTATATGTGTAATTAACCATGTCATCTTACTTAGAGATTATTTTCTTTCTAAATTCTTGGGACTATGAGGGGAATTGACTAAGAGAGCTTCCTAATAGAGTATCTGTAGTATCTGCTTTTTGATTTAACCAGAGGGGTTAGGCTGAGATAACTACCCAGAGGGTTCCCTACATTTAATGTTTTTGTTGAATGGAATTGATTGAATTAAAACTGTAAGACTGGTTACTGCTGAGTACTTCCTTGTTTACTGCTTTCATTTGTTTATTACCTACCATATATTCACTGACTATTGGGAACATATCTTGTGGTAATTACCTATTGGGATTCAGTCTCACACCCTATTTGATCTATGATTTTGTGCCCAAACAAATTATATTGTTGCAGGTATAGATATGGGAAAGCCCCATTCTACTTCAGGTAATTGATATGCTTTGGAGCTGGAGAGCATGTGACCAAGATGAGGATTGCGATGCTGAGGAGTTGTTTACCTATTTTCTTTTGTACTTGGAATTGTACTATTCTGTATTCTAGCATTATGATGTGTTTGGATATTTTCCTAGAAATATGTACCATGTGTCATTTTTTATATATATACACTCCAGCTGTTTAGTTCTTCAGACTTCCACTGTTACTTTTGTAGGGATTATTACTACTTCTATTACTGTTATCTGTTTTTCTCTTCCACTATGTTACTATTCCAATGAGGGCATTGTTTCCCCACTATCACACCCAAGGCCCTATCTACTATTTGGCATCCTCTAGCATTAGGGGAAATGATTTTGAGGAAATGTGACCTATGGGGTACAGGGCACCTCCAGGTGGCTTCCAGAACCGGGATGTTTCAATGTTGTATTAGAGTAATTATTTTCTTCTCGACTTACTGTATGGAGCCTATATCTAGGTATAGGATGAAATTGGTACATGGTAATAAGATGTTACTGGGAGTAGCTAACCCGTGTATAGGGAAAATCCAACCAACCTTGTTTAATTGCAATTTTTCTGGTTTTACAATTGTTACAATTTATTTGATTTTACATTGAGTGATTCCCATGATTTGTTCTATTATTATTGATGTTATTGAGGATCGATTTCTATGGAAACCTGATGAGATGAGGGTATTACATCTCATGCATCATATAGGATCTTTCTATAGATCACAGGTCATGTATTATTGCCATGCTATATAGGGTGAATTAGTAATAGAATGTTATTGTGATAGGTGTTCTGCTAGATATGCATGTTGTTGTGATAGTTGTCATTCAAAAAATACCTACTGTTTGATAGGGTATTGTTTGTGTTATGTTTTTCTTGAATGAATGCCAAAATTTGGTTCTTGAGGTGTTATTGGACCTCATGGACTGAAATTTTGTGGATAATTGATCTATTTTGCTTGTTATAACATGTATAAGATGCCAAGAATAGATTCAAGGGGAGTATGGGCCCTTACGGATTAGAATTCGGAACATTGGTGCTAGTTTAAGTGATTTTATGGGCTCTGGAGTAGTTTCTGGAGGCTTAGTGTCCAGAAAAACCTAAAATACACACCGTGTAGTTTTTGACTACATGTTGTGTGTTCTTCTGTTCGAGAAGAAACTGGTTTTTCTCAAGTACGAGCCGTGTACCTTATGTACACACTGTATAGTCTCTAAACATGTCAAAGGCCATGTGGGAAAGACACAGGATAAGGAAGTTCTTGTGGGAACACACCATTCACCAGTTTTACATGCCGTGTAGGGTTGACCTAGGGTCCGCTATGTGACTAACATCACATATGGAGAAACCTTTGGTGATAAACGCCATGACAGTTCTCAACACGCTGTGTAGTGTAATCTTGGAATCTGGCCATGTAACTAACAACATAGGTCAGTGTTACCTTTTCTAGTACACGTCGTGTCAATATGGAACACACCGTGTATTGTCAGCAGAGTATACAACTTTGTCACTAACAACATAGGCAGTTGAAACCTAAGCAGTACACATCATGTCCTTCTCGAACACACTGTGTCGAGTGAGATGTGTATCCGGTCGTGTCATGAACAACATGGGTCGGTGAATCTCATCTAGTACACGCCATGTCTATAACAAACATGCCATGAAACTGTGTTATAAGGGGATCCGTATGGCTTATCCATGTAGAAGGACTTGGGTAGGGGAAGAAAATTCAAGTACATGTCATGTGTAAGGAAAACTCACCTTGTGTTTGGTGTGTTACATGACCAGTTCTGGCAGAAGTACACGCCCGTGTGGAAGACATAAGGGAACACGTCGTGTAATTATTATACACACCATGTAGTCTTGTTTTGAAAAAATTGAATGTTTTCTTTATCCTGTTACCATCTTATGCTTCCAGTAGTTTTGGTCCTTGATGATCTTAATCTAAGGTGTGCGCTTGAACTTACAGATTCATGGCACCGAGATGTCCTTCAATTGTATGCCAGTTGCAAGGAAATGATTAGACACTGGACATGGTTGATCAGGGATAGCCAGCTAATCTTCCAGTACTTCCAGTCTTGGCACCAGCAGTTATACTAGACACAGGTGTTGATGCACAATTTAGGTAACGCATTATGAGGATGATACAGGCCTTCCAGGGAGTGTCGCCTCCTGCCCCATCGATGGTATAATTGACGCTGGTTTTTCAATAGTAGCATCCTCCCACTTTTATGGGGTAAGGAGGACCTCAGGCCACAGAGTCATGCCTAGATGCCACACTGACGATCTTCGAGCATCTGGAGATATCTCTATAGACGAGGGTGAATCTCACTACATACATGCTTCGAGACTTCGCCAAGAGGTGGATGGATGTGGTCTCATAGGCCGGATGCCACCAGAATAAGACATGGGATGAGTTTCATCACATCTTCTATGCTTACTACTACTTAGAGACCTTGAGGGCCGATCGAGCTCAAGATTTTATGAGTCTAGAGTAGGGTACTCTTTCTGTTATGGAGTATTTCACTCGCTTCACAGAGCTACAACGTTTAATACCTATTACAAGAGGTGATGATCTGTTCCTGGCAAAGATGTTTGAGGATGGTCTGAGGCATGACATCTGATCCTAGGGGAATATCTTCAGGTGGACTTATATCCCTTCTGTAGACAACCATGTGCTGATCACTAAGTGCAATATAATGGATTTTAGAGCTACGATCATGGGTGGTTCGACATCCAAGGTTAGTTCCCCACCAACTAATATTAGGTAGCACCACATGAAGATTACATGAGGATATGAGAGTAGGCATGATGCATCTTATAGTAGCCAGGTGGTATTCTACCAATGCGGAAGGAGCATGCATATGAGGCCACATTACCCGAGGGACCTGGAGGAGTGCCGATAATGCGACATGATTGGTCATCTTCAGCATTTATGTCAGTTCTTCTCACCAACGGATGGTCATAGGGGTTCTTCTATGAATCCTCATTTAGGAACAGCACCACCAGTTTTCTCACCAATATGGGAACTAGACTTCTTTCGGCCATTCAGGATGAGGTGGAGGTCGTGGGCATGGTATCCAGTTGCCTGGTTTTCAATGAAATCAGGGTGGATCATCTCAGATTGGTCAGGCAGGGTCACAGGGTCATGGTACATGCCAGACCTTTGCAGTGGAGAAGACCTAGTAGGAACAGGATCCTAGACCTTCTACAGTTTGCGGGATGATATTTTAGCCTCAATTTTAGCTTCTTCTCTTTTCGATACATGTGCTTCCCTGAGCATTATATTTGTTGCAGTTGCGGAGAGCCTTGGGCTTTGCATCTTTTCTTATGCTTATATCTTTACACTAGACACTCCGTTGGGGACTAGAAAGGCGAGTGTAAGTCAGTGCAAGGAGTGTCCTCTAGAGGTTGGAGTGTGCCACCTTTTATGGGTCCTCTATGTCCTAGAGATAACGAGCTATGATTTATGTACTGGATAGTTCCCTTCCAGGAAGTCACTGATTCCTATAACCGTACGGTTAGTTTCATGTCACTAGAGGGCAGATCTTTTCTTCATAAGGCTAAGAGAGATTTCTAGGCGAGCAGAGCGGGATCCGACCATCATGGGTAGCCGGAGTCATAGCCTAGATAGATAGTCTATATCTAGATGACTAGGGGAATTCATAGCTTTACTTTCTTCCAGTGGTGGATCATTTCAGATATGTTTTTCTAGAAGACTTTTCATGTTTACCTCCGGAGCATGAGGTAGAATTTTATATTGACCTTCTGTCATTAGCGGCACCGGTGTCCATTCCTCCTTATAGGATGTCTACACTACAGTTTAAGGATTTGAAGTAACAGTTGGAGGAGTTGCACGAAAAGGGTTTCACTTGACCCAATACTTCTCCTTGGGGTTCACTTGTACTATTTGAAAAGAATGCAAATGGTACCCTCAGGCTTTGTGTGGATTACCGGAAGCTGAACCAGTTGATGATCAAGAACCAATATCCCTTACCCAGTATTGATGATCTCTTTGATCAGCTTCGAGGAGCCCGGGTGTTCTCGAAAATTGTCTTGAGATCTAGTTATCATCTCTTTCACATTAGACCATTAGATATACCTCTCACAGCCTTTCTGAGTAGGCATGGTCTATAAAATATGTGGTTATTCTGTTTAGTCTCATGAATGCGCCTACAGTTTTCATGGAACTAATGAACCAAGTGTTCCATCCATACTTGGATTCTTTCGTGGTGGTCTTTTTGGATGATATCTTGGTGTACTCTCACACTCAACACGACCATGCTACCTATATTGGGATCCTTTAGATTACACTGAGAGAGAATTATATATATGATAAGCTCTCAAAATTCCACTTTTGGATGGATCAAATTCATTTCATGGGTCATGTTATCTCAGATATAGGAGTATCAACTGACCCAGAGAAAGTGAGAGTAGTAGTTTCCTAGGGGAAACTAAAGAATGTATTTGAGGTAAGAGGATTTATAGGGTTGGCTAGATACTACAGACATTTCATACATGAATTTTCATGCTTATCATCACCACTGACAGGCCTGAATAAGAAGGGTGTAAAGTTCTTATGGTCAGATTCTTGTGATTTGACCTTTCAAGAGCTGAAAGGGAGGTTGACTTCAGCACTGATACTAGATTTTCTAGAGCTAAGAAAGATCTATACTGTGTACAATGATGATTCAGGTACCGGGATAGGAGATGTGCTTATGCAGGGAGAAGAAGTTGTTGCGTACGGGTCTTGACAGTTGATGCCACATGAGAGGAAATACCCGACACACAATCTAGAGTTGGATGCAGTTGTTCATGCCCTGTGATGTTGGAGACATTATCTTCTGGGAGAGCATTTTGTGGTTTTCACTGACCACAATAGCCTCAAGTACATCTTTAATCAACGTGATCTGAATTTGAGACGGTGATGGTGGGTTGAGTACCTTCAGTCATTGGACTTTGATCTTTCCTATACGTCTGGGAATGGAAACATAGTGGTTGTTGCGTTGAGTAGGAGGACTTAGATACAGGCAGTTTAGGAGGCCAGCAGTGAGTGGCAGCTTATGGATCAGTTCTCTGAGATGCATTTGGAGGTGTATGAAAGACAGAGAAAAACATGTTATTCTTCTATGGATGTTACTAATACTCTTCTTGATCTAGTGCAAATGAGGCAGATATCAGATTTATAAGGCTTAGTCTTATGGGAGAGCGTGTCCAGAGAGGACCCTATTTTAGGATGGACCATAGGCGATGATGATATCTTTCATTTCTAGGGGTGTGTATGGGTCCCAGCAGACATACGCGAGGAGTTGATGTGGGACATTCATTCCTCAGTTTGGGTAGTTCATACTGGTGCCACCAAGATGTATCATGATCTACATAGTCAGTATTGGTGGATAGGAATGAAGAGAGATGCTGCTGGTTTTGTCTTGAAGTGTTCCACCTGTCAACAGGTGAAGGTGGAGTATCATCAACCAGCAGGTCTTTTGTAGCAGTTTCCCATTCCCGAGTGGAAGTGGAACGATGCCACGATGGATGTTGTGACAGGTTTACCGAGGTCACCTTGATGGAATGACGTTGTTTGGGTTGTCATTGATAGACTCATGAAGGTTTCACACTTCTTGCAGATCAAGGAGACCTTCAGTGTTGATGAGATGGGATGGTTGTACATCCGCGAGATCGTACATTTACATGGAGTTCTACACTCCATTATTTCCGACATAGATGCCCATTTTTCTTCTCGAGTTTGGAAGGGGCTTTAGAAAGCTTTGGGTACATATGTAATTTTTAGTACAACTTACCATCCCCAGAGAAATGGCCAGTCCGAGCATACGATTCCGGTGCTTGAGGATATTCTTCGTGCATGCATCCTAGATTTTTAAGGATATTGGGAGAATCATATACCTCATGTAGAGATTTCCTATAATAATAGTTTTCAAGTGACTATTCAGATGGAACCTTATGAGGCTTTGTTATGTAGGCCATTCCAATCAACCTTATGTTGGATGGAGATAGGAGAGGCAGTTATGCTTGGACCTCATCTTGTTCAGGAGACCTCAGAGCTGATATGGTATATTTAGAAGAGGATGACAACTACACAGTCTTGACAGAAGTCTTAAGATGATCAGCTAAGATGACCTCTGGAGTTCGAGGTTGGAGATCAGGTTTTCCTGCTTGTCACACCGAGGTTGGGGAATAAGAGGATTAGGAGATGGGGTAAGCTTTCGCCAAGGTATGCCGGGCCATTTGAGGTGTTGGAGAGAGTTGGGCTGGTTGCCTATCAGTTGCAGTTACCTCAGAGGTACTAGGCTATGAACGACTTCTTCCACATTTCTCAGCTTCGATGTTACTTCTCAGACATGTCTCTTGTCTTCCAACCCTAGTAGGTTGATTTGGAAGTGGATGCATCATTCGAAAAGCATCCTATCCAGATCGTTGATCGAAGTATGAAGGTTCTCTATGGTCATTCTGTTCCACTGGTACGAGTGATATGGCAGTATGGGCGAGTACAAGACGAGACTTGGAGGAGGGAGGCCGATGTATAAGCACAGCGGCCAGAGCTTTTCAGGGTTGCTTCTTTTATGCCACCTTGTTAGGGAAATTCGGGGACAAATTTCTTTAAGGGGTTAAGATAGTAAGAACCAGAATCTTTCTTTAGGTATTTTTTCCTTTTCGGGTCATTTTTGAGAAAAAGAGGAATTTCTGGAAATTTTTGAAGTAAACGCCATGAGCTTTATGAGTCCACGTTGTGTACTTGGTTACTATAGGTAGCCGTGTGTTGGCCGTGTAATGGCCATGCAGACGGCCATGTGGGGGTGACCTGTAGGCCTCTTAAATAGTATTACAGAAAAGGTGAGTGCATACTGGGTACTTAAAAAGTACGTGCCATGTATTTTGTTTTTCCATTAAATAGACTGAGGTCACGTCTAACAAACCGAAACATATTCATCTTCGAATTCTTCTTCCGAAAACACCATATGGCTACAGATCTTCGATGATCCCCCGAGAGAGTGTCCTTCCTCTAAATCAAACACCGCCGTTTGCATTGGAATAACATCAGTGAGTTCTTTCTTCTCCTAGAGAACTATCTGCTAATTTCTACTCTCTTGTGATATATCATGGGTTTAAAATTTTAGATGTATTTGTAGGTCTATTGAGTTGTAGGCCGATCCCAGTGCTGATGCCAATGTATATCGATCTCACAATGCCGAGGTAGGTGGTTTGTGCCTTTCTGTTGAAAGTCCTTGAGTATTATGTGCAATATTTTCCAATACCCATGAACTGGGTAATGTGAATTTACCTTTTTACCCCTTTTATTTTACTTCTATGATGGTATGTGTAAATAGAGGCTAATTGGATGTGAATAGGGTTGTTTTCTATTCTCTGGATGTGTTTTCCCATGCATATTCTATTTATGGCCGTTTGGTCCTATTTATCCATTTGGCTTCCTTGACGTTTTCTATGCCTAGTAATGTAGGATGGAGTGATTATTTTATTTGACATGCTTGAGATTCTGTATATTTCTTATCCAAGTAGTTCTTTAGGTTTAATTTTTCCATATTGCATTGCTATTATAATTGACATACAAAGGGCCATGAGAACCTCGTATAGGAGACTATATGGGGGATTGATCGAGTGAGCTTCCTGAGAGTTTCTTTGAGAAGTTTAGACTATAAGGGGATTTACCGAGTGGGCTTCCTCAGAGTGTCTTTGAGAACTTTAGACTATAAGGGGATTGACTAAGAGAGCTTCCTCAGAGAGTCTTTGACCACATGGGGCTATGAGGGGAATTAACCGTCTGCGCTTACTCAGAGAGTCCTTGAAAACCTTAGATTATAAGAAGAATTGACGTGTGAGCTTCCTCAGAGAGTCTTTTGACCTTGGGGCTATAAGAGTAATTGAACATGTGATATTTCTCAGAGATTCCATGACTACATTAGACTATAAGGGGAATTGACCATGTGATCTTCCTTTGAGTGTATTTTCTTTTTAAACGCTTGGTACTATGAGGGCAATTGACTGAGAGAGATTCCTCAGAGAGTTTCTGTAGTATCCTTGTTTTGATTGAACGAGAGGGGTTAGGCTGAGAGAACTACCCAGAGGGTTGCTTGCTTTTGTTGTTTTTGTTGTATGGAATTGATTACATTAAGGATTATGGACTGGTTAATGCTGAGTACTTCGTTGTTTACTGCTTTATTTTGTTTATTACCTGCCATATATTAACTGACTGTTAGGCACAAATATTGTGGTGATTTCCTACTGGGATTCAGTCTCACAACATCTTTGGGTATGCTTTTGGGCCCAAATAGATTATATTATTGCAGGTATAGATAAAGGAAAGCTCCCTTCTACTTCACGTACATGATATGCTATAGGGATGGAGAGCATGGGACCAAGATGAGGCTTGTGATTCTAAGGATTTGTTTACCTGTTTTCTTTTGTACTTGGCTTTGTACTGTTCTGTATTTTAGAATTGTGATGTGTTCGACTGTTTTCCTAGACATATGTACCATGCATCCTTTTTTATATATGTACACTCCAGCTGTTTAGTTCTTCAGACTTCCAATGTTAAATTTTTATGGATTATTAATGCTTCTGTTATGGTTATCTGTTTTTATCTTCTACTGTGTTACTCTGCCAATGAGGGCATAGTTTCCCCACTATCACACCCAAGGCCCTAACTTCTAGATGAAATCCTCTGGAATTAAGGGAAATGTGCTTGATTCTATGTGGAAAACTGGGTACGGGGCACCTCAAGGTGGTTTCCAAAATCAGGATGTTACAAATAATAACTTATATCAAGAATGGTTCGAAAATGATATACACAAATCAAAAGAAAACATACCAAGGATGGGTCTCAAGGGAACCTCACCCACATGCATGCCACATTTATCCAGCTTGGGTTTTATGAATAAATGATCAAATCAGGGAAACATGGTATACAAGGCCATTTATAGTAAGGATATTGGATAATAATATTTGTATACAAAAACATCAATATTCCACAATATGGTAGGAACCAAAATTAATTTTACACCAAAAGGCCCCAATAAGTATATCCAATTTCACATTGGATTTCAATAATGGAATTTCTAATACTGGAATATTATGAATTTAAAGAAAGAGACTCACTAGAGATGAATCCCCAAGAGAATCACCATTGAGATGTCATATAATTCCAACTACCATCAAGAATAGTAATTGTTTGAAAAAATATGTGAATCAAATTCCTTCAATATCAAAGTCACCATATCCGAATAAATAATAGCCACATTCCATAATTTTTTAAAAAGGGTTGTAGTATTGGACCTAAAAAAGAAATACTCTCAAGAGTTATCCCCAAAATCTCCGTAAATGGGAAGTGCTGAAAATGAATGATTTAAATAGACCATAGATAGATCCATGGAGAGCGAAGATTGATCTAAGAAAGAGATGAAATTTGGGCTCATATGAATGGAACATAAATCCATAACATTGGGTTTTCATGGTATCTTGAATTCATCTAGAAAATTCTGAACTATCAATAGAGGAGTCCAAATAAATTAATATGTGTACAAGTTGACAAATAAGTACATTCAAGACCACTAATTCATGATTCATGACTTTCCCCAATGGAAAATTTATGATCTAAGAATAAGCATGCCTGTTTGAGCCATTTTAGAACTAACTATACATTTCAATGATATCTAACATATCTAACACTAAAATGTGGTGGTTTACAACAAGCCTTCCTCCTATGTCATGATTCCTAACCACATGAAATTTTCCCATCACCATGGATTCTACTATAGTAATTATTATATATCCATATCTAGGGACTACATGACTCTTCTAGAGCACCACACCATGGGCACACCCATTTCACATTTTCACCATTTTATACTGAAACCCCCAGGGACAAGCTCAGCCAATAACCTAATCACGGTGTTTCCTATTTTAGTCTAAAAAATACTAAAACCTATTATAAGCTTCTAAAATCATAAAAATGTTACCAAAAAATGTTTCAACCATAAAAAAGATCCAAAAACTATGTTAGATAATCCATTACAGTGGTAGAATTGTAATAGACTTCGAACATGACCCCTTTACATGTAAAATAATTACGAATGATATGTGATCAATTATATGTGATGAATCATTTCATATCATGATAGTTTGGTGGTACCTCACTCACCCATGATTGGTTGGCCATACCTCATCCACCCAAGCTGATCTGGTGATTCATCATTCATCATGTGTCTAATGAACTAGTGGTACCTCATCCACCTCAACTTGGTTAATGTTATTAAAGTTCCAACTTATAACACTTCATTGATATATCATCTAACCAGAGATAGGTGTTTAGGGAAAATAATCCTCCTCGAGATTTCCACCATTGGTATGTTATAAAACTATGAATGTTTATTTTTTAGTATATTAACCACCTAAGGATACTATTGGTGTCTGTGGATTTTCCACCTAAAAAGTTTGATAACTATAGTGATTCATCCACCCATAGAGTTTCATGTTAGTGTTGCATTGTTTATATGGGATGTATT
The DNA here is from genome assembly GCA_963277665.1 of Viscum album. Lineage (NCBI taxonomy): Eukaryota > Viridiplantae > Streptophyta > Magnoliopsida > Santalales > Viscaceae > Viscum > Viscum album. Next base: position 172,431,866 of record OY728119.1, on the reverse strand, counting down.
TCAGTGTTTTTTGACCCACCATTGTATGGGTTGTGGTGGTATATCATCCTTCTAAGGATAATGATTCCCAATTCACTAATATTTTTTCCTTTATCCATTGATATTGTAATAATGATAGATCATTCACCCAGTTGGGTTTTAATGGTGATGAATCATTCATATGGTTTACTAAATTTAAATCAATAAGTCGCCATGATTATGATACAGAACATGATATATCATTCATCCTCTAGTTTTATTAAAACTATCACTATATAATATCATTATATAACTAACCAAAAAGGTATTGTCATATATTTCCTAGATATTGAGAATTTCATGATGTGAGGATTCCTTAAATGATTTATTTGGTAGTCTTTCATGTCATACATGGAACCGTATTTATATTAAATGGTAAAGAAATAATTTTTATGTTCAACTGGCTTGTAATCACACTATATATGAGTTAACTAGTACTTGTATTGACTTCATGATCCATGATACAGGTAGTGAAATGATCCCTTTATTGGGTGATTGAGTTGGGATCTTTGAAAAGAGGTTTGAGATGAATCGAGGCTAGGTATCAACCGAATATATATTGATACCTCATCTATTTTGTTTTCTCTTAGACAGGTTTTATAAGTTCTTCCCACAAGAGATCATATTTATTCATTGTCAAAAAATGAATTTTTATCTGGATAATTTTCTTATATAATAATGTTTTAATTTTTATTGTGACTTAGCTATGATATTTTTTTTACTATGATGTTATAATGTGAAAAGGTTCCCTTAATATTTCTTCCACTTTTATTTGTAGTTATATATACATTAGGATATAGTATCATCATTAGTTCCATGTCGACCTTCACCAATATTTTTTATGCTCTAGTATATGGGGAGGAACATTTTTAGTTTTTGGTACGCGATTCAGTCGTGGGGGAGGTGAACCAGACTTATTATATTACAAGGAGTTTGGATTGAAAATAATAATTTTCAAACAGTACACATTCTAGGGAATAATATTATTTCAAACCTTGGAATTTTTCATTTATAAAAGTTTCAAGGTTTCTATTAAGAATAAAAAATTAATGTTATCTTTTTGATTGAATGTTTTAAAATAATTAGAATAATTTTTTTTCATAATTTTCATTAAATTTGATAATTTGGTTTTTATTAATGTGATCCATTTATTAAAATCTAGTGAAAAAAAATTATATAAGACAAAGGGATATTGAATTAAAATCTAAAATGGATTTTATCTCTGCTAGAAAATAAATGATGTTTAGATCACTAATAAATGGTAGAATCATTTATCAACTCTAAAAAATGCATTTTTAATAGAACCCTTTAACATTACTAGAAGTTGATTATAAAGGGGGACTTTAAACAAATTTTTTTTTGCACTAATCAATGTTGTCCAATATCATCACTAATTTATTTTACTGATAAAGTCTATAAAAATATTTTCACTTAATTTAAAGTAATGAAATTAAAATTTTGTCCAACCAATTAATAGTCATGACCATTAGTAACCCACCACAAATATACCACCTGAAAATCATCCAGCTACAACTCACTAAAATTACCCACCAAAAAGAATGATATTTGGAATTATTTTTATAGAGGTGATATTTGAACCCCATCCCACTCCATTTTTCACTAGTTTCTGTGAATTTCTATTGACAATAAAGCAGATAAAGTTACTTTTTGTGGTGTTTAATGGGCACAAGATCATAGATGAATCAATCCAACCCACATTTATAGTGTGGGATAGAATAGAAAAAATGGGTTGTATTATAAAAGGTCTTAAACAGAGCAGATAAAAAATATGTTTCGATTAACCAATATGACCTTAAAATATATAAGCGGACCCTTTTTTCAAGATTAATATTTCTTTAATTTAATTTCATTTTAATCGAATGATCCATTTTAAAAAAAATTAAACAGCACTCTAAATTTCAAAATAACATAAATTAATAATCACATGATAAATATTAGGTGTTTAATATAAAACAATCCTTAATGATTACTGTTTTTATATTTTTTAGAAATATTATTATTCTTGATAACAAATTAGGACCTTCCAACTAGTAGATTCTATTGAAATATGGATCATTCCAAACATTTGTTTCCTACATTAAATGTAGGTCTGAATGAATATGGTATATTTTTATCCAATTCCATGGGGGTTTGGTTTGATTCACCTCAATTCGAAAAGTTAATCATCCTTATATTCTTGTTATAAAATGATATATTAATATATATATATATATATATCGGTATATATATGTATATATATAAATGCATAAATGTGCGTAAATATATATGTGTGTGTGTGTGTGTTTCTATGTGTTTGTGTGTATATAATAAATAATTATACATATTTTTTATATATACATATTAATATAAATAAGAATAAAAGCTTATTAGATATAATGACACACACAGCGAGAGATACACACGCACACACACACACAGATATATGTTTCTGTCTTTTAATATATATATATATATATGTGTGTGTGTTGAAAAATATTTTCCCACAAAAGGGTTGTGGTGATTGGAGTTTTTCAACGATGCTTTAGATCAATCCTCTATTAGTGGAGTTCCTCCTTATCTGAGGTGATATCACTATTTATCATTAAGAGTATGATCATATGAATTGGGATCTAGATTATTCTTCTAGTGGAATTTTCTTGAAATCTGAATCCCTTAATGATGTGTGCAGTCAAACTTTATTCCACATTAAGGATAAGGAGGCTATAAAAATTCATAGGAAAATAGAAATTTCTCATGTTGTTTCCAAAAACGAAATCATATATTTGGGAAAGAATTCTATTATTTACTATTTAATTAGTCTAACGGGTTAAAAACCATGGATAATGAACGATATTGTCTCTCATCATTTAATTTTACAGGGTTTGACCTATCGTAAATGTTTATATATGGGAAGAGATTTCATTCTCTTAAGATTTCCCTTAATGGAATGGAAAATGTGAGTAAGGGGATTTGGATAGGTGTGTTTAAATCCGAGTTTCCTTTATATAAAATAATGTGATCAAACCCAAAACCCCATAAAGGAAAGGAATTGTTTGGTATAATCACGGATTAGGGTATATGGACTCAACTAAATTATCTAGCCCCCTAGAATCATCTGTGATATTTATTGGTAAGTGGGAATTCCTAAAAAAATAGATAGTGAAATGAAAATTGAAAGGGTCGGTCAATATGATCATATTCTCATTTATGTGCATTTAGGATTTACTTTTTTTATTCCATAATGTATGTTATTTTTTTGAAATAATAATTGAATATGATAATGTTTCTAAATATTATTTGTTCAATAAAGTCATTGGCATGGAAAAAAAATTATATTAGGGGTATTATTTTCCCATTATGTTCTTTGAATGGATATGATGATGATGTATTTTATACAAAAGCCTTTCAAAACACTGACTTAGAGTTTCTGGAAATTGATATAATTTTAATGATGTTACTCTTGAGATGGATAGTCGGGTTGGGGGTTCCTTCTAATTATAGATATTATATTTCTAGCGTAAATGTTAATGGTATGAATTTTTCCATTAGGGATACTATATATGATTTGAAAAACTGGACACTTAGGGAAAATTCTCAATGAATTTTTCAATATTTATATTTTAAAATGTATTTATTTTTATAGAGGATGTTTCTTAGACTTATCAAGAAGTGGATCCCCGAATCAATGTTATGTCTATTCAAGAAAGAAACCAAGAAGGTAGTAAGATGTTTTCATTCTAACATGATTATTATGAATGTTGAGACTAGTATACAAATATAATTCAAGCATAATTTTTGTGTAGAAACCTAAAAATTTAGAATATATATATATATATATATATTAAGTGTTTGATATCATTCTTTACACTATACCCATGAGTCTAAATAATCTTTGATATAGTAACCCTTTATAACATATTAGTTCAATTAGAAACTATAAATATTAATAACCATATAATGAAAACTAATATAATGGTTTTAAATAATTTAAATTTATTTATTAATTCAAAATAAATATTAATTCAATTTTATGTAAATTCATTCAAAGCATCCAAAATATATATTCATTAAAAATGGATTTCATTGCATCTTATTGTAGAGAAAATTAATTAATTTTTAAATTTTTTAGAAATTTTAATTATTTAAAATAATATCAGTTTTTAAATCATTATTTCAATATTATCTATGAGTGTATTTTTAATATTTTTCTCAAAAAAATCATTTTTATGGTAAAGGTGAGAACTAAAAATTTGTTTCGTAAAAAATGTCCATTATTTTAAAGTAAAATTATCATTGTGTTTTTTATTTTATTTTAAATATAACATAAACAATGTTAGTTATAAATAATATAATTAATTACATATGAATCATCGCTATATTTTATTTTGGAATATGCTTATTTTTGGGCTTAAAGACACATTAAAAAAATTATTTATTGTAGGCAATGTGTTTTTATCATAATAAATTAAATTAACATCCAACGATTAATTATTTTAATATATATATTATACATTAAATAATATATTTTATTTATATATTTTTTGTTTTTATAAGGAACTTAATTGAATAAATTATATTATAGGTTTAAATGAATTTTTCAAAAATATGTTTTCATTGTGGTTTTGCATGTTTAGTTAAAATTATATTATAAAACATATCGAATTTTAATTTGGAAGAATTGATTTCATAATTTTAATAATCATAATTTTTATAATTTCATATGGATAACTTAAGTTTTTTCATTGTGAATAATAAAAATTATAAAATTGTGTTACAATGGATAGTGCTAAAATGAGTTCACTAAGTGGGTTAAAGCAAGATATAAAGGTAATATTACCACCATGACCTGAATAATTATTTTGATTTACGATATTTAACATCATATTATCCTAAAATTTAATACATATCCATTTTTAACCTATTTCCCTTGATATTGAGCTTATATAAAGTAATGATTTTATGTAATTATAAGTATTTCCCTCCCCTCACTTATAAAAGGGAACCTTTCCTTCCTCTATTAATCACACAATTTTGTCCTTCTGTCTTGAAAAATCCCTACAAAAAAACTTCATAGAATCAAAAAATTGATCCAAGATATTTTAGTATTATCCCTATATCAATTATTCAATTTTTAGGTTGTAAGAAAAAGGATGCATCCCAATGAAAAATAGTTTAGAACGACTACAAATCAATTTAGATATATGGCGAGGGTTCCTCATTCTATTTTTGTTTTGTGGGGACATGTTGGATTTTACAAAACTATTTTTTTATGAGCTATATAGATTTATCCATTGATATTTTATTTGATGGATCTTTATTAATACATAATTTTTAAAATTATAAATTATATTATTTTATCCAATGGGATTTGATTAAACATTTTCCATTCATTTTACTCTCTTTAAGTACACAATAATTTGGAAATGTTTTTAGGGAAAAAAATCTTGGTTTTTCACATATATCGATAACATTTTCATCAATTTTAATATATTTCTTTAAAAAATTTCATGAATGTTTTTACTGTTCTAAAAATCTTATTTAATTTCATATTTACTATATTTCACTTTCTTTATCAAGTTATAAGAAAAATATTCCTATTATTTTCTAGATTTGGTACTTTTGACATCAAAGTAAAAATGTGATTTTTTTTGTTTCAAAATACATTTCATGAACTCTCTTCACAACCATCATGAAAAATCTTTTATTTAAATATTTCTTTATTTTTTTCATTTTATTAAAGAAAATATTTTCTGTAATTTTTTTGTAAATTTTTATATTCTAAATAAGTTATTTCGAATGAAAAGTGTTTTTTTTCTAGAAAAATATTATAATGATATTTTATGTTTATTTTCATCTTTAAAAATATAATTTGATATTTTTTATCATTTAATGGGGATATTACACTGTTTTAATAAGTTTATTATTTATCGAGATGGTTTATGATTCCAATAATAATGTTGTTATAAAAAAATTACCTTTTTAGGGTCTAGGATTTGAGGATATGATTTATGTTTTATGATATTGTGAGAGACATATATATTTATTTCATTATGTGATGGTTGGGTAAATAATTATATAACACTTTAAGAAATTCGAAAATGATTGATATATCATGAGATAATAAGGAATATAATGGAGACTGAACCCATTTATGAAAGTGAAGTTTTCTAATAAGATAGTCATGGGAGTGAACCTCATCTAAGGAAATAATGGAATGGGGAGTTAACCCAATCTAGTATGATAGCATTCGAAGTGATAATTGAATAATGAAATTTGGTTATTTGATTATGTGTATTCTAGAAACTTATTTCTTAAGATTTGTATATGATTTCATGGTTCATGACTTATTGTTGATTATTCCTCACACTTATGAATTATATATTTTTATTAAAAAAAAATATTCTATGATTCATGAATAAATATATTTGACTAATTGGGTATGATTATTGTAAGTTCTTACCAAGTCTTCATACCCATATGATTATCTTATTACAACTTATGTTCACTGATTTATGAATCTAATTTTCACCCTTACCGAGTATCAGGATCACCATTTTGTATAAATCCTTTCCCCATATCATGAAGAAAGGATTTAAGTATGATGGGTCTAAGAAGACTATTATTTGTGAAGAACTCTATGGGATATATTGTAAGAAATTTATATACCATTTGTTTATGAATCCATGTTTCCAAAATAATCTAAACCTTTACATTTCAAGATTATATCATGTTGATATGTAATTAATAATCCAAAAATTAGATGATGAATTTATGTATTTAATGATATATAAAATATAGTGATAAAACGTTAGTAATAACCCTTAGGATAATCCTAAGTATAAAAATATATCCTAATTTATATAAAATAATGGAGTGACATTTTCCTAGTAATTCATACCTATATGGATAATACAAGTGGAATTGGTTTCAGAATAGATATATCTTTGGTTAATAAAAAAAATTTATCGAGAATATCTCGGCTATCATTTTGATTCATAGAATAACTTCAAATAATAATCATATATTGGGGAAGACATGGAATATTATTCCACAAATGTTATTTTAGGGTGAATGGTGAAAAGTTTTCCCCCAAAAACGAATTTCATTTACATTGTGATGTGATAATATTCTTCCACCAAAAAATGATATTCATTTGTGTAGTGAGGTATAAGTGGTACACCCACAAAGGATTTTCATTTGCAGTGTGAAGAAGAAATATTATTCCCCTCACATAGCATTATCAATTGGAGTCTCTGGTGAAAATATAATGACCCTCGCAAAGGATTATTGTTTTTAATGTGATGTGGTAATATGTTGACCCCTAAAAAAGATTTTCATTTGTGGAGTGAAGTAGTTTTCCTCCCAACCGGAGAAATGAAACTCATTTGTGGTGAATGGATATGACTCATATGATAACTCTTGTCTTTATTACACATTACTTCATAATTTATTATAAAATATTACACACAACACAACCCAAAATACTGATAAGTATAGTGTCATTGGATAGTTTGGTATAATACATAACAAATTAAAACAAGGGATACATCTCCATTATTTAATACATCTTTAACATGCTCATTATATTCGTTCATATATAAATTGTATGGTATAACAGGGGGTCATGCAAAAGAAGTGGGTGAGATATAAAGACCCGAAAGGCGAAAACAAGGAATAAGATGTATAAATATTAAATTTTAGAAAATATGAATTTCCATGGGATATAAATGGTGTGAGAATCATTTAAACGAATAAAGAGGCATGATATGGAATGATAATATAAAAGAAACATGGGAGTGTGGAAACAACTTTAAATATAACATCATAAACATCGGTCAATGATAACTAAATATACATCATAACATGGTGGAAAATGTCCTGTGATATAATAGGTTCACCCCCTAATACATTGAATGGTATCACATGAGACTAAACCATTACACAATTCATTGAATCACTATATAATTTTTAGTTCACCCTCCACATTCATATCATGTACCTGTATAAGTATTCCATATATATCATTAAGCATTGGATCATATTTCCTAAAATAAAATTACATGATAAAATAATGTGGAATAAACCCCAATAACTCCCCAATAAAATAAGTATAAGTGTATTAAGGTGAATACCCTTGATCGGAAATGGGTACCGGTATTAATTAAACAATTGTTTGGTATGGTAAATTGTAGAGAAATGTTGGCAGCATAACTAGAGAACATAGATGATTACTGGTGGGATTAATTTGTGTTAATGGGGTATCCCATCATTTAATCATCCTAGGGAATTTAATAGGATATCGTAGAACGTATACCAATGTTGGTAATTGAATATTAAATACATAAGATAATGAATATTATTTAATAATGTGGTGAAGTAGATAATACATTTCCTTGAGTGGGTTATTCCAAAAGATTGGTAGGAGATTATTTATTGATTGGTGGAAATTGAGAGGACTGTAGTGGGGTTATAATAGATTAAGGATGTGATCAAAGGTTTCAGAGTAAATATTAACGGACGAATGGATGGTTTTATATATTAAAAGAAAATGGAGTTTATTATTATTTATCAATGAAGGTTTTGGATTCTATAGAATAATTTATTCAACACCAAAAACCATACCACATTGTTTTTCATTGTTTATTCCAAAGGGGATTTAATTTTATTATATTATATGTTCATGATAAGGAATTCCTAATGTAATACCCTTGGTAATGTGTATGTCTTCATGTTCATAAAGAAATGTTTTCAAATCCTTAAAATATTATATTAGTTTTGGAGGACACATAAAGGATTTTTTAAATTAATTTAAAAAACTATTAAAATTATTTTGAAGGGTAATCATATATTTGGTCTATATAACTTTTATAACATTTATTTCGACACTTTTGGATGATTATTATGTTATAATTAAAACGATATATTTATACAATATATAATTGTTTACCTAAAAATTTCAATGAAACAAAAAATTATGAAAAATTTATCATTGGATAATGTTTTGGATTCGATTGAAAAAATAATATTTATTTCATCAAAATAATTTTATAAATATGATAATTTTTACTTTTAAAATAAGTGTTTTCATTTATGGATATCAAAAAGGTTCATCCAAGGGTGTAGGACCCATGGCTCCAAATTTTATTGAAAAGAAAATCAAAACAGTACACATGATTTTAACAGATGTTTACATGTAGTAAGCCACATCGTAAACAAAACACAAGTGCACATCTAGAAGTTACCTTTTTCGAGTCCATCCACGACCCCTAGATCCACCCTGATCAGTAGGATGTCGACCTCCCCCCCTTTGATTCCCCATCATAGGAATCTTAGAAGAGGAGTCCCCATGCATTATATCTTTAGGTATTGTACCCTGAAGAACAGTGGATTGATGCTCCTTCGATTCATGGGGCCCTGCTTGCACCCCTTTTGTGACCTGCACATCTCTGGCCAAGGCATCAACTACACCATCCTTAGCATCAGATATCCCAGTGTGCCTTCTATTATTAAATCATGCACTCTTAAAACCATCTAAATTAAGTAAATCAAATTCAGGATTATTAATGTTCTCTAACATGAAGAAGAAATTAGCAGCTATTTTATGTATAGCCACTGAATCCACTGTCTTCTGGTCCATCACCGCTAAAGGGTCCAACTCCAGATTTCTTAAATTATCCTACTCCGCATTAACCAGGGAGGAATCTATCTTGTGGAGACAGTACTCCCCTGGATCTCTTTGTGAGTTCATAGATTCAGTAGCAATTAAGATTTCTTGATTTCCTTGTTGCTCCAGTTTTCCTTTACTAAAATGCTCGACATAATCAGGGGGCTCTATCTCATGCAGATAGTCCTGCCCTTGAGCAGTATACAGTCTAGAAGATTAAACAGTAATCTCAGTTGTACCTGCCTGAATTCCCAGGTTATCCAACGAAGCCTCATCTTCGGCCACATTTTCTGCATGCGGCTTTTCATGAGAAATTGAGTAGGCCCTCGGTTTCTTGTGCAGCAGCATTTGGAAACCTTCATCATCAATAATATTCATCTTCCCCTTACCACAAATAGGGGGAATTTCAACATGATCAAGCTCTTGATTAACTTTGTATTAAACCTAAATTTCATGTTCTGGTTGATGCTCTTTATCCGCAGCAACATCAGCCCATGACTTATTCATAGTTCCCATCTCACCAATGATTCCAGATGTCACCTGCTCCAATGTTTTAGCAGTCTCTATAGCAACAACAACAGTAGAATGTTGTGCCTCATCAGCCTTTTGTAAACCATGCTGAATAGCTTCAGCAAAAGTTGGAGTTTCCTGGAGAGGATCCTTTGTTTTGGGGCCATGTTTACCGCCATCTGCACCTTTCCTCTTACACTAATAATGGGAGTGACCTAGTGATTTACATAGGGAACATTTTAAATTCCAACGGCATTGAGCATGAGCATGACCAATGCATAGTCATGACTTACAAAAACTAGGCAACCACTCATACTGGATTGAGAGTTCCAGCTTGATTTCACCAGCAACCAGAAATACTATATCTATCAGCACATTTTCCAAATCAATTTCAACTAGGACATGACCAAAATGGCCATACCTCAGATGTTCAGTTTCTTTGTCTATATTAATCGGGCAGCTAATGGCAGAGGCAACTTCTCCCAGAACAGATGGATGCTAAAGAAACCAGTTTAAGCCACTGATCCGGACCCAAGTCTGGGTACAAGAGTTTCTGATTGCCAGAGGACTTGAGGATCCCATTGTTGAACCATGATATATACAGGTTTCATCGACACGGGTCCGAAGCTCCAGGCCTCATTCTGCATTTCTTTCGAAAGTAAAATAATGTGAAAGGTACCTCTTCCAATAGAAATTAGATGCCATTCTGTAAATCCCCAGCTCTGAGAGAGTCACAATCGCACATCCTCAGACCTGATAGGTGCATCATTTTGAGTTCCGGATAGTCCAAAAAGAAGGGAAAATTGGTATTCTTCTAGTTGATCTTCCAATATCTTCGGGTTTGCTTTGATAAATGCAGTGGACCCATTTTTTGTAATCATTTTTCTGAGAGAAGAAGATTCATACCTGGAATCACAGAAGAACAGGTTCCGGGAAGCCAATCCATCAGGCTTTTTCTTAGGGTTTTCTGCATCGTTCATTAACGAAACTGCAGTGTTATCCTTCCCTCCACTTGTAGACACCGCTTTTGAATGGGGAATGAATACCTCCTTCAGATTAAAGTAACACTCCAGGGGATTCTTCATCACCAGATCAGCAAAGTCTAAGGTTCAACATAGTCTTTGTCTTCGACTCCCGCATCTCCCCCCTCATTTATTGATAAATGATTGGTTATTTAAATAATAGTTTTTAAAACCATATAAAAATTACATTTGACTATAAATTATTTAAAAATCCATTATTTCATATAAAATAACGTCTTATTTGAAATTTCATTTTACTATAAATTACAATTATTGTTATATCAAATTAAATTCAAAATCATTTTTAAAGTTAAAAAAATAAAGAGTAAATATAATTATTATTCTACTAAAACTAAAATATATGAATTCATATTATTAGTGTATTATTACATATAACTTTATTACTCTAGAAAATTGTTTTTGGGTAATGTGTGTGGGGGTTGTATTTTCGTGGGGCTGTTTTACCTACTTGTTTTCGGACATTATATTGAGGAGCTTGAACTTATCCCATAAACAGCTTTTCTCATTATTTGGATATTAGATCTCAACATGCACTTGGTTAAGGAAAAATTGTAGTGATGATATATCACATGAAAGATCTAATAATTAGTCCTCATAGGGAACCATCATACCCTTTGATTCCTTCACCTCCTTTATGTCAGATGGATTTATCAAGACCCTATATTTATACTAAATATATGATCACTATTCAAAGGATTTATTTTCAATGGTTATAATTATTAATGGGTTTTAAATCTAATAGGATATAATAAAACAAAATAATTTCATCTTCTTTATATAACAAAAATATATAATTGGGAATTTAATTCATCCCAAAAGGGGATGTTATTTATAAAATTCCAAGTCATTACAATCTTCAACCAATAATAAATTTCTCCCTAAAAATTTTATTTGACACCCTCAAATAGACGAGGTTAATTATATTTCATTACATCCTCTAGTTACCACATAGAATCTTAAAACTTTTGGTTTCTTTATGTAACTTATATTATGTTTATTTACCCATTTTGTTGAAATTTTTCTCTATAGTCAAATATCATCACCAACTACTCCTCATATGAGTGTTCAATCTCCAAAGGTACCGCATTTGGATTCATCCCAGGTAATGGGTATAGTATTTACTTCATCAAGAGGGATATATTTAATAAATCATGTACACGATATAGGTTATGTGGAAGTGATATCCAATAGGCCACCACATCGATACAATCTGGAATCTTGAAGGGACTGATGTATATTGGAATAATCTTTCCATTCTTCCAAAATATCGTGACATTCTTCACTATAGATAAGCATAAGAATACAATGCCTCCAACCTCGAACCCTAGTTCTCATTATGAATTTTTATAATATAACTTTTTCTTACTCTAAACATTCCTAATGTGATACTGAATGACTTTGTCTATTTCCACGATTTCCCTGACCATTTTAGAGCTTGGTAGTTTGTGTTTCCCAACTTCATATTATCATGAAGGTGCTCTGAATCTCTTCTAATAATGTTTTTCATAGGGTCTATCTGGACTCCTTAATGAAAACTAGGATTTTATGAGAGCTGGACCATTGGATTATTTTGATGCCATCATACTTCGAAATCCATTGTGAATGTTGTAAACATATTCTAGAGTGTTTGGGTAGTCTGATTAGTTTGGCCACCAGTTTGAGGGTAATAATACATTATGAAGTTAAAATCAATATTTAGATAATTATGGAGACTCGTCCAAAACATGGAGGTAAATCTTTGTTCACAATCTTATATAATCGATATTGGTGTTCTTAGATGCCTCATAGATTCTATAATGTATATAATTGCAAGTTAATTCAGTGAGAAGTCCTATCAAATTTCAATAATGTGTACAGACTCTGTAAGATGATCCATCACAACCCATATAGTAAAATTTCATCATAATATCTTTGAAAGACATGTTACAATGTCCATTTTTATGTTTTCTTATTTCCATATTGGGATGAATAATAGGTGAATCATAACCTTGAATGTTTTCATTTCTGCATTCACTTGATGAAATATAAGAAACCTTGATGTATATTCTATAATATAATTATTCATATTATCTGACCAATATTTCTCTTGGATATCTAGAAACATTTGTTTTCACAATAGATAGATAGAGAAGGTCAATATATGTGAATAACCCCATTGATCATTTGACTTTGGATTTTATGGTACACATATTATTGACCAAAATATTACAAATCATTCTTTATTAATTTATATCTCTGAAGAATTCCCTTTTCATAAAGCTTCCAGAATCTTCTGAACTTCCACATTATCACATTAGTCTTCCATTATATTCCCTAAAATGTAGGGTTGATGAATACTTTGTGAAAGAATTGATGATTTTCCTTCGTTTATGACTCCCATATCCATCCTTTTTAAGTCTTAGATGACCAGGTCCTTCTTAGTCCACATAAATGATAAAATTGTTGGATTCTCTCTGGATAGAGCGTATTCCACTCTATTGTCTTTCTATGTATGGTTCTGAATTAAGTAGTTATAGTCCTTAATTATCTATAATCAATATTTTGGTGCATATTCAGTTATTTCATTGTTAATATATACATGGGGATCATATAATATGTATATATTTTACAGTCCCCCCAAAGAAATAATGATTCCATATTTTCATTTTGAAGATCACCACAGTCAACTCCAAATCATGTGTTGGGTAGTTATATTCATGAACATTAAATTTCCATGTGTCATTGTTGATTAATTTTTCATTTTATTTAGTACATATCTCGAACCCTTCTTCAAAGAATAACTATATAGCCTGATAATTTCACACCTTGTGAATAGAATATATTTTGTTGTAGTGATAAGACTCTTTTTTAATTCCTTGATGTTATCTTCACATTCATCATTCTGAACAAACTTGGATACCTTCTGGTTGATCTTTGGTTATAGGGTTAAAAATCATGACAAATTTATCAAAAATATATGATAGTACCCATATAATCCAAAATATATGTTCATTTCCGTCACATTGGTTGGTATTAACTATCATCCAATTACTTATATATTTGATGGTTCCGTGGATATCTTATAATTGATGATAATATTAACCAGGAATGAGACCTCCTTCAACCATAACTCATATTTTCAGTACATTTCATAAATATTTTCTTTATATAAGGTCATTATAAAATATCTCATATTCTCCACATGCTCCTGCATGAATTTGGAGTATAGTAGAAAATCATCTATAATGAATACCACAATGTTTCCAAGGTAATCTACAACGTCTATATTCAAAATGTCCATAAATAATTCTACAGAATTAGTGAGTCCAAATGGAATTGATATGAACTCATTTTTCCCATACCATTTAAGAAAAGTAGTCATGGGGATATAATCCTTCTAAGCCCTCACTTGATAATACCTCAAATGAAGCTCCACATTTTATATGTATTTTTCCATACATAGTTGAATGAAAAGTCAAATTCTTTATTAATGGATACTTGTTATTCATCATGTTCATTTTTAGATCATGATAATCAATGAAAATTTGTATTGACGCATTATTATTATGGATATAGACGACTAGTAAAACCCATGGTGAAGCAATTGGGTATATGAACCATTTATATATATTCTAATGTAGTTGTTTCTTCCGATACATAAATTCAAAAAGATCCATTATATATAGATTCTTGGATAATGAAAATTCATAAGTTATAATCTTCATTAAAAATTCAACCTCTATGGTAGGAGGAAGACCAAACAATTCCTTGGGAAACACATTGGTGTATTCCCTAAAAATTAGAATGTCTTCATGTATGATCCTTACCTTATAAATTACAATTTGATCTAGATATGATTTCTTGTAGGTAAATAATATCCTTGATTGAGATTTTGGAACTAAATAAGATTCATCCTCCTCCTTTTACATTCACATAATCGTAGGATGATTCATGATATTGGGATTGATTATCTTCTCATATAAATTTACGTTAGCTCTGTATAAGGAAATCCAATACATGAAAAAAATTAAATACAATTACAGTAATGGGAGTATCAAAAGGTTCTATGGGAATATAAACACACAAGTGTTTATAGGGTATGAGTAATATACTTGTGATGTAACAACTTCCCTATTATTAATTTTCACTGATAGCTATGTTTTCATTATTTTTTTTGGTTTTTGAATAGTTATACCAAACTACCATGAAATGAAAGAATTTATAGAACTATAGATGATAACCCTGCATTTCAATTTTGTATTCTAGTTAGAAATATTTATATAATCCAATATATAGTTATGGATTATAATTTTCAAACTATTAAACACATAAATTGTAATTCAACATAATTATAGGGGATAATTTATCAATGACAAGTATTTCCTTAACTTATGAATTTCTTGGCTACAATCTATGTTATCAATGACAAATTTTCCATCATAGACTCTTATAGGTAATGTTTTATCCCAGAACAATGGTTCATAAGTATATTTTCAATTTACTAAAGTATATACCTGGGGAGTTTCAAACAAATTATGTTTCAAGACCTATTATTGTTCATGAGGTGATAATCAATTCTAGATCAATTTCCATTTTCTGGATTAATATAACTAGGAACCTCTGTGGCAGAGCCTCATATACATGTAGTATCCAAACATGGATGTATTTTCATTGAATTAAAGTACTATATACTTCAAAAAAATTTAGAGAAGTTTTATAATGTTTATTCTTATATGAAAGGATTTCATTCAATTTTCTAAATCCTAAATAGAAAAATTAATAAACATTCCTTGATTAAAACTATTAAAAACCTTTCCTTTATTACACATTATTTCATGATTTATTACAAAATATTACACATAATAAAACTCAAAATATTGATAAGTATAGTGTCTTTGGGTAATTTGGTAACATACATAACAATTAAAAATAAGGGGAATGTTTAAATTATTGAAAAGTTCATTAACATGCTTGTAATATTCCAATGTACTAAAACTGCATGGGATTATGTGGGGAAAAACATAAGAAAGGGTTGATCTATAAATCACAATAATGAAATACACAAGAATAAACTTAATGAAGGTATTACATGTCTGAAAATTGGAATATCCATGTGACATAGAAGAGGAGATATTCATAATCATGGACAAAGAGGAATTATATATATCATGATAATATAAAGTAAGCATTGGAATGTGGAAACAACATTAATCATGACATTATAAAAATTTGTTAAGGATAACTACAAAGACATCATGACATGGGGGAAAATGTCTTGTGATAGACTAGATTGACTCCCGAATCCATTTGATGACATCCCATGAGACTAAAATTGTACCTAATTTATTGAAGCACTATATAATTCTGGGTACACCCATCACTTTATTATCATGTAAATGACTAAGTGTTCCATATAAATTAATCAACATAGGATCACATTTCATAAAAATTAATTCCATGATCAAATAATTTTCAATAAATAAATTTATGTCTGCAATAAATGATGTTCAATTTCATAAATGTTAACACCATTGATAGGAAATGGATACAGTTATTACCTACAAAATTTTTTGGCATGGGATATCACTGTGAAATCATGGTATCATAATGGGGGAACATAAATATTCTTGGTAGGGATTAGTGGGAGTGAAGGGGGTATCACTCCATTTATATATATTTTGGGAAGTATTGGGGATATGGGAGAATATATCCCAATATTTAAAATTTGTGAGAAAAGGCATAAGATAATGAATATTCTTGAATAAATTGGAGAAATAGAGGATCCCTTTCCTTGAGTGGGTGATTCCAAAATCTTGGGAGGAGATTCTTGAGATATTGGTGGAAAATTTGTATGACTCTAGAGAAGGTATTTTAGATTAGTGTCATGCTCCAAGTTTTTTTATTATTGTGTAAGGAAGAATCGATGGGTTTATATATTGAAAGATAGGGGAGTTCTTTATTATTTTCATAAACATAGGTTTTTGATACCATATTATAAAATAATTAAAACCAAAAACCATACAATGATTGTTCCCAATGTATTCTAGAAATTTATAGTCATTTTAATTATTTTATAATTCTAAGGGAATTGTTTTTTAAAATATTACCCTTGGTGATGTGGAAGTGAATCCTGATAATAAAGAAATGATTTTAAAATCTGAAAAATAAAATTAAGGTTTTTGAAGAATAATAAAGTCTTTATAAAATTAATAAAATAACTTCAAAATCACATTATTTTATTATTTAATTATATATTTGTCTCTTTATAAATTTTATAACATTTATTACATTACTTTTGGGTCACTATGACATCAAAATACAAACATTACATTTACAACATATTAATATTTTTATGTAAAAATTAGATAGTCATAGAAATATTTTTAAAATTAACCATTGGATAATTTGAATATTATTATTCCAAAAATAATATTTATTTTATCAAAATAATATTCTAAATATATTAATTTTTTACTTTTAATATAATAATTTGTACTTATTTATATATTTTTTATTTTCAGACAATAATCATTTTTAAACACTTAAAAAAATTACATTTGAAAAAAAAGAATTATATTATAATTTAAATTTAATAAAAATTAATTATTAATAATATTTTATAAAAATATAATTTATTTCCACCGTCCATTATTTTTTGCAAAGAAATATAATAATTTCAATTACATATTATGTGATATTTCAATTTTTGTTTTATCATATGAAGATAAAAAACATTTTTAAAGTAAAAAACAATAATAAGTAAATATAAATAATTTTAGATTGAAAATAAATTATAAATATTCATATTCATTGTGTATTAATACATAGACCATTATTACACTAGAAAAGGCGCTGAGGGAAATGTGTGCAGTGTTCATATTTTCTTGGGGTGTTTCTGTATACATTTATTTGGCTATGATTATGATGATCTCAACCTTATTAAATAAACAATTTCTATTAGGATTAATTTCATAGACCATATCTTTATATTGTTCTAGAGACTACACCTGTGATGCATCCTCTCCTAGAAGCTCTGATAAATGGACTTTGTAGGGTATGATCCTACTCGTTGAGGCCATCACATTCTTTGTCAATGTCAATTAGATTTATCAACACCCTATATTTATATTAATCGTATGATTAATTTTCAACTCCTATATTATCAATGGATATGATGATTTATTATTTTAAATCCAATAAAATGTGATAAATCCAAGAATGTGAATTTGTTTTCTACGTCCATAATAGACAATAAGGAATTTAATTAAACCAAAAAAATATTTTGTTTATAATAGTTACGATCATTATAAATATGTCACAATTTTATATTGGAATAATTTGTGGAGGATACAATGATTTTATTTACCACCTCATAGAAGAAGGTATGTTATTCAGTCCACTATCCATTTCAAGATAATAATTCTTCCCATCCCCTATAAATATATATTGTTACCACCATAATTGGGGTGAATGAGGATGATAGATAGCGGGGAGACGATAGAGAGAGAATAATAAAATAGAGAAGACAATGTTGGAGACTTCCAATTTCTAAGGTAATTCACGTACTACATAAATCAAAGGAAAAAAGAGAACTGTCAAAATGGATCATTATCTTAGAGTTCCCAAACTATTATGGGATGACCTTAAAAAGGAGAATTACCCATCAAGTAGTCCATAATGGGGAATCCCTTCATCCTATAAGGAAAAATCTTAAGAATAAAAACCATTTATGAAAGAACCCCTTCATGATTATCCAGGACATAGAGGAGAATAATATGATAATGGGTTATCCTTTAGGTATTTATGTAACAACCCTAACTATAGTAACCATGATTTGTTTTCACATTATTAATTTTTCTTAGATTCAAGAATTCTAATCACCAATGACTGATAATTTTAGTATTATTAGAGTGGAAAATACATACATGATACACATTTTAAATTGGGGGTAAAATATATAACATAGTAATTGAAAACATTTGGTATCTTAGAAGTCATTCATATAATTCTTCTTCATATACCGGGGAAAGGAAATAAAATAAGGGTGATCTTAAAGTCTCATTAAGAGTTACGTAAAACTGATGAAATCATAAATCAAAAAGTCATAATAAATATATAAATTTAAATAACTAAAAAAAATTCATTTAATCAATATCATTATAATGATGATTAATTTGGTAGAAATATATACTGATCATTTAATTCAATATAAATAGTCATATGATCTTGAAACTAATCAATGGTTAACGTTATTAAAATAATCTCATAGATTGTAGTACTTTAATTCTCAATTAAAGAAACAATTAATATTGGATGCCATGATTTCAAATATTATGATATCTATACCATCTTGCTCTTGAACAAAGAAAATATAAAATTATGTGTAAACCCCATTAAATTTATCCTATTAATATGTCTCGTTAGGCATGTCAATGCATCAAGGGGATATATTATTACATACCCCACCAATCATTAAATGTTCAAATAATTCCTCATATATAAAATTTGTGATTTAATTATTAAAAATATACCTTCTCAATAAATATCTTTATTGAGAAAATATTACTGATTTGATAACATTTCCCGAGTCAATAATATAAAATTAAAAGTAAGACATTTTATATAGAAATGATATATAAAATATGAAATAGTTATATCTATGATACAACAAATATGTAATTTTTAGATAACTGTAATTTCAAATAAAAAACACTATAATGTTATTTTCTCAAGAGAAAGTTAGAAACCATAAAATTAATCAAAATGTATGTGGTGGGATTTGGTTCATCGAGCATATAGGTTTTGGAATAAAATTATATCCTTTTTATGAATAAAATAAATTGAAATCATGTATTAAATTAACATTTTATAAAATATTTTTTTTGATAAACCCATTTGAAACAAGTTTATGAAGTTGAAGTTTGTAAAAAAATTTACAAAAAGGGGTTGTCTATTATCACTTTATACATTAAAAAGCATTCCTTTAGATTTTTTAAGATAACTAATAATTTTACATTCATTAAATCGTATAAATATTCCAATAAAATCATTTTTAAAATTCAAGGAAAATGTAAATGTCATTAATAAATAATTTTATTATAACAAATGACTTCGTTAAAAATATTTTGACGAACAAAGACATATAAGAAAAATATATCTTAAAAAAGAAAAATAAAGATTTTTACATTTATAAATTTAATTTCTTGAATAAAGTTTAAAATAGAAGAATAATTAAAAGAAAATATGGAAACTATTTAAATATATAATGAAAATAAAAATTTATTTATTTTAATAAGGACATATTATAATAATGCATCAATGAAAATAAGAGAAATACATAGAAATGAGATTGTAAATTAAATTTTTAAATCTTTTTTAACATTCAAAGTATAACTCATTTAATGATTTGAAGTAAATTGAAACAATAATTATAATTGATAATTTTTTATTCAGGTTGGATACATTAATTGGGAATCATATACACCACATAAAATTGAAAATTTTCATAATAACAAAAATATCCCAAAATGGAAATTGAGACGAAATCCCTTACATCACACCACCCTTTAATTAAACATTCATTAACCACCATTATAATGGTTCTATTAATTTTATTATTTTTTTATATAATAATAAATATATTTATTGTATCACGTATTATCATATTATAACATTTTCCTACCCATTCATTAATAATATTTCATTATTACAATTATTTCGGTGGTTTACTGCTTCATTCTCTCATTCATGTTTTGTCACAGAGGTTCTGATTATGATGAATAGAATATATATAAATCATATAAATAATTTTATAAATGTTATAGATATATTATTTTTATAAATGTTATAAATATCATATGTTTTCATTAAATTACTTTTTATAACCATTCTTTAATGTCAGATATATAAATTGAATCGCATCGATTCATAGAGATAGTAGGTTATATATTTGTATAAGTGACTGTATCATTCAATGAATACGTAAAATTGTAATGTGGTGAATAATATATTAATTATTTAGATTAAGTATGATTTCATATTTATCATATATAAATATTTATTATTTATATCATTAGGACTATCCTTGTGATTCAGTTATGGTTAATAATTACATTAGTTTGTGAGGCGGTAGTCTAACATTAACACGAGCAATGTATTTGTTTCACATTTGGTGAAGAATGATATGGATAAATATTAAGAGATAAAAATGAAAAATATTTTTTAATCAAGACACTATATTTATTATACTATAATGTTTAATTCAAAATTGATAGTGATAAAAAAAATTAGTGGAAATTTTAACAGATCATTGAAGTTGAATAACTTATCTTAGAGAAACCTCCCTTGTATCTCTTTTTATGAACCGTGTCATTGGTATTTTGGGAATACTAAAACTTCTATATTTTGGATAAGTATTATAGGGAAATATATTAATGTTTTTTTCAAAGGTAAATGTATTTGTTGGATTGAATAAGTGAGGGGAGTGGGTTTCATTTTATAATTATGGAGGAATGTCATTTTGGTTAATACAAAACCTATTCAATAATGGGAATTAACTCTCAATAAAAGCTACTAAAAAGTTTAAAAATAATTTGGTGGTGGTAATATAAGGATTTATTCTCAAAAACTAAAAATAAATACTTCATTTTATTTACATTCATGGTTAGTCACTTTTACCATTTTCGTTATCAGAACGGTACCTAGTTTATTTACCCAATTAATTTATAAATTAACAATAAAATGAAATGATAAATAAAATAAAATTTGTACGAAATTATTATAAAAACTAATTAAAATATATCTAAAAACATTTCCATATTTTTTTGGAAAAATAATCATATCATAAGCGTATATAACACACAAGACCTCATTTTATCATTAAATGTGGTAATTAATTTCTAACATTGTTATCATTTCATCCAAAAATTATATTTGGCATATTAGATGATATTAATCATGATGATTAAAAATATGGAATTAATTTTTTCATATTAAAAACCAAAAAATTAGAAAAATTAGTTTAAAAATAAACTCACAACTGTTGTTGTAAAATGGCTTTTTTTTTCAGGAAGACAAATTGTCAAGAAAAATATTACCTTATATTATATATATGAACTGTAATTGTCATTAGATGGATTTAAATTTATATATTTAGATATGTTATATAAAAGTTTCATTTTAATCATTCATCACTAATTATTATTTTTATTAATTAAAATGGATAGACTTTATTTCTTTTTAAACAAAAGAAATTTTCAGGGAAGAACATTTTTCTAAAAAATGTCACTTTTTTCATCCAAATGATATTATAATTATTTTTATAAAATTATTTGTTAATAATTTTATTATTATAAATATTATAACATACTATTATAAATAAATTTTGGAATATTTAAATACAAAATGTTTTATTTTTCCTAAAATCTTATTTCGAAGGGAATATTTTGAAAATGAATTCCAAGCCTATTTCGACCAAGTTTGTTAAAAATTAATATTATCCATATCAAATTATAATTTTTCTATCATGAAATTTTAAAATATTCATTGTATTATAGTTTTGTTAAAATGTAATTTTCACTTACTATAATTGATTTTTGGGTGTTACAATTTTAACCTTTAGCTATCACTTCCATCCTTTCATGTAGCATTCAACTTCATTTTGGACCCTCCACATATTATCCGAATGTTTCCATCTAAAAACACTAAATATCAAATATTTCGCCACTAAGACTTCCCCTATGGACACTAAATCCATCAATCCCTGATACGAGACACCTCATTTTTTCTCTGTCATGAGCACTCATTCTTGTGGTAAATAAAGAATCACATTTAACCTCCCCAACATACAGGGTCATCAGGATCCTCAAAATCATGAATTATTGTTGTAATGAGGATATAAACCTTAGGGAAGGTCTAATTTGTTTATGTAGTAACATTCATTAAACATGCTTCATAAAATGTTAATTTTACCAAGAAGTATTCATTTAGGTACATAAGTCCCAATCCGGGGTTTAAGAGATAGTCAAGAAGACAAGAATGGTAGAGCCCTAACATTATTTCTAACTACCATATTTATTCCTCATCATATTCCTCCATTATATGAATAACGAGTTTATCCCATGTGTATCACTCCGAGATTAATCCACAATCCATTATTTTATGATATCCTCCGGCCACATCTTCACCCTCGTATAACTGCATGTGAGGAAGAATGTTTAATCTTGTATTCTGATTCAGGTGTAATCCCTTCCCACACATGGTTGTATGGTATGATGATCTTCTACTATATCTAGTTAATCACATAGATAATGAATAATTTGGTCTTAGATGTCCACAATGATCATTACACTAGCATGATCAATAATGTTAACGGGCCATACAATTTGGTGTTAACCACAAAGCATGTTTAAATACTCTCAAATGGGAAATATTTATTTTTATACAAACTATAAACCAATCTTATTCCCAAATAATTAACATTGTTCCTCCCCTGTAGGTGTATTCCCCAGCCTCCGGAACTATGTGGTATTTGATTCTCATCCCAAAGGGAAATGTAGGAAGCTTATCCAAGGTCCAAAACAAATAGCTCCAACCCAACACCATTTTTATTAGTATATATTCCCAATAAGATCATCTATCATTCTGAATTATAAATTCATAGAATGTATTTTTTATCTAATACTCACTGGACCATACCCCAAGGGAGATATTTATTTGTAGTGATTGTTCACACCTACCAAATAAACATCGACAAAATCTCATGGGATGAAATACATATATATGGGTATTAAATTCCTTGTCAAAACAACATAGATGTGGATGGTATAAGATTCAATAAGTCTATGACAGACTCAACATCATGTGACCGTTTCAAGGAAATATGATGGGCCCATACATGGACTATCACCCACAGCTAGTCCTGTAGAGCGTTATTCAACAAACCAGACTTATCTTGTGAAGGGACCCCAGCCACATGGTTTGTCATTGGAAAGTGCCTGAAAAACCATCCAAAATCATTTGAGAATAAAAGGGATGAAATTATAATGGTAGAGACCCCTTGTGGTAAAAAATCTCATGTTCTAGGTCGTCATTAAGAAGAATAAAATCCCTTGGTGATATTGAATCAATATCACAAGGCCTTTGAGCCTTTATCACATAAAATAAAGAAGATAAATGGAAGGAGGTGATAGGGGTTTGAGGATGCTAAAAGATATGTGACGTGCACGAAAGTGATTCATGAGACACTATAAGACCTTGGTGACATGTCTTCCTTTCCTCACACCCTCGAGAGTTTCTAGACAACTCCACGACACTCTAAGTGGAATAAACCTAGCCAATTCATTATTGAAAACTCTCTATATATCCCATATTGGTCAAGAGAGAAAACATAAAATATGGAGTAAGAATAAAAATATTAGTTGTTCCAACTCGCATGATCCCTAACCATTGTAAGATAAAACAAAGGAGATAGAAAGGGAGGAGGTGAGAGGATTTTATGATCACTAAAAGACATTAGATGCACCCCTAAAAAGCTAAAACTCCCAGCGAGTCGTTAGTAACTTATCTACATCACCTCATCAAATCCCAAAGTGTTGTCACCCCCTCCTCACAAAATCCATAATGAATATCCTAGAAACTCCACAACAATCCAAGGATGAATAGATATATCCATCCATAAAAGGCACTCACACCCATGTGCGACCCACATTGTCCATGCGATACATCACCAAAAAATAGACTAAATACCCTCAGAAACACACATGTAGTATTGCATGACTCCCAAACGTTTTGACATTGAATAAATGGGATTAAAAGGTAGGATGATAGAGGTACTCATGGCTGCTGAATGGAATGTGAATCACCCAGAATACCCGCAACACTGGCTATTGAGACCCCATGAAAATTCCCCCAAGGCCCCACGAGTGTATTCCCCTTGGAATTTGAATATTTCGAAGGCGCTCATACATGTGTGAAAAACAACCTGGATGTAATTCAACAAAACTACATGAATGGAAAAGTCTTCTATAATTAGAAATAATATGATAAAGGATCAATTGACTAAGGAGGCTAGCAATCACTAAAAATCAAGAGACACACTTAATGTTTTCTATAGTAGAGACTCGAGAAACCGCACGGTTCCATGACCCTTCGCCAACTCCAACCTAGAAATTCACTAGATACACTGCACAAAACCAAGAGAATAAAGGGTGGATGTTCCTATAAATTCTCCACCCCAGTATGAATAATGGGTTGGATTTTTAATAGACCAGATGGACATGATCTACATGATTTAGTTCTAAAATCCTATGGAATTCTTAAGGAAACTGATCATGTGACTGACCAGCATTCTATCTGGTAATATACAGGAAGGTTGCAAGAGTATTCATACCATAGAATTAATGTTATTCGTGTGATCAATTATAGATCAAACGAAGGACTTCTTCTTGGACAATCTATGAAAATATCGTAGTTCCTCCAAATCATGAAAAACTCAATGAAACTAACACAGTAAAAAATAAATGAATTCACAATATAAATCATAGAACTAGGATCAAAGGAAGGTGGCTTAAGATAATTACATGCTCACTTCCCCTCATGTGCTTCATGTGAATCTTTTAATAAAACGTGACAATACTAGGTAATTTTCAATTGATATTGTGACACTCGTTCATCATGACATATGGGACATGTGAAGTCCTCCAGACATGTCAGGGCATGTCATAAAGTACCCCCATGGGTGACACTTTGATATTGTGAACACTTTAGGTTAATTACCTAGGATACAAGACATCCTTTGGATATGTCACCTGACTCATATAACGTCTCTTATTGACATCATATGAGTCTCCTGAGAACCTTTGGCCATGATAAAAATTCCCCTGGGACATTCTCTTCTCAAATTAGTTTAGACTCGTGCTGCCCCCTAGACATTTCGGCCAGGTCTCACAGTGTCTCAAAGAGGTGTTAGTCGAGACACAAGAATCCTCTTGGAGTTTTCCACACTAACTCTCTCGAAACCATCAATATCTGTGAATCCAAGTCATGAGATAACCCCCATGAAGTGGAAAATATGTATTGCGACATCTTCCAGAAAAAACGGTTAGATCATGAGGGTATCCCATGATTTTACAATATTGTCTATCCTTATAATGTAAGCCTTGATCCATAGGTATTCTTAATTCTATAATACAAAAAATAAATGGAACTATGAAGACACTAAATCCCATCATATTTAGGATACAGAGGCCACCTACCCCTGTGGTTAGTGCACATTATTGATTATCCGTGGTCGGGCCATCATATAGTTCCCTTCTCCAAGGTAATGATATTGATTACTTTGTATCCCTTTCTTCTCTTAAACGAGGATGGATCATGTGGGAATAGAGAGTTTCAATGATCAAATAATCTGATTTATAAACCCCTAAAATGGCATAGGCTAGCCTTAGTATGTAATCCCTGACATAAACTGAACTATGATAATATTGATTACTTCTATAACTAGGATACATGGGACTCCTCTCTAAGGACCGAGCTCTACACCAACCACCCCGAGGACCATTCTAATATGAAATTACCATACCCATAATACATGAGTATGATCATCTAATCCCCCTTGTTTATCACCCAGAGCATGCCTCACATGGGCTCCCATGGATACAACAAAACACATCACTGACATCATAAATCTATGCTATCTAGGGAAGCCTATGTGAGTAATCCTTGACATAATTGTGACTACGATGATTTTGATTCCAACCATATTTAGGATACATTGGCCACCTCCCTTTGTGGTTCAGGATCTATATTGATCATTCACAAAGGGACCAGAATATAAGCCCCTTACACAAAGAAATACAATTAGTTAGTTTTTATCCCTTGTTCATCACATTGAATGTGGATCATATGAGCTTTAGGAGTTACAATAATCATGTCATCTTCACCTTGAGTCACTATAATAAACTGTGTGACCCCAATATATAAGTCTTGAAACAATGAAATGCAACAAATCTGATAATCTCTATATTAAGGATTCGTAGAACATCCCTCTAGTACATGACAATGAAGGTGTCTTTGAGAAGCCACATAACTCTTTCCACACAATGTAAAACAAAACGAGTTAAATGAACTACATAGTTTTTGATTCCTGAAACAACCAGGATATGATAGATGAATTATAATTTCTAAATACCTTCCTTGGAATATTAATCACCTCTTTATATAGAATCATGTTCTAAAAAACATGGTTATATGGGTTGAACATATACAAAACCTCTTATTACTATAGAATGATGAATAACCATAGACACATACAGATGGAATCAAGCAATAGATCCCAGTATTTTTCTTATAATAGAGAATTGACCAAAAGTCATTTTGTTATGGTAATCGGTCCTATATAGAGACTAGGAATATATTCACTAATATATCATATATCAATAAGATATTATCAGAGTATGAAATAATTCCCCCCAAAAAGGTTGTGATGAGATCGACCTCCCATCCCCTCGACCAATGCATGCCCCATAGTGTTTTTTTGATTGGAAATGAAGACTACCACTAGAATTTGGAAAGTAGTTATGTACCCAGTTATAGATTGGGGAACCATTGGGAGTTTCAGCGAAAACAAACTATTGTATCATGATGAGAAAAACCCATTAAACATTAGATCTTTTAATGAAACAAAAAAATGGTAAACCTGATGTGGATATCTCCAATTAATAAACGATTGGGTTATAATGTGTAAGGAAACTTTCTTTAGAATCCTATTCAAAGAAATCAATAAACAACCATATTGTTACAAATAGTCCTCGGTAGTTATGGTTCTAATATTTCCATCATCATTTTGATAAGTCCAAACTAGTGGAATGCCAAACAAGGAATAACAAAATAAATGTGTTAACCATGCATATCTGATTGAAAATATTATTTCTATGATACTACACCGATCAATAACCTTGTTCTTTATCACATGTATAATTGCAGATACTAGTTTAGTAGCCCAATTTTAGATGATGTATTCATTATCTAGAATTTGTTCTAAAAAATTATCTTCTACTACAACTTCCATATCTTGCAAAACAATATCACCAACACAATGACTCCAATAATGGGTATCGAATATGATGTTTTTCAAGTACCACTAATATGGTACCTTTTTTAAAATCAAGGGGGCTCCTGATATCCTCTAGAGGAGACATCTTGAAAACCTGCATCACTCGATGAAGGATAATGGTAGACCTGAGGCTCTTGTCACCACAACCAACAGCTTTGGGAGATTATCCTAGGTGGGTGATAACCACCACCTTACATGTCTTATGAATGTTTAACAAGATGTTTTATATAACTCCTTTCATGTTTAGGATCTACACTAGAGGGCTCCTATAAACCATCATCACTACTACCATTACGGTTGTTCCTCTCAATTTCCTGCTGAGGGTACCATCTGATACATGACATCTGTTAATTCCTATGTGTGGGTTTCTGGGAAAACGTTTTGGTGGAGAAATGTGTCATATATCCAGTAGAGGTAACATATCCCCACTCACATTAATGATGACTTCATTTATACTTAGGTAGGGGCCCACCAGCAGGCTCATATCCATACATGCTCTAAATGATTTTATGGTAATATTCTCATAGAAAGAATGGAGAGGCTCATATTCCTACCCCCTTATATGAAGAACATCGTGATTATTTTATGGAAGAGGGAGGACATTTGTGGGAGGAAATTCCTTCTTTAATATAATACATCTTCATGTTCATCATGGAGACAAAACATTTGAAGGATCATATCCCTTCACAAACTTTACTAAATGCCAATACATTTTAGTGATATCTAAAGAACTCTTCCATAATATTCTAGTACTATTACCTATTAAGGTACATGAACATACTCTTATCCCCATATATAGGATAACACAACTCTCCGACCGTCACGAACAAGTTTTTTTACCAGAGCATGTTAACACTCTTTCTCCCACATGAGAGGATTAGCGACATATTTTTGATGAAGGTAATGGAATCATATCATATTGAAATCCTTGTTCCAACTAGTGGAAAAACAGGTGGGAGATGAACATACATCGGGACAGGTTCACATGCCTATAGAAGAAGTCCAGAGGCAAACTCTAATGGCCCATGATCTATAATAAATCCCCATTCCAAAAGAGGCTGACCAAATGGGAATCCAAAAAGCCTTGACATGGGCTGATATTTCTATCAATGGATCTATCTGAGATATTCTAGAAGATCATCAAGGTCATGAACATATTTCTACATTCACCAATGAACGTCTGTGCCAACATAATTACAAGGAAACATAAGGGATGGATCATATTCCTTCTCAAATTCTAGAGGTCCGTCATCATATTCTATATGGGAATAAATATTCAGACAAGACTCATATTCTTGATCCCACCAAGTCCAACCAATTGAGAGATGAACATGCCTCGGGGAAGGCTCATTATCTTACTATGAAAGACCAGAAACGTATACCAAATGCTCAAGATTGGGGTCCAACCCACATCTTGACTGAGGCTCACCATGTGAGAGAGGCACACGAATCAGGACATGATAATATCCCTATCAATAATAATTTTTCATATGAGAATATTACAACAGCTTCTCTATAGTGTGCTCATACCCCCATGGCAGTTGGTGGTCATATAAAACCTCCAGCAACCATCACGCTTCATGATCATTTCCCTACACAATCACAATATATAGGTTACTATATTCCACCCACGATGTAGAAAATGGATCTTACCCCTAATTCTCTAAACGATTGTGTCTTTGGGGTTGTTCGTGACACATTATCAATACTATAAGGGTCCATCGACTCTTCTTTTGAATTGAAAGAAGGATACATTCATTAACATGATAATCCTCCTCATTTTAGTGTGGAGATTGATCAAATGGACTCTACTCCTCACATCCCCCATAGTCTACCTCACCATGGTGATTTTTACCATGGGAAAATAAATCCTCTAATTTTCAAGACATCTCTATATAGAGAGGTGAACCAAACCCCAAGACCTTCATATAGAGAGTTTCTCAAAACACTAGGGTCAACCGTATAGAGTTCCCCATCAACTTCCAGCAAAAATGAAGTCCCATCAATAAAAAACCAACAGATCCATCTTATATGGTAAGACTGGGTGGAGATATGCAAGCCTGATGGGGAGGAGGATGACATTGAAATACAGAGAGAGTTGGATATAGACAACATCCCAATCATATTCTGCCCTCTTGCAACTTCCTACTATGAGATCCAAGATGATATAAAAAAGGATTTTCTTCCATATATATGCCATGATTTGTGGGATGATAATCAGTGACTAGAGGATCAATATCTCTCTTGTCCAAGATATGAGTTTTACCTTTAGAAAATCAAGATACTCTATTTCCAGCTCAACCTGGCTACAATCTCCATTGGTCGAGATCCAAAACAAGAAAGTCATAGTGAAAATATACAACATATTTTCCACCACTGCATCATGATTCTTTAATAGATGATCTTTGAAGCTATGTAAAACAATTTCATTCGAGTATGAGGATAGTATGGAGAATTAAACATTTCTACTCCCAAGTAATAGTAGTTCCCTTTAGATATATAATCCTATAATGTCATATCATCTAGATAGATCAAGGAACTAGGAAACGCTTGGGCTAGTTGGTCACTACAATTGAATGCCTTAGTTCCAACAGTGCCTAGAAATTATATATAAAGTGGTAGGATAGGCAATAGAAATTCAAATCGGGCCCCTCAAAACAAGAATAACATTTTTCAAACATGGAGACCGATGTTTCGATCTCAAAAACAACTTACCATGAGAAATGATTCTCATCATGGGCCACCATCACTCCCACCAACCATGAAAGAAAAATTGCACCACATCAATAAGGTTGCTACTTTAGCTCTAGTATCATCTATCCTGGAGCATACCTCTCCCACTGGTCCAGGAGAATATCTATCACAACCTCCACCTCTCGAATTGTGAATTCTTAATAGAATTTGGGATACAATAGTAATGGGTGAAATTGAACCCCAACCTGATTGGATGGGGAAATTTATATCTCAATCATAATACCTAGATTCATCATGACATGATAGGGACATAGAGAAATTATTATTTATCATGGAATATCCCCACACAACTAGGATGTGGGCATTTATATCTGCATGTCTATTCCTTGAGTCATCAAATCCCTAATAAGATCCATTGGATTGTCAAAAATTAGACTAATCTCTGCAAACTATGTCCCCGAATGACCTCCACCCCATTGGGTTTGATGAATTTTTATCACCATCACCACCATAAAGGGAACCGGTCTTTTCCAGATTTGGATAAATGAGTCCATGGTCAACACCCCACCTACCGTGAGACATAACTCTACGGGTATGGGATGGTTTGGAAACCCCAACCGGGAGCTCCTTTAGGATCACTATTAATAGAATAATATATAAGGAATACATAGTGAGGATGGTTAATCCTTGTTGGGGTCGCAAACCCAAAAGACCCAATAAATCTAAGGGTTTGGATAAAAACACTAATCGAAGCTATATTGCATCATCATATTATATCAAAAGTAATTGGAAAACCACTATTTCCCAATATTACCCTATAAATGTTTTCACCATCAACATGGGAGACAATGATCATGATGGAAATATAGAAGTTCATGACACATAAAACATACCTCAGGAGGAGGGTGACTTGAATACACCGAATGAGGCTATGCACTCCTAAAACCAGTGACGACCAAAAAACATGGAAATTCTGAGTATCGAGTTTCCACCTACTTGATGAAATAAATACAAGGGTAAGGGTATAAAAACATCTCAATTACCTCTCATGATGATCTAGGTTCCTTCCCTTGAGGGTTGATTGTGAAAATATGAGAGTGAAATACAATCTCTTCATCATATTAATGAAAAGTTACTGAGGGGAAATATTATCATGGGGTATCATCTCCAAGAAGATTCAAATGTTCTCCCTCCTACTGAGGATCCATCATCACGGGTAGCTTCTAAAGATCAAATTGGATATAGGTCTTATAAATCATCCAACATGTAAGAGGAAGTCGAAAAATGCCACGATTTCGCTCCATTGCGGAAATAGCCTTACCCACACCTTGGTAATCCTTCATTCATAGTATGAATCAAAGATCAACAGGAGATGAAACATAGACCACATCATCGGTCCCCACCCACTCCCTGGGGATGAGAGGTGGTTTAGACAGTAGTTCCCCCAGATCTATTAACCACCATTGAATTCTTGTATACATGAATGGAAGCCATGGAGGGGTGACATGAACCTATTCGAGCTGAAAGGGATCTATATCCCAAATGGGTGGATGATAATCCACCTCCTCCTATATTTTTTAAACCCTACCTTCCCCACCATTGATTGTGTGCGTGACACTGAATAATGTCTCACGCACTTCATGTCTCAATGTGGTCCGATGATGGGACCTCGAGATCAAAAGGAGGCAACCAAGATGAGGTGTTTTGTATAATCTCTAACAGGCCCAACCTTTGTTTGGTATAGTATTCTACCTAAAGGATTTGTTGTAGGATGGGAATACCATCTTTAGCAGTTCCTTTACGAGTTCAATTCAATACTGACATAGTTAACAATAGTTGACCTTACTAACCAAAAAACACACAAAAATGATAGTTTTTAGGATTTCATAGAAAGGTGTAAGGGTTTGACATATTAAAATCAGTATACCTATCTTTCAAGAGAAGTTATTAAAACTATCTACTAAAAATATTAGGGATAATTTACACAAACCCCTGATCCCATTGAAATATTAGGGAAGATTCTGTGAATTTTCTAAAACAACACAATGCCTTGAATATACTATTTAGTAAATTCGATCCAAATATTAACACATGCCCAAAGCACAATGAAAAAGGCCAACCATAATGGATATTGTAGCTACCACACTCAATCTAGTAGTGGACCTATTTAGATTCCTAGGTAGGCCCCAAATCACTATTAACCTCACTTTGAATGATAAAAACTATAGAATCAACCTCAGTGAGAAGCACATAGAAATCAATATAGTCCATGATTTGAAGAAAGAATGAAAAAGGTGTACTCCACAAGGAATAAACTAGTCCCCAGTTATTTCTTAGAAGCCAGCGATGATATCCTTCTCACATATTGGAAACCCAAGAATCCCAATGAGGTTAACCTCACTAATCGACCTAATTATATCACTTTACATAGAAGTCTAGTTTATAATACACAAAATTATTTTGTCATCAAAGACATCCTTCACGGAATAAATGATTCTGAACAAGTGTTGTTGGATTATTACCTAGATCAAGTGGATTTTATAACCATGTCCCTACTAGAAAAGGGGGATGATTGGATGGAGGTCCAGGCCAAACGTGCATAAAAAGTCTACATATATATGGTTCGAAAGTAATTTGATTGATCCCCCAAAACTCTGAGAGCACAGTTGCGCAAGGCAGTAGTGGCTCCACCACACAAGAAAGATGTGTTAGATATGGCTCCCAAATGTGGGAGTGACCACCAAATTTGAAATGAAATAGAATATGAAGAGTTATACTCTCTTCTAATACAAGCATTAACCCTGGCTGATTTTTTACCTGAAACATTGGCAGCATGGGTACTACCCATACCAACGGATTTCTCATCGGAAGATGATATCATATTTGGTTCTGTCAACACAATACACTAGACAGACACCTTCTCTGATGATATGTATTCCCTTAAATACAGTTTTCTGATATATAACCATTGAGAAAGATGATTCATGTTCTAGATCTAAGGATATTGGGGTTACTGTGGATGTGCCCATAATCAATATCCTATCCACGTCCCCACATAAGACATATATGC
Organism: Viscum album; assembly: GCA_963277665.1. Classification (NCBI taxonomy): domain Eukaryota; kingdom Viridiplantae; phylum Streptophyta; class Magnoliopsida; order Santalales; family Viscaceae; genus Viscum; species Viscum album. Next base: position 172,397,775 of record OY728119.1, on the reverse strand, counting down.
ATATGAGACTCCAAAAAAAGAAGTTCAGCAGGCTCAAAGTAGGAAAGGCGATGACCCAGATCCCTCCAGTAGTCACCCGCATCCAATTGTCATGTATGAACACTTAGTGGTGGTTCAATCTGATCAACCATGGAAAAGGGGAAGGCTATCACCACCCACACTACTAACACCAGATATTCCCTCAACCTCAGCACAAGCACTGGGTCCATTTTCATCGGATTATTTATCTTCTGAACCCCTTTCCTAGGAGAATCCCAATATTGAGAACCATATACCTCTGGAACAAAAGTATGATGTTATAATATAATTATCTATGGTCCTATAAAATATCTCAATCTGGTATTCACTCCGTCTATCAAAAGAACTCAGGGAGGCACTCACTAAATCCTCATAAATAATATAATAATTTGAGAAGGAAGTCACTTCAACTGAGGTATGTTGACTGGAGACTATGTCATATCAGGTCACCATATCATTAAATTATCAAGAACTAGAGGAGGACTTACATGATCACATTAGACACTTATAGGTTTTTAGAAGACTAAATAATGTAAATTTCAAATTGGTGATGACTGATAACAAACCAGGGATAAATCTTATCCCAGTACGGACCCTCTGACTACCTAGGTATAGAGAATGGGACTTACCATAGACAAAGATGACTATTTAGTGACATATAAAGGACGATTAGAGATCCTTAGGGAAATTCAAACTCAAAGCCCGGCTTTGTAGAGCACACATTTGATGTTGAGTTCAGGGTTATCCTGCCCGATAACACATATAATGTCTTGGTTGGAAGGCCTTAGCTCTATATCCTCCTCATAGTACCATCAAAATTACATCAACTTATGAAGTTCCCAATCAGTATAAATGTTGGAAAATTAAATTGTGACAACACCCCCTTTGATAATTATAGATCCAAAATATACAAATCATATTAACTCACGAAGGATAGTGAGAAAACAATTGTATATGATGATGTATTGGTTTTATCCCCCAATAGCCTTGGGGATGCCCTTGTAAATCAATGGAGTATGCTCGATGACAACTATGTGCTCCCTATAAACATGGTGGAAGTGTAATATTTGACCCTAGAGTTCCAGACCTCTCCTTTCCTTAAGGACATTCATCTCCAATATCTTTCTGCAATAACCCAGATATAAAGGGCCGATGATGTTTATTCTCATGTCCTCCCTCCCTCTGATAATTAGGGAGAGGCCCCCATGTTTCTATATTCATCTGAATGTGTCTCCATAGACTCAGAAATGGATGAGGAAGATCTCAAAAATTCCCTTTAATTATTTGAGTAATGCATATGCACTACCATATATGAGATCTGGTAGATAAATCTAGGGACAAATAATGAATTTAGACTTACCAGGATTAGTGATTCCATTCCTATTAAAGGGAAAGATATGTATATTTCATTTTTGAAGTAGCCCATATATGTGTTTTCTAAGAAATACACATAAATTATATAATTAAATCAATATGTGGCTACACATCATCTTGAACTTCTTAATGAGAATTGGGATTCCAGAAAGAATCCATGAGGATGCAACCCTCTCATTCAACCAATTTAGAGTCAGAAGTTGACAATTTGATCAAATAAATCTTTGTTTGAGAAGTGAAATATCCAAATGGGTTGCAAACATCATCTCTATCTTGAAAAATAATGAGAAGATTATGGTATGTATTGAATTCAAAGACTGTATTTTGCATGTAACAAAGGAAATTTTTTTATTACCAATCATAGAACTCGTGATTGATGGAACTACTTGATTCTAGTACCTTTCATTCATGGATAGGTACTCAGGGTATAATCAAATCAAGATGACCCTTGATGATGAATAATACACTGCCTTCATAGAAAATCAAGGGATCTTATACTATTATGTAATGCCCTTTTGATTGAAGAATATTTTTGTCAAATTTCAGTACACCATGCATCACATATTTTATCCATTCTTGAGAATGATAGTTGAGTGTTATGTCGAAGTCCTAGTCATCAAATCCGGACAGTGATGTGATAACTTCTAGTATCTCCAATAATTCATTAAAAATCTATGTCAGCATAGTCTAAAGATGATTTCACTGAATTGTGACTTTGGGGTAACTTTAGGCATGCTCCTTGTCTATTTGGTATGCCAACTCAACATTGAGGTTGACCCAAAGAAGAAATGTTCTTTTTTGGAAATTCCACCCCAGGAACCTAAAATAACTAAGGGAAATCCACGGGAATCTATCTTCCATTTGACTATTCACATCCATCCTATTCGTTAAGGCTCTCCACTCCACTTGGTTAAGGAATAAGGGAGCCACCTATGAATGGTATGTTGATTTTCATAAATCCTTCAAAATACCCATGAAGTACATATTGCACCTACAATTTTTATACCTCTGGTGGAAGGAAAACCGTTTATCTTATATGTGTACACCATGGAATTCTCACAGAGTTACCTCCTTGCATATAAAAACGATGTTGGAAAAGACAATAGTCTTAACAACCTCATTACGATCATGCTAGGTACTGATACCAGATATTATTATGTCGAACATTACTTAAAATCATATTTCTAGTAAAATGTAAGAGGTATTACTTGAATCACCATGTTGTCCACCTGGTCTATATTATTTATGCTATTAAGTATATCCATGGTCTCCCAATGTTTATGGTGTGATTAAATTAATAGGTGGTCAATCTACAGCAATATGACATTCTATTTGTGTGGAAGAAGTCAGTCAAAGTGTAGACCCTGGATGATTTCCTTATAGAACACCCTGGCTTGTAAAATATTCTAGATGACATCAAGCTCCCTGATGAAGAGGAATTTTATTACCATGACACTCCCTAAACATGGGATATGAACCTTGATGGTTCCTCATGGAGTTCTATTAGTACCAGATTGGAGAACTGAAAGATCAATCGGGTTGGTCTAAAGAATGTATTTGTCTCCATAGACAAAGCAGGTTTTTCCCACTCTTTCAAACTATCCAAAAGCTATACAAAAATTGAGGCAGAATACCAAGCCCTTGTCACAGGCTTCAAGTTATCCCTACAGCTTCATAGAGCCTACATGAATATAAAATGAGAATATGAACTAGTGATAAAACATATCAATGGGGAATATTTCATTAAGAATGAAGTGATTTCCCCCCCCCCATGGGGTATGTTTGGATATTTATGGCATAATTACCCTTTAAGACCAACATTCATCCTATTCCCCAATAAAAAAGTCCTTATGCTAACATAATACCCAATGCAGCTACCATCTTAGCTAACCCAGATCCGGAGGAAGAAACCTTTCACATTACACATTGAATAATGGTGTCATCACTCACCATATGAGACATGTAATAAATCAATCAGGCCAACACTACCCCAGAGTGTGATACAAGAATGACCACACCTAGATGGATGGATCACATAACTAGTTATCTTCCTGATGGGACACTCCTAGTAGATTATTATATAAGGGAACATTTTTTGTGTAGGGTAGTGAATTTCACTATGTAAGATAACCCAAATGGGAAAACAATACTCTATAAGAATGAAATTGATGGAATTATACATAAGTACATAACAGAAGAGGAATTTTTCACTGCCATGGAGGATGTCCACGTAGGCTCTTATAGTGCCCATCAATATACAACCAGCCTCTCCCACCAAATCATGTGATTGGGATATTACTAGAAAACCATGATACAAGACTGTGTGGAATTCCCCAAGAAATGTCAAGCATACGAGATCCATGAAAAAATCATCCATCAACCCAAAGAATTGATGCGTACCACTAAATATTTTTGGCCACTTTACAACTGGTGGATGGATGTTGTGCATCCATATCTCTCAGATATAGCCAAGAAGTTCACGTACATCCTTAATTCTATTGAATTATTCTCAAAATAGGTTATCACAATACACATAAAGGATGTTAAGATTAATAATATCATCAAATTCATAAATTCCCACATTATCATCATGTTTGGAGTCCCTCAAACAAAATTGGTAGAAAAAGAAACAAACTTTTATTCCAAGGAGTTGAGGAAGCTTTACCAAGAGTATAAAATCATGTCCAATCACTCACCCACTACCATGCAGCAGTGAATGGCTAGATAGAGGCCCTTAATAAGATCTTATCGAAAATACATCATGAGACTATGAACAAGGATAAGATGTCTTGGATAGATACACTCCTTAATTCATTGTGGGCCTACCATTCCACCATGCGTACTCCTACACAAGAAACAGCACACTCACTATTGAATAACAACAAGGGAGTGATTCTCATATATGTTATGATTCCCTCACAATGAATATCCACTTTTGAAAAATTCGCATATGATCAACAGTTGAAAATAATTATTGATGAGTTAGAATGGATATATGATAAAAGGTTGTTCTTGTTGCCTGACCTTCAAGTTCACCATAATTTGATGTTAGAATATTTATATAAGAAGGTTTGCCTCCACCCATTCCTTCTTGGGGAACTAGTTTCGACTCTTAGGACCACATTGATACTGGTAATAAAGCCCATGAAATTGGAGAACAAGTGTGAAGGACCTTACATCATATATAAGGTATATCATAATGGAACCTATTTTCTAGACACCATGGATGGGGGGCAAGACACACCAACCAACAATGGAAGATTTCAGATGAAATACTTTTCATATGTTTCTATGAAAATGGGCATCCAAATCCTAGCATGCCCCATCATTCACCCTCAACGCACGATGTTATACTACATCTAACATTTCTTCCTCACTGCACGATGTTAAAATACATGGAACATTATTCCTCACCGCATGATATTAAATTGTACAGATCATTCATTCTCTTAGTAAGATGTTAAAATCATAGATAATTTCATCTCTACTGCATGACGTTAAAATTCCTGGAACATTTCATCCTCACCACTTGAATTTAAATAGCATTGAGCATTTCTTCCATTTCATGTAACATTAAATTGTATAGTGTTCATCCTAACTGCATGAAGTTAAACATTATAGAGTTCATTCCTTCCACAAGATATTAAAGTTCGTATCTAATGTTTTTACCACATGACTTAGAACTACAAATATCTGCAACTCCCCATTACCTTAACTCTGGTTAATCCATTATCCTTCTTTCATGGTGTTAAACTGAATGGTTCCTTAAAAAATTGTATTGAATGATTATCATTTTTAATTAGATATGTTGGGACACCTTGATTCTATATCTTTTTCCAGTAACTTCTTCACAAACAATTCTCATGTTATACCTCTCTCTTATATCTACACTATAGGGAAGCCCATGAGTATCCTTGTTTCTAACAATGATAATTGCTCATAAGATCTTAGAAAGCATGTCATGGACTTTAACATATAAGAAAGTCACATAAGTATGTAACTGGTCCACTACAGTCCTGATTGAACGACTACAAAAGGCATATCGTGAGTCCTCAGTACATGAAGATAAAATGTATGGTCAATGTTCTTGTTGAATGAAATTTTATTACACAGTTCTCCAAGAACTACGTGTAGTAATATTCTCATCACCATGAGGTACATTTTTACTTCCTAGATTCTATCCATGGTCCCAACCATGATTTACCCATCAATTCACTTTGATCAACCTTCATCCTCACCACTATACATAAAACTGAATGGAACAAGAATAACTACATATAGCTTGATTCCTGCCCATACAGGATATGTAATGATTCCTGGATCTCAAATACTTGTCCCAGATGAAACTATCAATGGAAATAATTCTATTCCCTACATATGTGTTAGAATGATGTAATGTATACACTTTTCTATAACTATTTGTGATTTGATTCTCATCTCCATGAGATATGTAGTGATGCCCAAATATCTCGACGTCAGGCCCAGTTAATACCATGGCCAATTTTTCCCCTTTATATTGAGTATTCCTATAAAGTTATGTGGTTTGGTTGAGACTTATTTGGTCCTCATTAATGTATTATTGCTTCATGGAACCTACCCAGACACCCCCAAGTTAGGAACACTACCTTACAATATTGTCCACATGAACACAAATTGTCTTCACATGCCCCTACGACAAAAAATTTTATTTCATGAAATCATCCTTTTCATATGCTGTTCAACTACATGGAACATTATATTCAAATTACATGATGTTAAACTGTTCAGGTTCATCCTTACATCCAGACATTAAACTGAATAGACATCCAGAACTATGTGTGCCTTGATTCTCATTTTATGGGATTATTAGGGGTTTTAAGGTTCTCTTCCTTGGTTAGAACCAAAATATTACCACCATTCACGAAGATTCTTATGTCCTTAAATCATAATGTTACACAATATGGAAGCGTGTCCTTACCGCATAATGTTAAACATCACAGATACAAACACATCCACTCTACATGACATTAAACTATGCAAACCAACTTCTATTTTTTCACTCCTCATCAAATGACTGCAATATACATACATCCATCAACCAGAATGTGGGGTTCTTATTCAATCTTATTAACCTCAATCCATGTTCCACACTTAATGTGTTGTATGAATCAGATTACTACAGGCATTTCATTTCCCATGAATGAAAAAAAATCTCTCAATTTTCCATGCTACTGATTAAAAAAGGATTTATACCCACTCTCTGGCATATCATGGCCAAATATAAAGGGCCACCTGATTATCAAGAGCCTAAAATCACCAAATTGGAACCTATGACCCCATTATATTGTAGGTTACCCTTATAATAATTGTCCTATATCATTTATCATGATATGAGGAACTCAAGTCATGGTTTACAACATTTTGGTCTCCTTCTCGGCAGGATGTTGGATTATTACTGACCCTGGGCATCCCTATTATCCTATTGTGTAACATACTCCATATTAGTTCCATGAAATCTATCACTCTAAACTTTCTGTGTATTTTTCAAAGCTAAACAACCATAAATTCTAGCACATAACGGTCCAAATTTCAATATCATAAACTACCAATGGAAGAGATGCAAAACTTTTCAAAAAAACAGACAAAGGTAGTTCTAATAAAAACATTATCATATTCCCCCTAAACACTTCAACCATATAGTGTAGAAATAAAAATTAGGACGAAAAAATAAAAGATGCAAAGCATGTTGGGTTCAAAATCCTAGTAAAATTCAAGCTAACCTCATTCGACCCCCTGATCTGGGAAATTGTTATGGAAATATTTGTCACACCTCCTTACCATGAGAATATGTTCTCTAGGAAATGATAAAACTTTTAGGAAATTCAAACATGCCATGTATTTTACTTCTTCCAAAAAACACACTTCGCGAGTTGGGGTTCCTTGAATCATAATAACCTTCCATGGAACTTGTAAGGGATATGTATCCTCAATGACCCTTTTATGGCTATGCCTGCATGCCCTTGGATATGGAATATGCTCTTATGGCTGTCAACCAAATGGTTGAATCTAAAAAATGGAATTCCAATTATTGTGATCCATGACATCATCACGACAACACTCAACAACCTAGTGTGTCTATGCTGCTCCCAGTATGACATTCCCATACCATTCTCCATATTTGAGTGCTTCAGATTTTTATTTACAGTCCCAAACCATAATATCCAAGAAGATTCAATATCCATGATGTTACATCACCATGTTCCATACCGTTCATAAATAATGGACTATGAAACTTCATTTAATATCATTTTTTGGTCCCCATCTCTTAATTCCAAACTATATGGTATAGAGCTAGAACATCATTTTAAGAGCTAGCTTCCCTAGGGTTCCCAAACCCATCATGGATAGCTTTATTCCCATATCAAACTTCATAATATAGATGTTTGAGTCTTCATAAGTCTCTACTAGCCCTTGGAAATAATTCTGGATCATAGTATTCATGGAATGATACTAATGAAAAAGGTCACTGACCCGCCAAAAAAATTGGATATTCTCCTTGTAAGGAGGGAGAGTCAATACTTATGGGCCTTTGAAGCACTACAGTGGAACCTTTACTTTCATAATTTCAAGTGATATTCACATAATGTCTAAACCATCTTATATTCATGGAATCTAACTCCCATGTTATGCATTATGTCATCCATTCCCCAACTACCCTGACAGGTTTTGTATCCCTAGTATTCTAACTTCATCAATATTACTTTTATAGATATTCCATATCCCTGGGAAAAGATGCCCAGATTCAAGGGTACCATTAGATTGACTATTCATACAAACCTATCACTCTTACATATGCACATACAATATTTAACCAACTGTGTCAATATACAAAATGGCCATTGCAATCCTCGTGAGCCTCATTAACACTATGTTAGGATCCAACACCTCATAGCCATTTAGGTTACTCCTGGCATGTCTTCACCATATCCCGTACACAAATAGATGTTCTGAGCTAAAAGACCATAAACTAAATCTATAGATGGTCCAAGAAAAAAGATCTTAAACTAAATAAGTAGATGTTCCGGGCTAGTTGACCTTAAACTAAAGAAATAAATGGTCTGATCAAAAAGACCGTAAACTAATTCAACAAATGGTCCGAGCTAATAGACCATAAACTAAATAAATGTATTTATTGAGATAAAAGACCTTAAACTAAAGAAATTGAGGGTCTAAGACAAAAGAGATTAAACTGAAGAAAAATATGGTCAAAGAGAAAAAACTATATACTAATGAAATAGATGGACCAATCCAAAATATCTAAACTAAATAAAGAGTTTGTCTGAGATATAATACCTTAAAATAAAGGAATAGATGGTTGGAGCTAAAACAACATAAACTAAACCAACAGATGGTATGAACTAAAAGACCATAAACTAAAACCACCTATGGCCTATGCTAAAAGTGCATAAACTAATGCAATAGATGGTTAAAGATAAAATACCTTAAACTAATGCAATATATGGTTTGATATGAACAACCATAAACTAAAGAAACAAATTATTGGAGATAAATGGAGTAAAACTAAATCAAATGATGGTCTGTGGTAAAAGAACCTAAACTAAAGCAATAGATGACCTCATCTAAAAGACATTAAACTAATGTAATAGATTGTATATACTAAAACACCATTAACTAATGTAATAGATGGTACAAGCTAAAAGAATATAAACTAAAGAAATAGTTTGTTCATGCTAAAAGACCTTATACTAATGAAATAGATATTCCAAGTTAAAAAACCTTAAAATAAAGATATTTATGTTATGATCTAAAAGACCTTAAACAAATGAAATAGTTCACCTGATAAAAAATACCTTAAACTAAAGCAACAGATAGTCCAACCAAAAATAACATAAACTAAAGTGCAAGGAAATCATCATGGGGACCCTTTCATGGCCTTATTATGTCCTAGCTACTTTATATATATATGTAAAAAACTCTTTATTAGAACATATATCATACCCATATGATCCCTCGGTAGATCATGCATTCATGATCATGAAAAGAAAATAAAGGGATGTGTATTAATGTAATAACCCAAAATAACAGAATAATAGAAAATTATAAATATCATATAATGTTTTACAAACTCATCCATAGATACTGTATAAAATTATGGGTCTCCACATACCCAAGCCTCTCCTATTAATGTAGGATCCCATCTATGATTGAAAAATTATACTACCATTATATCACCTCCACATATGATTCATTAAGATCCATATGTCTTTTCTCCAATTAAGACACATATTGGAATATTTGTTCAAAAAATTCAGTCTCCAACTCCGTAACATGTTACAGCTCCTCCACTTTGGAAACAATATAAAGTACGGATTTATCTAACACATATGTGAATCATTGATACTCCAGCATGGTATTTTCCAATGTCTGGAATGAATACTAAACCTGAGATAACTATATCATAATATAGGTAGATTATATACTAGATATTACCCTATGAAGCCTTCAAAATATTAATTTCATCATGGTGAGCGGAATATTCCGTCTCTGGTTGGGGATATGTATTCCTGACCTCCCTCCAACACTTCTTCACTAAAAAGGAACCCTCGACAGATGAAGATCTCACCTTAAGGGCCATATTCTCTTCCCATACAAATATTACCTCCTCCACTCAATAATTAATATCAAACTTGTCAAATATTTTGTAGCTAAGGTCAGAAAAAAAGAATCTAAGATGACCCAGTCGGTCCTTCTACTCATCCAATGGGATTTATAACAATAAAATTCAAATATCCATCCGTATCATTCATCACATTGATTGATAGTGTTGTATATCAATGAAAATTATATATTTTTATCTTGGGGGTGATAAAATATTCTAGAACATGATCTCTCAAATATAGGCTATTCCCACTATTTTTGATGGTGAAGGGAGAGAACCAGCTTTAACACTGGTAGATTCAATTGGAGCGACTCCTATAGGGTTATGAAATAATGATTTTGAACTCCAAGTAAAATGTGACATAATAAGGGATGTAGCAGTTTGTCAGTTTATAGGATAATTAAAGTGGTTATTACAAATATTAGTAGGTGTGACTATAGTTAGAAACACACCTTTTTGGATACATCACCTTCATCATTAACTTCCTCATCTATATTAGCAGGAGAAGATGATACAACCTCCTACAATGTATAAATTATTATTTCCTCCAGTACCTTTTTTAAAGAATATCCTTGCCCCTTACCTTTATGGACTACAAAAATAGAAGGTGATGTTTGGAGGTATGACTTGAGTAAGAAAAATGTGGTTGACTTGGGAAAAGATATTACCTTCTTTGAATCTCACCTCTATGATAGATAAGGCAATAAAATAATATCTACCTACATCAAAACCCTCCAAAAATGAATCCATCTGCACCATATTAGATTTCACACTTGCATAAATATCTATGAAATGAACCAAAAATGGTTGAATGAGACCCTCAATGATTAATACACATTGATGGATTGGTTTTAGTAGTGGTTGATCTAATGAAGCCACTAAAATCTCACCTGAATCCCTAAGAACCTTCACATGATATTTGAAATTAACTCATTTGGGATCTATAAATCCCTAAAAAATCATGAAGGCACTACCAAAATAATGCAAGATAATGAGGGGAATCAAATACTCAACCTACTTGGGGGATCTGAAAAGACAAGGGTCTCATAATGTGTACTATTTCCTTTTCTTTTTATTCTTATTTTCTGAATAAGGGACAATAGGAAGTGTTGAAGGGGGATTTGACACCTCAGAATCAGCAATCACATCCCTCATTTGAGCCTTTCGGCATGTGGGACCTTCATCACTAGCTCCCTACTTAACGCAAAATTCCTTTACCTTGACCAGTCTATGGGGAGTATATGTAGGGGATAAAAGGGTTAGGCAATCATTAGTAACCTCCTCCTTCATCCATACATATAAAGGATATCGTCATTATAGAAGGAAACTGAGGAATTATAAGATCTACAATAGACCTGGACTCACTGCTTCCTCAATAATAGGGTAACCCATATTTTCTGCAGTAATTTGATGTCTTCCCAGAAGGGACATTTGGTGGACTTGTGGGGAGTAAAACATATGTCACTGGGAACTCACCAAGACCTTGTAAATACTTCAAAGTAATTTACTCAATTCCCCCTAAGTCTCTTAAAAGGATATGTTGCAAGGCATGGTGATATAAAAAAACAATCCAAATGTCTTCTGATAGGTCCAATATGCACCAATGGGAGTCCTTGGAGTAATTAGATTTCCAGTTCAGCCATTGAAGAGGTGCTATGGGAACCATTTAGTTAAAATCCATAATATCCATTATAGTATATGCCTTTGTCATAAATGGTAAACATTTGAATTCCTTGCATAGTGCTACCAAACTACTGACCATTTGGAAACCAACTAGTTTCTATCTCAGGGATTGTAATCGATAACCAAAGGAAAATGATCCTTAATCACTGAATTGGATCATTTCCTATGGGGATATGAGTGCATACAAATATCATCATAGATTGGGGGTAGTTTGATGGATGCATCATGAGTGGGAAGGCATAATTCCATACAAGTTTCTTCTCTGGTGAACATTAGGCCCAATTGGAGGGCTACCATCGGGTCTTTCTTGATTCTAACATGAATAAAACTAAGAAAACATGATGGGATTCAGAAAAATTGGTGGATAATCTATCATGATTCATACCATTTACAAATGCGGTCCCCATAAATGCATGTATAAAGTACCCCCTCACGAATGGATAGTAAGTACAAATGATCACTAAGGCTATACTTACCATTATCAGCAAAACTTCCTATTAGAAAATACCATATTTCATAAAGGAGAAACATTCAAGAAATCTAAAAAAATACATAACCTCCAAATATTTCAATATAATTGTTCATTGTACATTAATACATTGTAGGTTTGGTACAAAGCCATGTTAGGGATTTCTCGAATGTTTAGATATTCATAACCACCCATATGAGACCCCGTCCAACCCTATACCACTTGGAAGGATCCCAATAATATGTATAGATATTATCCCATATAAACATGATACATGAGGTGGTAATGATTTTCCAACATAGGGAGTTTTAGTTGGATGCACTCCTCCACATCCATCATAGTCTCCATCTAAAATGTGGAGATATGGACACCCCTTCTTATTTGTTGAGAGTATTTACCCAATAAGGTATATGGAAAGAAAGCCAGCTAGTTGGACCTATCTGTCAACACCAGGGACAACATACCATCCCAAATCTGTGAACTTACCACCTTCAACAATGGGCTAATAAGCACCTGACACACTATATGAATCCTTAATAAGCCATGCCTTCGGCTTCCTGACATCTGGATCAGAACGGGTCTACTTAATAAAATATATTTCCCTTGATTTTAAGGGGATGTACTCTATAGGAAGAAACACTTTCGATTGGGTCTTCTCATCAATCATAATCAGTTATTGAGTTAAATCAGGGGTTTTGGTCACATCTTATGATGATAATTGGGGAGGAAATAATACCTCATATATTCTACTTAGGATAGCCACAATGCAAATTTGTTCCATATCGTGAAGTCTAATTCCAACGTCACCCTGTGTGAGGTGGAAGGAGTTTGTATCTGGGATCCATTGACTGAATAGTACCACCATCAAATTATTATTATAATATGACGATGTCTATGATATTTAGATATATTTATACATCCTTATTTTCATTAGCTCTTTGGGGAATTCAGAAATAATTTATTAAACCTAGATTGTCCATCCCCAGTCCAATCAAAAGCTCCCCCCCCAAATAATTCCCAATGAGAGATCCACCCATATGTTTGACTAGTAGATGAATAACAGATTATCAAGCCATTCATATGGATGTTCCAGTCAGATACATGATCAATACTATCAATTTATATTTTCAAGAATGTCATTAGATGGCCATCCTCATGATCCCCTTCAGAGATGATGTTTCCCCTGGATAAATGTTAGCTCAAAGAGTATTTTGAGCCCTCTAGATCTAGGAGGAGGATATAAAAGATGAATTTGGTGGAGGGATAAAATAATTATTGAGAACACCAACTTCATAAAGGGGTAATAAGTTAGAAAGGGTATAGTTTGATAATTTTGATCCCATCTTCTTTAGTGGGATCTATTGATATAATTCAATTGAACAATGGAACAATGGGTCCATGTTCACTATTATAGCCTCGTAGAGGGAAATTACTACTATCGCCTCCCTCTTCGAAGTCACGTCTGTGGGTTGATGATAATCAGAAGCCATATAAAAATAATTAAGTGTAATAAAGCAGACCAAGAAAATATAATTTCTTATCAAAAATGAATCATGACACAAGACAGTGGGATCATGTTCTTTGCATGAATCGTCAATTTACTTCCAAACCACATAGAGTGTTTATGGATCATTTGGACTTCAGAGGAATTGGTATGGGGGATCATAACCACTTCAATGCATCACACACATCACATGATCCCAGTGGATAATCATGATCATGTCACTTGAATATGGCCATGTGAATTGTAAATTATCGAACAATAAGGCCAATGCGTATCATGGAACTACATGAGGAGACGATGAAACTCACAGCTAAATTTTGTGGAGTTGCTAAAAAAATTGTTCGTGGTTGAGGTAGAAAATTTCTTGAGAAGAAAAAATCCTTTCACAATAGCTTTGGCATGATAGCTTCACGATAAAGACTTGTGGACTGGGATTGTGATCATGGTTCATTGCAGGGTCTCACGATGAGTGCAACAATGGGAACACTCTAAAAATTGGTTGTAGGTGGGATGAATTTTCCTCCACTACCTATATATAAGTATTTCTGGGAACTCCAAACGTCACATAGTAGAATAAACTCCACCCAAAGAACTTTTTCGCGTTGTCGTCAACGGTTCTGGTGGTCATTTTATTTCCTTTGAACCAAGTTCTTTTCCCCTCAGATATCGCTCATAGGAGGGATTTTTTGATGCCCACCAAATAAAAATTGGGAAAATAATATGCAAAAAAATAAATTTATATGTGTATTATTTTTCCAAGGAAATCAAGGAAAATGGTATGGTATAATATTTCTAAATCCTTCCAGAGACTCACAATTACATGTTCATTTTATGTTCACGTGGAGGCCCTATTCATTGCGCAATGCTCACAACGAGTCCCGTAGAGACCATGTCAGCAATCTTACATACTCTTGAAAATTCCCCCCGACAACTAAATGTGTTCCCCCATGACATATGGGTTTTCATTGGCATGTCTCAAAAAACCATCTAAAATACTTTGATAATAATGAGGGATGAAATTTTAAAGGAAGAGACCCCCAGTGGTGATGGAGATCATGCACCAACTCATAATTAGGAAGGAAAGAATCCCTTTGATATATCTAATCAATATTGCATGACCTTTGAGCCTTCCTCACATAAAAAAAGTGATAATGGGAATGGGGTGTGAGGAGTGTGTGGTCATTGAATGACCTGCGATGCACACCCCAATCGATCCGCAAGACACCACAAGACCTCAGTTAAATTTCCACCTCATCACACAAAAATCCTCTAGTGTGTTTTTATCACCTCACGAAAGTCCTCTAGAGTGTCTATACAACTCTATAACACCCTAATTATGGGAGAATAGACATGTCCACTACATAGTTTCACACTCTACATATGAACCATATTGGTCAAGTGAGACGTCATCCAAAAATCATGTAAAAATACTAGATATTACTCATTCCAACTTCCATGATCCCTAAACACTATAAAATAAAATAGGATATATAAAGGGAGGATAATAGAGGGGTTAACCATCACTAAAAGACATGAATCATTCCCCTAAAGACACGCAATATGTTGTGAGTCCTAAGAGACATGTCTTACACACCTCAAGAAATCCCCATGGCCTGTTGTCCCCGTCACATGGAATTACTTGTGCATATCTAGGAAACTACATGACTCTCTAAAGAAGAATGGAAATATTCTTCCATGGAATGATCATGAACCCCAATGTGTACAATATTGGTCATGCGATGCATCAACAAAAAATAGAAGAAATACCCTTGAAATCACAGATGTTATCTCTCATGACTCTCAACCTTTCATACATAGAATAAATTTGAATGAAAGGGAGAAGGTAAGAGGTGATCGTAGATAATGAAAGGCATGTGACACACCTAGTTTACCCATAACAGTGTCTTGTGATACACCAGGACAAGTCACCCATGGATTCATTAGTGTCTTCCATGAAGAATTTGAATCATATGAATTCCCTCAGACATAACAACATAACAACATGGAGGTCCTTCGACACAACCACATGTTCAAAAAAACCTTCAATAATCATAAATAAAACTATAAATGATGCATGGATAAAGGAGACATGCGATCACTGAAATTCTGGAAACACACTTCAAGTAGTTCATGATAGAGACTCTCAAAACTATATGGTACCAGACCCCTTCATAACCTCAAGACTAGGCTTGTGCCATATACCACTCACAAATCTGTGAGTATCAAGGGTATATATTCCAACAAATTATGCACCCCCACATGAAGAAAAGGTTTTATTTTCAATAGACCATAAACACATGCTATACATGATTCGGCCCTTGACTTCTACAAACTACTTGGGGAAACCAATCATCTGGCTAACAAACTTTCTATTAGGTAATATTATTTTCAGGTAGCTAGAGTAGTCATGCAAAAGACAAAAATTTCATTGTGTGATCAGTCATAGATCACACAAAATAATTCTATCTAGGCATTCGAAGAACATACTGCATGTCCCCTAAATCACATGAGCCTCAAAGAAAATGACACTAAATGAAACCAAGGCATACACAATATATATTTTAGAACCAAGATCAGAGGTAGAATGTTTCTGAAAAATACATGCTCACAGCCCCTCTTGCTCTTCACATGAATCATTTAAAGACACATGAAAACACTAGGTCATGTCACATGGGTATTGCAACACTCCTTCAGCATTCCATATGGGACTCACGAATTCCTCTAGACATGTTAGAGAATATCATATAGAAACCCCATGGGTTCCACTTTGAACTTGTGAACCTTTTGGATTTATCACCTAGGACAAGAGATATTCTCTAGTCACATTTCTCGATTCATATAAGAGAGCCTTATAATGTTATCTGATTGTCACCAAAGCATTTGAGCATGAAAATAAATCCTTCCCAAAACCCTTTACTCACATCAGTTGAGACTCACAATGTCTTCTAGACATTTAGGTCATGTCTTTTAGTGTCTCTAAGAGGTTTCATCCATGACACGCAATATCTCTTGGACTATGACACACTAACTCGCAAAAAACCATCCATATGTGTCAAGGAACATCATGTAATAACCACCATGAGGTTCCAACTGGATCTGAAAACATCATCTAGGAAATAGATAAACAGGGCATCCAGGATTTGAAAATGTTTTTGTTCCTTGGCATGTAATCTCCAATCAATAGGGAATCCTCGTTTTGAATGGCCCAACATAAAGGTAACTATGAAAACTCTAATTCTTGTCATACTCAGGATATGTAGTCCACCTCCCCATGAGTTCTAATCTCAAAAGTAATCATCCATGGAGGGGCCAGCATATGAGTTCCTTTTACAAAGAAATGAAATTGATTACATTCTATCACCTGTTTCTCACAAAGTATCTTATCTCACATGGGAATAAGGAGTTGAAATGGTCATATCATCTACCTTATAAACCCCAAAAAACATATAGTGAATCCTCAATGTGTATTTCCCAACATAATATGAACTATGATAACTCTGAATCATTCTATAACTAGGATATATAGAAAACCTAACTAAGGCCTGATCTCTAGTCCAAACACCCCAATGAGAATTCTAATATGCAATTAACATACCCATATTTCATGAGGACGATCATCTTTTCCCCTTTTTTTCAGCCTGAGCATGATTCAATTGGCCTTATGGGGAAGCAACAAACACCTCACTGGAATCATAAATCTCTACCATCTAGGGAATACTTAATGTGTAAGCCCCAACATAAATGGAATTAAGATAACTCTAATTCTAGTCATATTCGGGATACACATCCCACATCTTTCTGAGGCCTGAGCTCCATATTGATCATCTATGGAGGGACAAGTGTATAATTCCCTTAATAAAATAAATAACATTGGATACATTATATCCAATATTTCTCACACCGAGCATGGCTCACGTGTGCTTAAGGAGTGGAAGTAATCATTTCATATGGACAACGACTCTCTATAATTACATGGGAGACCACAATATATATGTCCTAAAATAATTAATTACAAAAACTCTTTTTCCAACAATATTCAGGATACATAGGACATCCCTCTAAGACCCAATCTTGAAGGTGTCCTAGAAAACCCTTATAAGTGATTCTTAATTAAGTAAAAATGCAAGGGTTAAAATAACTATGTGGGTTTGGATTACTACAATAACTAACATACATAGGATACCTCATAATGGCTTAATACTATCCTTGGAATAATAATTGAATCTTAATATGGGGGAATGTATCAATGCACAAGCTTTTATGGGTTCAGTTTATAAAAAACCACCTGTTATAGAAGAATGATGAAGAATTTCGAACACATATAGATTAACTCACCAAAGAGATATCAATATTTTTCATATAAGAAAAAATTTACCTATAGTCATTTTGATTGGGTAAATGTTTCTATATCTATATTAGGTAGAGATTCATGAAGAATTCATAAATCGTTAAAAAAATCATGGAGTAGGAAACAATTTATCCGAAAAGGGTGTGTTGAGACCGATATCCCATCCCCTTGAACAATGACAGTCCCTATGAGTCATTGGGATTAAAAACCTGGGTGATTTTCAGCCATTTTAAAGAAGGCATGTACCCACCTACAGATCAGGGAACCATTGAGAGTATTAAGGGAAAGTGAAAATGGTAATACGATGTGCGAAGCCCGTTCCATACCATATATCCCCAAAAAATCCGGCTATATGTATCGTAAGACCAACCCATTCCTATTGATCCATATTCCATGATAGGTAATCTAAAAAGGTTCGATTGTTTGTAATTCCAACGCCGTACTTGTATAAGATCATTTCTCCTTGATGTCCTTACTATGTGACAGTAAACGTCTTGTTTCGGTTCTTTTCATAATACCCTAAAATGTATTTCATGTCCTTTTAAGTGGAACTGGACAACTTGGGTTCTGATTTCATCCAAAAGGATATGATGGAATCCCGTATTATGGGACAAATCCCAAAATCAAAGGTCCCAACATATCCCTGGATGAAAAAAAACACCATAGTTCCATATTATGAGGCTTTAAATCCTGATTATTTTTGGAGATATCATGAATAAGTAAAAAATTAGATGAGGTGGTGAACCTATGATACATACATATAGATCTATCAATTGATAACCTAATATACATACTAATGGTTCCAATTATGTAGAATCTTTGATATATATAGATGTTTACACCCACATGTATATGTACTTTATTCAATAATTCATGGGTGATTAGAATTATATTATGATTTATAAAGGATATGTGATTTTGATTAAAATATATAATGGATCCCTAGAGTCTAAAACAATTCCACCAAAAGGGTGCGATCTTCCAAACAACCCATCCACTAAACCAATGTGAGTCCCAAAGAATCAGTGGAAAATAAATTTTCTTCGATCATATACATATGGAAAGTAGGTCTATATCATGGATATGGGAATCTTTATGTGTTTTATTTACATGAACTTTCCCCATTGTAATCTGTCAATAAAACTAGGTGAAAAAAATTGTAATCCCAACATGAATCCTTTATTAAATGAAATACATATTTCTCCTATAATTTCAGCCCTTTGATTTCACATATTTAGAAGAAATGACAAAAATGTACGATATTATTTAAATGAAAACAATCATCATGGTATAACATACCTTGATGATAATTTTATGAGTTTATTTTTTTGTGTGTGTATACTACCCTTAGTAACATCCACCCTAACTCCGTTCAATCTAAAATAAAAAATTATGATTAGAAAAAATGTACCCTTCAACTATCATATAAATCAGATCCTCATCCAACCAGTGGATACCATCACCCAACCAAAATCTCCAACACCAGGTGTCAAACACCAAGATCTTCGAGTAACACCTCAATGATACCATCCAAACCCTAGAGTTCACATGGGAATCCCTCCAAGATATGAAGCCAATATCCTTCCAACCAACAAAGACAAGGGGAAAACAAGTAGTTCCCTTTTCCATTTCAAAATATTCAGGGTGCCTCTCCCTAGAATAAAACATAATGTTCTTAAATTATATTATAGAGGTGTATCCAAAGGTCTATCACATCCACATCGCCTTAGTTTAGGTGTTATCCAAAAGGGATCCTACCTAAAGTCACCACCCCAATGTCACATGGTGTCCACTCATCGACATGATGAGGATGCCACCTCATGGTCTTGGCTCAGTCCTCCCAGGTTTGGGTGCCTAGGGAAACTATCCAATGATAGAATGTAATCAAACAAGAGTAGGAATAAACCTTAATTCATAACATGTAATCTTTTTGATTTATAGATGAAATCATTGAGTGAGAATACATCCCCTCCTACACCCAAAAAGCTTGGAAACATAATATGATAGTACATAGAGAAGGTCATTAGCATATTCTCGAAAAAATCTAGTGGCAAACCAAGATTATATTCCTAAAAGAAATTCCATACACCATATTATGTAAGGAAAAGAGGGATAGGAGAATTAATATATCCCTAGTCCAATATTTTAATGGCCATATATTCACATTCTATGTGATATTATCATTCTACATATCCTAGAGAAAATGGATGGGAAGGAATATATCCCTACACTCATTCTATAAACCTTCTAGGATATAATTATCATATATGAAGTGGTTAATGGTTGGGTACATGACCCCATCAATAGAATTTTGATATCTCATTATCACAATTTGTTGTTTACTCGTGATTGGGAACATACTCTCAAACCCATCGAAGAGGGTCATCGCCACATTACCATGATAAATAGAAAACATGATCTGATATACAATCCTTTTCCAACTATAAATTATCATTAATTTTAAATGTCCACTATAGAAAATGAATATACCAATTAGAAAACCCTATAATCCATTTGGAATATTTCATTAGTAGCCGGAGACTCACTCATGCAGACTCTTGTATATGAAAATCACTGCATACAACATGCGACTCAAACCACCGTACAAAGAAAATCTAGAAATAAATATCCAAAAATGAATTGATAAATATAAAATAGCCATACAATCATACTCTTTTCAATCTTGGTGTTCTTGAGGACCTCAATCTTCTATCAATGGAAGCCCAAGATCCCGTTGACATTTCCTAAATCAAAGAAAGCATCGGTTTCAATTACAAAGGTCCTCTTCCCAACTTAACTACAAGAATCTATGGAGGTCCTCCAATAAATATCAAACAAAATTATATAGTTTGTGGCTATAAAAAGAATTATCATTTTATATTTTTTCATGATGAGTACCATGGAAACCCTCCACTTTTTATAATATCAAAATGAAATAATTTCCTCCCCTTGCCAATGTCTACCTTGATGGTCATCCCAAGTTATTATATATCGGGTTTCCAACAATGGGTTTTAAAAGAAGACCTAAGGTTAATACTAAAATTTATGGTGTTCAATGTCAATTTCCTCAAATAGGGATGTATTGTTTCTATGATATGGTCCCCCTTTTGAATCAATTTTGAGAAATCCCTTATATCATGGGCAACTTGGGAATATATAACCAGTCATGCCTGATGTCTTCTCATTGATAAGTGATATTATTTATCAATCATAAGACAACCCATAAATATATTAATTCTCATAACCACCACTTGACCTCCTAGATCATTGTAAAACAGATGATATTAATACCAATCCATCCACCTACAATTAGGAAGTTGGGAAACACCCAGTTTGATCAGAACATGTGGAAGAGTCTCTTACAAAACAAAAAGAGATCATTACTATCATGAAGAAAAACATTCCCAAAGATAATATAACTACTATTTTTTTTTGAAATGTCCATTCATAAGGATGATATTTAAAAACATTATCAAAGTGATGTACACATTACATTTCCATGAATTTAAGGATCACTCTTATCCATTTAAAATGAAAATTCCAACCATATGAAGGATATCATGATCATGATAAGGAAAAAGAATATTTTCCCAATATATTCATTTGTTTGATGTAGAAATTTGGAAATGAAATGTGAGATCCTACATTGTGAAAACCTTCATACTTTTCACATGATACATCAATTGGTCACTAACACCCCATCTGGTGTCTATATCAGAGGATGTCCCAAGAAGAGAGCACTACATTTCACATTCCACTCAGGTCAAAAAAATCTCACCAAAAGTGGATTCATGTAATATCATTTCTTCGAGAAAAATATCTATGTAGTCTTTTTATTAAATAGATTGAATTATTAGCTGTATATGGACATGTATAAATCTTGGAAGTGTTAGGCTCAGTGAGAGAAGAGAATCAAAAGATCATTTCATGAGTAATTTACAAATATTTAGCAAGAAACTCTTTTGATAAAATCATATCATCGATTAATATTGATGTATTAGAAAAAGGGTATATCTCATGAAGATCTTACATTTGACACATCTCATGATCAAAGAAATATTATAAAAATCAATAGAGTAGATATAATAGTTACAGTCGCAACAATAAAAATGTATCCCCAACATTAGAGCTAGGGAATGTTTACCCCCACATCCTCATTAGAGATTTCTAAATGTAGTTAAAAGTGATAAAATGTGTCTTAGGGTCAACCCAACCCATAGATATGAGATTATTATTATCCCAATCACCTACCTTATGGAGGAAAGTATTCTCCTAATTTGAAGGAGTGTCACAAAATGGGTCCTCATAGTGTCATTCATATATTTAAACACCTTACTCTATAAAAACAAATACAATGAGTTTATCTAGGGAATCTATAGGAAACCATTCATAAGAAATCCTCAATAAAATCCTAAAATGAAAGGATGATACCCCTAAAAGTGTTCTAGAGAAATATATATGCTGATTGCATAACCGCTTATGAAGATCACAACTTCTCCTAGGGATATCCTAAATGTAATTGACCATCCTATTGTTCTAATAGTTTTTTGACACCCTCAATTCACCATAAATCTATAAAAATCTTTATAACTAACCCTAAAAATTATATAGATCATGAAGATAAAGTAGTAAAATGTGTGGGGTTTTTTTATTTGAACAATGGGCCAAACTGAAGTGGTCAAGAAAGTTTTTCCTACACGATATCAATTTATTGGAAACTATTTATGGGCCACCATGTATTACCCACTACCTCTCCCTCAAAATTATATATATAAGGAAATGGGTATAGAAATTTCAATATCCAAACCTTTTCATGAGGAATTTAAATAATGTATACTTGGGAAAATATTTTCCCAGTATGAATCAATGATTAAATAGATAAATAGGATTGATGTAGAAATTACCAGATGAAATATCCCTTCCATATATGTTCTTCAAGAAGAATATCATCTTACCCTCCCAGCTAGAATCACTCAACAAGAATAGATCATCATGTCGATGATAGAATATCTAGAATATTCACTCTATATTGAGCCAAAAAAATTTCTCTAGACCCAATGAATGTGGGATATAAGGAGTTACCCATTTTATGGAAATAACCAACCCCATGTTAGATTGATTATCATAAGAAAATCCATTATGGTTTTATCCATATGTATATATAGATCTACTAAATTAGTCACTACACATCACTTCACATGTTAAAGATCTCATCCATCCAGCCATCTCTCAGATCTCATCGACACTATTAATCCGTTGAAATATTAGTTAGAACCTATGCAAGGATGGTTTTAATGGGTATATCCAGAGATGAAGACTAACCCTAAATGAGAACACATGATTCTTCCCCTTCTAACTTGAGAAATACAATGTTTCCAACATTAAATATTTTAAAAGATCTATAATTGTATCTAACACATTCCTTATCCCACTATGATCCCATGAAGGAGGCCATTTATAAAAAATAAGTAGAAAAACACTTTTTATTTAGAAAACCCAGGAAGGATTAGAATTTTTTTATAGTAGTTTACCAGCCCATTAAATAAAACTATAAAAAGATCTAGGTTGGTAGTTTTTCTAAAAATTCTATGCAACACTACAAAAGACAGAGATCATCAACATATAAAATTAAAAATATTTTGATAATGAGAGTGTCTCAGATTTCACTTCCTGGTTGAAGGTTTTGAATTATAATCTAAAAATGGTACTTTTACAAGAATATTTATTTACCCTCTATAGTGAGAACCTCTAGGATGTGTTTTTAGACACCACTCATTCCAGTGAAATATAGGGTGGTTTTAAGGACCTTTCACCATTTCCCAATGATTGAAAGACTACCTTTTGAGTACGAAATTCAATTCATAAGCAATCCTAAAATCTCAAGGAAATATAACTGGTGAAGTAGAAAATGAGATTGTCACTCATAAGACATATCCTACATAGACTCCATCTATGAGTCAAAAACCCTAGTGTGTGACATATCCTATTGAGAGATGAAAATAAAAATATTCTCTTGAAGATGAGAATTTAGAATAGATATTAAATAAAAAAATTTAACTTAAGAGTAAGGATTAATCCTTTCAAGATGAAAATGTTCCTGGATACATTATAACAACCATGGAAAACAACTTCTTAGAAATTCATGGGAAAAGGAGGCAAGACCGAGATGGCCTAGATGGCCACCCAAACAATTTATCCTTTCCTAAAATGCCATATTAAAAAATTTATGTTTTCGTTTCCTCTATATTCATCATGAAAAATATTTCTTATTTTGGGAAGGTGAAATTTGGAAATCCATTTGCACATATTTCACGTGTTTCTCCTACCATTCCATAGGATCTAGGTAAATAGAAGTAGGGATAAAAAAGGGTGCATATGAGTCTAGTGATTTGATAAATAGAAATAAGACCAATCATACTCATGTTATCCTCATGGAATTTATAACCAACAAACTATACCACTACAATCCTATTCCATAGAGTGACCAATTTTTTTAGAATTGTAATCCTCTAAGAGATGATTTTCCAAGATACAATGTATCATTATAAATAGAGTCCCTATATAGGAATATAATCCAATATAGATTCAAAAGAGAGTTTATACACTCTCTAAATTAATTCCCCTAGTCTTGGGGGAATTACCATCGTCCCATCAAATGGTACCATGGGAAAATCCCCATCAAATTGAATCTTATCGGATGAAAAGTTTCTATTTTGTTCCAATAAAATAATTTACATAATGGACCCAATTTTTTTATTATTAGTATTTTTATGAATTTGGGATTCATATGCACAATTTTGGAACCATATTTAGATACTATAGGAGATGAGGTTGTTTGGGACATCAATATCATTTTCGAACCCAATTTAAAAACCACATCCCCTCTAGATCTATTTGTGATACTGAAACTCATGGGAAGTCCCTAAATAGAGAACCTAAAGATAATTAATATGCACCAAATTTTTTTAAATTCATCTACACCTATTTTTTAGCAAAATATTTAGAGGGGAGAAACTTTCCAATCGACCTTGGAAAGTAGGTAGGCCTAGTCGGTATAACCCACTAGTGATAAGAGAACCCTTGACCCCTATTCAATAGTCTCAACTTCATATTCAATGAACTTCATCCCATAATGTAATTTCAAAGTATAAATCTAAAAATTGAAAACACATATCATTGGCCTACAATTATGACATCATGAAGGATTTGAGCCTGATGTTCAAAACTATGGCAATCCTTGATGATCTTAATTTATCGAAATACCTTTTGAAAGCTATCATAGAGGACTTACTAATCCCTAAATAGTTTTATGTTTTGGTTATTGATGTTTTAGAATATCATGACATGGTTGGTATTGTATATATCATTAACATAACAAGTAAAGGATGAAGTTATATAGGGACACATAAAATCCTTTATATATGTCTATTAGGCTAGATAATATTAACATATAATGGGGAATCATTGATAATAACCCATGATTCAAACTCATTTTTTTCTAAAACATTTACCCATTAGGTTATAGTGAATCTAACTCATCTCATTCACTTTTTAAATGTTATCATTATGATAAGAGTGAACAATTTCCCCATGTACAAATCAAGTGTAGAACATAATATTTGTATCTATTATCTAGCTCTGAATCAATTTTAATTAGGAAATATACATCCTTAAACATCATATTAGTTAGGCCTTTGTTGTATAAAAATGTATTAGTCCTTTCACCATATCATTAATGTATCAAATAACATGTTAATTGACATATTGGAACACTACATGTTTATCATGGTCTATTTGAGTTCTGTGAACGTCAATACATGAAAATAGGATTTTACCATAGGGAGGAGAAAACACATTTTCTAATGATTTTGATTTTGTAACATCCATAAATTGTATCTATATAGACCCATATATCCTCTTTAGATTTTTTTTAAATATTTATTTCTAATTAACCAAATAAAAAGTGAAAGTTCATATTTTGGTATGTGTTCATCAAATATGATGATCTTAGTTTCCTGAAATGAGCCAATAAATATTAGATATGTATCTATCTATGAGAATGATTGGAACACACTATGTTAAAATAACCTCACTTGCCAGAGCTTCAAAACACCCCGAAATCATCATTTGTTTTAAAAAGATTTCCTACTTTTGGTGGGTAATGAGAATCCACATTACTCGTAATCTAGATTTCAAATTGGAAATTATTTTACTAGATCAAAATATTCAAATTAATCACTCATTCCCTCATGTATTGGTATAGAATAAGTATATTAATAATAATAGGAGGAGCTCAAAAACACCCCATAGTATTCATGTAAGGAATTTCTGCCTTCATAAACAAACTCTGGTAGATAATTTTAGGGATAATGGAAGATAAAAAAACACACAATTTTCATCATGGATATTTACCCTGATTAACAAGAGTAATATACCTTCTTTATAATGTTTCATTAGGATGTTTTCTTAGAGAAAAACATTAACATTCCAAGTATTTTTTGATATGGAGGCCCACTACTGGGGATTTCCCATAGGTCACTGTGGATCATGCAGGAATTTATGATTTTGAATCCAACTCGCACCACAAAATCCGAAGCTGATGTTGATAAAATAATATAGTCCAACATCATTTTTCAATTCATGTAACCAAAATGACAAGAGAAAATTGTCCTTGTCAAAAATAATAATGAAAAAATCATGGTTTGTGTAGACTTCAGTGATCTCAACTGACATTTACAAAAAGTTGATTTCACAATTCCAATTAAAAAACTCATGATTGTAGAAATGACAATCAATCAATATCTCTCCTTTATGGATTGTTATTCTAGATAAACAGAAATATGTATGCATCTTAATGATGAGGAGGTCATTTATTCTAGGTCACCTCAAAGGATGTACTATTATTGGGTGATTCCATTGAGTTTGAAGAACATTGGTTCCAGGTATCAATTTATCATGTATAGTATCTTTAAACACGTCCTATTAAAGTACATCAAAATCTATTTTGTTGATCTAGAGGTGAAATATCAGCAGTGAGATGATCATCTCACTAATCCTAGGAATATTTTATTAATAATCAATTACAACATAGCTTACAAATGATTCTCTTTAAATTTTCTTTTAGTGTTACCTCAAGAATGGTTCTAAACATTTTTGTACCCCATTGAATCAACAATGTTAACCCTAAGAAGAATAAGACATTCATTGACATGAAACCTCCTTGAATCCACAATGTTTTGAGGACACTACATGGGTCCCCATCTTAAGTCTACTTTTTTATATAAAATCTATAAATAATATGTCTACCTTTCACAAAAATAAAGATTAAAAGTGCCAGTTTCAATTGATTAATGACTCTAAATATGCCTTCAATAGTCTCTAGAACTATCTTTTTATCCCATCAGTTTTTATACCCCCTTTTTAAGGACTTACACCCATTTTGTACGTGATATCCTTAGAGTTATCATCACTAAAATTCCACATGAAAAAGAATGATGTTAGATGTGATAATATCCCCTATTATCATCATAAAAACATTTTTATTACAGATACATGGCAATTCAAGCATTGAGAAGAGTTTCATCATATTGATTTTCAGTGTTTATAAACTGATATACTACCTTGAACATCATGAGATAAATTTGGTCCCTCGTGATAACCCACTCTATCTCATCCTCAACCACCCTATATTGACACGACACCTAGAATTATTGGTTGTCTTATTATATAATTTTTACATTCATTTTATACCATAAAAATTCCTAAAATTCCATACAATTAAAAAATCATTGTAGAGACTCCTTTTATATAAAAACATTTTTAAATACTTATTTCATTGTGAAGTGATTTTCTTCATTCAAGGTGGCCACCCAATATGGGAGATGTATTTTAACATCCCTTCTAGAATCTCATTGTGACAAATAATAGAGTGCCCCAAGCTCAATAAAGTAGGGTTGGGAGTTATTATTATCTCTCCCAAAAATTTTACACTACATTAATATTTTTATTGTTGGAAGGATGAACCAACATTGAGGAAGAGTACAAAACCCTCATCACAATTCTATATCTGGAAATGAAAATTCTAGTGGACCACCTATGGGTCCAAAGTGATTCGTATTTGGTGATCATGATTATTAATGGTGATTATGATATTTGAGATGAAGAGCTAGTCCCCATTAATGACTATGTGTGAATGGGGGGGTTAGTATAATTCCCTTCAGATCTAATATTAACCCACATCTTATGTTCTGAAAATGACTAGGAATATTTGTTGTCAATTTCAAATATAAAATTATACGATATATAATAGGACAACTACTACAAATATGGCTTATAATAATGCTAAAAATGGCCTTTAAAAGCGCTAAAAAAGAATTATTACTCTCGGAAAAGATAAAGGGGGGTCCACATTATCAGCGCTAGAAATAGCGCTGATAAAGGGGGACTTTTATCAGCGCTAAGAAAGCGCTGATAAAGGTAGTATTTATCAGCGCTATTTTCAGCGCTGATAAATGTATAATATATCAGCTCTATTTTGAGCGTTGATAAAAACTACCTTTATCAGCGCTCAAAATAGCGCTGATATATTATCCATTTATCAGCGCTTAACTAGCACTGATAAAGGCCAAAGATCCTATCCAAAACCAGAACCAGCACAGAACCTGCCCAGCACCTGCACACATTACAGCACCTGCATAGAGTCCAAACAAAACCTGCACACAGCACACACAACACCCACACACAAAGCATAGAAGAACAAAAATGATACATACAATTACTTGAAACCCTGAATACAAAACAAAAAACTTCTATATACATTTCAAACAATCTTTAATTTTGTTAAAATTATATTTATCCAAAAATTAGTTAAAAAACAATGATGTTCCATCCTTTTTGGATCCATCCGCTCTAAAAAATTATCGTCCAGGGCGGCGGTTTCCGAACAAAGCATTCGAACTGAGGAAAAAGATTTCACCTATATAATAAAATAAATATTATGTTAGTAATACAATAATGAAATAAAGAATTGGTTTGCTAAATGGAATTATACTCGTGAGGCACAAAACATAAAATAAACAATTACCGAAATGGGTGCATGGTTAGGGATAATCATCTATAATAATCAAATGGCCCAATGTTTAGTAGAACATGGGCTATTTAATTATTCAAGGGTGAATAGATAAACCTACAGTTTGGTTCTAAGGTTATGATGGTCTCACATTGATGGTTAATGGTTTGTCAAATAATGTCATGAACTTGTGTAAGATTTGAGTTTTGGTGGAAGTATCTCTATATGGTTGAATGAAGGATTGTAATCCACTCAATGAAACTATATGGATTAGAAGATTGTGTATATTGATTCCCACATTGTTGGAAAATGATTTATTTTACCCTTAGGTCTAATAATTCACCTAAGTAATGAGTGGAATTAACAAATTTTCACTATCAACCATTAAAGCGGGTTACCCTCATATATACCTCATTCCACTCAACAAAACCCTTTACACGCACTCTCCTACTTTTCCCTTCCCCCATGGGATATCTCCCTTACTATTGAGATAAATCAAATATTATCAATTACATTAAAAGAGTGGTGCAATATCTTCAACCCTATTATCCTCCTCTATTGGATACCAATGATGGGCCTTTTTCAATGAAATTAAACCTTGGCTATATACCTATAGCCATAGTTATATACCATGTCTATATGTCCCCCCATTCCATAAAAAAGAAGCACCCCTGCCCCCTTCCCTAGAACACCCCCTACACACTGCCCACCCTCGAGCACACCCCCTACCCCTGCACACTCCCTGCCCCCTGAACACCCCCTGCCCCCTTCCCCAGCACACCCTTGCCCATTGCACTTGCCCCCTTCCCATTGCACACCCCCTGCCCACCCCCTATATATTTCAAAATAACCCAGCACACCTCCTACCCCTCCCCCCCTACAACTTTCCCCCTTCCCCCTCCCCTAGAAAACCACCCCTGTCCTCTCACCCTATCCCATGCACATTATAAAGAAAATACCTTGTTGGAAATTGTGCTAAATTTACATTATACACATCATATATATCAACACATTCTCATGTACTTTCATTCAATGTAAATACACATATATAGAATCTCTACATCTCATAAGAAAACCCTCTTGAAAATTCATAAACACATTAAATCCATTTGAAAACACCCATCACACAACTTTCTCATTTCTTCAAACACATTTAAAGGACTTAAGCATGAAAATCCACAAGAAATACAACTACATTCATTTTAAAAATAAATTTCAAGTCTATACACACCCCAAATTCCTTTGATAACACATTTTTAACCACACAAAAATTTCATATAGTACACTTATTAAGAAAATACAGCATAATAAAATCATCATATAATGTAAAAGCATGGAATCACCTACATAAAGCGTGGAATCTTCCAAAATCTGCTGGAAAACATAAAACCACACCTCCATAATACCTTAATAAGGACTGATTATACATTAATATTGAATATATTAATGTAAACCCATGTTTAACTTGTGGTATTCCATGAGTTTTACATCCCACAAGGATAGAGGGTCATGATTTAATGTCTTACAGAGATGTAAGACCTAGGTGGATAAAAACACTTATAAAGGTGGATCAGGTAGGTACATCTCTAGGAGGTATCACCTAGAATGTTTACCTGATAGATGGATCAAAACGCCCAATGAGGTCTAACCCAAGTGTGGTGCATCCCATAAAGGTAAGGTTTCTCATTTTTAAGACTTATTCGGATGCCACTAAGGGAAATACAAGAGGGAAAATAAGCAAAGGTGTACCCCAGTGAGGGGATCACCATGGTTTACCATTGGTTGGGATTTAACCTCATGAAGGCTTCCTACGTACCCTATTTAGAATACAAGGATCAAAACCCACATATTTAAAAGAGTTATGTTGTGGGTATTACCCATGGTTAGCTTCCCTTCACACTAGGAATACTCCTGGTTGGATGAGTATGGGTTTTGTGGGGATTATGCATTGTCAGATTCTTAGGTTCTTCCAAGAGTAGCAATGGGATGAATGGGACATATGTGCTAAGATGGACCATGTGAATGGTGTGATCCTTGTAAAGAGGCACGAGGCACAAAAAACATGTGGAAATGTCTGTAAACATTATTTGTGGTGGACATAGGGCTTATCAGACTCCCCATACCTTCCATAAA
Organism: Viscum album; assembly: GCA_963277665.1. Taxonomy (NCBI): domain Eukaryota; kingdom Viridiplantae; phylum Streptophyta; class Magnoliopsida; order Santalales; family Viscaceae; genus Viscum; species Viscum album. Next base: position 172,366,519 of record OY728119.1, on the reverse strand, counting down.
CACCTTTAAATATCACGAGGACCAGATTATACATGATGGTTCATCACAGGGTTGATTCTTTTGATGATGTACTGGTCATTTGAGCTTGGATTTCATCTCAACCAGCCTTTCCCTTACTTGAATTATCATGGGAAACATATTTTGGTTCCAAAAAATCCCTCAATGATACTGATTATCTCATGCATCTACCTAGAAATAATTGTGCAATTCAAACAACAACACATGTGCTCAAATACAAGTTCAAACAAACGAGATATAGAAAATGGATTTTTTTGATCCTCAGCGGTTTCGTCGTCCACCCCATACGTACTTCACACCATCATTCCTTACTTCAATATTGATTTGTTCAAAGATCAACAATATGAATCCGGGGATAGAAAACATTTAGTAATAAATTAAGATTTCAACACATCGGAGCATTCTCAATTCACCAAAGAAGGTTGGAGGATAATCAATGATCATATATAGATAACATAACTGGTAGGAATTCACTTTCAACTTATTTGTGTACAATCTTCCATCAGGTATGTTTCCCATTTGTTTCTAAACACATTTATATCATCTTCTGAATATGAGTTTTTGTGACAGTCATAGTAGTACTGATAAAATATAAATACACAAAGGATTAATAAATATTTTAAATGAACTCGTAATGATTTTCCAAAATACCTCATCAGGGTTGCTAGTTTGTTGATGAAATACAATATCTTTCATAAATTTACAAACATAATAACCACAGTCTTTTCCGTTTGTTTGTTTTGGACACTACAGAAACATTGACAATAATAAGTAATTTGTTTTGATATGTGTTTGGATAGTGAAATGTTATTATATATACCTAGATACTTTTCCAGTTGTAGATATTGTAGGCGTGCTACTCCTTATGCCTTGGATTCATTCCATGCATTAGATGATATTGATGCACCTCCCTATCATAATAGAATCCTTATTAAAAGATATCATAAATTATATAACTATATATTTAGTTTTAAAATGTTCGGTCTAGTGTATTACAAATTAACAAACTCCATCATGCATGGTTGGTTTGTTGGATATCCATTCGTTGAATCCAAAAAAATAAATATTTGGAGTATCCAAATTGACTGCAATCACCATCCAATGATCCCTCAAAATAAAAAAAGGAATAAGTAAAGGAAGAAATGAAAATATAGTTGACATGATTAAATTGTAGATTTTTACCCCTGCATTGTTGGCATTAAAAAGAGTCTGTCATCCATAATTTTTTTTTCAAACGATTTGAGCAGGGATTGTAACACCCAAATTTTTATGAGTAATATTTTGTTTTTATATATCATCAAAGGAATCTTTCACTACACACTTGCTTGGCTTACTTTACACGCAATCGCGACCTTCCTCGATAGCTTGTGTTGTACGCAATACCGAGTTTTACTAAACAACGATATATTGTTATGAACTAGCCGTTATGAATAGTGTTAACTAAATTTTGAATTTTATAACATTATTATTCATATTACACATTTCTAGAACATGTTATAAGAACAAAATAATTTTTTTCGGGTAAAATAAGTATTTTTCAAAAAATGCAGTTTTGCCGCCTTTTGATGGCGCACCCACATTAAATATAGTTTTTGACATGTTTATAAGTTCAATTTGACAAAATAAAATTATTCTTTGGAATCAAGAAATAAAAATTTACTTTGGATAAATTTTTCATATTATTCTGGTAACTTTCACATTTTAATGAATAGTAAAAACACGCTTTATTTTAATTAAAAACAATTTTTTTTATCGTAATATCTTATGTGGTTAAATTATAATATTTAAAGGTTTTAAAGTATAAATAGAATATATTTTTACCATTTAATATAATGTATGTCATTAGCATTGATTTTACCTTGAATTCATAAGTTAAATCAATTCAATCTTTTGCAATGTTTTAAACAAAAACCCGTTTTTATTCGACAACGGGATTAATTTTAATTTAATTTCTGCAAGTTCTGTGTTTTGAATTTTAGAAAATGGATTCCATATTTGGAACCAGTGGGTCCAAATTATGTTAATAGGATACTTTTTATTTTTGGGAATTATGAATAGTAACTACGGTAAATTTTATTTACCATAGTTAAAGATAAATCGGGTAATTAATGGTAAATATAATATTTTAAAATTTACCCTAACAAATTTCAAAATTCTATTGGATGACTAAAAAACGACCCATATCACCTAAGGGTCGGATTAGAATCATTTAATGGACATTTGTCCATGAAAATAACTTAATTATTATTAAAACCAAAGAAAGTGACAACATGTCACTCTCTTAAATCTTATAAGTATATTAATTTTAATTTAGTGATAAACTTCATGAAACTTCTAACATGAATAGTCTCCAGAAATATAATTAAATCATCTACATCATAGGAATTTATTTATAATTTTTAGGTATTAAATAATTATCATTTATTATGACAGAAAGGTGATGCAGTAATTGTCTTTTTAATGAAATATTGACAGAATTGATGTTATAAATTTCCAAATAAATGTAATTTGAGACTTTTTATGACTTACACTAATTTTATAGGTTACTATGATATATTAGTGTTGATTTTATAAACTTGGTTTGAACATATAATTATGTTATGACTTTCACAAAAATCATATATCAAATAGTGTCAAAATTGACACAAAATAGTTTTTAAATCAAATATTATATTATTAATTGTTATTTTATTCCTAAAAATCTAAGGTTCGGCCAAATGACTTAGATAAGGATATATATATTAATAATAAACAATTTGGGGTTCGTTTGGTATGTTATAGTAAGTGTATTAACCATATAGTGAAAGAAAAAAAAAGACACGGTAAAAGTTAAATTATTTAACATGGAGTTAAATATAATTGATAATGTTAAAATAATACCCTAAACTTGTCTAAATCCTATTGTTTGATAGGATTTCGACCCATCCCCACTTTAGCTTCGAAATAAGACCCTTTGGAACCATTATAAACCGATTTTGACTTTAATATAAAATAATATTTTGAGATATTCCTAAGGTGCCCCTCTCCTCCCTTATAAAAGGGCACCTCCTCCCCCTCATCCTCACACCAATTTGAGCACTCAAGCTCGGCCAACCCCTGAAATTTTCTCCTCTACACTTCCCTAGAATCATCCTAGAGGTCCTGGTCGTCTTCAAAGACCAATTTTAGTTCCCTAAGTGGAGGATTCAAAGAGGCGTTCCAAAGAAGAGGTAATATCCGTTACCGCTCTTTTCAATTTCTTTCTTCTTCAACTTCTTCTCCTTTAGTTGTTTCATGATAAAGTAATAACATCAGTATTACTTACATACTGATATGTTATTATAAATATGAAACAACCCTAATTCACCTTCTATCCATCCTACGGAAAAATGAAATCACCGCGCGTGCGTACATACGGAATACCGTCTCCACGCCGTGGTGTAATCTATTTTCCACCACCACCTTACAAGGATGGGTATAATGGTGTAATGAGTAACTATTTATGATTATTATAAAGTAATATTGATACTGAAATAATATATATATACTCCAATACCATTCCACGATCATAGGAACGATATCATCACTCGTGCGTACGTACGGAATACCGTCTCCACGATGTGATGCGACTCGTTCTACATGATCATAATTACATAGTAATTATATAAATTAATTGAATGAATAAATCTGATATATGTTACACTAATACCATTCTGGATATAAGGTATCTATAACCTTAAAAGAATAATAAGAATTTATTCGGCAAAACACGCATAAGAACAAAAGGCAATAAAGACCCGAGTAACAAGTAACAATGAAATATTACTAACAAGAAGCTAAGAATATGACCATATATGATATCATATCAATATGTATGATTCTGGGATAAGTCAATAACATTATTTAAACCATTATAAAGGAGGTTCGGACATGTACAAAGCAAATCAGACCTAAGGTAAGGGAAATATCACAATCTCATTTTTATCCGAGATTGTTTATACTTTGGTAATTACGGGGGTGTATTTTATCATCCACATCCATGTTTACTAAATATGTAATATTATTTCCATCCACCTACAATTGTTTAATTCCAATTTTACCCTTTGGTGAGTTTTTAGTAAAGGATATTAAAGGAATCTTTTGTCGTTTTTCGTACGAGGTACTTTTTGACTTTTCCGATAAAATTACGAAGAATGTTTTTTTAACTTATACGACATGAATGGATTTTTAAGAAACTTACTTTAAAAGTTTTCAATATTATTTTTAATCAACTTCTTTAAGTTTATAATTATACGACATGTTAAGAAAGGAAAAGTGTTTTTGAAGTAGAAAGGATATTTTCCTCAAGAATGGAGTTCAAGTATTTTATCAAAATTATTTTCCATCTACGATAATAAAAGGGTTCTGTTTTTATCCCTATTATTACATTGGTTTGATTATGTTGTGATGGAAATATTTTTATGAATTCCTTTATCTTATATGAATTTTTTTATGATGTCATGTTGTTTAAGAATCCCATTTTTATTACATGGGTTACGCTATGATGTATGGTTTATGATTATGTGTCACACATAAGAAAGGATTCATTATGAGATGGGTGGGACCTATATCTCCCTCCAATGCATTGGGTAAAGATTTTATATCTCATGAGATAGACATGGCTGGAACGGTAGGTTATACCGGTTCAGTGAAACAGGACTGGAACGAGGGTGACTCGGTTCAGAAAGAGACTTTGTCCACTAAGATAGTCTTGGCAATGAGTCATGACTAAAAAGAAATGATTTTCCATGATTATGTGTGCATGCCACAAAGTTTCAAGTTTTATGTTATGATTATGGGGATCTCATTTTCACTTCTATGATTTGTTCAATGTTAAGATATTATGATCTCTTTTGCAGGTTATGATTTTCAAAAAGAGATGATATGATTTTAATTTCCTTTATTTGCCCTTGCTGAGCATTTGAGCTCACCCTTTTATGTTTTCTTTTCCCCAGGCCAGGAAGATGGATATTAAGTAGAATATGCTAAAAGGGACCCTAGATATGATGAAATAAATGGGAGACACTATAGAAGATTTATGAACCAGTTGTTTATGTGTCCCAGTTTCTAAAGACACTATACCTATACGGTCCTTTGTGGTTTTGTCATATGTTGTAATAAGTGTGCTTCAATTTTGATGTATTAACAATGTATGTAAAGTATGGGTCGTTATAGTTGGTATCAGAGGAAAGGTATAGTAAACCTATGGAAACTAGGATGTGAAAGCCTTAGTAAGAACCCTAAGGATAAGTCTAAGAATATAACACAATCTTAGTGTTTTAGAAATGGCCATGAATACCCTAGGATAAAACCTTAAGTGTGAGATTTTATCCTTGATTATGTGGTTTTCCTATTACAATTAGTGTTTCTCACACTATTCTTCTGGGTTTTAGTCAATGGATGGAACCCGAAGGAACCGTGTTAATGCGGAATGCGATGGGCAATGCAATGATTGTCCCCCTGAGCAACCAAACGATATGGGAGCTGGAATGCAAAATCTTGTAGCCATGCTCACACAACTTTCTCAAGCTATGAATCATGCAGGACTTCCAAACGAGCAAAGGAAGGAGCAACATTCTGTTGAATCCTTCATGAGGCAGCGTCCACCTTCTTTCAGTGGGTCTACTACTCCATTAGTTGCTGAACAATGGATTATTACTACTGAAAAGATATTTTCAGTTCTTCAATGTTCCGAACATGATAAAGTCATCCTAGCAGTGTATCGTTTGGAAGGAGATGCTGATCAATGGTGGAATCTTATTAAGAATACGAGGAAAAGGGATGAAATTGAGTCTATGGAATGGGATGAGTTCAAGAACTTATTTTTCAATAAGTACTTCCCTCGTATTCTCCGAACAAAGATGGAGAAAGAGTTTCTTGAACTAATGCAAAAGGATGATGAATCTGTTTGTATATACGAAGCGAATTTTACAAGACTTGCAAGGTATGCATCTGGCATTATCATCCAACCTGAAAGTAAAGTTGATCGATTTTTCAGTGTCTTAAAACCAAGTCTTCGAAGGGCATTAGCTATAAGAGACTTCAGTAGCTATGAAGAAATTGTGCGTTGTGCTATCAAGGTAGAAATGGAAGTTGGTGTTCCATATCCATCTCACGGTTTTGACAAGAAACGAAAGATGGAGTTCAAGGAGAAATCTCAGAATAATGGTGAAAAGAAGATGAATGTTTCCTTATGCACAAAGTATGGAAAGAAGCATGGTGGAGATTGTCTTAAAGGGACTAGAAAATGTTTTAAGTGTGGAAAAGAAGGTCATCGAGCAGCTGAGTGTCGAAGTAATGGAAAAAGGGATTCTAATGATGTGAATAAAGAAAACACTGTAGAGAACGCACAACCAACACTTCAATGCTTCAAGTGCAGGGAAATGGGGCATTATGCTAATAAATTCCCAAATTCAAGGGCTAGTGATGATCGACATGAGCAACTGCTTAAGGAAAAGGACAAAGGGAAGTCACATAAGATCACTATTAGAAATGTTGAATATGACAACGATGTGGTGGAATGATTAAGTTTTTATATAATGGGATTCCAAAATAATGTTGTATCATGGAATATTGGAATATTTATGTATTGGTCTAATGTGGTATTCAAAGTGATTGAGATATTATGCGCATAATGAAGGGAAAACGAGAAAACGAAATGTTTAACAGTATTCATGAGCTCATGATTGATATAAGGACTAAGTGATATCATGGTTTGAGTATATAGAATTTTGAGGATTTTGGTATATGGAAGGTGTTAACTTTTAACTGCATTCAGGTTTTCACTAAGGTATTCTAGAGAATACATGATTAAGGAATTTGAATGTTTGGAATGGTACCAACAAAACATATCTTATGGTATATGGGGATCGACGATGGTATTAAATCTCTTGTAATCGTTTTCACTATGTTATGAGAGTGGACTGAAGTATTATGGATAAGCCTAAAGATTGGAATGGATTATGTTGGACATAAGTTAGTATTGTTTAAGGATAGATTTTTTTTTTCGATATTATTGATGGGGTGTTATAGTAATATAGTTTTAGAAAAAGGACAACCTGCAGGATGGGCGACAACCCATTGCGTCGGACAAGTCTGTGGAAATCGAACCCACAACCGAAGTGCGACTGGCCTTTATCGCCTACCACTGGCCTACAGGAAGTCCCTGTTTAGTAGAAACTAGTTTTATTATATTAAGCTGTATGATATATGATGTATAAGTCCATTTTAAAAAACATATATGATTAATCTCACTATAGATCGACTTATGTATATAATTTTTGCTAACCTTTTGTTTGAGACAGATGGAATGACCCGTCATTCTATCACATGATCTGCTAACACTTCACGAATAACAAATTCAACTTCATTTATTTAAGAGATGAAGTGGAAATTATTCAAGGCACGAACAACAGTGAGATTGTACCAAAATAAAGTAAGTATTTATTCTAATTCAAATTTTCAACTTTAGGGAAATGATCTTGAAAACCAAAAATGTTTTCCTAGTGCTCTTATATCTGATTAATCAGATGGTACCTTAGATCATCACAAATTTATGGCTTTGTGATTGCTAGATTTTCCATAGCCATGTTCTCTACCACTCTCCATCAGAACATGATGGTTAGATTTCTCTTCCATATCCATATTTTCACTTACGTGGAAACCCAGTGATTAGTTTATTTGGGTAATCGTTACATTTCATACTTTAGTTTTTAAATCCAAGTTTTGGTATTCCTTTTTACGATGTGGGTTTCTATTAAAGAAACTTTCGAATAGTAAACCATTTATAACCCCGAAGAATTTCGAGGGCGAAATTCTTTTTAAGGGGGGTAGAATGTAACACCCGAGAGTTTTATGAGTAATATTTTGTTTTTATATATCATCAAAGGAATCTTTCACTACACACTTGCTTGGATTACTTTACACGCAATCGCGACCTTCCTCGATAGCTTGTGTTGTACGCAATACCGAGTTTTACTAAACAACGATATATTGTTATGAACTAGCCGTTATGAATAGTGTTAACTAAATTTTGAATTTTATAACATTATTATTCATATTACACATTTCTATAACATGTTATAAGAACAAAATAATTTTTTTCGGGTAAAATAAGTATTTTTAAAAAAATGCAGTTTTGCCGCCTTTTGATGGCGCACCCACATTAAATCTAGTTTTTGACATATTTATAATTTAAATTTGACAAAATAAAATTATTCTTTGGAATCAAGACATAAAAATTTACTTTGGATAAAATTTTCATATTATTCTGGTAACTTTCACATTTTAATGAATAGTAAAAACACGCTATATTTTAATTAAAAACAATTTTTTTTTATCGTAATATATTATGTGGTTAAATTATAATATTGAATGGTTTTAAAGTATAAATAGAATATATTTTTACCATTTAATATAATGTATTCATTAGAATTTATTTTACCTTGAATTCATAAGTTAAATCAATTCAATCTTTTGCAATGTTTTAAACAAAAACCCGTTTTTATTCGACAACGGGATTAATTTTAATTTAATTTCTGCAACTTCTATGTTTTGAATTTTAAAAAATTAATTCCATATTTGGAATCAGTGGGTCCAAATTATTTTAATAGGATACTTTTTATTTTTGGGAATTATGAATAGTAACTACGGTAAATTTTATTTACCATAGTTAAAGGTAAATGGGGTAATTAAGGGTAAATATAATATTTTAAAATTTACCCTAAAAAATGTCAAAATTCTATTGGATGACTAAAAAACGACCCATATCACCTAAGGGTCGGATTAGAATCATTTAATGGACATTTTTCCATGAAAATAACTTAATTGTTATTAAAACCAAAGAAAGTGACAACATGTCACTCTCTTAAATCTTATAAGTATATTAATTTTAATTTAGTGATAAACTTCATGAAACTTCGAACATGAATAGTCTCCAGAAAGCTAATGAAATCATCTACATCATAAGAATTTATTTAGAATTTTTAGGGATTAAATAATTATCATTTATTATGACAGATAGATGATGCAGTAATTGTCTTATTAATGAAATATTGACAAAATTGATGTTATAAATGCCCAAATAAATGTAATTTGAGACTTTTTATGACATAAAATAATTTTCTAGGTTACTATGATATATTAGTGTTGATTTAAGAAACTTGGTTCGGACATATAATTCTGTTATGACTTTCACAAAAATCATATATCAAATAGTGTCAAAATTGACACAAAATAGTTTTTAAATCAAATATTATATTATTAATTGTTATTTTATTCCTAAAAATCTAAGGTTCGGCCAAATGACTTAGATAAGGATATATATATTAATAATAAACAATTTGGGGTTCGTTTGGCATGTTATAGTAAGTTTATTAACCATATAGTGAAAGAAAACAAAAAGACACGGTAAAAGTTAAATTATTTAACTTAGAGTTAAATCTAATTGATAAGGTTAACATAATACCCTAAACTTGTCTAAATCCTATTGGTTGATAGGGTTTCGACCCATCCCCACTTTAGCTTCGAAATAAGACCCTTTGGAACCATTATAAACCGATTTTGACTTTAATATAAAATAATATTTTGAGATATTCCTAAGGTGCCCCTCTCCTCCCTTATAAAAGGGCACCTCCTCCCCCTCCCCCTCACACCAATTTGAGCACTCAAGCTCGGCCAAACCCTGCCATTTTCTCCTCTCCACTTCCCTAGAATAATCCTAGAGGTGCTGGTCTTCTTCAAAGACCAATATTAGTTCCCTATGTAGAGGATTCAAAGAGGCGTTCCAAAGAAGAGATAATATCTGTTACCGATCTTTTCAATTTCTTTCTTCTTCAACTTCTTCTCCTTTAGTTGTTTCATGATAAAGTAATAACATCAGTATTACTTACATACTGATATGTTATTATAAATATGAAAAAACCCTAATTCACCTTCTATCCATCCTACGGAAAAATGAAATCACCACGCGTGCGTACGTACGGAATACCGTCTCCACGCCGTGGTGTAATCTATTTTCCACCACCACCTTACAAGGATGGGTATAATGGTGTAATGAGTAAATATTTATGATTATTATAATGTAATATTGATACTGAAATAATATATATATACTACAATACAATTCCACGATCATAGGAACGATATCATCACTCGTGCGTACGTACGGAATACCGTCTCCACGATGTGATGCGATTTGTTCTACATGATCATCATTACATAGTAATTATATAAATGAATTGAATGAATAAATATGATATATGTTACACTAATACCATTCTGGATATAAGGTATCTATAACCTTAAAAGAAGAATAAGAATTTATTCGGCAAAACACGCATAAGAACAAAAGGCAATAAAGACCCGAGTAACAAGTAACAATGAAATATTACTAACAAGAAGCTAAGAATATGACCATATATGATATCATATCAATATGTATGATTCTGGGATAAGTCAATAACATTATTTAAACCATTATACAGGAGCTTTGGACACGTACAAAGCAAATCAGACCTAAGGTAAGGGAAATATCACAATCTAATTTTTATCCGAGATTGTTTATACTTTGGTATTTACTGGGGTGTATTTTATCATCCACATCCATGTTTACTAAATATGTAATATTATTTCCATCCACCTACAATTGTTTAATTCCAATTTTACCCTTTGGTGAGTTTTTAGTAAAGGATATGAAAGGAATCTTTTGTCGTTTTTCGTATGAGGTACTTTTTGACTTTTCCGACAAAAGTACGAAGAATGTTTTTTTTAACTTATACGGCATGAATGGATTTTTAAGAAACTTACTTTAGAAGTTTTCAAGTTTATTTTTAATCAACTTCTTTTAGTTTATTATTGTACGACATGTCAAGAAAGGAAAAGTGTTTTTGAAGTAGAAAGGATATTTTCCTCAAGAATGGAGTTCAAGTATTTTATCAAAATTATTTTCCATCTAAGATAATAAAAGGGTTATGTTTTTATCCCTATTATTACATTGGTTTGATTATGTTGTGATGGAAATATTTTTATGAATTCCTTTATCTTATATGAATTGTTTTATGATGTCATGTTGTTTAAGAATCCCATTTTTATTACATGGGTTACGCTATGATGTATGGTTTATGATTATGTGGCACACATAAGAAAGGATTCATTATGAGATGGGTGGGACCTATCTCCCTCCAATGCATTGGGTAAAGATTTTATATCTCATGAGATAGACATGGCTGGAACGGTAGGTTATACCGGTTCAGTGAAACAGGACTGGAACGAGGGTGACTCGGTTCAGAAAGGGACTTTGTCCACTAAGATAGTCTTGGCAACGAGTCATGAATAACAAGAAATGATTTTCCATGATTATGTGTGCATGACACAAAGTTTCAAGTTTTATGTTATGATTATGGGGATCTCATTTTCACTTCTATGATTTGTTCCATGTTAAGATATTATGATCTCTTTTGCAGGTTATGATTTTCAAAAAGATATGATATGATTTTTATTTCCTTTATTTTCCCTTGCTGAGCATTTGAGCTCACCCTTTTATGTTTTCTTTTCCCAAGGTCAGGAAGATGGATATTAAGTAGAATATGCTAAAAGGGACCCTAGATATGATGAAATAAATGGGAGACACTGTAGAAGATTTATGAACCAGTTGTTTATGTTTCCTAGTTTCTAAAGACACTATACCTATACGATCCTTTGTGGTTTTGTCATATGTTGTAATAAGTGTGCTTCAATTTTGAAGTGTTAACAATGTATGTAAAGTATGGGTCGTTGTAGTTTGTATCAGAGGAAAGGTATAGTCAACCTATGGAAACTAGGATGTGAAAGCCTTAGTAAGAACCCAAAGGATAAGTCTAAGCATAGAACACAATCTTAGTGTTTTAGAAATTGCCATGAATACCCTAGGATAAAACCTTAAGTGTGAAATTTTATCCTTGATTATGTGGTTTTCCTATTATAATTAGTGTTGCTCACACAATTCTTCTTGGTTTGAGTCAATGGCTGGAACCCGAAGGAACCGTGTTAATGTGGAATGCGATGGGCAATGCAATGATTGTCCCCCTGAGCAACCAAACGATATGGGAGCTGGAATGCAAAATCTTGTAGCCATGCTCACACAACTTTCTCAAGCTATGAATCATGCAGGACTTCCAAACGAGCAAAGGAAGGAGCAACATTCTGTTGAATCCTTCATGAGGCAGCGTCCACCTTCTTTCAGTGGGTCTACTGATCCATTAGTTGCTGAACAATGGATTAGTACTACTGAAAAGATATTTTCAGTTCTTCAATGTTCCGAACATGATAAATTCATCCTAGCAGTGTATCTTTTGGAAGGAGATGCTGATCAATGGTGGAATCTTATTAAGAATACGAGGCAAAGGGATGAAATTGAGTCTATGGAATGGGACGAGTTCAAGAAATTATTTTTCAATAAGTACTTCCCTCGTATTCTCCGAACAAAGATGGAGAAAGAGTTTCTTGAACTAAAGCAAAAGGATGATGAATCTGTTGGTATATACGAAGCGAATTTTACAAGACTTGCAAGGTATGCATCTGGAATTATCATCCAACCTGAAAGTAATGTTGATCGATTTTTCAGTGTCTTAAAACCAAGTCTTCGAAGGGCATTAGCTATAAGAGACTTCAGTAGCTATGAAGAAATTGTGCGTTGTGCTATCAAGGTAGAAATGGAAGTTGGTGTTCCATATCCATCTCATGGTTTTCACAAGAAACGAAAGATGGAGTTCAAGGAGTAATCTCAGAATAATGGTGAAAAGAAGATGAATGTTTTCTTATGCACAAAGTGTGGAAAGAAGCATGGTGGAGATTGTCTTAAAGGGACTATAAAATGTTTTAAGTGTGGAAAAGAAGGTCATCGAGCAGCTGAGTGTCGAAGTAATGGAAAAAGGGATTCTAATGATGTGAATAAAGCAAACACTGTAGAGAACGCACAACCAACACTTCAATGCTTCAAGTGCAAGGAAATGGGGCATTATGCTAATAAATGCCCTAATCCAAGGGTTAGTGATGATCGACATGAGAAACCGCTTAAGGAAAAGGACAAAGGGAAGTCACATGCGATCACTATTGGCAATGTTGAATATGACAACGATGTGGTGGAATGATTTAGTGTTTATATAATGGGATTCCAAAATAATGTTGTATCATGGAATATTGGAATATTTATGTATTGGTCTAATGTGGTATTCAAAGTGATTGAGATATTATGCGCATAATGAAGGGAAAACGAGAAAACGAAATGTTTAACAGTATTCATGAGCTCATGATTGATATAAGGACTAAGTGATATCATGGTTTGAGTATATAGAATTTTGAGGATTTTGGTATATGGAAGGTGTTAACTTTTAACTGAATTCATGTTTTCACTAAGGTATTCAAGAGAATACATGATTAAGGACTTTGAATGTTTGGAATGGGACCAAAAAAACATATCTTATGATATATGGGGATCGACGATGGTATTAAATCTCTGGTAATCGTTTTCACTATGTTATGAGAGTGGACTGCAGTATTATGGATAAGCCTAAAGATTGGAATGGATTATGTTGGACATAAGTTAGTATTGTTTAAGGATAGAATTTTTTTTCGATATTATTGATGGGATGTTATAGTAATATAGTTTTAGAAAAAGGACAACCTACAGGATGGGCGACAACCCATTGCGTCGGACAAGGCTGTGGAAATCGAACCCACAACCGAAGTGCGACTGGCCTTTATCGCCTACAACTGGCCTATAGGAAGTCCCTGTTTAGTAGAAACTAGGTTTATTATATTAAGCTGTATGATATATGATGTATAAGTCCATTTTAAAAACTATATATGATTAATCTCACTATAGATCGACTTATGTATATAATTTTTGCTAACCTTTTGTTTGAGACAGATGGAATGACCCGTCATTCTATCTCATGATCTGCTAACACTTCACGAATAACAAATTCAACATCATTTAATTAAGAGATGAAGTGGAAATTGTTCAAGGCACGAACAACAGTGAGATTGTACCAAAATAAAGTAAGTATTTATTCTAATTAAAATTTCCAACTTTAGGGAAATGATCTTGAAAACCAAAAATGGTTTCCTAGTGCTCTTATATCTGATTAATCAGATGGTACCTTAGATCATCATAAATTTATGGCTTTGTGATTGATAGCTTTTCCATAGCCATGTTCTCTAACACTCTCCATCAGAACATGATGGTTAGATTTCTCTTCCATATCCATATTTTCACTTATGTGGAAACCCAGTGATTAGTTTATTTGGGTAATCGTTACATTTCATACTTTAGTTTTTAAAGCCAAGTTTTGGTATTCCTTTTTACGATGTGGGTTTCTATTAAAGAAACTTTCGAATAGTAAAAAATTTATAACCCCGACGAATTTCGAGGGCGAAATTCTTTTTAAGGGGGGTAGAATGTAACACCCGAGATTTTGATGAGTAATATTTTGTTTTTATATATCATCAAAGGAATCTTTCACTACACACTTGCTTGGCTTACTTTACACGCAATCACGACCTTCCTCGATAGCTTGTGTTGTACGCAATACCGAGTTTTACTAAACAATGATATATTGTTATGAACTAGCCGTTATGAATAGTGTTAACTATATTTTGAATTTTATAACATTATTATTCATATTACACATTTCTAGAACATGTTATAATAACAAAATAATATTTTTCGGGTAAAATAAGTATTTTTCAAAAAATGTAGTTTTGCCGCCTTTTGATGGCGCACCCAAATTAAATATAGTTTTTGACATGTTTATAAGTTCAATTTTACAAAATAAAATTATTCTTTGGAATCAAGAAATAAAAATTTACTTTGGATAAATTTTTCATATTATTCTAGTAACTTTCACATTTTAATGAATAGTAAAAACACGCTATATTTTAATTAAAAACAATTTTTTTTATCGTAATATCTTATGTGGATAAATTATAATATTGAATGGTTTTAAAGTATAAATAGAATATATTTTTACCATTTAATATAATGTATGTCATTAGCATTGATTTTACCTTGAATTCATAAGTTAAATCAATTCAATATTTTGCAATGTTTTAAACAAAAACCCGTTTTTATTCGACAACGGGATTAATTTTAATTAAATTTCTGCAACTTCTGTGTTTTGAATTTTAAAAAATAGATTCCATATTTGGAATCAGTGGGTCCAAATTATTTTAATAGGATACTTTTTATTTTTGGGAATTATGAATAGTAACTACGGTAAATGTTTTTTACCATAGTTAAAGGTAAATCGGGTAATTAAGGGTAAATATAATATTTTAAAATTTACCCTAACAAATATCAAAATTCTATTGGATGACTAACAAACGACCCATATCACCTAAGGGTCATATTAGAATCATTTAATGGACATTTTTCCATGAAAATAACTTAATTATTATTAAAACCAAAGAAAGTGACAACATGTCACTCTCTTAAATCGTATAAGTATATTAATTTTAATTTAGTGATAAACTTCATGAAACTTAGAAAATGAATAGTCTCCAGAAAGATAATGAAATCATCTACATCATAGGAATTTATTTAGAATTTTTATGGATTAAATAATTATCATTTATTATGACAGAAAGATGATGCAGTAATTGTCTTATTAATGAAATATTGACAGAATTGATGTTATAAATGCCCAAATAAATGTAATTTGAGACTTTTTATGACTTACAATAATTTTTTAGGTTACTATGATATATTATTGTTGATTTAATCAACTTTTTTCGAATATATAATTCTGTTATTACTTTCACAAAAATCATATATCAAATAGTGTCAAAATTGACACAAAATAGTTTTTAAATCAAATATTATATTATTAATTGTTATTTTATTCCTAAAAATCTAAGGTTCGGCAAAATGACTTAGATAAGGATATATATATTAATAATAAACAATTTGGGGTTCGTTTGGCATGTTATAGTAAGTGTATTAACCATATAGTGAAAGACAACAAAAAGACACGGTAAAAGTTAAATTATTTAACTTAGAGTTAAATCTAATTGATTAGGTTAAAATAATACCCTAAACTTCTCTAAATACTATTGGTTGATAGGAGTTAGACCCATCCCCACTTTAGCTTCGAAATAAGACCATTTGTAACCATTATAAACCGATTTTGACTTTAATATAAAATAATATTTTGAGATATTCCTAAGGTGCCCCTCTCCTCCCTTATAAAAGGGCACCTCCTCCCCCTCCTCCTCACACCAATTTGAGCACTCAAGCTCGGCCACCCCTGCCATTTTCTCCTCTCCACTTCCCTAGAATAATCCTAGAGGTCCTGGTCTTCTTCAAAGACCAATCTTAGTTCCCTAAGTGGAGGATTCAAAGAGGCGTTCCAAAGAAGAGGTAATATTCGTTACCGATCTTTTCAATTTCTTTCTTCTTCAACTTCTTCTCCTTTAGTTGTTTCATGATAAAGTAATAACATAAGTATTACTTACATACTGATATTTTATTATAAATATGAAACAATCCTAATTCACCTTCTATCCATCCTACGGAAAAATGAAATCACCGCGCGTGCGTACGTACGGAATACCGTCTCCACGCCGTGGTGTAATCTATTTTCCACCACCACCTTACAAGGATGGGTATAATGGTGTAATGAGTAACTATTTATGATTATTATAAAGTAATTTTGATATTGTAATAATATATATATACTCCAATACAATTCCATGATCATAGGAACGATATCATCACTCGTGCGTACGTACGGAATACCGTCTCCACGATGTGATGCGACTCGTTCTACATGATCATCATTACATAGTAATTATATAAATGAATTGAATGAATAAATATGATATATGTTACACTAATACCATTCTGGATATAAGGTATCTATAACCTTAAAATAAGAATAAGAATTTATTCGGCAAAACACGCATAAGAACAAAAGGCAATAAAGACCCGAGTAACAAGTAACAATGAAATATTACTAACAAGAAGCTAAAAATATGACAATATATGATATCATATCAATATGTATGATTCTGGGATAAGTCGATAACATTATTTAAACCATTATACAGGAGCTTTGGACACGTACAAAGCAAATCGGACCTAAGGTAAGGGAAATATCACAATCTCATTTTTATCCGAGATTGTTTATACTTTGGTATTTACTGGGGTGTATTTTATCATCCACATCCATGTTTACTAAATATGTAATATTATTTCCATCCACCTACAATTTTTTAATTCCAATTTTACCCTTTGGTGAGTTTTTAGTAAAGGATATGAAAGGAATCTTTTGTCATTTTTCGTACGAGGTACTTTTTGACTTTTCCGACAAAAGTACGAAGAATGTTTTTTTTAACTTATACGGCATGAATGGATTTTTAAGAAACTTACTTTACAAGTTTTCAAGTTTATTTTTAATCAACTTCTTTTAGTTTATAATTTTACGACATGTCAAGAAAGGAAAAGTGTTTTTGAAGTAGAAAGGATATATTCCTCAAGAATGGAGTTCAAGTATTTTATCAAAATTATTTTCCATATAAGATAATAAAAGGGTTCTGTTTTTATCCCTATTATTACATTAGTTTGATTATGTTGTGATGGAAATATTTTTATGAATTCCTTTATCTTATATGAATTGTTTTATGATTTCATGTTGTTTAAGAAACCCATTTTTATTACATGGGTTACGCTATGATGTATGGTTTATGATTATTTGGCACACATAATAAAGGATTCCTTATGAGATGGGTGGGACCTATATCTCCCTCCAATGCATTGGGTAAAGATTTTATATCTCATGAGATAGACATGGCTGGAACGGTAGGTTATATCGGTTCAGTGAAACAGGACTGGAACGAGGGTGACTCGGTTCCGAAAGGGACTTTGTCCACTATGATAGTCTTGGCAATGAGTCATGACTAACAAGAAATGATTTTCCATGATTATGTGTGCATGCCACAAAGTTTCAAGTTTTATGTTATGATTATTGGGATCTCATTTTCACTTCTATGATTTGTTCCATGTTAAGATATTATGATCTCTTTTGCAGGTTATGATTTTCAAAAAGATATGATATGTTTTTTATTTCCTTTATTTTCCCTTGCTGAGCATTTGTGCTCACCCTTTTATGTTTTCTTTTCCCCAGGTCAGGAAGATGGATATTAAGTAGAATATGCTAAAAGGGACCCTAGATATAAAGAAATAAATGGGAGACACTGTTGAAGATTTATGAACCAGTTTTTTATGTTTCCCAGTTTCTAAAGACACTATACATATACGGTCCTTTTTGGTTTTGTCCTATGTTGTAATAAGTGTGCTTCAATTTTGAAGTATTAACAATGTATGTAAAGTATGGGTCATTATAGGGATGACATTATTGTAGCCACTTTAACAGAATCTATTTTATCTTTTGAAGATGTGGTGTGAGGACTAATGAGTCCAAATATTTGTTCAAGGGGAAATCCCTTCAATTTTTTTTCATATATACGTTTGCGACAAATATAAAATGTATTTAGTCAAAATTATCAGAGTATATCATGTTTTGTAAAATCAAATCAGGAAAACTTACCTCATGTATACATTTACAACTGAGGCGCCTAGCCATTCATAATTGAGGAGTTAATTTACATTTTCCGCACTAATGAAATCTGATATCTCCTCTCCATACATATCTTTTTCGAAATCAACTATGTGAGTACTTTCGTCTTTCAACTTTGTATCCACATGAGCCTGCAAAGATATTAACTGTGGATATAGAATAGGCAGGATGAAGGTGCTCTCAGTAGACCGTTTCAATCAGTTGGTTGATCCTTGAGATAGTTTTGAGCTGATATTTCATTTCACCCCAAAGTCTTTTTCATTCTATAATAAAAATCATCGGTTCAGACCTTTTTTCCTTAAATGTTAAAGGTCCATCTTGAAAAATAAATTAGAAATGAACACCTTTTTGTCGACATGTTTTTTTACAAGAACTATCGGCCATATGGTGAATGTTCCAACATCTTGTTCAATCGTATAAATGTCGTCATCGTCATTTGGAACAGGTAGATCAGCACTCGGCTCATTAGCTATATTAATTGACACTCTAAGATTATCTTTTAGAAGCTATCTGTTGTGTAGCATGTCATTTTGTGTATTGAACACTATAGCCCTCGCTACAAGGTGATAGGTGAGAGTTGATAAATATAAATCACAGTCATTTTCACCCTATGAAATATTAGTACAAGAAAGGTATCAGTTTCTATGTAAATCAAATTTCATAGAAAAAATTATTTAAACATTGATTACCTCATCTAAGTCAGGTTTTTTAGGGGAATGGCTCGCCTCAAAGCTGGTGGGGGTGGGGCGAGATCGTCACACACGGGTTGTTGTTGAGTTGTTTCTTCTCTTTGCCTCTCCCCCATCAATTTTTCTATAATCTCTCTCTAGTATTGTAATTCTTCTTGAAAAATAGATAATTGTTCTTGCAACTTTTCCATTTTTTCATTTTGATCCCCCGCTTATTTTTGTTTTTGAAAATATGTTTGGGGTGTCACCCCAAAACCTGCACCTCTAACGCGGCCATACTTTTATGGATGTTTCAAGGCTGCTGAAAGTAAGTCTACATCCGATGCAGTTGTTGTTTATTCTTGTTACTATTTCAGATATAAAATATAGAAAAATAAGTAGTTATTGTAATGTAATAGTGATTTAAAGCAACTTAAATTTATATTATGTCATACTTACACATGTTTCCCACACTTTTTGTGTGTTCTCATCTATCAATGTCCCCTCTTTATTTACACAATCCTCCTTCCATAACACATGGCGTGGGATGGATATGGATTTCAATTTCGATTCATCAATCTACATATAAATAGAGAAACATGGTAATGGAGTTGTTTTATGTCACATACTAGTAGTAGGGTAGATTTAAATGACGTACCAATTTTTTATCAAGTTAAGCGTACCCCATCCTTGCTTTATGGTAAGGGTACGCTGGTTTTGTTGCGTGTTTTTTATTTTTAGCACTCAGTAGCTGTTTCATAAATAAATAACTTTCATTAAGAGTGATGAATACAATAAAACGTCAAACAACGTATTACCCCATACAATGTACCTGAAAAGTATGCTCCCCATGACGATTGCTAAACACATCACACGTTCCATGGGATATCAAGTGTGCGTAAAGAGGAGGTGGGTGTGGCTTGATTGCCCAGTCTACATCTTTTAGATGACATTTAGTTAAAACTATGTGGAAACCTTTATGAATCCTTCCTGCAACTCTTAATACATATTCCTTGTGTGAGACAACTACTATAAATGCTCTTTGAAATGGATGATGAAGAGTAAGTCAATGTTTTGGTATTTTATTTTAATTTAATAAATTAAAAAAACGATATCATAATGTTACTGTAATCTCTTCCCACATTAGTGTCTTCAGCCCAGTGAAAACATGGTTCCACGACTGTACATCAGTCTGCACGCGTTGTCGAGTGACGATTCCAATGTAGCTACTAAATATGGCTCTGTTTGGGTTAACATGTTGGCCTCACTTATTCCATCCCACCTCAAATTTGATGCCTTTTGCTTTTACCTTAAGGATTTTGGCCAACACTGTCAAACTACGATGATCTTGTTTTTTTTGTGCTTTCAGGGTTTCATTTCCAATCATTTCCTCAGAAGTAGCATCAATATCTTCCCCTGGAGTGCTAGCATCAGCAATGGGACCAGAAGCAACAGGTTGAGAAACCTGTTGTACCATAACCCTAGGACCAGCAACAACAGGTTGAGAAACCTGTTGTTGCTCTGCACTGGGACCACCAGCATCTGGTTGAGAAACCTGTTGTTGCTCTGCAGTGGGACCACCAGCTGCTGGTTGAAAGACATTTTGTGCCTCGGGATTGGGCGCATCAGCAGGTGGAGAAGTCATTATCTACATAAGTGGTTTAATATTTAATTTAGATTACATAAAAATAGCAGCGAACAGATAATAACATAATGTAACACAATGAATGTTACAATAAACAAATAACCTCATTATTGTACTCTCTTTTTTTCGTTAAAGCCTGAAGTGATTTGACTCCTCTATTTACTATGTAAATTCCTTCATTTTGGTCTCCTCTAACATACCAAACGCTGTCTACATTTGGACCGCTGTGAAATAATTGTGAAGTCCCTATAAAAGGGTCAAACTACATTGAAATTTCATCTGACCCTTCAGTTGTTTTGGTAGATAACAGAACAATTGACCAATTTTAGTTTGCGGGGTCTGGAATATAAAATACTTGTACTACCTGTGATGGCATTATAAATGGTTCTTCTTTTTTCCCTTCCATACAGAAATCATCTTTCACAAATCCTAATTCATCTATTTTAACTCCACTCCTGTTATCAACCCACTTTCATTGAAAAATAGGCACTTTTAATTTCGTATAATCCAACTCCCATATTCGTTTGATGATGCCAAAGTATGACATATTCGCATAAATTGGATTTTTGTCCTTAGCACCAGAAACATCCATCGCCTCAGCCACAAGTTTAAACCCACTATTAAGCATGGTACTGTCTTTATCTTGTTCATCAGTATAGAATATATAACTGTTAACTACATAAGCATTGTAAGATAATATATACACACTTGCTCCTCCGGCCAGCCATCGAAGTCATTCTGAAACTGAGTCTGGATTTTCATCTAACTGATTAAAAATATGGTCTCGAAACCATCCTATAAACTGTCGATTATGTGTATCTGATATCCATTTTTCAGCCCTAGAAGGATTCAAATGCCTAAGAATTACATTGTGGGTTTGAACATATGGGTCATCGTCGAAACTGTTATGAAAAACATAAAGGTGGGCCAGCTCCCAATCTATAATATTGATTGTGACAACTTCTCTTCCAGAAATTCCTACACCCTCAAGCCACTCAGTGTGGTGAGATTTCGGTAGGCCAACAATTTCCACACCAGACAGGTATTCGGTACAAAATTCAACAGCTTCCTCAACAATATATTTCCTTGAAATACAACCCTCTGGCTGACATCGGTTTTTGACATACCCTTTCAAAATCTTCATATACTGTTCAATGGGGTACATACATCTATAATGTAGAGGACCACATAGTCGAATATCTCTCACCAAATGAACCATCAAATGAACCATCATATCGAAAAATGTCTGCGGGATGAACATTTCTAATTCACATAATATGACAGCAATTTCTCTTTCCATAGTTGGCAATTTCTCCAGGTCTATAACTTTGCTGCACATAGCTTTAAAGAAGAAACAGATCTTCGTTAATGTATGGTGGACATTCTTGGGAAAATTTCAATGTAAAGCTATAGGAATTAGATCTTTCATGAAAACATGGCAGTTATGTGATTTCAGACCCATTAATTTTAAATCTCCCATTGACACGATGTTCTTGATATTTGATGAATACCCCTCTAGAACCTTTACGTCATTTAAGAAGTTGCAAAACTGATATGTCTCCTGCCTGGAAAGACTGTAAGCCACAAGAGGAAGAAATGTTCGTTTTCACCCATCACTGGTGCCAACTCTTCTCGAATTCCCATCTCAACCATGTCCAATCTAGCCTTAATTCCATCATTTGTTTTTCCAGGTGCATTTAGCAACATGCCGATGACACTATCACATAATTATTTTTTCATCATGCATAACATCAAGAAAATTTCTGACATACAGACAATTCCAGTATGGTAATTAAAAAAAACTGATCTCTTTTTCCAACCAGTTTTCGTAAGGTTTTTCGAAAATGGTTTACCAAAAGTAGTGTCCAAATATTTCACTTTCTCAAAAAATTGATCACCTGTTAGTGGAGACGGCGTTGTACGTTCCTCTGAACTTCCATCGAATGATGTCATCCAAGATTGGTACTTATTTCATCGGGGTAGAAATCTGCGATGTCCTAGAAAAACGGTTTTCAATGAATGTTTCAACCTAATTTTCTGTGTACCTTGTTCGCAAACGGGACACACTTGAGTTCCTTTAATGATATATCCTGACAAATATCCATAAGAAAGAAATTCATTTATCATCCGGTACAACATGGATTTCAATGTGAACTGTACATTTTTGTAAGCATCATACATCGTAACACCTGAATCCCACAATATTTTCAAATCCTTGATCAATGGGGCCAAATAAACATCATTATCATTACCTGATTGTTTTTTACCTGATATAAGCATAGATAACAAGATTTATTTTCATTTCATGCATAACCACGGTGGTAAATTATAATTTACCAACATAACCAGCCATGTAATGTGACTGCTGCTTTGAAAACCAAAAGGATTCACCCCATCTGTAGATAATGCCAGACGAAGGTTTCTCGGCTCATTCCCAAATTCAGGATACTCGTGATCAATTCTCTTCCACTGAGGAGAGTCTGTAGGGTGACGTAGTTTCCCATATTTAATTCTTGTATTTGCATGCCATGTCAATTTTCCTGCAGTCTCCTCACTTCCATATAGGCGTCTAAACCTAGGAATGATTGGAAAGTACCATACAACTTTCGTAGGACTAGAATCATTTTGCTTGTATCAGGAAGCACCACACTTTGGGCATTCATTAAGTGATTTGTGGTCCTTACGAAACAATATAAAGTCATTCTGGAAAGCATGTATTCTTTCAGATATCATACCCATCGATCGTAGCATTGGTTTGGCATTATATGATCGGCTTGGGAGATCATTATCTTCTGGGAGCATGTCATTCATGAGATCAAGTAGTTCTATAAAACTGGCGTCACTCCACCCATTGCCTGCTTTCAAATTCTACAGCTTCAATACAGCTGACAATGTTGTATATTTTGTGCAACCAGCATACAATGGAGTTTTTTTTACAACTCTTTATTTCTCAATCAATTTTGGGAAATCATGAAGTTCATCTTCAACATTCCTTGTCATTTCCTCAATACGATCTTCATCATTGTTCACATCTGTAATCACACCCTCCATACGATCGTCTTCACTGTTCACACTTATAATCATATCATATGATCTATAAAATGTCGTGTTCTCTGAGTCAATACCCACATTGGTTTTTTCCTTGTGTTTATTCCAAAATGTATAACTTCGATCTATTATGTGACAGATCTTGTGCTCTTCCAACTCCTCTGGACTAATTTGTCTTGAATAACAACAGCGTAAACATAGAAAAAGTATTTGAGAAGGGTCACATGCATGATCTTCTGCAAACTTGATAATCTCTTTCACGCCATCTTCATACTCTTTTGTCAACCGATTGGCATTCATCCATTCTTTATTCAAATTCACCGTCTTTATGAGTTCGATCTTGAGAACTTTCCTAATATTCTGTTTTAATTAATCATGTATCATTTTTTGTTTTTATAAAAACAAATCATTGTACAAATTCCTTTAAACACATATGAAATCCATATACATGGTGTGTCCAGTAGGGTGAAGATCGTGTATGTATAAGATACCTGATTTAATCTGACATATATCAAATTTATTCCAAGATTGTCTTACAAAGGCTGAATGATTCCTTAGAAAATACATGACATGCAAAAAAGAGGAAATTAATGAGTAATAGGAGAAAACAGTAATAAATATGATGCTATCTTAATGTACTCAAGGTGATGATAAGATGTTGGTCAAGATCAACTATGGGATGGGGGTACACTAATATTTAATTGAAAAAAAACTACTAAAAATTGATCCAGAAAAGGATGAAATATCATATTCATCAGGTCCCTTAATACAACCAATGCATTAGTTAAACCAAAAATCATCTCTAAAAAATCATACAGGCCACAACTACTCCTAAATTCAGTCCATGGTAGGTACATTGATGTCCAACTCATCTAATGGTATCCTAATGTCAAATATACCTTGGAGAAGATCATAGAACCTCATAGATGATCAATGTGACTATCAATGCGTGGATGAGGATACATATTCATGATTCTCATCAGGTTAAATCTCCAATATTCCAACAAAAGAATAAATACCAATTAACCATCTATTTTAGAGAACTATAAAACCCCATGGTAAAGTACTATGCCATATGAAACCACTATATTCTATATCATCAAATTGTAATTCAAACAACTGATGCTCTTTTGGTGTTATTTTAGAAATTGTGATAGAAACTGAATTTTCTCCCAAAACAAACTAGATTATAAAGTTTATCTCTTTATTAAGAAGTAAATTTTATACCTCATCAGTGAAAACATCCGAAAAATGTACTACCATTGGGGAAAGATAATCCTACAACATTCTAGAAACA
This sequence comes from Viscum album, assembly GCA_963277665.1. NCBI lineage: Eukaryota > Viridiplantae > Streptophyta > Magnoliopsida > Santalales > Viscaceae > Viscum > Viscum album. Next base: position 172,341,211 of record OY728119.1, on the reverse strand, counting down.
TCTACAATATGCCTGACTATTTGAGCCATTAGGGTACAATAAATACATAATTATTACATGCTTTTTAAAATGAAATGTGGAAACATGAAATCATATAGACCTTTAATAAACCCATAATACAAAACATATCACCTAGTATGTCTGTCACATTTACAAATAAATAAAATAGAAAAAAACATTGAGGATCTACTTCAATCCCCAAATTCCAACTCATCACATCTCTAAATAGTTTCAGATCTAACCCATTCGATCATTCTACACTACAAGAAATAGCATATTTCCCAACGGTTCAGAACTGTTGGGATAGGCTACATGTCACAAATGTCTCATAGAACATTTTCCTAAAGTTTCAATAGAATCTAAATGCATTTGGTCAGTTTTCCGTATGCCAGTATCTGTTTTCAATTAAAATGTTGTCCATTTCAAATAAATCTGAGACACTTCAATTATTGATGGTCACACCAGGCCTCGGATTGAGGCGGGGTTGACACTTCAAATCATAAACGTAATATTAAATACTTACATTGGTCAACTTGTTTTGGAAATTGATTATTTTCATATGTGCCTTGTACTTGCACCCATGAATTTGAAGGTGAGTATGCGTACATGATAATTTACCATCTTAGAGAATAATTTCTGGAAGATTATAAGAGACATGATGCAATGAAGATCGTTAGAGTGTTGGAGAAAATGTGGTTGCTACAAATAATGTGGCAATCGGCTTGTTCAACGCGGCCTAAGTTACAACTTGCAGGTATTGTACTTTATTTTTTTCTGGAGGCTTTCAGTGTAAATGCATTTTGGAATGATCATTGCTATTCGTTGTCTTTTAGGTTCTTTTGACAGCCGAGGGGAAAGGGTGGGGTCTGCAGACATTGGAGGATATGTCGAAGGGTGATTTTGTGTATGAATATGATGCAGAAATGGCCTCTTTTCCCTTCAAGCACCCCGAACCCCGATCACTATCGGGGTTCGGGGAGATTGAAGGTAAAATTGGCCATTTGGATAGATGTTAGATACTATGGAAATGTTGCAAAAATATAGGACGTAATTTCCCATAAAGTCACCCTTTGACATATCCTCCAATGTCTGCAGACCCCACCCTTTCCCCTCGGCTGTCAGAAAAACCTAAAAGAAAATGAATAGCAATGATCATTCAAAAATGAATTTACACAGAAACCCTCCAGAAAAAAATAAAGTACAATACATGAAAGTTGTAACTTAGGCCGCTTTGCACAATACGATTTCCACATTGTTTATAGAAACCCCATTTTCTCCAACACTTTAATGATCTTCATTGCCTTATGTCTCTTATACTCTACCAGAAACTCTTCTCTAAGAAGGTCAACCATCATGTATGCATACTCACCTTCAAATTCATGGGTGCAAGTACAAGGAATGGATGAAGATAACTAATTTCTAAAACAAGTTGACCAACATGCATCATCCTCAATGGATGTAAGATAGAAATTCACATGTATGTTCTTAAAGATATGATTTTGATGTATATTGTGAAAGGGTGGTGGATGTTCATTGTTGATGTTGTTCGTCTATGAGACTTTCACCTTCTCTTCTCCTCTCGCTATGTCTTGTACATCATGCAACAGCCTTATATCATGTGGGGTAAATTGAGGTTGCTGAGAAACTACATCACCGCATGATCTTTCATGTCAAGTTCCCTCAGGATTTTTTTTCTAATCAAGTTGCCTCTGATCATTAGTTTCACGTAAAGGTGGTGTGGCATCCTCCATGATTGATTTAAAGTTGACCAATCCATTTTATGAACAAGATGGGATGATAAATCAGACATTAAGAGCATCCAATACAGTAAATTGTTCCAATGATTCGGCAAGTGAGGCTACATTTATAGATATTTACTGTGTTTCATCAAGTGAGTTAGTTCCTAGTTCCAAAAAGCATTCACAAACATCACTCATCAATTTCCTCAAGGATAAACATGGGTTCATGGCTTTGTATGATCAAAGAGATCTATCCTATACTGATTTTACAACCTCTGTGGTGCATGTTTCAAATTCCTCTAGGAAAAAGGAAAAATGTGGCGAGTTGTAAGCCACATCTATTTGATGTTTTGAAATGTTAATTATGTTTTGAAAATGGGTTCAATCTTTAAGGAAAAGTTGAATTGTCCTTGATTCATGTATGGATGATGGATTCACATCCATTCCATGTGGTTTTGATGGAAAGGATGGATGATAAAATTGGTTGGTTTTCTCATGGATGTCTAAGCACGGTATGTTAGAAAACATGTTGGGTATGTTGTGGAGTTTTAGTTGGGGTTCTAGTGGTTCTTTCCCGATGATGTAGGTGTTAATCATCAGATGGTGGTGTTTGTGAGCTAAAGCATATAGTGGGGAGCATCATATAAATTAAGTGGTCGGCTGATGACATGATGGATGTTTTGAATTAGATAATCTTGGGTAAAATCCTTCTTAGTGTTTAGATCGATTGAGTACATTGAGATAAAGGTTGTGGTTGGGTTGTGTTATGGGTGTTTGGGGGCAATGTAAGTATTTAATGGTACCTTTACGTTTTGCATAATGAATAATTAGTAGATCACATTTTCTTGTTTGATATACTGGTTTTTCAATTAAAATGAAGTCTGTTATAAACTATAGAGAGACACTTCGAGTGGACAGCCCTACCCCCACCTGTACACCCTCCCCCAACCCAAACAGCCCTACCCCCACCCCATTTGGACAACCCAGCCCCCACCCCCAACCTACCTAGACATCCCCTCCCCCACCCCACTTGGACAACCCTACCCCCACCCCACTTGGACAACCCTACCCCCACCCCACTTGGACAGCCCTACCCCACCCCATTTGGACAACCCAACCCCCACCACACTTGGACAACACTACACCCACCCCACTTGGACAACCCAACCCCCCCCCCCCACCCCACTTGGACAGCCCTACCCCAACCCCACATGGAAAACCCACCCCCCCACCCCACCTGGACAACCCTAACTGTATTTATGGCTAACCAACAAAATCAAGTCGATAGACCTTAAATTTAAAATAAATCAAGGATAAAATAACTCAGGATCATATTGACCTCTTCAATATCAACCAAAATTATTCAATACAAATAAATCACAACAAAACCACAACCTAAAATGATATATTGATTGTGTTCATAATGGAATCATAATACACAATACATTGTAGAAAAATGGAATGAAAAAATCTAAAATAAAGGAAGAGACACCTATCGATTTAGAATGGAAGAACAAAAAAATTCTTGAATCAAAGATAGATGCCCCATTGGAAATTAGATTTAGCACCCTCTAGAGCAGGTTGAGAAGTAGTGTTCGAACCGTAACCAAAAACTATATATGCCTTATTTTTGTAAGGGGATCATAATACAAACTAGATTGCACCAAAATAGAATGACAAAATCGAAAATAAATTAACACACATGAACCGATTTAAAATGGGAGAACAAATCTAAAATAAATGAACTCACACATACTGATTTAAATGGGAAGAAAAAATCATTAGAAACCAGACCTACTGTGTTGGGAAGTAGCATTTGTGTCAATATTTATAGGAAAACCTTCCAAATAGTTGAGGTTTAGGGAAAATATTTTGAGAGGGTGCGCCCAGGTCTCAGTTAGGGAAAAATGTTCGAGATTTCTGGAGTTGCAGATTGATGATAATTGGGGATTTTCTTTCCCAACAGTTTTAAAAAACCGTTGTGAAATTTTCCCAACATATTAATACCATATATACCAACGGTTCTATAGAACCGTTGGTATAGAAGTCTTCATTTTTCTCAACGGTTTCACTAAACTGTTGGGAAAACTCTTTTTTACCCATTTTTTCCAACGGTATAATCAAACCGTTGGGAAAGCACAATTTTTAAAGATTTTTTCAAACGGTTTATGAAAACAATTGGTAAAGATTACCTATACCAACGGATTCAAAGAACCATTGGTATACAAGTGTTGGGAAAAGCATGATTTCCAGTAGTGCTATATAAGTAATCTTACCAACATTATCCTACAATTAGTAATGTATACATGGGTACCCAAGATACATGGTATCATGAGTAGGGTTTTATTAAATATCATTTGGGATCAACTAACATAAACCTATATATAAATCAGAATTGTAGTGTATGTACATGTGACATGATCTATAGAGTATATGAAAACTACAAAAGGTAAAATAAAATTACCTTCATTGATCCTATAAATCTAGTGTGACTACAAATAATGATTAGTTATTTATATTTTGGTACAACAATTACTCTTTTCTTGGAAGATAACCATACCAACCCATACAATCCTAATTCCATATAGTAGTATGCATAAATCCTAGAACATTGTAAATTTTAGTAAGCATCATTATTATAATAGGAAACATTCCAATCTCTAAGACGTAATTATATTTGATATATAGCCATAATTTATACATTTCTATTCCGAAAAGGTGGTCCAATGTAATCTGTAGTCATCAGGATCCATGATGATACATGGGAGGTAATCCTAAAAGATAAAATAGTCAGCAGGCATTATAACCTATTCATACTGGGTCACCCAAGGAAATCCATTGTCGGTAAGCTCTAAAATTAATCCCTATAAAGTATTCATATAACATCAATAGTCATTGTGAAGAATCATATTTCAAGGGGTGAACCTAGGAAATCCATTGTAATCTAGCTGAAAAATGAACCTTGAGTGTTATTATTAGTTGAACAATAGTCAGTAGGAATCATCTTCGATTCCAATACATGACCATAAAAAAATCCATAACCAACAGAGATGATCCTTTCGTTTTAATCTTATAAGATAAATAGTCATCATTTTTCATCACCAATTTAAAGACCTTGACCTCAGAAATACATTAATAATAAACTATGAACTGATACTAAGGAGGTAATCTTATGAGATCATTAGTCCAGAAGAATCATCCCAGATTATTTAGTGGTGGCCCTAGGTAATCCATATTCATCTTTGTCTAATCATATAAATCTGATATTATGCTATGTGATGAAAATTAATATGGATCCATCATCATTTCAATTGGGATAATCTTTGGGAATCCATATAACCAAAATATTAAAAACTATTTCCTTTGTATCTCATACATAAATTGTAGATACCCAAAGCTTGACATACATGGAAATTACATTACTTTAGCGGAATACTTACTACATAACAAAAACAGACACACAAGGACCGTAATAGTTTAGTGCCTTTAGAAACTTAGAATGTAATCTTCTAATCATGGTGAAATATCTTCAACATCTTCCATAAAGAACTTCCCCTTTTTTCTTACCTAAAACCTTTCTTTATATCCTGGGGAAAAGAAAACATAAAAAGGGTGAGCTCAAATGCTCAGTAAGGGCGAGCATGGATAAAATAAAACATACCATATACATTTGAACTTAAAAACATGAACATAATGTTTAAACATCAAAAGCTTGAAAAATGACATAAAACATGGAAGTATGTAAGGCATAGATCATAAAGAAACATTAAGAATGATAAAATAGCATGGGAATAAAACATGTAATTGTGGAAACCATTAAGAAAATGATATGATTTCCATAGTAGCCAAGGCATTGCTGCCAAGACCATCTTAGTGGACAAAGTCCCTTTTTGAACCGAGTTCACTCCTCGTTCCAGTCATGTATTACTGAACCGGTTTAACTTACTGTTCCAACCATGTATATCTCATGAGATATAAATCTTCACCCAATGCATTGGAGGGAGATATAGGTACCACCCATCTCATAATGAAATCATTCTTTCACGTGCCACAAAATCATAAATCATACATCATAGAATAACCCTTGTAATAAAATGGGATTCTTAAATATCATGCCATCATAACATAATCCATAAACAATTGATATCATTTAATTATAAGAAATTTAACCCATTTAAATCATAGATAAATTTTACTTGAAACATACACATATGAAATAATTTCGTCTTAGATGAAAAATGGTTTTGATAAAACACTTCAAATGAATTCTTGAGGAAAATATTCTTTCTTCTTCAAAATCAATTTCATTTCACAAAACATCATGCAAATTTAAAAGAAAAATATTTTGTTGGAAATAGTCATGAAATATTTTGGAGGAATCTTTATGAAAATTAGGCTTTATAAAACCATAAAAATCCTTTCATGCCGTATATGTCAGAAAAAAATTCTTCTCATACTTCTTCCGGAAAAGTCAAAAAGTACCTCGTAAAAGAATGATTCCATACATACCATGTAGTAAAAGTCAAAATGGGTAAAAAGGACTTTAAACATACATGAATTTTTTTTTATAAAACATAGACATGGATGATAAATATAACCCCAGTAAGTACTTACCAATAAGCAATCTCGGACAAAAATGAGATTTGAAAAATTATCCCTTACCTTAGGTCTGATATGCTTCATACGTACCCGAACCTCCTCTTCTTTGAAGCGCCTCTTTGAGACCTCCTCTTAGGGCAATAAAATTGGACTTTGAAGAAGACCAGGACCTCTAGAATGTTTCTAGGGATGTGGATAAGAGAATTGGGTAGGGTTTGGCCGAGATTGAAGGCTCAAAGTGGTTTGTAGAAGAGAGGGAGGAGGTGCCCTTTTATAAGGGAGGAGAGGGTCACCATTGGAATTCTTATAAATATTAATTTATAATAAATCTAACCCCACTTAAAAACCACCCAAAATGACTCATATTCTAATATTAGATGATATAGGGTTGTAATCTCGTCAACCAATCGAATTTAGACATGTTTGGATCTTATTGTAAACCTTATCATTTTGATTTATCCTTATTTAATCCATTTATGTTTATTTGTTGTAATAAAATTATAAATTTTAAATTATAACAAATAATTACTAATTTGTTGTGAATTTTACATAATTGTTTACTTTATAACATTATAGACCATATAAATGTAAATTTATAATTTTTAAATTTTTTTGTGATTTTTAAACAATTTTATAATGTGTTATTTTTATAAAATAACAATAGTGTCAATTTTGACACTATTCATTTATTTGAATTTAAATAAAATATATACAGAAGATATGTTAGAAATAAAAGATTTAATAGATTCATAAATGGTCATATGTATCTATAAAATTAGTGGATCACATTAAATAGTTCATATAATATTTATTTTATTAATTTTAAAACCATTTATTTGGTTTGTCTCTTTATAAAATAATTACTACAACATGTTTGTATAATTATTTAATATACTTATTTGTTTCATAAAAATTAAAAATAAAATCCTATGATGAATATAAATCTATTACCTTTCACAATAATACTTTTACTAGAATTTATCATCTTAAAATCACAATATCTAAATTGTTATATTTATTAAATTATGAAGGTGACAACATTGGCCTCATTTAAAATAAAATAATATAAGTGTCATAATCACCTTTATAAGGCTCCAAACGGTTATATATTAGGTAATTGGATGATTAAGGTGTCGATATACACTAACAATAAGTTTTGGTCAGGTTTTTGGGCCTTTTAATGGGTATTATTATTTCAATAAAAACTATATTACTTATTTTCAACTTAATATATAATTTATGTATCATTAATGTATCACCATTAATGACAATTATTTAATCCCTAATAATTCTAAATAAATTATCATGATGTAGATAATTTTATTAGATTTCATGGATACTATTCATGTTTGAAGTTTTATGATTTTTATCACTAAATTAAAATTATTATACTTATAAGATTTAAGAGAGTGACATGTTGTCCCTTTCATTGGTTTTAATAATAATTAAATTATTTTCATGGTCAAAAGTCCATAAAATGAATCTAATCCGACCCTTAGGTTATATGGGTCTACTTTTAGCCATCAAATAGAATTTTGGAATGTGTTAGGGTAATTTTATAATATTATATTTACCCTTAATTACCTGATTTATCTTTAACTATGGTAAATAAAATTTACCGTAGTTGCTATTCATGATTCCCAAAAATAAAAAGTAGCTTATTAACATAATTTGGACCCACTGATTCCAAATATGGAATCCATTTTTCCAAATTCAATACACAAAAGTTGCAGAAATTAAATTAAAATTAATCCCGTTGTCAAAAGAAAATGAGTTTTTCTTTAAAACATTGCAAAAGATTGAATTGGTTTAACCTACGAATTTAATGTAAAATCAATGCTAATGACATAAATTATATTAAATGGTAAAAATATATTCTATTTATACTTTAAAACCGTTCAATATTATAATTAACCATATAAATTTTTGCGATGAAAAAAGTTGATTTTAATTAAAATATAGGGTGTTTTTTACTATTCATCAAAATATGAAAGTTACCAGAATAATATGAAAAATTTATCGAAAGTAAAATTTTATTCCTTGATTCCAAAGAAGAATTTTATTTTGTCAAATTTAACTTATAAACATTTCAAAAACTAGATTTAATGTGGGTGCGCCATCAAAAGGCGGCAAAACTGCATTTTTTGAAAAATAATTATTTTACCCGAAAAAATTATTTTGTTCTTATACCATGTTCTAAAAAATGTGTAAGATGAATAATAATGTTATAAAATTCAAAATATAGTTAATATTATTCATAAATTCTAGTTCATAATAATATTTTAATAATATATCGTTGTTTAGTAAAACCCGGTATTGCCTACAACTCATGTTATTGAGGAAGGTGGCGATTGCATGTAATGCAAGCCAAGTCAGGGTTGCGTGTTGTGAAAGAATCCTTCGTTGTTTCATAAAAATGGAATCCGACCATATTTCATTTATACATTGAATATATATATATATATACTCAATGTTGCATAGATTAACTATTATCAAAATTGTGTGTAACACGATCCAAGAATAGTGTTGCGTATACTGCAAGCTAATACGGTGTTGCGTATAGTTCAAGGTAATCTTTGTGTAGCATAAAACACAAGACATTAATGAAATTTAAAAGAATATTTTTCATAAAATCTCGGGGTGTTACATTCTACCCCCCTTGAAATGAATTTCGCCCTCAAAATTCGTCAGGGTTATAAATGTTTTACTAATCAAAAGTTTGTTTAATAGAAACCCACATCGTAAAAAGGAATACCAAAACATGGCTTTCAAAACTAATCTATGAAATTTAACGTTCACCCAAATTAACTCATCACTTGGTTTCCACGTAGGATAACATAGGTGAAAATATGGATATGGAAGAAAAATCTAACCATCAAGTTCTGATTGAGAGTGGTAGAGAACATGGCTATGAATAAACCAACAATCAAAAAACCATAAATTTGTGATGATCTAACGTAACCTCTGATTCATCGGATATAAGGTCACTAGGAAAACATTTTTGGGTTTCAAGATCATTTCCCTAAAGTTGATGAATTAAAAGAAATATTTACATGATTTTGGTACAATCTCACTATTATTCGTGAATTAAACAATTTCCACTTCATCCCTTAAAGAAATGAAGTTGAATTTGTTATTCGTGATGTGTTAACAGATCATGTGATAGAATGATGGGTCATTCCATCTGTTTCAAAAAAATGGTTTGCAAAAGTTATAAGTCCATCTTATGGTTAGATTAATCGTATATGGTCCCCAAAATGAACTTATACTTTATATATCATACCTCTTAATAATATCAAACTATTTTCTACCAACCAGGGACTTCCTATAGACAAGTGATAGGTGAAAAAGGTCAGTTTCACTTCGGTTATGGGTTCAATTCCCATATCCTTGTCCGACGTGATGGGTTGTTGCCCGTCCTGCAGGTTTTCCTTTTTCTAAAACTATATTACTATAACATCCCATCAATAATATCGAAAAAACTTCTATCCTTAAACAATACTAACTTATGTCCAACATAATCCATTCCAATCTTTAGGCTTATCCATAACACTACAGTCCACTTTCATAATATAGTGAAAATGATTACCAGAGATTTAATACCATCGTTGATCCCGATATATCATAAGATATGTCTTGTTGGTCACATTCCAAACATTTGAAGGCCTTAATCATGTATTTTCTTGAAAAATGAATACCCATTGAACCTTAGTGAAAACATGAATGCAGTTAAAAGTTAACACTTTCCACATACCAAAATCCTCAAAATTCTATATACTCAAACCATGATATCACTTAGTCCTTATATCAATCATGAGCTCATGAATACAATCAAACATATCATTATCTTCTTCTTATTTCATTATGCACATATCATCTACTTTAAAAAAATATCTGAATAACCTTCCATGGTTACTGGTACCATCTAACATATACTTTCAAATACTTTTAGGAAAAACAATAGTGTAACAATCCTTAGATGATTCTTTATTCCATAGTACCATTAACTATACAACATAACTATCGATAAACATACAATCATTCCACTACCTTCTAAAACAACTGACTGAGCTTCAACACTTCTTTCACCTCATATATCATTTGTACTCTCCTCGTCATCATCCACATAAATACTACCCATATGACCATGCTGATTCTCTTCATGAGATTTTTCATTAGGGCATTGGTTTGCATAATTCCTGTACATTCCACATTTAAAACATCTAATCATTGTTGATGTCGTAGCAATACCATTATCCTTGTCCATGGTGTTAACTGAACCTTTTCCTTTGCACTTACTAGCTTTGTGTCCTTCTTTTCCACACCCAAAGCATCTTCTAGTTCCTTTGAAATAATCTCCCTGATGCCTCTTCCCACATGATTTACATGAGGGAAATTGAACTTTCTTCCCTCTATGATCATCATGAAACTCCATCTTTCTCTTATTATCTGAGTCGGGAAACTTACCAAAGTTGAGATTATTGATCATATTATGAGATTGCTGATTAGGCATAATAACAATGTTTGGACATCCAGATCCCATTTCATTTGGTTTCTCATAAAGAATCCCATTCCATTGTTCGTCATATCCTCCATTATAATGAATCTTCTTGTTTCCAGCCATTTTCTAAAACGCAAAAAGAATATAGTGAGAGGAAAAAATCACGCTAGGGAAAACAACATAGTAAAGGGGGAGTATCCTCAATATCTAAAATCTTAGGTTAAATTCTATGATCGTTACCGTAGTTCTAGGACTGTATCCTATATGTATACTTATCCTTAGGGACATCCCTAGACATACCTTAGAAATATCTCTAGGGATATCACTAACGTTTTCGCATCCTAGTTTCCAATGGTTGACTAAACCTTTCCTCTGATACCAATTGTAGAGACCCAAATCTTGACATAAATGGACATTACATTACTTTAGCGGAATACTTAATACACAACAAAAAACAGACACACAAGGACCGTAATAATTTAGTGTCTTTGGAAACTTGGAACATAATCTTCTAATCATGGTGAAAGATCTTCAACATCTCCCATAAAGATCTTCCCCTTTTTTTCTTACCTAAAACCTTTATTTATATCCTGGGGAAAAGAAAACATAAAGAGGGTGAGATCAAATGCTCAATAAGGGTACGCATGGATAAAATAATATATACCATATACATTTGAACTTAAAAACATGAACATATTGTTTAAACATCAAAAGCTTGAAAAATGACATAAAACATGGAAGTACGTAAGGCATAGATCATAATAAAACATTAAGAATGATAAAATAGCATGGGAATAAAACATGTAATTTTGGAAACCATTAAGCATATGATATGACTTCCATAGTAGCCAAGGCATTGCTGCCAAGACCATCTTAGTGGACAAAGTCCCTTTCTGAACCGAGTTAACTCCTCGTTCTAGTCCTGTATTACTGAACCGGTTTAACTTGCCATTCCAGCCATGTCTATCTCATGAGATATAAATCTTTACCCAATGCATTGGACGAAGATATAGGTCCCACCCATCTCATAATGAAATCATTCTTTCGTGTGCCACAAAATCATAAATCATACATCATAGTATAACCTATGTAATAAAATGGGATTCTTAAACATCATGTCATCATAACATAATCCATAAACAATTGATATCATTTCATCATAAGAAATTTAAACCATTTAAATCATAGATACATTTTACTTGAAACATACACAAATGAAATAATGTCATCTTAGATGAAAAATGGTTTTGATAAAACACTTGAAATGAATTTTTGAGGAAAATATCCTTTATTCTTCAAAATCAATTTCATTTCACAAAACATTATGCAAATTTAAAAGAAAAATATTTTGTTGGAAATAGTCATGAAATATTTTGGAAGAAGATTTATGAAAATAAGGCTGTATAAAACCATAAAAAACCTTTCATGCAGTATAAGTTAAAAAAACATTCTTCTCGTACTTTTTCCGGAAAATTCAAAAAGTACCTCGTAAAAGAAAGATTTCATACATACCATGTAGTAAAAGTCAAAAATGGGTAAAAGGACTTTAAACATACATGAATTTTTTTTCATAAAACATAGACATGGATGATAAATATATCCCCAGTAGAAACTTACGAATAATCAATCTTGAATAAAAATGATATTTGTAAAATTATCTCTTACCTTAGGTCTGATATGCTTCGTACATATCTGAACCTCCTCTTCTTTGAAGCGCCTCTTTGGGACCTCCTCTTAGGGCACTAAAATTGGTCTTTGAAGAAGACCAGGATGACTAGAATGTTTCTAGGGAACTGGATAAGAGAATTGGGAAGGGGTTGGCCAAGCTTGAAGGCTCAAAGTGGTGTGTGGAAGAGAGGGAGGAGGTGCCCTTTTATAAGGGAGGAGAGGGGCACCTTTGGAATTCTTAAAAATATTAATTTATAATAAATATAACCCCACATAAAAACCTCCAAAAATGACTAATATTCGATGATTAGATGAGATAGGGTTGTAATCTCATCAACCAATCAAATTTAGACATGTTTGGATCTTATTTTAAACCTTATCATTTTGATTTATCTTTATTTAATATATTTAAGTTTATTTGTGGTAATAATATTCTAAATTTTAAATTATAACAAATAATTACTAATTTGTTTTGAATTATCCATAATTGTTTACTTTATAACATTATAGAACATATAAATTTAAATTTATAATTTTTAAACATTTTTGTGATTTTTAAACAATTTTATAATATGTTATTTTTATAAAATAACAATAGTGTCAATTTTGACACTATTCATTTATTTGAATTTAAATAAAATATATACAGAAGATATGTTAGAACTAAAAGCATTAATAGATTAATAAAAGGTCATATGTATCTATAAAATTAATGTATCACATTAAATAGTTCATATAATATTTATTTTATTATTTTTAAAACCATTTATTTGGTTTATCTCTTAATAAAATAATTACTACAACATTTTTCTATAATTATTTAATATATTGATTTGTTGAATAAAAATTACAAATAAAATCATATGATGACGATAATGATATTAGCTTTCTCAATAATAATTTTAATAGAATTTATCATCTTAAAATCACAAAATTTAAATTGTTATATTTATTAAATTATGAAGGTGACGACTTTGGAATCATTTAAAATAAAATAATATAAGCATCATAATCACTTTTATGAGGCTCCAAACGTTTATTTATTAGGTCATTGGATGATTAAGGTATAGATATACACTACCAATAAGTTTTGGTCAGGCTTGTAGGCCTTTTAATGGCTATTATTTTTTCAATAAAAACTATATTTCTTATTTTCCACTTAATAAATAATTTCGGTATCATTAATGTATGACCATTAATGACAATTATTTAATCCCTAAAAATTCTAAATAAATTATCATGATATAGATAAATATATTACATTTCGGGATACTATTCATGTTCGATGTTTTATGATGTTTATCCAAAAATTAAAATTATTATACTTATAAGATTTAAGAGAGTCACATGTTGTCACTTTCTTTGGTTTTAATAATAATTAAATTATTTTCATGGTCAAAAGTCCATAAAATGAATCTAATCCGACCCTTAGGTTATATGGGTCTACTTTTAGCAATAAAATAGAATTTTGGCATGTGTTAGGGTAATTTTATAATATTATATTTACCCTTAATTACCCGATTTACCTTAAACTATGGTAAATAAAATTTACCGTAGTTACTATTCATAATTCCCAAAAATAAAAAGTAACTTATTAACATAATTTGGACCCACTGATTCCAAATATGGAATCCTTTTTTCCAAATTCAATACACAAAATTTGTAGAAATTAAATTAAAATTAATCCCGTTGTCGAAAGAAAACGAGTTTTTCTTTAAAACATTGCAAAAGTTTGAATTGATTTAACCTACGAATTTAATGTAAAATCAACGATAATGACATAAATTATATTAAATGGTAAAAATATATTCTATTTATACATTGAAACCATTCAATATTATAATTTAACCATATAAATTATTGCGATGAAAAAAGTTGTTGTTAATTAAAATATAGCGTGTTTTTATTATTCATCAAAATATGAAAGTTACCAGAATAATATGAAAAATTTATCCAAAGTAAACTTTTATTTCTTGATTCCAAATAAGAATTTTATTTTTTCAAATTGAACTTATAAACATGTCAAAAACTAGATTTAAAGTTGGTGCGCCATCAAAAGGCGGCAAAATTGCATTTTTTGAAAAATAATTATTTTACCCAAAAAAATTATTTTGTTCTTATACCATGTTCTAGAAAATGTGTAAGATGAATAATAATGTTATAAAATTCAGAATTTGGTTAATAATATTCATAACGGCTAGATCATAATAATATTATAATAATATATCGTTGTTTAGTAAAACCCGGTATTGCGTACAACACACGCTGTTGAGGAAGGTCGTGATTGCGTGTAATGCAATCCAAGTCAGGGTTGCGTGTTGTGAAAGAATAATTCATTGTTTCGTATAACAGAATAAAACCGTATTTCATTTATACATTTAATATATATATATATATATACTCAATGTTGTGTAGAATAAGTATTATCAAAATTGTGTGTAACACGATCCAAGAATAGTGTTGCGTATACTGCAAGGTAATACGGTGTTGTGTATAGTGCAAGGTAATCTTGGTGTAGCATACAACACAAGACATTAATGAAATTTAAAAGAATATTTTTCCTAAAATCTCTGGGTGTTACATAAATATTCAACTCTAAGGGGTAGAACGTACCGCCCATGGTAACTCAAAATAAAAAAAATGAAAACAAGGGTTGGTTATCCACAAAAGTCATCACACATAACCTTGGTAGACCTCTCACACATGTGAACCAATTACCATATACTTCATCTTAGTGTCAAGATATCCCTATGGAACCTATAGGCTATCCAATTCCACATCATTCACAAACAACCCCCTTGTGTTGCTAAATATCAATAACATCTCTTATTTCGACACTCATCACTAATTATGAATCACATACCTAGACATAATCATTATCACATTAAGACCACACTATCTATTATGGAAATCCTTTCTGGAATTAGGCTCAAGATATGGTATCATTCCTTTCTCACATCTATATTCACTATTTGGTCCCCACACACACAATATATAAATAATATACCAAGGGAATACCATCCATGGGACTCACATCCCACCTTGAGAGCACAAGGTGGAGGAGGAAGAGGCGGCGACGGTCGTGGCAGCGACGATGGAGGCAGAGGCGGTGGCAGCGGCAGAGGCGGCGGCGGTCGCGGCAACAAGGGTGGAGGCGGTAGAGGCAGTGGCGGTCGCGGTAGCGGGAGCGGGGGCGGAGGCGGCTGCAGCAGTGGAGAAGGAGGAGGATGAGGAGGATGAGGATGAGGAAGGAGTAGGATGAGGAGGACGAGGAGGAGGATGACGAGCTTGCACGGTGGGGGGCCTGGTTCAGCTTCCATGAGAGCTTAACCACGTGCAAGCGAGGATGGCCTGTTAGGGTTATTAAATAAAAACCAACAGAACCTTTATCAGTTCTTGTTAAAAGCGCTGATAAAACATTCATTTTTCAGAGATTTTTTAGCACTGATAAAGGGGTACCATTTATCAGCGCTTTTAGATAGAGATGATAAAGGCATACCCCATTATCAGCGCTTTCTGTGTAGCGCTGATAAAGGGAAGCGCTTCCCTTTCCCTGTATTGTGGTAGTGGATGGAATGGTTATCAAAATTTTGCACCACAGAATGGTATCAAAATATATTTTATAAATCTTGGAATCCATAAACAAGGATAATTCCATTCTAGAACGAGATAATACTACAAAATGGTGGATGATTACTATAAGGCACTACTTCTAAAATGGGGTCCTTCCATTTGATAGTGTAGGAAAAACGAAAATTTGATGATGGGTAGTGAACTTCATCCATTATGAAATTCATAATCATCAAAATATTAGTTTTAATCATGGTTTCAATGGAGTCATTATTAAGTGAATTGATGAGGAATATACTATTGTTGCTATGGAAGAACTTCATATTGGTGACTATGGTACAAATAGGTTAGGAATCACGCTATGTAATCAAATTTGAATTCTTGGATATTTATAAGCTTTAATGATATTTTATTTCATAATATTTAAAAATTGTTTCAATTCATGTAAAATATATTGCAACTTCATCCATAAATCTCTAGAGTTTTTGTGCACAACCAAATACTAATGGTTGTTTATTATATTGTGAATTAAGGAATTGGGGGAATAACCTCCCACTACATTTATGAAGTTAGAGTATATTAATACAAGTATTGAAATATTTTCCCAATTGTTTGGGGATATACCCCTCAATAAATTTGGTACAAAATGCATCATTAATTTCATGAAGTCCAACATCAACACTATATTTTGTGTCTCTCGCACAATAAAAAAGGTAATAGACACCAATTTTTGTTCTTCAAATTTGCAGAGGTTGTACTATTAGTATAATATTGAGTCCAACCATTCATATCGCTATCATGTAGTATCAAATGTACATATAAAGGATTTTAATAGGACTATATCACATATAAATAATAAAATGGTGAACAAATATTAGAAATGATGGCCAGATATTATTTTGAACAAATTTTGGTATTACTATTCTATAACCCATATTACCATGCAAGAAATAAAATATTCATTGCTATATGGGATAAAAGTAGTCCGAACCACTGTTTTCATAGTGCCTTCACTACACATTGCAATCTATGATCTACTGTCTAGAGCTGAAAAATCTCAAAACTGGTTAGATGAATTGGAAATTATATATGAGAAATGGCTTTGTACCTTGCATCATTTAGAGATATATATAAAAAACACAATAAAATTTTAATGATAAATTTCACCAATTTTTTATTCCTATAAGGAGAACTGGTTTTGGCTCTCTAGACCCCCAATGATACCTTAAAACAAACCTCAAAATCATGAAATAAAATGGATGGGACAATCCACCAGGTCAAACCCAATTTTATATATTCATTGATTACTGTGTATGGTCATAGTATGACACCCCATAAAAATTAATGGTTTATCAAGATATATTTTATATGACCATGCCGCCAGCACCCATCCCTTGTCATATGACCTAAAAATTCATGAAAAATCTAACATTCTGGTTACAAGACTTTAAAATGAATTCTAATGTCCATTTCAAAAGACCTTAATCTATATGACACCACACCCATTCTGTAAGATGTTAAAATACACACTCAACTTCCCTTTCAATTTGATATAAAATTATATGTGGCTAATACCCTCAACTGAGAGGATCATTATTCCATGTGTTGGCCTCCTATAAAAATATTAACATAGAACTGTGTGCGGCTTATTAATCAATATGATTATATATATAGTTACATAAGGATCTCTCATTCAAGTCTTAGTGAAAAAATAAATATCCCCACTTCTGTATATGATCTTTACCTATGTAGGATATTCCAACACGAGTAACCTCATTTATGAGCATAATATCCAATACATGATCAATTACGATCCAAACTCTTATTTTATTCTTAGACACCACCTTCTAAAAACCATATTCAATGTCTTTGGATATTCTGGTTCCCATATATTTTCCCTAGATATGGGTGAAAAAGGTATCCATATCTGAAGGAAACCTCTATTTTTAATTGTCATACTACACCTAATATGGATTTTCATAATGTTTTCCCCTAACGAGGCATGTCAAGAAAAGGAATCTTCTTCCTCTAAATAAATTCTTCTTGGACTTGTATACCCTAAATACATTATTGAATAAATATCACTTCAAAAATTGTTTACTATCTATCCATACATAGTTATTGTATATCAAATTCTGAAATATATTAGCCCTAAGGTCTATGTTTAATACCTCCCCTATTCAAATAATTAAAATTTTGGAGTATTCCGGACCATACAAAATTCCCCCTATGTTATAGAAAATTATGTGCTATGCACCATAGATGTACCTTGATCATCCTTTTTTTTACAATTTGGATAATTTCCTATGTTCTATTTTTTTTCACATCGAGCATGACTCATATAGGATTATACATTTCAGATGATTTTCATGTTCAATTGGTTAATTCATTCCAAAAGAATAATAATCTATCATTAATTGTCACACAACCATAAAGTACATGCCTGGTAATGGATACATGGAATTAATGACACCTGATTGGACAAAGTTCTTCAACCTTAAACTCTATCCTCCATCTTTCAGAGCACTATGGAATTAAACTATGTGTACACATTCAAGTGATCTTATATACTATCATTATTTCTCCCTATTCACATTGGGTTTTCTCCCTTACCTTGTTGTATTATCTACCTCACCACCCAATTTCTGTTAAAGATATAAATTGTAACTTCTATAAATATAATTTCATATTATTATGATGTTAAAACGCAGGGATACATCCATGTCATAAAAAATTAACAATATGAAACCCCATCCTCATCATAGTATTTTAAAATAAATATAAAAATTCCACAACTAAAGACACTAAACGTCATAGTTCACATACCTATCATATGATATAACATTGGATGATACTTTTTCCATTGCATAAAAGGCCCCTTATTTTAGTAGTGGTCTTTTATGAAGCCTGTTTTATTCTCAAGAACCACATGTTTCATGATTACTTTCTCTACAAAATACCCAGTGGTTCCCATAACCTATATATTTTCCCAACCACCACATGATAAAAATGTTATTTCCTCATATGTGAACATGATTGGTGTGGGTATCTATACCTCATAACTACATGTGGATTATTTCTATATATAATGATGTATGTAATGATGCATAGATATAATATTCTATGCCCTACCACTAAAAACTTATCTTGAACCAACCACTAATCGGTGTAGGAGATTCTAAAATGAGTTCCTTGATTTAAAACTTGTTATTTAAGAAACTTCCCCCATCAATGCATAAAAATTAGATCTATATATGTAATTTCTCATCTATGTCCCACAAATTTTTAAATTTATCCTTTATTTTATATGGATTAGTTCATTTCACAACCCACACTCCATATCTAGATAATCATGGATTCTTACAAACCTTCGATGCCTATTGTAAATAAGAGAATATTTCCATAAATGAAACTTTTGTATTGAATATATTATGATTCCCAATATGAATTTTCATAATGTGTTCCCCTAATATATCTTTTCAAGAAAACATATATTTATACTCTAGAGAAATTCATCCTTTCTCCATACACCCAGAAAACATTATAGAAGACACTTATTTTCCAACATTTTATATTGTGTTTCATTAATTACTTGTACAAAAATACTTCCATATATTTTATTACCCCAAGGACATGGATTAAAACATCCCTACCACAAGTCTATAAGATGAACGAGTAGTCTAGGCCATAAATCATTCCCACCCTTAGAGAAAAATAAAGTGGTTCATAATGGGAAACCCCTTTATTTGAAACAGCCCGAGATTTTATATGATATATTCTTTTTAATTTATTTCATATCTTCTGTAGTACGTTACACCAAGATTATCTTGCGCTTTAAACAACGCCGTATTAGCTTGCAGTATACGCAACACTATTCTTAGATTGTGTTACACACAATTTAAAGTTTGTTTTATTGTAGTATTTATACACAACATTGAGTATATATATATATTAAATGTATAAATGAAATATGGTTGGATTCTGTTATACGAAACAATGACGGATTCTTGCAAAACACGCAAACCTGACTTGGCTTGCATTACACGCAATCATGACCTTGCTCGATAGCGTGTGTTGTACATAATATCAGGTTTCACTAAACAATGATATATGGTTATAATATTATTATGAACTAGCCGTTATGAATAGTATTAACTACATTTTGAATTTTATAACCTTATTATTCATCTTACACATTTTCTAGAACATGGTATAAGAACAAAATAAATTTTTCAGGTAAAATATGTATTTTTCAAAAATGCAGTTTTTACGCCTTTTGATGGCACACCCACTTTAAATCTAGTTGTTGACATGTTTATAAGTTAAATTTGACAAAATTAAATTCTTCTTTTGAATCGGGATATAAAAATTTACATTGGATAAAGTTTTGATATTTTTCTGATAACTTTCATATTTTAATGAATAGTAAAGACACGCTATATTTTAATTAAAAACAACTTTTTTCATCTTAATAATTTATATGGTTAAATTATAATATTGAGTGGTTTTAAAGTATAAATAGAATATATTTTTACCAATTAATATAATTTATTCCATTAGCATTGATTTTACATTGAATTCGTAGGTTAAATCAATTCAGTCTTTTGTAATGTTTTAAACAAAAACTCGTTTTCATTCGACAACGGGATTAATTTTAAGTTAATTTACGAAACTTCTCTGTATAGAATTTGAAAAAATGGATTCCATATTTGGAATCAGTGGGTCCAAATTATGTTAATAGTCTAATTTTTATTTTTGGGAATTATGAATAGAAACTATGGTAAATTTTATTTATCATAGTAAAAGGTAAATCGAGTAATTAAGGGTAAATATAATATTATAAAATTACCCTAACACATGCCAAAATTCTTTTGTATGGCTAAAAGTATTCCCATTGAACCTAAGGGTCGGATTAGATTCATTTTATAGACTTTTTTCCATGAAAATAATTTAATTATTATTAAAACCAATGAAAGTGAAACCATGTCACTCTCTTAAATCTAATATGTATAATAATTTTACATTAGTGATAAACTTCATGAAACATCGAACATGAATATTCTCAAGAAATATAATAAAATTATCTACATCATATGAATTTATTTATAATTTTTAGGGATTAAATAATTATCACTAATTGTGACACAATAGTGATGCAGAAATTGTTTATCTAGTGAAAAATCAAGAATATAGTTTTTATTAAACTAATAGTGACCATAAAATGCACAAAACCCTGACCCAAACTTATTGGTCATGTAAATGTAAATCATAATCATCCAATGGTATAATATTTGACCATTTTGAGCCTTATTAATGTGATTATGACACTTATATTATTTTATTTTAAATGATGCCAAAGTTGTCAGCTTCATAATTTAATAAATATAACAATTTAAATATTGTGATTTTAAGATGATAAATTAGAGTAAAAGTATTATTGTGAAACTTAATATATTTTCTCCATCATAGGATTTTATTTTTAATTTTTATGGAAAAAATAATATTATTCAATAATTATACAAAAATGTTGTTGTAATTATTTTATTAAGTGATAAAATAAAAAAATGGTTTTAAAAATAATAAAATAAATATTATATGAACTATTTTATGGGCTCCACTACTTTTCTACAAACATATG
Organism: Viscum album; assembly: GCA_963277665.1. NCBI lineage: Eukaryota > Viridiplantae > Streptophyta > Magnoliopsida > Santalales > Viscaceae > Viscum > Viscum album. The sequence continues at coordinate 172,319,496 of OY728119.1, read as the reverse complement.
ACCTTTTATGAATCTATTAAAGTTTTTAGTTCGAACATATATTCTGTATATATTTTATTTAAATTCAAATAAATGAATAGTGTCAAAATTGACACTATTGTTATTTTATAAAAATAACATATTATAAAATTGTTTAAAACTCACAAAAATATATACAAATTATAAATTTAAATTTATATGGTCTAGAATGTTATAAAGTATCCAATTATTGAAAATTCACAACAAATAAGTAATTATTTGTTATAATTTAAAATTTAGAATTTTATTACCAAAAATTAAATTAAATTGATTAGATAAGAATAAATCAAGTTGATAATGTTTAAAATAAACTCCTAACATGTCTAAATTTTATTGGTTGATGAAATTACAACCCTATATCATCTAATATTCAAATATGAGTCATTTTTGGAGGTTTTTATGTGGGGTTAGATTTATTATAAATTAATATTTTTATGATTTCCAAAGGTTTCCCTCTCCTCCCCTTTAAAAGGGAACCTCCTCCCTCTCTTCCTCACACAACATTGAGCCTTCATGCTCAGCCAAACCCTGCCAAATTGTCTTTTCCACTTCCCTAGAAACTTCTTAGTGGTGATGGTCTACTTTATAGACCAATCTTAGTGCCCTAAGAGGAGGTTTCAAAGAGGTGTATCGAAGAAGAGGATGTTCGGATACATACGAAGTATATCAGACATAAGGTAAGGGATAATTTTGAAAATATCATTTTTATCCGAGATTGTTTATTCGTAAGTATTTACTAGGGTTAATTATATCATCTATGTCCATGTTTTAGAAAAGTGTTTTCATGTATTTTTAAATTCCTTTCTACCCATTTTTGACTTTTACTATATGGTATGTAATGAATCTTTCTAATGATTACGTTACGAGGTACTTTTTTGACTTTTCCGGAAAAAGTATGAGAAGAATGTTTTTTTAACTTATACGGCATGAACAGATTTTTACGATTTCATAACGGCTTATTTCAATGAATTTTCCTCTGCAAAATTTTATAACTATTTTCAACAAAATACTTTTCTTTTAAAAGTGCATGGAATTTTGTGAAAAGATAAATATTTTGAAGAAAAAAGGATATTTTCCTCAAGAATTCATTTCAAATGTTTTATCAAAAACATTTTCCATCTAAGATGACATACGTGTATGTTTCAAGTTTAATGTCTCTATGATTTACATTGTTTCAATTTTCTTATGATGAAATATCCATTTATTTTATATGTATTATGAGATGATGAGATGATGGTTATGAAACCTATTTTATTCATTGGGTTATGATGAATGTTTTAAGTTTATTTTGTAGCACAACTAAGAATGATTTCATTATGAGATGGGTGGGACCTATATCTCCCTACAATGCATTGTGTAAAGATTTATATCTCATGAGATAGACATGGTTGGAATGATAAGTTAATGTGGTTCAGTATTATAGGACTGGAACGAGGAGTGAACTCGATTCAGAAAGGGACTTTGTCCACTAAGATGGTCCTGGTAGCAATGCCTTGGCTACTATGGAAATCATTACATGTGCTTAATGGATGCCACAATTACATGTTTTATTCCCATGCTATTTTATCATGATTTATGTTCCATTATGATCTATGCCTTACGTACTTCCATGATTTTTGTCTTTACTCAAGATTTTGATGTTTAAATTTCATGTTCATGTTTTTTTTTTCAAATGCTTATGGATTGTTTTATGTTCTCTATTTTTACCCTTACTGAGTATTTGAGCTCACCCTTTTTATTTTTTCTTTTCCCCAGGATATAAATAATGGTTTCAGGTAATAAAAAAAAGGGGAAGATCTTCATGGGAGATGTTGAAGATATTTCACCACGATTAGAAGATTATGTTCTATGTTTCCAAAGACACTAAAATATTACGGTCCTTCTGTGTCTGTTTTTGTTATGTATTAAGTATTCTACAAAAGTAATGTAATTTCAATGTAATTCAAGCTTTGGGTATCTACAGTTGGTATCAGAGAAAAGGTTTTGTTAACCATTGAAAACTAGAATGCGAAAATGTTAGTGAGATCCCTAAAGATATTTCAAAGGTATGTCGAGGGATGTCCCTAATGATAAGTATACATATAGAATATAGTCCTAGAACTATGGTAGCAATCTTAGAATTTAACCTAATATGTTATATATTGAGGGTACTCCTCCTTGACTATGTTTTTTTCCCTAGCATGATTTTTTCCTCTCACACTATTCTTTTTGGGTTTTAGAAAATGGATGGAAACAGGAAGATTCATGATAATGGAGGATATGACAGACAATGGAATGATATTATTCTTGAGAAACCAAATGAAATGGGATTTGGAAGTCCAAACATCATTATTATGCCGAATCATCAATCTCATAATATGATCAATAAACTCAAATTTGGTATGTTTCCTGACTCGGCTAATAATAGAAAGATGGAGTTTCATGATGATCATAGAGGAAAGAAAGTTCAATTTCCCCTATGTAAATCATGTGGGAAGAGGCATCAAGGAGAATGTTTCAAAGGAACTGGAAGATGCTTTGGGTGTGGAAAAGTAGGACACAAAGCCAGTAAGTGCAAAGGAAAAGGTTCAGTTAACACCATGGACAAGGATAATGGTATTGCTATGACATCAACAATGGTTAAATGTTTTAAATGTGTAACGTACTGGCATTATGCAAACCAATTCCCTAAGGGAAAGTCTCATGAAGAGAATTAGTATAGCCATATGGGTAGTATTTATGTTGATGATGATGAAGAGACTACAAATGATATGTGAGATGAAAGAATTGTCGATGCTCGGTCAATGGTTTAAGAAGGTAGTGGAATGATTACATGTTTATCAAGTGTAATGTTGTATAAGTAATCTCATGGTACTATGAAATAAAGAGACATCTAAGGATTGTTACACTGTTGTCTTTCCTTATGTTTTCAATGTATATGATGAATGGTACCAGTGACCATGAAAGGTTATTCAGATATTTTTGGAAAGTAGATGATATGCGCATAATGAAGGGATAAAGAGAAAATTAAATTTTTGATAGAATTAATGAGCTCATGAATGATATAAGGAAATAGTTATATCATGGTTTGATTATATAGAATTTTGGGGTTTTGGTATGTGGAAAGAGTTAACTTTTGACCGCACTCATGCTTTCACTAAGATTCAATGGGTATTCATTTTTCAAGAGAATACATGATTAAGGCCTTCGAATGTTTGGAATGTGACCAACAAGACATATCTTATGATATGTGGGGATAAATTATGGTATTAACATTCTTGTTATATGAAATCTCTTGTAATCATTTTCACTATAATATGAGAGTGGACTGCAGTATTATGGATAAGCCTAAAGATTGGAATGGATTATGTTAGACATAAGTTAGTATTGTTTAAGGATAGAAGTTTTTTCGATATTATTGATGGGATGTTATAGTAATGTAGTTTTAGAAAAAGGACAACCTGCAGGATGGACGACATCCCATCGCGTCGAACAAGGATGTAGGAATCAAACCCACAACCAAAGTGCAACTGGTATTTATCGCCTACCACTGGCCTACTTGAAGTCCCTATTTAGTAGAAACTAGTTTTATTATATTAAGAAATATGATATATGAAGTATAAGTCCATTTTAGGAACCATCTATGATTCATCTCACTATATATGGACTTATGTATTTTTGATAACTTTTATAACCTTTTGTTTGAGACAGATGGAATGACCCATCATTCTATCACATGATCTGCTAACACTTCACGAATGAAAAATTCAACCTCATTTCTTTAAGAGATGAAGTGGAAATTTTCCAACGAATGACCAACGGTGAGACTGTACCAAAATCATGAAAGTATTTCTTCTAATTACAATTTCATTAACTTTAGGGAAATGATCTTGAAAACCAAAAATGTTTTCCTAGTGCCCTTATATTCGATGAATCAGATGGTACCTTAGATAATCACAAATCTATGGCTTTGTGACTGATGGATTTTTCATAGCCATGTTCTCTACCACTCTCCATCATAACATGATGGTTAGATTTTTCTTCCATATCCATATTTTCACCTATGTTCACCTATATGGAAACCCATTAATGAGTTACTTTGGGTAATCGTTACATTTCGTACTGTAGTTTTTAAAATTATGTTTTAGTATTCCATTTTATGATGTGGGTTTCTATAAATAGTAAACGATTTATATCCCCGACGAATTTCGAGGGTGAAATTTATTTTAAGGGGGGTAGAATGTAACAACCCGATATTTTATAAGATATATTCTTTTTAATTTATTTCATATCTTCTGTTTTACGCTACACCAAGATTATCTTGCGCTTTACCCAACACTGTATTAGCTTGCAATATACGCAACACTATTCTTAGATTGTGTTACACATAATTTAATGTTTGTTTTATAGTAGTATTTCTACACAACATTGAGTGTATATATATATATCTATTAAATGTATAAATGAAATATGGTTGGATTCTGTTATACGAAACAATGAAGGATTCTTGCACAACACGCAACCCTGACTTGGCTTGCATTACACGCAATTGCGACCTTCCTCGATAGCGTGTGTTGTACGCAATATCAGGTTTCAATAAAAAATGATATATGGTTATAATATTATTATGAACTAGCCGTCATGAATAGTATTAACTACATTTTGAATTTTATAATCTTATTATTCATCTTACACATTTTCTAGAACATGGTATAAGAACAAAATAAAATCTTCAGGTAAAATATGTATTTTTCAAAAATGCAGTTTTCCCGCCTTTTGATGGCGCACCCACTTTAAATATAGTTGTTGACATGTTAATAAGTTCAATTTGACAAAATAAAATTCTTCTTTTGAATCAGGATATAAAAATTTACATTAGATAAAGGTTTGATATTTTTCTGATAACTTGAATATTTTAATGAATAGTAAAAACACGCTATATTTTAATTAAAAACAAATTTTTTCATCGTAATAATTTATATGGTTAAATTATAATATTTAATGGTTTTAAAGTATAAATAGAATATATTTTTACAATTTAATATAATTTATTTTGTTAGCATTGATTTTACCTTGAATTCATAGGTTAAATCAATTCAATCTTTTGGAATGTTTTAAACAAAAACCCGTTTTCATTCGACAACGGGATTAATTTTAATTTAATTTATGAATATTATGTGTATTGAATTTGAAAAAATGGATTCCATATTTGGAATTAGTGGGTCCAAATTATGTTAATAGGATACTTTTTATTTTTGGGAATTATCAATAGTAACTATGGTAAATTTTATTTATCATAGTTAAAGGTAAATCGGGTAATTAAGGGTAAATATAATATTATAAAATTACCCTAACACATGCCAAAATTCTATTGGATGGTTAAACGAATACCCATATCACCTAAGAGTCGGATTAGATTCATTTTATGTACTTTTGACAATGAAAATAATTTAATTATTATTAAAACCAACGAAAGTGACAACATGTCAATCTCTTAAATCGTATAAGTATAATAACTTTAATTTACTGATAAACTTCATGAAACATCGAACCTGAATAGTCTCCAGAAAGATAGTAAACGTATCTACATCATATGAATTTATTTAAAATTTTTAGGGATTAAATAATTATCATTAATTGTGACACAATAGTGATGCAGAAATTGTTTATCTAGTGAAAAATCAAGAATATAGTTTTTATTAAACTAATATTTACCATAAAATGCACAGAACCCTGAACCAAACTTATTGGTCATGTACATGTAAACCCTAAACATCCATTGGTAGAATAGTTTACCATTTGGAGCCTTATCAAAGCGATTATGACACTTATATTATTTTATTTTAAATGATGCCAAAGTTGTCACCTTCATAATTTAATAAATATAACAATTTAAATATTGTGATTTTAAGATGATAAATTAGATTAAAAGTATTATTGTGAAAGGTAATAGATGTTATTCATCATAGGATTTAAATTTTAATTTTTATGCAACAAATAAGTATATTCAATAATTATACAAAAATTTTGTAGTAATTATTTTATTAAGAGATAAACCAAATAAATGGTTTTAAAAATAATAAAATAAATATTATATGAACTATTTAATGTGATCCACTAGTTTTCTATATACATATGACCTTTTATGAATATGTTAAAGCTTTTAGTTCGAATATAACTTCTGTATATAGTTTATTTAAATTCAAATAAATGAATAGTGTCAAAATTGACACTATTGTTATTTTATAAAAATAACATATTATAAAATTGTTTAAAAATCACAAAAATATATAAAAATTATAAATTTAAATTTAAATGGTCTAATATGTTATCAAGTATCCAATTATGGAAAATTCACAACAAATAATTAATTATTTGTTATAATTTAAAATTTAGAATTTTATTACCACAAATAAAATTAAATTGATTAAATAAGGATAAATCAAGATGATAATGTTTAAAATAAATTCCTAACCTGTCTAAATTTTATTGGTTGATGAGATTACAACCCTATATTATCTAATGTTCTAATATGAGTCATTTTTGGAGGTTTTTATGTGGGGTTAGATTTATTATAAATTAATATTTTTTAGATTTCCAAAGGTGCCCCTCTCCTCCCTTATAAAATGGCACCTCCTCCCTCTCTTCCTCACACCACATTGAGCCTTCAAGCTCAGCCAACCCCTACCAAATTATCTTCTCTACTTCCCTAGAAACATCTTAGAGGTCCTGGTGTACTTCAAAGTCCAATCTTAGTTCCCTAAGAGGAGGTTTCCAAGAGGCGTATCAAAGAAGAGGAGGTTCAGATACATATGAAGCATATCGGACATAAGGTAAGGGATAATTTTGCAAATCTCATTTCTATCCAAGATTTCTTATTCGTAATTATTTACTAGGGTTATTTCTATCATCCATGTCCATGTTTTATAAAAGTGTTTTCATGTATGTTTAAAGTCCTTTTTACCCATTTTTGACTTTTACTATATGGTATGTAATGAATCATTCTAATGATTACGTTACGAGGTACTTTTTTTACTTTTCCGGCTAAAGTACGAGAAGAATGTTTTTTTAACTTATACGGCGTGAACATATTTTTACAATTCCATAACAGCTTATTTCAATGATGTTTCCTCTATAAAGTTTTATGACTATTTTCAACAAAATACTTTTCTTTTAAAAGTGCATGGCATTTTGTGAAAAGATAATGATTTTGAAGAAGAAAAGATATTTTCATCAAGAATTCATTTCAAATGTTTTATCAAAAACATTTTCCATCTAAGATTACATACTTTTATGTTTCAAGTTTAATGTCTCTATGATTTACATGGTTTCAATTTTTTTATGATGAAATATCGATTTATTTTATATGGATTATGAGATGATGGGATGATGTTTGTGAAACCTATTTTATTCTTTCGGTTATGATGAATGTTTTAAGTTTATTTTGTGGCACAAGTAAGAATGATTTCATTATGAGATGGGTGAGACCTATATCTCCCTCCAATTAATTGGGTAAATATTTATATCTCATGAGATAGACATGGCTGGAACGGTAAGTTAATCTGTTTCAGTATTACAGGACTGGAACGAGGAGTGAACTCAATTCAGAAAGGGACTTTGTCCACTAAGATGGTCTTGGCAGCAATGCCTTGGCTACTATGGAAATCATTACATGTGCTTAATGGATGCCACAATTACATGTTTTATTCCCATGCTATTTTATCATGATTTATGTTCCATTATGATCTATAACTTACGTACTTCCACGATTTATGTCTTTTCTCAAGATTTTGATGTTTAAATTTCATGTTCAAGTTATTGATTTCAAATTTTTATGGATTGTTTTATGTTCTCTATGTTTACCCTTACTGAGCATTTGAGCTCACCCTTTTTATTTTTCTTTTCCCCAAGATATAAATTAAGGTTTTAGGTATGAAAAAATGGTAATATCTTCATGTGCGATGTTGAAGATCTTTCACCACGATTAGAAGTTTACGTTCCAAGTTCCCAAAGACACTAAACTATTACGGTCCTTGTATGTCTGTTTTCTATTATGTACTATGTATTCCGCAAAAGTAATGTAATGTCCATGTAAGTCAAGCTTTGGGTCTCTACATTATTAGAATTCATATTACAATTTGAATAATCCTCTAATTTCCTCTTATTTATCATAGTGATCATGGATCATGTGAGCTTATAGATTTCAAGTGATTACTCTTATATATACAATCACATATTTTCCTGATTCTAAAGGGTGATTGTTCTATCCTACATAATCTAGAACTTATTAAAGTGGCCTCCCACCTATGTTATGTCCTTCTTTACATTTGAGATAGATCTATATGATGAAATTTAATAAAAATATGTATTTATTAATTCATTCTTGGAAGATATATATAGAGATTCTCAGATCCCAATTCTTGGACCAACCATGACGTAATTAAAATGCCCCTTCTACCTTCTACATAGGCTAGATCCATGCAACAAAAGGTTAATGTAATCCAATTGAAATCTAGTCTTGGAAAATCAATTAGAGATAAGATTCCCCATCATGGTAGACACATGTCTAAAATCACCCATACTAATTTTGGAACATCATTTTTTTCATAAATCACCCTTCATTGCTTTATGAAACTCAGATCTTCAAAAAATCACTTCTTTATTGGAAATAAGACTATATAACTATGAAGCATGCCTTTTTTACTATTCATACTATGTCTAAAACTATTATGGATAGTTTGTTCCACAAATTTTTCCTTTCAACCAAAGGTGTATTCATCCCCAGGAGAATGTCCTTTTGTCTCAATATTCCCTAACAATGTCGTAATAGAAGCCACATTTCAAATATGGTATGCTTTCATTCCTTATGTACCTATACCATGTAACTATCTCAGGCATCATAAAACCAATACCATTACATAGAGGGTCTCCCCTCTACACTCAAAATTTTTGGAAGCATTATTTCCCATTGATTCTGCATATCATTCTTAGAATAATGTTTGGTATGAAACCGAAAAGACGAAAAGCTTGTGGGGTCAACCCAAAGGCCCCATCAAAAGTCATGTTATACTAATTGGGTGCCTTAGTATATAGAAAATTCATAGAACATCATATACCAATTCCAGAAATTTCAATTTGGATTCCAGAAAATACCTTCAAAAGTTTTTCATGATAACATTCATTCAAACAGGCCCACTCCAGTTTTACAGTGATTGTTATTATACTTATACTCATTATTCATACATGACTAAAGAAGAATAAAAAATAAATCCGACACATGTATTCATTCTAATTTCTTATATTGGTATTTTTTGGTTAGATGATCTGGAATATCATGAGATAACATTTCAAATCATTGAATGTTATCATGAGATGATGATTGAAAAGAGAAGAATGATAAATTACTAAGGGTGATTATGTGTTAGTTTATTAATTAAAATAGGGATAAAGATGATAATTCATAAGTATTCAATCTCTTAATATAAATGAAATAATACATATAAGAAATTACCTCAGTGGATTCATAGGGTTGAATCACTATTTTATAAGATTATTAAATAACTTGGTGCAACATAAAAAATATTTAAATCTCCCTCCCAGCCGTAGTCTACAGTTTTTCTTCCATCCCAGTGACATCTTTACCTACCTTCCCTACCTATTATACAATACTATTCTACTCATCAACAGCTACATAAACATGATCGAATTATTATTTGAGATGATACAACTCTCAAAGGACCTGGTACAACTCTTAATGAAGCCATTCCTCTAGGAAGAATTACTCTATAACTCAACCCTATCACCTTGCAGCCACTATATCATTTTCAAAATCTTCAACTACTTGGACACTCATGGTCATGGAAAATAGTTAATGGACTAAATTAATAAAATTAGGGATTGAAGCATTTTCACCCTCTTATGAGCGGTGGTCACCTATTTCCCATTGGTTTGTATGAAATGATAGTCAAACTCCCCATAACAAAGAATAGAGAACATGTGATACAACTTGAGAAATGTTTTTGGTAAAATTGATAAGGGGTATGACAAATCATTTTCTATATGTCTCTCCATAACATTTTCCAATAAATGTGTAATCATTCAATGGAATCAAGATCTTCCTTAGAGTCATTCTCTAGAGGGATAACACATTCATGGACCAACTTGACTAGAGAGTATCTAAAATAAATAATTGAAATATGAGAAGGATCCACGAAAACTAATGTTTTTGAACACTCAATATATTAGGTGTTATAATTTTCATGAAATTCATATGTTTATGATGATATTTGTAAAAACAGATATTTGAAGCAATCAGTACATAATAATGAAGGATATAAGATATTAAAAGTGTTGGGAGACTCATCTTCACCCATAGAGGTGATGACAACCACTAATGTCACCGATTATTTAGCAGCCACAACTGTTTCTACACCTCCAACCAGAGAAACAATTATAGAAATAATTATTTATTCATCTGTACCATGGTTGTAATTATAATGGTTAGAAAAAAAATTAATAGTGATTTAAAATGATAGGATTATCTTTCCATGTTACAAATAATATTACCCTTTAAATGGATGTATTCAAAAGATTATCATGTTTGGGTAAAATTTTAAAATCTAGGAGGTCCCTCCCCGACATTGAGGCCATGTTAATAATAATAAATGAACTCAGAGAGATTGCTGGAATTAACATTCCTTAGAGAAGTGTCATTACTTCCTCTTGGATTTTTTCTTCTTAAAGAAAGATGTCAGTGTGCCCTATGGAGATTCCAACCCTTCGAAGACCGCCTTATAACATGGTACGTGATGATTACTTTTGAGGAGATGAAATCCTATGACTCAGAACCTCTAAGATGTCTCAAAATGTCCTTGAATATTCATCAAATCTAGTCCTCACTTGAACATCAATTATTATTGAATCAATATTTAAAATGAAAGGAGCAATATTATCTTTAATAGTTGGTATGTTTTTACTTTGAAAACCAATACCAAACATTGTGAAAGTCAATACAACTACATTATGGAACATACAACGTCAAAATTATTTAAGGGAACTTGATGATAACTTGTTATCGCTGATCAAAAGTGTGTTTCTAGTTTCTTTTCTTATTAGTGATTTTTTCATCCCATGAGGATAATCGCATAGGGAAAATATTTTGTGGGGAAGGGTGTGAAAATAATCTTATTGATTCTAAAATTACAACATACATGTGCTCCTAAACCCTAGGAGAGCCTTCTATAATGACCCTTTCATCAACAATAGTTTCCACAGCCACATCAGTCCACTCTTTGGTATATTATTGTGATGAAATAGATTATGGATCACATATAGCCTCATTAAAAAGAGAGAGTAAAAATATTGGGGTTTACAATAACATTGAAAGGGAGATTTGAGATATGGACTCCCTTAACATCTTTAACAAAATCACTAGTTTTTCTCTCATTACCATCATTTCTCACACATAGATGGAATAGTCAATCATACATTTAAAGTAATAAATGGAAGAATAAAACTCTTTAGGATATACATCTACCTCCCTAGGTTGCCATTTAAGGATTATTTTCTTGGGAATAGTGATAATTCCAATCCCAAGATAATCAATCCCCACAACTAGAAGCACTCTCTGGATTTCTGAGAAAAATATGTTCTTCCTCTTGGTGTTCCTTTATATACTTTTATTAGTAAATAAATTTGTGATGGAGATGGATAATGTTAAGGAGACTTTCGTTGTTGGGGTAATAGGATTGAGCCACCTTAGATTCTTACTCAGCATCTCTAACACCATATCTCTCCCTTAAGGAAGATTCTTACATGGAAGCAATTGTGAGGATGACAGAACCGTAGTTTAAGTGAAATGGATGAATGTACCACTTTATTTTCTTATGAAGAACTTCCAACTTCATCCCCATTTCCACTATCACTCACATACGACTTCAAAATCAAAATTACATTGATTGAAAGTATATATTAACCATGAAGAAGGTGAATGAAGTCATTGAGGTTCTGAATATAAGATTCTACTAGATCTTGATGATTTTTATAATAAATATTTTTAGCTATAAATATGAATTTGTATCTAGTGAAAATGGAATCTTTCCCATGGATAAAATTTAATATTCACCTATAAAAAATTAGGCATTTACATATATCCCATTCCCTATATGCAATGGGATCCACATCCTCTGCGGGGAAGAACACATGGGTAGATGGTTTATAAATTTTTTTCAGAGGGAAAAATTCAATATTACAAGGAGATAAACCATGGATATTTATTCTATTCCATTTCATTTCATAAATTTGTTGTTTTATCGATGAAACCCCCTTCCCAATACTAACTACTTATGTTATAATATTCTTCCCTCCTCCAGCTTCTATCATAGGTTGACCCACAATTATGGACATCATTTTTACCAGTTGACTATTCATTCGTTAACAGATCTAGGATTCATTATTGGACTTCACAAGTCCATGATTGGTGTTTGTGGGTGGTAGTTCAATTCAAGATCCAATGTTCTTCTGTATAAACACCAACCATATTATATGGGTACCCATTATAAGATTCTTCTTATACATATTATTGATTGATACATGAAAAATATTCTTGATAAAATAAAATTAATTCATAAATAAATATGGTCAATACCCCCCCCCCCCACAGATTACTTTTCTATTAACTCTATCAACCATAAATCATTCTCTCTGATAAATAAAACACCCCCTCCTTCAATGACCATTAGATGCATTTTTGACCAAGGTACCAGAGGGAGATGAGTAATTTGAATAAACAAATTGTCCTTGATAGTTGACATTGTCTATTACATCCCATTGAGATGATGAATATTTATTAACTCCTCTTATACATTTGTATGTAGTGCCTCAATCTAGTATCTAGAACGAGTTTGTCATTGATAAATTCATAACCCCACTTATGAGTTATTATAAAACCAAAGAGAATTTGGAATGGGAATTTATGTTGGGGGGGGGTTCCACTACTATTGTTCCCAACAGTTGATATACAAGTTTTTAATATTGGGACTATTAGGTTAAAGAAACTCTGTATCACAAATTGTTCCTCTATTACAAAAGTGGTACCTCGTTCCCCAGTTCTTGATTTCCACATAGGCAGTAACCAACCACTGAAGAAAATGGATTGGAAAGATAACAACAGAATCAACCAATCAACCCAGAGGTGAAATTATATCCACATTGATTGAAATGACATTCCTCAAGAATTATCCAATATGTTTAAGATTGACTTAGAGTATTTCTAGTCAAGAAAGTATTCATCCTTCTCTGTTGGAGATCGTGACCATTTCTCCTCTAAGACAACATGAATCCATTAGGAAAAAGAAACTCCAACTTAGGATGATCCAATTCCTCCATAATATTTTGTGTTATGACATGAATCTTCTTCCTGAGTGGGGTCCCCTCTATTTCATCAAATGTTGATTAAAGAAGGAGGAAATTTTTATTAATACCCCCAAATGATATGCCCACCAATAATCATCCAATCATCTCAAATGATGATACAAACTTCCCCATTCCAAAAATCTAACTTGTTAATATCTATACTCTATAAACAGAGAAGCTATGGAATAATATATCAATTCTAGTGAGATATGGTTTTTGATATCCAGAAAACCACATACAACCTTATATCACTTAGACTGATATTAAATTCTTCACAACCTTTTCTGACCCATAAACACTGTTCTGAATCTATGAAAAATAACCCTCTATGAAAAAGGACCAATTTTAGGACCATCCTAGATTCTAACATATTGATAATTTTTTCAAAATGGAATGATAAAAATGAATATCTAATTTGGGTTCTCGTACTTCCTTCTCCAATTATGAAAGGGTATGACCTAAAATAAATCACTCAGTAATGCTTTTCCAAAATTATAAACCAATCATCGAGATATTCTCTTGGGGTACATTACGATATTTTCTTATACTTGGTAAGGGTTTATTTCATTGACGCAATGGCAGAATAGTGACATCGAAAAACAATCCAAATCCCTAAAGGTGTTTCCAATTTATTATAGGGTACACTTTATAGGTATTACCCATGAGATATTCCAATAATTGATGATGTGGGATAATTTTAGGTATTGTCCTTTCATCAGCACTAATGATAATGATATTCCTCCTTTCATCAAGAGAAAAAAATTCTATATAGGGAATATGTTATCTCTCTATAAAACATTTCAATAAATTTATGTACTCTAATAAATTACTCAATTAAATTCATTAATGTTAGTAATTGAACTTACAAATTCAAATTGACTACATAGAGTACTACACGGACCACGTAACTACTAAAATTACAGTCTGAACTCTATAAAAAGACTGTGAAAATAATTCTCCTTTAATGTGAAATATTTAGTATACATAAATAAAATTTTTTAGACTATAGTTATTCAGTATGTGTAATGGGTCATTCATAATGGATTCTCAAAACGTTGAAATTATTATAGTCCATATTATTAGAGAAATTTTCATAGATATTATCATCACTGTGAGAAAAATAAAGTTGACCAAACACCTTTATATAGGTGTGGCCCCTCCAATAGTTCTACATGCACACGGAAAATCATTGAACTAGGAAAAATTATTCCTTGAAATAGACCCCTATTTAGGTCTATTAGGCCCCTTTCCATAAGGGGGCATTACATTGGGACTTAAAAGTTGATAAAAAATCCAAAAAACTAATATAAATTTTTTTAAAGCCATTATTAAATAGGAAAATTGATACATTGAGATAGAATTTTTAAAGTATGTTGAATTACAAACCAGCCACCATTTTCCAATGTATTTCCTCGCTAATTAGGGACACCGCCATTCAATGGATCCTAAGATGGCTAGGATTATCCCAGTTCTATTTTAGATAATTCTTTGTAAAATTGTGAGACCAAGAGATGAGGCAACGTGCGACTCCGAGGCTCTGTGTGCCAGAACAATCCGTCAAAAATGTTATGTTTTTAAATAGTGAAAGTGAGTGATTTTTTTAAAAAAGTTGAATAGATCCTAAATGGATGTTTGAGTTAGAAATCCTTGGGAACATTTGCATATATATCATCATATTTTTCTTGTTGGGGGGGGGTCATAACCTCAAGAGGAACAAGATGAGGCTGAATGATAGATTTTGTACAGAAATGTCATTTAACATATATTAAATAAAATATTTTGATATAGGGAGAATCTTAAATTAAAATAAGATTTTCATGATGGATCATGTTCTCTTGAATGTACCATTAGTAATGGTATAGTTAATTCTAATAGATTGTATCTCTCAAATGGGTTCCATCAGAGATGGATGATCTTGTGGAGCATGTTTCCCATTGGTTTTTGAGTTATGATTCGAGACTACATTGAGAATTATATAGATGTCTGTGAGATAAAAATCTAATGAATTATTTGTGTATGAGACACGTATACCTGGATGTTCCTGTTATATGTGTTGTTGAAACATACTTGTGTTGAGATGAATCTATCTTCAAAGAGAGGTTTCCATTTTGGCCTCATACTTTATGTTTTGAGTTTTCCTATTGAGTATTGTTTTACTCACCCCTTCTTGGGATTTTCCAACACATGTAATGTACTGTTCATATGATCGATGCTTTGATGGAGTCCTTGGTGGTCCAGGACTAGGTAGTTCTTATAGTGACCTGACAGATGAGGTGTACTTCTACAGCTTCAAGCAGCTATTTCTGTACCTAACCTTTAGGTAGGTTTTTCTATAAATGAGATCCAGAGACATGTACTAGTACTTTTACATTTTGTTGGGCTTGTATTTAGGCCATGTTTAACTTTAGTTTTCTTCTATAGTACTCTATAGTGGGGTTGTGTTCATTTGTATAGGTTCATAGAAAAATTACTCCCATATGTTAGGGATATGCCTACTCGATGATAGCCGCTAGCCCCTTGCCTATTGGTGGTTGGCTTGGGGAAGTAACAACACACACTCTATTGGACGATTTATGACAGCTCCCCACAAATCAGAATCATTTTTGGAGTGAAGTGGTAATATTATCCCCAAGAAGATATTTTTTGTTTGTAGTGTGAGGAAAAAATATTTTTCCCCAAATTAATTGTTTATAGAACAATGTAATAATATTGTACCCCCATAATTATTTTCATTTTTAGTGAGAGTTAGAAATATGATACAACCCTCAAATGATTTTTGTTTATGGAATAAAAACGTAATATTATGTTACTCGTAAAATATTTTTATTTTCATCAGGAGCTGATTATATTTTCATCCATAAATGATTTTTTTTTTGTGGTGAGATGTAGAAATATTATGGAATTTCAAAAGAATTTTGTATATATTTTTTATTGGTACTAAGATTCCCCATATGATTTTTTTCAATTATGATGTGAGGTGATCACCGTACTTCCCCTATAAATGAAAATTCTCGGTAGTGTGGGGAAATAAATCAACAGACCTAACATATAGGAATAATTTGAAATGTGGTGATACATTTATTTATTATTTAATATCACCTGGTATGATATGAAGTCATCTAACCATTTCATATTTTTTCTAATTCCTATTCCTTATAAATACATGACGTTATCATAGGAAGAAGAGTGAACAAGGACGACCTGTAATGGGGAATTCCAAAGTTGTCAACAAAACTCTATCATGGGGGTATTTTTCTGATGTGGTGATGATGAAAATCGTCTCTCCACATAGTTCACATTCTCGGTTGGCTTTGGATGATTTTCATCAGGTGGAAACAGATTCAGTGACTTCCTGTTTTTCTGCGACGAACAAGTCTTCACTGCTAGAAGAAGAGGATAGCCCACTGAAGAAGAAAATTCTTGTACCAAAGAGAGGATCCCTGTCAGCAGGTGCGTCAAGACTGGTTACCCGGTCGATGGCCAAAGATGAGTTCTGTCGAACCTTATTTGTCCTCAGTCAAGTTAATAATAGCAGAAGGGAGAAAAACACTTTCTGCTAATGGTTTCCTTGATTATTTGGAATGTCCGAGGGCTGGGAGTTTAGGCAAAGAGTTATTTTATGGATTATGAGTCTCAAAAATATGGTATTTCTATAGCTTCAATTCTGAAACCTAAACAGGATATCGGTAAAATCAATTTCTTTGCGAAGAAGATGGGTTTTTGTCTGTTTTTTCATGATCATCCTACAAATAAGCATATCTGGATATTCTGGAATCGTAGCATTCAGGTGGATTTTTTTGCAGGCTACGAATCAGTTTATAACGGTGAAGATTGGGTTCAAAGGAATTGGAATTTGTTTTTATTTTATTTATTCTAGCAATGACATACAAGAATGGAGGGGTCTATGGGAATATATGGAGGCATTTTCCACGACAGACTTTCCTTGGTTAATTGGTTGGGATTTTAATGTGATCGCTGATGTCTCAGAAAAGAGAGGTGGTTAGGAGAGTTTGGTCAATGGTATGCTTGACTTCAACAGATTCATGGATAGTAAGGGCTTGCTGTATTTGGGCTTCAATGGAGGTAAATATACATGGGGTAATAATTGAAAGGGGGGTAGGTGCATTTGGAGTCGGCTGGACAGATGCCTTGCCAGCATCCATGGGTTAGACGTCTTTTCTCTTTTCTTTGTTTCACACTTATCCTGTGCTTTCTCAGATCACACAACGCTGTTGGTTGAGCTCAAACGTGGGAGCCAGGAACCCAAATCCATCATGTTTTCATCTAAATGTCAAAGTGTGGAGAGTTTTCTTCAAATGATGTAGAACTCATGGGAATGGGGGATTTAAGGGAGGGATTGGATTGGGCATGTTGGGCGGCTGAAGTGACTTAAGTCTGATATTGATCTCTGGATCTTTATTAATCTAATTGAGGATAGTTCTGTGGCTTCTCTTCAGATGGAAATCGATAATTTGGAGGATCAACTTCAGAAGAGTTGGGATGAGGGAATTTTCATTAGGTTATGTGATAAACGTAGCTTCCTTTCCGAGAGGATGACGGAGATTGAAAGAGATTATAGGATCCACTATAGAGTTAAATGGCTTAAAGAGGGTGATTTCCAAACTGCTTTCTTCCATGCTTGTTTAAAGGAGCGGCAAAATATGAAACTCCACATTAAACTTGAGGATGGTTCTTACACCTCTGATGTCAATATAGCAGGTCGGTTGGCCTTGGATGATTTTGAGATGTTGCTGGTAGGGGATATGTGAGGTGACCGGTTGAATAGTGTCCCTATAGGGGATCAGGAGGATTTCTTGGGAGCTATTCCTAGCAATCTTGAGGTATAGGACAACAACATCCTCATGACCATTCCAGAAAGTGATGAGGTTTGGGGTACTATCCGCAATATGTCATTAGATAGTGCTCTTGGCCCAGATGGTTTTCCAGGGAGTTTCTTTGTAGTGTCTTGGGATTTCATGGGGGTCCATGTTACTGAGGCCATCAAAGAATTCTTTCAGGGAGGTGCCATTAACATGAGCTCATGTTCTTCCAGGGTTGTTCTGCTACAAAAATCAAATACCCTTCGCCCATTGATCATTTTAGACCTATTTGCTTATGCAACATTTCTTACAAGATTTTGGAAAGTCTAATGGCTTGGAGATTGAACAAGATTATATAGAAAGTGTTCTCTCAGGAACAACACAGTTTTATCAAGAGGAAGGTGCATTCAGGGGGTGATCATAATTTCCAAAGAACTGGTGGAAGATATTAATAAAAGGGTGATTGGATCCAACGTCATTATCCAAGTGGATATGGACAAGGCATATGAAAAAATGAATTGGAGCTTTATTATTTAGGTCATGAGAGGTATGTGTTTCTCTGAATGGGTGTGTGACCTATGCTTTCATTGCTATTCATCGCCATGGTTGTCCATCTCTCTTATGGGTTAGGGATTTGGTTATTTCAAAAGTATGTGGGGAGTGAGATAGGGGGACCAGTGTCCCCCAATATGTTTATTATTTCTCAGGAGGCCCTATCACAGAATTTACACAGATTCATGGAGGAAATAAGGATTCTCCCTTATCATAGCAATGCTTCGGACGTATCCATGTCTCATCTTCTGTTTTCTGATGATGTTTTGATTTTCATGAATGGTAGGAGATCTTCCATTTTTCATTTTATGGGAATTATGGAATCCTATGGTTGCATAAGTGGCCCATGTATCAATGAAAGGAAGAGCAACATTTTTATTTCAGCTAAATGTTCAAGAAGGAGAGCTCAAGATATTCAGAATATTCATTGAATTTAGATAAAGCAATTTGCAATGATTTACCTCGGGGCTCCTATTTCTAAGGGGCGGGTTAAAAAATCCTTTTTTGAGGATCTTATTAACAGAATGTTGGGAAGAATTTTAAATTGGAAGAGAAGATTTCTTTCCATCGGGGGTTGGGTCACCTTGATTAATAGTGTGATTTCATCAGTTCCAATGCACATAATGTCTGTGATATCCCCTCCAAAAGGTATTATTTTTTTGATGGAGAAGATAATGAACTGCTTTCTTTGGGATGCCAATTCCATGGGCAAGGCTCATTGGGATTCATGGAATTGTTTGGCTAAACCAATCGAGGAGGGTGGAGTTGGTCTCATAGACATATCTCTACCTATTCAGTCCATAGAGGCCCACATGTCATGGGATTTTATGGTTGACGATTCGATGTGGGCCAAAGTTCTCAAAAACAAATATGGACAGCATTGGGAGAGGTGGGAAAAGAGGAAATTGTCTAGTCTGGTGAAGAATGTGTTGTAGCACCAGGATATTCTTCAGGACAACTCATACTGGGTGGTTGAGAGAGGGCAGATCAGTTTATGGCATCTCAATTGGGTTTGGGAGAAGCTCTTTCTTCCGGGCTGTCCAGTTCTAGATATAACAATCAAAGAGGCTTCTCACTTTCCCAGAGTTTTTGATTCTTTTCTTAGTGTGGAGCAGAGGGCCCTTTACTTGGTGATAATGTTTAATGGGGAGGTTGACCGGGTCTATTTTACACCATCTCATTTTGGTTTTTTCAGGGGTCATGAATTCAGAACTCTATTTCTTCCGGGAAGGGCTCGCGATGAGTGCACGGCTCAGCTATGTGCAAAGAGGTTCCTACAAAGTTTAATTTTATGGTATGGAAAGTCCAGAATAACGCCTTTCCAACAGAGGATAATGTACAGTGTGGAGGGATTTCCATGGACTTGCGATGCTATTACTGTACTAAGATGCATGCTGAATTAGCCTATGATTTATTCATGAAAAGTGAATGGGCCAACTATCTATGGCTTCTTATGGGTAACTGGGGCTGTCAAAATTCTTCTTTCTCATCCCTGCAGGAATTTTTTGCTGGCTGGTTTATGGGTGCAGGGAGTCAAGATATGGAATTCAAGAGCCACAGAATTATTGTGCTTTCCATCTTCTGGATGCTGTGGGAGGCTCAGAATAAGGCAAGAACTGAGTTGTGGCCTTCGAATACTTTCCTGAATGTTATATTTAAGGGGTTTGTTCATGAGTTGGCTGATATGGTGAAAGGTAGACAATAGTCATATTTGATTTTCAGGATTCTGAACCGGACTCCTGACTCAACTAGTACACAGGGCAGCTGGATCTGATGGGATCCACCAAGGGTCATATACAAGCTTAATGTGGATGGATCATGTTTAAATGGTCAAATGTGTGGGGGTGGTCTACTGCGGGATGAGTACGGTTCTATGTTGTTCGCCTTCAGCAGCTTCTATGGGCTGGGAAATTCGCTGGGTGCAGATCTCAAGGCTATCCAAACAGGTATCAAGATTTGCAAAAAGACATCAATTTGATGTGTTCTGAAGTGGAGTCAAGTTCTGAAATTGTGGTAAGAGCTATCAACGGATAGTTGGATCCTCCTTGGTATCTAATTTATTTAGTCCGTAGTTTTATATGGGATCTCGGACAGGTTTGCTTAGTTCGCCATGTGAAAAGGGTGGATAGCTTCGCGGCAGATGCACTTTCTCGGGGAGGCAGTCCGGAGGTCCCGTTAATTGTTTTTTCTAGTTTGGGAACTTTTCCCTGGGAGTGTAATAAATTTGTGAGGGGGGATGCACTGGGGCTGCATCAATTTCGACCACCGTGACATGATTTTCATTATGGACAGTAGCCCAGTTTTCTAATAATAAAATAAAAAGAAAATTATCGACTTATAGAGAAGACTAAATGGGAGACTTTCTGTTTAGTATTTCATTCACATACCACATACCAAAATTGATATGTAGATCCTGAAAAAGTGATCCTTTTCTATCACCCCAACCCATAAAGGGATGCCTTGGATTAGGAAAAAGACCCACCTAGTTGTCCGCAAAGAAGACCACTTCATTTGTAAATAAAACATCTCATGAAGAAATACCATTTTGATGAAAAACCCATTTACTATGCCTCATGATTCACATAATGTAATGCCCCGACCCAATTTACCCAGAGTCGGTGCATTATTCCGTAACATTGGCATGATCACAAAAGATCAAGTCTCGAAAGACAGATTAGTTTAGTAGCCTTGTAAACACTAGATACATTCATAAATGTTACATTACATCATAAACTAAAAAACTACAATAACAAAGTCTCCATAGTCCACACTCATATCCTCTTATGATTATCCCTGCAGTTCATTCTTAAAATACTTCTTCACATCAGGGAAAATATTAAAACATTGAAAGGGGTGAGATCAGATGCTCAGTAAGGATAAAAATATTACAGAAGCTTTCATAAATAAACATTAATATTTAAGGCAATGTATAACTAAAACAAAATCCTTTTTAAACTTGAACTTCAGCATAATATGGAAAAAATAAAATTAAATAATTTCATTTACTTACTCACATGGATGTTCTACTAGTAGAATAATCACATGCAATATCAATAACCACTTTCATAATGATGGAATGCGTAATTCTAGAATATCATAACCACGTAGCCAAGGCCTCGTGCCATGACTACAAATAAGATTTTGTCAAGGCCTTGTTCCAAGACACTAGTTTGTCTCATGAGACCTACCTATGCATTGAGGAGCTATATCGGGCTCCACTCGTCACTTATTAAGTCCAATGCATTCCTCATATGAACAGGTTTAAACATATCATAAACAATAACATAATTGTATCACATAAAACATGCATAAAGGAAACATAATATTTCCACACTTCAATCACAAGATATCAATACAACACGTTGATATAATAAAAACATTATCAAAACCATTTTCAATACTAGAATAAAAGAAAAGTAAAACATGGTATTTATTTTTCTTTTAAAAAAAGAAGTTATGGCTTATAGAGGAAGCAGAAACTCAAATAATAGTCACGGCGGCGGAGAAGTCGTTGTCGCTGCATACGTAAGAAAAAACATTCCTTTTGTAGTTTAGTAAAAACACTTCGTATAAAAAGATTTTTTTTGAGTAAAAGTAAAACTCAATGGGGTTTATACACCGTATAAATGAAAGTTGTGTATAAAACCAAATATGCCTTAATGAATGGTGACTGAGACGAAGTCCCTTAAAAGATAATTTTTTTAAATAAAATAGATATATTATGTGTGTTCACTATAATTACACATAAATAACGTAAAAATAAAAGATAGGACATAATATCATGACATAATTTGAAAGTAGGAGATTAACCCAAAGAATGGAAATTGGGTTAAGAAGTTCCCTTACCTCATGTCTGACTTGACTCGACCGTTCTTTAACCTCTTGAATAATAAACTAGAGTTAATTTAAAAATTATTTAGAACATTTTTCAAGTTTATTATTCCTTTTATATCACTTATTACCATGTTATGAACATTATGTAATTATTTAAGTTAATAACGATCATGTTGCCGATCTTTGGTACTTGAGTCAAAAATAAACTTCTTATAATTACATGTTGTTTATGTGGTAGAATATCCATTATATCCAGAATTATATTCATGATGTAGATATCATATATATCATATATATCCAGTATATACATGAATTTATAATATTCATAAAATTTAGAGGTAAGAAATGAAATGCACCGTCCATGGAGACGGTAAGCCGTACGTACGCATGAACGCAACTTTCATTTCTATTTCGTATTTAATGGAATGAAATCATAATTATATATTGGTATATTATAATTCCAGTATAATATCATATATAATAGCATTTACTCCATCCTTTATACGTCCCACATGTGGTATTTAACGATTCAAATCACTTTGAGGGGGCGGTAGTCCGCACTTTCTAAAATGAAATTATCGCGTTTACCCATAATGGAAATCATAAAGGTGTGCCATAAATAAAAAATACATAATCATAAGAAAAAAAACACATAATATATATCATATATAAAAATAGTGTCATCATTATGGCCACCTTTGAAGGTGTTTTATGAGTGTTGAACGATCATCGTTTCGTGAGGCAGAAATTCTCCATCCACAGAAACAGTATGTTTTTTAACCATTAGATGTAGGTGTGTGTAAGTGTAGCTCAAATAATTTTTATAAAAACATCCTAGTATATTGAAGATACTGTTTTTGTTACAAAATAAAGGAATTAAAAGAGTTTAAGGGGTTGGAGAAGCAAAATAAAACAAAATAACATAAGAGAAGACATTATCTTAAAATCGGGCAACTCTTTTTTGATTTGAGCCAAAGGCTTCCTTGGGAAGAATTATGCCCAAATTGAGGCTTCTAGGAGTAAGAGAGGGAAGTTTAGAGAGTATTTGGGCAGAGGTTGGCCGAGCCAAATGGCTTTGAATGTGTGACTAAGGTGGTAGTGGTGGGGGCCTTTTATAAGAGGAGAGGAGGGGCACTCTTGGAAAGTCATGAAATGTTACTTTATTATATAATGAGTTTCGGATTTTAAAGGTCCCACACATATATATTTCGAGTATAAGGTGATAAGGGTTCGAAATATACTCATAAAATAGGTTTTTTACATGTTTAATTATTATATTTTACATTATTTCTTTATTTTATTTAAATCGTTAATTAATGAGGTAATCGCTGCATCATCATGGTGTCATAAATAATGTAATTTATTTAATCTATAAAAATTATAAAACAATTATCATGATGTAGGAAATTTTTTTATATTTCTAATGAATATTTATAGTCAAAAATATGACTTGTGGAACCCCATTTAAAAATTGTTTTAGTAAAACAACTCATGTTTGTGACATTTTTATTTTTACTTCAAATAAAACATTTTTAATGTCATTTTCCAACCAAAGTGGCTCCATGGGGTCCCCAAGTTGACCCATGGATTTTCTTGGTCGGACATGACTCATCCAATAGGGGTAAGAAAAGTTTAAAGGTATTTTCATATTTTTATAATATCATTTTTACCTTAACATTCACTAATTACCTTTAATCGCGATTAATTAAACATAAAATTTACTATTCACCAAAAATTATTTTAATCCCATTGAACCAAATTTTACTTCCTAATGACAACCATGTATGTAGGATTTTTGAAAATCAAATCACAAAAGTGGTAATGTTTCATTTAAATGAAAAATCAGTTTTTTAACTACCACTTAGTGGTTTCACTATTCATCAAAAATTGAAGTATTTCAGAAGAATGCCAAAATTTTACCCTAAGCTATAATTGATATTCCTAATTCAAAAATGATGTCTATTTTACAAAATTCCAAACATATAAGTTGCATTAATTAATTTTATAACTAATTCTCGTTGTCACAACAAATAACGTGTTTTTAAGAAACAATATATATCAAAAGATGGACAATTGTTTATGTCTAATTTCAATGTGAAATTAATTATAATGAACAACATTGGATAAAATGTTAAAAATATATTCTACTTATACTTTAAAACCACTCAATATTATAATTTATCACTATAAATTATTTTGATTAAAAAAGTTTTTTTAAGTATTTTTCACTATTCATAAAAAATTGGATGTTCTCCGAAAAATACAAATAATTCAACTTAGGATAATTTTGATATTCCGAATACAATAATGAAGTCCATTTGGCAAGATAAAATTTATAAAATTTAAAAAATTAAGTATTACTATTCATAACGACTACTTTTATTGGTTGTGGTGTGTGTTAGAACACGAAGTTGCGTACAACACACGCTATTGTATTATTCAAAGATAAGTGCACCGTGGAAGCTTGGGGTGTTACATTATCCCCTCCTTCAAATAATTTCATCCTCAAAATTTCATATAATATCACTGTATAAAAAGACTCAGGTGATTCTTTATCATAAGTTCCTCAGGTTCCCACGTTGCCTCCTCTAACTTATGGTTTCTCCATAGAACTTTTACCAGACGAGTCGTCCGATTTCTCCGAACTTGTTCTCTTGTATCAAGAATCCTGACGGGCTCTTCGCAATAAGACAGATCGGGTTCCAGTTCTAATTCCTCATAGGTGAGTACATGCGTTGGGTCAGGCATGTATTTTCTCAACAGTGATACGTGGAATACATCATGAACTTTGGAGAGACTTGGTGGCATTGCCAAACGGTAAGCTATAGCCCCAATTCGTTCTAGAATTTCGAAGGGTATGATGTACCTGGGACTCAATTTACCCTTGTTACCGAAATGTATAACTCCCTTCCATGGAGATACCTTCAAGAAAACATGATCTGCTACCTGAAATTCCAAATCCTTCCTTCGAGTGTCGGCATAGCTCTTCTACCTACATTGAGCTGCTTTGATGTGGTTTTGGATTACTTTCACCTTTTTCATCATTTACTCCACCAGTTCTGGGCCTACAAGTTTTCTTTCACCAACGTCATCCCAACAGGTTGGTGTGTAACATCTCTTTCCATATAATGCTTCATATGGCACCATCTGAATACTTGAATGGAAGCTATTGTTATATAAAAATTCTTCGAGAGGTAAATATTGATTCCGCATTCCTTGAAAGTCAATTGAGCATGATCTCAACATGTATTCTAAGGTTTGAATAGTTCTTTCTGATTGTCCATCTGTTTGAGGGTGGTAAGCAGTGCTCAAACGAAGTTCAGTATCCAAGGCCTTCTGAAGACTTTTTTAGAATCTTGATGTAAAACGAGGATCACAATCCGAGACAATTGATAGGGGTACACCATGAAGTCTCACAACTTCATTAATATAGAGTCTTTCTAGACGTTCAAGTGGTAGATCTTCCCTTATAGCAAGAAAATGTGCTGACTTCATGAGATGATCAACAATGACCCATATTGAGTCATTCCTTCTAGGAGTCTATTGTAGTACCATGACAAAATCCATCATAATATTATCCCATTTCAACTCAGGTATGGGAAGAGGTTGCAATACTCCACCAGGAAGTTGCCTTCCCGCATTCACTGGTTGACCAGCCATACATATTGACACAAAATTAGCAATCTCCCTTTTCATGTTGTCCCACAAAAAATGTCCCTTTAAATCTCTATACATTTTGGTGCTCTCAGGGTGTATAGAGAAATTGGAACTATGAGAATCATCCAACAATTCTCTCTTTAAATCAGAAATATCAGGAACACAAAGTCTCCTCCCAAATTTCAATATTCCATCTTCACACACAAAGTCACTCAATCACCCATCATTCACAGCTATAATCTTCTTTTTCAACTCTTAATCATTGGCCTGAGAACACATTATCCTTTCTAGTAAAGATGGTTTGGAAACCATTTGAAATTTTTTTGATGTTTCACCCTCAATGGTGATTCCCATATCCATCTTTACTAGATCCATGAAAATAGGATCCCTATCCACTCTCATCATGTTCAAAACTCCATGATCTTTTCTACTCAAATCATCTTCAACCTTATTTGCCTTCCCTGGGTGGTAGTGTATCGTGCAATCATAATCCTTAAGTAGTTTGAGCCATCTCCATTGCCTCATGTTGAGTTCTTTTTGTGAGAAAATATATTTCAAACTCTTTTGATCGGTATATATCTCACATTTTTCACCATATATATAATGTATCCATATCGTCAAGGAAAATATTACAACAGCTAACTCGAGATCATGAGTATGATAGTTATGTTCATGAATTTTCAGCTGTCGTGATGCATAGGCAATAACCCTATCATTCTGCATAAGAACACAACCAAGTCCTTTCATTGATGCATCACTATAAATAACGAACCCAGAATTCCCTGATGGTAGATTCAATATAGGAGCGTTGAATAATCTTCTCTTCAGTTCATCAAAACATTCTTCACACTATTTTGTCCAGACAAATTTAACCCCTTTACGTGTGAGCTTCGTTAATGGGTTAGCCAATCGGGAAAAATTCTGGACAAAACATCGATAATAACCTTCCAAACCACTAAAGTTGCATTCCTCATTTATACTTGTCAGTGATGGACATTCATGGATTGCCTTGGTCTTAGAAGGATCAACGAAAATTCCATCCTTAGAGATAATATGGCCAGGAAAAGAAATCTCTTGAAGCTAGAATTCACACTTGCTAAACTTCCTATATAATTCATGCCTTCTAAGAGTCTTCAAGACAATGCGCAAGTGATTTTCATGATCTTCTTAGTTTTTGGAGTACACCAAGATATCATCAATAAATACCACCATAAAATCATCATGATATTACTTGAAAACTCTATTCATTAGATCCATGAATACAGAAGGTGCATTAGTCAATCCAAAAGGCATTGCTATAAATTCGTAATGCCCGTATCTTGTTCGAAACGATGTCTTTGGAATGTCTTCCTTCTTTACACACAACTGATGGTATCCGGATCAAAGTTCAATCTTTGAAATATATTGAGCTCCATGCAATTGGTCAAATAAATCATCAATGCAAGGTAAGTGATACTATTTCTTTATTGTTATAGCATTGATCTCCCTGTAGTCAACACACAACCTCATAGATCCATCTTTCTTCTTAACAAAAAGGACAGGGGATCCCAATGGAGAAACACTAGGGAAAATAAATCCCTTATTACTCAATTCCTCTAGTTGTTTCTTTAGTTCAACTAATTCCATGGTGGCCATCCTATAAGGGGTCTTCGATATGGGCCTTGATCTAGGAATTAAATCAATGGAAAACTCAACTTCTCGTTTTGGAGGATGTCCATGTAAATCTTCCAGAAACACATCTACATATTCTTTCACAATAGTTACATCCTCTATTTGAACATTACTTTCCTCTCCATTAGTCATTTCATTATCTTCCTCCCTAATAATTGAATTTAGATGAGCTACTGGGGGTGGATCTAAATAAGAATTAGGTGGTGACGATTCTACTCTAAAAATAAGGTGTTCTTTATCATCATCATGAAAAATCTTAACCTCCTTCTTCTTACAATAAATCTTTCCATCATTGTCCGAAATCCAATCCATACCGAGGATTATATCAAACTCAATCATAGGTATGAAAATGAGATCGGCGGATAAAGAATATTTATGTGCTCTAATGGGGACTGATTCACAAAACTTTGTTGCAATGATACTTTCCTTAGGAGTTTTGACTGACAATTCTCTTGTTAAATAAAATTAGAAATATCTAATTTTCTTAGAAAACTGGGAAGATATGAAACAATGCGATGATCCAGAATCAAATAATACATTTCCTAAACTTGAGAAAACCATTAAATTACCTGCCACCACATCTTTCGGAGCTTCAACCTCAACAGCAGTGATAACATAAGCTTGGCCTTGATCCCTTAGACTCTTCTGAGGTAAGTTCCCCTGACACTTAGGACATTCATTCGCATAATGTCCTATATCTATATAATTATAGCATTCCACGTTGACAACAACTTTCTTTCCCTTGAAATCATGAGCTTGGTGGCCTTTTTCACCACACTTGTAACAGACTCCCATTACCTTCAAGAAAGTACCAGGGTGTTTTTTTCCACATTTACTGCAGGACTGATATTCAACTCTTCCCTTATTCCCCTTATTTCCATTTCCAGATTGATCAAAATATCCATTCTTTTCTTTCTTTGCTTTAAATTCATATGACTTAGAGAATTCCTTTTCTGTCTTGATAGCACACGAGACAATATCTTTATACAATGAGACGGTTTTTGAGACTAATGCTCGACAGAGAAATGGTCATAAACCATCAAAGAAACGATCAATCTTACTTCTTGGGTTACATATATAATCTGCAGCATACCTCACTAACCTTGTAAAGTTATCCTCATACTTTGCGATATTCTCATCCTCCTTCTGCCTCAGACTCAGAAATTGCCTTTCCATATCAGCTCGATGGTCATGTGGAACGTATTTTTCTAAGAAAATTTCCTTAAACTCTCTCTATTCTATACTTGATACTTCTTTATCATCCTTTATGTTATGAATCAGCGACCACCATTGATCGGCATCTCCAGTGAGGTGGTAGACTGCCATGGTAACCTTCTCCCTTTCGCTACTCCCCAAGGTGTGGAATATTTTCTCTAAGGAGTTTATCCATTGCTCAGCTACTAATGGATTTTTACCTCCATTAAATTTTGGTGGTTGTTTCCTCATGAAGTGGTCTAACATTGATCCTCCACGTTGTGGATCAGGGTGCTCCATACGAGTAAGGTTATTATTCATAACCTAAGTGAGTTGTCCCAGTATGGTAATAAGTTGATCAGCACTAGTTTTAACTCCAGATCCACAATAATTATCTTGAGTAGGAGGGCAATCCCTACACAGAGTGCATTCATTGATACAGTTTCCATTCCTTCCACTAGGCGCCATTTCTAAACAATGGCATAAACTAGATTAGTTTATGAATCAAAATACATAATTCCATACTTTTAAAATACATAAACTGAACTATTTATGGATATAATCCATAATCATAAAAATGTTTTCATTGAGGAAGTATATACTCATAACACTTCATAGTGGTTTGTAAAGAAAATGAGAATTATCCTAAGAATATCCCCCGGGAGTGTCGTAACCAAGAGTGCAGCAAGGCACGTTTTTGTGCACCAGTTCCCGTCTGAGTCTATCTCAAAGCAGTGTTTTTGGGTTTTACCCCTAGGTACATCTGTTCCAGAGCCGCCTCTACCTGCTCGTATCCAGACAGGGATGTATTGCTCAGAATACTCACAAAATCTCTATAATACCAAAATTCTTGTAAGTTCTTCTATACTAATCCTCAAAGTCTATCTTTGGTCTATGTGCTCTAATAAGAGTTTTTCTAAATCTAGATTCCAAGGTTAGTACTAAATTTCCTCTGATACCAACTGTAATGCCCTGACCCCAGTTACCCAGAGTCGGTGCATTATTGCGTAATATTGTCATGATCACAAAAGATCATGTCTCTAAAGACTAATTAGTTTAGTAGCCTTGGAAACACTAGATACATTCATAAATGTTACATTACATCATAAAGTGAAAAACTATAATAACAAAGTCTCCATAGTCCACACCCATATCCTCTTCTGACTATCCCTGCAGGTCATTCATAAAATAATTTTTCACATCCTGGAAAATATTAAAACATTGAAAGGGGTGAGCTTAGATGTTCAGTAAGGATAACAATATTGTGGAGGCTTTCATAAATAAACATTAACATTTAAGTCAATTTATAACTAAAACAAAATCCTTTTTAAACTTGAACTTCAACATAATATGGAAAACAAAAATTAAATAATGTCATTTGCTTACTCACATAGATATTCTACTAGTCGAATAATCCCATGAAATACCAATAACCACTTTCATAATGATGGAATGCATAATGTCAGACTATCATAAACACGTAGCCAAGGCCTCGTGCCAAGGCTACAAATAATATTTTTTCAAGGCCTCGTTCCAAGACACTAGTTTCTCTCATGAGACCTACCGATGCATCGAGGAGCTGTACCGGGCTCCACCAGCCACTTATTAAGTCCAATGCAATCCTCATATGAACAGGTTTAAACATATCATAAACCATAACATAATTGTATCACATAAAACATTCATAAAGGAAACATAATATTTCCACACTTCAATCACAAGATATCAATACAAGACATTGATATAATAAAAAAATTATCAAAACCATTTTCAATAACAAAATAAAAGAAACATAAAACATGATATTTATTTTTCTTTAAAAAAAAGAAGTTATGGCTTATAAAGGAAGCCGAAACTCAAATAATAGTCACGGCGGCGGAGAAGTCGTTGTCACCTCATATGAAAGAAAAAACATTCCTTTTGTCATTTAGTAAAAACGATTCGTATAAAAAGATTTCTTTTGACTAAAAGTAAAAGTCAAAGGGGTGTGTACACAGTATAAATGAAAGTTGTGTATAAAACCAAATATGCCTTAATGAATGGTGATTGAGATGAAGTCCCATAAAAGATCATTTTTTAAATAAAATAGATATATTATGTGTATTCACTATAATTACACATAAAGAAAGTAAAAATACAAGATAGGACATAATATCATGACATAATTTGAAAGTAGGAGATTAACCCAAAGAATGGAAATTGGGATAAGAAGTTCCCTTACCTCGTGTCCGACTTGACTCGACCGTTATTTAACCTCCTGAATAATAAACTAGAGTTAATTTATAAATTCTTTAGAACATTTTTCAAGTTTATTATTCCTTTTATATCACTTATTAACATGTTATGAACAATATGTAATTATTTAAGTTAATAACGGTCGTTTTTTCGATCTTTGGTACTTGAGTCAAAAATAAACATCTTATAATTACAAGTTGTTTATGTGGTAGAATATCCATTATCTCAAGAATTATATTCATGATGTATATATCATATATATCATATATATCCAGTATATACATGAATTTATAATATTCATAGCATTTAGAGGTAAGAAATGAAATACACTGTTCATGGAGACGGTAAGCCGTACGTACGCATGAACACTTATTTCATTTCTATTTCATATTTAATGGAATGAAATCATAATTATATAAAGGTATATTATAATTACAGTATAATATCATATATAATATCATTTACTACATCCTTTATACATCCCACATGTGGTATTTAACGATTCAAATCACATTGAGGGGGCGATAGTCCGTACATCCTAATATGAAATTATCGCGTTTACCCATAATGGAAATCATAAAGGTATGCCATAAATTAAAAATACAGAATCATAAGTAAAACAAACACATAATATATATCATATATAAAAATAGTGTCATCATAATTCCACCTTTGAAGGTGTTTTATGAGTTTTGAACAATCATTGTTTTGTGAGGTAGAAATTCTCCATCCACAGAAACAGTATGTTATTTAACCATTAGATGCAGGTGTGTGTAAGTGTAGCTCAAATCCTTCTTATAACAAAATCCTAGTATATTGAAGATACTGGTTTTGTTATAAAATAAAGTAATAGAAAGAGTTTAAGGGGTTGGAGAAGAAAAATAAAAAAAATAACATAAGAGAAGACATTACCTTAAAATCGGGCAACTCTTTTTTGTTTTGAGCCAAAGGCTTCCTTGGGTAGAATTATATCCAAAGTGAGGCTTCTAGGATTAAGAGAGGGATGTTTAGAGTGTATTTGGGTAGAGTTTGGCCGAGCCAAAAGTCTTTGATGGTGTGAGTAAGGTGGTATTGGTGGGGGCCTTTTATAAGAGGAGAGGAGGGGCACTCTTGGAAAGTCATGACATTTTACCCTATTATATAATGAGTTTCAGATTTTAAAGGTCCCAAACTTATATATTTATAGGATAAGGTGATAAGGGTTCGAAATATACTCATACAGTAGGTTTTTGACAAGTTTAATTCTTAGAGTTTAAATTATCTTTTTATTTTATTTAAATCGTTAATTAATGAGGTAATCGCTGCATCATCATGGTTTCATAAATTATTTAACTTATTTAATTTATAAAAATTATAAAACAATTATCATGATTTAGGAAATATTTATATATTTCTAATGAATATTTATAGTCAAAAATATGACTTGTATAACCCCATTTAAAAATTGTTTTAGTAAAACAACTCACGTTTGTGACATTTTATTTTAACATTAAATAAAACGTTTTTAATGTCATTTTCCACCCAATGTGGCTCCATGGGGTCCCCAAGTTGACCCATGGATTGTCTTGGTCGGAATTGACTCATCCAATAGGGGTAGGACAAGTGTAAAGGTATTTTCATATTTTTATAATATCATTTTTACCTCAATTTTCACTAATTACCTTTAATCGTGATTAATTAAACATAAAAGTTACTATTTACCAAAAATTATTTTAATCCCATTGAACCACATTTTACTTCCTAATATAAACCATGTATGTCGGATTTTTGAAAATAATATCACAGAAGTGGTATTGTTTCATTTAAACAAAAAATTAGTTTTTTAACTACCACTTAGTGGTTTCACTATTCATCAAAAATTGAAGTTTTTCAGAAGAATACCAAAATTTCACCCTAATCTATATTTGATATTCTGAATTAAAAATGATGTCTATTTTACAAAATTACAAAAATATAAGTTGCATTAATTAATTTTATAACTAATTCCCGCTATCACAACAAAGAGCGTGTTTTTAAGAAACAATATATATCAAAAGATTGACAATTGTTTATGTCTAATTTCAAAGTGAAATAAATTCTAATGAACACCATTGGATAAAATGGTAAAAAATATATTATAATTATACTTTAAAACCACTCAATAGTATAATTTATCAATATAAATTATTTTTATTTAAAAAGTTGTTTTTAATTATTTTTCACTATTCATAAAAAATTGGAAGTTCTCCGAAAATTACAAAAAATTCAACTTAGGATAGTTTCGATATTCTAAATGCAAAAAAGAATTACATTTGAAAAGATAAAATTTATAAAATTTCAAAAATTATGTATTACTATTCATAACAGCTACTTTGATTGGTTGTGGTGTGTGTTAGAACGCGAAGTTGCGTACAACACACGCTACTGTATTATTCAAAGAGAAGTGTACTGTAGAAGCTTGGGGTGTTACACATAAGAATAATATGTTTAATTGGGAATGATTTAGGTTTTTATCCTTTCCCTCTCACATCATTACTTTCACATAGTATTCATATTCATTTCCCCCCTCTGTGAAAAATAAAAATTATTCCCTTTAATTGACATCATGACTATATAATTCCACCACTACGACATCCATCAAAGCCTCTAGATCGATCCCACCTAGGGATGAGGCATATAAGTGTCACCATATAATTATCATGAATTCTTGGGGTAAACAAGTCCCTCATTTATCCTCTAAGATAGGTATATTTCTCAGAGTGCTCACAATCTTGCATTCTCATGGTAATAAGGATACAAGACTATTGAAATGTGTAAGTAGTTAATGTAGTGGAATTAATTCTGTATTCCTCCAAAAATTCGAATTAGTATAGGATATATCTACACATGTATATAATTTCTAACTCAAAATTTAGGAGACAATTAGGAATACAATAATGGATGATTCTTTCCTTTATCCTTAACTCTAAAGTCATATCCTTTTCATCATAAAAATAAAGTAGAAGAGTGACTGACATCCATGGGAATCCCTCCTAGATAAATCCTCTATACTTTCTTGTAAGAGGCCATATTTTTGTTTCATTCCATATCTCACCATCATCCACTAAGAAATGAGGTAAAATTTTCAATCTGTTCTTATAATTCATGTGTAATCCCCTCCCACACATGATTTCCTGACATGGGGGCCTTTATTATCTCTTGTTATTCAAAAAAAACATGAATCATGTGAGATTATAGGTCAATAGTGATAATAATAATAGAATGATCTAGAATATTAAATCTGCCTCCCATTAACTGTAAACCCTATACAGTTTTAGCATCCTATCAATGTCTTATATTCCTTGCAAGAAAAACCTTCAACAAGATATATTCATAATGAAGTAAACTTGGTAATCATCCTTATGTGTATTTTATAACGTATATAACTACATGGTTATTTATTCTCATCATGATGTGATATATTGGACACCTCCATGAGTATGGACCTAAATACCCAAATCCACCACCGCTTTTTTGGTCCATATTCCAAGTAATATCATTCTTCATTTGACATGCCATATTACTTCTAATTGCATTTTTATCTAATCTGAACTATTTCATACGTCTAGTTAGATATGTATTTACATTTATATATTCCTTGACATACCAATCCATTCCCATCAATCCATATTCCCTGTTAGATCAACCAAAATGGGAAAATCATTTAAATGTCCCACACCAACATTTTATAGGAACCTTTGACCTAGAATTACTTTGTGAATGAATTTAAAATTCATGGTATGGTCCTTTTTACATGACCCTAATAGAGACTACTTGTCCATTTAATTGGCATCAAACTATGTGGGTTCTGATTCCATTTATAGGTATACGTTGGGAGCCCCTATCTTGGGACCAATCCAAACATCAAAAGTCCTACTGCACCACTAGATGAAAATTAACACCATGGTACCCAATTATCTGTCTTTAAATCTTGAATCTTTTCTATAAAACAAGAACATATAAATAATGAGATGATAGGACAATCCTCTAATATATATAGATAGATATCTTAATAGATAACCTCATATAAAAAAGATGGTTCCATTGATTGAGAACCTTTGAAAAATACAAAAATTTAGCCCTGTATGTATATGTGATTGATTAAATATGCAGAGGGTGACTATCCTTATAATAATATTTATAAAGGATTCATTAATACTACATATATCAACAATATAGTCCCAAAGTAAGAATAAATTTCCCCAAAAGGGTGCAATGAGATCAACCTCTCATCATCTTTACCAATGTGATTGCTTAATCATCACTGAAAAAAATTATCACCTACCATTGGAATGAAGGTATATATCTTGTTTTTCCGAACCTTTGGGAATTTTGGGGTCCATGAGTCAACCCTGTTTGAAATCGTCCAAAACAAGTGTTACAAACCAATATACAAAGGTAAAACCACATTTTATTTATGAATCATTATAAAGGATTTGGATAGATAATGACCATGGATGATTTAGGTTAAACCAAAAGTGTCATTGATTTAAATGTTTGTTGGGATATATGCATCATATAAATTATTTTCATGATGATTTCCCACTATATTTATTGTTTCTCCTGAAACATTATTGGTTTCATTAAATATATGGAACACAAATTTATATTGTTAACATTGAATATGATGGAAATTTAATTATTATCCTAATGATAAACCAAATTAAAAGGGATAAGGAATGATAGATAAATTTTTTATTACTAACCAATTATCTCAAAATATAATTAACAACATGAGAATTGGTGACTTTATTGATGCAGCAAATAATAGAGAATAATATTTCATGATGACTATTGATGAATTAATATTCAACATTCTACATGTTAAGAGTGTTGGAAGAATCACCTAGGTAAATGTATAAAAGGCATGGGATGATATTTTTGGTGGGGAAAGGATGATAAATTACTTGTAGTTGATGGGGAAAAGTGAAATGTTCAGGTAACATAGGGGATGTGAATGTTTTATTCCATAAGTTATCATTAATGGTTGAATGTTTTAATGCATAAAGTATGTTCATTATGAAAATTGATGTCCTAGGTAGATATATTAATAATATGATAAAAAAGGTGGTACATGTATAGGTTTTAATATTAATTAATAGAAGAGTGTGAATGAAATATCAAAGGAATAAGTTATTTTAACAGTATTTCTTATGTTATAAGTAAGAAGAATGATTAAATT
Source organism: Viscum album (assembly GCA_963277665.1). Classification (NCBI taxonomy): domain Eukaryota; kingdom Viridiplantae; phylum Streptophyta; class Magnoliopsida; order Santalales; family Viscaceae; genus Viscum; species Viscum album. Next base: position 172,282,923 of record OY728119.1, on the reverse strand, counting down.
GAGGTTTGTGAATCATAAGGCTTAATTAATATGTCATACACCAGGAATGGATAATTAATAAATAAGATGATAAAGCCTAGTTAATGGTTTAAATAGTAAATGGAATGATTGAAGTATTTATGTGTTGGGATTTGATAATTATATTGGGGAAGTGTTTTATAAATAATATTTTAGTTATAAGATTCATGAAAATGTAAGGAATTTTCTAAAATAGTATTTATTTAATGTTTTTAAACAATAAATGGTATAGTATGGATATCCTAGAAAAGTTATTTAAGTGTAAGGTGATATTTTTTAGAATAAATGATTATGGTAATTATAACTCTTTACTACAAATTAAAATATTTTACATTCCTAAAAACTACATTTAGCTGATTAATGGGAACCCACACAATAGTAAAGATTCAAAAAATTCCAACCAAAGTCAAAATAACTCTAAACCAGCACAAGAAACAAAACATATATTAATATCCACACAGAATTTGATTCATATTTAATAAGTAAATTTTACAATATTGGTGACCTATAAATTGATTAGTGATTTTGTGACATATTACATTATATTATCTTTGATAAAGTTTATTTTATTTTTTTATTTATATAATTTATTAGATAGTCAATTATTTTATTATAGGAAAATGGATAGATTTATATTTTGGAAAAAATATATGTCTTCACTGTGGTTTTATACTGACTTTGGTTTTTAGCCTATTTGAATAGAATATAAGATCAATGCATTCACATGTTTGGGTTGTGACATTAATATATACTTTATATTATTCATAGATTAACGTTATTTTGAAAATGGAAACATTGTGTTGTTTATTAAAAAAAAGTTTCATATTTAACAAGACATATATGAAAGGAGTTGTAGGAATAACTATTTATAGAATCATTTAAAGTTATATTTATAAATGTTTGAGGTTATTGAGATTAATATATTATTTTATCACATGAATCATTATCTATATTTTATAAATTTGTCTTAAAAATTCAATAGGTCAATATATATATATATATATAGAATGGCTTTTCATTTTCATTTGGATACAATGATCTCTTAAAATTTTGTATTGATTCTTCCACATTAAAATTTAATATTTTTTGAATGTGGATGAAATGAGGAAGAAGTTAATTAATCACATTGAAAAAGGATGTAATTATTTTTATGGATTTCATGAAATCAAGTATATTTATTTTAACATATTAAATTTTTAATGATTTCGTCAACTATATGAAATAGGATCAGGAAAATGAAATTTTTTCCTTTTTCCAACTATTTTTGAGGAGTTTGTGTTCATTTTCACTCCTAAATGATTTTGTTTTTTGCGATCATTATTTTTCTCAAGAAAATTATATCTATCACTATATATTATTCCTAGAACATTATATTTCTCCTCAATTTCCATAATTTTTCTTCCTAATAATGTTTTCTTTATCAAGGATCCAAGTTGTGTGTTACTTTGGTTAACATTTTTTATTTTCCAATTTGTATTTGGAAAGGATGTTTTATTTCCCCTTTGTAAAATTTAGGTTGATGTCAATGTTATATTTAAATATTGAAAATTTTATTACAAATACAAAAATTACAAGTATTTTATTTATTTAAGGGTTTGGGGATGATTTAACACATAGATATTTTAGAATATATATTTTTAAATAAGTTGTAAGTGTTAAATAGGGTACTTTAAATGAAACCCAAAGTCTAAATAAACTTTAATATAATAACCCTTTACAAACAGTCCATTGAAATGGATGGTATGAATAGTAAAAACTAAATTTTGAAAAATTTGAATAATGGGTTTGAATAATCTAAATGTATTTATTAATTAATTGTTAATAAGTACTCACTTTTCAAAAAATTCATTTTATGGTACAAAAATAGTATTTTTCTATTTTGTACGCACCTATAATTTATAATATATTTCCTCATGTTTGAGAATTTTTATCTGAGAAAATTATTATCATTTTTATAATTATAGTTTTAATTTTTTCTTAGTGTTAATTACTAACATTTTTTAAAAAGAATTATTTTTTATTGAATAGTCAAAAATATTGATTTGTTTTGTACAAACTATCATTTACTTCATAGTAAAAGTCCACTATATTATAAATTTGTCCTCAGATTAAAAAATTATTTATTAAGTTATATAAAAATTACACCCAAAGGAATAATCATTATACAATATTTCGTTAAAAGTTCATTTTTGGGCTTCAAAACACATATTTCTAAAAAATATTCTTTTTATGAATGCAATGAGTTTTTATCTTAATAAATTTAATTAAACACTATAAAATAATGGTTTGAATGAAATTTATAGATTATATAAATATAATATATTTTAACAATCATTTAATGGTTTTTATAGTGAATATAATGGTTGTCTATTATTTTTAATTCTTAGAAAAAAAAATTCTTTAACAAATTTTCATTTAACTTTTTAAACCATAATTACAACCATATTCTATAATTTATTTAAATTTAATATTATTAACTAGATTACATATTTGGAATCAAAATAATAAATATAATTTAATATATTTAACATAAAATTATTTCGTTGTGAAAGTAAAAACAATAAAATTTGGTTACCATGTTTAATGTTAAAATGGATTTACCATGGGGTTAAACAAAGAGATAAAGGTATTATTTCCACTCAAACAAATTGAATTCTAATTGTTTAAATATATTTTATCCTTATACTACCATAAGTTAAAATCCATGTTCATTTAGAATCACTTTCCGAAGAAAGTGTCCATATATATATTATATATATATTATGAAATTCCATATGTGTCCCTCTCCTAATTTACAAAAGGAAACCACTCCTCCTCCCTTATTCCAAAAACTAGATCCTTCTAGCTCAGTCAATAACTACTCAAAATAATTCCATGAATCCGTCTAATTATCCTCGATCATCTAGTTTTTTATATGACCAATAATTCAAGGTTTAATGTGTAATCCAAATGAGGTACCTTAAAGAAGTGGAGGTTTGAGATTTTACAAATTAAGTCAGATATAATTTAAAGGTTGTTCATCCCAATTTTGTTTCACTGAGTCTTGTTTTATGGTATTTTATTAATAATGTTTATGAAGTGTATATACTTACACTATTATATGTTATATCATGTATCCTTTTTAATTCCTCGAATTTGATGTTACATATAAAAATATTTCATGCATGGTTATTTCAGTCAAATTTTTCCTAAGAGGATGGATTTTATTATTATAGTCATGTTTTTATTAAGGTTTTTATGCATAAATTTCATATAAAAAATTTATAAAATATATTTCTCATAAATATTATGTATTTTCATATGGTTTTTATTTATATAGACTAATTGTTATCCTTTCATTTTCTACTCATTAAGTACTAAATATATTATATTTTTTAATGAAATCTTAAAAAAATTCATCAATTGGGAATATTTTCATCCATATCTATATTTTTCATTAAAATTATTTTAATAATGATTTTAATATTCCAAATATATTATTTGATGTTGTTTTTAAATATATTTTAATTTATTTATCTTGGTATAAATGGAATATTCTTATCACATTCATAATGTGTAACTTTTTACTGTTCACTAATAATATGAATGAAATATTCATTTTAACATATATCACATGAATCGATTTCCCCGCCATCATGGATACCCTTTTATTTTAATTTTTTTTTATGATTTTTGTTTCATTTCAAAAAAAATGTATTCATTAATATTTTTTAAAATTTGTAGATTCTAGATATGTGACTTCAAATTAAATGGTAATTTTTCTCAAGAAATGTTCCAATGATCCATTAAAGGTATTTTTATATATAACAACATAATTTTCTGATTATTAAGATATAATGGGTATATAATCAAATTTTATAATCCTTATTTATTAGATTTATGGTTTATGGTTTATTATTATCATGATAAAATGTTTATAATATCTGTGTCCTTTCAACAAGTTTTAATTTTATTATATGATGAATCTTTTATGCTCTTGTGAAAAATATATATGTAAATTTAATTATGTAATGGGTGGGAGAAAAATTATATATCCCTCTTATTCATTATGTAAATATGGTTATCTCATGAGATAATAAGGATTGTTTTTTTAGTGTACCATGTTTATTAATGTATTTTTTCTATTAAGACAGTGTTGAGAGTGAACCTTGACTAATGAAATACAATAATGTCGAGTGAACAAAATTCACTATGATAGTTCATACAGTTAAACATTATTAAAAATGATTTTATATAATTATGTGAATTAAAAAAACTTTATTATGATTAAGATATTTTTTTGGTCCATGATTGATTATAGAAGACTCCAAATACTTTTTTCTTGTGTTTTTATATAGAAATTCCTTCTATTCATACATTAATAGTACATAAATATTTCGAAATGATTTTACTATTATACAAATAGGTTCCCAAATACTATACTATTATATTGCCTTTGGAAACAAGAAAACATATACAATAGTATATAAGTGATATATATCATCTCCCACTAGGTTCTTCTTGACTAGAATATTTATTAGAAACGTCAGACATAATACATATCTTTATAAGATGGATAAAGTAAACCAAAAAATTGGTGAGTTCAGATGTCCAGTAAGGTTAAAAAAGGATACATGAAAGCATAATCATGAGAATAAGGGTATTATAACATTATCATGAAAATATAGGATCATACCATACATATCAAAAATCATAAACAAGAATCCTGGAATAAAGCATGGAAGTTCATAAGACCATAATCATAATGAAATAAATAACATAAGCCATGATTGTATCATATAGGATTAAAACAATGAATTTTGGTTGATATATAAGCATTTATAATGATTTTAATTGTATTCAAGGAATTAATTCCAAGTCCATCATAGTGGAAAATGTCCTAGACTAAACCGGGTTCACACCCCACTCAACCCCTGTATTACTAAACCAGTTTTACTTCTTGTTCCAATCCTATAATACTGAATCGAGTTTACTCTATGATCTGAACATTTCTATCTCATGAGATATAAATCTTTACCCAATTCATTGGAGGGATATATATGCCCCACCCATCTCATAATTAAATCATACCAATATGTCACAAAATATCATAAATAATCAAATCATAACGCACTAAATGTAATTGGTATTATAACGTTTTATTCATATCACATCCTTTGAGAAAATATAGGTTTCATAATCATTTCATTATAAAAAATACTCGTGAAAATAATTTTGTTTCCAAAGCATATAACCTATTTAAGATAAACAATTTTCATCAACATCATACCATAAAATGATAATCCATTCAGAGAAAGCATATGAATAGAAACATTGAATAATTTCACTTTAAAGGCATGAGTAACACGAAAAAAATTTATCTTATATGGGAAATAATTTTTAATGATCTTTTAAAAACACATTTTAAGGAAAATATCCTTTCACCACAAAAAAACACTTTTTTACAACATAAATCAATTTAAAAAACCATTTCATTGAAAATAGAGTTGAAAAAATATAATGGAATATTTGACAATCATAAAAAAAAATTGGAATCATTTTTTTCCTTGGAAATAGTCTTAAAGAATAACTTGAAAAAAATTAAATTTTATTTTGAAAACAATGTTATTAAATAAAATAGATTTTCTATAGAAGAGAGAAATACAATTATATTTTCATTAAAAACATATTTTTAAATATCATAATTATAAAATAGTGTATAATTGTACTAAAATATGAATATATCTTGCATGAAAAGATTATAAGAAATTTCATGAGTGTTATTGAGCGATGGAACATCATATTTTAATAAAGGAAGCATATTCATAAACAATCTCGATAAATGATAAGATTATTTCAATAAACTCTTACCACATGGTAACTTGGGATTATACTCCACATTTAAGAAATTAAATTTAAATGAAGATTAAAATATAATTAAATGAATGTAGGGTCCTAAAAATTCCACAAGGGGGAAATCCAATTACCCCAAAACATGGATGAGGACCGAAACGGTCCACGTACCGGCTCCCAGAAATAGTACGTGGCCGGTTCGGCAAATCGCCCTCCCGCGGACACTGTCGTTCGTGAAATGGGGGTAGAGCGCCTAGGCGGGCGCGAACCAGGAAGGACGCCGGATGTTAGGCTGGTCCACCACTGCGATCTTCCCCCTCTGTGGACTATTGTCCTTTGCGGGATAGAGGTGGAGGGGTGCACAGCTGCGGAGAAATTCCACAAAACTCAGTTCAAAAAATCCCTAGTTGACCGAGTCATCTGCGGGTGGGGATTCCTTAATGGGATTCCACAGAAAGTGTCATGTGCCCCGTTGATTCTGCCTCTTCGCTACTCTATAAATAGACCCTGAGGGGCACCAAAAAAGGGAGGAAGGATGGGTGAAAACACTTGGGGAGACGCTGTAGAAATCGCTCCCTGCGGTAAAGTTCTGCGACTATCCACGGACCCCATATCATCCGCGGATGCATTCTTTTGCAAAGAGGAGAAAATAAACCGCAAACCACATGCGGCCATCTTTTTTGGGGATAGTCCTTCCACGAACCACCCCCTCTGTGGACCAGTGTTGTTCACGAAATAGAGGCGGGAACCCCTCTGAGGGCGCAAAGTGGGAAGGGCGGCCATCTCATCCGTGGACACCCTTCGCGGACAACCTCCTTCACGGACTACTCCTCCGAGGCCATATCATTCGCAGAAACCCTTCATGGACAACCAAACCGCGAACCATACGCGGACGGTTCCTTCACGGAAATTTCCTCCGCGAACGGATCCTCCATGAATAGTCCTTCCCGGATGGCTCCTTCGCGGCCTACTCCTATGCGGCTGATCCCTCGCGGACAACCTCCTCCATGGACTAATACTATGCGGATGCTCCCTCGTGGACAACCTCCTCCCTGGAAAACTCCTCCGCAAACACCCTTCACGGACAACCAAACCGTGACCCCCCTTTGCGTCCAGCTCCTATGCGGCTCTCCCCATGCGGAAGACCCCATGCACTTGCTGGTCCATACCATGGGGTTCCTCCCACAAACCCCCGTGAAAATGAAGAGTCACACTGCGAACTTTTTGAACTTGGTCAACAGTATTTTACATTGCACCCTTGTGCCACCCCAACATCAGTCCTATAAATTCCATGAGTCGATCTACTCCTCATGACTCTCCTATTACTCCATTACCTAGCTTTTTTTGCTAGGTTCATCCGGAAAGGGCCGCCCTTGCGTAAGTCCCACACCAACCATTTCTAGGTATCTCCTGCATAGTCGTCCTAACCCCCTGACATTAAACTGTACGGACCTCATCCTAACCACATGACGTTAAACTGTATGGACCTCCTTCTCACCACATGACATTAAACTGTATGGCCCTCATCTTGACCACATGACATTAAACTGTATGGACATCGTCCTAACCACACGACGCTAAACTGTATGGCCTTTATCCTATCCATATCACATTAAACAATACAGAAACAGTCCTATCTACATGACTTTAAACTGAAGTATTCCCTATATTCCAAACGTAGGATGCCTCTTGCTCTAAAAAAGAGATGCCTCATGCTCCATGCATAAGATGAATAATGCCATGATCACAGTGGCGTACCTTCAAGATCGTTGGAATCTATTCAAACATTCCCTCTCTCCACCTCATGATTTGCATGTCATTCATTCAGAACATCATCCACTTCCATGTCTTAAGGGACCCCCTAACGTCCTGGTCACATGCTGCATCGGCTCACCTACCGTCCTGGGCCAATGCCCCAGAAGAGTTTTGAAAACACATTGAGTTAGGTCCTATGTTTCGAACACGGTCAGCAGTCAACCCTCATTTGTTTGTCCCCATTTCAGGCTAACACGATATGGATGATATGTTTTGAACACGGTCATTGGTTATCATCCATTTCCATGCCACCCTCATTGCATTTTGAATGTTGGGAATGTAATTAACACTTTTCATCCCCCTTTGTTCGGACTGATTCCAACACCCTTGGCGCTATCCCTCTTGTGAACTTGCGCATAGGCATTGTTCCCCATTATATTCCTCAACCCACCAATGGGATTGGATTCCCTCATGTCCAGCCATGAGGAAGACACCCTGGGCATCCACCTCGGAGTAAGCCCCGACCTTATGGGCCGCTCCATGCGTAAGCCCCACTCCACTTCTCACGGACGCACCTTTTGCGACGTGATCGTCTGGTCCTTGCCGCCTCTTATTTCTCACACCGAGCATGACTCACGTGGGCTTAGAGTACGAATCGACCATGACATACTCTTATGGGCCGCCTCAGATCATAAGCCCCATACCAATATGAACTACGTGGACTTTGATCCTTGTCTCTTAGGAAGGGTACGTAGAAAGCCTCTCTGAGGTTCAATCCCATCATCCACACCATGGGCCACCTCAGAGTGTAAGACCAATACCAATACAAACTATGTGGACTTTGATCCTTGTCTCCTAGGAAGGGTATATAGGAAGCTGTTGAGTCAATAAGGTTTTCCTTATGACTTTTCCATTCCTTCTTATTTTGAAAATCACAAACACCTTATACTTATGCAAATTTAAATTTTACCTCCATAAGGAAGATTTACTTCTTTAAGGAAATTTACCCTAACCTAGATTTTCTTATACATAGAAATATTTTTCTTAAGTACAAAAACTGGATCCATACTAAAAATTCCAGAAATCATATAATTTAAAGATTTGGAGCATTTTGTTTTTAGGATCCAAATTCTAGATGTGAGCTGAAATGAAGTTCCAATCCGAATTCTGTAATCTGAACTTTCATGATTTCGACTCCAAACTCTGGTGAAGTTCGACTCTGAACATTCATAAGTTCGACTCAGAACTCTAAGGAAGTTCGACTCTGAACTTTCATGAGTTCGACTCAGAACTTTGGTGAAGTTCGACTCTGAACTTTGCTGAGTTTGACTCCGAACTCTCGTGAGTTCGAATCAGAACCCTTATGAAGTTAGACTCCGAAATTTTATGAGTTAGACTCCAAACTATTAGGAAGTTCGACTCTGAACTTTCATGAGTTCGACTCTGAACACTTATGATGTTCAACTCTGAACTTTTACTAGTTCATCCTTGAACTCTTCATGTTCAGATTCTGATCTCCGGTGAAACCAGACTCCAAATTCCTATAAAACAGAATCCATACATTTATTAACATAGACTCTGGATTTAATTTTGGTTAGACTCCAAACCTTTAATTTGCTTACACTCTGAAATTTTGTATGGCTTTTAATTACATATGTTCCAATCCAAAACGATGTCATGCATTCAGTTATATATGGTTTATTATTAAACGATGTTGTTCATTCTGTTTCTAAATAACCGTTGGTTGAGTTACATGTGTACAGGTCCCTCCGAATTTCATGGAAAATATGACCGTTGGAGGAGGGAGCCGACTGTTGGAAATTTGCCTATAAATAGGAACTCATTTGAAAGATCTCAATAGGAAGTCGATCGATCTAGAGACCACACGCTGTTATGGTGATTTCTAGAGAGAGAAGCTTTTCATTCCTTCTGCATACTGAACTACTCGTTCAGATTGCTTCGTGTGACTCCTAATGTTAGAGATTGAATTTGAGGACTTCCGAGGATAGGAAGACAGAGGTGCCGACTACCATGATGTTCGAGGGCTTCCTTGCTGAGGAAGACAAAGGTTCCAACTACCTTGAAGTTGAGGGCTTGCGGGGAAATAAAGACAAAGATTCTTATCTTAGCATCGAGGGATTACCCTGGTGTGGGAGAGACAGACTTTCTTGAAAGTATAAATCAAGGGACCTTTATCCAAGGTTGTTGGATACCCTTCTCTTTGGGTTAAAAGACTTATATCTTGTTACTTGTAGTATTACTACTTGTTTTTCCACTGCACTTTTGTATTGTAAGGAAATTATAATATTCTTATATTTCCTTACACATGTACTCTGATTAGTTTAGATTATACACTTTATGGTAGAATCTCATATTGTAAACATTGGTTCCAATTCTCCAATTGGTGATTAGAGGTGTTGTGTATTTTCTTAGTTTAACGTTGTTAAACATAGATTATTCCTTTTCTAATGAATGTTTTAAAGTATACAATTCACCCCCCCTCTTGTATATTAAGCATCTACATTGTTATTTCAATCCAACAATTGGTATCATAGGAGGTTTCTGAAATACTTATATTCACATATAAGTTTTTCTTGATAATTTTTCCATTGTTCTTCATCCTTTCTTAGAAAGTTTTTTTGTCATTCCAAACCTTGTAATTCCGAATTTTCATTCCGAACCTTGTCATTCCGAATTGTCATTCCGAACCTTGCCATTCCGATTTATCATTCCGAATTGTCATTCCGAACTTTTTGGTTACAAACATTTTCTAATAACTAGTTTGGTTGCCAACGTTTTTTTAAGAATGGCAGGAATCAATGTTGGTTCTATTGACAATATAAATCCAAAAAAACCACCAATCTTTGATGGTGATGACGATGAGTACTGGAGAGATTGAATGAATAATTTTGTTATCAATACTGGAGTGGATAATTTCATTATGCTTACTGGTGATTATAAAATTCCTGATAAGGAAGTTATAACTTTCACTAACCAGGAAAAGCAAGAGTACCAACTCAATTATAAGGTACACAATAATTTACTATGTTCAATGACTAGAAATATATATATCCAAACTTCTTCTTGTAAAGCAGCTAATTTTATCTGGAAGAAGTTAGAAGGTACACACTTTGGAACTTCTAAAGTGATTGAAACCGGGAGAGCTATGCTTAGAGCTGAATACCATGGAATCAATTTTCCACATGGAGAACCAATCTGTAAAGTTCAATAGAGATTTATGACTATAGTCAATAGCTTACAGTATAGGGGAGAAAAAGGGTTAGATGATGAAGCCCTTGTGGATAAGATAATTTATATTATGCCCAATGAGTGGGAATCGAAAAGAAAAACTATTGATGAGAACAGGAAGGTCACTCAAATTTCTCTTGATGAGCTATTCAGAACTCTTCTCCAACATGAAACAAGAATGAAGAGAGATGCTGACAACATGAAAAAGAAGAATGGGAATGGTACTATTGATTTTACAACAACATCAAATCATATGAAATCTAAGACTCCTGAGAGAGTAACTAGATCCAAGTCTAAGAAGGTGGTTATTCAATTAGAATCTAGTGAAAGTGAAATCTCAGAAAATGAGTTAGGAAATCTTGCTCGAAGGATGAACAAGATAGCTGGCCAAGGAAATTTCCAATCCAAGTATAAGAAAGAGGAAAGGAAAGACAAGAAAGATGGAAAAGTTACATGTTATGAATGCAAGAGATCTGGAAATATTAGACCAGACTGCCCTCTGCTCAAAAAGAAATAAAGGAAAGAAAAACATTCTGAAAGGAATAGAAAGAAGTATTACAAAACCAAGGCAAAGAATGTTTTGAAAGAAAATGACACATGGAGTGCCGGTGGTGGTGTCTCTTCAGATGAATCTTCTGATTATGAATCTTGAGGAAAAAAGAATCTTGGACTTATAGCCAGATTACCCATTAACAATCATTGTTTTATGGCTAAGGTAAGAAATATTGAATCATTGACCAATGTATATTTAAATTATAATGATAGTAAGTATTATAACTCTTCAGATGAAGAATCCTCTTCTGATTAAGAAAATACTTCACCTACCTATGAAGAATTTTTTAGGTTTTTTGAACTTCTTGAGATTGAAAATTATAAACTCAGTAAAAAAAATTGATAAGGAAAACTATAGGAATTCCATTCTTATAAAAGAAATATCGGATATTTCTAAAGATCTTGATAAGAAAAATGCTGATTTTATAAGAATTTCAAGAAATATTGTGGAAGTATGTTCTGAGAAGAAAAGACATTCTAAAGAGTTAGAAAAAGTAATTTCTAAGAAAAGTGTTTTCGAGCCTAGATCTAGTTATAAATCTAATGATTTTGGAGATAAAAACATGGTAATTAAACTCAAGTCCAAAATTTTTTCCTTAAAGATGTTTTTATCAAACATTACCCATGGTAAAGAAAATTATGATAAAATGTATTCAAAAATACGACCTTTAAGAAACAAATTCAGATTTGGTTATACCCATGCAAAACCAACATTTAGTAACAACCACTTTGTTCCAAAAAGTGCCCCATTTTGTACCAAGTGTCAATGTGGTGGTCACTAGGCAAAGAATTGATATTTAAATAAAACCCAATCTGTAGGTTTTAATAAAGCCTATTTTTCTATGAAAGTGTGGGTTCCTAAAATTTTGGTGCCTAGAAATCTCAGATCCAAAAAAGTGTGGATTCCGAATCTCTAATTCTTTTCTTATTTTCAGGAAGATAGAGGAAGTACCAACAACAATACATGGTACATGGATAGTGGATGTTCCCAGCACATGACGGTAACAAAATCGTTTTTGAAAAGATTATCAAAACTAAATGAGGTAAGGTAAGCTTCAGAGAAAATGCTCAGGGTGAAATTGTTGGTATAGGTAATATTGTTCTTCTTGGTAAAACATTGATTTCAAATGTTTTATTTGTTAAGGGTCTTAAGCACAAATTCATTAGCATAAGTTAGTTATGTGATGAAGGATACCTTGTGAATTTTAGGAATGATAAGTTCTTAGTACACAATTCCAAGGAATAATTTATTCTCTCAGCCAATAGGCAAGATAATGTTTACACATTGAACATAGAAGACCTCAGAAGCCAAGACCTACCTTGACTAAGTGCAATAAAAGATCATTCCTGGTTATGGCATAGAAGACTAGGTCACAGTAACCATAGAAACTTATGTAAACTTTCTAAGAAGAAACTAGTTAAGGATATACCGGAGGTTAGATTTGATTCTTCTAGAGTTTGAGATCCTTGTCAATATGGAAAGCAACATAAATCTAGTTTTAAATAAATCAGTGAAGTCTCAACAACTGATGCATTATAGTTAGTGCACATGGATCTTTTTGGTCCAACACAAACTGGAAGTATTGGAGGCAAATACTTTGTGTTTTTCTAGTTGATAATTACACCAGATTTACATGGGTCTATTTTCTAGCGAAGAAGTATGAAGATCTTTCTTATTTCAAAATTTTTAAAGCACAAGTTTAAAATGGGAAAAATCATCCACTGAAAACTATTCATAGTTATCATGGAGGAGAATTTCAAAATTATTATTTTGAAACTTTTTGTAGTAGAAAAGGTATTACTAACAATTTTTCAGCACCTAGAACTCCTAAAAAACGGTGTAGTTGAAAGAAGAAATAGAATTCATAAAGAGATAACTAGAACCATGTTGATTGAATATTCTATAGCTAGACATTTATGGGATAAAGCTGTAAGTACTACTTGTTATACTATAAATCGAGTTTTGATTAGACCTTTTCTTAATAAAACTCATTATGAGTTATGGAACGATAGAAAACCAAGACTTTTCTACTTCATGGTTTTTGGTTACAAAGTATTCATTCTGAATACTAAAGATAATTTACATAAATTCGCACCAAAATCTGATAAAGGAATTTTCATAGGCTACTCCACAACTTCTAAGGCATATAGAGTTTTCAATAGAAATATTTGTACTGTTGAAGAAACAGTGCATGTAAAATTTCATGAGTCTGATCCTTTTGTTTTTAAACCATCCCAACCAACATCCTCGGATGTGTTTTCAAAAATTGATTGTCAACTTTTGATAGAAGATCCTTCTGATAAGGAAAATTTTCAAGATGATACTTCTGAAACATTTACCCCAGAATACTTTCTACCCTATGTGGATGAATTTTTTTTACAAAACCCAAGTCAGGTGTTTAATAAGAATCATCCTAGTGATAGCATCATTGGTGATGTAAATCAACCTGTAAGGACTAGAAGTTCCTTAAGAAATGAAGTAGAACATCTAGCATTTATTTCCCAATTATAACCCAAAAGCACTGATGAAGCTTTAGGTGATGCTGATTTGATGAAAGCCATGAAAGATGAACAAAATGAATTTGAAAGGAATAACATCAGGACCTTGGTTGAAAGACCTAACGAAACTTCTATCATTGGAGTAAAATGGATCTTCAGAAACAAGTGTGATGAAAATTGATTCATAGTAAGAAATAAAGCTAGACTCATTACTAAAGGCTATAACCAGTAAGATGGAATAGACTATGAAGAAACCTATGCTCCAGTAGCCAGACTTTAATATATCTGTATTTTAGTTGCCTTTATAGCATTCTTCAATTTTAAACTTTTTCAAATGGATGTGAAATGTGCTTTTATTAATGGTTATGTTCAAGAGGAAGTTTTTTTGAACAACCTCCTGGCTTTGAAGATACAAAACATCCTGATCATGTTTTTAGACTTACCAAAGCATTGTATGGTCATAAACAAGCCCCATGAGCCTGGTATGATAGACTCACATGAGTTTTGCTTCAAAATAACAATGTTAAGGGAAATGAAGTTCAAACCCTTTTTATAAAGAAAGATAAGAAATATGTTTTGATTGTTCAAATTTATGTTTATGACATCATATTCGGTTCAACTTAGCAATCTTTACCTGATTATTTTGCAAGTCTAATGAAATTTGAGTTTGAAATGAGTATGATGGGTGAGTTAACCTTTTTCCTTGGTTTTAAAATTTCTCAAAGACCATAATGAACCTATATATCTCAACATAATTATATTAAAGATATTTTAAAAAAGTATGGTTATGAGAATACTAAGAGTATAATTACTCCCATCAGTACCTCAAACTCCTTAGATCCTGATGAAGCTGGGAAACCAGTAGATCAAACATCTTTTAGAGGTATGATAGGAAGTCTACTTTAATTAATAGCTAGTTGACCAGACTAAATGTTTTAAGTATGCTTATGTGAAAGATATCAATCCAGTCCTAAGGAATCTCACCTACAGGCGGTAAAAAGAATTTTTCGCTACCTGAAGGGAACCATGGATCTAGGATTATTTTATACTTCTGGAAATGATTGTATTCTAAAAATATTTTCGAATTCTAACTTTGGTGGATGTAGAATGGATATAAAGAGTACATCCGGAACTTGGCATATCTTAGGAGATTCATTAGTTTCTTGGTCCTGCAAGAAGCAACATTCTGTAGCACCTTCCACTGCTAAAGCTGAATATGTAGCAGCTAGAATTTGTTGTGCTCAAGTGTTGTGGATGCAACACACACTCATAGATTATGGCCTGCATTTTACTAAGACTCAAATTTTGTGTGATAAAAAAAGTTCCATTGCCCTTATTAAGAACCATGCACATCACTCTCACGCAAAACACATAGACATTATGCATCACATTATTAGGGATCACACACTTAATGGAGATATCATTCTTCAGTTTATCGAAATGCAAGATCAACTTGCTGATATTTTCACAAAATCATTTCCCTCCGATTGATTTGAATACATTAAAAAAAAGTTAGGAATGATAACCATAAGGTAATCATTCTTCATCAACTTCTTGTTGAACAATTCTCCTAACAGTAATATAATACATTTCATAAAGGTAGTACATTTGATTGTTAGTGTAACTAAAATTTTCGTAATCTGTTTTTTAAACATAGTGTAACTAAAATTTTTGTAGTTAGTTTTTCAAACTTTTTAGAACTGAAGATTCTGGAATGGAAATTTCTGAATCTAAAATTTCCAGAATGGAAATTTCCGAATCTGAAATTTTCATGTTGGAAATTCTCTAAATGAAAATGTTCGGAATGAAAATTTTCGTACTGGAATTTTCGGAATGGAAACTTTCGTACTGAAATTTTCAGAATAGATATTTTCGTACTAGAATTTTTCATAAAGATATTTTCGTATTGAAACATTCGTAATGAGTTTTTTTTAAATTCATTTCTTCATGAAAGATATTACCATTTACGAAAAATCATTCTAGCCAATCCGAATGTTATGATTTCCTTACTAATAGTTTTGTAATCATATTTTGCTCACTGGTATTTTCCTGAGTTTTTAAAAGTTTAGATTCTAGTTTTTCTTCAAATCTGGATGTTTTCCATAAAACCTCAAAAGATTGGTGTCATGTTTTCCTTGCGGCAGTGTTTTCAACCGTCATATCAGATCAAAACTTTTTCATCCATTATATGGCTTTTGGAAGACCAAAGATCACATCCATCACCTATATAAAGGGGACCTAAAGACTCATCCCACATCGGTTTTGAGATATTTCGCATCTCAAAGCCCTGCTTCTCTTCTTAATCCCAGTTCCGAACTTTGAAAATTCGTTCCGAATATTTCATAATTCTTCACTACGAATTTCTGTTGAAGAAACTTCTCAAGATATGTCAACTACGAAACTGATCTCTAAGTGGTTAGTCTTCAGGGAAAGGTTAGTTCATCCAGATTTCTACAAGCTTGGTTCTATTATAACCAAGAATATAAAATTGAATGGTTTGAAAGATATTTGCTTGTTTATGTCAGAAAAACAGGATCCAGTTTATACAGATTTGTTGATCAAGTTCTATGAGTCTGTTTCCTTCTTGATGGAAGATGACAGAGAGTGGTTTTCTTTCAAGTCTTATGGGAAGACTTATAAGCTATCCTACACCAAGGCTGGGATCTTGGTTGGTTTGGCCTATGAGGGGGAAGCTGAGGTTTTCTCACATAAGCTTCCAGATGAGTAAGGAAGTTTCAAAAAGGTGAAGGCTTTAAAATTCCTTGGACTTAAGGATGCTACGACCACTAATATTGCTCATCTCACACTGAACAATAAGATTATTCAGCTCTGGGTACAAGGTTTTGTCATACCAAGAGGAGGCAACAAAGATAATTTGAAGAAAAATTATATCTATGTCTTAGATTTCTTGGTAAATCTAAGAAAGATAAATTTGATGAGGCATGTCTTGATTACAATCAAGAACATCAAAGAAGGGAATCTGAGAGCTCAAATAATTATGTACCTTGCATTACTGTCTAGGCTGATAGTTCAGTGCTTAGAATCCTTCAAGGTTGTATGCAAATCAAAAGTACAGAATTGCAAGCTTATGCTGGTTAGTGATGATACCTTGAAGAGGATGAAGATTGGTTTTTCCAGTGAATCCGGATAATTTTACCCTCTATCTGTGGAAGAGGTTGAAGAAGCTCAGAGAGAAACACAGAATCTGGAACCATCCAAAAGGCAAAGGAAAAAAGAGAAAGCTTAAGGAAGTGGTTGCTGATAAAGAAAATCCTTAGGCTAAGGAAACTCAGTCTGCTCCTCCCAAGACGAAGAAGCGTAAAACATATACAGATGAAGTGGCATCAAAGTGGATGGAAGACATAGAGAAGAGGAAAGAAAGGGATACACAATTTGGAATGGACCCTGTAGAGGCTATGGCCATAAAAGAAAGAGTTGCGGAAGAGGTAGAGAAACAAGCAAAAGAAAAGAAGATGAAAAAGAAGTTGTCTGAAGCTGATGTTGTGAAATCTTTATTGAAAGCTACAGAGTAAGCTTTTGAAATGCTTCCCATTCCCGAAACGCTCGGTTCTGAACCTTCTTTACCAGAAACTCCATCCAAGAACTATGTCACTCTGGAAAAATCCAAGGCTAAAGAAGTAGTTGAATTTGCTGAAAATGTATAGGAAGAAGTTGCTGATGAGTTAGAGGAAGAAGTTGAAGATGTTGAATAGGTTGAAGAAGAATAAGAAGAATAATAAGAGGGAAGTGAAGATTTAGATGCCTTGATCAGGAAAGTAGAGGTTTATAAAGATAAGGCAGAATCCACAATTTTAGTAACTCCAGGAATGGGAGATGAGGAAGCTAGTAAGAATGATGATAAGCAACAGAAAGAAGAAGAAGAAGAAAATATCTTGTATGATGAGGAAGAATCCTATCAGAGGAATTTTCTTGGGGAAGGAAAAGAAGAACAGAAACTAGATGAAGACCAGATTATTCGAGTTTCTGAAATCTAAGGAAGTATCTCCTAATGAGTAACCCATTCTGAGAGCTGATAAGGGGAAACAAGCTCTCATGGATACTCCAATAAAAGATATTATAAAGAATAAAGTAGTTGGTGGTACCTCAAGAAGGAAGTTGGTGCAGGATGAAGAATATCAATCTCCAAGAAAATTATCTGATTCAGAGTCATCATGTCATGGTAACGATTTTGTAGTTCAATCTCTGAAAAAGTTGGTGGAAACACTTCTGATTTTTCCATCTATAGATTTCAGATGCCAGATGCTGCAACAAATTATGAATGAGAAATTAGATTCCTTATTTTTGGTCATGGATACGTTTGTGAATATCCAAGCTGAACAAAATAGTTTCCTTATCGATTATGATGTGCATTGAAATTCCTATAGTAAGGTAAAAAAGTGGTCTAAGATAGTTGATGATGATTTAGTTCAGTTTTAGAGTTTCCAGGCTGAAGTTCAAAATTCTTTGGAAATGGAGGATAAAAAGTTAACAATATTTATGAAAAGCTGACCCAAGAGCAAAATTCTCATAATCAACAGGTCAGGGATCTGAATGGAAATCTTAACTCAGTATCTCAGAATTGGAAAACTAAAAGAGATTTCCATATTGAGTTTAAGTAGAATTTGGAAAAGTAAGATGAGATAATAATGTTGCAGAAAGAAGCCATGGTGGCTCAGGCAGAAGCTTTAAAAGTTCAAGAAGAAAAGGTATAAGCCTTGGAGAGGAAAGTTGAGGAAGACCAAAGAGACTTGAAGAAACTCAAAACCTTGTAAAAGAATAACATCCCAAAGGAAAAAAGAAGACAAATGAACTCACTCCGATCTATTGATGTAATTGTATTTCTTTGTAAAATTTTCCCAACTCTAATGAAATGTTATTTGGGTTCATGTATCTTGTTATTTACTAATGTTTCAGGTACAATATTTTCTTTTCCATTCCCTTCAATTATTTTTGAAAATCACAAAGGGGGAGAAGGAAAAAAGAACTACTCCTAAGGAGGGGAAAGAAAATTTTCTAAGTAAGATATCCTTAAAGAAAGGGGGAGTTTCTCACTACGATGTTTTTCATTCCTACAATAATGAAAACTCCACTATGGAAATTTAGAATACAATCCTTGGTGTTTTAATGCCTAAGGGGGAGTTAGTTGTATTCACTTTCTTCCATGAACAAAGGGAGATAAGTTTTAATTTCAAAGTCTAATGAAATTTGTCAAATTCCTCATATTCTTTTTCGTAAGGATGTTTGTGCTTTCCAAAAAGAGGGAGATTGTTGAGTCAATAAGGTTTTCCTTATGACTTTTCCATTCCTTCTTGTTTTGAAAATCACAAACACCTTATTAATAAGAAAATATAAATTTTACCTCCCTAAGGAAAATTTACTTCTTTAACGAAATTTACCCTAACCTAGATTTTCTTATATATAGAAATATTTTTCTTAAGTACAAAAACCGGATTCATACCCAAAATTCCAGAAGTCATATAATGTAATGATTTGGAGCATTCTATTTTTAGGATCCGAATTCTGGATGTGAGATGAAATGAAGTTCCAATCTGAATTATGGACTCCAAACTTTCATGAGTTATACTCCGAACTCTAGTGAAGATCGACTCCAAACTTTCATAAGTTTGACTCCGAACTCTTATGAAGTTTAACTCCAAACTTTCACGAGTTTGGCTCTGAACTCTGGTGAAGTTCGACTCCGAACCTTCATGAGTTCGACTCCGAACTCAGGTGAGTTTGAATATGAACTCTTATGAAGTTTGACTCTGATCTTTCATGAGTTCGACTCCGAACTCTTATGATGTTCGACTCCGAACTTTCATGATTTCGACTCCGAACTCTTATGAATATCGAATCTGAACTTTTACTAGTTCTTCCTCGAACTCTGCACGTTCAGATTCCGATCTCTGGTGAAACCAGACTCTCAATTATTATAAAACTGAATCCGAACATTTCTTAACATAGACTCCAGATTTCATTTTTGTTAGACACCGAACTTTTAATTTTCTTACACTCCAAAATTTCGTATGGATTTTACTTACATATTCTCCAATTAAAAATGATTTCGTGAATTCAGTTATACATGGTTTATTATTATACTATTTCATTAATTCTGTTTCTAATTTACCGTTGGTTGAGTTACACGCGTACAGGTCCCTCCGAATTTCATGGAAAATATGACTGTTGGAGGAGGGAGTCGATCGTTGGAAATTTTCCTATAAATAGGAGCTCATTTGAAAGAGCTCAACAAGTAGTCGATCGATCTAGAGACCACACACTGTTAAGATGATTTCTAGAGGGAGAAGCTTTTCATTCCTTTTGCGTACTGAACTGCTCGTTCAGATTGCTTCGTGTGACTCCGAATGTTGGTGATTACATTCGAGGACTTCCGGGGATAGGAAGACAGAGGTGCCGACTACCTTGAAGTGTGAGGGCTTCATTGATGAGGAAGACATAGGTTCCAACTACCTTGATGTTGAGGGCATGCAGGGATAGCAAGACACAGATTCCGATCTTAACATCGAGGGCTTACCCTGGTGTGGGTGAGACATAATTTCTTGAAAGTATAAATGAAGGTACTTTTATCCAAGGTTTTTGGATACCCTTCTCTTTGGGTTAAAAGACTTATATCTTGTTACTTGTAGTTTTACTACTTGTTTTTCCGCTGCACTTTTGTATTGTAATGAAAGTATAATATTCTTATATTTCCTTACACCTGTAATCTGATTAGTTTACATTCTATACACTTTAAGGTAGAATCTCATATTGTAAACATTGGTTCCAATTCTCCAATTGGTGATTAGAGGTGTTTTGTATTTGCTTAGTTTAACTTTGTTAAACATAGATGTTTCCTTGTCTAAGGATAGTTTTAAAGTATACAATTCACCCCCTATTGTATATTGAACATCTACATCGTTATTTCGATCCTATAGAAGCCTTCATGGGGTTCAAGCCCAAAAAACGGAGGATTCATCTATCTTTACGTCGGTTCACCATGCCAATCCCATCGTTGTATCAATGAGTCCCAACTCCATGGGGTCATTAATCCAACGAGGGATGGTAAACTTCCGGCCTAAATGATTCCAAACCCCTGCATCCAGTTGACCATTGCCAGCCGGGGTTAAATCTGTGGATATTATGTTTGGGTATAAACCAAAGATTCGCAAACATATGAATACATCCTAAATATATAAGAGAGTCCCGGAACAGATAACAATTCCCCTCAAAAGGTTGTGATGAGCCTGACTTCCCATCCTATCGACCAATGTGAGTTCTTAAGCATCGCTGGCCAAACCATCTAGCGAATGCCTGCCTTTGGAATGTAGGTCCACGCACTGCGGGATATGGAACTGTTGGGTGTTTCGAGGCACAAATAGTGCACCCGATATGAGTGATTAAGTAGATCTCAGCCTTTTCTAATCAACCATCGGGTAGCACAGGTCTCTCCCACACGACCATCGGTCGTGCACCGCACTGGGAGCGGAAGAAAAAATAGTGAACCCAATGTGAATCTTTAACCAAGCATGACAAATTTAACCTAATTTCGCTCTGTTCCCCCTCTTACTTACATGGAGGGCTGGGGGAGGTCATTAATTATGAATGGGATCATGAGATTCTGCTTTGACAGGTTTGCCGTTTGTATTTGTTAAAATATTTTACAGGTACCTTTAGAACTCCATTCGATCCAATGGCATCGCAAAAGAGCTCATAATCACGCACTTCCAACAACGCAAGGACTTGAAATCCTCACCTATGGAGGACCCCATCACCCACCCAGCGTCTTCAAGACTGGGTCTCGGACGCATTGATTTGTGAGTACCACCTGAATGGTACTCTCCCAACGGTGGAGGTGACCATGTGCACCCTCCAATCTGCTAGAACTCACTGGTTGCCTGACCAGCAGCGACCACGGAAGTAGATCCAGATGGCCCCTATTGCCGTCTCAAACCGTTTCGAGAGTCTTTCCCCGAAACGGGACAATGCGTACCTCCCTTACCTTAGGGAGGCGGATGAGGTCGATGTTGAGGAATTCATCCCTACCAAACGGGGGTTCCACTCCAAGGCCCCCACCAGAAGGTGTCATTGTGGTCACACCGTGACTAAATTTCCTCATGCCATGGAGGATGTCTCCCCGAGGATTCAGGCCCACGCTCCCCAAGCTCTGGCCCCTCGGACCGCCCAACGAGGGCTGCAAATATACAACCATGAACCAGTCATCACCCTGGTCACTTAGGAGGAGCTCCACTGCCCAGCAACCGAGACGTACCACGAATAGGCACCTACACCTGTTCGCTCCTCCTGAGCCCGCCATCCAGACATGGCGGTATCATATGAGCCGGTGCACATCCCCACCGAGCTCCATCAGGCCCGTCGCTCACACAGAACGACACTTACCCGGAAGGCACCTCTCCCTACCCAGGGCCATGAAGTCCACTAGCTTGACGTGGGGGCAGCCCGATGCCTGTAGGACCATCTCCTAGCAGATTCTTCTGATGCCAGCCATACTGACATGGTGGCGATCAGCAAAGCCCGCCACCTAGATGTGGCGGCAATTAATAGGCGGGCACGTCTCCCCGCCAAAAAAGACCACCGACTCGATACGGTGGGAAGACAACAAATGCAGGGCCAGCTCCATGCGGATGCAAGTAAAGTCCACCACCCTGATGTGGCGGCAAACAGAGAGATAAACCGGTGTATCCCGGCACAGGGGGAAATTTGTTCACCTACCCCGACACAGGAGAATTGTCAGCACCGAATGACAACCGGAGGATCGGAGCATGATATTCCTACTCCGATACCGGAATGGGCATTCATACCCATTCTAGCTAGAGATATCTCTCTACATATCCTAGAAATGATGGAGGAGTAGGTATCGATCCCAGATCATATCTTGCAGACTTTCCAAAATGTAAATGCATCAGTAGAAACAACAAGGACTCGGGACCGTGAGCCCGTCTCCCCAATTGAGGCGACCCATCGAAGTGACGAGATATCCGCCTCAGAGAAGATATGCATACCTGCTTCTGCCCAGGAGGGTTGTCGGCTATATTCCACATTGCAAGGGAAACCAGGTCGAGCATCATCACTCGTTCCAACAGGGGGACCCCCGTCCATCACGATGGATGCTCCAGAGTAGGCATACATCCCTGCTAAAAGTCAATATGTTCGTCAGTGTATCCCGACAACATCATGGGACCCAATTAGAGAGGGACCCAAAGGTGAAGGCCGTTATCAACAACAGATGATCCCGACTACCCACAAAAAGTGCCCAGAACACGCCGAAGGCAGCTAGAAAATAAAGAGCGGGTTCATGACTCTGATCTGCTGGAAGCTGGGGTTCCCAATGCCACTAATCAAACATCGCAGGCTCAAAACCCTGCCGAGCGATTACCATATTATGGGAGTGCCAGTAGTAGTTACGAAGGTCCTCCCTGTAATGTTGATACTAGCAGCTCTAAAGGTCCTCACTAGAGCACCCACAAGGGCTTCCCGCACGGGAAAATAATGATCGATCATGAGAGGTCCTATTCTGATGTGAGTCACGAAAACCCTCCACGTGACCAGAAGATCGATAAGCAAGAAGTTCCTCCACTTGATGCGGTCATCCCTGAAGGTGCTCCATGGGTTATACACTGCAAGAAATCTCCATGCAGTGGGACCACAGATTATGACAGTAGTCCTCACTATCATAGTCCTAACTGCAGAGGCCCTCCCTGCAGTGACGTCTCATCATGACAAGAATTCCCTCCCCTTGTTGTGGCCTGCCCTGAAGGTCCTCCCCAGGGGTTACATTACAATGACACTCCGCGTAGCAGGGCATCAGATCACGGTGGTAGTCCTTTCCACCCTGATAATGGAGGTCCCCCCCGTAGAGACTTCAAGCAATAAGAAGGCCTTCCCCTCATTGCAGTACATTCTGGAGGCCCTCCCCAGGATGTATCCCGCAGATATTCTCCCTACGACAGCTATAATGGTAGTCCTCTCCATTGCCACGACTGTGATGGTAGTCCTCACCACCTCGATCTCCATTGTGAAGGTCCTCCCTGTATTGACCGCAAGCAACAAGATGGTCCTCCCCTTATCACAGTGTGTCTTGAAGGTCCTCCCCACGATGCACATCGATCTTCAAACCATGATGGCCATCCTCACCATGATGTCAGTTATTGCGAAGGCTCTCCCCGTAACGACGCTACGCTGCTAGAAGGTCCTCCCCTTGATACGACACAACTTAGAGTACTCCCCAGGGTGTGCACTACAAAAGTCCTCTATACAGTGAAGCCTCAATCATTAATGGTAGTACTCGCCATTACGGCCGCCATTGAGGAGGTCCTCCCTACGATGACATATCATATCCACAGTTGGGTCTTCCCCCTGCCTAATCAAGCACAGAAAAGACCTCGTATTCCAAGGCACTTAGAAGGATGGGATCAGGCATGTCAGATTCCCAGTTAGTTGCCAACAACATCCTTCTTCAATTAGGAGATGGTCCAGGTATTCATTTATCCTCTGAACCACCTTGGAATTTCCCACATGACAATTCAATACCTATTGGTCCCACTGCCTCTTACCACACTATCAGTGAGTGCCTCAGTTGGGCTGACCAGGTAGAGGACTCACTAGTGGATGAGTAGGTCGATATGCTGCACTTGATGAAATGACTGGCCAGGGATGGCATACCTGTTATGTTTTGGCCCACGGCCACCTCTCAGATCATCATACCTAGAGAGTTGTCGGAAGAATGCGTGCACATCATCCTCCATAATATATGGACAACCGGGTGCCGAATGAAATCAAGATTTCAGCCCTACGACGGGTATGTTGACCACGTCAAGACAATAAGAGACCTCCTGCATCACATCGACCTAGAAGCTCTTCCTTTGGCGTGGCAACAGCGACCCGAGAGGCTTTAAAGAAACACGGAGATAGCCTGCCTCCGTGCGCTGCACCAGCTGCGCCGCCTCATCGGTGATGCTCCGATGTGAGTCCATATCCAGGGATAGGGGGAACACAAAGTTTTGAATTTCACTCTGCTCCCCGCCCAGAAGAACCCATTCGGCATGGTGTCTTGAAATTTCATCACATCAAGACGGAAATCGTGTGGTCTCCCTTTTCATGAAAGGAAAAACACCCAACATAGTCAGGTCTTGAGTAAGTCCAGGAAGCGTTAGGCCTAACGGGAACAAGACATTCAAGAACTCCTGAATCAGGCCACCGAGAGAATACAATAGGCCCCTCACCAAAGAGAGGCCAATCAATGATATTTGCCTACCTATTTTGACAGGATTATTCCCCAGAAAAGCTCTGCATCAAACCAAGTTTAGCTCCGAATGGGGGAATGCAAGATCAGGCAGGTAGTGATAGCCGCAGCCACTGCAGTAATCTAGGGTCAACCCCAGCCTATAGGGCTGGGGGAATTTTTAATAACAAATTTCCTCGTAACACCAATAAAAATGGGAGGAGACTCAACTTCCAAGGAACGGAGCCAACCCCAGCCCTCAGGGCTGGGTGCATTATTACCCCCTCAACAACAACGTCCCCCACAAGAGTCAGTATTCTCTCGTCCTGGGAGGACAGTTAGAATAGGAGGTTCCCGTCCTATCCTATCATTTGAATCATCATCCCCTCTGAGAGTAAGGCGCACCATAAGGTCGCATCAAAGAACACTCCACGTCACCCTTCATCAAGAAGTACGAAGGAAATCCCAGGTCATGAAAGGGAAGACCAACAGAAGACACGAGAGATCATATTCCTATTTGGAAGATGAAATCATCTCCGCCCCGCGATATGCATTTATCAACATCATAGAGGTTAATCCCATAGATTTCACCATAGATGCTGAAAATCATGATGGACCAGGAGATGATGGTTCCGGTCAGGATGTGACTCACTACGAACCCCCAGGTGTGCACACCCAGAACCAGAGGGCCACCCTCAATATGTCTATCCTTCTAGCCAACCCCCCTCCTCCTACCCATCAGGCTTCCAATAAGGATAAGAATAATGGACAAGTTAAACTTAACCCGCCTCCTTCTCTCGACAAAGATGATCCACTCACGCTCGATGATAGATTCACTCAACAGGAAGAGGAGATGAAAGAAGTGAGGTGGCTTAACACTGAGATACTCCCAAGGAACCACCTTATTGAAAGTGCGTCCCAGGAGAAGCCACATCATGCACTCCCAACAAGTGCACCTCAAAGACTAAGGTTATCCCAATCAAATGAAACATGGTCAGGGCTCCCATCCAATGAGGTGCCCGACCCATCCAAATACCTATACGTAGATTCGGATGAATACCAAGCCTTCCCTCCACTCAGGAAGCAACCAGAGCGAGTACGCCCGAACCCTCCGAAGGTGCCAAAAACAGCACACGCACCACTAGTGTAGGCCAATCCGAATCCTAAAGCAATGCCTTTGGCTATGCCTACCGAGGACTGGGCCCAGCAGGATGTAAACCAGGGTCTCACCAACACCATGGAGGCACTAACAGCTCGATTGGAAGAGATGGAAGGTCGACATGCTCCGATACATCCGAAGCAGAAACCCTACCAAGATTAGGTGACCAACACACCACCTCCACCCAATTTTGGGAGCCCTTTATTGCCTATTTTCAACGGGTCAAGCGATCTGGAACAGCATTTGATGCACTACACGCCTTATTATGACCCCATGATGGGGAATCCGGAACAACAAGAAGCCATAAAACTCAGATGCTTCAAACGGCCCTTGAAAGGATCTGGCTTCGTCTAGTATATGAGTCTTCCAGCCCAGTCAATAAAGAGCTAGGAGGACCTTCGGCAGTAGTTCTTGTTCCACTTTAGCTCAACGTTGCCTAAAACAATGGTCAATGACCTCATGAACTGCAAGCAAAAGGAGAAAGAGATGGTCTCAGATTTCATCACCAGATGGAAGGGTATGACCTATTTCCAGAACAGGCCAATACCTCAAGATGAGATGCTATCCATATGCATCGATAATCTTCGAGATGAGCTGCGAACACTACTCATACTAGTGGAGTGCCCCACTGGATTTCGCCACCTCTCGACCATTACCCAGAGAATTGAGGACTCCCTGCAGCGGACTAATTTGAAGTCCCGAATAGCCTCGTCGGCTCCTGTGAAAAGACCCCCTAGAGCTGAATCCTCCACTATCACACTCAAGAAGGCCCCTGCGCCCACTCCACCGCTCAGGCCTCTACCAAATAGTCAAGGGCCTCCTGCATATCAGTGGCCACCTCCGCCTAAACGAGATGATCAGAGAGGACCGAAGCGGAACCAGTTTGAGGAACAAAGACAAAAAGTATACTTTATTCCGAGATTATCAAGTCCATGACAAATTCATTGCTGCCATGAATTGCAACTTTCTCCACCTCTTAGAGCCACAGAAACCTGCAGAAGTCGGCCATGATGATAGGCCAGATTACTGCCCCTACCATCGAATGTTGGGGCACAATATCCAAGATGCTTCGCCTTTAACAACCTCTTGTAGAGGATGGTAGATTCCGGACAGGTCGAGCTGGGACCACCCCCAGCACATGCGGCATGTATCTCTACCACTGAATCCAAAAAAGAGGAGAGGTGGAAAAAGTAACCAGTAAGCAGGGGAATAAATTTGATGACTGGATAACTCAGAAGACTATAAAACGAGCCCAGGGCATACTCCAAGCTCAGCTACAACAACCAGTGTTGTCTTCAATAGCCCCTGATGCCGCACAACCAACAGCATCGGCCTCACAATCCTCCACGATCCGGTCATCCGGGCGTAATAGAAGAAGGAAGAAACAATCACTTGAGGAGTAGTTCACAATGGGGCCAATGTTAGTCCCGACCCTGACATATTATAGGCCTCCGAATTTGGTGCCACGGGAACCAACCCACCAAACGACACCATCAGGCACACCCAAACAGGTTGACCTATCAGAGGATGAATAGCCAATCATTGGTTCTATTAATGTCATCCATCTGATGGAATCATCCCCTGATGAAGGGTACAGTTATGAACCTGATTTCCCTGCACGAGGAGCCGGGAGGAGGAATCACATAGGTAGGGGATACTAGGAGAGGTGCAACCATGGCCGAAACCAACCCTACGGTTGGACCCCATCCCGAACCGTTAATATCGCAGAAACACCTAGGAGAGCCCTTCAATGGAATCAACAGGATAAAGAATGCCCCTCCACCTCCACAACCAGCCACTCTGGCCCTGTTGTTCTGCGATACCCACCAGAGGAGGAGAAAGTGTCTGGCCGCCAAGTGCGCAGAAACAGATTGGTGGGGCCAAGTCCTCAAAACGCGGGAACACCATCGATATCCGACCTCATGGATCGTCCCTCCTCGTCTAATGATCTAGCACCCAAAACACCCGCTAAGACTCTCCTACCAATAGAGAAGCATCAGCCGCTGGAGCAGAAATACGATATCCTTATGTAGCTGGCATCGGTACCAGCCAAGCTGTCAATCCTCGATGCCCTAAGTCTGTCAGCAGACCTCATGGAGGCGCTTATAGAAGCTTTGATCAGCTCCCAGGAGTTTCAATCAGAGGTATCTACCGCCGATATTTACCGGACAGAGACTGACCCGACTGAATGAAATGCGGTGATTTCCTTCACCAATTAGGATGAAGATGCCATAATGCAAGGACACATCAGACCATTATATGTCTCCGACACACTGAATGGTATTAAGATCTGAAAATTCTTTATAGACAATGGCTCTAGAGTTTACCTCCTTCCCCCATGGACACTTTGTAAGTTGGGCTACATTGAGGATGATCTAATACCATTGGCCACAACTCTATTGGGTTACGAAAAGAGCAAGTAAAAATCAATGGGAAAAATTAAGCTAAAGTACCATTTTGGGACCTGGTAGAATACAAAGAATTCATGGTGGTCTAGAAGAGCACAACATTCAATTCCATGCTGGGAAGGTCATTGATCCATAAATACATGGTCGTTCCTTCATCCTACCACCATTGTATCAAGTACTGCGTCAACGAAAAAATTGAAACATTGCTCACCGACAAGGCCCCTTTTGAGCTCTCTGAGTCACATTACATTGATGTTGGGTACTATGAGAAAAGGAAAACAAAGCCTTTGGTCGATGGTGTCGACTGGATCCCCACTCCAAATGGCTGGGAAATGGTTCTGGATGACCCCCTCAGTCATATTGTGGAGATTATGTCATGCCCAACAACCATGTTGAGAGTAGGAGTTCAAGTCCAAACACGCACTCGAATGTCCTCATGACTTCAGCCATAATGGACGAGAGTTACAATGTGGGAAAGTCCACTGACCCTCAATATGGGGACGGAAACTCGAGTAAGGATGCCCACGACACATCACCCCAGACTCCCAAGAGCCTGTCTCAAGAGCCCTCTCCTTGTTGGGTCAAGAAGACGAGGATTTGGGAGAAGAAGAGGGGGACTATCTCAGGGATGCACCTCTTTCATTTGATGAAGGTATCTCCACCACTATGGACGAGCTCAGGGAAATAAACCTGGGTACCGAGGAAGACCCGAGGCCCACTCTCATTTGTGCAGCCATGTCTCTCAATGGGAAAGAGGTATATACCACCTTCTTAAGGCAACATCGATATGTGTTTGCCTATAATTACAGAGAAATGTCGGGACACAATCCCGAAGTGGAAACACACCACCTAGGTCTGCCAGAAGACCACTGAAGCTATAAACAGGCCGCCAGTAGGACACACCCCTCACATGCTGCCAAAATAGAGGCTATAGTCGATAATCTCATTAAACAAGGCTTCATTCAGGAGGTCCAATACCCCATCTGGTTGGCCAATATCATCCCTGTCTAGAAAAATAATGGACAAATCCGTGTCTGCATTGATTTCAGAGATCTCAATCAGCACTGTCTGAAAGATGATTTCCCGGTCCCAGTCACAGAGTTATTAATCAATGCAACAACCGGGTATGAGGCTCTATGCTTCATGGATTGATATTCGGGGTATAACCAAATTAGGATGGCCCGAGAAGATGAATAAACCACTACCTTTAGGGCCCCTCAAGGGGAATTTTCATACAGGGTCATGACCTTTGGTCTCAAGAATGTTGGCGCCACATATCAGCGTGCCATGCATCAGATTTTTAAACCGTTCCTGGGGAAATTCGTTGAATGTTACGTGGATGACCTGGTGTTCATGTCTAGATAGCGCTCGGATCACCTGTCAGACCTTGGGACCGTCTTTAACAAACTCCAACAACATAGCTTGAAGATGAACCCCTTGAAATGCACCTTTGGGGTTACCTTAGGGAAATTAATTGGCTTCTTCGTATGCCATCGTGGCATCAAAGTTGACCCTGATAAGAGAAAGGATATCCTAGGATTACCACCTCCCTGAAATATCACTGATTTGAAGGGATTCCATGGAAATCTGGCCTATATTAGGCTGTTCATAGCCAACCGGGTAGGAAAATGTTTTCCCTTCAACAGGTTAATGAAGAAGGGGGTCACGTACCAATGGATGGATGACTGCCAAGAGGCATTCGACAACTTTAAGAAGTACCTATTAATCCCACAGGTGCTCATGCCCCCAGTTGAAGGAAGACCTCTCATCCTATACGTGACGGCCCTAGAACGGTCACTGGGAGCCTTCCTCACACAAAAGAATGTCATCGGTAGAAAAAACAGTCTCGATTACCTCAGTCGAAACATGATTGATGCTGAGACTCGATAGTCAAATATAGAGAAGAGTTGTTTGGCCTTGTTCTTTACAGTTTAAAAGATGTAAAATTATCTATAGCATCATGAAGTCCATTTGATCTCGTGGACTAACCCGCTCAAGTACATCCTCAACCACCCATTGTTAACCGGACGCCTATCCCGATGGGCGTTCATCCTGCAACAAATTGAAATCTGGTGTGTGCCTCAGAAAGTAATCAAGGTCCATGTATTAATAGACTTTCTGGCAGAGCACCCTTCGATAGGGACCACTGCACCGGACACCGAGCAGCTGAAGTCTATCCTCACAACAACCAACTTATTTTCCAAATGGGCAGAAGCCATACCCCTCAAGGAAGTCGGGGAATGAAATATTGTTAGCTTTGTGAAGACCAATATCATCACCTGTTTTGGTGTCCCCCATACCATACTTATGGAGAACGACACTAACTTTTTCACTTTGTAATTGGAGAAACTATACCACTAGTATGATATCAAGGCTAACCACTCATCCCACTACCATGAAGAGGCCAACGGATAGATAGAGGCTTTCAAAAATACCCTATCCAACAATCTCCAGAAAACAGTGGTCAAATACAAGATGTCATGGATGGATAAACTCGTTCATGCGTTGTGGGATTATCGAACCACAATCTGCACTACTACTCTGGCTACTCCGTACTCACTAGTATAAGGAATAGAAGCAGTCTTTCCCATTGAGCTCCAATTAGCCTCACTCCGTGTTGCCATTTGTGATCAATTATCCAACGATGAGCAATGAGTAAAGCAGCTAGGTGAATTGGAACAACTAGACGAGAAGTAGTTGCACAATTTGCACCATCTAGAAGTATACCAGAACTGGATCACACAAGCCTTCAACAAAAAGGTTCATCTTCAGTCTTTCTTGGAAAGAGAATTAGTATTGGTCCTTCGGACCCCAATGATACCCAGAAACAAGCCTCCAAAGCTGGATCCCAAGTGGGAGGGACCGTACATTGTACACAAGGTCAACTCCAACGGAGCATATACCCTGATCTCCATGGAAGGGCAATTCACCGCGGCTTTTACCAATGGAAGATTCTTGAAGAAGTATTTCGCATAGAGACCAAGTGTATTTAGTCATCCATACAACATGACATTAAACTGCTTAGATAATAAGAGTTAAGAATGCTCCCTCCCCCCGTGTATGGACCAGACCTACACGGGTTGTACTACTCGTCCTCACCGCATGATGTTAAACTACACAGATTTCAGAGAACTACGTATGAATTGATTCCTGCCCTCATAGGATATGTAGCGACACCAGGGTTCCCCATCCTGGCCCCGTCACCCCCAAATATAAGTTAAAAATGAATTCTTCCCCCATGAATGGACCAGACCTAGGCGGGGTGTATATCTCATCCTACCCGCATGACGATAAACTGAACGGGTAAGAAAAAAACAAGGATCATCCGAGATGCATTACGTTAAACTACTAAGTACCCAACGGTCAATACTCTATTACATTAAACTAAGAGTATTTCTTCCTCACCGCAAGACGTAAAACTACACAGACATGATGTTTTAAAAATGCCCTCTTCCCCCCATTTATGGACCAGACCTGCACGAGGTTTATTCCTCATCCTCACCGCATGACATTAAACTGCACGAATTTCAGAGAACTTCATGTGGCATGATTCATAACCTTGAATGATATATAGCGATGCCAGGATCCCCTATCCTGGCCTAGTCACTCCCAAATGAAAATAATGTTAAAAATTCCCTTTCCCCCGGGTATGGACCAGACCTGCAAGGGGTGTATAATCTTTCAATTAACTACATGATCCTTGATTCCTGCCCTCTCAAGATTTGTAGTGATGCCAGAATTCCACACCTTGGCCCAGCCGCCTCGAAAAAATTCCCCCTTCCACCGTGTATAGACCAGACATGCAATGCTGTATTCTTCGTCCTTACGCCATGACGTTAAACTACACGGATAAGAAAAAAACAAAAATGCCCTCCCCTGTGTATGGACTATACCAGAATAGGGTGTGTACCTCTTCTATACCGCATGGCATTAAACTGCACGGAATTAATCCTTACTACATAACGTTAAATTGCACGGAAGTCATCCTTACAACAGGACGTTAAACTGCACCGAAGTCATCCTCACTGCACGACGTTAAACTGCACGGGCTTCGTCATTACCCACCCAAAATATAAGTAGAAACGAGATGCAAATACCCCTTTCACATTTGGGTGCATACTCTTCATACATCATAGTCCCCGACCCGGACAATTATGGATCTTCATAACCATTCATGGCCATTAGAAGTGGAAATTCGTCGACCTAGGGACACCTTTTCATGACTATGCATACCATGCCCTCAGCATCTCTACATATTGATAGTCCCTGGCTTGTCTATCGAAGGAAAGATTTCCTTGCGCGATACTTTTCCTAGCTCCGTACGCCTACCGGCCTCAGAGCCCCCATATCACATCTCCCGATCCAAAAAATTACGGAGCAGTGGTTTACAAGTTCATTCCCCTTTTGACATCCAAATGTTTCCAGAGTACCCCTACCCGGTTGGCATATGTATCCGACCGTGATTCATGTGACAACTTGCATCAACGAACATCAAGCCAGGACTAGGATACTTTGACTCAATGAAAAATTGCAGTGAAGATGTTTCTTGTATACTCAGACACCATTATCCCCACGTGCCGAACTTTTCACTGTGAGAAATCACGGATCCTCATAACCATTCACAGCCATCAGAAGTGGAAAGTCATCGACCCGGGGACACCTTTTCATGACTATGCATATCATTCCCTTAGCAGCTCTGCATATTGATATCCCCTGGGCCATCTACCATAGGCACGATTTCTTCAGGCGACACCCTTCCTAGCTCCGTGTGCTTACCGGCCTTAGAGACCCCACACCACACCCCCTGATCCGGGAAAACTCAAAGTTGCAGTTTACGACCTTCATCCCCCACCCTGTTCCAAGTATATCGGAGCATGCTGACCCAGTTATCCTTCGAGTGACTACAGTAATAGTCACCCAATTTTCTGAGCTCTATGACTGCTAAACTAGGAGTACCTCATCCTTACCGCATGATGTTAAACTACATGGAGTGAAAGTACACCCCTGCATGCAAAATAAATCAGCGCAGGGAGCTCTCTAAGATTTAACAGCAACCAGGGCTGAGTATGCCCAACATGTTCAAACATTTCCGTCCCCGAGGATAGAATTCATGGCCTGGATAATTGTGGATCTTTATAACCATTTCTGACCATCGGAAGTGGAAAGTCATTGACCTGGAGACACCTTTGCATGACTATGCATACCATGCCCTCAGTGGCTCTTCATATTGATAGCCCCTGTCTCATCTACCAAATACTAGATTTCCTCGGGCGATACTCTTACCAGCTCCATATGCTAACTGGCCCCATAGCCTCCATGTCATCTCTCCTGGTCCAAGAAGTCCTGGAACCATGATTCACACCATCAACCCCCCTCCACATCTTGGACATGCCAGGATACTTGGGACCAATTAAATTCTAGTCAAGAGCGGTCTTTTTAACAATGTCCTTGCCACATGACGTCAAACGGTATAGATCACATCTTGGCCAGTTGGAGTAAGGCTGAAAAACCAAGAATTAAACATCCAGGGGAATGCCTCTGACAACAAGAATTTTCACTGGTTTAATAATTCTCCTCGTCCTTACCTCACGACGCTAAACTGCACAGTCAATCATCCTTGCTGGATGATGTTAAACTGCACAACATTGGTAAAGGAAATAAAAATGCTACCTGTCCTCGCCGCATGACGATAAACTGCGCATCATCCTTTAATAATTCTCTTCGTCTTTATTGCATGATGCTAAAATGCACGGTCAAACCCGTCACGGGTTAAGTAAGGAACAAAGGCTTTTCTCCATCCTTCAGTGCATGGGTCAGACCTTCACGAAGCCACCATATCAACTCGAATGAGAAGGTATTACTTCACCCATTCTCAGGAAGGTTAGTCTACATTTTTCCTCCATATCCAGGAACCCTCTCATCATAAACCATACACTATACTCAGAAAAACATGGACTCTCATAAGCCACCCATGGTGGTCCCAAATCTCAACATCCATGAAGTTGCATGGATATCGGGGGAATAAAATCATTGATCTAAGGACACATTTGAAGGAATATGCATACCATCTCTCATCAGATCTGCAAATTGATCACCTCTGGCCTGTCTACCAAAGGCAAGATTTCCTTAGGCAATGCTTCTCTCTGTATGCCTGTTGGCCTCTGAGCCCCCATGTCTATCTCAGAATTCAGGAACCCTCTGAGCTACAGTTTACCAACATCTTTCACGACCCTGCCTTAATAAGGTGGAATGTTTCTGACAAGATTACTGAGAACCAGGAGAAGTTATTCCATTCTAGATGATGTCCCAGCTGCATGACTTTAAACTGCGCCCAACCCCAACCTTCCTTTACGCTAGATAAATGCAAAGGATACTAACCATTCTTCCACACTCTTGATTGATAAAAATGTTCTAAAAACCTTTCAGACATCATATACCCTTTACAATCCACCCTCAATGGTTTCTATAATTTTCCAAGCCACCCATGGTGGTTTCCATAAGCCGAACTTCGATAATGTCCCTGTTCCATCAGAAATGGAGAGTCGTTGACATAAGGACACCTTTGTAATAATATTCATACCATGCCCTCAGTGGCTCTGTATATTGATCGCCCCTGGCTCATCTACCAAAGGCAATATTTCCTTACGTAATGATCTTCCTACCTCTATATGTCGACGCGGCTTCAATGCCTTGAGACATGCCATGTATGTCATTAAAATTTAAACATGACACTCCACATGTGTATAAAGGACATCGAGACATCTATTAATAAACCAATCCTCATTGGGGACCTTGACCCACTATATTTGGTCAAAGCTGTTTGAACTAAAACATATGTAATGATAGTCCTGACGGTGTAACTTTAAAACGCTCAAAAAAGAGGCACAAAGCCTGTTAAGCTGAAAACCCGAAAAGGGAGACCTAAGAAAAAGTCGGGCCATACCCACTGGGTTCACACTAAATGAGGCAAGGAAAAATTAGGGCATTAAAAGAAAAGACAAAATGTTTGTGGCGGTTTTTCTATCGAACCCTAGAAATAGTGAAACTATGCTAACTGGACCCCATAGTCTAGGAAACATTTAGAGCATTGTCTAATCACTAATTGATTTTCAGAACCACTCTATATCGGAATGGCCTCCTTTTTGTTCCGATCGGACCCCATTCCGATGGGGGGAATTTGTAGGGTCCTGAAAATTCTGCAAGGGGGAAATCCAATTACCCCAAAACATGGAAGAGGACCGAACCGGTCCGCGTACTGGCTCCCAGTAACAGTACGTGGCCGGTTCGGCAAACCGCCCTCCCGCGGATGCTGTCTTTAACGAAATGGGGGTGGAGCGCCTATGCTGGCGCGAACCAGGAAGAATGTCGGATGTCAGGACAGTCCACTGACGCGAGCTGCCCACTTCGCGGACTAGTGTCCTTCCTGGAATAGAGTTGTAGGGGTGTACAGCCCTAGAGAAATTCCACAAAACTCAGTTCCAAAAATCCCCAGTTGACCGAGTCATCCGCGGGTGGGGATTCCTTCATGGGCTTCCACAGAAAGTGCCATGTGCCCCATCGATACTGCCTATTCTCTACTCTATAAATAGACCATGAGGGGCACCAAAAAAAGGGCAGAAGGATGGGTGAAAACCCATGGGGAGATGCTAGAGAAATCACTCCCAGTGGTAAAGTTCCGTGAATATCCGTGAACTACATATTGTCCGCAGATGCACTATTCTACAAAGAGGAGAAACTAAACCGCGAACCACATGTGGCCATCTCCTTCACAGATAGTCCTTCCACGAACAACCCTCTTCGCGGACCAGTTTCGTTCACGAAATGGAGGCAAGAACCCCTCTGTAGGTGCGAAGTAGGAAGGATGGCCATATCATCTGCGGACACCCTTCGCGGACAGCCTCCTTCGCAGCCTACTCCTCCGCGGCCATCTCATCAGCGGAGACCCTTTGCAGACAACCAAAACACAAACCATATGAAGCATGTTCCTTCATGTCCATTTCCTCCCTATGGATGGCTCCTCCGCATCCAGTCCTCCATGGAGGCTCCTTCGAGGCCTACTCCTATGTGGCTGCTCCCTCACAGACAACCTCCTCTACAACCTACTCCTATGCGGCTCCTCCCTCGCAGGCAGCCTCCTTCGCATCCAACTCCTCCACAGACACCCTCCATAGACAACCAAACCATGAACCCCCTTTTCGGCCAACTCCTATGCATCCCACACCATGTGGAAGACCCCATGCACTCGCTGGTCCATACCGCGGGGGAAGCGCCCCCGCACCCCTATGAAAATGGAGAGTCGAACCATGAAATTTTCGAGCCGGGTCAATAGTATTTTACATTGCACCCTTATGCCACCCCATAATATGTCCTATAAATTCCATGAGTCGATCTACTCCTCCTGACTCTCATATAACTCCATTACCTAGCTCCTTTTGCTAGGTTCATCCAGAAAGGGCTGCCCTTACGTAAGTCCCACACCAACAATTTCTACGTATCTCATACCTAGTCGTCCTGACCACCTGACGTTAAACTATATGATTCTTGTCCTGACCACAAGACGTTAAATGGTATGGCCCTCATTCTTACCACATGAAATTAAACTATATGGCCCTCGTCTTGACCACATGACGTTAAACTGTATGGCCATCATCCTAACCACACGACGCTAAACTGTATGGCCCCCATCCTATCCATATGACATTAAACTATATGGAAACAGTTCTATATAAATGACTTTAAACTGTAGTATTACCTATGTTCCAAACAAGAGATTCCTTATGCTCCAAACAAGATATTCCTTATGCTCCAAGCATAAGATGTCTAATGCCATGATCACAGTGGCTTACCATCAAGAGCATTGGAATCTATTCAAACATTCCATCACTCCGCCTCACGCTTTGTGTGTCCTTAATTAGGATCTTCATACACTTCCATGTCATAAGTGACCCACTAACATTCTGGTCACATGCCGCATCGACTCACCTACCATCCTGGGCCAACGCCCCGAATGACTTTTGACAACACTTTAAGTCAGGTCCTGTGTTTCGAACACGGTCAGCAACCAAACCTCATTTGTTTGTCCCCATTTCAGTATAATGCAATATGGATACTGTGTTTGGAACACAGTAAACAATTATTGTCCATCTCCATGCCACCCTCATTGCATTCCAAATGTCAGGCATGTAATTCACCCTTTTCATCTCCCTTTGTTTGGACTGATTCCAACGCCCTTGGTGCTATGCCGCTTGTACACTTGCTCATAGGCGTTGGTCCCCATTATATTCCTCATCCCACCACTGGGATAGGATTCCCTCATGGACATACATTAGGAAGACACCATTAGAATCCACCTTAGATTAAGCCCCGACTTTATGGACATCCACCTTAGAGTAAGCCCTGACCTTATGGGCCGCTCCATGCGTAATCCCCACTCCACTTCTCACAGACGCACCGTTCACGACGTGATCATCTGGTCCCTACCGCCTCTTGTTTCTCTCATCGAGCATGACTCACGTGGGCTTAGAGTAAGCATCGACCATGACATCCTCTTATGGGCCACCTAAGAGCGTAATCTTCATACCAATAAGAACAATGTGGACTTTGATCCTTGCCTCTTAGGCAGGGTATGTAGGAAGCCTCCCTGTGGTTCAAGCCCGTCATCCACAGCTTGGGCCACCTCAAAGCATAAGCCCCATACCAATACAAAATACGCAGACTTTGATCCCTGTCTCCTAGGTAGGTTATGTAGGAAGCCTTCCTAAGGTTCAATCCCCACAACCGGTGGATCCGACTATCTTCACATCGGTTCACCGCGCCAATCCTAGCACCGTCTCAATGAGTCCTTACTCCACAGGGTCATTAATCCAACGAGGGATGGAAAACCTTAGGCCTAAATGATTCTGAACCCCTACATCCAGTTGACCATTGCCCACTAGGGTTAAATCCTTGGATACTATGTTTGGGTATAAACCAAAGATTCGTGCACATATGAATAAGTCTTAAATCTATAAGAGAGTCCCGGAACAGGTCTTAATTCCCCTCAAAAGGGTGTGATGAGACCGACTTCCCATCCTCTCGACCAATGTGAGTTCTTAAGCATCGCTTGCCAAACCATCCAGCGAATTCCTACCATTTGAAATTAGGACCACACACTGTGGGATATGGAACTGTTGGGTGTTTTGAGGCGCAAACGGTGCACCCGATATGAGTGAATAAGCAGAGCTCAGCCTTTTCTAATCAACTATCGGGTAGCACACGTCTCTCCCACACGATCCCCGGTAGTGCGCCGCACCGGGAGAGGAACAATGAATTATATTTAGTATATAAAATGTCAAATATATGTGTATTCACCTAGAAAATATAATTTAGGTTCATAATAAAATATTAGTCCCAATGAAGAAAAAATGAGAAACAAATTTCTTATCGATTTAGTATTATTGAAACATGATCACCAGGAAATGAGTATCATATAATTGATATATAAATACCCATAAATATAATTATAATAATAATTAAAAACATACATGGGAATTATGCACACCATACAATATTAATTGGTGGTGAATAAAGCATGTATCTCACAGAAATAAAAAGTGAGATGAAATCCCCTTACATTGTGTCTTGAATCTCCTAGTACTCATACACGATTCAAATACAATAAATTTATGTTTATTATAAATCATAAAAATAAGTAAATTATTATATATAATACCATTTATGGTTTTATTATGACCTTATATTACCCGTTTTAACAATACTATTTTAAGGTTTCACTTTGGGTAATATTTTCATTGTTCTTCACATGTATCTTAATTTGTTATATATTTGGTCATTATACTTATATAATGATTTCACGAATTTAATCCATGATATGAATTTCATTTATATTCAGTATATTTGTATTACTATAATCTGTATAATATTGAATTTTGGAATGCAATACACATTTTCTAGATAATGTAAGTTGTTCATACACATGAACGTCATTTCCATTTTAATGTTTTATTGAATAAAAGATAGTAAATGAAATATAAATATATATATATTTATATCACTATTACACTATAATTTTTATATAATATATATAATATAAATTCACTATACCCATCTTTAATACATTCCATGTAGTGTGTGAATGAATCACATTTCATTGAGGGAGGGGGGGTGTCCACACTTCCGAAAATTAAATTATCTCTTTGAACCAAATGGAATGTATAGATATATGTGTTGTAAAAGGACTAAATAAGATTAAATACATAATAAAAAATAATATATATCATATATAATAATATTTTTCATCATAATTTTCACGATGATATGTGGTAAATGAAAAATGAAAAATCATCATTTTGTGAGGCGGTAGTTCACCATACACTTAAAGAGTATGTTCATTACCCGTTGAATAGAGGTGTGTTTAAGTGTAGGTTGAACTATTAGAATAAAAATACCAAAATATATTTATCATACTGGTGTTTTAATAAAATTATGGAATACTAATTTTTTGGGGGTGGATAATGGAAATAAAATAAAAGAACTTAAGGAAGAATGTTACCTCTTCTTTAGGTAACTCATTTTGGTTTGTAACATTGGGCTTACATGGATTGATTTATTCCCAAGGGGAGGATTATAGGATTATTATAGGGATTATTAGGATCTATTTGGGAAGATATAGTACTATCCAAATGGGCTTGATAAATATGAGGACGTTGGAGGAGAGGAGGACTATTTATAGTCAAGGAGGAGTGGAACTCATGAAAATTGAAGGAAAAGGAACTCAAACCATGTTTTTTTCCATGAAAAGTAGAAAAAGTAATTGAAAAAATTATAAAATGGTAGTTTACTTTATAAATATGCCTATCAAATGGATGTTGTATGATTTTCTCAGTCTTTTAAGCCCTTATGATTAATGTTTAGTCCTTAGTTATAATTAATTTTTCATTAATCAAGGTAATTAATTTTAATTAATTTCACTAATGTATTTGGTAAACAAATAAATTGACCGTATTTTCAATTATAAATTACTATTTTTACAAATATGTAATCCATTTTTCAAAATTATAGTATCAAAATTGGCATGAATTAATTTAAATTTAATCCCAATGTTGGGTTAATAATGTGGGGTTTTAATGTTATAATGATCAAGATTTTGTTAAGTTTTTCTATCCAAATTAAATGTGAAATCGGATAAAATAACCCAAATTGGATTAATTTATAAAAATATAATCTAATTAAACTTATAATCCCAATTAAATATAATTTATCTTTATAAATAAATTATATGACAAGGGCATTTTCAACTAAAAGTCATTATTTGTTAGTATTCAACAAAAAATGTTGTTTTTCATAAAAATATCAATTCACCATAAGCTAATCTAGAAATTAAAAATTAAAAAAGGATTTTAATTAAAAAAATTAAATATAAAA
Source organism: Viscum album (assembly GCA_963277665.1). Taxonomy (NCBI): domain Eukaryota; kingdom Viridiplantae; phylum Streptophyta; class Magnoliopsida; order Santalales; family Viscaceae; genus Viscum; species Viscum album. The sequence continues at coordinate 172,241,792 of OY728119.1, read as the reverse complement.
TTTTTTCTAGAATTAATTATATTAATTTTCACAAAATTATATTAAAAGTTGTTTATTTGGAAAAATTGTATTTTCAAACATATAAGAACTTTACCAAAAATTATGTATTTGATAATCAATATGATTTATTTATATAAAACCATTATAAAAAATATTTAACAATGTATTATTACTATTCATATTACTACGATTAAAGGATAAGTTATAATTATATCATTTAAATAATTACAACAATAAAATGATGTTCTGTTGAAACTCAGTGTTGCATGTAATGTATGCCAAGTTAGTGATACATATACTATATATCACGTCGATGTTCTATGAATCTTAAGACATGTTAATGTTTCATGTAATATAATCCAAGTCAATTTTAACTTTGAAAGTAATGTTTGACTTTGAGTAATTTAATATATTAATGAAGATTTAATTAATTGAAGAATAAAGATCCAAAAAAACATGAGGTGTTATATTCTACCCCCCTTAAAATGAACTCCACTATAGAAATTTATTTTTTTGGTAATAAATGAGTATAATTTTGCATCATCATATCTTCAAGTTCCCACATATATATCTCTAATAGTTTATTTCTCCATAAAACATTGACCAGGTAAGTGGTCTTATTTCCTAGAACATTCTATGTACAATCTTGAATTTCAATATATTGCTCCTCATAAACAAGTTCATGATCATGTGGTATGGCATTTGATATTAGAAAATGTTAGTGGTCATGTATTTAATTCCTCGGGATTTATACATGAAAAAAATCATGGACTTGATAGAGATTTAGAGGATGTTGCAAGGGATAGGATACCATCCCGATATGACCAAGTATATCAATGAGACCGATATATCAAGGGTACAACTTACCTTTGTGTCTGAACCAAATTAACTTTTTTCCAGGGATATATATATAAAAACCTTCTCACCAAATATATGTTATAGATCATTCCATTAGTTATCATCATAAATTTCTTACCGACATTGAGATGCCTTAATGTGGTGGTGAATAGTTCTAACCTTGGAAACCATTTCTTTAATGATCTCAGGTCCCAATATCTTTCCTTATCCAAACTCATCATTGTATTTTGTATCTCTACATTTCTTCCCATGGATTTATTAATAAGGTGCCATCAAAATTATTGAGTTAATGATATTTTCGTAAGAAAACTCTATTATAGGATGTTATTATTCCAACTGCCTTTGAAATCCAGAGAACAAGATGTCAACAATTCATCTAGGGTTTTAATTATTCTTTCGTAATGACCATATTTCTAAGGATGATTTGCTAGGATAAAACTCCATTCTATATCCTGTTCTTGTTAATGACTTTTCATGAACATATAGTAATGCCTTTGGTCCCGATCAGATACAATAGAATGTGGCACACCATGAAACCCTAAAACATCCAAAAATTATATCGTGGAAAGGTGATCAAGAGGGAAATCTTATTGGAATGCGATGAAGTGTGCATACACTGTAAGTATATCAACTACCACCCATATATAATTAAACACTTTATATAATTTGGGTAGTTGAACGACAAAACCCAAAGTGATGTCCTCCCATTCCCATTCTGGTATAGGTATTGGATGCAACATCAATTTCAAATTTTGTCTTCTAGCCGTAACTTGTGGGAATACAAAGCACCAATATATAATCCTTTAAATACATATCTTTATTAAATCTAACCAGTAGTATTATTTATATCACTATACATCTTGGTTCATCTAGGATTTATAGTTAATGATGAAATATGTTATCCCTCTAACAAAAAAATCTAGTATGGAAGGAACACATACATGACTCCTAAAACTTATCATTTCATCATGATCATGTTTAAACATTGTGAAATTTCTAACATTATTTTTTATCTCCACATCTTCATTCTATTCTTCCATAATCTTCACAATGATAGATGGTTGAATATTCCGTTGAGAAAGATAAAATTTTTCACATTCCATTGGAATTTATAGATCCATCCTTTTCAAATACATAAATATTGGATATTTTTTATCCCAATTATGGATAAGATAACATGATACTTTTGACTCAAATTATCATCCACCTAGTTCGCTTTCCCTGTTTGGTAATATATTAAGAATTCATAATACATTATCAAATCTAACCATCTTCTTTAGACCATGATCAACTCCTTTTGTGTGAAGATATATTTAATAATTTTATGATATGCATACGTATAAAGCTATTCTCAACAAATATAATTCCTCCAACTATTTATTTAATAAATTACCACTGCTAACTCCATATCAATTATTAGTTAATTTAACTCATGAATATTGAACTTCTATGAGGTATAAGAAATAACTATGTTATTCTATATTAGAAAACATACAATCCATTCATGGATGAATTTAAATAGATTATAAACCCTTCTCCACTATAGGTTAATGTATTCACTATTGCGCTAACTAAACTTCTCTTTTGTTCCTTGAAATTTTCCTCACATTCATCTATCCAGAGGAACTTGAAACCCTTCCAAGTAAACTTGGTCAGAGGATTAGATAGTCATGATTAATTATTCAAAAAATATCTATAAAATCCAAAAAAACCTATAATGTTGGAGATCTTAGTAACCATGGTTGTTCTAGGAAAATATTAAATAGCCTCCATATTTCGTGGATGTACTTCTATAACATATCTAAAGATTATGTAACCTAAAAATGAATACTTTTTCATCCAAAATTCACAATTTTTGAATTTTTTACATATAATTTTTCCCTCCATAGGATCTTTAGTAAAATTATCAATTGATCTTCAAGCTCATCCTCATTCTATGAATATATAAGAATATCATCTATAAATTCAGACACAAATTGATCACGATAATCTATAATGACTCTACTAATTTAATCCTTAAAGATACAAGGGAATTAGTACGATGAAAATACATCACTATGTATTCATAATGTCCATAAATTTTATGGAATACCTTATTTGATTTATCCTCTTTATTGAACCTCAATTGATGATATATAGAATGAAGGTCAGTCTTGGAAAATTATTGAGCTCTACATAGTTGATTAAAAAATTCATCAATATGAAGAAGATGTTACTTATTATTGATTTTGACATTTTTAACTCTTGATAATTAATGTAGAGTCATATTGAATCATATTTATTTTTCAAAAAGATATTAGATGAACCCCAAGGTGACATAGATGGCTGAATGGATCCCTTATCATGGTGTTCATGGAGTTGCTTCTTCAATTCATGCAACTCAATTATGGCCATTTTATAAGGAGTCATTGAAATAAGTGTGGAACTAGGTTTGAGTTCTATTGAGAAATCAACAACACATTTTGGTTGAAGGTTAGAAAACTATTTTAGAAATACATTAAAAAATTCATGATTAGTAGGCATATCATTGATATTGATTTTATCCCCAAAAATTGGAGATAAACAACCATTTCTTTGAATAGGAATTAAGACGCATACACTCGATGTAATCTCCCCAAGAAGTTCAGGATTATCGTTACATTGATGGATTTACATATAAGGGTTTGAAATACCAAACATAACGTACTTTCATTGACAATTTTTGTTGGATTTGTTTAGATAAAGGAAATCCATGACTAAGATGAAATCAAATTCAACCAAAGGATTAATGAGAAAATTTTCAGGAAGAAAATTACCACCTACATCAACCGAAGAGGATTCATGGACCTGTGATGTTGTCATCGTACAATTAGGGGTCTGGACTACTAATTACACATCTAATTGTTTTAGGGGAATCTAAACACCCTTAAAAATTATTTTGATATGTTGAGTGGGTAGATCCAAAATCAAATATGACATTACCAGTTCTAGATTTGATTATATGTATACCTTTTTAATATCATTATCACAACCTTCATTAGAAATAGAGTTTTTATGAGATATCTACTTTTACTTTAGTTTAAGAGGTTGTTGATTTCAATCATCATCACCATACATTTGGTTTGAGAACTATTTATCATAATTCCCATCTTCTTTACACGTGTAGCACTCATGCGGGTGAGGTTTATTCTATATAGCTTTCTATCAATTATTATTTTAAGCTATCATCTTACCATCATTTCAAAATCAATTTTCCATGACATTAATTTCAACACATAAAACATTTAGCAGACAAAATAAGAAAAATTCCACAATTATACTTCCAAGATTTTGAGTATAATGAAAAACTCATCTTATTTCTCCATAGTTTTTACATTTTCCTCTAAACTCAATATTACTTTCATTTTCAAAACCATTAGGGTTATATGTGACTCCAACCTCAATATCATCCTCCATTGAACAATGAAAAATATCATCATCGATACTAATGACATTTATGTGAAACTCTCTTATGAGACATTAATTTAGGCCATTGAAAAATATATCATCTTTACTTTCGGGTTGGATGACAATTCATATTGAATACCTTCAAGTCTTGTGAAATTATCCTCGTAGGTACCGATAGATTAATCATTACATTGCTTCAACTCAAATAAATCTTCCACAATCTTGTTATAAATAATCATAGGAAAGTAATTATTAGTAAATTATTTCTTGAACTCATCCTAATGTTAGGATTAAATTTCATCTTGCTGCCTATAATTCTTGATTAGAGTCCACCACTAGTCTGCTTCACATTCTAAATGATAAACATCCAAAATAACATTCCCATTATCTGAGTACTAGAGCAGGGAGAATAACTTTTCAGTAGTACTAACCAATTTTTCAAAAATAAGTGGATTAGAATAATCTCTAAAAGAAGGTGAATTTTGCCTCATAAAATAATCAACAAAATGTTTTCTCCTCTTTTTCCCATTATGAATTTGACCATGATTCATCGTTTTAAAAGACATGTGGGCATATCAACAAGAGTTCTTATTCCTCCTCCCATATAATTTGGTTCATCATGCGTAAAATCAATGAATTTTACAAAACATCACCATTAACATTATTCCTTTGAGTTTCATTAGCTGACTAGAACCAAAATGCATAGAGTAAGAAAGAATTATCAAATTGAAGAACAAAATAATCTTACAAATTCACTTATACATTGTCTAAATTATTGAAAATTTATTAACATATGACACCTTAGGTCTATATTAGTTTATTTACAGCCAACTAATATCTAATTACTTTATGATTGATCATGAATTGTTTGTGAATTCAAAAAGCATATCTCTCAGGTGTGTTATAGCAATTGTTCATAAAGGCCCATTTTTTAGTACCAAATTACCACGAGTCATTCCCAAAACATCTTTTCAGAGTTGTTAGCTCTATAAATATCTATGTCTGATCTATACCCACTATTAATATCTAGAATAGGATGTATTTCAATGAATCCTCTCACTCTATCCTTTAACAAACTTCTATGAAATTTTACTATTATTTTCTTTATCCTTCTACTAATCCCAAGACTTTCCCTTAGGGTTATTACTAAGTATTTCTAATCCAAACATCCGAGGGATAACTAAACCATTACTCAGATACCAATAATAGAGGTCAATCATTTATAAATTAAAAATAGTTAACCTTTGTATAATGCTTAAAACATTATAAAAAAAGACACCCAAACACTGTACTAGTCTAGTTCATTTGGATACACGGAATCATAAACAACAATTGATAAGTGAGCTACATAATATTTTACTTGGTTCTTCTTGACTAGAATATTTCTTAAACACATCAAACATAATATATATCTTCATAACCTGGGGGGAGGAAACATAATTATCAGTGATCTCAGATTCTTAGTAAGGGTCAACAAAGCATACAAGTAATCATAATCATGATCAGAAGGGTATGAGAAAATGATCATGAAAATAGAAGACCATACCCTCAATATCAAAGACCATAAACATGAACCAAGAAATAAATACTGGAGGTTTATAGGACTTGAATCATAAGTAAATAAACAACATAATCAATGAAAGTATCACAATCAAATAAAACATGGAATTTTGGAAGAAACATAAGAATATATAATGATTTTCATTTAGTCATGGCATTGCGATTGAGGCTGTCTTAGTGGATAAAGTCCTTTACTAAATAGTGTTCAAACCCCATTCTGGCCATGTATTATTGAACTTATTTGACTCATATTTCCAGCTATGTAATATTAAACCAATTTCCCTCCTTATTACATCCATATTTATGTCAGGAGATATAAATCTTTACTCAATGCATTGGAGGAAGATATATGTCCCACCCATCTCATAATGAAATCATAGATACATGTTCCACATGATCATAAGAATATTAAAATAATCCATGAAATGAAATGGGTATTTTATACATGTAATCATATAAAAAATGAAAAAAAACACTAGTTTCATAGTCAATTATTCATAAACATAACCTGTTAAAAGAACTAGGTTTCAATATCATATGTCCCATTAAAGAGAATCCAATTTCGTAAATATCTTGCTATCAAAAAATAATCCGTTATGAAAAATAATAAAAAACGAAAAATTGAATAATTTCCAAATAAATTGTATTATTAACACCAATAGATCTTATCTCAGATGGAAATAATTTTAAAATATAATTTTAAAACATTTCATGATGACAATATCATTTTTTCACAGAAAATCACTTTTTAAAACATAAAATAATTTCAAAATCATTTTTCATTGAAAATTTATTTGAAAAAAAATAACGTAATATTATAAACTAGAAAAAAAAATTCAAAATCATTTTCTTCTATGAAACTTATCTTCAAGGATCATTTAAAAAAAATTGAAGAATTTTTTAATACATGGTATTTGAATAAAAAAGCTTTTCATCCAAAGGTAGAAATACGGTACAAATTTCAGCTTTATCTATAAATATATTATGTAAAAAAGAGTGTAAAAATGGAAATAAAACATGAATATGTTATGAATAACCATATTATATGACAATTCTTGTGTATTATTTAGATATGGAACATAAAATTTCTATAATGGAAGAAAAATCATAAACAATCATGGTAAAGATCTTGGTCAACCCATAGTGTCTTGAGAGGTGTGAGGGAGTGGGTGGAGAGGTGGCCTTTTATAGTGGATGAAGAGTGGCACACTTGTAAATTTTTGGAAAGGATTTTCACCCATGTTTTTCCCCTGCCAGGTGGATCAAAAAATGGAAATAATTTTAGAAAATTAAATTTAGGTTCTATATATTTATATTAAATGGTACTAGTACATGTTTATAGGTCGTTTGGGCCCTTAATATTAAGGTTTAGTTATTAGTTAAGCTTAATTTTATCTTAATCGATGTAATTAACTTCAATTACTTTCACTTATATAATTGGTAAAAAAGAATATTTCATCTTATTATAAATTATAAATTATTACGATTTAAAATATGTAATCCATTTTCTCAAATTACATTAACATAAGTGGAAGAAATTAATTTAAATTTAATCATGTAGTTGGGTCGACAATTCTGGTATATAAAGTAAAAATGATCAAATGTTTACTACGTTTTTATATCCAAATTCAATGTGAAATTTGTTCAAATTTAAAAAATAGTTCCAATGACCTAAATTGGATTAATGTATCACAATATAATCTAATTAAACTTCTAAAACAAATTAAAACATAATTTATCCTTATCAATAACTTAGATGGAAATTCAGTTTTGAATTAAAATTCAGTATTTTCCCCTATTCATTGAAAAATTAAGTTTATCAGAGAAATAAAATAAACTAACACTAAGATATTTTTATATTTATAAATTCAAAAAAAAAATTCATTTTATCAAATTTAATTTCATAATTTGTGTAAAATTAATTTTATAAAATTTCAGAGAAGGAAATTAAAATTAATTCATTTGGGAAAACGTTATTATTAAACAAAAAGAGGAATTTAACTAAAATTATAAATTTCATTATAAATATGTTTTATTTATATAAAAGAGTTTTAAAAAATATTTTAAAAAAGTTATTTAAATTAAAATTACTAATTTAGTGGCTATTTTATAATTATCTCAGTTAAATAATAATAATAATAAAATTATGTTTCGTAGAAACTCATTGTTCAGTGTAACTTACACCAAATCAGTGATATGCATAATGTACTCCAAGTTAATGTTTTATGAAACATACCCCAAGTTAGTGTTTCATGTAATTCAAACCAATTTTATGTTTAATGTTAAAAGAGTATTTGATATAGTGAAATATAGTGTATCAATAAAAATTTAATTTTTTTCGAAAAGGTCCATCAAAACATGGTTTGTAACAATTCTGATTCTAAAAACCTTATTCTATAATACTTGATTTAATATATTTGATTGATTATGCATGATTATTTTAAGTGTTTATCCTATATTCATACCCTTATGTGTATTTTATGATCAATAATAACCATTGATTTATATCTCTTATTTATTAACTTATAGATCATATGAACTCACTTTTTCATATGTTTCCTTTCCCCAGATTCCAGTGAAAGGTTTATGTATGATATTTATATTAAGGGAGACAGTTTTAAATAAATTAATGATAAATAATGATTATTTATTATGAATATTTTTTTTGTGTATCCACATTTCCAATGGAACTAAAATTTTATAGTTCTGGTGTATATCATATTGACATGTAATTAATATTAGGCTAATTTTATGTATTATTTAGGCATGCAATGTAATTTTTTCTATAGTTGGGACTATATTGTGAAAACAATGAAAACGTGGGTAGTGATTTATATGAAACATTTGGGAATATTTCATTCTACAAGCCTTCTAACCATGTTTGTATGAACTGATAACATGAATTGATGAAGGGAAGCTTACAAGATGAAAATGGCATGATTTATCAAGATATTATTTTTTAGATTCTACTCTAGGTGTTATAACATTGGATTTTACTTATGGGTTCCAAGATCCTCCTTTGGATCACCGTAAGAGAAGCTAGGTTTGTTTTTATGTTGTTGTGACCAAATTGCCTCAATATATAGTGTATTTTAGTTATCTTTGGGACATGTACAAGGTAACTAGGATGATGTGGATGATGAATCCCATTATACAAATGATGAATATGATCAAACTACCACATAAAAATATTAACAAGTTAGTGTTGATAAAAAATTTATACAATAAATAAATTTGATAAAATTCAGTGCGTGGAAAGGTAAATTTAAGAGTGTTAAAAAAACAGTTTTATATAGGGTTCCCCCAATCATGGACCTTAAATGTATTAGGTACAATAATATGGATTTTTCCATGATGGGAAGGGTGATAATTCTCTTAGGATGTTGGGTTTATATAGATATTTATGTGCTTTTTTTGGAAGAACGGGAGGATCTAAATAATACCAGTTTTCTTTTGAGGGAGAATGGAGGTCATTCTATGGTTTCTAGACAATACTACAAGGGGACCTATTTAAATCATTAATTTGTTGAAACTCACGTTGGGAAAAGAAAACATGGAGATAATTCCATATGGGTGACTTATAAATAATAGGGGAATCTCCATGAAGATGTTGGGGATATATTTTCATAAGAAGACATTGATTTTGATAGTTCTTGGTACTCTTTAATGACCTATATAGTATGTCTTTATTAGATGGGTCAAGGTCATAGATGTGGTGGAATTAATTAGGAAGCTCTTCAAAATGATATTCTTCATCTTAGGGAAAGGCTTTGAAATATCTAGGATTTCAATTCTATTTGGTTTTAATTTGATAATGTTTGTTTTACTTTTTATTACTCAATTCCATCTATCTTTTCCTATGTATCCCAAATAAATGGGACTCAACCCCAAATTGTATGATATACATTTAAATATTAATTATATTTAATTTTTTATTTAGTTTATATTAATATATTTATGTATTTATGTATTTATTTATATAGTTTATATAACTATATTTTATAATATATTTCTATGTGTTTCTGTGTGCGTGTATATATAATTATATATATTATTATTAATAAGTATAATATAAAAAATTATAAATTATTAAAAATATATATTTATATTTTATTTATATAAATATGTATATATATATTATTTTGTGAATGTTAAACTTTATCAACATCATAATAATGAGGGTATAATTTTATCCATTTTAAAAAGCCAAAATAATGTATATACTTATCAGTGATATACAAAACCATGATAAAGTGTTCTATTTTGTTAACATTGTTAGAATTTTTAATTTGGATATTTATCAATATTTTTGTTTAGAGTTGATAGAAGTGACCCCTTTATTAGTATCTTTTTACACTGATAAAAAGTATTTTATTTTTTAAAAAAATATTTGTGATATGGTTTATTTAGCTCTAATAAAATTTTGTTGCAATATTTGGGGTCACATAGCTCAAGTTTAAAATTTTCAATAAATACCAATTTTTTGTAATTATCTTATGCTTTTTTCTGAAAACAATGGATAACAAAATACAAGAATATTATTAAAAGACCAATAATGACATTTTGAGGCGAGTATTCAAGATATCTCATGAAATTTTAAAAAATATATTTCAATATGTGGGGATTTTTGTTTTTGGATATTTTATTTAATTAAATATTTAATTTTATACATTAATTTATTCCAGTACTATAGATTTTCAAAAATACCGTGTGTCCATTTATTAGCTATATAATACTCATCGAAATGGCACACATTTATCTGTATTGGAAAAATAATTGATACAAGGGAACCCTTTTTAAGCACATTTCATTGTGGTAATAAAATTACCTATTTATAGAGTATTATTATAGTGCTTCCAATCAAAATCCCTTTATCTATGATAAATGTAGGATTGATAAATGTTGAATTTATTAGTTCTAAATTTAACATTGATAGATTCATTACATGTAATAAATTTAACCAATACCCACGATTTTTTGATGATACAAAAATATTCTTCACATTTACAAAAAACACTAGGTAAGAAACAATAAATAAGATTAAACATGAATAAGATAAAATAAAAAAAGGAATAAATAATATCAAAAGAATAAATATAAAAAATAAATACATAAAAATATTAACAAATAAATAAATACAATTAAATGAATAAATATTTAAAAGGAATTTTAAGAAATAAGTAAATTACAAAAAAAAAATCAGAATATTAAATTAAAAATAATTTTTTAAAAATCAAATAAAAACATAAAATGAATAAATATTATATATGAATAGACAGAAATAAATTAATAAATATGGAAAAGGAATAAAAAATGAATTAATTATAAATTTTTATAAAAATGAATAGAATATATTAACAATATAATTTATGTTAGATATAAAAATATATTTACATTAAATATTGTTTATAATAAAATCATATATATATATATATATATTAATATATCATTATATTACTTGAAAAAACATTTAGTTTTTCAATTCCAAATATATATATCTTATTGTTTTGTGTTTGTGTGTCTATATATTTATATACATATAGATACAAGAAATCACACACATTTAGGCCTTGAGAAAAATATATGTGTATATTATTTATATATATTTTATAGTTAGATTACGTGCGTTTATTTATATTAATATATAATTTAATGAAGATAATATCATTAATTTAGTAAAACGAATAAAAAACTCTACTTTGTTAAAAAAAATTATAAGAATTTTTCAAATTTAAATATATAATTAACATTATTATTGTATATATGTCATCCTTTATAATAATCATAATTAATTATAATAAAATTTAAATAATGAAATTATATACATATATATATGTATGCATTTTAATAATATATACACACTCCAATTTAATTATGATGAATTGGGGAGAGTTTTCTTCCCCCCCACTAAGATGGTGGTTCCAAGGTGGATATGCCATATGTTTTCAGTTCACAAGTTGGGAGAGGGGAACAAATTGAGATGACCTGAGTACTAAGATGGGAGTTATGCTATTAATGAAGATTGATGATGGAGATATTTACCTTTAAATTTTACTGAGGTCATGTAGTGATTATGGTAGTCTAGAGGGACTCGATGACCTTTGAGTGATAGGAATTGACACAAGTGAAAAAAGTTTGAAAATTAAACTAAGGTGGGGTATCAATGAATGATTTTACATATGGGACCTTAGTTAGTACCTCAAAGAATTGTTGACCATAATGGGTAATAATGTTTGTCGGTGACACACTAGAACTTGAGTCGACAATGATCTAGATAGAATCATAATTTCTTGGAGATATGACTTCAATTTGATCCTGGTCCATCTACTAATGGATTTCTTAGGGTCATCCGCTTAGAATTCAACTTATTACAGAAGGTCATTGAATTTAAAGATGTCATCCCCTTGGAATTGACAGTTATTACTAATACATTTGGTTGCCTTAAACATGTTCATAGGTTCCGAATATTGATATTGATACTATTATATTTCCTTGGTTCACACCTTATAAATTAGATGTTATCCCTGACACACCTGGAGGACTTTGAAAAATTCATTTTGGAAATAGCTATTGAGATATATAGTACTAGATATTTTAGGGTTATCCAAATAAGGATTATATTATACCTACCAGGTATTGGATTACCTAGGGTGATCTTCTAAAAATTATTAGTTATACTTAATACCTTTATATTGCATGGTCATGGAACTATGATAAATCTATTGATCTAGATACTATATGGTTTCCATGGGTTATTCCACCAGGAATGGATGATTCTTTATGGTTGTTGGATAACCTGGGTTCACATCCTAGGGTTAAAATCTGATCATGATGACTATAAAATGTTCAATATTACCACATGGGGTTCAATGATGATTACTAATGATTATTGGTCACATATTATTACCATAGAAGGATTTAATTATATTGTGCTAAACAAAGAACACTCAGGATTTTATCCTAGGGTTCTGTGATGATTCTTAATGATTATTGAACATTGGGGTTTACCACAAATGTATCAACTTTGAGCTCGATGACTATGAAGTGATCAGGATTACCTTTTAATGTTCAATGAAGATGCTTGATGATTATTAATCACATATGATTACATCTTAGGGATAATCATAAAAACTTATGTCTATGGACCACTTAAAATTACAATATAGAGTTTGGATGAAAGAATAACTCATTTCCTTACGGTATGATACCATTAACTTTTAGATTAAATCCATATTTGTATCCTTATAAAAGTTCATGATCATTTTAGAAAGGGTTTCAGAGAGTTCCATTATGGTTTAAAACAAGGATATCCAGAATTTGGAAAAAATAAGCAGGGAATATAGTTAGTATAAACTATACATCCTAGTATTCATTGTTAGAACTATTGGGTACCAGGACTACACAGTGGAAGCTGGTGGGCCGGATTTTAAAATTTTTCTACTTCACTGGAGTGACATAACCCTGTCAACTATGGTGATCTTGTCCCAGCTTGGTCCGAGCATCTCGCAAGGTTCTTAAGGAGCACAGAAATTAAACATGAACATTTACCTTGTTCATAATTCATGTTCCGGACGCCGGTGATCGTTGCTCGAAGACTCCTACGTCGAAGCCCTCTAGCTCATCCACACATGCCTCTAAAATCTGCTTGTGCGTCGTTCGTCAAGATCCGGGTGCTAGCGCAGATCTTCAATGCACACATCAACGCAGTGATGATCACCACAAACTAGCGTCTTCGATCCACAAAGGTGGAAAATGAAGAACTTTCTAGTTTGAGAGAGTCTATCTCTAGAAATCAGGAGGAGAGAGATGCTCCCAATTCCAACGGATTAATTGTTCACAGGGGAGAGTCTCTCTCTTACTATATATAGGGAATATCTAAAATATGCGGTAAGGGTTCCCGACCCCCATGTATTAAACATTCACTATATATATATTATAAATGATTATATATGAAAAATTAAATTATTCCATAAATAATATTTATTATTTATCACTGAACTGAAATATATATAAATTTATATATTACATGATAAACATAAGTCTAACTCGACTCGCACCTCCTGATAATATTAAACGAACCCAAGATATAAATATTTGTCGGATTAATATTTATCTATGTATTTACATAATCACCCATAAATACATGTTATAAATAAATTCAACGAATTATTCCGGAATTGAATAATAAAAGAATTTATTTATTACTTGGTGATCCATAGGACATGGATAATACCCGAACCCCATGGTGGGGCCCACCAAGTCCTATAATCCTATTCATCAGAATAGGGAAGATTCTCAAAGCGCTGTTGTGTGTGACCCTCTAGGCCCTTATCTCAAAAGAAGTGAATAATATCACCGACCTAGAGGCTGGCCTAGAAACCCATAGAGGCCCCTATAGAGATAAGGAAAAGTCAAAGCAACGAATGCCTTCTTGCGAACATGGTCTGTGTAATCTAATCTCTTCATCATCAATATCTCAATAAAGCAGAATGCATACTTAGTGTCATCATTATTTATTTGATTTATTTTGTTTCTTGATTTGTCTGGACGGTCTTACCTTTCACAACCCTTTCCATGGATTTAATGAAGGTGCAACCATCCTAATCAACCAGGCCCGAGATATCTCTTCCTAAACTCAGAAGCGACAAATCCTTTCTCGATCATTCAATCAATGTCATTCCATTAATGACGCACCCGATATAAACTACCTCACCACGACTTGTCACCATGGTTTTCCCCTTATGTCAAATGTATGTAATTAAATGACATTCATTGATAACGATCTCATGTACGGAGGCCATTAAACATGTCTATAGATAGGAACGACCAATGACACCAGAAACATGTGGTGTTCCTATTAAGCGGGTCTGTCCTGATGATCTCAATAACTAGAGATCATCAAGTGAGAACTTCATGAGAAGAAGTCTCAATTCTTATGATCCCCCAACACCTGATGGTCACACATCATATGTGTCCTTTTAGAATGATGTAACTGGACCATAGGATGTTACTTTAAGATTACTGTCATGGCATCTCAGGGTTCTCATTATAGCCTGAGACCTTCTATAACCATTTGATGCGACAAGAAAATTAAGGAAATTTCCATTAATAAAATAGATGGAGAAGTATCTAAACTATCATGGAAAGATAAAAAAATGTATAATAACAAACTGAATACATGTAACAATAATCAAAGTACAAAACAAGATGGGTCTAGGGCACCCACTTTCAACACTCCAACATGCACTAGAGCCAACTTCTAACAGGTTTCAATCTGCTAGATCTCACATGTGAATCATGCTTCTACTGAGAAATGGCTTTTGTCAAGGGGTCTTCCACGTTGTCCTCTGTGGCTACTCTACTAACTGTCACTTCACCAATTTGAGTAAAATCACTCAATAGATGAAACTTGCGAAGAATATGCTTTGTCCTCTAGTGAGACCTAGGCTCCTTGGAGAGCACCACTGCAGCAGTATTATCACAATATACTGGAATAGGGTTTTCACTGCTAGGTACCACACTAATGTTTAAGATAAAGCTACATATCCAGACTTATTCCTTTGTCGCATCAGAAGATGCAATATATTCAGACTCTTCTGTAGAATCAGCAACCATAGCTTGCTTTGAGCTTCTCCAGCTCCCTGCACCACCATTTAGGCAAAAGATGTAGCCTGACTATGATTTCATATCATCATGATCTATCTAGAAAGTAACATCAGTTTATCACCTCACAACTAGTTCCTCATCTCCTCCATACACCAGGAACATATCATTAGTATGCCTCAAGTACTTAAGGATAGTTTTAACAGCTGTCCAGTGTAGCTCTCCTGGATTGGATTGATATCTACCCACCATGATTAAAGAAAAGGCACCATCAAACCTATTACATAACATGAAATACATGATAGACCCCACTGGCGAAGCATAAGGGACTCTACTCATTCTTTTAATCTCCTCCTGTATTTGTGGATACATTTTCTTGGAGAGATTTACACCAAGTGACATAGGTAACAGTCCTCTCTTGGATTGTTCTATATTGTACCTTTTGAGTACCTTGTCAATATTTGTACTTTGAATTAGGCCAATCATCCTTTGAGCTCTATCTCAATATATCTTGATCCCTAGGATGTAGGATGCTTCACCTAATTCTTTCATGGATAAGGATTCATTTAACCAAGTCTTAACTAACTGTAAGACTTGCACCTCGTTTCCCATGATTAATATGTCATCAATATATAAAACTCGGAAAATGATAGCATTCCCTTCAACCTTTTTATAGACACAAGGCTCGCTTCCATTTTTGACAAAACCAAAATCTCTTATGGCCTTATCAATGCGTACATTCCATGATCTTGATTCCTACTTCAATCCATAAATGGATCTATGCAACTTTAATACTTTATTGGCATTCATTGACTTAAAAAACCCTTCGGGTTGAGTCATATAGACGTCTTCAACCAACATCCCATTTAGAAAAGCAGTTTTGATATCCATTTTCCAAATTTCATATTCATGAAAGGCTGCTATTGCAAGCAATATTCTGATGGATATAAGCATTGCCACTAGTGAGAAGGTTTTATCATAGTCAATGCCTTGACGTTGTCTGAAACCCTTTGAAACCAATCTTGCTTTAAAGGTATTAACCTTACCATCTATGTCCAATGTTTTCTGGAATACCCATTTGCAACCAATGAGTTTTACATCAGCTGAAGGGTCTACCAAATTCCAAACTTGATTTTAGTACACGGACTCCATCTCAGAATTCATGGCTTCTTTCCATGTAGCATCTTCTTTTCCTTCTACTGATTCCTTGTAGGTTAGAGGGTCATCATCCTCAAGGATTATTATGTCACATGACTTGGTGATAATAAAACCATAACGCTCTGGTTCTCCATCCTCTCGCATACACCTACGCAGTATCTGTGTCCCAGTAATAATTTGTTCATCCACTTGCTCTTGTAGAGATTGTTCCTCTACCAACTCTTGTGCATCTGGAGCATTAACTTCATCAAAGTCAATCTTGATCCCACTATTTCCAGTAGAAATGTGACCCCTTTCTAGAAATGTGGCATATCTTGCCCCAAATATTTTTCTATATAAAGGGTTATATAGGTAGTATCCTCTAGTTTCCTTATGATAACCTATAAAGATGCACTTAGTGCTTCTGGATGCTAATTTGTCACTTGGTAAAGTCTTGAAAAATGCCGCCCACCCCCACACACATATGTGTGTCAGATTGGGTTTTCTTTCCATACCATAACAAATATGGAATCCCATCCACAGCTTTAGTTGGTACTCGGTTAATGGTATATATTGTTGTCTGTAAGGCGTATCCCCAAAAGGATAATGCAAGAGTTGTATGACTCATCATTGATATGACCATGTCAAGCAAGGTCATATTCCTCCTTTAACTAACACCATTCCATTGGGGTGTATAAGGATGAGTGAGTTTTGATACCATCCCACACTCCTTCAAGTGATCAATGAACACTTGGTTAAGATATTTTGCGCCTCAGTCTGAGCGAAGTGCTTTTATCTTCTTACCAAGTTGGTTTTCTACTTCATTTTGGTATTCCTTAAAGAAATGAAAGGAATCTGACTTATACCACATTAAGTAGATATAGTCATACCTACTATAATCATCGGTAAAAGTGATGAAGTATAGAAAACCACCCCTTGCCTCTACTGTAAATGGACCACATATATCGGTATGTATTAATTCCAGCACTGCATTGGATATTTCTCCCTTTCCTGAGAAATTTTCTTTGGTCATCTTTCCTTATAAACAAGCTTGGCATACATCTAAGGGTTCTAACTCTTCTAAGTCTAGATAACCTTCTTGATGTAATCTTTGTAATCACTTCTTGTTTACGTGACCAAGCCTGAAGTGCCATAGACATGTGTTAGTTGAGTCATGTTGGTTGTTTTTGTCATTGATAGCCATTACTGAGTTTTCTAGTTATAGTATGTATAAACCATTTTTAAGATGTTCCATACCATAACATATGTTGTCCCTATAAAAGAGACAAATTTTATTTCCAAAGTTGAAATAAAAACCCATATTGTCTAAACATGACATAGAGATAATGTTTTTGGTAACAGACGGTACATAATAGAAATTTTTTAAAACAAGAACCAAACCAGTTGTTAAAGTCAATTGATTGTCTCCCACTGCCAATGCTACCAAACATAGACCATTTTTATCTCGGAGATCCATTGGACCTTTTTAAATCTTCTTAATCCTACTTGGTTCTTGTATATGAATACAAATGTGTAAGCCACATGTCTTATCCAATACCCAACTCATAGATAAAGATAGATTGCATTCAATGAAAAAAATACACGAACCAGAAGAATCACCTTGCTTCTTCTTCCTAGCTCTGCAATTCTTCTTCCAGTGGCCTTTCTTGCCACATCCAAAGCAGACAGCTTCCTGCTCATTACGTTTCCTATGAATCTTTGGCTTCTTGGCAAGACGATGCATTGGTGTCTTTGGCATTGGCTTGGCCTTAGACCCCTTTACCTTGCCCTTGTTTTTCTTGTTCACCATAAGGACAGATGAATTTGTGTTTTTTATGTCCTTATCAGCTTGGTGAACTAAAGACAAAAGATCCAGGAGTGACTTGTCATATCATTCATATTATAATTGACAATGAAATTTGAGAATCTTGACGGTAAAGAGGAAAGAATGAGATCCACTACTAGTTCTTGGTTCAGTTTGAACCCAAGGGCTTCAAGCCTCTCAATATACCCATTCATCTTGAGTACGTGAGGACCGTCTTGGTACCCTTCTGCTAGCCTGCACTTATAAAGCAAACATGAGATCTCATACCTTTCTTGCCTAGCTCTCTCCTCATATAGTTCTTGGAGATGTGAAAGCATCTGGTAGGCGTCCTCTTCCTCATGAATTTTTTGCAATTGGCTGGAAATGGATGATAACATGATGAATTGTACATCAAGCGCATCATCTACATGCTTTTTCCACTTATATTTTCCTGTCCTGCTTGCTCCCTGGGGAGGCTCAGCAGGAATTGGGGATTCTAGCACATATAACTTCTTTTCGTGGCGTAGTACTATGCGCAAGTGCATGTACCACTCCTAAGAGTTATTGCTGGTCAGGATATTTTCTTTATCCAAGATCGATCGCAGTGATAAATTACTTGTGGTGTTAGTGATTTCCATTTTTAATTTTCATTAGATAAAAATTTAGTAGTTAGTACTTTGTCTTGATTACCTTTTGAAATTTTAGGATTAATAAATTATTATATCATTTAATGTTTCCCACTATTTTAACGAACCTTAATAGCCCTCACCATTAATTTTGAAATACTCTATCGCTTGATCATTCTAGTGGAAAGGATTCTCGAAACCCCCTTCGTATTCTATAATCTAGGGCTACGACACTACTTGGAGGGTTTCAAGGTAGGCGCTATGCTGGCCAACCACTTTTTCTTGTGGTTCCTTGTGTAGTTGAGTAAAGTCCCAGCTTTTGGAATCTAAACTTGATTCCCTCAACCTCTTGCCTCTAAAGTGATAACAAGTTAGCTAAGGCTAAACCTTGATTACTCACATTAGTTATGTCAACCCATTTATCACATGGAAGCCCCCTGGTAGTAAGAGGAACTCTCAACTGAGGCTGATGAGCACCCAAACAGCTGTTTTTGTGTAGATGTGAGAAATAGAAGGCATTTTGACTATATATATCTTTGAGGGATTTTCAAATATTAATTGAAGAATATAATCTTTTTCTATTTATTGTGTTGAAACTGGGTTGTCGCGCTCACAACTAATCATTCAATAGAATATTTTATTCGTCACAACTTTATTCATTTTATCTTGTTTACTATCATATGTGATCATGAAATAATCATGAAGACACATAAAATAATAAATTGTGCATAAATTAAATCATGCATTCCAACTAGTCTTGAGCATTCTATAATGATTGATCGATAACTGATCAATAATCACCTAGGGGCATCCATACCTAAGTTGATACATGACTCATGTCGTTGCCGGCCCTAGTGCAAAGCATCCAACTCCTGTATGGAATACCGCCTCATCCTAGCGGGGTCTGCCTCTCAGATCGTCATCGAATAAATACAAAGATACTCACACGTAGGTGAGTTGGTCTGGGGTACAAAATAGAAGTGGTGCAGTGGACACACATGCCCTTATACATATTTCAATTAAAAGACGATTCACAGACTGTCATTTATGTAATTAAATATTACAGTAATCGCATGCATTGAATAAATACTTATATAAATAAATACATGCTAGACATACACAGGTCGATCAATAGCTCAAGACTAGTCGGGGAAAAAGAGAAATAAAATTAAATTGCAATAAATTTAAATTATGTGAGGGTGTTCTAATAAATTAAAAAATTTATGAAATTCAAAGAATTTATTTTTATCAGTTCCATTTGTTTAATTTAATTTTAATTACAAAAATTAAATTAAATTAAAACATTAATTTAATTCTAAACATAAATTAAATTAATATTTTCGGATTAATATAATTTAAACCCTTCAATTAATTCCAATTAATTTAATCTAAAAAACTAAATTAATTAAAATTAATTCAGTGCAGGGTTACCTCTACTTGGAGAGGAGTCCAGCGGGACTGCATACCGCTGCTGGATGTCGTCCTGGAACCGCAGCGTGACCGCGGCGTGACTGCGGCATGACCACGACGTGACCGCGAAATTCAACGCTTCCCACGATGGCTGCATCTCCCGGCAACCTGCTGCTCTAGCGAGCCAACGAAGTTGCTGTCCGGTCTGGCGCGGGCTCAGGTCGGCAGTATGGAACCTGTCTGGCGCGGAGGAGGAGCTCGGTGAGGGCTCGGGGTGGCCGGAGGGTGCTAGTCTGGTGAGGCCCGAAAGAGGTGGCCGGCGAGGGTCCTGGGCAGCCTGGGGGAGTCGGTCCGGTGCGGCCCAGAGGAGGAGTCCAGCGAGGGTCCGAGGTGGCCGGGGCGCAGGGAGGCGGCCGGCGCGGGGCTCGGAGGCCGGTGCAGCATAGTAGGCTGGTCCAGCGAAGGGGGTTTGGCACGGGCCACGGCTGGCGCGGGTGCCAGGCGGCCAGTCGGAGGGAGCTCGGGGCGGAGAGGAGGAGGCCGGGGCAGGGTCGAGGTGGCCGGACGGAGCGGGTCCGGCGAAGGCTGGCCGACGGCGGCACGCAGTGAAGCAGGTCTGGTGGAGGGGGAAGGAAAGGGTTTCCCCCCCTTTCCAGGCACCGCGTGATGAGACACTAAAGGTGTCTTCCTCCCCCTTTTTTTAATTGTCCTTTAGACAAAAAATCCAGCTCCTTCTTTCCCTTTTTTTAAATAAAAGGATAAGACCCCATTTTGGGGTCTTTTCTTCTCTCCTTTTTTTAAATAAATGGAGGAAGACCCCCATTTGGGGTCTGGGTCTTCTTCCATTAAATATTTTATTATTATAAAAATATAATAAAATATTTATTATAAACATAATAAAATATTTATTATAAAATCTTATAATTAAAAATATTTTTTATGTTAATTCTCAATTTGAGATAAACATCAAATGAACAAAAAACTTGCGACGTTGATCGGATAAAAAATTTCAAATGATCGTATCTTGATCATTCGAAATCTAAATGACGCGCGGTCGAATCCGAATAAACCATTTTAACACCCCATAATTAAATTTAATCCATTTTAATGTATTTGACTCTGAAAAACCATGTGATCCCTCTGATACCACTACTGGGTACTGGGACTACGCAGTGGAAGCCGGTGAGCCGGGAGTTTAAAATTTTTCTGCTTTACCAGAGTGACATAACCCTGTCAACTCCAGTGATCTTGTCCCATAATGGTCCGAGGATCTCACAAGGTTCTTAAGGAGCAAAAAAATTAAATTTGAACATTTTCCTTGTTCAGAATTGACATGCCGGACACTGGTGATCATTGCTCGAAGACTCTGACGTCGAAGCCCTCTAGATCGTCCAAACACGCCTCCCGAATCTGCTCGCGTGCCATTCGTCATGATCCGGGTGCTAGCACGGATCATCAATGCACAATTCGACTCAGTGATGATCACCAAAAACTAGTTTATTTGATCCGTGAATGCGGTACGTGAAGAGATTTCACGTTTGAGAGAGTCTCTCTCTAGAACTCAGGAGGAGAGAGAGGCTCTCAATTCAAACGGATGAATAGTCCATAGGGGAGAGTCTCTCTCTAACTATAGATAGGGAATATCGAAAATACACAGTAAGGGTTCCCAACCCCCGTGTATTAAACATTCACTATATATATATTGTAAATAATTATTTATGACAAGTTAAATGATGCCATAAATAATATTTATTATTTATCACTGAAATGAAATATATATAAATATATATATTACGCGATAAACATGAGTCTAACCTGACTCGCACCTCCTGGTAATATTAAACTAACCCAAGATATAAATATATGTCTGATTAATATTTATCTATGTATTTACTTAATCATTCGTAAATACATGTTATAAATAAATTCAATGAATTATTCCAAACTTGAATAATAAAATAATTTATTTATTACTTGGTGATCCATTGGACTTGGATAATACCCGGACCCCATGGTGGGGCCCACTAATTCCTATAATCCTATTCATCAGAATAGGGCAGATTCTCAAAGAATTTTTGTGTGTGACCCTCTAGGCCCTTATCTCAATAGTAGTGAATAATATCACCAACCTAGAGTGGCGTCCAGCAACCCATTGAGTTCCCTATAGAGATAAGGCAAAGTCAAAGTAACGAATTCCTTCCTACAAACACGGTCCGTGTAATCTAATCTCTTATTCATTGATATCGCAATAAAAAAGAATGCATACTTAGTGTCATAATTCTTTATTTACTTTATTTTGTTTGTTGATTTGTCTGGACGGACTTACCTTCCACTACCATGGCCATGGATTTAATGAAGGTGCAACCATCCTAATCAACCAGGCCCGAGATATCTCTTCTTAAACTCAGAAGCAACAAATCCTTTCTCGATCATTCAATCAATGCCATGCCATTAATGACGTACCCGATATAGACTACCTCACCATGACTTGTCGCCATGGATTTACCCTTATATCAAATGTACGTATTTAAATGACATTCATTGATAATGATCTCAAGTCAGGATACCATTACACATGTCCGTAGATCGGAATGACCAATGACCCTAGAAACATGTGGTGGTCCTATTAAGCGGGTCTATCCTCATGATCTCAATAGCTTGAGATCATCAAGTGCGAACATCATGAGAAGAAGTCACAATGCTTATGAGCCACCAACACCTGATGGTCACACATCATCTGTGTCCTTTTAGAATGATGTAACTAGACCATAGGATGTTACATTAAGATTACTGTCATGGCATCTCAGGGTTCTCATTATATCCTGGGACCTGCTATAACCATTTGATGTGACAGGTAATCTAAGGAAATTTACATTAATAATATGGATGGAGAAGTATCTACACCATCATGGAAAGATAAAAACATGTATAATAACAAACTGAATACATGTAACAGTAATCAAAGTAAAAAACCAGCTAGGTCTAGGGCACCCTCTTTCAACAAGAACAAACCATGCGGGGTGTTTCCGTGCACAGTAGAGATATTTACATTTTTGACATAACCATTTATTTTGGATGTATGTCTATAAAGAATTGATACATATTGTGCACATGAACTATGGAATTTTTTTTTCTAAATGGGAGTTTTAGGGTTCATGGGGTGTATCCCCTATATAGTGGGGTGCACATGGTTGTTGCATGATTTGGCCAAACATGCAAGAAATCCATGCGATATTTTAAAGTGGTGTAAAATTAACATTTTCAGATTAATTCCCTATATATTTTCGCAAACATTGCTCCCATAGTTTCCAACATTCACCACCTCTTCATCCATTGAGATCTCTCACACACCTAACATAGTATTTTCTATATCTCCACCATCTAACATATGATATTTCCACCATTCAACAAATTGGATCCCTACCATGCATTTGTATGATATTTACTTTTATTCAGACTCATTTCAACTGAAATGTTAATATTGGATGAGGAATATACTATGGTAATAATATAGGAGGTATATTATTTATCACTCACGGTATTGAAGTTTATCAATTTCATTCATTACATGCATGTCGGTTTCACGGGTCATTGCTCCCTAAATTTGTATTCCTTAAATTCTATCATCTAAAATTTAAACTAAGTCCATAGTAAAACTATTAGATATTTTTGGTTGCTTAAAACTCAATTTCAATAGACCAATTAGGTTTTGTTATATATTATTCCATTATAGACTATTATATAAATTACTCATGACATTGTTTTGGTTTTCCTGACATGAAAATTGAAAATGTAAATGTTCCCACTTAAAAAATGAATCCTTAATGTAAATAATTGAAAGTATGTGTATATATCTATATATATCAAATGGAATTGATCAAACATTATATAATGTATAATTTGGTTTCATCTTCTCTTGACCTTGTCTATTATGATAAACTGCGTTGGAATGAACCTAAGTAAAACATAAATGTAATGAGTATTGCATGGATTATGATGACATATGAAAATATAGGAAATGAGTATAAATTTCATATCTCAAATGGACCTTTTTCATATTGATGGGAATGTTTTGGCTTGAGCCCGCCTGTTATTCCAGAGTGAATACCTTTATCCCCCCGAGGAATCCATTTTGATTCATCGAGCTGATTTGAAATATAGATACCCACCTTGGAATATGGTACATCTCTATTAGTGGATGACCAATGTGACACTCTAGAATCCCAATACATATTCAAAAAATTATAATTTCTTAGATACACTCCATGTATTCAATATGATGTTTTATGATATGTGATGCCTTGGATTATTCCCTTTGGTATACAGTCATTATTAGACCATGATTTACATTGGACATGATACATGGACATTGCTATAGATATTTGATAGTACAATTCATTGGGTATACCCCTTGGATTTCCCATATCCCATATTTCTAGGATGAATGGTTGTGTATCATGAGCTAACATTAACTTATAAGGCCAAGGATACCAGATCCCTCTTGAATCCTTTTTAGTATTTTAATTATTATATTACATGGTTAGCTGTATTTTATTCCATAAATCCCTAAATAAATTATTAAACGAACAGGTGATCCGAGACATCCACCATACGCTAATGCAGGTATGATCTAGCAGGTGTCCCACGAGGAACCTATGCTCGACATAGGTTATATTTATTTTCATATTTTATATTGATATACCTATACGGTCTTATATATTATATTCACTAGATGGATTTCTATATACACCATTGGTGGAAGACAATTGAGTTTTTATCAACCTTGATATGGGAAGTTTATGGAACCAAAGAAGATTATATGATTGGTGGTGTGGAAAAGGGGATGTGTCCAATTTTATATTTTTGTTGTCTTTTATTAGGATAGTATCTTTGTAGAATATGACTAGGCGAGTTCTAAGGATTTGTGAATAATATTTTTTGAATTTTTGATTTTTTAGATCCCTACTTACATGTTTTATTTTTTAATTTTTTTATAGACATGACATCATTATGTGTCTCTATTCAATATTTGGAGTTGAGTATTCATGATTTAGATGTTTATACTTATTCCAATACCTTTTCATTATTATCTCTCCCTCTTATATGTTTTTATATGTATTAACAATGTGTTCCACTCTAATTATGAAGGAATAGTTTCTCCACCATAGTAGCTTATACACTCCTACCAAGTTGGTAGCCTTTAGCATATGGGGTGGTGCACATGTGGCCATCTAGTTCAGCTACTATTACTCAGTGAGCCTTGTTAGGATGCCACATTGGGTTTTTCACATGATGATCATGGAATATCCAATATATCATATGGGATAAACCATCATTGAATGATGATTATTTGAACACCTAGGATTTCCTCATTGGTATTAACGATGACGCCAACTTATTTTAGATCACTTTGGATTACCTCCTTGGGATTGAAGATGAAAACTAATGACTATTGATGGCCTATAAATACCTTATAGGGATTAATATTTTAATTGATACTACTAGATTTACATAAACATGATCCTAGGAATTCTTCATCATCTTAATATTGGATTTCATTATTATATAATGTTCTCAAAGAAACTTTTTTACTAGATAAAGTATGTCTGGGTTAGTATTACGTTTCATTGTATAACCCAAGAACTAATAGCCGTTGTTTTATTTGTGTTTACACACATATTATATTTATTTGGTGATCATATCACATGTGAAAATTTCATTAATTGGTTATATATAGGATAATGTTTTGTTACCATGTCAGATAAATGATATTTTGAGGTCTCTAAAAGTTTTTTTCAATAATTTTGTTTAGAATGGTAAAAAATAGATTTTCTAGAAATGTTTTTTTACTGTTAAAGAAATCAAAATACTTTTTAAATGTTTTATAATAATGGAAATCAGACCGAGAGGATCATATGAAGGTTTCCTAACGATATTCCATCAGATTATTGTTTTGTATCTAATAATTTTGGATGATTATTTGGGTTTGAAGTTTAATCTCTTAAATCTTCCAAAGTTCCAAATAGACTAAAAGTTTTATTTTTAAATATAAAAATTAATTATTTTTTATAAATTACCATGATAATGAGTTTTCAAATATCACATGAGGCATTCTTGAGTTGAAAGGGTGAGAAATTTATCTTATGTTGAATGGGGGGAATATTATTTATATATAAATTTTTTATACTATAAAATTATATGGAAGAATCAAATGATGTTTGTATGAATTCTCATGATGGTTTGTGGTTATTTCCATACAAAGTTCTTTCA
Source organism: Viscum album (assembly GCA_963277665.1). Lineage (NCBI taxonomy): Eukaryota > Viridiplantae > Streptophyta > Magnoliopsida > Santalales > Viscaceae > Viscum > Viscum album. The sequence goes on along the minus strand of OY728119.1, from coordinate 172,215,098 downwards.
TTTATCATAAGTGATGTTTTTTATTAAAGAAATGCTTCAAAAATCTAAAATTTGGAGTCATTATGGAATAACATCAAACGTATATGTATATTATATATAAAAAATCCTCCAGACAAATATTGCGTACAAATTTCTATAAAATGGATATGTACAAAATTAGAATAATTGATATCGATAGTCAAATGTGTATTTTTTTTAATGTTTTATCATCATAAGAAGTACCATCAAAAAATTTTCTTTTAGTCGAACTATTTTTCTTATTTGAATATCTTGAGGCGATTCATAATATTTATTTTTTGCTGTGTTTATGAATTTTTAAAAGCTTAAATGTATATAATGATGTTTTTATAGTTTTAATAAAATGAATAATTGTGTTCAATGTTAAAAGGTAAAATGACAAGGAATGGTGAAATGACCATTTTCTATGATTTTAAACTATTATAAAATGTCTTCGGATGAATTCTATTAGAAAAAATTTTGTAAAATTTATATTGGACATACATTTATTAAGATGTGAAGATCCTTTTTCTATATTATGATTAGATGATCATTTGGTGTAAAAATCAATGAATAGAAAATGGAATATAAATGAAATTATTATAATTTTTTTGATTAAATTTATATAATAAAGAATTATTAATTATAATAAGTGAACAAATAAACTATCATTATAAAACCAATATAATATGGACATATTTGGATTAATGAATTTGGAAGAAAGTATCATGAATTTTTATAGATGTATAATGTTTTTCCAGTGTCAAAAGTTCTGTATGATGTTTTCATAAAGGTATTAAATGTAATTATGGAAATATAATCATTCACTATTTATAAAAATTACAAGGAAAGGGTTTTGATGCTTTTTGTGAGAAAAAGGATCATTAATGTTCCATAACATGAAAGATATGGAATTTTGAATAAGGGTGAACCTGCTAATGCTTCTCATTTTCATTGAAAAATATTATATAATTTTATAGAATATTTCAATGAATTTTGTTATTGGGATTTTTGAACATCATTGTTTTATATAGTGAGAAATTAATATATAATTCCCACCCATAATCCATTAAATTAAACTATAAATTTGATTAAAATATAAAGTATAAACAATATTATTCACATTTAAAAATGTTAATGTACATTATAATTGATTTCTAAGAGTGATAATCGACGACATTATAAAGTCATAATTTTAGCAATAATGTTTCCAAATAAGGAATGTCATGGTTGAAGATGAAGAGGAAGAGGAATAAATATAAGTTGGTTTTGATAAGCATTTTTTCAATCAGAAGCAACAGGTAAAAAAACTAGAATCTAAATAACATTTATAATATGTGGAATTAGATGAAAAATAGTGGGAGGAAGTTGTCCCTAGATAAAATTTTTGAATGAAGAAATTATATTGAAGGAGCATTTAAAATTTGAATGGATAGAGTGTTCATAAAAAGTCCAAAAACAATGTTTTTACCTACTAATGGGTAAGAAAATAAAAGAATAAGAACAAGTGTTTTTGGAAGGATAGAAAAGGTGAATAAGTAAAAAAAGAACATCACAAAAATTCTAATATTATTAGTAAAGGTTTCAAAAGTTTCAAAAATATTTGGTACATATTTTTATTCTTTGAATCACATTTACTATTGTTTTGATTATTGTGAAACATAGGTGTAAGGACATTCCCTTCATGTTGTTACCACATAAAAAGGAATGTTTTGTAGTGGATTGTGAGGTAAGGAATTATTCCTAAACAATTTCTAGGACTAGATATTATTTTTGCGTAGTGACCATTATAAATTATATAGATCCATTAGTTATTCTTGTGAGTTTTTTTCAAAGATATTACAACACATTAACAGGTGGTTGATGTTTCTTCATAGAAAAATTAATAAAAGAAATAGGAATCACTGATTTACCTCTCACCCTCTCAGGGATCCCAAAAAATATATATGGTAATTTCAATTAGTTTATGAGAAATGGTTTCCTTCATTAAAATCGTATTGAATTTTAAGAAAAGATAAGTTTCTATGAATTCATAAAATTATATTAACAGTAATGGGATTATAGTTTTTTATGGAAATTAATATCATATTTTGAAAGATATAATGTCACCATATCGTATGTATCATTGTAATGATGTTTATGACCTTAAAAAATATTGTTTTTCATCCCATGTTTAAAAATAACAGAATACAACAGCTAGTAAGAGAAACATAGACAATGATGGGAAAGATAGAAATAATATATTATTATTACTATTTGAATGTGTGGTTTTTATATTTAATATATTTGGAACTATAAAATGATTTTGGGATTACTAAAACAATATTTATGAAGGAAATATAAATACTAAAAACTCCAAGATAAAGATATAGAGGTTGGAGTTGGAAGATACTAACATGGGTGATTATGAATTTGTTGACGCCTTCCTCACAAGATTGGAAGACATTTTAATAACCATAAGATATCATTAGTGAGAATTTGGAATACTAAAAAATTATTTAAATGATATTATAAATTCTTACAATTAATTGTGATGAAAGATTTCATTATTGGAAGACAGAGATCTCGTATATATATCTATGGCTGATCCATACAGTACTCTCATCACATAAAAAATGAGAATAGATAATGTTATGAATAGTAAAGAGAAGGATGATTAGGAAAAATATTTCAGAGGTGTGGAGAAAGGAAAATATAACAATTTTTTTAGATAAGGAATATAGTAACTCTAACAAAGAACACTAGGTTAGTAAACTGTTTGATTAATTTATGTTCCTTTTTTGTAAACATATAAAAAATCTTTCCAAAATGTAATATGGGAGTTTACCATTGAAATTTATTGGTTGTGTACATATTGAGAACATATATTGATTTCCCTTGAAGGAAGGATTATGAAGAATGTAATTACGATTATGGAAAACTAAGATGATTATTTAAGAATTACATAGAATATTCATAACCTAGTTAAAAGACAAAAAGTTATCTATATCCAAAAGGATAATATTTTATTAAATATCAGAAAGATGATAGTAGTGAAGAATAAAATAAAAAACCAATGATAAAATTGCTAAAAATTACTTTTATTTAAAATGTTAATGATGGAAATTCCACTAGTGGTGAATTTAGTATAAATGTTGAATAAGTGAATCAATGGTATTTTATTTTGAAAAGAATTCTGAATGAATATCATTATAAGATAGTAAGGCATGAAATGAGAACAAGAAGTAGAATAAATAGAATGAAACTATAAACAAATAAAATTATTTTCATGAAGAAAACTAAAAATTTTATATACTACAATGATAATCTAAAGGATTGTTTGATGAGAAAGAGGACTCTACATTGATCTTGAAAGAATGTTTATGATGAAGGGTGAATCATTTGAACATGTTCATCAAAACCATGTCAATGATTGGAAATGTGATAAAAATATCTGAAACATAGTTATAATATTTGTTGAATTTATTGATATGAGTAAACCTAATAAGGTTAAAAAAATTATCTTCAACGTTTTATAATTATAACGATGTTGAAAAAATTGGAAAAGGAAGTTAATAAAACAATGCATGTAGAAAAAATAGTTAGTCTTTAAAAAACTAGAAATTTATAAGGTTTTAATATCTAAACTAAAAGATAATATGATATGTGGTTCATTTATGGAAGATAATAAATTCATAGTATGTAACTAAATGTATTATCTAAAATTAAATTATAAAGTCGATGGTATGAATGTTGATAAAAAATAGAAACTCAACATTGAAAATCATACAAGTTACAGAGAGAGATATGATTTATATAGTTACTACTGTAATTGTAGAGAATTGGAGAATAAAAAAATATGTGATGGTTTAACCACAAACATTAAAATGAAATTAGAAGTATTTTAAAGCATATTTGAAGGATATTTAACCCACTAAAAATAGATGGACAATTAAAGTTGATGTGAAGTTTCTAAATAGATTCAAACCATGGGATAATATTTCGAAAAGATGTGGTCATTTAGGAAACCTTTCAAAAGAATGTATTATGATATAGAAAAGAAATAATTATTATAACATAAATATAAAGATCCACGTGAGAAGAAATTAAAATGAAATAATTAAATAAATATAGTTATGGAAATTTCCCTCAATGTTACAAAATATGAACAACCCTAGATTTTAGAAAGAGGGTGATCTTCACATATGATAAGATATTTAAAGCTATTGAGGAATGATAAAGTTATTAAATAATTTGTAGAAACATTTATCTATTATAAGTTTCATATAATGAAAGGCATTAGATCTATGATTGTTAGGGATGAAATGTTGAAATCCAAAAGATCCTTATTTGATAATGGGATAACCCATAATTTTTAAGTGTTATAATTTGTTTTGATGATTGTAATAATGTTTTTTTGAGAAAATATGGTGTTGTTTTAAAGAGAGAAGATGAAGGGAAATTTCTAACAAAATAGAAATAATTTAAGTGAATTTGATTTCATATTGGTTATACATTGAATTCATTCGATCATAACGTGATTTAATAAAATTAGATATGAAATAACTAGTTGGGGAACATCTGTAAGAGGAATATGATCTAGTTTACAAAGAGAATTATTATCTCTGAAATTCTTGATCTGAAAGGAAAAATAAATTTGTCTTTTTCAGTTTCATAGAAAGGGAATATAAAAAACATGGTTCATAATAATGTTGGGATATATTAAAATCGTCTATTGGTGATGGTTCAATTTGAATTCTACTGGCATGTGAGTAAACTATCAACATATAGAGATAAGTACTTCATTTCATTAAATTAATATTTTTACCCATATTATATGAATTATGTTCTTAATATGAAAATATGAGGCACTGAAATTGATTATGATTTGCAAGAGAACAGTAGAAAGGTAATGTCAGTATTCTGTGAATAACTTATGTACAGACAATAGTGAAAAATATAAAAATAATGATTTTATAGAATATATTGAAAAAATGGAATTTATCATGAGTTTAGTGCACAATACACACCATAAAAAATATAAAATAAGAAATTGTGGTTTGGTGGAGGCAAAATAATCAATGTGGATTTAACATGATAATTCACATAATTTCTAGAGGATGGGAATCATTTTATTAGTTTGTATTTAGAATCAGAGTTTATATTGAATGAACTATAATATGAATTATTATGTAATTTATTACAATGAAACATGAATTTGTAATCACCTAAGTGTCCCCAAATTCCTTTCACTATAAAATTTATGGTTGGAAATCTTGTGCAGTTTCTTTATATTGGTTTGGATAAAATATTTATAGGTTATGATATTAATGTGAGGAGATGAAATTTTTTTAATAAAGAAACTTGAGAGAAAGTTCATTCTAGAAATATAAATGTTCTTAAAAAATATTATAATAGTTCTTTATAAATAGATTCAAATGAAATATGTGGGTAATATTAGGTGGTTTCAACTGAGAAACATGAAACAATAATTAACTATATTAACAATGTTGATTCCTCATAAGATGTGTATTTAGAATCAGGTATCTAATATAACGAGGAACAACTACATATATATAATCCTAGGATGAGGAAATAAGTGGATGTTCATAAAATAACTTGACACAAAAAAATACTTCTAAAGAATAAGATATATTGAGTGTCTTTTACATACTTCTTTCTATTCACACATAGAGCCAATAGATATTGAGGAAACTTTTAAGCATCATGAGTGAATTGATGATATGAATGTACATTTAGATATGATTTAGAAGAATTAATCTTGGGAACTTTTACAAAAAAACAATAATAATGTGATTGTTACATTATGGGTGTTTTGAAATAATTTATATCAATATGGTTAAGTGACAAGAAATAATTCCCATATTATTTTTAAAGGTTACAATAAATTAATGGAATTGATTTTTATGGGTATTGTTTCATGAAATAAATTATTAGAAATTATTAAAATCACTATTATTAATACAAAACAACGAGGTTATAAATTTTTTATATGGATGTAAAGTTATTTATTCATAATGGACATCCTGATGAAGAAGTTTATATTTAAGAAATGAGTGGCTTTGTGATAGGGAAATTTGAACTTTTTTTTGTCAAAGTTGAAGAAGAATTTATTTAGGTAGAATAAAGATATTATAGTTTGGTTTAATAAATTGAAAAAATTCCTAATGAATTTTAAAAATTTTAAAAAGAAGAGTTAATAGTAACATATACATCAAATAAAATCAATAGTTTTATCTCATTATAATAATGTAACTTCATGTTATTTCCATTTTTGGAAATGATGATTAAATTTCTGAAAATACTAATATTTATATTCAGAAGTTATTTGAAATTTCCATGCTCAGAGATATGAAATATTTCATTTTCTTACAATTCTAACAAAAGATGAAATATATTTTACAATTTAAAGAGAATTACACTATGTAACTTATTTGTATGTTTTACATGAAAGATTCAAAACAAGTTTCCACACCAATATTATTGGTAATTATGTTTTCAATAGAAAGAGAGTGTAAAAATGTTGAACCGAAGGATTTTAGTAAGTTGGATTGGAGTCTTTTTTATATTATAGAATCAAGTATATATATTGTTTATGATTTTATGTTTTCTTTAAGTTTTCAATGTCCACAAAAATAATCTCATCACTTTGAAGGAAAATAGATTCTACGACATATCATAGGAAAAATTGATTTTGATATAAATTATAATAGATAAAGACGGAATAAACCATTTAGTCATACATATTTTTATTTGTTAGGATGTTTTAAGGTTACAATATTCACATCTAGTGAAATTTTTTAGGGGGAAGTTTGGTTGATATTTCATACAAATAAACAAAATTTATAAACTCTTAGTATGACTAATGCTGAGTATCTGGCTACCAATCTAAAAAAACTATGTGGATGAAGTTTTAGTTGGATGATCTGTTAGTTTAAGTGATATTACACTTACTATTAGGTTATGATAATAAGAGGTTTATAAATATCACTAGAAATTAATGAAATATTATCATTCAAATCATATTTATTTCAAATAAAACTTAATGAAGTAGTATAAAGATAAGAATGAACTAATGATAGAATATATTCCTATTATAGAGAAAGTTTCTGATATATTCACAAATCTATTGCTAAAAGAAACATTTTATATGATTAGACTGAACATGGGTATACTGCCTCCCTCTCTTCAAATATACGGTTTGTGAATTTTTCACCACATTCATAATTTGTATGGATTATGTTTCCAAGGTGGGTAAAAATGATGTAACTTAAATATATCCAATGTTATATTCTTAAAATATTTAGGATAAAATGTAATTAGGGATAGTTTTTAAAATTAGTAGCCTATAATTTTAAAATTACTAAAATATTTTAAATGTTTGTTAAAGTGGATGTAAGGAATTTTTTTCATCAAAGAAAAGTGGAAAATGCTGTTAATGTTTGGGGTTTTGTGGAATATTTTCAAAAGTCACAACCCTTGGGAAGCGTGTTTTTTCTGTTCAATGATTCTTGTTTCCATCATTGAGTTCACTCAGGTAGTCTTAGAATTGTTGGGTATTTAATCAATATGTTATGTTACAATGTTTTAGTTATTTATGTTTTTGGTTGATAACAAAATATAAATGGGGATATTGCTGGGACTAGTTTGGATAAAATAGTTTTTGAGGTCCCTATAATATGTTTTGAGTAAATTTTTTTTGTCTTTTTTTTAATATGGATTTTTAGAAATGGTTGTTTCTTTTTTTTAAATTACATCACTTTCTAAATTTTTATACAAATGAAATCCAATGGAAATTATATTGGATAGAGAGGATGAGAATAAGGATTTCAAACTAGCGTCTATAAGATTAACCTTTGTATCTTTTAATTTTAGATGAATTTCGGTGCAGAATTTTTTTCTTAGAGTATTAAAATTATAAATCAGATGGAATGTTCAATAATCCAATTTAGAAATTCTTTGGTGATCATAAATTCTTACAATCATAATTTGTGAAATTTTTTTTATATATGATTAATATTTATGGATTATAATTATTTTGAGTAATTAATGGGAGAAATTAACTTTATATAAAAAATTTATACTAATAGGTTTTAAATAATTGTCAGAAAAAGGTTCTGCTTAAGGTTTCATAAATGTAAGAATATGGGTCTATATGAATTGCATTAATATTTCAGAAGTGATGTTTATTGTTCAATTAATGTTTTTTAAAAGAATATAGGGGTGTTGATGAAGAATAAAATTGGATATAAAAATACCCAGATACATACAATATCTATAGAACAAAAATTGTGTATGAATTTTCAAAAGTTGGATATGTATAAAGATGATTTGAAATATTATCGATGTTAAAAAGTGGTATTGTTGATGTTTTTCCATAAGAGGAAGTAACATAAAAACACTCATTTAGACGTACAATGTTACATCCATGATGATACATAAAAATTTCAACAAAAATATTTTTTTAATGAGTTTATGAATTTTTTAAGCTATTTAGATTGACTTGTACTTTTGAAAAGTCTAGAAGATATATGGAATTTGTTCAAAGTTAAAAGGAAATATGTTGAGGAATGGTGAAACTAAAAATTTCTAGTAATGAATTATAATGTAAAAATTCTTAATAATAATTACATCAGAAAAGAATTTTTTATAATTTCTTTCGGAATCACATGTAAAGTGTTATAATGTTAAATTTTATTCAATATAACCAGACAAACATTGGTATATAGATTATTAGAAAAAATATGGAATATAAATGTAACTATTAAAAATAATCTATTATAACTCATCAAATGTAGAAATAACAAGTTAAAAACACATTTATGGGAGAACTGTTATTGGAAGAACAAATATTATATCGACATTTTAATTTGGATGAATCAGATGGAGAGCTCCAAACATAATTACATAATTATAATGAATTACTTTATTCAACAACTATTCACAATTTTTTTTAAAGATATTAAATATGATGATGCTAAACTAATTTTTCAACAATTAAAAAATTATGAAATGATGTTTTTTGATGCTTGATATTGGAAGAAATATTTATTATATTCCTTAATAATTATGTTAAGGTAGCTTGTAGAAGGGTCGAGTAGCTGTAGTTTATTATATTTATTCAATAATATTATATAATTATTGATAATATTTTAATGGCTTTTCATAATTCTAATTTTTCAATTTAAAATTTTTATTGAGTGGGAAATAAAAATATAATTTACACCTATAATCACTCAAATTAATCTATAAATACGATTAATGTATAGAGGACAAAGTGTACTATTCATATGTGAATACCTTTAAGTGTGGGATAATTGGGTTTCTAATAATATACCAGAAGAACAAGTAATTTCAATCATTTAAAAGGAATTTTTCATACCAAGGAATATCATAGATGAAATAGAAAAATATGTTGGTTTTGATAAAAATTATTACTATTATAAGAAAAAATACAAACAATGTTGGAATGTAAAAAACCTATATAATTGTTGGAATCAGGCAAACAAAAGTGTGATGAATTTTTCATGAAATGATATTTTTGGATGAAGAGACCGAATTTATAAAATAGAAAACTATTAATGAACATAATTTTCATAAAAATTTAAAATAAAAATTTATTACTTACTTCTGGGTAATAAAGTGAAGGAATATGAAGTGTTTTTTGAAAGAATAGAAGAAGGGAAGATGTATAAGAAACATAGTAAAAAAATTCTGAGCATGTAGATGAAGGATTCAAAAGTTGTTAAAAAATATTTATCATATGTTTTTTTCTAAGAATAACATTTAATTTTTGTTAATAACAGTGAAACATATGTGTAATGGTATTACCTTTGAATTGTAACCATATAAAATTGATTTTTTTCTAGTAGAGTTTATGGTATTTAATTACTTCTCTACTATAACAAGGAATAGTTTCTCTTGTTGGTTAGTGATCCTTATAATATCTTTCATATCTATGTTCCTTCCTATTATTTTTTCACTAATTTTATAACACTTTAATTCGTAGTGAATTCTAATTTATATGAAAAAAACATAAATTAAAAGGAGATCACTAATCACCCCTATCTATGATTACATAGAACCTAGATAGGACATTTAAATGTAGGTGGTGCCCAACATAGTTGTACTAACACTAGACATGGTGGAAATGAAACAAGGTTACTTGATTAAACGTCACAAACTGTGGGTTCTTGTTAGACAGAGGCCCAATGTATCTTGATCAAGTAGATCAACTTCAACAAGATTAGAGATTATGATGATGTAAGGCTTATAGATGGTAGTATAGGCTTATTATATTTTTTATTAATTGATATATATTTTAAATATGTGATATGATCAATGTTTTATCAATTTATATATACTATAATGATCATGAGTTTGTATGATTGATTGAATTTTCATTCATGTATAATTCATGAGCATGTTTTTTGATTACACATAGTATGATTTTTATTATGCTGGGGATTTTTGGGTATTTTTTCCTATTATTTATGAAAATGATATGGGTATATAATATCTCTATGTTACCACTTTACACCCCCAATAATAGTTTATAGCCTCTAGGGTATGAGGAGGCACACTTATGGTCATTAGGAAATTCCACTAGTTCAAGAATTGTTAAGTGGTCATGGACTGAGGGAGGATGGTAAAATGGGATATATATGTCCTAATGTAACAACTATCAAAAGATTTACCAGATTTATTTATTACCATTTGAGGAGATTATAGACAAGGTTATTGGAATGTTCTTGAACTTCTTATGAATATTGAACCGCTGCATTGCAGAAATATTTTTTTGGAAATAATTCATGGTTTCTAGGGATACGAGTTTGTCATTTATTAACTGTTTTTATGATTGGATGATTTCACCTAGCAGTACACAATATGATTTATGTATTTATATTTTATTGGTTTTTATCACTTGACCAAATTATAAGATTCTTTCTTCATGCATCATATATGGTTCATAGTATTCACCTTTCATTTATATGTGTGTGAGTGATTGATATCCCTAGCGATGTGGGTATATATTTATAATGATTTAGTAATAATATTTATGGGTTTACCATATAACATTATAGGGTAATTCTAATCAATTGAAACACAATATATGCTTCTTTCTGATCAGATTTCATGGTATTAATGTTGAGTTAATCTTTATTGAAGACTAAATACTCCCTTGGTATAAGCTATTTATAGTTACCTATTTTGGTTGGTAGAAGCATTAATACCTAGGTAAACTCCCTTTGGGGTGATTGAAAATGAATGTTTGGTTGTTTAATCTATTAGTGAAAACCTATATAGTGTTTCCCTATATATCATGGTAATTTCAATCTATGTTACCATCCTCCTAACTATTATAAACTCGGCATGGATAATAAAAGAAAATTTTCATTTCATATGTATATGATGACTAGTAATAGTTTCTTTATTCAAGATATGGTACTACATAATAATTCCTAGTGAGTTCCAGTTCCCTAGAAGATTAGTGATATGGAATGTGTTGCATGATATGTGTTTGATACCCTAGTGGTGTTGTTCAAATGAATTCTATTGTGTGATATTTTTGATGAGGACATATAGGTGTTTCCCTTGAGATATAAATTAAATGAAACATGGACTCTGGGTTTAGGTGAGATACTAGTTGTAGATATATATCTCATAATCGTAACGACCTAGGTATTATGATTGTTCTATGATATAAATAGGTTAATTGAGAGAATTTTTAACTCGTTCTTATAAATACTTCACATATGGGAAGTATGGGTATATTCTACAGGTTCGATAATGATGAATGATATGTGATATAAAATATGGGCTATAGGAATAGTGAATCATTATAATTTGTAAATTCATAAGAAATGGGTAGGAACCTAACCTTGAGATCAGTTCATAGTAGGTGATACATTATATGGTATGAGATTTTTTATGCCCTAGTTTTTCATTAAAAATTGAAACTTGAGTGCTAATGATTTTGCAGGAATTTTTTTTATATGAATGGAATGATTGGTCGAGCTCTTAACCATATATAATTTCTGATGTGATTTTGAAAGATCACTAAGAGAATGGATAGTTTCCAATTATTTTGGAAATGACATCATTTTGGGGGTTATCATGTCATAGGTTGTCTCATGAGTGAAATGATCTATTTTCTAGAGGATCAATAACACTAATTTTGATATATGAGGATATCATTTATGAGATCATGGTTAGTGGTTTTGGTACATGATACTAGGTATGATGAGACGTGACTCAAGGGTTTGTGAGATAAGTTATGCAAATAAGTGTAATGTTAGTATACTGCCATTTTATTTAGATGAGACTAAGGTAGTGTGAATTTGTTATGTGTGGATCTATTCAACATATAAATTATCTAGTTCTTAATGTACAAGATAAAAAATTATGATATTGAGGAAGATCATATGGTTCTTGTTTCTTGTGCATTTTATTCATAAGTTCAATTTACCTTCATGGTATAGGGGACATCAGAAATGGATCAGTTGTTGTGAAATAACCAACTGAAGTTTATTCCATGTCATGTATTATTAAGAAGGAATAGTGTCATAATTAACATTGGATGAGCATAGATTAAAAGTAATGACATGAAAAAGATTATTGAATTTATTACGGTTTGTCTTAAGGAGTGATATAAATAAATCTATTTGGTGAGGAATTCACCATTGGATAGTTGATAGTGTAACCCTTATTGCGAATGGAATTATGGAGGATGTCTTGGATGATGATTTTGAAGAGTTCGGAATGATTACCATTTGATATTTTTCCTTGGAGCTTAGTTATTGGTAGGATGGACTTTTCTAGTAATTACATGTAATAATGGACTATGCATATAACATTAAAAAGTGACCCCATTTGGGTGGGGATGTGGGTTATTGAGAGTGGATATTGGAGGATTGAGGTGGATTCTGGATTCTCATGAGTTATTTAATTAGAATTATATATTTTCAATTAGTATATAGTATTAGAGGATTGGGTGAAGTAATGAAAAATTCTATGTGTTGTCCATGAGCTCAAGATGGTTTTGAGGTAATCCAAGGATTTGTCATATCTATGGTGTACTAGTTCTTGGGGAGATAGTATGAAAATAAATATTTGTTGTTAAATGACCCAAACATGGAATTAAAATTAATGAACGATTTAGAAATTAATATGGATGTTTTGAAATTTAACATATTTCCTTCTAGAGTAATTGCATATTTATCAGGATATGCGATAATGCATCGATAGCTAGGACTGAAAATTTATGAGAATGATTATCTAGAGGAGGTCTGAACACTATTTTCATATGTATTTATATGTGGTGATTTTGAAATAACACAGAGAATTTCATTTTATTATAGATAATTTCATTTGATAAAAAATTTCATATGAGGATTCGATAAGAGGATATCCACTACCTTCAGTATATGGGGTAATTTTTCATGATCACAATGGTGATGTGGTGGAAATAATATAAGGTCCTTATGTCCATGTAACTTCCCTGTAAGGGGAAATGAATGGTATTATTAGAGAGATATACTTTTCAAGGAAAAGAAATTAGAACAACATATGGTTTGGGTGTGCCTCTAATACTATTGCTCAAGATATCAGTTTGGGAATGATTAACCTATCATGGAAGCCAATATTAGGATGGAACAATTGTATTGATAGTATTTCCTCCCTAAATTATGTAATCACACACATCATTCATGAAGAAAATCACATGTCTAGTGGTCTTTCAAATACATAAGTGACCGAATTGGTGTGTTGTTACTCTAACTCTATCCCTAGTGACATGATTACAATATTTCATTGGAAAAAATGTAAAATAACCTCATTTAGTCTCTTTTAACCTTTCATTAATCTTATTTAAGATCAAATGACATCACTTTTCTCAAAACAAACATATAAGGGGAGCACCGGGAATTAGAATTAGAACATAGGAGTTAATTCCTATAATGGATAGAACCATATTTCCGATGAATAATTGGTTGATAACATGAAGGAAACTTGTGTTACACGGTTTTAATTAAGAACCTTATTTGAATTTTGATAATGATAATGAGTGGTATCTCAATACTTGAAGAATAGTTAACCTCATGTTGGGAGTGGCACAATAGTAACTCATTTGGTTTTCGAGAGTAGAACATGATGAATTGCGAATGATTTCATGACAATAATATGTTTGTATTAAGGATTGAAATATTAAAATGTTATAATGGGGATGATAAGTGTCATTGAGGTAATGATTTTAATCCCCACTACATTATAAGTTGTAAAATTAAAAGGGAATTTAAATTTATGTTTTATAGAAAGGGTCATTTTGAGAAATTGGATTTAGATCATAATTATATTTGTTAGAAAATCCCAATAGGATTTATTTAAAAGTACTTTGAGACCATGTTTGTATTATGGGTGTCGGGGGGTGCTAGAAGAAGGTCCATGTGGCCGAATAATTAATTTTTATGCCTGTATCCATTCTCACCATGAACCATGGGTTTTATTCCATGATGGTTCTGGTTGAGCGATATGTATTTATTTCTCAAATATTTCATGGTTTGAACCATGGTTCAAATCATGAATGGGTTATAGTTGAGGGAGGATATCTATACCTGAGTGTTTCATGATTATAACCACTAAGTGATCCCATTAATGGTCACATTATTTATTTTTATTAAGGAGTTAATTGATAATTTATTGGATAGACGGTGCATGGGGAGGACCATTTGGCTTGAAACCCCCTATTTCTCCTCTACTTTGAACCCCATAGAGTGGTGATCAATTTCATTATGTTTAAAGGACATGATGGACTCACCATCTTTATTAACTCAACCATTAATGGTCATGGTGTTTATTATAATCATTTTCACTCATACACATGGATCCTAGAGGGGTGTGAATGTATAATATAAATGTAGTGTCCCTATTGTAGGATCCCTTGATTACCAATAGGTATATGTGATTGGTGTATTAAGATGGTTGGCAAAGGGTTTTGAAACGTGATAATCTTGAGAAACATTGACACCTTTCAAAAAATTGAGAGGAGTTGGGTATATTGTTCATCCACTAATGTGATATGGGTTCTAGGATGGGAATTACCAAGGTAACAATGGATAGTTGAGGTGAGTGGGCTAAGATAAGACAACCTGAGAAATGATATGGGAAATCATCCTTCTCTTAACACTGATTTTAGTGAGATATTCCTTTTGAGTCAAGCGATGCTATGTTGTGATTATGAGTTCGCAGAGGGATTACATGCCCTCAAAGTGAAAGGCATTAAATCAAGAAATAAAACAAGACATGGAATCCTAGGTGGGTTGTTTATGGTATATGAGACCTTGGGATCCTTAGTAGGCACCCCAATGATATTATAACCTCAGCGAAGTTGTGTATGGGTATCACCTTAGAACTAAATTTGATAATGAGCCTACTATTATGATAATGGCATTGACATGTTCCAAGGATTCATCCATGGGACCACTAATACAAAATTTTTTATCATCATCTCTCTATGAATATCATTATTCCTTATTGTTATTGGATTTCATATGGTCACCCCTTAGGAATCATTGGCTATTCCTAATACCCAATAACTCCTTGGAAATAGTCATTGATTTTTACTATTAAGAATGATACGATAAAATTTTCTAGAGTCACCCAATGTAATATACCAATATGTTTAATACTCTTGGATGACTTGGACATACTACTAGGATTTGAATGTTGAGCCTACCAATATTGGATTATATAGTTTCATTCCCCTTGGAATTGTCTTATTTTTAATAGATATTATATTTAATATGGTCCCACCCAAGTAATTTGTGTTAATTCTTGACACCCATGGTTTACATGGACATAGTCATATGATCTAACTTTTGAGAATTATACTACTAGATTTTCTAGGTTCATAACCCTTAGAATAAAAAATGGTTCCTACTAATTATTGGATGTCTTATTATCTCCTCGTAGTTTTTGTCTTGGATACTAGTGACTATAGATCTTTCAATATTAACTACTAGGTCATGGAAATGATTCCTTATAAGTACTTACCACCTAGGAATACCTACCTAAAAATATATTAGGACCCACTTACTTTATAATGATCTTGATTAACTCACGGGGTTCGACAATGTCACCTAATGATTATTAATCATATCGGATTACCAAATTGTGATAGAATTGTAGGATATAGACTATAGAACACCGAGGAATACTTCGAAGGGTTTTTTATGACACTAGATGAATATTGATCACCAATGGTTATCTTATAGGGATCATCCTCATACTTTATAATTATTAGAATTACCGACTGTTGTTTGGAAGTTGTGCTTGATATCCATGGGATTATGTGAATGTCAATTATAGTTTGATAATGATGTTTATTGATATTTAGATCACCTGGGATTACCTCTAAGGGGTCAATGATGATACATGATGATTTGGGATCACCATGGATGACTTCTTAGGGATAAAAAATTTCTTAATTCTATTGGATTTCCTATGATGTTCTCCTCATAATCACCCATAGTCCTAATATTTTTTGGAATAATTTCATGAAATGATTAGAGAAAACTCAACACCAGTCATATAAGGTTTTAATTGATCCCATATTTCCTTGTGAAACCCTTGGATCAATTTACGATATTTTATTTATACTTAAGAAACTATTTTTACTTATATAATTAGTATATCATATGTATATAATTAATTTTTGGATTATGTATAGGACCAAATTAGTGGTTTACTATTGATTTGTACTCACACCCTACTCTGGAATCCATAACACTTCAGTTATCAAGTAATATTCCCAGATTTCAAGTACATTATCGGATGTGGCATAGAGTGGTTGGATCAAGTAGGATGAATTAGACCATATTGGATACTAGGATGAGGTGATATTCATGGATGAGAGTGTATCCTTATAGTTTTTTACTCTTTTTATTTCTATATATGTTATTTTCCCATGTTTTGATCAATTAATTTATACTGGAATGCTCATAAATATGTATGAATTCTTACATTAAAATCATATACATGGATGGTCATGTTTATCTTTTCCTAAAACACTAATGCTTATTGTATTTGATAATAGTTAGTTAAATTTTTATTTATTATAGACTATTATTTGGGGGTTTAGTCTCCCCAGATTACAATGTTAGATCCTTGATTTTAGTCAACAACCAATAGCATATGGAGAGGTGTGCTTTAGGTAATGTAGTGAAACCTACTATTAAATAATTATTCAGTTTCCATAGACTAGCCTAGAACATCAATTTTTTTTATTAATTTATAACACATGGTGGTGCCTCCATTCAAAAGGATTTTTTGGTTATGATCACCATTAAAAAAGGATGAAAAAGGGTTTTTATGAAATTTTTAACAAGTTATTGGTTATGTATATTCCTAATAAATTCCTGGGTTCTTATGAGTCCAATAACAGGATGGTGATTAGTTGGGTATGCTACTTTTTATACTACTTATTCTCATAGTGCGTACCATTCTAATCATAGAGAATATAAAAGTGTAGAGTAGATGTTGGTAAATGTTGATAGAAAATACATTAAAATTATTTATTTTTATATTATTTATCTTTTATTAAATTTCTTATCTACTAGAAAACTACTTCTTAAATTTCTTTCAATTATTTATTTCCCTTTCATGATTTTAATGAACTCTGATCTTATTAATTCTTGTAAAGATTCGAAATGTCTATTCATCCCCTCAAGACCACCTTTTCATTCCACATATGGACCAGCATTTCATATTAGATCCAATCATCTTGATGTTATTTTATATTCTATTATTATTTTTATTCTGATTAATATGTATTTTTATATAACATATTTCATATTCCTTAAAATTAATTAGGCGATATTCTTTATGAAATGGAAGTCGAGAAATTGAATTTATTAAAACTCTTAGAACCCATAACTTATATTCAAGTGACTTTTTTTATTGGAACGATCATATGTAGGTATTTTTAATGAATATTGGTATTGAATATTTGAAAAACATGTCCAAGTCATAAAAAATACCCGAAGTTTGTCCATATACCTTAACTGGAAGTGATTCTACAAAATAAGTTTTGAACTCCAAATTTATAAACTCTCTATAAATTTCGTTAAGTAGAAATATATATATATATATGATCTCATAAAAATATAGCTGAAATATCGAGGACTTTAAATGTAACTCATCAAGGGAATGATAAATTTCATCGAATAAAAGAAGGCATCAATTTGGTTGAATTCTAAGAGATCAAAATAATTGATCATGATAGAACTATGGATATGTAATTTTTTTTACCAAAATTATAAACATCATGGTTACACATTGAGAAATCATGAGGAATGAATTTATTATTGAAATATTACCTCAAGTACTACCTAAAAATATCTCTCAAATAAGGTTCTAATTATGGAAATTAGTTATTCCGTTGAGTATACCCCAGGAAACCTCATTGGATTCCTACTTCAATATTAAATAGTACTAGAGAATTTTGAGAATGGAGATTGTGATAAAGACAAGGGCGTATATTTTAAATACACTTAGAATATATATTATTATTCATCTTAGTATAGTAGATGTTATTATAGAAGTGAGAAATTTGATGATTATAATAAACATTATATATGAATCAAAGGGGATCAGAATAGGATTAAGAGTTACAATGAATAATAGAAGAATAAATAAAAGAAAACATTACCAATGAATTTAATTCCAATTAACTAATGACATAAAATGGGTGAATACAGATGGGAAATAGAAGTTATATAGTAAATAATTAAATAAATAATGGAAATAATGTTAATACATGACACAATGGAAATTTAAACATCATATTGGATGATGTTGTACCAAGTATTTAGACTCAAGTGATGATTCAACCAATGAGAATGATTCTATAAAACATGAATTAATGGAAAAATATAAAAAAGTAACACATTAATGTCCTTATCCTCATTTGTCATGTTTCTCGAGAATGAAAACTAGAATGTTGAGTAAGATTTATTATTTTGATCATGGAGTAAATTAATTTTAATAATGTTAATTATGAATCTATTCTCTACTCCTCATATAATTCTTAATTCGATTATAATGAAGTCAAAATTAATGAGTCAAAATAAAAATATGTTAAATTTCATAAGGAAATTATAAAAATTTATAAAAAAATATAATAATTTGGATAAGGATTATTAAAGTACAGTTAATGAAAATAATAAAAATGTTTTAAAAAATTATAAATTGAAGGTACCATTTCCAAGAATTTTAGTGAACACTAGAATTCAAATATTATAGATCATATCATTTCATGAATGAAAAAATGAGGAATTGAAACTTTCTACTTATTATACTAAAAATAAAGTATATGATGATTTTAAATTTATTAAAAATGGTAATGGGAAGTTAAAATGTGAAATTTAATGTTTTATATAAATTTTATCTAATTCAGTTCAGAAAAGAGAAATATGTTAGAAGATGTTTTCCAATCGTAAGGTGAATAAAGGAACTATTGAATTGGACATGATCCTCTTATTCCTATAATGTTATAAATTTAAATTTAAAATGAAAAAAATGATGGTGTCTAATAAACTAAAAAATTTATGTGTGGTTTATTTTATCAATATGAAAATGATTATTCACTAAATTAGGTTTAATCAATTCCAAAAAAGATGTCGTTTCTTTCAAAATCTGAATATAATGTTAAAAAACTAACATGTCTCCATCACGGGTTCCTAAAAGAAGGCATTCAACTATTACATGAACTTTGTTAGTCTACAGTTCAAGTTAGTTTGTCTCACATAGAAACCATGTGTATCAATTATTTTTTCAATACATGGTATGTTGTCATGTATGAATATAATTTTTTCCCTATAGCTAGTGACAGTTCTATTGATTTGTATGTTATTTTTTCCAAGAATGAATTCTAATATATTTATTCATAGATTCTATTAAAATTATTTTAATATTTATATTTTTAAAAATGCTTTGATTCAAGGGGAGTAGTCTTTTCTTAATTCCATTATAAGTAGATGGGTTTTACCATCCCCAAAATTATATAATGCTTGTTGTGGTTATTTCAACCATTTGATTTGGTTTTAGGTTATCATGATGATTTTTTTATATTTAACATTGGGGAACAATTAGTATTTTTATATTTTTTTTAGAAAAATCATGAATTAATGGGGAGTTATTTCATGACTTTTGTTCATCCTATCTTTTTTGAATAATTTTTTTTTTAAATTTTTAGCCCATTCATTTTTTAAAAAAATTAATATAAAAAACCTATCTATATTTTTAATTTTTCAAATTTGTAAAATTTATATGTTTTTTAACATTCATCTAATAATATTATTCTCTACCAAAGTGTTGTTGTAGTTTTAGTTTGAAATGATGGAGTTTTATTTTTAACTATTTGTAATTTCATCATTTAAAATATATTGATTTTTTCTGTTTGAATATTTTAATTTGATTTTCTAAATTGGTATTTATAATATTTATTATACTATTATTGATGGAGGATTTAGTTTTTTTTCAAAAATATCTCAATCATTTTATTTATATTGCAAGCTATAATTTTTAATTCATGTTGAACATTATTAATTGTAATAATGATTTAAAAAAGGGAGAATATTTTTTAAATAATTGTTTTTTTGTTTTCAATTTTGTTTTACCTATTTGATAACTTTTAAAAATATGTCGAATTTTTAGGACACATAAATTGTGATTTTTATTTTAAAATATATAAATGGGAGGATATTATTAACATTGGGGAGATTTTGAATATGAAATTTATTTATTTTTATTTTTATATATTTAAAATTCCTTTAATTTTATTATAAATTTTAATATTTTGTTAATTATCATTTATCATCTCATTAATGTTTTATCATATGTGTTTTATCATCATTATTATTATTTCTTTTATTTTTAGTGTTCAGTCTATTTAAATTTTAATATTGTGGATTTCAATTTTTATATTGTTCTACATTCTTTAATGGTAAGATGTTTTTTCATACGATCAATTCACTAATGTAGTTGATCTTCCACACTAAGTCAAAATTTTTGAAGGTAGTTTTTCCTTATTAGTGTGGTCAATAAACACATGGATCATGGTTTTATAATGTGGATGATCTCTAAGGGTTGGTAGTCTTCTCATCCAATTTATCTTTGGTCATGCAATTGATCCCCACATTAAATTATATTATGGTTAATATAGGTTCACACCTGGTCACTTAACACTTGGTTTCTTTCATAGAAACTTTAATCAATTAATTGATATTGAATATTATTAATGTTTTATTTGTTTTTTACAAAATTATGTTTTTCTTGCCATTTATTAACATTTTACATAACATCATACTACATCATGAAATGCATTATATATATCATGAATATCCTAAATGAAGAAATGAATAATATTTCTATTTTATGATTTATAGTATGTATTCACTGTGTATATTTTGAAAATAAATGACCACATATAGTTAAAAATATATAAGAAACATATGCTTCTCATTCCTCTTTATTAATGAAAATATACATTACATATGATAGCCTAAAACATAAAAATGATTTATTTCATGATTTATTACATAAATTTCCTCATGATAAAATCCAAAAATATCAGAAGGCCTAGTGTGTTTGAGTAATAAGATACATTAAATCATATAGTGATACATGTGTATAATGACATTATTGAAGAAAGTAAAGACATTTCCTTTTATTCAACATATATTCTAATACTACATGATATAGCCTAGATATGTACATAAGAAATGTGTGAGATATAAATATCGTAATTGGAATAATAAAATCATGAAATGATTAATGTAACACATTTTATTCAAGAGGTGCATCAATATATTAAAAAGTGGCGAGAATCATGATAATAAGCCTCAAATCATGATATATGATGATAACATTAGTGCAACTTATGAATAAAGAAACAACATAAATCATGACATCACAAGAATAAGTCAAGTATAACCACTGAGAAATCATAACTTATAGTTTTTATGATTACCTACTATGTACCCAAAATAGTATCTGATGAGATAAAAACATTACCCAATGCATTAGAGGGATATATAATTCTGGTCCTAGCCATCACATTCATATCATGTACATGAATTTGTGTTCCACATAGATCACACAACATAAGATTTAATTTCAACACTTTTGACCCTATGATTGAGGAATATGGGTCTTATACATGAAATGCCACAATAAATTATGTATATGTACATATCGATGAAAAAACATGGATGGAAATGGGGATGTGTATTCACTATGCTAATGATTTCCATTGAAAAATCATAGGATAATTTTAGCAGCACAATGAGTGTACATTACAATTCATTGAGGGGATTAATGTGGGTGAATGATTGTCTCTCATTAAATATAAATCATAATTTATGTATTAAGGATGTTTTAAAAAACATTAAAAAATAAAAAATTGAAAATAAAATGGCATAATACAAATAATGTACTTGAATATAGAGAAAGAGTAGAAAATAACATACAATGAGAAGATTCTACTAAATGATAGAGAGGATGTTTTTGAGAACTTGGGAACACCTTGGGAGGGATTTAGAATGTTATATGGAGATTGAATTAATTATCAAATGGTTTTTAGTGGAGGGGAGAGGGTTTAAGTTTTAATATTTACAACTAAGAGGGGCAAATTATTTATTAATTTCGAAAAATAGTTTTTGGAATTTGTAGGATAAAAAATATCAGAACCACAAACCATACCATCGGTTATGACCATGGTTTATACAATAGAGGAGATGTTTCCAATATTGTATATGTCCAAGAACTAGAATCCTTAAAATAACACCCTTGGAGATGTTTGTGTGTGTCATGTTTATGATGAACTGAATTTATAACCCAAAAATATAATATATGGATCATAGGATTAGTTAAATATTTAAAAAATTAATCAAATAACTTAAAAAACAAATTAATTTAAAAGGGTAACATATGTACGATTGTGGATTCAATTTACACTCTTTATAACATGAAATTTTGGAAATAATGATGTCCTAATACATAACTTATATTTATACTGTATTAAGTTGGTACCCAAAAAATTTGACAGTCTTATAAAATTATGTAAAAATAAAATTTTTATAATTTTTACATTATGATTTAAAAAAATAATATTCATCTACTCGAATAATTTTCTTCATATGTGAATTAAATTTTTAATATAAAATTACAACTTAATGAAAAAAATGGTTTTATGATAATAATAGTTTCCTACGCTTATAAGTATTAAATTTTACATCACTAATTTATATTATCATTATTAAAGAATTATTATTTAATTACAATATTATATTAAAAATTTTATTTCAAAATTATTGCATTCATCAAAAAGTGTGTTTTAATTAAATCTGTGTATTTAAATAAATTGATTTCTTTTTTTATCAAAAAATCATTTTCATCAACTCATATAAAATTATCATAATGTAATGGGATAAATATAATATCTATTTTATTAAATAGAAAATATTAAAACTTAATAATATTATGTTCTAATAATATAATTCCTTTTTACACTATTTTATATCCTATGGGTAAAGTGTTAAATGGTAGGGCTTTCTTAGTGTGGTTCAGAGAACATAGTATTGTCCATGATCATAATAAGAATAAAAATCTCCCAAAAATTATTTTTCATTTTCGATAGTTGTGGAATCCTATATTTGGATTGGGAAGGCTAAAATTCAAGTGATTTCATCTCCATCTATTGCTCCTATATATGGTCTTCATAGTGAATAATTCTAATCATCAAGGACATCACTTCTTCCGTCTATTTCATTTGGGATACAACATAACCCTGAATAAGCTAATCAGAACTATAAGTACACAAAATCTTTTTTATGATTGGATAATAAGTTTAATGATATTTTAAATGCAATTGTATATATTAGTCCAAAATATCCAAAGTAGAGCCTATATAATTTATAACTATATTCAATTTAGTCAATAAATAAGGCATTTCATTTTAAAAGTTTATCTCATCACATTATTCCCCCATTAAATAATTTCACTCTGGAATTTTGATCTCATAAAATAAAATAGATTTGTGGAATCCTATTTCCTTACCTCTTCTAGTTCCCGTGTTTCTTCCTTAAACATTTGGGTTTTCTACAACACTTGGACCAGGTGAGTTGGCTTATTTCATAAATAAGTTCCTCTATGATCCATTATCATCACTGATCTATCCTCATATGAAATATAATTCTCCATAGGTACCATATCATGATTTCATACAAGATATGGTTTTGATATGTACTTACTCAAGATGGATACATACAACACATCAAGTACTTACAATTGGTTAAGTTGGAGTACAATTTTATGGGCCATAGATCTTATGTGAAAAAATATCAAAGTGGAAAATGTACCTTAGACTATACCTTCCCTTCATCCAAAATCTTGTGGCTTTCTTCCATAATGATATACAAAGGAACACCTTATTTTTAAACTCAAAATCTATGTCTCATCTATTATTTTCAACATAGATTATATTTCATCATTTTTTGGATTTCTTACTAATTTGAAGGGTTTAAAATATCACTATCATCTCTTAGATATGATTGGCACCCGTTAGTTTCTGTTCTCCAAAACCATACAAGCATGTTGGTTGGAGACACCACTAAATATAAATAGTCTATTAAGGTTATATTTTAATTTTAGAATAGAATATTTTGTTATATAAGGACTCCACTAGTTGGAGGATCTAATCCCAACATCCTTTAAAATCCACCGAACAAGATCTCAACATATCCTCTTGAGTATAGATGGTTCCATCATACTAAAATTTCATCTAATAGTGATAACTAGAACTGAAACATACCTCTATATCTAGGGGATGTTGAAGGGATATCCAAAATCATGAGGTAAACCTCATATATCGATCAGATATATTGTTGAGTAGAATTCAACTTTTCTTTAGTTTATCATTGAGAGTTGGTCAAGAAACAAATATTCCTTGATATTAATGAAATGAATTGACTTTTTAAGTAAAATGACTACCAATCATATGGAATTAAACGTTTTTCTATATTCAAGTGACATAAAATGAAATCAAATGTTATATTTTCCAATTTCCGTACTAGTGTGGGTGATTTTTGCATCATAGTATTGGATTTTTTTATTCAACCTTTACGTATCGGCATACGAAGAATCAAGGTTCAAATATTGAAATATACCACTTCATGTTATCCCATTATATGGTTTTCTTCAAATATATCTACATATTTTTTTCCTAGATTAACATAAAATGAGGAGATATAAAAATCATATAAAAGAGCACTATCCATTTTTTGTTTCGATGGGGCACATATTCAGGTTCCAAAACGTATAACTACATATTTAGAAAATGTATACTCTCGAATATTAGACACCTTTTTCTATTGATTCATATCAACATTTTGATCCTCCTTTATCCTATCAATAATCGATGGTTCAAAATTTAAGTATGGTAGGGTGAATACTCTTTTATTATTCCTATGTCAATCCTTTCCATGTCCAAAAATATTGGATCCATTTCAATCCTCATCTAGGATAGGGTTTCAATATCCTTTATAATAAATGAATCTAAAACCTTGTTCACCATCCATGTATGTAAATAGATTGAACAATAACAATCATTTATCAACTATAAGCACATTTATTTTTATATTGAACTCATTTTTTTGGGAATATATACCTGAGGATTTTATGATCAATATATATATTTCACTTCTCCCCAAAGAGGCAATTTATCCAAATCATCAATTCAATGATCACTATATCAAATTTCAGATCATTTGTTTTGTAGTTACTCTAATGTATTATTAATTATTATGGGGAATATGCTATCAATTATTACTATTTCATGAGAAAACAACAAAATACCTTTTTGTATGCATCAAATTAGATCACATTTAATTCCATCCTTGTGGGTAATGTGAGAACAAGGGTAGTGATTATACTATTAATTAACTTCTTAAATATTTTCCCATATTTATTAGTTTAAGAAAAACAACACCATGTTTTGTATTATCTTTTTTAGTGGGATTTATAATTTTGATTTTTTTCCAAATATCTATGATAATACCAATTTATTCAAAGGAAACTATATATCTCCATCATGTTTTTTTATGGGACATCCTTGAATTTCCTTGGTTATTTAAGGATCCAAATATATTCCTTTATCGGTGATAAAATTTCCCAGGAATGTTACATGAACTATCTAAAACCCTCATTTACTATAATTCACATATAAATTTTACTTTCCCAAGGTATTTATTACAACATTCAAATTCTCTTCAGGTTCCTACTTCTTTTTGAATTAGGGAAAAATATCTAAAATAAACACTACCAAGTATTTTTCAAGGTAATTCCTAACTAATATATTTATTTTTTCTATTATGATAGATGGATCATTATTGAGATCATGTCGAACAACTATCATCTTGTAGTGCTCTTATATTTTAGAGAATATAGTCTTATAGATATCCTCCATCATCACCTATAATATCCTAATAGAATACCCACATTAGAGAATTACCAAGATCTATAAAGCTAATCAAACAAGAAATAAATCCATGAAATAGGTAAATATTTATTTATCATGATATTTTATAGATCAAGACAGTCAATTTATATAGTAATTGTCCAATACTTCATCTTGAAGAAGTGGACCAGTTAACCCAATTGTAAATAACATGTCCATATAATCCCTTTATCCATATTCTCATATAGATTCTTCTTAAGATCATTAATTTCTATTTCATCCATTATACATTGAGTATTGGATATTAGGATTAATTCAAGTATAAGTTCAATAGATAACTCAATCTCACGACATTGTGTAAGACGTGAAAATGTTTTAGGATACACAACAACATATTATTTTATAATATACATGTTATTAAGGATAATATTTTCTTTAATCTCAATAATTTGAGCTAGATATAATTTCCCATTATCCAATAACATCCATTATTGATTTTATTAATCTAAAGAATATTTATCATATTCCTTGCATATTTATAAGATTATAGGGTGATTTATGATACGAAGGGTAATTTCCTATACCTGAAAGTCATTTTCCTCTATATAGGGAAAGCCAATACATAACCAAAATTACATCAAATCCTACTAAATGGAGTATCACAAGGTACCCAGGATAGTTCAGCCTATAAATGTATATAGGGGAGAAGTAATATACATGGGATTCAATAATATTACCATGTTTTATTTAAATAGATAGTTATACATCCATGTTTTTAGGTGGTTTTCAAACAGTTCTTCTAAATTTACTTAATATGAATGAATGTGTTAAACAATAACAAAAAAATATGTTCACTATTAATTAATGAATAACCATCATACCTATCACCACATAAATTATGCGATACACATAGAGAGTTGTGATGATATAATATTTCCCTATCAGTCTATGCCTAAGAGGTATTTGGAGTTGGTTAACATCAACAACCCCTAGATTAGTGAATTGATTCATAGAGTAACTTATTCTTTTCTATTGAAACATTAGATATATGAATGAGATTTTTTTATGGATCGTTTAATTATTATATCTCATTGGATTGTTTCCTCCATTTGTATTCTATATCCATATTTCTTTATTTCATTCACCTAAATAAGTAAATTTTCATCATTGAGAAGTTTACAAGATACATCGTCCGAAACTTTTGCAAACTGGGATGTTGGAATGTATTTCTGCATGAGATTTATCAATTTATCTTATAGAATTAGAATACATTATTCACTTCCAATATTCAATCCCACAAGACCCATGAGATTAACTGATATCCATTTTTACATTGATGGAGATTCTGAAAATTTCCCCATAGTTTCCAGAGTCTTGAATGCCTCATTGGTTTTGTAGACTCATCATTATCCCACCAATGAAGTGGTCAATTTTACATTTGGGGTCAATGAAAAAGAATAATTTGTACCATAAATGAATTTTTATGTTTACCAAATATTTTTAGATATATTATTCATCCTTTTTATTGAGTCTAAGGAAATACATCTCCAATTAAAGTCAAAGAGAATGAGTTGAATATTTATTAAAAGTCATTTTGCATGATTTTTCTAATCCATAACTTACCTTATAGTATTTGTAGTTTTATTCTACATCCACCGTTTATCTACTTCTCTCTTCATAGGATAAATAACCAACATTACCATCTCTTTCTCACAGCATTGAAGTATAGAGATTATATTTTCATTGGAGTTAATTTTATTCTTCATGATTAAAGGATCAGAAGATCCATTAAAATTTATAGTCTATTATCATATAAAGGTCAAATTTGAAAATTACTCTTTCTTAGGGGGATATGGGTTTTCCCCATGATTCATGAATCTTTTTAGAACATCAGTTAATTGAGAAAGTATTTTAATAATGTTCCAAAATCCTACTTCCATTAGGTTTGGATTCTCATTTGGGTATACATTACATTGCTCATCACATTAGTTGTTTAATCAGATCCTCTTAGTCCTATTGAATTAGTAAAATGATGGTAAAATTAGGGATAATATTTATACAAAATTTAAAATATAAAATGAGGAAATAATGACATTTAAAGGAAAACAACTAAATTACATAAATTCTATAAACTATGAATTTATAGATATCAATATATATTATCCATGGTATATTTCCTAAAAAAACACTGTTCATTTTTCCCCTTCATAATTGTACCTAAAGAGATTCTGAATTTACTAAATCACATATCCTTGGTGTTTTAAAAAATGTTTACAACAATACATCAGGTTCTGATTTAGTTAAATATTAGTGCACCCTTTTTTGGGTTATTACCCCTCGATACACTAGTACTAGATAAAAATCCAAATTTATTATTTTTAAATTGATTTTTTTTACATGGAAACCACTTAATCTATACATTAATATAATATAGGGATGTTTTCCTTTGGCTGTTCTTATCCTTATGTATTTAACTGAATTTTTCTAATCATAATCCCTAAAATATCTACACCTTTTCTATGATACCAAATATGAATACCAATAACATGAAAATTATTTTTTTCATGATTTATTAAATAATTCCAAACATTATATAAACCCAAAAGATCATGAGACCTAGTTTCTTTAGGTAACTTAATAACACGATACATGGGTACGTTGAAATTATATAAAAATGTAAAAACATGTCCTTTAATTCCAAAGATATTCTAATACTACACATGATAACCTCTTAATTTATGTTAGAAATGGGTGAGTTATAAATCGTTGTATGGGAATAATCAAAGAGAAACTTGATGGATGTAATACAAGTTTGTCAAGTGGAATATCAAGGTGAAATAAACATGGTGGGGATTATAAACATGAACATTAAGCCATGATATAATATTAAAACACCAAGGAAATATATGAATGTGGAGAAACATAAATAATAACATCATACACATAAGTTATGGCTCAAATCCAACAAATCATAATAGATAGTGCTTAAGATATCCTCCTACGAATTATAAATGGTATCTCATGAGATAAAAACAAAACTAAATGTACTAGTGGTCTATATAATTATTGGCCCACTCATCACATTCATATAAGGAACATACATAAACCCCTCATTATGGACTAATGTTAAAATACATTTCATCCCATAATAAATGAATGATAGGTTCATTTGGGTGAACACCAGTGCAAGTAAATTGGGATGTAAAATCACTAGAAAATGTTTTGCATTTAAAAATTGCAGTATAATTACCACATCATTGTGGGTATAACTAATGATTAATAAAAATGTTTTATGAGGTTTAAAGGTGGTTTATATTTATATAAACACGGTATTAATATAAATACATTACAGTATGAACAATTGAAAATATAATGATATAATATAAAGAATGTGCTTGAAAAAATAGTTAGAGCAGAGATTCCATTACATTGAGAGGGAACTTATAAAATCATGGGGACGTTCTTAAGATCTTATAAACACCATTTTATGGATTTATATATGGATATGTAGAGTAAATACAAGATCAATGGGTTTTTTGTGAAGTGTCGTTGTTGAATGAGTGGGTATTTATAGCAAAATAAGGGGAATTATTAATTAATTTACAGTCTTAGGTCTAGGACACTATAGGATAAAATAATCAAAAATACAAACCTTAATTTGTTTTTATCATGGTTTATACCTTATTTTATTTATTTTAAATTTTTTATGAAACCAATAATCAAACTAAATAATATAATACCCTTGGTGATGTTCAATCCTATCATTTTTATAAAGAATTTATTTAGAAAACTAAAAATATTATATAGGTTTTTAGGGATTCATTAAGGGTTTATGAAATACACAAAATATCTTCAAAATCATGTTATTATAAAGGGTAAAATTATAGTTAGTCATTTATGAACATTATAATATTTATTACATCCCTTTGAGCTATTATTATTTCATAATACATACCGTATTTAATTTTTACAACACAATAAACCATCTACAAAAATTATGAACGATTCACCATTGGATAATTCCAACATGATGATTTTAAAAAAATTACTTATATAGTAATTTTTTTTCTAAATAAGATAATTTAAAATTTTAATTCATATTTCACTTTTATTAAAATAAATTGGTTTTTTTGATAATGACTACTATTTAAGGTTTATAAATAATATATTAGGCATAAATAAAATATGTTATGATTTTTATATAAAATTTTTATAATAAGAATATATCATTAGAATAAAATTTATATATTATTCTTCAATTCTCTAAAAACTGAGTATAAATTATAGCTGTATATTTTACAAAGATACAACATAGGCTACTTCATATCAAAATATATTTTTATCAAAAAATATAAAATTATTATAATGAAAATGGAAAAAATATTATAACTGTTATATTAAAATTAAAAATAAACAAATCTATAAAAGTATATACTAAATAAAGAATCATTTATTACACCTGTCTGAGATCAAAGTGTAATTTTTGTAATGGTTTCCTATCTTATGGTAGATCAATGATTATGGTTTGGGACATTAACATGATAATCTGGAACATGTCTCATAATTTTTATTCACATAATTTAGTTTTTGAAAATTTTCATAGAATGGGTTAATAAAAAATCATAGTGATTTTATCTCCCTTGAAATCTCTGATAGATTGGATTCATAGGGTATGATCCTACTGATCTAGTAAATCAATCCTTTAATTTCTATCAATTGAAATTTATCAAAACCCTTAATTTACAAATATTAATAGCCATAGTAAAATGACTATGTTATGAATGGTATTTTAAATCAAACATGATATATCAGTCTATAATAACTAAATTAATGAATATTTTTTTTATAATTATATTTCATTAACTTAATCAAAATATAATTTCTTTTATAAAATCCTAGGATGTTACAATACATGAAATATTTTTCATTCATAATGTAATAAATTTATTCATATAGTTCCCTTGTTATTTAAAAGGAGATAAATATTTTTAAATGATAGTGGTCACATATTGGCTATATTCAATTAAAATAAGATATTATGATTCTTTATGTTCATAATATATTATATATCTCCAAATGAAAACGTGTGATATGATAAATTAATCAGAAACCTCAAAATAATTATAAATGAGGTTTATAATGTTTTTCCTATAGTGAAAATGAATTCAGTTTTATAATCAAGATGAGTCTTGTAGGATCTCATAACATATTCCACACAATATGTCAAATGATAATGATGAATATTTTTTAAATTTAGAAATGACACAATTAGTGAAAAATAGGCAAATATGTTTCTTTATGTCATGGATCATAATTTTTTTCGAATAAATATATTTAGTACCATGATTACGTATTTAACTATATATTAGTTATTTCAAGTTACTGCAATTTAATTATATATATATATATAAAATAAATTATAGTTATTTATAAATTTTAACAAAGCTCTGTGGATTGGTTTTATGTTCTCTCTTGAAGGAGTGAGTATGCATGTTTAAAATATTTATAATTTGTGAAATATTTCAAAAT
Source organism: Viscum album (assembly GCA_963277665.1). Taxonomy (NCBI): domain Eukaryota; kingdom Viridiplantae; phylum Streptophyta; class Magnoliopsida; order Santalales; family Viscaceae; genus Viscum; species Viscum album. Next base: position 172,183,060 of record OY728119.1, on the reverse strand, counting down.
ATAGGTTAAAATATATATTATTATTTTTTATTAACTAATATATGTTGTGAAGATATTTTCTAAAACACCATCATTAAGAATGTGCATGAAGATGATTATTAGAATAAATATCAATTTAAATTCCTTTTTTAGTTTAAGATGAATTAAATGAGTAGTGGTACATCATTACATATGCTTACATTAAAATCCATGGATTATTCACAAAACTAATGTTTATTCATAGATATGATTAATTACTGAGGTTGAACTAGTCACAAAAATAATAATGTTCATCCTTTTTAGTTTATTTATGATTCTTATTAATTTTTTACTAATTTTTCTCTCTAATACTTCACTAATTCATTCATTTTCCTATTTATTTTCATTGTATCATCTTGTTTGTAAGGTTATTGTTGATTTTTATTCACACCTCACACATAGTTATGCCTCTAATAAAAAGGGAGTGTAGGTTATTATAACCTAACTATAATGTATCAAGAAACATTTGGTTCATGATCATGGTATAAAACGAAGGTTTAGTGTTGTTCCATTGAAAATTTCATGTGCTTCCTCTAACTATAAAAGGTTGATGACAGGTTGAACTAATTTTATTATAATATACATTATTTCATAGAGAGTTTCATTTCTCTCATGGAGAAGTGGGTAGTGACGAGTATATGTTGGTTAATATTGAATAAAAAACTATAAAATTATAATATTTCTTAGTATTAATATTTTATTACACTTTTTATCTACTTGGTTACAACACATTCACAATGCCAAGTTTATTATTTTGACATGCATTGTTTATTTATTACACATGCATTGTTTTAATAAATTCTAATATTATTAATAATTGTAAATTTAAAAAAGGTCCACTCATCCCTCAATATTATCATTACATTATATATTAGGACTAATAGATATTTTCATAATTTAATATGGAAATTATTCCGTACATGTATCAGTGTATTCATCATTTCAATTTTCATTCAATAACTAGTAAAATATTATAAATTTAATCATCAACGAGGCCCATGATTATCATTATCTAAACACTCCACAAAATTAGTGAGAATTTTAGTTTTCATGCCTACATCCAATAATATCTTCATATTATAACAAATTATACCACAACTTGTGTTAATCTAGATAAAACATGTATGGGATACCACAACATCAACCATGAAGTAAATGATTGTCAAAACATCACAAAGGAAAATATATAAAATTATAATTATTATAAAATATATGTTTTAAATATAATATCATAATTTACTTAAAATTAAGTGTTATTCATAACACCAAAACAAAATTGGGTATTCTTCTATATAATTCTTTGTGATGTGATCTTTTTCTCTATGATGTGGATGTATCTCAATTTTCAAAACTAGAATAAATTATTATCTCATCCTAATAATTCTCCATTTTTTTGTATTATTCTCCATGAGAAGAATATAATATTATATATAATTCATCATGAATCATAGATTAATAATTTACTATAGATATTTGATAACCAATGTTCAGCACAACATTAGCTTATTTTTCATTATGATCTACATTCCAAAAAAAATATCTACCTCCAATATTTTTCTAAATTCTGTATCCTTACATATATTCATCCAAGAAACATATTTTATCATCTCATTTAATCTTACTAAACATCCCATTTTATCGTGTTTGTGTTTGATTTCAATGAAAGAAGTCACTATGTATATTTTCAATGAGTATTTAATAAATAGTTATGTTGTGAAATTTAACACAAGTAAAATGAGAATCTTCCAATATTGATTGGGGGAAATAAATAAGATTTTGCGGCCATTAATTGTTAATAAGTGGTTTAATATATTTGAAAATTAATTTAGAATAGTCTTATTCAATGAATCAATCCCCAAAGATCAGATGATTGATTAGGAATGTCCTCATAGAAAATAAAACTTCTAACTAGTTTGAAGGTGTTGGGTACTCCAAACAAAAAAAGTGAAATGTTGGATACTATTAAAAGTGTTAATTTATAAGATTAGTTTAGTTTAATACTAGATAATTTAGGTTTATTTAGAATTAAAAATGTTAGTGTATCCATCCATGTATAATGGTTATGAAGTTAAAAGTGAAGATGGAATTTTTAATAGGAAGTGAGGGTTCATGGAATATAATAAGTGTGATTTATATGTTTTAAGAGTTCATTGTAATGGGGATAAAAAATTTGGATATTCTGATAAATTACTAATTTTTTTGAAGGAATTGAAGAGGCCATGAGATCCGTGAAATGGGTTATGAACCTTATTTTCAATCACTCAGGATTTTTATGTTTATGTTTAATATTTGGGTATGTGTATAATTTTTGGTAAGTATCATATTATAGTCAAAGTAATAACACAGTAATGATATTTTTCTTCATATAAATTATATAAGAAGATATAATTTTTGCATTTGAATAATCTATTGATTTGGTACACATCATCCCACATTTCACAACTACTATAATGATATGCATAACCACAATGTCCACATTATAAGAATGAGAAATTAACGTTATCGAGAATGAGGTACTTCAAAATTATAAATTAATTCTAACCAAACCTGAATACCATCTACAAAAAATAATTTTTAAATCTATGTATCTATAATTTGTATAGATATAAGTTTATACTAATATTAGTTCCTAGAAAAAATCATGATTTTTGTAGACATAAATATAAAGATTATAAAAATGTTATTAAGAAGTTAAAATAAAGTTGGATAATTCATGGACTATTTTTAAAAAATATTAATTTGAAAAAATAAAGATGATATAATAATTAAATTTCGAATAATTTAATCTTCACATTGATATATGATAAGATCTAGTAATGATATATTTTGAGATACTTCTGAGGTCTAAAATATATTTGTTTCCTAAATTATGTAATTATGATAAAAATTAATTTAGAAGACACTAGAGTTGACTTTTAATGATATAAATAACGCATGGGAGTTTTCAGTAAAGATTTTTATTTTTTTAATAGATCAACAATGTGGGATGATATTATGATTTATATAATGTGACTATAAATATGATTTTCCAAATTATCGAATATCAAATTTTATAAGAATACATGATGATCCAAGATCTGTGATTCCTTATTATTCATATAATAATGATTTCTTATTCAGGTTTAAGGAATATTTAGAGGACATAGAGAATTGTATAGTTTTTATGTGATTCGTATATATTGATAATAATAAGTTAAATGAATTTATTTTAGAAAGGAATGATGGTTTTCATGAGATTTCACAAATGTATTAGTTATGAATTATTTTATATTGTTTAAATTACAGGTTTAATTAGATGCTTATTAGAAGAAGGCGAGAAGAATTTTCATCCCTCTAGAATCATTTTGAAGTGTTATATTTGGATTTGAGAATAAAACTTGATAAAATAAAAATTTAAAGGGAACTACTATAAATTTATTAGATAATATGTTTATGGATACAAAAGGACTTTGAAATCCTCAAAAAAAATATCATGTATATAAAATTTGAAAAAAATGTGAATTATATTGAAAATATTGATAATAATGAGATATTTTCTATATTATAAATTTAGATTTAATATTTTTAGGTGGCACACAAATGAAAATAAAGAAAAAGGAGATAGAATAGGTATTTGTGACCAGATATACTGAGCCATGTTCATATAGTATGAGATTTATAGAGGAAAAAGAGTAAGATGAGCTTATGTAAATAATTTTGATCATATGGGGGAGAAATTTGATGGATGAAAATGAATCATCCCATTAGTTTTTAATGAGATTTTGTGAGTAAATTCCATGATAATTAGAATAAATTATCCATAGAGTGAATGAAATATTTGTAATTTTTATATATATATTTGTCTATCAATTGAATTATTGATAATTGAGTGGACATGTTTAGGTTATCAATTTATAATTGAAGACTTTTATAGATGATATAAATTAAAAACATGATTATAAGTATATTTTATGAAGAACCTATAAAATTTAAAGTCTCTATATGATAATAGAAAGATCATCCTTGTCAAAGATGAAGTGTCCTTAATAGTATTGTTGATTAAATGTAATATAATGGGTAAAGAAAAAACTTAGGTATACACTATCGGAAGATTTCAAACCTATGAGAGTCAATGTATGAAAGGAAAGAAAAAATTAACCCATGATTTTAATATGTATCTTAATTTTTGGAGGTCCTTAGATTAGTATACAATTATACACATGGTGATATTCTGTGTAGGAGTGGGAAACAAAAACTATTGTTTTAAATGATTGATTATAGTGGAGAATACATGATTATACAAATATAAATTCAAATACTGAGGCATGAATTAGATATTAACATTTTAAATATACCTTTTCATTTTTAATTTTATTTAATTTCATTTTCTATGGTAATATTGCACCATTAAAATTAAAATAGATCCAATTGTATTAAAATAAAATTATAACAAAAGTATGTTAATGAATCAATCTTGATTTGGAAATTGGTAAAAAGTATTCAACACCTGATTCAACCCTATAAAGTGTCTTAATTTATCCTCGAGTGTATTGATCATTTTTATCATGGTGAGGATATATAAATTTGTTATATTTGTATTTAAAAACCCATATATAAGAGTAAATTACATAGGTGTATTAGTGTGAATTGAGGATTTTTCAAATTTCATATTATAAAAATTGAGATCATTTACATATACAGTGAGATAAATTTTATTTATCACTCATCCATACATTTATATATCACCGTGAAATCCTTGAATTTACATATTCATGTATTTCAAACTTTAGATTATTTTTTTCACAATGGGTCTCAAAAACATTGAAATAGTTATTCGTTGGTAAGTCTAAATCCTCTATAATGTATTTTGTGTAGTTTTGGAAATAGTTTTTGTATCACATTACTTTTTTAACAATTCTATATTCAATTTTCTTGAAACCATTATTTACTCACTAATTCTTCAAAGCTAATTTTATGTTCGTGGGTGACTCTTGGAATATCTTATATGTATCAGGAGTAGGATCAGATCTTTTTATATTTCTCCAAATTTAGATACTCTAAATTTCACGTAAACATATTCAACACCATCTTTGAGCTAATCCCACCACACCAATTGATCTATTAAAATTATAAGGAATATAGAAACCCCATAAATATATCCTAATGTTATAATTAAGTAATATCATCAACACCCATAATCTGCTTCCTTATAACTATACTTCATCATTTAGATTCACATAAATTTCTATCTGTATTTTATATTTTAGATATTTTCTTCCTTAAAAATCACTATGTTACACATATAGCTACGAATACTTCCATGAACTCAAGATTAAATTCATCCTTAAAAATTTTTGATTTATATATTCTCTGAGTAATGTTCATCATTTAAAAATAATTTTTCTAGAATCACTCCAAAAACAATGGTTGGATTATAACTAAATCACAACTGTCTTCTTAACTTCATCAATTGTTTTCCAACATTTTCAGTCTCATCATAAAAAGTTTTTATACTAAGCTCAATACCTAAAAAGGAATTTTAGAGATGAATGGTAACATTATCTCCACAATCATCATATGTTTATGGGATAATTTCTTGATTTTATCTATTCAATAACTCCATCCAAAAAATCATACATTATTCACATTATTAAGATAAATACCTTCTTAATTCATATTACTATCATATGAGTCGATATTTATAATACAATAAAATTATTTTTTTTCTAAGATACAATACAATCCTAATAAAATCTTCACTATCTCTTTTTCATAAACACTTTATCACCCATGGGGTTGTATAATATCATAATTTATTGGGTTATTTATCATTATCTAGAAAAAATCGATATATTCATCAACAATTAATACTATAACAAAAAACAATAAGTATAATATGTCACCCTCTTTAGTTTTATTTTCTATACCTTTAACTGCTTCACATAAGAATCTATAAATATGATCTTAAAAGGTTTTATTTTCCATAATATGCTCAAATTTTTTACCTCTTATTGATAAAAAATACATGGGTGAAATACTAAGGGAAAGGCATCACCTAATTATTTATTTCACATGGTTACCCTTTACTAAAGTCCACTCTGACAATATTATGAGATAAACAATGTTTCACTTGATAGAATGATGAAGTTACATTTTACTTTAAAATAAACCATAAATTAATGTAATCTAAGCCTACAAGAGAAATAATTTATGTATAAAACTAGAGTGATTAACATAGACTTCATTATTGTCCATAAAAATCAGATTATGTGGTACCAATATTATTTATCTCTTACTAATGGATTCTAGATAAACATCACACATGAAAAACTACACTGATCATCAATAAACATATTAAAAAATTAATGTTATAGAATTTTAGTTAACCATAAATAATTACCTGAACCCTCCCCCTTAAAAACCATATTTTATATAATATAGAATAAATATTTAAAAAGGAAAATCATAACAGAAATTTTATTTCTTTATTGAAATACTATGTTTTTAAATAATATAATAATAGTCTGTATTTGTTTCTTATTTTCCCCCATAAATTGATATATTCAAATTTCATTTCATTATGACTAGTCTTATTCAATTTAAACATCACAGAATTCCTACTGATATTACTTGCAATATTTCAAGGGGTGAAAACAAATTATTTGATGGAACAATATCCTTATTATACATTAATTATTAAAATCACTTGTTTATCACCATCAATTCATCACCTTAAATTTCCATTTCATAATCAAAATCAATTCTAATTATGGGAATAATTTGGGATTCTATAATAATTTTAGTGGTAGAAACAATGTTTATATTTTCTTATAAATTAAGATACTATATTTTTCATTTAAAATTTTGTGATAAGTCTTTAGAAAATAAAAAATATTCTTCCAATAATAAATTTAAGGGATCATGGAATTATAGATGTTCTTAATTTCTTCTTTATATAGATTCTTATTTACATAAGACATTAAATAACATGCATGTAAAATTTTACCACTTGATTTCATTAGTTATATAAATATGTTTTTCAAAATAACCTCCTTTTATTGAAGAAATAACATGAATTTTTCATTAGTTTGACAAAAAATTCTTCACCTTCCAGAAAATATGTCATCATTTATTTATTTATTTTCATTTTAAACCCTCTTATAAAATCCTGGTTCATCATGTGGAATTTGTTTCATTATATATCATTTAATATCTTATGATTTCAATGTTTTTATTTATATTTCTATTTGAGTTATAGAAATATTCAGGAAAAATTTCTAACATTAATATATTTACTGAATTTTTTACAAGTTTCTTAACCAAAATTGAGTTATAATATTTATAAAACATCTAATGTTCTTCATCTTGGATTTCTTCCCCTAATCCAATCCTCTTATTTATTTTTGGTATTTATTATCTTTTTTATTACATATTACATCCTTAATCTCTAAAACTCATGTTATATTTATAGTAGTATATGTTTTCACCTTTTCATATACAACATAAAATAATATTTTGTCTCGAATGCTTCCCAGTTTTGCTGTTGGATGTATTTTGTTTAGAGATTTTTTCACTTGTTTATACCATAAGTATTTCCCACATACATTTCTTTATTTATCTTTTATATTTTACTAATTTTATTTAGCATATTTTATATGAATCATTTTTTATGCAGTAATACCTCGAATAATCATCAAAATTACCAAATCTATAAATATTCTAACAAATATCATCCATGCATCCAAATATATTTATGATTGATATATTCAATCCCATCAATTTATATTAATATTTCTTATTATTCCCAGGTTTTTTCTTAATTATAGATTTCATTACCTTAATCTTGGTTTTATATAACATTATTTAATTGATATTTTATAATAAAATTCATTCGAATTATTCTAAAATCTATAAAATAGCAAAAATGACCAATAAACCTTGTTCTTTTTTCTTATAAATTTTAGTTATCATTGTTTTATAGCTTGATATTTTTGTGTACAGTATAAAAATTTGAAGATATTCATAGGGATAATATTTTTTTTATAATGTCTCATGTATAACCTTAACATTATGATGTATTTCATAGAGATATTTTGATAAATATTTCTGTATATTATTATTCAAAACATGTATATGCAGAACAAAAAAAATAGTATATAATTTATTTAGGATAATACTATCATTGTAATACAATATTATTAAAAAACCAAAGATATACACATGTTCAAAAGTAAATGAAAAAATGGGGGAAGGTTAAAGGTGGGAAAAATTTGTGCAATTTGAGAGAATTTCCATTAACAATATCCTTACATTAAAGTGGGAGAAAACCAAACATAAAAAGGAACTGATACAAACAATATTGACCATTTAAGCCATGTAGTTTGATTCTTGATTCCCATTTCCCAATGAGTGATGGATTATAGTGTGGTATTTTATAAGGCCTTTAAACATATGTATATGGTAAAAAATGGACCACGGTATACTAATCATATTTTGATGTGAGTAAAGGATGGCTGATGTATCCGTTTTGATTGTAGCAAGATCAATATTATTCATTCAACACTATTTCAGACAAATGCATATGGAACATGGGTCATCTAAAATTGAATCACCCTACCCATAAGATTCATGGAAGGGAATGTTCACAGATCCAAAAGTGTTACAAACTATACATATCCCCAATAAAATATCAGACCATTGTGCATGGCACAAACCTCTTCTAAAAGATAATCACCCTATACATATGACGCACTGAAGGAAATTATTGTGGATCCAAAAGATATATGAACGTTACCTTTTCTGTGAGTATTTAGATGGTTTCTTATTGGATGACCTCAATATGATTTTACCACCAAAATGAGTCTTTCTAGATATTGAATTATTTTAAGAAAATATCAGCATAACCCCTCTCGTCATAGTATTTTGGGAAGATTTAGATTGTGTTGATTTAATATTTCTCATTATAAACTTTTATTCAAAACACTTCATTTCTAGAGAAATATTCTACTTCTTAATTGATTTTATGAATTTTATATAATTCAGTTTTTATATTATAAATATAATCTCGATGCATATTACTACTTTATTTTAAGTAATTATCATGATCCTTGATTATTTTTCCATGGATATATAATTAAGCATATTTTACTCAATTAGTAGCATTATGATTTTTATAAGGAATGAATATTCTATAATAATATTTTATTAATCATATATATCTTATAAATGTTAAATTATAAGGAATCATCATCCATGGATAATTTTTATATACTATTCATTAATTATATATCTTTTTTATATAATTTTATTAAAGTGTTTCACTTTTTCGTTTATGTTGGTAATAAGTTTTTCATTGATTTAATATATACAAAAAAATATATTGTCATTATCTATTTAATTTAAAAAAATATATGATTGAAAAAATTACCTATAAAATTATTTAAGTAATTTATTTCAATATAGTATATGTTCTTAATTGATTTTTTGATCCATTCTGTTCATTTTTAATTCTTATTATTCCAGAGGATAAATAAACACTTTGAAAACCTTCAATTATAATAGTAACTTCTATAATTACATGATGCTTTATTAATAAAATTCCATTTTCAAATTAAATAAATTTTTTTATGTAAAGATGTTTTCGAAATCACATGCATTACTTTTGTTATTTTTTCCATTATATGTTATATTATGTTAGATGTAAAAGACTATTAATAATCATTAAAACTAGTAATATAGCCATTTTACATTGACTATTAGGATTATTATATATTAGAGGTTTTGATAATGTCTAGATCACAAAAATAGAAGAAGCGATGAATTCGACTAGTAGGATTGTACCTAATAAAGCCTATATATCAAAGCATCCAAGGAAGAAATAATCACTAATATTTTTCCATGATAAATTGCATGATGAGATTCAATAACAAAATAATATGTGAAATAGTTTATGATGGAAGTTCATTCTTATTGGGAACATTAACCAAACCTTGGTCCTGAAACAACGCTAAGAAAGTATCACTATCACACACCATGTCCTTGGGGTATACAATGGTGTAATTTGGTGTTATATATTTAGAAACTAATATAATAGATATGTATATTGTTATTTTTATTAAATTTAGCATTATAATTATCCTCATTATTATTAATTTCTAAATTATTAAATAATGAGTTTGATAAAAATTATATTATGATATGATGACAAAAAAATTTCATGTTTGGAAATATATAGTTTTAATGGAGATACTATTTTTTATGAGTTCAAGAATTTTTTAAATAAATTTTATTTTAATAAAATATACTTATTAAATAAAATTATTTAAATATGTTTGATGAAATAATTTTATGATGTCAAATGTAATGTTATAAAGGATTGGAACTATTATCATTGTAATAACCTATATTTTTTAATAAATAAGGATTTTTATTTAAAAGAATTGTTTTTAAATATATATTTATTTTTATAAAAAAATATTATTAATTATATTTTAATGTTAAAATTATAAAATAATTAATGGTCTAAATTTTTTTGAGACAGTTTATTTCTTGTGTAAAATTTAAATGTCATATTTAAATTTGGTATATATTATGAGGTCATGAAATCAAAAATTTATTTAATAAATTCTATAAAGAGTGTCTATGACTAGAATTGTTTTTCCCTTGAATATACTCTATCTTTTAGGTTATTTTATTAATATTATAAACTGTTAATATGTCCTCAGAAACATATATTAAATTTTATATATTTATAGACATTTCCTTATGAGCATGTATCATATCCACCTCAGCAAGGGTATTTTTTATTTTGGATTTTTGTTATTATAATTATAATATATTGTAAACAACCCCACTTTTTAGACACCATTAGTAAAAAAACATGGGTAGGTTTTTGGGTTTTATTTTTTTTATAATATAGGTTCCAAAAGTTTTTTTTATAAATTAATAAATAATTCATCTCACTTTCTCTATAAAACACCTCCAAAACTCCCTATAATCTTCACTCAAAACATAGTGATCATGAATTTAGTCGACCTTTACCTCTATATATCACCAAAGATGTTCCAAATATCATAATATGTTGCACCCTTGATTTTTGAAGAACCCTCTCAAGGCAAGGGATCATCTCCACCACTTTATTCAAACACTCCCTCGATATTATATATTTTAATTTAGAATTATTCATGTTTTTATTTATTTTACACATCCATATATCAATACATATGATTTCCAAGGGATGATACAACAGTTTTCACTCTCATTGAACTCTTAAATGAATATTTATGTACACCCATTACGACGCTGAAATTAACCTTGGATTTTCAATGAGAAGCATTTTTGAAGTGAATAACCATACCCATTTCAAATAAAAGTTATTCACATTGATGTAACTATATTTAATAAATTTTGGAATTCTATGTATTTTCCAAAAACTATTTAATCATGGGGTAAAAAGTTTTGAAATATGTTCTAATGTTGTATGATCTATATGGGACAAAAATGAATGTATATGATATGAATGTGATGGGTGGGGATATAATTATATATCACTCCAATGAAATTTGAAATATTTTTATCTCATTATATAACATGTATGGTTCATTATAAATTATCCTATGAATTCTATGTTATGATGTCTTGGATGTTATACTTGAATTATACTTATAATTTCATGTTTTTTGTTGTTTCAACATTCTTAAGATTATTCAATGTTTTAATCTTTTGTGATGGTTTATATTCATGATTATTATTATCATCATTATATTCCATCATGATATTCATCTTAAATCACATGTAATACTTTACTTTATTATATGCTTTTATTATTTCTTTACCAGGTTTTATAGCTCACCCATTCTTGTGTAAGACCCCATGTTATCCTGTGTAGTATTAGATGATTGATAGAACATATTGGAATACTTTGGAGTTTTTAAATAATGATTTTGTATCCATGTTTCAAGTTATTTTTCAATCTATATAATTTCCCAAATAAACTTGGACTCATGATCGTCTAGTATCGTATTATGTATACCTCTATGTAATAAATCATGAATTAAGGCGTATTAAATACATGGTTTGTCATAGTTCATATCAAAAGAATGTGTAGTTGTTTTTGGATATGGGAATTATAAAACCATAGTTAATGACTTTAGAAAATGGATAAATATAGTAAAATATCCCAAAAATTTGGTAAATTATCGAGTAATTGTTTTCCAAGAAAATTCATCTAGGTTCGGATAATACAAGTGGATGAGTATCGAGAATAGTTGTACCTAGTTTTAATAACCCTAAAATAGTACCTTGGTCTTGAATTGATCATCACATGGTGAACAAAAGTTTTTGTTTCACAACAGGTTTGACACACTTGTGGGATATTCTTTGAAAATTTCCGAACCTCTCTATGAACTATTATTAATGGGAATAAAAATGTTCGTAAAGTTTTATATTAGAAAATCATTTTAGGATAACATTGATTAAAACCTATAAGTTGATATCTTAAGGAATATATACCATTTATGAGTTTTCCAAATAGTTTTCATGGTTTCCCATTTATGTGATTAATAGTTTAAAAAATACCATCCCTAATTTCCCATTTAATTTAACCAATGGATGAAAATAGGGGGAATCGTGCAGAAAACTATTGTGAGGGTAAATTTGATGAACTCTCAAATGAGATTCCCAACCCAATGGAAGAAGGAGTAAAAAAATTCATGAAAATACTTTATCAATTAAATCATGTTCTAAACTGAAACATAAATTAGGATGAAAACCCACAAAACCATAAAAATTGTCTTGTTGAAATTGAGACCTTTATGAAATAATGTTCTTTAAATTTTAAGATAACATATGATCTCGTATTCATAGAAAAATGGATTAACTCCATTTTAATGATAATTTTCATAATTTAATGATATTAAAAATAAATTATTATGAAGGGTTTTTATTATATAGAGGTAGAATATGTTAAATGTTATATTTTCATAAAACCAATATGAATCCCAAAAAGGTTATCGATGTCATATAGTGGATGGAGTTCCGAAAAATGTTTTTTGATAAATATTTTCCTCACACTCTCCATGGGAAAATAGATAGTGAATTACAATCCATAAATTAAAATAATAACGAATTCATTGGGGATTACATGATAAACATTAATGAAATTCATGATATGACTCTGGATTTTTCATCTCCTATAAAAGTAAAGTTGGATGCTTCTTTGGTGGGCTAAATCCAAGTGTATGAAATCAATGTAGATTTGAGAATTAGCATGTTATGAGGAATTGTTTTGATGTGACTGCAATATTGTAATGAATATCAAATAATATCCTAAGTATCATGGGTCTGGATATGTAAAGAAAATGATAGATTTTAATTCATGGTGAATGATGGAGAAATATTATGGGGAATAAATGTTAAATATCAAAGTTGTCAAATGTGTTTAGAGAAAAATCCTAGAAATTTCCTAATCGGGGAAATGAATTTATTTAGGTGTGGGAAGGAAGGAAAACTATCCAGTGAATGATGTTCTAATAATCTAACCAAATATATTAATCAAAGGAATCACCTAGTAAACCCTTATCATATAGTCTAATGTTTTAACACCATGGAAAAAGTAAAATATGTAAATCAATTCATTATGTCGACTGTGGTTAACCATTAACGATGAAAAAGAACTTCCAGTCCTAGAGAGAAATGAAAATATTTTTTCCATAACAGCTAATAGAGAAGATCCATAAAATTATATGGAGAAAGGTATGATATTTATTTGTTAAAGGATAGAAAATGAACTATTTGGCTGTAGTTCTATTCATTGTTTCATGTAAGGAATTTTTCCATAGAAATATTTAAAGAAAAGCATAAAAAATGGATGTTACATTATATGTAGAGACCTAAAATGGGTTTATTATTTTATACAATATATATAACAGATCCTTAAACAATATTTGTGGCATTAATTTCCTAGTATACCCTATGATACTACCTTTAGTGAAATTCGATTCTATTCTAGGTGTGGATTGTTTTTCAAGAATAAATTTCGTGGGGAAATAAATCATTCTCACTATCTCAAACATCCATTTGATTCTATAAATGTGTAAGGAGATTGATGAATCTATTTTGGTATCCTCAGATCATGAATGTGTAATATTTTATTTTGGTAATGGGTACCTTTATTAAACTATTGAGACTATGGAAAAGATAATCCTTGACGGAATTCTATTTCTAATGGAATTTATTGATGTATTCCTAGAAGAATTTATTATTCTTAATCATAGTAGATATGTTGAGTTATCAATTGAATGTGTATGTGGATATTTTACAATATTTACGACTCCATAAAGAATGGAAACTATTAAACATGAGGTGATGAAGAATAAATTATGGGATAATATGGATAATGGTTTCATATACATAAGTACTTCACTATGGGGTGCACTGGTCCTTTTTGTTAAGAATAATGATGTGCCAATGCATCTAAACATTAATTATATTGAGGTCACCAAGTTCCTCAAAAATAATACGCATCCTTTAGCATGGATTGGTGAATTAGTCAATCATTTATTTGGATTTCAATACATCAATGAGGAGGATCTTGATCAATATATTGTCATGTAAAGGAGAAGAAAGAGGATACACCAATGACTAATGTTTGGACAAGGTATTAGTACTATGAGTTTTTAGAAATTTTTTTGAAAACACTAATTATATAAATATCTTCATTGACATAATGAATATATTCTTTAGGGACGACTTAGAAAAACAATTTGTTCTTTTAATTGATCATATTCTTATCTACTCTAAAAGAATAGAGGAATGTTATGATAATTTTAATAAAAAATTGAATACCTTGAGGAAAAATTAGTTGAATGAAAATTAGAGTAAATGAATTTTTTGATGGAATAATATTAATAGGTTATGGTATCACCAGCATATGTTTATCTATGGATAATATTTAATTGGAGGCAATTAAAGGGTAGCCCAGACCAAAAACTATGTTGTATATATGTAGTTTCCTTGTATTTTCATTTTATTATCAAATATATTGGATACACATCTCAAAATAATTATTCCCACAACCCAAGTTGACTCAGAGTGGGTTTATTTTTTATGGATTGATGAATCTGAGGAAATCGTGATAGAAAAAAT
Source organism: Viscum album (assembly GCA_963277665.1). NCBI lineage: Eukaryota > Viridiplantae > Streptophyta > Magnoliopsida > Santalales > Viscaceae > Viscum > Viscum album. The sequence goes on along the minus strand of OY728119.1, from coordinate 172,167,919 downwards.
TAAGAGTATAGTAACTAAACCTAGGATCACTTTACCAACTAGTGGTGAAGTAATTTTAATCTACCACAATATGTCCAAAAATGGATTGGTATTTCTACTGAGTAAAGATAAAAAAGTGATATACTATGCCTCCCAACAATGAAAGATTCAAGAATAGAACTAGGAAACACCTGATATAGAATGGGATAAAGTGATCATAGTATTGAATATTTTATTACATTATTATTTTGGGGAGAATTATAAAATATATGTAGAGAATAAAATCATGAAGTGAATATTTAAAAAAATTATCTCAATATGATCCAATAAATATGTTTAGAACTTGTTAAGGATTAATATTATTCAATGAATTACCATAATGGTAAGGGGAACAATGTGAAAGATACTCAAGGTAGAAAGGAACCCACAATGATATCCTGGATAAAGATTTCAATGGATCAAATCTAATATGAAATGAGAATGATTTACATTGGAATAATAAAAGAAGCATGACCTTACCTGAATCAAATAACTATTAAACGACCCATTCCAAATGGTATAAATGAGTCCAATAAAGATAAATAGGATCTATGAAAATGGTAGAAAATATTTTGGAGTTTAAAATTTCTAATGAAGTTGTTAAAAGGTTTTGAACTATGATATATTTCCCATAAAATATAGATATGGAATAGAAACTTCTGTATAATGAGTTAATTTCCTCCATCATTACTCATATATGAATAACTAAGATGCATTGAGATATGATGAAACATATCTAGTGGGATAACATTTATTATGATATTATAGAATTTCTATCATGATTCTTGGTATTCCAATAGGCAATGTGTGAATGAAATATATCTGTGCGTATAATGAAAGCATTGCACATACTAGTTTGGATGTGGGAAAACATAACCCTATAGTTCATCATATGACTCCCTAGGAAATCAATAACAAATAATGACATCTAGGTGGAAGTCAATAACCTTAAAAATCCATCATATTTCATTTCTATCAAGAAGAATTTATATCATGAAAAACACACTATGATATACATAATAGAAGTGTTGGGACTACATGGAGTGACAATATCCACTATAACTAATCATGATTCTGGGATTACCATGAGGGTTTGAAGAACATTGTAAAATGTACTAGATATAGATATTAGTTTTAGTACATATTATCACCAATAGATGGATGGATATTGTAAGATAAACATTCAATCTATATTTTATATTTCAAGATCATTTTCAATGGAATTCTGAGGATGTTTGTATCATCACCTTCCCCTAGTGGTATTCTCATATATCAAAATATTTCTTTCTAGAATTCAAATGTTACCTTATGATCAACTTTGAGGGAAATGATGTCAGAACAAATCACATTGGGTTGAAGTTGAGTGTGGAAGATTTTAGGATGGAATATTTTCAATGATATCATAGAGAATGTTTATATTATTCAACATCATATGAAATATGAAAAAACTCAATTGAAAAACTATGAATACAATCATCATCATGATCTAGAGTTTGAGGTCAGATAAAAATTGTTCATTCTTATATATTCATGGTATAATGAGATGAGGTTAGCGATGAAGGGAATTTGTAGTCCATGATATATAATCCCCTTTGATATACTTGATCACATTGGAGTTGTGGTATATCAACTTGAAACACCAGCCTTACATATCTCATTTATATGATGTGTTCTATGCCTCCATTTTGAGGAAGTACATACCATAATACTCACATGTACTAAATACAATGGTTATAGCATTATATAATTACATTTAATTAGATGATCATTTAGTGATGAACTTGGATCACATAAAAAATATCTACAATATAGTAAAAATGACATTGTCCATGTACTATCGTGGAGCCACATGTTTGAGGAAGGATCTTGTGAATCAGAAGGAGAAATTAAATATAAGTTCCCTTATATTTTTTTCTGGATGAAATAAAAAATAATATGCTAAAATTTATTAAGGTGATACAAATGTAATGGGCTGATTTTTAATAAATGAAATTCCATTTTAAAATGAATAAATTCCTTATTATGTAATGATGTTATAGAAATAAAATATACTACTTTGAATATTTTGAACCATTTTCTGTTAAACCCCATTGTATTTTAAACGATATGAATCATCATAACTATTCATATATTTCAACAGTCGGCGAGGGGTGAAATATATTAAAATTCATACCCTACTAACAAGGAAATAACTCATCAAGACTCGAACCCGAGACCTTGCCGATACCCAAGAAGGCTGCTACCAACTGATTTGTACCCTGGGGATCATCATAACTATTAATAATAAACCCATTGTATATTGAAATTTAGTATTATCATTTCTTAGGGGTTATAATTAATTTCAATTTAAACTGATGAAAGAATTGATGGCCTTATGTTATATGATTACATTAAAAGGGACCACCTGGGATCAGTGTAATCATTGAGAGGGGGATGTGGTGACTATATGATATCATTTTCATTTATGTTATATTTAATTTATATCAAACATCACCACTTATTAATGATTTATCACTTTAATTAAAACCAAAATTTCACACATCAATTGGAAGACATGTATTTATAAGGTTCACTGACAAATAAGAGTAGCTAGTACTTGGAATGGATTACAAATAATCTAGTACCACACAGTATACTAGAAAACTATCCTTTTGTGTGGATACAGTAATTAAGAAATACCCTTACACTTGTTTGTCCTTATAATCAATACAATGGGGATTTTAATTCAACTCACATTGATGATTTAAGTAAATATTTATAATATGTTTAGAAACCGTAACCATTTTGTTCTAAAAATGTCATTTTATTGAATCAATAACTTCTAATGTATTATTTATTTACAAAACAAATCACAACATTCTTACCAAACATCAAGTAGTAACAATTTTTCTGGGCATCATATAAAAACTATGATTGATCCCTAACTCTAATTATTCTTTCTAATTCTTCAATGTGGAATGAATTCTAATTCTCCTCCCCAGATACATGTTTGGTTCAACTCTTTATGTTACTGAATATATCAGTCCAATTACACAGTCTGATCTAGTAAATCCCTGAATACATCTTCTTTTAGGAAACCCAAATCTAGAAACTATGTCTAATTCTTCAGTTCAAAACCACTTATCCAATGATATATTTACATATATATATATATATATATATATATGTCTCTGACATGTGAAAAATTTCAGATCATGTTTTACTTTGAATTCTTTTTATTGCCTCCTCAAAAAGTGAAAATAATGGGAACTTTATTCACTTTCTCGATCACAAAAATTAAAGAATCTAAAATTTCACATTTATTTGGACTTCATTTTAACCACTTTTAAGGCTTCTCAACTCTTCTGGATCCTTCACTAGTGTTCCTGATACATCTCACAACACCAATATTCTTAGAATTTTTGAACAATTATTCAATATGATCTCAAGAGTCTAATATTTATTTATTTGGTGACTTTGATTCTCTTTTTGCCTCTAATTTAATTTGATATAATTTCTAATGAAAATATCATCTTATGGATTGTAACATCATAGATTTTTGACATAAAAATATGCCTCATTTTTTCTCAAACCAGTTAAAACAATACCATTCACTATAATTATTTAAACCAACTGAAACTATATTTCCAAAAACATCATTAAAATTTATAAAGAGTTAAGAACCCAAAAATAGTAATATGGGAACCTCTAAATTGTTCCACTTTATTTATTTATTCCACTTTTCCTCAAACTAAGGCACTAATTTTTATGGAACATACCTTCTGATGACTTATCATTGTTTTTATGTGTCTAATGGATCTGAATCTATTTACCATCTAATGAAGTGGTGTATATTTTTGCCTAACTAATATTGACCCAAATGAAACAATTTAGAACTTTTTCTCTATGAAATTTGATGAGTACATTATTGTAAATAGTCTGATTGATCACTCTATAGTGCCCCTATGATTCATATGTGCGAAAAACATCAACTTATTGGTTGATGCAACAACCTATCTACATACTCACACTAAATTAATATTCTCCATCTGATACAACATTGACAATGTAATGTTCATCTTCTGATGGACCAGTTAATTTGATGAATTATTGGTTCCAAAAATAGTATAATTGATCAGTGACACATATTTTTGTTTGAACAATATCAACCTCCATAAATTTCATTCTAATTCTAAAAAATTTATGGTTTATATGATTGATTGATTTTTCCGCTAGATCGACATGTCCAATGGATCAATTGACCAATGATTCTATAAAATCACATTATTTACCAAAATTTACCCTTTAATCTACAAAGATCATCTTTTTTTGGTACATCTTAAAAATATAATCTATAATTATAAAACATCAAAAAAAACACAAGAGAACCTTATATCTATATTCCTCCATAGTTTCCCCTCCTTAGTTTCAAAAATCATGGATCAATTGTTTTTATCCAGTTTATGATGTTGATAACTTTTTTCGCAACCGAGAATCATCATTTTTTCTACCAATCATATCTAATGATATTATGAATTTTATACAACTTCCCAATATATTACAAAAAATGAAATTCCGGAAAACATGTGTGATCGGAGAAAACATTGTTCCTGAAAACATCTTCAGAAATGAAACTAAAAAAAGTGGAATTTTTTAAACCAACATGTGCCTAATATCCTGAGTGCAAAGAAACCTTGTCTGAACAAAAACAAATAAAAAATGGTGTGATTTTTAAAAAACATAGAAATAAAAAATCATTCTAAAACCACTTCTTCCAAATCCTTCCATCATCTGAAAAACCATCTCTAACCCCCTTTCTCCTAACAATCTCCCCATTTGAATTTAATTGTCATACCACATTCATAAATCCCTAAAAATATATAAACCAAGATCTAGATCACACCCCATAAATTATAATCCTACATGGATGAACTCATTATAGGAAACAATAATGATTGAATGATTTATTTATCATAATCAGTGAATAATGTACATTTACTGAACTTCTAACATTCAAAAACGCCACCATTCATGAAAACATATTTCTTCATGAGAATAAAAGTTTCCAAAAAGAACATTTATAAATGTTTTGAATAGTTCACACACTTATATGATGATTCAACATATTACCTAAAACATCACCTAAATATTTTCTCCCTTAAAATGTTTATCACATATCAATAGATAGATATATGAAATATCATTTATACCCCCTTTTACAACACACTCCAAATGCAATTTGAGATAGGGGAAAGATGCGTACCATAACCTAGTAGAGAAAGATGTTGGACTCCCCTGTTCACTCTACATTTTAAAAAATTCATTCTCTTATAAAAATTTATTGAATATGTCAATAAATTGTTTCATTGTATGAAAATATTCCAATTTGAGTACACTTTTATACACACTCTCTTTTATGAGTTGATATTTTTATCAATATGTTTTTAATGGGAATGGTGTTCTAGTTTTCTTTAGATATTTATAGAACCTGATTATCCAAACCCATGAAAAGTGGAAAAATATCCTCCCTAAGAGAATATTCCAACAGAATAATCATCAACCTAAGTCTATTTATATCATATATAGTGGAATTATATTCATCTGTAGCCTTGTTAAGAGTTACTAAATTTTGGTTTTTAGTATGCCATATCACAAAAAATTTCCCACATAAAGAAAAACCCACCAGATGAATATCTTATGTCATTCACAAATCCTTCCTAATCAGTATCGATATACCCAAAAAAATAAATTCATCTTGTGTTGTGAAATTTGAAATTGGAAACTATTTTACCAATTATTTATCTAAGAATCCATTTTCCAGATAAGATATGAGATTCCTTTGGATCACTCTGAAATATTATACATATTCTAACAAAGAAACATCATGTCTAGATATTTTAAGATATATAAACTTCCAACCAACTATTTAAATTCATTAGAGTCCACTTCCTTTCATTATCCATATTTTGTAATCCTTTTTCCCACTAAAATTGGTTTGGAATAAGGTTTTGAATTTTCCCTGAAAAACCTTTTATGAGGATCCTTAGATTATTTCAATTGAGATAAAAATATATATTTATTATTATTTTAATATTTGTAAGGTAAAAAATATTTCATTTAACTAATAATGGACCTTACAAATAAATTACTCATCTCTTCAACAAAATTTTTGGATGTTCTTTTGGAAATTCTAATTAAGATAATATCATTAAAATTCACAACTACCTTGAGATAAATCTACCGATTTTCTTTTATGTAAATATTACTATAAACACCTCATTTAATACTGTTAATCGTTGTTAAGGGCCATCAAATTTGGAATAGCTAGACCTCAATGATTTCTTCAATCCATATCAATATTTCTTCATATTTCACACATTACATTCATCTTTTATAATAACCAAGCCATATAGTTGTTCAACATATACTTCTTCATCAATTTATCAATTAAGAAATTTTTATTTCCTAACCATATGAAATCTTTATAACCTCATTCTACATATATTTGAATATTGATTTGAATTATAGATAACCTTTATACTATATGAAAAGTATCACCAAAATAAATTACATCATTCTAAGAGTAACTGTTTTAAACCCAATCATGATTTATTTATTATCACCTTACCATCTTCATTCAAATTGTTTCAGAACACCCACATTTCAAGAATAACATCTTTATAATTTTGTTTAGATAAAATTTATCAAGAACCATTTTTTCAATATGGTCAAAATATGAATTCATCACATAAATACACTACTGATGCTCAAAATCATCATTAAAAGTTTCTGGTTCAACTATTGAAAATAAAGAAGCATGTGAAACAAACTTTTTTGTTATTATTTTTTGAAAATTTTTAAGTGGATCACAAATAATGTTTTGATCTAACACTCTATTGTTTAGCCTAATATGAGATTATTTTTGTAATTCTTTATCACGAGATATAGCTGAGTCTAATTCATCTATATGCATCGAATTATCATTATTTGAATTATTTTATTACTTCCCAAAAATTAATATTTCATATTCATCAAATTCATTTTATAAAAGAATTTATGAATTTTATTCATCATCTTTTTCAAGAATTTTTACATCAAAAGAATCAACTATCAGTCATGTTTCCTTATTGAATCATATATATCTGCCACTATCTGGATAATAACAAATAAATATTCCACTTTCACCTCTTTGATCAAATTTTCCATTATTCCCACCATTGTTCTTTTGGATGAAGGGAATTCGAAACACACATAAGTGTCTTAAACATGAAATTTTATTTTTGAACATTTCATAAGGAGTCATATAATAACTTGGCCTATAGGAAAACTGACTCTAAATATATAATATTGTAGTGTAAGAATCATGATATTAATTTCAGGTATGACTTTCATTTCTGGTTGTTTTTTGGAAAAGAGGATTTTCTTGACATTTCTGGATTACTTGTCATGCACTTAAATGTACACACCGTGTACTCGGTTCCCATGGTTAGCTGTGTGATGGCCATGTAACTGTTGAACTCATGGCTGTGTGGGGTGACCTGGATACCACCTAATGTGGAGGATCATTAAAGAAAGTAAACGTCATGTACCATTGAAGAACTCACTGTGTACTTTCTTTTTATTTTGTTAAATGTACCGGGGTCATGTGTAATGTATAAAACTATATTTTTCTCAACCAATCTCATTAAGAGAATCCATAATGACATGAATCTTCTCTGATCCCCCGACTCACCATCCGTTCTCCGAATCGAATATCTTCGATTGCGTTGGAATCACCACAATAATATATTTTTTATTCAAGAGACTTTTTTCCGGATTTCTCCTATTTTATAAGATATCCTCGGTTGAAATTTTTATCCTTTTTGTAGATATATGAATTTATAGGGAAATTCAAGATTGAGGTTCAAGAATATCATCTGTAAAACACCAAGGTAGGTGGTTTTTTCCTTTTTATAGTTAGTCTTTGAGTTATATTCGCAAAAGTGCCTGATACACATGTTCAGGGTATTGCATGTTTTTAGTTTTTATCACTTTTATTTCCTGTTGCTCGTTTTGAGTTTGGATAGAGGTTAATTTTTTTTGAATAGGGTTATTTTGTCCATGTTGTGGATTTTTTCCCATTTTTTCTTGTTTTGACCATTTGGAATTGCTTTTCATGTAAGGCTGCTACTTTACATTCTATGCCTAGTATTGAAGGATGAAGTTATATTATCTAACGTGGTATAGTTTGTTTATCCAATTAGTTCTTGAGGTTTACATTATATGTCACTTATCGTTTTTTCATGATGGACTTACACAGGGTTGTGGGAACCTGGTCTAGTAGACCATAGGACGAATGGACATTGAGGGATTCTACAAAGTGTCTGTTTAATTTTCACATTGCGAGACCATAGGGTTGATGGAAAACAGTTCTCCCTCAATGTTTCTGTAGTTCCTTGCTACGATACCCTAGGTTAATTGTAGGTTGTGTTCTTCCCCAGAGTGTATATAGTTACAGATACGAGACCACATGGGGAATGGACAGTGACTGCTTCCTCGTAGAGTCTTTTCTAAAGCTGAAACATATGCGTTAGACTATTATTACTTCCTAGAGGGTTTCTTCTGTGGTTTGGTTGAACTAGAGGGGTTAGGTTGTGAGTAATTCCTAGAGGGTTACATGTTGTGTTTAACTTCTTACTTGATAGGTGAAAATGAATGCAATTGAAACTGTAGGATTTTTTACTTTTGAGTACTTCCTTGTTTACTGATACTTTTTTATTTCCCTCTATATATATTCACTGACTGCTAGAAGAATATATTAAGGTCGTTTCCTACAGGGATTCGTATCAAATAATTTTTGGTACATGCTTTTGGGTCTGAAAAGATTATATTGTTGTTGTTCAAGATAATGGAAAGAACCCTTCTACTTCAGGTACTCGATTTCTGAGGAGCTGGAGAGCATGGGACCAAGCTGAGGCTTGCGATACTGCTGTAGTATATCTGTTTTCTTTTTTACTTTTGATTTGTATTGTATTTCATCATTGTGACTTGTTTTAATATTTTCCTAGACATATGTATCTTGCATCACATATATGTGTGTGTTCTAGTTGTTTATTACATCCAATGTTCACATATTTCATGTTATTACTGCTTCCTCAATTGTTATCTGTTATTTCCACTACATTACTCCGCCAATGAGGGAATAGTTTCCCAAATATCACAACCCATTCCCTCGCTACTAGTTAGTAGCCTCTTCCATTTGGGGAAATTATCTTGAGGCCATGTGACCAACTAGGTATGAGGCACCTCTGGGAGGCTCCCAGAACCGGGATATTATGAAGTGGTATCAGAGCCAGGTTACTAGTCCTTATCTAGATGACTATGGGAATTCACGGTTGGACTTTCCACTATTTTTTGATAATTTTTGGGATCTCTTTATATATGACATCATATGTTTTTCTCTAGTGAGAGAGGTGGAATTTTCAATTGATCTTGTTCTAGAAGTGGCACCAGTGTCCATTCTTCATTATAGGATGGCATCCCCAGAGTTATAGGAGCTTAAGAAGATGTTGTAGGAGTTGTATGAAAAGGGGTTCATCTGACCCAGTACATATTCATGGGGTTCGCCTATCCTATTTATGAAGATGGAAGATGGCACTCTCAGACTCTGTGTGGATTAACGGAAGCCGAACCAGTTGACAGTCAAGAACCAATATCCCATTCCATGTATTGATGATCACTTTCACCATCTTTGCGAAGCCTGGGTGTTATCAACTATTGAATTGAGATATAATTATCATCAGTTGCACATTATACAATAAAATATTACTTTTACAGCCTTTCAGATCTGGTATGGTCTATATGAGTATGTGCTTATGTCGTTCGGTCTCACTAACACACCTGTAGTTTTCATGGAACTGATGAATCGAGTGTTCCATCAATACATGGATTCTTTTGTGGTAGTCTTCATGGATGATATCATTGTGTACTATCACACTCGACACGACCATACTACATATCTTGAGATTTCTCTATGTATACTAAGAGAGAATCTGTTATAAGAAAAGTCATCAAAATGCCACTTTTGTATGGACTAAATAAACCTCAAGGGTCATGTTATATCAGAGACAAGAGTATTAGTAGACCCAGAGAAAGTGAGAGTAATAGTTTCATGGGAGCAGCAAATGAATGTCATTGAGGTACCAAGTTTTCAACGGCTCTTGAGATACTATAGGCATTTTATACAAGACTTCTCGTGCTTAGCAACGTCACTGATGGTCCTGACAATGAATGGTGAAAAGTACTTGTGGTCAGATTCTTGCGAGTCAACCTTTCAAGAGTTGAAAGATATGTTGACATCAGTACCAATACTTGTATTTCTAGAGATGGGAAAGAGATATACTATGTACTGTATAGCATCATTTATCAAGCTTGGAGTAGTGCTTATGAAAGGAGAAGAATTTGGTGTGTACAGTTCTATGCAGTTGAGGCCACATGAGAGGAATTACCCAACACATGATCTCGAGTTGGCTGCAGTTGTTCATGTATTAAACTGTTGGAGGAATTATCTATTTAGAGATAATTTTTTGGTTTCCTCCAATCACAAAACACTCAAGTATATCTTCACTCAGTGTGATCTGAATATGAGACAATGAATGTAGGTTGAGTACCTTCTGTCTTTTGAAATTGAGCATGCATACACACCTAGGAAAGGAAATGCTCTAGCTGATGCGTTGAGAAAGAGGACATAGTTACAAGTAGTTCAGGAGGCCTGCAGGGAGTGGAAGCATAGGCTCTATTCTCTGAGATGCATTTAGAGGTGTACGACAGACAAGGGTAGATGGCTCTTTCTTCTGTGGCTGCTACATCTACTCTAATTGTTGGGAGTGAATGAGGTTGTTATCATATTATGAAGTCCTATTCTTAAAGGATAGTATGTTAGGATAAGACCCTATTTTTGGTTGGATCATAGGAAAGGATTAGATCCTGTATTTTCATGGGCGCGTGTGGGTGTCTGCAGACATACGTGAGTAGATGATATGGGATTTTCATTCTTCAATTTGTGTAGTTATTCCTAGTGTCACACAGATGTATCATGATCTACACCATAATTATTGGTGAATAGGTATGACAAGATATGTTTTTGGTTTCATCCTGAGATTTTCCACTAGTCAGCAGGTGAAGGCGGAGCATCAACAACCAGCAGGGATTTTGCTGTAGTTACCCATTCCCCAATGGAATTGGAACAATGTCACGATGGATTTTGTGACAGGTTTACCGAGGTATCCTTGATAGAAGAATTCTATATGGGTTGTCATTTACAGAATCACCATGGTAACACACTTTTTTCCGATCAAGAATACCTTAAGTGTTGATGAGATGGGAAGGTTGTAAATCCGAGAGATTTTGGGATTGCATGGAGATACACACTCCATTATTTTAAATAGGGATTCAAGTTTTACTTCTTGGGTCTAATAGGGTTTACCGAGGGATTTGGGTATATAAGTACTTCTGAGTACAACGTACCATCCCTAGACAGATAGCCATTCCAAGGGTACGGTTCAGGTTCTTGAGGACATGCTATGAGCATGCGCCCTAGAATTTGTATATTATTAGGAGAATCACATAACTGTTGTGGAGTTTGCCTATAATAATAGATTTCATGAAATTATTCGTATTGAAGTTTATGAGGCTTTGTATGATTGGTCATTCCGTTCACCTTTATTCAGGTTGGATGTAAGAGAGGCAACTATGCTAGGAACTAATAATGTCTAGGAAACCTCAGAGAAGATAGAGTTGATTCAGAAGAGGATGGATACTACTCAATCAAGAAATAATTCTTATGATGATTGATGAAGACGAACTCTGGAGTTCGAGGTCAGAGATTAGGTTTTTCTATGTGTCGCACTAAGGTTGGGCACAATATGATTAGGAGGCATGGGAAGCTTTTATTGAGGTACATTGTGCTGTTTGAGGTGTTGGAGAGTGTTAGGCCAGTTGTATATCAGTTCTATTTACCTCAATGGTACCGGGATATGCCTTATGTCTTCCCACAATTCTCAGATCTGACGTTACCTCTCAGACTCATCTCATATTCAAGAACTATAGTTTTATAATTATATAACATTTGGACGTCCCAATATAATTATTTAATAGTATCAAAAGCATCGGTATGTATCTCTATAAATTCTAATCATACTCTTACTGTTTCTTTGAATTCCTTCAGGATATTCTCATATGATATATTAATATTAGAGGGTATGCCTATAAACCTAAGTTTACTTCTTCTTCATCATCTTATTTTTCTTCTTCTTCTTTACACGTGTTCTTCTCACCATGAATTTCATCAGATTCTCACTCTTGGATACTCATAGTATTTTTTTTTTATTGTTTATGATATATATAAATATCTTATAATATAGTATAAGATTCCAAATTAAAATTTATATCTATTTATTATTTAATATTTTGATACTCACAATCACCTATATTTATTTCAATATTTTAATATAGAGATAACCTATGATTTGTGGCAGTCTAAACTACTAGGTATCTCTCATTAAATCCCTAGTAATTGTTTTGAACACTAAATCATCAAAAAGAATTACGATTAGCCTTAATTAAAATTTACATGAAATAAATGGGAGTTTTATTTCACTCATCTCATTGAAATAATATAAAAATGGATCATTATATGACACTATCATTATTCTATATTTAGATTAAACTGATATGAGATAAAATTACTTTAACCATTCCGTAAAGGAGTCTGATAATTTCTCATGTGTATATATATTGAATGAAACTATCATAGAAAATATTTTCAATTATATTAATTTAAATTTTAATTATTTTAATACCAATTGTCTTTTATTTTATGTTCAATTATCACAATTAATGGGTTTAGTGTTATTCGAGCATAATTGCTAAAATGGATTATTTTGGATTTTTAATGTTTTTAATTTTTTATTATTTAGGCCATACTATTATCTTCACTATTACAAATTGTGATGTTATTTATTTTTAGGATTACATAAAAAATGGGATTAATTTTATTATTTAGGGACAAATTCTCAATCTATCATTTTGGGGAAAAAATAGTCACACCATTCAAGCAATGAAATCATCCCTCGTATCTAGAGAATTTTATTTTTGGGACCATATCTCATAAATAAAGAATTAAAATGGGACTAAAATTCTTCAAGGGTCTATATATGAAAAATATTTACAACTTTAATTAATGTGGAATCTCATGATTCTTTAAATATCAAGAACATTAATGCATAGAACCTCGATGAGTTGGAATACGAACAATCATCATGGACAGAATAATCACCAAGAGTAAAATGGATATATTAATCTCTGAATAACGTAAAAGAAAATTAATGTTTTTATGACATATGAAAAATTATTATAACAACTTTAAATAAGTAAAAATTTCCAAATTCGATCATTTATTTGGTGTATCACACATAGACTTTTGAGAAGATTTTTAGAGAACAATTTTCACCGCATTTTTATATAAATGAGTGTTTCTTCACTATTTGATAGGGTTGGAAACATAGGGTTAATATTTTTTTGAAATTTTCTATATCATTTAGTTTCATTTATATTTTGATATTATTATTAATATTTAGTATATATTATATTCCTTTATCTCATACTATTGAGTGTGATTTACATACATCTTTCTATTCACACGTAGAGGTAATAGATGTTGAGGAAACCTCTAATTATCTTGGGTGAATTGATGATATTAATGGTCATTTAGATATGATTGAGAATAGTGAATCTTGGTAGCTTTTAAAAAAAAAAAAAAAATCTTATTGTTACATATGGGTGTTTTGAAATAAGTTATATCAATATGGTTAATTGAAATGAATTAAATCCCATCTTGTTTCAAAAGGTTACAAAAAATTGGAGGCATTGATTTGTATGGGTATTTTTCGTGAATGAAAATATTAGAAATAATGAAAATCATCATTAGTGTTATGGAACAATGAGGTTATAAATTTTTTTATTGATGTAATGTAATTTTTTATTAATGTAAATCTTGATGAAGAAGTTTATATTGAATAAATGAGTGGCTTTGTGATAGGGAAATTTTAACGTTTTGTGTCAAAGTTGAAGAGGAATTTATTTAGGTAGAAGAAAGATATGATAGTTTGGTATTATAAATTGGAAACATTCATAATGAATTTTAAAAATTATAAAAGGAATAGTTAATAGTAACCTCTACGTAAAATAAAATCAATAGTTTTATTACATTATAATGGTTTATCTTCATGATATTGTATTTTCTGGAAATAGTTATGAAATTTTTGAATATATTTTTAATGATATTATGTAGTTATTTGAAATTTGAATTCTCAGAGAAATGGAATATTTCATTTTCTTACAAATCTATCTAAAGATAAAATATATTTTAACATTTAATGAGAATTACACTATGTATCTTATTTTTATGTTTTACATGGAAGATTAAAAACCAATTTGCACACCAATATTATTAGAAATTATGATTTCAATAGATAGAGAGGGTAACAAAGTGGAAGAGAAGGATTTTATTAAGTTGGTTCGGAATCTTTTTTATATTATAGAATCATGTCTATATATTGTTTATGATTTTACGTTGTCTTCATGTTTTTAATGTTCCCAAAAATAATATCATCACATTGAAGGAAAACAAATTTTGAGATATATCAAAGGAAAAATTGATTTTGATATAAATTATAACAGATAAAGAATTAACTATTTATTCATACATATTTTGATTTGGTAAGATGTTTAAAAGTTACAATATCCTCATCTAGTGAAATTTTTAGGGGGAATTTGGGTTTATATATTATTCAAATAAACAAAATTTATAAACTCTTAGTATGACTAAAGCTGAGTATCTAGCTAGAAATCTAGAAAAATTATGTGGATGAAGTTTTAGTTGGATGAGTTGTTAGTTTATGTGATGTTACTCTTACAATTGGGTTATGATAATAAGAAATTTAAAAATATCACTAGAAATACAGTGAAATATTATCATTCAAATCATATTGATTTCCAATATCACTTTATCAAGAAGTAGCTAGATATGAATGAACTAATAATAGAATATATTCCCAATATGGAGGAAGTTTCTAAAATATTTAAAAATCCATTACTGAAAGAAATATTTTATATGATGATACGGAACAAGGGTATATCCCCTCCCTCTCTTCCAATATATGGTTTGTGAATTTTTCACCACATTCATCATTTCTTTGGATTATGTATTCAAGGGGGACAAAAATGATGTAACATAAATATATCCATTATTATATGGTTAAAATGTTTAGGATCATATGTAATTATGAGTAGTTTTTAAAAGTAGTAGTCTATAATTTTAGCATTACTAAAATACTTTTAACGTTTTTTAAAGTGGATTTAGTGAATTTTGTTCATGAAAGAAAAGTGGAAAATGTTTTTAATTTTTGAGGTTTTGTGATGTAATTTCTAAAGTCACCACCCTTGGGATGAATTTCTTGTGTGTTCAATGATACTTGTTTTTGTCATTGAGTTCACTCAGGTAGTCTCAGAATTATAGTGTATTTAATCTATATGTTATGTTACAAGGTTTTAGTTATTTATGTTTCGGGTTGATAAAAAAAATATAAATCAGGAAATTGTAGAGACTAAGTTGGATAAAATATTTTTTGAGGTCCCCATAATATGTTTTGAATAAAGTTTCTTTGTCTTATTTTTACAAAATAGTGATTTTTAGATATTGTTTTTTATGAAAAATTACATCACTTTCTAAATTTTTATACAAAGTCAATCCGATGGAGAATATATAGGATAGATAGGATGAGAAGAAGGATTCCAAAATAGGGTCCATAAGAGTAACTTTTGTATCTTTTAATTTCAGATGATGTTTGGTACTTAAATTTTTTCACTTATAGTTTTCAAATTCTAAATCAGATGGAATGTCCAATAATGAAATCTAGCAATGCTTTTTTGATTGTAAATTCTTACCATCATGAGTTTTAAAAATTATTTTTATATATACTTAATATTTATGGATTATAATTTATTTGAATAATAAAGGGGAGAAATTAACATTATATAAAAAATTTATACTAATAGGTTTTAAGGAAGTGTCTGAAAAAGGTTCTGCTTAAAGTTTCATAAAGGTAAGAAGTTGGGTCTATATGAATTTCATTAATATATCAGAGGTGATTTTTATTGACCAATTAAATTTTTTTAAATATATATAGGGTTGTTGATGAAGAATAACATTAAATATAAAAATTCCCAGTTACATAGAATATCTATAGAACAGAAATTGTGTATGACTTTCAAAAAAATGGATATGTATAAAGATTATTTTATATGTTATTGATGTTTAAAATTGGAATTTTTGAAGTCTTTACATCAGTTTAGGTGACATAAAAACAATCATTTTGATGTACAATGTTACATCCATGAAGATATATAAAAATTTCAACAAACATTTTTTGGATGAGTTTATGAATTTTTTAAGCTATTTAGATTGAGTTGTAGTTTTGAAAAGTCTAGCAGATATATGGAATATTTTCAAAGTTAAAAGGAAATATATTTAGGAATAGTGAAAGAAAAAATTTCTAGTGATGAAGTATAATGTAAAAATTCTTTTTTTTAAATTACATTAGAAAATATTTTTTATAATGTCTTTCGGAATCACATGTAAAGTGTTATAAAGTTACATTGTCTACAATATAACCAGAAAAACGTTGGTATATAGATGATTAGAAAAAATATGGCATCTAAATGAAACTATTTGAAATAATCTATTATAACTCATCAAATGTATAAATAACAAGTAAAAAATATGTTTATGGGAGAAATGTTATTGGAAGAACCAATATCATATCGACTTTTTTTTATAAGGATGAATCATATGGAGAGCAACAAACATAATTACATAATTATAAAGAATATATTTGTTCAAAAATTATTTTAAAGGATTTTTTAAAGATATTACATTTTATGATGCTAAAATAATTGTACAACAATTAAAAATTTAAGAAATGATGGTTTTTGATGCTTGAGATTGGAATAAATTTTAATAATGTTCCTTAAAAATTATGTTAAGGTAGTTTGTAGTAGGGTGGAGTAACTATAGTTTCTCATATTCATTCAAGAATATTCTATAATTAGTGAGAATATTATAATGGATTTTTTTCAATTATAATTTTTGAATTTAAATTTTTAATTGAGTGGGAAGTAAAAAATATAAATAACACCTATAATCCCTCAAATGAATCTATAAATAGGATTAATTTATAGAGTACAAAGTTTAGTATTCATCCTTGAAAAATATTAAGTGTCGGATAATTGGGTTTCTAATGATATATCAGAAGAATATTTAATGTCAAACATTTAAAAGGAATGTTTCATACCAGGGAATATCAGGGATGAAATAGAAAAATATTTTGGTATTTATTAGAATTATTACAATTATATGAAAAATAAAAACATTGTTGTAATGTAAAAAACATTTCTAATAGTAGGAATCAGAAAAATGAAAGAGTGAATATGTTTTCCTCAAATGATATATTTGGATGAAGAAACCGAATTATGAAAATTGAAAAACTATGAATGAACATACATTTCACAAAAAAATAAAATAAAAAGTTATTACTTATTTCTGGGTAATAAAGTGAAAGAATATGAAGTGGTTTTTGAAATAATAAAAGAAGGGAAGATGTATAAGAAACATAGTGACTACATCTTGAGCCTGTCGATGAAGGATTTAAAAGTTGTTACAAAAATATTTATCATATTTTTTTTCTATGAAGAACATGTAATTTGTGTTAATAATAGTGAAACATTAGTGTAATGGTATTCCATTTTTACTATAACCATATTAAATTGATTGTTTTCTAGTAGATTTTATGGTATTGAATTATTTATCTACTATGACAAGGAATAGTTAATCTTGTTGGGTAGTGATCCTTATATTTTTTTCATATCTATGGTCTTTTCTATTATTTTTTTCAGTAATTTTATAACACTTTAATTGGTAGTGAATTCTATTTTATAAGAAAAAACTTATATTAAATGGAGATCACTGATCACCCCCTCTCTATGATATCATAGAACATACTTAGGACATTTAAATTTTGGTGGTTCCTACTCAATTATACTAATACCACACATGGTGGAAAGGAAATAGGGTTACTTTATTAGACATTACATATCGTGGGTTCTTGTTGGACATAGGCTGAAAGTATCTTGATCATGTGGGTCACCTTCAACAAGATTAGATATTGTGATGATGTGATCCTTATGGATGGTAGTAGAGGCTTATTATATTTTTATTAATTAATATATATTTTCAATATGTTATATGATCAATGGTTTATCAATTTCTATATTCTATAATGATCATGAGTTTGTACAATTGGTTGAATTTTCATTCATGTATAATTTATGATCATGTTTTTTTCTTAAACATAGTTTTGTGTTGGGGATTTTTGGGTATTTTTTACTATTATTTATCATAATGATATGGGTGTATAATATCTCAATGGTACTACTTTACATCTCCAATAATAGGTTATAGCCTCAAGGGTATGAGGAGGCACACCAAAGGTCATTGGGAAATTCCACTAGTTCAAGAATTGTTATGTGGTCCTGGACTGAGGGAGGATGGTAAAAAGGGATATATATATATATATATGTGATAATGTAACTACTATCACAAAATTTATCAAATTTATTTATTACCATATGAGGAGATTGTAGAAATGGGTATTGGAATGTGATTGAACTTGTTAGGGATATCGAACCACTACATTGTAAAAACATTTTTTGGTAATAATTCAAGGTTTCTAGGGAAATGAGTTTGTTGTTCATTAATTGTTTTTATGAATGGATGATTTAACCTAGCAGTAAAAAATATGATTTATGTATTTATATTTTATTGGTTTTTATCACTTGACCTAATAATAAGTTCCTTCTTCATGCATCATATATGCTTCATAGTATTGACCAGCCATTTGTATGTGTGTGAGTGATTGATATCCCTAGTGATGCGAGTTTAGTTTTATAATGATTTAGTAATAATATTTATGGGATTTACCACATAATATGATAGGGTAATTCAAATAAATTGAACCACAATATATGTTTCAGCTGATCACATGTCATGGTATTAATATTGAGTTACTCCTTGTTGAAGACTAAATAGTCCATTGGTCTAAGGTATTTATAGTTACCCATGTCTGTTGTTAGAAGCATTGATTCCTTTTGAAAACCCCTAGGGGTGATTTAAATTGAATGTTTGGATCTTTAATGTGTTAGTGAGAACCTATATAGTGTTTCCCTATATATCATGGTAATTTCAATCTATATAACCATCCTCCTAAATATGGTAAACTCGGCATGGATAATAAATGAAAATTTTCATTTCATATGTATATGATGAATGCAAATAATTTTTTTATTCAAGAGTTAGTACTATATGATAATTCCTATTGAGTATCAGTTACTAGAAGATTGGTGATATGGAATGTATTACATAATATTTGTTTGAGACCCTAGTGGTGTTGTTCAAATTAATATTATTGTGTGATATTTTTGATGAGGGCATAGAGGATTTTCCATTGAGATATGAATTAAATTAAACATTGACTCTGGGTTTAGTTGATATAGTAGTTCTAGATATATATCTCATAATCATAGTGATATAGGTATTATTATTGTTCAATGATATAAATAGGTAAATTGAGAGAATGTTTAAATTGTTCATATAAATACTTCACATATGGAAATTATGGGTAGATTCTACAGGTTCGATAATGATGAACGATATGTGATACTAAATATCTGATATAGGAATAGTGATTCCATATAATTTTTAAATGAAGAAGAAATGGGTAGGACCCATACTATGAGATTAGTTCATATAATATGATACATTATATCATATAGGATTTAGTATGCCTTGGGGTTTCATTAAAAAATGAGCTGTTAGTGATAATGATTTTGTATCAATTTTTTTTTGAATGGAATGAATGGTCATGTTACTAACCATATTTAGTTTCTAATGTGATTTCGAGAGATCACTGAGATAATGGATAGTTTCCTGTAATTTTTTAAATGACATTATTTTTGTGTTTTATCATGTTATAGGTCGTCACATGAGTGAAATGATCTATTTTCTAGAGGATAAACAACACTAATATTGATAGATTAGGCAATCATTTATGGGATCATGGTTGTTGGTTTTGGTACATGATACTAGGTATGATGAGATGTGATTCAAGGGTTTGTCAGACAAGTTATACAGATAAGTGGAATATTGGTATACCACCATTTTATTTGGATGTGACTAAGGTAGTGTGC
The DNA here is from genome assembly GCA_963277665.1 of Viscum album. Taxonomy (NCBI): domain Eukaryota; kingdom Viridiplantae; phylum Streptophyta; class Magnoliopsida; order Santalales; family Viscaceae; genus Viscum; species Viscum album. Next base: position 172,147,582 of record OY728119.1, on the reverse strand, counting down.
ATTTGTTATGTGTGGATCAATTCAAAATATAATTTATCGAGTTCCCAAAGTACAATATAACGAATTATGATTTTGAAGAAGATCATATGGTTATGGTTTCTTGTGGATTTTATTAAAAAGGTAAATTTACCTTCTTGGTATAGGGGAAATCATAAATGCATCTGTTTTGTATAACAACCAACTCAAGTTCATTACATGTCATGTATTACCAAGAAGGAATGGTGTCATGATTAACATTGGTTGTTCATGGATTAACAGGAATGACATGAAAGAGATTGTTGAATTTATTAAGGTTTTTCTTAAGGAGTGATATAAAGATATTTATTTGGTGGGTAATTCACCATTGGATAGTTGATAGTGTAACCCTTATTACGAATGGAATTATGGAGGATGTCATGGTTGATTATTTTGAAGAGTTTGCAATGATTACCATTTGTTATTTTTCCTTGGCGCTCGGTTATGGGTAGGATGAACTTTTCCAGTAATTAAATTTAAAAATGGAATATGCATATATCATTAAAAAGTGACTGCATTTGGGAAGGGATGTAGGTTATTGAGACTGGATATTGGATGATTGAGTTGGATTCTGGTTTCTACTGAGTTAGTTAATTATAATTATATAGTTTCATTTAGTATACAGTATTAGAGGATTGGGTGAAGTACTGAAAAAATCAATGTGTTGTCTATGAGCTCAATATGGTTTTGATGTAATCTAAGGATTTCAAATATCTATGTTGTGATAGTTCTTGGGAAGATAGTATGAAAATAATTTTTTTTTCACTGAGCCAACCATAGAATTAAAATGAACGAATGATTTAGAAATTAATGGGGATGTTTTGAAATTTAACATGTTTCCTTCTAGAGTAACAAGATATTTATCAGGATATGAGACAATTCATCAATAGCTAGGACTAAGAATTTATGAGATGATTATCTAGAGGAGGTATATCACTATTTGCATATGTATTTATATGTGGTGATTTTGAAATGACACTGAGAATTTCATTTAATTATATATAATTATATTTGATAAGAAATTACATATGAGGGGTGGATAAGAGGAAATTCACTACTTTTAGTATATGAGGTAATTTCTAGAGATCACAATGGTGATGTGGTGGAAATAATATAAGGTCCTTATGGCCATGTAACATCCCAGTTAGAGGAAATCAATGGTCTTATTAGATTGATCTACTTTTCATGGAAAAGAAATTGGAACAACATATGGTTTGGGTGTGACTATAATACTGTGGTTCAAGCTATCAGGATGGGAATGATTCACCTATCATAGATGAAAATAGCAAGATGAGACAATGGTCTTGATAGGATTTCCTCCCTTAATTACGTAATCAAACACATCATTCCTGAAGAAAATCACCTTTTCCAATGGTCTTGCAAATACAGGAGTGAGCGAAGTGGTGTGTTGTTACTCTAACTTTCTCCCAAGTGACATGATTAAAATATTTCAATGGAAAAAAAATGAAAAATAACCTCCTTTAGTCTCTTTTATCCCTTCATTACTCTTATTTATGATCAAATGGCCTCACTTTTCTCAAAAAACATACGAGGAGAGCACCGGGAATTAGAATTGGAACATGGGAGTTAATTCATATCATAGAGAGAACCTTATTTTTGATGATTAATTGGTTGATAACATGAAAGGAACTTGTGTTACATAGTTTTAATTAAGAACCTTCTTGGAATTTTGGTAATAATAATGATTAGTATCTCAATAATTGAAGAATAGTTTACCACATGTTGGGAGTGGCACAATAGTAACTCATTTGGTTTTCCAGAGTAGAACATGATGAATTGAGAATGATTTCCTGACTATTAATATGTTTTGATTGATTATTGAAATATTAAAATGTTATCATGGGATGATAAGTGTCGTTGAGGAAATTCTTTTAATCCCCACTACTTTATATGTTCTGAAATTAAAAGGGAATTTAAATTTATGTTTCACAGATAGGTTCATTTTGAGAAATTTGATTCATATCATAATTATATGTGTTATAAAATCTCAATAGGATTTATTTAAAAGTACTTTGAGATCCTGTTTGTAGTATGAGTGATCGGGTGGGGGGTCCTAGAAGAAGGTCTATGTGGACGAATAATTAATTTGTATGTCTGTATCCATTCTCACCATGAACCATGGGTTTTATTCCATGATGGGTTTGGTTGAGGGATATGGATTTATTGGTTAAATATCTCATGGTTTGAACCATGGTTCACATTGTGAGTGGATTATAGTTTTGGGAGGATACCTATAACTAATTGTTTCCTGATGATAACCAATAAGCGATCCCATTAATTGTCACCCTTTTTATTTTTTTATGGGAGTATATTGATAATTTATGAGATAACAGGGGAATAGGGAGGACTGTTTGGCTTGAAACCCCCTATTTCTCCTCCCCTTTTGAACCCCATAGTGTGGTGTTCAATTTCATTGTGTTTGAAGGCCATGATGGATTCACCATCTTGATTAATTGTGCCACTACTGGTCATGGTATTGATTATAATCGTTTTCACTAATAAAAATGGACCATAGAGGGGTGTGAATGTATAAAATAAATGTAGTGTCCCTATTTCAGGATCCCTTAATGACCTATAGGTATTTGTGAGTGGTGTATTAAGATAGTTGGTGAAGGATTTCAAAACGTGAGAATCTTGAGAAGAATTAACACCTTTCAGAAAATTGATATTAGTTCGGTATATTGTTCCTCCGAAAATGTGATATGGGTTAGAGGGTGGGAATTACCAAGGTAGTGATTGATATGCTAGGTGAGTGGGCTATGCTAAGACAACCTGAGAAATGAGATGGGAAATCATCATTCTCTTAACACTAATTATAGTGAGACTTTCCTTTTGAGTCAAGTGGTGGTATGTTGTGATCATGATGTCACCAGGGTATTACATGCCCTCATAGTGAATGGCATTGAATTGAGAGATGAAAATAAGACATGGAATCCTTGGTGGGTTGTTTATGGTATATGCGACCTTGGGATCCTTAGTAGGTACCCCCAATGATATGATAACCATAGCAAGGTTGACTATGGGAAATTGGAAGTGATGACTGTGGGTATCACCTTATAACTAAAGTTGATGATGACCCTACTATTATGATAATGGAATAATCATGTTCTATGGATTCCTCCATGGGACCACTAAAAATAATTTTTTTAGTGTCATCTCCCTATGAATTACATTATTCGTCATTGTTATTGGATTTTATACGGTCACCCCTTAGGAATCGGTGTCTATTACTAATACCCACAGACTCCTTGGACATAGTCATAGGTTTTTACTATTAATAATGATAATATTAAATTTCCTAGAGACACCCCATGTATTATACCAATTTGTTTCATACTCTAGGATGACTTGTAAATACTACTAGGATTTGACTGTTAAACCTACCAATATTGGATTTTATAGTTTTATTCCCTTTGGAATTGTCTTATTATTAATAGTTATTAGATTTTATATGGTCCATCTCAAGTAATTTGTGTTAATTGTTGACAACCATGGTTTATAAGGACATAGTCAAATGATCTAACTATTGAGAATTATACTATTGGATTTTCTATGTTCATAACCATTAGAATAAAAAATGGTTCCTATTAATTATTGTAAGTCTCATTATCTCCTATTAGTTTTTATCTTGGAGACTAGTGACTATAGATCTCTTAATATTAACTCATAGGTTTTTGAAACAATTTCTTCTAATTAATTACCACCTAGGATTACCTACCTATGAATATATTAGTACCTGCTTACATCTGAATGATCAAGATTAACTGATGGGGTTCGACAATGTCTCCTAATGATTATTATTCATATCAGATTTCCAAATTGTGATAGAATTGTATGATATAGACTATAGAACACCAAGGAATACTTCCAAGGGTTTTGGGATTACTCTAGATGAATATTGATCACTAATTATTACCTTATAGAGATCGTCCCTAGACATTATAATTATTATAATTACCGACTATTCTTTGGAATTTATGCATGACATCTATGGGATTATGTGTATGTCAATTGTAGTTTGATAATGATGTTTAATGATTATTAGATCACATAGGATTGCCTCTTAGGGGGAAATGATGATACATGATGATTTGGGATCACCTTGGATGGATTCTTAGGGATAAAAAATTTCTTAATTCTACCAGATTTCCTATGATGTTCTCCTCATAATCTTTCATAGTCCTAATATTTTTGTGAATAATTACATGAAATTATTTTAGAAACCTCAACATGAGTCATATAAGTTTTTAATTGAACCCATATTTCATTGTAAAACCCTTGGATCAATTTAGGTTATTTTATTTATACTTAAACAACTATTTTTATATATATAATTAGCATATCATATTTGTATAATTAATTTTAGGATAATATATAGGACCCCAATAGTGGTTTACTATTGATTTGTACTCGCACCCTACTCAGGAATCCATAACAAGTTAGTTCTCAAGTAGTCTTCCCAGATTTCAAGTACATGATGGGCTGTGTCATAGAGTGACTAGATCATGTAGGATGAATTAGACCATATTGGATACTTGGATGAGGAGATATTAATTGATGAGAGTGTATCCTTAGTGATTTTTCAATCTTTTTTATTTTTATATATGTTATTAGCCTAGGTTTTGATCGATTAATTTATACTGGAATGGTCATCAATATGTATGACTTCTTACATTAAAATCATATACATGGATTTTCTTGTTTATCATTTCTGGAAACTCTAAGAATTATTGTATTGGATAATGGTCAGTTTTATTTATTTTTTATTATAAAATATTATTTGGGGGTTAGTCTCCCTATAGTACAATGTTAGATCCTTGCTTCTAGTCGACCACTAGCATATAGAGAGGTGTGCTTGAGGTTATGTAGTGAATTATACTATTAAAGAATTATTCAGTCTATATAGACAGGGCTAGAACATCTAAAACAAGTTTTATTAATATATAACACATGGTGGTGCCTCCGTTAAAAGGGATTTTTTGGTTATGTTCACCTTTAAAAAAGGATAAAAAAGATTCTTTTTTTGAACTTTTTAACTAGTTATTAGTTATGTATATTCCTAATAAATACCAGGGTTCTTATGAGACCTATAAAAGGATGGTGATTAGTTGAGTATGATACTTTTTATAATACTTCTTCTCATAGTGTGTATCATTCTGATCATGGAGAACAGTGGAGTGCAGAGTAGATGTTGGTAAATGATGAGAGAAAATACAGTAAAATTCTTTATTTTCATATTATTTATCTTTTATTACATTACTTATCTACTCGAAAACAACTACTTAAATGTGTTTCAATTATTTATTTCCATTTCAAGATTTTAATGAACCCTGATATTATTAATTATTGTAATGATTTGAAATGTCCATTCCTCCCCACAAGACCATATTTTCATTCCACCTATGGACCAAAAATTCATATTAGATCCCATCCTTTTGGTGTTATGCTATGTTCCATTATTTTTTATTCTGATTAGTATGTATTTTTAAATAACTTATTTCATATTCCATAAAATTAATTAGGGGAGATTCCTTAAGAAATGCAAGTCGAGAAATTGTAATCCTTAATACTCTAAGATTCCCTAACGTATATTTTATTGACTATTTGTATTGGAAAGATCATATAAATGTATTTTTAATCAATATTGGTATTGAATATTTGAAAATCATGTCCTAATAAAAAAAAATGCCTAAAGTTTATCCATATAACTTAACTGGAAATGATGCTACAAAATATGTTTTGAACTAAAAATTTATAAACTCTCTATAAATTTATTTAAGTAGAAATATATATATATATATATATATATGATCTTATAAAACTATAGCTGAAATATGGAGGACTTTAAATGTAACTCATCATGGGAATGATAAGTTTCATTGAATAAAATGAGGCATCCATTGTGATGAATTCTAAGAGTTCAGAATAAATGATCAAGATAGAACTATTGACATGTAATTTTTTTACCAAAATTATAAACATCATGTTTACACTTGGAGAAATCACGAGGAATGAATTTATTATTGAAATACTACCTCAAGGCCTACCTAAAAATTTCACTCCAAGAAGGATCCAATTATGGAAATTAGATATTCTTTTGAGTATACCCCAATAAACCTCATTGGATCCCTACTTCAATATGAAATAGTACTGAATAATATTTAAAATGGTTCTTATGATAAAGAAAAGGGAGTATATTTAAAATACACTAAAAATATATATTCTAATTCATCTTAATATAGTAGATGTTATTCTATAAGTGATAAATATGGTGATTATAATAAATACTATAGATGAATCAAAGGGGATAACAATAGGAATAAAAGTTACAATGAATAATGGAAGATGAAATAAAAGAAAACATTATCAAGGAAATTAATTCCAATTCACAAATGACATAAAATGAGTGAATATAGAAGGGAAATATCAAGATATGTTGTGAATAATTGAATAAATAATTGAAATAATGTTAAAACAAGACATAATGGAAATGTACATATTATATTGGATGGTGTTGTACGAAGTATTTATACTCGAGTGATGATTCAAGAAATGATAAGGATTATATAAACCATGAATTAATTCAAAAATGATAAAAAGTAACACATTTATGTCCTTATCCTTATTTTTCATGCCTCTCGAGAAATACTTCTAGAATGTTGAGTAAGATTTATTATTTTGATCATGGAGTAAATTTATTTTAATAATGTTAGTTCTGAATCTATTCTATATTCCTCTTATAATTCTTAGTCCAATTATAATGATGTTAAAATTAATAAGTCAAAATAAAAATATGTTATATTTTATATATAAATTATAAAAATTTATAAAAAATATAATAATATGGGTAATGATAACTAAAGGAATGTTAATGAAATTAATAAACTAGTTTTAAAAAATAATAAATTGAAGGGTACCATTTCTATGAATAATAGTGAACATGAGAATTTAAATATTATAGATCATATCATTTCATGAATGAAAAAACAGTGCATTGAAAATTTATACTTACTATACTAAACATAAAAATATAATGATTTTGATATTATTATAAATTGAAATGGGAAGTTAAAATGTGAACATTATTGTTTTATATAAAATTTTTATAATTTAGTTCAGAAAAGAAAAATATTTCTGAAGATGTTGTCCATGAGTAAAGTGAAAAAAATAATAACTAAATTGGACATGATCCTATTATTCCTATAATGTTCTAAATCTAAATTTTAAATGGAAAAATTGATGGTGTCTAATATATTATTTAATTTATGTGTGGTTTTTTTTCAATATAAAAATGAGTATTCACTAAATTATGTTTAATCAATTCGAAAAAAGAAGTAATTTCTTTCAAAATATGAATTTAATGTTAAAAAACATGCCTCCATCATGGGTTCCTAAAAGAAGGTATTAAAATATTACATGACCTATGTAAGTCTACATATAATGTTAGTTTGTTTCACATAGAGACTATGTGAATGCATTATTTTTTCAATACATGGTATGTTGTCATGTATGAATTTAATTATTTCCCTATAGTTAGTGATAGTTCTATTGATTTTTATGTTATTGTTTCCAAGAATGAACTCTAATATATTTATTCTTAAATTATATTAAAATAATTTGAATATTTATTTGAAAAAATTCTTTGATTTAGGGGGAGTAGTCTTTTCTTAATTCGATTAGTGTAGATGGGTTTTACTATCCCCAAATTTATCTAAATCTTGCTGTGGTTATTTTATCCATATGATTTGGTTTTAGGTTATCATGATGATTTTGTATTTATATTTCACATTGGGGAACCCATAATATTTATATATATTTTTTAGAAAATCATGAATTAATGGGGACTTATTTCTTGACTTCTTTTCATCCTGAAATTTTTGAATAAATCCATTTTTAAATTTTAATCCCATTCATTTTTTTAAAAATAAAAATAAAAAATCAATCTATATTTTTAATTTTTCAAATTTGTAAAATTTATATGTTTTTATCATTCTTATAATAATATTATTTTCTTCCGAAGTGTTTTTTTAGTTTCAGTTTGAAATGATGGAGTATTATTTTTTACCATTTTTAATTTCATCATTTAAAATATATTGATTTTTTATGTATGAATATTTTAATTTGGTTAGCTAAATTAGTATTTATAATTTTTATTTTACTATTATTGATGTAGGATTTAGTTTTTTTTTCAAAAATACCTCAATCATTTTATTTATTTTTCATGCCATAATTTTTTATGCATATTTAACATTATGAATTATAATAAGGATTTTAAAAAGTGGGAATATTTTTTAAATAATTTTTTTTGTTTTCAAATTTTTTGTACCTATTTGAAAACTTTTAAAACTACGTACAATCTTTAGAATACATGAATTATGATTTTTATTTTAAAATATATAAATAGGAGTATATTATTATCATTTGGGAGATTTTGAAAATGAAATTTATTTATTTTTATGTTTCTATGTTTAAAATTTCTTTAATTTTATTATTATTTTTAATATTTTGTTAATTTTCATTTATCATCTCATTAATACTTTATCATATTTGTTTTATCATCATTATTATTATTTCTTATATATTTATTGTTCACTCTATTTAAATTTTAATATAGTGGATTTAAATTTTTATATTGTTCTACATTCTTTCATGGTTAGATGTTTTTTCATACGATCACTTCACTCATGTAGTTGATCTTCCACATTATGTTAATATTTTTGGAGGTAGATTTTCGGTATTTTTGTGATCAATCAACACATAGATCATGGTTTTATAAGGTGGTTGATATCTAAGGGTTGTTAGTCTTCTCATCCAATTTATCATTGGCCGTGTAATTGATCCCCACATTAAATTATATTGTGGTTAATATAGGTTCACATATGGTCACTTCACACTAGGATTCTTTCATAGAAACATTAATCACTTAATTGATATTGAATATTATTAATGTTTCCTTTGTTTTTCCAAAAATAAATTTTTTTTTCCTTTTATTAACATTTTACATAACAACACACTACATCGTGAAATTCATTAGATATCTCATGAACATACTGAATGAAGAAATGAATAATATTTCTATTGTATGATTTACAGTATGTGTTCACTGATAAATATTTATGTATATTTTTAAAATAAATGACCACATATAGTTAAAAATAGATAAGAAGCATATGCTTCGCATGAATCTTGATTAATGAAAATATAAATTACAAATGATATCCCAAAACATAAAAATGATTTATATACTAATTTATTACATAAATTTCCTTAGGATAAAATCCAGAAATATCAACAGGCCTGGTGTGTTTGAGTTATAAGATACATTAAATTATAAAATTATACATGTGTACGATGACATTGTTTAAAAACTTCAAAACATTCTATTTTATTCAAATTATCTTCTAATAAAACATGATATATCCTGAAGATGTACATAATAAAGTGGTGAGATATAAATACCATAAATGTAATAATAAAATCATGAAATGATTAATGTAACAAATTTTAGTCAAGAGGTGCATCAAAGTAATAAAAAAGGAGTAATAATTGTGATAATAAACATCAAATCATGATATATAATGATAACATTAGTAAAAATTATGAATGAATAAACAACATAAATCTTGAAATCAGAAGAATAAGTCAAGGATAATCACTGAGAAATCATAACTTAGAGTTCTTAGGATACCTACTATGTAACTTAAATAGTATCTGATGAGATAAATCCATTACCCAATGCATTGGAGGGATATATTATTCTGCTCCCACCCATCACATTCATATCATGTTCATGAATTTTTTTTCCACATATGTAACACCCCAAGCTTCCACGGTACGCTTCACTTTGAATAATACACTAGCGTGTATCGTACGTAACTTCAAGTTCTAACACACACCACAAAAAATCAAACTAGCCGTTATGAATAGTAATACCCACTTTTTGAAACTTTATACATTTTATATATCATAATGGACTTCATTTTTGGATTCGGAATATCGAAATTAGCTTAGGGTGAATTTTTGGTACTTTTTGGATAACTTTCATATTTTGAAGAATAGTGAAAATCACTCAATTTTAATTAAAAACTACTTTTTTAATCGAATTAATTAATAGTGATAAATTATCTATTTGAGTGGTTTTAAAGTATATTAAAAATATATGTTTACCACTTAATAAAATTTTTGTCATTGGACTTAATTTCACATTTAAACCAGACATAAACAAGTGTCAATCTTTGGATAGTTATTATTTCTTTAAAACACGCTTTCTGTTTTGACAGTGGGAATTAATTTTAAATTAATTTCTACCACCTCTGTGTTTTGAATTTAAAAAAATGGATTCTATATTTAGAATAAAGAGGTCCAAATTTTTTATATAGGTAACTTTTATTTTTATACATTTTGAATAATTACTTCGGTAAATATTTTATTTACCATGGTTAAAGGGTAAATTCAGTAAATAAGTGTAAACAAATAATATTATAATAATAATAAATTATCATAAAACGTTTCTTAACCCTATTGGTTGATACATTTCTGACCATGGTCATCTTTGGGTCGATTTTGGGACCCTGTGGATCAACTTGTAAGTGATAATGAAACTTTATATTAATTAAGTTAAAGTAAATACCAAATTGAAATAAGCATATATCTTTTAGAAAAACAATTTTTACATAGGGTAATATATGTTATATTTTATACCATAAATATTAATTAGAAATATAAAAAGATTTCCTACATAATGGAATTTTATTTACAATTTTAGACATTTAATTGTTAAATTTATTTATGACACAATAATGATGCAGTATTTTCCTTATTAATGAAAGAATAAATTAAATTGGTATTATAAATGATAAAATAAATAAACTTTGAACGTTTTGATGACATAAAATAATTTTATAGGTTACTATGACATGTTATAATTTATTAAATGGATTTTGTTCGAATTAATAATGTTTTTATGAATTTAACAAAAATCAATTATTAAATAGTGTCAAAATTGACGTAAATGAGTTTTTAAATCAAATATTATATTATTATTAGATATTCTATTGATAAAAATATACGGTTTTTTCAAAGGACTTATATAATGATACATGTATCATTAATGGAACACATGGGGGTCTCTAGGAAGTATATTTAATGTTTATTAACTATATAATATAAAAATACAAAATTGACATGGTAAATGTCAAACTAATTAACTAAGAGTTAAAACTAAAAGATAAGGTTAATAAAGTGACCCAAACCTGTCTAAAACCTATTGTTTGAGTGTTTTACGACCCATCACCACCTTAGACTCTAAATAAATCAGTTTTGAGGCATTATAAATAGAATATTAATTTATTATAAAATAATATTTTATGTTTTTCCTAAGGTGCCCCTCACCCCTCTTATAAAAGGGAACTCCCCCTTCTCACTATTTCACACAATAAAAGAAATTTGGCTCGGCCATCCTCTACCCAAATATACTACCAACTTCCCTCAATTCAACCTAGAGGCCTTATTTAGATCATAAATCCAACTTAAGGATCCCTTTTGATCCAATCAAAAGGAAGAACCCGAAGAATGGTTAATGATTTCACCACCCTCTTTCAAGTTCCTTTCTTCTTCCACTTCTTATGTCTTTGTTATTTCTATTCTAAAATAATAACTCCAGAATATTCTATATACTGTGATGTTATTATAAATATTTTACAACCATATTCAGTATTCTATCCATCATTTGAATGACATGTCACCATATGTGCGTACGTACGGCTTACCGTCTCCACGTCGTGGTGTAATTGTTATTCAAAACATTATTATTTGGATGGGTATGATAATGATGTGTAATTGATTTAAATAATAAATAAAACATGATAATGATTCTGTATATATGATATACCATACAATTATATATTATTTTAATATCAAAATAATGATATTGTCGCTTGTGCATACGTACAGACTTCCATATCCACAAACGCGATGAGATTCATTTCCCATCATATCCATTCAAGAATAATTTTCATTTGATGATTAAAATTAATGTTTAAGGATTTTATATCATTATGGAAATGAATAAGTTACATCCTATGGATAACAAACATGACTTACGTAACAAAACATATAAAATAAAACGAGTAAGTGAACATCTGAAATGACGATAATTCTAAAATATTATTAACAAATCAATATTAAAAGATCATATATGATATCATATTTAGGTATATGAATCTTGAATAATTTAATAACAGTTATTTAACTATTATACAGGAGGTTAAACTACCCTTGATCAAGTAAATGTACAAGGTAAGGGTTCATTTCACAATCTCTTCATTATCTGAGGTTGTTTATAAGTAATTATCTTTTGGGACCTCTTTATCATCCACATCTATATTTCTTAAAAATGTATTTCAAAACATTCATACTATTGTATAGAATATGGGTTAAATTAATTTATACCCTTGTTGACTTTTTATAATATGTTTATAAAGGAATCTTTCCGTCGTTTTCCAAATAAGGTCTTTTTTAACCTTTTAGAGAAAAATTAATGTCACAACGTTTTTTTAACTTATTCGGCGGGTGCGTCTATTTTCAACCGTTATAAACTCATAGAATTTTCCCATAAAAGTTTATAAGAATATTTTCAATGTAAATATTTTATTTCATTATTGTGTGACTCTTAAATGATTTCAAAATAGAAAGAGATATTTCTCTAAAAAGGGTATTGATTTCATCTATCTAAACATCCATTGATGGATTTTAAGTTTATTTATAGTTGATTTATTATGATAAAAAACATCCATATTGTATTGAAGGTTTTTTGATATGTTTGACTGTGGATGTGATATTTTTATACCATTCATGATTTAGGGTTAATGTATTGACATTTCCTATTCTAGTTTTAATACGAATTTTTATGATATGCTTAAAACTTTTCATATGAAGAATGTATTGGACATAGTAAGTGATGGGTGGAGCCCGCTATAGCTCCTCAATGCATTGGTTGGTCTAACGAGACAACTAGATGTGGAATTGGATGAGGCCCTTTCCCAATTTTATTTATGGTTTTGGCAGAGGCCTTAATAATTTTTAGATATCTTCGCCAAGGCCTCGATAAAATGTTTCAGAATGTCTGAAATTATACATTCCCTCATTATAGAAATAATATTGATGGTTCCTGTGGTCATTCGACTAGTAGAATACCCATGATTATGTGTCATTTTGGAATTATTTACTCAGCTCAAATTCTTTTGATAAAATTATTCATGTTTATTATTGGTAAATACATGTGGATTCAGTTATTTACCATGCATAATATTTATGTCATTTTCCAATGTATTACATACCCTTACTGACCATTTGAGCTCACCCATTTCTTATGTTTCATTTTCGTTGGATATCAAGAAGTTAGTTATTAGTGACCTGCATGCATAATCTGTGAGGCTTGGATGTTTCTAATGAAATATATTTATGTTGTTAAGTTGAACTTATGTATGAATCTTGTTTCCAATAATACTAAACTGATCGGTCTTTTGAGACATGATTTCATTGTGATCATGCCAATGTTATGTAATAATGCATTGACTTTGGGTAACTGGGTTCGGGGCATTACAATTGGTATCAGAGGATGTTTAGTACAAACCTTTGAAACTAGATTTTGATAACCTCTAATTAGAGCACAAATCCCTAAGATATACTTTAAGGATTAGTATAGAAGAACTTCCTAGTATATTTGTATTGTGGAGGTTTTGGGAGTTTTCCAAGAAATACATCCCTGTCTGGATATGAGTAGGTAAAGGAAACTCTAGAACATATGTACCTAGGGGTAAAACCCGAAAACACGGCTTTGAGCTAGACTCGAATGGGAACTAGTGCATGACAACGGGCCTTAATGAACTCTTGGTTATGACACTCCTAGGGGATATGATTAGGACAATTCTCATTTTCATTACAATCCATTATGAAGGTTTTAAGAGTATATACATCCTCATAGAAAACATTTTTATGATTATGGATTATATCAATAAACTATTCAATTTATGTTAACTGTTTTAGCAGTTTGGAATTATATATTTTGATTCATAAACTAATATAGTTTACGCTGTTGTTTTGAAATGGAACCTAGTGGAAGGGATGGAAACTATATCAATGCATGCACTCCATGAAGGGATTGACCTCCTGCTCAAGATAATTATAGTGGAGCTAGTGATGCAACTGGTGCTGATCAGCTAATCACCATATTGGGACAACTCACTCAGGTTATGAATAATAACCTTACCCGTATGGAGCGCCTATATCCACAGCGTGAAGGATCAATGTTAGATCGCTTCATGAGGCAACAACCACTGATATTAAATGAAAGTACAAATCCATTAGTGGCTGAGAAATATATAAATTCATTAGAGAAAATATTCCATGCTTTGGGGAGTAGAGAAAGGGAAAAAGTTGTCATGGAAGTTTACTGACTTACTAGAGATGCTGAACAATGGTGGTCATTGATTCAAAACACAAATGAAGAGGATGAATTATCAATTATGTAATTTAGGGAGTTCAAATATATTTTCTTAGAAAAAAACATCCCTCGTGACCATCGAGAAGATATGGAAAGACAATTTCTGAGTCTATGGAAAAAGGAGGATGAGAATGTCGCAAAGTATGAGGGTAACATTACAAGGTTAGCGAGTCATGCTGCATATTATATATGTAACCAAAGAAGTAAGATTAATTGTTTCATTGATGGGTTAAAACCATTTCTCCATAGAGCATTAGTATCGCAATCCTAATCATTATATAAAGATATTGTCTCATGTGCTATCAAGACATAAAATTAATTCTCTATGTCTTATGAATTTAAATAAAATAAAGAGAAGAAGAGATCTGATGAAAACTCTGGGAAAGGAAATAAGGAAATAGAGAAGAAGGGTAGAATTGAATTTCCACCTTGTGATAATTGAGGAAGGAAGAACCCTGGTTCCTGTCTAAAAGTAAAAGGAGTATACTACAAATGCAGACATAAAGGTCATATGGCTAGTGATTGCAAAGGAAAGAAAGACCCTACCAATGTTCAATGGTATAATTATAGAGATATGGGACATTATTCAAATGAATTTCCTAAGCATCAAGGAAACATACCATAGAAAAGGCCAAGGGATCATGTCCATTCTTATTAAATCACTACTACAGACGTTGAAGCCCCGAAAGTTGTAGTGGCAGGTAATTTAATTGTTTCCTCATGTTTAGCTAATTATTTTTTTGATTCTAGATCATCACATTAGTTCTTATCTTCCTAGTTTGACAAGAAAATTAGATATTTCCAATTTGATTTAACAAGGGAGTTGTCAGTTAAAACTCCTAAGGGAAGTATCATTGTTACAAAGTTCGATGGATTTGTTCCCATTAGGGCATATAAATGTTCTTTATCTGCTAATATCATCGTCATACCCATGACTGAATTTGATTTAATCCTTGGTATGGATTGTATTTCAGACCACAATGAAAAAATTTATTGTAAGAAGATGGTTCCAATTTTTGATGATGATGATAAAGAAAAACTTATCTTTAGAGCAGAATCTTCAGCACCTGATTCTTTTCTAGATCCACCCCCAGTAGGTTAAATAAATTCAATTATTAGGGCGGAAGATAATGAAATAACTGTGGGTAAGGAAATGAATGTTCAAATAGAGGATGTACCTATTGTGAGAGAATATGTTGATGTGTTTCCAGAAGATTTACCTAGACATCCTCCAAAACAAGAAATTGAGTTTTCCATTAATTTAATTCCTAGTTCAAGGCCTATATAGAATACACCTTATATAATGGACACTGTGGAATTTTTTGAACTAAAGAAACAACTAGAGGAATTAAGTAATAATGTATTTATTCACCCTAGTGTTTCTCCATGGGGATCCCGTGTACTTT
Organism: Viscum album; assembly: GCA_963277665.1. Lineage (NCBI taxonomy): Eukaryota > Viridiplantae > Streptophyta > Magnoliopsida > Santalales > Viscaceae > Viscum > Viscum album. Next base: position 172,131,637 of record OY728119.1, on the reverse strand, counting down.
TTGTTAAGAAGAAGGATGGATCTATAAGGTTATGTATCGACTACAGGGAAATCAATGCTATAACAATATTGAACAAGTATCCCCTACCTCACATTGATGATTTATTTGACCAACTGCATGGATCTCAATATATTTCAAAGATTGACCATCGATCTGGATACCATCTATTGTGTGTGATGAAGGAAGACACCCTGAAGACAGCATTTCAAACCAGTTACAAGCATTACGAGCTTACAGTAATGCCTTTTGGATTGACTAATTCACCCTATGTATTCAAGTATCTAATGAATATAGTTTTCAAGGAATATCTCGATGAATTTGTGGTGGTATTTATTGATGATATCTTGGTATACTCCAAAAGCTACGAAGATCATGAAAATCACATGCGCATTATCCTGAAGACTCTTAGAAAACATTAATTATATGGGAAGTTTAGCAAGTGTGATTTCTGGATTCAAGAGATTTATTTTTTGTCCATATTGTCTCCAAATATGGAATTTCCATTGATCCTTATAAGACCAAGGGAATCCTAGAATGGCTAGCACTGATGAGTATAACTGAGGTACGCAATTTTATTACTTTAGAAGGTTAGTATAGACATTTCGTCCCGAATTTTTCCCGATTGGCTAAACTATTAATGAAGCTCACACGTAATGGGGTTAAATTTGTTTGGAAAGAAGAGTGTGAAGAATGTGTCGATGAATTGAAGAGAATATTAGTCAATGATCCTATATTGACTCTACTATCGGGGAATGATGGGTTTGTTATTTATAGTGATTCATCGAAGGAAGGACTTGGTTGTGTCCTTTTGCACAATGCTAGAGTTATTGCCTATGAATCAAGACAGCTGAAAATTCATAAGCAAAACTATTCTACTCTTGATCTTGAGTTAGCTGCTGTAATATTTTCTTTGATGATATGGAGACATTATCCCTATGGTGAAAAATGTGAGATTTATACTTATCACAAAGTTTGAAGTATATTTTCTCACAGAAAGAACTCAACATCAGGAAAAGGAGATGGCCTGAACTACTCAAGGATTATGAATGCATGATACACTACCACCCGAGTAAGGAAAATAATGTGGCAGATGCTTTGAGTAGAAAGGATCATGGAATTATGAACAAGATGAGAGGTGAAAAGTATCTTATATATATAGATGTAGTAAATATAGATATGGAAATAACCATGGAAGGTGAAATATCAATTATTTTTCAAATGGTTGTCAAACCATATTTACTAGAAAGGATAAAGAGTTCTCAGACCGATGATAAAGATTTTCAAAAGAAGATTAAAGCTATGAATGAGGGGATATTGAGTGACTTTGTGTGTGAGGATGGAATTTTCAAATTTGGGAAGAGTCATTGTGTTCCCAATATACCTGATCTGAAAAGAGAGTTCTTAGATGATTCTCATAGTTCCAATTTCTCTATACACACTGGGAGCAGTAAAATGTATAGAGATTTGATGGATTATTTTTTGTGGGACAACATGAAGAGGTAGATTGCTGATTTAGTGTCAAGATGTATGGTTTGTCAACAAGTGAAAGCTGGAAGGCAACACCCTGGAGGATTATTGAAACCTCTTCCCATACCTGAGTGGAAATGGGATAATATTATGATGGACTTTGTCATGGGACTACCAAAGACTCCTAGAAGGAATGATGCAATATGGGTCATTGTTGATTGTCTTACAAAGTCAGCACATTTTCTTTCTATAAGGGAGGATTTAACACTTGAACGTCTAACAAGACTATATATTAATGAAGTTTTTGACTTCATGGAGTATCCCTATCGATTGTTTCTAATCATGATCCTCGTTTTACTTCATGATTCTTGAAGAGCCTTGAGGAGGCCTTGGATAATGAACTTCATTTGAGCACTGCCTTCCACCCTCAAACAAATGGACAATCAAAACGGACTATTAAAACCTTATAATACATGTTGAGATCATACTCACTTGACTTTCAAGGTCTGTGGGATCAATATTTACCTCTAGAATAATTTTATTATAACAATATCTTCCATTAAACTATTTGGATTGCACCATACAAAGCATTATATGGAAAGAGATGTCGCACACTAACCTGTTGGGATGATGTTGGTGAAAGAAAACTCATAGTCCCAGAACTATTGGAGGAAATTATGGAAAAGGTGAAGGTAATCCAAAACCAAATTAAAGCAGCTCAAAGTAGGTAGAAGAGAAATACTGATAACCGAAGGAAGGACTTGGAATTTCAGGTGAGAGATCATGTTTTCATGAAGGTATCTCAATGAAAGGGAGTTATATGTTTCAGTAAAAAAGGTCAATTGTGTCCCAGGTAAATAGGACCTTTTGAAATTCTAGAACGAATTGGGGTTGTAGCTTACCGTTTGGAAATGCCGCCAAGTCTATCCAAAGTTCACGATGTGTTCCACGTATCACTGATGAGAAAATACATGCCTAATCCAATGCATGTACTCACCTATGAGGAATTATAACTAGAATCTGATCTATCATATTGAAAATATCCTGTCATGATTCTTTATATGATAGAAGAAGTGTTCAGAAACCGGACGACTCGTCTGGTAAAAGTTCTATGGGGAAACTATAAGATGGAAGAGGTAACGTGGGATCCCAAGGATCTTATGATGAAAAACCAATCCTTTTCATGCTGTATTATTCTAGAAATTTCAAGGATGAAATTATTTGAAGGATGGGAGAATTTAACACCCCAATCTTACACGGTACGCTTCTCTTTGAATAATACAGTAGTGTGTGTCGTATGCAACTTCAAGTTCTAACACACACCACAACCAATCAAACTAGCCATTTTGAATAGTAATACATACTTTCTGAAATTTTATACATTTTATCTTTCAAAAGAGACTTCATTTTTGGATTCACAATATCAAAATTAGCTTAGGGTGAATTTTTGGTACTTCTCAGATAACTTTCATATTTTGATGAATCGTGAAAATCACTAAATTTTAATTAAAAACAACTATTTTAATCCAAATAACTAATAGTGATAAATTATGAATTTTAGTGGATATAAAGTATATTTAGAATATATTTTTACCACTTAATACAATTTTTGTCATCGGACGTAATTTCACTTTTAAACCGGACATAAACAAGTGTCAATCTTTTGATAGTTATTATTTCATAAAAACACACTTTTTGTTTTGACTGCGGGAATTAATTTTAAATTAATTTCTTCCACTTATGTATTTTGAATTTAGAAAAATAGATTCCATATTTAGAATCAGGAGGTCCAAATTATGTAAGTAGGTAACATTTATTTTTAGAAATTTTGAATAATTACTTCGATAAATATTTTATGTACCATGGTTAAAGGTTAAATTCGGTAAATAAGGGTAAAAATATAATATTATAATAATACAAAATTTCCCTAAAACGTGTCCTAACCCTATTGATTTATAACTTTATGACCATGGGCATCTTTGGCTCGATTTTGGGACCCCATGGATCCACTTGTCAGTGGTAATGACACTTTATATTAATTAAGTAAATGTAAATACAAAAATGGCATAAGAATATATCTTTTAAAAAAACAATTTTTACATAGGGTAATATATGTTATATTTTCGACTATAAATATTCATTAGAATGATAAAATTATTTTCAACATAATGGCATTTTATTTATAATATTTATACATTGAATAATTATATTTATTTATGACACAATAATGATGCAGTATTTTCGTTATTAATGAAAGAATCAAATAATTGGTATTATAAATGATAAAATAAATACAATTTGAAAGTTTTGATGCCATAAACGAATTTTATAGGTTAATATGACATGTTATTATTTTTTTAATGAATTGTTTTCTAATTAATAACGTTTTTAAGACTTTTAAGAAAAGAAATTATTAAATAGTGTCAAAATTGACATAAATGATTTTTTAAAACAAATGTTATATTATTAATTGATATTCTACTCATAAAAATATACAGATCAGTGAAAGGACCTATATAATTATAGTTATAACATTAATGGACCACTTGGGGGTCTCTTGGAAGTATATATTATTTTTATTAACTATATAATATAAAAATACAAAGAGACATGGTAAATGTCAAACTAATTAACTAAGAGTTAAAACTAAAAGATAAGGTTAATAAAGTGACCAAAACCTGTCTAAACCTATTGGTTGAGTTGTTTTCAACCCATCCTCACCTTATCCTTTAAATAAATCAGTTTCAATCCATTATAAACAGAATATGAATTTATTATAAAATAATAATTTAAGTTTTTCCTAAGGTTCCCCTCACCACTCTTATAAAAGGGAACTCCCCCTTCTCACTAATTCACTCAATAAAAGCCTTTTGTCTTGTCCAAACTCTACCCAAATGTCCCCCAACTTCCCTCACTTTAATCTAGAGGCCTTTTTTGATCATAAAGAGAACCTAAGGATCCTTTTTTATCAAATCAAAAGGAATAACCCAAAGAAGAAGTAATGATTTCACCACCCTCTTTCAAGTTCATTTCTTCTTCCACTTCTTCCTTCATTGTTATTTCCATTCTAAAATAATAAATCCGATATATAATATATAATGTGATGTTATTATAAATATTTTACAACCATATTCTATATTCTATCCATCCATTTAATGACATGTCACCATACGTGCGTACGTACGGCTTACCGTCTCCACATCATGGTGTAATTGTTATTCAAAACATTATTATATTGATGGGTATGATAATGATTTGAAATTGATGTAAATAGTAAATAAATAATGATAATTATTTTTTATATGTGATATACCATCCAATTATAAACTATTTTAATTTCAAAATAATCATATTGTCGCTCATGCGTACGTACGGACGACCATCTCCACAAACGCGGTGAGATTCATTCCCCACCGTATCCATTCACGACTAATTTTCATTTGATGATGAAAAATAATTTTTAAGGAATTGATATAATTCTAGATATGAATAAGATAAACCCTATTGATAAAAAACACATCTTATTTAACAAAACATATAAAAGAAAATGAGTAAGTGAACACCCGAAATGACGATAATACTAAAATATTATTAACAAATAAATATTAAAAAATCATATATGATATCATATTTATGTATATGATTCTTATATAAATTAATAGCAGTGATTTAACTATTATATATGAGTTTAACCTACCCTTGATGAAGGAAAAGTACAAGGTAAGGGTTCATTTCAAAGTCTCTTCATTATCCGAGGTTGTTTATACGTAATTATCTTATGGGACCTCTTTATCATCCACATCCATGTTTCTAAAAAATGTATTTCAAAACATTCTTACTATTTTATAGACTATGGGTTAAAGTAATTTATAACCTTTTTGTCTTTTTATAAGATTTTTATAAAGGAATATTTCCATCGTTTTCCAAACAAGGTCCTTTTTAACCTTTTTGACAAAATTTAGGTAAGAATTTTTTTCTAACTTATATGGCGGGTGCGGATATTTTCTACCATTATAAGCTCTTCAAAGCTTAACTTACAATATTATAAGAATATTTTCAAAGTAAATGTTTAATTTTATAATTATGTGACTCTTAAATTATTTCCAAATAGAAATAGATATTTCTCTAAAATGGGTTTTGATTTCATCTATGTCAACATCCTTTGATGGATTTTAAGTTTATTTGGATTTGATTTATTATGATACAAAACAACCATATTGTATTTAAGGTTTTTTGATATGTTTGACTATGGATGTTCATGTGGATGTGCTATTTTTATACCATTCATGATTTATTGTTAATGTATTGACATTTCGTTTGCTAGTTTTAACACGAATGTTTATGATATATTTAAACTATTTCATATTGGGAATGTATTGGACTTAGTAAGTGATGGGTGGAGCTCGCTATAGCTCCTTGATGCATCGGTAGGTCTCATGAGACAACTATACATGGAATTGGATGATGCCCTTTCCCAATTTGGTTTATGGTTTTGGTCGAGGCCTTAATCATTTTTAGACGTCTTGGCCAAGGCCTTGAAAAATGTTTCAGAATGTCTGGAAGTATACATTACTCGATTATGGAAATAATATTGATGGTTCATGTGATCATTTGACTAGTTGAATACCCATGATTATGTTTTATTATGGCATTATTTACTCATCTCATATTCCTTCCATAAAATTATTCATGTTTATTATTGTTAAAGGCATGTGGTTTCAATTATTTACCATCCTTAATATTTATTTCATTTTCCACTGTATTATTTACCCTTACTAAGTGTTTGAGCTCACCCCTTTCTTATGTTTTATTTTCCCAGGATATGTAGAAGATAGATATGATTGACTTGCAGGCATAATCTAGGAGGCTTGGATGTTTCTAATGAAATATATTTGTGTTTTAATGTTGAACTTATGTATTAATATTGCTTCCAATAATACTAAATTGATCAGTCTTTCGAGACATGATTTTCTTGTGATCATTCCATTGTTATTTAATAATGCACAGACTCTGGGTAATTGGGGTCGGGGCGTTACAACATAGATCACAAAACAAATGAATGCATTTCATCACTTTTGGCACTATGATTGAGGAATATGGGTCACATACACGAAATTACACAATCAATTAAGTATTTTTACACCTGTGTGAAAACCCATGGATGTAAATGCGGATGTTTATTCACTATGTGGAAGATTTACATTGAAAAATCATTGGATAATTTTAGCAGCACAATGAGGGTACATAACGATTCATTGAGGGGATTAATGGGGGTGAAATATGGTCTCTCATTAAATGGAAATCACAATATAAGTAATATGGATGTTTTAAAAAACATTAAAAAATAAAAAATTGAAAATAAAATGTCATAATACAAATAATGTACTTGAATATAGAGAAAGAGGAGAAAATAACATACAATGAAAATATGCTACTAAATGACCGAGAGGATGTTTTTAGGAACTTCAGATCACCTTGTTAGGGATTTAGAATGGTATATGGAAATTGAATTCATTATCTAGGGGTTTTTAGGGTAGGAGAGAGGGTTTATGTGTTGATATTTACAACAAAAGAGGGACAAATTCTTTATTAATTTATAAAAATAGTTTGTGGACTCTATAGGATAAAATTAATCAAAACCACAAACCTTAACATGGGTTATGACCATGGATAATACAATAGAGGAGACTTTTCCAATATTTTATATGTCCAGGAACTAGAATACATAAAATAACACCCTTTGTGATGTTTATGTGAGTCATCTTTATAAAGAACTGATTTATAACCCTAAAATATAATATAGGGATCAGAGGATAAGTTAACTGTTTATAAAATTAATCAAATAGCTTCAAAAACAAATTAATTTACAAGGGTAACATATGTCCGATGATGGATTCAATTTATCCTATTTATTAAATGACATTTTGGAAATAATGAGGTCATAATAAAAAACTTATATTTATGATGTAATAAGTTGTTACCCAAAAAATGTGAAGTCTCATAAAATTATGTAAAAATAACAATTTGATATTTTTTACATTATTATTTAAAAAATAATGTTCATCTCCTCGAATAATTTTCTTCATATGTGAATTAAAATTTTAATATTAAATAATAACTTAATGAAAAACAATGTTTTTATGATAATAATAGTTTCCTATGCTGATAAATATTACATTTCACAACACTAATTTATATTATCATTATTAAAGAATTATTATTAAATTATAAAATTCATTCATTCATAAAAAAGAGTATTTTATTTTAATCCTTGTATTTAAAAAAATATATTTTTTTTTATCAAAAACTCATTTTCATCAACTCATATAAATTTATCATAATTTAATGGGATAAATATAATAACTATTTAATTAGATAGAAAATCATAAAAATTCATACTAATATGTTCTAATAATATAAGCCATTTTTACACTAGTGTATGCCCTATGGGTAGTGGTTAAATGGAAGGGGTTTCTTAGGGTGGTTCAATTAACCTAGTATTGTTCATGATCTTAATAAGAATAAAAATCTCCCAAAAAATATTTTACATTTTCTATAGTTGTGGAATCCTAAATTAGGATTGGGAAAGCTACAATTCTGCTGATTTCGTCTCCCTCGATAGCTCCTATATACGGTCTTCATAGTGAATAATTATAATCATCTAGGATATCATTTGTTCTGTCTATTTCATTTGGGCATCAAAATAACCCTGGATAAGCTAATCAGAACTATAAGTCCGCAAAATCGATTTTATGATTTGATAATAAATTTAATGATATTTTAAATCCAATATTATATATTAGTCCAAAATATCCATGGTGGCACCTATATAATTTATAAATATATTAAATTTAGTCAATTAATAAGGGATTTCATTTATAAAAGTTTATATCATAACATTATTCCCCCCTTAAATAATTTCAATCTAGAAATTTTTTCTTATAAATTAAAATAGATGACGGGGATTCTATTTCTTTACCTCTTCTGGTTCCCATGTTTCGTCCTTAAACATTTGTTTTTTCCAAACACTTTGACCAGGTGAGTTTTCTTATTTCATAGAAAATTTCCTCTACAGTCTATTATCATCATTGATCTATCCTCATATGAAATATAATTCTCCATAGGCACTATATCATGATTTCATACAAGTTATGAGTTTGATATGTACTTTCTCAAGATTGATACAAACAACCCATAAAGTACTTATGATGGGTTAGGGTGGATTAAAATTTGATGGGCCATAGATCTTATGTGATAAAAAATATCAATGCAGACGATCTACCTTGCGTTATGCTTTCCCTTCTTCCGAAACCTTGTGGCTTTCTTCCATACTGATATTCAAAGGAACACCTTATCTCTAAACTCAAAATCTATGTCTCATCTATTGTTATCAACAATGATTTTATTTCTACATTTTTTAGATTTCGTACTAATTTGAAGGGTTTGAAACATCACTATCATCTCTTAGATATGATTGTCACACAACAGTTTCTGTTCTCCAAAACCATTCTAGCATGTTGGTTTTAGACACCACTTACCACACATGGTCTCATAAAGTTCTATTTTAATTTTAGAATAAATTTTTTTTTATATAAGGACTCCACTATTTGGAATTATATCATTTATTTATATTCATGAGACTTAAAATGAAATCCATGGTTATATTTTCCAATTTCCATAATAGTATGGGTGATATTTTCATCATAGTGCTGGAATTTTTTTATTCATCCTTTACTTATCAGCATACGAAGAATAAAGATTAAAATTTTGAAATATCCCACATCATGTTATCCAATTAGTTTTTTCTTCAAATATATCTACATATTTGTTTTTACTTATTAATATAAAATAAGAAGATATACAAATCATTTAAAATATCGCTATCCATTTTTTGATTCGATGGGGCACATATTCAGGTTCCAAACCATATAAATACATATTTTGAAAATTTAAACTCTAGGATATGAACCAAATTTTCTATGGATTCATATCAACTTTTAGATCCTCTTTTATCCTCTCAATAATCTATGGTTCAAAATTAAATAATGGTAGAGTGAATATTATTTTATTATTCCTATGTACATTCTTCCCATGTCCAAAAAGATTAGATCCATTTCAATCATCATCTTAGATAGGGTAGCAATATCCTTTCTTATAAAATAATCTAAAACCTTGTTCACCATCCGAGTATGGTAATGGATTGAACAATAATAATCATTTATCAACTATAAAAACATTTTTTTGTATTATATTAAACTCTTTTTTTGGGAATATATACTTGTGGCTTTTATGATCCATATATATATTTCATTTCTCCTCAGATAGTCAATTTCTCCAAATCATCAATGCGATGATCACTATATCCAATTTCAGATCATGTTTTTTATAGTTATTCTCAAGTATCATTAATTATTATAAGGAATATGCTATCTTTTTTCCTATTTCCTGAGAGAAAAACATAATACATTTTTTTATGCATCATAGTAGACCACATTTACTTCCATCCTTGTGGGTAATGTGAGCACAAGAGAAGTGATTAGACTATTAATTATCTTCATAAATATTTTCCCACATCCTTAGTTTAATAAAAACATCACCACATTTTGAGATAGTTTTTTTAGTGGGATTTATGATATTTATTTTCCCAAATATCTTTGATAGTACCAATATAATCAAAGGAAACTACACATCTCCACTATATTTTGTTTTATGGGCCATCCTTTAATTTCCTTGGTTATTGAATGATACAAACACATTCCTTTATCGGTGATATATTTCCCCAGGAATGTTACATGAACTATATAAAACTCTCATTTACTGTAATTCAAATATAATTTTTTCTTTCCCAAGGTATTCATTACAACAATAAAATTCTTCTCAAGATCCTACTTCCTTTTGAAGTAGGGAAAATATCTAAAATAAACACCCCCAAGTATATATCAAAGTAATTGCTAAGTAATATATTCATTATGAATGTTATGATAAATTGATCATTAGTGAGATCAAATAGAACAACTATCAATATTACTGCTCTTATATTTTACCAAATATAGTCTTATGGATATCCTCCTTCATGACATATAATATCCTGATATAAGATCCAGCTTAGAGAATTACCAAGATCTATAAAGCTAATCAAACAGGAAATAAATCCATGAAATAGGTAAATTTCTATTTATCATGATATTTTAGAGATTAAGACAGTAAATGTATATACTAATTGACCAACCCTTCTTCATGAAGAAGAGGACCAGTTAACCCAATTATGAAGAACATGGCCATATAATCCTTGTATCTATATTCTCATATAGTTTCTTCGTTATATTGTTACATACAATTTCATCCCTTATATATTGAGTATTGGATATTGGTAATGATTTAGGTATAAGATCAATAGATAACTCAACCTCACGACATGGTGGAAGACCTGAAATTTTTTTAGGAAACACAACAAATTATTTTATAATTTCCAGGTCATTAAGTATAATATTTTCTTTAATCTCAATAAATTGAGTTAGATATAATTTCCCATTATACAATAAAATCCAATATTGTTTTTATTAAACCAAATGAGATTTATTCTATTCCTTGCATCTTTATAAGATTATAGGTTGATTTATGATATGAAGGGTAATTTCCTACTCTTGAAAATTCATGTTTTCTCTATATAAGGAAAGCCAATACATAACAAAAAATACATCAAATTATTCTTAAGTGAGTATCATAAGGTACACAGGATATTTCAGCCTATAAATTTAGATATGGGAGAAGTTATATACATTGGATTCAATAATTTTCCCATGTTTTATTTTAATAGATAGTTATACATCAATGTTTTTAGGTGGTGTCCAAATATTTATTCTAAATTTACATGATATGAAGGAATATGTTGAACCATAACCAAATATTATGTTCACTATTAATTAATGAATAGACATCATACCTATCACCACATAATTTTTGGGATCCACATATAGAGTTTTGGTGATATAATATTTCCTTCTCTTTCTATGCCTAAGAGGTTTTTGGAGTTGGTTAACATCAACATCCCTTAGCCTAGTTAATTGATTCATAAAGTAACTTGTTATTTTCTATTGAAACATTAGATAACTAAATGTGGTTTTTTCTATAGAATTTCATTATTATATCTCATTGGTTTGTTTCTTCCATTTGCATTCTCTATATAGGTTTCCTTATTTCGTTCACCTAAATAATTTCATTTTCATCATCGAGAAATTTACAAGATACTTTTTCCCATACTTTTTAAAACTGGGATGTTGGAATTTATTTCCCCATGAGATTTATCAATTTCCTTTATAGAATTCGAAAACATTATTCACTTCCAATATTCAAACCCAGAAGACCCATGAGATTAACTAATATCAATTTTGACATTGTTGGAGATTTTGAAAATTTCCTCATAGTTGTCACAATGTCGAATGACTCATGGTTTTGGTAGACTCATCATTATCCCACCAATGAAGTGGTAAATTTTACTTTTGGTTTCAATGAAAAATAGTAATTTGTACCATAAATTTATTTTTAGGATTACAAAATATTGTTAGATAGATTATTAATCCTTCTTATTGAGTCTAAGGAAATCCTTCTCCAATTTAATTCCAATGGAATAAGTGAAATATTTATTGAAAGTCATTTTTCATAATTTTTCAAATACATAACTTACCTTATAGGATTTGTAGTTTTATTCAACATCCACCATTTATCTACTTCTCTCATCATAAAAACATATCCAACATGGCCATCTCCTACTCGAAGCATTGAAGTATAGAGATTATATTTTCATTGCAGTTAATCTAAATTTTCGTGATTAAAGGATCAAAATATCCACTGAAAATTATATTTCATTATCATATAAAGGTAAAAATTGAAAATTTATCTTTCTTTGTGGGATGTGGGTTTTCCCCATGATTCATGATTCTTTTTAGAACATCAGTTAATTGAGAAAGTATTTTAATGAAGTTATCAAATCATACTCCCATTAGGTTTGGAATCTCATTTGGGTAAACATTACATTGCTCATCACATTGGTTGTTTTATCGGATCCTCTTAGTTCTATTGAATATGTAAAATAAAGGTAAAATTAAAGATAACATTTTTAAAAAATGTATAACATAAAATGAGATACTAATGAAATTTAACAGATAAAAACTAAATGATATAAATTCCATAAACTATGAATTTATATATTTCAATAAACATTATCCATGGTATATTTCCTAAAAAACTTTTTCCATTTTTTCCCCTTTATAATTTTACATAAAGAGGTTCAGAATTTACTAAATGACACACTCGAGGTGTATTAAAAATGGTTTACAACAATACATCAGGTTGTGATTTAGTCAAATCCAAGGGCACCCTTTTTGGGGGTATTACCCCAATATACACCAGTACTAGATACAAATCCAAATTTATTATTCATAACAATATTGTTTTCCAGGGAAACATCTTACTCTATAAATTAATATAATATAGGGATGTTTTTCTTTGGTTGTTCTTATCCCTATGTATTTAACTGAATTTTTCTAATCCTAATCCCTGAAATATCTACATCTTGCCTATGATACCAAATATGAATACCCATAACATGAAAATTATTTATTTCATGATTTATTAAATAATGTCACACATTATATAAACCCAAAAGATCATGAGACCTAGTTTCTTTAGGTAACGCAATTACACGATACATGGGTATGATGAAATTATATAAAAACATATAAACATGTCCTTTCATTCCATAGATATTATAATAATGTACATGATAACCTCTTAATTTATGTTATAAATGGGTGAGTTATAAATCTTGGAATGGTAACAATCAAAGAGAAACATGATGGACATAATACTTGTTTTTCAAGTGGCATATCAAGGTGAAATAAACCAGGTGAGCATCATAAACATGAACATTGAGGAATGATATAAGATGAAAATACCATGAAAATTCATGAATGTGGAAAAACATAAATAATAACATCATACACATAGCTTACTGCTCAAATCCAATAAATCATAACATAGAGTGCTTAATATAACCTCCTACGAAATATACATGGCCTCTCATCAGATAAAAACACTACCAAATGTACTATAGGTCTATATAAATATTGGACCACTCATCACATTCATATAAGGAACATACATAACCCCCTAATTTTGGATTAAGGTTAAAATGCATTAAATTCCCTAATAAATGTAGGATATGTTCATCTTTTTGAACACCAATGCATGTAAATTGGGATGGAAATTCACTAAAAAATGTTTTGCATTTAAAAATTTTAGTATAATTTCCATTGCATAATGGGTGTACATAAAGATTCATAAAAATATTTATGAGGGTTAAAGGTGGTATATATTTATATAAAAACATATGTTTTTTAATAGGTATTCATATAAATACATTACAGTATGAACAATTGAAAATAAAATGATATAATATAAATAGTGTGCTTGAAAAAATAGGAAGGGCAGAGAATCCATTACATTGAGAGGAAACATATAAAATATTGGGGACGTTCTTAAGATCTTGGTAAGACCATTTTATGGATTTATATATTGATATGGAGAGTAAAATAAAGATCAATGGGTTTTTTGTGAAGTGGAGTTGTTGAATGAGTGAATATTTATAACAAAATACTGGGAATTCTTTATTAATTTATAATATTATATTTAGGACACTATAGGATAAAATAATCAAAACGAAAAAACATACTATGTTTTTACCATGATTTATACCTAATTTTATTGATGTTAAATATTTTATAATACCAATAATCTAACTTAATAAAATAATACACTTGTTGATGTTGAATCCAATCATGTTTATAAATAATTGATTTAAAAAACTAAAAATATAATATAGGTTTTGAGGGATTCATTAAGGGTTTATGAAATATACAAAATAACTTCAAAATCATGTCATTATAAAGGGTAAAATTGTTGTTAGTATTTTATGAACATTATAAAATTTATTACATCCCTTTGAGCAATTATGATTTCATAATACATTCCATATTTAATTTTTACAAAAAAATAAACCATCTATAAAAATTATGAATAATTCACCATTGGATAATGCCAACATTATGATTTAAAAAATAATACTTCAGTTGTATGTTTTTTTATAAATACGATAATTTTAAATTTTAATTCATAATTCTTTTTTGTTAAAATACATTGGTTTTGATGATAATAAATACTTTTGGGGGTTTATAAATATTATATTAAGACTCAAGAAAATATAATATAATGTTTATATAAAAATTATATAATAAGAATATATTATAAGAATAAAAGTTTTATATTATTTACAAATTCATTAAAAAGTGTGTAAATTAAAATTGTATATTTTCCAAAGATACAACATAGGCCACCTCATATCAAAATATTTTTTTATCAAAAAATTTTAAATTATTATAATTAAAATGGAAGAAGATAATAACTATTATATTAAAATGGAAATTAAACAAATATATACAAGTATGTACTAAATAGAAAATCCTTTATTACACCCTTCTGAGATCAAAGGGGAATTTTTGTGATGGTGGATTATCTTAGGGTAGTTCAATAATTATGGTTTGGGACATTATCTTGATAATCTTGAACTCATATCATAATATTTCTTCACATAATTTATTTTATAAATATTTTCATATAGTTGGTTATTAGAAAATCATAGTGATTTTATCTCCCTTGGAAGCTCTAATAGATTGGATTCATGGGTTATGATCCTACTGATCTAGGAAATCATTTCATTAATTTCTATCAATTGAAATTTATCATAACCCTTAATTTTCTAATATTAACAGCCATAGTAAAATGAATATGTTATGAATGGAATTTTAAATCAGACTTGATATATCAGTATGATATAACTAAATTATTGAATATTTTTTTAGAATTATATTTCATTAACTTAATCAAAATATAATTTCATCTATAAAATCCTAGGATGTTGTAATACATGAAATATTTTTCATTTATAATGTAATAAATTTATTCATATAGTTCCCTTGTTGTTTAAAAAGATATAAATGTTTTCAATTTATAGTGGTCATATATTGTCTATATTCATTAAAATAAGTTATTATTATTTTTTAAGATCATAATATATTACATATCTCTACATGAAAAATATGTGATTTGATAAATTAATCAGCAACCTCAAAAAAATTATAAATGAGGTTTATAATGTTTTTCCTAGAGTGAACATGAATTTTGTTTTACAGTCAACATGAGTCTTATAGGATCTCATTACATATTCCACTCAATATGTCTATGGATGATGAGGAATATTTTTTAAATTTAGATATGACACAATTAGTGAAAAATAAGCGAATATGTTTCTCTATATCCCAGATCAGAAGTTTTTTCAAATAAATATTTCTAGTACTATGATTATATATTTAAATATATATTATATATTTGAATTTACTACAATTAAATTTGATATATATATATATAATAAATTTTAATTATTTATAAATTTTAACTGAGCTATATGGATTTGTTTTCAGTTCTCTCATGAAAGAGTGAGAATGAATGGGTAAAATATTTAGAATGTGTGAAATATTTCAAAATACAGGTTAAAATATATATCATTATTTTTTATTAATCAATGTATATTGTGAAGATATTTTACTAAACTCCATCAGTAAGATTGTGCGTGAAGATGATTATTAGAAAAAATAACAATTTAAATTCTTTTTTTAGTTTAAGATGAATTAAATGAGTTGTGGTACATCATTACATATGATTAAATTAAACATCCATGAATTATTGTCAACTCTAATGTTTATTCACTGATATGCTAAATTACTGAGGCTGAACTAGTCATAAAAATATTATTGTTCATCCTTTTTAGTGTATTGATGATTCTTATTAATTTTATACCAATTTCTCTCTCTAATATTTCACCAATTCATTCAATTTTTTATTTCTTTTCATTGGATCATCCTTTTTGTAAAGTTATTATTTAATTTTATTGACACCTCACACATAGTTATGCCTCTAATAAAATGTAAGTGTAGGTTATTATCACCTAAATACAATGTATCAAGACACATTTGGTTCTTTTACATGTTATAAGACAAAGGGTTAGTGTTGTTCCATAGAAAATATCATGTGCTTCCTCTACCTATAAAAGTTTGATGATAGGTTGAACCCATAACATTATAAAAGACATTATTTCATATCAAGTTTCATTCATTTAATGGAGAAGTGGGTAGTAACGAGTATATGTGAGTTCATATTGAATAAATAACTATAAAATTATAGGATTTCTTAGTATAAAAATTTTATTACACTTCTTATCTGCTTGATTCCTACACATTCACTATGCATATTTTATTTTAACATGCATAGTTAATTTATTTCACATGAATGGTTTTAATATATTCTAATATTTTTATAAATGTAAATTTTGAAAAGGTCTATTCACCCCTCAATTTTATCATTACATTCTATATTTGGACCAATAGATATTTTCATAATTTAAATGAAAATTATTCATTATATGTATTAGTGTATTCATCATTTAAATTTTCTTTCAATCACCAGTAATATATTTGAAATTTCATCATCCATGAGGGCTATGATTATCATTATTGAAAATATTCCACAAAGCTAGTTAGAATTTCAATTTTCATGCCTACATAAAATAATATCTTCATATTATAACAACTTATAACAAAACATGTGTTTATCTAGATAAAACATTTTTGGGCTACCACAACATCAACCATGAAGTAAATGGTTCTCAAAACATCACAAAGGGATATATATAAAATTATAATAATTATAAAATATATGGTTTAAATATAATATCATCATTTACTTAAAATTAAATTTTCTTCATAACACCAAAAAAATTGGGTCTTCTTCCATAGACTTCTCTATGATGTGATCTTTTTATCCATGTTTTGGATGTATCTCAATTTTCAAAACTGGAATCAATTATTATCTCATCCTAAGAATTTTTCATTTTTTTGTATTATTCTCCATGAGAAGAATATAATATTACATATAATTCATCATGAATCATAGATTAATAATTTACTAAAGATATATGATAACCAATTTTGAGCACAACATTATCATATTTTTCTTTATGATTTATGTTTCAAAAACATTTCAACCTCTAATATTTTTCTAAATTCTAGATCCTAACATATACTCATCCAAGTACCATTTTATATCATTGAATTTCCCCATACTGAACTTCCCATTTTATTGTGTTTGTGTTTGATTTCAATGAAGGAAGTCACTATGTATATTTTCAATGAGTATTTAATAAATAGTTATGTTTTGAAATTTAACACAAGTAAAATGAGAATCTTTTAATATAGTTTGTTGGAAATAAAGATGATTTTGAGACCATTAATGTTCAAGAAGAGGTTTAATATATTTAAAATTAAATTTATAATTGTCTTATTCAATGAATGGATCCCCAAACAACATCTGATTGACTGAGCAAGTCTTCATAGAAAATAAAATTACAAACTAGCGTGAAGGTGTTGGGTACTACAAACAAGAAAAGTTAAATGTTGGATACTATTAAAAGTGTTAACTTATAATATTAGTGGAGTTTAATACAGGATAATTTGGTTTGTTTTATAATTCAACATGTTAGTGTATCCATCCATGTATAATGGTTATGAATTAAAAAGTGGTGATGATGTTTTTAATAGGAAGTGAAGGTTCATGGAATATAAGATGTATAATTTATATGTTTTAAGAGTTCTTGGTAACGGGGATAAAAACTTTTAGATATTCTGATAAAATCCTCTAATGTGTTTTGAACGTATTGAAGTGGCCATTAGATCATTGAAATGGGTTATATACTTTATTTTTAATCATTCAGGAATTTTATGTTTATGGTTAATATTTGGGTATATGTAGAATTTTTGGTAAGGATCATATTATAGACCAAGTAATAAAATATTAATGATAATTTTCTTCATATAAATTATATAAGAAGATATAATTTTTTCATAAGCATCATCTATTGATTGTGTACACATCATCTCACATTTCACAACAATTATAATGATCTTCATAACCAAAAATTCCACTTTATAAGAATGGGAAATTAACATTATCTAGAATTAGGTACTTCATAATTATAAATTAATTCTAACCAAACCTGAATACAATCTACAAAAAATAATTTGTAAATCCATGTATCCATCATCTGTATAGAGATATGTTTGTACTAATATAAGGTCATAGAAAAATAAAAGATGTTTTTATACTTAAATATAATGATTATAAAAATGATATCAAGATGTTAAAATAAACTTGGATAATTTGAGGACTATTTTTATAAAAATATAAATATGAAACAATAAAGATGATATAATTAAATTTTTCTGAATAATTTAATCTTAACATTGATATATGATAAGATCTAATAATGATATATTTTGAGAGACATTTTAGGTCTAAAAAATATGTGATTCCAAAATTATTTAATTATGATGAAAATTAATTTTGAAGACACTAGAGTTGTGTTTTAAAGATCTAAATATCACATGGGAGTTTTTAGTTATGATATTTATTTGATTAATAGATCAACAATGTTGGATGATATTCTTATTTATATAATGAGTCTATACATTTAATTTTCCAAATTATTAAATATTGAAATGAATAACAATACTTGATGATATGAGAGCATTGATTCAATGTTATTTATATAATAATGATTTCTTACCCAGGTTTAAGGAATATTTAGAGGACATAGGGATGTGTATAGATTATATGTGATTCATATATATTGATAATAATAAGTGAAATAAATTTATTTTATAAAGGAAAGATCTTTTTCATAATATTTCACAAATGTATTAGTTATGAGTTATTTTCTATTGTTTAAATTATAGATTTAAATAAATGATTTTTAGAAGAATGAGAGAATAATTTCCATCCATCTCGAATCATTTCGAAGAGTTATATTTGGTTTTTAAAATAAAACATGGTGAAATATAAATTTAATGGGAACTACTGTAAATTTATAATATAATGTATTAATGGATACAAGAGGACTTTGAAATCACTAAAACAAAATATCATGTACATAAAATTTGAAAAAAATTGGAATAAGATTAAAAATATTGATTATAATGAGATATTTTCTATATTATAAATTTATATTGAATATTTTTAGGTGGCATACAATTGAAAATAAAGAAAAATGAGATAGAATAGGTATTTGTGAATAGATATCCCGATCCAAGTTCATATAGTATGAGATCTATGTGGGGAAAAGAGTAAGATGAACTTATGCAGAGAATTTTGATCATCTGGGGGTGAAAGATGATGGATGAAAAGGAATCATGGCATTAGTTTTTGTATGATATTTTGATAGTAAATTCCATGAATATTAGAATAAAATATCCATGAAGTGACTTACATATTTCTAAATTTCATATATATATATATATATGTCTATCCATTGAATGATTGATAATTGACTGGAGAAGTATAGGTTATCAGTTTATAATTGAAGACTTTTATATAAGATATAAATTATAAACATCATTATTTGTATATTTTATAAATAACCTATAACATTTAAAGACTCTATATGAGAATAGGAAGATCAACCTTGTTGATGATGAAGTGGCCTTAATAGTATTGTTGGTTAAAATTAATAAAATGGGTAATAAAAAAACTTGTGTATACACTGTGGGATGATTTAGAACCTAAGAGACTCATTGTATGAAAGGAAAACAAAACATTAATCCATGATTTCAATATTTATGTTCATTTTTGGAGGTCCTTAGATAAGGATACAATTATACACATGGTAATATTCTGTGTAAGAGTGGGAAACAACAATGATTGTATTCAACGATTGATTAAAGTGGATAATACTTGATTAAACAAATATAAATTCAAATAATGAGGCATGAATTAGATATTTTCCTTTTAAATATACCTTTTTATTTTTCTTTTTATTTAATTTCATTTCCTATGTTAATATTCTACCATTAAACTTAAAATAGATCCAATTGTCTTAACAAAAAAATGTATATCAAAATTATGTTAATGAATCAACCTTGATTTAGAAATTGGTAAAAATTATTCAACACCTGTTTCAACCCTATAAAGTGTCTTAATTTATCCTTATGTGTATTAATCTTTTGTATCATCATGATGATATTTAAATTTGTTAAATTTGTCTTCAAAAACCCATATATAAGAGTAAATGACACAAGTGTATTAGTGTGAATTTAGAATTTTTCAAATTTCATATTCAACAAAATTGAGATAATTTACATATACTGTGAGATAAATTTTATATATCACTCATCCATACCATTATATATCACAGTGAAATCCCTGAATTTCCATATTCCAGAATTTCAAATTTGAGATTCTTTTTTGTATCTATGTGTCTCCAAAACATTGAAATATTTATTCGTTGGTAAGTCTAAATCCTCTCCAATGTATTTAGTGTAATTTTAGAAATCATTTTTTATCCCATTACGTTTTTGAAATTTCTATATTCAATTTACTAGAAGCCATTATGTACTCAGTGATGCATTAAATTTAATTTGATGGTTGTTGATGACTCTTAGAGTTTATTTTACGTATCCGGAGTAGGATCAGATCTTTTTATAATTCTCCATATTTAGAAACTCTCAATTTCACCTAAACATCTTCAATAACATCTTCGAGCTAATCTAGCCACACCAATTGATCTCTATAAAATTATAAGGAATATAGAAACCCCCTAAATATATCCAACTTTTATACTTAAGTAATATCATCAACACCCATAATTTTCAACCTTATTACTATACTTCATCTTTTATATGCACATCAATTTCCATCTGTAAATTATATTTTTGATTTTTTCATCATCCTAAATCATTATGTTACACATATTGCTACCAATACATCCCTAAACTCGAGATTTAATTAATCCTTCTAAAATTCGGATGTCTGTATCCTCTAAGTAATGTTCATCATTTAAAAATAATTTTTCTAGAGTCACTCCAATAACCATGGTTTGATTCCAACTAACACACAAATATCTTCTTAACTTCATCAATTGGTATCCAACATTATCAGTCCCACCATAAAAAAAATGTTTACTAAGCTCAATACCTAAAACAAAACATTTTATAGATGAATGGTAACATTAGATCCACAATCATCATATTTTTATGGGATACTTTCATGATTCTATTTATTTAATAACTCAAACCAAGAAAACAGAAATTATATCCCATTACTAAGTTAAATATCTTCTTAATTTATATTACTAACAAATGAGTGGATATTTATAATAGAATAGAATTATATTTCTTCCAAGATACATCAAAATCCTAATAAAATATACAATATCTTTTTTCCATAGACACTTAATCACTCACGGGGTTCTATAATCTCATCATTTATTGGGTTTTTTATCATCATCGAGCACAAATTGATATATTTATTATCAAATAATACTATAACAAAAAAAATAAGTATTATATGTCACCAACTTTAGTTTTATTTTCAATACCTTTAACTTCTTCACATAAGAAATTATCTATATGATCTTAATAGGTTTTATTTTCAATAATATGCTCAAATGTTTTACCTCTTATTGATAAAAATACATGGTTAAAATACTAAGGGAAATGCCTCACCTCATTATTTATTTCACATGGTTATCCTTTTCTAAATTCCACTCTCACACTTTAATGGGATGAACAGTGATTCACTTGATAGAAGGATGAAATCACATTTCAATTTAAAATAAACCGAAAATTAATGTACTCTAAGCCTACATGAGAAATATTTGATGAAGAAAACTATATTGATTAACATAGACTTCATTATTATCCATAAATATCAGAATATATTGAACCAATATTAGTTATCTCTTACTAAATGATGATAGAGAAACATCACACATAAACAACTACACTAATCATCAATAAACACATTAAAAAATTAATGTTCGAGAATTTTAGTCAACCATAAATAATTACATGAACCATCCCCTGTAAAAACCATATTGGATTTAACATAAAATAAAGATTTAAAATGGGAAATAATACCACAAAATTTATATCCTTATAGAAATATTATGTTTTTAAATGATATAATAACAGTCTGTATTTGTTTCTTATTTTCCCCCATAAATTGATATATTCAAATTTCATTTCATTATTGTAACACCCCAGGTAAATAAATAATATAAAATTTTCACATTTATCCAAATTTGTGAATAAAATATTGATATTACTTTAAAGGGGATGTTATGCTCGATGGCGTACCCAACAAGAAACAACGAGTTTCTTGGGAATCTTACGTTGCAGTCTAATAATAAAATAATATTATTTTAAATGGTAGTTAACATGTAGCCGTTGTATTGGCGGGAATGGATATAAATAACTAAAATATGATTATATATGTTTTTAAATGTTTTTACATTTATCCAATAAAAGATAAAGGCTTAAAATACAGAAAGAAATCAATTTTAGGCGTATATGCCCTAGTTTTCACTAAAGGTTCACTTATCGCCTTTTGATGGCGTACTATCATTAAATATAGTTTTGATCACTCTTATACATTCTTTTGGACCAAATAAAACTCTTCTTTAGAATCGGGACATCAAATTTTACTTTGTGTAATTTTTTGGTATTTTTCCGATAATGTTCATTTTTTAATGAATAGTGTAAAATGTTGTATTTTAATTCAAAACCTCTTTTTAATCTAATTTATTTATATTATTAGATAATATTTTGAATTGGTTTTAAAGTGAAATTAGAAAATATTTTTACCATTAAATCCAATAGTGGTCATTGGAATTAATTTCACTTTGAAATCAGACTTAAACTAGTGTCAATCTTTTGATACTTATTGTTTTATAAAAACATGCTATTTGCTCTAACAGCGGAAATTAATTAATAAATTAATTAATATGACTAATATGTTTTGAATTTTGTAAAACTAACTTCATTTTTGAATTCGGAATATCAAATATAGCTTAGGGTGCATTTTTGGGATTTTTTTGAAAAACTTCAATTTTTGATGAATAGTGAAACCACTAAGTGGTACTTATAAAAGCTGATTTTTCGTTTAAATGAAATTTTACCACTTATGTGTTTTGAATTTCAAAAATCCGACATACATGGTTGTCATTAAGAAGTAAAATGTGGTTCAATGGGATAAAAATAATTTTTTTGGTGAATAGTAACTTATTAAGTTCTTAATCGCGATTAGTGGTAATTAGGGTTGTTTAAGGTATAAATAATGCTTTAATAATATAAAATGACCTAGACACATGTCCCAACCTTATTGGTTGTGTCATGGCCGACCAAGACAAGCCATGGGTCAACTTGGGGACCCCATGGAGACACTTTGGTTGGGAAATGACATAAATAACGTTTTATTTAATGTAAAAGTAAAAATGACACAAACATAATATGTTTTACAAAACCAATTTTTATATGGGGTTATAAAGATCAGATTTTTGATTATAAATAGTAATTGGAAAGCTAACAAGATTTTCTACATCATAGTATTTTGTTTATAATTTTTAGACATTAAATAAATTAAATTATTTATGACATAATAATGATGTAGCGATGACATCATTATTTGACGATTTAAATAAAATGGAAAGATAATGTAACATCTATGAACTACACATGTCCAAAACTTATTGGATGAGTGTATTTCGAACCCTTATCACCTTATCCACGAATTCTATCAATTTGGGACCTTTTAAAACCGAAACACATTTTCAAATAAAGTAATATTTCTTTACTTTCCAAAAGTGCCCCTCCTCTCCTCTTATAAAAGGCCCCCACCTCTACCTCATTTCACACACTCCTCAAGCCTTTGGCTCGGACAAACCCTGTCCATTTACTCTCTACACATCCCTCTCCTCATCCTAGAGGATTCCCTTTGGGTATAATCCTTTCAAAGGAAGCCTTTAGGCTCAAATCAAAAGGAGTTACACTTTTAAAGGTAATTCATTTTCTCATGTTCATTTGTTTTATTTTGCTTCTCCAACCCCCTAACCTCTTTTTATTTATTTCTTTTGTAACAACACCAGTATCTTCAGTATACTAGGATGTTTTTATAAGATTTATTCTAGCTACACTCTCACACAACTACATCAAATGGTTAAAGAACATACGGTTTCTATGGATGGCGAAATTGTGCCTCCCGAAACGATGATTGGTCAATACTCATTTAACACCTTCAAAGGTGGCCATTATGATGTCATTATTTTTATATATGATATATAATATGTTTATGTTTTACTTATGCTTCTTTATTTTTCATTTCTGTCTTACATTTATGTCTTCCATTATGGGTATACGCGATATCTTCATTTTAGGAAGTGCGGACTACCGCCCCCTCAAAGTGATGTGATTCGTTAATGCCATACGTGGGACGTATAAAGGATGGATTTAATGTTATTATATATGATGATATACTGGAATTATTATTTACCTCTATATAATTATTATTTCTTTCCATTAAAGTATGAGATAGAAATGAAAGTAGCGTTCATGCGTACGTACGGCTTACCGTCTCCATGAACGGTGCATTTCATTTCTTATTCCCAAATGTAATGTACTATTATAAGAACATATATATAATAGATATATATGATGTATGATACATCTAAATGATTAATATAATTCTGGAATTAAAATATACATACCTCTCATATAGTTTTAATTCCATTAATATGATATAGAAATGAAAGTAGCGTTCATGCGTACGTACGGCTTACCGTCTCCATGAACGGTGCATTTCATTTCCTTCCACTAAATGATTATGTGATTTTATAAATACATGTATATGATGGGTTTATATATGATATATATGATATCAAAATCAGGAATGTCATTTTTGGATATAAAGATCCATTGACCACACGAACAACATGTAATTGTAAGAAGTCCACTTTCGACTTAAGAACCAAATATCGACAAAACAAACATGATTAACTTAAATGATTAAATAATGTTTATAACATGGTAATAAGTGATATAAAAGGAATAATTAACTTTAAAAAGGTTCTTAAGGAAGTATAAATTAACTCAAGTTTATTATTCAGGAGATTAAAGAAAGATCGAGTCAAGTTGGACCCGAGGTAAGGGATCCTACTCCTCACTTTCTTTTTAAGTACACTCTTTTATGTCATTCCCTCTAAAGCTCATCTTTCTTGTTATTGGGATGTTATTATATATTACACCTACTGTAATTTTTATGTTCATGTGATGAGAGACCCTATTCTCTCTCATCAATCCATTTTGGAAGTTTTGAGTGGCGCTGATAGGCTGCTGAATTTTTGTAACAGATCTAACCCTTCTCTTTCTCTTTAAGTACTCCCCTTTATGTCACTTATTTAAAGCTCCTATTTGTTATGATGGGGGATGTTATTTCATATTCCTCTTGATATAAATTTTGTTGTAATGTGATGAGATACCCTATTTGATCTCATCAATCCATTTTTGGATGTTTTAAGTGGCGCCGTTAGGCTGCCGAGTTTTCGTAAGTGATTTTTCATCTCACTTTTATTCCCGTGAGATTTATGCTACATTTGCCACAATTTCCTTTGAGTGGTGTCTGTACTGACCATTATTTTACTCATTGTGTAATATTCCTTCATTTATGAGTATTTACATCAATGATGTATTTTCCTTCTTTCACAGGTCGTATGTTTCGAAAGATACTCAAGTCAGTAAGGGAACCTTTCACCCTCCTCTTTTTAAAAGACTTCGTTTTTTATGTCTTTTAATTCACATACTATTATTTTGGGATATGTTCTTCTATATCCTGATTGATGTAAATTTTATGTCCAAGTGATGAGATTCCCTTTTTATCTCTCATCAACTCATTTTCTGAATTTTTGATGTGACGCCGTTAGGCTGTCGAATTTTACCAAGGGAACTTCTTAACCCAATTTCGATTTCTTTGGGTTCAACATGTAGTTATTAAATATGTCATCCTTTGAATATGTGTGAATAACCTTTGATTGTTTTACACTTAATATCCACTTATATTGGGTGTATTTATATTTGTCACACATAATTATGATATTGATTTATCCTTAAGTTAAGGATACCTTCTTTATAATGGATTTCATCTCATTTTACATTTCTTTTGATACTTCATTGTTGTTATGCACCAATTCACTCTTATATGGTGTGTATACTGTCCTTTGACATATTATATCATGAATCCTTTCATTCTCATGATATTATAAAGTTCATATTAAATGTTATTCCGCTATTATTTGTATTCAAGAGTCTCTCATTTTGTTAAAAACTCTTTAACAAAAATATCATTTTAAATGTTTTAAAGATTTATTATTCTAAATCTTTATATTTAATGTCCATGTTTTCAAAAAGGTTTTCAGTATTTATTTATATGGACATTAATGTTTTAAAATTATAATTCCATTAAAAGCTTCAAAGTGGTATGGGACACTTTGATTCAAAAATCCCTTTTAAAAGGTTTTTGAAAATGGATTGATTAATTGAATATCTGGGAATTATTTATTGTGATTGAAAATGAAATATTGTTATTGAAACGTTTATATTTTCCATATTTTATGTGTAATAATGGTACTTGGACATTATGAAGGGTGGTGCCGTGAATACCAGGATGGGTGGTTACGTTATAACCTCCAATGCATTGGGTATGGAAGTCGGCCGTATGGCTATTCCATTAAGTATGTATGGAAATTGGTCGTATGGCTATTCCATTAAGTGATATGTGTGGAAGTCGACCGTATGGTTATTCCACATAAGTATGTTTATGTCCCAAGTTACCTTTATATATGTTATGTGTTCTTTATATGGGTTTTATGGTAATCCTTTGGTTACAAAAAGGTAAGTAATGATACTTTTTTTTCAGTGAAAAGTTTTTACTACTTCATGAAGGTGAAACGTATTACATTGATAAAGTATTCATGGTTTACTTGTTGTTTTGAAAAACTAACAGTTTTCATTCTTTTTGTATCCCTTACTGAGCTTCTTATGCTCATCCCATGTTTTTGAAATGTTTTTCACAGGACATAGCGTGGAATAGGGTCAAGGATGGGATCAAGGGAAAGTCATGCTACCTAAAACATGGAACTATACATGTTTCTTTTTAAGAGTTTTTATTTTATGGAAATTTAGTAGAAGCGAATACTTTGTAATCTTTTGAGATGTAATAGTTATGTCCTAATTCTCTAAAACTCTAAACCTGAAAAGATCCTCAATGTGAATTACTCATTTAATTCAATATTAAGTAAGGTTTAAGGTCGGGGCCTTATAGTTGGTATCAGAGGTTGGTTTAGATAACTTTAGAGGTTAGGGTATTCTTTAAGCATAAGTGAAATTACCATAATGGTTAGGATTTCAGAAAAAGTCCTAGTTTTAGATAAAGTGAATGAGTAAGTGTATCTTAGTGTTTACCTTCCTCATTAGTACATGATGGTTTTGTTGATATACTCACACTGACATTTCTATTTTTAGTGAATGGATGGATCTAGCAGGAACCAAAGAGACAATAGGTTTGAAGGAAACTGTGGTGGTTCTCTGATTAAGATACTAGATAAAATGGAGGATTCAATGAGGAAACTTGTGGTTGTTCTAAACCAAATATCAAGGAGTCATGATCAACCACTTCAACCTTGGTGAGTTCTCTAATGCATCATGTACGAGATGGCCAACCTGATGTGGAAATTCAGGTAATAATTATTAAGGTAACCATTAGGGTTTATATGATACTTAATTTTTAGGTAATTATGGGTTACTCTATGATATGATGTAAAATGAAAGGAATGAGATAAACTTGAGGTTAAAATATGTTATGATTATTCTTGAAGATTTTATCTCATTTTGGGGAATGTTTTAAGAATTATATAGTTTTGGAAAAAGGACAACACGTAGACCGTGTGACATCCCGTCGCGTCGGACAAAGCTGCACGAATCGAACCCACAACCAATGTGTGACTGGTATTTATCGCCTACCACTGGACTACGTGAAGTCCCTGGTTAGTTTGACTGATTCATTCTAGTTATATGATTTTATGAATTAAGAGTAAGTTGATTTTGGGTTATTTATGAAAATGATTAACCAATCATGGAGGATATGTGATTAGGTTAATTAATTTTCGAAACGAGACTTTAAGAGCAACTGATATTGTTTGGAGATAAATGTTACGATTTATCATGGAAGACTATGTGACTAAATCCTTCAAATATTTGGGTTTCAATCTTATATTGGTTTACTTTGAAGAATTTTATGGACAAATTGATTATAGAATGGTCCTCGTTGAACTTTGGGTTTTGTTGGACAAATTTTGGAGATTAAGAATAGATTTTCTTTTTATAAAGGGTTATCCTTTTCTGGATTATCTGATCTTGTAATAACCTTTTTGGGTTTGGTTAAAGTCTAAATATATGGGAAGTATATAGTTCTCTTTTGTGGATTAGGAGATTCTCTAGAAGTTGATTATCGTACTCTTAATGCGAACAAGTCTCCCTAAATACTCGTCTTTTGGAAAAAATATGAGTTTGATTAAGGAATCTAGTAAAAGTGGAAAGTCAACATGATAAGTGATTATATTTCCTTATGAATAAATTCCTCAATAAAAAGTAACTTAAAACAAAAATGTTGTCTATTAACTTTTCCTACTGGGGAATCGAATACCATTTAACCCATCACAAGTTTGTGATTTTCTCATTGTTAACTTTCTCCTAGACATGTTTACTATCACTCTCCCTCAAGAACATGACCCTTTGATTTTTCTTCCATGTCCATGTTTTTCTACATGGAATCCTAGTATGGGTTAACTCGGGTGACCTCTGTACTTATCTTCCTTTATTTTATAGTGAGTGTTTTACCGACACTTGTTCTGATGTGGGACGTTCAAGGATGTTTCCAACCTCAATTTTAAAAATTGCGAGGACGCAATTCCCAAAAGGGGGGAAGGATGTAACACCCCAGGTAAATAAAGAATATAACATTTTCAAATTTATCCATATTTTTGAATAAAATATTGATATGACTTTAAAGGGGACGCTATGCTCGATGGCGTACACAACACGCAACAACGAGTTTCTTGGGAATCTTACGTTGCACTCTAATAATAAAATGATATTATTTTAAATGGTAGTTAACATGTAGCCGTTGTATTTGCGGGAATGGATATAAATAACTAAAATATGATTATATATGTTTTTAAATGTTTTTATATTTGTCCAATAAAAGATAAAGGCTTAAAATACAGAAAGAATTCAATTTTAGGCGTATATGCCCTAGTTTTCACTAAAGGTTCACTTATCGCCTTTTGATGGTGTACTGTCATTAAATATAGTTTTGATCACTCTTATACATTCTTTTGGACCAAATAAAACTCTTCTATATAATCGGGACATCAAATTTTACTTTGTGTAATTTTTTGGTATTTTTCCGATAAAGTTCATTTTTTAATGAATAGTGTAAAATGTTGTATTTTAATTCAAAACCTCTTTTTAATCTAATTTATTTATATGATTAGATAATATTTTGAATTGGTTTTAAAGTGAAATTAGAAAATATTTTTACCATTAAATCCAATAGTGGTCGTTGGAATTAATTTCACTTTGAAATCAGACTTAAACTAGTGTCATTCTTTTGATACTTATTGTTTTATAAAAACACGCTATTTGCTCTGACAGTGGGAATTAATTATTAAATTAATTAATGTGACTAATATGTTTTGAATTTTTTAAAACGGAATTCTTTTTTGAATTCTTAATATCAAATATAGCTTAGGGTGAAATTTTGGGATTTTTCTGAAAAACTTAAATTTTTGATGAATAGTGAAACCACTAAGTGGTACTTATAAAAGCTGATTTTTTGTTTAAATGAAATTTTACCACTTATGTGTTTTTAATTTCAAAAATCCGACATACATGGTTGTCATTAAGAAGTAAAATGTGGTTCAATGGGATAAAAATAATTTTTTTGGTGAATAGTAACTTATTAAGTTCTTAATCGCGATTAGTGGTAATTAGGGTAGTTTAAGGTATAAATAATGCTTTAATAATATAAAATGACTTAGACTCGTGTCCCAACCTTATTGGTTGTGTCATGGAATACCAAGAAAAGCCATGGGTCAACTTGGGGACCCCATGGAGACACTTTGGTTGGGAAATGACATAAATAACTTTTTATTTAATGTAAAAGTAAAAATGACAGAAACATAATATGTTTTACAAAAACAATTTTTATATGGGGTTATAAAGATCAGATTTTTAATTATAAATAGTCATTGGAAATATACAAAGATTTTATACATCATATTATTTTTTTTATAATTTTTAGACATTAATTAAATTAATTTATTTATGACATAATAATGATGCAGCGATGACATCATTATTTGACGATTTAAATAAAATGGAAAGATAATGTAAAATCTATGAACTAAACATGTCCAAAACTTATTGGATGGGTGTATTTCGAACCCTTATCACCATATACACTAATTATATCAATGTGGGACCTTTTAAAACCGAAACACATTTTCAAATAAAGTAATATTTCTTTACTTTCCAAAAGTGCCCCTCCTCTCCTCTTATAAAAGG
This sequence comes from Viscum album, assembly GCA_963277665.1. Lineage (NCBI taxonomy): Eukaryota > Viridiplantae > Streptophyta > Magnoliopsida > Santalales > Viscaceae > Viscum > Viscum album. The sequence continues at coordinate 172,100,558 of OY728119.1, read as the reverse complement.
CCCCCACCTCTACCTCATTTCACACACTACTCAGGCCTTTGGATCGTCCAAACCCTGACCATTTACTCTCTCCACATCCCTATCCTCATCCTAGAGGATTCCCTTTGGGCAGAATCATTTCAAAGGAAGCCTTTAGGCTCAAATCAAAAGGAGTTACACTTTTAAAGGTAATTCATTCTATCATGTTCATTTGTTTTATTTTTCTTCTCCAACCCCCTAAACTCTTTTTATTTATTTCTTTTGTAACAAAACCAGAATATTCAATATACTAGGATGTTGTTATAATATTTATTCGAGCTACACTCTCACACAACTACATTAAATGGTTAAAGAACATACGGTTTCTGTGGATGGCGAAATTGTGCCTCCCGAAACGATGATTGTTCAATACTCATTTAACACCTTCAAAGGTGGCCATTATGATGTGATTATTTTTATATATGATATATAATATGTTTATGTTTTACTTATGCTTCTTTATTTTTCATTTGTGTCTTACCTTTATGGCTTCCATTATGGGTATACGCGATATCTTCATTTTAGGAAGTGCGGACTACCGCCCCCTCAAAGTGATGTGATTCGTTAATGCCATACGTGGGACGTATAAAGGATGGATTTAATGTTATTATATATGATGTTATACTGGAATTATTATTTACCTCTATATCATTATTATTTCTTTCCATTAATGTATGAGATATAAATGAAAGTAGCGTTCATGTGTACGTACGGCTTACCGTCTCCATTAACGGTGCATTTCATTTCTTATCCCCAAATGTAATGTACTATTATAAGAACATATATATAATAGATATATATGATGTATTATACATCTAAATGATTAATATAATTATGGAATTAAAATATACATACCTCTCATATAGTTTTAATTCCATTAATACGACATAGAAATGAAAGTAGCGTTCATGCGTACGTACGGCTTACCGTCTCCATGAACGGTGCATTTCATTTCTTTCCTCTAAATGATTATGTGATTTTATAAATACATTTATATGGTGGATATATATTTGATATATATGATATCCAAATCAGGAATGTCATTTTTGGATATGAAGAACCTTTGACCACACGAACAACATGTAATTGTAAGAAGTCCACTTTCGACTTAAGAACCAAATATCGACAAAACAAACATGATTAACTTAAATGATTAAATAATGTTTATAACATGGTAATAAGTGATATAAAAGGAATAATGAACTTTAAAAAGGTTCTTAAGGAAGTATAAATTAACTCAAGTTTACTATTCAGGAGATTAAAGAACGGTCGAGTCAAGTCGGACCCGTGGTAAGGGATCCTACTCCTCTCTTTCTTTTTAAGTACACTCTTGTATGTCATTCCCTCTAAAGCTCATCTTTCTTGTTATTGAGATGTTATTATATATTAAACTTACTGTAATTTTTATGTTCATGTTATGAGAGACCCTATTCTCTCCCATCAATCTATTTTGGAAGTTTTGAGTGGCGCCGATAGGCTGCCGAATTTTCGTAACAGATCTAACCTCTCTCTTTCTTTTTAAGTACTCCCCTTTATGTTACTTCTTTTAAGCTCCTATTTGTTATGATGGGGGATGTCATTTCATATTAATCTTGCTATAAATTTTGTTCTAATGTGATGAGATACCCTATTTGATCTCATCAATCCATTTTTGGAAGTTTTAAGTGGCGCAGTTAGGCTGCCGAGTTTTCGTAAGTGATTTTTCATCTCACTTTTATTTCCGTGAGATTTCTACTACATTTTCCACAATTTCCTTAGAGTGGCGTATGTACTGACCATTAATCTACTCATTGTGTAATATTCCTTCATTTATGAGTATTTACATCAATGATGTATTGTCCTTCTTTCACGGGTCGTATGTTTCGAAAGATACCCAAGTCGGTAAGGGAACCTTTCACCCTCCTCTTTTTAAAAGTCTTCGTTTGTTATGTCTTTTAATTCACATACTATTAAGTTGGGATATGTTCTTATATATCCTGATTGATGTAAATTTTATTTCCAAGTGATGATATTCCCTTTTTATCTCTCATCAACTCATTTTCTGAATTTTTGATGTGACGCCGTTAGGCTGTCGAATTTTACCAAGGGAACTTCTTAACCCAATTTCGATTTCTTTGGGTTCAACATGTTGTTATTAAATATGTCATCCTCTGAATATGTGTGAATAACCTTTGATTGTTTTACACTTAATATCCACTTATATTGGGTGTATTTATATTTGTCACACATAATTATGAGATTGATTTATCCTTAATTTAAGGATACCTTCTTTATAATGGATTTCATCTCATTTTACATTTCTTTTGAGACTTCATTGTTGTTATGCACCAATTCACTCTTATATGGTGTGTATACTGTCCTTTGACATATTATATCATGAATACTTTCATTCTCATGATATTATAAAGTTCAGATTAAATGATATTCCACTATTATTTGTATTCAAGAGTCTCTCATTTTGTTAAAAACTCTTTAACAAAAATATCATTTTAAATGTTTTAAAGATTTATTATTATAAATCTTTATCATTAATGTCCATTTTTTCAAAATGGTTTTCAGTATTTATTTATATGTAAATAAATTTTTAAATTATAATTCCATTAAAATCTTCAAAGTGGTATGAGACACTTTGATTCAAAAATCTCTTTTAAAAGGTTTTTGAAAATGGATTGATTAATTCAATATCTGGGAATTATTTATTGTGATTACAAATGAAATATTGTTATTGAAACGTTTATATTTTCCATATTTTATGTGTAATAATGGTACTTGGACATTATGACGGGTGGTGCCGTGAATACCAGGATGGGTGGTTACGTTATAACCTCCAATGCATTGGGTATGGAAGTCGGCCGTATGGCTATTCCATTAAGTATGTATGGAAATTGGCTGAATGGCTATTCCATTAAGTGATATGTGTGGAAGTCGACCGTATGGTTATTCCACTTAAGTATGTTTATGTCCCAAGTTACCTTTATATATGTTATGTGTTCTTTATATGGGTTTTATGGTAATCCTTTGGTTACAAAAAGGTAAGTAATGATACTTTTTTTTTCAGTGAAAAGGTTTTACTACTTCATGAAGGTGAAAAGTATTACATTGATAAAGTATTCATGGTTTACTTGTTGTTTTGAAAAACTAACAGTTTTCATTCTTTGTGTATCCCTTACTGAGCTTCTTATGCTCATCCCAAGTTTTTGAAATGTTTTTCACAGGACATAGCGTGGAATAGGGTCAAGGATGGGATCAAGGGAAAGTCATGCTACCTAAAACATGGAACTATACATGTTTCTTTTTAAGAGTTTTTATTTTATGGAAATTTAGTAGAAGCGACTACTTTGTAATCTTTTGAGATGTAATAGTTATGTCCTAATTCTCTAAAACTCTAAACCTGAAAAGATCCTCAATGTGAATTACTCATTTAATTCAATATTAAGTAAGTTTTAAGGCCGGTGCCTTATAATTATGACTAGTCTTATTTGATTTACACACCACAGAAGTCCTACTGATGTTATATGAAATATTTCAAAGAGTGAAAAAAATTATGTGATGGAGAAATAACCTTATTATACTGTAATTATAAAAATCACCTATGTATTCCAATCAATTCATCACCCTCAATTTCCATTACATAATCAACAAATTTCTAGTTATGGGAATATTTTTGGATTCTCTAATACTTTTAGTGGTACAACCAATGTTAATATTGTCTAATAAATTAACATACTAAATTTTTTATTTAAAAATTGTAGATAAGTCCATATGCGTGAAAACATAGTCTTCCAATTATAAATTTAAAGTATCATGAAATAATAGATGTTCTTAATTTCTTCTTTATATAGGTTCTTATTTACATGAGACATTAAATCACATGTACAAAAAAATTTCATACATTATTTCGATAGTGCTATAAATCTATTTTTCAAAATATCCTCCTTTTATAGAAGAACTAACATGGATTTTCCATTAGTTTGACAAACAATTATTCAACTTCCAGAAAATATGTCATCATTTATTGATTAATCTTCTTTTTAAACCCTCTTATAAAATCCATGTTCATCATGTGGAATTTTTTTCATTATAGAACTCTCAATCTCTTATGATTTTCTTGTTTTATTTATATATCTATTTGAGTTACAAAAATATTCAGGAAAAATTTCTACCATTAATATATTTACCTAATTTTTTATAGTTTTCTTAACCAAAATTGACTTACAATTTTTATGAAACATCTAATGTTCTTCATCTTGGATTTCTTCCCCAAATCCATTCCTCTAATTTCATTTTTGTATTTATTCTATCCTGTATTATATATTACATCATTCAACTCTATAACTCATGGTATATTTATAATATTATATGTTTTCAACTTTTTATACACAACATAAAATCATATTTTGTTTAGAATGATTCCCAGTTTTACTGTTGGATGTATTTTGTTTAGAAATTTTTTTTTCTTTATACCCAAATTAAATTTCACATACTTTTTTCTGTTTCTCTTTTATATGTTACTAACATTATTTCCCTTATTATATATGAATCATGTTTTATGAATTAATACCTAGAATAATCATCAAAATGACCAAATCTATAAAAATTATTACATATATCATCCATGTATCCAAATATATTTATGATGGATATATTCAATCCCATCAAGTTCTATTAATATTTCTTCTTATTCCCGGGTTTTTTCTTAATTATATATTCAATTTCTTTAATCTAGGCCTTATCTTAACTTATTTCATTGAAATTTTACTATAAAATTCAATGGAATTATTCTAAAATATATAAAACAGCAAAAGGACCAATAAACCTTGTTCTTTTTCCTAATTGTTTGTAGCATGATTTGTTTTATATATTAATATTTTTTTGTAAAATATCAAAATTTGAGGATATTCATAGTGATAATATTTTTTTATAATGTTTCATGTGTAACCTTAACATTATGACGTATTTCATAGAGATATTTTGATAAATATTTCCTTATATTGTTATTTAAAACTTGTATAAACAGACCAAAAAATAGTATATAGTTTTTTTTGGTTAAGACTATACTTACAATAAAATATTATTAAAAAAAAGAAATACACATGCTCAAATGGAAATGAAAAAACGGGGGTAAGGGTCAAGGGGGAAAAATTGGTGTAATTTTAGAGCATTTCCCTTAACAATATCCTTACATTAAAGTGGGACAAAAAGAAGACAAAAATGAACTCATACAATCAATATGGACAATTGAAGCAATGTAGTCTGCTTCATGATTACCTTCTCCCCATGAGTGATGGAGGATAGTGTGATATTTTATAAGGCCTTTACACCTATGTATATCGTAAATAATGGACCAAGTTATAATAATCATATTTTTATATGAGTAAAGGATGAATGTTGTATCCATTTTGATGGTACCAAGATCAATATTATTCTTTCAACATTATTCCAGACTAATGCATATGGAACAAGATTCTTCTAAAAGTGAATCACCATACCCATAAGATTCATTGAAGGTAAAGATCAAAGATCCAAAAGAGTTAAGAACTATACATCTCCCCCACATAATGTTGGACCACTGCGCATGGAAAAAACCTCTGCTAAAATAGATTTACCCTACACATATGATGCACTGAAGGCAATGATCATGGATCTAAATGAGATATGAACATTACCATTTCTGTGGGGATTTACATGGTTTCTTATTGGTTGACCTCAATAACCTTTTACCACCAATATGAGTCTTTCTAAATATTTCATTCTTTTAAGAAAATATCAACGTAACCCCACTCGTCATAGTAGTTTGGGAAGATTTAAATTGTTTTGATTTAATATTTATCATCATAAACTTTTATTCCAAACACTTCATGTCTAGAGAAATATTATAATTCTCAATTGATTTTATTACTTTTTTTTATAAATTAATTTTTATATTATAAATGTAATCCCCATGCATAATACTACTTTATTTTATGTAATTATCAAGATCCCTAATTATTTTTCCTTGGATATATAATAAATAATATTTTACTAAATTAGTTGCGTTATGAGTTTTTTAAATGGAATGGATATTCTATAATTAAATTTTAGAAATCATATATATCTTATAAATTTTAAATTATAATGAATCATCATCCATGGATAATTGTTATATAGAAAAAAGACAAGGAACCATTGGAAGCCGGTCCTAAGAAAATTAAATAAAAATTATGAGAGTTAGGAATACAAGGGGTTATTAAATAATTGAGTGTGCAACACCTCACATATGTCATCCTCCACAATTGAGGCACAATAATCAGGCACCATGAAAGACCACATTCCACGAAGATCAATAAGTTCCCGCTTTTCCAGAGCATATGCCACCTTGTTGGCCTCCCGATAGACATGTGAAACCACCAGGCGCATTTTCATGACCTTGTTGAGACAATAAACCCATTGAGGTAGCACGCACCATGGAACATTACATGTCTTGGTCCTCAATGCATGAACTGCAGACTCGGAATCAGATTCAAGCCATATAAACTTCCAATTAAATCGAACAACATACCTGACAACATATATCATGGCCCAGATTTCAGCTTCGAATGCGTTTTCGATTCTAATGACATGGTGGATGCATCCCTTTAGAAACCCATGGTAGGTCTGGAACACCCCCATGCACCCCAATGTACCGGGTGCGCCCGACGCAGCCCCATCAATATTCACCTTGAGACAAGGCACCATGGATGGAATCCACCAAATATGTTTCAGCATTCGAGGCTTGCACGACCGACCCGAAACACCAAAATTTCTCAGAATTTGAAGATCATCAACTGTGTTGGACATAACACCATCCTAGACTATTGAGGTAGCATAAATATCCCTATGGAAAACCATCATACATTTCTGTAACGTGGAGTGTGCATCAACCAACAACATGTTGTTATGAGTTTCCCAGATATCTGCAATTACATCAGTAATAGCCACCAACAGTAGGTTTTGAATTTTCTCACTGCATTGAGCATGCTCCATGCCAGACAGTAGGTCCAGAACCGGCCTGCATGGGTCAACCACAATCCCGAACAAATATCCAATGTAATCCCAAAGATGCTTGGCCCACCTGTAGTCCATGAAGACATGCTCCATCGAGTCCTCCTCATCCCTGCAGATGGAACACAAAGACGCCATTTGCAGGCCATTCCATTTGATAAGGTCAGTATTTGGCCTTCTATTTTTCCACATTCTCCATATCAAGAAGAAACATGCATACCGAATGAAGTCATCCTTGAAATGAAGGAGCCATGCCGGGGTAGGAATTAGATCCCAAAAAGTTGTCCTGTAAAAATCCCTACAGTTAAACTGCCCAGTTTTGGCATGGACCCAAATCAGAGTATCAACATCCATGAAATCATATCCATTGATTTCATTTTCCACATGCACAGGAATATCAAATATATGAGAATGAATTTGTGAAGGAAATGCTGAAATAGACATAGTGTCTACATCTGTTGGAACATTAAGATCCCTAAGGGGCTGTGTGAGCCACTTTGTTGTCCAACAATTCAGGGTGGAATCCCTACAAACCAACCATTTAGTATCCTCCACTATCCACTCATACGCATGCTTGAGAGATGACCAAACCGATGAGGCAAGATAATATTTATAACCACTGAGAAGAATCATTGTAATTCTATTCGAAAGGAATTCATCGTCAGATTCATGTGTGATCAGGTTCCATGTGAATTTCCCAATCAAACCATCATTAAAGGTGCAGAGGTCCTTTACCCCAAGGCCCCCCATCTCCACATGCTTTATGTATTCCTTCCACGCAACTGTAATCAGCTTCTTCTCATGTGGTTACCCCGTCCATATAATGTTCTCAACCATGATCTAAAGCTCCTTAATAATTCCTCTCGACCATCTACAAAGGGAGAAGGAATAAATGAACTTTGATGTGATCACTGAATTCACCAGCTAGACCCTCCCGGCCAGTGACATAGCATTTCCTTTCCAACTGGCCAGCTGATGTATAATTCCAGCAGAAATTCCCTCCAAATAATGCCTTTTCACCTTTCCCAAAAATAGTGGGACCCCTAGATATCGGAAAGGATGTGATCCTCCCCTCACCCCAAGAAACCATACAATCCTGTTCTTTTTGCCGACCGGAACCCCATTCCCAAAGACAATAGAAGACTTTTCCTAGATAATGTGTTGGCCATCCACACCCTCATAATGACTGAAGAGGGCCTTAATTGAGTATATAGTTCTCCTTTAAGCTTGTCCATGTAATAAGATGTCATCTGTGTACAAGAGATGAGATTGGGCCTGCCCACTCTCACCAGCCCTGACCTACTTGTACCATCCCATTTGACCATGGTTTTCGATACACCAACTAAGATAATCCTCTACAAGCACAAAAAGAATTCCAGAAAGTGGATCACCTTGCCTCACCCCCTGGTGCACAGAAAAAACCCCTCGGGACCCCATTGACAAGGATTGAAAGCCTTGTAGAACTAGAATAATGTGGATCATGCTCACAAATCTAGAAGAGAAGCTATAACTCTGGAGGACATCCAAGAGAAAATCCCATTTAAATATGTCAAAATCCTTGGATATGTCAATTTTGATAGAAAAGTTCCCTTCCTTTGACTTCCTTATCCAACGGTTGACACTCTCAAAGGCCATGAATAAGAACTTTTGGATGTTCCTCCCATGCAAGAAACAAAATTGATTCATGGTGATCATACCATCAACCATCCCACCCAACCATCTCATCAAGATCTTGTTGATAAGTTTGGTTATTATATTCCCAAGAGCCACCGGCCTGAAGTCCATGATGTTAAGGGAATTCTCTTTATTGGGGATAAGTGTAATGAAACATGAGTTCATACCATGTGGCATGTAAGAAAAAGAGAAGAAGTCCTTCATGGCCTGCTCAATATCATTCTGTAAAATGTCCTGGTAAAACATGAAAAAATTATTCGTAAATCCATCAGGGCCCGAGGCACTCTCTAGGTTGAGAGATATGAGGGCGTATCTGATCTCCTCTTTACATGGGGAAGTAGTTAGGAGTTTATTTGACTGATCATCAAGGTAGGAGCTGATGTTGTCCACCATATATTGAATCCCAGACTACCCATTATCAGAGTATATGCCCTTAATGTACTCAAACACATCCAATGCAATCTAATTCTCTTCTATGTAGAGTATCCCGTAAATTCTAATCACCTTGCTCCCTCCCCACGCCCTCATTTCTTTGTACAATTTATTGAAGAACTTGGAATTTCTATCCCCTTCCTTTAGCCACCGCACAATCAGTTGGTTTCTGACCAATCTTTCCCTCTCCATTAATAGATCATTGAGATTTTTGTGGGCATCAATTTTCTCTCGTGACACCCTCAGGTTCTACCCATGACCAGTCTAAATTCTTTCCAACTCATCCTTTGATTTCTTTATATTCTCATCCAGTTTTGAAAAGGAATCCCTGCCTCATGCTCTTAGGAGCCCCTTAATATGTTTAAGTTTCGTATCCAATCTTTGCAGCAGACTTCCAATTGTGTCAAGTTTCCATTCTTCTAAAACAAGTTCCCTATATCCTGGCATCACAATCCATCCATTGTTGAAATGAAAAGGAACAGGGGCTAACCTTCTCACCTGATTATCAACATCATTAAAAATTGTGTTGTGATCAGAGTGGTGCATAGGTAGGGTGAATCCAGAAACACCATGTGCTAAAACCTAATAATTAATCTTGACAAATAATATATAAATCTTGCTAGCTTTTTTCCCTTCGCAATTGTATCTACACCATGTGAAATCATCTCCAGAAATTGCATCTTGATCCAGATTGAAGAAATCAATACAGTAAGAAAATTCAGTGGAAAAAATCTTATTAGAGTGTTTCACTTTTTCATTTATGTTTGTAATAATTTTTTCATTGCTATAATATATACAAAAAATATATTCTCATTATATATTAAATTGAAAAAAATTATATGATTGAAAACATTACTTAGAAAATTATTTAAGTAATTTATTTCAATATAGTATATTTTTATAATTGATTTTTTGATCCATTTTGTTCATTTTTAATCCTGATTATAACAGACGATAAAAAAAAATTTGACAATCTTCAATTAGAATAGTAACTTCTATAATTAAATGATGATATATTAATAAAATTCCATTTTCAAATTAATTAAGTTCTTTTTATGTTATGATGTTTTAGAAATCACATGCATTACTTTAGTTATTTTTTCCAATATATTTTATATCATGTTATATTTAATAGACTATTAAGAACCATTAAATATGGTAACATATCTATTTTACATTAACTATTAGAATTATTATATATTAGGGGTTATGATAATGTCTAGTTCACATAAATAGAAGAAGCGATGACCTCGACCGGTAGGATCGTACCTTATAAAGCCTATTTATCAAATCATCCAAGGAAGAAAAAATAACTATTATTTTTCCCTGATCAATCGCATGATGAGATTCAATAAAAAAATAATATGTGAAATAGTATATGATATAGGTTCATGATTATTGTGAACATTAGCCAAACCTTGGTCAGGAAACCACACTAAGAAAGTATCACCATCACACACCATACCCATAGGGTATACAATGGTGTAATTTGGTGTTATATATTTAGATCCTAATATAATAGATATGTATATTTTTATTTTTATTAAAATAATGATTATATTTATCCTCATTTTTATTAATTTGTAAATGATTAAATAGTTACTTTGACAAAAATTATATTTTGATATGAGGACAAAAAAATTTCATTTTGTAAATATATAGTTTCATTCAAGAAACTATTTTTTTGAGTTCATGAATATTTTAAATAAATTTTATTTTAATAAAATAAAATTATTAAATAAAATTTATTTAAATATATTTGATAAAATAATTTTATGATGTCAAATGTAATGATATAAAAGACTGAAACTATTATAATTGCAAAAACATATATTTTTTAATAAATATTGGTTTTTATTTAAAAGAATAATTTTTTTAAATATAAAATTATTTTGATAAAAAAATATTATTAATTAAATTTTAATTTTATTCTTATCAAACAATGAATGTTTTAAATTTTTTTGAGACAATTGATTTTTTTGTAAACTTAAAATGTCATATTTAAATATGGTATGTATTATGAGTTCATGAAATCCAAAATTTATGTATTAAATACTATAAAGAGTGTCAATGACCAGAATTGTTTTCCCCTTGAATATACTGTATATTTTAGGTTATTTTAGTACTATTATAAACTGTTAATAAGTCCTTAGAAACATGTATTACATTTTATGGTTTTAAAGACATTTCCTAATGAGCATGTCTCATATCCACCTCAGCAATGGTATTATTTATTTATGATTTTATTTATTATAATTATAATATATTGTAAAAACCCCACTTTTTTTACCCCATTAGTAAAAAAACATGGGTAGGTTTGTGGGTTTTATTATTTTTATCATATAGGGTCCAAAACTTTTGTTAACGAATTAATAAATAATTCATCTCTCTTTTTCTATAAAAAACCTCCAAACCTCCCCCTAATCATCACTCAATACATAGTGATCATGAATTTATTCTACCATTACCTATATATATCACCAAAGGGGTTCCCAATATCATAATATTCTCTACCCTTGCCTTTTGAAGAACCCTCTCAAGGTAAGGGATCATCTCCACCAATTTATTCAAACACTTCCATGGTATTATACATTTTAATTTCGAATTATTCATGATTTTATATATTTTACACATCTTTATTACTATACATATGATTTCTATGTGATGATACAACACTTTTCACTCTCATTTAATTCTTACATGAATATTTATATACACCTATTATGATGCCGAAATTTACCTTGGATTTTCAATGAGAATCATTTTTGAAGTGAATAATCATACCCATTTCAAATAAACGTTATTCACATTGATGTAACTATAATTAATATATTGGGAAATTCTATGTATTTTCCCCAAAACAATTTAATCATGGGGTATAATGTTATGAAATAAGTTCAAATGTTGTATGATCTTTGTGGGACACAAATTCATGTATATGATATGAATGTGATGAGTAGGGATAGAATTATATAGAACATAAATGCAATTTGTAATATTTATATCTCATTATATAACATGTATGGTTCATTATACGTTATCCTATGAATTATATGTTATGATTTCTTGGAAGTTATACTCGACTTATACTTATAATGTCATGTTTTTTTTGTTGAAATATTATTATGTTTCGATTATTTTTTAATCCTTTATGATGGTTGAAATTTATGATTATTATTATCATCATTATATGCAATCATGATATTCATCTTAAATAACATGTAATACTTTACCTTATTATATGATTTTATTATTCCCTTACCTGGTTTTATTCCTCACCCATTTCTTGTGTATTAACCCAAAATATCCTGTGTAGTATTAGATGATTGATGGAACATATTTTAATACTTGGGAGTTTTTAAATAATGATTTCAAATCCATGTTTCATGTTATTTTTCAATCTATATAATTTCCCAAATAAACTTGGACTCATGATCTTCTAGTATCGTATTATGTATACCTCAATTTAATAAATCATGAATTAAGGTTTATTAAATACATGTTTTTTCATAGTTTGTATCAAAAGAATGTGTAGTTATTTTTGGATATGGGAATTAGAAAACCATAGTGAATTACTTTCGAATAAATATAAACATAGTCAAATATCACAAAATTTTGGTAAATTATAGAGTAATTGTTTTCCAAGAAAATTTAACTGGGTTTGGTTAATACAAGTGGATGAGTATATAGAATAGTTGTACCTAGTTTTAATAACCCTAAAAGAGTACATTGGTCTTGAATTGATCATCACATAGTGAAAAAAGTCATTTTTGCACAACTGTTTTGACACACTTGTGGGATATGCTTTGAAAAAATCACGAGTTCTCTATGAACAATTCTGAAAGGAAATAAAATTTCTCATAAAATTTTATGTTAGGAAATCATTCGAGGATATCATTGATTAAAACCAATAAGTTGATATCTTAGAGAATATATATCATTTATGAGTTTTCAAATTAGATTTCGTGGTTTCCAATTTATGTGATTAATAGTTTAAAAAATACCATCCCTAATTTCCCATTTAATTTAACCAATGGATGAAAATAGGGGGAATTGTTCCAAAAACTATTATGAGGGGAAATTTGATGAATTTTCAAATGAGATTCCCAACACAATGGAAGGATTTAATAAATTCATGATAATACTTTTTGAATTAAATCATGTTCTAAACCGAAACATAAATCAGGTTGAAAACCCACATAACCATACAAATTGTCCTATGGAAATTGAGACCTTTATGAAATAAAGGGCTTTGAATTTTATTATAACATATGATCCATTATTCATTGAACAATGTATAAATTCTATTTTAAAGATAATTTTTGTCATTTAATGATATTAATATGAAATGGTGATGATTATTTTTTTATTGTATGGAGGTAGAATCTGGTAAATGATTTATTTTGATAAAACCAATATGAATCCCAAAAAGGTTGTCGATGTCATATAGTTGAAAGAGTTCCGAAAAATGTTTTTTGATAAATATTTTATTCACACTCTCCAACTGAAAATAGATAAGGAATTAAAATCCATCAATTAAATTAATATTTAGTCCATTGGGATTAAATGGTAAATATTAATGACTTTCATGATATGGCTATGGATTTTTCAACTCCCATTAAAGTAAACTTGGCTGCTTCTTTGGTTGGATAAATCCTAGTGTATGAAATATTCGGCTATATGAGAACGTGAATGTTATGAAGATTTTTTTTGATGTGACCTCAATATTCAAATGAATATCATATAATCTCTTTCATATCATGGGTATGCAGATATAACGAAAAAGATAGATTTGAATTCATGGTGAATGATGGAGAAATATTATGGGCAATGAATGTTCAATATCCTAGTTGTAAATTGTGTTGAGAGAAAAATCCATGAAATTTCCAAAAGGGGGAAATAAATTTATTTAGGTGTGTGAAGGTAATAAACCTACCCAATTAATGATGTTCTGATAATCCAACCAAATATCTTTATGAAAGGACTTACCCAGTCATCCATTATCCCATTGTCTAATGTTTTGACATCATGGAAAAATTAAAATATCTTAATCAATTCACTATGCCAATTGATATTAACCATAAACGACGAAAAAGACCTTCAAGTCCCAGAGGGACATGAAACTATTTTTCAATAGAAACTAATAGGGAAGATCCTTAAAATTAATTAGAGAAATGTATGATATTTATTTGTTAAAGGATAGAAAATGAACAGTTTGATATGGGTTTTATTCATTGTTTCATGTTATGAATTTTTCATAGAACTATTTAAAGAAAACCATAAAAAGGAAGTTACATTATATGTGGAGACATAAAATCGGTTTATTATTGTATACAATATATAAAACACAAACCTAAACAAAATTTGTGGGATGAATTTCCTAGTAAACCCTATGATAGTACCTTTAGTGAAATTGGATTCTCTTCTATATATGGATTATTTTTCCAGAAAAAATTTCTTGGGGAAATAAATAATATTCACTTTCTCAAACCATTATTTGATTCTATAAAAGTGTAAGGAGGTGGATGAATCTATTTTGGTATACTCAAATCATGAATTTGTATTATTTTATTTTGATAATGTGTATCATTATTAAACTGTTGAGACTAAGTAAAAGATAATCCTTGATGACATTCCATTTCAAGTGGAATTTATTGATGTGTTTCTAGAAGAATTTATTATTCTTAATCATAGTAGCGTTGTTGAGTTCTCAATCTAATGTGTATTTGGATATTTTCCAATATCGAAGACTCCATATAGAATGGAAACCATTGAACATGAGGTGATGAAGAATAAATTCTGGGATAATCTGGATAATGGTTTCATATTACTAAGTACATCACTATGGGGTGCATAGGTCCATTTAGTTAAGAAGAATGATGGGCCAATGCACCTCAATGTTAATTATATTGAGATCATCATGTTCAGGATAACTAAAATGTATTATTTAGCATGTATTGGTGAATTATTCAATCATATATATGGATCTCAATACATCAAAAAGAAGGATATTGGTTGATATATTGTCATATAATGGAGAAGAATGAGGATACACCAATTACTAATGTTTGAACAAGGTATTATTACTATGCGTTTTTAGAAATTAAATTTGAAAACAATAAATATATAAATATCTTCATTGACATAATGAATATATTTTTTGGGACTAATTAGAATTTTTTTATTAATATATCATATTCTTATCTACTCTAAAAGAATAGAGGAATGTTATGCGAATTTTAATACTAAATTGAAGACCTTGAAGAAACAAGGGTTGAATGAAAATTTGAATAAATGAATTTTTTGATGGACCGATATTAATAGGTTATGGTATCACCAACATAAGTTTATCTATGGAACCTATTAAATTATATGCAATTTAAGGGTAGCAAAAACCAAAAACTATGATTTATATATGTATTTTCCTTCTATGTTCATTGTATTATCAAATATTTCAGATACACTTCTCATAATCATTATTCCCCCTACCCAAGCTGACTCGGAAGGGGTGTATTTTTTATGGAATGATGAATTTGAGTAAATCATGAAAGACAAAAATAAGAGTATAGTAACTACACCTAAGATCACATTACTAACTAGTGGTGAAGTAATTTTAATCTAAAAAACATGTCAAAAAATATATTTGAATTTCTACTCATTAGAGATAAAAATGTGATATATTATGCCTCCCAACAATGAATGATTCAATAATAGAACCATTAAACACATGATATAGAATGGGATGAAGTGATCATAACATTAAATATTTTATTACCTTATTATTTTGGGGAGAATTATAAAATATATGTAGAGAATAAAATCATGAAGTGAATATTAAAAAAAAGATCTCAATATGATCCCATAATGATGGTTAAAACTAGTAAAGGATTAATATTGTTCACTGAATTACCATAATGGTAAGTTGAATATAGTGGAAGATTATATCGGTATAAAGGATCCCACAATGCTATCCTTGATAATGATTTCAAGGTATCAAATCTTATATGAAATGAGAAATATATATATTGGAATAATAAAAGAAGCATGACCTTACCTGAATCAAATAACTATTAAATGACTCATTCCAAATGGGATAAATGAGTATAAGAATGATGACTACGTGATAAGAAAATGGTAAAAAAATATTTTGGAGATTAAATTTTCTAATGAAGTAGTTATAAGGTTTGGAACTATGATATTTTCCCCTTAAAATCTAGATCTGGAATGTGAACTTATATATAATGAGTTAATTTCTTCCATCAGTACTTATATATGAATAACTAAGATGTATTGAGATATGGAAAAAAATATCTAGTGGGATAACATGTATTATGATATTATAGAATTTTTATCGTGATTCTTGATATTCCAATAGTAAATGATTGAATAAAATACGTATGTGGGTATAATGAAACCACTACACATACTGGTTTGGATGTGGGAAAACATAACCACATATTTTAACAAATAACTCCCTAGAAAATCAATAGAAAATAATGAAAACTAGGTGGAATTCAGTAACCTATAAATCAATCATATTTCATTGCTATCAAGAAGGATTTTTATCATGAAAAACTCATCATGATATACATAATAAGAGTGGCAGGACTACATGGAGTGATAATATCCACTATAACTGATCAAGATTCAATGTTTACCATGAGGGTTTGTAGAACCTTGTAAAATTTACTAGATATAGATATTAGTATTAGTACACCTTATCACCAATAGATGGATGTCTATTCTAAGATAAATGTTCAATCAATAGTGTATATTTCAAGATCTTGTTCAATGGAATTCCAAGGGTGTTTGTATAATCACATACCCCTAGTGGTATTCTCATATATCCAAATTTTCCATTCTATAATTCAAATGATACCTTTTGATCCATTTTATGGGAAATTATGACAAAACCAAACACATTCAGTTGAAGTTGAGTGTGGAATATTCCAGGATGGAATATTTTCAATGATATCGAAGAGAATGCTTATAGAATTCCACATCATACAAAATATGAAAAAGAATTAATAGAAAAACTATGAATACAATCATCATCAGGATTTAGAGTTTGAGGTCAGATAAAAATTGTTCATTCATATATTTCGATGGTATAATGTGATGAGGTTAGCAATAAGGGAAATTTTTAGTCTAAGATATGTCATTTCGTTTGATATACTTGATCACATTGGAGTTCCGGTCTATCAACTAGAAACACTAGCCTAACATATCTCATTTATATGATGTGTTCTATGCATCCATTTTGAGGAAGTACATACCATAATACTCAAATGTACTAAATCCAAAGGTTATACCATTAGATAATTACATTTAATTAGTTGATCATTCAGTGATGGTCTTAGATCACAATGAAAAGTATATACAATATAGTAAAAATGACCGTGTCAAAGTACTATTGTGGAGCCACAAGTTTTAGGAAGGATCTTGTGATTAAAAAGGAGAAATTAAATATAAGTTCCCTTATATTTTTTACTAGATGAAATAAAAATAATAGGGAAAATTTTATTAAGGTGAGACAAATTTAAGGAGCTGATTTTTAATAAATGAAATTCCTTTTTAAAATTAATAAATTCCTTATTATGTAATGATGTTATAGAAATAAAATATATTACTTTAAATATTTTGAACAATTATCAGTTAAACCCAATTGTATTATAAAAGATATGAATCATCATAACTATTCGTATATTACAACAGTCGACGAGGGGTGAAATACAATAAAATTCTTACCCAACTAACAAGGAAATAACTCACCGAGACTCGAACCCGAGACCCCGCTGATACCCAATAAGGTTGTTACCAACTAATCTGTACCCCGGGGATCGTCATAACATTTAATAATAAACCCATTGTATAGTGACATGTAATATTATCATTTCTTTAGTGTTATGATTAATTTAAATTAACATTGATGAAATAAGTGATGGCCTCGAGTAATAGGATTACATTGAAACGGACCATCTGGGATCAATGTAATCACTGAGAGGGCGATGTTGGGAATCTGGGATATCATTTTCATTTATGTTATATTTAATTTATAACAAACTTCACCTCTTATTAGTGATTTATCAGTTTAATTAAATCCAAAATTTCACACATCAATTGGAACACATGTATTTATAAGGTTCACTACTCAATAAGAGTAGGCATTCCTTGTAATGGATTAAAAATAATCTAGTACCACATAGTATACTAGAAATCTATCCTTTTGAGTGGATACAGTAATTAGAAAATACCCTTACTCTTGTGTGTCCTTATGATCAATACAATAAGGAATTTAATTCAACTCTCATCAATAATTTAAGCAAATATTTATTATATATTTAGAAACATTAACCAGTTGGTTCTAAAAATGTCACTGTATCGATTCAACAACTTATAGTTTGTTATTAATTTAGAAAAACAACCATTACTTTCTTACCCAACATCAGGTAGTAACAACTTCTATGGACATCATATAAAAACTATGGTTGATCCCTTACTCTAATTATTCAGCCTAATTCTTCAATGAAGAAATAATTCTTATTCACCTCCCTAGATACATGTTTGGTTAAACTCTTTATTTTTCCGAATATATTAGTCCGATTGCACAGTCTGATCTGGTAAATCCCTGAACACATCTTCTTATTGGAAACCCTACTCTAGAGAGTATGTCTAATTCTTTGGATCAACACCACATATCCGTTTATAAATATATATCTATGTCTCTAACATGTGAAAAAGTTCAGATTATGTTTTATTTTGAAGGCTTTTTATTGCCTCCTCGAAAAGTGAAAATAATGGGAAATTTTTTCCCTTTCTCGATCACACAAATTCAAGAATCTATAATTTTCCCTTTATTGTAACTTCATTTTAACCACATTTATGGATTATCAACTCTTCTAGATCCTTTTATAATATTCTTGATACATCTCACAACACCTATCTTATTAGAATTTTTGAACAATTATTCAGTCCGATCTCATGAGTCGAAGATATATTTATTTAGTGACTCCGATTCTCTTTTTTCCTCAAATTTAATTTGATATAATTTTCAATGAATATATCATCCGATAAATCGTAACATTATAAATATTCAACTTAAAAGTATCTCTTATTGTTTCTCAAATCACATAAAACAATACCACTCACTCTAATTCTTCGAACCAACTGAAACTATATTTCCATAAACATCATTAAAACTTATAAAGAGTTAAGAACCCAAAAACAGTAATATAGTAACCTCTAAATGATTCCACTTTATTGATTTGTTCAACTTTTCCTAGAATAAGGCACTAATTGTTATGGAACATACCATCCGATGACTTATTAGTGTTCTTATGTGTCTAATGGATCCGTATCTATTTCCCATATGATGAAGTGGTGTATATGATTATCTAACTAGTATTTTCCCAAATGAAACCATTTAGAACTTTTTCTATATGAAAATGGCTTACTACATTATTGTGAATAGTCTTATTGATCACTCTATAGGGCCCCAATGATTCATATGTTCCCAAAACATCAAATTATTGGTCGATGTCAAAAAACTATCTACTTACTCACACTAAATTAATATTATCCATTTGATACAATATTGATAATGTAATGTTCATCTTCTGATGGACCACTTAATTTGATGAATCACTGGTTCCAAAAACAGTATAATTGATCTATGAAAAATATTTCTAGTGGAACAATATCAACCCAAATAAATTTCTTTCTAATACTCAAAAATTTATGGTTTATATGATGGATTTGTTTTTCAGCTAGATCGACATGTCCAATGGATCGGTTGACCAATGATTCTATAAAAACACTTACTTTACCAAAATTTAACATTCAACATTAAAGATACTCTTTTTTTGGTATGTCTTAAAAATATGATCTATAATTAGAAAACATCACAAAAACACAATAGAACCATATATCTATGTTCCTCCCCAGTTTCCCCTCCTTTTTTTCAAAAATCACAGATCAAATGTTTTTAGTCAACTTATGATGTTGAAATTTTTTTTGGAATAGAGAATCATTATATTTTTTATCAATCATATCTAATGATATTATGAATTTTATACAACTTCCCAACATATTCCAAAGAAATCAATTCTAGAAAACAAGTTTGACTGGAAAAAAAAGTTATCCCTGAAAACATATTCAGAAATGAAACTAAAAAACATGGAATTTTTTTATCAATATGTGTCTAATATCCTGAGTTCAAAACAACCTTGTTTGAACACCAAAAAATAAAATGTGATGTGATTTATCAAAAATATAGAAATAAAAAATCATTATGTAACCACTTATTCCAACATCCTTCCATCATCTAAAAAACCATATACAACAACCTTGGTCCTAACAATCTCCTAATTTGGATTTTATTGTCCTACCACATTCATAAATCACTAATAATTTGTAACCCAAGCTCTGGATCACAAACATTAAATTATAATCCTATATGGGTGAACTCATTATAGGAAAAAATAATCATTGAATGATTTTTTTATCATAATCAGTGAATAATGTACATTTTTTGAACTTCTAACCTTCAAAAATTCCACATTTCATGAAAAACTATTTCTTCATGTGAATAAAATTTTCCAAAAAGAACATTAACAAAAAATTTGAATAGTTCACACACTTGTATGATGAGTCAAAATCTTACCTACAACATCACCTAAATATTTTCTCCCTTAAAAGGTGTATCATATATCAATGGATTGATATATGAAATATCTTTTGTACCCCCCTTTAAAACACTCTACAAATGAAATATGAGATAAGGGAAACAGATAAAACTTAACCTAGTAGAGAAAGATGTTGGAGTCCCATGTTCACACTCTATTTAAAAAAATTCATTCTTTCACATCAATTTATTGAATATGTCAGTAAATTGTTTTTTTGCATGAACATATTCCAATTTGAGTTCACTTTTATACACATTCTCTTTTATGAGTTGATATTTTTATAAATATGTTTTAATGGGAATGGTGTACTGGTTATCATTGGAAATTTATAGAGACAAAATATCAAAACCCATGAAAAGTGGTAAATTCACCTCCCTAAGAGAATATTCCAACTGAATAATCATCAACCTGTGTTATTTTATATCATATGTAGTGGAATTATATTCATCTATAGCCTTGTTAAGAGTTATTGAATTTGTGGTTTTAGTATTCCATCTCACAAAAATTTCCCAGGGAAAGAAAAACCCACCAGATGAATATCTTATATCATCCACACATCCTTCCTAATCAGAATTAGTATACCCAAAAAATAAATTCATCATGTGATGTGAAATTTGAAATTGAAAACTATTTTACTAATTATTTATCTAAGAATCCACTTTTCAGAAAATACATAAGATTCAATTTGATCAATCTGAAATAGTATACATATTCTAAAAAAACATCATGTTTAGAAATGTTCTGATATAAAAAGTATCCAACTAGATATTGAAATTCATTAGAATCCACTTCATTTCCTTATCAATCTTTTGAAATTTTTGTTCCCACGAATATTGGTGTGGAATAAGGTTTTGAATTCTCCCTGAAAAATGTTTTATGAGGATCCTTAGATTATTTCTATTGAGATAAACAGATATATTTCCTATTATTTTAATATTTGTAAGGTAAAAAAATATTTCATTTCACTAATTATGGACTTTATGAATAAATTATTCATCTCTCCAAAAAACTTTTTTGATGTTATTTTGGAATTTCCAATTGATATAATATCATTAAAATTCAAAACTACAATGACATAAATCTATATATTTTCTTTGATGTAAATATTACTATAAACTCTTCATTTATTACAGTTAATCATCGTTAAGGAGGCATAAAATTTAGAATACCAAGATCTCACTGATTGCGTCAATCCATACGAATATTTCTTCATATTTCACACATATCCTTCATCTTTTCTAATAACAAAGCCGTATGGTTGTTCAACATACATTTCTTCATAAATTTCTCCATTGATAAATTATTATTTCCTAACCATATAAAATCTTTATAACCTCATTTTGAATATATTTAAATATTGATTTGAATTATTTATAACCTTTATACCATAGTAAAAGTATCATCAAAATAAATTACATCAATCTAGGCATAACCATTTCACAACCAATCATGTTTTATTTATTATCACCTTACCATCTTCATTCAAAATATTTTAGAACACCCACATTTCAAGAATAACATTTGTATCATTTGGTTTAGCTATAAGTTATCAAGTATTATTTTTTTCAATATGGTCCAAATAATCATTCATCATATAAATCCACTACTAATGCTCAAAATCGTCATTAACAGTTTCTAGCTCAACTATTAAAAATAAAGAAGCATGCGAAACAAGCATTTTTGTTATTATTGTTTGAAAATTTTTATGTGGATCACAAATAATATTTTAATCTACAACTAGATCACTTAGCCTAATATGATATGATTGATTTTATTCCTTATCAATAGATATAGCTGAGTCTAATTCTTTTATATGTGTCAAATTATCATTCTTTGAATTCTTTTATTTCTTATCAACAATAAATATTTCATATTCATCATATACATTTTATAAACAAAGTTATGAATCATATTCTTAATCTTTTTCAAGAAATTTTACATCAAAAGAATCAAATATCAGTAATGTTTCCTTATTGAAACATATATATCCTCCACTATAATGATAATAACTAAAAAAGATTCAATATTTAACTCTTTGATATAATTTTCCATTATTACCACCTTTGTTCTTTTGGATAAAGGAAATTACAAACACACATATGTGTTTTTAACATGAAATTTCATTTTTGAACATTTCATAAGGAGTAATATCAGAACATGGCCTATCAAAAAACTGACTCTAAATATATAATGTTGTAGTGTAAGAACCAGGATCTTCATTTAAGGTATGTCTTTAATTTCTGGTTGTTTTTTAGAAAAGGAATATTTTTTGGACATTTCCGGAGTACACGCTGTGAACATATATGTACATGCTGTGTACTTGGATTCCATGGGTAGTTGTTTCATGGCTGTGTAATGGCCAAACACATGGCCATGTGGGGTGACCTAGAGACCCCCTAAAGTGGAGGCTGGTTAATGAAAGTAAACGTCATGTACCATCGAAAAACTCACAATGTACTTTCTTTTTATTTCATTAAACATACCAGGGTCGCGTCTAATTAAAAAAACTATATTTTTCACAACCAATATCATCCAAGAGCATCCATATAGCCATGAATATTCTCTGAGCCCCTGAATCATTATCCGTTCTCTAAATTGAATATCATCGATTGCATTGTAATCACCACGATAATATATTTTTTATTCTAGCACCTCATTTCCTGATTTCTCCCCTTTCATGAGATATCCTCGGTTGAACATTTTTATCATTTTTGTAGATATATGGATTTATAGTGAAATTAAAGGACTGAGGTTCATGAATATCGTCTGTACAACACCAAGGTAGGTGGTTTTTTCCTTTCTGTAGTTAGTCCTTGAGTTATATTCACAAAAGTTCCCAATACCCTAGTTCAGGGTATTGCATTTTTATGGTTTTTATCACTTTTATTTCCTGTTGTGCCTTGTGTGTTTTTATAGTGGTTAATATTTTTGAATAGGGTAATCATTTCCATGTTGTGGATGTTTTTCACATTTTTTCTTGTTCGGACCGTTCGGTCTAGCTTTGCCTGTTAGGCTGCTGCTTTACATTCCATGCCTAGTATTGTAAGATGGAGTTACATTATCTTACATGCTATAGATTGTTTATCCAAGATGTTCTTGAGGTTTACATTAGCTAAAATATATCGTTTCTGCATGATTGACTTACACAGGGCTGTGGGAACCTGGTGTAGTAGACCATAGGGAGAATGGATGTTGAGGGCTTCTCCAGATTGTCTATTTACTTTTAATATTGTGAGACCATAGGTGGGACGGACCAATGTGCTCCGTCGGAGTTTCTCTAGTTCCTCTCTATGATCCCACATGGGAATTGTATGTTTTGTTCTTCCCCAGAGTGTCTATAATTACTGATACGAGACCATAAAGGGAATAGATGGTGAGTGCTTCCTCATAGAGTCATTTATAAAGCTGAAACAGAGGGGTTAGACTATGAGTACTTCCCTGAGGGTTACATTTGTTGTTTGGTTGAACCAGAGGTGTTAGATAGTGAGTAAATTTTATAGGGTTAACTTTTGTGTTTAACTTCATACATGATAGGTGAAAATTAATTCAATTGAAACTTTAGTATTGTTTACTTTTGAGTACTTCCTTATTTGCTGATAATTTTTTATTTCCCTCCATATATATTCACTGACTATTTGGAACATATCTTATGGTGGTTTCCTACAAGGATTTGTCTCAAAAAATGTTTGGGTCATGTTTTTGGGACCAGAAAAATTATATTGTTGTAGGTCATGATAATGGAAAGTGAACTTCTACTTTAGGTACTTGATTGCTGAGGAGTTGGAGAGCATGGGTCCAAGAAGAGGCTTTCAATGCTGCTGGAGTTTATCTATTTTCTTTTTTACTTTTTTTTAATATTTTATTTCACCATTGTGACTTGTTTTACTATTTTCCTAGACATTTGTACCATGCATCACATATATATGTGTTCTCCAGTTATTTATTAATTCCATTTTTTACTTCTTGAATGTTATTACTGCTTCCTCAATTAGTATCTCTTATTTCCACTACATTACTTTGCAAATGAGGGCATAGTTTCTCCAATATCACACCCATGGCCCCCACTACTAGTCGGTAGCCTTTGGAAGTTGGGGAAATGTGGTTGAGTCAATATGACCAACTGGGTATGGGGCACCTCTAGGTTGCTCTTGGAACTGGGATATTACAAAGTGGTATCAGATCTAGGCTACTAGTCTTTATCTGGATGACTATGGGACTTCAAAGTTGGACTTTCCACTAGTGTTCGATCATTTATGGGATATCTTTCCAGAGGAATTCTCATGTTTTTATCTGGTGCGTGAGGTGTAATTTTCTATTGAGCTTGTTCTAGGAGAGGCACCAGTGTCCATTCCTCCTTATAGGATGGAAACACTAGAGTTACATGAGATTAAGAAGAAGTTGGAGGAGTTGCCGACAAAGCGTTTCATCTGACCCAGTTCTTATTCTTCGAGTTTTCCTATCCTGTTTATGAAGATGGAATATGTTACTGTTAGACTCTCTGTGGATTATCAAAAGCTGAACCAGTTGACGGTAAAGAACCGATATCCCTTACCAAGGATTGATGATCACTTTCATCAGCATTGATAATCCTGGGTGTTCTCGATGATTGACATGAGATCCAGTTATCATTAGTTTCACATTAGACAATAAAATATTACTCTTATAGCCTTTTGAATCTGGTATGGTCTATATGAGTATGTGGTTATGCCGATCGGTCTCACAAACACACCTGTAGTTTTCATGGCACTGATGAACCGAGTGTTCCATCCATACATGGATTATTTTGCGGAAGTCTTCATGGATGATATCTTGTTGTACTGTCACACTAGACACGACCATGACACACATCTTTACAATGTTCTAAGGACACTAATAGAGAGTCTATTGTATAAGTTATCAAAATGACACTTTTTTATGGATCAACGTATCTTCATGGGTCATGTTATATTAGAGACAGGAGTATCAACAGACCCAGAGAAAATGAGAGTAGTAGATTTTTAGGAGCATCCAAAGAAAATATTTGAGGTACCATGTTTTCAAGGGCTCTTGAGATACTACATGCATTTTATACAAGAATTCTCATGCTTACCATTGTCACTGAAGAGCCTAACTAAGAATGGGTGTGAAGTACTTTTGGTCAGATTCTTGCGAGTCAACCATTTAGAAGATGAAAGAGATGTTGACATCAGTACCAATACTTGTATTTATAGATTTGGGAAAGAGCTATATTATGTACAATGATGCATCAGTTATCAAGCATGGATTAGTGCTTATGCAATGATAAGGATTTGGTGTGTTCTATTCTCGGTAGTTGAGGCCACATGAGAGGGATTACCAAACACATGATCTTGAGTTGGATGCTATTGTTCAGGTTTTACACTATTGAAGACATTGCCTATTTGGAAATCATTTTGGGGTTTTCACCAATCACTAATGTCTCAAGTATATCTTCAATTAGTGTGATCTGAATCTAAGATAAAGAATGTAGGTTGAGTACCTTCAGTCTTTTGTCTTTGAACTTTCATACAGGCTTGGGAAGGGCAATGTTGTAGCTGATGTATTGAGAAAGAGTACGTAGTCACAAGTATTTCAGGAGTCCAAAAGGGAGTGGCAGATTATGGCTCTGGTCCCTGAGATGCATTTGGAGGTGTATGACAGAGAGGGAAAGATGGTTATTCCTTCTATGGCTGTTACATCTACTCTACTAGTCGGGTGCACAAAAGGCAGTTATCAGATTCTGAAGTCTCAGTCCTACGGGAGAGTATGTTAGGATAAGAACCTATTCTTGGATGGACCATATGAATGGATGAGATCCTATATTTTCATGGGTGCCTATGGGTGTCTGCATACATACGTGAGGAGATGATGTGAGATTTTCATTCCTCAGTTTAGGCCGTTCATCTTGGTGTCAAAAATATCTATTGTGATCTACACCACAATTATTGGTGGCTAGGTATGAAGAGAGATGTTTCTTATTTCATCCTGAGGTGTTCCACTAGTCAGCAGGTGAAGGCTGAACATCAACGACTAGTATGGATTTTGTAGCAGTTACCCATTCCCCAGGGGAAGTGGAATAATGTCACGATGGATTTCGTGAATGGTTTACCAAGGTCGCCTTGAGGGAATAATGTGGTATGGGTTGTCATTGAAACACTCAAGAAGGTAACACACTTCTTTCCAATAAAGGATACATTCAGTGTTGATGATATGAAATGGTTGTACATCCAAGGTATTTTTTGATTGAATGGAGTTCCTCACTCTATTATTCCAGATAGGGATGGAAGTTTTACTTATTGGGTCTCACAGAGTTTACAGAAGGCTTTGGGTACATAAGTACATCTGAGTACAACATACCATCCATAGATAGATGTCCATTCTGATTGTACGATTCAGGTGCTAGAGGACATGCAATGATCATGTGTCCTAGATATTGCATGTTCTTTGGGGAAGAAAATAACTCTTGTGGAGTTTTACTACAATAATAGTTTTCAAGGAATTATTATGATGGACCTTATGAGTCTTTGTATGGTTGTTCATTCCGATCACCTTTATTCCAGTTAGAGGTAGGAGAGGCAACTATGGTAGTAAATTGTCTTGTCCAAGAGATCTTAGATCAGATAGAGTTGATCCATAAGTGGATGGATACTGCTCATCCAAGACAGAAGTCTTATGCTGATCGACGAAGATGACCTCTGGAGTTTGAGGTCAAAGATCAGGTTTTCCATTGTTTTACATCGTGGTTGGGACACAAGAGGATTAAGAGGTAGAGTAAGCTTTCATTGATGTACGTCGGGCCGTTTGAGGCGCTGGAGATTATCATTCCTGTTGCCTATCGGTTGCAGTTACCCAAATAGTACCAGGATATAAATGATTTCTTCCACAATTCTCGGATCCGACCTTACTTATAAGAATAGTCTCATGTTTTACAACTCGAGGAGGTTGAGTAAGAGGTGGATGCCTCATTCGAGGAACATCCTATCTAGATTTCTGATTGAAGTACCAGGGTTCTCCATGGCCGATTTGTTCCTCTAGTATGAGTGCTATGGAAGAACATGTGAGTGCAGGACAAGACATAAGATATGGAATCTGATGTATGATCACAGTGGCATGAGTTGTTTGATGGTTCATCATTCTATGCCTCCTTACTAGGGAAATTCGAGGACAAATTTTTTTAAATGAGGAAGTTTGTAAGAACCCGGATTTTATTTTCATCCATGTCTTTCATTTATGGTTGTTTTGAAGAAAAATAAGATTTTCTAGAAATTTCAAGAGTATGTGATGTGTACTTATAATTACTTTCCATGTAATCGGTTGTTGCATGTAGTGATGTGCTGGTTGTGTGGGGTGACCTGGAGACTTCCTAAAGCATTGACTGGTTAAACAAAGTACACACAATGTACCCTTAAATACCACGACCTGTAATTTCTTTTTATTTAATTAATTGGACCAAGGTCACATATAATGGATAAAACCCTTATCTTCTTGACCTATCTCATCTAGGAGAATCTATACAACCTGAATCATCTCTGAGCAATTGACTCTTCATCTGCTCTCCGAATCAACTGCAGTTTGTTGCATTGGAATCACAACGGTAAGCTATTCTATATTATAGAGACTTGTTTCCTAATTTATATTCTTTCATGAGATATCATCAATGGAATTATATTACCATTTTTGTAGATCTATGTCATTCTAGGGAAATTCAAGGGATGAGGTTAACAAATATCATATATACAATGCCAAGGTAGGTGGGTTGTGCTTTTCTGTTGTTAGTCCATGAGATATTTGTGCAAAAGTTCCCAACAAAATTGTTTAGAGTATTGTGTGTTTATGTTTTTAGCCTCTTTATTGCCTGATATGACTTGTTTGTCTAGATAGATGTTAATTGTTTGTGAATAATGTTATCTTTCCCTAGTTTTTTTATGTTTTTCCCATGTTTTCTTGTTTTGACCGTTTAGTTTATATTTTACTGTTTGGTTGCTGCATTACATTCCATTCCTAGTATTATTGGATTGAGTTATTTAATCTAATATGTTGTAGACTATTTATGCAAGTAGTTCTTGAGGATTAATTTTTCCGCCACATATTGCTTGTGAAGGATTAAATTATACAGGGTAGTGGGAACTTTGTTTACTAGACCATTGGGAGAATGTATTTTGAGGGCTTCTCTAGAGTGTCTATTTACTTTTCACATTGTAAGAACATTGGGGGGATGGACATGAGTTCTCCCTTAGAGTGTCTGTAGTTAATGATTACCAGAGAATAGGGGTAATTGAACATAGATTGTATCCCCAGAGTGTCCATAGTTATCGATATGAGACCATAGGAGAAATTTATGGTGAGTGATTCCTCAGAGAGTCATTGCTAAAGCTGAACCAGAGGGGCTAGACTATGAGTACTTCCCAGAGGGTTTCTTGTGTTTTTTGGTTGAACTAGATTGGTTAGTCTATTGGAACTTCCCAGAGGTTTAACATTTATGTTTAGGATCTTACTTGATATGTGAAAATGAATGCAATTGAAACTATATGATTGTTTAATTTTGAGTACTACCTGGTTTACGAATACTTTTTTATTTCATGCCATTTATATTAACTGACTGTTAGGCACAGATCATTGGGTGGTCTCCTAATGGGATTCGTCTAACACCCTATTTGGGTCATGATTTTGGGCCCAAATAGATTATATTTTTCCAGGTTTAGGTAAGGAAAGACACCCTTTTACTTCCAGTACTTGATTACTAAGGAGTAGGAGTGCATGGGACGAAGGTGAGGATTGCGATGCTGCTAGATTTTATCTATTTTCATTTTATTACATTGGTTTAGTATTGTATTTTTGCATAGTGACTTTTTTGGATGTTTTCCTAGACATATGTATCATGAAATATTTATATATGTGTTCTCCAATTGTTTTTTAATTCTTGTTGTATACTTCTGGAATGTTATTACTGCTACCGTTATTGTTATCTGTTATTTCTGATGCGTTACTCTTCAAATGAGGGCATAGTTTCCCCACTATCAAACCCAAGGCCCATGATTGTAGTCGACAACCTATGATATTTGGGGAAATTTTCTTGAGGCCATGTGACAAACTAGGTATGGGGCACCTCTGGGTGGCTCTCAGAACTGGGACGTTACATGTAGTTCTTGATTTCTACTATAAGTAGTGATAAAGTACATGTTCAACCAACATAGTGTATCCCATATCCCCCAAAACTACTATTCATGCTTTCAAAAACATCATTCATCTATGATGTGTATAGTTCACCAATATCATGATGAATTACATGTTTTTCAAGATATTTTTTAATTAATTATTCTTTTATTCACCATCATATTTAGTTCACAACTTCTTTATTAAATCCAACATTCATTTTCTAATCATCTCTTGAGAATATAAAACAAATTCCAAGAATCTAATTTATGTTTCAACTAAATAATACATGTAATGAAATTAAAATAATTAATAAATGAAATAAATCTCTTTTTTACAAAATTTAATTGTTTACTCACTGGCTGAAAAAAGTAAAAATGAATAAATTTCAGGGGTTGAGTTGAATGAGTTCAACATTTATATGAACTGAGTTTGTAATATTCCCTTTCTGAAAATTTGAACAAAACTAATATATTTTTATTCCCATATCAATAAGATCACAAAAAACATCTCACTTTTTATAATTTACCATATTCCATTGACACATATTTCCCAAACATTTATGACACACCTAAATTTCATCTATCTCACTTATATGATATTAATTATGGACATAACCAACATGAAACATGTTTCTATTAGTTCATTGGATTCTCATCAAAAATATTGCATCTTCAACAATTTTTATAAAAACCTATATTTTTTGAATACATCTTTTTCCTATAATGAATAAACAATGAAACACTGAATAAGTTTTGTTTCATTCCTTAAAAAATCTACGCCTTTCTATATTTTAATTTTTCATCCCCAATAATAGAATATCCAAAAGATTTTTTTTTTCTGATTGAGTCATCATTTCAAAATTTCAGTGTTCCTACATTGAAGTATTAAATATTCTATAATAGTTTCAAATATTTTATCATATGTGAATATCACCTAATAATCAAAATCCTGGGCAGTTTCCCTCTTATAGTTTTAAAAGTTGTTTCTATTACAAGATATTTATTCCTTTAAATTATATTATGTCATGTTGATCTTTTGAGAAGTATTATAGACATGTTTTTGTGATGTTAATAAAAAAAGACATCCTTTAGGAAGATTTCCATGCTACTCTCATCATTAAACAATATTTTATAGGTGATGGAATCTATTTTTGACATTCAAAATAACTTTAACAGAATTTCATCTTTCGGAAGATTAAATCCCCCATGAACATTACTTCCCATGACTCATGAGATATTTATTTTGTTGATTAACCCCATAGTTAGTTTCTATATTAAAAATTCCCAAGAATACCATTATTAACCTTTGAGTGAATATTTTCCACAGTAACATACATATTGTCTGGAGTTGTAAACATGATTTTAAACAACTTTATTACCTCACACATCAAAACTTTTTTGACTCCCAAACATAAAATTATCACTCGAAATATTCTCCAAATCATAGTTATTCCAAAATTAAGGCTAATCAGAAGTAGTAGATTTAATTTTTTCAGTGATTAAAATATAGAAACATTTTAATTTTAAACAATTTTCATTTTCGAACCATATATTATTTTCTCATTTTTATTCTTCTTAGGATCATCATCAATGATATTATAATAAAATGAAGATATATATTTTTGACATTTTTCTTGATCAAACATCCAAGAAAATTTGTAATCTTCATAGAAAAATTTATTAACAATTTTAACTACCATCTCATCATTAGAGAACATTTTTTAAACAAGATATAATTCACCCTCCTTATCTTTTATCATTAATTCAAGTAATACATTATCATTATTTTCATTATCATTATATTTCTTCAAATAATGAATATCATCAACAGATTTATATTTAACATCATGAAAATAATATTGACTATTTTCTATAGAAAGTTTCTTTTTGACCTTCATATTGTATCTTTCAAGTCTTACAATCTAGATTAAATTATTTCATCTCTAATTTCCAATGAAATTATCACTTGTTCTATTATTCTCTAGAACTACTTCATTCATCACCATAAAACAATTCATCATTTTGTTTTTTAAAATATTATGTTTTCTTCAATATATTTAGTTAATTATTCATATTGAACATCATTGTCATCATATTTATAATATTTATAAAAAACATATCATATTGTATTTGAATAAATTTTTATCTTCTCCAACAGAATATGTTTTTTTCTTGTTATCATGTTTCTTATAATATATTCTTAAATTTCTATAATCGTTATCACTCCCTACATCATCTGTTATGTTTGTGGAAATGTTATAGGAAATTTACAAATTACCCCACCTTCAAAACATTTTATATGTATATTCCCTTTTTACTTACCAGTTTCACTTTTCACATTTTTATAAATAAAGATAAATAGTCATAAAATGTTTTACTAATCTAATTTTCTGTATTAGAATCACTAACTACATCATCTTCAATGACATTAATGAATTTTTATTTCTTTGCATCTTTGAAATAAATTTCTCGATAAATTTTTTATTTCTTTTCATGACATTCTTTATTCATATTTCATACATAATGAGAGTTCTATGCATTTCATCTATTGAAAGAGTTTCTAGATCTTTATCATCCAATGATGAGACATTCACATAAAACATTTTAGGTTGAATTTCTGAAATCCTTTCCCCAATAGATGAATATTCCATCTTCTCACAAATACATTATACAGTGTTAAAAATATCAGTCACCCTTGTAAATAAGTCACTAACAGATTCATACTCACCAATTTTGAGATCGTAATTATTTAGTCACATTATTTTTAACATTTATCTCTTCACCTTTATATTGCCTTCATAGTTTTTTTAACTTCTACCAAATACTATTTTCAGTTCCAAATCAGTTAACATGATGAAACCAGATTTTAGAAATAGAAGAATTTGAATCAGTTTTAATAGTTAAATCATTATATAAATTTTTATTATCAATAAATTAAAGAGGAAATAGATATTTAGATATATAGAGACCTAAGGACATAAGATACAAAAAAAATTATCTTTCCCAATATGATTGTTCTTTACATTGAAAATTAGAACTCCCTTATTGTTCCCACAATTTAAATTCTCCATAAAAACTTATCTTAAAAAAACATCATAAAAAAGTAAATGAAGAAACAGAACCACTAATAAAAATTTAAATCTAACAAGTAAGATCAATTTAATCACTAAGTGGGGGGGGGGGTAAATGAGTGATAACTTTTTATTTTAGGTTATCTTTCATATATTACAATATATTTCTCCTATTAATGATTTTTTAGTATGACTAAAACAAACTATTTATAATTCCACCG
Organism: Viscum album; assembly: GCA_963277665.1. Taxonomy (NCBI): domain Eukaryota; kingdom Viridiplantae; phylum Streptophyta; class Magnoliopsida; order Santalales; family Viscaceae; genus Viscum; species Viscum album. Next base: position 172,067,286 of record OY728119.1, on the reverse strand, counting down.
GAACACAATTATTTATATGTTTCACCACTCAATAGAAGTATCTAGTCCTTAGTATGGTTTGGGAATAATATAATACCTCACAATACAATATAAAAATACCCTTTTGTGTGGATATGATAACTATTAAATACCCTTACACTCATGTAGAACTATGTTAAATGAATTTGTTAATATTTTACTTCTAGAATAAATGATGTAAATATTTTATTGTATGAATCTAAGAAACCCTCACCAGTTAGTTCTGAATATGTAATTATGCTACTTCCATAACTTTTACTCTTGTAATTATTTAAAAATAAATATCCACTTTATGACCAAATAATAATTAATAAAAACCCCCTGTGAATTCATTTTGAATCATAATCTTATCACTATCCCTATTTCTTTATTCTGATTATTTAGTTTGAAATTATTTTGATTCAATTTTCTAGAAATAATTCAGATTCAATTCTGTCTTATTCCACATCTGTCAGTTCGATTTTGTGGCTTGATCTTCTAAATTTAATCACAATTATTTTGGAACATTTCTTTTGTTCATAAACATCACTTAAGAAACTATATCTAATTATTCTATTTGAAACCAGATATCCAATTCTCTTGATCTCTCCAACACATGAATTGTGTTAGAGAATTTTGTACATTGACTTTTAATTATTGGTTTATTTGAAGTGAAATGAGAGGGAAACAATTTCACTCCCCTGCTCACAAAAATTCAAGAATCTAAAATATCCCATTCATATGATCAATATATTGAAAACTTTTCACAGCTTCTTAAGTATTCTGGATTCTTCTAAAATCATATTGAATTTTTTCAAAAATTTAGTTATCTTCAACACTATGAAAAATAATTCAGTCCGAAATTTTGTGTCTGATATTTATTTATTTTATTACTATGATTCTTCTTTCTCCCTCAAATTAAGTACGATATAATTTCATGTAAAATAATCAACTAATGGATCAAAATATCATAAAATTTAAATATCAAACTCTCTCTTATTTTGTCTCAATATAGAAAAAACAAAACATCTCACCCAAATTATTCCAACCAACTAAAATATATTTTTCAAAAATATAATTGAATCTTATAATGGATTTAGAACACAACCACAGTTCGTTATTAACATCAAAATAATTATAATTTATTTATTTTTTCAACTATTATTTAGATTATTTCACTGAATCTAATGAAAAACAACCTATAATGACTTATCAATGTCAGTATACTTCTAAAAGATAAGTAGTTATTGTAAATACAATAAATCCTTTCAATTACTGATTGATAAATATTGATCCATTTGAAATAAATTAAAACCTTTTCTATATGAAATTGGTTGACTACATAGTTTCTCTTTATCTAATTTATTTGTATCTGATGCCCTTTGAATCATCAGGTCCAAAACCTCAGCTTATTAACCACTGTGAACATATTCCCTACTCAATGACACTGAAAAACTCTGTTCAACCCATTAAAACATAAAAATTCATTTGTTATTCAGGTGACAAAAACACTGTATCCAATGGCTTATTAGTAAAAAATGTTTTTTGACTGATAGATAGTAAAAAATAATAATTCATCAGTATCAACATTTACTAATATATTTCTGAGTCTCATCAACAGATGGTTCATCTGATGGATGAGTTCGTTCATTAGATCCCATCATCTGTTTGATTTTTCATTCTCTACTTTTCTTTAAAAAACATTGAATTTAGAAAATTCAACACCTCATTATCAAAACAACTCATATTTCTAGTACGTCTTAAATAGATGATATAAAACCTAAAAAAATTAACAAACACACTAGTTTAATTGATGTCTTTTTTTCCTTCACTATATATCCTCCTAGCTTTCTAAAAGAATGGATCACTAGTTCTTAGTCCAATTATGTTGTTGAGAGAGATTTTTTTATTTCAGAGTATCCAAAGACATTTTGAATCTAATATAACTTCCTGCTCCATTCCTAAAACCTCAATCCCAAAAACATATGATTTTGAAAAATACGTTCACCTAGTTAAAAACATCGAAATAGAAAACTGAAAAACATGGACTTTTCAAGAAATATGTGTATAATCTCTAGAGTTTGTAACTACTTAATAAGAACCAAAGAATACAAAATGTGAAGGGATTTCTCAAAAATGAAAACAAAACATTCAACGTGAACTTCTTCAAGCATCCTTCCACCATCTGAAAAACAAATATCTCTATAAAACATGGTCCCAACACATACATGATACCAATATCACAAACCAAAACTATTTCATCGAAATACTAAACAGAAGCATCACCAACGTACATGTTACCCTTAGGGAATACACTGGTTTAATAAAGGTTCACATATTTACTTTGTAATAATAAAATTTTTTATATATTTTTAATAAAATAATGATTATATTTTTCATTTTTATTATTAATTTATAATTGATTTAATAGTGATCTTTTGAAAAATTATATTTTCATTCAATGAAAACAAATTTTATATGTTGGAAATATATAACTTCAATCAACACTACATTTTTTAATGAAACCATAAATTGTTTTAATAAATTTTATTTTATTAAAATATTATTTTTAATTAATTTTCATTTAAATATATTTAATTATATGAATTTATGAATTAATATGTTTTTTTTATGATTCTGGAAATGTTATCATCGTAAATACACATTTCTCCAGTAAATGAGGATATTTTATTTAAAAGTATACCTTTTATTATTTAGTGAATTTACTTGAAAAAATAAATATTATTTATTAAATGAACATGTTGAAATTATCCAATCAGGATTTTTTTTATAATTGTTTGAGATAGGTAATTTATTGGGGTGAAATTAAATATAGTATACATATAAGTTATGTATTATGAAATCATAAATTCCCAAAACAAACATAATAAAACCTAAAGAGTAGAAAAACCAAAAATATGAATCTCCTTCAAGATAGTGTGTTTTTTGAAGTAATTTTATTAAATTTATAAACCCTTAACAAATCATCCATGACCTATATTTTATTTTCTCATTTTAAAATTAATTATTTTGTAAAATGACTCACTTCCACATCTCCCAGAGTGTTATTTTAATTTTATTATTTTATTAGAGATAAAAAATATTGAAAAAAGTCTTATATAGTAGAAACCATGGGAAATATATTGGACGGTTTGTGTTTTTTATATTTTATATCAAATATTCCAAAACATATGTCTAGAAATTAATAATGAATTGCACTCTCTTTCTCTATAAAAACCCACCAAACCTCACATCTTAATTAACTAAAAATAACTTTTTCATAATCTTACTCATATTTTACCACTCTAGAATTATCCTAATATGTTACCAATATCTTAAGAAACTCCTCCCAATGTTTTAGAATTATCCTCTCAAGGAAAGGGATCATCATCTCTTCCTCATAATTCTAGCATTAACATTGTATTATTCGTTTTTTATTCAAATTTTTAATGATAGAATATGTTTTGACATGTGAATATTATTTTCCTTGGGGTGTGATAGTAATTATATACCCAATTTGAAACTTATTAATCTCTTCCATGAATCATTATTCATTTTCATTTTTCTATGGAAATTATCTTACGATTTCCCTTAAGAATTATTTTTTTTAGTGAATACCCATCACAAATTACACTCAAATATATTCACCTAGAAGATCCCATAATTTATTGATTTAGTTAATCCATTTATTTAACCCGCAACCCTTAATCATGGTGTTAAATGTAATGAAATGTTTTCTTATTTTTTATGGTCTATGTGGTGTAGAAATAAATGTACAAGATATGAATTTGATGGGTTTTCCAATAAATATATACCCCTCCAATGCATTGGGCAATGTTGTAGTCTTATGATATACCATCTACAGTTCATGGGAGGTAATACAAGTAATTCTATGTTATGATGTATCAGTAGTTATCCATGAATTATTCATATGATTTCATATTTTATGTTGTTTCCACATTCCAATCATTCCTTAATGCTATAATCCTATGCCATGTTTTAATTTTCCATATTATGATTGTCACTCTTATATGTTATTCTGTAATTACTCTTTAATAAAATATATTTACTTACCTTATGTTACATTTTGATTATTATCTTATATTTCATTGTATCTCATCCATTTTATATGTACTTCATGAGGTTATCCCATGTAGTATTAGATGATCAATGGAATATAGTGTCATGTTTTGGAATTTTTTAATAATGTTGTTTGACCTGTGTTTCATGTTATTATGTGATGCACCAAATTTCCCAAAGACAGTAGGCCTCATGATCATGAAGAATTTCATTTTAGGTACCATTATATAATAAATTAAGAATTAAGGTGTATTAATGATATGGGTTTACATGAAATCTTTCTTATTTAAACTCTTTCTTAGCATCTTCGCTTATTTCATATATCTTCTCAATGAAATTGTAGAAGAAACCTTAATTTTGGACCGAATAGGGATGGTAAATATACATTATATCATAGAAAGTTCAGAATATTCATTAATTATTCACATTATATATTTATATATAGATAAAATGAACATAATTATTTTTGAAAATATAATTCATCATTCGATATATGGTTTAGCACTCTTTAAAAAAATTTATCCAATAAGTGTCAACTAATAAAATGAGAGTGAGGGTTGGGTGATGCAAGACAACAATTTCATGAATTATTTTATACATTTAAATTTAACTCTCAATATTAAAACCACAATTATCATTTTAGATAAAATATGTATATGATAATGATTTTCCCTGACACTTTCTGACCACATGAATGAAAAAAAATTTATATTCCCCATAATGTATTTTTATAAGGTTCTAACCTAATGTGGGAATATAATCCTTACAAATTTTCGAAAGATTATAATGAAAATATATAAATAATATTATACAAGGGAATAAAATATTATAACTCGTAAATATCCTTTAATTTCACCTAATTAGTTCTTTATTTTTTCTCATTCATGTTTATAGTGGTTCCTTCCAATAAAATATTGGATAATATCTTCCTTATACTGTGAATTTCAGTACAAAATAATATTAATATCTTGTTTATCAATTATTGTATTTTATATATGTGAATAAAATATTAAGGTATAATTATTTAAGCTGATTCAAGTAAAAAATTCTACAAAACTTATTCAAGAAATATAGTTTTATAATTATATAGCATTTGGACGTCTTAATATATTTATTTAATAGTATCAAAAGCATCGTTATATATCTCCATAAATTATACTCATACTCTTATTTTTTCTTTGAATTCCTTATATATATATTCTTATATGATATATTAAAATTAAGGGGTATGTCTATAAACATAATTTTATTCCTTCTTCTTCATCTTATTTTTGTTATTCTTTTTTACACATGTCATTCTCTCCCTGAATTTCAAGAGATTCTGACTCTTGGATACTCATAGTAACAGTTTTTTCTTAATTTTTATGATATATATAAATATCCTAGAATATAGTATATGATTCCTAATTAAAATATATATCTATTTTTATTTTATATTTTGATACTCACAATCACCTATATTTATTTCAATATTTTAATATAGAAATAACCTATGATTTGATGAAGTTTGAAGTACTGGGTATCTCTCATTCAATCCCGAGTTAATGTTTTGAACACTAAATCATAAAAAATACTTAGTATTAGCGTTAATTAAAATTTACATGAAATACATGGGAGTTTTATTTCACTCATCTTGTTGAAAGGATATCAAAATGGATCATCATATGAAACAAACATTATCCTATATTTAGATTAAACATATATGAGATAAAATTACATCAACCCTGTCGTAAAGGAGTCCTACAATTGTTCATGAGTAAATATATTGAATGAAACTATCCTAGAAAATATTTTCAGTAATACTACTTTGAAGATTAATTATTTTAATCCCAGTTATGTTTTATTTTAAGTTCAATTATCACATTTCATGGGTTTAGTGGTATTTGATCTTAATTGTTAAAATGGTTTATTTTGGATTTTTAATGTTTTATTTTTTTTGTATTTAGTCCATAATATTATCTTCAATATTAAAAATTTTGAAGTTAATTTTTTTAGGATTACATAAATCAAGGGATTAATTTTATTATTTAGGAAACAATGCTCAATCCATCAGTTTGGGGCCCAAAATAAGCACACCATTCAAGCCTTAAAATATGCCCTCATATCTAGAGAATTTTATTATTGGGCCCATATCTCAAAAATAAAAGTTAAAAGTGGGACTAAAATTCTTTAAGTGTCTATAAACGATAAAAATTTAAAACATCAATTATGATGGAATCTCTTGATTCGTTCATTATCAAGACCATTAATGCATGGAACCTTGATGAGTTGGAATACGAACAACCATCTTAAATAGAATAATAACCAAGAGTAATATGGCTATATTACTCTCTAAATAATGTAAAATAAAATGAATGTTTTTTATGACATATGAAAATTAGTATAACAACTTTAAATAAGTAAAATTTTCTAAATTCTATCATTTATTTGGTGTATCACGCAGAGACTTTCGAGATGATTTTTAGAGACAAATTTTTACCCCATTTCGATATAAATGTGTGTTTCTTCATCATTTGATGGGGTTGGAAACATAGGTGTACTATTTGTTTGAAATGTTCTATATTTTCTAGTTTTATATATATATTAAAATAATTATTAATATTTAGTATATATTATTTTCCATTATCATGTTCTCCCATTTTTATCACCCCTATTTCCCCCCCTTTTTCTTCTTCATTGTGAACTCTTATACTCATGATCATGAGTAACTAACCTAGTGAAGTTAGTAAGGGAGTAATATAGTTATTATTATAATCCTATTGGCATTCATACATGATTTTTCTTATTTGAATATATTAATTCTTATGGGGATTATAGGGATAATTTTTTCGTTCTGTATCCACATTCCACCTATGGTTTTGATTTCGATTCATCAATATTTACGCTCGATCTGGGAGGTGGATGTGCCGTCTCTCATATATCATTTATGGAATCAAATATTAAAAATCATATACATATTCGTATCTTCACAAATATAATGGCGTTTTTTCATTATGTAAATCTGAAACTAATAATAATACAATAAAGGTAAATTCTGGTTGAATCTCTTAAGAATGTATCCTTTCTTTTTAACTTAATTTTATGTGCATTCATTTTGTTTTCCTTACTGTGGAAGATTTAATTTTTTTTTCATTATCAATTATAAAACATCATTTAATTGGGTTTTATTTCATAGATAATAACATATAAATATTGAATTAGATGTAGTGAATGATTGACCACGACAGATTCTCAAGTGAACTAACTAGGTCAGCCCCTACGATGAACCTAGTTTAAATATTTTTGAGAGAGGAAAAGTAAATTTTTCATCAAATTGGAACTATTTCTAGGGTCCAAGTGGTTTTATCTAACAATATTTTGTCACATTTTTCAAATAATTATCATTTAAAAAAATCTCAAAATAATAATTACTTTCAAAAAAATAAAAATAAAAAGTTCATAGTTCATAATTTTATTAATTAAAATTATTATACATGTTCTAACCAATATCAGGAGAAATAGATTGTTCAACATGATATCGATTCTCGTTTGTAATTAATTTTTAATGTAGTGAAAAACTTTGAGACCAAGTAAAATAGATATCTGAATACATACATGCATCCATGAAAAAATACAAACCAAATCTGAAACTAGAAATAGAATGAGTAGCAGAAGATATTTCAGTGATCATTATTTATGCTTAATAACATTTGGTGGGTGATAATTTGCTTCTAAAAGAAATAATATCATAATTACACACTCAACCATTTCTCAATGAGGTACCTGATGTACACATTAAGGCTAATTTATTTATTAGAGATAAATTTTTTTGAAGTATAAATGAATAGATTTTTTAAAATAAACAACAAGATGTTCTTCTAATTCTTGATAATGAAATATAAAACCCTCTATAACTGAAAATTTAATTAGTAGATGAAAATGAAGATAAAATTGTTGAAATTGAGATTCAAATGGTCTTTAAGAAAAAGATAAATTTCATATATGAACTACTTGAAAGGTTTTTTTCTTTATTTATTCTTCATTTTTAATATTATTCAAGATGAATTTTTTTAGGATTCCATTTTTCAGAAATTTCTGATATAACAAGAATTGAGCAGAACTTAGAGGTTAAAGAAGGTACCACCCAAGTGGCAGTGATTGAATAATAATAATTTATGTAGAATATAGGGGTTCAACTACTTTATTAATAGTAATTTTCATACCATATAGATGAGGACACCACAGAAGTCCATAGAGAGCACCCCTATATTCATTTCCCTTCCACTATTGACATAAATTCTCAATTTCTTCTATATTGAGCAGTTGGTAATGTTCATTTATTAATTAGGGTTCTATATTCATATTTTTTACTCCTTGAAATTTGGAGAATACAAATGTGGTTAAAATATCTAAAAAAACCACACACAGCTTCTGAATGGGGGAAATATATTATATCTTCAAGACTAGGGGAAGTAAACACCTTGCACCCACCTCGGTATCTAAACCATTAATTATCTCTTTTATATAACATGTATATATTTTTTATTTATTTTTATTATATATTTTCATTTATTTCTTATAGTTTTAAGTTGCTATTATATATGAGAGTAACTCAAGGCTTCCACATAAAAATATTTAATATTGTGTCTTTCCTTTTAATTTTTTTTATTTTCTATCCAACTAAAATTCATGAATGAAAATGAATCATGGTATAATTTGACATAAAAAAGAGTTTAGTAAATATAATAAGTATGGGGGTTTATGGAACCTGTTTTAGGATTTTTTTTCTGGTTCCATTTTATTTTTCATGTATTTTTATGAATTTTTCATGATTTCAATTTTCATTTTTTGGTGGTTTTTTAGAATTATTAAGATTTTTCTAGTACTTTAGAAAATTCAATCCATCTTGGTATTTTAGGAATAAATCTCTATTTTTTATTATTTAAATATTTAAGTGACTTATGAATGGATTTTTATTATTTCTAATATTTTTATTTGAGGATGCTTAATTGATTGTGAAACTCATGTGTTCAATTACTGTCCAAATTAAACTTCTTGCCCACCCGAGGAGGTTTACAAGACTTTATAACATATTTTGGAAATTATATTTTTATTTAGAGTCTTAAGATATGCTATGTGGTCCAAAACATGATTTATTTTCTATTTTTCAATGATGTTAGAGTTCCATGACTATTTTGATTATGATTAAGGCACCAATTTAAAGTCCTTTTGACATTGAACCCTAATTTTACACTATCTTATCATCTGACCATTATTAATCCCCTTGTATCCATGAAATACCATATTATGCAGCCACATTATTAGAAATATTTCACTTTACAAACTTATCTAGAAGTAAATTCTTGATTATTATTGAACTCGTCTCTGGGGGGGGGGATGAGTTATTTTGCGCTATCATGAAGAATTTTATTAACCTAACTAATTTTTTTTATTTAATACTAGTTTTTGGGAAGAAATTACATGATATAAATATTTAAGTTTGTACCAAAATATAATTACAAAATATGGGACGAGTGTTAACTAATTATTGAAGATCAAAATCTACCTCTCTTTTCCTAAAAAACATGGTTCTGAAGAGAAATATATAGATGAATTCAAGTTAAAACAATGATGAAATTCATGAAAATAGGGAAGAAATTATTAATTTATTCTGAAATTAAAAATGATAACAAAAAAAATAAATAAATATTTCATTGTAAGTGAATAAATTTTGAACTGATTTAGGAGAACACGGATTTTGAGAAAAACTATATTCATGCATTTACTTAACATTAGAGACTAACCCTCTACATTCTGCATCACATGTTTTTGCCTTTAGAACATGAAAACCATCAACCATAAAAATTCCCCTGAAATATAAGTCACTATTGACAAATTTTGTAATCTATAATGTGGAGATATTATGAGGCTATCAATATTATGGATGTAACATATGTTCTTAGAAATGAGAAAAACTCCATATTAAAAATCCTTGAGTAAAGAGACATTTGTTTTTATCGAGTCGTAAGTATGACATGAATGTGAAAATTAACATGATATTAAATAGTTTTTTATTATATTTTATAATTTATGGAATTTTTAACCATGTGTGAAGCATGATATTTTCATTGATATGATAATTGATCAATGTGGACATTAATGCATTTGGATGTTTTTTTATCTTGGTAAAAGACGATTTCCCAGGAGTGACATGTATAATTGTCGAAGAATTTAGAAAGAATATATTTTAAATTATGTAAATTTTATTTTTATTTTTTAATCATTACTTAGTTTTATTTTAATGTAAATTGTCACATTATATTGTTTTAGTTGTATTTTGTGCATAATTGCTAAAGTGGCCTATTTTAGATTTTAACAATTTTATTTTATTTTTTCTATTTATGACATAACATTATATTATCTTACTCATGATATGAAATTATTTATTTTTTATAATTAAATATGTAATGGGATTAATTTTATTTTTCTCGGCCCAATGCTCATTCCATCATTTGGGTGCCCAAACTCAGCTCACAATTCAAATATTAAAAATCATAGGAAGATATGAAAATGTTTATTTTTGGGAAATTATATTAGTAATGGATGAAAAAATAGACCAGAAATTATAAAATTAGAATAATAAGGTTAATATTATCAACGTTAATTAATTTCAAATCTACTAAAGCTTTCATTGTTAAGGAAATTAATTCATGGGAGCTTGGTGCATTGGAATACGAACAATCAAATTAGACAGAATAAATGCCCGCATTAATTTGACTATATCACTGTCCAAAATTATTTAATAGAGCTTAAATTTTGTGTATATAAATATTTTTCATATAATAAAAACCTCTAATAAGAGAAAATTTAAATAATATATGATTTAATGGGTATGTAACATATAACGGTTTGGGGAGTAATTTTTAAACCAAATTTTCACCCCCCTCTATATAATTGAGTGTTTGTTCATCATTTCAAGGGGTTTGAAACATTGGGGTATTATTTATATGTAATTTAATGTATTTTTTAATTTTAGTTTCTATTATAATAGAATTATTTATTATTAGTACATTTAATACTTTTTACTCATTCCATTCTCTTATTTTTATCTTTTTTGTTTCAACCCCGTCTTCTTCTTCACTATAAACTTTTATTCTCATGATCGTGTGTAGTTAACCTAAGGAATTTACCAAGGGAGTAATATAATGTTGATCCTGATAAATTGAAAACTATATCCAAATTATTCTTATTTTCTTATATATATTTTGAGGAGGATCTTATTAGGACTGTATCCTTTGTGTATGGACTTTCCACCTAAGATTTAGATTTCGCTTCTGCAATATTTTCCCTCAATCGAGGAGGGGTATGTGTGGTATCTCTATGATTATTGAGAGCATTGTATAATATTTACCATATCTAGAGGAGGATTATCATTCAAATTATTTAGTGTTCTCATTATTTGAATCAAAAAATAAAAATTGGATGATGAAGGTTCAATATCTCTGATTCTCATTGTATTTTCTGCTTTCTCGATAACTTCATTCTACGTGCATTCATAATATTTTCATTAAATATGATTTTCTTATTTTAGTGTTTAATTATCACTTCTAAAATTTCATTTAATCTTGTTTTACTTCATAAGATATATATATATTTAATTGAATTATATGTAGTGAGTGATTGACTGCGACAACTCCATAAGATAACTAACATGTCAGCCCCTATACTACACTTCGGTTAAATATTTTTGATAGCATGCATGTCTACTCTCCATAAAAACACCATAAACATTACTATTATAAATATAACATTATTATTTACTTGATATATGATGTTTCACACAGAATTGTGATTTATTAGGGTCCTCTTCTGATTTCTCCACTACTTGATCTTATTCTCCACAAAATAGTTGTATATCAACTCTAAAAATAATATCTTCTCAGTTTCTCATCCAAATAATTCTACAAGAAATTGTAGTCTTCTACATTTTGTAACGATATCCTTATCCATTCTTTAACTTGAATAAAATCGTATTCATTATCCTCTGATATTTGAGACTTGATGTTTAGCACAACAACATCATTTTAATCTTCCAGGTCTACCTTCTAGATAATCATTTTTATAATAAATTCTATTTAATAGTAGAAACTTACATAAAAACATATGAGTTATTTTATTTATCACATTCTTAACCATTATATATCATATTTTAGATCTAATACTTTTTCAAATATCCAGTTAAAAACCGTTACATTAGAGTAAATGACACTCATGTGTCTTAGGGTGGTATGAGACTATTCCAAATATATGTTTCTTTATTACTATTTACCAATATATATTTTATTTTTTGAATTTTATATATCATCTATATTTAACTTTATGGATCATAGTAAGGCCCAAGTCATTTTCACGTTCTTAGGATTTAATATTATATTAATTTTACATTACTCATTGTGTCTCTAAAATCATTCCATATTATTTATGTGCTATGATTGGTCTAAAATGTAGGTATTTGGAGTAATATTAAATGTAATTTGACATATTTAAATCCATTTCTAAAATTACCATATTATATATATATAATATTATTAAGTATTATCTTAATATTATAGTTAATTTTCAATATGGGGAAGACTCATTGATTTATATATACATATCAAAAAGAGGTTCTAGACATTTTTCTTTTCTCCAGAATCTTTAAATCTCTTATTCTATAAAATTTATTCAATTATTTCATTGAACTACTCTAAACAACTAGATAATATCAAAATAATTCTAAAATATATCATAAATTTACAAAATATATTTTAATTATCTTTTTAAATTTTATCATCAACACTCAAAAATTTTGTAATCTTCTTAATACATTGACTTTTATATGCATATTAATATTTATCCGAAAATTATCTTCTAGATGTTTTTATCTACCATAATCACCAATCTATTAATTCATGATCCACTAACTCACAATATCTATCATTAAATCTAACCTATAACATTAATAAAACTTTATCCTCAAAGTAATGTCTATATAAAGTTTCCAAGATTACATCATATACCTTTTATGGATTATTAATAACATAAATATAACATCATGATTTCATTAATTCATGTACAAAAATAAAAAGAAAACAAAATAAAATCATGTTGTAGAAAATGATCATAAATTCAAATATCAATTTTCATTGTTTCATTAATAAATGATCTCCAAAATCATTAGGTGCTGGTTTGGATACTTACATAAATTTGTTTATTCTAGAACACTAAATAGAAGAAGAGCACCAACTTTATCATTATTATGGGAATAATTTTCTTGAAAATACTTTTTTTATATTAGTGGATATGGATATGGATAATATAATTATTGGAAGCATATTCCAGGAAACATCTCCATCCCAATGTACTCATTTATATATTATTTATATGAAAATATACTCACTCATGGGGCTATATAATATTTTAATTTAGTGGGATATTCAACATCAACCAACACATATTGAAAACATTATTGAGAATAAATAGAATCAAAAAAATATTTAGAATCATTATCTACTAAAGTGGTTGAAAAAAAAGAAAAATCATACACAATCATTAGATAATAAAAAACTAGACTAAGGAAACTAAAATAATCTCAAACATTATCATGTATTTTATAATAAAAAATTATCATGATATTTAAATAATTGACTATGAGTCACTATTAATGAATTACATGCATAATAAAATGTACATAACATGTTATAAAAAAACATATATAACTTCAAATAATAATTTTGGTGGTGAAGTACATGTAAAAGAACACCAAGATAGTCAGTATGGCCCTCATACAACTTCCTGGACACAATAATGTAATCATTTAATACCATCTTAAACTAATACAAGAAGTAAATAAATTTAGAGTTCATGACACCCATGAAAAAAATATGGTATTCGTGATACATAATTAAATTACTAGAAACACTTAGTTCTCATAATGATACTGGTATTATTATATTACATATCATACTGATTATCCATCATCTAATGATACAAAAGCCACTAATTAATTCTTAAGAGACTACTATGTTACATTAACTAATATATTAAATCATCTATCCATTGAGGGGGATAATTAATCTTTACTATAACCTACTTTAGCTACTGATAGCCTATACACAACCTTATAATAATATTAAACTTCTCAATAAATATCACTAGTGCACTACATGATGACATGATGGGATTTATGAATCCATTCTATATCAAATAATCAATCCCAATTATCAACTCACACATATCATATTATTTCAATCAATAAGAATCTATGGAAACTGAAGACACATCGGGTTTCAACTCTATCTCAAACATGATATCAAAATGGTCAAGTAAAATAACAACCTATTTGGAAAACCCATCCAAGAACTCATCAAAAAACCCTACGAACATCAATTCATTTCCCTCTTCTAAATAAAATTAAAATACTACTAGCTGAGGTAGTATATGATCTAGATGCCTATAATCTATTAAATTTTCCTTCTCACCAATGATCACCTCTATATATCCTTCCACATCATAAAATACAAAAATCCCTTGGAAATAATCAATAATAACATGAAGAAAGTGAAATAAATCGATGAAAATAATTAATTCAAAGGGATGTATATGTAGTAATAATAAATCCCAAAATAACTTATGCTACACCAATATTCGATTAAAACCTCCAATCATATCATGAAAATCAGACTCACCCCCTAGTTTTTAGTCAAGACAAGAGGGACTATAAATATAAATATCTTGAGTCCCATGGAATAAACTAAGAAGTTAGAAATTATAAAAAGTAAAATAAAAATCAAAATAGATTATATTATGTGCAGTAGGTACCTAAGACAATATATAGACTACATAGAACTAAGATAACCATTGTGTCCAATTGAACATGTCCCATTACACTAATTTTCTAGACATAATTATGGAAGCATCCTAATCTCATACCATACCTATATCCATGGGTATTGGAGAAATAATAGGGGTTTTCCTTTCCTAATCGGTATCCACATGGATTCTTAATACCCTTCTGATCCTACTACTGATAAAGCCTTGGAAGATACACTTTATAAGACTAAAAAATGGTCTCATCAGTTATATCATGCATTCCACAAATAAATATCATATAATAAAATCAATAAAGACAATGAAATTCATTATAAAAACACATAAATAATGTTTTCTATGTGGATAGTTGATATTTACTAGATCTAGATAAATAATAGAAAACAACTAAGCTCTACTTCCTAACATTCATGACAAATACAATCCAAATATCCAAATCCTCCATAGAGTATTTAATTCCCCATTGAATTATAATGACTCCCCTCGTGAGATGATTTAAACCGAACATTCATCATATATATCACTTATATATTCTTTATCAAATCTTAATATGTTGGAAATGTAAATGGTGTAACTATATGATAAATTTCTAGAAATAAAACCTTTTGAAAACATCTTTATTGTGCTTCAACATTAAGATAAATATATGGGAAAAAATATACAAGGACCTTGAATCATACCCCAAGATCACGCATTATTAAGATCTATATTTTAAAGGAGATAATATCCAACCTATTTTCATGTTCATGATCAATGAAAGGTACTTTGTATGGAAATTATTTTGGAAATCATCCCATGAAACCTATTACTCTATGTGTTATCTGCGAAATAGAATCCAACACTAGAAAACTACTCCCATTATATAAGAAAACAACAAATGAGGACCATTTCTTCACTATAGAATGGATTTGAGTGAAATTTATCTCCAACTACCATAACCAATAATATGAATCCAAATCATAGTCACCCCGCCCATACATTACAAATCCATGACACTAAAATTCAATCTCTATCCTCCCAATAATACCCATCCTTCAAATCTTAGTCAACCCTATGGTGATCAACGAGATAATCCTAACACACCTCTCCATTTTGATACATAGATTAATATTTCTCAGGTTCAATATTTGTAATCAAGAAAAAACACCTTCTAATACCGGTTATATTTAATTCTTCAAGGATAATTTCATATGATTAATTTTAACTCCCAAAATTCACCTAAATTCAACAATATTTACAAAAAAATAATGAATAATGTACCTCTCTAATATCTCTATTAAATATCACAATTATCTCTCCTCTGTATTTTTTTAATCTTATGTTCCTTGCATCCGATCACATAGGGCCATAATCTCTAGTGTCCTAGCTATTCTCTCTTGATATATCACATACTAATTTTGAATATTATTACAACCCTAACTGAATAATGAAATCCTACCCATTATGTAATAAAATATTACATTACGCACATCTATATTTATGATACAACTTTTTTCATGATTTTTCCCCCACAAGGAAAACTATAAAGTCTAATAATCAGAGTGAGAGTTACCCCCAAAGATCACCTACAGAAGTCCATGGGTAGGAAACTAGAACCATGTCAAAAATGTATATTCTTAATAAATCACAAATGTAATACCATTTCATTTTATGATATATTTTTCTACAAATAAATTCAATCTGTTTGATATCATTCTTTACCCATAACACCGAGTTTAAAAAACTGTGATATACTATTGAAATATTATTCTTATAAATAATTGTTATATCCCAAACCTTGGATTTACAGGTTTTAATAAGAATATATAAACTATGAGAAATTAATTTTTATAGATGTTTTAGATTAATTCATTGGTTATAAATTGATTATAATTGAAAATAAAAAAAAATTAAATTAAAAAAAGATATATCTATAAAACATTATATTTATGGGAAAATATATTATTTATATGTATAAATTAAGATGAAACCTTTTAATGAATTATTTTAATAATTTTTTTTGGATAATATATTTAAAAAAATTTAAAAATCATATAATATTTTTTAAGGCAAGGAATAGAAATAAATTCCATCTTATTCATGAAAATGCATTTATTCTAAAAAATAATTTTCCATGTTTTTTCACAATTTGTTTGAAATTAATGTACACAATTGATAAAAATATAATATAATAAAATTGTTTCCAAATTATGAACAATAATTTATTAATTATTTTAATTATAATTTTATATTATTAATTAATACTATGGTAATAATTAATTACAATAGTAAAGGTAAAAAAGTTTAATTAGGGGTTAAACAAAAGGAAAAAGTGTTATAATGAAGAATAATATTTTCTAATTCCATTTTTATGAATTGATTCGATAAAATATCATCAAATATTATATCGTTATCCAATTTTTATCCACATTCACATGAGAGTGATTTTAATATATTTTAATAGTATTTATAATTACAAGTTTGATACTCCCCTCATTTATAACATGGATAATCCAATCATAACTTCCATAAAACACAATATATCATTAGATATTCCAATATCTAACCATATAATTTACAAACATTAGTATTCCTGACCTTAGGATTTTGTTATTTCCAAAATACCAATCCAAAAATCTTTATTATCTTTTAAAATATTGATATTCTAAGATGAAGTATTCATTCAAAACAATAGTTTTCATATTCATTTATTTTTAGACAACCTACCATTGTTATAATCCATATTAACATGATAAAATAATTATAATAACTATGAAGATATGTTTTTTATGTTAATATTATATCAATTTTATATCTAAGTCCCATCCATTGAAAATTGATAATTTCACTTGCCCATACATATAGTTTACAACCTATAAGACATGATGAGATTCATTTTTCATTTATTATTTACATGTATCATCATAAAGATAGAGTTAATTATTATATAATATATTTATGTTATAATTATGAATCTATGATGTTTAATTACCATATTCCTTTCTATAATTTCACATTAAAATGTAGAAACATCACTCTCATGTATATATGGATTATCACCTATATGAAATGATATAATTTAGTTTTCATAACAACATTTTATAAATTCTTATAAAGGTTTATATAATTAATTAATATGAAAATTATTAAATTATAATGAATTTCTTGATATTGAAACCATGACCATTATACACGGACCAAAACAATTGAATCGAAATAAGCATAAAAAACATTCCAATTTTCAATTGAATGTTCATTTTATAATGAATAATTAAAAAATGATAGTTGGATGATATAAAATGAATATATAGATTACATTATATATAAATATGATTTTTAATATATCTATTGAAAATTTTTACTTTTCATATAGGGTATTTGAATGTGTATGAAGTAAGATGAGACATAATGTAAGGGTTTATGTTATAATATCATTTCTTTTCGAGATTATTTAGGCTAAATTCCAATTGTAGGAAATTATAAGATACATGTAATTTAAAATCCAAATATTTTATCATAAATTAGTTATTATTGTAATATTTTATGTTCAATTACCATTTTTCTATCTTTAGTACTTAAAACTACTGAGAAAAATAGTTTTTAAGAAAAACCGACTATATTTAATATTTGTTTTAAAAAAAACTCTTCCCTATCCATGTTAGTTAAACTGTTTTCAATAATATTATTTTCTTTTACTAAATGATAATTTAATTTAATTTTAAAAAATATGTTACATTATGTTCATTATTTTAAGAAGAAAATCTTATATTGTTTTTTTTGAGTGGGTTATTTTTGACTTTTTATAAGATGTTTTAAAATAATATTTATTTCATAATTTGCAGCACAAATTGATTTTCCACTATCTTGAATATTATAATTTTTGAGAATTCATTTAAATTATCTATGGTAATTTTATAAGAAAATCATTTTCTTAGTTTCTTTTATTTTTTTAAATATATTGAATAAAAGGGTTATTTTTCCATATTTAAAAATAAATAGTCAAAAGCTCTTCTAATGGTATTTTCCATATATTAAATCATTATTTTTGGTTTTTTATAAATCATTGGGGATAAAATATTGTAATAACATCAGATTTTTTTTCATGGGATATCTTACGATGAGAATTATTTAAGGATCATTCGTTGATACTCATATATTTCCCATTGTTTAATTGAGTTATAATGAAATGATTATGAAATTTTTTTCCATACCATGGGTTACAATACTTTGAAATGATGAATGTATTTTTTGATATTATTGGAGAATTAAGTATGGATATCATTATGTGAAATGTGGTATTTTAATTACAAATCTCTCCAATGGATTGGGTATATAGTTATATATCATGAGATAATATGGAAACCAATAGAGAGTGAACCCAATTTAGTAATGGAATGTTTCCAATATTATATTATTGGGATGGGGAGTGATCCAAATCAACAATAAATACCTTGGTAGTTATCTTTGGATATATTAATTATTTTATTTTCTTATGTGTTTTCTAAAAACATATTTCTTATAGTTAATATATATTCTCATTGTTCCTGACTGATAATTGATAATTTCTCTCTCTTATAAAATAAGTATTATGTTATAAAAAAATACTTATGACATTAATCATGATTAATGGTATGCTAATGATTTTTTATGATCATGTTTTCATACTTTTATGGTTGTCTTATGTTCACATATGACCATTGATTGATGTCTCCTATGATTACCCTTTCTAATAATATGATCTCACTCTTTACTATCGTCACTTACCCTAGGTTATTAATGAAAAGTTTTATGTAGGGTTTTACAAATATATATACTATAATAAAAGAACATTATGGGTGATTTTTAATATATTTCATGAAATAATATGATTATTTATCTTGACTCCAAATAAAGTAAGCCATTTTTAAGGTGTGTAATGTTAGTAAATGGTAATAAATATCCATTTAAAATGATGGGGTATTTATATATGAATGTTTTTGGTTTCTTTAGTTGGTATGAGAATATGTTTTAGTTCTTTTTGGAGTATAATATTAATGAAAGATGATGAAAACCTAGGGGATATGTTTATGTTTAGGATAAAATCCTAATAATTTTGTAAGTTATCAAATTTTTAGTTTCCTAACAATGAAATTGGTACACCCCAAGGACTGGTTAGGTTCCATGGATAAGGTTGGTTGAATTTGTGTTACCCATGTTTTATGAATTGTTATCCTTTTATATCCATCCTCGTGGACTTTTTAAAATTCTAGATCCACTCAATAGTTTCTATTAATCTCTCGTTGTGTGAATTGGTAAAATAAATGAGGGAAGAACCAAATATTTACATGTTTTGGAAATGAAAGGCCTACTCCTTTACATGATGGTTAGACACTTGAACATAGATTCTCTTCACTATATCCACATGTTAATGGAACTTGTTGGACACCCCAGTCCAACAATTCGTTAGACACAGAAATTACTCATTTCAAATTTGGTTTGACACCCTAACTCATATTCATATCTGATTTGTTAGAAAAACTAATAAAAAAACTCCAGTAGTTGGTTAGGAACCCCAGATATAAGAATCATCATCATTATTGATCATGGAATAGAATGATCATTTTCATAGATAGACATCCACCATTAGAAACATGGATGTCCTTTATATGTGTACAATTATTCAAGGTATTCATAAAATGACTTGATCAATATTATTGGTCCTTTAAACTTTAAAAAGTTTCTATATTATATGAACTATTCTTCATTAAATATTTTGGTACATAAAAAAAATTCTTCAAGAAATATCCATATTTGGCTCACCCTAAAATTTGTTCTCACACAATCTATGCAATTATTTTCAAATTATCTTGCAATTGGGTAATAATTTACATAACCTGAATGTAAATATTTACAAAAAAATTGTGAATAAGAAATTTAATTTACCTAATTATTTAAATATTAACCATAAATCCTAATTTTTAATTTTCAATAAATATAAACATTTATTCTTTTACTCCTCCAATAAATAATATGTAATTTTTTGTAATTTTTTTCTCAAATTAAATAACCAAATAAATCTGGATATTCTTCAATTATCATTCATTAATACCCCATTATTTTTCAGTATTATTTTATCCCATTATTAAAAACCCATCAACATGTTGGTATTTTCTTCAAGTCATTCATGTTTAATACCTGAATGATATGATTATTAACTCCTTCTCATTCATGTGCATATGTAATCACCCCTCACTAACACATCATGACTAAATATATTCATCTCATCATCATGATCCTAATTTCATTCAACCTATAAGTATAATATTTTGATTACTCCATGATGTTAATCTACCTGGTAGGCTCAAAAATTTCTTTTTCACATGGCTATGTCACCCATGTGCCACTCTATTTTCATGTATTCATGAATCCTCAATAACCTGAGTGACTTAGGTTATTTTATAATTTATCAAATGGGTATTTGATCACCCATGACTCCACCTTTTATTCCCCAAATTGTTTGGCTTCTATATTTAAACACACCCAATGGAATCAAGTTTCCCTAAACGACCACAACCACAGATCACCATATATAATGCCCTAAAATCTCTTGCTTTAATTTTTAATTAATCTGTAAATAAACACCAAAGGAATCAAGTTCACCCTATTCTTATCTTTCATTAAAATGTTCATTTTATATTCATGAATGTAATAAAGGGATTCATGTAAGAAAATTTAAAAAAAAACCTATTCAATAATATCAAATTTTACTTTATCTAGGAAGTCAAAATCATTAGTAAATCCTCATGTTTGGGATATTATATTCATTCAAAGAAAATTATATGAAAACCACATGGGAGATATTTATTGGACTATCCTAGAATTTTAGAGTTTTAAGGATCCTTTCTATACATGTTCATGGCCTCCTCCATGATCTTTTTGGCCTAAACATTTTCATATAACTCATTGAAAATATAATATAGGGATAAAGATTGAGGAAGACGATACCCCTAATGGATCTGAAGGATCAAATGATTTGTATTGTGTAGTGTGGGAAATTTCTATATTTCTGATATAGATGAACAATGTGTGAAACTCATGCATCCCACATCGCTCTATAGATTATAATTCCATAGTCACATAAAACAACACACTCCCTTAGATATTCAATAGTCTCAATTACCATCCAATACTACCATTATTTGATTTTCCTTTCTATTGTTACACACCTCATGATAGGGATTTCACTACTTTGTTTGCTCAATGTGACCTCTATCTTATATTCCTCTTTTATGCTAGCCTGAGGCTTGTTTCATAAATTGTGCTTGACTTTGGCCCATATATTCCCTCAATCGACACTTTCCTTGGATGGATGTAGGTTGGATATCTTTTTCAAATATGGTTATCGATACAAATAATATAGAATAAATATCATTTGAAAATGTGACTCAAATCCAACCTCTTCTATTTCCTCATTTATTATTTACGAAAAATATATATTATCTTATATTTTTCATGGACTAACCTTCACATAATCATGATTTAAAACATAATACAATGTATTCTTCAATTATTCTTAATTTAAATACTTCTTTCTTATAATTCACATGTGTAATAATAAATGTGAAATCACCTTAGAAAATTTAATAGGAATTTGGGATCACATTGAAAATAAACATAGTTTCGATGTAGTGTTGTCCAAAATTCAATTCTATGAGTCCATAAAAATTCTCCAAGCATCACAACCTAATCATCAGTCGTATATTGACACCTTGACAACAATTGAAACACATGCATCCAAAAATATTCACATGAATATTTTATTTTCAATTTCTAATTACATCAAAAAATATAATTTGGGGAAACGTCATTTATTCATCCCTTATTCGAAATCAATTTCTATGTATGAATATGTGTTTATATAATCTCATATTTTTCTCAAAAAACACAATCTTCTCCTTTATATGAAAATTTCTTTATCACTGTAAAGAGAGGGGTTATCTCAGTTGGTTTTCATAGTAATGATCCATTAGTAAATCAAATTCAAGTCTATGTAGTCTAATCCAGTTTAGATAAAAAGATAGAGACAACCATGGTTTTATAAGATGTCTACAAAATTTTGTGAATGTCAAATCATGACAAGAAATTATCAATTCTCTTAAAAAGGATTGAAATAATAAGATTTATCAATGAAATTATGAAACATGTACACATCAGTAAATGCCTTATAATAAATAGGTGAAAAATAAAAACACCTCCTTTGTGTCATATTTTTATCGTTCAACCACTCCCCATTAAAAAATATAATTAATAAATACAAATGATAGTGTGATTGGCGAACCTCAAAACTCATCTAATCCCCCCTCAAGGAACACACATATTTTCTCCATCATGGAGAGTTTCCAATCATGAACCTCCATGAGAATAACACTTCATGTAGTCCAACTATCATAGCCTAATACTTATCCTTCAATTCCATTACTATTATCTAAAAACATATAAAAATGTAGAATAAGGTGGAACCTATTGTTTTTTTTGTGGAAGCATTTAATGTGTGAGTTATCAATCTTCCTTTATTTCATTATATTTCCAGGATAAATATGGGATATTATTTTTTTATTGGTGGAATTATTCATAGATTTCCAAATATTATCTTCCCCTAGATTTCCAATTTTTATAAAATATATTTTTCAATACACTTCACAATTTTAGAAAACTCTTTGCAATTATTTTTTTCATTTCCACTAAGATATTTGATGTTATTTCATTGATTTTTGTTCTTAATACACCCTTTGTTTGTGTCTCATTTTCATTAAATAAAAAATTAAGAGTATTTAAATATTTAATTATCCTTTTTTTAGGTTAACATATTTCTATGAAAGTCATTGGATTGGAGTGTATCCAATTGGTTTCATTATCCTTCCATGCATTTCACTAAGTGAAATTATTTTTCATATGACTGAGGTTAGAACAAATAAATCATTTTAAAAAAATCATAACTCATTTGGTATCCCATTGATTGAATTGATGGAACTAATTGAGTTATTCCGACATATTTAAGAAGGTTATATTCAAAAAATATATTCATAATTTCCCTAAATATTCCATAATAAAAACAAATTGGTCATTTCATATTTTATAAAAACATAATTAAAAATTATTTACCTATCAAAAACTTATTTCCAAATTTTATATTTGGGAATCTCTTTTTTGATAAAATTATCGTGGTATAATTTAGAGTAATCCTTAATTTTTCTTTTTATGTTTTCATCTCATCCTCAAGATCACTTAATTTAATATCTTTCTTCTTCAACTCCATTACAAGGTCCATTTATTTTATAATAACTGTTTAAAGATCTTCTATAATGTCACTTTGATCATTTACTATAATTACCATTTTTAAAGAGTTTATATTCAAGGACTATTATTCTCTATAAAATATTTAATTTTCTGAGGTAAAAAAGTTCCCTATTGAATAACAAAAATCATCCATGATTCATCATTTTTATTCATTATGATTGCATGAGAAATACCTAGAATAGTAATTTGGTGTTTTTCTATTCATCACCAGTATCAAATTTCTTTTTCCTCATTAAGTGATAGTTTTGAAGAGTAAATTATTTCTCCATAAGAGGGTTAGAATAATAAATACCACTTTATTCATATTATACCACAATTGGAGAGCACAAATTCTTGGATGGCTTAGTATTCCCTTGAAAAGAATGGAGATTGATTTTGTCATTGAATTGGGATGATAAGGTTGAATCATATTTCTTCATTATATTTCAATCCTTCCACATTTTGACCCTTTTGTTGAATATTTAAATATGGTTAATGAACATATTGACATCCTTTTCTAATTCCATCATAAGAAATTATTGGAAAGTTAGAGGTAACCTCCCTCTAATACCACGTGTAGAGCCTATATACCAGTTAGGGTCCAATAGGGATGAAGCAGTCATACCCTTATTTATTTCGTTTTTCCCTTATAAATTAAAACCTATAAACTTGTAAAGATTTTTGATCTACTCAATAGTTTCTTTCAAACTGAAATCGTGTTCAGTAGTAAAATAAGAGAGGGAAACCAAAATTATTTACATTTTTTTTGAAATGAAAGGTCTACTCAATTCCATATTCGTTATAAACCAAAAAATAGATTATATTAACTATATATACAAGTGAATAAAACTATTTAGAAACTGAAGTTCTACAATTGTTAAGACACCCCAAATTTTGATTACATATTTGTTTAAAACCCCGAACTACTCATCTTCTCTAATTGGTTAGAAACCCCAACCACAATCTTCAATTAGTTTGTTAGACAACCCAGCTACAAGATTCTACTTCAGTTTTGATCTAGGAATAAAAATATTATTACACCCTAAGATTTTATGTATTTTTTTGACTTAATTTAATCTCTTCAATATTTTTTTTATTTCACACAACATTAAATATAGCATGTGTTATCTGAAACAACCATGTTATTTTTGTATTTTATGAATGAATGATTATAGGTTTCACTACATGTTGTAGTTAGATTAGATTTTAGTACATGAAACCCAATTTTGGCTTATGTTACACATAATGATGAGTTCTTTTGATAGCATGTGTTACAGGCAAGAAAATTTCTTATCACCTATTATATTATTTAAAAATGTATTATTAATATAATAGGATATAAAATAGCTATTAAATAATTGTTTATCAGTACTATAAAATAAATTTATAAAAATATATGGTTTATGTGAGAAATTTATTGGTTACTAATTAATTATAAATGAAAAATATACAAATTGAATAGAAATGATTTATTTTTATTTTTATTCTTCCTATGTCATTTTGCAATAAAAAATTAAATTAATTTCCATAAGCGAATGATATTAATGAAATATATATTTTATATATTATATAATTTTTTTTACATTAATCCATTATATTTTATAGTAATATGATAAGAATAAATATAATTTTATGAAAAAGCTATAATTTTTATAAGGGTAATTTTACCGCCTTTTAATTGAGAACACATTTTAAATTTAATTATTGAATGTTTTATGTTTTTTATGTGAACGAAATAAAAATGTTTCTTGAATAAGGATATCAACAACTAATTTGGTTTAACTGTTTCTATTTTTCTGATAAGTTTTATGTTTTGATTAGTAGTGGAAATTATTGAATTTAAATTGAAATGTTATTTTTCATGAAAATAATTTATATTGTTAAATTATATATATTTTTGTCTTAATGTATAATTATATAAATTTTATATCATTTAATATGATTTAGTTAATTGTAATCAATTTCACATTGAATTTAGATATAGAAAATTTTCAATCCTTTGTACGTTTTCACTTTAGAACTCGTTTTTTCATTCTCTCGACGGGGTTTATTTTAAATAATTTTTTGAAACTTATGTGTTTCTTATTAATAAAAACGGATTAAATATTTTAAATAAATTTTATCTTTTTAAATATGTCTCTTTTATTTTAGAACCATATGAATGATAACATTAGTCATTTTCCTTACCACGGTTAAGGGTAAATCGTGTATTTAAGGGTATATATAATATATTAAATATTATAAAAATACCCTAAAACTTGTCCAAATGTTATTTGATGAAGAAAATTCCACCATTAACACATAAATATTGAAGTTGAATAATTTAATGGACATTGTTCCATGAAAATAACTTATGTATTATTAAACTCAAAGGGAGTGAAAAAATGTCACACTCTTACTTTTCATATGTATAATATTTTAAATATGGGGATATATTGAAGATATGACGACTGTATATGTTATGATTAAATATATAATGTTAATATAGAACATAAGTTTTTATAATTATTAGTTAATAAATAATTATCATATCTAATTACAAAATGATGATGTAATAATTACAGTATTAATGAAATAATCGACTAAATTATATTATAAATATAAAAATAAATATAATTTCCTTAAATAATGTTATAAAAAATTAACAGGTTAACATAAAATATTATGGATGTTTTAAATTAATTTTTTATGTTATCTTTATATATATATATATTTAAATTTAATGTAATAAATAATGTCAAAATTAACTCTAATGATCTTTAACGATTTTTTTTCATAAATTATTAAAATATAAAAAAATTAATTGACAAAAAATATGATAAATTATGGTCGAAAATATCATTAAATTACCATTTTTTTCAAATTTATCATTTATGTATAAAAATTTAATCTTTTTAATATTAAAAACATTTCAACCATAGTTAAAATTATAATTGGTTAACTAAAGGTTATGATAGTAGATATTGTTTAATATTACATCAATACCTCACTAAATTTATTAGATGATGATATTAAAAATTTCTCTCATATTATATTCTAATATATAACTTTTTTGAGGTATTTTAATTGATTTTTTTATTTATTATAAATTAATGTTCTTGAGTGTTTCCAAAAGTACCCCTCCACTCTCTTATAAAACAGAACCCCTCTTTATCATTTATTTAAACCTATATATCCATTTGAATGAGAAAAAATCATTCAATATATTCTCCCAAAATCTTCCCACTCATCATAGAATCCTTCTTTTAGGATGAAATATAGCCAG
The DNA here is from genome assembly GCA_963277665.1 of Viscum album. Taxonomy (NCBI): domain Eukaryota; kingdom Viridiplantae; phylum Streptophyta; class Magnoliopsida; order Santalales; family Viscaceae; genus Viscum; species Viscum album. The sequence goes on along the minus strand of OY728119.1, from coordinate 172,039,802 downwards.
AAATTATTTACATTCAAATCAAAAGGATATACTCAAAGAAGAAGTAGCATTCCTCAATTAATGTTTTTGTTGTATTTCATCCATTAACCCCATTAAATTATTATTTTTGGTTTATATATTCATATAACTATCCTAAATAAACATAGATTTTATTATATTATGGTTTCTACCCACGCTTTTACACACTAATATCTAATGGGTAACGAACATATTGTTCATGTGTAAGGCAGACTACCGCCTCTCAAAACGATGATTGTACAATTTTCCTTTACCACCTCTCACGATGGGAATTATGATAGAAACTATATTTTTTTGATATATATATATATATATTATGAAATAGTTATACATTTTTAATGAAAATTTAATATATACTTTTTACAATATAATATCTTGTGAAATGATAATGTCGTTTGTGCGTATATGTGGCTTACCATCTCCACGATGCGATGAGATACAATTTTATTATATAAATCACATGGATGGTAATAATGTTAAATTTTATTAACATATATGATATATATAACATATAAACGTTCCTATAATTATTATTTATCATATTCATTTCATTCCATGAACATTAAAACAAAATGAAAATAATGTTCATGCATATGTATGACCTATCGTCCACATAAACTGTATGATTTATTCTTTACCTATAAATTTTATGAAACACCATAGATAAATATATAATTTAATATATAAATATATCATGGTTAATATTTAATACATAATTAAATATATATATATATATATGAGTAAAAATAATAAAAACATAAAACATGTACGAGAAACCAAACAGTTATTACCCAAAACATAACTAATATGAGGAATTGTTAATAAGTGGGTAATATTAAGTCATAAGTCAATAATATATGGTATTATATATATTAATATGGTTCTTTAACATATAGATTATAAAATTATCTTTAATATACTATATGCTCCCTGAGTACGATGAGAGTCAATACATAAGGAAAGGTATTTCTCGTGTTAAATTATTTCTGTGAGATATATGTGATAATAACCACTTGAGATTTTTGTGTGGTCTATATATTCACCTATCAAATTTTATATCATGAATTTCAATTAATTTATTGTATCTATATTTTTAAACTATTTTATTCATATTTGGGTATCAGGATTCTAATGTTACTATAGTGGTTGGAGATATTTGTCTCACTTTTATTTCTGTGAGACACGTGCCTTATACCCTACTTGTTTCTTCTATATGGCGTATATACTGATCATGAATGTATATTATGATTATTATCCATAATATTATTTTATTTTAATATAAATATAATTTTTATCCAGGGGTATTATTATTCTACTAATTATTAAGTGATTCATATTTATTTCACATTAACATCAATATTTTGGAATATTTTGTTTTAAGTCTCTATTAGGGAATATTTATCTTCTACGTACATGATTTATAAAAATGTTTTAAAAATATTATTATTATTATCCTATAGAATTTTAAATTCATTTTGATAATTTTATTACCTTTCACTACATGGTTTCGAGGATTTGTTTTGTCATTTTTTCAAAAAAGGTACATTGTAACTTTTATGCAAAAGTAAGAATGGATGTTTTTTAACTTATACAAATTGAATTGATGTTTCATCCATAAAGAATCCATAATTTAAAGAAAATTACCTTACCAGTATAATAGTTTATTTTCAAATAAAAATTTTTCCTTAAAATTATGTATCCTTTTATTAAAAGAAATGTTTTCAAAGTAGAAAGTATATTTTCTTCAAGTATTGTTTTCAATGGACATATCAAAATTGAGTTCTATTTAAGATAAAATTTTATGATGTTACGTATGTTTTAATAGGAATATTATTCAATGCTACCATTATTATTATTTATATGAATGGTTTATGATTATGAGGGATTGATATTTATGAAACCCATTTCATTTCCATGGGTTGTGTTATGATTAAATGATGTTTATGAAATCCATTTCTTTATATTGGTTTTAATATGATTAATGACATGCGATCTTATGGAACACATATATATTGTTTCTATTTTTTGATGGGTGAGCCCTATATATCTATCCAATTATTTGGGTGGTGGTTTACATCCCAATATATAATTATAGGAATCAATTTGACATGCTTGATCCACTGTGAGTAGATTGGAAAACATGTTCGACTATAAAATTATTGGGAAACATAATCCCTTTCAAGGAGTTGACTATGACTAGGGATTGTGTTATGTTATCCTCAATTTTTTTAATCCCCATTAATTTAAATGTAATGTTTTTCAAATGATCCTTGACATATATGGAATGATATTACATTTTTGTATGTCAGTATCAAATTTCTTGTCATATTCGCATGTTATGATTTTATGGATTCTAATCCTTGAACCCCTTATGATTTACTTCCTATAAAATACCAATATATATTAGAATAATCATGTTTATTATCTTTGATATATAGGGTTTGATATTATTATGTTATGATCCTGTTCTCATTCCCTTTATAATCATGTTTATGGTTACCTATCATCAATGTTTTCCCCTCACTGAGCATCTGAGATCACCCATTTCATATGTTTACTTTCCTTAGTTTATAATGAAAGGTTTTAAGTTGGAGTAATAATGGGAATTATCATTATATGAAACATTGAAGATCTACCACTAGAATAGAAGTTTGTGTTCCATGTTTCAAAAGGCACTAAACTAATACTATCCTTGAAAATGTGATTGTATAATGTATGAAATGTTCCACAAAAGGTTGTAATATCCATTTTTGAAAATCCTATAAAGTAATAGTTATTATCAAATGAAATTAGTTATCAACTAGAAGATCTAATGGTAGAAATGTAGGGAGATACCTATGGATATTTAAAAGGTCAAGTCCAGGGATGTCTGAAAGGATGATCCAAAGAATTCATTGATTAAATAAGGATTTATAATTTATACATCTTATAGGTGATTTTTCATAGTTATGTGGTTTTACACTATGAAAAGTGTGGCTCACAATAAGATTTCTGGTTTTAATCGATTGTGAAAATATATGGAATATGATTAACATTAATTGTGGTGAAAAATTTGATGATGAGATTCAAATTGGTTGATCACTAGAGTAAAGGATGTCATTGTCATGCCCAATCAATTTTTGCATAATATGATTAACAATGTCTACCGTAAATAACTATCAAACACCCTAATAAAGAGAACGAAAGTGTTTGAATAAAAATTTAGAATTTAATACAATGAAGGAGAAAAATAATTTTCCCTTCTGTGATGAATGTGGAAAGAAACTCACAAATTGATGAATTATAAGAAGATTAAGATGTTTTTATAATGGAAAAGAATGAAAAAATGAAATTAACTATAAATGGAAAATGAATAGTTCATCGATGGTAATGGATGGGAATATTGGGATCCCTAAGGTAATATCAATTGATGAATGATTAAAATATGGAAAGTATGAATTATAAAAATTGATGTCCTTTGTGGAAAGACCCTGAAGTTATTTGGAATGGTGTTATAATTAATGGTTATACTACTACTAATGATTAGACTATAGGTTATATGTGAATGAAAATAATCATTAAGTAATAAGAATAGGTATCTATATTAAATGATTTAGGATTAAGTTAAATAATTTATGTTTTCATATATTTGGATTCAAAAATAATGTTATATTAATTGTTAAATATATAAGAATTAAACAATTTATGATTTCTCTAAGGATTTATGAGAATATTTCAAATGGTTTTAATGGACTAGAAAATTGATTTAATGGGAAGGTGAATTTTTGAAACTCACGATTAAGGAAAGGATAAGAATTAATACTAGCATGATATTATGATAATGAAATAAAGATTTTTTATTATAAATGGGATAGTAACACTAGGACAACAAATATGAAAATGTGGTTCATGATATCATGGACTGATTTTATAGAGTATTTGGTTTTATGTTACAAGTAAAGAGTTTATTTTTGAAAGCATCCACGTTTTCATTAACGTTTCATGGTAATATAGGTCATGATCAAGTTTCAGGATTATATGTGATAACAAAATTTATATGTTTGGTATGCGATAAATAATAGCAACATCATGTTTTTAGGGATAAAAGATATGTTAAGTGACCTTTTTTACATTGTACATGATTTTAATATTTTTTAAGGTTCATAAGCGTTACCATTTATTAAATTTTTTACATTGATATTTAGATGAGGGTTTAATGATTATTGTTTCAATTTATTTATAATGGATAACATGTGATGATTATTTTTTTATGATAACAAGAGACAAAGGGGATGTCTTTTCATCCTATGATGGATATTATAATCAACTAGTTTGGTAGGTATTACAATTTCATATTTATTTCATAGATTAATAAATAATGCTAAGACTGATTGAGGTACAAAAAATGAGTGATATTTTATTCATGTGATGAAATAGATTATGTATTTATTATAAATTGATTTTGAAATAAAGTTTTATCCTATTAAAATCATTTTTATGATAGAAACAAACTTTTTCCGATCTATATGGTCTAGTGTTTTGTGGTCATTAACATTATAATGACCAAATTCTCAATCAACCTCTTTCAAAAAATGAAAATTTTAATTCTATTTTATGTACTTTTTCACTTCGAACCTATGTTGTTCAATGTGGAATCCTAGTTATGAGTTGAATTGGATAACTATTAAGTTTCCTATGTTACCATTTCAAAAAGATGTATTTTTATTCATTTTTAGGATGTGGGTTTCTCGGAAAATAAATTTCATATATGAAACCTTTGATAACCCATATGAATTACAAGGGAGAAATTAAGATTGATGGGTGTAGAATGTAACATGCCATGATTTTTAAAAACTTTCATCTGAATTAATTTAATCTTTTCGATATTCTTTTTCATTTCACACAACACTAAATATAACTTGTTTTATATGATAGAAACAAGTTATTATTGATTTATATGCAACAGTTATTTGAGGTTTAACAACTCACAAAACATAGATTATCTTTTGGTACACACAACACAATATTTGGATTCTATTACACATAATGGAGATTTATTTTGATATATCGCATAACAGGAAAGTCCGAGTTTTACCAAAAAACAATATATTATTATAATATTATTATTTAATACAATAAGATATAACCAAGCTGTTAAATTAGCATTTATGAATATTAATAACTAATTTTTTTTAAAATTTATGGATTATAAGATGAATTCATTGGTTTCCAATTAATTAGAAACAAAAATATATACCAATTGAATATAAATGAAGTATTTTTATTTTTATTCTCTGAAAGTAATTTTTTAATAAATTAATTAATTATAATCATTTAATGGTTACATTGAAATAAAAAATTTATATTTTTAATGAAATAATTTTTATATTCAGTCAATATATTTTATAGGCAGATGATAAGAAAAAAATCCAATTTTTTGAATAAAAATATATACTTCTCAAAATAATATTGTTACAGCATTTTAATAGAAAACCCAATTTAAATTTAATCTTTGACACATATATAATTTTTATATGAATAAAAAAAATATTATTAGAAATAGGGATATCAAAATTTACATTGGTTGATTATTTGGTATTTTTTAATAGGTTTTATATTGTGATGTATAGTGAAAAATACTGAATTTTAATTAGAAATAGCATTGTCATTAAAATAATATATATTGTAAAATTAAATATTTTATTGGTTTTGAATTATAATTAGGTAAGAAAATTATCATTTAATTCTATTTTTGCCACTTTAATCCATTTCACTTTGAATTTGGATATAAAATCATTTCAATATTTTGGACATCTTCACTTAAAAAACATGTCTTCTCCTTCCATCAACAAGATTAATTTGAAATAAAATTTAGAATGTTTTATTATTATAATTATGAAAAGTGGATTCAATATTTTTAATCATAATTTATGTATTTATGGAATATTTTCATTTTATTTTCAGAAAATTTGAATTGTATCTTTAGTAATTTTTATTACCACGGTTAAGGGTAAATCAGGTAATTAAGGGGAAAAATATTATATTAAATGTTCCAAAACTACCCTAAAAATTGAAGAAATTTTATTGGATGAATTTAATTAGACCCTTATCACATAAGGAACCTAATTTAATAATTTAATGGAAACTAATCCCTGAAAATGACTTAAGTATTATTAAACACCAAAGATTGATAAAATTTCACACACTAACTTTTCATATGTATTATATTTTTGATATGAGGAAAAATTAAATATATAAATGATTAAATATATTTTTAGTAAAGATAAATGGTTAATATACATCATATAATTTTATTTTTAATTTTCATTCTGAAATTAATTATCAAGACTAATTGAAAATTTATGATCCATTAATTGTATAATTAATGTACCAATTAACTAAATGATATTATAAGTATTAAAATAAATAAAATTTTACATAATTAAGGAGATAAAATAAATTTCTAAGTTAATATGACATTTTAGGTATGAAATGTATAAATTGGTTCTAAGTTAAATTTATGTATGAATTTCATAAAATTCAATTTAATGATTAGTCTCAAAATTTCATTTAATGATATTTTTTGAAAGAAATATTTTAAATAATTAGTTAAAAACAAAAAAATTAATAAATTAGGGATAGGATGATAAATTATTCTATAAAAATCATTAATGGTTAATTTATGGTCTAATTGACACTTTATATGTAAAAATTTCATCTTATTAACATTAAAACGATTAGTACCATATTTATAATTATAATAGGTTAAATGAAGGTTTATAATGAGATAAGGATTAAAAAGACATAAAAACATTTATAAAATTTATTAGTTTATGATAAAAATATATTTGATATTATCTTCCAATAGAGGTCTATTTGAGGTATTGTTTGAGCTTATTTATTAGAAATTAATAGTTTTGAGAGTTTCCATAAGTGCCCTCTACTATATTATAAAAGGGAACCTATACTTCTTTTTTATTCACACCTAAAATTACATTTTGATCAATAAAAATATGCTAAAATATTTTCCAAAAAATCATTCAATTATTCCTAGAATAATTAGGTATAAATCCAACAAAAAAATTCATTTTTTGAAAATCAAAATGAGATACCCATGGAAGAGGTAACATTAGTAAAAAATGTTTTTTTATTTCTCCTTTCAACCTCATAAATTAGTTTTATTTACTCTTTATATAATAACATTAGTATCTTAAATATACTTAAATATTTTTATATTATGGTTTAGACCTACACTTTCATACACATCCATCTAAAGTGTAACAAACATATCATTCATGCGTAAGGCATACTACCGCCTCGTGGAATGATGATTGTTAAGTTTTAATTTTATGCATCTCATAGTGGAAATTATAATAGAAATATTATTTATAATATTTATGATATATAATAAATATTTTTACTTATTAGACTATAATATATTGTCTACCATTTTACCATCTAATCTTTTTGAAATGATAATTTTATACATGCGTACGTATGGATTGCCATCTCCATGATTTGATATGATTATTTTTTTCATCTATTTTTCATATTTATGCTGATAACAATGAATTTAGTGAATGTAGATGATATATATAATATAAAAAAATTATTTTAATGAAAATATATTATATGTTTTTCTTTGATTTATTATGACAATAAAATGAAACCAATTTCTATTTGAATGTACGACCAATCGTCTCTATGAATGTTGTATTTTAATTTATACCTCAATTTTTAATGAATAAACATGAATAAATATATATGGAATATATATATATATATAATTCTTAACATTCTATATTTATCTAAATAATTATCTAAGTATGAGTACCAAGAAAATCAATTTAAAACATGTATGAGAAATAAAGAAGTTATTACCTGAAACAAAACATAATCATCGACTTTTTAATAATAAGGTAATATAAATTCATTATTAAATAATATATGGTATTATGTATGTTAATATGGTTGGGTAATATATTTATAATAAATTCATATTTATTATACATCATTTTTTATTTATAGTGAGATTCAAGACAAAAGGTAAGGGATTTCTCATGTCATTATATTTGTGAGATATATACAATAATCACCACTTATTCTTGTTGTGTGGTTTATATTTTCCTCTATGAAATATAATATAATTAATTTAATTTAATTAATGATAATAAATGTTTCAATTAATTTAATTCTTATATGGTCATCATGATTTAAAAGTTACTATAGTAGTAAGGGATTTTTGTCACAGTTTTATTTTTGTGGGAAACATTACATATACACTAAATGTTTATTCTATGTGGTGTATATAATTATCATGAATATATTTTACGATTATTAGAAATAAGATTATCATATTTAATTTCCATATATTTTTCTTTCCTAGTGAATACAACTCTACTAATTATAAGTTGATTAGGATTTTTTCACATTCTCATCAATGTTTGGGATTGAATATTTTTATGTATCCATTAGAAAATATTTATCTTCCATGTCCATGGTTTCTATAAATATTTTCAATGTTGTTTTAAATATTATCCTTTTTATTTTTATAGTCTATTTTTTTACAATATTTACTTTTTACTTCATATATATGAAGAAATAATTTTGACATTTTTCAAATGATGTACTTTTTGACTTTTTTGAAAACAATTTTGAAAGAAATTATTTTTTACATTATATGGAATGCGAAAAAATTTGCAGTCCTGAAACCTTAATGATTTGAATCTTCCCTTAAAATCATATAAGTAAATTTTTTTAAAAAATATTTTCGTCTAAAATTGACAAAAAAATTATGAAAAGAAAATGTCTTCAAAGAAGAAGGGATGGGTTCCTTATGAATTTTTTTCAAGTGATCCTTAAACATTATATTCCATATATGATAACATTATTATATTTTACTTAATTTTTACAAGGGATATGATTCAATTTTTCCATTATTATTTAATAAAATAATTGTTTTTGTTTATTGTGGAATTATATTTATGAAACACATTTCCTTTACATGGGTTATATAATGATTAAATGATATATATGAAACCCATTTCATTGAATGGTTTATGATATGATGAATTATTTATATTATTGTGGCACAAATATGTATAGTTTTCATTATACGATGGGTGGGACATATATACCCATAAAACTTACTATGAACGGATTTATATCTCATGTTATAATGCTAGGAACCAAGATGACAAGCATAAACCACTGTGGGAATATGTGGAAACAAGATTCAGTGTGGGAATATGGGAAAACCTGATCCCTTACAAGGAAAAGACCTTGACAGGGGATGGTGTTGTGTCCCATATAGTATTTTTTGTCCCCATAATGTTCCTTGTTATGTTTACTCAGTGTTATTTTACATTTTAGTAATGATATTACATGCATATGTGTCTTCCAAAAATTCCATGTTATATTTTTATGATATTATATTATGGATTATGATAATTGATTCCCTTATGATTCATGTCTTATGAAATAAAAATATTTATTACTTGATCAATGATTATGGTTTTGAATATGAATGTTAGGATATTATAATGTTTTGATCACATTCTCAAACCCTATATTCTCATGTTTATTATTTTATATCATCCTTGGTTTTTATTACTGAGCATCTGAACCCACCATTTTCTTATGTTTTCATTCCGTATGATATAAGGAACAGTATTTAGTTTGAGTAATAAAAGGAAATGATCTTTGTCGAAAACATTGTTGATTGTACACTATAATATAAGAGTGTTCAAAGATTCCAAATTCACAAAAAAATATGTTCTGTGTACATATAATTGTACAATGTATGAAATTTTATGAAAAAATGATGTCATATCTATATAATAAAATATTGAGTCATTATAAATATCTTTATCATAGATATTCATCCTCCACAAGAAATATGGATATACCTTCCCTTTGTATAGTTTTTCAATTTATTCTAACAATTACTGGATTAATGTTGTTGGTCTTGGAAACTCTTATCCATCCTTTCATCATCAATGTTTTACTTGTTCAAGTACACGGGTTTAGGGAATTACCTTCTTCATGAATTACACAGCTTTGGCTCACCCTTGAGATTCTTCCTGCACAGTGGATGAAGTGATTCTCAAAATGACCTTGTAATTTGTAACAAATTTCCATAACATGTATAAACATATTTACACAATAATATTTTTTATATAAAATTAAATTTATTTCATGGTTTAAATTAACTATTTAAGTCATCATTTTAATGTGTCAATGAATAAAAACTTTTTTTATTTTATTCTATAAAATATGTTGGTATTATATTTCTCAAATTAAATAACAAAATAAATGTGGGTATTCATCCTATATCATTATAAAATACCCAAATTAATGTTGTCATTATTCATTTAAAATTATTTGGTATTAAATATTTTGAATACCCCATAAATATGTGCGTATATCATTCTCTTAAATTTCCCAAAATACAGGATTGATATCTGAATTCATCTGGTCTTCTACATGCGGGTATGTAATCAGCCATGACTCCCCCATCATGATTTCCTGATCATTATTTCACATTTCATGTAATTATAACATATGGATCTATCCATGTAGTGAATCTACATGAGAGGTTTCTAAATATCCTTATCATGGGACTAAGTGACTCACATGCCACTCTATGTTAATGGATGCATGAAATATCAATCACCCAAGTGACTCACATTCTGGTATAATTTCTCATGTGTTCAATTGATCACCAATTTATCCATGATTTTAATTCTTCACACAGTGTGGCTTCCATCTTTAAAGACACATGAAGGAATCAGGTTTCCTTAAATGAACACACCTATAAATCACAACATTTAAAGCCAAAGACTCAAGATTTCACTATTTTTCATGTGTAAATTAATTCTAGAAGGAATCATGTTCACTCTAGTACTTATAGTATTTAAAAATAATTATTAGTTATTCGTGTTTGAAATTATGAGTAGGATACATGAAATTTTCTAGCATACCTATGAAATAATGTTATATTATACTTCATCCTGGAGGTCAACATTATCAGGTGACCATCTTGTTTCAGATTTTCAATTCATTGATGAAAGTTTACATAGAAACAATGTGCAACCTATATCGTGGGATAACATGGACATTATGAGTTTGACCTAGCCATTTCAGACATATTCATGGCCTAGGCTATGATCGTTGTGGCCTAAAAAATAGCAGATAACCTACTATCCATATAACCATTGATTGAGGATGTCAAAGATGATACCCTTTCTTGATCAGATGACTCATATTAATTGTATTGTATGGTGCATAAAATGTATATATTTTTTATGTGGATGAATATTGTGTGCACCTCACGCATCCTATTCCTCCTCACAGATTATAATTGTACTAAAATATAATATAATATGAAACATTATATAGACAATAGTCTTAAATACCGTCTGATACATCCCCATATTAGTTATCATTGATGTCGTGTTGCCCTTCACAATAGTTACGATGATCCTCCATATTCTTCATGTGAGAACACTCTCCTCTTCCTCCTTGAAGATATCCTAAGGCTTGTTCCCTTGGAAAAGTTCATTTATGGTCCCACATGTTCCCTCATTTGAGATGTGCCATGCCTGGTAGTTGGTTGTCTATCCTTTTTAAATAAGGCAATCAGTATAAAATATTTATAATAGATCTATATAAAAAAAGTTATTTAAAGACATCATCTTCATATTCCTTAGTTATTCTTTAAAATAAATATATCTTAACTTATATTTTTTCATTTACATTTCATCACATATCCTTGACTTAAAACATAATTCATGGGATTTATAAATTCTTCATTATAAAATTACATTTTTAAGGTATTCAATTGTGGTAAAAAATTTAAAAACATCTTATAAAATATCATTGAAATTTGATATCACTTCCATAATCAATATAGTATTCATGGAGAATTTCACAAGTGCGATATCCAATACCATGAATCTATCACAATTCTCCAGGAATTACCACATCATCTTAATTCAGATATTGACCCCTATAAAACTAATGAAACACATGGGAACAACAAAATGACTACATGGATACTATAAAATAGATATAGAGGTGGCATTGATGCACATTGGGCTATGCACACTGAAAAATGATGTTTTAATGTCGACATTATTTTCAGTTAGTGTATGAAAAGTGGAATATAACAATACACCTGGCTACACACTCTTATGGTACATTATTTGGTTAATTTAAATTATCATCACAAATAATACTGAACAATGATTGGATGAAATATATGAAATCCTATAATAAAAACATAGATATGATGTGAACTTAATGTATCATGTGTTAAAATAAGGTATCATGATATATGAAATTATAAAAATGATTTTCATAATAACATTATGTTTTAGTCTTATTATTTATGTTTGATAGGAAGACTATGTTTTTGGGTTTTCTAAATAGAAGTAACATATATTAATTAGGTGTAAAATTAATGTGATAACCGATTAAATGACTCCCCTCATGTGAAACCTAATTAAATTGGAGAAATATTTTGAATCCTTAATATTGTGCCTAATTAGAAAGTATAAATTATGATTAATATCTTGAATATAGATCAATTTATGAATGAACCAACAAAGAGAAAAATGGAATTTCTTGAATTTTCAAATGATGAGGACCTTAAAATGAATAATATCCATCTTCCTACATTTCATGAATTTTATAAGATACAATCATTTAAAATTTTCAAATAAAAGATAATATGGATTATGTGTGTTAGAGAAGAAAAAAATAAAATAATTATTTAGGGAAAATTAACAGTGTAATAGAGGGAAATAAAGTATATTCTATGGTACAAATTATCGTTCAATGTATTAAATTTTTGTTACATGGGAATTATCATGGTAAATTGAATAAACCAAAAATATAACTCTTAGACCAAGAAAAATAATTTTCTATATTAGTCATTGAGGAAAATTGTGATAATTAAGAAACACATATCCTCTACTCTAGAGTCGAGGATGTCACGTTTTAGTTTATAATAATGTTCCATATGAATGTTTTAGTATTCATCCTTTAGTGAAATTTATTATCAAATTTTTAATTTATTAGATCTCTTTATTTAGATCCCATATAAACTTCTATAATAATATACTTACGTTTTTTATTTTGAATTAACCAATGACTGTGATTCACTTCAATGATAAATATGAACATATAATGGATATCAATTCCATTTTTTTGGTATTAATATGTATTAATGAGTGAAATTTATCTCAATTGGTTATGATAAAAATAAAAATTGAATAAATCCCTATTGTTTTGGAATATAATGTTTTATTTCTCAGAGACATTCCTATTCTACACTCAAATTATGAAGTTGTGTTTTAAATAGAACTTATAACCAGTTATACATCAATTTCCAAGACATTATATATCGTGATATTAGTTGAGTTGTAATAATAGAAGAACAAACTCCAGTATAATCTTGATAATTGATTCATACACCCTAATGTGTCACCATGTGGTGTGATAGATCATTTGTTTCTATAAGAATGATGAATAAATACATCTTTTATCCAATAATAGATAATGAAACAATATATATAATTGGAAAAAGTACCTTATACCCTGTGTCAGTGGGTTGTTTGATCAGTTTTGAGGAGATTGATATTTTTCCACGATTTAACCTCGTTTAGGATATCATCAATCCGAGGTCAAGAAGGAGGATATTCCCAATATAACATTTAAGCAATGTTATATAATACTAAATAACTATACTAAAATATACATGTACTAAATAGGTAAAGATGAAAGTGACCACAAATCCTCATAAAACTATAATAAACCCAAGATCTAGTAATATCCAACTTGTTATCAAACCTTCCCTAGATGACCTAAAAATAGTTTATATGTATGAAGGGTAACCACAATTTTATACTAATTTGGATCCTCCTCATATCCTCTCATGAAAAATATAATGAAATCATGATATATTGTAGTTAATAACATTGAACCCAACTCATCACCTAAATATGTATATTAAATTACCAACCTCGCCATAGATAACTCTAACCATGTATCACATATAATAAAAAAATGATATAGTAATTAAAGATCAAGGATAACCATCTTGCACTTCCCACTTATTTTTTGCACTTCCCCAACATCTCATGTCATGATCCATCTCTCTCTAAAAGTAATCCGGCCTAAAGAAACAAAAGGAAGGAATCAAAACTTGCACCTCATGCATCACATAACCACATCATCCCATCGACATATCCAAATATTGTTACCTAGTAGTTTACAGGTTCCACTATAACCTATATTATGTATATCAAACATCATGTATTATTCATCAATCTATTACATCAGATATAGTGAGTAAGTACCTCAATCAATTACATCTTATAAATGTCGTACAGATAATAATCCTATGAATAGTATATATTGTAAAACATTCATATGAAATGAACACAAGCCATAAAATACCTATATATATTTTTTGGAATGATAAATGTCGTACATACCATCATATGTAACTAAAAAGAGAAAAGAGTTGGGGGAGTGGTGGTATCATCCATTCATCCTCCATCCAGGATGTTGGTGAAAAAACCCTCAAAGATTCCAATGGTGTTGTTATCCCTAATGTACAGGGGCCATGTAGTGTATGAAATAATATAATATAAATTATGTAATATAGATCACAACAATACTATGGGAATTAAATATTCTTAGACTCAACTACAGATAATATTTCATGGACTCTCAACTTCCCCTACTATGACCAGATATCCTATAATAATACAAGCATATAAAAGATCTACATTAACAACCTTTTGAATTTATATTAATTCCGTAAATTAATTAATTGATTAAACATTAATAAACCATTTGTATCATTGAAAAATTCATTACATTAGTAATCAATGTAATTTTCATTCCCTCTAGGCATAATAAAAACCAAGCACATTGTTTATGAATATTGAAATGTTTTAAGAACATTTATTCCATCATAAAAATCCACATGGATTTTTAATTTTTAAAAATTATTAAAATAATTCCATATCCATGAAATCTAGGGGAATATCCTAAGATATTACTAAGAGGAAACAAGAAAAAAACATTCCTAGAATCCACAAGAAGTGGGGAAATGATGGTAGAGAAAACATGAAACGCAACCATTATTCCATAAATAGATTCCTAATAGAGAATACCATCCTTCAACATCACATCAATAGGTAATACCAACTTAAACCATTTCCATAACATTTGGTTCAATCCACGACAACCATATGCATATACTGATGCAACAATCCATAATATGTGTCAACTTATACCTCATCATCTTGGTCTCCCCACCCATATAAACAATAACCATCACAGGCTCATCCATAGCTGGATCACATCACATATGGGGATCCCCATCCAATATCATTCAACCCATGATTAGTAGTATCAGAATCATAATAGAAGGATTATATCTATTTCTCTTCACAAAGCAATAGGAACAAACAAAATACAACAATGAAACTAGGGCCACATAACAAGGAATTCATAAATCTTATGTAAATGACCTCTTAGAGATCCAAAACAAGTCACTAATCCTTTTTAAGAAAATGGGAAACTCATGACTTATAAAATAATATCTATCACATTTTTGGGTTTTATTCATTATATAAATAACTGAGTAATTATTAAAACATTCCAAATATGGTAAATATATGCATCAAGCTATAAGAAACTATCAAAGAAAAAATATGCACATATCATTTATTACAGTCTCCAAATACATATATAAGTACCATTCTAAACTAAAAAATCAATTTAATTGTTATCCTCAAGCATAAAAATGATTCACATTATCTATGAATTCTACTAATCACTTGGATGATCATTTCCAATTACACATGTTCATTTCATTAATGGATTATCATCATATTTAAATCAAACATCATATTAAAAACATTCATATTTGATAATTCAAATTAAAATTAACTTTCAATTAATTGTAGAATTATGTTCTCTACCAATTTCCATGATGAAAAAAATTCTAATACATAGAAATTCATAAATACCACAATATCTAGAAAAAACCATAGGTGACCTAATATCAGTGTATAAAACAACAATGTCATCAATATGTGATCACAACCAATTCCTTAATCTAGTAAAATTATTATTAAATAAATTTTATTCCCATCCAAAGGGATAAATAATTAGATATTTATAATTTCACATAAATAGAATAATAGTATAAATGAATCACCTCCCTCCACTTCTGTTAACATTATTTAGATTAAAATGGGTCATGATAGTGATCTTCAATCAAATCTATTGTAATAACTTATTTGTTCAAAAGATTGAATCGTACAAAATCTTTAACAAAAAACAAGCAAAACCACATTATAAACAACCAAGATAGAACTCAATATCATGGAGATAATATACTATATGAAACATGATGTATCTTGTATAAAACCCTATAAAACAAAGATATATCACACCTTAGATCTAATCTAGCTAACACTGATCGAAGAAGGATTCCCAATGACTGTTCCGTATTTGAATTGTTCTCAAAACAATGAAAGAGTAAGTGACTAGTCACAAATAATTAGATAATCCATAGGGTTTTGTGAAAACATTAGTGGATTAAACATTTATAAAATATCTTTACATTATATTTACAAGGCAATTAATCCATTTACATGCCATGTACATGTCAGGATTTGGTTTTTGAAAAAATGGTATTGCCATGAAAAAAATATTCCCTAAGAAATACTTTGTGTGTAGAACAGTAGGATTTTACCTTAACAATACATTAAGAACAACTATATTTGTGTCATATTTACACATCATGTATTTTCCTTGATCTCCTCTTTTTCACCATCCAACACCTCGGGTCATACATCATCCCTCCTCCGAGTAGAATAGCTTCAGAAACCTAAAACACATCAGTCAACATGGATCCAGAACTTTAAATCTGATATATAGTGATCGATAAATGAATGGAACAAGATAAATCCTGTTTTTGAATTATATAGTGATGGCTTATTCTTCACACCAAAGGAAAATTCATAAGAAAATTTAACCGACTCATGATTTTGAGTTGGAATAAGTATTTTTTGTATTGAAAATGTTGATTAAATATATTTATGATAAAAAATCTGATATATATATATATATATATATTTATAATAAAATATTAATTTATGCATTTACATATAATGACTTAAATATGTTCTAAAGTATATTTTTGGAGTTGAATAATTATTATGACAGCTGAATACATTACCACCATGGGAGGGAAAACAAGGTTGATAATTCCTTAAGTTAGAAGGATCATGATAGTATGCCCATGATGATGATCAAATGAGATATATAAATAATTATTTTTTAGAATATGGACCATAAAATCAGGATAAAATGTTATATATCAAAAAGATTTTTGATGAGTACTCAACCGTATATCCATGTGAGGATTATTGGAGCACATAAAGAATATTTTGAACTATAGAAGAAGGTCATTAATATCATTATGTTCAACCAGGATTTATATAGAATTATAAGGTTATAAAAAATATTATGTGTAACCTAAATTCAATATTTTATGAAGGAGAAATTTCATGATCCTCATACTTCATCAATATCTATTCGTCCTAGAAGTATAATGATGTAAAGAGATATGGAAGAGTGTTTTTTGGTGGGGAATCATAAAAATGTATATTATAGAGTATGTATACTAATGTGTAATATGTTATAAATTTTTTTTGTGAGAAAAAATTATAATGTTATGTTACATCCATTATCTATACCGAAAGTGGAAATGAAAAATCATAACCATGTATTTCACCCTCAGAATCCTCAAAACATTTGAAGTCCATAAGGATATTGTGGTTATAATCAATCGAATTATGAAGTACTCAGATTTAATTTTAATAAAATAATATTTATCAATTGTTTATACTTCTATTAGGTACATTAATTAAGTGTTAATGTTGAACATTATACCAGATTCTATTTTATATGATATCAATATGTGGGTTTTTTATGTTATGGAGAAGTCCTCAACAAGAACCAAATTCATAGTTGAAATTTGAAACTACATATGATTATTATAAATATCAACATTATAAAAGGACCATTATAACCCTATATGATATTTTGAGATTACATTATAAATATTTAAAAGGTTTTTGGGAACAAAACCATTCACTAGATGTGTTTTCTTATAAAAACATCATTCAATCAAGCATTCATATGGATCCTTATAAATATCTATATGGAAGGAAGAGTACAAATATAATGTATTAGTATTATGTTTTGGATTGAAATATATTGAGGATTAATCTCATTAAGGAAATAGTATTGATGTTTTCATCCATTTATATCACATCTGGGTAGCTCATAGTGAGAAAAGAAGTCAGGATAACAATTATCAGTGGGATCTAGAGTTTTAAAATTTGTGACATGGTATTCCTATTAATGTCTTCATGAAATAAGGTTATGGGATTTTGAAATAAGGTGGAACTGAGATCAATATATATTTTCCCCTTCTCTATTATTTATAATATCATTTTAGTTTCTTATCTCCTTGTTCTTCCACAAAATATATCTTATGTTCAAGATGTGTTCCATGTATCTATATGGCAGAAGTACACACTCCATACTTCACATGTACTAAACTCAGAGGTCATAAAAACGAAGAATAGTATATCAAATTATTATTAACTAGTTTATATTATTGATATAACAAAGAAATTATGGTTGAACAATACCTCCCACCATGTTAATGTTTTATAGAAAAAAATTAAAGCTATATGGGTACCGGAGTATTGGATAAGGTAGATCTATGCACTGTTGTTTGTGTTTAGTCAAAATAATTTGGTGACGAAATTATTAAAAGGGGTAGAATTTAACTCCATGATATTTTATGATATCATTCTCTTTAGTTAATTTCAATGTGTTTTATATTATTATACACTTAAACACTGATCTAAAATGAACTGTGATATACAATTGAATTATTATTTTTAAATGTGGATATTACCACCTATATGTTGGATTTAAGTTTATGTATAAGAGTAAATAAATAATGGAAAATTACCATCAAAACATTTATAAAAAATTTATTGGTAATAAATTTTTTTAAAAGAAAACAAAATAAGTTTATGTTAAAATGGATATATTTTTATGAAAATATATTTTTATATCTACATTGTGTTTTTTAATAAATTAAATTAATCAATATTGATGAGTTATTTTAATTAAATGATTATATAATATTTATAATAAATTATTTTACCATTTCTCTATTTTTTAATAGTCCTTAAATATGAATAAATCAAGGTTTACAATTAATGATGAATTTTTCAAAATCATTATTCTTTACATTTTGTGTAATAATTTTAAATTTCATATCTTCCAATTAATGAAATGAAATTTGATAAAATGGTTTAAAATATTTTAATAATCATTTAGTAATGATTTATATTTCATTTATTTCATTATTTATTGTAATTTAGCTAAAACAGTCCTTACAATGATAAAGGATTAAATGATTTTGGAGGGGTTAAACTAAATAGATAAGTGTTAAATTGAACAAATATCATTTATAAATAATATTGTATGAATGAATTTTTATTATATATCATCATATATTTTAACTTTCTCTTGTTTGGAGTAACTTTATAATTATAAGGACTATATTATATAATAATATTAGTTATAATTATATGTGTTCTCTTTCCCTCTCTTAATAAAGGGAACCACCTTTGATATATTCTTCAAACCACTTCATCCCTTTAAATAGACAATTATATACCCAAATACAATCTAAAAATTAGTATACATATCATTTAGGATCTTCTATTTCTGAATGAACCATCCCAGAATCCTTAATGTTCTTTTCAAAGGATGATTACCAATGAAGAGTTACATGTTATTACTAGCCCTTTCCATATTATGTTCCTTGAAAACCATCCCCAAATGTTATATAAAAATGACATGATGGAATAAAGATATTATCCATATTTGTTTTTTTATTTTATTTTATATCTATTTTCTATCTCATTACCATTTTTTAGACTATTATTATGTCACTTGTGCATATGTACAGACACCCACCCCCATAAAGAAATGTGATTTGTTTATCCTTTATTATTTACATATATCATCACAATGAAAGGATTAATTAATATATATTTTATTTATGTGTAAATTATTATTAAAAAAAATTCAATTATTATTTAAATTTTTTCATCCATTGAAAAGTAAAAGTATCACTCATGTGAACATACAAACTATTGTTTCCAAGAAATGAGGTAATTTATTTTTCATCACCCCTTTATATAGATTTATATAAAATTAAAACAAATGAATAAATATGATTCCTATTACATTAATAATAATTTGGATAATATCAAACAAGGAATATGGTGTGACTAACTGAATAATACAACTAAAACCTTCATGGAACACATACATGTATTCACATGAATTTCTATTTTAATGAAGAATGGTTAATGATAGGATAAATTTTCACTATAAAATAATGAAATATATTATGTTATGTATGAATATTATTATGAAATATAAGTATAGTAAATATATATTTATTATAATCAAGGTTTGAAAGCATACAATGTAAGATGATATTTGAGTTGATGGTTTTTTGTAATAATCACATTTCTTTTTTTTTGTATTGTTTATATTAAATTTATATTGACGGAAATTATAATATACATATACTTTATACACCATATATTTTCATTTCTTATATTTAATAATGAAATATTATGTATTGATAACATTTTATAATATTTTCTAATTGAAAAATATAATGAAATTATTTTAATTCAAATCGAACTTATTTCTTCTATAGCCGACAAATGATTCCCTCCATGTCAGTATTCTTTAAAATGGTTTCAAAAATGTTATATTATATGATGAAATAATAATTTAAATTAATTTTACATAATATTATAGATTCCTTTAAATGTTTTAAAAATTAATATAATTTTTTTGAATAGATTATTTATGACTTATTACAAATTTTGCAAAAAAAAATAATTGTTTTCATGTTTAAAACCCGAATGAATTTTACCGTCATCATAAAAGTTATTTTATTTGAAACTTCCTTTAAATGTTTACATGGTTATTATAATTTTATTTTCACATTCCAAATGGGATAGAATTAATTCCTATCAAAGAACTCTATGAGAGGATACATCTATTAGGAGAGATTTTTCTAATATCCTTAATTGTAGACCATTACACATGAATCCCTATGTTGGAGATTCGTGATTATCTCTAAGTTCATGTGAATTTGTTACCAAGGAAATGATTCACTCCTATTATATTAAACTAACTATAACATCTCACACATTAAACAACCAATAATTATAAGTTTAATAGAAAGTATTTATTTTTATAACACTCTCATGATATTTTTTATTATAGATTGAGATAGATATGAACAAATACTACAAATAAAACACATAAAATACCTAGTGGACACATCCACTAATGTTACATTTTCTCACAAGAAAAATGTTCTAATATTTAACTAATGTCTCATTCAAAACCTGTTAATTATATAATGTCGTATCCACATGGATTAAAAATAGACCACTTTATATTTTCTACGAATTATAAAACACCACCATTTTTTAAAAAAAAATTGTATAAGTGATAATATATTAATTGATAAAAACTATAAAAAACCCATTAGTAAATTTTGAAAACCATGAAATCACATATAAAGGATTCCTTTTAAAAACATAATATTGAGATCAAAAAATATTTTAATTACACAATATTTTATCTGGATATCCAGAACACTTTAAAAAACCATTATAAAGAATAAAAGAAATATAATAATAATGAGGGATTATTTTAAAACATGTGTACTTGTGAAAACATGTTCTTGAAGAAAATAATTTTAGCCCTTAAATTTTCTATAAACGTTTCCTTAAACATAAATTCATTATCATAAATTACGAAATCATAATACATTAATGTAAAATCAAATAAAATCATATAAAAACATACAGGTACCATATGATATCATATTTATATCACTTAGAGAATCAATTTGACAGGAACTCTTACAAATTCAATAACATACATGGTGAATTCTGAAATATATATTATTGAGACAATAAAATCATTAATAGATGCATTACAGACATATATCAGGCTCATCGGTAATCATGAACAATATAAAATGATCGTAACAAAAATAAATCACATAAAATATTTAATTTACAACAAAAAATCTCATAATTTGTTTAATTTAACACATATGTAGAAAGACTTTTTGGATTGCATTAAAAAAGGTATAAAAACCATTTTATTTGAAACCACTTTAAAAAATCCCCAAAAGAACAAGAATTATTATATTGTTTTGAATAACCATGGAAATATTTTTATTATTATTAATAAATAATTATAATGAAAACATGAAATTTTTGTAAGGTTATATATATTCAAAGAGATTCCATTCAAAATTTTGTAAAATTATAAAAATTAACATGTTGGGAAAGCATTAAAAAAGATGACTTATAAAACCATCATAATGAAATAAAATCATGGTTTACTATGAATTTACACATAAATTTTTTTATATTAGTAACATGCCTAAATTTTTTTAAAGAGCATTAATATTCAAGAAAAATAGAATAAAAACATTAAATCTTTTAAAATATATTTTTAATGAAAACCCCCTTATCTCAAGTCTGAATCACCGCATACATTTTTCTACTCCAAAATAAAATAACTATATTTTATTTTAATTTTTAGGAACCTTAATAGGTTTATTGAATTATAATAATATCTTTTATTTAATTTATTACCATATATTATATATAGATTATATTTATTATGTTAATGTTAGTCATTTTGAGGACATTTGATTCATAATCCTACAACAACATCAGTATGTACATCATGATCAAAAGAGTCATTGAAAAATAATATATATAATATTAATCAAGAAATAATTATAATTTGTATATACTAAATAAAATTTTATAACCAACCATGCATGGGAAACATGAAAAAAAATTATATAACTTCGTGGAGGCGGTAGTCTATATATATGCATGAGCGACATAAAACTTTTTAATAAAAATAATTGTAATAATGTAAAAAATATATTATATTTATAGAATGATAAATATTTAATAATTATTATATATATTAATTTTATCCATCATCTTAACAAGCATTATAGGTCGATGATGAAAATAAAAACATGTCGCTTTGTGGTGGTGGTTATCCAAACATTAAATCGAGTGATGTTTATATTTACAATAGAATGGAAAATGAAA
Source organism: Viscum album (assembly GCA_963277665.1). NCBI lineage: Eukaryota > Viridiplantae > Streptophyta > Magnoliopsida > Santalales > Viscaceae > Viscum > Viscum album. The sequence continues at coordinate 172,016,502 of OY728119.1, read as the reverse complement.
ATAGAATTTGATGTTAAATAAAAATAATAAATTTTAAATTTATTAAATAAATTTATTTTATCAAATCTTCATTTTTATAGAATATATAAATGTTGTGGAAGAATAAATAACTATTAAAACACATAGTTAAGAATTATACCTCTTATTTGAGAAACCTCCATTGTCTTATACATTTATCCTTCTTGGTTATACATTTAGTGGGACTAAACCCACTATGAAATGGGTAGTACGGTTTATAATTTATTTGGACATATATTAGACTAGCTAATTCATTCATTTGGTTCGAGTGTGAGATGATATGAGGTAACCATTTTTAAGTGAGGTGGGATAAAATCATATAAATTTCGGAAAACGTATTCTATAATATGTGTATAACTCAGATAAATTTATCCAATGTTGCATATATTAAAATATAATTTTAATATTTTGAAAATAAATTCATCCAAAATAATTTTTACAACTTTAAATTTCATGTTGAACTATATCTTTTATTTTAACCATAATTTTTATAACAATTGTTTCACCCCTTATGGGTCTTGAACGTAATTATTAATGAAAGAAATTGGAAATACATGAAATATTAATAATATTTCCTCAAATTACACATTAATTTGGGTTAGGATATGGTTTTTCAGTTTTTATAATGATATAAAAACAATTTTTAACCCTTAAATGGTGTTTAATGTCATTCTTTGGAGTACTCAAAATATTTTACTTTTCGGAAATAAATAAAACAATGGAGTTTGAATATAAACTATCTCACTATAAAATATAAATTAAAATAATACAATACAATAAACTCCTAGAACAAAAAAAAATCTATCCAAAATGTATTAAATTTAGTGTATTTAAAATAATTTACTTCCCTTTTCTACTACTTGCATAGGTAATGTTTCAGTTCTGTGTAAGTGATCAAGGTAATTATATCATCACTAAAAATATAAAATAATTTAATAACATAATTATAGTTTAATATTAATAAATTTCATAATTTATATTCATTCATTAGTAATTTTGTCAATATCCATATAACTAAAACATAAAAAGTTAGTGAAATTTACATTTTGTCATTACTCTTAACATAAAATATTATAATGGTTAAAACCTTGGGAAATTTTTACCAATGAAATATTTTAAGAGATTGTATAATAAGTATTGAATTAATATAATATAATAATAATTAATATGAGAGGGTTTTACCTTATCATAATTTTTTAATGTCAATTAACGCATTTTACCCTTTATTATGGTGATAACAATTTATCATTATTATTATTCATTGTGAAAAATAATGAAGTTAACCTCATTATAAAATTTTAAAATCCTAATTATAAATATGAAATGAATTTTTTAAATTCAATTTCTAGAGTGGTTAGTAATTTACTTAATTATATAGTCCTAAAATGTATCGAAAACACTTTTTTAAGACTAGTACTATTTTAAGTATGAAAAGGATTTTATAACAAAATCGGGTATAGTTTTGAATACCCAAACAATAGTAAAAAAAATTAATAAAATATTTTTAATTTAAAATATTTTAAAAACAAAACAAAACAATAAAATTACATTGATTAAAGTATAAGAAATGAATGTTTTTTCAAAGTCATTATTTTCCAGTATTCACAAAAAAAACTAATCCTTTTTAGGAATTTCTAAAAGAAAAATCTCTAAATTATTTTCAATGGATGACTTCATGAATTATGTAAATTTTATGATAAAAATTAAAAAAAATTATAAACTTATCATAATATTTATGCATAAAATGAAAAATGATTCATTTTTTATGAAAATTGACTTTTGAAATATAAATGGAATTCATACAATGTATTTTTTCAGTAAACTCTATTAGGTGAATTTTAATATATTTTTTAAAATATATTTTTTTATAAAATTCTTTGAATTGATTTATATATAGTAATTAAATTGATTTAAATTGATAAAATATCATTACAAACATAAAACATTTCTCTGGAAAATATGTCCTTTAATTTTTTATGATCAATTTTAAAACTGAGTTCTTATTTAATTAAAATTAATTGTTATATTGGATTTAGAAAAGAATAATATATATATATATAACTCTCATAATTATTTTACTCCAGTCAATACCCTCCAAACCAATGGGTAAGTAGCAATATTTAAATAATAATATTGTAGTAGTATATGTGAGTTCATTTTATGATTGGTATTTCAGTGGTACAAGAAATTAGATATAGAATTTGCTTTACCAAAATTCTTATGCTGTTATATTATTCCATAATTAACAAAATTTATTCCTTGGATTTTAATTTTGTTCTCTAAAAATGATTAAGTCAATATATATTAATAAAATCAGATATAGATATTACTATGAACTATAAATACTAGGTTAAGAGTAGAAATCCTAATATTTCTTAAAATATTATACGTCTATAAAAATTATACACATAGATTATTTTCTAAAAGTGTACCTTTATAGTTGTGTGTTATTTTTTAAATAATAATTAATAGATTTGTGAAATTATTCTACCACGCTTATAGAAATTTTAAGAAAATATACTTACTTGATTTCATGGTTATCAATGATTTTATTAGTTTCCACTAATATCTCATGTATTATTCCATGCAATGATTATTTGAGATGTAATTTCCAGCATAGAAGAACTAAATTTATCATTCTGAAAATCAGAGGATCTACAAAATGGTAAAAATTTATTCCTCATATTTCTATCAATTTTCAGAAACCATAAATGGTTTTCACATGTTAAGATAATATCCAATATGCATAAATAGTACTGTAATATCCAAATCTTAAAAAATAAAACTCAAATATAAACATAGATTCTTTAATAAATAAGTGACCTTAAATCACATCAAAATATTCCGTACCAAAATTGAATCCCCAAAATTATAATTATTTGATAAAAAATTCTTCAACTAGATAATTTATTTGCTTTTAAATAATATCAATCACTATTAAAGTCAAATTGAAAAATGTATACTCCCTATTCATATAAAATCTACAATATTGATATCAATTACTTAAATAAACTAAATCATGATTTAGTGATAAGAAAATAATATATTCATTAAAAACAATTCCTTAGTTTATTTCTCAAATAAAATCTCATATTAGATTAAAAATTTCAATTTACATTAATCATATAATATTCCTAAGATAGTTAACTTATTAAAAATTAAAAATTAATACATAGTCACCAAATAACATTTCAATACCATGGTTATCAATATGATAAATAATATGTTACAAAATTTCATAACCCTTTTATCCCAATTTACAATAATTACTATACCATCTAAGATCTTATTAACCCTATTGGTTATCAATAAATTAGAAATTATGTCCACAAAATATAATAGTATTATTTATAAACTGATCTTTTCATAGTAATAAAAGTTAAACATAATTGTTACATATGCTTCTAGAAACTATTAAAATTAAAATATATTTAGTTAAATTAATCTCATAATATAAAACCATAGAAGGGGTAATTATAGATTTAAAATTATAGTCATCCTTAGAATTAATAACAAATGATGGAATCTAAAAATCATAAATTATCCTTAATTAATTACATTTTAGACATTAAAACTATTTAATCTATTTCATTAATATCATTTTTAACTATATGACCCTACACATAGTGGGTCATAGATGATACCAATTAGAGCACTCCTTGAGCGAATTCACCTCTTAGGTGGGAATATTACCAATATCCCTAGTGGAATCACTTTCAACATAAATACCTTAGGTTTGGAGTAATAATTTTCACAAAATTCATATGCGAGCGTTCCCAAAGATTAAATTCACTCAAATACTTTAGTAACAATCTCTAACATATCATACCTTAGCCACCAATAATACATAGTTTCATAAAAAGGAATGGATTTTTATACATTCCCATGATATTTTTTTTTAATTTTTGAGAATTATTAAAAACTCTAATATATAAAATCCTTACAGTTTAATGTGGAATATTCCACTCAATAACCTATTTTTTCACAAAATAAGAAATTAAAATTTAAAATCATGTTTTATTCAAAACATGTTTTCTTCATTTAAGTTGAATCCACATAGCAGAAATATATACATAGATATATTTTTAAAAATTTTCAATCACACAGATTTTTATTAAACTTTTTTTGAAGATAAAACAAATACCACTAAGGGATACAAAAATAATGAATCAGATTAGTATATTTTTGAAAATCATGAAATCCCATTTCAAATTAAACTTTTATATAATTAATATTGAGATAAAATAAAAATTTATTAAGTAAAGACATTAAATTAACTTCCCAAATACTTTTGAAAAACATATCATATGAAATAAATAATATAAAAATCATAATTATGAGGTTTTTTATAAAAAATTATGGACTCATGAAGCATTTTCATCAAAAATATTTTTTTCACCGGTAAAAGGTGAATAAAATTTTATTTTAAATAATCACATTAGCTTATATTGTGAAATTAAAAGATATTAATGGAATCTAATTTACAAGAACATAAAATACTTATATATGCCTTGGTATATCATAATTGTATCACTCTTACTATCACTCTAATAATTACTAAAAAAATTTAAATATCTACTTGGTTATATATAATATATATTCCATAGAGAATAAAATAATTATATAGTGAATTATAGAGCTATATCAGGCCCAAACATTATCAAAAATAAGGTAAACATCCACAACAAACATAAAACACTTATAATATTACATTTACATAATGAAATACCACAAATTATTCCATCTAACACATATCCATAATCACATTAACTATTTATCTAAAAAACATGGATAAAGATTGTTTTAAATTCAAAAATCAGAAAAACGAAATTCACAGAAGAATGAAAAATAAAATATTCTTATAAAAACATTGAAGACATTATAGGAATAGTATAAATGAATAATGGTTAATATATTTCAAAGTTATTCTAATTCTATATACGTAAAAAATATTCCTCCCACACTTTTCGATAACATTCAAAAATAACTCATTCGGAAGACAAAGAAAGGAATTATTTTAAATACTTTATAGAGAAAGTAAAAAACTAGTATGAAATTAATTTTAAGATAAATTTTATTAAATTCATAACATAAATAAAACATTTTAATTAACATTGATATGGAGTAAAAAGTGAAGAACGACATTAAATGGTTTTAAGTACGTGTTTAAGGAAAAACAATTGGCATATGTGCGACTCGCAAATGTACTTTCATTAATTAATTTATAAGAAACTAATATTAATTATTTACCTAATTAATATAATTTTAAGGTTAATTAACTTATCATATTCATATTATTTAATTTATTTACATACCTTATATTTTACTAAACTATTTCAGTTAGAATCAAACTTCTCAAGGATATTTATTTCTTAATCCTAAAACAACCTTGGTTGGTTGAACATTGTCAAAGGGGTCATTATTCAGTAATAAATATAATATGAATAATGAAATATTGATTTTTGTTATACATGCAAAATAATTTTATGACCATCCATTGGTGATGGACATGAAAAAAAAAATCACATTACATCATGGAGGTGGTAGTCCACACATACCAATGATCGACATTATCGTTTTTCAAAATAGGGGGTTGAAATAAGGTAAGAAATAAATTTTCTTCATTAACATAAAATTACACCATAATAATTATATATATTCATTTTATCCGTCATTATAACCATCCATATGAGTTGTTGAAGAATCAAATATGTCATTTTTATAAGGAGGTAGTCTACATGTACACATGAGCACTGTTTTTATTTCCCATAAAATGTAAAATGAGATGAAAAGGGTTTATTCATAAACATAATAATATATTAGTATATTTAAGATAATTATGTTATCATGTCAATAATTTTATATTATATTTTAAATAGGTTGAAGAATAAATAAACTATAAAAACAAAGCTAAGAGTTATACCTCTTCTTTGAGGAACCTCAATTAGTTTAAACATTTATAATTATAGGGTGGAATTTTTGTTAGACCAATACCTATAAAACTTTTATAAGAAGGATGGTAAAGGGTTTGGGTAAATCATGTTTGTTATAAATGACTTTGTAGGTTTTATGATGAGAGTATAAGAGGTTCCATTATATATGTGTGGTTTGTCAAAATCTTGTAATTACAAAAAATATAAAAATATAATGTGTATAAGTCCTATAAAATGGATACAAAGTGAAATAAATTTTCATATAAGGTGTTTAGGGTTGAATTAAATTCAGAAATAAAAAATTCTAAATTATATGTGTAATTCTAAACCATATATTTTATTCTAACCACATCATTAACCCTGTTTATCCATAACTATTATAACATAATTCTAAATTTTCAAGGGTTATTAATGTAATTGTAAAAATTAGAAATGGAATGTACTTAAATAAAATATATTTTACATAATATTTCATATAAATTTACTTTATCTAGTATGTTTATGATTTTACAATTATATAAATATAATTTTTATAAAATAATTACCATTTTATGTCTTTTCATATAGCAATTTAAAAAATATACCTTTGAATAAATCAATAAAGAAACAAAATTTCAGAATAAAAAATTTCTTAATAAATTATAAATTTATATCATCCAATGAATTCATAGAACACATAATTTCATCCAAAACATATTTTCTATAATGTTAATAAAATAATTTTTATTCTTCTTCTATGTCTTGTACAAACAATGTGTCGGTGTTTCACAATCATTTAAGGAAATTAAATAACCATTAAAAAATAATAATAAATTAATATTTAAAATAAATTATAATATTAATCACTTTTTTAAAAAAAATTCATTTATATATTATTTTTACTTATATATATACCATGAAATCATAATAAGTGAGAGATAGTGAAATTTTATAATTATACATAAGTTTAAATAATATAAAGGTTATCATTAAGGTGAAGGGGAACCAAAATGAGAATATTTTCAATATTAGATGATGGTGTTAAATATCTTATAATGCAATAATAATAACGATTAAAATATTGTTACCCTACATAAAATATTTAATATTTTTAATTTTTTTTACACATTACAATGATGAGAATATGTTCTCCTAGTTTCAATTTTTTGTGAAAAATTAAATTAAAATCATTACTATAGTTAAAAATCCAAATTATAAATAAAAATTAATTTTTCTATTATAAATATTTTTTATGTTGTGAAAATTAATATTATTATAACTTCACAAAATTTATTATAACATCATTTTATAAAATATAACCATTTTTTGAAAAGAAATATTTTAGACCATAATATATATAATTTTTATTAAAATATCATTATTTGAATTATGTATAATAAAAGAAAATTTATTTTTATTAAAAAATATAAAAAATTGAAACATTGAAATTACTTTTATTAACAGTAAATATATTATTATTGTCCGAAAATTGGTATTTTTAACTATTTTTCCAAAATATTTGTTTTTAGAAAAATATAAAATTAATATACTATGTTAATTTTTAGATAATATTTTAAACCATTCTATGAATTTTATCAAAAAAAGTTATAATTTTTTTATAAATTAATAATAATATTCTCTTATAAAATGAAATAAAACCAATTTTTGGAAGATCACTTTTTGAAGTATAAAATAAATTTATACTCATTCATTATCTTTTAAATACTATTAGTTGAATTTTTAATTTATTTTTTTATGTATATGAAATATAAATTTTTTAAAATCAATAATTTATAGTGATTAAATGTATTTACATTGATAAAAATGATTTATAAAACTAAAACAATTTTTTGAAAAGGATCATATTAAGTTTAACATGATATTTGTTTTAATTGATGTCTTGTATTATATAATAATAAGAAGATTTGGATTAATGAAAACATCCCTATACATATTTCATAATGTGATTTATTTTGATCATACTCTCTAAAAACATTGCATGTTTATAACTATCACATTTAAATAATAGTATTTTAATAGTATTTTTTTTCATTTTAATATTCTTAATGCATATAGTCCAAAAAATAATAAATAGTGTTCTTTCTACCTAAATAATCTGGGTTTTATGGTTATTTTCAATGAAATAAGTTTTTATCAATATTCGAGGAAATTATAATTTTTAACAATGTCGAAAAAATTGTATTTTAATTATTTTTCAAGAAATTTTCAAATGATCATGGAATTATATTTTTCATATATGTCAATATCATTTAAGGATATCTTTGATTCACTTGGTATATGATTTTATAATACCATCAACATTCATTCTTTGAATGAATTAATGATGATTATTTAATTATGAATCAATGAAATGTGTTCATTTCCCATAGGTTAAATAAGTTTTGATGAAATTTTAATAAAAATCAATTCTTTTCTTAAAGTTATTTTTTGATGTAATGATGAATATTTTTAGGAACTAGTTTAACATATATGTATGGTTTTCATAATGTTATAGATGGCCCTATAATTTTATTTCCCAATAATGTTTTGGGTATCAACTGATATCTCATGAGATAATATGGACATGAATGAGGAGTGAACCAAAATCATTAAGAGACTTTTTACATTATGATAGTCTTGGGAGTGAAACATCCCATAAAAAATAATAGAATTGTTAGTGAAACCAATCCAATATGATATTCATGGAAGTGATACTTGGGTGATGAAATTATTTTCAATACTTATTTCTATGTTATAAACAAATTACTTACCCTTATGAAATGTTCTCACAGCTATAGATTAATTATTGTTGATTCCATACGCTTATGAATTATAAATGTTTTTATGAAAAATCAGTATTCCAAGGTTCATGATTAACTATAGTAGACTAATTATCCATGAAATTATTATGTTGTGAAAATGTTATCAATACCTTATACGGATCGTATACTAAATTATGACCACTAATTGATATCTCCTATGTTTACCCTTATTGGGAATTTGATATCACCATTTCTTATGTTTCCTTTCAGATGTTCATGAAGATAAGTTGTATTTCAGTTATTTATAAAATGGGTAATAAGTGGGAAAGAAATTATTATAGATGTTAATCTATTTCATGAAGTTAGATGAATATATATCTATTCTCAAAATAAAATTAATCTTTACACATCTGGAGAATGTAATGTTTTGAGATGTAATAAATATCTATCAAAAATTATGTAATATTGATGTATGATATTTTTGGTTCACACCACCAATACCAAAAACAATTTTATCATAAACACTATCAGAACTAAAAGCCACTATAAAATCGACCATAATACCAACCATACCTTTATAACTAAATTTACACCGTAATAATTTTTATAATCAACCATAAATCATATTTTTACCTTGTATCATTCGAACCCAAAACCATCACCTTGGAATTTATAAAAATGAATTGAACCGTAGGTGTATATCAATGTTACCAAATGATTGAAATAATTTCCTTGGGAATCCGGATACCATTGGGAAATTTTTTTACATAACCTATATTAGTGGAACTAATGGTGCATAATATCAATATATTGCATGTTAAATGATAAAAACAATAAATACATAATATATTAGTAATATAAGTGAAATAAGAAACAATAATATTACATAAAAGTACATGAATAATTCCTTAATAGTAAAAAAGATATAAATACACTACTCTTTAATTCCCCTATATAATTTCTACCTGCAATCACCCTATACCTTTCTCAAGAACATAATATCAATACACCAAATTAGAAATGTAAAAAGTCTCCCCTTACCTAAATTAATTTGAAAATTAATTGTATGTGAAGCAATATGAATATAAAGGGTTCAGAATAAAAACATAGTAGAAATCCCCAATAGAAATCCCAATGACACAACATAAACCATAACGACGTAGATTATAATTTATATTAGTTAGGAGGGATTTAAAATTTATATAAGTTAGGAGGGAATTATAATAAAATTAATCATGAATAATTTACCCACATTAATAATTCATATTAGAAATACACTTTCATATTTTACCAAATATTTTAAAATATTAACCAATATAATAAATTATATTTCCCCACGAACACATGGACACATGAAATACAAAAACCCACAACATTCGGATATATTCTAAAAACATAGTGAAACTCCCATCCAAATGTGAATCTATGAAAAAAAACACATTAGAGAAAAAACCATTCCACATTTACCAAATCATCACTTTTCATTTAAATATTTCATTCCCAAAATAATTTATAAATGTTTCCTTTTTCAAACCAATGATGCCTCAAACAATTAAAACCTGTGTTCCCCTAAATTCAGTTCTGATGGGAAAGCCCAAAACAACAAGGCCCAAAAATTTTATTCCTTAATATACATTGAACCATATTTTATATAACACTTTCACAAATTAATATTACATAAATAAAATTATTAAAAACATATAATCAAACTACCTCCACATAAAAAAATGTTTATCACCTTCAATAACCTTCATTTTAAATAAAAAGTTATTTTTATGAATTTTATCGAACATGTTATGGGCACTGCCTAACTCTTTTTTATAAAAACAAATTTAAATTAAAATAATACCCATTTATGGTTTATTGAAGTCATATGTCATATATATATATATATATTAATGATTTTTAATACTTAAAACAATGAGGTACAAAGCTATTGATATAAGTGGAGTGATGGAAACTCCACTTAGCTCAAACAAGGTATCCAAGATGATATCACACCACATCCTCAAAGATTTGGACCAATAAAAATTACCTATGAGGTTTAATAATAAATTAACCATAAAAAATCAACCAACCAATAGGTGTGTATATATGGGCCTTGAAATTTTTATTATCCCCAAAAGAAAATGATTGGATAATATGATACACGAGTCATTCCTTCGATCTGTTGGTCAAACACTCTATGAATCATAGAGAGAGATAATTAATGTAAATGAATCTAAAAAATATGCCATATAAACTATATATAATAAAATACATGTAAATAATAGAATATATGAATGGTTAATGGTACTGTTTTTCGTTTTAAAAAACTAAATTTTAAAGCCCTTTATGACATTCATGGTTAAGATGCATGGTATAGTAAATCCTATGGAAACATTATGGATAATTTTTTTTAAAACAAAATAGGGATAAAAGGTTGGGTTACATAGTTTAATAAACCTAAACCTATTAATTTGATAATACCAGGACAAATTGGTTAGTTTTCTGGTTTACCTAAATCATGTTTATATTCAAAGACTTCTAATTCATCTTACATACTTTCTTCGGTGTGCTTCATGATTTCCACTAACCGTGCACCTACTGTGTGCCCAAAAAAACCCTAATAACTCTAAAAAAACTTATAAAACATCCCATGACAAACCCCACCATCATTATAAATTAAAGTAACATAATAAATATGTAAAATAATAAAAATTAGTGGTATTGTATTCTATCCACTATTGGGATTTTCATCCATGGAATGTGAGTTATCGGTGGTGTCTAAAGTAAGATTAGTACATTTATATTTCATAAATATCTATTTCTATCAAGTCACATAATGTAACTCGACATGAAACCACAATACATGTAACAATGAAATATTAATTTCTCTCATTATATTTTCTTTCCCATTCAAAAAATGAATCAAGGTATGAAAAAATTATTGCATCCCATTGAATAATAACATGATACCAACTCATCAGATTATCTAAGTTAGGATATTACTTTTATAAATAATATATGTGGAAAACACCAAATATTTCATTGTATATGGGAGGTAATGATAACTGATAATAGTCCCCACTCTTATTCTAAATAATTTTAATGTTTCCAATGCTCAGAGATGCTAAATTCGTTTTCTTACCCTATAGATCACTCATTAATCATTTAAATACATATAAGAATACATGATTCATCACTATTATATATACTATAAGATAATTGTAAAATAATTTATATTTATGAAATTTTAAATATATTTCAATTTTTTATACTAGTTAAATTTTATTTGAAGTCAATCATTGATTTGTTTGATGAAAATCACTTTTCCCAACCAAAACATATAAAATTTAATAATATCATAGATTACTATACAATTATATAAATATATTCATATGAATAAATTTTTAATTATTAAGGATATATTAATATTACACTATCGGATAACAGCCCTTCTAGAAACCACCAAAATTCATCAGACATGCTCTACGTACATCCTATTATTCATAAATTGATATCATTGATTACCAATTGTTAGTTTTTCATGCTCAAAGATTAATAAGTTTCAAATATTTAATTAAATTACTTCCTAAAAGATTAAAGAAAACTAGAGTCTCTATTTGAGAAAATTGAAATTATGACTCCATGCCACATCACTATATCACATACATACATCATTACTAAATCTTCTATATGATTAGTCTTATAAATTATATTAAAGAATACTAAGTTGGATAGACTTAAATAATAACTTAAAATAAATCATGATTCCCAAAATTATTAAGTAATATGGTGTCATATCATATTAAAATCCATTCCCACTCTTTATGTGTAAAAAAAGTTACAAAATACCCCATGGTCATTGGTATTCATCTTTTTGTTGTTTGTTGGTAAGGCACATATCGCCATGAATTAAAACATACCATTTTATAGTAAATCCAAAAAATTGGACAATAAGTACATTTTATACATTCCATATGTCTTTATGTACAATCCCCATAGGTTATTAATTATATATACAGATTGTTCAGGAATAGTGAATGAAATTGAATTGTATCCGAAATGACTAATATAATATTTTTATCATCTTTCCATCTATTTATGGTCTCCCCACCATTAAGATTCGTCCTAATTTTGGGGTTATTAGGGACCAAGTATTATACTTACGTGGACATGGTCCATCTAATCAGGAATGCGAGTAACTTAACAAAAACCCTGATAGGATCATTGTCCGGAGACCCAAGTGTTTGTAATTGATTTGACCCATGACGCTTCATTAACCCTACACTAAATATACCTAACATCTATAAAATTTCAGGTTGATGAATGAACCAACCAATTTCTCATGATATTTTTTTCATGATAAGGTAGTCTTAAATGAGAGTGGAAATGAGATAAAATTAACAAGGAAATTGAAATTACCCACTGAGTACATATGATAATCATCTTAGAGGTATCTGTGAATGATATAATTCATTAGTGTCATGAAGTCAGGTCACAAATTAATAATTCCAAAGTAAATTAAAATATACCTATGGTGAAAATAAAAACTGGTAAATGAAATATCTTGAATAACCATCTTGTAGAATCTGATTTAATTGTGTCCCTATTATAGAAAAACAAAAAAAAATTCAATGCGAGTTTCTCTCTCACACACACACCATAAATGATTTTTTTATAAGGTCAACCAACTTTAAATTAATTCATAAAAATTAAAATTAATTATTGGAATGAAATATGATATGATCACAAAAATAAATGTTAAACATGTTTTCAAAATACTTCAATTGAAATATCAATTCATGTAGTTGATTTACTGGATTAAGAGTGATAGTTTCCACCTCTACATGTAAAGGTCATAATCCTATAATAATTATATCCCACTCCCTATAATAATATTAAAGAACCCATAATACATAATTAGAGTAAATCATTGGGGAAAACATACAATATTTTAATTTAATTCTATAAATCCCTTCCTCCATGAATTATATATTGATATACATCTCCAACATTATAAACTCCCATAAACCAGGATCATGTAAATGAAAATTGAACTTAGTAAACAATATAAATCCTATGAAATCTAGTGACCTAAAATGTTTCTTGATTATCATCACATGAGACATGATTTACATATGAAACCAATATTTTTTTAAATTATAATGTCTTCTAAGGAATAATAACAACAAACAAAAAAACATAAAAATAACAGCAAATGCATAAGATAAATAATTCCAGAATTCTATAATATGGCTTCCACCAATTAATTCAAAATTATACATAATACTTGGCAGTTATACTCAATGATCTATAATTTAAAACAATTATATGGGTTTCAATAAAAAATTCTCTTTCAAAAATCCCAGTTAATGAAAACTATATATATATATATATATTTGAAACATTTAACACCTGTAAAAACATTAATTTTGTTTGACAAAAAAACATTAATATTGTATCATAGGAAATCATAATTATAAATACTCCTAAAAAAAATTTCTTAATTAAAATTAAAAAAATCCATTCCAATGATAATAATTAATTTAAATACAACTTTATCTACTAAAAATGACCTTATCAAACAAATCATGTAGCCACCATAAAAGAAACAAGAATATAAAAAAAATATGTATCTTTTATTTAATTTTAAAGAAAACTTTACAAAATTCATCTTCATTTCATGATTTGTAAGCCTATTTATGATATTCCCAATTACATAATATTCCAATGAATTTAAGCATATAAATTTATTGTTAAGTAGAACAAAATAGTTGAGTATAAAACATACTATAATACATTATTTCATGTAAAATATATATAACACAAATATTTCACTGAAAATATTATAATAATGATATTTAATGTTAAATTAATTAGGGAAAATTAAAAAACCAATTATATCATTTCATATATATCTTCATTCTCTCTAGAATAGTGAACTAATAATTTTATGTTTACCCAAATCACATTAATCATTAATCAAGTTATCATAGTTAAAATATTGAAATTTTTAATTAATAGTAAATTTATTGTACTAAACACACATCACTTATTATGTTCATTACATGGACTAAAAAAATTATGTTCTTTATTATAAAACATCATCAAATTAACCAAGAAAATAAAAAATCAATGTTATAGAACGTTTTTTGTTTAATTATTGTCATCATGCACCAAACATACACATCATTAAATTTAATTAATCACATAAATTTCCATGAAACTAGTAATATATAGTGTTGAAACAAAATAAGATGACCATGTCTATTTGTTTTATACTTTATAGACATATAGAAAATCCTTAAAATTGTAAGAAAGTAAACATGTAATTATTAATTTATGTAATAATCATAAAATATTAAACATGTTATTAGAATTGATATGATTGATAGGGGTTTAATAAAACATATTATAACATTATGAATTGGTCATGAATCCCAAAAAAATATGTCTATGTGATATTTTTATAATTTACAAACGCATAAATAATGGAAACTATAAAAACAACAAGTAAATTTAATTGAACTACTACTACATATCCTTATTACCTTTAAAATAATTTTAATGGAATTTATACAAGTCACTAGAGTGGTAGTCAACTGAATACAACAATTAATGGTATCACCATGATGAATCCAAATCACTTGTGGAGCATTAGAGACTCTCCACCATCAATTACATGCTAGAACCTCAGGAAAAAATGTGGTCAGAGATATAGAAAATTGATGTTATGAATTTTTTTCTCAAACAGTAGGAAAGTATGAACACCACTTTTACCACCACAAGGAATTTTTTATGAATCCCTATGAAAACTCCTAGACATCTCTATCATATTTACACTTGATATATTATTCTTGAGTAAATTATTTTGATAATCAAACATATCATGTGTGAGTATTATCTCCCAAAATTTACATCTTATAAATCCATTATTTAGGATAACTTAGGTGTAGTAGATAATAAAAATGATAATAGTTATCATTTTTGCTTCATAAATCCCAATGTCTATGGGATTTCAAATGCCCTATGATCTGAGAAATTATATGAAAATACAATTTTCTCGTTAGTAGCATCATACTATCTATTATGATACTTTTTAATCACATAATATGATATATATATATATATATATATCAATTAAATAAAATAGTATTTCGTTCTTTATGACATTTCCAACCATACCCATTGATAAACACATTATATAACATAAACATATAGGATTTAGGGTATATAATATTCAATCTCAAACTTTCAGAAAAGGCTCATTGGCATTTATTCTACTTCAACATGTATTTTATAACATATGATAACTTATCAAATTATTTAAAAAAATAATTTAGATATATTCCAAAATAAAAATAGAAATTTATCCTAAAACATTGCCTTATTCACATCACTATAAAAAATTGTGAAAAATCAATCAAAAACTCATTTATATTAACTCTAAAAACATATAGAGTATATCTAAATGTATTATTCAATCCTCATTTAGTGAAATAATCATTGTTCCCCCATGGGTATTTGTATCATTTTAAATAAATATGAATAACTAGATCCATATAAATAATCAATGAGAAGCCTCTAGAATTTTTCAATGATACTTACAATATAAAATGATCTAAAATATTTTCCATTAAATACATGTATCGTTATACCCATTCTCACCAAATACATCTGGTGCAAGTTTAAATTCATATGTGTTCCCTTTATCCAAGACATCATGTGACTATGGAATAAAAATTATTTCCACCATATACAACCAAATCAATTATTCTCAACAGTGCAAATATAAACAAACCATACTGATGAATACATCACATGTCATTGATATTTATAGATAAGTATATCAAATTCCAAATACTATTGAATCCTTAAATTGTTTTAAGTATGTTATTAATATATAATGGTTTACATTCTATATATCATTCTTCAACGCATTCACATGGGAATTCCTCCATGTGATGTAATGTGAGATAGCATGCATTGTTACCCAACATTATCGTTTTACAAATGTAGGTGATGTTCATCAATTTCATCAATGATTTCTACTCATTTTTCTGAACATGATGATGGGAGGTCGGTTCCTCCTTCCATGGACTCCTCCTTATAATTTTTCACCCATTCAAGATCTCCCTCATATATTTAAGTTATGTTTGAGGAACTCATTCAAGGTTTCATTTCATTGTAGATAGTGTTAAATTATGATTCGTCTGTTTGCACATTCAAAAGGGTTTTTAAAAGGGAACAACCTTTGATAAGGAGATTAATGATTTTTTGGATTGATTTCATGTCAAGTCTATGGTAACATTGGTCACTTGTATTCTTCCTTGTAGGATAAAACCTCTTGGTGGCATCCCAAGTGCGAAACCTGATCCATCCCATGTCAGTCATGAGGTTTCTGATGCCAAAGGAATATCATACAAAGAATTATCCTTAGACAAATCATTTTAATAATGAGTTAGCTAAGACTATTGATGTTTATATTCTATGTCTTTCACCTTAGTAGTCCCATGTTTTTCATGAGTTATTCTTATAACACAGGTTGTGTGTTAAAAATATTGCAGAGATGGAATGAGACTGATCAGAATAGCCCTAGGTGGTTGATTTGGGAGGTGCATCTCTAGGAGGGAACATACTGATTGGATTGTGTATCTCAAGAGTGGGGGTGGGGTGAAATGGGCACCCCAATTTTTTGTTGTTGTGAAAAATGGATTAAAAATAAATTTCCCCAAATTAATTCAATATCATCCTAGTTAACCAAAACAATATATTGTTATAAGATTCTATCGTTCAAAATATTTCATAGAATATTTATTTGGTCTTGGATAAAATAATATAGAATAAATATTAATTTATTAGAATCAATTTACTACATAAAAATATTATTAAAACACTAATTATAGTTTACAATCAATGTATATATTTTTTATACAGTTTAATACAATTTATAGTTTTAATGAATAGATTCAAAATAACAAAACATGAATAGTAAATTTGAATACAAGTGGTTCAGTATCAATTTGGGATTTAGTCCTCTCCACTTTGTGATCACTAGCCACCAAGTTGTTTATATAAACAAACAGTTTTATCTACAACTTTGATTATGTTTTACAACATTCTACCACTGTCCAGACCACATAGGGCCTCTTCAACTATTATATATTGGGAAAAAATACATCATGTCACATATTACCTTATCCACTATTTTAATAGGAGAAAATATGTAAAAAATATATTAACGATATCTATTTATCATCTAGTTATTCCATGAAAAAATATTTTGTGAAATAAACAGTGTAACAAAAACTTCTCATACTATAAAAAGAAATGAAAAAATTGAGAAATCAGATAGTATAAATGGATAGAGTTGCTTAGTTTTTTATACAATAGAGCTTGTGTCTCTTGATTTGGATTTATATCGTATCAAGAGTGTGGTTCTTAAACGAAATCAGTAGAATATGGTATCATGGACACTAATTTTCGTGACCACATAAAGGAAATGAATGTGTATCGAGATTGGGATTCCTCAATTGAATGTATCTGGATGCACCAGTTATGTTCTTGAAATCATGTTACTCACTGTATGTTCAGTGTGCGATCTCTAACAACGTCACATATATCTTGATGAGGGAGTCTATTTCACTTATAAATATCAGTAGTATAAAATAAGAATATTTGTATCCTCTATTTACTCATACATCACAATTGACCCATGTTTTTAATGAATCTCTACCGAGAAATACGAAACAATAATTAGAATAGATGATCACATTAATTTCAATAAAATAGACTTTATAATTTTTTAATTTAAAAAGATATGTTTGAGAAGATGTTAATGGTGAGTCCTGGATTGATGACTCGATACTGGTGGTATATCTTTATAACAGCGCCTCTTTATGGTGGTGCCGAATTTTGGCAGTGTACCATTGGAATAGTTTCTCAATGATGGTGGTGTCTCATTCTGGAGGTATTACAAGTTGGAGGTATTACAATTTTTACTTTGTGAAATTTCTATATATGTGGTGACTCAGTTGAAGGTAGTTCAGGCTGGTGGGGTCTCATACATTACCAATTTTTATTGTTATAGAGATGACACATTTGACGGTGTCTCCAGACAATGGCGAGTCATTGGAATTAATTTAGTCTCTATCTTGACTCATCCTCATTAGTGTCCCATCCTCAACAGAGTGATTTGGTTGGTAGTTATTCATCCTTTGTGGTGTCTGATACTCATCATTCACTATCACCTTCCTCAGAATGTATGATACTTACAAAAAACGTGAAATTAATTAATATATTAATAAGCATGATTTAGTATTCATTAAAATAAGGAGGTCAACAGAACACCTGGATGGTTTACCAATGGATGGATCAGAATTCCACATAGTTGTGGATCTAGGGAGGTGTGTCCCATAAATGGAATATGTCACACCATGAAGGTTGATCTGGATGCCCCTAGAGGTGGATTAAATAGGTGTACCCCTTGGAGTGGGGAACTAAGATTTACCATTAGTTATGATTGATCCTCAAGAAGTTATCCTATATACCCTATTTATATGGTAAGGATCATACACATGAATATCAAGATGTTGGGGTGTACACCATTGAGGATACCCTTTTGGATAGACCTGGTTGGGGTTTACATATGAATGTTTCTCATGGAGGAGGCATGATCCCGAAGGGATTTGGCAGCCTAGGAAAGGTTATGATGGATGTGGATAGTGTTTTGGGATTGAATGGAATAATTGAACTATTGGGTATAGACCATAAAGTGTTTTCCTACATATTCTAGTTGGTTAGGAATTAAATAACATGTAGTTCGATGAAGGGAATTGGGGATTACACCTGAGGAGGAGGTCCATGGAAATGCATCATGAAGTTGAGGATTACATATAAGAGTGTTATATTTGGTTTGTGTTACTACCAGAAATGTGCCCATTATCAAGACAAGATATTGTTAGGGTTACTCCAGGAGGGATTCTTATAAATGGATAGGAGTCAGGGTCACTACAATCCTTGTTAGTGGAACATTTTAAGTGGATTAATTAATATGATTAATTAATTAAAATCCTTTAACCTAATATAATTATTATAAATTATTGATTTTGACGATTGTAACTTATTATCCTAATTTTCTAAATGTATCTTCCCTCTTATCATCATTTCCCTTTCTTTTGAGAATGACGAATGAAGAATTATTGATGAGGTATCCTTGGTTTTAGATGAATCTAGACGAGATGAACGCAACAGATCATCTTGATTCATCGCAGAAAATGTTCTTCATCAATAGCGATTGATCCAATATGGTAAGGACTCATCATTGTAATTTTTTAAACCTTGTATTAAATGTTTTAGAAGGTTGAATCATAATTCATCAACCTATTCCTTATAATTCAAACATTTCATGAGAATGAGTACCCTTTTTCAATTCTTTATCTGTTGTTTTCACCAGAATTGTACAATTATGATCTTTTGTCCAAGAATTCTTGAGCAATGATCCCAATATTGCTTTTAGTAAATTTTACCCTTGATTTCTTCATGTACATCACCATTTACTGCCATTTAATCCATGTTTAATGATTATCAAGAGACCCAAGCATGATTGGGTGCCTAGAAATGAAATGAAATCATAAAAAAAAATTGATTTGTAGGTGAGGAACAAATCTGAAAATGAAAAAATGGTGTGATAATGAATCAAAATTTTCATTATAATCCATTGAGGAATGAATCCACAACATTGTTTAAAAGATCTAGCCAAACCCTTATTTTCTAATGGGGTTGTTTCTTGACAAACTATGAATTAATTATCTATTATTCATCTAGATATGGATATTTCAAAGAAAAATGACGTGACTTTATACCAATTTGATGAATATTTTGAGCTCGGATGATGTTTCACGAAATCTGTGGATTTTGGAAAACTATCGACTACACACCATATTCAATGAGGAACTCACGGTGTATATCCTCCCTTAGCAGCAGTCCTACGGTTCAAGAAAAGATAAGGATTCCACGACATGTAATCCCTTGGACATTCCATGTACTACCTTTTTGTTTGAGGAAATCCATGCGAAGGAACACATATCTAGGAACACACAATGTTTTGAGCACATGAACACGGGTTGGACACGCTTGGAGCATCCCATGTTGGTCACCACGACGTGTAACAATGTACCAAGACATAAGTTCTGAGAACATAGACACAGACATCAGACACGATCCTTATCTCTAGTTAAATGGAGCACTCCGTGTAGTCCACCTACAAGACATTCACTACTACATGGGATGTGACTCATGTTCAACTAAACAAATCTCCCAATAGGGAAGTTGGGACACACACTATGTTGGTTCCCTCACACATAATGTACTGTTTTAGATCTCTTAAGAAATCATCAGTTCTCCATACCTCCTTAGTTTGAACTAGGATTTTGGCCTACGATATTTTTATCTTGAGTGTTTTTCTACATAAAATTTTATGGTTCCCAAAAAAGTGGTTGTAGTGATACCATGAAGATGTTATAGGTATGGGACATGAATATATGACACCTGATGATTTAAGTGATCAGATAAGCTTACCAGAGTAGTACGAGGACGACCCACTAGTTGGGCTAGGTAATGTAGTCCCCAACAAGAGATTCCAGGATTACCCTCCAGCTAAGATGGGTAGTGTAGTCCCTAATGAGTGATTATGGGTGGACCCTCTAGCTTGGCTGGGTAGTGTATTCCCTAAGGAGATATTCCTAGCTAAATGTCTAGCTGATATGGGTAGTGTAGTCCTAGAGAAGATTTACTAGGTAGACCCTCTAGCTAGACTAGGTAGTGTATTATCTAATGAGAGATACCAGGATGACCCTCCAGATGGGATGGGCAGTATAGTTCCTGACGACCTTCTATATAAGACCCTTGACTAGGTAGCATAGTGAAAATTCCTGATACGACTTACCTAAGGACTCATGAGAAAGAAGGAAACTATCCCCATTGGGATGCATTCTTATAAAATGATCAAAACCATTTGTCCGATTTAGTTCTACCGAGGTAAGATAGAATCTATGTGTGTTGATTTGAGACCCTATTACATCCCACTCCTTGGAAACTGTTTTAGGTGGTGGGAATTACAAATGTCTCAACCATGGAACTGTTGGGTACTCATATTCTTAGGGTGATCTATGAGAAGCAGATACCATTTCTATCTTGTTTTGGAATCTTTGACTGAGCATATATATATCCATCTAATTATTGTACCCACTCCTTGATTCATTGTTACCATCCTTCCAGGGGAGGTGAATATGATCAAGGCTTTCCATGTTCTTTCCTTCTCTATCTTATAATGTTTAGATGGGTTTACTCTCCGATTATAGATAGCAAAGACTCAATGAGGAGTTCATTTTCTCACTATCCCGAGCTCCTTGTGTTTGGAAGAGTCTACTTTCACATTCTTTTTGGGTTGAGATTCACTCTTTCCATCCTCTTTTACAATACATCTTTCCTTAACTACTTCTCTTCATTTCTATCTCTTACTTCTCCCCCTTCAAATTTTTTTGGTGTTATAATGGGTATGTATATAGTCACACCATCATGGTCTATTCCCATGACATTTTTCACCATTTGTATATGGCTGAGAAGTCAAGCGTGACTATTGAGGAGAGTAGAGATACGAGCACTATGGAAAACGTGCGATGGAAAATGCTGAGATAACAGAGATTGGATCAATAAATAGATATTATTTTCCATTTTTATTTAGTTTGGCACAAAATTATGGATTGGGAATGCGTTTTTATCCTTTACATTCCAATATTCACTTCCATACTCTGGTGTCGTCTATAGTTTGATGCATGTTCACTTTATATTATAACTATTTTCACTTTTACAACATTAATTTATCACAATTTCATTGATTTGGCTATGCATATGTGTATAGGTTCTTAGGAAAAGGCCTCTCTAAGTTTTTTCTACCTTTGAAACTTATCACCAACCCTACCCATGGTGGCAGGCTTATGGTAGTTTCATCTTGATCCCTGGAATGGGTTGGGTCATGAGATAGTGTTATTAGTGGTGGTTCATTACATGGAACGTTGATTGGATGTTCCATAAAAATGAATTGGTTTGTATTTAGGGAAAATTGTTGAACTGTCCTGAGAGTGGATATTAGGATAGGGAGTCTAGTGATTGTACGGGTAACTGACACATCCATTCACCAGGACCCTAATTACCGCATGTCAACTAGGCACCTTGAGACCTTTGTTATAGAGAATAATTGTTCATTCATCATATATGATTGAGTATTCAACTATCTTGATTTATTTATATCCCTATTTATTTTTAGATATATATATATATATATATAAGCTCATATGATAGTGTAACTCCTTCAAAATTTTCAGGATGTATCTGCAATGACTATTAGCTACAATAATAGCTATGGTTCATGACAAAGACCCAATGAGAGATGAGGCCTTAATTTAGCATCCATAATTCGATGCCCTTCTTCTATGTGGACTAGTAGTCGTACATCCCCCTGTTGAGAAGCTGTGCATCTCAGAAAGGAAGGATGAAGAAGTGTGCAGGCTTAATGCAATCCTCGAGTTCCATCTTCAATGATCACTGAGGTTCTACAGTGAGCCAGACCCCCTAGGTAGCAGGGGATTGGCTGGAGTCGGGGGTCCAAGTGTTCTGACTGGTTCAGAACATGATGGAGCATAGGATGTATTTGGAAGTTAACTATTTCAAGGGAGAAATTGGGAGATAGTGGAGATTAGTTACCAACATGTTCAATGAGGTGGAACTCTTATGGGATGACCTTCAGCAAATAATTCATGAGGAGTACAACACCTCAATCTCGTGATCTATATGGATTTAGGAGCTTCTATAGAGTTATAAAGGATGGATGATAATGCGAGTGTATGCGTTGAGGTTCTCTGACCTTATATGCTACTCTCTTGACATGATCAAATATGGTTACATTTGAACATGGAATTTTGAGAAGAGATTATGTAGAGATATCTAGGTCTTCAATGTGACATTTTGGATCTCCACCTATGACAGGGTGCTGGAGAATGAAATTTTGATGGATAGATTCCTAGATGAAGTATGCAAAATGATTGGTGATGGAGATAGGCATGATAGACTTGAGTCATCTTTAGTTACAGACATGCATCATTGGTCCCAAAATAGGAGACCCTTTTGTGATCAAAATGAAAGGTGTGGTCACCTAGTTCAGGATTAGCATAGAGCACTGGGGGAACCTACAGAAGGAATATGCTACACTAGTGAAGGTAATGGTCACAATTACGAGGACTTTCGGACTAGGAATACTGAGAATCCCAGTAAGGCATCATATGGACCACCACAAAAAAGGAAGTGTCGTGAAAAAGAATCTATCCAATGGGGACACTGTGGTCCCCGTGGAGGAGGAGAAAATAGGGGAGTGGGAGGAGATGTAAGTGGTGGATGGTGGTATGAGTTTTTTCCATCACCACACCCAGGTGGCCCACATCAGGATTAGGGAGCTGGCCGCTAGGGCCGCAGATAGCCGGAGTCTATGGATGTCGATGACCCGATGACACATGAGATGATTCAAGGTACGATCCGTGGTTACTCTACTCTTTTATTAATATTAATAGACATAGGGGATATAAATTATATTATATTTCTACTCTTATGATGGATTTGAAGCTCCCAGTAGATATTCTAGCATGGATGCTATGACTTAAAGTTCCTATAGGGAATTCTTCATCTGTATCATTCATCTATTGACAGTGTGATCTATCACATTAAGGAGAGGGGTTCATGTGGGACCTATTGGTCATCCTGATGGAACTCTATGATGTAATCCTGCTCATGGATTGGAATCCCATGGTTTGAGCCCAAATTGATTATCACCACAGGTTAGTCACATGTCTACATGATTATGGAACTAGGTTCTCCTTTCTTAGTGAGGGAGACCTAATAGTAGAATGAGTGGGTGCTTTGAGACATAATTTATATCCCATTACCCATCAACTAGAGAGTATGACCCTTGTTGAAGAATCCTTTTCGAGCATTTGGACCCCTTATGTTGTAAAGGATAATATGGAAATCTTTCTCAAATATGTTTTGGGATAACCTCTAAGGCGGGAGTTAGAGTTTTTCATTTTCTTACATCCATTGAATACCCCTAATATCTTCTGAAACATATTATTTGGGACCCACTGATCTCCTGGAGATGAGTTTGTATTTACTGGACCATTCTGAGAAATGTTTCATTAGACCCATTGTATCCCCTTGGGAAGCTTTGGTTTTTTCAGAAAATGGTAGATATGATCTTATGGATTTGTGTATATTATCATCACCTAAATTAAGACATGATAAAGAAAAAATACCACTTTCAAAGGAATAGTGACCTAGTTGATCATTTTCAAGGTGTGAGATATTTTCCAAGATCAATATTAGGTCCAACTACCACCATCGTTGGGTTTGTGGGGATGAAATTATGATGTTATCCTTGTGATGATATAATGGACACTACGAGTTCATAGTGATTCCCTTCATGTGACAATTACACACACTATTTTCATGGATTGGGATAAATAGATTATAAAACCATACATGGACCTATTTTTTGTTGACTTTATTGAAAAAATACTAATATAAACATCAATATAGGAGGATCATGCATAACACTTGTGGAACATCATTGATTTATATTGAGGTAACTATCTTTATGGAAGGATCTCAAAATTCCAGTTTTTGATACAATAGGTTCACATTCTAGGGAATGTCATTTCTGAGCATTTTTTCCCTTGATCAAGCGAAGTTAAAACCAGTGCATTCATGGGATCCACCAAAGAATATGTCTGACATGCTGATATTTCTTGGCTTGGTGGGGCTACTACTTCAGATTTTTGGTAGACTTATCTAAAATCACATCCTCATTGACCACTTTGATGAGAATGGGCCAAATATTTTACCTACTCTAACTAGTGTTATAAGGCCATCATGTATTTGAGGTAGAGGGTAATGAGAACACTAATTTTGAGACCACCAAAGGATGTATTTGAGTTTGAGGTATATTGTGACGCGTCCAGAGATGGGCTCGATTGTGTGTTGATGTAACTATATGTTGTCACAGCATATGTGTTGAGGCAATTGAGACCCCAAAATTATAACAACGAGACTCATGATCTAGATATAGCAGTGGTAGTCATCTATTTGAGTATGTGGAGGCACTATCATTTGAGAGAGAACTTTTTTGTCTACAAATACCACTAGAATATTATGTATTTATTCACACAGAGAGACCTAGACCAGAGGCAACGACCCTGGTTGTGGTTCCTATAGGACTACGACTTCGAGATAGTCTACAATCTGGGGAACGGATACATAGTAGTAGATTCCCTTAGAAGAAAGTACCAAGCTCTCCAAGTGGGGAAAGTTTTAGAGAATTTAGCCTCCTACAACTGACCCTGATGAAGTAGTAGGGTACAATTTTCTTATAGTCGATGGTGTTGACACCTACACTCGTCGGGCGTATGAGTGTGCCTCATTTGGTAGACATTGACTCTAAGGTTCTTCATGAATAGATTTCTATAGGGGACACAACATAGGGTTATTCTGAAGGAGGTAATCACGAGATCTTGTTCAAAGGAAAAAATGTGGTTCTAGTGGTAATGTGGGAGGATGTGATGTGGGTGTTTGAAACATCTCCCTTAGATATACATCCTATTGTGGGGAAGATGTACACGTATCTCCAATGGTAGTTTTGGTGGTCTAACATGAGATGGAGTGTAGCTGAGTTCATCTCATGATGCCTTACCTATTAGTAGGTGATGGCTGAGCATCAGGTTCCTGCTGATTTATTGTAACCTCTTGATATCTAAGAGTAGAAATGGGATGAAATATCCATGGACATCAACACATGTCTTCCATGCACAAATAAGATACATGAAACCATCTGGGTGATTGTGGAATGATAGCTAAATTGATCATAATTCTTTTCTATTAGGGAGTAGATTTTGGTGGAGAGTTTGGGGTAGTTGTACGTGCAAGAGTTTCCCCCCTTTATGTGTACCCTCGATGATTGTATCAGATTGTGGCACTCATTTTTTTCATCATTGTGGAGAGTCCTACAACAGGAATTTGAGACCCAATTAGGGAAGAGTACACCATTTTACCCCAAAATAGATAGGTAGACCGAGAACACAATCTAGTTGCTAGAGGATATAGTGGGAATATTCTTATTTGGTGTTGACTAGAGTTGGTAAGATCAACTTCCTTAGGTGGATTTTTCATACAACAATATCTACCACTCCACCATCATCATGTCACCATTTCAGGTCCAATACGGGAGAACCTATATGCCATCCTTGTATTAGAATGTGATCGAAGAGTCATATATTATGAGCCTGATGTTGGTTCAAGTGATGAAATAGAAGTTTCAGGTCATCTGTGAATGGATGAAGACAACCCATGGTTGACAAAAGTACTATAAAGAACACAGTCATAGGCCTTTAAATTTTGAGATGGAAGAATATGTCTTCATGAGAGTCTCAAAAATACATAGAATGCAGAGGTTTGGCTGGGGAAGAAAACTATCCATAATGGTCATCAGGTCATTAGAGATCATGTAGAGTATTGATGAGGTTTCCTACTACCTTGTTGTACACCTACAGCTGGAGCTGGTGATCAACATTTTCTACATGTCACAAATAAAGAGATGCGTGCATGACCATACGAATATCATCGACTAGGGTGACATTGACATCGAGGATAGATCAACTGTTGCAGAGTACCCTGTGGTGATCGATTACCAATAAGAGTGGAACCTTCAAGGATGATCCATCCCATTGGTTCTCATGTCCTTGAAGCACAAAAACATGCATGACTATTCCTGGGGGTTTGGGAGCCAGATGTGGCTCAGTATCCTGATTTTTTTGTCTAGTTTCTCAGTTAGGGGATGAATAGCATGAAAAAGGGAATAATTTTGAAACAATATTTTTTGCAAATATGAATTTGAAAATTTTATAAATATTATTGAAGAGCTTAGTAGTGTGACGAAAAGTTATTCCGAGGCCCGGTGTGGCCAAAATTAATTTTATAAAAATATTATTATATATTTTATTTTACACATGCATGGTCAATTAATAAAAATGGGATGACTCTTATATGGTTGATTGGATAAAAAAATTAGAGACCTAATTGGGTCCCGAATGTGGTATTTCTCCTATGCGTGACATAAAATGAGTCGGCACGAGGTGTTTAGATCCCATCCTCCTTGGTGGGGCCTTTTATTATTTTAATTAATTAATTTGACTAATTAATTGAAATAATTTATCCTAATAGAATTGTAATAAATTCATTATTTTGAGTATTTGGCCTCATAATCCTATTTTTTAAATGGCATCTCCTCTCCTCCACTTTTTCCCTTCTGTTGGTGAATGATGAATGAAGAACAGACGACGTGGAATCCTTGGTTTTAAACCAATTAAGACTTGATGAACACAATATATCCTCCTCCTTCCTTGAAAAACATGTTCTCCATCAACATTGATCAATAAAATACATGTATGACTCATATTTACTGTTTTACAACTTTTATTAAAATTATTTTTAAATTTGAAACAAAATTCTTCAACATGTGCATTTGAATTTGAACATTGCATGATCTCGAGTTCTGGTATTCAGTTTTTTTTAGTTTTTCTAACCCAAATTGCACAATTATGATCAGTTGGTGAATAAATCTTAGACAACAATCCAAACATTTATGGTCGTTCCTTTACCCATTGATTTATACATGTCATTCACTGTGAAATTACATAGAATCTCAATTTATTATTTTTAGGCTACCCAAGCTTGTTTGGATTCCCGTAAACGGGATAAAATCGTGGAACAACAACTGATTTGAGGGAGTGTCATAAATAAGAAAATGTAATGATGTTGGGATAATTAATCCAAAAATTTGATGAAAATACAATGATTAAAAAATCCATGGAGGAATTCGGATGATCCTAGCAAACCCTCGTTTTCAAACGAGGTTGATGCACAACGAATAGTGAAGCAATACCTCATTATTTGGAAATATTTGATGTTTTGGGAGAAATATTAGGTACCTCTGATCCTATTTGAAGAAAATTTGAAGTGCGGATGGTGTTTCAAGTAATATAGATATTTCTTTTTGAAAATCCCAACGACATGATGTGTTTAATGAAGAACGCACGACATTTGTCCCCCCTTAGCGGTGGTGTTACAGTTTGGGAAAATATAAGGATGACATGGAATGCACTCCCCTTGACACATCATGTTCTACCATTACATGTGAGGTGATACATGTGAAGGAACACACGGCTAGGCACACACCATGATTTGAGCACACGAACCTGGTTTTGACTTGCGGGCAACATCCCATGTCTGTCAAAACGCCATGTACTGGGGTACATGGACACATGGTCTATGTTCACAGACACAGCCATCATACATGACCACAGTCCCTGGATAAATAGAAAATGTGGTGTAGACCACCTACATGGCATGCACTACTACATGGGATGGGACCCGTGTCCAGCTAGGGACATGACAATATAGGGAAGAGGGCCCACACAACATGTGGGTTCCCTCACACTATGTGTATTGTATGATATCCAATGAGAAATATTTAATCCTTAGTATATACTTTTATTGAACTTGAATTTTTTCCATCATGATTTATATCCTATGTATTTTCTCGTATACAACACTATGGTGTATTCAGGAGTAGTTTTTGATATATTATGTCAATATACAGGTTTTGGCATACAGAAATACGAAACCCATTGATTGAAGAAATCAAACATGATTACCAAAATAGTACTATGACAACTCTATATCTTTTCTTGGTATTTTATTCCCATTCAATAGATTTAGGGATCACCCTCCAACTGGGATGGTTAGTGAATTCCTTGATGAGAGATTCTAGGCTAACCATCCTATTGGGCTGGGTAGTGTAAGACCCGACATGAGATTTTGGGCTGAACCTCTAGTTGTGTTGGGTAGTTTAGTCCCCGATGAGAGATAACAGGCTGAAACTCCATCTTGGATAGGTAGTGTAGTCCTCAAAGAGAGAGAGAGAGGGGGATGACCCTATAGATGGGCAGGGTACTGTAGTTCCCGACAACCTTCCATAGAATACCCCCGACTTTGAGGTAGAGAAGTGAGGTAAGATACAACTTAATGGAGGTCTCAAAATAATGAGGTGAACATTCCCAACCAAGACACATTCTTGTTATGAAATATAATATCATTCAAGTGGGTCATTGCATACCAAATAGGGTAATGTTGAGTTGTTGTTATTTTAGCCCCTTTCAAATGCAACTCCTGGGAAGACGATTAAGGTGCTTGGCATTGTAAATGACTCTACCTTAAAACTATTGGATAGACATATTCTTGGGATGAGATGTGGGATGGAGATCCCCATATTCTCTCATTTTGAATTCTTGGATAGAGAATATATATATATATATATATATATATATATATATCCATCCTGTTGTAGTACCCACTCCAGGGGTCTTGGTTACTCTTCTAACAGGGGAGGTGAAGACATGTAGGGTACTCCACATGTTTTTTGTGTCTAGATTCTTGTTGTTTAATGGGTCTACGCTTCGACTATGGGTAGCGAATAATTGATGAGGATTTCATCTAATCTCCATATCAAGCACCTTTTGGTTGTAAGAGTAATTTTTAACACTATTTTAGGGTTGACCTACACTCATTACATCCTCTTTTACTGTACCTTGTTCCTTTACTTATTATCTTTAGCTATATCTCTTACTACTCACTCATCACTTCATGGGGGCGTTATACTGGTTATGTATATACTCACCACCTAATGGGCTTTTCGCAACACATGTTGTATCTTTTGGAGACAGAAACAAGGTCTATCAAGACTACATAGGATCAAATGGATACCAGTTGTTTGGACCTTGTGTGGACGTCATAGTTGGGATACATATGCATGAAAATCTTAGTAGATACTCTTTTCTAGTTGTCTTCATGTTGGGTTTGAATACTATATTGGGCATGTGTTTTCCCCTTTACATTTCAGAATTCACTAGCGTACTCTTGCATCTTCTACAGGTTCATGCATGTTCAATTTACTTTATACATTTTTTCATGATTTCTAATTTTTCTGTGCACTTTTTCATTGTGTTTTCTACAAGAATTTCTATATGTTTTTAAGAAAGGTCCACCCCATGTTTTTAGTTCCTTTAGTGCAATTATCCTACCCCTAGCTTATAGATATGGGTTTGGGGTAATTACATCTTGAGCCCTAGCTTCGGTCTGGTTGAGATATCACAAATCATAGAGAAGCAAAGAGAGGTTATTCTAATATTATAAGTTCTTCATGATGGGAAGGAGCTTCATGAAGGGGGGTTCTTAATGAATCATGTTGACCACTCTATAGGATCATGTTCTAGTTCCGGAAAGTAGGGCTTCATGGTGGTTAAATTCTTCGTGAAGCCTCAAGTACCCCTATAGGCTATACTAGTCCATAAAGGGTGATGTATTTCATGAATGGAATTCTCACACCAGGTGAAGGTTTTTAGAAACATAAAAAAGGGGATTTCTGAATCTAGGATACCTTGAATTACTCATTTTTTTATTCACAATACTAATGGTGTATTTAAAATAAATAGTAATTTAGAATTTTAGGGGTTGCATCACCATCATTTTATGTCTGAATGAGTGGGGTATTTATAGGAAGGATATTTTTGTGATGTTGAAAATAAGTTCATAAATATGATGGGTCTTCATGAATGGTCTCATACACATTGGGCTCATAGAGAAAAACATCAACCCTTAGCAGGGTCACGAAGCACCATCGGATTCACATTGCATTCTGTCAGGGCCTTGTACGTCCATGGTGGTAGCGAGGTCTTTAGGAAACATATTTATGAAGGAGGAAATTGTGATTTTTTTGGTAATTTTATCTTTCATTCTCTTATAAATAAATGTTACATCATCCAACAATATTGTGTAATGTATTTTGATTCCAACAAATACTCCCTCAGAATGGGAGATGACTGGAAAAGGAGAGTTATGTTGTGAGTGTAAATAACTAAAGTGTTTAATTGTCTACTCCCTCTCATGAATGTCACTTCTGGTGATCCCTAGCATTGATTCCATGTAGAGTCCTTGATGAAGCATGTTCATTTGTGTTCTTATAAATAGAATGGATTAGGGCCCTGAAAGGCACATTATCATCATGTGAAGAAAAGAACTATTGATCTAATTTTGTGAATCACACAAACTCTATGATTTTATATCCAAAAATGATTTATTGTGGACCAAAGTTCAATGTATTTTATTTGAGAATGTTCTTTATTGAACCAAACATCACAACATGGTTTTTTATAGGGAGTATATTATTTCATAGATTTAAAAATTAATATCCATAAATGAGCTTCATGAATGACCATCGTGAATCAAAATTGAAAAAAAACCCTATGAAGAGAACATAGTTTATACCTAGTGAGTCTCTAAAGAAGTACTTGCGAATGAAGCTCGACGTGACGATATGGTGGAAAAGATCATTATTGAGGACTATTCTCATATAATATCAGACCATCAATCATTTCTCAATTTTCTTTCATAGGCTCAATATGAGTATCCTCTATGAATGAGGTTACTTCTCTATAGATTTAGTTTGAGGGATGATATCTTGCTGGAAAGCTGTGAAGAACCAGTATACTATTCTAGAATAATACTGGGATAACACATTTGGGATAGAGCTACTTTGGGCCATATTTGGAAGGATCATGCACCCATTATGACTGAATGCATTTATAACCACATAAACTATAACAACGAGGAGAGGATAGAGGTTTAGGTGACACTTAAGTGGTACCAAACAATTTATAACGAGGGATTGGGGACCTTTAGAATGTATTGAATGTTGGATGGGATCCGTGATAGGGAAGAAACATCACAGGTGAATGGATCTGTTCCTTCTGGGCATGTACATTAAGCACTAAATTTTGAGCATAGAAGAGATGGGTAGGACTCTATAAATCAATATGGGCTTCTCAATTTCATTTTTACTGGAAATAGGAGATCATGCAAGAGATATTGAGTAGGCAGTCAACAAGGACAAAAACATTCCACCTGCACCACCGAGTGGTCAACATCAGGCAATGGGATATCTATCAAAAATAAAGAATCACAATTTCACGGGTGATATATGATGATTTCTATCCTATGGAAAATGTGTGTGATGATTAGGAATATATGTTATCTTTAGTAAAGGCACTTCTATATCAAGTTTGGGGCACTGATAAAGAGAATATGGGTTTGAGGGATTCCCACTTCATGAAATTGTACAATATTTTTTTAACTACCCAGTAGAGGCACCTTTTGAAGGGGAGGAAAAAGAAGGAGAGGATCCATAAAAGTATAATCCATGAAGGAAATTTCAAATGACATTGTTTACAAGCCCCAAGGGGCCAAACAAAATAAGGTGGTATCCTGCTATTGGATACTAGAAGCAAGCCATTGGAAAATGCAGGGATACAATATTAATATAGAGAAACAACCCATAATAAAGCTAGTGGGATTCATTAAGGTCATTATCTGTTGATGGATTATCCTAGTGAGGGACGTACACATAGGGTTGAATCTAAGAACCATCATAACGGGGAAGACTCTAGAAATAGGGAAGCACATAAATCATGGGATCCTAGTGTTGGAGAAGCTGTATAGTGTACATAAAAATAATTGAGAGGGAAAGATTCTAGTGTATATGTGTTGATCAATCTAATTAATGTACAGCTATGAGGCCACATACATGGGGGGCTCAGAATATTCAAACCCTATATCCTCTCTTGAAATAAAACATTCAACCAATGATTCAAAACATCGTGAGAAGTTTACCTTTCAAGATAGGTTTAACAGATGTGCTAAGAAAGGTTGATCTTTTAGATTAATTATATTTTCAAATTTTTTCCATGCCGATGGGGCTGGTGACTGATTATGGACCAGGTAATGAGGAGCATTGATCATATCTCATATCCTTCTGAGGTGGGGTGTTGGTGGAAAGGGTTTACTACAAGGCAGTATATGCACCATATAACCTTCCATAGTCTGTGAGGCAGTTTAGTTTCCTACCAATGTTGGATCACATGGTGTTCTCTGAGGTTCTCCATGAGTGTCATCCTTTGGTGATGAGGCATCATTGGCCCATGTTCACATGAGATGACTTAATGTTTTGGAACAATTCATTGGAAACCACTTCTTCATACATGATATCCCATATCAATGTAAAGATATGGGAAGTCACTTATACAAGGGTTACATTAAGTAAACAATATATTCAGACCAATGAAGGGGTTATCCCCCCACTGTTGGTCCAAGGCAGAGTGGTGTATAGAGTACACCATGGTGGTAGAGCTGGTATGGTGGGAAGGGAAGTAGAAGTAGGACCATAAATTTTTTGGATTGAACAAGAGAGATGAGAAGTAATAGAATAAAAAAATCAGGCCCAATGCTCTTCAGTAGGAGGATCTGGGATGAAGGGGCTCCAACTTAGGTATTCAATAGGATTTTTCTTTCAAAATCCCAAAAACTAGTTATGTCACATTGACATTCTCGATGATGTGTTCTTCCCTAAGTCATTGGTTTATTGGTAATTATATAGGTATTTACTCAATCCTTTAAAGATGTGGGACCACCTCATCAAGTATTGGATTCAACATTCTAGGACTGGTTAAAATAAGGATGACATCCTCATGTCTAAGGAAAAGAGGAGCAGTGTGTGACTAAGATGGCTTATCTATTGCACTCTTGGGGCCCTATGTGTCTATTGAGAGATCGATTGAGGGTTCCTCTAGACATGAGTTATACTCCCCAACTATTAGTAGTTTTTATAGTTGTACTCACTCCCTTTCCTAAATAATTAGAAGAATCTTGGGGAGACGACATCTAGGATGGTATCCCCTAGGAGAGTGGAATGATTGCATCCTTCATGAGAGAACTAGTTGAAAATTTTAAAGAAATCCCTAAAAAACATCCACATGACACAAAATTAATCTAATATAATATAGAACATTTAAATGAAACTTTCTTTGTAAATTTCAATCTTGAACAAGGGACCCCTGATAGAAGGGCTGAATGTGCACCGACAGGTGTGAAGGAGCATGGTCTGGGGCCTACACCAATGACAGAAGAAAATGGCGGGGAGACTAAACATGAAGAGGTAAGTGATACCACCAAATAATCCCTAGAACTCCCAGTAATATATAGTCGATAACACCTAGACATTACGATGGTGGACTCCCTTGAGATCGATCTATCATTTATCATATCTCATAAGTTTCTTATCTTTAAAAAGTCATACTCATTGTTTTTTCATCAGACTGACAGACATGATTATTTCCAGAATAGTGCAAGAGATATTGCATGATCAGATATAAAAATAGTTCAGGGTATACAAGAATAAGGTTTTGACAATGGTTCAAGTCCATGTGGAGATAGTCATCTGATATGATCAAGACATGGTCCCATTTGAATATTTGGATATGGATTCAAGTGACGTCACCATATGGGTGGAACTTAGGGATGAAAGATATGATATTCTAGGGGTGGGATCAAGAAAGGATGAACAACCACATGACCTTGAGCCCATCCAATTTTAGTGGATGCTAATACAGGACCCTATTATTTTAATGATTGTAGCCTTTTTTGAATGTGAGCCTACACCGCCCAATGAGAATGATGATTCTGACTCTAAGGAAGCCGAATAGAATCATATCATCCAGAAAATGGAATGGAAATGAATTCAAAATTTTATAAAACATGTTCTGGAGCTATATCTTGTGGTTCTAATGGGGACACATCACCCCTGGTTTCACAACCTGTGCGCTAGAGGGGAAGATGCTTAGGGTCCTCATTTTCTAATTCACAACTACCTAGAAAAAATATTCACAAAGGAAGTCAATATCTGGATGTATCCAAACACTTGATAGCATTTGGAAGCTCCATGAAGTCAATAAAAATATCCAGTGCCATAAAGAAAAATATTATGAGAGTTCTGCCCTCATCACCATTCAATTGAAACTCAACATATGACTGGGCACCCATATGGTGGAGGCCAAAGAGTAGATAAAGAAGGTGTTATGTTAAGTGGCTCATCTACAGGATGATCAAGACTGAGCACATATAAGGGATGAAGAGATTCACCCTATGGATTTGGAGGTGGAAAGGTTGCTCTGAAGGTAGTATCACATCCTGGAGGCCACACACCAATCTTCAGTGGAGCTTCAGTGATCAATCACTAGAGCAGAGATATAGGGGAACTTTTGAGAAAACATATAATTGGATCCAAAATATGGATCTCTCTATTAATATTACAACCTATTTATTTACATTGAAACTTTTCCTACGTTTGTGGACCAATTTCCATTTGTTGACTTAATTTCCACACATCGATCATATTTGTGAGATGACCAATGATCAACCCATATTTCAACATGCTTCATGCCCAGTGTGATAAATAGGGGATAACCACCTGATTTCTCATTTTTAGAGGTCATCAAAAAATCATCGAACAATAAGGGTCTACAATTTTTGACCGACCACTGAGGGAATATTTTGTTTAGAGACGATGTGGCTTTGGAATGGGGTTCCTAGAACAATAAAATACTTTTCCAACATATGTTAGTGAACAAATGATTTAACAGTAGGGGAATTGGAAAATACCAAAAGGTTGAATTTGGAGTTTGAATCACAATTACCAATATCTAGAACACAAGGAAAGTGTCATGGTGGCACATGATAGCAGCTGATCTTTTTGAAATATAGTATCTGTACTATTGTCCTGAAATGGGGAAAAACAACCGAGGGTCAACCACTAACCATGTTCAAAACATGGAAACTATCTCAGAATGTTGTTTGAACCATTCTGGGACATTGGACAAGAATTTTAGGTGATCCAAAATGGGATGAGACCAAGACATTAATGGTGACCCTTCAGAGATGGAGGAGGACAAGGATCCAAATAAGGGAAAAACTTTGTGGAAATAGAGTGATGAAATTTTCAAATGGATTCCAAAACACTCATGATTAAGAAACCATATATTAGAAAACATTGGTTTAAGTGCATTATTTTGAATAAATTTCAAAACTATATTCTATGAGAGCACCAACTCAGATATCGAGCATCAATTGTAAATGAGAACAATGTAGTAGGAAATTCACACAGGGGATGAGGACCTCTCAATTTATGGTCTGTCACATTTTTTAGTTTCACATATTGAAAGAGATGATGATATACATGTAGTTTAACATTATACGATGAGGATGTTTCAAGGTATAATTTAATTTCATCTCATTACGAAGCATCCCACAATTTAACATCATGTTACTAGGAGGTCACACACAGTTTAGGATCATGAATCTGGGACTTTAGAAAATAGTATCAAGTCATATTTTTTGGACTAACGTAATGTCTGTTTTTGAGAATACTAGTGCAGTATGGAGGAAATAAACACAATGTTCATTTTCAAAAAATAGATTTTTTTCTACACTTGTAATTTGAAACAAACTAATGTAAATGTGAATCAGGATCAAGGGGACCATGATAGA
This sequence comes from Viscum album, assembly GCA_963277665.1. NCBI lineage: Eukaryota > Viridiplantae > Streptophyta > Magnoliopsida > Santalales > Viscaceae > Viscum > Viscum album. The sequence continues at coordinate 171,979,235 of OY728119.1, read as the reverse complement.
ACACACATAGATAAAGGGGTAATATATATATTAAAATCATGATTGTACACATACTTATATTTTATGGTAATTTAATTTTGGACCGAAAGGAAGGAGGCTCCCCAACATAAGAATATTTGGCGTGATAAATTGAAAACACAGACATGAATGATTCCATAGGTGTTACAAAAGACACTTTCCATGAGATGATATTAGTTCATGGTAATAGACTTTGGAGCATAAGGACTCATGTGTATCACAAAAACATTGACCCACACCCAACCTGAACTCTTAAGTCTATGTGAGTGAAGCTCAGTGTGAGAAATATGGAATAGTATAGGGGGTTAACCAGACATGTTGTAGTGGACATTAGGGGTGATTCTAATGGTTGAATTCCAAAAAAAAATATAAGACATTGGAAAAGATGTAAGTTGAGACATTCAAGATTATTATGAAGCGGAAAATGGTGAGTATGAATCGATTGTTGACCATGGTTGAAACATAGGAACCTCAACCATACAGGTTGAGAATGGGGGAAAAAATGTCGGTCCACTTATACACCATGTTTGAAACATTTTACCTATTTTTTTAAGAAAAAGATCCATTGCGGAGTTGGCCTAGCATAGGAGGTGAGCCAATCATGTTGTTCTACCATAACCGTTATCAGTTCTTTCTGGAATGGAAAGATGATGAAAATCCAAACTGGGAAAGGCTTATACATTAGAAAATGTATATTATGGAGTGAGATTAGAACTTGTGTGTTGAAAAATGTTTAATTTTTTTAATTGAAATGGAAAATATTTTAGATTCATGTCTATTAGTCTATAATCTCTTAGTTTAGGGTCATAGAGTTCAGACCAAAGGAGAGGTCAGTTTAATTTTGTGATGTATGGTCTACATGAAAATTTTAACTCCAAGGGTATATGTATGGATGAAAGTTGTAAAAATAGAAAGAAAAAGACCCATGGAGTCTCAAAAAACACATATGAACCTTTGGATGGTACATTATAATATTTTAGGTTAGGATACTAATACTATAAAAGGGAACATGGGGCCCAAATGTTGATAGACTAGTAGACAGGACCAAAGAAAATGCGCATGGGTGTCGCAACATATCATGTATAGATGGGAATCAAGAAGTATGTTGTTCTAATATTAAACATGTTATAAGACCAAAACTATAAGGGGAAATAAACTCTCGTGCAGAAACTATGACATACCATGGGTGTCATTGGTCAACCTGATTTTTTAATGGTATACCAACAGTTTAATTTCATGCGTTGAGAATGTTATCTCCTTATTTATGGATGTAGATTTTTTTCCAAAATGGGATGTTTCTATAATTAATATTTGAAGTGATGTGTATTGACTAATCCTCCATGAATAAGGACCAAGGGACCCATCACGACATGACACATCCCAAATAAAATTACACATGTATTTTATGTCTAGATTTTGGACTATGCTGATTCCGAGGGGCCAATGGTTTGAGTGGGGAATGAAAATAGGAAGTCCATAATGTTGAAGGAATGTGATATGAGAGGACTTCTATATTTGGAACCATAATTATTGGTAGGGTTTTCACACTAGATGTTAATGAAGTGGGTTGGACCTCCGCTTTGATTGATGCTAGGAGCATTGGGAGGGCCTCCTTAATGATTACGAGAGTAGGGAGGTCATCCAATTTGGTGGGATACTATATAGGGAGTACCTCTGTAATGAATATCAATGTTAAAGACCAGTATTTAATTTGTGATGATTATTCAAGAAGTTGATAGATTCTACTACACATTCCCAACTAGGTGTTGATGCGGCCCTTCTCTACAGTGGAGAGGATATAGAAGAATTTACAAGGGGTGAAAGGGGAAACTAAAGCTATATAAGACAACTCCCCTTGTCAGAAATCTTCATAATCTTGGGCTCGATGATGGTGTTGGGTCATACAGTTTTGGGTTGGCAGAGCAGGGGAGTATTACACCTCCTCCTAGTCCTTGAAAACTATTCATTTTTGTTGGTATTGAAGAGGAATGGTGGGATAACTCCTTGGTGGCTCCCATATAGTAGTTTTATTTGGTACAACTTGATAATAAAATACCTCTTCAGCATAGGGAAGCAATTCTTTGGATCTCTATATGGAGAGTCTCCCAAATTGGTTCATTTTTGGAGTGGTGAGGGGTGGATCCCTGCACGACCCTTGGGTGAAGCAATGTCAGTGAGGCACAAAATACTCTATTTCCTAACATGAATTGTCACTCATGGTAATGAAACCCTCTTACTCTTATAAGAACATGAGTGCATCTACAACCATCATCGGAATGATTCATGGGGGTGATATAGGGTGTGGGTACCTGGTAACTATGACCGTGACTGATGTTATTGTGCGGGTGGAGTCATGCAAGATCTCTTCATTAACATTTTTCTTTCCCCTGTATTAGATCGGGGTGGGTGGTTTATTTCCTATATCTTGGGTTCTATAAACCAATAATATTAATTTATAAACATGAATGATAGTAAATAAATGATCAATGCCCTCGTTCCTTCCAATCTTCCATTTTCGAGGAGAGAGATCCACAAAGATGATGTCAAAGACTAAAATGCTAAATGGTTAACATCCCCACAATCAGATGAGATCCATATCGAGTTCAAAATTATCTTAGTGGGTCCTGGAATCAGATAGATAGATCCAGGGACAAGCAAATCTATTGAGTTCTATAATTCTACTAGACCCCATGTTGGGTAGAGTAGTTTCACATCAGATTCACCATTTATAGTTTCGATACATTTCTGGGGGTGCACCATGAATATAAATGTGTGATGGCATGAATTTTTACCCCATATTAATTATTTATAAATGTAGGAGGAATTTATTACTTTAATCAGGGATATATTGTCCTTCGACAAAAAAGGTGATGGAATGTAAGTTTCTACATCCATGGATTCCTCCATAGAATTGATTTCCAATTCTAGGTCTCCCTATAAAATTTAAATTATATTCATGTAACTCATTTTGGTGCCATCTCATTGTGGATGTCAGTTAATTATGCTGCTTCAGTCTCCAAATTCAAAGGGGTTTTGACAGGTCAACAACCTTAGGTAAAAAGAGTATTAATTTTTGGCATCTTTGGCATGACTGGATGCTAGAAACATTGTTCACCGGTATTCTTCTTCATAGGAGGGCACATCATAGAGGCATCCCAGTCAGGGAACCAATGGCTTCTCATGTCGGTGAGTAGGTATCTGATTACAAATGCATATATTCCAAGGGATTAACCTTAGCCATATCATGTTTAGCACGAGTTAGGTAACCTATTATGTGCATATCATCCATGTATTTCACCTCTGAAAACACATGTTTAGCATGAGGTTGTAGTATGATACTATTCATTATTTAAATGACTTGTAGATATTGAGTGAGAATGATCATAATGTCCAACAAATATGGATCCATTAGTTTCACCCCTTGGAGAGATCACTTAGATGGTTTATCAAGGGATTGATTAGAATTTCTTATAGAGGCTGATCTAGAGTGGTGTGTCCCATAAAGGTAATAAGTCATACCATGAAGGTTGATATGGAAACCCCTATAGGTGGAAGAAAGAGGTGAACCCCATAGAGGGGGCCAGAAAGGCTTAACATTGGTTGGGATTAAACCTCAAGAAGCTTTCCTACTATCCATCTTTAGAATACCTAGATTAAATCTCACATACATCAAGAAGTTAGGACTTACACCCTAGATAATGTTCTTTGGGAGGGATGTGGTTAGGGATAATGCATGATATCTACTCTTGGAAGAGGTATGATTCCACCAGGATGTGTCTATATGAGTAAAATCGAGAAGGATGTGCATGGAGTGTTGGGATTGGATAGAATGGATGGACTATGTAATGGATGGACTGATGGGTTTGGTCCTCAGGTAGGATTCCTACATATTTTAGTTGTCTGCGAATCAAATCTGACATATTTAAATGAAGTGAATTGTCAATTACACCAGAGAAGGAGGCCCATGTTAATGGAACATGTGTTTGGTGCTTATGTTTAGAAGTAGTCCATTGGGTTAGGGATTATGCATGAACGCTACCCATTAAGGGGATATGATATGGTTGAGGGTTACTCTGGGAGGGATGCCTATAAATGGAATGTTTTATGGTGGCCACTTTTCCCTAATCCCACATGATTCATTCTCAGTGTGAGAAACTGGAGGAAGTAGTTTACTGAACTCTTGGGTGACGAAATATGCTCCAATGAGAGATGGTGTGGGGATTATGCATGGGTGTTTCATGAGAAAGATATATTTACATTGGGAGGAGGATATCATTATATATGAGTGGGGCTTACACATGGAAGATTTCAAAGGATCATATCATTATGTACGAAAAATATTTCATTCCTTGACACTCAAATATGGAATATACTAAACGTTTTTCATAATTTATGTCTGTAGTTTAACATTATTTACTAAAGAAGTTAGTACTATGCATTTTTATGTCATGCATCTCGAACGTCGGGGACTCACTCCTAACCCCTAGGCTTACAAAACTATTGCACATGAAACCCTAAGTCTTACATGGATTTTAAATTTCTAGGTTGTAACAATGTGTATGAGTTATCAATCATGAGGTCTCTGTTAGCATAATAATGATGATAATCATAGTGTATGAGCATAACTATTCTAAGAAGAAAAATGAAAATGTGACTTAGATCATGTACATGAAGTGGAGTGGGCTAAAGGTTTAGGTGGAATAGGTTACATAAATACTGAATGTGCAGATAAAATGATCCTGGATGAGTGTGGGAGTCTTATGCACCCATCCATCTTGTAGATATGTCAAAGATGGAATGTGACCTTGAGAGGGTGAGGAATGGGGCTTCAAAAATCATAGAGACTCACTAAGAGGTTTCATGAAGGTTTGGTTCTTTAAATTGGGATGTGGATTCAGAAAGGAAGATTCTTCACAAAACTTGGTTACTCATCCTTAGGATGATTACCTTGTTTGGGAAAGGATGTATTTATGATGTTTTAATGCTTCATGAAGCCTCATGTACCCCTAAGAGTATTCCTACTCTATAAATGGTGAATGACTTTACAAAAGAAATCCCCAACATAGGTGGAGGCATTTAGGAACATATAGAAATGGGGTTTGATGAAGCTAGGACACCTTTGGTGATCCATTTTGGTCTTATTCCTGATTCTTAGGGTGGTTAAAAATATATGATTAATTTCAAATTAAAGGGTTTGGTTCACCATTTTCTTGAAGATAAATGATTTGGGTATTTATATGCAAAAGTGTTTCATGATGGTCAGAAGTGGTTCAAGAAGTGGATGGTGTCTTTGCGAATGGTCAAGGTCATATCATTCTCATAATGTGCCATGTTAACCCTTATCATGGACGTGAAGATCTATCAGATTCATGGACTGTGTTTCTGGGCCTCACACATCTGTAGGGGTTGAGGGCTCTTCGCCAAAAGGATTCATAAAGTAGACACTTATGTATGTTTTTAGGCCATTTATTCTTGTATTTTATCCATTATGGATGTTGCATCCTCAACTAATCTCATGGAACATAATTTGGTGCCAAGAATATATCACTAACTTTAGTTATTTGGGACTCTTATATGATCCATTCACCATTTTTATACCAATGATTTAGTGTTGGGAACTCCATATTCTATAATTAGTTTCTCATCTAGTGATAAAATCAATTTTTATACCTAATGGACATAATTAATATATAATAAAATAATCCTTCCAAATATTGATTTAATATTACATTATAAACTGTAATAATTTGTAACGAGCATTGGTTAGGGATATCTTAAATTCACACTTATAGAGGCCAATCATCCATAAAATTAATGAAATATATATAAATTTATAAACATATGTATCTAACATGAATGAATGATAAAGTGGATATTTTCATTTATATTTCACATTTATTATTTTTAATATTGTCTATAAATACATTAATAACCCCAAAATAAGAACTTTTATATCATATCGAATATGATAGACTACATTATCATCCTTTTGTTTATTGCATATTATCAGTTTTTGTTATCATATTATGCCTATATATAATTACTTCCACATATCTATTTGACCATATGATAGAAAAATCCCCTAAAAATCATAGTGAGTAACATATTTAAAGAATTAATGTTTGAATTATTATGTGATTTAGGAAAGATAATATTATTATTAAACACCATAAACATATTAATACTCTTTATCTTCACAACATAAAATTTTAAAATTCAATTTTATCCCTACATAGATCTTTTATAAGTTTGACATCATCATCATTGGAAGACATTCCATCAGAACATTTCAAATAAAAATATTAAAAATAATACATTATTACATATAAACACATCCTAAACTCAATTAATAAAAATAACATTCACTTTATATTGGTAAATAAATGTATCCACTTACCTATATCTATATTTACATACCAAAAAACTCTATTAGGATATTTCGTGAAAATCATATTATTTTTACAGAAATAATTTTATAAAATAATTATATTAACCATTAATAGTATCCAAATATAACTCTTCACATTTTTCAATCACATTTTCTTAAAAATTTGGAATATTATGTTAGAATCACGTTAACTTTAGACTCATATAATATTTTTACTTATTATCATTGATCTCCCAATATTCAAACACACTCCACCTAACATCTATGTTAATATAATATATTTAAAATATAATGATTAGTTATATAAACACTTTTTTGATTAGAAAAGAAATCTGATTTCATAATATTAGTAATATTTAATAAAAAAATCTAAATACCATATGGTATTCTATGTGCTAGGGGTGTTCTATCACTCAAAAGTATATTATTCATAAAAATATTTCATCGATGTGTGGTAGTAACATCATTTATAATATTACAATGATCAAGAAGATAAAAATCATATCCCATACAATTATTTTCTGCTCATATTTTTTAAAAAACATGTAATAACATTTTATTTATCAAAAACGATGTGCATACAATTAATCATATTATATAATTTTAAGAATTTTTTTATGGAAAACATCTCTTATCACATAAGATAAATGAGATTATGTTACACATCCATTTTAATATCAATCTTAGCCTAATAAATATATTTACATTTAATTAATTAATGTATAAACTCTATTCTTTGTAACTTGAATAGAAATTATAAGCTATATCGATTCATCACTTGATTATGATCTGTTTTATAACAGAAATATTATAAAATATATTGTATGTATCACCCAAACTTCAAAACCAATGTTTGGTTTTCTATAACCCTCATTCTTGACTTGAAATTCATATAGATTTTTCTTATCCCATTTAGGTATCCAAAATAATTACATAATGTATAAAAATTATTCCTCTTTTGTGATAACACATTCTAGTTCAAATGAACATGATGGGATACTTGATTAATCATGGTAAGATTAATCTTGTATATTTTATTCATCTGATTTGAACTTTTACTCACATGTACTGTTTATAAAACAGAAGAACCGCAACATCATATTCCATGTTCATCTATTGAAATATCTTGGTAATTCTAGGTATACATTTCTTTTATAAATTCATCTTATGATAACATTTCTATAAAATATTGCTAAATAAATTAATTAACCTGAATGTTTCTTGAAGAAATACCTAGTGTTTCCATGTTATTTTCCAACACAGTCATATTTATTTTGATTAAAAAAACCTATTTCTATAGAGTATATGAGATTGAATATTATTATATAATTTGTATATCCAATTACTTAAAAAAATTAAGGAATAATTAAATGCTACAAATAAAAATAAATTTTTCTCAAATAATGAATACAACACTTAGTTATCCAGGAATGTGTTTCTCTAAAACATATTTTTAGTAGATAAGAACATTTCGTAAGTTACGAGTCATTATAGTTTCTTATAATCGTGTTTTTCATTTATTTAAGATTTGTCTAAAGGATTTGTTGAATGAAGATTATATTATCTACAATAGAATATTTTAATAGTTGATTATCATTATTTTAATATCATTTAATAAATAATTATATTAAAAAATATACTATTAAAATTATTACCCATTTTAACTTATCATATCTATTAGTTTACTAAGATCCATATTTTTATATTATATAAGTTTCTTTTGAATTTATCTCATCACATATTTATTTTTGGTAAGTAATAAATCCAATCATATCATATATAAATATTGGAAAGTCCAACAACCAATAATTTATCAAATACACCATGTTCATAAAAAAACTTTTCCTCTAGTATTATATTATCTTATTTGGTTCTATCAATTATGTGTAACCTAGAGAAAGATCCAATAGAAAAAACCCAATAATATTATGGTATCTCATTACCTTCCATACACATGGTGATCCATGGTCCCCCATCTATATAATTACCTTTAGAGTTGGATTATTGAGGCCATAAATGTACCACTTTTTACAGAATCTAACACATAATTATTTTAATGGTATTTATGTACACAATATTTTCATATGTTATTACCATTATATATCCATGATTTTAATTATTTAGTTTTATAATACGTATTTCATCCAGTAAATAAAAATTTCTAATAAATATTTAAATGTAACTCTTTACAAAACACAAGATTTTTATTACTCAATCAAAAATAGAATCCAAACATATTTATATATATACCAACACATGTCATGTATATGGTAAATTAAAATTTCATGTAATGGATTATTATTATATGATATTTTAAATATCCACATGAGTAATCTTGTGTCCATAGATAACCAATCCCTATATTTTTAAAACAATGCATAATTATATAGGTCAGTGGGAAGTCTGAATCATATTATTTCTACTTGGGGTTATTTTAATCAATATAGAATTAAATTCATTATAAATCTAACATGTAAAATTTATAAACTATATTCAAAAAATTCATTCTCAAAAACTTATTTACAAACTATGGAAATGGTTGAAAAATTAAAAGGCTTAAAAAGTAAAATTTAGTATATAATTTAGGAATAAAAAAATATAAAAAAGTAGATAACAACAAAAAATAAAGAATAAATATATTCACAGTATAAATAATTAGTATCCCTAAATAATAAAAAATGGAATAAGAATTAAATAAATAATGATTTTATAAATTAAAAAAAGATATATATATTTTTGAACAATTCATAAACATGTCCTTTACTATTAAATGTTTATAATTTTAGTTATTTATTTTATACATTCCATAATCATAAATATAAAAAAAGATTAATTTGATAATATAAAGTCCTTTGAATAATTCACCATATGAAATATCACTTTAAATGTTTGATATTTTAAAAATTATAAACATTTTTTAATCTAATTTCTATTATGTAAATATTTTAAATAATCAAAATATCTTATACTTTAAAATATTTCAACCTTGATAAAGAAATTATAATAACTGTTTTTGTGAGGTTTCAAAAATTTCTCAAAATATTATTTTAATTTCAATAATTAGAGTTCATATTATATAAAGAATTCATAATTTAATTTTTTATGATCTCTATATTTTACCATATGCTTTTAATTAAGGAACATTTCTTAAATTACCTCTTATTATTAGAAGTTAAAACATTATTTAATTCATATAGGATTCCATATGATTTTGATAAAAGTAATTTTAAATAATCATATTTATTATTATTTTATATTTAATAATATATAATAAATTTTTTTAATTAACTACAATTCATTAAAATAAATAAATATATAAACTCTTTAAAAATAAAAAATATCTACAAAATATGTTTACATAATTATTGATAAGTAATGTATAATTAAAATAATCTAATTCATAATTTAAATTTAGGTAAAATAAATATTCTTAAATAATTTTAATTTATGGTTAAGTGAGAGTTGTTGGATATGATTTGAATCATATTTAATGATCTAGTAAAAGTCATCTTTAATGTTTGATAGAAATAACAATTTACGCTAATATTCATATTTTATGACTGATTATGCAATATTTCTCTAATATATCACTTATCATAGTATATTATCTACATAGATATCATATTTGTGATATGATCCTTTATTTATATATATATAACACAAATATCATAGGATACATCATATAGGTATAATATGATATTATATTTGAAAAAATTAATTTTTACATTTCAATAACAATTATATCATATTTTTTAATGTACGATTATATCACTGCTTACAATAATGTATATCATATAATTTTCTGTAGTACACAATCAAGTTTTGTTTTAATATAGGGATATTGATATATAATATGCCATCATTGTAATTAATTTGAATATTTGTTTTTAAAATCTAACCACATGGTGTGATAAAATCCATTTTTTTATTAATGGGGTTCTAATATAAATTATTAGAGTATGAAAAAAGAAATCAAAAAACCCAAAACAAGATCTGTGTGCATGATTTTAGAAATTCAAAAAAATTTAATGATGAAAACTATAAAACCAGAATGTACAATACACCAAAGATCCACAAGTACCTTTGGATGGAATTGATGAATATAAATGGATTTTTTGTCAACACACTCCCAGCATTGGATTTATCCCTGAGATTAGTTTTAATCTAACATAGAACATGCAAGACTCTCTACGAGACATGTTATATTAGCACCTCATTTAGAAAATGTGGTAGGACATTGATATATTCTTCGTTAGGGGGTTTTATTCAAGTATTATTAAATCACAAAGACCAATATTACCATCACTATATTGGGGATTTTACAAATACATAATAACATTCATATATTCTCCATTCACATTTAATCATGTATTATTATTGATGAGAGGGGTTTTGTCGCAAACCAAAATTCAATTAAATTCTTATTAACCTAATAAACTACAATAGTGGCACACCCTAGGGTCGATCACAAGGTGGCCACTTCTACGCACAATCTTCTTGTTGTCACTATTATAAATTAACTAATTCAAAAATATAAAACTAATATAAATGGATGAAAAATTTCAAATGGATAAAATATAAATATAATAAATAATAATTCAATGCAATAAAAAATGCAGTTATATGAAATAAATAAAATAGTTGTTCTTAGGAGTTCATGGTTGTTGATAACATTGTTTAAAGAGAATCTCAATATTCAACTCAATGAGGTGATCAAGAACTGTCACACCTCACCTAAAAATTAGATTTTCATCAACCCATACCGAGACCTCTACATACGGGCTAATTCTCTTCCAAACTTCAGTGAGGAGACCTCTTATCTAACCATCACTACTCATGTCATGCTCCAACATATGCATGACACAAATAGAAAAGGGAAGGAAAATTGATAAAAGAGAACAAGAACTCTGTTGTAGACAAAATGGGACGACCTCTCACCATAATCGATTTAACCACCACCAAAATTCCCATAATTGAATAATATATAATAAATTAAATTACATGAAACTCAATAAAATCAATATTCCCTCCTAAGAACAAGATTTGAGGTTAGTTCTCCATTTTTAGTAGAGTTGAGAGGGGAATAACATTGGAAGAACACATAAAATAAAATAAATGGATGAAAGGAGGTATAAAGAGGAAAGATAAACTACTATAAAAAAATAAAAATAAAAATTAAAAAAATCAATTTTACCCCTTGAAATGGTTATCCTTGTAAAAAGAGAGGATGTACAAATTTATAGAGAAAATGGGTAAAGAAATATCACTCAATTCTGCCCTTCGAAATCTCAAACCGGTTAGGCCCATTAAATGGATGAATTGGTAAATGTTTCCTTATTAAACATTGTTACATTATTCATCCCATGTACCTCTGGTTGATTGGTCCACGTATGAAAGAGTTATGACTCTTGTAGTGTAGAAAATTTAATATATTTGTGTGACTCTTAGTCTTCCCCAACTCAAACTTACCATTCCATTAGGTCCTCCCATCCATCAGATTCAGATGTGGCCCCCATAATGAAATATGTTCAATAATATGTTTCAAATACTCTTGTTGAATTTGATCTCAAGTGTACTAGTATAATTTGAGATACAATATCATCTTTAAAACATTCCAGATCTGCATATAGTTTATGAGGTCCGGATTGTGAGCTGATTTTGGGCCTTGAAATTATTGATTGAGCTGGTAATCCATAATGATGAAATAAGTCACGTGATGTAGTTACACCTAAAAAGAAATTTCAAAATTTGGTTCAATATAGAATATGATATGTCTGAAATATAGAATACAAATAAAACTGTTAAATCCCAAAGTAATTCCATTTTTTCCTTTAAGTTCAAAATACAAATAAAACATAAAAATTTTACAATTTCTAATAAAATAATACTATTGTGTGATTTATAACATTTTAATAAATTATAAAATATTTTAAAATTATTTCTTCATCACTCCCCCACTCTTATGCATTGGACTCTCGGGAAATCATCATATATTCAAATAAAAATTTATACAACAATAAAAAATGACATAACATCAATTACCTACTCCAAAATAAACTTGTATCATGTATATTTTACGATAAAAAGTTTCCTTATCATTTTCATTCCTCACATTTAAATTTTTTTCAGCCTCAAGAATCCATACATGGACCAATCAAAACCTATCTCACAATGAAATTAAAGTCACTCTTCACTCAAGAGAAATTGTATGTGATGTTATTCTCATACATGGAAAGTGAATGTTTCACCATAGGCTCATGAAAAGACTCATCACTCCACAGATAAAAACATGAATATGAATTCTATCATGAGGGAATTTCTATGGTTAATTCTATGGCTTAGTGTTGGTCGGAAAATGATTGATAATTTAAGGATAGAAAGAGAAGGTTTGACTCTTAAGTACAATGCATGAATAATCATGTGAAAACATAGAAATTCCTCACTCAATACACATACAATGTGATACACACCACCAAAAAACCTTTTGTAACATGGGAAAATATGAAAAAAATTATTCCAAAGAATGATATCATCCATGTTCTCCCTGTTTTTTCTTTTTTTTATTATTATTGTAAAGCTATAGAAAGGAAAAACTTTATTTTAATTTTTTTTATATGTTTTCTTGGAGAATGAGCTGAAATTTTAATACAATGAAATAATTTCCACCATTACCTTTAATTTATATAGGTACACGATTCATAAAAAAAATCCATTGAAAAACCGATGCTCATCTCCATGTTTTTCTATTTTTTCATTTTTTGAAGGATAACGAGATTAATCTAATAAATAACAATGTAATGATGATTCAAGACCAATTATATCATTATAATCTATTACCCCAAATTTTTACACAGACCTCACATCACACTTAAATGAAACATATCCCAATGAACACACACGAAAGGCCCTTCCACCTACACTCAAACGTGAAATAACCACACAAAAATTCCAAGAGTGTAGGTTGGTAAGGAAAAATCAGATTGTAATGTGGATTAAACCTATAAGGAAATTCATGGAATCTAAGGGCTATTGAAGTATATATGTAAAGGTAGGTATCAAGATAAAATATGGGTATCCAAATAAGTAACTCAATCATATCAAAAATATTCCATGAAATCCAAATCATCAAAAGGGGAAAGTCACATGTTCTCGTTCTCACACAAAATCTAAGATTCTATCAAGAAAGTGTGGGTATTAGATAGAATAACTCAAAGTGGTACATAATACCTAGAATGATAGGAAAAAAGGTTTGATTCTGTGTTTCTGGGTCATGGATTTCAAAAATAGGTCAAACTCATAAAAATGCCTGAAAATCCAATTCAAGGAAAACAATTACATCAAAAATAAATTAAAATACATTTCATCAAAAATCATTTCATATTCTCAAAATCAATTGGTGTGTGAAAGATATTCAGAATATTCACTAAAGATCGATATTACAAAAAATTGGAAAAAACAAAAAGAAAAAGAAAGCAAAGAAAAAAGTAATCTGGTTGCCAATCCGCCACACCTATATTTCCCTACCCCTTATTGCAGCCTAACAAAAAATAAATACAAGGGTGAAAAAAATTCAGGAATGGAATGATACAATATGACATTATTTTTCAGTGGAATCCTTCAGTTATACTCGTAGCTGGTTCTACTATGCCAAGAAGAAATGAAATAAATAAAAACCTAACCAAAATAAAGAAAAAATAATGATGAAGTGAAAAGAAAGGGGATAATGCTGGGTTCCCCCCCCCTAAGTGGCTTCTAGTAATTTAGTTCCCCTAGTCCACTAGTTGCATAAGTTTAACCCCAATTCGAAGGTGGAAGCAATTTCTTTCTTAGAAACCACCATAACATAGATCTTCCTGTTCTATTCAGCTTACACCAGTCATAGAGGAACCCATGAATAGAGTACAGTACTCTCCCCCCCTTGGAAATGTGGTACATATTATAATATATGGTAAGAAGGAAAAATTTGTCCTCTACTTCTTTAGCCACAACATCTCTGGCCACTTTTACTTCAACATCCAGGGCTTACTCATGTGATGTTGTTACAAAAAATTCAGAAGGCAAGTCAGAAAATAATTCCACTATGATATGATTAAAATAGAAATAATCAATATAAAAATATTCCCTTTTGTGTAGGTCTACTTGAAAAATGATCTCTTCAGGCAAGGCCATTGGGGTCTCTTTTTCTTTAGGGGCTTCTATATCTTCATCAAAAGAAAGATAAAGGTATAGAGTTACGGATTCGTCATTGAAAAAGGTGGTATTATCACTTACCATTTTGTCTTCACCAAAATCTAACCAATGTTTATTCAAAACACATTGATCTCCCACAGTTGTATTAGTTGGCATGACATCTTCAAGAATCTCTTCAATCAATGGCCATGGAGAGACAATTAAATCTTCAAGAAGAGTCTTAAAGTCTTCCTTGGGTTCTCCAACATAATATTTTTTGGTAACAACATTTTACTCTTCTTCTTTAGCTTGGATCTGTTGTTTTTGTCGTTCCATCCATAAAACTTTAACATATTCATCTTCAATCTCCAACAATGATACCATCTAGCTTGATTGATCAATGATTTTGAAATTATTTTGAATCATAACAGCATCTTATTCCATCGTCATCATAAAAGCCTCTTACTTTCTAGAAAATTACGCACTAGGCCATGCATATGAAAAATCAATGAAATAATCCATAAACTAAAAAACTATGATATGCAATGAAATTTTATTAATTAGTTTTTGAAATATTTTATTTTTATGGTTTTTTTGAAAAATATTCTTCGAAAGCACATGGCCTCCCCATAAATGGTGAAACATTTGTGAGAGAGGTTTTGTTTCCAACCAAAATTAATTTAAATTATTATTACCCTAATAATGTACTATAGTGGCACACCCTAGGGTCGATCAAAAGGAGGCCACTTCCACACACTATCTTCCTATTGTCCCAGTTATAAACTAATTAATTAGAAAATATATTTCTAATATAAATGGGAGGATAAATTCAAATGAATAAAATATAAATATAATTAATAATAAAGAAATTAAATACAAAATGAAGTTAGAAGAAAGAATGAAAACATTTGTACATAGGTGGTCGCGGTGGTTGATATCATTGTTTAAAAAGAATATAAATATTCAACTCATTGAGGTGATCAGACCGGTCACACCTCACCTTCTCGTTAGGATTTTCATCACCCCATACTGAGACCTCTATATATGGGGTAATTATCTTCCTAGGGACAACTAGGATACATCTTCACTGACCATCACTACTCATGTAATTCTCTACCATATGCACGACACAAATAGAAAAGGGAAGGAAGATTGATTAATGAAAAGAAGAACTCTGTTATAGAGAAAACATTGAGACCACTAACCATAATCAATTTAACCACCCCCAAAAGTCCCATAATTGAATATTAGGTAAGAAATTAAAGTACCTGAAACTCAATCAAACCACTATTCCCTCCTTCGAACAACGACCTAGGTTAGTTCTCCATTATTAGTGGAGTTGAGAACAGAATAACTCTGTAAGATCACATAAAATAAAATAAATGGAAGAAAGGAGGTGTGAAGGTGAAAGCTTAACTAATATATATTAAAAATAAAAAATAAATATTACTACAACAATACTCAAACATCCCCCCTAAGATGGCTATCCTTGTATAAAAAAAGAGGCAATACAAATTTATAGAGAAAATGGGTGAAGAAATATCACTCAATTATATCCTCTATAATCTCAGGCCTGTTAGGCCCATTAAATGGAATAATTGGAAACTTTTCCCTTCTTGAATATTGTTCCATTATTCCTTCCATGTGCCTCGAGTTGATTAGTCCACGTATGAAAGAGTTATGACTCTTGTAGTGCAGAAAATTTAATCTGTCTAGCTAACTCTTCTTATTCCTCAACTAGAATTTCCCCTACCATTAGGTCCTTACAACCAGTGAATTCAGATGTGGCATCTTTAATGAAATATGTTCATTAATATGTTTTACAGCTCCAGGTTTATGTTAGGATCCAATAGACTAGTATACTTCGAGATATATTCTCCTCTTTAAAACTTTTCAGGTCTTTACATAGTTTACAATGTCCTTAATGTTATCTAATTTTGGGACTTGAAATTATTGATTGATATAGGAATCTATTATGATGAAATGAGTCCTATGATGTAATGAAACATACTAAAAAAGGAATTTTACAATTCAGTTTATTATTGAAAATGATATTACCGAAATACATAATACAAATAAAATAGTTAATTCGCAAAATAGATCATTTTTTCATTTAAGATCAAAATACAACTAAAACATAAAAATGTGACAATTTCCTATAAAATAATACTATGGTTGGATTTAAAAAATAGATATACAGTATAAAATATATTAAAATTCAAGCTTCATAAATAATGTATCAGTAAATTATTTTGTTGAATCATTCAGGAATAATTAAATCTCATGTGTAACATCTTATGAAATAATTAATTATAAGAAAATATGTGTAATTTAATAATTAAAAAAAGAATATTTATCATTTGTTATATTTTTACTTTCAAAGATAGTGGGATTCCATATGCTTTACATTTTGATCCACAATTGTATAATATGATTTCATGGGATTTAGTGTGAGACAATGAAATGTTATAAACCATAATTTTAATATACGATAAAAATAGTAATGGAATGGAATGTAACACACCAAACATTGTTACCTAGAGTTAGTGAATTATTACATATCATTGGAATGATATAAGAAATCATGTTCTGAATGATAAATTAGTTTAGTAGCCTTTGAAGTACTAGATACAAACATAATTTTACATTACATCATGAGATAAAAACAACAACAACATTTTGTCTCGTTTGAGCATAATTTTATCCCTTAGCATATTTCTGTAGGTCAAATATAAAATAATTCTTTACATATTGGGAAAAATAAAAAATTGAAATGGGTGAGCTCAAATGCTCAGTAAGGATAAAAATAAAACTAAAACATTCATAAATAATCCTAAACATTTAAGGCTATGTATAACACAGAAACAAAAGCCTATTAAACTTATACTTCATCATAATATGGAAAGGATAAAATCAAATAATTCCATTTACTTATTAACATGTGTATTCTACTAGTCGAATAATCACATGAAATATCATTAGCCACATTCATAATGATGTAATGAATAATTCAAGACATCATAACCACATTGTCATGGACTTGTGCCAAGACTACAAATATGACATTGGAAAGGCCTTTTGCCAAGACACTAGTTTGTCTCATTATACCTACCGATGCATCGGGTAGTGATAGCAGGCTCTACCCATCACATACTATGTCTAATGCATTCCTCATATGAAAAGTTTTAAATATAAAATAAACATTCATATTAAAACTAGCATAAAAATTTTCAATACATTATCCATAAACCATGAATGGTATAAAAATAACACATCCAAAGTCAAACATATCACAAAACCTTTAATAAAATATGAATGATTTTCATTATAATAAATCAACATCAAACAAGTGTAAAATCCATCAATAGTATGTTGATATTGATGAAATATATAGTTTTTGTAGAGAAATATCTCTTTCTATTTTGAAATATTTTAACAGACATTTAATTATAAAATAAAACATTTATTTTGAAAAAATTGTTGTAAGCTTTTTGGGGAAGCTTTGGTGATTTTATAACTGAATAAAATAACCACACCCACCATATAAGTTAAGAAAAAGTCATTCTTAACTTAATTTTGTCGAAAAGGTCATAATTCACCATGTTTGGAAAATGACGGAAATATTCATTTCAAAAAAATTTATAAAGAGTCAAACAAGGGTATAAATTATTTTAACCCATAGTCCAGTAAATAGTAAAAATGTTTTGAAATACATTTCTTAGAAACATGGAGGTGGATGATAAAGAGTTCCCAGTAGATACAGACGTAAAAAAAACCTCGGATAATAAAGAGATTGTGAAATTAACCATTACCTTTCTCTTTTCCTTAGTCTTTGGTATGTTAACCTCATTTATAATAGTTAAAACATTTTTATAAAATTATATAATAATCATATACATATATATTATATCATATATAATCTTATAATATTGTCTTGTTAATAATATTTTAGTAGTATCATCATTTTGGGTGTTAACTGATTCATGTTCCTTTATATGTTTTTTTACATAAGCTGTGTTTTTTATGGATAGGATGTATTTTATTTAAATCTGGAATGATATTAAGTTTTTAAAAATTATTTTTAATCATTAAATGAAAATTATTTTTGAATGGTTATGGTGGGGAAATTAATCTCATCGCGTTCGTGAAAATGGTAATCTGTACGAACGCACGAGCGACAATATCATTATTTTGATATTAAAATCATATATAATTGGATAGTATATCATATATAATTTTATTTATAATGTTATATTTCTTATTTAAATCAGTTATACTCATTATTATACCTATCCAAATAATGAAGTGTCTGAATAACAAACTTCACCACGACGTGGAGACGGTAAGCCGTACGTACGCACATATGGTGACTTTGTCATTTATTGGAAGGATAGAATAAATAGTAGGGTGGTACCATTATTATAATAACATCACTATATATATAATTTACTGGATTTATCATTTTATAATTGAAAAATTAAATAAATATGAAGTGGTAGAAGAAAATAACGATAAAGTGGTGATGAAATATTTACCTCTTCTTCGGGATCTTCTTTTTTATTTGATTAAAAGGGATCTTTAGTTTGGGTTAATGACCAAATTAAGGCCTCCAAAATGAAGGGAGGAATGTTGGGAGGAAATTTGAGTAGGGTAAGGCCGATCCAAAAGTCTTTGGAGGTGTGAAATAAAAATAAGGGGATGTTCCCTTTTATAAGGAAGGTGTTGATCGCTTTAGGAAAGGATTGAAATATTATTTTAGAATAAAACCATTTTTGGTTTATAATGGCCAAAGAATGATTTATTTAGACTCTAAGTTGGGTATGGGTCAAAAATCGCTCAACCAATAGGATTTAGATAGGTTTCAGACACCATATTAACCTTATCTTTAAGATTTAACTCTTAGTTAAATAGTTTTTCATTTACCATGTATCTTTAAATTTTTATGTTATATGATTAATAAACATACTATAAACTTCCACGAGAACCCAAATAGGTTCATTAATGACATATATAATATTATTTATGCCCTTTTTCAGGACCATATATTTTTAAGAATATTATATCAACCAATAATATAGTATTAGTTTTAAAAACTCAATAATGTCAATTATGACATTATTTAATAAATGATTTCTGTTAAAGTCCTAAAATTTTTATTACTTAGAAAAAAATTTAAATATTCAATCATAACATGTCATATTAACCTATACAATTATTTTAATTCATCAAAAGTCTCCATTTAAGTTTTTTTTGGATATTTATAATATCAATTATTTTAATATTTCATCATTAAGGCAATTACTGTGTCATCATTAAATTACATTATTTAATGTCTAAAAAATATAAATAACAAATAATCATTTAGGAAATATTTTTATATTTAAAATTAATATTTATAGTTGAAGGAACCAATTATATAACCCCATATAAAAATGTTTTACTAAAAGATACGTGGTTTTGTTATTTTTGACTATACATTAGATTAAATAATTGAAAAAGTCATTATCACTCCCATGTGGCACCATGGGGTCCCAAAAATGACACAAGGATGCCCATGGTCTAAAATATATCAACTAATATGAATACAACACATGTTAGGTAAATTTAATAATATAATAATATAATGGTTTTACGCTTATTTACCGAATTTACCTTTTAACCATGGTAAATAAAACATTTACCGAAGTAATTATTCAAAATGTCTTAAAATATATGTTACATATTTACACAATTTGGACCTCTTAATTCCAAATATGGAATCTTGTTTTCCAAATTCAAAACATAGAAGTTCCAGAGATTAATTTAAAATTAATTCCCATTGTGAAAAAAATAGTGTTTTTAAGAAATAATAACTATCAAAATATAGACACTGGTTTATGTTTAGTTTAAATGTGAAATTACACACAATGAAATAAATTATTTTCAATGATATAAATATATTATAATTATACTTTAAAACCACTCAATTGTATAATTTAACACTATAAATTATTTCGATGAAAAAAGATGTTTTTAATTAAAATTTAGTATTATTCATCAAAAATTGAAAGCTTTTAGAAAAGTACCAAATAATCACCTTAAGCTGATTTTGATATTCTAAATCCAAAAATGAAGTCCATTTTTAAAGATAAAACTTATACAATTTCAAAAGGTGGGTATTACTATTCATAACAGCTACTTCGATTGGTCGTGGTGTGTTAGAATCTTGAAGTTGCGTACGACACAAGCTATTACAATGTTCAAAGGGAAACATACCGTGGAAGCATGAGGAGTTAAATTCTTCCCTAATTCAAATAATTTCATCCTTGAAATTTCAAAAATACTACTGCAAATAATGATTCGGGTGGTTCGTCATCATATCTTCCTCTATTTTCCATGTTGTCTCTTCCATCATATGGTTTCTTCATAGAACTTTTACTAGATGAGTCGTCTGGTTTCACAACACTTATTCTCGGGTATCAAGAATCTTGATAGGCTCTTCACAATAAGAAAGATCAGGTTCTTGTTCAATTTCTTTATAGGTGAGTACATGCATTAGGTCAGGCATATATTTTCTCAACAGTGATATGTGGAACCCATCGTGAACTTTGGAGAGACTTGGCAGCATTTCCCAATGGTAAGCTACAACCCCAATTCGTTCTAGAATTTTGAAAGGTTCGATGTACATAGGACTTAATTTACCCTTCTTACCAAATCTTATAAATCCCTTCCATGGATATACCTTCAATAAAACATGACCTCCTACCTGAAATTCCAAATCTTTCCTTCGGTTATCATCTTATCTCTTCTACCTACTTTCATCTGCTTTGATGTGGGTTTGGATAACCTTTACCTTTTCCATAGTTTCCTCAACAAGTTCTGGGCCTACATGTTTTCTTTCACCAATATCATCCCAACAAGTTGATGTGAAACCTATCCTTCCATATAACACTTCATATGGTGCCATCTAAATGCTTGATTGAAATCTATTGTTATAGGAAAATTATTCCAGAGGTAAATATTGATCCCATATATCCTGAAAGTAATGTGAGAAAGATCTCAACATGTCTTTTAAGGTTTGAATAGTCTATTCTAATTTTCCATCAGTTTGATGGTGGTATGCAGTACACAAACAAAATTCAGTATCCAGGGCCTTCTAAAGACTTTTCCAAATTCGTGATGTAAAACAGGGATCATGATCAGAAACAATCGATAGGGGTACACCATGGAGTCTTAAAAATTCATTAATATATAGTCTTGCAAGACGTTCAATTGGTAAATCATCTCTTATATCAAGAAAATGTGCTGACTTGGTAAGATGTTCAACAATGACCCGTACTGAATCGTTCCTTCTAAGAGTATTTGGTAGCCCATTGACACTGTCCATCGTAATATTATCCCATTTCCACTCATGTATGGGAAGTGCATGCATGACTCCTCTAGGCTATTTCCTTCCAGCTTTCACATGTTTACAAACCATACATCTTGACACAAAATCAGAAATATCCCTCTACATGTTTTCCCATAAAAATGTTCGTTCAAATCTCTATACATATTGGTGCTCCTAGGGTGTATAGAGAAATTGGAGCTATGAGAATCATCCAACAATTCTCTTTTTAGATCAGGTATATCTGGAACACAAAGTCTCTTCCGAAATTTCAAAATCCCATCTTCATATACGAATTCAATCAATCTCCCATCTTTCATAGCTTTAATTTTCTTTTGTAACTCCTCATCAACTGTCTATGAACTCTTTATCCTTTATGGTAAAGATGTTTTGGCATCCATTTGAAAAAGTATTGATGTTCCACCTTCCATGGTATTTCCCATATCCATCTTTGTTAGATCCATGAAAATATAATCCCTTTCAACTCTAATTTGTTCAAAAATCCATGATCATTTCTTCTCAAAGCATCAGCCACCTTATTTACCTTCCCCAGGTGGTAGTGTATAGTGAAATCATAATCCTTGAGTAATTCAAGCAATTTCCTTTGCCTCATGTTGATTTCTTTTTGTGAGAAAATATTCTTTAAACTCTTGTGATCAAGTATTAATCTCACATTTTTACCATATAGATAGTGTCCCCATATCTTTAGAGAAAATATTGCAGCTGCTAACTCAAGATCATTGGTGGTATAGTATTGCTCATGTATGTTTAGCTATCGTTATTCATAGGAGATAACTCTAACAATATGGATAAGGACACAACCAAGTCCTTTAACTAAAGCATCACTATAAATAAAAAACTCACTATTCCCAGACTGTAGAGTCATGATAGGATCACTGACTAATATTCTCCTTAGTTCTTCAAAACATTCTTCAAACTCTTTTTTCCAAACCAATTTAACCCCATTACGTGTTATCTTGGTTAATGGGTTATCCAACTAGGAAACATTCTGGAAAAAATGCAGATAATAACCTGTTAAACCAATAATACTACGTACCTCACTTATACTCGTCAGTGGTATCCATTAATGGATTTCATTTGTCTTAGAAGGATCAACAGAAATTCCATCCTTACAGACAATATGGCCAAGAAAAGAAATATATTAAATCCATAATTCAAACCTGCTAAATTTACCATATAATTTATTTCTTCTAAGACTCCATATGATAATGCGCAAGTGATTTTCATGATCTTCATAGCTTTTGGAGTATACCAATATAACATCAATAAATTCCACTACAAAGTCATCAAGATATTCCTTGAAAACTCTATTCAATTGATCCATGAAAACAGAGGGTGCATTATAAAATCCAAAAGGCATTACTATAAACTCGTAATTCCCATACCAAGTTCGAAATGTTGTTTTCAGAATGTCTTCATTCTTCACACACAACTGATGATATCCATATCGAAGGCCAGTCGTTGAAAAATATTTATCTCCATGAATTTGGTCGAATAAATCATCAATGAGATGTAGTTGATACATGTTCTTTATTGTTATAGCATTGATCTCCCTATAGTCAATGCACAACCTCATAAATCTGTCTTTCATCACATAAAAAAGGATCGGAGCTCCCCATGGAGAAATACTAGGGTGAATAAATCCCTTATTACTCAATTCCTCTACTTTTTTCTTTAGTTATACTAATTCCATAGTTCCCATTCTATAAGGGGTCTTCTATAAGGGCCTTGAACCCAGAATTAAATAAATGAAAAACTCAATTTCTCGTTCTAGAGGATGTCCAAGTAAATTCACTTGAAACACATCAATATATTCTGGAAAAATAGTTTTGTCCTCTATTAGAACATTTGTTTCCTCAAACATAATTATTTCATTCTCTTTCTCCCCATTAATTAAATTTTGTGGAGCTTCTATAGGTGGATCTAGATAAGAATCAGGGGTGAAATTTCTGCTCTAAAGATAAGGTACTTCATATCATCGTCGAAATTTCTAACCTCCTTCTTCTTACAATAAATTTTAACATCATGGTCTGAAAGTCCATCCATTCCAAAGATTATATCAAATTCAAGCATGGTTATGAAAATGAGATCAGTAGATAAAGAACAACTATATTCCCTAATGGGAACTGATTCACAAAACATTGTTGCGATGATACTTCCCTTAGGAGTTTTGACTGAAAAGTCCCTTTTTAAGAAAAATTGAAAATATCTAGTTTTCTTATAAAAATGGTATGATATGAAACAATGTGATGATCCAGAATAGAATAAAGTATTGACTAAACTTGAGGAAACCATTAAATTATCTATCACCGTGTCTTTTGGAGCTTCAACCTCAGCAGTAGTAATCACATAATCTTGAGCTTTCTTTATTGGACTTTTCTTGGGTAATTTACCTTGGCGCATAAGACATTAATTTCCATAATGTCAATTTTCTCTAAAATTGTATCATTCAACATGGATATACTCATTCTTCCCCTTGCAATCATGAGCATGGTGGCCTTTTTCACAACACTTGTAACAGACTTTCATTCACTTCAGGAAAGTTCCAGGATGTTTTGTCCCACATTTACCACAATATGTACTTTCAACTTTTCCCTTATTCCCCTTATTTAAATTTTTATAGTTATCAGTAGATATCTTCTTCTCTTACATTTGTTGAAAGTCATACGACTTAGAGAATTCCTTTTCTGTCTTGACAACGCATGAGACAATATCTTCATAGGATGAGAAGGATTTTGAGACTAATGCTTGACAGAGAAATGGTTTTAACCCATCAATGAATTGATCAAACTTAATCCTTGGGTTATGAATATAATCTACTGAATGCCTTGCTAACCTTGTAATGTTAGCCTCATACATTGCGACATTCTCATCCTTCTTTTTCCTCAAACTCAAAAATTTCATTTCCATATCTGATCAATGGTCACGAAGAAAATATTTTTCTAAGAAAATCACTTTAATCTCCCTCCATTCTAGGTTCAATGCTTATTCCTTATCCTTTGTGTTTTGGATTAATTACTACCATTGATATGCATCTCCCGTGAGCTGATAAACTACTATGAAAACTTTTTCCCTTTCACTACTCCCCAAAGAATGAAATATTTTCTTTAATGAATTTGTCCATTGCTCAGTTACTAATAGATTTGTACTCCCATTGAATGTTTGTGGTTATTGCCTCATGAAGCGATCTTACATTGATCCTCCTCCTTGTGGATCAGGATGATACATATGGGTAAGGTTATTATTCATAACCTGAGGGAGTTATCCGAGTATGGGGATAAGTTGATTACCACCAGTTGCCTCACCAGCTCCACAATAATAATATTGAGTAGGAGGGAAATCACTACATGGATTACGTGGACTCATACGATTTCCATTCATTCCACTACGCGCCATCTCTAAACAATGGCATACACTAGATTAGTTTTTGAATCACAATACATAATTCCAATCTTGAAAAACACATAACATAAATTGAACAATTTATGGACATAATCCATAATCATATAAAATGATTTCTTTGAGAAGGTGTATACTCATAAATCCTTCATAATTTATTATAATGTAAATGAGAATTATCCAAAACATATCCCTTAGAAGTGTTGAAACTAAGAGTGAAGAAAGGTCTGTTATCATGCACCAATTCTCGTTCGAGTCTAGCTCAAAGCGGTGTTTTTGGGTTTTACCCCTAGGTACGTTTGTGCTAGAGCCACATCTACCTACATATATCCAGAGAGAGTATTTATTGGAAAACTAAAAAAATATCTACAATACCAATATTCTAGGAAGTTCTTCTATATTAATCTTAAAAGTCTATCTTAGGGTAATGTGCTCTAATCATTGTTTTCCTAAATCTTGTTTCCAATGTTTGTACTAAACTTCCTCTGATACCAACTGAAACGCCCCATACCTAGTTATCTAGAGCTGGTGCATTATTACATAACATTGACATGATAGAAGGAATCATGTCATGAAAGACCAATTAGTTTAGAATCCATGGAAGTACTAGATACATACATAAGTTTTACATTACATCTTGAGAAAACAAAAACAACAACATTTAATCCCCTCTGAACACACATATATCCCATAGTATAGCCCTGCAAGTCAACCATAAAATAATTCTTCACATCCTGGAAAAAATTAAAACATAAAAAGGGGTGTTCTCAGATGCTCAGTAAGGAAAACAATATAGTAGAAACGATTATAAATAAGCATAAACATTTAAGGCAGTGTATATGAATAAAACAAAAGCCTTCTAAACATAAAATTTATCATAAAATGGAAAAGATAAAATGAAATAATTATCTTTAGTTATTCACATGGATATTTTACTAGTCGAATAATCACATGCAATATCAATATCCACTTTCATAATGATAGAATGCATAATTCTAGATATCATAACCACATAGTCAAGTCCTTGTTCCAAGACTACAAAAATATTTTTTCAAAGCCTTGTTCCAACACAATAGTTTGTCTCATTAGACCTACCTATGCATCGAGGAGCTGTAGCGGGCTCTACCCGTCACATACTAAGTCCAATGCATTCCTCAAATGAAAAGGATCAAATATTACATAAATATTCTTATTAAAAATAGCATATGAAATGTCAATACATTATCCATAAACCATGAATGGTTTAAAAATTACACATCCACAGTAAAACATATCACAAAAACTTCAATACAGTATGGAATATTTGTTTCATAATAAATCAACTTCAAACAAGCTTAAAATCCATCCAACAATGTTGACATAGATGAAATCAAAACATTATGTTGAGAAATATCTCTTTCAATTTTGAAATAATTTTACAAGAATATAATTATAAAAGAAGAAATTTATTTTGAATTTTTTTATAAGATTGTATGGGACGCTTTGACGATGTTATAATGGCTGAAAATAGGCATACTCGTCGTATAAGTTAAAAAAATACATTCTTAGCTTAATTTTGACGAAAAAATCATAAAGCACCTTGTTTGGAATATGACAGAAAGATTAATTTCAACCATTTTATTAAAATTCAAACAAGGTTATAAATGAAATTAAACTATAGTCTCATAAATAGTAAAAAAATTGAAATACATTTTTAATATTCATGGATGTGGATGATAAAGAGGTCCCAATAGATACTTACGTAAAAACTCCTCGGATAATAAAGAGATTGTGAAATTAAACCTTACCTTGTGCTTCCCCACCGTCGATGTTATGTTAACCTCATGTATAATAGTTAAAACATTTTTATTAAATTATAAAATAATCATATAAAGAAATATGATATCAAATATGATCTTACAATATTTATTTGTCAATAATATTTTAGTAGTAACATCATTTCGGGTGTTCCCTGATTCATTTTCCTTTATATTTTTTGTTACATAAGCAGTGTTTTTTATGTATACATTGTATTTTATTTATATCCAGAATGACATTTAGTTCATAAAAATTATTTTTAATCATCAAATGAAAATTTTTCTTGAATGGTTACGATGGATAATTGAATCTCATCGCGTTCGTGGAGACGGTAATCTGTACATACAAACGAGCGACAATATCATTCTTTTGATATTAAAATAATATATAATTGGATGGTATATCATATATACAGAATAATTATCATGTTATATTATTATTTTCATCAGTTATATTCATTATTATACCCATCCAAATAATGAAGTGTTTGAATAACAAACTTCACCACGACGTGGAGACGGTAAGCCGTACGTACCCACGTATGGTGACATTGTCCTTTATAGGATGGATAGAATAAAGAATATGGTTGTAAAATTTTTATAATAACATAAATGTATATATAAATAGTGGATTTATTATTTTATAATGGAAACAACAATGATAGAGGAAGTGGATGAGGAAAAGAACTTGAAAGAGGTGATGAAATGTTTACCTCTTCTTCAGGTTCTTCAATTTGATTATATCAAAAGGGATCTTTATGATGGATTTATAACCAAATGAAGGCCACTAGGATAAAGGGAGGAAGGTTGGGAGGATATATGGGCTGGTTTTGGCCAATCCAAAAGGCTTTGGACGTGTGAAATTATGATATGGCGAAGTGCCCTTTTATAAGAGAGGTGAGGGTAACATTATGAAAAGCTTGAAATATTATTCTATAATAAAATTATTTTCAATTTTTAATGTCTCAAGAATGATTTATTTAGAGGCTAAGGAGGGTATGGGTCTAGAACCTTTCAAACACTAGGTTTTATATATGTTTAGGTCACCATATTAACATTATCTTTATGATTTTACTCTTAGTTAAATAGTTTGTCATTTTCCATGTCTCTTTGTATT
This sequence comes from Viscum album, assembly GCA_963277665.1. Taxonomy (NCBI): domain Eukaryota; kingdom Viridiplantae; phylum Streptophyta; class Magnoliopsida; order Santalales; family Viscaceae; genus Viscum; species Viscum album. The sequence continues at coordinate 171,950,961 of OY728119.1, read as the reverse complement.
TTTATATTATATGGTTACTAAACATACTATAAACATCCAAGATAACCCCAATAGGATATTTAATTACCTATATTATATTATTTAGGCTATTTGGCCGAACCTTATATTTTAGGAATATTATATCAACTAATAATAAACTATTTGTTTTAAAAAGTCAATTTTTTTAATTTGGACATTATTTAATAAATGATTTTGGTTAAAGTACTAACAGTTTTATTACATAGTGATAAATTAATTTATTAAATAATAACATGTCATATTAACCTATAAAATTTTTGTAATTCATCAAAAGGTTCAATTTAAATTTTTTTGGATATTTATAATATCAATTATTTTAATATTTCATCATTTAGGTAATTACTACGTCATCATTTTGTCATTAATAAATTAGATTATTTAATATATAAAAATTATAAATAAAATATCATAATGTATGAAATCTTTTCAGCTTCCAAATTAATATTTATATTAGAAGAGATAAATTATATAACCTCATATAAAAATGTCTTACTAAAAGATACATGCTTTTGTTATTTTTGTCTTTACTTTAGATTAATTAATGTAAAATGTCATTATCACTCCCAAGTGGATCCATGGGGTCTGTAAATCGACCCAAGGATGCCCATCGTTTGAAATGTATCAAAGAATAGGAATAGGAAACATGTTAGGGTAATTTATTATTATTATAATATTATTTATTTACCATTATTTTCCGGATTTACCCTTTATCCATGGTGAAATAAAATATTTACAGAAGTAATTATTCACAATGTATAAAAATAAAAGTTACCTATTTACAGAATTTGGAACTCCTGATTCAAAATATGGAATCCATTTTTCCAAATTCAAAACATATAAATGAAATAAATTATTTTAAAATTAATTCTTGTTGTCAAAACAAAAATGTTGTTTTTAAGAAATAAAAACTATCAAAAGATTCACACTTGTTTATGTTTAGTTTAAATGTGAAATTACATAAAATGACCTAAATTATATTAAATGATAAAAATATTATCTAATGTTACTTTAAAACCCGAAAATGTATAATTTAAAACTATAAATTATTTTTATAAAAAAATTTGTTTTTAATTAAAATTTTGTACTATTCATCAAAAATTGAATGTTTTCAAAAAAGTACCAAAAATTCACCCTATGATAATTTCAATATTCCAAATCCAAAAATAAATTATATTTTGAAAGATAAAATTTATTAAATTTAAAAAAATGGGTATTTCTATTCATAACGACTTGTTTGGTTGGCTGTAGTGTGTTAGAATCTCGAAGTTGCGTACAATGCAAACTATTTCACTATTCAAAGGGAAACATGCTATGGAAGATTGGGTTGTTACACAGAATATTATTTCAAGAATTATGAAATGTACATAATATCCTGTTATATATATGTAAATCATCATTTGTATATAGGATTTTATATAATATAACCTTAATGAATAATATGGATTCAAATATTCATTTTATCAATTACTTATATTAAGAATTGTTATATAATTATGTTACCATTTAAACACTAGTTTTGTGTTCCATTATGAAATACAAACACATGTATTAAATAAAAAAATTAAATGTAAGAATTAATTAAAAAAATGTCGATAAAAATTATATTTAAAATATTTTTTAAAAACATTATTTAAAATTACATTTTTTAGCCATATAGATAATGAAAAATTATAAAAAAATGTTATCATGTCACAATTTACTAATCAATAGAAAACAATTATAATAAAATATCGTAACATATGTTGGAAGTCTCTATAATAATACAAGATGCCGAATTCTCTTCAGAGAAAGGCATGATGATGTGGTGACCACCGGTTTAGAAGTGTTTAAAAACACTTTTGAGATCTATAAAACATTATTAACATTATATTAAAAATAATGGGTTTATAATAACCTTTTATACCCTAAAAATCATGTATAGAAATTTAATATATCCATGCCTAACAAACCAATTGATAAAACATACCAACTTATAAAATTTCAGATTTTAAAACCCTAATTCATCAAATTGGTGACGATTAAAATAACAATAACCAAAGAATCATCCATCAAGTAACCAATGTCATGAAATAAATTACTTAGGGAGTCAAAAAGGAATTGTGGGATAAGTATCCCATGCATAAAACACAACCTACAATATTGGAACTACAATTTAATTATATTTATATGATTCATGATAATTCATGATAACACTCCAGTTATATAACATCATAATAATTAGGGTGTATAAACAAAAAATGATATAAAATTAGGCTATAAAAAGTAAAACTCAAATTGTATAATAATGTAATAACATGTAATTATTATATGCTTCATATGGATACTACCCCCAGAATCACTCCTCCATCACCATAATCCACATAATCAATATGATCCACTTGATATGTATGTGGTCTCTACTTTCCTATATCATACTAAACAATGACTACATGTGATCAAATATTCATATTGAAGGGGGTTATTATATAAACAATATAGGAAATAACCAGTATAATATCTACAAATCCCACTCTAACATGAACAAGTTAGCTCAAATTTTTTTTAAGACAACTGAGAAGACTAATTAAAATGAACAAGCCCATATAACCAACATGAATAACCAAAACAAGAAATACATTATCCAAGTTAACCCATAGTTTTGAAAATGTAACCCACACCAAAACACATATAACAACATGAAATCATACAAAAATTTTGTATGAAAACCCCCTCCTCTAATTTTCATTCCTTGAACTAAATATATCTCTTATAAATGTGGGACTCCATTAATATAGAAAATTCATGAGTGGAAACATTTCTACCTTGATTGAAGTTGTCACATGGTTATTTAATACTTCATTAACACAAATTAAACATCAATGTAAAAACTATAAAACAGAAGGATATGTACATAAGAATTTATATGTGCCCTAAAATTTAGAACAGAAATCAATGAAAAAACCAATAAGTCCCCACACATTTTAATCATGAATTCACACGAATCCTTATTTTTTAGATCACATTAGAAAATACACATAATATTAGTTCAAATAATGAGAAAAATATAATGAGATAAACTCTAAATCATAAAAATGTTTATCACATACAGAAATTTCCATTTTAAATCCAATTTTTTGGGTAGGTAGTATATTAAATTGAGGAAATTTCCCACAAACATTGTCCGAAAAATATTTTCCCCCAACAGAATATTTAGTCAAGCTTTATAAGAGAAATTATGAATATATATAAATATATATAATAATTATAAAATAAAAATAAAAAATAATACTATTTATTTGATTCAAGATAATCATGACATGAATAGTACAATATTCCTATGATTTAAATAATACATCTCGAAAAATAGTTGCACAAATCAAGGATTTAATGTTTTAGTGTCATGAAGATTAGCTATATAAACATATTATTTTGAAAAAAATCTAACATTAGTCAATAATGATGCTCCTCTAGACCCTTTTTATACATATCACCTTATTTAACCATCTTGAGATCCTAGGAAAAAGAAACATAAGAAATTGGTGTGCTCTGATCCTCATTATGAAAAAACATATCATAACATGTCACAATATAAACATGAACAAAAACATGAAGAATAAATAAGTATCTTAATAAATGATCATAGGACCACATATAATAATCAAAACATATTATAGATTAAGGTAGGATCATAACAAGATCAATAAAGAATAACAAATGGTACAAATTTGTTCGAAATACACATCAATAGTCATAAAACAATCATCCACAATATAAGTTTTTTAATACGTTAAAAATAAGGTGTAATCAGGAAAACAATGAATTTTGTTGAAATAAAATGATTCTTGAAAATATTGTATATCATGATAAATATATTTCAAAATAGGTCAAACCAGAATCATATAAAAACTATTTTGATAAAGCCCCTCATCCCCACACATTTGAGAATAAAATAATTATTTCCATGCCAAAACATGTGACCAAAGACATCATAAGTAATCTTGTATGAATAAACTCATTATGTAAATACCTAACTATCTCATGAAATATAAAATTTAACCAAATTATTAATGTAAGATATGTGATACAACCCATAATCATACATAAATATATTTCCAACTTAATATCAACCATAATCATATCATTTTGTTCCCATTAAAAATTATTGGGGTATTAATTTTTTAAAAATGAAAAATAACAAGAACTTATGTTGTTATAAATATTCAAAAAATCTAGTTTTACAAAAAAGAACAATATCATAATAAAAAATAAAGGGTAATAAGCAGTTCAAATCATAAAATATAATCCTTTTATAAAAATTAATATATGAAAAAAAAATCACACAAACATTTAAACATTGTTATCAAAGATTAAGTGAAATTTACATTAAAAGCATTTTTAGAAGGGAAAATGTATACTTTTGAAAACATTATTATAAATAGATCCAAATAAAAGATCCATGATAAGAAGAAAAGGTTTAAAAAATTCGACTAGAAGAAAAAATATTTTATTTTGAAAGGATGGAAAACCCTTCTTTTAATATTTTTTAATATCTTTTTCTAAAAACTGACATCGTAAAAAGAATATTAAAATTTATATTAAAAAATGGGTAAAGAGAATATAGAGAATCATATGAAATAATAAATATTATCTTTCTGAAACAAAGTATAACATCATATAGAAACAGATTATATATATAGAATAAAATATTCTTTGTAAATAATGAGAGTTATTCTTACAAATACTAAATTGTTACATCAGATTTTTCAAAAAAATAAAGTGCTTTTGATGATGAGAATTTATTTCCACAAATTAAAAAAGGAAATAAAATAAATTTTAAGGTAATATTTATATCAATGAGTTATTGAAATTATATTTATGTTATAAGGACTATAATTTAATATATTCAAAACAGAGTTTATGAGACTCATATATAATTATTAATGGAAGAATAAAATGATATTGAGTGGAAAATCATGAAATAGACTTTAAAATCTCATGAAATAAAATATATTTTCATATTTGAAATAAATTTCCTATTTAATACACATTATAAAATAATATATGGTGCACAATGTCAAACATGTCCCAAATAGTTGAAAACGATACAAACAAACCATTACATTTAAACATGGTTTCCATGGAATTAATTTAATTTAATTTATTAATTAAAAAATACATTAATAAAAAACTTCATAAAAAAATTAATAAAAAAATACATTTATATATTTCATTTATAATCATTATCTACATGAATATTACTTACGTTCTACATATATTTACACATCAGGTGTACATTGTGATCACTGTTTGTACTTCTTCTATAAGACAAATTCTGATATTTATTTTTCCTCAAATGATAATAATTACAAGTTCATTAAAGATACTATAATGGATGAATTTTAATAATTTATGATGATAAATTTTCCTTTTATGTGTGTTGCATTCTTTATCCTTGTAGTTAAAAGCAACAAAATGAAAACATAGGTGATTTTCATAGCAAATAAAATTTTTTTGTTAATTATTGTGTTAAATATTTCCATATCCATTATAGAACAAAAAAATGTAATTATTAAAATATTTATATCATATTACACAAATAATTTTTTTCGTACAGTTATATTTGATATAATGTTGTGGAATTTTTCTGGTAGGTTTTAAAACTGACCCATACATGAACATTACAAGATTGATTAATGATTATGAAGTGATTTAGTTGAAATATCATTCTAAGGAAAGAAAAATAATCATATTTAGTGTTCATTATAGTAAATTATCAAAATTTTAAGTAAGTAGAATAATAATCATTGGATATAGAAATATTATGTAATGTGAATAATTTTTTTTTCTTATTAGTTTGACCGTTCAAGAAGTTTAATTAGATAATGTTTTTTATCATTCATATTATTAATAAGTTATTAAATTAGATTCCACAGAACATTAATAATATCATAACAATAATAGTTACCCTTAAAATTTATTTTCATTACTAGACATATATGGAGGTGATAAAATGAAAAATGAAAAATGATCGTTCTATAGAGGTGATTGTCGACACGTATACATCGATGATTATTTAGGTTTACATAGAATATGGAAAATATGTAATAAAACATAAAATTTCATCGTATAAAATATTTCAAAAATATTATAACTACATAATAAAAACTGTATTACTACTATTTATGTTAGGTGGTGGAGGTAAATTAAACACGTTGCGTAGTAGAGGCGGTTGCCTACAGAGCACATGATTAATATATAGATTTTCCTTAATAAAAAGGTGTAGGGTGGTTAATTCTTGTTACATTATTATAATTTCATACCATTATTATATTAATAATAATTTTAACATTATATAATGGTGAAAATAAATTTTTGGATGATTTAATTCATTTAAAAAAATAAGGATGAGCAGTTAGAAATATTTACATTACAACATGGATTGACTCATTTTTTGAAGGGGGTTTAAACTTTGGGGTATGGTCTATTAAGAAAACCAAAAACACATTCAGTAATATGATAGTATGTAGGATATTTTTGGGTATATTATGGTCTCAACCAAATGTGATTCTTATGTATTTTTAATTGTGGAGAAGAGAACCCCTTTTATAAGTGATATAGGAAGATATTTTGGAAATTGCCCAAAACATTCCAATAATGAGAATTCTCTCTCAAATAAATTAGTATAATAATTTAGAAATAAGGTATTATAAAATATATAAGGTAAATAAAAACATAAATATATCATCTATATCATTTCCCTCTTTAACTCTTAGGTTACTCGTTTGTACAGTTTTGGTTTTCCACATATTATCTAGTTTTTAAAAGAATAATTTATCCTTTATGCACAAATATAAAATGATCCTTATTAGAAAATTGGGACATAAGGATTAAAAATTTTGAATTCAATCAAAATTATTTTTGTTTTATAATTTATAATAATCAATTTTAAAACTAAAAATATACAATGTATGAATTATTTTTAAATAATATTATATATGTTCTAATATTTAAACGATTGTTTTATTAATTAATTTTATTTAAATTTTAAATGAAAATTAAAATTCATATTGTTTTATATAAAATGGTTTCATTAATATCTTATTCATACAAATATATTAATAAAGTATAAAAATAAAGTGAATTGTAAAAATAATATTTTTCACTGTTCAATAAAAAATAATTATTTTTAGAAATTTTTATTTAATTAATCCTAAGGAAATATTTAAATGATAAATATAAAAAGAAAATAAATTTAATGAAATTAACATCCTACAATGAAAAGAAATAATTTTACGTTAAAAATAAAATACATCTAAAAAATACTCTTATAGGGAAATAAATATTGGTATACTAATAATTAGTTTTACTATAATTTACTAACTAATATTGTGTCAATATATCATTGTATTCTTAAATTAAATTAAACTTATTTCAATCAAATAAAATTTAAATTCAAAAAAAATTTCTATATAGGAACTAAATTGATAATTTTTTTTAAAAAAAAATAGAAACATTCATGATAAATCTATACAATTGTTTATTACAATTTGATATAATTTTAATTTCTTCTATAATAAAAATATATTACATCTATGTAAGACCTAATCATTAGATAAGACCTTGTTGTATTTTCAAGTTTCATTTTTATACAGTTGTTATAAAAATATTATTAATATTGAAAGTCGACCATATAATGTTTTTGACAAAATATAATTTCTTGAGTTTATCTTAGCCCTAGTTTTGGAAGAACTCTAGTGAATAAACCTACCTTATAGTAATAAAAAAGTGTGATTCCTAATGTTGATTTCTATTTTTGTTTTTTATTTCCTCCCAAATATATTATTGATTCTGTAATAGTGTTACTTCAATCTATAATATCTAATTAAATTCCTGTGTTATAAAGGCCATATTTAATATTCGTAATATCTCATGGTTTTTAATTTTAATTAGGTATAATGTTTGAAACATGATATTAATCTATTATTTATTTATAGAAAATATACAATAAAATTTCGTGTCATTACATTCTATCCCATTAAATAAATTTCATTTTATAAATTTTAATTTTTACATACTAATTGATGTTAGATTACTGAATATATAATATGACTTTAGATTTAATTTTTTAATGTTGTATCAATAATATATATTTACATATAGTAATAATAATCATAATATTGTGTTTCTTTATAACGATGTGAGTTAAAAACCTTTTAAGGTTGGGTGTTTTGATATACATTAATTTTTCTTCAGTTTAAATGTTATTCATGTAATGGTAAATTTATTTATGGTATAAAATGTTATTACATATTTTTATAATATCTATGCCACATTAATGTATGTATCGCCTTCCTAGTTCTTAACCACATTATTCCAAGAGTAAAGATAATTTTTAATGATGAATTTGATGACGATTGATCTTCCTCACAATAAGGATCATTCAAATCAGTGTTCAAAACCATCCTTTCCCTTTCCATTGTATTCATTTCCACTATAACATCCCATACCCTCTCTATAGTAAACCTTACATGTTTTTCTAACTTTAATAGACAACCAACAGTATCCCTGCCTACTCTTAAAACCATTCTTTTTAATTCCCACAACGTGAACCCCCTTTACTAAAGGTTTAATGGGATAAATACCTCTCAATTTCTAAATTTTTTGGGTATTTATGTGTCCAAATAGGTCCTTCAATTACATTATCTATAACACCATGGGATTTTCTAATATAATTCTCTTCAAAAAATAAAATTTATTTGATATCTTGTGATATATACAACCCTCGGTCCAAATAATCCATAATATTGTATACCATTATAACCTAGTTACTAAATTAATTGAATTAATATGAATAAAAATTTTTATACAAATTATAAATTATTTATATGAATCATATAGATTTTTAGTAAGGTCTTCATATACTTTAAAAATACATTTTCCCTCAAAATGGTTTTAATTACATTTTGTGAATAAATAATATAATAAAATTATTCCACTTTTAGAAAAATTATTTTATAAAGTGAACATAATTTTGAAAATAATAAATCCATAATTATATTAGAGTGAATATTCAATTGTTTTATATGAGGATTTATTTTTTTTATGAAAATTGAAAAAGAAAAATTTTTATTGAAAAAGTTCGTTTCATTTATATAATTTATAAACATACATTTTATTTTAAATGGTTTTAAAAATTAGTTAATTAATATTATAAATAATATAATCATTTTTATTCGAATTAATATTTTTATTATTTTTTTTATAAAAACATTTATACTTTAGAAAACATTTGGTTTTGAAAAAACTTATTTTTGAATCATTTTGTGGGTTGAATTTTAAATTAAATTATTCTAATTATTTGAATTGTATTTGAAAAAATGGACTCATTATTTGGAATTTAAAAGATCAAATTTGTTAAATATTTGTATTTTGTTTTTTTATTACTACCCTTTATGAATATATTTCATCTTAGTAGTGGGAAAACAAGTAAAATAGAGTTGAAACTTTTGGATAAAGCTTTAAAATTTCACTAAAACATACCTTTATCCTATTTTTTGAGTTTAGTTCTTCCATTTAAATCTAATTATTGAATATATGGCAAATTATTTATATTGTAATTTAATTATTACCCTTATAATATTTTATGAATCAAATAAATACAAAATATCACTCTATAGAAATTAATATCTCTAAAATTTATACATAAAGATATGAAGTGTATATGTTCTATTATATATTTTTATTTTATATATAAATTATTTTTTTATAATTTTAATTTTTTTTATTGATTTAATAATTTCTTTAAATTCTTACAAAATATCAACACAATATTTATTCAGTTAATAGAAAAATAATATAAATGATTTTAAAATTATTAAATGCTATGAAATTTAGATGAATTATTAATCTTCCTTATTTTTTAAATAAATAAAACATATTATGGATATTTTTAATGGTTTATATTAAAATTACATAGCTATATTGATGACTGTAATGTCAATCTAACTGAACAGTTCCCAAAAATGAAATTATCGATATTTTATTGAAAACAATATTTCCTTAAATGATTTAATATTCATAATAATACTATATTTTGACAAAGAAATTGTGTACGGTTGAATATATTGACAATGGGCCAATTATAGTTCACTTATCTTTTGAGGATAAACTTTCTTACCCTTAATTAAAATAACAAGGATATTTCAGTAAATCTCAAAAAGATTAATTGAGTGTTAACACTAAATAATAAGTGTTATTACATAACTTAAAATAGAATAAAATTTATTAGATTATATTATTTCAACAAATTCACATAATATATATAAAATATTTCATTTTAGAGTCACTTTATTATAAATATTAATTTAATACTTTTTATAATATCAAGAGTTCCCATATATTCACTTTTAAAAGGAGACATATTATCATCCTATCTACAAAGAATTTTAGAATCATATCTCCTAAAATAACATAAAAATATATTTAAACGTTATTAATAACATCCTATATCTTCTGTTATTTCAATAATACCATCCCTCTAAGGCTTAAGGTTTAATCCCATAGTTCATTCTCAACAATATGTATAAATCATAATGAAATTTTTTCTATTTTATTTCTTTTTATACAACCACTAAATCAATAGTATAAATTATAGAATAAGGAATTACTTTTCATAAATGTAATAAATTTATATTATGATTATTTTAAAACCATTATCCACCTTCTATCCATAATACATAAAGATAATAAATTTCTCATGCATACAAAAAGAATACCATATCAACATAGTGGTGTAATATGTTTTTCATCACGACTTTACATTGACCATTTTAATGATGGAGAAAATAAATATATATTATCTATTACATTATTATTATTATTTAATATTTTATTATTATTTACATTTATTTTTTTTCATCCATCATAAAATGGAAATAGTTATCATGAATATGTACGACCTACCTTAATCATGAATATCTTGTTTATCATTATAGATATTATGAAAAAAAATCCATGTACAATGACCATAAAATTATAACCATAACTTCCATTGAAAAAAAAATCAATTATCACCTTGAAATAATGTTTCTAACAAAAAAATAAAAAAGGAGTCTTAAAATGTTATATGTTGATAATAAAAGATATTATATGTATTTAAATGATTTAAGAATATAATTATAATAAAAATTAATTTTTTATAAAGGATGATAGAAATAATTCGATTCATGTCAATATTTAGGTAAGGGTGTATTTAAAAGCTCATCACAAATCATGATTATTTATGTTTAATACTACATTGTAGTAATTAATTTATATTTATATCTAAAAATACTTTTTTTTAATTCTTATTTGGATATTTTAAAAAAATTCATGTTTTCGATTCACATTATATTTATATATAATCATGATACTCATATAATGATTCTAAGGAAAAATAACCTTTTTGACAGAGAATATTTTTCTATAATGTCCATATTTTCATAAAACCAAATCAAGAATATTTTTTATTTAGTGAATAATATAATCCATTTTTAACTATTTTTTAATTTTTATAAATACGTTTATGTGAAACCTTCATTAGGTTTCCCAAATGATACAACTTTCATTGAACGTGTGAACAAAATCATTATTTTAACGTGCACATCACAGAAAAATGTCCAACTGTTATGACTAATCATTGCATTGAATCTTCCATAAGAAAATATATTCCTAAATATTTTTTTAGAAATTTAAATTTATATATTTAAAAATCCGTTAATTTATCAAATTAATTACAAAATTTATGATATAATGATGAAATTAAATATATTTATGAAGAAAATATATGATCATTTTGACAAAAAAATGTATTATCATTTGGTATTCAGTTTCTATAATATATAAAATTCATTATTTTAAGGAATGCTAATTATATTTTTTTTATTTCAACATATTACTAATTAATTTGAATTATAATCAAACAAGTGGGCCGAGATTTACATATCCCCTAACTCATCGACATGTAACATGAGACAATTCATTTTGGGTTTTTTTCAAAGGCCTTATCCATTAATATAAGATGTATTATCATGAGTCCTCGATGGTATGTTTATATTGTTTTCCATTATGCCTTCCATTATGATGAAATCAGTTACAAATTTCTATGTGATTATTCAAATATTTATGATATCCAAGCATATGCTTCAATATCATGTGTTTTTTTCTATGTAATTAATTTATCATTATGTTTCCCCAATATTATTCATTCCCTATTATATTAATGTAGGAATATTATATATGAATTCCATTTCTAGGAATCTAATCTCGTCCCTTTCTTATGTATCCTTTCCCTGGGATGCCAGAAAGTGTGTTCTGTCTATATGGAAGGATATGATTGAGGGAACATTTTTTTCTCATGAGAATACTATATTGAATGATATGTTTTAAAATTTAATGTTTGATTAAATAATATATCTAGTTTACAATTACTATTAAATTATTGTTTCCATTAGTCTGAGATCACGTATATCAAGTGATAGTGTATTAAAGTAACCATTGGTATTGGGATACTAGATTTGGGATTTTTATAGATGGTATTAGATAAATTTTAATAGGAACCTTGGTAACTATATTTTTGAAAACATATATTAAGGAATAGAACCCTATGATAAAAATTTAGGATAAGTGTAAGTATAGAATCACATCCCAATATTTTGATCAGGTGTAGATTTTGTGGTTTTCTTATAAAACCATAAAATATTGAAAATTATATGTGGATGTGGTTTGGAAAATCTGGAACCAGGGTTAATAAACTTGAGATGAGTTAATCATGAATATATTGACTTTTATTCCATTAAATAGTGATTGTTCCATTATGCAACAATTTTGACACTCCCAATATATATTATTTGGTTAATTTACATTTTAAATACAAAAAATTATGAAATAATTGAAAATATATTTTTTATTTGATGATATTCCAAAAGATACAATGTATTTGATTCTATAATTACCTATGAATAAATATCAATTTTTTATATTTTTCTACCATATTCACAAAATAAACATTATAATTTCTAATATTATGATCTGATCAATTGTAATAAATTATTTTTAAAAAGAGAATAATATAAGGAATGGAAATATTATCCATGAACATAATACACATTGATATTTCTCTCTTTGATAAAATAACTAATCTATTGATGGTACATAAAATTTAAAACTATATTTGTGTAGCTAAATATGTTTATAACTATTAACATTTCTCATATAGAGTAACTTATTGATCCCCAAAACAATGTAATAATTTTAGAACATCTCATGCAACAACATACATCATCATTAAATAAATCCAAAAATCTAAATATGGTTGAAAATTTGATATATTCCATAAAAATATTGTTTATCACTTTGGGATGTATTGAAAAAAATAAGGTTCTCATAGAACATTATCATCTAATGGGGTATGTTGATCAATGGTTGTCATTCATTAAAAACTATGGATGTGGAAAAAATAAAGTGCTTGAGTTAGAATAATTTTATGGTACTTTTCATGGAAAAATCGTTTCCCCGCAAAATGTGATCATAAATAGAATGAAAATCTATGAGTAGATGGGAAAAGGAAGAGAAAATAATTATTATGTATTAACCAAACATTACAAGGTTAAAAAGGTGTCTTATGGGCTATGTACTAATCCAATGAGTAAGATATATTGTTTCTTGGATGGGATAAATACAACCCCTTAAAGGTAATTGGTCACCCAACCACTCTCATCATATGAGGATATAATATCATGTGTTATCAAGACATAAAAATAATTATCCTTGTTTTGTGGATTCAAAGTAAAGAATGATAAGAAGATGATGGATGAGTAAAAAATAGATGGGGAAGAAGAGAAAAGGGTATTTTAAAACTTGAAAAACATATGGATTGAAACACCATAATACTTTCACAAAGGGAAAATAATTTTCTAAAATTGCTAAGAAAATGGTAACCATACTCATGAATGAATGGGTAATAATGAACCATAAAAATAAATATTTGTGACTATAAGTAAATGGGAAATTATTCCAACCAATTTAGTAAACATCAATGGAACATACCCTAGATGATTACAATGGGAGATATCTATGATTATAAAATTACTATAGCAGAAGTGGAAGTTCCAATAAACATGGTGGAATGTTTATTTATCATCGCCTCCAATATTGTAAGTGATTTATTTGATTCAGGTTCTACCAAATATTAATTACCAAAAACATTTCTAAGGTTATACATTAGCCACCTCAATATTTAGATATTGATATGGTATTCTGATATAATAGTGGTAATATGACTGAATATCGAGTATATATCTTCTCTCTGATATAAATTTTTTGGAAAGTTCTTTTTCTAAATATTTGTATTTATCCACTTGCCAAATTTTATGTTATTGCTTTTCATGGATTGGATCTCTTAGTAAAAATCCCTTATAAATTTTTGAGGATGGGAAGTTATATAAAATATTCCAAATAAACCTATAATCATCTAATTGTACAAGGATAAACCTAAAATTTAAATGGAAATTACTTCTATTATAAGGGGTTTTCTTCCTATTATTGAGTGTTATTTATCTAATATGGTTTCTGAGAAACTAAACAAACAAAATTTTCCTATTATTCGATATTATGATGATCTATTTATAAGGACTTCACCGGTCACCCCCAATAATGCAGCTTAGTTTTCAATAGAACCCATTCTTGGTGCTACACCTATTTGAAGTTATTTATATAGAATATTTCCAGTTATGTTTCATGATTTGAATATCTAACATTAGGATAATATTTATATTTTATTCATTTTCCATGGGATTCTCCATGGGGTTTTCCTATTCTTTTTGTAATTAATAGATATGGTTTAATATTCCATATTATCATGAAAATATATAGATAAATATTATAAATGTATACTCTAGCCAATATCAATGATTTTTTTGATCAATTGGAAGGACCTAAATACTTTTACGATATTTAAATTTATTATAGAGAACACAAATTGAGTGTTAAAAAAGTTTATATACCCATGAAATCTCTCTATAAGTTGTATGGACATTATGAATTTATATTATTTCCATTTATACATACCAATTATCCTACTATATTTATAGATTAAATGAATAGAGTCATTTGAGAATATCATTATTAGTTTCTAGTGGTCATTATATATTATATTTTTATATATTCAAGGATAATGGAATCACTATTGGAAATTTGGGTTTTCCCAATGCTCTTATACAAACGGTTCATCAAAACCATTGGTATAAGAGACCTTTAGTAATAGTTTTATCAAAACGTTGGTAAAGGTTGAGATCAGTGATGATTTCCCAAAGGGTTGAATAAAACCGTTGGGAAATCATCATAAGCTACTCCTTTTACCAACGGTTTATACAAACCATTGGAAAAGGAAAGCTTTATCCAACAGTTTTTAAAAACTGTTGGGAAAATATCCCCAAAATTATAGCAAAATCAAGCAGATGTGCCTGCATTGGCTAGTTCTCTCCCAATTTGCAGAATCCATCGCACGCGCCCTAGGTGAACCTCCATCCAATAGACTGAGACTCCCCCACCAAGTTAGATGGGATAACTCCAAATCATCGTGTCTTCTTGCTAATTTTCCACTAATCTTACAGATTAATCCATTTTTATTGATGGTGGAAACCCTAAATTCAGTGTTGTAAAAACATATGGTTTTTAATTGGGGGTTTGGTTTGTTTTAATAGGGATTAGGTGTATGAGGCATTCCCTTTCCTATTATGGGTGGTTTTAATCAAAAGTTATGATGTTGGAACCATTTATGATGTTTTTGTCTATAAAGACCTATAATTTCAAGAAACGTTTTTCTCAAATTCTTTGGGATTTTACGAGTATGCAGTTTCTTACGGCACCTAATTCTAAGGCCCAGTGTGCCTGGAATAATTTTCTAAAGTTTAGCTTCGGTACGTATAGTGAACGAACAAGCGGGTTTTTCTATCCGTTGAATCGGTGCTCGGAATTGAAATATGAGGGCACCGATGAACTCGTAGGGATGGTAATTTATTAAGAGTACCTTTATCGAAGTTGCGTTTGTATGGGAGGAGGTGTTAACAAAATGTGGATTAAATAAGAAGTGAATAAAATTATAAGACAATTTTATTATTTTATTCTAATTGGTTATATCCTAAGTGTGGGAGTTGGGGTGGGACCCACTAGTTCTATACTACACATGTGAGGATAAATTTGAGGTGGGGCCCACACGAGCCCCAACCCTTCACATTCCCTAACTCCCTAACTCTCCCCTTTAAACTTGTTAAATCCCCCATTTATTTGAGTAACTCTTCTTATCCCCTCTCTCCCTTATTAAATCTTTCCAACCTATAACATAATTATTTAGACAACTCATGGTTTAATTAATTATGTTAATTGGAATTTGAATTTTGTAATTTTGAATGCATGGCATGAATTAATAAAATAAGGAGAAGCCTTATTTTATTTTGTTGGTTGGCTTGTTGTGTTGAGACTTTGGGGGAGAGCTCTAGTTTTATTTGAAGAACTTCATCCTCAACGAAGAACGCCAAGTCTCTGACGAAGAACATCGACTTGGTGACCCCAGTTTCTTCTTCCTTTTCGTCCTCCATAGAAAGGAAGGAAACACCGATGGGGGAACTCACCAATGACATCACGCTTTGTTTTCTTCTCTCCGAGATAAAAAGATGAGATGCCGCATCCTCCTCGAATGTTCTCCGTCAAAGTCTACGAAACCTCACCACATGACGCCGTCAACCGCGACGTCAAAGTTCATCAACATTTGTTGAGGTAGGTGTTCAGTTCAATTTTAATGGATTAAAATTGTGCTTAGGTTTTTTGTTGAACATTTCGTTTACCTTGGTCGATTGCTATCGTTTTACGCAGAGGGTGCGGGCCGAACAAACACGGCCCGACAACCCTCTGGTGTTCTCGTTTATTAATTTAGAATTTTCAATTAATGGCAGAGGAAGCATGGCTTCGTCGCGCCATTCCGGGAACGTGGTGAAGGGAACCGATGCCATCACGCCAGTAGTGCAGAAAGAACTGCGGACCGCTACACAGGCCGCTTTGGTGGAGGAACCGGACGACTCGTCGACCGGATGGGCGGAGCTGGACTGCGGCGCCGGGAGGGCGATGTGCTGTAGAATAGCTGCCCACCCATGCGGGCTGTGTGCAATGAAAATTGGCCGGTTTAGCCAGTCGGTTCATGGAAGGGCAGCGCTGCCTGGCACCGCCGGTGCAGAAGACCCCTCCCCCCCTTAGAGCCCGCGGGGCGTCGGACGGGTCGCCCGGCCTACCGGCCGGGCCGGGCCAAGTCGGGCCACACGGGGCCAGGCCGAGCCGGGCGACGCGGGCCGGGCCGGGCCGTGTCTGGCCGAACTGGGCCACACCGGGCTGGGCTACACCCCGCCGAGTCGGGTCGCCCCCACCGGGCCGGGCCGGTCCGCGCCACTTCAGACCGGGCCGCGCCACTTAGGCCAGGCCGCATCTCTTCGGTCCGAGATATGTTTTTCTTCAGACTAGTCCAACACCCCTGTTGGGTCGAACCTGACAAACTGGGTCAACTAGACCCGTCGGCCCACTATGCTAAACGAGTCGGGCCCGTTATTCACGTAAACATGAATAACTTAAGGACCGCGCATCTGATCGATGCGCCCTCTATGGAACTGGGACTCTTTCGAGGAGACTGTCCTTTTGCGATACTCTAAGTGTGTTTCATATGATTTTGGATATCGGCCGGGTTAGAAAAGAGTGTATTTCTAACCAAGCCCATGCGATGGAAAAGCCAATATCTCTCAGACCGGGCGTCCGATTGACGCATCGTCTGTTGCATTGAGTTCCTATTGACGTGACGGAACATTGTGATACATGAAAAATAGACTTAGTGACAGTTTATGTATCGAACCCCCTTGGCTCGTGGAGCGGACCCTCTTGGAATCGAGCGTGCTGTGTGCGGGAACACTAGAGCTGGTTGCGACTGCGATGACGATGAAGACTGTACTTGGATCCTATGTGGGTTCGGCAGCGAGGACGACTGTACATGTATCCTCTGTGGATTTGGTAGTGATGATGATTGTACTTGGATCCTACATGGGTTGGGCAGTGATGGTTACTGTACTAGGATCCTACGTGGGTTCAGCAATGATGTCTTCTGTACTTGGATCCTACGTGGGTGCGGCAGGGGAGATGATTCAGAGGCTACATCTATCATCTCCACCCCTCTATGTTACTAGTATACCTATGTGAGATGATTATTGACATTCAATCAATATCATTGATAAGATTGACTTACTTTCCTGTTTGGACTGGATTTTGCTTTTCTGTGTGGACTGGGATGTGTTTTCCTATGTGGACTGGGTTGTACATGGGCTCTTGAGTTAGAGCCGAACTGGAATTGATGACTTAGGTATATGTATGTTAATATACCTAAGTAGAGTTGTTTGATACTTTGTGTTTGAATATTTCCTTTGTGGTTTATCCTTTTTGGATTCTGGGAGACCTTCGGGGGTCTCGGGGTCCCTAATGAGTATCGTATACTCAATACGGCACTGGCTATGCCCGTACTATGTTTTATTGGATGCAAACGACAAGCATCACTGATCAAGGTAGAGTCTTGTGGAGTGAGATGGTACCTGGAGGTGGACCACCTGACGGGACGTACATGGAGTGGACGGACAGAATTGAGGTACCGACGAGACTATATGTATCCACCCTTCAGGTGGGATTTGTGGAGGAGACTCAGTGGTTGCTGTTTAATTTTCAGGTGTTGTACTTTATTTTACTGTTGTAATGTACCTTCAGTTGGGTTTGTATACTGGACCATTTACTTTCCAGCAGTTAATTTTGTTCTTATTTTAATTAGTGTTTACTTCATCTTGTGCACTCTATTGTGTTTTTTACTTATATAAAGGCAATGCTTTCCCTTTTATTAAGATTTACACCTTTGGTGCTAGTTTCCAGCCCCTGGCCAATGGGAGGCAGGCTTGGGGTAGTCATGGAATGGGCCCCGAGGATGGGTCCTGATACTGTCTCTATTTAATCTCATTTCCCCGGACTTAACATTAAATTCTATATCACATTTGGTTTATGTTTTTTTAATTTCCAGTTATGTTATTTGTGGTTGATGATTGTCCCATGTTAGTTGTTTTCAACGGTTTGGTGTGGAAATTGGGCATATAATGTGACTTTTCCAAATGGGGGTACCTTGAGAGTACTCCAAATATTTGTTAGAAATGATCAAAGGGATTTTATTATTTAAAATGGATTTCAAAATATATTTTAGAAATGATTTAATCTTGAGGAGAGTCTTTTATTAGAATGGGAATTTTTTAATTAGGCTTGTGTAATGTATTTTTTTATAGTACACTTGTTATGTGACTATGTTTGGTATTTAGTAACACATGAGATAACTGGTGTGTGATAATGTGTTGTGAAAGAGATTCCATGGTTGGTTCAAGATTATATTTACGTTTTGAGCCTATTAATGAGTTGTTTTAAAGATATTTTGATATATTTACATATTAGTGTTAAGTTATAAAGTGATCATGGGGGATATTATATGTTTATTGGTGAAAACTGGGAGTTATAGAGGTGGTTCATGATTAAGGCATATAATTAGTTCTAAACATGTGGACAAAACATGTATAGTAGTGAATTATTGAAGTGTTTGATGTTTTTAGACCTTTTTTATTTAGAGTTTCTTTTGATACTGATGTTTATTATTGATACCTATGATGGGAATTTATTTTAGTTTCTAAATCGGCTGAGACTCCCTCACCATGCACATTTTATGAAACCTCTACCCTTATTTAATCATTCTTTTTACACATCCTAGGAAACCTCTACCCTCATTTAATTAGTGAACTATGGTCATTAATTCAAGCCGTCATTCCCACTGTCATGTAATAAATGGGATGATGTATACCCATCCTCCCATGATTTCATTCCTTAGATAGTTTCCAACATATTCAATACAAGATTTTGAATTCATCAGTTAACCAGGTTCATATATTCCATTTCCACCAAGATGACTGTACTAATATAACTTTAGGGTCAATTAAATATGTTTCTCATTGTACGTTGTATATTATGTGTCCTTCTTGGCCAATACTAACTTTTATGAGGGTGGGATGCTTTTCACTAGCCATGTTGGCATGTGTAGACATCCATAAAAATGTTAGATAAGTCACAAGTTTAATTCAGTAATGTTGTTATCGTTGACATTCTTTATTATTAATCTCAAATTAAAAATAAATGTCTTTGTCTATTCATTATGTGTCCTTCTTGGACAAAAAATGTTTTTGTCTATATTTTAGGAAATTAAACCTTAGTCCCCGGATAGCCCCTCAGACAGCCTCTGGACAACCCCCCTCTCTCCTACTTGGACCCCAGGAAACCCCCTGAACAACCCCCCTAGACAGCCCCCTACCCTCCTCCCTGGACCCCGGACAGCCCCCGGATAGCCCCCCACCTCCTCCGTGGACCCCGGACAGCCCCTGGTAGTGAATAACATTTTCCTTTTGTACCACTATGTATGCAAGTAAATGAGACTCGTATGCCTTATGTAAACAACAATTACAAGTTGATTAAGTGTTATACCTCATGGATGATATGTAAATGTAGGAATGGTGATTTCACATGCCATTTTTTATTTCTCTGGTCATGCAATGTTATTTAGGATTATTCCATTCTTTTATGTCTTGAACTATATTAATGTCTTGGTAAGCTTATTAGCTCATGCTCAGCAAATCCATGTGATGACAAGGATTAATTTGAATACAAATCCATGTTGTGTAATCCCCATGTTATGTGAATTATTCCTTGTTTGATTTGTCTTACATGTCAATTGTTAGGATAAGAAATGGGTTACATGTTATGGACTCATGTACGGACTCATCATGCTTAGGGAATTTAGATTTGAAATTCCAGGATGTATTCTTTGGTTTCCAGGTGAGTGCTACTTGGATGGTTTCTATTACTCATGAGTGATATTGGTTCCATTGGAGATAAACCGAGGACATGTATATTTTTCAAGATGGTAATACCATGCCTCATGTGATACCTAGTCCCCTATGTGAGATACTTGGCAAGCAATGCGGCCTAAATCCGAGCTGCAGGGTGGCCGACACCACTCAAAATGTCTCTCTTATGTTTAAAATGGACATCATTTTCAGTGAAAACAACAACTGGCAGACGAAAAACAAAACAAAATCATTCTTATTCTGTTGATACAATATGAAAACGTTCCAAGAGTAAAATGTGATGTTTATGAGTCATCCCCACCTCAATCTGAGGCGTGGTGTGGCCGTCACCACTCAAAATGTCTCTATATTTCTTAAAATGAACATCATTTTATGTGGAAACAATAACTGCCTTACGGAAATCCGAGAAACACGTTCTTATTCTATTTAAACTATAGGACAATGATCCATGTGTCATATGTGATGTGTAAAAGTCAACCCCGCCTCAATCTGAGGCCCAGTGTGGTCGGTACCACTCACATTATATCACTTTTGTTTAAAATGGACATCATTTTAAGTTAAAACTATTGGCATATGAAAAACCATCCAAACGGATTCAGATTCTGTTTATAAATTAGCACAATGATACATGTGTCATTTGGGACATGTAAAAGTCAACTCTATCTCAATCCAAGGCCTGGTGTGGCTGATATGACTCTAATTGTGTCTCTTTTTTTAAATGGATAGGATTTCAAGTGAAAATAACAACTGGCATACTGAAAACTAATCCAATGCATTCAGATTATAATGATACATTAGAAAAACGATCTATCAGTCATATGTGATGCATATGAGTAAACCCAGAATAAATCTGTGGTGTGGTGTGGCCGGTATGACTCTATGTGTATCTCTTTCGTTTAAAGTTGACTTCATTTTAAGTGAAAACAATAAATGACATACGAAAAACCAACCAAACACATTCCGATTCCATTGAAACGTTCGTAAAACAGTCCATGGGTCATATGTGATGTGTACGAGTCAACCCCATCTCAATTAGAGGCTTCGTGTGGCCGATATCACTCTAACTGTGTCTCTTTTGTTTAAAATGGACAGGATTTTAAGTGAAAAGAACAACTGGAATACGAAAAACAAGACAAACACATTCAGATTCTATTTATAAATTAGCACAATTATCCATATGTCATATGTGACATATACGAGTCAACCTCACTTAAATCCGAGGTGCGGTGTGGCTGGTATCACACTAAGTGTCTCTCTTTTTTAAAAAATGGACAACATTTTAAGTGAAAATAGCAACTAACATATGGAAGTATGACCAAATGGATTCTAAATTTGTTGATACTTTAGGAAAATGATCCATGGGTCATATTTGACATGTAAGAGTCATCCCTACCACAATCTGAGGCATGGTGTGGCCGACACCACTCAAAGTGTATCTCTTTCATTTAGAATGGACTTCATTTTAAGTGAAAACAATAAATGACATAAAAAACCAACCAAATGGATTCAAATTGCATTTAAACATTAGTAAAATGATCCATGGGTCATATGTGACATGTACGAGTCAACAAAAACTAAATCTGAGGGCCGGTGAGGCCGGTACCACTCGAACTATATCAGTTTTATTTGAAAGGGACAATATTTTAATTGAAAATTAAAACTGGCATACGGAAAACTAACCAATCGTATTCATATTTTATTGGTAATTTAGAACAATGATACATGGGTCATTTTTCCTGTGTACGAGTCAATCGTGCCTCAATCCGAGGCTCGGTGTGGCAACCACCACTCAAAGTGTCTCACTTTTATTTGAAATGGAAAACATTTTAAGTGAAAACAACAACTGAAATACGAAAAACTCACCAAACACATTCAGATTCTATAGAAACTTTAGGAAAAAGATCCATGGATCATTTTTGATGTGTAAGAGTCAACCCCTCATCATCCAAGGCTAGGTGTGGCTGACAACACTCAAAGTGTCTCTCTTTAATTTAAAATGGACATCATTTTAAGTGAAAACAACAAATGACAAACGGAAAACTGACCAACCACATTCGGATTCTGTTGAACCTTTATAAAATGATCCACGGGTCATTTTTAATGTGTAAGAGTCAACCCTGCCTCAATATGAGGCACGATGTGGTTGGTACCACTCAAAGTGTCTCTCTTTCATTTAAAATGGACTTCATTTTAAGTGACAACAATAAATGACATACGAAAAACCATTCAAATGCATTCAGATTCTATTAAAACTATAGGAAAATGATCCATGGGTCATATGTGACGTGTACAAGTCAACCCTTCCTCAATACCAGGCTCGGTGTGGCCGATAACACTCTAACTATGTCTCTTTTGTTGAAAATGGATAGAATTTTAAGTGAAAAAGAACAACAAGAATACGGAAAACCAAAGAAACGCATTTTGATTCTATTGATACTTTAGCACAATGATCCATCTATCATATGTGACATACAAGAGTCAACCCCACCTCAATCTGAGGAGTGGTGTGGCCAGTATCACTCTAAGTGTCTCTCTTTTTTAAAAAAATGGACAACATTTTAAGTGAAAACAACAACTGACATATGGAAAACCAACCAAACCCATTAGGAATGTGTTTATGCTTTAGGAAAATGATAAATGGTTCATATGTGATGTGTACGAGTCAACCCCACCGCAATCTGACGCGCGGTGTGGCCGGCAACACTCAAAGTGTTCTGTCTTTTGTTTAAAATGGACATCATTTTAAGTGAAAACGACAACTGACATACAAAACACTGACCATACAAATTTGGATTCAGTTGAAACATTAGAAAAACGATCCATGGGTCGTTTTTGATGTGTAAGATTCAACCCTGCCTCAATATGAGGTGCGGTGTGTCCGAAACCACTCAAAGTGTCTCTCTTTAGTTTACAATGGACATCATTTTAAGTGAAAACAACAAATGACATATGGTAAACCGACCAAAAGCATTCAGATTCTATTGAACTTTTAGGGAAACGTTCCATAGGACATTTTTGTCGTTTACGAGTCAGCTCCTCCTCAATATGAGTAATGTTGTGGCCATCACAACTCAAAGTGTCTATCTTTTGTTTAAAATGGACTTCATTTTAAGTGAAAACAATAAATGACATACAGACAACCGATCAAACACATTCGGATTCTACTGAAACATTATGAAATAGATCCATGGGTCATATGTGAAATGTAAGAGTCAACCCTGCCTCAATCCAAGGCTCAGTGTGACCGATAACACTCTAACTATGTCTCTTTTGTTTAAAATGGATGCGATTTTATGTGAAAAGAATAACTAGCATACAGAAAACCAAACAAACGCATTCGGATTCTGTTGATACATTAGACAAAAAATCCATCTATCATATTTGACATATATGAGTCAACCCCACCTCAATCCGAGGATCAGGGTGTCCGATATCACTCTAAGTGTCTCTCTATTTTTTAAATGGACAACATTTTATTTGAAAACAACAATTGACATATGGAAATCCAACCAAACACATTCATAATGTGTTGATTATTTAGTAAAATTATCCATGGGTTATATGTGATGTGTAAAAGTCAAAACCTCCTCAATAAAAGGCACGGTGTGGCCAACACCACTCAAAGTGTATCTCTTTTGTTTAAAATGGACATCATTTTAAGTGAATATGACAACTAACATACGAAAAACCAAAAAAGCACATTAGGATTCTGTTGAAACATTTGTAAAATGATCTGTGGATATATTTTGATGTGTAATAGTCAACCCCTCCTCAATCCGAGTTGCGGTGTGGCCGGGACCACTCAATGTGTCTCTCATTTGTTTAAAATGGACTTCATTTTAAGTGAAAACAACAAATGACATACAGAAACCAGTCCAAACGCATTCGTATTCTATCTAACATTTAGGACAATGATTCCTGGGTCATTGTTGACGTGTACGAGTCAACCCCACCTCAATCCGAGGTATGTTGTGGCTTTCACCACTCAAATTGTCTCTCTTCCATTTAAATGGACTTCATTTTAAGTGAAAACAATAAATGACATACAGAAAACCAATCAAACACATTAATATTATATTTAAACTATATGAAAACAATCCATGGGTCATATGTGATGTGTAAGAGCCAACTCTGCCTCAATCTGAGGCCCATTGTGGCTGATAGCACTCTAACTGTGTCTCTTTTGTTTAAAATGGACAGGATTTTAGGTGAAAAGATCAACTGACATACGGAAAACTAACCAAACGCATTGGTATTTTATTGATACTATAGAAAAATGGTCAATGGGTCATATGTGATGTGTACGAGTCAACCCTGCCTCAATCCAAGGCATGGTATGGCCGGTACCACTCAAAGTGTCTCACATTTATTTGAAATTGACAACATTTTAATTGAAAACAACTACTGGCATACGGAAAACTGACCAGAAGCATTCAGAATGTGCTAAAAGTTTAGTACAACAATCAATGGTTCATATGTGACGTGTATGAGTCAAACCATCTTTAATCCGAGGCATGGTGTGACCGTCACCACTCAAAGTGTCTCATTTGTTTTTGAAATAACAAAATTTTAAGTGAAAACAAAAACCGACTTACAATAAACCAACCAAACGCATTCTAAATGTGTTGATGCATTAGGAAAATGATAAATGGGTCATATGTGACATTTACAAGTCATCTCCACCTCAATAAGAGATGCAGTGTGGCCGGAACTACTCAAAGTGTCTCTCTTTTGTTTAAAATGGACATCATTTTAAGTGAAAACAACAACAGATATACAGAAAACCAACCAAACGCATTCGTATTTCATTGAATCATTAGTAAAATGATCCATTGATCATATGTGATGTTTAGAAGTCATCCCCTCCTAAATCTGAGGCATAGTGTGGCCGGAACAACTCTATGTGTCTCAGTTTTATTTGAAAAGGACAACATTTTAAGTGAACAGTACAACTGGCATATGGAAAACAGATGAACCGCATTTGTATTCTATTGATACTATAGAAAAACGATCCATGGGTCATATGTGATGTTTACGAGTCAATATATCCTCAATCCGAGATGTGGTGTTGCTGGAACCACTCAAAGTGTCCCTCTTTTGTTTCAAAAGGACATCATTTTAAGTGAAAACAACAACTAACATATGGAAAACTAACCAAACACATTCAGATTCCATTGAAACATTAGTAAAATGATACATGTGTCATTTGTGACGTTTACAATTCATCCTTGTCTCAATACGAGGCCCGGTGTGTCCATCACCACTCAAAGTGTCTCACGTTTATTTGAAATGGACAACATTTTAATTGAGAACAACTACTGGCATACGAAAAACTGACCAAACGCATTCTGAGTTTGTTGAAACCTTAGGACAACGACCAATGAGTCATATGTGATGTGTATGATTTATACCCACCTTAATCTGAGGCATGTTGTGGCCGACACCACTCAAAGTGTCTCATTTGTTTTGGAAATGAACAACATTTTAAGTGAAAACAATAACTTGCATACGGAAAACTGACCAAACACATTCAGAATATGTTGATACTTTAGGAAAATGATCCATGGGTCATATGTAACATGTAAAATTCAATCCCACATCAATTAGAGGCACGGTGTGGCAGGTATCACTCTAAGTGTATGTATTTTCTTTAAAATAGATATCAATTTTAGTAAAAACAACTGGTATACGAAAAACTGAACAAATGTATTCGGATTCTATTGATACTTATTCAGTTTATTTGTATTTTACTTATAATTGATAATTTAATTATGTATGTATTCGATTATGAATTGAATTCCAGATTCCACATATAATTTTCATATAAATTTTAAATTGAATTCTAAATCAATTATGTATGTTTATAATTACGTTATGAATTATGATTTAATTATGGATGTGTATAGCTCAAGAATGCATTATATGTTAAATGTGTATGAATTTTTTCTCTATATGTATGTATTAGTTTGTTATTGTAGGTATAGTAATTGGAAAGGAGAAGAGTGGACATCATTAGAGGATGATGTGCAAATTGCAGGCTGTTGTGAAATTTTCACAGCATAGCCTATGTCAACTTTTTCAAACCATTGGCATAGGCTTCAGACCATTGGTAAAAACCCTTTACCAATGGTTTACAAACCATTGGGAAATGTTTCTAGTGATTTTTTTTCAAATGGTTCAATTATAACCATGGGAAAATACCATTCCCAAAGGTTTAGAAACCATTGGGAAAGAGTTGATTTCCTTAGTTTTACAAAAGGTTTTGTGTAAACCGTTGGTAAAACTTATGCCAAAGGTTGGACAAACCGTTGGCATAGGTTAATTTTACTAACCTATACCAAAATTTCATTGTAATCCATTTGGATAGGTTTTCCCAATGGCTTACTTCCCAATGATTTGAAAAATTGTTGGTATAACATATACCAACGGTTCTATAGGCTTTCCCAATGGTTCTGAACCATTGGGAAAGACCCCTTTTCAAGTAGTGAATAGAATAAAGATCATTTTAGAATTGATATAAACACAATGAGGAAAGAGATTTTGTATCTTAAACATTCCATGTGTTAATTTTATCTCTATAATATTTAACTCTCATGTTACATAATCTGATGTTTGGGTATGTTAGTCGATCCATCAAAGATGGAAGTTAATGAGAAACGACCTAAACCAACCTTATTAACTATGAAATATAGTTTTATTAGGTTTTCTATATTCTATATATGATTTATGAGGGATTTATAAACACTATTTAATCCACTCAGCACTTTTACTAAGAAGGGGGATAATTTATTGTGGATATTTTGGATATTTTCAAGTGAAATATTTTTCAATGATGTGAACATAAGGTTGGTTAGCACTCCTATGCTTATACTAATTTTAACTGGATAAGGGGTTGTGATATTTATTAATTTATAAAATAAGGATGTATTTTATTTCATCATGCATAACTAAATAGTGATATAATATGCCTCTCACCTATTAAAAATGTATGATCAAATTTTCTCGAATCAGGATTTGTGGAAGATATTGTATATTTTTGTACTGATGATATGAAACTATTACATATATGGTGAAACGTATGACATATATACTAATCATAAAAGTTTAATTTAAATATATAAAAATAAATAATTTAATTTTATCCATAGAATATGGTCAAAATTGATAAATGATTATGACTTCTCCAGACATAAAAACCATGAGAAGGCATATAATATGGCTGATGACATGGTTCGAAAAGACCATTATAGTTTTTCCATGAGGAGTATGTAAATAGATCAAATAATTATCTATTTATAGAATATTGATATTTCAATATTGATTAAAGGTGATTTATAATATCTTTATCAATTTAATATTCAACTATCAGTCTGAGATATGAAAAAAAAGGCAGATAATGAAGATGTTGAATTAATTAAGAAGGTGATGATTGTTTTTTTAGTTCAACCTTGATCATTTGGGAAAGATATATTTTAGGAACTGAGTATGTGTATTATACATACCATAATTATATGATGATATGTTGGATGAACCAGGTAGTTCATCATTATTTACTCATCATTGATGGAAAAAAATTTATAGAGATCTGAAATATTAATTTTTTTGTTTGGATAACATTACAACTAATATTTCAGAGCATGTATCCCTATGAATACTATGGTATAATGTTAGGTTTTTGATATTGAAATAAATTTTGATTTTACAAAAATTATGAATAACATAATGAAAAGGGAAATATAATAAAAGGGATTTTGACATAAAAATCTCCCAAAAATATATACGAAATAATAATATATGGGTTGTAGTAAATCTCCATAATAAATAAGCTCATAATTTCATATTTTTAAATATTTATCACTTCATCCGATTACATGGTTATAGATTATAGAATTGGTAAAATTTAATAGAGTAAAACTCTCAATTATATTAGATTTTAATCCAAGGTTTGCCTTAATGTTATTAAGAAGTATTCAACATAAACAAGATACTATGATAAGTTCCAACAATGGTTTTCATCCTTAGAAAAAATTTCTATATAAGGAGACCATTACAAATATTGAAAATATGTTTAGTACATTCTATATCGATTTAAAATATGGTTATGATAAATACATTTGAAATGACACATACTTATTATACTTGGATATTACATCATTTTAGAATAATATTATATACATTACAAAAATACATGCCTGAGGACCATAATAGTTTACTATCTTTGGAAACATGGAAATAAAATCTTATATCCTAGTGAAAGAAATTCAATATCACCCATTAAAATCTTCAAAATTATTAATTCAAAATAAAACAATACATTATAACTTGGTGAATGTAAAAAAGCAAAGGGGTGAGCACATATTCTCAGTAATGGTAAATAAATGAAATGCATAAGAAAAACAAGAAAAAATGATATAGAACATGAGAAAAACATTTGAATATCATAACGTGAATATTATAGATCATAATAATGATTATAAGTTCAAAATGCATAGACCATAAGATAATTAAGAGAAGAAGTTGTGAAAGAATACTGTAAGAACAATAAATGTAATTGTGGCATACACATAGACATATTATATGATTTCCATAGTAGATAAAGAATTGCTTCCAAGACCATCTTAGTAGTATGGGTTCACTACCCATACCAACTTGGTATTCATGGTTCACTCCCATTTCCATCTTAGAAGCATGTGTTCACTCCTCATACCATCTCTGTAGAGATGGTTTACTCCCAAGGCTATCTTAGAGGTCAATATTCACTCCTATTACCATCTTAGTCTATCTCATGAGATAAAAATCATTACGCATTTCAGTGAAGTGTGATATATTTCCCACCAATATCATAATAAAATCTTATATACATGTTCCACTAGATCATAAATGATCATATCAAAACCCATGAAATTAAATCGGTATTATAAACATGTAAACATATTTTAGCCAATAAAAAATGATATAATTTTCTTAATAATTTCATCAAAAGCATAACTCATGAAAGAGAATTGGATTTAATAAATAGATAACACTTTAAAGAGAAATAGATTTCTCACACACTTAACCGATCAATGATAAATGAGTTTTATAAATACCATGACATTAAGCATAAACCACTAATAGAAATAATATGAATGTAACCTTTAGATCATTTCCTATAAGGTGATGAGTAAATTTTATGGATGTCATCTTAGATAGAAAATAAATTAAAATAAATATTAAAAATAATTCTTTTGGAAAACAACCTTATTTATTTTAAAATTTCTTTTTAATAAATAAACCAATTTGAAAATAATTTTCTTATAAAATATTTAACACCCAAGCTTCCACAATACACTTCTCTTTGAATAATACAGTAGCATGTGTTGTACGAAACTTCGAGTTCTAACACACACCACAACCAATCAAACTAGCCATTATGAATCGTAATACCCACTTATTGAAATTTTATACATTTTATTATTAAAAATGGGCTTCATTTTTGGATTCGGAATATCGAATTTGGCTTAGGGTGATTTTTTTATACTTTTCAGATATATTTCATATTTTGATGAAAAGTGAAAATCACTAAATTTTTATTAAAAACAAGTTTTTTAACAGAAACAATAAATAGTGATAAATTAATAATTTGAGTTGTTTTAAAGTATATTTATAATATATTTTTACCAATTAATACAATGTTGGTCATTGGACGTAATTTCACATTTAAACCGAACATAAACAAGTGTCAATCTCTAGATAGTTATTATTTCTTAAAAACACACTTTTTGTTTTGACAGCGGGAATTAATTTTAAATTATTTTCTGAAAATTATGTGTTATGAAATTAGAAAAATTGATTCCATATTTAGAATCATCAGGTCTAAATTTGTTTAATAGGTAACTTTTATTTTTATACATTTTGAATAATTACTTTGGTAAATATTTTCTTTACCATGGTTAAAGGTTAAATTCGGTAAATAAGTGTAAAGAAATAATATTATAATAATAATAAATTACCCTAAAACGTGTCCCAACCCTATGGGTCGATATATGAATGACCCTAGGCATCTTTGGGTCGATTTTGGGAACCCATGTATCCACTTGTAAGTAATAATTACACTTTATATTAATTAAGTTAAAGTAAATACAAAAATGACATAAGAAAATATCTTTTAGAATTTTTTTTAAAAAGTGTATTATATGTTATATTTTCGACTATAAATATTAATTATAAATCTAAAAATATTCCCTATGTAATGGTATTTTATTTATAATTTTTATACATTGAATAAGTACATTTAATTATGACACAATAATAATGCAGTATTTTCCATATTAATGAAAGAATCAAATAATTGGTATTATAAATGATAAAATAAATAAACTTTTAATGTTTTTATGCCATAAACTAATTTTATAGGTTACTATGACATTTTATGAATGCTTAAATGAATTTGGTTTGAATTAATAAAGTTGTTACGACTTTAACAAAAATCAAATATTAAATAGTGTCAAAATTGACATAAATGAGTTTTTAAAACAAATATTATATTATTAATTGATATTCTATTCTTAAAAATCTAAGGTTCAGCCAAAGGACTAATATAATGAAAGGTGTATCATTAATGGACCACTTGGGGATCTCTTGGAATTATATAGTATGTTTATTAACTATATAATATAAAAATACAAAGAGACATGGTTAATGTCAAACTAATTAACTAAGAGTTAAAACTAAAAGATAAGGTTAATAAAGTGACCCAATCCTATCTAAAACCTATTGGTTGAGTTTTTTTCGACTCATCCCCACCATATCCTTGAAATAAATCAGTTTTGAGCCATTATAAACCTAATATGAATTTATTATAAAATAATATTTTATGATTTTCCTATAGTGCCCCTCAAGTTCCATTCTTCTTCCACTTCTTATTTCTTTTTTATTTTTATTATAAAATAATAATTCCAATATATTATATATACTATGATGTTATTATAAATATTTTACAGCCATATTCAGTATTCTATCCATCCTATGAATGGCATGTCACCATACGTGCGTACGAACGGCTTACCATCTCCACGTCGTGGTGTAATTGTTATTCAAAACATTATTATTTTGATGGGAATGATAATTATGTGTAACTGATGTAAATAATAAATAAAACATGATAATGATTCTGAATATATGATATACCATCAAATTATAAATAATTTTAATATCAAAATAATGATATTGTTGCTCGTGCGTACGTACAGACTACCGTCTCCATGAACGCGATGAGATTCATTCCCCATAGTATCCATTCAAGAATAATTTTCATTTGATGATTAAAAATAATTTTAAATGACTTGATATAATTATCTATATGAATAAGATACAAACTAAAAAAAACACGACTTATGTAACAAAATATATAAAAGAAAATGAGTAAGTGAACACCCGAAACGACGATAATACTAAAATATTATTAACAAAAAAATATTAAAAGATCATATATGACATCATATTTATTTATATGATTCTTTTATAATTTAATAACAATGATTAAACTATTATACAGAATTTTAACCTACCCTCGACCAAGGAAAAGTACAAGGTAATGGTTCATTTCACAATCTGTTCATTATCCGAGGTTGTTTATAAGTAATTATCTGATGAGACCTCTTTATCATCCACATCCATGTTTCTTAAAAATGCGTTTCAAAAATATTCTTGACTATTTTATAGATTATGTGTTAAATTCATTTATACCCTTTTTGACTTTTTATAAGATGTTTATAGAGGAAACTTTCTATCATTTTCCAAACAAGGTCCTTTTTAACCTTTTCGACAAAACTAAGGTAAGAATATTTTTTAACTTATTCCACAGGTGCGGCTATTTTCTACCATTATAAACTAGTCAAATCTTACCTTACAATCTTATAAGAATATTCTAAAAGTAAATGTTTTATTTTATAAATATGTGACTCTTAAATGATTTCAAAATATAATCAGATATTTCTCAAAAGAGGGTTTTGATTTCATCTATGTCAACATCCATTAATGGATTTTAAGTATATTTGGAGTTGATTTATTTTGATAAAAAACATCCATATTGTATTGAAGGTTTTGTGATATGTTTGAAGATGGATGTGCTATTTTTATAGCCTTAATGATTTATGGTTAATGTATTGACATTTCATATTATAGTTTTAATACGACTATTTATGATTTGTTTAGACATTTTCATACGAGGAATGTATTGGACTTAGTAAGTGATGGGTAGAGCCCACTATAGCTTCTCGATGCATCGGTAGGTCTCATGAGATAACTAGACATGGAATTGGCCAAGGCCCATTCCCAATTTGATTCATGGTTTTGGCTGAGGACGTAATAATTTTTAGACGTCTTGGCTGAGGCCTTGACAAAATGTTTCAGAATGTCCGACATTATATATTCCCTCATTATGGAAATAATATTGATGGTTCATGAGGTCATTCGACTAATAGAATACCTATGATTATGTTTTATTATCAAATTATTTAATCATCTCATATTCTTGCCATAAAATTATTCATGTTTATTAATGGTAAAGGCATGTGGTTTCAATTATTTACCATGCTTAATATTTATGTCATATTCTGCTATATTAATTACCCTTACTGTGCATTTGAGCTCACCACTTTCTTATGTTTTATTTTCCCAGGATATGAATAAGTTAGTTATGAGTGACCTGAATGCATAATATAGGAGGCTTGTATGTTTCTAATCAAATATATTTGTGTTGTAAAGTTGAACTTATGTATAAATATTGTTTCTAATATGAATAAACTGATCGGTCTTTCGAGACATGATTTCCTTATGAACATGCCAATGTTATGTAATAATGCAACGACTCTGGGTAACTGGGGTCAGGGTGTTACAGTTGGTATCATAGGAAGTTTAGTACAAAACCTTGGAAACTAGATTTAGATAAACTCTGATTAGAGCACATATCCCTAAGATGGACTTTGAGGATTAGTATAAAAGATCTTCCTAGAATATTGTTATTGTAGAGATTTTGTGATTTTTCTGAGCAATTCATCCCGGTCTGGATATGAGTAGGTAGAGGCGGCTCTAGCACAGATATACCTAGGGGTAAAACCTGAAAACATAGTTTTGAGCAAGACTCAAATAGGAACTGGGGAATAACAACGGGACGTGATGCACTCTTGGTTATGACACTCCTGGGGGATATTCTTAGGATAATTCTCATTTTTTACAAACCATTATGAAGGGTTTATGAGTATATACTTTCAAAGAAATCATTTTTATGATTATGGATTATATCCATAAACTGTTCAATTTATGTTAAGTGTTTTAGATGTTTGGAATTATATATTTCGATTCATAAACTAATATAGTTTAGGACATTATTTTGAAATAGCGCCTAGTGGAAGGAATGGAAACCGTATCAATTCACGCACTCCATGTAGGGATTTCCCACCTTCTCAAGATAATTATAGTGGAGCTAGTGATGCAACTGGTGCTAATCAGCTAATCACCATACTGGGACAACTCACTCGGGTTATGAATAATAACCTTACATATATGGAGCACCCAAATCCACACCGTGGCAGATCAATGTTAGATCGCTTCATGAGGCAACAACCACTGACATTAAATGGGAGTACAAATCCATTAGTGGCTGATCAAAGGATAAATTCCTTGGAGAAAATAATCCACGCTTTGGGGAGTAGTGAAAGAGAAAAAGTTGTCATGGCAGTTTACCGCCTTACTGATGATGTTGATCAATAGTGGTCATTGATTCAAAACACAAAGGGAGATGATGAAGTATCAAATAAGGAATGACGGGAGTTCAAAGATATTTTCTTAGAAAAATAATTTCCTCCTGACCATCGAGCAGATATGGAAAGACAATTTCTGAGTCTGAGGCAAAAGGAGGATGGGAATGTCACAGAGTATGAGGGTAGCTTTACAAGGATAGCGATTCATGATGTAGATTTTATACATAACCCAACAATTAATATTGATTGTTTCTATTATGGGTTAAAACCATTTCTCCGTCAAGAATTAGAATCAAAATCCTTCTTGTCATATGAAGATATTGTCTCATGTGCTATCAATATATAAAAGTAATTATCCAAGTCTTATAACTTTAAATCAAGGCAAGAGAAGAAGAGATCTAGTCAAAACTCTGGGAAAGGAAATAAGGAAACAAGGAAGAAGGGAAGAATTGAATTTCCACCTTGTGATAATTACGGAAGGAAGCACCCTGGTGCCTGTCTAAAAGGAAATGGAGTATGCTACAAATTTGGACCGAAAGGTCATCTGGCTGGTGATTGTAAAGGAAAGAAAGACGCTACCAATGGTCAATGCTACAATTGTAGATATATGGGAAATTATGAAAATGAATTTCCTACTTGTCTAGGAAACATACCTCAGAAAAGGCCAAGGGATCAAGTCCAAGCTTATGCAATCACTACTGCTAAGGTTAAAGCCCCGAAAGATGTGGTGGTAGGTAATTTAATGGTTTCCTCATGTTTAGAAAATCCTTTACTTGATTCTCGATCATCGCATTGTTTCATATCTTCCCAATTTGCTATGAAAATTAGATATTTCCAAATTGATTTAACAAGGGAGTTTTTAGTTAAAACTCCTAAGGGAAGTATCATTGCTACAAACTTCTGTGGATCTGTTCCCATTAGGGCATATAAATTTTCTTTATCTGCCGATCTCATCATCATACCCATGACTGAATTTGGTATAATCATCAGTATAGATTGGATTTTGGGCCATGATGAGAAATTTTATTATAAGAAGAAAGAGGTTATGATTTTTGATGATGATGATAAAGAATACCTTATCTTTAGAGTAGAATCTTCACCAAATGATTATTATCTAGATCCACCCCCAGTAGCTCAACTAAATTCAATTATTGGGGAGGAATAGAATGAAATAACTTTGGGTAAGGGAAGGAATGTTCAAATAGGGGATGTATCGATTGTGAGAGGATATGTTGATGTGTTTCCGGAATATTTACCTGGACATCCTCTAGAATGAGAAATTGAGTTTTCCATTGATTAACTCCTGGTTCAAGGCCTATATCGAATACCCCTTATAGAATGGCCACAGTGGAATTAGTTAAACTAAATAAACAACTAGAGTAATTGGGTAATAAGGTATTTATTCTCCCTAGTGTTTATCCTTGGGGAGCCCCCTTTCCTTTTTGTTAATAAGAAAGATAGATCTGTGAGGCTATGTATTGACTACAAGGAAATAAATTCTATAACAATAAAAAACAAGTTTCCCCTACCTCGCATTGATGATTTATTTGACCAACTGCATGGAGCTCAATACTTTTCAAAGATTTACCTTCCATCTGGATACCATCAGTTGTGTGTGAAGAAGGAAGACATTATGAAGACAACATTTCAAACCATGTACAGGCATTATGTGTTTACAATAATTCCTTTTGGATTGACTAAAGCACCCTCTGTATTCATAGATCTAATGAATAGAGTTTTCATGGAATATCTCGATGAATTTTTGGTGTTATTTATTTATGATATCTTGGTATACTCCGAAATCTATGAAGACCATGAAAATCCCTTGCGCATTATCCTAAATACTCTTAGAAAAAATGAATTATATGGGAAGTTTAGCAAGTGTGAATTCTGGCTTCATGCGATTTCTTTTCTTGGCCATATTGTCTCCAAAGATGGAATTTTCGTCGATCCTTCTAAGACCAAGGCAATCCAAGAATGGCTAGCACTGACGAGTATAACTGAGGTACACAATTTTATTGGTTTAGCAGGTTATTATTGATGTTCCATCCATAATTTTTCCCGATTGGCTAACCCATTAATGAAGCTCACAAGTAAAGGTGTTAAATTTGTTTGGAAAAAAGAGTGTGAAGAATGTTTCTAAGAATTGAAGAGAAGATTATTCAATGATTCTATATTGACTCTACCGTTGGGGAATTATGGGTTTGTTATTTATAGTGATGCATCGAAAAAAGGACTTGGTTGTGTCCTTATACGGAATGATAGAGTCATTGCCTATGCATCACGACAACTGAAAATTCATGAGAAAAACTATCCTACTCCTGATATTGAGTTAGCTGTTGTAATATTTTCTTTGATGGTATGGAGACATTATCTCTATGGTGAAAAATGTGAGATTTATATTGATCACAAGAGTTTAAAGTATATTTTCTCCCAGAAATAACTCAACAGGAGGAAAAATAGATGGCTTGAACTACTCAAGGATTATTATTGCATGATACACTACCACTCGGGGATGGAAAATAAGGTGGCAGATGCTTTGATTAGAAAGGATCATGGAGTTTTGAAGAAGATGAGATATGAAAAGGATCCTATATATATGGATCTAGAAAAGATGGATATGGGAATAACCATGGAAGGTGAAACATCAATTATTTTTTAAATGGTTACCAAACCATATTTACTAGAAAGAATAAAGAGTTCTCAAACCAGTGATGAAGAGTTTCAAAAGAAGATTAAATCTATGAATGATGGATGATTGAGTAACTTTTTGTATGAAGATGGAATTTTGAAATTTGGGAACATAATTTGTGTTCCCAATATACCTGATCTAAAAAGAGATTGGTTGGATGATGCTCATAGTTCCAATTTCTCTATACACCATGGGAGCACCAAAATGTATATAGATTTCAAGGAACGTTTTTTGTGGGATAACATGAAGAGGGAGATTGCTGATTTTGTGTCAAGATGTATGGTTTTTCAACAGGTGAAAGCTATAAGGAAACAGCCTGGAAGAGTATTGCAACCTCTTCCCGTACCTGAGTGGAAATGGGATAATATTACGATGGACTTTGTCAGGGGACTACCAAATACTCCTAGAAGGAATGATGCAATATGGTTCATTATTGATCGTCTTACCAAGTCAGCATAATTTCTTTCTATAAGGGTGGATTTACCACTTTAACGTCTAGAAAGACTATATATTAATGTTGTTGTGAGACTCTATGAAGTACCCCTATCGATTGTTTCTGATCGTGATCCCTGTTTTACTTCGAGATTTTGGAAGAGCCTTCAGAAGGCCTTAGATACTCTACTTAGTTGGAGCACTGCCTACCACCATCAAACTGATGGACAATCAGAACAGACTATTCAAACCTTAGGATACATGTCGAGACCATGCTCACTTGACTTTCAAGGTATGTGGGATCAATATTTACCTCTGGTAGAATTTTCTTATAATAATAGCTTCCTTTCAAGTATTCAGATGGCACAATACAAAGCGTTATACGAAAAGAGATGTCGCACACCAACCTGTTGGGATGATGTTGGTGAAAGGATACTCGTAGGAACAGAACTGGTGGAAGAAATGATGTAAAAGGTGAAGGTAATCCAAAACCAAATTAAAGCATCTCAAAGTAGGCAGAAGAGCTATGGTGATAACCGAAGGAAGGATTAGGAATTTCTGGAGGGAGATCAGGTTTTCTTGAAGGTATCTCCATGGAATGGAGTTATACATTTTGGTAAGACAGGTAAATTGAGTCCCAGGTACATAGGACCTTTCGAAATTCTAGAATGAATTGGGGTTGTAGCTTACCGTTTGGCAATGCTGCCAAGTCTCTCCAAAGTTCATGATTTGTTCCATGTATCACAGTTGAGAAAATACATGCTTGACCCAACGAATGTACTCACCTATGAGGAATCAGAACTGGAATATGATCTGTCTTATTACGAATAGCATATCATGATTCTTGATATGAGAGAACAAGTGTTGAGAAACCGGACGACTCATCTAGTAAATGTTCTATGGAGAAAACATAAGATGGAAGAGGCAACGTGGGAACCTGAGAAACTTATAATGAAGAACCACCCAAGTTTTTTCACGTAGTAGTATTCTAGAAATTTCGAGGATGAAATTATTTGAAGGAGGGGAGAATATAACACCCCAAGCTTCCATGGTACGCTTCTCTTTAAATAATACAGTATCGTGTGTTGTATGCAACTTCGAGATCTAACACACCACAACCAATCAAACTAGACGTTATGAATAGTAATACCCACTGTTTGAAATTTT
Organism: Viscum album; assembly: GCA_963277665.1. Classification (NCBI taxonomy): domain Eukaryota; kingdom Viridiplantae; phylum Streptophyta; class Magnoliopsida; order Santalales; family Viscaceae; genus Viscum; species Viscum album. The sequence continues at coordinate 171,911,926 of OY728119.1, read as the reverse complement.
ATACAATTTATATTTCAAAAGGGACTTAATTTTTTGATTTGGAATATCGAAATTATCTTAGGGTGAATTTTTGGTACTTTTCGGATAACATTCATATTTTGATGAATAGTGAAAATCACTAAATTTTAATTAAAAACTACTTTTTTAATCGAAATAATTAACAGTGATAAATTATGAATTTGAGTGGTTTTAAAGTATATTTAGAATATATTTTTACCACTTAATACAATGTTGGTCATTGGACGTAATTTCACATTTAAACTGGACATAAAAAAGTGTCAATCTTTTGATAATCATTATTTCTTAAAAACACGCTTTTTGTTTTGACAGCGGGAATTAATTTTAAATTAATTTCTGCCACTTCAGTGTTTTGAATTTAGAAAAACTGATTCCATATTTCAAATGAAGAGGTCCAAATTGTGTAAATAGGTAACTTTTATTTTTAGACATTTTAACTAATTACTCGGTAAATATTTTATTTACCATGGTTAAAGGGTAAATTCGGTAAATAAGGGTAAAATAATAATATTATAATAATACCAAATTACCCTAAAACGTGTCCTAACCCTATTTTTTGATACAATTCTAGCCATGGGAATATTTAGGACTATTTTGGGACACCATGGATCCACTTGTAAATGATAATGACACTTTATATTAATTAAGTTAAAGTAAATACAAAAATGACATAAGCATATATCTTTTAGAAAAACAATTTTTACATAGGGTAATATAAGTTATATTGTTGACTATAAATATTCATTAGAAATATAAATCAATTTTGTACATAATGGTATTTTATTTATAATTTTTAGACATTGAATAATTAAATTTATTAATGAAACAATAATGATGCAGTATTTTCCTTATTAATGAAAGAATCAAATAATTGGTATTATAAATGATAAAATAAATACAATTTTAAACTTTTTATGCCATAAAAGAATATTATAGGTTACTATGACATGTTATGATTGCATAAATGAATTTTTTTCGAATTAATAAAGTTGTTAAGACTTTAACAAAAATCAATTATTAAATAGTGTGAAAATTGACATAAATGAGTTTAAAAAACACATATTATATTATTAATTGACATTATTTTACTAAAAATATATGGTTCAACCAAAGGAGTTATATAATTATATGTGTATCATTAATGGACCACTTTGTGGTCGCTTGAAATTATGTAGTATGTTTATTAACTATATAATATAAAAGTACAAAGAGACATGGTAAATTTCAAACTAATTAACTAAGAGTTAAAACTAAACGATAAGGTTAATAAAGTGACCCAAACCTGTCTAAAACCTATTGGTTGTGCTGTTTTTGACCCATACCCACCTTATAATTGAAATAAATTAGTTTTGAGCCATTATAAAAGGAATATAAATTTATTATAAAATAATATTTTATGTTTTTTTAAGGTGCCCCTCACCCCTCTTATAAATGGGAACTCCCCCTTATCACAAATTCACACCATAAAATCCTTTTGGCTCGGCCAAACTCTACCCAAATATAATGCCAACATATCTCATTTTAGCCTAAAGGGCTTATTGTGATCATAAATTTAACCAAAGATCCATTTTGATCAAATCAAAAGGAAGAATCCGAAGAAGAGGTAATGATTTCACCACCCTCATTCAAGTTCCTTTCTTCTTCCACTTCTTGTTTCGTTATTATTTCCAATTTAAATTAATAACTCAAGTATATTATGTATATTTTAATATTATTATAAATATGTTACAACCATATTCAGTATTCTATCCATCCTTTGAATGACATGTCACCATACGTGCGTACGTACGACTTATCATCTCCACATCATGGTGTAATTGTTTTTCAAAACATTATTATTTGGATGGATATGATAATGATTTGTAATTTCAGTAAATAATAAATAAAAAATGATAATTATTTGGTATATATGATATACCATCCATTTATATATTATTTTAACATCAAAATAATTTTATTGTCGCTCGTGTGTAAGTACGGACTACCGTCTACACGAACGTGTAAGATTCATTCCCCATCGTATCCATTCATGACTAATTTTAATTTTATGATTAAAAATAATGTTTAAGGACTTGATATCATCCTAGATATGAATAATATAAAACCTACGAATAACAAACAATACTTATGTAACATAACATATAAAAGAAAATGAGTAAGTGAATACCCAAAACGACGATAATACTAAAATATTATTTACAATGGAATATTAAAAAATCATATATGTTATCATATTTATGTATATGATTCTTGTATAATTTAATAACAATGATTTAAATATTATACAGGAGGTTAAACTACCCTATACGAAGTAAATGTACAAGGTAAGGTTTTATTTCACAATCTCTTCATTATCCAAGGTTGTTTATACGTAATTATCTACTGGGACCTCTTTATCATCCACATCCATGTTACTTAAAAATGTATTTCAAAACATTATTAGTAGTTTCTAGACTATGGGTTAAAGATGTTTATACCCTTGTTTACTTTTTATAAGATGTTTATAAAGGAATCTTTCCGTTGTTTCCAAACAAGGTCCTTTTGAACCTTTTCGACAAAATTAAGGTAAGAATGTTTTTTTAATTTATACGATTGGTGCGGCTATTTTCTACCATTATAAACTCGTCGAAGCTTCCCTTAAAATAATATAATAATACATTCAAAGTAAATGTTTTATTTTATAATTATGTGTCTCTTAAATAATTTTAAAATAGAAATAGATATTTCTCTAAAAAGGGTTTTTATTTCATCTATGTCAACATCCATTAATGGATTTTAAGTTTATTTGGAGTTGATTTATTATGATACAAAAAACATCCATATTTTATTGAATGTTTTGTGATATGTTTTAATATTAATGTGTTATTTTTATACTATTCATGATTTATGGTTAATGTATTGACATTTCGTATGCTAGTTTTAATACGAATGTATATGATATGTTTAAACCTTTTAGTATGAGGAATGTATTGGACATAGTAAGTGATCGGTGGATCCCACTATAGCTCCTAGATGAATCGGTAGGTCTAATGAGACAAATAGATGTGGAATTGGGTGAGGCCCTTTCCCAATTTGATTTATGGTTTTGGCCGAGGCCTTAATCATTTTTAGACGTCTTGGCCGAGGCCTTGTCAAAATGTTTCAGAATGTTCGGCATTATACATTCCCTCGTTATGGAAATAATATTGATGGTTCATGTGGTCATTCGACTAGTAGAATACCCATGATTATGTTTTATTATGGCATTATTTACTCATCTCATATTCTTTCCATAAAAGTATTAATTTTTATTACTGGTAAAGGCATGTGGTTTCAATTATTTACCATGCTTAATATTTATGTCATTTTAATCTGTATTACATACCCAAACTGAGCGTTTGAGCTCACCCCTTTCTTATGTTTCATTTTCATAGGATATGAAAAAGTTATTAATTAGTGACCTTCAAGCATAATCTAGGAGGCTTGAATGTTTCTAATGAAATATATTTTTGTTATAAAGTTGAACTTATGTATGAATCTTGTTTCCAATAATACTAAACTGATCAGTATTTCAAAATATTATTTCCTTGTGATCATGCCAATGTTATGTAATAATGCACCGACTTTGGGTAACTAGGGTCAGGGCGTTACAAAATACCTTGAAAACCGATATAGAATACATGATATAATTTTGAAAACCTTTTTCATTAAAAACATATAAGATAAGCATAAAACCATTTTTAAAACATTATTATTGGAAAACACATTGAAAATTTATAAAAAACCTAATAATTTTTTAAAATAATTTTTACTTGAAAACATATAAAAGTAGGATGAAATTGTTTTCAAAACAATTTCTTAAAAATACACTGAAAACATGTAAATAAGGCTTGAAAATTTTTCTAAACAAAAATTCCCTGAAAACAATCAAATGAATCTTGAAACCATTTTGATAAATAAAATCCATGAAAATTATATTTAAAGACATTTTCTAAAAAACAATAATATTAACATGAAAAAGGATGATTGAAATAAATGATGATGATTAAATCCAAGCATTCCATACGGGGTAAAACAGTTAGTGATTTCACATGGTAAAAAGGATAAAAAATGCAATGTTTGGAATTTAAAAATAATATGTCTTTGAAGATATTGGTTAGATAAAATGTGTAAAAATGTACTTTAATGATTTTATGATAATTGTTCAATATGTTTGGAAACCATTTTTAGAAACATGTTTTTGAATGAACATAAATATCTGACTGTAGAGAGGGTATAGATGGGATTTTGTAAAAACAATTTGTTAACTATATTATGTACTGAATAGATGAAACATTATACAAAAACATGAATATATAATTAATAATCATAGATGAAGAATATTTAGGAATGTTATTGAGTGATGGTTTATAATATTTCATTTAATAAAGTATAGCCGTAAACAATCTTAAAAAAGAAATGATATTTTTCAAGAAACAATTATCTCCTGGTAACATGTTATCATACATTCCATGTATGAAATAGAAGTTAAATGAATATTTTAATAGCTTAAAAATAATTATATTAAAAATATATCAGAAAAAATCAATGCATATCCGCCTAAAAATGAATTTTGGTGCATTATAAAACATGAGTCTCAAAGATTGAAAATTGAGAGATAATTATTTTACCGATTTGGTAAATTTTGAAACATAATCCCTTGAAATAAAGGTCATAAAATGGATATGTAAATAAAAATTAATATAATTATTAGAAACATTTAATACGTCCATGTACATTATAAAATCTTCATAAAATGAATTGGAGCTGAATAAAAAATGTATCTCAGGGAAATAAAAGGTGATCTGAAATCCCTTTACCATTTGTCTTGACTCTATTAGTACACATACAAACCTCATGTATAATTAATATAAATTTACTATATGTCAATCAAAGAACCATGTTCTTACTTATAATAACATAAAGTCTTTTATTAATCCTTTATATTACCCTGTTGTAAATAATTCTATGTTTAGGTTTTACTTCAGGTAATATTTGATTTTTTTGCACATGTGTCTTAATTGGTGATATATTTTGTAAGGCCCCGACCCCAGTTACCCAGAGTCGGTACATTATATTAATATATTGGCATGATTACAAGGAAACATGTCCCGACGGACAAATTGGTTCAGCAGTACTGGATAATAGATTACATACATTATTGTTAAATTACACTTAATAACATAAAAAACAACATAAATAATCCTTTATGAATGCCACTATTCCCTTGTCTTAACCCTGTATATCAATAACAATACACTTCTTGGAATCCTGGGAAAAATAAAACATAGAAAGGGGTGAGCTCAGATTCTCATTAAGGATAACAATACAGCGGAAACTTTCATAAATAAGCATAAACATTTAAGTCAATGTATAACTAAAACAAAATCCTTTTAAACTTGAACATCATAATAATATGGAAAATATAAAATGAAGTAATTCCATTTACTTATTCACATGGTTATTTTACTAGTCGAATAATCACATGAAATATCACCAACCACTTTTATAATTATGGAATGCATAATGCCAGACTATCATAACCACATTGTCAAGGCCTTGTGCCAAGACTACAAATAAGATTTTGTCAAGGCCTTATGCCAAGACACTAGTTTGTCTCATGAGACCTACTGATGCATCAAGGAGCTATAGTGGTCTCCACCTATCACTTACTAAGTCCAATACATTCCTCATAGGAAAAGGTTTAAACCTAACATAAATATTCGTATTAAAACTGGCATACGAAATGTCAATAATTTATCCATAAACCATGAATGGTATAAAAATAACACATACACAGTAAAACATATCCCAAAACCTTCAATAAAATATTCAAGATTTGTATCATAATAAATCAACTTCAAACAAGATTAAAATCCGTTAAAGGATTTTGATAAAGATGAAAATGATTTGTAGTACTCATTGAGAGAAATATCCATTTTTCATGAAAACATTTAAAAGTCAAAAAATTTAGAAAAGAAGACATTTAATTACATTTTTTAATCAACGTGCCCCATAACACTTTGAAAATTTTGAAAGCTATTAACATTTTAAAACATTCATGCCCATTTAAATAAATCCTTAAAACCATTTTGAAAACATGGAAATTAATGAGTATGGTTTAGAAGAATAAATATTTAAAACATTAAAAATGATGTTTTGTAAAAGGTACCTTAAAATAATCCCTTAGAAAACTATTTTATGAAATATAAACAAAGGTAATAGTTTTTTTCCAATATATACTTACGTAAAAATAACCTCGGATAATAATGATATTGTGAAATTAACCCTTACCTCGTTGTAATCAATCAAGTCATATGAACAATAGTCAATAAACACCAAAATAATCACATAATATCATGAATATAAAGATAATAATGATAATATATATCAATTGGAAGTACAATATACACCACATGCTTTAAATAAGTGGTGAATAATGGAAATCTCCTGGAATTAAAATTGAGATAAGAAACCCCTTACCTCGTGTCCGACTTGACTCGTTCATTCTTTAATATCCTGAATAATAAACTAATGTAATTTATACTTTCTTAAGAACCTTTTTCATGTTTATTATTCATTTTATATCACTTATTACCATGTTATAAACATTATTTAATCATTTATGTTAATAACATTTGTTTTGTCGATATTTGGCACTTGAGTCAAAAATGAACACCTTATAGTTACAAGTTGTTCACATGGTCAAAAGATCATTATATACAGAATTATAGTCATGATTTAGATATCATATATATCATATATATCTAGTATATAAATGTATTTATAATATTACATATCATTTTGGGGTAACAATGAAATGCACCATTCATGGAGACGGTAAGCTGTGCATACGCATGAACGCTAAATTCATATATATTTCTTATTTTAATGGACTTAAAACATAATTATACATAGGTATATTATAATTATAGTATAATATCATATATTAAATCATTAACCCCGTCACTTATATTCCCCACATATGGTATTAACGAGTCATATCACTTTGAGGGGGCTGTAGTCCGCACTTCCTCAAATTAAATTATCGTGTTTACCCAAAATGGAAACCATTAAGGTATGATATAAAAGAAAAATAAAGAAGCATTAAAAATACATAAAAATAATATATATCATATATAAATATAGTTCCATCATAATGGCCACCAATAGAGGCGGTAGGATGTAAATTAACAATCATCGTTTCGTGAGGCGTTAGTTTTCCATCCACATAAACAATATGTTCTTCACCCATTAGATGGAGGTGTGTGTAAGTGTAAATCAAATACTACTCATAACAACATCCAGGTATATTGATGATACTGGTGATGTTATAAAAGAAATTAATAAAAAGATTTTAGGGGTTGGAGGAGTAAAATAAAAGAAAAGAAGTTGAGAGAAATTATTACCTTTAAATTGGGTAACTTCCTTTGGTTTGAACCGAAAGGACTCCTTGAAGTTCCTTCTTACTATGGTAAGGCTTCTAGGAGGAGGATAGTTATGTAGGGAGCTTAATTTGTCAGATTTGGGACTAGCCTAAAGGTTTGATAGGTGTGAATAATCGGTTAGAAGTGGTCTCCTTTTATAAGGGGGAGGATGGGCTCTTTAGGAAAGTGTGAAAGTATTATTTTATTATATAATAATATTTGGTTTCTAAAGGTCAAAAAATCATTAGAGTCGAAGCTAAGATGAATTGTGGTCTAAATAAAATCATCCAATAAGAATTTGACATGTTTTCGCTATTATTTTAATATTTATAATCTAATTTATTTAAATCATTTATTAATGAGGTAAATACTGCATCATTATATTGTACAAAAATAAAGTCTATTTTACCAAATTCAAAATATAGATGTTTCATTTATTAATTTAAAATTAATTCCCGTTGTCAAAACCAAAAGGGGTATTTTTAAGAGATAATAACTATCAGAAGATTGACACTTGTTTATATCCAATTTCAAAGTGAAATTACATACAATGACCAGAATTGGATTAAATGGTAAAAATATAATCTATTTGTACTTCCAAACCATTAAATTTTATAATTTAACACTATAAATTATTTTGATTAAAAAAGTTCTTTTAGTTAAAATATAGTATTTTTCAATATTCACCCAAATATGAATGTTATCAGAATAACACCAAACATTTATTGAAACTAAATTTTTATGTCCCGATTCTAAAGAAGAAGTTTATTTTTTCAAGTTGAATATATAAAAGATTCAAATATTTAATTTAAAAAGGGTTCACCATTAAAAGGGGGTAAAAGTGCATTTTTTAAATAATACTTCATTTATCTGAAAAAATCAATTAGTTCTTACATTATGTCTAAGAAACTCATAATATGGTTTCTAAAATTATAAGGATTGTATATAGTCCAAAATTCAGTTAATATTATCCATAACCGTTTTTGAACATCTAGTTTGTTAAGTTGTGGTGCGCTTGAACTCAGTGTTATGTGTCGTGCAAGTTATTGAATTACTTTGAAGAAATAACGTACTATGAAATCTTGGGGTGTTACATTCTTCCCTCCTTCATAAATGGAATCCTCGCAATTTGAAATTGTTCATCGAAAATATAAGGCTGAAAATAAAAAATACCTTTCTGGGAAAACTCACATCGGAAATTGGTTGATTAAAATTTAGTCATAATAATATGAAAAGGGGAATGAAAAAGTCACCACCAAATTATGATCTCGATTATGTGAACATTGGTTGAAATTTGAGACACATAATTGAAGGAAAAATATAAATATTTATAGGGTGTGATTGAGGTCATCAATCACAAACAATTGTAGAATGGTGGGCCTCATAGACACTGCACAGACCCGAATCCTGACGTATATAGATATTACATTACTTTTTTAGAATACATAATACATAACAAAAATAGACACACTAAGACCGTAATAGTTTAGTGTCTTTGGAAACCTGGAACGTAATCTTCTAATCGTGGTGAAAGATCTTCAACATCTCCCATAAAGATCTTCCACTTTTTGTTTCCTTACCTAAAACCTTTCTTTTAATCCTTGGGGAAAATTAAACATAAAAAGGGTGAGCTCAAATGCTCAGTAAGGGTAAGCATGGATAAAATAAAACAAACCATATACATTTGAACTTAAAAACATGAACATAATGTTTAAACATGAAAATATTGAGCAACGACGTAAAACAAGGAATCACATAAGTCATATATCATAATGGAACATAAATCATGATAACATAGCATGGGAATAAAACATGTAATTTTGGCATCCATTAAGCACATTTAATGATTTCTATAGTTGCCAAGGCATTAATTCCAAGACCATCTTAGTGGACAAAGTCCCTTTCTGAATCGAGTTCACTCCTCATTCCAGTCCTGTAATATTGATCTAGATTAACTTACCATTCCAGCCATGTTTATCTCATGTGATATAAATCTTTACCCAATGCATTGGAGGGAGATATAGGTCCCACCAATCTCATAATGAAATCATTCTTACTTGTGCCACAAAATGAACATAAAACATTCATCATAACCCAAAGAATAAAATGGGTTTCATAAACATCATCCCACCATCACATAATCCATGTAAATTAAATGGATATAATTTCATAATAAGAAAATTGAAACCATGAAAATCATAGAGACATTATACCTGAAACATACACATATGAAATAATTTCATATTAGATGGAAAATGGTTTTGATAAAACACTTGAAATGAATCCTTGAGGAAAATATCCTTTATTCTTTAAAATCATTTTCTTTTCACAAAATGTCATGCAATTGAAAAAAAAGGATTTTGTTGAAAATGGTGATGAAATATTTTGGAGGAAGCTTCATGAAAACAAGGCTTTATAAAACTATAAAAATCCTTTCATGTTGTATAAGTTAAAAAAACATTCTTCTCATACTTTTGCTGGAAAGTCAAAAAGTAGCTCGTAACGTAAAAAGAAGAAATATTCCTTACATACCCTATAGTAAAAGTCAAGAATGGGTAAAAAGAACTTTAATCATACATGAATACACTTTTATAAAACATGGACATGTATGATAGCAATAACCCCAATAAATACTTACGAATAAGCAATCTCAGATAAAAATGAGATGTGAAAAATTATCCCTTACCTTAGGTCTGATATGCTTCATACGTATTTGAAACTCCTGTATAATGATTTAAATAATGTCATTGACTTATTAAAAAATCATATTCATTGTCAATATATCATATATGGTTCACTTATGACTTTATATTACCCGTTCTTTTGTAAATTCCATGTTAAAAAGCGTTTTGGGTAAAATCGTTTCATTTGTCATCCGTGTTTTGACTTTTAATTATTCATATGATTACATAGATCATGTTTACTTAATTCAAGAATATAAAACATGATTTATATATAATATATATTCAGAATATACATATATATAATTGTTGATGCTCCTTTCGTCATAGAATCTAAAGATCGGAAAAGGGAATATCCGAGCTCAAAGTGATTTATCCATTGAAGAAAACATAAAAAATCAACAAAGGAAGAAAGGATCAACAAAAACATAACCGCGCAAGTTATCTAACTGGCGCGCAAGTGTACTTGCGTGGCTACCTTGGTCGCGCAAGTGACTTGCGCGACCTAAGTGGTAACCGCCCGGTAACCGCCCAAGGCCTTCTTTTGCCTATAAATAGACCATGTGGGCCCCCCATTTAAAAAAGATATTTTTCCAGAAACTCGGATTGAAGCTCCCGACGCCCAAGTCTCTTCTCAAAGCTTCCGGAACACTTCTAAGGTAATTTCTTACCTAGAACGGATGATCTAAAGAGAAGAAGGAAGGCCTAAGTGTTGAAACTTATCAAACACTTGCGCGCCGATTTATTTCCTTCAATATAACTTGTGCGTCCCTTTTCTGGTAGAACCTCAAGAGGATTCTAAAGGGTTTAAAAAAGAGTCGCTCAAATATTTCAATGCTGGTTGAAAATCGCACAAGTACACCATGAGTCACGCAGGTATACCTGCGCGACCAAAACTTGCGCACCCACGGAAGACTTTTGTGCCTTTCAAGACTTGCGCGCCCCTACCTTTTTGGGTGCCCATCTTGCCCATTTTACCCCTCTTAAGCCATTACACCTTTCCTTTTCAAGATTCAGTCTTCAAGACACTCTTCAAAGCCATTTATGGCATGATTTCTTGATTTGAATTCCTTATCTGAAAGGAATTCTGTGGAATATCTCTCAAAACCTAGTGATTTAAATATCCTTATGTCACTAAATATAGAGAGTTCATTCATTCAACCTCATCCTTTAAGATGAGAGAATCCTTAAATTGGGCATCCTTTTCAGGAGTAAGCCCCAATCATAATCCTTTAACTTGGACATCCTCCTCAGGAGTAAGCCCCAAACCTTAATTCCTAACCTGGGTCTCCTTTTTAGGAATAAGACTCAGTCATAATCATGGGCATCCTTTTCAGGAGTAAACCCCAAGTCCCTTAACCTGGGTCTCCCTTTTTAGGAATAAGACTCATTCATAACCTGGGCCTCCTTTTTTAGGAGTAAGTCCCAGTCATAATCTTGGGTTTCCTTTTCAGGAGTAAACCCCAAGCCCCGTTAAATTTCTCTTAACCAGTCCTAATTTACCCTTGATTTGGGTTTCCTTTTCAGGAGTAAAACCCAATCATAAGTCCCCTCCTAACTTGGGCATCCTCCTTAGGAGTAAGCCCCAAGATTAGAGTATTCAAATCTCCCTAAAGCACATATACCTTTATGGACCCTGTTCTTGGATTTTCTCCCTAAAAGTGAATCCTAAACCTTCATCTATCTGGGCAGTCCTACATACCTAACCCCCAAACAATTTCTTATGATTGCATCTTTCATGGCACAATTGTCTAATTTTTACCAATACCTCTTGTTTCTCACACCGAGCATGACTCACGTGAGCTTAGAGTGTAAAAGTAATTATGACATTCTTCTTTGAGCCATCAATCATAAACATCATACTCCATTACTCGAACTACGTGGGTTCTGATTCCTTTTCCAAAACAAAGGATATGTAGGTAGCCCATTTATGGGTTCGATCCCAACTTTGAAATAATCCCTGTCCTTCTGAATGATAATAAACTTCAAGTGCCCCACTGAGTGGCTTTAAAACCAGCCTGGTCATCATAATGACCAAGAGACTTTTATATAAATGTTTTGAAGGATACCATTGACCAAGAATCTCTAAACAGATATAGATGATTCTCTATTGATGAAGAACCTCTAATACATATAAAAGATTCTCTAAATTTCTTGCATATTTAATCATTGATTGTTAAAACTAAAGGAAAGCACATTTTATACTTGGTAATGTAATAAGGATTCACGAACATAACATAAATCTATAAAGAGAGTCCCGGAGTAGACAATAATTCCCCTCAAAACGGTGTGATGAGTCCGACCTCCCATCCTCTCGACCAATGAAAATTCCTAAGCCTCATTAGTCCACAAGCTAATGAGCGCCTACCTTTGGAAAGTGGGTCCAAACGGATGTGGAATCATTGGATGTTTCCGGTTCTACGAACAAACCCGCTAGAAACTGATCGGAACGTTTGAATCTCCCGTCAAGGAGGTCATCCTCGAAATCCGTCGAGGAAACAAAAATTGTGAACCTGACGTGAATCCTTAACCAAGTTAAAGTGATGTTATTCTTATTTGTTAGGCCCCTTGGTCCAACAAAGCAATCATTGACTTGTGCTCATCCAAAAGATGCAGTGGCCAGATTCATCTTGATTATGTCTGTTATATGGAACAGGCACTCTTTTCTCAAGATCTTCTGCAAAATGGATTTCCTTAAATTCACCCCTGTGAATACTGCTGCTGTGAACACCTCTACTATGAGGTCTGCTGCTGTGAAAACCAATGCTGCTACTCCTGCTGGAACGTCATCCGCTCTAAGGATGACATCACCAACTCAGCGTCTTCAACGCTGGGTTTCTAATGCACTGGTTAAGGAGTACCGTCGCAACGGTACTATCCCAACTCTGTAGGCCGCTCGTCATGCCCTACAAGTTAACAACTCTACCTGGTCGTCCGGACAACGGCGACCAGCGATCAAGAAGCAGGCGGTGCTGACTACCGTCTCCAACCGTTTCAGGTCGTTATCCCCGGAACGCAATTTCCATTCACTCCCTTACTCTGAGGAAGTGAATGAGCAGGTCCCGCAGGACCTTAATTCAAAAGGACATGAGTCCTTCTCAAGGGCTCCCATCAACAATCGTCGCCAGACTCGTGCGGTAGTGCGCCCTCAACATGATGAGGGTACCGACTCCAGGCATTCAGATCAGGTTCCTTGAACCCGAGCAGGCAATATGAACTGCCAGAGACGGAATACGGTTAACAATAGGCAGGTTGTCATCCCTGCCATCTCCGGAGAAGTCCACCAACCTAACTTGGTGGCAAACAACGAGCAGGCACACACACCTGCCCGTTTTAATTCCGCTGTCCAGCAGACTCGTCTGGCAGCATCAAGCCAATCCCGCCAGGCAATTCTGGCGGAGTACTGTAGGCAGGAACATACACCTGCTTATACATCACCAGTTAGTCAGCAGGCTCGTCTGACTACATATGATGGATCTCTTCAACCGTGTTTGGCGAAGTGTAATCAGTAGGAACATACACCTGCTAATACTAATCAAGCCTACCAACAGTCTCGCTTGGTAGCGCACAGAGAAGTCAGTCGGAAAGTCCCGACGACAAACAGGAGGCAGACTCAACTCTCTGCCTCCACACTTGAGTACTGTCAGGATTCACTGACAGGAAAAGGAGGACAGGAGCAGGCACATACACCTACTCCAAGCCCGGAATGGACGTATATCCCCGTTCCGGCGGCTGAAGTCACCAAACATATTTTGTTAATGGTGAAAGAGCAGAAGCAAATTCCTGCTCATATTCTGGATGCTTGCCAGGATATCATAACATCTTCAGCATCATCACAGGGACATACACATAAATCTATCCCTAGCAGTGGAGTGACACATCAACGATTCACTCCGGAACAGACACACACATCTGTTCCAGTCGAAGAGGGTTATGGGGCATACTCCCCCATATCATACGGACAACCAAGTCAGGCACATACACCTGATTTGAGTGGAGATCGTCAGCCTAACCTGACCATCATTCCTGATCAGGCACATACACCTGATCAGAGCAATCACTTTCGTCATCAAGTGGTTTCTAAAGTGAGTAAGAAGGCATCTAAGAAAAAGATCCGCCCATCGCAGTCAGGAGATCAAAGGCCAATCTGTAACCAAGCCTTGCTCGATGCTGGAGTTCTTGAAGCCCTCAGACATTTATCTGTCGGAATTCAAGATTATACTCCCTCAGTTCCCAATAACAGGAACATTAATTCTGAAGGTCCTCAACAGACACTTCCTCATGAAGACTTGCTTCATGAAAATTCGGTCAATATTGAAGTTTCTTCTTCAGATTAGAGCCACAGGAACACTCTGTGTGGTCAGAAGACCAAGGAGAAAGAGATTTCATCTTTTGATGTAACCCATCATGACGGTCCTCCTCATGGTGATGAACTTCGCTGCGAAAGTCCTCTCCGCAGTAGTGATTCACGTTGTCTCTAAAATTCTTCAGAAGGCAATGTAGTGACGAGAAAGCCCTCCTATCTCGAGGCACTTGCAAACTTAAAACCAGTAATGTCTGATGCTTTACTATCGGCAGGTTAAACTCTTTCTCCATCAGAAGATAGCCTGGGGTTCAGGTTATTCTCCGAACCATCCCTGGGTCATTCATCTTCCAACATGAATAGTGATCTCTCTACCAATCTTGTTGAATCTGATGAAGCAACAAGGAAACACCAACTCTGGTCAAAACAGGTAGAAGAATCTTCATTTAATGATAAAGTGTAAATTCTGAACATGTGGAAAAAACTGGCAAAAGGTGAAGTACCAGTCATGTTTTGGCCTTCGGCTGACTCCCAGTACGACATTCCAAAGATGTTGACGGATGATGGAATCCATGATATTCGTCTCAACATATGGAAAACTCTTTGTCAATTAAAGAAGAAGGTATTATCTTACGATGAATATGAAAATCATCTTAAGATAATAGAAGGGTTACAACGTCAGATTGATTTGGCATCTCTATCAGTCTCTCAGTATCTGAAGGCTGAAAAGCAACAGAGAACCCTTCAACGTTCATGCCTTGGCGCACTAAGAAGATTGCGTCAGTTAATTTCCAATGCTCCATCTGATGTTAATATCATAGGATGGGGTGTTCACGGAGCACTACATTTCACAGTGCTTTCCAGTCAGCAAAGCCCGCCGAAAATGGTCTCATGCAATGTTATTGCCCATGGCCGGCCACAGTCAATGGGCTTTGTTCATAATCAAAAGCTTTCTCAAAAACAGGCTTCAACTAGTTCCTCTCAAAATCAAGTATATAGAGAACAAGTTGTTGAATTGTGCCTACATCAAGCAGACGAGAATATTGCACAAGCCTCTCGTCTAGAGCAAACACGTCATCAAATGACAGAAGTTTCGGAAATCATCCAACGGTCTGTTGAACCAGGTGATAAAAGTGGATACAGGTTAATGCATCTAGCTAATTTCCGAACTAAGATTCGCAAGATCAAGAGGGATTTTAAGAAGATCTCAGACATAGCATGTCAAGAGACACCCCAGCTTGCCAGACTGGGGACTTCTCTAACCCAACCCTCAGAGTCAACAAATGGGATTCGAGGAGTTGAGCGGAAGCAGCAGGAACATCCCCAGTCCACCGAACTGGGGACTTTTTCAAATCCTCAATCCCTCCCTCAGAGAAAGTCAGTATTCTCTCGATTAGGGAATAAGCCTCATGAGGAACGAAGAGCCAAGCTATCAAGAGATTCTCTCCAAGTGACGGTTTTCCAAGAAGTTCCTGAGGGATCAAGTCAACGGAATGCCATGTCTCATCATGGACATAGAAGAAGACAATATCACAGAAATGCTGATAGAAAGGATTCCATGCAATATTCATCCATTAATGTCATCAATGTCGTTTCTGCTGATTCACCAGATGAGGCTCAATCAGAGGGATCAGACGAAGAGGTTCCTGCTCAAGAAGTTGCGCACACAGACTTAAATGAAGAAGGTGTGCGCACACGTAACCAAAGGCTTACCCAAAATCTGGGTATTCCTTCAAGTAACCCACTTCCCCCTCTCCGAAAAGGATCCAATAAGGGGAAAGGAAAGAATCAGGTTACTTCTCACCCTTCCTCTGAAGGAGGCCAATCGCTCTCATTAGAGCAAAGGTTTGCACAACAGGAGGAAGAAATGAAAGAATTAAGAAGGTTGAATGTAGAACTACTTCAGAGTAGTCTTCTTCTTAAGAATGATGAAGTCCGACAGCCCAAGGAATTTGTTGTAACTACTGCGATGGATTAGGAATATCCTCCTTTATCAGTACACCCTCAGAGGTCTAATCCTACGGGTCAAACGCAACAATGGTTGGCAGCACCACCATCAGTTGCAGCACCAACCACCACGTTTGTCCAAGCTCCATTCATTGCACCTACCCAAAACCAAGTTCAACCTGACATTTATCAAAAGTTAATAACTAAAATTGAGTCATTAATAGCTCGGTTAGAAACTATGGAAGGGAAACGGGCGCAAGTTCAACCTGAAAAGAAAGTTTACCCTGAATGGGTAGATTCAATTTCTCCTCCATCCAGTTTTGGAAACCCTTTTTCCCTACTTTCAATGGATCGGGCGACCCTGAACAACATTTGACGCATTACGTGTCTTGTTGTGATCCTATGATGGGAACTCCAGAGCAGCAAGAAGCAGTGAAACACAGATGCTTCGTGCGAACCTTGCAAGGACCAGCTTTTGTCTGGTATACAAGCTTGCAATCCCGGTCAGTCATCGGATGGGAGGATCTTTGTCAAAAATTCCTTCTTCATTTTAGCTCAACTTTTCCAAAAAACGACAGTTTTTGATCTTACAAACTGCATGCAAAGGGAGAATGAAAGATTATCTGATTTCATTGCTCGTTGGAAGGGATTAACGTATTCCTTGAGTTTAGCACTCCCTCAGGAGGAATTGTTGCCAATCTGTGTGGCAAATTTGCGTGACGAATTACGCACGCCATTGATCCCTGTGAAATACACAGGAGGGTTTCGAGACCTTACTTCAATCGCTCAATAGATTGAAGATTCCCTTATACAGGCTAAGGTTAAATCTCGTGTAATTCCATCAGCTCTAGGAAGAAGAATGGGTAAAGCAGAAACTGCTACAGTTATGCTTAAACAAGCACCTGTACCTATTTCTACTTCAAAACCGTCATCTTCTTGAAGGGATCCACCTCCTGAATGCCAACAACAAAGGTTGTTTTGTCCAAATGATCAAAAAGATCAACGACGAAAACAATTTGAGGATATGAAGAGTAAAACATACTCTTTCCGAAGTGAGCAAGTTCCTGGTTACTTCATTTCAGCTCTGGAAAATAATTTGGTTCAATTACCAGTGCCGAAGAGGCCAAACAAGGAAGGAGATGAAGACCGTCCCAATTATTGTCCCTTTCATCAAATGTTGGGGCATCCCATCCAGGAGTGTTTTGTCTTTAAAGACCTCCTGCAAAAGATGGTCGACTTGGGACAAGTCAAATTGAAGGGTTCTTCAGCTCATGTAGCGTGTATTACCGCTACAGATCCAGAGGAAGGAGGCGAGTGGCAGGAAGTCAAAAGAAAAACTGCAAAAAAATATGATGATTGGATAGTCAGAAAGACAATCAATCGGACCCATTCCATTTTGTGAACACAATTGAAGAAGCCAATTGTGTCTCCTACAAAAGCTGCAGTAAAGCCTCCATCAAAAGATAAATCCTCAAAAGGGCTGCGCAATTCAAAGAAGAAAGAGGAATCAGGAGAAGATGAGTATGTATCAAAGCCTAAATTGTCTTTGACTCTAGCAGATTTCATGCCATCTACATCAAAGCTACGGGCACCGTCCCATCAAACGGCACAGCCTAAACAGGCTAACTAGGCAGAGTCTTTATCAGACGAAGAGTTAATCTTTGGTTCTATTAATATGATTCAATTAATAGATTCATATTCCAGTCTTGATGAGCCTGAATTCTCTGTATCAAATAAGGGTATCCGAGGATGTTCTAGAGGTTCAGGATACAGGGGAAGACGTGGATCTTTCTGAAGCCACTACTCTAATTTTACCCTTGCTAGCACTGTATATGCAGCAGAAACTCGTGGTAGAGCCCTTCAGTGAGCTCAAAAAGGACAAGCAAGTTCTTCTGCCAATGGCCAACTCAGTTTTGGCACAGTTATTTTGGAAGACCGATTAAAGATCCATCTTCTTTATCTCAGCAAGTAAATGGATCTAATCTGTCTAATCTTCCAAAACCAATGATGTTGCCAACTTCAATACAAGATGCATCAGCTTCCAAAGCATCTGCTTCCAAGGTACCTGCTAAACCGCATATTCCTATTGGGAAACGCAGACCTCTAGATCAAAAGTATGATATATTGAAACTCTTGGCCCATGTACCATCCAAGTTATCAATTTTGGATGCTTTGAATCTGTCAAAAGATCTTCGAGAAGCACTCATCGAAGCTTTGTCAAGTCCTCAGGGGTTTGAAGCTGAAATTGCTGCAGCTGAAATCTATCACATAGAGAATAATCCTGCAGAATGCCAACCAGTGATATCTTTTACTGATAAAGATGAATATGATGTTGTGCATGGGCACATAAAACCTTTGTACTTATCTGGAAAGGTCAATGGTATAGATGTTCGAAGATCTTTCAATGACAATGGTTCAGGAGTCAAACTCATTCCCATTCGTACACTTCGTCGATTGGGCCTCACGGAATCTGATTTATCTCCTTCTACCATGATGTTGCAAGGATATGATAAAAATGAACAATAACCACTGGGAGAAGTTACACTCAGAACTCAGTTTGGAGATCTTGTTTCCAATTCGGATTTCATGATTGTTGATCAGGACTCAGCTTTCAATATCTTGCTTGGAAGACCCTGGCTACATCAGCATGCAGCTATTCCGTCATCATACCATCAATGTCTCAAATACTATTTCGATGGTCAAGTTGGAACATTGTATGGTGATAAAGCCCCGTTCAAGACATGTGAGTCTCAATACATTGAGGCGGAATTTTATCACATGAAGGGAAGAGAAAAATCTACAATGAAGGAAATTACCAAAGTTAATGCTCCATATGGTTTGGAGAAAATTCCAATAAATCCATTTTCACATGTGAGTACAGATTATGTGTTACCTATCAGTCAAATTGACAAAATAGGCCCAAATCAAAATACTCTTATGGAAATATCCAAAATGTCAATTACGGAAATCGAGCCAGACAACATGGGAGGAATTGGTAACTTACCATGCAGTGATGAAAGCATAAGTGGTGACGTTTTCATTTCGTCTGCTGAAATCCAACAAGTCTATAATTCGCTAATCAGGCCAGAAAAAGTTATAGCAATACCAGAGGTGAATAATTTTGTCGATTCTCAATCCATCATCTCCTCCTTATTTCCCAAATAATACCCTTTATCATCAATAGGGTCGGAAATGGAAGCTTATTCTTTAAAATGTGAAAATTTTGACATCTTTTATGATCATGAGAATTTTGTTTTTTCATCTACTTTGCAAGTAGAAACAGAAGAAATAACACATGATGAAGAGGAAGAGGAAGATCTTAGAGATGCTCCTCCAGCATTTGAAGAGGGTATCTCTACCACTGTGGATGAACTCAGAGAAATAAATCTGGGTACAGAGAAAGATCCATGCCCCACTTTAATTAGTGCGGCCATGACCCTTGAAGAGCAAGAGATGTATATTTCTTTTCTAAAGAAAAATAAAGTTATTTTTGCTTGGAATTATACAGAAATTCCTGGCCTTGATCCTGATATTTCCACCCATCATTTGGGTTTTCCAAAAGAACATCGAGGATTCAAGCAAGCCGCGAGAAGAACACACCCAACCTATGCTTCTAAAATTGAAGCTGAAGTGGATAAGCTGATCAAAGCTAACTTCGTCAGAGAAGTTCAATATCCCAAGTGGTTGGCTAATATTGTCCCTGTAAAGAAGAAGAACGGACAAATTAGGGTTTGCATCGATTTCAGAGATCTTAATCGGTATTGTCCTAAAGATGATTTCCCAGTTCCGATTACAGAACTCTTAATTGATACGACGGCTGGCTATGAAGTACTTTCTTTCAGGGATGGATATTCTGGATATAATCAGATCCGAATGTCCCCAGAAGATGAGGAATATACAGCCTTCAGAGCTCCTCAAGGTGTGTTTTGTTACCGGGTGATGCCCTTTGGATTAAAGAATGTAGGTGCAACATATCAACGCGCCATGCATCGTATCTTCAAATCTCTTTTAGGGAAGTTTGTTGAATGCAATGTAGATGATTTGGTGGTTAAATCCAAACAATGTTCTAATCACTTGGTTGATTTGGAAGTCATATTCCACAAGCTTCGACAACATAATTTGAAGATGAACCCCTTAAAATGTGCTTTTGGGGTAACCTCAGGAAAATTCCTCGGCTTTGTTGTACGCCATCGCGATATTGAAGTCGATCCTGAGAAGACCAAATCAATCCTTGGTATGTCACCTCCTCATAATTTGAAAGAATTAAGAGGACTTCAAGGACACTTAGCCTATATTCGGCGTTTCATCGCCAATTTGGCAGGCAAAAGTTTACCCTTTACCAAATTATTGAAGAAAGGAGTCACTTACCAGTGGACTGAAGAATGTCAAGAAGCATTTGATGTTCTCAAGAAATACCTCTTGAGTCCACCAGTACTCATGCCACCTGTTGAGGTTAGACCTCTTATCCTCTATGTGACAGCTTTAGAGCGATCATTGGGTGCCTTTCTCGCTCAAAAGAATGATTTTGGGAATGAAAATAGTCTCTACTATCTCAGTAGAACTATGCTTGAAGCAGAAACCCGGTATTCAAGTATTAAAAAGTGCTGCCTAGCATTAATCTTTGCAGTTCAGAAACTGAGACACTACCTGCAACATCATGAGGTCCAATTGGTATCTTGTAATAATCCGCTCAAATTCATCCTTAGTCGTCCAATGCTTACAGGACGTCTGGCATGGTGGGCGGTTATTCTACAGCAGTTCGACATTCAGTATGTGTCTCAAAAGGGAATTAAGGGCCAAGCTCTGGCTGATTTCCTGGCTGAACATCCTTCAGTGGAAGACACTTATTCAGATATCGAACTCCCTGATGAGGAAGTTTTCTCTATTCAAGAGAGTCCTCAAACATGGGAAATGTATTTTGATGGTGCTTCTAGAAGTCCAACAGGGAACAAAATGGAAAATCCTAAATTCAACAAAGTTGGTTTAGGAATTGTACTCATATCTCCAGATAAGGCAGTGTTACCTTATTCCTTTTTGTTGTGGGAAGGTGGTACCAATAATGAAGCTGAATACCAAGCTCTCATTACAGGCTTGGAGTTAGCGCTTCAAGCACAAGTGAATCACTTAAAGGTGAAAGGTGGTTCAGACCTGGTAATCAAACAAGTCAATGGGGATTATGCCATCAGAAAAGAAGAATCAATCCCTTTGTATGATTACGTCAGAGAGTTAATGTCGGAATTCCCTTTAGAACCGACATTTTCTTATGTCCCAAGATCACAAAATGCTCAAGCTGATGCACTAGCTAATATGGCCACAACTTTAGCAAATCCAAATCGGGACGAGACAACCAACTGTATTGCCCACCGTCGTGCAATTTCACCTTATGTTCAAGTCAGAACAGAGGAAATTAATGAAATTAGTCCCATTCCTGAACCTTATGGTCATACTACAGGATGGATGTCACCTATCAGGGAATACCTTCAAAATGGAACACTTCCACCTGATAGAGCCGAGAAAGAGCAAATTCGGCGACGTGTGGTCAATTTTACTCTTTATGATCGCCGAAACCACCTCGAGAAAATTCTCTACAAACGTGGTTTTGATGGAGTTCTCTTTCGATGTATTTATGGTGAAGAGACAATGGCTGTCATAAAAGAAGTGCATGCAGGAGTATGTGGTGCCCACCAGTCTGGACATAGATTGTCTGATCAAATTCGAAGGCTTGGATACTTTTGGCCTTCAATGATACAAGATTGTGCTAATTTCACAAAGAAGTGTCATTCATGCCAAGTATATGCCAATTTCATTCATAAACCTCCAGAGTTTCTTCATACATCTAAATACTCATGGCCATTTTCCACATGGGGAATGGATGTGGTGGGACCTTACCCTTCAGCTACGACCAAGCAGTTTAAGTACATTCTTACTGCTACTGATTTCTTTTCCAAATGGGCAGAGGCAGTACCTCTCAAAGAAGTCAGTTCTAAATGCATTTTTAGCTTCATCAAGTCTAACATCATTACTATATTTGGTGTCCCTCATACCATATTGACGGACAACGGCACCAACTTCTGTTCTTCTGAGGTAAAGAAATTGTATCAAGAATACAACATTAAGTCCAACCATTCATCTCGATATCATGCAGCGGCTAATGGCCAGATAGAGGCCATCAACAAGACTCTTTCAAATATACTTCAAAAGATGGTGGATAAAGATAAGAGGTCATGGCCTGATAAACTCTTTCATGCTTTATGGGCTTATCGGACTACCACTCGCAATGCAACGCGGTCAACTCCATATTCATTGGTATATGGAACAGAAGCAGTCTTGCCAATTGAAGTTCAATTGTCCTCACTCAGAATAGCCATTTGTGATCAGTTATCTACAGATGAGCAATCCCAAAAGCGGTTGAATGAATTGGAACAGTTAGATGAGAAAAGATTGTGCACTTTGCACCAATTGGAAATCTATTAGAATCGAATAGCACGAGCTTTTAACAAAAAAGTTCGTCTTCGTTCATTCATTCAGGGAGAATTGGTATTGGTTCTCAGAGCACCAATGATACCAGGAAAGAAGCCTCCCAAGCATGATCCAAAATGGGAAGGACCTTATTCAATACATAAGGTCTACTCCAATGGAGCATATTCTATAATCTCAAGGGATGGAGAACACATCACGACTCCAACTAATGCCAGATTTCTGAAGAAGTATTTTGTATAAACACAAAATATTGTTCCCAGATCCAAAAACAATCACATTGGTTCATGGTATTGTCCCTGCTACATGACACTAAACTGTGCAGCACCAATAGTCCTAACTGCAAGACTTTAAACTGCATAGTCCCTATATTATGTCCTACATGACACTAAACTGTATTATGTCCTATCTACATGACATTAAACTGTACAGAAGTTCCATATTTTGTCTGAGATGACATTAAACTATATTGTGTCTTAGCTTCATGACATTAAACTGTGTGGCACTTCCAACGTCCAGCATGACGATAAACTGTAAAAAGTCCCCAGAACTGATATCCTCGTATTTTTTCACTTTAGTCCTAGCTACATGACTTTAAACTGTACAACACCAGTTCGTCCTTGCTATATGACGTTAAACTATACAGCAATGGTCCAGTATGACTTTAAACTGCAACTTCGTCCCACACGACATTAAACTGTGAAAATGTTCCCTAAACCGTCCAGCATGACCTTAAACTGCATCATCCCTGGTCCATGTATATGACCATAAACTATTTGAAAATCCTTTATGTCCAGCAAGACGTTAAACTGTGACGTCCTAACTACATGACGCTAAACTGTATAAAAGTCCCTCACGTCTGGAAAGACGTTAAACTATATAATCTCAAAAGTCATGTATGACATTAAACTGCACCATTCACGGTCCATGCGTATGACCTTAAACTATTCGCACTTTCGTCCGACATGACGTTAAAATGGTACACTCTTTTGTCCTTACTGCATGACATTAAACTGCACAGTCCCCCTTTCGTCCAATATGACGTTAAAATGTATTGTCCCCATCGTCCTAACTACATGACGCTAAACTGTACAGAAAGTCCTTGATATGTCCTAGATGACATTAAACTGTTATTTTGTCCCTGCTACATGACACTAAACTGTGCAGCACCAATAGTCCTAACTGCAAGACTTTAAACTGCATAGTCCCTTTTTTATGTCCTACATGACATTAAACTGTGCATCGTTAAGGTTGTTATTACCTCTTGTTTCTCAGACCGAGTATGACTCACGTGAGCTTAGAGCGAACATCAACCATAACACTCCCTTTGGGCCACTAACCATGTATAAGTCCCAACAACATTTTTTATTTAGATCATTGTCCACAAGAACAACTTGATCATTAATTCATTCTTTAATTGAACTACACGGACTTTGATCCTTTCCCTCCAGGCTGGGTATGTAGGCAACCTCCCAGGGTTGAAGCCCAAAAACAATCTCTTCACATCGGTTCACCACCATCTCATATGATGTTGATTCGTGAAACCGCCCCTGGAATCAATATCTTTACATTGATTCACTTTCGTCCTTGTTATATGACGTTAAACTATACAACACTTTTGTCCCATACGACAATAAACTACAATATTCTTTGATTTCCTCATTTGAGAAGGAACCATTATTGACATTGATTTTTTAAATCATGTTTCATTTTCAAAAGACTACGTGCATACATGGTAATGCCTGAGCTTTTTATCTTAGGTTAAACCATCATTGCACTAAAGTCCCCTTTCACCCTTCACATATATGAACCAAATTTGTAAAAAGGGTAGTTCTAGAACTACGTGGACTTGATTCCCATCCTTATGGGATACGTAGGAACATTCGAGTGTCCCTCGAATCCAGTCCCAAGTCTTTTTGGGCCTAACCCCAAATTTCACTTTCAGTCCCTTGGCTGAAATGTCCTCATGAAAACACACACTGTGTATTCATTATTATGGTCCGAATTCTATGACCCTAAACTAAGATCACTCATACTTTCATCCTGCACGACGTTAAAGTGCATTTCAAGAACTACGTATGGCTTGATTCTCATTCTTATGAGATACGTAGTGAAGTCCAGGTTTTCAGGACCCAGCCACAACATGATTATGGTTATCATTGACCTATGTATCTCTATATACATTGAACAATACCCATCTTTATGTGTTATAATCCTAACCTTAAATATTTTCAGATCTTCATAACCCTTTTTCATGACTTCTAATCACAAAAATGTCAAACGTCTGAGAATTCTTTTTGCCTGACTATGCAGCACGTGCCCATAGGTGGCCTTGCATAAACAGTCCACAAAACAGACTTGTCAGCCAAAAGATGCTATTTATTTGACCATGCAGCCAATGCCCTTAGGTGGCCCTACATATTTCAACCCCCAAACGGGTTTGTTAAATAATGGTAACTTCATTCTTGGGAAGAATGCCTCTTTTGTCCTTATTTGTCTTAAACGACAGTATATAGGGATTCGCAAAAAATAGCCATCCTTAACATATTTGTCCGATATCCTTTTTCATGATCTGAAAGTATTCATGTCTATGGTTTATTCTTCTTCCCTACGTTTGGGTCAGACCTTCGTAGGAGTGATGTTCATCCAGTTCTTCGATATTCTTGTTCGGAAATATCTTCTCCATATTCAAGTACCTCTTTCCATACAACAAACTCTATACTTTAGAAAATTTCAATCTCCATAAACTTTCACTGGCTTTTAACACTAGGAAAGTAAATTTCTTGGAGTTCTTTTTCCTGACTATACAGCACGTGCCCATCGGTGGCCTTGCATAAACAGTCCACATAACAGACTTGTCAGCCAAAAGATGCTATTTATTTGACCATGAAGCCAATGCCCATAGGTGGCCCTGCATATTTCAACCCCCTGACGGGTTTTGTTAAATAATAGTAACTTTATTCTTGGAAACTACTTCTTCTAATGCCTTTTAGCTCTTTTTCATATCATTCCTCAGATTCAAATATTCTTAAGCCATAGTTTACATTTTTTTCTCTCATACTTGAGTATGGTAATATGTTTTCAGATAAATTGTCAAGGAATTGAATCAATTTTAATCCATTTTGGTCAAATCTATTTCGACCTTAAACATTAGCCCCTTTATGTCCGGCGTGCATGACTCTAAACTACCCACACAAAAGAAAAAGGAACTCTGAATAAAAGTCAAGTTCCAGCTCACTAAATATACATTTATGTGTAATTTAGGTAATATTGAGAAATTAAAAAGTTCAAAGTTTGTAGGATTATATGTAATAATCCTAGTAAAAATCAAACTATGCTTACTAGGCCCATTGGCTTAAGTAAATTTGAAGCAGGTAATGAAAGAATGCAGGTACAAATGATTGAAGACGAAAGTGTTTTTCATTGATACACAAGAGTTAGAAGGACATCCACAGACTGGAGTCTCTTCTCTTTTTCGAGAATTACAAGAGGCTTTCAACATAACACTTCATTTGATTTACGGCATCCCGAGCTTCATCAGCAACCACCTGGAATTCATTCATTCAACTGGATACAATAAGAGATGTAGTGATACTAGCTCTTCTTGGAACTATTGTAAAAGGATGTTCTTGAGTGCGGTTTGAGAAAATTTTCTACTGATCAAACAGTGACTCTGTTTCTGTCCAAGAGACTTGGAAGATGGATACATGGATTTGAGAATGGAGCATTGGAAGTAAAGAACCATTTGGAGAGAGTACTCTTTTCAGATATTGCTCTAATACCATGTTTGTCTTTTCTCCACCAACCGGCAGTGGAAAACATTTCAGCCCATGGGTTTGCGATTTTCATATCTACAAGGAAATGACATGGAGGAAGAATTTGAAAGTTCTGACCATTGTTGTTGCTCTTAATGCACAGCATAACCGAAATAGAGGAGTAGCAGTGCAGCTGCATCTCAGGTGTATAATTGTTTGCATTTGGAACATTGACTCCTTGCAGATGACCATGACCACACAGAGGCAGATGGATGCTCTGTGGGAAATTAAGATGATATTTCTTCAAGTACTTATCCAAATCTGGGAGAGTGATGTCGTAGATATCATAGTAATCATGGCCAATGATGTTCATCATGTCATCAATCCGCTTGCTAGCCAGTTCATCAGCCGTTCCAATTCCCTTAGGAGCCATTGAATCTGCACAAAAGTTGAACAAATTTAACTCTTAAATGGGTTTATTTTTCATAAAATTTGTGAAAGAATTCGGGAAAAATGGCCAAGGCATTAAGTCGCGCAAATCTAAACAATGGCGCGCAAGTATTTCGTGTGCCGCGCTAGTTTTTGACGCGCAAGTATAAACCGCGCAAGTACGAATACCTTTACAGGAGCGCGACAGCGAGGGAACAGTGGAAAAGAGACTTGCGCGGCTTAGGTGACCTGTGCGGCGAGAGCTCGACATGGTATGATGTCCGGAAATCCGTATACTTATACGGAGGTGAGGCCATGTATTTATAGGCCAGGAAGCCTATCTGCGCGCCGTAGCCAGAGCGCTTAAGGCCTGCGCGACGAAAACTTGTGCTCCTCCCTCTGTGCACTGAAGACTTGCGTGCCCCCCTTTTCCTTTGAATGGATTCGATTTCCCCAGAGTCCGATCCTCATTTCTCTCCGGATCCAACTCTAAGGGGGGACTTTTGTTGACGCTCCTTTCGTCACAGAATCTAAAGATCGGAAAAGGGAATATCCGAGCTCAAAGTGATTTATCCTTTGAAGAAAACATAAAAAATCAACAAAGGAAGGAAGAAAGGATCAACAGCAACATCACCGCG
The DNA here is from genome assembly GCA_963277665.1 of Viscum album. Lineage (NCBI taxonomy): Eukaryota > Viridiplantae > Streptophyta > Magnoliopsida > Santalales > Viscaceae > Viscum > Viscum album. The sequence continues at coordinate 171,884,233 of OY728119.1, read as the reverse complement.
CATGTTATCTAACTGGCGCGGAAGTGTACTTGCGCGGCTACCTTGGTCGCGCAAGTGACTTGCACGACCTAAGTGGTAATCACCCGGTAACCACCCAGGGCCTTCTTTTGCCTATAACTAGACCCTGTGGCCCCCCCATTTAAAAAAGATCTTTTTCCAGAAACTCGGATTGAATCTCCCGACGCCCAAGTCTATTCTCAAAGCTTCCGGAACACTTCTAAGGTAATTTCTTACCTAGAACGGAAGATCTAAAGAGAAGAAAGAAGGCCTAAGTGTTGAAACTTATCAAACACTTGCGCGCCGATTTATTTCCTTCAATATAACTTGCGCTTCCCTTTTCTAGAAGAACCTCAAGAGGATTCTAAAGGGTTTAAAAAAGAGTCGCTCAAATATTTCAATGCTGGTTGAAAATCGCGCAAGTACACCATGAGTCGCGCAGGTATACCTGCGCGACCAAAACTTGCGCGCCCACGGAAGACTTGTGCGCCTTTCAAGACTTGCACGCCCCTAACTTTTTGGGTTCCCATCTTGCCCATTTTACCCCTCTTAAGCCATTACACCTTTCCTTTTCAAGATTGAGTCTTCAAGACACTCTTCAAAGCCATTTATGGCATGATTTCTTGATTTGACTTCCTTATCTGAAAGGAATTCTGTGGAATATCTCTCAAAACCAAGTGATTTAAATATCCTTATGTCACTAAATATAGAGAGTTCATTCATTCAACCTCATCCTTTAAGATGAGAGAATCCTTAACTTGGGCATCCTTTTCAGGAGTAAGCCCCAATCATAATCCTTTAACTTGGGCATCCTCCTCAGGAGTAAGCCCCAAACCTTAATTCCTAACCTGGGTCTCCTTTTCAGGAATAAGACTCAGTCATAATCTTGGGCATCCTTTTCAGGGGTAAACCCCAAGTCCCTTAACCTGGGTCTCCCTTTTTAGGAATAAGACTCAGTCATAACCTGGGCCTCCTTTTTTAGGAGTAAGTCCCAGTCATAATCTTGGGTTTCCCTTTCAGGAGTAAACCCCAAGCCCCCTTAAATTTCTCTTAACCAGTCCTAATTTACCCTTGATTTGGGTTTCCTTTTTAGGAGTAAAACCCATTCATAAGTCCCCTCCTAACTTGGGCATCCTCCTTAGGAGTAAGCCCCATGATTAGAGTATTCAAATCTCCATAAAGCACATATACCTTTATGGACCATGTTCCTGGATTTTCTCCCTAAAAGTGAATCCTAAACCTTCATCTATCTGGGCAGTCATACATACCTAAGCCCCAAACAATTTCTTATGATTGCATCTTTCATGGCACAATTGTCTAATTTTTACCAATACCTCTTGTTTCTCACACCGAGCATGACTCACGTGAGCTTAGAGTGTAAAAGTAATTATGACATTCTTCTTTGAGCCATCAATCATAAACATCATACTCCATTTCTCGAACTACGTGGGTTCTGATTCCTTTTCCAAAACAAAGGATACGTAGGTAGCCCATTTATGGGTTCGATCCCAACTTTGAAATAATCCATGTCCTTCTGAATGACGATAAACTTCAAGTGCCCCACTGAGTGGCTTTAAAACCAGCCTGGTCATCATAATGACCAAGAGACTTTTATATAAATGTTTTGAAGGATACCATTGACCAAGAATCTCTAAACAGATATAGATGATTCTCTATTGATGAAGAACCTCGAATACATATAAAAGATTCTCTAAATTTCATCCATATTTAATCATTGATTGTTAAAACTAAAGGAAAGCACATTTTATACTTGGTAATGTAATAAGGATTCACGAACATAACTTAAATCTATAAAGAGAGTCCCGGAGTAGACAATAATTCCCCTTGAAAAGGTGTGATGAGTCCGACCTCCCATCCTCTCGACCAATGCAAATTCCTAAGCCTCATTAGTCCACAAGCTAATGAGCGCCTACCTTTGGAAAGTGGGTCCAAACGGATGTGGAATCATTGGATGTTTCCGGTTCTACGAACAAACCCGCTAGAAACCGATCGGAACGTTTGAATCTCCCGTCAAGGAGGTCATCCCCGAAATCCGTCGAGGAAACAATAATAGATCGCTAAATGAAAAATATAGACCGTTCATGGAGACGGTAGGCTATACGTACACATGAATGTTGTTTTTGTTTCCTCATTGAATTGAATTAAATTAATTGGATGACATACATATATAAATATACATAAATTCAGTAGAATTATTATTTCATATATTTCATTATTATTTATTTTATATACTTTACAATCATTTATGAATGGTTAATCATTGAGAATGAATCTCATCATGTCGTGGAGACGGTATTTCGTACGTACGCACGAGCAATGATATCGTTCCCATGATCGTGAAATTTTATTGGAGTGTATGTATACTATTACAGAATCAATATCACTTTAAAATAATCATATATAGTTATTATTTACACTATTATACCCATCCAAGTAAGGTGGTGGTGGAAAATAGATTACACCACGGCGTGGAGACGGGATTCCGTACGTACGCACATGCGGTGATTTTATTTTCCGTAGGATGGATAGATGGTGAAATAGAGTTGTTTCATGAATATAATAACATATAATTATATGAGTGATACTGATGTTATTACTTCATAATCAAAAAACCTAATAAGAATAAGTGGAAGAAGAAATAAAGTTGAAAGAATCAGTAACGGACAATACCTCTTCTTGAAGCGCCTCTTTGGGACCTCCTCTTAGGGCACTAAAATTGGTCTTTGTAGAAGACCAGGACCTCTATGATGTTTCTCGGGAAGTGGAGAATAGAATTTGGCAGGAATTGGCCGAGCATGAAGGCTCAAAGTGTTGTGAGGAAGAGAGGGAGGAGGTTCCCTTTTATAACGGAGGAGAGGGGCACCTTTGGAATACCAAAAAATATTATTTTATTATAATGTCATATTTGGTTTTTAATAGCTCTAAATTGATATATTTCGAAGCTAAGTTGGGGATGGGTCGAAATACTCTCATCCAATAGAATTTAGACAAGATTAGGTAATTATATTAACCTTATATTTTAGTTTTAACTCTTAATTAATTAGATTGACATTTACCATGTCACATTGTATTTTTATATTATGTAGTTAATAAAAATATCATATACATCCATGCGACCCCAAATGGTCCATTAATGATACAATTATCATGATATAAGTATCTTGGCCTAATCTTATATTTTGAAGAATATAATAACAATTAATAATATAATATTTGTTTTAAAAACTATTTTATGTCAATTTTGACACTATTTGGAAATTGATTTTTGTGAAAATCATAACAGAATTATTAGTTCTAAAAAGGTTACTTAAATCAATAATAACATGTCATATTAACATAGAAAATTATTTTAATTCATAAAAAGTCTAAAATTACATTTATTTGGGTATTTATAACATCAATTATGTCAATATTTCATTAATAAGATAATTACTACATCATCATTGTGTCATAAATAAATTAAATTATTTTATGTCTAAAAATTACAAATAAAATACCATTATGTAGGAAATCGGTTTAGTTTTCTAATGAGTATTTAGAGTATAATATATCTTATGTATAACCCCGTATTAAAAATGATTAACTATTGAACTTTGATTTTAACTATTTTAAACCTTCTTTAAATAAATTAATAATAAATGTCCTAATCTAATCCAAGTGGGCCTAAATGGTCATATTTTCTTCCTAAGGTTGTTTTGGTTCGAATTACACTTATCCAATAGAATAAGGACATGTTTTAGGGTAATAATAATAATAACACTTTTACCCTTAATTACCCTATTTACTTTTAACTGTGGTAAAAAAGTAAAAAGTTACTATTCACCAAAAATTACTTTCATCTCATTGAACCAAATTATAGTCCTTGATATTAACCATGTCTCTCAGATTTTTGAAATTCCACTCACAGAAGCGGTAAAATTATATTTTATGAAAAATTACGTTTTTTAACTACCACTTAGTGGTTTCACTATTCATCAAAAACTGAAAGTTTCCAGAAAAATACCAAAAATTAGGACTAAGCAATATTTGATATTCTGAATTCAAAAATGAAGTTTATTTTACCAAATTCAACACATATTTGTTACATTAACTATTTTAAAAATTAAGTCCCGTCGTCAAAACAAATAGCGTGTTTTTAAGAGATAATAACTATCAAAAGATTGACACATGTTTATGTCTGGTTTAAAAATGAAATTACATCCAATGACCAAAATTGAATTAAATTGAAATAATATATTATTAATATACATTAAAACCACTAAAATTAATAATTTATCACTATTAATTATTTTGATTAAAATAGTTGTTTTTAATTAAAATTTAGTAATTTTCACTATTCATCAGAATATGAATATTGTCCGAAAAGTACCAAAATTTCTCCCTAAGCTAATTTCGATATTCCGAATCCAAAAATGAAGTCCATTTTGAATGTTAAAATTTATAAAATTTCAAAAAGTGGGTATTACTATTCATAACGGCTAGTTCATAATAATATTATAATAATATCTCATTTAGTGAAACTCGGTATTGCGTACATGCTATCGAGGAAGGTCGTGATTGCGTGTAATGCAAGGCAAGTCAGGGATGCGTTTTGTGAAATCCCCTTTTAGTGTAGCATACAACACAAGACATTAATAAAATTAAAAAGAATATTTTTCATAAAATCTTGGGGTGTTACATTCTACCCCCCTTAAAATGAATTTCGCCCTCAAAATTTGTCGGGGTTATAAATGGTTTACTACTCGAAGATTTCTTTAATAAAAACCCACATAATAAAAAGGAATAACAAAACTTTGCTTTAAAAACTAAAGTATGAAACGTAACGGTTACCCAAATTAACTCATCACTGGATTTCCACATAGGAGAACACAGGTGAAAATATGGATATGGAAGAAAAATCTAACCATCAAGTTCTGAAGGAGAGTGGTAGAGAACATAGCTATGAAAAATCCAACAATCACAAAGCCATAAATTTGTGATGATCTAAGGTACCATCTGATTCATCAGATATAAGAGCACTAGGACAACATTTTTGGTCTTCAAGATCATTTTCTTAAAGATGATGAAATTGGAATTAGAAGAAATACTTTTGTGATTTTGGTACAGTCTCACTATTGGTCGTTATTTGGACAATTTCCACTTCATCTCTTTATGAAATGAAGTTGAATTTGTCATTAGTAATGTGATAGCAAATCATGTGATTGAATGATGGGTCCTTTGATCTGTCTCAAACAAAAGGTTAGAAAAGTTATCAAAAAAATACATAAGTCCATCTATAGTGAGATTAATCATATATGGTTCGTAAAATGGAATTATAATTCATATATCATACTACTTAATATAATAAAACTAGTTTCTACTAAATAGGGACTTCTTGTAGGCCAGTGGTAGGTAATAAATGCCAGTCACACTTCGGTTGTGGGTTCGATTCCCACAGCCTCGTCCGACGCGATATGTTGTCGCCCATCCTGCAGGTTGTCCTTTTTCTAAAACTACATTACTATAACGTCCCATCAATAATATTGAAAAAACTTCTATCCTTAAACAATACTAACTTGTTTCCAACATAATCCATTCCAATCTTTAGGCTAATCCAAGATACTGCTGTCTAATCTCATTTTATAGTGAAAACAATTACCAAAGAGTTCATATAACAAGCATGTTAATACAATCGTTGATCCCCATATATCATGAGATGTGTCTTGTTGGTCACATTCCAAACATTCGAAGTCCTTATTCATGTATTCTCTTGAAAAATGAATACCCGTTGAATCTTTGTGAAAACATGAGTGCTGTCAAAAGTTAACTCATTCCACATACCAAAACCTCAAACCATGATATAACTATTTCCTTATATCAGTCATGAGCTAATGAATACTGACAAACATTTCATTTTCTACTTATCTATTCATTATGCGCATATGATATATTTTCCAAAAATATCTCAATCACTTTCCATGGTTACCGGTACCATAAAATTATTGAAAACCACAATAGACTAATACATAAATATTCCAATATTCCACGATACTATATACAACATTATTTTGGAATCCCATTACATAAACACTTAATCATTCCACCACATCGTTTTCATATTCAACATCTCCAATAGTGACCGCATGTGACTTCACTTTGTCCTTTTCCTTAAGTGGTTGCTCATGCTGCTCATCACTAACCCTTGGATTAGGGTATTTATTAGCATAATGCCCCATTTCCTTTCACTTGAAGCATTGAATTGTTGGTGGTGCGTTCTATGGAGTCTTTTCTTTATTCACATCATTAGAAACCCTTTTTCCATTACATCAACACTAAGCTGCTTGATGACCTTCTTTTCCACACTTAAAACATTTTCTAGTCCCTTTAAGATAATCTCCACCATGCTTCTTTCCACACTTTGTGCATAAGGAAACATTCATCATCTTTTCACCATTATTCTGAGATTTCTCCTTGAACTCCATCGTTCGTTTCATGTCAAAACTATGAGATGGATAAGTAACAAAAGATTCCATTTCTACCTTGATAGCACAATGCAAAATTTCTTCATAGCTACTAAAGTCTCTTATAGCTATTTCCCTTCGAATATTTGGTTTTAAGCCACTGAAGAATCGATCAACTTTACATTCAGGTTGGATGATAAAGCCATATGCATACCTTTCAAGCCTTATAAAATTCGCTTCGTATACACCAAGAGATTCATCATCCTTTTGATTTAGTTCAAGAAACTCCTTCTCCATGTTTGTTCGAAGAATACGAGGGATGTACTTATTGAAAAATAAGTTCTTGAACTCGTCCCATTCCATGGACTCAATTTCATCTCTTGGCCTCGTATTCTTGATAAGATTCCACCATTGATCAGCTTCACCTTCCAAAAAATATTCTGCTAAGATGACTTTATCATATTCAGAACATTGAAGAACTGAAAATATCTTTTCAGTGGTACTGATCCCTTGTTCAGCAACAAGTGGATCAGAAGACCCACTAGAAGTAGGTGGACATTGCCTCATGAAGGAATCAATAGAATATTGTTCCCTTTTCAGCTCATGTGTAAGTCCAGAAGGATTCATATCTTGGGTAAGTATAGAAATAAGATTTTGCACTCCATCTCCCATTATATTTGTTTGTTCAGGAGGACAATCATTGCATTGTCCATCGCATTGATCGACACGGTTCCTTCAGGTTCTAGCCATTGTCTAAAACCCCAAAAGAATAGTGTGAGAGGTAAAAATCATGCTAGGGAAAACAACATAGTAAAGGGGGAGTACATCCAATATCTAACATCTTAGGTTAAATTCTAATATCGTTAGAACAATTCTAGGACTATAACCTATATGTATACTTAACCTTAGGGACATCCCAAGACATACCTTAGAAATATCTCTAGGGATCTCACTAAAGTTTTCACATCCTAGTTTCCAAAGGTTAACTAAACCTTTGCTCTGATACCAATTGTAGAGACCTGAAACTTGGCGTACATATATATTACATTACTTTTTTGGAATACATAATACATAACCAAAACAGACACACAAGGACCATAATTATTTAGTGTCTTTGGAAACATGGAACGTAATCTTCTAATCGTGGTGAAAAATCTTCAACATCTCCTATATAGATCTTCCACGTTTTGTTTCTGTACCTAAAACCTTTCTTTTAATCCTGTGGGAAAATAAAACATAAAAATGGTGAGCTCAAATTCTCATTAAGGGTAACAATGGTTAAAATAAAACATAACATATACATTTGAACTTAAAAACATGAACATAATGTTTAAACATCAAAATCATGAGAAATGAATTAAAACACGGAAGCACATAAGGAATAGATCATAATGGAACATAAATCATGATATAATATCATGGGAATAAAACATGTAATTGTGGAATCTATTAAGCACATGTAATGATTTCCATAGTAGCCAAGGCATTGCTGCCAAGACCATCTTAGTGGACAAAGTCCCTTTCTGAATCAAGTTCACTCCTCGTTCTAGTCCTGTAATACTGAACCGGATTAACATTCCATTCCATCCATGTCTACCTCATGAGATATAAATCTTTACCCAATGCATTGGAGGGAGATATAGGTCCCACCAATCTCATAATGAAATCATTCTTACTTGTGCCACAAAATAAACTTAAAACATTCATCATAACCCCAAAAATAAAATGGGTTTCATAAACATCATCCCATCATCACATAATCCATATAAATAAATGGATATCATTTCATAATAAGTAAAGTGAAACCATATAAATCATAGAGACATTATACGTGAAACATACACATATGAAATAATGTCATCTTAGATGAAAAATGGTTTTTATAAAACACTTGAAATGAATTCTTGAGGAAAATATCCTTTCTTCTTCAAAATCATTTTCTTTTCACAAAATGTCATGTAATTTAAAAAAACTATTTTGTTGAAAATATTTATAAAATATTTTGGAGGAAGAGTCATGAAAGCTTTATAAAACCGTAAAAATCTTTTCAAGCTGTATAAGATAAAAAAACATTCTTCTCGTACTTTTTCTGGAAAAGTCAAAAAGTACCTCGTAACGTAAACAAATGAATGATTCCTTACATACCATGTAGTAAAAGTCAAGAATTGGTAAAAAGTACTTTAAACATACATGAATACACTTTTATAAAACATGGACATTGATGACAGCAATAACCCCAGTAAATACTTACAAATAAGAAATCTCGAATAAAAATGAGATTTGCAAAATTATCCCTTACCTTAGGTCTGATATGCTTCGTACGTATCTGAATGTCCTGTATAATGATTTAAATAATGTCATTGACTTTTTAAAGAATCATATTCATTGTTATGATATCAAATATGGTTCACTTATGACTTTATATTTCCCGTTCTTTTGTAAATTACATGTTAAAGAGCGTTTTGGGTAAAATCGTTTCATTTTTCGTCCGTGTTTTGACTTGTAATTACTCATATGATTACTTAGATCAGGATTACTTAATTCCAGAATATAAAACATTATTTATATATAATATATAATCAGAATATACATATATATAATAGATCGATAAATGGAAATTAATAGACCATTCATGGAGACGGTAGGCCGTACGTACACATGAACGTTGTTTTCGTTTCCTCATGGAATTGAATGGAATTAATTGGATGACATACATATATACATATATACATAAATCTAGTATCATTATTATGTCATATAATTCATGATTAGTTATTATATATACTTTATAATAATTTATGAATGGTTAGTCATTGAAAATGAATCTCATCGCGTCGTGGAGACGGTATTTCGTACGTATGCATGAGCGATGATATCATTCCCATGATCATTGAATTTTATTAGAGTGTATGTATACTATTACAGAATCAATATAACTTTACAATAATCATATATAGTTATTATTTACACTATTATACACATCCATGTAAGGTGGTGGTGGAAAATAGATTACACCACGGTGTGGAGACGGTATTCCGTACGTAAGCACGCGCGATGATTTCATTTTCCGTAGGATCGATAGATGGTTAAATAAGGTTGTTTCATACATATAATAACATATCAGTGTATGATTGATACTGATGTTATTACTACATAATTAAACAACCTAATAAGAATAAGTGGAAGAAGAAATAAAGTTGAAATAATCGGTAACAGACATTACCTCTTCTTTGAAGCGCCTCTTTGAGACATCCACTTAGGGTGCTAAAATTGGTCCTTGAATAATGAAAGGTCCTATAGGATGTTTCTAGGGATGTGGAGAAGAGAATTGGGCATTTATTGGCCGAGCCTGAAGGCTCGAAGTGGTGTGAGGAAGAGAGGGAGGAGGTGCCCTTTTATAAGGGAGGAGAGGAGAACCTTTGGAATAACTAAAAATATTATTTTATTATAAAGTCATATTCGGTTTTTAATAGCTCCATATTGATATATTTCGAAGATAAGGTGAGGATGGGTCGAAATCCTCTCATAAAATAGAATTTATACAAGTTTAGGTCATTATATTAACCTTATCATTTAGTTTTAACACTTAGTTAATTAGATTGACATTTACAATGTCACTTTATATTTTTATATTATGTAGTTAATAAACATACCATATACATCCAAGCGACCCCCAAGTGGTCCATTAATGATACACCTACCATGATATAAGTATCTTGGCCAAACCTTATATTTTTAGGAATATAATAACAATTAATAATATAATATTTGTTTTAAAAACTATTTTATGTCAATTTTGACACTATTTGGTAAATGATTTTTGTGAAAATCATAATAGAATTATTAGTTCTAAAAAGTTAATTAAATCAATACTAACATGTCATATTAACATATAAAATTATTGGAATTCATAAAAAGTCTGAAATTACATTTATTTTGGTATTTATAACATCAATTATGTTAATATTTCATTAATAAGATAATTACTGCATCAACATAGTGTCATAAATAAATTAAATTATATTAAGCCTAAAAATTACAAATAAAATACCATTATGTATGAAATATTTTTATCTTTATAATAAATATTTATAGACGAATTTATCTTATGTATAAACCTATATTAAAAATGATTTAGTTATTAAACTTTGATTTTAACTATTTTAACCCTTCTTTAAATAAATTAATAATAAATGTACTAATCTAATCCAAGTGGGCCTAAATGGTAATATTTTATTCCTATGGTTGTTTTTGGTCGAATTACACTTATCTAATATAATTAGGACATGTGTTAGGGTAATAATTACAACACCTTTACCCTTAATTACCATATTTACTTTTAACCGTGGTAAAAAATAGAAAAAAGTTACTATTCACCAAAAATTATTTTCATCTCATTGAACCACATTTTCATCCTTGATAGTAATTGTGTCTCTCAGATTTTTGAAATTCCACTCACAGAAGCAGTAAAATTAAGTTCTATGAATAATTTAGTTTTTTAACTACCACTTAGTGGTTTCACTATTCATCAAAAAATGAATGTTTGCAGAAAAATACCACAAATTAGGCCTAAGATATATTTGATATTATGAATTGAAAAATGATATCTATTTTACCAAATTCAAAACATATCAGTTATATTAACTAATTTAAAAATTAATTTCCATCGTCAAAAAAATAGCGTGTTTTTAAGAGATAATAATTATCAAAAGAATGACACTTGTTTATGTCTGGTTTAAATGTGAAATTACATCCAATGACCAACATTGTATTAAATTGTAAAAATATATTCTAAATATACATTAAAACCACTCAAATTAATAATTTATCACTATTAATTACTTTGATTAAAAAATTTGTTTTTAATTAAAATTTAGTAATTTTCACTATTCATCAAGAAAATGAAAGTTATCCGAGAAGTACCAAAATTTCACCCTAAGCAAATTCGATATTCCGAATCCAAAAATTAAGTCCATTTTGAAAGATAAAATTTATAAAAATTCAAAAAGTTTGTATTACTATTCATAACGGCTAGTTCATAATAATATTATAATAATATCTCATTTAGTGAAACTCAGTATTGCGTACACGCTATCGAGGAAGGTCGTGATTGTGTGTAATGAAAGTCAAGTCAGTGATGCATGTTGTGAAAGCTCCTTTTGGTGTAGTGTACAACACAAGACATTAATGAAATTAAAAAGAATATTTTTCATAAAATCTCGGCGTGTTACATCCACCAATCTATGATGATTTAAAATACCATCGGTTCAACAAAATGTAAGGTATTAGGATAACACATTTTTTGTTTTAAGATTTCTTACCTAAAGTTTAAGAATTTATTTCTTCATAGAACAAGAAATAAAATTTATACTTGTCATGTATAGTTCCATCCTTTAACAAATTTCTACCACAAAATCATCTTTCACTCTAAAAGATAATAGAACTTAAAAAAATCTCTTATTTGTCCAATTCTTATTTGGTTCCATAAAAAATGAATTTATAATTCATCTATAGGACCCTTTAAAAACTACATTATTCAATCCAGGACATCATGTGGGTCAGTGGTAGGTGATACACCCTTGTTTCCCTTCGGTTGCGGGTTCAAGTCTCACAGCCTTGCTGGATGCGACGGGTTGCCTCCTGACCTCTGGGTTTTCCTTATTATGGAAATAGAAAAATAATCTCAAACTAGACCTATCCAAAATACTTCTGTCCAAACTCACAATCCGAAATTTATATGGAAGTTAAACACAATGAAAATCCCTTTTTCCATGTAATAACTTGTGAACACCTTCATCATGTATTCTTTTAAAACAATGAAGCATCCTGAATTACAATAAAACATTATTGATTACATTCATGCTCCCTTATTCATTATAGAATACTGGATATACTCCTTCTATCAAAAAATGTTGTATACTGAAACAATGATGGAATATACAAATCATTAATCACTTTCATGGTAGTCAATAATATCCAATATAATTTATCCAAATCAATCATGTATTATTTTAAAATTACTTCCTCGGTATCAGAACCATATTATGGTATATCTTTCCCTCAACCATATATTTTCCAAAAATCTATCCTACTATTGAGTCACGTTTCTTGGTTCTACACAATCTCAAGTCCTTTATAAAATAGTATTGTAGTACAATCCTTATATACTCCATAATTATTATAACTATTACATTGTTGATACAACACTCAACTGACATAATTCTTTAATAACTACATAAGAACTGTAATCATTCCTCCTCATCTGTTCTAGTATCATAACTTGATTATTATCCAATAGCATCATTTGGGGCGTAATCTGATGATTTTGACATTGGTTCTGATAGTGTCCCAACTCCTTGCAAATGAAGCATTGTGCATTTGAAACCTTTTTCATAGCCTTACAATCATGTACTTTCTTTCCTTTTTCTCCACACTTATAACAAACTCTTATTTCCTTAAATCATTTACCCAGGTGATTATTTAAATATTTATCACATATGGTAAAATCATCCTTTCCCCTATTCCCTTTATCCATCATTATCTCTATTATCCTTTTTTTCTCTTGCTTCCCTTCAAAGCCATAGGACTCAGAAAATTCTTTACTTATCTTACTAACACATGGTATTATTTCTTCATATGTTGAGAATACATGGGAGACTATTTCCCTTCTAAATGTTTTCTTAATACCATTAATGACATGATGATTCTTACTCTTTGGATCATACGCATTGCTGGAGTTCACATTCCATCTACTGGGCGCCATTTCTAAACAATGGAATACACTAGGTCAATTTATGAATCGCAATTCATAATTCCAAACATGTAAAATACCTAACATAAATTGAATAGTTTATGGATATAATCCATAATCACAAAAATGTTTTCTTTGAGAAGATATATACTCATAAACCTTTCATATTGGGTTGGAAAGAAAACGAGAATTATCCTAAGCATATCCACTGGTAGTGTCGTAACCAAGAGTGCATCAATGCCCATTGTCATGCACCAGTTCCCATTCGAGTCTAGCTCAAAACGGTGTTTTCGGTTTTTACCCCTAGGTACATCTATGCCAGAGCTGCCTCTACCTTCTTGTATCTATACAATGATGTATTTTCTTAGAAAACTTACAAAATCTATACATTACCAGAATTATAGGAATTCCTTCTATACAAATCCTTAAAGTCTATCTTAGGATTATGTGCTCTAATCAGAGTTTATATAAATCTAGCTTCCATGGTTATTACTAAACTTCCTCTGATACCAACTGTAATGCCCCGACCCCAGTTACCTAGATCCGGTGCCTTATTTTAATATATTGGCATGATTACAAGGAATCATGTCCCAAAGGACCGATCAGTTTATCATTCTTGGAAAATATATTACATACATGACTGTTACATTACAGTTCATAACATACAAAACAACATAAATAAAATTTTATGAACACCATTATTTCCTTGGCATAACCCTGCATATCAATCACAATACACTTCTGGGAATCTTGGGAAAAATAAAACATAGAAAGGGGTGAGCTCAGATGCTCAGAAAGGATAATAATAAAGCGGAAACTTTCATAAATAAGCATAAAAATTTAAGGCAATGTATAACAAAAAAAAATCCTTTTAAACTTGAACTTCAACATAATATGGAAAAAATAAAATGATGTAATTCTATTTACTTATTCACATTGATATTCTACTAGTTGAATAATCACATGCAATATCACTAACCACTTTTATAATGATGGAATGCATAATACCAGACTATCATAACCACATAGTGATGGACTTGTTCCAATACACTCTTTTGTCTCATGAGACCTACCGATTCATCGAGAAGCAATATCAGGCTCCACCTGTCACTTACTATGTCCAATGCATTCCTCATAAGAAAAGATATAAACATAACATAAACATTCGTATTAACACTGGCATACGAAATGTCAATACTTTATCCATAAACCATGAATGGTATAAAAATAACACACCCATAGTCAAACATATCACAAAACCTTCAATACAATATGGAAGATTTATATCATAATAAATCAACTTCAAACAAGTTTAAGATCCATTAATGGTTATGGACATAGATGAAAATGATTTGTAAAACTCTTTGAGAGAAATATCCCATTTTTTATGAAAACATTTAAAAGTCTCAAAATTTAGAAAGGAAGACATTTAAATACATTTTTGAATCAAAGTGTCCCATAACACTTTGAATCTTTTGGATGTAATTAACATTTTAAAACATTTATGTTCAGTAATATAAATCCTCAAAACCATTTTGAAAACATAGACATTAATGAGAATGGTTTAGAAGAAAAAATCATTAAAACATTTAAAATGATGATTTAGTAAAAATTAACTTAAAATAATTCCTTTGAAAACTATTTTATGAAAAATAGGAATGGATAATAAATATGTCCCAGTAGATACTTACGTAAAAACAACCTCGGATAATAATGAGATTGTGAAATTAACCCTTACTTTATTGTAATCAATCAAGTATTATGAGAAATAGTCAATAACCACCAAATGAATAAAATAATATCATGAATATAAAAAGAATAATGATAATATATATATCAAATGGCAGTAAAAAATACACCACATTCTTTAAATAAGTGGTGAATAATGTAAATCTCACAGAATTAAAAGTGAGATAAGAAACCCCTTACCTCATGTCCGACATGACCCATTCGTTCTTTAGTATCCTGAATAATAAACTAAAGTTCATTTATAATTTCATAAGAAAATTTTTCAAGTTTATTATTCCTTTTATATCACTTATTTCCATGTTAGAAACATTATGTAATGATTTAAGTTAATAATGTTCGTTTTTTCAATATTTGGCACTTGAGTCAAAAATGAACACCTTATAGTTACAAGTTGTTCACATGGTCAAAAGATCATTATATCTATAATTATATTCAGGATTTAGATATCATATATATCATATATATCCAGTATATACATGTATTTATAATAGTACATATCATTTTGGGGTAACAATGAAATGCACCGTTCATGGAGACAGTAAGTCGTGTGTACGCATGAACGCTACATTCTTTTTTATTTCATATTTTATTGGAATTAAAACATAATTATACAGAGATATATTATAATTCTAGTATAATATCATATATTATATCATTAACTGCATCACTTATACGTCCCACATATGGTATTAACGAGTCATATCACTTTGAGGGGGCGGTAGTTCACACTTCCTCAAATGAAATTATCGCATTTACCCATAATGGAAACCATTAAGGATTGCTATAAAAGAAAAATACAGAAGAATTAAGAAAACATCAACATAATATATATCATATGTAAATATATTTCCATCATAATGGCCACCATGATAGGCGGTAGGATGTAATTGAACAATCATTGTTTCGTGAGGCGTTAATTATCAATCCACAGAAACATTATGTTCTTCACCCATTAGACGAAGGTGTGTGTAAGTGTAACTAAAATACTTCTCAAAAAAAAATCCTAGAATATTTAGGATACTGGTGTTGTTATAAAATAAAGGAACAAAAAGTTTTTAGGGGATGGAAGAGTAAAATAAATGATAAGAAGTTAAGAGAAATTGTTACCATTAATTTGGATAACTTCCTTTGGTTTGAACCAAAAGGACTCCTTGAAGTGCCTTATTCCTAAGGTAAGGCTTCTAGGATGAGGAGAGGGATGTAGGGAGCTTATGAAATCTGAGTTTGGACGAGCATAAAGGCTTTATAGGTGTGAGGAATTGGTTATAAGTGGTATCCTTTTATAAGGGGGAGGAGGGGCTCTTTAGAAAAGTGTGAAAATATTATTTTATTATATTTTGATATTCGGTTTCTAAAGGTCCACAAATAATTAGATTAGAATATAAGATGACTCATGGTATAAATAAAATTATCAAATAATAATTGGACATGTTTTGGATATTATTTTAATATATATAATCTTATTTATTTAAATCAGTTATTAATGAGGTAAATATTGCATCATTATCTTGTACTGAATAATTTAATTTAATTGATGTCTAAAAATTATAAAACAAATACAATGATGTATGAAATATTTTTATCTTTCCAATGAATATTTATAGTCAATAATATTACTTATATAACACCATATAAAAACAAATTACTAAAAGGTTTTTATTTATTTCAATTTTGCATTTACATTAAATTAATTAATCTAAAGTGTCGTTATCATTCATAACTGGATCCATGGGGTCCCAAAATCGACCCAAATATTCCCATGGTCGGTTATTACTCATCCAATAAGGATAGGACATGTGTTAAGGTAATTTTAAATTTTTACAATATTCTTTTTACATTGAATTATCCTATTTACCTTTAACCGCAGTAAATAAAAGTAAAAGGTTACTATTCACAAAAAGTTATTTTTATATTACTGAACCACATTTAACTCCTTGATGTTATAAATGTCTCTCAGATTTTCTAAATTCAACTCACATAAGTGTTAAAATTATGTTTTATGTGAATTTTCAAATTCTCCTAGGAGGTGGGTAAAAGACAGTGAAAAGTTCAATAACATTTTTCTATATCTAAAATTTTTATAAACTGACTCCAATGAATTAAAATGAACTTATATAAGTATTATGTATCTATTTTGATATAAATTAATTTAAATAAAAAATGATAATTATTTAAATAAAAATTCTATTTTAAACTATAACTCAGTGTTTTTCACTATTCACCTCAATGTAAATGTTATTAGAATAACACCAAAAATTTATTGAAACTAAATTATTATGTCCCGATTATAAAGAAGAAGACTATTTTCTCAAATTGAATATATAAAAGTTTCAAATATTGGGTTTAAAAAGGGTTCACCATTAAAAGGTGGTAAAATTGGGTTTTTTGAAAAATACTTCTTTTTATCTGAAAAAATTGAATTAGTTCTTACATTATGTCTAGGAAACTCATAATATGGATTCTAAAATTATAAGGATTGTATGTAGTCGAAAATTCAGTTAATATTATTCCTAAACATTATTGAATGGCTAGTTTGGTACATCGTGGTGCGTTTGAACTCGGTGTTATGTGTCAGGCAAGTTATTGAATTACTTTGAAGAAATAACGTACTATGAAATCTTGGGGTGTTACATATTTGATCCTTTTTTTATATCATGATTTCTAGAATATAAAAGACTATACTAATATAATTTAGATTCATTATATTTTTTTCATAATAATCCATATAATATATTACTATGAAACACAATACACTATACTTGAATATAGGAACCAAAATTGAATGTAGAGTGCATGAATTGTTATAGTGGAGGGGGTGTAGCACTCTTGTAAATACCAAAAGGTTTTAAATAATGTGAGGAATACTTTAACTAATGTCCCAATAAAATTTAAAACTAATGGGGTAATTTTAATTTATGGTGTAACAAAATATAAACCACACAAATATATGTTCATTTTAATAATTAAGTTCCTTAACATCTATGATTCCCCATTTTAATTATGTTGGTTTTCAACAAAGCATCTAGTTATCTAACCTAAGTAATATAACCCTTCAGACTATAATTATTTGAGATATATTAAATAATATAAATCCATGTAATAAAAAATATTATACCCAATTTACCAAATAAAAATATCATGTTTTTTGGAAATTAATATTTAAAACAAACACATGTGACATGCAGAACACAACATAAACCCTTACTGTGATAACAATGTTTAACATTCTATGGATTAATATGCTAATAATAAAAGATAAATTTTTCCATTAATTTAAATTATTTAATATTTTTATACCTTAAAAATCACTTTTTAGAATATTTTATTTTATTAATTTTAAATCATTTAATAATATATAATTTGTTGTAAAATAACAATAATGTCAATTTTGACATTATTTATTGAATTATTTATTTAGAGCATCCATATAATATTATAATTCATATAAATTTTGTTTTTATATGTTTAAAATTATATATTAATATTCCAAAAATAACTAAATACAATATTTAAATCAATTCACTACACTTTTAACATTTATAATGTCATTTATTTTAGTTATTTATTAACTAAACAATCATAACATTGGCGTTTCATAAGCATTTTAAGTTACTAAATCATCTCTAAAAATTATTTACAAATTATTATGATAACAATTATACATTTATATTTAAAAATATTATATATAACCGAAAATATGATGTTTTTTACATATCTTAAATATTCATTAATGTGAAAGGTAGAAAAGATCAATTTATTTATTTTTCCATTCTTAACCTTTTAAATAGGATATTCCATTTAATAATATCGGAATAACACATAAAATTATAAACTAGAAGGGATATGGTCAAATTATTTTCATCCAATGGATTTTGAAAATGTTATCATGTCATTTTGGTCCTTAAGATTATGGTTTAGTCCCTAATTGAGCTTAATCTTACTTTAATCCTTGGGATTAATGTTACTCACTTTCACTAATATTTTAGGTCAAAAATGAAATTGATATTATTTGAATAAATATATAACAATGATTAAAACCTTGTATTTCTATTCTTCAAATTTCAAATCAGAAATAGATTTTAATTAAGATAAATGCTACTCCTGCAGACGTGGTGAGAAAGAGGAATTTTAAAGTTAAAATGTTCAAAAGTTAAATAAGTTTTTATATCAAATTTAGATATAAAAATGACTACAACAACCTAAATTTGATTAATATATTCATATATGATCAATTTTCACTTTTAAAAAATTAAAATATAATTTAACGCTAGTAATTATTTAAAATAAAGGTTGCTTCTGACAAAATTACAGTATTTTTTTTATTCATCCAAAAATGATTATTCTCATAAAAATAAAAAAACTTCACCATAAGATAATTTCAAAATTATGAATTCAAAAATTATATTTATTTTATAATTAAATATCTATTAGTCCCTAATATTAATTTTACTATTGTTGGGGGAGGGACAAAAAAGTAGGTTCTTTTAGAAAATATAATTTTAAAACATATAAAGGCCTTTCAAAATACTATAACACATTAATCATACTCAGTTCATCTAAATTTTAACTTAGACTTTCCATAAATCGTTATCCTTATAGCCTTTATGAAAGATTAAAATCTGTATCTTTAGAAATAATGATGTGAAATAATATTTACATTGATCCCCCATCTGTCATGATGTTTCCCTTGGTTTTCACATTCCAAACATGTGAATACCCTCATTGTATATTATTATGAAACATGTTAACAACTTGAATTGCCATAAATTATTTTTTAAAACATTGATTCTTCCTTTTAAAATGATTAATGTATACATTCATTAAATCTGTGAAGTTTTAAACATTATACTTGATGACATAGAACAATTTCTCAACAAATAGTTCCAATGTAATATATATTATCTAAATTAATTATTAATGGCCAACATATCACTATCCAAACATCACTTTCTTAACATCAGAAATTAATTATGGGGTAAATTACATTTATTAAAAAAATCAAAATTTTAATTACGTAACCTTTATTTATCTTAATCACCATTTTACACATCCTTTTAAATCATTAATTAAAACATTAACTAAAAATACATATACATTTCTCATTCATATAACAGAATAATTTAATTCAAAAACATTAAACATCATTAATCCAACCTTATCCTTAAAACACTACTCAATATTCATTAACTTATTCCTTAATACATATTTCATAAAATATGAAATAAGAATCATTATTATGTTTCCTCTACCTCAATCTAATCATTCATTTTATATTTAATGTAGACAATATTTAACAAACATCACAAACTAATCACATGTCATTTTTGATCTCATTGTCTTCAGAAGTATAACCAATACTCACACTATGTTCTTGATTTTATTTATGATATTTGCATAGGGAAAATGTTTTCACACAATTAAAATGTTTTTTACATCAAAAAATTAATTTTTAACCATGTTCCTTCTATTTCTCTCCACTGAATAAAACTATAAAGCGTATCATGGGAAACATTTATCATATTTGGATACCATATAATCATGAAAAATTACTTATATGATAATAATGGATCCCAATTATTTAATATATAACCTTATCTTTATAATATGCTATTCAATGTATTACTTTATTTTAATTCTTCACGAGGATGTGTGAAGAGTTTTGTGAAATCCGAAATAATATCCCCCAGTAGTGTCAAATTTGGTGTGTAGTAAGACCCATTTTCATGTATCATATTACACTGAGTTTGGACCATAACATCTTATTGAAGTTGTCCCACCTATGTAAATATGTTGTAAAGTGACATCCTTATATAGTATCCATACATCAATGTATTTTTAGGAAACCACCCACTATATCCTTTAATAGATTTCTAGGACATTTTATTTTAGGTTAACTAATCTTTATACATATCCTTAAAGACATCCTTAGAAATATCCTTAGAAATATAACTAGGTATCCCACTAATGATTTCCTTTCCTAGTATGAAAATTTGTTCAAAACATTGCTTTTATATAAACTATGAAGACATAATTTTAACATATTTGTATATTACATCATTTTATATCAATATTCGATACATTTCTGAAATACATGTCTGAGGGAAAAAATATTTTAGTGTCTTTAGAAACATGGATAGAAAGTATTCTATCCTGGTGAAATATCTTCAATATCTCATATATAGTTATCCACTATTAGTATTTATACTGAAAACTATTCTTCATAACATAGCGAAAGGAAACACCAGAAAGGGTTGACTGTAGATTCTTAGTATGTGTAAATAAAGGAATGTATATGCATTACATGAACAAATGGTATAGAACTTGATCATAATATGTTGAGATCATACCCAACATATTAGTTAACATAATAATTATTGGATGTTCATAGGACATAGATCATAATATAATTGAGAGAATAAGTCATTAAATCATAACATATGAATGAGAAATGGAATTATGGAAAAAACATAAGCTTGTATTATTATTTCCACAGTATCAATGGAATCACTTCCAAGACCATATTAGTAGTATGAGTTCACTCCCCATACCATCATGGCAATCATGGTTAACTCCAATTCCTATGTTAATATCATGTGTTCACTCGTCATACCATCTTGTTAGTGATGGTTCACTACCATGGAAAATTTTTAGTCAAGGATAACTCCTAATACCATGTTAGGATTTCTCATGAGATATAAATTGTCACCAAGTGCGTTGGAGGTAGATATAGGTCCAACCAATATCATATTTAAATCATCCATATATGTTCCACAAGGTCATATATAATCATATCATAAACCACAAAATGAAATGGGTATTATAAAAATGTAAACATATCATAACCTGAGGAAAATGGTATTGGTTCTATAATCATTTCATAAAATGAATAAACATTGAAAGAGAAATGGATTTATTTAATATATAACCCAATAAAAAAATAATTATTCATAAAGATTTATTCCAAGAGATATAATTTGGATTCATAAAGACCATTCTATTAAGCACAAACCATTACTAGAAATAATTTGAATGGAACCACTAGATTATTTCCCAAATGGGTATGAGTAATATAAATGAATGTCATCTTAGATATAAAGTAATTTTGAAATATTTTTAAAAACAATTCTGGTGGAAAATATACTTTCTTCATGGAAAATGTTATTTTAATTCATAAAACCATTTTAAAATAATTTTCTTACAAAATACATAGAAAAATTATAAAGAAGACGTGAATTCATTTTGAGATCCTTTTTCATTGAAAATTTATAAAACTAGAGTAAAAAAAGATATTTCATTGAAAAAAATTGAATACAAAAATAAATTAAAAAATATATGGAAACCAAATTAACATGAAAAAATATTAAATAATCGTGAAAATGTTTTCAAAACCATTTCATTGAAATTACATTAAAATAACATAATAAGGCTCGAACAAATTTTGAAAAAAAAATCTATGAAAACGTAAAAATGAATCTTAAAAGGTTAATAAAAAATATTTTCCTTCAAAATTACTTTTGAAAGCTTTTTCTAAAAATTATACTTTTAAATAATGGAAAGTATTACTCAATGGAATGATGACACGAAAATCCATACATGTTGTACGACATAAAAAAACATTCCTTTTGCATGATAAAAAGGATAAAATAATTCCTTATTTGGAAATAGATATCAAGATTCCTTTGAATATATTTTTAAAAGTCAATAATGGTAAAAAAAATTATTTAATGATTATAGGATAATTGTATAATTTTCTTAGAAACCCTATTTATAGAACATGGTTTTGAAGGAACACATATTTTCGAATGAAGAAAGGGTAAACATTAAGTTTATTAAAAAATATTTCTTAAATATATTTTGAAAAAAGAGTCTATAAATTCTACCAAAACATGAATATACCATGAATAAAATGATTATAAAAAAATTCATGAATTCTATTGAGATATGAGTTATAACATTTCATCAAAGGAGGAATAAACATAAAAAATCATATAAAGTGATGAGATTGTTTCAATAAATTTTTATCACTTGGTAACTTGGGAACATTCATTCCATGTCAAAAATGGAAATTAAATGAGACTTAGAAGATTATGAAAAGAATTATATTCATGATATATCATGTAAAATGGAATTATATGCACCTAAAAACTAATTTAGATAAATAAAAAAAATAGAAGTCTCAAAGAAGGAAAATTGAGACAAAACTATTTTACCGATTTGGTAACTTTTGAATCTTAATCTAATGAAATAAAGTTCATAGAATGTATTTTCAAATTAAAATAAATTAAATAATAATAAAACATTAATACATCCATGGTTAGTATGAACATGACACAAGAGTAATGGGTATCGAATAATTTTTCTATCTAAGATAAATAAAAAATGAGATGAAATATCTATACCTTGTGTCTTAACTATATCTGTACTCATACAAACCTTCAGTTTAATAAATATAAATTTATTTTACATATATAATAGATATATATTCTTACTGATAATAACATGTATTGTTTTATTATGTCTTCATATTATCCAATTGTTAACTATTCCATGTTAAGTTTTCACTATGGGTAATATCAGCTTTGTCTTTAACATGTGTCTTACATTATTATATCTTTGGTTCATATATTTATATCATCATTTAAAAAATGAAAAAATTGATATAAATATAATTTAAATTCATTACATTTTATATAATAATCCTTATAATATATATTTTTCAAATGGAATACACCATTCATGGAGACGGTAACCTGTATGTATGCATGAACACTATTTCCATTTAATTGTCATGTTGAAAGAAATAAAGTAAAATAAATTTATGTATATATATATATGTATATATATATCATTTTAAAAGTATATTTATGACATCATATATATTATATATATTCACCAAACTCATCCAAAATACATTTCATTTAGTCTGTGAACAAATCACATCGCTTTAAGGCTGTGTTGTAGTCCACAAATCCTCAAATGAAATTTCTATATTAAAAAAATTGAACATAAATAAAATATGTGTTGTAAATAAGAAGAAATAATATTAAATAAATAATAAATATAATATATAAAAAATGTAAATAGATTGTGTGTCACAATTTCCTCTGTGAGGGGGGTAATGGAAAAATGAACAATCATCGCTGGTGAGGAGTTAGTTCAACGCACACATAAATAGAAATTTGGTTACCCATTAGAGGGAGGTGTGTGTAAGATTAGGTAGAATAGTTATCATAAAAACATCCAAATTTTTTAAGGACACTATTTTTTAAATATTGTAAAATGAGAGTTTTTGGGGTGGGGAATTAAGATAAAAGAAAGGTGCTTCAGAAAAGATGTTACCGCTTACTCGGGTAACTCATTTTGGTTTGTGAAAAAAAGGAATAAATGAATTTACTCTTCCAAAATATAGGATTCATGTAATATTGTAGAGATGTTGATAAAATATATTTTGAAGTGTTTGGACATGCCAATTGTGTCCGAGCAGTGTGAGGAAGGGGTAGAGTGCTTTCCTTTTTAGAGGGGAGGTGGTGGCACTCTTGTAAATACCAAAATGGAATTCAATTATTCGATGTATCCTTTACTAATTGTCTTTATATATTAGAAAATAATGATGTTATTTCAATTTATAGTTGAAAAAATATGTTCTTTTTAATAATTTGGCTTATTAACTTTTATGATTTCCATGTTTTGTTGTTTGGGTTTTTATTAAATCATTTAGTTTTCTAACCAAAAAAATTTATTTATTAAATAATATGGTGGAACTAATTAATAAATATTATAGCTAATTTACATAATAAAAATCTATCATTTTTTATAAATTAATTTTAAAAATAAATGCACGTGAGTTGAAAAAAAATTCTTAATCCCAGAACGCACCATTATGTTTTACAATCTATGGGTCAATATGATTGTCATAAAAGATGAATTTTTCCATTCATATAAGACATATAATTTTATTTAACACTTAATAATTACATTCTATAATATAGTATTTTATTAATTTAAATTTATTTAATAAAATATCTTTTATTGTAATGTTACACTAATGTCAATTTTGACATAATTTTATTACATTATTACATTAAAAATAAAAATAATATACTAATTCAAATAAATTATGTTTATAATTGTTTAAATTGATATATGGATTGTCCAAAAGTAATTAAATACAATAATTAAATCACTTCAATGTACTTTTTAACATATATTGTATCATTTATATTAGTAAAATATTAACTAAATAATAATTATGTTGGCGTCTCATAAGCATTTTCAGCAACTAAATCATCTCTAAAAATTATAGATAAATTATTATGATAAAAAAATAAATTTATATTTTGAAATGATAGTTATAACCTAAATTATGATATTTTCTACATATATCAATGTTGTATAAATGTTATTTGTAAGGAATTTTCCCTTTTTTGTATTTTCCATTACCTAAATATTTATATAGGGAACTTCCATTTAATAATATCTCAATAACCAATAAAATTCAATCCAAGAAATTATATGGTCTAATTAATATCAGGAAATGTATTTTAAAAAAATTTATAGGTCATTTTGGTCCTTAATATTAATGTTTAGTCCCTAATTAAGCTTAATCTTACCTTAACCGCAATGATTACGGTTAATCACTTTCCCTAATATTTTTTATCCAAAATGATGTAGATCATATTATAATACAAACTTCATACTTATTAAAACTATATATGTCCATTTTTTAAAATTCAAATCACATAATTGTGAATGTTATGAATATCTCTAATCCCACCGACATCGTGGGAATGCATGTTTTTAATGTAAAAGTATTCAAAAGTAAAATTTGTTTTTTTATAAACTTTAATATAAACAATTTCTCCAATTACATAAATTGGAATAATGTATTAATAATTGATCTATTTTGACTTTAAAACCAAAATTAAAATATAATTTAACACTTGTCATTATTTAAATGGAAAGTCTATTTTTAACTAAATTGTAATAATTTTTACAATTCACCCAAAAATGAAATTTTATGAAAAAAAACCAAATATTTATATTAACATAATTTCAACTGGATGAATTAAAAATTGGTATTTTTCAAAAAATTAAATTTCTACTAGTGCCAAAATTGAATTTTACAATTTTTTTAATGAAGGACATAAATAGTTGTCTCTTTAAGAAAATATTATTTTAAAGAATATAAATACATTACAAGAAATTATTTAATTAATTATCAATATTTTTTATTTATTTTAAACCATTATAAAAATATATCAAGTGTAGCTATTACTATTGATATTACTATGTTTAACTTCTAGGTTATAATTATTTCATTTCAATAATTATAACTACAAAATAATGTTTCATAGAAACTCAATGATAAATATGATTCATGCCAAGTCGGTGTTGCGTGTAGTAGAATCCAAGTAGATTAAATGTGAATGGAATATGTGATTAAGTTAAATAACATAAATCAATGAAAATAAATTCAATAAAAAAAGAAAATCTATTTCACAAATTCTCAAGGTGTAAAATTACACCTCCTTTAAATTAAATTTCACCCCTAAAAGTCATCTAGGTTATCAAAGGCTCAATACATAAATATTTAATTTTTAGAATCCCCCATCATAAATATAAATTAAAAACAACCCTTTAAAATGTAATGTGGGAACCATAATGGTTACCAAAATTAACTTGTACTGATATTCCCACATAAGGGAACATAAGTGTGATGTGGAAACATGGATGTGGAATAGAAATATTACTATCATGTTTTATTGGGGAGAGATAGAGAACAAGGTTAAGAGATAGTAAAAAACCATAAAACCATAAATCTATGATGACATAAAGGACCATCTGATCCATCAAAAATTGTACAATGATAAATTATTATTTTTAGATCATTTTCCTAAATCTAATGAATTTTCATGAAAATATATACCTTCATGATTTCAGTACAATGTTACCCTTTATTATTTGTTGATCCACTCTACTAATTTATCAAAAAAGGTAGCTATATTTTTCATTCGTGAAGTAAAAAAAATCTTGAGACCCATGATATTCCATCACATCATTTTTCATCATAAAATATTAGTGTGAACAGGATATCCAATATGCATAAATCCTCACATGGATAGATAACACATAAATCCTAAAACATTTATATAAATATTAACTTCAGCATTCCTTAAATATTTAACCATATAAGACTTATGAAATAATAAAATCCCAATATATATAATGGAGGATAAAAAATCATATTAACAATTATCCCCCGTATATCACAATGTTAATCATGGTTTTCATATTCTAAACATGTGAATACCCTGACTGTATATTCACTTGAAACATGTTAATAACAAAAATCAACCTAAACTGTATTATAAAACATTTATTTCTACTTATTGCAATGATAGTGGATACATTCTTCAAATCCATGAAGTTGTAAACATCATCCTTGATACCATATACCAGTATTTCAATGATCAATTACTGGGTAATATGTATCATAGAATTTACTTATTCATATCTAATATATCACTATCCAAAGACCATTTTCCCAACATTATGCATTAATTAAGGTTTGCCTTCCATAAATAAAAAAATCACCATTCAATGAAATAGCTTTTATATTTATTCATCACCATTTACCATATCCTTTTCAATTTATAATGAAACCCTAAACATAAAATACATATACATTTCATGATTTGTGTAACAAAATCTTTTAACTATAAAACATATATATTTTTATTAATCCAACATTATTCTTAAGCCATTACTCATGCTTCAACAACATATTACTTAATAAATATTTCTATAATTTGAAATATGAATCATTATTAAGTTTTCTTCACCTCAATATGACCATTCTTTGTATATATAATCTAAAAAAATAAAATAACATCACATACCATTCAAATTTCATTTACAGTCTTGTTATCTTTAGAAGTATGAAAATTACCCATACCAAATTCATAACTGTCTTCACGAGATTTACCATTTGGAAACCAATTCACATAATTCCCATGATTTCCACATATTAAATAACAAATGGTAACCATGTTCCTTCTACTTATCTCCATTAAATAAAACCAGAAATAACTTCATGAGGACTGTTTATCACATTGGTATATATTATAATCATGAAAAATTACATATACGGTGCTTATATCGTGCCTCATAATTCTTAAATATATTACACCTTAGGTTTATCCTAGGATATTTATATTCAACCACTATTTAAATCCTTCAGGAAGGTTCTTGAATTTTTTTGTGAATTCAAAAAATATATCCCCCTGGAGGGTCCAACCAGGATTGTAGTAAGGCCATTTTTTGTGTACCATATTACCCTGAGTTTGGCTTGAAACATCTTATAGGAGTTGTTACACCTAAGTACACATATTCCAGAGCCACATCAACCTTTATTATCAAGATAGGGATTTTTTTCTAGGATACCACAACCTCTATGCTTTACCAAAATTCCAGGACATTTTCCTATATTTTATCTCGTCAATATAGTTATACTTAGTGACATCCCTATACATATCTATAGAACTTTACGTCGGGATATCACACATTTTTTCTCATCCTATATTACAAATGTTGAATAAAACATTCCATTTATATCAATAATAACAACCTAGGGTTATCATAATTGGATAATATATAATTTTATATGAATATTTTGAAAATTACAAAAATACATGATTGAGGACCATAATAGTTTAATTTATTCATGAACATGTAAAGCAAATCTCATATCATGGTGAAATATCTTCAATATCTACCATAAATATATACTCCATTATTAATTATACCTAAAAACATTCTTCATAACCTTGGGATGGGAAACATAATAAATGAGTGATCTCAGATGCTTAGTAAGGGTAAATAAAGTAATGAAAATGCATACCATGAACAAAGGGTATAAAACATGATAATAACATTTAATTATCATAACCTAAATATTATAGATCCTAATAAATATTGGATGTTCATAAAAAGTATTTCATAATATACTTAAGAGCATAATTCATGGAAGCAAAATATAGGAATAAGACATGGAAATGTGGAAATAACATAAGAATATAATATGATTTATATATTAGACAAACAATCACTTCTAATACTATCTTAGTAGTGTTGGATCACTCTCATACCATCTTGGAAGTCTTGGTTTACTCCCAAGGCTATAATTGTAGCATGATTTCACTCCTCATTCAATCTTGGTAGTCATGGTTCACTCCCATGGCCATCTATGTAGTCAAGGTTCCCACCCAAGACCAACTTAGTCTATATCCTGAGATATAAATATTTTCCCAATTCATTGTACTAAGATATTGGTCCCACCCATATCATTCTTAAATCATTTGTACATGTCCCATAAGATCATAAATAGTCAAATCATATCCCATGAAATTAAATGGGTATTATAAACATGTAAACATATCATAATATCTAAAAAATGATATCTGTTTAATAGCCATTTCATGAACTAAATAACTTGTGAAGAAGAAATAGATTTCAAAAATATATTACTCATGAAGAATATATCGATTTCATAAACATATAACCCGTGAAAGTGAAACATGTTTTATGAAGAACCTAACATTATGAATAATTGATTCATAGAATGAAAATTAATGGACCCTTTAGATCATTTACTAAAAGGGGATGACTAACATAAAATGAAATCATCTTATATGGAAATTAATTTAAAAATATAATTCCTAAATGTTTCATGAGAAAAATTTAATTTCTTCTTTGTAAAATGATTTTTAATACATTAAACCATTTGAAAACATAGATCTCCCCCTAGTGGATCCCCTAAATCTTGAAGGCTCCAGTCTACTGGACAACACTACTGTATCACTGGTATTGCAACAGAACCACAGGGAACTGGAAAACAACTTTACATTTCCTTCAAGCTATGAGTAGACCTCTGACAATTCCTCAGGTACTCCTCAGTAGGGACTTTCTATTACAACTACTTTAGGTATTCCCCCTCTACAATTTTATAATCAGTCAATATATCAATTTTAGTCAAATGATCCAACTCTATTGCCTGTAATTTCTAGAAAACTGAAAAATAAAGTTGTTAATGAACAAATTGACAATAAAAGAACTTTGAACTCACCTATGAAGGGTTGCAATAACACAGTTTTCTCAAGGAGCCCTTCAAATTATTCCAAAAGTATTCTGAAATTAAATAACAACCCAAATCATACCAAACATAACAAAATATCTACAAGTATCAAAGGATCAAAAATAATAAAAAGGGTGTTCTAACACCGAACTTCGGTTTAAATGAAGATTATTTTCTGGAATTGTTAGAGAATTACCAACTCTAACACCCGCTATGTCCTAAAAAGTATGGTTAACACTCAATGATCTGTTTTATTTTAAATTTCTGAACCAAAAGTAAATTTTTCTTCTAAATTTCAACACTTATTTCATCATGGATATTCCTTTGTTGGTGCAACAAAAAACTCCTCTTTAGTTTATACACTATGGATTTTTTTCGTACTACTCTATTCAGAAGATCAATATTTTAAACATCTCTGAGCAAGCCCTCACCTATGATTTTATCTTCGAAGGCACATCCATTTTTTGCTACATTTTTCATCCCAATAATATATACCAAGAAAAAAGGCCCCTATGGGATTTTCTCACTTCATTAGGTAACATCATCAACTCTCCATGGTTAGTTTTTTGAGATTTTAATGCTATTCTCAATTAAAATGATAAAATTGCCCCATCACATGCTATGATCTCCCCAAGAGAATTCAAATACACTATGGAAGGAAACAAACTAAATGAAATAAATATTATGGTTTCGAAATACACTTGGTATATGAAGCATTACAACATGATGGTTTCCTATAAATTGGATAGAGCCTTCATGAATGCTACTGGTTTAGATTTTTGGAACACCATCACTAGAACCACACATTACAATATCTATTCTGACAACCATCCTATTATATTCATTCTCTCAGCCGACACTTGATTAGCCACTGTAAGAGGCTAATATTCATTGCTAATATATGTAGTTTTCATGTGCCTTGATATTCATAAATACCATTTTAGTTCATTTTACATTTTGAACACTCATTCTAATCATTTGTGCACTTCATGCCTAATGTGCACCAATTTAGGCCCAATGTTTCATCTGATTTTAAAGAATGTAACTATCCATGTTTTAATTTTATATTTTTGGAAATGGATATTCACTTAATTATGAACATTGTTTATTCAGGGATCAATGGATTATTAATAAACTATGATGGAGAAATTTGGCGATTAAAGGAAACAATTCTGGAGAAGGCAGATTGTATATCATCCCACTGATCGGACTATGGGGCCCCCAATACAAGCCCAATGAAGCCCCAAATTTATGGAAGGATATCAGACATACAGGGGAACAAATAATTCTTCTATATCTAGTGATAATTCGTCCTCAATGGTGGTGATTAAGGCGGTCTAAGTTGAAGATTTAATTTCGGGCCAGAGTCTACGGCCCAGACAAACAGACCACAATTTCAATCATATCTCCTGAACCACAAAGTGTTTCTGGCTGACATTGTATATGATGTTAGGGGACATATGGGGCTTCATTTAAGTCTTATAGGGCCCACTCAAATTCGGCCTTATAGAAGGTCCTTTAGGCGCGTCGTTCCGGTGGATTCAAGCTGGCTGCAACTTCGGGGCAAGAAGTGGAAAAGTCTCTCATCATTAATGTTCCACCCACCTTTCCCCAACATAATTAATTGAAGGCACATGGGATGTTGGGGGCTCGGCCAAGGCTACATTGTTTCCTATTTAAGGCAGGATTGGTGGTGGATTTAGGGATGTTGGGTGCTTTCTTTTCATTGTAATGTTATTATGCCAATTTGCCTTTGTAATGTTCTTCCTTTTCATGTAAGTTGTTCGAATCACCTTAGTCTTCAATAAAAGATATTTCTCTTCTATTGTTCTGTTATTATCCTTATCACCTTGATACCGTTTCCTCAAGGTGTGAATTTATTTACACCAAACCTTGTGATTTTGTTCACACAACGGTGGAGTGATTGTTATTTTTGTTGTTTTTTACTTCTTCAATTCCACCCTCATAAGTCTACTTTCCGCTTCCGTTGAGAACTTGTCATCAATGGAGGGATATCTCCTTTATGGGTTTATCCATGGGAGTAGCAAGGGGGTAGATTTAATGTTATTTCTCATGCCCTAAATGTTATTAATTTCTTTTAATTGAGTTTCTTTCATTCAATGATTTTTATTCTTCCTCTTCCTTATTGAATTTATTCACCCCACTTTCATGTGCTAATTACATCCTTTACCTTGGAGTGCTCAAGAAAATGATCCTAAAAGTGTATAGGTGATTATTATATGTTTTGAATGTGTTTAATCAGTAAGTGATGAGGTTAGTTTGAATTCATTTCATGAATCTTTCTCGAGTTAATGAAATTAAAATCGTAAAGAAATGAATTCATTCAATCCACCCCGAGCAATAACCTAGAATCAACTAATTTTCTCATCATTTGAATTCACATAGATCTTTTAGTGCTCTTTAAAAAAAATCTAAAATCAACCCAAGTTGGCCACTTCATAGCCAAAAATCCATCTCTTTTATTGAGTGTCTAAAGGTTCTTCTTAGGTCTCTGAGGATTCGACAAGCCAAGCTACACTACAAGAGACCGCTTGACCCCTAAAACTTGGGTAAATTTGGGCGAGACCAAATTTTGCCGCCATTGCCGGGGACCAAGTAATTTCTTTAGACAAAAACCTTCTTTCCTCACCCCCATTCTTCTATTCTCACCCAAGATCTCTTATATTTTTCCTTTCTCCCTTTTTTTGGCGCATGTCCGCCTTCACACGCGATAACTCAAACAGACTAGTTAGGGTTGAAAGTCATAGGATAGGGGATTCAAGTACACCATTGGATCCTAACCTTCCTAATACCCCAGAGTTAAAGATTGAGTCAATTTCAAAGGAGGGTCTTCAAAGAAACGAACTCATAAACCGAGGAGGGAACCAAAATGGAAATCCAAATGAGGCAGCCCCAAATTTGGGGAATGCAGCCGATCAAACCATGAGTGACTACCTTACACCTACCAGGACCAATGAACCCTCTTGCATTAGGCATGCTACCATAGGAGATTCCCACTATGTCTTTAAACCTCATGTCCTAAACCACCTTTCAACCTTCCATGGGATGGAGTCATAAATGCCTTACCTTGATGTCAAGGAGTTCAATGACATTGTTGAAACCATGTGCTCACCACATCAACTTGAGTCAGCTAAGATGAGGCTCTTTCCTTTCTCACTTAAAGATCGAGTAAAGAACTGGTTAAATAATCTGATACCTTCATCAATCCACACTTGGAACCAACTGCAAAGAGAATTTTACAAAAAATACTTCCCCTATCACAAAACCATTGCACTAAAAAAGAGCATCCAAAACTTTTTTGAAAAAGATGGAGAGTAATTTTATGAAACATGGGAGAGGTTCAAAGACACCCTAAACATGGTTCCACACCATGGTTTTTCTATCCTGAACAAGTAAGAATTTTCTATGAAGGTTTGGGCCCGGGGAACAAACAATTAATTGACATGATGTGTAATGGGACCTTTAAAAACAAATCCCCTAATGATTTTTACGAGTATCTAGAAATCCTTGCCGAACAAAACCAAACATGGGGAACATCACCTTATTCTGAAAAGCCTCAAAGAACTACTAGAATGCATACACTTAGGGAAGAGGAAAGCCTTAGGGAGAAACTTGCAGCACTCTTTAGGAAGGTTGAAGAGATAGACCATAGAAAAATCAATTAAATCAAAACTGTAGACCTTTTTTGCATAATCTGTGACAAACATGACCACAAAACGGACAACTGCCCAACCATTCCATCCATAAGGGATATTCTTTTAGGAGGACCACCTGCTGAAGTCAATTCCCTAAACTTTCAAAAGCCTCAATACCCAAACACATTCAACCCAAGGTATAATGACCACCCAGGCTTCCGATGGAAAGATAACCAACAACCTAGCCAACCACAAGGACCAAACCCCTACCCTACACAAAATTTTCAAAACCATAACCAATTCTAACCACAACCAGTCCAATACCAACATCCTCCAGTCCAATACCAACAACCTATCCAACAACAAAAGTATCCCCCTGGGATAACCCAACCAACACAAACCCCTTCCCAATCTGTCCCTCTCCCAATCCTTGAACAACTGTGCAAACAAATGGAAAGGATGAACTCAAAAGTCTCATCCCTTAAACAGGAACTTCAAACCATCAAAACTGGAAAGGCACCCATGCCCACACAGGCCATTCCATAACAAACATCAAGGGGGGAGACAAGTTGCACTCAAACAACTCATGAACAACTAAAGGCTGTGACAGTTTTGAGAAGTGGGAAATCAATTGAGAAACCTGAACAAATAGTTCAAAGCCCACTTGAAGATTCAAAATCTAATGAAAATTCAATTGAAGCACATGAACAAACTAAAGATACTAATAAAAATTTGAAAGAAACAACTCTTCAAAAAAACAACCCCACAACCTTCCCCATTTCCTCAACGCATGAGGGGGGAAAACCAAGCCTGAATTGAGTAAAACATTGAGGGAAATATTCTCACAAGTCAAGTTGAACATTCCACTCCTCGATGTCATTAAAACCATTCCTCCATACTCAAAATACCTTAAGGACCTCTGTACATTTAAACAGAAATTCTCACATAAGAACCAAGTCCTTCTGGCAGCAAATGTTAGCACAACAATCCAAGTAACCCTTCCTCCAAAGATGAAAGACCCAGGATTGCCTTACATAAATGGTGAACTAGGAGAGAAAAAAGTTGTCAAAGCCTTGTGTGATCTAGGAGCCAGTGTTAACCTCATTCCTTATGCTATGTATTGTCAGTTAGGGCTCATAGAACTCCAACCCACATCTGTCACTCTTCAACTTGCTGATCGTAGTATTCGAGTTCCAAAGGGTATCTTAAAGGATGTTTTGGTGAAAGTTGAAAATTTCATTTACCCAGCTGACTTCATTGTTCTAGACAATCACCCAAGCTTAGGTCCTAGAGAGAAAACCCCAATCATCCTTGGTCGTCCCTTCCTTGCAAGAATCAACTCTGTTATCCGAGTCCGAAATGGGAACATGACCATCACCTTTGGAAACATGAGTCTAGACTTGACCATCTACAATGCAAACTCTCAAATTGGGGATGATGAAGAGATACATGAGGTTAATTGGATAGGTAGTGTTGATAGTGAACTCAAGTAACATCAAGGAATTACCGAAGGATGTTTAAGTCAAGAAGAGATTGATTTTCTTTGTTCACATGAGGGAAATTTGTCTCCTTGGATTGAATCTCTTTCAGATTGCTCTATTGATGATTTTCTAGAATCACCAATAAATGATACCATGGGTTAAATCAATAACATCGAGTCCATATCCCTTCATAAAACTACTCTAGCTAATTTAGTGGATGAAAATTATCTTCACAAGGAACCAATTATTTCAAGAAATGTAAAAAAAGAAACTGAGTTCAATACAAAGTCTCATCCTTTCTTGGAAAGTGATAACCACTCTGATCTTGAATTTAAGGTTTTACCTTCATCACTCAAGTATGCGTTCTTAGGGGACAATCAATCCTTTCCTGTTGTCCTTTCGTCCTCTCTTGAATCCAATCATGAGAGGATGCTTCTATATGTCCTTAGGAGACACAAGAAAGCCATTGGATGGACTCTATCAGATATTACTGGGATTAGCCCACTTATCAGGACTCATAGAATTGTTCTAGAATCCGATTCAAAGCCATGTCATCAACCTCAGCGACGACTCAATCCTAATCTCTTGGAAGTAGTGAGAAAAGAACTTTTGAAATTGTTAAAAGATGGTATCATCTTTCCTATAGTTGAGAGTGAGTGGGTTAGCCCAATCCATGTGGTTCAAAAGAAGGTTGGAATCATAGTAATAACCAATAATGATGGAGAGATGCTTCCAACAAGGGTTAGTAGTGGATGGAGAGTCTGTATTGACTATAGGAAGATCAACTCATGTACCAAGAAAGACCATTTCCCCTTGCCCTTTATTGATCAAGTCCTTGAGCGAGTGGCAGGTCATCAATTCTACTGCTTCCTAGATGGATTCTCAGGGTATAATCAAATCGAAGTCTCTTTAGAGGATCAAGGAAAAACGACCTTCACTTGTCCATTCGGCACTTTTGCCTTCAAGCGCATGCCCTTTGGGTTATGTAATGCCCCTGGTACCTTCCAGCGGTGCATGATGGGAATCTTCTCGGACATGGTGGGGGATTGTTTAGAGGTCTTCATGGATGATTTCTCCATCTTTGGGGATACGTTTGAGGGATGCCTTCTAAATGTTGAAAAGGTTTTATCAAGGTGTGAGGATAAGAATCTCATACTAAATTGGGAAAAATGTCATTTCATGGTAAGGGAAGGACATGTTCTAGGTCATCTAGTATCTGGTAGAGGGATTGAAGCTGATAAAGCTAAGGTTGACATCCTTCGTCACCTTACCTCTCCTAAAACTGTTAAGTAAGTAAGGTCCTTATTAGGACATGCTGGTTTTTATAGAAGATTCATTATGAATTTCAGCTCTATTTCTCGACCACTTTGTGCTCTATTGGTAAAAGATGCTCCATTTTTATGGACAGAAAGATGTGAGGAATCATTCTCTACACTCAAGTCAACTCTTATATCTCCAACTATCATACAATCTCCAAATTGGAAACTTCTTTTCGAGCTCATGTGTGATGCAAGTGACTTCGCTATAGGAGCAGTCTTAGGACAACAGTGTGAGAAAACTCCATGTGTCATTGCTTATGCAAGCAAATCTTTAAATGATGCAAAAATAAACTACACCACCCCTGAGAAAGAGCTGCTTGCTGTTGTCTTTTCTTTAGAGAAATTCAGGTCTTATCTCTTAGGATCACCCATCATTGTCTTCACTTACCATTCAGCCCTAAAATACCTTTTCCAAAAACAAGATGCCAAGGCTAGATTGATTAGGTGGGTCTTTCTTCTTCAAGAGTTTGATTTAACCATTAAGGATAAAAACGGTGTTGAAAATGTTGTAGCTGATCACCTCTCTAGGATGGAATTCAAAGACAACTCACACCACCTCTCTGTGTCTGATTCATTTCCCGATGAGCACCTCTATTCAGTGAGTGATTTCCCTTGGTATGCTGACATAGCAAACCATTTGGTGACGGGTGACATTCCAAAATTCCCGGGGACCCAATCTAAGAGGATATTCCTTTTTGATGTCAAACACTACGTGTTTGATGATCCTTACCTCTTCAAGTTCTGTCCTGATCAAATCATCAGGAGATGTGTTCCCGAGTTTGAGTAAGAGTCTATTCTATAATTTTTTCATGGAGAGGCATGTGGAGGCCACTTTTCTACAAAGAAAACCACTGCAAAGGTCCTCCAAAGTAGTTTCTACTGGCCGAACCTCACTAAGGATTCCTTCCAATACTGCAAAATTTGTCCTCAGTGTCAGCAATTAGGATCCATTTCCAAAAGAAATAAAATGCCCCTCACTCCCATTCTAGTCGTTGAAATCTTTGATTGTTGGGGAATTGATTTCATGGGACCCTTTCCAAACTCTAAGGGATACCTCTACATCCTCTTAGCTGTTGATTATGTCTCAAAATGGGTTGAGGCCATTCCCACCAAGACTAATGATCATCAAGTTGTGATCTGATTCCTAAAAGAGCATATCTTTTCTAGATTTGGAATTCCGAGGGCTGTAATCAGTGATCGTGGAACCCATTTATGTAATCGCCCATTCTCTTCACTCATGTCTAAGTATGGAATTTCTCATAAAGTTTCCAATGTGTACCATCCTCAAACCAATGGTCAAGCTGAGGTAGAAAATAGGGAGATTAAGAAAATTCTTGAAAAAACTGTCAACCCCTCTAGGAAAGATTGGTCTGAGAAACTCTTGGATGCTCTTTAGGCATATCGTACAACATTCAAAACCATCCTAGGAATGTCACCATATAGGTTGGTTTATGGAAAATCATGCCATTTACATGTTGAAATTGAGCATAAGGCATTTTGGGAAATCAAGAAAATGAATTTCGACATTTCTTTAGCCGAAGAAAAGTGGAAGTTAGATCTTAATGAACTTGAGGAACTTAGGATGGAGGCGTATGAAAATTCAAGGATAAATAAAGCTAGAGTTCAAGCCTACCAATCTAGGAATATCAAAGTCAAACAATTTGAACTGGGAAAACCTGTGCTCTTTTATAGTTCAAAACATCATTTACACCCAGGAAAGTTAAGGTCTAGATGGTCAGGTCCTTTCATAGTGCATCATGTGTACCCCCATGGGGCAGTAGAGATTGAGGATCCCACAAGTGGTAACATTTTTAAGGTCAATGGTCATAGGTTAAAACCATTCACTGAATAATTCAATAAACAGGAAATAGAGGTAGATTTAATAGAGCCAACCTATAAACCAGAAAATTTTTGATAGATTTAGGATCCATGTCGGGCTAACGACGTTAAACAAAAGCGCTGCACGGGAGGCAACCTGTGGTCTTCATGTTTCTAATCATTGTGACTCATTTTTTTTCTTCTTCTTTATTTCCTTCTACTTCATTTTGTTATTTTAAAAATATATATATATATATAGACTATTGACCTATTCTTCTTTTATGAGTAAGGATGGGTACGAAAGGGGAGCACCGTATTTATCCGTGTCACGCGGTGTGATCCCTGAGTAATACCTTACCCATAAAATATAAAGAAGACAATGTATCATCAGTTTATTTTATTTTTATTTTATATTTTTGTTGGTATTTAAAAAAAATAGATTGTTGACCTGTTCTTATTTTATGAGTAAGGATGGTTATGAAAGGGGAGCACCGTATTCATCCGTGTCACGCGGTGTGATCCCTGAGTAATACCTTACCCAGAAAATATAAAGAAGACAATGTATCATCAGTTTATGTTATTTATACTTTTTTAGGTTAAAAAAATACAAAAAATATATATGTTAAAAAAAATTTAAGGCATGTCATAGGTCATTTGGAAAAGCTGGTCACAACCGTCCAAGCCATTGGGAGATAAACCAGAACTGAAGGGAGACATGGGAATGCATTTTCAACATCAACCACCAGGTGACTTCATTCCATAATTTTCATTTTCAATGTCTTTGTTGAACTTCTATCCTGCCACTTCTATGTTTCAATTCTTTAAACCCTGGGGACAGTGTATTCCAAGTTGGGGGGGAGATGAAAATGTGTGGAAGGAAAAATGCCATTAACCTTGAACATGATAACACACATTCCAAACTCTGAAATTGGATATCAAATAATTTTGCATGCCTTGATTCTGATTTTAATGCGAGTTTATGTTCACGTGCATAGTTATTGGAAAGTGCGGTTGTCTGATGTGATTTTTCACTGTTATATTTTCATCCATTTAATAAAAAAAACACAATGCACGTCCTCTAGATTGTGGGGTCTTA
Source organism: Viscum album (assembly GCA_963277665.1). NCBI lineage: Eukaryota > Viridiplantae > Streptophyta > Magnoliopsida > Santalales > Viscaceae > Viscum > Viscum album. Next base: position 171,844,772 of record OY728119.1, on the reverse strand, counting down.
GTTTGAGTTCTTGGTGACCCATAATAAATAGCATAGGATTGGCGATCATTTTAACTTTAACATGAGTATTCAAAAAAAAATTTGCGCGTAGAGCAATGAATTGACCTAATGTGTGGCTTTCGGCACTTGGGGATCGCGACTCCATAGTTGTCTGGCCCAGAGTTGGGAATTTTATCTCTATTTGGGGTAATTTGAATTTGTTTTTGATTGAGTTAACTCGAGATGATGCCCGAGTATGTGAGCTTCACTTGGTGCCCTAAGGTCTTTTAGCCTGGGAGTCATCGGCAAAGTCTTGCTACATGGGTTGACTCGATTGAGATAAATTTCAATTACCATGGAAAAATTGCAAAAAAAAACAAAAAAATAAAAAATAAAAAATGAGTACTCATCTTATTATTAAAATTTGATTGCTCCTAGAGCTTCCATCTTTTCTCCCTCGAATGAAAATGAACTCCCATGTCTATTGTGACACACAACACTTCATCATGCTTAATTGAATTTGGATGAAATATGGCAATGAATTTGAACAAAGGAATGGGCTTGGGATTGAGATATGCCTGTGGACATAGCTTGTTTTAAATGATTTTTATGGGTTTGATAATTGTTTGGTATGTGATCTTTGGGTGCGAAATGTGTATTAAAATGTTTTTGGAAAAGGTCATTTGAATTTCATTTTTGTGAGATATATTTTGCTCGGGACTAGAAAAACTCAAGCTGGGGGGTGTGATTAGCCACTATAAGAGGCTAATATTCATTGATAATATATGTAGTTTTCATGTGCCTTGATATTCATAAATACAATTTTAGTGCATTTTACATTTTGAACACTCATTCTCATCATTTGTGCACTTCATGCCTAATGTGCACCAATTTAGGCCCAATGTTTCATCTGATTTTAAATAATGTAACTATCCATGTTTTAATTTTATATTTTTGGAAATGGATATTCACTTAATTATGAACATTTTTTTACTCAGGGATCAATGGATTATTAATAAAGTATGATGGAGATATTTGGTGATTAAAGGAAACAATTCTGGAGAAGGCAGATTGTATATCATCCCACTGATCGGACTATGGGGCCCACAATACAAGCCCAATGAAGCCCAAAATTTATTTAAGGATAGAAGACATATAGGGGAACAAATAATTCTGTTGGAGCCAGTGCTAATTCGTCCTCAATGATGGAGATTAAGGCGGCCTAAGTTGAAGATTTAATTTTGGGCCAGAGTCTGCGGCCCAGAACAACAGACCACCATTTCACTCATATCTCCCGAATCACAAAGTGTTTCGGGCTGCAATTTTACATGACATTAGGGGACATCCGGGGCTCTATTTACGTCTTCTAGGGACCACTCAAATTAGGCCTTTTAGAAGGTCCTTTAGGCGCGTCTTGCTGGTGGATTCAAGCTGGCTGCAACTTCGGGACAAGAAGTGGAAAAGTCTCTCATCATTAATGATCCACCCACCTTGCCCCAACATAATTAATTAAAGGCACATGGGATGTTGGGGGCTCGGGAAAGGCTTCATTTTTTCCAATTTAAGGCAGGAGTGGTGGTGTATTTAGGGATGTTGGGTGCTTTCTTTTCATTGTAATGTTATTATGCCAATTTGCCTTTGTAATGTTCTTCCTTTTCATGTAAGTTGTTCGAATCACCTTAGTCTTCAATAAAAGTTCTTTCTATTCTCTTGTTCTGTTCTTATCCTTATCACCTTGATACCGTTTCCTCAAGGTGTGAATTTATTCACACCAAACCTTGTGATTTTGTTCACACAACGGTGGAGTGATCGTTATTTTTGTTGTTTTTACTTCTTCAATTCCACCCTCATAAGTCTACTTTCCGCTTCCGTTGAGAATTTGTCATCAATGGAGGGCTAGCTCTTTTATGGGTTTATCCAAGGGAGTAGCAAGGGGCTAGATTTAATGTTATTTCTCATGCCCTAAATGTTATTAATTTCTTTTAATTGAGTTTCTTTCATTCAATGATTTTTATTCTTCCTCTTCCTTGTTGAATTTATTCACCCCACTTTCATGTGCTAATTACATCCTTTACCTTGGAGTGCGCATGAAAATGATCCTACAAGTGTATAGGTTATTATCATATGTTTTGAAGGTGTTTAATCAGTAAGTGATGAGGTTAGTTTGAATTCATTGCATGAATCTTTCTCGAGTTAATGAAATTAAAATCGTAAAGAAAGGAATTCATTCAATCCACCCCGAGCAATAACCTAGGATCAACTCATTTTCTCATAATTTGAATTCACATAGATCTTTTAGTGCTCTTTAAAAAAAATCTAAAATCAACCCAAGTTTGCCACTTCATAGCAAAAAATCCATCTCTTTTATTGAGTGTCTAAAGGATCTTCTTAGGTCTCTGAGGATTCGACAACCCAAGCTACACTACAAGCGACCGCTTGACCCCTAAAACTTGGGTAAATTTGGGAGAAACCTAATTTTGGCGCCGTTGCCGGGGACCAAGTAATTTATTTAGACAAAAACCTTCTTTCCTCACCCCCATTCTTTTATTCTCACCCGAGAACTCTTATCTTTTCCCTTTCTCACTTTTTTTTGGCGCATGTCCGCCTTCACACGCGATAATTCAAACAGACTAGTTAGGGTGGAAAGTCATAGGATAGGGGAGTCAAGTACACCATTGGATCCTAGCCTTCCTAATACCCCAGAGTTAAAGATTGAGTCAATTTCAATGGAGGGTCTTCAAAGAAAACCAACTCATAAACCCATGAGGGAACCAAAATGGAAATCCAAATGAGGCAGCCCCAAATTCGGGGAATGCAGCCGATCAAACCATGAGGGACTACCTTACACCTACCTGGACCAATGAACCCTCTTGCATTAGGCATGCTGCCATAGGAGATTCCCACTATGTCTTTAAACATCATGTCCTAAACCACCTTCCAACCTTCAATTAACGAACAATAGTGAGATTGTACCAAAATCATGTAAGTATTTATTTTAATTCATCAACTTTAGGGAAATGATCTTGAAAACCAAAAATGTTTTCCTAGTTCCCTTATATCCGATGAATTAGATGGTACCTTAGATCATCACAAATCTATGGATTTGTGATTGCTGGCTTTTCCATAGCCATGTTCTCTACCACTCTCCATCAGAACATGATGGTTATATTTCTCTTCCATATCCATATTTTCATCTATGTGGAAACCCAGTGATTAGTTTATTTGGGTAACCATTACGTTTCATAATTTTGTTTTTAAATATTGGTTTTGGTATTCCTTTTTATGATGTGGGTTTCTATTAAAGAAACTGTCGAACAGTAAACCATTTATAACCCCGATGAATTTCGAGGGCGAAATTCCTTTTAAGGGGGGTAGAATGTAACAGGCCGAGATTTTATGAAAAATATTCTTTTTAATTTCACTAATGTCTTGTGTTGTACGCTACACCAAAAGGAGCTTGCACAACACGCATCCTAGGCTTTCTTTTCATTACATGCAATCGCGACCTTCCTTGATAGTGTGTATAGTACGCAATACCGAGTTTCACTAAACAACGATATACTATTAAAATATTATTAAAACTAGCCGTTATGAATAGTAATTACCACTTTTTGAAATTTTGTAAATTTTATTTTTCAAAATGGACTTCATTTTTGGATTCGGAATATCGAAATTATCTTAGGGTGAAATTTTGGTAATTTTCAGATAACTTTCATATTTTGATGAATAGTGGAAATTACTAAATTTTAATTAAAAACAAATTTTTCAATCGAAATAATTAATAGTGATAAATTATTAATTTTAGTGGTTTTAAATTATATTTATAATATATTTTTTCAATTTAATACAATGATGGTCATTGGATGTAATTTCACATTTAAAGCAGTTATAAACAAGTTTCAATCTTTTGATAGTTATTATCTCTTAAAAACACACTATTTGTTTTGACGACGGGAATTAATTTTTAAATTAGTTAATGCAACTGATATGTTTTGAATTTGGTAAAATAGACATCATTTTTTAGTTCATAATATCAAATATAGCTTAGGCCTAATTTTTGGTATTTTTCTGAAAACTTTCAATTTTTGATAAATAGTGAAACCACTAAGTGGTAGTTAAAAAAACTGAATTGTTCATAAAACTTAATTTTACCGCTTCTGTGAGTGGAATTTCAAAAATCCGAGAGAAATGGTTGATGTCAGTAAGTAAAATGTGGTTCAATGAGATGAAAATAAATTTTTGGTGAATAGTAACTTTTTACTTTTTTTTACCATAGTTAAAAGTAAATAGGGTAATTAAGGGTAGAAATGATATTATTATTACCCTAACACATGTCCTAATTCTATTGTACAAGTGTAATTCGACCAAAAACAAACTTAGGAAAAGAATATGACCATTTAGGCCCACTTGGATAAGATTAGGACATTTATTATTAATTTATTTAAAGAAGGGTTAAAAGAGTTAAAATCAATGTTTATTTACTAAAACATTTTTAATATAGGGTTATACATAAGATAAATTAGATTGTAAATATTAATTAGAAATATAAAGAGCTTTCCTACCTAATGGTATTTTATTTTTAATTTTTAGACATTAAATAATTTAATTTATTTATGACACAACAATGATGCAGTAATTATCTTATTAATGAAATATTGACATAATTGATGTTATAAATACCCAAATAAATATAATTTGAGACTTTTTATGAATTCCACTAATTTTATAGGTTAATATGACATGTTAGTATTGATTTAATTAACTTTGTTTGAACTTATCATTCTGTTATGATTTTCACAAAAAATCAATTACTAAATAGTGTCAAAATTGACATAAAATAGTTTTTAAAACAAATATTATATTATTATTGGTTATTTTATTCCTAAAAATCTAAGGATCGGCCAAATGACTTAGATAACGTTATATATATTAATAATAATCAATTTGGGGTTCATTTGGCTTCTTATAGTATGTTTATTAACCTTATAGTGTAAGAACACAAGAAGACACGGTAAAAGTAAAATTATTTAACTTAAAGTTAAATCTAAATGATAAGGTTAAAATAGGAACCTAAACTTTTATAAATTATTTTGGATGAGAGGATTTCGACCCATCCCCACCTTAGCCTCGAAATAAATCAATTTGGAGCTATTTAAAACCGAACATGACTTCATGATAAAATAATATTTTTAGTTATTCCAAAGGTGCCCCTCTCCTCCCTTATAAAAGGGCACCTCCTCCCTCTCTTCCTCACACCACTTTGAGCTTTCAAGCTCGGCCAACCCCTGCCTATTGCTCCTCTCCACTTCACTAGAGACATCCTAGAGGTCCTGGTATTCTTCAAAGACCAATTTTAGTTCCCTAAAAGACGGTCTCAAAGAAGCACTTCAAAGAAGAGGTATTGTCCGTTACCGATTCTTTCATCTTTATTTCTTCTTCCACTTCTTCTTCTTTAGTTGTTTCGTTATGAAGTAATATCATCAGTATCACTCATATACTGATATGTTATTATAAGTATGAAACAACCCTAATTCACCATCTATCCATCCTACGGAAAAAGAAATCACCGCACGTGCGTACGTACGGAATACCGTCTCCACGCCGTGGTGTAATTTATTTTCCACCACCACCTTACTCGGATGGGTATAATGTTGTAAATAATGACTATATATGACTATTATAAAGTGATATTGATTCTGAAATAGTATACATACACTCCAATACAGTCCCACGATCATGAGAACGATATCATTGCTCGTGCGTACGTACGGACTACCGTCTCCACGACGCGATGAGATTCATTCTCTACTTTAACCATTCATGAATGATTATAAAGTATATATAATAAGTAATCATGAAATATATGACATAATAATGATACTGTATTTATGTGTATATATATGTATGTCATCTACTTAATTCCGTTCAACTCAATAAGGAAACGAAAACAGCGTTCATGAGTACGTACGGACTACCGTCTCCATGAACGGTGTATTTCATTCCATTTACTGATTTATTATATATATGTATATTCTGAATATATATATATAAATCATTTCTTATATTCTGGAATTAAGTAATCATGATCTAAGTAATCATATGAATAATTACAAGTTAATACACGAACGAAAAATGAGACGATTTTACCCAAAACGCTACTTTAACATGAATTTATAAATGAATAGGTAATATAAAGTCACAAGTAAACCATATATGAGATGGCGGCTCAAGGGGTTTCAGGGTTGCCCCGTAAACCTGAAGATTCTGAGACTTCCCTGGAGAATAATCCGGGAGATGGTGCGCCTGATCCTGCGGATTCTGGTCTAAAGGACGAGTATGTTGGCCATCCAGAATTGTTTGCATTTGCCAAGAAAGAAAGACCCTCCCGCTCTGGTCCGGAGGATGGGAGGAGAAAATTTACGGATGTTGTAAGGAATGCTCCTATCGTTTCATTTCCAGACCTTGGAGCTCCTCCACCTGGATGCGTGATAAAGAAAGGAAGGGTTGCTCATGTCTCGGCAAACCAGGAAGCTGTTGAAGAACAGGTCAACTTGTGCCGGCACTCGATTATTGCCCGGGTTCTCACCCCTAAGGGGGCGAGGTTCTGGAATTTCACTGACCTAACGAGAAGGATTGCTGATTTCTGGGGCTTTGATGATTGGCGGATGACTGCAATGGGGAAGGGATACTATCATATTGTCTTTCCCAGTGATGAGAGTAAGAGGAGGGCATGGGGCAAAGGTACTCTATCCTTGAATCCTGGCTTCTTAATCATCCAGGAGTGGGATCGGAACTTTGAACCTATGAATGTTCGTTGCACGCATACCCAATTGTGGATTAGGATCTATAAGCTTAATTGGCTCTATTGGCATCCGCGGATTCTATGGGATATTGCCTCGGCTGTGGGCAATCCAATCCGAATGGATAAGCAAACAGACAATCCCAGGTATGGTCATTATGCCCGTGTCCTGGTTGAAGTTGACCTGTCCAATACTTTGGTGGAAGAAGTCATCATCACAACGAGAGATGATAGCATGAAATTGGAAATTCTGTATGAAAGGAAGCCCAAGTTTTGCATGAACTGCCTAACATTTGGTCACTTGACCCCTGAGTGTAGGAGATATGTGAGTTGTTCAATTTGTAAAGAAAAGGGGCATGATGATACCACCTGCAATAGAAGAAAGGGAAAGGATGTCTTGCCTTCCCAAGGGGATGACAGTTCTGAATTTCCTACTGGAAGGAACAGGAGGGAGATGAATATTAATGCACAGGGTCCTCTGACTGGAAAGGTGGACTCTAAGGCCTTATCCAAGGATGTCTTGCCTTCCCAAGGGGATAGTTGTTCTGAATTTCCTACTGGAAGGAACAGGGGGGAGCTGAATATTGATGCACAGGGTCCTCTGGCTGGAAAGGTGGACTCTAAGGCCTTATCCAATGGAGTTGTCACCTCTGAAAGGCTGGATGCCTCATCCGCTGCTGCACAGAATGGAGCAGAACGGGCTGAGGTGTATGCCATTGGGAATATTGATGGTATACATGGATTAGGCCCTGGGAAATGTGGTTTGGGGAAGGAGAGATCACTGGGGATAGATGCTATTCAGAAAGGCAGCATATAGGCCCCCACTAATGATAAGTGTGGAGGGAGCAGCGGTGCACAGGCTGCTGTCTGCAAGACCACTGGCTGTGAGGCAATTATGGCAGGGGACACATTATGTAAAAACAGCAGTGAGTGCAGCCAAGGTATTGCTCTTGATGCTACTGATAGCAGTGCCTCTGACTTAGGTGGCAACCCGAGATCTGAACAATCTACTGTTGCTTCAAATGGCAGTGGTGGGGATGGTCCAAGCACTCCCCATGTTGCTGCCTCTGATCCAGCTGGAGAATTTTTACAGATTCCTCCTTCCAAATCGGCTAGGAAGAAAAAGGAAACCTGCTCTGACCCTTCTCATTTGAAGGGCATGAATATGTTTACTCCCCTAAGTGGGAGGCTTTGGGATGATGAAGTGGAGAAGATTGATATTGAAGGGACACATGGGCCTGAGGATGCTGATGGGGCAGATGACCCTGCTCTGAAAATTCAAGATGGTGCAAGTGATGCTCACAAGTACAAAGAGAGTAGTGAGGCTGATAAGGCTTCTAAATCTTCCCCTAAAGGAAAAAAGAAAGGCAAGGGTAAGCAGGGTAAGGCACAAAGTACTGTTGCGGAAACATAGGGCCCCCTGAAAAGGGGCAGGGCCCAGTGCCAATGAGGATACTATATTGGAATTGTCAAGGGCTGGGAAATTCCCATACGGTCAGGGCCCTTCGACATTACATTCTGACCTATAAGCGACTGCTAGTTGGGATTGCAGAGCCAAAGCTTCTTATTGGCAACTGGAATGGTTTCAAATGGAGTTCTCTTGATTTTTCTCTTATATCCAGCAACCAGCACAGCCTGAACATGGATCACTTATGGGTTCTGAGACATGATAGTATTCAGATTAATTCTTTTGCTAACAGGCCCCAGAATATTCTGATTAGCTGTAACATTGCTGGACAGAATATCTCCGTCTCATTTGTCTATGCCTCCACATCTTATTTAAGGAGGAGAGAGTTATGGGAAGACCTTAAAGCTACTACTCTAAGGATGGACCAGAGGTGGCTACTTGTTGGTGATTTTAACACCATCTTAATGCCTGGGGAAAAAACTGGGACTAATTTTCATGGGACAGCAGCCCATGACTTTTCTGAGTGCATTGATTCCTGTAATTTGCTTCAGATCCCTCTTGCTGGAGCTGACTTCACATGGTGCAGATACACAGGGGAAGGGAAGCAGGCCAGCAAACTTGATAGATGCCTTGTACAAATTGATGACCAGAATGTTGTCCAGGGGGTCTCTGGCTTTACTCTCCCCAAGTATCACTCTGATCATAACCCACTCATTGTGGATGTCAACTTTCAGAGGATGTGGTCCGCCCATAAACCCTTCCGATTTAATAATGCTTGGCTTGTGACCCCTGGATGCAGGGAAATTGTCTTGGAGGCATGGAGGACTGAGCCCATTGGGAGCCCTCTTCCTAGAATTGCTGTTAAATTAAAGCACCTGAAAGGGCTTATTAAGGAATGGAGTATGAAATCGTTCTCTAAAATTGATGATGACATTAAAATTGCTGAGGAGGAACTCGGAAGAATTCAGATTGATCATGAAAATCATCCCATCTTATCCAGGGATGAAATCCTGGCGCGGAATAGGCTGGATGATCTGCTCATGGTGAAGGACAGACTGGTCAGGAATCAGCTGGATGTGAAATGGCTTAAAGATGGTGACAGAAATTCTAAGCTTTTGAATAGGCTACATACGGCGAGGCAAGTGCGTGCTTGCAACACAGTGATCAGAAATGGGAACCACATTTACTCTGATGAGAATGAGATTGCTGCAGGTGTGGTTGATTATTTCAATGGAATATATTCTGATAATGGACAGCCCTGCACCTCCAGCCTGGTGGACAATATTAGCCCATGTATTGATGAGCATATGAATCAATTTATTACAGCCCCACCTTCCAAGGGAGAAATTAGATCTGCTCTTCTCTCTCTTAATCTTGAGAGTGCGCCGGGTCCAGATGGCTTTACTAATATATTCTTTATGTTTTACTGGGATATTGTGCAGGATGATATTGAGCGTGCCATAAGGGATTTCTTCTGTCATTCATACATTCCCCATGGGATGAATTCATGCTTCATTGCCCTTATTCCAAAGAAGGAAAATGCCCTTGACATTAAATATTTTCGACCTGTTGCCCTTGGAAATACAATACCCAAGCTTATTAGCAAGATCATTATGTGCAGGTTAAGTGGAATTGTTGATAGCCTGATTACAGCAAACCAATTTGGTTTTGTCCCTGGAAGGAACATACAACAATGCCTTTTCATGGCCTCAGAGAGTGTGAATCTCATGAAACGGAAGACAAAGGAGGGGAGCTTTGCTCTTAAGATTGATATCTCTAAGGCTTTTGACACCCTCAAATGGAGCTTTCTCACTGAGATCCTTCATAGGCATGGGTTTTCGGACAGATTTATGAAGCTAATTAACACTATTCTTGGATCCTCACGGATGTCGATTCTTATTAATGGCATGCCAAGGGGGTTCTTTCCTTGCTCAAGGGGTGTACGACAGGGTGATCCCCTGTCGGGTATTTTGTTCGCTATTGCGGAGGATTACCTAAGTCGATGCTTCAATGACCTTTCTCAGATGGGTATTTATAAGAGGATTAAAGCTGGTATTAATGTTCACGCCCCATCCCATATCCTCTATGCTGATGATATCTTACTGCTGGGACAAGCTTCAAAGAAAACGATATCTTATATCAAGGATCTTTTTGATCATTATGAGGCTGTGGCTGGACAGGCCATAAGCTGGGAGAAATCCTCAATTGTCTTTGGCAATGGAATTTCTGCTGGAAAGAGGAACAGGATCATCCGATATCTTGGGGTTAAGCGGGGAGATTTGCCCTTTCAATATCTTGGGGTGCCTCTTTTCTGGGGAAGGGTGAAACGACAATATCTGGAAGACATTTATGCTGGTATTACCAATCAACTCTCTAGCTGGAAAGGGAAGTCTATGTCCATGGCTGGAAGGGTATGTCTTGTGAACTCGGTTATTACATCCAAATGTGTTTACTCTTTTTCAATTTACGAATGGCCGCGAGGGCTTATTAAGGAGCTTCAATGCCTGGTCAGAAACTTTATTTGGACATGATCAATGTTTGAAAAGAATTTGGTCACGGTGAAATGGAAAGACTGCATAAAGCCTGTGGAAATGGGAGGACTTGGGGTTAAGGACCTTCGTACATTTAATGATGGTCTGATTGGAAAATTCACTTGGAGGCTGATATCAAATGAGATTAATGATGAATTTCTGTCGAGCAGGTTCACAAAACAGCTCATGAATGGATATAAATATTACCTCCAATCCTCGGTATGGGCTTCCCTCAAGCAGGCTTATGCAATGATTATGAAGGATACTAAATGGCTTGTTAGTAGAGATTCCACTCTTAGCTGCTGGAATAACTTGTGGCTGGATCAGCCCTTGCACTCCATGGGTGTTCCAGCCGAAGCTGCCTCATTTCCCATCTCGGTCTTTGTATCAGATCAGACTTTGTAAGAGTTGAACATCTCTGACTATATGTTGTCCAAAATTAATAATTATGCTTTTATGGATTGTGATAGGCTGATCTGGATTCCTAGAAGGATTGGTAATTTTGACCCCAAGGAGTTCTACAGGATTGCTTGTGGCGGTACTGATCATGCCCCAACATGGCTCTTGAAATTCAGGGCTCCCTTCATTCGGCCAGCCCGGTTTCTCCTGCTTTGGAGGATTTGGAAGAACAGACTTCCCACATCTGAACATTTGAAGCAAGCTGGTTTTCAGATGGCTTCCATGTGTGCTTTATGCAGGTCTGGGGAGGACACCACGCAACACATATTTATGGAGTGCAGGCAGGCCCAGAAACTCTGGAATTACATGGGAATGCTATTCGGAGTTACGATTGACTCGGAAATTCTGCTCGTTGACATGCTGTCCGGACTGCTGCATATGCGATGCAGTGAGCAGCTGGGTAATCTTCTCACTGCTGCCATTGCAGCGTGTATTGCATCCTTGTGGGAGTCACGGAATGTGGTTGTGTTTGGCAGTGTGAATGATGCTGTTCGGAAGGGAATGATCTCCATCCATAGGGATGTGTACGCTGCGTCAATGACTCAGGATGGTGTGATGGATAATACCATTTCTGACTTACAAACCCTGAGGATGCTTGGAGTTTCTGGTCATCCCCGCAAACCTCGGATGCTGAAATATATTAGATGGATACCACCGATTTCACCATGCCTCAAGGTGAATGTTGATGGAGCTGCGTCAGGTGTGCCGGGCCCATCGGGATGTGGAGGTGTTTTCCGCACCTTTCGTGGGTTTGTCAAGGGACTCTTTTACCATTACATTGGCATTGGCACTGCTTTGGAAGCTGAGCTATGGGCGATGATTCATGCTATAAGGTATGCTGTCCAATATAATTGGAGATGGATTTGGATTGAATCTGACTCGATGACTGCAGTGCATGCTTTGAATACTAGAACGCGTAATGTGCCTTGGCGTGTGCTCCCACAGTGGGTTGAGTGCCTCCACCTTTCGAGTCAAATACAGGTGGTTGTTTCTCACATGTATCGGGAGGCCAATCAGGTTGCTGATTCTTTGGAAAGACAGGCTATTATTGATTCTGATACGATATGGTCCTTCAGGACCCCTGATTTTTGTGCTCCAATGGTGGATGCGGATAGATGTGGTGTGTTGTACACTCGCCTATGTAATAACCCCTTGTACGCCTGACTCTTTATTATTATTTATTATTTCTGAGGACCGGCTCATGCTGGATCCTGATTTTCTTTCTAAACGATATATGATATAATAACAATGAATGTGATTCTGTAATATGTCAATGACATTATTTAAATCATAATACAGGAGGTTCGGACACTTACGAAGCAAATCGGATCTAAGGTTAGGGAAATATTACAATCTCATTTTTATCTGAGATTGTTTATACTTTGGCATTTACTGGGGTGTATTTTATCATCCACATCCATTTTTCCTTAATATGTAATATTTATATCCTTCTACATTAGTTTATATCCAATTTTACCCTTTGGATAGTTTTTAGTAAATGATATGAAAAGAATCTTTTGTCGTTTTTCGTACGAGGTACTTTTTGACTTTTCCGGCAAAAGTACGAGAAGAATGTTTTTTTTAACTTATATGGAATGAATGGATTTTTAAAACATTATTTACAAGAATCTTCCTTTACAAGTTTTCAAGTTTATTTTTAATCAACTTCTTTTAGTTTATAATTGTACGACATGTTAAGAATGGAAAAGTGTTTTTGAAGCAGAAATGATATTTTCCTCAAGAATGGATTTCAAATGTTTTATCAAAATTATTTTCCTTCTAAGATTATAAATGGTTATGTTTTTATCCCTATTATTACATTGATTTGATTATGTTGTGATGGAATTATATTTTTATGAATTCCTTTAAGATTCCCATTTTTATTACATGGGTTATGCTATGATGTATGGTTTTCTGATTTTGTGGCACACATAAGAATGGTATCATTATGAGATGGGTGGGACCTATATCTCCCTCCAATGCATTGGGTAAAGATTTTATATCTCATGAGATAGACATGGATGGAATGGTAGGGTATACCGGTTCAGTGAAACAGGACTGAAACGAGGGTGACTTGGTTCAGAAATGGACTTTTTCCACTAAGATAGTCTTGGCAATGAGTCTTGACTAATAAGATATGATTCTCTATGATTATGTGTGTATGCCACAAAGTTTCATGTTTTATGTTATGATTATTGGGATGTCATTTCACTACTAAGATTTATCCCATGTTATGAAATTATGCTCTCTTTTGCAGGTTAAGATTTCCAAAATGTTATGTTCTTCTGAATATGATGTGATTGATATTTCTTTTGTTTACCCTTACTGAGCATTTGAGCTCACCCTTTTATGTTTTCTTTTCCCCAGGATATAAATAAAGGTTTTAGGTAAAAAAAAGGAATATCTTTATGAGATATGTTGAAGATCTTTCACCACGATTAGAAGATAATATTCCGAGTTTCCAAAGAGACTAACCTATTACGATCCTTGTGTGTGTGTTTTTGTTATGTACTAAGTATTCTGAAAAAGTAATGTAATGTCCATGTACGTCAGGCTTCGGGACTCTACATTTGGTATCAGAGGAAAGGTTTAGTCAACCTTTGGAAACTAGGATGTGAAAACGTTAGTGAGATCCCTAGAGATTTTTCTAAGGTATGTCTAGGGATGTACCTAAGGTTAAGTATACGTATAGGTTATAGTACTAGAACAACGCTAACGATCATAGAATTAAACCAAAGATGTTAGATATTGAAAGTACTCCCCCTTTATTATGTTGTTTTCTCTAGCATGATTTTTGCCTCTCAGAAGATTCTTTTTGTGTTTTAGTTAATGGAGGGAACCAGAAGGAATTCGGTTAACATTGAATCCAATGGACAAATTGGTGACTATGAGCAAAAAAATTGTGTATTTCCTAGAGAGAAAGATATTGTGATTATGCTGAATCAGTCATCGCGATATATGATTAACAAGGTGAAATTTAGTGGTATGCCTAATTCATCAAGGAAGAGGAAGATAAACTATTATGCATGTTCTCATGTTGAGGAGCATAAAGAAAGGAAGATTGAGATTTCTAAAGAAGGGAAGATGAACCTTGAGGAATACCTCAAATGGAGGGACTGATGTTATCTGTGTGGAGAAAAGGGTCATAGAGTGACAGACTGTTATGGAGTTCAATGTCTTATTTGTGGAGAACATGGGAATTACCAAACTCAATGCCCTGACCTAAAAAGTTACTTCTAAATCAAGGAAGGACTTATTCTAGGACAATCATTGAACTGGATGGAATGAAGTGTTTATGTATTGGTATTCAATAATAATGTTGTTGAGGTAATTTTATGGTGTATTGAAATATTTATGTATTGGTCTATTGTGGTTTTCAATAATTTTAAGGTACTGTTAACCATGAAAATTGATTCCAATATTTTGGAAAGTAGATGATATGCACATAATGAAGGGATAAGGAGAAAATGAAATGTTTGAATGTATTCATGAGCTCATGATTGATATAAGGACTAAGTGATATCATGGTTTGAGTATATAGAATTTTGAGGATTTTGGTATGTGGAAAGTGTTAACTTTTAACTGCATTCATGTTTTCACTAAGGTTCAATGGGTATTCAAGAGAATACATGATTAAGGCCTTTGAATGTTTGGAATGTGACCAACAAGACATATCTTATGATATATGGGGATCAAAGATGGTATTAAATCTCTGGTAATCGTTTTCACTATATTATGACAATGGACTGCAGTATTATGGATAATCCTAAAGACTAGAATGGATTATGTTGGACATTAATTAGTATTGTTTAATTATAGAAGTTTTTCCCCGATATTATTGATGGGATGTTATAGTAATATAGTTTTAGAAAAAGGACAACCTGCAGAACGGGAGACAGCCCATCGCGTCGGACAAGGCTGTGGGAATCGAACCCACAACTGACGTGCGACTGGCCTTTAATGCCTACCACTAGCCTACAAAAAGTCCCTGTTTAGTAGAAACTAGTTTTATTATATTAAGAAGTATGATATATTAAGTATAAGTCTATTTTAGGAACCATATATGATTAATATCACAATAGATGGACTTATGTATTTTTGATAAATTATATAACCTTTTGTTTGAGACAGATGGAATGACCCATCATTCTATCACATGATCTGCTAACACATCACAAATAAAAAATTCAACTTCATTTCATTAAGGTATGAAGTGTAAATTGTTCAATTAATGAACAATAGTGAGATTGTACCAAAATCATGTAAGTATTTATTTTAATTCATCAACTTTAGGGAAATGATCCTGAAAACCAAAAATGTTTTCCTAGTTCCCTTATATCCGATGAATCAGATGGTACCTTAGATCATCACAAATCTATGGATTTGTTATTGTTGGCTTTTCCATAGCCATGTTCTCTACCACTCTCCATCAGAACATGATGTTTAGATTTCTCTTCCATATCCATATTTTCATCTATGTGGAAACCTAGTGATTAGTTTATTTGGGTAACCATTACGTTTCATACTTTTGTTTTTAAATATTGGTTTTGGTATTCCTTTTTATGATGTGGGTTTCTATTAAAGAAACTGTCGATTAGTAAACCATTTATAACCCCGATGAATTTCGAGGGCGAAATTCATTTTAAGGGGGGTAGAATGTAACAGGCCGAGATTTTATGAAAAATATTCTTTTTAATTTCACTAATGTCTTATGTTGTATGCTACACCAAAAGGAGCTTGCACAACACGCATCATTGGCTTGCCTTTCATTACACGCAATCACAACCTTCCTTGATAGTGTGTGTAGTACGCAATACCGAGTTTCACTAAACAACGATATACAATTAAAATATTATTAAAACTAGCCGTTATGAATAGTAATAACCACTTTTTCAAATTTTGTAAATTTTATTTTTTAAAATGGACTTCATTTTTGGATTCGGAATATCGAAATTAGCTTTGGGTGAAATTTTGGTAATTTTCGGATAACTTTCATATTTTGATGAATAGTGGAAATTACTAAATTTTAATTAAAATCAACTTTTTCAATCGAAATAATTAATAGCGATAAATTATTAATTTTAGTGGTTTTAAAGTATATTTAGAATATATTTTTACAATTTAATACAATGATGGTCATTGGATGTAATTTCACATTTAAACCAGTTATAAACAAGTTTCAATCTTTTGATAGTTATTATCTCTTAAAAACACTCTATTCGTTTTGACGACGGGAATTAATTTTTAAATTAGTTAATGCAACTGATATATTTTGAATTTGGTAAAATAGACATCATTTTTGTGTTCATAATATCAAATATATCTTAGGCCTAATTTTTGGTATTTTTCTGAAAACTTTCAATTTTTGATGAATAGTGAAACCACTAAGTGGTAGTTAAAAAAACTGAATTGTTAATAAAACTTAATTTTACCGCTTTTGGGAGTGGAATTTAAAAAGTCCAAGAGACATGGTTGATGTCATTAAGTAAAATGTTGTTCAATGAGATGAAAATAAATTTTTGGTGAACATTAACTTTTTACTTTTTTTACCACGGTTAAAAGTAAATAGGGTAATTAAGGGTAGAAATGATATCATTATTACCCTAACACATGTCCTAATTCTATTGGACAAGTTTAATTCGACCAAAAACAAACTTATGAATAAAATATGACCATTTAAACCCATTTGTATTAGATTAGGACATTTATTATTAATTTATTTAAAGAAGGGTTAAAATACTTAAAATCAATGTTTATTTACTAAAACATTTTTAATATAGGGTTATACATAAGATAAATTAGATTGTAAATATTAATTAGAAAGATAAATATATTTCCTACATAATGGTATTTTATTTGTAATTTTTAGACATTAAATAATTTAATTTATCTATGACACAACGATGATGCATTAATTATCTTATTAATGAAATATTGACATAATTGATGTTATAAATACCCAAATAAATACAATTTTAGACTTTTTCTGAATTCCACTAATTTTCTAGGTTAATATGACATGTTATTATTGATATAATTAACTTTTTTCTAACTTATCATTCTGGTAGGAGTTTCACAAAAATCAATTACTAAATTGTGTCAAAATTGACATAAAATAGTGTTTTTAAAAAATATTATATTATTAATTGTTATTTTATTCCTAAAAATTTGAGGATCGGCCAAATGACTTATATAAGGTTATATATGTTAATAATAAACAATTTGGGGTTAATTTGGATTCTTATAGTATGTTTATTAACCTTATAGTGTAAGAATACAAGAAGACACGGTAAAAGTAAAATTATTTAACTTAAAGTTAAATCTAAATGATAAGGTTAAAATAGGAACCTAAACTTGTATAAATTCTATTAAATGAGAGGCTTCCGACCCATCCCCACCTTAGCCTCTAAATAAATCAATTTGGAGCTATTTAAAACCTAACATGACTTTATAATAAAATAATATTTTTAATTATTCCAAAGGTGCCCCTCCCCTCCCTTATAAAAGGGAACCTCCTCCCTCTCTTCCTCACACCACTTTGAGCCTTCAAGCTCGGCCAAACCCTGCCAAATTCTCCTCTCCACTTCACTAGAGACATCCTAGAGGTCCTGGTCTTCTTCAAAGAACAATTTTAGTGCCCTAAAAGAAGGTCTCAAAGAAGCACTTCAAAGAAGAGGTAATGTCTGTTATCGATTCTTTCATCTTTATTTCTTCTTCCACTTCTTCTTATTTAGTTGTTTCATTATGAAGTATTATCATCAGTATCACTCATATACTGATATGTTATTATAAGTATGAAACAACCCTATTTCACCATCTATCCATCCTACGGAAAAAGAAATCACCGCGCGTGCGTACGTATTGAATACCGTCTCCACGCCGTGGTGTAATCTATTTTCCACCAGCACCTTACTTGGATGGGTATAATGGTGTAAATAATGACTATGTATTACTATTATAAAGTTATATTGATTTTGAAATAGTATACATACACTCCAATACAATCCCACGATCATGAGAATGATATCATCACTAATGCGTACGTACGGACTACCGTCTCCACGACGCGATGAGATTCATTCTCTACTTTAACCATTCATGAATGATTATAAAGTATATACAATATGTAATCATGAAATATATGACATAATAATGATACTGGATTTATGTGTATATATATGTATGTCATCTAGTTAATTCCATTCAACTCAATAAGGAAACGAAAACAGCGTTCATGCGTACGTACAGACTACCGTCTCCATGAACAATGTATTTCTTTCCATTTAATGAATTATTATATATATGTATATTATGAATATATATATATAAATCATGTTTTATATTCTGGAATTAAATAATCATGATCTAAGTAATCATATGAATAATTACAAGTTAAAACACGAACGACAAATGAGACTATTTTACCCAAAACGCTACGTTAACATTAATTTACAAAAGAACGGGTAATATAAAGTCATAAGTAAACCATATATGATATAATAAAAATTAATATGATTCTGTAATAAGTAAATGACATTATGTAAATCATTATAGAGGAGGTTCAGACACTTACGAAGAAAATCGGACCTAAGGTAAGGGAAATATCACAATCTCATTTTTATCCAAGATTGTGTATACTTTGGCATTTACTGGGGTGTATTTTATCATCCACATCCATGTTTCCTCAATATGTAATATTTATATCCTTATACAATAGTTTATATCCAATTTTACCCTTTGGATAGTTTTTAGTAAAAGATATGAAAGGAATCTTTTGTCGTTTTTTGTACGAGGTACTTTATGACTTTTCCGGCAAAAGCACGAGAAGAATGTTTTTTTAACTTATATGGCATGAATGGATTTTTAAAACATTATTTCCAAGAAGCTTTCTTTACAAGTTTTCAAGCTTATTTTTAATCAAATTCTTTTAGTTTATAATTGTATGACATGTTAAGAAAGGAAAAGTGTTTTTGAAGCAGAAATGATATTTTCCTCAAGAATGGATTTCAGGTGTTTTATCAAAATTATTTTCCATCTAAGATAATAAAGGGTTCTTCTTTTATCCCTATTATTACATTGATTTGATTATGTTGTGATGGAATTATATTTTTATGAATTCCTTTAAGATTCCCATTTTTATTACATGGGTTATGCTATGATGCATGGTTTTCTGATTTTGTGGCACACATAAGAATGGTATCATTATGAGATGGGTGGGACCTATATCTCCCTCCAATGCATTGGGTAAAGATTTTATATCTCATGAGATAGACATGTCTGGAATGGTAGGTTATACTGGTTCAGTGAAACAGGACTAAAACGAGGGTGACTCGGTTCAGAAATGGACTTTGTCCACTAATATAGTCTTGGCAATGAGTCTTGACTAATAAGATATGATTCTCTATGATTATGTGTGTATGCCACAAAGTTTTATGTTCCTCGTTATGATTATTGGGATGTCATTTCACTACTAATATTTATCCCATGTTATGAAATTATGCACTCTTTTGCAGGTTAAGATTTCCAAAATGTTATGTTCTTCTGAATATGATGTGATTGATATTTCTTTTGTTTACCCTTACTGAGCATTTGAGCTCACCCTTTTATGTTTTCTTTTCTCCAGGATATAAAGAAAGGTTTTAGGTAAAAAAAAGGAAGATCTTTATAGGAGATGTTGAAGATCATTCACCACGATTAGAATATTATATTTCGAGTTTCCAAAGACACTAAACTATTAAGATCCTTGTGTGTGTGTTTTTGTTATGTACTAAGTATTCTGGAAAAGTAATGTAATGTCAATGTACGTCAAGATTCGGGTATCTACATCAACAATCCTTGGTTCAAAAAAACTGAATTCACCGACATCATAAAAACCTTTTGGCTCTCTTTTTCGTATTACAATAAAGATTTTGTTTTATCTAACAAATTAAAATCTCTTAAACAGATGCTTAAATGTTGGTGTATATTGCATGCTAAAAAATAAATAAATATGTCATTATACTTGAGAATGAGCTCAACCAACTAAAAACCCATAGCACTAGATCCTATTTTATCATTGATCCAAATATCGAAATTAACACCTCAGTAAAGCTCAATTACTTGCTCACTTTTATGGAGAACATTTGACAAGAATCCTTCAAAGTTAAATGGCTTTATGATGGTGATAGAAATACTAAATTTAATAACTCTCTTCAAAGAACTCATAGATCCTGTAGGCATCTTTCCACTCTTTGTGATGGATACAAAATTTTAGACAATAAAGATAAAATTTCAAATCATATTTTCAGTTACTTAGAAACAATTTTCAATGGCCTTGATAATAACAAGGATCTCTTACTGGGGATCATTTCGATGGTGATAAATGATGAAGATAACTCCTTTATTCTAAACACACATCTAGATCATGAAATTAATTATATGGTATTCAGTTTTAATCATTATAGTACCCCTAGACCTGATGAATTTAATAATGGTTTTTTCAACACCACAGGGATATTTTTCAAGATGATGTTTGCAAACTTGTAAAATCCTTTTTCCCCAATGGTTTTATTCCTCATGGTCTTATAGCACAATTCCAATCTCTAATAACCAATGTTTACAATGATTCTGAGATTTATTAGTTTAAGCCCATCGCTCTTATCAACCCTATATACAAAATTATTACATAAATAATTGCCAACAGGCTCTCACTCATCAAAAATAGAATAGTCTCCTTGAATCAATTTCAGTTTATCAAAGGTAGATCCCTCCAAAATTGTATTTTTCTTTCTTCGTAGTGTTTTAACACTTTAAAAAAAGTTAACATAGGAGGTAATATTTCCATTAATCTTCAAATTATAAAATATTTTGATACAATGGACAAGAGTTTTATCTTTAATGTGCTTCAATATTTGGGCTTTAGGAATGATTTCCTCATTACTCTTAAAACTTTATTCAATTCAGCTTCCATTTCTATTCTGATCAATGGATCCCCCAAAGGTTACTTCAAAATCATTAAAGGTGTAATATAGGGGTAACCCCTCTCTTCCATATGTTTCTCCATTTTTGAGGATTATCTTAGTCGTTTAATCACTTGTCTTGTTGATCATAATAAAATCAATCCCATTCATGACTCACGCAATCTGAATGCTCCCACTCACCTATTATATACTGGTGATGTAATACTTTTTCTTCAATGTGATAAAAGAAACATTTGAACCCTCAAAAACTCCCTTGATCACTATGAGGAGATAACTGGACATGTGATTAGTTTGAAAAAATATTTTATCTTCTTTGGGAAATTTTCCTCCTAAAAGAAAATGTATCATTACAACTGATTTTGGTATAATGGAAGGATCTCCTCCTTTCAAATACCTAGGTGTCCCCATATTCTGTGGAAGACCTAAAGCTTCATATTTCTATGAAATTTCCACCCAGGTCATAAACCAACTTTCTTCTTGGAACGGAAAATCTCTTTCTATCGAAGGTCAAATTTGTCCTCTTAAATCTACTATTGTCTAAAAAACAGTCTACTCTATCATGGTCTATAAGTGGCATGTTGGTTTTATTGAAAAATAAACACCTCTTTTAAAAAATTTGTTTGGACAGGTAGCATGATGGAAAGGAAACATATCTCCATACCTTGGTAAAACTGTTTAAAACACATTGATAAAGGAGGAAATGGCACAAACAATCCCAGACACTATAATGATGTGGTTTAAGCTAGACTCAACTTGGATCTCCTTCATAGAAATTCTAATTAATTTTTTTTTCTTAAAAATATATTTCATGAAAAGATGAAAAAAGGTAAATAAACTTTTCTTGCCTTCTCTATATAGCCTTATATAAAACAGTCATTTTACTCCATTATGAATAATGCACGGTGGATGGTCTCTAGAGACTCTACCCTGAACTTTTGGTTGGATAATTGGAATTGAACTCCCATAATTTCTAGAACTACTCTTGGACAGAATCATGAGAACACCAACATATCCATCAGAGACGTCCTTTTCTATAAAATTGACCATCTTCTTGGAAACATCAAAAATGTCATTGATACTAATACTTTCTCCATCTCTGATGATTTCTTAGTCTGGGAACCTGCATACAATGGAATTATTAACTCAAAAAACTACAACAAACACATTTCTAGAAAACACTGAAAGTGAGTTTGGGTGGCATAACCACTTTGAAAAACTTTGGATAGATCCTTCAAGGTTTATCCTCTTTTGGAGACTTACTCACCCGAAAATCACTAGTGACAATCTTCTTCAATTTTATGGTATTCAACTCTGTTTTAAATGATGTATCTGCAACCAACATAGAGAAGATTCCAATCATCTCTTTCTTTCCTGTGCCACTACTTTTTCTCTTTGCAATTATATTTTTGACATTTTTAGTTATAGGTGGATGATTCATAACTCTATAAAATCTCAACTAAAGAGATGTTCATAGATGGATAATTCTCAATAGATTAGGAATATTTTTCTTATTTTTGTCACAGAGCTCCACCATGTGATTTGGTTAGATAGAAATTCTCTTATTCATAATAATTTCTCATTAAGTCATTATGTAGGGCTTATAAGGATACGTATTTCCACATGTGAAGCTGCATCGATCCAAAAGGGACATTGTAACAACATGGTGTAGGATTTTGGCATTCTGCGGCAACTTTGTACTGATGGAAATTACGGAAAACCGAATCACACTTTAGAAATCTTTTGGAGAGCCCAACTCCCTAGCTAGATTAAATTTAACATGGATGGTACTTCTAAAGGAAATCTGGGCCCAAAAGGTTGTGGAGGAATATTTAAGAATCATGATAGTCAGATCCTTGGATGCTTCTATGTGAGCTGTGGTACTGCCTCTTCTCTGGAAACTGAAATGATGAGTATGATTCATTATATTTCCTTTTCCAATAGACATGGTTGGACCAACCTTTGGATTGAGAGTGACTCATCAACCATTGTGCAAGCCGTTTAAAATAGTGTGATTCACCTTGCGTGGCTGATCACCACATTCTGGATGAGCTATATCTGTAATATTCTTGATAGAAACTACATCATCACTCACACTTATCGCGAAGCTAACATGGTTGTTGATGGCCTTGCGAATAATGGGATTAATCGTGATATTACCTAGCTTGAAGATCTTCCTGCAGATCTAATCCCCTTTCATCACGAAGATAATAATATGTTTCCATCTTTTAGAATCTTTTACCCCTTTTCCTTATAATAATTATACCTTGGTCTTCTATCCAGGCACACCTTCTGAAAAAAAAATTAAACCATTTGAAAGTTATTTTCATAGAAAATACAATTAAAACTAATAATGAATAATTGAAATCATTTTGAAATCATTTTTCTATGAAAACTAAAAAATATGCTTCAAAATATTTTAAATACAATTTTCATTGAAAAAACATTGATAAAATATTAAAAAACATGAAATATTTTTGAAAACATTTCTAATTTAAAACATATGAAAGAATATTGATATTGTGTTTAAAACCATTTCTTTGAAAAAACATTGAGAACATATAAATAAATATGGAAAAAATTTTTAAAATAATTTTACATGAAAAAATAAAAAATAATACTAAAACCATCTTTAAAAAAAATTCAATGAAATTTACTTTAAAAAAATATTCTTAAAATTATTTATCAAGAAATTATAATTAAGATTCAAATAAATGATGACCGGTAAACCTGTACAAGCTATATGAGGTAAAAAGAATATTTATATTGCATGATAAAAAGGATATAAAAATCCATTTTATAGAAATAGATAAGAATATTCCGTTTATAATATTGGTAAAAGAAAAAATGGGTAAATGATTTATTTAATGATTATAGGATAATGGAAAATTTTTCTTCGATTTCATTTTTAGAAAACATTGTTTTGAAGGAACATATATTTCTGAACAAAGTGAGGGTCATGTTAGGATCTCTGGAAAATTCATTCTTAACTATTTTATGTGCCAAAGTGGTGAAATGAGTACCAAAACATTAATAAATCATTAATAATAATAGGAGAAGAAATGTAAAGAATTTTCTTGGTAGATGGGTAATAATATTTCATCAGAGGAAGTAAAAAAAATAATATTGAAAAGCAATGATATTTTTTAAATAAAATCTTATCAATTGGTAACTTTGGAAAATACATTATATGTGACAAAAATAAATTAATTGAATATTATAATATCATGAAAATAATTAGATTCATGATATATCATGTAAAATGAAATTATATACACCTCTAAATTATTTTTTGTATAAAATATAACTTGATTCTCATAGGAGGAAAATTTAAAAATACTATTTTAATGATTTAAAAACATTTGAAACATAAACCCCATGAAATAAATTACATATAATGGAAATTTAAATACCAATAAATTTAACAATATAAAAAATTAAATACATCCATGGCCAGCATACACACCGCACAAAATGAATGTGTGGTGAATAAAGTATGTATCTTACAAAAAAGTGAGATGAAATCCCCTTATCTGGTGTCTTGACACTATTATTACTTAAAAACCCTCATGTATAATGAATATAAATTTTTTATACATATATAATAGAAACATATTCTTACTTATAATAACATATATTTATTGATTATTTCTTTATATTACCCATTTGTTAACAATTTGATGTTAAGGTTTCAGTTTGGGTAATATCAGCTTTGTTTTTTTGCATGTGTCTTAATTGTTTATATATTTGGTCCTTATATTTATATCATTATTTCCAAAATGTAAACAAAGATATAAATATAAATAT
The DNA here is from genome assembly GCA_963277665.1 of Viscum album. Classification (NCBI taxonomy): domain Eukaryota; kingdom Viridiplantae; phylum Streptophyta; class Magnoliopsida; order Santalales; family Viscaceae; genus Viscum; species Viscum album. Next base: position 171,819,833 of record OY728119.1, on the reverse strand, counting down.
TATCCATCATATTTTTATTATAATAATACATATATTAAATATGTTTTAAATGGAATACATTGTTCATATAGATGGTATGTTGTACGTATGAATGAATGATATTTCCGTTTATTTATCATGTGGAAATAATGGAATTATAAGACATCTATATATATATGTACCTATATCATTAGTAAATTATATATATGATATCTTATATATAATATATATATTCCCTAAACCAATCCTTAATATATTACATGTAGTATATAATCAAATCGCATCACTTTGAGGGGGTGGTAGTCCACACTATTACAAACGAAATGATCATATTAACAAAAAATGGAATGTAAAAATATGTGTGCTGTAAAAAATAATTTATAAGATTAACGAAATAATAAATATAATATAATATATATTTAAATAGATCTTCTCTCAAAATATCCACTATGACAGGTGGTAAAGGAAAAAAGAACGATCATCATTTAGTGAGGCGGGATTTCTCCATAAACATAAACAATGTTTTTTACCCATTAGATGGAGGTGTGTTTAGGTGTAGGTATAAAAAATATAATAAAAAATTACAATTTTATTTAGGATACTTGATTTTTATACAATAATCTAGCAATGATATTAGAGGGGATTCGAAAATAAAAAAAAGGAGCATGAGAGAAGACGTTATCTCTAAATTGGGTATATCCATTTGGTTTGTGGTGAAACACATCATTAGATTACTTATTACTAATGGTAGGATTCAATTAATTAGTTATTTATTCGGGAAGACTATTTTTTATAGGGTCTTATGATCCAATGTTGCTTGAGTAGGGTGATGAAGTGGTATACTTTTATACTTTTTTATAGTGGAGGGGAAGTGGCATTCTTGTAAATACCAAGAGGTATTCAATAATGGGTGGTTTCCATTACCTAATTTCCATAAAAAAATATGTAACTAATGGATTAATGTGAATCTATGGCCAAAAAATTAAAAACAGAAAAAATATTATCATTTTAAAAATTTGGTTCCATAGCTTTTAAGATACCCCAATTTTATTATTTTGGTTTTTATTAGAGCATCTAGTTTTTTAACCTAAATAATATAACCCTAATTATAAACTAATTTAAAATATAGTATATAATATATATCCAATTAATCATAAATGTTATACCAAATTTAATAAATTAAAATCACATGTGTTTTGGAAATTAATTTTTAAAACAAGCACATTTGACGTGCAGAGCTCTACATAAACCTCTATCGTGCTAACAATGTTTTTAAAATATATGGTTAAATATACTAATTATAAAATAATAATTTTTACATTAATATACCATATTTGATATTTTATAATCCTTAAAAATTACTTTGTGTAGTATAATATTTTATTTATTTTAAATCATTTAACAAAATATAATTTATTTTAAAATAACAATAATATCAATTTTGAACGTATTTATTTAATTTTTATAATAAAATATCACAATAAATTTAAATTAGAAAAAAAATGTGTTTATGGATTTTTAAAATTATTTATTAATCTTAAAAAAGAGTTAAATACAATAATTCTGTCAATTCACTTCACTATTTACATTTATAGTACAATTTATTTTAGTTAATTATTAACTAAATAATCATTATGTTGGATTTTTGTAATCATTTTATGTAGCTAAATCATATATAAAAAATTATTTACTAATTATAATGATTGCAATAAGAAATTTATATTTCAAAAGTATATGTAAAACCTAACATATGATGTTTCGTACATATCTCGACGTTTTATAATTGTCAAAGTAAAGGAAAGTTCCCCATTTATCTATTACATTACTTAACCTTTTATATAAGGAACATCCATAAAATAATATCCTGAAAACCCATAATATTATAAAAAATAGGGGATATGGTTTAAATATTTTCATCCAATGGATTTTGGACATGTTTTCAGGTCATTTTGGTACTTATGATTAAGGTTTAGTCCCAAATTAATTTACTCTTACCATAATCATTGTGATTAATGTTAATCACATTCACTAATGTTTTTGGTAAAAAAATAAATTCACCTTTTTAAATAAAAATATAATACTTATTAAAAATGTTTATATACATTTTATAAAATTCGCATCTCATATGTGGGAAAATTAAGATTAATTATAATCTTGTATACGTGGTAGGGAAGTGGGTATTTAAAGTAGAAGTGTTCAAAAGTTCAATCTGTTTTATATCTAATTTAATATTAAAATGAATCTAACAACCTAAATTGAAAAAATTTATTTATTATTGATATATTGTGACCACAAAACCTAGTTTAGAAATTTAATTAAAAATAAAAATTATTGAAATGAAAAGTTTGTTAAGAACTCATTTGTATTAATTTTTACTATTATCCCAGAAATTATTTTTCTCTTTAAAATACTAAAAATTATCCTGAAGATAATTGCATAATTATGAAGTCAAAAATTATATTTATTTTATATAATTAATTTTATATTAGTTTCTTAAATTAATATTAATATTGTATACAAAATGACACTAAAATAGTTTCTTTAAGAAAATTTAATTTTAAAACATATAAATATATTACCATAAATTATATATTTAATTAGAAATATTTTTTATTTTTATGAATACATTATAAATAATATATAATGATTAGTTATACCAATTAATATTAATAAATTTAACATCTATGTTATAATTATCTCATTTGAAAAATTGTAACAATAAAATGATGTTCCAAGAAAAATAGTGTTGAATATAACGCAAGCCAAGTCGGTGATACAAGTAGCAGAAACCATGTTGATAATATGTGAATGGAATACATGAATTATTGAAATTAAATAAATCAATGAAATTCATTCTATGAAAAAAAATTCACAAAATCTCATTGTGTTACAAGATTTCTTTGGTGAAATTTTCATACAAAAACATCCTTTTCTATAGTATTCAGATGTTAACATATAAAGCCCTATATAGATAGAATATATGAAATAAACATTCTACAATGATTTTAGAGGAGTAAAAATATTGAGACCATGCTTGTACAAGGAAATGGAAAAGAATGTTATATCTATTCAGTAGCATATACTGGAGGGTAATAGTTAACAAAAAGTAATTCTGAAAACATTCCACAATTTCTAGAGTTCATTTTCATTGAAAATTATTACTAGGAATTTCCACCCCCCTACAAAGATATTATATTTATAATGAAGGGAAATTTTGGTCCTAGGTATACTGGTCCCTTCAAAATTCATGTTCATAATTGGATGATAGTTTATCTATTGGTTCTTCCACCCAATATTTCTCAAATTCAGGATGTGATCCATGTATCTCTTCTGGAGAAGTACAAATCAGATCATTCACATGTACTTAAGTCTTTGGTAATAACAATATATTTGGATCTCTCTTATGAGTAATATCCAGTGGAGATTTTGAATCATAGAGAGAAAGTTTTATGAAACAAGACCACTCACCTTGTTAATGTTTTTTGGGGAAACCATAAATTTGAGGAAGCTACTTGGGTGCCTAAGGATGGGAGGAAATAAGTATATATCATCATTTTTTCCAATATTATTAATTTAATTCATGGTCATGATTCCAATTAATGGGAGGTATAATGTAACACCTTGATATGTTAGGGTATATTTCTCTTCAAATAAATATAATTTCTTCGATATCATACAATACATGCAAACCAAAGTATAAATAAACCATATTATAGTATATAATTATAATGTAACAATTTATTTGGATGAATGAATTTTAATATATTTTTAAATTTATTGAGATGAATGTAGTATATTTTTAGTAATGTAATTATATGATTAAAAATACATTTTTTCTAACAAAATGGGATTTATTTCATTTCTGTACAAATAATATAATTAATTTATACCACATCTATAAATCATATTTAAAAAAATTAACTTATTTTTTGAAATAATGATTTCAGAATTTTCTTATGGTGAGATATTGATAATTTTTTTAAAATATTAGATTTTATGAACATTGAAAAATATTGTATTTATAGAAATAATTTTTTTTATTAAAAGAATTTACAAAGAACCATTTTGTGTATAATATTTAGAAAGTAAAATTTGATTATTGTTAATAAAAAATATTTTTATTAAAATCATATTAATGAATTTTATTTTTTATTTTTTATTAAAAACATTTATGCTTCTGAAAATATTTTTTCTAGAAAATTAATTTTCATCATATTCTGTGGGGTTAATTGTAAATAAAATTCTTCAAATTATGTAAAATTATTGATTAAAAATTTATTAAATATATGAATCATGTGGATCAAAATATTTAAATAGGAATATTTTATTCTTGATCATTTTGAATAATAACCTTGATAAATATTTATCATCTACTTTAAAATTAAAAATTGGGAAAATTCTGTTAAATCATTCATATTAGGCTCAGAAATTTCATAAACACTTTCATTTATCCAATTGAATGAGTTTAGTTTATAAATTTACATCCCTATATCTAATATATGGTTACATGGTGCAATTTGGAAATGATTTTTGTCTTTATATTATTTTATGAAAATAATAAATAAAAAACCTCACTCTTTGGACATTAATTTCTATTGAATTTTTACATAATGATTGGAAGAGGATAAGTTCTTTTATAAATTATTATTTCATATATTTATTAATATTACTTATATTTATTTTATTTTTAGTATTTTTATAATATAACAGTCACATTAAATACCTACACATCACTGATAACCTATTTTTTAAATTAATAGAAAAATTAACGAAATGATTTTAGTTTTCATTCAAGTAATATAATTTGGTTTAATTATTTGGTTATAATATTGTAAATATAGATATGAAATATTTTGAATGTTTTAAAATTTTATATTCTAATTACCTAACTATCTTTATAACATTAAATTCAAAGTATATGAATAGTTCCAAAAGTGACATTAATGATATTTTATATTCAATAAAAATTTATTAACTAATTTAAAATTCAATGAAATCATATATTAATATATTGAAATGGTATATGATTCAATAAAACATGCATGAAAAATATATGTGTAACTTTTATTTTTATGATAACATTCTTTACCCTTAAAAAGTAGAAAATTTTGATATTATGGTGATTGTCTAAATGATTAATGAGGTGTTAAAAATAAGAGATAAGGGTTAAAATATAGCATAAGATTGTATAAATTTAATTAGATTATATTATTTATAATTATAATTTTAATATATTAGAGATATTTCTATTTGGTTTTTTTTATTATAAAAATTTGTTTTATATTATTTTATTTTTTATGTAATTCCAATAGTTCCCTCCCCTACATATAAAAGTAATCCCCAACTCCTCTATTAATCACAAATTTTGATTCTTATATATCATGAAATACAAAACACAATACCTTTAAATATTAATTTTTTTTTATTATAGAGCTTCTATTATTTCCAAAACTCCATCCATTCATTGAGTTATGTGTAATCCAAAAGTGGTTTCTCAATGAAGAAGTATAAATCTTAACTGATCATTTTTCATATTATTTTATCTTATACCTAGAATAAATTCATTTAATTCATTTTAAGATATTTTTATTATTATATTAAATATAATAAATTTTTATTATAATGAAGTAAGATCCGTTATTCTCATTCATTCCATCTTGTAGAAAGAATAAACACCACTTGTGTATACATATGGCTTACCATCCATAAATAGATTTGTAATTACTATTTCATCACCCCATTAAATAGAAGGTTATAATTTTGGATTTAAAAAATATTTTTAATTTATGATTAGATTTTCATTATATTGATTTTAATTGTTTTTACCTTTCTTTTGTTTCGTCTGTTTAAAAATAGAAACAATGATCTTTTGTGAATATGGCCTACCCTTTAAATTAATGATTAATTTGTTTTTATATCTACAAAAAATAGAGGATTAAAAAAACTTATATAATTAATGTTTTTGATATTTATATAATTTATAACATTATGGATAAAATATAACAATGATAAATGAATAAGTATAAGATCTTCAAAATTGAAGCAACAATAAAAAATAAAATAGTTTACACATGGAAATAAGGATTTAATAAGGGATTATTAAAAAAATGATATTTAAATTTTATAAGTGGATCTTTTATTATATTATAAGAATTTAAAATCAATATTATTTAAGTATAATAAATTAAAACTAACTATATAGAAGGTTTGGGTCCTTTTAAAGAATGTTGAGCTTAATATATGTGTTTATTACACAGTCACATTATTATTCGATATTTTTGATGTTTATTTCTCTATTGGGGTAATTCAATAATAATTATATAATATACCCTATATAATTTATTATCCTATGGTTATTTCTTGAAATTTAAATCATTACTTTCATTTTACACTCTTAATTACTTAAAATACCAAATTATGTTTTTAAGGAGAACCAAGGATATATTTATTTCGATCGGGATTCTTTATCTTCCATGTTCGTATTTTCTTTAAACTATTTTCAATAATACATTATCTCCATTGATTAATTAAATTAATTTTTACCCATATATAACTTTGTCTAAAAATGATTAAAAGGAATATTCATGTCTCTTTCCAAATGAGGCACATTTTACCAGAGGTTTGATTGGAATATTTATTTTAACATAGGACGTATAAAAAATCTTCCCACCATAATTAAATATATATTATTTAATGATTCATTAAAAATATTAAATTATTATTTACAGATAAAAGTTATTCCATAATATTTTAATATCCCTAAATTTTAAATATGTGATTTATAAATTAAAAAGGTATTTTCATCAGGAAATACTCGAGTAATATTATAAAATTATTTTTAACCATGTAAGAATCCGTTGCTGAGTCTGGTGATTTAATTAGGTTATAATGTAATGATACTATCCCACATAAGATATAGGATGGTATATTATTAGTTTAAATGGGGAATGTATAAAAATTCAGTGTTTAGTTTTTCCAATAAAAAATTTATTGTTTAAAAGGAAACCTGATTAAGTTGTATTGTTTATTCATATGATGAATTCATTGTAATTATTATGCGATTGATGGCTACCAAAACTATATATCCCCTTGATGCATTGATAGCTCCAACTAGAAAATTTTGGTTTATTATTGTCCATGGACATACCTATTTAAGGATCATGTCTTTACATGAGGCCTAAATTGTAAGTCTATGTTGAATGAAATTTGTAATTCCATCATTTTGAAATCAGTTATTATTGTCTATGAGATTGTTATAATAGTTATGATATCAATTTATATTTTTCAGGATATTGTTATTATTATATGATATTATTATTTTTGTCAATTATTCATATCTTATTAATCATTATTTATTAATTTGATGACATATTTCATTTAATTAATTCAATTAATGATCATTTAATCTCCCCCATTTATTATGTTTACTTTCCCCAAGATGTCTAGAAGAGTATTATCACTTATATTTAAGGACATACTATAGGGTATAATGATGTTCTAAATAATAATACTTTGTTTCACATTATCTTTTAAAATGTAATATGAGATTCTTGAAAGTATCAATTTTACCATTACTATTAAACTATTTGGTACTTTAGGATATAATCAATTATATCTAGTTATAATGTAATAATTTAATAGCTGGTTTTGGGTTACATGAATTTGAGTTGTTACACATACTATATCCCACACATGTTGCATTGTATCATTTTCTTCTGGCAAATCAAATAGAAGTATCAAAATTCTCATTGTACTGAGGTTACTAGCTGGCCTCCATTTTATTTTTACCACCATGCATTTATGTACATGAACAAATGGTTGTGGTTATATTAAAAATCTACTATTGTCATGGTTACGTTAACATCTCCAGAAACAATGGGACTTATACTGTGTGGCAGTGCAATGATGCGTGTTGATGAATAAAATTAATTATTGTCTTCTACAATTGTAGGGATGTTAAGATATCCCCACGTCTTATACAAGTTTTTGTTTCCACTACATCCATTTTATAACAGTGATGATTTTTTGGGTAATCTTATAACGATTAGTGAATATGGTTACTATGTTGAAATATTTAATCCATTTTGTCCAATATATCTGAAGGACCGACACTAATACTTAAATTACCTTAAACTGAAATTTGAAATTATATCCACTATACAACTTGATAATTTATTTGATAACCTAAACATATATATGGTATATATATTAAATAATCTATGCAATATAAAGTGATAGAAAAAATGATCTCATATTCACAATTCAAAAGTGGATGATTTATTTATCATAATCCACCTCATCAATAGTCTTTGGACATTCTCCATCATATTATGATGGTTATGGTGGTTCTTCAGATAAATAATTAATGTTATACCTAAATTCATGAAACTAAATTGGGTATTGTACTTGTTTTACATAGCAAAATCATTAGACTGTTAGTGGTTCTATTGGATACATGTTTTCTACCAACATAATTCTAACTAACTTCCTTGTTTTTTCATAGTAGTTTGATTCTCGATTAACCCATACTTTATAATTAAAGTTTCATCCAGTCCCCCTGTAAAAATTCCGTTCATTTTTCTTTCCACATTTTTGACATATAGTAATTTGATCATTCATTTCTTCGTCATCTTTATCACTTGATCTTTAATGAGACTCCATACATCATTTGTTTAGTGTGGTCTGTATTTCAACCATATGTAATTTTTTAATAATATCCCATGATAGATGGTTTGTAATAGTCATAACATTTATCAATCCATCTCCAATTTAAATGGGTTGTTCATTAAGTTAATCTGACCATTTCCCCACGCACCCATGGTTCAATATAGTCCTAGCCACTATTAAAACTAAAAGTGGTGAAATGAGTGTGGAAACATTAACAATATAAGGTGATTATTATAATAATTAAAGTAATTCAACAATAATTTTCATGTTTAATTAAATATTCACATTGTAATATAGTTTTTTAGTTAGAATTGTACACATATTAATTTGAAAAAGGCTTCTTTAATTTGTGTTATCTTATAATAATCATCTTAATCCCATAATGGATCATGGAAATCAATCTTTCAGAGCAGATGGTCAAGAAAATATGATCACAAAGGAATATCCTCTATTATTTTAATTTAAGCCTTCTGGTCGTACACTAGGTGATGATTTCATTAATGCAAAACAAATTTTTTAGGGTTATTAACTCTATGAACATATGTACTTGAGCATGTATCCACAATTAGTATCCAAAAATGGATTTATTTCTGGAGATAACTATCTAATCTAAACTTTACCAATATTTTAGGATATCATCCTATACCTAGACACATCTCTATGGTTTCCAATAAAATTATCTGACCCAATTACCAAAATTCAATAAATTAATCTCTAAAAATAACTAATCACTTCTTTGATTCTAACTAAAGTGACCCAAAATAGCCTAGAAATTAATAATAACTTAAAAAAATTTAAAATAATAAATATTAAAAAGATTCACACAACTAATAGAACTATAGGATTTGTTTCAAAATGATTATATACATATTCATTTTATTTTATAAAACATTAAAACAATTCTCAATACTTTTTTTCCCATAAACACTTTCTAGAAAACTCACATGATATAATAATATTCTCCAAATGAGGTATAAAAACAAAATAAATTGGTGAGCTCAGACACCCATGAAGGTAAATACATATCATAATATATTTAATCATAATCAAATATGGGAAATATAGAGAATACATATACATATTAATGTGATATCACAAGAACATAGCTCGTAATAAAAAACATGATTGAGAAAATGAATATCTTAAATGTATCACTAAGGAAGAATAAATTTCTTATCTTGGATCAAAATACAAATAAATAATCATAAAAAATGTTTCCATGCTATAAACATGTGGAATACATTAAAATAAGTCATAAGAATGAAAACATGTCATTCCATGGAAATGAAATGAATCTTAAAAATTATGAATAACTTGATAAACAACATATAAATTTGGTTAAACAATAATAATTGAAAAACACTTTTGATAAAACCCATAATGCAACACCAAAATTAGAAAACTCATCATGTCCATGCCTAAAAATTTGAGCAAACCCCTTCTTCCGACACCCATATTAACAAAAACATTATGGATAGACCAAAATATCTCATGTCATATGAAAAAAAACATAGAACATGATGGTGATATAGGACCCCACCCGTAATCATCCATGTATATATATTCCACATAATATCAACAACAATATTATCATAAGGAAGGCCTGGAAAAGAAACATGTTTTTTAAACCTTAGAAAAACATCACATTAGATGATGTAAAAACATAACAATATATCAAAAATAAAATTTTCCAAAAGAAACCATATCAAAAGAACACACATAGTGTTATAAAAACAATAATCTATAAAATATGAACCTTGGAGGTAAAAATAAGTGAAAATCCAAAAATATCATAAAATCATTTATCATTTCAATAAAAGATGAAGTAAACGTTACGTTAATTTTTTTTGACACGGTAAAGAGTAATTTTGAAAAACATATTAAAAATAGTTAAAAATATAATATCATTAAAATTATAATAATTTTATCAAAAAATGTATATTGGACTAAAAAATATTCTATTTTCATGGGAAGAAAATCAATTTTTTAATATTTAGAAATTGCATTGTTTGAAAACTCACATCATAAAAATATTATTAAAAACAAATTTTTTTTAAAAATAAATATAATTTAATGAAAATTAATTATATTATTATTCTTGGAAAAATATTTAAACATTGATAGAAATTGAATTATGGACATGGAAAAAAATCTTCAGTATTAAGAATGTGTGTTATTCTTACCAACAGTACACTTTTACCTTGGAAGAAATTGTTTTGATGAAGTTTTTATTTATCATAAGAAGTAATATCCATAAATAGAAAAGGTGTCTACCATATTAAATAGGAAAATGGTTGGATAAATGAATTCATTATGTGTATATTCACGTAAGAAAGACTATGACTCGATGAATCTGATGTTGTGTTGACGAAACTCTTATGAAATAAGTGACGTAAGAATCAAAGGATCATGATAGTCAAATAATGAAATAGATATTAAAATATGTTTAAGTGAATGAAACATTCATATGTAAAATAAATTTGGTAATGAATACCCAATATAGTTTAATTTATGGTTCACAATTTCAAACATGACCCATGGAGTTAAAATTTGGAGAAAGATACCCTTAATTTTACTCTTCGTTTCCATATAAGTACTTTAAACGAATAGATATCACACATAATTATCTTAATAAATAATTTTATGATCATATTCATACATAACATAATTATAATTTATATTTTAAAACATTATATAAAAGTATAATAATCATTTTTTACATATTTTATGACATAGAGTGTCTAATGTTTTGATAGTTTTTACTAATTTCATAGGATTAGGTTTAAAAAAAATTCTGAAAATTTTCATCATTAAGAGTTCATATGTTAAATAATTTATGAGTTTTAATTGTTTATATATTTTCAATTATCATTGATGAGTGTTTCATTCATTATCTAGGAAGATGAAATAGACAACAAGATCACTTCAATGATTTCCATAACCAATGAATATTGTTTTCTTAATTACTGATATAAATATTATTGTATCTATTAAAGAACAAAAATAAATAAGTAATTAAAATTTTAAAACATATTAAACCATTAATTAATTTTTTTTTGTCATCTATGATTAATTTTGTTATGATATATTCAATATTGTTTTCAAACTGACTCAAACGTGAAAATATCATAATTACTAAAGAATTATTAAGTGGTTTGGTTTCAATATCATAATAACATAATAATAATGATAATATTTAATTTTTATTATTGTGATATATCATAATTATAAGGATTTTTAAAAATAATTAATTTATATTTAAATTTTATATAATATGATTAAATTGTTTTTTTATCTTAGTTTTCATGATTATGAGGGATAAATTTTTAACGATTGGTTATCAATCATATCAATAATAGGTTATTCCATTTTAATTACAATATATTTATTCATTTGTAAAAATCCTATATATCCTTTAAAACTATTCTCAGGACTAGGTTGTAAATATGGTATTGAAATTAAAAATTAATATCAATCGTTCAATGAAAATGGTTGTCCAAATGTGCAGATCGATAATGATTTCATTTCATAAAAAATTATTAAAAGGAGTAAATTTCATTTTTATTTTAAAATATAAAATATTTCATACAAATAATAATTATATATTTAATTCCCTATTAACATCATCCTTATATGGAGGTGGAGGAAAATAAATCTTGTTTCAATATGGAGGTGGTAGTAATTACAACCCACACTTCACATTTTCATTTTGGATAATTGAAAAGGGTAGGGTGGCTCATGAATGTATCATTATTATAAAAACATAATAGTAAAATTATATTCCTGATTATATCCTTAATAAATTGTCAAAATAAATATAATAAATATGAACATTACCTAAAAAATATCACAGATCGATGATCAATTAGAAATTTATACCTTACTAAATGTATTATCTCATTTTTGAATGGAATTAAACATTTTAAGGATAATATTTTTAGAATTTCATAACATTATTATAGTTCCTGGGAGTGTGTAGTTGATGTTATTTTTGTATTTTTATTGTAAATAAGTTTGGTTTTGTGTGGGAGTATATAAGGATATTAAATCATATTTTAAAATATGATGGGAATGACATTTTTAAAAATACCCAAATCATTTAATAAATTTGAAGTCGCAATCAATTAATACATTTTATCAAAATGTTTGTCCCTTTACCTCATAGGGTACACATTTTTACCATTTTTGGTTCATCACTATAATTACTTTTTTCATAGTTATTTTACCTTTTATGCCCCAAAATAAAACAATACTTAATATATAATAAGGAAATAATGATTGATAATTTAAACGCTATTTTTTCCAGTAATTTTTTTAAATTATTATACGTAATTTTAAAATATTAAATATATAATATATTAAAAATTATTTTTAAAAAATATTTCTTATGTTCTAAAATAAAAAATAAGGGATTGTAAATTAGAAAAATGAATTTCGAAATTCTAAATTTTGGTTTAACATACATATATACTCTTGTAAAAATATTCCATAAATTGAAAATTCATATATATATACATACTAAAATTTCTGAAAATTAATGTTATTTGTAAAATATTATTTTTTAATATCGACCAAAAAACAATTTTAGAAAAATTATAAAAAATAAGATTAAAAAATATTTCCTTCATAAAACAAATTAACATAATTTTTTAAAATTAAGATAATAAAATTTATATCTTTTTAATAATAAAAAATATAGTTAAAAGGTGACTTATAGGAGAACTAATTTAATTTAATTAACTATTATTATTTCTATAAATTACTAATTAATCTGGTTTCAAAATATCTTTTTATAATGACATAAGTATATATTTAGTTCCTTGAAATAGAATTCTAATTTCTCGAAAATACATTTTTAGTCAAAATTGAATTGAGAAAAAGTGACATTCAAAATGTAAAAACATTCATGATATATTAATAAATATAAATATTTTATGAAATTATGATATAATTTTAATTTACACTTATATAACCCCTTTTGAACTCTGTATAATTCCTAAGAATCATCTATTCCATATATAAAGTTTCAGGTGGCGGTTTAGCATTTATAGAACTTGTAGAGATCTCTAAAATCATGAGATTCCCCATTTACGGTTTTTCTAAAATAGTAATTTATCATGTTCATCTTGGGATTAGTATAGAGAAACCCCAAAAATCTACCTCCCATATAAGCATAAATATTTTGGATTCATAAGTAATATTTATTCTTCAAGATTCTATTTGTTTATACTTTATTTAATGAATTTTAAGTAGGGTTAAATTAATTAATGATATGAAATTTAGTGACTAAATTTTAATGGTATTATTTAATATTAAAAATATATCTTGTTTTTTGAATTTAATTAGATATATTGTGGGAAACATGTTTTTTATACAATATTTATTTAAGGAAATTATAAAGTGAAATATTAGGTAGTTATTTGTCAGAAATGGTGGTTTGAAATTACTATTAGTGTGTGTGTGTGGGGGGGGTCAATTCAAAAATCTAATAATAAAATAATTTTTATCACACAATTATTTTGGATTCTGGGTTTGGTAAATCATGAACTGACCATGTAGATTCCCATTTTCAAAAAATTCTCGATCCACATCGTATAAAAATAGTACACCCAAACCGTGTTCCTTTACTTTGGAGAAACCCTGGGTATCATGGGTTGTTTAATGTTTTCAATAAATAATTCACCAATAATTCATAGTCCCCTAGACCCCATTTCCTCGCGAACAATTTTGTTGGGATAAAACATGGTTTATTCAAACCATAGTCTTTCTATATTCCCCTAAACTTCCATCAAAATCTCTTGAAAACACTATAAAACATCCATAAAGATACCCCGACATCATTATATCTTAAAAAGACATAAAAATTAGTAAAAAACATCAATTTTTGGTTTTTACATGCCCATTTCTAGATATGACATTTTACAATCCTTATTATATTCATTTGTATGTTTTTTCCATATTTAATATTGAAAATTCTTGAGCAAAAACCACAAAAACACAAGATGTTATCAAATCATAATAATTACTAAATATTTACCATGATCCATTACATATAAAAATACATACCATAAACATTACCATATTCATTATTACCATTCACATTCCATACTACCAAGAGACTAAAACATATCGTAAAAAAACCCATCACTGTAATAATGACATATATTCTTTACACTATCCACCTCTTATACAATAAAAAAATTTAAATTTCAACATCACAAGTCATGATACATAAAAAAATATAAAATTTAAAACTTATTAACATCCAATGCACTACCATTGTATCAACAAACATATCTTCCCATGTCACCCATTGAAAACTAGACACACAACACATTTCAAACCATATCCTAACACCCTTAAACCAGCCATAAAAACCCTTAACAAAAACCACCTAATCTATATCATATTAATACATACAACCAAAACAACACCCACAAAATAATAATAAAAATAAATCAACTTTTAATAAATCTTTTAATATAAATCAATTTTTTATACTATAAAATTTTTACCACATTTATAGATTTATCAATTAATTGTTTCATTGCAATCCATAAAATAATTACTATTATAAAAAGAATTTCTATAAATTTTTTAAAAATATAAATATAAATATGATTTATCCAAAATAAAATAATAAAAAGTAAAAAAACCATCAATCCTAATAAATAAAAAATGATAATATTAAAAAAAAATAGAGTGACCCCTTCAATTTAATTCCTTTATGCCAATTTTGTTAACTTCATTAGCATAATATTTTATATCAATAATAAAATTATATTACATCATTACATTATTATAATTATGAAGGAAAATATTTAATTCCCCACCGCAACAAAAGGTTCATGTACCATTTCATAAAGATAAGAAAAGGGGAAATAGTCATATGGCCAGAATCTTAATGGAAATCATAATATATAAGTTAACAAAATAATCCATCAATCAATGACCAAAAGAGAAAAAAACTAATGAAAACCCACCTGTAGGGCCTTCTATAGATAGATTACAAGGAGAGAACCTATGATAAGGGAATATAAACACTTCATGGATGAATTATCCCAATCTCACAATGAAAATAATTAAATCACACAAAAAGGAAAACATATATCCCATGATTCACCTACAGTACCCATGGACTTGGGGAGAAAAAATGTAAATAAGAATAATTCCCATTGAATTTCTAATATATAATAATTGATCAATCTTTAGGCATCACATAATTACATGTAATTATCACATTTTTATGAAACAATAATGAATGAATCTTAAAAATCCATGATACAATATAATCTATATCTCTTATTTAAATTTTATTCAACAATTATTTTTTATTAATTCATTGGAATTCATATGATTTTCATTATCATCACTCCTAATCTTCATAAATCCAAAATATCATTGTAGTGAACTTGAACCATGTCCCCCAAAAATAAAGAACTATTTCTTAAAGGTGCTTGTAAAGGATGAATCATTGAATGATCCATCCAATCCTTAAAATTATGAAATCTATGAACATGCCATGATAAACACATATTGAAAATAATAAAACTCCTCCAACGATATTTAACACCATGAAAAACAACCCTTACACCATTACCAGTAAAATATAAAAGTAAATACTTATTCATAAAAATTCCATATTTGTTGGGTTTCTTCCTAAACATATGTTTTTTGACTTTTTCAAAATAATCTTCTAAACTGTCTACATCATGAATGAGTCCAACACACTATTAATAGAAATATAATACCAAGAAAACATGTTGACTAACAAACATGAAATATTACACAAAATAGTGGAAAAACCTATTTCTTGATATAAAACCCTATATCATTACTCAACTCATCATAGTGATAAACAGTTAACTATAGATCTCCCTTTCCCCAAGAAATATCTTTAAGATGTAACACCCATGTCCATGCCATAACAATATCCTTCCACCTAAAATATTAGCCTTAACTATATCCCATTTCCTCTAAACATCCCCTAAAACCCCTCACAACTAAAGGATATAGTCTAACGGGTTAAAAAGAGCCATACCATTGCATTTACAATTTCATTATGTAATATTGTTTAATTTTTTAAATATTTTTAAATTTAATCATTATTAAAATATATTTTTTTACATGTATATTTATATTATATTTTGTTATTTAATACTTTTTAAATATATTTTTCAAATTTTATTAATTAATTTTTAAAATGTTTTTAAATTTATAATGATAATATTTATAAAATTTTATATTAATATCCTTGTTTTTAAATAATTATATAATTTTTAAATTCCGATTTTAAATTTTTTATTTATTAAAAGTATTTTGTATTCAAATGAAATTATTAGTATTTATTTTCATTTTATTATTATATATATTTTCTATAAAATTATTATTTTTATTTTAGTTACATGTCAACCGAATACATACTACAAAAAATAACTATTACAAGGAACCAAACAACCATATACCAGGACCATAAGGGCCACCTAAAATCTCTTTGGGCCATTTGGGTGACTTGAAAACATGAGAAAAATTTAAATTCAAATTGTTATATTGTTGGGAAAAAATCCTTTAAGGTATCATTGAACCATTTTTGAGGTGATTGTGTTTGTTGACGAAGTGAAAAACTGTGCTATGATTGTTGAAAAAGCATACCACAACATACAACTTTGTTAACAAAGGGAATTTCAGGGTAGAATGTCGAGTTCAAGAGTTGTGGTCAATGATAAATGTTTGATTCAAGAACCTTGACGGAGGAATGGATGATATGGAGGTGGTATAAAAATAACAGATACAAGGTGGTGCCGTTTTCCAGTGTTTCCCAAATTTTTGGGCCTGAAAATTGACAAATGAAGAAAATTGTTTTTTGGAAATTGGCCTTGCACGCCGTGTACATGAATGCTTGGAAACTTATGCAACATATGTTTTTCATGATCTGATCATCAAAATATAGAAAAGGGATAAGGGTCACGCAAGTATTGAGTTAGTCACGTAGGTGAGCCGCGCGCCTAGAGAAAGGACTTGTGCGCTGGTGCCTAGGAGGATTGGAAACATGTGCGCTAGTAGTTTTTCAAGATCAGAACTTCAAAATATGGAAAAGTAAATAGGTTCGCACAATTTTGGAAGTGGGTCGCGGAAGTGACTTGCAGGGGAAGATACCTGGGCGCTGAGACTTGAGTGCCGAGGGAGACTTGTGCACTGTCGTGCAGGGTGGTCAAATTGCCTATAAATACTGGACCACCCCTCCTCATTTCTCAACAAAGATCAATACTTTGACGAATCAGAGCTCCTGTCATGCAGGTGTGGTGGTTGTGTAAGTGGTGGTATGTCGCGCAAGTGGGACTTGCGCGCCAGAGTTGAAGAAGGGGGATTGTTGTTTGTTGCGTGCCAATATTGGTTTGGGCATAAAGGGAAGTGTGTCACGCAAGTTTGAGGTTGAAGAGGCTTGTGTCTCACAAGTGTCTTAGTTGGACTTGCACGCCAGTTGTGACTTGCATGCCGATACATGCGCGCCGAGTTAGACTTGCGTGCCAAGTAAGGGTTGATTTCTAGCAGTGATTCAGGGCTGCGTGGAAGTAGGAAGATTGCCCTATACCTTCAGTGCAAAGTGAGATTCATATACGGGTGAAAGCTGGACTTCAACAGAGCATCAACATATAGAGTAAGATGCATTCATTCATGCAAATGAAGAGACCTATAGGTCTATAAACTATGAGTGGATCCCTTCCATAACAGTGAGTGAAGGAACATGAAGAAGGTGATCCTCTCCACCGGTATTGATCCAGAGAGAGAGAAATAGGGAGTGACCATTGGGAAAGTATTGAGCTGACCCTAAACCTTGTAAAGGCAGGGAGCCTAGGACAGAGTGACTGTTCCCGAACATTGTAATCCATATCTAGTGAAGTTTAGTGGAATTTGGTATGACCGAAAGCTAGTCGGCATTTTCTCATTGGACATAGCCCTTAGCGGTGAACCATGTAAAAATTGTGGTGTCCTGTGCATGATTTACTTTCTGTTTATTCTTTGCAACAAGAAAGTGAGAGAAGAGTGTTTTGCTTAACAGAAAAACAAGATAATAACGGGATTTAATTTTAAATTAGTCATACCCAGATTCACCCCCCCCCCCTTCTCAGGGTATTCAACCTTGTGGACCTAACAATTTGTATCATAGCGAAAGTTTGATATTTGTTTTTCTCTCAATGGAGGTCACTAATCATAATAGAATTCCAATATTCAACAGGAACAATTTTCAGTTATGGAAGAATCGGATGCAAAACTACTTCCAATATTTGGGAATGGATGTATTCACAGCAGCAATGCATGGTATAATAGCAGGCATCAATAGTGGTGCATTATTAGAATCTAAGCATAGAGAGTTGGATGTTGATGCCAAAGAAATCATTGCCTTAGGGGGTGCCCTATCCATTCCTATATATACAAATGTGATGTCTTGAAAAACAACACATTCCATGTGGGAAAAGTTATTGAATATATATGAAGGGGATACAAAGGTCATAGAGGCAATGCTGTAAGTGTGGAGGAACAAGTATGAAGATTTGAAAATGAACCCGAATGAGTCTGTTAATGCATTCTTCGACAGGGTAAATGTTGTAGTGGAAATCATGCGAGGTCTTGGAGAAGTTATTGAAGACATAAAAACTTTGAAGTGCATCTTGAGTAACCTTCCACCTCGGTTCAATTCGAAAGATTCAGTGCTAGAAGATAAAGTTCCAAAAGAGCTGGCATTGAATAACCTACACAGCACTCTTGTTGCATATGAAATGAGAAATGATGATAATGATTCTGTGGAAAAGGGGAAATCCAATGAGGTGGCATTCAAGGCCTTGAAAAAGATCACCATTAAAGACTCTTAGTAAGAAGAAGAGACAGATGAGGTAATGTCATTTCTCTCCTCAAATATTCAAAGAGGAAAAGCAAAGTTCACAGGGAAACTACCTATTGCATGCTTTATATATGGAAAGGTTGGACATCTCACAGCATGATGCCCCAAAAAGTTTCAAGATGAAAATGATAAAGATGATTTTGAAATTCCCAAGAATAAATCTTCAGCCTATGTGAAAGGGAAGAAGTAGTTCAAGAGAAATTTCTTCAAGAATATGAATCTTCTTTCACAAGAAATAGAAAGTTCAGATGAGTCTGAGGTTGAAGAGGTTGCGGAAATAGAGAACTGCAAAAATCGAGGAGAAAATGCTATGGTGGCAGTCATCGGTAGTTATTAAGAAAAGGAAGAAACAGATGCAGAATAAGAAGAATATGTTAAAGGAAGAGTTCATATGGAACCCGAGTTAGAAGAAACCCTTGAGGAGATAGATGTTTGGAGAGCCAAAATAAAAAAATCCAATAAAGTTGTTTCTGATGCCAAACTCTATATACAGCAGCATGAAGAATAGAAGTCTGAGTTGTTGGAAGAAATTGAAAAAGTAAAGTCATTAACACCAGAGAACTCCGAATCAGTCAGTGAGTGTATGCTCAAGATTGGAGAATAGAACAGGGAGATCGATGGCTTGAACAGAAATGTGAAAGATCACTTCATGCATATCGATGATCTTGAAGAATAATTTTTCAATCTACATAGGAAAGTTAAAGACCAGGACAAACCCTTGATTCCCAATACATTCTTTGGAAACCAAGTCATTCTGAAGACTGAAAAGATGAAAGAGTAGCTTAGTAGTTCAGTAGGAAAGAAGCAGCTATTGAAATCAAATGTTACGGCTGATTCAAGGCTTGATCAGAATAAAAAATTTGTGGAAATTAAAGTCAGACCGCAAGCACCTATCACAAGATTGAAGGTTGATTTGGGCACAATGAAGAATCAGAATATTCATAGATCCCAAAGAGAAACTCGTAGTGCTGAAGTAACATTAAGGAATACACCTTATATTAGGTGTTATTGTTGTGAAAAGATGGGACATTCACAGTATGTGTGTTCCATAGCTAATAGATACTGAATGGAACAAGAACAGAGGTGGAAGCCAAAAAGAGAATGGTTTTCCATAGTATATTTCGAAGGACACTGTTTTGGGTGGGGAGGATTTGGACACATGGCTAGTTACTACACTTCGACCATTCAGAAAAATGTGCCAAAGAAGAATCAAAACATTTGCAATTAGCAGATCAATAAACTCATATGTGAGTTAAAAATGAAGAATAGATTTTTGTATTTGCAAGATGAAGATGGTCCATCATACTCTGAGAAAGAGCAGAACCCTCAATCCATTCCGAGTGTGAATGAAAAAGTATGGACGAAGAAGAAAAAAATGAGAAGGCTGTTGTGGTAGAGATTTCCCTTAAAGCATCAGATCGATTTGGTGTGTGGATCCTTGATAGTGGTTCCACATATCATATGATGGGTAATAAGGATCTTGTTACAGGAATAAAATATGACAAAGAAGGAGATGTCAAATTTGGAAACAATAAAGGCCTGAAGATTGTTAGCTCAGGAAAAGAAAGGTTTGGGGGCAAAGAAATGTGATGTGTTGATGTCTTGGTAGTAGAGGGTCTTAGTCATAACTTGCTCAGTGTCAGCCAACTATGTGACTCTGGGGATTCTATCCGATTTACCATGAAGATGTGTATTGTGAAAGGAAAAGATGGATCAGTTGTTCTGCAGCAAAAAAGGAAAAAGGGAAATATTTACCTTGTAGGTAGGAAAGAAGATACGTGCCTTTTATCCAGAGAGGAGAAAAACCAGTTGTGGCATAAGAGACTTGGTCATCTATGCCAATCATCTATGGAATATCTGGTAATGTGTGATGCTACTAGAGTCCTTCCCAAACTATCACGTGATCGCACTTATACGTGTGATGCATTCCAACAAGGTAATATCATCAAAAAGACATACAAGCCAAAGGAACAGAAATCAACTAGAGTGCTCGAATTGGTGCATGATGATGTATGTGGACCAATCCCACCACAAGCTATTAATGGGAAAAGGTACTATGTTTTTTTCATTGATGATTATAGAAAAATGGCATGGGTATTTGTCATTACCCATAAGATAGAGGTGTTCAGTTGCATAAAGAATTATATGAGGGAATCATAAAATATTCTTGGGTAGAAAATTTAGAAGTTTCGTATTGATAACGGTACTGAATTCACAAATAGTCAGGTTGAAGACTATCTCAAGAAACATGGAATAAGGCATCATGTTTCATCAGGGAGAACTCCCCAACAGAATGGGGTGGTTGAGAGGAAAAATCGGATCATCAACAACATGGCCAGAATGATTCTTATTGAAAAGGACCTACCAGAGAAATTTTGGAAGGAAGTAGTTTTGACATCGGTCTATATTTCAAACATGTCCCTTTTGTGTCCGAAGGAGGGGAATACTCTATATGAAATGTGGTACGGAAAGAAGCTATCATTGAAATACTTTCGAATCCTTGGGTGTAAGTGTTTGATACTCAACAAAGGCAATCACAGGAAGTTTGAGTCACAAGGAGATGAGGGGATATTCCAAGCTAATCAGGGAAACGAAAATCATATAAATTCTTCAAAAAATGGCTAGGAATTGTTTTTGAGAGATGTGATGTCACTATAGTTGAAAATGAACAGAATTCTCAACGACCCAGTGAACTATTTCTGGATGAAAGTGGTGATGAGGTAAGAAACACAGGGGGAGTAGAAGTAGCAAAGGATGACTCAGAAGAAGATACTGATGATGAATAAGAAAGTGTCAAGTCTGTGTCTGGAAGGAAGCCAAAGAGTCAAGATGAAATGAATAGGAAAAATATCATTGGTGATCAGACATCTCCAGTTCAGACTTGGAGAATGAAATAATTACTGCAAACATTATTTTTATCTTAGGTGGAGCCAAAAGGTATTTCCGATGCAGCTGAAGATGAAAATTCGGTTCAAGCTATGAATGATGCGCTTGATCAGATTGAGAAGAACTATACATGGGAGATTGTTTCGATGCCAGAAAACAAGAATGTAATTGGAACTAAATGGGTCTATCACAAAAAAATGAATGAAGATGGAATAGTGATTCAGAACAAAGCACGACTATTGTTCAAAAGATACTCCAAGATAGAGGGAATAGATGTTGATGAGACATTTTCACTCGTTGAAAGGCTGGAGACAATCAGACTATTTTTGGCCATAGCTGTGCAAAGAAAGTTTAAAGTGTTCCAGATGGATGTCAAATCCACATTCTTGAATGGTGTTCTAGAAGAGGCGGTGTATATTGAGCAACCAGATGGTTTTATCATTCATGAGGATGAGAACAAAGTTTTCAGGCTGAAGAAGGTGTTATATGGGCTGAAAAAAGAACAAAGGGCATGGTACTCAAGGCTTGATCAGTACTTGAAGAAGATTGGTTTCTAGCGTGGGGGAGTTGATTACAATATCTATTTCAACAAAGATAGTAATAAAAGGATGATGGTGTTGGTTTATGTCTATGATATAATATTTGGCAGATTAGATGAATATCAGTCCAAATAGTTATCCGAATTAATGAAAAATGAGTTTGAAATGTCAATGATTAGAGAGATAACATTTTTCCTTGGTTTATAGGTGACACAAGGAAGTAATGGAACTTTAATTTCTCAATACAAATATTCCAAGTAGGTTCTGAGAAGGTTTGGAATGGATAATTCCAAGGAGTTGAAGACTCTGGTTTCTACTCGGAATAAATTATCAAAAGATGTGGATGGCATGGATGTTAATATTACAGAATATAGGAAAATTATTGGGCTCTTTTTGTACTTGACTGCAACAAGGGCTGATATTGTTTTCGACACATGCCAAGTAGTGAGATATCAGAGT
The DNA here is from genome assembly GCA_963277665.1 of Viscum album. Lineage (NCBI taxonomy): Eukaryota > Viridiplantae > Streptophyta > Magnoliopsida > Santalales > Viscaceae > Viscum > Viscum album. Next base: position 171,796,403 of record OY728119.1, on the reverse strand, counting down.
AATCCAATGGAAATCCACATGCTTGCAGTAAAAATAATACATCATTATATCCAGGGCACATTGGATTTTGGCTTGACATATACTGACAAATCAGAAATAGAGTTATTGGGATATACTGATGCAGACTGGGCCGGTTCAGTGGATGATAGAAAATCGATGTCAGGTGGTTCATTCTATCTTGGTGGATTGTGTATTTCTTAGATAAGTAAGAAGCAAGATTTCATTTCATTGAGCATCGCATAAGCTGAGTATATTGCGGCCACTCAAGATTGCACACAGTTATTGTGGATGAAGAAGCAACTTGAAGATATTGGAGTTGAAGTGATGTTTCCGATCAGAATCCAGTGTGATAACTCAAGTGCTATAAATCTCATCAAAAATACCATTCATCAGTCAAGAACAAATAACATTGAGATAAAGTATCATTTTATCAAGGAGAAGGTTGAGCATAGAATTGTGAAGTTAGAGTATGTGCCTACAGAGCTACAGGTTGCAGACATTCTGTCAAAGGCCTTAACCATGGAAGCTTTTGAGAGGCATCGACTGGCTCTAGGGGTTCAGTCGACTACCCGCACTTAAAAGAGTGTGTATGTTTAACCCTCCCCCTCTCCCCAAGGTATGATGTGTTTTTCCCTAATGTACTAATATGTGTTCTCTCCTCTGTTACGAACTCCAAAAGAGTGTCCTTTGGGTTTGTTGACAAAGGGGGAGAAAATAGTGATTGTTCAAGGGGGAGAGAGTGTGGAAATTTGAAAAATATTGAATGATATGGGGAGAAGATGAGTGTGGAGCAGTGAGATAGGGGGAGCCATGAGAAAGGGGAGCCTATTAAATCGAACAATCCTAGAAGTGATTGATCAAAGAATAGATATCACGAAAGCTGAAGATCGGGAAAAAACCAGATGAGTGGTGTTGGAAGAATGTTTCCAAAAATTGGTATCATTTTGGTGAAAATTGGTATCAGTTTGGTGTCAACAATGGGTATAAGAGATGAAGTGATTCATTGATGAACTTTTCATTTACTCTTGTTTCTCACACCGAGCATTTATCATGTGTGCATAGAGTATGTGTTGTGTAAATCCTTGATCGCTATCAGAATCGAAAAAGGAGAATTGTGGCTGAATAATTAACGATGTATCTTTTTATGGAAGAGTTTTCAACAAACCCAAAATGGGAGATTGTTGGGAAAAAATACCTCAAGGTATCATTGAAGCATTTTTGAGGTGATTGTGTTTGTTGACAAAGTGGACAACTGTGTTGTGATTGTTGACAAAGCAACCAAAGAAATACAAATTTGTTTACAAATGGGATTTCATGTTGGAATGTCGAGTTCAAGAGTTGTGGTCAATGATCAATTTTTTATTCAAGAACGTTGAAAAAAAATAGATGATCTGGAGGCAGTACAAAAAGAACAGATACAAGGTGGCACCGTTTTCCGGTGTTTGCCAAATTTTTGGGCCTAAAAATAGTCAAATGAATAAAAGTGTTTTTGGAAAATGGAATTGCGTGCCATGTACTAGAAGGCTTGGAAACTTGAGCGACATATGTTTTTCATGATCAGATCATCAAAATATGGAAAAGGGATAAGGGTCACGCAAGTATTGAGTTGGTTACGTAGGTGACCTGCATGCCAAGAGAAAGGACTTGCGCACTGGTGCCTAGGAGGATTGGAAACTTGCGCCCCTGTTGTTTTTCAATATCATAACATCAAAATATTGCAAAAGAAAGTGGTTCGCGCTAGTTTGGAAGTGGGTCATGCAAGTGACTTGAAGGGGAAGAGACCTGCATGCTGAGACGTGTGTGCCGAGGGAGACTTGCACACCGTCACTTAGTGTGGTCAAATTGCATATAAATACTAGACTACCCCTCCTCATTTCTCAATGTATTTCATCACTTTGAAGAATCAGAACTCACATCGCGTAGGTGTGGTGGTCGCGCAAGTGGTAGTCTGTTACGCAAGTGGGAGTTGCGCACCAGAGTTGAAAAAGGGTGATTGTTGTTTGTTGCGCGCCAATACTGGTTTGGGCGTAGAGGGAACTGTTTCGCGCAAGTTTGATGTTGTAGAGGCTTGTGTCTCACAAGTGTCTTAGGTGAACTTGCGTACTAGTTGTGACTTGCGCACTGAGACTTCCGCATCGGGTTAGACCTGCGCACCATGTAAGGGATGATTTCCGGTAGTGATTCTGGGCTGCATGGAAGCTAGAAGATTGCCCGATATCATTGGTGCAAAGTGATATTCATCTACGGGTGAAATTTGGACTTCAACAGAGCATCTACATATAGAGGAAGATGTATTACTTCATGAAGATGTATAGACCTACAGATCTATAAACTGTGAGTGGATCCCTTCCATAGCAGTGAGCGAATGAAGAGGAAGAAGGTGATCCTCTCCACCAGTAGTGAGCTAGAGAGAGAGAAACAGGGAGTGACATTTGGGAAAGCAGTGATCTGACACTAAACCTTGTAAAGGCCGTGAGCCTGGGACAAAGTGATTGTACCCGAACCTTGTAATCCACAGCTAGTAAAGTTTAGTGGAATTTGGTTCGACCGACAACCAGTCGGTGTATGCTCCTCGAACATACCCATAGCGGTGAACCAAGTAAAAATTGCGGTGTCCTGTGCTTGATTTACTTTTTGTTTATACTGTGCAACAGGAATGTGAGAGAAGAGTTTTTTTCTTAACAGAAAATCAAGATCAGAATAGTCTTTAATTTTAAATTAGTCATACCCTGATTCACCACCCCCCTCTCAGGGTATTCAGCCTTGTGGACCTACCATGTATTATTGCAACTGAGGGAATAACATACATTGATATATGATATTTTAGATGAATATTTTTTATATTACAAAAACATGAGCTTGAGGACAATAATAATTTAGTGCCTTTGGAATCATGGAATAAAATTTTCAAATCTAGTTAATGATCATCAATTTCTCTTGTTAATATTATCCCCATTAACACCCATACATAAAACCATTCTTCACAACAAGGGAAAAGGGAAAATAAGAAAGGGTGAGATCAAATTATCCACAAGAGTAAGTGTAATAAATATAAATATATGATCATATTAAAGTATAAGTTATGTATAAGGGTAGGTGATCATGAACATATCATACAAGGATCACACCCAACCAGTCATAGATGATAAACATGAGGCATGGTATATTGATTGATAGTTTGTATGACATTAATCATAAGACAATCAAGAACATGAACCATGATAGAAAATATAAGGAATAATTAATAGATTTGTGGTTTACACGCCAAATTGTATCATTTTGAACAAGTATAAATATAAACAGGTTTAGTCATTAGTTTAGGGATATGAAATCAAGTCCTAACATAAACTAATGACCATGAAACCAGGTCCACGAAAAACATTGTGAACATGAAATCAAGTTCAGACATAAAATAATAGTATTAAAGGCTCACTTATAAGTCTATAAAAATTTTTGGATCGGGAAATACTTATTTTTCATTGTGAATTAGGATACACCTGTTTCCCATTGTGTATTGGGACACACTTGTTTTCTATTGTGTATCATGACTCACCAGTTTCCAATTGTTTATCAAGCCCATTAACTTATTTCCCGAATTATTTTATGATATATATATATATATATATTCTCAATTAATTTGAGGGATATATATGTCCTACCCATCACATAATGAAATCATACTTATATGTTCCATAAGATAATAAAACATTCATCATATCAGGACTAATAAAATGAGATGGGCTTTATGAACATCATATCATACCCCATAAATTGAAGCGAGTATCATAAATGTTTCATCATATAAAAACATATTAAAAATATATAAGTTTCATAATCAATTATTCCTATATTAACTCATTAATGGATATGTGTTCCATAATAATCTATTTTGATATGGCCCATGTACAATAAAAAGGTCTCATAATGAACATGTCAATAAAATCCTAAACAATTCAGATAAAGAATACAAATGGTATCCTCAGATCATAACCAAAGTAAGTTATGAGTAACACCAAATTATGTATCTTAGATGGATAATATTTTCTAAAGGATAATTGAAAACATTTCTTGAGTAAAATAGAGGTTTCAATTTGAAAAATTCTTTTTTAAATCATAAAACATATCGAAAACCTTTGTCATTGAAAATAACCTTGAACTAATATAATGGAAGCCTTTAAAACCATTGTAATAACTTTTAAATTAAAATATTTATTTAAAATAATTTACCATGATAATTATCTAAAGAGGTAATTTAAAGGAATTTTTTAAATTTTTTAGAAATCATATTTTCTTAATAAAAGTGATTTTATATCTTAGAGAGAGATAATTAATGTTTTAATAAAAATATTTTCTTAATCATCTTATGAACAAAATAGGTGAAAATTGTACCAAGCATTTATGTTCTTATGAATAACCATTTTATAATAATATTTATTAGATTTCTTGATATATTTATCATATTATTACATAATCAAAATCATATTTATAAAACAATTTGATAAATAATGATATTTGTAGCAATAAATGGTTAAAACATTTTTAACACTGAATTATAATACCCATGAAATTATAATATTACATGAGGATTATAATATAATTAAATGAAGGATATTCATGATATACCATTTCAATGTGTAGCATATACACCTCGTATAAGATTGTTGGTTTATAACATGGAATATGTCCCAAAGGGGGAGAATTGAGAAAAACTTAAGTTACCTATTTGGTAAATTTTGAACACTAAACCCCATGGAAGAGATATCAAGAAATGGATATGTAAATATCCCTAAATATTAAAATATGAATCATTAAATATTTTCATGGGTATTATATACACCATAAAAATAAATAAGTGGTGAATATGGAATAAGTCTCACCAAAATAGAAGTGGGACTAGAAACCCATCTATAACACGGGTAACTTTGGAATTGTAATCCCCATAAAATAATAACATCAATTAAAACAATTAATATCTTTAAATAAACAAAATTTATTATATACATGTTCTGTGTAAATATATACACCACAAAAATGGAACAGGTGGTGAATACAGGACATGTCTCACTGAAATAAAAGTGAGATGAGAAACCCCTCACTACTTGAGTAACATTTTAATCGTGATATCTGAGAATGAATAACATAAATTCAAACATTGAATATCATGAAATAAATGAAATTATTGATATAAAATGTCATAATGAAGTATATATACCACCAAATAATATCATGTCATTAATATATCACATATATCAAAGAATAAAATAAATTGTATGAAATTCCCTTACATTAAGTCTTGACTTTCTTTATACACATTTAAACCTCCTAATTTTCAGGTAACTCCTTTTTGATTGCACTATAAATAATCCTTGGTAGGATTTCATCCCAAATTGAGGCCTCTAGAATGCAGTTATAGAAGTTCAAATCTTATTTGGGTAGGTTTTGGGTGAGACAAAGGGCTTTAGAGGTGTTAATAAGTGAGATGGGTGAGTTCCCCAACTATTGAGAGGTCTCCCTTACATCATGATTCTCATATAATTGTAAATTTTAGATACTAGGGATGATATGGTCCAAATATATATGTCCAATGGATTGTGGAAATGTTTCTAGGGTATTGTTTTCACCTAAGTTAATGTTTAGCCACTAAATAAGCTTGTTTTTACCTTATTCATTGTAATTAATTTTAATTGCATTAACTATTATTTTTGGTAAATAATTAATTTTAACTTATTATTAATTTTGAAAAATAAAGAATACCAATATGTAATCCATTTTTCTAAATTCCAATAAGAGAATTGTATGAAATTAATTTTAAATTTATTCATAGATGAGATGAAACAATGAGTTTTTAATGTGAAAAAGTTTCAATGATTGAATTGTGTTTACATCTAATTTCACTATGAAATAGATTCTAATGGTAATCAATATCTATTGGAGAATAATTTATATATATTATCTTTTAAACAAATTAAAAATATAATTTAACTATATAATAAAATTAGAAAAATATAGGGTTTTTAATTAAAATTCAGTAATTTTTAGTATTCATCAAAAAATGAACATTCTCAGAAAAATTTGAAAATATCACCAAAATTAAATTTTCATATTCCTATTTAATTTTCTTATTTTTTCATTATAACATTAAAAAAGTTTCAAAATTTAAATTTCAAATTGGTGCCCCATTAAAATTCAGAAAAATTACCTTTTAGAAAAATACTTCTTTTTAATCTAAAATTTTAGTTTAATATTATCATATACATATCAAATATATTGGATATGTATGAAAATAATTTTATTGAATATATAATATTTAAATTTTATTAAATAAATTTAATTGTTTTTTATGTTTATTGGGGAAAAATAGTTTTTTATATTGAAAAATAGCATTATTATAAAATGAGTTTTGTTATTTTCAAATACCTAGAACTTTCATATATAACTAATGAATAACCAAAGGAGTAATTTTATTTAAAATTTTAAATCATATATTGAAATTTTAATTAATCATATTTGTAACATCAATTATAATTTCTAGGTGTCAATTATGATAATATTTTAATAACAATAGTAATAGTATATTCTAGTTAGATAATACATGGCCTTTCATATAACACAAGAAAATGACGAAACTCAAAATTGTGTGTTACACAAGCCAAACGTAGTATTTAATTTACCACTATATAATTTATTTGTTTCTTGTAGAAAATAATTTACTTTGTGTTTTTTATAACACAATTCAAAATTAATTCCTTCGTATAAATTTTTTTTATTCAATGTTGCATGAAATTCAAAATATCAAAAATAGTAAATTAATTTGAAATAAATATTTCACAAAATCACAGGGTGTTACATTCCACCACAAATAAAATAAATTTCCCCCTCGAAATTCATCTCGGTTATGAATGGTTTAATAATTGTAATTGTCTTCCACAGAAACCCACATAGTAAAAGTGATCACTAAAACACACTTTAAAATTTTGGGAATATAAAGGTCGCCCAAAAATCATAACTATGATTCCACATTGAAGAACATATGTGGTAAGGAAAAAATGTACATGGATGAAAAAATAAATAATTATATATCTTGATTGAGGTCATACATCACATGAAATGAAATGAACAATGGAATGACATGGATCAAAAACCATAAATCTGTGATGATTTATCATACCATTATTTAAAAAAGAAATTATATTTGGATATATATTTTTTCAATATCCTATTACTATAATTGATGAATTATTATATTACCAATAAACATAAGGAAATATAATTAATTGATTTCACTCCTTTTCTTATTCACAATCTCACTATTTTATTATGTCTTTTTGGACTAACACTTCATATCTTTCTCTATGAAATAAATGTGAAATTGTTGTTTAGGAAGTACCAATATATCTTGAGATCAATAAATTGAATTATTTGTTATTTCATATTTATTTTTTTCACATCACACCAAAGTAGATTGGAAGGGTCATAAAATATGCAAAGATCCTCATAAGATGAGATAACATTGTAAACTCTTAAACCTCATACAAAATTTAAAATAAACTATTACATAAATGGCTGAACATATAATCTTTAAAAATGATAAAAACAAAAATATATATAGAAATTATGTCACTATATAAGTTTATCATTGATCCCACCACATATCAGAAAGTTTCTCCCGCTTGTAAAATTCCAAACATGTGAATAAATTCATCATAAATTATCTTCAAACATGGTAATAACATGAATTACCATAAATCCTTTTGGGAAAAAAGAATTTGTTTTTATTATAAATATTATAGGATATATACCCTCAAAACTAGATGTTTTATACTTTATTCATGATAACATAAACCACTTTGTCAAAAACTCCATAATCAGTTTCATGGTATTCAAAACTATCAAACTTACTTTATCCATATCAATCATCTATTTATCCAGCTAACAAAAATTAGTAAACCTTAATAAAATAGTAAGGGTTCACTTTCCATAATCTAAATACCACCTTTCCATTTGATAACTTTTCTATGTCAATAGAAAAACTCAATATATCCTTTAAAATTTTTAATGAAAAACTTATATAGAAAATACTTATAAATTTAATGATTCAAATAACATAATCATTGATTTTTAAAACATATATACTTTACTCATCCAATTTTATTCGCAAACCATTAATTAAGAATCAACATCTTATTTGTTAATACTCATTTACAAGAATACAAGATATGAATCATCTCTTAGGGTTCATCAACATTAATCCAAACATGCTTCTTAGGTTTAAGGAAAATTACACTGTTTGAACATACTATACATTTCACCTGTCATTTGTGTTCAATTTAAATTCACTAGTATAAACAATACCCATATCACCATCATGATTTTCTTCATGATATTTCTGATTAGGAAATAAATTTTAATAATTCCCATAATTTCCAAAATATGATACATTCAATGTCAACTTACAGATAAAATTGAAGTGTATACTTTTTATCAAATAATGATGATTTTTTAATTTTTTTATTGATAATACAAAATATTTCATTTTTTTATTAAAATACTAGGCAATTTGTATTATAGAATGAAATTGATAAAAATTGTGAAAAGTGCTTAATTCTTTATTTTTTTACATATTTTTACCACAAGGGTATTTTGGTCATTAATTTAAAAATATAATTCCAAATATAGTTAATATTATTTATTAAGAATCATGATATTATTTCCTTCAACTTTTACTTCTGGACCAGGAGTTGATTTGACCATCTATTATGCTTACAAAATCAATGATGTTTATAACATTTTTGGGTGCACAACATGGAACCCACCACCGTAACGGAACCGCAACTCAGCCTGAACACATCCAATTGGTGTGACTCAACATGGGATAGAACGAGGAAAGATAAGACCAACTCTTCAACAAATATTTGGGAGTTTTGATGTCATTAAGTAAGTCAGTGAAAGTTATACCTTTGAAGGAAGCTTCCTTGATGCTTCATCCAGAAAATGAAATCCCCAATTAAAAATTCAGAACCCATTCATCTGGTTTCCAAATGAGTTCACATTGGGAGGGTGAACGGAAAAATAAATTTATGAATAACTTCGAAGAAGTGGTCCAAGAATGAATCAACCATATAATTGGCCAACAATGCGTAATCTTTTAGAGGACGAAATTCTTCTTATAAAAGGCGGCCCTCACTTCTTTCTCAAATCATCATCTTGACACCCACAGCCAAAGAGGGGTCCCACTAGGTAATGGGACATTACTGATCCTTTCTTCCCCCCCCCCATTTATTTATTTTATTTTATTTTCATTTTAGATTTATTTTAGTTTTATTTTCAATTTTAATTTTGTTTTTATTTTTTATTAATCAATGCATTTGTGTTTCACCATCCACCACGCAATTATTTTTCTCTATTATATAATTAAAATAATTAATATTATTAGTATTAATAATAATAATAATAATATTATTATTATTATTATTTTAATTAACATTTTTAAAATTATGACATTATTATTTTAAAGATATTTTATTTTCCCCCTCTCCTTTTACATAAACTATTTTCTTAATAATAATAATAATATTAATTAATAATAATATTATTATTATTTCACAAATCGTTATAAATTATTTATTCTTTCTCTCTCCCTCTCCTCTATCTTTATCTCTCTTTCTAATCCATCCACCATTGTATTCTCTTACACTCAAAAATGAGTGGCTAACCCCGAGGCTTGGCTCGGGGGGAGGTCAAGGTAATCTTGAATTTCCCTAAAAATTTATTCCAATTTTCTGAGAGACTTGAGTAGTATACTTGGGAGAGGAAAATGTCTCAGATTTGGTGATGGTCTCCATTGTCATGAAACTCCAGATATTTCAATTCTAGAAAAGAATAGTGATTCAAATATTAGATTTCATGTATAAGTTATCAAACTAGAATCAAACATATAAAGGATAATAATGATTTAATCCCAAACTAAACCCCAAAACCAAATCTTTTCATCCTAACATCATTCTGTTTAGACATGATTCTACTTGTAAATTTATATTTCTTACATTGCATGTCATTTTTATAAATAATTAAAAAAACAACAAAAATATATGGAATAAGTGAATTAGATAAAGTAATTGAGCTACATTGAGAAGGATCCTCAGGAGAGATGACCCTGGTAAGCCACTGTGATGCACTAGAAAAAATATAATTATTTTTGACCATGCCCCATGACTGGTGTGTGTCATAAACATTGATCCTTCTATTTCTTTCCCTTTAATAAAACTAGAAATCATAGTGTCGTAATCACATATCAAATAAGAAAACCAAATAATCATAATTAATTACTTATATGATGCCTAAATCATTGATCTTACATATTTAATCTAGGAAACCTTAGGTTTATCCTTGGTAATTCATATTCATATTCTATTTAAATATTTTATGATGGTTTGTTAAGAGTTTGTGAATTACCAAATCATATCCCATGGGAGTATGAAACCATGTGTGTAGGAAGGCCCATTGTTTTTCACTTGTTCCTAATTGAATCTAGCTCAATATAGAGTTTTTATGGTTGTTACCTCTATATACATCTATTCCAACGACCCACAAACATATAATATCAATACATGGATGTAATTACTTGTAAACCATAGTTTAAATATGTTACCTAAATTCTAAGACATTTTCATATACTTGATTCATCCCTAGAATTATCCTTAGAGATATCTCTAACCATATTTTTGAAATATACCTATGGATATCACTAATGTTTTCTCATCCTAGTTTCCATAGGTTGATTAAACTGTTCCATTTGAACTGAATATAATGTCATTTGTATTAACATACATAGATATTATGTTTTTTAGATGAATATTATTAAACTATACAAACAAGAGCATAAGGACCATAATAGTTTAGTGTATTTGAAAATAAAGAAAAAACTTTTCAAATATCATAATACATATTAAATGTCTCTAGTAAATGTCATTGCCTTTAGAACTCCAATATAAAACCCTTTTTTATAACATGGGTAAAGGAAACATAAGAAATGGTGATCTTTGATTCTCATAAAGGAGAAAAAAAAGATATATCAATTTATAATCCTATTGAATTTTAAGATAAGCATAAGAGTATGTGATGAAAAAAATATTTTACAATGTTTATACCCATCCTTCCATAGATGATAAACATGAGTAATGGAATAAATATTGTTAGTTCATAAGACATGATCCATAAAATAATGAATTACATGAACCATGAGAGAATATCATAGGCATATGAAATATATTTATTGTGAACATGTCATTTTAACACATTGTTAACATGTATAAATAGAAAACTGTTCACTCATAATATTAAGTGCATAAAATTGGGTCATCACATAAACTAATGTAAATGAATAATTGTAGAGACCCGAAGCTTGACGTACATGGAAATTACATTACTTTTGTGGAATACTTAGTACATAACAAAAACACACACACAAGGATCGTAATAGTTTAGTGTCTTTGGAAACTCGGAATATAATCTTCTAATCGCGGTGAAAGATCTTCAACATCTCCCATAATGATCTTCCTCTTTTTACCTAAAACCTTTCTTTATATCCAGGGGAAAAGAAAACATAAAAGGGTGAGATCAAATGCTCAGTAAGGGTAAAAAAAAGAAATAACAATCACATAATATTCATAAGAACATAACCTTTTAGAAATCTTAACCTGCAAAAGAGAGCATAATTTCATAACACGGGATAAATCATAGTAGTGAAATGAAATCCCAATAATCATAACTTAAAACATGAAACTTTTTGGAATACACACATAATAATAGATAATCATTTCTTATTAGTCAAGACTCATTGCCAAGACTATCTTAGTGGACAAAGTCCATTTCTGAACCGAGTCACCCTCATTTCAGTCCTGTTTCACTGAACCGGTATAACCTACCGTTCCAGCCATGTCTATCTCGTGAGATATAAAATCATTACCCAATGCATTGGAGGGAGATATAGGTCCCACCCATCTCATAATGATACCATTATTATGTGTGCCACAAAATCATAAACCATACATCATAACATAACCCATGTAATAAAAATGGGAATCTTTAAACATCGTGACATCATAAAACAATTCATATAAGATAAAAGAATTAATAAAAATATAATTCCATCACAACATAATCAAATAAATGTAATAATAGGGATAAAAACAGAACCCTTTATTATCTTAGATGGAAAATAATTTTGATATAACACTTGAACTCCATTCTTGAGGAAAATATCATTTCTGCTTCAAAAACACTTTTCCTTTCTTAACATGTCGTAAAATTCTAAACTAAAAGAAGTTGATTAAAAATAAACTTGAAAACTTGTAAAGGAAGCTTCTGGGAAATAATTTTTTAAAAATATATTCATTCTGTATAAGTTTAAAAAAACACTCTACTCATACTTTTGTCGGAAAAGTCAAAAAAGTATCTCGTACGAAAAACGACAAAAGATTCCTTTCATATCTTTTACTAAAAACTCACCAAAGGGTAAAATAGGATTTAAAAAATTGTAGGTGAATGCAAATAATATTACATATTGAGGAAACATGGATATGGATGATAAAATACACCCCATTAAATTCCAAAGTATAAAAAATCTAGGATAAAAATGAGATTGTGATATTTCTCTTACCTTAGGTCCGATTTTCTTCGTAAGTGTCTGAACCTCCTCTTCTTTGAAGCAACTCTTTGAGATCTCTTTTTAGGGCACTAAAATTGGTCTTTGAGGAAGACTATAACCTCTAGGATGTTTCTAGGGAAGTGGGTAGGGGAATTTGGCAGGGTTTGGCCGAGCTTGAAGGCTCAAAGTGGTGTGAGGAAGAGAGGGAGGAGGTGCCCTTTTATAAGGGGGGAGAGGGGTGCCTTTGGAATAACTAAAACTATTATTTTATTATAAAGTCAAATTCGGTTATAAATAGCTCCAAATTGATTTATTTAGAATCTAAGGTGGGGATGGGTCGAAATACTCTCATCCAATAGAATTTAGACAAGTTTAGGTTCCTATTTTAACCATATCATTTAGATTTAACAATAAGTTAAATAATTTTACTTTTACTGTGTCTTCTTGTGTTCTTATACTATAAGGTTAATAAACTTACTATAAGAAGCCAAACGAACCCTAGGTTTTTTATTATTAATATATATTACCTTATCTAAGTCATTTGGCCGAACCTTAGATTTTTAGGAATAAAATAACAATTAATAATATAATATTTGTTTTAAAAACTATTTTATGTCAATTTTGACACTATTTAGTAATTGATTTTTCTGAAAATCATAACAGAATTATTAGTTCGCAATAAGTTAATTAAATAAATACTAACATGTCATATTAACCTAGAAAATAAGTGTAATTCATAAAATGTCTAAAATTATATTTATTTGGGTATTTATAACATCAATTATGTCAATATTTCATTAATAAGATAATTACTGCATCATCGTTGTGTCATAAATAAATTAACTTATTTAATGTCTAAAAATTACAAATAAAATATCATTATGTAGGAAATATTTTTATCTTTCTAATGAATATTTATAGTAGAATTTATCTTATGTATAACCCCATGTTAAAAATTATTTAATTATTAAACTTTGATTTTAACTATTTTAACCCTTCTTTAAATAAATTAATAATAAATGTCCTAATCTAATCCAAGTGGGCCTAAATGGTCATATTTTATTCCTATGTTTGTTTTTTGTCGAATTAAATTTGTCCAATAGAATTAGGACATGTGTTAGGGTAAAAATAATATCATTTTTACCCTTATTTTCCCTATTTACTTTTAACCGTGTTAAAAAAAAGTAAAAAGTCACTATTCACCAAAAATTATTTCCATCTCATTGAACCACATTTTAGTCCTTGATATTAACCGTGTCACTTGGATTTTCGAAATTCTACTCACAGAAGCGGTAAAATTAAGTTTTACAAAAAATTCAGTTTTTTTAACTACCATTTAATGGTTTCACTATTCATCAAAAATTGAAAGCTTCAGGAAAAACACCAAATATTAGGCCTAAGAAATATTTGATATTAAGAATTCAAAAATGTTTTCTATTTTACCAAATTCATAACATATCAGTTGCATTAATTAATTTAAAAATTAAATCCCGTCGTCAAAACAAATAGCGTGTTTTTAAGAGATAATAACTATCAAAAGATTGACACTTGTTTATGTCTGGTTTAAATGTGAAATTACATTCAATGACCAAAATTGTATTAAATTGTAAAAATATATTCTAAATGTACTTTAAAACCACTCAAATTAATAATTTGTCACTATTAATTATTTCTATTAAAAAATTTCTTTTTAATTAAAATTTAGTAATTTTGACTATTCATCAGAATATGAAAGTTATCCGAAAAGTACCAAAATTTCACCATAAGCTAATTTTGATATTCCGAATCCAAATATGATGTCCATTTTGAAAAATAAAATTTACAAAATTTCAAAAAGTGGTTATTACTACTCATAACGGCTAGTTTTTAATAATATTTTAATAGTGTATCATTGTTTAGTGAAACTCGGTATTGCGTATTACACATGCTATCGAGGAAGGTCGCGATTGCGTGTAATGTAAGGAAAGTCAAGGATGTGTGTTTTGCAAGCTCCTTTTGTTGTAGCGTACAAGACAAGACATTAATGAAAAGAATATTTTTCATAAAATCTCGGGGTGTTACATTCTACCCCCCTTAAAATGAATTTTTCCCTCGAAATTCGTCGGGGTTATAAATGGTTTACTACTTGAAAGTTTATTTAATAGAAACCCACATCATAAAAAGGGATACCAAAACCATTATTTAAAAACAAAAGTATGAAACGTAACGGTTACCCAAATAAACTAATCACTGGGTTTCCACATAGGTGAAAATATGGATATGGAAGAGAAATCTAACCATCATGTTCTGATGGAGAGTGGTAGAGATCATGGCTATGGAAAATCCAGCAATCACAAAGCTATAAATTTGTGACGATCTGAGGTACCATCTAATTCATCAGATATAAGAGAACTAGGACAACATTTTTGGTTTTCAAGATCATTTCCCTAAAGTTGATGAATTTGGAATTAGAAGAAATACTTTCGTGATTTTGGTACTATGTCACCGTTGGTCATTCTTTGGACAATTTCTACTTCATCTCTTAAAGAAATGATGTTGGATTTGTCATTCGTGAAGTGTTAGCAGATCATGTGATAAAATGATGGGTCATTCCATCTGTCTCAAACAAAAGGTTACAAAAGTTATCAAAAATACATAAGACCATCTATGGTGAAGTTAATCATATACGATTCCAAAAATGAACTTATACTTCATATATCATACCGCGTAATAAAATAAAACTAGTTTCTACTAACCAGGGACTTCTTGTAGGCCAGTGGTAGGCGATAAAGGCCAGTCGCACTTCGGTTGTGGGTTCGATTCCCACATCCTTGTCCGACGCGATGGGTTGTCGCCCGTCCTACAGGTTGTCCTTTTTCTAAAACTACATTACTATAACATCCCATCAATAATATAGAAAAAACTTTTATCCTTAAACAATACTAATTTATGTCCAACATAGTCCATTCCAATCTTTAGGCTTATCCATAATACTGCTGTCCAATCTCATATTATAGTGAAAATGATTACCAAAGAGTTCACATAACAAGCATGTTAATACCATTGATGATCCCCGTATATCATGAGATATGTCTTGTTGTTCACATTCCAAACATTCGAAGGTATTAATCATGTATTCTCTTGAAAAATTAATACCCATTGAACCTTAGTGAAAACATTAATGCAGTTAAAAGTTAACACTTTCCATATACCAAAATCCTCACATTATATATACTCAAACCATGATATCACATAGTCCTTATATCAATCACGATATCATGAATACTGTCAAATATCTCATTTTCTCGTTTTCCCTTAATTATGCGCATATCTGCTTTTTTTCAAAAAATATCTCAATCACCTTCCATGGTTACCGGTATAAAATTATTGAAGACCACAATAGACCAATACATAAATATTCCAATACTCAACATTATTTTGGAATCCCATTACATAAACACTTAATCATTCCACCACATCGTTGTCATATTCAACATCACCAATGGTGATCGCATGTGACTTCCCTTTGTCCTTTTCCATAAGTGGTTGCTCATGTCGATCATCACTAACCCTTGGATTAGGGCATTTATTGGCATAATGTCCCATCTCCTAGCACTTGAAACATTGAAGTGTAGTAGGTTCATTCTGTTAATCCCTTCCTTTGTTTTCATCATTAGACATCTTCTTCCCATCATTGCGGCATTCAAATGCCCGATGACCTTCCTTTCCACATTTGAAACATTTACTTGTCCCTTTAAGACAATATCCACCATGCTTCATTCCACACTTTGAGCATAAGAAAACATTCATCTTCTTTTCACTATTATTCTGAGATTTCTCCTTGAACTCCATCTTTCGTTTCTTGTCAAAACTATGAGATGGAAAAGTAACACCAACTTCCATTTCTACCTTGATAGCACAACACACAATTTCTTCATAGCTACTGAAGTCTCTTATAGCTAATGCCCTTCGAAGATTTGGTTTTAAGCCACTGAAGAATCGATCAACTTTACTTTCAGGTTGGATGATAAATCCAGATGCATACCTTGCAAGCCTTGTAAAATTCGCTTTGTATATACCAACAGATTCATCATCTTTTTGCTTTAGTTCAAGAAACTCATTCTCCATCATTGTTCGAAGAATACGAGGGAAGTAATTATTGAAAAATAAGTTTTCGAACTCGTCCCATTCCATGGAATCAATTTCATCTCTTGGCCTCGTATTCTTGATAAGATTCCACCATTGATCAGCTTCATCTTCCAAACGATATACTACTAAGATGACTTTATCATGTTCAAAACATTGAAGAACTGAAAATATATTTCAGTGGTACTGATCCATTGTTCAGCAACAAGTGGATCAGAAGACCCACTGAAAGAAGGTGGACGTTGCCTCATTAAGGACTCAATAGAATATTTTTCCCTTCTCTGCTCATTTGGAAGTCCAGAATGATTCATAGCTTGTGTAAGTATAGGAATAAGTTTTTGCACTCCATCTCCCATAACATTTGTTTGTTCAGGAGGACAATCATTGCATTTTCCATTTTATTGATCAACATGGTTCCTTCGGGTTCCATCCATCGTCTAAAACCCAAAAAGAATAGTGTGAGAGGTAAAAATCCTGCTAGGGAAAACAACATAATAAAGGGGGAGTACCTTCAATATATAACATCTTAGGTTTAATTCTATGATCATTAGCGTACTTCTAGTACTATGACCTATACGTATACTTATCCTTAGGGACATCCCTATACATACCTTTGAAATATCTCTAGGGATCTCACTAAAGTTCTCGCATCCTAGTTTCCAAAGGTTGACTAAACCTTTCCTCTAATACCAACTGTAGAGACCCGAAGCTTGACGTACATGGACATTACATTACTTTTGTGGAATACTTAGTACATAACAAAAACACACACACAAGGATCGTAATAGTTTAGTGTCTTTGGAAACTCGGAATATAATCTTCTAATCGTGGTGAAAGATCTTCAACATCTCCCCTAAAGATCTTCTTATTTTTAACTAAAACATTTCTTTATATCCTGGGGAAAAGAAAACATAAAAGGGTGAGCTCAAATGCTCAGTAAGGGTAAAAAAAAGAAATATCAATCACATCATATTCATAAGAACATAACCTTTTTGAAATCTTAACCTGCAAAAGAGAGCATAATTTCATAACATGGGATAAATCATAGTAGTGAAATGAAATCCCAATAATCATAACATAAAACATGAAACTTTGTGGCATACACACATAATCATAGAGAATCATTTCTTATTAGTCAAGACTCATTTCCAAGACTATCATAGTGGACAAAGTCCATTTCTGAACCGAGTCACCTTCATTTCAGTCCTGTTTCACTGAACCGGTATAACCTACCGTTCTAGCCATGTCTATCTCATGAGATATAAAATATTTACCCAATGTATTGGAGGGAGATATAGGTCCCACCCATCTCATAATGATACCATTCTTATGTGTTCCACAAAACCATAAACCATACATCATAGCATAACCCATGTAATAAAAATGGGAATCTTTAAACATCGTGACATCATCAAACAATTCATATAAGATAAAAGAATTCATAAAAATATAATTCCATCACAACATAATCAAAGAAATGTAATAATATGGATAAAAAAGAACCATTTATTATATTATATGGAAAATAATTTTGATAAAACACTTGAAATCCATTTTTGAGGAAAATATCCTTTCTGCTTCGAAAACACTTTTCCTTTCTTAATATGTCGTACAATTCTAAACTAAAAGAAGTTGACTAAAAATAAACTTGAAAACTTGTAAAGAAATATTCTTGGAAATAATATTTTAAAAATCCATTCATGCCGTATAAGTAAAAAAAACATTCTTCTCGAAATTTTGTCGGAAAAGTCAAAAAAGTACCTCGTACGAAAAACGACAAAAGATTCCTTTCATATCTATTACTAAAAACTCACCGAATGGTAAAATAGGATTTAAAAAATTGTAGGTGAATGGAAATAATATAACATATTGAGGAAACATGTATGTGGATGATAAAATACACACTAGTAACAGCCAAAGTATAAACAATCTTGGATAAAAATGAGATTGTGATATTTCCCTTACCTTAGGTCCGATTTGCTTTGTAAGTGTCCAAACCTCCTCTTCTTTGAAGCACCTCTTTGAGATCTCCTTTTAGGGAACTGAAATTGGTCTTTGAGGAAGACCATAACCTCTAGGATGTTTCTAGGGGAGTTGGGAGGGGAATTTGGCAGGGGTTGTCCGAGCTTGAAGGCTCAAAGTGGTGTGAGGAAGAGAGAGAGGAGGTGCCCTTTTATAAGGGAGGAGAGGTGTACCTTTGGAATAACTAAAACTATTATTTTATTATAAAGTCAAATTCGGTTTTAAATAGATCCAAATTTATTTATTTAGAATCTAAGGTGTTGATGGGTCGAAATACTATCATCCAATAGAATTTAGACAAGTTTAGGTTGCTATTTTAACCTTATCATTTAGATTTAACATTAAGTTAAATAATTTTACTTTTACCGTGTCTTCTTGTGTTCTTATACTATAAGGTTAATAAACTTACTATAAGCAGCCAAACGAACCCCAAGTTGTTTATTATTAATATATATAACCTTATCTATGTCATTTTGCCAAACCATAGATTTTTAGGAATAAAATAACAATTAATAATATAATATTTGTTTTAAAAACTATTTTATGTCAATTTTGACACTATTTAGTAATTGATTTTTGTGAAAATCATAACAAAATGATTAGTTCGAAAAAAGTTAATTAAATCAATACTAACATGTCATATTAACCTATAAAATTAGTATAATTCATAAAAAGTCTTAAATTATATTTATTTGGTTATTTATAACATCAATTATGTCAATATTTCATTAATAAGATAATTACTGCATCATCGTTGTGTCATAAATAAATTAACTTATTTAATGTCTAAAAATGACAAATAAAATTTAATTATGTAGGAAATCTATTTAGATTTCTAATTAATATTTATAGTCGAATTTAGCTTATGTATAACCCCATATTAAAAATGATTTAGTTATTAAACTTTGATTTTAACTATTTTAACCATTCTTTAAATAAATTAATAATAAATGTCCTAATCTAATCCAAGTGGGCCTAAATGGTCATATTTTATTCATAAGTTTGTTTTTGTTCTAATTAAACTTGTCCAATACAATTAGGACATGTGTTAGGGTAATAATAATATCATTTTTACCCTTAATTTCCCTATTTACTTTTAACCGTGGTAAAAAAAGTAAAAGGTTACTATTCACAAAAAATTATTTTCATCTCATTGAACCACATTTTAGTCCATGATATTAACCGTGTCTCACGGATTTTCGAAATTCCACTCACAGAAGCGGTAAAATTATGTTTTATGAAAAATTCAGTTTTTTTAACTACCACTTAGTGGTTTCACTATTCCTCAAAAATTGATAGTTTACAGAAAAATACCAAAAATTAGGCCTAAGCTATATTTGATATTAAGAATTCAAAAATGATGTCTATTTTACCAAATTCAAAACATATCAGTTGCATTAATTAATTTAAAAATTAAATCCCGTCGTCAAAACAAATAGCGTGTTTTTAGGAGATAATAACTATCAAAAGATTGACAATTGTTTATGTCTGGTTTAAATGTGAAATTACATTCAATGACAAACATTGTATTCAATTGTAAAAATATATTCTAAATATACTTTAAAACCACTCAAATTAATAATTTATCCCTATTAATTATTTTATTAAAAAATTTCTTTTTAATTAAATTTTATTAATTTTCACTATTCATCAGAATATGAAAGTTATCCGAAAAGTACCAAAATTTCACCCTAAGCTAATTTTGATATTCCGAATCCAAAAATGAAGTCCGTTTTGAAAAATAAATTTTACAAAATTTTAAAATGTGGTTATTACTATTCATAACGGCTAGTTTTAATAATATTTTAATAGTGTATCGTTGTTTAGTGAAACTCAGTATTGTGTACTACACATGCTATCGAGGAAGGTAGCGATTGCGTGTAATGAAAGGCTAGTCAAGGATGCGTGTTGTGCAAGCTCCTTTTGGTGTAGCGTACAACACAAGACATTAATGAAAAGAATATTTTTCATAAAATCTCGTGGTGTTACAATAATAGTCCACACATAACATTGTGGACACATAATCTGGTTCACACATAACATTATAGTAGTCAGGGTTCACTCCAAGTACTATAAACCTAGTAGATCAGGACACACTAGTTTCCCATTGTGGATCTGGATACACTTATTTATCATTATAGTCCAGAATACACCTATTTCCCATTGTATATTAGGAAATACGTGCTTCAAATTCTTTATTAACCCATTTTAATTTTCATTATAATTATCTTATGAGATATAAATATTAACCCAATGTACTGGAAATAGATATAGGTACCACCTATCAAATAGTGGAATCGTTCATACATGTTCCATTATAAAATAAAACATTAATCATATCATGACCCATAAAAATGATGGGATTTATAAAAATCAAAACATAACCCATGAAATTAAATGTATATTGCTAACATTTAATCATATCAAAACATATAGAAAATAGATACGTCAAATAATCATTTCATCCTATATTAAACAAAGAAAAAAGTGTGTTTAATAATATTTTATAATGGTATAACACCTAAAATAGATACATGTTTCTTAAAATATCTATCATTAAAAGCATAAAGTATCTAGAAAATGAATAATATTAGTATTATTAGATCAGAACCCCAGTAAGCCATGAGTAACACCAATATATTTAATCAAAGATTGATTTTGTTAATATTCCATTAAAAAATTATTGTATAAAATATCCATTCAACTTAAAAAACGTTTTTAAAATCATAAAACAATATGAAAACTTTTTTTTCAAAATAACTTTGAAATCATATAATGGAATATTTGAAAAAAATTTATGAACATTAAAAAATAAAAAATTATTAAAATAATTTTCCATCAAAATGATCTTAAGTGATCATTTAAAATTATTTTTGAAAACATTTTTTAGAATTCCTGGTTTTAGAATAAATTTTTTTTCTGATATAAGAGAGAGATGAAATAATTATTTTTTAAATACATTTTATTAATTTGGTAATATACCAAAGAGTGGAAAAATGGTACCAATACATGATGATATCATGCATAATGACAGGAGAATAAAAATAATGTTATGTCTTGGTATATATACCATTATATTTAACCAATTTAAGCATAATCAGAAATAATCTCGATAAGTGATATGATTATCAGAATAATTGGTTACCTCATTGGTAACATTGAATCATAATACCCATGTAATAATAACATAACCTAAAGCATAAAATATCATGAAAATAAGAATATTCATGATATAACATGTCAAATGATAATATATACACCTTGTGGAATAATATAGGTTCATAACATTCCATGTGTCTCACATAAGGTGAATTGAAAAAAAATACTTTACTTATCTGGTATCTTTTGAACGATGAACCCCATGAAAGAGATATCATCAAATGGACATGTAAATGTGAATAAATTTAAGGATTACAATCATAGAATAGATTCATGGGTATTATAGACACCTATCAAAAGAAGTGAGTGGTGAATATTTCACAAGTCTCATAGAAATAAAAGTTAGACAAAAAATCCCTTTACTACATGAGTAAGTTTTGAATTGTGATCCCCATGAAAGAATGAAATAAATTAAAACATTGAATATCATGAAAATAAAATCAATTAATGATATATCATGTCTTAGGTAATTATATACATAACCCAATAGAAATAAGTTATGAATATATCATATATCACTCAGAATCAAAATTGAGACAAGAAAACCCTAACTACTTGAGTATCATTTGAATTATGAGATTGATGAAAGAGTAAAATAAATTGAAACCATGAATATAATTTATTAATCAAACTCATGATATAAAATTTCATGTGGAATTATATACACCACACCAGAATAAAGAGTGGTTAATATAGTATATATCTCTTAATAATAAAAAATGAGATGAAATTCCATTAAATTACGTATTGACTTTCTTCATAGACATTCAAACATCATCTTTTATCATGTAACTCATTTTTTTGCACCAAAGGTGTTCTTAGGGTATATTTATAGTAGATTTTAGGAAATTAAGATGAATGGGAAAGAATTCTGGAGCTTATAGTTGTAGATTCTGAATGAGCCAAAGGGATTTATAGATTTCATAAATGGAGGCTGGTGAGTGCCTATTTATAGTGGAGGAGGAGTTTCATTCTAGTAAATAAAAAACTATAAAAAATATTAAGAGGTATCTCTAATAATATGTGTCTCCAATAATTGTCAATATTATATTAAGAGTATTATATTGTATAATTATATCCATATAATGGATTTTGGACATGTTTGTAGGGTATTTGGAACCTTATGTATTAGTTTAACTACTAAATAAACTCGTTTTTACCTTAAACATTGTAATTATTTTTAATTACTTTCACTAAAATTTTTGGTAAAAGATTAATTTGACCATATTTGAAATTACTAATTATTCTGAATCCAAATATGTAATCCATTTTTCCATTTTTTAAAATACATAATAAGTATAAATTAATTTAACGTAACTTTTTTAAATGGGATGAAATAATGGGGTTTTAAAGTGAAAATGATCAGATTTTTGAATTTTTTTATACCCAATTTCAATTTTAAATTCATTCCAATGACCTAAATTATATTAATTAATCAAAATTTTATCTCAATTAACATGAAAAACAATTCAAAATATAATTTAACTAAATAGTTAAATTAATATAAAATTCTGTTTTAATTAAAATTCAACATTCTTACCTATTCATCAAAAAATGAAACATCATAGAAAAATGCAAAAAATTACCCAAATTAAATTTTTTTATTAAAATTTCAAAAATTATGATTTTATGTAATATATAAATTATAAAAGTTTCAATAATTTAATTTAAAATTGGATCCACATTAAAATGTGGTAATGTTTCCTTTTAAAATAATACATCATTATATTCAAAAAAATTGAGTTTATTCTTATCTAATACATATAAAATATTTTTGATGAGTTAAAAAAATTTTGATAAAATTTATAAGATATAAATTTTGTCAAAAAATTATCAAAAGTGGGTTTTTAATTTTATATTCATGATTTTGTTTGTACAAGGAAAAATAGTATTCTTATAAAATTAATTTCAATATTTTCCAATAGTTCTTACTATAATATCTAACTAATTGATAACAAAAGGATTCATTTTATATATATGTGTAAATAATATTTTCAAAATTTTTTTAATCATATTTTTAACTTCTATTCCAAAATATAGGTGGTAACTATTATAATATTTTAATAACAATATTAATAGAATATTATAGTTTGGTAATACATTGCCATGCGTGTAATTCAATCAATCAAAGGAGCATGAAACATTGTATATAATACACCAAAAATAGTGTTGTGTGTACTGGAAGATGATCTTTGTGTTTCATGTAGTGCAAGATTACCTTAGTGTGGCTTAAAACACTATACAAACATAACTATTTCTTATAACAGAATCTATATTTAGTGTTTTAAAAAATATTTAATATCTGAATGCTTAAATTAATTCAAAAATATATATTTTCAAAAAAACACGAAGTATTATAGGGATGTTCCAAGAAATAACATCATGAAAAAACGAGGGTTTCTAAAGAGACATATCAAACATCACTCTCCAGCCAATAAAAAAGTCTACTACCTTCCATCATCCTCAGCTAAATTCATATTATGGTCTTCATCAATAATGACATCACACTATTAGAACACTCTCAAAAAAATTATGTTTTCAATTTTGAACACAAAAAATCACCATTTTTTACCTTAGACCAATAATATCCACAAATTAAAAAGATATCATAAATAATAACAACAAAAAAATACAATCACGAAATAAAAACTCCAACAAACCAATAATATATAAAATAGAGAACTACATCTAAAAAAATAAAAAATTGTTTCTCAGTTACAACATCTTGTAAAAAAGGAGGAAAAAAATACTCTAATGACCATAAAACACTTCCCATAAAAACAAAAAAAATATTATAAAACATCAAGATGATAAAACATCTCTAGTAACCTCTATATCCTCATTAAAGATGAATCCAAACTCACCATATGACATCTTACAAGGATACATCTTAATTTAGGGAGTATTTATTGAAATTCCACCACCCCAAGAGTAGATCCAAAAAATATTACTTCAAATCCCACAACCCAAAAAATTATTTTCCCATTTGATGATCCATAAACTATAAGTAAAAAAAGGATAATTCAACTGCCCGTTTTCCATTGAATATAAAATTTGTAATGAAGACAAAATTAAAAAATAACATTAATCACACAATCAATTTGACTGATATTTTAATTTATTATAGAATTAATACTTTATCGTACACCTCAAATTATTTTTTACATGGTTTCACTTCTAAAATTAAATGTGTTTAATCTTCTCCATTTATTATGTGTTTTTTAAAACAAAATAATAAAAAATGGTACCACACTCTATTATAACCCCACATGAGTCAAATAGTGTATATTGATTATTTTTACATCTTTTATTCGTATTTTTTATCAAATGACTCCTATATTATAGTAGATATGAATTTATTATTAAAATAAAATGATTTTTGGTGTTTGGGTAGAGTTTTTTTCCAATGTAATAACTTTAAAAAAATAATTAATAAATCTTGGTTTGTTTAGGAAGAAATAAAAATTGAATTTGGTTTTGAGTGTTTTTTTGGTGAGTATTTGAAGGTGGAGTGTTTCAAACAAATAAATACATTTTTTACTGTATTTCAAAAAAGTCATCCTTTTAAGAATGTATAATTTTGAACTTGAATTTTTAGTAATGTGTAATTTGTTATTTGGAGAGGAAGTGTGATGTGTGTATGAATGAGTTCGGTAATAATATGAATTCACAACATAGTTATTTTCCCAGTATATTGATTGATTTCTAAAATAATGGATAGTAATTAACTTTGGATAGATTTAATTTATTTAGAACTCTTTTCGTTATTAATGATGTGTTGGAGTGGTATTTGTTTTCATATATGTTTTTATTTTAAACCAATTTTATATTTTCTAACGGTTATATAGTCATTTGAGTTTCAAATTAATTCAAATCATATCATTAATTCTTAAATCAAGAGTAATATTCTCATATAAGACTATTGGTATTCATTTTGTTGATAAATTCATAGTAATAGTAAACCAAGTATGTTATTTATTATGTAGTAGATCAAAACCATTGCATACTAGTGACATTATATATAAAGGATAATATATGAGATAAAAACTATTTAAAACATATTGTTATAAAACTGAATGTTCCATTCTGAGTATTTTATCAATATTTGAAACTGAATAAAGAGAACAAAAAAATGTTTACTAAATAAATGATTCAGTATATTTTTATGATCTACCAATATCTCCACTATTTAAAGAGATGAAATGTTTAAATTTAGACCATTACTATAGAAATTAAAAACATCTGGTTAAAGTATAAAATTATTTTCCAATAAAACATTTTAAAGAATGAAATTAACCAAGGTTATGAATTCACTAAGGAAATAACTAAATTTTTATGTTTTAATTAAATTATAATCCATACTCAATTATTTATGAATATAAAATCTATTAGTATTTAAAATTATTATGATTAGTCTAGAAAACAACCATGATAATGAATAAATATGGTTTTAAGAAACAAACCAATCCAATTAACACGGTCAATCCCTTCCCTTATCTAATCAGAGATGTAACTATTATCCCAATTATGTATTTTTAATTTATATATAATTTATTTTGGATTCAGATGAATTAAATGAAATACTTATTTATGTATGAAAAGTTACAAGAATTCTTAATGAAGGTATATTCAAACCATTAAAATTACATCAGGTAAAATTGATCATAGATATACTAAAAGGACTCAAGATAATAAAACAAAAAAATTAATCAAATATTAATTTCCTTTCTTTAACCAATCAATAATAGATGAAAACTTTTGTTTTAACTAATCAATTAAAGTAAAGAGACATAACCTAATAATGTAAATTACATTCCTTTAGATATACTAAAACCTTCTGGAGATTTATAACCTTTTTAAGTATGGAAAGATTTAAGAATATATATATATAATCAATTAATGAAAAAAATTCCATATGTATAGTTAATGGAAAATAGAATTCTAAAAAAAGATAACATCAATAAATGACCTTATCAAAAAACCAATAATAACCACATATAAACAACTTTTTCATAAATAAAATTTTTCAAATGCTAAAATTTATATAATAACATTAAAGTATATAATAAAAAACTAATACAGAACTACCATTATCACATATAAGAATATCCTTTTTCAAATTAAATTTTAACAAGATATAAATATACCAAAAATGAACTTTTTAAAAGGTGTTAAGAAATGATTATAATGAAATAAGTTTTTCATGAAAAACCATCATATATGTTTAGAAAAATATATTAAAAACATTAAATTAATGTGTCAAAATAATATTGAAAAATAAATCATTCAAGTCCCACTTTTTAAAAAATAAATTGGTATATACTAAACATTTCCCATGGGTTTGTATTATTATTTTTAATAATATTTATTACAAAATTATTTATAAAAATTATTCATGCAATAAATTAAAACATACATACAAACCTACTATAAATTTTATTTATTATTATTAAAAATGAATTTTATTTAACGGAATTTTATGAATAAGAATCATAAATAGATAAATTCAAATCATATGAAAAAATATTATGTGTATGGTTAAAAATTTTTCTGAGGCTTATAATATAATATGTAAATGAAACTTATCAATTCATTTTTTCAGGTTCATGTTTTATTATTCTAGATGAAGTTTTGCAGATTAATTATAAGAACACATTATTTTTCATGTAATATATTTATGTAATAAATTTTGGACTAAACAAAGGGATATACTGAATGTATCTAGGTATTGGTATTACAATATGGTTTATGGATCATTTGATGTGAGTATAACTATAAACGATGATGGATATCATATGAAAGAAATAGAAATTATTTTTGAAGATAATATTTAAGACTATGAAAAGTTGTTTTAAAATATATTCTCCCATGAAAATATGCCATTTTATATCAGTTATACTAAATATTTTTCAATTTCATATATACCAAAGCTATATAATTTGAATGTGTGAAATAGATTGAGTAACACCAGATTTCCCTAACTATTGTCTCCTCTGAATTTTCTATTTCCAAAATATTATGAGATTCATTTTTTCAAATATTATTCAAAAAAATATAATTTTTTTTAGTTATAAAATCATAAAGTATACATGTCTATTCTATTAACTGTATATGGTTTCATAAGTAATATAAATTATTAAAACGTTTCCCATGTGTTATATGGAAATACACATTAGAGGTGACTAATTTTGTTTAAAATATTATGGAAATTTCTAATCATTACAGTTTTTAGATGGATATATATGTGTTTGATAATGCTAAAAAGTTATTTATAATGAATATATACAAATATATTAAATATATGAAAAACTTCGGCCCAACTATCTCCCCACAATAGAAAAAAAATGATTATGAGTATATTGAATTTAGAAATGATCTATGGACCCTTTACCTTGAAATATTTATAGATAGAATGAATCCATTATGGGTAAAAAGTTTTACTCATAGTATATGGCTTGTTATGTTGTTAAATTATAACTTTATAATAGTGTTATACATGAAGCGAAAATGTTTTATGTTCTGTTAACATATATCTGGACAAAAACTAACTTATAATTTTATTATGGTTATTTGAAAAAATATCAAGAATTGATGTGTGATTGAGGTGTTATGTGGTATAATTCTCATAGAAATAAAGAGTTCATATTGTGATCAATGTTGTTTAGGATAATAAATGACATGAATCCTTATACATTTACAAATATATATATATATATATATGTATGTATTCATATATATAATTAATTGAATATTAGGATTTCCTATTTGTGAATCATTTACGCACTCATTTAGGTAAAACAATTCCTTGAATAAATTGTTTCAAGGACCTTCTAAATGTTTACCCTAGTGAAATAAATACAAATCTAAGAAAACACAATTTGATATTAATTCAGATGAAAGAACGAAACATTTTCCAAGAAAATTTGACTCTTTTTTTAGTACTTAAAGGATATTTTATCTAATTTTAGTAAACACATTTTGGAGAAAATTATAAAAACATGTTGGTAAAAATAGAGTTGTTTTTTGAATTTTCATATTGGAGCTGTGTTTACGTGAAACAGTTTCTTAACTCCCTTCATGTAAAAACAATAATTTTTTAATTTTCATTATAAAATTACTAAATTTTATGGATAAAATAGAACAATGAAATTAAGTATAAGATCTATATGATTGGAATTTTGGTAAGGGAATAATTAGTAATAGTAAAGGGTAGATGATGGTATTTTCTTCCTCTAGTGGCATGATCTAATTATATGAAATAGAGAATTATGTTTGGAAACTCCCTTAATAGCTTAATTGTTCTATAAGGGTGTTGATGAAATATATGTAAAATAATGTATATGAATAATTTAGTTTTAGTGGAAATGAAATCACATGAATTTTGTAGCATCCTTGTCCTTGAAGCCACAAATCCAGTGCCATGAGTCATTTCACCATATTACCTCAAGCACACCACCCCATACACCAAATCTTGTAGACAAGGATTTAGGGCCTAATAGATCCCATGAGGAGACTATACCCTATTTATCAGCATATTCCAAAGTAGATAACATGTCAAATGAAGGAAACAATAAACAAAAACCCAAAAACATTCATCACAAACCATTTCTCAAACAGATTATAAACCCCAACCAAACAATAATTATATAACAACATGTTTATAGTTCCAAGAGTGATACAAAATTAAGACAAACAACTAAATCAAAAAAATTGGTGTTGACCCCTGGTTTGGATCATCATCCATGCACATAAATTCACCAACACAACTCTCTAGCACATGGAATTTTACCTTACCCTCACATACAACCATAAAATCTACACTGATTCCCCACAAAAGTCTGAGAAGGGCATGACTACCACTCAGTAGGCCACCCCATACGGTGTCTACAAAATATCCAATAAAAAGAGATACTGAAACAATGTACTAAATATATAACAAGTGAAAAAGGATTGATAATATTACATTAGTATACCATTATTTACCTAACCATTATCATCATTTAATTTGATGATATTGTTGTCCCATTCGTTCCTCAAAATTCTATTTCAGTCAACCACTATGAACAAGGTAATAAATAATATCCATATCTCACTATGTTAAACATCACAAAACAAGACCAGTACCCGTACCCTGGAGCATCAGCCCAGTTAGTCTTAACCAATCTCACCACAATTAACTTAGAGCATTAGTCCAGGTAATCATCCCATTTCAACATTGCTACCTTGGAGTGTATGTCTAGGTAATCATCTCATGCATCTGTGTGAGCCGTGGGTGTCATTTTGACTCTTAAACCCATGAATTGTCAGGGAGGGGATTAGATCCTCAATTCAAACCAACCTGTGGAAGTAGACCATAAGTCAGTACCTACAACATCCAATCCATGTTCACACGATTATATCCATTAAAAATAAATACTATATCATTACCATTCACAATCAATACGCACAACATTTACAATTCTCATTTCATTCAACTCATGAATCATTATCAAGCCTTATCACATTCACACATTTATATTTTACTTATCATATCCCATTTAGTATAATAAAAAACTATCATACATTATCTAATTCATGTATTCATCAATTCCCATAAATTTACCCATTTAACACATTCATCAATTCATTTTCCCTAACCAATTTAAGCATTTCCATTATAATTTATAAGTCATTTGACACATTCTCGTTAGTTTACTTGACCCTTTTCACATCATTCCCAAAAATCCCTTATGTCACTCTCAATTCCATACATGACCATCATTCATGTCTCTTTATAATTAAAACTAATATGAAAACATATTTATTATGGTATCAATTTCAAAAAAATATTCTCTATGCTTAACATTACCATTCTCTAGGTTCAGGAATATTTGAAGACCCCAATGGAAACCCTAAACTAGTTAAATGAACCTCCCCACTTCCCATAGAGATCATGAGGGATTCAATTCATCATTTATCCATCCAAAATACAAAATCATAAAAAATAAATAAAATATTCAATATGAGGGAATGAATAAAATAACAACACATACAAAAAAAAGACTACGAGACTAAAGATATAATTTTTAGACCACCAAACTCGATTATGGAGATGAAATGTAAGAACCCAGTTTTGCTGCGAAGGACTTTGGAATATTCATGATGTTATTCTAGAGCAGCGCCTTCAGACGGCAAGCGATTCCGAGCCCCAGAGTGGCTGGAATTAAATTTCCAGTGCGTTCACACTGGAAACGCCAAATAAATGGGATAACTTCTAAACACTGGTCTGGATCATAGATCTAAGTGTACAGATGGGTCCGGAATGGGGTGTTTACCCAAAGAACGACATAAAACTTGTCGGCGTGGGACGTTTGGACCCCTCACTCACTCTCGGAATGTTAAACGAATAAATTAAATAATTAATTTAATCATTTAATGGTGAAAATCAAGTATCTCTTAAACGGTGGCTCGGATTGGAAAAACGAGGGCACCGTTCAGTTCAGAGTGCACCATTTACCCTAGGAGGGGTATGAGGTTCAAGGGCGTGGGCCGTTTGAGAAAAATGGCCCGAGGGGCGTTTTCGTAATTTGGCGGCCTCAAGCGCTAAGTTTAATAACTTTTGAACGGAAGCTCATAATCAAATTCAGAGACCACCGTTGTGCTCGGGAGGTGGATTTTACCCAAGGGGAGGTTAAATTTCGACCTAGCCAAAAGTTTCGGATGCGGGTTAAAATTTATGATTAAATTAATTAAAATGTAATTAATTTAATTTTACTTTTTAAACCCTTCAACACCCCTTCCCCTTCCTCCCCTCTTCTCCCCTGACAGCAGCAGCTCCCAAAAAATGGAGGAGGAAGCTCTACTCCATCACCTTCTCCTCTCCGGCGAGGCGCGGCTACGAAGGATCGCAGCGAAGCTTCGGGCGAAGCCCATCGAGGTAGGGGTTTTTATTACATTTCCGCACCTTCGTAAATTTTGTCATTTAATTTCTATATTTTGAAATTGGGACGATGTTCAAACGAACACGATCATCGTCCGAGATCCGTTTGATTTATCATTCTTGCGCGTTCTCCGTCGCAATTTTTGGACACGTCAATTCTCAACGGATCAACGATCGGGGGAAGGCGTTGCGAAGTTCACGGCCTGAGGATCTCGAACCTGCGTTCGGTTCTGAAATCAGGAGACCGGATCGGTGGCAGAAGCCTTCGGAAGTCCCGGCTCTGGCAAGGGCAGTGGCCGGAGGTCGGGCGGAGAGGAGGCTTGCGGCCTGTGCATGGTGGTTTCCGACCAGGGCAGCTTCGGCGGAGCATTGGATTTGCCTGGGTGGTGTGCTCGGCCGGCAGAGCGGCGATCGGACGGCCGCGGTGTGGTCGAGCAAGCAGGGACCGGGGTTCGCGGGTGCGACGGCTGATGGGGGTCTGGGGTGAGCTTCAGTTTCAGCGTGATGCAGCGGGCGTCGGCAGGGTGGAGGAAGCCGTAGGTGGCTTCGACGGAACTAGGCAGAGACGCCACGGTGTGGTCGAGCAGAGGCGCCGCCTCTAGCCAGTGCGGTGAGCATCGGCGAGGGCTTCACCGAGGAGGCGGCCGACCGCAGCCTGTCACGGTCGGCAGGCGCAGTCCCGAGGCAGTCAGCGCCTCGGGAGCGCGGAGGGAGCAAGGACCCACCAGATGCGGGTCCTGCTGCGCGACGGGGAAGACCGGCCAGATGGCCGGTCCGCGTGGAGAAAAAAACTGGACCCGATTGGGACCGGTGCTGAGGGGTGGGCTGCGGCCAGCGGGTAGCGGCAGTTCGGGCAGGACCCGTGGCTGGGCCGCAGGCCGGCGGCTCAGATCGGGCCAGCCGGGTGAACCGGCCCGGTTAGCCCCCCTACATTCGGGGGGCCATATCTTTCAAACGGCACGTCCGTTTGACGCGCCGTCTATGGAGATGAGTTCGTATCGACAAGGCGCTCTCATTAAGGTGAGGTTTGGGATTTTTGGATTCTGCACCCGAAGACAGGTGACCCAAGATCATTAATTTAATAATATTAATTTTTTATTAAAGTTTTGACAGACGTGGCTCGCGAGCTAGACGTCCGTTTGATGCGTCGTCGGAGGCACTGTGGCCCTAAGGCTGTGACGGTCCTTCCAATGCGGTTCGGAACCTTTGAGGGTTTGTTTCGTTGCTCTACGACACGAAACATAATGTGATTAATTAATTAATTAATTAATTAATTAATTATTCTTGCATCGGACCTAACTCCCGCTTGGGATGTCCGATTGACGTGCCATCAGCGGCAGCGTGATCCCATTCCTCGTGCGGAATTTTTGAGGAGCTTTACAAAGCCTTCGGGTCGGAGACGATGGTGTGGTCCCCACGAGGGTCATTTGGGCGTTGATGGTGATTTTTCCATCTTTATCACCGGGTGTCCATTTTGGAAAAGTGAGTAGTCGAAATTGTGTACTTTTTTGAGAGGATCGCAATGGTGCGATCCGTCTGTTGAGTTTTGAGACTAGCATGCGGGTCCCATGAAGCACCGCTCGTGTGCGGTGCGTCGGAATGCATCTTTTTCTCTGGATATCCGTTGCGCTCAGGTGAGTAGTCTTTTTGACGTGTTTTCCCAAGGGGATCGCAATGGTGAGATTCTCCCTACTATTTTTGGGGCCGAGGCTCGGGATCACGGGACGCCGTTCGGGGGGTGAGGTGGTGTTGGTGACTTTTCCGTCGGATATCCGTTTGAGGTGAGTAAGTAGTCGATCTCGCGTGTTTTTCCGTGAGGATTACAACAGTTTGGTCTGTTTGGTTGTGTAGAGACTCTTGCACGATCTTATTAAATGTGGAGCATGAAAGGTGCTCCAATGGTGGTTCACCCTACCTTGTTTGTAGCAGACCCTTGGTGTGTGACCGTGCGCACTCTTAGGAGAGAGATGTAAATGTTTCATAAGATGTGGTTGGCCGTGCATGGGCCTTTGAGTTGGAGATGTTATGTCATTCCTTCGTGTTGACGTTGGCTGTCGTGTGCACGATATCCCTTGGGATGAAAATGAGGTATACTCTCGGAGTATATGGGACCTCTTGAAGGTACGTGTGGCTTGTAACTGAGACTGTTTGTGCGCTTAGTTGGGGATTGACTTGGGGCAACACATTTTGTGGGCCCCATGTGCGTGTTGTGTTCTGCTTTGCATTCCATTGACATCTCACGTTGTAGAGGGTCTCTCGGTTATCATTTATTGACTAGCGGGGTTGAGTGTTTCCCCCGGATCAGTGCTCGATTGTTTAGATTAGCAGGGTATAGTGGTTTCCCCTGGTCTTATTCCGGAGTCGGGTGGTTGCGCGATACCCACTCCATGTTCGGTTGGCTATTGTTGTACCATCCAGTAGAGATGGCCAGAGAAGTTCTGAGTTTTACCCTCCAGCGGGGCTGGGCAGTGGGTTACTCATCGACTTTTAGGGTCTACCCTCTAGTAGAGACTAGGCAGTGGGTCTCCCGACGCACTTAGGGTCTACCCTCCAGCAGGGACTGGGCAGTGGGTCACCCGACGACCTCTTAGGGTATACCCTCCAGTAGGGACTGGGCAGTGGGTCACCCGATGATCTCTTAGGGTCTACCCTCCAGCAAGGCAGGGCAGTGGGTCGCCCGTCGTCTAGTTCCAGGTCTACCCGCCAGCAAGGCTGGGCAGTGGGTCGCCTGTCAATTTATTCCAGGTCTACCCTCCAGCGAGGCTGGGTAGTGTGTCTCTTGATGATGTATTAAGGTCTACAGTCCAGTAGGGCTGGGCATTGGGTCGCCGGATGATGTTTTATGAATTCCCCTCCAGCAGGGCTAGGTAGTGGGACACCCGTTGATATTCCAGACTCAGTACTTTCTATTAGGCTAGTCTGTGGCTTTCCTCCGTGATCACCAGAGCGGGACCCTTGGTTGTACGGGTCAGTGATAGAACGACTTTGACTTTGAGGAGACCTCTCGACTGTAGGGAAGTGATGAGGTGTGTTTTGACTTTCCCTATAACTCTCAAGTACGAGGGTCACATTCCCCATCAAGACACGTTCTTGTGACTTGATCTAAAATCATGTGGGCGATTTAGTGCCGCCCAAAGCCGATACTATCGAGGTGCGGTGATTGATCTCCTTGGCTTGCGGTTGTGGGTAGACATACGAGATGTTGGGCATCGATGGTTTTACTTCTGGGATTGTTGGATACTCTTTCTTAGGCTGAGATATGGGACGTAGATCCCCTTACGAGCTTGTTCGGGCTTCTTGTTGAGCATATGTATATTTGTATACATTGTCCCAGTACCCACTCCTTGGGTTTTGGATACTCTCCTTCCAGGAGAGGCTAAGATGCACGGGGTATTCCACGTACTTTTCGTGTCTAGCTTCTTGTGGTTGGATGAGTCTACTCTTCGTCTATAGGTTTTGAAGACTCAACGAGAAGTTAATCTTCTCCCGTTTCTAACTCCTTGTGTATGGACGAGTCTAATTCCGTTCTTTTGTTGGGTTGATCTGGACCCTCTACTGGTATTCTACTGCACTCTCTGTTGTACTCCATACTGCCCTTTCAGTTATACTCCTCTACTTTTCTGTTCGCTCTACTGCTCACCCATCGGTACCTCCTTTGTTGCTCCCTCGAGCCTTCGGGGTATCCTACTGAGTATTTTTATACTCACCCCTACTTGGTCTTTGCCCGCACTTGGTGTGCCCTTGCAGATGACGAACAGGTGGAGCATGACTTCAGTGGAGCGTATGAGCTTGGGAGCTTGGACCACGTGCGGTGGTCGTGGCTGGGTTCCAGGTGGGAGACCCGTCAGCTGTTTCTTTTTTGTTTACATGTTTTTGGGTTGTGGAACTTGTTGGTTGGGCCCGTGTTTTTTCCCTTTTCTTTTCAGTGTACTTTCAACTTTATTTGTACTTGTACAGGTCGATGCACTCTTGTGGTTATATATAGTAGGTTCTGCTTTTCTTTACTTGTCTCTTCTTTTACTCTGCACTGTTGCATTGAGTGTACTGCATGTGTGTGTATAGGTACTTAGGCAAAGGCCTCCCTGAGTTGTTCTGCCTTTGGTGCTGGTCGCCAGCCCCTGGCCTATGGAGGCGGGCTTGGGGTAGTTGCGGCTCGAGCCCGGGTAGTGTCGGGTCATGAAAAAGTGGTATCATAGGTGGTTCGTTTCTTGGGGTATTGTGCGGATGTCCCTAAAAGAGGAATTTTTTGGGAAATAGGGCAAAAGTGTTTTTGTGTCTCGAGAGTGGCTCTCAGGCTAGGGAGTCCAGTGATGATGCGGCGGCCAACGTATCTATTCACGAGGACCATGATAAACCGCTTGTCGACTCGGCATGCTGAGACACTTGTTGCAGAAAAGTTTTTTTGTGCATCACAAAGGGCTGAGTCTTGACTATCCTTCTTGAGTCAGATCCCTATATCTTTTGTTGTTGGTATATACATTATGCTCATTTGACCACGACACTCCTTGATAATATTCAGGATGTCTCTGCGAAGACAGCCAACCAAGATACTAGCTCGGGTTCATGATGACGAACCTGTGAGCTACGAGGCCACAGTCCAGGACCCATCATGAGAGCCCCTTTCTCCAGGTGGGCCGGTAGCAGTACCCCCACCTGTTGAGCAGAAGGTAGTTTCAGCAGAGCAGGCTGAGCTTGAGCGCAGGTTGAGCGCGCTCTGTGAGTTCTAGCGGCAGAGACCGCTGAGGTTCAGTGGTGAGCCAGACCCTCAGGCAGCAGAGGGTAGGCTCGAGACAGTGGTTAGTCTCTTCTGTCTTGTACAGACGCCGACAGATCAGAGAGTGGTTTTGGAATCCACCCTTTTTCGTGGAGTATCTTGGTGTTGGTGGTGTCTGGTGACTCGTTTTCTTGACGAGTCGTCACTTTCATTGGAAGACTTTCAGTTGTTGTTTCATGAGGAGTTTTTCCCCTCTTTCTTGCGCTCCTTTCGGATTCAGGAGCTCCTATAGTTTCATCAAGGAGGGATGACAGTGGCCGAGTACACTGATAGTTTTGCAGACCGTGCACGCTTTTACCCGGACTTGGTCAATGATGACAACATCCGAGCGCGGATTTTTGAGCAGGGTCTCGGCTGAGAGATTCGTGCTGTCATAGTACCTTTGGGCATTTCCACTTATTCCAAGGTGCTAGAGTAGGCATTGGTGATAGAGAGATTCATGTCACATTTTGCGGTTGGTATTGGCAAAGGGTATGACAGAACCGAGATGTCTGCCATAGCTGTCAGGTGTCGTATGACAGAACCTAGATGCAGGTGGCCTTCCCACTACTGGTTTCGGAGACATGGTCATATACCACTGTGGCGAAAAGGCGCAGGGCCTCAGCCGAGGATGCCCTTACATGAGTGGATCTCGGACCGTGGTCGTACACCACAGTGGCGCCGGAGGGCACCCGGGAAACCCATAGAGCGCTGGTGTTATGCTTGTGATGGGCAAGGTCACTTGGCATGAGACTGCCCTACCCGAGTAGCTGGGAGCTTTGGGCAGGCAGTAGGCGCACCACCACGGCAGAGGCAGCGCCGTGATCGGAGTAGTACCCAGGGAGGTGGTGCTAGAAGAGGAGCGGGAGGAGATGGTAGTGGGGGACGACATTACGAGATCTCCCCATCACCACTAGGTGGTCCATGTCAGGCTCTGGGAGCTAACGATTGGGACCATGGATAGCCGTGAGATTTGAATGTCTATGATTCTGCAGAGCATGGGATGGTGAGAGGTACCCCTTGAGACTCTTCTACTTCTTGCATTATAATTGTTAGGCTCTGTGTGTGAAACATTTTTCTCCCTACTCCTTGTTTGAGGTGTTACCAGGGTGATGCAGGGCGTCAGGTGTAACCCTGGGTTGGTATGGAAAAATCCGGGGGACCTTTTCCTTTAGTCGCTGGTGTCGACTCCATCGCTCACCAAGCGTGTTAGAGAGCCTCGGTTGTGGATTCCTGCGTGATCAGATATCCCTGGGTGTTCCACCATATAAATATTGTGAAGGAGGGAATCACTGGGCCTTGTTTCAGGTGTGGGCAGTGATTCCAGTCACGGCATGCGACGTAGAGGTTTGGTCGGGGAGGTGAGCTACCCCCAAGGACCTTCAGGATATTGGAGACCGTGCAAAGGGATGGTGGGGTACCCTACCGACTTGCCCAAACCCCAAAGTCTAGAGTGGGTGCACGACGTCGGCAAGGGCTGACCTCGCGTGAACGGATCAATTCTTTGGTCCGTGTACGGTGACACAGAGCTGTGTGGGGGTTCTTCTGGGTATGGGAAAGCCAGGTGTGGGCTTAGTACCCTGTGTTGCTCTCTAGGTTTGCTTTTCGGGGACACAAATCATGAAGGAGGGAATGATGTAAGAAACCGGTTTTTTCTACGAAGGACTTTTGAATATTCTTGATGTTATTCCAGAGCAGCGCCTTCAGACAGCGTGCGATTCCGAGCTCCGGAGTGGCCGGAATTAAATTTTCAGTGCGTTCACAATGGAAATGCCAAATAAATGAGATAACTCCTAAAGGATGATTTGGATCATAGATACAAGTGTACGTAAGGGTCCGAAATGGGGTTTTACCCTAGAAATGACATAAAACTTGTCGGCGCAGGACGTTTGGACCCCTCGCTCACTCTCGGAACGTTAAATGAATAAATTAAATAATTAATTTAATCATTTAATGTTGAAACTCAAGTATCTATTAAACGGTGACTTGGATTGGAAAACTGAGGGCATCGTTGAGTTCAGAACGCGCCATTTACCCTAGGAAGGGTATGAGTTTCACGGGCGTGGGCCGTTTGTGAAAAATGGCCCCAGGGGCGTTTTCGTAATTTGGAGGCCCCGGGCGCTACATTTAATAACATTTGAATGGAAGCTCAGAATCAAATTCCGAGACCACTGTTGTGCTCGGGAGGTGGTTTTTACCCAAGGGGAGGTTAAATTTCGACCTTGCCAAAAGTTTCGGATGAGGGTTAAAATTTAGGATTAAATAAATTAAAATTTAATTAATTTAATTTTTTCTTTTTTAACCCTTAAACTCCCCTTCCCCTTCCTCCCCTCTCCTCCCTTGATGCCAGCAGCTCCCAAAAATGGAGTAGGAATCTCTCCTCCATCACCTTCTCCTCTTCAGCAAGGCACGACTCCGAAGGATCACAGCGAAGCTTCGGGCGAAGCCCATCGAGGTAGGGTTCTTGATTAAATTTCCACACCTATGTAAATTTTGACATTTAATTTCTAAATTTTGAAATTGGGAGGATGGCCGAATGAACACGATCATCGTCCGGGCTCCGTTCGATTTATAATTCTTGCACGTTCTCCGGTCCAATTTTCGGACGCGCCAATTATCAACGGATCTACGATCGGGGGAAGGCGTTGCAAAGTCCGCGGCCCGAGGATCCTGAACCTGCGTTCGGTTCTGAAATCGGGCCACCGGATCGGTGGAGGGCACCATCGGATGTCCTAGCTCCGACAAGGGCGGTGGCCGGAGGTCGGGTGGAGAGGAGGCTTGCTTCCTGTGTGTGGTGGTTTCCGACCGGGGTAGCTTCGGCGGAGCAGGGGATTAGCCCGAGTGGCGTGCTCGGCTGGCAGAGCGGTGAGCGGACAGCCGCAGTGTGGTCGAGCAGGCAGGGACCAGGGTTCGCGGGTGCGAAGGCCGACGGGGGTCCGGGGACAGTGGCGGTTTCAGCGTGGTGCAGCGGGCGTTGGAAAGGCGGAGGAAGCCGGAGGCGGCTTCGACGGAACCAGGGGAAGACTCTGTGACGTGGTCGAGTGGAGGCGCCAGCTCCAGCCAGTGCGGCGAGCGTCGGCGAGGGCTTCACCGAGATGGCGGCCGACCGCAGCCTATCGCGGTCATCAGGCGAAGTCTCGAGGCGGTCAGCGCCTCTGGAGCGCGGAGGGAGCAAGGACCCGCAGGATGCAGGTCCTGCTGCGGGACACGGGAGACCGACCAGATGGCCGGTCCGCGTGGAGAAAAAAACCG
Source organism: Viscum album (assembly GCA_963277665.1). Taxonomy (NCBI): domain Eukaryota; kingdom Viridiplantae; phylum Streptophyta; class Magnoliopsida; order Santalales; family Viscaceae; genus Viscum; species Viscum album. Next base: position 171,756,527 of record OY728119.1, on the reverse strand, counting down.
GACCCGCTCGGGTCCGGTGCTGAGGGGCGGGCCGCGGCCAGTGGGCCGCGGCAGATCGGGCCGGTCGGGTGAACCGGCCCGGTTAGGCCCCCTACATTCGGGGGGCCATATCATTCAAATGGCGCGTCCGTTAGATGCGCCGTCTGCGGCGATGAGTTCGTATCGACGAGGCGCTCTCTTTAAGGTGAGTTTCTGGATTTTTGGAATCCGCACCCGAAGACGGGTGACCCAAGAGCTTTAATTTAATAATATTAATTTATTATTAAAGTTGCGACAGACGTGGCTTGCGAGCTAGATGTCTGTTTGACGCGTCGTCGGAGGGACTGTGGCCCTAAGGCTGAGACAGTCCTTCCAATGTGGTTCGGAACCTTTGCGGGTTGGTTTCATTGCTCTGCGACACGAAACATAATGTGAATAATTAATTAATTAATTAATTAATTATTCTTGCGTCGGAACTAATTTCTTCTTGGGATGTCCGATTGATGCGCCGTTAATAGAAGCTTGATCCCAGTCCTCATGCAGAATTTTTGAGGACCTTTCCGAATCCTTCAGGTCGGAGAAGATGGTGCGGATCCCACGAGTTTCATTTGGGCGTTGACGGTGATTTTCTAGCTTTATCACCGGGGGCCCGTTTTGGACAAGTGAGTTGTCTAACTCGTGTACTTTTTTGAGAGGATCAAAATGGTGTGATTCGTCCATTGAGTTTCAGGACCAGGATGCGGGTCCCACGAAGCACTGCTCGTGTGCGATGTGCCAGAATGCATCTTTTTATCTGGATATCTGTTGCGCTCATGTGAGCAGTCTTTTTGACGTGTTTTCCCAAGGGGATCACAATGGTGCGATGCTCCCAACTATTTTCGGGGCTGAGGCTCAGGATCACGGGACGCCGTTCTGGCGTGAGGTGGTGCTGGTGACTTTTCCATCGGATATCCGTTTGAGGTGAGTATGTTGTCGATCTCGCGTGTTTTTTCATGAGGATTACAATAGTGTGATCCATTTGGTTGTGTGGAGCCTCTTGCGCGATCTTATTAAATGTGGAGCATGAAAGGTGCTCTAGTGGTGGTTTTCCCTACCTTGTTTGTAGCGGACCCTTGGTGTGTGATCACGCGCACTCTTGGGAGAGAGATTCAAATGTTTCATAAGATGTGGTCGGTCGTGCCTGGGCCTTTGAGTTGATGATGTTACGTCATGCCTTCGCGTTGATGTTGGGTGCCGTGTGCAGAATATCCCTTGTACTGAAAATGAGGTATACTCTCAGAGTATACTGGACCTCTTGGAGGTACGTGTGGCTTGTAACTGAGACTGTTTGTGCGCTTGGTTGGGGATTGACTTGGGGCCACACATTGTGTGGGCCCCATGTGCATGCTGCATTCTACATTGCGTACTATTGAACTCTCGCGATGTAGAGGGTCCCTCGGTTCTCATTTGTTGACTAGAGGGGTTGAGTTTTTCCCCCGACTCTGTGCTCGATGGTTTATATCAGCAGGGTTGAGTGGATTCCCCTAGTATTATTCTGGAGTCAGGTGGTTCTGCGATACCCCCTCCGTGTTTGGTTGGCCAGTGTTGTACCATCCAGTAGAGATGGCCAGAGCAGCTCTGAGTTTTACCCTCCAGCGGGGCTGGGCAGTGGGTTACTCATCGACTTTTTGGGTCTACCCTCTAGCAGAGACTGGGCAGTAGGTCGCACGACGCACTTATGGTCTACCCTCCAGTAGGGACTGGGCAGTGGGTCACCCGATGACCTCTTAGGGTATACCCTTCAGTAGGTACTGGGCAGTTGGTCACCTGATGATCTCTTTGGGTCTACCCTCCAACAAAGATGGGCAGTGGGTTGCCCGTCGTCTAGTTCCAGGTCTACCCTTCAGTAAGGCTGGGTAGTGGGTCGTCTGTCGACTTATTCCAGGTCTACCCTACAGCGAGGTAGGGCAGTGGGTCGCCTGATGATGTATTAAGGTCTAACCTCTAACAGGGCTGGGCATTAGGTCAACGGATGATGTTTTATGAATTACCCTTCAGCAGGGCTGGGCAGTGGGACACCCATTGATATTCCAGACTCAGTCATTTCTTCTAGGCTAGTCTGTGGCTTTCCTTCGTGATCACCAGAGCGGGAACCTTGGTTGTACGGGTCAGTGATAGAACGACTTTGACTTTGAGGAGACCTCTCGACTGCAGGGCAGTGACGAGGTGTGGTTTGACTTTCCCAAGAACTCTCAAGTACGAGGGGCACATTCCCCACCGAGATGCATTCTTGTGACGCGATGTAAAACCATGCAGGCGAGCCAGTGCCACCCAAAGTGGATTGTGTCGAGGTGCGGTTATTGAGCCCCTTGGCTTGCGGTTAGGGGCAGACTTACGGGATGTTGGGTATCGATGGTTTTACTTCTGGGACTGTTGGCTACTCTTTCTTGGGTTGATCTATGGGAAGGAGATCACCTTACGAGCTTGTTCGAGGTTCTTATTGAGCATATGTATATGTGTATACCTTTTCCCAGTACCCACTCTTTGGGTTTTGGATACTCTTCTTCCAGGAGAGGCGAAGACGCGCGGGGTATGCCACATGCATTCTGTGTCTAGCTTCTCATGGTTGGATGAGTCTACTCTCTGGCTATAGGTAGCGAAGACTCGAAGAGAAGTCATATTATCACTGTTTCCAACTCCTTGTGTCTGGACGAGTCTACTTCCATTCTTTTGTTGGGTTGAGCTGGACTCTCTAATGGTATTCTACTGCACTCTCTGTTGTATTCCTTACTGCCCTTTCAGTTATACTCCTCTACTTTTCTATTCGCTCTACTTCTCACCCTTCGGTACCTTCTTTTGTTTCTCCCTCGAGCCTTTGGGGTATCCTACTGAGTATTTTTATACTCACCCCTGGTTGGGCTTTGCCTGCACTTGGTGTGCCCTTGCAAATGACGGATAGGTGGAGTGTGACTTCAGTTGAGCGTAGGAGCTTGGGAGCTTGGACTATGTGCGGTGGTCGTGGCCGGGTTCCATGTGGGAGACCCGTCAGCTGTTTCATTTTTGTTTACCTATTGCCTGGTTATGGCACTTGTTGGTTGGGCGCGTGTTTTGCCCCTTCTCTTTTCAGTGTACTTTCATCTTTCTTTGTACTTGTAGAGGTAGATGCACTCTTGTGGTTATATATAGCAGTTTCCCCTTTTCTTTACTTGTCTCTTCTTTTACTATTCACTGTTGCATTGAGTGTGTTGCGTGTGTGTGTACAGGTACTTAGGCAAAGGCCTCCCCGAGTTATTGTGACTTCAGCACTGGTTTCCAGCCCGTGTCCCATGGAGGCGGGCTTGGGGTAGTTGCGGTTCGTGCCCGGGTATGGTCGGGTCATAACATGAAAGCATGCATAACCGTTTTATTATATATAGATTAAAGTAACCCTTGAATCCCAAACCTATGATACATTGGAAAAATAAGGTATCAGGGTTTGGAAGGATAATAAAGAATCTATAATTCCAAATCATGAAGATAGGAGCAAAAGTATTTTTAGATAAACAATGAGATTTGATCTACAAACAATGAAACTCCAAACATCCTACAATATAAGGAGATACACCCTTTTTAACATTTGGGAGATTGTGTTATTCACTTGGGATTCACGAGGAATAAATGGTGGAAAATTGAGTGACATAATAAAAAAATTAAGGGGATGTTTACTAAATTAAAAAACATAATGGGTCTCTCTATTTTCCAAACCATGGCTTAACCATGCATATACGTCTATATAAGAGTGGTTATGTCACACAATTTCCTTGGGAGGCCCAAATGGTTTAAAAAAAATTCTCCAAACATGCATAATTCATCTATATAATGTTACATGGTTTGGCTCTCCCGCTCACTTGGATTTGTTAAACTGTGCACCCCTACTCCTATCTAGCACAATTTGAGAAGACAATCATCTATAATAGTGTGACAACTATGCAACATCCATTTAATGACCAAAATACATTTTCTTTAATTTATCGAAGCATAAAACCCATATAAATTCCAAAAACTACCTAGTAAAAATTGAAATTAACCAATATTAAGGAATGTAATCCAATATTTATAAAATGAAATACCTCAATGAAGTCCAAGATCTTACAACCTCCCAACTTATAATATATCATCCTCAAGTAATGATCCCAAGTGTTGTATAGATTCGAAATAAAAGAGATAGGGCCACTAGCCCCACATATTTGACTCTCATTCCCATGTTCCATCTTGAACATTACCATGCATCCACAAAACTGAAACTAAAGGAAAATAATTTCTCCGCAAGACTTTATCACTCTTTTCCAGAGTATGAATCAGATGCTCCTCAAAGGGATCACTAGCCTCAATCTCAACATCCAAAATATAAACAACATGAGATGAGTCATAGTGACACTACCAAAGATTTTATACTTTAAAGACAATGTAAATACCATTATACCATTGTGGAAGATCCAATCGGTATGTCGCTGGATTGATCCTATCCACAATCTCAAATGGTCCCATGAACATGTGTGCCAACATACCCTAATTCTAATTCCATTAGTGACCAACCATAGTAAAAACACAATGAATCACACCTTCACCCACCACAAACCCAAGAGGTATGTGATTCCAATCCACATATGAATCATACCTACTCTCAGACATTGCCATGAATTTCTGGATGAACAGAATCTTTTCCAACAACTCCTTCACGAGACTAAGTGCTAAAAAAATAAGATTCCCTAGTATCCAACTAGAAGAATAGTGATCTACATGGTTTAACATATAATTATTCATTGTGTTTCATCTGAATTTTATCATGGTTACTATTGTTGTAGGAATACTCAGTAACAGGTAAATGTTTATCCCATGATCCTCCAAAATAGAGGACACATTCCCTCAACATGTATTCTATTACTTGAATGGTATGCTCCCGTTTCCCATCAATCCGTGGGGAAAATACATACACAAAGACACCTAGGAACCAAGTGGATATGTAATCATTATAAGAAGAATTATGTAAAAAAAATAATGATATGAAACTATAGTTCACTGTACCCATGAAACCACGCTACCACTCAAACATAAAACTCACCCAACTTATATATCGTTAAATTCTCATGAATTGGAATGAAATTATCTACTTTACTAAACTATTCCACCAGTACCCAAATCAAATCATTCTTGTGGGGAGTCCCCAGAATACCCACCATGATGTCCATGTTCAGGTCATTACATTTTCATCACAGAATGTGAATGGGTAGTGGTTACAAAAAAGCACCCAACCTGTGATGCTCATCCTTCAATATCTAATAAGTATGATATCACACCCCAACACCAGCAACCACATTCTTCATACTTGGCGACCAATATTACCTATAAGTACCATGATAAATTTTTTCTAAACCAATATCTACCGCCCAATGTAACGACCCAAAGTTTCATTAATGGAAAATCTCTCTTGATCTAGTTAAATGTTTATTTATGAAAAATGTTTTTTATAAGATGTCAACTTCTTTAGTTTTACGTTAAGATTTGTGACCGTTACTTTTATAGCCATTGAACAGTGATCATCTGAGTAACATAAATATAAGTCTTTAACGAACCCATTTCTACTCAGACAAAGGAAGCGATGGCCTCATCCAGTAGAATTGCCCCTTACGAAGCCCATTTGTCAGAGCTCGGAAAAGATGTGGCGTCTTTGGGCTTTGCCCTTGTTCAAGCCCAAGCTGAGCTTCATCAAGTCAAGCTCGAACATGATCGTCTACGAGAAAAGTGGAAGTTGATTGAAATTACCACTCGAGCGATGTTATCCGAGCCGCCCCAAGAGTCTGTCAACATCGCACACCTTACCCTTAGGTCTTATGTGGCTATCTTAAGGGGTTATATAACAAATAAGTAGCACCATGTTCATGTACATTATTTTTTTATACAATATTGAATATAATTTCTAGTCATTTTTGATACATTGTAATTAGTTTTTAAAGTACAAATGGTGTTTTTAGTTATTATTTAATTAAGAATTATATTTTATTAAATTAAAGGATTTTTGAATTAAATAATATTTTAATAAAATATTATTATTAATATTACATTAATTTTTATTAAATATAAATTATCTTATAATTTTATGAATGCAATTAATATTTTTATTAAGGTTTGAAAGCCATTTCTCTCAAAACCCGTGAATTTTTTTATAAATGTCGGTTTTTATTTTAAAAATGAAAATTCACATTTTTAGAAAATTATTTACATAAAATAAATATTATTTTTGGAATCAAGACGTCGAAATTATCCAACAGTGAATTTTTCATAATTTTCTGAGACAGTCACATTTTTGGGTAAAAATTAAATACCATTTAAATATATAATGTGTTTTATGACATCATAATGACCCAATGGTGATGTAATAAAATACCATAATCCTTATGTTCGGCCAATATATGTTTTATCATTAAAATAATGAGGTTTTGGGTTTGTTTGACTCACTTTTCAAAGCATTAATGGAGCCCTCAAGACTTATTCAACACTTTGCCTTTTTAAATTAATTTCCATGGGAGTGTGACTCCTCTCCACATAAGCAACCCTAATTTTTTAATACGTTAGGACCTTGGCCTTGTAAAATATTGTTTTCCTCTTTCCTTTTCTAGAAACCATGGGAAAATACCATGGGATGGTTTGTGGTTTGGACTATTTTAATATAAGGGGTCCCAAACCTAAATAATAAAGAATTCTCTCACCTTTCCTATATAAACCCACCCAACCTCCCACATCCTCCTCACTCAAAGCCCTTTAAGTTCGTCCAAACTATGCCCTACTCTCTCTAGAATCCTCCCAAGGTGCCCAAGCTCCCAAGAAGCCTCTCACAAGCCTCTCTCTAGCCTTTGGAAGCACACTTCCAAGTAAGGGTTTTTTTCTTCCTTTCTCATTTTTGTCAATTTTCTTTAAGTTGTATTGCCCTTTTAATTCCAATTATGAATGTTGGGGTATGGTTTTGCACCTCCCCCATACTGCCCTTTTATTGTTTGAATGATGGGAGAACCCTTTCTCTCTCATTAAATGCCTCCCATGTACACCCGTTACTATGCCAAAATTCCGAAAGGAACTTCTCTCTCTTCTTTTACATTCAAGCAATACTTTTGTATCATGAATTTAAATTCCATTTCAATTGTTGGGACATGTATATATATGACCTCCTTACTATCCATTACATGTAAATATGATGAGGAACCCCTTTCTCTCTCATCAACCCTTTTTATGAGTTCTTATGTCACGCCGTTACGCTGCCGAAATCGCACCGATTTTCTAAGCCAATGTCATTGTGTAGTGAATACCATGCCCATTTCTCCATCAAGGGTATTCACCTTTATGCACATTTACTTATTGATTATAAAGATTCATGTATGAATTCCACATTCCTTTATCGTGGAATAAATGTTTATGTTTTATGAATCCATGTTTTATGATCCATGTGGCACACTTATGCATGAAATGAAATGTTTAAGAAGGGTGCGCCCTTTATAGTGCTCCAATGCATTGGGTAAAGTATAGTATCATGATACGTCATGTGCAATGAGTGTTGACTCATGCTAATTCAAGTGCAACGAGGGTTTACTCGTGCTTCAAGTGCAATGAGGGTTTACTCATGCTCCATGTGCAATGAGCCTTGGCTCATGCTAATTCAATGTTAAGTGTTGTTGCCACATTTCCATGTTATGATTATCATGATTTATCATGCCTTTATGTTCATGTTTCTCTTATGCTCTATTTATATGCCTATTTCCTAACATGTATTTTACTATTCATGTTGTTCATTGTGTACTCCCTTACTGGTCTTTATAGCTCACCCTTTTCTTATGCATGTCCTCAGGTTATCCCATGAAATGCTAAGTACGAAGGAATGTAGTGGTCATGTAAAGGAAGTTTTCAATAAAGATGTTGTATTTCAAGTTTATAGTTTTTATGTAATGATCCTAATCCCCAAAGACACTAAACCTCTCGATCTTATTTTTTGTATCAAGTGAAGTTTTATGTAATAAAGCATGCTTAAGTTGTAATAAAAAGATGGGTTGTCATAGTTGGTATCAGAGGATAGGTTTAGTTATTTTTGGGATTAGGAAACCCTAGTAAAGCCTTAGATACAAGACTAAGAATAATAAAAACATCCCTAAGTTTTGGTAAATACTAAGTAAGTGGTGTATCAAACAAATACATCCCTGTCTGGATACGAGTAGGTAGAGGCGTTTCTGGCACAGAAGTATCCTAGGGGTAAAACCCGAAAACACCGCTTTGAGCTAGACTCGAACGGGAACTGGTGCACGACAATGGGCCTTGCTGTACTCTTGGTTACGACACTCCCGGGGGATATGTTTTGATAAATTCACAATCTTAGTATGAACCCTTATTAAGGGAAAAATTCCCCTAAGAATATATGTTAGAAGGAAGATCATGAAAAGCCTGGATTGAATCCTATAGACTCATGAGTTAAAGAGATTAAAGTTTATTTATAAGTCATCAACTTTTGTCTTTGGATTAACCTTTATGTGTTACCCCTAACTTTCCTTTTATTCCAGCCAATGGCCGGTAATAAGAGAACTCGGGCTAACAACCGTTGTGAAGATCAGTGTGATGATTGTACTTATGAGATGCCCAATCCAATGGGAGCGGGAATCGCGAACTTTGTCACGCTTCTCTCTCAGCTAACTCAAGTTTTGAATAGAAACACTGGTCAAGAGGAACGTTCAACCCCCCCTAAGAAAGAACAAGTCGCCATTGAATGCTTCATGACACAAAGGCCTCCTACTTTTAGTGGATCATCCGATCCCATGATCGCTGAACAATGTATCAACTCCATTGAAAAGATATTCTCCATCCTCCAATGCTATGAAAAAGAGAAGGTTCTCCTAGTGGCTTATCGTATGGAGGGTGAAGCTGACCAATGGTGGACGTTGATCAAAAATACGAAGCCTGAGGAGGAGATCGAGGCTTTGGAATGGAAGGAATTCCGGAAGATGTTTTTTGATAAATATTTTCCATGCACCCTCTATCTTAAGATGGAAAGGGACTTCCTTTCCCTCAAATAGAAAGATGAAGAATCTATGGGAGTGTACGAGGCAAACTTCACAAGGCTTTCACGATACGCTTCCAGCTTTGTCGTTACCCCCGAATGCAAGGTTGACCGCTTCTTTGGTGGGCTGAAGCCTAGCTTGCGGAAAGCATTAGTGATCCGTGACTTCGACAACTATGAGGAAATTGTCCGATGTGCCCTCAAGGATGAAATGGAGATCGGAGAATCACAGGGGTATCATGGGGACAAGAAGTGTAAGGTGGACTTCAATGCTGGTGGTCCGATGGATAAATCCAACGGCGCTAAGAAATTCCAGCACCCCACTTTCCAAAAGTGTGGAAAGAAGCACCCTAGAAATTTCTTTAGGGGGACAAGAAAATGCTTCAAGTGTGGAAGACAAGGGCACCTAGCTGTTAACTGTCAGTAAGAAGGATCCGCGGCTGCGAAAGAGGAGAGGAACACTCCGTTCGAACCTCAACGTGTTGTTCAATGCTTTAAATTCAAAGAACCGGGTCATTTTGTGAATCAGTGCCCCAATCCAAGGGTTATCGGAGGCAACCAACAACCTCCAAGACAGCAAGGAAGAGCTTTTGCCATCACTTATGCCGAAGTGAACCCCGACAACGAAGTGGTGACAGGTATGCTAGTTATTTATTCAAGAATAGCGAACGTACTTTTTGATTCAGGTTCTACGCATTCTTTTATATCTCAAAAGTTTAGTAGAACAATCCATGCACCACCACAAATCATGGAAGTAAATATGTCGGTGAGTACGGAAAATGGGGCAATCATTGCATCCCATGAATATAAGTCCTCCCCTGTTATAATCTGTGGATTGAATTTCCCGGCGAACCTCGTCATACTCCCTTTGGTGGAATTTGATGCAATTCTTGGCATGGATTGGCTTTCCTTATATAGAGCCAACATAAATTGTCGGGAGAGGGAAATCACACTCCATATGGAGAATCGACCCCCGATTCTTTACAAGTGTCAGGAGCAAGATGAATCTCCTTTAGCTCCATCATCTCAAGAATGGATATTACTGCCTTATGAGCATGCATATCTGGCTCAGATGATTGAGTCCAAGGAAGAAACCACCCTTGAAGAAATGCCTATTGTGAGGGAATTCGCTGAAGTATTTCCCGAGGAACTTCCTGGTCTTCCTCCAAGAAGAGATGTTGAGTTATAAATTGAACTTATACCTGGGGCGCTACCAATATCCAAGACTCCATAAAGAATGGCTGTTGTTGAGCTTGAAGAGCTGAAGAAACAACTACAGGAGAATCTGGATAAAGGGTTTATACGCCCAAGTGCATCACCATGGGGTGCACCAGTCCTCTTCGTCAAGAAGAAGGATGGGTCAATGCGGCTTTGCATCGATTAGCGTGAACTTAACAAAATCACGATAAAGAACAAGTATCCTCTCCCAAGAATCGATGACTTGTTTGATCAGCTGCGTGGAGCACAATAATTCTCCAAGGTCAACTTTCGGTCGGGATATTATCAAGTAAGGGTGAAGAAGGAAGATATCCCCAAGACTGCTTTTCGTACAAGGTATGGGCACTATGAATTCATAGTAATGCCTTTTGGACTCACCAATGCTCCAGCAATATTCATGGACTTGATGAATAGAGTCTTTAGAGATTACCTAGATAAATTTTTTGTAGTCTTTATAGATGATATTCTAATATACTCCAAAACCAAGAAGGACCATGAGGAGCATTTAAGAACTATACTGGAGACTTTGCGCAAGGAGAAGCTCTATGCCAAGTACAGCAAGTGTGAGTTCTGGTTCAAGGAGGTCTCATTCTTGGGCCATATCATCACAAGCAATGGGATATCTCTGGACCCCTCCAAAACAGATGCAATTGAGGGATGGTCGAGGCCAACATCGGTAACTGATATCCGTAGCTTCTTGGGGTTAGCTGGATATTATCGATGATTTGTGAGAAACTTCTCACGATTGTCAAACCCTCTTACCAAGCTAACTCGAAAGGGAGTAAAGTTTTCTTGGAGTGATGAATGCGAAGAAAGCTTCCAGGAGTTGAAAAGGAGGCTTATCACTGCACATGTGCTCACTTTACCCACAAGTGGCGAGCTTTTTGTGGTATTCAGTGATGCTTCGAAGAAGGGCTTAGGATGTGTGCTGATGCAGAATGATAAAGTGATATCCTATGCCTCAAGGCAGTTGAAAATCCATGAGAGAAACTATCCAACTCATGATCTGGAGTTGGCGGCGGTGATCTTTGCCTTGAAAATCTGGCGGCATTATCTCTATGGAGAGAAATATGAGATATATACTGACCACAAGAGTCTTAAATATATATTCACACAGAAAGAGCTTAATATGCGCCAGAGAATATGGATAGAGCTCATCGAGGATTATGACTGTTCAATACATTACCACCCTGGGAAGGCGAACAAGGTGGCGGATGCCCTAAGTAGAAAGGATCCAGTGATTCTATTAATGATGAGAATTGAGAAGGATCCAATCTTCTTAGACTTGATGAAGATGGACGTGGGAATCATAAAGAAGGGAACATCATCAATCCTTTCACAAATGATTGCTCAACCATCTCTTTTGGAAAGGTTAAAGGATGCTCAAAAGGATGATGCGAGAATCCAAGAAAAAGTGGAAGCTATCAAAAAGGGAAAATCCTCAGAGTTTAATGTTAATGAAGAAGGAATTGTGCAGTTTGGGAAAAGACTATGTGTCCCATCATGTTCGGAGCTGAAGAAGGAACTTTTGGATGATGCACATAGTTCAAATTTCTCTATTCACCCAGGGAGCACAAAGATGTATCGAGATCTCCGAGAAAACTTTTGGTGGGATAATATGAAGAAGGAGATCGCTGAGTATACATCAAAGTGCCTGGTGTGTCAGCAAGTGAAGGCAGAGAGGTAGAAGTCTAAGGGGATGATGCAACCATTGCCCATACCAGAATGGAAATGGGAGAACATCACCATGGACTTTGTCACCGGACTTCCAAGGACATCCAAAGGCAGCAATGCAATCTGGGTTGTTGTGGATCGTCTTACAAAGACTGCACACTTCATTTCTATTAGAGAGGATTTCTCTTTGGATCAACTGGCACGGATATATATCAGGGAAGTGGTACGGTTGCATGGAGTACCACTATCTATTGTGTATGACCGAGATCCAAGATTCACCTCTAAGTTTTGGAAGAGTCTTCAACATGCTCTGAATACTGAACTGAACTTCAGTACGACCTATCATCCTCAAACTGATGGCCAATCCGAACGGACTATCCAAACACTTGAGGATATGTTGAGAGCATACTCAATGGACTTTAAAGGAGGATGGGATCAACATATTCCTCTAGTTGAGTACTCTTATAATAATAGTTTCCACTCAAGCATCCAAATGGCACCATATGAAGCCCTGTATGGGAAAAGGTGTAGAACACCAGCTTGTTGGGATGAGGTCGGTGAACGTAAGCTGCTTGGACCAGAAATGGTCGAAGAAATGGTGGAGAAGGTGAAAACCATTCAGCAGCATATCAAGGACGCCCAAAGTTGACAGAAGAGTTATGCAGATAATCGTCGACGAGACCTTGACTTTAAATTCGGAGACATGGTGTTTTTACGCATATCTCCGTGGAAGAAGGTCATGAGGTTTGGAATGAAAGGGAAGTTAAGTCCAAGGTACATCGGCCCCTTCGAGATTCTTGATCGTGTTGGGGATGTGGCCTATCGACTAGCAATTCCACCTACTATGGCCAAGGTGCATGATGTCTTCCATGTATCCATCTTAAGGAAGTACATACTAGACCCTTCACATGTACTCTCTTCCGAGTTGTTACAATTAGAAGACGATCTTTCTTATGAGGAGAAACCAGTGAAGATCTTAGATCATAGAGAAAATGTTCTACGAAATAAGACAATGCCCCTCGTCAAGGTGTTGTGGAGAAACCACAAGTTTGAAAAGCAACTTGGGAGTCGGAGGATATGATGAAGCTAAGTTACCCACATTTGTTTTAGTGTGGGAAAAGGAAAATTTCGATGGCGAAATTTCTTAAGGGGGGAATGTTGTAACGACCCAAAGTTTCATTAATGGAAAATCCCTCTTGACCCAGTTAAATGTTTCTTTATGAAAAATGTTTTTTTATAAGATGTCAACTTCTTTAGTTTTACGTTTTGATTTGTGACCGTTACATTTATAGTCATTGAACAGTGATCATCTGAGTAGCATAAATATAAGGCTTTAACGAACCCATTTCTACTCAGACAAAGGAAACGATGGCCTCATCCAGTAGAATTGCCCCTTACGAAGCCCATTTTTCAGAGCTCGGAAAAGAGGTGGCGTCTTTGGTCTTTGCCCTTGACCAAGCCCAAGCTGAGCTTCATCAAGTCAAGCTCGAATGTGATCATCTACGGGAAAAGTGGAAGTTGATTGAAATTACCACTCGAGCGATGTTATCCGAGCCGCCCCAAGAGTCTGTCACCATCGCACACCTTACCCTTAGGTCTTATGTAGCTATCTTAAGGGGTTATGTAACAAATAAATAGCACCATGTTCATGTACATTATTTTTGTATATAATAATGAATATAATTTCTATTCATTTTTGATACATTGTAATTAGTTTTTAAAGTACAAATGGTGTTTTTAGTTATTATTTAATTAAGAATTATATTTTATTAAATTAAAATATTTTTGAATTAAATAATATTTTAATAAAATATTATTATTAATATTACATTGATTTTTATTAAATATAAATGATCTTATAATTTTATGAATGCAATTAAAATTTTTATTAAGGTTTGAAAGCCATTTCTGTCAAAACCCGTGATTTTTTTATAAATGTCGGTTTTTATTTTAAAAATGAAAATTCACATATTTAGAAAATTATTTAGATAAAATAAATATTATTTTTGGAATCAGGACGTCGAAATTATCCAACAGTGAATTTTTCATAATTTTCTGAGACAGTCAAATTTTTGGGTAAAAATTAAATACCATTTAAATATATAATGTGTTTTATGACATCATAATGACCCAATGGTGATATAATAAAATACCATAATCCTTATTTTCGGCCAATATATGTTTTATCATTAAAATAATGAGGTTTTGGGTTTGTTTGACTCACTTTTCAAAGCATTAATGGAGCCCTCAAGACTTATTCAACACTTTGCCTTTTTAAATTAATTTCCATGGGAGTGTGACTCACCTCCACATAAGAAACCCTAATTTTTTAATAAGTTCGGACCTTGGACTTGTAAAATATTGTTTTCCTCTTTCCTTTTCCAGAAACCATGGTCAAATACCATGGGATGGTTTGTGATTTGGACTATTTTAATATAAGGGGTCCCAAACCTAAATAATAAAGAATTATCTCACCTTTCCTATATAAACCCACGCAAGATCCCACTTCCTCCTCACTCAAAGCCCTTGAAGTTCGTCCAACCTCTTCCCTGATCTCTCTAAAATCCTCCCAAGGTGCCCCAAGCTCCCAAGAAGCCTCTCAGAAGCCTCTCTCTAGCCTTTGGAAGCACACTTCCAAGTAAGGGTTTTTTTCTTCCTTTCTCATTTTTGTCAATTTTCTTTAAGTTGTATTGCCCTTTTAATTTCAATTATGAATGTTGGGGTATGGTTTCGAACCTCCCCCATACTGCCCTATTATTGTTTGAATTATGGGAGAACCCTTTCTCTCTCATTAAATTCCTCCCATGTACACCCGTTACTATGCCGAAATTCCGAAAGGAACTTCTCTCTCTTCTTTTACATTCAAGCAATACTTTTGTATCATGAATTTAAATTCCATTTCAATTGTTGGGACATGTATATATATTACCTCCTTACTGTCCATTACATGTAAATATGATGAGGAACCGCTTTCTCTCTCATCAACCCTTTTCATGAGTTCTTATGTCACGCCGTTACGCTGCCGAAATCACACAGATTTTCTAAGCCAATGTCATTGTGTAGTGAATACCATGCCCATTTCTCCATCAAGGGTATTAACCTTTATGCACATTTACTTGTTGATTATAAAGATTCATGTATGAATTCCACATTCCTTTATTGTGGAATAAATGTTAATGTTTTATGAATCCATGTTTTATGATCCATGTGCCACACTTATGCATGAAATGAAATGTTTAAGAAGGGTGCGCCCTTTATAGTGCTCCAATGCATTGGGTAAAGTATAGTATCATGATACGTCATGTGCAATGAGTGTTGACTCATGATAATTCAAGTGCAATGAGGTTTTAGTCGTGCTTCAAGTGCAATGAGGGTTTACTCATGCTCCATGTGCAATGAGCCTTGGCTCATGCTAATTCAATGTTAAGTGTTGTTGCCACATTTCCATGTTATGATTATCATGCTTTATCATGCCTTTATGTTCATGTTTCTCTTATGATCTATTGATATGCCTATTGCCTAACATGTATTGTACTCTTGATGTTGTTCATTGTGTACTCCCTTACTGGGATTTATAGCTCACCCTTTTCTTATGCATGTCCTCAGGTTATCCCATGCAATGCTAAGTACGAAGGAATGTAGTGGTCATGTAAAGGAAGTTTTCAATAAAGATGTTGTATTTCAAGTTTAAAGTTTTTATGTAATGATCCTAATCTCCAAATACACTAAACCTCTCGATCTTCTTTTTTGTATCAAGTGACGTTTTATGTAATAAAGCATGCTTAAGTTGTAATAAAAAGCTGGGTTGTCATACCCAATATGATGCATGAAGCCCACACATCAACTCTTGTCACATGAAACTAGGAACAACAACATGTCCATGAAAAAAAATGGTACCATCATCACCAACAATCCAACTATACAGTGACTCCCCACCATTAGGAATTTTTTTATAACTAAGAATTTTAGATCTAAAGGATTTCTCTCTTTGATCAGGCTTAAATGTTTTGACTCAAATAGAAAGGACAGATGGTTCACCTACCCATTCACATCTTAAACTTCCAAATACATCCCAGAGAAAAACACCATCATCCTACACTCAGTATAGGACTCCAAAACTACCTAACTCTAAGCCATCCAATATTGAGAATATTCAATATTGTTCACCATTTGTGGTGTGTAAACCAGATGGAAAATGAATGATTTCATTTGTTGAATACATATTCAATGATGAAGCTTAAAATCAAGATGATATAAGATGTAATTCAGGATTTTGTGATCAATATACACTCTATATCGTTCTACCAACATGTAGTGTTTCCAATAATTCAAGGAATAAACCACTAAGGGAAAATCGATATCATGAGTATGTTAATTTATATCATACGGCATGAAATGTTGTGAATTATACTCATCCAACAGATCATTCTACATCAACACCTCCGTATGAACAACACCAATTTTATCAGAAAATAAGGTTTAGTTCTTATCTGGAATGGTTAGGATTAGAATATTTGGGGATGTAAACAATTTATTTAACTCTTGAGAGGAATTATCACATGACGTCAACCATTATAATGTTGTCCCCTTCTTGGATAATTCCAAAAGTGGTGCAACTAAGTGGGAAATTATTTAATGAACCATAGGTAACAGCCAGACAATCCCATAAAACATCAATCATCAAAAACATTATGGGGATGATCCTAAGATACCAATACCTATAATTTCTCTGGGTCCACTAGTATTAATTTTTTATAGAATATATGACCTAACATATTCATTTCATCAATATATAAATTATTCTTAGACAGCTTGTAGTGTAGTGGATTCTCTATTAGTATACTCATGAAGATTTCAAGATGTTTGGAATGATAATAATGAGTCTTATTGTACACTAAGATGACATAAAAAAAGACAACTAAAAACTGATCCAGATAAGGTTAAAATATTTTGTTCATATGATCTCGGAACACATTAAGTGCTTTTATCAACCTGAATGGCATAACAACAAACTCATACAACATGTACTTGCTCCTAAAGGCAGTCCAAAGTATGTCATAAGTACTCACCCTCAACTGATGATACCCTAAACTCAAATAAAAATTGAAAACACTAAAAAACCCTAGTCTATTAAAAAATATCATCTATTTTATGTAGTGGGTATCAGTTCTTATCATTCAACTGATTTGGCTTCCTATAATTGACAAATAATCACAAAGATCTATGATCCTTTCTAGAAAAAGAACACTAGTGATCCTCATTGTGGTGTACTAGAATTTTAAAACCCTTTAATATCCAACTCCTCTAGCTGAGTTTTATGTTCTTGGAGTTCTATTAGTTCCCTTTTATATGGAGGAATAGAAAATAGCTATACTCATGGTAATAACACTATCGTTAACTCAACATCTATCTCAGGTGTAATCCCCATGATATATTTAAGAAACACATCATCGAACTAATCCACCACAAGAGGAAATAATAGATTCACCCATCCTATATCATCAAGATTATGATAAGACACATGGGATGTGAGTTCACCCAACTTCTGACAACGTGGCCCTACACGGCCAGCCCAGACAACCCATTCATTATGAAGGACATATGTGTCTCCATCATGTGATGTGAAAGCTACTCTATGTTAGTAACAATCAATATGATCTTGGTAAAACACTATCCATTCCATGCCCAAAATCTTATCAAAACCAAAAAATCTCTATCATAGACATGCCCCACAAAAAATTCTGTCATCCAACTTCACAATCAAACCCCTTGCATTTCTTTCTATTTTATTCTCTCACCCCTAACGATGTATCGGTCAACATAATTACTCACAAATATCCACCAATAGGCCTACAAAACCATAATCTTTGGAGAAATAAAATAATGTGTGGTACGTGTATTTAATAATGCATTAAAAAGAGTATAAGACACTATATTCATACATTCAATAGTTGATTGTACAACCTCACCCCCTATCGATGTAGAATGAACCACATGAAGAAGGCATGACCCTCTATGTAGGGATTTGGCTTGGGATCCCTGAATTGTTCTACTTTACTGATATGAATTCTTTCGGCCGGAAATACTATTTCTACTACCTAAAAAAACACATGATATGAAACTTCCTTCCTAATACAAGGAAAACAACATCATACCAACACTCAACATCTACCTCGATCCACCTTCCATGCCTGGTTATCGAGGGTTGCTACTGAACCTCAACACAAGGGCCCACCATCCACATGCCTAATACATGATTAGTGGTCCAGAACATTGACTATGCACATGTCCTTGTCCAACAAACTGGTAATAGAATAATCAGTCACTACCTGGAGAAACTTATTACCATTTCAAACTACTATGTCCACTTCTTCCCTAGTGGATGGTCTCAAAATAGTGCTTCTTACAATTTAATGTTTTACCACTGGATCTCCCAACCAAAACATCATGTACACTTCTTGAAGAATACTTGATATTTCCTTCTGAGATAATTTCATCATCCAATACCTCTGTAAATAAATTCATACAAAATATATTAACCTTGGACATGATCTCATATTGAATTCTATCATAGAAATGTCTCTCATTTTTGCCTCATCTCCCACCAAAGTTGGAACAAAATGATGGTAGTCCAGGAAGTGACGTGCATAATCCATTACTTATATAGTCAATTTTTCAACCTCATAAACTACACATCCCTTCCCTACATCATTGTCTCTAGATAGAAATGGTCCATAAACATTTCCTGGAAAATATTACACAATATCCTCTCCACCTCCTAAGTCTGAACCAAGATGTCCCCCAATGCTTTTGCTGAACTCGTAACAAGTAGGCTTCCAACTTGATCCTTTTCATGGGTGGATTCCCTTTGTGGTATGGAATTATCTAAATGGTATCTATCTAGAACCAAAATACCTCTAGCCCACCCTCTCTGCTAAATTTCCTTGGGTGTTTCACTTCAAACTCTTGAGTTAGCTGAAATGTACTCATCACAACCCCCCATAGGCCCCATTCTGGCATATGGAAAAAACGAGTGATGTTATCATGGAAATTATCATCAATTATATTTCCAAAAACCATTGTAGTCTCCTAGTCCATTTTATGGGGTAATTATCTGCTATATCCCCTTTTCACCCAACTGAAACAAGATTTAATGGTGGAATCCTCCTACGATTCCAAACAAGCACCTAAGAACAAATAACACATGGAATCCACAATTACATAGGGAAATATCTTTACTAGGAAAAACCAGCCCATCCCACATACAATATCCTAATACATATCATCTCACCTCATAACAAGCCACCAAAACAAAAAAATTAACCCATTTATTACTTTTAATTAAAAACTACTCTTTAACCATTTTTTGATTTACACATTTTCATTTTATATATGAAACACCACTACTTTTGAATTTTCAAAAAAACAAAATTAATTTCTATCCTTCATGTATCACACTTCTTTCTTATGTATACATACCATGATTTATACCACCTATATCCCTAGGAGCCCATAATGATGCATGAATGCACATACTCATTCCATTTTATCCTTGAGAAAAGTATCATAAAATATTTACATCACACAAATGTTTCATAACACAATGACGAAATATCATTCAACTATAACAACACATAGAAATAACATTAATTTCCTCCATGGGTACATTAGTTTTCCCATGTACATGGGTTAGGTACGCCCAAGAATGAGTTCATTTCCAAGGATCGACGTATCCAAATATAACTTCTACCATCCCTAATAGTTCGGTACAAAAATGACCTACTCAGAAACAACATGGTAATGCACCCTAACCCAAAAGCAACTAAAGTGGTTCTCCGATCTGAGTCACCACATGACCTCCAGATTTCCTCCCTATATACTAGAGTTTTCTGACTAGTAGCGGGGGTATAATGGATGACATGGGGAGACTATAACATTTATATTGAAGTGTTCCAAAATAGTCAACATGTGAAATAAAGGAACCAATATACAAAAAAAAAGAAAAATTAATTATAAAATATTTTCACAAACATGATATAAAAAATGAAAATAATAAATATTTCATTTCATTATAGTAGTTATAATAGTGAAAAAACCAAAATAAATACCTACTGCTTAATCCCCAAAATAGTTCCTGGCTCTAAGTATGGATCTTCATTAATGAAAATTCCATGACCAACTAAACACCGCAACACTTGGTTATTTACCTTTTCATAACCTATAACCATGAAATATACTTAGGTATGCCATGATATAGAGATAAGGTTGGGATTACATCTCTGTAGGGATCCACTAATTGTTTCGATAAAATATCTAGTATAAAAAGATCATCCATGTAAGTACTAAAAATATAACAAGTGAATAAGGAGTGGTAAGATGACATTAGTAAACCATTGATTAACTATACATTATCATCATTTAATTCCATGAGCTTTACCTTCCATTAATTTCACAATAGCCTATGCTAGTAAATCACTATGTACAAGGTAATAAAGAATCCCCATATCTCATTAGGGTGACCATCACACAACATGACCAATACATATACCATGGAGCATCAGTCCAGGTAATATTAACCAATTTCACCATATATATAGTGGAGTGTTATTCGAAGTAATCATCCCATTTCATCATACAAAACATGTATCATAAACCCAGGTAACCTTCCCTTGCATCTATAGGGCCCTGTAGCATCATTCTGTCTCTCTAACCCATGCATTATCTTGGTGTGTTTTAGAACATATTTCCAACTTGAACCACATGAGTATAACATCAGTAACTATCAACAAATTCCATGTCATGTTCAAATTATTTTTTTTTACCACATATACTATATCAAGAAAATTCACAATCAATAAACGAAATAATTATAATTATCATTTCATTCAACTCATGGTTCATTATTGAGCCTTAACCCATTAACACATTTATCATTTACTTATTATATCCCATTTTTTATAATCAACAATTCTTATATAATTATCCCATTCACATATTCATCAATTACCATACATTAAACTACTTAACACATTCCCTTATTAATGTTTCTTAACACATTTACACATTCCCATAATGATTGATAAGTTATCTGACACATTCACAATAATCCACTTGACCATTTTTTACATAATGCTAAATAATCCTTTATGCCATTATAAAGTCCATACATTATCATAATTAGTTTCTATTTATAATTAAATACATTATTTAAACATATTTATCATGGGATATAATTTAACATAAATAAAGTATAGGATTTACAATACCATTTTCCATGTTCGAGAATATTAGCAAACCCAATGGTCAACCTGTAACTAGTTAAATAAAAAAAAATATAATAGGGATAATTTGGGGATTAATTCACTATTATTCCAACTAAAATATCAAATCACACTAAAGGAATCAAAATCACAATACGAGGGTAGTAATAGCACAACCACACATTCAAAAAATGTCAGTGAGATGCTGAGACATCCCTTGTAGACCACATACCACGATTCCGGTGATGAACACATTCATAATTTACAATATTTTTGGATTAAATAAAACCATTAATCCGTAAATAATCATCCACATGGAAAATAGGGTTTTGGGGATTAAAAGGTAGAAGAATGAAATGACAAGACCTATTCTAGAAAATAGGATCAAGGGGATCATTACACTTACCCAAAGCATTGATCTGGAACCATCTCCACTCTATACGACCTAGAATCAAAGAGAATCTAGCCTTTGGAAGATTTGGGAACATGATTTTTTCACTATGTCATGATTAGGATGAGATGGGTAGAAAATAAAGTGAGAGTCATAAAATCACGAGGGGGTATTATAGTAAATTATCCCTTTTTAATATGGCACATGATTTTGACACACAGTTTTCCAAAACATGTTAATATCATTTTCCTACATATATACAAGAGGTTATAAGTCCCATAATAACCCTGGGAAGCACAAATGGTTTAAAAACCCATGTGCTTACACTAAAAAATGCCTCTTTTCAAGGATGAACATTTTGGATCTCCCCCACATATAGTTTTTCTTAACATTGAACCCTTCCTCTGAGATTTTACGATTTTGGAACATGGGAATCCATAACAATGCGTCAACAATGAAACATGCACAGGATGACCAAAATTCTTTTTATCTCATGTCCTGAACTCCTAGAACACCATCGAGCTTCCTCAAACTCAGAGAAAACATTTTTAATTAACATACTTTACGAAATTTAAAACAACATTTACACAATGACATACCTCCATGATGTTGATGAACATACAAATATCATGTTTTTATATAAGATTTAGTTCATATAGAAATATATTCCATTCTACCTTAAAATTTACAACACACATTTACTATGATTTTCATCTTTTTCAAAGATATATACTATATATTTATAGACTCGTTGATTTTTCTAACTATAAAATGGGAATTTAATATCATTTTATATGAATTTGAGATGTTTTTCGAACCATAATTATTCAATATAATGGATATCATGTTTAGAGACATTAGGCTATTTGGACATGTAAATTATAGATGGGTGTACCCCATTGAATGATATATAAGGATTTAGAAATTTTATTACATAAATCATAGACATCAAAATGTTTTTAATATAGTGAAATATATTTATGTGGAATATGATGAGTTCTTTACCGACTAACTACCTACTCTGGACAATAATGGTCTCTCAAAATTTTGTCACAATGAGCACCTTGTGTGTGAAGGAACTTATGGAAGACATATTTTCACAATTACCATTATATAGTCGGTGGCTTCTCACATTTATTTTTCATATAATAAGATATATGTTGTTCCATATGTTGAAACAAAAAAAATAATTCTTATATATTTTCTCTTCCAATGGTGGAATGATGGATAACAAATAAAATAAGTCAATAGATTATAAGATGGTTTCGAGATAATTTTTTACGGAGACATCTTTAAATCTAAATTCAATATCAGAATGAGTTCAATGGATACCAAGAGAACCATGTGTCCACATATTATCTGAAAAATTTTATATAATTAATAGATATTCATTCTATAAAATGGAACATGATGAGTGTAATATGATGAAAAATATTGGGGTGACCCTTATGGTGGAAGATGTGTGTAAATCTAACTATATGGAAAAATAGATGTTTTAAATAATTTATGCTTTGTAATCATTAAAAAAATGTGGACACAAGATTATGAAATATTAAAAATTCCAAATTTTTAATGAAAATTGGTTGATAATTTAAGTGTAGATAAAATAGATTAATAAGGAATTGGGAATATGAATTTTAGAAACAAAGTATACAAAAAAATATTAAACTGTAGTGAATAAAAATTTCATCAAAAAATTTTCACAACACTACACATTTTTTAATTTCACTATAATAGTAAAAAAATTATAAATCAATAGGAAACTAAAATATTAAATTTATAATAAATACTGAAACCAATACCATAAAACATGTAAGAATTTTTAGATACACTACAGTCATACACATCAAAGGATCATAGTCTCTATAATTAAATATTTATATGATATATTACTATTAAGAATAAAAAAATAACAAATTTAATGTATAGGGTATATAATCTATGACATGTAGGTGAATATTTTTTAGTGTTTGAATGATGAATATATATAATAAGAAGTATAACCATTGAAATCTTACTATTGGGATTTGACAATATTGAATCTAGTCATTATAATAGAAATATTTTCAATTATACAAAATTTTTACAAATAAACACATCTTATATAGAAACATATTTTCATTAAAAATATGTCAAATTTGAAATCAAAATATTTAAATTAGTTAATGGTTAATTTTTCAAAATTTTATAAGGAAATAAAAATTTTAGGTAAATAGTTAAATACAATATAAATATATGAATAATATTACAACCTCATAATTATTTAGAAACGATTTTAGTATTATTTAAATTATTTGTAATAAAATAGAAGTTATTTTAATAATATAATATATTTTAATTTATTATAATTAATTTCCAATCATATAAAATAATTACCAATATATTAAAAAGGAAAATTTGAATTAAAAAATCATTATATTGAAAAAATGTACATACATTGAAGATGATATATAATATAATGGATTCAAATTATTAGAAATTAAAATTCCAAAATATCATGTCTTAAATTCCAAATAACATAAATTAAAATGATGGTTGAGACAACTGTTTTGAATTATATACAAAATACATTTTCATGTCCTATGTTTTCAAATTCATAAAAACAATTATCCCTTGTTTTCTTTAAATACCACACATTCCCCCCATTCCTCTCATGTTAAAAAATTGTTATATTTTTTATATTATTATTTTTTCTTCTCAATAATCCCTCCATGGATTTTATGTGGTTCTAAGTTTATCTTCATAAGACATAGGTACTATTCAAGGTAAGGGTTCTTAATTCTCCACATTCATTTTAAGTGGCAATCATTTTATTATAATATCTTTTATTTATTTTCCATATACATCTATGCTTGTATATGTATGGTATTTTAACTAATTTCACATATATTTATTTAATAATTACTTATTCCCTACTATTATAAAATTTTTCTAAGATATTATTATATTAATGTAATGATTCCCTTCCCTATTATTTCCTTTTTTAATTGTGATCCTTTATTCATAATATTATTTAAAATTCAATTTCAAATAGTGTCATTCATTTAATTCCAAGATATTATAATCTATATTATATATTTTTTATGAGTGGTTAGTTATTCCATATAGTTAAAACATTTTCCAAATCCATTATAATTCTCAAATATTAGTGAAAATCGATAGGATAATTGTAAATACAGGAAAACAACCTATAATTTATGTAATGTGAAGTTTTTTTGGATTCCTAGAAATTAATTACCTATATGGTTACTAAAATTTAATTCCTAATTTGTATAAGATGTAACTAAGTTTAATAATCATAAAAACATGTTGGTTGGTTATCAATATGAACTTCCCCTAGTTCTCAACAAGTGATAATAACTATAGATGTTGATTGAAAATACCTATAGATATTTTTTGAATGATTTACAAGATCATTACAATCCATGATGAATTATTTAAATATTGTGGTATGGTTCTATAATAACTTTTCATTTTATTTATTTAATATATGTAAGTTCTTCACACGATCTATATGTGTTAGTTTAAAAGTTATTTTTCTAAAAAAAAATTTAGTTACAATTAAAAGTAATTGAACTTAATGGATATTTCATATTCATATCAATTTTCAATGCAATTACCCTATTTAAATATTTATTCATCATTCAATAGATAAATTAACATTATGTTACATTATAAATATCCTATAGTTTTTTTGTTGAATGTTTTATATTCAACGTGAAATCTATATTTTTCTATTGAATGGGTAAATATTGAAATTATATATATATATATATATATATATCTATTAATTTTTTTGTATACCCAATTATTACTTATCCATGATTATATATGTGGTTCATTAGGGGAAAATATGATACATATTTTTTGGCTATTCTTCTAATATTATGGATTCATTGTACTTTTGATAATATTTTTTGATAAATATTATATATCCCTTGGATTCATTTTTTTGTATCATGAGACAAACAATATTGGTTATTTGATGCATTCCTTTGTTTTTTATGATTGATGTTTTAACATGTGGTTTTTATTTTTTAGGATTCTACAATTTTTGAATTCCATCACCATGATAATAGTTATTCTTATCAATGAAATTTTTTATTGCCATATAATCGATGAATATATTGTACTCAAAGAATAATTTGGTATGGAATTTATGTGTTCCTATCATATTATTTATTCAATACCTTCTTTATGATATCTTTTATTGTTTGACTCCCTCGACTAAACATTTTATCTCACCGCTTTATATTTCTTCCCATTTGTTTAGAAACTATAAAGTCTACTATAAGAGACATAATGATTTTCAAATTGAATTGATAAGGATTCGGTTTATTCATATGATTAAACTTAAATTTTAAATGTTATTTCATTCTCATTAGTCATTCTATTTTCTCAAGACTAATACTAAAATCCAAACATCCTTTCTAACATTCAAATCCATTTTATTTTCATTTCTAAAATTGTGTATTTTATCATTTATTGGCTCTTTGAGTTTTTTGTACTGGATTAGGGATATGGGTTTTAGAGATCAATAAGATTTTAGATTAATAGTATCATTAGGAAAGGATTAATGGAAGGAATACATATTTTACCCAAAAAAATCATGCAATTCTCTTGAATTCGTGATGGCTCAAAAGTTATCAGTTTGAAAGAACCTCTCAAACTATGACCCGGTACTATATTTTTTGTAAAAATATATCTATATTATAACTTAATATTTGAGTGGGTGGTTTAAAATAATAATTGATTCTCTCCCTTGACAAGTATGCACAACCGAATACCCCTCCAATTGGAATATTCTCATATAAGAGGTATGTCTTTATCATTCATCACTTGAGTAAGGTTCAATAAGTTATTAATGAAATCATTCAGTACTTCAATTGGTATGTCTCTAATTTTGCTATGTTTCTTCTACCATCTCATTTTATTAAATTGTTCATATGAATTTACCCTATATCTTGGGGGGGGGGTTTGAATTTACAATTTATAATTAATTAACTCAAATTAATGCAATGTTTTAGGTTCAGTCATCCTTACATTTGTACGGTTATGGTTTTATATGATTTTCCCTCAATGTCTCATTATTGTACTACTTTTTTGGATGTCTGGTCACACTAAATGAACTATGCATTGAACCAAGTCTATTATTAAATATTTTTACACAAAATCATGAAAAATATCTATCTAATGGGTCACAAACTAATGGTTGATGAGTTTATATCCTGATGTTCACCACCCATGGGGTGCTCTTAACCATGGGATTTTAGTTAGAAAATTAATGAGGTGAAACTATGGGTGCCTTAAGATTAACATGGGATTGTGTGTCTATGAATTGGACATTAGTTAACCAATGGGTGTTCTTAGCATGGGAGAATTAAATAGGTGAGAAATGGGTTTCCCTAAGGGTAATCGAGATAGAGGTTTGATGGCTGGGAATTCCTAGATCACACTATAGGATATGAGGTGAATTATTTTTATGTGAGATTTGATGTTGCTAAATTTCATAAATTGATTAATGATAGGCCAATGTATATTATCTTTAACATGGTTTGGTGTGTAATGGGGTAGAACCAAATAAATTAATTATATTTACATTTTGGAATACCATAGGGTGAACCCCCGTAGGTTTAGAGATGCAATATAACACTTTGGAATAACTTAGGGTGAATCCCCTTAGGCTCAGTGATTACACATGAAACTTTGGAACTATTTGGGGGTGAATCATTAGGTTTATAAAAGATTCTGGATACATAGGAATATCTTTGGTTGATTATCCCTTGGATTTGATGATGATTCTTGATACATTGAATCAACTTGGGACTATTTCCCGTAGTTTTTGTAATACCCCATATGTTATGAGAAATTAATCTTATTCTCGTAATTGTTAATAATGTATATGTATTATTTGAAAAGAATTAATACATGATTAGATATTGGCCCATAAAAAACAAGAAAAAATATAATGACACATGGATGATTACATCTTTTAAAAATATAAAAACTAAAAGGGGTTAATAAATTGAAAAGATTAATATCTTTAGAATAATAAAATTCCATTTACCACCATTGAATTTATGAATCTAAATTAGTATAAGAAAATTTATAATGATAAATAAAACCACAAAAGAAGATTGAATGTGTTTTTATCTAAAATATAAATGATTGAGAAGGGATGTTTGAATTGAATTAGTTTAGTAAGGATATATATATATATTATATATGAATGAAATATGGTAATTGAAATTATGGTAATTGAATGTATTGTTTCTTTAAATAAGGTCACTACAGATATGGTGGTTGTTCATATATTGAATTGGTATATTTCATTTTTGTATTTTTAAGTTGTATATTTAATATGATATAACTAAAAATGAAATAAAAATATAATATAAAAATATTACATATATATCTCTCTCTCTTTATATGTGTGGGTGTTTTTGGATTACATATTGATATTAATATTTTTATTAAAATATGATTGTTTGTATATATGAAATGAACATTTTAATATCAATGGATTAGTAAAAATAAAATTTATAAATTCAATAACTAAATTTAATGGTCTTTGTTAATGAATATTTGGTATTTACAAGATATTTCTTTTCAAAGAAAAATCTTTTCAATCTATATATATTTTATACTACATGGTAAAATTTAATACTTTAAAAAATGTATATATCAAATTATATATTGAAATATTTTAAATTATACACTAAAAAACAATTATTAATATAAATTAATTTTTACAAACAATAACTTTTTTTTAAAAAATAATTCATTATATTTTTTATTTTAATTTTTTAAACATGTTTAAATACTTTATAAAAATAATTTTATAAAACTAAATTAATTTTATATTTATAATTCAAAAATTATCATAAAATAATTATTTTTTTTTGATTTTTTAAAAAATTTGTTTTTTGGTGGGTAGTGGAATATATCGAGTCATGGATTGTTAATATCATTAATAGTATATAAGTATAAGATATAAATTTATAAAACCTTTTTTATTTGAATAATTATTATTTTATTATTGAAATAAAATATTCTATAATATTTATTATAGTTTCCAAACTTTTATTTAATATTTTTAAGCTTACAAAATATTTTTATAAAATTTTATTTTAATACATTATAAATTAATTATTTTAAATAAATTATAATTTTTTTAAATTTAATAATAATAAATTGATATTAAATTTATAATCATTTTGATATAATTATTATTAATATAAAAATCATATTTAGTCGTAAAATTTTTATTACAAAATTTAAAAAACATGTTACCATAGAAAAATCATTTTTGGAAAATGTTATAAATCAATGGATAAAGAACTCAAAACATGTTAAAAAAAATTTTATAATTAATTTTTTGAGATATAATCTATCTTATCTCATACTCCACTCATATATTCTCTTTTTTAAGTGCCACTTGAAATGTTTAAAGTTTTCTCCCTTAGTATTAAGTTGAAATATTTAAATAAATTCCATTCACACAACTTATAAAAAACGTCCTCTAATTTTCTTTGATAACCCTCTAAAATATATATATTCTCCTTAAAAAAATTCTCTCATTCTATTCCCTATAATGCTATTTCACTCTCATAACCTTCTTTTCACAATATATTATCATAATACCTTCCTTTCAAAGGAATCCTTCAAGAAAAACACAATGTTCTCAACATAAGAACAATCTTTTTATTAACATAAATTCATTTTACCATCCAATTTAAAAAATATTTTCCAAAATATTATATGATTAGTTAAATATTTATAGTATACTTAGTGTTTTCTTATTTTTGGAATAAACATTAGACGTATATCCTCTTTACCCATATGAAATTTGAAAACATTAATCAAGCATATGTGAGGACTACCACCTCTATGACATAACATGTTTAATTTTATTTAAACACGTTACAAAGATGTTAATAATTATTATTTTAATATAGGAATATAATATTAATAAAAAATAGTATTTAAAAACAAAAAAAAAATTACCACTTTCTTTTATGATATGGATAAAATGTCATCATCTATACGTAAATGTGGATTGTCACCTCAATGTGACTATATATTTTGTTTTCCAATAAATAATTCATGGAAGGTTTTTAATTTTAATGGAAGATAATATATGATATATGAGAGTTATAAATGTTTTATGTTTGGTTCATTATAGATAATAAAATTAATAATCCTTATAAGGAAATTTATCATTATCAACATATAACCTAAAACAAATTTATAAATGATTTTATTTTCAAGAAAACATTAGAAAATTCTTATATAATGGGTTTAGAAAACTATTGGTTACTATAAAAAATATTACATTAGCTTCTATGACCTTTTTATTTATTATTTTTTATAAATTAATTTATACGGAAATTGATATCATAATGAATGCACATAACAATTAAAGTTACTAACACCTAGTGGTAAATATAGGCTATAAGTAACTTATATATTCAGAATAGATGATCATAAAAAAATTAATAAAATGATAATTTATATGAATAATGTATTATCATATTTATGATTATTTTATAGGGGGTTAGAGAATTTTTTACTAAGAAATAATAATGTTAATGGGTTATCAAGGCTCAAATTGTTTTCTCAAGTCATAATCACTCTACTAAGATTTTTTATATTTCAAGTTATCTTACCCCATGATAGTGTTATATTGTATTTTTATATTCTCGTTATGGGAAATAATGTTTCAAATTAATGAATAATACCTTGTTGAAATTATTCTTTAATAAAAAAATTATTTTATTAAGTATAAATCCTAAATCTTTTATTGGATTGTGTCTCCATATCCATGTTTTCACTTCATGAAAATATTTTAATTTCTGTTTCGGTGCGGATGTGCGTCGGGTTACGCTGTTCCGCCAGGACGCGTTCGTGCGTGCACCCGTCAACCCGAGGGGATGGGCGCGCGGCTTGTGGTCTCGCAGTCCCGCTTTCCAAAGGCGGGCGGCATCCGTCCCTTATTCAGGGGCGTCTGCTCCATGATCGAAACCGGGATGATGGGATGTCGGATCCTCCTTCCTTGGACGTCTCCTCGGAACTCGTCGCCTAATCCGGGTCTCCCTCATAGATTTAAGAATGTTCGTGAATCTCGTTCCCGGCGCCATATCTTCCTGGACACCGGTTAATTACGCTGCTTCCGCCCGGACGCTCCAAGGAGTCTGGTCGGGGCAGCAACCTGCAGTGAGGAGACCGGGTGGCTCTGGGTGCTGGGGGCGTGTCGTAACACTGCGGCTCTGCACGTCTGTCTTCCGTCCCTAATAGGGCTTCTCGAAGGCATGATGGCCTGAGGCATCCCACACAGGGTGCGGGGAACTGTGTCACCTGAGGTTTTCCTCGGCTTCCCATGTTTAACACGGGGTATGCCGCGAGTTTAACGTCCAGCGGGGACGGCATCGGACCGATCAACACGAAAAGTGGATCAGATGACAGAACCCCTTGCGGGGAACCTCCGACGCTGGGGCCAGCGCATGGGCGGCTTCCCAGGTGATGTGGAGTGGAGAGAAGTGGAATGACCCCACCGGGATGTGGCGGCCCGGGTAAGGATCAGGATGGATGATGGAGTGAAGAGCTTGGACCCCGTAGAGGCTTGCTACGTACCGCGCGTTAGCACGGATCAAAGTCAACGTAGTTCGGGTATACAGTTTAACGTCATGATGGACGTTGGCAAGCCGACTCACGAAGAGGTCGAGGCCGCCGGGCGGAGGATTGAACCGAACCACCTCGCACAGAGGGGGATGGAACGGCCGGGTGGATCACAGTTTCACGTCATGCTGGACGATAAAAGGAGAAATGGAAAAAGGGGCTGTGGGGAGGCACAGTGGAGATACACACGTGCAGTCTCCCACAGGGGCGGATTCATAGGTGAATCGACGCAAACGTGAACCCTGGAGGGGTCCACTGATGGACGAACCGACGTGAATACGACCGAGACGACCAGGTGGTGGGCTTGAACCTCAGGGAGGTTTCCTACGTACCCTGTTTAGAAGACAGGGATCAAAGTCCACGTAGTTCATTCTGTCAGGACTTACGCACTTGAGGCAGCCCGGATGCGGCAAAACTCAGTTGGAAGGGACTTGGACCGAAAGTAGGAGACACCTCGATCCCAGTCACACCCTCTACTGGCTTCGGAGGTGGGGAGGTGCAATGGAGATACACATGTGCAGCCCCCCACAAGAAACTAGGGGTTTGTAATACCCTACCCCCGTAGGGAAAAGCCGCTCCCATTAAATCGTCCCTAAAGAGGGGCAATCCCGACATCCCTGCAGAGACGAGCGGGTGGGGGCCACATCCAAACTGGGGGGGACCCTGCGTGCGAGGCACGGGATCGGGTGATGCGGACGGTTTAGCGTCTTGCCAGACGAAGTACAGTTTAAGATCGTGTGTTGAGGACGAAGCGGACGGTTTAATGTCTTGCCGGACGAAGTACAGTTTAACGTCGTGTGTTGAGGACGAAGCGGACGGTTTAACATCTTGCCGGACGAAGTACAGTTTAACGTCGTGTGTTGAGGACGAAGGTGCTTACCAGTTTAACGTCTTACAGCACGAACGATAGGGGCTAGGCAGTTTAGCGTCATGCAGCTTGGACGTAGTACAGTTTAACGTCATTTTGGATGGATGTAGTTTAGCGTCATGCGGGACGAATGTGCAGTTTAACGTCATGCTGGACAAATGTGCAGTTTAACGTCATGCTGGACGTATGTGCAGTTTAACGTCATGCTGGACTTATGTGCAGTTTAACGTCATGCTGGACATTGGTTGCCGCCGATGGGTCCGTGTCACTTCGCGCAAGCCTGGAGGGCCGCACGGAAAGACAACGCACGGTGCAGGCACCCAGGATGAAAATCATCGGGCGCCACGCAGGCGGGTACCCTCAGGGGGTCAAGGGGGGCGACCCTGGGGGATTGCGCGCAAAAGAGGAGCTTTGCGCACAAAACAGCAGGTCGGCGCGCAAAATGGAGGGCTGGCGCGCAATCGGGCTAGCCCTTTGCGCGCGGATGATTGAGATTGCGCGCACCGGGCTTCGGACAGCTCGCGGGGGCAACGGCTCATTCTCTAACTAACGGCCACTTTGAAGAGGGGGGTGCGCGCAATCGGGCTGGATTGCGCGCACCCGGGGGCAATTGCGCGCAAGAGGCTTCTTTTGCGCGCAAAGGCCTTCGGGTTAAGGATTATTCAAAGGAAAGGAGCCAAGGGGATTGCGCGCGAAGGCGAACCCCAAGGCTCTATTGCGCGAAAGAAAGGAGGTTACCTGAAGAACAGCATTGCGCGCGGAAGGGGTTGGATTGCGCGAACGAGCGACGCTTCGGATTCTGGAAACCTTCAAAACGTCGGGGGTCGCCTTATATTTATAGGCAACCCCGGGCGCGGAATCCGGTCTCGGGCGCGGAATTCCCTTCGCGGGCGCGGAATCAGGACCCGGCGCGCAAGGGAGCCGCGCAGGCCACGGGCGCGCAAAATAGCGCGCCGGCCCAGCGCATTGCGCGCATCCCGGGAGGATTGCGCGCCGAGACTCAACTTTGCGCGCGGGCCTCTGAAATTTCGCGCAAGTCCTCCGGGCCCTCCGGAACATGCCTCTGACTCCAAATATCACTTCGCTTTCCGCATCCGGAGCTTCGTTTGGGAACAATGAACTTTTCCGGCGTCTACAAAAGCCACCCCTCGGAATCTGATCGGCGAGAGGTCGCAACGATCGGGTTCCAAGGGAGACGCCGGAATGCCGAAGTCCTGGGCAGGAGCGTGCACTGGCCAGGATCGGCAAGCTGCGCGCTGCGACCGTCGACGAAGAGAGGGAATGCAGAGAGCGAGAAGCAGCCCTCGAGGCCGCCAGCCAAAGGGTAGCGGCGTTAGAGAGACTCATTCAGCACGCTAATCCCTAGGGGCTTTGTTTTGCCACTCCCAGAACATTTTGCTTCTGCTACCTTGATCCATTTGTATGAACCAATATATTTATCTGCATCTTTTGGCTCAACATGCTCAACCACAATTCACTGTCTTGCGGAAGCGTTAACCAAGCATCAGGCATCCATAGTTGGGCCTGGATTGCTGGAGAAAAGAGGGAGGTCATTCCTAGGAAAGGAGACCTCAAGCCTAATCAATGTATCATCCCCCCAACTTGTTCCAACACACGAGCGGGACAATGCTAGGGGCGTTGAGATTTTATCCGAACATAGGGAAATGAGAAAGGGTGAATCGCGTGTCCCGAATCCGGACATCCACAACGGTCGGCCTTCCAGGAAATGCCCAAGACGGTAGGCGGACAGTGGATCGACCATAACAACTGCAATAGACGGACCGAAGGTCATCATTCATATTGCAGGAGGCGGACCACATGTCATCATGAATACCGCTTTGGGGGTTCCTTCAGACACAAGGGTGGAAATCCAGATCAACAGGGCATGCGAAGCGTTGGGCGAAGTGACGATTGTTCGGGCAGAATCCAACGCTCTCAGAATTGCGCCACCGTGGGGAAAGCGTATTAGGCGGATGCACTAATCTGGCCGTGAATCACCCCAATTCTCAGACAGAACCTCTTTGACGAGGAAACCGTCACTTCCCATCATTGCAATGGGGCATCCCGAGCTGAATCGGGGAGAATATCACAACTGCACCACTCTACCAGAAGCCAGGCCAGACGGCCGGCGACGAGGAGGGGCGGGACTTAACGATCCCTGAGGCTGGACCCGAGTTGAGATTCCCAGGCGTTCCTACGTACTCCTATCAGGCTGGAGATCAAGCCACACATAGTTCTGAGAGTGCAGTTTAACATCATGCAGGACGTAGAATCCCGTTTGGGGAGATCTTAGTTTAAGGTCTTAGAGCTCGGACCATAAGGAGAGATCTTAGATTAAGGTCTTAGAGCTCGGACCATAAGGAGAGATCTTAGTTTAAGGTCTTAGAGCTCGGACCATGAGGAGAGATCTTAGTTTAAGGTCTTAGAGCTCGGACCATAAGGAGAGATCTTAGTTTAAGGTCTTAGAGCTCGGACCATAAGGAGAGATCTTAGTTTAAGGTCTTAGAGCTCGGACCATAAGGAGAGATCTTAGTTTAAGGTCTTAGAGCTCGGACCATAAGGAGAGATCTTAGTTTAAGGTCTTAGAGCTCGGACCATATGGACCTCAAAGTACGCCACATCGTGGTCCTATCCCCTGGATATGCGAAGATGCACTGAGGGATAGTGTCAAGAGTGTCGAGGTTTCGCCTGGTCAGAATGGGAGGTGGAAAATGTGAATCATGCGGCCATTCACTCAAGGACTGGGGGCACCTGAGTAACGATATGGGAGTACTGCCGACCGTGGCGGAAAAGCAGCATCAATATCGCACTAACTGTTGGTGGAATGAGGTAGCAAACGAGCATCGACCGCTCAATCGCAGGATTCATATCGATTTGCTGCCCGAGGCCATTGGGGGCACCAGCCCGAGTCGGTGGGAGAGCACTGAGGCATTGTGTCCGAACCGTTCACGGGGGCTCCACCCAGGGCCTAGATGATGGGTCTGAATGAAAGGGAGCACGAAGCCTGAAAAGTGGAGGAAACCTGACCAAGCGGATCCTGACCCTCCTGGAAATAAACCAGAGTACTCTTGACACCGGTGGACCACTGCAAGGGGTCGGGGAACACGCCTTGAGGGTGACCTGAAGGCGGCGGATTCCCCAGAGAAGGGGGAATCTCTAAGAGGTGGGGGGCTGGACCCGAAGTTTCAAACATCCGGGCATTCCTACGTATCCCATAAGGATGGGAATCAAGCCACACGTAGTTCTTGAAGCGCGGCACAACACAATCGGGCACCAGCGCGGGGAAGAGTGCGGGTCTGACCCTCGCACACAGAAGGAGCGGCATTTGATATTTCTTGTTTGTCCTTAAAGATGAATGGTTTTTCTTTGTGCGGCGACATGCCTGTGATTGAGAAATCTCTGGCGTCGCCACAATAATCAAGCCACGGAAGGCATTGATGAATGGCGTGGTTATTAACCAGCGCCCAACATGAGTGTCCCCTGAGGAGAACATCACGATGCAGTGCCGTTTCTCGTCGGGCGGCCAAGACGATCACAGTTTACGGTCGTGTGGTAGGACCAGACAACACAGTTTAAGGTCGTGTGGTTCGGACCATGGAGGAATCCGCTTTTCGCGGTACGGTGGACACGGCAGAGGTGGGAACATACCCAGCCCTGCGGTCACACACGATTCCAGGAGAAGAGTCTTGGGATAGGGGTCTGCGTATGTCCATCACCCGAGGGGCAGAGATGCTAGCCTCCAGATAT
The DNA here is from genome assembly GCA_963277665.1 of Viscum album. Taxonomy (NCBI): domain Eukaryota; kingdom Viridiplantae; phylum Streptophyta; class Magnoliopsida; order Santalales; family Viscaceae; genus Viscum; species Viscum album. The sequence goes on along the minus strand of OY728119.1, from coordinate 171,720,660 downwards.
ACTGGGCCCAGAACGCGATTGTTCGGGCGACTCCTTCCTCCTTATGGGGACGAGGGTCCAGCTACGCATGGCCCTTAGGGAGGATATCCGCATATATCCTTGGTGGTCAGATCATGGGAGCCTCGAACGACATCATTACCCTGGTTGGTCTGCCTAACGTGTAGAGGTGTACTGAAGGTCAGTATGAAGAGAGTGTCGAGATTCCACTATAATGCACAAAGGCGGAGTGTGATGAGGACTGTGCAACCAATGTTCAGAGCCTGAAAGAGCCGACATGGCGATCAAGGACGTTGCTGACCATATTCGCAACACAACATCCGATCGCGTCAACCTAAGACGGGGCAAGCAAACGAGCATCGACCGCTCAATCGCAGGATTCATATCGATTTGCGGCCCAAGACCCGCCGGTAAATCGACCCGGAGCGGTAGGAGAGCTCTGAGGCATCGTACCCAAACCGCTAATGAGGATCCCTTTGAGTGAAGGCTCGAACAAGAGGAAGCGCGAGGCCTGACAAGCAACACAGGACTTGTCGGGATTGAATCTGACACTACGAGTCATAGACCGAAGTACCCAAAACATGTTAACAGATCACCGGGAAGGGTCGGAGGACTCACCCTGAGAGCAACCAAAAGACGGCAGATCCCCGTGATCAACCAAGAGACGGGGCTGGACTTGAAACACAAGAGTCCAGGCGGTCCTACGTATCCCATAAGGATGGGAATCAAGCCATACGTAGTTCTTGAGAGGCAGTTTAACGTCATGCAGGACGATGAGAGGTGTGAGGTGGTCCCACACACGGGGGGAGGCGTACGGCGCGACCAGTAGACCAACGCGAATGAGGACATAATCCCCCGCTCACGCGATACGCCTCGCACAAAAAGGAGGGGAACTTGGGCCAGAGGCCCGACGCGGGATAGAGATTCCCGGGAAATGGGGCTGGGCCTGAATGTCCAGGCGGTCCTACGTATCCCATAAGGATGGGAATCAAGCCGCATGTAGTTCTTGAAGTGCAGTTTAACATCGTGCAGGACGAAAAGAGAGAAAAAAGGAATAGGGGGGAGCAGAAGGCATCCCCAAACGTGGGGGGGCGTACAGCGTGACGAGCAAACCGACGTGAATGAGGGAATAGCCTCGCGCTCACACCATACACCGCACACCCGGGGGCAACTGGGCCAAGGGACCGAGATGGGATGGAAATTCCCGAAGGATGGGGCTGGGCCTGAAACATGAATGTTCAGGCGGTCCTACGTATCCCATAAGGATGGGAATCAAGCCGCACGTAGTTCTTGAGAGGCAGTTTAACGTCATGCAGGACGAATGCTGAACAGTTTAACGTCTTGTAGCTCGGACGTAGTACAGTTTAACGTCGTGTTGGACGAAACACTTGGCAGTTTAACGTCTTGCAGCGCGGACGATATGCTAGGCAGTTTAGCGTCGTGCAGCTTGGACGTATGCAGTTTAACGTCGTGCAGGACGTTGGCACACTCAGACAAAGTACTGCTTGAGGAACCTAGCGTTGGTGGGAGAAGTGACATGCTCACCATCCATAGTCGCTAGGGAGTACGCGCCATTGGGATAGACCTTGTGGACAACAAAAGGTCCCTCCCACTTGGGCTCCAACTTGGGCGGCTTCCTGCCCGGGATCATCGGTGCTCTTAGGGCTAGCACTAGATCACCCTGCAGGAAGGAGCGGAGGCGAACCTTCTTATTGAAAGCTCGAGCCATTCTGCTTTGATGCCTCTCCAAGTTGTGCAAAGCGCGAAGCCTATTCTCATCCAGTGCTTCCAACTCGACTAGACGGGCTTCAGCAACTCTGTCCGGCGCTTGCTGGTCGTAGACCGCAGTGCGCAAGGACGGCAACTGGATCTCAATGGGCAGGACGGCCTCAGCTCCATACACCAGGGAATAAGGGGTCATCTGGGTGGAATTGCGAGTCGTCGTCCGATAAGCCCAGAGGGCGTTGGGGAGCTTGTCCGGCCAACTCTTCTTGTTCTGACCAACCATCTTTTGCAGAATGTTGGAGAGGGTTTTGTTAAACGCCTCGATCTGTCCATTCGCCTGCGCATGATAGTGAGATGTACGGTTCGAGCGAATGTTATACTTGGAGTACAACTTCTTCAACTCGGCTGCTCGGAAATTGGTTCCGTTATCCGTGAGGATAGCGTGAGGCACTCCAAATCGATAGATGATGTTGGAGGTCACGAAGTCAGCGATCGAACAGGATTTGACCTCTCTGAGCGGAATCGCCTCTGCCCATTTGGAGAAGAAGTCCGTGGCGGTCAGAATGAACCGGCACTGGCGAGCTGTCGCCGGCGAGTAGGGTCCCACAACGTCCATCCCCCAGACTGCAAAGGGCCAAGAATACCTGGTGGTATGGAGAGGCTCCGGCGGCCGATGCACAAAGTTCGCATGAACCTGGCACGCATGGCACCTCCTGGCATACTCGATGCAGTCATGGATCATGGAGGGCCAGAAGTATCCCAACCTCCGAATCTGGTGGGACAGCTTCGGTCCAGTTTGGTGGGCGCCACATGAACCAGCATGAACCTCTTGCATGACTCGTGGGATCTCAACTCCCTGAAGGCAACGGAGGAGAACACCATCAAACCCGCGTTTGTAGAGGATCTGCTCCAGGCCGGGACTGCTCTGGAGGACAAACTGCGATGCGCGGCGTCGAACTCGCTCGCGCTCGGCCCGATCCGATGGAAGAGTTCCATGTTGGAGGTACTCAACCAAAGGCGTCCTCCAATCATGGGCTGATCCGACTGTCATATCTGGGGTACTCGGGGCTCCGGGCATAGGGGCCACCGTGGTGAGATTACTTACCAACGGGCCGCGACCTTCTTCCGGGATAACGGGAGCGATGAGCCTGCGCCGCGTCACGCGGACAATCAGGTTATCCTGTTCAGGCTCTGCAAGTGACGCAGCAAGGCTGGCCAAGGCATATGCTCGACCGTTCTGCGACCGGGGAATATGGACAATTTCTGGCCGAGAAGGGAACCGGGCCATCAGAAGGAGGGTGCACTCCAGCAATGGCACAAGTTCCGGCTTCCTGACAACATAGTCGCCATTGATCTGCTTAACGACCAGCTCGGAGTCCCCTTTCACGCACAGACAGGGCACGTCGATCTCGAGAGCCAACTCGAGGCCGGTGATGAGGGCATGGTATTCCGCCTCATTGTTGGTACAGCCCTCTGACAACAGGAAAGAGTATGGCAGCACGGCTCGCTCCGGGGTAATGAAGACGATGCCCAAGCCCACTCTGTTGAGCTTAGGATTATCGTGTCTTCTACCGGTGGGGCTCTGGGAGGCACCGTCAAAGTGCATCTGCCAGCATGGATCGGCTCGATCAACCGAGAGAATGGTCTCATCAGGAAAGCCTAGATCCAGCGGCTGATCCGCGGAGGTCGGGTGAGCTGCCAGAAAGTCTGCCAATGCTTGCCCTTTGATGGCCTTCTGAGACACATACCTGATGTCGAACTGTTGGAGAATCACAGCCCACCGCGCTAGACGGCCAGTCAACATAGGTCGGCTCAGGATATATTTCAACGGGTCTACCCGAGAAACCAACTGTACCTCATGGTGCTGCAAGTAGTGCCGTAATTTCTGTACGGCAAATACGAGCACCAGGCAGCTCTTCTCGATGGGGGAATACCTAACTTCCGCATCCAGGAGCATGCGACTGAGGTAATATAGGCTATTCTCCATTCCCTCGTTGTTCTTCTGGGCGAGAAGGGCACCCAGGGACCGTTCCAGGGCGGTCACATAAAGGACCAGCGGGTTTCCGGATACGGGCGACATCAGGACCGGAGGTTGAAGCAGGTACTGCTTGATTTCCTCGAAAGCGGTCTGACACTCTTTATCCCATACATAGGTGGCACCTTTCTTCATGAGCCGAGAAAAGGGCTTACACTTGCCGGCCAGATTCGCGATGAATCGGCGTATATAGGCTAAGTGGCCTTGGAACCCTTGCAGTTCCCGGATGTTACCTGGGGGAGGCATCTGGCTAATCGCCCTGATTTTCTCTGGGTCGATCTCAATACCCCGGTATCTTACCACAAATCCAAGGAACTTTCCGGAGGTGACCCCAAAGGCACACTTCAACGGGTTCATCTTCAGGCAGCGAGACCGGAGGAAGCCGAACACTTTCTCAAGATCTTTGAGATGGTCCTGACGCTGGCGCGATTTGACCACCAAGTCGTCGACGTAGCATTCCACCAGTGTGCCGAGGATTGGCTTGAATATGCGGTGCATCGCCCATTGATAGGTGGCACCTGCATTCTTCAGGCCGAAAGGCATGACCCGGTAGCAAAAGGTACCTTGGGGGGCCCTGAAGGCAGTGAAATCCTCATCCTCAGGGGCCATCCGGATTTGGTTGTAGCTGGAGTATCCATCCATGAAGGAGAGGGCTTGGAACGCTGTCGTGGCATCAATCAACAGCTCTGTCACTGGAAGGGGAAAATCATCCTTCGGACAGTGGCGGTTGAGATCGCGGAAGTCGATGAAGACTCTGATCTGCCCGTTCTTCTTCCTGACCGGCACAATGTTGGCCATCCATTTGGGGTACTGAACTTCCCTCACGAAGTTGGCTTTGATAAGCTTGTCAACTTCGGCCTCAACCATGGCACCGTGGGATGGGTGCATCTTCCTGGGAGGCTGCTTGAACCTGCGATGGTTCGCCGGGAGACCAAGGCGGTGGATGGCTACCTGAGGATCTAGCCCCGGCATCTCGTCATAGCCCCAAGCGAACACATCACGGTGCTGCCTGAGAAAGTCCACGTACTGCTGCCGCTCCTCAAGGGGCATGGCGGCACTGACCAATGTGGGTCTTGGATCGGCCTCGGTTCCAAGGTTCACCTGTATTAACTCATCGACCGTGGCGGGGACGCCCTCCTCAAAGGCTGGGGGTGCATCTTCCACGTCCTCTCCACTCGGGGAGGGATCGTCCACGGGAGAGACTGCTTTGGCAACTGCATTGGGGCTACCAGATCCTGCTGGGCCACTGGTGCTGGCGCGGGCGGTCGCGGTCATCTCATCAGGAGACTCGCGGGCCGTCGAGAACATGGCGACGTCCAACCGGTGAATCGGGAGGACGTAAGCGTCATCCATACTTGCCCAGGGATCACTTGCAACAGCGACAGGCTCAACCTCACCTGCCAGGATATGCTTATCCTTGCTCTTGTAATAGTCCGCGTCCAGATAGCGGGCTTCACATGAGGCAAAAGGAGAGGCATCTCCTTGAAGCACGCCTACTCGACCATTAAGGGAGTATTTGAGGCATTGGTGGTATGACGAGGGAACCGCCGCGTGAAGGTGGAGACATGACCTGCCCATCAATGCGTTGTACGCAGTGTCCTGAGAGACTACCATGAATTCAGTGTTGGCAACCAAGTCACCGAACTGGGTCTTCAAACGTATCTTGCTGACCGGGGTTTGCTCGGTGCGGTCGTACCCCTGGATCCTGAGGTCGGAGGGAATAAAGTCATCCTCAGACAACCCCAAACTCCGGAGCGTCCGAGTTGGAATCAGGTTAATCCCGGACCCCGTGTCGACAAGGCAGCGCCGGACTTCAAGGCCATTGAACTGGCCAGTGACATACAGCGGACGAATGTGCCCCTGTATAGGAGGGTCTTCATCCTTACCAGACAACGAGATAACTGCCTGACATTCGGCGTCCTCAATCGTTTCGGCGTGAAAGGCCTCTGTAGCCGCAACCTCTGTCTCAAACTGGAGGGGGCTTTTCAGGGCTTCAGCGAGTGCCTCGCGCATCTCAGATGACATGCGCAGAGCCTCAAGGATGGAGAGCCTTGCTGGGATGTCAGCCAAGTGCTTCAGGACATCATACTTTTTGGCCAAGCGTGAGCCCCTGGTTGCAGGAGGTTGCTCTGCGGTTGGAAGCATGACGGGCCTTGCCGGTTGGATCGGTGGCCGACTGGTACTTGGCGCATCTCGCTGTTCACTGGCTGCAGTCCGGGAAATGGTCACCGTACTGGGGTCAGGAGGCCGGGATGGACTCGTGGCAGGGCGGAGCTGGTCGCGACGCGGCTGAGGCGGTTCTGCCTGGTCCCACACCACAAACAACGGCGGAGGCGAATCCGTCATCCCCGAATGGGGGGGCGGCGCACGTTGTGCTCGGTTTTGAGCCTGCTGCCTAGTCTCAGTGGCGTGCACGGCCTGCCTGGAGGTACCAACGGCTGTGCCCCGGCGACTCCTGCTGCTGCGGTTCTTCCGACGGTGGCGACGACCGGGGACACTAGGGAGGTCCACCTAGTGTTCTTCAACGTCGGGAACCGAAAAGGGATTTACCAGCTCGACGGTGTTAACCGAAGCGTACCCAATACCGTCATCGGACGAACCATCCATCACCGGGCGGATCCGAGGAGGGACCCCCATCTCCGGGGGCATGAAATCGCCGAGAGTGCGGGATAGTGGCGGAACCGGCGGGGCACGCTCTTCCTTCTTGCGCTGCCGCCGTTTGCTCCTCTTGGAAGAGGCAGGCTGGGACGACGATGCCGAAGCAGCACCCGCAGATTCTGGGGGCTCAGGCTGATTGAAGCGCGCACGGATGATTCCATGGGTGCGAATGGTCGTCTTGCGGGCCATCCAGTTATTATACTTCTGGGATCCGCGGTCAGAGACAAGCTGCCATTCGTCCTCGTTGCCACTATCGTCATCTGATCCCACGAACACGCCCGCCACTTGTGCTGGAGCTGGGCCCAACCTGATTACATTGTTGTTAATCTGGTCTTGGAGCCAATCCTTAAACACATAGCACCGCTGGATGGTGTGCCCCAGGGCCCGATGGTAAGGGCAGTAGCGAGGGTTATTCGTAAGATGTGCCTCCTCTGGCTTCCAACACTCAGGCAGTCGCACAATCCTCTGCTCCAGGGCGCTCCGGAAATAACCGGGGACCTGATCCTCGTGGAATGAGTAAGTCAGGTGTTGTGGGCCCCTGGGAGCGTGGTCTTGTCGAGGGGCTGGAGGGGCCGGCCGAGGAGGTGGACCCTGATTATCTCGCCTGGGTTGCGGCGTTACATTACGCGGAGGGGCCGGCCGGTTCTGGGGCTGCCGCTGCTGGGCCGGGAACTGAGCCCGTGGAGGCGGATTCCTGTGAGGCTGTGGAGCTGGCCTTGCCGGCAGCAGCTCCAACGGCCTGGGGGCCTCTATCTGGGCGACAGCAGCGGGCTCAGCCCTGCTGACTCTCCTTGCAGGAATCATAGGAGGCAGCGGGTGTGCCTGGCTGGCCTGTTGCAGGGCTTCCTCAAGACGTTGAGCTTTGTCTGAGAAGTCCCTGAACCCTCCGGGGTAATTCTGAGTGATCAGGGAAGGGACCAGCTCGGTCTTGACGTTCCCGACGCACATTGTCAGCAACTGCTCCTGAGTCAATGGCATGTCAAGGGAATACGTGAGACCCTTCCATCGGGCGACGAAGTCCGCGACTCGCTCATCAGGCCTCTGCTTGCACTTGAAGAGGTCTGCGATACTTGTCTTCCGGGTCATGGAACTGAACTGGTAGAGGAACTGTCTACGGAGGTCCTCCCAGCTGGTTACCGACCCGACAGTGAGCTGGCTGTACCAGACAAATGCTGGCCCTTCCAGTGTCTGAACAAAGCAGCGAAGCTTAGCGGCCTCTTGCTGCGCCGGAGTCCCCAACATAGGCCCGCACCTCGAGTTGAAATGGGCCAAATGCTGTGGCGGATCTCCAGTCCCGTTGAAGGGGGCAAAAGTGGGATTCCCGAATCCCGGAGGCGCCGACATGTCATCCACCCATGCGGGGTATGGCTTGCCGTCCGGTGGGATCGCCACCTGCCGAGTCTCCAAGGCCTCCAAGCGGGCAATGAGTGCCGCCATCGGATCGTCCGGACACGGGTTCCAGTCCTGGCGAGGATCTCTAACCACGAGCGCATTGCACGGCCCTTCAATCAGGTCGTCGACCGGGTCGTCGAACTCGGCAGCTCATGGGATGGCGGGCGGAGCGGCCCTTGGGGCAGCGGGAGGAATCCGAGCGGGGTCTCTCAGGTAGTCACGCCGCTCGGGAGGGTGTGGCGAAACATACCGCGCCCTCTTGCCGTAGGAAATGGCCTCTATCCTATCGGCGGACACGGCGTAATCACGGTTGCCCGGGAGAGTCTCGTCGAGGAGCGGTTGTTCCGGTCCCTGCTGTCCTGGCCTAGGATCACCGTAGTCAGGCCGCCGTTCTGCAGCGCGCTCGGCGAGGAGCTGGTCAGCCAGCTTCTTCTGTTCGGCGAGCTGCTGACGTAGCGTAGCCTTCTCGGGATCCTTCTCTGCCCTCTGCATGGAGGCAGATGGGTCGGCGGGCTTTATAGCCTCGCTGTGCTCTTTTCCTTTGCTGACGTTTCGGCTCAACGTCAGTGCTTCAGTGGGTGCGGGGAGCCCCAGGAGGTTCCTCTGATGACGAGTGACTCTCACCGATGGCTCTGACGACGGCTTGTCTTCGGGGGGGAAGCCCCCGTCGAGAAGTTCCAAGTCGCTCCCCTCTCCCGACAGGTCAGCCATATTGACCGTTTCTGTCCCTGGGGATATACCCTCAGGGCCACCCAGCGAATCGGGCTGTCGGCGAATCACACTGAAGCGTAGGGCAGCGTACTGCCCCCATCCACGGATATACACGTGGGGAGTGGCTTCCTCGACAACTTTGCGGATTACTTGAAAACACTCAACGCATCGTTGTTGGAGGGCCTCGTGGTGCTCAAATGACCCGGGGTGCCGAACCGCGGGGTGCCGAACCGCGGGGAGCATGGCCAGGTCAATTTGACGTCACTGCTCACCAATATCCTCCAGGTGCGCTTGACTCCCGGGGTATGGCATTTGTAGGCGGTGAAGACAGGAGCGAGTCTCCCGGAGAGTTCGGCGGAAGCATTCGAACTCATCCGGGGTGAGCGATTCGGGTGCATCAAAGCCCGGTCCTGCGACTGGCCAAAACTTCTCATGGAAGTGGCCCTCTGCAAGGACGGTCCAGAAGCTCCACGACTCAAACTCGGGACCCAGATCTCCTTGGTCCTCCTCAATGGCTGGGAACAGACGGGGAACCGGCAGTGGTGTCGAGGCGGGCCGTCGGGCCGACGGGCTGGTCGGCGGTGAATACGGCGAACAGGACGATTGGCCTCTATATCCCGGGCCGCCCTCTGAGGGTGGCGGTGCCCTGGCTACCACATCACGATAGGACGGGCCGGCGAGCGAACATCCTACCGTAGCATCGGTGCTCGCCGAGGGTGCACTAGATCGTGGTTCGACCGTTGGTCCCCAGAAAAAGTCTCCGGCTTCTCCGATCGAGACGGAAGGCACTTCCGGAGGGGCCGGTACCAACCGCAAGCTTGATCCTTGGGGGTCTACCAGGCCCTCGTTACTCCGGATATACCTTCGGAGAGAAGCAGGGATCACATCGATCTCGCTCTCGGGGAGCACGAGGCTGACGTGCCGCATTCCTACCCCTGCCCTTGACTGGCGGGATTGGGGAAAGGGCTCTGTCGCCGAATCGTACTCCGCCTCTGAATCAGAGAAGCGAACCGGTCGGATCTCTGTCCGGAATTCCGTAACATTCTTCCCTCGGCGTCGACGCCTTGCCTTCCTGCCCCTGGGTGGTTCTTCGGAGCAGGGCTGATCTCTGTCCTGGCGTCCTCCAGCCGCACTGGTGCTGGGGCCAAGAGGACTGGAAACCAAGGTGCGAGGGGCACCGGGACAGATATCAAAGGGGGTGTGGGGAGAGATGATACCGGGCAGGCCTCCGGGCCGGGATCGGAAGGTGGGACGACCCATGCCTCCTGGATCGGCCACACGGAGTAGATCCCGCTGGTGAATAGCGCTACCGCGAGGTGGTCCGCGGTGGCTACTGCCTGTACCAACAACCGGGAGAGTCGACCCAACCTTCCTTTGGGGCGGTCGGGGCCTCGATCCAGGTCGGGCATAGAAGTTCCCCTGCTCAGGATGCGCAGGGGCCTGGCGACTGGAGCCAACGGTGGCTTGGACCAATGCGGCCGCTGTTGCTAGGGCCCCAAGGTGGGCATCCTCTTCCGCTCGTGCCCGACGTTGGCGTCGGGACAGACGAGTCGGGATGAGCGGCGCAGGCAGTTGGAGAGCCCGCTCTTCGACATGAGAGGCCTGGCGGCGGTGTCGCCGTGGCCTGGAGGGATTCCTTACCGTAGATCCCTGGAGCGAATCCCGGATAGGGTGATCCCGGGCATCTTCCACCTCATCCGCATAGGGAAGGGAACTGTCAGAGCGCTCCGGGGATAAGCACCCGAAGCGGTTGGACGTTGAGGTAGGCAGCGGTGCCTCCCTGCGCGGCCCTCGGGGGCGGTGGTGGTGGCGAGGTGCAGCCTCCTCAAGGTCTAGGCGAGCCATGTCCCTAGTGGGGATGACTCCCTCTTCCTCATATCTCCGCACCAGGGTGTTGATCACCCTTCTCTAGATGACCTCCGAGGGGGAGAGAGGGCGTGGTCGTCCTGCAATTGCGGCTACTGGGACGGCTGTGGAACGGGCGGGACCGCGCGGAGTAGCCACGTCGGTGTTTCCCCTACCCCTGCGCCAGTGGGCGGGTGGCGATCGGGCACTGGATCGGGCGACCTGATTTCTGAAAGCAGGGAGAAGGACCCATTAACACTGACAGGAAAAAGGAATCGACAACCAACCATTAGTGCCACGACGCCTTCCGTGGGGGGAACCCAGGCCCTCGACGTTGCGAGACGGAGTGCCCGATGTCCCTTCCCCAGCCCCTGGCGGGTAAGACTGAATGCTTGGCCGGGCAACATGCCGGTCTTCCAACACCTCTGAAAGCCATCGATCTTCGTATCGAGGAGAAGAGATTCACGTCGGGTTCACCATTTTTCTGTTTCGGTGCGGATGTGCGTCGGGTTACGCTGTTCCGCCAGGACGCGTTCGCGCGTGCACCCGTCAACCCGAGGGGATGGGCGCGCGGCTTGTGGTCCCGCAGTCCCGCTTTCCAAAGGCGGGCGGCATCCGTCCCATATTCAGGGGCGTCTGCTCCTTGATCGAAACCGGGATGATGGGATGTCGGCTCCTCCTTCCTTGGACGTCTCCTCGGAACTCGTCGCCTAATCCGGGTCTCCCTCATAGATTTAAGAATGTTCGTGAATCTCGTTCCCGGCGCCATATCTTCATGGACACCGGTTAATTACGCTGCTTCCGCCCGGACGCTCCAAGGAGTCTGGTCGGGGCAGCAACCTGCAGTGAGGAGACCGGGTGGCTCTGGGTGCTGGGGGCGTGTCGTAACACTGCGGCTCTGCACGTCTGTCTTCCGTCCCTAATAGGGCTTCTCGAAGGCATGATGGCCTGAGGCATCCCACACTGGGTGCGGGGAACTGTGTCACCTGAGGTTTTCCTCGGCTTCCCATGTTTAACACGGGGTATGCCGCGAGTTTAACGTCCAGCGGGGACGGCATCGAACCGATCAACACGAAAAGTGGATCAGATGACAGAACCCCTTGCGGGGAACCTCCGACGCTGGGGCCAGCGCATGGGCGGCTTCCCAGGTGATGTGGAGTGGAGAGAAGTGGCATGACCCCACCGGGATGTGGCGGCCCGGGTAAGGATCAGGATGGATGATGGAGTGAAGAGCTTGGACCCCGTAGAGGCTTCCTACATACCGCGCGTTAGCACGGATCAAAGTCAACGTAGTTTGGGTATACAGTTTAACGTCATGTTGGACGTTGGCAAGCCGACTCACGAAGAGGTCGAGGTCGCCAGGCGGAGGATTGAACCGAACCACCTCGCACAGAGGGGGATGGAACGGCCGGGTGGATCACAGTTTCACGTCATGCTGGACGATAAAAGGAGAAATGGAAAAAGGGGCTGTGGGGAGGCACAGTGGAGATACACACGTGCAGTCTCCCACAGGGGCGGATTCATAGGTGAATCGACGCAAACGTGAACCCTGGAGGGGTCCACTGATGGACGAACCGACGTGAATACGACCGGGACGACCAGGTGGTGGGCTTGAACCTCAGGGAGGTTTCCTACGTACCCTGTTTAGAAGACATGGATCAAAGTCCACGTAGTTCATTCTGTCAGGACTTACGCACTTGAGGCAGCCCGGATGCGGCAAAACTCAGTTGGAAGGGACTTGGACCGAAAGTAGGAGACACCTCGATCCCAGTCACACCCTCTACTGGCTTCGGCGATGGGGAGGCGCAATGGAGATACACATGTGCAGCCCCCCACAAGAAACTAGGGGTTTGTAATACCCTACCCCCGTAGGGAAAAGCCGCTCCCATTAAATCGTCCCTAAAGAGGGGCAATCCCGACATCCCTGCAGAGACGAGCGGGTGGGGGCACATCCAAACCGGGGGGGACCCTGCGTGCGAGGCACGGGATCGGGTGATGCGGACGGTTTAGCATCTTGCCAGACGAAGTACAGTTTAACGTCGTGTGTTGAGGACGAAGCGGACGGTTTAACGTCTTGCCGGACGAAGTACAGTTTAACGTCGTGTGTTGAGGACGAAGCGGACGTTTTAACGTCTTGCCGGACGAAGTACAGTTTAACGTCGTGTGTTGAGGACGAAGGTGCTTGGCAGTTTAACGTCTTACAGCACGGACGATAGGGGCTAGGCAGTTTAGCGTCGTGCAGTTTGGACGTAGTACAGTTTAACGTCGTGTTGGACGGATGCAGTTTAGCGTCATGCGGGATGAATGTGCAGTTTAACGTCATGCTGGACAAATGTGCAGTTTAACGTCATGCTCGACGTATGTGCAGTTTAACGTCATGCTGGACATATGTGCAGTTTAACGTCATGCTGGACATTGGTTGCCGCCGATGGGTCCGTGTCACTTCTCGCAAGCCTGGAGGGCCGCACGGAAAGACAACGCACGGTGCGGGCACCCAGGATGAAAATCATCGGGCGCCACGCAGGTGGGTACCCTCAGGGGGTCAAGGGGGGGCGACCCTTGGGGATTGCGCGCAAAAGAGGAGCTTTGCGTGCAAAACAGCAGGTCGGCGCGCAAAATGGCGGGCTGGCGCGCAATCGGGCCAGCCCTTTGCGCGCGGATGATTGAGATTGCGCGCACCGGGCTTCGGACAGCTCGCGGGGGCAACGGCTCATTCTCTAATGAACGGCCACTTTGAAGAGGGGGGGTGCGCGCAATCGGGCTGGATTGCGCGCACCCGGGGGCAATTGCGCGCAAGAGGCTTCTTTTGCGCGCAAAGGCCTTCGGGATAAGGATTATTCAAAGGAAAGGATCCAAGGGGATTGCGCGCGAAGGCGAACCCCAAGGCTCTATTGCGCGAAAGAAAGGAGGTTACCTGAAGATCGGCATTGCGCGCGGAAGGGGTTGGATTGCGCGAACGAGCGACGCTTCAGATTCTGGCAACCTTCAAAACGTCGGGGGTCGCCTTATATTTATAGGCAACCCCGGGCGCGGAATCCGGTCTCGGGCGCGGAATTCCCTTCGCGGGCGCGGAATCAGGACCCGTCGCGCAAGGGAGCCGCGCAGGCCACGGGCGCGCAAAATAGCGCGCCGGCCCAGCGCATTGCGCGCATCCCGGGAGGATTGCGCGCTGAGACTCAACTTTGCGCGCGGGCCTCTGAAATTTCGCGCAAGTCCTCCGGGCCCTCCAGAACGTGCCTCTGACTCCAAATATCACTTCACTTTCCGCATCCGGAGCTTCGTTTGGGAACAACGGACTTTTCCGGCGTCTACAATTTCCTTGATGGAACCCCATTTTTCTGGCCTCCCACAATCCAAATATTTCAATTCATTCCTTTAAAAAATCGTTATTTTTTATAATATGGTTTTCAATAAGACTATTTGATAATTTTCAAAAACAATTCCATAATTTAAAAAGCAATGTATTTATATTCCACTCCACATTCCTCTTTCAAACCTTTTTTTATATTTTATGGATTAAATATTTGAATTTCATTTTTTTTAAAAGATTTATTTTTTACTTCCCCTTAACAAAATAACTTTTGAATCTGACAGAAACTTATTATTTTATGTCAATGAGAAATTCATTTTCTAAAAATATCTCTTTTTATATAACCAAAATTATCCTCCATATCAATAATGGATTTATTTATTTGGAACTTATTTTTGATGAATCACCGTTTAAATTATTTTATAGTATACTCCATTGGGATGATTTATTTTTTGAAAAAAACAATTTTCATTCTGAAGTTCAATTTTGATGTTACCATCTTGATTTATTATGAAACCCATTATTATTTCCCATGGGATATTTAAGACGAGATAATTGAAACCAATTTTATTTCCCATATATTTTCATAATTTATTGAATGATTCGATTCTTATGGAACATGTGTGAACAAATAATGAAGGGTGAAGTCTAATATCACCATATAATTCATTTGTTTTGTTTTACTTCTCAAGATAATGATATTTTTTATATGGGTATGAATTTGGTATAACTATGATCACAAGGTGTGACATGGGTATAATTATAATTTAGATATTCTCAAAATAGTTATCATGTGTACAGTTGTGGTTTATTTGTAATCAGAAGGTCATGCATGAGAATTATTTTGGTTTATCTATGACAATAGTTTTATGCGCTAGTATAATTTTCATTGAGCTATGATCATAAGGTTGTGTATGGGTATAATATTAGATTATCCATTCTCAACATTTTTTCAAGGTTATAATTGTGTTTGATCTATTATTACAAGGTTTTTAGTGGGAAGAAATATGGTTTACCTTTGTGCACAGGGTTTTTCCTGGGTATAATCATGGTTATAATATACATAGAATTATATATTTTCTTATACACATGTTTATAATACCCTATTATATATATTCTTATGTCTATATTATGCTTTCATTAATCATGTTTATGAGATGATTTTTTCATTCACTTTTTAGTCAAATATTATTACATACAAAAAATATTTTAAAGGTATTTTTCATTTAATTTCCATTCATTCCTTGTTTTGGGGGTTTCCCAAGGTTTTATCGAGGAATAGATGAGTTTTCATGAATTGGGCCAAATCGTGAGCCCAATTCCAGATTTAAAAATAAATTTCATCTCTTTTATAACATCTCATTTTTTAATATTTTTTCACTAATTATAATTCCTAAATGTCCTCCCCTAACATATTAACACCAAAATTAAAATTTGGAACCTTTAGAAAACCATATACATGGTGTATTTTGGTTTTTATTTAAGGGATTAGGCCTCCCCAGAAGCCCATATCCAATTGTAAAAATGAAATTAATTTATTTAATAAAAAATTCAATATTAAGAATTTTTTGATGATTTCAAGTCTCACACGAGCCCATTGAACACAGTCGCACGCCCAGCCTCTTTCCCCCCCCCTCTTTTGAGCTCTAAGGTATCACAATTTTGGGAAAAACTTCCTAGGGTTTCTCAAATCGGCTAGATTTTAGGAGGTAAGTTCTTTACATCATAACTCTTTCAATTATTATTATTTTTCCCCTTTTCATGAAGTTTATTCTCATTATCATGAAGTAAAAAATGTCCAGAGGGTAGGTTTTATAAACTATGTCTTAACCTTGTGTTTTCTG
Source organism: Viscum album (assembly GCA_963277665.1). NCBI lineage: Eukaryota > Viridiplantae > Streptophyta > Magnoliopsida > Santalales > Viscaceae > Viscum > Viscum album. The sequence goes on along the minus strand of OY728119.1, from coordinate 171,705,143 downwards.
TGTCATTTCTTGTGGTTTTAGCATTGATCTCGGTCCCTCTTGGTGCGACGGTTCGCACAAAGGATTCATGTTTTTTACTAAATTGGTAGTTTATTAAACTTTTTATGAAATCCATGTGACATAGATACTATGTTTATTATATTTTCATGTGTAACCTATTAATTTGGTGCTAAAAAAATTTATTTTAGTGGTGTTTGTAATGCATGTAAATTTTAAGGTTCAATTTCATGTGAAATTTGTGTTTTTTCATATAAATTTTCTATAAGTTGATTAATGGATGACTTTTAATTATTTAGTTGGCATTATTTTACTGTATTGGGGTTGGAAATAATGTCTAATATGTTATTATACTTTGGTTGTTGCTGTGAAATTGGTTTTGGGTGACGTTTGTTAAGAAAATGCGTTTTGAGTACCAATTTGTTATTGAATTGGGTGTTTTACATGGGTATTCTATGCGATGATTGTTGGGATTGTTTTATAACTCATGATATTAGTTTAGAGAAAATTTTAGGGTGTTTTGGATCTGTTTTGATAAATATGAGAATGAATATGGTGTTCAAGAGGCGTTTTCAAAGAGTTTTGGGTGCAAAATAGTGAAAGATTTGGAGAAGTTGTTTTAATGAAACTCAAAGTTTTTTGTTTTGTGTTTTAAATGGTATAAAATGTGTGTATATAACTTAATTATTTTTTGTGACCAGTAGTGGTGTTTTATATTAAAATGGATATATGTATCATTCTTAAATTGTTTGAGCACAAAGGGGGAAGCCCGGGTACCTAGGTGGGGCGGATGTGTAATAGTACGGCTAGTGGACCAGATAGGTTTTGTCCCTATTTCACCTAGAATTTGGATAAATGAAACTCTAAATAAAATATGTGGATTATTTTTGGGGAACACTATGTTATGGGTATGTTCTCTACTAGTGGCTCATGGACAAGAACTTATTTTACTATGGTTAGTTTACACCGAGGTATGAGGTACATGGGGCCCGAGACTATCTAGTGCCTAGGGGTGTTCCCGATTTTGTTGCACATTGTGTTTGTGGTATTTTCCCATGTATTGAGGTGTTTTTAATGTAATTTAAATTATATAACATTTCTAATTAAATGTGAGAAAATTCGTAAATATTTAGCTTGAAAACTGTATCAATTGAAAGTTGAATTTCTTGGTTTTTATCACTGCTTTTCTTTGCGTATTAAAATTGCGTGCTTTTTCACATTGTATCGCATGATCTTTGGAATAATTGGGTGGTATACTATTTTTATTAGGATCATACCCTACTTATACCCCCTTGGTGTAAGTAGACATGGTTATGTTTGACTCAGGTAAAGGAAACACTAATGGTGATGGCGGTTCATGGTATTAGTCCCCATCCTTGGGGGGAGTTATGGAGACGGCTTAGGGGTGATAACACCTTATCATGTGGAGTCCATGGGGATGATGTTTTTTTGTTTCATTGTGTCTTTGGACCTTTTGTATTGCATTTGAACTTTTGTAATTAGTTCTATATTTTTTTATAAACCATGTTGGTATGAATTTTTCAGATTCATTATAACAAATATATTTGATGTTTTATGTATACATATTCTGGTAAATCATTCCCAAACCAAGATAAATGATACCTGAGAACTTGTTCTAGCCCGCGGGGACAGGGAATTCCCTTTGGCCCTTGTCACGGGATGGGTTTGGTGCCGGTATTGGTGGTGAGCAGATTCGGTTTGTGACAAAATGATATCAAAGCTGGTTTTTGTTTTTTGGTTATATTGCTATTTCAGTATGATTTGGGATAGACAGGAGGTAGGACTGTCGAGGCATATGGTTTTGGTTGGGAGTAGTGTGCCTCACTTGTACCTCTCGTGGAAGTCCATGAGTCACCAGGTGATGTTGGAATTTACAGATTGACTTCACTTCAAGGTGTGACGTGTGGGCTGTAGACCACACGTGGACATCGGGCAGAGGTGGAGTAGTTATTTATTTTATAACTAGTATGTGTTTATATTATTTATATTTGATATATTTGATTAAAATTTTCAGAATTGTGGTGTTTATTATAGTTTCGTGACTGTTGTATTTTGTTGCAACATTCCTCCCTAGAAAGCTCCCACGCGCCCTCAGAAGAAAGCTGGAGAGAGTTCTCCCACACAGATCAATCAGAGGCTAGTCGAGGCTATGGTCTGGGTTGTCCAAGCTCTAGGGCTGGGAACGAATCCTACTTCTATCCTTCCTAGGGTTTAAGGGATGGATCTTATAAAATATAAAGCTCAATAGTTTCTGAAAAACAATCCTCCTACTTTCTAAGGCATCTCATAACCCCAAAAAGTAGTGGAATGCCTCGAGAAGTTTGAGAATATGTTTGAGTTCCTAGAAACACCTGAGGAGCTCTAGGTGAAGTGTGCCTCGTTTTTGTTGAAGGGTCACACCCATAAGTGGTGGGAGTCAGTGCTTTAGGCTGGGAAGAATGAGCAGATGCATTTGGGAGTTTTCAATGATGTCTTCAATGAACAATACTACCTAGAGGTGTTGGCTTATTCTAGGTCGAGAGAGTTCATGGAGCATGTTCAGGGGAATCTATCTATGATGGAGTATGCCAACCATTTCACTGTGTTGGTTTGGAATGCTCCAAAAATTATCTCCAATGAGCAGGTGAATGCCCAGAGGTTTGAGAAAGGCTTGCGACCAGAGATATACTCCCAGGTGTTCTTATTTAAGCTGAGGACCTATGCTAAGTTTGTTGATTGGGCGTGCATGGTGGAGATTGATAGGAAAGGTAGTGATGGTTTCTCTAGTTCAATATCATCATTGGGCATTGTAATCTCCTCATAGAAGTAAAGGAAGTGGGAGGATCATGTGAAGAAAGATTTGGCAGTTCAGGCCACTCTTCTGGGCAGTTTTTTGTCTGTGGCTTCTGATGCGAGATTGGTCATGTGCTACCAGTGTGGGAAGCCAGGGCACATGCGACCAGCATGTCCACTTCTTCCAAATCCTTGTTACCAGTGTGGAGGTATAAGGAATTTTCAGTGTTTTGTGGTGTGACACGTCAACATCCATGTGGGGTATGGTCAATGGCTTAAATAGGAGTGCCAGCATAGTCCGGGCCATCTAGGATGGGCAGATCTCAATTTGGCAGTCATGGTGGTATGGATAGGTCATCTTATAGGAAGAGCCAGTTCATGGAACATCCACATACTAGTAGTCTTCCTCAGGTAGATACTGAACATATCCATGTAGTGGATCAAACACCAGCAGGATGAGTGGTAGGACCGTCGACAGTTCGAGGTACCGTTCTAATCGTATCTTCTATAGCTACTACTCTATTTGATACTAGATACTCTGTTTCATTTATATTTTCACTTTTTGTGGACATGGTGAATTTGAAAACATAGTTAATGTCTTTTTCAATGGAGTTGGTGACACCACTGGGAAAGAAGGAGTAGGGTCTCAGGTGCCCATCGTGTGCACTTTCTATGTCGGGGGATGAGATGGAGTGGGGTCTCTGGGTCTTAGACATGGATATTTTTGATGTCATACTTGGAATGGATTTTCTAGTAAACTTTCAAGCACACATCTATTGATATAGGTGGCGAGTGAGTTTCACATCACCTGATTGGAGTCGTAAGTTTTTTCGGGGAAAATGGGATCCTCAGTCAGGTCGCGCGGACCTACACTCCCAGAGTTGGGAAGTCTTAACTTCCAGTTATCATCTCTCTTGCTAGAGGATGATGTTATTTCCCCTTTAGGTGCAATACCCCATGTATTGATAGAGTTTCTAGAGGTATTCTTAGATAATTTCTCAGTTTTCCCCCTGGAGCGGGATGTGGAGTTTTCGATTGATCTGGGATAGGGAACACAACCCATATCTCTTCCCTCTTATCACATGGCCCTCAACAAGCTGATGTAATTAAAGATATAGCTAGATGACTTAGAATCCAAACGATTAATTCTCCAGAGCGTCTCTCTTTGGGCCGCTCCTGTGTTGTTTGTGAAAAAGGCTGACGGATCCCTCTGGTTGTGCATTGACTACCAGAAGCTGAATAAGGCTATAATTAAGAATAAATACCCTTTTCCTAGAATAGATGATTTCTTAGATCAGTTGGAGGGAGAAAAGTGGTTCTCAAAAATAGACTTCTGTTCAGGTTATCACTAGTTTAGGGTGAAAGAGTCAGATATCCCTAAGGCAGCCTTCCGAAGATGGTACGACCATTTTGAGTATTTAGTCACGTCATTCGGATTGACCAATGCTCTAACGATCTTATGGAACTCATGAACAGGGTGTTCCATTAGTATCTCGATTTCTTCATTGTGGTTTTCGTTGATAAAATTCTAGTATACTCTGACTCTGAGGAGGGACATGAACATCACTTGAGGATCGTTTTGGGTTAATTACAGGATCACCGCCTCTATGAATAGTTTTCAAAGTGCACTTTTTGGTTCAGGGAAGTGAGATTTCTGGGGAATGTGATCTCTAAGAAGTGGGTTTTAGTGGACCTTGAGAATAATAGTGTGGTTATGTCATGGGAGCATCAGAAGAATGTGTTCACGATCATAAGTTTCCTTGGCCTGGCTGTTCATTATAGGTGATTCGTTTGGGATACCTCTCGGCTTGCTTCACCGATGAATGCGCTCACCCGGAAAGGGGTAAAGTTATTATGGGGTCCAAAATGTCTAGCATCATTCGAGGAGTGAAATAGGTGGTTGACTACTTCCCCCATACTGATTTTTCCTGCATCCGGGACGAGGTATGTGGTCTATTGTGATGCTTCAGGTATGGGTCTTGGGTGCGTGCTTATGCAGGATGATCATGTGGTGGCGTATGGATCTCTCCAACTCTAAAAATATGGAAATAATTACCCGACTCACAACTTGGAGTTGGTAACTGTGATGCATTATTTGAAGACTTGGAATCACTACCTCTTTGGGGAGAATTTTGTGGTCTACTCTGATCACAAAATCTTAGCCTATATCTTCTCACAGAAGGACCTCAACTTGAGGTAGCGTCGATGGATCGAGTACTTGCAGGGGTTCGACTATGAAATTTTATATAACATAGGAATGGGTAATGTTGTGGTCGATGGTTTGAGAAGAAGAGTTCCAGTGTAGGCTTTGAGGAATTCCAGTGATGAGTGGGCTTTGATGGGGCTCTTTTCTTAGATGCTTGTAGAGACCAGGGAACACAGTGGAGGGGAATTCTTGGAATGTGTCTAATTGACTATTTCTCTGTTGGAGTTGATTAATTGGGAACAGCCCTATGATGATCTTTGTTAGTGGTTGATGTTGTTTCTTCATGGTGGGGAGACATCCTCTGATTGGTCGTCATCTCCTAATGGAATTAAGTTCTTCACGGGTAGTTCAGTAGTGCTGTTATCTCTGCGGAAGGTGGTGATGCCGGATAGACACCAGTCTCAGTGGGTTGTCCATCCAGTTTCCATTAAGATGTATTATGATGTCCTCCTATAGTTTTGGTGGCCCAGTATGAGACGGGACATAGCGGAATTTGTGTCAAGATGCTACAAATTCTAGTAAGTGAAAGCAGAGCACCAAAGGCCCTATAGTTTTCTCCAAGAACTACCCATTCCTACCTGGAAGTGGGACGAGGTCGCCATGGACTTCATTGTTGGCTTACCTCGTACACCTCGGGGTAAGAATGCCATTTCGGTGGTGATTGATTGCATGACCAAATCAGACCACTCTATTCCAATAAAAGATTCAACTAAAGTGGATGAGTTAGGCCATTTGTATCTTCAGGAATTGGTGAGACTCCATGGTGTACCATCAGCAGTTGTCTCAGATAGAGACCCCCACTTCACTTCTGTATTTTGGGAAGGCCTACAGAAGGCCTTGGGGTATCAGATTAAGATGATAAAGACATACAACCCTCAGACGGATGGTCAGACAATACATGCGAATCATATTTTGGAGGACATTCTTCATTCATGTGTCTTAGACAATGGAGGTTCTTGGGATAACCATTTGGGATTGGTTGAGTTTTCTTATAATAACAGTTACCAATACTTGATTTGAATGTCCCATTTTGAGGTGCTCTACGATCGGCCATATCGGTCCCCCTATGTTGGGATGAGTTAGGAGAGACTTCACTGTTGGGGCCAAGACTTATGCAGGAGACATCTGAAAAGGTCAAGTTGATCACGAAACACTTGTTGACAACTTAGAGTCATCATAAATTTTATGCTGATCGGAGGTATCAAGACAATGATTTTTTTATGGGTGACATGGTATTCATGAAAGTGGCCCCTCGTCTGGGACATCGTCGATTAGGGAAGCAAGGTAAGCTGATGTCGCAGTATTTAGGGCCCTTTGGGATCACCAAGCATATTGACAAGGTGGCATACATGTTGGATTTACCTTCTCAATTTACATCCATCCATGATGTCTTCCATGTCTCTCAGTTAATGAAATACAACCCTGATCCATCCCATGTGTTGAGTTGGGAAGAACTGGAGCTAGAGCATAATTTTTTGTTATTGAGAGGCTGGTGAAAATAATGGACTCCCAAGAGAAGGTGCTTCAATATAAGTCTATTATATTGGTCCATGTTCATTGGCAGCATGTTAATGATACAAATCAGATATGGGAGCAGAAGTCATGGGTTGAGGAAGAGTATTCATTCCTATTTTCTGATCAAGCTTCATGTTGACTTTCCGTGAAAGAAAGTTTTCATGGTGGGAAGAATTGTCACATAAATGAAATATTTTAAATCTATTTTTCATTTAATTTATATTCATGATTTGTTTTTGGGGTTTCCAAAGGTTTTATGGAGGAATATGTGAGTTTTCATGAATTGGGCCAAACCGTGAGCCCAATTCCAGATTTAAAAATAAATTTTGTTTCTTTTATAACATTTTCATTTTTTAATATTTTCCACTCATTCCAATTATTAAATGTTATAACCTGACATATTAACTCCACAGTAAAAATTAGGAACCTTTAGAAATCTATAATCATTGTGTATTTTGGTTTTTAGTTTAGGTATTGGGCCTGCCCGGAAGCACATATCCAGTTTTAAAAATAAATTGTATTTATTTAATAACTTATTCAATATTAGGAATTTTTTGGTGATTTTAAGTCTCACATGATCCCGTTTCACCAAGCCTCGCGACCAGCATCTTTTCCCATTTTTTTGAGCTCTTACAAATCTCGATTTAGGGACAAATATACCAGGGTTTCTCAAATCTTCCATATTTGAGGAGGTAAGTTCTTTCCATCATAACTCTTTCAATTCTTACTCCTTTTCTCCCCTTTCCATGAAGTTTCTTCACGATTTATTGAAGTACCAAATTTCCAGAGGGTATGTTTTCTAACCTAGGGTTTAATATTGAGTTTTCTGGGTCATTTACTGTGGTTTTATGATAGATCTCGGTCCCTCTTGGTGTGGCGGTGGTGCGATTCGATTTTCACACAAAGGATTCAAGATTTTTACTAATTTGGTAGGTGAATCCACATTGTATGAAATTGTTGTGACATAGCTACTGTGTTTATTATATTTTCATGTTTAACCCATTAATTTGGTGTGGCAAAATTTTGTTTTAGTGGTGCTTTTAATGCAAGTGAATTTGAAGGTCCAATTTCATGTGAAATTTGTTGTTTTTTCATATAAATATTTTATTAGTTGATTAAGGGATGAAATTTAATTATTTAGTTGGCCTTATTGAACATTATTAAGTCTGAAAATATCGTTTTAAATGTTATTATTATTTTTTGGTTGCTATGAAATTGGTTTTGGGAGACATTTGTTAAGAAAATTTATTTTGAGTACCAATTTGGTGTTGAATTGGGTGTTTGACATGGGTATTCTATGCGATGTTCATTAGGATTGTTTTTTAACTAAAGTAATGAGTATAATGAAATATTTAGGGTGTGTTGGATTTTGTTTTGATAAATATGTGTATGAATATGGTTTTCAAGTGGGGTTTTCAATGAGTTTTGTGTGCAAAACAAGGAAAGACTTGGAAAGTTGTTTTATTGAAACTCAAAGTGTTTCGTTGTGTGTTTTAAATGGTATAAAATGTGTGTAGCAACTGTAATGATTGTCTATTACCAGTGGTGGTGTTTTATATGAAAATGGATATATGTATCATTCTGAAATTGTTTGAGCACAATGGAGGAAGCCCGGGTACCTTGGTGGGGAAGATCTGTACTAGTACGACTAGTGCACCAGATAGGTTTTTTCCCTGTTTCACCTAGAATTTGGATTATGAAAACTCTAAATAAAACATGTGGATTATTATTGGGGACTAATAGGTTATGGTTATGTTCTCTACCAGTGTCTCCTGCATGAGAACCGATTTTACTATGGTTATTTTACATCGAGGTATGAGGTACATGGGGCCCAAAACTATCTAGTTCCTAGGGGTATTCTGGATTTTTTTACTCATTGTGTTTGTGGTATTTTCCCAGGTATTAGGGTGTTTTTGGAAGTAATTTACAGTAGATAACATTTCTATTTAAATGCATGAACATTATGATAACTTTATATTTAAAACTTTTTTCAATTTAAAGTTGCATTTCTTGGATTTTATCACTACTTTTCTTTGTGTATTAAAACTGATTTCTTTTTGATATTGTAGTGCATGATATTGGGAATAATTGGGTGGTAAACTAATTGTATTAGTATCACACCCTACTTACACACCTTTTCTATAAGTATACTTGGTTATGTTTTACTCAGGTAAAAGAAAGGCTAAGGGTGATGGCAGTTCAGGGTGTTAGTCCCCATCCTTGGGGTGGAGTTGTGGTGACGGCTTGGGGGTGATGACCCCTTGTCATGTAGAGTCCATGGGGATGTTTTTGGGTTGTTTCATTGTGTATTTGGACCTTTTATATTGAATTTTAACTTATTAATTCAGTTATGGATTTTTTGTATAAACCTTGTTGGTATGAATTATTCAGATTCATTTTATCAAATATTTTTGAAGTTTTATGTATACATATTCGGGTAAATCATTCCCAAACAAAGATAAATGATACCCGGGAACTTGTGCCAACCCATGGGTATAGGGAACACCCTTTGGGACTTGTCACAGGCTAGGTTTGGTGCTGGTATTGGTGGTGACTATATTCGGTTTGTAAAAAATATCATATTATTCCATACCTTATTTAATGACTCATGATTTATGTTATATGATTTTTTTAAATTTATTTTTATATGTATATTGATTATACCCATATAATGATCTAATACTCCATTATGATCTATAATTATTATCACTTATGTTTACCCTTATTATGAATCTGATATCACCTATTTTTTTTGATTCTAATCATAATGTTATGATGATGAAAATAACTTATGTTAATTTTATAAGTGATATAGTATTTTTTTTATTAAGGATTCATTTTAAAAAATGATGTAAAATAAGACGATTATGAAACTTTCTTCAAAGACACTAACATATTAGGTCCTTGGGTTATGAAAATATTTCTGAAATATTTTAATTAAACCACAGTATCATGGTATTATTTATATATGTTCATCTTGGGTCACCATGGTTGGTATATGATTGGTGTTTAATTATTTCATAGGATTACTTTAGTTATAGTATGAATTAAGTTTAGATAACGTTACTTAAAACCCTAGGGATAATTTTGAATGCTAATTCTATGTATAGAACATTCTAATGTTTTGGAAAAGTAGCAATTATGTGCTTATCTTTGAAATTATATCCATATCTGGATTCTACAACGTGATGTGGGCTCTAGAACATATATATCTAGGTGTAATAAACATGAAGTGTTCTTGTTGGGTGTTAACTAAATCATCCCTTGGAGATCCAAAAGGAATCATAACTACACTCCTTTATTGAGAGTCCTAGTGGAGAATCTTTTGTCAATCACATTCTCTTAATGAACTTCTATAATGGATTAGAATATATATCTACTCTAGTTATAAAAAATATCATGGATGACGTAGATTAAAATCATATATATTTATAACATAGGATATTCACATCATTTATGAGTTTATTATTATATTCTTATAGTTTATTTATTTATTTATTTTCTCATAAACCGACATTCCTTTATTTTTGTAATGAATGATCAAGGAGAATCAAAGTTAACAATGGATGAAATGAAAAATGAAAATATTTCCCCAATGTGAAAACTAATGGGATGAAAAATAGAGTGAAACCATATGGGATAACTCTATGCTACTTTATGGGTAACAAAACAATCCTTATTGAAATAATAAACAAAAAAACTAAGGAAAAAAATTATTATTGATTCTTTCTAAAAACAACATCCAGCCTCTTTAGTACATCTTCTAACCCACTATTTTTTGAACAATCGATCAATGAGATAGAAAATATATTTTTTTCATCCACTGATAAAGACATGATAATGAAATTTTATGAATTTATCATCTAGAAGGTGAGGCCAATGAATGGTGAACACTCATTAATAATATTAAAATGAAGGAATAATATTGCATTATAATATATGAGGGGTTTACGAATGTATTTTTTTATAAATATTTTTAGAGAACTCATTGAAAATATATATCAAGAATTCTGAGTGTTAAAAATGAGGATCAATTAGTGAGTACCTATTAAGTGAAATTCATGATACATTCAAGGTACGTCTCCTTTTTTATATTTTTACCCCAGGTATAAGATCAAATGAATCTTTAGTGGACTAAAAATAAGTCTTGAAATGAATTCCAACTGATATACATTAACAGAAATAAGTAGGTTGTTGGAAGTGAACTAATGGTTGGAATTGAATTTTAGGAATTTTATTATTCCAGCAAAGATAAAAGGAAGAAAGAAAATTAATAAAAATAAAATGTAAAATCTCATCATGGAAATAAATTCAAATAACCTATATGCCAAAAACCACAAAGTAATTACCCAAAAAAATTGAATTAAAGGAACTCAGAAATTTTTCAAGTGTGGAAAGTGTTTCCATTATAATCATTATTTTCTATAAGGAGAAATTTCTGGAAAATATAATGGTGTGGACGAATTTATAGTTCTTCAAATACAATGAGATAGGGAATTTGGAAAATTAATTCCCTAATACAAAAGATAATTAGTATAGTATACAAGAGAGACCTCTGAGACAAAAGGGACAAGGAATAACTTATATAGGGACTAACAAAAAAGAGGATCATCATAATTAATTTACAATTATCATCCACTGTATAATTTATTATTGAATATATATTTTTAATTAATATGGATTTAGTATTTCTAATAAGATTTATAAGAGCATTAAATCACAACCATATTGATTTTACTATTGATGAAAAATAGTTTTTTCATTTTATACAAATTTTAAGATTATGGTAATTATTATAATGATAATATAATTATATTTCTATTATATGAATTTAATAATGTATTGGTTCTCTCTACATATAGGGAAACATTATATAAAATATTGATATCCTAATAAACTGTTATATTATATCAATTAAAAGCTTATTATGAACACACATTAGAGGAAAATAATATAATGCACATCTATATACCATATAATGATATCCCCTAGCTCAAATGGTGGGATAAATAATTCAATTTTTGGGATATGTCTATTCTGAGGAAAAAATATTCTTTGATCTTTTTCATTGTTAATATATCTTATGAAAAGAAAATTTGATTCATATATATATTTTAGACACCCTTATTTATTTTCATTAGTTGATGATGATTAAAATTTTGAGGATAGAGTTTATTTATGGTGGGATAATGTGACTCTCTATGTTTTAGGAGACATTAATAATTTTTCTTATAATTATAAATAATATTTCACTATTATTTGAAAATAATTAATAATTGATTAGATATAGGAATGTACATCGTATGAACAAATATAAGAAAAAATAATTAAATTAAAATGGATCTTTATAATGAAGGTACATGGAACCTTGTATCATATACAATACATTATTTTATATTTTTGAGGATTAAATCGACTAAAATTGAAAAACTTAAAAGGTGAAAATAAATTAAAATGAGTAATATCTTTAGAAATTGAAACACTCATAGAACATCATTACCTTAACGAATCACCATTAGTAAAAAACCTACATCGGGATAGAATACCATTAATGAATAAATAATATTGTGGGTTCTAAAATGAAAACTATAGAAACGGAAATTATTGGCGGAATAAGTTAACTAATTTTATATATAGAAAAGAAATTTGTGAAGTGAAAATATAGTGATTTCAAATATGGTAACTAATAATATAGTCCTTATAAATATGGTTATTTCAGATATTTTTTTTCGTTATATATCTAATAGGTATACTGATGTCAGGTACTCTTATGTAGTAAATTTAATATAATATAACTCATAATGAAATAATTATATAATATAAAATTATGAAATGTATACATATTTATACCTTACATATAAATATTAATATTTTTATTAAAATTTGATACCACTTTTTTTAAAAAATAAAGACTATAATATTAATGGATAAGTAAAATATAATTTTACAATATAATTAAAAAATCAATGGTATTTGTTAAAATGTATTTAGTAAAAAAGTAATTTAACTTTAAAAAATACTAATTTTTATGTATTATATAATTTTTACAAATAGATTAGATTGGAAATTTTCAAAATATTATTATATATTAACTAATATCTTATCATCAATTACATTTGAAATTGAAAATAAATATTAATAAGAACACACAATGTTTTTAAACATCATTTTTTAATTAAATGAGTTTTTAATAAATTTTTTAGGATTATTTTCAAATTATATTTAATATTTTTGAGAATATGAATAATGTAATACTATATTAATTATTTTATTTATAATTTCCTAATTTTCTTATAGTGATGTTTTATATTTATTTATAAAATTTATTTTAGGTGAATAGACCAATATAGTAATAAATTGTCTTTTATAAAAATATTATTATATATGAATGACATAGAAAATTATAAACCAATTGTATTATATATATGTGTATTTTATAATTGATATTATAGTTTAAAAAAAATTTAGATTAAGAAATTATATTTGATATTTTAAAACTCAAGTAATATTTTCCCTAATATTATACTAATAGATTATACATTTATTATACTAAAATTAATTTTTAAAATATTTCATAATTAAATTAATATAAATTGAATGTAACTTTATAATAAGTGGGTATAAATTATATAATAAGTAAAACTTCATTTTTATGCATAAATATTATATTACCATAGGTATAAACTAATTACGTCGATTGAAGCTTAAATGGAAAAGGTAATAATTAATGGGATAAGGGGATAAAAACATTTTTATAATTTAGTTTATTATAAATTTTAGATCATATCTCACTCTCTAATCAATATTGTTTTTCTATTTTTGGATCAGTATGACATGTTTATCATGTGTTATATTTATATAAAGTTAAAATATTTAAAAAAATGTCATTCTCACCACATATAAAAGGAGCATCTCATCACCCCTTCTATACCACACACAAAAATTAGTTTCATATTAGAATATAACAATTAAACCATTCCATAGAATCCATGTTAATTATCCAAATATTATGGTCATAAAATATTATACTCAGTCAATCCCTTATAATAAATCTTCTAAGAGAAACCCAAAGTTATCAACATAAGTTTAATCATTTCACTAACATCATTTCCTTTTTTCATTAAATTTAAAATTTGTTTTTCAAAATTGTATAAAATTAATTTACTATTTATAATATACTAAATTTAATTATATTTTAGTAATAATCATTATTGAACTATCCCCTTTGGTCTAAACAAATTAGAAAATGTAAATTGTACGTATTTACACACTACCCTATCCATAAAAAGAAATCTTTTTTGTTTCCATTCCTTCATTAAAAAGATGGTAAAAATAATTTACATAAGATATATTTATGAAAAGAAAAACATTATTTAGGTTTTTAAAATAACAAGTTTTATTTTCCATTTTTTCTGTATTATGTTTATGAAATCATTATCCAAGTGTATGTACGGACTATCACCTGCACAAAATGGTATATTATGTATTAAAATACAACATTAATTATTAGTTAAAAATTATAATTGATGATTTTATATAATATAGAGGATTATTAAATATCATAAAAATGTTTCTTTATATATTTCAAAAAAATAATGAATGTTATTAGGTAATCCATCAATATTTTTATAAATAACTAGAAATAAATTCATCATCGAATTCATTTTCATGAAATGTGACAAAACACTAATATAATGGGATTATAACATTTTAGGTCATTATAAGAAAAACATTCCAGTTGATTATATTATCTAGGAATGATAAAATTTGAATCAAATATGGGGTACTGAAAAAGACATCATAGAGCATGTGCGATGTAATTAGAGTTACTATCACCCAATTTTAAAAATAAGTTACAATTGACTAATGTATTCATAATAAATGATCATAGATGAATTAATAAAATTTTAATTTACAAATATATAGTTCTAAAATATAGTATTATTATATTTATATTTTTATATTAATTTAGATAACATTAGAGTAAGAGAGGATAATGGTTTGTAGATTTAATGACTCAAATATTTTTTTGATTTGTAATAACATTGCATTGATTGAAATCTCCCAAGATTGAATTATCAAAACACAAGAGTATTTTACATTTTATTTCTATATTATTTATCTAGAAAAAAAATTGATTATAACATATGTCATCTTCCTTGATGAATCTATATTTTCAAAAAATATAAACTTTTCCTATGTATAGATTTCATCATTTTTAATGGATATACATTTTTTAAATCCCTAAAATGGTCACCTTTACCTTCTAGGAAAATTTTCTATAATAACCATTTATCATTTTATTCCCATTTATTAATTTTAAAATAATGGTATCAATATTCATTTTAATGACATTGGTTTTCAATAATCTTAATTCAAAATTCATAAGTGGTTTTCCATCCACCAATACTTAATTATTTTATATTAAACACTACATTTATTTTTCAACATTTATATATATTTTAAGACTATACTTTTTGGAATTTAAATTTTAAAAAGTATGGCTTTATCAAAAGTTGTCACTTCATATTTTAAAATATTTATTTTCTATATCAATGTTACTTCTAATTTTACAACATTGATGAAATCATTTTCTTAAAAAAACTTTTTTGATTTTACTACAATTTTACTATTTATATTTTAATATTTCATTTATTTAGAAATTTATTTTTTTGAATCAAATTTAAAATTTATTATGACATTATTTCATAGGGTGATCCAATTTTTGCATCAATGATTTATTTTTGATATTGCCCTAGAATTGAATGAGTTTGTTTATACTTGATCTAATGTTTTTATTATTTATGTTGATTAATTATAAAATCATTTTTTTGTAATGATATTTTCAAGTGATACAATCCTATGAATATATTCCACAATTAAATATAATATTTTTTCACACCTATTATGAGAAACTAGAAGTTCTATGGCATCATTCAATAAGCTGGTTTTATGAATGGTTGATTTTTCCTGATGGGAAACATAAAATACATGTTATATAGGTTTAGAGACTCATAAGAAATTACGACACCTTATTATAGTGGTTTCCCATGGTAATATTTATGATATGAGGTTGTGAGAATAGGTCCATCAAATTAGAAGTCCATATTACTTTTTTCATTGGATGTTCTTATATACGGACATGTTTATATATCCATACACAATTTTACTATCACTAAGGGATATTGTTGTAGAGACCCGAAGCTTGACGTACATGGACATTAGATTACTTTTGCCGAATACTTAATACATAACAAAAATAGACACACAAGGACCGTAAATGTTTAGTGTCTTTGGAAACTGGGAATGTAATCCTCTAATTGTGGTGAAAGATCTTCAACATCTCCCATAAAGATCTTACCCTTTTTTTCTTACCTAAAACATTTCTTTATATCCTGGGAAAAGAAAACATAAAAAGGGTGAGGTCAAATGCTCAGTAAGGGTAAGGATGGATAAAATAAAACATACCATATACATTTGATCTTAAAAAAACATGAACATTAAAAATCTTGAGCAACGACATAAAACATGGAAGTACATAAGGCATAGACCATAATGGAACATAAATCATGATAAAATAGAATGGGAATAAAACATGTAGTTGTGGCATCCATTAAGCACATGTAATTATTTCCATAGTAGCCAAGGCATTGCTTCCAAGACCATCGTAGTGGACAAAGTCCCTTTTTGAATCGAGTTCACTCCTCGTTTCAGTCCTGTTTTACTGAAACAGTTTAACCTGCCGTTCCAGCCATGTGTATATCATGAGATATAAATCTTTACCCAATTCATTGGAGGGATATATAGGTCCCACCCATCTCATAATGAAATCATTCTTACTTGTTCCACAAAATAAACATATATCATTCATAATAACCCAACGAATAAAATGGGTTTCATAAACATTATCCCATCATCACATAATCCACATAAAAGAAATGGATATCATTTCAAAATAAGAAAAGTGAAACCATGTAAATCATAGAGACATTACACTTGAAACATACACAAATGAAATAATTTCAACTTAGATGGAAAATGGTTTTGATAAAACACTTGAAATGAATTCTTGATGAAAATATCCTTTCTTCTTCAAAATCAATTACTTTTCACAAAACTTCATGCAATTTTAAAAGAAAGAGATTTTGTTGAAAATAGTCATGAAATATTTTGAAGGAATATTCATGAAAATAAGGCTTTATAAAACTGTAAAAATCCGTTCGTGCCGTATAAGTTACAAAAAACATTCTTTTTGTACTTTTTCCGGAAAAGTCAAAAAGTAACTTGTAAGGTAAACAAAATAAAGATTCCTTATATACAATGTATTAAAAGTAAAAAAATGGGTAAAAAAGACTTTAAACAAACAAGAAAACACTTTTATAAAACATGGACATGGATGATAGAAATAACCCCAGTAAATACTTACGAATATGCAATCTCGGATAAAAACAAGATTTGCATAATTATCCCTTACCTTAGGTCTGATTTTCTTTGTAAGTGTCCGAACCTCCTCTTCTTTGAAGCTCCTATTTGAGAACTCCTCTATGGGAACTAAAATTGGTCTTTGAAGAAGACCAGGACCTCTAGGATGTTTTTAGGGATGTGGAGAAGAGAATTGGGCAGCGGTTGGCCGAGAATGAAGTCTCGAAGTGGTGTGTGTAAGAGAGGGAGGAGGTGCCCTTTTATAAGGGAGGAGGGGGGCACCTTTGGAATTCTTAAAAATATTAATTTATAATAAATATAACCCCATATAAAAACCTCCAAAAACGACTCATATTCAAATATAGGATGAGATATGGTTGTACTCTCATCAGACAATAAAATTTAGACATGTTAGGAAATTATTTTAAACATTATCAACTTGATTTATCCTTACTTAATCAATTTAATTTTATTTGTGGTAATAACATTATAAATTTTAAATTATAACAAATAATTACTTATTTGTGGTGAATTGTCTATAATTTGACACTTTAAAACATTATATACCATAAAAAGTTAAATTTATAATATTTATATATTTTTGTGATTTTTAAACAATTTTAAAATATTTTATTTTTATAATATAACAATATTGTCAATTTGGATACTATTCATTTATTTGAATTTAAATAAAATACATACAGAAGATATGTTCGAACTAAAAGCTTTAATAGATTCATAAAAGGTCATATGTATCTATAAAATTAGTGGAGAACATTAAATAGTTCATATAATATTTATTTTATTATTTTTAAAACCATTTATTTGGTTTATCTCTTAATAAAATAATTACAACAAAATTTTTTTATAATTATTTAATATACTTATTTTTTGCATAGAAATTAAAAAAAAAAATCCTATGATGAATATATATCTATTACCTTTCACAATAATACTTTTACTAGAATTTATCATCTTAAAATCACAATATGTAAATTGTTATATTTATTAAATTATGAAGGTGACAACTTTGGAATCATTTGAAATATAATAATATAAGGGTCATAATCACTATTATAACACTCCAAACGGTTATATATTAGGTCATTGGATGATTATGGTGTATATATATATTACCAATATGTTTTGGTCTGGTTTGTGGAACTTTCAATCGGTATTATTAATTCAATAAAAACTATATTACTGATTATTCACTTAATAAATAATTTATGCATCATTAATGTATCACCATTAATGATAATTATTTAATAACTAAAAATTATAAATAAATTATCATGATGTATATACATTTATTAGATTTCTAGAGACTATTCATGTTTGAAGTTTCATGAAGTTTATCACTAAATTAAAATTAATATACTTATAATATTTAAGAGAGTGACATGTTGTCACTTTCTTTGGTTTTAATAGTAATTATGTTATTTTCATAGAAAAAAGTCCATTAAATGATTCTAATCTGACCCTTAGGTGATATGGGTCGACTATTAGGCATCAAATAGAATTTTGGCATGTGTTAGGGTAATTTATTAATATTATATTTACCCTTAAATACCCGATTTACCTTTAACTATGGTAAATAAAATTACCGTAGTTACTATTCATAATTTCCAAAAATAAAATGTAGCCTATTAACATAATTTGGACCCACTGATTCCAAATATGGAATCAATTTTTCCAAATTCAATACACAAAAGTTTCAGAAATAAAATTAAAATTAATCCCGTTGTAAAAAAAACGGGTTTTTCTTTAAAACATTGCAAAAGATTGAATTGATTTAACCTACGAATTTAATGTAAAATCAATGCTAATGACATACATTATATTAAATGGTAAAAATATATTCTATTTATACTTTAAAACCATTCAATATTATAATTTTACCATATAAATTATTGCGATGAAAAAAATTGTTTTTAATTAAAATATAGCATGTTTTTAATATTCATCAAAATATGAAATTTACCAGAATAATATGAAAATTTTATAAAAAGTAAACTTTCATTTCTTGATTACAAAGAAGAATTTTATTTTGTCTAATTAAAATTATAAACATGTCAAAAACTATATTTAAAGTGGGTGCGCCATCAAAAGGCGGCAAAACTGCATTTTTTAAAAAATACTAATTTTACCTGAAAATTTTATTTTGTTCTTATACCATGTTCTAGAAAATTTGTAAGATGAATAATAATGTTATAAAATTCAAAATTTATTTAATAATATTAATAATGGCTAGTTCATAATAATATTATAATAATATATCTTTGTTTAGTAAAACCCGATATTGCGTACAACACACGCTATCGAGGAAGGTTGCGATTGCGTGTAATGCAAGCCAAGTCAGGGTTGCGTGTTGTGAAAGAATCCTTCGTTGTTTCATATAAAAGAATCCAACCATATTTCATTTATACATTGAATATATATATATACTCAATGTTGCGTAGAATAAATATTATCAAAATTGTGTGTAACACGATCCAAGAATAGTGTTGCGTATACTGCAAGCTATTACGGTGTTGCGTATAGCTTAAGGTAATCAGGGTGTAGCATACAACAGAAGACATTAATGAAATTAAAAGAATATTTGGCATAAAATCTCGGGGTGTTACATTCTACCCCACTTAAAATGAATTTCTCCCTCGAAATTCGTCGGGGTTATAAATGGTTTAGTACTGAAAATTTTGTTTAATAGAAACCCACATCGTAAAAAGGAATACCAAAACATGGATTTAAAAACTTAAGTATGAAATGTAATGGTTACCCAAATTAACTCATCACTGGGTTTCCACGTAGGAGAACATAGGTGAAAATATGGATATGGAAGAAAATTCTAACAATCAAGTTCTGATGGAGCGTGGTAGAGAACATGGCTATGAAAAAGCCAACAATCACAAAGCTATTGATTTGTGATGATCTAAGGTACCATCTGATTCATTATATATAAGGGAACTAGGAAAACATTTTTGGTTTTCAATATCATTTCCCAAAAGATGATGAATTAAAAGAAATACTTGCATGATTTTGGTAAAATCTCACTGTTTTTCGTGAATTGAACAATTTACACTTCTTCCCTTAAAGAAATGAAGTTGAATTTGTTATTCGTGATGTGTTAGTAGATCATGTGATAGAATGATGGGTCATTCCATCTCATTCAAACAAAAGGTTAGCAAAAGTTATAAGTCCATCTTATGGTAAGATTAATCGTATATGGTTCCAAAAATGAACTTATACTTCATATATCATACCACTTAATAAAATAAAACTCGTTTCTACTAACCAGGGACTTCCTGTAGTCAAGTGGTAGGTGATAAAGTCCAGTCACACTTCGGTTGTTGGTTCGATTCCCACAGCCTTGTTCGACACGATGGGTTGTCACCCGTCCTGCAGGTTTTCCTTTTTCTAAAACTATATTACAATAACATCCCATCAATAATATCGAAAAAACTTCTATCCTTAAACAATACTAACTTATGTACAACATAATCCATTCCAATCTTTGGATTATCCATAATACTACAGTCTACTCTCATAATATAGTGAAAATGATTACTAGAGATTTAATACCATCGTTGATCCCCATATATCATAAGATATGTCTTGTTGGTCACATTCCAAACATTCTAAGGCCATAATCATGTATTCTCTTGAAAAATGAATACCCATTGAACCTTAGTGAAAACATGAATGTAGTTAAAAGTTAACATTTTCCACATACCAAAATCCTCAAAATTCAATATACTCAAACCATGATATCACTTAGTCCTTATATCAATCATGAGCTCATGAATACAATCAAACATCTCATTATCATCTTATTCCTTCATTATGCGCATATCATCTACTTTACAAAAACATCTGAATAACCTTCCATGGTTACTGGTACCATTCAACATATACATTCAAATACTTTTAGGAAAAACAATAGTATAACAATCCTTAGATGATTCTTTATTCCATAATACCATTAACTATACAACATCACTCTCAATAAACATATAGTCATTCCACTACCTTCTAAAACAACCGACTAAGCTTCAACACTTCTTCCAACTCATATATCATTTGTAGTCTCCTCATCATCATCCACATAAATACTACCCATATGACCATGCTGATTATCTTCATGAGATTTTCCATTAAGGAATTGGTTTGCATAATGCCCGTATATTCCACATTTAAAACATTTAACCATTGTTGATGTCGTAGCAATACCATTATCCTCATCCCTGGTGTTAACTAAACATTTTTTTTTGCACTTACTGGATTTGTGTCCTTCTTTTCCACTCCCAAAACATCTTCCAGTTCCTTTGAAACATTCTACTTGATGCCTCTTCCCACAAGATTTACATAGGAGAAATTGAACTTTCTTTCCTCTATGATCATCATGAAACTCAGTCTTTCTCTTATTAGTCGAGTCAGGAAACTTAACAAATTTTACTTTACTGATCATATTATGAGATTTCTGATTCGGCATAATAATGATGTTTGGACGTCAAATCCCATTTCATTTGGTTGCTCATGAAGAATATCATTCCATTGTCCATCATATCCTCCATTATCGTGAATCATCTTGTTTCCAGCCATTTCCTAAAACCCAAAAAGAATAGTGCGAGAGGAAAAAATCATAATAAAGGGGGAGTAACTTCAATATCTAACATCTTTGGTTTAATCTAGTATCGTTACCATAGTTCTAGGACTATATCCTATACGTATACTTATCCTTAGGGACATCCCTAGACATACCTTAGAAATATCTCTAGGGATCTCACTAACGTTTTCACATCCTAGTTTCCAAAGGTTGACTAAACCTTTCCTCTGATACCAACTGTAGAGATCCGAAGCTTGACGTACATGGACATTACATTACTTTTGCGGAATACTTAATACATAACAAAAACAGACACACAAGGACCGTAATAGTTTAGTGTCTTTGGAAACTTGGAACGTAATCCTCTAATCGTGGTGAAAGATCTTCAACAACTCCCATAAGGATCTTCCCCCTTTTTTTCTTACCTAAAACCTTTCTTTATATCCTGGGAAAAGAAAACATAAAAAGGGTGATCTCAAATGCTCAGTAAGGGTAATCATGGATAAAATAAAACAAACCATATACATTTGAACTTAAAAAAAACATGAACATTAAAAATCTTGAGCAACAACATAAAACATGGAAGTACATAAGGCATAGACCATAATGGAACATAAATCATGATAAAATAGCTTGGGAATAAAACATGTAGTTGTGGAATCCATTAAGAACATGTAATTATTTCCATAATATCCAAGGCATTGCTGCCAAGACCATCTTAGTAGACAAAGTCAGTTTCTTAATCGAGTTCACTCCTCATTTCAGTCCTGTTTTACTGAACCGGTTTAACCTGACGTTCCAGTAATGTCTATCTCATGAGATATAAATATTTACCCAATGCATTGGAGGGAGATATAGGTCTCACCCATCTCATAATTAAATCATTCTTATTTGTGCCACAAAATAAACATACATCATTCATAATAACCCAACGAATAAAATGGGTTTCATAAACATCATCCCATCATCACATAATCTATACAAAAGAAATGGATATCATTTCATAATAAGAAAAGTGAAACCATGTAAATCGTAGAGACATTACACATGAAACATACACATATTATATAATTTCATCTTAGATGGAAAATGGTTTTGATAAAATACTTGAAATGAATTATTGAGGAAAATATCTTTTCTTCTTCAGAATCAATTTCTTTTCACAAAACGTCATGAAATTTTAAAAGAAAGAGATTTTGTTGAAAATAATCATAAAATATTTTGGAGGAATCTTTATGAAAATAAGGCTTTATAAAACCGTAAAAATCCGTTCATGTCATATAAGATAAAAAAAAATTCTTTTCGTACTTTTTCTGGAAAATTCAAAAAGTACCTCGTAACGTAAACAAAAGAAAGATTCCTTACATACCATTTAGTAAAAGTAATAAAATGGGTAAAAAGGACTTTAAACATACATGAAAACACTTTTATAAAACATGGGAATGGATGATATAAATAACCCTAGTAAATAATTATGAATATGCATTCTCGGATAAAAATGAGATTTGCAAAATTATCCCTTACCTTAGGTCTGATTTTCTTCATAAGTGTCCAAACCTCCTCTTCTTTGAAGCATCTCTTTGAGAACTCATCTTATTGAACTAAAATTGGTCTTTGAAGAAGACCAGGACCTCTAGGATGTTTCTAGTGAAGTGGATAAGGGAATTGGGCAGGGGTTGGCCGAGCTTGAAGGCTCAAAGTGGTGTGTGGAAGAGAGGGAGGAGATGCCCTTTTATAAGGGAGGAGAGGGGCACCTTTGGAATTCTAAAAAATATTAATTTATAATAAATCTAAACCTACATAAAAACCTCAAAAAATGACTCATATTCGAATATAAGATGAGATAGGGTTGTAATCTCATCATCCAATAAAATTTAGACATGTTAGGAAATTATTTTAAACATTATCAACTTGATTTATCCTTACTTAATCAATTTAATTTTATTTGTGGTAATAACATTCTAAATTTTAAATTATAACAAATAATTACTTATTTGTTGTCAATTGTCCATAATTGGATACTTTAAAACATTATAGACCATAAAAATTTAAATTTATAATTTTTATATATTTTTGTGATTTTTAAACAATTTTAAAATATGTTATTTTTATAAAATAACAATATGTCAATTTTGACACTATTCATTTATTTGAATTTAAATAAAATACATACAGAAGATATGTTCTAAATAAAAGCTTTAATAGATTCATAAAAGTTCATATGTATCTATAAAATTAGTGGAGAACATTAAATAGTTCATATAATATTTATTTTATTATTTTTAAAACCATTTATTTGGTTTATCTCTTAATAAAATAATTACAACAACATTTTTGTATAATTATTTAATATACTTATTTGTTGCATAAAAATTAAAAATAAAATCCTATGATGAAGATAAATCTATTACCTTTCACAATAATACTTTTACTTGAATTGATCATCTTAAAATCACAATATGTAAATTGTTATATTTATTAAATTATGAAGGTGACAACTTTGGCATCATTTAAAATAAAATAATATAAGGGTCATAATCACTATTCTAAGACTCCAAACGGTTATATATTAGGTAATTGGATGCTTATGGTGTATATATATATTACCAATAAGTTTTGGTCAGGTTTGTGGAACTTTTAATGGGTATTAGTATTTCAATAAAAAATTTATTACTAATTATTCACTTAATAAATAATTTATGCATCATTAATGTATCACCATTAATGATAATTATTTAATCCTTAAAAATTAAAAATAAATTATCATGATGTAGATAATTGTATTAGCTTTCTGGATACTATTCATGTTCGATGTCGCATGAATTGTATCACTAAAGTAAAATTAATATACTTATAATATTTAAGAGAGTGACATGTTGTCACTTTCTTTGGTTTTAATAATAATTAAGTTATTTTCATGGAAAAAAGTCCTTTAAATGATTATAATCTGACCCTTAGGTGATATGGTTCAACTTTTAGCCATCCAGTAGAATTTTGGCATGTGTTAGGGTAATTTTATAATATTATATTTACCCTTAATTACCTGATTTACCTTTAACTATGGTAAATTAAATTTACCGTAGTTACTATTCATAATTCCCAAAAAATAAAAAGTATCCTATTAACATAATTTGGACCCACAGATTTCAAATATGGA
The DNA here is from genome assembly GCA_963277665.1 of Viscum album. Taxonomy (NCBI): domain Eukaryota; kingdom Viridiplantae; phylum Streptophyta; class Magnoliopsida; order Santalales; family Viscaceae; genus Viscum; species Viscum album. The sequence goes on along the minus strand of OY728119.1, from coordinate 171,680,447 downwards.
ATCCATTTTTCCAAATTAAATACACAAAAGTTTCAGAAATTAAATTAAAATTAATCCTGTTGTCGAAAGAAAATGGTTTTTTCTTTTAAACATTGGAAAAGATTGAATTGATTTAACCTACGAATTTAATGTAAAATAAATTCTAATGAAATACATTATATTAAATGGTAAAAATATATTCTATTTATACTTTAAAACCATTCAATATTATAATTTAACCATATAAATTATTGCGATGAAAAAATTTGTTTTTAATTAAAATATAGCGTGTTTTTACTATTCATCAAAATATGAATGTTACCAGAATAATAAGAAAAATTTATCCAAAGTAAATTTTTATTTCTTGATTCCAAAGAAGAATTTTATTTTTTAAAATTGAACTTATAAACATGTCAAAAACTAGGTTTAATGTGGGTGCGCCATCAAAAGGCGGCAAAACTGCATTTTTTAAAAAATACTTATTTTACCCGAAAAATTTATTTTGTTCTTATACCATGTTCTAGAAAATTTTTAAGATAAACAATAATGTTATAAAATTAAAATTTTAGTTAATACTATTCATAACGGCTATTTCATAAAAATATTATAATAATATATCGTTGTTTAGTAAAACTCGGTATTGCGTACAATACACTCTATCGAGGAAGGTCGCGATTGCGTGTAATGCAAGCCAAGTCAGGGTTGCGTGTTGTGAAATAATCCTTCGTTGTTTCGTATAACATAATCTAACCATATTTCATTTATAAATTAAATATATATATATATATATATATACTCAATGTTGCGTAGAATAACTATTATCAAAATTGTGTGTAACACGATCCAAGAATAGTGTTGCGTATACTACAAGCTAATACGGTGCATCACGAGTTATATTTCAGAGTGAGGTTGGATGCATTTGGTGCATCAAGAGTTATATTTCATGATCGGCTAATGTGATAAATGATTTATCCCTTATATCCCTTGATAGGCGTTGTTATCTCTGGTCCTTTGATTGGAATGGAACTTCCTGGATAAATCCATGGACAAGGTGTTCAGTGTATGAGTTCAATTCTAGAATTTCAAAGATGGAGACAACAAGAATAAAGGTTGATATAACTAACAAGAAACTTGATATATTCAATATATCACATTGAAGGATTTATATTACTCAATAAGAGTTAATAGGGGGTTCGATGACGTTGCGACACTAACATCATTCTCTAGGGTGGGATGGTGTGGTGCTAGATCATAACCTCACACTTTATGTGGTAATTCCTAATGCCACTAAGAAATATTCATATAGGGTCACACACATAGTGTAAGATTTGTCTTTGTTAAATTCATGTAATGTAATTAAAATGTTGTAATAAATTAGATATATTATTGTTTATTAAGTCTCTATAATTTAATAAAATGATAATTGAATTTATAAGTGATTCAAATAATTATAATAATTTTTTCCTATTGGGAGTATACAATATTTATTATATTTATCCAAGATTAATGCATTTCTATTTAGTTATAAAAAAGTGATTATTCAAGTATTAGTAAATTTCCTTGAGGAAATGAGATATGAGATTAATGGTACTATTATAAATCGTATAAATCATATTACTTTATAATCATAGTGTATTTAACATGTCAAGTGATTAATACTAACATTATTACTATTAATGGAAATGGGGTTAAATAAGAATATTAAATATTTTTAAAGGATTATGTACTATTTTCCAATCATAAACCATCGATAATAAATATATAATTATACCACTTTCTATAACTCACTTTTTTATGAACAACAAATTGAGAGATATCTATAGATCTAGAACAACCTATCACTTACTCTACTCTTAATACATTGAGAGAGAACCAAGAATAATAAAACTAGCTAGTATTTGTAATGATAGAATCTAAATATTCTACCATAATGTTTAAAGACTGTGGTGTACATGTGGATCACTATTAGAGGGATTCTATAAATAGATCCAATTGTGTGATGATGGTATGATGAGATTTGGTGAACTATATCATTAAAAAAATGTGAAATAAAATTTTAGGTAATTCTATATCTGGCCATAAATTATTTATAATTTATATGGAAGGTCCTCCTCTTTTAGTTCTATCATTTTAATAATTTTATGTAATATAATGTTTTCGTTGGACATGATTCTTTAATTGTGTGAAACAATGATGAAACCGAAATTATGACTAAAAAATGTTTCTCAGACCATAAAAATAATTCTACCTTCGAACCTAAAGGCTTCTAGTTGTATTAGAGTGGCCACAAGGTCAAATTATAACTATATTGTATTCATTAATAAGTTTTATACATTTTCATTTAATTATAATTATATAGATTCGTTTTAATGTCAAAAAATCATAGACTATGTCCTTTAATCTCTCTAAGAAACCTTACGAGTCAGCAGTTAATGACCAAAAATGAAGAAAATTATATTCTATAATAAAGTGGTTGTAAAGGCTCTTCCTGGAAAATATAAGAGTAAACTGTGTGTACTACTTTCATATAAATCATGTAATTTTTTTTGAATTTAGTTATTGTGATAAATTCATATAGATTTAAGGTAATCAAATCTAAAATTTGAAAATAATGTATCATTGTGTATATCTAGATTAACTAACTCACGTCTTGAAGGCCTAAAAGTCATGTAACCAATAAACAAAATGTATAATCCCCATTTTCGCAAGGCCTAAAAATATGGTGTCCAAGCATTCCACGTATTGGTTACATGAAAAAAAGGGACGAGAAATGAAAATACAGGTTCACCAATTACATAAGTTGGAATAAACTTTGTATATCTCAAAATCATCTGTGGTAGGCCACTTTGAAGACCCAAGGTGTTTTCATTGAATATAGTTAGAATAACTTATGCACCATTTCCTATAGTATATTACATATAGTGTACCATAGACAGTGTGCTCGATTTTCCCAAAAATAGATACAAATATACAATTAAACCTATTTACAAGTGTTGTGTGTATCATTTGTTCTATAGAATTGTAACATCCCAGGAAAATAATGAAAATGAAAATTTCATATTTATTAATATTTGTGAATTAAATATTTATTTTACTTTAATGGGGTTTCTATGTTCGATAGCATACCCGATATGCTACAACAGATTTCTTGGAAATCAAATGTCGCACACTAAGAATATAATATTATTATTTTAAATGGTAGTTAACTCCTAGATGTTTTATTGGGAAGAATAAACAAAACTAACTAAAATATGAATACACGTGTTTCTTAAATGTAATTACATTTATCTAATAAAATTTTGAGGCTTAAAATTCGAATGAATCTAATTTTAAGCATAATTTACATTAAAAGGTCGATTTCAAGGCTTTTAATGGTGAGACCTTTTTAAATATAATTTTGGTCACATTAATACATTTTATTTAACAAAATAAAATCTTTTTTAGAATGGGGACATCAAAATTTAATTTTGGTATTTTTTTGGTATTTTTCTGATAAAGTTCAGTTTTTAATGAATAGTGAAACAATATTATATTTTAATTCAAAAGTGCCTTTTAATATAATTTATTTATATGGTGAGATTATCTTTTTAATTTTTTTTTAAAGTAAATTAAAATATATTTTTACCATTTAATCCAATTTTGGTTATTTGAATGAATTTCACTTTGAAATTGGATATAAACAAGTGTCAATCTTTTGATAGTTATTGTTTCTTAAAAACACGCTATTTGTTTTAACAATGGGAATTAATATTAAATTAATTAATTACACTTCTTCATTTTGAATTTATCAAAATATAAATCATTTTTGAATTTTTAATATCAAATAACTCTTAGGCTGAATTTTTGGTATTTTTCTGAAAAACTTCAATTTTTGATGAATAGTGAAACCACTTATGTATAGTTAAAAAACGGACTTTTTCATTTAAATGAAATTTTACCACTTATGGGAAGTGAATTTAAAGAATCCGACATACATGGTTGTTATAAATAATTAAAATGTGGTTCAATAAGATGAAAAAAAATCGTGAATAGATACTTTTGACTTTTATTTACTGTGGTTGAAGGTAAATATGGTAATTTAAGGTAAAAAGAGTGTTATAATTATTCAAAATTACTTTATCACTTGTCCAAACCTTATTGGTTGAGTCATTAACGACCATGGGAATATTTCTGTTGATTTGGGGACCCCACTGAGACTCATGAAAGTGTTAATGACAATTTAGATTAATTAACTTAAAGTAAAGGAAAAAATGACAAAAGCAAATATCATTTAGTAAATTAATTTTTAAAAGAGGTTATATAAATTATCTCTTCTACGATAAATATTCATTGAAAATATAAAAATATTTCGTACATAAAATTATTTTGTTTATAATTTTTTGAGATCAAATAAATTAAATTATTTATGACCCAATAATGATGCAATGTTTACCTCATTAATAAATGATTTAAATAAATAAGATTATAAAGACTAAAATAATATCCAGAACCTATCCAATTCATATTGGATGATTTTATTTAGAATATGAGTCATCTTATATTAGACATTAATTTGTTTATTACTTTTTGAAACTGAAGATAATTTAATAATAAAATAATGTTTTCACACTTTCCTAAAGAGCTATCTCTTCCCCCTTATAAAAGGAGACCACTTCTATGAAATTCCACACAACTCTCAATCCTTATTCATCGTCCAAAATCTACCCAATTAATCCCCCTACATCACTCGCCTCCTCCTATAAGCCTTACCTTAGGCATAAGGCACTTCAATAATTCCTTTGGTTCAAACCAAAGGAAGTTACCCTAATTAAATGTAGCAGTTTCTCTTAAATTGTTTTCCTTTATTTTACTTCTCCAACCCCTAAACTCTTTTTATTCCTTTATTTTGAAACAAAAACAGTATACTAAATATACTAGGACGTTTTAATGATAAGGATTCGAACTAAACTTACACACATCTCCATCTAATGGGTGAAGAACATAATGTTTCTGTGGATGGAAAACTAACGCCTCAAGAAATGATGATTATTCAAATACCTCCTACCTCCTCTCATGGTGTCCATTATGATGGAAATATATTTATATATGATATATATTATGTTTATGTTTTCTTTATGCTTCTGTATTTTCCATTTATATCATACCATTATGGTTTCCATAGTGCGTAAATACAATAATCTCATTAGACGAAGTGCGGACTACCACCCCCTCAAAGTGATATGACACGTTAAATGCCTTATGTGGGACGTATAACGGATGGAGTTAAAAATATTGTATATGATATTATATTGTAAATATAATATAACTATGTATAATTATGTTTTTAATTCATTAAAATTAGAAATAGAAATGGAAGTAGCGTTCATGTGTACGTATGACTTACCGTCTCCATAAACGGTGCATTTCATTTCTTACCTCTAAATTTTTTGTACTATTTTAAATAAATGTATATACTGGATATATATGATATATATGATATCTATATCATTAATATCATTTTTAAGATAATGGATATCTTACCACATGAACAACTTGTAATAATAAGGTGTTCATTTTTTTACTCAAGTACCAAATATCGACAAAACTACCGTTATTAACTTAAATGATTACATAATGTTTATAACATGGTAATATGTAATATAAAAGGAATAATAAACTTAAAAAAGGTACTTAAGAAAGATAAAATTTACATTAGTTTATTATTCAGTAGATTAAAGAATGAACGGGTCAAGTCGGATACGAGTTAAGGGATTTTCTTATCTCACTTTTAATTCCATGATATTTTCATTGTTTGACACTTATTCATTGCATGTGGTGTATTTTGTTTGGAAATTTGATATATATTATAATTATTTTAATTATATTAAATGTATTCTGTGATTAATTTGGTGGATATTAACTTTTGGTCATACGACTCAGTTGATTACAACGTGGTAAAGGGTTTCATCTCACTTTTTATTCCCGTGAGATTCATGCTATATTTGACACTATTTCATTTTGTGCAGTGTATGTACTACCCATGATTGTAATCATTGGGTAATATAATTCAATTTATGAGTATTTTCTTCTTCATAATATGATCCTTCTTTCATGTGGCGTATTTTTTGTAAGTTACCAAACACTATCAGAAATTTAGGCTATAGCCACTGTTTGAAACTGTGGCTATAAGCCCGAAAATCGTGGTTCAATAAACCATGGCTATAGGTTATAGCCACGGTTCAATGAAACATGGATAATATTGGCATATCTATAGGCCCAGTCCTATAGCCACGGTTTCAAACCATGGCTAAAGCCTTTTAGAAACGGTTCGAAACCGTGGCAGAAGGTAAAACACAAACAGGTTTTATAGCCATGGTTAGAAACCATGGATATAGATCATAGTTCAATAAAAAAAATACTGAAGGCCTACAGGCCTGCCTTCCACCCCCTTCTAGTCCCTCTACCTTCCACCCCCTGCTATTCCCCCTACCACCACCCACCCTTCATGTCTCTTCATATTTTCCATCCAACTTTTCCACTACTAGTCCCCCTACCTATTTTCCCCATGTTCCCCACCCCCTGATAGTCCCCCTATGTATATCACCCCTTAGAGACCCCCACCCCATCCCCAACACACACCCCCCACCTAGGACAGACCCCCCCCTAGACAGACAGACAACATGGGACACCCCCACCCCTAGACAGACAACCCTGGACACCCCCTCCCCTGGACAGACCCCCCCCCCCCCCCCGGGACAGAAACCCCCTAGACAGACAACCTTGGACAGACAACCATGGACACCCCTCCCCCTGGACAGACCCCCCCGAACAGACACCCCCCCACCATGGACAAACCCCCCCCTGGACAGACCCCCCCCCCCCCCCCCCCCCCGGACAGACACCCCCCACCCTGGACAGACACCCCCCATGGGCAGACACCCCCTGGAAAGACAACCCTGGACACCCCCCCAGACAGACACCCCCACCCTGGACAGACCCCCCCTGGACAGAAACCCCCTGGACAGACAATCATTGACAACCCCTCCCCTGGATAGACCCCCCGGATATACACCCCCTCCCCTGCAAACTAGCTCTAGGGATTCTAGGGTCGGGGCGTGACAAGGAGAGCATTCACTCTAATAACCAGAAGGAGACATGAATAGAAGGATAGAAAATATAGTTCACTCAAAACCATATTTAGTATATTGAATAATGGTGATGGAAAAAATAAAACGGAGGTTCTATAGGTATCTCTAATGGCCTGGTCATAGAAGCTGTCATGGTAGGAAAGAAGGCTATTGTGACTAAGGGAGAATAAAATTTGAGGGAATCTGTTCTAGAGAAGAACAAGATTTCAGTTTTGAAAAATAGTACTGAAGAAAGACAATGAGGAATGTTTCAAGAACAAAAGGAAGTGTAAACTCAACAACCTACTTGGAAATAGATGAAACTGGTATGGAGATAAAATGATGAGGAAGATACTTCTCTCATAGTAATCATGGAAGAAAAACTAGAATCTTTATTGAGTGGGTTCATTCATACCACAACAAAGAAAGCACAGAAAACTGATGGAGTAACCCTTGAATGGAGGAAGAATTATACCAAAGGAATATGTAATAATGGTGCTCCAACTGAAGGATCTTCCACTAGTTAGATGAGTCTCACTCTAGAAAATAATCATGGGCCAATGGTGGGGATGAACTCTAAAGAAAACATTAAAAAGTAGATATGTACAAGTGGTGTCATGAAAAATCACACCATTATAAACTCTTGGAAGAAAACTAGGAACAAATGGTTGGACCGCCAGGACCAACCACAATCCTCAAGTCGAGGATGATGGAGGTACCCTCTCTCTCCATGATCTTAAATGTTACTAATTTCTATTGGATGTGATACAAGAATAAGGGGGAGATAAAATCCATGAGTTGTATGCATTCCAAATATATGGATGTGTGGTGAGATTGTGACAGAAAGGAACATATGTATGAACCTGGATGAGAATCTTGATTAATCTTTAAATTCATGCATTTATGTAGGTCTTCAAGTGGTGGGAAGTCAAATATTGATCACCCAGTCACCCTGAAAAATCAAATCCAGATTTGCTCACACATGCTTGAATAATGAAGTCCAAACATAACATGCTTGGTTTAGAGTAAGAAATGAGGAGCCAAAGCCTTTCATGGAACAACCAGTGGTCTTATGCTTAATCTGGTGTACCATTAGTGATATCAAGCCATGTGACTAGTGGAATCAATCAACTAAGAAGAAGAAGAAAAATTGAGAGGTTGTAACAACGACATGGTTGAATCTCATGCTTACTTATGTATAACGTAACAAGTGGAATTAGTTTTTTTTGTGATTACAGGATACTAAAAGATGCTGGAAAAGGAGAAAATATTCCCAACAAGTGGTGTCTCAAATTGAATAATTTTCAAATATGTGGTGTTGAAATTGAAGGGTAGCTGGTTATAAACACACAAAGACTGATAGGGGAGTTAGTCCACCCATAGTCCATACTTACCAAAGGAAGGGGAATCAGTCTGCCACTATAGTTGATGTCCAGCTAATGTAATTGCCTCTGGCTGGTGTAACTGCCTCTTATTTGTTTTAAAATCTTTGGTGGTGGAAAACATGTAATTTTCTTAGTTAGTTAGTCAGTTAGATGGAGGGATTATATGGGAGGCGTGGTGGATATCTTGAGGGGATATCTTTATTTTTCAGAATTTGTGGTTGTTAGAGAGTGAGGCTCTAGGAGGGAGCGACTCCCATAGAGAAACCTCTTGTGTTGATCGAAATCCTATTGAAATACCAATGTTTACTATCAATTTTGGTGTTTTAATTGAGAGCATTTGCTGCCGAGAGATAGGAAAGGGAACTGCGGACTGTTGTATGCCCACGCGAATTGAAGGTCAAATGTCAGGACTGGAATCGGTGATCATCGAACTGTAGAATGACAACAGACTACAGGAGGCAGGTCAACTCCGCCAGGACGAAGCTCAACTACGACAGGATGAAGTGATTTGGCTATTGGAGATTCAAATACGGGACTTGACATTAAATGTGTCTCGCCTAGTAGAAAGTCAGAAGGATTGTATAGAATGAGGAGAATAACAAGGAAAGTCTGTTGTTGTAGAGGAAAGCATAAGTAGTTTATGAAGAGAGGATGCAAAAAAGAGTTCAATAATGTCTACCAAGCAATGAAATATGATACCATTTTCAATCTCCCATTAATTGTAGTTTTTGATATTTAAGACTGCAGTCTTATACAACATTGAGCTAAACTAGAAGAGAACTTATGACATAGGTCTTCACATCCAGTGATTAAACGAGAATGAAAACTTATATACCTCACAAAGGCTAGCCTCTGTAGTAATTATATGAAACATCTATTTTTTACTAACTCTTTTTTTAGTGGTCCCCTTAATGGTAATTATAGTTAAAGACCAAATTCAGCTGGTTATTCTCTATGTATACTGATCCATTGATCATTCTAAATGTAGGATTCCGAATATTTAACAGGGGGAGAGTTAGATCTATCAATTTAGGATAAGGAATATTTTCCTGCTGTATAGTAAAAATTCATTCTTCAATAACATGTAATTAATCCTTTAGAAACTCTATTTTGTTTATAAGAATTTCAAGAATATTTAGCTAACTAGGGACCTAAAGAGGTGTGGTCAAAAGACCAAGAAAAGGTATGAAAACTTATAGGGCCATCAGTGAGGGAAATGCTAGTCTTGATCATGGGTAACCAATATATGATGGCCTGTAAGGATGTGTCAGACCCTTTTTTTTATGATCTCAATGGAGGGAATTCCTGATCATCTGTAGTGGGTTCCAAATATATTATTGTTTGGTATCCCATGTTGAGTTACTATTCAAGATCTTCTTCAGTTGCTAAAAACCCTCTTGGTTGAGGTGTGCATGCTAAAAGTGTGATTTAATGATCTTTATATATAACTTATATAACAGGAAGGTTTTCTTAGTGTAGTTCTTCATTTAGTATTCTCAACTCACTAATCTCTCCTTATTGCTATGTATATTATTATTCCAGATTAAGGGGATTAAACACTCTAGAAGGAAGGTGAGTTATAATTTGACCATTAAATTTAATCATTTTGGGATCCATTAAAGGAGGTAATGATTGATTATTTAAGGGAGTTCACAAATTCATGGAAATCCTTTGGTTCTAGGTAAGAAATCCCCTTTAATGTTTTTCAGTGTAGACCACATTGTGAAATAGAACATCATATTATGAATCCTTTGAATTGGTCTCTAGTTCTAGAGAATATTTGAGTGTGTATTTGATGACATTCACTTAGATGAAATTAATTGTAGGAATTATATTAGTTTCATTATGTGAATTTATTATTCTACACCCACTATTTGGCCTTTTCTTCTCCTATTTATGACTCATTGGGAGCTACTGGGTGGATAGTAATCCAAATGGAATCTCTAGAAAATTCTATTTTTCACATCCATAATGAGGATACCAGATCAAGTGATGGTTTGAATTGGGGTTTCTTCTAATCTATGGTGGATGATAATTCCACAACTACACTTTTGATTTTATCAATTTTTTTCTAGACATAGGATGGGTTCATCATTTGATATTCCCTTGGATAAACCATTTGTGAAGAACATTTCACTATTTCAGAATTTTTTACATTTTGATGGCTAAAATACTATAAGATAGAGGATTTCTCAATATTATCATATGTATAATGAAATTTCTCCTATCAGTTAACCCTATAATGGGACGATGTAAGTGATATTAAGTTGGGGCCAGTTTTTGTTTACAAAATCATTGGTCAAGGATATAGTCTGTTTGCTGTAGAGAATGTGAGGCTATGATATTTCATGCTACAAAATTTGGAATCATTTTCCTGTTAGTGAGTATTGTGAAATGTAGTGGTCCATGTGCATCCAATCATCTAATGTGAACACCTAATAGGGAATTATTGATAAGGTGTCCCAAACACATTAATGTGTAAAATCATGCACATTAAAGGAATCCTTACTATTTTTCAATCACTTGATGTTTTGAATCCATGAGAGATGTATGTCAATTTTTCTATGCAACCGCTTTATTACCTTGACTTAAATATGATAATAATCAAAGGGTAATAACTTTTAATTCAAATGAAGAATACTTCTCTACATATTGATGGAGATTTAATCCATGAAATATTCTGACAATTCCTTCGGAATGATGTATTCAATGGTGGGTGAAGGTCCTAACATGAATGGTATGCCATTTTATCAAAAAAATTAATCATGATTAGAATGTATTCTTCATATTTCTAGAGCAGTGCCAAACTGTGGCGTGACTGCAGACTGACCACGACGTGACTGCGGCATGACCGCGACGTGATCACGGCTTGTTGGCCCCGTCCAACGACATCTGCGGGGCAACATCTTTCTGCCAGAAGTAAAGGGAGATGGAGGAGGCGGGGAAATATTCCATCCATCTCCTAACCAGCAGAAATTGTGATTATCCTGTCTCAACATTGATCACAAGACTCATGGAATAATATCACTACAAACTGCCACACGGTGTTGTCTTGGAACAGGGCCAAACTGCGGCGTGATCGCGGCATGACCGCGGCGTGTTGTCCTGATCCAGAGACATCCGCGGGGAAGCATATTCTGGCCAGGAGTGAAGGGAGCAGGAGGAGGCGGGGAAACATTCCGGTTTTCACTCCACTGATAGAAATTGTGATTAGTTAGTCTCAACATTGATCACAAGACTCATGGAATACTATCACTGCGAACTACCGTAGGTTGTCATCCTGGAGCAGCGCCAAACCACGGTGTGACTGAGGCGTGACCGTGGCATGACCGCAGCGTGACCGCGGCGTTACCACGGCATGACCGCGGCGTATTGGCCTAGTCCAGTGACATCCACAGGGCAACATCTTCTGGTCGGGAGTGAAGGGAGCATGAGGATGTGGGGTACCATTCCGGTCATCGCTCCGCCGATAGAAATTGTGATTATTCAGTCTCAACATTGATCACAAGACTCCTGGAATAATATCACTATGAACTGTCATTGGGTGTCGTCCTGGAGCAGGGCCAAATCACGGCATTACCGCAGCGTGACCGCGGTATGACCAAAGCGTGACCGCGGTGTGTTGGCCTGGTACAATGAAATCCATAGGGTAGCATTTTCCGACAGGAGCGAAGGGATCCGGAGGAAGCGGAGCAACATTCCGATAGTCACCCCGCCGGCAGATGATAAAACAGATCAACTATTTAATATGCTATAACAAGGGATCTCCAGAGAAGTTTTTGGCGAGTGGAACAATGACACAACGTCTAATGGGAAACAAAATGACCGAAAAGAATCATACACCCTACACAAACCATTTACAAATTCATTCACTTTGCCTGAACATGGATATTTTATTTATAAAATTCAATGCTTGAAAAGGAAAGTGTTAGGGTTAAGGTATATGCCTACTCAAGCAATGTAATTTGAGTTAAATGAGTATGATAAGCCAATTTATATTATTCAAAGGAAATAGAAACTAACTATCCACAAAAAAAAACAAACAAGAGGCATATGAAAGACTCAAACCAAATATAAACATGACACAAATAACTATCACTAGTCTTCGGTTTAGAAGACAGCGCACCTCCATTGGAGGGGTTTTATTATAAAATAATGGCATTGCTTTATCAAACAATTCATTTAATTATATTTAACATTTATTCTAAAACTCATTCAGCACCGACCAAATGAAATAATTCAAGCAATTGGATCAACATAGCTATGACTGTGAGTTTTCGCAGACAGCGCACCTCCGTTGGAGGGGTCTTATTATAAAAACATGACATTATTTATCAATTGAAACAATTATATTAAAGAACACTTATTCAAGATATACAATTCAATATAATTATGTCGAATTAAGAAAGAAGCTAAATTCAATTTAAATCATTTTTGAATTAAAGAGGATAGAAGAGGGATCTTACCTCAAGGTGGAACCAAACCGTCCACTTCGGCTCTTAGAGCTTTCTAACTAAAACTTGATGCTCTCCCACTGAGTATACGCACCTTGACACACATGCAAGGACACCTAGCCCATATGCACACACCCACATGGCCTTGAGCATGTGCAAGGGGATCCTTTCACATATTCTTATATGAATATACCAGTCTCCACACACCAGTATATGCATTTATATATATATACTTGGGCACACATAGCCTCATAAGTGTATAATCACTACCATGATTAATTATAGCTGACTTTATTTTCAGGTTCATAATTAATTATAGCTGTGATAAAGGGAAAGTTATACCTTCTCAAGGAAATGACCAATGCACAAGACGTAGTCAATTGGTGAGTTCATCGAGTTATTGTAAACTATTTCTCCCAATATGGGATCAATCGTTGCACCCTACTTAACATACATTAAAAAGAAAAAACAATGAATATTTCAAAGTGACATGCTAAGGACCATTTAGTCACGAAAAGAAAACAGTGTTTTATTTCAATTTAGCATAATTAAAAAAATTATAGGTTTAACTTGAAGTGCGTTGGGAGAGATATTAAGTCTCACATTAAGTGAATGATTTTGATTTTAAGTGGTTCCTCACCAATGTTGGTAGTTAAAATAAACCATTAAACCACTAAATAACTTGTTTGATTAAGTAAAATTACCTTCATAACACCCATTGGCCGCACCTCAATACACTGGTTTCCCTGAACAACGTCAATTGATGCATTTGATATTGGGCCTGTCCAGAGATGTTGCAAAATATCCCTTACTTGAATCTTTAAAAATTCATAATCTGCTTTGAAAAATGCAAAAAACAGAAGCAAAATGTGGGGGGGGGGGGGGGTGATGAGTCAAGATATATGTTTAAATGAGCATCCAAAATTATTTTGAGTTGTACCTGCGTACTTGAAGTTCCAAACAACTGAGGTTTCCTGAGGGTCACGAATTGATCTAGGCGTTCGATCTGTAAAATATCGAAAAACATGATATAAAGGTTTTCAAAACATTAGATAGTAAGATATCAATACTAATGCCTCATTCAGAACATTGGAAGTGCATTCAATGGAAGGGAAAGGGGTGTGGTATGGAAAAGTGGCAAAAAAAAATGGAAAATAAGTGAAGATTAAAAAATGATTTTTGTATATAAAAAAATAAGATGGAAAATAAAACAAAATAACCAAAACATTAAAAAAAGGCAGGTGGGCATGATAACGAAAAAGGTTATTTGGTCATTTAATGTCACTCTGGCACCGGTTTCATAGGATGCAAGTGAGCTCAACCTATTTTGATAGAACTTAATTTCAGGGATTCAAAATTCTTATAAACCCAAAAACCATAAATCTTAAAACCCCAAACCCTAAAATTATAATACTTTAAACCCTAAACTCAAAACCCTAACTTCTAAAACTAAAAATACAAGAATATAAATCATAAAATCTAAAAATCAATAATTCTAGAGGATAAAACCCAAATCTCAAAATATTAAAGCTAATGTTGGATTGGTGTATGCCCCCTCCACCATGCCCCTCTTGCACCCTAAAACAGTATATACCACAACATCTACCAAACACTAACATCATTATATGGTAGAATTCAACGTATAAACCAAGAATAAAATTTAAATCTAAAATGTACCTCAATATCAGTATCATCAAAACCATCACGACCCTCATCATCTCCTTCAAAAACACCAACATAATTATCTCCTCCTCTCAGACCACCACCATCATCAACATCAGCATTGGCATATGCAGCTAAATCAATGGAAGGAGCAGAAGAATCCTCATAAACCAAAAAAATAGATAAGAATAAATTTAATTAATGAAAAAAAATTAATTAATGAAAACATAAAAAGGTTATCACTAAAATCAACAAATCAATCCAGATTTATTTTACACATTAAAAATCATAAAAAATGTGAAAATATAGTAATTCCAAGGATTTTAATGGATCTTGATGGAATAAAACAATGAATTACATATAAAAATTTATGAAATTTATAATTTGATCACTCCCCCACAATTAGTTTATTAAACTATAAGACAATGAATTGTGTGTTGGAATTCCGAAAAATGAGAAACACTTAATGAATATGAAGTTCACAGCCCTATCATCTCATCCAAAAAACAAATTTTAGATGGTTTAAATTGTATAAACATCTGTCAGCATTAAGCTATAACAATTCTTATTAATATAGTTTCAGAACAATTATATCTTTATAAGAACTCATTTATTTCCCGGATCTCTTTATCTAAAGGTACACAAACTCAGAAAATTTCAGATTTAGTTTCTCGTCTTGCTACTATTTTAGGATTTTGATGACTTCAAATGTGTTTCGTTAGGAAGGGATTTTTTAACCGATTGTTTCCCTCTGTTGAATTGAAGGGTAAATCATGGAGCTTTGGTTACATAAATTTGAAGCCAAGAACCCTTAGGATCCATTAATAGAAGCTAAATTTTAGTCTCTATGATTTTAGAAAAACCTTTTCCCATTTTTGGGTAAATATTTATTGTTTAAATTGGGTTTTATGGCATTTTGAAATTCTTTATGACATCGCCTCTGCGATAGGCATTCCAATCCGGATGGATTTGGCGACTGAAAATGTTAGCTAAGGACATTTTTCTAGAATTTTAGTTGAGGTCGATTTAAGTTCTACCATGGTTGATAAGGTTGTTCTATCCACACCACAGGATGAAATTAATCTTCTTATTGTGTATGAAAAGTTTCCATTGTATTGCGAAGTCTGCAGTATGATTGGACACTCAAGGTCCAACTGTCATTCCAATATTTGTTGTACTAGATGCATGGTGAATGGGAATGATGAATCTCATTGCAGAAGAATAGAATGTAATAAATTTCCCCAAGGATCTGATGTCAAATCTTCGAAAAACGCTGTAAATGATATTTCTCACAGCTCTCCCAACAGACTCCTAATCTCTGAAAATGTTAAAACAATGTCTGAAACTAAACATCTGATCAAGGATCATAGTAAAATCCCAAATTTGGACTCCACCTATGTCATCCAGAAAGATTCAGAGCCACCTTTTTTTCTGTTGATTGATAGACCCAATGTCACTTGGGATGATTTAGTAGAAGAAAGTGACTC
Organism: Viscum album; assembly: GCA_963277665.1. NCBI lineage: Eukaryota > Viridiplantae > Streptophyta > Magnoliopsida > Santalales > Viscaceae > Viscum > Viscum album. The sequence continues at coordinate 171,664,374 of OY728119.1, read as the reverse complement.
ACCTGAAGTGGTCATGTCTTTCAAAGATGTGCTGATTAAAGACATGAACCAAGATCAAAATGAGATAGAATCCGTTGACAGTAAAATATAGATAGAGTTTCTAGCAGAAACTGAGCCTGATGAAAGAATTAGGCATGAGAAAACTACTTTTTTCTTCAAAATATAGAAACGTTAAGCACATGTTAGAGACAACGACCTCAAGTAAGGTTAATAATAAAAAAACAAACATGGAATCAAAGGAAGTGACTACTGACAATGGAAATGAAAAGGTCCCCTACCCTGCCAAGTCCAAGGAATCTGTGAAAATGGGTGATGTTGCTAGCCCTTCAATGGACTTACAACAAACCCAATGTGCGACTATAAAAAATCTTGTCTCTTGAAACCTGTTCCAACATTGGGAAGTGGAGTTAAATTTTTTTTGCAGCTGATAGGGCGCTGCATGTTCCTATAAATCTGAGTGTTTTGAGTTTTAGCATTAACCCTCCTGTAGTGGGAAGTGAATTTAATCACTCTACTGCGGAATTTGGACCCAAACTAGTGCCCAACGCTCACCTTGATAGTACTCTTGCTGGAAATTTCGTAGGAGTTCATAGCATGGATGTTCAACCCACTTATGCGGCATCTAAGTTTTCCATCGATGAGTAGTTACTGGATAAGTTTAAGATACCCAGCAAAATGGAAGGGGTGATTCCCACCCAAAGTCATCCATCTCATAGTGGAAACAATCTGAGGCTGAGAATCCAGCCTAATTTTGATATGATGAAAGAGTTAACTCCTGCTCAAGAGGAGGAAAATTATGCTCTAAAAAAGGGTTCCATTCCGGACCACGTCTCTATTTTGGGTGTTTGGAAGACAATTTGACAAACACACAATGTGATGGAGTCAACTACAATGCCTCCTCCAGCAAGAGAGGCACATACACCTATGAAGAATGATGAACTATTGAGATCAAAGGTTTCTACCTCTCTTACAAGTATCACCCCACCTCAAGAATCAAGGACCTAGACAAACATAAATGTTGTTACTCATAACACTTTTGAAATCCATTCCTTGCTTAGCAGTGATGATGATGGGATTAAAAGTGACAAATTGAATAAAGACGAAAACATAAATTCTGATGTTGTTGTGGACTACCTTGATGATGCTGATGGTGATGGTCTATAGATACAATCCAGGACCATGAGGAGAGGTCAGAACTCCCGTAGTAGGGGTGGAAGACTTCCTTTTAATAGTATGAATACTCGTTCTAAAATGGGTTTATGTCTTTTTAAGTGTTGTGTTCTTCTATTTCCTCTGAAATGTATTCTTTTTCATTATAATTTAAATAAAGAGGCCTTTGTGCCCTTAAAAATCCAATTAATTTAGATATTATATTCAACTACTCTCATAAACCTCAAAAAAATTTAACATTTTCAAGACTTGAGTTCCAAGATATGTGTACTTGTTTTAAGCCACAAAAATAATTCTTAAAATTGCACAATCGATTATCATCACCATTTATTTGAAATCCACATAGTTTATCAATTTAATCTTCCTTAAATAACTCCAATGATAAAAGAATACTTTTTATTATATACATTAGATATACCTTGATATTCTCTATATAACAATGGTAAGAAAACATTTGATAACCTCAGTACAATCAATTGGGGAAAATATTTTATCTACAACCACCATACCAATCAATGAATATCCCTTTCACAAAATTATGACTGTGAATTTTATAACTTCTCTATTTTCATTAAGCATATTTCTGAATACTTGTTTCGTGAATATGATATTTTCATCTATTGTTTGTGGAACAAATTTCTATGTTTCATTATTTTCTGTCTAATTTAACTCCACATTCATATCTTTAATCAAATTTTAATCATTTGATGCTTAATAAAATCTTTTTTACTCAAATAAATATAAGAGGGCATTACTTTTAATTCTATACATCCTCCTAGTTTATACAATAACATATTTATCTCCCAAAATGTTCTCTTCATCAATATGTTAAGTTATCATAAATATTTTATGTGTAATTTGAATCTTTATGTCTTTTTCTTTCTCATATTCATCAAAATATTCTATGATGGAGTCCTCACTACCCCTAAGAGACTCTCTAGGCTCTTGTAAAGATTCACTTTTCTCTACATTATCTTTAATGGTCCTGTCATAGATTCCTTTTTCTTTCCTTTCCATTATTACATATTATATTTCCAAAATTTTAATGAAAATCTTATTAAAAAATCTATAAACCTTTCTTCTTAAGGAATATATATGAAATATAACTTCATCATGTTATTTCTATACTTTTCTTGATTCCCTTCCATGTTTAGAATATTGAACTTACTACCAAAGACTAATAATTACTTCAATGTTGGTATCCTTTTATACCTTAGTTTAGAAGGAAACTTTTTTTATACCTTGAAATTCCACTAGTTTTCACCATAGTTTGTGTTATATTATTGACGGTTCTACTTTACCTCTCAACCACCCCATTCTATTAGGGTGTCTAAATTATAGTATCTTGTTGAGAATTATCATACTTTTCTAGATACTAATTAACTAAATAATAAGTGAATTCAATTCCATTATTATAACTTGGCACTTTGATATTCATTGCAAATCATGGTGTGAATATAAGGTTAAATTTTCAACCATATAAACCTATCATTGTACTATATTTAAAGCACTAACATTTCCTAACCCAATCTTATTGGTTCTTCACAAGCCATCCTGATCCCAATGATGATGCATATACTCCAAATGTCACCACATTTTCAGAACATTCAATTCCCAATCCCCCTATTTCAGGAGGCACATCATGTTCACCAATATATACCAATGAATTCATCTCTTGAAACATGGTGAAATTCTTAGGTTTGGGCCTCCACCAACAAGACTACCATCAAGACCAATCGCCAACATTGACATAACCATGATTTAAGACATTTGGATCATCAAAACCACCACAAGTCCAAAAACTAGTGTGATTCCCAAATTTGGTTCATTAGTCAATCAATCACAAGTCATGATTTCCATAAGTACCAATTAATTTTCAAATCTAATGAAACCTTGGATCTTTATTATTTCCACTCAACCCAAATTCCCATGTTCGGACTCTGATATCCAAGAAAAACAAACTCAATTTAGGTACTCATTGGGTCATTGGAACCTAATTTCCATTTGAAATACCTACCTATTGGTCTCCAAAAACCTGGACACTACCCTCATGGGTTTATATTTCCCATGACTGATATCACTCTCTCCACTATAGGATAACCCTTGTCACAATATCACTTGATCAAAATCCAAGCACCACAACCCACATCCTGTCTATCCCCAATCATGAAGGCTGGATTCATCCAAAACCATTGCATTCCTAAGATATAACCAAAAAACTACTCAATACCCATTCTCGGTGCATGATAATTCCATTCTGGGCATGTGATTAGTTTTATAGAAAAAAATATTATCACCTACCACACCATCCATTGGTGCACTCACCACCACATGGATTTACTTAAACATTCTCCACAAGAAAACCATGAAGATCCAAATCTAAATCTATATACCACTTCTCCCAAGCCATTATCAAATCACTCTAGGAAACACTTTTCCTTAACCATGATCTGGTATAACCATACACAATATATTTCTAAAGATCCTTTTTTCATAGGGCACTTCCTCCGTTTCATTTGAAGCTATGGGATACCTCACCTATGAGAATCTCACTAAATTTTCCATCGATACCCTACCCTCTTTCATCGAACACTAATTAAAAAATACACAACTTCCATTCATGAATTGTTTGTGCATACTCAACTTATGTCAAATTCTATAGGAGTATGCTCCCGTACCACCCAGTTGCAACCCATCTCACATCTCCGGAAGTCACATCAAAACAGAACTAGGATCACATGCCTTGTTAAAAAGATGACCATTCCTCTTGGATGTTAGTTCCATGAAACCCCAGATTAGAATAAATTGAACCACCGATCTAGAGAAGGGAAAACATGAGTCCTAAATACCACTTTGGATCTGAAAATCAGAAAATACCTGGAGAGGCAAGGAGTGTAGTAGGTAGGGATTTCACATGATAAATTGAAGAAGGGTGGATTTTGGTAGGATACCTAGAGTGGGGTTAGTGATAAAAAACCAGAGGAGGATTCCAAGGTAGGACTTGGTTCGACTGAGAAATCGGGAAGGTGGGGCCGTTGCGTCGGAGGAGAAGAATCGAGGGTGGCCGCGTTGAAGGAGGATCCCGAGATTTGGAGTGGCCACATCTGAGCTAGTCGTGGTAGCATCGAAGCCGTGTTGGGGAAGCGTATGAGAAGGAGAATCGTGGTGAAGTGGGGTGGCCGCATCGGAGGCACGTCGTCACAGGAGGTGGGAAGTCTGCGTCGGAGCAGCGATGGCGGGGAAGTGTAGTGGCCACGCCGGAGAAGGGTGATCGTGGGGAGGTTGGGTGGCCCGTCAGAGGAAAAGGATCGCAGAACATCGGGGAGAAGTGTCGCGAGGAGGAGGGGCGTTAGGAGGAGGGGCGTGAGAGGGTTACGGTAAATTGGGGATTGAGGGAGGGTTAATTTCCACAGACAGCAAAATTGACGTGGCTGTAAATAGGATATAGCCATGTTTCCTATTGTCTATGGGTATAGCTATATAGCTGTATCTCTAAATTCTATTAGTGAAATCGATAAGGTAACATTTGACCCTCCTCTATTTAAAAGGCTACTTTTTTTGAAGGAAAAGGTTCATTAATGTCGAAAATCAGTAGACATACAAATGTAAAGCCATGAAGGGAAAATGTTCAGCCAGAGCTGGTCAACATCATAGGGTCCTGACACCGCAAGCTGTTGGGCAGCATTTTTTCCTTCTCATTTAGTAAAGGAGAAATTGCAGATTGAGAAGCCTTGAAAAATAGACAGGATTCACTTGACAAGGGATCCAAAAGACTGGAGGACAACATCATTGGAGTTTGTAGCATTGATAATGGTGAGACAGTCGGATTCGAGGTTGATATTATCCTAACCGAGGTCCATGGTGAGCATCATACATGCAAGTATGGCAGTAGCCTCATCCACCACAAGTTCCCAGAAAGCATAGTGTGCTTCATGTTTGGCAGCAAGAATTTTCCCCTAATGATTCTGGGCCAGGATGCCAAGGCCGACATGCCCATCCATGGGGAGATACGCATCCCCATTAGTCTTAAGAATCCCTTCTCTTAGAGGACACCAGTGGGAGGGAAAGGATGGGGAACCCACGAGATTTTTGTGGCCATTGTGCTGTTTCCATCCCTCAACCAATGAAGAGTCCCGTTCGGTCCAAAAAATGGGGGGGGGGTCTGTGAATGTGGTTAAATATTGCATCATTGTGACAGACCCAAATGATCTATTCCAAGGTGCAAAGTGAACTTGCATTAGCCGAAGGGAAGGAGGAGCACCATCTCAACAGGAAGGATGGGAGGTCAGGGGCCATGGCCAATGAAGTGTCAATCATAAATTCCAAATTTACTTTTCCCCTAGGCACTGGATGATGTCATACACGGGAGATTCTGGGAGGTTCGGGAAGAAAGGGAAAGATTACTCACTTGAAATATGTCAGAAGACAAGAAGGGTCAGGGTTGGAAGGGTACCCGTGCACACCTGCCACCAAAAGTGGCGTATTGTTTGAGGAACGTTGAGTTTCCAAATTGACTTCCAAGGTTCCCCATCCTAGTCGACCGATTGATGGCCACTGGCAAGCTGATATCCAGATTTCATCATGTAGGATCCCGAAAGGTCTTACATCAAGAAGAGATGGTCCGGGCCAACATCAGGGACCTAGGGGGTACTTAGGATGATTATTTTATCTCTTTCATTTAACCATTCTTAGATCATCCCAATGCACTATCCTGGACCCTAGTCAGAAAAGAGGCATCTGACAGTGGCATCTTCAAAACCTGGTTGGGAAGGGGATGAGGCCCGCGTTCCATCCTTATCAATCAACCAGGGATCAGTAAAAATATTAACAGATTTTCCATTCCTGATCCTCCATCCCAGCCCTTTTTCCAGGAGTCTTCGGGCCCCCCAAATTCCTCTCTAGAGAAATCTTGGACAGGGGCTAAGAGAGAAGACATGGAAGTCCTTGTGGGTAAAATATTTGGCTCGAAGAACACATGCACAGAGGGATGATTGATGGTTAACCAGGAGACAACCTTGCTTAGCCAGCTGAGCATCCTTGAAATGAAAGAGATTCCAGAATACCATGCCTCCCTCAGGCTTGGGTTTGCTTAGATTCTCCCAGACCATCTAGTGGGTTATATTTCTTCCATCTTTCTTCCCCCACCAGAATATGGTTGTGCGTGAATGGATATGATTGACAACGGCCACCGGAAGCTTGAACAGGGACATAAAATAGTTGGGGATAGACTGGATGACGGCTTTAACAGGGATCTCTTTTCCTGCTTTGTAAATATTTTTTGGAGTCCAGCCTTGAATTTTCTTATCAATCCTATCCATCAAGGATGCAAAAAATGCTTTTTTGGAGCAGCCAAAAACAGTGGGTATCCCGAGGTACATCTAGTGCTTTTCAACCAGTTGGATGCCAGCAAATTCACAGAGATCTTCTTTTTTGGTAAGAGGTACCCCAGTGCTAAAGGATATTTCTGAATTTCCAGGATTGATTGACTGAAGGAATTCCCTCTCATATTGTTGGATCACCTGGATGATAGCCTGACATTCATTAGTGTTTGATTTGGAGAAAAAGATGAAATAATCGGTGAAGAGGAGGTGCGAAACCTATGGGATTTCTCGGCAAACCTTTTCTCCGTGAATGGTGTTAGAGGATACAGCCCTAGAGATAAGGATGGAGAAAACATCAGCCACCAAGATAAAACAGAAGGGGGAGAGATGATCTCCCTGGAGAATGCCCTGGGATGGAAAAATTCCATGGGTGAGCTCCCCATTTACCTTGATTCGGAACGAGACGGTCGAGACACAGTTCATAACCCAATCAACCCATTTAGAGAAGAAGCCCATTTTCATCATAATGAATCTATGAAAGTATCATTCGACATTATCAAAGGCCTTAGTAATATCCAGTTTCTAGGTCATGGTTCCTCTTTTCGCAGTGGTACGTGTTTCCATAGAGTGAAACACTTCATGGGACAAGATTTCATTATTATTAATCAGTCTCTTTGCCACGAAGGCACTCTGATTTTCCGAGATGATGTTAGATAGCCAAGGGCGCAATCGATTGACTAAGATCTTTGAGAATATCTTGTAAGAGACATTTCATAGACTGATAGGTCTGAAGTCAGGGGCCACTGAAGGTCTCCTCATTTTTGGAATGAGAATGAGGAAAATTTCATTGATGGAGGAAATGCTCGGTTTCCAAGCCCAAATATTCCTCATCATTTTGCAGATGTCCGGACCGATGATGTTCCAGTATTGTTTGCAGAAGAGGGCATGGAAATCTTCTGGGCCTGGGGCCTTAATGGGTTGAATATGTTTCAGAGCCAGATGGATCTCCTCATCCATCACATCTTTTGAAAGTTCCCGATTGATCTCATCGGTGATCACTGGTCTAATACAATCCTCCACTTTAGTAGAAATGAGAGGAGTACCTGCAGATAAAAGGTTCTGGAAATAACCAATCAAAACATTGTGAATACCATATGTGTCAGTGAGTTTTATACCATCTAGTTTAGAGATGAATGTAATAGAATTCTTCCGGCACCTAGCTGAAGATTTCTGGTGAAAATACTGTGAATTAGTGTCTCCTTCGCTTATGTGGGTGTCCCACGCCCGCATGGCCTAGAAGCTTTCCATGATGCAGAGGTCCGTGTATAGATATTTTTGAGTGGAACTGATAGAAGAGCGTTTGCAGTCCGACAGGGGTTTCTTGAGTAGGTTATACAGTTTCCTTTCCAGGGAATCATAGTGCCTATCCAGGTGGCAGAAATTTTTGTCGCTCCATGACCTCATATTGGATGTGACCTATTAGAGATTGAGTCCATCGTCTATTTGGGTACTCTACGAGCTTGATCGAACAACATCTTCGCATTCCTTTTATTTTAAACAGAAGCATTCAAATTTGAAGGGTATGTAGGGTTGCCTATTCCGTTTTCCGTGAATGCAATCAATGACAATTGGATAGTGGTCTGAGCAGTTTAGGTTCATGTGGCCGATGTGGAATATACTGAATAGATTTGTCCAATATGTAGAGTCCAGAAATCTGCCAAGTCGCTCAGCAATACAATTTCCATCTGAGTTACCCTGAAACCATGTAAAAGGATCACTCACGTAACCGAGGTCAATCAGGTCTTCCCTTGAGACTGCATCCTTGAAATTTGTCATCTATAGGGATGTTAAGGTGGCTCCACCTCCTTTTTCCTTATGATACATAATCTCATTGAAATCCACCCCCCCCAAGAGAATAGGGCTCGGGAGGTCATGACGAAGCCTCTAGAGGAGGTCCCACGATTTCCACTTCTCATTATGGACCGACCAACCATAAAATCCCACGAAAGTCCATGGAGGGACGTGGTTCACATGAATTTCCATATCCACATGGTGTGAGGAGAAGGACAAGATCTTGACATTGAAAAAAATCCTTCCAAAGGAGGTAGATGCCTCTGGAGTGGCCCTGTCAGGGAACCGGGTGGAAGCCATGGAAGATGCATTTCATAGTGATGCTTGTGGTGTCCTTGTTTTCCTGTATGGTATCGGATAGGAAAACCATATCAGGGTGACTTTTGGCACAATTGCGCTGAAGCATGCGAACTGTGTGTGGGTTTCCAAGACCACGACAGTTCCAACATAAGACAATCATTAATCTTGGCGGGGCTGGGTCTGGCCCGCCTCTGCCTTTGAGTCTTCCGTACTTGTTTTTTCACCCGTTATTTTCCATCTTTTAGGGGAGTCCCCCACTGACCAGATTGTTTCACATCGTCTTTTCACTCCCCTGGGTTTTGGATCTTCCAATTTACCATCTCTTACTTCTTGTTGCACCCGTTTCCAAGTTTAACGGGTGATTGGGCCTAGTGGAAAAGTTTCTATCATTCCTTATTTATCCTGATTTAGGCTGTCTGTCATGGTTTTTCTAGGATCAGGGTCGGGATCTGCTTGTTCAGTTTGCATCTGCTTTGGTCTCAAGCTTTGTTCTGGGATAATATCTAGGGTATTCTTCGTCTTTGTAAAAGTTGAGACGATGTCTTTCCGGGGGAAGGATGCATTCTAATTTCCTTCTTAGTGGTTGAGTTCTCGTCAGGGAAGGTTGGTTTACCAAGCATGATGATTGTTCCCTGTTCAGTTTCTTCCTGTCTTGTGTGGTCCAACGTGAGCTGTTGGAGGTCCTTTTGTTTTTCCAACACAGGGATGGAGGCATATCAAACTGTTTTGGCTCGAAGCCATGGGCTATATTATAGTATGATATTACTTGATCCTTTCTCTTTATTTGATAAACACACTCTTTCAAGGTGTCTAAGGTGTCTGCAAAAGAAGCAGAAGATTGGGATTTTCTCTAATTTGAATGAGATCAAATTTTTTGTGCCATCGAGTTTCAAAAACATGCCCCTCATCAGTGGTTCCGATACTACAATTTCAGCTCTAATCCGGACCTCGGTTCCCCATTGGATAGGGTCCAAGCAGTCCCATTCAATGAATTGGGAAATGAAGTCCCCAATTTATCTTATAACACATTCCATTCACGCGTGAAACGAGATTCCTTTGATACGTATCCAAAAAGGGGATCGGGTGAGCTTAATGTGCTGGATGTCATCCCCCCCCCTTGAATTCTTCCATGAGGAGGAGTTGATTGTCGAGGGACCACAACCTACCTTTTAGGATTTTATTTCTATCACTCTCATTGATGAACTCAAATACTACGCGATTGTTTCCCTCTTCTCTAATGGACACTCCAACTTCCAATTTCCATAGGATCTGGAGGGTGTTTTTGAGGGCCCCCTGGTTGACTGAGATATTTTCCACAAATATGCCAAAGACCAGTAGAGACATGCGTTTTTCCAAGAGTAAGTCTTCGCTTTTGCAAGCCTCGATAGCCACCTTCTATTTATCAATCAATGACATCTTCTTCCAAAGGTTCACCAAATCCTCCTCCATTAAAACATGCTCGCGAGAAGGGGAAAGCATCAAAAAAGCCCAATGATCTTCCCTAAAGGGTCAAAATGCAGGTAGTCGGTTGCCTCAGAAGTCCTTTTTCACCACAGTTCCCCCCTCTCTTACAAGGAACCACCACAAGGAAACACAACACGCATCAAGATCACAAATCAAAAAACAAGGCCCGACCTATCCCAAAACCCCCAGTCACGACCCTTTTCAATGAGGCCCCCCACGCCGGACCCACACTTCGCGGCCTCCTTCCGGGGATTGGTTTTGCAATCAATGTTTCACGGAATGGTTCTACAGAGAAATCTTCTCGACCTGTGCTTCTGTGGCCCCCTCGCTCTCAGCTTGAGATTTTCGCGAATCAGATTCTCTTTTGTGGTAGGGTTCTCCGTGATGGAGGTTCGTGAGCTCCCTTTGCGGAATAATCTCACTGTGCACCGAGTGTTCGCCTTCGTTCCTGGGGCACCGCGAACCAGGTCTCCTCCCTTAGGGCCCCCGCGAACCAGGTCTTTATGAACCAAGTCAACACTCCACACTCCGTGGAGCACTTCATGGCACGGTCTTCGCGATTTTTACACACCGCTCGCTGATGGTTTTCAATCGTACCTAGGATGGTCTCGACCCGGAAACTCTCGCACCGCCCCTATTTCAAGTCAACCTTCATCCAGATCTGGGATCAGAAAAGGTAGAGCAGGAAGGCCTTCAGAACTCTGCGTGAGATCAGTTAAAGCTTGATATCAGAAATTAGGAGAAATTTTTAACCTTAGATAACCCTTTCCCTCTGAACAATAGGTGACAGGCCTTCCTTGCCACTGATGAGCCGTCGACGGACCACCGTTCTGAAGTGCGACTCACAGAGGAAGGATGAGTTTACATGAAGTCTGATAGATCAGGGATCCCCCCCCACCTCAATGAGGTGCACGAGATGGGTGAAACTAAAAACCCTAGGAAGTCTCAGGAGTAAATGCTCTTAACAGGAGAGACTTTTTGACAGTATTAAAAAGACTTCATTGTTGTTATGTCTTTTAATTTACATATTATTATGTTGGGAGATGTTCTTTTATATCCTCATTTATGTAAACTTCATGTCCAAGTGATGAGATACCCTTTTTATCCCATCAACTCATTTTCTGAATTTTAAATTGACACCGTTAGGCTGTAGAATTTTTACAAGGGAACTTCTTATGCCAATTTTCAATTCATTGGGTTCAACTTGTACTTCTTGAATAATCCATCCTATGAATATGTGTGAATGACCTCAGATTGTTTTACACATCATATCCACTTATATTGGGTGTTTTTATATTTCTCACACATAATTATGTGATTTATTTATCCTTAATTTAAGGATACCATCTTTATATGAGATTTTATCCCAATTTACATTTCCACTGAGACTACATTGTTTTTATACACCAATTCACTCTTATATGGTGTATATACTTTCCTTTGAAATATTATATCCTGAATCCATTTATTCGCATGATATTATAATGTTTTGATTAAAAGTTATTCTTCAATTATTTGTATTCAAGCGTCTCTCTTTTTTCTAAAAACTCGTTAACTAAAATACTATTTTAAATGTTTTAATGATTTATTTTTCTAAATATTTCTCATTAATGTCCATGTTTTCAAAATGGGTTTTTGGATTTTTTTTATATGGACATTAAAGTTTTCAAATGATAATTAATTTAAAATCTTCAAAGTGGTATAAGACACTTTGATTCAAATAAATCTCTTTTTAAATCGTTTTGAAAATGATTTGATAAAACATTGTCTTGATTTGATATATTAGAATGTGGAAATGTTATCTCTCCTTTATACATGTGTTATATTTTATGATTATGTTATGGTTATTAGACATTGTTTAAGTATACGGGTGGTTCCATGATAAACCTGGGGCAGGTGAGCCTGAGATAGCTCTCCAATGCATTGGGTAACGTGATGGAGGTAACGTGATGTTTCTCCTAAGAGATTTAGGGAATATACTATTATGGGTATTCCATGTGTAACTCCCTATGTATCTATGATATCTATAATGTATGTTTGATATGGATTCCATAAGTGAACTTTATGATTTATGAATTGTGTGTGTTATTCATAAATCTTATGATTTTTAAGGTATGTTGTGATTGAAAAGTATGGATTCATTGATTTTTATTTATTGATGGGCTAATTTTTTCCTTCCTTATTTTATAACCCTTACTAATCTTTTTATGCTCATCCCATGTTTTTGAAATGTTTTCCACATGAATTAAAGAGGAATAGTGTCAAGTATAGGATCAAGGAAAAGTTATGTTGTCTAAAACATGGAACATGACATGTTTCTTTTTAAGAGTTTTTATTTTATGCAAAAAATCAATACTGAGTAATAGTGTCTACATGTAATATTCAAGTTGTTATTTAATAGTTATGGACTAATTCTCTAAAACCATAAACCTGAAAATATCCTCAAGGTGAATTATTCATTTAATTCAATATTATGTAATGTTTTAAGGCTATTTCCTTATAAGAACATACCATTTCATAGGATTTACATTTATATATATTTAATCTATTTCCAAGTAAATTATTTTGATCACATGATAATTATCACAAATTTATATATGTTTATTTTTTTAATTTTTAATTGGAATAATTTTTTTGAGGTCATTGATTATGGTGGGTTAAGGGAACATTTAGAAATTAAGATAAATTAAAATATTTAGATTAATTCATAGCACATTATCTAAATTAAATAACAAGTTGAAGTAATTGATAAAACAATTTAACATGCCTGATCATTGTTGAAAGTGTTTTTGGTCATTATTTTATGCTAGCCCTTTGTATGTAATTGGTTTTTTATTACTTTATCATTATTAAATTATTTTGATGGCCTGATATTTCCCCCTCCCTTTTATTATTAAAGGGTTTGTGTGGCCATATTTTTTTTATTTGAAACCTATTTTTCTAAACCATTGAATCAACATATATAGATACGAGTAAAAGATAATGTAATGATTGAGATCATAGTTAAAAGGAGGTATTCCTAGATCATGATCTACGGTGAAACCATTCAAATAAATACATTAGAACAAATGATGATTGTTGAAAAATAATTTGGGTTATGATTTAAGGTATGTGTTCTCCTATGGTTAAGTGTTCCATTATCATTCTCCAGATATTAAAATAGTTAAAGAATCTCATGATCATGGAACTTATTATTTTTTTCTATTAGTTTCATTGTTAATTATTTATTATTTTTAAATATTTTTGATCACCTAATAAATGAATTAACTAGCATGGAATATAATATAAAATATAATCGGATTATGTAAAAACATTATCCTACAAGGTTAATCACTTAGATAAAATAAACATAATATTAATAAAGCATGATAAAAGATAAAATGGGATTTTGACATTAGGATATACTTACCTAAAAAATACTATTCCATTATATCCTTCCACTACTTAAGTTAAAAAAAACCTCATAGTTTAATGTTATTTACCAACCCATGTTCGGTGATTTCAATTATTATGGAACTTCATTCTTGATTTATTCAGATGAATTAACTTGGTTTACACTAATATTTGAATATATAAGTAGGACTTGGTTTATCTAAGTGGAAAAGGTTTTGAAAAGGTAATTTTATTGGATTTTAGGGTTGGGGAGTCCACCAAATTTTTCAAGGGACTATGAGTTAATGAAGTTGGCATGTTATGCCTACCTAAACCCCGTCGAATAGCATTAAAAGCCCCCAAGTCTAGGATATGATAAGGGGAATATGAAGACTTTGAAAAAGTATATCTAAACACCATGATAATACAAAATTGATGATGATGGATAATGTGTTTTAAAAAAATATTGTCATATTAATAAGAATTTAAGTAATTTTATGAATATTTTTTTAGTAATTAAAAAAAGTTCTCATGATATTCTGTTAATTTTTATAAATGGAACTAAAAATACTTTGATAATAACACTATAATCTATTCCAGAGAAGGATAAAATTCTCACTACTGTGAATTCCTTGTAATGGTATAGGCACTTATAGATTATACCACCTAAAAAAACATAAGTGCTAGAAACCCCAATTAATATGTCTCTTTCCAAATAGGCTGATGAAAAATAAGTATCTCTCTATATAAAACATATAATAAATATAATGGATATCTAATGTTTCATTATATCATCCCTTTTCGAATGAGATTATATAAAAATATGAGGATATTGATGTGTGTAATATCATTTATCAACATCATAATGCCCATCAAGTGAAGGATAGATCAAAGAGATATGAAATCTCCATTTCACCATTCACATGTAATATTAGATATTTAGTTCCATTTTGGTCGTATATAATCCTGATTATTTTATACATTGAGTTCCTAGAAATATTGTGTTTTATGATACCTAATGAGTTGTGAATAGATCTCATGCAATACTCATTACCCATAAACATCTCTAGATTCATTGTGACTTATAAATTGTTGAATATTGAGAAAATACTTTTAGAGGTTCTAAATCATATTTTATATGATTATAAATAAATGGGGTAGTAAAAAAAGTTTTCCTTATGATAAAATGTAGGATCATGTAAAAGGGACCAAATTTTCATTAAAATTCTAAGGATCTAAATAATCATCCTTCAAATAAAATTAATATTCTTAGGCAAGTAGGGGAATAAGATGTGGTCTTTTTTTAAAATGGATAGTAGTGTCAGTAGAATAAAAAATTAATCCAAGAAAATAATAAATGGGAAACTTTGGGTTCATTAGTTAGTGATATATAAATGTTCAGTATTAAATACTTCTTATGGTACCCAAATTTGTATCCCTAATATAGAAACCACGTATATTTCAAAATATTAAATGAGATGTGTTGGATATATAGGATGATAATTGAGTGAGGATGGATTCCCTATTCATTGGAGACAAACACCTCACATTGGTGACAAGATTTATATTGGTTTTAAAAAAATTCTTTTATGTTCCTAGTGTTACCATTAAAAGGTTTTCAATTTTTTTCAAATATGGAACAATTTATTGAAAACATGGGAAATATTGGTTGATAATTATATATGTATAGAATATTTTATTTCATAACACACTGAAACTATAATAATTTTGTTTTAAATTATGAAAAATAAATATGGGAAATTTATTATAAAAAAAATGTGTTTGACTCATTTAACAACCAATTATGGAATCACCATCTCTTTTATATAAAATAGACTCATTAGAAAAACTATTATAAATAAGGATTCTTATAATACTTTAATATTAAACAACATTAATGATGTCAATACATTTTATATGGCTAGACAACCAAAAATAATTTATGTGGTCTAGGTTAAAGGGCCACATAGCTGCTAGATTTGGTATATACTGATGTGTCTAGACCATTTCAAGAAGAAGATAAATGCGGATTATCATACTTTATTAATTTTACTGATGACATGAATATGTATGGTTAAATGTACCTAATGAGGTTTATGTTTGAATTAGTAGACATGTTCATGGAGTTGAAGAATGAGTTTAAGAATTATCTTGGTAAGAGGTTAAGGAATCATTAATATGTTCAAGGTTTCAAATATCATAGACAATATATTTATTATATTATATAGGAATAAGAGATTTTTTCTAAAGATACAACAAATTATAACCCATAGTGGAATGGGGTTAAGGAAAGGAGGAACCATACCATGTTGGAAATGGTAAGGATATTGATATGTCACACAAGCTTCCGTTATCCTTTGGGTGATATTCATTATAGAGGAAATCATGTTTACTAAACCTAGTACTTACTAAAGTAGAATAGGGTATTCCCATTGAGCTATATAGTTCAATGAAAATTTTTCTTTCACATTTTCTTGAATGAGGATTCACAGAATTTTTAAGGCCATATCCAGAAATAGACTAGCACCTAGATTCCTGAAGAGTTTCTTTTCTAGGGTATCTTATAGAAATAAGGGGATACTAATGATAAAACCCATTAGAAAAGAATTTTACTTCCATAAGAAAGAATAAATCTATTTAGAGGGAGAACATCCTCCTAGAGAATACTAGAAGAAATACTGAATTTGATGAATTTGATGATGAAGATACCCAACTGTTGGTAGAGAAACTAATTCAAAAGGTATTAGTGGAACATGTTATTCCTAAATCAGAATTGGAGCATATGAGTACTAGAGTGGTAATTGAACCAGAGATTTATGTTTTTGTAGTCACTGATGATAGTGTATAATTATTGGCTGAAAATAATTACCCTCATTTTAGTAAGAAGGCATTAGATATTTTATAAGATACAAGATAGAAAGAGGCCATATATTATGACAAGAATTACAATTTTAAAAACCACTTTCTAGTTTGGATTAATATTCCAGTTCATGTAATACCTACTGGGTGTAAATTAGTGTTTAATAGAAATCTAGACATTGAATGTAATGTAGATACCTATATTTTATGGATACTGGGTAAATAGTTTCAACAAAAGAGATCATTAGCAATGATTAAACCATTTCTGTATTTTCATTTTTTAAATTCATGAGAGTTTTTTTTCATGGATGTTTTCCATGTCTATGAGATTTGCGAAATGGATGAAAAACCCGAATTCCTTAATGGGAACCCTCAAGAGGATGTGTATATGACAAATTCACAAGCTTTTGTGACCCTAGAAAATTCCCAAAGGTATTCAAGTTACATATATCCATCTATAGATTAAATTTAGCATAGGTGTCTGGGAATATTCAATTAAAAAAATACATAAGTAAATTTAGTTTTAGTAAAAATGAATGTGATTCTAGTGTTTATAATATGGTTAGTGTGAGTATACTTGTTTTCAAAGTAGTATATTTTTATAACATATTTCTAATATGAAATTATATAATATCCTTACAAGAGGTTATGGCATGGGAGTGAAATTTCTTCTTCCAAATGAATTTTTCAGAAGTTGCATACATTAAAGGGAACAATATCATCCATGATAGATCCAAGAGGCTTATTTCACTATGTCAAGATGCATACATTTATTTTATAAAGAAAACGTTTACTGTGGAACAATCCATGAGGGGGTTCTTCCAGTTTCACATTGTATACATATTTCAAATAAAATATATCCTTAGTCTTAAGAGGAACAAGATAGAATGAGTCAGATCCCATATTATTTTTGTGATAGGATCAATCATTTATTCCAATTTATGCATGAGGAATGATGTTTAATATGACATAATAATGGTATGTAGGTTTCATACAGGTCTATGTGAACAACATTGGACTACTGTTAAGGATATCCTAAAGTGTTATAGGCGATCTAAGTATACATTATTGGTGTATAGTGGAAATGAAGATCTAGTCATTAGGGTTTACATAGATTCTATATTTTAGATTGATCAAAATGATCTGAAGTCACAGTTTGGATATATATTTTTCCTCAAAGAATATGTTGTGAAATAGAAAAGCTCAAATCATCCCGTTTTCACTAATTATACAATAGTGTTTGAGTCTTTTATGAATATATATGAATCAAAGGATGTAGTTTGGATTCAAAAAATTTAAACATGATCGTGAAGTGGTACCCATAAGTAGAGACCCTATCATAGTTTATTGTGATAACAAAATAGTAGTGGATATCTCCAATGATATGAGGTCACACAAAAGGGAAAACACATACTTTAGAGGATTCAACTCATAATTTATTCTTCATAATGATGTATTTCATTCCTAGGTAGTGTATCCATCAAAAAAAATGGAAGACCACTTTATCAAGGCTTTATCCCAGCAGATCTGTGGGTATCATGTGAGAGCTAGTGGAATAAAATTTATTATCAGTTATCCCAACTTCATGTTTGAGTCTTTTGGAGTTGGTTATCTAGAATTTAATTTATTATTACTTTATTACATGTTTTTTAATTATTAATGGATTTTATTTATCCCATTGTTTATGTTACTCTAAATTATTCTTATATGTGATAATATCCTCAGAATATATGTTGCACATGAAGGTCATATCAGTTCCCCTATATAATGAGAACCTATAAGTGAGACAACATAATTATTGAATAATGATTAATGGGTGGATGATAATGTATGATGTTAAATAGATGATATAGGGTATCCTAGCTTTTTGGATAATAAGACCATGATACACCTTATTATGGTGTTCTCCCAAGGAAATATCTAGTATAAGAGGTCCTGAGAACATACCTATACAATTGGAAATCCAAATTTCATGTTTCATTCAATGATCCTATATGTGATCATGTGTAGTGATCCTTATACATCTATATTATAATTAATGGATATCATGACTTGTACGCTTTTATATATTGAAAATATTATTGACAATATTTTCTCATGGAGATCTAGGATATGTTGTTTGGGTAATGAGTAATATTTTATTAATGTATAATGTTTTAAAGGAATTTACCATTATATTATCCCATATAAGTTGACATCTAGGTCCCTTGGTTAGGAATGGTTCTGAGTTCATTAATCCATGGGCATTGTGTTCTATGGGTGATTTCATATCTAGAAAGTTAAATAATTTGACATCAAGCATATAGGTTGATGAAATCAGCATGAAACCTAATTGATTAAAGATATAATGATAATAAGTTTATATTAAATTTTATTCATTTATAGGAAGTTGGAAGTTATTGTGGCATTGAATTAGTTTAAGAGAATAAAATTTTTATTTATCTAGATGCAATCTTTAGTCATTAGGCAGTTAGGCCTAATCCCACATTGAAATAATCCTAGAGGCTTAGACACTAAGTATGTCTAAAATATTAATTAAATTCATTTAATGTATTGTACATGATAGAATAAATAATATTTATCCAGGTTGATTTGATATCTAATATTTAATCTAAAATTATTTATAATAATAAGTGAGAAGAATAATAAATATATTAATATTAATAAAAATATTTTCTTGTTTGAAAAATATAATATTTATTATATTTATCCTAGAATAATGAATTTATTTTTATTTATTAAATATTCAATATTTAAGGATTGATAAGTGTCTATAAGAGAAATTGGACTGAGTTTAATGGTCTAATTGGAAATGGTATAAATTATATTTATTTATATTCTAAAAAATATTACATGTAAAGTGATTGTAAATAATAATATAATTTTTTATTAATAGAAATGGGATCAACTAAGAATATTAAATATTGTTAACTGATTGAGTTAGATTCTCTGACTCTAAATATGTCATAATAAATATCTAATTATATCTCATTCGATAACTCACTTTCGGTGTCTGTAAGGAATTGAGGGAAATCTAGATATATATAAATAGCTCCCCCTTCCACCTCTCCCAAGCCTCCAAGAGAGCATGAAGTGTTCCTCCTCCTTTGAGAAGAGGACTTCTACGATCAACCATGAAAAACACAAATGATTAGGATCAGTTGTTCCAGAACCTAATGATATTTTAATGATTTTTAAATATTGTGGTCCATTTGTGGATCACTACTCATGAGATTCTTCAATTGGAGACCATAGAACAATGATTACATAATGAGATATTATTAACTATATCATCATTAAAAGCTGAGTTACAAGTTTAGGTATTTTTATATTTTCTCAAAAATTAATTATACATTAAATTTTAATATCCTCATATTCTAGTGTTATAATTTTAATTTAGTATTGTAATTTAGTGATGTTATTAGAAATAATGTTTTAATCATGGGAAAATTATTTAAAATAACTTATTACTAAAATTAAATTTGGTCTTGCTAACAAAGTATTCTTCCATATTGGGCAGAGCATTCACCATTTATGTAATTGAGGTCATATTTGGATATATTATATTAATGTGTTGTGAACCAATTTTTATTTTCCTTGGGTTATATATGATGTGATGAATGAAATCCATTTTATTTCACATTGATTTTCATAATATGTTTAATGATCGACATTGGATGTAAACAATATGTTTAGATACTGAAGGTTGGAGTCTAATATCACCCTACAATACATTTATTAATGTTTTATATCTCAAGAGACAATGATTTATCCTATGGTTATAATTGAGTATTACAACTCCTGACAAGGTTGTATGTTGGTATTGTTGTTGTCTAAATATTATCTTATGGATGTTCCTAGGTATACTTTCAGTTTATCTATGGTAATAAGGATGTTCAATTGTATAATTTTTGTTTAAATATACTCGCAAGGTTAGGAGTGGGTATAATTGTGGTATAGTCATTATCACAAGGATGTATGTTGGTAAAATTGTGGTTTAGTTATGCTCAAAATGTTGGGAAGTAATATTATTGTGGACTATCTATACTCACAATGTTGTATTTGGGTATAATTTTTGTGAATCTATGCTCACAAGGCAGTGCGTGGGTATAATTGATGTCTAACGATGCTAATGGGGTTGTGAAAAGCTATAAGTATTATTATGATATGTTCAAAATGGTATAATTTCACAGACCTATGATTATTCCACAATATTATTCATATTTTTATGAGTATGTAATGCTCTTATGGTTCATTTTTATGGACTCATGTCTTTACTCTCTTTTGATTCACGCCTTATGTTATACCAATCCTTATTCTATGACTCATGATTTATGTTTTATAATTTATTCAGTATGATTTTTTATGTATATTGATTATATCCATTTTCAAAACTTATTCATAATTACAATTCATTCTAATCACTCATTTTTACCCTTTTTGAGCATCTGATTTAACCCCTTTCTTATGCTTCCATACCTCAGGCCATGAACATGGGTGTCACAAATGAGATGTCTAGAAGAGATTTATCTTAGTTTTATTATAGAATAATTTTTTCAAGTGTTATAAAATATTATTCTTATATAGTTAGTATATAATAATATAAATATTTCATTCCATATGTTGTGATACCATTTGTTGGATTTATTAATTCATCCATAGAATCAATGTATTATTTATATATGTTTAGCTTGAGTCTCCATAGGTTTAGAGAAGGTTTTTCATAGCTTTGGATTACATGGGGTGAATCCACATAGGTTTTTATTATTCATGATACATTGTAATTATTTGTGGTGATTCATAATGGATTTAGTGATGATGCCTGATACCTTAGACAACCATGGTGTGGTTTTCCCCCTCAGATTCAGCAATAACCACAACTAATATTGAATTATTTAAGTTGATTCCCCTTAGGTTTTATAGTGTTTCCTATTATCGTTTTACCACAAATAATTATCTACATGTTTTAAATGTTTACCCCTGTTGGTGTATTATAGATATAGAAATCCATCTTGGAAAAAATAAGGTATGTTTTGTCCCCATTTTCACTATTGAATCTACAGATTGATTGTAGTTTCCTTTATTTTTGTACAGTTTTCATTAATTTTTTATTCATTTAAACCTATACATTGTACATGGGCTTTATATAATTAAAGATATTTTTAGTGGATGCCTAATGGTTCAAACACACACACTTCTTGGGCCAATATACGGAACGAGAGAAAAAATTATTAGACATAGGAAATATCCCTATGACTGAATCATTATTGGATAGATATAATAGAGAATGAGAGTTTTGGACCACTCTAGAACTCATGAACATTTTTATTGAGTTTTTAGTTCTTATCATTGAGTCGCATGGGTTTTATAATATTTATGAATAGATATAGATGTGTGACCTCTTCACATGTACATTGATAATTTTTTTATAATATGGATTGTGTTTATTTATTTCCTCATTAAATGAGTTCTATTTTCTCAATTATATATATATATATACATATATATATTTCTAATATCTTTTTTTATGATTAATACGAGGTTATATTCCCCTGACTATACTACTGTATACTCCTGATACTAGTCAACTTTCTCAAGCATATATGGAACCATACCTAAGGTGCAATGAAGACCCCTCTAATTTAGTCACATATCTATGGTTGTAGAATAGATGCAATGACATCAACAATTTGAATTAGTAAACCTATTATATTTCTTGGCTATTTAGGCATTATTGAAAAAAGATAAAATCTTTTCAAAGTAGGTTATATAACTCCTGCATATGAGTTTCCACCACTTATATGTGGCAAGTCCATGTTTGGAGGAATGAAATTATTTTCATTTATTTTCTCATTTACTGTTGACCTATTTCACTTTGTGTGAGGAACATGATTTTTGAGGTTAGTATTTATCAGTTTATTATCTCATTATTAGAATGGAAACTTTTCTTGTCTACATGCATCATATCGGGCCTGTAGAATTCCCGCATCATTTTCACGATTTCTTGTAGTTTCTTCTTCTAAAAATAAAATGGGTTCATTGTTTAATGCATATGAAACCCAATATATATCATTTTCACATATAAATATATGGTTTAACATTATTTATCCAACCAAATAATTGAACAGACATGTGACATGGTCATTTTACTTAATTATTACAAGGAATCAACTAAATAGATTATTGATTTAAACTGATGAATAATTTTCCCCCAATACTGGTAATTGATATGTCATTTAACTACCCCCCCCCCCGATTGTGAAATTTTATGGCCAAAGTAAATGGATAGAATAATATTATATTCTAATTTTTCATGATTATTATGTGGAATATTCTAAATAAAATTATAATTTCAACTTATAAATCTTTTTCATCTATAAATTGAAATTGAAATTTCATTTTACTCAGAGAAGTGAAATGAAAATTAATGTTAATGTAACATGTAAGTGTTTAATGTTGTAAATGTTATATATATTATGTGGGAATTTTTTCATTTTGTCCAAATTTATGGGTATCTAGGTCTAGTGAGATGACATTACTTATGATATTATAGAATAACATGTAATTATTAATATTATATGTTTTGTTAAACTATGAAACCTGTAGTTTTTAATTGAATGTTGTTTTGAGGTGCGACATATCATTGTATTATGTGGTCTTGGGAATAAATAGTTGGTTCTTGATATATATCTCTGTTTCAGAGACCATTCTTTTGTTTGGGAATAAAATAGGGTAATGATACAATAATTTTGAATCCAGTTTGAATTATGACCATAATAATTTTGATATGTTATCATTCAATGTGACCCTTGTGGGGTTTTTCTGATCCTAAGGGTGGGTAGTGTACTCTACACCTTAAAATGTTTTATATAACCATATATTATATTGATTGAGTGAAGTGGAAATACATGTTTTAGTCATCTAGTTTTCAACTATTGTGTATGAATAAGAGTTAAGGATAACTATAGAGTGGGTATTTATATTATGTATGGGTTTTATGATTTACCTGTGTGTTTGAGATCTCTTGAGTGGTTGTATTTTCCAATAAGATACCCTATGATGTTGAGATATGTATTAGGATATTGGTGAGCTAATAACTATAACATAGTATGAGTACATTTTAATGTTATTGTTTCATAGGGATGTAATATATGAGGATAGCCCAATGGAGGGTTTAACCGAAGATTGTGGATTCATTATAAACAAGAGTTGTGGTAGAATCCTTACATATAGAATAATTTATGAAAAGAAAAAACATGTTCATGGAATTGGAATGTGAAGTTCTTCTACATACATATAGAGATACCAAGCCATGATAATAAGAGTTGTGTTTCGGTTTTGATATAAAGGATCTATTGGATTCCAAACCCTATTATTTGGGTGATAATAGATGGTTGGATATATAATGGGTACACACTTTTGGTTTTTAATTGATTCCCATGATGGAATTTGATCTCATAAAGGTCCATGGAACTAGGGAGATTCTCTATGTTTACTAAAAAGGAATCATTATGTAAGGTGATTTTGGATATATGAGTTTCACTAGTAATTATCATATTTAGCTGAGTAATTAGATATATGTGCCTGGGTAGGTGAGTTAGTACACATGTTGTTAGAGTGAAGTAGTGTAGTAGAGCTACAATGGTATGTCTTCATTCTAGGTATGCATGGATGGAAACACGAGACTTTAGACCGACATTGTGATAGGATAAATTGATATTTGATTAACATGTATAATGTAAGTTGGAATTTTATTAACTAAGGTTGGTGTGGCATAGGATTATCTAAATAAAGGCAATCATAGTGTTTCCATCGATGTGGATAACTTTAGATATCAAGTACGACATGTCTAGTTGTGGTTTTTACAAAATATTTGGTATATGGATATTGATTTAGGAATGTTATGTGACTCTTGAGGATAGTTAACGATGAAAGATAAAATTCACAAGGGTTGAATTTGGTAATCCCATTATATGGATATGTAATTTTGGGATGTATCTATTAGGTCTCAAGATACCCATTAAGGTTATGAACATATGAGGTGCTAGTGTGTTCCAGTGTGTCCTAGAACTCTATAAGTTTTAAAAATTGTTTTAAGTGTTGTTTCTAGATTTTATTGGATAATGTAATGATCCTACATTAAATTTTGGTGGAAATATATGTGATTTCAAATTTATTTTCAAAATGGATGATTGTGTAGAACCTTTATTATTTTATTTATGTTGTTCGAAGAATGGGAAGTTATGGGGTATGACCCGATCCTGGTTCCCTTGGGAGTGGATTCATCATGGTATTACTAATGCATGATATGTGGTCTCTATAATAGATTATGAACTAAATATATTGTTTTTACTTCCATGGAAATGATGATATGGCAGCGTCATGTAGGTATGAGTTGTGATCATTTGTGAAAAGTGATATTTATTATGATGATAATTGGGTTTTATTAAAATATGAAGTAATCAATATAGTTGTTGGCAAGGCTCCATGATCCAGAGAGTGCCTTAGCTATGACATGTTGAGTTCCAACTCAATTATGAGTTGCTATTGGGTCTATATAGGGCCCATAGTGGGATAATATATTACATTTTTGTGATGGTGAGTAAGTTCATGGGAATTTAGTTATATTTTTCAATATTGAAGGTAAGAAGGAATTTTGTAAATCATTCTATTAAGTGATTTCATGGGGAAACATGATGTTAATAATGTCTTGAGTAGGGATATGTTTTAGAAAATATTCAAGAATCATGAGTTGCTCTCCAGTTTGTTAGTGTTTAGCTTAAGGTGGGTATCAAGAATGATTGTGCTCACCGATCGGTGATAAGGATTTACTATGGTAGGAATCATTGCCTGAAATGATTGAACATGTTCCTCTAATTTTAATTAGTTTTCATTTTATATTGGAATGTACATGTTAATAAATCCAACCAAGAAGTGGTTGTTGTTATTTGATGTTTCTTTGGTGTAAGTGAAAGTTTTTGGAGAATCAATATATGATACCCAAGTTTGGGTGTTGGTTGGGGAATAAATTTTGGAATTATTAATTTTTTTTTATTATAACCTCTAGACATGGCATAATAGAATGGTTGTATTAATTGGTGTGAATATTGGAAAACAGGATGGTGGGTGGTTGGGTTTGTGGGACTTCAATGAACGGGGATAACATAATGATGATAACAATATAGCAATTAATATGTATTATTATTAGCCTATAACAGTAGTGTAGCATTACATGGCAGTTACTATAGCAGGCCTAGTAGCATTTACTAAAGCAGGTATTGTTCGGTACTATAGTAACCAGAACTATTCACCTTGGGCCACCAGTTTGGTCTTAGAGTCCTTAAGGATTTCGAGCCACCTAGGCCTTTGGGTCATTAAGGCTTTTAGGACACCATTAAGGGCTTTGGGCCACATCAAGGCTTATGGCCCACATGATTAGTGTAGTTTCCCCAAGAAGACTCTAAAGGAAAAGAGCAGGCATGTAGGAGGATTCAGAGCAAGTGCTCTCACTAGAGCAGAACCAAATGGATATCTTTGAATGATAGAGTAGGGTTATGCCATTGGTACCAGCCTGTACATTCATGGGAAACCTCGCGAGACGACAATGTGTAGGTGGAGAGCTACTATCATGATGCAGATACTGGGGAGGGGCAGTTCCTTATTGATAGTCTGGTTGAATTCCCTAAGACCTTCAGGTCATGTAATCTCCTAAGAAAACATGCCATGTAATCTCTTATCCTATGGTCATTGTAAGGGTTCCCCACACCCATTTAAAAGGGGTTATCAAAAATCAATAAAAAATGAAGGCCTTCGGTCCATTCAGGCTCATGGTGGAGTTAGCTGAAATAATATGAATAACAATGTGTGGGTCGCTGATGTTTTGAGTATTGGAGCAAGTTTTCATGTAGTGTATGAACAACCAGGACCAGTGGGGGTGAGTTAGTTTTTATTGGTCTATGTCTCATTTATAAGACATTAAATAATTATTACTTTATTTGAAAGTGAATGTAATTTTACCTAAATAGGTAGATAAATAATTCGAACTGGTGATATCATCTAGTGGAATGAGTTATGTTCTGTTAGGAGATATTTTATTGGGATATAGTGTATTCAAGACATAATTTAGTCGGTTAAACCTATATTGTTACAAGGTTCATGTGGTGAACAGTTTTTTGGGCTTTTATTTTGTAGGTTAACCATGTGTTGAAATTTTCTGAAGTTTTTTAATCAACATTAACAGAAGAAATTGATACCGGTGTCATCGATCACGAGTATGATAGAGATCCTATGTATGTGATCATTATTAATATGTTTATCTTTTTTATAATTCATCCTTTCATGAGGGTTTTTTATATGTTGACCATATTGAATAGGCTCCCCACAATAAGTTATCATTTCTGAAGCATATTCAGAAGCGTATAAACACATACAGGATGAGACAAGTGACAATTAATTATATATACATGGTTAGTGGATATAATTGGTTTCAAAAAAAATGTTATTTTATAGAGATATTCTTATGTATAACCTACTTTTGGTTGGGTTGGTTGTAAAATTAGAATAACATTACTATTTCCTGGATCCTTTTAAATTTTTTGTTACAAATGTATTTTTCATTTTATTTGATATACAGTGAGTAGAGAGTGTCATAAGGATTGGTAATAGGGAAATGAACATGATTATAATTTAAAATTAGTATAATATAGAGTTTCTTGTCATGAATAATTCATCCACCCCATGAAAACCCATTTAGTGATTCTGAAGGGATTTAACTCAACTTTTCACAGTGTCAAATAACATTTAATATCATGAACTAATTATTATATATTTTTAAAGGGTTTAATTTTAATTAATTAATTTTGGAGGTTAAATTAGGGATAGATCCCATTCATTGGGTAGTATTAGTTTTTTAACACATCTCTTCTTTGGTCACATCCCATCAAAGTGGTATTTCTTCATAATTTGTTAGAAGAATATTATTCCATTAGGGGTAATTTAAATATACTGATATGTTTATAATCATGTTAATGATTTTTCATAGTTTCATACACCATATATTTCTATTAAATTATATATGTTAGTTTATCTTAATTTTAAGGATTTTCTTCTTATTTTCATATTTCTACAATATTACCTCAATTTAGGGACCATTTTTGTGAGAGTTGACATTTATAAGTATCGAGTATGTGGTTTATTAATTGTTCTATCAAAGTATCTTTGTTTTATGGAAGTGTCGGATGTGTGTTAACATTGAAATTATCATGAATTTGACCCAAAATATAATTAATAATTATTATCCTAAACCATGAAATTTAACCTCCCAACAGGCCACAAATAGCATATTCGTGATATTAGACCATGACATTGGCCACCAATGAGGTTTAGTTATCCTTGGGATATGAGTATAAAATAAAATAGGTTCCCCTTTAGGTGACTTATCATTAAAATGTGATTTTTTATTGTGGAATAATTTTAGGACTCATGGGCTGCTCTTTGATTGGGATTATTAAATGGGAAAATAAGGATTGACCCTCTGACTTCCAGAGAAATAAACACCATTTCTCAGGATATAAGGGGAAATATCAATGATCCAAGGTTAATGTTTTATTATGTTATATTTTATTTAGTAAAATTAAATAAATTGATTAATTGGATACCATTTTATTTTATTTATTACATAGTTTGGAGTTCCATAGGGAATACCCCCTATGGAATCATTATGGTTATAGTTTAGATAACATTTTGGGTGAATATAGTTGGGTTTAATGATGAATATAAATACTATTGAATGATTTAGGGTGAGTCCTTATGGGTTAATATATGTATCATGATACTTTGAAATTACATAGGGTGATCCCCTTCCATTTGGTAAAGATAATTGATATGTTGCAATGCCTTTGGGTGATTTATCCTTAGGTTTTATAATGACCAATAATACAATGGTAATACATGGTTTGATTCCACATGGGTTATGGGTGGATTAAAAATACTTTTGAATTCCATTTTGTGAGTATTAATGGGTTAAGTTATGATTAAAAATAATTTTTAATTTTTTGTGGTGACATCCCATGGGTTTAACGACGACACTGGATAAATTAGACGTATTTGGGTTATTTTCCCCTTGGGTTTAGAGAAGAAAACTACTTCATTATAATGCATTGGTTTTAATTAAATTTGGTTAAACATTGTTTTTGGATCTCATTAAACCACCTATAATTAAACTTGAGGGGTCAACATTTATTTTTGATTACATTTTAATGATTGAAACAACTGTCTTAGGTCAAAATATTAATGGTTAATCTCATGTCTATATGTGAAACATAAGGATAAATAGTGGGTTTGTTTTCTTATTTTACTCGTTTATTTATTAAATAACACATATATCATCTTAATGGATATGCTAATAGATTATATTGGTCATAGCCTACTTATTCATAATCACACCCATCTCAGGATATTATTTGGTATCGTAGAAGTGTTTCTGATTTCAATAAAGGATAATAGAAAGAGACTAATTATTTATTTGTGATTGGATAGATATGATGGAGCATCATATTTTAAGAATGGTATAGAACATGGGATTATTTTTTTGGATATTTCAAAATCTCACCTTCTGGTATTTTTTTTATTTTTAGGACCATATAATGATGTATGACTTCCTGACATGTACATATATTATTTATGTAATGGATTATATTTATTTATTTGAAATTTAAGGGAAGTATATTTAATTAATTATTTATATATTTATAATTGACTTTATTTTTTTTCATATGAAAATGGTGTATAGTTTCCGCAACATACCACTTTAGATCGTTGATGCTAGTAGGTAGAATTTGGTGCATGTCGTGAAATTCTTAAGGTCCAGTGGTGACCCTTAAGTCTTGGTTACTTATTAATGGTGGAGTAAGGAAAGAAATGACTTCACAATACTAAACTATTAGATCTTGTGAATTTTGTTTCTATATATATACACCGTATAACTAAAATTACAACTGGATCTGGGTAGTTGATTCGGTGTTATTATAAATTGTACTAGTATGTGTTGATTCGGTGTTATTATAAATTGTACCAGTGTATGTTTAATAAGAATATTAAAACTAGATTAATAAGAACATCTCTATAAAAAATAATATAAGAAAACATCTAGATATCATAAAAATATTTCGATATTACATGAAATTAATTTGTAATAAATCAATAGGAATTAAATTCAATGATTTAAAATTCATAGTTTTATTTAACAAAAAAATTAATTTCATGACATAATTTGAAATGGAACGTAATGGAATAAAGAAACTATATAAACAATTTTTTTTAGTGTAGATGCTTATAAGAACATTTAATCTCCCCTGTGGAATTATGAAATTAAATTTTAGTTAAAATTCCTAGTATAAATCATCTAGAAACAATTTTATATTGGTCTATCTCTATTAAAATTCATGGAGGTTCCTTAACTAAAATATTTATTCTAATAATAATGGTTGAATTTAATATAATACTTGGGATCGATTAGAGACTACTTTATAATGTATAAATTTTTTATTGAGATAAGGATATTATAATCTATGATCATAGAAAAAAATACATTGTTATAGTAGAGACATAATTTCCATATTCTAGTTTGGAACCACCTCAAATGGATCATCTTGAAGAAATTCTATGAGAAGATTAATATGTAAATGAGAAAGATATCCTTTTAATAAAGGAATGATATATTTTATGGGATTATATTAATGTATTTTTCGAGTTATAACATGGTTATCCAAAAGGTCATGAATTCATAATTTCTATGGACCTTATCCAAAATGAAAATCCTATATTTAAGACACTATATAGAATGGATCTATTACAGTTAGTGTATTAGATAAAATAGAAAAAACAGTTATTTGATAAGGTATTTTTACACCCCAAGTGTTTCTCATTTTTGGTCACCTTACATGCTTGTGAAGGAGAAGGTTGGTTTCGTAAGGATATTCATTAAATATAGGTAAATCAATTCCATTAAAATTAGGAACAATTATCCATTAACTCATAATGATGTTCTATTTTATCATCCTTAGTGATCAAAATAATTCATAAATGTTGAAATATATTTTTTATCCTCATCATAATGTCATTATTAGGACACTTGGTCTGATTCTCATGAATCCACTCATGATGCACAAAGCCAAATTTTAAAAATTTGATATTAATTATTATAATCGAGGGATAAAATGGGAAAACAGCTAAATTTTTACTCAGATTGATTCATCACCACTCACTATTTAAATACAATAAAACACATTGATTATTCTTATGTAGATAGAATGTTCATCATGATATCCTCAGTGATCTATCTTCAGAATTAAATTCGTCCCAACCTTGTATTTTCATAGGACACCTCATCCTCTGAGGAATCATCATCCTCTGATGATAAGGATCCAGATGATATCAAGCTGAAAATTCATACATAGGATATTATAATAGCATATAGTAAAAAATTATACCCTAGAATAAATAATAGAAAATATGATATTTCAGTAACTATGAATCCTAGAATATCACTATGAATGATTAACATTAAATTAGAGACTATATGTTTTACATGTTTGAATTTATGCTTGAAAAAAACCCTAATTATTTTACTTTACATAGCTTATTTTGGAATATCTATCTTAATTCAAAACAATGATTTTGATTAATAATAATACGCCACCTATGTCTAATTTCTAGTTATAACTATAACGTGAAAAGTACTTTATTTTTTCCTTGTTTTGTAACATGTTGTAATGTATGATTTTTAGACTATGACAGATAAATGTGGTGTTTGTGTAGTGAATTATGAGGAGATTCAATTAATTGAACTCCATATTTTAATAGTAACCCTATTTGTTTCCCTTTTCAACCATTTATATTTTTTCTCTAAGAATGTAATGATTTTTATTTTCATTTTCCATTGGATTAGTGGTTTTTATGCTCCCTATACAAGGTTTGGGTAGACTATGACTAAAAACATTTCAAAACTCTTATGCTATAATGATGATTCAGTGATTAAAGGTAACACTCTATGATATAACCTTTATGGTGGAGGTATAATATCTCATGACTTATGAAGACCTAGGAATATAACAGATTGATATAAATTATTTGGAAGTTTTTTTTGGTTTCCCTATTTTGTTTGTTTTATAAAATATAAGTGTAATAACTATTTTTTACATGATGGTTTATGAACATTACACCTCATGTAAACATAATAATATACTTTTTTATTAATAAATTTTAGAGGTGTGTGAATTGATTGACCAATTCATATTTTGGAACATTTCAAATTTAATGTTGGGAATAATGATATACCAAAAATAGATTTTCATAAAATATATAGGCATAATTAGTTCACAGTAGTTCCATTCAATTTAAGAGATGAACCCTATATTTTTATTTATTTTATGAAAACCATATTCTTGTATTATATTGGTAAATTTAATTTTCTTCTTTATTAATAATAAGTTGATATACACAAAAACGGTTCTAATTTGCATTGACTAAAGAATTTGAAGAATTATTTTAGGACAAAAAGAATATGTTTATCAATCCATTGATATTAACATTATCATCTTGAAATAATGGATTTGTTATATATAGTGATGCATTAGTATAATGCCTGACGGGGTTTTGTATAATCATTTAATGATCATTTATAGTTAGAGACCTCCCAAAAACACATTGTCTCTCTTATTATGAAATCATTTTTTAATAATATGAAATACATTGTACCTAGTATGCACCTATTACAAAAAAAATCAATTTTTTATTCATAAATAATGTTTAAGGAAGATCATTCAAGATGAAAACAAATAATTCCTTCCATATAGAGAGAACACCATCTAGTAAATCTGAGAATTATTGATGATGACACCAATAGAAATTTAGGGTTTTTGGATATTCTTATTATTGATATGATTTCTCAGGAAGAATATATGTGTCGCAAAATTTTGGTTGAATCATAAAATTTTCAAACTTAATAATAGTTGATTTTATATTATTATATAGACTTCCATAAATCGCTATATGAAATAATGATCACTAACTATATAATAAAATATTGTGTTTTATCATATAGAACCTGATAATTTAGTCCGATTGAAATTAATTCATTGTAAAAATTTAAGGAATGAGTTTCATTAAACTAGTACGATGCATATTTTGGATGATAAATGATGTAGAATTGATCACGAGTGATGATTGTAACCCCTAGAATCGCATGAATGTATTCAACGTGAAACACATGCATGTGATTTTATGTAAACTTAAAATAATCTCTCACTTGTAATAAAATATCATAAAAACTGTCTGAAAAACATAAAAAGTCTTCTCAAATCCTTCCAAACTCTATTGGATGAGGGTTTTCATCAAAATATAATTATTTTGATAAATAAAATTATCCAAAAAAATCATTATCTAGGTGAATTATTATTTGACAATGTGGGCTTTAGAAGCATTGAAAATGACATTGAAATCTCTATTTTGGTGATGTAAGAAAAGGTCATCAACTTACAAAGCTTCATTGCTTCTCAAGATACTTAGGGACCAGGTGTGATCTCCATGAAACATGCTCATATCAATATAAGAACATTCCCAACAAATGGTATAACATATAAATGACATATATAGCTATATATCAATTTTTATGTTATAGATAGTTACCACTAGACATGTAATATGTCAATATATTATAGGAAAACTCATATTTTTTTTATTCCTCAAACAATACAGACCAAGATAGTGAATACATAACATGTCATTCTTTTATATAATATGTATTCACATATAACTTATTCGAGTATTTGAACACATAA
Organism: Viscum album; assembly: GCA_963277665.1. Taxonomy (NCBI): domain Eukaryota; kingdom Viridiplantae; phylum Streptophyta; class Magnoliopsida; order Santalales; family Viscaceae; genus Viscum; species Viscum album. The sequence continues at coordinate 171,631,199 of OY728119.1, read as the reverse complement.
TATGAATAACTATGGAAGGGCATGAATTCCCTTTGTCTAATTTAGCAATAGGCTAGAATTCATTAGTCATTCTACAAGAAGAAAAATACCATCTTTATTGCGCTCTATGGAAAGAAATGATTAGTAAGATACCCAACTGCACCGAATTAGATAAGTAAAAATATATAATTCTATAAGTAGGGTATCAAAGAATGATTTCTTTTTATTCTAGGTATCTCTCGTACATCACATTAGGAGTATTGATAATAGGTATACACCATTATGTATATTGAAGATAGAATGTCATTCTAGGAGATATAATTTTGAAAATTAATCTATAAAAAACGTAATTATTTATTGTCGCATGAATTAATTATATATTACTCAAATATAACTCTATGTTACAAGTATAACAATCTATTTAGGCTAACCAATCATATCATTACTAACCATAATACCCTACAATGATCATCTTCTCAGGACAACTCTAATTCATACTTTGAGAGGATATTATCATTCGACCATTCATTTGAAATTAATTATATTAAACATGATAGAATTATAATTATATATTAAATTTATTATAATAATATGATACATTTATAACTATTACAACTAATTTCTCATGTTATTTAAATATAGAGATTCTACTTGCCCCTCTTTTTATTACTGAAGTAATTGTTTCGTAAAATAATCTACTACACTCCCCTGAGTAGCCACCCGTTGATTTTTAGGTATCCCCTCTAAATAATTTTCTGTATAATATGGTATTTTTAAATGATGAATTTGGTACTTTGGTGACTCTAGGGTTCCATATTTAGAGAAACACCCCCATTATTTTAATAATATTTCTCAATTTCTCACTAGATGCTAGGAACCACTCAATGTTTAAAAATTATATTCTAGATCCCAAATGGTTTCTTTTAAATAATCTGACACAATGATGAATTATAATTATGATTTTGACATTTCTATTGTGGCTTGTTTATATATCTTCAAAATAGTTTGTCCACTATTTTGTACAAATATGAATTCAAATTGAGATTTCATATTATATTTATTGGATTGGAAACATGAATATGTGTAAACCATTATGGTGAGTTCATCATCTCACCCAACTACTAAGAACATATCCTTATTCCTTCTTATGTAATTGTAGATATTATTCATAGTGATATAGAAACTCTCATTAGTATTATACACGTATATTTTCTTTATTATCAATGATTATGAGGCATCAAGTGAAGTATACAATAGAGAATACATGATATGTCCTATAATTTATGCGTAACGTATTGGTTCCAAGAGCCACCCGGAGGTGCCCAGTACCCTGTGGGTGACATGGACTCAAGTTCATTTTCCTAAATGCCAAAGGCTTCTGACTAGTAGTGAGGTCCTTGGGTGTGATAGTTCGGAAACTATTCCCTCATTGGAATCTTAACACGGTGGAAGTAAAATTGATTGAAATGATAGAGGTAGTAAAACATGCAATATGTAAACAGTGGAAGTAATAAACAATTTAAGCACGCATATGTATAAATTATTCATGATACATACATTTAGAAAAAGAGATAAAAAAATCACAATGGTGGAATACAGTACTAAAACAAAGTACAAAAGAAAATCAGGTATACAACACCATAGTATTGCAAGCCTCAACTTGGTTCCATGCTCCCCTACTACACAGCAATCAAGTACCTGAAGTAGAAGGGCGATTTCCATTATCTATACCTGCTACAATATAATTATTTTGGTCCCAACATCATGTCCCAAATAGGGTGTGAGACTAATTCTAATAGGCAACAACCCAATGATCTGTTCTTAACAGTCAGTGAATATATATGTCATGAAATAAGCAAAAAAAGCAGTGAACACAAATGTACTCAAAAATAAATAGTAATATAGTTCCATTTACAAACAATTACTTTAGAGTATTTAATAAACCAAAAACAAATACAATCAAACTTCTAAAAAGTTATCACAGCTTAACCCCTCAGGTTCACAATACAAGAGAAGATATAACAAAGACCCTTAGAAGAAGCACTCAACATAAATTCCCCCTATAGTCATGTGTGATCAAAGACAATCTAAGGATGCACTCACCGTCAATTACCTTATAGTCTTTTAAAGGTAACCTACAGACACTATGAGGAATCACTCTATGTCAATTCCTCTTGTGGCCTTGTGACATAACTATAGACACTCTGAGGAAGTACTCAACATCAATCCCCTCTATAGTCTCTCATTGTGATAATTAAAACAGATGCTATGGGAAATCCCTCAATGTAAATTTCCCATATGGTCTCACTACATCTGGTTCATGCAGCCCCACATAATAAAATTTTGTAAAAGGAATAATTAGAAGCTAATGTAATCTTCAAGAACTACTTGGCGAAACAACTATAACATATCATAGCATGTCAAATAATAATCACTCTACCCAACAATACTAGTCCTGGAAATCAAGCAGCAGCCTAATAGGCAAGGTGAGACCAAACGGTCAAAAACAAGAAAACAAGTGAAAAAATATATAAATCTTCAAGGATAAAGAAATTATTTATCAATTAACCTCTATCCAATCAAACAAGGCATAACAGGAAAAAAAGGGGGTAAAAACATAAACACGCAATACCCTGAATCAGGGTATTAGGAACTTTGGCACATATAACTCAAAGAATAACTATGGAAAGGAAGAAAGCACCAACCTCGGCATCGTGAGAATGATATATGTGGACCTTAGGCCTTGAATCACCCAAAAATGTCGTAGATCTACAAAAAAATTTAATACGTTCAACTGATGATATCTTGAAGAAGATGAGAAATCAGGAGAGGATGTTTATGAAGAATAGAGAACTCACTGTGGTGATTACAACACAATTGAAGGTGGATGATTCTGAGAACAGATGGTGATTCAGCATCTCGAAAAAGATCAACATCTGTATTGACTCTCTTAGATGAAATAGGTCGAGAAGAAGTGTGTTTTGTCCATCAGACGCAACCATAGTCCTTTTAATGAAGAAAATATACATGGCGTGTTCATTTAAAGTACATGGCATGTTGTTGCCTTTTCAATCCTCCGAATTAGGTTGTCTCTAGGTGATGACACACGGCCATGTGTTGGGACATTACACGGCCTATACACTGTCACCCTTGGCAACCGACTACACGACGTGTACTTAAAGTAAACAGTGTGCACTCTTGAAATTTCTATAAAATACTCTTTTTCTCAAAAACAACCCAAAAAGAATAAACATACCTAAAAAAGATCTAGGTTCGTTCATACTTACCCCTTAAATAAATTTGTCCCCTAATTTCCATAATAAGGAGGCATAGAAGAAAAAACCTTGAACGGTCTGACATACCTTAACGGAAGCTCTCCATGTCCTCTAATCCACCTATCTCCCAACCTCGGTGTGACACATAGAAAAACCTAATCTCCGACATCAAACTCTAGAGGTCATCTCTGTCAAGCATCATAAGACTTCTGTCTTGAATTTTTAGTATCCATCCTCTTACAAATCAACTCTATCTGCTCTGTGGTCTTCGGGAAATGTCGATGGGCCATCATAGTTACCTCTCCTGCCTCTAGCTAGAATAAGGGTGATCAACATGGCCTACCATAAAAGGCCATATAATGTTCCATCTGTATATATTAATGAAAACTCCAAAAGATGTATGTGTATCTCCCAAGAACCTCCAAAAACAAGGATGCATGATCGAAGAATGTTCTCTGGCACCTAAATCGTACACTACGATTGGCCATCTGTCTAGGGATGATATGAATTACTCAAAAAGTACTTGTGTACCAAAAGCCCTCTATAGTCCCTTCCAGACCTAAGAAGTAAAATAGGTGTCCCTGTCTGAAACAATGGAGTGTGGAACCCCATGTAGATATATAATCTCTCATATGTACAATCATCCTAGCTCATCAACCTGAAAGGTATCCTTTATTAGAAATAAGTGACCAACCTTCGTGAGTCTATAAATGACAACCCAAAATTCATCATTCCATCAAGGAGACCTCAAAAAACCTATCACGAAACCCATCATGACATCATTACATATCAACTCAGGAATGGATAACTACTTCAAAAGCCATGTTGGTCGCTGATGCTCTACCTTCACTTGTAGACAGGTGGAACACCTCATGACAAAACTGACAACATCACACTTCATACCTGGCCACCAATACTGACCGTGATGATCTTGATACATATTTTTAACACCAGGATGAACTGCCCAAACTAAGGAATGAATGTCTCACAACATCCCCTCGCATATGTCTACTGGTACCCACATGCATCCATGAAAATGAAAAATCTCATCCTCACCTACTGTCCATCTTGGAATATGGTCCTTTCCTGACACACTCTCTTGTAAAACTAGGCCTTTAAAATATGATAGCTGCCTTATTCGTACTCGATTTAGGAGAGTAGAGGTAACAGATACAAAAGATAGAAACTTCTTCCCCTATCTATCATGCATCTCTAAAGGAATTTCATATAACAGAGCCATACTCTGTCACTAAATGAATCCTCTTCAACTACCTGTACAAGAGTCCCCCTGCTCAATGCATCATCCAATGTGTTTCCCTTCCCATGTGTGTAAGAAATCTCAAAGTCATAAGACTGAAGGTACACAACCTACCTTTGCTGTCTAAAATTTAGGTCATGTTGAGTGAAGATACACTTGAGACTTTTGTGGTTGGTGAAAACCACCAAATTCTCTCCCAAATGGTCGTGTCTCCAACAACGTAGATCAGGAACAACTACAGCCAACTGGAGATCAGGCCTCAGGTATCTTTTCTCATGTGGCCTCAACGGCTGAGACCAGTATGCGATGACCCCTTATCCCTACATAAAAACTTCTCCCAACTAGATAAATGATGCATCACAGTAAAAGGTTTTTCTCTAGCCTGGCTCTAGAAAAAATAGTATCGGCATTGAAGTCAACCTCCATTTCAGCTCTTGAAAGGCTGACTCGCAAGATTCTGACCACAAGTAATTCACACCCTTCTTAGTCAGGACCATTGGTGGTGCTACTAAGTGCGGAAGGCATGTATGAAACGTTTGTAGTAACCATACAGCCCTAGAAAACATTGTACCTCAATGATGTTCTTTAGCTGCTCCTAGGAATCTACCGCTCTCACATTCTTTGGATATACTAATACTCCAATATTTGATATTTCATGACCCATGAAGTGAATCTAGTACATCCAAAAGTTTCATTTTGAGAGTATAACATATAACTGATGCTCTCTCAGTGTACTCAAAGCGATCTCAAGATGTGTGGAATGGTCCTGTCGAGTGTGTGAGTACACCTAGATATCATCCATAAAGAGCACCACAAAAAAATACAAATATGGATGGAACACTTGGTTCATCAGTTCCATGAAAACTACATGCATGTTCGTGAGATGAAATGGCATAACCACGTACCCGTATAGACCATACCTGCTCTAAAAGGTTGTAATATGTATATATAATGGTCTAACGTGAAACATATGATAATAAAATCTCAATTAAATATATGAGAACACCATTTCTCCTCAAATCTAATCCAATAGATCATCAATCCTCAGCAAGAGATATTGGTTCTTGACCGTCAATTTGTTCAACTTCTAATAATCCAACCAAAGTCTAAGGGTATCATCTGCCTTTTTCACAAATAGGACAGGAAAGCCCAAGGAGAAGTACAGTGTCAGATGAGACCCTTTTCCTTCAACTCCTCCAACTGCTTCTTATGTTCCAATAACTCTGGTGTAGCCATCCAATAAGGAGGAATTGACAGCAGTGCCACTCCTCGCCAAAACTCAATAGAGATTTACACCACTTTCTTTGATGGAAAACCTAAAAAATACACTGGAAAATCAACTATCAAACAATCCACCATTAGAGGAAATTCCTTATGTGACTTCCACCAGTATTCCAGATACAAAATACCAATCGGGGATATAACTCTTCCCAACCCATGATGCTCGGGTCCCGCTCTGATCGCCTAGACAACCCACTCTCCCTTATGAAGAAACAATCTATCCTATAGTGATGTGAAACTCACCCTACGGCGATATCAATCGACAACTACCTGGAAGGGAAGTAACCAATGAATTCGAATAATGACATCATATCATGTCATATCTAGTACATAGAAGTCCCATAAGATGTGACACCCACCAAAATATAGAGGGAACTCCTTGCACTGTTGTACACTAGCCGTTCTTATTCCCAACAAAGTGTCTATCATCAAGATATCAATAGAAGAAAAGATATAGAGCACAAGGCTCTCCACAACATCCACACATATAATGATTGGAAAATCCCATATATCAAAAAGTGAAGAATAAAAAATTGAGGCAACTAGGATCTTACATCGACTGTAGAGGGTTCAAGATCCTACTCATACTGGATCTACTCCACTACAAAAGTATGAATGGCACCGCAACCCTATGACCATGCCTAACCACTCTAAGACGATCCACCCTATTATCACTAAAAGCCTGGTGTCTAGATACCACCACCATAACCTCCACCTTGGCCTGAATGGACTGAAGAACTTAGTTCCCTGATAGTTGAGAAACTGGGGGTGCTTCTCCTGAATGAGCAGTCATAGAAGAACCCCTTTCACCAGCTTCAAGTGGGAAGATCAGATATAAGCGCTAAATATGGCCCATCTTGCTTCAAGATCATCACTCCATTGGGACTCTTAGGTAATGTGGCCTTGTATGCCCAACCCTTCACACCGAGAGTATTCCACATGGATACCTTGAGGTGCATGCTTCCAACTCGGATCTCAACATGTATACTCCTTGTGGAACTTATTTCTATCAGTTGGGGAATCAATAACTATGTATGCGAAACCACCCTGGCCCACAGCATTAGAATCCATCAGGATACGCTCTGTGATCAGCACCTTATTAAATATAGAAGTGATGGATGTCAACCTAAATATGTTCACCTGAGCCTTAATTTCTTACCTAAGACCATCCTAAAACATCCTTGCTAAGAACAACTCATCTCCACCTATAAAAGGTGTAAACTGAGGTAGCTCTGTGTAGCGATATGAATACTCCATGACTGAAAGAGTACACTGCTCCAAAATCGTGAAATCTTGGGATTGATCAGTCCTCAAAGTCTCTGGGTAGAAAAAGTCATAGAAAGCACATTAGAACTTATCCCAAGTCATGACCTGCATGAGTCCTGCCTGTGAGATCACATCCCACTGTCTCTTGGAATAATCTCAAAGTATGTATGTAGCAAGCTTCACCATATACTCTGGAGGCGTTTCCAGATGCTCGATGATATATAGAATGGATTCTAACCATGACTATATAGCCTGAGGTCCTCCTTTCCCTGTGAAGGTTGGAGGATGCTTCTGTGTGAACACCTGCATCAATTATTCAACCGATAGTGCAGGAGGAGGTTCTCCTTGGATAGTCTGCATAAACCTCAAAAAGCCATATCAAAACTGTGCCTCATCAACTATATCTGGGATGATTGTTGGTTCCAAGACTTGCACAACTGGAGGACCCGCTAGTAGTTCCTGACCAGCCATATCTGGTGTCTGATCATTGCCCTGTAACTGGAGGAAAACCAGAAGACGTCATGGTGGCATGACTCTTCATGGTCAAGTGCACAACATTGATCAAGATTAACAGGTATTGAAAAATTGAATTATAATAAGGAAACGAGATAAATAAAGCATTCATGTTTATAAAACCATGGATACACGACGTGTATAATGCCTACACAGCGGGTTACCTTTATCCTTCACATGGGAAAGTACTTTTACCACCCAAGGTCATGTAACACCCCATACACATGACATGTTGTCCTAACACATGACGCGTACTTGAATACTCCTCCCCTGATTAAGTTCTTCTATATGGCTAAGACACATGGTTCTCCTTGAACTAGACTATATGTCGTGTTAGTTCCATACACAGTGTGTACTAGACGAACTTCACTCACCCGTGTTGATAGTTACACGACCTTTTGTATGGCTGACTCTACACGGCGTGTTAGTTCCAGACACGACGTGTACAAGAAATATTTCACTGACCTGTGTTTCTCACTACATGGATAGATACATGGGTTAGAATACATGGCATGTTGAATATTGACACGGTATGTATAAATTATGCTTTATCCATCTGTTTCATTAGTCACACGAGTAGACACATGGTCTACACAACACGACATGTACAACCGATACATGGAGTGTTCCCCCAATGATTTCCAAACCCCGTGTCTTTTCCCACATAGCCAATGACATAGTTAGAGACTACATGGTAGGTATATATAGTACATGGAATGTAATTAAGAAAAATAGTTCCTTCACGAACAAAAAGATACATTGCATTTATTCATCATTACACACAATGAATTATGGGTTCTTCCAAAGAGTAAGCCTCATAAACAACTCTGGAACCCAAAAAACACTGAAATGAACATTAAGGTTCCAAATATTGATCTATGATGGCCCATACTCCTTGCGAATAAAATATAGGAATATTATAAATGTCATTTTCAAGCATAATAGTGTAATGATCCACCAAACTATGATCCATGTGGGCCCAAAACACATCATGAACGAATGCTTTGCATTCATTCCAACAAAACCTTACACAATTCAGTACCCTGTAAAAATTAGGTATTATATCAAGGAATCTATCACAACCGCATGCATATCTAGGACAACATCAATCACAATAACATGAAATCACTAATGCACCCTAAATGTCATCGAAGGAATGAATGACAAGTGATTTATAACAAGTGCCTAATGATGCATGAGATGGCATACCCTCATCTCATTGGGTTGCAAAAGATATAGAACATTAATAATATCAATGATAAAATCCCAAAACATGTGAATAAACCAACGATGATATCAAATGAACTATAAATTTTCCAAACCAAAAAAATTGCAATAACAAGGTAGATTGGATTTTCTTTACACACGGGTTTGATACTCTCGGTAATAGATTATTACCAACTACCAATTCCTTCCTATCCCTAGTTATAGGCTCCAGAATGTAATTCAAGAATCAATGAATCCCTTTGATTCCACTTTGTAACTCCCTAGTAGTGAGAGCCGCCCAGAGCTGCCCTGTTACCGGTTGGTCACATGGCCTTAGGAGCATTTAACTGAACACTAGAGGCAACCGACTAGCAGCGAGGTCCTTGAGTGTGATAGTGGGGAAAAAAGGACATCATTGGAAAAGTAACATAGAGGAAGTAAAAAGGATAGCAATATAAGAAACAGTAAAACATGAAATAAGTAAATAGTGGAAGTAATAAACAACGAGATCACACACACACACACACACATATATATAAATTATGCATGATACTTAATTCTTGGAAAGTAGCCAAACAAATCACAAAGATGGAATGCAGTACTAAACCAAAGTACAAACAAATCACATAAAAACTCCATAGGATTGCAAGCCTCATCTTTGTCCCATGCTCCCCACCTCCACAACAATCAAGTACCTAATGTATAAGGGTTATTTCCATTATCTATAACTACAACAATATAATATGTTTGGCCCCAAAAGCGTGCCCCAAATAGGGTGTGAGTCTAAACATAGTAGGCAACAAACACATTGATCTGTTCCTATTAGTTAGTGAATATATATGGTAGACAATAAGAAAAAAGAAGCAATGAACTCAGAAGTACTCAATAGTAAATAGTATTATAGTTTCATTTGCAAACATTTACTTTTAAGTATTTAATCAACCAAAAACAAATACAAGAAACACTTTAGGTAGTTCTCATTACCTGACCCCTGTGGTTCACAATTAATGAAAAGATATAGCAGAGACTCTCTGAGGAAGCACTCACTGTCAATTCCCCCTTTAGTCTTTTAACAGTAACCTATAGACACTTTGAAGAAGCACTCAACATCAATTCCCCCTCTGGCCTCGTAACGTAACTATAGACACTCTGGGGGAGAACTCAACGTAAATCCCCCCCAAGAGTATCACAACATGATAATTAAATCATACTCTCTCGAAAATATCTTTATGTGAATTTCCCCTTTGGTTTTACTACACTAGGATCCTACAGCCTCGTGTAAAGAAATCGGGAATAAACAATAACCAGCTACCGAAGTAAACCTCAAGAACATCTTGTCAAAACAACTACATCATATCATAACATGTTAAATAATAATCACTCCACCCAAAAATACTAGGTATGGAAAGAAAGTGGCATCCTAACATGAAATGCTAGACCAAACAGTCAAAAAGAGGAAAACAAGGGAAAACATCTATAACATGGAGGGGATAACCCTATTCTCAAAACATTAACCTACATCAAATCAATAAATTCATATCGGAAAAAATGTGGTAAAACCATAAACACATAATACCCCAAATGAGGGTATTGGACACGTTTTCACCTTTAACTCAAATACTAACTATAGAAAAGCAAAAACCACCTACCTTGGAGTCCTGAGTTCAATAAATGTGAACCTCAAGACATAAATCTCCCTATAACTCTATTGATGTACAATAATACTTAATATGCTTAACCGGGGATATCTTGTGGAAGAGGATAAATCCGGAGATGATGTTCAAGGAGAAGGGAGAACTCACCATGGAGATTCCAACGCAATCAACGATGGTCTATTCAGAGAACGGAAAGTGAGTTGGGGGCTCAGAGAAGATCAGTTGTCGTACAAACACTCCTGGAAGAAAGAGGTCAAGAAGAAGTGTGTTCTCTCCATCAGACATGACCCCGGTCTATTTAATGAAAAAAACGTTCACAACATGTTCTTTAAAAGTACACGACGTGTAATTTCCTTTTTTGTCCTCCACTTTAGGCAGTCTATAGGTCACCACACACGACCATGTGCCCAGATATTACATGGCTTGGATAAGGTCACCCATAGAAACCAGGTACACAAAATATACTTAAAGTACACGACGTGTACTCCTGAAATTTCCATAAACTCCTCTTTTTGTAAAAAACAACCAGAATGGAAAAATATACCTGAAAAGAAGATCTGGGTTCTTATAGTAAGCTTAAGTAATCCATTCCATGATTTCAAACTCATTATAAAGATACTAAATATTCCTATGATTCAGGACATGCAAAATAGGCAATGACCCATTCATTGATATCTATAAGCTAAACTACTTTATCAGTTTATGAGTATATGTGTTTTGACTTAATCCTTACACCCTTATTTATTTACATATATAGATACTCATACTGAGGATATCAGTTTCTCCTCTCATGTGTTTTATTGAGAAACATTTACCCATCTACATAATTATAGAGTAATTTTTAATGATTTTTTTACAATTAAGTAAATTTTTATCAGTTTAGAGTATCAAACACACTATTATAGTGGAACTAAGATTATTGAATACACATGAATCATCCAGGATATTGATAAACCAAAATCATTTATTACATCATAAAACCATATATTCTAAATCAGATAAGATTTATTTAGTCCATAAAAGGACTATTGTCATTTGAAATAATTAGTCAACTCACTTGGAAATTAAAAAATCAGGTTGAATCATATACACATACTCATTTAAATCCCATTAAGAAATGTGATTTTTTACAACCAATTGGAATATATCATAATCATAATGAGTGGATATTGCCATAAATATATGAATAGGTCTTATCATTGAAATTTCTAGAAAGGTATCTTCTGAGTCAATTGAACGAATTGTTTTAAAATATTCTATACTAAACGTGGTTTATAGGTTTAAAAACGATCATCAATGTTAATTTTCTTATAGAAACTACAATTTCTACCTATGGGTATCATCGTTTCTTGGTCACCCTCCATGTCACAAACATATATAGTGTAAATATATTTTAACTCAGATTCCATGGATTTCAATCATTTCACGAAATTAAAACCCGCAATGGACTCTAATTAAGAATTAGGTTTATATCATATGAATTTTACATCATCATCATTGTCCATGAGAAATCCTAATATCAAGGGTTCCTCCTGAGTCCAACAAGGCCTTTGTTGATCTTTTTTAACTTTAGTTCATTCTTCTTACATGGAACTTCATATAAAAAACCTAACTTCTAATTTAGGAACAGTCCCTATTTATTGGTATCAAACATCATTATGTTATTATTTTCTCCCCCTTACACCACATATCATGTGTTTCTTATTACAAGAAACTTATTCCACAAACACTCATTATTCAATAAAATTATAAAATAATATCCCATAGTCTCCTTGGGATAACCAACAATTATGAATTTATCAAATTTACAGTCATTCTTATCAAAATAAAATATTCATACTAATGATTCCCATACAAAAATTAGTACATAAGATTAAATATGATGTTTTACATCCAATAACTCATATGATATAATTTTAATTTCATTATATGGAAAATAGTTTAGTTATAATTAAATATTCTCTATAGCATAACCACAAAACGATATTTTATAGAAAAATAGACTCACCATCAATAAAACTATGTCTACCGAGGTATAAATATTTCTTTCACATTCACAATTACAATGAGGTTTATTGGGGGATTGAGCTGTGAAATAACTCTACAATCACTCAGGTTAGGTATAAATTAATGGCATAATTATTCACCAACCTGATCTGATCAGGGAGATTTAATATGTTTTATAAATGTATTAAATACTTAATTTTGAAGCTCTTTAAAAATTTCAGTAGTTTTATAAGGTTATTTAATCATAAACACACACCCAGACTATCTAATTTCATAAGTAAATGTAATAATGTACCTGAAATTGATATTTTATAGTATACTCATGGGTTTACATACATCACTATGTATAATTTCCAACAGGTTCATAGCCCTCTAACAAATTTTCAAAAAATGTGAAATTATCATCATGACTAATAATTCACATGTATCAAATGATTCATAATAGATTGAGTCCAATAATCCATATCTATAGAGCCTTGTAATGTGTTTCTTCTGTATATTTCTAGTGTGGAAATTTAATATTAGGATAGATTAGAATCATCTATACCAAGATTATTTTAAATATTTTAACGATGATTATCCATATCTATATTATATAATACTTTAATTATATTCCCTATTTCATTAAACAATTGAATCTAATTTAGTGAAAAATTATTATTCTTAATAATGAATTAAAATCCCTTAATTTCCAAATAATATACCTAAATAAATTTTAGGTGTTTTGAAGGAACCTAAAAATACTATTCAATTCTAGGATCAATCAAGATGGTAAAATCAGAATATATTTGTTAAACTCTATTATAACTACTCTTTCTCCATTACTGACATGAAAATATAATTTACACTATCAATTCCCTCATATCTCAATGTCTTCATTTGTAAGTAAATATTTTTAATAGAGACCTTATATCTAATAAATGTTAGTCAGAGTTACATAAATTAATTATTATATCATTCACATTTAGATACACTAAATTATTCCCATTGAGAACACTTAACAATACTATGTACCAATCTTTAAATAAATTTTAATTCATACCTAATAATGATCTCAATATTATTTCTGTTATGTTTTCCATAATCTAAAAAAATACATATTAATAGTTGAGTATACATTGTTATATCATTTCATTATGGGATTAAAATGAATGGTCTTTTATAAAAAATGGGGAATGTAGAAAATATTTCCATTTAATGATCCCGGATCCATATTTCATCATGAAATACATTTGGTTATCACAAAAGAATGACATTTTTTTAGGTAGGGAATCATCTCAATCATAAAAATTATTATTCATGTATAGTTGAAAGACTAACCACCTATCCAAATCCATCATGAATGCCATGAACACTATTCCTCTTATATTTTAATCATTAATGCTTCCTAGATGGTTTAACCTAAATAAAACAAAAACATAAGACATCCAAGGAACATAATGGGATAATTCTACTAAGCCTGATAAAACTCATCCAGAAAGTCTAGTGTTATTTATAACTTTATTTCCTGACATAATATATTAAATAGGTACTTGTTCTAAACACAACAAGCCAAAGTTGAAGGATCATGTTCTTTAAAGGTGTTTCTTTGGATATAATATCACCCTTAATATTTAAAGGGTTTTCTTTTAAGACTCACCTATTAAATATAACTCATATACATATTAAATTTATAACTATTAAATCTTATATAGTCATTACCTTTTAATGTTCAATTCCATTTTTTATATAAATTATTCTAATAATTTAGATTTAGAAATCACTATTCCAACCACCAAATAAAATTTCCCACACCACATTAATGTCTAACTCTTTTAAAAATTCACATGTATTTGTTACTTGCCTAAAATTATAATCCATGAATTTTTCAATCATATCTAAATAAATCATATGTATAAGGTACATGAATTCCTCATGTAAATTCTTAAGTGTTGGTCAGAGTAGATTACTCAAGAGGGGGGGGGGATAAATTGAGTATCTATAAAATTTTTTGATTAAAAAGTATTTCTAGAAGGTTTCCTCAAAAGGTTAAATACATACCAATTAATAAAAGTTATATAGTTATAAAGGTTGGACTATTTAAATAACTTCTTAGAATATTGATTAGTTCTAATTAATCTTAATGTCAGTTATTAAGATTACTTTTGAAGAAATTATGTTAAGACAACACAATTATAACTTCTATCCATGTTTTACTATCAAAGTGAATTCAGTGATTTCTGAATTATAAAGTAAAGTAGTGAAACATTGAATACTAGATTAAGAATCATAGTGGATATGAAACAAGTGGTTCGGTCTTAATCCAAGACCGAATGCAGTCCACTTGGTGATCAACTGCCCCCAAGCAGTTTATATAAATAAACATGATCCACACCCAGGATCGGGGTAAAAAATTGTAAATAGGACTGTCCAGGCCATGCAGGGACCTCTTCCACAGTTCTTCATGGGTACAAACAACCAGGACACACCGGGACCTCTTCCACATTTATTGTGGGTATACACAAGAGTAAAAGGATATTTGAGAAAGGATTTCCTATATTCTTCAGTTTAATGCATGAGACAGAGTGTGTTGTAATACAGATACACACTCTGCCGAAAAGTTAATAAAATGATACGCAATAGAGTAGAAATATTGAGATAGGTTTAGAAGTTCTAAGAGTGTTATTATTTGTAGCTATGGACTTCTGAGATGAGGCAGATGCAAAACTCAATTTCTTGTATAGAAAATAGAGTGTCACAAGTCATACAGATTCATCTTGCGTTCTTCATTGTGTTTCATAGTGCGAAGATGTTATTTGGATTCTAGGATTCCAATATGCTTCATGTGTTCTTTAGAAGAGTCGAGTTTCGTGATACAATTCTCTAAATGTATACTATAATCATGCTCATGCTCACCAGCTTTTTTCCCTTTTTAGTATCGTGAAACTTCTCCTGCATATGTCTCCTGTTTGTTTCCGGGCCGCATTTTCTTGTCATGGAGTGCATGTGTTTGAGCTGACAGGTTGCATGTTTTCATCACCTCATACCTCGTACTATAATGGAAGTTTCTACAAAATAAACATTAATTAATTCATAGAGTTAAAATCTACAAATACAAAAATTAGAGACTAAATCATAAGACGGAAAAACATATTAGGAAACAGGGTCACAATATGTCAGGGAAATGTTTTCTCCTTCACACAGTTTCTGGATTGGTCATGGTGTCTCACAGTCACAGTGTCTCGCGGTCACGGTGTCTCATGGTAATGGTGTCTTCTTGTTCACGGTGTCTCATGAATTAGGAAAATATCTGTATTCAGACATAAGTAGTAGTATTTATGGAATGAATTAAACATAATCAGTTGTCAAAGAAATCATTATAAAGTGAATCAAAAGATAGTATATAGTATCCATACTGAGTGTATAGAACTTAAGATCTTTGGATAGCTTTTACTAAGGTACTGTACATTTGATATGAGTTAGATTACATAGATTTATCATGGCTTGGAGACTAAATTGGATTTGGGATCATTAAAACATGATTAATAAACGTGGAGTCCAATAATCTCCCCCTTTTTGATGATTACAAATCAGGTAACATTAGAGTGTATATTTTTTCTAACAACATAGTTCGAATGAGCATATAACATATATAGAATTATTTCTATCTCCCATATATGTCTCGTATAAGTCTCATATATACATATCTGTCTCATATATATCTCCCCATTTTAAAATTTCAAAAAGTAGCAGGAAAAATAAAAGAGAAGAGACAAGTAAAGGGTATAATTTATTAGATAAAAAGAGTGGAATTATAGAAAGAAAAAAAATGAAACAATATTCACATCAAAATATAGTAAACACTTCCCTTCTTCACTGACTGGTCTTCTCTTTGGTGTTAGCAACAACAGCTGAGGAGGAAGCCATAGGATCAGAAGTTGAGGTAGAAGAAGGGAGTGATCTGGTTGATATAGAAGGTAATGGAAGGCCTTTAAAGACAGCGGTGGACAATGTAGGTGTAGTAGAAGACTGAGGTATTTTTTGATCAAGGATCACATGCCTAGTCTGATATAGTGCCTAACCGACAGACCTATAAGTAGAGGCTAGGGCAGAGGTAAATGTAGGAAGACCAGGTCTTAGAGGTGCAGGGGTAGGAGCAACAATGGTTGTTCTCTGGACATGAAGATAGAGCCTCAGAAGTTTGATATAATCCAAAATGATCTCTCCACCATGCTACATAACCTTCTCAAAGTCATAATTATTTTCCATAAACTTATCCAACAGACGAGTGAACTATTTAATCTTTTGAACTTGAGCCTTGAAGGCTTGAGTAATAGGAGGAATCCTAAGATTTTCTACAAGATATTAAAAGATATTGTTCATGTCAATCTTTGATAAGATTCAGTTGAATTAGAAATCCACTTTCTTGGAAATCTATTGCTAGGCATCATTAGAAATTTTTGAATGGATTGGAACTAGATCAAGAACTCTGTCACTGTTCTTGGTAACTTCATTAAGAGAATTTGTATTGAAGCCACTAAGCACAGTTTGAAGTTCTTCTTTGACCACTATTTGGAGCAGGTTATTGTTTAAGGATGGTTGAGTTGATTTTCTAGATTGATTAGAAGCATTGAAATATGGGCTAAAAATTTCAGTTGGTTTAACACGTTTTGAAGACACCCCGTATATTCATCAGTGAGTTTGTTAGGGTTAACAACAAGCTCTCTCATCTCATTCACAATATATTTGTTCTTTTCAGTTACCTTTTCAGCTAAGGAATCTAAATGAGGATGAATTTGGGACACGAATTCTATGGGGTTTGATGAACAATAGGTTCTACAGGATGAGAAGCATGTTCTGATCTCTAATACATGTCTCTCTACATTTCTTTAATCATACCTCTTAGAGTCTTCACTTCACCACTAAGTATTTGGTCTCCAAATCTGAATTCCTGAATCTCCTGAAGCATTTTGCATTGTATTTTCCAAATAACATTTTCCAACAACAGTGAGGCATATTTCTCACATAGATGAGTTACAAGAGAAGGTTGGGAATTCAGGACTATTTCAACACTAGAAAAAAGGGTAGCTACAAATTCTTTCTAATCACCTTCACTCACCAAGGATGGTTGTTCTGATGAAGGTTCAAAAATAGGGACTGATACAGGCTCTGGTTCGTTAACAAGGGAAAGATTAAAGACATATTTCAGTTGGAACATAGTAGAAAGGTTATGGCCATTTACTGAAACTTTCTGAAAGGCATCCTCATCATAAAAACTGGTTAATTTATACCGAGTGTCGACATGGATTGAAACTATCAGGTTTGGTACATAAGTAGATTCAATATTTTGGGTTTGCTCCCCCTCAATAATTGTATCCTTATTAGGACTGAGAAGCTTAGGATCTTGATCTAATTCCACAATCTCATCTCTTAGTTCCTCGCTCTTTTGTTTCCTAGACAACTAACAATCCAGCTGCATCCTTTCCTCAACTGAGGGAATTTCGTTATGAAAAGATTGTTCCACTGCATGTTCTTTAATGCCAAATTCTTGCATTGTAGATAATTATTCTTCTATAGGATATTCCACAACATTCTTTTTGATTTCTTTGAGAGAAAATTCTGTTTGAGCCTCTTCTTGATCTTCCAGATTAACAACATCCTTAGAAGCAGGGACTTCTTCTTCACTTACGAAATGAGTGAAAAAAGTAATTTCTTCTGTATTAGAAATTGTTTCCATAGGTGGAACATCATCCTCTTCTTCTTATACATCTTATGAATACTTGACATCCCCATCTGGTTCCAAACCAGGATTAGAAATATCTCTTGTTCTTGAGGGATGTTCTACTGGATTGAATTTTTCATAAATTCTATCACTATTTTCCACCCATGACTTTTTACAATGATTCTAATTGATTTTCATCCTCTTGATATTGAATTTATAAAGGAATAACTCCTACCCCTTGATAACTTCCTCATTAGGTCCAACCATTCCATTAGCATGAAGCATGGCTGAGATAAGTCGAGAGTAAATTACGGAGGTTGTCTTAGATATGGCTTTGATCAGTTCACACATATGGCGTATGATATACTTATAAAGGTTGATCTTATGTCTATTTTCATAAGATGAATCAGAAACACATCATGATATTTTAGAACAGAAAAATCACCTTTTCTAGGTCTAATTTAGTTTTGTATAAACATAAATAACAATCTTGATTCTCTATCTTGTTCGGTAGAAATGTATCTTCTCTTGGTTCTATTTCCAGTTATGCTTTTTAGAGCATCATCCAACACAATCAAATCACTAGAAGGTGGAGTTCCTCTCTGAGAGTCCTCATATATTCCTTCAAGAGGTATCCTATGTTATTCATCCCATAACCTCAAAGAAAATGATCATTTTTGGAAATTTATCCAGCTTTTCACAACATACCCATATTTATAATCAAAGGAGATCTAAAGATATTGATAAAAATGAGCCACAAACTTATGATAGATAAGTTTATCTTCCTTCGAAAACCACTCTAACCAGCCATGATGTTTTAAAACATTCAGGACCAAAGAAATACTTAACAGATGTCATTTGGGGAAAAACTCTTTCTCAGGTACTACAACTTGGTTTACCAAATTTGGGTTTAGAGGCCCTTCGGGTGCAAGCTTGGGTGCAATTTGCTTCTTCAATGAGCTACGTTTTTCAAAAGTCGGTGATGAAGTACATTTAATCCTGGGAATTCATCAAAGGTTCGAGTGGGAATGGTGGAAGAATGGTCAAAAATTTGAGTGATTAGAAGAAACATTGAGTGAATTACAAGTGATACTTCATTTATTTTATCATTTAGGAATACCAAACGTCACAAAAGTATAAAACGTGGGAAAATAAAAAGGTGAAATGAGTAATTACCGCGATAACGTTTTTAATTCGTAAATAAAAATCATAAAGAATCATTACAGTGAGACTATATTGGGTCTTTACGGTGAGACAATGAACAAATATCACGGTGAGAGAGTAAACATGAACTTTACGGTGGTACAGTAAACAAGAACATCACAGTGAGATAGTAAAGGAGATTTACGGAGAGACAGTGACAGTCCGATAGTAGTCACAAAACACTAACTGTGAGATCGTAAAGATGAAACAGTAAGAGATACAATAATAAGACATAAAACATTAAAATATAAACTAGTAATATATTTATTCAATATTTATCATGCCTAATTCATTTAATATGTAGTCTATTAATTCAGAATTTAGTGGTTTGGTGAATATATCAGCATTCTGATACTCAGTACCGATGAATTCCAAAGTGATATCACCTTTTTGAAAATGATCTCTCAAAAAGTGATGTCTTACATTCATATGCATTATCCTAGAATGTGAAACATGATTTTTCTAAATGTTAATAGCACTTGTGTTGTCACAATACATAGGTACATGCTTGAACTGATATCCAGAATCTAGTAATGTGTGTTTCATCTCCAATATTTGTGCTGAACAACTTCCAATAGTTATGTACTCAGGTTCTATAGTAGATAATGCACCCAAATTTTGTTTCTTACAACGCCTTGATACTGGTGACTTGCCTAAAAAGTGACATGTTCTTGAGTTTCTTTTTCTATCTAACTTGCATCCACTGAAGTCAGCATCATAATAACTAACTAATTCAAATGATTGTCCTCTGAGATAGAACAATCCAAGATTGGGTGTATGCTTGAGGTATTCGAAAATTCTCTTTACGACATTTAAATGAGATTCTGTAGGATTTTCTTGAAAAAGAGCACACATACACACACTAAACATAATGTCAGGTCGACTATCAGTTAGGAATAGTAAACTTCTAATCATCCCTCTATAGGTGGTTTGATCAACAGATTTTCCATCATCATCAAGATCCAACATACAAGTGGTACTCATGGGGGTGTCACTACATTTAGTTTAATCCAATCCAAAATGTTTTAGAAGATATCTAGTATATTTACATTGAGATAAAATTATACCATCATTATTTCAAAAGATTTGAAATTTGAGAAAGAATTTTAGTTCACCCATTAAACTCATTTCAAATTCATTTTGCATCATTTTAGATAAATCAACACATAAATAATTTCTTGAATACTCATTGATAATGTCATCTACATATATTTGACCAACTAAAACATCATTTGAAATTGTTTTTATAAAAATCATAGGATTACCTATTCCTTATATAAAACTTTGGAAATAAGAAAAAGTACTCAACGGATCATACCAAGCTCTTGGATCTTGTTTCAAACCATATAATTCTTTTGATAATTTAAAAACGTGATCTGGAAAATGGGGGTTTGTAAAACTAGGGATTGTTCAACAAAGACACCCTCAGCTATATACACATTTAATAATTCACTCTTAACATCATTTTCATATAGTTTGCAATTCATGGGTGCAGCATAAGCAAGAAGGATTCTTATGGCTTCAAGTCAAGATACTAGTGAAAAGTTATCCTTATAGTCAATTCCTTTTTTGGGACTATAGCCTTGTGCCACTAATCTGGGCTTGTTTCTAAATATGTTACTAGCCTCATATACCTTCTTTCTAAACACCCATTTAGTACCTATATTGAATGTGTCCTTAGGTCATTCAACAAGTTTCCAAACATTTTTCCTTTCAAACTGATTACGTTCTTATATCATATCCATCACCCAAAATTCATCATTGATAGAATCATTAATGTTTTTGGGATCATACTGTGATAATAAGACTTGATGTTCAACTTAATTTTTAAGAGAAGCTCTAGTTTGTGATCCTTTATCTATGTCTCCTACAATAGCATCTAAAGGATGGTTCTTAAGTGTTATAACTGCTCTAGAAAAGGAGGGACTAGTGATTTTAGTTTCATTATGGCTTGAGTCTAAGGAATTTACAGAATTGGAAGTTTTCATAAATTCTTTCACATAATGGTTTGAGGATTTTGGATTAATGTTTGGATTTGATACATCATCCTCCAAGTTCTCTAGAATGGTTTTTGGCTCATGTGGATTTTTTTTCATCAAATTTTACATGGAAAGATTCTTCCACACATTTATTTCTTTTATTGAACACTCTATAGGATTTACTAGATATGGAAAATCCTATAAATAAACCTTCATCACTCTTAGATGTAAATTTGTCTAGATTGTCCTTAGTATTAAGAATATAGACTTTGCAGCCAATTTTTTTTGAAGTAGTTAACCTTGGGTTTTCAATTGTTCCATAACTCATATGGGGTCCTCTTAAGAATAGGCCTTATTAATAATTTATTGATTTTGTAGCATTATATATTGATAGCTTCAACCCAAAAGTAAATTTGTAGGTCATATTCACTAAGAATTGTTCTAGAAATATCTTGAAGGGTTCTATTTCTTCTTTCTACAACTCCATTTTGTTGAGGTGTTCTATGGGCATAGAAATTGTGACAATAACCATTTTGTGAGAAAAAGGATTCAAAATATTGATTTTCATACTCACGAACATGTCCACTTCTAAAGAATTTAATTCTATGTCCACTTTGTTTTTCCACATACTTCGCATATTTAGAAAAATAAGAGCAGGCTTCAATTTTGTGAGCCAGAAAGAAGGTACAAGTATATCTAGAAAAGTCAACTACAAGAACATAAACATAGTGCTTCCCATTTCAACTAAAAACTATATATGGTCCAAATAAATCCATGTGAACCAGTTGAAAAGGTTGAGAAGTTTATACTTTTTCTTTGGTTTCAAGGAAATTTTGTGTTGTTTTCCATTTTGATAGGGATTACACACTTTATCATTTGGAAACTCAAGTTTGGGTAAGTCCTTAAGTAGGAATTTTCTAGTTAGATTTCTAAGGGAGTGAATATTGCAGTGTCCTAGTCTCCTATTCCAGATCCATGACTCTTTTATGAAATACACTTAAACATGATTCATTTTGAGAAGCTAAAGAATCTATGTTTACAGAGTAAACATTTTCATTTCTTAATGCAGAAAACAATAATTCATTTTTAGAATTAAAGAAATTGTTAGAATCATCTTCAAATCTAACATGACATCCATTATAACATACGTTTGAGATACTAAGAAGATTGTATTTTAATCCATCAACAAACAATACTTTATAAATTAAAACTGAGTTAGAGTTACCAATTTGGTCGAGGCCAATGATCTTTTCTTTGGCATTGTCACCAAATGTGACATGTCCCCCATCTATTTTTATTATATTCTAGAAGCATGAGTGGTCCCCTATCACGTGTCTTGAAAAACCTTTATCCAAGTACCATAAACTTTTACAAGAACTCTTTAAGAAGCCTTCCTACCAAAAGATAAAGAAAAAACATATTTTGGTACCCATACTTTTTTGGGTCTATTAATATTAGTAATAAGTGTTTTTTGAACCCATATCTTCCTCATACGTTTCCTATAAGAATTAAATAAATTATTTGAAAAATAAACTCTTTTTGGTCCAGAAAAAAATGAAACAGTAGAAGATGTATCATAAATAGAAGTAGTTGATTTGTGTCCAGAACTAGGAGTAAAACTATATGTCCTAGATTTTGAAACAAAATTTGTTCTACCAGGATTTCTTTTTCCAGGTTGATAACCAATGTCAGTGTTATATTTAGGGGCCATTTTTTCCCTAGAATATGATTAATGGTATTCTTCCCATTGGTAAACTTTTCTAGGTCATTCATTAATTACTCATTAGACATTTTAATTCATTGTTCTCTTTGAGCAGTTGATCATTTTTCTCCTTTTCAGTTTGGAGTTCAGATTTAACAGTCACAGTAAGAGAATATTGTTTATTCAATGATTTATATTTGTCTTTTAGTTCATTAAATGTTTCTTCTATCATGTTACAATATTCAAACATTTCTTTATTAGTCATATTTTTAGAGTCACTCTCATTTTCAGAATAGTATGAATTATGTACAGTAGTGTCCAATGTTAGCTCAGATGTGTTTTTCATAAAACACATATTTGATTTCCTTTCTTGTTCATCATTTGATGTTTATGAGTCACTTGAAATATCCTTAGAAGTACTATAGTTGGCATTCCTAACATTTTTATACTTCCTTTCCCTGTCCTCATATCTCTTTTTTTACTTGATCTTTGGATAATCAGCCTTGATATGTCCTTTGTGCTTACATTCATTGCAGAAAATCTGATCAGTCTTGTCACTTATTTTCTAGTCCTTCTTCTAATTACCTTTCTGGTCATATTTTCCCTTGAAGATAGGCTTTCAAAAAAAGTTCTTCATCTCAAATTTCCCGAATCTTCTGAATAATTGAGCCATTTCCTCATCATTGTCTGCTGATAATTTTTCACTACTAGAACATTCTACAAAACCTTCCAATTTCAATTTGTCTTTGTATCTATCGGTGGTGGTCTTGAATGAAATAGATTTCCTCTTTGGTTCATCCTCATCTTCCTTGTTGACTTTCAGTTCCTCTTCATACATCATCAGTTTTCCAATGATTTCTTTTACAGGTAGCATGCTGATGTCACATGATTCACTAAAAGAGATAGAGGTTCCTCTCCATCTATCAGGCTGAAATCTGAGAATTATCATTACTTGTTCCTTGGAT
Source organism: Viscum album (assembly GCA_963277665.1). Taxonomy (NCBI): domain Eukaryota; kingdom Viridiplantae; phylum Streptophyta; class Magnoliopsida; order Santalales; family Viscaceae; genus Viscum; species Viscum album. The sequence goes on along the minus strand of OY728119.1, from coordinate 171,607,209 downwards.
GTGACTTCTCTTCCAAGAGAAATCATTGTGTCGACAATCTCATTGAACCTAAGATTCATATCAGAGATCTTCTCACCAGGTTTCATTTAAAAGTTATCATATTTAGTAGTATAAGTATTAAGTCTCATTTATTTTACACTAGATTTTCCTTCATGGGAGATAGATAGAGTATCCAAAATTTCCAGGGCAATTTTACAAGTAGAAATTATATTGAATTATACATCTCCTAAAGAGCAGTATAAAGCATTCATAGCATTTAAATTGTTATTTTATGCTGTTTTGATAGGTTTATCGAATGTGATTCTATATGTAGTAGGAATCTTATATTCATTTATAATGGAAGACCAAATTTAAAAACCCATACTCTCTAAGTGCATTTTCATTTTAATTTTCCATTGAGCGTAGTTGGGTCCATTACAGAATAATGGACTGTTGGTTGCCGAGCCTTCCAATCTATTATCCATAAAATAGAAATACTTTGAAAGAATAGGAAATTTGGAATTAATAGAAAATAAATGATCTTCAAATTAAAACTACAAACATTGTTAAATATGGTTAAACAACGTCTTAATAAATTGCCTCTGATACCAAATGTTTTTCAGAGTTGATTACTCAAGAGGGGGGGGGGGAGTGAATTGAGTATCTATAAAAAGTTCTGATTAAAAATTATTTCTAAAAGGTTTCCTCAAAAAGTTAAATACATCCTAGTTAATCAAGGTTATACAGTTATAAAGTTTTTACAATTTAAATAACTTCTTAGAAGATTGATTAATTCTCAGTAATCTTAATGTCAGTTATTAAGATTTATTTTGAATCTATTCTATTAAGAAAATATAATTATAACTTCATTCCAAGATTTACAATCAATGTGAATTTAGTGATTTCGAAATTATACAGCAAAGAAGTAAAATTGAGAAGGCTAAATTAAGCAGCATAATGGATATGAAATAAGTGGTTCAGCCTCAAGCCTAGACCAAATCCACTCCACTTGTTGATCACCTCCCACCAAGAAGTTTATATAAATAAACATGATCCACACCCTGGATCGGGGTTAAGAATAGTACACAGGACTGTCCAGGCCACGCACGGACCTCTTCTACTGTTTTTTGTTGGTACAAACAACTAGTACACACAAGGACCTCTTCTACACTTATCATGGGTATACACTAGAATAAAATAATGTTTGAGTAAGGATATCAGATATACTTCAGTTAAATGGAGGAGACAGATTGTGTTGTAATATAGATACACACTCTGCTAGAATGTTAATAAAATGATACACAATAGAGCAGAAATTTTGAGATAGGTTTAGATGTGCTCTGAGTGTTAGTCTTTGCAGCTCGAGACTTCTATGATAAGGTAGATGCAGAACTCAAGTCCTCTTATGGAAATCATAATGTCATAAATCAGACAGATTCATCCTATGTTCTTTATGGTGTTTTATAGTGTGAAGATGTCCTCAGGATTCTGGGATTACTATATTCTTTAGGTGTTCTTCAGCAGAGTCAAGTTGCATGAGAAAATTTTATAAGTATATTCTATTATCACGCTCATTCCCACCAGCTTGTTTTCTTTTTCAGTATCGTGCAACTACTCTTGCGTATGTCTCATGTTTGTTTCTTGGCCGCGTTTTTCATTAATCTTGGAGTGCATGTGTTTGAGCCGATAAGTTGCATGTATTCTGCAAGTCATACCTCATTCTGTCACGAACATGTCTACAAAAGAACCATTAATTAATCTGGTGCATTAAAATCTTAAAATATGACCATTAGAGACTGAATAATAAGATGACAAAACACATTAGGAAATAGTGTCACAGTTTGTCATTGAAACAGTGTATTCTTCACATGGTGTCTAGATTGGTCACGGTGTCTTGTTGTCATAGTGTCTCGCAGTCACGATGTCTCATGGTCACGATGTCTTGTTCATAGTGTGTTGTTCACAGTTTCTTGTTCACGGTGTTTAATGGTCACTATGTCTTGTTCATGAGGTCTTCTAGTCAATGGGTCTTGTTCATGGTCTCTGGATGTCACGATGTCTGCTGGTCACAGTGTCTGCTTTTTCACGGTGTCTCGTGACTTAGGAAAATATCTGTATTCAAACATAAGTATTAGTATTTATGAAATTAATTAAACATAATAATTTTTCAGAGAAATCATTATAATGTGAATCAAATGATAGTATATAGTATCTAAACTGAGTGTATAACACTTAAGAGCTTTGGATACCATTCACTAAGATACTTTACATTTGATGTGAGAAAGATTACATAGAGTTAACATGTCTTAGAGACTAAATAGGATTTGGGATCATTAAAACATGATTAATACATGATGATTCCAACAATAAGTTTATATGATATTGAAAAACACTATATAAGTAAACATAAAGGCACATATATCCATAGCCATTCACTTTTGAAGCTAAGGAATAATCCCCCAAGAAAGTAGGTTATACGAACCCAAGTACTTCTATCATGAGACATGTTATCTAATAGCTAATTCTACTAGTTAAAACACCAACATCTAATATTTACACACTATGCATAATAAATATTCCCAACCTCATAACTATTAGTATAAACATAGGTCTAGGTATATTAAAACTATTTTTATTGTATAAAATATATCATGAAATGGAAGGCTCTATAGTATAATAAATATATTATATAATTGGGAATATAAAATATTCATATTTCATAAAACATTTACTAAACCTAAATATTAATGTAATTATGAAAATAAATTAAAAAATTATTTATTTTCCAAAAAATAAGATATTAATGAACTATAAATAAATAATTACTAATTATTGGAAATTTATTAACAATAATATATATAAACATTTTGTATTTATTTCAATATCATATTTTTAATATTTCAGTATTATATGAAATCTATAGGATATGTAATGATTTATAAACATTTTATAGTTCAATTTCTATTATAGAAACATTTTATAATTAAATTTATATTATTTAAAAAATTATATAATATAAATATCAAATATTTTATACATTTTAAGAAAATTATACAATACACTGTGTGACTTTAAAACAATCATTCTATTTATGGATCACAGTGAATGACATATATTTTTTTGAAATGTATCTTAAAATTATAAACCTTATTTTTTTGAAAAATGTTTCTATAAGATGAATTTAATTTATTAAAAACCTTTATAATTAATTAATAATTTTATGAATATATTATGAATTAATATATCCTAAAATACCTTTCAACATGATTTATTAAAATTTTATATCCCATAAAAATAATTTAATATGTAAAAAAAATTAACAAATATTTTGATTACCCTAACACCTAGGGGGACTCTTGTGTATGGGAAAATCCTTTTACTCATAAGAAATCAATATATAAGATATTTCATAATGGTAAGTTACAACATACCATTGCACATATCCAATATAACATGTTTTATAAATGTAATATGAAGATAACCATTACATGAATCATTCTTTATAATTGTATGGAGGATATTTCCATTACAAGAATTATTTACATAAGGGTAGGTATTAAAATACATTTACATGGCCTTCCTAAATATCATTATAATTGTAAGACATTATTATACCTCTATTTACTTCTGATAAACCACATTTGATAATGGTAATATAAATAATGTGTTTGTGTTGTTCTCTTTTAATAGTGGTAATTCAATGGTAACCTTCAAAAAACATATAAGTATAAGGGTAACTAGATGTCTACCATTACCAAGATATATCATGTAAGGGTATATTCTTTAAATATCCACCTTCTATATGGTTTAATAATATTTACCTTTATGCATCATATAGAAAGGACTATAATATACATTTGTTTTATGAAAATACTACCTTTCATTTTTCATCAAAATAAGTTGATGGAAACATTTTAGTTTCTTGAAGAAACTCTCTTTGTTACCACTTATAGATTTTATAGGATCATTTAAATATCATTTTAAATGAAATACAATCCAAAAAAACTTAATATCTATATTAATGAAAGAAAAATATATAGAATATGAGAACCATTGTACATGGTATTAATGTATTGTTGTAGCTGCCCTTATATCATAAAAAATATTATTTTAGGAAGATAACTGAAGTTTCAACCAAAATATAATAGCCTAAAAGGGAGTAAACTGGTAGTGTATAACATCCCATACATTAAATACATAAATATTAGTTGAAAATTGACTAATATTCATTAAAAACATATCAAAACCATGCTATCCTTGAATAGGTTTAGTATTATTAGAAACATGGAAACATAAACAACTGGTTCAAAAGACATATACATTGCATCCCATTTATTTCTTCATATTGTGACCCCCTTTTGAGATATTTTACATAATATCATTCTTAATGACCCGAGAAAATTAAATATAACAAATTATAAGCTTAGATTTTCAATAAGGGTAAACATGGTAGATATCAATAATATCATAACCGTAACACAAAAACATGAAACATTTGAAAATTCTATCTGCATATGAAAGATCATGATATCATCTCATCAGTAATAATAAAATTTCATAAAAATTAAGGAACTTTATCCAAAATTTCATAACATAAGACATGGAATTTTAGGGTATAAACATAATCCTAGAAAATCATTTAATAGTTGTTAAGGCTCATTTCCAATACCATCATAGCGGAAAAAGTCCATTACTAAATCGATTTCACTCCACGTTCTAACCATATATTATTTAACAAAGATCATTTCTCATTCCAAACCTTTCTATCGCACATGATATAAATCATTACACAATACATTAAAGGGAATTATATGTCCTATCCATCTCATAATGAAATCATTCTTACATATGATAGAAAAATAAAAAATCATTTATCATAACCTAAGGAATAAAATGGGTTTCTTTAAGCATCATTCCACTATAACACAATCCGTGTAAAAAAATAGAATTCATAAATAGAAATCCATAATAAACTAAATAAAACAATAGGAATAATAGAGATAGATTACTTGAAACCTAACCCTATTAAATAATTCAATCTTATATGGAAAATAATTTTTATAGAACACTTGAAATTAATTCTTGGGGAAAATATTCTTTCTTCTTAAAAAAACTTTTTCTTTTCTCCAAATGCCACACGATTTTGAACAAAAATAATATATTTGAAAAAAACATGAAATACATTAATATAAAATTAATTAAAATAAGGTATAATGAAAATTTAATAATTTTCCCATGTTGTATAAGTCAAAAGAAAATATTATTCTTATACTTTTTTCAAAAATTCAAAAAGTCCCTCATATAAAAAATGACAAATGATTCATTTCATAATATTTAATAAAAATTCAACAATTTGTATAATTGACCTTAAATATTCTAAAAGGATATAAATAATATTTTGTAATACTTATTTAGGAAACATAGATAGGGTTGATAAATATATCACAGTAAATACATACGTATAAACAATCATAGATAATAATGAGAATGAAAAATTATCCCTTAACACAGGTATAATTTTATTTGTATATATCCAAACCTCTTATATAATGAATAATAATATCATGAACTTATTCCAGAATAATAGACATTTTTATGATATCATATATGATCATATTATCATCTTTTTGTAAGTAATATTTCATTATTACTCGTTATTTGGGTATTACCAACTGTAATTTCTTAAGCGTGTCTTTTTGAATAAGTTCCGGTTATCTTTCTTTTGTAATAGTTATATCATCCAAAATTACATTAAAAAAAATATACTATATTTATTAATATATACATTTATATAGTTATGCTTAAATATATATGATGTATAAATAATCACATAGCATCATGGAGATGGTAGGTCGTACATATGAACGATTGATATCATTCCATTAATTGTGAAATGGTAGGGATTGAATTGTATATATATTTTTTTCAAATCCATATAATGTTATAATAAATACATATAGTAATTATTTCCGTTATTACACCTATCCAATTATGGTTGTGGTGAAAACATATTACACCACTACATGGAGACGGTAAGTTGTACATACGCATGTGTGGTGATTTTTGTTTTCATAGTATGGATAGATGATGGAATATGGTTGTTCCATAATTATAATAAAATATCACTGTATAAGTGATAGTAGATTAATTACTTTATAATATAAAAAACTCATGAAGTGTAAGAAGAAGAAGAAATAAATTTGAACGAATCGGTAGAGAAGATTACCTCTTCTTGGACGAGCACCAATTATATCTCTTCTTAAAGCACACGAGGTGGTCTTCAGAGAAGTCCAAAACCTATGTACTATGACTAGGGATGTTTAAAAGAGAAATTTTCAAGGGATATATGGGATTTAAGATTTAAAATTAAGTGAATATATGAGTGAGGAGGTTCCCATTTATAAATGAGGTGAGGGGCATTTATAGAATCTCCAAAAGTATTAATTTATAATAAAATAAATCCAAAACCAAAAACAAATTTCGCAAATTTCCTAATTTAGAAGGTGATATAATAATTTTTTAATTTCATTAACCAGTAAATTTAAGATAATCTTTTCTATCAATTAAAATCTTATCATGTTGATTAATACAATTTATTTTATTTTATTGTTAACTAAGGTATCCAATTTTTCAATATTAAATGTTTGAAACACTTACATAATAGATGTTAATTAAACCATAAATAAATAATTCAGATATATTTAAAGCATATAATAATAATTATATATTTTTAAAAAATGGTTTTTGATTTTTCAATAACTTAATAAAACATTATTTTGATAGAGAATCAATTTTGTAAATTTTTACACCACTCAATTAATTGATTTTTAAAAATTTTATGATAACAAGTTAACCACAAAACCAATGTTTTATTATATTAATAAGGGATAAAATTAATCTATAAAATTAGTTTTATATATTAATTATCTCAAATTATTTTAATGTTTTTATAACATTTATGTGTCTTCTCCAATGATAAAATAATTTCTACATCAATTTTCTATAATTATTTAATATAATTATTTGTTGAATAAATTTTAAAAATCAAATACTATGATGAATATAATTCCTCTATGTTTTAGATGGACACTATTAGTCTCTTATATCTTCTGAAAAATCCAACATAAAAAATGTTTTTTCTATTAAAACATGAATTTGACAGCTTTAACATCACATTAAATAAAATATTATAAGTGTCAAAATATTTTCAATATATCTCCAAATTTTTAATAACTCAGAAGATTGATGATTATGGTTTAAATATACTCGAACAATAAGACATTTTCAATGGTTTGGTTTTTTAATTGGTAATATCATTTATATAAAAATTATTTTAGAAATTTATTAAAAATTAAATAATTCTCACATCATCAATTTATAAAACATTGAGTAAATTATTTAATTCCAAGAAGTTAAAAATAAATTACCATGGTAATTAAATGAATTGTGGATTTAAAAAAACTATGTATTATAGATTTTATCTTATATATAACATTATATTAAAAATTATATATTTATTAAAATTTGAGTAATACATTTTTAACATTTCTTTAAATAAAATAAATCAAATGTGATCATCTCATCTAAGTGGCTTAAAAAGGATACCATTTCACCGTAAGGATTATTTAGGTATAAAAAACTCATCCAATTATTTTATGATAATTTTTAGGGTAAATGTATAACATTATTTTTACCCTTATTTACCCAATTTAATCTTTAACCGTATTAATAAAAATTACCGATGTTATTATTTATAAGGACCAAAATTGAAAGTAATATATTTAAATAATTTGGAAATACTGATTCCAAATATGGTATAAATTTTTAAAAATTAAAAACATAGATGTTTCATAAATTAATTTAAAATTAATTTTGTTATCGAAATTAGAAAATGAGTTATAAAAGTTAAAAACTTGTAAAATATTGAAATGTTTTTATAACAAAATTAAAAATAAATTTAATTACAATGACCTAAATTATATTAAATGATAAAAACATATTCTATTTATACATTAAAACCATTCTATAATATAATTTAACCATGCAAATTATTCTTATGAAAAAAAAGTTGTTTTCACATAAAATTGAGTATATTTGTACTATTTATCAAAGCATTAATGTTATTAGAAAAATATAAAAAATTCATCCAATGTAATTTTATGTATTAAAATTAAAAATAAGAGTTCTATGTTGTTATATTAAAATTACTAATGTGTGAATATTGTAATTTAAAAAGGTTAAATTATGAAAAGGTGGTAAAATTACACTTTTGAAAAGAAAAATAATATATTTTACCTAAAATATTGTTTATTATTTCCCTATGAATAAAATATATATTGGATGAATATATTAAAAAATTATTAAATACATAAAATATTTACTTCATTAATTTCATTTACAAATTCTATTTCACTAAATTTATTAATACAATAAAACACATACATACTTTACATTTAATGGGTTTATATTTTTCATAAATAATTAGTAACCACAAAATTCCCCATAAATTTTAATATTTTTGTTATATTTATTCCAACTAACTTAAATTGTAGGTTATATTCGTCATTTTATACCAAGGGACTCTCGTGGTTTTTTTAAACTCACGATTTCAGGCAATGCTAGCTACTGAAGAATTAAAATTATTTAACGAAAATATTTCATAAAAATGTATGGTTGTTACATTATACCCCCCATAAACTAAATATCTCCAATGAAATTCATTACTTTCATAAAAAAAGATAAGGATACCTCTACCTCATCACATCCTTAAGTTCCCCTGTAGCATCCTCAAATTGGATGTTCCTCTATAAAACATTAACGAAGAAAGTGGTATCCTTTCATAGAACTTTTATTTGATACGATCTAGAATCTCTATTAGTTGTTCATCATAAGAAATATATTTCAATAGTGGTACAAATTATTAGATTATAAAATGTATATAATTGGTTATTTACTTTCTCTAGAAGGATACATGCAACACATCTTGAACATGAGAGTTATTCAGTGGGGGAAACAATTGATAAGCTACCTTCCCAACATGATCAATAATTTCAAATAGAATGATATAACTAGGTCTTATCTTCAATTGTTTCCAAATATAATTACCCTCATATATGTATATATTCATAGAAACACCTTGTCACCCCTTCAAACTCTAGGACTTTTAATCAGTTTTTGGTATAACGTTTTTTCCGACTCTAAGTTCCTATTATGTGTTTTTGAATAGATATGACCTTCACTTCCATTTTTTCAATATGATATGGTACAAATAGCTTCCTTTCCACAAGCTCATCCTAATAACTTTTTTTCCCACTTCTTTCCATAGAGATATTTATAAGGACCATCAGAATACTATAGTGAAAGCTATTGATTTAAGAACATTCTACCAAGGGTATGTGTTAATCCCAAACACATTTGAAGTCCATACAGAACGATATAAACATGTCTTATAGTGTTTAGATTTTCCTCTCATACTAACTATATATCCATGTTTGATATTTAGTGATGAAACTTGACTCTATATATAGATCCTTGTAAAGAATTTCTAGGCCATAGTGGTAATCCTCAGATCCCAATTAAATATAATTGAAAGTGCTACTCCATGAAAACATACCACTTCCTTTATATATATCCTGGAAATATAATCAAGAGACAAATCAAATCTAATTTCAATGAGTGTTATTATTTCATAAAGAGATAAACTATAACCCATATATAAATATGTCTATTTGATGTTTTGGGATGTCTAATGAAAAGTCAATAGTGATGTTTTACTATTGAAATTCTTGTATAGTAAATGGTTGTTACATTCCTTTAGACATCACTCTCTCAACCTTAACATGATGAAACCAAACACTGATAGTCATATAAAAAAACATATGTTTTCATTCTATCCCAACAGAAATACTCTTTTAGGGCCTTGTATATCTTTTTTCTTCTAGGATGAATAGAGAATGATGAACTTTGTGCCTCATCTAACAAATAATTCATTAATTCTGGTATTGAAGGAATAAAAATATGATTCTAAAACCATATTATTTTATAACAATCAATGTTTAATTCAATAACATTTCGATCCTTTTTTTGTTTCTCTACAGCTTCCATTTTCACCTCATTAATCTTCTGTTTTATAGATGATTGAACATTCATTTGAGAGTGATAACATTACTTTCATTCCTTTAAAATTTCTATATCCATTTTTCACCAATCCATAAATATTGTATTTTTTGTTATCCTCATCATGGATAGGATGGAATGTCCTTTTCGACTCAAATCATATTCCACCTTGTTTTCATTCCCAATTTAGTAATGTGTTGAGCAGTCATAATCATTAATCAACATAAACCATCTACTTTGGCGTATATCTTGATTTTTTGTGTGTGAAAAATATACCTTAAAATTATATGATGAGTATAAATATCACACCTTTCACCATAAAGATAATTCCTCCATATCTATAATTCCAAGATTACCATATCTAAATCTAAATCATGGGTTGGGTAATTTTTTCTCATAGAATTTCAATTTTTGTGAGGCATAAGCTATCACTATCATTTTTCATTATAACACATACCAGTCCCTTATGGGATGCATCACATTATATCACAAACATTTCACCACTAAAAGGATGTGTGACCAAAAGTGTACTAGACAACCTTTCTTTAGCTCCTTGAAATTCTCTTCAAATTACTCCATCCACGTGAACTTACCTCCTTTCCGAGTTAACTTGCTGAGTAGATTAGATAGCCATGAAAAATATTTCCCAAAATATTGATAATATCTAGATAATCCAAAAATACTTTAGATATCATCTATTATTTTCATACTACACCAACATTCAATAACTTCTATTTTTATTGTGTCTACATATATCCCCTATCATGATATTATGTGACCCCAATAATGAATCTTTATGAAGCCAAAATTCACACATGGTAAATTGTTCATAAATATTATGCTTTCTCAGGTTCTTCAATAAAATCTTCATGTGATCTTCATGCTCTTCCTTACCATTCAAATATACCATAGTATCATATATAAAGTCAACCACAAATTGATAATGATATTCAATAAATACCCTATTCATTAGATCCATGAAGATAACGAGGGAATTAGTGATACCAAAAGTCATCACTATAAATTCAGAATGTCCATACCAAGTATGAATTTTGTCTTTGGTATATTCATCTTCTTGAAACATAGATGATGATATCCTAAATGAAGACAAATCTTGTAAATGTAATGATCTCCACGTAGTTGGTCGAATAAGTCATTGATGCAGGGAAGTGGATATTTTTCTGGGTAGTGATATTGTTATGTTATTGATAATAAATGCACATTATTATTGACACATCTTTCCTCTTAACAAATATAAAAGGTTCACCCTAAGTTGATACTCATGGTTGTATGAATCCCTTGTCAAGATTATATTGGATTTCATTCTTCAACTCTTTCAACTCATCTGGGAACACTCTATATGGTGCCTTTGAGGGAGGAATAACACCCAGTATTAGTTATATTGAAAACTAAACATCACAATTTCATGTAAGACTTAAAAATTATTTAGGAAAGATATAAAAAATCATGTATTACTGGTGTATTCATTATTGTGAGTTTCTACCCGACCATTTATGATATATAACCTTCATTTATCGGAATCATAACCCATAAGATGGAGTAAATTTCCATTGGATGGTCATACTCAACCATTCATTGATAGATAATAAAATATTAATCCGGAAGATGAAGTGTGACTTCACTTCCATAGATATTGATATGAGATCTATATAGTGAATCCCAATCCATGAAAAAAAATCACATCAAATTACATGAAAGGATAATAAGATATATAGAAAGCATATTCCCACAAACTTCAACTAGATAATAAAAATAAACTTCTGATGTGAAAATTGTTCTATTAGGAGTTTTCAAAGCTTACTTAATGTCTAATTGTTGACATAATATAATGATACCCTTATAAAATTCTTCATATTTAAAATATTTTTTATATCCATAATAAAAGAATACATTTTATACTTTAGATTGCATGGTAATTGTACCTTTCACAACTTCATTATTGTACTCCACATTTCTAATAGTGATCACATGTGAATTGACTTTTTCTTTTTCCGTAATAGTTTATTGACATTTATAATCATCGATAACCCTTGAATTAGGGCATTGGATTGCATAATTCACTATTTACTTGCACTTGTAGAATTGAAGTTTATGAGGTTCATTATTTGTCTCCTTTTCTCTATTCACATCATTTGTCATATTTTTCTATCAATTAAGAATTAAACTTCTCGATGACATTCTCTCCTAAACATAAAAAATTTACTAGTTCTATTATGATAATTTATTCCATTATTCTTTCCATACATTGATCATAAAGAAAAATCGCCTTCTTTTCAATGTGGTCTTTATGTTTTCCGTTGAATTCAATTTTTATCTTCTTATCAAACCAATAGAACTGATGGGTTACTATAATATCCATTTCAACCCAGAGAGAACATAAAACGATTTCCTCATAGATGTAGAAGTACATTTTAGAAAATTACCTTCAGATACATGGTTTTACCCCCACTAAATAATCGATCAGTTTTACACTCATGTTGGATAATAATTTCAGAAGATACCATTAAAGTCTTGTGAAAATTTATTAATAGGTACCAATATATTCATTTTCCTTTTTTTTATGGTCAAGGAACTGATTATCCAAATATTTTTCATAAAATTTGAGGAATATACCATTTGAAAAATATGTTCTTGAACTCATACCATTTTATAGATTCAATTTTAACTCTTTGCCTCATTTTATTGATAAGGTTCCACCATTTACCAACTTATCCTTCTAAATGAAAGACGGTTCGGGTGAATTTATCATGTTCTAAACATTACGGAACTGAAAATATATTTTTAGTGGTATTTATCCATTTTGCAACCACTAGTGGATTGGAGGACCCAATGAAATAATGTGGAAATTTTCCTATGAAAGACTCAATAGAATGGTGTTCCCTCTATTTCTTGTTTGGATGTTTTGTATGATTCATATCTTAATAAAGTTGTGTGAGAATAGCAAAAAGATTTTCCATTCCATCTACAATAAAATTTGGTTTCTTAGGATTAATATCATTTCATTTCCCATCGCATTATGTATTAATGTGGTTCCTTTAGGTTCAATCCGTTGACTACTACCAGGAATCATAGTGTAAGTATCTCTAATCATAATGGAAAAAACACATAATCAAGAATAAAATTTCACTTTAGGACACTTTTGGTTTTATATTATGTTATTCATGCTCATTTCTAAAACACTATGATTATAACCAATTTTTCATCATATCCATTGGGTTCCAACTATGGATTTATCATCATAGTTTCTTGTGGTTAACTATTCCTTTACTCGGATACTAGCTATAATGACCCATAATTTAGATTTATAGTTTTAATTAAAAATTAAAGACTGCTAATTTCCAAAGATTATAAAACCACACAATTACTATATAGTATTACAGTCCTTAGAACAAATGAAACTTAAACAATTGGTTTATAAGACATCTACATTATCTCATGCTTATTTCATCATAACTAGACCCCTTTTTGACATATCATACTTAATACGCTTTCTGATGATCTATGTAAAAGAAACATAAGAAAGGGTGATATAATATTTGCAGTGTGGGTAAAAAAAATATATCAATCATATAATAATTATAATACATAATAACATAATATTGGATAATATAGTCCTATAAATTATTGATCATGATATCATTCCATGTGATAAATCATAATAGTTTAAAATAATCTACAATCATAATACCAAAAATTTAAACATAAGACATGGAAATTTTTGGCATACACTTCAGTATAAAAAATAATTTCAAATTAGTGAAGGATAATTTCCAAGACCATCATTGTGGAAAAATTCCATTATTAAACTGAGTTCACTCATTATTCTAGCATTGTATTACTGAACCTATATAATTTCTTGTTCCATTCTTATTTATCATATAAGATACAGATATTTACCCAAATATTTAGTGATATATATTGGTCCCACCTATATCATAATGAAATAATTCATACATGTTCCACAAACACATAAATAGTTCATCATAACCCAAGGAATAAAATGGGTTTCATTAAACATCATTCCATGATAACATAATACAAGTAAAACAAATGGATTTTATATATATAATTCAATAATATATATAATAAAACCATATGAAAAATAAGGATAGTATACTTTAAATATAATTATATTAATGAATTCTGTCTTATATAGAAATTAATTTTGACAGAGCACTTGAAATTATTTACCAGGAAAATACAATTTCTTCTTCGAAAATGTTTTTTGTTCTCAAAATGAAATGAAATTTTAAAATGAAACATTTTTTTTGAAAATAATATTGAAATATCATAAATTAATATTGATTTTAATATTTTGTCATGAAAATGTAAAAAAATTTGCATGTTGTACAAGTTAAAAGAAAATATTTTTCTCATTATTTTGTCGGAAAGTCAAAAAGTGCCTCATATCAAAAATGAAAAAAGATTGATTTCATACAATTTCAAAAAAAAATCACCAATGGGTAAAATTTATATTAAAAAACTATATAAGGGTAAAAACATATATTAGAATGCATTTTTTTGAAACATGGACAAGGATGAGAAATATACGCCAATAAATACTTATGTATAAACAATCTTGAATAATAATTAGAATACAAAATTATCCCTTGCATTAGGTTTGAGGTCATTTTTATATATCTAAAACTCATGTATTATGATTTAATCAATTTCATTGACTTATTCTATAATCATATTTTTTTTATGATATAATATATGATCATATTATAATTCATTTTTAATAACATTTTGATATTACTCTTTATTAGGGTATTAACTACTTCATTTTATTGTGCATATTTTGTCGAATAAGTTTTGGTTATACTTCTAGGTCATATTTATATCATAAAAAAGTGGAATTTATATAATATATACAATATTGATTCATTATATATATTTATATAATCATTCATTATTTTATATCATGTATAATTAATCACATCGCATTGTGGAAATAGTAGGTCTTGTATACACATGATCGATAATATAATTCACATAATTGTTAAATGGTATGGATATGGATGGTATATATTTTATTCCAAAATCCATATAATGTTATAATAATCACATATAGTTATTATTTACATCATTATACCTATCCATGTAAGGTGTTTGGGACAGTCATATGACTCCACAACGTAGAGTCGGTAAGTCATACGTACTCACGCATGTGGATTTTGATTTTCCTAGGATGGTTAATAGGTGGAATATAGTTGTTCCATAATCATTACAACATCCCAGTATATAATTTATTTTTTATTTATTTCATTGTAATGTAAAAAACTCATGAAGATTATGTATAATAAGAAAGAGGTTTGAGAGAATCGGTAGAGGAGATCACCTCTTCTTCGACGACCTCCCTCTAGATATCTTATTAAAGTACTAGAGGTCATATTTGAGATGATCAAAAAATATATAATTTGACTATGGAAATTTATAATAAAATTTTCAAGGGATTTTGGAGCATGATGGTTCAAATGTAGTAGATAAGTGTGGGAGGAGGTGTCCTTTAATAATTTAGGTGAGGGGCACTTATGTAATCTTTAAAAATAATAATTTATAATAAAATAAAAACAAATAAAAAAATATACAAATTCGAATGATGAAATGATATAAGGTCTTAACATATTCAAAAAATAAATTATAGATAGGTTTTTATATAAATTTAACCTTATCATTTTAATTAACATATAGTTATTCAATTTAATTTTTAACTATGGTAAAAAAGATTTCAATATTAAAAGGGTAAAATATTTAATTATATGATATAAAAAACCTTAAATAAATAATTTATAACATTTTCGACTATATAATAAATATTATATATTTAAAAAAGATTTTCGGTTTTTTATTTTATTTAATAAATGATTATTTTGATAAACAATCAATGGTGTCAGTTTTTACACTATTCAATTCATTGATTTTTATAAATATTAAGATAAAAATATAACTGAGAACCTTATATTTTTTATTATTCCAAATTTTTTAAAGTTATCAAAAAATTTCTTTGGATATATTTATTATTCAAAATTATTTTAATATTTCTAATCACATTTATTTGTTATCCTAATTAATAAAATATTTAAAACATAAATTTTGTTTAATTGTTTTATATATATATTTGTTGAATAAAAATTAAAAATAAACTTATAAGACAAATATAAATCCTATAGATTTTATATTAATATTTTTTTGGAATATATCTCCAAGAAAATCTAACATAAAAAATATTATATTTGTTAAAACATTAATGTAACAATATTAACATCACTTAAAAAAATATATTATAAGTGTCATAATATTATCCATATGGATCCAAATTGCTAATAACATAACTCTTATATGATTATAAAAAATATATACATGGACAATAATATTTGGTCATGGTTTGGGTCTTTTACTGGTTATTATTAATTTCATACAAATCAGTTCATTAATTTCTTATCAATTAAATAATTTCTACATCATCTATGCATAATCCATTAAGATAATTATTTATTTCATAAAAATTATTAATAAATTACCAGGATAAATAGAAAGATTTTATCTTTGAAAATTGTATTTATAATATAACTTATAATCTGTATAACATTATATTTAAAATAATATATATTTTAAAATTTGAGTAAGAAATTTTTAACTTTTCATTAAATATAATAAGTTAAATATCATAATCACATCCATGTGGCTTCAAAAGGATACCGTTTGACCTCAAGGATGATTTATCCAAAAACGCACTCACAATATGATTTTAGAAAAAGTGTTGGAGTAAATTTATAATATTATTTTTACCCTTAATTACCAGATTTACACTTTTGCTGTAATAATAAAAATTACCGAAGTTACTTTTTATAATGCCCAAAAATAAAAGAAATATATTTACATAATTTGGACATAATGATTCAAAATATGGAATCCATTTTTTAATATTAAAAATAGAGAAGTTTCAAAAATTAATTTAAAAATAACCTCATTATCAAAATCAGAAAGCATGTTTTAAAAGTTAAAACATTGCAGAATATTAAAAAGTGTTTATATCTAAATTGAATGAAAAATCATTTCCAATGACCTAAATTATATTAAATAATAAAAATATATTCTTTTTATAATTTAAAACCATTGAATAATATAATTTAAGTATATAAATCATTTTAATGAAAATGTTGTTTTCACTTCAAATTTTGTATATTTTTACTATTCCTAAAAACATGAAGTTTTTTAAAAAATATAAAATATTAATACAAAGTAAATTTTCATATCCATATTCCCAATAATAGTTTAATGTAGTTATAAAAAAATTATTAAAGTTTCAAAATTATATTTAAAAATTAGTTCTCTATATTAAGATAATAAAATTACTCTTTTGAAAAATATAGGTTTTTATACATAAAATAATTTTTAATCATAACATATGACTAAAATATATATTGTATAAATATCAATAATATTTTATTAAATATATAATATATATTTCATTAATTTAATTTAAAAATTTTATTTCACTTAATCTATTAATACAAAAAAAAAATATTTCTCTTATGTTTAATTGGTTTATATTTTTCATAAATTATTGGTTGCAAAAAATACCAAACATTTTTATATAATAGTTATATTTATTGATGCTAACTTAATGGATAGGTAATAATGGTCAGTGGATACCAAAGGCGTATCACAGTTTGTTTAAACTCATGATTGTGCAAAATTCAAGCAATTTGATAAGTATAATTATTTAAAGAAAATATTTAATTAAAACATTCTGCTGTTACTTAGTGGATCCATGTTTTTTTAGGATACCCATGAAAATGATGTGGTGTTAGTGACTTCACAGATTAAATTTATAGTGATAAGGAATAAAATAGGTTTAAAATCCATTTTTAGTCTCATTTTGATCACACATACAATAGGGGATTATATCGTCCTCTTATATAGTCATCTTGAAAGCACCCTAAGAAATTATGAGTTCCAAATATATCATAACGACTTAGGGGATGTTCCATGACACCCGATTGTTTCATCATGTTGATGTTTACCCCACGTGAATCATAAATGAGTTTCTATCTACCAACCATTATGATCATTATTATGAATCATAAATGTTATAAAATTATTGAGGAGTAGAGGTGGTAATAGCATGCATCACATGCATGTATTCACCATGAATTGGATTTAATATTCACTTCAAACAACTAGAATATTGTTTCCTTATGTACAAATATTGAGTTTTTTCATATACATTAAAGAAATTAAAGACCAATGGAGTAAATTATTATACTTCTAATCTTGAGTCTTAAACTATTATCAATTTATTAATGATATGGAGACAATATCTATTTGTTGAAATATGTCACTTATATAATGATTATAATTTTTTTTATCAAAATATTCATGTAGAAGGAGCCCAATATGAGAAAATCAAAGACGAATAGAACTACTCAGGGATTATGATTTTCCAGTACACTACCAACCTATGAAGGTAAGAAAAGATATATATTCCTTGAGCAGGATGGATCAATTAGTTTTATATATAATGAGTATGTAAAAAGATCCTATATTAATGGATTTAATAATTTTGTGCATTAAATATTTTATGAAAGTAGAATAATAATTTTTATTCAAGTAATTTACTTACCATTATTACTGGATATGATAAATTAGTAACCAATTGAAGTGTATAGTTTAAAAACTAGATTAAATAAATGTAAGAAATTATAAGTTTGGAAAGAAGGGGATGTTCAGTCCAAGTTATATTGATTAATTTGATTTTTAAAGAGAATTGGAGCTGTGGATTATCATTTTGATTTACCACCCAGCCACTCTAATGTGCATGATGTCATTTATGTTTCAATTTTGAGGAAGTACTTTCTAGACCCAATTCATGAGATAAAATAAATATATATAGATAATTAACCTGATATATCCTAATGTTAAGAGGTTGTACATATTCTTGAAACGATAATGAGTACTTAACTGAAACATACAATTATATTAGTGAATGTAAATTAGAATAATAACTAATTAAAGGAAGAAAAATGGAATACAATGATGTAATGAAGATGAATAAACCATATATTTTTATGGGTTTATGTACACCCCAAATTACTTGGATGATATTATTTGGTTTCATAGAATATAAGTCTTAATATTTAAATATAGTAAATAAAAATTACATAATAATACATTTTCATAATAATAGTACAATACATTATGAATATGTGGAAAATTTCATGACATCATAATGATTGAAAAACTATATAAAAAATATTTTAAATAATTTAAAAACCATAAATTATTTAATTTATACACATAATATATTTTAATTAACATATATCATTTTTGAAAATCTAATAACTTAAAAAAATTTAAATTTAAATTAATAATGATTAAAAATATTTGATGACAAAATTATATCTCCATGGAAAAGGAAATATAAAATAATGGAGTTTAGTTCTAAAATAATAAAATATAAAAGACAATGTCTTATATTTTCAAAAAAAAATAAACAAAACCTATATGTAATACAATTATTTTCCATAACATGTACATACAATGCCGATGTTATGAAATTAATAAAAATGTTCTCCCACATTATCTAGGAATACCCACCCATTCTATCCTTCCACTTCACACTAAAACTTTTAAGCATGTTTCTCCTATTAATTTCCCTCCCAATAATCTCTCAATGGTGTTTATATGGTTATATGATTTCATGC
This sequence comes from Viscum album, assembly GCA_963277665.1. Lineage (NCBI taxonomy): Eukaryota > Viridiplantae > Streptophyta > Magnoliopsida > Santalales > Viscaceae > Viscum > Viscum album. The sequence goes on along the minus strand of OY728119.1, from coordinate 171,587,383 downwards.
TTTGTGAAGTTTCCTTACAATTTATGTTTTATCAATCCCCTTATTTCCATTTTAGTTACATTGTGTTTATTATAATATAATTTAAAATCCATATCTTATACCAATAATTAGATGGTATAATAATCCATTGCGTATATTTTCAATTAGATATTCTATATTACCCCTCAATATATACTTTTCTTAATCCATTATTATACTAATGTATGGGTTCCCATTCCTCCCCTCTCAATTTTAATTTCATTTCAATTGATATAATATCATATATAATTTTTTTCCACTTAATTCCTTTATTTTAATTCCATGGTATTATCCACAATTTAATATATATTTAATTATAGAATACTTATTCCCTTTAATTATAGTTATTTCATGAGAATTTAGAATGCTCAAACATTAGTTGAATTCCAAGGGATAATTCTAAATATTTAAAAAGACACTAAAATTTTCGTAAATATATGAGTTCTTTGTTTCATAGAAATTAAATCCCTTTATGTACGGTACATGTATATGAAAGGTTTAATTTATATTCACCTTGGTTTGATAACCATTGTATAAAATCGATCTTCACGTGGTAAAAAACAAGTTGTTCTAATGGCACAACTAGTTCGATGCTCCCATGGGATATGATTAGGATGATTTACAATTACTTTACAAACCAAAATAAATGATTTTGATATATAATTATAGAATTTTATTAAAATTTTAATTTATGTGTTTAGAAGTATTTAAGTGTTGCACTAGATACATATGTTTTTGATTCAGGGTGTTTTTCCAATCAATTATTTGGTCTCCTACAATATTAGACTATTGAAATTAATGAAAACTTCCAATTAATATAAATTTTACAAGATAGAATCCCACATAATTGTTTCCTTATCATTATATTAATGTAATTACATTCCATTAAAATGTGAATATTTAATAATTTCAGAGTTTATTGTTAGATATTCTTTAATATTGATATATTACTCCAATAAATAGGAAAGTATTGAAATTAATTATATATTTTTTTATAATGATACGAATTGAATACATAACAATTATTATGTACAAGTTTCTTTTGGGAACATTATAATATGTATTTTCTAACCATACTCTTCATATGATGGATGCATTGGACTTATTATGCGATGGGTGGGAACATGAAATAAATATACCCTCAATGAATCAATATATCTCATAAGAATAACTAACATGGATATTTGGGGTATGTATTACCAATTTAAGTATGAGGTATTAGAATGAGTCTATGATGATATGTTTATAATGTTCAATATTATGCATTCAATAACAACGATATTCATTATTCACACCGATGAAAATCTTTATTATTATGTAATCCAAATATATATTATGCCCATAATTTCATTTTTATAGAATTTAATTATTAATATTTTGTTATTTATTCCATTCATATGTGATTATATATTATATTTAACACTACCATTTTTTGAGTTCCTAATATCACCCATTTATATTATTTCCCACTTTTGTAGAAAACCATAACACTTATTGATTTTTACATATAGTTTTTTATAGATAAATTTAAATGTTTTAATTTTTTTATTTAAAGTATGTTACATTAAAAAATTAAATTAAAATTACCTTTTTATATCCAGTAACCAAACAAAAATAAACTATAGGATCTCGTGTATTTTGATCTATGTATCTATATCATTATAAAAAATAACCACCAACATTTGGGTACTAGAATGGTGGTTGTTTCTGGAAAGGTACAAGGATAAATAATTAAAAATTTTACCATTGTAAAAACACAACATTTATTACTCCATAACATTTTAAAATATATTTCTATTCAAATAAATTTTATTTCTTGGATAGCGTGTGTCACACGCGACACCTAGTTTTAACAAACCACATTATCCAATTAAAATATTATTAATTAAACAAGATGGTTATAACCTTTCCAATAAATTTGGAAATATTAAATAGAATAAAAGAATTATTATATATAAATCATACTCAATTGAATTTGTTTATAATTCTATGTAAACAAGTACTATATTTTTAGTGAATTTATTATTTGATTCCAAAAGGGGTTTTCTTCAATAATTATTTTTATTATATTTTGTGCATCAACATTGTAAATAATTTCTAAAAATATTAGAATCTATATGATGAAAAAAGAAATTAAAATGTTAAATAATATTTTAAAAATGAACATAGTGTTAATGATTGTGTTTTTAAAAAAAATCAATTTTTCAACGAATAATGAAGAATAACGATATGTGTAAAAAAATTAAATAATATTATTTTAAAATCATCATAGTATTTAGATTTTGATACTAAATTAATATAATCCTAATTTTGTTATATATAATATAATTTATTGTATTTTATATATATTTCTTTTTGATATTATATGGATTATTTTCAGAGTTAGGCGCTAAGATTGTGTGATATTATGATGCCCGATGCCCCGAGAATTAATTTTTGAAATTAATTAAATATATTAGTATCATGCACTAGTGCAGAAAACGTTTTTTACGTCGGTTATTTTTTATTATTTACGTCGGTTTTTAGGCGACGTTAATACGGACGACGTTATAAATAACGTTTTTTACGTCAGTTATTTAAAACCGACGTAATATCCCTAACATCACGGTGGTTATCACGTCGGTTCATATAATAACCGACGTGATAAATATGCGCAGGGGGCTTTATCACGTCGGTTATTACCTAAACCGACGTGATAAAACGCCTGGGATATCGTTTATCACGTCGGTTATGACATAACCGACGTGATAAACCCTTCCCCTGGCCTATTATAACGTCGGTTATTTAGGAAACCGACGTGATAAAAAGGCCTGGGAAACGTTTTAGCACGTCGGTTATTGAATAACCGACGTGGTAAATCGATTCCCAGGCCTTTTATCACGTCGGTTATATTAAGAACCGACGTGATAAAATCCCCGGGAACGGTTTATCACGTCGGTTCTAGAAAAAACCGACGTGATAAACCCCTACCGATTTATTTACCACGTCGGTTATAAAATAACCGACGTGAAAGAAATTATTTTTTTTTAAATAATTGCACTGCTCCCACCAAAAAGCAACCAGAAACCAAACAAAAATAGCCATGCCAGCCCTCCCCCAAGCCCCAACTGAACCCCACCCTCATCTATACCCACCTAACAACCTGGCCAGCCCTCCCCCACCACAACCCTTGGACACCCCTCCCATATCCCTTGGACAACCTCCACCCCTTGGACACCCCCCCACCCTCATTTACACCCCCAAGACCCATAGTACAGCCTCAAACACCCATTGGACACCCCCCCACACCTTGACAGCCCTCCCAGACCCCTTGGACACCCCCCCTCATTTACACCCAACCTGCCCCTTGGACACCCCCCACCCCTTCGACAGCCCCCCCACCCTCATTTACACCCCCTGAACACTAGGACATCCCCAAACACCCCTTGGACACCCCTCCCATATCGCTTGGACACCCCCCCCACCCCTTGGACACCCCCCACCCCTTGGACAGCCCCCCACCCCCTGGACACCCCCCGACCCCTTGGAAACCCCCCCTACCCCTTGGAAACCCCCCCCATCCCCTTGGACAGCCCCAAACACCCCTTGGACACCCCTCCTATATCCCTTGGACACCCCCCACCACTTGGACACCCCCCCACCCCTTGGACAGCCCCCCCCCCCCCCCACCCTCATTTACACCCAACCGACTCCTTGGACAGCCCCAAACACACCTTGGACACCCCTCCCATATCCCTTGGACACCCCCCGCCCCTTGGACACCCCCCACCCTCATTTACACCCCCCCGACCCCTAGGACAGCCCCAAACACACCTTGGACACCCCTCCCATATCCCTTGGACACCCCCCAAACACCCACCCACCCCCTTGGAACCTCTCCCCCCATACCAAAATCCAGACCAGAAAAACCATCAACAGTAGACCAAAACAAGAAGTAGAGAAAAATTAAACATTCACTTATATAACATTCAAAACATACAACGTCAACTTCAAAAAAAACTAAATCCAACCTAAACGACTACGAAATACACAATTACATTGACAATATTCAAAATTACATTTTACATTACAAACAACTAAAAGTCAATCAAACCTGTAAAATAATTTGACCACTCCACTTGTAAGTGTTTGATATCTTCAGCAGTAAAGGGTTGAGGGTCATCAAAAAGCTACAAAGGAAAAGGATAGTAGTCAACGTGTATAATGAATAAATCAAATTGAAATATTATTAGAAAAAGGAAATCTTACCAGGTCAAAACTCAGAACTGTCCCAGTTGTTATTATTTCATACATAAATCTTAACATGTAATATCCGCATTCGATGATGCCTTGTTGCTCATGACATTTCTGTTTGAATGAGTGTAAATTCAATATGTTATTTTTATGTAATAAATCAAAATGTACAAATTATAAATGGATATTTACCTTCGCATGTACATATTTGATCTTGTAATTCCTTTTCTTTGCGCTTTTTCGAAAGTGGACCCATGCCCTATTAGAAAATAATACAAATGGGGTAAATTTAAAATTCATTATAATATATAAAACTATTGTGAAATTGAAACTTACGTTTCCAATATATTCTTAAAACTTTCTCGCACATCATCATGGAGAGAGCATATCTAATAAAGTGTTTTCTCCCTAGGGCAAAAAACCCCTAACATCCAATGATCCCTGAGAAAAGGAAATTTAACGTTAGTGGTTTTTTATGTTAAAAGATAATTAACTCTTTGGGAGGGATGTGTTTCATACCTCTCACAAAAAGGCATCATCCAACACTGTGTGATTACATTCTTTTCAAATCTATCAGCAATATAAAGCATTCTTTGTTCCTCATCCAATGCACATGCTTCTGGGGAAATCAATTGTGGGTCCACGAATCCATATACATCTGTCAGCTCATTCCTCTCACAAATTTTATACATATACCTAATACAAAGCAGACATAAGTATACATTTTTAATAAATATAACGCAAGGAAAAGGAGTTAAGACTTACATGATAAAAATTTGCACCACGTTGATGCCCAACTTATCTCCAGTGACAAACTCCATGATATCAGTTTTCATAATCCCCACACATAGTTCACGTCCACAGACATGAGCTTCCATTGTAAAGTCATAATGATCCGCCAACAAATTTGAATATCTTGACAATTTGTCAAGACTGCTAGTATCTGCATCTGATGTCATAGCTATCTGTCTTTGTTGTTGTCTATACAGTATTTCTTTACCTTTGAAGTATTCCTGTAAAAATAAATTGAAAAATATATTAGTTTTCAAATGATAAAACATTAATAAAAATATAAAATAAAAGATATAACATCCATACCTCTATGGTAATGAGTCGAAGAAGTCTGGATGGCCAAAGTAAAAAATGGCCGATACTATGTCCAACTGTCGTCACCTCATCTGTAGGTAATGGTATCCGAGCTGATCTATCTATAATATCCTGTACAGTGACCCTCTGATTCTCTACCTCTAACTGTTGATGATGAACTGTATCTCCTATACAATATACCATCCCATATGCAACTATATGATGTTGAGGATCATCAACATACAACTCACAATAAGTAGGTAGCTGCGGCGGAGGAGGAGGATCAAAAATGGGGTCCGCAGGCTGAGGTGGGGGAGTGGGAGCTACTGGGAGAGGTGGAGTGGGAGCTGCACCCTGAAATTGTCTTTGCAAGTCTGCAAACATTAACTGCACCGATGCTCTAATCTTGTCCTCCATTGTCGCATTAATATTATGGACTTCAGCCTCCAACGATTCTATTTTTTTTTATAAACTCCTTCAACGTTAGAAGTTGAGGAACGTGGCAACACTTTTCTTACCGATACACCTGCCGGATATCCTCTTACACGGCCAGGATGTTCGGGCTTTCCCAATGCCACAGATAAAATATCTTCCCTCCCAGATGGTGTAAATGTCTCCTGTGAACTCTGCTCCTCAAGAGAGTCCTGTAATAAGTAATTGAACTTTTCTATAATGATTGGAAATATATGACGAAAATAGTAAACTTAAATAAATAAAATAGATATCTTACAATCCTCTCAACTACGAGTCTCGATTCTTCCGAAAGATATTGTCCTTTTTTGCCCTTCCGAGCTCTTTTCCATTTCTCATGTCTAGATGGAGGGGATGGAGGGGCCACCTCTCTAGAGCTTGAAGACTCAGCTCTTAGTTGTTGAAATTTTTCTACCATCATTTGTTCTTCCAATAATGCATACCCTCCCCGAGATAAACTATGAGGGTATACATTTTTAGATTGGATCTCTTGGTGAGCTTTCCTTGTTTGCTGTAAATTAAGAATAAGTAATCATTAACAAAATAATAATAAGATCATTTATATAAGAAAGCTTATAAAAGTTTACATTGCCCTTACCAAAAATGATTCTTTTCTTCTACTTTCAAAAAATTCTCTCCATGTGTCTTCATCTATAAAAGGATATATACGACATGGATTCTCACGACTCCTATGACCATAAATGAAATCAGATGAGAGGGTAGATTTGAAATCCCTCCATCTCCTAGCAGCCAACGATAAGCATTTCTTCCTGACTCCTCCAGTGTCAGGAATATCAAATGTCATCTGATAAAAAAGAGGTTAAAAATATTATATATACTAGAAACATTTAAAGAACAGTCAAACAATAGCAAAAGATCTTACCAAGATGGTCTCCCACAGCTGAGAAATTATCGCCTTATCCACACTTCTCCAATCATCATAGAGAATGCTTACTTTGCTCTTAGCCCGAGTTGCTACAAAACCCTTAAAATCTTTAGCATTTGGACCTCTAGGAAGATCATCCTCATCAAACTCCACTACTATCCTCTCCTCCTTCGTACGGGCAAGTGATAATTTTGGTAAACGTGTGCACCCACGCTTACCAACCTTTGAACTCTTTTTCGTAATAGGAGCATGTGAATGTTCCTCCACAGATGTATGACCAATATGCTCATCTCCAGAATCATGTGGCTGATCAACTGATTGATCTGTCATTTTCCTTCAAATCAAAAAAACAAACATTAGTTCACAAATAGAAAAGTGTACTAAATTACATAATAGTAAACATCGGTAATATGGTAAGCATGTTAAACAATGATAAACATGGTAAACACAGGCAAAATGTTGCCAAGGAGTTGGCATAAGAAAGCTGAAAAGTGGAATCACTGATGCCACCGGCCGGCCGCTGGCTCACCACCGGTCGGCCGGTGGACCAGACAGCCTTCCTCTGTCTGGACCACCGGCCGGCCGCTGGATCACCACCGGCCGGCCGGTGGACCAGACAGAGAGCCTTCCTCTCTGTCTAAACCACCGGTCGGCTGCTGGCTCCTCACCGGCCGGCCGCTGGTGATCCAGACAGAGAGGAAGGCTCTGTCTGGTCCACCGGGCGGCCGGTGGTGATCCAGCGGCCGGCCGGTGGACCAGACAGAGAGCCTTCCTCTCTGTCTGAACCACCGGCCGGCCGCTGGCTCAACACCGGCCGGCCGCTGGTGATCCAGACAGAGAGGCTCGGTCTCTGTCTGGACCACCGGCCGGCCGCTGGCTCAGCACCGGCCGGCCGGTGGACCAGACAGAGAGCCTTCCTCTCTGTCTGAACCACCGGCCGGCCGCTGGCTCAACACCGGCCGGCCGCTGGTGATCCAGACAGAGAGGAAGGCTCTGTCTGGTCCACCGGCCGGCCGGTGGTGAGCCAGCGGCCGGCCGGTGGTTCAGACAGAGAGGACCGGTTGCCGGTGCGCCCAGGACTTCTCTTCTTTACGGTTTTTATTGTTTTATCATTTTGGTTTGATACATATTTTAATAAGTAAAAAATTTACAGTATCTAACATTATATGAAAAAACTAAATGTAAACAAGAAATAAACTTGTGTTACCTGTAATTTTAGGAATGTACAGTTCGATTGTTTTCCCAAATTCCTTCGTCGTGATCGTTCCTTATGGCACAAACCATGTCTTCAACATACTCATCATTATGTTCTGTTAATCTTTCCATGGAAGTAGGGATCTCACATAAATCAGCATCTTCATCAAATTCATCCTCACCAACATATTGGTTTTTCCCTTGTAAAACAACAGCCCACTGCATATCTGATTGATCTACTACATAGAAAATTTGTTTGGCATGTGTTGCCATTATAAAAGAATCAGCTGTGTCTTCCAATCTATTCAGATTAACAAGTGTCATTCCAAATTCATCATGTCTGACACTGTTGTTACCGATAAACCATTTACAGTTAAAAACGGGAACTTTAATTTTAAAGTAATCAGCCTCCCATATGTCTTCAATCACTCCATAATATGCACTTGATGCCGAAATTGGGTTTCTGTCCTTAGCACTCGAAAAATGCATTGCTTCTGCAAACACCAATACACCACTATTCTGAACTGCACTTCTGTTGTCCTGAGCTTTCGTATGAAATGTATAGCCATTAATGTCATAAGCGGACCATGTTATCACATTTAAAGATGGACCACCCACTATCCATTTTAATGTCTCTGATACATCTGATCTACCAAGCAAGGTCTTTTTAAACCATGGCAAAAAAGTTTTGTTGTGCTCATTCAAAATCCACATTTCTTTCTTCTTTGGATGACATTGTTTCAACTCATTAATATGCAATGTGATATACGGTTGAACATCAGCTATGTTATTCAAGATGTATGATTCTAACTTCTTCATATGTTCAGCTGACAGTGATTTGACTTTCAAGCCACGAATCCCCTTTCCCTCATTATTAACCCGTTCATGGCGAGATGGAGGCAAACCTATATGTTGCGCCGTAGCCAAGTAACTCGTACAAAACTCTGCTACCTCCTCAGAAATATACTTTTCAATAATGGAGGCTTCAGGTCGATATGGATTTTTAACATATCCCTTTAATATTTTCATATACCTTTCAAAAGGATACATCCAACGAAGATATACAGGTCCACAAAGCCTTATTTCTCGAACCAGATGAATCAGTAAATGCACCATCATATCAAAAAAAGTTGGAGGAAAATACATTTCCAAATGACAAAGTATAATAATTGCATCCTTTTCCAAAATGTTCAAAGCATTCACATCAATCGCCTTGTTGCAAATTGAATTGAAAAAATAACACAACCTCATTATAGTCTTTCTGACACGGATGGGAAATATTCCACGCAGTGCAACTGGTAGAATTTGTTGCATCATGACATGACAATCATGTGATTTCATACCTATCAACTTCAAGTCTTTCAATGAGACAAAATTTTTTACATTTGAAGAATAACCTTGAGGCACTTTGATATCATGAAGACACTGACAGAAGCTACTTTTCTCCCTCTTCGATAATGTATGACAAGCCGGGGGAAGAAATGTTCGTCTTCCTTTAGGAGTGGGAGCTAACTCCAAACGTATTCCCATTGACAGTAGGTCTAACCTTGCATTCAACCCATCTTTTGTCTTTCCTTTAATATCTAGCAATGTTCCAATAAAAGAATCACAGATATTCTTCTCTGCGTGCATGACATCAATATTATGTTTGACTTCATGATACCTCCAATATGGTAGCTCAAAAAATATTGACCTTTTCTTCCAAATATGTCTATCATTACCAGATTTCTGTGTCTTTCCCAATGTCACATCAAGGTTTTTCACCCTCTCAAAATACAATTCTGGGGATAAAGGTTGAGGAGCAGTATCAAATTCTTGTGAGCCATTGAATGCCTTTTTTAGTCTTCTATAAGGGTGATCCATAGGCAAAAACTTTCGATGACCCAAGTACACTGTTTTCCTCCCATGATGCAATTGACAATATGACGTCTGTTGTTCGCAAATTGGACATGCTTTATGCCCTTTAACACTGTATCCAGACAAATTTCCATATGCTGGGAAGTCATTTATAGTGAATAGAAGCACTGCATGCAGTTGAAAATATTCCATTTTATAAGAATCATACACCCTAATACCATCAGCCCATAAAAGTTTCAAATCATCAATCAGCGGTGACAAGTATACATCAATATCATTGCCGGGTTGCTTTGGACCAGAGATCATGATACTCAACATGACATATTTGTGCTTCATACAAACTTCAGGAGAGAGGTTGTAAATTACCAATAAAACAGGCCATGAACTATGTGTGCTACTGAGGGTTCGGTATGGATTCATTCCATCTGTGCACAAGCCTAGTCTCAGATTTCTAATTTCATTTCCAAATGTAGGGTACTGGGCATCAATTTTCTTCCATTGTGGACAATCAGCTAGATGACGTATTTTTCCATCACATACCCGCTCATCAGCATGCCATCTTAACCTTTTTGCATCATGTGAATTAGCAAATAAACGTTTGAAACGAGGAATTATAGAAAGATACCAAAATACCTTTGAAGGGAGCTTTGTAATCTCTACATCAGCTTGTGATTTTTCTTTCACCTTATACCGTGATGTCCCACATTTGGGACACTCTTTCAGAAATTCATATTCCTTCCTATATATAATGCAGTCATTCGGACATGCATGTATTTTCCTGTATCCCAATCCCATCGGGCATAATATTTTTTGGCCTTATAATGTGAATCTGGAAGATCGTTATCTTTTGGAAGAATGTCTTTCATCAATTGTAGAAGCTCTGTAAAACTTCTGTCACTCCATCCATGTTTCGCCTTCAGGTTAATCAATCTTAACACCGCCGACAAAACCGTAAAATCTGTACAACCAGGATATAATGGTTTTTCGGCATCACCATATAGACGTGCAACTCTCGGTTCTATCTCAATTTGTTCTGCTACAATATCGCGAATCATTTCTTCAATTCCATCGGAGTTACCATCTTGCGATTCATTATCATCAGTGACATTCTGTCCAGTTTCGCCATGCCAAATCCAAGGGTTGTAACTCGGATTGAAACCATGACAAATCAGATGATCTTTTATCTCTCTACTTTTCAACTTCTTCATATTCAGACATTTCAGGCATGGACAGAAAAAAATGTCACTACTTGGAACATTTCGTTTAGCAAATTCCAAAAAGGCATCAACACCTTCCTCATATTCATTGCTCATTCGATGTGCCGTAATCCAACTTCGACTCATTATTACCTATAACAAATAGAAAAAATATATATATTTTTTAGATAAGACAAATATATGTTTATATGAAAAAAATCATAATTTGAATATAACAATTTTGAAATATAAAACAAATCGATGTGTAAACCCCCATGGACACCCCCCGACCCCTCTGGACAGCCCCCCACCCCTCCTGGACACAACCCCCCACCCCCGACCTGCTTGGACACCCCCCTGGACACCACCCAACCCTCTGGACAGCCCCCCACCCCTCCTAAACACCACCACCCACCCCCTACCCCCTTGGACACCCCCCTGGACACCCCCCAACACCCACCCACGCCCTTGGACAGCCCCCCACACCCACCCACCCCCTTGTAAACCCCCCCTGGACACCCCCGACCCCTCTGGACAGCCCCCCGCCCCTCCTGGACACCACCCCCCACCCCCTACCCCCTTGGACACCCCCCTGGACATCCCCCAACCCTCTGGACAGCCACCCCACCCACCCGGACAACCCCAAATACCCTCTGGAGAGGCCGCCACCCACGTGGACAGCCCCCCACACCCATCCACCCCCTTGGACACCCCCCTGGACACCCCACCGACCCCTCTGGACAGGCCGCCACCCCCTTGGACAGCCCCCCACACCCACCCATCCCCTTGGACACCACCCTGGACACCCCCCGACCCCTCTGGACAGCCCCCGACCCCTCTAGAAAGCACCCCCACCCCTCTTGGACACAACCCCCCACCCCCGACCTGCTTGGACACCCCCTGGACACCCCCCAACCCTCTGGACAGCCCCCCCACCCATCCTGGACACCACCCCCCACCCCCTACCCCCTTGGACACCCCCCTGGACACCCCCCAACACCCACCCACACCCTTGGACAGCCCCCCACACCCACCCACCCCCTTGTAAACCCCCCTGGACACCCCCGACCCCAAATCCATGCACCTATGCCATGGTTGTGTGTGAATAAAGTAGTAACAACTGTAAAAGGGCAACCCATCCAAATGGACACGCCCCAACCCTCTCGGGGATTTATAGAAAACGATGAAAAATTAGTGAAATCATAAAATTACTCAATATTGCAAGTCGAACAAATAGATCTAGGGATGATAAATAAGATTGTGGTGCCAAAACGAGTTAAAAGGGTTCGCAATCGAAGAATCTTAGCTAGTTTCAACAAAAAAATCACAACACATATATATTTACTATCCGCGAAAAAAAACGAACGAGTGGGAGGATTACCTGAGTGCTGCGAGTTTAGATGATTGATCCGAGGAGATTAAATATGAGAAACGATGATCGCAAAACGAATCTAAACCAACGAAATGGACGAGCCGATTCGGGTTTACGCGCGAGAGAGACGAGTCGCGACTGTCGAAGGTAAACTCGCGAATGACAATCCACGGGTCTGGGTAAATTTTTAAATGAGTTATCACGTCGGTTATTCAATAACCGACGTGATAATTGTTTTAAAAACATTTATAACGTTGGTTATTTCAATAACCGACGTAAAAACCTTCCTCCGATTCATTTTTTACGTCGGTTATATAATAACCGACGTAACAAATGGCTCAAAATCTGCGTTTTTTTACGTCGGTTATGGAATAACCGACGTCAAAAACATCTGCGGATTCTTTTTTTTACGTCGGTTATTTTATAACCGACGTAAAAAAGCCTTCAAAAACCGCGTTTGTTACGTCGGTTATAAAAATAACCGACGTAAAAAACGAAGCCGCGCGATTAATAACGTCGGTTATAAAAATAACCGACGTTAAATGTGTACCGAACACAGGTTTTTACGTCGGTTAAGAAATAACCGACGTAAAAAACCTCGTTTTACATATTATGACGTCGGTTTTATATAACCGACGTAAAAAATGGTGACGTAAAAAACGTTTTCTGCACTAGTGATGTTGATTAAAGTTTCATAAAATGGTAGAATTACTCCCAAATGATGGTTCATATCATAATTATGATGGAAAAATTATGTTCTGAGCATGGGTTTTACACTAGCCATGGCATACCATTTCTCGACGTGGTGTGTCTATGAAAAAGCTGTCACAGCGGACAAATTAATAAAATTATTTAGTTTATTGATGTTTTTTAATTATGTGACAAAGGAAACAATGTGTTTGAATATAAATATATAGTTATAATGATGAATTAGAGTTTACCGCAAAACCCTAGAGACATAGAGGGACATTAGAGAGCGTTATTTTCAGAGTACACCCAATCAGATCAGAATCAATGATCGTTGTGCCACAGATGTTCTTGGATCTTGAAACTGATAAAAACTCAGCTCCATTATTAATTATTGATGGATAAAAAATATTTTTTGTTTTATGATTTTTGATTTATACCCAGTTCTTTAATCTATATCGAACATAAATCAATTCCTCAAACAATAATTTATTTGGCTATCGATGGTATAATTATGTTGATGGATTTATTTTATTTTTCATTTATTATCCATCCCTAAACATTTTTATATTTTAAAATAGTAGATAGAGGACAAATGAACAACGACTAGGGTTCATTCCTCACATCCTATATCTCCTTGTTGTTCCCCCATTTCTTCTCACAATCATTATAAGTATTTATTTTGGACAATAGATCAATGGTTAACAAGTACTCGATATTTGAACAAATATTATATGGAACACTAGATCAATATATTAGGTATATATATTGATGTAGGTTGTAATTTGAATATTGGTGATGATAGTGGGTGATTCAGGGAGGAATGATACTTGATCGGACTAGAGTACTGTTTACGTGAATTATACATTATGATAACTCGTGGTGGTAATAGATTGACTCAGTAAGTGATTTCCCATGATTATCAAGGATGTAAATATGGTGAGAGGATGAAGTCAAGGTTGGGTGAACACTGATCTATGGATTCTAGTGATAATGGAGGCTCTATCAACGGGGTTAATTTCATAGATAATGAACTAGGGGATCTAGAAAATCCCATGTAACATGGATGTAATTGGGAGTAACAAGCCGTGTGGGACCCCTACCTATAAAGTTAGGGTTTCCATAGAGAGTTAATCATCACAAATTGTGTGACCCTATCACACAAAAATTGATACATACTTGGTGGATCATCATGTATCATAGAGGATATATGGGCATGGACATGAAAATTTGGACATGGGTTGGTATAGGGTAACGAGCTAGCAGCACACAAGCACGACCATATAGTATAAGAAAAGTTTTGGGAGATGTCAACATGCCATGTACTATTTCCTATATTTATTTTATATTGGTATTTACCTATTATGTGGGTAAAACCACATGGGAGGACTATGGATTTTTTGGAAACACTGTGTACCCTTCTGTACTTGCCGTGTACCCCCTTTGAGGGTGTTTCTAGTTCTTAGATTTTTTTAGTTTGAGCAGAAAAGGTTGAGTGTGTTCCCATGGTCAATTCCATCAATGGTAAACTATGTTATTATGTCCACATATCAGGATTGGGATCCCCTCTAGAGGATTAGTCTCAAATAGAGATCATGGTGTCTCTCAATGAGGCTGGAGTGTCATCATCTACCATTTTTATACCCAATGTTGGGTTTATGGAATTGAAATGAACGCCTTGAGTAGGGAATCAATCCTCCATCTATAATACTATTATTTATGGGTTCACAGTATCATTGGAATATAATCACATACATAACAGGTTTATCCATATTGGGCTTATTGTGCCCCCCAGCAGTTCTGGGCATGCCCCCTAGCTGAGTATCTAGGTCTTCTAAGACCAGTGATCATTATTGGGAAGGGATTAATGATCCTACCTCTTGGATGAGGTTCTATAGTTATGGAATCTCTTATAGAGTTGATTATCCTAGAATGAGAATTTCATTGATCAGAATCATATGACTAACAATTTGGATGTGATTGCCTGGAGGCATAGTGTCCTTTTATTATATATTTGGGTTTCTTATTATAATTTAATAATATATTACTATTATGAGAAAAAAATGTATTGATTAATATGGTTTAACTTTTTTGGGGGGTTCAATTGGGATTTGTTATACTCACTCCTTCATTGGATCTACCTACAAGTGTGGTGTCTTATACAGACAGTGAACTATTTAATAGTGTTTAAAGAATACATAGAGCCATTATATACTAGAATTATCATGATAGAACATAGTGTTTGGGTTATTTTGTTTTTGATCGTATTCCTCTTTATAGGAGTAGTTTAGACTCTATATAGTTTTTTGTATGGATTTCATTTTCCCCTTGTGTTTTCATTTTGTACTTTAATATTGTACTATGATATCCAAATCATAGATGTAATCAGGAAATGTTTTCATTTTCATTATATTTCAGTATTTTATGGGATTATAGATGTGTGTGTGTGTGTTTTTGTTTGTATATATATATAGATTGGATCATTAGTCTAATCAATCCCATTTTTGGAATATGCCTACTTAGCACTGGTCTCTATCCCCTAGATTATTATAGGATTGATTGGGTTAGTCACAGTTCGGACACGACTAGACTATTTGTGACAGAATGGTATCAAATAAGTACATTCTACCATTGGACCACCATCAGTGAGATCGTTTTTTGGAAATAGTGTTTTGTGTTTTGAATTATATTTTCACGACAAGGTCTCCAATGTTAGTGTTGTAGATGATATATCCAAATATAAGGAATCTTATCACCTATCTTTTTACTTGGTAGAAATATATATTGGTTACAGTGAAAATATTTGAGTGCTCCTAAAATTGAAATGGGATGTGGTATCCCTATCCTTTTTCGGTCATCTCCCCAGATATACTCTTTATTCTGTTTACATCTGATTTATTTCATGATTCATCTGTGAAAAAATCTTGTGATTATTCCACTACATGATCACGAGGAGGATTCATCGAGTTGCAAGGCATCTGTATAGGGTCTTGTATTGGAGATAGTACCATTGAGTTGTTTACCATCTATACCACCACCCATTGAGTTGAATCTGGTTCTATCATTTCCAATAGAGGACGCACGTAGGATTAGTGCACTAGTTGAGTTTCTGAGGATGCGACTTCATAGGTTTTAGTACCATCTTGATCCCATGTCGGTGAGGAAAAAGGAATACACTAATGTTTTCCAATTTTTAATTATTCTTTTAGATAATAAGTTGATATTCTTAGTTAGTATTAATCATGGTTCTATTATATGATGGTAGAGAACAAAAAATATATCACACAAAAGATAGATCTCTCCTAGTCATGGTTTGATCATCTCTTCAATGAGGAGTTTTATTAGGTCATGTTGTGATTAATTCACATACAAGAGTTTCTCTTCATATGCAGCATGGTAGTTTGACCACATCGGTGTACTCAGTGAGGTTAAGTAATATCTCATCATTCCCTATGGATATGGTTTGGGATTTTTTTTTCTGAGGCCAATCTTTTGATTGAGGATTAATTTGGTATACTATATCTTTAGTTTTATCCCACTACATTACCCCTATACTACAGTACTTTAGAAAAACATAGTTTGGGTGATAATCCTTGTGAGTTAGAGTCAATTGTTTTTTCTAGTATCAAGTTCCACGGAGCTGAAACCTCAGTAGAAGTTAGCAAATGGAAGTAATAGGGATAGAATCATGTAAGGTGCTTTTGGATAATATCCTAAGAAATGGGTCAGTGGATCAGGTCTCCCGTGATAGTTCAAATTAGTAAAGGTAGATGCAATTCTTTGCATATGATGGTTGGGTGAATCTTGAATGGGATTTTCATACCCATCATAACACTAATCAAGAGATGGTTTAGGGTTATTTGACACAGATAAAGAGGCAGGATTAAGGTGTTAAATAGGTTGAAAAATGTGTAAGACAGGTCAGAATAGTAAAAGGAGGTGGACAATGGTTTAAACTATAACCACCACCCCCCCTTGCTGGACCGCACTAGATTAGGGGGCTGGTGGTTAGGGATGATGCCATATTATTTCTATGGAGGGCCATGACCACGAGTTATAGGAATTATATGAGGTATGTTCTATGTCTTTTCAATCTTATCATTTGTATTTTTAGACATAGTTGTGATTCATTCCTTTCTTCCCACTTATATTGTGTGAGATAAAGAGATTTTTGTTAAGACTTTTTCCAAAACCTTGTGCCTGGGGACTTAGGTTGAAGGTGACTCAGTGATCACACACTATTTTTGACAATGTGATCTATCACTTGGATGTGAGATGATTTATTAGGATATCATTTTAGAATCAATAAGGCCTTATGAAATAATCTTACATATTTATTGGCTATCCATATATCTTGC
Organism: Viscum album; assembly: GCA_963277665.1. NCBI lineage: Eukaryota > Viridiplantae > Streptophyta > Magnoliopsida > Santalales > Viscaceae > Viscum > Viscum album. Next base: position 171,570,025 of record OY728119.1, on the reverse strand, counting down.
CCATATTATCTATTTATACTATAGGATGTGGTGTGTCTATAGTGATGAGATGAGATTTTAATTTTTGGGTGAAAGGGAAAACCTAGGGGGGCATGAAAAGCTTAGGAATATGGGAGTGCAACTGATTACTCACCAACAAGCTAGTATGACTCATTGAGTATTGGTTGTAATATACTTCCAGTTCCTTATTGTAGTGTAATATAATTGGAAATTTTTCCAGATCATGTTCTAGTATTACCTCCCAACCATGAACTATAATTATGCATTTACATAAACCCTATGACAGCCCCCATATCTTCACCATCATATCCAATGGATCTCATAGAGCTTCCTAAAATATGTGTTTAGTTATAGGAATTGGAGAAAATGGATCATTGAGACCTAGTGTTCCCCCTAGGTAGCCCCAATGTTTTTCACCATGAGGGAAAAAGATAGATTGAGATTAGGTATAAATCAAATTCACTTGAACCATACGAATATGAATAATAATTATACACTAAAAAAGATCATTGTACTATTATTTCACTTGATATGGTAATGATGGTTGTTAATGACTGAACTCTGATGAAGATACCACATGGTAAAATTATTTGATGATGATATATTGATGATGGAATTCAGATGTTTCTATAGTTTTTGGTTATCTTAATCAACAATATCCTACTCTACATTGAGTCTTAGGAGAAAAAAGAGAGACACTTGAGGATGGACTGAATACACACACCATGAGAACCATAATTTTGGGAAGCTCTCTATGTGTATGTTTTGGATTTGACTGTCCCTCATCATTGGATGTGTCATCTTCAATGTAGGTGTTTTAGGGTAAAATATGAAGGTTCATGTAGTGCTATCTAGGTAGTGACATAAGAATGTTACCAAGGAGCATTGTTTTCCATCATTAGAAGGGTATTATTTGTGGTTTGTACCCAATCTATCTAGGGTAAAATATCCCTTGACAGACTTAACCTTAAATGGAGGGACATTCCGGTGGATAAGAAGGTGACAACCGTGTTTTCATGAGTTGAGGTAAATGTTGATGAGAACTTCCATCATGACATTTCTAGAGGAGGGTATTGAGTACAAAGTGTTCTAATATGCATTAGGGATTGATCTTGGTTGTGTTCTAATTCAGAGGTAGGTTGTGATTTTCTTTGTTTCGTGTTCATTGAAACCACATGATCAGAACTATGAAACCCATGACATTTAGATAGTTTTAGTAGTCTTCACATGAAAAACATGGCCACACTAACTGATCGGTGATCGGTTTGTCATCTATTCAGAACAAAATGTCTCAATTATATCATCTCATATAAGTATATTAAATTGATACAAAGGCTGTATTCATAGTTCCTTTGGGACTATGAATTTGAGATTATTTGTAATTATGGGAAGAGGAATGAGGTTGAATACACTATAAGAAAAAATATCGTGTTCTCAGTTGTTGGATGAGGCATTGGACCAGCTAACCATATTGTAGTTTTCCTCAGTAGACAGGGATATTTGTGCATATATTAAGATGATGGTTGTTACCCCACTGATTTTATATCATATCAAGGATTATCAGGGTAGAGATATAAACCATGAGGCAATACATACATAGATATCAATTTGACATTATCCTGAAGGATATTATGATGTTTTGGATAAGACTTTAATTTTTAGAGGGAGGAAAATGGTACCATTTCTAGTTTTAGTAGGACTGAATGATGTAGTTTCACACATCCTTCTTGGATGAGAATAAAATTGATTTATAGATGTACCAAAACCTGTAACAATATTTTTAGTGGACAATAATGAATAGTTTTTCTGGTGATTTTTTCTCCTGATTGCTCGCTTTTCCATATCTAAAATATAAGAACTAGGTTTCAATGAGTTTAGATCAACCCATTGAGGTTCCATAGTAGATGTGGGAGGGATATTCATTGCATTAATTATAGGGATACCATGTATGTTGAGGGGAAATAAAATATATCTGGTTGAATGTATACTAGCTAACCACGTCATCCCACTTCCTAGTGGTTAAAGAGAAGAGTTAAAAAGAGAGATTGAGATGATTGTTCATGAAAGAGATAGTCTTACTCTATGGAGTTACCTCAATGATCATTTTACACTATGACTCTCACGTCACATCACGATTACAGAGATGATTTTAGGAGCCCTTTGGGAATCAATTATAGTTGATCATGATGTTTCACCCTTAGTATAATGGCCATACTGAGCTGAAAATTAAATCGTGGTGGATATGTTACGGGCATTCATTCTAGATTTTGGCTGTATTTGGGAGGATCACCTAACCTATGTGGAGTTTTAATACAACAACTAACACCATTCCATATTTATTGTGGAACCATTAGAGGCCTTGTGTGGGTGACCATGTAGTTTCAATGTTGTTGGACTGATCGAGGTGATTGGGCACTCATTGGCCCATAATTGTTGAAATATTCTTTATAGAATGAACAAATCATCTGGGAGTGGATAAGGAATTCAACAATCTATGATAATTATTATGAATATAGATGGGGGAGACCTCTAATTTTTAGGAAACCATTTTTTTTTGGAATCCCCCACCATGACATAGATTATAGAGTTCTTTCCAGGGTGTAAATCTATCAATGATATTAATTGGCCCCTTCCAGGTACTATGTATGGTTGGTGAGGTGGTGTATCATTTTTATCTACTACCATAGTTGGTCTTGGAACAAAACGTCTTCCACATATCATTGCAGAGTAGGTATGTTCATGACCTATCACATGTTATAAACATGGGTGAGATGAAAATCGAGGATAAAACTACATATATATATTAACCAGTGGAGATCAAGAACATGTGGGAGTGGATCCTTTGGGGATGATAATTTCCATTAGTGCATGTCTGATGGTAGCATGAGAATATTCAAGAGAGAACCTTGGAGTGGGATACCATGATGTAATCCGATTACTCTCATCGCTTTTAGATGGTTTTCCTCTTTTTAGTACAAAACACCCTGGTGTTGGGGGAATTTAATGACTCATATATTCCATATATTACATTGGGTTTTTATATAACATATTTTTAGAGATAGGAAATGAAACATCATGAAATCTTGATAACTATTTTTTCCAAAATTATTTATTGAAATATATTAAATTTAATAATATAACTCACATGATGTTTTCCTAAAAAATGAGAATAAATCCTGAATGGGGGTCCCTGATCAAATTTTTGAAGGCTTGGTTCAGTTTAGATTGTGGGTTTCACCCTTTTCATGATATAACATTGGTTATTGCATGGTTTTTGAGAAAATATTGTTGTGTGCAAAGAATTATAGAAAAAAATATTTATTAATTTTAATTATGTGATACATAGAACATTGATTTTTTCTATACATAGAAGGTTTTATATATTTCTCAGGGTTTTTGTCTAAACCCTAGTTACCTATAAGGCCATTGAAGATCATTCTTGGTATACTAAAATAATCGGATCATAATCAAGGATCATTGCACCATTAGAGTTTACGGATCTCACCAACTATGGAAACACATGGTCTTTCTTCATCAGTAAGTAATCCAAACTCTATATAAGATGTTTACTTGTGATTTTAATCTCTTTATTTATTCCTAGTCAATCATGGATATATTCTATGAATAATAATTGATCCTCTCATTGATGAATTATTTATATTGATTGACATATTTTATTATTCATTGTTTGTTTTTCCCTCATTGATCTACATTTTAATAAAAAAAATCGAGAAAAAAAATAAAAAAATATTGTGGTTGTTTTCACAAATCTTAATGTATTATGGTTTTCTCTCATATTTCATTATGTATTCCTCATGGGTATTTCCTTTTGTATATGGTGAAACAATAACCTGGTATTTGATATTTGACCAGTCTTTATCTGGTGCAATAGATCAATATTGTAGGTACGGCTTGAGATGAAGGTTTTGATTTGAGGATCAGCAAAGATGGTGGATTATTTGATGATGAATGATACTAGACCATAATGAGAGATTTTATTCCATGAATGATACGTGATGAGAACCTATGGTGGTTATAGGTCGAATTGACGGTCGGTTTTCCAAGCATATCGAGGATCTGAATCCATTGAGGGGTGATGTTAGGGTTAGGTGACCTCTAATCCAATGATTAAATTGATAATGGTGGCTCCAAAAACCTGGTGGATGATAGAAAGGGAGAACCAATGGATTTTTAAAATTCTAACATTACACAGCATGTAATTTGACATTACAAACCATGTGGGATCTCCCCACCTGTGATGTTACGGTTGCATGGGGAGTTAAATATAACATGTCATGTAAAAAATGTTCGGTGACTCAGGGTGTATATCTGAGGGCACACAAGCATGGAAACAACCTTGTAAACATGTACCTAGTTTTTTGTACATGAGTTGGTACATGGTCACAAAAAGAGGTACACTGACATAGGCTAAATGAATGAGAATGGTTCCATATTATCTCTATATGTCATGTACCATTTTTTACATGTTGTGTTTTAAATATTTAAATTCCATGTGAGGCATAACCACACAGGAAAACTAGGGGATGGTTGTAAATATTTTTTACCCGTCTTTGTACACTATGTTCCACCTTTTAGGGTGTTCTATCCCTTTATTGCATTAGTATGAATTGTAATGGTTGAGTGTGTTTTCATGGTCAATTCCCACAAGGGTAAAGTGTGACATTACATCAACATTCCAGGGTTTTGATACCTTCTATATGTTTATTCTTTGACAGATATCGTGGTGTCCATCAATGATACTAAACTATGATCCAATATCATTTTTATACCTTAGGTGGGATTTGTGGAATTTGTGTTACCTCCTTGAGTAGGGAATTGATCCTCCATCAAGATGTCTTTATTGGCAGTGCTCGTGATAACATTGGTATACAATCCTCCATATAATTATTTGATACAAATTGGGGTTTTAGTGTCCCCCATGGGTCATGGTAACGACCCCCTACCTGGGTATCAAAGTCTTCTAAGACCAGTGAGAAATATTAGGTTGTTCTCAATGATCATGACCTCTTGGATGAGCGTCTATTGTGATATAATAAATTATGGAGTGTATTTTCTTGGAACAAGAATTACCTTATGAATAATATTGAGGCTCGTTGTTTGGTTATGAGAACTTCGAGTCACGGTGTCCTTTCTGAGTATATATAGGGTATATTTTTCATTCAATTCTATATTACTACTACAAGTTGAATATTCTTGATAATTTATGTTATATGTTTTTGGAGTTCCTTAATGGGTATTTTTAATCTCAAATATTAATTGAATCATCTCGTACATGTCATGTATTACATTTAAAATTCCCCATTTAATAGTGTCATAGGAAAACAGAGAGCTGGTAGAGCATCAGTTGACCTTGATAGATCATTTCATTTTCAGGGTGCTTTCTTTTGATTGTGTCCCCCACCCTTAGAGCATTGTGACTCTCTGTAGTTTTTGGTTGGGTATGTATTTGGACCACATTTTTTTGCATGTAGTACATTAAAATAATTATCTAATTATGGGATCATTGTTTTCAAAATTAATTGGATTCAATTATTTTATATTCTTATATTGTATGGGATTGGATGTGTATCTGTATGTTCATGTCCATTAGGATAGTACATCCCTTGTGTAGGATATGCATTCTCAGTGCTCATATCTAGCCCATAGCCTACAGATGGAAGGCTTAGGGTAATTGCAATTTAGAACCCGTTGGGTTGTGTCATGACATATAATCTAGAAAATTACAAATGAATATAAATTATATTTGATCATGGTATGAAAATAATTTTATATGTATTTAGGGAATTTATCTTCAGAATACCATTTTTCATTTGTGCATTACAATATACTTGTAAAATTAATTTCATACACTTATAGAGATATAATTTGGTAAAATTAATTCCCTAATTTCAGTATGGAAAATATTGTATAATTAATATAACATAGTTTTTGTTCATAATAAATATTCAAAATGGTAAAAAATATCCACCACGGTAAAAAGTTAAATCATGGTAACCTATGTTAAAGATATATAATAAGACCACAATTTTATAAATTCAGTTTTATTATATGATTCTGTTTGGACCATTATCACATTAGGCTCAAAATTAATATTTTATGGTACTCTTTTCCATAGAAGTGACATATATAATATTTTAAGGAAATAAACATAAAAATAACACTCTATTTATTTTAAATTTATGTGATATGTTCACGTAGTGATAAATATTCATTATTAATGAATATTAAAGTTTATTTTGATCATGATGACATTATTTTTATAATATTAATTAATCTATAATTTTTTGTGATAATTTAATTTCCTTAAAATATATTGCAACACTAACATGATATTTATTCAATTAATGGGAAACTAAAATAAATCAATATAAAAATAATAAATATAATATAAATTGAATGAAATATTGTGTTCGATTTAATTTTATTGAATATATAGGTAATTAGTGATGTGTGAAGGCATTTTTTTCAAATTCCATTATTTTAATGTTCTTTTCAATGTAAAAATAATGATTAGTTCAAAATATTACATTATAGATATTTTTGAATTAATAATATTTTTTAATGACCATAAATTATTGGAAATAAAAAATGTATAAAATTTATTAGGATATGGTGTAAATATCAGCCATGGTCAATTTATTATATGACCTTGATTTTATAGTAACTATCCTAACCCATAAATACTATAAAACATTTTTATCATGGTAAATGTCAAAAACGGATAACGTGGTCTAAAAAGAGATATGGGTAAAATCCTAATATAAACTTTTCAAAATTTTATGGGATGATATGGTTTTGAACGATACTCATCCTATATAACAATTATAATATTTTGGAGTCTTTTTTCTATGGAAAACAATTTATATTAATTTATATATTTTATGAAATTGATAAAGTGCTCCTCCCATCAGTTATAAAAGGGAACCTCCTCTTCTATTTTCTTCAAAAATAAAAATAAATTTATTTCATTTCACTGAAACCAAAATACCATAATTTCTTATATCCCCATATTATAGAGGATATTTTTATCCCAAAACAAACTAATGAAATATTTTATAGTAAACCGAGAGGATGTTCTAAGAGGAAGTCTTGTTCTAAAAGGATAGTTTTTATTTCAATTCCTCTTCAAAATCCTTAAAATATTATTAAACTATGATGATATAATTCCATAATTATCTAACATATACTAATATTTTATTATGAGAATGTAATAAACAAAATCTATCTCTTCTCAAATCAAATGGGAAATAGAACCATCATGTGTGTGCATGGTAGACTACTAACTCGCAATAGAATATAATTATTTTCCCATTACTACTGCAAACAGATGGATATAATGGCATATTTAATGTTTATAAATGATTTTTAGGACATTATTATACTTATGTAATTATAATTTCACTTCTAACCTCTCCATTCCAATCCATTGGAAAATAATAATTTCACTCATTCATAAATGTGGATTACCACCTCCATGAAGTGATGTGATTCGTTTTCAATTTCCACTATATATGGATGATAATAAAGATATATTAAATAAATATTATATATATATATATATATATATATTATATAATAATTATTTTTTATAGTTAAATTAAAATTTAATTTTCTTTCATTTTATTTGTCAAAAAGTAAAAACAATGTTCACGCATATGTACGGCTTACCATCTCCCTGAAAGGGGTCATTAATTTTTTCTATCTATATTCCAATTGCATGAATATAAACATGTAAATAATGAATATATATTTTATTTATATCATGATTAAAATTATGATGATTATGTATCCATGATAAAATTATAAGTACTATAGTTACTAAACTGAAACATTCATGAAAATGAAATAGCTAACACTCATAAATAATGAATTTAGCAAAAAAATATTAATAAATTAATTTTGAATTATTATTAGTAGATAAAATATTATATTTTAGTATTTAAATTACTCAATTATATTTCTATAATAAATATAGATTTATTTTATAGTGGGTTTGAGTTTTTTCAAAGAAATTGGAACTCGAGTTAAGTAGATTTCTAGTCTAAATTTTATTTCTGTGAGACATATACTATATTCAACAATATTCTATTTTTTATAAAATACAGATTTTATATTTTATGTCGTGAAACTACTTGTTTTCCGGATACTAAATGTTTTATTTGATGTTATTCTTTAATGAGGACTTTAATTCAATGAGTTACCAAAGTGGTAGTAGTTTTTATGTTATAATCTCGTTTCTCTTCAAGATTATTTATGATTGAATTTCTGATGGTCAAATTTCATGATCTACTTCTCTAAAAACAATTTTTTATCTCCTCAGGTTATTTTAGGAATAATTTTTCTCCTTTCGTTTTCTCTCTTTATTTTCTAAAGAGACCAAAGTATATTTTTATGCACAACCTACATTATTTCACCCATCGATTGAAGAAAAATTTTTATTTCCTTGTTTTCTAAAAGAACATCTATAATTATTTTACAATTCTCCAGAGTATTTAATGTCATTTTTACCATATTTTAATTTTTTATAATATATTTCAATTGGATTATTCTTTTTAGTATCCAAACAATGAACATTTGAATTTTTACAGAAAATGTGAAAGTAATATATTTTTAATATATTCAAGATGAACATAATTTCTTACAATAATTAATTTACAATGACTTGAATCATATATTACATATTTCCAAGGTTATTTTAAATAAAAAATTTCATTCATATTTTAGAATATATTTTATTTTAAATAAGTGAATTCAATGTAGAAAGAGTGTTTTTTAGAAATATTCCAACTGAAATTTTAAAAGTATTTTACATTTAAGATGAAACAATTTTATGATTAATAATCAATATAGTGGATATAGTCCAATTAAACAGTCCATATTTTTTTTGATGTTTTATGATTAAGTTGAAAATATTTTTATGAAACTATTTCTTATTCCAAAGTTTATTATATGATAGATTTATCAAATTCTTATGAAACCCATTGCTATTACACAGGTTATTCTAGGATTAATTTAAAAAAAACTTATTTATTTTTTATGGGTTATGATATGATGGGTATGCTATGATCTTTTGGAATACATATATGTTTTTTATGTGCTCGGTGAGCCCAGAATTATATATCTCTCAAATACATTGTGTAAAAATGGATATATCAAGAGATAAATATGACTAGAATGAGGTGTAAATCTTATTCAGTAAGGGACATTGTCCATATGATAGTGTTAGGAGTAAATCTTGACTACTATAATGTTTTATAGAGTGAACCCATTCCACAATTATTTCCTTAACAATGATCCTTACATACTATAGAAATTATTATCTTTGATTATGTGTATTAGAGAAATATATATGTTATTCCAATGTAATTCTCTCATGGAGTATGCTATTTGATTTATTTATGATGCATGGCTAATCTAGTTCTAGAACTTACGTAATAAATCAAGACTATGATCTATGATAATAATAGTGTGGTTTTTAAATTTTATTCTCATATTCTCATACCCTTGAGATCAAGTTATGTTAAAGTGATTATTTATTCTTTAATGCTTACTCTTATTGATAATATGATGTAATGATTTATTATATTTCCTTTATAAAATTTGTGATGAGAGGTATTAAGTATCATATGTTTAATAAGTGTTTTTGTTAGGAAGAACTAAGTACAAGATGATGTAGTTAACTTATGAACTCATTTATTTTGTATCAATGTTTCCAAATATACTATACCTATGCTATTCAATCCGGGATCGCTGTGTCATGTAATGAATATTCATCTTGTAATATGTAAAATATATTAATGGAATATGTGGGTCTCTATAGATTGTATTATAGAAGTTTTAGTTAATCATTGGAAACTAAGATCACAAAAATATAGTGATAACCCTCAGGATAAGTATATGTATAAGAATTTTTTTTCTAAAGATGAGATTGGGAGGATTTTTAAGAAATAAATATTTATCTGGATACTATATCTTGATGTGGTTTTGGTACAAATTAATATAGGATAAATAATTCTGATAAATACAAGATTGTTTTAATTTAATGGTAAGATTTTTTTATGTGTAAATGATGTTCTTAGAGATACAAATTACTAAGAATTCCATAGTACAATGGGTAACTTATGAACCATGGATGGACTTGTAACAACCAAAACATTTATTAATTAAAATTCCTCTTGATTTAAATAAATGTATTATTATATAAAATGGTGATATATAAAATATTCACATCCGTGGTTTTATGTTTTTTTATTTTAAAATATGGATAAGAATTGTTATCGTTTCCAATATAGTTATTGAACAATATGCCCATGATTAGTAAAAATATATGGTTTTAACCAATCAAATTTCCCCACACAAAGGAAGTTATGGCATCATATAGTAGAATTTCTCCATAAAAAGCCCATTTTTTGGATCCTGGAAAGGATGTAGCATCACTGGTATTTTCTCTGGTCCATGCTCAATCCATGCTTAAAATGACAATCTTGAACGGAATCTCTTATGGGAGAACTAGAAGTTAATAGAGATTACCACCCGAGTGATGTTATCTGAGCTTCCCCATTGGGTTTCTCCATCACACACCTTACCCTTAGGTCATATGCAGGTGTTATTAGAGGTTATGTATCAAGACTGTAGCACTATGTTTAAGTGCCTTATTTGTTTTATAAATAATATGGATTATATTTATTAGTGTTACTTTGAAAATAGGTTTTAAAGAACAGATAATATTTTTAAGTAATATTTAAATTCAATTATCAAATATATTTTGATAAATTAATGTATTTTTGAATTAGAAAAATATTTTAATCAAATAATATATATAAATTTCTTTTTATAAAATATAAGTGATCGTACAAATTTTATGTATACAATTGAAATATTTAATGATTGAAATTTGTTTTCCTCAAAACCCTTGAATTTCCAATTAATGACAGTTTTTATTTTAAAATTGAAAATTCAAATCTTTAAAAAATTATTTAGATAAAATGAATATTAGTTTTGGAATCAAGATGTCAAAATTATCCAATGGTGATTTTTCACAATTTTATGAGGCAATAGAATTTTGGGGTAGTAATTAAATACTGTATAAATATATAATGAGATATATGACATCATCGTGACCAAATATTGATGTTATAAAAATCTATAAAAGTGATATTCGGACAATATATTTTTTACCATTAAAATAATGTAATTTAAATTTTTTAAATTATTTGTCAATACCTTAGTGGACAATCCGTGACATATAGAGTAATTTAACTTTTTAAAATGTTTTCCATGAGAGTGTGACTCACCCCCACATAATAAAGCCTAATATATTAATAATATAAGATATTGGACTTATAAAATATTTTTTTCCACTCCACTTTGGAAAACACCATGTGAAAAACCATGGGATGTTTTGTGTTTTTGATTAGTATAATGTGTTGTGTCCAAAATGTAAATAATAATGAATTTCATCTCCATTACAATATAAACCCACTCAATCTCCCATGACTATTCACTCAAACTATTTGGAGATCAACCAAACACTACCCTATTATCTCTAAAATATTCCCAAGTCTCACCAAGATCCCAAGAAGCCTCTCTCAAGCCCCTCCTAAGCCTTTGGGATCACACTTCCATGTAAGGGATCCTCACTTTCCTTCATACATTATTTATGTCCATGTTTTCTTATATTTTTATGGCCTTTTATTTTCAATTAAAAATGTTGGGGTATTATTTATCACCTCTCCTATACTATCCTCCTTATGTTTGAATAATTAGAACCCCTTTCTCTCTCATTAAGTTCTCCCATGTACACTCATTACCATGTAGATATTTCGTAAGGGATTTCTCTCTCCTCATTTACATTCCAGAAATTATTTTATATTATGAATCTAAATTCCATTAAATATGTTGGGATATTATGTTCCATGTCCCCATTACTATCAATTTCATGTATAAATGATGAGATACACTTTTCTCACTAATTAACACATTTTATGGTTTCTATTTGATGTCATTATACTGCGGAAGTTACACCAAAATTTCCCATGGCAAAATAATCGTGTAAGTGAATCACATACACATTTCTCTATCAAGGGAATTCAACTTTATGAACATTTACTTTTATATTGAGAAAATAAATTTATTTATTCTAAATCTCTTATTCATAGAATAAATTATGATGTTTAATGAATAAATGTTGTATGATCTATATGGAATAATTATGCATGAATTGAAATGATTAATTAGTCTGTTCCCTAATAGTTCTCAAATGCATTGGGTAATTTTTAGTAATATGATATTCCATGTGAAATGAGGGTTTACTAATTCAAATTTAGTGAAATGAGGATTTAATCATGCTCCATCGTCAATGAGACTTAGATCTTGCTAATATCATGTTAAATATTGTTTCTGCATCTCTCTGTTATGACAATCGTGTTCTATCATGAATTTATGTTCATATTTCTCTTATACACCATTGAAATTCCTTTTTCCTAACATGTATTTTATTCTTCATGTTGTGACTTGTTTACTCCCTTACTGGGATTTATAGATAACCCCTTTTTTATGTATGTCCTCAGGTTACCCATGAAATGATATGTATGAATGAATGTTGTGGTCATGTAAAGGACGTTTTAAATAAATATGATGTATTTTATATCTTAAGTTGCCATGTAATTTTCCAAATTTCCCAAGAAATTATAACTCTAGATCCTAAAAGTTGTTTTAAATGCATTTTTTTGTAATAAATCATGTTTGTGTGGGTAATAAAAATCAGGGTTGTTATAGTTAGTATCAAATGATAGGTTTAGTTTTTTTTAGAATTTATATTAGAAAATCCTGGTGAAATCCTTTGGGATAAGACTAAGTATAAAAAACATCCCTAAATTTTGGTGAATATTTAGTAAGTGGTTTATCAAGATAATACATCCTTGTCTAGATACGAACATGTATAGGTGGCTCTAGAACAATTTTATCAAGGGGTAAAACACGAAAACACCACATTGAGTAGACTCTAATAAGAACTGCAGCACGACAACAGACCTTAATAGATTATTGGTTTGGTAAATTCAAAATCATAGTATGAAACCATTATTATGGGAATAAAAAAATTCACTTAAGAATATATATTGGGAATTAGATCATGGATAACATATATAGAAGCCTATAAATTCATAAGGTAAAGAAACAAATGTAATTTATATGTTACCCCATTTTTTAATTGGATTTACATTTATGTGTGACCCCTAACATTCCTTTTATTCAATCCAATATCCAATAATAAAAGGAAATAGTCTAACAAACTAGGTGAATATCAATGTGATGACTATTCTAATGAGATTCCAAATTCAATGGGAGCAGAAATTGAAACTTAGTCACAATACACTCTCAGTTAAATCGTATTTTGAATATAAACATGGGACAAGAAGAACGTACACCCTCCCTCATGATAGGAAAAGACGTAATAGAGAGTGTAATGAGACAAAGGACTCCTACTCTCAATGGATCATCAGATCCCACGATCACCTACCTATAGTTCAGTTTCATTAATAAAATATTCTCTATTATTCAATATTCTGAACAAGAGAAGTTTATAGAAGTTTATTATCGTATAGAGGGTGAAGCTGATCAATGATGGACGTTGATTAGAAATACGATGCTAGAGGAAGAGATCTAGGCATTTGAATGGAACAATTTCTAGAAAATGTTTTTTGAAAAATATTTACCTCGCACCCTACAACGTAAGATGCAATGGTACTTCCTTGCCCTAAATCAAACAATTCATTGAATCCATTTGAGCATATGCGGAAAAATTCACAAGTCTTTCACTATAAGCCTCTATCATTTTCAATACCCCTAAATTCTAGGTAGACCACTTTTTTGGTGGTCTAAAACCTAGAATACAAAAAGCCATAGTGATCTGTGACTTTGATAGCTATGATTAAATTTTACGTTGTTCCCTCAAAGTCAAAATAGGGATTGGTGAATCTCAAGGGTATCATGAGGATAAGAAGTAGAAAGTGTACACTAATCTTGGTGGTCCGATGGATAAATCCTATGGAGGTATGAAATTAATACACCCTACTTTACAAAGGTGCATAAGGAAGCACCCCATAAATTTTCTAAAGGGAACAATGAAATTATTTAGGTGTTGAAGAGAAGGGCACCATACCATTAGTTGCCAATAAGAAAGTCCCACTACTATGACAGAGGAAAATAATGTTCGTTTTGACCCTCAATATATTGTTCATTACTTCAACTACAAATAACCAGGGTACTTTGCAGACTAGTGCCCTAAACCAAGGATTTTTAGAGGCAACCAACATCCTCCGAGGTAGCAAGGGAGAGATTTTTTCATTCACTACCCTGATGAAAAACCCAACAATGATGTGGTGATATGTATGATAGTTATTCATTCAAGAATAGTGAACATGATTTTTGATATTAGTTCTAAACATTATTTTATATATTTAATTTTTAGTAGAACCATACCAGCACATCGAAAAATCATTGAAGTAGAAATGTCGGTGAGAACAGTAAATGGGGAAATCATTGCATCCCATGAATATAAATCATCCCCTGTCACAATTTGTGGATTGTAATTCCCAGAGAACCTATTCATACTCTCTCTGGTGGAATTTTATGCAATTGTGGGCATGGATTTGCTTTATAATATAGATCCAGTATGAATTGTCTTTGGGGGGAAATCACTCTCCATATAGTGAATCCACCCCCAATTCTGCACAAGTGCAAGGAGGAGGATGAATCTTCTTTAGCACCACCATCTCAAGAATAGATATTATTTCTCTATGAGAACATGTATCCTTCTAATATTATTGAGTATAAGGAAGAAAACAACCTTGAATAAATGCATATTATGAGGGAATTTGCTGAAGTGTTTCCCCCGGAATTTCATGTTCTTCTCCTATAAGAGATTTTTAATTCTCAATTGATCTTATACGTAGAAAATTTACAATATCTAAGACTCTATAAAAATGGTCACTGTTGAGCTTGAGGAGATGAAGAAACAACTACAAGAGAATCTAGATAAATGGATTATACTCCAAAGTGATTTACTATGGGGTGCACCGGTCATATTCTTCAAGAAGAATGATGGGTCAATGCACCTTTACATTAATTATCGTGAGCTCAATAAAATCACGATTAAGAACAAGTATCCTCTTCCGCGAATTGATGAATTTTTTCGATCAGATACATGGATCACAATACATATCCCATGTGGATCAGTTTTCTAGATATTACCAAGTACGTTTGAAGAAGGATGATATCCCTAAGACTTCATTTGGTACAAGGTACGGACACAAAGAATTCCTTATAATGCCTTTCAGACACAATAAATATCTATAAATAATCACGTAATTGATTAATAGAGTCATTATAGATTACCTCAACAAATTTTTGGTAGTCATTATAAATTATATTTTAATATAATGCATGAACAAGGAGTTCCATGGTTAAAATATAGTCACTATTCTAAAGACCATTTAAATGGAGAAGCTCTATGTAAAGTACAGCTAGTGTGAGTTTTGGTTTAAGGAGATCCTATTCATGGGTCATATAACCCCAATTAATGGGATGTCTATGGTTCCATCGAAGATAGATAAAATTGAGGGATGGACATGGACAACATGTGTGAAAACTAATCATTGATTCATGGGGTTAACTGGATATTATCGCCAATTTTGGAGAAATTTCTCATGATTTTCAAACCCTCTTACCAATCTAACTCAGAATGGATTCAAGTATTATTTGAGTGATGAATGCAAAGAGAGCCTCATTGAGTTTTAAAGGAGAATTATCACTACTCCCATTATCACACTACCAAAAAGTTGATAAATTTTTGTGGTATTAAGTGATGATTCAAATAATGTCCTTGGATGTGTGTTAATGAAAAATGAAAAAGGAAATGTCTATGATTCAAGGAAATTGAAATTTCATGAGAAAAACTATACAGGAAATGATATGGGGTTGTTTGTAGTAATATTTTCATCAAAAATGTATGGATCACAAAAATCTCAATTATATATTCACAGATAAATATTTGAACATGTGTCAACAAGGATGGTTAGATAATATCAAAGACTATGACGACTGAATTCACTACCATCTAGGGAAAGTGAACAAGGTGGTGGATTATCTAAGTAGAATGGATTCATCAACTCTTTCATTGATAAGAATTTAATAGGATCCATTATTCTTATATTTGATGAATATGGACATGGGATTAACAAAGATGGGAATATCATCAATCCTTTCACAAATTATTTCTCAAACGTCTCTTTTGGAATGGTTAAAGGATTATCCAAAGGATGATGTGGGAATTTAGAAGAAATTGGAAACTATAATTAATGGTAATTCTATATAGTTAAATGTTAATGAATAAGGAATTGTGATATTTGAGAAAATAATATGTGTTCCACTAAATATAGAGTAAAAGAGTGAACTTTTGGATGATGCACATAGTTTGAATTTCTCTTTTCACCCAGGAAACACAAAGATGTATCGAGATCTCTGACAAAATTATTGGTGGGATAACATATATACGAAGATCATTTAGTATAAATCAATGTGGCTAGTGTGTTAGCATGTCAAGGATGAGAGGATAAAATCTAACGGGGTGATGTAACCAGTACCAATACCAACATGGAAATGGGAGAACATCACCAAGGACTTTGTCACCAGACTATCAAAGGCAACCAATGGAAATAATGATATCTAGGTTGTTATGAGCCTACTTACAATGAATTCTCAATTCATTAAAATTTGAAAGGATTTATCCTTGGATCAACTAGAACAAATATACATCAGATAAGTTGTAAGGGTGCATAGAGTACCCTTATTAATAGTATCTGATCGAGATCCAAGATTCACCTCTATGTTCTGGAGGAGTCTCTAATGTGCTCTAAATATTAATCTGAGCATAAGTACGGATTATCATCCTCAAACTGATGTCCAATCTAAGCAGACTATCCAACACTTTAGGACTTGTTGAGAGCATGCTCAATAGACTTAATCTGAGTATGAGATCAACATATTCCTCTTTTTGAGTTCTCTTAAAATATAAGTTTCCATTAAAGAATCCAAATGAACCTTTATGAAGCCCTTCATGGGAAGAGGTGTAGAACGCTGACATGTTGGGATGATGTTTGGGAGAGAAGACTCATAGTTCCATAAACGGTCAATGAAATGGTGGAGACGGTTAAGACCATCCAGCAACACATTAAAGCTTCTCAGAGTCCACAAAATCTCCATGCAGGTAATCATCGACAATACCTAGATATTGATGTTAGAGACAAGGTATTTATCCTCATTTCATCATGGAAGAGATTTATGATATTTGGAAAGAAGGAAAATCTTAGTCCAAGGTACATTGGCCCTTTTGAGAACCTTGATCACATTGGAGCATTGGCCTATCTACTAGAACTCCCACCGAACCACTCTTAAGTACATGATGTATTATTTTTATCACACTTCAGAATATACATACCTGATCCATTGAATGTACTCAATATAGATGTGGTAGCATTGGATAATGACATCTCATAAAAAGATAATTCATTGAAGATGTTATATTATATAGAAAATGTTCTAAAAAACAAAACAATTCCTCTCATCAAGGTGTTGTGAAAAAACCATAAGTTGGAAGACGAAACATGGGAATCCGTGGAAGTGATGAAATAGAATTACCATAATCTATTTTAGTGTGGGAAATTGAAATTCCGAGGGTAAAATTTCATAAGGTTGGAATATTGTAACAACTTAATATTTTATTAATGAAAAATTAGTCTTGATCTAATTAAATGTATTATTATGTAAAATGGTTATACAAAACATATTCACTTCCTTGTATTTATGTTTTTTTTTATTTTAAAATACCATTACGAATTGTTACCATTTCTAATATAGTCTTTGTACAGTGATCACATGATTATTATAAATATAGTGCTTTAAAAAAGCCAATTTACTATGAAAATGGAATTGATGGCCTCATCTTGAATAATTTCCCCATACAAACACCATTTTTTCAGAGCTCGAAAAGGTGGTAGCATCACTGGGCTTCGCTCTGGACCAATCCCAAGACCAGCTTCAACTCATTAAGATTTAACGGAATCCCCTATGTGAGAAGTGGATGTAAATAGAGATTACGACACATGTTAAGTTATCTGAGCTGCCACAAGAGTCTGTCGCCATCACAGACTTTACCCTTAGTTGTTATACAAGTGCTAGAAGGGGTTATGTAACAGGACTCTAGCACCATGATTATGTTCATTAATTTTTAATAAATAACATTCATTCATATTATTATTTTTTACTTTGTAAATGGGTTTTAAAGCACAAATATAATTTTTAGGTAATATTTAAACTCAATTATGAAATATATTTTGATGATTTAATAGATTTTTGAATTAAATAAAATTTTAATAAAATATTTTATCTAAATAATTTTTTATTAAATATAAATTATCATACAATTTTTATGAATGAAATTGAAATTTTTAATATGTTTTGAAAACTATTTTTGTCAAAACCCATGAATTTTTAATAAATATATTTATTGATTTTAAAATTTAAAATTCACATATTTTGAAAATTATTTAGATAAAATTAATATTATTTCTGGAATTAGAACATTGAAATTGTCCAATGGGGAATATTTCTTAATTTTTTAAGGCAATCAAAATTTAGGGTAAAAATTAAATATCATATAAATATATAATGTGTTTTATGACATCATAATAACCAAATAGTGATTTAATAAAATACTATAAAAGGAATATTCATACAATATATGTTTTACCTTTAAAATAATGAGATTTTATATTTGTTTTATATATTCTAAAATGCCTTAGTTAACCCACGAAGACATATAATGTATTTCAACTTTTTAAAAGGATTTCTATAAGACTGTGACTCACCTACACATAAGCGAGCCTAATTTTTTAATAAGAAAGTATATAGGTAGTATAAAATATTTTATTCCTCTCTAATTTATAAAATAATATGGGAAAAACCATGGCATGGATTGTGGTTTTGATTAGTTTAATGTGTAGTGTCGAAAACCTAAATAATAAAAAATTCCCTCTTATTTCATATATAAACCCTCTCTATCTCCCATTCCTCTTCACTAAAACCATTTGGAGCCCAACCAAACCCTGAACAACCCTCTATACAATCCTTTCAAGGAACCCCGTTATCCCAAGAATCCTCTCTCAAGAATATCCCAATCCTTTGGGATCACTCTTCCAAGTAAGGGATCATTACTTTCCATTATTTCTTATTTGTATCCATGTTTCCTTATATTGTTATGCCATTTTGTTTTCAATTATAAATGTTGGGGTATTATTTTACACCTCCACTATACATACCTTTTTATGTTTGAATGATGAGAGGCCCCTTTCTCTCTCATTAGTACCTCCCATATACACATGTTACCATGCCGAAATTTCGTAAGGGTTTTCTCTCCCCTCATTTTGATTCAAGAAATTAGTTTATATTGTGTATCTAAATTCCAATACATATATTGGGATATTATTTTCCATTACCACCTTACCGTCCATTGAAGTTATAAATTATGAGATACCCCTTTCTCTCTCATCAACCCATTTTGCAATTTCTATTTGATGTCATTATGCTTCCTATGTTACTCTAAAATTTACCATGCCAAAATCATCATGTAAGTTAATACCTTTTTCATTTCTCTGTAAAGTGTATTAAACTTAATGCACATGTACTTGTTGATTGGGGAAATACATTTTTGTATTCTACATCTCTAATTTGTTTAATAAATTATGATGTTTAGTGAATTCATTTTGTATGATCTTTGTGGAATAATTATGCATAAAATAAAATGATTAAGAAGGGTGTTCCATAATATATCTCTAATGCTTTGGGTAATGTTTATTTTCTTGATAATCCATGTGAAATTAGGG
This sequence comes from Viscum album, assembly GCA_963277665.1. NCBI lineage: Eukaryota > Viridiplantae > Streptophyta > Magnoliopsida > Santalales > Viscaceae > Viscum > Viscum album. The sequence goes on along the minus strand of OY728119.1, from coordinate 171,550,064 downwards.
TTTACTCATGCTAGTTCAAGTGAAATGTGAGTTTTCTCATACTCCATATTCAACAGGACTTGGTTCAGGCTAATATCATGTTAAATGTTGTTTCCACATCTCCATGTTATGATAATCATGCTATGTCATACCTTTATGTTCATGTTTCTATTATGCTCTATTGATATTAATTTTGACTAAAATGTATTTTATTCTTCATATTATTCTTTTTTGACACCCTTTTTTTCTTTTTTTCTCAACCATTTATTTTGTATGTCCTCGGGTTATCCCATGAAATGCTAAGTACGAAGGAATGTTGTGGCCATGTAAAAGATATTGTATTTTATGTCTTAAGAATCCTTGTAATGTTCCTAATTTCCCAAGACACTAGAATTACTTATACCCAGATTTATATGAAGTGAAGTTTTAGGTAATAAATCATGTTTAAGTGTGTAAAAAAGTAGGGTTGTTATAATACCTACGTTATGTCAAACATTGATGTGATAAAATTGATGTTTTTAGGTATTGGGTTTAAGGAATACTATTATAAGGTGTTTTTTAAATTATATTAGATTTATAATAATATTGATATATATAATTATTTTTCAATATATGTTATTTGATTAGAATATTCAATTATATTATCCCCGGTACAGATAGCCTAGAAAACGGATTTACTATAAGTTGATATTTTATAGAAAACATGTGATTGAGGGAAATATAACCCTTAAAATTTTCTCGATATTAATGTAATAATGTTTATTTTAGATAATGGTATGATGAATATAAATAAATTAAATTAAATAGTATTTAAGACCTTGAAATTGATTTTTTATTTAATGAATTTTTTTAAATGATGATGTTTATTTCATTTTTTTATATATTAAATATATTGGATTTTCTGTGATTTTGTTTTAATATTATGTTAAAGTAAATTATTCTGAATATTATATGCTTTTATTGACTTGTATGATGATTATGATAATTATGAGAAATCATTAGCATGTTTTTAGAGAATACATGATCATTGTATTCACATTATGGGTATGTAACATTATAAGCAATTGGGTATTGTTTTTTGGATATGTTTTAATATGGATCTTAGGAGAAAAATATTTATGAAAAATATTTAATACATTTTTATTTATAATTTTTTGTTAATATTATAGAGCATTTTTTAGGAAAAAAACAAATGAAATAGTTTATGTTGAAAGGTGGGTGCTATTATTTTGGTTTTTTTATTAGTGTTTTATATTTATCTATATTAGATAAGTTGTATTATCCATTTGGGTATTGATGAAAACTAGTGATTGAAGGAATGAATTATAATTATTTTATAGATATTATGATTTATTTAATTTTATTTCTTTATAATAGAAAATTTTTACTATAATATTCATTTCATATAGTAAAAGATGAAGTGTAAATTAAACAGAACATAATCAAATTTTGAAATTTTGGTTATGATTTAGAAAAAATAAATTATATATATTTTCATGGGGTCATTATATAGATATTAACATTATAAATAAACATTTGGATAAGGAACTTGAAATAAAATTTTATAATTTTATCTTCATTTTCGATGAATCAATGGCCATTTCACTCATCATAGATTTATGGTTTTGTGTTTTTAGCATTCATCGAAGCTTGTTTTATATCACTTACTAGTAGTCCTTGGGTGTTATTTTCTCCTCCACGTCCATATTTTCAGTTTCTACAAATTTTATCTTATTTGTAATCCAAGTTTTTTGTTATTCCATATGGCTTTTATAACTCACTTTACATATTTTCAGAGAGGAAATGTTTTAACCTTTTTTCGATGTGGCGTTTTCAATAAAATAATTTCCAATGTAGAACCAATCATTATTGAGAAAAATTTAAAATTGTAAGGAAAATATTTTTTAATAGGGGGATAATGTAACACCCTATGAATTTATAATATATTACTATTTAAATAAATTTTATTTCATTATGAATTTGTGTTATACTCAACACTTAGTTTTAACAGACCACATTATACTATTAAAATATTATTTTTTAGACATGATAATTATATCCTAGTCATTAAATTATTTTATTTAAATAGGAATAAATATAATATAGAATATATATAATGGTCATAATTTGTAAAAATATGATTAATAGTTCTTACAGAATAAGTACTGAATTTTTAGTAAATCAATTTTCTTCTTCAAAAATTCATTTTCCTCAAAAATGTTTTTTATTGCAGTATGTGCATCAAACATATCTTTATTTATTGAAAATTGAAAATTTTTAATTTTAAAGAAAATTAAAACCCTTTTGAAATCATCATATAAAAATTTAAATTGGGTGAATATTTGGTATTTATTGAACATATTAGTTTTTAGTGAATAGTGAAATATACCAATTTTTGTAAACATGACATTTATTTTCATTGAAAAAGCTGCATAAAATTGTTAATTAAAAAATAATTTAATATATTTAACTTTTATATGTATATATTATATTTAATTTCATTGTAATCTATATTTTACAAAATAATGGCATAAAAATACTTATAGTCTTAAAAATAATTTTTTCATTAGAAAACTATATTTTTCACGCTTTATAGAATAAATATAAAATTTATTTTTCCACTTATAGATATTGAATTTGGTAAAATGTATTTAATATTTGGAATTAAAATAATAATTATTTTATAATATGGTCAACTTATTTTTTGGTAAAAATAAATTGTGCAAACGTTAATAATTCATCACTATGGTAAAAGGTAAAATTGGTTCAACATATGCCACCATTTTCTCCTTAAATAATAATGGATGAATTTATTTATTCTCTTATGAACTTATTATCGAAATTTATTTGTTTATGGGACTCTTTTTAATGAAATTTATATATATAGTAGTTTATATGAATATCATAACAAAATATGACTATATTTATTTTAAATTTATCTGATTTGTTAACCTAGTGATAAAAAAAGTTATGAATTAATATTGATAGGTATTTTGAGAATAAGTAAATTATTTTTTTAATGGAAATGTATTTATCATTTTAGTGATTAAATAATTACCTTAACTTCTATTAGAATGTCGACCCAATATTTATTCAGTTTGTGGAAAAATAATATAAATTATTTTAAAAAAATTAATTGTAATATTAATATAATGAATTATTGTTCTTTAAGAATTTTATATAATAATATTACATTTTATTTATTTTTAAATTTTTTTTATATGAATTTAATTGTTTCAGTATTGTTTTGAAATGTCATGTGGAATTAATAGTTCAACAAATGATATTAATGATATTTTATAATAAATAATATTTTATTAAAAGATTTAAAATTCATTAAAATCCTATATTTGAAAATTTTATTTTTATAAATTTTAAAATAGAAATAATTTTACATTTATTCATTAATTTTACTTTAATAGTAAATACATTTTCCCTTAAATAGAAAAACCTTTGTTATCACGGTAAATGTAGAAAAGGGTTAACATGGGTTAAAACAAACATATAAGGTTAAAAACCTAAAATAAAATTTTCCAATATTTATTGGATTATATGATTTAAAACCATCTTAATTACATATTTTTAATATATTAGTTTTATATTTTTTCCATGAAAATTAATGTATATTAATTCAATATTTTATTAAATTCCAAAAGTGCCAATCCCCTCACTTATAAATTCAAACCTCCAATCTACATTAATCCACACTTCATAAGAATGCTGGTTAAAAAAAACATAAAAAATATAATTTTTTTAAATCCATAGAAACATTTTAGAGTCCTTGGTTTGATCATTTATTGATCATAGGAAATCTCTAATTGTAAACCTATAGAGGTTGCCCAAAGAAGTGGTATTATTCTTATAAGATCATTTTTTTAATTTATTCTTCCACCTCATTCATATATTATTCATTCATAGAGATATTATAATATTAGTGTAAACCATATAGAGAGATATTATTTTATTGTTTTAATAGCCTACATCCATCTCTTCTTCCATAATAGGGAAATAAAATCTTCTTTCATGTGTAAGGAAGTCTAGGGCCTCTCGAACCGATAAAATATGTTTTCAACACACCCTCTCTAGGATGAATATAATGATGAGATTAAATTATATACATATACATATATATAATTATGAAATCAATTAAGTGTCTATTTCTCTATAATTATAATATCTTATCTACCATCTTATTGTTAATTCATTGGAAAATGATAATGTCCCTTGTGCGTACGTGTGGACTGCTACCTCCACGAAGTGATGTGAAACATTATCCATTTTTTATTTGAAAGTGAGGGAACAAGGAAATATTATATGAATATATATGATATATATAATATTTAATTTTGAAATATGTTTTATCTTTCTTTCAACATTCATGAATACACATGACTTACTATATCCATGAATTTTGTAATCAACATTTCAACCTCTATCATCTAATGGTGACTATAAATATATAAATAAAGAATATATATTTTATTTATCACATTATAAAAATACTAGATATGATTGAACCACAATAAAACTAGGAGTGTAACTACATAACTGAAACACTGATCAAGAACAAAATAGATAACAGTCTAAAATAGCGGTTTTAATAAAGAGTTAATAATAAATGGATTTTAACATGTTTTAAGTTGATAAAATATGGTATTATAATTATTTAAGTTACATTATTAACGAAATATGATAAACTAAAATTTATAATATAGGAGGTTAGAGTGAATTAAAACTAATTAAAACTAGAGGTAAGGGGTTTTTTTTCTCACTTTTATTTCTAAGAGACATGTTCAATATTCACAAATAATTAAATTTTTATATACCATCCATTTTATATTATATATAATAAAAATATTTCATTTAATATTATTCAAATTTAAAATTTATGGTATTATTTCATGGGTTTCATGATTCAAAATATTACTAAAATGGTAAGGGTTTTTATGTTACAAACTTATTGTTTATCAGGATATTTTATGATGAAATTCTAAATGATGGGATTTAATGATAAACCTATCATGAAACTAATTAATTTTATTATCCAATATTTATTTATAGATTTCATGTTTTCCATTTTTTTCATCTCGTTATGTAATCCTGATACAAACGGAACATTGGTAAAGTGAACTTATATTATTTTTCTATTTGGTCAAAAACATTTTTAATCTAATATACATGTTTTCTAAAAAAATTATCATTAATGTTATTAATATTATCAAATGAATGATTAAATAAATTTTTAACCAAACTTGATTTTTTGAAAAAATGTGTAAAAATTAATCTTCTTGATTTCATTCATAATGAAGTATTTTTAATGATAAACTAAAAACAAGAAATGAATCTTTGATGTAACAAATACAACATATGAAAAATTTTCTACCATTATGACAATTCAATGAATTGAATCTTCCAAGATAGTTTCCTAGGTTATTTTAATAAAAATATATTATTTAATATAGAAGATATTTTTTATATTTTATATAAGTAATTTCAAAAGATAAAAGGATTTTTCCTCAAAAAATGATTCATGTGATATTTTTAAATTATTTTTCATCTATAATTGAATCCTTTGTTGTTTCCTAATATTTAAAAAGATTTCACCCAATGATACAATCCTTATTATTTCATTGGATATTTTAATATTTTGATTACAATATTTTTCTTAATCCTTTTCCTTTTCTACATGTTATGCAAGGTGAACTGATGAAATTTTTATGATGGATATTTATTTGCCTAAGATATTCCATGATGAAATGTTTATTAAACCCAATTCATTTTCATGAGTTATGATATAATGAATATTTTATAATCTTGTGGATGAAATGTATATTATTCTCATTGTGTGACTAGTGGTCTTGGAATAATATATCCCTCAAATTCATTAGGAAAATATGGATACCTCATGAGAAAAACATAAATGGAATGGAGAGTGAACACATTTATGTAAGGTACTTTTTCAACTATTCTAATATTGGGTGTGAACCATTAATACTCTTATATCTTCATGAGTGAACCCATTCAACTATGATATTCTTGTTATTTAGTAATGGCTACTTAGTAAATTAATTTCAATGCTTATGGTTATTTAAAAAATCTATGTTATATTCTATTTGTAGACTCTCATTTCTTATGTTCATTGGTTCCATTTAAATTCATGTCTTATGAATTTACAGGATTTATTCCATGACTCAATATTATTAAATATATTGTTAAATTTATGGCTTTTAAATGTTATGCACATGTTATCATACCCTTTTATACAAGTTAGTTATATGCGATCATTGATATATCTCTTTTTCATCCTTATTGATCATCTGATTTAACCATATCTAATGTTTGATTTTTCCATATTATATAGAAAGGTATTAAAAATTATATGTATAAGAAGGGTGCTTGTTATGATGAAATTAGTCGGATATGCTGTATTTAACTTATTAACTACTCGTTTATTTTTCTATGTTTCCAAATATATAAATGTATTTGATAAAAAATGGATTTTTATGATTTCAAATGAATATTAATCTAATAATATGTAATATATATTAATGAAAAGTTTGGGTCACCATATATTCAATACCATGGATATAATAAAAACATTTTCTTTTTCTATTTTTGTATTGTTTAATAAAATAGGTATATGGTTAAAAAAATTATTGATTATTGAACATTCATTGGGATGTAACAATATTTTCATGGTGGTATCATTATAGAAAATGTATTGTATATCATATGGGATAAAAATGAGGGTATTGGGATACTCAACAAAGAATTTAAATCTAAAAAATCATTAAAAAAATAGTTTAGTGAATAGGTATAATATCCGAGATTAGTTTTTTATACAGAATGGGTTTCTTTATAGTATTATGTCTTTACTATTGATTTTACAAAATTAAAATTAAATATTTAGAATCATTTAACGATAAAGGATGTTCCACCTATTTCATCAAATTTCAATGTGGAACATGGAATGTGGTTTCCACTACTAGTTAGATTGAGGGGTATTGTATAACCTCACTCAATCATGCACATAAGGTTATCCATTTGTTCTGTCTTCCCTAGAAACACCCAATTGTTACCTTATCCATATATGGGTATGGTCATGAATTCCAAAGGCTGATGGTAATCTAGGTTTTCATGAACTATGGCTCTTGGGGACTCACATTTTTTTGGAGTTTGGGGTCATCACACCCTTTTGGAGGGAGATGTTTCCTACTCTGGGACTGTCTTACAAATTTAAGATATGTTCTTGAGTCTCTTCCAAATATCGATATGGGGCAAGATATCCAAAAAATGATTATGGTTTAATTTATCATTTATATACAATGATTGTGGTTTATTTAGTGAATCTATCTGTATTTATCCTAGGTTCTTCAACACTGTTTCATAGCAGGAGGTTTATTATATGCTAAATACATATAACCAAGTGCTTTAGAATATGCTATCATATAAGGAGTTGATTAATTTTCTAATGATTTTATTGAACCATTAGAAGGAATCCTATGTCTTCTGGTTATTGTAGGAATCAAAACCCACAAAGTATGTTTGACTCGTGTAGATTGACATTATATGGAAGGAAATATATAGGTGCCTTAGGAAACCATCAATATGGTGTACAAGAGGGATGTCCTATGTATCCCGAATATAGAATGAATTGATGTTTTCATATTTCATTCTTCCAAGACATATATATGTATTTGGGTGGAATATTTCATTAGAGAGACTTTTGGTGTAGATGGAAGGATTACCGCAACTCCCAATGCTATCATGATCCATGCTCAGTGTGAGAAAAAACATATTGAAAAATATCAATGTCATTTCATTGAGTGATGGACATAGACAATGGGATCGGCCTAGATGATCAATATGTACCTCAATCCTCGGATAGAGGTAGCCTGAATTTCCTCAGTATGGCGAGAATCAGAGTTCTTTTAGTTCCCTTTTATGTCCAGGATTATGCATTGAGGTTTCCTAGAATGACCAATGAGGACCTAGAACCTTAGAGATAGGTAGCCTATCTATCCTAAGTATGGAAGGAATCAGATTCATTATAGTTCCCCGGATAGCATATATTTATAATGGCGGTGATGTGTACAATTCATCCCCCTAATCACACAAGATCCATGTTCGGGGTGAGATCAAGTGAGAGTGGATGATCATCTTCATTTCATATTGACACGGGACATTTATATTGGAACATTTTATGGGGTGTATTGTATAGTTATTAGACCTTTGGAAGAAGTCCTATATATCCCAGTTATTGAAAAAATTGGAGTTCACATTGCTCATTTTATGTTGGGGCAGACACAATGAGGCTTACCTATTGGTCGGGAATAGAACACTGAGGACAAAGAATATTTTCCAACCTTGGGATGCCCTTGTTATCTAGCCTTCTAGTCTGGAAGAAATAATAAGACCAAGTAGTAATGTCATATGGTTCATCACATGACCTGGAATAACAATTATAGAGGGTGTCGTGAGAGTTAGTGTGACATAGACTAAGTGGTGTTTCTTGTTTTGGCTGGGACCTTTGGGAGACAGCACAAGACCCAGAAGACTTGTCTGAAGAGAATCGTGAGTCTTAGCTGACGTGAACGGAGTGTGTCAAGGAGACAAGGTTTTCATGTCAAGTTGATTTAACAAGAATCGTTTTATGCGAACATGTGACATTATTTGAGTTTGGAGATGTATAAGAAAAATATCACAAGTCCTAGGTGGTAAAATCCGAAGGTTCACGAGATCCAAGTGGCTTTTTTGGGGTGACCTTGTGACATGTTCTGACATATCTGGAATATTTTGTATATCCCTGATGGCATGTTGAAGGAGGTTCGTAATATCTGAGAAGCATGTCCTGGTTTTGTTACATGTCTTTGGGCGACATAGATGATGTACCTAAGGGCCAAATAACATGTATTTTTTTAAATCATTTAACCTTTTGTATTTTTCCAAACCCTCATATTCTGATGGCCTTATATTTGTTTGGAATCAGTTTCTTTCAGTCTCATGTGATTTAGAGGACATGTGGTATGTTCATTTCATTTCCTACTATAAGTACCTTTTGTGAACTGTGAGTGATCACAAAAATACCTTTATCAACAAAAGATGACTACACCAGCTGACCACTGGTATATTATCTGATAGAATGTCGGTTAGTCGTGTGATTGTTCAAAGAAATCCAAAAAGTTGATAGTCAAATCCTGCACAGTCTAGGCATCCATTCAGTCAAATATACAACCCATTATTCATGATGTGGTGGAGAATTTGTAGGCCTCTTCACGTGGGACTCTCAACAGTTTTTATAGTTTATATAGTGCAAGTCCAGGATGGAGTCAGTGAAAGGGAATGGCGCCATGTTGTTTCATGAGTCATTATCGTGGGCTACATCAACTGCATCACCTAATATTTAGTGATTGTGAGTCTCCATCATCAATGAATCCTTTATTGAATTATTGGTGATTATTTAAGATTTTTCCGATCAACCAGTTGTGTTGAAGAACCTCTATGTTGTTATGCTGACATGTTTGAGGGGCTTCACAAGATCCATGTGTTTGTGGGATGACAGTCTCCAGGCCTTGGGTGACATATCCTGGGGTATTTCATGAAAGTGATGTTGGTGAGCTAGGTTTGTATCATTCCTATCAATGACCATTATTACCTCTCGCCTCCTCCCATTAAAACCCTTTTGTTTGATGTAACAATTGTTTAGACTCATGCAATATTGTATGTGTGTTTTCAGTTGTATTTCTTCTATATTTTAGAGAAGCATCACATGACCAATATGGGTCATATGGGGGCGCATGAGAATCTCATGGAATAATATATGGATTTATCTTTATTATTCATTTCGGATTATTGTGTGCTACACATAGAGAGGATGACAAGACAAAGGGATCTCCTGAGGCAAGGTGGACATGTTTTTGAGGAGTTGTAGTGCATTACGGATCGTCAGGGGAACACTACATATCCTTCCATGATTGAAAACCCCTCTCACCTCCACCATTTTTATCCTCATAGTTTTAATTTATAATGATCTGGGATCATGTAGGTTAACATGAGTAATTTACAGTATTTTTACTCAGCTTTTTGATGGTGTCTCGCCTGAACCCCTCTCGCCTCCTCCCCTTTATCCCCATTGTTTTAGGTGATGAAGGATAATAGACCAAGTGAGATTGCTGAAATATCACCAAGGGATATTATTCATCTTAATGATGATTTGGTGCATGATATTCATAACCTCTAGGTGAATTTTCCATTGAATGATGTCCTTCATTATTTTCTAAGGATTTCAGATTGTTTGTTAGGTAATTTCTAGTGACAAACCATGTGTCCTAGGGGTGATCATTTAATTTTTAATGTGTGTTCATCAGTTGTCTATGAGTGTGTCACATTATCAATTTGGGATCATTTGAAGGTTCAAGTTATTTTTCCTGTTCAGCCATCTATTTTTCCTATGTTTTGTCGCCTGATCAATGCTGGGTCATGATACAACATGCATACATTGTCTAGGACTACTTATTTTCCAGAATTTGATGTATCTTAGGTTCATTTATGGATATCACGATAGTGTGTAGATATTTCCAAGGAATGTCACTTTTTCACCATTGATATGTCGCATGTTCATGGATATATTATTCCATAGCATGACCAAGAGTGTTTTCATGTCATAGAAACAAGCAAAATGGTTCATGGTATGTTTTTAAAAACCTGTCAATGTTTTTTCAAAACCTAACCCAGATGAATGTGTTGTGTGGATGAAGTTTTGTATGGGGGTCGCATATGATGTCCAATTATACATACTACCTCATAGAGGGGTTTAATCGATTGAATCATGCACGCACATATGGAATATTTATTTTCATCACATGGTAATTTCATGTGCGACACGGAGCTCCTAAGGCACACATGAATATGGATTGTGTGTTGTGTGTAATTATATTAGATCATCACGGCGCATCAAACCCTGAATATTATTCATGTTCGGATTTTTCGGATTATAAAATAAATCCCTTCATACTTTTATCATAATTGTACTCTGAGTTATGGTCGACCATTTTTCTCATAATCAAGTGTGTGTTAATTCAATATTTATTCAGGCGAAGGAAGGACGATGATATGACCCAAGATCATGTTCCCATGACAAAATTAGTACAAAATATTCATTCACTCTCCCTATTTTATGGTATAAGACGCCACCGCATTTCATAAGACAGGTTATGAACTACATTACATTTTTGAATGAATTCTTAAATGAAGGTGGATTGTGGTATTTAACAACTTTTTTTGAATGAATACTCAAAGAAATTCCTTCTTAATCCACTTCTCATAACCATTATACAATCTTTTGATTCAATTCTTTGTAAGGAAATAAATATCTCTCACACAACGCTAAGGTTCATCATGCTGAAATTTTGTGAGAGCTCTAATGTTTGCATATCAAAGTCTCTATTAAGTGAGTGGTATTTCCGATTCCGAATGAAAATATCGGATTACTCATTACCTTTCTCTTGATGTTAGATGTGTTTTGGAAAATTGAAATCATGAGGGGTGAAGATGAATTATACCTGATGAAATTGGATATCTAATTCTATATCTCATACTATGACTGAAAAATTCATGAGCTCCCTCAGATCGTCCCTAGCTAAGGATGTGGTCAGGTTCTTGATTCGATCTCCCTATGGTGGAAATTCATATGGCAGACTGGGCATGAGGAAATCCAAGATGATAAGGACCATTCTCTAGAAGATCTGTGCGATCTCCAATCGAGGTGTGTAGGTAGACCAGAACCCTAGCACATGTGAGCTTGATGTGGGCCACTTGGTGGTATCGTTTTATCCCTCATGCAATATAGACCCCTTATGAAGAAATAAACCTTTCCATTTTGTTTATTTTGTTTTATTCATTATAATTTTATTATTCATAACACATAATAATAATAATAATAATAATAATATGACTTCTTCATTTTTTATACAATGTGAACACCCTAAGAATATTTATTATAATCACCTAATCACTTGCATGTGTCCATTTACAGCTAAGTGTACGGAGCATGATTATGAGCGTAAAAATTTTTTCCCCTTATAATTTGATCATTTAGCATGAAAAGAAGATTCTTCTAAGGTAAATGTGGATCACTTTGAGGAATATCTGAATGGATATGGATTCCACCTTCAGTGTTCATTTAGTGAAAAAATCTACAAAACTTTATATGATGTCATCTATGTTTCTCTTGTTCATGATGTGTATGAAATCTAGTTGCCCCTATATTATATGAATCATCAAAAATACCCATTCCTTCATTTATATTGAATGAAATTAACTGATATTGGATTCATAATATTGAATGTTGAAATTATAACATACTCTCTTTAAAGATGTTTTTGAATTCCCACTCATAGGATATATTTTATTGTTAACCTATTCTAGCTATCTTGAGATGACCTGATCTGTAGAGGGATCACCCGGGTAGGATGTATATATGAAAGGGTGAATTCTTTATCTTTTGTATAAGCTCATAGGTTGGGCGAGTATGGCTTGATTATCAAGGCCATATTTTTTTCCTTTCAAAGTTTATGTGGACTAAATTTATATCATTCTTTAGTTTAGGATCTTTTAGCTCTGACCAGATATTGCTTTTGTTTGGGGTCTTTTATCTCAGACCTAATATTTCATTGTTTTAGGGTCATTTTTCTCGGATGATTTATTTCTTCAGATTGGGGTCTTTTACCTCATACGATCTATTGATATAGTTTAGGGACTTTTAGGTCATACCATATGATCTTGGGATATAGTTTCAACATGCAATGAATTATATTTTTCAGAGTGACGTATTTAGTTGATGGCCATATGCCCATATTCTAGAGCCATGGGCAAGTATGTATAGTCAAGAGAAATTTCCTTGAATTTGTGTATCGATTCCAAGGGTTTTGGAGGATTTATTGAGATAATATGTATGAGACAATAATACTAGAGATGTTAGGCATGCCTGGATTGGAGCATGGATGATGTAAATCCTAACACGTCTATCTGTGTCCCAGAGTATGTGGTGGTGAAGACATGTCAGGTATATCCCCTAACATTTTGAAATTATAGGCTCTTCCACGACATTGAAATGACTCATAGAGATTTAAGCTCCTTCACGACAAAGAGATGGTTCCTTTATTTGGCGGGTTGAGGCCCTTATGCATCGGTAGCATGCCTAGAGAATGACTATATCAACTTATTTATGAGGACTACAGAACTTTTTTAAAAAATCAATCATAAAAATGGCGATGTTTTGAGGTCTTAACCACACCACACACCTTTCTAGGAAAACTATGGGAAAAGGTCCAAAAATGGTTATACCTGCCGCAAAAGCCAAAAAATAAATGTCATAGAATCACTACGTATCTCATGAGGATGAGAATCAATCCACACATAGTTCCATGAAATGAAATACTCTATACAGGTCTAGATTATATGTAGATGGGGTCATTATCACCATTGATAGTTTCATTTGGGTCTAGGATTGGTGATATAGGTATCACTACATATCCCATATGGGTTGAAATCAAGCTACATGTTGTTCATAGAATATCATTAAGTTTAACATCATGTGGTAAGGATGATGTTGAACCGATGTATATTTTTTGGTAACATCATTATTGGGACCAAGAGTGTAATTCTAAGAATTTCGAAGTATCTCTTGAGAATGAGAATAAAAAAACATGTATTTCTTAGATTACAATGAATTTTATTTTCTTGAGGTGGAGATATCGACTGTGTAGTTTAACGTCATTTGGTGAGGACTCACAATATTCTTTTTAGGGTCATTCATTTTGGATGGTACTAGATATGTTATGTACCTCTATTTTTTTCTTGTGAGGGAAATTCCCCACCAAAATTCTTAATCTCAAATGAGCTATGATCAGTGTGAGAAACAAAGAGTAGCACATGATTCCCTATAGTGTAAAGCAAAGGGAGGGGTATAGAAAGGGTATTTTATATGATACAGTGGAAGGACCAAGATGTAGGACCAATGAATCCCAACATATATCATTCAGAATTATAATAAACACATAGATTGTTCTCGAGAAACCAAACAGTTTAACGTCATGTTGTGAGGATGATGGATTACCATGTGTTAAGGGGAAGTAGAGTTGTGGATCCATGCACATGGGCTTTACAATTTAATGTCTTGTAGTAAGGAAAGAATCCATTCAATTAACATCCTATGGTCTTGATGATGACCATATAGTTTAACATATTCCGGTAAGAACATTGGTCATGAAGTTTAATTTCATGTGGTAAGGATGAAAAGGTGTTTCGACATGAATAGTGATGAACATCATGGATCCGTGTATTTTTATGTGGTGAGGTAAGGACATTGGCCATTCATTTTTATATCTTATGGTAAATAATAATTCTATTCAATTTAATGTCATGTGGTTTAGAATAACTCCATACAGTATAACTTCATATGCTTAGGATGAATAATAGGGATTACTCTGATGTGGATGCCTAACTACAAGAATCTATGCATAGTATTTCTTAAGAAATCATGCATTTTTGTCTTGAGGGCCATCAACAGTTCTCCATGTACGAATGAATTGAGGAGAATATTTTTATTCAAGTCTTTCTCTATCTGATTGTGGTGAACATACATGATTTTTAGTGTGCACAACCTCTTCTCATATAGTCGTTGCAACTCATCTAGATGCTTTTGAGATTGTTCATCATATGAAAGTTGTCTCAAATGGCTATTCAGAGTGATGGAAGCTGGACATCTATGGGTTGAACTTCCATAGTTCCATACACCAATGAGTATACTTTGTGTATTAGTTCACATGGTGGGACTATAATCCAATAATGCATTGAGGTGTTTGTTTGTCCAGGACTTCTTAACAGTGTTTACAATCATTTTTTGTATATTTTATAGAGTCTTATTAAAGGCCTCTACCTATCCATTTGTCGATGCATGATAAAAATATGAGTTATTGAAATCTATGTTGTAATCTTTTTAAAGATTCTTCAACTGCATGGAATAGAAGTTGGTGTCGTTTCCCATAAATATTGTGTGAGGGACTCCTAACCTAGTGATAATATGGGACTTCCCAAAGATAATGACATTCTTTGTTCCAAATTCCTTGAGGGGTATCACCTCAACCCATTTAGAAATGAAGTTTGTAGCAGTAAGTATATACTTGAACTGCATAGTTGTGCCTTGGATATATGTCCCCACGACATCCCTCCTACAAATGGATATTGGAAAGGAATATTTAGTTGTACGTAGAAATTCATGGGGATGATGAATAAAATTATCCTGAATAAAAAATTCATTACATTTTTGGTGGATTCAACACATTCATGTATCATGGTCTCCTAGTAAAATCTCAACCACTTGATTTTGTGGGAGGTCCTGGTTCTATATTGATAAGCATCACAGGATACCATGTGGACTTCTTTCATGATGGTGAGAACTTCTTCTTCTTCTCTACACCTGAGAAAAATTCCATCAAATCCATGTTTGTGGATCACTTTTTTCCCATTTATGCTATCATTCTGGGTAATTTTTACTACCCAACATCATATTTATTCCTTTCTAGCATGATCTATTGGGAGAGTCTGATCTCGAATATACATGATTATAGGATCCATCCATTTATGTTTGGTTGTCGATTCAACACACTCTAGGGTGTTGTTGACCAGATTTATCTCTTCTACACCACATATGATTATCTATAAGACCATTCATTGATGTGTGATATGGAAGGATTCTTCCTTATATTCAGGGTTAGTGATGAAAAAGAATACATTATCTAGTTGTTCAGGAAGATCATTTTGTGATCAGTGAACATAATTTAATGTGGGATCGATGGATAATTCATCCATCATTCCTATAACATAGACAATTAGGGAGGGAAATATCTTATACCATAATAGAATATTCACAATTTATCTTATCTGTAACTAGTTATGATTTACCTTTCATATTCAGTTTGGATATGTACATTTTCTAGGCATAGTTCCAATATAGAGCTGAGGGATTGGTCCTAAGCCTCATTATTTGTTCATTCTTCGGACAACAAGAACGGGTAGGGAAAAAATAATTTTCTGGGGAGACAAATAAAATCATAATACTAACCCAATTGAGCTTCATGTTTTCCATTCATATGTCGGTAGGACTCTGGTAGGTTCTATCAAATTATATCTCACATGTCAATGGAGGTTAAAAAAATAAAAGACCTCTGCATTGTGGCGCTCAGTGTATTCCAACATATTTTCAGAGGCAGGATGTTCTATATGGAAATTTGTTAGGGATTTCCATTTCACCGACTTCTAAGACATGAGATGAAATTCATATTTCTGCAGATTGACCGCCCATCGATAAAAGTGTCCAGTTATCATGGGGTGGCGAAGGATGTACTTGAGTGGGTCAATATGATAGACCAGCTGGACCTCATGGTGCTTCATGTAATTCCTCACCTCTTCACTATAAACATGAGTACATGGATTTTTTAAAAAAATCAGAATATCAGCCCTCAGTACCTATCATGCATTGGATAAGGTAGTAGAGACTATTCTCTCATCTCATGTCATTGTTTTGAGTGAAGATGGTGCCCAATGAGCATTCCATAGTTTCCACATATATGATGAGGAATCTTCCTTCCATTGGAGGCATCAAAACCAGTGGGTGAAACAAATATTTCTTTATTATTTCAAAGGCTCTATGAAAATAATAACCCCATTTTTAGGAAGATCCATTCTTCAGTATCCTCGTGAAGTGAAGAGCCTTGCCGACCAGGTTGGCTATGAATTGTTGAATGTAGGTGAGGTGACCTTAAAGTCCCCTCAATTCATTGAGATTTCTAGGGTGTGACATCACTATTATAACAGTAGTCTTATCAGGATCAACCTCATTTTCCCGGTGGAATACCACAAAACCAAGTAAAATTCCGGATGTCACCCCAAAAGAACACTTCAATGGATTCATCTTTTGATTCTATTGTCAATGTTTATCAATGATTGTTCATAGATCCAAGAAGCGGTCAATCACTATCAGGATTTGATGACCAAGTGATCAACATAACACATGGCTATCCATCCCATTAATGGATTAAATATGATATGCATGTCATGTTTGTATGTGATTCCAGTATTCTTTAATCCAAGTGCATGACTTGGTAAAAACTTATTTCCAAAGGCGCTTTGAATGAAATGGATTATTCATCATCTGGGGCCATTTTGATCTAATTCTACTCGGAGTACCCATCCATGACGGAAATGGCTAGGAATCTAGAAGTTGCATTGTCCAAGATTTATGTGATCAGGAATAGGAAATCATCATTTTGGAAATACTGATTAAGGTCTATGAAATCAATACATTCCCTAATCATCACATTCTTCTTCTTGACAGGGATAATGTTGGAAGGCCATCTAGGATATTTCAATTCTCGGAAAAAGTTTTAATTTATCAATTTGTCAACCTTTTCCTCTACATTGGTGGAATGAGATGGGTTCATTCTCTTAACTACCTGCCTAAAGTCTCAACCCTCACTGGGGAGTCCAGGATTTTTTGTTGCCACATCTAGATCAATTCTAGGGATTTTTGTACAATTCCAAGCCAACACATATTAGTGATGATTAATAAATTCAATGATAATTTATTTCTATTTAAGGGGAATGCAAACACTAATCTACATAGGATATCGTTCTTCTTCTATTCCCATATTAATCTGCCTCATCTCATTTATGTTAGTAGAGACACCATCCTTGAATGCGGGAGGGGAATTCGTAAGATCATCCTTTCCCATTTCTATTTTTTTGTCTGTAGAGACATGTAAAAGTGAATATGGATATCTAGGGGCCTATATTTTAGTATTAGGGTGTGGGAGGATATTAGAAGACACATTGTCATCTCTTTCTAACTAAGTCATCATAGAGAGATTTCAGAGCTGATTGTCTGTGTGGAAAAGTGATGTTTGGGCCTTTGAGATTAGGTCTGTTACTTTGACCTTGTTTATGGGGAGCACATATTCATCATTGAGCATACACCAGCGATTCGTAGGGGCAATCCCTAACCCTTTTGGGGATGAAATATGTTTATAAATGTCCTCTATTAGTTTCTTACCTCCCTTCTTATAGAAATATTCTTTGGCATATGTGGATATGCATGTCTCTAAGGGGGCATTTTCACAATCCGGTTTTCCATCATTTCCATTGATGGAGTACTTTATACAATTATGGAATGTTAATTTTACCACCATGTGGATATATAGAAAAGGCCTTCCAAGAAAAACATTATATATAATGTCTTTTTGGATAACCATTAATTCAACCTCATATGTGAGTTCCCCAAATTCTACATCGAGCTTGATCTTCCCAAGAAGCCTTTATTAATGCATGTCATATCCCTAAATGGTTAACTCTGTGGGGGGATATGTCCCCTTCATAATACACCAACCATCCAAGAGTCTGATCTAGGATAATATTGATCCTATATCCATTATAAATTAGTACCCATTATACATTGAGTATATTGAGTCTACCAGAGACTTATAAGGGCCTAATGTACCCGTGGATTGGATCCTCCTAATATTGATCAATGAATGAAATGGAAATATGATAAGAAATAGTCCTAAATCGATAGATATCATCTTCAACGACTTCTATCTAAAATTATTGTGAAATCTGGAGGGCATTACAAAGTGAAACCCTGTGTTCTTTTGAAAGGAAAAGTGCATCAAGTATTTATAGCATAGATGTTACTATATCTAGATATTTCAAAACATTGTATTTTTAGACCAGAGTTTGGAAATTCACGATATGTTGTTGCTCCTAGGTATGTGATTCTAGTTCATGGGCATCTAATGTAGATGGACTTGGTGTTTTTGATGATGTTGAGGTGTAATAACCTATTATTGGAGCATGTCGTACTATCCTTCCATGTTTCATGGGTTGATCATATTGAACCCCTTATAAGCAATCATGCATTTGAATATGTTGTTGGAGACTACTGGTAGGCTCTGACGCACCTCCTTGCATTTTTTGATTATGCCAGAGTGCTTTCCCAAAATTCATGGCTACATATGTATCTTCCATGGGGATAATATAGGAATATTGATTCTAATGGCATCCACGTGGGAAATCATACTCGGGGGCATACTCATCCACATAAAAGGCGTTTTTCTAGTGTATTATGTTAAAAGAATGAAATATGATCTCTTCTTCTAATGAGGATTCCATTTAGTTGGGCGGTACTCGTGCTATAAATGTTGTAGGGAAGAAATATTTAAGAGTTAAGGATTTCATTAGAGAATAAATTGTTTCTTCATACTATCTCTCTTACAACTTCTGATGGTCATGCCCACCCTTGGGAGGTACATATGACACCTCCATCATGGGTGGTGGAGCTAATGAGAGTTTCCACAACTGTTCTTTCATAATGTCATGAGTTCGATCAATTGTTTTTATGGTCTTCCAGTTGTCAAACTTTTATGCTCACCTGGACATAACATTTTACCAATTGTCCTCTTATTTTGACTGGGAAATGGTTATGTAAGACACCTAATATAGGGTGTTTTCAAGAGTCGCCTATCTAGATTCAATCATGTCTTGAAGGAAATCCTTGAAGAAAATGCATTTCTGGATATTATGACCCAGCCTTTTATGGAATGAAAAGTAGTCAAGATAGTTGGTGATGTTGAGTTCATTAGGCCTTGTAGGATGTGGGAGTGTGAGAAGGTTGTTATCCATGGAATTAAAGAAATAGCTGGGGTATTTCTCATTACAGAAAGTGTGTACTTTTTTAATCTATTCATCCAATCTTGTGCGGCCATGATTTCTCTATGCTTTTTCCTAAGGGTGATTCTGTGGTGTCTGCTGCTTATAAGGAGTAGTTAGGAGGTTCATAGATTACCTGGGTTCTTGGATAGAAATAGATACAAGATTAATAGTGATAATTTTGGCTTATTCTTAGGCTCGATTCTTCCCATGCTTTGTTGTAAAGTGTCAAGTCTTGGATTAGGTTCACAGAATAACTTCTTCAAGACGTTGTTCTATTTCAGTGAACTCTTGAAATCCACATGGATATTTAGTCGGGAATAGGGGTGTCTTAAAAAATCCATATGATTTTCATCATATAGTTCATGAAGATTCTATTGTGATATAGGGGTACAGAGAGAAAAGGTTAAACCATTAAAACTTTATATTAATTCATAAACACACTCATTCTTATGTTGCATGTCGTTCTTCATGTTGACAATTGTTGTCTTCGCCAGTGTAGAACTGAACTAATAAATGATATAATGAGGAAGGTCATCCTATCCCATGACAGATCATGCTGGAAGACTATTGTATCCAAAAAAGGATAGACATGTTAGTTTCTGTATCGAACACATAATATTTTTTGCCTCCTGTTGATCTTAATGGCCCATCATCAGCCCACATCAGGATATGAAGTGTGTGAGATGTTTTTCTAACTCACCTACACTATCAAAGGTGGAAAAGTTCGGGTTTTCAAAGTTTAGTGGTGGTGGAGTATCATCTAAACATTTGGATTATGGCTTCCTTTCAGGCCACATAGGTTCATGTATCCCTTTCATGGATTTTGATTGAGTAGATCCAATGGAACTAATGTTCTAGCCTCCCCATATTCATGAGGATTGGGTGAGGGATGATGAGGTGGTCCAAAATTCATCTCCCGCTGATCCTTGATTATTCATCTCACTAAAAGGTTCCCTAGAAATGGTGAGATTGTTTCCACAATGGATGGATGTTCTAATTATTTATAGAGTCCTAATTTATATAGACATGCCTTCAAGATCCATGGAAATACTGATATTCAAATTAAACTTTTTCTAGTGGATTAGCCAAGTAATGGAGAATATTCTCTTATTGTAGGATATGGTACCTAGTGGGAATGTTTTCCCTGAGTATCTCCTCATTGAGTTTTTCAAGAGCTCATATTTAACTTTCATATTGTTACAATTGTTCTTCCAAGAATGCAAACTAAGATTAAGTTGTAAATTTACAATTATATTTGACAATATTCCACTAAGGAGGTAGCAACTCGTTATTCATTGGTTCAAAATTTTGAATACATCTTTGGTTCTAGGTGAACACAACCTCGTTCTGTTCATCAAAATCACCCTCTTCCTGGGGTACATGTTCTGTGTTATAGAACTCATCACATGCGTCTTGATCAATATCCACCATGTTAAATATGAAAACATTCATAGAATAATATCAGGCAATTGTGGTTATGTCATTTCTTTCCAGTGCGACAATCTGATTCTATATTTCTTCCATCAGGGTGTTTATTAAAAACCTTTTCCTTATTGGGATATTTTTTTCTGACCCCGACGGGGTCTTATTTCATTTACCATACATTCCCCTCTTCTCGGTTTATGAACTGTGACATTAATGGAGTTTTCAGTCATGATTTGCAAGTGTCCACCAACCAGTAGAGGTGTGTCTTGTGTTGGGAGGAACAAGTAGGATGTCAGTCATTGATTTCTTCTTCCCAATCTAGAGATTGATGATTCTCTCTATGGTGAGGATGATGATCAAAATTCCCCAAGACCTAAGAGTTGGGGGTCATTTGGTGTTACCATTATCATTGATCAGTCCCTCTATTGAGGATCCAATGACTATATTCGAGGAATTGATGATTCCCTGGATGGACCGAAAGATATAAATTCCCCTATCTGAGTGGGGTGGGGATGATATATAATTGCCGCTAATGTATCCAAGGTTCTCTCGATAGATGGTGATCCTAGAGATAGTGATGGAGATATAAATTCTGCATGTATGGTGGGTTGGGGATCACCTGAGGCATACAAGTATATTTAATGAATCATCTAAGGGATTGATAACCTGAGGGGTGGAGGCAGAGGTATATATTCTACCAGCCCAGGGGGTAAAGTATGCTCCCAGACGGCTAAAATGGAAGCTGCTACTACAGTCTCTATGATGTGGCGCATCTATTCACATGTGGGAACTGGGGATGATGGCTGCCTATGGTTAGAGTTATTTCATTTTGGATGTTGTCTAGATGGTCCCATCATAGATTTCGTTGTTCAAAATATTCTCCCATTATCTTGAGGGGCCCACTTTGGGATTACTATTGGCTATCCTCTCACACCTCATGTGGTGTCTGGGAACCTTCAGAGCCAAGGCATTCTATTGTAGTGATCAACTAGCTCATGCATTACCCATTCACCTAATTTCACTAGAGGCTATGACATTGTAGGATGTTGTAACTAAAGAGATCTATTATTTCATTGGAGTGGAAATGTGTAATGATTTATACTATCTACATCCCCAAATACAGATTCTTGACGTGAATTTAGAGATCAGCTATCGAAGAGTCATGATGTAGTGGTGGTAAGCATCCTGCACATTTGTGTTGTGCTTTTCTGATTCTGGATCCCAGCCCATGGAGATAGTAGCTCTATCAAGCTAGAAATAGAGTATCATGATTTCTTGAAGGTGACACCCTTATCCAGGATAAGGGAGATGTTTTTTGCTTCAGTCGATTCAGATTAGACTACATATTATGGCATATATAAGGAATGATATTCTTTTCTAGATCATCTGGGATCCGATATATGGAAGTATTGAGGGGCCAAAACCTGATGGGGATGTTGTTTCTGTAACAATTTCTCCATATTTCAATTTTGGGACTCCAATTAATTCGACTTACATTCCTCCACTCATTTATTCCCTGAAAGCTGGATCAAATGGTCACCTGTTAACAGAAATGGATCGTTGCTAGATGTTGATGGGGATTCATTTACAGTTGACCCCATTGTGTTAAGAACCACTATATTTGAATGTTTTATGGATTGGTTCACCTCTCTATACAGAGGTGTCTGGAAAAAAATAATATTGTTTTTCCCATGGGAGATATCACCGTGGGAAGTTTTACCATAATGGATGTCAAGAGTAGAGTCCCTAAGATCCATATCCACACTACCAAGAGGAGGACTATCATGGTAATGGATATCTACTGCTTACACTTCAATATAATAGTTGACATACCCTTGTGGCATTGATAATGTTTCTCAAACAACCCCAAGGACACAGAAATTGAGAAAATTTGGATTATGGTCCCTGTTCTGCGTTATGGTCAGAATATGGGGACCTACATTTCATAGTTATAATGGTGTATGATCATGTTGTCTATTATTTGTGGGAAATTTTATATAACTCTCATGTAAGGTGGGGATATGGGCCCACTACTGAGAAACTATTTGGATATTTTGATAATCTATCTCATTATTAATAGGGATATAAGTCAATCCTTATGCATGTTCTACTATTACGTGGTGAGCCTTAGTCAATATGGGAGTACGAGCCTGATCTTGATCCTTTGGGAGGTTACGTTGGTGTCTCTTGGAAAGAGTATGATCCTGAATTGAGGATTATGCTTCTCTCACTTAGTGAGCCCTAATTCAAAGATGAATATGAGCCTGTTTGGAATATGAATTGCCCACTATAATATGCCGATGGACCTCTAAAATGAGACAATAACTACAAGCCTTGTATTTTATTTCCTTGAAATGATGTTGGTATAGACATTAATTAGTGGAGGTAAGGATACAGGGCATGCTTCTGTGATCTGATAGAGTATACCCGCAAGATTCACTAATATGAATATGAGCTTGTCTCGAAGCTTGTTCCTTTCACACCTGGCCAGCTTCATCCAGAATGAGGTTATATGCCCGATGTTCCTTTGGAGTATGTCTATGGACATCTTTGATAGGAAAATATTCATGTACCATTTCTTGTGCCACTCTCACATGGTTAGCCCCGACCATAATGAGGATGTGATCCTGATCCTAGGCCTCTAGATTACATTACCAAACATCTTCGATAGGCATGTGCCCCTATCCTAGGCATGTGCGTCTATCACCTACTGGGCCTTAGTTGGAATGAAAGTATGAGCCTAGTCTGATGCCTCTCCCATCATCAGTATATGTCAATAATCCTCCCAAGATGGGTAAATATTGTGTTCTTGATCTGATACAACCACTTAGTCTTAATGATCAAAGTGTTTCGTTGTCCTGGATATAGGGATAAGAGTATATACATGTCCCTTTATCATCAATATTGTTGGAATACGTCAGCAGTGACCTTTTTCTATAGCTAAAATATATTGGAATTTTAGAAAAGTGTGTGTAGGGATACAAGCCAGCACATTCCCCATCTAAATTATCTATTGACAAATATCTTCAATTGAAGCAGGGATATGTACCCACTTTTTTCCTACATGTTCCATTTGAGTATTTCATAAGATTCATGTGTGGGGTAGGAGTATGAGCCTCCCCCTTTCGTTTCATGGGAATATTTGAACAGAATTTTTTTGTATGAGAAAGTATATTATCTTGCTTGCAAGTTAGAACTTTATTTTCCGAAAAGAATTATCAGTAGGAGTCGGGATATGAGAAATTTCCTAGGATCCAGTGACTTCCTCCTCTGATGAGTCTTCCTCAAAACCAATGAATGGGATTAAAAGGTGGATATGTTTCAGATGGTTCCCTAAAAATGTTACTGATGTGTACCAGTGGACATATGCTAGTGATGATTGTTAACATGCGCCATCCTTAGAAACATAAGAAATGAAAGGGATCCATATTGGTAGTCCCGATACACCTTCATCATATCTGGAAGGTGACGGTAATTGCACACCTAGGATAATCTCCTAAAGTGGTTGGTTATAGAAATTTTGGCCACTGGCTTAGCATTAATATACACTAGGTGATGTGAACTCGCCAATTGTCGTGCTCTATGAATCATATAGTAAGATTCCATGGTTAGGATTGTACCACATCATTAGTACTCCCAGATCATCTTATCCAACACCTACCATTAATTCTGTCAAGAAGGTGATATTTCTTTATCACTCACGGGGGGTCTCTATAGTAGAGGATTTACCAGTGCGAATGTCCAAAGATGATCAAATTTCATCGGATTGGGATTCTACATTCACACAGACAACAAAGAACAAGGTTTCCAATTAGTGTAATGTCAAATGAATAATGTTCTCAATCAGATGTTCATGGTTAATGCAATTGTATTGTATTCCCATTCAAACCATTCTTTTTTTGTGGACTTGTCATCATGAGGATGGAATAAAAGGAATCCCGATTTATGATGGTCTTATTACTTTTTTGGTATATATTGATTTCAAAATAATGTTTCCTAACATATTAATGATGATACTTTCAGAGTTATCTGAATATAGGGGTCAAGAAATATTTCTTCAAGGATTATAACCCAATCGTTTTTTATTAGATATTTTCACATTGGGTTAACCATTGTTTTCATTAGGTTTTGACGTGGAACATGGAATGTGGTTTCCACTAACCGCTTGATTGAGGGGTATTTAACGAACTCACGCAATCATGTGTGTTAGGTTCTCTATTTGTTCTATCTTCCCTAGAACCTCCCAATGGTTCTTTTATCTGTATCAAGGTATGGAACTGATTTCCAAAGGCTGACGGTCATCTTGGTTTTCAAGCCCAACAACTCTTGGGGGTTCGTATTGGTCTAGAGGATGGTAGGATAGGCTCATCACACCATTTTGGGGGGAAATGTTTCCTGCTTCAGGTGTCTATTATAGATTTTAGATATGTTTGTGAATCTATTCCTAATCCCTACACGGGATCAATTACCCTAACAAATGAATCTGATTTTATTTCTCTATCATATGCAAAAGACTGGGATTTCATTAGTGAATATTTCTTCATGTATCTGAGGTTCTTCATCACTATCTGGTAACAGGTTGTTTCTTATATGATGAAGCCATATAACCAACTGCTTTAGAATATTCTCTCATTTGAGGAAGTGATTAATATTCTGAGGACAGTATTGATCCACTAAGATTCATCCGAAATATCTTTTATATTTTTGGAATCGAATTCCAGTTCATTTAACTCTTGTAATTTAACATCCCAAGGAAGGACTTATATAGGTTCTCAAGGAAAACTTCATGCTTTGGTTATCGAGGGATGTCATACATATCTCAAATATAGTGATAATTAGATTCTTTTAGTTCCTTCATTCATGACTTATATATTGGGGTTCCCAATTTCATTAGAGAGACCCGTTGTGAAGATAACACAGTTTTTGAAAATGCCTAAGATCACCTGATCCATGCTTGGTGTGAGAAACAAGGGATAAGAAAATAATCAATGTTATTTCTTTGAGTAAGGGACTTAGATAATGTGATTAACCTGGATGATCAATGTAGAGCTTAAACCATTGAGAGAGGTATCCTACGTATCCTAACTATAGAGGGAATTTGAATTGTTTTATTTATCTTTATTTCAGGGATTATAAACTTTGTTTTTACTAGATGATAAATATGGAACTCAAACCACCAAGAGAGATAGAATATTTATTCTAGGTATGGAAGGAATCATAGTTTCCATAGTTCTTGTTATTTAAGGGCTTTCACATTTATATTTCCTTTCATAGAAGTGATTTATGATGTCAGTGAGGTGATCGTTGCATCCCCCTAAGCCCGCGTGATCCAAGATAGGCATGGGAAACAAGAGGGAATAAATGATTAGCCTTATGGAATATGGATTTCAGACTCGTATATTGGAATAGTAATTGGGGTGTGTAGTATAGAGATCAGGCATTTTGAAGGCGCCCAATGTATCCCAGTTATGGAAGGAATCAAAGTTTTCAAAATTCATTTTATGTTAGGGAATAAACACTGAGGTTTCCTGATTTTTTGGGGCCCACACACCAAGGAAATACAATATTTTCAAGTCATGGGATGCCCTAGTTATCTAGACTTATTATCTAGAGGACATCATATGACCCATTTGGCATGTCTTGGGGGTCATTGCATCACCTGACATGACACATATGGCGGGTGTCATGAGAGGTAGTTTGGCATAGCTCAAGGGGTGTCAAGTGTCTTGGATGAAACATCAGGGATACATAGTGAGACCTGACAAACATGTCTGAATGGAATCTAGAGTCTCAAATGACATGAATAGAGTGAGTCACGGGGACTTGGTTATGATGTCCAGATACATTCATGAGACTCAGCTTCCACAGACATACACTGTTATGTGAGTCAAGAAATGCATTCGAAGGATGTCTCAAGTCCTAGGTGATAGACCGAGAAGGTTCTTGAGATCAAAGTGGCATCCACAAGGGGGGGGACAGTGTGGCTTGTCCTACCATGTCTCATGTATTTCACATGTCCCAGATTCCATGTTAAAGGAGTGTTGCAAGATCTGAGAAAAGTTTCCTGTTATTGTCACGTGTCTCTATGTGACATACGAGAAGCCTCTGAGGGTCAGTGAACAAGTCTTATGATTAATCCTTTCATCTTTGATATTGGTACATACACTTTTATTACTAAGGACTTATATGTATTTAGTATCAGTTTATTTATGTCTCGCTTCATTTGGAGGAAAATGGTTATGTTCTTCACATGTCATGCCCGAAGTCCTACACATGATCAATGAGTGATAATGAGAATCACATTGTGACTAGATTATGACTACTCTTTTATCCCACTGGTATATTACCTAACAAAATGTTGTTTGATCACATGATTGCTTCGATTAGTCCATTGATGTCGACAGTGGAATCCAGCAGACTCAGGGTGTTTGTTCAGATGAAAATCTAAACCTTTTCATGTTGAGGTGGGGAATTTATAGGCCTCTCTACCACATATGCTCACTAGTTTGTGGGGAGTATCTAGAACATGTCCAGGAAGGAGTTTCCACAGGGTCCTGGTGCCATGTGGTTTCTCAAGTCTCTGATGTGGAATAATAAAGAACGTACACTTATTATTAGAGATCATAAGTCTCCTTCTTCATTGTGTCCTTTAATAGATTATTACTAATTATTGAGTATTTTTTAAAGCAGGTGGTTATATCTAATTACCTCTATGTTATTATGTTGACAGTTCTAAGGGACATCACAAGATCTAACTACTAGTGGGATGAAACATCCTATACATTGGGTGAATTGTCATGTGGTCTTTCGGGATAATGATATGGGTACGTTGGGAGCATCTTATGACTTTCATTGACTGTTACTACCTCTCACCTTTTCCTTTCAAACCCCCTTTGTT
The DNA here is from genome assembly GCA_963277665.1 of Viscum album. NCBI lineage: Eukaryota > Viridiplantae > Streptophyta > Magnoliopsida > Santalales > Viscaceae > Viscum > Viscum album. The sequence goes on along the minus strand of OY728119.1, from coordinate 171,521,998 downwards.
TGATGAAATAAATTTTAGGAGTCATGTGTGATTTCATTTCTTATTTCGATGTTATTTCTTAAATTTTTTTGAAATGTGTCGAGTGACCAATATTGTTTGCATGGGGGTGCATGAGTGTTTCATTAAAAAAATCATTCATTTATCCTGATGTGCCGTGGATTTGTCGTAGGCCCTTTACATAGAAAGGACGAAAAGCCAAAGGGCTCTCCTCTGGCGAGGAGGACGTGTCACTAAGAACTCACGGTGCCTTGCAGATTCTCAGGGGCGATCCACGTATCTTTTAGTAACTATGAACCCCTCTCCCCTCCCCCATTTTATCCACATTGTTTTATTTTACAATGGTCGGCGATCAAGAGATTTGGAATGAGTAATGTCAATGATTTTCACTCAATTTTTTGATGGCGTATCGCATGAAGAAAATTGGTCATATGGAGAGTGTGCAAGCATGTGGTGAAAAGATCTATTTTTCTATATTTGGAGCACCATATATTTTTCTAGAGACTACCGAGGACTTCCATACAGTAGTAATGATAAGGCAAAGGGATTCTATGTGGTTTTTCGGTGTCTCTCAAATCGCTTGGGGTGCACGTCAAATATCTTTCAATATCCGCAAACGCCTCTTGCCAACTCCCATTAATCTCTTTCGATTTATGTGATGATGGATCGGAGGTGATATGAGATTTCGTAAATATCACCAAAGTATTTTATTCATCACATTTATAATTTGATGCATGAGCTTCATGACCACTACGGGTCTTCCTTTGATTTTCTTCTTTATTTTTAATGGATTTATGATGTTTTTTATGATCTATCTAGTGTCAAACCATATGGCCTGGGGGCGCTCATTTTAATTTCATCACGAATCCATCAGTTTTGTGTCAGTTTATCTCATGTTTAATATGGAATATTGGAATGGCATGTGCTCCTTGACTTGGTCATTCACTTGGTTTTCCTATGGCATGTGGCATGATTAATGATGGGTCATTAGATGACATGTAGACATTGTTAGGGAGAGTTTCATGACAAGAATTTGATGTACCGCATGTTCAGTGATGGATCTCGAAATGGTGTGAAAATATTTCCAAGGACAGTCACTTTGATCGCCTTTGATATGTCATGTGTTCATGGATATATTATTCCATTGCTTGATCATGGGTGTTTTCATGTCTAATCAACATGCCAAAGGGTTCATGGAAAGTGTTGAAAAGAATCATAATGTTTTCTCATAACCAAAGTCACTTGAATAAGTTGTGTGGTTTATTATTTTCATGAGGGTGACTTATGACATCCAATTCCACATTAGGCCTCATAGAAGGGTTTGAGCGATAATGACCCGAAGATGCATGTGGTGTATTTACTTTGTTCACATGGAGATATTAAGTGAGACATGGAGATCATGATGTGCACAAGAATATGAAATGTGTGCTATGTGTAATTCCTATGGATCGACATGATACATGAATCCATTAATATTATTCGGGTTCAACTTTTGGAAATTCCTCAAATAATTTTTTTATGAATTTGATCATATTTTTACAATGAGTTGATGCCCACCATTATTCACAAAATCAGTTATATAGAAATTCAATATTCAATTAAGTAGAGGCAGGACAGTGATATATTCTTGGCTCATGTTCTTATGACTGAATTTTTACACAAGGTGAATTCACTCTCCATAAGATAGGGTACACGAGGCCACATCATTTCACAAGACTAGTTTTGTGCTACCTTGGATTTTCAAATTGATGCTTAAAAAGAGGATTGTGGTATCTCACCACTTATCATGAATGAATACGTGATGAAATTCCATCATAAGTCACATATTGTAACCATTATATAGGCTTGTGACACTCTGATTTACATGGAAAACAATAGCTCTATTCGAAGCAACATCAGATTTTCATGATGGATCAAAATATTCCCTTCCTTCTGTATGAAATATTAGGTGGTTCCTTAGCTTCTACTCCCAATCAAATGGATTTAGTCTGACATGAGCTTCTTCGTGTATCCCAAATGCGATGTCATGATGCTCTACATCAAACTTATTGAAAGAGAATAGCTTCTCAGAATGGTAGATGCCACCTGATATTGATCACCATTTAGTATTTATAGGTGAAATCATGCACTTTATTTGAACATTGGAATATAGAATTGTGTCTAACAAATATTCTCCACCACTAATCACATTAAACTACTAATATTCATAGATGATGGAAAATTGAATCATCCCCAGGCAGTGCAAAGGTTCACCATGCTTAGATTTAAGGAGACCTCTTCTCTTCACATATCACCATCTCTATGAAGTGAGTGATATTCTCAATTCTGAAGGATAGGATGGGATTCCTCATTGCCATCATCTAGACTTCATATGTGTTAAAACAAACATAAATCATGAGGGGGTGAAGATGAATTATACCGTACATATTTGGTTCTCGAATTGTGCGTCACATAAGGTGTTGGATCAATTTTCTAACTCCCTCATATTGGACCTAGAATAGGTTGACGTATATCACACGTTCTGATCTCCCTATGGTGGAAATTGATATGGTGGTCCGAACCTGAGAAAATCTAGTGTAAGAAGGATCATTTAGTAGACCTTCTATGAAATCTCCATTCTAGGTGTGGTAGGTAGGCTAGAACCCTAGATCCTGTGAGGTTGAATAGGTTCTTTTGGTGGCGGTGTTTTATCCCTCACGAGATATGCACCACTTCTAAAGAAATAAACATTCCCATTTTGTTTCGATTATTTTATAAATTGTCATTTTTTTTATTCATAACTCCTAATAATAACTATAACAATAAAATTTCTTCAATTTTATAAACAATTCACACACCCTGATAATAATTATTATGATCATCTAATCACTTGCATGTGTCCATTTATAGGAAAGTGTGTGGAACATGATTCAACACCACCTATGAATTCCTTTAATATTAAGGAAAATACATCTAATAGTTATTAGGATTGGAAAATTTTAAAAGGTAAAGATAATATAGATGAAAAAAATATAGGAGTACTGTACTATTATAATGTTACCAAAAATTATTAAAATAATAAGTAAATATTTAATTTTATAAAATATAATATATAAATATGGTAAAACTAATGACCTCAATAATTTCATTTAAATTGGTTACATCAGGATTGGTACTTGATTGAATGTGCTGATAGATATAGTTAAATGGAAAAAAATTATTAAATTTAAGAAAATTGTTTGGAAAGACATTAGGTTAACATTAGGTTTTAATTCTATATTCTACACGAAAAAATAATTAAATTAAAATTTAGACTTTATTTTACCATGAATAGTGCCATTATATAAGAATACATTTAGATGAAGTCCACGCCAATGGTCACTAGAAAAAATTAGAAATTTTTATACACTTCTTTCAAAAACTCATTTTAAGGATATTGATGGGATATTAAAACATCACCCACCATATATGTATGCACAAATCAAAAACCAAGAAACCTAGGATTCACTTTTTTTCCATTGAGAGGTTGATGTATTTAAGCTACATTGTATTTGGTATTATTATTTTTTGATATTAAATGTATTAACAAATTTTATTTATAATTATTAATTTATAAAACGTCAATGGAATAAAAAAAATTACCTTATGCATCAAGTCAAATATACCCCTACCATTATGAATTTATATGGTATGACTTATTTAAAAAAAATCAATGTATTATAAATCTATAGAAAAACTTTTATGTGATATGAAATAATAAAAAATTATATTTCATTATTTTATATAGATATATTGTTTTGTATCTCACGATATTTCTATCCCACATCACATGATATTGACGAAGTCCAATTTTAGTAGGTTTGGGGAAAATTGTTTACAAATACACAGAAATTAGGAGAATCCAAAGAAAGTATAACATAATATAAAATTATTCATCTTTAAAAAAATATTACATTACAATGAAAACATAATTTCACATATACATTTTATCCATATTAGAGAGACGAATCATCAAATATTGTACATGATGGATAACTAATTTTAGTGGATTTAATATAACTAGAACAATATGGGTGCATTAAAGGTATATGTTTTGTAATTTCACCTCCATCATACATTAATAATGTAGATACAAGTGGAAGATATTTGTTATAAAATAAAAAAACATAATTGAAGACATAGTTATTTTAATAGGTAATGTTAGTTCATATGATGATGTAATAAATATGTATCATCAAACGGATCAATGAGTAAAATCAACATAATAACAAACACAACATAAATATCCCCATCAATAGTGAATCATTCCTTTATTATAAAATTATTCACTTTACCTAATAATCACTTTTTTGATAAAAATTTATAATAAAATTAAATCATACTATTTATGATACTTATACTATTTTAAAATTTTACATGGAGAAATTAGTTTAGATTTATATCTACAAGAACCCATTATCTATTTATTCTGATAGGTACTTTTTTAAATATATAAAAAATATTCTATATGATAAAAAGCATCAAAAATGTCACATGATAGTATGGATTTTTTTAGATCTTGAATTGATCACACAAAAAAACCTATTCCCTATCTTGATCTTGAGTTTTGAATGGTTGACCATGCTATTGTAAAAATAATATCCTGATCTTTTAACATTATAAACATACAATGTGATAATTAATTATGTTCTTTCCAATTTATTTTATATCAGAAATTTTTTACAATTAATGAATTTTTTTTAAACTAAGATTTTTTATTAATGAAGGAAAAACAAAATGGAAAAAATATTTGATCCAGGACAATATGAAGGATCAACAATTGACCAAAATTACCCTTCAAGAGTATATTTACCCCACCAATTGAACTACAAAATATATTAATTTTTAATTTGCATATTTATATATGTTCTAAAATAAAAATAAGGCCAATATTGAATTTTAATAACAAATGTATAGAGATCCCATTATTGACATGATTAGTCTTGAGAATGTAAAAGAAATTCTCAAGCATGAAAGGAGGGTATAATTTATTATGAATGTATAAATGAGGTATATTTTCATAGTTTATTTATTCTATATTTGATCTATAATTATTATTATAGTTTAATATTGTATATATTTTTTAAAGCATTATATATGAAACAAATATAAATGGAATACCATGTGGATAATAATTTAAATTCATTAGTCCTTATCTCTCATCCATACACAAATATCATTGAATGAAGATGGAATTTTAGTAAGAGAACATCATGTATAAGAAACCTTTGAAGTGAAAATAATAGTTTTCATAGTACTATTAATACCTTTTATTTCATTGTAAACCACTATAGTCTAATTATATAAAATCTAGTTTTAATTTTTCCCAATACTAGATTTTTTTTATTTGTAGGAATCATCTGATTTTAATTACAATAAAATTAGATACTCTGAGGTTGTCTTTGTTTGGGATCTAATGGATGAATATCCAACACTTTACCATAGATGATGTCAATTATGCATATGTAATAAAATATATTAAACAATTTATAGATAAAATCTAAAATATATTTTTTATATACCTTTTAACAAGAATTTTTTTTGGATATCATATTTTTTTGATTTCATCGAAACCATTGTATTAGTAAGACCAATGCACCTAAGAAGCATGTAGATGTATACAACTATATAAGTATTATGGTATACATACTAATATTTCTGTATCCAAATATATATATATGGAAATAAACGGATTATTTTTCTAAATGTCTTTATTGAGTAAAAATAATAATTACAGCACTTGTGGTTATTACATTTCTAAATTTAAGAAGGATATCATATTCAATTCATAAACTAACATCATCGAAGATGTAATTTTTGATGTAATAAATATTTAGATTAAAACATTTATTAACTACTTCTACAACAATAGTTTATCCAATACTATGAGGAAAATAAATAATCTACATATTTATATGAGGGACTAGATTTTTTCTAGAATGAGTGTGTTTCTTAAATGGCGTAATAATGATTAAAGACATCATAGAGATTTTATTTCCTATCATGTTTGTATTTTTTTACTTCAAAGAGTTCTTGATGATTTGTTATATACACATATTATTTAATTAATTTTCATATAATTTTAAATAAAATTTATAGAAATTCGATATAAAATTTAATTTAATCTATCTTAATAGGAATAAAAATATATATGGATTATTGCTTTTGAATAAATTGCATAGTGATGTTATGGATTTTAGATTAAAATATCATGTTTTCTTGATTTTTCTTATATCTAGGCCCATTTGTGAAATTTTATAGAAAAATTAATATATATCTATCTCATAATATTCAAATTCAATAAATAAAATGTCAAAACATTTCAAGGGGTAGGGAGTATTGGAATTAAACTTGACAACTAGAATGAAAAATAAGGGTAGATGAAATAAATTTTTTTAGATTGGTATGTTATCCTACAAAGACACATAATATTAATTACTAATGTATTCTAGAGAACATTGGAGTTATTCCATTTTATTAAAAGATTACTGAGACTATCCTAAGAACAATTTGATAGGTGAGAAGAATGCCTAGGTATGAAAATGTCAACAAGGTTAGATTAATTTAAAATTCCCTTATTAAAATTATTTGAGGCCAACCTAAAAAGAGATTTTAGTAAAAATATTTATTGTCATATTTATAATGAATAAAACAATTCCAAATTATATTGATACATTATGACAAATATATTTGATTCTTGTGTTATGTAAATAAATTAACTAACATCAATATAATATGTAGTGTGGCCCATAATGACCTATATCACTATGTGTTCTGAATTATTTGAGGGGATATTATTTTTTTCATTTTGTGTGGGTTTATTTGTTTTTAATTCTCAATCATATTGGTATTAAAAATATTTATGAAACCTTATAAATTATTATTTGACATGTTTGATAGCCTATTTAGTGTCTCGAGTATTCTAGAGGACCTCATGATAGGTTTGGAGTGACTAGGATGCTGAAAAAATAAGTTTCATGTCATTCATAGAATGAAAATATTTTCACATTCATAAATAATATGTTAGATTAACAACCCACCTACATAGAGAAGGTTTTACGGATTTCACCCTTATTTAGGTAATGAACACATGTTGTGGATTTCATAAAAAAGGCCAATGTGGATTCTAAATTAGATACCCCATGGGGATTATTTCATAATGGACACATGAATAGTTGTGGATGAAGAAAACCCCCACTCCTATATCCTTCAACATGGTCTAGTGTGTATTCTGGTGGTTCTTTATAGTGGTTAGAGTTAGGATCTCATCTTTCATTATCCTTTCTTCTCCTATATAGTCACTGTTTATTTTTATTCATATTGTCTAGGGTTCAAATGAACAATTTCACTATACAATGGTGAAGTAAATATGACTAATGAGGATCTCATATGGGAAACATAGATAATTTCCTAAGTGTGTATATTCATGATTCCATTTATCATTTAACATGATTTATGGTACACAGTTGATTGATTTAGATATTTATGTAAATTTCATTTAAATTGGTCGTAGATTTTGGTACTAATTTTGGGATTTTTTTCATGGATTAGACCTAAGGGTTTGTTGGGGACGGACCACAACCCATTTATTATGTTTTTTTAATCATTTCATTACCCCGTAAGATTGGTTACTATAATTCAAAAATGAATTTTTGGTTCTATACGTTTGGTTAAATTAAAGAAAGGGATTTACTTTTAAAGAATGTTATTCTATACTCCATAGAGTTTAGAATGAGATTTAGAAAGATTTATGATCATCAGTAGTTGTAGTTATCCTTGTATTAACTTTATTTTATTGATTAATTGCAAATTTTAATTACTTTGACTCATTATTATTATCTTCCTATATTTTTCATATTATGTATGATATCTAAATACATTGGATGTTGGATCAGGTACACCTAATAGTTATAATGGACTATTTTTCTTACTTGAATGTTTTATGATGGTTCCATCATCAAATAGGTTTTTCTTTCCCTATTTATGATGTTTTGGGGAAATTAATTAGATTTTGGAAATAAGATATATTTTTTAAAAAAATTATTTTGGATTTTTTTGAATAAAGTTTATTTTTAATTAGGGTAATGGTGTTATGTTAACAAGTTTTTAAATTTAATTTTAAAATGAAAATTTGGTTTTCAAAAAACTATGATGGTATTTTTCATAAGGCCCTCGTATGAGTAAAAAGAAACATGATTCCTTTTTAAATTGTTTTAATATATGATTCTTAATTTGGTTTAAAGTAATTTTTAATGGCATGAATGGATATTTCTATTATCCTTGTGAGTTTGATTTCCTGTATTCGTATTCCTCTGTGATTATGGTTCTTTATGATTGTTTTTTCCTGGTGTATGTTGTTTCATGATATTTCTTATTATCTGGGAAGCACTGTGAGAACATTTATTGTCTTATAAAAGTTGTGGGCTGGTCTATATAGGTGTAGTTTACCCCTTAGGGATAGAATATTGGTCTTAATGACCCTATTAATTGATTTATATTCTAGACTAGGTCTGCAGTGGTTAGTTCTTAGTGACGATTTAGTGAAATGTACAACTATATTCATGAACATTTTTCGATTTCCTACACACACCGTACGATTTAAAAGTTATAGACAAAATATGCTAGTGTGGGAGAAGATCCTAAGGCATGCACTATCTCTATATAAGATATCTTATAAGGATTTCAATGGGAGTGATAGTATCCTATTATCTATCAAGCCTAACCATATCCAAAGTAATAGGGTAGTGGTCACATAATTGGAATTTTTTGGTGAGATAGCTTGAAAAAATATGTTATGAGTAGGATGAACATCATTGTTAGATTGAAGTTTGTTCATTCATTTGTGTGATTACTAAAACGAGATATATGTTTGGTCTAAGTACCTCCATCATTAAGTTGTGGTTTTTTCTGAGCTGTTACAAGATGTTATTTTTTCTAACCTAAATGGAGATGTTAGAGCTTAGTTATATTGCATTTATTACTGAGAATAGTTGGTATTATATTATTATGTGATTAAACATGACCTGAAACCATACTTTATAGATTCATTCATGGTTTGGATTTTAGAATGTGACATCAAGATTCTAACATGGTGGTGAAGAAGGTAATTTTTAGGTTATAGAACATGGAGAATTCCAGAATGGTTATAAAGTATTCATTGATTGGGTTATGGTATAAGGTGGATTCTAACATTGTTCTGGAGAAATTATTTTGAAGGTCTTGGTAGCAGTTGGATCCTGAAATGGTTCCATTTTTGGTATTCATGTATATGTATGGTGAATTATGTTTCTACGTTGGTGTGTTTCACAACCACGACTGTATATATTTATTTTTATTGCATAAAAATACCATTGATAAAAAAATACCCTACTTATTGGTATAATTTGGGGATTCTGACCTATTCATTGAACATACCCCCTATAGACGTACATATAACACAATGTTACCTTCCTTCATGTATTCTTTGAATCATGGTTCAGTTTCCATTTTTTGGGTTAATTTTATACTTCTTAGGAATGGGGAGCCATTTATGGGTAAAATGTTGTAACTTATAGGGATATTTGAAGGTTCTGATTAATGTATTTTGGTTAACATTTCATAAATGGATTCTTAGGATTATCCTAAGGACCAAAGATCATTACGTTTTGGTTCGTAATTTTTAATTATAAACTAAGATGATCACAACTGAATTGAGACATTCATATCCTGAATGATTTACACAATGTGAATATTTTATAGGGAATATATAGTGAGTCTTTTTTAGGGAATGAAAGGTTTATTGGAAGTGAAACCATTATATATAATTAAAACCTTTATTTGGTTTATTTTAATTTCTGAGGTGACCCATTTTCAGTTTATTTATAATTTTTTGGATTTTACACAATGAAATGGATTCAAAATGACAAATCCTCGGGTCCTATAGCTTTAAGAATACTACCTGAATGAATCTTTTTGAAATTGGGAGTTTATTATGTCCTCTCAACCCCATGGTGATTTTGGCTGATTTTTTTCTTTTTCCTGCTCTTACATCACTTATTTTTGTGTTTGAATCATGTTTCAGTTGCATCACGTAACCATGTTAATTAGTATTTATTCTTCTTCATTTACTTTGGCCACTATGGAAGAATTGTATGTGTTTTTTATTCAGATTCATAATGGAGTGTTTATTTCTATTGATTATTTGTATTTTCATATAATTCTATATATTTTTACGGTTGATATGTTGTTCTTCAATCTCTATATTCGAAGGAATATAGTTTGTCATCACACTTGAAGTAGGTGTTTCTATGAAAGTTTTTCTAATTCATGAATTACTATTATTTCTTATTTATCCATTTTGTTTTATAATTTAAATTCATTTTACATCATGTGAAAAGTGGTTTAAATTAAATGTAATCCTGGTTTTTGAAATGGAAGTTAAAAAACATTTCACATTGGGAACCCTAGATTTTACTGGAAATTGACATCAGTAACCTTAGTGTGAGGCACAAGGGAAAAGTTTTTGATATCAAAAGACTGTGGGAGTAATCAATACTATTTAGAACCTCCATTTTCTATGTTTTGGATTCTTATATGTCAAGAACATATTCTCATATACTAGAGACCAAATGGAGGTATTTTTCTTATATACATTTTTATAGTATGAAGGTTTATTTCATTGTGATATGATCACAAGTTTATTAAACCTATTTCTCTTTTATAACTCATATATTCTGGGAATTTGTGAATTTAGTGTGTATTTATAGTAAATAAAGTTATGCTTAAAAGTGTTTTGTTTTGAAAAAATTGTTTATAAGCTTTATTTTTTATAGAGATAGAATTTGTGAATTCATGGTATTAAAAAATATATAAATTGTTTAGTTGTATAGATTTGGGATATCTAACAACAGACTACTTTTTCATTTTTGGAGTAGTAGTCCTTATTTTTTAGGACCTACTGAAAGGTATGTGCATCATATATTATGAAAAGTTATCTTTCCATTTTTCATCATCATCGTTGGGTGTATTTGTTTTTGAGGGGTTGTGACATGAAGACTTCTTTCATTTAGTATATTTTATCATTGTGTTTGGGATGAGATAGGTTCAATGATTTATCCTCATTGATATTTATTACGTACTTATATGTTTTACTTTTATTCTTCATAATTTTTACATGAGACTTGTGCTTCCATTCTATTTCTCAACATGTGATAGACCACCATGGGTGAATTTTCTTGTTGACCTGGTCTGGTTCATTAAAAATTGGAATCAAAGGGAACACCCAACCTAAAGTATCATTGAAACTGCCATGTTTTGGTTTAGTGTTTTGGTATACCAATATTAGGAAGATCATAATTTTGGTAGTGAGTTTGGAAAAGGGGCCTGAACAACTCACATTCATGTTTGAATCCACATTACCATTGGTGATTAGAGACATTTTCCAGGATTGAGTATTGTTATTTAAAGTTATTTGAATGAACTATATATGGGGTATATTTAAATGGACATATTAATTTTGTAAAGGAATGTCAATTTTTGGATAATTCATAATTACATGAAATTATTATTTTTGAATGAATTGATATCGATACCTCTAGTTGTCCCTGTGATTTTCAATTCTACCCATGACTAATAGGTTTATTTCTTGTGATTTATAGAAAATTACTCCTAGAAGAGGTATTCTAAATCCTAGTGAGGAGGCTGTGAGAGATTTTCAATAAGTAAATCATATGGTGGGACCTTATTTGAATGAAATTTTAACATAGATTATTAAGACTATGGGTTAAGATGTTTTCAAGAACCCAGGATGAGCAGTTGAACATTGTGCATAATTTTCAAATAAGCATCCAACTATCATCTATGATTATATAAGAACCTATAAATATAATGAACGGATTTATAGGATTGATAGGATCTTCACATTTTTTAATAATTATAAGGATTCTATTGTGTTTTTTTACATATATTCTTGAATGACTAAGAATGTGATGGTGGGACTCTATTGTGAAATCAATGTTGTAACACCCTGATATTTTATAAGAAATATTTTTTTGTTTTTATGTCTTATGTTAGACACAACACCAAAGGAATCTTTCACAGCACACAATACAGACTTGGCTTGCATTACACACAATCACGACCTTCCTCGATAGCGTGTGTAGTACGCAATACCGGGTTTCACTAAACAATTATATATTATTATGGACTAACCGTTATGACAGTATTATTCATCTTACACATTTTCTAGAATATGGTAAGAGAACAAAATAAATTTTTCAGGTAAAATAAGTATTTTTCAAAAAAATGCAGTTTTGCCGCCTTTTGATGGAGCACCCAAATTAAATCTAGTTTTTGACATGTTTATAAGTTCAATTTGACAAAATAAAATTCTTATTTTGAATCAGGGTATAAAAATTTACTTTGGATAAAATTTTGATATTATTCTGATAACTTTTATATTTTGATGAATAGTAAAAATACCCTAATTTTTAATTAAAAACAACATTTTTCCATGAAATAATTTATATAATTAAATTATAATATTTAATGGTTTTAAAGTATAAATAGAATATATTTTTACCATTTAATATAATTTATGTCATTATCACCAATTTCACATTGAATTCATAGGTAAAAACATTTCAATCTTTGGCAATGTTTTAACTTCTAAAAACCTATTTTCTTAACAATGGGATTTATTTAAAATTAATTACTGCAACTTATATATTTTGAATTTTTTAAATTGGATTCCATATTGGGAATCAGTGAGTCCAAATTATGTTAATAGGCTACTTTTTATTTTTGGGCATTATGAATAGTAACTATGGTAAATTTTATTTACAATAGTTAAAGGTAAATCAGGTAATTAAGGGTAAATATAAGATTATAAAGTTACCCTAAAACCTGCCAAAATCCTCTAGGATGACTAAAAGTAGACCCATATCAACTAAGAGTCGGATTAGATTCATTTAATGGACATTTTACCATGAAAATAATTTAATTAATATTAAAACCAAAGAATGTGACAACATGTCACTTTCTTAAATCTTATAAGTATAAAAATATTAATTTAGTGATAAACTTAATAAAACTTCGAACATGAATAGTCTCCAAAACTCTAATACCATTATCTACATCATAGGAATTTATTTAGTATTTTTAGTGATTAAATAATTATCATTAATTATGCCACAATAGTGATGTTGAAATTATTTTATTAATTAAAATATCAAATAAATGGTATTAAAAATAAAAAAATAAATATTATATGAACTATTTAATGTACTCCAATAATTTTCTAGATAAATATGACATTTTATGAATCTATTAAAGCTTTTAGTTCGAACATATCTTCTGTATATATTTAATTTAAATTAAAATAATTTAATAGTATCAAAATTGACACTATTGTAGTTTATAAATATAACATATTATAAAATTGTTTAAAAATAACATAAATATTTAAAAATTATAAATTAAACTTTATATGGTCTAAAATGTCATTAAGTGTCAAATTATAGAAAATTCACAACACATGTAATTATATATAATAATTTCAAATTTAAAATTTTTTTACCCAAAATAAAATTAAATTGATAAATAAAGATAAATCAAGTTGATAACGTTTAAAATAAATTTCTAACATGTCTAAATTTTATTGTATGATGAGATTACAACCCTATATCATCTAAGCTTTGGATATGAGTAATTTTGGAGGTTTTTAAGTGGGGTTGGGATTTAATATAAACTAATATTTCTTATATTTCCGAAGATGCCCCGCTCCTCCCTTATAAAAGGGCACCTCCTCCCTCTCCTCCTCACACCAATTTGAGCCTTCAAGCTCGAACCATACCTGCCCATTTCACTTCCCCACTTCTCGAGAAACATCCTAGAGGTCCTGGTCTTCTTCAAAGACCAATTTTAATGCCCTAAGCGGAGGTCTCGAAGAGGCGCTTCAAATAAGAGGTAATGTATGTTACCTATTCTTTCAACCTTATTTCTTCTTCCACTTCTTCTTCATTAGTTGTTTCATTACGAATTAATAACATATGTAACACTCATATACTGATATGTTATTATAAGTATGAAACAACCCTATTTCACCATCTATCCATCCTACAGAAAATGAAATCACAGCGCGTGCGTACGTACAGAATACCGTCTCCACGCCGTGGTGTAATCTATTTTCCATCACCACCTTACTTGGATGGGTATAATGGTGCAAATAAATAACTATATATGAGTATTGTAAAGTGTTTTTGATTCTGAAATAGTATACATACACTCCAATATAATTCCACGATCATGGGAACGATATCATTGCTCATGTGTACGTACGGAATACCGTCTCCACGATGTGATGCGATTCATTCTACATAATCTTCATTTCATAATGATTATATAAATGAATTTAATGAATAAATATGATATATAGTACACTAATACCATTCTGGAAATGATTTATCTATAACCTAAAGAGAAGAATATGAATTTATTTGACAAAACACGCATAAGAACAAAAAGTAATAAACACCTGAATAACAAGTAGTAATGAAATATTACTAATAAGAAGCTAAGAATATGACCATATATGATATCATAAAAATACGTATGATTCTGTAATAAGTCAATAACATTATTTCAATCATTATACAAGAGGTTTGGACAGTTACGAAGAAAATCGGTCCTAAGGTATGGGAAAATATCACAATCTCATTTTTATCAGAGATTGTTTATACTTTGGTATTTACTGGGGTGTATTTTATCATCCACATCCATGTTCCATCAATATGTAATATTGTTTCCAATCACGTACAATTTTTTAAATCCAATTTTACCCTTGGTGAGTTTTTAGTAAATGATATGAAAGGAATCTTTTGTCGTTTTTCATACGAGGTACTTTTTGACTTTTTCAACAAAAGTACGAGAAGAATGTTTTGTTTTAACTTATACAGCATGAATGGATTTTAAAATAATTATTTCCAAGATGCTTCATTTAAATGTTTTCATATTTATTTTTAATCAACTTCCTTTAGTTTAAAATTTTATGACATGTTAAGAAAGGAAAAAAAAATTGAAGTAGAAAGGATATTTTCTTCAAGAATGGAGTTCAAGTGTTTTATAAAAATTATTTTCCATCTAAGATAATATAGGGTTCTGTTTCTATACCTATTATTACATTGATTTGATTATGTTGTGATGAAAGTATTTTTATGAATTCATTTATCTTATATGAATTGTTTTATGATGTCACGATGTTTAAGAATCCCATTTTTATTACATGGGTTATGCAATGCTGTATGATTTAGGATTTTGTGGAACACATAATAATGTTATCATTATGAGATGGGTGGGACCTATATATCCCTCCAATGCATTGGGTAAAGATTTTATATCTCATTAGATAGACATGGCTGGAACAACAGGTTAAATCGGTTCAGTGAAACAGGACTGAAACGAGGAGTGATCTCGGTTCAGAAATGGACTATGTCCACTAAGATAGTCTTGGAAATGATTCTTGACTAATAAGAAATGATTCTCTATGATGATGTGTGTATGCCACAAATTTTCATGTTTTATGTTATGATTATTGGGATTACATTTCACTGCCATGATTTATCCCATGTTATGAAATTATGATCACTTTTTCTGGTCAAGATTTTCAAAATGTTATGTTCTTATAAATTTGATGTAATTGATATTTCTTTTGTTTACCCTTACTGAGAATTTGAACTCACCCTTTTGTATGTTTTATTTCCCCAGGTTAGGAATAAGGGTATTAAGTAAGATATGCCAAAAAGGGACTATAGATATGATGAAATAAATGGGAGACAATGTAGATGCTTTATGAATCATTTGTTTATGTTTCCCAGTTTCTGAAGACACTATACCTATACAGTCCTTTCATGGTTTTGTTATATGTTGTAATAATTATGCTTCAATTTTGAAGTATTAACCATGTATGTAAAGTGTGGGTCGTTATAGTTGGTACCCGAGGAAAGGTATAGTCAACCTTTGGAAACTAGGATGTGAAAGCCTTTGTAAGAAACCTAAGGATACGCCTAAGCATAGAACACAATCATAGTGTTTTAGAAATGGCCATGAACAACCTATGATAAGACCTTAAATGTGAAATTTTATTCATGATTATGTGGTTTTCATATTATAATTTGTGTTACACACACAATTCTTCTTGGTTTTAGTCAATGGCTGGAACCCGAAGGAACCGTGTTAATGCGGAATGCGACGGGCAATGCAATGATTTCCCCCCTGAGAAACCAAACGTTATGGTAGATGGAATGCAAAATCCTGTAGACATTCTCACACAACTTTCTCAAGCTATGAATCATGCAGGACTTCCAAATGAGCAAAGGAAGAGAAACATTCTGTTGAATCCTTCTTGAGGCAGCGTCCACCTTTATTCAGCGGGTCTTCTGATCCATTAGTGGCAGAACAATGGATTGGTACCACTGAAAAGATATTTTCAGTTCTTCAATGTTCTGAACATGATAAAGTCATCTTAGAAGTGTATCGTTTGGAAGGTGATGCTGATCAATGGTGGAATCTTATTAAGAATACGAGGAAAAGGGATGAAATTGAGTCTATAGAATGGGACAAGTTTAAGAACTTATTTTTCAATAAGTATTTCCCTCATATTCTTCAAAAAAAGATGGAGAAGGAGTTTCTTGAACTAAAACAAAAGGATGATGAATCTGTTGGTACCTACAAAGAAAATTTTACAAGACTTGAAAGGTACGCTTCCGGAATTATTATCCAACCTGAGAGTAAAATCGATCGATTCTTTAGTTGCTTAAAACCAAGTCTCCGAAGGGCGTTATCCATAAGGGACTTCAATAGCTACGAGGAAATTGTTCGATGTGCTCTCAAGGTTGAGATGGAGATTGGTGTAACCCATTAGTCACATGGGATTGATAAGAAGAGGAAAATGGACTTTGAATGAAAATCTAAAGACCACACTAAAAAGAAGATGAGTATTCCATTATGATCAAAGTGTGGAAAGAATCATGGAGGAAATTGTCTTAAGGGGACAAGAAAATGTTATATGTTTTGAAAAGAAGGTCATCTGGAATTTTAATGTTGAAATAATGGGTAGAAGTTGTCTAATGATGCAAACAAAGGAAGGGATACACAGAATGAACCAACTACACTTCAATGTTTCAAGTGCAAGGAGATGGTTCATTATGCACATAAATGCCCAAATCCATGTGTTGATGATGATGATCGACGTTAACAAACACTTAAGGCCAAAGAAAAAGGAAAGCCACAAGCAATTACTATCGGCGATGTGGAGTATGACAATGAAGTGGTGAGAGGTACACTTACCATCCACTCTAAAGTAGAAAATGTTTTATTTGATTCTAGATCCACCCACTCCTTTATTTATGAAGAATTTTTTAAGGGTATCTCCATATTACCTCAACAATTAGATGTTGAGTTGGTTGTGACAACTCATAATGGCACAACAGTCGCATCAAAAGTTTACAATTCTTCTCTGATTGATTATTATGGGAAATTGATTCTTAAAAATATTGTGATCCTTCCTATAGTGGAATTTGATGTGATTCATGGCATGGATTTTCTTTCTCTATATGGATCTCATATCAATTTCCAAATAAGGGAACTCACATTTCATATTCTAGATCAATCTATGATTTTACATCGATGCAAGGATGAACATAACCTTCCAGTGGAAATTTCATCCATCTTATGGGTATTGATTCCACTAAATGGAGGTTATTTATCTCAAATGGTTGGAGAGAAACTCACGATTAATAATATGCCCATTGTACGGGAATTTGATGATGTCTCTCCGGAGGAATTGCCAGGTCTTCCAGCAAATCGTGAAGTTGAGTTTTCAATAGAACTCATACCGGCTGCTTTGCCTATTTCAAAGACACCTTATAGAATGGCCCCAATTGAGTTGTAGGAATTGAAGAAGCAACTCCAAGAGAATATTGATAAAGGATTCATACACCCTAGTGCTTCACCTTGGGGAGAACATGTTCTGTTTGTTAAGAATAAAGATGGATCAATGAGACTCTGCATTGATTATCGGGAACATAACAAGATTACTATCAAGAACAAATATCCTCTCCCACGCATTGATGACCTATTTGACCAACTACGTGGAGCTCAATACATTTCCAAGATTGATCTTCGTTCAGGGTATCATCAATTAAGGGTCAAAAGGGAGGATATACCAAAGACATCTTTCCGTACAAGGTATGGACACTATGAATTTATAGTGATGCCATTTGGTCTTACTAATGCCCCTGCTATCTTCATGGATCTGATTAATAGATTCTTTTGAGACTATCTTGATCAGTTTGTGGTAGCCTTTATAGATGATATTCTTATCTATTCAAAGGGCAAGGAAGAACATGAAGATCACTTGATAATTGTATTAAAGACACTAAGAAAGGAGAATCTTTATGCCAAATTTACCAAGTGTGAATTTTGGCTTCAAAATGTTGCATTTTTGGGTCACATAATCTCAAAAGAGGGGATATCTGTGGATTCAGAAAAAACAGAGGTTATCGAAAGATGGTCGAGACCAACAACAGTAACTGAGATCCGAAGATTTCTTGGTTTGGCTGGATATTACCGACGTTTTGTGAAAGATTTTTCAAGGTTATCTAACCCACTCACCAAGTTGAATAAAAAAGGAGTTAAGATTTTTTGGACAGAGGAATGTAAAAAAAATTCAAAGAGCTAAAAAGAAGGTTATCCAGTGCACCTGTGCTCACACTACCTTGCAGTGGAGAAAGGTTTGTGATATACAGTTTTGCATCCAAGAAGGGACTGGGATGTGTTCTCATGCAAAATGATATGGTGATAGCTTATGCCTCACGACAGTTGAAAATCCATGAGCAAAATTACCCAACTCATGATTTGGAGTTAGCTGTGGAAATCTTTGCATTAAAGATTTGGTGGCAATACCTTTATGGTGAAAGGTGTGATATTTATACTAATCATAAAAGTTTAAAGTATATTTTCCCATAAAAGGATCTGAATATGAGCCAAAAATATGGGTGGAGCTGATTAAGGATTACGACTGCTCAATTCATTACCACCCTGGGAAAGAAAACAAGGTGGCAGATGCATTAAGTCGACAAGACCATGCTAGCTTATCCATAACGGGGATCACAAAAGATCCAATATTTATGTATTTTGAAATTATGGATCTTGGAATTTTAATGGAAGGGGAGAAATCTTATCTTTCTCAAATGAATGTTCAACCATCTATCTATGTGAAGATTCAAGAGGCACATAAATAAGATCTCGAGTTACAAAAGAAGGTGAAAAATGTTCTTGAATTCAACCTTGATTGTGATGGGATAATAAGGTTCAGGAATCGGGTTTCTGTTCCTTCCATCCTCGAATTAAAGAAGGAGCTACTGGATGAGGCTCATAGTTCTTCATTCTCTATTCATCCTGGAAGCACGAAGATGTATATGGACCAGAAAGAGTACTTCTGGTGGGATGACATGAAAAGAGATGTTGCTGAATATGTCTCTCGATGCTTGGTTTGTCAGCAAGTTAAATTTGAGAGACAGAATTCTAAGGGGATGTTACAACCATTACCCATACCAGAATGGAAATGGGAAAACATCACTATGGTCTTTTTCACTGGACTTCCTAAAAAATCCAAAGGCAATAATGATATTTGGGTCATAGTTGATCATCATACAAATTCTGCACACTTCATTGCTATTAGAGAGGATTTCTCTCTAGATAAGCTTGTCAGGATATACGTAAAGGAAGTGGTAAGATTGCATGGTGTACCACTTTCTATTATATCTGATCGGGATCTGCTGTTTACCTCAATGTTCTGGAGAAGTCTTCAGCATACTTTAGATACAGAGTTGAGTTTCATCACTGCTTATCATCCTCAGACAGACGGTCAATCTGAGAGGACAATTCAAACTCTAGAAGATATGTTGAGAGCTTGCTCTATAGATTTCAAAGGTGGTTGGGATCAACACCTACCTTTGGTGCAATTTTCTTATAATAATAGATTTCACTCCAGTTTTCAGAAGGCTCCTTATGAAGCTCTCTGTGGAAAGAAATTATAGAATCCAACTTTCTGGGATGAATTTGGGGGAATGAAATCTATTAGGACCTGATCTCATTGATGAAATGGAAGAAAATGTCAGATCTATTCAACAACACATAAGAGAAGCTCAGAGTCGACTGAAAAGTTATGCCGACAACTGAATAAAAGACCTAGAGTTTGATGTGGGTGATAAAGTATTCTTATGAATATCTCCCTAGAAGAGGTTCATGAGATTTTGAAATAAGGGAAAGTTGAGCCCTAGATATATCGGTCCCTTTGAATTTTTGGATCGTGTTGGGAAGGTAGCTTACCGATTGGCGCTTCCACCGAATCTCTCTCAAGTTCACGATGTGTTCCATGTATCTCTCTTGAGAAAGTACATACCTGATCCTTCACATGTACTTAGCTTAGAAGTTGTCCTGCTGGAGCAAGATCTTTCTTTTTAAGAACAACCAATAGAGACTCTAGATCATAGCAAAAAATTCCTACGGAACAAGACCACTCGCTTGGTGAAAGTTTTATGGAGGAACCACCAATTAGAAGAAGCTACATGGGAACTTGAGGATATAATGAGGGAGAGGTATCCTCATCTTTTTTTAATGAAGTAATGAATTTAGAGGGAGAAATTAATTTTAAGGGGGGTAGACTCTAACACCGTGAGATTTTATGAGAAATAGTTTTTTGTTTTTATGTCTTATGTTATACGCAACACCAAAAGAATCTTTCACAGCACACAATACGGACTTGGCATGCACTACACACAATCGCGACCTTCCATGATAGCGTGTGTAGTACGCAATACCGTGTTTCACTAAACAAAGATATATTATTATGGACTAGCCGTTATGACATTATTATTCTTCTTACAAATTTCCTTGAATATGGTAAGAGAACAAAATAAATTTTTCAGGGAAAATAAGTATTTTTCAAAAAAATGCAGTTTTGCCTCCTTTTGATGGCGCACCCACATTAAATCTAGTTTATGAAATTTTTATATGATCAAGTTGACAAAATAAAATTTTTCTTTTGAATCAGGGTATAAAATTTACTTTGGATAAATTTTTGATTTTATTCTGATAACTTTCATATTTTGATTAATAGTAAAAATATGCTAATTTTTAATTAAAAACAACTTTTTTTATTGAGATAATTTATATGGTTAAATTATAATATTGAATGGTTTTAAAGTATAAATAGAATATATTTTTACCATTTAATATAATTTATGTCATTAGCACCAATTTCATATTGAATTCATAGGTAAAAACATTTCAATCTTTGGCAATGTTTTAACTTCTAAAAACAATTTTCTTAATAACAAGATTTATTTTAAATTAATTACTGCAACTTATATGTTTGGAATTTTGACAAATGGATTCCATATTTGGAATCAGTGGGTCCAAATTATGTTAATAGGCTACTTTATATTTTTGGGCATTATGAATAGTAACTACGGTAAATTTTATTTACCATAGTTAAAGGTAAATCTGGTAATTAAGGGTAAATATAAGATTATAATGTTACCCTAACACCTGCCAAAATCATATTGGATGACTAAATGTCGACCCATATCACTTTAGGGTCAGATTAGATTCATTTAATGGACTTTTTCCAATGAAAATAATTTAATTATTATTAAAACCAATGAATGTGACAACATGTCACTTTCTTAAATCTTATAAGTATAATAATTTCAATTTAGTGATAAACATAATGAAACTTCAAACATGAATTGTATCCAGAAATTTAATACAATTATCTACATAATAGGAATTTATTTATAATTTTTAGGGATTAAATAATTATCATTAATGATGCCACAATAGTGATGTTGAAATTATTTTATTAATTAAAATATCAAATAAATGGTTTTAAAAATATTAAAATAAATATTATATGAAATATTTAATGTGCTCCACTAATTTTATAGATACATATGACATTTTATGAATCTATTAAAGCTTTTATTTAGAATATATCTTCTGTATATATTTTATTTAAATTCAAATAAATGAATAGTGTCAAAATTGACACTCTTGTAGTTTATAAAAATAACATATTATAAATTTTTTTGAAAATCACAAAAATATTTCAAAATTATAAATTAAAATTTATATGGTCTACAATTTCATAAATTGTCAAATTATGGAAAATTCACAACACATATGTAATTATATATAATAATTTAACATTTAAAATATTTTTACCACAAATAAAATAAAATTGACAAATAAGGATAAATCAAGTTGATAATGTTTAAAATAAATTCCTAACATGTCTAAATTTTATTGGTTGAGGCGATTACAACCCTAGATCATCTAATCTTCGGATATGAGTCATTTTGGAAGTTTTTATGTGGGTTTGGGATTTAATATAATCTAATATTTCTTATATTTTCAAAGGTTACCCTCTCCTCCCTTATAAAAGGGCACCTCCTCCCTCTTCTCCTCACACCAATTTGAGCCTTCAAGCTCGCCCAGTCCCAAACCATTTCACTTAACCACTTCCCTAGAAACATCCTAGAGGTCTTGGTATTCTTCAAAGACCAATTGTAGTTCCCTAAGAGGAGGTCTCAAAGAGGCGCTTCAAAGAAGAGGTAATATCCGTTACCGATTCTATCAACTTTATTTCTTCTTCCACTTCTTCTTCGTTAGTTTTTTCTTTATTAATTAATAACATAAGTATCACTCATATACTGATATTTTATTCTAAGTATGAAACAACCTTATTTGACCATCTATCCAACCTACAGAAAATGAAATCATCGTTCGTGCGTACGTACGGAATACCGTCTCCACGCCGTGGTGTAATCTATTTTCCATCACCACCTTAATTGGATGGGTATATTGGTGAAACGAAATTACTATATATTATTATTGTAAATTTTTATTGATTCTCAAATAGTATACATACACTCTAATACAATTCTACGATCATGGGAATGATATCATCGCTCGTGCGTACGTACGGAATACCGTCTCCACGATGTGATGCGATTCATTCTACATAATCTTCATTGCATAATGATTATATAAATGAATTGAATGAATAAATATGATATGTAGTACACTAATACCATTCTGGAAATGAGGTATATATAACCTAAAGATAAGAATAAGAATTTATTCGACAAAACACGCATAAGAAAAAAAGTAATAAACACCCGAATAACAAGTAGTAATGAAATATTACTAATAAGAAGCTAAGAATATGACCATATATGATATCATAACAATAAGTATGATTCCGAAATAAGTCAATAACATTATTTAAATCATTATACAGGAGGTTCGGACACTTACGAAGTAAATCGGACCTAAGGTAATGGAAAATATCACAATCTCATTTTTATCTGAGATTGTTTATACTTTGGTATTTACTGGGGTGTATTTTAACATCCACATCCATGTTCCCTCAATATTTAATGTTGTTCCATTCACCTAAAATTGTTTACATCCAATTTTACCCTTCGGTGAGTTTTTGGTAAAGGATATGAAAGGAATCTTTTGTAGTTTTTTGTACGAGGTACTTTTTGACTTTTCCAACAAAAGTACGAGAAGAATGTTTTTTTAACTTATATGGAATGAATGGATTTTTAAATCATTATTTCCAAGAATCTTCATATAAAAGTTTTCATGTTTATTTTTAATGAACTTCTTTTAGTTTAAAACTGTATGACATGTTAAGAAAGGAGAAATGTTTTTGAAGTAGAAAGGATATTTTCCTCAAGAATGAAGTTCAAGTGTTTTATAAAAATTACTTTCCATCTTAGATAATATAAGGTTCTGTTTTTGTCCCTATTATTACATTGATTTTATTATGTTGTGATGGAATTATTTTTATGAATTCACTTATCTTATATGAATTGTTTTATGATGTCACTATGTTTAAGAATCACATTTTTATTACATGGGTTATGCAAAGATGTATGATTTATGATTTTGTGGCACACATAAGAATGGTATCATTATGAGATCAGGGGGACCTATATCTCCCTTCAATGCATTGGGTAAAGATTTTATATCTCATGAGATAGACATGGTTGGAACGACAAGTTAAACCGGTTCAGTGAAACGGGACTGATATGAGGAGTGAACTCGGTTCAGAAATGGACTATGTCCACTAAGATAGTCTTGGAAATGAGTCTTGACTAATATGAAATGATTATATATGATTATTTGTGTATGCCACAAATTTTAATGTTTAAAGATATGATTATTGGGATTACATTTCACTACCATGATTTATCCCATGTTATGAAATTATGATCTATTTTTAAGGGTAAGATTTTCAAAATGTTATGTTCTTATAAATTTGATTTAATTGATATTTCTTTTGATTACCCCTACTGAGCATTGGACCTCACCCTTTTGTATGTTTTCATTCCCCAGGTCAGGAAGATGGGTATTAAGTAAGATATTCCAAAAAGGGACTATAGATATGATGAAATAAATGGGCGACATTGTAGATGCTTTATGAATCAGTTGTTTATGTTTCCCAGTTTCTAAAGACACTATACCTATACGGTCCTTTCATGGTTTTTTTATATGTTTTAATAAGTATGCTTCAATTTTGAAGTATTAACCATGTATGTAAAGTGTGGGTCGTTATAAATGTGGCATGATGATCTTGTGTGGAATTCTTTTAAGAAAATATTCAACCATTAGTTTTATCCCAATAAATTATTTAGGGAATTAAACTGGTATTTATACCTTATTATTGGGAAGGCATACTATTCTATAGTATTCTACCCTTTTTTGTGTTAGTTTACTTGGAAGAGGAGATAGTCACCAATGATTACCTTATGTATCAGAGGCTTGAAATGGGATTGAGGGATGATATTTGGTCGATTATAATTATCATGTGCATTCCAAACCATGTGGATATTGTAAATAATTAATCCATTGTAGTGGGTGACATAGATACAAAACAGGTTTCCTATGAGATTCAATTGTTACTTTAGCCAGGGTGTATCTTCTGGCTTGAAAAATAAGACAAAATGTATCATGTTTTCTTCAGGACCAGTTCAGGGTGCTTTAGGTAGAATACTATTGGATCCTTATTTTCATTGTAGGAGGCATGTTCATTCGAAGACAAATTTTATATAGGCTCCTATGACTTTTCATTTTTGTTCAAAATTTCGCTATCTGAGGAATTTTTTTGCAAGATATCCCAAGGATGTAAAGATGAATCCACATTCCCGAATGTCTCATAAGTTCAAATTGTTTCTTCCAAGGGTGGTGGATCTTATACTAAATATAATGGAGGGTGCCAAATAAGGATTAGGAAATAGCTAATATTGGGTGACTTTATGCACTAGATTATGCACCAGAGGAATCTGAAGTAGGTCCATCAATAGATTGAGGCACCATGTTTATTTCATCTTCTATAGTGTGAGATATTTCTGCTAATGGTTATACAAATTATTTTATATATTATAATATAGTTAAAATTTTGGGATTGTGTTTGGATATTATGTAATTGTTTATGGATCCTTCCATTCCATTAGTAAGGAATTAGTTATAAGGTTTCAAATTCAAAACATATCGAGTGATGATAGATGATCATGAGTATAGTGATACTTCGTAGTATTCGATCTTAACATCTTAAAATTGATTATTGGATTGGATTAGATGATCTATTTTAAGGCCTATATAGTCTATTATCATTGTTTAGTTTAGTTCTTATCCATTGATGGGGTCACACATTTTTTCAGGGTGAGTGGGACTCTTGATCAGGGAGGGAAAGGTAAGTTGTTCCTAAAAATGGGGAATTCTTGTTATAGTGGTCAGAGATGTTTCTTAATGAAACATACCCTTGTTTGAAAATAAAATTTCATTCATTGTTGTGTTAAAACCTCATGGTATTTTAGGATTATTTTTAGAGTTTATTTCCTGAGATAGAGGTTGATTTTACCATATTACTTCTACGTGGTATGATGGAAATTTAAATTCCATCGTACTATAATGGACTTGATAAGTTGGTAAACCATATGTTCCATCTTTTGAATCTTGAGGCATGGGTATTTATTCATCCCATCAGGACACCATGGTATTTTCCTTCCCTCTATACTCAGAAGGAAAATGGGCGCCTTATACATTCTGTTGACTACTAGATGTTAAATCAGGTGACAATCAAGAACTAATATCCATTGTCCATGATTAATGATATCATTGATCTATATAGAGAGTCTTGTTGGTTTTCAATGATTGTGATGTCATCAGGGTACCACCAATTGAGATTACTAGAAGAGTATATACCTATGAAAATTTTTATGAGGCAATATGGGTATTACAAAGTTTTGGTTATTCCATTAAAACTAACTATCATTCCTACAATGTTTATGGAACTAATGAGCTAAATAATTCATCAATTCTTGGACTATTTTGGTGTTGTGTTTTTGGATGATAATTTACTTTACTCAGTGATAGAGGAGGATCACATGAACCATATGGATACCATTTTTAGAACATTGGGGGAACATAGATTTTTTTTTATTTCCAAATGTCATTGCAGGATTAAAAATATAATGTTTTTAGGTATTTTTATATCTGATTGGGGAATCTCTGTGGATCCTAAAATGGTATAAGATATTATGTCCTTGGATTCCCATAAATGTGGTTGATATCAAAATAATCTTGGGGTTATCTTATTATTATTGAAATTTTATTTAGGAATAATCCAAGATTGAACCTGTGATGACTTCATTAACCTGTATGGGTGTCAATTTTGAGTGGAATGACAAGTGAAATACATATTTTGACAAACTGAAGGTGATACAGACTTCATATCAAGAACTAATTCATATATAACCATGTTTGAGTTATGATATTTTCTATAATACTTCTAGAATGGGTTCTAGGTGGGTCATGATATAGGGGATATATGTGGTATATTAAGGATCTCACCAATTATACCCTCATCGGAAGAAATATCGTACCCATTATTTTCATTTTGCAGTGGTTATACATGCACTCATAACATGGTGTCACTACCTCTTTGTGGAATTGTTTATGATATATTCTGATCATATGATCTTGAGTTATATTTTAACCCATGGAGATCAAAATAATATGAAAAAACACTTGGTGGAGTATCTCTAGACTTATAAATTTTATATTCCTTATACTCCAAGAAAATATAACATAGCCTCTAATACACTAATCAAAAAATAACAGGCCCAATCAGTAGAGGAATTATTGGAGAGGGGTCTTTGATGTGTTGTTTTTTATACAATGATATTGTAAATGGAAAAATCATATGGGTGGGTATGTGTGGATTCAATGAATAATGACTCATCATTTGATTATTGGGTTCATCTTGAGAAAATGTTAAACCCCTTGTTTTAGGGATTCTGTGGAATCCTTTATCATTGAGATACCATGGGTGAGTGGTATCAATCTCTTAGTGGTACTTCATTTTTTCTAAATAGTTTAGTTGTTCTTTTTTCCCCGAAGTCAATAGATGATGGACATTGGAAACTATTCTTATTGGTATGTACACCTAGTTACTTCGAAGATGTATCATGCTTTGAGGCATTGTTACTAGTGGTCGGGTTTGAGATAGTCAATTGAATAAATTTTTTATTATGGTGCCCCATTTTTAAGATAATTAATGTGGAACACTAGAGACCAACTATTTTGGTTCATCCCTTTACTAATCCAATGAAAACAATGGGATGAGATTCACATGGTGATTATTATTGGTGCACCACAAAATCATAGTGGGAAGGATTTGATTGGTGTTATCTTTGATTGTCTACTGAAATAAATGAAACTCCTCCCTACCATGGATATTATGATAGAGAAATATCTTGGAGACTTTTATGTATAAGGTATAGTGAGAATTCATTGGGTTCCTACTACAGTTGTTTCTAACAAGAACCCAAGGATCACATCTAGGACTTGGAAAGGATTACAAGAGGCAATATTTTCCTTGTTGATATTGAGCATGTCATATCATCTATAGATTAATAGAAGAACCATGAGGTCTATTTATGTTCTTAAATATATTCTATGGGCTTGATTTCTTGATATCATTGGCTATTGGGAGAATAAATTGCATGTAGTTGAATTTTCTTATAATATTTGTTACCAGAAATCTATCAAAATGGCACACATTGAGGATTTATTTGGGAGGCCATAATTATCTCGATTGTACTAGCTACTGTTTTGAGAGTTGTCCTTTGTTGTGCTTAGTCTTCATCAGAATATGATATAGAGGGTGGAGTATATCTTAATGTGATTGATCACTTCACCGAGTCATCATAGATCTTATGTGAATGTCATATATGACCTCTAGAGTTTTAGGTTGGTTGTCAGGTATTTATTATATTTTCAGATTGCATGGGACTTCATTAGTGGGGTAAGAATTGTATACCTATCTTGTGGTTAATGGTTCAATTTTAAATCATTGGAAGACTAGGAATGGTGGAATATTATTTGGACTTACTATTTGTTTAACATCTATCCATGATGTATTTCATGTTTCATAATGGATGAGTTATCGGTCGGATCATTACTATGTCACTAAATAAGAGGTTTTTAATATAGATCTCGACATCACATTGGTTTAGAAAGCTATTCAAATTATCGATCACCAATAGAAGTCTTTGTGTAGAAAAATGATTATCTTTGTTCATGTACTGTGCAAGTAGGGATGTGATATCCATGAGAAATAAGACTAGGAATTGTTGATTAGGTAGAATTGTCCTTCAGGTTTTTTGATTCCATGATATTAATGAATTTTTTGTTGTATAAAGCATTGAATGTGGGGATATTATAAAACACCATTACCTTCCTTCTAGTATTCTTTGAATCTTGTTTTGGTTTTCCTTTTTTTGGGGAATTGTGGGCTTCTTTAGAATAGATATCCTTCACTGGGGAAAATAGAATAATGTCTGGGGATGAATGTTTTTTTGATAAATGGAATCTATGTATAAATATGTCTTTGAAATTAGATGGATATCTATTATACAAATGATCCATAAATTTTGGTTTGAAAGCTTTTTGGAAGAAACTGGGTTGATCACTACCTTCCAGATACATTCACATCATCAATCCCATATAGGATATGAATATATTGTAAGAAAGATTCCATGAGACATATGTAGGTTGTTAAAATTGTATAGGTCCTAAAGAAATTACACAATGTGATACCATCAATCATGTATAATTAAATTTCATGCTATTCCATTGGTTTTCTGAATTTATAATTCATGGGATTTCACACTATGAAAACGATTCATGATGTGAATTATTCAGATCTAGTTGTTTTAACATGCTTCATGTCTAGTGACTTTGGGTTTTTTGTGCATAAGCTTTCCTCTCGAACACTATGCCAATTTTGGGAGATTTTGGGTCATTTCCCTCCTTCTAAATTTCTACATTTAGTTTTTGAATCCCTTAGCAATTGCGTGAAATATCCCTAGTAGGTAATCTTTCTAAATCATAATTTCCTTTGGTTATAGTGGTGTAATTATCTTCATTTGTGATTCAAAGTCATTATTGAGTGGTATTTTCTATTGATAGTTTTCATTTTATTAGCATTACATATCTTTCGATGTATAATCCATGGTTTTTTCAATATCCATTATCAAAGTAGGATAGGTTTTTATCACTGTTGAGGTAAGTGTATCATTGAATTTTTTTCTCATTTAGGAATATCGATATGTTCTTGTTGATCCATTTTCTTCATTATATGAATTGTAATTTCCATAATGTAAAAAGTTTTAAATTAAATTTGGGCATTATTTTGGAAAAGGTTTTAGAAAAAACCTATCCCATTGGGAATATTGGATTCATTGGGAATTTGAAAATGGTAACCCTAGTGTGCATGTATATCCACTGCGTGTTTAATTTCTGATATCCAAAGAATTTGAAAGGACATGATTTCATTTAGAACCAACGTATTCTTGGTTCATTATTCTATTCTATTTAGTATGTTATTTTATTGGCTATATCTGAAATGGTGTTATTTTTTATTTTATATATTTTTATAATATACTTGTTTATTTAATATTTATTTACTCAAATGTTTAGTTTACCTATTTTTATTTCATATGTAATATATTTCTTTATTGGTGAATATGGTATGGATTTATATAATATAATTGAATGTTTATAGATTTTTTAATTTATGATATTTTTTTATAAACTATATTTTTTTATAAAGGTATAAAATTTTAATTTTAAAAATTAGAAATATATTAAACATACTAAGGATAACTTTATCTAGAATATGTGTCACAAAAATATGTGTCCACATCACCTAAGGAATTACAATCCTCCAACCAATATCATGATTTTGTTGTCCACATTCTCATTTCCCTAGCGGTTCCTCAACTCTTCCCTCCATCATAGAGTTTCCATGCATCTGTCGCAACACACTATGAACATATCGAGTTTCCATCATCTAAATGCCTGTCTCTCTTTCTTATTGAAGATCCCACAATTTATACCCACTTTCATTTGCTCGACATCGATATCCTTCTCTCGATTTCCCTCTACTTATACCATGGTTCCCACTGAAAATCTACTCCTCCATCCTCACATCAGATTCTTCTTTCATCATGGACTAGTATTTTTGTTTTTGTTTACCACCAATATCAGGTTACCAGAGAAACTAGAGTACACATTCATCACCTCGGGATGTTATTTCATCATCAAAAACTACCTTCTAAACCCTCTACCACTACATTCGGGTTACTTTGTAAAACTAATTCTTGCTTCCTTGCTTCTAATTGCAGCTAAATTTTCAACCACCATGTCACCCTCCGGCTACCACCTCCATATCTATCTCCAATCCCAAATATTTCAGCTTTTGAGTTGCCTCACCTTTCCCTTCATCTCACATTCGACAAGCCCTTCCAGATTGGCTTCGCCTTCAACTGTCTTGGAGGTCACTGGTTAATCTATTTGTGAACATGTTTTCCGTCACTGAAACCTTCATAACCAGATCGCTGTAGTAGGTATGTTGTTATAAATTTATGGAATTATCCTACCCTCAATCCATCATTTTTTATTATTATTTACACAATATTAACCTCCATTATATTTTGGTTTAGTATTTTCTTATAGATATTGGATCTGAGTATTTATAGATCGTTTATTGTTTGATTGTTATGTGAGAGCCTTATTATTATAACATTTTTATTCTACTTCCACTCATGGATTTATTTTTAGAATGTGGAATGTATAATCAATCCATGAAATAATATATCTATTTGATATTTGGAATAATGTCAATTTTTAAATTCTTTTGGGTGGATGTGAGATCCTCTTGTATTCATTGCCTTTTCCTTATTCCCATCAAAGTAGGATGCATCCATAAGTTGTGATAGAATTTGTGTATTGGTTTAAGTCTTATTTTGACTTTAATAAAAATTATTTCCAAATAAACTCTAAAAAATCTGGAATTAACCATGACTCTAGGTCATGAACTAATTTAAAAAAATCATTTATTATGATTTTATTCGATTTTCATCCAAAAAATTATATACTTCCATAGTTGTTTTCCATCTAAGATCTGATTCTTTCTATGCCTCTACCAATTTTTTTTTGTTATTGTTATCACCCTTTACTTAATTTTTATCTTCATGTGTTTTTGAACATAGATCTCTTTGAAGCCTCACATTTGTGATGGAAACCTGAGCTTTAGTGGAAAAAAATTATTATAGATATTTCTTTGTATACATCCTTGATTTTGTTCTTTTGGTGATTTTTGGATATGTAACATTGTGTTCATGGAAATGTATTAAGATCATTTATTATTGGAATTTTGAATGTTTTTGGTGTCATGACTAATCAAATTTATTTCTAGTTGGGTTGTAGGTATGGGATTATATGGATCTTTTTTTCCCGAAGGTATGCTTCAGTAATTTGAATCTGTTGGGACACATTTACTATGAAAATTGTATTTTGGTTTATATTTTCATGGTTTATGATTAAATAAAACATGTATTTTCACATGTATTTTTTTATTTATTTGTCTTGGATCATCCACGCAAAATTTGGATCATCCACAATGTTTTTAGGATGGTATGTTTCACTAATTTTACAAGAGACATATGATAACTCCTACGTGGAATGATAATATTGAATATTAATTACCATATTTATTTCTCATATTCTTATTTATGTATTTTAATTTAGGTTTGTGTATTTGTTGTCATTTATAGTATTCACTCAGAATAATATATATGTATGTATCTTCATGTGTGTGTATTTGTTTTCATTTCTTTGGATTTTCATATTATAATTTTTTGTGTCTAGAAACAAAGGATGTGACCATGATAAAATTTCTCACAGATGAGGTATTACTGAGAGAAATGATGTATAATACTCTTTTTAAAAACAATAGGTGTTATATTATATTTTTTATGAGTTCTATTTTATTAGTTGAGATGCCATTAACATCCATATTATTATGTGCCCTTACATTAATTTTTTGGGACATGATCATGTTAGTGTAATTATGGTGGATGAGGCCCATGAAATATCCCTTTCAATAGATATCATATTTGGAGTCCTGGAAAAGGTAATTTTTTTGTAAGATCAATCTTTGTGAAATTTCTCCAGAAATCGAACAGTTCATCTGTATCTGTTTTTTAATTATCATCATAAATCCCAATCCAACATTGTTGACCCGAATTGCACCTTATTATCTCATCAGCTATAATTGATGAAACATCAACGTCTTCTTTTTTACAAGAGGTTTTGTTTTAGGGACTAATATGTGATATATTTTATCTTTTTAGTTGGATGGGTGTTTCCATTCAACCATTTTGATCACACAGCAATTTGAAATATTTCAAGTTAGTAGAAAGCATTGAGGAGTGGATTCTGTGGACTTTAGATCAAGGGATTGACCTAATATCTTATCCATTAAGTTATGTTGTTTTTATTGATTGAATTTTTTCACTTAACTCATACAAATGGGAACCCTTTGGACTTTTATCTTTCTCTGGATTTTCATTTAAAATTCCAAAAAATAAAGCTTAAGCAACCATTTTGGATTGCAGTGGTGCTAATTTTTTGACCCAACAATAAAAAACAATTCTTAAAACACATGTCCTTTTTTGGGTGATGTTATGACAATTTAATTGGAAAAATTATAGGCTAGGATTTATTGTGAATATATATTATGTTGAAGAGCATGTCTTAGATTATCTTCAAACCCTGGTTTCGATTGTTATTTCAATCCATGATCAGGTACTGTTGTCTTTAGAGTATCTTGTTTATGTGATGATAAGTTAATTCACACATTTTCTGAATGTTCAGTCCACTATTGAGTGCCTATTTTATATTCTTATCATTGATTTACACTTCAAATGGTTTCCATTTTCATTTAGGGAATTTTTCTCAGTGATTTTCATTCACACTTATTTTCTTTGTGGTGTATCTCATTCTTTCATATAAAATCTAAATAGTTTGTCATAAAATATTCAACTTGTATATTTATTTCTCATATGGTTATTTTGGAGACCATGGGTTATGTTTTAGTACTTCTTATAGTGGAAGTTGAAATTTATGATGCAGTCCAGTTACTAACGGAAGAAACTCTAGGAAATGGTAGAAAGTATTACATTGAGCTTAGAATTGTTTCAACACCTACTCTTATTTCAACTCATTCTATATACTTATTTTATTTGAGGTTAGTGTTGGTTCCACTCTGACTATATTCTCTCTATCAACTCCTACTATATATATATTTTATCCAAAAAATCATTTTTTACAAACACTGATATTCTCCAGATAGTTAGAAATGTTTTCCATGATGGTATGTTATATTTTTGAACACATACCACATCCAAGAGTTTTATAGTATAGTATTTCTTAAAATGTGTTGTAACATTGTGATGTCTTGTTATAATTGTGTTGATCAAAACATAAAAAAGACATGATATTTCTATTTATAGGTTACCAAACCATATGTTTCATGCATCCAATATGCTCTAAATTGATATTTTTGATGGAATCTCTCTTCTTTGAGAGCATTCGATCATGCACTATCATTAAGCATTATATCGTGTATTTAATTTGAGGATTGGATTTTTTGGGTTCATTGAAACGTTTATTTTCATGAGAAGTGGATCATGAATTTCCTTTTGTAACTTGATTTTGGAGATATAAAACTTTTTGAAACAGACATGATGTGACAGAACTCTTGAGATGTGGAATATTTTCTATTGATTATATCCTTACTATCTTCTACCTCTAATACATATCTATTTTTAATCATGTATTTCAAAAATACACTGTGTAATTTTACATAACTTATCTACAATCTAAATTTATGTATTTACATTTCATTATTTTCATTTATTAGATTTCCCTTTCTAATGTTTTGTTGATCATTCAAAAGTATTCATATTATCTACATATTTTTATATTAAGGATGCTAGAAATTAAATGAATAATTATGTACACAATATACGGATCCTAATTTTCTTAAAAATATGATAATTACTATCACTACAGTAGTAGTGTGGATGAATATCTATTAGAAAGACATCAATATAGTTCTCAGACAATATGAGCTATAGCGGGATAATGTTTCGGAGAAATCACAACCCTAGGTCTAGGTGGCCAATTCGAAACCCTCAATGCCATATTCTGGGACCATGTGATATTGGATACTAGGAAATGGAATATTTAGGTAATGGTTCATATATTTTAAGGTATGATATGTTTATTATTTATATTATCAATTGTACATATGAATATAGTTTGGAGTTATTTTTTTCATATAGTATCATTCATTTTGGAGTTAGTGGTACCAGTATATTCCCTTGCATATCTCCGTTTATTAATGATTCATATTGGGGTGATCATATTATTAATTCTATCTTATTTGAATATGATTTTACTATATGAAAATTATGGTTAAATATGTGTTCAATAAGAATTATTGTCTTCCTACCACTTTTAAAGCATGGATATGGAGGTTTTTAAGATGAATTTAGTTTCAACCTATCTTACTGCCTCAATATATGTTCAACTACATTACAATATTCCTACACAAATATTTTTTCAACTACATTTTCTTGATTTCTTAAGATTTTGTAAACATGCTCCCTGGTGGTGGCATGAGAAGAAATAAATATATGAACATAGGAGTTTTACATAACCATTGGTATACCTAATGATTGGTATATATATTAATATATTCCATTTGTAGGGAATCTGGTGGTGCAGATAATTTTAGGTATGATATGTTTATTCTTTATATTATCAATTGTACTTATGAATATAGTTCTGAGCCATACTTTTCTTATTGTATATTTCATTTGGGAGTTAATGGTGCCAGAACATTCCCTTGATTGTCTCCATCTATTAAAGAATCATATTGGGGATGATCAACTTCTCAACTACATTTTCATGTTATGTGATTTTACTGTATGGAAATACAAGTTATATATATGTTCAATAAGAATTACTATCTTACTAACATTTTCCTTTAAGGGATCAAGAGGTTTGGAAGAAAATATCAGTTTTACCCTTTCTTACAACCTCTATATGTTTTCAACTTCATTACTTTCTTTTTGACTCTATTTTGATCAACTAAATTTTCATGATTTTTTTGATTCTATAAACACCCAACATATGAAATATGATAATTCTATAAACAGGGACCATGGGAATGGCTTGAGAATAAACATACATATGGACATATGAGTTTTAATTAATGATGGTAATACCTAATGATTGGAATATATATTTATATATTTGTTTTGTATTGTAGGAAATATGGTTATGCTACTATTTTTAATAGAGGAAATTCCCTACTTTTTAAAATAAAAACAAACACCAATAATCAATTATTTTGTAAATTCTTAAAATCTATAATTACAATCCTTTTTGAAAAAAATAATTTCCATCCTTTTAGGAAGTGGGATGAGGGGGATTTCCTTTAATGTTTCATTACATTTATGGATTTCGGTGGGTTTTCTTATTAATTTTTTGTGTTCCCTTCACTACAATTCCTCATATTGATGTCTCCATGATCCTATTCATAGTCTCTTTGTGGTGGTAGTTGTCCTCCCATATCTTCTATGTTGGCCCCATTAAATTTTCATCTGTTCTGGGTTTCTAATCTTATATGAAAACTGTGAGTTAGGGTAAATTGTTGGTTTTAATTAGTATAGGTTGAGTCTCTCACTGGGTAACAATATAATGGGGGGATAGGTACAATTTTACGGTGGGGACTGGGTGGGAATCAATGTTCTAACTCTGATTATGGATTATTTGTCTTGGGTTATCTGGTTCTCTACTCTGGTGGTGCTGTAATTTTCTTTTTTTTCTTTGCTACAAGTTTTTTTGTTTTTCTACTAATATATTATCAATGAGTGTCATCAACACAATACTTGATCCTGTGATTTGACTGTTCTGATATGCATATCTCTTGGAGACTGGACACACATATCTCATCAATCAACATTCTAGCCCCACATCGAGGGCCTCACAGCTTCTGTTTTCCCATCATTGGAAACCCATATGGATATCCTCTTTATATTTAAGCAACATGTTTTTATTCTCTGTATCTCCTTTGATAATTTTGTATGCTTCTTAAATTAAAAGTGTATCTTTAATAAAAAAAACATGGAAAGACACATTTTTTTGACGTTAATCGAATTCTAATAATTTTCTTTAATATCATTGTAAAATAGTATTATCTTAATTAAAATAAGAATTGATTATATAGAATCATGAGAATGCATGGGAAAGTACTAGTATTTAAAAAAGTTAGAATTTTTTCCACCATGTGTCACTCCCTAATCAATTCAATCCATCCTATCGTATATATCATTCCTCTAACCATCACATTACCCCCTCTCCCCACCACAACTATCCTTTTTCCCTACCACCTTTTTAAAACCTCCACAGATCTACCTTCATCATCATCATATGATTTCACCAATAACAAAATCACAACTCAAAAAAATTGCACTACAACTCACTAAAACATCTTCCTCTCTTCCAATATCCACCATTTCGCTCCTTTTCTACATTATTTTCATGACTACCGATATCCTCCCTATCGCAACTTCCCTATTCTGATTCACCGGTTCGAAAACCTCCACCATTTTCACTTCATCTTCGTCCAATGACTTCACCAAGATCGTTATCTGAAATCTACGTTCATCCCTAATTTTCAACACACCATGTCCATTTCTGATGTATGTCTACTACCATCACTGAAACCTTGTTTAGATAGACTACAAATTGAGATCATTTTAACAAGTATGTTTTCCGAAAATTGTAGAATTAACCTTCCTTCTATGCATTATTTTTTATTTTCAGTTACACCATATATAAAGAAAGGTAATATGTCCTAAAATTGTGAAGTTATCCTACATTCAAACTAACATATGAATGAATGTTACTTTTTTCACTATTAAATCAAGTATATATTGTATTTTATACAATAAAAACATTATTCAGATAGCCTACATATCAAAATCTCCACAATTGGTAAGTTTTCCAAAAATTGTGGAATTAACATTCCTTCTTATAATCATATTTATTTGAATTTACACACTATATGAATGATAGTAATTTTTCCTAAAATAATTGAATTAACCTCCCATTCATCCTACATATGAATGCAGGTAATTTGTTTTCACTATTGTATCCACTTTATATTATTCATTGTGAATTAATTTTTTTTAAACATATGATTATAATTATTGAATCCTTGACTAAGAAAACATTTCTTTTAGGACATTGAATATGTTCAGAGCTTCAAAAAATATATTATTGTCAATTCCTTAGTTTCAACCTATGAAAATCATGATCTATGAAATTTTTTTCTATCCTCATTTAATGAAAAGAAAATACTTTATAATCAAGATTAAATAATTAATGTTTTATTTTACTATTTTCTAATTGTTTTCTCATTGCATATGAATACAGAAAAAAGAAGTAGAAATAAATGAATGAAATTTTTTCTAAAATCAAAGGGTTGACCTACCATCAATCCAACATATGAATCCTCGTAATTTATTTCACTATTGAATCCATTATATATTATTTTTATGCATTAAAAAATATGAAATAGCTGATCTTAATGCCTTCATCCATTACTACAAAAAAATTTCATCCCAGCCTATGAATACATTTGGATATTCAAAACATATATCAATGTCAATGTCATAGTTTCAATATATATATATCATGATTTGGGAAAAATGTGTTCTATCCTAAATTCATGAAACAAATTTTCCTTCTATTGATGATTAAATATTTCTAGTTTTATT
This sequence comes from Viscum album, assembly GCA_963277665.1. NCBI lineage: Eukaryota > Viridiplantae > Streptophyta > Magnoliopsida > Santalales > Viscaceae > Viscum > Viscum album. The sequence continues at coordinate 171,483,668 of OY728119.1, read as the reverse complement.
TAACTATTTTTTAATTATTTCCTTAGTGTGTGTGAAAACATAAACAGGAATTGGAAATGTGTTTGATTACTAACATTCCAATTGATTCCATTATAGATATGTATAAACATGCACTTCATCTATTTTTTTTCATTACTCCCAGTCTCCAAAATTTTTTGGTAGTCAGCATGTTATTTGGTAGTCATTTGTGAACTATTTCAACTTTCATTTATTCATAAAACTACCATTGTAAACATCACTTATTTTATGTAAATTTTTAATTTCATTATAATTTTATTCCGTAATTTACATGTCATTAATTCCTAAATAAAACATTTCGATTTAATATTATATACTTAATTATGATTATTCATGATTTTTTTGATGAAAATGTTACCCTGATTTGATATGATGTGAAGTGGAGTATACTAAGGCAATAACTACAAACAGGTTATCAGATATTTATTAATCTTTACTTAATTTATTTTATAAAATATGATTCATTCTCTATATGGATTCATTTTGTGGGGTATATTTTATTGATTTTTTTCACTATTACTTTTTACCATTCTTATTTTATTTTTCCCCTTTTTTCTAGATAATTAATTTAATATTTTATGTGTTGTTTTTATTAAATAAATCTATTTTTATGGTCATCTATTGTGATTATTTGATATTTTCTCCTACATTTCCGTATGTATTCAATGGATTTTAATACTGGACTTACATTGAAAGTAGTAGTTGGTATATATTTTTATTTGTTTTCATATTGAATGTGAATACATAAAGAATAATTATAATTGTGTTTGATTAACAACATTACAGTAGATTCCATTAATTTTTTATAAAATACCACTCCACCTGATTTTATTATATGACTCCTAGTCACCAATGTTCTATAATAATCCTCTGAAAACAATTTGAACTGTCATATCATCAGATGACTACCATTTTAATATTCATTGATTCTTTGTAAAGGTGAATTTAATTTTAGTTTTCTATAGTGTTTTTAATTTTACTAAATACTATCTTGAGAACAACTATTTCTAAACCATTACAAGTTAGTATTTTTATATGATGATATTGCGATTCAGTGTGAATTTTCTTAATTATGGGATATTTATCTTAGGGGAAATTTCAATGTAGCTGTAGAAACATGCAATACTGAATATTAAATGGTGATGTCAAATATATTCATGACATAATTCAATTTTTCTCATCCTCGCAGAGTGAAGAACAAATATAAGAGACACATATCATTTATGGCTCAAGAAGTTTGGATCTTTGTATTTTTTACCGCCTAATTATTCATATGGATAAGATTTATATTTACGGACTCAATAATTTAATATTGCATAGAACTCATGGGGCTAGGGATACAGTATTAATCATGTGATTCTTGAATTTGACTTGACAATAATTATGTTTTTCTTACGAACATATTAATGTTTACATATAAATATTCATACATATTATATATATTTAATACATAGTCTCATTAGACATATAAAAGTATTAATGAAATGCTTAGAATAGTACATATCTTTCATATTCTACTTTTTTGGGTTCAATTATAGTGAAATCAAGTATCATAAAATCACAAATATTTCAGTCAATATTATGTGATTTTTCAATAACCATTTTAATGCTTTATTAGAAAAAAAATTTAGTTACCCATATCATGTTACATTTTTAGAATACAAGGTTTGTTTATCATAAAATTTTCATAAGTTTTTTGTTATAAATTTTTTATTAGTCTCAAACAATAGTATACTAATACTATTCTCCTTTTTTACTTTCTGTAATATATTATATATGTATTGATGATCAGAATATATTTTTATTATATTTTTGTCTACTGTTACGTGTGTATAACCCTGCGTTGATTGTATAATTCAATTTTTAACTGATGATGTTTATAACACTTTCACCATAATTTATTTGCATGTATTTTGGATAGAAATGATTCTCATATTTATATCTATATACCTCATACCATACATTTTATAATAAGTATATGGTTAGGAATTATGTACTAATATTTCATACAGTTCGTGCTCATATGACTTACTATATGATTCCATTCTCAACCACTATGAATTAAAATAATACCTGATACAAATGAGGAGTGATTCAATAATATAATCTTATCTCTTTTCTAATTAGGGAGCAATGATACTAGAAATACTATAATAGCAGGATAAGGGAGAATGAGAGGCATGTATGCATACTATAGGCAATGTTTTTAATAGTAATTATTACATAGGTGTATAATTTTCAGAGATATTTCATTTCTATTTGAGTATATAAATTGTTGATGAATTAAGTCATGTGTTGATATATACTAAATAAGTGAAAATATCATGAATGTCTCATTTTCTGGTAATTTATACTCAAGGACACTAGATAAGATCATTCATTATGAATTTTGTAGTCTATTAATCTTGTGGAAAATGATTCAATTTCTTTGACTATTGTTTCATATGAACATGTTTCATGATTGGAGAAATATGAGACAGAAAAAATTGGTTTTAATTGTATTCTACTGTTTAGATTTTTTTTATGGTTGATACAATGATTCCAATACCAGGTAATAATCTTATATTTTTCTATTTAGATATTCTTTTGGCCACAAAAACATATAAATGGTATATATTGATAATTTTTTAAGAAATTAAATCAAGATTGTTTTAAAATATCTTGTTTTTAATCTTATTCCATTTCATCATCTTTTGATTATGCTGATGATTTCAAATTCCCTAACTCCATTATATATCTTTAATTTCATAAAAACATGTTATGGAGATCATGGAAAAAATAGTTCCCTCAATTCTTTATTCAATGGTTTTATAATTCATTTTATTGTAATTAATCTCATTCTGTTGTTGTTTCATGGAAATATTTTTTAGGTTATATATACTCAATCCCATTAAAATATAATCTGTATTGTTCTTCTCTAGTTTGTTACTTGAAAATTAGAAAATGTTATTGTTTATCACATCAATTTAATTGGATTATTCTTCCTACAATCATAAATAATGATCTTTAGGTTAACCATTATAATTTTTTTTTTAATTTTCATTATTTTAGAAATATTTCATCATTTGGTCATCAATTACCATAGTATTTTTCTCTATTTTAGTTACATATTACTCGTTGTTAAATCATGTTTTATAGGTCCTGTTAAAACTATTTAATTTTTAAAACATTTTATACAACAATATTATATTAATAAGTATTGTCATTATACCTTTTTAAAAATTGATACAATGTCAAACATAGAGATGACTTGTTAGAAATAATTGGTTAATTTTCATCTGAACAGGTGCACAAACAGAGAGTAATATTTAAAGAGTCAAGAACGATTAGATCTCTTCAAAAACAAATAACAGATTGAATGGTGGTACCATTAAACACTCCAGATATATATTTGATTCAGACACTAGGGTTTCCTCCTTCCTCTATTTTATTTCCCTCCATTGACAGATACCATCTGATATAGAATTTATTCAAATTCAAGCCAGCTTTGTTATGGCTTGACCAACTACTTTTCTTGTTCTGGGGAGTTATCTCTAACTCATGATCTCTATAACATATATTTATATTTTGTTCCATTTGATTTTATCAAAACAAATAAGACCATATATATTTGGGGATATAAAAATAAGAAATGGTAAATCCATATTGTGATATAGGTTGTAATTGACAGGGAGGAAGAAGCTGGATGAATGGGAATTCAGTGTTATTTATGCAAAAATGTAATCACAAGAAAACTATAAGATCAAATGATTGTTAAAAGTATGTTGTCTTATAGTGAAAACATTTTGGAATGGAGGTCCACTCATAGAGAGATCTCGTTGGTCGCATAGGTTGATGATTTGTTTAAAATGGTGTTTCCAATATATTTATTTTGGATTACATGTCCATTGTTGTGCAAGAAAACTCATTTGATGGCTGTTCTATGGAAGATAGAGTGGAAGGTAATGCGGTTGGGATACATAAGATCATTTCCTCCTAATCTATTTGTGATAATGTAGTGGACTCTTAATTATGTATATTGATGTTGACAATAAACACTATTGAATGGGGCATATCTATATATGCTCCAATGTCTTGGGGATGTAATTACATATATTCTATGCAGGATTTAGAAGCTATAAAATTATAAAATTTAAAATTTCATCTATCCGGAGAGACCACCATTTATTCCTCCATTTTCATAGATGTTGTTCCCAGGTATTAAGTCTTTCTATAATCATTGTTACTTAGATATGTATTTTATTGAGAAGGATGATCATTATTTAACATTGGTTCCTCAATTTTTGTAACTTTTATTCTTTCTTTATCTATGTAATTTATTCAAATATTTTATACATTAACATGAAAAAATATTTTTTATAAGGATTATTCTATAGTTAATAATAGGAATTATTTTATAGTGTCGTGCGAATGCATGGGCAGAGTACTAGATTTATAGATTCTTTGCTGATATCCTAATTATATTTATACTCACACCCTGGTTTCTTATTTGGGATGTTATAGACAATGTTTTGTAGCAATCAGGTAACTTGTAGGGAATTAAATAGTATAGCAAAGTTTTATTTTTGTTAGTCACCTTTTTAGTGGGATATATTGGTGGTGATAGAAAATAGTATGGAGACTTTGTTAGTTTTTTCTGTTTTATCTTTCTTTTTTGTCTTATGTAAATAGAATTTGTTTTTCTCATGGATATTTATTTATTTTTTCCTTATTTTACTATCACGTTTCTTCAGATTTTCATGACACTTTTGGTTCTTTTTTATATCTCACCATGTGGTGGACAACCTTGGGTTACTTTTATAGTTGACCTAGGTTGGATAATTATAGTACATAACATTGATTTTGATGAACATGTGAATAGATTATTATTTTATTTTAGGATATAAGAATCACTTGGAGATGGACATGTTGTTTATTCAGAAGGATAAAGAGGTTGTGGGAATGGTAGGATGATGCATGAGTTTGACAAAAAAATATGTATTAATTTTTCAAATATGATTCATTATATACTGGCTAGTGTGAATATTATTATATATTTTTATTTTTATTTCATTATTATTTGGTTTCTAATTCATTATTATTTTTTATTTATTATATATACTATTTTACTACTTTCTATTTTGATATATATAGTCTCATGGGGATCCTTATTTTTCATGTACATGGTTTTAGTGAGTTTGATATACACAATGTTCATTATTAATTTGCATTAGAATTTTGGTATGACCACTTTGGTTTATTTCGAGTTCATTATATCCAAAAATGTGTGATAGGCCTCTACCTCTCATATGAAGCCTTTAGATTATGGGACGATGTTATTTGGGTTTTGTAGGATCCCATGAGTTAATTTTTCAATAGGCGTTAGTTGGGGAATAAAAAATGATATCATAAAATGTGTTGCATAGGGGTAGTGTATTTAGAGGCAGAGGCATGGTTTCAAAACTCAATAGGTAGACAAAGTACATGTATAGTCAATATAACATTGGTTAAAATTGGATATTCTAAGGGATTATTGGATTTAGTACTAAGAACTATAGGATGATTTAGGAGTTGGTTTTGACTTATAATCCAAATTTGGAATGGATGAGAGTTATGATGAGTAATAGGTATTGTTTGGGATATAGTAATTTTCCCATGCATCATGATAGTGTCAAACTCATGGAATGATACACAATCCTACGCTCTATATTGTCTCACATGATGCCTCTTCATAATATAATTAATTTTATGAAAATTATAATATAAATGATTTTTTCCCTCTTATATTATAATGGGTATTTATATTCATGTGCATATGAAGTGAATGTTGCTTGGTTTTCTTATTGATTTTTGGGAACTATAAGGAAATTGTTTTTAGGATGCATGGATATTTGAGATAAAATGACATTAAAAAGAATAATCATGTGGTGGTTTTAGGTGAGTTGTAAAAGAGGTAGTATTACATTAAATGGATTGTAGAGATGTTTATTTTATAATAGTTTGGGTATATTTTAGTTTTCATAAAATTTCATGGAATGTTTTTTGAAATATTATTTTTTTAACACTGGATCATTTTTTAGGGAAATCCATTAACTAGTCTATAGATTTTTCTTATTTTTTATTTGGTGAAAACCCTTAGATTATATAAGGTTTTGTTAAAAAAACATTGTTTTTTTGGTGTGCGTGTCTGTGTGAAATAGTTTGAATGGGGTTTTGAAATGAGTTATTGGTTTTATTGTGAACCAGACTTCATGTAATATATGTTTGACTGAGGGAACCTCGATGCTTGAATATATGTTATTGGATAATGAGTCATTATATGTTAGAAACCACCATATATTATTGGTTTATATCTACATATTTTGGTTAGGTGATGTGAAAATAAAACAATACCTAGTCAATCCTATTTTCATATTTTTTGGTTTTATAACACTGAAGATCTCGAGTGTTGTCTTGTGACTTTGGTGGGTATGCCATCATTATATTTGGAGGGAAACATGTGGTAGTATCATGAACTAGATAATTGGTTTTAGGATTGAGTATCCAAATGTGTATTGACAGTTTCCTAAATTGGACCACTTTTTATGTTATTAATGATTTTGTGGGTTTTACCACATTATTTTTCTTTGATGGGTTCACTGTTAGGAATGGTTGATTGGTAGCATCAGTTGTAAATTCATATGGATAGGACCACCTTTAACTGAAATTATCTATTAGTTGTTTAGTCCTATAGTGGGGACCAGAATAAGTTTTCATATTGATCAAATGTTGATGTTTTGTTGTTTGATGATTAATTGGTGTTATTGAGAACCATCTTAGAGCTTGGTAATAGCGGTATTCTGTTCCAAACATGAGCATGAGCTAATAGATATAATCTAATAGATGTGAAATGCAATTAATGGGACAAGCATGGTAAAGATTTAGAGGTCCATTCAAATGAGGCATCAGTAAGGATCCTTTTATGGTGGTGATAATTTTTTCGATCACATGGTGTATTCCCTTGTATTCATTTGGCCATGGGTGTGGTCGAACTGGTAGGATTTTGTTGAAACAATTGTGGGATATATGTGAATGTGTAAACTATAATTGTTTTTTGGGTGTATATTTCTTTGGATTTTGTGAAGCCATATCAATATCGAGATGGTGGATGAGTGATTTGAGTGAGAGATTGATTGGAGACACGTCAGTGGTAAGGGTTGATTAATGTAGTGGATTTTTTCGGATAAATAATTAATCAAGGAATTATACCAAGTGTAAGAATCAGATATTGGTGTGAGTATTTTTATGATTTATAAATGCATTCATGTGTTTATGAATTCTTTCTGGGTGGTATGGTGAATTTCTTGTGAAATAGAAGAAGAAGATAAGAATTTTGTTTTAGGAAAAGGTGGCTAGGGGAAACCCTAGTAGTACATTGGCATAAAATTAGAGAGGGTGAAGTATAAACCAAATTAGGATAATTTCTTGTGAATTGTTTGTATTTTATAATAGATAAAACCATATTTTTAGAGTTGGAGCCACAATATAAAGGCTCATATTTTATAGAGTGTGGTAGAAGAACAATTGTAACTCATGAGTGAGACATGGAAGGTTCCTCAATAATTGATGATCAAGCCATATCAGTATCATTTTGTAGTACTACATTAGATTTTTAGATCTGATTTCCTAGTGGTGGGGAGTTTCTAATGTCCCATATCCATATGGGTTGTTAATTACTAATGAATTTTGAATTTTTATCATTTTTTGGGGTTTATTTTTACAAACATAACTAGAAATTGTATCTTGAGTGTTTTTATGTCTTTAAAAGGTTATTTGGGTGTTTTTTGATTCTTGGTAAGTGTTTTAGGTGTTTGGAAGGACGTTGGGATATGTACATAGAGTCCATGAATCTAAAAAACCTAATCAAATGTCATTCAATATGTGAACATAGTTTTAATCTGTAAAATCATCATGAGGAGTGGTTGTCGTCCTACTTAGAAAAGGGGTTATAGAAATATCCCCTATCCATTCTATGAAATAGTTCTGTGTGATTTTAAAAAATATTGTTCAACTGGGTTTCTAAATTAGAAACCCCTATGTCTTCGGATGTATATATCTTTATGGATAGAGGGGACTTCAAACACCCCTCTCTTTCATCCTTCTCTTTGGTTCCAGGAGGTTGCTTTATGGTGCATCATGCTGGTTCAATGTACGAATCTATTCTTTCATCATCCATTGTTCTCATCTCCATTAAAAATCAATTTTGGTTATACTTGTATATGGTTTAGAATAATTATTTTATTAGATATTTTAAAGATAATTAAATCTAATGGGAATTCTTTTGATACTCATTGAGGATTCCCTAAGAGGGTGTTTTCAATATATCATTCATCTTTTAATGGGAGGTGTGTTTCATAATTAATTTATTTAGGTATTTTTTGGGAAATTATGTAAAAATGTATTTCTATTTAGGAAAATATTTTATGGATTTTTCTTATATTAGGTCTAAAGTTCCATTAGGAGTGTATCTTATCCTGTATCTTGAGGTTTTAGTGTCTTCTCTTTTCACACTAAGTTTAGAACCTATTAGTTCATAGTAGGTACTTGATTTCAAATTTCTGGTTACAAAAGTGGTTGATTTTTATTGATGATAAATGATCTTATGGACTTGATGGAGGTTCATACAAACATGGGGTGGATTTATGATCATCAATTGAGGTATGTGGACTTGGATTAACATGATTATCCTGGTTTGATATTGATTTTATATTTCTGTGCCACAATAGTTTTACTTTAATGCATGTTTAATGATATTTGTGATCTCACAATAATGATGGGAAATGATAAATACGGCCTTACAGTCAACAAGGAACATAAATCCTGCCAAATGGTCCAATGGTGGTGTCTTGAGTGAATGAGAAATGGTGGCCTCTTTATGGTTAGTTTGGACACATATATTTTATTCTATAAATAAAATATATTTCCTTTTTAGAAATGCATTTTAAAACTTTTTCTAACTCTAATATAATTTTCATGGGAAATTTTGTGTTTTTTAATGGGGTTTTAAATGAAATTTAATAACAAAAATGATGTTTTCTAAAAAATATTATTTGGATTTTTGATAAGGGAATTATATGAGTATGTAATCATGTGATTCCTTTTTAAATGGTTTTAAATAAGGATATTGAATTAGTTTTAGTATAATATGGAATTTAACGAATTATGATAGTTTAATACCATTTAACATTATTTAGTTGATACTGTATTTTAAAAATCTTAGGTTCTAATAAATATTTTTAATTTTGTATTCTTAGAGTGAATATTGTTGAATGATAATTCATGTTTTTTTTGTAGAATCGTAAGAACCAATATTTTGGTATCAAAGTGGTGGTTTGGTTCAGAAGGATATACATAACCACTTAGGTGGATGATATGGTTGAGAATAACCACAATAGTTACTTTGTGTATTAGAATATAACCGAAATAACTAGTGCATATTTATTTTTTGGCCAGATATGAGAGAGGATGTATACCCAACTTTTTATTATATAAATACTATTGATGATGGAGAAGTGATAGGTGATAGTTTTAATTGTGGGAGAGGATCTTATGTCTGAGACTAGTTGTGAGTGAGATATCATGGAAGGATCACCATAAGAGATATGGTATCCTTGTGTGCATGATTCCAGCTAATACCATGATTAATTTTGTAGATTTCATAAAAGGGGACATTCCATGAGTGAGATGGAATGGTTGGCCATGTCTTCAGTTTGGAGACCTGGTTTGATAGAAATATTATGAGCCATTCATGAATGAGAAGATTGGACTAGGATGCAAGTTCTTATGGGGGACCTCCACTTGAGAAATTGGTTTAGAGTTGTGATGTGTTATATGATGTTATAGTTTTCTGTACCTTGATAGATAAAGTAGCGGCATGTTGGTGATGTATTTTCCCATAGTGAGAACGTATGTTAAGATTGTACTATGGGATTACACTCCAGTAAACACCCTACCCATCAGCTTCGAACATAGTTCAGATTACTGTAACTGATGTTGATATTTTAACAAGGTTTCAATGATGGTATTTCATCGGTTATATAATGAGGTAGAATCCAACATGTAACTAAACATGGTATTTTATGTTGTGGTATTATATGGATTCATACATAGTGATGAGGTGTATATTATTCTTGTGGTTGTATAGGGGGTTTATGAATTGGTTCTAAAATATATATTAGTGTATGTTCCTAGAGATTTATTTCTCCTGGTGGGTGTGTAACATTGGAATGACCACACCTATTTATATGTATTACATTTACATCAAACATATCACATTATCAATTAATTTTATTGAGGTATTGTGATTACTACAATGTTGTTGGACTCACCCCCTTCCCACAAACTCGACATGAGTTTCATTGTTTCCGGGAATCCATCCAATTGTTTCCCTAGATACATGTATCACATGAATCTAGACATGTGTCATTGTTATTAGTTCATGAAAAATGTGGATATAGTAGGATAAAAAATGATTTGGTCTAGAGGTCAGGTATTTAATATTCAGTAATTATTCAACATGTACAATCCATTGTGCCTTTTATTATATATGATGTTAGTAATGCCAGGCTTGTTTTTTTCGTGTTCTATTATATTGATTTATTATATAGAGCATTTTAATACATTATTTTATAGGATAATGTTGAATATTGAACTACTTGTTTTATGTATATATGATTTAAATAATTCTATTATATGAATGGATCATGATGATTTTTTTGTAGTATTTATGCATGACCATTAGTTTTTATTTTTAGTGAATGGTCTGCCACAAAAGATGATTATCCCTCAATACATGTAAAAATATTTTGGAATAAGGGTATTACTGCTTGAGGTGTTTTAGTACCCTAATCAGGTGTCAGTTAGGCAGCTCGGACCAATATGTTACATGGATGTTATGATAAAAAGTTTGTATTTCTAGATTAAATGTGGCATATAATGTCAAAATGTTTAAATTCCCAAAACATAATTAACCCACTCATATTATTATTATCATTTATGAGAATAATAAAAAAATTATTTTTAAAATGTAGGAATTAACCTTATATCAATTTGACTCAAGGTGAGGATAGTATGACTGAAAGTGAGTGTTTTCAGTTTGAAAAAATAGTTTTTTTCCAAGTGCTAGTTAAATACTCAAAACTATGTAAACACACTAGGAATGTCTTAATAGTTTATAAAAATGATATATACATAATTTATGACATATACGCATTAACCACTGATTGATCATAATCATGGAGTTTTTGGTGTGACTAAATTTGATAGTTTCCTTTTAAAGTGATAATTTAATTCTAAGTTGTTATCAAATACTCAAAAAAACAAAAAGTTATAAACATTTCTTGAAAATTTATAAAAACGGTCATATATTCATTTTTTATATAAAAGAATTAACCACACATCAGTCTGACATAGAGTGGGATCAATATAATATGAAGTGTCTGATAAATTTAAAACTATCATTTTTGTTCAAAACTCGGTTCACATACACAAAAATGAGTAATCCCAACTGAAGTTTCATTATAATTTAATAACATGACTAGATATTTACATGTGAAAGATTGGAATTAGTTTCATATCAATCTGAAACATAGTGTGTCCAATACTACTAAATGTTTTTATTTTAAATTTGGATTTGTATTTTTCATTCAAGACACAAATCATATACTCAAAATAGATCAAATTCACTCTAATTATAATGATATTTTTTTTAAATTATTAGTTATTAATTTTTTCCAATCATGAATTAATTTGGCATCCATATGAAACGTAATTTTATTGGTATAACTCAGTGTGTGTGTCTTAAATTTAATAACAGAATTCCAATTCAATGTTCACTTCGAATATAAGAAAACCAATAAAACATAGTCATGTTATATTAAAAATTAAGAGAAATGTTTATTAATACATTAATGAAATGAAGTAAATAACTTCACATTAATATGGCATATAGTGTGGCCATTATGAATAAAAGTTTCCATTTTCAGTAAAAAGTGAAAATTTTGTTCAAAACTCATGTCACATACTTAAAATGAGTAAGAACACTCATAATTTCATCATAAATTAAGATAAATATTGATAATTAAGTTATGTTTTGTATGAGTTATCAAGATTTAAATATGAAACATGATGTGTTTGTTATGACTAAATGTAGAGACCCGTATCTTGACGTACATGGACATTACATTACTTTTGCGGAATACTTAGTACATAACAAAAACACACACACAAGGATCGTAATAGTTTAGTGTCTTTGGAAACTCGGAACGTATTCTTCTAATCGTGGTGAAAGATCTTCAATATCTCCCATAAAGATCTTCCTTTTTTTTTACCTAAAAACCTTTCTTTATATCCTGGGGAAAAGAAAACATAAAAGGGTGAGCTCAAATGCTCAGTAAGGGTAAACAAAAGAAATATCAATCACATCATATACATAAGAACATAGCTTTTGGAAATCATAACCTGAAAAAGAGCTCATAATATCATAACATGGGATAAATCATAGAAGTGAAAATGAAATCATAACTTAAAACATTACTCATTGTGGCATACCCACATAACCATAGAGAATCATTTCTTGTTAGTCAAGACTCATTGCCAAGACTATCTTAGTGGACAAAGTCCCTTTCTGAATCGAGTAATCCTCGTTTCAGTCCTGTTTCACTGAACCGGTATAACCTACCATTCCAGCCATGTCTATCTCATGAGATATAAAATCATTACCCAATGCATTGGAGGGAGATATAGGTCCCACCCATCTTATAATGAATCCTTTCTTATGTGTGCCACATAATCATAAAACATACATCATCGCATAACACATATAACAAAAATGGGATTCTTGAAACATCATGACATCATAAATCAATTCATATAAGATAAAGGAATTCATAAACATAATTCCATCACAACATAGTCAAATCAATGTAAAAATATGGATAGAAACAGAACTCTTTATTATCTTAGATGGAAAATAATTTTGATAAGACACTTGAATTGAATTCTTGAGGAAAATATCCTTTCTTCTTCAAAAACATTTTTCCTTTCATAACATGTCATACAACTTTAAAATAAAGAAGTTGATTAAAAATAAACTTGAAAACTTGTAAAGGAAGCTTCTTTGAAGTAATGTTTTAAAAATCCATTCATGCCGTATAAGTTAAAAAAAACATTCTTCGTACTTTTGTCGGAAAAGTCAAAAAGTACCTCGTACGAAAAACGACAAAAGATTCCTTTCATTTCTTTTACTAAAAACTCACCGAAGGGTAAAAATGGATTTAAACAATTGTAGGTGGATGTAAGTAATATTACATATTGATGAAACATGGACGTGGATGATAAAATACACCCCAGTAAATACTTACGAATAAACAATCTCGAATAAAAATGAGATTGTGATATTTCCCTTACCTTATGTCCGACTTGCTTTGTAAGTGTCCAAACCTCCTGTATAATGATTTAAATCATGTTATTTACTTATTCCAGAATCATATTCATTGTTATGATATCATATATGGTTCACTTATGACATTATATTACCCGTTCTTTTGTAAATTCCATGTTAAAGAAGCGTTTTGGGTAAAATCGTTTCATTTATCTTAGGTGTTTTGACTTGTTGTTCTTGACATCACTATTACTTATATCATGATTTACTTACTTCCAGAATATAAAATATGATTTATATATCATATATATTCAGTATATATATATATATAATAGGTAGATAAATAAAATGGAAAACACCGTTCATGGAGACGGTAGTCCGTACGTATGCATGAACGTTGTTTTCCTTTCCTTATTGTCTTGAAATGGAAGTAAGTAGATGACATAAATATATATATATATACATAAATACAGTAGCTTTATAATGTCATATATTTCATTATTATTTCTTATATATACTTTATAATCATTCTTAAATGGTTAACATGGAGAATGAATCTCATCGCGTCGTGGAGACGGTAGTCCGTACGTACGCACGAGCGATGATATCATTTCTATAAGTATTGAATTGAATTGGAGTGGATTATACAATATATCAGAATCAATATGATGTTGTAATAACTATGTATAGTTATTCTTTACACCATTATACCCATCCATGTAAGGTGGTGGTGGAAAATAGATTACACCACGGCGTGGAGACGGTATTCCGTACGTACGCATGCGCGGTGATTTCTTTTTCTGTAGGATGGATAGATGGTGAAATAGGGTTGTTTCATACTTATAATAACATATCGGTATATGAGTGATACTGATGTTATTACTTCATAATGAAACAACCTAAGAAGAAGAAGTGGAAGAAGAAATAAAGATGAAAGAATTGGTAACGGTAATTACCTCTTCTTTGAAGTGCCTCTTTGAGACTTCCTCTTAGGGCACTAAAATTGGTCTTTGAGGAAGACCAGAACCTCTAGGATTATTCTAGGGAAGTGGAGAAGAGATATTGGCAGGGGTTGGCCGAGCTTGAGTGCTCAAATTGGTGTGAGGAGGAGGGGGAGGAGGTGTCCTTTTATAGGGGAGGAGAGGGGCACCTTAGGAATATCTCAAAATATTATTTTATATTAAAGTCAAAATCGGTTTATAATGGTTCCAAAGGGTCTTATTTCGAATCTAAAGTGGGGATGGGTCTAAATCCTATCAACCAATAGGATTTAGACAAGTTTAGGGTATTATTTTAACCTTATCAATTAGATTTAACTCTAAGTTAAATAATTTAACTGTTACCGTGTCTTTTTATTTTCTTTCACTATATGGTTAATAAACTTACTATAACATGCCAAACGAACCCCAAATTGTATATTATTAATACATATATCCTTATCTAAGTCATTTGGCCGAACCTTAGATTTTTAGGAATAAAATAACAATTAATAATATAATATTTGATTTAAAAACTATTTTGTGTCAATTTTGACACTATTTGATATATGATTTTTGTGAAAGTCATAACAGAATTATATGTTCAAACCAAGTTGATTAAATCACCACTAATATATCATAGTAACCTAGAAAATTAGTTGAATTCATAAAAAGTCTTAAATTACATTTATTTGTGTGTTTATAACATCAATTATGTCAATATTTCATTAACAAGATAATTACTGCATCATCTTTGTGTCATAAATAAATTAAATTATTTGATTTATAAAAATTACAAATAAAATACCATCATGTATTAAATATTGTTAGCTTTCTAATGAATATTTACAATAGAATTTATCATATGTATAACCCCATATTAAAAATGATTTACTTATTAAACTTTGATTTTAACTATTTTAACCCTTCTTTAAATAAATTAATAATAAATGTCCTAATCTAATCCAAGTGGGCCTAAATGGTCATATTTTATTCCTAAGTTTGTTTTTGGTCGAATTACACTTGTCCAATAGAATTAGGACATGTGTTAGGGTAATAGTAATATCATATTTACCCTTAGTTACCCTATTTACTATTAACCGCGGTAAAAAAAGTAAAAAGTTACTATTCACCAAAAAAATTATTTTCATCTCATTGAACTACATTTTAGTCCTTGATATTAACCGTGTCTCTCGGATTTTCGAAATTCCATTCACAGAAGCGGCAAAATTAAGTTTTATGAAAAATTCAGTTTTTTTAACTACCACTTAGTAGTTTCACTATTCATCAAAAATTGATGTTTTTCAGAACAATGCCAAAATTTCATCCCAAGCTATATTTCATATTCCGAATTCAAAAATGAAGTCTATTTTACCAAATTCATAACATAGAAGTTGCATTAATTAATTTTATAATTAAATCCCGCTGTTAAAACAAATAGCGTGTTTTTAAGAAACAATATCTATCAAAAGATTGATACTTGTTTATGTCTAGTTTAAATGTGAAATTACATCCAATGACCAACATTGTATTAAATTGTAAAAATATATTCTAAATATACTTTAAAACCACTCAAATTAATGATTTATCACTATTAATTATTTTGATTAAAAAAGTTGTTTTTAATTATAATCTAGTAATTTTCACTATTCATCAGAATATGAAAGTTATCCGAAAAGTACCAAAATTTCACCTTAGGCTAAATTCGATATTCCGAATCCAAAAATGAAGTCCATTTTGAGAGTTAAAATTTCTAAAATTTAAAAAGTGGTTATTACTATTCATAACGGCTAGTTTTAATAATATTTTAATAGCATATCATTGTTTCGTGAAACTCAGGATTACGTACCACACACGCTATCGAGGAAGGTTGCGATTGCGTGTAATGCAAGGCAAGTCAAGGATGCGTGTTGTGTAAGCTCCTTTTGGTGTAGCGTATAACATAAGGCATTAGTAAAATAAAAAAAATATTTTTCATAAAATCTCGGGCTGTTACATTCTACCCCCCTTAAAATGAATTTCGCCCTCGAAATTCGTCGGGGTTATAAATGGTTTACTATTAGAAAGTTTCTTTAATAGAAACCCACATCGTAAAAGGGAATACCAAAACTTGGCTTTAAAAACTAAAGTATGAAATGTAACGATTACCCAAATAAACTAATCACTGGGTTTCCACATAGGTGAAAATATGGATATGGAAGAGAAATCTAACCATCATGTTCTGATGGAGAGTGGTAGAGAACATGGCTATGGAAAAGCCAGTAAATCACAAATCCATAAATTTGTGATGATCTAAGGTACCATCTGATTCATCAGGTATAAGATCACTAGGACAACATTTTTGGTTTTCAAGATCATCTCCCTAAAGTTGAAAATTTGAATTAGAATAAATACTTACTTTATTTTGGTACAATCTCACTGTTGTTCGTGCCTTGAACAATTTCCACTTCATTTCTTAAATAAATGAAGTTGAATTTGTTATTCGTGAAGTGTTAGCAGATCATGTGATAGAATGACAGTTCATTCCATCTGTCTCAAACAAAAGGTTAGCAAAAGTTATTAAATATACATAAGTCATTCTATAGTGAGATTAATCATATATGGTTCCTAAAATGGACTTATACTTCATATATCATACTTCTTAATATAATAAAACTGGTTTCTACTAAACACGGACTTCCTGTAGGCCAGTGGTAGGCGATAAAGGCCAGTCACACTTCGGTTGTGGGTTCGATTCCTACAGCCTTGTCCGAAGCGATGGGCTGTCGCCCGTCCTGCAGGTTGTCCCTTTTTCTAAAACTACGTTACTATAACATCCCTTCAATAATATCGAAAATCTTCTATCCTTAAACAATACTAACTTATGTCCAACATAATCCAGTCTAATCTTTAGGCTTATAATACTGCAGTCCACTCTCATAATATAGTGACAACGATTACCAGAGATTTAATACTGTCGTTGATCCCCACATATCATAAGATATGTCTTGTTGGTCACATTCCAAACATTCAAAGTCCTTAATCGTGTATTCTCTTTAATACCTTAGTGAAAACATGAGTGCAGTTAAAAGTTAACACTTTCCACATACCAAAATCCTCAAAATTCTATATACTCAAACCATGATATCACTTAGTCAATCATGAGCTCATGAATACTATCAAACATTTAATTTTCTCCTTATCCCTTCATTATGCGCATATCATCTACATTCCAAAAATATCTGAATAACCTTTCATGGATACTGGTAACATTAATCATACACTTTCAAAACACAAGGAAAGACAACAGTGTAACAATCCATAGATGTCTCTTTATTCCAAAATTACACATGATAAACATGTAATCATTCCACTACATTCTCAAACCATTGACCGAGCTTCAAAAATTCTTTCATCTCACATATCATTTGTAGTCTCTTCATCATCATCCACATAAATACTACCCATATGACCATACTGATTCTCTTCATGAGTCTTTCCCTTAGGGAATTTGTTTGCATAATGCCCATACATTCCACATTTAAAACACTTAACCATTTTTGATGTCGTAGCAATACCATTATCCTCATCCATGGTGTTAACTGACCCTTTTCCTTTGCACTTACTTGCTTTGTGTCCTTCTTTTCCACACCCAAAGCATCTTCCAGTTCCCTTGAAACATTCTCCTTGATGTCTCTTCCCACATGATTTACATAGGGGAAATTCAACTTTCTTTCCTCTATGATCATCATGGAACTTCATCTTTCTCTTATTAGTCGAGTCAGGAAACTTACCAAATTTTACTTTATTGATCATGTTGTGTGATTTCTGATTCGGCATAATAATGATGTTTGGACATCCAAATCCCATTTCATTTGGTTGCTCATGAAGAATATCATTCCATTGTCCACCATATCCTCCATTATTGTGAATCATCTTGTTTCCAGCCATTTTCTAAAACCCAAACAGAATAGTGTTAGATGCAAAAATCGTAATAAAGGGGGAGTAACTTAAATATCTATCATCTTTGGTTTAATCTAATATCGTTACCATAGTTCTATAACTATATCCTATACGTATACTTATCCTTAGGGGCATCCCTAGACATACCTTAGAAATATCTCTAGGGATCTCACTAACGTTTTCGCATCCTAGTTTCCAAAGGTTGACTAAACCTTTCCTCTGATACCAACTGTAGAGACCCGTATCTTGACGTACATGGACATTACATTACTTTTGCAGAATACTTAGTACATAACAAAAACACACACACAAGGATCGTAATAGTTTAGTGTCTTTGGAAACTCGGAACGTATTCTTCTAATCGTGGTGAAAGATCTACAATATCTCCCATAAAGATCTTCCTTTTTTTTTACCTAAAAACCTTTCTTTATATCCTGGGGAAAAGAAAACATAAAAGGGTGAGCTCAAATGCTCAGTAAGGGTAAACAAAAGAAATATCAATCACATCATATACATAAGAACATAGCTTTTGGAAATCATAACCTGCAAAAGAGCTCATAATATCATAACATGGGATAAATCATAGAAGTGAAAATGAAATCATAACTTAAAACATTACTCATTGTGGCATACACACATAACCATAGAGAATCATTTCTTGTTAGTCAAGACTCATTTCCAAGACTATCTTAGTGGACAAAGTCCCTTTCTGAATCGAGTAATCCTCATTTCAGTCCTGTTTCACTGAACCAGTATAACCTACCATTCCAGCCATGTCTATCTCATGAGATATAAAATCATTACCCAATGCATTGGAGGGAGATATAGGTCCCACCCATCTTATAATGAATCCTTTCTTATGTGTGCCACATAATCATAAAACATACATCATCGCATAACACATATAACAAAAATGGGATTCTTGAAACATCATGACATCATAAATCAATTCATATAAGATAAAGGAATTCATAAACATAATTCCATCACAACATAGTCAAATCAATGTAAAAATATGGATAGAAACAGAACTCTTTATTATCTTAGATGGAAAATAATTTTGATAAGACACTTGAATTGAATTCTTGAGGAAAATATCCTTTCTTCTTCAAAAACATTTTTCCTTTCATAACATGTCATACAACTTTAAAATAAAGAAGTTGATTAAAAATAAACTTGAAAACTTGTAAAGGAAGCTTCTTTGAAGTAATGTTTTAAAAATCCATTCATGCCGTATAAGTTAAAAAAACATTCTTCGTACTTTTGTCGGAAAAGTCAAAAAGTACCTCGTACGAAAAACGACAAAAGATTCCTTTCATTTCTTTTACTAAAAACTCACCGAAGGGTAAAAATGGATTTAAACAATTGTAGGTGGATGGAAGTAATATTACATATTGATGAAACATGGACGTGGATGATAAAATACACCCCGGTAAATACTTACGAATAAACAATCTCGAATAAAAATGAGATTGTGATATTTCCCTTACCTTATGTCCGACTTGCTTTGTAAGTGTCCAAACCTCATGTATAATGATTTAAATCATGTTATTTACTTATTCCAGAATCATATTCATTGTTATGATATCATATATGGTTCACTTATGACATTATATTACCCGTTCTTTTGTAAATTCCATGTTAAAGAAGCGTTTTGGGTAAAATCGTTTCATTTATCTTAGGTGTTTTGACTTGTTGTTCTTGACATCACTATTACTTATATCATGATTTACTTACTTCCAGAATATAAAATATGATTTATATATCATATATATTCAGTATATATATATATATAATAGGTAGATAAATAAAATGGAAAACACCGTTCATGGAGACGGTAGTCCGTACGTATGCATGAACGTTGTTTTCCTTTCCTTATTGTCTTGAAATGGAAGTAAGTAGATGACATAAATATATATATATATACATAAATACAGTAGCTTTATAATGTCATATATTTCATTATTATTTCTTATATATACTTTATAATCATTTTTAAATGGTTAACATGGAGAATGAATCTCATCGCGTCGTGGAGACGGTAGTCCGTACGTACGCACGAGCGATGATATCATTTCTATAAGTATTGAATTGAATTGGAGTGGATTATACAATATATCAGAATCAATATGATGTTGTAATAACTATGTATAGTTATTCTTTACACCATTATACCCATCCATGTAAGGTGGTGGTGGAAAATAGATTACACCACGGCGTGGAGACGGTATTCCGTACGTACGCATGCGCGGTGATTTCTTTTTCCGTAGGATGGATAGATGGTGAAATAGGGTTGTTTCATACTTATAATAACATATCGGTATATGAGTGATACTGATGTTATTACTTCATAATGAAACAACCTAAGAAGAAGAAGTGGAAGAAGAAATAAAGATGAAAGAATTGGTAACGGTAATTACCTCTTCTTTGAAGTGCCTCTTTGAGACTTCCTCTTAGGGCACTAAAATTGGTCTTTGAGGAAGACCAGAACCTCTAGGATTATTCTAGGGAAGTGGAGAAGAGATATTGGCAGGGGTTGGCCGAGCTTGAGTGCTCAAATTGGTGTGAGGAGGAGGGGGAGGAGGTGTCCTTTTATAGGGGAGGAGAGGGGCACCTTAGGAATATCTCAAAATATTATTTTATATTAAAGTCAAAATCGGTTTATAATGGTTCCGAAGGGTCTTATTTCGAAGCTAAAGTGGGGATGGGTCTAAATCCTATCAACCAATAGGATTTAGACAAGTTTAGGGTATTATTTTAACCTTATCAATTAGATTTAATTCTAAGTTAAATAATTTAACTTTTACCGTGTCTTTTTGTTTTCTTTCACTATATGGTTAATAAACTTACTATAACATGCCAAACGAACCCCAAATTGTATATTATTAATACATATATCCTTATCTAAGTCATTTGGCCGAACCTTAGATTTTTAGGAATAAAATAACAATTAATAATATAATATTTTATTTAAAAACTATTTTGTGTCAATTTTGACACTATTTGATATATGATTTTTGTGAAAGTCATAACAGAATTATATGTTCGAACCAAGTTGATTAAATCAACACTAATATATCATAGTAACCTAGAAAATTAGTTGAATTCATAAAAAGTCTTAAATTACATTTATTTGTGTGTTTATAACATCAATTATGTCAATATTTCATTAACAAGATAATTACTGCATCATCTTTGTGTCATAAATAAATTAAATTATTTGATTTATAAAAATTACAAATAAAATACCATCATGTAGTAAATATTTTTAGCTTTCTAATGAATATTTACAATCGAATTTATCATATGTATAACCCCATATTAAAAATGATTTACTTATTAAACTTTGATTTTAACTATTTTAACCCTTCTTTAAATAAATTAATAATAAATGTCCTAATCTAATCCAAGTGGGCCTAAATGGTCATATTTTATTCCTAAGTTTGTTTTTGGTCGAATTACACTTGTCCAATAGAATTAGGACATGTGTTAGGGTAATAGTAATATCATATTTACCCTTAGTTACCCTATTTACTATTAACCGCGGTAAAAAAAGTAAAAAGTTACTATTCACCAAAAAATTATTTTCATCTCATTGAACTACATTTTAGTCCTTGATATTAACCGTGTCTCTCGGATTTTCGAAATTCCATTCACAGAAGCGGCAAAATTAAGTTTTATGAAAAATTCAGTTTTTTTAACTACCACTTAGTAGTTTCACTATTCATCAAAAATTGATGTTTTTCAGAACAATGCCAAAATTTCATCCCAAGCTATATTTCATATTCCGAATTCAAAAATGAAGTCTATTTTACCAAATTCATAACATAGAAGTTGCATTAATTAATTTTATAATTAAATCCCGCTGTTAAAACAAATAGCGTGTTTTTAAGAAACAATATCTATCAAAAGATTGATACTTGTTTATGTCTAGTTTAAATGTGAAATTACATCCAATGACCAACATTGTATTAAATTGTAAAAATATATTCTAAATATACTTTAAAACCACTCAAATTAATGATTTATCACTATTAATTATTTTGATTAAAAAAGTTGTTTTTAATTATAATCTAGTAATTTTCACTATTCATCAGAATATGAAAGTTATCCGAAAAGTACCAAAATTTCACCTTAGGCTAAATTCGATATTCCGAATCCAAAAATGAAGTCCATTTTGAGAGTTAAAATTTCTAAAATTTAAAAAGTGGTTATTACTATTCATAACGGCTAGTTTTAATAATATTTTAATAGCATATCATTGTTTCGTGAAACTCAGGATTACGTACCACAGACGCTATCGAGGAAGGTTGCGATTGCGTGTAATGCAAGGCAAGTCAAGGATGCGTGTTGTGTAAGCTCCTTTTGGTGTAGCGTATAACATAAGACATTAGTAAAATAAAAAAAAATATTTTTCATAAAATCTCGGGCTGTTACACTAAATGTTTGTATTTTTATTTAAATGTCACAGTTTAGTTCCACGAACATGTTACATACTCAAAATAAAGAATTTTTTTTAATTTTTCTGCATACATTAAAAAAAATATTTATAAAATATTTTTTACATATATGAATTAGTATTAAATTAATGTGACCTAAATTTTTTCCATTTTAATTGAAATTTAATGGTTTCTATTTAAAAATGGTATTTTATTTCAAAACATTGATGACATTGGCAATGCTGGTAAATCACACACTGGTTATAATTACACATTTTCAAGAATATTAGTAAATTAATTTTGATGTGAAATAATTTACTACATATCAATATAATATTTGTTGTGTCTGATATGATCGAATGTGTGGTGTTTTATTTTAAAGATTCATTTTAGTTTAAAAAGTAAATCACAATGAAAAAATTGAGAAAACATGCATAGATTTTCATGACTATTTAAGAAAATGGTTGAACTTTTGGGATATTTATAATCAAGTGCACCTCTATTTGACATGCAGTGTGTCATGTATTATGAACATTATATCACATAAACAAAGAAAAAAACATAATAGTAGTGCCTTATTAATTATTATTATGTTTCATTTATGTATTATGTAATCATTTTGGTTTATGTATTATTTTTTATCAATTTTTCTATTTTTAATTTATTTTTTAATTTATGAATTATTTTACCATATTTATAATATATTTATTAATTTATGTTATTACTAAAATAAGCATTGTTTTCAATAACATGTACCGGATTATATCAAGGTGGTGGTGGATTATGTGAAAATTGGTATCATGATTAATCTCTATCAACATGGGGTCCTAGGGGTAGTAGAATACAGGGTCACCCAACCTCTTATATGTTGGATAAGGTTTGGGTTGGGTTGGAATGTGTAAATGTGTATAATAAATTTTACATATTAATGTAATTATAATGTATTTAAATGTGAATTTATTTGAAATTGTAATTAATTATCACGTAAATTTATTTTTAATTTATTTTTAATTTATATTTAATTTATTTTGAATTTATTTTTAATTTAATTTTTATCCTTAATTATATTATTGCCTACTATTTATGTAGTTGAGTATCATATCTACTGATGAATTTTATGAGTTCTATATATTTAGAATTTTAAGTTTTTCTTTTATAGTCACTAGAAACATTAGTTATTAGTTAGCATGGGTAAAACCAAAAACATTCACTAATAAAATTATATTCCATAGTTGTGTTCTCATGAAAGTTTCCTGTAGTGGATAATATATCAAATATATAAACCTCATGAACTATTTATTCATATATAGGATATAAAACACCCCATTACATCTTCATTTATGAATTTGAATAAATGTGTATGAAATTATAATTATATTTAAAGGCATTGTTTGATTTACATACTATGATCTTATTTCAAACATTTTTAGGAATATTTTGTTTCTAGAATGCTCAACAATGAACTCTCTCTTTAAAACATATCCATAGTCCAAGTTATCTTATAGTAACATTAATAACGTAGTTATATCTATATAAGGACATGTTAATTTTGGTATCTTTGTATTCTTGGACAGAAAACTTCCATCACCAATGGATGCAACCACCTAACATGGTTGAAGGGGTTGTAGATGGTGGACATTAGACATGGGGAATCTACAAGGTGTGACCAGAAAAATAAATTATGTTATCTTATGACTTTTCTGCTTTGACGACAGAACAAAATATCATGGCCGTACTAAATTAAGACAGCAAGGGTCAAAGATGGACAATCTATAATATATTTCATAGTGGTATTGAGTGTTGGACCTAGTTGTTTTTTCTAAAATCATATAAAATATAAATGTTTTGGATATGGTTCAATTTGGGAAACTTTAAATTAAATCTTATTTTTTAAAAACATATATTGTTATAATGTTATTTTTTATACCATTTAAGGTCATTAAAAGATCGTTTTTTTATTTTAAGTATTTGGATAGTGAAATTGTTGGAGATTATTCCAAATTGAATTTATGGATTAATACTGTGTTTTTATTCTTATATAAGAGGAAATAGTATCTTCTATTTGTTTTTTTGGAGCTCTTAAGATATTTTTTTTCTAAAAGAATACTTTTATCATGGGAATTCGTGTGGGATTTGCAAAGAATTTCATGGAGAATGTGTAATAAGTGTACCTTTTATTGGATGTTATGAAATTGTGTTGAGTCATGAATATTTTTCTTATAATGATTCATCATTTATTTGAGGCTTGAATAAGTTGTTTTCAATGATCAGAACTAGTTTTCATTCAATATGGTAAATGATCATAAAACCTTAAAATGCATTATTGAGTAATTAAATATGGATTTTGATTATTTCAAGGAATTCAAATGATTTGGTTATAAATTTTGAGGATACTATACATTCCATTTTTATTATTCCTTCAATAATTTGAGTTGTTTATTTTTTATTTGGAGTTCAGAGATTTAGCATGTATTGAATTTTCAATGTTTATAATTATCCTAATAGGTACATTATTAAAACAAAACCCTTTTTTCATTTAATACATGATGAGAATGTTAATTGAGAGTCATGAAATATATATTAGTATAAGAATTACCCTAAAATGTTTTTTTTTCTATAACATGGCAATATGGATAAATGTAATTAGTTGATTAAGTGATTGTTTTTGAGATTTTTTAGGACTACGAGACTCCTTTATCACTATTTGAGGGTTGTATCCTAGAGATGTTGAGAAATGTGATCAATTATTATAGTTAATGTTTTGATGATAATAAATTTATTTTATTATAATGTGTCATCTATTTTATAATTTAATAATTAATGGTAACAAAATGATCCTATCTAAAAATATCATTTACAGATTTAAATGATTATGAGAAGTGTTTAGATACCATTTGTATGCATGATGTGATTTTTACATGAATTTTATATTGAAGGTATTTATATTTAACACATTCTATAAATAACAAAGATTTAGTATAGATAACTAACCCATGGGATCTATCTCTTTAGATTAGTAGTTCTAATTTTTTGTGACTTATTTTTTCATTTCTATAGATAATTCTGGTGAAGATAATTGAATATGAGTAGATTTGGGTCTCTAGAGTGATACTAACAATCAATACCATGATATATATAGAGATATATTGATTGGTGATCAGTAGTGTTGGGTAGGATGGGTTAGAGAGATCCCTATTTTTTGAAATTAGTTCACCTTATCAAGGTTATATGATTTCCATGAAAGGGTTATTTTTTGATTGATTTTTTATCATTGAGATACGAGTCTATTAAGTCATATTATTTGAGGATGTATTTTTTTAGTGATTCTTTGGTAAATATTTCTAAAATATGTGAAATCCATAGTAGTTAAGACACCTTATGATAACCCAAGGTTTATATTATTTTTTTATGTAATTAATTTCATGGTTTCATTTATTAATATTATTATATAAATGGTATTGTTATTGAGTGTTGTAAAGTACATGGATTGTAAGAATTAATGTGTTATACTCAACCCAACATGAAAATTTGCATGGTGGAATACTAATGGGTATGTATATAATATTACCTATCACATGTAATCATTGAGGGTGGGTGGCATCGTTGAAGTATCTAGTTGGGATGGATCACTGGTGTATAAACTAGGGATGTTGTTTGATGGTATTTATGATGAATGTTTTCATTTATGTCAATGTTCCCTTCCATTTAACAAAAATATTTTTGATCAAACATCCTTTATTACAAAGTGTTGTAATCCATTGTATTAATATATTGTTATAAATAATTATCATATATACATTTTATTGTATTCATGATTATTTCAGAATCACATATTTATAAAGTTCAACTCAGTTATCAATGCAGTATATGTTTCATTATTCGTGTTGGATTGTAGTAGTGCAGCATAAAAATATAAAATGCCTTCTGATTTAATAGATATACCCTCCTATTTCTTTTCACTATCCCCTGCATTTTTACGGATATAATTTGGTAGTAACACATAGCCTTATAAATAACTTAGGAAGGGTACTAGTGGGGTTAGGTCATGTCATAAGTATATTTGAGATATTCAATTTCTTGAATGGAGTTTTTAGTTTTTGTATATGTGAGATTTTAGTTTAGGAAACTAGGGATATAGTGGAAATGGTATTTCAGTTAATTTTATCCATCCATGAAACCTGAAAATAGGTTGTGGGGGTAGATTCATTCTTATAAAATAAAATTTAATATCTACTGATTGAATTGAGTATATGTTTCACTATTTATTAATGGGTTTGTGTTCTATAAAAGAACATATTTAGGTCAGGATAATCTTATCCTTTGTTGGAGTCAATGCATTACTTGATATGTATACGTAAAAATTTTCATTACCTACTTATAAAATCAAAAAAACCCTTGAAAATGAATTCCATAACTAATAAGGGATCATTTCATATTATATTTTTAAGAAAAAAATACATCTATCTTCTTCCTTTGTAGATTAATTTGATCATACGAACCCTATTTGGTTATATTTTTTAGGTTATTTGATGATAAGACTATATAATTATTCTACTGGTGATTCATGTGAATTTCATTTTTCTCGACAAATCAAGAATGATACACCATGTTTTATAATGTATGTATCAATCGTCTTGTATCACTCCATCGATCACTACCCTGATTCATTCATTTTGATAGAATATGTTCTAATATCTATGGCTAGAGGTGATGGAGAAGTATAATGACCCTTGACTTTATCACATAATATTACAAGATTGTAACCATAATTAAACATAAAATTACAAGCCAAGGATCGTAAAGTCTAGTGTCTTGGATGACTAGGTACATAAAACCTAAAACGTGAAAATAAATAAGACATTTATTTATTTAATCTTCATAAGAGATCCTAAGTTCCTTTGATATCTTCCATAAGAATAGGAATATTTTGTGATAACATGAACAAAGGGATGAGATAAAATCCCAATATTGGAATAAACATAAGAATAAAGCTTTGCACATGCATCAGAAGGCATAACATAATGATATAAAGAGGCACGATATGTGATTAAACATAAGGAATCATAAAATTTATTACATGGGATCATATAATTGTGGAATAATATTTATTTTTTATCCAAAAAAACATTAAATTATCATGATTCATGTCTCGTTGAACTTATATTAGCAAAAGTCAAGGTGAACCAACAAGACCGTTGCACATAGAGCATGAGTCAAGGAAAAATGTCAGTACTGTTGCACATAAAGACTCACAAGACTAAAATTTACCCAATTAATTAGAGTTCTATCTAGGATAACCCATATTAACATGTTCATGGATATGTTTTCCATATAAATATTCATACATAATTAATCATACATAGACATAAGGGTACCCATGGAAAGAAATGAGAATCATAATCATGTCATAAAACATAATAAATGGATGTATCATACAAGTGTCCATGAAAGAGAGGACTTAAAACATATATTGAAATTCAAAGGATAAATAGGTAGATATCATGGTAAGTGATTTCAATCATAATTGATAACATGTAAGAATATAACCTAAGACAGTTTCAGATTAAAACATTTTAGTCTGGGTTTAAGGAAAAAACAAAAGAGTCATTAAAATAGTAAAGGGAATAATATTTTATATAAAACTAGAAGTGAACAAAGAATTTTTAATAATATAACTAATTATTTTATAAAAACAATGGTGGACTAAAATAGACGACAGAGTGCACTTGAAATTGGGTAAGAATTTGAGAAGTTCCCATGAAACGAGATTTTATTGGGAAGAATTGAGAAGGAAACCACGTAAAAAATGTATATCCCTAAAAGATAATGATGGATGGATCTGGATACATGGGTTTAGAACATATAAACAGAATTTAGATTATGTACACATAAATAAATTATTACTTCATTTGGGAAAAAAGTATGATAGAGAAACCGAAAGAAATTGTTGAGGTTCCAGTAGAATCCCTTACCCTAAGTCTGATGGTTTTATTCACTTGATCTTAATTTCTTCGATAATCTAACTAGATCCATTAATTAATAATTTCAGAACCTATTATACATTCTATTGATTTATTATAACCTTATTAAATTTATTCATGGCATTTTTTATTTGTTGAGAGGTTTAATTTAATCGTTTGGGACTTTGTTTCCTCATCATCATATATAATTTTTTTTATTAAGAAGAACTTTTGAGGAAAAATTGGGAAACCATAAAGTACAAAACCATCAAGAAATATCATAAGAAATGGCTGAATCTCTAAATTTTAATTTAAGTATTTTAGATCCCTTACCTCTGAGAAGACCCCACTGAGGAGTTGTGGCCCACCCATCTAATCTGTCTTTGAGGAGGTCTTCAAAATAAATTGTCATCTTGTCCCAAGATTGAATAAGCTCCTCTACTGGGATCTTTTTTCTTTTAAATCCATGAGACAAGATAACAAGTTGTTTTTTTGATCCAAGATTCCTACACAGTGGTTAGGTTAAACTTTATGCACCTCTCAACCAATCTCTCAAAGTCTTCTTGTGAAGAATCAACCTCCATAAACTTCTCTAATAATTCTTCATTACCATCAATGATATTTTCCCACTCCTTACATTCCACCAGATCCATTCAACCCTAGAGGAATGCATTATCTGTAGCTCCATTTTCTTCAGGCACCAGATTCTTATCGAAATCCTTTTCTTTACTCAGAGGGTTATTTCTAGAGCTTTTGGAAAGCTTCATCAATGCCTTGCTCTTACTTGAGGATCTAGAAACCGGAGGGTCCGGAAGATCTGAATAGTCTTTCCGGCAACGCGGCCTCCGGGTGCGCATAATAAAACTGTCAGAGTCAATGTTAGAGATTTTACCTTTCCTTGAAGACGATCTAAGGTATTTCTCCACCATATTTTCTTCCTCGGACTCGGCAGGGGAATCTGAGGAGGACGACAAATCCTCTTGTGAGGTCTCCACTTCATGTCCATCCCCATAAGCTTGGAAATCTACTTCTCCCAACATAGCAAACCGATTATCGGAGTTAGAGGCCATTAATACATAATTCACCTTCTCAGCATAAGACTGTTTGGCATTCAGGGCCGGCACTGATTTTTCCAAAACTCATGGCTGCTCAAAACTGCGGCCCATATACTGAAATTGAGAATCTGTCAATACTGGATGTAGTGGATCCATACCTAAAGCATTGCAGACCTCCCCAATCACCACAAATTCATTGGATATAATAGATTAAGATGGTTTCAATACCTATTCAGCATCACAACTAGCCGCTGCAAACACAGAATCCGGAGTGCCATCAGCACCCATGTCGCGTTTCAATCTGTCAAAAATTTCTGAGACTTTGGGTTCAGGCATTATGGACTTCGAAGGCTTCTGGATAGACTAAAACCCATCGCACGGAAGCACTGAATCTAGGGAGATCAATTTGGACCCAACCAAAGTTTCCGCTTCAATTTTCCCATAAGTATCTGAATTTATAGGTCAATCTAGATCAGAGGAAACCCACCCAGCCAGTAGGATCCCACCATCACCCTAAGCCATCCGCCCGCTGGGTCCTAAAAATAATATTATAAGATGGGTGTGGTTATAAATAAATAATTTTATATTTTATTATATAATATACATAATATTAAATGGTTATAAAATTAATTCCGTTATTTTGATTGAGGATGAATTATTATATAAAACATTAATGATAACTGTTTGGGTTAATCAACTATTTGTTAAACAGAACAAACTCATTTTGTTTTATAAATTAATAACATTTTAAAAAAAAAATTCTTTAACATCAAATAGGATATATTACATACATAATAATATATTTCATCCATAAAAATGGTTTCATGACGAGATTTTAATATGGTAATAGATATTGAAAATTTGTTGTCCATGAATGCGATAAATTAACACATCTAAGATAGTGTTCCATTTCTTGTATAAAAGGAGGGGAAAAGAGAGATGATGATTAATTTTTCAATTAGAATAATAGTATTCCATTATATTTATTTTAATGGATTCATCACACAATTTTTATGAGGATATTTGAGGATAAAAAATAAGATAGATAAACTTGCAAAGAAATTCAATGTAAATAGAAGAGGGTTTTAACTCGTGATCCACTCCACTTGAGAAACTCTTTAGGGGAGAGGTTTTAATCTTATTATGATACCAAGAGATCTAGGTTGTGGGAGAGGGTATTAGGCAGTGATTTTATCATAATTTGAATAAGGCACATGACTTTAGAGGTGTGCGGTGAAGAGGTGGTGATGATGATATTTATAGTGGGGGAGAGGAGTGTTTTCTCAGTAATTAATTTATTTGTTTATTATTTTTCTCAAGATAAGAAATAGTGCAGATTATTGATACAAAAATAGTAATTAGATTACTTTATTTCTAAACAATGGTTCTTATATCATCCATGAATCAATAAATATTTTAATTTAACATATAATGTATATTTACCCTAAATTAAGATATTTCACTATTCAACAAAATATTCATTTATTTTAGAGAAACCAAAATATTAACCATTCAAATTTTTAAATTTCTAGAATCAAAAAGTTAAATCCATTTTCTGAAAATATTTTTCTAAATATAAGAAATTTAATTTTTAATTAAAATTATAATTTACTTGAAAAATATAAATTTTAGAATTAAAATTGTTTTTCTAACAGTTTGAAAAATTAATTATGGTATCATAAAATTATATTATAATCGTATGACATAAAAATATTATCTTATGAGTACATTTTATAAATTAAATTTTTATTTAATTTATTTAATTAATCATGAAATTGTAAGTAAATTTATAAGAATTACAAAAATACAAACACTTAATTAATAATTTTTATAATATTTATTTACTTTTACTATGATATATTATATCATATATACACTTATAAGATCAATAAATTTAATATATACATTCATTAATGAGTTAATTATTTCATTGCCTGGTTTACTATTCATAAGGTGTAACATCCGAGACTTTGATGAGAAATATTTTGTTTTCATGTTATATAAATCATCAAAGGAATCTTTCACCACACACAACACTAGCTTGGCTTGCTTTACATGCAACTGCAACATTCCTCGATAGCCTACGTCGTACGCAATACCGAGTTTCGCTAAAAAACAATATACTATTAAAAATAGCTGTTATGAATAGTATTATCTGAATTTTGAATTTTATAACATTTTAATTAAACTTATACATTTTCTAGAATGAGGTATAAACGCAAAATCAGTTTTTTTGGATAAAATAAGTATTTTTCAAAAAATGCAGTTTTGCCGCCTTTTAATGGTACACCCACATTAAATATAGTTTTTGAATTGTTTATAAGTTCAATTTGAAAAAATATAATTCTTCTTTTGAATCAGGGTAAAAAATTTACTTTGGATAAATTTTTGATATTTTTCTGATAACTTTCATATTTTTATGAATAGTAAATATACGCTAATTTTTAATTAAAAACTACTTTTTTCATTGAGATAATTTATATGAATAAATTATCATATTGAATGGTTTTAAAGTATAAATAGAATATATTTTTACCATTTAATATAATGTATTTCATTAGCACTAATTTCATATTGAATTCATAGGTAAAAACATTTCAATCTTTGGTAATGTTTTAACTTCTAAAACCCGTTTTCTTAACAACAAGATTTATTTTAAATTAATTACTGCAACTTATATGTTTTTATTTTTGAAAAATTTATTCCATATTCCGAATCAGGGGGTCCAAATTATGTTAATAGGCTACTTTTTATTTTTTGGGCATTATGAATAGTAACTACGGTAAATTTTATTTACCATAGTTAAAGGTAAATCGGGTAATTAAGGGTAATATAAGATTATAAATTTACTCAAACACCTGCCGAAATACTATTGGATTACTAAAAGTCGACCCATATCATCTAAGGGTTGGATTAGATTCATTTAATGAACTTTTTCCCATGAACATAATTTAATTATTATTAAAACCAAAGAATGTGACAACATGTCACTTTCTTAAATCTTATAAGTATAATAATTTTAATGTAGTGATAAACTTCGTAAAACTTCAAACATGAATAGTCTCCAGAATGATAATAAAATTATCTACATCATAGGAATTTATTTAGAATTTTTAGGGATTAAATAATTATCATTAATTATGACACAATAGTGATGTTGAAATTATTTTATTAATTAAAATATCAAATAAATGGATTTAAAATATTAAAATAAATATCATATGAACTATTTAATGTGCTACACTAATTTTCTAGATACATATGAAATTCTATGGATCTATTAAAGCTTTTAGTTTGAACATATCTTCTGTATATATTTTATATATATTCAAATAAATGAATAGTGTCAAAATTGACACTATTGTTATTTTATAAAAAATAACATATTATAAAATTGTTTAAAAATAACAAAAATATTTAAAATTTATAAATTAAAATTTATATGGTCTAAAATGTCATAAAGTGTCAGATTATGGAAACTTCACAACACATATGTAATTATTTATAACAATGTAAAATTTAGAATATTATTACCACAAATAAAATTAAATTGATAAATAAGGATAAATCAAGTTGATAATGTTTAAAATAAATTACTAACACATATAAATTTTATTCGTTGATGATATTACAACCCTATCTCATCTAATATTCTAATATGAGTCATTTTGGAAGTTTTTATGTGGGGTTGGTATTTAATATAAACTAATATTTCTTATATTTCCAAAGGTGCCCCTCTCCTCCCTTAAAAAAGGGCACCTCCTCCCTCTCCTCCTCACACCAATTTGAGCCTTCAAGCTCATCCAACCACTGCCAATTTCTCCTCTCCACTTCCCTAGAAACATCTTAGAGGTCCTGGTATTCTTCAAATACCAATTTTAGTTCCCTAAAAGGAGGTCTCAAAGAAGCGCCTCAAAGAAGAGGTAATGCTCGTTACCGATTCATTCATCTTTATTTCTTATTCCACTTCTTCATCTTTAGTTGTTTCATTATGAAGTAATAACATAAGTATCACTCATATACTGATATGTTATTATAATTATGAAACAACCCTATTTCACCATCTATACATCCTACGGAAAATGAAATCACCGCGCGTGTGTACGTACGGAATACCGTCTCCACGCCGTGGTGTAATCTATTTTCCACCACCACCGTACTTGGATGGGTATAATGGTGTAAATAATAACTATATATGATTATTGTAAATTGATATTTATTCTGAAATAGTATACATACACTCCATTATAATTTCACGATCATGGGAACGATATCATCACTCGTGCGTATGTACGGAATACCGTCTCCACAATGTGATGTGACTCCTTCTACATGATCTTAAATTTACTAATGATTATATAAATGAATTGAATGAATTAATACGATATATATTACACTAATAAAATTCTGGAAATTAGTTATCTATAACCTAAAGAGAAGAATAAGAATTTATTCGACAAAACACACATAATAACAAAAAGTAATAAACACCCAAATAACAAGTAGTAATGAAATATTACCAATAAGAAGCTAAGAATATGACCATATATGATATCATAAAAATACGTATGATTATGGAATAAGTCAATAGCATTATTTAAATCATTATACAGGAGGTTCCGACACTTACAAAGCAAATCAGACCTAAGTTAATGGAAATATCACAATCTCATTTTTATCCGAGATTGTTTATATTTTAGAATTTACTGGGGTGAATTTTATCATACAAATCCTTGTTTCCACAATATGTAATATTTACATCATTATAACACAGTTTATATACAATTTTACCCTTCGGTGATTTTTTTAGTAAAATGTATGAAAGGAATCGTTTGTCGTTTTTCATACGAGGTACTTTTTGACTTTTTCGACAAAAGTAAGAGAAGAATGTTTTCTTTTAACATATACGACATGAATGGATTTTTAAAACATTATTTCCAAGAAGCTTCCCTTAAAAGTTTTCAAGTTTATTTTTAATCAACTTCTTTTAGTTTAGAATTGTATGACATGTCAAAAAGGAAAAGTGTTTTTGAAGTAGAAAGGATATTTTCCTCAAGAATGGAGTTCAAGTGTTTTATCAAAATTATTTTCCATATAAGATAATAAAAGGTTATTTTTGTATCCCTGTTATTACATTGATTTTATTATGTTGTGATGGAATTATTTTTATGAATTCCTTTATCTTATATGAGTTGTTTTATGATGTCACGATGTTTAAGATTCCCATTTTTATTACATGGGTTATGCTATAATGTATGGTTTATGATTTTGTGGCACACATAAGTATGGTATCAATATGAGATGGGTGGGACCTATATCTCCCTCCAATGCATTGGGTAAATATTTTATATCTCATGAGATACACGTGGCTGGAACGGTAGGTTATACCAGTTCAATGAAATAGGACTGAAACGAGGAGCGAACTCAGTTCAGAAATGTACATTGTCCACTAAGATAGTCTTGGCAATGAGTCTTGACTAATAAGAAATGATTCTCAATGATTATTTGTGTATTCCACAAAGTTTCATGTTTTAAGTTATGATTATTGGGATTACATTTCACTTCCATAATTTATCCCATGTTATGAAATTATGATCTCTTTTGCAGGGTAAGATTTCCAAAATGTTATGTTTTTATTTTTATGTGATTGATATTTCTTTTGTTTACCCTTACTGAGAATTTGAGCTCACACTTCTGTATGTTTTCTTTCCCTAGGTCAGGAAGAAGGTTATTAAGTAAGATATGCCAAAAGGGATTAAAGATATGATGAAATAAATTCGAGACAGTGTAGACGCTTTATGAACCAGTTGTTTATGTTTCCCAGTTTCTAAAGACACTATACCTATATGGTCCTTTCATGGTTTTGTTATATGTGGTAATAAGTGTGCTTAAAATTTGATGTAATAACAATGTATGTAAAGTTTGGGTCGTTATAGTTGGTATCAGAGGAAAGGTATAGTCAACCTTTGGAAACTAGGATGTGAAAGCTTTAGTAAGAACCCTAAGGAAATGTCTAAGCATAGAACACAATCTTAATGTTTTATTAATGACCATGAATAACCTAGGATAAAACCTTAAGTGTGAAATTTTATTCATGATTATGTGGTATTCCTATTATAATTAGTGTTTTTCACACTATTCTTCTTGGTTTTAGTCAATGGATGGAACCTGAAGGAACCGTGTTAATACGGAATACGAAGGGCAATGCAATGATTGTCCCCCCTGAGCAACCAAATGTTATGGGAGCTGTAGTGAAAAATATTGTAGCCATGATCACACAACTTTCTCAAGCTTTGAATCATGCAGGACTTCCAAACAAGCAAAGGAAGGAGCAACATTCTGTTGAATCCTTCATGAGGCAGCGTCCACCTTCATTCAGCGGGTCTACTGATCCATTAGTTGTTGAACAATGGATTAGTACTACTGAAAATATATTTTCAGTTCTTCAATGTTCTGAACATGATAAAGTCATATTAGCAGTGTATTGTTTGGAAGGTGATGTTGATAAATGGTGGAATCTTATCAAGAATATGAGGCAAAGAGATGAAATTGAGTCCATGGAATGGGACGAGTTCAAGAACTTATTTTTCAATAAGTACTTCCCTAGTATTCTCCAAACAAAGATGGAGAAAGAGTTTTTTCAAATGAACCAAAAGGATGATGAATCTATTGGTACCTATGAAGCAAATTTTACAAGACTTTCAAGGTATGCTTCTGGTATTATTATCCAGCCTGAGAGTAAGATCGATCGATTCTTTAGTGGCTTAAAACCAAGTCTTCGAAGGGCCTTAGCCATAAGGGACTTCAATAGCTATGAGGAAATCGTTCGATGTGCTCTCAAAGTTGATATGGATATTGGAGTAACACATCAGTCATATGGGTTTTATAAAAAGAGGAAAATGGAATTCAAAGGAAAATCTAAAGAGCACACTGAAAAGAAGATGATCTTTCCCTTATGCTAGAAGTGTGGAAAGAAACATGGAGGGAGTTGTCTTAAAGGGACAAGTAAATGTTTCAAATGTGGAAAGAAAGGTCATCGGGCATTTGAATGCCGCAATGATGGGAAAAAGATGTCTAATGATGCAAACAAAGGAAGGGACACACATAATGAACCTACTACACTTCAATGTTTCAAGTGCAAGGATATGGGGCATTATGCCAATAAATTCCCTAATCCAAGGGTTGTTGATGATGATCTAAATCAACAAAATATTGAGGCTAAAGACAAATTAATGTCACATGCAATTTCTATCAGTGATGTGGAGTACGATAACTATGTGGTGAAAGGTACACTTACCATCCACTCTAAAGTAGCAAATGTTTTATTTGATTCTGGATCCACCCACTCTTTAATTTCTAAAGACTTTTCTAAGGGTCTCACCGTATTACCTCAACAATTAGATGTTGAGTTAGCTGTGACAACACCTAATGGCACAACAGTCGCATTAAAAGTTTATAATTCTTCCCCGATTGGTGTTTTTGGGAAAGTGCTTCCTGTAAATCTTGTGATCCTTCCTATAGTGGAATTTGATGTGATTCTTAGCATGAAATGGCTTTCTTTATACGGATATCATATCAATTTCCAAAGAAGGGAAGTCCCATTTCATATTCCAGATCATTTTATGATCGTCTATCGATGCAAGGATGAACATAACCTTCCAGTGGAAATTTATTCTATCTTATGGGGCTTGATTCAACTTAATGAAGGTTATTTATCTCAAATGGTTGGTGAGAAACTCACAATTAAGAATATGGCCATTGTACGAGAGTTTGATGATGTCTTTCCGGAGGAATTGTTGGGTCTTCCACCAAATCGTGAAGTTGAGTTTTCAATAGAACTCGTACAGGGTGCTTTGCCTATTTCAAAGACACCTTATAGAAAGGCCCCAATTGATTTTCAGGAATTGAAGAAGCAACTCCAAGAGAATCTTGATAAGGGATTCATACACCATAGTGTGTCACCTTGGGGAGCAAATGTTCTGTTTGTTAAGAAGAAAGATGGATCAATGAGACTCTGCATTGATTATCGAGAACTTAACAAGATCACTATCAAGAACAAATATCCTCTCCCATGAATTGATGACCTATTTTATCAACTACGCGGAGCTCAATACTTTTCCCATATTGATCTTTGTTCAGGGTATCATCAATTAAGGGTCAAAAGGGAGGATATACCAAAGACGACATTCCGTATAAGGTATGGACACTATGAATTTATAGTGATGCCATTTGGTCTTACTAATTCCCCTGCTATCTTCATGGATCTGATGAATAGAGTCTTTAGAGACAACCTTGATCAATTTGTGTTAGTCTTTATAGACGATATTCTTTTCTATTCAAATAGAAAGGAAGAACATGAAGATCACTTGAGAATTATATTAAAGACCCTGAGAAAGGAGAAGCTTTATGCCAAATTTACCAAGTGTGAATTTTGGCTTCAAAAAGTTTCATTTTTGGGTCACATAATCTCAAAAGAGGGGATATCTGTGGATCCAGCAAAAATAGAGGTTATCAAAAGATGGTCGAGACCAACAACAGTAACTGAGATCCGAAGTTTTCTTGGTTTGGATGGATATTATCTACGTTTTGTGAATGATTTTTCACGATTTTCTAATCCACTCACCGGGTTGACTCGAAAAGGAGTTATGTTTGTTTGGATGAAGGAATGTGAAGAGAATATCAAGGAGTTGAAAAGAAGGTTATCCAGTGCACCTGTGCTCACACTGCCTTGTAGTGGAGAAAGGTTTGTGATCTACATTGATGAATCCAAGAAGGGATTAGGGGTGTGTTCTTATGCAAAATGATATGGTGATAGCTTATGCCTCACGACAGTTGAAAATACATGAGCAAAATTACTCAACTCATGGTTTGGAGTTAGCTGCGGTAATCTTTGCATTAAAGATTTGGAGGCATTATCTTTATGGAGAAAGGTGTGACATTTATAATGATCATAAAAGTTTAAAGTATATTTTCACACAAAAGGAGCTGAATATGCGCCAAAGAAGATGGATGGAGCTGATTAAGGATTACGACTGCTCAATTCATGACCACCCTTGGAAAGCAAACAAGGTGTCAGATGCATTAAGTCGACAAGACCATTCCAGTTTATCCATGATGAGGATAAAAAAATATCCAATATTTATGGATTTACAAAGGATGGATCTTTGAATTATAATGGAAGGGGAAAAATCGTATCTTTCTCAATTGAATAATCAACTATCTATACATGTGATGATTAAAGAGGCACAGAAAGAAGATGTAGAGTTACAGAAGAAGGTGAGAAGTGTTCCTTAATTCAACCTTGATTGTGATGGGATAATAAAGTTCAGGAATCGAGTTTGTGTTCCTCCCATCCCCGAATTAAAGAAGGAACTGCTGGATGAGGCTCATAGTTCTTCATTCTCTATTCATCCTGGAAGCAAGAAGATGTATAGGGACCTGAAAGAGTACTTCTGGTGGGCTGGCATGAAAAGAGATGTTTCTGAATATGTCTCTCGATGCTTGGTTTTTCAAAAAGTTAAAGCTGAGAGACAGAAGTCTAAGGGGACGTTACAACCATTACCCATACCCGAATGGAAATGGGAAAACATCACTATGGATTTTGTCACAGGACTTCCTAAAACATCCAAAGGGAATAATGATATCTGGGTCATAGTTGATCATCTTACAAAGTCTGCACACTTCATTGCTATTAGAGAGGATTTCTCTCTGGATCAGCTTGCCAGGATATATGTAAAGGAAGTGGTAAGATTGCATGGAGTACCACTTTCTATTATATCTGATCGGGATCCGAGATTTACCTCAATGTTCTGGCGAAGTCTTCAATATACTCTGGATACAGAGTTGAGTTTCAGTACTGCTTATCATCCTCAGACAGATGGTCAGTCTGAGAGAACAATTCAAAAACTAGATGATATTTTGAGAGCTTTCTCTATGGATTTCAAAGGTGTTTGGGATCAACACCTACCTTTGGTGTAATTTTCTTATAATAATAGCTTTCATTCCAATATTCAGATGGGTCCTTATGATGCTCTCTATGGAAAGAAATGTAGGACTCCAACTTGCTGGGATGAATTTGGGGAAAGAAAGCTATTAGGACCTGATCTTGTTGATGATATGGAAGAAAAGGTCCGATCTATCCAACAACACATAAGAGTATCTCAGAGTTGACAGAAAGGTTATGCTGACAACTGAAGAAAAGACATAGAGTTTGAAGTGGGTGATAAAGTGTTCTTACGAATATCTCCCTGGAAGAGGGTCATGAGATTTGGAAAGAAGGGGATGTTGAGCCCTAGATATATTGGTCCTTTTGAAATACTGGATCGTGTTGGAAAGGTAGATTACTGATTGGCGCTTCCACTGAATCTCTCTCATGTTCACGATGTGTTCCATGTATCTCTCCAGAGAAAGTACATACCTGATCCTTCACATGTACTCAGCTCAGAAGTTGTACCGCTAGAGCAAGATCTTTCTTATGAAGAATAGCCAATAGAGATTCTAGATCGTAGTGAAAATGTCCTGTGGAACAAGACCACTCGCTTGGTGAATGTTTTATGGAGGAACCACCAACTAGAAAAAGCTACATGGGAGCTTGAGGATATGATGAGGGAGAGGTATCCTCATCTGTTTGTTACAAAGTGACGAATTTCGAGGGAGAAATTCATTTTAAGGGGGGTAGAATGTAACACCCGAGACTTTTATGAGAAATATTTTGTTTTTATGTTATATAAATCATCAAAGTAATCTTTCACTACACACAACACTAGCTTGGCTTGCTTTACATGGAACCGCAGCCTTCCTTGATAGCTTGCGTCGTACGCAATACCGAGTTTCACTAAAAAACAATATGCTTTTAAAACTAGCCTTTATGAATAGTATTAACTGAATTTTGAATTTTATAACATTTTAATTCAACTTATACATTTTCTAGAATGAGGTATAAAAGAAAAATCAGTTTTTTTGGATAAAGAAGTATTTTTCAAAAAAAGCAGTTTTGCCACCTTTTGATGGCGCACCCAAATTTAATCTAGTCTTTCACATGTTTATAAGTTCAATTTGAAAAAATAAAGTTCTTCTTTTGAATCAAGGTATAAAAATTTACTTTGGATAAATTTCTGGTATTTTTCTGATAACATTCATATTTTGATGAATAGTAAAAATACGCTAATTTTTAATTAAAAACAACTTTTTTCATTGAGATAATTTATATGGATAAGTTATAATATTGAATGGTTTTAAAGTGTATATAGAATATATTTTTACCATTTAATATAATGTATATCATTATCATTAATTTCACATTGAATTCATAGGTAAAAACATTTCAATCTTTGGCAATGTTTTAACTTCTAAAACCCATTTTCATAACAACGGGATTTATTTTAAATTAATTACTGCAACTTATAAGTTTTGAATTTTGAAAAATGGATTCCATATTCAGAATCAGTGGGTCCAAATTATTTTAATAGGCTACTTTTTATTTTTTGGGCAGTATGAATAGTAATTACGGTAAATTTTATTTACCATAGTTAAAGGTAAATCGGGTAATTAATGGTAAATATAAGATTATAAAATTACCCTAACACCTACGAAAATCCCATTGGATGACTAAACATCGACCCATATCACCTAAGGGTCGGATTAGATTCATTTAATGGACTTTTTCCCCTGAAAATAATTTAATTATTATTAAAACCAAAGAATGTGACAACATGTCACTTTCTTAAATCTTATAAGTATAATAATTTTAATTAAGTGATAAACATCGTGAAACTTCGAACATTAATAGACTCCAGAAATCTAATACAATTATCTACATCATAGAAATTTATTTAGAATTTTTAGGGATTAAATAATTATCATTAATTATGACACAATATTGATATTAAAATTATTGTATTAATTAAAATATCAAATAAATGGTTTTAAAAATATTAAAATAGATACTATATGAACTATTTTATGTGCTCCACTAATTTTCTATATAAATATGACATTTTATGGATCTATTAAAGCTTTTAGTTTGAACATATCTTCTGTATATATGTTTTTTAAATTCAAATAAATGAACAGTGTCAAAATTGACACTATTGTCATTTTATAAAAATAACATATTATAAAATTTTTTAAAAATAACAAAAATATTTAAAATTTATAAATTAAAATTTATATGGTCGAAAATCTGATAAAGTTTCAGATTATGGAAACTTCACAACACATATGTAATTATTTATAACAATGTAAAATTTAGAATATTATTACCACAAATAAAATTAAATTGATAAATAACGATAAATCAAGTTGATAATGTTTAAAATAAATTACTAACATGTATAAACTTTATTAGTTGATGATATTACAACCCTATCTCATCTAAGCTTAGGATATGAGTCATTTTGGAAGTTTGTATGTCGGGTTGGGATTTAATATAAACTAATATTTCTTAAATTTCCAAAGGTGCCCCTCTCCTCCCTTATAAAAGGCACCTCCTCCCTCTCCACCTCACACCAATTTGAGCCTTCAAACTCGGCCAAACCCTACCACGTTCTCCTCTCCACTTCCCTAGAAACATCCTAGAGGTCCTGTTCTTTTTCAAAGACCAATTTTAGTGCCCTAAAAAGAGGTCTCAAAGAAGCGCCTCAAAGAAGAGGTAATGTCCGTTACCGATTCTTTCATCTTTATTTCTACTTCAACTTATTCATCTTTAGTTGTTTCATTATGAAGTAATAACATCAGTATCACTCATATAATGATATGTTATTATAATTATGAAACAACCCTATTTCACCATATATCCATCCTACGGAAAACAAAATCACTGCGCGTGCGTACGTACGGAATACCGTCTCCACACCGTGGTGTAATCTATTTTCCACCACCACCTTACTTGGATGGGTATAATTGTTTAAATAATTACTATATATGATTATTGTAAAGTTATATTGATTCCTAAATAGTATACATACACTCCATTATAATTTCACGATCATGGAAACGATATCATCGCTCGTGCGTACATACGGAATACCGTCTCCACGATGTGATGCAACTCGTTCTACATGATCCTAATTTTCATAATGATTATATAAATGAATTTAATGAATGGATAT
The DNA here is from genome assembly GCA_963277665.1 of Viscum album. Taxonomy (NCBI): domain Eukaryota; kingdom Viridiplantae; phylum Streptophyta; class Magnoliopsida; order Santalales; family Viscaceae; genus Viscum; species Viscum album. The sequence goes on along the minus strand of OY728119.1, from coordinate 171,440,769 downwards.
GATATATATTACACTAATAACATTCTATAAATTAGGTATCTATAACCTAAAGGGAATAATAAGAATTTATTCGACAAAACACGCATAAGAACAAAAAGTAATAAACACCCGAATAACAAGTAGTAATGAAATATTACTAATAAGAAGCTAATAATATGACCATATATGATATCATAAAAATACTAATGATTCTGGAATAAGTCAATATAATTATTTAAATCATTATACAGGAGGTCCGGACACTTACGAAGCAAATCGGACCTAAGGTAAGCGAAATATCACAATCTCATTTTTATCGGAGATTGTTTATATTTTGGAATTTAATGGGGTGAATTTTATCATCCACTTCCATTTTTCCTCAATATGTAATATTAAAATCATTATAAAATATTTTATAACCAATTTTACCCTTTGGTGAGTTTTTAGTAAAAGATATGAAAGGAATCTTTCGTCGTTTTTCGTACGAGGTACTTTTTGACTTTTCTGATAAAAGTACGAGAAGAATGTTTTCTTTTAACTTATACGGCATGAATGGATTTTTAAAACATTATTTCCAAGAAGCTTACCTTAAAAGTTTTCAAGTTTATTTTTAATCAACTTCTTTTAGTTTAGAATTGTATGACATGTTAAGAAAGGAAAAGTGTTTTTGAAGTAGAAAGGATATTTTCCTCATGAATGGAGTTCAAGTGTTTTATCAAAATTATTTTCCATCTAAGATAATAAAGGGTTCTGTTTCTATCCCTATTATTACATTAATTTGATTATGTTGTGTTGGAATTATTTTTATGAATTCCTTTATCTTATATGAATTGTTTTATGACATCACGATGTTTAAGATTCCCATTTTTATTACATGGGTTATGCTATGATGTATGGTTTATGATTTTGTGGCACACATAAGAATGGTATAATTATGAGATGGGTGGGACCTATATCTCCCTACAATGCATTGGGTAAATATTTTATATCTCATGATATAGACATTGCTAGAATGGCAGGTTATACCAGTTCAGTGAAACAGGACTGAAACGAGGAGTGAACTCGGTTCAGAAATGGACTTTGTCCACTAAGATAGTCTTGGCAATGAGTCTTGACTAATAAGAAATGATTCTCAATGATTATGTGTGTATGCCACAAAGTTTAATGTATTATGTTATGATTATTGGGATTACATTTCACTTCCATGATTTATCCCATGTTATGAATTTATGAAGTCTTTTGGAGGGTAAGATTTCCAAAATGTTATGTTTTTATTTTGATGTGATTGATATTTCTTTTGTTTAACCTTACTGAGAATTTGACCTCACCCTTCTGTATGTTTTCTTTCCCCAGGTCAGGAATAAGGTTATTAAGTATGATATGCCAAAAGGGACTATAGATATGATGAAATAAATGGGAGACAGTGTAGACGCTTTATGAACCAGTTGTTTATGTTTCCCAGTTTCTAAAGACACTATACCTATACGGTCCTTCCATGGTTTTGTTATATGTTGTAATAAGTGTGCTTCAATTTTGAAGTAATAACAATGTATGTAAATTATGGGTCATTATATAAGGGCCACATTTCGTTTCCAAAGTTCAAGTTACTATTTCATTGGAAAATGTTCCCCAACTCCAAGTGATACATTATATTTCAATCATTATTCATTTATTAGGTTTGTATTGATTTATACATGTTATCTTATTTGATTATACTATAAGACATAATTATAATAAAGAAATTAAATTGTTAAATTATTAGGTTGTTACATTCTTATCACTTATGAAATTTCTCCCTTGGAATTTAATTTTACATTCTAAGCTATAAACAACCATCGGTACTATTCCTTAATCGCTTCCTTTAGTTCCCATGATTCCTCTTCGTACATATTTATCCAATATAGTACTTTGACCAGGTGATTGGTCTTATTATGGAAAAAATTGTCTATATGATCTAAGATCTTCACTGGATGCTCCATGTAAGAAAGATAATTCTTCAACTGTACCACCTCTAAAGAAAGTACATGTGAAAGATCAAGTATGTACTTCCATAAGAGGGATACATGGAATACATTGTGTACTTTAGACATAGTATGTGGAAGTTCTAGTCGATGTGAAATAGATCGGACATGATCAAGAATCTAGAAGTGGTATATGAACCTAGGACGTGGCTTTCCTTTCTTCCCAAATCTCATGAATTTATTGTATAGAGATATAGGGAGTAATACCATGTCTCTAAATTTGAAACGATGGTCTAATCAATGATGGTTTTCATAAATAATTTGTTAACTTTGGGATACCTTGATGTAATGTTGAATGGTTTTCACCTTCCCCACAATTTCATTGACCATTTTAGGTATTTTCATCTTACTCTCACTGACATCATCCTAGTACGCAAGTGTTCAACACATTTTCCCATAAAGAGATTTATTTGGATCCATTCTGATGATGGAGTGGAAACTGTTGATGTAGGAGAGTTGAACAGTTGTAAAAATTTTATCCCATCCTCCGTTAAGGTCCATAGATTATTCTCTCAACTTTTCTTCCTATTCCCCAATAGTTTACTCAGATTGGACATAAGTTTGATGATGATAGGTCTTACTAATGTTCAACTTAATACTAAGATATTATTGGAGACTTTTCTAGAACATTGTGGTGAATGTCAGATCTAGATCACATATAATAAATACAGCTACTCTCTGCATCCTTGACACCACTTTGATATATATCCATAAAATTTTATCCAAGGAGATGTCCTCTAGAATTGATATAAAGTGAGTTGTGTTTGTAAATTGAACCAAAATGACCCATATAGAATAGTTTCCTCTAGATGTCCTTGGACGCCTAGTGATAATGGCCATTCTTATTTTCTCTCAATTCAATATTGATATGGGATGTGGTTCATTGTCCTCTTAAACTTTTTTTCATTCATCCTTCACCTATTGACATACATGGAATCTTGATGTATAATTAGAAATTTCATTCTTCATACTATCCCCCCAATAGTTCTCATAGATATCTTGATACATCATTGTGATCCCTATGTGAATAGGGAAGGATTGACTATGTGCATCATTCAGAAGATCATTCTTTATCTTTGTATTAGATGGTACACATATTCATGAACCAAATCTTATAACTCCTTCCTCATCAGTCATGAACATCAAGGATTTACTATTTCAAATAGATTCCACCCTTTTAGGAATTTCCACAGCTTTTCATTGAGAATCCTGTATTTTCTCAATGATCATTGGTTGAGAAATAATTTGAGAAAGTATTGACGATGTTCCTACCTTAATGGTTTCCATGTACATCCTCTAAAAATCTATAAAGATTTGACCCTTCTTTATTATCATAATTAATAAACATGTCATATCCTATCTACTTAGAGTATCTTCTACCTTATTTGTCTTACTGGTATGGTAATGGATTGGGCAGTCATAATCCATTATGAGATCTGATCATATTCAATGAAACATGTTAAGATCCTTGTATGTGAATATATATTTTAAACTCTTTTTTTCAGTATATATCTAACACTTCCTCTCATAAAGATAATGTCTCTAGATTTTCAACACAATGATCACAACATCCAACACCAGATCATGCATGGGATAGTTTTGCTGATGAATTTTCAACTGCCTTTAGGAATAGGCTATCACATTATCATGTTACATCAGTACAAATACAAACCACTTCTTTAAAGAATCATGGTACACCATGAACAATTATTCACTAGTTGAGAGTGTGAGAACTGGCATAGTGATAAGCCCCGTTTTGAACCCCTTAAAGCTTTCCTCACCTTCATGGGTTCAAAACAACTTCAGCCCCTTTTGTGTCAGCATAGTTATTGAGTTATAAAATCTGGAAAATTTATTCATAAATCATTGGTAATACGTAACTAGACTAGGAATGTTGTGGATCTCCATTATAGATGATGGAATAGGACACACTTCAATTTCATTTATCATGGAATGGTCCATAGATTTCCCTTTCCTGGTGATAACATGCCCCAAGAATGACACTTACTCCATTAAGAACTCACGTTTACTATACTTTGAATAAATATTCTCCACTTAGAAAGTATTTAAAATAGTATTCAAATGATCCTAATGTTCCTCCTTACTCTTAGAGTGTATCGGAATATCATCGATAAAGACTACTACAAATTTGTCAAGGTAATATTTAATGAGTATATACATTAAATAAATGATAATTGATGGAACATTAGTGAGTCCGAAGGGAATCTCTATAAACTCATAGTGTCTGTACCCCCATTAAAAAGGTATTCCTAGGAATATATTCCTTTTTCAACTTTTAATTGGTGATATCCTAACAAAAGGCTTATCAAAGAGAAATAACTGGGCCCATTTAACTGATCAAACAATTCTTCTATCTAAGGGAGCGGATACTTGTTCTTTATCATGATTTTATTGAGCTCAGGATAATTAATGTAGATATGCATTGACCCATCCATATTAATAACAATTATGACTCATTCTCCCCATTGTGAAGCACTTGGGCATATAAAACCCTTTTCTAGATTCTCCTTTAACTGCTACTTCAGCTCCCCCAGCTCAATAGTGTCCATTCTATATGTTTTATTTTATATTGGAATAGATCTTGTAATATGTTCAATTTAGAACTCAACCTATTGGTTAGGTGTAAGACTAGGAAAATCTTTAGGAAATATATCATTGTAATCCCTCATGATGGGAATGTCTTCAATCCTAATTCTCTCGTTTATTTAAATGATTTGACCAAGATATTGTTTCTCATATAGAAACACTAAACATGCTTGATAAAATGATTATAAGTGAGATTCATCTTCCACATTACACTTTTAAAATATTTGAGGATGGTCTGGGATGTGATGAGTGATCTCCCTTTACTGATAGTAGATGCAGGATTTATATAAAGATAGACAATCCATTCCCAAAATAGAATCAAACTCTAATAGAAAGAAGTATGATGAAATTTATTGGAACTTTTAGTCTAAAAACATTAATTAGGGGGAGTGGTATACTTTGTATGAAATAATTTCCCAATATTATATTCTCAAAGATAAATCAACATCCAAATTTTGAGGTGGTTATTGAATAGTTCTACTAAAATTACATGATATGAATAAATGTGTAGAACTAGGAACCAATATTACATTAACTATTATTGAATGAATAACTAGAGTACCTATCACCAAATCATTGTTCAGATTCACCTTCGTAGTAGTGATATAATATTCCCTTGTTTCCTTGGAGGTTGTTATTGATTGCCTCCGACAACCCCTGGGTTAGGAAAATTGTTCACATAATTCTCACATTCCTTACAGTTGTAACACTACAATATAAGATGAGTGTTGATCTGAACCTTCCGTTCTTCTTACACATTAGAGGAATTATACATATCCCTTTGGCAGTTCTTATCCTGATGTACCATTCATGCACATTTTATGAAATTACAGGTTCCCTTAAGAATGTTTTGAGGATTATTCTTCCCACAATTCTGAATCATGGGATAATTGGTATTCATTCCATCATGGGATTTATTTTATGATTCACCTATATTAAAATCCATTTTCTCCACATTTTAATAGGGACCACAAGACCACTAATATTTTTTTTCTCCATTTTAACTTTATGGGATCACCGGAAAATATCATTATAACTTTCAAAGTCTATAATAACCAATACTTTTTTAGACACGACTTTAACCGTTAATGAAGTGATCCACCTTGAATTCAGGTTTCATGACTAATCTAGAGAATTACCTTGAAAGCCTTGTAAATTTTTATTCTTATGCACTAATAAACTCATCTTACTTCTTTATAAGGCTAAGGAACACTCTTTATATATTAAGATGGAGGGTTTTGGGAAAATTTTTATTGAAAAACATTTTCTTGAATTCCTCCAAATCCATGGAATCAATCACATCCCTGGACTTTGTATTTATTATCAGTGTCCAGAAATGAGCAGCTTCCTCATTTAAATATTTGAATACAATCAAAAAATTCTCATCTTTTGAACTCTAGAATACATAAATATCATTTCAATGGAGTTAATAAACTATTTGTTAGGAGGGGGTCAGAAGATCCACTTAACATGGGGGGCCATTTACATATAAAGGATTTGATAGAAAAATTATCTTTCCTTTGAGAAGAAGGGTGTTTAACATGATTCATGTTATTATTCATAACTTGAGCTAATTAAGAAAGTACTTTTAGGGTGTTTTGAGATTTTTTTCCCATCATATTTGAAATATTATTCGGGAAATTTTCAAATTTTCTATCACATTGATTGTGGGAATGTGTTCTTATTTTTCGAACGATTAACTAGGAAAAAAAGTGAAATTAGTGGCTTGAATACTTAGCTAATAAGAATAAAAAAGAATCTTTAAACATAAAAGGTTAAACTCTTAAAGGAAAAGTAGATCCTAACATGTGACTTCCTAGGTTTCAATCTAGGTTATCCATGATCTACTTCCAAACATACATTATTATTGGAATTTCTTTGTTCTAATAATAATGGTTCGTAATGAAATTATGAATTTACCAAAGCATGTCCCATGGGAGTGTCAAACCAGGTGAGTAAAAAGAAATGTTTTTATGTACAAGGTTACCCCAAACCATTCTTGGAACACTTTGTCAGAGTTTTCAATCATAGGTAAATATTTTCTAAAACCACATCCACATATAGTATCCAATGATGGATTTATGGCTCAATAAACTACTTAATATATAATTTCCAAATTTTAGGTATGTTTTCATATACTTAGTCTTATCCATAGGGTTCTTACAAAATTACACAATTCCTAATCCTCAAAAATAGATCATCCTATAATACCAATATAGAGACCCAATCTTTTATCACATAATATTAAATTATTTTAAGTATAATAAAACATCAAATTAAATTCCAAGGTTTTAAAGACTTCTGTCTTGGATGACTAGGTACCTAAAATTGAAAACATGGGACTAAATAAAACATTTACTTATTTAATATTCATAATGATATCCTATATTTTTCTGATCCCTTAAATCTTTATAGGATAACCTTGGGATAACCTGAACAAAGGGATGTTCTAAAATCTCAGTAAGGGAATAAACATAAGAATAAAGATTATCACATGGGTTAGAAGACATACCATTATGATATAAAGAGGCACAGTACATGATTAAACATAAATAATAATAACATTTATAACATGAGATCATATATATATGGAATCATTGTAATGTTCCCAGAACATAAAACAAGACTTTAGCACAAGTCAAGGATCATTTCTCATAGAGTTTCGCATGTCAAGGCTAAACACCAAGACTATTCCACATGGGTAATCCAACAAGGCTAACTGCCAATATTGTTTCAAATAATGTCTCATGAGACTAAACATTAAACAATAAATTAGAGTGCTATCTAAAAACACCTATATTAACTTTTTTAGGAATATGTTTTCGGCATAAAGATTTATTCATAATCAACCATACATAAACATATGGGTACCCCTATATATAAATGGGTATCATAATCATGCCAAAAAGAATAATAAATGGGTGTATAATACAAGTGTCCATGAAATAATGAAATTAAAACATACAAGGTAATTAATAAGTAAAAAAGTGCATATATCATGGTATATTAATTAAAATTTAAGTGACAACATGTAAGAAGTGTTTTTAAGATATTTTAGCATTTAAACATTTTATTTTATTTTTAAAGAATATAATAAAGATAATTGAAAATATAAAAGGGAAAAATCATTTATATAAAACCATAATTTAACCATGATGGATTTAATAATAAAATTACTGATTATATAAAAACATTGGTGGCTTAAAAAATAAGATATAGTGCACTTGAAATTGGGTAAGAATTTAGGATGTTCCCTTAAAATGGCATTTCTTGTCCAGAAGAAGCGTGAAGGGAACCACATAATAATATGTGTGTCCCAAAAATATAGTGATGAATGGATATTAATACATGATTTTGGTACATTTACCCATAATTTAGAATATTTACATAAAAATAAAATATTACTTCATTTGAAAAAAAAGATAGATAACCCAGATGAAATAATCGAGATTCTAGTAGAATCCCTTACCATAAGTCTGAAGGTGTTATTGAATTCATCTTAATGTACTTGATAATCAAATTTTTTTCATTAATTAATATATCCATAACCTATTATAAATTAAATTGATTTACTATAACATTATTAAGTTCATCTGTGGCCTTTTTGATGGGTGAAGAGGTTCAATTTCATTGTTTGGGAGTGTTTTTTCCTTTGATTTCATGCTTAGTTTACTTGTATACATTTATAGATAATCTGGTAATATATAGATAGTTTTCTAGAATTTATTTCATATTTCATTAAACAAAATCTAGATTATTAAATGATTATAAAATTAATATGGTCATTTTGAGTGATGGTGAATCATTACACTAGTGGAAATGGACGTTTTCCCAACGGTTTTATCCCAATAGTTTGAATAAATCATTGTTATAATAGTTTTCAAGAATCTTTTTCCAATATTTTTTTGAAAACATTGGTAATCTGGTTTTAGAATGAATATTTAACAATGTTTTACTCAAACAGTTGGGAAATTTTTGATTTCTGTAATTTATACCAACTGATTTTTAAAACCGTTGGTCAAAAATAGATTTCCCAATAGTTTTTAAAACCCGTTGGGAAAGGTTTCCCCCAAATATATAGTATCCCCCCATAGTTCACATGATTACATCCCTAATATGACACTCCATATTTACAATAGGTTCGTATCTCCTTACATACGATGGATCCATCTTCAATCAGGCAATTCTTTATTTCTACACTTCAAATTAGTAAGTCATGCTTTAGTTTTAATGATTTTCATCGTTTTTAGGTCTTCTATTTTGATTTGGCCTATACCAGAGTTTTTTGCGGTCTGTGGAATGGTTTACCAAGCCATTTGATTTTTTTTATTCTTTTATTCTACACATAATGTTTAATGATTTTGTGAATCACTTTTATTTGAAGTCTTCTTAGGCACTCCTTCTATTTAGAGTTAATAAACCATATGAACTAGGGGGTGATAGGGAAATTTATCCCCACTCAAAGATGGTAAATGGTTTTTTTAGTCATATTGTATTGATGTGGGTTGTGGATATATGAATGGTTCATGTGAAGGGATTCAGGATGGTTTTTTAGTGGTGTAGGTGGTTTTCCATTTTTTTAGTGGGGGTGATATGGTAGTTTATAGAGACATTAGTCTAGTAGAAAATTTATTTGGGATTTTTTATTTATAGTCTATGTTCAACGAATAATGGTAAGGGTAGTGATATTGAGGTAGAATTGGATGTTGGTTGGGTGATGGATTAGAATTGTAATGTTGGTTGGATTGGGTATAGGTAATCTTGACAGTATTAAAAGGGTATTTCCTCCCCTGAACAGCCCGCACCCCACCCCCCTAGACACCCCCAATTGGACAGCCCCCCCCCCCACAAACCCACACCCCCATAGACACCCCCCTCCAAGACACCCCCACCCCCTTGGACACCCCCACCCACATGACACCCCCACCCCATGGACACCCCTCACCCCCGATGAACAGCCCCCCTCCCTCCACCCCCTAACACCGCACCCCCTTGGATAGCGCCCCACCCCCTAGACACCACCACCACCTCGGTACCCACCACCCCATAGAAACCCCCACACCCTAGACACCCTCCACCACCAAAGACATCCCCCACCCCCTTGGATAGACCCCCCCCCAGACACCACCTCGCGTCCTGAAAACCACCCCACTTACTAAGTGATTGTCCCAGTTTTTAAATTGGAATTAACCATGTAGGTGATTTCTCCTTTCCCAAATGGCATTCCCTAAGTGACCCATATAGCCTTATAAATTGAATTTGTCTTGTTTTGATAATTTTAATGAGTTTTTTTAATTAAATTTCTAATTCATGATGGTTTTCCTTTCTTAAATAATAAAGTTGTTTTAAAAAAAATTACTCTAAGACAGGAAGTAGGTGGGTTGTCCAGGTGTGTGTGGGTTGTTTAGGGGTAGGGGCTGTAGGGGGTGCGGGGCTGTAGGGGTGTTGGAGAGGGGGGTGTGGGCTGTCCAAGGAGGCATGTGGGCTATCCAGGGGGGTTAGGGGGTGTCTATATTGGGGAGGGGGTGTTGGTTGTCCAAAGGGTGGGTTGTCCAGGTGGCAGATGGGGGTTGTGGGCTATCCACGGGGTGGGGGTGGGTTGTCCAGGTGGGGAGGGGTGTCCATGGAGGGGGTGAGTTTTCCAGGTGGGGGGGGGGGGTTCAGGTGGGGTGGGGGTGTCTAGGTGGGGGTGGGCTGTTGGGGTGGGGGATGGAGAGGGCTGTCCAGGTGGGGTGGGGGGCTTCCAGGTTGGGGTGGGCTATCCAGGTTGGGGTGGGGGTTTATCCAGGTGTGGGTTGGGATGTCCAGATGGAGTGTGGGGGTGTCCAGGTGGGTTGGGGGATTCCCAGTTGGGATGTGGGGGATGTGTCCAGGGTGCCGGAATGGGGTAGAGGACTGCAGGGGTTTGGGGGAGGGGTGTTGTGGGATGTACAAGGGGATAGTGGTTTGTTTCAGGGGGTGAGGTGGGATGTCTAGATGGGGAAAGGATGTTTGATCTATCCAGGGGTGGGGTGGGCTACCCATGTTGGGTAGGGGTGTGGGTTTTCCAGGGAGGATGGCAGGTGTCCAGGGGGATGTCTAGGGGTGTAGGGTAGATTTAGGGGTGTGTGGGGGTGTGGGCTGTCTTAAGAGGGGTGAGGGGTGGGTTGTCTGTAATAGCCTGAGATTTTATAAGATATATTCTTTTTAATTTATTTCATATCTTCTGGTGTATGCTACACCAAGATTATCTTGCGCTTTACGCAACACGGTATTATCTTGCAGTATACGCAACACTATTCTTAGATTGTGTTACACACAATTTAAAGTTTGTTTTATAGTAGTATTTCTACAATCAATTGAGTGTATATATATATATATTAAATGTATAAATGAAATATGGTTGGATTCTGTTATATGAAACAATGAAGGATTCTTTCACAACACGCAACCCTGACTTGGCTTGCATTACACGCAATCACGACCTTCCTCGATAGCGTGTGTTGTACGCAATATCCAGTTTCACTAAACAATGATATATGGTTATAATATTATTATGAACTAGCCGTTATGAATAGTATTAACAACATTTTGAATTTTATAACCCTATTATTCATCTTACACATTTTCTAGAACATGGTATAAGAACAAAATAAAATTTTCAGGTAAAATATGTATTTTTCAAAAATGCAGTTTTGCCGCCTTTTGATGGCGCACCCACGTTAAATCTAGTTGTTGACATGTTAATAAGTTCAATTTGACAAAATAAAATTCTTCTTTTGAATCAGGATATAAAAATTTATATTGGATAAAGTTTTGATATTTTTCTGATAACTTTCATATTTTCATGAATAGTAAAAACACGCTATATTTTAATTAAAAACAACATTTTTCATCGTAATAATTTATATGGTTAAATTAAAATATTGAATGGTTTTAAAGTATAAATACAATATTTTTTTACCAATTAATATAATTTATGTCATTATCATTGATTTTACATTGAATTCTTAGGTTAAATCAATTCAATCTTTTGCAATGTTTTAAACAAAAACTCGTTTTCTTTCGACAATGGGATTAATTTTAATTTAGTTTATGAAACTTCTGTGTATTGAATTTGAAAAAATGGATTCCATATTTGGAATCAGTGGGTTGAAATTATGTTAATAGGCTATTTTTTATTTTTGGGAATTATGAATAGTAACTATGGTAAATTTTATTTATCATTGTTAAAGGTAAATCGGGTAATTAAGTTTAAATATAATATTATAAAATTACCATAACACATGCCAAAATTCTATTGTATGGCTAAAGGTATACCCATATCACCTAAGGGTCGGATTAGATTCATTTTATGGACTTTTGACCATGAAAATAATTTAATTATTATTAAAACCAAAGAAAGTGACAACATGTCACTCTCTTAAACCTTATAAGTATAATAATTTTAACTTAGTGACAAACTTCATGAAACTTATAACATGAATACTCTCCAGAAATCTAATAAAATTATCTACATCATATGAATTTATTTATTATTTTTAGGGATAAAATATCATTAATTGTGACACAATAGTGATGCAGAAATTGTTTATCTAGTGAAAAATCAAGAATATAGTTTTTATTAAACTAGTAGTGACCTTAAAATGCACAAAAACCTGACAAAAACGTATTGGTCATGTAAATGTAAACTATAATCATACAATGGTCGAATATTTGACCATTTGGAGCCTTATTAAAGTTATTATGACACTTATATTACTTTATTTTAAATGATGCCAAAGTTGTCACCTTCATAATTTAATAAATATAACAATTTAAATATTTTGATTTTAAGATGATAAATTAGATTAAAAGTATTATTGTGAAAGGTAATATATATTTTTCATCATTTAATTTTGTTTTTAATTTTTATGAAACAAATAATTATATTCAATAATTATACAAAAATGTTGTAGTAATTATTTTATTAAGAGATAAACCAAATAAATGGTTTTAAAAATAATAAAATAAATATTATATGATCTATTAAATGTGATCCAATAATTTTCAAGATACATATGACCTTTTATGAATCTATATAAGCTTTTATTTCGAACATATCTTCTGTATATATTTTATTTAAATTCAAATATGAATAGTGTCAAAATTGACACTATTGTTATTTTATAAAAATAACATATTATAAATTTTTTTAAAAATCACAAAAATATATAAAAATTATAAATTTAAATTTATATGGTCTAAAATTTATAAAGTATCCAATTATGGACAATTCACAACAAATAAGTAATTATTTGTTATAATTTAAAATTTAGAATGTTATTACCACAAATGAAATTAAATTGATTAAATAAGGATAAATGAAGTTGATAATGTTTAAAATAAATTCCTAACATGTCTAAATTTTATTGGTTGATGAGATTACAACCCTAAATCATCAAATATTAGAATATGAGTCATTTTTGGAGGTTTTTAAGTGGGTTTAGATTTATTATAAATTAATATTTTTAAGATTTCCAAAGGTGCCCCTCTCCTCCCTTATAAAAGGGCACCTCTTCCCTCTCTTCCTCACACCACATTGAGCCTTCAAACTCGGACAAAACCTGCCAAATTATCTTCTACACTTCCCTAGAAACATCTTAGAGGTCCTGGTCTACTTCAAATACCAATATTAGTGCCCTAAGAAGAGGTTTCAAAGAGGCGTATCGAAGAAGAGGTAATTTCTTCTACCGATTCTTTCAATCTTATTTCTTCTTCAACTTCTTATTATTTAGTTGTGTCATTATAAAGTAATAACATAAGTATAATTAATATAATTATTTGTTATTATAATTATTAAACAACCCCATTTCACCTTCTATCCATCCTACGGAAAACAAAATTATCGCGCGTGCGTACGTACGGAATACCGTCTCCACGTCGTTGTGTGATCTGTTTTTCCACCAACACCTTACATGGATGGGTATAATGGTGTAAAGAATAACTATGAATAGTTATTATAACATCATACTAATTCTGATATATTTTATCATCCATTCCAATTCAATTCAATAATTATGGAAATGATATCATCGCTCGTGCGTACGTACGGACTACCATCTCCACGACACGATGAGATTCATTCTCCATGTTAACCATTTAAGAATGATTATAAAGTTCATATAAGCCATAATAATGAAATATATGACATTATAGGGCTACTGGATTTATATATATATATATATATATATATATTTCATCTACTTAATTCCATTCAACTCAATAAGGAAACGAAAACAACGTTCATGCGTACGTACGGCCTACCGTCTCCATGAACGGTGTATTTCTTTCCATTTATCGATCTATTATATATATGTATATTCTAAAACTATATTATATATAAATAATGTTTTATATTCTATAATTAATTAATCATGATCTAATTAATCATATGAATGATTACAAGTCAAAACACAGACGACAAATGAAACGATTTTACCCAAAACACTGTTTAACATGGAATTTACAAAAGTACGGGTAATATAAAGTCATAAGTGAACCATATATGATATCATAACAATTAATATTATTTTTTAATAAGTCAATGATATTATTTTAATCTTTATATAGGAGGTTCGGATACATACGAAGAATATCATACATAAGGTAAGGGATAATTTTGCAAATCTCATTTTTATTCGAGATTGCTTATTCGTAAGTATTTACTGGGGTTATTTATATCATCCATGTCCATGTATTATAAAAGTGTTTTCATGTATGTTTAAAGTCCTTTTTACCCATTTTTGACTTTTACTATATGGTATGTAATGAATTTTTCTAATTATTACGTTACGAGGTACTTTTTAACTTTTCCGGAAAAAGTATGAGAAGAATGTTTTTTTTAACTTATACGGCGTGAACAGATTTTTACGATTTCATAATGGCTTATTTCAATGTAGTTTCCTCTAAAAACATTTATGACTATTTTCAAAAAAATAGTTTTCTTTTAAAAATTCATGGCATTTTGTGAAAAGATAATGATTTTGAAGAAGAAAGGATATTTTCCTCAAGAATTCATTTCAAATGTTTTATCAAAAACATTTTCTATCTAAGATGACATACGTGTATGTTTCAAGTTTAATGTCTCTATGATTTACATGGTTTCGATTTTATTATGATGAAATATCCATTTATATTATATGGATTATGAGATGATGGGATGATGTTTATGAAACCTATTTTATTCTTTGGGTTATGATGAATGTTTTAAGTTTATTTTGTGGCACAAGTAAGAATTATTTCATTATGAGATGGGTGGGACCAATATCTCCCTCCAATGAATTAGGTAAAGATTTATAACTCATGAGATAGACATGGCTGGAATGGTAAGTTAGTCTGGTTCAGTATTACTGGACTGGAACGAGGAGTGAACTCGCTTAAGAAAGGGACTTTGTCCACTAAGATGGTCTTGGCAGCAATGCCTTGGCTACTATGGAAATCATTACATGTGCTTAATGGATGCCACAATTACATGTTTTATTCCCATGCTATTTTTTCATGATTTATGTTCCATTATGATCTATTCCTTACGTACTTTAACAAATTATGTCTTTGCTCAATATTTTGATGTTTAAATTTCATGTTCATGTTTTTGTTTTCAAATGTTTATGGATTGTTTTGTGTTCTATATGTTTACCCTTACTGGGCATTTGAGCTCACCCTTTTTATGTTTTCTTTTCCCCAGGATATAAATAAAGGTTTAAGGTTAGAAAAAAAGGGGAAGATCTTCATGGGAGATGTTGAAGATCTTTCACCACGATTAGAAGATTACGTTCCATGTTTCCAAAGACACTAAATTATTACGGTCCTTTTGTGTCTGTTTTTGTTATGTACTAAGTATTCCGAAAAAGTAATGTAATGTCCATGTAAGTCAAGCTTTGGGTCTCTACAGTTGGTATCAGAGGAATGGTTTAGTTAACCTTTGGAAACTAGGATGTGAAAATGTTAGTGAGATCCCTAGAGATATTTCTAAGGTATGTATAGGGATGTACCTAAGGATAAGTATACATATAGGATATAGTCCTAGAACTATGATAATGCTCTTAGAATTTAACCTAAGATGTTAGATATTGAGGGTACTCCCCTTTTACTATGTTGTTTTCCCTAGAATGATTTTTTCCTCTCACGCTATTCTTTTTGGGTTTTAGAAAATGGCTGGAAACAGGAAGATTCACGATAATGGAGGATATGAAGGACAATGGAATGATATTCTTCTTGAGAAACCAAATGAAATGGGATTTATAAGTCCAAACATCATTATTATTCCGAATCAGTAATCTCATAATATGATCAATAAACTCAAATTTGGTAATTTTCCTGACTTAGCTAATAGGAGAAAGAAGGAGTTTCTTGATGATCATAGAAGAAAGAATGTTCAATTTCCCCTATGTAAATCATGTGGGATGAGGCATCAAGAAGAATGTTTCAGAGGAACTGGAAGATGCTTTGGGTGTGGAAAAGAAGGACACAAAGCCAGTAAGTGCAAATGAAATTGTTCAGTTAACACCATGGACAAGGATAATGGTATTGCTACGACATCAACAATGGTTAAATGTTTTAAATGTAGAATGTACGGGAATTATGAAAACCAATTCCCTAAGGGAATGTCTCATGAAGAGAATTAGTATGGTTGTATGGGTAGTATTTATGTTAATGATGACGACGAGACTACAAATGATATGTGAGATGAAAGAATTATTGAAGCTTGGTCAATGGTTTAAGAAGGTAGTGGAATGATTACATGTTTATCAAGTGTAATGTTGTATAAGTAATCTCATGGTACTGTGGAATAAAGAGACATCTAAGGACTGTTACACTATTTTCTTTCCTTATGTTTTGAAAGTATATGATGAATGGTACTAGTGACCATGAAAGGTGATTCAGATATTTTTGGAAAGTAGATGATATGCGCATAATGAAGGGATAAAGATAAAATTAAATGTTTGATAGTATTCATGAGCTCATGACTGATATAAGGAAATAGTTATATCACGGTTTGAGTATATAAAATTTTGGGGTTTTGGTATGTGGAAAGAGTTAACTTTTGATAGCACTCATGTTTTCACTAAGATTCAATGGGTATTCATTTTTCAAGAGAATACATGATTAAGGCCTCTGAATGTTTGGAATGTGACCAACAAGACATATCTTATGATATATGGGTATCAATGATGGTATTAACATGCTTGTTATATGAAATATCTTGTAATTGTTTTCACTGTAATATGAGAGCGGACTGCAGTATTATGGATAAGCGAAAAAGATTGGAATGGATTCTGTTGTACATAAGTTAGTATTGTTTAAGGATAGAAGTTTTTTCGTTATTATTGACGGGATGTTATAGTAATGTAGTTTTAGAAAATGGACAACCTTCAGGATGGGAGACATCCCATCATGTCGGACAAGGCTGTAGGAATCGAACCCACAACCAAAGTTCAAATGGCCTTTATCGCCTACCACTGGCCTACATGAAGTCCATGTTTAGTAGAAACTAGTTTTATTATATTAAGCAGTATGATATATGAAGTATAAGTCCATTTTAGGAACCATCTATGATTAATCTCACTATAGATGGACTTCTATATTTTTGATAACTTTTATAACCTTTTGTTTGAGATAGATGGAATGAACCATCATTCTATCACATGATCTACTAACACTTCACGAATGAAAAATTCAACATCATATCTTTAAGAGATGAAGTTGAAATTGTCCAAAGAATGACCAATGGTGAGACTGTACCAAAATCACGAAAGTATTTCTTCTAATTCAAATTTCATCAAATTTATGGTAATGATCTTGAAAACCAAAAATGTTGTCCTTGTGCCCTTATATCCGATGAATCAAATGGCACCTTAGATCATCACAAATCTAGGGCATTGTGATTGATGGTTTTTTCATAGGCATGTTCTCTACCACTCTCCATCATAACTTGATGGTCATATTTTTCTTCCATATCCATATTTTCACCTATGTTCTCCTATATGGAAACCCAGTAATGAGTTACTTTGGGTAATCGTTACATTTCATACATTAGTTTTTAAAATTAAGTTTTAGTATTCATTTTTACAATGTGGGTTTCTATAAATAGTAAACGATTTATAAACCTGACGAATTTTGAGGGTGAAATTCATTTTAAGGGGGGTAGAATGTAACAGCCCGAGATTTTATAAGACATGTTTTTTTTAATTTATTTCATATCATCTGTTGTATGCTACACCAATATTATCTTTCTCTTTACACAACATCGTATTAGCTTGCAGTATACACAACACTATTCTTAGATTGTGTTACACACAATTTAAAGTTTGTTTTATAGTATTATATCTAAACAACATTGAGTGTGTATATATATATATATTAAATGTATAGATGAAATATGGTTGGATTCTGTTATAAAAAACAATGAAGGATTCTTGCACAACACGCAACCCTGACTTGGCTTGCATTACACGCAATCGCGACCTTCCTCGATAGCATGTGTTGTACGCAATATCAGGTTTCACTAAACAATGATATATGGTTATAATATTATTATGAACTAGCCGTTATGAATAGTATTAACTACATTTTGAATTTTATAACCTTATTATTCATCTTACACATTTTCTAGAAAATGGTATAAGAACAAAATAAATTTTTCAGGTCAAATATGTATTTTTCAAAAATGCAGTTTTTCCGCCGTTTGATGGCGCACCCACATTAAATCTAGTTGTTGACATGTTTATAAGTTCAATTTTACAAAATAAAATTCTTCTTTTGAATCAGGATATAAAAATTTACATTGGATAAAGTTTTTATATTTTTCTGATAACTTTCATATTTTAATGAATAGTCAAAACACGCTATATTTTAATTAAAAACAACATTTTTCATCATAATAATTTATATGGTTAAATTATAATATTTAATGGTTTTAAAGTATAAATAGAATATATTTTTACAATTTAATATAATTTATGTCATTAGCATTGATTTTACATTGAATTCGTAGGTTAAATCAATTCAATCTTTTGCAATGTTTTAAACAAAAACCCGTTTTCATTGGACAATGGGATTTATTTTAATTTAATTTCTGCAACTTCTGTGTATTGAATTTGAAAAACTTTATTCCATATTTTGAATCAGTGGGTCTAAATTATGTTAATAGGCTACTTTTTATTTTTGAGAATTATGAATATTAACTATGGTAAATTTTATTTATCATAGTTAAAGGTAAATCGGGTAATTAAGGGTAAATATAATATTATAAAATTACCCTAACACATGCCAAAATTCTATTAGATGAATAAAAGTATACCCATATCGCCTAAGGGTCGGATTAGATTCATTTTATTGACTTTTGACAATGAAAATAATTTAATTATTATTAAAACCAAAGAAAGTGACAACATGTCACTCTCTTGAATATTATAAGTATAATAATTTTAATTTAGTGATAAACTTAATGAAAATTCTAACATTAATAGTCTTCATAAATGTAATAAAATTATCTACATCAGATGAATTTATTTATAATTTTTAGGGATTAAATAATTATCATTAATTGTGACACAATAGTGATGCAAAAATTGTTTATATTGTGAAAAATCAAGAATATAGTTTTTACTAAACTAATAGTGACCATAAAATGCACAAAACCCTGACCCAAACTTATTGGTCATGTAAATGTAAACCATAATCATCCAATGGTAGAATATTTGATCATTTTGATCCTTATTAAAGTGATTATGTAACTTATATTATTTTATTGTAAATGATTCCAAAGTTGTCACCTTCATAATTTAATAAATAAAACAATTTAAATTTTGTGATTTTAAGATGATAAATTAAATTAAAAGTATTATTGTGAAATTTAATATATTTTATTCATCATAGGATTTAATTTTTAATTTTTATGCAACAAATAAGTATATTCAATAATTATACAAAAATGTTTGTAGTAATTATTTTATTAAGAGATAACCCAAATAAATGGTTTTAAAAATAATAATATAAATATTATATGAACTATTTAATCTGATCCACTAATTTTCTAGATACCTTTGACCCATTATGAATCTATTAATGCTTTTAGTTTTAACATATCTTCTGTATATATTTTATTTAAATTCAAATAAATGAATAGTGTCAAAATTGACACTTGTTATTTTATAAAAACAACATATTATAAAATTGTTTAAAAATCACAAAAACATATAAAAATTATAAATTTAAATTTATATGGTCTAAAATGTTATAAAGGATCCAATTATGGACAATTCACAACAAATAAGTACTTATTTTTTATAATTTAAAATTTAGATTGTTATTAACACAAATAAAATAAAATTGATTAAATAAGGATAAATCAAGTTGATAATGTTTAAACTAAATCCCTAACAAGTCTAATTTTTTTTTTCTGAGAAGATTACAACCATATATCATCTAATATTCTCATATGAGTCATTTTTGGAGGTTTTTAAGTGGGGTTAGATTTATTATAAATTAATATTGTTAAGATTTCCAAAGATTCCCCTCTCCTCCCTTATAAAAGGGAACCTCCTCCATCTCTTCCTCACACCACATTGAGCCTTCAAGATCAGCCAAACCCTGCCAAATTATCTTCTAAACTTCCCTAGAAACATCCTAGAGGTTCTGGTCTACTTCAAAGTCCAATATTAGTTCCCTAAGAGGAGGTTTCAAAGAGGCATATCGAAGAAGAGGTAATTTCTTCTACCAATTATTTCAAGCTTCTTTCTTCTTCAACTTCTTCTTCTTTAGTTGTTTCATTATAAAGTAATAACATCAGTATAATTAATATACTGATATGTTATTATAAATATGAAACTACCCCATTTCACCTTCTATCCATCCTACGAAAAACAAAATCACCGCGCGTGCGTACGTATGGAATACCGTCTCCATGTCGTGGTGTAATCTGTTTTTCAACCAAAACCTTACATGGATGGGTATAATGGTGTAATGAATAAATATACATAGTTACTATAAAATCATACTTATTCTGATATATTGTATCATCCACTCCAATTCAATTCAATAATTATGGAAATGATATCATCGCTCGTGCGTACGTACGGACTACCGTCTCCACGATGCGATGAGATTCATTCTCCATGTTAACCATTTAAGAATGATTATAAAGTATATATAAGCCATAATAATGGAATATATTACATTATAATGCTACTGAATTTATGTATATATATATATGTATTTCATCTACTTAATTCCATTCAACTCAATAAGGAAACGAAAACAGCGTTCATGCCCACGTACGGCCTACCGTCTCCATGAAGGGTGTATTTCATTCCATTTATCGATCTATTATATATATGTGTATTCTGAAAATATATTATATATAAATCAGGATTTATATTCTATAATTAATGAATCATTATCTAATTAATCATATGAATAATTACAAGTCAAAACACGGACGACAAATGAACCGATTTTACCCAAAACACACCTTAACATGAAATTTACAAAAGAATGGGTAATATAAAGTCATAAGTGAACCATATATGATATCATAACAATGAATATGATTCTTTAATAGGTCAATGAAATTCTTTAAATCATTATACAGGAGGTTCAGATACATACGAAGCATATCGGACATAAGGCAAGTGATAATTTTTCATATCTTATTTTTATCCAAGATTGCTTATTCGTAAGTATTTACTGGGGTTATTTCTATCATCCAAGTCCATGTTTTATAAAATTGTTTTCATGTATGTTTAAAGTCATTTTTACCCATTTTTGACTTATACTATATGGTATGTAATGAATCTTTCTAATTATTATGTTACGAGGTACTTTTTTGACATTTCCGGCAAAAGTATGAGAAGAATGTTTTTTAACTTATAGAGCCTGAAAAGATTTTTACAATTTCATAATGGATTATTCCAATGAAGTTTCTTCTACAAAATTTTATGAATATTTTCAAAAAAAAATACATTTCTTTTAAAAGTGCATGGCATTTTGTGAAAAGATAATGATTTTGATGAAGAAAGGATATTTTCCTCAAGAATTCATTTCAAATGTTTTATCAAAAATATTTTCTATCTATGATGACATACATGTATGTTTCAAGTTTAATGTCTCTATGATTTACATGGTTTCAATTTTCTTATGATGAAATATCCATTTATTTTATATGGATTATGAGATGATGGGATGATGTTTATGAAACCTATTTTATTCTTTGGGTTATGATGAATGTTTTAAGTTTATTTTGTGGCACAAGTAAGAATGATTTCATTATGAGATGGGTGGGACCTATATCTACCTCCAATGCATTGGGTAAAGATTTATATCTCATGAGATAGACATGGATGGAACATTATGTTAATCTGGTTCAGTATTATAGGACTAGAACGAGGAGTGAACTCGATTCAGAAAGGGACTGTGTCTACTAAGATGGTCTTGGTAGCAATGCCTTGGCTACTATGGAAATAATTACATGTGCTTAATGTATGCCACAATTACATGTTTTATTCTTATGCAATTTTATCATGATTTATGTTTCATTATGATCTATTCCTTACGTACTTCCACCATTTATGTATTTTCTCAAGATTTTGATGTTTAAATTTCATGTTCATGTTTTTGTTTTCAAATGTTTATGGATTGTTTTGTGTTCTCTATGTTTACCCTTACTGAGCATTTGAGCTCACCCTTTTTATGTTTTCATTTCCCCAGGATATAAATAAAGGTTTTAGGTAAGAAAAAAAGGGGAATATCTTCATGGGAGATGTTGAAGATCTTTCACCACGATTACAATATTACATTCCAAGATTCCAAACACACTAAACTATTATGGTCCTTGTGTGTCTGTTTTTGTTTGTACTATGTATTCCGAAAAAGTATTGTAATTTCCATGTAAGTCAAGCTTTGGGTCTCTACATTGTCCACTATAATTTTTTAAAACAAATGAATATAACCAATGTATAGTTTCTTTCACACTTTATGACTTTTTTGGGTGTTCCATACCAATAATTGCTCTTACCCTTCCAATAAGAAGTGATCTCGGAAATGAAATATCACCCAGGTTCTTATCCATTATCCATATTGATCTCATACAAATATATCATTCATACAACTCCATATCACCTAATGATAAAATAAGGATCATACTCCAATGAGTAGTGTCCCTTCGAAACATGTCTCATCTCCCTAAACAAATATACATAGGATTATTTTTTACCCACACACAAAATATTGCAAACATAGAAAATACAATATTTAAACCATGTATCACATCCTAGAATTAGCTCTCTACTAGCCTCTCAAGGAATCAATAAGCCACAAACCTAGTTCAAAATGTGTAGGTTTGTTTATAATTAGGTTTGTTTTTTTAGAATTCATACATTATATTTAGAGTATAAGATAAAATATGACCCACGTATGATATTTGGAGCTGTGTTTACAATTAGGTGTGTTTTGATTTATAAGTTTGATATTCATGGTTTACAACAACAGTATTCTAGGTCATCTATAATAGGCTTGAAGTTATGCTAAAATTGGATAGAGATAGTATTATACTACCCTAGTTTGGGGGTGGACACCCCTACCCCCTTGGATAACCCCCACCCCCACCCCCACCCCCACCCCCACCCCCACCCCAACCCCACTATTTGATACCCCATCCCCTGGACACCCCCACCCCGAAGGACATACCCCTCCCCATGGACATCCCCCACCCCCTGGGCTCCCGCACCCCCATTGAAGAAACCACTGGAAACCACCGCACCCCATGGACACCCCCTTGACACTCACACCCCCACTGGACAACCAACCCACCCCCTAGACAACCCCCCTGGACAACCCCACCCCCTTGGATATCCCCCACCCTATATATCCCCCCACCCCTAGACATCCACACCTCCTTGGGAAACCTCACTAGACTCCCCCACCCCCTGTACACCCCCCACCCCCTGGATACCCCCACCCCTGGACATCCCCCCACCCCTAGGGCAGCCCCCACCCCCACAACTGCCCCACACACTCGACACCTCCACCCCCTTGGGAAGTGTATGTGATCACTCAAATAATCTACTAAAATATATAAAAAATCGATCTAAAATTTACTCAACTCCTAAATAATTCTACTCCACAAGTGTACATGAACTTTTAAACTCATTTATAGTTCTTCAAATTTATTTTATAATAAATATATTATTATTTTTCCGTTCATATTATGATTCTCATGTAGAGTAGTGTGTTAGTGATGGTTTCATATAATGTGAACAATTCTAATTTACTTAAATATATTTTTGATTAAACTTTAATCTTATTTAATTGATTTTGAAAAAATTTCATATTACACTTTTTTTTACAAAATAGAAAGATGTTGGATATATGAAACCAATCAGATCTCAAGAAAATTTCAAAACAATTTGTATAGATTTTTATATTTTTCATTTCACAATGCTTCAGATAGTGGTCACAAACACTGCCCATGTTACAATTGTGATGGAAGACCTTGGTAGAGCTATGAAGAAGTCATCTACCACATAACCAAATTTGGTTTTCAAGAAAACTACTATGTGTGGTATCACAATGTGGGAGAAAATGAAATCTCCAATTTCTGATGATCCAAATGGGAGGACTGGATTGGATAATTTATTATATGACCAATTTATATTTATTCCTCATCATGAAAAAGAAAGGATTCTGACCCAATAAGACTTAGATATGAGAAAACATGATGTGTATAATGAAAATGATGATGTTTTTGGGTTGAAAGAATTGAATGATGCAACCACGAATCCAATATATCAATAATGTGGTAATATGAAAAAGTGGGATTTTGTTTATACGATTATTTCATGGAAATAATATGTATGGTATTTCTAGTACTACCATCGATTACATTCTTACCTTATATAAGGAGTTACATCTAGATTATGCTGATATTCCCTTAACCGCTCTATGGCATGGAAGTTATTTGAGGAACGTGGATTTTTAGGGAAAAAACTCATGCTGGCTTGAAATATGGCTATTTTTTCTGGGAGAAAACTGCTTAATGAAATGATTGTATAAATTTTGGGACAACTCACTAGAGGAAAAAAGTTGATGGAAAACCATCTCGAGTGCCACAAAATGTAATATGAAACTTTCCATTGATCCATAAACCCAAGAATCTTTTTATTTAAGATAAAATATTAAGAAAAATGTGATCGCATGATATCGAGAGAAAGAAGATTAATGATGAGTTGGTTCAACCAATTGATGGATTTTCATGGCAGATATTTGATGCTCATTATCCTAATTTTTCAGCTAACATGCGTAACTTGAGGCTAGGTCATTCATGTGATAGTTTCAATTTTTTTGGGAAGATACTTACTTCACACAACACATGGCTGGTTTTTATACACATTTATAACCTTCCCCCAAGGTTGTGTATGAAAAAACAATTAAATTTCATGGGTATACTAATATCTGGACCTTTTGATGCCAAAAGTGATATAAACATATACATGAAACCCTTAATAAAATAGTTGAAACATCTTTGGGATGTGGGTGTGCGCACATACAATGCATGTTCGAAAGAAATATTTTAGATGAGTGTTCCACATATTAGGAAGGAAAATGATTTTCCTACTTATGAAAATAAGTCTATATGGAGAATGAAGGGAAAACTATCATGTCTTATTTAAATGAAGAATACATGTTCCAGAAGACTAAAATTCTGTTGTTGTTTCAGTTTTATGTCACATCAATTATTCTTTCCATTAGACCATCCATATAGAAATAAACGTCGAAAATTTGACAATACACTGGTGTCTGATGATCCACCTTATTGTATATATGGAACTGATGTGCTTAATGAATTTAAAGATTTAATTTTTTTATTTGGGAAGGGTCAAATGAAATCAAGAAAGATATAGAATTTTTCCACTAAAACATGTTGCAACTAGATGAAGAGAAGTATCTTCTTTAATTTTCATTATTGGTCGAATAATTTGTTATTGCATTTATTAGACGTAATACACATTGAAAAAAAAATATTTCAAATGCTGATTTCGATTCTTCTAAATGTAAAGGGAACGAAAAAAAGTTCATTTACCATGTTGGTGTGAATTCGTGGATTAGGGCATCAGACCATAATTGCATCTAGTACGTATCTGTGAAAATAAATGGAATGTTCAATGAACTTCTTATGTGATGAAACCTACAAAAAAAATAATAGGAAGTACTAGTGACTATTAATATTCTTAATGGATATTCAAGCAACATATATAAATGGGTCCACTGAAGTAAGTTTAAGTTAAAATCTTTAAAGACTCATGATTATCACATCCTTCTACATGAGTTGATTACAATAGAAGTCTATCATATTTTTTCCAAAAAATGTAAGGGTGGCTGTTATTCGGTTATGTCATTTGTTTAGGGATCTTTGTGCTAAGATGTTGTCTAAGTCTTTCTTGAAAAAAATGTTGGCAGATGCCCCATTAATTTTGTGTGAGTTAATGAAAATATTCCCTCCATCAGTTTTCCCATGCATTTTGCATCTAATTGTCCGTATTCCAACTAAAATAGTTCTCATAGGACCTATTTCTTTTCATTGGATATATCCAACTGAAATAAATATTTTCACATTAAATTATTATGTTTTAAATAGGAATCATCCCTAAGGTTCTACTGTGAATGGTTACTTGGCTCAATAATGTATAGATTTTTTCTATATGTGTTTGTCTGATTATATTACAAGAATGAAAAATCCAATGAGAAATGAAAAATAACAGAATGTGAAAATTGAACCCAGTTTTCCATAACATCCCCAAATAGGAGGAATTCTTGGATCATATACATTGATTACATTAAGCCTTGAAGAGCATTAGATGTGACATCGCACTATTTTTTTCTACTGTGATTTGTTCGATGAATACATCATGTATGTAAATTGAATATATTTATATCTTACATATATATCTATTAAACTATTCCTATTTTTTATCTGTAGGAAACTTAATGCAATGATAAATAGAAACCATCATTCTTTATCATTGATAAATAGGGAGAATTTTCATATTAAAGAGTTTTATGCTAGGTTAAAATTGAAGGTAATAATGTTACTATTTAAAATAATTAAATAAATATTTAGTTAAGATCATTATTCATTAATATTTTTGTTATTGAGATTGCATGCTGACTCTATCTCTAAGGAAATAAAATCATTGAATTTTTCTCCTAATATCATGGTTCGTGACTATAATAAATTGTTATCAATGGGTATAGATTTATTATCATGGAACGAGCAAAGAACATGAGAACACACCCTGATAGTGTTATCGTTACTACCATAATAGACTGTTATGATTGTGCATCAGATACTAGATCGTTGTTTGAAAATCTAGGTTGTTGTAGAGTTCTTGAAAAAATAATAATATTGGATTATTATTCTCATGGAAGATTCATGATGACGAAATGCCAGTGGTTTGATTCGATGACGAGGAATATCACATTTATTGATGATTGTGGATTTTGATTAATTGATATGACATGAACTCTTTATTCCGATTAACCATATGTATTATCATCAATGGGGAAACAAGTTATTTAGGTAAAATACCTTATTCGACATGAATTTGGTGTCATTATTGAAGTAATTACAAGAAAATTTTTTGATGACGGAGATGATGGAATTGACACCATACCTAATGACATTGGAAAATTTTCATTTATTACTATTGATGACTCCAATAGCTCAATATTCATTGTGGACTGTGAATGTGATGTTGTGATGGGAAATATATAAACTCGTCCATCAATGTTCTATATTCTATTTGTTATGATCAAATTGGGTTTTAAAGGATGGAACTATTCAAGTTTATTTAATATTGTTTACAAATATTTTGTATCTGACTTGATCGTTATGTGAATTTTAAATTTTTGTTGGTTGTAATTTTATTTTAATTGAATTTTCAAATTTTGAATTAAACTGTATTTAAACCCATGAATCCAACATTTCTAACTTGGTGAAAATTTATTGCTTTATTGACCATGTAAAAAATTATTATAACTGTAAGACCTCCATTTAATATTTCTCCATATAATGAAAACGATGGTTTTTCCTACTTCTGCAAAACATGTATAGAAACCTTCATAATATACCTAGTCTAAAGAAAATAAATTTTTCCTTAATTTCAAAAAAATATTTACCCCATATGAATCTAGAAGATAACTTATTCTTGTTCATATGTTTATATCATAACTTCCAAATATCATAAGGGTTTAATCATTCATAATATATACGTTTATTAATTTCCTAGAGGAAAAATTTTATATGCTCTATCTCTTGGTTATTGAGTGTAATAAAGCAGAAGAATCAATGTTCCATTATTTTAATATATTGATGACACTTAGTAAGAAAAACATCCCACTAAAAATTAAATTTAATTACTATATCTTGTATGATTTATTGAATTCATTATATATCTATTCAAGGTAATCTTAAACAATGGATTATTAAATTATCCTTGATTCCCCCTATTCCATCCCATATATTTTGTGTCTTAGCTGATAATTATTTGATATGAAGCCTAGTAGTGATCGTACTACTCAGGTTGTTCGTAAGAAGGTGGTGGTACGAGAGCTAGGCGATCTGGTCGACATACTCGATTTGACCCTAACCCTCCCACTAACATACCATTTACCCCACATTCTGATCCTAATGTGTCATTGGAGACACACATGATATTTAGGCCACCCATGTTTTCACCACACTTTACATTTGAGTCTCCTCACCCATCTTTACCATATCTGATGATGATTCCCATTCCCCATCCCGCATTCGACCATCCATCTCTGCCATCTTCTTTTTCTTCTACTTCCTTGTCTCAAAGTTTCTATATTTCATATTCTCCAACTCCTATTCCTCTATAGTCTATCCCTGTTGATCATATATTGGGACCAACTCCACTTACACATGGTGTTCTTTCAATTTCATCAGATCCAGCTGTGCCCATTGATCCGAATACCACAGGTATATTTATAGAACCCTAACAAATTTTTATACCAGTATTTATTTTCATTATAGAATGTATTGATAAAACATTTGTTTTTATTTCATAATAGATACATCTACTGATAGTAGGAAGGGGATGGGGCGTACATGCATGCATGAATTATGGAACCACCACACGCTATTGATGGTGTACTACAATGAAGAAAGTCAAATGATTGAAAAAACAGGGTAGCAATGTCAGAGTTTTATGGTGACACGTTCCAAATACTCTGACATTATTCATGTCAGCCCGAAGTAACAGATACAGTTACCAAATTATGTCAAGGATAATTCGTGGGTAGAGATATGGTTAAAAATAAGTTATATTTAATGCAATATATTATTTTTGGTATTTATATGAATTAGTATTTTGGGGTCATCTTCTGTTTAATTTCCCTTATGGTGAGGGTGCATGACCATCATGTCTAAAGGATTTAGATGAGCTTTAGAGACCTTATAAGAACGAGTTGTATATTCGCTGGCATGATAGAGTTGGCACAGATTTATAGGTGGGCCCTGTCCTGGATGATTGTACGATACAATAGTATCGATAGATGTTTACTTATTGGATGACTATCCAGTTTAAGATATTAATCACATTTGAGGTATTTAAATAAAAATTTTCATGTTTTTCATTAATAATATATTTTATATTATTGAATTTTATTTAGGAATAATCCAGAAGAAATAAAAAAAACATTGACGCTAAAAAATAACTCCACACAATGGACTTACTATGATGCCAGATCCAGAGTGGAAGTGAGTATGATTGTTGTTTATAATTTTTCTTTACAACTTGCACTTTCTATTGTTTCTTCCATAATTTATTCGATTCATAAAGTTATTATATAATTGTATTTGTGAAATTAATTATTGGTAACCTATTTAAAATTAGGGCTTCCTACATTCAATGTTAATGTAGTGAGAAAAATTGAATATTGAATGACTTGTGACTCGAGCGAAGCTATTTTTCTCGAGACAAATGAAGAAGGACAGAAGTGTGGTTAATGAACCAACTCAGTAGAAGATTATATGTTTTAAATTGTGGATTTAAAAATTTTATGTCAATTTTTGAACTTAAAAATCAATTTATATTTTTACAAGATTCTTTAGAGTCCCTTGATGCCCAGGAACCCGAAACTTTTGGGCCAAACAATCACTTACATTAGGTTTTGGGAGATGATAACCTAGAAAGAGTATGTTGATGACCGCATAAGAGTATTGTCCTGAGAAATTATGGACCCTACTCAGTTACAAGTCTTAGTTCCAATGAGTTCCAAGAGGTTAAGTCATAGGAAGAACAAGATGAAAAAAGGGCCATAGAGACGGCATAATAATCTTCTAAGGTAAACACTACATTTATGAAACTGGAGGATGTTTTATGTGAAACACTTCCACCAGAGGCCATCATAGCTTGCGATGAATATATATCATCTATGAATTTTATATATGGTGAACCAAGTATAATTTATAGTGGTGGACGAGATGATGGAGAGTAGGAGGCCGAGGGAGAGAAGGATGAGGGAAATGAGGAGGCTGAGGCAGAGGAGGAGGTAAATTAGGAGGCCGGGATGGAGGAAGAGTGTGAGGAGGAGGACAAGGTGGAGGAGGTGGGAGAGGAGGATGCTGATAAGAAGTATGAGGGAAAGGGGGAAGGAATTATGGAGGGATGGGATGACGATGAGGATGGTGGTGAGGATGCTGATGATGGTGATGATAGTGTTGGTGATGAGGTACAGATTGATCTGTTACATTTTTGACTGATATTACTGACCTTTTATGTATTATGATTTGTTGTGCCTGAATATATAAGTTATTAGGTAGGTACCATTTCATTATTTCTTTATCAATAAAAAATACAAATTGAATTGATGATTTTTTTTGACTGATTCACCCCTCCCCTGGATGCCACCACCCCCTGGAACCCTCCACCCACATGGACACCCCCACCCCCTTAGGCAACCCCCACACCCCCACCCTGGACAGCCCCCACCGCCTAGACTCCCCCACCCCCTGGACACCCCTTCCCCCATGGAAAGCCCCACATCCTCCTAGGAAACCCAACCCCCTGGACACAAACCCATCCCATGGACACCGCAACCCCCTAGACAACCCCACCCCCATGAACACCCCCCCCCCCCCCACCCCAAGACACAACCCAACCCTCAAGACATGCCCACCCCTCAGACACCCCCATCCCAATGGACAGCCCCCCCCACCCCGGGACACCACCCCTGTAACAGCCCGAGATTTTATGAAAAATATTCTTTCTTATTTTACTAATGTCTTGTGTTATACGCTACACCAAAAGGAGCTTGCACAACACACATCCTTGACTTTCCTTGCATTACACGCAATTGCAACCTTCCTCGATAGCGTGTGTGGTACGTAATCCTGAGTTTCACGAAACAATGATATGCTATTAAAATATTATTAAAACTAGCCGTTATGAATAGTAATAACCACTTTTTAAATTTTAGAAATTTTAACTCTCAAAATGGACTTCATTTTTGGATTCGGAGTATCGAATTTAGCCTAAGGTGAAACTTTGGTACTTTTCGGATAACTTTCATATTCTGATGAATAGTGGAAATTACTAAATTATAATTAAAAACAACTTTTTTAATCGAAATAATTAATAGTGATAAATTATTAATTTGAGTGGTTTTAAAGTACATTTAGAATATATTTTTACAATTAATACAATGTTGGTCATTGGTTGTAATTTCACATTTAAACCAGACATAATCAAGTGTCAATCTTTTGATATATATTGTTTCCTAAAAACACGCTATTTATTTTAACAACGGGATTTAATTATAAAATTAATTAATGCAACTTCTATGTTATGAATTTGGTAAAATAGATTCATTTTTGAATTCGGAATATGAAATATAGCTTAGAATGAAATTTTGGCATTGTTTCTGAAAAACATCAATTTTTGATGAATAGTGAAACTACTAAGTGGTAGGTTAAAAACTGAATTTTGCATAAAACTTAATTTTACCGCTTCTGTGAATGGAATTTCGAAAATCCGAGAGACACGGTTAATATCAAGGACTAAAATGTGGTTCAATGAGATGAAAATAATTTTTTGGTGAATAGTAACTTTTTACCCTTTTTACCACGGTTAATAGTAAATAGGGTAACTAAGGGTAAATATGATATTAATATTACCCTAACACATGTCCTAATTCTATTGGACAAGTGTAATTCGACCAAAAAACAAACTTAGGAATAAAATATGACCATTTAGGCCCACTTGGATTAGATTAGGACATTTATTATTAATTTATTTAAAGAAGGGTTAAAATAGTTAAAATCAAAGTTTAATAAGTAAATCATTTTTAATATGGGGTTATACATAAGCTAAATTCGATTGTAAATATTAATTAGAAAGCTAAAAAGATTTCCGACATGATGGTATTTTATTTGTAATTTTAGACATCAAATAATTTAATTATTTATGACACAACGATGATGCAGTAATTATCTTTTTAATGAAATATTGACATAATTGATGTTATAAGCACCAAAATAAATGTAATTTGAGATTTTTTATGAATTCCACTAATTTTCTAGGTTACTATGATATATTAATGTTGATTTAATCAACTTGGTTCGAACATTTAATTCTTTTATGACTTTCACAAAAATCATATATCAAATAGTGTCAAAATTGACACAAACAGTTTTTAAATCAAATATTATATTACTAATTGTTATTTTATTCCTAAAAATCTAAGGTTCGGCCAAATGACTTAGATAAGGATATATATATTAATAATAAACAATTTGGGGGTTCGTTTGGCATGTTATAGTAAGTGTATTAACCATATAGTGAAAGAAAACAAAAGACACGGTAAAAGTTAAATTATTTAACTTAGGAGTTAAATCTAATTGATAAGGTTTAAAATAATATCCAAACATGTCTAAATTTGATTGGTTGATGAGATTACAACCCTATCGCATCTAATCTTCGAATATGAGTCATTTTTGGAGGTTTTTAAGTGGGGTTAGATTTATTATAAATTAATATTTTTAAGAATTCCTAAGGTGCCCCTCTCCTCCCCTATAAAAGGACACCTCCTCCCCTTCCTCCTCACACAATTTGAGCACTCAAGCTTGGCCAACCCCTGCCAAAATCTCTTCTCCACTTCCCTAGCAACATCCTAGAGGTTCTGGTCTTCCTCAAAGACCAATTCAAGTGCCCTAAGAGGAGGTCTCAAAGAGGCACTTCAAAGAAGAGGTAATTACCATTACCAATTCTTTCATCTTTATTTCTTCTTCCACTTCTTCTTATTAGGTTGTTTCATTATGAAGTAATAGAATCAGTATCACTCATATACTGATATGTTATTATAATTATGAAACAACCCTATTTCACCATCTATCCATCCTACGGAAAAATAAATCACCGCGCGTGCGTACGTACGGAATACCGTCTCCACGCCGTGGTGTAATCTATTTTCCACCACCACCTTACATGGATGGGTATAATGGTGTGAAGAATAACTATACATAGTTATTAAAACATCATATTGATTCTGATATATTGTATAATCCACTCCAATTCAATTCAATATTTATGGAAATGATATCATCGCTCGTGCGTACGTACTGACTACCGTCTCCACGACGCGATGAGATTCATTCTCCATCTTAACCATTTAAGAATGATTATAATGTATATATAAGAAATAATAATGAAATATATGACATTATAAAGCTACTGGATTTATTTATATATATACATATGTATGTCATCTACTTACTTCCATTTCAAGACAATAAGGAAAGAAAAACAGTGTTCATGCGTACGTACAGACTACCGTCTCCATGAACGGTGTTTTTCATTTTATTTATCTATCTATTATATATATATATAATGAATATATATGATATATAAATCATATTTTATATTCTGGAAGTAAGTAAATCATGATATAAGTAATAATGATGTCAAGAACAACAAGTCAAAACACCTACGATAAATGAAACGATTTTACCCAAAACGCTTCTTTAACATGGAATTTACAAAAGAACGGGTAATATAATGTCATAAGTGAACCATATATGATATCATAACAATGAATATGATTCTGTAATAAGTCAATGACATTATTTAAATCATTATACAGGAGGTTCGGACACTTACAAAGCAAGTCGGACCTAAGGTAAGGGAAATATCACAATCTCATTTTTATCCGAGATTGTTTATTCGTAAGTATTTACTGGGGTGTATTTTATCATCCACATCCATGTTCCCTTAATATGTAATATTATTTCCATCCACCTACAATTGTTTAAATCCAATTTTACCCTTCTATGAGTTTTTAGTAAAGGATATGAAAGGAATCCTTTTTCGTTTTTCGTACGAGGTACTTTTTTGACTTTTCCGACAAAAGTACGAAGAATGTTTTTTTTAACTTATACGGAACAAACGGATTTATACTGTTTTATAAAGCTTTATTTTCATGAAGATTCCTCTAAAAGATTTCATGACTATTTTCAATAAAATCTCTTTCGTTTAAAATTGCATGATGTTTTGTGAAAAGAAATTGATTTTGAAGAAGAAAGGATATTTTCCTCAAGAATTCAATTCAAGTGTTTTATCAAAATTATTTTCCATATAAGATAATAAAGGGTTCTGTTTCTATCCATATTTTTACATTGATTTGACTATGTTGTGATGGAATTATGTTTAGGAATTCCTTTATCTTGTATGAATGGTTTTATGATGTCATGTTGTTTAAGAATCCCATTTTTATTACATGGGTTATGCAATGATGTATGATTTATGATTTTGTGGCACACATAAGAAAGGATTCATTAAGAGATGGGTGGGACCTATATCTCCCTCCAATGCATTGGGTAATGATTTTATATCTCATGAGATAGACATGGCTGGAATGGTAGGTTATACCGGTTCAGTGAAACAGGACTGAAACGAGGATTACTCGATTCAGAAAGGGACTTTGTCCACTAAGATAGTCTTGGCAATGAGTCTTGACTAACAAGAAATGATTCTCTATGATTATGTGTGTATGCCACAATGAGTAATGTTTTAAGTTATGATTTCATTTTCACTTCTATGATTTATCTCACGTTATGATATTATGAGCTCTTTTGCAGGTTAAGATTTCCAAAAGCTATGTTCTTATGTATATGATGTGATTGATATTTCTTTTGTTTACACTTACTGAGCATTTGAGCTCACCCTTTTATGTTTTCATTTCCCCAGGATATAAAGAAAGGTTTTAGGTAAAAAAAAAGATCTTTATGGGAGATGTTGAAGATCTTTCACCACGTTTAGAAGATTACGTTCCGAGTTTCCAAAGACACTAAACTATTACGATCCTTGTGTGTGTGTTTTTGTTATGTACTAAGTATTCCGCAAAAGTAATGTAATGTCCATGTACGATAAGATTCGGGTCTCTACAGTTGGTATCAAAGGAAAGGTTTAGTCAACCTTTGGAAACTAGGACGCGAAAACGTTAGTAAGATCCCTAGAGATATTTCTAAGGTATGTCTAGGGATGCCCCTAAGGATAAGTATACGTATAGGATATAGTTCTAGAACTATGGTAACGATATTAGATTAAACCAAAGATTATAGATATTTAAGTTACTCCCCCTTTATTACGATTTTTGCATCTAACACTATTCTGTTTGGGTTTTAGAAAATGGCTGGAAACAAGATGATGGAGGATATGATGGACAATGGAATGATATTCTTCATGAGCAACCAAATGAAATGGGATTTGGATGTCCAAACATCATTATTTTTCCAAATCAGCAATCTCACAATATGATCAATAAAGTAAAATTTGGTAAGTTTCCTGACTCGGCTAATAAGAGAAAGATGGAGTTTCATGAAGATCATAGAGGAAAGAAAGTTCAATTTCCCCTATGTAATTCATGTGGGAAGAGGCATCAAGGAGAATGTTTCAAAGGAACTAGAAGATGCTTTGGGTGTGGAAAAGAAGGACACAAAGCAAGTAAGTGCAAAGGAAAAGGTTCAATTAACACCATGGATGAGGATAATGGTATTGCTACGACATCAACAATGGTAAAATGCTTTAAATGTGGAATATACGGGCATTATGCAAACCAATGCCCTAAGGGAAAGTCTCATGAAGAGAATCAGTATGGTCGTATGGGAAGTATTTATGTTGACGATGATGAAGAAACTACAAATGATATGTGAGATGAAAGAAATGTTGAAGCTCGGTCAATGGTCTAAGAATGTAGTGGAATGATTACATGTTTATCATGTGTAGTGTTGGAATAAGGAGACATCTAAGGATTGTTACATTGTTGTCTTTCCTTAAGTGTATGATGAATGGTACCAGTAACCATGAAAGGTTATTCAGATACTTTTGGAAAGTAGATGATAAGTGCATAATGAAAGGATAAGAAGACAATGAGATGTTTGATTGTATTCATGAGCTCATGATTGATATAAGGACTAAGTGATATCATGGTTTGAGTATAAATAATTTTGAGGATTTTGGTATGTGGAAAGAGTTAACTTTTAAAAGCACTCATGTTTTCAATAAGGTTCAATGGGTATTCAAGAGAATACATGATTAAGGACTTTGAATGTTTGGAATGTGACAAAAAAAAACATATCTTATGATATATGGGGATCAACGATGGTATTAAATCTCTGGTAATCGTTTTCACTATGTTATGAGAGTGGACTGGAGTATTATGGATAAGACTAAAGATTAGAATGGATTATGTTGGAAATAAGTTAGTATTGTTTAAGGATAGAAGTTTTTTCGATATTATTGATGGGATGTTATAGTAATATAGTTTTATAAAAAGGACAACCTGCAGGACGGGCGACAACCCATCGTTTCGGACAAGGCTGTAGGAATCGAACCCACAACCGAAGTGCGACTGGCCTTTATCACCTACCACTGACCTACATAAAGTACCTGTTTAGTAGAAACTAGTTTTATTATACTAAGCAGTATGATATATGAAGTATAAGTCCATTTTAGGAACTATATATATGATTAATCTCACTATAGAATGACTTATGTATATTTAATAACTTTTGCTTACCTTTTGTTTGAGACAGATGGAATGACCCGTCATTCTATCACATGATCTGCTAACACTTCACGAATAACAAATTCAACTTCATTTATTTAAGAGATGAAGTAGAAATTGTTCAAGGCACGAACAAAAGTGATATTGTACCAAAATAAAGTAAGTATTTATTCTAAGCAAATTTTCAACTTTAGGGAAATGATCTTGAAAACCAAAAATGTTGTCCTAGTGATCTTATACCTGATGAATCAGATGGTACCTTATATCATCACAACTCTATGGATTTGTGATTACTGTCTTTTCCATAGCCATGTTCTCTACCACTCTCCATCAGAACATGATGGTTAGATTTCTCTTCCATATCCATATTTTCACCTATGTGGAAACCCAGTGATTAGTTTATTTGGGTAATCGTTACATTTCATACTTTAGTTTTTAAAGCAAAGTTTTGGTATTCCCTTTTACGATGTGGGTTTCTATTAAAGAAACTTTCGAATAGTAAACCATTTATAACCCCGACGAATTTCGAGGGCGAAATTCATTTTAAGGGGGGTAGAATGTAACAGCCCGAGATTTTATGAAAAATATTCTTTCTTATTTTACTAATGTCTTGTGTTATACGCTACACCAAAAGGAGCTTGCACAACACACATCCTTGACTTGCCTTGCATTACACGCAATCGCAACCTTCCTCGATAGCGTGTGTGGTACGTAATCCTGAGTTTCACGAAACAATGATATGCTATTAAAATATTATTAAAACTAGCCGTTATGAATAGTAATAACCACTTTTTAAATTTTAGAAATTTTAACTCTCAAAATGGACTTCATTTTTGGATTCGGAGTATCGAATTTAGCCTAAGGTGAAACTTTGGTACTTTTCGGATAACTTTCATATTCTGATGAATAGTGAAAATTACTAAATTATAATTAAAAACAACTTTTTTAATCGAAATAATTAATAGTGATAAATTATTAATTTGAGTGGTTTTAAAGTACATTTAGAATATATTTTTACAATTTAATACAATGTTAGTCATTGGTTGTAATTTCACATTTAAACCAGACATAATCAAGTGTCAATCTTTTGATATATATTGTTTCCTAAAAACACGCTATTTATTTTAACAGCGGGATTTAATTATAAAATTAATTAATGCAACTTCTATGTTATGAATTTGGTAAAATAGATTTCATTTTTGAATTCGGAATATGAAATATAGCTTAGAATGAAATTTTGGCATTGTTCTGAAAAACATCAATTTTTGATGAATAGTGAAACTACTAAGTGGTAGGTTAAAAACTGAATTTTGCATAAAACATAATTTTACCGCTTCTGTGAATGGAATTTCGAAAATCCGAGAGACACGGTTAATATCAAGGACTAAAATGTGGTTCAATGAGATGAAAATAATTTTTTGGTGAATAGTAACTTTTTACCTTTTTTACCACGGTTAATAGTAAATAGGGTAACTAAGGGTAAATATGATATTAATATTACCCTAACACATGTCCTAATTCTATTGGACAAGTGTAATTCGACCAAAAACAAACTTAGGAATAAAATATGACCATTTAGGCCCCACTTGGATTAGATTAGGACATTTATTATTAATTTATTTAAAGAAGGGTTAAAATAGTTAAAATCAAAGTTTAATAAGTAAATCATTTTTAATATGGGGTTATACATAATCTAAATTCGATTGTAAATATTCATTAGAAAGCTAAAAAGATTTCCGACATGATGGTATTTTATTTGTAATTTTTAGACATCAAATAATTTAATTTATTTATGACACAACGATGATGCAGTAATTATCTTTTTAATGAAATATTGACATAATTGATGTTATAAGCACCAAAATAAATGTAATTTGAGATTTTTTATGAATTCCACTAATTTTCTAGGTTACTATGATATATTAATGTTGATTTAATCAACTTGGTTCGAACATTTAATTCTGTTATGACTTTCACAAAAATCATATATCAAATAGTGTCAAAATTGACACAAAATAGTTTTTAAATCAAATATTATATTACTAATTGTTATTTTATTCCTAAAAATCTAAGGTTCGGCCAAATGACTTAGATAAGGATATATATATTAATAATAAACAATTTGGGGTTCGTTTGGCATGTTATAGTAAGTGTATTAACCATATAGTGAAAGAAAACAAAAGACACGGTAAAAGTTAAATTATTTAACTTAGAGTTAAATCTAATTGATAAGGTTTAAAATAATATCCAAACATGTCTAAATTTGATTGGTTTATGAGATTACAACCCTATCTCATCTAATCTTCGAATATGAGTCATTTTTGGAGGTTTTTAAGTGGGGTTAGATTTATTATAAATTAATATTTTTAAGAATTCCTAAGGTGCCCCTCTCCTCCCCTATAAAAGGACACCTCCTCCCCTTCCTCCTCACACCAATTTGAGCACTCAAGCTTGGCCAACCCCTGACAAAATCTCTTCTCCACTTCCCTAGCAACATCCTAGAGGTTCTGGTCTTCCTCAAAGACCAATTCAAGTGCCCTAAGAGGAGGTCTCAAAGAGGCACTTCAAAGAAGAGGTAATTACCATTACCAATTCTTTCATCTTTATTTCTTCTTCCACTTCTTCTTATTAGGTTGTTTCATTATGAAGTAATAACATCAGTATCACTCATATACTGATATGTTATTATAATTATGAAACAACCCTATTTCACCATCTATCCATCCTACGGAAAAATAAATCACCGCGCGTGCGTACGTACGGAATACCGTCTCCACGCCGTGGTGTAATCTATTTTCCACCACCACCTTACATGGATGGGTATAATGGTGTGAAGAATAACTATACATAGTTATTAAAACATCATATTGATTCTGATATATTGTATAATCCACTCCAATTCAATTCAATATTTATGGAAATGATATCATCGCTCGTGCGTACGTACTGACTACCGTCTCCACGACGCGATGAGATCCATTCTCCATGTTAACCATTTAAGAATGATTATAATGTATATATAAGAAATAATAATGAAATATATGACATTATAAAGCTACTGGATTTATTTATATATATACATATGTATGTCATCTACTTACTTCCATTTCAAGACAATAAGGAATGAAAAACAGCGTTCATGCGTACGTACGGACTACCGTCTCCATGAACGGTGTTTTTCATTTTATTTATCTATCTATTATATATACATATATAATGAATATATATGATATATAAATCATATTTTATATTCTGGAAGTAAGTAAATCATGATATAAGTAATAATGATGTCAAGAACAACAAGTCAAAACACCTACGATAAATGAAACGATTTTACCCAAAACGCTTCTTTAACATGGAATTTACAAAAGAACGGGTAATATAATGTCATAAGTGAACCATATATGATATCATAACAATGAATATGATTCTGTAATAAGTCAATGACATTATTTAAATCATTATACAGGAGGTTCGGACACTTACAAAGCAAGTCGGACCTAAGGTAAGGGAAATATCACAATCTCATTTTTATCCGAGATTGTTTATTCGTAAGTATTTACTGGGGTGTATTTTATCATCCACATCCATGTTCCCTTAATATGTAATATTATTTCCATCCACCTACAATTGTTTAAATCCAATTTTACCCTTCTATGAGTTTTTAGTAAAGGATATGAAAGGAATCTTTTTTCGTTTTTCGTACGAGGTACTTTTTTGACTTTTCCGACAAAAGTACGAAGAATGTTTTTTTTTAACTTATACGGAACAAACGGATTTATACTGTTTTATAAAGCTTTATTTTCATGAATATTCCTCTAAAATATTTCATGACTATTTTCAATAAAATCTCTTTCTTTTAAAATTGCATGATGTTTTGTGAAAAGAAATTGATTTTGAAGAAGAAAGGATATTTTCCTCAAGAATTCAATTCAAGTGTTTTATCAAAATTATTTTCCATATAAGATAATAAAGGGTTCTGTTACTATCCATATTTTTACATTGATTTGACTATGTTGTGATGGAATTATGTTTAGGAATTCCTTTATCTTGTATGAATGGTTTTATGATGTCATGTTGTTTAAGAATCCCATTTTTATTACATGGGTTATGCAATGATGTATGATTTATGATTTTGTGGCACACATAAGAAAGGATTCATTAAGAGATGGGTGGGACCTATATCTCCCTCCAATGCATTGGGTAATGATTTTATATCTCATGAGATAGACATGGCTGGAATGGTAGGTTATACCGGTTCAGTGAAACAGGACTGAAACGAGGATTACTCGATTCAGAAAGGGACTTTGTCCACTAAGATAGTCTTGGCAATGAGTCTTGACTAACAAGAATTGATTCTCTATGATTATGTGTGTATGCCACAATGAGTAATGTTTTAAGTTATGATTTCATTTTCACTTCTATGATTTATCTCACGTTATGATATTATGAGCTCTTTTGCAGGTTAAGATTTCCAAAAGCTATGTTCTTATGTATATGATGTGATTGATATTTCTTTTGTTTACCCTTACTGAGCATTTGAGCTCACCCTTTTATGTTTTCTTTTCCCCAGGATATAAAGAAAGGTTTTAGGTAAAAAAAAGATCTTTATGGGAGATGTTGAAGATCTTTCACCACGTTTAGAAGATTACGTTCCGAGTTTCCAAAGACACTAAACTATTACGATCCTTGTGTGTGTGTTTTTGTTATGTACTAAGTATTCCGCAAAAGTAATGTAATGTCCATGTACGATAAGATTCGGGTCTCTACAACCCCACCCCAAGACATGCTCCACCCTCTAGACACCCCTACCCCCTTGGACAGCCCCCTAACACTATTGACTGCACATTCCCCCCATGTACACCAACCCACCACCTGGACACCCCCACCCCCTAGACACCCCACCACCATGGACATTTCCCCACTCCTTGGAAACCAACCCCCCTAGACACCCCACCACCTAGACACCCATCCCCCTAGATAGCCCCCCCCCCCCCTATAAAACCTCCCTTGGACAACCCTCCAACCCCTGGAAAGCCCCCACCCACAAGGATAGACCCCTAACCCCATAGACACCCCTCCCATGGAAACCCCACCCCATAGACAACCTCCACCCCCTGGACAGCCCCCACCCCTGGACACCCCACCCATGGACACCCCCTACCCCAGGACACTCCCCCATCCCCCTCGATAGCCCCCACCCCTTACTCCCGCACCACCAGGACACCCTGAACCCTTGGATATCCCCCACCCCTTGGACACCACCCCACCCCTGGAAACCCCCCAAACCTAGACACCCAACCCCAACGGCATCCCCCACCCCATAGACACCCCTACCCCTATGGACAACCACCCTAGACACCCCTACCCCTTTGGACCACCCCCAACCCCCGGACATGCCCCACTCCCTAGACGGCCCCCACCCCTGGACACCCCCTACCCCCTTGGACAACCCCTTGGACACACCCAAACCCCATGGAAATCCCCCTACCCCCTGGACAGGCCGCCCACCCCCGGACACCCCACCCCCATGGACAGCCCCCCCATCCACCACACACCTCCACCCCCTGTACACCCCCTACCCTCGTGCATAGCCCCACCAACACCCTGGATATCCTCCCACCCCCTGGACAACCCAAACATCCTAACACCCCCACCCCATGGACAACCCCCACTCCCTAGACAACCCCCCTAGACACCCCCACTCCCCTTGACACCACCCCACCATCTGGGACAACCCACCCACCCACTGGACACCCCAACCCCCATGGATATACCCTTTCCCCTGGGAAAACCCCTTGGACACACCCACCCCATATACACCCCTACACCCTTGGACAACACCCCCACACCTTGGACAAGCCCACCCCCTGGACACCACCCCACCCTTGGAACCCCCCACCCCCTGGTCACCCCCACACCAATAGACAACCGCTCTCCCTGGATAGCCCCCTCTTTTGACACCCTCTTTGTTCAACTCATACATGAACAATGGGGGAGTTCCAACCTAAAATGTCTATTCTTCCCCAACTAAAATAACTATTTATGTGCACAATATAGTGTTACTCTTTGTTTCATGGGGAAATAGTTTTAGGTAATTGTTGTATGTGTATGAATTCATATATAATTCTTCATTTATTTTGAATTTATTCATAATATTTTTGTGAATTCTATATGTGTTTTTGGTTTTCTATAGGTGCACAGGTTGAATTCTATTTGTGTGTTTGGTTTGCTACAGGTGCACAGGGGGAGGCCGGCCAGATGGTGGAAGTGCATTGCTGCAAGTTCATAGGGGTGAGGTAGGATTGATGTTGCAGCTGCATAAAGCCTATTCCAATGGATTAAAACAATTGGCATATGTGGGAAAAACCATATTCCAATGGCTTAATTTTAACCATTGATAAAATTATATACCAACAGTTTACAAACTAGTGGTATAAATCCTTTACTTGACTTTTCCCATTGGTTTGTGAGGAACCGTTGTTAAAATTCTATACCAAAAGTTTAGAAACTATTAGTACCGACATAGATTTTGATATTTACAATGGGTTTAAACCATTAGTAAATCTTTATTCCAATGCTTACATGAATATTTTGGTATTTAATTCATTCTACAACCATATCCCAATGGTTCACATAGAACAGTTGGGATATGTCTATCACCACGACACCACACCCAACAGTTTGGACATCTATTTGTATATTTTATACCAATAGTTGTCTATCCTTTACTGATGGTTTGAGATTGTTGGTAAATGATATGTTTTTATTATTGTTATAATAAACATTAATGATGACTCTTTGGGTTAATTGGTGATTTCTTGATCACAACAAACTCATTTTGTTTTATAAATTAATACCATTTGTAAACAATGATTCCAAAACATTACATAGGTTACATTAAATACATAATAATCTGATTCAACCATAAAAAATGGTTTCATGAACATAAATTAATATGGTAATAGAAATTGAGAACTATAAATCCTTGAATGTGATAAATTAACACATCTCGGATGGTTGTTCCAT
Organism: Viscum album; assembly: GCA_963277665.1. Classification (NCBI taxonomy): domain Eukaryota; kingdom Viridiplantae; phylum Streptophyta; class Magnoliopsida; order Santalales; family Viscaceae; genus Viscum; species Viscum album. The sequence goes on along the minus strand of OY728119.1, from coordinate 171,397,033 downwards.
TTCTAGTATAAAAGGTGGGAAAATGAGAGATTATGAGGAATTATTTCATTAGTATAACAGAATTATAGTACATGTAAGGCACATGATTTATCACAGCATTTGGATTATAATATTTGATTATCTATAATAATAAAAAGGAACTTGAAAATAAATTTAATGAAAATATAAGAGGGTTTTACCTCTGGATTCCTTCCTCTTAAGAACCTCCTTTGGGGAGAGGTTTTGGTCCTTTTATAAGACCAAGAGCTCCTAGATGTGGGAGAGGATATTAGGGAGTGATTTGCGAAGAATTTAGTCAATTCATAAGGCTTTAGAGGAGTGAAGAGAAGACATGGTGAGGGGCAGTATTTATTGTTGAGGGGAAGAGTGTTCTCTCAATATTTAATTTGATAGTTTATTATTTTTCTCAAGACAAAAAATAGTGCTAATTGTTTTAGACTAAAAATAAAAATTAGATCATGTGAGCTTGAAAAGATGGTTCTTACCTCAACCATGACACAATAAATAGGTTATAATATATATATATATATCGTAAATTATTGTACTTCACTATTCACCAAATAACTCTAGTATTTTCGAAAAATAAAAAAATAAATTCTTTCATTTTTCAATGTGTAGAATGAAAAACATAACCCCATATTATGAAAATAATTTTCAAAATATGATACACATAATTTTAAATTAAAACCATGATTTAGTTGAAAATTAAAAATTTTAAAATAAAAATTTCTTTTCTAATACTTTAAAATTTAATTAAAATATCATAAAATTATCTTATATTTAAAATACATAAAAATATTATTTTATGAATAAATTTTAGGCAAATAAAATTTCGTTTAATTTATTAAATTAATCAAAAAAAATTAATTAAATAAACAAGACATACAAAAATACCAACAATTAATTAATAATTTTTAAAATATTTATTTACATTTACTATGATTTTAATATATTATATTCACACTAATAATACTAATAATGTTTATTTATAAACTAATTGGTGATATTTCAATTTCATTGGCCTATTTTCTATTCATAATATTCCCATTACTATTTCCAAGGCCACGTTACTTTTTATTAGTAAATGTTCTTTAACTTCTTGAGATGCCTTTTATTTTACTCATTATTCATTTATAAGTTTTTTATTGTGTACTATATGCAATCTTATGTGATTATAATATAAGACAAAATTATTAGAAGAGAATTCCCTTGATAAAAAATTAGGTCATTACAAGAAGTGGCACTTCTTTCATTCTTGAGAGAATCCCTAGAAATATTACCTCCCTAATTATTAGAGAGAATAATCAATGGTATGGAATGTTGAGAATAATGGATCATATCTAAAATGGTTTGTATCATTAATGGATTGTACCAATAATTTATTGTATCTATAATTAATATATATATAATATTGTTTATATATGATATTGTTTTTCTACAATGGATATAACAATTTATTTATAAAACTAGGGTTAAGGGTAAAATATTGAATAATTTCACAAAGGCCCTTAAAAAATATTAAAACCATAATGTTACCCATGCCATGTAAAATAATAATAACAATATTTTCCTTCATGTCACATGGTAACCCAAAAAATTAAAAATACTACTTTATAGTCTTGTAAACAAATTTTTATCATCAAAACAAATCAGATTCTAATCATCCTCTTGAATATTTATTGGTCTTCAAATAAATATTTAACTAGATATTATTTAAAACTAATAACGAAATATTTTTTCCCTTTCTATAGAATTAATTTTAATTTAATATTAAATATTAATATATATTAATTAAATATTAGTTTTTTCATCTTGAAAATAATATACATTCCAATTCATGATTATAAATTGAATTTAGCTGATAAAAATGGAAACAAAAAGTGAATGATCCTCTATGATTCTTCCTTTTTATAATTAGGAAGTCTATCCTAGAAGTCTAATATAAACATATAGTAACACATAAAGGCACCAAAATTGAATAATTTATCTTATAATGGTGAAAAACACATAAGAACCCTTAATGTTCAATATTATCCATTTGTCTCAATATATCTTCAAGAAGGTTTTATTAATGAGTTATAAACCTATGTGCTTCATTCGTGTTTTTTTTTGAGTTTCACAAATAAATATATCATCGCACCATCGATATAAAATTTATATTTAAAATTTCATTTCAATGAATGGTTTGAGACATCAACACACATTAATAAGGAACTGAGAAATTATTTATCAACTTATTCATTAACAACATACCACTCTTGAGATTCTTAATGTACTTCACATCACTGTGAACATATAGAATTAAATTTTATGACACTACATCTAAGTACAAAATTCAATATATTAATTGAAAATATCCTTAATGTTTAAGGATAATTTCCTAGGATCATAGAAAAAAATACACAATGACATAAATATAAAAAGATTTTATAATGGAAGACATACCCTCATAGTCTCTATTATTGGAGATTATTAAGTGATAATTTAACGAGATAAATTCAAAAACACTTGTGATTAAAATCATCGAATAATATGAATCATTAATTTCATAAGTGATATTGTCACATGACCATAGGTATATGTTAAAGAATATCATCAGTGTGTATCAATGAATTCATTATCATGGGGAATATCTTATGAAATTTTCACATGATAAATACTACATGAACATATAAAATTAACTCTATGAGGAATCAAAAACAATATGTGATATAATATTTATCTAATATTTATGTATGTGAATATACATGTAATCTAAAGTATGAAAATTTTGGTTCTTAGTCACTAACTCCAATAGAGTCCCAAGCATATTAGATCTATCTTCTAACAACATTAATTCAACTAGTTCTCACATGATTTCCTTTATTTTTCTAATATAAGCATTTATTTAGTAGGTCCACACAATTTTTTCTTTAGAAACACTTCATAATGTGATTCCACCACTTATGAGAAAAATTATTCTCAGATAAAATTTCTAGAGTATGTGATTCTTTTACTGATGTTCCCTTGGATCCTTTTCATGATTATCTGCTACTGTATTAACATAATATTTGGTGATAAGGTCATTAATGGAAAGCACCACATTATGATCTTGGAAAAAGTATCATATCCAAAAAAATTCATTAGCTTCCTCAGAATCGACAATATAAATAAACTCAACTGTAAAATAAAAAACAATAACTTGATTTGTGAACTTCCATCTCACAAAACCTAGATTAATATTGAAGATGTATCCCAATATTATTGTTATATTTTCTTAATTTTTTGAAAAATTAATTATTTCTATCTTATAATGACTAGTTCCTCATATCATACATTAACTGGAAACCAATACATAGTATAACTAAAAAATTAAATATAATCTAGACATCCATCCGATGATAGTCTCCTGGGTCAACTTGAAACCTCACTACTACACTTAAGGTATAAGAAAAATGTATTCTTGAATATATTATTACATAAATAAATAATCTATAATTAATAATTTCTATTCTATGTCTCTTTTCATGTCTTTGTGGAATAATTTTCTTATAGAGTCAAATTCAATGTGATATTAGAAATAGTCCCCTATTATATCGTTTTATATTGAATTTATTCAGTGTTTTTTCAATGAATATACATTGAATTATTCCATGTAAACACATTCTTATATCACGATTAATCTTAATCATAATAATATATTCTTCTTTACCTTATTATTTCATGGGGAACCAAGAGTATAACAAAATATTAATCGTCTATAAGACTGGTATTTCATTCCTAACAAGTAATATGTCATCAACAAACACTATTACTACAATGATTTTACTCCCAACAAAATTCATTAATACTAATGGATAACAATCATTCAATAAGAATCCAAATTTACTTTATTATTAATCACAATAAATATTCAACAACCATGCTACTTTATCTAGTCTATAAATCTATATCTAGAACATGTATATGTTCTAGGCAATATTTTGGTTGACAAACCATTCTAGTTTTTTTAGATAAACATATTCATTGAGGTTTAAATAATGAATGAATATTTTATCATATACCTAACTAAGATAGTTTTCATGTTAAGATGTTAGGGAAATCATAATTTTGATAGATTTTTATATAGAAACTTTTGAAAATGTTTTCTTATAGTCTATCCCTTGACGTTGCATAGATACTTTTTAAACCAGTCATGCGTTTTAGGTACTAACATGACTATACATTATTAATTATCTCCTGAATACACATTTTCAACCAATAATATGTACATCAACTGGAGGATCTACCAAAATCCATACATTGTTTTTTAAATGGGATCCATTTAGAAATTTAGGGCTTCTAGTCATTTTGGTAGCTTCTATTGCACTTGCAATTCCATTGTAGGCTACACATTCATTATTATCACCTAATATTGACATATAATTACTGGTGATCTAGAAACCATATCTTTTAGGTGATTTAACTTATAATGTACTCATACACATTACATTTTTATATAGAACATCCTCTTCTATGGGTATTTTTGAAATTGGAACTTATACCAACTACTGTTTATCTTGATCGAGAACATTATCAATGTATATCTATATTTGAATATCATTTTTAGAGATATTATTCACCTCTAGAAATGATTTATTTCTATCAACCATCACATTCCTATATGAGGGGTCATACAGGTAATACCCCTTGTTTCCTTAGACTATTATATATATATATATATATACTTTAGTGGATTATAGTATATGTTATTTTTTAAATAAATAGAGTTCAAATTATTTAAAACCCTATACTCATATATACAAAACTATAGATTTGTTTCTATATAATAGTTGATATTGAATACTAATTTCTACATTATTTGACAGTGTGATTATAATTTTTTTATTTTTATTCAATGAATATTCCCAAATATATAATGCAAATGAGCCTCAGCCTAGTTGTTAAGGACTCCTTAAGTGCATCCAAGAGAACTGGGATCAAATCCAGGTAGGGGGATAATTTCTGGTACTGTAGTAGGAACTATAGCAGGGACTGTAGTAGGTACTATAGCAGGTACTGTAGCAGAAACTGTGCAGAACTGTAGCAGGTATTGTAGCAGGCACTGTTTGGTACTGTTGCAGCCGGGAATATGCCATCGTTTGGGCATTTGGGCCACCGATTTGGTCCCTGAGTCCTATAATGCCTTTAAGCCACCCAGGCCTTTGGGTCAGTGAGGCCTTCGGGCCAGCTCAAGGCTATTGGGCCACTTTAAGTCCAGATACAAACTAGACAACCTATAAGGAACAATCTTCAGAAGGAGGAGGTGCAAGGGGCTTTCACCAAAATAGAAGCAAAACGGATTTCATGAATGAGTGGGTATGGTACCTGCCATCAGGGCAAGCATGTGCATGCACGGGAAAGCCTAGCCGAACAGACATGCGATGTTGGAAAGCTGATTCCACGATGAAGATGCTGGGGAGGAGCAGATCCAAGTAGTTAGATTTGGTTTCATGTAATGTTTGAAGCCTATGGGCAATGAATTCCTCTAAGGCCTATGGGACATCTAATACTTATGACTACATGCTTTTTAAGGGTTCCAATTCACCCCTTGAAAGGTATAATATCAAAAATCAATAAAAAAAAATGAAGTCCTTCGGGCCATTGGATGTAATGGAACTCTTTAATGACTAATTAGTGACAACACCATGTCCAAGAAGGTAATGTTATTACTTACAATTAACTCAATCCATTTTAGTTTTTAAAGAGAAGAGATTTGAGATAAAATCCCACAATCGTATATGTAATAAATGGTCACTTATTTAAGATATTCTCTACCATGAACTGTATGGATTTTCTTAATTCTCATTCAATTTTTTCTCTCAAATTCGTTCCGTTATTCCATTAATTACTCTAAGGAATCATACTTATACATTATCAAATATACTTATCCATAACAACTACTCTCATCAATACATGTTTTGAAATATGGGTATCCACCCCTTGATTCAACTCTAAATGTTATACAAACTTCTTTTTGAACCAACTGAAGAAGCACAATGGCCTTCAACTTATTCCTTACAATGGGGATTTGGTCATTTTTTCTTATAAAAAATAATAACATACCCCAAAGTAGTTTTAGATAAAAATATTTTAAATATCCATCATGGATTATTTCTTTTAGCTCTTATTGATTATATGACATTGAGGGTTATTCCAAATCTAGGTTTAATATGATTCATGTAAACATGATTCGTTATAAATTTCCATTTTTTGGTTTTTTATAATGAAACAAATAAAATCATTTGATTAAATATTCCTTACCATAAAAATATGAGTTTATAATATAACAAATTTTTATTCCCAAATTTGACACCAAATCCATATCTATCAAGTATATTAAATGAAATAATTTTTTAGGAAACCAATGACACATAATAAAAAACTTCTAAAACCAACATTATTTCAGTTTGTATTGTCATGTTGTAGTCTCCAATAGCTATAGAAATAAGTAATCTCTATTTGATATTTTAAAATCCATATCACCTTGGGAAATATATTAGAATATTGTAGATTCTTATTTTATAATACATATATTTTCACAACATGCTATATCTAAAAGCCAATTTGTGGAAACATGTTGATTTCACATGATATCAAATAAACTTGATGTTTCCTCTTGTTTCTTTTTCTAGGTGTAATTATTCTTCTAATTTCCCATCATTCTATATGAAAAGTAGAAAACATCCTCTTCCAATGTTTGTACTATGATCTTCCTTCTCTAAAAATTCTTCTTTATATAATCCTTATATATATATATATTATTAATATGAGATATTTTTACTTTTTCCTTCCTCTTATTCACCCAAATAATAAAAATATTTCATGATTCATATAATTGTCATCTTTGTCATATAGAGTGAGTAGACCTATGAGAAACTTCAAATAATTATTCACATAAAAAATTCAAAATAAATTTGAAGATTCTCTATGTATGTGTTTATTGAATATGATTAGTGTGAAAATAATTAGGAAATGGAAATCATAGATTATCTATATGATCAATGGTGATAATAAAAATGAATATGTGAGGTCTAGCTAATTCATAATATCAATGTTTTCTCATTAATAATTCATTGGATATTCCAAACCGGTCATATGTAAATTTATCATAATAATGATCCCATATGTTATTCAAGATTTCATAAATATTTATACTCTAATGTGATTCATGATTTCATAAATCATAGATGAATGAAATAAACATGGGATATCCATTAAATCATCCAAATGTTTCGAATTGAATGTGAGTTCTTCTTGACTATCCTCTTCATTAAGAAGATCATGTGTTCAAATTCCTAGCTTGTCAGGCTTCTACTCATGGAGTAAGAAAATTAAAAATATGTTACACCATTACTATAATATTATTCCAACATAGATATAGTCCTTTTATAGGATTTATTAGAATTATTTAGTGGTTTATAATACTTTAATTTAAGGAAAATTGAATAAAATAAAAATATTTAATTTATATGATTAAAAAAAATATGTATGATGATATAAATTAAATTATTATTCTTCACTTATATTATCAAACCCAATTTTCATCACCATTGGATTCAAAATTTACATTTTTTTTGAAATTCCAGTGGAAATTATCACTATTTATGTTATAATAATAAAAAAGAGTCCATTTAAATTATATGAATGTATTTATGTTGGTGTTCTCTCTAGGTAGAAATTTAAAGATTATCAATCCATTTATTGTACACGCTAATTATAAAACCATTACACCTATTTCTATAATGCATTTCTCTAAATTTCTATTAAGTATACATAGGTCATTAAACATAATAAAGATTTGGTTTTTTCAACCCACTATCTTTGGTAATACTAATCGATACTTAAATGTTCACCTAAAGAAGGAAAAATAGTAATTTAGCTATAGATGATTTGTAATTAAAATTATGGGAGAATATTATAACATAATATTTGATTATTGTACATTTTTAATTGGGCATAAACATGTATTTTTTATATTATGTGGATTTTTTATAATTAACTATCCCCGATTTTGGAATAAAATTTACAAATAATCATTTAATTTTTTATGAAATTAAGCATACTTGTTATTTGACTAATTTATTTTTGTGATCATGATATAGAATAAATAAAACTAATAACCATTCATAAGATTCAATAAAATATGTAGAATTATCTTGATATTTATCACTTTTTTATTGAGAAAAAAATAAAAAACCCTTGTCCGTGTCATGGATGAGGTATTTATAAAATAATAATTTTTCATTTCTATTAATATTTATGAATATGATGTTATTTTTATATTAAATGGTATTATTTTTCTTATAGCATACTCAATACACAAGAATGGGTTTCTCCAAAATCTTACGTTGCACCCAACAATGAGTTATACCAAATAATAATACAATAATAATATTATTATTTTAAATGGTCGTTAACGCATAGCTGTTGGAATGGAGGAAATTAATAGTATCAAAATAGATATTGAAATATGTTTAACAAATGTTAAATAATTATTCATTATCTTCCAAATTTATTTGAAATGGAAATTAAAACTAATTGAATATAAAGGATAAGTTTTTATAAAAATCTATTTAAATGAGAATAATTGTGTTTATAAAATTATATCACTATTTATAGAATTTTATTAAATGCAAATATATGTTATATATTGAATTTAATCTCTTAAATTCATCTTATATGTCTTCTAGATATGATATATGAAAAAATTAAAATTTTTGGGTAAAAGAAGTATTTTTAAAAAATTGTTGTTTTACCACCTTTTGATAGAGATTACTTTTTAAATCTAGTTTTTGTCACTTTTATATGTTATATTTAATAAAAAATAATTATTTTAATTAATTTTGACATCAAAGTTTACTTTGATTAATTTTTGATAATTCTTTGATAATGTTCATTTTTTAATGAATATTGAAAAAATACTACACTTTAATTCAAAACTTCCTTTTCATATAATTTATTTATACAATTAGATAGTAATTTTAATTGGTTTTAAAGATTAATTGGATTATGTATTTATCATTTAATCCCATTTTTTGTCATTTTAAGTAATTCCACATAGAAATTGGAAAGAAAAAAATTCAATATTTTAATATTTATTAATTCTTAAAAACCTTTTTTTTGGTTTTAACAAGAGGAATTAATTTTAAATTAATTTCTGCCAATTTTGTGTTTTGAATTTGGAAAATTTTACTCCATATTTGGAATCATAATGTATAAATTATGTAAAAAATTGCCTTTTATTTGTATACAATATGAAAATTAACATTAGTGATTATTTTATTCACCATGGTTAAAGGGAAAATTTGGTAAAAAATGGTAAAAAATATTAACCTTTATTAACACCAATCATATTCCTATTAAATGAGATATTTCCAACCCTGGGAATCCTTTGGTCGATTTTGGGACCCCATGGTGCCACATGGGTGTGAAAATGACATGTTAAATGAATTCATTATAAGTAAAGTAAAATATAACAAAAACATGTGTCTTATACTAAAAAAACATCATATGGGGATATATAATTTATCATATTGACTATTAATATAAATTAAAAATATAAAAATATTTATTTCATCATGGTATTTTATTTATATTTTTTATACATTAAATAACTATATTAAATTATGACAAAATAATGATGTAGTGATTGCTTAATTAATAAAGAATTCAAATAATTGAGATTATAAATATTAAAATAAATGTAGTTTTGTTATTTTTATGTCATAAAAAACTTTTTTGGATTCTATTGACATATTATTTTTGAGTTAATTATTTCTATACGAAGGAATTAGGTTGTTAAGAATTTTTAAAAAAGTCAAGAATAAATAGTGTCCAAAATGGACATAATTCATAACATAAAACAATATATAGATTATTAAATGATATTAAATTCCAAAAAATATATTATTCATCCAAATTGTTAGGATAAGTCAAAAGATTTCATTAATAACCTTTTTTGGGTTGTTTTACATGATACAGTAATTACATTAACCCACAACGTAAAAATAACATGTTATCACAGTAAGATTAAAAAGGGCAACATAAGTTTTAAACTAAAAATAGAAGGATATAAAAATATTCACAACTTGTCTAAAATTAATTGTATTATGATTATTATAATAATTATTATCTTATCTTCTAACTATATATTTTTTGGACAATTTGTAATCGAAATTTAATTGATAATAAATTGATATTTTAAGACCTTCCTAATGTTCCCCCCTCCATCTTATAAAAGGCCACCACCTCTACCCACATACTCATACCACTCAATACCCTTGGATCATTCAACTTCTACTCAATAAAGCTCCCAAAATCCTGCCATTATTCTATAATCCTAACCATTGGTGGAAGGAAATTGAAGATATTATTTTGGCTTAAATCAAAAGATGTTACCGAATTTAGTGGTAATGTCTTCTATCTTGTTCCTTTCTATTATTTTCATTCTCTACTACATATTATATTCATATTAATGGATTATATAAAAACAATAGTATCCTAAATATACTAGGATTTTGTTATTATATGGATTTTAGATACATAGAAAAACACCTCTATCTAATGGATACGAACATACAGTTTCTTTGTACTGTGAACTACTACCTCAAGAAACGATGATTGTTCAATTTTCCTCTACCACCTCTCATAGTTTCCATTATTATGAACTATAATTATATAAGATATATATTATATTTATATTTTCCTTATTCTTTTGTAATTTTAAATTAGAATATACCTTTATTCTTTCCATGATGTGTAAATACGATAATTTCATTTGAGGAAGTGTGGACTACCGCCGCCTAAAAGCGATATGAATTGTTCATTCCAAACATAGAATGCATAAAGTATGGTGTTAATGAAATTAAATAACATATATATAATATGATATTATAATGGAATTATAATATACATATTTATCATTTATTTTCCATGAGATAAAGAAATGATTGTGGTGTTCATGTGTACGTACGACCTGCCGCCTCCATGAATGGTGATTTTAATTTATTATCTACCAATGTTATGGACTATTATAAATAGAAATATACTGAATATATATTATTTTTAAATCAGTAATACCATTTTTTAGATGATTGAATTTTGGCTACATGGACAATTTACATCAAAAAAATCATTTTCGACTCAAGTACCAAATATTGAGAAAACATCTGATATGAACTCAAATAATTAACTAATTTTTATAACTTGGAAATAAGTCATATAAAATAAATAATAAAAATTAAAAAGGTTTTGAAGCAAGTATTAATTAACATAACTTTATTATTCTGGGAGATAATTAAAGAACAAGACAAGTCGAACTCAATGTAAGGGACTCTATCTCAATCTCCTTTCATTGAGGAATATTTTTAAAATATACACTTAATTATTTCATACATTGTATAATAATCCCCTTTTACTTTTAATTTCATTAAAATAAAATATTTTTTCTATGAAGTGTTTTACTAAAAGGAAAAAAGAAATGTTTTTAACGTATGTGGCAACAAGGACCTCTCTTCCGCCATAATCATTATTTGATATTTGGCATCCTCTATAAGCCTTAATGCTTTCAAAATTACAAGAAATTATTTATTACCTTTTTGGTTTCTTTGGTGTTGAAATTGTTTTTTTTGAAATGGATTGAGTATTTCAATATCTTGAAATAATATCTTTTGATTTCAAATGAAATTTTATTAGTGAATTGTTGATATTTGTAATATTTTATGTGTTATGATTATATAATGGTACTTGGACATTTGATGAGTGGTTACATGAAAACCCAAATGACATGTGGTTCCCTGATAAACCAATGATGTGTGGTTATGTGATATACCAAATTATGGTTGGTTCCATGATAAACTAAGGATTTCTGGTTACATTATAACCTCCATTGCATTGGGTATGGAAGTTGGCCATATGGCTTTTCCATTTAGTGATATCTGTGGAAGTTGACCATATGGTTATTATATTAAAGTATGTTTTTTTAAAAAGATAACATTATATGTTTTATGTTTATTTTTTTTGGATTTATATTAATTTTATTGTTACAAAAATGGAAAGAAATTATCAAGTATTCAGTGAAGTGTTTTTTCTACAAATAAAAGGTGAAGTGTATTACTTTATGATAATGTTTTAATGGTTTACTTGTTTTCAAAATGCTAAATGTTTTCATTCATTATATATCCCTTATATAGAATTTTATTCTCATCTCATGTTTTGAAATGTTTTTCATAGTACATTAAGAAGAATAGACTGAAGGATGGGATCAAAGAAATGTTGGGTTGTTTAAAACATGAAACGAAACTTGATTCTTTTTAAAGAGTTATGGATTGATGAAAAAATTAGTGGGACTATAAGTGTCTACTTTTAAAATTCATGTTGTTATGTGTACGTTATGACCGTGTTCTCTAAATCTCTAAACCTAAAAAGATCCTCGATGTGAATTTTAGTCAAATTACAGACTTATCTCACGATTAAGTAATGTTTAAGGCTGAGGCCTTGTAGTTGGTATCATTGATCAGTTTATATAACTTTGGAGGTTAAGGTGTTATTTAAGAATAAGTGACATATTTTATATAATGAACATGGTTTTCATATTAAAAATTGTCATAATTATTTTAGATAAATTGAATGTGTTTAAGATAAAAAGAATAAGTATATGTAATTGTTTACCCTCCTCATAATATAGTTTATGATGTTTTTAATAATATGCTCACAAAACCTTTTTTGTTTTAATAAATTGATGGATCAAGCTGGATCCAAATTAATAATGGATGTGAAGGAAATTGTGGTGGTTATCTGAATATGAAACCAAATGAAATGGGAGTTGTAATGATAACCCCTTTGGTTATAATTAACCAACTATCTTGAGGCATGATTGATGACTCAAACCTTGGTGATTTTTATAAGGAATCCTAAATGAGAGAAAATACCCCCTATGGATGTTCGGGTAAAAATCATAGTGGTAAGTATATTCAAAAACATATGTCTCATGGATGTAGAAATAAACACCTATGAAATTGTTTCAAAGGGACAGGAAGATGTTATAGATGTGGTAATGAAGGTAATAAAGCTATAACCTTCCATGGGAAAAAGGAAGCGTTCAGTTGGCTCCAAGAAATGGAAAGAATCTATTTCCAAGGGATAAAATGAATGTTTTTAATGTGGTGTACACGGTCACTATGAAAATAGATGTCCTAAGAAGAAGGTTTTGGGATGGGGTCATTATGATCGTACAAATATATGTTTACAAAGAGCTAATTCCATTAAAATTGAAGACGAGGAAAATGAAAATGACCTATGAAAGGTATGGATTATTTCTCAGCTCATGTTTTGATATGATTGAAATCATAGGACAATATTGATGATTTTTTAGGAATGAAGTATACAATAATAAGATTAAAAACATGTATAAATGATCATGAAGAATGTTCTATTATTAATATTTCTACATTTTATGAATAGAATATATATATATGTTTAATCTATGGATGATGATATGTTTAAATGTATTAATTGTGGGTTTAATTTGGAATACTTCTAGTATTTGTATCCCTCATTTTTCTTATATAAAAATGTTAATTGTGGAGGAATTATTTATTCTATTTTGGATATAAATACAAAGAACCAACAGGGATTATATGACCCTATAATTCTAGGAAATTAAGGGTTATTAAATTTTTGGAATGTTTTAATAATTATATAGTTTTAGAAAAAGAACAACCCATTGTGTCTATCAAGGCTATGGGAATCGAACCCCCAACCAAAGGGTGACAAGGGTGTATCACCTACCACTGGCCTACATGAATCCCCTGGTTAGTATGACTTATTCTGTTTAGTTAAATGATTTTATAGATCAAGAATAAGTTGATTTTGGGAAGTAGTTCTTTAGGAAATGGATATCCTTACTATTGGAAAAACTTTTAGGGATTAAGTGATAAATGTTACATCAGAATATGTTCTCTCATTTGGGAACACTATATACCAAGGGAAAAAGAATACTATGGGATTTAATTTGTGGAGTAATGGTTGGAATATTATTTTTGTAGAATCTATGTTTTCATTGTAGAAATATAGAGATTTTTGTTTTCTGGGGAAATGATTAACCTATCATGGAGAACATGTTATTAGGTTAATTACTTTTCAATATGAGACATTAATAGTGGTCGATCTTATTTGGAGACAAATGTTAAATCATTTTGAAGAATTTTGGGTTTCAATCTTAGTTTAAATCATTTTGATGAATTTTAAGGACAATTGTTTGTTGAATGGTCTTTGTTGAACTTTTTGTATTGTTTGTTGAGTTTTAGATATTAAGAGTAGTATTTATTTTAATAAATGATTATCTTTTTTTGGGGATTATTTGATGTTTTACGGACCATTTTGGTTCTAGTTATTGTCTAAAGATAGGGGAAATATATAGATTATCATTTTTAGATTATATGATTCTCTATAATTTTATTCTAGAGATTCAAGTGTGACCATATATTTTTTAATAATCATTGTTTGGAGAAAAGATGATTTTGTGGAAGATATTTATTCATGGACGAAATTATACATGATAACTAAGTATGTTTCCTTATATTCTTATTATAAGTAGTAAAATAATTTCTCAACATTATGAAAAGGATCATAAAAACAAAAAGTTTTTATTTTAATTTTATTACTGGTAATTCAAAGACCATTTAACCAATCATATGTTTGTGTTCTTGTGGTTGTTAACTTTCTCCTGATCATGTTTTCTATCACTCTCATTTAGAACTTGACTCTTATTTTTTCTTCCATATAAATGTTTTTCAACATGGAACCCAAGTATGTACTACCCTGGTGACCATTTTTCTTATCTTTATTTATTTTAAAGTGATTGTTTTATTGACTCTTTTTCCGATTATGTATTTTAAATGAAGTATCTGATCACAATTTTAAAATTTTGGGGACGCAATTTCCAAAAACGTAGAATTATTTAACAACCCAAGTATTTATAGAATAAAATTTTTTCTCCTAAATTAATATTTATTAATAATATTTTCATTTTATGTTAAAGAGTATGATTTTTCAAATATCATACTCGAAATACAACAATGGGTTTCTTCAAAATATTATGTTGCATGCAACATTGAGATCTACCGAAAAAATACAATAATATTATTATTATTTTAAATGGTAGTTAAATCATAGCCATTATAATGGAGGGAATTAATAATATCAACTAAATTTTAAATTACGGATTACACACGTTTAAATAATGATTCATTAGTTACAAAATTTATTAGAAATAAAAATAAAAACCAATTGAAAATAAATGATGTGTTTTTATTAAAACCTTTTTAAAAGAGAACAATTGTGTTTATAAAATCATATAATATTTATGGATTTTTATTTGGGGAAATATATACATTATGTATTAAATGTATTTTTTTTAATTTATCTAATAAGTTAACTATATATGATATAAGAAAAAATTCAATTTTTAAGATAAAATAAATATTTTTAAAAAAATGTAGTTTACCACCTTCTAATGGAGCACCCAATATAAATATATTTTTATCACTTTTATATGTTATATTTGATAAAATAAACATATTTTATAAGAGTGGGATATCAAAATTTAGTTTGGTTTAATTTTTGGTAATTTTCTGATAACGTTCATTTTTTAATGAATTGTGAAACAATACTGCATTTTAATTAAAAATCTCATTTCCATATAATTTACTCATATAGATAGATTGTCATTTTAATTTATTTTAAAGTGTAATCAGATTAAGGTTTTATCATTTAATTCAATTTTAGTCATTGGATGTAATTTCCTATTGAAATTTAACATAAACACATGTCAATCTTTTGATAGTTATTCCTTCCAAAAAACCCGCCTTTTTGTTTTGAAAACAAGATTTAATTTTAAATTAATTTATTCCAATTATTTTTTTTGATTTTTTTTAAAAAAATGAATCTATATTTTTAATCATAATGTCCAATTTTTTCAAATAGTTACCTTCTATTTTTATACTTTATGTATTGTAACTTCTTTAATTATTTTATTTACCATGCCTAAAGGGTAAATTTGGTAAATAAGGGTAAAACATAATATCATAATAATATTAAACTACTCTACCACATGTACTAATCCTATTGGATGATATATTTTCGACCATGTGCATCTTGGAGTCGATTTTGTGACCCCATGGAGCCTCTTGGGTGTGATAATGACATGTTATAAGAAATAATTTTAAGTAAAGAGAAATATAACATAAACAATAATATTTTACCAAAAAAATATGTTATATAGGGTTATATAATTTAACACTTAGTATATAAATAGTTATTTGAATTCTAAAACTATTTCCTACATTATTCTTCTTTATTTAAAATTTTATGAAATTAAATAAATAAATTTAATTATGACACAACAATGATGTAGTGATTGGTTCATTAATAAAGGATTCAAATAAATGAAATTATAAATGTTAAACACAATCTAATTTGATTATTTTGATGCCATACAGAAATTTTATAGAGGATATTGACATATTTTATTTTATTTAATTCCTTTGGTTCAAAGAAGTCAAGTTGTTATCAATTTGTAAAAAAGTGAAGAATGAATAGTGTCAAAGATTTGCATAATTTATAACTTAAACACTAAAATAGTTTATTATATGATATTTAATTCCTAAAAATCTAAGACTCGGAAAAATGTTTATGATAAGTTAAAATATTTGAAAATTACCTTTTTGGGTCATTTGACATGATATGTTATTTACATTAACCCACAATTTGTAAATAACATGTAATCATGGTAAAATTAAAAAGGAAAAAATAAGGGTTAAACCAAAAAGATAAGGAATCCAAAATATTCAAAACTTGTCTAAAAATAAATTTATGATAGGAATTCGAAAAAATGTGATATTATAATCGAATTAACTTAGTTTTGGACCCTTTTTAATAGAAATTGAATTTATAATAAATTAATATTACAAGGCATTCCAAAAGTGCCTCTCCTCCCTCTTATAAAAGGCCACAACCTCTACCCACTTACCCACACCCCTCATCACCCATGGATCATCCAATGTTAACTAAAATAGGATCCCAACATCTATCCATTACTACTAAATGTCTTTCTATAACATCCCCGACCCTGCCAGCCACCCGAACAGTGCCGAACGGGTCGGGTGTCACTACCTTAGGTGCACCTCCCCTGAACGCCAAAGGCTGCCAACTATAAGCGAGGGCCTGAATAGGTATAGTGGGGAGGATATACCCTCTCAGAGGATCATCATAAGGGTACTGGTCCAAGTATAATAGTAAATATACAGAAGAAAAAAAGACTCAGCAGACTCGAACCAGACCCGTAGAGCGGAAGCATATCCCATAGCAATAAACAGGGGAAGCAATATAGGAAACAACTGCAGTGGAAAGTAAACAGAATAGCATGCTGATAACATGTAACTACTACTGAACAGTAAAACATGCATCCAAAGCATGTCAACATTCAATGGGCGCTAATGGCTAACCAAGAGTAGCTACAACAAGTAATCATGCTGATGCAGAAAAGTAAACACAACAAGTAAACCCCGGCTAGGTAAGACCTCAAGGTCCATACCTTCTCCATGCAACAACTAACGTAACCTATCTCCTAAAGCTGGCCTCTTTCATGCACGTAAATCCATAAAGTATGCACGCGTCCCAAAGGGACTGTGCAGGTTGTGAGACAAATCCCAGTGGGATACCACCCAACGGTGCATACCAAATATATGTGTTTAAGCAGTCATGCATTTACCAGGAAAGAAATAATCAGTGAAATGAAAAAATAAATACAAACTCCACTAGTGCTCAACAGCCACCATGGAGTGTCACCTGCTTCGACCAATGCCGGAATCTCTGTCGTGTAACCCGACACTATTTTCCACCTGACACCCCGTGTCTCAAGTACTGACATCCCGAGGGCACGCCCCAAATAGTAACCTGGCACCATGTGCCTCATGACACCTCGTGCCTCAAGTATCGACGTCCCGTAGGCACGCCCCAAATAGTAACCAGACACCATGTGCCTCCTGATACCTCATGCATCGAGTACCAATGTCCCGAAGGCACGCCCAATTCCCTGAAGGCTCCTCACCTCCCACGTGGCTTTCTACGGCAAGCACACCCAACCAAAATACCTAACCGCGACTATAGGAGCCTCTACCCACACGAGTGGTCAAAACCACCTCATCACGGAGTATCTCTATATTTGCACTACTCAAAGTCCTGGTGAGCTTTAATCACAAAAATAGTCTTAATCCACCAACAGATCTGACACCTCGTGTACCTGGGACCATGTCGCTCAAGTCTGATGGCATCGCCACCCAAGTATCCCAGGCCATGCCTAACCTGACAGTCGTACTGCCTCGAGCCGATGTCCGTGACGCCCAATCCCATGGTCAAGAACACCCAAAGTCACCCTAGAAAATCCCCAACCTGTGATCAACATCACTCAAGTGTAACCGGGCCAAGCCCAACACAACCCAAAGGGTCCAGAAGATGCAATTCAACAATCGCATATATAACATAGTTAAACAGAAAACATAACCAGGAAAAACCAACTAAAAAGTCGAATTTCACTATACCAGGTGTCGTCCCATACCGGCACAGAGGTCTTAAATGCCTCTAGAAATTATAAGAGGCTTTAAAAAATTAAACTAAACAGTTTATACCAATCATATTTCAATTAAAACCATTTTGGAGTTCCCCGGCCAAAATGCCCCGATGAGCCACGACCACTCACCCGGCTCTACTCATGCAAACTGGTAACCGGACATACCCAAAGGCATCCCAGATGTCCCATAAACAATTCAGTATGAAAAAGAAGATAAAATGGGTCCTACTCAAAAATACCTGAAAACGTGCCGAAGCCACATCACCCAAACAACCACGAAAACAAAAAATGAGGTATGCACCACCTACCTGAGACTCACACGATGCTAGTCCTCCAGTAACACTCGCCAATTCAGTCTAAAACATTGTAATCTACAAAAGATTCAAAACTGCTCAAATGCCTATAACTCATTATAGAATGAAAATTAGACGAAACGGCCAAAGAGGAATCGAGGCCTTACCGAGGGGGTTCCAACGCATCCAACTAAGATCAGATCTGACTTTGGAAGAAGAACTGGGAAGAAATTGAAGGATCGGCCGATTTGAGGGAGGAGGTTCTATCCAGAACCTCAAAACGAGGCTAATGCCCATTTTAAGAGAAAAAAGAAAGTACACGATGTGTACTTTAGGACTACATGCCATGTATAGTTCATTTAAATGTTCATAAGATGATAGGATTCCGCCAACTTACTTTTTGAACCTGCCGACATGAGTACACGGCGTGTACCAAGGGGTACACGGCATGTACATGGTTCCTCTTCCTTTCCTCTCTGACATACCCACAGACCATGTGTTTCCCTTATACACGGCTAGGCTACATGACATGTCCAAAGGGAACACGGCATGTCCCTGGTTCTACTCGGCCAACATGCCTACATGCCGTGTATGGCCTCAAATGGTCGGGGGTATACATGGCATGTTCAAAACTACACACCATGTAGTAAGAAACTACTACTCAGTCATCACACAGAATGTACTCGACGAGCACACGGCTGGTCACTCGCCTACACATACACAGTGTGTAATTAAATTACACGTGGTGTAGTATGGAAATTTCCAGTAACTTCCCATTTTCTCCAGTTTCCTTTGAAACTGGTCAAAAATTCAAATAGGGTCGGGATTTTGACTCGTTCCAAAAACCCGAGTTCTTACAAACTCCCCACCTTAACATAGCTTATCCTCGAGCAACCGAATGAAACCCGAAGATGGCACCGAACATACCACCCCGATCCAACTAACCCAGACTTCCATGATCTCAAAGGTCCCAGCTAAGTTCCTAAAGGGGGGTGCTCCCCACCTTATGAACCAACTAACCTGGTCTCAACCCAAAAAAATGTAAAGCAAACATGGTTTAATAACATGTTTTCCGGATGCATAGTCCTCCTGTGACGCATCATCACCCCTGCACCCCATTGGTGCTCCCGTGTCGCTTCTGACACCCAACGTAACCCGCACCGCATCAGTGTCCGCCTCCATGAGGTCCTGGTGCCTAGCACCTCATGTAACCCGCATCCATGATGCCCTGATGCCCATGGAACCTCATGTAACCCACATCCTCTAGGCCCTGATGCTACATATCTCATACATACATACATACATATATATATATATGTATATATATATATATATCATGCACCAGATATGGTGCCAATCCCACTGAATAGCATCTAGTCAGTCCACAAAGATCCTTTGCACCACGTGCACTCAAAACAGACATGCCTCTACAGGTCATGCCAAAATTGAAACATTGATATCAAGGCCACACTATGGTGTACCTCTAAACATCGTCGGCTCACCGTCCTGCTCAGCCTCTAGCAGCTCCACAGCATGCACCTGGCCTGAAACACAGCTGCCTGACACCTGACCTCCCGATGCTGCTCCAGTCTCCGGCCACTGACCCCTCAGCTGGGTCCCACCGTCTCTGTCATGACCTCCACGCACAGTTGAGCCTCGACTACCCTCTCCGGGTACCGAACCTGAACCAACTCCAGACGCTGCAGTCTGTCCTGGTCCCTACCTGCTGGCTATCTTAGAAAGCTGCCTGCACAACCTCTCTACACGTCCATCCACTCCACATTCTTGTCACTCCTTCAGAGGACTATCGAACTGCACCCGAACATTTCCAGGCATCCCACGCTGGAAGAAAATCACTGATGAACTCTCACAAGGTGGTCTAGAGGAATCCCTGGCCTGACTGCCCTGCGGGAACTCATCCCGTCCTCGTTTCCTACTGTCCGAGCCATCACCTCAAGTTGTCATCCTACCCAAGTGAGATGTCTTTCTCTCATTTCCCTCGGCTATGAGTGCCTGATTCACCGCTTCGTAGAAAGAAACCAGCCTGAAGAAGTTCACATGGACCCGAATGGCGTGTCGTAAGCCATCCTCGAAGCACCTCACCCAAGCTTCGTCATCGCTTACCATACCAGGTGAAAAGCGAGACAACTTTGTGAAATTAGGTTCCTAGTCCATAACAGACATGTCTCCCTCCTGAAGACTCATGAACTCCCGAGCTCTCTCTGCGCTTAGTGTCTCCGGGTAGAAGTTCTCAAAGAACCTATCCCCAAAGTCCTTCCATGCTAGTCCCTCATGCCTACAAGATTATACCTGTACATCCCACCAATGCTTCGCAGGTCCTCTCATCATGTACGTCGCCATCTTTACCCTCCGCCCTGGAGGCGTCTAGAGCTACTCGAAGATCATCTTCATGCTCTCTATCCTGTTTGCTGCCACCTACGGACCACCCTCACCTAGAAAAAGCAGCGGGTGGTGCAATTGGAACTCCCACGTCAGATACACCATAGAAGGCTCTGTACCCTGCGTGCCTCTGTCAATCCCCTGCAAGATGCGTGGCAGGCTCGTTCAGAGTTTCCCATCGAGCCATGGCCTGAACGATGCCAAACCCGGCTATTGTCCTGCCTGCACTGGATCTTGAGCATGATCCTATCCATGAGCCTGCACCTGCAGCTCGTGCTCTGCCTGTACTGAATTCTGACATTGATCCTGCGGCATTGTATCCTCCCCTGCCTGACGCTCTATCGAGTCATGAAGGAGTAACCCGTTGAATACCATAAATGGTCATACATCCCATACATATATATAAGAATATATTCTACGCAGATAAGGAAAGAAGTAAAAGGCAGTGCATAACAACTACCCTTACCCCCCCTCACTACAACCCATGCCCCATGGCATCCCGGCCTCATGGCCTCCTTACCCGCTCAACAGAGCCAAGTATCGATAATACCTTGGGCCATGCCTGTCCCGACAACTCACGTTGCCTCAAACCGACGACCAAGTCGCCCAATACTGATAGTTACACTGCCTAAACCATAATACCTTCCTGCTCTCATAAGATTCAGACCCAAATATCCTGCAACAGGCAATTCTACAAAATATAAAGCATGGAATATACATTTGCACAACTAGAAATTCTTTCAGGAATTTCACCAATTTACATTTCAAAGCAGATAAAGCATGGAAATTGATTTGTTTTATTCACATGGTATTATCACTTCACAAAGCATATGTGCTATTATGAAATTGAAATACCCTAAAAAATATGCCTATCAAAAGCCAACAACAATCCTTGCCATAGCGGGGCAAGATCTACTTCTCCCTTTCCACATCGGGTCAAGGGTCACATATCACAATCAAGAACATCACATACCACATTAGCCACTGAGGTGGAAATCATATAAACTGTAATCTGAGAAAAAGCAAACAACAATTCCCAGCTGTGGAAACTAGGTCCATCCATCATACATGGGGCTGCATGCACCTATGCACAAGCTAGAAACCCAGTTCCAGTAACAACAACTTATCTCCTGTACACCATATCCCAAATAGTAAAACCAGTAGAAATAAAAAGAGAAGTCTCAATCTCATTAATATCCAGAAAAAAACTGATACAAAATCCTTGTCAAGAACTCCTCTAATACCACTTTGTAACGTCCCCGACCCATCCAGCCACCCAAACAGTGCCGAACGGGTCGGGTGTCACTACCTTAGGTGCACCTCCCGGGAAAGCCAAAGGCTGCCGACTAGCAACGAGGGTCTGAATAGGTATAGTGGGGAGGCTATACCCTATCGGAGGATCATATTAAGGGTACTAGTCTGAGTATAACAACAAAGAAGCAGCGGAAAAAATACTCAGTAGACTCGAAACAGACCCGTAGAGCGGAAGCATATCCAATAGCAATAAACAGTGGAAGCAATATAGGAAACAACTACAGTGGAAAGTAAACAGAACAGCATGCTGATAACATGTAACTACTACTGAATAGTAAATCATGCATCCAAAACAGGTCAATATACAAAAGGGCGCCAATGGCTAACCAACAGTAGCTACAATAAGTAAGCATGATGATGCAGAAAAGTAAACACAACAAGTAAACCCCATCTAGGTATGAAATCAATGTCCATACCATCTCCATGCAATAACTAACATAACCTAGCTCCTAAAGCTGGCCTCTTTCCTGCACGTAAATCCATAAAGTCTACACGCGTCCCGAAGGGCCCGTGTAGGGTGTGAGAAAAATCCCAGTAGGATACCACCCAGTGGTGCATACCAAATATATGTGTTTGAGCAGTCATGAATTTACCAGAAAATCAGTAGTCAGTGAAATGAAAAAATAAATACAAACTCCACTGGTGCTCAACATCCACCATGGAGTGTCACCTGCTTCGGCCAATGTCGGAATCTCTCTCGTGTAACCCGGCACAATGTGCCACCTGACACCGAGTGCCTCAAGTACTGACGTCTCGAGGGCATGCCCAAAATAGTAACCCAACACCTTGTGCCTCCTGAAACCTCGTGCCTCAAGTACCGATGTCCCGTAGGCACGCACCAAATAGTTACCCGACACCATGTGCCTACTGACACCTCGTGCCTCAAGTACCGACGTCCTGAAGGCACTCCCAATTCCATGATGGCTCCTCACCTCCCACGTGGCTTTCTACGACAAGCACACCCAACCAAAATACCTAACCACGACTTTGGGGGCCTCTACCCACACGAGTGGTCAAAACCACCTCATCACGGAGTATCTCTGTATGCACACTACTCAAAGACCCAGTGAGCGTTAATCACCAAAATAGTCCTAATCCACCAACAAATCTGACACCTCGTGTCCCTGGTTTCATGTCGCTCAAGTCCGATGGCATCTCCACCCAAGTATCTCGGGCCATGCCCAACCTGACAGTCGTACTGCCTCAAGCCGACGTCCATGACACCCAATCCCGTGGTCAAGACCAGCCAAAGTCACCCGGGAAAATCCCCAACCTATGATCAGCATCACTCAAGTGTAACCGGGCCAAGCCCAACACAACCCAAAGGGTCCAGTAGATGCAATTCAACAATCACATATATAACATAGTTAAACAGAAAACATAACCAGGAAAAACCAACCAAACAGTCAAATTCCACAATACTAGGTGTCATCCCATACCATCATAGAGGTCTTAAATGCCTCTAAAAATTATAATAGGCTTTAAAAAATTAAACTAAAAAGTTTATACCAATCATATTTAAATTAAAACCATTTTGGCATTCGCCGGCCAAAATGCCCCGATGAGGCACGACCACTCACCTGGCTCTGCTCATGCAAACTGGTTACCGGGCATACCCAAAGGCATCCCAGAGGTCCCATAAATAATTCGGTATGAAAATGCAGATAAAACGGGTCCCACTCAAAAATACCCGAAAATGCGCCGAAGCCACGTCACCTAAAGAACCACGAAAACACAAAATGAGGTATGCACCACCTACCTGAGACTTCCACAATGCTACTCCTCTAGTAACACCCGCTAATTCGGTCTAAAACACTGTAAATCTACAAAAGATTCAAAACAGCTCAAACGCCTATAACTCATTCTAGAATGAAAATAAGACAAAACGGTCAAAGATTAATCGGGGCCTTACCGAGGGGGTTCCAACGCATCCAACCGAGATCAGATCTCACTTCGGATGAAGAACCAGGAAGAAATTGAAGGTTCGGTAGATTTGTGGGAGGAGGTTCTGTCCATAACCTCAAAAACGAGGCTACTGGCCATTTTAAGAAAAAAAAGAAATTACACAGGGTGTACTTTAGGAATACACACCGTGTATAGTTCACTTAACTGTTCATAAGACGACAGGATTCCACCTACTTACTTTATGAACATGCCAACATGAGTACACGGCATGTACCTAGGGTACACAGAATGTACATGGTTCCTCTTCCTTTCCTTGCCGACTTACCCACACGCTGTGTGATTACTTTATACACAGCTAGGCTACACGGCATGTCCATAGGGAACACGGCGTGTCCCTAGTTCTACCCGGCCAACATGCCTACACGCCATGTATAGCTTCACACGGTCGGGGGTATACACGACGTGTTCAAAACTACATGCCGTGTAGTAAGAAACTACTACTCGGTCATCACACGACATGTACTCGGCGAGCACACGACCGATCACTCGCCTACACATACACAGTGTGTACTTAAAGTACACGAGGTGTAGTCTGGAAATTTCCAGTAACATCCCATTTTCTCCAGTTTCCTCAGAAACCGGTCAAAAATTCAAACAGGGTCGATATTTTGACCCCTTCCAAAAATACCCGAGTTCTTACAATTTCCTTGTGAATTAGGAAATTCATGAAATCCTTTTAGCTCAAATCAAAGGAAGTTACCTGATTTAGAGGATACGTCTTCTCTCAAGTTCCTTTCCTTTATTTTACATATCCACTCCCTATGATCTTCTTGTTCTTTGATTTCATAAGAACAGAAATATTCTAAATATACTAGGATGTTTATATGAGAAGTATTTTAACTACAGTTACATTCACATCCCTCTAATGGATACGAACATATTTTTTCTGTGTACGGTGAACTACTGCCCCATGAAACGATGATTGTTCAATTTTCATCTACCACCAATCATGGTGGACATTATTATGGTAATATAATTATATATTATATATATGTTATATTTAAGTTTCCCCTATTATTATATATGTTTTATTAAGAGCATTCCTTTATGCATTCCATGATGTGTAAATATGATAATTTCATTTGAGGAAGTGTATACTACCCCCCCCCCCCTCACCCTCAAAGTGATATGACTCGTTCATTCCATTAATAGAACGTATAAAGGATGGAGTTAATGAAATTAAATAACACATATTAAATATTATATTATACTATAATTATAATATACCTATGTATCATTTCATTTTCATATGAAAAAAATGAATGTAGCGTTCATGTGTACGTATGACCAACCATCCCCATTAACAGTGCATTTTGTTTCTTATATCAAAATGTTATAGACTATTATAGATATATATATATACTGAATATATATAATATTTAAATCAATAATATTATTGTATAGATGATATAACTTTGAATACATGGATAATTTACATCAAAACAATTTCATTTTTGAATCAAGTACCAAATGTCGACAAAACATCCAATATGAACTCAAATAATTTAATAGTTGCTTTAACATGGTAATAAGTGATATAGAATTAATAATAAACATTAAAATGGTTATGAATAAAATAAAAATTAACTTATCTTTATTTTTTAGGTAGATAAATAATGAACAAGATAATTCGGACTCAATGTAATGTACTTTGTCTCAATCTCATTTCATTAAGGCATGTTTTTTAAATATACACCTCTTTCTTTCATACATTGCAGAATAAACCCTTTTACATTTAATTTCATTCAAATGTAATCTTTTTTATATGATCTTTTTTACTAAATGGAAAAATGAATATTTTTAATGTATTCGGCGACAATGAACTCTCCACCGCCATAATAATTATTTTATATTTGGCTTCCTCTATAAGCCTTAAATTTTTTAAAAGGAAAAGAAATAATTTATTCCCTTTTTGGTTGTTTTGGTATTGAATTTTATTGGAAATTGATTGATTATTTCAATGTCTTGAAATTATTTATTGTGATTTCAAATGGAATACTATTAGTGAAATGTTTATATTTTCAATTTTTCATGTTTTATGATTATATAATGGTACTTGGAAATTTGACAGGTGGTTGCATGTCAAACCAAATGACAGGTGGATCCATTATAAACCAATGATGGGTGGTTACATGATAAACCAAATGACGGGTTGTTCTGTGATAAACAAATGACTAGTGGTTACGTTATAGCCTCCAATGTATTGGGTATGCATGTTGGTTGTATGGCAATTATATTTAGTGATATGTGTGTAAGTAGACTGTATGGTTATTCTATTCAAGTATGTTTATGTCCCAAGTTACCATTATATGTTTTATGTTTTTTCTATGGGATTTATAGTAATATTTTGGTTACAAAAATGTTATGCAATGATCTTATATTCAGTGAAGTGTTTTTACTACTACCTAAAGGTAAAAATTATTACTTTTTTATAAACGTTTCATGGTTTACATGTTTTATCAGGACTAATAGTTTCCATTAATTATGAAACCCTTACTAAGAATTTAATGAACATCCCATGTTTTGAAATGTTTTTCACATGACATAAAGAATAATAGATTCAAGGATGGGATCAATAGAATGTCAGGCTCTTTTAAACATGAAATGAAACATGATTCTTTTATATGATTTTTTGTTTAATGAAAAAATGAATGTGGGTAGAAGTGTCTTTATGTAATATTCAAGTTTTTATGTCTATGTTATGACCTAAATTTCTAAATATCTAAACCATAGAATATCCTTGATGGGAATTAAAGTCAAATTATTGACTTATCTCAAGATTAAATAATGTTTAAGGTTAGGGTATTATAGGCTTTAAGGGGAATAATCATTGATATAACATGGATTAAGTTACAACATTCCTCCATTTTATTCTATGTTATCTAGTTTGGTTGCAAAGTGATTGAATATTTAACTGACTTCATGTTTTGGAGAACACAATCCATAATGTGCACTAACTTCACACACTGGTGAATGGAACTTGACATGGAATTTGTATAAATGAAACTACATGCATGAATTCTATTATATAACATGGAGGGTGGGAT
Source organism: Viscum album (assembly GCA_963277665.1). Classification (NCBI taxonomy): domain Eukaryota; kingdom Viridiplantae; phylum Streptophyta; class Magnoliopsida; order Santalales; family Viscaceae; genus Viscum; species Viscum album. The sequence continues at coordinate 171,369,365 of OY728119.1, read as the reverse complement.
GACACACCATACATTATTATAATTTCATAATTTTTATCATCAAAATAAATGATGAAATAATTTGATTAATGGGACCAAACTCAAGAAATTTTATATATATGCTTATGATCATCCATCCATGCAATGAATACATATAAAATAAACAATTATTCATTATAATTATTGTTATTGAACATGTAACATGAATGAAGCAATTAATTATACTTATTAACTAATAATTTCATTTATTTAAATTTTCCATAAATACTATCCTTGAAATTCCATTCCATTGTAATTTAAAAAAAATTATTTGAATTTATTAATTACATAATGTTTACATTATAGGAAACATGAAGTGAACCTATCAGAACTACCCAAGATTGTCTTTATCATGTATAATTTACTCACATAAAATTTATCATACATGGTTTGTTATATAATTATACCTTTTGTAGTATTAATCATTGTCACAATGAAACAAGTAATTTTCAGGGAATGTAATTCATTTAAAATATATGGAGTACATAATTTGTAATGACAACACATAATTTGAAATTTAAAAAAAAATACATGGTAATTAATTAAACTTGAATATATATATATATAACCTATCACATTACCTGTAATATAATTAAATTACACAAGTACATGTGTTGATTAGGTTTTAATAAAATATATATATATATATATGTGTCTGTGTCTAAGATGAAAAACATGTATAAGATAGATACACCATGTCCATTTTTCTCCCACATAAGTTTGTGAGTCAAACTTATGGATAGGGAAAAAATTTATTCTGTGGACATTAATAAGGTACATGGCTTTCATGGGAGTAATATACAATGGAATATTTGTGTTTCGTGCTTATCAGCCACACATGTACTTTATAAATACATGAATCATTTTTTAATATATATTTTACATAGAGAAAATCCATGGAGTTCATGGCGTGTATGTTAGTTACAAGGAATGTATTGTAGAATGATATGTGCCTTTATTGCTCAGTTAACCCAAAATATGTATTAATACATGCCACATGTATTTATTTTTTACTACCAAAATTTTTCATAGTTCATCTGAGTGTGGATACATGATGTGTATCAATTTTTGACATGCCAAGTAATCTTGTGTTATCTAGAAATAATTTGTAACACATATGGATGGGTTATTAAGATGATATTCACATAGTATTCTCAAATTATTGGTTTTATTAGTGATAAAAAATAACGAGAATATAATATATCAACCTATGGATTTTAAAAAAAAAAATTAATAAAATAAAAATATATGGAAAATGCATAAATTAATCAAAATTATTAAATATTTATAAATTTTAACATGGCCACTCTAATACCACTTTTAGGTTTTATAACTAGTGGAAGCATATATTTATGAAATTCCAAAAACAACCTTTTTCTAATTCAATGGATTATCTGAAATGTAAGTAAAATAATTATCATGAGAAACAAATAAAATACAAGAAAACATTGACAAAAACACTAAAATAAATATGGGAAGTTTTCATTTTAAATTTATAATTATTTTATAGTAAGAAAATTTTGATAGACTTTAAATACTATCTTCAAAGAAGATGTTGAAATTTTGAACATTGTTTATTTAATTTTTCATTACTCTTTAAGGATCTATGTTTAGAATATCTCTAAAGATGATCCAAACATGATACCTCGAAATCAGAGTCTCATTGATGATATATCAGGTTCTTTCATAATGGCATTGATCATCCTGTATTACTTCCCTGTTCGTTACCATTATTTCTTTAACATGTAAGAATATGTTAAAATATTTTAGGCTTGATTGGATGGAGTTTAATATTCACTTATATCATTCCTCAGAGAAAACTTATCGATATCACTTTCTAATTTTTTAGAGATAATAATCAAAGGTGGATAATTTTAATCATAAACGATTGTATCTACCAAATTTATAACTAAAACATATTTTATTTACAATGGATTGTATCTAAGATAGATAACATCTTGAGTGACATATATCAAAAATGTTATTTATTTATAATTACTTTGATCAGAAATATATATATATATATATATATATAATAGTTTGAAACTATAACATCTTGAGTATTGAATGGATATAAAAAACAATTTATTAGCCTAAGTATAGGGTTGAAATTTTGATTAATGGCATATAGTACAGTAAAAATATATTAAACCCCTAAAGTTACCCAGTCCATATAAATTGATAATATTATTATTCTTCTTTATGTAGTGGTATAACTCATGTAATGATTATTGTTAATTTATAGTATGGTAAATAAATGTCTACTATAGGACTGAATACTTAGTGTACTCATCATCCAATAAATTAGTTGAATCCATAATAAATATTTAAATAAATAACATTCTGTCAAGATATTGAAAAATAAATATTATATAAGTTTTCTCAAGAATAAAATTTTATTTAATATTTGTGTTCAATAAATACATGATAATTATTTATTTTTATATGGAAAATGATTTTCTTCCAGCTGTATAATAAAAAATATATAAATAAGATAAATAGAAACACTGTGTAATACCTCAAGATATTAAAATAATGATATGTTTTTATTGGTGGGTATGAATATGAGTAACCAAATTAATGAATATATATATATGTGTGTGTTTCCTACATAACACAAACTTATTGACTAATTATTAGCAAATGGGCACTTAATTTTTAAAAGTCATTTTATGCATAAAAATGCTTTATTAAAAAATAGTTTTAATTTAATATTGGGGTGAATGATATAATTAATTCTAGAAACTTAATGAAATTTTATTTGATAAATAAATATATTTTTTGAAATAAGAATTTCAAAATTATCTTCTGGTAAAATTTATGAATTTATCTAAAAGGAATGATTTTTTCAATAAATATTAGAAATATATATTTGTGTAAAACTATCATTTTTTCTTGAAAATTAACATTATTATTTCAATTTTTTCTTAAAATTATATCATTACATTTATGTATATATATATATTATTTAATTTCAAAAGAATCATCATTATACTTGTTTTTTGAATAAGTATATTTTTTGGCATAATAAGACTATTATCTAAAAATAGTTTTTATATCCGCAATGAGTTTTTATCATAATTAATTAAATAATTTAAGACCAGTAAATCATTTTAATGAACTTTTTTAGATTATATATTTAATAATATGTTTTAAGGTTAATCTATTAGGTTTTACTATTCATTAAATAGGAATAAATTATTTTTTATTTTTATGAATGCATTGTAAAAACTGTTTTTGTTCGGTTTTGAACTCATACACTATATTTTATTACTAAACATTATATAAAATTATTCATTTAAAATGTATTAATTAATTTAAATCATTATAATTAATATAATTTGATAGGTTCAATTTATTGTTTGGTGATTTTGAATAGTAACCATGGTAATGATTTGTTACCTTAAAAAAGTGGTTAAACTCAGGAGAAATTATGTGATAAATATTTAAAATATATATAAAAAATTATATTTCTAGAAAATATTATTGGATTATCAAATAAATATATTTTAAATAATAAATATATTTAATTTTAAAAAATTATTTTATATTTGTGAACTCAATCATGACTTTTGTGAAGTTATGTTACAGTTTTTAAAATTATAAACTATTTTCAGGTCTTTGAATTAAATTAGATTATCAAAAGCTACCATTGGGTTATTGAATTATTAAAAATCCTATAACCTTTATTTTTTATTACTCAACCAAAAAAATATTAAACCAACTTATTAGTGGACTCAATGTAAAAATATTTGTTTTTATAAAATTCTGTATTTTTATAAAAATAATTTTTCATGTGATTTTATTATTTTGTTTAGTGTGATATATTATAACTAAATAAATTGAATATAATAAAAAAAATTAAAAGTTTGGAATCATAATGTCCAATTTTTTTTATAATTCATATTTTATTTTTGATTTTATAATTAATTTATCATGTTAAAATGTTAAGTTATGACAATTATGGGTAAAATGTTTTTAATGTGGTTTAAGTAAAACATGTGTTAAAATATATCCAAAACCTATCCAAATTTTAATTATAGAATCTATTTTGAAACTATAACATATTATATTATAATTTTCGGTTCATTGGATCATCTTAAATTGTTAATATATATATATATATATTAATTCTTTAAATAGTTCATTGTGTGTAATTTCACTCACATATAAAAGTGTATCTCCTCCCACCCCCTTATTCATTATGTTTTTGCAATCTAGTTTAGACAATAAATACCCTACTACCATCCAATATTCCTTACCCATGCTCTATATAATATTTTAATACCACAATACCACCCATTCAAGGCTTAATGTGTAAGCTATATGTGGTGTTCTAAAGAAAAGGTATAACTCTTCACCAAGCATTTCTCTTTAATTTATTTTCCCGTATCATTTAAATATTCTTAAACCACTCTGATATAATGACACCAATATCACCACTATACTTAAAATTTTATTATTTTTTGGTTCAACATTTATTTATCTCATTTTCCATCCAAAAGGAATAAAAGAATCATTTTACTGTACATTTGGACTACCACCTCCATGAACCGATGTGTTTCATTTTCCCTCACCACCTCTCACTATTTTTTATAATTATTCAAAAAATGTATGTATATTTATAAATTATATTCATGATTAAATTTTAATTATTTAATGATAATATATCATAATTTTTTTACCATTATAATCATTAAAAAATGATAAGGTCACTCATGAATATGTGTGGAATACCACCTCAATGAAGCAACGTGATTCAGTTTTCATGTCCTTAATTAACTGTTGTTTATAAGATAGTATTTTATTTAAAATAATTATAAAGCATTTTTTGTTAATATTCTCTATATGATGGAATAATTAACATTCTATGCACAGTAAACATAACAAATTCATTTTTAATATATGAATCAAATGTCCTCAAAACACATGATATGGACATACCCAATTATATAGTTAACTATTTTTTTTGATATAAATTAAATAAATGGTTTAATTAAAATTTTAAAATCCTGGAAATTTTATTATAAAATTAAATCAGTATAATATTTTTCGGATATAGGTGTTAAAGAACATACATAGAAAATATAGACTCAATGTAAGGTGTTTCTTAAATCAATTTCCATTTATTATATTCTATATATAATGCACTGACTATGTATTACCAATATTATTTGTAAAATTACTTCTAATTTTATTATGTTGTATTTCCAAATTTTTTTCAATTTATACACATAATAAATTCATTGATTGATTTTAACTATAATTATATCATCTATATAAGGATTATTTGTCTCAATATTGTTTCTTTGTAAAATGGCTTATATTATTCAGATAATTTATTTTATCTGGTTTATATAACCCCTATTTAGATATTATATAATGAATTAATATTTAAAAATTATTTAAATAGTTCTTGTTTTATTTTCACCATTTAACGAGATATTGATTCAAATGTTATTAAAAATTGAATGGGTTTTTACAGTCTATATTTTCATTCCTTAAGACATAAATGATTTTATTCCCCAAGATTTACATTATATTGAGTACTTAATACCCCATTAATTTTTATTTCTATCTTTTTTCTTAGAAATTATGTTTTTATATATTCATGTTATTTTCCTTCATTAAATGGATTTTTTTAATCACGTATTACACTAGATTCAAGGTTTTTTCATCTCAAACTTCCTTCATTGTGGAATATATTTATTAATACACTAATATTCATTTATATAGTGTATAAAATAACTATTTACAAGTAATATTATGAATCATTTTATACTCATGGTATTTCATGTTCCTTCTTATATTATTTCTTTGAAATGGTTTTTGGCATTAAAAGTTCATGCATATTTTTTTTAATGTTCAATGTTTTAAAGATTTCAATGACTTTTCACAAAAAATAAACTTTAATGATCATAATCTTATTATATGAATAATTAATTAAAAATATAAATTATTTCCCAAAGTTATTTTTTATTATATTTATCATTATTTTATACATATTTTAAAAGGAATTTTCTTAATGTTTTTCATACAAGTTAATGGTGACTCTCTATACAATTTTTATTTAAAAATATTTTTACTGTCTGTGACAGGAATACATGTTAACAAAATATTGATAATTATTTTCATTGATTATTTAATTATATGTTTACATGGATATTTTAAAATAATATCCCTTAATTAATATTTTTTTTAATTTTATGATTTTAAATGTACCGAAAATGTTATATACCAATGTTTTCAAAGAAATGTTTAATATATTCTTTTAAATTAATTTTAATCTATGATTATATAATTTAATGATTACTCTCCTTAAATTGGAATATAATATTGTGATACCATACATATTATTTGTCTCGATGTTTTAAGATACATTTTTTCTTAAAATTATCTGATAACACATTTCATTACCATTTTAACATAATTTTATAAATCATTTAATGTTGTTAAAATATTGTTGATGAGAAGAAAAGATTCCATTTGTTATATTTATGTATGTTACATGGAAATTATGTGTGATTATGGATGATTCTGATATAACTTATATGATCGATGATCCTAATACAATATATATAATGGGTGATCCTCATACATATTATATGAATTTTGTGCCTGATTTAGCTTATACGATGAGTGATAATGATATAGTTCTCCAACACAATGGGTATTGTTCTTTAACATTAATGTCATGGGAAGGGGAGTTAATTGCAGAGGTTTAAAATTTGTATTTAACTAGGATCTAGCTAATTCTGACATGAGTGAACATGGTTGATGAAGATACTATTACAATATAAGAAAGTATTTTCTCTATGATATATTTAAATTCTTATAAGTACTTTTAAGAAAGATTTTTTTTCAAATGGATCATGATTGTTGACTTATATGAATCTGGTATTTTTATAAAACATTATTCCTTGTCTCATGATTTACTTTCCATATTTATATGTGAATTAATTGTATTATTTTATACTCATGCACCTCGATTATATAATCATAAACTTATTATCCTCCTATGATCACTTAGGAAATTCAATTATTAAAATATAAATTTACCATTACCAAGTATCTAAGCTGAAATTTCATTTTTTTTCAATTCCACCAGGTTATAAAAAATTATCTTAAATGGAATCTTTGTAGAAAGATATAATTTTATGAAATTTTATAGGGGATATTTAAGAAACAACATAGAATAATAAGATCTAGGTAAGATACATAAAAATACCCACATGAATGCATGGATATTGTCATGTAAGAGTTTTTTATAATTCTATAAAACTATAAACCAAAAATATCCTAAGTATACAAGGGATTAAAATTTTTTCTTTTTCTGTTGTATGTTTTGGATGCATTAAATTTTTTCACATTTATCTATATAAAATATAGAAATAGAAAATTATGTTTTTATCCTAGGATATGGAAGTGTGTGTTTGGAGCTATTATAGTTGGTTTTAGAGCATGTTTTACATAACATTAGAGATTTATATTTTTTTTATATGAGGTTAAATGAAGAGTTATGGATATCATCATGGATTTATATCTTAATGATTTAGGGTAAGATCAAAGAAAAATACATCCCTTTGAGGGTTTAATTGATGGGATTTTAATGTTATTAATGATTTTTGGGAGATATTTTATTGGGTTGTGATAATAGTAACCCATAGGTGTATCATGTGATTTAAGGTGATCAATTATATGGGAAGAATTCCAATAATTTTATTTAAATGAAAAATTAAAGATAAGATGAAACCATTGAGATTAAACAATTGTTTAATGTAAAGTAAATTAAGGTTAATTGTGTTATTGGGTTATTTATTAATAGAATTATGTATGTTGAACTTTAGAGTTAATATTGAAATTTGTACATTAATTTATTATTTCATTATATAAAGGTTCATTAATGTTGTGTATTATCATACCCTTTGATAACTATTTGTGTTTTAGTAAATATTATAAAAATATATTTTCATTCTTTTGTGTACATCCTGATAAATCTAAAGTTGATTGTAATTCCTATTTTATTAAATAATAATATTAACCACATTGAGTAAAAGATAATACAATGGTGGAAACACATTTGAATAGGAAACCAAAGAATGAAATTTAGTTTCTGGATTTGAGGAAAATCATGTAATTATATTTCCATATGTTGTTACTCTAGATGGTCATGTAATTCATCAAATAAGGAAAAATTATCTTGAAATAAAAAATTTATTATATTTACTTTATTTTACATTTATTTATTGTATTTTTATATATCATTATTTTAAGGTTTTTTAGTCATTGAAATAGTTTTGATAATTATTTTCCTTTTGATTAATGTTCTATGTCACTCTCCATCATTATTTTTACATTATTTTTTTCATCCATGTATATATTTTAACATCAATATCATTTAATCCAATATGGAAACCTAGTTATGTTTTATTCTAGATGACTTCAAATTATCCTTTCCTGATTTCTAAAATGATGTTCTATTAACCATTTTTACGATGTGTATTTTAATAAAATGTATTTTTAAATGTTAATCCCTTGATTACTAATATCAATAAAAAATTTCAAGGATGAAATTATTTAACATATGAGAAAATTTAATAACTTAATATTTTGAATGATGAAAATAATTGATTGCATAACAGAGACCCAATACACATCTTAAACGAACTACGAAATCATGTTATATTAAATGTGGTCGTCAGAACATAGATGTTGAATTGGAGGGTATAAATATAATTACAAAATATATTATATATATATATATATATATATATATATAAATTTCTAATAAATAAAAATTAATTTATTAATTCAATATAAATATGAACTCAAAAATTTTAGTCATTTTATGCCTGAGAATACATTTTCTTAAAAAAATGGGCTTTATTAATTTCTTGTGAGTGAATGTAATAATTAATTTTTGACAATTTTATAAATTATTTTATTTAAAAATAATTTCATTTTTGAAATCATTATATGAAAAACAAAAGTGGTGAAATTTTTCCTTTTTTCTAAAAATATTTATTTTTGCAATGAATAGTAAAAAGTATCATTTTACGCAAAGCTATAATTTATTTTCTATGAAATATTCCCCAAATAATTTAAATTTTATCAAAAATTTACTTAAAAATCATTTAATTAGATATGATATAGTTAGTTACATAATAATAATAATTACAATTTATTTTGTAATAAGTCCATTTTTGGGCTTAAAAACACATTTTTCTAAAAACTATTTTAATATGTCTAATGTGTTTTTATCTTAATTAATTAAATAAAAAATATTTATGAATTATTTTTATTATGTTTATAGATTATAAAATAAATAAAAATGTTTTAATATTCATTAAATGTTATTTTAGATGTGTGGAAAATGAATAAATTAATTCTTAATCTTAAAAATATATATTAAAGAACACCTTTAGCATCATTTTGCAATAGTATTGTAAAATTAATTACTACCACTTATAAAAAATTAATATTTAAAATATATAAAATATTTTAGAACATTATTATTAATTTAATTTATATGGTTTAATTAATTTTGAGTTCAATATAAATATTAACAATGTTAAAAATGTATAATATTTTTCAAAGAGGAAAATCAAGTTAAACTAACAGTAAATCATTAAAATCTTTATAAAACATGAATTTATCATATTTGATGAGATTTTTCCAACCAATTTTATTTTTACGTAGATAAATAATGTATTTTAAAATATTATTTTGAATATGAGAAAATTAATATATAATTATTTGACAATAAAATATATTTTTGTCAACCTAAAACTATTTTTTGGGTCTTTGGAATTAATGTCATGAATGAATGATTGCATTTTTTTCATTTGTTAAAAAGTATAAATTTATTTATTATTATTATTTTTCCAATAAAAATTCACATGAACCAACTAACAACTTTATTTCATTGAAAAATGACTTTTATTGTTAAAATAGTTTTTTTCTAGAAATTACATTCATGTGTTTTATGTTATTGTAATATGAGTAATTTATATTAACTATATAAACTGAACATGATTAAATGGATTAAAAATTATGAATCATAAGGAATAATTTTTTTATAATTCCCCCTCTATTCTTGGTTATATAATTATATTATCCTGCAAAAAAATTACGATATCACTGTAAAGCTTATAAGGGTTTTAAAGTGGTTTTACAAGATGATTAGGCATAAAATGTATCTAAACCACACCAAATGTGATCGTTTGACTTCATTTAAACAATATAACATCTTATATATTAATTTCTGATTCTTAAGTTCCTCTTATTGTAATTATGAAATATATATATATATATATATTATTTAATCATTAAAATAATTCCATGTTTTTCTTTTAAGTCACTTATAAAATGGGGCCTCCCACATTCCCTTATAAATAATTATTGACCATTATATTTTATCAAAAAATATACTCCAATACATGTACATTTTCCTTACCCATGAAAAAGATATTTTTCAATTTCCAAAATTCTATACATTTAATTCTTAAGTTATTAGAGAAATGTCGATTTCTGAAGAGTGTGTGTAACAGTTAAGATAGAGTTTTTATTTTATTTATTCTCATATGTGATTAAAATATTATTAAACCATGATGGTATAAGAAAAAATTTCTAAAAGTCACAGAAGTTTTATTATGTTTATGCTTAATCCCTTATTCATATCCTTTTTATACTATAGGAAATGAAAACATCATTCTGGAATAAATTTGGACTACCACCTCTACAATGAGATGTGTTTCATTTTCTATAGCCACCTCTAACAGATATTAAAAATGATGGATTTCATATATATATATATATATATATATAAGATATTAATTATATAATTATAATTATAGGTATATAATATATCAACAATTTGCTTACGCTACTCACATTATGAAATGATATTGTTTCCCATCTGAAGGTGTGGAATACCACCTCTACAAAGTAAGGTGATCTGTTTTTCACATCTTCCATTCAAGGGTGATTATAAAATTTTATTTGATATATAAAAATGATAATTATTTTTTGATTATTATTCATCATATCATGACTCAATTAATATTTTGATGATGATCAACTTGTAGAAGTCAATTCCTAACTATGAACCAATCATCCTCAAAACACATGATGCAGACTTGACCGATTAAGTAAAGAAACATTTAATTGATTCAACTGAAATAAAGAAAATATAGGCTTTATTGATAAATTAATAAACTTGAAAAAAAAAATTAATCAAATAAATAATTAATATAATTTCATTAAACAGGAGTTCATGAATGTGCGTTGTAATTTTGGACTCGATATAGGGGTTTCAAAGCCCAATTTTTATTCATTGAGTTACACTTATACTTCATTGACTTTGTTTTCACAAGATTATTTGTGAACTGATATCTTATTGTATTATTTTTTATTTAAATATTTTTTTTGTTTTACATCTGTTACACATAATCACTTCATTTTTAAATTCTACCTTCAATGATATTGTCATTGTAATGATCGTTTTTTCAATATTAGTTTTTTGCATCATATTTTGTATTATTCACATATATCCTTTAATATGGTTTATATTATTAATATTAAGATATTATATAACTAATTAATCTGTAATCATGATGTTTAAAGTCTTTTAATGTTTTCTCTATCCATATATATTGATTCAAATGTTAACAAATTATCAATGGTTTTCATGGTCCCCATTTCCATTCATGAAGACATAGTTCAATTTATATACCATGATTTATTTTATATAGGGTAATTATTTCTCCAAGAATTTTTTTACATATTATTTCGTTGAAATTATTGGTTTTATGTAATCATGTTATGTTCCTTAATTAAATGGAATTTTGACTCAACTATTAAAAAAGTTTCAAGTGTTTTGTTACTCAAACATCCTTTTTAGACATGTTTTTATTCATACTCCTATATTCATTTATATTGTGTATAGAGTTACATTTTAATTATAATACCTTGAATATTTTAATAATCCTAGTATTTTATATTCCTTATTTTTTTCTTTCTTTCCAATGTTTTTGGGTTTTAAAATCCCACAAAGTGTTATTCATAAAAAACATTATTTCTATTTGGGTTAAGAAATTTAACCAAAATCATCCTCTGTAATATTTATCTTATTAAATGAATGATTTCATGAATTTATTCTCCATGATCTCTATCCTTTTTCTAAATAGTTCTAAAACCTAAAACTCCCAACATTTTCCACATAGGCTACATGTTTCTCTCTTTATAAAACATTGAAAGTAATGTTTGTTTTTAATGTTTATAAAAGGAAATCATTTCCAAACCATAATAATAATTCTTTAATTTAAATCATACATTATAGCTTTATATGGTTATTTTAAAATGAAATAAATTTCCCAATACATTTATCAAATGTTAGATTTTAAATATACCAGAATGTGTATTTCTCTATATTTTCAATAAAAAAATTTAAATATTATTCTAAATGTATTTTATACCTTTTCAACATCCTTTAATGATTCCTCCACATCACCAAGATATGATCTCATGTTCCCTTAAATAATATTTTATTATATGGATTATGATGATTATTTTAAATATATTATCCTGAATCATATTTCATCCCCATAAGAAAATAAAGCTAAAATGAAATGAAGTCTCTTATTAAATTATTAATGATTAAAATGGAATATTAAATATGTTTTTCTCATGTATGTTACACGAAAAATATTGATTATGATGGGTGATTCTGATATATATTATTTAATGGGTGATCCTAATACATATTTTACAATTGGTGAACCTAATATAGAATATAAAAACTATGAGTTTTATATAGATTATATGATGGTTAAAATTGAATATGTCCCAAAATTCATGAAGTAATATTACACATATTTAATGTAATGAATGAGGGAATTAACAACGTAGGTTTCCCCTATGGATTTAAATACACCCCATTTATTTCTGACTTGAATAAGCACAGGTGATGAAGATAAAATTCCAAGATAAAAAAAAGTTTTATCTATGTTGTATATGAATTCTAACTTGTAAGATCCCATATTTTTTCTAGGTGCATCATTCTTTGAGTTTTGGTTTTTCATATTTTCATTTGGGGATTTCTTCTTTAAAGCATGGTGGTTATGTCCCTTTTGGGAATGGAGATCATTTTCTAGGAAAATTTAATAAGGTTATATGATGAATTTATTTCTAAATTAATGATGTCTCGGTACAAACATGTTAAACAAGGATTATGATGGTTTTATGTGAGTTTGGAAGCCTTTAGAGGTGGTTGGGGCACTTCATCAGAATATGGACTAAGTGTTGTTTACAAGAAATTTACACACTATGATCCTATTGCATGATGTATAAATGTGCTTATGAAATTGTCATTAACTAGTTCATGATGTGAAATAGTTACATACCTTGAAACCAGTTCATGTCATGTAATGCTCGCTCCGGTATATTTTAACCCAAGATGACCTATATTTTTGGAGTTAAAAATATTTCAATAAATACATGACTTGAAAGGATTATATGTTGTGTAAGTTTTAAAACCATGATGTTTATATGATTATTCTCTATCAATGTGAATCTCTACTCTATCAAAACCTAAGGAGAATCCTTGCGATTTTGGAGCCATTCCTTCCCTTCTAGATGTCTCGAATCATCTTTCAATATATTGTGAGAGTTTTCAAATTGGTTTCCGCATATCTTTACCTTTGTTGAATCCAGATCAGATCTTGTTTGATCTAGGTTTTTTCTTGATACCTAATTTTCCTTTATTCCTATTTTGAATTACAAGATAACTGTGAATCATGACCCACTGGTTAAAGTTTGTTGGTCAAAATAAAAAACACTATAGTCTATTTTATTTATCTATGGATGTGAAATATTTTTTGATTGTTCTGACTCAACATGCACATTAATTAATGGAACAATGGTTGATGATAAACAAGTGTTTGGGATTAACCTTAGATTTCATTAGGTTCAATTGTGTTGTAATCTTGCGTACTACTAACCATAGGGAGAGACTACCATTGAATAATAAATAATTGGGTAATGGATTAAAATGTGAGATAATATGACATGAAATATTATGTGATTACATGTTCTAGATTCACCCTAAAAAATGTATTAATGGATCATTGCATGACTAATGATTACTTGATGTAAAATTGGTGTGAAAATTTTCATTACAACAGCTTGAAATAATTTTATAATTGAATGTGTAATTGAATGAAAAATGGAAATTTTATGAATTAACAACATTGGCTAGTGAAATTATTATGTGATATCCCTAACATTATGAATTTTGATGTGATTTTATGAAGAAATGATTATATGAGGTCTTATAACCATGGAACATGAAATTATTATAAAAATGGCTTGGCTTGGTATAATGAAAAGATTATATAAATGGACCTTCTTGGTATACTAAAATTCTTATACAAAGGGATTCTCCCAAATTGATAAAATTTTCATTTAAAGGACTTGTCCCATAATGCTGAAATGATTATATAAAGGACATGGTTTGGTATATTAATATTTTTAGGAAGATGAATTTTCCAACTTATGTGATTATTCCTTGGATTTTGTGGTTATGGTTGGATGGTCATGCTAAATGCTCATAGATATTCAGTCATGGTGTTGAAGAAAGTTTTTTGGTACTATATTAATTGTTTCATAAATATATCAATTTATCAATTTATTTAATCAACATATTGACAGAATGGTTTTTTTAAACATGGTGGTGTCGCCCTATTGAGATTCACTCATACACTATTTGATCCACCATTTGGAACCTGAGAATAAATCATGGTTATTGGTTTTGGACTAGGTAAATGGACCTTGTGGTTGATTTTTTCTTTGTTTATTGGTTAGATAATGGGGACAGGGCCAACATGGGGTTCAAGATTGGGGTATTTTGAGTTTTTTAGGTCATCATGGTCTTTGATCTATATTAATTTTAGTTTTACTTTTGGATACATTATATCATTTCATTAAAGTGTTTACAATTATTTGATTTATTGGTTCTTATTTTACATTTTAGTTGTATGATTTTTTGTTTACACTATCTCCATTACTATGATATTCATTTTTATTATTTAATTCCACTGTATTGTAGCTATATAACATAGGCTATTGTCATCCAAATATATTCATTACACCCCCAATTCTTGTCATAAGACTCTAGCATATTGAGAGCTATGTTTGAGGTCCAGTAACTAACAAAATTTATCCATGTTAGAGTGTTTCGAATGGGGGGATAGTATAATGAGTTATCAAAGGGTGGTAGGGAATTTCTTTTGAATTTCTTTACTATTTAGGAAAGGAATAAAGGAGACTAGGATGTGTTAGGAATTGGTAATAAGATTGTGCATGGGATTTTTAACCCATTATGGGGGGGTTATGTGTTCCCATGTATTATATTTTTGTTTTTAATGTTCACATATTACTGTATGATTTTATTTCACATTGGATGATTAACATGTTTTCTAATATTTTTATTATTGAAATTTTTACTTTTTTTCTAGTATGTCTGGAGATGAGTATCAACGCATCATAATTGGAACATAGCGATATATATTTAAAATTATTTTTAAAGATAGGAACATATTTTTTTTATTTGATAAATTTTCCACTATGAACTATGAAATGTGATACCTGTCATATCTGAAAGATAAAACTAAAGGAATTTTTATGTCAAAAAAAATTCAGTAGTTAATCCATTTTTAGAGATACCAGGAGCTAATTTTTCTCTTTTACTCACATGTTGAGAGTGACTATGATGATATTCATTGTTTTATGGAGTGTATTTGTCATATAAATAAAATGCATCTTCATCTTCTTCAAAATTATCATTAGTCGTTTGGAAATGAGTATAACTCCACGATTTTTTTTGAATTATTTTTTATAAGTTATATTTATTATATTTATTTCATTTAATGCTACACCAAGATAATTTTTCATGATATGAAATAACATCTTAGCTAGTGTTACATGTGACACTATGTTTAACCAAATTAATGATATATTGTTAATATAATTATATAAACCCAACTGTTAGATCTTTTCCGTTAATATTAATAATATGAATAGTAATGAATACCTTTTTTCTGTAATTATTTTATATAATTAATAAAAATTTATAATAAAATATATAATTTTATGTAAATACATTATTTGTTTTGAAAATACTATTTTATCTAAATACATATTTCTTTTCTTTTTGTGAGTAATAATAAAATGATTATTTAACACTTTAAGAAAATTAATTTTTTAAAATATGCTTCATTTTCTAATTATGAATTTTTTATATATATTAGGTGAAATTTTTGGGATTTTTTTGAAATGGATCTTTTTTATGAATAGTTAAAAATACTAATTATTAATTGAAAACTGCCTTTTCATTTATTTTACTTAAAATTTTAAAATCTATTTTAAATTGATTTTAAAGCATAATTTGTTAAATTATGCGTATATTAATCCTTCTTAGATTATTGAATCCAATTTCACATTGAAATTTGATATAAAAAACATATATCCATTTTATCTTTTATACTTTAAAACCCCACTTTCTCAAGATGATTTCAAGATTTCTTCTAAATGAATTTTCACCACATCTCTTATTAGAATATGGGAAAATAGATTAAATATTTGTAATCGAAATATTTTATAATATATAATATGCTGAATTAAAACTATTACCAAAGTTATAAGTGAAATAAATTTAAAATTATTTAAAGTGAATATGGTAAAAACAAGATTACTAGTGGATAAACATAGAAAACAAGGTGTCAAAATGAGCCAAAAATTGTTCAAACCCCATTTTATGGGGATATTTAGACCATATAATGTATAATTTCTTAATTTTATCCTTTTTACACCTTTTCCATCAGAAAAAATGAGTGAGTAAATATTCCTTTCAAAAATTTATTTGTTTTCCACTCACTTACCTTATAAAAGGCGGCCCCCTCTCGCCCTCTCTTCACACATATCGATACATTTTTCACATCCAATACATATCCAAATATATTCCCAAAATCCATTATATTATACTATTTACATTAATTTTGTTATAAATGAAACCATGTAAGGCCTTTGATGAAAATAAATTGTAGATACCAAAAGAATAGGTAACGTTCTTCAATGAACATTTTTTTCTTCCTCAAACACGTTAAATTATTTTTATATATCAATTATATAGTAAAATTTTTAAATTATCTATAATGATATATTTTTATGTTAATGTTATATCCTAAAACCACAGACGCATCCATAAAATGGGTTATGAGAACTTAGTTCATGTGTATGGTAGACTACAGTCTTGCTAACTAAGGTTGCTTCTTTTTCCAGTACCACATATCAAGGTTTGGAATAATGTTTTAAATGTTATTTATATGTGTTATTTATGATTGTTATTATGTTAATATGATTTAATAATTATTATATCATGGATACCTTCATGCATTCCAGCTTATGGGAATACGATAACGTCGTTCGTGTGTACGACAGACTACCACCTCACGAAGTCATGCAATTCATTTAATGTTTACTTGGAATGTGTTAAATAAATGTTTAAAAAAAATTGAAATATATATAATATGAAAATGATTCTTTAATAATAATATACATCATAAGATTTTTTCTTTAAATCCATTGTGAAAAAGGAAACATTGTTCACGGACACATACGACATACCCTCTCTATGAATAGTTTATTTAATATCATATTTGTATATTTAATAAATTATTATAAAGAAATATATAATGAATATATATGATATTTATATATTATAAATATTATGTATATTATATATTGATTATTAAATTAATATAATTAAAAATATAACAAATAAAAAACTTTTACAAGAAACAATGTTGTTATTCCCCAAAAATATAACTCGAACATTGAATCATTAACAAAAATGTAATAAAAGGTCATAATAAAATAATATATATTATTATATATATTTTTATTATTCAATATTAGTTGTATAATAAACTTATATTTATTGTATATGTGGTTTGAATTAGTAAAACATATTTCCAGACTTATTATAAGGGATTTTCGTATCACATTTATTTTATGTGAGACACAAGCCATGTTAACCACATATTTCCTTATTTATGGTGTGTATAAATCCATTTAATTTGATTTATTATTATTATAAATAGTATTATTGGGATTTAAAAATAAGTTTCATGATCTCGATTTTGTGGTATTTTCGTTAAAAATGTTACTAATGTGATAAATAGATTTTTGTCTCAGTGGGGCTTCATTGAGATGTACACACCTACATTATTTCATGAGGTGTATATTCATCCCCTTGTCATGCAATATAATTAAAATTTTAATCATTGTGATATTTTATTTTACATTTTATTTTAATCATTCAAGGGAATTATGATTCATTTTTACTGATGTGGTAATGATTTAATGTTACAATCTCATCCATTTTCTGGATTGTTTATGATTAAGTCTGCAATGTTAAAATATCATTACTACATCTAAATATTCCTCATTAATTTTATTCACCAATTATTATTAATTATATATTAATGTAATGGTGCCATTTTCCCACTATTTGGTAATTAATGTATTTTTGAATAATTTTTTTAAAACAAATCAAACTTAATTTCTCTCTTCGGATGAAATTTTGTTTTCATAGAAAACCATGTTTTTAAAAAATATTTTGAGAAATTATTTATTAATATTTTATGATTTTAGAAGTAAATTTTACCCATGTTTTACTTTTTGAAAAAAATTATATTATATATTCATGTAATTTCCAATAACAATACATGTTTGGATTTTACTGATATTGTAAAAGGAACATTCATTTTTACATGTACGGAATGAATATAATACTCTAACATCATGGCCAATCATTGATTAAATGATTCCATTGTATGTTTTAAAAGTTATTTTCAATAAAAATGGTTTTAAAAGGTTTTATTTTTTTTTGGAAGAGATTTTTTCAAACAAGAAATGATATTTTAATCAATAAATATTTTAAATGATATTTAAAAATTCTTTTCCATCTAAGATGATATCTATTGGTGTTACCTATTGCATAATGGGAATATGATCCATGAATACCATTCATATTCTTACTCTGAATGGATTATGATTTCTTATAACGATTCTTATAAAACCCCTATCAATTCTATGAGTTGTACCCTAATAATACACTAACAAAAACCTAATTCTCTTCATCAGTTATTTTGTGATGAAATGATTATCAAACCTGTATATTTTCTATAGGTTATTATATGATTAAATGTTCATGATACCAATTTAATTTCATGGGTAGTTATATGAAAAATATTTGTGATCTTGTAGCCCATATAATTATATTTTTCATTTTGTGAGGGTAGGTACCTATATAAACCTCTATTTCATTGAGTGAAGATTTATATATCCTGAGATAGAGAGGGTTGGAACTGTGAGTGAACACAGTTCAATAAAATAGGGATGGAACCATAAGTGAACTCCATTGAGTTGTACATGGTTGGAATTGGATTTGGACAAGGTTAGAACTAGATTGGAACCCAGTTCAATAACACAGGGATGGACTATACAGTGAACCTAGTTGAGTAAAAGATTTTTCCCATTATTATTTTCTTGGAAGTGAGCCTTGACTAATATGGAAATGATTTTTTATGATTATCTATATGACACAACTTCCATGCCTTCTGATCTCATGGATCATGATCTTTTATTTTCGTATAAATAATGTCAAATGAAATTCCATTATTATTCTATGTCTCAAGATCAGGATCTTTAATATTAATGGTATGGTTTTCAAATATTCTTCTCATTTTATCATACCCTTTTGTTCATGTAATGCTCATGTACCTCTTTACAATACCATTACTAAACATACGAGAACACCTTTTATTATGTTTCCTTTCCATAAGTTATAAAGATGTGTATTTTTTATGATATTTATAATAAGGTTATTAGTTATCAATGTCGTAGTGAGAGATGGAATAGCTCACTATTGGACCAGTGTTTATGTTTTTATGTTTCTAAAGGTACTGAATTATTATGGTTCTCGGACTTGTGTTTCTATAATGCAATAAATTTCCCAAAAAAATAATGTAATTTCTATGTATGAGAATTTAGGTACATTATAGTTACTGTCATAGGATTGGTTTGGATAACCATTAGAAACTACGATTATAAAACCATAGTGATATCCCTAAGGGAATGCCTAAGGATAATTCTAATGATGAGTATATGAAAATGTATATGATTTTTATTAAAGGATAAATTGAGTGGTTTCCCAGAAATATGTCACTATCTAGACACTATAAGAGGATATGTATCTTCCATAGGTGTTCCTAGGGGAAAGAACCCTGAAAACATTGTATCGATCAAGACTCAATTGGGAATCGGTGTATAACAATGGGCCTTATGACACACCTAGTTTGAATCATATGAGGGATAAAATTATTAAATTTCAAAACATCTTTTGAACCACCATGAATTGTTTTAATATAATATAAATATGAATGACCAAGGATAAACCTAATGTGTCATAAGTTTCATAATGTGTCATAATTTTGACATCCTAAAAGCGATTTTATGATTATGTGGTTTCCCACTAAGATTATTGTTTCTTACTCTATAATTTGTTTGTTTTTTAAAAATGTATGGAAACTAAAGGAACCATGTTAATATTGAGTGTGATGGATAATGAAATTATTTTCACCCACCTAACCCCATTGTTTTGGGATATATAATTAAAAATATCATTTATATGATCACAAAACTTTCTCAACATATTAATCATGAAGGACTTCCCAATGAGTAAAGTATGGAACAACATTATATTTAACCATTCATGTGGAAATGTCCACATTATTTTAGTGGGTATTTTTATCCACTATTTTTTGTATAATGGATCAGTACCGATGAAAATAAGTTTTCATCCTTCAGTTTCACTAACACGAAAAAGTTTATTTTGGTTGTCTACCATTTGGTAGGTGAAGAAAATAAGTGGATTACTCTTATCAAGAATCTAAGGCAACATGAAGAAATTGATTCTATGGATTGGGATGAGTTCAAGAACAAATTGTTCAAAAATTATTTTCCCTAAATTATTATTAAGGATATGGAGAACCAATTCCTTGAGCTATGAAAATTGGATGATGAATATTCTAGTTCCAATGGGGGTAATTTTATAGGACTTTTGAGGAAGGCTTATTGTACCATCATCTAACAAAAAATTTGGGCTAATCGATTATTCAGTGGACTAGAACTAGTTATCCTAAGGAAATTAACCAATAGGGGCTGAAATATATATGAATATATTGTTGTGTTTACAATCAAGGATGAAAAATAATTTGGTTTAACCTATCAATCACATGGTTTTAATAAGACAACTAAGCTGAAGTTCAAAGGAAATTCTTGGAACCATGGATAGAAGCATATGATCTTTCGTTTATGCTCAATGTTTGATAATAAGCATGGATTATATTACCATATAGGTATTATTAAATATTTAAAGTGTGTAATTTAAGGATATTAGTAAATTGATTTCTTGTGTGATAGGAAGCAGTTGGCTTATAATATGAATAGAGAGAAATCTACAATGAATGAACCTCCCCCAATTTAGTTCTATAAGGGTATGAATAATGGGAATTATGCTAACCAGTGCCCAAAATCGAGGTTTAATGATGGATATTTAAGTTAGCAACATCCTAATCTAAGGGTCAAGTGGTAATGTCATGTGATCATTGTTTCTGAAAATGGGTGTGATAAAAATGTGGTGAAAGGTAAACATACCATCAAATCCTGGAAAAATAATATGTTATTTAACTATATATATTCATTAGTTAATATATAAATAATTTTAAGGGTATAAATATTCCTCCCAAATTATTATATGTAAAATTAGTAGTAAAAACATCTAATGTTATAATGATCACATCTCTAGTCTATGATTCCACTCTATTTGATGTTAGTGGGAATGTGCTTCCCACAAATCCTATCATTCTTCATCTGATTGAATTTTTTGTCATCCTAAGAATGGGTTAGATTTTACTTTATAAATACTATATCAATTATCAAGGGAGGGAAGACACATTTAATATTCAAACACAACCAATGATTATCTATCGATGTCATCATAAGTAAAAGATTTTAATGGATATCACATCCAATGTATGGGTAATAATTCCCATTCAGATGGGGTGTTTATCTATGTTTTATGGGGAGAAACAAGACATCGATGATATTACAATAGTTTGTATATTTTTTTATGTATTTGTAGAGCGTCTTTCTATCATTCCACAAAAAACATAATGTTTAGTTATCAATATAACTCATTACTAATTCCACCCAAATTTCACAAACACTGTATTGAATGCCCAGATTGGGTTACATTAATTGAAAAAGAAACTCCATGCAAACAATGATAATGTATTAATTCAACAAATTGTGTCACCTTAGGGTGAACCTATTCTTTTTTTAATTAATATGGATCAATATGTCTTTGCATTGATTATTGGGAGCTGAAAGAGATCAAAATTATCAACAATTATCCTCTTCCATACATTGATGACTTGTTTGATCGATAATTCGGAGCTCAATAAAGTTATAATATTGAATATAATTTTGGATATAATTAATTTAAGGTTAATAAGGAGGATATACCCAATATGAAATTCTATATAAGGTATAGACACTATGAATATATATTTATGCATTTCAGTCTTACAATTTCCACAACTATCTTCGTGTTTTTAATGAATAGAGTCCTCAGAAATTACCATCATTAGTTTTTTGTAGTTATTATAGATAATACTCTTATATATATCTAGAGTAATTAAGAACATGAATACCACTTTAGAATTGTAATAAATACCTTAATTAAAGAGAATCTATATTCATAATATACCAATTATGATTTTTTTTCTACAAAAGATTTCTTTTTTTTTTGTGTCACATAATATCAAGAGTGGGTGTATCAGTAAATCCATCAAAGACATAGGCTATTTAATGTTGGATAAAAATAGCCATAGTTACTGAGATCCATAGTTTTATTCTATTATTTGAATAATATAGATGTTCAATGGAACATTTCTCACAACTATCTAATCCTTTATCCATGTTGACTTGAAAGGGAGCCAATTTCCTCTGGATAGATAAATTTGTGAAAAATTTCAAGGAAGTAAAGAGAAGGTTAGTGGACACACCTATGGGTACATTACCCTATAATGGGGATGGGGTTTTATTCAATATTTATTCATCAAAGAAGGGTCTAGGATGTGTTCTAATGAATAATGGAATTATTATATCTTAATCCTCGTGAAAATTGTAGGTTTGTGATCAAAATTACCCAACTCATTAATTTTAGTTAGATGAATTAATTTAGTCATTAAATATATTGAGGCATTATCTCTATGGAGAAAAGTGTGATATATATTCTGATGAGAAATTATTAATGTATATATTCACATAGAAGGAGTTAAACATGCACTAGAGAATATGGGTAGATCTGATAATGAATTATGGTAACTCAATACATTACCACCCTAGGAATGAAAAAAAGGAGACTAATTCTTTGAGGCCAAAAGAAAATGATATCTTATCTATAATTAGGAAAAACGATATCAAATATTTATTTATTTTATAAGGTTATATCTTGAAATCATAATGAAAGGGTAAGAATATTATCTTTCTCAATTGAATGTTCAACCATATATAAATGTGAAGATTAATATGGTGAAGATGGAAGATATAGAGTGGAAATAGAAGGATAGAAACGTTCCTTAGTTTAACTTTAAAAATTATGGAATGATAAGGTTTTGGAATCATGTATGTTATCCTTCAATACTAGACTTGAATAAGGAGTTGTTAGTGTAATCCCATAGTTCTTCCTTCTCTATTCATCCTGGAATTACGAAGATGTAAAGAGATATAAAAGAATTATTTTGATGGGATAGAATAATTAGAGATATCTTAGAGAATTTATGATGGTTCTCGGTGTTTCAAAATGTTAATTCTGTTGGAAAAAATCAAAAGAGGATGTTGCATCCATTACCCATACCATAAAAGAAATGGGATAATATCAATATTGATCTTGCCTCTGGACGCCCGAAAACCTCTATAGGGAATAATACTATATGGGTGGTAGTCTATCTCCAAACTAAGTCACCACACTTCATTTTTATCATATATGGATTCTATCTTGATTTTCATAATGAGATATATATTTATAAATTCATAATGTTTTATATGTTACCACATTTCACTATATCTGATCAGGATCTGAGTTTTACCTCATTGTTTGGTGGAAGTCTTTTGTAATCCCTTTATAAAGAAATGAGTTTCAGCACAACTTATCTTCTTAAGATGGATGTTTAGTTTGAAATAACAATTCAAAACCAAGAGGATATGTAGAGATATTGTGCTTGGTATTTCCAAGGTAGTTAGGATTAACAACTTCCTTTAGTTTTGTTTTCTTACAACAAATTCTTTCATGAAAAAAATCATATGGATCCTTATGAAGCCCTATATGTAATGAAATATAGATCTCCAATGTGCTAGAATGATTTCGGATAAATAAAGCTATTGGGATCTAAGATAGTAAAAGAATTGGTAGGGAAGGCTAAATACATTCATATACACATCAAGGTAACTTAAAGATAGTAGAAAATATATGTTGATAATTTCAAACATGATCTAGTATTTCATGGTAGTGAAAATGTTTTTATAGGAATTTTTATAAGGATGAATGTTAAGAGATTCGAGAAGAAATTAATAAACTAATCCTTGGGTATATTAGTCACTTTTAAATTCTTGATCGTATTATAATAGTAGCCTATTTCATGGAACATTGATAAAAACTCTATCAAGTCCATGATATTTTCTATGTATCTATTCTAATAAAGTACACACCTAATGTTTAACATTTAAATAACTCAAAGGTCATACTTATAGAGAAAGATATTTTTTATGAGGAACAACTGGTGGATATTCTAGATTGTATAGAAAATATTCTATGAAATAATATGACTCAACTGGTCAATGTTTTGTTGTGAAACCACCATTTTGTGGAAACTACATGAGAACATGAGGACAATATAATGCAGAACTATCCTCATTTTTCTGTATTTGAGTGATAGATTTTGAGGGAGAATTTATTTTAATAAGTTTTTAATGTATCACCTCTATTGATTATGATTTTTTGTGAATATATTATACTTATAAAATTACATTTTTGAATGCTACAACAAGATAATATTGTATTCCATGTAACACCGACTTAGCTTTAATTACACGTGACATTGATTGTTAACAAATCAATGATATACTATTAAGATAGTTATCTAAATATTACTATTATAACTGATTCATTAAGCATACTAATATGGATATTAATATGTAAATATTAAATATAATTGATTGATATAAATAAAAAATTACGAAAATAAAATAAATGTTTATGGAAAAGTCATTATATATTTTGAAAATACTATTTTGTCAAAAAACACCATTTTATGTCTTTTTTGAACAATAATAAAATTAATTTATGATTTTTTGAAAATTAATTTGTTAAAATATACATATTTTTTAATTCACAATTTTGAAATTATCTTATGGTGAAATTTTGGGATTTTTATTAAATATTTGTTTTTTATCTATAGTGAAAAATACATAATTTGAATTCCATACTACATTTTCATTAAATTTATTTATAATGTTAAATTATATTTTAAATTGGTTATTAATTGTAATTAGTTATATATATATATATATATTAATAAAATGTAGGTATTTGGAAGCAATTGTAATAGTAATTACATATAAATAATTTGTAAACATTTGGTTTTTTCACATTAAAACCTCGATTTCTCAACACGAAAATGGGATTAACATTAAATTATTATCTACCACTTTAGTGATTTGAATTTTTAATATGGATTCTTTTTTTTGTATTTCTATAATTTATAACATCTAAAAATTCAAACATAAATTCATACCGGAGTGATTTCTGAAATAAATTCCAATTTTATAAAATTTACAATGATAAAAATAGGATTACGTAGTTGTAATTTCACAGACCACTCTAGTCTATTCCAATGTGAAACTTAGGTGTATGAGGTGTTTTGGGAGGTCAAGGTGACATATCTTCAACACATTGCCAAATTTTCATTTCTCTGAATAGTTCCATCGGTGAACTGTTCCAATGGTATATCATTGTGAACAATGAATCAGTAACCTTCTATAAACTGTAAAATCAGGACCTTGTGTGAATAGTGACATCAGTGACATTATGTGAATAGTTTCATCAGTGACATTCCGTGAATAGTGTCATCTGTAACCTTATATAAATAGTTCAATGGTGAGGTTCCAACGGTGAGGTTCATGAATAGTGTTTCCAGAACAGTGAGGTTCCAACAGTGAGGTTCATGAACAGTGTTCCAGAATGGTGAGGTTCCAATGGTGAGGTTCATGAACAATCTTTTTCCTTTTCCAAATTATGATTTCATGATCAGTGTTTCCAGCTTCATATAGTTTCTCACCTTTAGTGTTTCCTTTGACGTAAAACTCATTTAAATCCTTGTTTTAAGGAATTTAAGGTCGATAAAAAGGTCTTAACTCCTATATTAATTTCTCCTAAGTCTTGGGAAACTTTTACGTGGTCAAACTGCATGGTTTAATATGATCTTCTTTTAATGGGAAATCTAGAGTATCTTAAAACACTACTCCGTTAAATCTTTTAAAGGGATGATATATATTCTTCAATGGTTCTACCTTCTTGTTCCCTAGTGCGAGATTATTGATCATTTCCTTCTTCCCTTAGGAGCTGTGCAATCGAACCATAATCCTTGGGTCGGTTCCCCTCTATTTTTGGTTCCATCAAGAAGTATTGATCGATCTCCAATATAAGGTATATTCTATCATTATTATTTTGGGTTCATCTCCTTATGTTTTCCCTCACACTTTTATGGAATATTATCTCCTTGTTCTTAATGAACTTTTATTGGGTGTTGACCAGTGTGGTGGTGTCTCTTCATCCTTGGGTGGATACAGTTTTCACGGGGGGAGGAGATCTTAAACCACTATGTGGCTCATCATGAACTATTTTAGGTAGGGGATTCATTGCCTCTCTTTTATTTTACATCCAAATGTATAGCTAGCATATTTTATCCCACAGGATCCCAAGGTAATTGAAATAATAAATATTGGAACCATTTAAATAAATTAATATTGATCATATTTTATTACTTCTGATTTTTCTAGATATTGTGATTTATAAGTTTTCTTTGTTTAGCCTTTTGTTCTGGATGGAAATTGGTGAAGAACATAATTTCAGAATTAATTAATAATTGTTTGAGTAAAGATAAAGAGGAATGTAAATGAATCCATTTCTTCTTGTTGTAATTTGATGTTAATAAAATTGGTGTACTAATAATGTTTAATTATTTTTGATATCTTAATGGTTAGTTTTCACAAATAGGGAACCGACGAATATTAAATTAGTTAATCAAAGGTTGATTAAAGAACTGTTTGTTTGATAAAAGATAATTACTTGATGGGTCTTGAGATTCCCTATTGCTTGTTTTACGGCCAAGATCCCAATTTATATGATGTTAATTTTATTTCTTATTGTGTTGTGTTGTGATCTTAGATGGCTGTTGTGATATGTGGGGGGATGGAGGCCAATTGGTTATGGAAGCAGATGATGCCTAGAGTGGTGAGATGCATTTCCTTACGCATGTGGGTGTCAGAGAGGACATAAAGGATGATGGAATGGGTTGGATGTGTATGTTCGGATGTATGATGTATCTTTGATTTCTAATCTTATTTACTTTCCCCACAACTCAAGGCAGCTGGTCTTGCTTACCCTTCTTCGGGAAGGGGCGAAGACGCGCAGGGTATGCCACTTGCTTTCCGGGTGAAGCTTCTCAAGGGAGGATGAATCTATACTCTTGCTATAGGCGGTAAAGACTTCACAGGTAGTTTATATACTCACCGTGATGTTTCCCTTCTGATTAGTTTCATATAATGTTTTTCTAGAATTCCTTGGAATATGGAAAGGTAGTGTTGTAAATAAATAATTGAATAAATGATGTTAACCACTGGGGTTGGACATTACTGGGACGCAATGCTGAGGACAGAAGAATTCAGTTCTGGTGCTATTGAAATATAATTTGGAAATTGTTAATTGTTAATTAATTTTTAAAGAATTAATTAACTTAAAGTGGAACTGACAAAAAGGAATAAAGTAATGTAATAATGAACTTTAAATGGTTGTGTTCTTATAGGATACCTAGTCTTAGAAGTGGCAGCCGGGAGTCCGAGAGACGTTAGCTACCCTTCAGTCTAAGACTAGGTTATTCCCATAGTGTTGTATTGAGATATATTATCTTCTATTCTTTTTGTGTTTTTATATGCTACTCTACCCTGTCAGTTAGGGAAACTGAAACCCTTGGAGATTCTGAGCCCTTGGGGGTGTTTCCCCCATCATTCTGGTGGGAGGATGGATGGCTGACTACCCCATTTGGCTCCAATCTCCTCTCTTGGTAGTTACTTATGTTGGTAGGAATAGTGGTTAGATTCTCCCATATATGTGTGTAGAGGGTTGTAAAGTCATGTGGTTATTCACACACATATATTCTGGATATAGTATCCTATGGACTACTATAGTTGAAACTTGTATAAGCAGTGATGGATTGAGGATTATTACATGGTGTGTGGGCCGTAATGGCATGAGGTATAATACCTAGCATATGATACAAGTTATGATAGTTTTCATGGCTCCCAGAAACTACCTGGTTACTTTTACTACATGGAAATTTTGGTTTTTTTGCATGAGGATCATGTTTTGGAGCTTCGCCCAGGTTTCTACATGCAAGGATTTTTGGAGAGAGATGCTTAGGACGTCTGACATTGGGGAAAAGCTGCAAACCAGTGGGGAAGTAGTAGTGGGGTACCCTTGATATTTTTTATTATATTACCTACTATTTTATGTGTTAAATTTTGAGAGTATTCATGGTGAGGCTGGATGCTTAGTATACATGTTTATGTGATGAGTTAGTTTCACATGTTTTTCATTTTTCTTTAGAAGGCTTTCTTTACTTTTTCACTAGAGGCTCGAGGGAGGATACTTTTGAGTAAACTGTTATACTCACCCTATGTATATATAAACTATTTCTAGGTCACTTGATGTAGGTTGGAGATGAAACTAGTTTCTACAAGCTTGGGGTTGCAGGAGATGTTCGGGCTTGAGGTTACTACTATTTTTACATTCTTTTGGGTCTTTTTATTTTCTCCCCTTTCTGTTATAGTAGGTTTCATGACATTGCATATTTGTACTTGGGATTTCTTTTATATTTCAGTCTAGGTTGGAGTTGGTTGGGGTCTATCTTATCTCTCTCTTCTACATGTATTCTCTTAGAGGGTAATGCCTCTGACCTGTGTGTTTATTATACCCTCAGAGCCAGTAGCATACCTGGGGTCTACTAGAGGTGGAACTTGGGGGTCATTATCTCCCTTCTCACATTTCTGGCCCAGGAGGGGTACACATTGTGGGGTGGGGGTCATGATAGAGTGTTATCAAAGGGAGTTTGAGGGATAGGATGAAGTTTGGAGTTAGGAAGAGGTGAGGATTCATGGTTTGGTAAGGAAATAGTGTCAGTCAAGTTTAGAAAGTGATGTAAACAGTAGAGACTAGATTAAACTTAGGAATTTGGGCCCCCCTATGATTTGATGTTCCAACCTTTAGGTTTACAATGGCTACTAAATGAGGTGATACAAGTTGCAGGGTAGCGACCTAGGAAATGATCATGCATCATTCTTCTATGTTCCTATGTTCGAATGGGTAGACCTTGGGATAGATTAACATAAAATGAAAAAAAGAATAAAATTAATTAATTAATAATGAGTCTTACATATTCTAGGTTTATAATCTCTAACTATTTGATATTTTAAAGGTATGGCTCCAGGTTGATGTCCTCATCATCATTTCATAGAAGACGTCTAGAAATATGTGCCAGCAAATCACTTCCAGGTAGAAGTTGATGATGACGACACTTGGAGGAGGAAAATATGAGAGTATTAGTGCTAGAGTATACAAATGTATATTGGATCCATTTCCGATATAGTCACAAAAGACTGGTTGGAGGAGTTTGGATAGGCTTCAATTTTATTCATGATTTAAAGGAGTACTGGGTTCTCATGGATGTGATGATGTTGCCTGAACCAGAGATTTAGTTGTGGTTCTTATTTCCCAGGGATCGTGATGAGTCATCGATCTCTTGGGAGGAGTTCCATGACATGTTTAGAGTCGAGTTTCTTTCCTCGAATGAAAAGGCGTCCAGTCACCAGGAGCTTGTTAACCTTCAACTGGGGAGTTTCAGAGTGAGAGTGTTCAGAATCAATTTCAAGAACCTTTTACGACATGACTCAGACCTGTTTCCAGATGTGGAGGCCACGACAAGGCATTTTGAGGTGACTTTTCATCTAGAGATCCAGTGCCAGGTCACCCCATTTATATGGAAGACATATCTTGTGGTGCTGGTGAGGGAAAAGGTCATTGAGTGGAATTTTTCTAGAACCATATAATCATGAAAGGGGAGTCTTCATGATTCCTCTGGAATCAAATTTGTTGTTTGGTGTTCCCGACATTCAGGGAAAATTAGTCTGCATTCAGCAGGGGGTAGGTCCCATCCCTCCACATCAATATTCTCTGGAGGTAATGGATCTCAGGCATTTTCCAAGGGATCATGCACTTGTTTTTATTATGGTGGTCAAGTTCATCATTAGAGAGAGTGTCAGACCATTCAGAGAATTCATCTTGCACAAGGTATTCTGCTCCAGGTTCCTCCGTTGAGGCAGTTCTATTCGAGGTAGTAGCAGCAGGTTGCACCAGCTTTAGATCATCAGAGGTTAGATGGGGTAGGCAGAAGACAGCCCTGTGACTCTCCCCATCCTCATAGATCATAGCACAGTCATGGTGGTGTTCTTCTTCAGGGTCATAGAGGCCATGGAGGAGGTCATTGTGAGCTTCATGCTTTAGCATTGCCAGCACCAAGCGAGTCATATGTCGTTCGAGGTACTATTTTCTTGTTTTCTACCATAGTGTATGCCTTGTTTGATTTAGGAGAAACACACTCCTTCATTTCACCTAAACTTTTCCATGCTTTAGAACATGAGTGGGAGATGATTCCAGTTCCCTTGGCATTGACTACACCAGTTGGAGAAACAGAGTCTCTCCGCTTCAGAGCGTTCCTCCTAGGTTTTCCTAGGGGTTGAGTCTCCTCCATACTGATTTTCTCACGGTGGTGGGGGGATTACCTGAACCCTTCATTTTTTAGGCGGGCTTTGTCCTCCTTTGAGAGTTCTGATTCAGATCTGTGTCCCTTCTCTAGCTCCTCCATGGTGAGGAAGGTCCAATTTCTGACATCAGCACTCCCTGCTCGATTCTGAACCCCGTCTCCTATTGTTCAGGGGGATAGGGGTTTTTCAGAGGGATCGGGGTCTCATATTATGGCTTTCGAAATCAACAGCATCTTTTCTCGCATGTCCTTACAAATACCTTCCCGTTGATGTCTTCCTTCACAGATTCTAGATCTGGTTGTTGGGGGGTGAAACTAGTTCTCAAACCAACATTGAGTGTTGGATTCGTGTGACCATTAGAACTCTCAGATCTCGAAGGCACTGACCACAAAATTCATTCCTTCTTCACAATGAATAGAGGTTTATTTTCTGAGCAGTAGTCGGTGCGAAGAAAACCAGGTTAGTGGTGATCCTGGGAACTAATGTAAATCCCTCAGCGAGCGTTGTGATTAACTCGTGACGACCTAGCCGCGAAGGGAGGCCGTGAAGATTCTTCCGATTGATCCATCCTGAGGTGGCTGAAGTTCTTCTTGGACAGTGGTGTGAAGGAAACCAGGTTCACGGAGGCCCTTGTAATGAAGGTGAATCCCTCAGAAAGCGTCGTGATTGACTCACGAAGAGAGCTCATGAGATTTCTATCACGGTGATCCATTTCGTGCAGGCTAATTTTATTTGTGGAGAGCTTGTGTTGAGAGAAAAGGTTTTTTCGGAAACCTTGACCGCGAAGCCTCTTGGCAGAGGCATTTTACGAAAAGGAATTACCAGCGAAGGCACTTAACAGAAGGAGGCTACGGAGTGGGGTTCCAGGCCTAATGTCCTTTTGTTGGAACGGGCTTTGATGTGGAATTTTTTGGGTTGGGCTGGGCCAGGGGTTTTTTTCCCAAGAGCGAGCTGTGATCGTTTTTTTATCCCCAAAATAGAGGGGGGCACTGCTGTGATTCTCGGTCGTTTGAGGCAACTGACAACCGCATGCTAACCCAAGTAGTGTAGATCACCGGGCATTCATTTGGAGCTCTTCCCCATCCCACTAGCACTGGTTAATGTATGCAAATATAGTGACCATATGGAAGAGGATGTCCCAGACTGATAAAGAGAAAGCGGCTATCAAGGCTCTGAGAAACAAAGATACACTCTTAGAAAAACTCATGTCTCTATTGGATGTTGGAAATTTTGTGGAAAATATCTCAGACAACCAGTGGGACCTTAAAAACACCGTCTAAGATCTTTGGAAATTTGAAGATGGAGTGTCCATTCAAGAAGCAGGGAACAACCACATTGTCTTAGAGTTCTTCAATGAGAGAGATAGAGATAAAATCATTCGATTTAGGTGATGGTCCATCATTAGACAACTCCCCCTCATGGAAGAATTCAATGGGGGGGATGATATCCATCATATTAAGTTCACCTGATCCCCCTTCTGGATACATATCAAAGGAATCCCTCTTCACGGCTATGCTAGTTGGAGGTCGATCTGACTTGTTTGAAGTCTGTAGAGACTATGAGCTAGTGTTCTGGTAGCACCGCTATAGGGGAGACTTCCTATGTTTACAAATACAACAATATGATGTCATCATCAGCGTGGATTGGTTGTATTCGGTGCAGGCTATCGTGGATTGCTTCAGGAGGTAGGTAGTGTTCTTCGATGCAGATGGAGATCCAATGGTGTTCGTTGGCGAGCGAGACCCTCCGATGGGTCAGAGGCGTATTATGTAGTCATCATCCATGATGGCTGATCAGACATTGAGTTCTTCAAAGGTCCAATAGTTGGTGTTATCTAAGGTCACAGAAGAGTCCTCTGATGTCTTTCCAGAAGTGGTTGTAGCATTACCCCCTTGATGGGAGATCGAGTTTGGGATCGAGCTACAACCAAGAGCGTCTCGGATATCTATGTCTCCATATAGGATGTCCCCTTCTGAGTTACGAGAGATATGTATATATCTTGATGGTCTATTATAGTGCTGTTTTTTGGCCTAGTGTGTCACCATTGGGTGCGCTAGTTTTGTTCATGAATAAGGCTGATGACAGTTTGCAGTTGTATGTCGATTATCTTCGCTTAAACAAAGTGATGATGAATAATCACTATCATTTTCCTAGTATTGATGATTTATTCGATCAACTAAACGGTTCATGTTGGTTCTCAAAGATTGACTTGCCGTTAGGATATCATCATATGCATGTGATAGATGAGGATATCCTGAAGACTTCTTTCTGTTGTCGTCATGGGAATTATGAGTTCATTGTAATGTTGTTCGGCGTGACAAATTACCCACCTGTGTTTATGGGATGGATGAATGTTGTGTTCCATGAGTTCTTGGACAATTTTTTGTTGGTTTTCATCGACTAAATCCTTGTGTACTCCATGTTTGAGGAGGAGCATGTGGAGCATCTGCACTCCATTTTGGGAGTTCTTCGTCAACATGAGCTATTTGGGAAGTTTTCCAAGTGTGATTTTTGGGCTCGAGATGTCCGTTTCATGGGGAATGTTGTGTCCCAACATGGTGTAGTTGTGGATCCATCAAATATAGAAGAAGTCGGGTCTTGGGAATCCCCCAATACAGTGTCAGAGGTGTGGAGTTTTTTTGGTCTCACAGTCTACTACTGGAGGTTTGTGGAGAACTTCTCTCGAGTTCCGACTCCTCTAACAGCTTTGACCAAGAAGGATCAGGCATTGATATAGACTGATCAGTGTCAGGTATCTTTCGAGTATCTAATGGAGAAGTTAGTAAGTGCTCTATTTCACTATATTACAGCTGAGGGGGTTCAGTATGATGTTTTTTTTGATGCTTCGCATATAGGGTTAGGGTGTTTTTTGATGCATCAAAGATCAGTTTATTATTATGGGTCTTGGAAGTAGCATCCTCATGAACGTAACTATTCAACCCACGATCTTGAGTAGGTAGCCAGAGTGTTTTCCCTATGGTTGTGGAGACATTAATTCATTGGCGAGCTCATTTTGGTTCACACCAATCATAAGAGAATAAGGTATGTTTTCTCCCTGCATGACTTGAACTTACGATAGTGTCAGTGGATGGAGTTCATATAGGAATACAACGTCGAAATGTCTTATACACCTAGAAAGGGGAATATTGTAGATGATGCACATAGGAGGAAGTCATGTGGTGATGCAGTGCATGAATCTGGTGATTCTTAGAGAGTAATGGAAGAACTATCAACATTACATCTTGATATGGTATAAGTTGGGGGTGGAGGTTGTCTTTTTCAGATGATGGTGCAATCATCTCTGGTGAAACAGTTGGAAGAGTCCCAGTTAAGGGATCTAGAGGTGGGGTCCTTAAACGGTTCATCCTGGTGTAAAAAAGATGTACCAAGCCTTGAGGAGCCATTTTGGCTGGCCTCGGCTGAAGCATGTGGTTGGGGAGTTTGTGTCTCGATGTTTGGTCTTCCATAAATTGAAGGTTGAAATCTATGTTCTGGGTGGACTGCTCCATCCATTAGATATTCCTCTGTGGAAGTGGGAGGACATCTCACTGGACTTTTTTACTAGTTTACCTCGAGCTCCGAGAGGACATGAAGCTATTTTGGTGGTAGTAGACCATTTAACAAAATCATCACACTTCATAGCAATCAAGGAGTCCAGATCAGTGGAATTTTTATCAAGGTAGTATATGTAGGAGGTGGTGATACTTCATGGAGTCCCAAGGATGATCATTTTTGATCGATATCCTCATTTTACCTCTATGGTGTGGAGAGGTCTCCAACATTCTTTTGGTTCTTACCTATGGCATAGAACTTCTTTTAATCCTCAAATGGATGGTCAGATAGAGCGACCCATCCAGATTCATGAAGACATCTTACACTCATGTGTCCTAGATTTTGGAGGTTTGTGGATGAGGCGCTTACCCTTAGCAGAGTTTCAATTACAAATATATTTTTCACTCTACCATCTGTATGGCGCCGTTTGAAGCATTGTATGTCTAGCTATGCTGTTCTCTGTTGTGCTGGACAAGGGTTGGAGAGTCAACAATTCTTGGACTATAACTAGTACATAATACAATAGAGATGATTAAGGTGATTCGTGAGAGGATGAAGACATCGCATCATCTTCAGAAATCGTATGTCGACCAACTGAGGAGACCCTTAGAGATTGATTTTCGGGATCACATGTTTCTGAAGGTGACTCTCCATCGTTGATAGCAAAGGATTGGTCGTGGGAGGAAGTTTTAGCCCCAGTTTGTTGGACCTTTCTTGGTGTTAGCTCGTGTTGGAGTTGTGGAATATCGAGTAGCACTTCCCCCACAGATGAGCTGGATATATGATGTTTTTCATGTATCACAGCTCTATCATTATCTTTATTATGACTCTCATGTCATCGATTGGTGAGAGATTGATTTTGATAGTGATGCAACCATTGAGGAGTGACCTGTGGATATCCAAGACCGCAAAGAGAAGGTGTTGCGCAAGCGTTCTATCCCATTGGTTCGTGTCTTGTGGAAACCTGGTGGCTTGGATGTGAATACCTGGGAACATGAGTCACAGATACATGCTTAGTACCTAGATTTGTTTGATGCTTAACTCTTTTTATGTAACGATGTCCCATTTGTGTTTATTTACCTATCATGTTTATAAGATGGATTTCTTTGGTTTTTCTTGTAGATTTCTCTCTTTGGAGTGGTATCTCGATGGGGGGTAGTTCTGACCACATTTATGTTTCCTTTAGTTTGGTTTTGAATTTTCTAGTAAAATAATGTTTTGAGAGGTGTCTAATGTAATGAACTGGACATCTCTGGTACATTACATTGTGAAAATCAGGTGTATGAGGTGTTTAGGGAGGTCAAGGTTACATATCCCCACCACGTTTCCAAATTTCAATTTCTGTGAATAGTTCCATCGGTGAGCAGTTCCAATGGTAGACCATTGTTAATAGTGCATCGGTAACATTCTATAAAAAGTGACATCAATGACCTTATGTGAATAGTGGCATCAGTGACCTTATGTGAATAGTGTCATAGGCGACCTTATGTGAACAGTGTCATCAGTAACCTTCTATGAACATTGTAATGGTGTGGTTCCAACAGTTAGGTTCCAATGGTGAGGTTCCAATAGTGAGGTTCATGAGCAGTGTTTTTTCCTTAGCCAAATTTCGAGTTCGTGAACAGTGATTCCAACTTCCAACATTTTCTCCCCTTTAATGTTTCCTTTGACGTAAAATGCATTTGTATCCTTGTTTTAAGGACTATAAGGTCAATTTAGTGGTCTTAACTCCTATATAAATTTCTCCTAAGGCTCTAGATACTTTTACTTAGTTAAAATGCATTGTTTAATAAGATCCTTTTTTAATGGAAAATCCATAGTTTCTTAAACCACTGCTCCATTAAATCGTCTAAAGGAATGATATATCTTCCTCCCTTGTTCTACATTCTTGTTCCCTGGTGCGTGCCACTCGATTCTTTCCTTATTCCATTTGGAGTGGTGTGATCGAACCTTATTCCTTGGATTAGTTCCCCTCTGTTTTTGGTGTAACCAAGAAGTATCGATCTATATCTGATATAAGGTATGTTCTATCATCATTCTTTTGGGTTTATCAATTCTATTTTTTCTCTCCCATTTAGGGAATGATATCTCCTTGTTCCAAATAGACTTTTCATGGGTGTTGACCAGTGTGGTGGTGTCTCTACATCCTAGTGTGGATACAGTTGTCACCAGGGGAGGAGATTGTAACCTGTTGTGTGTCTTGTCAAGAACTGTTTGAGGTTGAGAATTCATTTCTTCTCTTTTCTTTTACGTACCAATGTATGACTAGCATGTTTTATCCCACTGGATCTCAATGGAATTAATATAATAAATATTATAATAGGTTAAATTAATTGATATTGATCATATGTTGTATCCTTTTATTTTTCTTGATAGTGTTATTTCTAAGCTTGATTTGTTTATCCTTTCATTCTTGATGGAAATTGGTAAATAACGCAAAGTCTGAATTAATTGATAATTGTTTTGATAAAGATAAAGAGGCATGTAAATGAATATAGTTATTATTGTTGTAATTTGATGTTAATAAAATAGGTGCAGTAAGAATTATTAATTATTTTTGATAGCTTACTGGTTAGGATTCTCGAATAAGTAACCTACAAATATTAAATCGGTATATCCAACGTGGATAAATGAACTGATTGTTTGATAAAAGATAATTCTTTGTAGGGTTCTGAGTTACCCTCTTGCTTGTTTAAGGTCCAAGAGCCCAATTGATATGGTGTTAGATTTCATGTTTATGGTGTTGTGATGTGATACAAGATGGTTGTTGTGATAAGTGGGGGAATGGAGGCCTATTGATTGTGGCTGAAAATGACTCATAGAGCGGTGAGATGCATCGGTTTATACATGTGGGAGACAGAGAGGACACCAGGGATGATGGAACAGGTTGGATGTGAATGTTTGGATTCTTGATGTTTCTTTGATTGGTTATCTTCTTCACTTTCCCCACTACTCAAGGAACCTTGTTTTGCTTACCCTTCTTCCGAAAGGCGAAAAGACACATGGGGTATGCCATGTGCTTTCCATGTCTAGATTTTCAAGGGAGGATGGGTCTACTATATTGATATAGGTGGAAAATACATGACAGGTATTTCATCTACACACCGTGTTGACCCCCCCCCCTTGGGTTTAATAGCATAGAATGTTTTTCAAGAATGCATGGGAATATGGGAAAGTAGTGTTGTAAATAAATAATTGAATAAATGGTGTTAACCTATAGGGTTGTAGCTTCCTGGGATGCAATTCTCAGGATAGAAGACTTTGGGTGTGATGCTAATGAAATATAATGTGGAAATTGTTAATGGTTAATTAATGTTTAAAAATTAATTAATGTAAAGTGGAACTGACAAAAAAGAATAATGTAATGTAAAAAATCACATTAAATGGATGTGTCCTTATTGGATACCTAGTAATAGAAGTGGAAGTCGGGAGTCTGAGAGACATTAGAAGAAGATGAGACTAAGACTAGGTTATGCCCATAGTGTGGTTGTGAGATATAGAATATTCTGTACTTTTGTCATTCTATACTCTACTCCACACTGTCAATTATGGAAACTGACACCCTAGTGGATTCTGAGCCCTTGGTGGGTGTTTTCCCCAATATTCCGGTGGGAGGATGGATGGATGACTAACCCTATTATCCCTTCTCTCTTCTCTTGGTAGTTAAATTTGTTGGTAGAAAAATGGTTAGTTTTCCCCCATATACGTTTGTAGAAGTATGTAATGGCCTGTGGTTATTTAAACACATATATTCTGGATATAGTATCCTATGGACTACTATAGGTGTAACGTGTATATGTTGTGATGGCTTGAGGATTCTTCTTAGGGTGCGGGTTGTAATGGCTTGAGGTATAAAACCCAACGTATAATACATGTTATGCAAGCTATGGTGGATCCCAGAAATTACCTGGTTACTTTGCTTATGTGGACGTGGTGGTTTTGTTGCATGAGGTGAATATTGTGGTGCTTCGCCCAGGTATCTGCGGGCAAGCCTTCGTGGAGAGTGATTCTTAAGATGTGCGACGTTAGGGCCCAGCAGCAAACTAGTGGGGAAGTAGTAGTGGGGTACCCTTGATATTATTTTGTATATTATATACTCTTGTATGGGTTACTTTGTGATAGTATCCATTGTGAGGCGGGGAACTTAGTATATCTGTTTAGGTGATGAGTTAGTTCCACTTATTGTTCACTATATTTTAGCATGATTTATTTACTTTTTCATGAGAGACTCTGGGGAGGATTCTACTGAGTATACTATTATACTCACTGTATGTATATATAAACTGTTTTAGGTCATATAGAGCCAGTTGGAGATCAAGCTGGTTTCTACTAGCTCTGGGTTGTAGGATCTGTTCGGGCTTCTGGTTTCTATTGTTTTTAATTTATTTTGGGTATTTGTAGTATTTCCCCTTTTGGTTGTTGAAGTTTTCCTAACATTACATATTTGTACTTGATATTTCTATTATATTTTAGTCTGTGTTAGAGTTGGTTGGTGTTTATCTTATCTCTCTCTTCCCCATGTGTACTCTTAGAGGGTAATTCCTCCCATATGTGTGTTTACTATAAAATAGGTGCTAGTCGCCAACCCAAGGCATATTAGAGGTGGGACACGGGGTTCATTATCTCCCTTCTAACATTTTCAGCCCAGGAGGGGTACACTTTCTGCGGAGGGGGGTCGTGATAGCAGTTGATAAAATTAGGAAATAAGGTATAAAAATGACCCAAAACTAGTCTAAATCCTATTTTATAGGAATATTTTTACCATTGAATGTATATTATATACATTAAATCCATTATGGACACTTTATTCATTTGAAAAAAGCTGGGGAAATCCTCTCTTCAAAAAATATACATGTTTTCTACTCACCTCCCTTATAAAAGGTCACCCTCTCTCCTCCCCATCTCTTCACATCTCCGAATACATTTTTCTGAACCAATACCTATCCAAATATCTTACCAACATTCCTACCATCATCCTATAATCATTATTTTCATAATAAATTCTACTATGGAAGAAATTTTCTGCAAACAAAAATGTGATAACTGAAGAAAATGTAATGTTCATCAATGAAAATTTCATTTTATTTATTCATCAGAACCATAAAATTAATTTTATATCATGCATATATATAATAATATCAGTATCATAAATATGATGAATTATTTTTCTATTAATGGTATGACTTACAATAAAACAAACTTCCCTCAAATGGGTTATGAAATCATTGTTCATATTTATGGTGTGCTACCGAATCGAGAACCGTTGTCATTCGGTTTTCCATTACCACTTATCAATAATGGGAAAAATGATAAATAAAAATTATATATATGATATTTTTTATGTTATTATGATTATTTAATTATTATATCACACACACCTTCATTATTTTTATTTTCTGGGAATACAATAATGTATTTTATTTGTACCACAGACTACGACATCATGAAGCGATGTGATTTATTCATGCGTCAAATGAAATATATTAAGGATGGGTTTAGAAAAATATAATATATATGACATTCAAAAGATTCTGGAATTATAATATAAAATATAATTTTCTTTCTTTCAATACAAAAATTAAATGGGAATATCTTTCATGCATACGTACGACCTACAGTCTCCATGAATGGTGTTTTTAATTTTCTATTTCAATATTTAGAGATCATTAAAAATGCATATATATTGAATATATATGATATTTAAATCATTTTTATCATTCTTTAAACCATGAAACCATGATTAATGTATGAGAATAAAAATATGAAAAATCAAAACTTTTATGAAAAATAAAATGGTTCTTACCCGAAAATAATACCATGACATTGAATTGATAGTAAACAGGTAATAAATGGTCATAATAAAATAATATATTTTATGATATATATGAATATTATTTATTATTTTATTTTTAATAATATTATATGGTTTACAGTATAGTATTGAATGAGTACAATGGAAGTCAAGACTTAAGGTGATGGATTTTCATCTCACTTTAATTTTATGTGAGACACAAGCCATGTCCACCACATATTTCATTTTTATAGTGTGTATACTACCTATGAATGTATTTTTTTGATTATTTTAATTATAATTATGTGGATTTTTAAATCCATTTGAGGATATCTATTTCAGGGGGTTTATAATTGATACATTACCAAAGCACTCATGGGGTTTTTGTCTCAATGTGACATCATTGAGATGTACACACCTATGTTCTATCACAAGGTGTATATAAATCCCCATGACATGTAATATATTTAATTTTTCAACCTAATGATATTATATTCATCATTTTATTTTATTACTTCATGGGTATTATGATTAAATTTTACCAAATTGGTAAATATTTTATGTCGCAATCTCATGGTTTATCAGAAATGTTTATGAAGAAGTATCAAATGTTGAAATATCATGATCTTTTTCTAAATAATTCTCCTAAATTTTCTTCTCATCTCATTATTCATGATATATTAAATTAATGGTAACATTTTATTATTCTTTTTCAATACTGATAATTAATAAAAAATTAATAAAATCAAATTTATTTAACTATTCTATCAAAAATCAGTTTACCTTTAAAATCATATTTTCAAAAAATATATTAATAATGTAATATGATTTTTAAAATTCATTTTTACCAATGGTTTAATTTTATAAAATAATATTGGAGGAATATTTATTCCATTTTCAAAAAAAATTATTCTTTGGCTTCTACTGAAAATTTATAATTAACTTTCTTTTTTACATGTACAATAGGAATAGAATATTTTGATGTCCTAAAAAATGATTGTTCAGAGGTTCCTTTAAATTGTTTTAAAATTTATTTTCAAATAAAAAAGTTTATCCATTTATTTTCCATGTTAAAAAACATTTCTCAAAATGGAATAGATATTTTTCTAAAGAAATGTCTTAATCCATCTTTCAAAATTCTTTTCCATCTAAGATGACATAAATTGGTGTTATAAATTCTTTACTATGGATATAATCAAATAATATATTTCATATTATTTATCTAAATAGATTATGATGGGTTGTAATGATTTTTATGAAACCCATTTATCTTCCACATGATGTACCATGATAAAACACTTATGAAAACATACTTCTTTTCATGAGTTATGCAATGATGAAATCATTATGAAACATGTCTATTTTCAATAGGTTATGATAAGATTAAATTTTTATGATACCCATTTCATTTCATGGGTTATAATATGACGAATTGTTTTGATCTTTGAAACAAATACACATGGTTTTCATTATATAATAGGTGGGACCTGTATCTCTCTATAATGAATTAGGTAATGACTTATACCTCTTGAGATAGATTAGACTAGAATAGTGAGTGAACTCAATTTAGTAATATAGGGTTGGAATGTGATGTGAACATAGATCTATAATACATGGAATGAATGGGAAGTGAATCTAGTTCGGTAACAAAATGATAGAAAATGGAGGGAACCTAGTTCATTAATTATCATTTTAAATTATTATGGTTTTCGAAGTAAGCCTCAACTAATATGGAAATAATTTGTTATGATTATGTATATAAAACAAATTCCATGTCTTATGCACTCATGGATCTGGATCGTTAATTCTCTTATGACTCATGATGTATGACATACTAATATTTTTTCCATGATTCATGATTAAAATATTTGATATTCAAGGTATGGTTGTGAAATTTTATTCTCATGTTCTCATACCCAAATGATAAAGTTATGCTTAAAAATTTTCCTTTTTTAGATTACTAAGAATTTGAGATCACCAATTATTTTGTTTCCATTACCTAATTATTGAATATATTCATTATGTATGATTGGTTTAAGATGGGTTTTATTTATGAATAGCATAGTGGGAGATGATGCAG
This sequence comes from Viscum album, assembly GCA_963277665.1. Lineage (NCBI taxonomy): Eukaryota > Viridiplantae > Streptophyta > Magnoliopsida > Santalales > Viscaceae > Viscum > Viscum album. The sequence continues at coordinate 171,326,643 of OY728119.1, read as the reverse complement.
CTCCCAAATGGACTAGTGTTTCTGTTTCCAAGTTTCCAGTGGATCTGAACTATTATTGTTCTAGGATGTGTTTTTTTGTAATTCAATAATTATTGCACCAAAATTATTTAAACGATATAAATGAGAGTCCTAGGAAATTATAATGAGAATGATCCTAAAACACTTGAACCAGATATTGTTGTACCTACTAATGATCATATGGATTTTGTAACAACCCTAACAATTGAATAATTTCTGTTTCCTAAAATTTTGTGCTATTTTTTATGTACATAACTAAAATATATTATAAATGTAACGAAGTTAGTATAATTAAAATGATAATATTGTGTTTCTACTATTATATGAATGTTGGTCAACATGACTGTTGGGAACTATATTCTTAATGTTATGATTGTTGATTGTAAATAAAATGATCATGTTTAATTAATACAAAAAATAGAGTCAATGGCCTCAACCAGCAGACTCTGGACATATAGAGACCTTATGTCGGAGCTTGTGAAGGAGGTATCATAAATGGGATTTTCTCTGTACCAAGCCCAATTCGAATTCCAATACGTTAAGCATGAACAAAATTTCATACAGAAGAAGTTCAAGCTGATAGAAATCCCCACTCCTTTAATTTTTCCTAAGACATCCCAAGACTCTATCACCAATACACACCTTACTCTTAGGTCCTATGCAGGTGTTATAAGGGGCTATGTAATGAGGCCTTAGTTACATTGTGTAATCCATTTGTATAAGTAAAATTATTATTGTTTGTGAATTTAAAATGTCAAATTGAATATAGGATTCATTATAGAAGTTCCATATCATTGGTTATTTTTTGGAAAATGGTATTTTAAAATATTTTTGTTTATATTAAATTATTAATAATGTGAATTTATTTTCAAAAAATGGTCTTCTACTGTTGTGATCAGTAAGACACTAGGATTATAATTAGATCACAAAAAATAGTTAATAGTAATGTATGAAAAGAAATATTATCCTTCTAAATAATAATGTGAACAATGGAATATTAACATAACATAAGAATGAATAAATATAATTTAGGCATCTTGAATGCTACTTTGATATAGTTGCATAAGTACATAACTGTTTCAGAAATTATTAGTTAAGTATTAGTATTTTTTCAGTTAATTAGTGTTGTCACTTAAAAATAAAATATTTCATAATTAAAAACATGTTTTTATAAAATGGAGTTCATTTTTGAATTTGGAGCATCAATATTAGGTTAGGGTTAATTTTTGATATTTTTATAAATTTTTTTGTTTTTTAGTGAATATTGAAAATACAGTTTCGCGTTTCGGTGAATTTAATGAAATAATTAATGATGTAAAAATGATGTAATCATTATGGTCAACATGTGAATAGAAATATATTTTATGAGCTATCCCAAGTGGCCAATACCATGGTAAAATACAATGGGAAAGCCCATGGTTTTTAAAATACCACTAATGAGGTGTCCTGTTGAAATTAATTAAAGATCTGCTCAATTTTTCTATAAATACCAACACATTCCTTCATTAATTTCCTTCAAAATTCCTCCTAAATAAATATCTGGTCTTTATACCTCCCAAGGAGTCCTCCAAATGTTCCATAAAGCTACCCAAGTTCCCAACCATTGAGCTTTGTATGTTACTCTTCAAGGTACGAGAACCTTTCACCCCCCCACTTTTAGTAATGACTTCCTTTATGTTATGTCTTCCAGTTTCCATTTTATTATATGGTGGTATGTTCTTATATATCTTTATTAATATCCATTTCTTGTCCAATTTATTATAGACTCTTTTCACTCGCATCAACTGATTTTCTAAATTTTCAAGTGACGTTGTTAGGCAGCTGAATTTCCGTAAAAAAAATCACACCTTCTCTTTTCTTTCATGTTTCCTTTTCATGTGGTATGTCATTAAAACATCCATACCATGATATTATTTAAGTTTTATTTTGTCCCAATACTGTATTATGAGTTATTTATTAGTGGTTTACCCCTCTCCCATCTGTTTTAATGTTTTATAAAACCATGTTATATAGCTGTTATGCTGTAGAAATTTATTCTCAAAATCTATCTCTCTTTTTCACAAGAAATTATCCTATTTTATTTATATGAATAAACAAACCTATTTTGATTTTATGGGTATTAATAAAGAAATAAAAATTATATATTTTATTCTAGAATTGACACACATGATACCATTAATCTTTTCTATGGTTTATAAATGACATTACGATCATGTTTTTGATCACTTTTAAAACCACATGATTCTGAATTGAAACCCATTTCATTTCATCATTTTTTGTGAAATGTTATTTTATGATCTATGTGGGTCACGTGAAAATAATTAAATATTAAGGTTGTTCCCTGATAACACTCTAATTAATCGGGTAATTAATTTAATCTATATAGATGACAAATTTTTACGATACCTTGGTGAATAACCTTTGTAATGTTTATGACACATTGGGGATGATCCTTGGTGATATGTTCAGGAATGCCTAAATTAGATTTTTTAGCCACATTTTAAAGTTATTTTTCATGTTATTATTGTATATGATGTAACTCATTATCATACCTATACAATATCCCTCATGTTCTTATTGATATCTCTTTAGATCATATGTAAACTGTTTCACTTGATTTCCTTAATGGGCCTTCTGCTGACCATTTCCTTTGATATATGTCTCCAGGTTATGATATAACCATTAATTGTATATATGATTTTCTTTTCAAGAAGATTTTCAGGTGTATTAAAAGAATTATTTAATCTAACATGTTTTATAATCCCGGTTTTCCAAGACATAAGATATTAAATATCCTATGTTTGTAATATTTAATGAAATGTTATATAATAAAAAGGCAGGATTCCATAGTTGGTATCAATAGATAGTTTAGTTATATATGGAAATTAATAAATGAAAAATTTAGGAAGAATCTTATAGAAAAGTTTAAATATAGGTAATACTTCCTTGTATTTTGGTGAAATATTTTGTAATTGGTTTTTGAACAAATAAATCCTTTTCTAGATATGGAAAAGTGGATGTTGATCTGGCATAGATGTAACATGGAGTGATAACTCTGAAAATGAGTTTCAAGACTGACCTTGGGTATTCTGGAACATGACAATGAGCCTTTATACACTCCTGGTTTGACACTCTCAGGGGATATGTTTGGTTAATCATATTTTTTTTGAATCATTATGAAAGTGTTATAGGGGAATGTAAATGTTATTAAATAAAAATATGTTTAATCATTATGTTTTAACAAATAAATATCCAATATAGTTAAAATCTTAATAAATGATATATGTTTCTCATGATGTTTTTATTCTTTTAGAAAATAAAGGTAAATATGAGGAACTGTGAAAATGGTGACCACAATAGACCATACGCTAACAACCCTCCAATGGAAGCCGAAATGGAAACTTTCATGAGAATGATGAAATGATTAACTCAAGTTATGGTAAATAATCTAAGATACTAATCTCACCATGAAGGGAACAAAATCATGTTGATTCCATAATGCGTCGATGACCAAAAACCATTAGTACATCTACCAACCCCTTGATTGTTGAAATTTGGATCAACTCTATCAAGAAGATATTTTTTGTAATCTATTATTCAGAACAAGAGAAGGTCAGCCTGACAATTTACCATTTATATGGAGAAGCTGATAAGTGGTGGGAGATGATTAAATCCATGAGTCCAAGAGTGGAGGTTGAAGCTATTTATTGGGAAGAGTTCATAGGGATCTTTTTTAATAAGTATTTCCCTCATTCTATGGGAACAAGAATGGAGAAGTATTTTCTCGAGCTGAAGCAGAAGTAGAATAAATATGCTGAATGATAGGAGAATAACTTCATGAGAATTTCCTGTTAAAGATTAGGGTTTTTATGGATCTTAATGAGAAGGGTGATATATTATTTGGTAGACTAAGAACTCATCTACCGAAGAATCTAGCCAACCAAGACTATGACAGCTATGATTAGATCATGTAGAGTGTGATGAAAGTCAAACTAATGTTTGGAGAGATGCAATAGTCTCATAATTTTAATGAGAAGAAGGAGATCAATGGATCTAAGATTAGTGAGGAGCTTTGATCAGAGAAGAGGATGCAATCATGTACAATATTCCATGTGTAATAAATTTTGGAAGAATCATTCGGGGAACTGCTTACTCGGAAGAGGGGACTGCTACAAGTGTGGAAGTGAAGGCCATATCATGCATAATTTTCATACTTGTGTGAATCCTCAACTTCACAACACTAACAAAAACGGGAAGATAGTGAAATCCCTACATGATGTCCAATGATATAAGTTTGGACTATTTGGGAACTTTTCCAATAATTATCCAAATCCTAGGGAAGTGGAGGGGAATCACCATTATCATCTTCAATGTCCAAGGGAACTAAGTTGTACTTTTGTAATCACTATAGATGAAGCTGAAGCACTAAATTATTTTGTGGAAGGTACTCCTGTTGTTCTATTAAATATATAAAATACATTGTTAGATTTGAGTTCTACACATTCCTTTATTTCCTCCATGTTTGAAAAGAATCTAGAATCCACCCTTGAATTACTAAAAACTGAGTTATCAGTCAAGACTCCTATTGTGATTATCCAAGCATTGTTAGTTTTTAAAAACAATAGTATTTACTTTAGTGGGAACAATCTTATCACAAATCTAGTAGTTATTCCCATGTGGGAATTTTACATTATACTAGGGATGGATTAGCTCTCAATGTATAATGATAAGATCCAATGCAGAAGCAATGAAATATTATTAGTCTTGAATGTTAACCCTATAGTTATCTTCCAAGGAGAGATATATCAACCATATCTTTTTCTATAAGAACCACCTATATCCTAATTTATGGAGTTGATCGGTGAGGAAGATGAAAGAAATGAGAGTATAAGGATAGAAAATGTCACCATTATCCAGGAATAAATTAAAATATTTCCTTAGGAGTTACCCAGACCTCCCCCAGAAAGATTTTTAGAGTATTACATTGAACTCGTACCTAGAACTCATCCGATATCAAATAACCCGTATAGGGTGGAAAATTTGGAGATATAATAATTAATGAAAAAACTCCAAGTTATTTTGTAGGAGGGGTTTAATAAACTGAGTTTGTCACCTTGGGGAGAACCTTTTATCATTGTGAATTAGAAGGCTGGATCAATTTGGCTATGCATTAATTATAGATAATTGAATGGGATCACTGTAAATAACAACTACACTCTTCACATAATTTATTACTTGTTTTACCAACATCGTGGGGCTCAATTATTCTTTAAGATTTATCGTCGATATGGTTATCATCAATTGAGGGTGAAAACAGAATATATTCCAAAAACTAACTTCTAATCAGGATATGAGAATTATGAGTTTGTAGTTATTATCTTCAAATGGACTAATGCACCTTATATATTTATGGAATTGATGAAAAGAGTCTTTAAAGACTACCTTCATAACATTGTGGTAGTTTTTATTGATGATATTCTGATATATTCAAAAAGTACCTAGGAGAATGAGGATCATATAAGAGTTATTTTGAAAACTATATGGAAGGATAGGCTTTTTGGAATGTTCATCAAATTTAAATTTTGGTTAAAAAAAGTTTCTTTCTTGGGGATCATTGTAACAAATGAATGAATCCTAGTTGACCCTACAAACATAGTGTTTGTACAGTAGTCGCCTCATATTACATCAATAATTGATATTTTTATCGTATTTTAATTGTATTAGAGGGATATTATATGACTTTTGTGAAAATCTTTTCATGAATTTGTAATCCATTTACCAAGTTAACTCAAAAAGGATCAAGTTCCTCTAGACAAATCATTGTGAGGAAAATTTCCAAAAGGTGAAGAAGAGATTCGTTACTGCACCCATGTTAACTCTTCTATCAAATGGAAAAGGATTTGTTATTTTTAGCGATGCATCTATTAAAGGTCTTGGGTGAGTCCTCAAGAAAAATGATAAATTCATTGCTTATTCATCTCAACAATTGAAGACTCATTAGCAGAACTATCCTATGCTTGATCTGGAGCTGGCTACGGTCGTTTTTGCTCTGAAGATATGGAGGCACTTTCAATATGGGTAAAAAGGTGATATATACACATACCGTTAAAGCTTTATATATATTTTCACACAAAATCAATTAAACATGAGAAAAATGTGACGGTTGGATCATCTTAAAGACTATTATTGTTAAATTCATTATCATCCTGGAAGAGAAAACAAATTCACTGATGTATTAATAAGGAATGGGCCAGTTGTTCTATACATGATGAGGATTAAAATATGGATTTTGATAAATGACCTAGTAAATCTAGTCATGGGAATTATAAGAGAAGGGACATTATCAACCCTAACCTAAATGCTTTCTCAACCATCATTAGTAAAGTATATCAAGAAGGATAAAAAATAGGATCCTTCATTGCAGAAGAAGTTTGAGTCTATGAAGGATGGGAAGTTTCCTGGGTTCAATATTGATCTAGAAGGTGTACCAAAATTTCATACAAGACTACGTGTTCCCTCTATTTCAGAAATAAAGAAGGAGCAGATGGATGATTCTCAATGCTCTACTTTCTATATACATCCTTAAATCATGAAAATTTATAGGGAACTTAGTGATCATTTTTTGTGGGATATTATGAAAATTGATTTTGTTGAATACACATCACGGTTCCTAGTATGTCAGCATGTGATGGAAGATCGACAAATTATTAAAAGGGAATTGCAACCACTGCCTATACCCACATGTATGTGGGACAATATGACAAAGGAATTTGTCACTAGTCTCCCAAGAACTTCCAAAGTAAAAAATGTGATATGTGTTATTGAGGATCGTCTCACCATGACTTCCCAATTTGTCTCTATTATGGAATATTTCTCTCTTGATCAACTTAGTAGGATTTACATAAATGAAGTGGTAAGTATTCATGGAGTTTCATTTTCTATCGTATCTAATCATAATCCAAGGTTCACTTCAAAATTCTAGAGAAGTCTTCAAAATGATCTGAGTACCAAATGAAATTTCAGTACAGCCTATCACCCCCAAATTGATGGCCACTCTTAAAAGACTATTCAATCACTCGATGTCATGATGAGAACATTACCAATGAAATTTAAAGGGGGATTGGATCAACATCTCCATTCGTTGACTTCTCGTACAACAACAACTTCCGCTCGATCATTCAAATGGATCTTTATGAAGCTCTATATGGGATTCAATATATAACTCATAATGTTGTGATGAAGCTAGGAAGTGATAGATTCCTGAGCCTAAAATTGATCAAGAGATGACAGAAAAGTTCCATGCCATCCAACAACACATTAAGGATGCTCAGAGTCGGAAAAAGAGATATGATGATAACCATTGGAGGGACATGGAGTTTTATGTTGGTGATAAGGTAGTTCTTTTAATTTCACATTAGAATAGAGTAATGAGGTTTGGGGAAAATGGGAAGCTTATCCCAAGGTATATTGGACCCTATGAAATCATTGATCACATAGGATCAATGGCCTTTTGGATTAAACTTCCTCTAAATATATCACTAGATCATGATGCCTTCCATGTATCCTTCTTGAGGAAGTACATACTAGAACCTTCACATGTACTAAATATAGAGGTTGTAAAACTAGAAAATATCCTTTCTTATGAAGAGAAGTTGGTGGAGATCTTGGAGTATAGGGACTATGATCTACACAACAAGACAAAACACCTAGTTAAGGTGTTGTGGAGGAACCACTAAGGTCAAGAAGCCACATGGGAACTAGAGGAGACTATGAGGCGGAAGTACCCACACCTTTTCTTTTATGAGGGTACGAGTTAAAATTTCAGGTACAAATTTATTTAAAGGGGGGGTGGAATGTAACAACCTAATCTTTTGAATATATTTTTTTCATAAAATTGTGTTCTATTTTATTTTGTACTCAGTAAAACTATATCCATTTATTAATGAAGTGAGTATAATTAAAATGAAACCATTGGGTTTCAACTATAATATGATCGTTGGTCAATATTAATGATGGAAACTATATACTTAACATTATAATTATTTATTATAAATACAAATTATCATGGTTAATTAATATAGAAAGAAGTGTCGATGGCCTCATCCAATAGAATCGGATCGTACGAAGCCCAGCTGTTGGAGCTTGGGAAGAAGGTTACATTACCGGGCTTTCTATTAGACCAAGCCCAAGACGATCTTCAACATGTTAAGGTTGAACGGAATCACATAAGGGGGAATTTCAAGCTGATATAAATCACCACTCAGGAAATGTTGTGTGAGCCAGCCCAGGATTCTATCACCATTGCACACCATACTATTAGTTCGTATATAAGCATTATATGGGGATATGTATTGAGACATTAGTTACTTTGTGTATTCCTTTTGTATTGATAAAATTGTAATTATTAGTTAATTTAAAATTTAGAAATAAATATAGGATGAATTTATAGAAGTTCCATATCATTTGTGATTTTTGGAAAAAGGTAATTTTAAAATATATTTTTTCAACTTTATATAATTAATAATGTGAATTTATTTTCAAAAAATGTTCTTCTACTATTGTAATTAGTATGAAATTTAGAGTCTAATAATATCAATTTATTTTTTAGTGAATAGTAATGTATGATTACGAATATTACACTTATGAATAGTAATGTGACTAATGCAATAGTAGCCTCACTTAGGAAAGTATAAATATAATTTAGGAATCTCGAATGATAATGTGATATTATAGCATACGTAAATAACTGTTTCATAAATTTTTAGTTAAGTAATAGAATTTTTTTAGTTAAATAGTTTATTTTAATTAAAAATTAAATATCTCATTATTATAAAATTATTTTCATAAAATTGAGTTCATTTTTGAATTCAGAACATCAATATTAGGTTAGGGGGAATTTATGATATTTTTATAAAATGTTTTGTTTTTCAATAAATAGTGAAAATACAGTTTTGAGTTTCTATGTATTTAATGACATCATTAATGATGTAACAATGATGTAATAATTCTGGTCGACTTTGGAATAAGAATATATGTTATGAGGTGTCCCAAGTGGCCTATATCATGGAACAATATAATTGGCAACCCCATGGTTTTTCAAATACCACTAATGAGGTGTACCTGGGAAATTAAGTAAATATTCCCTCGCTTTTTCTATAAATACCAACTCATTCCTTCATTCATTTCATTCCACGTTCCTTCTCAACAAATCTCTAGTATTTTTAGCTCACATTGAGTCCTCCTAACATTCTCTCAAGCCCCTTAAGGTCCCAACCTTAGAGCTTTTGATGTTACTCTTCAAAGTAAGGTAACCTTTCCCCCTCCTCTTTTAGTTATAACATCCCTTATGTTATGTCTTGTAGTTTCCATTTTATTATGTGGGGGTATGTTCTTCTATATCTGTATTACTATCAATTTCATGTAAAATTGATGAGAGCTCCATTTCTCTCTCATCATCTAATTTTATGAACTTTTATGTGATTCCATTAGGCTGCCAAATTTTCGTATAAGAAATTGCATATTCTCTTTTCTTTCGTGTTTCCTATTCATGGGGTATTTCATTGAAACATCCATACCATTATATTATTTATGTTTTAATCTATCCCTATACTATATTATGAGTTCTTTATTATGGCTTTTCCTTTTTCTCTTCTCATTTAAATGTTTTATAAATCCGTGTTATATAGTCGTTATGCTGAAGAACTTTTGACTCAAAATCGATCTCTCTTTTTCTCAAGAAATTCCTTTATTTTATTTATATGAATACCCAACACTATTTTTTTTTGATAAGAAGGAAAAATAACATTAATGAAGAAGATAAATGGACGTACATATGCAAATCCAAGAAGGGAAATTGTCTAGCCAGAGCTGGTTGACATCGAAGGGGCCTGAGGCCACCAGCTAATGGGCCGCATTGTTTCCTTCCCTTTTGGTAAAGGATAATGAGCATTAAGAAAATCCTTGGAGAAGCACCAAAATTCTCTTGATGATGCAGCCAAATGGATGGAGTTCTCCGTCGTTGTGGTTAATAGCATTGATAACGGTGAGGCAGTCGGACTCGATGATGATATCAAAACATCCACGTTCCATAGCGAGCATCAAACCTGCCAGGATGGAAGAGGCCTCAGTAACAGAGGGTTCCCAGAAGGCATGGTGTGATTCATGTTTTGCATCAATGATTTGACCCATGTGATTTCTGGCCAGCAGACCGAGAGCAACGATCCCATCCTTAGGGAGAGACGTGTCCACGTTGAGCTTTAGAATCCCTTCCAGTGGGGGATTCCAGTGAGGGGGACAGGAGGGGGTTTCACCTGGAAACAAGTGTCCTTTGTGGTCCTTCCAACCCTCAATCCATGACTTAGCCTGTTCAAACCATAATTCGGGAGGTTTATGATTGTGGTGAAAGACAGCATCGTTACGCCGTACCCAAATGATCTATGCTAGGGTGCAGAGTGAGCCTACGTCGTTCGGTGAGAGAGAGGAGCACCAACGCATCAGAAGATTTGGGAGGGTAGAGATAATGTCAAGTAAAGTATATGAAGTCGGGCCCCATTTATTCTAAATTTCCTTAGCTCTCGGGCAGTGAATGATAGCGTGCAACGGAGTTTCTAGAATATTCGGGAAGAAGGGGCAAGACTCAGCACTAGCCAAATGTCGGTAAACGAGCAGGCTCATGGTAGGGAGGGTGCCCATGCACACCTACCACCAAAATTGGAGTATTTTTTGGGGGACGTTGAGCTTCCAAATCGATTTCCAAGTTCCCTCTTCCCGGTCGCCAGAGTGGTTGCCAAGAGAACGTCTGTAGCCGGATCTCACCGTGTAGTCGCCCGAAGTGTCATTGGTCCAGAAAAGATGGTCGGGGCCTGCATCTGGGACCCAGGGGATGCACAGGATAATTATTTGGTCGCTTTCATTAAACCATTCATTTATCTTTTCCAGATACCACCCCAGTCCCTGGTCTGAATGGAGGCAGTTGACTGTGGCGTCTTTATGTTTCTAAGCACTTTTAAAACGTTTTAATTTTGAAATAAAACCCATTTCATTTATTCTTTTTTTTGTTATTTATGAATTGTTTTTTATGATATATGTGGATAATATGATAATAAATACATATTAAGGGTGAAACCTAATATATCTCCAATGCATTGGGTAAATAATTTAATCTCTAGAGATGACATGTTTTATGACATATTGGTGAATAGACTTGGTAATTTTTAAGAAACATTGGGGATAAAATATGGTGATAAGATCACGAATGTATATATTAAATGTTTTAGCCACATTTTCAAGTTAGGTTTCAAGTTATAATTTTCTATTATATACCTTTTTATCATTCCTTTACGACATCCCTCGTGTTCTTATTGATATCTCTCAAGATAATATGTAAAGTGTTTCAAATTTTTTCCTTAATGGGCTTCTGCTCACCCTTTCCATTGATGTGTGTCTCTAAGTTATAAGATTTATTAATTTTTATTATGATGAACATTTCACGAAAATTTCAAGGGGATTAAAAGAAGTATTTATGTTACCGTGATTTATTTTCCAGGTTTTCCAGGACACTATACTTTAAAGATCCACTATTTGTAAAATGTAATGAAAGGTTATGTATTAAAATGGTGGGATTCCATATATTTTAATTGTAAGGATAGATTTCTAATGTTCATGCAATCCACAGAATGATATACAATTCTCATAGTTCCTTTGGTGTATAAACTAACTAGAATGTTCTATCTACAGCATCTTCCTACCATCCCTAGGGATGAAGGATCCAAAGTATTTTTGTTCTAGATGAAGTTAATTCAAATGTTCTTTAAGTTTCATGAAAAACACAAGGATAAAAATTTGAAGCCTTCTCTAAACCTGCTTTGCGGACCTATAAATAATTGATGGGATATTATGGAGAAATATGGGTAGTAAGTCATTTTATCTCGGAAGGAATTCAAGGTTATGTTTTTGAGAAACTTCAATATTGATGTGTTGAGTGATGAAAAGGCTCATGAGTTCATGCACCTATCACAAGAGTGAATGTTAGTGATAGAAAATGATGGATGTTTCAACAACTTATATAAAATTTTACTATCTTTGGCTGTAGGTGATATCTCGAACGTAGGATGTTTTCAGGATCAGATTCACTATGAGATCAGGTCATAGGTTAACATTTGTTTTTCATGAGTGGAGTTTTGAAAGTGATGAATAAAGAACACACCATGAAAGATAATATATGATAGGTCCAAACCATCAGTCATTCTATTTAACCAGGGTTAATTGGGAGAACCTATTTTGGTGGAAAGAAGCCCACATATGATTGTTTTTTCCATTGGAAATTGTGGAATTATTAGGCAAGGTAGTGGTCATCCAAATCCGAACCATTTTATGTTGAAGTGATATCATTGTGTATTGTTTTTCTAGAATTTGTATCATTGTATATACCCTACTTTGGAGTGCCATGATTATGATAGTATGGATCACCGTCATGGGTTTTTTAAGGAAATTTAGTAGTAGAGTCGTGGTAGAGTATTAGGATAGGTACCAGAGTTCAGAAAGGACATTGATACCCCTAAAAAGACTAGTAGTTGGATTTCCACTAGAAGTTAAGGTTGAGGAAGGGGATATAGATCCCCAATGTATGAGTGGACTTAACTGGTAGATAGATTAGTGTATCATATTCATACTAGAGCCCATGGAAGAATATAATGTTAACTACACACTATAAATTCTACTCTGACTAGTTAGATGTAGGACCTTCTACCATTAGAGTTATGATTATTCTTTCATATATGCTTTCTTGTTTTTTTGATATAGTAGAATCACATTCCATAATATTTTCTCTTTCCAAAAATAGTTTTTTCTTATTTGTAAAAAATGATGGTGTTTTAACCATTTATTCACCATTAGAAGTGAGTTTATGGAATATAAAACATTTCATGGTGTGTTATTTTGAAATTTTTAGTTACCATTTTTCTAGGAGCTATTGTTTCTAGAAATGAATGGTTTTGATATGATTTTTTGTATGGATTGGCTAGTTCTATAAATGTATCATATCATCTTTTAATAGAGTATTGTTAATTTTCCATCTCTAGAAGGCAGAAACCACTTTCTCCACGGTGAGTTGGATCTTTAGGTTGTTTATGTAGGACCAATTCAATGAATATTTGATTTTTTCAAGTCATAGATAACATGACATGGTCTGGATAATAGTGGAATGTAGCAATAAACGTTTCCTCCAGTGAAATACTATTTTCATAACAACATTTTTAATTATTTTAATGGATTACATCCAGATCAGGCAACCAAGTTCATGATTGAGTTGGTACTGGGTGTAGATCCATTTCACATTCCACCTTATAGGATGGAATCAAGAGAGATTCATGAGATTGAAATTATGTTGGAAAACCCAAATTACAAGGTTTTCATATAACCTAGTACGACATCATGTTTTTTCTAGTTCTTTATTCCAATAAGGCTGATGGGATGTTGTGTTTATGTGTAAATTATCATAGATCAAACAAGATGACAGTCAAGAACTGATGTCCTCTTTTTCACATCAATGATCTCTTCGATCAACTGAGAGGTTACAAGATTTTCTCCAAGTTTGATATAAGATAATCATACCAACATTTGAGGGTGAGATCATTGGAAATACTGTAGAATGATTTTAGGAGAAGGAATGGATTTTTATAGTTTGATGTGATGTTGTTTCACCTGAAGAACACGATGAATGTATTCATGGCCATGATGAACTAGGTATTTTATCCTTTTGATGATCGGTTTTTGGTGGAATTTTCGATGACATATTAGTGTACACTCAGTAAATACATTATGATTCCCAACATCTTGAAATAATCTTGAGTACATTTATAGGGAACCATCTTTACACTAGGCAATCTAAATGCAGTTTCATAATTGATAAATTTGAAATATTAGCCCATGTTATCTCAAAGGATGGATTATTAGTGGAAATAGAAACGTTTTTAACTACCGTATCTTAGTATTAGTCCAAGAATTCCTCTGAGATTTAGATTTTTTTGGTCTTATTAGTCTTTTATCATTGCTTCATCCAGTTCATCTTCTATCTCGCAACACCGAGCTCCGGGATGACTAAGAAAAGAAAGAAATTTTTTTCATCAGATTCTATTGAAGGGTATTTTTAGGAAATGGAGATTAGGATAACCATAGAACTAATCCTCACCTATCCTATACAGGATAAGGCATATATTGTGCACTATGATGCATCCAAATTTGGACTCAGATATGTTCTGATGTAGGAGGATCGAATGGTTCCTTATGGATCTAAATGGTTGATAGCACATGAGATTAAATATACCAATCACAATATAGAGTTACTTGTGGTGATTCATTCCCTAATATATCGAATAAATTGTCTTATGGGAATGTGGTTTGTGATGTACATAGACAACAAGTGCATTAAGAACATCTTTTCCCAGTGTGACAAGAGCCTTTGATAGAGCAAGTGGGTCAATAATCTGTAGTATTTCAACATTGAGTTACCTAGTACATTATGAAAGGGAAATTTCATTGCCTTATCGATGATCTAGAAGAATAAGTTAGAGGTATTTTTTGATTATTTTAAATATTGGTGGATGATAGAACTCTTTACAAACATGAACTTAGATATAAAATTATCCTAGGGTTGAATATCTCTGACTTCTAAATCTATTATACCCATTATTTTAGACTGGATCGTGACTAATATGTTATAAGATTCATAGGGATTATCACTGGAGGATAATATATATGGTTCAGTGACACCATCATGTTGGTCTCTTTGTAGTGGCTATTTGAATAATTTTTATGGATATGTATGGGTTATAATGGGAATACATGAAGGTACGATGAGAGAGTTTCATAATTCTAGATGGATAGTACATTCTAGTTTAACATAGAAATATATTGATCTCCATTTATAGTACTTATGGCTTGGAATAATGAAATAGGGGTGGCATTTGTGTAAAGATGTTTCACCAATCAGAAAGTAAAGGCTGAGTGGCAGAGGCCAGTTGGGTTGTTGCGGCCTCTTCCCATTATGGAGTTGAAAGAGGATGATGTCACTAGGGATTTTGTGATAGGATTAACATGTAAACATCACAATAATGAAGTTTTATTGTAGAATGTTGATGTATTGCTAATGGTATCCCGCTTCTTTCGTATTATGAATACCTTCACCATTAATAGTCTTGGTGTTCATTAGGTGCAATAGATAGCTCTACTGTACAATGTTATAAGGATTGTCATTTCTGATAGAGATCCTCATTTCGTGTCTCTATTTTTGAATTGTCTTTATAAGGCTTGGGGATTTAAAATTTTTCATATAATAGACTATCATCCTCCTAAAAATATACAATCAAAAAAATGATTCAGATTCTAAATGATGTGTTGCAGTCATATGTTTTTTATTTTGATTTTTTGTGGGAGCAACATTTACAGTCTTGGAGTTCCCTTATAAAAAAATATTCTATACATTATTCCAAATGGAACCTTTTTAGTCTCTTTATGTATGTTAATAAAATTATCTTCTTCATTGGAATAAGGTGGGTGAGTGAATTCCTATTACACCTAGTATCGTGCAGGAGATATATAAGTAGTTTCCATTGACCAGGATCTTGTTGGTGACCTCGTAGATCAAGAAAAAATATTATTCTTACTACAATAGAAGCCCTTAGGTGTTTTATTTTTGCATCATGTTTTCCTTCAGGTGTCACCTAGGTTAGGGAATGTTATATTAGAAATTAGGGGAAGCTAGTACCTAGTTTTTTTATCTATTTGATATAGTGTAAAGGATCAGTTCGATGGTGTATTGAATAGCCTTTCTACAGTGCTATAATTTCATGCAAGATATGTCTCACATGTCGTAGCTTTAGAGATATCATCTAGACCCATCTCATGTGGTAGATGTATATAACATTGAGCATGGTGTAAGAGAATCCTATGAGAATAATTAGATATGTTTTGTGGACCATTGTTAGAAATATCCATGTGGAAAGACTATACCTTTAGATTGAGTTTAGTGGTATAATGAGCATGTTCAAGAGGATACCTGGGATACATAATATAATATTCTAGGAAAGTGGATAAAATTTTTCACTGAGACACCATAATGATTATTGGGTAAAATTGGGGACGAGCTATTATATGGTGGGGTGGTTGTAATATCTCATCCTTTTTAGGTCTATCCTTATTTGATTTTTCATTCTTCCTCTTTTGTTTTTGGATTTAATTCTTCAAATCATGGTGGGAAAGTCACTTTTTGAGATGTATATAATTTAATGGGAAAATGAACTAAATTTTGAGGCTGTATATTTTTTGAATTAATATATTTCAGTTATAAACATGTTAAAATGGGATTATGTGTGTTATCCATGAGTCTAGAAGGATTTATAGATGGTTTGGTCTCTTCTATTGAAGATAGACCAAGTTTTGTATTCTAGATATTTACAAGCTTTGATTCTATTACATGACATGTATATGTGGCCAAGGAGGCATCCTGAACTATTCAATGATGTGAAAAAGATACATGACACAAAATTGGTTCATGTTGTGTAATTATTGATTTCAGTTGTTTTAACTTAACATGTAGTGTTTTTTAGTGTAACTCATAAATTGATAAATAAATGACATGAAGGGATTACATTTTCTGTATTTATCAGGATCAATGGTTTTAGAGCCGCACTGTGCATATGAACATTATCCATCTATGTGAGTCTCCCCTATCCCAAAACCTAATGAAAGTAAAGGTTATTCTTTAGCCATCACTTTCCTTCTGGACATCGTAATCATGTTCTCAATCTATAGTGAGTGATTCCGATTTTGTTATACCCCATATTCCTCTTATTATATTTTCTCACATTGTAATATCTGGAATTTTTTTGGAATCGGGTTCTAATCTTATGTAATATAGATTATTTCTTATGATATTATTATATTTCATTTTCATTTGGTGTTCTTGTTATAGATTGTTTCTTGAATTATCTATTATAGGTATGTGGTCCAAAAACCCTATAGTTAATTAATAATTTTTATATATTTTTATTATTGTACGACTATTTCAGAACAAAATGAGCATTAAATAATGGAATATTGGGTTATAAAAGATATATTTTTTTGACTACCCTTAGATTCCTTTGGATCAAATAGTGTTGCGATCTAGAATGTGGCTACCCGTAGGGAAAACATAGCCCTGAATAATAATGAATTTTCTAATAGAATTAAATGTGAGATATAATTACATGAAATATTAAATGATTACATGTGATAGATTCACCCTCAAAAAATTAATTAAGGAATAATTTCATGACTAATGGTTTCTGGATGTATAATGGGCGTGAAAAATTGTGTGTTAACGTCTTAAGATAATTTGATAAATGAATGGTAAATTGAAAGGAAAATGGTAATTTTCTAAATTAACCATTGTGGGTGTTGAAATTATGATTTTTTATTATTTCATTTTTTATTTGTTATGTGATTGTATAATGAAAGTTTTATATAAAGGTCCATTTGAATTGATACTGAAATGGTTATATAAAGGGATTTTCATGGTATTCTGAAATGATTATATAAAGGGATCATACTAGTATACTAAAATACTAATACATAGATCTTAGACTAGAATGCAGAAATGCATAGGTAAAGGTCCTTTATCGAAATGTTGAATTTATTATATTGAGTACTTTATATTTTGATATGAAATTCATATACAGAAATATTTTCCTAGTTATTTGATTATTTCGTGGTTCTTTGGTTATGGTTGGAATGGATATACTGCAATATCAGAGATATTTCAGCATGGTGTTTATGGAGGTTGTTGTTTTATGATATTAATTTTTCAATTAATACACCTATTTATCACTTTATTGTATGCACTTGTTATTTGTATAGTTTTGTATAGAAATAGTTATGTCAACCTACAGAGTTTTACCCACACCCTATTCAAGTCGTTATTTGGTAACCAAGTTGATTTCTGGATGGATGTTTAGATAATGGAAAGGGGCCTTGTTTTTATTGTTTTTTACTTGATGGGTTAGAGCCAAGAGATTATATTGACATGGGTTTCAAAATAATGGTCTTTTGAAGTTATATGTTTCATCATATCCTTTTATTTGTATTATATTTAATTTTACTTTTAGATACATTCCATCCTATCATTATAATTTTCACTATTATTTGATTTATTACTTCATCCATTACCTTCATGTAGTATGATGTTTTTCATCCAATATTTCAATTACTATGATTTTAATTATTATTTTTTATTTCCACAATATAGTAACTATGTACCATATGGTATTGTATCCCCATTATATTCATTACACCCTCACTACTAGTTTGAATTCTCTGGTGTATGGGGAGGCACACTTCCAATATAATAACATACCTAATTTGGCCCAGTGGGAGTGTACCAGCTTAGGGGTAGTTATATTATTTGTCCTTCACCAATGAATTATCTTCACAAGGCTCGTGAATGTTTACTTATATGAATCTGGTGCTATGTTAATTGATTTTTCCATGTCTCATGACTTATGATCCATTTTTTAATGGGTATTAATTTTCTTATGTTTTACTCATGAACATTGATTATGAAATGATAACCTTATGTTAATCTTATGTTCTTATATGAAATACAATTTTTAATGCTTATGTTTACCATTACTACTCATTTGAGCTCACCCTTCTTATGTTTATTATTTACCTGGGTTATGATGAATGATATTCAATTAATTTTATATATAATGGTTTCATTTGTAATTAATTTTCTGGTATATGTTTAATAATTAATGTGGAATAATAAAATATGGTTATAGTGTGAAAAATACTCTCTTTATGACATGTGTAATGATATATAATAGTTTTTCCGAATTATCTAAAAATATAAGCCTAAATGTTCGTTAATGTTTTGTTATTAAATAAATAAAAATATTGTTCTTAACACAAGATCTAGCATCATGGGTTTATGGTTATTATACACTATAAATGTAACCCTCAAGGATTTATGATATTTGAGATTAGTTAGGTTGGCCTAATGTATAATTTTCATGCCTAGAAACACATAAAGTCACTCAAGAGGAATAAAAGTTTGTTCACATGTTGCAAGCCAAATACAAACACTTATCATGCAATATAATCCGCTTATAACAATACCTCATTAAGAAGGTTCTATACCCATATCATTAACCATGTGATTGATACACAATTGTTTAATTTTATTTAATAAACGCGTCCACACACCATTCCCATCAAATTAAATATGAAAGATTAATTTCAATAAAATATATGAAATATCTACTTTCCTAAAAATGGAAGAGATAAGTCCCTTCAAAGTGTAATTCACTGATAGAATACCTATCTTGAGGTATCTAACATGCCCATATTCACCATTAATATATGGAAACACAGTTTACGGCAATACATCTATGTAAACAACTAATGATAGGTATTAATAACAATCATAATGTCTAAGTATCATTACACATGCACAAAAATATGAATATCTAAAGAAACAAAAATATGTGGATGTAAATCCAATAGGCCTTGAATTAAAATTTCTATTATTTCATATTTTTATTTATAAAATTCATTAAATGAAGTTCCATCCACTTATGATTACTCAAACCTAAAATTATACATCATCAATATACTATAAGATGATCAGGCCCTATTATTAGACTGGGCATAGGTATATCATAATTGGTTATTAAGGTTCTCATCATAGAGGGGAATTACCTTTGAGTACTTCAATGTTACCAATGCAGTAAGAAATTATAACATTAATTTTATGTAAAATAACAAACAATACATGTTATGAAATTCAATTAATATTTATTTTTGTTAATATACATGTAATCAAACGTATGATGATATTATGTCAAGGAAAAACAAACCCACATTTATTGGATGTGGTTTTTTAAATGAATCAGGTAGTGGAATGGACATGATTTATGCTCATACTAGCCTATGATAGGTGAACTATCTTTTAATTTAGTGTTAGGAAATTGTAATCAATTGTTATTAAATTATCACTTTTTCATGATATGATTCTATAAGTAATAAAAATATCCATCTGAATGTGATATCAATCTCCAGTAATTTCAATATGAATTTACAAAATAGTAACGACTATATCCATACCTTATGGAGTTCCACAACTAGTTGATTGAGATTACTATGAAAATATCATCACTAGTGGAAAAAATTCTTAACATGTCGGTATTTTTCATGTCGGTTTGATATAACTGACATGAAAATCTGTAAAAATAGGTTTATCACGTCGGTTATTTCATATATGACATGAAAAAACATTGAGTATCATTTTATTATGTTGGTTATTTTATAAACAACGTCATGAAAACTGATATAAGCTTTATCACGTCAGTAATTTTATAACAGACCAAATATATCGAATCTCTACACTTCATCACATCGGTTATAAAATAACCAACCTAATAAAGCTAATCTCAGTAATTTTCCACGTCGGTTATCAAAATAAATGACATGATAAAGCTCTATTTAACACGTCGGTTATTTTATAACTGACTTGGTAAATTGTTTTCTTCGTCAGTTATTAAATAACAAATGTTATAAACATAAATAAGTAGTTCACCATGTCAGTTATTAAATAAATGACCTGAAAAATATTTTAAATGATTTATCGTACCCTGTATTTTGTCATTCTGTTTTCTTCGATCGGGTGATGTGCGACTTGTCTCTCTCGTGTGGAAAACCTAGAAAGGTTTCTTCGAAGTTGTTCCCTCCAGCCTCATTTTTCCAACATCATTCTTTATATTTATTATCAAAATATCTATATGGTCGACTTTCTCAGTTTTGGTTTTTATTTTTCGCGATGCCATAAACTAGTTTTTTGAGATGTTATTTTTCATTGTTCTTTCAATCATGGTAAATTTCATAGCGTTTATTTATACCATTCTAAATTCATTTCTGAAAAAATAATCATATGGAAGTAATATCATGCATGTTTTTTAATTTTGTGTGTTCTATCATCTGTGTGTGAAAGTACAAGGGGCTTCTAAGGGGGTAAGGGTTGTGCAAGTGGGTGGGGGTGTCTTGGGGGGATGGGGAGTTTGTCCAGGGGGTGGGGGTGTCCAGGGGGCATCAAAGGAGTGAGGGTGGTGTCCAGGGGGTGCGGGGGCTATTCAAGGTGGTCAGGGTGTTCAAGGGGGTGGGGGTGTCCTGGGGTGTGGGGGTTATCCAAGGGGTAAGGGTGTCCAGGGGTGTGGGGGAGGTGTCCAGGGGGGTGAGTGGGTTGCCCATGGGGGTAGGGGTGTCCAGGGGGTGGTGGTGTCCATGGGGGTGGGGGATGTCCAGAGGGATGGGGGCATGTCCAGGGGGTGGGTGCTGTTCAGAGGGTTTGGGGCTGTCCAAGGGGTGGGGTGGGGGATGTCTAGAGGGTTGGGGGCTGCCTAAGTGGGTGGTGGTGTCTAGTGGGTGTCCAAGGGGGTGGGGGTGGTGTCCAGGGGTGAGGCGGCTTTCCAATGGTGTAGGGGTGTCCAGGTATGGGGGTGGTGTCAAGGGGGGTGAGAGGGATGTCCAGGGGGCTGGGGGTGTCCAAGGGGGTAGGGGTGGTGGTGGGGTCCAGGGGGTGGGGTGTCCAGGGGGTGGGGTGGTGTCCAGGGGGTGAGTGGGTTGTCCATGGGGGTTTGGGGTTTCCAGGGGTGGGGGTGGCCAGGGGTGGGGGGATGTCCCAAGGGGTTGGGGGGTTGTCCCGAGGGTGGGGGTTGTCCAAGGGGGTGGTGGTGTCCATGGGGTGTGCAAGGGCTGTGTGTAGTGTCCTGGGGTGATGGTGTGTTCCAAGTAGGTGGGGTGTCGAGGGGTGGGGGTGGTGTCCATGGGGTGATGGGGTTGTCCTGGGGTGGGGGTGTCTAGGGGGTGTGGGGTGTCCAGGGGGTCCAATGGGCTAGGGGGTGGGGGTGGTGTCTAGGGGGTTAGGGGGATTTCCAATGGGTAGGGTTGTCTACGGGGTGGGGGTGGTGTCCAGGGGGTGAGGGGGCTGTCCAGGGGGTGGGGGTGTCCAGGGGTGCCCAAGTGGGTAGGTGGTGGGGGTGTTGTCCAGGGGGTGGGTTGTCTAGTGGGGTGGGGGTGGTGTCCAGGGGGGTGAGTAGGATGTACAAGAGGGTTTGGGGTATCTTAGGGTAGGGGGTGTCCAGGGGGTGTAGCCAAACCGTGCCCATTGCCCATGTTCTTTATAAATGTATTTTTTTACCATTTCCCGTATCAAATTTTAACAACAAAACGCCTCTTTCTCCCCCATTTGGAACATGAAACCCTAGGAGTATCCTCCCCATCTTCTTCAGGCCTCTCACCTCTTTCCAATGGTGATTCTAAGTGGTTTCTATAATTTTGGGAGTGATTTTTTCGTATAATATCTTTCTTCTCCCTCCAATTCTTTCTTCATTTTTCTTCTTAGTTTTTCTTCGTTATTATTGGTTCCATTGGTCTAGGGTTCTTGTTTCATTGATTCTAAATTTAGGGTTTTTTCTTGTAATGATTATTCTTGGTATTACATGCTTATTTGGACCTTCCTGAATCCATTTTGATTGGTCATCATTGAAGGCGTCTTGGATTGAGGTATGTTTCCATATGTATTGGCCATTAAATTTAAGAATAATTTATTTCATGATGTTTATACCTTGATTTGATGCTTGTTAAAAATATATAATTTTTTAAAATATTAGATGAATTAAATCAAGTTGTATTCCCATTAAATTACATTTTTTTGAATTATTTTACATGGACCTTCACAACAAGTGTTTTATTAAAAGTCTAGATGGCCCTTATAAGGGGTTTATGATTTCCAAATGATATTGTACCTTTTAAAATGTATTTAAAATATTTCACGGATTCCTAAATGGCGTGTTTGAATACTTTTGAAAACGTTTTTCTTTAAAAGAGTGGGCGAGTCCCGGTTTTCACTTTCAGAATGTGGGATTTATTTAGAAAACTCTCCTTGGAATGTGTCTCTTGCATTATCATTATTAAAAGGAATGATAATGTCCTTTATATGGGACTTACATTGTGTGTTGATGGCCCCAAGGCAAGGGGACTTCCTTGGAGTGTTGTTCTGGGGTGATTCTTGTGGGTGTGTGGCTTACGTGTGTCTTCTGCTTATCCTTTATATATTTTTGATTGTTTGATACTCCTCAGATCACCCCCATTTTAGAAAAAACATGGTAACTTGGATTTGGTAGTGGATTATTCGAGAATTCTTGATGCCCTATATTTTTATTATACTCTGGATAATTGAACCTTAGTATAAACACGATTTGCTTTGGGGATGGTTCCCTTCGTGCGTTAGGGTCGTTTGATTGCATCAGGAATGCCAAAAGGATGGATTAAGTTACAATAAGTTCTAGATTTTACCCTATAATCCTAGGTATTACCATTTTCTTTGACTCTTGTTTATTCATGGAGGATAATCTAGGTGCCTCATCTGGTATAGTCACTTGAATACTACCTAACCATTGCCATCATTATGTCATCATTTATTATTTGCCTTAATTGTGGTGTGTCTCTTTGGTAAAATTGAATGCTTGGTTTTAAATGTTTTCATGAGTTTTATTTTTAGAAAAAATATATTTATTTTCCTTTATTTCAAACTAGTTGAAAATGAAATCATTTATTTAAATGAAATGCATTGGGAAAAACCCTACCCCCTTCGACACCCCCATCCTTTTGGACACCCTGGACAACCCTTACCCCCGTGGACACTCCTTACCCCCTTTTACCACCTCCACCACCCCCTGGACAGCCCCCCAACCCCCTTGGACACCCCTTGGTATATATATATATCCCAACGGTTTCATTGAAAACGTTGGAATATTTTAACTTCATGTAGTCTATACTAACTATTCTAGTAGAATCGTTGGTATAGGGCTTTTGCGATGACCATAATGCCAACATTGTTTCAAACCATTCGAGTATTCTATCCCAATAGTATCAGGGGATATCCCAATGGTTTAAAATAATTTGGATTTGTGTAATTTTTTGTAGTGAATGTTTACATATTTTAATATTTACATTTTATATTTCTTTTATATGGAAGGGTGAATTTGGAATCAAGTTGCATCAGGATTTATTCTTTGTGTACCTTAATAATAATGGATCCAAGATGAATTTGAAACATTTATATCTAACTATATTTTATTTTTCAAATCATTTTCCTTCATATTTTTTTTAAATACTCTTATATTTGTTTTATATTTCAAAATTGTTTTACATTTAAATTATGATATTTTTCAGATTAATATATATTTGTCTTATCTTAACAAGATGTATAATTTTTCTATTTGTTATAGGTAATAATGAGTTAAAGTTGGATTATGGAACATCAAATGAGTAATGTATACGATGAAGGTGTTGGTGCCTTTTTGGAATTTTCCAAATGAAGTTTTCCCAGAAGTGACATTTGTTTATGTCCATGCCTAAAATGTTTGAATATGAATAAGTGGAAAAGTAGAGAGATCAAAGATCATATGATTTTTCATGGTTTTAATCCAAGTTACAGCATTTGGATTTAGAATGGTGAAACTGGATAGCATGTCAGATCTGCTGATCATAATGATTTCCATGATGGTAACTCTGATGGAATTGATGAAATGATCCATGGTATTTCAGCTGAATAAATTGAGATAAAACTGATAGTTTCACATCTATATGGTCATGCTAAAATACCATTGTATCCTCATTGTAGAGATTTTACGGTTTTGTCGATAGTTTTATGATTGATTAGCCTGAAGGCGAAACATTTATGGAGGGGAAAAACTTTTACAGAGCTGTTATAATTGTTGAAACACATTCTTCCAAAATACAATGATCTTCTAGATCCACATTTTAAGGCTAAGAAAATATCTTGCCTTATGGTATTGAGATAGAAGAAAATATATCCCTACCCAAATGACTACAATATATAGGAAGTAATATGATTTTCTGTCAGAGTGTCCTAAATATGGGACATCATGGTATAAGTTGAAAGAAAAATCATAGGTTGATGTAGAGATTACAAAGATCCATTCCAGGGTATTTTGGTATCTTCCTATAATATGCCATTTGGAATGCTTATTTGCTAATTCACATGATGAAAAAGGTTAATATGGATTTATGATGAGTGGACATGTGATGGAAAAATATATCATCCAATTGATTGTCCACAATAGAAGAAAATAGATGAGTAGTATCCTAAATTTGGAAATGCAATTAAAAATATCATACTAGGGATTTGCATATATGGAATGAATCCATACCGAACCCTTAGTATCACACATAGTTCATGGACTATTTTATTGGTAATTTACAACATCTCTCCTGAAGTTTGTATAAAGTGAACATTTTCATGTTGAGTATAATAATCTCTAGTCTGATGCAACTCAGAAATGATATTGATGTTTTCTTGTCACCATTGATTGATGACTTGACACTTTTATAGGAGATTGGTATTAGGTTGTATGATTATTATAAAAAAGAATATTTTCAACTGCATGCAGTTCTTAAGTTCACTATAAATGAATTCCCTGCATATGGAAATTTTTCATGGATACAATGTTAAGGGTCATAAATCCTGTCCAATTTGTGATCAATAGACTTCATATTGTCAATGGAATCATGGGAGTAAAACAGTGTACATGGGTCATTGAATGTTTTTTCTAATGGATCAATCTTATCAAATAATAAAAAATTCATTCAATTACTCACCAGAATTTGATATTTCTCCGAAACCATTATCCCCTGATGAGTATTTTGTTAGGGTGTAAAACCTTGATGTGACATTGGGAAAGACACAAGAATATGGTAATTATTGAAATATTTGGAAGAAAAGGTCATTATTTTTTGAGCTACCATATTGGAGATATCATGAAGTGAAACATAATATTGATGTCATGTAGGTGGAGAAGAATATATGCAATAGTTTTATTGGAACAAATCTATATATTAAAGGAAAGAGAGAATATTGGTTAAATGCAAGATTAGACTTACTGTCAATGGGAATATGTCTGGAGTTATCTCCCAATCCTAATGGAAGATGAACATTTCTTCTACCAGCTTGTCATACATTATCTAAGAGGGATAAAATTATCTTTTTCGGTGTCTTCATGATATAAAAGTGCCTTAATGTTATTCTTCAAATGTATAAAATTTAGTCTTTTTGAAGGATTTGAAGTTGATATGTATGGAATCTCATGATTGTCACGTCATGATGCAACAACTTCTACTAGTTGCATTGCATGGAGTATTTCCATTCCAAGTAAAAAGACAATAATGAAGTTGTGTTATTTTTTAAACTCAATTTGTAATAAGGTTATTGATGTGAGTACTTTGATATTTTTGTAAAAGGCTACAATTTCTATACTTTTTCAATTGGAAATGTATTTTCCTCCATCTTTTTTTATATAATGTTGAATTTAATGAATCATATGGTTCGAGAAATAATGCTTTGTGGACCTATATATCTTCGTTGGATGTATCATTTTGAAAGGTATATAAAAATATTTAAGGGGTGTGTTAATAATCCATATTGACCTAAAGCCTCCATTATTGAAAAGTATATTTCTGAGGAGGTTTCTGTGTTTTGTACAAGCTACTTGGCTGCAGAGGAGCACATTGGTTTGCCTCTATCTATCCATAAATGAGTTAATTGTAGATGCCCAAAGCTTGACGTACATGTAAATTACATTAATTTTGCAGAATACTTAATACATAACGAATAAAGACACACAAGGACCATAATAGTTTAGTGTCTTTGGAAACTCCTAAAATAATCTTCTAATCGTGGTGAAAGATCTTCAACATCTCCCATAAAGATATTCCCCTTTTGTTTTCTTACCTAAAACATTTCTTTAAATTTGGGGGAAAAGAAAACATATAAATGGTGAGACCAAATGCTTAGTAAGGGTAATCATAGAGAACATAAAACAATCTATAAACATTTGAATGAAAATACTTGAACATAAAATGTAAACTTCAAAATCATGAGCAACGACATAAATCATGGAAGTACACAAGGCATAGATCATAAAGGAACATTAATCATGATAAACTAGCATGGGAATAAAACATGTAATTGTGTAATCCATTAAGCACATGTTTTGATTTCTATAGTAGCCAAGGCATTTCTTCCAAGACCATCTCAATGGACGAAGTCCCATTCTGAATCAAGTTCACTCCTAATTCTAGTCCTATAACACTGAACCAGATTAACTTATCGATCCAGCCATGTCTATCTCATGAGATATAAATCTTTACCCAATGCATTGGAGGGAGATATAGGTCCTACCCATCTCATAATTAAATC
Source organism: Viscum album (assembly GCA_963277665.1). Classification (NCBI taxonomy): domain Eukaryota; kingdom Viridiplantae; phylum Streptophyta; class Magnoliopsida; order Santalales; family Viscaceae; genus Viscum; species Viscum album. The sequence goes on along the minus strand of OY728119.1, from coordinate 171,299,315 downwards.
ATTCTTACTTGTGCCACAACATAAACATAAATCATTCATCATAACCCAAAGAATAAAATGGGTTTCATAAACATCATTCCATCATAACATAATCCATATAAAACAAATGGATATGATTTCATAATAAGAAAAGTGAAACCATGTAAATCCTAGAGACATTATACTTGAAACGTACACATATTAAATAATGTCATCTTATATGGAAAATGGTTTTGATAAAACACTTGAAATGAATTCTTGAAGAAAATATCCTTTCTTTTTAAAAATCCTTTTCTTTTCACAAAATGTAATGCAATTTTAAAATAAAAGGATTTTCTTGAAAATATTCATGAAATATTTTGGAGGATCTTCATGAATGTAAGTATTTATAAAACCGTAAAAATCTGTTCATGTCCTATAAGTTAAAAAAACATTCTTCTCGTACTTTTGCCAGAAAAGTCAAAAAGAACCTCATATGGTAAACAAAAGAAAGATTTCTTACATATCATTTAGTAAAAGTCCAAAATGGGTAAAAAGGACTTTAAACATACCTGAAACCATTTTTAGAAAAAAGGGACATGGATGATAAATATAACCCCAGTAAATACTTACGAATAAACAATCTCGGATAAAAATGAGATTGGAAAAGTTATCCCTTTCCTTATGTCTGATATGATTTGTATGTATCTGAACCCCCTATATAATGATTTAAATAATGTAATTGAAATTTTATAGAATAATATTAATTGTTATTATATCATATATGGTTCACTTAGTTATTTATATTACCCGTTCATTTGTCAATTCCATGTTAAAATAGCGTTTTGGGTAAAATAGTTTCATTTATCGTACGTGTTTTGACTTTTAATTATTCATATGATTACTTACATCATGATTACTTAATTCCATAATATATAACATGATTTATATAAAATATATATTCATAATATACATATATATAATAGATCGATAAATGAAATGAAACACACTGTTCATGGAGACGGTAGGCCGTACGTACGCATGAACACTATTTTCCTTTCCTTATTGACTTGAATGGAAGTAAGTAGATGATATATATATATATATACATAAATCTAGTAGCTTTTTCATGTCATTTGTTTCATTTTTATTCATTATATATACTTTATAATTTTTCTTGATTGGTTAACATGGAGTATGAATCTCATCGCGTCGTGGAGACGGTAGTCCGTACGTACGCACGAGCGATGATATCGTTCCCATAATTATTGAATTGAATTGGAGTGGATGATATAATATCTCAGAATCATTATTGTGTCATAATAACTATATATTATTATTCTTTACACCATTATACCCATCCAAATAAGGTGGTGTTGGAAACACAGATTACACCACGACGTGGAGATGGTATTCTGTACATATGCACGGGCGGTGATTTTTTTTCGTAGGATGGAAAGAAGGTGAAATGGTGTTGATTCATATTTATAATATAATATCTGTATATTAGTGATAATTATTGTATTACTTTACAATGAAATAACTAAATAAGAGGAAGTAGAGTAAGAAATAAATTTGAATGAATCGGTAACGGATATTACCTCTTCTTCGACACACCTCTTTGAAACCTCCACATAGGGCACTAAAATTGGTCTTTGAAGAAGACCATGACCTCTAGAATATTTATAGGGAAGTTGATAAGGGAAATGGGCAGGGGTTGTCCGATCATGGAGGCTAAAAGTTGTGTAAATATGAGAGGGAGGAGGTTCCCTTTTATAAGGGGGAGAGGGGCACCTTTGGAATCCTCAAAAATATTTGTTTAATACAAATTCAAACCCCACATAAAAACCTCCAAAAATGACTCAATTCTAAGATTATATGATATAGGGTTGTAATATCATCAACCAATAAAATGTATACAATTTTTGACCTCATTTGTAACCTTATCATTTTCATTTATCTTTATTTAATTTATTTAATTTTATTTGTGTTAATAAAAATCTAAATTTTAAATGGTTATAAAAAATCACTTATATGTTGTTAATATTCCATAATTGGATAATTTATGACATTTTAGGCTATATAAATTTAAATTTAAAATTGTTAAATATTTTTTAAATTTTTAAACAATTTAATAATATGTTATTGTTATAAAATAACAATAGTGTCAATTTTGACACTATTCATTTATTTGAATTTAAATAAAATCCACACAGAGTATATATTCGAACTAAAATATTTAATAGGTTCCTAACATGTCATATTCATCTAGAAAATTAGTGTATCACATTAAATAGTTCATATAATATTTATTTTACTATTTGTAAAACCATTTATTTGATACTTCTCTTAATAAAATAATTTCTACAACATTTTTGTATAATTATTAAATATACTTATTTGTTGCATAAAAATTAAAAATAAAATACTTTTATGAATATATATTTTATCTATTTCATAAGAAAACTATTAGTCAGATTTATATTCTAAAACACCCACCTTTTAAAATTTTATATTTATTTAATTATGAAGGTGACAACTTTGACATCATTTAAAATAAAATAATATAAGTTTCATAATCACATCTATAAGACTCCAAAATGTCATATATTCGGTCATTGAATGATTATGGTGTATATATACACTACCAATAAGTTTTTTTCAGGTTTTTGAGCCTTTAAATGGGTATTAGTATTTCAATAAAAACTATATTACTTATTTTTCACTAAATAAATAATTTCGGCATCATTAATGTATAATCTATTAAGGTAATTAAATATCTATTAAAAATTATAAATAAATTACCATAATAAATAAAAATAATTTATCAATCAAATGAGTGTTTATAACCAAATTTATATTCTGTATAAACTTATATTAAAAATAGTTTAATTATTAAAGTTGAGGGAGACATATTTCACTTTCCTTTAAATAAAATAAACTAAAGGTCTTAATCACCTCCAAGTGGGTTCCAATGGATTCCATTTTGACCCGAATATGCCTTAGAACGAAATATAAGCATCCAATTATATTAATACAAGTGTTAGGGTAATTTTATAATATTATATTTACCCTTAATTACCTGATTAACCTTTTACTATGGTAAATAAAATTTACCGTAGTTACTATTCATAATACCCAAAAATAAAAAATAGATTATTAACATAATTTGGACCCACTGATTCCAAATATGGAATCCATTTTTCTAAATTCAATACACAAAAGTTGCAGAAATTAATTTAAAATTAATCCCGTTGTTAAGAAAACGAGTTTTGAAAGTTAAAACATTGCAAAAAATTGAAATGGTTTTAACAATGAATTCAGTGTAAAATAAATGATAACGAGATAGATTATATTAAATGGTAAAAATATATTCTATTTATACTTTAAAATCATTCAATATTATAATTTAACCATATAAATTATTATGATGAAAAAAGTTGTTTTTAGTTAAAATTTAGCGTGTTCTTAGTATTCATTAAAATATGAAAGTTATCAGAAAAATATCAAAACTTTATCCAATGTAAAATTTTATATACTGATTCAAAAGAAGAAGTTTATTTTATTAAATTTATCTGATAAACTTTTCAAAAATTATTTTTAAAATGGGTGCGCCATCAAAAGGCGGCAAAACTGCATTTTTTGAAAAATACTTATTTTACACGAAAAATTTATTTTGTTCTCATACCATGTTCTATAAAATGTGTCAGATATATTATAATGTCATAAATTTTAAAATGTATTTACTACTATTAAAAACGGCTAGTTTATAATAATATTATAACCATATATCGTTGTTTAGTGAAACCCTGTATTGCGTAATACACACGCTATCGAGGAAGGTTGTGATTGCGTGTAATACAAGCCATGTCAGGGTTGCGTGTAGTGTAAGACACCTTTGTTGTTGCGTATAACAAAATCCAACCATATTTAATTTATAAATTGAATATATATATATATATACACTCAATTTTCCGTAGAATTACTACTATCAAACAAACTTGAAATTATGTGCAACACGATCGAAGATTAGTGTTGCGTATACTACGAGCTAATACGGTGTTACGTATAGTGCATGATAATCTGGTGTAGCGCACAACAGAAGATATGAAAGAAATTAAAAGGAATATATCTTATAAAATCTCATGTTGTTACATTAATAATGAGGGAAATGGGATTTGTGGATTGAAAATCAAATCGTTATCCGCATAACAGATGAGGAAGTTAGAATTATACATCTTGTTTTGGTCTAGTTCTGATGGTTTCTCATGTATGGATTCTTGTCTTTGGGGGGGGTGTCCATGGTATTGGGAGGGAGTCCAGTGGGGTTGGAGGGCTGTTTTGGGGAGTGGTTGGTTGTCCAGGTGGTTTCCAGGGGTATAGGGGTGTCTAGTTGGGTGAGAGGGTTTCCATGGGTGTGGGACGGATTTCCAGTGGGGGGGGGGGTGTCCACGATGTCTATGGGGGTGGGAGGTGTGTCCAGGAGTGTGGGACGGCTATTCAGGGGAGTGGTGCTTTCGTAGAGGGGTGGGGGCTGTCCAGGGGTATCCAGGTGTGTGTGTGGGGGGTGTCCAGTGGGGTGGGGTGGGGTTCTCGGGGTGTGGGGGGTTATCTAGTGGGGTGGGGTGTCTGAGGTGTCCATGGGGGTGGTAGGGTTTCTAGGAGGGTGGGGGTTGTCCAGGAGGGTGGGGGCTATCCAGGGGTGTCTAGGGGTGTGTGTGTCGGGGGGGGGGGGTCCACTGAGGTTGGGGGTTTAGGGGTGTGGGGGTTTTCTAGTGGGGTGGGGGTGTCTAGGGTGTCTATGGGGGTTTGAGAGTGTCCAAGGGGGTAGGAGGGATGTCCAGGGGAGTGGGAGCTGTCGAGGAGGGGTGGGGGATGTCCGGTGTGGTGGGGGTTTCGAGGGGTGTGGGTGGGCTGTCCAGTTGGATGGGGGTGTCCATGGGGGGGGAGGCTATCTTGGAGGGTGGAGGGATTTCCAGGGAGTGGGGGCTGTCCAAGAGGGGTGGGGGGGGATATCCTGGGGGTATCTATGGTTGTGGGGGTATCTAGTGGAGAGGGGTGCTCCAGGGGCGTGGGGTGTCCAGTGGGGAGGGGCGTTTCTAGGGGTGTGGGAGGGTTGTCCATTCGGGTGGGGTGTCCATGGGGGTGGGAGGGTGTCCAGGAGGGTGGGGGTTTTACAGGAGGGTGGGGGCTGTCTAGGGGTGTCCAGGGGTGTGTGGTGTCTAGTGGGGTGGGGGTTGCCAGGGGTGTGGGAGGGGTGTCCTGTGTGGTGGGGGTCTCCTGGTGGTCCATGGGGGTGGGAGGGTGTCTAGGAGGGTGGGAGGGCTGTGTAGGGGATTGGGGGATGTCTATGAGGGGTTTGGGGTGGGGGTTGTCTAGTGAGGCGGGGGGGGGGGGGGGGTCATGGGTGCGGGAGGGATGCCTGGTGGGGTGGGGGGAGCCTAGGGTGTCAATGGTGGTGGGAGGGATGTCCAGGGGAGTGGGGGCTGTAAAGGAGGGGTGGGTGGGGGCTGTCTAGGGGGTATCCAGTGGTATGGGTAGTGTCCAGTAGGGTGGGGGTGTTTCCAGTGGTGTGGGAGGGTTGTCCAGTGGGGGTGTCTGGGGTGTCCATGGGGGTGGGAGGGTTTCCAGGAGGGTGGGGCTGTCCAGGAGTGGGGGTGGGGGGGGGGGGGTTTCCAGGGGTGTGGGGGTGTTCAGTGGGGTGGGGGTGTTTCCAGATGAGTAGGGGTTGTCCATGGGTGTGGGGGGGGGGGTCCATGGTGTCAATGGGTGTGGGAGGGTGTTCAAGAGGGTGGAAGGTTGTCCTGGGGAGTGGGGGTTGTCCAGGAGGGGTGGGCGTTGTCCAGTGGAGTGAGGGTTTCCCGGGTGTCCATGAGGGTGGAAGGCTGTCTAGGAGGGTGGAGGGTTGTCTAGGGGAGTTGGGTCTATCTAGGGGGTGGGGGTTATAGGGGTGTGGGAGGGATGTCCAATGGGGTGGATGAGTGTCCAGGAGGGTGAAGGGTTGTCCAGGGGAGTGAGGGCTGTGCAGGAGGGGTGGCGTGTCCGGGGGGTGTCAAGGGTGTGGGGTGTCCATTGTGGTGGTGGGTGGGGGGGGGGTCCAAGGGTGTGGGAGGGTTCTTCAGTTTGGTTGGGGGTGTCTGGGGTGTCCATGGGGTTGGGAGGGTGTCCAGGAGAGTGGGGTACTGTCCAAGGGGTGTCTAGTTGGGTGGGGTGGGGGTCCTAGAGAGGGGGGTTTTCCAGGGTGTCCATTGGGGTGTGAGGGTGTCCAGAAGGGTGACAGGGATATCTAGGGGAGTTGGGGGGTGTCCGTGTGTCCATGGTCATGGGATGGGGTCCAATAAGGTGGGGTTATCCAAGAGGGTGGGGGCTTTCCAGGGGTGTGTGGATGTCTAGTGGGGTAGGGTGTTTCCAGGGGTGTGCGAGGGCTGTACAGTGGGGTGGGATTGTTTTGGTTTGGTTTAAGTCTGTTTTGATCTATTTTTTGTTTCTTTTTGGTTTTCTTTTGTAGGTAATAGTTGTGGATGAACAGTTTTATTAAAAAAATGGTTTTTATGACGGTTTTTTATAACCAATGTAAAAAATGCATGTTTATGGGTTTTAGGTTTGGTTATTAGATTACCAACGTAACAAATGCATTGGAATGGGTTTTTACATCAGTTATTTCATAACCAACATAATAAATGGAATGACAATAGTTTTATATGTAGATTATTTGACAACCAACGTAATAAATTGAACGAAATAGGTTTTTGCATCGGTTATTTAATAACTGACGTAGTATATATGTTTTCATGTTGGTTATTGTTTAACCAACATGAAAAATACACAGCATACTGGTTTATAACATCAGTTATGAACATAACGGACATGATAAACTCTTCGGAGGCGTAGTTTATTACATCAGTTATTCTTGAACATTCATGAAAAAGTAGATACCACATCAGTTATTTAAAACCTGCTATAATAAGTCATGACTCCGAAGCCTTTTCCACCTCATTTTTAGATAAACTGACTTTAACAATGCTTTAGATTATTTGTATTACATCAGTTTTAAAATAACTTCCATAAAAAACTATCGTTATAACATCTTCTATAATAACATCGGCCAATAGCCGACGTAAAAAATAAAATATAACCACTATAAAAATTTTTATTCGCTTGTTCATTTGTTGACCTGAGTAAAATGAATATACATATGATATTATTTTAATGATTGACACAACTATAGAGATTGAGGAAACTCTTATTGGGAATATAATCTAAATATAATGTGTTAGGTAGATATTTATTCTAGAAGGTAGAGCCTTTTCTAGAAAATATTAATAGGACAATTCCTCTTACGAGCCCATTCATTCTATTGATATTTATTTTCATAAGGTGCATTTTTAATGGATGATGAGAATGTGGTGGATTATGAACAATCAAATCAATATATGATCTTTATAATTTAGTATGTTAGATGATGAAACCATGTATATTTACTTGGAAATTTCATAATGAGATATTAGGAAGTAGTTAATCATAGTGGAGTAGGGTAGAGACTTTTTACAATTAATACAAAAGACTAATTTTGTATCACTTTCATGACATTATAATTAAGATAATTGTGAATATTTTTACATTTAATGATTTATTAGTTCTATAATAAAAATATATATCTTCAAAATTTCAATGATATATTGAAATGATGTGATCCTATTAACATTTTCAAATATATAAATTTTCTCATATCCTTGAGAATGTTTCAAGAAAAACACTCCCAAAAAAATATTAATTAGATTATAATCATGTAACAACCAAACTCAAAGATATCAAATATAACCATTGTATGGGTTTTGTGAATTTATTAAAAATTAGATATTGGATTTTAGGAATGAAATATTACAGAAATATTGTAATCAATATGATTGAACTTTACCAATTTTTTTGTACATATGAAAGTATTTTTTTCATTTTTTTAGTTATTCTGCTATGAATAATTGAATTATATAAGATCTATGTTTTTTCTTTGTAATTGATTCATCTTAACCTTTTCTATTTAAATTTTTTATAGGGTTTTGATATTATATCTTTTGAATGTATTTGTTTGAAAAATTCAAAATGTGGACTTCTTACCAATCACGATGATCAAAGTGGAGCTCAGGGAAAAGGCATCAGAATCCCATTTTATAATGAATAAATTCTGGGTATAGAACATGCACCTCTAAAAAGGATTAGTCAAAAAACATTATAGATTAGATACTATACAACTTGTTTTTTTACCAAACCTCTTAACATATGGGGATAAAAAATGAATTCCAGGATTGTATTTTTTGGAAAAATATATTTTTTAAAGTTATCAAATAATTGTATGATAATACATGAATTTATTAAAATTTTGTTCTGATTTTCATTTATTTATTTATTTTACCTTGATATTGTTTTTAAAATCATTCTATTTTATTTTATATTGTCATGTTTTTATTTTTTATATTTATTCATTGAATTTTATTGATTAATCAGAAATTATATCTTCTGAAAGTTTGAATTTTTTTGTTGAATGATAATATTAATTTGGTTTCACCTATTCAATTTACCAATTATTAATGCTTCGAAACATTACCTATCTTTTATAACCCTTGTGATAGTTTTCCTCTATTGATTTTAGATATTTGTTTGTTATCTGCATAAATTCTATTTAATTATAGAAACTATGGGGTAGACAAAGGTAATTTTTATATATGAATTGTGTTAAAACATACAAAATATTAAAAAACTAAATATAAATGTACCACAATACTTGTATCCCAAAACCTATGGGTAGTACTAATATCATATATAAATTTATGCCATAAATACAATAGTTGAATTTTTTACACTAATTGTTGAAAGCAAGATTCCTAATAAACAAGTATAAAATTTTAATCATTAAAATAAAATTGGATTTTAATATAAATTTTCTATTAATAATAAATCTTTTCCTATTATTTATAATAACATATTTATACATGTTTTATCTTGTAGAAAAAATGAGGAATGTTGAGGTAATAATAAGTTACCCATTTCACATGTCATAATATTTTAGAAATGAAGAGTGCTATGTTTAGATATTCATATAAATACTTCCTATTTCATAAATGTGAATATATTATTAAAATTCATAGATTCATGGTAGTTATAAATTTATTGAAATTAATAGTTAAAAAGAATTATCAAATTCTCGTACTTTTTAAAAGATCATTGAAATTCTACTTAAATAATTGTAATCGAAACACAATATTGTGGTAATTTCAAATCAGATTTCCATTTATTGTTTTGGTAATTTTATTTTATAGAAACCCATGTATTAAAAAGAATTATTCCTAGAATTTAACAATGTTTAAAACATTTATAAGATAAGGATCTGGGATCTTGTATCTTTGGAGGATTAGATGCATAAATATAATATCTTAAAACATAACATCATTATATTTAGTTGATCTTCTTAGAGTGCTCCTATGACCCATATGGCCTCTTAAAACTTATTTGGATTATCATGTGAAATATATAAAGAAATGGATGCAGAAATAAATCCAAATATGTTAATGAACAAGATAAATGAGTATAACATTGGTTGAATAACAAGATATTATAAATAGAATGATCATAATAATGAAATCATAGAATACAAAAATAATAACATAAGATCATGAAGTAAAAAATATCATATTATATTAAAATGGAGTTACAGAAATATGGAAACCACATAAAAACTACATCATAAGTATAATTCGTGGATCTTACCTCTTTAACATGACATATTTTTCAATGCTGATTACCCACAAACATACTTGGCTAGGTTTACTACCCACACACTGTAAAATATCATGATATTGAAGCATTTACCAATGCATTAGAGAAATATATATTTCTAAGAAAACCTATAAAATAATAAAATTCATACATATTTGATACACATGGGTAAATAGACCATTCATAATATGTACATGTGGTAAATACCCATGAGAAAGAACATGGATTTTTCATCTTGTCTCAAGGTATATCTGAATGCTATGACATAATGATTCCCAAGAGTGAAAGGAATTAAATTTATTTGTAAAATAATTTATTAATGTACCATAATTATTTTTTATATATTATCATGGATGAAATATAAATGATATGTTTTTAATATGTAATAATAAAAAAATAACCTGTTTTGGTCATGCATTTAGAAATATGATCATGATATTTTGGAGGCAGGAGATCATAAATTTAATTTAAAATCATAATTTAAATCAAATGGTTATACATAAATTATATAGGATTTTTAAAATATATTAATGGTTTGATTAAATTTTAACTCTTTAATATTTGATGTGAACTATGAATTTTTTTTATCCCCTTAAATCAGATTTCCACACAAGTTAGTATTTTAAAGGTAACCTAAAATATGTATGATCCAAATTGTGGAATTTATATTGAACTAGGGATATATTTTATGTTCATATATAGAAAAATAGAATAATTTCATGATAATATTTTCACATAAATTAAATAAAAATAAATAAAAAGTGTAACTACAATGTTATGGGGGATGTATCAAAGATACCTTACCTTTATATTTGAAAGCATTCATAACTTGTACTTAAATTCATGTATAACTAACATAAGATTCTTAATAACCTTAATTAGAAATATATTTATAAATACTAATTTTTATAGGGTATATTTATCAATATAACTTGTTCATTTATTTATTATTTTCAACACTAACGTGATTCCATATTTTTTTGGTCTATTTTTATATGATTGAATTGACATGTTGACCATCATTATATTTATATTTAAAAAAATAACTAAATAAAATATATATAAATAGTTATGAATATCAATATTCTATATTTAAAACTTTTTTTAATTTATCAATGTTTTTTCAGAATGGAAAATTTAATGTGTTGTTGAAGTGGAGGAGGTAGATTGTATGTACACATGAACACATTTCTTTTCCATAAACCTGGAAGGAGGTTTAAAAAATTGTTAAATAATTAATAATTATAATTTAAACATAAACATAATATTTAATTATATTATTCATCCTTTTTATGATAAATGAATGGTGCTGATGAGAAACAAATTGCATCACTTTGGGGAGGCTATAGTTCATACAAACAAATGATTGATGCCAATTTTTTTTCTTATTGGATAATTGGGGAAGAATAATTTTTTTCAAATATATATAATTTATGTTTATTATATAAATTATACGAAGATAATTATATTAATTTATTTAGAAAAAATAAGTATAATAAATGTTGACCTCACCTGTTTTGATAATCTCAATCATGTATTCATATGTGTTGAAAATCCCAATTATGTTTTCATTCTCTATGATATTGTTAAGTATCATTGATCTATACTTTAATTCTTTCAAATATGTGATCAAACCAATAATAATTTTTAAAATAGTGTTTGAAATATGTTAATCATCATTTATCCACGTTCATACAAGTTATAAATTGATTCTAACACAATCGGATGTGTTCTGCATAAAACATAAGTAATCTGCCTATAGCTACTGATAAAGAGCTACCGGTAACCAGTCTACCGATAGACTTAGTCTACCGACAGACAGCTACCGATAGACTTAACACAGAGCTACCGATGTACTTATAAATATAAGCTACTGACTTACAGACAGCTACCGATACAAACGTAGAGCTACCGGTGTAAGTATAAATAGCTACCGATGGAAAAAGAGTCACCGATGGACGAAGCTACCGATACAGACTCACAGCTACCGACGCATGGAGCTACCGATGCATTTGAGCTACTGATGTTCGAGCTACCGATGTTTGAGCTACTGATGTTTGAGATACCGATGTTGGAGCTACCGATGTTCGAGCTACCGATGTTCAAGCTACCGATGTTCAAGCTACCGATGCTGATTACCTACCGATCACTCGACTCACTGTTTGAATTTCTTTATTTCCTATATTTATTCTATCTAACGGTCATATCATGTACATTTTAATCATTTGTCAAATATCTGATAAAGGTTGTTGGATGTCAGGAACCCATACCTCGTACCTGCTGAAAAGAAATCTTTTCTATCCCCTGATGGGAGATAAATATGAGAAGACTACATACCAGAAATACACGAACGTGTGAAGGAAAAACAAACAACAACAAGAAGAAAACCAGAAAAGTGCGGTGCATCCAATATACCAAAAACGACACAAGCACGAGAAGAACACAGAGAAGCTCATAGACAATCAAGCATACTCGAGAAGTGTTCTGTGCATACAAGAAGAACTTCATCGACTACATTCTCACTACCTGTGAACCTGGAGCATACGACACTCTGTTTCACAAACAGAAACGAGAAGAGGACTCAAACTCACTTGCGATCGAATCTAAAGGAGTCCAGAGCTATACTGCAATCACCAGAACCATCTCTAAACTCTACATCTCTTGTTCTGTGATTTATTACCATTCTTTTTCGAGTAGTGTGTGTTATCTGCTGTATCTAACACATACACTGTCTCATGTACTCAAACTGAAGGATTTGTAAATCCTTACCAAATTCTTCCATTCTTTCTTTCCCACGAATAACAGTGGTAGAGGTCGTGTGTGACCTGGACAGCTGGTTGCTGTTGTACTGTTTCCCACGAAGAACAGTGGTAGAGGTCTTGGACCTGGATAGTTGTAAACTGTTGAACCCTGATCCAGGGTGTGGATCATTCTTATATAAACTTTTGAGAGGACTAAGTCTCGGCTTGAGACTGAACCTCTTGGTTACATTGTTGTGCCATCTCTTTCAAAGTTTTATTCCGCTTCTAATCACTTTAAAACCAATACTGTTTTTAAAGTTACTTTGATAATTAAATTAGCAAGTGTTTATGTTAAGTGTAGCTTAGTAGGTTAGTTTCAAAAGATAATCACACACTCCTGTGTTGATTAACTGGGAATTAATCAATCCCTTGAGAATCTAACAGAATCTCTACTTAAATATAAATTCACTACATTTTAATTTATTATTTTATTTGGGGGTCTTTAAGACATTGTTTTTAAACACAGAAATTTTAATTGGTACTCAATTCACCCCCCCTCTTGAGTAAACCACTCCGACCAACACTTGGTATCAGAGGTTGAAAATACTCTCTAAAAATACTCTGCTTTTGAACTGTGATTTTAGTTGTATTTTAAAGTTCTTAAAATTTCTGTTATTTCTAAATTTTTATCTCTTTAAAATTTTCTCATCATGGACAATAGACTTGAGGGTGATGCTACTAACCGGTCACCTTTCTTCAATAGAACTAATTATGCTCAGTGGAAACTGAAAATGAAAATTCATCTAGAAAGCATAGGTTTTGATATTTGGACTGCTATTGAATGAGAATACAAAATTCCTACTACTGCTAGATCTACTTGGGATGAACCTACAAAGACTGCTTACAATAACAATTGTAAAGCTATGAATGCCTTGTACTGTGCTCTAGGTGATGAAGAATTTAATAGAATTTCTGCATGTAAAACTGCATATGCAATTTGGGATACCTTAGCTGTTTCTCATGAAGGAACAACTAATGTTAAAGAAATGAGATTGAACACTTATACTATCAAGTATGAAAATTTTAAAATGAAGCCTGACGAACCCATTTCTGACATGTATCTCAGGTTCAATGAAATTGTCAATACAATGATCTCTCTGGGAAAGGATGTCTCATCGAAGGAACAAATTATGAGAATTTTGAGATGTCTACCTGATAGATGGAGAGGCACATATGTCTCAATCAGAGAATCATGTGACATAGCTTCTCTACCTGTCAAGGAACTAATTGGCAAGCTAATGATGTATGAAGAAGAGCTTAAAGTGAACAAAGAGGAAGAAAATGAACCTGCAAGAAAGTCTGTCGCTTTCAAATCCTCAACTTCAAAGAATAAGGACAAAGAAAAGCTTCAAGATGTAGTTGAAAGTTCAAGCTGTGAAGACAGTGAAAGTGATTCTGACAGTGATGCTGAGATGGCTCACATTGCTAGAAGATTTAAGAAATTTTATAGGAAAAAGAAGTTTTTCAGAAAAACAAACTATAAGGGTAAGTATGATCACCAAGGCAAATGGAAAAAGGATTGGAAGAAGAATGACAAGTCAGATGATGTTGTCTGCTATGAGTGCAAGAGAAAAGGACACATCAAAGCCGACTGTCCAAAGCTGAAATATAAAAAGAAATATGAATATAAGGACAATAAGTTTAAGAAAGCCATGAAGGCTACTTGGAGTGCTTCAGAAGACAGCACAAGTGGAGCTGAATCTTCAGACTCTGAAAGGAATCGAGCCAACATGTGTTTTATGACAAACACTTCTGAGGTAACTGCTGAAACTCCTGCTTCAAATTCATATTATTCTGGAGATGATTCTGAAGGTGATAACATGTCTAAATATGAACTGTTTGAATACTGTGATATGCTGGAAGAGACATGTAATGAACTTAAGGATAAATACAAGTCATTAAAGAAACAACATGCTCTCACCACTACAGTTAAAACCGAACTCACTATTGAAAAGAGAAAACTGCTCAACTGTTAAAAGAGAATACTGAACTGAAACTATCTAATGAGCAACTCAAGAAAGACTTAGAGAAGTTCACCAATGGCAAAAATACACTAACACAGATGCTAGGAAATCAAGTAGCACCTAAATATACTACGGGTATAGGATACCAACCTGGACAAAGGAAAATTGCCAAAACAAGATTTATTTCTAAATCTGGACAGAATGAAGGTAATTCTGGAACTTCATATGCTGCAACCAGTTATATACATAGCTATGGATCTAATAAAGTTTATCTTTCAAATCATGTCAATTCTACAAATTATATGAGACCCATTAGACAAATATGGGTACCTAAAGTGTTATTGGCTAACCTGTCTGGACCCAAGAAAATCTGGGTACCAAAATCATCTCCCATCTAAATCTGTTTTGTAGGGAACTTGCTTGAAGAGCTCCTGTAAAGAGACGTGGTATTTGGACAGTGGATGTTCAAGACATATGTCAGGAGACTTCTCTTGTTTCAAGAGTTTAATAAAAGTTGATGGAGGCTTTGTCACCTTTGGTGATAATTCAAAAGGGAAAATCATCGGCCTAGGCCAGATTGGTAACACTGATTCAATTTTGATTTCTAAAGTTTTATTTGTTGATGGCCTTAAATACAATCTATTAAGTATTTATCAGTTATGTGATGACGGTTTTCATGTTAAATTTGAAAATGATTCTTGCAAAGTTTTTGATTCTAAGAATGTTTTGGTATTTTCTGCCTTAAGAAATGAGAATGTTTATGCTGTTAATCTGAATTCTTTAGCTAAGCAGAATATTACTTGTTTGAATGATTTTCATAAAGAATCTTGGGTATGGCACAGAAGATTAGGACATTGCAACATTCACTCACTTAGAAAACTTTCTAGGAAAAACCTAGTTAGAGACCTACCTAAATTAGAATTCCCAAATGATAGAGTGTGTAACCCCTGTCAAAAGGGAAAACAACACAAAGTTTCTTTTAAATCAAAGAAAGAAGTTTCAACTTCTCAACCACTTGAATTGGTTCACATGGATTTGTTTGGACCATCAAGAGTTTCTAGTTTAAATGGGAAGCACTATGTTTATGTTCTTGTAGATGACTTTTCTAGATATACTTGGGTATATTTTCTAGCTCACAAAAGTGAAGCTTGTTCTTACTTTGTCAAATACTCCAAGTCTGTAGAGAACCTTAGGGGACTTAAGATTAAAATCCTGAGAAGTGATCATGGTCGTGAGTTTGAAAATCAAGATTTTGAATCTTATTGCTCACACAATGGCTATACTCATAACTTCTCTGCCCCTAGAACACCCCAACAGAATGGTGTAGTAGAAAGAAGAAACCGAACCCTTCAAGAAATTGCTACAACCATGCTCAATGAATATGATCTGCCTATTTATTTTTGGGCTGAAGCTGTAAATACAGCTTGTTATGTCATTAATAGAGTCTTAATTAGACCTGTTCTTAAGAAAACCCCTTATGAACTGTGGAACAATAGAAAGCCTAAGATTAATTACTTTAAAGTTTTTGCTTGCAAAGTATTTATTCTGAATACTAAAGATAATCTGGATAAGTTTGCTTCCAAAAGTGATGAAGGAATTTTCCTGGGTTACTCTATTTCAAGTAAAGCCTATAGAGTATTCAATAAGAAAACCAAATGTGTGGAAGAATCTATTCACATCAAGTTTGATGAAACTGATCCACATGAGCCTAAAACCTCTCTTGAGAATCTTGAAGAAGATTTTTCTATTCTGGACCTTAATGATAAATCTAAAGAACCTGTTATAAAAGTATCCAGTTCTGGACTTTCTCCAGAATCTGCTTCTGTTGAACCCGAACCTATAGATGAACCTGAAATTTCTAGTCCAACCTTTACCAGATCAATAAGGATTCTAAAGAATCATCCTTTAGAAGCTGTTGTCGGTAATCTTGATAGAGGAACACAAACTAGAGCTTCTCTTAGAAACCAGGTTGAACATCAAGCCTTTCTTCCACAGCTGGAACCCAAAAATATCAATGATGCTATCAATGATGAATTCTGGGTAATAGCTATGCAGGAAGAATTAAATCAGTTTGAAAGAAACAAAGTCTGGGAATTAGTTGACAGACCTAAGGACACTTTGACAATAGGCACAAAATGGGTTTTTAGAAATAAAGTAGATGAATCTGGAAATATAGTTAGAAACAAAGCTAGACTAGTTGCACAAGGATATAGTCAAGAAGAAGGCATAGACTATGAGGAAACTTTTTCACCTGTAGCTAGACTAGAAGCCATTAGGATCTTACTTGCATATGCTGCACATCTGGATTTCAAGTTATATCAAATGGATGTGAAAAGTGCATTTCTAAATGGTTTTATAATTGAAGATGTTTTTGTAGAACAACCACCTGGATTTACTAACCCCCATTTTCCAAATCAAGTTTTTAAACTTTCTAAAGCTTTGTATGGTTTAAAACAAGCTCCAAGAGCTTGGTATGATAGACTTAGCAATTTCCTTATTTCAAAAGGTTTTACTAAAGGGATTGCTGATCCAACTCTTTTCATTAAAATAATTTCTAAAGATGTTTTGGTTGTACAAATATATGTTGATGATATTATTTTTGGATCTTCTAAACACTCTTTATGTACTAATTTTTCAAAAAGTATGCAAAATGAATTTGAAATGAGCTTAATGGGAGAGCTTAAGTACTTTCTTGGATTTCAAGTATTTCAAAATGAAAATGGTATTGTTTTGAATCAAAGTAAATATACAAAGGATCTTTTAAAACGTTTTGGTTTGGATAGTATCAAGGAAAGTGAAACTCCTATGAGTACTACCTGTAAATTGGATGCAGATGAAACTGGGAAACCAGTTGATCAAACAAATTACAGAGGTATGATTGGTAGTTTACTTTATCTTACTGCTAGTCGACCTGATATTATGTTTAGTGTGTGTATGTGTGCTAGATTTCAAGCTAATCCAAAAGAATCTCATTTGCTTGCTGTTAAAAGAATTTTTAAATATCTCAAACACACGATTAACTTTGGTTTGTTTTACCCAAAAGGACAATCCTTTGAGTTAATGAGTTATTCAGATGCTGACTTTGCTGGTTGTAAGTTAGATAGAAAAAGCACATCAGGAACATGTCATTTGCTTGGAAAATCCTTAGTTTCTTGGTGTAGTATGAAACAGAACTCAGTTGCATTATCTACTATCGAAGCAGAATATATAGCTGCTGGTAGTTGCTGTGCACAAATTCTGTGGATGAAACACACTCTTTTGGACTATGGATATGTTTTTAAACATGTTTCAATCAACTGTGATAACACCAGTGCAATAAACATCTCTAAGAATCCTGTATCTCACTCTAGAACCAAACACATAGATATAAGACACCATTTCCTAAGAGATCACTATCAAAAAGGTGATATTTCTCTTGAATTTATTGGCACTGAACATCAATTGGCTGATATTTTCACTAAACCTTTAAGTTCGGATAGGCTAAGTTACATAAGACACGAACTGGGAATGTTTAATCACAACCGGTGTGAAAATCCTCCCTGATGTGAAATTCTCACCGACGTGAAAATTCTCACCGATGTAAGTTTCTCACCGACGTGAAAATTCTCACCGATGTAAGTTTCTCACCGACGTGAAAATTCTCACCGATTTGTTTTTCTCACCGATGATTAACTCACACCGATGCAAGGTTTTAAAACTTCTGTCTGCCGCCAAGAATATGAATCGTTTTATTTTATTTTATTACTCTATTTTAGTCGTTTATTTGGAATTCCTAAATGATAAAACTCAGTCTAAGACACTTCTTACCTCACCGAGCTCAAAACCTCTCACCTTCGAACCTTACCTCCCAAATCGGCCAAGAACCCTAAACCCGTGATGGAAAAAACCAAGCTTCCTATCGTCAGAGATGAAAGTGCAGAACCAAACGCTAAGAAGCAGAAGACACAGCATAAAGCCAGTGTTAGTGAAGTCAAAACTAGATCAGGAAGGCGACCAGTGAATCCTCACTTGCAGAATAGAGACATAGTAATCGAGAAGGAACTGTGCGTGGAATGGCTACTGCCTAGAAAATCCTTAGTACTAGATATTCTGGAAGACCAGAAATTGGTGGATTGTTTCTCGAATAACAATGGCCCATACTACCCGAAGTTGGTAAAGCAATTCTACGAGTTTGTAACCTTCGAGAAGTCTGAGAATGAGAATCAGGTTAGCTCTTTTGTAAATGGAAAAGAGATGTCTTTTTCTTTAGTAGAGTGGGCTGAGAGTTTGAAAGTACCACATGAAGGTGTCTCTGGGTATGTATCAAGAGCAATGCCACCTAGTAGTGATATCTTTGATTATGAGACCGCTTTACAAGAACTGACTGGAAATGGAAATCAAAGGCAAGTGGTTGCTGCTGAAATGGATGGAGAGAATCGATTGCTTTTCAAGTTTGTTCAGCATGTGTTGATACCGAGGAGAGGAGATTTTGAAAATCTGAGATATCAAGATATCTATCTTCTTCATTTTCTAAGACATGGTGTAAAAATCAATCTGTGTAGATTGTTGATGCTTCAAATGGAAGACATGATTAGACCAAAGTCAAAGACTAACGCTTTGTTCTTTGCCAAGCTGATTTCAGTGATGATAAAAGTGAAAGAAATCTCTGAGTTTCAAGATGAGACAGTTGTAGTCAAGAACAATTTCTGTATCACCTCGACTGTTTGTAAGTATATGAAAATTAACTGGAACCCATGGAAGAGAGAATGGGTCAGTGATGATCAGAAGATATATGATAGGTTTAACCCGGTGGATCATCCCTCAAGACCAAAGGATATGAGAGATCCGAGTCTGAGACCTGATGAAGAGGAACCTGTTTATAGTAGTGAAACAGAAGAAGAAACAGAAGAAGAAGAAGAAGAAACTCCTATGGATGTTGGAGGAGATCCAGACTTTCCCCCAAGTCCTGTTGCAGAATTGGTTTATTCTAGGAAAGGAAAAGTAGAGGAAATTGTGTCTACTCATGAGGAAGACCAGTCTGTACCTCACCAAGAAGAAGAGGAAAAGGAGAATGTATCTGAATCGCCTGCTTCTGGTAGTTTAAGTATGAGTCCCTTTATTGGAAGCTCAGCTATGCCTGCTGCTGAAGTAGAAAAAGATAGAGAAGAAGCTGTACCTGTTTCAGAAAACCTCCTTACTGCTGCTGAGATGGAAGTTGTTGTGGAAGATTCTGATGAAGAAAGGCCAGCAGAAAAGGCTGTTGTGATACATGAGAATGCACCCATTGAGGGGGAGCATCAGTCTGTGCTTGGAAATGTTACAGTAGCTGTTGAGCTTGGAGACTGGGTAGAAGACCCAGGGTTTATAGTCTGTGGATTGGATTATCCGGATTCTGACAATGAGGTGTCTGTGAATAGACTGAAGATCAATTATGATCTTGCTGCTGAGTTGTTGCCAGATGATGTGGTCAGATTTCATGATCTGAATAAGCTGAAAGAGGACCTCAAATCCAGTTTTGTTGAAGAAGTGAAGTTAATGGAAACCTCTCTTGCTTCCTCAATTACTTCAATAATGACTACTTCTGTAGTTAATTTGGCCTCAGAAAGGGGATCTGCTGCAGTTATCCCAAGTGATTTTGTCTCCAAATCCGATCTTGAATCCATGAAAAATGAGCTGAAAGAATCTTTCAGTGCATCAGTTGCTGAGATGAAGCAAAGCTTCTATGAAGAAATGAAAATTCTAGAGAGATCCTTCGAGCTATCTCTGGCTTGTAATTTATCTTCCTTTATGTCTGAGCTTATGGAAGAAGTGAAAGAGTGCCAGACTCAGTCTTCAAGAATCGAAGCAGATCTGGAAGCTCTCAAGACATCAGTTGTTACTTTGGATTCCTATATGAGCTCTAAGTCTCAAGCTGACAAGGACCTAGCTTATGTGAAGAGTGTAGTAAGCCAGTTTGTCTCAGTGTTTGAAAGTTTCAAAACCTCAGTGAAGGATCATGTTCAATTACAAGACTCTCAAGTTCAAAGTCTAATCAGTGGTTTGTCTAAGAGTTTTAAAGAAATTGTTTCCTTCTCTCTTGGCCCTCTCACATCCAAACTATCAGTTGACCTGAATCAAGTTCGAGCAATGTTGAAGGAGGAGATTGTCTCTATTTCTACCAGTGGCTCTGTGGACTCATCATAGATGAGCCGAGTGGTGCTTTCTACAAGAGATTCTGCCAGAGAAATAATGAAGATTGTTCAAGATTTTATGAGAGAAGCCTCTGCCTCTCAGGAAGTCATAAAAAGCAAAGTGGACTACTACTTCTCCAAAATTTTCACCAAGAATCAACTCGAACACCACTTCAAGCTAATTTTGGAACACATGAAGCTCCCTCCAGTCACTCAAGCTTTCAGAGAACAAGTGATCAAGCTACGAGAACTGACTCCTACCTTAGAGAAATTCATGGAGAACAAAGATGATTTCATCTCTGCTATGGAAAGAGGAGGAGGAATTATTATGGAATTTAGAAATCTGCTGCTGCCCTTCTTGCATGTTGATGTCAGACCAGTCATCATCCCTCCTACTTTGCCTGCTTCTGCTTCAGCTGCTTCCACAGTCCAACTGACTCCTGTTCAAGCCATTTGAAGCCTCACACCAATGATCACCCAAAAATCTTCAACCTACAAGCCTGACTCTGTGTCAGTGGCCCAGCCTCCTTTGATCTTTTCTGGCATTCCCAAACCTTCACCTGAATCCTCACCACCCGAGCATCCTTCTGATCCCAAAGGAAAATCCCACGTTGCAGATGAGGATTGAACCAGTGGCCAGGATTTTTTGATAGGAATTCTTTTGTAATCTGTCTTTGTACTTTTTGACTACTCTTATACAGAACTCTTTTTACTTATCTTGTTTTATTTGTCTCCTATATATATATATATATATTTATATATGCTTTCCCACTTTTTGATTATCACAAAGGGGGAGAACATTAAGAGGGGGAGAAACATTTTATGAGAGAATAAGGGGGAGAACAAAATGAGAGAATGAGAAATATTTTCAATGGAGAAAAATAAGTAATAAGGGGAGACACATTACCCTTTGTTTTGTTTTCATTTTTACCTTTGATATCTTATGTATATATAGTACCTTATGAATTTTTTTTCCCTCTGATAACTTATGTCTATATCATACTATTTCTATTATCTCTGAGGCTGTTTTCTCTAAGAAAATTGATTTCAATATTATACTCTTTACTATTATATTTTCACTATGTTAAATTCCAATATCATAAATTGTGATTATCAAAAAGGGGGAGATGGTTGACCTCACCTGTTTTGATAATCTCAATCATGTATTCATATGTGTTGAAAATCCCAATTATGTTTTCATTCTCTATGATATTGTTAAGTATCATTGATCTATACTTTAATTCTTTCAAATATGTGATCAAACCAATAAAAATTTTTAAAATAGTCTTTGAAATATGTTAATCATCATTTATCCATGTTCATACAAGTTATAAATTGATTCTAACACAATCGGATGTGTTCTGCATAAAACATAAGTAATCTGCCTATAGCTATTGATAAAGAGCTACCGGTAACCAGTCTACCGATAGACTTAGTCTACCGACAGACAGCTTCCGATAGACTTAACACAGAGCTACCGATGTACTTATAAATATAAGCTACTGACATACAGACAGCTACCGATACAAACGTAGAGCTACCGGTGTAAGTATAAATATCTACCGATGGAATAAGAGTCACTGATGGACGAAGCTACCGATACAGACTCACAGCTACCGACGCATGGAGCTACCGATGCATTTGAGCTACTGATGTTCGAGCTACCGATGTTTGAGCTACTGATGTTCGAGCTACCGATGTTTGAGCTACCGATGTTCGAGCTACCGATGTTCATGCTACCGATGTTCAAGCTACCGATGCTGATTACCTACCGATCACTCGACTCACTATTTGAATTTCTTTATTTCCTATATTTATTCTATCTAACGGTCATATCATGTACATTTTAATGATTTGTCAAATATCTGATAAAGGTTGTCGGATGTCAGGAACCCGTACCTCGTACCTGCTGAAAAGAAATCTTTTCTGTCCCCTGATGGGAGATAAATACGTGAAGACTACATACCAGAAATACACGAACGTGTGAAGGAAAAACAAACAACAACAAGAAGAAAACCCGAAAAGTGTGGTGCATCCAATATACCAAAAACGACACAAGCACGAGAAGAACACAGAGAAGCTCATAGACAATCAAGCATACTCGAGAAGTGTTCTGTGCATACACGAAGAACTTCATCGACTACATTCTCACTACCTGTGAACCTGGAGCATACGACACTCTGTTTCTCAAACAGAAACGAGAAGAGGACTCAAACTCACTTGCGATCGAATCTGAAGGACTCCAGAGCTATACTGCAATCACCAGAACCATCTAAACTCTACATCTCTTGTTCTGTGTTTTATTACCATTCTTTTTAGAGCAGTGTGTGTTATCTGCTGTATCTAGCACATACACTGTCTCTTGTACTCAAACTGAAGGATTTGTAAATCCTTACCAAATTCTTCCATTCTTTCTTTCCCACGAATAACAGTGGTAGAGGTCGTGTGTGACCTGGACAGCTGGTTGTTGTTGTACTGTTTCCCACGAAGAACAGTGGTAGAGGTCTTGGACCTGGACAGTTGTAAACTGTTGAACCCTGATCCAGGGTGTGGATCATTCTTATATAAACTTTTGAGAGGACTAAGTCTCGGCTTGAGACTGAACCTCTTGGTTACATTGTTGTGCCATCTCTTTCAAAGTTTTATTCCGCTGCTAATCACTTTAAAACCAATATTGTTTTTAAAGTTACTTTAATAATTAAATTAGAAAGTGTTTATGTTAAGTGTAGCTTAGTAGGTTAGTTTCAAAAGATAATCACACACACCTGTGTTCATTAACTGGGAATTAATCAATCCCTTGAGAATCTAACAGAATCTCTACTTTAATATAAATTCACTACAGTTTAATTTATTATTTTATTTGGGGGTCTTTAAGACATTGTTTTTTAACACAGAAATTTTAATTGGTACTCAATTCACCCCCCCTCTTGAGTAAACCACTCTGACCAACAATAAAGAATAAAAAATAATGTTTAATAAGAAGAAACTATCACATTGGGGAGATAGATTTTTTGTGGAATTTTTCTTGTAAATTAAAGAATTAATGTAACTGAATAGGGAAATGGATTATATTTTTTGAATATTTTTATAGTATGAATTAATGGGTATATTCTTGAATATACAACTGAAGGAAACTATGTACCTTGAATTTTTTTGGAGTTCTCCCTTTTATAAGTGACAAGGAGTGTAGTTTTGCAAACACATTCATTTTTTAAATTAACTTGTTTACACTAGTAAAAGGCTAAAGATTACCATTTTTCAAAATTATAATGAATTATAAGTAATATGGCTGAGTCCCATCCCATCTATTCATTATTGGAACACCTTTCAGTGATTTAGGGGTATATACTTTCACTTTTCACATTACCCATTTTAGCATTTACCAGGATAACATTTCTATTCACCCATATTAACTAATTAAAAAGATCACAATTAATATTGTTCTCAAAAAATAATTTTTTTTATTATAATCATAGATATTATATAAAATTTATAAAATTAAAATATTTTTGTTAATATTTTTTAATTTTTAAAATAAATTTTTTATTAGTTTAATTTTTTTGAGATAATCAGTGTTTAAATCATAAATTTATGATTGAGTTAAAATTATTAACTTAAGTAATTATTATAAACTATGTTAATTTATTGTGAATAATATTAATTTTATGTGAAATTAAAATAAATCCATCACTAAATTATAAATATATATTTATTAAATGAAATAAGATATATAATATAGTTTTCTTTATTATTGTAATATTTTTATTTTTTAATAAAATGTTGTTTAAGGGTTCTCTATGTTCAAATAATATTTTAAAAAGCATAATATTATTACCTAATTTTATATTTTATATCTTAAATTTTTATGTGAAATTATTTGTAATATTTGTATATTTTATAATGTCATGAAACTTATAACTTTCCTAAAAATAGAATTTTTTCTAAAAAATTGTTATTTTTTTGAAAATAATGAAAATCCTATACTATGTAAATTTTTATTTTTAATATTAAAAATTAAGTTTATTTTATCTAATTATATTTATAAATTATATATATTTGACTTTTAATTGAAAATATAGAATATAATGGTAAAACTCTTTATTGAACAAGGGTGTTTGTAATCATTAAGAGTTTTTAATACTATTTTTTAAAACATTTAAATTGAAATAATTTTAATATATTTGATTATATATTAATATATTATAATAATATATTAATGGTGAAACTAATTTAATAACATATCATAATTTATATTTTAGTGAATGTGTAGAAATATTGTTAATGTTGTGGTGATATACATTCGTATCTCCTATGCTATTACATTCTCCCCCCCCCCTTACAAAATTACACCCTAAAATTTCCATTAAAAATATTATGTAGAAAAAAATAAGGATAAGTCAATTTCAGGTTCTATTTTGGTTCTCATGTTTCTTATTCATACACATTTTTTTTCCAAAATTACTTTTACAAGGTGATTTCTCCTGTTGTATAGCATATTCTCTCCCGAGTCCATAAACAACGCTATTTTGTCCTCTTAAGAAATACAATCCTCCAATTATCACATATTTGGATTTAGTACATGTGAGGGGTCTTAGGTCATGATTTGACCCATTGAGGATCAATATATGACTACTCGAAACATGCCTTCAACATTCTAGGGACTAGCGTCCATCACTGAGTAGAAATATCACACCTGTGAGGGGCCATATACTAAGGTACCTAGACACACATGCACCCACATACATCATTATGAAATATTGGAAGTATAATAATAAAATTGATAAAAAAATTAATGCATACATCCATCCAAAAATAATAGTATATCAGAAGTACTCAATGTGTAAATGTAATGCCCCAACCCTAGAGGACTGGAGCTAGGGATTTGTTTTAATACATTGGCATGATTATAATGAATGAAATCTATAAGGACCAAGTAGTTTAGTATTTTTGGAAAACCAGATACATAAACAGGTTCAACATTACAACTTGTAATTAAAAACAACATATAAGGTTTATTTGGAACATCCACAACTCTAGATTTATCCCTGCATATCATTTATAATAAAATTATTCATGTCCTGTAAAAATGAATCTTATAAAAGGGGTGAGCTCATATACTATGTATGGGAGGGAAATATAGTATAAGATATTATAAACATAATCATTAGGCATTTTGAATTACTAAAAACACATTCCCTCAAAAATAAGCATGAACATAATATTGTAGGAATATGAGATGAGTAAATATTTCCATAATAAAACATAATCGTGGATATACAACTAGTCGAAAAAAGAAATTAACATTCAATTACATGTTTGATAATGTGGGAATGTATAGATATGTAAATCATAACCACACAGTCATGGCTTCGTATCAAGACTAGGAATATCATTTTTGTTAAGGCCTCGTACCAAGACCATAGTTTGTTTCATTAGACCTACCGGTTCAATAATGGGATATAGTGGGCCCCACTGGACACATACTAAGTCCAATGAATTCCTCTTATTAATTGGGATAAACATAAACAAGAAACACATCCATATTGAATCAAACATGTGAAATGTAAATAACTTTCCAAATCATTCTTCATAAACAATAACCATATAGAGTAATATGGTGAACGGTTTAAAGATGGCACATCCAAAGTCAAACTAATCATAAAACATTCAATATAACATGGTGGATGATATCATATGTTTTAAACCACAATTAGGTACAAGATTTAACAATATACTTTGACATAGATGATTATACATTTAAATGATACCATTGAAAAACAATGAGTAAATAATCCTTAAATATTCGATAGTGTCTCATACCACCTTGAAACAATCAAATAATAATCCCTTATAATATCATGAGAATAAGGGGAATATTTATATGATATACCAAATGGATGTACATACACTAAAAGAAATAAATAAGTGGTGTAAAAGGCAGATATATCATAAAAGTTAACGTGATATGAGAGAAAAACTTTTTACCTTGGAAAGAAGAGTTCTGTTGGAAAATCCTTTGTAATTATAGTGAAATCAGATTTTAAACACGTATATCCTAGAAAATAAAATGTAATATCATTAAATTTATATTTTAGTCTTAAATAAAATCTTATTTTAGTGAAATCCGTTAAAACATGTTTTTAAATAAGCATTGGAAAGAAAACATTTTAGTTTGGTTTAAGGAAGATAATAAAGGATTTTAAAACGAAAATGCATGTTTTCTTTCATAAAACAAAAAATAAACCAAAATATATTTTCCATGTTAAAGTTTGTGATTTTATAAATATAAATATCTCTTAAAATAGATTATATAGTGAAGTTAAAAATAATTAATAATTCATGAAGTTCCGTGAATTGGCTTGCATTTTAAAACAATTATTTGTAGGATTCCTTTAAATTGGGTAACTCTCCATAAAATAAAGAACTAATATGATTAGTAAACATATATATAACATTTATATACAATATATGATTATTATATTGTAATAAATAATAATTTCATTGAGGTGATTAGAGAATAAGAACAACCCAAATGAAAAGGGAGGTTCAGTTAGAAAATACTTAAAACTTTGTAATCAATTGAATCGTATGACCCAAAATTAAAATGATAAAATGATAAACTAGATATCATGAAAATAAATATATTCATGATGTGTAAAATCAATGGTTAGTATACATACACCATACACAATTTGTAGTAGTGAACATGAAATATCTCACAAAAATGGGAGGGAGATGAAGACACCCCTTACCATGTGTCTGATGGAGTTCTTCACTTGGTTGTAGTGTCCTACATAACCAATTTAATTTGTTAATTATAATTTAAAAAACCTATTATACATTTAGTATATTTATTATTACCTTATTATGTTCATTCATGTCATTTTTTAGGGGTTAATAGGAATACTTTTATTGTTCGGGTCCATTTGGTTCATGATCGGTATAATTATATACATGAATGCAGAATCACATAAAATGAAGATGGTTGTCCAGAATTGATATTATATGTAATTAGTAAACATCCAGAATATTAAATTGTTTTATATTTAATTTGGTTACATGGATTGAATAATAATCATTATACAAATTATTTAATTTTAACCATGTGGGTTAATTGGCAGTTTTTTAACACAACGAACTCATAATTCCTTATAAATCAAAGCCCTCTGTAAAAAAGGAGTCCATAATGATAGATGATAGATAATACATATATTATAGTCTATTTCAACCATAATAATTATTTCATGACCAAAACTTAATACAATGATAGAAATTGAAAACCCATCATCCTTGAATGTGATAAATTAACACATATCGAATGGTGATTTCATTTCAAGTATAAAATAATGGGAAAAGATATATGATGAAGAATTATTACATTATCATCAAAATATTCTAGTAAAAGTAAGGTACTGGAGTCATAAAAAAATTTGGATTAAAGGAGGTGAGGAAATAAAATTAAAAGAAAGGAACTTGAAAATAAAATAAAATATGAGAGATCCCTTATGAAAATTGGGCAGCCTAACGACGTCGCATAAAATTTCATAAAATATTTTGATGAATGCAAAAAATGTATCTAATAATTATTATATAATGTGGATAATAAGTGTGATATGGGATGACATATCCCAACATAATCTAATTTATATTAAAAAGAATAACATAAAATGAAAGCTTGAAAAATAAAAGGGTAGTATATTCCCTTACTTTGTAGAGTAACACCTAAAACATGATGGTTTGGACCTTGGTGGCTTAAATAAACCTTGGGAGATCACATAGGGAGGTAACACTACCATATTTTAGTGGATGATAATTTTTTAATTAAATAAAGTGAAGTAATGAGTGGGTATTTATAGTAAATGTGAGGGGGATTTCTTTGATTTCAAAGGACATGTCATTAGTGGTTTCTGCAAAACCATGGTCCTTCCCATGGTATTTGTCCATTATATTAGACACTTGGGAAACCTTATGTAATATTTTACGATAAAAGAGTATAAAATAGTTTTATATTAGTTACTACATCATTATGATGTCATTAAACATACAGAAAACTCAAAACTGTATTTTTACTATTCACAAAATTCTAGTATTTTAGAAAAATACCAAAAATTCACCCAAACCATTTTTCAAGGTTTATAATTAAAAAATGAAATAAATTTTTGAAATTAAATTTATAATTAAATGTAATATAATTATTAAATAAAATCATAATTTATTCCAAAATACAACTTTAAAACTATAACTCGTTTTATAACACGTGGAAAAAATAATCATGTTATCATAAAACTCTATTATAAATAAAATAAAATAAAATAAAAATTAATTATTACGTTTTATTAAAATAAATTTCAATTTTAAATTATTAAATTAATCATAAAATTGTAATTAAAATATTTATGACATACACAAATATCAATACGTGCACTATGATCATTTTTTCACATATATGATGACTAAATTGTATTTATTAATTCAGGGGTGAAGTTTATATTTTCTTGGACAATTTACTATTCATCACTATTAATTACTAATCATAAAGGCATGTTACTATTCATATGGTTATATTACTATTTATAAGGGTTTGTTATTATTCAACAAAAATTATGTTTTTCTTGTCAGACTCTATATATCTTACTGAACACAATCGTGTATATTAGTTTTTTGAAATTCAAATCACATAGGATAAAAAATTATCTAAAGTGAATATGTTATAACAAAGTGGTGTTTTGTAGAGACCCTTTGTTTCATGAATTCTGTATTAAATCTATTTGTAAATTCTTGGTGTGTCACATTATCCCCCCCCCTACAGAATTGTGTCCTTAGAATTCAAAATGGATCTTCAAATTTCAATGGATGATGCTTAAAAATTTTCTTATTTGAAAACCACCATAAAAACTATTTTAATGAAATATCCTCCTAAAAAGAGGTGAAGGGAAATGAGGTGGTCACGAAAAAAAATTATTCTTTCAAATGGGGAGACATTAGCTGGAAGTAAAAACCTACACAGGGAAGAAAATTCAAACTATGATGTTCTGATGGAACATGTTCAGTTGAAATTTGATTACTTCACAACTATATATTAAATTAAAAACAAATTTATGATATTATCAAAGATTATGATGATATGAAAACATTTTATGCAATATTATTTTCCATGAGTTAAGGATTTATTTCACTCTATAAGAGTAGAAATGTATGTTTCTATTTACCAACTGATCCTTTGATTATTCCTTGAACTATCTATACTTCATTAGATACCAAAGGATACTCTATAATAATAAGTAATACATTAAACACTCAAATCTCTTATAATGATCAACATAAACCATTTTTCAAATGGTTAAATATTCCAAAATATAAGGATTTAACAGTTTATAATGATGGTCTATGAATTTCCAAGATGAACTTATCATTAACCCTTAATCAACATGAAGTAGCTTTAAATTTTCACATTCCAAACATGTGAATAACTTCGTGATGCATCCTTTTGAAGTATGGTAATAATATAAATTAACAAAAAAATATATTGGAAACAAGAATTCTTCCACATTCCATTAGTAAGATACTTGTTATTTGATATATTCCTTAAATCCAAAATTGTTGTGTAGTCCATCGATGATAGCATAGACCACTTATTGACATGTAAATAATTAGTTCCATGGTACTCGGTACTTATCTGAAACAACCATTTCGTCATCATTATCTCATCATTAGATATATATTAAGGTTTGTATTTCCCTAAATCATGTGGTTTCTAATAATTTTAACTTTTCACTAAATATCTTTTCTTGGTACCGTTCAACTTATGGTTTCAAATACTTAATGAAGAAGTATTGAAGTACAATCCTTATATATTTTTTAAGTCTTATAACTAGTTCATTGGTGAAAAAATAATCATTTGATATGATTCATGAATAGTCATATTAATCATTCAAATTCATCCACGATAGCATCATAAATTGATGATTATCCTGAATCATAATTTGAGGAATATTCCTCTGATGCTTGGGACATTGATCTTCATAGTGTCCCATCTCCTTATTGTTGAAGCATTGTACATTGGAATCATTTTTCTTACACTTTAAATCATAAAAAAGGTGTCATTTTTCTCCACATTTATAACAAACACCCATTCCCATCAAGCATTTTCTAGGGTGATTCTTTCCACAATTTTCACATGTGGTAAATCCCTTCATTCCCTTCATCCCATTGTCCATATTTTTCACTACTATCCTCTTCTTCTTTTTCTTCCATTCAAATCCATAGGACTTAGAAAATTATTTCCATACCATGTTAACACATAAAACTATTTCCTCATATGATAAGGACACATTGGAAACTATCATCCTTTGAAACAATGTATTATGATCATGAGAGATGTGATCCATCATACTATATACACCACGTGCGTTGGTGATGATATTATTCCATCTATTAGGAGCCATTTCTAAATAATTTAATACACTAGATTAGATTATTAATCGTGATGTATAATATCAACTTATAAAAATAATTATCAAAAATTGAAATATTATCCATAACTAATCTCATAATCATAAACATGGTTTCTTTGAGGAAACAAATTACATTTAATTCCTTCATAATGGTTTGTAATAAAATTTTGAATTATCCTTAGCATATCCCCTTGGAGTGTCAAACATGTTGTGTAGTAAGGCATGTTGTCATATACCATGATACCCCGGGTCAAGACCGAAACTCCTGGTCATAGTTGTTACAGATAGGAACATATGTGCCAGAACAATGTTAACTTGTCATATCTAGATAGAGATGTATTTTCTTGAAACATTCACATAATCTATTCCTTTACAAAATTCCATGAGGAAATTGTATTTTTATCTTAAAATTATGTATTAGGGTTTTGTTCCCTAATAACATTTTCTAAATCCAGTTTCCATGTTTTCTTCAAAACTTCCTCTAATACAAACCGTAACACCCTAACCCTAGAAGTCAAGAGCTAGTGTACTGTTTTTATACATTTGAATTATTATAAGGAGTAAAATAATGAAGGACCAGGTAATTTTGTATTTTTCAAAAACTATATACATACATATGTTCAAAATTACAACTTGGAATTAAAAACAACATATATATTTTATTGGGTAATTCTACAACTCTAAGTTTATCTATAAAAATAAATCCATAATAAACATTTTTATGTCCTGATAAAATGAAAGATAAGAAAGGGGTGATCTCAATTTCTCAATAAGGGTAAGAAATGCAATTTAATATATCATAAACATAAATTTTAGTCATTTTGAATAACTAAAAATACATTCCTTTAAAAATAAACAGGAACATAATATGGCAGGAATCTGAGCAGAGTAAATATTTCCATAATAAAACATAATAATGGGTATTCTGCTAGTGAAAAAATCACTTGAACTTTCTTTTAATTGACTCATAATTAGGGATTGAATAATGTGGTACATCATAACCATACCATCAAGGCCTCATTCCAATACTATTAATATCCTTTTTGTCAATGCCTCGTGCTAAGAACATAATTTGTCTCATGGTATCTACTGATGATCCAAGGGGATATAGTGAACCCCACCTGACACTTACTATGTCTAATTCATTACACATATTAATAAGGATAAACATAAACAAAATACACATTTATATTGAAACTGACATATGAAATGTAAATAATTTTACCCAATCATAAATTCTAAACACTCACCATTCAGAGTAATATGGTGAATACACATCCACAGTCAAACTAATCATAAACCAGTCAATAAATAATGGTGGATTATATACTAGGATATAAACCAAAATTAAGTACAAGAATCAATAGTGGACGTTGATATAGTTGAAGAAACGTTTAAATGAGACCATTGAAAAATCCTTGAGGAAATAATCATTAAACATTCTAAAGTTTCTTATACCACCTTGAAGAATTCAAATAATTATCCCTTATAATATCATGAGAAAAATGAGACTCTTTATATGATATACCTATGGGATTTACATACATCATAAGAAAGAAACATGTGGTGAAAAAGGCATATATCTCATAAAAGTTAAAGTGACATGAGAAAATCCCTTTTTTTACTTTGGAAAGAATAGTTCTTTTGGAATATAATTTGTATTTATAATGAAATCAGATTTTAAACATGTATATCCTAAAAAATAAAAGGAAAGGTCATTGTAATTATATTATAGTATTAAATAAATTCTTATTGTTGTGAAATCCATTAAAAAGTGTTTTTAGAGAAACTTCTAAAATAAAACATTTTATTGTGATTTCAGAAAGATATTAAAGGATTTTAAAACGAAAAGGCATGTTTGATTTCCAAAAATAAAAAATGAAACAAAATATATTTTTCATGTTAAAATTTTTTAGATAGATAAATATGGCTTAAAACAGATTATTGATTGAACATAATAATATGTAAGAATTCGAGAAGTTCCTTAAATCGGCTTGAATTATAAAAAAATTTCTTGATTGATTATTTTAAAACATGTTACCCCCACCCCATAATAAAAAAAGGAATTTTATTATTACAAATATATAGAAAATTGAAACATAATTATTGAGGATTATATAGGAATAAATAATAATTTCATTAAGTTGATTAGAGAATAAGAGAAACCTGGATGAAAATGGTGCTTTGGGTGAAATATTATTAAAAATTTGTAATTAATTGAACCGTATGACCCAAAATTAATAATCATAAAATGATACATTGATTATCACTAAAATAAAGATATTCATTATATGAAACATTAATGGTTATTATACATTTAATATACAAAAGTAGTAGTGAATAAGAAATATCTCACAAAAATGGGAGTGAGATGAAGAAACCCCTTACCTTAAGTATGATGGTGTTATTCACATGGTATTAGTGTCCTAAATAACCAAATTAAATTAATTAATTAATATTTCCAAAACCTATCATATATCTATTTAATTTATTATAGCTTTATTAATTTCATTCAGGATCTTTTTTATGGGTTAATAGGTCCAATTGTATTGTTTGGTTCTATTTGTTTAATGGTTTTTATATTTATATACATGAATGATGAATCGTGTAAAATTAAGATGGTTTCCAAGAATTAATGTTGTATATTATTATTGAAAATATGGAAAGTTAAATAGTTGTAAATTTCATTTGGTTACTTAGAGTAAAGATGGGTCGTTATATAAATTATTTAATGATAACCATTTGGGTTAATTGGTAGTTTTTGAACCCAGGGATCTCATTTTGCATTATAAATTAAAACCATGAGTAAAAAAATATTCCAGAACTATAGATAAGTCATAATAAATATATTATAGTCTGGATCAACCATAAGAATTATTTCAATACTAGAATTTAAGACTCTAAAATAAATTGAAAACTTGTCGTCCTTGAATGTGATAAATTAACACATCCTAGATGGTGTTTTCATTTATATTATAAAAGAATAGGAAAATATAGATTATTAATAATTATTAATTTATCATTAAAACTTTTTAGTACATTTAAGGTACTATATTCATCACAACATTGGTTGAATGTATATTATTAAAGAAAAATAGAAGAAAGGTACTTTAAAATAAAAGAAAATTTTAGAGATCCCGTACAAAACTTCGAGAGCCTAACGTCATCAAATAAAATTTCATAAAATATTATGATGAGAGAAAAATTGGTATCTCATAATTCGTACACAATATGGATATTAAGGGGGAATATTTCATGGAATTTCCATACATAATCCAAATCAAATTAAAATGTATAACATAAAATGAGTGATTGAAAAAGGGATGGGTGGTTGATTCCATTACTTCGTAATGTAACTCTTAAAACATGATGGTTGGGACCTTGTGGGCTTCAGGGACAACTTTGGAGGACTCTCGGGAAGGTGAAACTACTATAGCTTTGTGTATGATGAGATTGGAATGAATGCAAATGATGGAATGATTGGGAATTTACAGTAA
The DNA here is from genome assembly GCA_963277665.1 of Viscum album. Classification (NCBI taxonomy): domain Eukaryota; kingdom Viridiplantae; phylum Streptophyta; class Magnoliopsida; order Santalales; family Viscaceae; genus Viscum; species Viscum album. The sequence continues at coordinate 171,264,721 of OY728119.1, read as the reverse complement.
ATAGGAGAGAATGTTTTTATTAATTTCAAAGGACACTTCATTAGTGGTTTTTGAAAAACCATGGGGTTTCCCAATGTATTTTTCCATGGTATTATCCACTTGGGACAACTCATTTCATATTTTAATGTAAAAAATTATACCATAATTTTATATTAATTATTACATCATTATGATGTCATTAAACATACTGAAAACTCCAAACTGTATTTTCAATATTCACAAACAAAAACATGTATTTTAGAAAAAACCCAAAAATTCTATCCAACCATTTTTTGACATATGTAATTCAAAAATGAAATCCAATTTTCTAAATTAATTTTCTAAATATTAAAAATTTAATTTTTTAATAAAATCATTATTGTTTCCAAAAAAACAACTTTAAAACTATAACTCGTTTTATAACACATTGAATAATAAATCAAGGTGTCAATAAATTCTCTTATAACCATAAGATAATAAATTAACAATTTATGATTACATATTATGAAAATACATTTCAATTTTAAATTTTTAAATAAACATAAAATTTTAATTTAAATATTTATGACGTAAAAAAATACCAATACATACACTATAATCGTTTTTTAACTTATAAGATATCTAAATGTTATTTTTACATTCATGGGTAATGTTCCTATTTTTTTCAATTTAATATTCATTACTATTCATAAGGGTGTCTTACTACAATTCACCAAAAATTAAGTTTGTCTTTTCAGATTCAATATATCTTACTGAACACAACTGTTTCTATAAGTTTTTTGAAATTAAAATCACAGAGGATTAAAAATTATTTTTACTAGATACGTTATAAAAAAGTGGGGTTTTGTAGATACTCAGTGTTTCATGTATTTTTTTATTAAATCTATTTGTAAATTCTTGGGGTGTTACAGTAATTGATCAAAATACAATGCCCCAAAACACTAAAAAATAGTTCGGAATATTTAAAGGAGGGGACTTAAATCAAAATAAATCACTGGAACACACAATAGTCAATCATAAGTATACACCTTTATCTATTAATCTCATTATTCTTTTCCTTCTCTTGCTCCTCTTGGGACTCCATCGAATGTTCTGTCATTTGAACTATATATGACATGCATGGGAAAATCCTTTGAGGAGGTGATTATAAAGAATACCCAATAGGTACTCAAAAACCCCAAAATAAAATTGATAAATTGAAATGCAGTAGTCCGCTCAACCAATTCTCGAGAGAACCTTAGTGATATAGAATAATAAAATTCATCTAAACCACTCCTCAGCTATACACATATAGTATGATCATCACCACATGGTTTCTCAATAAATATATGTGACATCCCCATAATGAATCTAATGGTCACCTAGATATACTCAACAAATAATCAAAGTCGCATTATGTACAACCTCACATCCAACAACATGATTTTACTTGAGGCTCTAATGTAACGATTGTCTTGGAGAACTCACTCCATGAGGCCTTCCATCCTAGATAGCACTCCTCTGAGTGATATAACTCATCGAAAATTCCACTACCATCCTTACTAGAACATCTAAAAGATATCAATATATCATGAACTAATCTTTTATCCCTAATAGTATTCATTCTATATAGAACGATCCATCAGGTATCGCTAAGCATATGGTACATTGCCACTATTCCAGTTGGAATTAAACTCATAGAACAAGATTTTCGGTCTCTCCATGAATAAATTTATTGTAAAACCCTTCATATCTTGAAACTCATATAGGGGTTGGGTTAAAACCTAGCCTGGCTATGGGGAATCCACAAACCCTATAGAAAACACAGAATATCTCATCTCGTTGATAAGAGAATCACACCAAAGACCACTAGGGGATACCATGAGCCCCATCTTGGACTCAAGAGATCATATGGATAAGATAGGTTATTTATCCCTAACCAATGGGGGACACTATAAACCCAATACAAACTTGATATATTATAACTCTCATATAAGGGATCAAACATAACTCCACAAGGGGATTCCAATATCTATACATACTCTAAAAGCCCTGATACAAAGATATGAGATGATACCTAGAATCACAAGGTGATACCGAAAACCCAAATATGGAGCTAACCACCACGTTGGGTAACATACTCTCAATGATTCCATAGAACCCACTGGAACTAACAACTATGTTGGTAATCGTACTCATAATGATAACACCAACCCTACTTGGAAATGCCTTCTAATTTGGGGATCATATATAGAATGATTCCACAAACCCTACTTGGATATCCTTGAAAATTTGGTATAAATGACTTGTGAATGAAGGTCATTATAATACCTATAACCCCAATATTTCCATTGCTTTCTCTGGGGTGCGTGTAGCTGTCAGTGGAGGGTGTGCTGCTATTACCTCACATTATCGCATTCCAATGGCGGGCATCACTCATCGTGTATTTAGGGATGTTTTCTCCTTGATCAAAACGGGATGATGGGATGTCGGTTCTTCCTACTGCGGGTACCTCCTCGGAACTCGTCTCCTCGTCCGGGAGTCCCTTATAGACTAAGATGTTGTTCGTGAAACTCTTTCCAGTGCCATGTCTTCATTGATTACAATTAATTACACTTCTTCTATCGGTAAATTCCAATGGGTTCGGTCAGGGTAGTAACCTTCGGTTGGGGAAGTAGTCACGTTAGACATCACTGGATTTTTTGGATGCTGGAACAGTAGTACGTCTGGGTTTTTTTCCGTTATTATATGGATTCTCGAGGGTGTGAAATCCCAAAGCATCCCGCATCGCACGTGGAGAATTATATGCCATAAGTAGGTATCTGGGATTTTCCTCAACTTCCCATGATTAACAAAGGGTATTCCATGATTTTAACAACTAGTAAAGGTAGATTAGACTGATCAGAACACTAATTAGATTGGATTAGATGGGTGTACCCCTGGAGGGAACACTGATGTTGGGGATAATGTGTGGTTAGCTGCTCTATTGTTGTTAAATGGGGATAGGGAATGAGATGGAATGATCCCACTAGGATGTGGCGGCCTGGGAAAGAATCAGGATGGTTAATGGAAAGTTGAATTAAGTAGAGGGGAATAATATGGAACCGACATGAAGACGATGATGATGCTGTGATTGAGCCTTAAAGAGAATTCCTATATATCCATGTGGTAGGGAATCAAATTCTGCATAGTTCAGAGGGATGATAGGACACCTGAGGTGGTTTCCTATGAGAATAGACACATATATGGGACCCGGAGGAAGTGGAACCTCCCGGTTGGGGGAGTGACCTTCCCGAAACACATAGGCTCAAGAGAGAGAGATTATGATGAGACATGAGTAATGGGCTTGGACCTCAGGGAGGTTTCTTACATATCCTAATTGAAGGGAATCAAAGTCTATGTAGTTTATCTGAATATGGCTTACCACTAATTGGGGACTTCAATAGCTTACCATCGATTGGGGGAATTTCAATGGATTACCATTGAATGTGGTTGACAATGTCTTACCACTGACTGGGGTTGACTACTGCATACCGCTAAGTGGGGTGACAATGGATTACCACTGGTTGGGTAGAACCCCATAGTGGCTTCTTACATACCCTTTTTAGGAGACAAGGATTAAATCCCACATAGTTCAGTGGTTGATTGGTGAACCGAAGTGAAGATGGTCGAGACGAATGGGTGTTGGGATAGAACCTTATGGAGGCTTCCTACATACCCTATACAGGAGACATGGATCAAAGAAAATGTAGTTCAGAAGTGGGAACCAACGTGAAAGTGGTTGAAACCAATGGTTGTTGGTCTTGAACCTATGGTAGGCTTCCTACGTACCCTGTCTTGGCAAGGATCAATGTCCACGTAGTTCAGGTGTGGGAACTGATGTGAAGGGGGTCAGAACTAATGGTTTCTAGTCTTGAACCTCAAGGACGCTTCCTATGTAACTTTCCTTAGAAATAATCAAAGTCCATGTAGTTCAGGTGTGGGAACCTATGTTAAAATGGTCAGAACCAATGGTTTTTGGGCTTGAACATCAGGGCGGCTTCCTACGTACCTTTCCATGGAAAGGATCAAAGTCCACGTAGTTCAGATGTTAGAACCGGTGTGAATATGGTCAGAAACAATGGTTGTTGGGCTTGAACCTCAGGGAGGCATCTTACGTACCTTGTATTAGAAACGATCAATGTCCACATAGTTTAAGTTTGGGAACCAACATGAAGATGGTCGAGTCCAATGGATAGTGGGATTGAACTTCTGGGAGGCTTCTTACATACCCTGTATAAGAGACAAGGATCAAAGACCACATTGTTCAAGAGTGCGGTTTGGGGCTTACATTCTAGGACTCCCATAGTGGATTTTGTCGTCAATGCTCACTCTAAGTCCATGTGAGTGATGATCGGTGTGAGAAACAAGAGGCAGAAAAAGCCTGACAATCACATCATTGAAGGTGCATCCATGGGAAGTAGAATGGGGGCTTACATGTGGTTAGTGTTCCAAATAGGGAATAGGGGCTTATGCGTGGTCCGTAGCCTGAAGTGATAGATATTGGGACTTACTCATGGGTGGAGGCCCAAGTAGTAACAAAGCACAAAGGGATATGGATTTGACACTAAGTAAGAGAGGAGGAGTGGGGTGCTACCTCCTACAAGAAAAGATGAGGGCTTACACCAAGGTGGTCTCCCTTTCCTCATGGATAGATGCCGCTCCAATAATGGGGATCTCATTCCATGTGAGGAATGATTTAACTCCCGTAAAGTATTGTGGCCATGAAGAATGTCCAAGGTGGGTGAACCCCACGTACGGCATATGGGCCAGGGTCACATTTTAACATCATGTGTTGAGGACGATGGTGCTTGGATGTTTAACGTCTTGTATCTCGGACGAGAGGGATGCACTCTAAACCCCTAATACATACATAACTAATACCTCAAACCCGTTGGGGAAGGGAAGGCATCAGAAATTCCATGGTGATGGGGTTTTGTGGAGTTATCCATTGAGGGGTCCTCGTTAGCATGTCTTTGAGAAGAAGCAATAGTTGTTAGAATGCCTATGCGAAGAATAATGAGGCGAAGCAATGCAATATAAAGCACCGCCCAAGGATCATTGAAGTTAATTTGTGTGAGCATAAAAACCCACACAAAAAGAGAGAACGGGGTGTAGGTGGGGTGCGCATAAGAGGGGATCATACATGGTGCCTTTAGGGGAGGACGACACATGGAGCACGTTCCAGAGAATATGACAGGCGCCAGAAGTAGGGGTTGCACACCAACCGGGAGGGGATGCACACAAGAGAGAGGGTCTGCGCGCAAGACGGTAGGGTTATAAGTAAGAGGGTTGGGTTGTGTGCAAGATAGAAGTGGCACACACAAAACGAAAAGGGATTCACATGGTAGAGGCCTAATGTAGAGGGAAGTTGCGCAGAATCGGGGTCTCTTGCGCAGAAATCAATTTGGGAGAAATAAAATTAATGAAGACCAGGCCCCAGAGGGACCACCTAATGGAAGTCCCTTGGGAGACCTGTCATGGAAAATATGATACCTGAAGGCCATGGTGTTTTTCACAAGGTTACAGAAGAGGACGTTTTTTCATAGTATAACATCGATTCGTCTTCTGTTCCCATCCCTGAAGGGCAAGGGTACATTTCGTTTTATTGCCAAAGTCCTCTGGGTGGTGCAAAAATGGGTGCGGCGTGTAAACTACTAGTTGACGGTAGATGGAGAACGCAAAGGGGGTGTCACATTGGGCGTGAAAAAGGAGGATCAAGTTGAAGGTTGTCCTTAATAGGGTATCAGGCATGGAAATGTGGGCTCGACGCCGCTTTGGGTGTGGAAATGGCCGCTGCGTGCAAACACGCGATTCACGCCACATCAGGTGTGCGAAGGGACTTGTCCGAACACCCACCCGTGACGCTGAATGGGGAACACAACATTTTGTGTGATTTGGTCCTCTTGCACCTAGACTACAAATCTTGTGTGCACCTGCCTCTTGGGTCTCAGGCTCTTCTCTTCCTTTCCCGGGCTCCTCCGTTTACTCGTTATCCTCTCGATGATGGCCTTCTCTAAATTGCAGCTTCAAAATATCGCAAGAGATTTTTATATGATAGAGGATCCCATTCATACCTCCTATAAGGATACACCAACTCAATCCATTCTTATCCTAACAGTGGATTCACAATCCTGTACTGAGGTCATAATGCCACATTTTACCCTCCCAGGAATAGACCAAGGGAACCCACTAAACTAGCATTGTTCTACATGTTTCTATCAAGTGTCCAATATATGAAACATCACATTGTATCCTTTATGGAAAATCTATGTCCACCATCATATCCAATGCAGAAAAATGATCATGATAGGCTACTCATGGGACTCCATTTGATTCTTGAATATGTAGATGCATGAAGAAGAAAACTACAAGGGTGTACATGGTGTGTTCCTATAATACACAACATATCTCTCATATCCCACCCCTATTCATGTCCCATGTACCCATCATGTGTTTTGGAGTATACATGGAATGTATGTTGCCACATGGTGTGTGACACTATCTGGTATCCTCAGAATTTCCTTTCCTATAAAAGGCTGGATATCCATTTCATTCCATGTGTCATGTACCTTCACTTCATGGCGAGTCTTGTCTATCAATCCACTTGGCCATATCCTTGTACCATTTGTATGTATAGAACCATGTGTCCATGTACCAATCTATGTGATTCTACATTTCCATGTCCCACAATGCATCTACCCTATCCTTGTCCCTTGGCCACATGACATAAGATCAATACAAAATTTGTACCCACAATACATAGTGTGTAGTTCTCAATGTTTATCTTCCCCAAAGAGGAAGAACATGTGGTGTGTACCCCTTCACTACAATCAATGGGATCGAGAATTTTGAAAAGGAATCCCCTATGAGGTACCTAAAACACCCATATTTCAACAAAAAACCAATGTTTTCCCCTATCAGATTACTAGTATATACAATAAGGATATAAAACCATAAAGAAATAATAATAGTAAATTTTTATGTAATTATTTAAAATCATTATTCCTTGTGTTGAAATTCTTATGTGTTAGGTCTAAAATGTTTCCTAGAACCTACTTCTCCTCGATGTGGTGATGATTGGCATGAAAATTGGTGATTGGCAGAACATCCTCATCTTGGGTCAGCCTCAGGACATCCATCATGAAAAGTTTATCTCCTTCTATCCTATACTTTGTGTTAGAACAAATTGGGAGGATATTAGTTTCAGTTAACGAACGAATATCAACAATATGCTCACCAACATGGCTTCAGTCAAGATCCTAACACTGAAAAAAAATTATATTGTGCCTAGGTTAAACACCAGATTCCATAATCAACTACAGTCTAATATTTCAGATCAAAGACTCCATATGAGTTATTCAACTTTTACAAAGAAACTTCACACACATGTTTAATTTTTTTAATATTTTTAATATCACCGCACTGATACTCTATAGGCCATGTAATCTCATATAGGCTTCGAATCTATCTTTGTAAATTTTATTAGAAAAAGTAAAATGTATTACATTAAAGAACAAGATTCACTAAACTCTACCCACCATCATTTGTTTCATTACAAAAAGAGAAATCCTAACCATAAAGAATAAAAATGATCTCTTATCTAGATCTCTGACACTGGTGAGCTCACCAAAGGGTTCCTGTGCAATCAACAAAAATGCACTCAGGGGAACAACAAAAGAAAAAGAACCAGGAAATTCTAGATCCAACCAAGTCAAAACCATGAAATGTGGAATTCATGTGTCTCCTTAGATATAATTTTTGGAAACAATCTCTCAATAGATTAAAATATAGTCAATGTGTCTAGTGGTACACCTCCTCAATAACCCAACATAGTTAAAAATGTGACTCGATAGTCCTCATAAATTCTTGGTTGAATTTCCCCACCAACATCCATCACTATAACCAACTCTAGGCCCACAGATGTAGTCTCCATGGTCTCCTACCAGTAGATCGTTAACATATAGAGCCTCCTAAACATGGCCTCAACCGATGCTATGCTGATGGTGGAGTGTCAACGCACCTTAAAATCATTTAACCTAAATCATGTTCTCCAGATCCCTAATGGTTATCTTCACATTTCACAACCAACCCTCACTTACGTGTACTACTATGGGAAAGAAACATCCCCAACACCTCATCTCATAGTGTGTCAATTTTATTATCAGTCATTATAAATTCAATGTACTCCCCTCCATCATAAAACCCATCAAGAAAACGTTTAGTGGATGTCCAGTCACCTGATACATCACGAACAGAATCACCTAGTTGTGCCTCACTACCTCTCTTCCAAAGAGGATGGGTAACCACTTTCAATTAATGATTTTTTGTATCATCCTCAAGTGTCTCTTGTGAAAATATCATTATGATAATATGAAGGTGCCAACAAACAACAAATGGCTTCCCAAGTGTGAAAATAGGAATTATAAGTCCCTCTATCAATAAACCACCAACTATACCATAGCTCAGAAATATATATTTTGGATTCAATAGATATTAGGGGTTTCTAAACCGAACCCGAATGTCCAACCTGGCCCATCCCAATATGGTGGGGTTGGGTTTAAAAGTTCATATTCAAGGGTTAGGTTGAATTGGTTTGATCCATAATTAGTTTGAGTTGAGTCATGGGTTGAGTAAAAAAATTATCCAACCTAACCCAATTAATCCGACAACATCAATCTTTTTCTATTGTGTACACCATCAGATGTTCCCCACCACTTGTCATCCTCGTTATTGTGTCATCCCTCATTACTCATCCTCTCGTTCTGTCGTTACAGTACCTTACCTTGCATGCCCTCACTGTCCCCTTCTTCCAACACAACACCCATTGTATGATGTGACTATCGTGACCCCAGATCCACCTAAAAGAGAACACACCATGTTCCTTTTCCTCCACCTCCATATCCATGGTGACACCATAACCACAGATAGATACTGTATAGTCTACCCCATCCTCCTTTGCACCTGCCTCTGTCTCCACCATAGCCACTGCCTAATCCACCAGATACTAACCCTCATCCTTCACATGTTCCTCCATATCCATTGTGTTTGTTGCAACCCCATATCTTCTAAAGACATTCCTTTCCGCCTTTCCCTCATTCTCTACCTCATTCGAGACTGGCGACCGCTACGACCACTGTGACCCCAGATCCTCATACACCTTTATGAATTGAAATCTCATGAATAACGGAACTTCTACACTCTACATCTTCTCTATTTTAAAAAACATCATAATATGGAAAATATAGAATAGTGATAAGGGTGGTCCGAGAGACTCACAACATGACCGCGGGAAGTGCACATGAAGTGCATGAAAACCTTTATCTCGATCTCGAACTTGTCTAGCGGTGTCAGCTCTACCCGCTTCAGGTTCCTTGCACTGTACCAAATCAGCCTCTCTAGCACTAAAATTTACCGCTGTTTCACCATGAACAAGTGATACCACCCAGGAATGGCGGTGGAGCCCCCCACCCAACCCATAAACACCCCTAACTGATATGTTAATACAAACATCTAGATAATCCACAGGTATCAGGATAAACTAAACACAATTATCAATGGGGAGGTCACCACAACACATCCTGGGGTCCTCAACTCCACCAATACAGTTAGAAACCAAAATATTATAGCACCACTACTTCATGGGTCATACTACCCATAAGATAAAATCATGTTGTATTTTCCCACACACAAACCCATCCAAGTTAGTTTGGGATCACTCCTCAAATGAGGACAACTCTATCACATATGCCAGGATCACTTCCATGCCCACTATTGGAACCCATCTAAACATGTTTGTTAGTAAACCAATCCATGCAATGATATATCATTGTAGGATCTCTCTACCACTATGAAAGTATTTTGTGTGAGGAACTCTCCTCCCATAGTTAGGTCACATGGTTGATTGATGTGTGTACTCATGGATCAACTCTATTGGAGCCTCTAACATAAGTCTCAATTATAATGGTTCCACTAGTATCATCAGGGACAACTCCAACACTCCATCATGAAACCCCTAATTGGACACACAAGCCAAAGAAACTCGGCTGCAACACCTTGACACCATATGCTTTAGGAAAAACTGACTCACCTAACCAATTTTGTGTCAATTCATAATAATTAACCTCATATGTAGAAGAATCCTTATTGTTCATTATTTTAATGATACATTTCCATTACATGGCTCTACTGATGCACCATGTCACCCTGGATAATCATTAAGAAATAAGAGTAAACAATAGAGTACCTCACATAAAATGTCTAATAATACTATTTTAAAAGTAGAACAGATACAAATTGAACCTATCACGATCCTTAGAGCCTCAAGGTTTTATGACACTATGGTATTTATATTTCCTTGACCTCATCCTCCATCTCCATGATCGTGGTGTGGTCCCTAGGTGTGGTGGTGGAAAACAATTGTACCTTTTTTCTCATCCTTCTTCTCTCTTCGCTACTCCTCCATGTCCTCTATCATGAATAAATAAATTCTCCAATAATTTTATCTATTAATATTTTCCATCATCCATATCCATCTCAGCAACATGGTAGGTCAAACAACCTCGTCTATTGTGTCCCCATCTATAAAAAGTGAAACACAGCCTCTAATGTAGTTGAATAGATCCTGCTTAGGAGCCTTGAAACACATTCTATCATTCTTGGGATCATCTCCTAGACATTATCACACACCTAGATAGATTATCTTTACATTGGATACCCTATACCTGTGTCTCCATCTCCTGTTATCAAACACCTAGATAAATTGTCTTTCAGGAACCGACGAACAAGGGCCCAAGCTGGGACAACCCCAAGCCCACCTCTAATAGGCCAAGGGATATCATCCAGTTATGAGTAGGAATATTTTCCACATGGGATGATTTATCCTATGGTACACATATTCATGATCCCACATATATCATCATGAAATAATGAATGGATAAAAATACAGATAATACAAAATAAATGCATATATCTATCCCAAAAATAATAATAAAGTAGAATTAATTAAAACATAAATTGGAAAAATATCATCCTACCCAAAACTAAAAGAGTCAAACCTACTATAAAAGATTGGAGTGATATCAAATGAAACCACCAGAACACACCAAGCCCAAGAACTAGTATACACCTTGGGATTTCTTACTCAATATGTTCTTTCTACTCTGGGTCCTCCTAGGTTTCCATTGATAGGAATTTTTTATGAAAAAGAAATGAAATGTATGGGAAAATCCCATATAGGGGTGAGTATAAAAATACTCATTAGGTACCCCAAAAACCCCAAATAAAAGGGGGAAATAGAAACTAAATATTCGACACGACCAAGATAGAGGGTTCCCAAGTAAGAGAGAACATGGGACTCTATATCAACAGCTCATCATATATACTTAACTACCCATATTATATCAACCTTATGTGTCAATAAAGTCAAATTAAATCACTATAATTAATCCCAAAATCACCCATATATACTCATCTCAAACTCCAAGTATCATGAGGTCCCAACCCCACTACCATCCATCAGAATCTACTCAATGGCCAAGGGAAAGACTCATTTAGGAGAACTCACACCATAGGAACCTCCATCCTATATAGAACAAGTTTGAGATATATTAATAATAAAAAAGTTCAATTACATCCCTAATGGAACATGTGAGAGATATCACATCATCATAAACAACCTTTTCATCCCTAATCCCACTCATCAACGTGAACATGCTCCATCAAGTATTTCTAAGCGATGGAACATACCAGTCATACCAACTTGTATACATCCTAGAAATCATTCTCATATAGTCTCATCATGATGAAATTCATGATGAAAAAAGTGTGTATAGATACTCAAATTGGGAAGGGGGTCAAACCCATCATAAATGGTGGAATCTCAAACCAAATTAGAAACACTAAATATATCATCTCACAGATAGGGGAATCACACTGAGGACCCCTTGTGGGAGATAATGAACCAAATCATAGTGTCCATAGGTTATATTTATAAGATAGGGTATTTCACCCAAGACAACTAGTGGACCCCAAGAACCCAATATGGGACTCTAGAGATGATATCACTTAGATAAGAGATCACACCTAGGACCATTGGGGGATGCCACAAACCCTACTGAGTCTCAAAGCCATGATACACATATTGGGTATCATTTCTGGGATTTCTAGGTGGTACTACCAACCCAAATCTAGATCATATCTCCATGTTCGGGAGCATACTCTAGATGATAGTGAAAACCCAACTAGAATCAACATTTTAGTATAGGATCATAATCACTCATATATTAAAAACCCTGCTGGAGACCACCAACTATGTGTGGTATCATATGAAGGAAAATAACACAAAACCAACTCAGATAGACTCCTAGAATGGGTATTATATCCTTCTATATGAATTTCATGAAGATACCATGATTTAATGTCTTCTATTTTGGACCAAGGTAGCATTCCAAATGAATTTGAATTTAATAGTTTCGTGGATGGATAATTCCATAAACTATGCTCCATAACATAATTACAATAATTTATACACTTAAATGTGTTGTTTTTTGGATTTTTTAAGTCTTAAGAGGATTATCATGTGTTTTTATTGAGTTTTAGGAGATGAAGACCCCAAAAATTATATTTTTGGAGTAGAAGGATGTGGAACACAGTTTTCCTAAAACCATGAAACCCATTAGGAAAAACTATACAGCATGTTCAAAGAGGGTAAGGGTGTTTCTCGATTTGGTCTTACCATGTGTAACGATCCCCAAAAAAGATTCAATATTTCATACCTCTTTATGGAGGATTCGATTATGGTTTGTGAATTATTTATCAAACCATGAACATGAACCCTACAAGCCCCATATATAGGTAGTAACCAATGCATGGTTGGCACAAAATATTGGAAATGGTGTTTCCAAATTGTGTCCCTTTATAAATGGTATATTCTTACAATTCTACCTCTTTTTATTAAATAGGTTTACCCCTTATTTTACTCCAATCTGCAAATAGTAGCACCCCTCCTTGGGAGATCCTCCTCTCCTCTCCTACAAATAGAGAGATATCCTCTATCATATATCAAATTTTCTTACCATATGTCTCATTTTATACATAATAGTAATATATTAGTTCCTCTAGATCATTTATTTTTTCCCTCATAACCACCTACTATGTCTTCATGTGAGCTAATTATCCTCATTTTCATGTTGTCAGACCATTTCAATAAATTCTGTTGAACCATGTCAAATCAAATAAAGATATAAGATGAGTGGAATATCCTTGTCATGATATAGGTGGTTTATTACTTATCCCTAAATGTTTCAAAATTTTATAATTTAAATTGTTGTCTCATTCATCGGTCTTTCAATGAGACACCTCTCAAAATGTGGAATTCTTGAAGTAGACCCTAATTCTTTAACTAAATAAATGTTTCCATTAAATATACCCATTAGAAGTGGATCCCCCAAGTTGCACCACAACCTTGGGTTCTTTTATTAGAATTCCTAATTAATTAATAAACTTACTTCTAAAAAATACCTATTTAGGTGTGAATTATTTTAAAATGAGGATGGATTAATTAAATAGTTTTCTTGAGAAAAATATAAGTTATAATTCTCTACCATATTACACACTTCTGAAAAAAACATTATAAGGGGTTTTGGTTAGGGTTGTATTTTAATTGTAAAATTTGAATTAAATGTAAAGTGAGGGATAAGACATCATAATGTGAATTTTTTTAATTATGATTTCATATTTGACCTAGTAAATTAATTTAGTAAATTGTATATTGAATGCTTTAGAAAATGGAATTTATTATTCATTAAATTGAAATGGTAAATGAGTATGTATCTATACAAGTATACTTGAATTATGATATAGATTTTTTATAATGATGGAATCATTAAAATCATACTAAAATTTTTTAAATGAATTATGTACACCGTGATAGATTCATGGATTTCAAAGTATGAATTACTTGGATGTTATTATGGGATGTTAGAGAATATAATATCCGTAAATGATAACAGGTTCCCTAATGGACTACCTTATATGGGATTATAGGTTAATTAAATTATATCACACCATGATCAATACGTGGTTCCCTAGTGGATTACATGATATGGGCTTGTGGGTTTTACAATTATGCCAAACCTTGAGGGATATTGGGTTACTAATACTGATTTATTGGGACATGCTCATAGGTTTCTTAGTTTGGTGTACACCGTGATAGATACATGGATTCCCAAGTAATAATTCCATTATCAGGATCATAATATAGACATACTTACACATTCTATGATGATACTAGGGATTTCTTCTTACAGAACACCATATATAGGATCACAGGGTAGTGGAATGTATAATGTGATACATGGGTTTCCCATTTATGGAATTGTATGGCGGGCTCATTGAATAATTGAATTACATGACTCCTTGGGAAATACATGGGTCCCACATTATGGGATTCCTTGGATGGGTTCATATGAATTAGGGGCCTTATCATGAATTTTTATTTTCACATAAATAGAGTAATATATCTTTATGAATGATTTTATACTAGGATGTCATGGATTTGTACCATAGTTCCATGAAAAACTAATGGTATTCATTAAAATTCCTGACTACCTATGAGATAATATATTGTTTTATAACACTTTAATGGATTCTTTGGATTTTATCCATGGATCATAGGACTATACTATCATTGTCACCATACTTTTATATGGATAATTTAAGTTATTGCCAATGTATGTATATCTTTTCTTGTACCTAGTCACATATATGTTTATATATATTGGTGGGAATGTTTAGTGATTCCCTGGAATATGCTGAAGCAGGTACAATTATATGGGTGTCCTTACAGAAATCGATCCTACTCAAATACAGTTATCCATTTACTGCTTTATTGATATACCCACACACTATTGTATTGTACACACACGTATTGTATTGATCTGGACACCGTTGGTAGTAGCCTAATGGGTATATCTCAAACCCTATATGGTTCACTATTACACTGTATGTATCCAAATTGAAATAATCATTGCATGTTCATGTTATGTATTGGTCTTGTTTAATTCATTTGTACATGGTAGATGAGGCGCACAATACTGAGCCCGAGCTTAGGATGCTCATGGAGTTATACCTTGGGTTTTATTCATGTTTGTTGACATGTATTATAATATTTTTTATTTCAAGTTGTATGTTTATTTTTTAGACCATGTAGCCTCATCTGAACATATATCCATGATTGTATACTTGGTGGTGTCCATTTTTATTTAGATATCATATTTATCCTTCTTCTGATCTATATTTTATTTATAATGTTTATAATGTATTTTGATGTATTTATTATTATAACACTACACTACTGGAAATACAGGCCTTCCCAATAGTTCTAAACCATTGGGAAAGGCTGTAGAACCGTTGGTATATGTTATACCAACGGTAAGTAAGCCATTGGGAAAATCTTTTCCCAACATTTTATAGTTAACCATTGGGATAGGGTGGGGAAAAATTAACCTATCCCAATGGTTCTACCAAACCGTTGGGAATGTTTTTCCAAACGGTTTAGCCCGTTGGGAAATCCCAAGAAGTCTTTTTTTTTCAACGGTTTCTAAACTGTTGTGAAAATTTTTTTACCAATGGTTCATATAATCGTTGGTAAAAAACCTAGAGATGCTATGCCAACGGTTTGAAACCGTTGGCATAGCCTATGCTGTGCAAATTGCATATCAGCTTGCAATTTGCACAGTAGCTCTGCAATTTACCCACCAGGTCTCATTTTTTGCATTCCCTCTCATTTTCAATCCAATTATTGTACCTGCAATAAACTAACACATACATATACAACTATTGTACCTACAATAACCATCTAACACATACATATAGAGAAAAAATTAATACACATTTAACATATAATGCATCATGGAACTATACACATCCATAATTAAATTAGAATTCATAATGTAATTATAAACATACATAATTCATTTTAAATTAAATTTTAAATTTAGATGACAATTATATGTGGAATTCGGAATTCAATTCATAATTTCATCAGTTTTACATATACCATATATTTTTACCAGAAATGATGTCCATTTTAAACAAAATACATACACATGGAGTGATACCTGCCACATCGTGCCTCAGATTGAGGCGAGGATAACTCGTACATGTTACAAATGACCCATCGATCATTGTCCTAAAGTATCAACATATTCCGAAAGCGTTTGATCAGTTTTCCATATGCCAGTTGATGTTTTTCATTTAAAATGAAGTCCTTTTGAAACAAAAGATAGAAACTTTGAGTGGTTCCGGCCACACCGCATCTTATATTGAGGCGGGGTTGATTCGTACACGTCACATATGACTCATGGATCGTTCTCCTAAAGTTTCAATGGAAACTGAATGCGGTAGGTCGGTTTTCCGCATGTACTTAAAATTTTGTCAATTTTAATCAAAAGTAATCCACTTAGAGTGATCCCGGCCACACTGTGACTCAGATTAAGATGGGGTTGACTTGTACACGTCACATATGATCAATGGATCGTTTTCATAAAGCATCAACACATTTTGAATGCGTTTGGTTGGTTTTCCGTATGTCAGTTGTTCTATTCACTTATAATCCTGTCCATTTTAAACAAAAGAGAGACACTATGAATGGTATCGGACAACCGTGCCTTGGATTGAGGCAGGGTTGACTCGTCAACGTCACATATTACCCATGACTCATTATTCTGAAGTATCGATACAATCCGAATGCATTTGGTCAGTTTTTCGTATTCTAATTGATTTTTTTCACTTAAAATGACATCCCTTTGAAACAAAAGACAGATACATTGAGTGGTGCCGGCCACAACACGTCTTAGATTGAGGAGAGGTTGATTCTTACACGTCACATATGTCCCATAGATCGTTCTCCTAATGTTTCAATGGAAACTGAATGCTTTTAGTCGGTTTTCCATATGTACTTAAAATATTGTCCATTTTAAACAAAAGAGAGCCACTTAGAGTGATCCCAGCCACAGCGTGCCTCAGATTGAGCCCGGGTTGACTTGTACACATCACATATGACCCATGGATCTTTTTCCTGAAGCATCAACACATTTCAAATGTGTTTTTCAGTTTTCCGTATGTCAGTTGTTCTTTTCACTTATAATCCTGTCCATTTTAAACAAAAGAGAGACACTGTGAATGGTGTCGGCCACACCACTCCTCAGATTGAGGCGGGGTTGACTCGTACACATCACATATGACCCATGGATCGTTTTTCTAAAGTATCGACACAATCCGAATGCGTTTGGTCAGTTTTCGGTATGCCAGTTGATGTTTTTCAATTAAAATGACGTCCTTTTCAAAAACAAAAGACAGAATATTTGAGTGGTTTTGTCCACACCGCATCCCATATTGAGGCGGGGTTGATTCTTACATGTCACATCTAACTCATGGATCGTTCTCCTAAAGTTTCAATGGAAACCGAATGTGTTTGGTCTTTTTTCCGTATGTACTTAAAATGTTGTCCATTTTAAACAAAAGGGAGTCACATAGAGTGATCCCAGCCTCACCGTGCCTCGGATTGAGCCCAATTTGACTCTTACACATTACATATGAGCCATTTATCTTTTTTCTAAAGAATCAACACATTTTTAATGAATTTGGTCGGGTTTTCGTATGTTGGTTGTTCTTTTCACTTATAATCATGTCCATTTTAACCAAAAGAGAGACACTGTGAATGGTTTCAGCCACACCGCACCTCCTATTGAGGTGGGGTTTACTCGTACTCATCACATATGACCCATGGATTATTTTTCTAATGTATCGACACAATCCGAATGCATTTGGTCAGTTTTTCGTATGCCAGTTGATGTTTTTCAATTAAAATGATGTCCTTTTGAAACAAAAGACAGACACTTTGAGTGGTGTCAGCCACACCTTGTCTTAGATTGAGGTAGGGTTGATTCTTACACGTCACATATGACCCATGGATCGTTCTACTAATGTTTAAACGGAAACCGAATGCGTTTGGTTGGTTTTCCATATGTACTTAAAATGTTGTCCATTTTAAACAAAAGGGAGCCACTTAAAGTGATCTCGGCCACACCGTGCCTCAGATTGAGCCCGGGTTGACTCGTACACGTCACATATGACCAATGGATCGTTTTCCTAAAGAAACAACACATTTATAATGCATTTGGTCAGTTTTCCGTACGTCAGTTATTCTTTTCACTTATAATCCTGTCCATTTTAAACCAAAGAGAGACATTATAAATGGTGTCGGCCGCACCGTGCCTCGGATTGAGGCGGGGTTGACTTGTACACGTCACATATGACCCATGGATCATTGTAATAAAGTATCAACACAATTTGAATGCATTTGGTCAGTTTTCCATATGCCAGTTTATGTTTTTCACTTAAAATTACGTCTTTTTGAAACAAAAGATAGACACTCTGAGTGGTGCTGGCCACACCGTATCTCAGATTGAGGCGGGGTTGATTCGTACACGTCACATATGACCCATGGATCATTCTCCTAAAGTTTTAATGGAAACCGAATGTGTTTGGTCGGTTTTCCGTATGTACTTATAATGTTGTCCATTTTAAACAAAAGGGAACCACTTAGAGTGCTCCCAGCCACACCATGCCTCAGATTGAGCCTGGGTTCACTCGTACACGTCACATATGAGCCATGGATCGTTTTCCTAAAGAATCAATACATTTCGAATGCATTCGGTCAGTTTTTGGTATGTTAGTTGTTCTTTTCACTTATAATCATGTCCATTTTAAACAAAAGAGAGGCATTGTGAATGTTGTCGGCCACACCACGCCTCAGATTGATTCGGGGTTGACTCATACATGTAACATATGACCCATGAATCATTGTGCTAAATTATTGACATAATCCGAATGCATTTGGTTGGCTTTCCATATACCAGTTTATGTTTTTCAATTAAAATGGCGTCCTTTTGAAACAAAAGACAGACACTTTGAGTGGTGCCGGCCACACCGCATCTCAGATTAAGGCAAGGTTGATTCGTACACGTCACATATGACCCATAGATCGTTCTCCTAAAGTTTCAATGGAAACCGAATGTGTTTGGTTGGTTTTTTATATGTACTAAAAATGTTGTCCATTTTATGAGAATCGTCATGTGTCTATTAGTGGAATGGTATTTACTTAAAATCTTGTGGAAATTCTTATTGAATATTTTTATAT
This sequence comes from Viscum album, assembly GCA_963277665.1. Lineage (NCBI taxonomy): Eukaryota > Viridiplantae > Streptophyta > Magnoliopsida > Santalales > Viscaceae > Viscum > Viscum album. The sequence goes on along the minus strand of OY728119.1, from coordinate 171,245,520 downwards.
CATTCATAGTATGGATTAGATTTTATTGTATCATACTATGAAACATTTCGGAGCTAACAATGTCATGCCCAATGAATACATCTCTTTTATAACATACCAAGAATCTATGATATTGATTAGATGTGTAAATGTGATTTACATTGAATATCATGATGAAAATAAATAAAATATATATTATAGATTTTCTAGTAGTAAATGAAATAAAGGAGGGTGTGGGGCTGTCCGACGGGGCTGTCCAGAGGGCTGTCTGGTGGGTGTCTGAGGGGCTGTCCGGGGACCAAGGAGGAGGGTGGGGGGGCTGTCCGGGGGGGGGGGGGGGTTCGGGGGGTTGTCCAGGGTCCAAGGAGGAGGGTGGGGGCAGTCCTGGGGGCTGTTTAGGGGGCTGTCCGGGGGGGCAGTCTCTGGTCCAAGGAGGAGGGTGGGGGGCTGTCCAGGGGGTTGTTTGGTGGGCTATACGGGGGCTGTCCAGGGGGGTGTCCGGGGTCCAAGGAGGATGGTGGGGGGTTTTCCAGGGTCCAGGAAGGAGGGGGTTCCCAAACACACAACACCTAAAAGACAAGAACATCCATAAAAATAGATAATATATATAAATAACTCAACTCCAATACTATACTACGAGTATAGATAAAACCAACATCTAGAATAGATTAAATATCAAATCTCGGTAATATAAATCAAAAATATAATGGATCAATTTGTTCCACATCACCATCACCATCATCACCACGATCACCACCCTCGTCCTCATCCCCATCATCGTCCTCACCCTCATCAATTCCCTCCTCCTCACCCTCTCACTCCTCCTTACCCTCGCTACCCGCCTCGCCCTCCTCCTCTCCCTCCTCTTTCGCATCAGAGTCCTCGCCATCATCATCATCAAGTTGGACATCATCCTGACCACCCCTAGATCTTCCACCTAGTTCACCATATATAGAACTTATCGATGACATATACTCATCAAAAGTTGGGCTGGCCTCTTCTGTTAGTATTGGACGAAGAACTTCAATAAATTTCATAAACGCACAGTTTTCCCTGGCAGACTGTTCTGCCATCTCTGGGGCCCTTTTCTTAGCCTGTTCTGCCTATGACCTAACTTGCTGTAGCTCGGTGGCACTACATCTCATACCCGAGGAGGGCCAATACCTCGTCGGGTGTATCCTAGGTCGGCATCGTACTCTACCAGGATGCTCCTCTCCCAACAAATGATGTAAGTGATCTGTTGGCCCAAAATTGTCTGGTTCTTGGGCATTAAGGGCCTCTAAAGAAACCTGTTAAAAATATAAATATATTATTAAGTTACAAAATAGATATTTAAATATAAAATCAACTGATTAAAACTTACAATCTGCTGCTGAGTCGCTTCGTTGACGGCACTTCCATCCTTTTTCCGTCTACTCAAGAAATATAGTTTTTCTCGAGGCACACGTCCTTCAATATTATGTATTTGCCTCTACAATGACATTGAAAACTAAATTAATATGAAAAATTTATAAAAAGATTAAATAATTGAGAAAACAAAAGAAAATTTATGTCGTAAAGAATAATTATAAAAATTTTCATACCTGCTTCCTCTAATGATCCGGCATCATCGTACGTCCTAGTGTGTGGAGGTAATTTTTTGAATCAATGTTTTTTTATTTTTTCAAGATGATTCATAAATCAAATTCGATAATTCAAAGGATAATATTAATTAAAAACATGAAAGTTATTATTTAAATACCTCAAATGTAATTAATACCTTAAACAGGGTACTCATCCAATGAGTAATCATCTGACGATACTGCTCTATAGGACAACCATCCATGACTGGCACCGCCTCTAACTCAGTGTCAACTCTAGCATTCCAGCCAATATACAACTCATGCTTGTAGTCTCTCCAAATCTTGCCTAAATCCTTTAGACATTCCGCTCGAGTACCCTCACCATTTGGAAAATTAAATGGAAGCTGAAATCAAAATATTAATTCATATAAATACAAAAATAATTCATGGCATTAAATACAATAGATTTTTTTACCCATACCTCTGCCAAAGATCTACACTTGACCTCATGTGGAAAATGACTCCACGACAGCGGGTTGATGGGAATGATGTCGGAGTATTTGGAAAGCGTCACCAAAAAACTCCAACATTGTTACCTTAATTTCTCAACCATTTGGTTGTATTCATTATAATCCACTATAACCTGTGTGTGGCGGTTCCACACTGAATGCATGTGTGTACGCCCCCACCCCCACCTCCTGTCAGTACATGTATCTGTCATGAAAGAAAAACAAATATTTTATCAAAACATGTTATAATGAAAATACATATTTCTATAAAAAATTGTTAGGGTTTTATAAATATTCTTGCCCCAGTCGGATCACTGAGCGCCGCCGGATCCACAGAAACTGATGGAACACCCTGTGGTGGAATAGGAGTCGAAGATGATGGAATATAGAAGCTCAGAGAGACAGAAGTAGAAGGAAAAGAAGATGGGATAGCAGTATGACTGGATTATGACTGGGGAGTTGGAATCATCATTGGATGTGAAAATGATGGGGTAGAAGATGCAAAAGGTAGTGAAAAAATGGGAGGCCTAAATATCCCGTGTGTCCCTAAAGACACACCGAGATCAGAATGTGGGAAGGATGACATGTCAATGGGAGGGGCAGGGTCTAGTCAGGCACGCGTAGCTGATCGTCCACCTCTGGTATGAACCCTCCTCATACCACCAGCCTAAGTACTAGGACCAGTACTAGGCTCCTTATCGAATAACTGTCGACGTATAGGTGGATCCTTCAAAAATGTTTACAAAAAAATTAATAACATGACATTATATATTCTTCAAATATATATATTTTTGAAATAAAGTACTCACTGTAGGAACTAATGGTGGAATTCCCATCTCACCCATCCGACGATTGTTCTCTATCATTTTTTTCCTTCGTCTCTCTTCAATTGGCTGCATTTCATGATTTTGAAAACAAATATGTAATTAATTAGAAAAAGAAATCTAATGTGTAAACCAAAAAACTAAATATATGAGGGGATATGGTGATTCATTGGTAATTTAGTTATCAATTGTTTTAGAAGAACTTGAATGAATTTAATAAATTGTACAAGTTGTAATGTTCACCAAGTTAGAAATATTGTTTGACTAGGGTTGAATACAATTCAATTCCAAATTAGAAAATGAAATTCAAATAAAACAGCAATCAATAAACATTGAAAATTCACATAATAGTCAAGTCATCTAAAAAATATTTGTGATCAATACTAAATCAATTTGAATATTACCAAACTTAACAACCCAACTTGAGGTAAAACAAAAGAATTGAGAACATGGATGAATGATTCAATATATTTTCAACCACAACTTCAGGTTCACAATCAAATATGACAATTGTGCTATTGGAGTCATCAAAATAAATAAATGGATTGGTTCCAATGGAAATAGGGATTGTGTCAATTCCATCATCCCCATCATCAAAAATATGTCTTGTAATTACTTCAACTATGACACCAAATTCTGGTCGAAGATGGTCTTTGACATAAAAAACTTGTTTAGCCATTGATACCAACACAGATGGTTCTTCGGTAGCAAGAGTGTGAGTCATATTAATTACTCGAAATCCACAATCATCAATAAATGTTCCATGTCTTGTCATCGAATCAAACTAATGGCATTTCATCGTTGTGACTCCTCCATGAGAGTAATAATCCGATATTATTATTTTCTCAATGACTCCATAATAACCCACATTTCCATATCATGGTCTACTATTTGATGCACTGGCATAACAATATTTTGTGGAATTAATCATAACACCATCATGTTGTGTTCACGTGTTCTTTGGTCATTCAGTGACAATAAATTTGTACCCATTGATAACAATTGATTTACAGTCCCGAACCACGGTATTAGGAACAAAAGCCAAAGTTCGTATTTCCTCAGAGACAGAGTCAACAAAAAAACTCAATACCTGCAATATAAATGACTTTTAAACTTATTTAAATATTGAAATAATTAATTTAAGCAGTAATATTTTTACATTCAATTTTAACCAAGCATAAAACTCTTTGCTATGAAAAGTCTCTCTCATTCTCAAAGATAAAGAACGATGCTTCCTATTTATCATTGTTTTATGTTCCCTGTAGATAAAAAATATGAATATTTTAATAGATATATATGTAAGATATACCTAATCAATTTAGTTACCTGATATAGTCATCGAACAAATCACAGTTTAACAAAACTGTGCGATGTACCATCTCCCGCTCTTCATGGCTTAATGTCTTCAATGTATATGATCCATGAATTCCTCCTGTTTGAGTAAGTGATGAAAAACTGTGTTCAATTTTCTCATACTGTTCTTCTTCATTTTTCATTGGTCTGTTTAATCTTGTAGTAAGATCAGACAAATGCATCGAGCAGAAATCTATACATTCTTGAGCCAGGTAACCGTTCATGATAGAACCGTCAGTATGATTTCTGTTTCGGACATAAGATATTAATGTGAACATATTTCTTTCAGTTGGATACATCCAACGAAAAGAAACATGTCCTCCAAGAAGTATTTCAGTGGGAATATGGATTGTTAGATGAAGCATGCATGTGAAAAATGATGGAGGAAATATTTTATCCAACTCACACAAAATTAATGGGGCATCTGTCAACATTTTTTGCAAGAAATACGTGGACTACTTCATAGCACAAATATCTATAAACAAATGGCACAACTGAATAACAGCCTCCCTTACATTATTGGACAAAAGATAACAGATTGATATTGGAAGCAACTCAAGCAGTAGAATGTGATAATCATGAGTCTTCAAAGATTTTATCTTCAACTCTCTTCTATGGACCCATTTAGATATGTTGCTTGAATAACCATCAGGAACTCTCATTGTCTATAATACTTCCAGAAATTGTTTTTTTTCATAGGTGTCATCACATAAGAAGCACATGGATGTTTCCATTTATTTTCACTGATATGCACAGGATGCAATTCTGGTCTGATGCCCCAATCCACCAAGTAACACCAAGATTGTAAATCATCTTTTGTCTTCCCCTTGACATTTAGAAGAACCGAAAGCAACATTTCACATATATTCTTTTCAATATGCATTACGTTTAAGAAATGAGGTAAAAAATTGGTTGACTAATAAGGAAAATCAAAAAAGATACTCCTCTTCCTCCAATTGTAACAGGTTTCAGTGGAAACATTCTTTCTCTTTCGAGATTTCATTTGACCCTTCCCGAACGAAAAACTGAAATCATTCAATTCATTAAGCACATCAGTTCTAGACATATGCTGAGGTGGATCATCGGTCGCTATGGTATTATCAAATCTTCGACGATTCATTCTATATGTATGATCCTTTGGCAAGAATCGTCGATGTCCCATAAAACTGAAACTACATCGATGTTTCCATCTTTTCGATCGTGTATTCTTCATACAAACTGAACATGACAGTTTTCCCTTCGTGCTCCATCCAGACATCATTGCATATGCTGGAAAATCATTGATCGTCCACGTAAGTGTAGCACGCATCTAAAATGTGTCTTTCGAACATGCATCGTATGTGTGCACATCCACATCCCAAATAATTTTCAACTCTTTTATTAAAGGTTGCATGTATACATCAATATCAATTTCAGGATCAGAAAGACCAAATATGAGTATACTCATGAATGTGAAAGGTTTTTTCCTACACAACCATGGGGGAAGATTATAAATCTGTATAAAAACTGGCAATGTGTTGTGCGAAGTAAGAATCTGACCAAATAGATTAAAACCATCGCATAAAAGACCCAACCTCACATTACGCACGTCAGACGAAAAATCAGGATGTCGAGTATCAAATCTCTACCATGAAAATATATCTGCAAGATCAACCAACTCATCATTAGTCTTCTTTCTCTCGATATCATGCCATCTCATTTTTATTGATATGTCATCAATCATAAAAATATTCTTGGAGTCTGGGTATCAATGGAAAGTGACACATTACATTATGTGGAATGTGGGATGGTGTTCCATCAGATTTTTAATTCCAGCGGGATGTACCACATTTTATACAATCATTTCATTCAGTGGTTTCCTCTCAGAATAAACTGAAATATTTCGGGAAAGCATGAATTTTGTTTCATGAAAATCCAAGTTCTTCAACTAACTTCCATGCCATATAGTGGTTTGAGGGAATATCTGTATCATCTGGAAGTAAATCCTTCAGGAGGGTAAGAATGTAATCGATTGCTATATTAGAAATCCCATACATTGTTTTCCCATGAATCAATCGGATTAAAAATTCCATATTTTTCATTTTATCACATTGTCGATATACTGGAGTCGTGGCAGCATCATTCAATTTTATTCCCCTTTCAATATCATCATTTTAACTACATGCATCAGCTGTCCTCATATCTAAGTCTTCTTGAGTCGAAATCCTTTCTTTTTCATGACGACGAATAAACGGAAACTAATCATCTAACAAATTCTCCATTCTAGTCCTTTTATTTCGATCATTACCAATTTGAGATTTCATTTTCTCTACATTGTGATACCACAAAAAGTAGTTTGCTTGAAAACCATTTTTGATTATTTGGTAACTGACTTCTTCACGGCTCAACCAAGGTCTACCAACACAATTGGAACATGGGAAGTGTATGCGACCACTATCTGAAGCATTGTGAAATGAAAAATCTATGAAGCTCTCAAATTTTTTTTGAAAATCACTTGAGATCTGATCGGCTTCATACATACAACTTCTTTCCATTTTGAAAAAAGAATTTATATAAGTCATTTTGTCATAATCAATTCAATAGGATTAAAATTTAATAGAAAATACATTTAAGTAAATGATTAAGTAAGAAAATAATCAAGGTATCAACTACACATGTGAAAAAGACATACTACAGTGTTATTGAAAAAATATAAAACCAACAAGAACTTAATGTGTTATCACATCACAACATGACTCATCCCATAACCATATTAATAGGGTATCATTAACATGAATTACAACAACCATGTTCCATCCTCCTACCCTACATGACCACAATCACATGCCACATCTTATTATAGCCTTATCACATCGCACCTCACCTGAAAACACAAGGGAAATCATTGTACATATCACCTGAAGACACATGGACAAACACATTGCATCTTTCCTAAAAACTGATGGTCAATCACTTATGAAGGAAGAGTAAGGAAGACATGGTAGCTATCCAACCATATAACCACCATCCTAGATATTAGTAAAAATACCCATAACTCAAAACCTTTGATCGTTGGTATGTTTATCCAACACTGGGTGGGAATGTGTAGAAATAACATAAAATACATGATATATAGATAGCACAAAATACCCAACCAATGGGTTCACATTAACTACATAATCACACACTTCACTACTACCACACATCACATAAACTATCACAACCACTTTCACCACTATATGCAACACACCACACCACCACCACACAAGACACATATCATTTCCCACTTTCATTTATAAGCCACATCATTCACACTTACAGTATCCATTAATTTAACGTTAAATTAATTAAATCCATTTACCACACATCCATTTCTATTCCATCTCATTTATTTACTATCTTCTTTTCTCATTTTAACAGCATAATTTATTCCATAGATAACTAGGAAACTAATAAAACCACCACACAACAAATCTCTATCTCACAACAACCATCGTCTCCATGTTACATCGGCCAACCATCTCACCAAAACAACCACATATCACAACAAAACTATTGCACATCACAATCCACTGCACAAAAAAAACCACCTCACCACATCATACACCACAACCTCATCACACAACACCTCCACATGACACAACACCACTACACATCATCACTATCACCCAACTTTACATGTCACATCCATTCCCACTAACCATCACATTACAACCCCACATATCACAAAGCCCAACTGGTCACCTCAATCAACATACAACGGCCTACAACATACAATGAAACACAACCAAAAACCTCTCATAGAAGAAACATACCCCAACTTCCACAATTTATTCAAGGTCTTTTATTACATTACCCCTTTATTTAGAATGTAAATTATAACACAAATTATATTCCATTGGAAACTAATTAATTAACAAAATATTCATTCATTTCCCTATTTTTCAAGGTGAAATCACATCAGAATCCAAACTTAAAACAAAAATTTTACATCAATAACAATAAAAACAAGGTATCATATGTGTATAAAGAACAAAATACCTAATTTTAGATGATTCAGATGGTTTTTCACCTGTTCGGATGGGGGAGTAGGCGAGAGGAGCAGAGCACCGGATTGATTTCAGGGTTTTGTCGTAAATGGGGGAGAGCATTGGCTCAATTGTATTTAGGGAAAATATTTTCCAATAGTTTTTAAAAACCATTGGAAAAGGGGTGTTCAGGGTACACTTTCCCAATGGTTCAACAAAACCGTTGGCAAAGGGGTACCAATTTCAAATTGTTTTCCCCTTTTCCAACAGTTCTAATGAACCGTTGGGAAATGCTTCCCTAAACCTTCTTTACCAACGGTTTAACAAAACTGTTGGTAATGAACCATGGGTAAAACCCACATTTCCAGTAGTCTTATGATACTCAGATCATGATGGTATATTCTCCCCACCATATCATCTTTAGACCCTCACTTCTAGATGGATGCCACTATTGTACGGGTAGGCATGCCAGAAGCCTAGTAGAAAACCATCTCAGGACACTGATATATGTATCTCTTATTTCAATATGCTACAAGTGGTATTAGAGTTGTTCTTTTTCCCTTATCTTACTATATTTTAATTGTAGAAAGGTGACTAAGAGAGTGTCAGTGCTGGGGAAAAAACTGTTTCTAGTAGTGATCAACCCATGCATAGGGGAAGGACCAAGTGTCTAGGGATGTAATTTTTGTACATTATGTTCATACTTATAGTTGATTAGGATACCACCATGAGTGAATGATGCACATTTCACTGTTCTAGATTTATGAGAATTATAGTATTTTACACTTTACTTAGTTTTGAAAGGAAGTATAAATACATCCACCATCATAGGAATATAGTGATCCACCTACCATGCATATGACAAGCCATATGGGTTTCATTATACCTATGATACGTTCCTTGAGTGTTATTCCATGCTTGTGTTAGTTATTTAGAATGATTTTCATATATACCATGCATTTGTGGTTTCTTTATTATATAGTGGCACAACATGACTAATTACCATGTTTTATTGTATTTATTGACTAGATTACCATTCCTTGATATAATTTTGATATTAAATTTGTTATTAAATTATATTAATCAATCTAAATTGGCTTTTTCCATATATCTTGATCTTAGAACCTTAACTAGCTAATCATGTCATGTTTAAGAGAAAACCCAATTTTTCAGGGCGGAAAACATACTATATGCAGTTAAATGGGACCCAATTTTCAATCAATAAAGTGTGTGTGATCTTTATAATTTGGAAAATGGTGACCCATATAATCAAACCATCATATATTACGTTGATATTCATTGAGACCATCATATAACTACAATAGCTTCTAAACCTCAAATCTTGAAAAAAAAAATTGATTATGAACCCCATTCTTGGATTGACCTATATAGGTTAGCCTTGTCTTGTTATTCTTACATTATAAACCCATCAAGGGTTTTTTTAAAAATGATATAGACAGACATTATTTGACTATTGTAGGTTTCCATTATTCTTTCTTGATGGTACACTTGTAGATCTCAATTTTTTTAAATTACTTATAGCTTAAACCCATGGGGGTATAATTATGATATATTGGTATGGTTATTTAACAATTTTTCATCTATTTAGGTGGTTTTATATATTAGCGCATGATGTAATATTACTGATCCATTCCCTTTAAATATAAAGGAAATGATATATTCTTTTTAGATATACTTATAATTATAGTTAGTTAATTAAAATACCAATTACTACCTAAAGGGAATATTCCTCAACATATTAGAAATGGAATTTTCATTATCTATTCCATATGTGGAAGCTTATGAATAAAATAATGTTGTTTAAAATGACGTTTATGACATAAACTACCGAAATATTATAGGATTTCAACTAAAGAATAATGATTCAATGGATGTTTTCCATAACTATTCTATATTTCCTAGTGAAATTAGTTAAATTATGTACCAAATCATGTTTTCCATATAAATGGTATGTTTCTTCTAAAAAATTTAGCTCCTTTGTGTTTTAGAAATAAAAAACTAAATTAATGATATATATAAAATGAAACCTTAATGGTGTTCATAACAATACACTCATGTATGATTAGTGTATGTTTTTCCTTGATTATTTCCTTAGAATGGGAATGTGAGAATTTCTAATTGGAAACTTATTTTATATCATAAACACTAATGACATGTGACATATCCTAAATATCTTTTCATACATGAAAAACTTATTGGATCGGTTCTTTATGATTCAGTAAGGATCTATCTTGAGGTAGGTAGCTCCCTTAGAAAATTAAAACCAATATAAATTCTTATGAATCATTTCAGATTTTTTGTTCCATTATGGTGTTGTTTTTATTATATAGGACTCATAGTTTCTAAAATGACACCCAGAATGGATGGGTGGTTGTCTGAAATTGGACCCTTGTTTTGGGAATGATCATCATATAATGCTCGATCTTAGTGGGTTAAATGGTCCTAGGGAACCATTTCCCACTTAGTAGGTTGTGTGAACATTCAAATACTTCAATGATAGATGACTAAGTAAGTTTTCAACAGGGTTAAAATACATTAGGGAGTATATGATTTTTAAATTAAACCTCTCGTACAATCCACCTAATATTGGGGTACAAGGGGAAATAATATTTTGTATATTATCACGGATGTGTCATTTTTATTGTGAAATCATGGAGTAGTATTAATTGATATATGTGTTTCCCATTGTGTATATAAAATGATTTAGTGAACCATATGGGTTTGGTGTTAATCCTTAAATCCTTATGCTATTCCATTTTATCCATGCTTCATCTAAAGAGTTGAGTGACCAGGGAGATATTGTAAATCATACACCTTCCAATGATTGGGATGATATCTTGAAAGGATTAAGTTTTTTAAAATACAAGTTAGTTGGTTTTGGGAATTCATTTTGATGTTAGAGTGCATGTGGATACAACATGAGGGGAGTTTCATGCATGCGTCTAAAATAAATCTATTCTATTGTTCTTTAAGTGACTCGTTTGTCTCTCCATATTTGTTGAAAACTTAATTAACCATTTTGGATATATCCAATAACCACAATCAATGGCTGATAGAATGCGTGTCATGGGAGTATTCTCCTTATTCAGTAAATCCAATGAATATGGAACTCCTAGGATGTTACCAAGGATGGGATCAGAGGACTATAACTTTATGCTGCACCATTATTGATAATGGGTTCCCGATATACATTTCCCCAGATGAACTCATATTATTCTTGGTGTCTTGTATTACTTGGGAAAAACATGGATTCTAATTTAGGAATTTTTTGGATGGGCTCATATGCTAAGTTATTTTCCACATTCTCTAAGAGATATATGGGTTTCCTTCTTACAGGACACAATTGATAGGATCATAGGGTAGTTGGATGTGTCAATCAATACATTGGTTTCCTATTTATGGAATTCATAGGATGGGATAATTGAATAAATTATTTATATGACTCTTTTATCAGTACATAGGTCCCACATTATGGTACACCATGGATGGAATCATTGGTTGTACAGACACTATCATGCATGTTTATTATGATATATTTCTAGTAGTATATCTTTATTAATGTTGTTATAAAAGGAATATAGGGATATATACCATGATTATTTGATCAATGAATGGTCTTAGTTAATTTTTATTACTACCCATAGATGTTCAATGGTTTTATGAGAGATTTGTATAGATAACATACCTTTTATCCATGGGCCACATGTCTATACTGCAACTATCACCTTTCTTTTCTGTCGATTCATCGAGTTATCACTAGTGCATGTATACCCCTTCTTTTATCTAGTAACATATATGTTTATATATTTTGGTTTCCATGCCCTAATATTTTCTTTATTAGTACGAAGCATGTATGGGTAGTCAAGGATCCTTACAGAACCAATGCTGACTCCCTTACAGTATTAATGATATACCAAAACAGTAATTTATTTTATTATCATGGACTAGATGGATTAAGAATACATTTTTGGTGTCCTAGTGAGTATATATCACCCCTTTTCGGGCCTCCATTATACTAGGGTACTCGAACAGACCTCATTATTTAATGTTCATTTTGTGGATTTTGTTTGGAAAGTTTGTTGGTCCATGGGACCTCAAGAGAATTAGACTGATCAAGAGCTCATAATGCTCGTATAGTTATCCCATAGAGTATTTATTCATTATTTGTACATGTATTTATCTATTATATCAATCCTAATGTATTTTTATTTTATAGATCGTGTATCCTTATCTAGACATTCGCACATGATTTTATACTTGGCATTAGAAATTTCTATTCTATTATTATATTTATCATAAACTTTTTTTATTTTATTTTCTCCATTTATACTATCTATTGATTATTATTATTATTATACTATTGTGATACTATGATCATGAGTGTATAGTATCACCACCACACCATATTTTGACCCCCACTGCTTGTCAATAGCCTCTAGTGCACGGGGAGTCCTACATGAAGGCCGGTGGAAAATCATCATGGGGAACAAATCTAAGTGGATCATGGGTCGAGGTGATACATGGAAACCCCATAAATGGAAGTATACATGATATAGGATCACACTCTAGGCCACTATAGGGATACACTAACACAATTTAATATTATCCAGCAGAGGGGATCATAATCCCTTACTATGGTCGTAATGCCACACTGTACCCTTAGGGGGATATACCAATGGAACCCACTCAGCTGATATTGGTCTATAGGTCACTATCAAGCGTCTCAATAACCACAACTCACATCACATATCACATTCGTAATACATGTGCACCATCACATCCAATACAGAAATCTACTTGTGATAGGCTACTGACAAGCCTCTACCCAAGTCTTGAAGATGGGGATGCATGAAGAAGAAACCTATAAGGGGAGTACATAGTGTGTGCCCATAGTACACAACATGTATCTCAAAGCTAACCTCTAGACATGTCCCCTCACAGTATTAGGTGTGTATTTTGGATTATACACACCATTTAAATCATAACATGTCATGTGACCTTTCCCTACATCATCGGCATGTCCTCATCCATACATGGATGGCTGTCCATGTTTAAACACACAGTGTGTACTCTTAGTACATGATGTACCTAGGCTATCTATACACTTGGCTATTTCCTCATCTCATATATGTATACAACGCCTTGAGTATTTGAACTATGACTTGAGCATTGACTTGGTAATGTACCATGACATAGCTACCATATCCATGTATGTTATCCCCACAACATTGGATCACTACATAGCATGTACCCCTAGTACACGATGTGTAGATCCCAATGTTTTATCTTACTATAACAGAATGAACATATGGTGTGTGTGCTTCTACACTACATGTTGTGAGATTGAGAATTCAGAATTAGAATGCCCATTAAGCCTCACTAAACTCCGTAGTTTCCACAAAAAGTAACAAATCTACCCCTAGGAGATCACTTATAGTTGTAATGGGGATCAACAATAATAAAATGTCCCATAAAATAGAATCAGGGTGTAAATATCATAAATCTACCTTCCTATTATTGAAATGATAACACTTTGGATCTGAAATGATGCATGAAACATATTTATCCTTGATCTAATAATGATTGAGATCCAAAAATGGAGATCTAAAACACCTCCTTACCTTGGCTTAGGATTAGATAATCTATCATGAAAAGGGGATCTCCTCCACTCAACTATTGTGCATGTGAAAAAGTGGGAGAATATTAGTATATATTAACAAACTAATATCGTCAAAATTCCAACCAATATACCCTCAACTGAGCATGTAACATCGAAAAAACATATGTCACGCATAGGGTAAATATTACAATATAGAGTCAACTACATTATTATATTTCTAATCCAAGACTCTGCTTATAAGTTATTAATATTTTATAAAGAAACTTTTCACATGTTATAAGATATTTTTATTGTTTTTAATGTCACTAAACCGAGTTTCTCAGGGCCCCTAAATCCTTTACTGAAATTGAGATTTTCTTTGTAAATACACATAAAAATATTCCAAAGCATCATATGGAGAACCATAGTTGTTACATCCTGTACGTATTTCTACAATAGGGATATGTGGAATACATCATGTACTTTGGTCAGGTTCAGAGGGAGTACTTGTCAATATCCCACAACTCTGATTCATTCATGGATCTCATAGGGGCCAATGTATCTAAAACTTAACTAATATTTCATCTCAAACATCATGAATATCTTCCTTGTAGGTATTCTGGGAAACAATTTCTCAATGAACTAGAACTATAGGTCTCATTGATGGTTATCATCATAATTCTTCTATTATCTCTTCATGAATTTGTTGTTCTATTTAATGGTATTTTCCATTTATATGATTTCATCGACCATATTATGTCATAGAAACAATTTTTAACATACTTTAGTCCACAATGTAGGTTTTCTATTTCTTCTACCCGAGAAGACTTTATATGGGTCCATTTAGATGCATGAGTGGATATGTTTTTTGTAACAGAAGATGACTAGAGGAAGATATTGGTCCCAACCTCCATTGATATTCATATAGAAAGATCTTGAACTATCCTTACATGTTTGGATAGTCCATTCATATTGTGTTTCCTAATCATTCTCCCGGAAAATTCTAAATCGCATGTCTGAATGAATGCTTGGCTTCAAAACTGTTTACCCACATTTCAACATTTCAAAGGTGGGTTTTCTTCATTGTTTTCAATAGTATTTCTAATCCATGATCTAAATGGGATGAAGGTGTGTCAATTTATACATTTTTTATTCATCCTTGTAACATTTCACCTAGTACTCATCTCAATCATAGTGTTATTTCATTTTCATGGAACTCATTCTCAGGGCCATTTCTTTGTGGAAGCCGATTATTTACACTGCTTCTATCGTAACATTAAAATGGGTCTAGAAAGGGAATAAATATTTATTTATAAGATTATTCATGCCATGAATCGTTGTTATGTTTGGACATTATGAACATTAGTGACATGTATTCTTTATCATAGGATGGAATCTCATGGAGACATATTTAGCCGTAGAACCCAAAAAATCCCATGTCGATTTGGAGGTATCTCATTCCAAAGGCATATATTTAAAGTCTTTCACCTCAGGCATCCACTACTGAAAATATCCCTATACCCAAGGTTTTTGAAAATCATGGTAATATGGGTATTATGGTAACCTATACCCACACTTTTAGAAGACCGTGGGTATATGTCACCTATACCCACAGTTTTCGGCAAAACCATGGGTATTGGTTTTTTTGAAGTCATATTCCCACTATTTCAGAAAACCATGGTAAAACCCATATAACCATAGTTTTTCCAAAACTGTGTGAATATGAATTTTTTCCAAGTTATATACCCATGGTTTTTGAAAAACCACGGGTATAAGCTTTTTTTTCGAAGACCTATACCCACGGTTTTATAAAACTGTGGTAATAGCATTCCCGCTTTGTGGCGGGGAAATAAATTCGGAAGAAAAAAAAAATATTTGGTGAGAAAACCTACACCCATGGTTTTAACTCCTATAGCCATGGTTTTGATTAATATATTTATGTACATACAAATATATAAATATATATGATTTCTATGTGAGTTGGTGAGGCACTGTTTGTCGTTCATTACGGACGTGGGATCCAATCGCTCTAACTATTTTTCTAATACAAGTAGCCTGATTAATATATTACGATAAATGTAGATTGATTTATATGTAAGCGAGTTTGTAGGGTTGGTTAGGTGTTGGAATTATGAAGATGAAGAAGCAGGATCGAAAAAAGCCTATTTTTTCTAATATAGACATCGATTAATAAATTTATCAATATATATACATATATATATATATATTTAAGTGACATACATGATTGGTGAGGCATCCAAAATTATAAAGGCATGAGGCGGTTTCAACACCTACTGCACTTTTTTGAACTATTTATACCCACAATTTTAAAAAAGTTGGTATAAGGATTTGACATCCTCGGAATTGGTTATGAGGCTTTGACACGATGGAAAAAAAGCTATACCCATGGTTTTCCAAACTTTGGGTAGAGTTCCAAGACCTATACTGATACCTTATTTCCCTATGGTTCCAAAAACAATGGCTATATTCTATACACATGGTTTTGGGGTATACCCATGGTTTTGAAGCATGGGTATATGTCATTTTTTCTATAGTGATCCTAGGATTTTCATGAGTTAGTTGATTCTATTGGTGCATATTTTTCAAGGCTTTCACCTTGAGAATAACATGTTCATAATGAGGTTTCAGAATGATATTGGTCATGAGTTTAATGTCATGTAGAGATGAAGTGTATTGATCATAATACCCTATAGAGGTAGATCAATGAGGTGTTCCACTAGGAGAGAACTCCAAGATGGTTTACTAATGGATGGATCAAAACTTCCTATGGTGGAGGATCCAAGAGGTGTGTCCCTTAAAGGTAATATGTCACGCCCTGAAGTATGACTTGAAAGCAAGTGGGGGGTATACCGAAAGTGGTATGCCCCTAGGAAAGGGGAACCATTGTTTTAATTTTGTTGGGATTTAACCTTGTAGAGGCATCATACATACCCTGTCTCAAAGTCATGGATCAAACCCCATGTAGTTCAATTCTATAGCTTAATTTCATGTGATAGGATATGTCCATACAATTTGACATTATGAATTAAGGATGCTCGCACCATAAAAGGAGTCTCAATAAGGGTTGGTGCAGGGTTATGCAAGGAATATTTAATTAATTATAGAATTTATCATGGTTGGATTGTGCGTAGATTATGCATGGGAGCTTCCCAACTATGTGGCATGATCTTACATAGATGTGGAGTCCTAGATAAAATCATGATGGATATTGATGGAGTGGGCTTGGTTGATGGAGTGGATCAAGTGGGTGTGGTTTATGGAGTGTTGGGAGCTAGGTTTTGGCTTCAGGTCAGATTTATATGTATCTCAATTAATTTGGAATCAAATCCATTGTATTTTAAAATGGGATAGGCCTTATACCATATGAGGGGTTCCATATAGGGTTGAATGATGTGGTTGGGGGTGATGCATTGAATCTTCTAGTAGAGAATGTATGGTTGGGAAATACTATAGGAGGGATGCCTATTCATTTGGTGAAGACTGTGGATTGTTCTATGAGAGATTCGTGTAGGTGATTGGGAATATGTATGGGTCTATACTAACCTATAATATCAATTGATTCATGCTCGGTGTGAGAAAAAAGAGGAAGCATCATACCTGATGGTATTCTCGCTAAAGATGCACGACAAGGAGTTGGTGTGGGGCTTATGCATGGAATATGCTTGAGGAGGACGTCATTCCACCTGAGGGGGATCTCATTCCATATGATTCATACACGGATAATCCTACAATTGTAGGATAAGGCATGCAATTCTTACACATGCATCACTACTAGAAATTCTTACTATACCAACACTCATATCCCAACAGTTCTTTATAAGCTTTGGGATAGGACATGTAATATATGGAAATACTAATGGTTATGTAGAAATGTTGAGATAGATCAATATAATAATATATCTCCCAATTGTTTTGGGATAACTGTTGGAATAGGATAAGGTTTTCCCAATGGTTTTGTGAAAACTTTTGTATAGATCCATATAATTAGTCATATCCTAATAATTTTGAGATAACTATTGGGATAGGATAAGGCTATCCCAATAGTTTCATCAAAACATTGTGATAGATCTATATAATTTGTCGTATCCCAATGGTTTTGGGATAACCCTTGGGATATGATAAGGCTTACCCAATGTTTTTATAAAACTATTGGGATTGATCATTTTAATAACACCTATATGAATGGTTTTGAATAACTATTGGTATAGGTCCCAATAATCTGAGTACCTATCCAAATGGTTCTCAAATCTATGGGGATATGTACCCTTATATTTTATGAATTCGTTTGTCAAATATTATCAAAAAATCAATAGATAAATTATATATATATATATATATTTGTTTATTTATCTCAATATATTAACAATGTTAATTGTTGTTTGATGGTTAGTTCTTCCATATATAAGGAGGAGGTCATTAGTTGAAACCTATACTATGTATTTTATTTTTTATTACTTATCCAATAGTTTTTCAAAAACCATTAATATAGACCTATAAAAATGGTTTTAAAACAATTAGGATAGGTTTATCCCAACGATTTTCCCAAAACCATTGGGAAAGTTTTATCCCAATGCAAAATCATCCAACGGACCACCAAACCATTGGTATAGGCAATAACAATAGTTTGGGGATCTATATCAATGGTTCCCAAACATTGTTATAGGACATGTTTCTAGTAGTGGATGCATGCTAGAATGTGAGGATTATTAACTATGGAAAGAGACAGTGGAATCCCAGGACAATCATACATAGGAAATCTCGTGTGCATTTCACATGTTAAGACTATAGTTTTACATCATGTGCTGAGGTTGTTGATGCTATGCTTTTTCACATCATGATTAGATAATGTGGTTGACTCAACCCTTAACCCTTGGGAATACATAACCATATCTCATTCACTCTATGGTGGGGAATTACTTCAGCATTTCTTAGTATTAATGGTTTGAATGTGTGGTTGATCATGAGGTCCATGTTAGCTTGACTATGCTGAGAAGATAAATGTGTTAGTATACCTACACTGAAAAGAAAAAGGTAAGATAGAAACTATGGCCACACTTATAGTGGAGTGATCCATATGAATTGGTGTCACATGTCACATAAGGATTGGATGTGCCACTGAACCAATTCAAGATGGTTGTGGGGGCCTTATGAACTCAAACATCACAAAGAGGCTTTAGTAGAAGGGATGCTGCATGAAGAATATCAGGTGGGGGATTTTCAAAGAATAGGTCCTTTTATATATGTTCTTCATTAATCTCAATTACTTTGTGGAGTTTTGGGGTTTGAAAAAGTAGTAGAATTCATGGAACATGGTGACCATGACTCATGGTGAGGCCCTTTCTCAAGAAAGGAGTTCTTCATGAAGGATTAATGTTTCGTGAAGCCTCATGTAACCCTAATGACCTTCTTCCTTCATAGAGGGTGTATACCTTAGTCAAAGCCATCCCTACCATGGGTTGAGGATTTCAAGAAAAACTATAGATGTTTCGATGAAGACAATGTTCCTAGGATGATCCATCTTTTTATGGTTCATGATACTCATGTGATTCTTGAATTGGGATCAATTCAGAAGGAACAAAATTAGGGGAAACTGTCTTTTGAAGGTCCGAATGAGTTGGGTATTTACAATCATGGGATATTGCAATTATCTAATGAATTGTTCGAAGGATGTGTGGGATTCATGGACGGGTTTGGATCCATAAGACTCATTGAGGATATAATCAATATGTTATGCAGTAGTGATGCACTATCAAACTCACAAAGTATAGGGTCGATCAATCGATCAGTCGAGGTGGTCCTTCTCATCCAGGAGAATTGTGAGGCTTGTGAAGTAGTCATGATTCATGAATAAGACTTTAAAAAGGTCATGGGGGAAATTGGGATGGATTTCAACCAAACGAGTAGCTTCTCCTTTAATTGTTCCAATTTCATGCATTGTAGTTCCAAAAAATTCCCCATCTGAATGGGAGTTGATGGGAAAAAGGATGGTTATATTTTGGGGGAGAATCAACAAAAACTGAAATTTTTTTCACTTATTTTTTGGAAAAAATTGATTATCTCTCATGACATAGATTTTCAATAAATTTGGGTGTAAAGGTAATAAAAAATATACATATAATGACCAATGTATAAAATACATGGATATTGCATTATTTTAGTTGAATATTTGGTACATTATAATAAAACATGCCCAATAATAGTAACATTTTACTATTTTGGGAAAACATGGAAACTAAATTCTTCTATCATGATAAAATATCATCATTATATCTGAAATATATCTTCACAATTAGTAATTCTACCTAAATCTATTCTTCATAACATGGTGAAAGGAAACATAAGAAAGTGATGATCTCAAATGCTCAGTGAGGGTAAATAAAGGAAATGTGTAAGCATAACTGTTAGAACCAAGGATATTATTTGATGAAATTGGAATATGTTTTGAGTTTGTTTTAAACACTCACATGGAAGATCAAGGAGTGTTTACAGGAATAGATTTACAGTTCAAGATGAAAATACTATGGAAGGTTGCATCATTTTCTAGTTTTTTCCAAATTCTTGGGGTCCAAAATTTGGAGGATGTATTTCATCCTGAAAAGTGGATTTCCTTGAAGGACTTAAGAAAATATGGAAAATTCATGAGTTTGAGAATGATGGTTTTCGCGAATTGTGTTTTACGAAGGATAAAATATAGTAGATGATTATCTATGAGACAATGACGAGCATCACAATCATCGAAGAATTGGAGTGTCATGAAAGGTGATGGTGAACTTCATGATTATGAGAATTAGAGCATCACAACATGATGATTTGACAGAATGATTCACGGTTATGATAAGAATCATGAATGGAAAATTTCCATTGAGATTCATTATATTAGTAGCACCATGAAGTTGTTTTTTAATGATCTGGAAAAACTACCTAGAAGAGGTGAATCATCACGAACATTTGAACCTATAAATATGAGGCTACACCGAATTTGTATCAAATGAACATTTGAAGGAACATCCAAAATTTCTCATATTTTACAAAGCTAGGGGAGCTATATGAAAGTGACATTCCATGTGAGCTTGAGATTCATGAAAAAACATTTTAAATCTTGACGTATGCTAATGATGTTTAGTAAAATATTCTTCACAATGATGGGGTATTTCATGTTGACTCGATTAGTTTTGGGAATGAGTTTTGTTCTATGAAGTCAGGGTTCTTTGTGAAGGCAGATAGTTACAAGGAAGTAGCTAGATTCATGAAGGGCTGAGCTTTGTGAAGGAGCTTCATGAAATGAATTTTTGAATTTCATTTTTTAGTGAACATGGCTTTTAAAGAGAATCAACATATGTTTATGATACTATTAGTGTCCCGTTCAAAGAAGGGGCAATGTCATTAATGTCATTCCGATGAAGAAACTGTCAAGTAAGTAAATTGTGATAGGTTTATCTCAAATAATTGATATGGGATGATTTTATAGAAGTGTTCCAAGGGGCATAGTGTGTTATCCATAAAACCATGTAAAGGATGTGTACCTGGAACATATTTATTGTGTAAAAACATATGGATTTCACATATAGTGAATATTAGTGGATTTATATATGACTGAAACATTATCGATGATTCCTTCATGGACTAACCCTTAGTGGTAAACCATGTAAAACTGTTGTGTTTTATTTATACATGTGAATGTTTTATTTTTGATGTAATAATCATATATGGTTAGCTATTTCCTATCATTATGGTAATAATATATGTTTAAATAAATGAAAATGTTAACAACATAACATACCTCTTCCATATCAGGGTGTTCTGGGGTCTTATAATAATAGTAAGAAAGGGTATATAACTTGAGAAAAACATTTTAATATCATACCCTACATATTAGAGATCATAAGAAAGATCCAAAGTTTAAAATTCATAGACCATATGAGAATTATGATCATAATACATGAAAGCATAACATAAGAATAAGACATTGAATTTTGGAAGACATATAAGTATATAATATGATTTCCATAGTATCCCATACATCACTGCTTATAACATATTAGTAGTATGGGTTCACTCCCCATACCATAATTTTATTCATGGTTCACACCCATGTCCATTTTAGTAGCATGAGTTCAGTACTCGTACCATCATTGTAGTCACGGTTCACTCTGATGGCCATCATAGTAGTCAAGGGTCACTCTCAATACCATATTCGTCTATCTCATGAGATATAAATCCTTAACCAATGCATTAGAGGGATATGTAAGTCCCACCCATCTCATAATTAAATCCTACATACATATTCCACAAGATCATAAATAATCATATCAGATCCAATGAAATAAAATGGTTATTATTAACAAGTAAACATATCATAACCTGTTGAAAAAGATATAGGTTTCACAATCATTTAATCAAAATCTTGACCCTTGAAAAATAAATGAATTACGTAAAGATGTGGACTATGAAAGAAAATGATTTTCATAAACATATAACTCATGAAAGATAAAAAGGCTTCATAAATTCCATGACATTAAGCATAACCCATTCAATGAAATAATACAATTAGAAACTTTAGATCATTTTATAAAACGTCATGAGTAACATCAATGAACGTCCTCTTAGATGGAAAATAATTTTGAAATATCATTCAAAAACGTTTATTGAGGAAAATATCATTTCTTCTATGAAAAATTATTTTTAAAACAAAAAACCAGTTGAAAATAATCTTCTTATAAAATACCTTAAATACTTATAAATAATACTTGAAATCAGTTTGAAAATATATTTCTTTGAAAACATATAAAATATGATTAAAAACATTACACTATGAAAACACATTGGAGTATTATAAAAAAGATGAACTGTTTTTAAAACTTATTTAGTTGAAAACATATTAAATAATATTGAAAATTTTTGAAAAAAAATATCTTCAAAAATACTTTGAAAACATACAAATATTTCTTGAAAACACTTTGAAAAAAATATTCCTTGAAAACATATAAAAGAAGCATAAAACAATTTTAAAAATAGATTTCCTTGAAAAATTAATTTCAAAACATTTTCTTAAAAATTATCCATTTAAAAATGAAATGAAAACTTCAATGAAATGTTGGTGGGTAAATCTGAACATTCTGTAGGAGTTAAAAAACATTCTTTTTTCATGGTAAAATGGTTAGAAAAATTCTTTTTTAAGAAAGAAACAATAAGAATTATTTTAATCAATTGGTTAAAGAAAAAATGTTAAAAATTTATGTTAATTATTATAATAGGATGGTACAATATTATTGGAAATCGTTTTTAGAAAAAATTGTTTCGATGTAATATAGATTTCTGACTAGAGATAGGATAAATTCAAATATTCAGAAAAAGGTTTTCTTAAATATATTATGTACAAAATAGTAGAAAAATGGTACCAATACATGAATATAACATTAATAATTGTAGCATAAAAAAATTAATGAATGTTCTTGATTGATGAGTTAAAATATTTATCAAAGGAAGCCTAAACATAAGCAATCATGAAAAGAAATGAAATTGTTTCAATGAACTCTTATCACTTGGTATCTTGGGATCATACATTCGAAGTAATAATTTTAAATTAGATAAAGATTATAATATAATGAAAAGAATTATATTCCTTATATATATTGTAAAATTTATGTATATATACCCCATAACGAATTTATGCACATAACAAAACATTAGTCTCAAAGAAAGACAATTGAGACAGAACAGTTTTACTGATTTGGTAACATTTGAAACTTAAACCCCATGAAACAAAGGTCATACAATGGTTATTTAAATATACATAAATTTTAATATATGATATATTGAATACATTCATAGTCATTATACATGATAGATAAAAGTAATTGGTGGTGAATAAATCATTTATCACAAGGAAATAAAAAGTGAGACGAAATCCCTTTACCTTGTGTCTTGAATCTCTTCATACTTGTACAAACCTCCCATATAATAAATATGAATATATTATAAATATATCACAAAACCGATTTCTTACTTCTAATAAAATATATTGTTTAATTATGTCTTTACATTACCTAATTGTTAACAATTCATTGTTTTGTTTTTACATCAGGTTATTTTTTTTTTTTGAAAATTTCTTAATTTGTTATATCATTGGTCATTATACTTATATCACTATTTTCAGAATTTAAACAATGATATAAATATAATTTATTTTTAAAATATTTTTATTTTAACAATCCATATTATATATAAGTATGAAATGAAATATATCGTTCATGGAGACAGTAAGACGTACGTATTCATGAACACTATTTCTGTTTAATTGTCATGATGAAGTAGTGAAACTAAAATATATTTAAGTATATATATATATATATGTATATATATTTATATTTATATATGTATATGTATATATATTTATATATATATATATATATATGTATATATATTTATATATATATATATATATATATATCATTATTAACATAGATTTATGATATCATATATATCATATATATTCACTAAATGTGTCCTTAATACATTCCATGTAGTGTACAAATGAATCACATTACTTTAAGGGGGTGTTAGTCCTCACTTACTCATACAAAATTATTGTAATGACACAAAATGGAATGTAAAAAATATTTCGGGTGTAAAAAAAAGATACATAAGATTAAATTAATAATAAATATATTATATGAAATATTTAAATAGAGTTTTCACTATAATTTCCACCACAAGAGGTTGTAACAGAAAAAATGAACAATCATTGTTTAGTGAGGCGGTAGTTCATCGTCACATAAAAACCATTTTCATTACCCATTAGACAGAGTCGTGTGTATTCATAAGTTTAATCATTAGCATAAAAACATACTAGTATATTAGGAATATTTTTTAATAAAATAATGAAATAAATAGATCGGAGGTGTGGGGAATGAAAATTAAAGAAATGGTCTTTAAAGATGACATTACCTCTAAATTGGTAACTCATTTTGGTTTATACCAAAACAGATTCTTGATAGTTATTATTCACAAAGGGAGGAGTCAGGGAATAAGGGATGGATATTGTTATACTGTTAGGGTAGAGTTTGGATGAGACAATGTGGCTTGGGTGGTGCAAGGGGTAGTGTGCTTTGCTTTTTATAGTGGAGGGGGAGTGTGACTCTTGTAAATACCAAAAGGTATTCATTAATGGGAGGTCTCCATTGAATAATGTCCCTCCAAAATTTAAAACTAGTAGAGTAATGTGAATTTATGGTAGAAAAAAATCTACATCACGAAAAAATATTTCCATTTTATTAAATGTTTTCCAAAACTTCTATGATTCCCAATTTTATTTTTTGTATTTATTAAAGCATCTAGTTTTCTAACATAAGTAATATAACCCTTATGACTAAAATAAGGTGATATTTATTATAAAATATAGATCCAATGAAACATAAATATTATAACTCATTCAAAATATAAAAATATCAGCTGTTTTGGATATTAATTTAAAAAACAAGCTCATGTGACGTGAAGAACACTACTTCAACTCGAACTATGTTAAAAAAATTCAAAATCTTCGTGTCAATATGTTAATTATAAAAGATAAATTTTTCCATTAATAGACCATATTTCAGATTTTTTGACCCTTAAAAATCATTTGGAAAAATGTTTTATTTCATTAATTTTTAATCATTTAATAAAATATCAATTCTATCAATTTTGACAATATTTATTTAATTTATAATATAAAATATCAAACTAGTATTGGTATTAAAATAAATTAAGTTTATATTTTTTTTAAAATTATATACAAATATTCCAAAATTAATGATAGTCAATAATTCATTCAATTCACACCACTTTTAACATTAATAGTATCATTTATTTTAGTTTTTTAACTAAATAATCACTACGTTGGCGTTTCGTAAGAATTTTAAGTGAAAATTATCTCAAAAAATTACTAATAAGTTATTGTGATAAAAATAATAAATTTATATTTCAAACGGATGTTTATAACGTAATATATTATGTTTTGTAAATATCTCAATGCTTTATAAATTGTAATGGCAAGAAAATTCCCTTTTTGTCTTTTCCATTATGTAACCTAGTATATTGGGAACATACATTTTATAATATCTCAATAAACCATAAAATTCAATCCAAGAAAGAATACGGTCAAATTATTGTCAAAACATGGATTTTGGACAAGTGTTCAACTCATTTTGGTCCTTATGATTATGGTTTAGTCTTTAACTATGCTCAATCTCACCTTAATCGCTCTGAATAATTATAAAAACTATCCCTAATATTTTTGGTCAAAAATGAACTTGATTTTATAATATTAAAAATATCATACTTATTACAACCATGTATACCTATTGGAAAAAATTCGTAGCATAGAATTTTTAAAATTAATATTATCGCTAATCCCACATATGTGGTGAGAAAGAGGGGTTTTGAAGTAAAAACATTCAAAAGTTCAATAAGTGTTTATATCTAATTTCAATATACAAAATGGCTCCAATGACCTAAATTTGATTACTATATTCATAACTGATCAATTTTAAATTTAAAATCTTATTTAAAATATAATTTAACATTAATAATTATTTAAATGAAAAGGTAATTTTTAACTAAATTGTAGTAATTTTTACTATTCACCCAAAAAGATTGTTTCTTAGAAAAATTACAAAAATTCAACCTAAGATAATTTCAACATTATGAACACAAAAATTATATTTATATAATTATGTTAGAATTCCCTTATTATCTAAAATTAATTTTACTATCATTCACAGAAGGATATAAAAATCATTTTCTTTAAGAAAATATTATTTTAAAACGTATAATGACATTACCAAAAAATTATATATCTCATTATAAATAAATTTATTTTTGTGAAACCCTTATAAATATTATATAAATAGTATTTATATCTATTAATAAATTTTTTTAATTTTTAGAATATAATTATATCATTTAAATAATTATAACAATAAAATGATGTTTTGTTGAAATTCAGAGTTGCATATATTGCACACCAAGTTGGTGTTTCGTGTAGAAAAATCCAAGTTAATTACCAGTAAATGGATTTTTTGACACATTTTAATTAAATAAATCAATGAAAACTAATCCATTTGTAGATGGGAAAAAAAATATTTCAAAAAATCTTATGATGTAACATTCTAACCCCCTTAAAATGAATTTCTCTCTCCAAATTCATCTGGGTTATCAAAGGTTCATTACTTGAATGTTTCATTCCTATAAACCCACAAAATAAAAATGAATACTAAAACTTCCCTTATAAATGGAATTTTTGAACTATAATGGTTACCCAAGTTAACTCAAAATGATATTCGCACATATGGGAATATTGGTGGGAATTGAAAACATTGACATTGAAGGGAAATATTACCATCATGTTCTGATGGAGATAGATAGAGAAAAAGGTTAGGATAATTTTAATAATCAGAAATTCATTAATCTATGATGACCTAATGGAACATATGATCCAAAAAATAAAGGTACTTGGATAACAATTTATTTATAGATCGTTTTCTAAAAGATGAAGAATATTCATGAAAAGATATACTTGCATGATTTCTATAACAACCCGAGATTTTATAAGATATATTATTTTTAATTTCTTTCATATCTTTTGGTGTACGCTACACCAAGATTATCTTGCGCTATACACAACACTGTTTTAGCTTGCAGTATACGCAACACTAATCTTGGATCGTGTTACAGACAACTTCATGTTTATTTGATAGTAGTTATTCAATGCAACGTTTAGTATATATATATACATATATTCAATGTATTTTGTTATATGCAACAACAAAGGAGTCGTGCACTACACGCAACCTTGACTTGGCTTGCATTACATGCAATCACGACCTTCCTTGATAGCGTGTGTTGTACGAAATACCAGGTTTTACTAAACAACGATATATTATTATAATTTTACTATGAACTAGCTATTATGAATAGTATTAACAAAATTTTGAATGTTATAACATTATTATTTTATCTTACACATTTCTAGAACATGGTATGTGAACAAAATAAATTTTTTGGGTAAAATAAGTTTTTTTCAAAAAATGTAGTTTTGCCGACTTTTAATGGTGTACCCAAATTAAATATAGTATTTAACATGTTTATATGTTCAATTTGAAAAAATAAAATTCTTATTTTTGATTCAGGATATAAAAAATTACATTGGATAAAGTTTTGATATTTTTCTGATAACTTTCATATTTTAATGAATAGTAAAACACACTATATTTTAATTGAAAACAACTTTTTTCATCATATTAGTTTATATAGTTAAATTATAATATTTAATGGTTTTAAAGTATAAATAGAATATATTTTTACCATTCAATATAATTTATGTCATTATCATTGATTTTACATTGAATTCGTAGGTTAATTCAATTCAATCTTTTGCAATGTTTTAAACAAAAACCCGCTTTCTTTCGACAACGTGATTAATTTTAATTTAATTACTGCAAATTTTGTGTATTTAATTTGAAAAAATGGATTACATATTTGGAATCAGTGGGTCAAAATTACGTTAATAAGCTACTTTTAGTTTTTGGGAATTATGAATAGTAACTGCGGTAAATTTTATTTACTATAGTTAAAGGTAAATCGGGTAATTAAGAGTAAATATAAGATTATAAAATTACCCTAACACCTGTCAAAATACTATTGGATTACTAAAAGTTGACCCATATCACCTAATGGTTGGATTAGAATCATTTAATGGACTTTGTTCCATGAAAATAATTTAATTATTATTAAAACCAAAGAAAGTGACAACATGTCACTCTCTTAAATATTATAAGTATAATAATTTTAATTTAGTGATAAACATCATGCATCTTCTAACATGAATATTCTCCATTATTATAATAAATTATCTACATCATGGTAATTTATTTAGAATTTTTAGGGATTAAATAATTGTCATTAAAGGTGATACAATAATCATGCAGAAATTATTTATTAAGTGAAAAATCAGTAATATAGTTTTTATTGAAATACTAATACCCATTAAAAGACCGAAAAACCTGACCAAAACTTACTGGTAGTGTATATATATACCATAATCATCCAATTACCTAATATATAACCGTTTAGAGTCTTATAAAAGTGATTATGACACTTATATTATTTTATTTTAAATGATGCCAAAGTTGTCACCTTCAAAATTTAATAAATATAACAATTTAAATATTTTGATTTTAAGATGAAAAATTTGAGTAAAATTATTATTTTGAAGGTTAATAGATATATATTCATCATAGGATTTTATTTGTAATTTTTAGGCAACAAATAAGTATATTAAATAATTAGACAAAAATGTTGTAGTAATTATTTTATTAAGAGATAAACCAAATAAATGGTACTAAATATAATAAAATAAATATTATATGAACTATTTAATGTTATAAACTAATTTTTTAGATTCATATGACCTTTTATTAATCTATTAAAGCTTTTAGTTCAAACATATTTTCTATATATATTTTATTTAAATTCATATAAATTAATAGTTTCAAAATTGACACTATTGTTATTTTATAAAAATAACATATTATAAAATTGTTTAAAAATCACAAAAATATATAGAAATTATAAATTTAACTTTATATGGTCTAAAATGTTATAAAGTATCAAATTATGGACAATTCACAACAAATAAGTAATTATTTGTTATAATTTAAAATTCAGAATGTTATTACCACAAATAAAATTAAATTGATTAAGTAAGGATAAATCATGTTCATAATGTTTAACATAATTTCCTAACATGTCTAAATTTTAATGGTTGATGTGATTACAACCAAATATCATCTATTATTATAATATGAGTCATTTTTTGAGGTTTTTAAGTGGGTCTAGATTTATTATAATTTAATATTTTTAAGATTTCCAAAGGTGCCCCTCTCCTCCCTTATAAAAGGGAACCTCCTCCCTCTCCTCCTCAAACCACTTTGAGCCTTCAATCTCGGCCAACCCCTGACAAATTCTATTATCCACTTCCCTAGAAACATCCTAGAGGTCCTGGTACTCTTTAAAGACCAATTTTAGTACCCTAAGTGGAGGTCTCAAAGAGGCGCTTCAAAGAAGAGGTAATGTCCGTTACTGACTCTTTCAAATTTATTTCTTCTTCCACTTGTTCTTATTTAGTTGTTTCATTATGAAGTAATAACATCAGTATAACTCATATACTGATATTTTATTATAATTATTAAAAAAACCTATTTCACCATCTATCCATCCTACGGAAAACTAAATCACGACGCGTGCGTTTATACGGAATACCGTCTCCACGCCGTGGTGTAATTTGTTTTTCCAACACCACCTTACTTGGATGGGTATAATGGTGTAAATAATAACTATAAATAGTTATTATAACATCATACTGATACTGATATATTTTATCATCCTCTCTAATTCAATTCAATAATTATGGGAATGATGTCGTCGCTCGTGCGTACGTACGGACTACCGTCTCCACGACGCGATGAGATTCATTCTCAATGATTTACCATTCATGTATGATTATAAAGTATATATAATAAGTTATCATGAAATATATGACATAATGATACTGGATTTATGTATACATATATGTATGTCATCTAATTAATTCTATTCAATTCAATAAGGAAACGAAAACAGCGTCATGCGTACGTACGACCTACCGTCTCCATGAACGGTGTATTTCATTCCATTAATCAATCTATTATATATTTGTATATTATGAATATATATTATATATAAATCATGTTTTATATTCTGAAATTTAGTAATCATGATCTATGTAATCATTTGAATAATTACAAGTCAAAACACGGACGACAAATGAAACAATTTTGCCCAAAACACTCTTTAACATGGAATTTACAAAAGAACGGGTAATATAAAGTCATAAGTGAACCATATATGATATCATAACAATGAATATGATTCTGTAATAAGTCAATGACATTATTTAAATAATTATACAGGAGGTTCGGATACATACGAAGCATATCATACATAAGGTAAAGGATAATTTTGCAAATCTCATTTTTATCCGAGATTGCTTATTTGTAAGTATTTACTAGGGTTATTTATATCATCCATGTCCATGTTTTATAAAAGTTGTTTAATGTATGTTTAATGTAATATTTACCCATTTTTTACCTTTACTACATGGTATGTAAGGAATATTTCTTTTGTTTACATTACGATGTACTTTTTGACTTTTCCGACAAAAGTACGATGAGAATGCTATTTTTAACTTATACGACGTGAATAGATTTTTACGGTTTCATAACGCCTCATTTTCATGAAGCTTACTCCACATAATTTTATGTCTATTTTCAACAAAATACTTTTATTTTAAAAGTGCATGGCATTTTTTGAAAAGAATATTATTTTGACGAAGAAAGGATATTTTCCTCAAGAATTCATTTAAAATGTTTTATAAAAACCATTTTCTATCTAAGATGACATTATTTGATATGTGTATGTTTCAAGTTTAATGTATCTATGATTTACATGGTTCACTTTTATTATGATGAAATTTCCATTTGTTTTATATGGATTATGAAATGATGGGATGATGTTTATGAAACCCATTTTATTCTTTGGATTAAGATGAATGTTTTAAGTTTATTTTGTGGAACAAGTAAGAATGATTTCATTATGAGATGGGTGGGACATATATCTCCCTCCAATTCATTGGGTAAAGATTTATATCTCATGAGATAGACATGGATGGAATGGTAAGTTAATATGGTTCAGTATTACAGGACTGGAACGAGGAGTGAACTCGATTTAAAAAGGGACTTTGTCCACTAAGATGGTCTTGGCAGCAATGCCTTGACTACTATGGAAATTATTACATGTGCTTAATGGATACAACAATTACATGATTTATGATCCATTATGATATATGCCATATGTACTTCCATGTTTTATTTCATTGCTCAAGATTTTGATGATTAAACATTATGTTCATGTTTTTAAGATCAACTGTATATGGTATGTTTTATTTTATTCATGCTTACCCTTACTAAGAATTTGAGCTCACCCTTTTTATGTTTTCTTTTCCCTAGGATATAAAGAAAGGTTTTAGGTAAAAAAAGGGGGAAGATCTTTATGAGAGATGTTGAAGAACTTTCACCACGATTAGAGGATTACGTTCCATGTTTCCAAAGAAACTTAACTATTATGGTCCTTCGGTGTTTGTTTTTGTTATGTATTATGTATTCTGCAAAAGTAATGTAATGTCCATGTATGTCAAGCTTCGTGTATCTATGGTTGGTATCATAGAAAAGGTTTAGTCATCATTTGGAAACTAGGATGCGAAAACGTTAGTGAGATCCCTAGAGATATTTCTAAGGTATGTCTAGGAATGTACCTAAGGATAAGTATATGTATAGGATATAGTCCTAGAACTACAGTAATGATCATAGAATTTAACCTAAGATGTTAGATATTGAGGGTAATCCCCCTTTACTATGTTGTTTTCCCTACCATGATTTTTTCCTCTCACACTATTCTTTTTGGGTTTTAAAAAATGGCTGGAAACAGGAAGATTCACGATAATGGAGGATATGATGGAAAATGGAATGATATTCTTCATGAGAAACCAAATGAAATGGGATTTTGAAGTCCAAACATCATTATTATGCCAAATCAGCAATCTCATAATATGATCAATAAACTCAAATTTGGTAAGTTTCCTGACTCGGCTAATAAGCGAAAGATGGAGTTTCATGATGATCATAGAGAAAAGAAAGTTCAGTTTCCCCTATGTAAATCATGTGGGAAGAGGCATCAAGGAGAATGTTTCAAAGGAACTAGAAGATGATTTGGGTGTGGAAAAGAAGGACATAATTCCAGTAAGTGCAAAGTAAAAGGTTCAGTTAACACCATGGATTAGGATAATGGTATTGCTATGACATCAACAATGGTTAAATGTTTTAAATGTGGAATGTATGGGCATTATGCAAACCAATGACCTAAGGGAAAATCTCATGAAGATTATCAGCATGGTTATATGAGTAGTATTTATATAGATGACGATGAAGAGACTACAAATGAAATATGAGATGAAGGAAATGATGAAGCTCAGTCAGTGGTTTAAGAAGTTAGTGTAATGATTGTACGTTTATAAAGAATCATGTATGGTACTTTGGAATAAAGAATCATCTAAGGATTGTTACACTATTGTTTTTTCTAATGTATTTGAAGGTATACATTGAATGGTACCGGTAACCATGGAAAGTGATTGAGATATTTTTAGAAATAAGATGATATGTAAATAATGAAGGGATTAGGAGAAAATGAAATGTTTAACAGTATTCATGACCTCATGACTGATATAAGGACAAAGTTATATCATGGTTTGAGTATATAGATTTTTTGGATTTTGGTATGTCGAAAGAGTTAACTTTTAACAGCATTTATGTTTTCAATAAGGTTCATGATTAAGGTATTCACATGATTGGAATGTGACCAACAAGATATATGAGGGATAAATGATAGTATTCACATGCTTGTTATATGACATTTTTAGTAATCGTTCTCTTTATACTGTGAGTTTGGAAAGAAGTATTTTGTATAAGCCTAAAGATTCAAATGGATTATGTTGAACATAAGTTTGTATTATTTAAGGATAAAACTTTTTGTTATAATGGTATTTTTTTAGAGAAAGGTCAACCTGCAGGATGGGCGATAACCCGTCGCATCAGACAAGGCTGTGAGAATCGAACCCACAACTGAAGTGCGACATGCCTTTATCGCCTAACTGATAGTATTCACATGCTTGTTATATGACCTTTTTAGTAATCATTCTCTTTATACTGTGAGTTCGGAAAGAAGTATTTTGTATAAGCCTAAAGATTCAAATGGATTATGTTGAACATAAGTTTGTATTATTTAAGGATAAAACTTTTTGTTATAATAGTATTTTTTTTAGAGAAAGGTCAACCTGCAGGATGGGCGATAACCCGTCGCATCAGACAAGGCTGTGATAATCGAACCCACAACTGAAGTCCGACATGCCTTTATCGCCTACCACTAGCATACAGGAAGTCCCTTGTTAGTATAAACTAGTTTTATTTTATTATATGGTATGATAGATGAAGAATAAGTCCATTTTTGGAACTATATAAAATAGATGGACTTATATATATAAATATTGCTAACATTTTGATTAAGACAGATGGAATGACCCATCATTCTATCACATGATCTGCGAACACTTCACGAATGACAATTTCAACTTCATTTCTGTAAGAGATGAAGTGGAAATTGTTCAAGGCACGAACAACAGTAGGATTATATCGAAATAAAGTAAGTATTTCTTATAATTAAAATTCTTTAACTTTAGAGAAATGATCTTGAAAACCAAAAATGTTGTCCTTGTGCTCTTATATCCAATGAATCAGATGGTACCTTAGATCATCGCAATATTTATGGCTTTGTGATTGATGGATTTTTCATAACCATGTTCTCTACCACTCTCCATCAGAACTTGATGGTTAGATTTTTCTTCCATATCCATATTTTCATCTATGTTCTGTTACATGGAAACCCAGTGATGAGTTAATTTGGGTAACCAATATGTTTCATACTTCACTTTTTAAAATGATGTTTTAGTTTTCTTTTTTATGATGTGGGTTTCTATGAATAGTAAACGATTTATAACCCCAATGAATTTTGAGGGATAAATTCATTTTAAGGGGGGTAGAATGTAACAACCTGAGATTTTATAAGATATATTCTTTTTAATTTCTTTCATATCTTCTGGTGTACACTACACCAAGATTATCTTGCTCTATACGCAACACTGTTTTAGCTTGCAGTATACTCAACACTAATCTTGGATCGTGTTACACAGAACTTCATGTTTGTTTGATAGTAGTTATTCTACGCAACATTGAGTGTATATATATACATATATTCAATGTATTTTGTTATACACAACAACAAAGGAGTCGTGCACTACACGCAACCCTGACTTGGATTGCATTACACTCAATCGTGACCTTCCTCGATAGCATGTGTTGTACGTAATACCGGGTTTTACTAAACAACGATATATTATTATATTATTATTATGAACTAGCCATTATGAATAGTATTAACAAAATTTTGAATGTTATAACATTAATATTTCATCTTACACATTTCTAGAACATGGTATGTGAACAAAATAAAATTTTTGGGTAAAATAAGTTTTTTTCAAAAAATGTACTTTGGTGCCTTTTAATGGCGCACCCACATTAAATCTAGTTTTTGAAATATTAATATGTTCAATTTGACAAAATAAAATTCTTTTTTTGAATCTGGATATAAAAATTTACATTGGATAAAGTTTTGATATTTTTCTGATAACTTTCATATTTTAATGAATAGTAATAACACGCTATATTTTAATTGAAAACAACTTTTTTCATCGTATTAGTTTATATGGTTAAATTATGATATTTAATGGTTTTAAAGTATAAATAGAATATATTTTTACCATTCAATATAATGTATGTCATTATCATTGATTTTACCTTGAATTCATAGGCTAAATCAATTCAATCATTTGCAATGTTTTAAACAAAAACCGGCTTTCTTTCGACAATGGGATTAATTTTAATTTAATTTCTGCAACTTTTTTGTATTGAATTTTAAATAATTGATTCCATATTTGGAATCAGTGGATCCAAATTATGTTAATAAGCAACTTTTTTTTGGCATTATGAATAGTAACTACGGTAAATTTTATTTACCATAGTTAAAGGTAAATCGGGTAATTAAGGGTAAATATTAGATTATAAAATTACCCTAACACCTGTAAAAATCCTATTGTATGACTACATGTCGACCCATATCACCTAAGGGTCGGATTAGAATCATTTAATGGACTTTTCACCATGAAAATAATTTAATTTCTATTAAAACCAAAGAAAGTGACAACATGTCACTCTCTTAAATCTTATAAGTATAATAAATTTAATTTAGTGATAAGAAACATGAAACTTTGAACATGAATAGTATAAAGAAATCTAATAAACTTATCTACATCATGGTAATTTATTTAGAATCTTTAGGGATTATATAATAGTCATTAAAGGTGATACATTAATGATGCAGAAATTATTTATTAAGTGAAAAATCAGTAATATAGTTTTTATTTAAATAATGATACCCATTAAAAGGCACATAAACATGATAAAAACTTACTTTTAGTGTATAGATATACCATAATCATCCAATTACCTAATATATAACCGTTTGGAGTCTTATAAAAGTGATTATGACACTTATATTATTTTATTTTAAATGATGCCAAAGTTGTCACCTTCAAAATTTAATAAATATAACAATTTAACTATTGTGATTTTTAGATGATAAATTTGAGTAAAAGTATTATTGTGAAGGGTAATAGATATATATTCATCATAGGAATTTATTTTTAATTTTTAGGCAAAAAATAAGTATATTAAATAATTATACAAAAATGTTGTAGTAATTATTTTATTAAGAGATAAACCAAATAAATGGTTTTACAAATAATAAAATAAATAATATATGAACTATTTAATGTTCTCCACTAATTTTCTAGATTCATATGACCTTTTAGGAATATATTAATGCTTTTAGTTCGAACATATTTTCTGTATATATTTTATTTAAATTCATATAAATTAATAGTGTCAAAATTGACACTATTGTTATTTTATAAAACTAACATATTATAAACTTGTTTAAAAATCACAAACATATATACAAACTATAAATTTAAATTTATATTGTCTAAAATGTTATAAATTATCCAATTATGGACAATTAACAACAAATAAATAATTATATGTTATAATTTAAAATTTAAAATTTTATTAGCACAAATAAAATTAAATTGATTAAGTAAGGATAAATCATGTTGATAATGTTTACAATAACTTCCTAACATGTCTAAATTTTATTGGATAATGATATTACAACCCTATATCATCTATTATTCAAATATTAGTCATTTTGGAGGTTTTTTTGTTCGGTTAGATTTATTATAAATTAATATTTTTAAGATTTCCAAAGGTGCCCCTCTCCTCCCTTATAAAAGGGCACCTCCTCCCTCTCTTCCTCAAACCACATTGAGCCTTCCAGCTCAGCCAACCCCTGCCAAATTCTCTTTTCCACTTCCCTAGAAACATCCTATTGGTATTGGGATTCTTCAATGACCAATTTTAGTACCCTAAGAGGTGGTCTCAAAGAGCCGCTTCAAAGAAGAGGTAATGTCTGTTACCTATTCTTTCAAATTTATTTCTTCTTCCACTTGTTCTTCATTAGTAGTTTCATTATGAAGTAATAATATCAGTATCACTAATATAATTATATGTTATTATAATTATGAAAAACCCCTATTTCACCATCTATTCATCCTATGGAAAATGAAATCACCGCGCGTGCGTACGTACGGAATACCGTCTCCACGCTGTGGTGTAATATGTTTTTCCAACACCACCTTACTTGGATGGGTATAATAGTGTAAAGAATAACTATACATAGTTATTATAACATCATACTGATTCTTATATATTGTATCATCCTCTCCAATTCAATTCAATAATTATGGGAACGATATCATCGCTCGTGCGTACGTACAGACTACCGTCTCCACAACGCGATGAGATTCATTCTCAATGATTAACCATTCATGAATGATTATAAAGTATATATTATAAGTAATCATGAAATATATGACATAATTATAATTTATTTATGTATATATATATATGTATTTCATCCAATTAATTCCATTCAATTCAATAAGGAAACGAAAACAACGTTCATGCGTACGTACGGCCTACCGTCTCCATGAACGGTGTATTTCATTCCATTTATCGATCTATTATATATTTGTATGCTATGAATAAATATTATATATAAATCATGTTTTATATTCTAGAATTAAGTAATCATGATCTAAGTAATCATATGAATAATTACAAGTCAAAACACGGGTGACAAATGAAACAATTTTACCCAAAACACCCTTTAACATGGAATTTACAAAAGAACGGGTAATATAAAGTCATAAGTGAACCATATATGATATCATAACAATGAATATGATTATGTAATAATTCAATGACATTATTTAAATCATTATACAGGAGGTTCAGATACATACGAAGCATTCGAACATAAGGTAAGGGATAATTTTTCAAATCTCATTTTTATCCGAGATTGCTTATTCGTAAATATTTACTGGGGTTATTTATATCATTCATTTCCATGTTTTATAAATGTGTTTTCATGTATTTTTAAACTCCTTTTTACCCATTTTTTGACTTTTACTACATGGTATGTAAGGAATCTTTCATTTGTTTAAGTTACGAGGTACTTTTTGACTTTTCCGATAAAAGTACGAGGAGAATGCTATTTTTAACTTATACAGAAAGAAAGGATTTTTATGGTTTCATAACGCCTCATTTTCATGAAGCTTACTCCACATGATTTTATGACTATTTTCAACAAAATAAATTTATTTTAAAAGTGCATGGAATTTTTTGAAAAGAAAATGATTTTGACGAAGAAAGGATATTTTCCTCAAGAATTCATTTCAAATGTTTTATCAAAACCATTTTCTATCTAAGATAAAATTATTTTATATGTGTACGTTTCAAGTTTAATGTCTCTATGATTTACATGGTTCAATTTTCTTATGATGAAATGTCCATTTGTTTTATATGGATTATGAAATGATGGGATGATGTTTATGAAACCCATTTTATTCTTTGGGTTATGATGAATGTTTTAAGTTTATTTTGTGGCACAAGTAAGAATGATTTCATTATAAGATGGGTGGGACCTATATCTCCCTCCAATGAATTGGGTAAGGATTTATATCTCATGAGATAGACATGGCTGGAATGGTAAGTTAATCCGCTTTAGTATTATAGGACTAGAATAAAGAGTGAACTCGATTTAGAAAGGGACTTTGTCCACTAAGATGGTCTTGGAAGAAATGCCTTGGCTACTATGGAAATCATTACATGTACTTAATGGATTCCACAATTACATGTTTTATTCCCATGCTATGTTATCGTGATTTATGATCCATTATGATCTATGCCTTACATACTTCCATGTTTTATGTCATTGCTCAAGCTTTTGATGTTTAAACATTATGTTCATGTTTTTATGTTCAAATGTATATGGTATGTTTTATTTTATCCATGCTTACCCTTACTGAACATTTGAGCTCACCCTTTTTATTTTTTCTTTTCCCCAAGATATAAAGAAAGGTTTTAGGTAAAAAAGGGGAAATATCTTTATGGGAGATGTTGAACATCTTTCACCATGATTAGAGGATTACGTTCCAAGTTTCCAAAGACACTAAACTATTACGGTCCTTGTGTGTCTGTTTTTGTTATGTATTAAGTATTCTGAAAAAGTAATGTAATGTCCATCTACGTCAAGCTTCAGGTCTCTACAATTTCAGAACAATTCAACCCTTTGCTGTTTGTTGATGAACTTCACCAGTTCCACTAAAACGTTAGGTGATTTTATCATTCCTGAATTACAAATAGATCATGTGACCACTGATATTAAATACCATCATTTATTATTAGCACAAAGTACCTTGAACAAGCTATCCAATATGGATGAATTCTCATATGCCGAGATAAAAAGGTAATCTTACTAAAATCATCGAATATTTAAAATAAAATATCCAAAAATATTTTACCTTGTTACCCTTATGAAAGGTTAGAATTAAATTCTTTAGAAATAATTAAGTTAAATAAAATTAACATTAATCTCTTTTCACAAAGGTTTTCTTGGTTGTCACATTCCAAACATGTGAATACCCTCACTGTACATTCCCTTAAAACATAGTAATAACCTTAATTACCACAAATCCTTTTATAAAAAATTAAATATTCCTTATTCCAATTATAATTGAATATAATCTATAAATCCAATATCATTTAAACTGTAACCTCGATGAGATAGGCTACTTTTTCAACA
Source organism: Viscum album (assembly GCA_963277665.1). Lineage (NCBI taxonomy): Eukaryota > Viridiplantae > Streptophyta > Magnoliopsida > Santalales > Viscaceae > Viscum > Viscum album. The sequence goes on along the minus strand of OY728119.1, from coordinate 171,205,641 downwards.
TTCAGTTTTATGGTAATCTTTATCGTCTTATTTACTTATTCCTATAAAACATACCATTATCCAAAGATCATTTTGTCAACATGTACATTAATGAAAATATCACCTTTACATGAAATAACTTTCTATGTCTAATAACCATTTAAAAAGTCTTTTAAATCCATAATGAAGACATAAAATGATAATACATATAAATTTCATGATTCTTATAACATAATATCTGAATTCCAAAACATAAATACTTCAATATTCCAACCTTATTCTTAATTAACCATTACTCATGCATCATAAACAAATTCCTTAATACCTATTTTCTAGAATATTAAATATGAATCATTCCTATGTTTCCTCTACCTCAATATAATCATGATTTTTATGTTTAATGGAAACATTACTAGAAGAAAATAAAAAAAAATTCACATATCGTTTGTGGTCTCATTATCTTCATAAGTATAACAAATACGCATACCAACTTCCTGATTCTCTTTATGATATTTCCACTTTGTGAATCAATTCACATAATTACCATACATTCCACATCTGGAACATTAAATGTTAACCTTGTTACTTGTAGTTCTCTATATGGAATAATACCAGAAAGCATAGCATTTGAAATATTTATCATATTGGGATACCATATAATCATGAATAATTACTTATATGGTGGAAAAATCATAGATCCTTCTTATTTAATCTATGAAACCATAGTTTGGTATTAGGGTATTCATAGTGATCCTATATTCAAATCCTTCATGATGGTTCGTGAAGAGTTTTGTGAATTCCTAATGTATATTTCTCTAGAGGGTCAAACTAGGTGTGTAGCAAGGCCCATGGTCATGTACTAGATTAACACAAGTTAGGCTCAGAACATCTTGAATAAATTGTTACCCCTCGATACATTTGATCCATAGCCACAAAATATTATAGTATCTAGAAAGGGATGTATTTCTAAGAATGAACCCACTATATCACTTACCAAAATTGAAGGACATTTTTCAATATGTCCACTCATCCTTATACTTATCCTTAGATAAATACCTAGACATATCCTTAGAAATATACCTAGAGATATCACTACAGTTTATCATCCTAGATTGGAATGGTTGACTAAAATATTCATTTAAAACCAACTATAATGACCTAGTCCTAACGTAATTGGATATTACGTCATTTTAGATTAATATTAGGTACATTAAAAAATGCATGACCAAGGACCCTAATAGTTTAATGCCTTTGGAAATTATGAAACAAAATATTCTATCCTACTGAATGATCCTCAAAATCTCCCATAAATATCACCACCATTAGTACATACACCTAAAATATTTTTTCATAGCCTGGTGAAAGGAAGTATAAGAAATAAGTGAGATCAGATTCTGAGTTAGGGTAAATAATGGAAATGTGTAATCATAATCTAAAAAAAGTCTATCGAACATGAGAATAACATTTTAAGATCATACCCTAAATATTAGAGATAATAATAAATATTTTAATTTCATAATACATAGATCATTATAAAATTTATAGCATAAGTCCTAAAAGCATAACATAATAATAAAAAATGATATTGTGATAGACACATATGAATATAATATGATTTCCATAGTTTCAAAGTAATCACTTCAACTACCATCTTAGTGTTGTGGGTTAAATCCCCACAAATTCTTTGATGTCATGGTTCACTCCCATGGATATCATAGTAGTGTGAGTTCACTCCTCAAAATGTCTTGGTAGCCATGGTTCACTCCAATGGCCATCTTAGTAGTCAAGGTTCACTACCAACACCATATTAGTCTATCTCATTATATATAAATCTTTACCCAAGGAATTATATATAGATATAATTCCCTCACAACTCATAATTAAATCATACATAAATTTTCCACAATATAATAAATAATAATATCATAACCCATTAAATTAAATTGGTATTGTAAACATGTAAACATATCATAACCTATGGAAAATGATATTGGTTTTATAATTATTTAATCAAAGGAATAACCAATGAAAAATATTTGTATTTTATGAATACATTTCCTATGAATGAGAAATGGATTTCAAAAACATATAACTTCTGAAATAGAAACATGTCTCATGAAGATCATGAAATTATGAAAAACTAATTCATAGATAAATATTAAGGGAACATTTAGGTCATTTCCTATATGGGAAGGAGTAACATCAACATACATAATATTAGAAGGAAAATAATTTTGAAATATCTTTCAAAAATGATTTTTGACGAAAATATCCTTTCTTCTTTAAATAATTCATTTTTATACATAGAAGCATTTGAAAACAATTTTATTAAAAAATACCTTGAGAACTTATAAATAAGAGGTTAAATTATTTTTAAAATGATTTCCCTTGAAAAAATATAAATTAAGATTCAAAATAGTTTAATTACATTTTTCTTTGAAAACACATGAAAAATTTTAAATAACATGAACATTTTTTATAAACCTTTTTACTTTAAAATACATGAATGATGCTTAAAAATTCTTTGAAAACCATTTCTATGAAAACACATTGAAAACATAAAAGTAAGGATTGAAAATATTCTGAAAAAAAATTACGTAAAACATATTTTAAAAAAAATTATAAAAGTTCTCCATTTAAAAATGAAAAGGTAGCTACAAATAAGTGACAACGGGTTTATATGTACATTCCTTACAAGGTAAAAAGAACATTCCTTTTTCATGATAAAAAGGTTAGAAAAAATCCATGTTCAGAAAGAGACAATATGATTGTAATAAATATATTGGTAAAATCAAAAAAGGATAAAAAATAATTTTAAGGATTGTTGGAGAATGTTATAATATTATTTGAAACCCTTTTTATAAAATTTATTTTTAAGGAACATATATGTCCAACTGAAGAGAGGGTAAAGTCATAATTTATTAGAAATTATTTCATAAATATTTAAGTACAAAATTTTATTGATTTTTTACAAATAAATTAATATATAATGAATATCTAGATGAGTAGAAAATTATTTAATGTTCTGGAGATATCATTTATAATATTTCTCCAAAGGAAGAATAAACATAAACAATCTTGAAAAGCAATGAAATAGTTTTAATAAAATATTATCACATGGTAACATGTGATCATACATTCCATGTAAGAAAAATAAATTACATGAATTTTGTAATATCATTAATATATTTATTTTCATTATATATCAGGATAAATGGATGTATATACACCTCAAAACGAATTTAGGTGCGTAATAAAACATGACGGTTAAAGAAAGAAAATTGAGGAAAAACTATTTTATCAATTTTGTATCATTTGAAACATAAAACCCATGAAATAAAGTTCATGGAATTTATATGTATATACACATTACATAAACTATAAGAAACATTATATATATTCATGGTCAATATATATAGCATAGAAAAGGAATTAGTGGTGAATAAAGCATGTATCTCACAGAAATAAAAAATGAGATGGAATCCCTTTAACTTGTGTCTTGACTCTCTTAGTACTCATACAAACCTCCTATATAATAAATATTATTTTATTATAATTCTGTCATATAAACATATTATTATTCTAAAAACATATATTGTTTGATTATCTCTTTATATTATGCAATTGTTAATAATTCCATGTCAAGATTTCACTTCAAGTAATATCCTCTTTGTTTTTACCATGTGTCTTAATTTTTTATATATTTGATACTTATTTTTATATCAAGATTTTAATAATTTAGTCCATAATAGAAATATAATTTATATTCAGTATATTTGTATAATAATAATCCATACAAAATATATGTATGAAACAGAATACAACGTTCATGGAGACGGTATGTCTTACGTATGCATGAACTCAATTTCCATTTAATTTTAATTTTGAAAGAATGGAAGTAACATAAATTTATGTATATATATATATATCATTATTAAATTATATTTATGATATCTTATATATCATATATATTCACTAAAACCATCCTTAATACATTTCATGATGTGTATGAATGAGTCACATTGCTTTGAGGGGCGGTAGTCCACAATTCATCAATCAAATTTATCATATCAATAAAAAATAGAATGTAAAAATATACATGTTATAAAAAATAATATATAAACTTGAATACATACTAAATATAATATATGACATGTGTAAATATATTTTCCATCATAATTTCCACCATGAGAGGCGGTAAAGGAAAAATAAACAATCATTGTTTAGTGAGGCGGTAGTTCTCCATACACATAAACAATATTCTCATTAACCGTTAGTTGGAGTTTTGTGTATGTGTATATTGAATCATTAGTATAAATAATTTATAGTATATTTATGATTTAGTTTTTTATACAATAATTTAATAAGGAGAGTATATGGGTGGGGAAAGAAAATAAAAGATATGAGCTTGAGAGAAGATGTTACCTATTAATCGGGTAACTCATTTTTGTTTGTATCAAAAGGAATTCTTGGATTTATTATTCTCCAAGATAGGCTCAAGGGAATAAATTAAGGATGGTGGAATACTATTTTGGTAGAGTTTCAATGATTCAATATATCATTACTAGTGTGATGAAGGGGTAGAGTGTTTGCCAGTTTATAGTAGAGGGTGAGTGGAACTCTTGTAAATGCCAAAAGGTATTCTATAATAGGACTATAATTTACCTAATTTCCCTAAAATAATAAAAATAATGGAGAAATTTTAAATTATGGTCGAACCAAATATACACCCTAGAAAAATTTCTTCATTTTAATAATTTGGTTCCATAAATTCTATGATTTCGTAAATTTATTGTTTTGGTTTTTATTAAAGAATATAGTTTTCTAACTAAGTATTATAAAAATTTATACAAAAATAAAATGAGATTTATTATATAATATATATAGAATGAATCATAAATATTATACTTAATTGAGAAAATAAAAACCACTTTCGTTTTGGAAATTTATTTTTAAAACCAGCACATGTGATGTGAAAACACTGCAATAACCCGAACTCTGCTAACAATGTTTTTACAATCTATGGGTCAATATGCTAATTATAAAAGATCAATTTTTTTCATTAATAGAACATAATTAATATTTTTTTATCCCATAAAAATCTCTTAAAATAGTTTATTATTTTTTATACTTTTTATCATTTAATAAAATATCATTTATTATAAAATAACATTAATTTTGATTTGAAAATATATTTTTTATTTTTATTTTAAAATATAAAAATAATAATTGAATTAAAAGAAATTATGTTTTAAGACGATAAAATGATATATTAGTCTTCTAAAAATAATTAAATACAATTATTCAATCAATTCACCTCACTTTAAACATTTATAGTATGATTAATTTCAGTAAATTAACTAAATAATCACTACATTGGCGTTTCTTAATAATTTTAAATAATTAAATAATCTATAAAAAATATTGAGAAATTATTATTATAACAATAATCCATTTATATTTCAAAAGGATATGTATAAAAAAAATAATATTGTGTTTTTTACATATCTCAATGTTTTCTAAATGTTAGTGGAAAGAAATGTTCATTTTTTGTCTTTTCCCATACATAAACATTTATATTAGGCTATTCCATTTTATAATATCTCAATAACACATAAATTTTGAACCAAGAGGGTATATTGTAGAATTATTTACAGACAATAGATTTTGGAAATGTTTCCATTTAATTTTCATCCATAAGATTAATGTTTAGTCCCTAATTAAGATTAATGGTACCTTAATCATTATGAATAAATTTAATCACCTTCACTAATCATTTTAGTCAAAAATGAAGTTTATATTATTAGACTAATAATATCATATTTATTATAACAATGTATTTCAATTTTTAAAATTTCAAATCATAGAAGATGGAAAATAAATATTTACGCTAATCCTTCAGACATGGTGAGAAATTAGGTTTTTAATGTAAAAATGTTCCAATGTTAAATAAGTTCTTATATATAATTTCAATATAAAATATGAATCCAGTTACCTAAATTGAATTAATATATTAAAAAAAAATTATATTTTAACACAACAAATAAATTTATAATATAATGTAAAACCAATCATTATTTAAATGAAAATGTCGTTTTTTACTAAATTGCTGTAATTTTTACTAATCAACAAAAAAAGATGTTTCTTGGAAAAATCCATAAAATTCAACCTAAGATAATTTCAGTATTATGAAATCAAAAATGATATTTATTTTATCAAATTAAATATTATTATTGTATAAAATTAATTTTGTTGTTGTTCGTAGATGGACATAAAATACAGTTTCTTTATGAAAGTATTATTTTAAATCATATTAAGATGTTACAGATAATTATATATGTCATTATCAATATGTTTTATTTATTTTAAACCATTATAAATAATATAAGTAGATTAGTTATTACTATTCATATTACTAAGTTTAATTCTTAGGTTATAATTATCTCATTTAAATAATTATAATACTAAAATGATATTTTGTAGAAACTAAGTGTTGCGTATGACGCATGCCAAGTCATTGTTACATGTAGCATACCCAATTAAATTACACGTCAAATAATATTTGAATTATTTCCCTTAAATACATCAATAAAAACTAATTAATTTGAAAAAATTTTAAAAAAATATTTCCAAAAATTTGGGGTGTTATAACCGAGAAAGTCGGGCGCCAATAAATAGTGCAAGGGGGTCCCAAAGACACCAAAATGAAATGTGAATAAAACCTAAAGATATATTTTATTTAAGCTCCATGTCTCTTCAAAAACAACATATATACACTATTTTTTTGTACCAGACATACATTCTCTGTGAATTCCACAAAGTGTACTGAACACCATGAATAAAGGCCCTATGAATAGAGCTCCATGAAACTGTGATTTGTGGACTTGTGCCATGAACCAAAGTACAAATACACCAATTATTGTTTTAAATTTCCACTCAAAAAGTCCCTCAGGAAATCATTTTGGATACTTGTAATAAATGGAAAACAACATCATTATCGGGGATGGCATCTCAATCAAATTGGACCATGAATCATTACTTGAGCTCTTGTTAGACAATCAAAAGTTTATCATATGTAAAATAGGCTACATATATATGGATTAAATCATGAAGAATATGTATTCATCCCATAGGTGGTCATAGATAAACTTTACTACTATTTTAGAGGATTATATAGGTACTACAAATTGCATAGGCAGCTTCAGGTCATATAAAAAAGGACCACACACCCATCACAGTAGACTTCCTCTACAACAACCTCAATTACATTGATGTGGAGAATTATTAAGATGAGTAATACCACCTAAAATGTCATAAGATAATAAATGTTGTATTGGGGGATCTAATGAAGAGATTGAAGGATGTTTATGATCATCACTAGGGTGGAAACCTTATATATGAATGGGCCTGGGCATACTGGGCATGCATTTCATGAAAATAGTTTGACGTAGAGTTAAAATAGGTAAGACTTAATGAAGTGGCATGGGATTCACAATTTTAGGATTAATCGATACAATATATCCATCATAATCTACTAATTAGATGGTTATCAGAAACTAATATATTCCATCAACATCATGGGGATGTAGGCATCTACCTCTAGGACCTCCATCAGATCTCTAGATTATTGATCTTGGGGAAAATGTCTTATTAGTTTCTTCACATGAAGATTGTGTTGGAATACAAAAATTTTATTCCTATTTTTGGGAATGTTCTACTAGACCGAGTGTAGGAAATAGAAAAAAAATAAGTCAGAGACAAGGGTCATACACTTTTAGAAATGGTTCAGATAGTTTTTGAATGAACCCATGAAGATGCTAACTAAGGGGGTGGATCCAACAATAAAGTGTTGTACCTCTCGTACCCCTCGTGGTTTAATTTTCATGATCACAATCACTCTCCTTTTTATCTAATCTTGTTTTTAAGTTTTTTTGTTGATAGGCATGATTTCAAGTGGCCAAGGAATTGGGCCAAGAAAGCAAGAAGCCAAAGTGGACTGAAAATCAGTCCACCGGCCAACCGGTGGAAGACCACCGGCCAGCCGATGGAGGCCTGGACAGAAGGAATCCCTCTGTCCAGACCACCGGCCAACCGGTGTCACACCAGCGGCCAGCCAGTGGCACCCAGATAGAAGGCTGAGCCACTGCCTAAGCACTGGCCAACCGGTGGCCTCAGCACCGGCCAGCCGGTGGCACCCAGCCAGAACAGTGTTTGCTACTGCCTCAGCACCGGCCAACCGGGGGCCCCCTCACCGGCCAGCCGGTGGTGCCTGAGCCCGAAGGCCTCTCCTATTTCAAGGCACCGGCCAACCGGTGGCTCTGCACCGGTCAGCCGGTGGAGCCAGTCAAACTAGCCGTTGGGCCTTTGACCAGGCCGGTCCACTTGCCTCCCAACGGCTCCGAAGGCCTCTCCAATGGCTCCAAAGCCTCCCAAAGGCCATTTGAGGGTTCCCCCTCTATAAATAAAGGGCTAGGAAGCCCCGAAACTACAACCGGAACTATAACCAAGCCACGAAAGCCCACGGGACACATTTTACATCATTTGGCAAACCTCCGGCGGATTCTTCCAAGGAACCCCAATTGCTCCAACACACTTCCACATCCAAGGAGCACCACCAAAGAAGCTTGGGAGCGCCCTTCATCAGCTCCATCAATCCTTTGGTGCCCAAGGCTTCCCCCATTACGGTTTTTATTGTTTTATTTATTTTGAGCATCAATTTGGGTTTGTGCCTACAAACCCCATCTCTTTCTCTCATCCTCTCTTTTGGGTTCTCACACCACCTTCAAGGTGTGAAGAGGTTAGTCAAGCCTTCCCTTTAAAAGGCTTGAGACAAAGGTGAGCTAGCCTTCACCTTTAAGAAGGCTAGAGGGTTCTTGCTCAACCATTGAAAGCAAGTGCGTTCTTGCATAACCAACAAAAGCAAGCTGTAATAGGTTCTAGACTACCTGTAAAGTCTAGTGGGTTTCTTGCTAAAACCATTAAAAAGCAAGCGGTAGTAAATCTCTCAACGGTTGAGTTGGGAGCGGAGACGTAGGCTTTGGGATAAGCCGAACTCCGTTATCAATTGTGTGTCTTGCCTCTTTTATTTCCGCTGCATCTTTTACTTTGATTTTAAATTGTTAATTATTTTTTTTAAGGCAATTCACCCCCCCTCTTGCCATCACCTCCTTTCTTTCTCCGCCCAACAATTGGTATCAGAGGAAAAATTTTGAGTAATACCCTAACCGGTTTCAAATTCAAGATCCATTGTGATGGCCTCAACCTCTTTCACCCCCAAAGGCTATTCATTGGGTCGTGCTCCATTTTTTGACGGAACCGACTATAATTATTGGAAAACCCGCATGACCACTTTTCTTAGAAGTATAGGATATCCCATTTATAAAATTGTCATGCATGGTTACACTCTCTCTTCTCCCGATGAATCCAAATGGACTCAATCCGATATAAAAAATTTCGAGCTTGATGGCAGAGCCATGAACGCTCTACATTGCGGCCTTGATCGTAATGAATTCAATCGAGTTTCCACATGCACCTCATCACATGAAATCTGGAAACTTTTGGAGGTTACCCATGAGGGGACCAACAAAGTCAAGGATACTCGATTGGATATGTACCGTCAAGATTTTGAGTCTTTTTCCATGCATCCATCTGAAAATATTTCTGAAATGTTTACACGCTTTACTGACGTTTGCAATGGTAGAAAATCTCTAGGAGATAATATTTCTGCAGAAACGATGGTCAAGAAGATCCTATGGATCCTACCAAGCTCATGGGCTCCAAAGGTCACGACAATTCAAGAAGAAAAGGACATCAAGAACATGCCCGTCGAAGAGCTCATCGGATCCCTCATGACCTATGAGATCACCATGAGGAGGCAAGCTGAAAAGGAAGGCAAACCGATCAAAGTTCCAAAGAACATCGCCTTCAAAGTTCAACAAGAAGAAATCTCCTCCTCCTCATCGTCTTCCTCTTCAAGCGGCGATTCCGAAATGGAGAACCTTGCCCGCAAGATGCACAAATTCATGAAGAAGCACAAGAAGAAGAAATCCCGCAAGGCTCGAAAGGAAAAACACGACGAAAAATCTGAGCCCGAGGTAACATGCTATGGGTGTGGCGAGAAAGGCCATTACAAGCCCGATTGTCCACTCAACAAGAAAAAGGCCAAGCAAAAGAAAAAGAAGAAGGATTTCAAGGCCACATGGAGTGATAGCTCCTCATCCTCCTCCTCCTCAAGCGACAACGGTAACAAATTCCTAATGGCATTTCATGAGGTAACATCTTCCGACTCCTCTTCCTCTTGTTCTTCAAATTCAAATTCTTTCAATCATTTATCCTATGAGGATATCCAACACGCTAGAGATCAATTGGAGGAAGGTTTTCACGAACTTTCTTCCAAATTTGTTTCTTTAAAAAAGAATTTCAAAAAACTTTCTTCCGAAAAGGAACAACTTCTCAAAGAGAAGGAAGAGTTGACCCTCAAAATCCAAAACCTTCCTGATGTTGATTCCATGGAATCAACAATCAAAGATTTAAGGGAATACCTAGCCACGTTCACCCAAGGGGAACAAAACCTCACAAAGCTCCTTGGTTCCCAACGCTTATCTAGAACCACCGAAGGGCTTGGCTATTCCAAGCAAGCTTCCTCTTCCCATGCACCTACTATTTTTGTAAGGGGGAGCTCTCAAAATAAATTTTGCAATTATTGTAAAAAACTCGGGCACTTAATTTATGAGTGTGATTGCAAAAATGCCCGGTATGGTAGGCCCAAAACCATTTTCCTTAATGATGAATTTCAAAGGAGAAGACCCGCCATAAGACAAGTGTGGATTGAAAAATCTCTTTTAGTGAGTCTCTCCGGGCCAAAATTTGTCTCGGTTTCAAAAACCTCTCCCCGGTGATTTGTTGTTTTTATTTAGGGGGAGTTAGGATCGTTTAAGCCTTTTGATTTCAATTTCAAAATTCTCAATTCAAAATTTTCATTTCAAAATTTTCGATTCAAAACTTTCAATTCAAATTTCAAAAAAAAAAATTTGGTTTAAAATCTCTATCTTGTTTTTCAACTCATTTCCCTCAATCAAGTTTTATGCCCCGTGCTATTTTGATAATCACAAAGGGGGAGAAATTCTTGGTTGATTGGGGGAAAAATCTTTTAAAGTATGCCTCTCATTTCAGTCTTTTTACATTACTTATTTTTGTGATTGTGATCATCAAAATAGGGGGAGATTGTTGTACCTCTCGTACCCCTCGTGGTTTAATTTTCATGATCACAATCACTCTCATTTTTATCTAATCTTTTTTTAAGTGTTTTTGTTGGTAGGCATGATTTCAAGTGTCCAAGGAATTGGGCCAAGAAAGCAAGAAGCCAAAGTGGACTGAAAATCAGTCCACCGGCCAACCGGTGGAAGACCACCGACCAGCCGATGGAGGCCTGGACAGAAGGCATCCCTCTGTCCAGACCACCGGCCAACCGGTGTCACACCAGCGGCCAGCCGGTGGCACCCAGACAGAATGCTGAGCCACTGCCTAAGCACCGGCCAACCGGTGGCCTCAGCACCGGCCAGCCGGTGGCACCCAGCCAGAACAGTGTTTGCTACTGCCTCAGCACCAGCCAACCGGTGGCCCCCTCACCGGCCAGCCGGTGGTGCCTGAGCCCGAAGGCCTCTCCTATTTCAAGGCACCGGCCAACCGGTGGCTCTGCACCGGTCAGCCGGCGGAGCCAGTCAAACTAGCCATTGGGCCTTTGACCAGGCTGGTCCACTTGCCTCCTAACGGCTCCGAAGGCCTCTCCAATGTCTCCGAAGCCTCCCAAATGCCATTTGAGGGTTCCCCCTCTATAAATAAAGGACTAGGAAGCCCCGAAACTAAAACCGGAACTATAACCAAGCCACGGAAGCCCACGGGACACATTTTACATCATTTGGCAAACCTCCGGCGGATTCTTCCAAGGAACCCCAATTGCTCCAACACACTTCCACATCCAAGGAGCACCACCAAAGAAGCTTGGGAGCGCCCTTCATCAGCTCCATCAATCCTTTGGCACCCAAGGCTTCCTCCATTACGGTTTTTATTGTTTTATTTATTTTGAGCATCAATTTGGGTTTGTGCCTACAAACCCAATCTCTTTCTCTCATCCTCTCTTTTGGGTTCTCACACCACCTTCAAGGTGTGAAGAGGTTAGTCAAGCCTTCCCTTTAAAAGGCTTGAGACAAAGGTGAGCTGTCCTTCACCTGTAAGAAGGCTAGTGGGTTCTTGCTCAACCATTGAAAGCAAGTGGGTTCTTGCATAACCAACAAAAGCAAGCTGTAATAGGTTCTAGACTACCTGTAAAGTCTAGTGGGTTTCTTGCTAAAACCATTAAAAATCAAGCGGTAGTAAATCTCTCAACGGTTGAGTTGGGAGCGGAGACGTAGGCTTTGGGATAAGCTGAACTCCGTTATCAATTGTGTGTCTTGCCTCTTTTATTTCCGCTGCATCTTTTACTTTGATTTTAAATTGTCAATTATTTTTTTTAAAGGCAATTCACCCCCCTCTTGCCATCACTTCCTTTCTTTCTCCTCCCAACATAAAGTTGTCGAATTCACAATGCACATGTGCTTGGTGATAATAGATGGATAAGGAAGGGTCCTACTAGAAGATTATGGATGTGAGACAGTGGCATCTATGGGGCTACAATATCAAGACTAAGCCTCAACACATATTCATATTGGACAGATTTATCACAATAATTATCTATGGGTGGATTCCCTTGGTGAGGGATGTGAACATGGTACTATGTCCAAGTAATTCCATAATGGTGGAAATTTTGGTGAGGGGGAACTATCTAAATCATGGAATCATAGTGCTAGGGATGTTTTACAATGGACTTCATCACATTAGTGAAGGGAAGACATCACTGCCTTTGTGTGGACCTTTTCATTTTCTATATTGATGGGGCCCCCAAATTGGGGGTATGAGTGTCTGAACTCCATTTCCCCTCCCACAAACAAACATCTGGATGGATATTATGAATATCACAGGAAGCTTCCAACTCAATTTTGGTTTTACGGGGGTGCCAAACAAGGCTGGGATGGAATATTACTTTATCATACACCTGTTCTCCATAGAAATGATGGTGGTGAAATATGATAATGCATGTATTGAGAATCATTGATCGAATATCCTAACCTTTAGGGGTGTAGTTCTAGAGTAAAGGTTTGGCAGTGAGTCCTTTTTGAGCTGTACAATCCGCACTGATTCAAAATTAAATTTAGATGTAGATAGAGGATGACTCTGAAGCGTACTCAAAGGTGCACCCTGAGTTCCGCCCTTCGATGAGGAGGAACATTTGGCTTATGTTTATGTTTGAGGATGGAATGATACAAAATGAGATGCCACCACCCATAGATTAATATGTGATAACCAATTATTATGCATAAATATGGTAGAACACATATCTTGGGACTGTGCTAAGATAGTGATCCAGTAGATCTAATAAAGGTTTGGCCCCTACACCAGGGTTTCAGGACCGAACTGTGGCTAGAGAACATCTTGGAAATGAAGATAGACATGTGGGAAGAAAAACAGTAGTGGGTCCCGTAGTTCATGGGACTGAAGAAGACGTATATGTAGAGGAAGGAATAGTGTCTAACCTGAGGCTCTTGGGAATGATATTTTATGAAACATGTGGGTATTCTGAAGAAACCAAGAGAGTTACCTTTCAAGGGCTAGGTAAATTTTTACTCCTCTTAAATGCTCCCATAAATGCCATATATTTGAAATCCTATGACACCTTAGTTAAAAAAATAGATCACTCCTCCTCGGGTCTAGTAGTGTATCATTATCATTGGTATATTTCTCACTAGGTTGGGCCATGAAAAGGTAGGTTTCAACACTCCTCTGGATGAAGTGATGAGGTACTTGTAAGATTTAGAAGATATATTCTACTCCCTAGTTATAGTGAATTCCATGACCATTCAAGTGAGGAAGTAGATGGGAAATTCCTCCACTCTGGATGCCCTTTTGATCCGTGTAACTGTAGTGAATGTATAAAACTTGAATGATTCCTAGGGGAGAGACTCCTACTAGATCTCAGATAAAGACTGGGGTCTTATCATTAACCTGGTAAAATCATTGATCTAGGATTTCCCTTTGAAAACCTCTCATTCTTCAATTTCTTAACATGATCATTTAATCAATTTATAGGATAATTGGAAAGTACTAAAGATGGGTATTACCACGGTATTAATTAGGTGGGAGGTGAGGGAACCTAAACCTAGGAAGGGGAGATTATGGGGAACCTTAAGAATGTTGTGGTCATGGATGAGAAACCATCAGTGCCTGCTACTGACTTATTGGTTGTGGTGACCAAGGAAATGATGATGGGGGATACCCTCCCAGACGATACAGTCATGGAGGCCAGAGAGGTAATGAAAACCACAATGTTTATATTGGAGATAATTGATGACACTTCTCTATTGGTACAAAGAGGAAATGAAAGTCCTATAACATGGACTGGTGAATTAACTATGGTAGATGAACTAAAAAAATGGTACGACCAGAAGTAGTAATGTGATCTAGAGTTGCTCTGAAGGGAAGTGAAATAGAGACCATGACTGGTTTGGCTAAAAAAGCTGTGGAAGCAAAACCGATGGTGGTGGAATTATCTGAAATAGCTGTCGGATCCAAAAAATTGATGAGGGAAGCGGTGGTAGTGTTAGTTCCAGAGGCAACTGGGGAGGCTGCATTAGGTGAACCTATTCAATAATTTCCAAAAGTGGTGGCTACGTGATCTGAATCAGAATTGTTTTTCACCACTTGGATGATTTAAGGGATACGGGGAGAAAACATTAACATTAATAATATCTCAAGTTTTAGAGTAATATTCTATCATTAGTGGAGAGCTTGAGGTGGAAGTGTTACATATGATAGTAATCTAGCCGCACATGCCTGTAGAAAAAATAATAATCAATATACTCACACATAATGATCATTTCATAGAAGATCCAATCAAAGTATACTGGTGGTATTTCTCTCTAAGATCCATTGCCACATGGTGATTTTGATGATTCTTTCCGAGAACGTGATGAGGATAACCACACAGTACATCACAAGGTATAGAGAAATGTGCTGAATTTTATTAATCATATCCGGATAGCTGAAATACCACACATTGTAGGATCTCTCTACAATATTTTAGTCAGTCTAGTGATGAGTGGTGTGGATTCAAGCATCTTTAGTGTGCTTTCCTAGGACTTCCATGTCAAGGGAGAACACATTGAATGGAAGGATCTTAATCTATCTTTGAGGAAACACATGAATGAGTTCTGCTAAGTGTATCAGAAATCTAAGTAAGATATTTCTCATCTAGAGGGGCTAGAATTGGAGCACATTATGTCTATTGCTTTCCAGGATGAGATCACCATAAATATGAGTGCTCATCTATAATTTTATGAGAACAAATAATTTGAGATAAAAAAGGATGAGGTTGAATGTCGAGTGGATAAGGATCAACCCTAGACTAGGGTTAATGATGTTATCTCCAAAGGTAATGAGGAAATGTAAGAAACAAAAGTGTGGTATCAAACCTTTGACATTGCTTAGTGGATGCTGGTCGAGCATAAGTGCTTGATCTCTGAGGCGGAGCACTAGAGGCACTTTTATTTTGAGAGAGAGGTTCTAATATGTGTATGAACCTATGAAGTCTATTTTTTCATTTGTATGTTCAAGAAAATTTTCATTCTTGTTTCATTCATTTTGATCGCATTCCTAATACAATTTTAAAAACAATCCCTAGGCTTATGTGGGTCATTCTTGGCGTGAGAAACAAGGGATGACCATCAGATTTCTCTTCGTATGAGAGTGCTAGAAATTTATCAAACTCACACAACATTATACTATTGACTTACCACCAAATGTTCCTGGTATGAGAGTGGTTGTGGATAGATAATAGGGCTCTCATAACATCCATGATTTCTTTTCCATATTGTTTTAATGAAAAAATGTTATAACTATAGAGGCATTGAAATTGACCCGAACAAATAGAAAGGGAATGATTGAATCACAATTCCAAAAATTCAGAAAAAAGGATAATTGAATGGTGATACAATATAATTATTGAATGTGTTTTTTTCATCTCCCTTAGAACATGTGTTCTGGTTAGGAATCACTACATCAAGGTATCTTCCATTGGATTTATTTATGGAATTTGAAACATCCAATGGTTCTTTCTATAAAGGTACCTTCATTCCAATGGAAGACATTTTTTAGGGTTGGAACAATGATACTTAAGAACATACATTGGTCGATAGGATGGGAGGTCATACACATCACACCCTTTAGGGGGGAATTATTAGATAATACAGGTCTCTCATATATATTTAAGATATTTCTTGTGATTAATTATTAATTTACCATGTACAAAAAAGGTTTCCCTTGAAATTTGTAAAAAATTATTAGCATGGGTAAAATTTAGAATCATCTGTATGTATTGAAGGTTATTCATTAATGGAGGAATCCATAGGTATCTAAAGTTCTACATTAATGGTATTCTATAATAAATGTCTTAGAGATTCTTTTAACCATTGTTATGATAATACTTGTTTTTATGCCACTTAGTGGGACACTATAAAATTTATTGTCATCAAGGGAAACGAAATTTTGTTTTTTATTTTGGGATCATACCCATAAATAGTCTTCCAACATATAATTGTGAAATGAATGAGAACCCTCGTATTTTGGTTCCACTTAATGGGACACATCAAAACTTTTAAGGTTGTGTGATAATGACCTAACCATATAGTCAAATGTCACTTGGTAAAGAAATCTAAGAGGAAGATGCTTAGTAAATAATTGGTAAGGGACTTATGTGTAATCATCTCAGGGAACCTAGAAATGACATGAGTTTACGAGATGGGTTATACCTTGTTAGGAATATGTCCCTAGAAGAATAAGGTTGCTTTGGAGTGTTGGGTTTGTTCCTCAAAGAGGATTCTTATATATCTTATTCAGATGGGAATCAAATCCCACATAGTTCAATGAGACTCATAAGAGAGTGTATTCCTTTGAGAGATATGATTTTGGGATTACTTCCAGAAAAGGATGCCCCGATGATTTTGGAGTTTAATTTAGGATTTAATCCTATGGAGGATTCCCATTTATGGATGAAATTAGATGGATCTGAGGCCTTAAGAAGGAATTCTACATATCTCAGTTTTTATGGGAATCATAATTCTAGTAGTTCATTCATGTGAGGTGTTTATGAAATTTTTGTGATCATCACAAATCCCTAATCCAACATGATTAATTCTCTGTGTGATAAATAAGAGTATTTTAAAGATTCGAAAAATTCACACACTTTCCCTTCTTGGCTGGTAGAAGAGGATGGGCCTACGGCAGCGATGGTAGAAGAGGTTTGGGAAAAAGACCGTCCATATCTTCACTTTACATTAGACAAGGGTCCAATGTAATGAAGGAGTGAAGGTAAGGAAATTAGTGATGAGAAATACCACAAACTCATATATGAATGGCTATGGGCTTACACCAGGATGGTTTCCCATGGAGGTTTGTTTGGGGTTTACTCCTAAGTAGGATTCCCATTAGTGATTTGTTGGGGATTACTCTTAATGAGGATGCACATTTGAGAATTGTTGGTGACTACACCTAAGGAAGATTCTCATTTGATATTTAGTTGGATACGTAAATCCGCTGCATAGGTTCGTTGTAGATGTCCCTTGCGCAGATGTGCTGTGCAGGTCCACTATGTAGGTGTGGTGCGCAGATCCACTGTGTAGGTCCGCTGAGAAGGTCTGTTATGCTGGTCCACTATGCAGGTCTACTGCATTGGTCTACTGTGAAGGTCCATGGATAAAGTGTCTTATTAAGGACCCTGATGGGACTTTGATCCACTTGTCCCCTTTAATTTTCTATTCACTCTTGTTTAAAAGATCTACAAGAGTGTTTTGGAGGACCTAGGCGAAGGAGCTATGAAATGAGAGCTCTGGGGCTTCTTTTGAATTTTCAACCTATCAAATAGAGAGCCCAAGGGTCTTATTTATTGGTAAAGAAAGGTGTTGTTCAAATGAAAGTTGTTCATGTAGGTCTTCCGTGCTGTTTTATTACTTTGGTCTATTGCATAGGTTTATTATGTTGGTCCATTCTGTAGGTCCATTTTGTAGGTGAGGCAAATACCATTATAAAATATATAAGTCTTCCGATTTTGGTAACTTTTGGCCCATAAGTCTGTTTGGGATCTGTGACCAGTAAAATAGAAACTCTTGAAGATATCTAAACTTCATGAGATATTGAATAGACCTTGTCTTTTTAGATGAAACTCATAAATTTAAATTTAATCAATTGATAGCTTTTTCTCATTATTCTAGTAAATCCACAACCAACTTTTTTGAGGGAGGATCTTTCAACTAATCCCTAATTTCAGATAATTATTTTGGAAGATATAAATCCATACTGCATATTCTTCCTTCATGGTGAAACATCTTTACTCATACATGACATTTTTTGTCTATGTGAGAATCTTATCATCAATTTATTGGAGGAGTTCATGAAACAAATTATGTGGTGTCAACAAAATCCCTCCTATAATTAGATTCATTCAAAATGAAAATAATATATTTCAAAGGAAAATATTGGGCACTTTCACGCATTCCAAAATTATTTAGTAAAATTTTGATCTAGTTCAAGTTTGGAAGGTTGCTCAAATTTTTCCCCAACCCATGAGGCCTAGAAAGCATTGATTGAATGTTTCCATGGTCATATGAAAACCCCTAGAAACATTTTATCTTATTTAAATTTTTAAATCTTGATTTTTGTTTAACTATACAAAATGTTTGTCTAGCGAGATGAGAATCGAATTTGTTTCAGGGTTCCCTTTGAGGGTTTCCAACATGGTAAATACTATGTCTCCTTCTATTTGATGTTTAATTTCATGCATGTTGAGATAATGTGGTTGAATGTTAAGGTCAAATATCTTTTACAATGAATTTCTAAATTTGATCCCAAACAAGGCTTAGTGGCTAGGAATTTCTCCAATATTATTTTGATACATCCATGGGGAATCTTGAGTCCTGATTTTTATGGTCACAAATTCTAAAACTTGTAGTATAAACATAAAGAAGGTCTTTTCAAATAACAATGTAAGCATTTATTGAGAAACCCATTGTGTGGGTTGTATTATGTAGGGCTAATAGGGCATGTGCTACATAGAAAAATAGCAGAATCATTTTTCTGACATGCCCATCATGTATAAAACTAATACTCTTCCTCTGAAAATGCATGTGAATATTCAATATTCATTCAAAACATTTAGTAATGTATAATTAAAATAAATTGTATTTTTTTGTACTCAATATAATGTTTAGAATAAAATTATGATAATGATATGAGTAATGAAATCAACTAAAAACTAATGGCTATAGAAATGGAACATGATGAAATTGGAGAGACAGATTAGAGACATGATGAAATAGGAGAGACAAATTAGAGACAAAGATGAATCATAAGGTGGAGGTGGAGGCAAGAAATGAGATTGTAATAAATTATGGAAGAAAAAAAGATGGTTCTATATTTTAGTAGTGTTGGGTTGTTAGTTATAAATAAATATTGATGTAAATAAATTATATAGAGTATTTTAAAAATATTCTCAATCCAAAACTGAATAAAAAATTCTTTAAAACCAAGAACGTGAGGCAAGACCATTTCCCCATCTATTTCATTGTATTTTGTTTTTATGATGTTATTTTCAGAGGAGTAATATTCATCATAAATTCATATAACTACTAAGATTTATTTATGAAAAAGAATATATATTTTATAAATCCAATGGATAAACTAAAGATGTGATGTATTAATAATAATAATAAAACATAATATGTCATGTACAAATGAAACCACATACAAATACATGGACAGGAAGGCTCTTATGAAGTACCTCAACACAAAGTCTACCAGTAATTTTTCTCTCAAAGCTATTGTTGTGAAGAAGCCTCATCATTTCTATCCGGACACAATATCCCTTCAAAATATAAGTAAGTACTAGAAGAGTTTGTAGCTTCTCCTACCAAAGCTTCCATGATGTAGAAGAAAACACTATAATTTTTCATAAGGACACTACCATGTTCAGAAGGATACCAAGATCCCAATAGCTTCAAATTAGTGGAACATACCTTATGAAATCAATAATTACAAGAACCTCTTCATTCACCATGACATCGGAAAAAATCTGTGTTTCTCTAAATATCCTGTTATGTCAACCTATACACATGCATATTAGAGGATCACATTCAAAGTATCCAGCATGAGTAAAAAAATTGAAAATGGAAGCATATGCCAGCAAGGGAGCTTAACACATGCATCTGTCTGTTCCTTATTGCATAAAAATTCAGAGGAAGGACATCACCTTACCTTTTTCTATAACCATTCATTAATTATCTAGAATCATATTGAAGCTATATTTCATTGCAAACTACATTCGAATGGTGAAATTAATTCCTTAATAAAAAATGTTCTCAACCTGGACATAAGAAATCAAGTTAAAAACCTCTTCTGTTCAATCTATTGTTTCTAGAATCGATCAAATTTGGAAACAATGAAACTACTTTAGATTTCAGGGGAAAATGTTTCCCTCAAAATATATTATTACTCGCATCATAAAGTACATCCAAACTGCTTCCACATTAAAGTTAGGTAGAATGTTCGATTCAATAGAGGACCTTATTATAAAAAAAACTCTATGGGTAACTGGTGTACCTGGAGAACCCATGAAACCTAGTTTGATAGATACCTCCCATTTCCATGTTAACATTAATGGTGTTTCCTTAGTGGGTAGTCGATGTATAGGTTGTTGAATCATTTTCAGAAACAATAGAGTCTTCATTAATGGTGGATTATATCAATCCCTTTGGAATTTTCTTGCTTTTGAAGAACTATTTTTATAGCTAACTATGTCTGAGATAGAATGAGGTTTGAAAGTGACACCATCTAGCTGGCCAATATTCTTAAGAGAAAATAAACTTTGGTCCCATAGAACCTTTTATAGGGAGTGGGTGGATGGAATTACCTAGTTGGATAGTATCCAGTTTATGGTTTCAAATCATATTATAAATATTCATGTAGTAATGTATCCTGAAACATCATAGTTTTCTACTTGTTTTTCTACATTTATAATAAACATTCTTGTAGTACTGCATCATATCTAAATGCATATATTGTAAAGGTGAATAAATTATATTCATTAATACAATAAAAAAGAATTCATGGACCAATAATATGTCTAATGTGGAGTGAATGAAAAGGTAAAAATACAAATATTTTTGTAAATTAATATGATAACTAAAATTACTAAATCTAACAATGACATTTTCATTCCACTGAAAATTTGATTATAGATAATGTTTACATTTATACTTTTATTTTATGTAAGTGGAAAAAAAATTGGAGTAGAAATTTTATAGAAAAGGTTTATTATATAACAGGATAAGAATTAAAACTGATTGAATACATGTTATCCTTCCTATAAAGACCGTTTTCCCTTAATAAGGTCTCAGATCTGTAAAAATAATTGAGAAATCTGCTATAAAGATCATCTTTTAGCTTGCAACCAAAGTCTACCAAATTCTATAATGATTTTTTTATTTATGTTTCATATAAACTGATATAAAAAATGATATAGTTTTCTAATACAATACTAAGGACCATAGATCAAGCATTGAGGGAGTATTAAATGAAAAATAGTAAAAAAAATAGCATGTATTTATTAATGGAGTAAGAAGGATCAACCAATTTTTCATCACTTTTTGCAACCTGTCTACATCAAACTGGGAAAGGTAGAGGTAAATGGAGGGAGAGGAAAATGGATATATAAGGGATAAGGGGTACTATACAGACACATATTATTTGGAATAGTATCAACCAGGGTCTTGGGCAAGAGAACAAAGGGGGAATATTGAGTAATTTTCATCTCCACACATTTTTCTTCCTCCAATTGAAATTTTGGTTAGTTCTATTGCAATACATAAAAAAGGAAGCCACATAAGGGGAATAGCTAGTGTGAAGATCTTTTAAATCAGTCTAACCTGACAACCCCACCCAACTACTATGATTGAAAATTTATTGAGTTTCACATCAGGCTATGTTTGTTTTCATGCAACATGTTTGTTAACATAAGGTGTTGTTTGATTTAATGAACCATGTTTGCATGAATTTAGTACTTGTATATACTTAAGATAGTTTTAACTAAAATACATTTGGTAAATATGAAAATATGCTTGAAAATGATCAGTGGATGCTAACCTAGAAAACATAGAAAACAGAAAAAACATGATAAAAATTGAATATCAAAATGAAATCATGGAATATATAAAAAATGAAACACAATGATAGTTATATCTGCCACCATTAATTATGACGTTAATGGGATGCTATTTTAATCAATAGAGAAAAATTTATATTAATAATTGACTACATGTACACACAAATGGACGATCAACAAGATATAGGTTAATTCAAAATAAAATCATAAGAATGAATCATCTTATTCATGATCAAGTGCTAAATATTTATGTTGGATAAAACATTATGTGTATTTTTCATTAATTTTTAAATATAATTAATATTGGTGGCTAGTTTTCAAGTAGTTAATAGGTATATAGAAGTTAGAAAATGTGAAACATTTATATGAACATTGAAAGACGAGAAGAATTATATGTTTAATATATATAAAAAATGAAAATAACTGGTTAATTTGTAATGTGTCTAGTGGAGACATATTACAAATGGAAAAATAAAATTATTTTGGGAAAAGTCATGATAGTTGAGGGATTTCATGTCACACCAGAGTAACCAGCATATTAGAGGGATACAAAGAGTCATCGTTTGTGCATATTTAGAGCGGGGAATTAATATTTTGGGTGACATGGAAGTATAGTTGGGTGAAATGTATGAAGCGGTCACCCATCATTAGTGTGTATAGTTGATTAAAAAATCAAAGTTATTGAATTGAAACACAAAAAAATAAAAACCTTTAGAATTACCTGAAATTCCACATGGCATGGACATAAGGATAGGTTCTAGGATGAATTCATATGTCTACTTTCATAGAAAACATTAATATCTTGTACAAACAAAATACCTTTAGAATTTTTTTTTATAAAAAATGAAGATGATTTTTTTAAAAATCATCAAAATTAAAGAACATACATAGCTAGAATGCAGTAACCTGAGATAATATAATAAGGCCACCTTGTGATTGGAACAATACTTCTCCTTCCATCATATTAACAATTTTCTCAGTAAATTTATGAATTCCCACCTCCATCATTGAAAATTAATCAGATTTTTTAGGATTAAAAACCAAAAAAATCATAATAGAACGATTTTTTGAATGGAACATTACATGTTCTAAAACTAACATTAAACGATGATTATCTATTCTAAAACTGATCCCTAAAATATATTTCATCCAAACATGGAAACCCCTCTAAATTTTAAAGAATAAAAAACACAAAAGTTTATTCAATTCAAACACATAAATATTGTGTACATACTAAGAAATTACAAAATTACCAGAAATTCTATTGGGCATAAAAATAAGGCCTGATTCTAAGATGAACATCTAGGCCTACTCAAATCAACAACTTATTGAATCTGTCTAAATCATATATCCCTTCTAGATAGTACTACAGGAAAATAAAACAGACAACAATTGAAACAAATATACATTTCAACAAGTACATGATACCTTTCTTTCCTAGAAGATGCTGTAGAATTGTGTATCAAACAAATATTAATATCAGAAAACAAAACAATAAATGAAACATAATGAAAATTGAAATATATATAATAGCGATAAACACATACCATTATTCCTTGATACCATTACACTAAATAAGAGATGGTGATAATTATAACTGAATCAACGTAGACATGTAAAGTCATTTGACATCATTTTAATAATCATGCATTGTAGAATCAAAGTAGAGATCTAAAATAATATTAAATTTGGAATAAAATGCATCAAAAAATGAATTTTTGAATAAATACCATATAAAAGAATGAAATAGATGCCCTAAATTATAAGGGTCATCCATTTCCATATAACAAAATTACAAGGATTCAAAAATATTTCCCAGGTTCTATGTTCCATGAGGTTGTATTTATCCCGAATCAAGTTAAATTAAACTCTGTCACTTTGTATGTAGGTCTGAAAGGCCTCATTAGTATTAAGTATATTGAATATATTGAAAACATTAATTAGTGGTACAAAATCTTGAAATAAAATAGGACTACAAATTTGTTTATAGTTAATAGAGTAGAAAGAGTGCTAGATAATTTCATTGTACCTTTTTTCTAAATCTTCAACTTCCATATCATCCAACAAAGTCACGAATTTATCTAGATAACAATTGAAAAAATTAGAAAGAAAAAGTTTAAAAATTAGGGTAAATACTAATGAAATATGACAATAAAAATTATGCAAGACATGTTAGATTTATTTATGCACATAATACATTATGGAAAGAATTTGGAAAATGGTCCACCGCTTGGGGAAAAAGAATATATAATCGTCACATGATCCATGGAACGATCCGAACCTTCCAAATGAGTTATAATTACACAAATATGAATGATTTTGGGCCCTAATCTACCTACCTTGACATCATAATCTCTAATAAGAACATACACTTATCCCCTATGGATAAAAAATAAAGTAACCTCTTCTATAAATCATTTGAGATAAAAATCATATTTGTCAATCGATATTGAATATGGAATAAAACCTCATTATATAATGAATAGAAAGTCCAAAAAACTCTCATATCCCACAATGACTATGATTTCATATGGGAATATACGAACAAATCCATCCATTTAAAACAATATGTATTAGACACCATCATCCCTGGGAAGAACCCCGCGCTCAACACCTTCCCAGTTATAAATCAAGATGAAATAAAATAATAGGAAACTGTTATATCATTAAATGAATTAAAAAGACCCAAATAAATCAAAACAATTTATATGATGGTCAAAGTAAACGGTTATCTAACTATTATAAATTTATCCAAATTGACTGAAACATATTTGAAAAGATGTGAATAGAACATATGTAAACATCTCCCAAAAAAAAATCTTGTACAGAACATATTTGAATAGATGTGATGTTGATGCATTCAATCAAAATTTTGTACTTATAAACAGTGGTGGGTATTGAAATAAACCGTATTCAAAGATAAATTGAGCACAAATGATGATTTGAGAAAAATGAGAATGTCAATTGATACTAAAAAATTCTAGATGATGGAAATGAAAAGATCCGTTTATGAATCATGACTGATGAAAGTGTACAAGAAGAATGAATTTTGAGGTAGAAGAACCATATTCCCCAAACCCTAGGTAATGTGGTCAGGATCTGGAAACGAGGCATGAGGGGGTTGTCGTGCATGGAGGAGTTGAATGTAGAGAAGATGTAGTTAGAGGATTTGGAGGCAAAGGACCCACTGTTTTAAGAGCCAGAGGTAGAGCACTCATATATGTAGAATCCAGAGGCAAAGTAGCATGTCGAAATATAGGGGTGATGGGTAGGGAGAAGCTAATGGAAGAGGAACTGGAAGAATATTAGATTGAGTCGGAGCTTCCAAATGCATAGTATCCATTGGAAGAGGAGCCGAAGGTGGTGGAGCCAGAGGCAGTGGAGCTGGAGGAGGTGGAGTTGGAGTCCGAGAAGCAGGATGGAGAGGTTCTGAAACTATAAAAATATAAGTGCAAAGTTGTGATGGGGAGGGAGGGAAAGGAAATAAAATTAGTGTAGAGGGTTATAGGATATGGGATATATTTTAGGTGAGAGTGACACATGGTAGAAAAATTTCCAACTTTAGTGAATATATATATTTACAAAAGGAAGCCTTGGGGAACATAATGTATAGTCAAGTAAAAGATATATAAAAGTTTTTACATTTTATTGTTGATAGACAAGGGAAATTTAGATTTGGGTGACATAAGACCATAATAGGTGGTTTTCGAAGTAAATATATCTATGAATAAAGTCACATCTATGCCGACATAGGTCATGAATAAGGATACCACTTCTACACAAATTTGGGGTGTGAGGAATGGTTAATAATTTTTTAGAAAGGGGGCTTTTTGATATCATGCTATATATTTTTAAAGTCATGCAATAAGAAAATTATACTATGTAGTTTCAAGCCGTGTAGTGAGAACATTATACAATATAGTTTAATGTCATGCAGTGAGGCTTATGGGGAGGTAATAATTTAAGGTCTTCATCTATGACCAAAGATTTAAGACTCTCCAATTTTTTGAAAATTTCTCTGGAAACATACCACCAAGTTCAGGTTTCGAAATAAAGAATGATAAACTATGATTTGGGAATTTCTAGAGTCAGATAATGGTATAAGAAATGGGATAAAGGTATTAGAGGAAGGATTTTCCAATAATTAAGATACTATTATTTGATGAACCTGTTGTGGGGGCTGTATTATGCAGGGCCAAAAAGGAATATGTTCCATTTCCAAATTGTGCGATATTTTGACTAACATGCCTATTATGTAGGAAACTTTTTCAAGGACACCTTGGGGAATTTACTTCATAGACATGAAAAAGATCTCTTAGGTATCAAACATTATATTTCTACAATTTGAAGAAAGTTTATGGAGATTTTGTTTTTCCACAGCATAGAGTTTGGTTTATAGAGAAAGCACAACTAAAAAATAGGGCATTAGTGACCACCATTGGCGGTCTCTAATGCCCTATAGAGACCGCCCAGTGACCACCATTGGCGGTCGCATCAGCTTCGTCGCTATAGACCAATAGCGACCACCAATGGTGGCCGCTATAGGTGGCCGAAATGCAGGGCTTAAGCGACCGCCATTGGCAGTCGTTAATTATGCCCAGCAGGAAGCCTATAGCGACTGCCAAAGGCGGTCGCTACATTGGGAAATTTTTTTTAAAAAAATTCATACCGAATGATATATATATATATATATATATATTAAATAATATATATATATATATTAAAGAAAATATTTATATATATAATATTAAATAAAATATTTTAATATATATATATTAAAGAAGTATATATATAATATTAAATATAATATTTTTCATTTTTTTAATGAAATGTACGAATTGTGTTTTTTTTCTTCACAGTGAAAATCAGAGATAAAACAAGATAACAATCATAAAAAATGGAAAACAATTTCAAACAGTATAAACATCAAGATCATCATAAATGATAAACGTGCTTCAACGATCTGAGCAGGTCCAACTATTTCAATCTTCTACTTCAATAAACTTATAATAAGACAAAAAAACAACAAAATAAAACAAACGTAAATTGAACATAATTATTCAGTTATTATATACATATAATAAAATTAAATCTGACATCAAATCATGGTGCTATAATAAATTAAAACCCCCAATTTAAGAAATTCTATCATTCCATGTCATTCGGAGCACGTTTGCTCCGAATTCGACCGTCTCACGCCGTTTTTTGTGTTTTATAACACCGGAAACGCGTTTCCGGTCACTGTGGTCAAAAGACACATCTGATTGACATTCAGTCTGCCTTACCATTTCACAAATCACACAACGGCTGATTCCGTATGGTTTTATTCCATTCCGTTGTCATTCCGGTGGATTTGACCCCCCAACGCGCCGTTTTTGCACGCGCCGAGCTACTGAAAACGACACAGTCATCCGTACCGCGCGCACCGCACGTCCGATGGGTGAGTCATCTCCTCCTACACGTCATGAATAATATTCCTAATGTTTTTTTGTGGTTCCAGGTCATTCGGAGCACGTTTTCTCTGAATTCGACCATCTCACGCCGTTTTTGGTGTTTTATGACACCAGAAACACGTTTCCGGTCACCGCGGTCAACGGAAACCTCCGATTGACATGTCTTCTGCCTGAACATTACAAAAATCACACAAAGGATGATGTCGTATGGTTTCATGGAATTCTGAGGTCGTTTGGGTGGTTTTGACCCCCCAACGTGCCGTTTTAGCGCGCGCCGAGCTGTTGAAAACCACACAGTCGGCCGTACCGCACGTATCGCATGTCCGATTGGAGTGTTGTCTCCTCCTACACATCAAGAATAATATTCCTAATGATTTGGTGTGGTTTCAGGTCATTCGGATCACGTTTTCTCCGAATTCGACCATCTCACGTCGTTTCTGTGTTTTATGACACTGGAAATGCATTTCCGGTCACCGAAGTCAAACGACACCTCCGATTGATGTGTCGTCTACCCAACCATTTCAAAAATCATACAAAGGCTGATGTCGTACGGTTTCATGGCATTCTGAGGTCGTTTGGGTTGTTTTGACCCCCCAACGCGTCGTTTTAGCACGCGCCGAGCTACTGAAAACCACACAGTCGGCCGTACCGTGCGCACCGCACATCCGATGGGTGCGCCGTCTCCTCCTACACGTCACGAATAATATTCTTAATGTTTTGGTGTGGTTTCATGTCTTTCGGAGCACGTTTCCTCCAAATTCGACCGTCTCACGCAGTTTTTGGTGTTTTGTGACACCAGAAACGCGTTTCCATCCATCGTGGTCAAACGACACCTCCGATTGATGTGCAGTCTACCTGAACATTTCAAAAATCACACAACGGCTGATGTCGTACGGTTTCATTCCATTTCTTTATCGTTCGGGTGGTTTTGGCACCCCAACGCGCCGTTTTAGCGCGCGCCGAGCTGTTGAAAACGACACAGTCGGTCGTACCGCATGCACTGCACGTCTGATGGGCGCGTCATCTCCTCCTACATGTCACGAATAATATTCCAAATGTTTTGGTGTGGTTTCAGGTCATTCTGAGCACGTTTGCTCTGAATTCGACCATCTCATGCCATTTTTGGGGTTTTATGACACCAGAAACGCGTTTCCGGTCACCGCGGTCAAATGACACCTCCGATTGACGTTCCGTCTACCCAAACATTTCACAAATCACACAAAGACTGATTTCGTACGGTTTCATGGCATCCCGAGGTCGTTTGGGTGGTTTTGACCCCCCAACACGCCGTTTTAGCGCGCGCCGAGCTGCTGAAAACAAACAGTCGACCGTACCGCGCGCACTGCACGTCCGATGGGCGCACCGTCTCCTCCTACACATCAAGAATAATATTCCTAATGTTTTGGTGTGGTTTCAGGTCATTAGGAGCACGTTTTCTCTGAATTCGACCATCTCATGCCGTTTTTGGTGTTTTGTGACACCGAAAACGCATTTCTAGTCACCGCGGTCAAACGACACCTCCGATTGATGTGTCGTCTACCCGAACATTTCACAAATCACACAACGGCTGATGTCATTCGGTTTCATGGAATTCAGAGGTCGTTCGGGTGGTTTTGACCCCCAACGCGCCGTTTTAGCACGGGTCGAGCTGCTAAAAACCACACAGTCGGCCGTACCGCGTGCACCGCAGGTCCGATGGGCGCGCCATCTCCTCCTACACGTTACGAATAATATTCCTAATGTTTTAGTGTGGTTTCAGGTCATTCAGAGCATGTTTTCTCCGAATTCGACCGTCTCACGCAGTTTTTGGTGTTTTATGACACCGGAAATGCATTTCCGGTCACCACATTCAAACGACACCTTTTATTGATGTGTCTTCTGCCTGACCATTTCACAAATCACACAACGGCTAATGTAGTATGGTTTCATTCCATTCAGTTGTTGTTCGGGTGGTTTTGACCCCCCAACGCGACGTTTTTGCGTGCACCGAGCTGTTGAAAACGACACAGTTTTCCGTACCGCATGCACCGCACGTCTGATGGGTGTGTCGTCTCCTCCTACACATCACGAATAATATTCCTAATGTTTTGGTGTGGTTTCATGTCATTCAGAGCACGTTTTCTCCGAATTCGACCGACTCACGCCGTTTTTGGTGTTTTATGACACCAGAAACGTGTTTCCGGTCACCGCGGTCAAAGGAAACCATCGATTGACATGTCGTCTGCCCGACCATTTCAAAAATCACAAAGGCTGATGTCGTATGGTTTCAGTGCATTCTGAGGTCGTTTGGGTGGTTTTGACCCCCCAACGCGCCGTTTTAGGGCGCGCTGAGCTGCTGAAAACCACACAGTCGGCCATACCGCGCGCACCGCACGTCCGATGGGCGTTCCGTCTCCTCTTACACGTCCCGAATAATATTCCCAATGTTTTGGTGTTGTTTCAGGTCATTCGGAGCACGTTTTCTCTGAATTCGACCATTTCATGCTGTTTTTGGTGTTTTATGACACCTGAAACGCATTTCCGGACACCGAGGTCAAACAACACCTCTGATTGACTTGCTGTCCACCCAACCATTTCAAAAATCACACAAAGGCTGATGTCGTACGGTTTTATGGAATTCTGAGGTCGTTAGGGTGGTTTTGACCCCCCCAACGCGCCGTTTTAGCGCTCGCCGAGCTCCTGAAAACCCCACAGTCAGCCGTACCGCGTGCACCGCACGCCCGATGGGTGCGTCGCCTCCTCCTACACATCACTAATAATATTCCTAATGTTTTGGTGTGGTTTCAGGTCATTCGAGCACGTTTTCTCTGAATTCGACTGTCTCACGCTGTTTTGGTGTTTTATGACACCAAAAATGCATTTCCGGTTACCGCAGTCAAACAACACCTCCGACTGACGTTTCGTCTACCTGACCATTTCAAAAATCACACAACGGATGATGTCGTACGGTTTCATGGCATTATGAGGTCGTTCGGGTGGTTTTGACCCCCCAACGTGTCGTTTTAGCGCGCGCCGAGCTGCTGAAAACCACACAGTCGGCTGTACCGTGCGCACCACACGTCCGATGGGTGCGTCGTCTCCTCCTAAACATCAAGAATAATATTACTAATGTTTTTCTGTGGTTTCAGGTCATTCGGAGCACGTTTGTTCTGAATTTGACCGTCTCACGCGGTTTTTGGTGTTTTATGACACCAAAAACGCGTTTCCGGTCACCGCGGTCAAACGGCACCTCCGATTGACGTGTCGTCTACCTGACCATTTCAAAAATCACACAACGGCTGATGTCGTACGGTTTCATTATATTCCGTTGTCGTTCGGGTGGTTTTGACCCCCCAACGCGCCATTTTAGCGCGCGTCGAGCTGCTAAAAACGACACAGTCGGCCGTACCACGCGCACCGCACGTCCAATGGGTGCGTCGTCTCCTCTTATACGTCAAGAATAATATTCCTAATGTTTTGGTGTGGTTTCAGGTCATTTAGAGCACGTTTTCTCTGAATTCGACCGTCTCACGCCGTTTTTGGTGTTTTTTGACACCAGAAACACGTTTCCAGTCACCACGGTCAAACGACACCTCCGATTGATGTGACGTCTACCTGAACATTTCAAAAATCACACAAAGGCTGATGTCGTACGGTTTCATGGCATTCCAAGGTCATTCGGGTGGTTTTGACCCCCCCAATGCGCCATTTTTGCGCACGCCGAGCTGCTGAAAACCACACAGTCGGTCGTACCGTGCGCACCTCACGTCCGATGAGTGCGCCATCTCCTCCTACACGTCATGAATAATATTCCTAATGTTTTTTGTGTGGTTTTAGGTCATTCAGAGCACCTTTTCTCCGAATTCGACCGTCTCACGCCGTTTTTGGTGTTTTATGACAACGAAAACGTGTTTCCGGTCACTGTGGTCAAATGACACCTCCGATTGACGTTCTGTCTACCCGAACATTTCAAAAATCACACAACGGCTGATTTCGTACAGTTTCATGGCATTATGAGGTCGTTCGTGTGGTTTTGACCCCCCCAACGCGTCGTTTTTAGTGCGAGCTTAGCTGCTGAAAACCACACAGTCAGTTCGTACCGCGTGCACCGCACGTCCGATGGGTGCGTCGTCCCCTCCTACATGTCACAAATAATATTCCTAATTTTTTTGGTGTGGTTTTAGGTCATTCAGAGTACGTTTGCTCTGAATTCGACCGTCTCACGCTATTTTTGGTGTTTTGTGACACCAGAAACGCGTTTCTAGTCACCGCGGTCAAATGACACCTCCGATTGACATCCTGTCTGGCCGACCATTTCACAAATCATACAACGGCTGATGTCGTACGGTTTCATGGCATTCTGAGGTCGTTCGGGTGGTTTTGACCCCCCAACGCGCCGTTTTAGCGCGCGCCGAGCTGCTGAAAACCACACAGTCGGCCGTACAGCGCGCACCGCACGTCCGATGGGTGCGCCGTCTCCTACTACACATCACAAATAATATTCCTAATGTTTTGGTGTGGTTTCAGGTCATTTGGAACATGTTTTCTCCGAATTCGACCGTCTCACGCTGTTTTTGGTGTTTTATGACACCAAAAACGCGTTTCCGGTCACCGTGGTCAAACGACACCTCTGATTGATGGGTCGTCTGCCCGACCATTTCAAAAATCACACAAAGGCTGATTTCGTACGGTTTCATTCCATTCTGAGGTCGTTCGGGTGGTTTCGACCCCCCCAACGTGCCGTTTTAGCGCGCGCCGAGCTGCTGAAAACCACACAGTCGGTAATACCACGCGCACCACATGTCCGATGGATGCACCGTCTCCTCCTACACGTCACGAATAATATTTCTAATGTTTTGGTGTGGTTTCAGGTCATTCGAAGCACGTTTGATCTGAATTCGACTGTCTCACGCTGTTCTTGGTGTTTTATGACACCGGAAACGCGTTTCCGGTGTGTGGGGGGGCTGTCCAGGGGGGGCTATCCAGGGTGGGGGAGGGTTGTCCGGAGTGCGGGGAGGGCTGTGCGGGGTGCGGGGGAGGGGGGGGGGGCTATCCGGGGTGCGGGGAGGACTGTACGGAGTGCGGGGGGCCTGCCCGGGGTGTGAGGAGGGTTATCCGGGGTGTGAGGAGGACAGTCTGGAGTGCGGGGAAGACTGTCCGGGGTGTGGAAGGGTTGTCCGGGGTGGGGGAGGGCTGTCCGGAGTGCGGGGACGGCTGTCCGGGGTGCGGGAGGGCTGTCAGAGGTGCGGGGAGGGTTGTTCGAAGTGCGGAGAGGGCTCTCCGGAGTGCGGGGAAGGCTGCCCGGTGTGCGGGAGGGCTGTCTGGAGTGCGGGGACGGCTGTTCGGGGTGTGGGAGGGCTGTCCGGGGTGCGGGGAGGGCTGTCTGAAGTGCGGGGAGGGCCGTCCGGGGTGCGGGGGGGGGGGGGGGGGGGGGCTGTCCGGGGGGGCTTGTCCGGGGTGGGGTGGGGGGGATGTCCGGAGTGCGGGGAGGGCTGTCCGGGGTGTGGGGAGGAATGTACGGAGTGCAGGGGGGCTGTTCGCGGTGCGGGAGGGCTGTCCGTGGTGCGGGGAGGGCTGTCTGGAGTGCGGGGAAGGCTGTACGGGGTGCGGGAGGGCTGTACGGGGTGCAGGGAGGGCTGTTCGAAGTGTGGGGAGGGCTTTCTGGAGTGCGGGGAGGACAGTCCGGGGTGCAGGGTGGCTGTCCGGGGTGGGGGGGCTTGTTCGGGGTGCGGGAAGGGATGTCCGGAGTGCGGGGAGGGCTTTCCGGGGTAGGCCGTGGAATAAAAATAGTGAACACACCTCATCCATCAAATACAAGTTTAATGATTTATATTAGGAATCACGTATTTTTTTCAAAAATATTACAGATCATGCAATTCTAAACATTGAAAATTAAATGAACAAAAAATATCCAAATCAATAAAAGTTTCATGGTTACTTCTCAATTAATGCACAAAAACATTGCATGAGGCGAAAACACACATGATACCCACAAATCACAAAAAAAACTCACTAGAAACCCAACATAAATATCAATAACAACCCCACCATTAAAAGCAGAAACACACCTCGTGAATATGATGTGTCATGCGTGTTCATCACTGACCTCCATCCGGTGGGCCAGGGGCCTACAACAAATAATAATTATGAATATTTTCATAAAAAAGATAATTTAAATTAAATAAATAAATACAGAAAAAACTTGCATCGTGTGATCCCCTGCACCATCACCTGGACGCACATATTCCCGCAGTGCTCTAACCTTAGCAGCCAATTGCGCATTTGCCTCCTCGGAAGCCCGCATCTGTGCCTCAAAATATGACAACTGATGTGTCATCTGAGCAACAGCAGGACCGACAACCGCATCGCGTGACACTATAGAACAAGGAATCCCTGTTCCATAGGTCAAACTATATCCATGCCCATCCCGACCAATAATGCGATGAAAGATCTCATCCCTTCGTATGGGAAGTTGTCGCTGGTCCTCTGATAGATGTTCTAATTCAACTTCAAATTGAGCATGTGAAATATTTAAATATATATACATATATTAATATACAGATTTTATGTAATTATTAGTAATGAGTACAAGCACTTACTATCAATGCTTCAGCCTCTGGATCATTGCGATCACGAGTCCTCATCCAAACCGACATTTTATCAGTTAGTGCACCTTACTCCCGCAACTATATATGAATAGAATATAAACACAAAACCATATTAATTAAAAAAATTAACAAATTAATAATAAATACCTCATGTCGGATATGAGACACGTGACGAGTCCCGAGCCTGTGAGGTGGTCCCTACAACGCTCGATTCTCAAAATGGCGTGTAGACACCTCCTACATTCAATTCATTCAAATATCAAACAAATCACACATTCTTGAAAATATATATACCAATATAAATATACAAACCGCAACACCCTCAGTAGACCAATAATCAACTAAATCACGCCACTGTGCCGACAGGACACCTCTCTGGTCTTTTTCCAGAATGTCTGCGGCACCCACATTTGGTACCCGGTGGTCCCTCTTGACTTTGCCTTATAGTCTTTCCACATCTTACAGAATTTTCTCATACAACCTAGCTGAAACTCATCGGGACATACTTTAAAATTTTTCTATTAAAGAAAAAAATCACATATGTTATTGTTGTTTATACATAGGGAATAAAGTAAAATGGTCTTCTTACCTGAACCTCCCTCCAAAGACGATCTAATGGGTCCTGAGGGATAGAATCCCAGTCACGCGTGGTCAATGGAAATCGATGTGGATCACGTATGATATGATCCAACAGACAAATAAATGCAGGGTAATTCCGTCCCACAGGATAAAATACCTCATCAAATGAAACATCAAAAGTCGTGTCAGAATTCCATGATAAAATGCCACGACTAGGGCCTCTCCTGCGAGAGGAAGAAGCAGTCGGGTCTGATTCTGTTGAAAACAATTTTATATACAAATTGACAGATGTTATAAATATATATATATATTTATGTTTATTAATTACATAAAAAATAGAGACAATGACATTCCAACATACCTCGACCCTGAGATGTAGATGCCTCAGATGGATGATGTGGATCTTCTACCTCTTCCCCGGACATGCCTGCAGTCATGGAAAACAATAGTAAGGGGACTATCCAAATTGTCCAAATGATAAATTGGATTGTTTTAAAAAAAATCAAACTTGTACAGTTGTTAATCAAACAAAAATGGATTGAATAATTATTTGTGAATGAATTTTAAAAAATCAGAGAGTTCACAAAACAGATATACAAATTATGTACAAAACCGATCAATGCATAGCCAAATTTCAAATTGAATTAATAAAAATTCAAGCAGCACATGAACCAAATGAAGAATACCTCAATGGGAAGATACACTGATAATAACATCAATATAACATGAGTCAAATCACCCTAACTATTTATAACTGAATAAACATCCAAAAGTGAGGATTAAAACTTACAAGGATTTATAAAATGTTTAGATAATTTATGATATCTTATGCTGAATAGTGAGAAAACAATTATACCTTTCATTAAGCATGCAAATCGACCATTTCTCCTTTAACAGTCACTCGGAACCAATAAATATCTTCTTCACGTTGAACTACAGTATGTTGATCTAGCTGTTGTGAAACAAAAGGAACAGTCTCAGGTTCATCTTGTTCAAATACAAACACTCCTCGCTGAGACATTTTGACAACAACTTGCCAACTTGGATTCGAAGGTAACGGAACGAAGAATACTTGTTCCGCTTGTGATGTCAAAATTAAAGGATCATTATGAACTCGTTCATTTCTGTATGACATATAGTTAAAATTCACCAATGAAAACTGATATTGATCGACTTTACATCCACACACAGGATCAACCCAATTACACTTTAACAATATCTACTTCAACCCGTGTGTGTATACAACTTCAATGATGCCTATCAATTGACCATATTAATAACTAGAATTGACAAATGGACAACCGATGCCACTGTTTTGTGTTGCTCGTTTGTCGTTAACATATTTAATGCGAAATTGAAAATCATTAGCATCTATAGATTTATAAAGACGAGCCGTTATAGATGGACCCTCAGCCAGTTGTATAAATTCTTCAGTTAGAGTGGTGTCCCCTAACTCCCTCATCTTATGAACCTACATAACTCATATAATTCAATAATGATATATGAAGAAAGAAATTAGTATAATACTTCACTCATAATGAAAATCAATTTATATGTAGATAATCCTTGAACCAATCATGAAATGAAGCATAATGAGACTGTTGAATTTGCAACTCAGTCTCACGATACATCTCTTCTTTTATCTCATTAATGTGTTTTCTGCAAATGATAACGCAATGTTTAAATGATCAACATATGCAAACAAATCATGTAAAAGTTAAACAATAAAAGTGATAAGATACTTACTACATTAATGGTGCAACTGATGGAGTATTGAACAAGATATATCGATGCTCTTGTATCCACTAGATGTTTTCCATATCATATGTGGTTCCTTATCCAACTAGACCATCCTGAATCCGAGAGGTCTTATCTAATTTTGTTTCAAAATCCGTAAGATATTCTGCACAAAAATTAGTACACTCATCCATCAAATAACCATTTGCTATTGATGCCTCCGGACGAGCTCTGTTGCGTACAAATCATTTCAATGTACTCAAATACCACTCAATAGGATACATCCACCTGAATTTCACTGGACCAGCAGCCATTACTTCATCAGTTAGGTTCACTGTCAAGTAGACCATAACATTGAAAAATGAGGGGGGAAATAGTTTCTCAAAGTGACAAAGCATAAGTACAATTTGGTCCTGTAAACTTTTTAAATCACTCATTCATTGATTTCTTAAACAAATCTGTCTATAAAAATTACTCATCTCAATCAACGGCTGAACAACATTCGAGGATAAACAATCACAAATTGCGATTGGAATCAACTGATGAAGTAGTATGTGATTGTCATGACTTTTCAACCCTTGCAATGTCTTGCTCATCAGATTCACAAACTTTGAAATATTAGAAGAGTAACCATCAGGCACCTTGAGAGTCTTCAAAATGGAAAGAAATGTCTCTTTCTCCTTTGTAGTCATCGTATACTGTGAAGAAGGCATATATGCCTTGTTTCTCTCAGCTAACTGTAAATGAAACTGTTTCCTTAAACACATTTCTTCCAAATCACGGCGTGCATTAACATGGTCCTTTGATTTTCCACTGACACCTAAAATGGTCCACAATATGTTATCAGAAACATTTTTTTTCAATGTGCATGACATCCAAATTATACCTCAGCATGTTAGTTTTCCAATATGGAAGACTATAAAAACACTTTTCTTTTTCCAATTATGACTGCGCTGCCTACCCGCAGCTCGAATATTACTTACCGGAGGAGCCACCAAATCCTGAATTTCATATACCATGCGGATGTTTAATTCCTCAATCTGCGATAACATTTCGACTCCTGTCAAGATCATTGGTGCTGGGATGAACTCTCTAGAACCATCAAATGCCACTCTGTCCTTTCTGAACCTGTACTGAGGGGGGAGAAAATGTATGTGACACATGTATGCCCATTTTTTGGAATCCTTAAGCCATACAGATTTTTCACTTTTGTTGCAACAAGGGAAAGAAAATTCCCCTTTCATACTCCATCCTAATAAATTTTCATAAGCTGGGAAGTAATTGATTGTCCACAATAAAGCATCCTGCAGTTTGAACATTTCATTCGTTTCACAGTCATAATTCATCACACTATCGCCCCAAAATTCATTCAACTCATCAATCAATGGCTGAATGTAAGCATCAATCTTATCCCCCGGACTTTTAGGTCTATCAATAAAAGTGGAATGTAATATAAATTGTTGCTTCATACAAAGCCACGGAGGAAGATTATACAGAACCAACACCGCAGGCCATGTGCTATGAGTTGCACCATCCATAGACTTGAATGGATTGAAACAATCTGCTGCCAATCCCAATCGGACATTATGAACATCTTTGGTAATGTCAGGATGTCTCTTATCAAAATCATTCCATGCATGAGAGTATGCCGGGTGGGTTAACATATCACTTTCATGAACTCTTTCTACATGCCATCTCATTAAATTAGAAACTTTAGATGACATAAAAAATCTTTTCATCCTTGGTTTAAGGGGAAAGTAATTCATTTGCTTTACGGAAATCGGTTTCCCCTATATCACAATCTGACTTTGATGAGTCTGATTTCCCCTGTTCTCTTTCCACCTGGAAGCACCAAAAACCGTACAAATATCCAAATGGGTAGTTTCCTTTCTAAACAACATACAGTTGTTTGCACATGCATCTATGGTCTCATATGTAAAACCTAAGTTCTCTGTCAGCTTACGAGCATGGTAATACGAATCGGGAATCTTAGCATCGACAGGATGAACATTTTTCAATAACACCAACAACATGTTGAATGATGTGTCTGAACAATGATTCAAAGTCTTCAATTGCAACAACACCACGATAAATGACAATTTATTGAAAGAAGTACATCCAAGATATAATTCTGTTTTTGCATCATCAATTGCTTCATAAAACCTCCATGAATCACAATCTGCACTAGAGCGAAGATTTATCTCACCGGTCTCAAGATTCTGGATGTCAATGCCTTCAGAATCCAACCCACGTACCATTTTAGTAAGCATTTCATGCATTGGATCATTCATCCTTGCATCAACATCCATCTGAACTGTATCCGTATTTGCACAACGAACATATTCTTCTCCATGACGTGTCCAAATCTTATAATTTCTCAGAAATCCATTAAATAATAGGTGCTCAATCATAGTATCTCGTGTGAATTGATATCTGTTAGTACATTTTCTACATGGACAACTAATATAGTCACTTTCAAATCCTTTGGTGAAGTCAATAAACTGCATAATTCCATTGAAATACTCTCTATACGTTCAATTTGGAAGATCAATCCAACTCTTATCCATAATAAGATCCCTATAACAAAAATTTACACAAGACATATTACATTTTCATTTTTCATATCAAATATATTTAAAATAAAGACTAATTAATTGTTTGTGAACCATTTATAAAATAATAATGTAAGTGAAAGCCCATGTCATACCCGATTGCGCTAAAAACCTGGAAGGGACGGGAGCCGAAGGCGGTGCTACGAGGGAGAGGAGTGGCAGCGGTGGGGAGCCAGAGCTGGAGCTGGTGCGGTGAGGGAATGGACGGTGAAGAGGGGACGGGTGGCGGTGGTGCAGTGAGGGAGGGGACGAAGACGAAGGGGATGGGGGTTGGAGAGGTGTGGGGGGGGGGGGGGTGGGGGGGTGTTCACGGTGCTGGGGGGAGGGACAAGTGGATGGAGGGCCGAGGGTGGATGTCAGAGGCTGGAGGGCCTGGAGGCCGAAGGCCAGTGGGTGGCCGAAGGGCTGCCGAAGGGCTGCCGGGCTACCAGAGGCGGGTGGCGGGAGGCCCGAGGGCAGAGGGAGGCTGTAGGGCGGCCAGAGCCAGAGGGCGGAGGCCGGCCGGAGGATGGTGGGGTCGGCGGAGGGCTTCCAGAGGGCGGAGGGTGGCCAGAGGGTGGCTGGAGTGGGGCCGGTGGAGGGCGGGGCCGACGGAGGGCGGGGCGGCGGAGGGCGGGGCGGTGGAGGGCAGGGCGTCGGGGAGGGCGGGGTAGTGGGGAGGGCGTGCGGCAACGGGGAGGGCGCAGGCGACGGGGAGGGGGAAGGGTTCGGGGGGGGGGGGGGGCGCTTTGCTAGAGGAGGGAGCGCAGATGCCCTTTTTTAAGGTAATGTAGCGACCGTTATTGGCGGTCGCTATTGGTAACCTATAGTGACCGCCAATGGCGGTCGCTATAGGTTAAGGGGCTCAAAAGCCCATATTTCTAGTAGTGCAGGTATCTGATTATGGAAAGATTATTTCCATTCATGATTTCCAAATATTTGGAGTAATTATATTTCTATGAATCTATGACCCAAACATATGATGTATGGCATCTGTGGTTTTTGGTCATTAAACTAGGACCAAAATATAATGAAAATAGTAGATGATATGTGGTCAAATCTTCCAAGGATATTTCAATAGACATTGAAGGCATGGGGAGGGAAATTTTTAAACTAGGGTCTTGGAGACTTTCATATAAAGACAAAGGTAATGGTACCAATATACACGGATGTCTACATTAATAGATAGATTCTAGTATATTTTCATCAATGTTTGAATGGGAAAAAAGATGCTTTTACCAAGAATGAAATTACCATTATTTGATGAAACCTGTTATATGTGTTGTATTATGTAGGGCCAACTAGGGAATATGAAACATAAAAAATTAGTGGCATCTTTTAACTGGAATTCTTAATATTTAGGGAACATAAGAAATCACACCTAGGGGTATGTATTGCATAGTCAAGAAAAAGAGCTCTCAGGTATCCGAAATTCGACCAGCAAAAAACAATAAGAAATATTATAATGATCTAAATTAATTCAATATTAAGACTGTAAAATACAAAAGGGGGTAGTGATCAAGGAATAGGAGAAATATTTGAATCAATATTGGAAATGATTTTGGAGTCCCTTACATTGATATGGCTCATATGAAAAATGGAGAAATTTATTGTTTCCTTGGTGGGATAAGGAGAGGAACCAAAATAATGAGATCCAACATAGATGTTAATATGCTATAAGAGAAAGAATTTTTTTTACATCATGGATAGGACTACGGGTTATGGCCTAGTTTTTTTATGTATATTAATGGGGTGAGAATCAATCCATAATTTTTTCTTGATAAAAAATATTCCCCACACCAATTGAGAGTGATATGGGGGACGGGGGCTTTTAAAACATTCTGAAAGAATGGTTAAACTTAAGACAAAAGATAGTATGAAGATCAAACCATGTATCCTAGAAGAGTACTCTGCATAGATTTGGTTCATAAACATGAGGAAAAAGGAAAATAAATTCCATTATGGTTTTGGCTACGCTGATGATCGGAGTTCCAGGCATCTTTGTGTATACCATTAGAATAAAAATCAAGCCACACTTAGTTCTTTAAATGGGGTATCAATACAGATATGATTCAAACATATGGGTAAATGGAACTCATGTTCCACTAAGGAGTAGAAATGATGTGAGTAATTCTAATGCTTGGAAGCTACTCATTTTTTTATTTAACCACAATGAATACCAATTTATGATATCATATGGGATTTCTTAACGTGTAATGAAGAAGATGTTAATTGTGTAGTTTAATGTTATATTGTGTGGAAAAATTCTATAATATAGTTTAAAGTCGTTATAGAAGGAAAAATATGATACTAATTTTAATATGGATCATCATGGACGCATATGGTTGTTAAGAACATTAATTTCATGAATCCAGGACATTGTGCTATGCAATTTAGAGTCTAGTGGTGAGGACATTATGTTGTGTGATTACACAAAGTACCGTTTCCTGAATAATTCATTTGTTAGAGTTTTAATGAGTTCTCCATCCTTTGATATTAGGGAATAATCTCCATTAGGGTACACAATATGTATATATTAAGGTCCTTCCCAAATTGTATTTAGATTTGGATGCTTCTTTCCGAGTACCTTTGGAGTCCTGAGAACTAATACCAATTATCCATGAAGAAATGAGTAGACGATAACTTTGTTGTTAAAATCATGTGTTATTCCATTCTGATAGACTTCCAAATGATGAAAAAATTTCAATCTCTTTTCATCTAATCATTCAATCTCATAAAATCACTTTTGAGACTGTTCATATGTAGATAAATGATCACATATTGAATCTCAGAGTAAAGTATATTGAATATTAATAGGAAAAACTAATTTTTTTTTTCTGTATACCAATGAATATGAAGTCTCATTAGTGGTAGTATGGGTAGTAGTTAAATAAGAACATAAATCTTGATAATGTTTATGAAGCCAATATTTATTATCTTTATCCACCAATTTTTGTAGTATATTTGACAGGGTCTTGTTGAAAGCCTCTATATGTCCATTGGCTGTTGCATGAGAGCGAGATGAATGCTTGGATTTGATATTGTGCCAATGGTATAACTTCTCTACCTCAACAGAATGGAAATTGGTATTGTTAACCATCAATATGGAATGAGGGACACAAAATATGGTAATTATATTAGTGCTGACAAAACTAAAAATGATTTTGGCTCCAAATTTGTTGAGAGGTATCGCCTCAGACCAATTGGAGAAGAAATCTGTACAGTTAGAATATACCAAAATAGTATAGCCATATCTAGACGATAAATTCCTACTACATCCATACCCCATTGGAAAATGGCCAGGAATATTTAACTATATTTAGAAACTCTGGGGGTTGATGAATAAAGGTGGCATGCACTTGGTAGGTTTGACACATCTTGGTGAAATCTACGCAGACCTACGTGATTGAAGGCCAAAATTATCCAATCCAATAGATTTTGTCGGAAATACTATTCCTAGATGAGTGATCACCAAAAGCTCCTGCATGTACTTCTTTCACGACAGATGCAATTTCATCTCCATAGATACATCTGAAGATGATTCCATCAAAGCCTCTTAGTAGAGGATCATTATTTGATCGAGGCTATCATAAAGAGTTAAATTAGCCACTCATCACCAGATTTGTTCATTACACGTTCTATCAGGTGGGATTATTCCATTTTTAAGGTATTCCATGATAGGTGTCATTCATCCTATAGCATGACCATAGGGCTCAGAAATAGGACTGATTTCACTAATATCATCAATTCTTGTTTTAAAAAAAGACGAAACCATCCAGTGATGGGAAATATTAAGGATTGTATTTTCCTGATTTGTATCTATTAGGGATGTGGATGCATTATCCAATTCATCAGCCTAGGAATATTATGATCGCATGCATATAAAAATATTGGCTCCGAGGGAAATTCATCCATTAACCGTCTGACATAAGCAATAAAAGGCTTGGAATTTAATTGTTTTCTGATGCACAAACTGGATATCTAACTGTTAAAAAATAATTTCCCACCTTTCCAAATGTCATGTAAGCATAGGGAAACTAAGAATAAATTTGAGTGGGTTATTGTGAGATAACAAGTGGACCTCGAGATATTGTGGTTAGTGCCTCAACATATGAACTAAAAAGATTAATTCCAGGAGGAACTTCTAGATACATGAATATTGATTCTCTATATCAAAAATAGTTTGAATGTGATGGTAAAGGTTATTTTCATTCCAACAAACATTATTTTGGG
The DNA here is from genome assembly GCA_963277665.1 of Viscum album. Taxonomy (NCBI): domain Eukaryota; kingdom Viridiplantae; phylum Streptophyta; class Magnoliopsida; order Santalales; family Viscaceae; genus Viscum; species Viscum album. The sequence continues at coordinate 171,162,182 of OY728119.1, read as the reverse complement.
ATAGGAGGGCACATAGTGATCACTCTAAAGCTGTCATATAGAGAATATATGGATTTTCTTCAATAAGTGGCATTAAAATTAGTGGACTCCAGAGATATTTCTTGAGGGTATAAAATGCCTCTTGGAAATATTTAGTCCATTTATATGTAACCACCTTCTTCATTAATCTATAGAATGTTAAACACTTTCCTACTAAGTAGCTGATAAAGCGCTGAATATTAGCCAAGTTTCCATCAAGACCTCTTAATTCCTTCAAATTTTGAGGAGGATGAATGCAACGGTTTGATTTTTTTATTCTCATTATCAACTTCTATGCCATGATGGCATACACAAAACTGAGCAATTTTCTCGAGGTTACACCAAAATAACATTTCAAGGCATTCATCTTAACATTATGTTTCTAATGTTTACTAAATATGCTCTCCAGGTTAGTCAGGTGATCAAAATGGTGTTTGGATTTAACCACTAGATCATCCACACAACATTAACCAAATTTTCCCACGATGGATTAGAATATATGGTTCACTGAACATTGATATGTTTCACCAAATTTTTTTTTTCCAAATGTCATTACTCGATAGAAAAATATTTCATGATGCGATCTCATGGATTTAGATTCCTCATATTCTAGGTCCATTTGAATTTTGTTATACCCAGTGTATCCTTCCACAAATGAGAGAGTTTCATAGCCAGTTTTTGCATCAATCAAAAGTTCTGTGATTGGAACCATGACATCATCTTTGGGATAATTTCCGTTAGGATCCCTGAAATCAATGAAAACTGTAATTTTCCCATTAATAATTTTCACTAGGACAATGTTATCCATCCATTTGGGATACTTCAATACTCTAATAAATTTAGATTTGATAATCTTGACAACATCAACTTCAATTTTAAGTGCATGACTTGGGTATGTTCTTTATGCTTCCTACTTAAACACAAGATGCCCTTCCGGAAAACCCAAATTATGAGTGGCCACATTGGGATGAAGGCCTAGAATTTTTGTATAGTTCCAATAAAATATATCTTGATGTTTTTTTTATAAATGAAGTATACATATCATTCTCTATATAAATCAAGGACACAATAATTTGAGTAGGTCATAGATCTTCTTATGTACCATGATTTATTTCATTGAGCTCAACCATAGTGGTGGAGATGCATTCCTAAAATTCTAGAGGGGAATATTTAAGATCTTCTTCTTATTCTTAATCATGTGTCACTTCTACTATTTCTTTTTAATGGGTAGGTGATGAAGAATAACTTTTAGAGCTAGGGGATGAGTCAGTACTTGAACGTCTTGAAGAAGATGAAACCATTTCTAATCCTACTGATGATAAGGGTCTTCCTAGAGCATTGAAGAGAGAATTATGGGTTGGAAGTCGGCATCCTGGTCTTCCTTTATTAATGCGAAAACATTATCTAGCCTGATTGAGAAGCACAATATTGATGAATTTTACTGGATTAAATGAATACATCTTCATTTAATCATTCTCTATCAACCACTTCTCCCATGCTATTAGGCTTGAATTCCACAAATGAAATTGAGAAAGTTGATAGAAGAGTGATTGGATTTGGGTCTATCCACTCAATTTTATTGATTGGAACCACATAATCTATACATATATGTTTTAATGGATTATATGGGATCTTTTCCAGACCATTTAGACATTGATTCTTGTTAAATATTTTTCCACGGACCACTTTCCATCCCTGTGATAGAATTTTTCCTCAATATATTAGGATTCATATGTTTTATACAAAGGCTTTTCACCATAATGTTTCCCAATTTTACCATTGAATAAATAGTTGTTACATTGGTGATATGATCAAGGAATAACTGCATGTTGATGTAGCCAAATCCATCCAAGAATAATGTTGAAGGTTGTGTCCTGTCGGACAACCATGAAATATGAATTAGATAAAATATCCCCAAAATAAATTCAGAGTGTAATATTTCCAAGTGGTTCTGGTTCATTCTTATCATAACCATGAAACATCACAGTGGAAGGAGATAAGTGAGATTTAGCGGGACCCAATCGATGAAGTGTGTGGATAGAAATGAGGTTGACTCATGAGTGATTATCAATGAAGGCACATCAGAGGTATGTATCATTAACTCTACCAGATAGATACAAGGGATGGATTTGTACATGTACAAAACCATCCACATCTTCATAAGTGAAATATATAACCGCATTACATTCTTCATGATCATTCTCCATACGCTAAACCTCAATAGCAGCAAATTCAGTTTCAAACTCCTGAGAACTTGAAAAGGTATCAATAATTTCTTCTCGAAGATGTTTTAACAAATCAACGAAATGAAATACTAAAAACATTTCTAGTAATTGGGCTAGATATTTCAAAAAATTATACTTTTGGTCCAGATATATATGTTTTTCAGCATAGATATAGGGTTTTACAAGTGTCTACGAAATTGATTCCCCTAATGTAGATGTTACATGTGTCGGGGAAGAAGCTAGAAAACTTCTTCTCTTAGTAGATTAGACTGGCTAGGTATATCTACCTACCGAGATAATGATGGTGTAACCTCTAATCGGTCATCCAATATGATCATTTTAGAACCAATTCTACCATGTGTGGGAGAATTTCCTTGTTCTTGCTGAGCCCGTTGAAGGGATTTCCCATGAGTTGCTTCCGCATAAACAGTTTGAGCAAAGGTATAGTTAAAATAGTGATTTCTAGCATATTCATGTCTTCGCCTATATCCTCTACCTTGGATTATTCCTGGAGTTCCCCAATTAGGTACAGGGAATTCATGGTCATCGTAATTCCATAATCATCATTTTCATAGGGTTCTATTTAGTGGATAACATTAATTGAACCAAAGATCAATTCTTGATCTGATGGAGATTCTTCTGGATAGGTTAGTTCTACTAGAACCATTTTATAGGGTGGCGCCCATGATTTTGAGACTAATGTCATGAAATTTTCCAAAGACAAGGACAACATTGGCCTTTACACGAGGTCATCTTCTTCTGACTACTATTTATTTTTTTGATTGTGTCACTTATTTGAGGATTGAACTTTGGAGGAATGATCTTCTGATGATGATGGGTTTCCTGTAGTGGAAGTGTCATAAGACATAGCCAGTTGTTTTAACAGTTTTCATAGAATGATGAGAGTTTGGTTTTTTATTTTCTTGACCATCAAATCATCATACTTCTACAAATTGTTTCTTTTTTCTTCCTTATATTCACCTTTTTTTCTGGAACTGTAGCAGTAACACATGCTATTTGTGATGATGAAATTTTTTATTTCACCTGTCCAGGGTTTAGCTTTATTAAAGGAGGTATTTGACCACAAAACACTCTTGAATGTGATTCCCCAAAAATTTATGAAAGGGGAATTAATTTTGGAGATCTTGATATATTTCTTTGTTCTGTTTCATAGTCCTTGGAAAGTGAACTAAATTTTTTTCCATTGCTGAAATGCAGTAACCAGAAACTTGTTCATACCAAAAATATTAAACTTTGTTCTTTAATTCCCCAAACTATCTCCACCTTTAATCATTTTAATCATCTTTATGAGGTGGTTGTTGTTGTTGATGCTTAGGAGGTGGATCCCTTCGGTATGATGATGGCTTTAACATAGAATCAGGTACATGTTATTGTTTGAATGTGATTATAGAAGCCTATTCTTTCCCTATTATCCATCCTAGACCTAATGATATTACATGAGATTTAGATTTGGATTCCAAAATGGAATCCTCGACTTGTTGGGTGATCGAAGAAATGTATCAAAACCCTTTTGTGGATTTCACAGGGAATAGTGGTGTACGTAACTCATCACACATATTTTCCAAAAAATGGTTAGAAACTCTTCTTGAGGGAGTGGCATATTTAACGAATTTGTTAATCCTTTCCATCAAGAAATTAATTCTAAAACTCTTTCATTCTTCACTTATTTTCAATTTTTAAGATAAAAAATTGTTTTCATCAGTAGTGTTGAGATGAATTTGAGAAAGGATTTATAAAAGAGATCTTCCCATCCAATAATTGATTGAGACTCCAAACTTTTATATAAGAAAAAGGTCGACCCCTGTAATGATTTCCCAAAAAAATATGATCTTACTACTTGTGGTTATTGATTGGTCCCTATCATGGGACCACAAAGAGAAATAAAATGTGTTATGTGATACTTCGGATCTCTAGAACCATTAAATATTGGAAATGCGGTATTCGAAACATTTTGTGGGGGAGGGATTAGATCTACCCATTCATGGTAAGCATCTAATTTCTAGTGGTACTGGTGCATTCCATTAGTCTATAGATTACAATCCAGCTATTGATTCCTCATTTGTATGCATAAGAATTTGGTGAATATCTGGATGAGCTAGGACCTGTACAGGTACAACAGCTAGAGATTGAACTGGCATGATGACTGGAAAATCCACTAGTGGCGGTACTACTGGTATTTATTTGGGATAACCCATGGTTATAGGCATGTATGGAAGTGTTTGACCATATCTTGTTAGTGTACCCAATGAAGGGAATTCATTATCCATCTCTGTAGTTACAATAAACCCTCTTTGATGAGGAGCTCCAACAGGATTTTCAAGTAGAGGATTTTCTTATGGAGCATGTCTGGAAGAATTGCTGGTTTGGAGTAACTCTGCATCAACTCTTTTCAACTCCTTAATCTTGTCCTCTATCTGGGAAAATCTTTCTTCAATTGAAAGAGATTGACCTACTCTAGTTGAAAAGTGAGATATGATCTGACTTTATCCTTACCCCTTGTTAGATGTCTTTCGAAAGGATGGGAGTTAATTACGTGGGAGAATACCTAGAATCTGGGTAAGCCTCTAGTTTTGGGTATGCAAACCTCCTTCATTTGCTTTAGTGTGTACCATATTATGAATAAGAATGTTGTCCTCTGACTCCCCTAAACTAGTCACATTTTTTGGAGGATCTTCTATAATGGTATTTGTAACACCGAGATATTTTTTAGGAAGTATTTGTTAAATAATTTTTATTCTTCAGTAGCTTAATTTTCAAGAAATCGTGAGTTTAAATGCACTGTGAGCCACACTAATTATAAAATTACTATTATATCGAAGCTGTTAAATTACCAGGAATAATTTTAACTATCTTATGAAAATTCATTATGTATTCATTGGCTATGAATTATTTATAAAAAATATAAATCCATTAATTATTTGTATATTTGAGTGAATTACTTTTAGTAATAAAATAAAAGAGATATATATGTGTTATATACTTAATAAAATATTTTTTATATTCATCCAATGGATATTTTAGCCATAAGGTATGAATAAAACACTATTTGAGGTATAAAAACATATTTTTTAGGATGTTTAATTTTACACCTTTGAATAGAGAAACCCTTTTAAATTAATATTTTGACATATTAATAATTTTTATATGAAAAAAAACAATTTATATATATGTGGGATATAAAAAATTATTTTGGCTGAATTTCTGATATTTTTTTGATAACTTTAATGTTTTGATTAATAGAAAAAATATGCTAACTTTAAATTGAAAATTAATTTTTCCATTAAAAAATGGTTAAATTATATTATTTAATGGTTTCAAAGTATAAATAAAATACATTTTTACCATTTAATATAATATAGGTCATTGGAATTAATTTTAGATTAAATTCTGTTGTAAAAACATTTCAATGTTTTGTAATATTTTAACTTTTAAAACATGTTTTCTCATTTCAATAGTGGGATTAAATTTAAATTAACTACTTCAACTTTTTTTTATTTGAATTTCGAAAAATGGTTTCCATATTTTGAATCATTAGGTCCAATCTTTTTAAATATCTTTATTTTATTTTTGGGCATCATGAATAGTAACTTTAGTAAATTTTATTAACTCGGTAAAAGGGTAAATCAAGTAATTAAAGGGAAGAATATTTTATATAATTACTGTAAAACTTTTTTTAATATAATTGGATGATTTTAATTTTCCATAAAACTAAATTGTGTCAAAATTGTATCCATTAGAACCCATATGGATGAGATTAGGGAATTTATTTTATTTTATTTAATGAAAAGTGATATATGTCTCACTCCAAATTTACAAAATAAATTATTATTAATATTTGGTTATATAGAAGATAAATTTGATTATAAATACTCATTTTAAAGTTAAAATGTTTTTATTTATCATTAGAATTTAGTATTTATTTTTATGAAGTAAATAATTACCTTATGGACTTATACTTGGATGATGAAAAAATTAATTAATTGATGATAAATCAACAAATATTTTTTTTAATATTAATAATAATAAAAAGGTCCAACCACTTGACCAAACCTCATTGGTTGAGTATATCACAACCATAAGCATACATGGTTCTACTTATTGACAAATTGGAGGCTTATAGATAAAATTATGACACTTATATTATTTTATTTAAAGTTAAGATAAACTTTTCGCATTCATGTTTTAAAAGAGTATAATATTTTTAATGTTGGGATTTTTAGAAGATAAATTCGACTAAAATTATTCTTCTAAAATATAATGGATTTAGCTTCATCATATTATATTATTTTTAATTTTTATTTAATAATAAGTATATTAATAATTACAAGAAATTACGTATTAGTTATTTTATAAATTAAGTGACAAAATAAATGTCATTAAAAATATTCTAATAAATATAATTTGGGATAATTTGTAAAACCAGGACACCAGGATCCTAGATCCAGTTCATTATTTTAATACATTGGTATGATTATATGGAATCAAGTCCTAAAGGACAGATCAGTTTAGCAATCTTGGAAAATACATTACATACCTAAACATTACATTACAATTTCTAACATAAAACACTACATAGATAATCCTTTAAAAATGTAATTATTCCCCTAGTATAACCCTATATATCAATCATAACACACTTCTAAGCATCCTGGGAAAACAAAAATTAAGAAAGGGGTGATCTCATATGCTCAATAGGGATAAACAATATGGTTGAATCTATCACAAATAAACACCCACTATTAAGGAAAGGTACAAAACTAAAACAAAATCATTTTAATACATTATCTTCAGCATAATTTGGAAATAATAAATCAAATATTCCAATTAAAAAAAATCAAATGGATATTCAAATAGTTGAATAATCATATGTAAAGTCCATAACTAATCACATAACGAGGGAATGTATAATGTTAGACATCATAACCACTACGTCAAGGCCATCTACACAGACCATACACAAATATTCTTTCAAGGACTTATGCCAAGAAACTAGTTTGTCTCATGATACCTATCAATGCATTGAGGGGCTATACCAGGCTCCATCTATCACTTACGACGTCTAATCCATTCCTCTTATTAAAAGAGTGAAATATAACATAAAAATTGAAATTAAAAAAAGAATTATAGATGTTGATACTTTAACCATAAACCATAAAATACAAATCCAAAGTCAAACATATCATAAAATTGTCAATACTATTTGGAAGATTCTGTCATAAATAATATCAACCTCAATAAATCATAAAATCTAACAAAGGATGTTGACATAGATAAAAAACTGAAAAATTCATTAAAAATCATAGAGAGAAATGCCCCTTTTTACATTCACATTATTTAAAAGTCACACCATTATAAAATAAAAAATATTCCATTGAAAATAAAATTTTAAGATTATAAGGAAATATGAAAAATGTTATGGCATCATAACAATGGAATAAATCCACTCCCACCGTTAAAGTTAAAAAATCCTTTTTTTCTTAATTTTTTGTAAAGATCATAATGTACATCATTTAAAATGTGATGGAAATATTCTTTTAAAAATGTTTTATAAAAAGTAAAACATGGTTAAAAATTTCTTTAAACAAATTTTTATAATATTTAAAAATACTATTAATGGAACATGTACATGTATGATAAGGTTTTCTTGAGTAGATACTTATGAATACACAATCTCGAATAATAAAGAGATTATGAAATTAGTCGTTACCTTAGGTCTGATTTCTCCGTACATGTCTAAAACTATTGTGTAATGTTTTTAAACAAATTATTAACCTATATAATAATCAAAATAAAATTTTAGATAAAATATATGATTTTTATGACATTATATTACCCATTTATTATCAATTAAAATTTAATGCAATATTTTAGATAATAATCGCTTTGTTTATCGTACGTGTTTTGACTTGTTAATCTTGATCATATTACTTATATCATGATTTACTTACTTCTAGAATGAATATTATGATTTATATATCATATATATTCATGATATACATATATATAATATATAGATATATGAAATGGAATTCACCATTCATGGAGACGGTGGGTCGTACGTACAAATGAACACTGTTTCCGTTTTCTTATCGTATTGAATGGAAGTATGTATATGAAATATATATATTTATATATAATTACAGTAGACTAATTATGTCATATAGTTAATAATTATTTATAATATATATTTTTTATAATCATTCATGGATGGTGGATGGGGAGGGTGAGTCTCATCACGTATTGGAGACGGTAAGTCGTACATACGCACGAGTGACGATATTATTTTTTTAATGGTTAAATGGTATGTAATTGGATGGAATATGAATTTTATAGAAACAATATCATGTTTTATTTATTATTTACATCCATTATATTAATATTTATTCCCATAGAAATAATGTGTACATGAAAAACAATTTACACCATAGTGTGGAGACGGTAAGCCGTACGTACGGATGAATGATGATATTGTTTTTCGTAGGATGGGTAAAAGTAGTAATATAGTTATACAATAATTATTATAACGTCTATCAAGTGGAAGGTACTATATTTATTATTTTAGTATTGAAACAACATATAAATATGAAGTACAAGAACAAAAGAACATTGAAAGTGGTGATAAAATAATTACATCTTCTTTAGTTGTTTGATTTTGATTTGAACAAAACACTCTGTAGGATGGCTCTATTTTCAAAGGTAGGCCTCTAGGATGACGTGAGTGAGGTTGGGAGGGGAAATAGGTATGGGTTGGATGAAAAAAAAATGCTTTAGAGTTGTGAGTTCAAAATAAAGGGAGGTTCCCTTTTATAAAAGAGTTTAAAGGCACTTTAGAAAAAATCATGAAATATTAATTTATTATAAAATGATTTTCGGTATCTAATAGCCCAAAATTGAATTATTTAGAGGATAAGATGAGTATGGTTCAAAATATTCTCCACATATATCTTTTAGTAATGTTTGTTTCATAAAATCAACCTTATCTTTTAGATTTAACCCTTAGTTAAATAGTATAACTCTAACCACATCTTCATGTATTTTTATACTACATAATTAATATAGTTAATATAAAATTAAAAGAGAACAAAAATTGGATAATTTATGAAATTTTTATCACTATACAAGTTATTTTTATGAACTCTAGATTTTGTTTCGACCTTTATATCATTTAATAAAATAGTATTTGTTTTAAAAAATCATTTTTAACAATTTTGTGACTATTCAACATATGAATTTCAAAAAAAATAAAACCAACATGAAAAAATTGAACCAATACTCCCAATGTTTCAATGAAATTTCTAGGTTATCAATAAAATTATAGTATTTCATTAATTAATTCAAATTATATTTATTCAATATTATTAATATGACTTATTTGATTCTTCCTTTAATAAATCAATTACGATATCATCATGGTGTGCGAATTAAATTTAATTATTCAATGTTTAAAAGTTTTAAAATACATATCATTATATGGATAAATTTATTAGATTTATAATGAATATTATATTAAAATTAATCTTATTTAAAACTCTATATTAAAAATGGTTTAGTTTTTAATGTTTGAATATGAAATATTTAACTTTAAAATAAAATTTAAAAAATATCCTAATCTAACACAAGTGTCTTAAAAGGATCAAATGTTCTACTTAAGTGTGATTTTGGTTGAAATAGACTTATCAAATTGAATTAGGACATGTTATAGGGTAATATTATATTAATATAATATTATTTTTAACACCAATTACCCTATTTACCTTTAACAGTGGAAAATAAAATTTAAAATTTACTATTCAGAAAAATTTATTTTGATTGCATTAGGACAAATTTTGCTTCCTGATTACAACCATGTATGTTAGATTTTCAAAATTCAATTCATAGAAGTGGTGAAATTAGGTTTAATGATAATCTTCTAATTCGGCTAAAAGGCTTGTGAAAATATGTTAAAAATGATAAATGAATTTTTATATCTAATTATATTCAAAAAATAATTTCAATGACTTAAATTTAACGAATATATGTATAATTTATATATTTATACTTTAAAATAAATTTAAATTTAAAAAGTTATTTAAATGAAAATGTTGCTTTTTACCCAAAATGTTTTGTTTTTCACTATTCCACAAAAATTAAAAAAAATTCAGAAAATTACCAAATATTAACACTACTTTTTTTGATATTTTGAATTAAAAAATGAGTCATATTTAAAAAAAATTATAATCTTTCAAAATATTATCAATACTATTCATAACTGCTTTTTTAAATCACAAGTTTGATAGGTCGTGGTGTGCTCGAACTCTATGTTGCGTACAACACATGGTATTTAATTATTTAAAAGGAAGTATATCGTGGAATATTGGGGTGCTACATTATTCCCCCTTCAAAAAATTGTAACCTCACAATTGAAACTCGATTTTGAAAACTTGGGATTAGACATTTCAAAATATCTTTGTTGAAATCCTATATTGAATAATAAATGAAAGAGACCTCTATTTTAAAATAAAGAAAGGGAACTATGATGGTTACCTGAAATGACACATACTAGGGTTCCTTGTATATAACGGTAATGAATGAAAAATCTTACCATCACATTCTTATGGAGAGTGATAGATAATACGATCAGGAGAAAGTTAACAATCACAAAGATATAAATTTTTAATGATGAAATGGACCATTTGATTAATTTTAAATAGGACTAGGATAACATTTTTTGGTTCCAAGATCCATTCCCTAGTGTTCAATAATTAGTTTTCTTCATTTAGTAGGAACATAAGAAAGCATATTTAATTTACATGTAGAGTTTCATCCTTTAACTAATTCCTTATACAAACTCATCTTTCTTTTCAAAAGATAATAAAATTAAAAAAATATTCTATGTGTCTTAATCGTGTATTGTTAAAAATAAAAATATATATCATTTACAGAATAAAAACTATGTTATAATAATTAGGTACTTCTTATAGGCTTGTGGTAGGTGATAAGGCCTTGTTACACTTCAATTGTTGGTATCATTCTCGCAGCCTTGATAGACGAGATAGGTTGTCACCCGACCTGTGAGTTTTACTTTTTCTAAAACTATAGTACTATAACGTTCAAAAAAATATTAAGAAATTTTTTAACCTTAAAAAATACTACCCAAATTTCGACTTAATCCATTTCATCCTTTAGAATTATCGAAAATACTTCTGTCCAAACTCTCTCTAAGAGGTCTCTAAATTTATAAAATCATTTGTAACATTAGATTCCCCAAACAACGTAATGTTTCTCTTATTGTCAGATACAGAATATATGATTACCTTCATCATATTAAACACTTAATTAAATCAAAATTATTGTATTAAAAGCCTTATATATATCACACATTTCATATAACCAGAACATAATTCTTGAATCCAAAAACACAAATACATTAATTATTCTACTTTGACTGTAGTAATAGTATAATTTTGACCATGATCCATTTGATTATTTTGATATATATTTATTTTATGGTTTGGACAATAATGTTCTTAATGTTCCATCTTGTTATAATTATAACCTTGCACATATTATTTCTTTACCTTATAGTCACGAGCCTGATGACATTTTTTTCACATTTGTAACAAAATCACATTCCTTTAAGGCAAGTACCATGTTGTTACTTCCCACAATTATCATATAAGTGAATGTACTTATTTCCCATTACCCTTTATCTATATCTTTTTCCATTATTCAATTATTATCTTACTTTACATTATTTTCATAAGGCATAGATAATTCATTTTCTATCTTCACAACACACAAGACTATATTATCATACAATGAGAAAGATTGTGAGACCAAATCCCATCAAAGTAATGGTTTTAACCCATCATAGATTTGATAAATTTTACTTTGTGGGTTGTGTATGTAGTCTACAACATGCCTTGAAATCCTTGTGATGTTACCCTCATACATTAGAGCATTCTCATCCTCTTTTTGCCTAGAAATCGGAAATCTCCTTTCCATATCAGCTTGTTGTTCATGAAGAAAGTATTTTCCAAGGAATAGTTAATTAACCTACCTCCATTCTATATTTTCTACTTCATCATCCTCCGCCTTATATTGAATTAATGATCACCCTTTATCTACATATCCTGAGAGATGATAAACTTCTATAACAAACTTTCTCCTTTTGTTACTTCCCAATGTAAGAAATATTTTCTCTAAGGAACTTATCAACTGATTAGATACAAATGGATTTGTAGTCCTACTAAATTTTGGCAGTTGTTGTCTCATTACGTGATCTAACATTGATCCTCCATGTTGTGGATCTGGCTACTCCATACGGGTAAGGTTATTATTCATAACCTGAGTCAGTTATCCCAGTATGGTTATAAGCTGTTCAACACCAGTTGTATCACCAGCTCCTCTATCATTATCATGAATAGTAGAGAAATCCATACACATATTATGTTCATTGATTCCATTTCCATTTCATCCACTATGATCCATTTATAATCAATGGCATATAATATACTGGGTTATGAATCAAAATTCATAATTCCAAACTAGTAAAATAAACAATATATATTGAGAAATTTATGAATATATAATCCATGATCATAAAAATTGTATCTTTGAGAACATAGTTAATCATAAATAATTCATAATGGTTTATAAAGAAAATATAAATTATCCTAAGCATATCACTTGGGTGGGTCAAACTCGGTGTGTAATAAGACCTGTTGTTGTGTACCAGGTTACCCCAAGTCATGCCCAGAACACCATGTCAAATTTTCCACCCTAGGTACATTTGTCCCAAAACCACGTCTGTAACACCCCGAGATTTTATGAAAAATATTCTTTTAATTTCATTAATGTCTTGTGTTGTATGCTACACCAAGATTACCTTGCGCTATACGCAACACCGTATTAGCTTGCAGTATATGCAACACTATTCTTGGATCGTGTTACACACAATTTTAATAATAGTTATTCTACGCACCCTTGAGTATATATATATATATATATATATTCAATGTATAAATGAAATATGGTTGGATTCTGTTATACGAAACAATGAAGGATTTTTTTCACAGCACGCAACCCTGACTTGGCTTGCATTACACACAATCACGACCTTCCTCGATAGCGTGTGTTGTACGCAATACCGTGTTTTACTAAACAAAGATATATTATTATAATATTATTATGAACTAGCCGTTATGAATAGTATTAACTAAATTTTGGATTTTATAACATTATTATTCATCTTACACATTTTCTAGAACATGGTATAAGAACAAAATAATTTTTTCGGGTAAAATAAGTATTTTTAAAAAAATGCAGTTTCTCCACATTTTGATGGTACACCTACATTAAATATAGTTTTTGACATGTTTATAAGTTCAATTTGACAAAATAAAATTCTTCTTTTGAATCATGAAATAAAAATTTACCTTGGATAAATTTTTCATATTATTTTGGTTACTTTCATATTTTGATGAATAGTAAAAACACGCTATATTTTAATGAAAAACAACTTTTTTCATCATAATAATTTATATGGTTAAATTATAATATTGAATGGTTTTAAAGTATAAATAGAATATATTTTTACCATTTAATATAATTTATGTCATTCTCATTGAGTTTACATTGAATTTGTAGTTTAAATCAATTCAATATTTTGCAATGTTTTAAACAAAAACCCATTTTCATTCGACAACGGGATTAATTTTAATTTAATTTCTTCAACTTATATTTATTGAATTTGAAAATATGGATTCCATATTTGGAATTAGTCGGTCCAAATTATGTTAATAGGCAACTTTTTATTTTTGGGAATTATGAATAGTAACTATGGTAAATTTTATTTACCATAGTTAAAGATAAATCGGGTAATTAACGGTAAATATAATATTATAAAATTACCCTAACACATGGAAAGATCCTATTGGATGACTAAATATAGACCCATATCACCTTAGTGTCCCATTATATTCATTTAATGGACTTTTTTCCATGAAAATAATTTAATTATTATTAAAACCAAAGAAAGTGACAACATGTCACTATCTTAAATACTATAAGTATAATAATTTTAAGTTAGTGATAAACTTCATTAAACATAGAAAATTAATAGTCTACAGAAATCTAACAAAATTATCTACATCATTAGAATTTATTTATAATTTTTTGGGATTAAATAATTATAATTAATTGTGACATAATAGTGATGCAGAAATTATTTATCTAGTGAAAAATCAAGAATATTGTTTTTATTAAACTAATAGTGACCATAAAAGGCACAAAACCCTGACCAAAACTTATTGGTCAAGTAAAGGTATAATATAATCATCAAATGGTATAACATTTTACCATTTGGAGTCTTATACAATAAATTATGACACTTATATTATTTTATTTCAAATGATGCCAAAGTTGTCACCTTCATAATTTAATAAAAATAACAATTTACATATTGTGATTTTAAGATGATAAATTCGAGTAAAAGTATTATTGTGAAATTTAATAGATTTATATTCATCATAGGATTTTATTTTAAATTTTTATTCAACAAATATGTATATTAAAAATTATACAAAAATGTTGTAGTAATTATTTTATTAAGAGATAAACCAAATAAATGGTTTTAAAAATAATAGAATAAATATTATATGAACTATTTAATGTGATCCACTAATTTTATAGATACACATGACCTTTTATGAATCTATTAAATCTTTCAGTTTGAAAATATCTTCTTTATATATTTAATTTAAATTCAAATAAATTAATAGTGTCAAAATTGACACTATTGTTATTTTATAAAAATAACATATTATAAATTTTTTTAAAAATTACAAAAATATTTAAAAATTATAAATTTAAATTTATATGGTCTATAATGTTATAAAGTAATCAATTATGGAAAATGAACAACAAATAAGTAATTATTTGTTATAATTTAAAATTTAGAATTTTATTACCACAAATAAACTTAAATAGATTAAATAAGGATAAATCAAAATGATAAGGTTTAAAATAAGATCCAAACATCTCTAAATTTGATTGATTGATTATATTACACCCCTATATCATCTAATATTAGA
This sequence comes from Viscum album, assembly GCA_963277665.1. Taxonomy (NCBI): domain Eukaryota; kingdom Viridiplantae; phylum Streptophyta; class Magnoliopsida; order Santalales; family Viscaceae; genus Viscum; species Viscum album. The sequence goes on along the minus strand of OY728119.1, from coordinate 171,146,845 downwards.
ATATGAGTAATTTTTAGAGGTTTTTAAGTTGGTTTATATTTATTATAAATTAATATTTTTAAGAATTCCAAAGGTGCCCCTCTCCTCCCTTATAAAAGGTCACCTCCTCCCTCTCCTCAACACACCAATTTGAGCCTTCACGCTCGGCCAACACCTGAAAAATTATCTTCTCAACTTCCCTAGAAACATCCTAGAGGTTCTGGTCTACTTTAAAGACCAATCTTAGTGCCCTAAGAGGAGGTTTCAAAGAGGCGTATCGAAGAAGAGGTAATTTCTTCTCCTGATTCTTTCAAGCTTATTTCTTCTTCAACTTCTTCTTATTTAGTTGTTTCATTATAAAGTAATAACATCAATATCACTAATATACTTATTTGTTATTATAAATATGAAACAACCCTATTTCACCTTATATCCATCCTACGGAAAACAAAATCACCACGCGTGCGTACGAACTGAATACCGTCTCCTTGTCGGGGTGTAATCTGTTTTCCACTGACACCTTACATGGATGGGTATAATGGTGTAAAGAATAACTACACATAGTTACTATAACATCATACTTATTCTAATATATTTTATCATCAACTCCACTCCAATTCAATAATTATGGAAACGATATCATCGCTCGTGCGTACGTACGGACTACCGTCTCCACGACTCGATGAGATTCATTCACCATGTTAACCATTTAAGAATGATTATTGAAATGCACTGTGTGGCATTTGATGTCAATGAGGAATGTTGTTGTCAAGGAATGAATGGATGAATGTCAAGGAGTTTCAATATGTGAATGACAAAGGATGTGATTGTGTTGGTGAGGAAAGGAGAATGGCCATGGTACTAAGATGCATGTCACTTAGGAGATTCACTAAGTGACATACGATGTTGTGGTTGAAACATTATCTATGTATATCAGAAGATTGAAGAACTGATCTTAATGTTTCAATACTTGTATCAAGATGATACTAAGTTACACCACTTGAATAATGGATGATGATGGAGCATCATCATTACATCTGACGTTTGTTGAGCTGATCTCAAAGTTCCAAGAACTTGTATCAAGTAGATACAATGTCACAACATTGTTTGAAGACCATGCATTGTACTGACAATGCATGAGGAGATGAAGAGATCCATCCACAACTTCTAAGTGGATGAAGTGAGCTAAAGAAGTCCATGCACTATCACTTAGTGCATGTGAATATGAAGAATATCCAACTTGATCTCTAAGTAGATCAACAAAGCACATGGAAGAAATTATGTGATTAAGGAGCTCGGTTGAAGATGAAGAACCTTCAGGAATTCCATTCTTAAATGTTGATTATATGTTGAAGAAGAATGATGAATTCTAATGAAGAAGAAGACAAGAAATATGGAGGAATAATGTCTTGGAAGAAGATGTGGCATTTGGCATTTACACTTGGGTTACTTTGTTTTTATACAAAGTCCATAATTCTCTAACTCTAGCAAAAATATAGCCACCAAGGGCCAGCCTTAAGGGTTCAACCCAAGGCACATTTGGGAGTAGGTCACCACGCCCAAGGGGATCCCATGGGGCCAGCCCGAGAGGCCGGGGCCGTGTATAAGCCCCGGGCCACGCAGGGGATCAGGCCTGTGCAGCAGGGGCGCGAGGAGTGCGCCCGTGACAAGCATAGAGGGCGCCAGTGGCGCGCCCGAGTGGCAGGAGTGGGCGCAAGAGCGCGCCCGCAGAGAGAACACGGTGCGGGGCGGCACCGTGGAGGTTGTAAGTTCAATCGAGGGGTTGCAGAAGGAGCTGGGTGATAAACCGCGGAAAAACCTCACGCCGTTTCGATGTGGGACGCGCAATTTTCACCGGGACCGAATCCTGGCCGCTCGATCGATTGCGCGCCAGATCTCGACCGCATGATCGATCCTGCGCGAGATCTTCTGATTGCGGCCGTCCGATGTCTTCTCAACTCCGCATTCGACGGCTCCGAGGCGTCTCCTTCCTCGAGCTCAGCTGAAGGCCACCCGCGACGTCGCCTGAACCAGAGGCCATCCGACCACCGGATTTCGAGCTCCCGGCCACCTTTGAAGGAGGTGAAGGTTCCATTGTGCTCGTCTGTCCATGAGGAATCCATTCATGCATAAAAATACACATGCATGCAACGGGAGAAGAAATTTGCATGAGGACGAAGAAAACCGAAGGTGCGAGGCCACGTGGAGTTTATGCTTTGCATGAATCGGGATAAACAGAGGCATGTGTACGTTTCCATGCACATGCATGAAGAGGAAAATAATGAAGGAAAAGAACCCACGTGAATAGAGGAGAAAAAGAAGATTTCAAAGAATCTTGAAGATCTGAAATCTTCGGGAGATCAAAGATTTATCGCACGCGGATAATCCAAGACGTCTCTGCCTATAAAAAGAGATGCTGAGGCTCAGAGCCATTTTCTGAAGATTTACTAATTTTTTGAAGAACCGAAGTCCCGTGAGAGCTTCTTTGCGTCACGAAGAATAGCTCCGCGCAACACCCCCTGCGCGGCATAAAAGCCCGGAGCTCTCCTAGCTCCGTTAGGTTCCTTTCGCACATCCCTTGTGTAAAAGAGGTGAAGGGAAGTCCCCTGCGTGCCTTCCCCTTGCGCGGCAGGAAGACCCCGTGGCCGCAGCACCTTGCGCGCCCACAGTTGAAGCCCGCACTTGCGCGGCAGTTGGTGTCCTTGACACCCTGCGCGCCCACGGCTATCAGAGGACTTGCACGGCTATTGAATGCAGGAAGGCCGAGGCTTGTATTCAAGCATCTTGCGTGATCCAAAATTAAGAACACCCTGGGCAGTGTGTGTTCTTAGTGCAACATGAAGATGGAGTGCATTACATACCTACGGGTTGTGTGCTAAGTGAGGAGGAAAGCCACATCATGTGAAAGACATACACTCTAGTCGTGAGTGTGCAAGAAGAGGAGGAAGGCTGAGGCCATACCTTGGTTGTGCCTAATTGAAGAACACACTTTGTGTGTGCATTTGAAGAAGAGGCAGTAGCCTTTGGGTTGTGCAAGAAGGAGAGGCCAAGAACTACACCAAGTTGTATGTGTGGCAAGTGAAGAGGAAGGCCGAGGCCTTAGTGCCTTGTGTGAAGTGAAAGAACACACCCTAGTGGTGTATGTGCAAAACAAGAAGGCTGAGGCTTACACCTAAATGAACTAAAACAAAATGGGTTGTGGGTGTTAAACACAAGAAAGGAGGCCAAGTCTCAAGTGTGTGCAAAGTGAAACAAGTGTGTGCAAAAAGACAACAGGGCCGAACCTTAGTGTGTGTTCAAGCAAAAGTGTACACACTAAGAAGAAAGAGAAGAGGACTCTCACACTATTGTAGAACACACAATCTAAGTGTGTAGACAAATTGAATAAAGTGTGTGAAGTTCGAGAAGGTGTGTGATAAAAAGAATTACACCCTCTAAGGGTTTACTGCCCCAAGAAGAGAAGAAGGGGAGTGCATGCTTGCATGCATGCACGTGCACACGTAAACAAGTCAAATCTTCTTGTGTGCATTTGAGTTGTCCAAGACCAAGAGTTCTTGAAGATATTGTGATGCCATACACTCAGTGCATGAAGTTGTTCTGATGTGAGACTGGACCAGACTGAAGTTAAAGATATCAGTTGTCTGAGTATTCAGTAGCTGGAGAGAAGTTAGGTCATCCTGAGAAGAAGGAGATAAATCCTGAGCAAGAAGAGAAGACCTGATCAACACAAGTGATCAGAGGTATAGAGCAAGTCCAGCAGCCTTTATCCCAGGCTGCTGAGGATACTTGAAGAGCTGAACAGAAGAAGAGCTACTCGTGTGACTCGAGGATCCAGGAGAAGCCCCCTGTGAGACTCAGGGTGGAAGAAGTCTTCAGTGGGATTCTGAAGCAGGCCAGTGGGACTCTGGTAACACTGTGAGACGCAGTATAAAGACCCTCCTGTGGGACTCAGGAGAGATACAGTGGGACTCTGTATCGACCATTGTAATACTAACCGATTATAATGGAGAAACCATGTTGGGGTGTATAACCAACATGGCAAGGACGTAGGCCTTTGGTGCCGAACCTTGTAAATCCTTGTGTCCAGTGCCTTTACATTTACTGCATCATTCGTGGAAAGGTGAGAGATACAAGAAGAGTGGATCGAGGCCTTAACAAGCCATAGAGGTTTAATTGATTAAGAATCAATTAGTAAAAAGTTTTAAAGGATCACTGATTCACCCCTCCCCCTCTCAGTGATTCACACTGATCTGGGCACTTCAATTGGTATCAGAGGGAGGTTACCTCTAAAAGATCCAAGGGAGTCTTTATGAAGTGCAGATTTGAGGAAATGAGTGACCAGCCTCAAATGGAGATATCTGCCAAGACTCTGAAAAATAGAAAGAAGAAATAGGCCAAGAAGATGAAGAAAGCATGTCCTAGCTGTGATGAAGTTGGAACAATGAAAGATCTTCAAAGTGCAATCGAATATCTTCAGAAGACAGTCCCCAAGGAAGTGGCAATGTGTATAGCTACAGGCATCCTTGATCTTCAAGAAGAAAAATCACAGTTAGAAGAAGAAGCCAATGCAATGGAAGATCAGTTGGCAAAAAGGGTTGGCATAACCAACACTCTCAGAAAGCTGGTGAAGGCTAAAGATGAAACCGTTTCTCTTTGCAATGAAAGATATGAAGACACTGCTGAAGAATTGCAAAGAATCCTTTCTGAGAAATAATTCTTTATGATAATGGTCAAATAAGTTTTCCTTGCACTGGAAAAATTGCACAGAGTGTCAATGAATGACAGAGATGCTCAACTCGAAGACAATGTCAAAATGGTGAAGGAGCTTGACAATTAATTTCTAGAATTGAAGAAGGTGCATGAAGACCAGTTAGAACAGCTGGAAGAGAATGGGATGGAAGGCTAAGAACTGTTGAGGATGCGAAGAACTCCCTTAACATGAAATGCTTAGAACTAGAGGTGATATTGAAAAATCTGCAATCACCCAAAGCTGAATCCTCCCAGTCAGCCGAAAGGAGAAATGTTGCTACTCAATTATGCATTGACCAGGATGATTCTAAAAGAAGTACATCCTCTAATAAAAGGGCAACATCTTCTAAAAGGAAGGTACCATCCATCCCATCTTGTACTAATGCTTCTAATTGTGTTTCCACAAAAAGTGCAGGATGGAAGAATAATTCCAAACAAGTATGGATGAAGACAATGAAGAAAGAAAGATCTCCTGAAGCAACAAAACAATTCAAGACAAGTACCCTACAATCAGAAGGAATCAAAAATTCAAGATTTGTGGGTCAATGTTGTTGTTGTAACAAGTATGGGCATTGTGCAAAGGATTGTTGGTACAATCCACTGAATGCCAAAGCACAGAGGAAGCCCATGCCAAGGGGGAGCAAGCCAGAAGAAAAGAAGCAGCATCCACAGGTCCAGAGACATCTGTTTACTGCAAATAAATTTGGATTACTTGACAACATCTGGGATGATTGCAAAAGTGGTCAAAAAGATACATGTCAATCTCCAACTGTATCCAGAGCTCAAAAGAAGAAAAGATCACAGAACCTGGCTCAGAAAGAATCCATGGGAAGCAAGCAGAAGAAAGCTGAAGATGCTCCCAAGAAGATTATGAAAAAGGAAGATAAGACCTTGGATTTGAAATCCAAGAAGGGTGATGCATCCAGAAGGACCACCAAGAAGAAAACATTCTTCTACTGTGGAAAGAAAGGCCATACCATGAATCTTTGTAAAGAAGCCATGAAATTCAATAGAGGCAGACTGGACTCAAACAGACAATCAATCCAGAAGAAGCAGAAGGGATTGGTTGAAAATAAGTTGCCTAAGAAAGGTGGCTTAACAGTATCAAAAGAACCATGTGGAATTTCCAAAACTGAGGCCTCACTTCCAAATGACTTGTTAGTCATATGGCCTAATCAGTTGAAACTTGCCAGAGAACTGCAAAGAGCTGAAGATGAAGCACTGGCAATTGCTAAGGCAAAAAGGAAACAAAATATTTCACATGAAGATGTGTTGAGATCCACACCAGTACAAACATCACTAAAGATCAAATGTGCAAGTGTGAAGAATGGTGAAAATGGGACATCTCGGTTGAGAGAATCTTCTCAACCTTGTTGTTCACATTGATGAACCAAGGAGGTTCCATCTTATTCCCTAATCACTTTTATTTACATGTGCTAACATTACAGCTAATTGAAGATGATGATCATTCTCAACTGGAGGATGGTTTGGACAGAATGGAGTGCACCCCTTGAGGGGGAGCCAATCTGGAGAAGATGGTATTCTAAGATTTAATATCATCTTGAGAAAAGCTGAAGGTATTCCAATCATACTTTCATCCCTTGTTTCTTAATTGTATTCATCATGACAATTAAGGGGGAGTATTGATTGAAGACAAATGGTTGAAAGGGGGAGCTTTATCTTTGCACCTGAACTTTCTAATGAGTTTTGTGAAGTTGTGCAGGATTTAGCAAATTCATTGTTATATCTGAAAAATTTCATACCCCTGAAGCATGATCTCACATGTACAGTGAATGATGGATAGCATTGAGTTCCTTGGTTACATCACTCTTGTTTTCTACACTGGGTTAGCCCAAGTAGACTTAGAGATGATTTACTAAAGGTTCTTTGCTAAAGAAGAACATGTGACATCATCCCTCTCTTAGTGATTTTTAAGAAGATGTTATTCAAAGGGAGGAAGAAATATTTTGAACAGAACCACATCACACCTTTTCATTTGATTTCCAATAAGGGGGAGAAAATATTGTCACACATATTGACCCATTCATATGTGCAGAAGTAGTGTATTGACAACAAATACAAAGGGGGATATTGAAATGCACTGTGTTGCATTTGTTGTCAATGAGGAATGTTGTTGTCAAGGAATCAATGGATGAATGTCAAGGAGTTTCAATATGTGAATGACAAAGGATGTGATTGTGTTGGTGAGGAAAGGAGAATGGCTATGGTACTAAGATGCATGTCACTTAGGAGATTCACTAAGTGACATAGGATGTTGTGGTTGAAACATTGTCTATGTATATCAGACGATTGAAGAACTGGTCTTAATGTTTCAATACTTGTATCAAGATGATACTAAGTTACACCACTTGAATAATGGATGATGATGGAGCATCATCATTGCATCTGACGTTTGTTGAGCTGATCTCAAAGTTCCAAGAACTTCTATCAAGTAGATACAATGTCACAACATTGTTTGAAGACCATGCATTGTACTGACAATGCATGAGGAGATGAAGAGAGCCATACAGAACTTCTAAGTGGATGAAGTGAGCTAAAGAAGTCCATGCACTATCACTTAGTGCATGTGAATATGAAGAAGATCCAACTTGATCTCTAAGTAGATCAACAAAGAACATGGAAGAAATTATGTGATTAAGGAGCTCGGTTGAAGATGAAGAACCTTCAGGAATTCCATTCTTAAATGTTGATTATGTGTTGAAGAAGAATAATGAATTCTAATGAAGAAGAGAACAAGAAATATAGTTGAAGAATGGCTTGGAAGAAGATGTGGCATTTGGCATTTACACATGGGTTACTTTGTTTTTATACAAAGTCCCTAAGTCTCTAACTCTAGCAAAAATTAAGCGACCAAGGGCCAGCCTTAAGGGTTCAACCCAAGGCAGATGTAGGACTAGGTCACCACGCCCAAGGGGATCCCATGGGGCTAGCCCGAGAGGCCGGGGCCGTGTATAAGCCCCGGGCCACGCAGGGGATCAGGCCTGCGCAGCAGGGGCGCGAGGAGCGCGCCCGTGACAAGCATAGAGGGCGCCAGTGGCGCGCCCGAGTGGCAGGAGTGGGCGCAAGAGTGCGCTCGTAGAGAGAACACGGTGCGGGGCGGCACCGTGGAGGTTGGAAGTTCAATCGAGGGGTTGCGGCAGGAGCTGGGTGATAAACCGCGGAAAACTCGCGCGCCGTTTCGATGTGGGATGCACAATTTTCACCGGGAGCGAATCCTGGCCGCTCGATCGATCGCGCGCCAGATCTCGACCGCACGATCGATCCTGCGCGAGATCTTCTGATCGCGGCCGTCCGATGTCTTCTCAACTCCGCATCCGACGGCTCCGAGGCGTCTCCTTCCTCGAGCTCAGCCGAAGGCCACCCGCGACGTCGCCTGAACCAGAGGCCATCCGACCACCGGATTTCAAGCTCCCAACCACCTTTGAAGGAGCTGAAGGTTCCATTGTGCTCGTCTATCCATGAGGAATCCATTCATGCATAAAAATACACATGCATGCAATGGGAGAAGAAATTTGCACGAGGCCGAAGAAAACCGAAGGTGCGAGGCCATGTGGAGTTTATTCTTTGCATGAATCGGGATAAAAAGAGGCATGCGTACGTTTCCATGCACATGCATGAAGAGGAAAATAATGAAGGAAAAGAACCCGCGTGAACAGAGGAGAAAAAGAAGATTTCAAAGAATCTTGAAGATCCGAAATCTTCGGGAGATCAAAGATTTATCACACGCAGATAATCCGAGACGTCTCTGCCTATAAAAAGAGATGCCGAGGCTCAGAGCCTTTTGCTGAAGCTTTGCTAATTGTTTGAAGAACCAAAGTCCCGTGAGAGCTTCTTTGCCTCATGAAGAATAGCTCCGCGCAACACCCCCTGCGCGGCATAAAAGCCCGGAGCTCTCCTAGCTCCGTTAGGTTCCTTTCGCACATCCCTTGTGTGAAAGAGGTGAAGGGAAGTCCCCTGCATGCCTTCCCCTTGCGCGGCAGGAAGACCCCGTGGCCGCAGCACCTTGCGCGCCCACGGTTGAAGCCCGCACTTGTGCGGTAGTTGGTGTCCTTGACACCCTGCGCGCCCACGGCTGTCAGAGGACTTGCACGGCTGTTGAAGGAAGGAAGGCCGAGGCTTGTATTCAAGCATCTTGCGCGATCCAAAATTAAGAACACCCTGGGCAGTGTGTGTGCTTAGTGCAACATGAAGATGAAGTGCATTACATACCTACGTGTTGTGTGCTAAGTGAGGAGGAATGCCACATCAAATGAAAGACATACACTCTATCCGTGAGTGTGCAAGAAGAGGAGGAAGGCCGAGGCCATACCTTGGTTGTGCCTAATTGAAGAACACACATTGTGTGTGCATTTGAAGAAGAGGCAGTAGCCTTTGGGGTGTGCAAGAAGGAGAGTCCAAGAACTACACCAAGTTGTGTGTGTGGCAAGTGAAGAGGAAGGCCGAGGCCTTAGTGCCTTGTGTGAAGTGAAAGAACACACCCTAGTGGTGTATGTGAAAAACAAGAAGGTCGAGGCTTACACCTAAATGAACTAAAACAAAATGGGTTGTGGGTGTTAAACACAAGAGAGGAGGCCAAGTCCCAAGTGTGTGCAAAGTGAAACAAGTGTGTGCAAAAATACAACAAGGCCGAACCTTAGTGTGCGTGCAAACTAAAGTGTACACACTAAGAAGAAAGAGAAGAGGACTCTCACACTATTGTAGAACACATAATCTAAGTTTGTAGACAAATTGAATAATGTGTGTGAAGTTCGAGAAGGTGTGTGATAAAAATAATTACACCCTCTGAGGGTTTACTACACCAAGAAGAGAAGAAGGGGAGTGCATGCTTGCATGCATGCACGTGCACATGTAAACAAGTCAAATCTTCTTGTGTGCATTTGAGTTGTCCAAGACCAAGAGTTCTTGAAGATATTGTCATGCCATGCACTCAGTGTATGAAGTTGTTCTGATGTGAGACTGGACCAGACTGAAGTTAAAGATATCAGTTGTCTGAGTATTCAGTAGCTGGAGAGAAGCCATGTTATCCTGAGAAGAAGGAGATAAATCCTGAGCAAGACGAGAAGACCTGATCAACACAAGTGATCAGAGGTACAGAGCAAGGCCATCAGCCTTTATCCCAGGCTACTGAGGATACTTGAAGATCTGAACAGAAGAAGAGCTACTCGTGTGACTCGAGGAGCCAGGAGAAGCCCCCTGTGAGACTCAGGGTGGAAGAAGTCTTCAGTGGGATTCTGGAGTAGGCCAGTGGGACTCTGGTAACACTGTGAGACGCAGTATAAAGACCCTCCTGTGGGACTCAGGAGAGATAGAGTGGGACTCTGTATCGACCATTGTAATACTAACCAATTATAATGGAGAAACCATGTTGGGGTGTATAACCAACATGGCAAGGACGTAGGCCTTTGGTGCTGAACCTTGTAAATCCTTATGTCCAGTGCCTTTACATTTACTGCATCATTAGTGGAAAGGTGAGAGATACAAGAAGAGTGGATCGAGGCCTTAACAAGCCATAGAGGTTTAATTGATTAAGAATCAATTAGTAAAAAGTTTTAAAGGATCACTAATTCACCCCTCCCCCTCTTAGTGATTCACACTGATCTGGGCACTTCAATTATAAAGTATATATAAGCAATAATAATGACATATATGACATTATAAAGCTACTGGATTTATGTATATATGTATTTCATCTACTTAACTCCATTCATCTCAATAAGGAAACGAAAACAGCGTCCATGCGTACGTACGACCTACCGTCTCCATGAACAGTGTATTTCTTTCCATTTATCGATCTATTATATATATGTATATTCTGAATATATATTATATATAAATCATGTTTTATATTCTGGAATTATGTAATCGTGATCTAATTAATCATATGAATAATTACAAGTCGACACACGGACGACAAATGAAACGATTTTACCCAAAACACTCTTTAACATGGAATTTACAAAAGAATGGGTAATATAAAGTCATAAGTGAACCATATATGATATCATAACAATGAATATGATTCTGTAATAAGTCAATGACATTATTTAAATCATTATACAGGAGTTTTGGATATATACGAAGCATATCTGACATAAGTTAAGGGATACATTTTGCAAATCTCATTTTTATCTGAGATTGCTTATTCATAAGTATTTACTGGGGTTATTTCTATCATCCATGTCCATGTTTTATAAAAGCATTTTCATGTATGTTTAATTTCATTTTTACCCATTTTTTACTTTTTGAATTTTACTACATGTTATGTAAGGAATATTTCTTTTGTTTACATTATGAGTTACTTTTTTGACTTTTTCGACAAAAGTATGAGAAGAATGTTTTTTTAACGTATACGACATGAAAGGATTTTTACGGTTTCATAAATCCTTATTTTCATGAAGCATCCTCCAAAATATTTCATTAATGTTTTCAACAAAATGTCTTTCCTTTAAAATTGCATGAAGTTTTGTGAAAAGAAATTGATTTTGAAGAAGAAATGATATTTTTCCTCAAGAATTCATTTCAAGTATTTTATCAAAACCATTTTTCATCTAAGATGACATTATTTCAAATGTGTATGTTTCAATTATCATGTCTCTATTATTTAAATGGTTTCAATTTTCTTATTATGAAATGATATCCATTTCTTTTATATGGATTATGTGATGATGGAATGATGTTTATGAAACCCATTCTGTTTATTGGGTTATTATGAATGATGTATGTTTTTTTTGTGGGACAAGTAAGAATGATTTCATTATGAGATGGGTGGGACCTATATCTCCCCCCAATGCATTGGGTAAAGATTTTATATCTCATGAGATAGACATGGCTGGAATGGTAAGTTAATCTGGTTCAGTGTTACAGGACTGAAACGAGGAGTGAACTAGATTCAGAATGGGACTTTGTCCACTAAGATGGTCTTGGTAGCAATTCCTTGGCTACTATGGAAATAATTAAATGTGCTTAATGGACGCCACAATTACATGTTTTATTCCCATGCTATTTTATCATGGTTTATGTTCCATTATGATCTATGCCTTATGTACTTCCATGTTTTATGTCGTTGCTCAAGATTTTAATGATTAAACATTATGTTCATGTTTTTAAGTTCCAATGTATATGGTATGTTTTATTTTATCCATGCTTACCCTTACTGAGCATTTGAGCTCACCCTTTTTATGTTTTATTTTCCCCCAGGATCAAAAGAAAGGTTTTAGGTTAGGAAACAAAAAGTGGAAGATCTCTATGGGAGATGTTGAAGATCTTTCACCACGATTAGAAGATTACGTTCCATGTTTCCAAAGACACAAAACTATTACGGTCCTTGTGTGTCTGTTTTTGTTATATAATAAGTATTCCGAAAAAGTAATGTAATGTCCATGTACGTCAAGCTTCGGGTCTCTACAACGTCCACTTGTAGTATCTAGACATGGATGTATTTCATGGGATATTCATGCAGTCTCTACATTACCACAATTGTAGGGTGTTCTTCTATCATTGTCCTCAAAGTCTATTTTAGGGTTACGAACCCTAATTTTTATTTTGTAAATCAATTTCCAAGGTTGTTTCTAAACTTCCTCTGATACCAACTATAATGCCCCAACCCCAGGAGCCTGGAATCAGTGCATTATTTTAATACATTGGAATGATTACAAGGAATCAAGTCCTAAAGGCCCGATCAATTTAGTATTCTTTGAAAATAGATTACATAAATGAACATTACATTACAATTTCTAACATAAAACAGTGCATAGATAATACTTTGAGAACACCATTATTCCCCAAGATTAACCATAATTATTAATCATAATACAATTTTTGGTATCCTATGAAAATAAGACATTAAAAGGGGGTGATCTCGGATGATTATTATGCATAAACAATATAGCAGAATCTATCACAAATAAACATACACTTCAAAGGAAAGGTACAAAACAAAAACAAAATCCTTTTAAAACATTATCTTCAGCATAATATGGCAATAATAAATCAAATATTTCCATTTTAACGTTCAAATGGATATTTTAATAGTTGAATAATCACATGTAAAATCCAACCTAATCATATTTCTAAGAAATGCATAATTCTAGATATCATTTCCACTACGTCAAGGCTTTATGAAAAGACCATACCCAAATATTCATTTAAGGACTTGTGCCAAGACACTAGTTTGTCTCATGAGACATACTAATGCACCAAGGGGCTATATCAGTCCCAACTCATAAATTAATAAGTCCAATGCATTCCTCTTATGAGAAAGGTCAAACATTACAAAGACATTTATATTAAAACTAGCATACAAAATGTTATTATTTTAACCATAAACCATGAATAGAACTTCCACAATCAAACATATCATAAAGCCAAAAATACAATTTAAAAGATTTTATCATAAAAAAATAAATCCAAATCAAGAATAAAATCAGACAAAGGATGTTTAGATAGAGGGAAATAATATTATAAATTCATTAAAACACTTTGGGAAAAATACCCCTTTTTATTTTGAAATTATTTATAATCCACCAAATTATAAATTAAAAAAATCATTAGAAAATAAATTTGTAAGATTATATAGAAATAAAAAAAAATTAAAGTTTATTAATGGTGTAAAATAGCCTCTCACAATGTATAAGTTAAAAAACAATCTTTACTTAATTTTTCAGAAAGATCATAAAGTACATCGTTTGGAAAGGGATGGAAAGATTCCATTAAAAATGTTTTATAAAAAGTAAAACATGGTAATTTATTTCAACCAATGTTGATAATATTTTGAAATACTTTTAATGAAATATGGAAAAGGTTGATATGTTTGTCCCATTAGATACTTATGTATAAACAATCTTAGATAATAATGAGATTGTGAAATTAACCCTTACCTTAGGTCTGATATTATTTGTACTTGTCTGAAACTCCAGTATAATTTTTTTAAACATATTATTAAATTATATCTAAATAAGAATAATATTTATGATATCATATATTATTCTTTTATGACTTTATATTACCTTTGTATTAGTAATTTGAAGTGAATGGAACATTTTAGGTAATAATCGCTTTGTTTATCATACTTGTTTTAACTTGTTATTCTGAGTCATATTACTTATATCATTATTTACATACCTCAAGAATGTATAATATTATTTATATATTATATATATTAATAATATAAATATATATAGTAGATATATATATATATGAAATGGAATATACCGTTCAGGGAGACGGTAGACCGTACGTATGCAGGGATGTTGTTCCCGTTTTCTGATCCTAATGAATAGAAGTAAGTGAATGATATATATATATATAAATATTATTATTGTTTCCTTATTCTATCATATATTTCATAATTATACATATTATATATTTTTTATAATCATTCTTGGATGGTGTATGTGGAAGATGAGTCTCATCAGATCGTGGAGATGGTAAGCCATACGTGCACACGAGCGACGATGTCATTTCTTTAATGGTTAAATTATATGAAATTGGATGGAATATGAATTTTAAAAAAGAAATATCATGTTTTATTTATTATTTACATCCATTATATTCATCTTTATACCCATATAAATAAAGTATACATGAAAAATAATTTACACCACGTTGTAGATATGATAAACCGTACGTACACACTCATGGTGATATTTTTCCAAAGGATGGGTAAAAAGAGGAATATAGTTGTCCCATAATTATAATAAAATCTCAGAATGTGGAAGGTACTGGATTTATTATTTTAGTATGGAAAAAAAGAGAAAGAGGATGTATGAGGGGAAAATAACATTGAAAGTGGTGATAAAATAATGATCTCTTCATCGGGTGTAAACTATTGATTTGAACAAAAGGATACCTAGGTTGGATATAGGCTCAAAGTTTGGCCTCTAGAATGAAGTGTAGCTAGTTGGGAAGAGAAATGGGCTGGTTTTGGATGAAAAAAAGTCTTTAGAGGTGTGATTTAAAGATAAATAGAGGTTCCTTTTTATAAGGGAGGTGAGGGGCACTTTTTGGAAAATTTAGGAAATATTAATGAATTATAAAATGATTTTATGTATATAATAGCAAAAAAATTATTTCATTAGAGGATAAGATTACTATAGGTTCAAATCCTCTCAACCAATTGGTTTTAGAAAAGATAGGTCATAAATTAACCTTATCTTTAAGATTTAACCCTTAGTTAAATAGTTTAACTCTTACCTTGTCTTCTTGTTTTTTTAAACTGCATAGATAATATAGTTACTATAAATTGCCAAAAAAATATAAAGTATATAATTTATGAAATTTTTATCACATCCCAACTTATTTTTCTGAACTCTAGTTTTTTTATGACTTTTATATTATTTAATGAAGTAGTATTTACTTTAAAATATCTTTATGTCAATTTGGTTACTATTCAACATTTTCATTTTAAAAAATATAAAACCATCATGATAACTTTGAAACAGTACTTAAAATGTGTCACTATCATGTCTAAGTTATTTATAAAATTATTAGATGTCATTAATTAATTCAAAGTTTTATTATTTTAATATTATTAATAACATTTATTTTATTCTTCCTTTAATAAATCAATTACTCCATCATCATGGTGTCATAATTAAGTTTAATTATCTATTGTATAAAAATTAAAAAAAATTATGTATATAAATTTTATATATCAAGAATGAATATTTATATTAGAATTTATCTTATGTATAACCCTATATAAAAAATGGTTTAGTTTTTAAAAATTGAATATTAAATTTGTAACTCTTCCTTAAATAAAATATAATAAATGTTATAATCTAACAAAACTGGTTTAAAAGGATCAAAATATCTACCTAATGGTGATTATGGAAGAAATGAACTTAAACAATAGAATTAAGAAATGTGTTAGGGTAAATTTATGTTATTATAATATTATTTTTACCTTTAATTATCCTATTTATCTTTCATTGTGGTAAATAAAATTCAACAGTTACTATTCACCAAAAATTATTTTGATCTAATAAGACAACATTTTTCATATGTATTACAACCATGTATGTCGGATTTTCAGAATTCAATTCACAGAAGTGGTAAAATTTTGTTTGATGTTAATAATCAAATGTTGCTAGAAGGCGAGTAAAAAGACATTTAAAATGTTCAACGAATTTTTATATATAATTCTGTTATAAGAATCATTTGAATGAATTACATTGAACTAATATATGTATTATTTATATATTTTATAATTAAAATAAATTTAATTTAAAATAATTATATAAATGAAAAAGTGGGATTTTACCCACAACTTAGAGTTTTCCACTATTCATAAAAAATTGAATGTTTTTAGAAAAAGAACCAAAAATTTCCCTTAAGAAAATTTGGATATTATAAATTCAAAAATGAAGTCTATTTTGAAAAATAAAATTTATTATGTTTTAAAATACAGTTAATACTATTCATAACCACTTTTTAAATAGCTAGTTTGATAGGTCGTGGTGTGCTCGAGCACAGTGTTGCATAAAACGAACACTATTGAATTATTTAAAAGGAAGCATAACATGGAAGCAAGGGTTTTCACATAATTATTATGTCAATTTAATTTTATATATTACCTTGACCCCTTAGGGATATATTAAAATATTTGGATTGAGTATCACATTCATTTTTATATTTTAAAATATCCATTAAATAAATAGTGTGAAAATTGACATTATTGATATTTTTCCACAATAAGGTTTTCTAAAATTATTTAAAAATCATAAAACATTAAAAAATCGAATATTTATTATATTGACTAAAATGTTCTAATATATTCATTTATGCTCTAATTGACTTCAAATAAGTATATATTTCACCATTTTAATATTGAAATATTTATTACCTTAGTTAAAATTTAATAGTATAACTATTTATTAATTAATATGAAAATGATTATGTTGACATAAAAAATTGTCTAAAATTTATTGTTTGATTATATTAAAACACTATCTCATCTAATCTTCAAAATTGTGATATTTTGGAGGTTTTATGTGGGGTTTGGTTTTATTACCAATTAATATTTTTGAGGCTTCAAAAAGTGCCCCTCACCTCAATTAGAAAAGGGAACTTCCTCCCTTAACTATTAAATTCGTTTTGAGTCATTAATCTAGATCATACCCTTACTATTTCCCTTCTCATCTTCACTACAAACATTTTATAGGTCCTGGTGTTCTTTAAATACAATCTCTAATTCTCTAAGAGGAGATTTAGAGGAGGCAAGTTGAAGAAGAGGTAATATCATTTACCGAATGTTTCAAACGTATTTCTTCTACTTCCAACTCATTAGTTGTTTCATTATAAAGTAATAACTCCAATATTAACTATATAATGAGAGTTTATTTTGATTATGAAATAACCGTAGTCCACCTTCTTCCCATCTTATGAAAAATGAAATCACTAGGCATGCATATGTATGGCTTACCGTCTCCACGTTGTGGTGTAATCCGTTCCTCACCACCACATTTATTGGATGGGTATAATGATGGAATTAATTAATATATTTATGATTAATATAAAATAATTTAGATTTTTAGATATGAGACACCATCCACTTCAACACCATTCAACAATAATGGGAATGATATCGTCTCTCATGCATACGTACGGCTTACCATCTTCACTGTGCGATGTGATTCGTTCCACATAATCTTCATTAATGAATGATTATATAAATGGATTGGATGAATAAACATGAAATATAATATACTAATACCTTTCTTGAAATGATATTACTATAACCTAAAAATTGTAATAAGAACTTATTAGAAAAAACATGAATAAGAACATAAAGTAGTTAATACACGAATAACGAGTAACAATGAAATGTTATTAACAAACGGAAGAAATTATGATCATAAGTGTTATAATAAAAATTATTATGATTAATTAATAAATCATAATCATTATTTAAATAATTATAAAAAATGTTCGGATACATACAAATCATATTGGATTTACGGTTAGGGATAACCGCGCAAATCTCATTTTCATCTGAGATTGTTTGTTCGTAAGCATTTGCTGGGCTATATTTAGAAAACATGTCCATGTTTCTTAAATATGTATTTTAAAATATTAATTACATCACTCTATAATTTTACCGATGTTTTATTTTTTTACTAATTGGAATCTTTTTTTTGTTTTTGGTATGATGTACTTTTTTACATTTTTGGAAAAAGTACGAGCAGAATTTTTTTAACTTGTATGAAGTGAATGGATTTTTATTCTTTCATAATTCATTATTTTCCTGAATCTTATGCTACAAGATTACAAAGTTATTTTCAAATAAAATTATTTCATCTAAAATTGTGTGGAATGTTTAGGAGGGAAAACATTTTTTAAGAAGAAAGGATATTTTCTTCAGGAATTAATTTCATGTGTTTTCTCAAAATTATTCTCTATCAATGTTTGAAATCATTAAATAGGGTTATATTTCTAACCCTATTATTACTATGATTTTATTGTATGTTATTTAGTAAATCCATTTGTTTTATATCAATTTTTATGGAATGATGTTTAGAAAACCCATTTTATATCATGGATTATGCTATGGTGAATGTTTTTATGTTTTTGTTGAACACACAAAAATGGATTTATTATGGGATGGATGGGACCTATATCCCCCTCCAATCAATTGGGTGAATATTTATATCTCCTCAAATAGACCTTACTAGAATGGAATTTAAATTCTTTTCCGTAAAATAGGGTTGGAACGAGGAGTGATCTCAATTTAGTAATGGACTTTGTCTGCTATGATAGTCTCAGTAATGAGCCTTGACTAATATGAAATGATTTCCTATGGTTATGTTTGAAGGCCACTAAATTTCATGTCTTATGTTATGACTATTAGGATTACATTAAACTTTTAAGATTTATCTCATGACATGATATTAGGATCTTTTATATCTAGGATAGGATTTTCAAATGTTAGGTTCTTATGATTATGATATGATTGATATTTCCCTTGTTTATCGTTACTGAGTATCTGATCTCACCCTATCATATATTTATTTTCCGCAGGTCATGAAAAAGGTTAGTAAGTAAGATATTTCAAAAATTAGTCTAGTTATTAAGAAATAAATAGGAGACAATGTGGATGTTTTATGAACCAGTTGATTATGTCTTCTAGTTTCTAAAGACACTAAACAAATACGGTCCTACCATGGATTTTGTTATGTTTTGTAATAAATATTCTTCAATGTTGAATTTATATCTACATGTTAAGTATGGGCCATTATAATTGGTATCATAGGAAAAAAATATTTTACCTTTTGAAATGTATATGAAAGAACCTTTGTAAAAAACCTAAGGATATGTCTAATTATAGGTTACAATGTTCTAAAAAATGGATTAGTACCACTAAAATGATATTTTCTTTTCAAAAATGTTCTAAACATGATAAATTTATCTTAGCAGTTTGTCATTTGGTAGGTCAAGCTTATCAATGGTGGAATATTATAAAGAATACCAGATAAAGAGATAAAATTGACTGCATAAAATAAGGCGAGTTCAAGAAATTAGTTTTCAATAATTACTTTCCTCGTATTATTAAAAAAAAGAAAAATATGGAGATCAATGAATGTAATAAAAATGATGATGAACCCATCGGTAACTACTAATTAAATTTTACACGACTTTCAAGGTACAATTCTCAAATTATTTTTCAACCTGAGAGTAAAATTGATCAAATATTTAGTGGCATAAAACCAATTCTCAGAATGTCATTATCCATATGGTACTTCAACTACTATAAGGAAATTGTTCGATGTGTTCTCAGAGATGATATGGATATTAGATTAACCCATCAGTCATTTGGGTTTGATTAGAAGAGAAAAATTTAATTCAATGGGAAATATAATGTCCACACTGAAAGAGGGTGATTTATCCCTTATGCTCAATGTGTGGGATGAAACATATATAGAATTGTCTTAAAAGGAATATTAAATGTTTTAAGTGTGGAAAATTAGGTCATCGGGCAGTAGAATGATGATGTTATGGGAAAAATATGTCTACTAATGCGAACAAAGAAAACGCAACATAGAATTCACCTCCTACAGTTCAATGTAACATCTTCAATGAAGTGGGTAATTATTCTAATCAATTCCCAAATTAAAGATTTTTTTATGATAATTGATGTCAACAAACTCTTAAGGATAACGAAAATGTAAAGTCACATGCAATCAATATCAGCGACAAGGCGTACGATAATGATGTAGTGAAAGGTACCCTTACCATCCACTATAAAGTCGAAATTTTTTTATTTGACTCTGGATCCACCCATACATTTATTTTTGATGAATTTTCAATGGGTATTTATTTATTATCTCAAAATTTAGATGTTGAGTTAGATATGAAATGTCCAAATGGGACAACTATCACATAAAAATTATATTAATCTTCTCTGATTTATTTTTATGGGAATGTACTTCCTATATATCATGTGATCCTTCTTATAGTAAAATTTGATGTGATTCTTGTCATGGATTGGTTTTCTCTATATGATGATTATATCAATTTCTAAGGTAGGGAAGTCACATATTATATTCCAGATAAATCTAGGATCATCTATCGATGCAAGGATGAATATAACCTTCCATTAGATTTTTTTTTCCAAATTATGGGTCTTGATTATTATAAATGAATATTATTTATCTCAAATGGTTGGGTGAAACTCATGATTAAGGATATACCCATTGTACATGAGTTTGGTGATATCTTTATAGATAAATTTCATGGTCTTCCACCAAATCGTGATGTTGATTTTTTAATATAACTCATACCGGGTGCTATGACTATTTTAAAGACTCTTTATTGAAAGGCCCCAGTAGAGTTGCAGTAATTAAAGAAGAAACTCCAAGAGAATCTTGATAAGGGATTCATACGCCCTAGTGTATCACCTTGGGGAGAACATATTCTGTTTATTAAGAATAAAGATGGAGCAATGAGACTCTACATTTATTATCGAGTACATAATAAGATCACTATCAATATAAAACATCATCTCCCCCACATTAATGATTTATTGGACCAAATATAGGAAGCTCAATAATTTTCCAAGATTTATCTTCATTCAGGATATCATCAATTAAGGGTCCAAATTGAGGATATATCAAATACATCATTCCGTACAAAGTATGGACACTATTAATTTATAGGGATTCATTTTGGTCTTATTAGTTCCCCCACTATTTTCATGGATATAATGAATAGAGTCTTTAAATACTGTATTGATGAACTTGTGGTAGTCTATATAGATGATATTATTGCTTATTTGAAGACTAAGGAATAACATGAAGAGGACTTGAGAAATGTACTGAATACCCTAAGAAGGGAGAAGCTTTATGCCAAATTTTACATGTTCTAATTTTGAATTCAGAATGTTTCCTTTTTTGGGTCAGATAATATCAAGAGAAAGGATATCTATGGATCTATCAAATATAAAATTTGTTGAGATATGGTTGAGACAACAATGGTAACTGAGATCCAATGTTTTCCTGGGTTGGAATGATATTATTGACATTTTTAGAATGATTTTTTTATTATTATGTAATAAATTTTCCATATTAACTTGAAAAGAGTTATATTCATTTGTATTGAGGAATTTGAAGAGAATTTCAAATATCTAACAAGAAGGTTATCCAGTGCACCTATGCTCACAATTCCTTGTAGTGGATAAGGTTGGTGATCTACAATGGTGAATCCAAGAATGGGATAGGTTTTGTTTTCATGAAAATTGATATTGTGATATCTTTTCCTCATAGAAGTTGAAAATTCATGAGAAAAATTACCCAATTCATTATTTGTAGTTAATTACGGTAATATTTGCATTAAATATATGGTAACATTATCTTTATGGTGAAAGGTGTGGTATTCGTACTGATCATAAAGGTTTAAATTATATTTTCACAAAAAATGAGCTAAATATGTGACCAATAATATTGTTGGAGTTTATTAAAGATTTATAATGCTCAATACATTTCCACTTTGGGAAAGTGAACTAGATGGTAGATGATTTGAGTCAAAAAGACAATGCTAGCTTATCCATTATAAAAATCACAAAAGATGCAATATTTATGGACTTGAAAAGGACAGATCATGAAATTTTAATGGATGGGGATAAATTTTATCTTCCTTAAATGAATGATCAACCATCTATACATGTGATGATTAAGGAGGCGTATAAAGAATATGTAGAGTTACAGAAGAAGGTGAGAAATGTTCTTGATTTCAACATAGATTGTAATGGAATAATAATGTTCCAGAACCATATTTTTATTCCTCCCATACAATAACTAAATAAGGATACATTGGATGGGGATCTTAGTTCTTCATTCTCAATTCATCCTAGAAGAACAAATACGTTCAAGGCCCTGATAGAGTAATTCTGATGGGATGTCATGATATGAGTTGTTTCCTAATAGGTATTTTGATTCTTGGTTTTCTAACAAGCTAATTATGAGAGACATATGTCTAATGTGATATTACAACCATTACCCATACCATAATCTAAGTGGGAAAACTCACTATGGGTATTGTTTTCGGACTTCACAATACATCTAAAGGCCATAATGATATATGGGTTATAGTAGATCAACTTATAAATTCGGCACACTACATTACTAATAGATAGGATTCCTCACTTGATCAGATTTACATGATATATGTAAAGGAATTGGTAATATTTAATATAGTAACAATTTCTATTATACGGATTGTGATCTAAGGTTTACCTCAAAATTCTGGAAAAGTCTTAATCGTGGTTTTGATGTGGAGTTAAGTTCAACACTACTTATCATCCTCACACATATATTCAGTCTAAGAGAAAAAATCATACTCTATAAGACAAGTTGAGATCTTTTTATTTTGATTTAAAAGGAGGTTGGGATCAACACATACCTTTGATTTAATTTTCTTATAACAATAGATTTCACTCCAGTATTTAGATAAGTCCTCATGAAGCCCCTATGGAATGTAGTGTAGAACTCCAACATGTTGGGATGAAGTTGGGAAAGGAAATCTATTAAGACATGATCTTGATGATTTTTTTGAGAGGTATTGACTTGGTCAATGACCAAGACACAAATTATTTTATTATAAAAATTGGATTAAAAAATTCTACAAAACAGAATCATTTTACAATCATTATCATAAATTGAAAGAAGATTATCAGGACGGTAAACCACCCATGTTATATCCTAGTTATCTCCCATATTAGAAATACCATATACTACCATGTTGGCCACATGGAAGGTATGACTGAAAATATAACTAAGCTATAGGTTTGAATGAAGGCAGTTCAAATATATAGTTGTAAGCGGCCAAGAAAGATGCACTACTCCTTTCCAAATGGTTTACACAATAGTGATAGAATCAATATCAATCCAAATATTATTGCAACCATATTTCTTATAAAATAATATATCATGGATCATACTCATAATTTCCACTTCTAGGGATGAAGTGATTCCACAACTTCCTTTGAATGAAATGACGAATTTCCCATGGTGGTCTCTGGAGATAGCACCACAACCTAAGGGACACAGATTTCCCTTAAAGGTGCAGTCCACATCCACTTTAATCTATCATGGGAATGAGGATTTCATGAACACTTAATAATTATTCCTAGTATGACAATATATTCCTTCAATCCAATGACTTTGAATAATCTCAATGTCTTTGAAAGAGAAATCCTTCTGAATCGAAGAAGCTTCCCGAATGGCATTGAGGATTCGCATGTGTCATACGTTTAGACTAAATGTGGAATTTTTATGAGTGAGAGAATTTATATAATAACAGATCACATGGAGAGGCTCAGAAATATAATCCAAGATAATATTTTTGATTTCCTTAGAGGCTCTCATTTCCTGCCAGTGCTTTAGTTTCTAGATGAGAGAGTCAAGAAGATTTCATATGCAATCAAAACTGTCAATAATATAGTTCCAAAGAGCATAATCCATATCATAAGATATGAAATAGTGGTTAGTATCTTCTCAATGTTGGTTACAAAAGTTACATTTATAGAAAATTTAAATCCCAAAATATTGTAGACAAACATCAGTGGGGACTCTGTTGTGTGCAATATGGAAAACGAGACTAATCCTAAAGGGATTAATCCAAGGCTTATAAAAAAATTTAACAAACTGAAATTGTTATCCGAATTTTGAATGTAGTGATTGTAAAAAATATATGATTAAATAACACCATTACAAGAAGGTTCCCAAATAATTAATTCATATGAGTTTGAATAGGGATAATTATCAATGATATGAATAATTTTATCAGGAATTTTAGAGGATTGAGAATTTACCACCTCCCTGATAGTACAATTTGTGTTTTCTAGTAAATTATTTGGAGGAAAATGGAGATTAAATTGGTACCAATCATGTTTTTCAACCAAAAATTCATATAAGAGTCATTGCTAACCATCCATATCGAGTTAATCATGATTTTGGTAAATGAATTTCTAATGTATGGACAAATAGAAGAGCTAATATAGTTCAAATTCCATTTCTTTAAATTGTCAAGGAATATTTTTTTAATGCGAATAAGGTATGAGTCATTTTGAAAGAGGTTCCCAGTTAGTACGGATTGTAAGGAATCATTGAAACGATTATGGTTTTTAATGCTAATGCCACATTTATCCAAAGGCTTACAATAGGTATTCCATGGTATGGTCACAAGTTTCCATTTATGCATGTTCCCAGTCCAAACAAAATTTTTAATGTAGACATTTATTTTTTGAAGTGTGTGATAAGGTTTTCCTACGAATATCTCTCTATAAGAGAGTAATGAGATTTGGAAATAAGGGAAAGATGAGCACAAATAAAATTAGTCCTTTCAAAATTTTGGATTGTGATTTGAAGATAGATTACTGATTGGATCATCCATAGAATCTCTCTGAAGTTAATGATATGTTCCATGTATATATCCTAAGAATGTATGTAGACGATCCTTCACATGTAATAATCTCAGAAGTCATACTGTTGTAACATGATCTTTCTTATAAAGAACCACTGATAGTGATTCAAGATCGTTGTGAGAACGATCTACGAAACCAGACCACTTTCTTGGTTACAGTTTTATGGAAGAACCACCAATTTGGGGAAGCTAATTGAAAACTTGTAGATATGATGAGGGAGAGTTATCCTATTCAAATTTCTTCCAAGTAACAAATTTCGTGGTTAAAATGTAGTTTAATGGGATGTAGAACGTAACACCCAAATGTTTTTTATGTAATATTTTCTCTAAATAATTATTTTTCTTCAGTATAATTCTATCCACATAATTGTGAGTTTAAAAGAACCGAGATATTCCATTATTATAGAATTACAATTATATATTAGCTGTTAAGTCAACTAAAATAACTATAACTAACTTTTGAAAATGCCTTGTGAATTCATTGGCAATCAATTATTTATGAAAAAATATAAATAAATTAGATATTTGAATTTTTGATTGAATTAGTTTTTTAATTATATTAATGAGATATATATTTTTTATATACTTAAATTTTTTTTTTCATATTCATCCAATCAATATTTTTTTCACAGGGTATGAATAAAACCCTATATGATGTATAAAAACCAATTTTTTTAAAAGTTTAATACTACACCATTGAATGGAGAACCCCTTTTAAATTTATATTTTGAATCATTTATAATTTATATATGACCTAATAATAATTTTATTTTGAATAGGGATATAAAAATTTAATTTGGATTAATTTCTAATATTTTTCTGATAACTTTCATGTTTTGATAAATAGTAAAAATACACAAAAGTTTATTTAAAAATAATTTTTTTTGAAATAATTTAAATATTAAAATTATATTATTGAATTGTTTCAAAGTAAAAATAGAATATATTTTTACAATTTAATATTATATAGGTTATTTTACTTAATTTTACATAAAATTCATATATAAAACCGATTCAATCTTTTGAAATATTTTGACTATTAAAACATATTTTCTCATTTGTATTACAGGATTGATTTTAAATTAATTAATGAAAATTCATTGTTTTAATTAGGATTCCATATTTGGAATCAGTGGGTCCAAATTATGTAAATAGATTTATTTTATTTTTGGGCAATATGAATAGTTACTTCGGAAAATTATATTAACACCTTAAAAGGGTAAATCTGGTAATTAAGGGTAAAAGTAATATTATAACATTACCCTAAAACATTTATTAATACCATTGGATGATTTTAATTTTACATACAATATTCTTGGGTCGAAATGGTATCATTTAGAACCCACTTGGATGAGATCAGTACTTTTAATTTTTTTTAATGATAATTGAAATATGTCTCACTAAAACTTTACTAATTAAATTGTTTTTAATAAAAGGTTACACAACATATAAATTGGTTAATAAATACTCATTTTAAATCAAAATGTTTATTCTTGATCATGATTTTTTTTAAAATTTCATGTATATGAAAAATTAACTTAAAGACTTATACTTGGATGATGAAAAAATTAATTAATTGATGAGAAATCAATAAAACAATTTTCAGCAAAATATTAATAATAATAAAAAGTCCCCAAAACTTCACCAAAATTTATTAGTTGAGTATTTCAGTACAAAAATAATCCAAGGGTAGTTTTCTTTACCATTTTGAGGGTTATATAAGAGATTATGACACTTATATTATTTTATTTAATGTGAAGATATATTTGTCATATTAATGTTTTAAAAGAGCACAACATTTTTAATGTTAGGTTTTTAAGAAGATAACTGAGAATAAAAGTATTCTTTTGAAATATAATAAATTTATATTCATCATATTATTTTATTTTTACCTTTTATTCAACAAATAATAATATTAAATAATTACACAAAATTGAGTTACAAATTATTTTATTAATGAAGAGATCAAATAAAAGTAATTAATGATATTTTAATAAATTTAATTTGGGATAATAGTTATGTAAAATTATTTTTATAGATTACCTTGGCCATTTAAGGATATAATAAAATATTTGTATATAGGTTCACTTCTTATTTTTGAATTTTAAAAAATCCATGAAATAAATAGTGTAAAAATTGATACTATTGATATTTTTTCAAAATAAGGTTTTCTTAAATTTCGTTAAAATCATAATCTTTTTTAAAAAAGATATAATAAATCTTATATGTTCTAAATTATTCCTTTAAAGTCTAATTGACTTCAAATATTAAAATATTTTACACTTTTAAAATCTAAATATTTGTAACCCTAGTTAAAAATTAAATATAATAACTAAGTATTAATTAAAATGATAGTGATTAAATTTACATAAACACTTGTAAGAAATTTTTTGGTTTATGATATTACAACCCTATATCATCTCATATTTAAAATTGGGATATTTTTTATGTTTTTATGTGGGATTTTGTTTTATTATAAATTAATATTTTTAGGTTTCCAAAAGTACCCCTCACATCAATTATAAAAGGGCACTTCCTACCTCAACTCTTCAATTCATTTTGAGCCTTTATGATCAACCATAACATGACCA
The DNA here is from genome assembly GCA_963277665.1 of Viscum album. Taxonomy (NCBI): domain Eukaryota; kingdom Viridiplantae; phylum Streptophyta; class Magnoliopsida; order Santalales; family Viscaceae; genus Viscum; species Viscum album. Next base: position 171,119,591 of record OY728119.1, on the reverse strand, counting down.
GATACCATATAAAATTCCCAATAAACATTCTAGTGGTCTTGGTATACTAGAAATACTAGCTATATTGTTCTAAGAGGATATTTAAAGGAGGCACGTCGAAGAAGATGTAATATCATTTACCAATTCTTTCAAAGTTATTTCTTCATCTACTTCCACCTCATGAGTTGTTTTATTATAAAATAATAAATCTATAAGTACATATATATTTATAGGTTATTATGATTACTAAAAAACCTTATTTCACCTTCTACCCATCCTATGAAATATGAAATCACAACGCATGCGTACGTACAGCTTACCGTCTCCATGTTTTGGTGTAATCTATTTTCACCACCACCTTACATAGACGTGTATAATGATTGAATTAATATATATATATATATATATATATGATTAATATAAAATTGTATTTATTATTTTATAATATAAACCATCCACTTCATTTCCATTCAACAATTATGGGAATGATATCGTCGCTCAAGCGTATGTATAACATACCTTCTCCACAATACGATGTGATTCGTTCTATATAATCTTCCAAAAATGATGATTATATAAATTAATTGAATGAATAATTTTGATATATATTATAATAATAAATTTCTTTAAATGATATAACTATAACCTAAAAATAGGAAATAGAACTTATCTGACAAAACAGGCATAAGATCATAAAGCAGTTACTACCCGAATAATGAGTAAAAATGAAATTTTATTAACAAAAAGTTGAAAATATGATCATAAATGTTATCATAAAAATGATTATGATTTGAAGTGCCCAGATCAGTGTGAATCACTGAGAGGGGGAGGGGGTGAATCAGTGATCCTTTAAAACTTTTTACTAATTGATTCTTAATCAATTAATCCTCTATGGCTTGTTAAGGCCTCGATCCACTCTTCTTATGCCTCTCAACCTTTCCCGGATAATGCAGTAATGAAAAGGAACAGGACACAAGGATTTACAAGGTTTGGCACCAAAGGCCTACATCCTTGCCATGCTCTCCCAGCATGGATTCTCCCATTATAATCTGTTAGTATTACAATGGTCGATACAGCTTCCCACCGTATCTCTCCTGAGTCCCACAGGAGGGTGTTTATACTGCGTCCCACAGTGTTACCAGAGTCCCACTGGCCTGCTCCAGAATCCCACTGAAGACTTCTTCTCCCTGAGTCCCACAAGGTCTTCTCTTGGCTCCTCGAGTCACACGAGTAGCTCTTCTTCTCTTTAAGCTTCTTCAAGTATCTTCAGCAGTCTGGGATAAAGACTGCTGGCCTTTCTCTTCTTCTGATCACTTGTGGTGAACAGGTCTTCTCGTCTTGCTCGGGCTTTATCACCTTCTTCTAAGGATGACCCAGCTTCTCTCTTCAAGAACCTTCAACAGCCTCTGATAAGGTCTGTTGGTCTTTCTCAGCAACTTCTGATCACATCTGTTGATCAGGCTCTTCTCAAATACTAAAAACTCAGACAAACAATATCTTTCACTTCAGTCTGGCTTAGTCTCACTTCAAAACAACTTCATGCACTGAGTGCATGGCAACTCTGCATCCTCATGCACTGACTGCATGGCCTTCTCAAATATCTTCAAGAACCTCCTGGTCTTGGACAACTCAGATGCACACAGCCTGCTTTAGCTCTGTTCACGTGTGCATGTGCATGCATGCATGCATGCACTTCCCTTCTACTCTTCTTGTTGCAGTAGACCCACAAAGGGTATAATCCTTTAAGCACACACCTTCTCTCTTCCTTCACACACTTTGTTCTTATTGGTTACACACTTAAATGTGTGTTCTACTTTAGTGTGAGGTATCCTTCTTCTTCTCCTTCTTAGTGTGTACACACCACTTAGGCACACACTAAGGTTCGGCCTATTTGCTCTTTGCACACACTTCTTTCACTTTTTGCACACAAGTGATCTTGGCCTCTTCTTCTTGCACATAAATGGCTACGACCAACTTCTTGTTCACTATGCACACACACTGTCCACGACGAGGGTGTTTTCTCCTTTTAGCACACACACACTTGGTGTGTAATTCTCATCACCCGAATCTCCTACTGCCCATATGAAGGCGCGCAAGTGCTTGATGAGCCGCGACCTCTTCTTCTTCAACACTGCCACGCAATCCACAACAAACCACGAGAGCGCGCAAGTGATGCGGCTGCCTCGGGTCTTCCTGCCGCGCAAAGGGAAGGCGCGCAGGGGACCTCTCAATTCTTATTTCGCGCAAGAGGTGCGCAAAAGGATCCTTCTTCTTGTCACGCAAAGAAGTAGCGCGCAAGGAACTCAGCCGCGCAAGATAGTTGCTCGGGGCTTGAAACCTTCGCGAGGCAGAGAGATGCGCTCACGGGACAGCAGCTTTTCAACAATGTTTCAGCAAGCATAAACGAGAGCATGGGCTCTCCTTTTATAGGCAGAGAAGCCTCAGTCCATCCGCGTGTTAAATCTTGAATCACCGAAGATTTCGGATCTTCAAAATCTTTCCAAATTTTGATTTCTTTCCTCTGTTTCAACGCGGGTTCTTTTATTTATTATTTTCTTCACATGCATGCGACTTAGAACGCATGCACGGCCTCTTTAATACCTATCCATGTAGATCAACAACCCAAATGGCCTTCGGCAGCTTTTCTTGCCTCGGCCTCAACCAAAATAATTGAAACATTGCATGCTTGCCCATTTCTTTACATGGATCAGTTCTTTACGCTCTTACGAGCTCCATGGTGCCTTCGGCTTCATCAAAGGTGGCCGGATGCTCTACATACGGTGGTCAGAGACCCTCTGGTTCGAACGGAGCTCGCGGGGAGCCTTTGGCTGAGCTCGAGGAAGGAGATGCCTCAAAGCCGTCGGATCAGGCGATCGAATAACCTTGGACGGCCTGGATCAGATCACGAATGGCGCGATTAGATGAGCGGCTCGGATCTGGCGCGCGATCAATCGTGCGGCCAGGATGCGCTCCTAGGAATTTTTCAGCGTCCCACATCGAATCCGCGCGCGGGACTCTCGCGCTTTATCAACCTAGCGCTCCCATCAGCTCGGCAATTGAACTTCCAACCCTCTCAGTACTGCCCCGCACCGAGTTCTCCCTGCGGGCGCGCTCTGCACCCACTATGCACCTTCGGGCGCGCCACTGGCGCCCACTATGCACAGCTTGACACTTGCGGGTGCGCTCATGCGCCCCTACCGCGCTCCTTCGGGCGTGCCCCAGACGCCCATGCAGTGTCTTGGGTGTGCGCCCTGCCACCCTGGCTCGCCCCACGGGTTCCCCCATGGGCGTGGTGCCCTAGCGCCCATGCCTTGGGGTTGAACCCTCAAGGTGCCTTGGCTGGCCATATTTTTGGCAAAGGGACAGAATGTTACTTTGTCAAAAACAAAGTACTCCATATGAAAAATGCCCATTCTAAATGCCAAGCCATCTTCCTCTAAGCCATTCTTCTTCTACATTTTTCTTCTTCTTAAGAATTCCATTACTTCTCCTCATATGATCTTCATTATGGAATTCAAAAGGTTCATCTTCATCAACCGAACTCCTGAATCACATAGATCTTCAATGTTCTTCATTGATCCAATCAGAGATCAAATTGGATCTTCTTCTGATTCACATGCACTAAGAGATAGTGCATGGACTTCTTCAGCTCACTTCATCCACTTAGGAGATGTGGATGGATCCCATTCACTTCCTCATGCATTGTCAATACAATGCATGGTCTTCTAAAGCTTGTTGTGACATTGTATCCAGTTGATACAAGTTCTTGGAACTTAAAGATCAGTTCAACAATCGTCTGATATTCATAGAGAATGTTTCAACCACAACATCCTATGTTACTTAGTGAATCTCCTAAGTGACATGCATCTTAGTACCATGGCCATTCTCCATTCATTACCAACACCATCACAACCTTTGGCATTCACATCTTGACAATTCTTGACATCCATTCATTCTAAGACAACAACATGTCTCATTGACAACAAATGCAACACAATGCACTTCAATCTCCCCCGTTGTATTTGTTTTCAATACACTCCTTTAGCACATATGAATGGGTCAATATGTGTGCCAATATTTTCTCCCCCTTATTGGCAATCAAATGAAAAGGTGTGGTGTGGTACTCTTCCACAATATCTCTTCCTCCCTTCGAATAGCATCTTCTTGAAAAACACTAGGAGAGGGATGATGTCACATGTTCTTCTTTAGCAAAGAACCTTTAGTTGATCAACTCTAAGTCTACTTGGGCTAACCCGGTGTAGAAAACAAGAGTGATATAACCAAGGAACTCAATGCTGTCCAACATTAACAATACATGTGAGATCATGCTTAGGGGTTGAATTTTTTTCCAGATATTCAATGAATTGCTAAATCCTTCACATACTTCAAAAAACACATTAGAATGTTCAGGTGCAAAGATAAAGCTCCCCCTTTCATCTACTTTCTCAAGATGATATTAATTTCATAACATCATCTTCTCCAGATTGGCTCCCCCTCAAGGGGTGCACTCCATTCTGTCCAAACCATCCTCCAGTTGAGAATGATCATCATCTTCAATTCCCTGCAATTTCAGCACATGTAAATACCAATAGTATAAGGGAATAAGCTGGAACCTCCTTGGATCATCAATGTGAACAACAAGGTTGAGAATATTCTCTCAACCGAGATGTCCCATTTTCACCATTCTTCACACTTGCACATTTGATCTTCAATGATGTTGGTGCTGGTGTGGATCTCAATACATCTTCATGTGAAATATTCTTCTTCCCTTTTGCCTTATCAATTGCCAGAACTTCATCTTCAGCTCTTTGCAGATCTTTGGCAAGTTGCAACTGATTTGGCCATATGACTAGTAAGTCACTTGGAAGTGTGGCCTCAGCTCTGGATATTCTACATGGTTCCTTTGATGCTTTCAAGCTACCTTTCTTAGGCAACTTGTTTTCAACCAATCCCTTCTGCTTCATCTGGATTGATTGTCTGTTTGAGTACAGTCTTCCTCTATTGAATTTCATGGCTTCTTTACAAAGATCCATGATATATCCATTCTTTCCATAGTAGAAGCATGTTTTCTTCGTGGTCCTTCTGGATGCATCACCCTTCTGGGATTTAGACTCCAAGGACTTCTCTTCCTTTTTCAACATCTTCTTGTGAGCATTGTCACCTTTCTTCTGTTTGCTTCCCAAGGATTCTTTCTGAGCCAGGTTCTGTGATCTTTTCTTCTTTTGATCTCTGGATACAGTTGGAGATTGACATGTATCTATTTGACCACTTTTGCACACATCCCAGATGTTGTCAAGCAATCCAAATCTGTTAGCAGTAAACAGATGTCTCTGGACCTGTGGATGTTGCTTCTTTTCCTCTGGCTTGCTCCCCCTAGGCATGGGCTTCCTCTGTGCTTTGGCATTCAGTGGATTGTACCAACAATCCTTTGCACAATGCCCATACTTGTTACAACACCAACACTCACCCACAAATATTGACCTCTTCAGTCCTTCTGATTGTTGGGTACTTGTCTTGAATTGTTGTGCTGCTTCAGGAGAGCTCTGCTTCTTCATTTTCTTCATCCATACTTGTTTGGAATTATTTTTCCATCCTGCACTTTTTGTGGAAACACAATTAGAAGCATCAGTACAAGATGGTATGGATGGTACCTTCTTTCTAGAAGATGTCTCCCTTTCATTAGAGGATGTCTTTCTTTTAGAATCATCCTTCTCAAGGCATACTTGAGTAGCAACATTTCTTCTTTCAGCTGACTGGGAGGATTCAGCTTTGGGTGATTGCAGATTTTTCAATATCACCTCTAATTCAAAGCATTTCATGTTGAGGGAGTTCTTCTCATCCTCAACCAATCTTAGCTTACCTTCCCAATTCTGTTTCAGCTGTTCCATCTGGTCATCATGCACCTTCTTTATTTCATGCAATGAGTTATCAAGCTCCTTCACCATTTTGACTTTGTCTTCGAGTTGAGCATCTCTGACATTCATTGACAATTTATGCCTCTTTTCCAGTGCATGGAAAACATCTTTGACCAATATCATAAAGAATTATTTATCAGAAAGTCTTCTTTGCAATTCTTCAGTAGTTTCTTAATATCTTTCATTGCAAAGGGAAACGGTTTCATCTTTAGCCTTCACCAGCTTTCTGAGAGTGTTGGTTATGCCAACCCTTTTTGCCAATTGATCTTCCATTTCATTGGATTCTTCTTATAACTGTGATTTTTATTCTTGAAGATCAAGGATGCCTGTAGCTATACACATTGCCACTTCCTTGGGGACTGTCTTCTGAAGATATTCGATTGCATTTTTAAGATCATTCATTATTCCAACTTCATCACAGCTAGGACAGGCTTTCTTCATCTTCTTGGCCTGTTTCTTCTTTCTATTTTTCTGAGTCTTGGCAGATATCTCCATTTGAGGGTGGTTGCTCATTTCCTCAAATCTGCACTTCATAAAGACTCCCTTGGATCTTTTAGAGGTAACCTCGCTCTGATACCAATTGAAGTGCCCAGATCAGTGTGAATCACTGAGAGGGGGAGGGGGTGAATCAGTGATCCTTTAAAACATTTTACTAATTGATTCTTAATCAATTAAAACTTTATGTCTTGTTAAGGCCTCGATCCACTCTTCTTATGTCTCTCAACCTTTCCCGGATAATGCAGTAATGAAAAGGCACAAGACACAAGGATTTACAAGGTTCGGCATCAAAGGCCTACATCCTTGCCATGCTCTCCCAGCATGGATTCTCCCATTATAATCTGTTAGTATTACAATGGTCGATACAGCTTCCCACCGTATCTCTCCTGAGTCCCACAAGAGGGTCTTTATACTGCGTCCCACAGTGTTACCAGAGTCCCACTGGCCTGCTCCAGAATCCCACTGAAGACTTCTTCTCCCTGATTCCCACAGGGTCTTCTCTTGGCTCCTTGAGTCACACGAGTAGCTCTTCTTCTCTTTAAGCTTCATCAAGTATCTTCAGCAGTCTGGGATAAAGACTGCTGGCCTTGCTCTTCTTCTGATCACCTGTGGTGAACAGGTCTTCTTGTCTTGCTCGGGCTTTATCACCTTCTTCTAAGGATGACCCGGCTTCTCTCTTCAAGAACCTTCAACAACCTCTGATAAGGTCTGTTGGTCTTGCTCAACAACTTATGATCACTTCTGTTGATCAGGCTCTTCTCAAATACTGAAAACTCAGACAAACAATATCTTTCACTTCAGTCTGGCTTAGTCTCACTTCAAAACAACTTCATGCACTGAGTGCATGGCAACTCTGCATCCTCATGCACTGACTGCATGGCCTTCTCAAATCTCTTCAAGAACCTCCTGGTCTTGGACAACTCAGATGCACACAGCCTGCTTTAGCTCTGTTCACGTGTGCATGTGCATGCATGCGTGCATGCACTTACCTTCTCCTCTTCTTGGTGCAGTAGACCCACAAAGGGTATAATCCTTTAAGCACACACCTTCTCTCTTCCTTCACACACTTTGTTCTTATTGGTTACACACTTAAATGTGTGTTCTACTTTAGTGTGAGGTATCCTTCTTCTTCTTCTCCTTCTTAGTGTGTACACACCACTTAGGCACACACTATGGTTCGGCCTCTTTGCTCTTTGCACACACATCTTTCACTTTTTGCACACAAGTGAGCTTGGCCTCTTCTTCTTGCACATAAATGGCTACGACCAACTTATTGTTCACTATGCACACACACTGTCCACGGCGAGGGTGTTTTCTCCTTTTAGAACACACACACTTGGTGTGTAATTCTCATCACCCGAATCTCCTACTGCCCATATGAAGGCGCGCAAGTGCTTGATGAGCCGCGACCTCCTCTTCTTCAACACTGCCGTGCAAGCCACAACAAACCACGAGAGCGCGCAAGTGATGCGGCTGCCTCGGGTCTTCCTGCCGCGCAAAGGGAAGGCGCGCAGGGGACCTCTCAATTCTTCTTTCGCGCAAGAGGTGTGCAAAAGGATCCTTCTTCTTGTCACGCAAAGAAGTAGCGCGCAAGGAACTCAGCCGCGCAAGATACTTGCTCGGGGCTTGAAACCTTCGCGAGGCAGAGAGATGCGCTCACGGGACAGCAGCTTTTCAACAGTGTTTCAGCAAGCATAAACGAGAGAATGGGCTCTCCTTTTATAGGCAGAGAAGCCTCAGTCCATCCGCGTGTTAAATCTTGAATCACCGAAGATTTCAGATCTTCAAAATCTTTCCAAATTTTGATTTCTTTCCTCTGTTTCAACGCGGGTTCTTTTATTTATTATTTTCTTCACGTGCATGTGACTTAGAACGCATGCACGGCCTCTTTAATACCTGTCCATGTAGATCAACAACCCAAATGGCCTTCGGCAGCTTTTCTTGCCTCGGCCTCGACCAAAATCGTTGAAACATTGCATGCATGCCCATTTCTTTACATGGATCAGTTCTTTACGCTCTTATGAGCTCCATGGTGCCTTCGACTTCATCATAGGTGGCCGGATGCTCTACATACGGTGGTCGGAGACCCTCTGGTTCGAACGGAGCTCGCGGGGAGCCTTCGGCTGAGCTCGAGGAAGGAGATGCCTCAGAGCCGTCGGATCAGGCAATCGAATAACCTTGGACGGCCTGGATCAGATCGCGAATGGCGCGATTAGATGAGCGGCTCAGATCTGGCGCGCGATCAATCGAGCGGCCAGGATGCGCTCCCGGGAATTTTTCCGCATCCCACATCGAATCCGTGCGCGGGACTCTCGCGCTTTATCAACCTAGCGCCCCCATCAGCTCGGCAATTGAACTTCCAACCCTATCGGTACCGCCCCGCACCGAGTTCTCCCTGCGGGCGCGCTCTGCGCCCACTATGCACCTTCGGGCGCGCCACTGGCGCCCACTATGCACAGCTTGACACTCGCGGGTGCGCTCATGCGCCCCTACCGCGCTCCTCCGGGCGTGCCCCAGACGCCCATGCGGTGTCTTGGGTGTGCGCCCTGCCGCCCTGGCTCTCCCCACGGGTTCCCCCATGGGCGTGGTGCACTAGCGCCCATGCCTTGGGGTTGAACCCTCAAGGTGCCTTGGCTGGACATATTTTTGGCAAAGGGACAGAATGTTACTTTGTCAAAAACAAAGTACTCCAAATGAAAAATGACAATTCTAAATGCCAAGCCATCTTCCTCTAAGCCATTCTTCTTCTACATTTTTCTTCTTCTTAAGAATTCCATTACTTCTCCTCATATGATCTTCATTATGGAATTCAAAAGGTTCATCTTCATCAACCGAACTCCTGAATCACATAGATCTTCAATGTTCTTCATTGATCCAATCAGAGATCAAATTGGATCTTCTTCTGATTCACATGCACTAAGAGATAGTGCATGGACTTCTTCAGCACACTTCATCCACTTTGGAGATGTGGATGGATCCCATTCACTTCCTCATGCATTGTCAATACAATGCATGGTCCTCTAAAGCTTGTTGTGACATTGTATCCAGTTGATACAAGTTCTTGGAACTTAAAGATCAGTTCAACAATCGTCTGATATTCATAGAGAATGTTTCAACCACAACATCCTATGTTACTTAATGAATCTCCTAAGTGACATGCATCTTAGTACCATGGCCATTCTCCATTCATCACCAACACCATCACAACCATTGGCATTCACATCTTGACAATTCTTGACATCCATTCATTCTAAGACAACAACATGTCTCATTGACAACAAATGCAACACAGTGCACTTCATGATTATAGAATGAATCCGTAACATTATTTTAATCATTATACAGGTGGTTCGGATACATATGAATCATGTCAGACATAAGTTACGAGAAAACGTTTCAAATTTTATTTTTTCTGAGGTAGTTTTTTGTAAGTATTTACTTTGGTGTATTTATCATCCATGTCCATGTTTTATAAATATTAATTTAAAAATATTCTTTACATCCATATATCATTTTACCCATTGGTTAATTTTTACTAAATGGTATGAATAGAATACATTATCAATTTCTGTACAAGGTATTTTTTGAATTATCTAGAAAAAGTATGAGAAAAATGTTTTTAACCCGTACAACATGAATGGATTTTTAAACATCCATAATTCCATATTTATTTGAATCTTCCCCTTAAATATTACAAGTTTATATTTAAAAAAATTATTTCTTCTAAAATTGTGTTGCATTTTGAGTATGGAAATCGTTTTTGAAGGAGAAAGGATATTTTTCTCAGGAATTAATTTCATGTGTGTTATCAAAATTAATTTCCATATATGATGAAACTCTTTAAATAGGGTTATATTTATATCCCTATTGTTACTAAGATTTTATTTCAGGTCATTTAATAAATCCATTTGTTTTATATCAATTATGATGGAATGATGTTTCAGAAACCCATTTTATTTCATATGTTATGCTATGGTGAATTTTTTTATGTTTTTGTTGAACACATTAGAATGATTTCATTATGATATGGGTGGGACCTATATCTCCCAACAATTAATTGGGTAAATATTTAAATCTAATGAGATAGACTTGGATGCATGAAAAGAAAATCAGGTTCAGTAATACAGGGCTGGAATGAGGAGTGAACTCAGTTAAGTGATAGAGTTTGTCCACTATTATGGTCTTAACAGTAGTCCATGACTAACATGAAATTATTTTATATTCTTATGTGTATATTCAATTAAATTTCATGTTTTATGTTAAGACTATTAGGTTCACATTGAACTTTTATGATTTATCCCATAACATGATATAATGATCTTTTATATCCAAGATAATATTTTCAAAAGATATGTTCCTATGATTATGATGTGATTAATATTTCCCTTATTTACCCTTATTGAGCATTTGAGATAACCCTTTTATATATTTTCCCCAGGTTATGAAGAACGGTATTAAATATGATATGTCAAATGGAGTCTAGTTATGATGAAATAAGTGGGAGACAATGTGGATGATTTATGAACTAGTTATTTAGGTTTACCAGTTTCTAAATACACTAATCATATACTATCCTAGCATGGATTTTGTTATGTTATGTAATACATACTCTTAAATGACTATTTAATATCTATATATAAATTATGGGTTTTTTATAATATTAATAACATTCACTAACGCATAATGCATTAATGAAATTCTGTTAGTATCTTTCTAATATTGTCTCCTTTTGTGTCTTTCATGAGACATTCTTCTCATATAAACTAAATTCTCAAGATCTATTTGATAGATAGTAACCTAAATGGATCCCTTGTATAGTTTATCTATTCATTTACTTTGTTTCTTCTTCCCTAATATGGATAAAATTGACTTTCATTGAGGAGGGGACTATATATGTGAAAAATCCCCCAGCTCTACAGGCTATGGATGTTCCTTTTAATCTTCCTGAAACATTCAAAATTTTGGTTATTAAATTCAAAGGATGATTTAAAAAATCCCCCAGCCCTGTAGGTTGGAGTGGATCCGAGCTGATATGGCTGAGATTAGCACAACACATCTTCGAATTTTACAAATTCTAGTTCGAACATTGGCTGAATGAATTATCTGAAACAACTTAAATTCCCAATTTTGTAAGAACATTGTGATATTTTAGAAATTTTCACAATCTGATTGATGAAAACCGCTAAGAGATAAGCCTTCTTAATGTTCTAAGATGATTGATTAAAAATTATCTTGCAACATTATCTCATTGATCTTGACTTTGATGAGAGCTAGTCGAGGCCGATGCTTGAGCATATATTTGATTACACACAAAATCTATTGATTGTAACCAACCATGGGAAATAACATTTCTTCAGACCACATTTGGTAGAATTTTCTGATTTTTGAGTGAAGTGAAATGAAATGCACCATTTGGACCCTATCTTTTGATACAATCACAAGATGGGGTATTAGTAATTAACTGTTGTATCCTCTTTAGTGAATCGAGGCATGCATAATAGAAGGTTTCCTACTTCTTCTCAACCATTGGATGTCAGAAAACAAAGAGAGATTCTAAGTCAATTTGGTATTGTAACCCTTATATTACCATAACATGACTTAGATATTAATCATATAGAAATACCTTGGCTTTCAGATGATGAAGTATCTTCCATAATTTTCAGTGGATATTATGAAAACAATATTCTACAATTAATTATGGAATGTTGTATTGAGAGGTTACTAAAATATAGAACATGACTATTATTTTACCCTTATCCATCTATTTTCTCATACTCAACATATCTGCATCATCTTTTTCTAGAGGTTCCTAAACTTGGTCTGACTAGAGTGGACAATTCTCAACAGCATTATATAAACAATAGGATCATTTCTATTTTCCTCTTCTATATTAGAAGACAAATGACACAATTTATGTATGTAGAATGACCTTAGATTTGGGATATATTTTGGTTGAGAAATTATTTAACCTATTAGTAATAAGGTATCAGACATGACTGACCATATGTTGAAAAGTGCCTCATTATAATATGGATTTCTCATCACTACATTGTCAATTAGATAATTATCTTGAAAATGTGAAACACTAATGCGAAGAGAAATATTTCAAGGAATTATATCATGGGGGGACCACAATGGTGTTTTATAGAAAGGGATAAATCCTGTTTCCCCTTTTTCTTTTTTCCACACGAAGGGGTTTCATGGCTCTTTTTTTAGAGAGAGGTACTCTAAATTTACCAAATTTTCATGAAGAAAGCCTTCATGATGAGGTGTCTAATGGGGAAATTCAGAATTACTACTACTCCTCCCATAATTTGGTAATGGGAGTGTAGGATCTTGAGATGCAATAGATAAATGTCTGAGGGCTTCACGAACTCCATTATTAAGAGGATCTCGATCATAGATTGACTCTTGATTTCCCAACTGTGCTTGGTGAGACTTCTTCTTAGATGCTCTTTTACACATAGTGGGGTCTACATTCTAGGGGGTAGTTATCACGGCTAGGTGTATGTGCCTTCCATGGAGTGTTCATCAGAATTGGATGATTATATCTAATTTTATATGGAGTATGTTCCTGATCTGGTTTTCCGAATGATATGGGGCTAAGCCCCATTACCATCTAGGACTAGAATAGAGTTATGTATCTACACAAGGATGGCATGCTGACAAGTCATCCTAGATGTGGGGAAATATTATGTGTTTTTCCCCATGGTATTACTGAATATTACATTATGATATTATAGTAGGCTTCCAGAATATGGGTAGGAATTTCCATCTTCCCTTTCACCATTGCTAAATTCGTTTTGGTAACTTCAGATGTAGGAATGAGAATATACATCCATTTTGTATCTAGAGTTGGTTTATATGCCTACTCTTTTCCTCCCTTTACTATCATTGGATACTAATAGTACTCATGTATAGTGGTATAGAGTTGAGTCATCCCTAGGTTTGTAGTGGATGCTTTCTTACTGACTTCTCTGGGTGCTTCCCAATGAGACTGATGGAAGAATTGATGAATGCTAGTAGGTGTATATTCCTGCTGGATGTTTTCTTCCAAGAATAGTTGATGGGATTATTTTTATATTGACGGATGAGGCTGCCAGTAGGATTGGTGAGTGAAAGAAAGTGTTTGTTCCTGCTTACCAGTTGCCTCCATATTTTATTTACGGGCTTCCTTGAATGCAGTCAGACGAGTTTGCTGAATGGATGTTAGTTTTTAAGAAAGTGTATGTGCCTGACCATGGTACACCACAGGATTTAAAAGTCAAGATTTTTTTCTATCCTCTAGTGGAGTCTACTGGATGAAATAATTAATTCAGAAGGATATATGTTCCCATTCATTATTTTCCACCAAGGTATGTTGATAGAATTCTCTGAAGGGGGAAAAACTATGAACTTGATCTATGTTGTCTGGATGTTGTCCATGGTGGTTCTTCTTGTATTCCTAGGTCTTATGGACCATGTCTAGACAAATGGATCGAACAACCTATCATGTTGGGGGTTCAATACTACACGATTTTGTTGGAAATGATTGTTGGTGGGAGCCTTTGGGAAGGACAAATGTATCTTGGAGTTAATGCCATGAGTTACCTCTTGATCCTCATTCCAATAGTGTGGGAGGGACCGATTATTGTATTGTGTGGATAAGGACCTAAAACAGTTATTGGAACCATCTAATTATTGACCATCGGTCATCGCTGACCACACGATCAAGGGTTTTTGTTTACATGGAGAGCCTATCAGGTAGAGTCTAGGGTTGGTACAGTAACGTGTTGACTGTATTCCCTAGCCAATACATTTGAGACCCAGTGTTGAAGATGCTAAGTTAGTGATGATTTTATTTGAGAGGAAGAGGATCCATCTTATTCCAATGTCGAAGCATTCACTAGTGTATAATTTAAGGAATCCATTTGGAGTGAAGGGAGTTATGAAAAAACTAATAAATAAAAACAATGGACTTAATGAAAGAAAAATATTTTAGATAGAAAAATGAATGATTGATTCCTTTGTATGGCCTTAATTTATCAATTGAAAGGTGGCTAACATATGAGATACACTATTAACTAGGTTAAAGATTTGTTTCGGGTTCACTATTTTTGTTTTTCCTCCCTTAGAATGTGTGTTCTAGTTAGGAATCAGTACATCTAGGTAGTTTCCATTGGATTTATTTATGGAACCAGAAACAAAAAACGGTTCATTATCTAACGGGACCTTCTTTCCAAAGGTAGGCATTCATTAAGTTTGGACTTATGATAATTAAGAACATACATTGGTCGACAAGATGGGAGGTCAGACTTATCACACCCTTTTGGTGGAATTATTTCCTACTCCAAGTCTCTCTTGTAGATTAATGATATTTCATGTGAATATTTATTAATTTACCGAGTAGAAAATATAATTCCTTCAACATTTGATTTAAAATTATAGCATGTGTGAAATTTAGAATCATTCGAAAGTTTTTAAGGTTCTTCATTAATGGAGTAATCCATATGTATTTGATGTTCTCCATCAATGGTATCCTCTCATATACTATTTAGAAATTATTTTAACCATTTTTATGGTAATACGGTTTTTAAGCTACTTAGTGGGGAAATCTAGAATTTACTATCATCCATGGAGATGGATTTTTTTTAGTTAGGTATCGTACCAATAAAGATGCTACCTACATATCCTTTTGAAAGGAATTAGAACCCTCATAGTTTAGTGCCCCTTAATTGGACACACCATACCTACTATGGCCATGTGATAGAGACCTAACCATATAGTTTAATGTCATGTGGTGAGGTCATCTAAGTGGAAGGTTCTTAGACACTGATTTGTGTGGGAATTATACATAAGTATCCCTAGACACCTGAAAGAGATAAGAGTTTCCTAGATGGATTACACCCTATTAAGAATATGGCTCAGGAAGAACAGGGTTGTTTTGGAGTGTTGGGATTGAGCCTCAAGGAGGCTTCCTACATATCCCATTCAGATGGGAATCCAAGCCCACATAGTTTAGTGGGTCTCATAAGAGAGTGTATTCCTTTGAGAGAAATTGGTTTGGGATTAAATCTTAAAAATAATTCCTTGGTGATTTTGGAGATTAATATTGGATTTAATCTTAAGGAGGATTCCCCTTTATGGATGAAATAAGATGGATCTCGGGCCTTTGGAAGGCTTTCTATGTATCCAAATTTTTATGGTAATCAGATTTATCATAGTTCATTCATGTGATACTTTTTTTGAAAATGTTGTGAACATAACAAATCCCAATTTCCACATGATTCATGCTCGGTGTGAGAAACATAAGGATGTAAAAGATTCAAAAAAAATGCATACACACTTTTCCTCTTTCACTAGTAGAAGAGGACGAGCCTGTGGCGGTGAGGGTGGAAGTGGTCAGGGAAAAGAACCTTCCCTCTCTTCACTTTACAATAGATAATGTCCTAATGTAAGTAAGTAGTGGAAGTGAATGAAGTAGAGAGGATCAAGATAGTAACCTTCTTTATGAATGGATGTGAGCTTACACTAGGATAGTTTCCCTATGAGGTTTAGATGGGGATTACTCCTAAGGAGGATTCTCATTTGAAATTGGTGTGGGATTAATCCTAAAAAGGATGCCCATTTGAGAATTTTTTTGTGATTACTCATCAGGAGGATGCACTGGTCTACTACACAGGTGCGGTGCGTTGGTCCACTACATAGGTGCGATGTGCAAGTTCACTATGCAGGTCCGTTATGCAGGTCTGCTGTGCTAGTCCATTGTGTAGGTCCTTGGCATAGGTGTCATGTTCTAGACCCTGAGGGGACTTTGATCTAGTTTCCCCCTTTAATTATCTCCTCACTCATGTTTAATAGAGCCACGTGAGAGTTTTATAGGACCTGGGAGAAGGAGCTATGCAATGAGAGCTCTGAGGAATCATTCGAATTTTTAACCTATCAAATGGATAACCTAGGGATCATGTTTATAGTCATGGAGGGGGTTGGATGAAATGAAGTTGACTGTATAGGTCCTCCACACATGTCTATTATATAGGTCTATTTCAAAGGTCCATTATGTTGGTCCACTACGCAGGTCCTCCGTGTAGTTTCATTGAGTTGGTCCATTGCGTAGGTCCATTGCGTAGGTGAGGAAACTCCCTTTTTTGAAATTTATCCTTCTTCTGAGATCCAAAAATTTTGATCTGTAAGACTTTTTGGGCTCCATGACTAGTCAAATCAAAACTCTTGAAGATATATAAACATTATGATATGTTTAACACACCAACTCTTCTCGGATGAAACTCATAAATTGAAATTTAATTAATTAAAACCTTTTCATCGTCGATCTTGGGATTCCAAAAACAACTTTTTGAAGGGGGTATCTTTCCACATATCCCTAATTTTGGAGAAGTTTTTTGGAAGATAGAAATTCATACTGCTTATTCTGCCTTCATGGTGAATCATCTTTACTCATACTTTACATTGGTGGTCTATGTGACAATCATATCATCAATTTTATGTAGATGTTAATGAAACAAATTTGTTGTGTTCAATAGTGTTTGAAACACAACATTTGTACCGTTATGATGGAATGGGTATAAAAAATTAAGGTTTACCACATACAATATTTGAAACATAGAACCTGTGTTTGAATTTCATTCAAATTCATCTGTTATGTTGACCCCGAATGGCAAGAGAGCCAACATGTAATGCAACCAAGACAATAGGGGTTCCATTCAGACATGGAATAGGATGAGGATCCAAATAAGGGGATCATGAAGCATGGAATATGGAGTTATGGAATGTACAAATGGATTCAAACTCATTCAGAACTACTCCATTGTGGATTAGAACACATTAGTGTAAGCGTATTGGTATGGAGAAAGACTAAAAATATATTCCCAATGAATTATCATAGATACTTAATGATATATGAAAATGATAACAATGTGGTAGTTGACCAACACTGTGAAAGAGAACATTAGGTGAGGTCCTGACACATTTTTCAGTTTTACATCAATTAACCGAGGATGATAGATTCATAGTTTTAATATCATAAGATAAGTAATATTCCTGGAACATTTTAACATCATGCGATCATGACACATACAATAGGTTTAAATCATGTGACTATGATGTTTCACACAATTTTATTTTATAAATAATGGAACCTTGAAAATAGTTTTAAGTCATGTTTCATGGACTTATATAATATTTTTTCCATTTTTATTTGTGCCGCATCAGAGAAATAAACTAGTTGTGAATGACAGACATAGATGCTTTCATACCACCCACGTAATAGGAAATAGATGGATGATGATATGAATGGGGAACAAGGAGGCCCATGCCACACCACACATCCCCAGAGGATTCACATGAATTTTGAAGTATTTCTTGAACATAGATTACAAGTTTATGATCATAGATATTGAACAATTTTCAAATAGTATATGTTTATGTTTCATAGAATATAGGATTTTAGTTTAAGGTGTAAGATCTTCGACCAAGGCAATGGGGATTCCCACAATAGGCATATATGGTGTGGAGAAGTGACAAAACCAATACGAATGAGGGTATAGGAGGCCTAGGGACACACTATACTTTACCTATGAGGCTCTTAGTTTAGAGTTACATATTTTAGATCATGATTCCTTTGTTCTACTCAACCACATTGGTACACACCGCACCATAACTCCTAAGCCTTTGAAAGCTATGTTCAGGGTGGGAAATAAGGACTTGTAAAGGTGTTTACCTCACATGTGTAAGAAAACATTAGTAGTGACCCCAATGGTGGTCTTCCACTATGATATATGGGAGTAAAAAATATAGGTTGATACATTCAAGGTCAATATGAATGGGTGACTGGTGATCAAGGAACGACTATTTACCATGTTCAAAAAACAGGGACCACAACCATACCTGTCATGAATAGGGAGATGAAATGCATGATCAACCATTGACTGAGAATAAAACATAGGATCTATTATTTTCTTCCATATAACCATTAGGTTATTGGCTTATCATGAGAGGTGATCCGAAACTTTCAAGAGACCATCACCATTAGGGGGTACATCTAGATTTGAAATATGATAGAAACATAAATCGAGAAAGGCTCAAAGTGTTAAACATGGTGTATTAGAGATTGGGAGTAAAACCTATGATTTGATAATAGTTTAAGGTAATAATTCATGTACTATAGGTTTAATATTAGTTTAGGTTCTTAAAACAAGTTCTATGTGTTCATAGTTTATGTTCATTGAATATGAACCAATGAGTATTGTCTAAAGAGGATATGTGTAGTGTAGTGTTGTGATAAACCCAACATGAATGAAGACCAATGGGACCAACAACACACACAAAAAATCCACATATGACTCTCATATAGTTTAAAGTAGTTATTCATGGACTATTACTGAGGCCATGGAGATAAAGTTTTTTTAAATTTGGGGCCAGACCTAAAGACAATGTGTTTGTGTGTCGTTACATATTCCATAAGGATGGGAATCAAGCCACACGTAATTCTAGAACACATCATGGTGAAGGGCCAACACTAGTGGGGTCAATCATTTCAAGTGAGGGAAATGAGGTGTCCCATGATTATCGTTAGTCTTCCTTAATTTGTTTTGGTTGGGACATCGTTTAATATCATGTGTTTAGGATGTTAAGACCTAATTTATGGTCATTGAATTTGGACCATATTGGATCATATTCCAAATGGGTGTGTTTTATGAGGAGAATTAATATTCCCAACATGAATAGGGACAAGGAAGACCAAAACCACACTACATATTCCCAGTAGATTACCACATGTACGTTAAAGACAAGATGCATGGACATTGTGTGGCCAGTTTAGGGTCTTGTTGTCTTGACCATAAACTCTTGGTTTAAGGTTTTATAGTTTGTAAAATGTCATTGGAACTCCTAAAATGGAAATGTGTAACATGGTGGAATAATAATCCAAATGTGAATGAGGACCATGGAGGACCACATGCCACATATGCATTCTCAAGGAGGCATGTATATATTTTAGATTCATGATTCATGTATTAATTTGAGACCATGGGAGAAAAGTCTGACAAGCTTATGATTAGACCTGAATAAAAAATTCATGGGTGTCACTACATATCCAATAAGTATAGGAATAAAGACACACGAAGTTCTTAAATAAAATATCCTTTCATAGGTCTAATCCATACATAGAACGGGGGAATTTTTTTATTTTTTGGGGGGTGGATGGACTTGGATATAAAATCTAGACATCATTACATATCCTCTATGGATAAAAATCAAGTCGTTCATAGTTATCAAATATGGAATAGTGTATGGATAATGAAGGGGGATATTTTTTATAGAGAGAGAAAATTATGTTGTTGTGTGTTTTATCACCATTAATCTAGGATAATGGTTGCTACATAGTTTATCGACATGAAACTATGACGTTGGTGTTATGAAGTGTATCATCGTGAAAATTTGATGTTAACAACACAATTTAATATCTGTTGAATCGAAGATGGGGAGAAATAATAAAAAGGGTGGGTGTATGTTGCGTGAAAACTATAACCCAATGTAAATGAGGACCTATGAGGCCCAACGCCTAACCACACATGCCCATGGAAAACATTCAAACCATTTGAATTCATGATGGGTTGACTTGAACTTTTAGTTTAATGTCATACAGGTCGCACTCTAGAGTCTTGAAATAGTTTAAGGTGATAATTCGTGGACCTCATACAAGGAGATTAATGTCATTTCACTTGGACAAATGGATATTATTTTAAGTTCATAGTGTTATTACCATGGGTAAATGGCTTCTTGAGACTGGTAAGGTGGAATAGTTGAGTGACAATCTTGATGTGAGTTGAGACCAAAGGGGTCCAATGCCACACCACATATTTTAAAGAAGAAGTGAATACATTTTAGAGTGGTTATTCATGGATTGGGGATCTTATTTTAAGGTTATATAGTCCAAACCATGATATCCTAATATGTAGAATTTCTTGACAAAACTTGTCATTCATGAGAGGAGTGATGCGCTCTCCATCCATTGTGATGAAATAGTTTTCACCATTAGGATAGAACTTTTTTATGATATAATGTATTTCCAACATTGTATCCAACATTTATTTAATTATTCCAAGTATCATTGGTGTCCTGAGATCTAATAATATTTTACCCTAGTTGATGGAATGGAGGTAAAATTTCTTATTGGATTTCCACAGTATCTTAATATAGTGCCTCTCTTGATTATGTAAGGCTGACATCCTATTATCTTCAAGGTATTTCATCTCATATAGATGGAATTATACAATTATTTCTAGAATATTTTCATCACAGAAAGGTTTTCAGAGTGATGGAAACTAAATTTCAATGGGAAGGACTACCTTCGTGTACACCAGGGAATATGTAGTAACCTAGTGGAATTGGGAGTCATCGTCCAATAATCCCAATGATTTTTGGAAAGATTATCCCCCCAAATCTTCTTTTTTTTTCCAACCATCTCCTGTAAAATTTTGGAGAGTTTTTTGTTGAATGGATCAATCTTTCCATTTTCTTACACAAGATAGTGAGCTGTATGGTTGGAAAAGTTGTTGTACTTTGTGTATGACCTCTTCATCTCAACTTCTCATAAGTTTTTTTCACTTTCGTTTATAATTATGTTTGGAATCCCAAATAGATGGATGATATAAGAGCTCATGAATTTAAAAACTGATCTATCTGTGAATTTCTTGAGGGGGATATCTTCTATGAACTTGGAGAATAAATTTTTCATTATCATAATGAACCTACATTGGTGAGATATAACTGGTGGATATAGTCCCATGAGACCAAGACCCCATGATTACAAGGACCAATAATACATGGTCATATGGAGGGGATCTAGGGATCTATGAAAAATGTTGGCATGAATCTGGCACACATGACACATCTTAGAGAACTTGATACAATCATACACCATAGTGGGCCAGATGTAGCCCATCCATCGAATATGGTGGGAGAGATTCAACCATCCTTGATGTTCATCATAGGACCTGGCATGAACATTATATATAACAAATTTTATCTCATCTACTTGAAGGAAAAAAGAGGATAATTCCATTAAACACATGTTGGTTGAGAGTTTTCTCAATGTTTGGCCCACTCTGCAGGTTGAATTGTTTTGTATGTCGATGGATTTGGTCACAGTGGTATTGATATTTTGGGATAGTTTTATGCTATAGATACTTATCAAAAGGCTTTTTCCAATTAGATATTTTTTCCATTGTAGGGAAATATGTGGGTCCCAATTAAGAAGCACTGGTGGTCATTTAATTGTTCTAATAGTTATCATCATCATCTAGAATGATGGGAGTAATGACCCTTCTGTGTGCCACATGAATGTGGAGGTCATCCTTATTTGGATCTACAATATATGAGGCTAATCTAGATAAGGAATATGCTCGACCATTCTACAACTGAGGAACATGAGTCACCTCTGTCTAATAGGAGAACATGTCCATCAACTGGAAAGTACGCTCCATAAAAGGCACTACCTAGAGATTCCTAATGATATAATCACAATTGATTTTCTTGGTGACTAAATTTGAGTCTACCTTCACATGAAATCTAGAAACAATAATCTCAAGATACATGTCAATACCATTAATTAGAGCCTAATACCCAACCTCATTGTTATTGAAGCCTTCTTATAGTAGGAATGAGTAGTGGAGAACAATAGTTTCCCGTGTGGTGAAGGAAATCACTAGGTATACTCTATTGATCTTGGGATTGTTGAGCCTTATGCTGGTTGGGATCTGTGAGGAACCACTAATATGAATCATCTGGCAAGGAATGTCTGGGTACACAAATACGATAGCCTCATTTGGGAAACTGACATCTAGATGTGATTCTTCATTTACCTAATGGGTGCCTAGAAAGTCAACCAATGCTTGACCATTACGAAGATTATACTAAACAAACATGATGTAGAACTACTACTGGATCCCTATGAAAAAATCTACCCATCAGAAAAACATTGGTTGATTTACGACATACATTATCAGGTCTATACGAGACACTTGATGTAACTCGTGATGCTATAAATAACTCCACAACTTCTGCACTATGAAAACCATCATGAGAGCGCTCTTCTAAATTGGTGATTTTTTGGACCCTATCTCTAGGACCATGTGACTGAGATATTATAAATTATTCTATATCTCTTTTCCATTATTCTATGTTATAAGGGAACTGAGGGATCATTTGAGGGTGGTCACAGTGAGAACTAGAGGATTCCCTGAGATAGGTGGCATCATAAATTGAGGTTGTAGAAAACACTTCTTGATTTTCACAAAGGCGGTGTAGAACTCTTAATTCCACTTGTCGACAGTTCATTTATTTATGATCCAAGAAAAATTGAAACACTTTACATTCATATTCGTGATTAATCAACATATTTTGGCTAAGTATCCTTGAAGTCCTTAGTGTTCTCAATGGTTTCTCGGAGGAGTCATCTGGTTAATGGATTTGATCTTATATAGGTCGATCTTGATATCTCGGTATCTAAAGATGATTTAAAGGAAATTACCTTAGGTTACCCCAAAGACACACTTCAAAGGGGTCAACTTCATATTCTAATAATGGAGAATTCAAAACACCTTCTCATGTTCTATGATATGGTCTCGATACTAGCGTGAATTTACCACCAAATCATCTATGTAGAATTCCACTAGCATCCCAAGGATATGGTTGATGACGTGGTTCATTGATCACTGATGATTATCACATACATTATTTAGACTAAAAGGAATTACCTAATAATTGAAGGTTTGTTGAAGTCATCTGAAGGTGGTAGAATCATCATCATTAGGGGCTATCTGGGTCAGATTACACCCGTAATATCCATCCAAGAATGAGAGATCATGTAATCTATATATGTCACAGAACAAAAACTATAACATCAGAAGGAGAAAATCACTCTTTGGGAAATGGTAGTTGAGATCCTAGACAATGATATAGATTCAAATTTTCATGTTCTTCTTATTGACTAGAACAATGTTGGCTATCCATGTGGGGTATTAAAATTCTTTGACGAAGCTGGATTTGATAATCTTAACATCTTCAACCTCTACCGAGGCATTATGAGAATGGTTCATTTTACTGGGTGGCTGTTTGGACTCACAATTAATCACCAATAGACCAAGACGATCAAGAAACAACTGATTGGATATTCCTATATTCTCATCGTAACTCCCAGAAAATACATCACAGTGTTTCTTCAAGAAGTCTATGTACTACTTATATTCCTTGGGAGGCATAGATAAATTGGTCAATGATGGCCTTGGATCATCCATGGTTCCAAGGTTCACCTAAATCAACTCATATAAAATGGTGGATATTACCTCTTCAAATGTGGGAGGGGAATCTTCTAAATCCCCTTCATTGGAGGTTGTGGAATCAATTAGAGTAGATGGTTCTTCTAGGCTAGTTGATTATGGGGGAACACTGGGGTCTTCTTGGGAGGATATGGAATCCTCAATGGAGGAATCCTTCTCTAATGTAAAATATATGCAGAGGCTTCCAAGACAATTCTATTATGCCTTTAACCATGGGATCCATGCTTGATATCGAAGAAATGGTGAAGGATCAATTTGTGGTGATTCAACCCATCTCAGAAAAACATGCACGTATGATTTATAGTGGTCTCCATGGGGTGAATATATGAATATGTTAATGGGGTGGTGGATTCTGGCATGAACTGGGGCTGAACTATATAGGAGTATGATTTAATTGTCCAATGATCCTTGTTTGTGGGGATTCAGCGCCAATTCTTCCCATTAACTATGAAGAAATTTCACAAGATTATTGTTGTGACCTACAACAGGTGATTGGGGGGATGAAAGCCTTGTCTAAATCTATTAATGAGTTTTTGGAAGTAGTTTTTTTCTCATCCTCATTTGTCGAAACCAAATTTACCATACTCTTGTAATAGATGACATCCGTATAGAAGGATTCACATGAGTCAAAGGGAGATGCATCATTATAGAGAACAAACACTCGGTTGTTTAGGTAGTAAATGATGCATTAGTGATATGAGGAGGGGACAATTGTGTGACAATAAATCCATGTCCTACTCATCAATGCATTGTATGAGGTATCTTATGAGATGGACCTGAATGTAGTGTTTTCAACTTCAATGATAAACTGGGTCTTAAAATGTAATATTCCACCCACTCTAGTTTTTCTCCTATCATAACCCTAAATCTTCAAGTCATAGGGACTCAGATATGCTTCCATCATCCCCAATTTACAGAGCATTTGATTTGGGATGATATTGATCATAGGCCTTGTTTCTATTAGGAAGTGATCACTTTCCATGCCATTTAATTGTAATGTGATTTATAGTGGAAGGATGTTCCCATGCATGAGGGATCCATCATCTACTTTGGAGAATGATATTATGGCTTGGTATTCTACTTGCTCAACCTCCTCGAAATAAAAGGTCTCTACGGCCACAACCTCTATTTTGAGCTGGAGGGGGATTTTCAAATATTCTGTGAGGGCCTCATGCATTTCTTATGATAGGAAGAGAGCCTTTAGAATTGATAAATTTGTATATATGATGGATATATGCTTCATCACATTATAGATTTTCTCTGTACACACATTTCTACCCATATGGGTTTTCTCTTTGGAAAGAAGCATGATGGGTGATGATGGGTGAACTACAAAATTTTGGTTTTGGCTAGAAATGTAGTTATTCCTATCAGATAACTCACCCTAAACAACTAATTATTTATTTTCATATATGTGAGGAATATAATTGGCTAGATGTGGCTATTCACTATGTATTTTGGGCTGTTCTACCTAGCTGATTAGCATGATCAACTGTGATAGTGACTCTGGATGAGCCGTTTGGTAGGACTATGTCTGTTGACCTAAGCACAGAACACATAATATAGTTTCAATATCATGTATGTCATGACCTAAATACCACATTCAGTTTTTATGTCTTTCACCATTTCATTGATGACATCTGCCGAAGGTACTCAGGAATCTTTCCTAAGATTACTCTTCATCAGGTATCATTTAGGGGTCCACCAACTTGATGGTAATCATAGAGGAATACTCCTGATCATAATCATAGAGGAATTCCTACACTGAGAGGACCCTAGAAAAAATTTCAATCCCTAGATTCATGGAATCATCAATATTTTAGTAATAAGTTTACATGATAAGGGGAAATTTATTTCCTTTCCACCATCAGAACATGATATTTTGAGACATAGAATGTTGTGATGGGGACGTAAAGGCATTTTACATAGAATGAATCACAACTTTAGGATTTTATGTTTGGCCTATGTAGGCATGGATGATTCCATGTGTGTGACAAACACCTATATGATCCAACCAATTATAATACTTCTGTGTACCCCTTTTGGATGCATGCTATCATTTACAATAACACTCAATATTGATATTGATATTGGCAGATATATGTGAAACCTATGTTGGTATGTTTCCAAATATGATCAAACAATTTTCCACATGGCCCTATATCCAATACTATAACAAATAGAATTGTTTGATGGTGTGTTCTAAGATAATGTGGTAAGGGCAATGGTCCGGGAGATCAGTGATCTTGGATTCATGTGGTTTCTTACACTCTTGTAGTTTCAAAACCCCCTAATTAAAGGAACTATGGAAATATTCCAGAACATTTGAATCATTGAAGGAGTGGATCAATTTTCTTCTATCTAAGAAGGGAGATTTGGGGTCTTGGCCCTGATGAGGGGTTGGTTCGTGGAAAGGGGTTGGAACCTGATAAGGCGTTAGATCCACATTCTCTCACCTAGGCAGTGGTGCTTGAGGAGCAGTATCTTTCTAATTTTGCACTAATTGAGGTTAATATTGATGAGGATATTGCACTAAGTGATGATATATTTAGTAGGTTTGTGCCAATAATAACTCTATTGGATCTAGGGCCTCCACCTTCCCTGTGAGTATGATTTCTACCTTGTCAGTTTTTCTTGTAGGGGATCGAATAAGAAATAGATATGCTTATTTACCCTGATGTAAGGATTAATCAAGGTATAACATTATTAGAGAAATCATGAAATCCATCTAGGATGTTCTGAGTGATGAGGGAAGGAAACAGTTTAGTCTTGTCATTTTCTATACATATAGTTAAAAACTCCTCTTAGTTCAGTGACAAATCAAGTGAATATGTGAGGCCATTTTACCAAGTCATTAGGTACGTGATGCTCTCAAAATTTATTTTCTTTCTCTTTAAGGGGTCTCTAATACTTTTCTTTCACATGATGGTGATGAAATGATAGAGAACTGGATGTGTAGGACTTCTTAGCTAGTGATGAACCTTATAGGTAAATGAATGTACCATACGAACGCATGAAATTCTAAATGATGGATAAAACATTAGAGCTTTGAGTCCTCCTCCTACTCTAGGTTTCCCATCATGGGTTCAGACCTTGATATGAAGCGGGATAGATGTTGCATCTAGTTTCCCATCCCCTTAAAGGGGGTTAAGGTCTGATTAATGAGATATAGGGGTGATTTCATGTTGTCTACCCATGATGGATATGGATTTTCAACAAGTGGTATTTCCACATGTCGCATATCTAGTGATTTGATGCATTCAAGGAGAATGGATATTAGATTAACATAGTGGGGATTTCTATATTGATGAGGAACCCTGACCAACTATGCTTTTATAATCTTATCATTAAAGTGGTAAGGCTTAGTGGATCATGGAGAGGCCTATGGTGGGACACTATCTAGGTCTTGAGGGAGGTTATCTCACTGCTCAAGAAATTCGGAGACTCATAAACTGGATGTTTTCCATAAACTAAGGTATCTACTAAACCATGATGCATGGTATTACTAATCTCAGGTTGGAGCAACTAGACAAGAAGGACTTCTGAGTTCCCCTTCTACACCAATGGAGAAAAAACAATATCTTATAGAATATATCCATAGTCTAGGCATTGCTAAGGGACGAAGCTAATTAATAACCCTCTTCTAATCTGTGAACTGGTAGATAAAGGTGGGGATCACATGATCACTCTCTATATTTGGTGAAACATTAAATGAATTAGAGGGATTGGGGGTCTTGATCTACTTTTGACCCTTGTTGGTATCTCTCCTAGATGGGAATGATGTCAAGGTCTCCCCAACACTGAGTTCCTACCCTCATTGACGAGTGATCACACAAATATTATGGTTGACCTAAAACTTTACTACTATAATGTGATGGATTTCTACATATACTATGTTGGTGTACATAGCCTTTGATTTATTGGGGACAACCACATTCAATGTAATGATACCTAGTAAATAATCCTCAATATCACCAGGTAGCTTAGGCTGCCACAGGAAGGGACTGAGGTAGAGAGCATCATAATATCCCATTCTTGGGATTTGCACGTGTGAAGACATCACATTAATGCTTTTATAAAGTGTTGTAAAACGTTGGATGCAACTCTATTACATGTTCAAATGGTATCTAGGTGAAGGATGATGTTGATCCACTAGGAGTGAAACCAAATCAACTTTGTAACACTATTGATCAATACCTTCAAAAGTATCCTGACATTCTGGGTAGACAAATAGATAACCACAGAGGTAAACATGCATCATCTAGACTATCCAGTGGAAGCATGTGACCTGATCATTTTTTAGGATTTTTGAGATGTAGAATTTCAGAACCACATTCAGCTTGAACACCAGTGTAGCTAGTTAGTGTCTAGAGTGTCCCATATGACTTCTTCATCTGATGTGGGTCCATACTCTTGTTAGACCATTATTTTATTAGTTCTGGGCATGAAACTGGTGGAGTCAATAATGTAGATCAGTGCATTAGTGTACTGTCCAATTAAGGATCCCTTACCTGATCTTTTTTCCACTATATGTTGGCCTATCATTGGACCATGGTACTAGTCTTATCATTATGTCCCTATAAAAATTAGTGCTTACTACTACATCATTTTAAAGGGTAGAATTAGTCATAATTTGGTCTATTGAATGTTCATTATCTATCAAACTCTAGAATAAGTCTTCATGATCTCAGGTATAGGTAGAGAACCAAACTAGTGATGATAGAGATGACTGCATCTTGAGGCCTTAGAAGGGATCCAAATCTTTTTCCACCTACATGTATCTGTAGAGGAATTCATGAATTCTTTGGACCTCACCTTTTTTTGAAAAAACATCACCTAGATGGATCCTTCCAAAAACATTGATATAGATGACTTGGTTGATGGCCCTGTCATATAATTGCATTCCTGGTCAGAATATGAGAATAGAACAGGATTGAAAATAATATGGGGATTCCTAGAATTTTACCTTTGGTGGCGATGATTCTTCCTTTTTCCATGGGATGATTCTTAAGAATATGTATGTTTAGAATGGGGAGTACCTTTGTGTTGATGGGTGATGGTATAGGGAGGACATATTCTTTTATTAGTTAGGATTCATGGTGGAACACCACACTGTTTTTCTTTTGAGTGAGGAGGACTTCCACTTTGAAAACTGTTGGGGTGAGGAGGGCCTCCACTCTGGTTGTTGACAAAATAGGGAGGGCCTCTTATTGGGACACTAGAAACATGACTATAGACACTTTATTTATTTTAAGAGAAAGAAGTACCTATTTTCTTAGGGTTAATCGTTTAATAGATAATTCACTTTTATCCAAATGGACATGGGGATGACCTCTATATTGAGTATATAAAATACAGGGCGGGAATCTGTACTAGATATCAAACACATTGGGAGGACCTCCAATGAGGCTAGTGAAAACAAGTGGATGTTCTCCATGAAGAATAGTGAAAGAGTGGGTAGGACCACTACTTTGGTTGGTTGTAGCCTGGGGATGAACTCTATGTTGGTCGGTGGTGATAGTATAAGAATAAAATCTATACTGATCATTAATGAAGTGAGGAGGTCATTCTCTTAAGCTTGGAACAATGCAAGAAATACCTAATCAATGATGGTATGTGACATATGGATGAACTTTTTGTTGGGAACCACAAGTATATGTAGGACCACTCCACTAGATATTGGTGAAGTGGGGAGTGCCTCCACTTTGACATATGCTGACCTCTATTTTGGGTGTGAGAGTCAGGTGGACCTCCACTCTATTTTGAGATCATATTGGGAGGACCTCTATACTGAACCTCATCATAAAATACTATCCCATAATGGATGTTGATGATTCCAAAAGATGATAGATTCAACCCATCTATCATGTAGGGTGGCTGTGGTCGTTATCCCATATAGGAGATGATGGGTCTCTACTTTGCAGTGGTAGGGATCTGGATGAATTTTCTAGCAGTGGAAGGATATACAAGATTTTGTGGAATATAATGCCCTCATTTTGAATCCTATTGATCATGTTCTTGACATTAACATCAGTTCATTCGTACTGGGGATAGATGATCATTGGATTTGTCCAACAGGTCCTCGTTATAGAGAACCAACCACTACTTGAACTAATATGGAATATTTGGATCCCTTGTTAATGTATCTCGATAAGTTTTCATATATGAGGTTACTTAGGAATCCCCCACCTCTCCAGTTCATGAGATATTTTTCTTTGATCTCTCTAGGGAGAGTCACTTATAGAGGTTCCCTATTGGAGTGGGGAGCTACAGATCGTAGTGTTCCCTTTAGGGGTAGCTATGTTGGTGAGGCACAAAAGCCTCCATGTCTGGAAAAGTGAAATCCATAATGGGAATGACTCCCTCCTACTCATATTGTAATATAAGGGATTCCATCACCCTCTTCTATGTGATTTCCATGGGTGATATGGGGTGTGGTCACAGGGTAGCTGTTGTCGTGGTGGAATTCGTTGTTGAGGTGGAGTCATGCAAGATTTCTTCATTGACATTTCTCCTAACCCTACATCTATGGGAATTTGGTAGTTCTTTTCCTAAAGCATGAGTCCTGTAATGAATGTGGATTTATTATTCAGTATGGAAATATGGAATTTGATTCCCAATGTCTAATAATCATCTAATCATAAATGGTTGGAGAAAGAGATTTGTTCCGACGATATCACAGACCAAAATGAACAAAGCTCAACTGCCCCAATTTATGGTGAGTTCCATGTGAGGAAAACTATATTCATATTGGTTATGGGCACCAGATACCTATATTTAGTGAAATTATTATCTATTTATGTCATGGAAATTTCCATTCCCCATGTTGAGGATAAGTGTTTCACATCAGGTATTTCTAATGTTTTTACTGGGGTTGTGGCCACCTCTTGTGACTGAATGTGTGCTTGTAACTAAAACTATTTACCCACATTAATTCATTATAATGGTGGGTTACTTATATAAATTATAATTCATTTGTATACCACTTTATTTAAATGGGATGATGGGATGTTGGTTTCAACTTCCTTATATTCCACGTTGGAACTTACCTCCTTGTCTGGGTCTCCCTCATAGAGTTAAGTCATGTTCATGGATCTGATTCAAATTACCATCTATTTTTGGACTCTGGTAGATTAAATTTATTTTTTGAGGACATTTCCATGGTTCTTGATAGGAAATAAACCTTCATTCCATAGATTATTCATGTTGGGCATCATGGGCATGTATTAATTCTATGAACATTGGTCACCTATATTCTTCCTCATAGGTGCGAATCTCATAGTGGCATCATTAGACACCAAAAAAAAGTAATAACATATATATCAGGTGGTATTAGATCATATTCTAATATCTTCCATTTCATTCACCTTAGTAATTCCATATTATTTATGAGGTAGCTAACTATATAAGTAGTTATCTTTAAGGATTTCACCTCAGTTATCCCATGTTTTTCATAAGGTAGTAGTATGAGAAATATCATGAGTTTAACATCTTGTGAAGATGGATTTTATTGATCACAATTCCTTTTTAGAGGTGGATCAATGAGATTTTTCCCTAGGAGGGAGCACTAGTATGGTTTACTGATGGATGGTCCAAAACACCCTATGGAAGAGGTTATGTGATGTTTTCCCATGAAAGGAATATGTCACACCATTGAATACATATATGAATTCCCTAGGGGAATAGAAAAATTTGTACGCCCCTAGGAGGGGATCCTTGGTTTTCCATTTTCCAGGATTTAACAATTGAGAGCCATCCTACATACCTATTTTAGAAGATAGGGATCAAAACCCACGTAGTTCAATGCTGTAGTTTAAGGTCCAATGATAGGACTGGTCCAGAAAATTTAACATCATGAGGTAAAGATGATCATGTCGTGAATGGAGTGTTATTTAGGAATATTATAGAGTTTACACATGAAATATTACATTTTCTATAGTATTTCTCTTGTTTGGATTGTGTGGGGTTTACGCATGGGAGCTACTTGAGGGGGAGGATTGTACTTCTCAAGATGTGGAGGACCATGTAAAATAATTATGGATATGGATGGAGTTGGATGAGTTGGTGGAGTGGATGGAGTGGATGGTGTGGATGGAGTAATGGGTAGTGGGTAATGGGTGTGGACCTTTAGGAGGATTCCTTTATATCCCAATTAGTTGGGATTAAAATCACACATTTTTTGGAATTTGAAGGAGCTTATAAATGATGAGGAGGCCCATATAGGGGGGCATGATGTGGCTTGTGATTGCACAAAGAAGCTTCATGTGGAGCATGTATGGTTAAAGATAACTCCAGGAGGAATTCCCATTTCATTGGTGAAAAAATGGTCATACTCCATGAGGGATGCCTCCATGAGATTGAGAAGATGTAAAGATACCAGTTAACTAATAATCCCACCTGATTCATTCCGTGTGTGATAAATAAGTGGAAGTAGCGTACCTGACAGTTTTGTCAAAAAATATGAACCAATGAATGATATTGTTGGTCTTATGCATGGAAGTTTCTTAAGTAGGATCTCATTCCATGTGAAATGTATTTCATTCACTGGGAGTCATAATGGATTATCCTATGCTTATGGTACATGGTGTGGGGGGGATTACATATGGAGGCTATTCGGAATGAGAGTATTTTTAGCTGAGGAAGGAGAGAGTGTCATCCCATGATGATCATTCATGGGGAATCCCATGTTCATTTCATGGGGTAAGACTATAATTTTTAGTCATTTTATGAGGATGTTTGTGTTGGTATGTTTTGTGTTATGATGTTTGGACCTTGGGGACTGACTTCATACCCCCTGGGCATTCATAACCATTTCTCAAGCACCTTTGTGTGGGGCATGGCTTTAGATATTCCAGGTTTCCATGGTTTCAAGGAATGGTCGGTCATGAGTTCCACATTCACATGCTTATGATGATAAGGAAAAGGATTTGGCATACTTATACTGAGAAGCTAAATGTAAATAAGTATCTCGGGCCTCACATGATGTGGAGTGGGCCACATGAGTGGCTGGCATATGTCATATAAGGACTGGTAATATAGATAAACTAATTATGGATGGGTTTTGGGGACTTGTGCACAAAATCTTTATGAAGAGGCATTATCAGATTTTTGGTATAATAGAGAACCATCAAATAGGGGATTCGTGATCCATAGGGCCACATATAGAGGTGATTCACGAATCTTAGGTGATTCGTAGAGGTTAGGGTATTTGAGAATTATGAGGGTTTTCAAACCATTGTGACCCTACCTAAAAGTGAATTCCTGGATTAGGGAAGGAGTCCTTCACGATGACTAAATGCTTCAAATTCCCTCTAGTACCCCTAAGGTCCTTCATTCTTTATGAATAGTGTAGGAATTCAAGAAAAGGAATATATTACATAGGTGGAGGATTTTAAGAACACACTATATGATTTTGTGAATCCCAAGTACCTTAGATCATCCATTTTAGTATTGTTCATGATGCTTAGGTGTTTTGTGAATTGGGAGAATTTTGGAAGCTGAATTTTTAGGTTAACCATTGTATGAAGGTCATAATGAGATGGTTATCTATAGGCATGGGGTATCATGACTCTCTGAAGTGGTTTATGAAGGAATTTTTGGGATTCGTGAAGTGGTGTGGCTCTATTGGACTCACAGAGGCGACCCTCAATGCTTCATGCTGTCATGAAGTGGTGTCAGAATCATAGAGGACAATGTCAACCCTTCATGCGGTCATAGAGGTGATTCTCTTATATAAACTCTATGAGATTTTTGAGGTAGTCAATATTCATGAATCCAACATCAAGGGGATCTTGTGGGCCATTTTTTCATGTATTTCCACTAAACCGACTTATTATTTTTCAACTATTCTTATGGAATGCATTTCAGTACCAAAATATTGTCCATCCATATAGGGATGATAGGATATAATGAGGATTAATGCTATTTTTAGAGAATAGTGAATACTATTCTACCACATTGAAATGAACATCAGATCTTGATTAGATACAATTGATAGTGGTTTTTCATGAAACCTCACCATTTACCTAATATATCATTGTAAATTTGTCAATTGAGGAGTCCACTTGAATATAAATGAATTGAGTAGCCTTTTTAAGATCTCCTATAATAACACTTATAGAATTAAACAATTTTGATGTATTTGTAAGACCTATAACAAAATCTACAGTGATGTTTTCCAATTTTCATTTTGGTAAGGTAAATAGTTGCATTATCCCTTTGTACCTTTTCCTCTAAGCATTCACTTGTCTACACACTAGACACATTTATATATATATATATATATTATAATCACTTTCCTAATATTAACCCGTCTATTATTCTCAGGGATACATCTATACAAATTAATACTTCTTCAATTGATGGAAAGTGAGGAACTATGAAAATCATTCAACAACTTATTCAACATATCTTGTTTAGTTGGTACACATAGCAATTTCCCAAATTCCACAACTCCACTAAGAAGTTATCCTTTTATTATGCCTATGTCATGTTTTATGTTGATTCCACATTCCCATAATTCCATTATTATTTTTCATGTTATAGCATCCATCATTGTTCATGATTTTGATTATCACACCTTTATGTCTTATTGATATTAATATTGACTCACATGTATTACATTCATCATGTTACACATTGATTATTCCCTAACATGTCTTTATAGATCACCAATTTCTTATTTATTTCATTAGGTTATCCCATGTAGTTTTATACGATACATAGAATATAATCACATATTATTATGTTTTGAAATATATATTTTTTGTATTTATTTTGAATGTGGCTATGTTATATACCTACTTAGAAAAAGACACTATTTCTCATGATCTTCTAGGGATGTATTATGTGTATCATTATGTAATAAATAAGGACGTAATGTGTATTAAAGTATGGGTAGTCATAATTTCTATGATATATAGTTAGAATTCATGATCTATATAATGTGATTCTAAACATTAAAATAAAGAGTAGAGGGTATAGAAGATAATGCTTAATCGATGAATTGTCTACCAGATTTATCAATCACAAATTACTGAATTATAAACATGTTTAATTATTTTATTCCATATTTCAATATTTATCAATGATTATTTTAACTCTCTATGAGATTTATTAGTTTTTAATTATTATATTTTATGTGATTTCAAATGGATTTCATTGTGTTTGACTATGAATATGTATTATAAATTAGATACAAGCCCTAATGAATACTCTTAAGGGAGTATATGATAATTTTATGTGATCTAATATACTAATAGTTCAAAATATTATTTAGATTATTTTTTTCACTATCTGGTCCATTTAATGAGAAGATAATAATGTCCCTACCCATGCTATGATATTATGAGTAAGATTTTTTCCAAATAATCTACTTTCTTTCCTAGTTAGTAATAATAAAATAGTAGTCTATGATTATTAAGTTAGATAAAGTGGATTCATAAATTCATTAATATTGTTAATTCTTCCAATGTGAAATTTTCCACATTATTGATTAAGGTTACTTGTAGAAAGTGGTGGGAGTCACTCATTTTGGTCAAATTATAGAACAATATAACATGAAAATTAATTAAAACTATTTTCTATTAATTATACCCTAAAATTCTAAAGTAAACTAAATCCTTAGTGTTTTTATCTATAATTATTAATTTTGATGTCCCTATAATACATATATTGATTAAAAAATCTTGGTTATTTTGGACTCAATATGTTCACTGACAACTCTATAAAATATTCATTATTTTAGATCAGTCATGGCATTAGAATTAGGATATATGTTACATTGTTTAAATATACCTCTTATATTGATGTAGTGTATAATTAATTGAGGATAAATAAGAACCAAGAGGTATTATTTATTAATAGTGTTTCTTCATCTTATGTACCAAGTGTGAGTTATGGAAGATTCCAAGAAAATAAATGGAATTGGGACAATTTCAGACAATGAAGGGGTTATAGTTCAAGGTATCCACCTAAATCCATCTAATGCATATAATGAATAAACATATTATAAGATATAAATGTGGAAAGAATAGTTTCACTATGACTATGTTCTAATAGGAACCTAAATCTTGTTACAATTGTGGTCATATAGGGATCCTCCAAAGTATTTGTAGGTAAAATATTCAGCCTATGAGAGGTATAGGTTCCTCATCTCAAAAAGAATATTAGATTAAATTTTATTCCTTGAATACAATGATGTATCATCCTCAAGAGAATAAAGGTATAAGTGAATCTACAAATAGATAATTCCAATTAAGTTATGAACATCAAATAAACAATAGATTGTAGGTTTATTAAAAATCCTAACATTTATATATATCCTATCAATAACCCCAAATATCCAAAGAAATTACTAGTATAGTGTAAGTTACTATATATATTGGATCATATATGGATATTTTATAATTTGATACAGGTTTGTCTCTATCATTAATATTAACTCAAACTATAGAATTATTGAATCTTTAATCTGAGTTAATGCCTTACACAATAAAAATTTAAACTCCCCTTGGGAATAATATGGAGTGGGCATTATCTTATACCCCATGTTTTATATATATTATCTAATATAGAGTTGTATTGGTATTTTTTTCCCCAAAATGTATATCTATGATATCATATTAATTACAGATTAAATGATTTAATTAAAATCTTGTATCTATTATTACCATTTAAGGGTTACAATTATCTCTTCTAAGGGAAAATTTCATTAAGTCAAATTGAAGTGGGATACTTGATCAAGTAAATTTGTAATCACTATTAATGTGGTAGATTTTTCATTTATATATACCATGAGACATAAACCATATCATTTCCATCTTATTAAATGTATCTAGTTGAGAATTGGGAGTTAAATACCCAACTATATGGTCTTGAAGTTATCGGATTTATTCATCCAACTATGTCATTGCGGGTATCTCATGTACTCTATGTAAAGATGTATGATTGGAGTTTATTTATATGAATTGATTATTGAATGATTAATCAATTAACTATGAAGAACAATTACACCATTATGTTTGTAAATTATATATTTAATCAACATAAATATATTTTATGATTCTCAAAAAAATTGATCTTAGGATCGTGTATCACTAGCGTAGTGGGAATGAATATAATATCACAAAGATTACTTTAAAAAGTAAATAATGTTACATTATGTGTATTTTGATACCATTTGGTATGAGAAATTAACCTTCTCTTTTTATCAAATTTATATGATATATTATTTATTAATACCTCATCATGTTGTTCATTGTGTTTTTGGGTGTTATCTTGGTGTATTCAATGTTTATAGAGGATAAAAATCATTATTTGGGTTTTTTTAATAATTCATTGAAACCACCACCTATATGAAAATATATCAAAGTGTTACTTATGGATCAAGGAAGGAATGTTTTTTGAATAGGTGGTTTTGGAATAATTTATACTAGTTATACTTAAAAAAGTTAAATCTTTTATATTTTGGGGAATTATAATGAATTTATTTAAAGTATGTCACTTCTTTGGATAAAAAAATATATTACTAGAGGATTTTAAATGAAATCTAAAATATCTTGTGACCCTTGATGAAACTCACTTACAATGTATAGAAGATTATATCATGCCATGAATGCTAATAATCCTTTGATTAATTTAAATGGAGACTTAAATTGTCTATAATTATAATTCTACCCTATTTTAGGGAAGGATATGTTGTTTATTACAATGCTTTAATCTTGGGATTGTTTTTCTTATTTATAAAAGAAAACTATGTGGTGTTGTTATTTTATGAAACATTTTCCTATATAAAAATTAACACCCAACCAATGATCATAAATTATAAAGTGTTATACAAACCATAAATTATTGGTGACATTATCTATCTAGTGAAATGTTTATTGTTTATAGGTACTCTAAATGCATTGTCCTGGGGAGATTCAAATATCATATTGAGGTGATTAATCAAGTTTCTTAATTTGATTGATTTTGAACACACCTATACATGCGAAAATGGGAATGTTTTCAAAAATGAACATAGAAGGAATATACCAAATCATTCAATGAAAGAATATAGTGATGAATGGAATACGATGTCTTTTTGGGAAAAATAACTCTTGATGGAAGAAGGATTAGTGATTTCCTTATCTAATGTGAAAATAGTAACTTCCATTGTTGAGTTATTTCTTAAGATTATACATATAATAAATAATTTTAAAGTATTAGGGAACTTTGTAATGATTAGGAAACCACTGATGATTGCTATTTTTCCTTAGAGGATGTTTTCTACTTTAGAAATCAATTTTTGGATACTATTTCTTTAAGGGAGGAATTAATAGTGTATTTATGTCCTTCTAAAGGGGATGTTCATCCACGATATGCCTTGATTTACAATGTAATGAAATGATATTATTGATGAACTAGTATAATATAGGATATCTATGGGTATGTTTTTCATTTTATCATTGTTTTGAAGTGAACGTTGAACATCAAAAGCCTAATAAAATGTTTCAACCCTTTTCAATTCCTACTAATAACTGGGATGAGATATCTATTGATTTCATCATTTTATTACTCATACTATATATGGGAATAATACTAATTATATGATTTCTTATTATCTAAAAAAATAACCCTATTTAATTATAATCATAGATATCAGGAAGTTAGAGTACATTTGCAAGTTTTATTTTCCTGAAATTGTAAAATTTCAAGGGCTTCCTTCACTAATTATCTCTGAGTGAGATAAATGTTTCACTTATTAATTTTTTTATGACCTAAAATATTCTATGTGAATTTATGTAAAATTTATCACAGAATATAACCCCCAAAAGAATTGGAAAACTTATAAATAGATTCCAATTTTATATGATATAACACTGTCATCTGGGTAAACGTTTTCTGATCATAAATTATCATCCATATTTGATTAAATTTACAAATAAAAATAATTACTTGTCATTAATATCAATGAATAATTATGAATTAATATATGGAAAACTATTTTGGTTTCCACATTTATGTGATGATATTGGAAAAGAATACATAATGTGTCTAAATATATTATATGTGAAGATGGGAAAAAATTTATTTATAAAAAAACCTATGGTTTTATCTTCGAATCACTAAAAATATTATGAGGTTCATCATCATATAGAGTTGGAATTCACTATGGGTGATCCATAAATCTTGTAATTATATCTTCAAATAGATCATAGATGGAAGGGAAGACAAGGAAATCCCTTTACACAATATTTTAATGCATTTGAAAATTTTAAATAATTGGATGGGTCACATACTTAGTATCATTAAATCTATAAATAAAATATATTCACAATTTATTTTAGTTTATTTGTTCTACTGAAATTCCATCCATGTCAATCCCATGTTTTTATGTTGGAAGAAATGAAATTTGAGCTTGATGTTTTATTGGTTAAATAAATTGTTTGAATTTTTGATTTTGATAATAAGGTTATATGAAAAAAAATTTGTCATTTAGTTTATGTTTAGTGGGAGAATATAAGCGAATTTATTGAAACATAGGAGTGGAAAACAAAAAATAATGGACGCATGGAATTAAATATTTTCATATCAATAGTATTCATGTGGAATGTTTCATTGGAAGAAAGTCACACGGTGCAGATAATTATGACACATATAATTTCAATTTTTAATATGTATTTATTTTATTCATTTTTTATCCTTAATATTTATAATTTCAAAACTAATTTTCACTTTTTATAAAATATCCATAATGCACGGTAGGATTTCATAATTACCCTCATAGTAAATGTTGATTAACTATTATAAATGTTTAATTATAATGCCTCTTGGATTGTCTTCTCATGGTTATCCTGATAGGGAATAAAAACTATGAATCTAGTTAAGAACATAAACAATTATTATCTTAGAAAACAATTTAATTAATTATGGTCTATGTACTATCCTACAATTGTTGGGAACATTCCAAGTTATATTTCCGTTGACTTACTTTGTTCCTCTACACCTTTAGAATCTTATTTGTTTATCCCTCATCAAGTAGGTGTGAATCCTTTAAGTAAGTCAGTCCGAGTATCAATATTTTTTTTCAGTTATCTTTTCATCCTTAATACTCATCCCCTATCATTATCATGGTAACTTATGATTAAATATCCCATGAATATCATCTGGGTGTTTTTAATTTAATGGATTAATAAAAATCTATAGACTTTTCATCTTCTTTTTTGGTGGAATAACAACATTCATTATTCTATTCATCAAATTTGCATTGGTTTCTGTCTATAATTCCATATTTTAAAGAAAGAAAGAATGTTTAATTTATTAAAATGGCATTTTATCTTAAATAAAATCATTATTATATATCATTGATGATTATTTTATAATTATATGTTTTCATTTTGGATTTATGTTTAACATCTATATGGATAAATTCCTATTATATAATTTCAATTTTATATAAAAGTCACCCAAATTATGTTTAATAAAATGAAAATGATGCTTAATTATGTTTTCAGAAAATGTTTTTTTGTGAATTATAAAACAATTATGGAATGATTTTATGATTATTTTAAATGATAAATTTATTTTTGGAATATACAATGTGATTTTACTACATGACCTAACATTTGATATTATAACCAATTTTTTTAAGAAATGGTTGTATTTGAAATTATTATACTTATAGATGTGAGATATTTTTAAGGGTTTATTATATATAATTTTTAATTGTTTCATTACATTGATTATAGAAAAAATAATTGGACTATGTTTGGTGGTTATGAGTAAGTATAGTGATATATATATTTTCTAGGTGATATTATCCATTTTTTTAGTTCTTAGATTACAGAGTAGCTTGGGTTTACTAGTTTATGATCATGCTCTGATTAGTTCTAGCTAGGCTCTTCTTATTGGTTTAGATTATAAAATAACTATTTACTTTAATACTAATTTAGGATAATCTATCAAGTTGAATGTATATATAATTGTTTGATAATGAAGATGAGGATCCTGGAATCCCTTTACTTTAGGCCCATATGGTGTTTCACATGATTCCATGATACAAACTAATTTATAGAATTGGTTTTCAGTTATATTTAATTTATATTAATGCACAATTTTCAAAAATTATAAATGATTTATTTAAATTTATGTGAGAGAGATAAATGTGCACAATCCTGTTATTTTTTTCACAGGAATTATAAAGGTAATGTTATGATTTTATCTTAAACTAGCATGAAAAGGCATATTTTATAAATGTTATACATAGAGAACATGGTTAAATATGTAATGAATCAAGACTTAACTATATATTCTCATTAAATAAGAAATATTAAATAGAATTTTTCCCATACTTTATCAATATAAAACAAATGAACACCTTCATATATTTTGAATATTAAATATGTCTATTGAAACATAGCTATTAAATTAGCGGGTATAAATTAATGTAACCATTTCAAAAATACATAAATAAAGTAGGAAGAAAAGTAATTTGGAAGCCGAAGTACTCATAATTTAATACATTTATAAATTATTGGAATGTTTTTAAATTTTATAGGTATTTCTCTATCCAATGATAAATACCAACTCAAGAATTTATGATGTGAGTAAAATTATTTATGAGAAAGGCATAAACATGTGGGACTTACTACAAAAACCATGATTACTAAATGACCACTCGTGACCACCACTACCAATTATCATACCCATAGAAATTATATTGAGGTTATAAAGCGTTTTTAAAGTATGAATTACTATTTTATAATTAATTTTTTATAATCTATATAATTGAATCAATGTTTCAATATAAAAGGAATTATAATCTTAATAATTTTTTAATTATGTATTCTTGTATTTAAAGTATTATATATATATATATATATAATTTAGTGTGTGTTCCATCACACTAAAATTTGTTTTTATTGTTTATCTTATACTATTAATAAAACATAAAATCACTTGGTTAAAAACAAGTTACTTATTATGAATGTGAAAGAGTAAAATGTAAAAACTTATTGTTAAAACCCCTATAAAAGTTTTATAAAATGTATTGAAATAACTATTTTAGTATTAATAAACCCATATACACCCTATAAATCATTGGTTTAAATATTTGGAGTCTTGTACCAATGAATAGTTAAATATTATCATATATGTGTAAGGGTTATTCTAAAAAGTTCCCTTCTAATCACATATAAATTTGTATGAAATTAAATTCTCATTAGTAAAACATCGCAATATAAATTACATTGAAATGATACCAAAATATAAAATAATATAAGTATGTCACACGTTTTTGGGCCCCTTTCCAAACATTTTTAGCCTAATCCATTCAATTATTAGGAGTTTTTAGGTAATGATCATGTCTCCAACGTAAGTATTTTCTCCTTCTAATGTTTTTCTACATAATATTACTCCTCCAAATATGTTATATGAATAGAAATAAAATTAAATTTGTATTATTATTATACAGATATGTTATTGTATTTACTTAATAACCATTATTTATTCTTCTCTATCTTCTAAAAAAGCTAAGGTGCCCTTAGTAAGTTGTGTGGAAAACCACCTCAATAAAGAAACACCTTACATTTTTTATCACTTACATTAACGGAAAAAAATGATTTAATAGCTGAATAAATATTATATATATAATATAAATATTTTTATTAAATTTAAATTTATCAATCACTACATTTTCTAGTCATTCACAGAGTAATCGAAACATTAATAGTCTGTATGTGTGTATAATTATCTCTATGAGAAATAAGTTTCATTTTCCATCACCACCCATTCTGGATGGATTTAAAAATATAATAAATATATAAATTTTATTTAAATAAAAATATTAATATACATATTATTGAAAATATATTTTATAATAATTTATACCTTGGAAAAAATATATAATCAGTTATGGGATAATTAACAAAAAAACATCAAGTAACACACATTGAAATAAAAACTATATTATAAATAAATTATTTAAGATAATTAATATACCTTTACATATGAAATATAGGTGAATTGTGTTCTTTGGTATATATCTAATGAACTCAATTTAATTATTCCTGAAGTTAAGTGGAATTGGAGAGAACTTTTGGACACAAGTAAGAATTCTATCTCAATTCCCCTTCATTGAGATATGTTTTACTGTAATAGACCAATTTATTATTTTTATAGTTAATATACTACACATTAATTTATTTTTGAATAATTTATTATTTATTTCAATGGATTTAGATAACCATGTCATTTTAAATCATCCAATAACTTATGATTCAAAAATTTCAAAAGTTGTATTTGTTTCCATCCTTAATTCCCCTCATTGAGACATGTTATATTTTATAAACCATGAATAATTTTGTATAGTTTGAATTTTATTTACCATACAATAAATGTTTTATAATTTATTTATATGTAATTTTTCACATATATTATTCCAAAAATGTTTTTTTTTCTTTAAATGGAATTCAACTTAAGTTTTATCTTGATTATATGGGATCTTTTATACCTCCATCGAGACATTCTAATTAATAGTTCTAATTAATTTTTACCTCTTATACAATTTTATAGTCTTGTAACTCATCTATTTTTTGTATATAATTACCCTTAATACAATCCTAGTTAAATTATCTATTCATTTATTATGTTATAATTGTTTTTATTTTCCTTTTAAATTGAATCTTATAAATAATCATTTTTTAATAGTATAATCTTATTTCTTATGTCTCATCGAGAATAACCCACAAATTTTTTTTGAAACCATGAATATCTTATAAAAAGTATAATTACTTATATATAACTATTTTGGTTACATTATATTTTTTTGGAAAATAAAAAGGTATTTCCTACATTAATAAGATCCTTTATTCATTTCACTAACCGTCCCTGAAGCAGCATGTTTTTTTTTCTTCTCCAAAATTATTCACATAAAATATCTATATTAGAACGAAATGATAAATAACATTATTTAATATTAAAATATGAACATAAAATTTATTTAATTCCTTATTCTATTAGTAATCCTTATGATTTAGACTTAGATTATTCCTTGAATATTAATTGTGAAACACATTTTCTTATCTTGTTTTTGATCACACTAATGATTTATGAATGGATTATTCCCCTTATGTGCTGTTACTATGTATGATTTTTATTTATGTAGTTGTTGTGATCATAATTATATATCCATCAAATTCAATTATAAACCACTTTATAACATGAGATGTCATGTAAGGGATTAAGGATTCAACCAAAATCCACCTTGGGACTTAGTTTTCTTTAATGATGGTCATGGGAGTGACCCACGACTTATGTTTGTGATATCATATTTTATATTGTTTTCAAATTAATTTAAATACATAATAATTTTATATCATTTAGTTATTACATGTTTATATGATTATGGTTATCTGCTTTATAATATCATGTTATTCCCTTTAACTCTCTTTTTTTCTTTATTATCTTGTGAATTACCTTAATGTGATTTCTAAAAAAAGTGTTGGAAGTCTATTAATCATATCAATGATGAATTTTCTTATGTTACCAAGAAAAAGCACCTTAATGTCTGTATCAAAAGTTGGTATAATTCTAAATA
Organism: Viscum album; assembly: GCA_963277665.1. Lineage (NCBI taxonomy): Eukaryota > Viridiplantae > Streptophyta > Magnoliopsida > Santalales > Viscaceae > Viscum > Viscum album. Next base: position 171,075,285 of record OY728119.1, on the reverse strand, counting down.
TAAGAAAATGTACAAATATATTTAAAACCTTAAACAATAGCTTATTCAAATTTAAATATCCTCCACTAGCTCTGACTTCCCTTTAAACCCCTAGAATGAACTTAATATTTCCATGAAATTAAACTCTCTTCTCACTCTTAATGATAACCTTCGTAAAAAAAGTTTCAAAGCTAAATGGATCTCTGATGGGGATAGAAATACCAAGTTCTAAAACTTGCTACAAAGAATCATAAAATTCAGTAGGCCCATTTATCTTCTCGGAAGTGAGGATTTTCTCATTGACTCGGAGGAGGACATTGTGAACCATGTAGTCTTGAACTTTGTGAGTATCTTCAATGGTCCAAATACCAACAAAGACCTCTTAACTGAATTCATTCCGAATATGATTACTGATGAAGATAATATATATCTCTTTAGCATCCCTTCTAACCATGAAATCAAAGATACAGTTTTTAGTATCAACTCTGATAGAACCCCGAGCCCTGATGGATTCAACAATGGTTTCTTTCAACAATACTGGGAGGTGATTCAAACTGATGTTTTCAAGCTTGTACGAGCCTTTTTTGGTAATGGACACCACCCACATGGGATAAATGCTCAATTCCTCACTATAATTCCTAATGTGGACATTGCCTCTAAAATTCATCTTTTTTGGCCTATTACTCTTCTAAATACCAATTACAAAATCATTACTAAACTGCTTGTGAATAGACTTTCAGCTTTATGCAATAAAATTGTTTCCTTGAATAAATTTGGTTTCATCAAGGGGAGAAATATACAAGACCGCATCTGCTCGGCCTCTGAATGTACCAACACCCTCAATAATGCTGTCAGAGGAGGAAACATTGCCATTAAACATGATATTAGAAAATCTTTTGATACCATCGATTGGGGAATCATTTTTAAAGTGCTTTAGTCCTTTGGTTTAAACAATTCTTTCATCAATATAATAAATTATTTATTCAATTCAGCATGCATATCGGTCCTAGTCAATGGTTCCCCTAAGGGTAACTTCAAATACTTAAAAGGTGTAAGGAAAGGCGATCCTCTTTAGGCCATTCCCTTTTCCATTGTCGAAGATTATCTTAGTAGACTGCTTTCTCTCCTTGTGAATCAAAACAAGCTAATCCCCATTCAGGATAATAGAAACCTATCTCTGCCTAAACATCTGCTATATGCTGATGACATCATTTTATTCATAAAAAGATACAAAAGGAATATTTAAAATTTAAAAAATACCATGCCTCACTATGATGATGTTTCTGGTCAATCTATTAACTGGAACAAGTCCATTGTCTTTTTTAGGGATTTTTTTTCTTCTAGAAAAAATAGTATTATAGATAGTCTAAGCATTATAAAAGGTTCCTTACCTTTTACCTACCTTGGAGATCCTATTTTCTGGGGAAGGAATAAATCCATGTAATTTACCAATGTGCTTTATCAGATCATAAAGTAGCTATCCTCCTCGAAATGAAAGTCCCCTTCAATGGTGGGCAGAATCTTCCTTGTGAAATCCACCATTGTTTCCAAGATGGTAAATTCGTTGATGATTTACAAATGGTATACTGGTCGTTTAAAAAAAACACATTCATGAATAACTTTGTATGGTTAGGAAATATTCATGAAAGTAAACTTGTTATCATCCCCTGGACCACTTGTTACAAACCTCTTGAAAAAGGTGGTCTTGGAATAAATAATCTAAGTCTTTTTAATGATGCCCGCCAAGCCAACCTCACATGGAAGATTATTCATTGTAACTCTGAGTCTATTGTGTTTCTGAAAAAGTTATTTCTCTATAAGTTAAAAAAAGTCAGTTTGAGCTACATTAATTCCTCTATCTGGCCCTCGATAAGGCAATATTTTGACAATATTATGGATAATTCTAGATGGATGGTCAGTATAGACTCTACCCTGAATTTTTGGCTAGATAATTGAATTGGAACCCCCAAATCTCCATGGTCTCTCCTAGTTCTTTACAGAATAACACTAACGCTACTATAAAAGATGTCACTCGTTCTTGTATCTCCAATTTGCCTGCAAACATTTTTCAAGTGGTGGATAGCTGCGTCTTTGCGACTTTTGCTGACTTCTTTTGTTGGGAGCCCTCCCACAATGGTATTCTTGATTCAAAAAATTTCTATTAGCACAAGGTTACTAATTCTGATATTGATTTTTATTGGCTGAAAGCCTTTTATAAACCCTGGATTAAACCCTGAAGACTTACTCAAATGTGGAGACTTGCCTACAATCATATCCCAACTGAGGTGTGTCTCCAGTATTTTGGAATCCCACTTGGCTCTAGGTGTCCTTTTTTCCACCAGCATAGAGAAGATACTAATCATTTGTTCCTATCCTGTGCTACTGCCTCTTCCCTATGGAATTATACTTCTGACATTTTTGGCTACAGATGGATTCTTACTAACTCCCTCAACCTGCAATTAAGAAGATGTGTGGATCTTGATTTCCCACAACAAATCAAGAACCTCTTCCTCACTGTAGTTACTGAAATACTTTATGTGTTTTGGTCTGATAGAAATGCTATTATTCACAAAAAATCCTCTTATAATCTCAATGCATGTAAGATACGAATTCTCATTGCCATTAGGGATGTTTATTTGATACAAAAAACTACCAGTGATAACCCTTTTGGTGATTTTGAGATTCTTCGGCGGCTTAATATTGATCGTATCTACAAATAGATGAAGTGCGCTTTTGATGTTTTTTTTTGTAATGATTTGATTCCAGGATGGATAAAAGTGAATGTGGATGGTTAGTCTAAAGGTAATCCGGGAACTGCAGGATGGGGTGTGATTTTCAGAGACTACCTCGGTCAGGGTCTGGGCTACTACTATGGAAGCTCTGGTACTTCTTTGACTCTTGAGGCAGAAATGATGGGTGTGATACAAGCCGTCATCTTTTCCAAGCAAAAGGGCTATAATAATATTTGGATTGTGACTCAAACACTATTATACATGGAATTTGGGAGGGTGTGGTGCATCTTGCATGGCCTCTAACCACATGATGGCTGAACTGCCTTGATTCTCTTATAGGGACCAATTCCATTGCCAGGCATGCCTTTCGGGAAGAGAACATGGTTGCTGATGGTCTTGATAATAAAGGAATAATCCATGTGATTACATGGAATGGCGTCTTGCCATTTGAGCTTCATATTTCTTATGATGAATATTGTAATAGAATCCCTTATTTCAAACTCATGTAGTTTTTTCTTCTTTTGATAATAAATTGTGTCTCAGGTTTTGACCTAGACATCACCTCCTTTTAAAAAAACCTTAATGTGATTTATATCTCACTATTTTCCTTATGTTTGTTCCTAGAAAATTCTATGAAATTTTAATAAGATATGAGGGTTTTAAAAGAACTTTTTATCTTTTAAATTAAATATTATGTTTTTATGTTTATGTTGATAAATAGTTCTGTCTAATATTCTAAAGACACTAGACCTCTGGATCATCTGTGTGTATTTATTGGAAAAGAGTGTTAATTATAAAGAAAAAATGAATGTTTAAGGATTAGGTCATCATAGTTGGAATGAAGGGAAGGCCTATTTTTTATTATTAGGATAAAAAAATCATAGTGAAAACCCTAGGTAGAAGTCTAAAGGATAATCTTATGTATAGGATAACATCTTATAATTTTTCTAAAGTGGTTATTATCTAGTTTTACTAGAAATATATATTTATCTGGATATTATTAGGTGAAATAGTTTTGGAACAGATGAGTGTAGGGGTAATATCCCTGGTAATAGTTGTTTGAGTTTATCTCGACCATTATACTGGTTCATAGTGAACGATATATTACCACACACTTGGTTTAACAATTATTAGGGATAATATTGTGACCCATACATTATATACATAAATATTAAATATTATAAGATTAATATTCAATACAGAAAATGATGTTACACACTATAATAGTTTAGGTTTAGTGTCATTGAAAACATTGATACATGAAAAACTTCTTCATAAGTGATCTTCATCACATCTCACTATGCTCTTCACAATGAGTACCCTTCTTTGGATTGACTTATTTAAAACAAATACTCATAAACTAGTGAACGAAACACAAGAAATGGTGAGACCAGATTCATGAGAAGGGTAAACAAGGGGGATAACAAGGACCACATAAACATAACATGAAATTAAGTGCATGACAACATGATCACAACATTTAAAAACATTCATATTATATTATATTTTAGAATAATGAGTCATCAAATAAATCAGAGAATTTCATAACTCATGAATTATAAAGGAATCAAAGAACACGATCCATGAGAGAATAACAATTGCATAATACATAAGTTTAAATATTAAATATAATCATAAAAAATTAATTCACTATTCAAGCCTCAATACAAATAGAATCATAGTATATTGGTTTTACTCCCAATTCCATCATATCGTTAGTAAATATCCACTCCCAATATTATCATAGTGGGAAAAGTACCTTATGGAACTCGGTTCACCCACATTCCAATACTTATTATCTCGTGCAATATCCATCTTTACCCGATGCATTAAAGGTATATATAATTCTTGGACCAGTCATGATAAAATCATAATCCATTTATATGTGTTCCACTAAAATTTAAATCATTCATCCTATATCATTACCTATATAAAATTGTGATTTATAAAAATTTACACATTTCAATATAACATAAACTGTAAAAAATAAATCATTTTTATAAGAATCTAGTCATTATAATCATAGAACACCCACAAAAATAATAAGTATGGTATCTAGGTATCATATCCATAGTAAATGATAAGTAACATCAAGGGGTGTTTTCATAAATAGCATTCCTCTAAAATGTCACATGGAATATTTTTTTGATTATAATACCATTTTCATTCTGAAATCACATTCTTAAAAATTACAAAATTACAAAATTTTTAGGAAAAAAATTTACATTTTCAAATAAAATTTTAAACGTGTAATGTAAACATCAAATATTTATTTGGTCTTGATTTTGTGAAATTTTGGTAATGTCATATATATAAAAATAATGATTCTTTTCACATTTTCAATAAAAGTACCTAGTTCATAAAGATTCCATTTAAACCAATCTATACAATATAAAACATTGGTAATAATTAATTTAAAAATCATATGATATTAGTAAAAAATTATTGAATATATTTTTAGAAAAAAAAATGAAATAAAAGAAAAAATACTTTCGACCAAAGAGAAAAATAATGTGGGGTTTCCTTAAATAAAAGTCAGTCTCTTAAGTACTTAAATAAAGTGAAATAGAAAAATAATAAATTTAATGGAATAACCATAGTAAAATAAAATTCATGATATTATTTATATATAAATTATTAAATTTCATGATTTTGAACATAATCATAGACAATATCGATAAACAGTGAAATTAAAACATAAATCCCTCACCACAATGGTCTCTTTCGAATAAAAATATCATTAAAGAGATAACCATACATGGATATGTATAAACCAAAAATTTTCTTGATAATAATCATAAAATAAATTAATTTCTAGTATATACACCACATAAATTAAATAAGTTTTGAAGATATGATCTGTCTCATAGAAACAAAAGAGACATGAAAATATTTTACCTTCAGTTTTATATGATTTTAATGGTATTTAACAATTATGTAATAAATTTAAATTTACTAAAAATATATTATAGATTATTTTAAATATTTATAATATCATAAATTATCCACTTTTGACATTTTAACACCCATTTATTAATAACACCTTTTTAAAATCATCATTTCCAGGAGTTCAATATTTATTTTTTTATAAGAATTTTGATTCTGTAGTTTTGGTAATTTTACTTTGACCATTGTCCCATCATCTACAAAACATTAATAATTATATAAATATCATATATACTCATTATATAAATACATATATATTCATCTATCAATGTAATAGATATAAAAATTAATTTTAACTTTCCTGAAGATTGTAGGTAGTACGAGCGCATGGATGTTGTTTTCACTTTTCAGAAGATGGAATAAAAGAATTTTAAATAATAATTAATCCTAAAAAATTATTATTATATAATATATATCATATATATTAATTAAATATATAATTATTATAATCCAAGTAAATTATAATTGAAAAATAAAACTCATCCCTTAACGGAGGTTGTAATCAACATGTACACACAGGTGATGTTATCGTTTTCCAACGAATTAGATATTAAAAAGGTGGTTATGATATTATAAATATATAAGAATAAATAATTTCAAAAATATAAGATATAAAAATTAAACCCATTATAATAAACATCCATGAAATATGGTGATGAAAAATAAATCGTATCGTTATGTGGTGGAGATAGTCCACAATTACGCCCAAGCAATAATTTCACATCCCATTTGATGGAATAGAGGGTGGATATTAATGATTACATGATCATAATAAAATTTAATAAAATTTATGATATTTAAGTTATTATGTTATGATTAATACCACATATTTAAGGGAGGTTTAATAAGATAAAAATTAAAATATTTTGGGTTTGATGATTACCTCTTCTTCGGTGGGCCTTATTTAGTCCTGTTATTAAGGAACCTTTTAATGGTTTTAGAAGAATACGATAACCTATAATTTGTGGATAGTTAAGTTTATAAGATATTTTTTCATGGTTTGGATGATCTTTATGGATCAATCTGTGTAAAATAAAAGAGACAAGGGGTGTCCTTTTATAAGAGAGAAAAAGGACACAATTGGAATTATTTAAAAGATTAAAATATAATGAGGTCATTATGAAGAATATAATTCAATGTAGATAGGGATACAATGAAAAATTTTATATTTTCAAAATATCATTATAAAATTAAATTTATAAAGGTTTCAGTGTCATTTTAAACCTTGTCATTTGATTTAACCCCCAGGTTAACTAATTATAACCTTAAATATGGGTACACATTTATTCAATCTAAAATGGTTATGATTTTAAATATAAGCTAAAAATTATCTCAAAAATTTGAAAGGGGTTACATTTTATACCATATAACATCATAATATCCTATTCGAATATTTTTATTAATTTTAAATAATTTTATAAAATATTATTTAACATAAAATATCCTTAATTTCATCTATTTATGATTCATTTAATTTGAAAATATTGAAAGTAAGATAGTAATTTTCTGAAAATACACACCTATTAAACATATATAATATGTTATATGAATCTAAAAAATTTTGGTGCACTATAAATCAGTTAAAAAATAAAACTTATCGTGTTTTTTAAAAACATTTACATGATTCTTCTACTATTTACACAATTGTGGTGTTAGTGTTGTGTAGGAATTTAATGTAAATATTTTATTAATCAATTTTAAAATTAAATTAACATTATAAAAAATTGTTCATATTAAAAATAAAAATTTATAACTTCATTTTTCCTCTTTTTATCCTTATGTAAAAAAATTAAAGATAATAAATTCAATAGGGTGACATTTTTAGATTTCATCACTTAAAATAATATAAATTTCACTATGAAGGGAAAATGAAGCAAAAAATTACATTTATTGTATATTTTTATTTATATTGTTTAATATATTACATTAAATTAAATAAATCCAATTTGGGAATGATTTTGAGACACGGTTTCATGGTTTTAAGCTTGTTTTATCCATTTTACCCTTACAATTGTTGCAAATATTTCCCACCATTACTATATATAATGAACAAAAAATATGAGGGTCCTATTTACCAAATTTTAACCTCTAAATTTAAAATATAGTATCTATTTTTTCAATAGTCAATATCAATAGGTTTTATAAATCAATTGTTTTTTAAATTCATGAAATGTAATGAAATTGTTTTAGAGAAATTTGGTTTTAAGAATATGAAATAAAATATATCAAAATCATGGATATTGTTGATTAAAATGGAATTAAATATATTATTGAAATAGAAAGTACAATATTTCACATTAATACCAAATAAAAAATATAATTGGTGTTGTAATTTTCTTTATTAATGAAAATAAATAAAATTATTTTTATTTTTTAATATTCATTCAAAAATCAGTCATTAAAAAAATCGAAAATTTTGACCCTAAATTAATTTTGAAATTATGAATTAAAAATGATTTAATTTTTATAAAATTTATTTTTAAAAGTGTTATAAATTAATTATAATATGTTCACACAATATGTATAAAACCCATTTTTAGGAGAACTTATTTCAGAAGCATAAAATAACATTACTAAAAACAGAGTACTTATATATTTATAATTTACTAATAAATTTGAATTAAGATATATATATATATATATCATAACATGGTTAATCTTATCTGTACCCATAAATTTAATTTCTATGTTATAATATATCATATCATGGTCAGTGTTTCATGTCATTAAGGCTATCAAACACATAGAATTTCTGTAATGAAAAATATTTAAAAAAATATCATGGTGTTGAATTCTACTCTCTTAATTACATTTCCGCCTCAATAGTTTTATCTTCATAAAAAAGATTCATAATTTAAAAATAACTTTATTGAGAACCAACATGATACAAAGAGATAAAAAAACTTTATTTAAAATGGGGAAGTACAATACGTAAAGGTTGCATGAAATAAAACATAATAATGTTATTATATGAAGAGAAAATTTTTGTGAAATTAAAAGATATATGTGGAGGATAAAACTAAAATCCAAGGACAATTATTAATTGATACATAACTTAATCATAATAAATTTAATGATCAAAAAAACTTAAATCTATGAGTATTGAAAAGACATTCGATTCCTTATATATGTAGGTAAAAGGATAAAATTTTAATTTAAAAATTATTTTCATAATGTTGACGGGTTCTTTTACTATCATGATAGAGTACAAGACAAAATAATATTATAAGATTTATTTCCATTTTTTAGTAAAATTTTGTCTCTTGGTTACACTTCTTACAATTCCACTTATATCTCATTTCTTACTCAAAGAAATGTATATTCTATATGATTTTATTCATACCTAAAGAAATAAAATTAACATTTAATGAATAATAAGATCCATAAGTATTTCCTTATGGATCACAATATTTACCAAAACCGAAATGTTAAGCATATGTTATCCAATAAGTAAAAAATAAAATACCATTATTTCAAAAAACTCAACAATAACACGTAAAGATAAAATTAACCCATTACTTAAATATTTAGGATTAAGAATCTTCCAAATTATGTCATACCAAATTCAAAACCTAAAAAACCAAAATATTGGATCACAGATTTGTCTTTGAAGATCGAAATTTATATTTCTCCCCAGAAAATAATAGGTAGCTCATAATTTCTCATACAACACATATAAATAACATGATAATAACTTAAATCACTATATAACCTCAATGAAAACATATATGATTCCAAAAATTACAACTACCCATATTCCTTATATAAAATTACACATAATTGAATATATTCCATATATTAAAAAATGTAATGAACATGATCAAATATGACCAGAATCATTTTTTCATAATATCAAAAAACAATTTAATGTTTACCAAAACTATCCCGTGTACATCATTAATATAAATAATAAATTTATCCAAAGAAAACATTATCAAATAAAAATCAGAAAAATATTAAAAATTATTTGTCCTCTAATCATGTGTTATCTAAAAATATTACCTTAGCATTAAACCAAATTTCATGGTTATCAGTAAAAATCAACATATATTATCAAATTCATAAAGAAATCCTATTTTAGAACAATCCCGAGATGTTTCGGGATTATTTTAACTAGAATATCATGGATATAACACTTTTAAAAAAAATCCTAAATACCAATACATATACACTACATTACTTTCACATTAAAAATTAGAATTTCCTTTGTCTAGGAGTTAACCCTTGGATTTGTTAATTGAGTCATATAATTCTACACTTCTCCACACATAATATATTGAATTACTTCACAATTTCATTATCTATATACATTATTTTCATATAGAAACCATATTACCCTTCTATGGAGACATTATTATGGGATAACCTTCCCACATTCTTTACATGAATAAAATTGACCATTATTTAATCTATGTAGATTACCACATGAATATTCATAAAAGTACATCTTCCTGTTATTTTATGTGTTAAGGAACTCATTGTAGTTTATGTTTTTATTAATATATCAAGATAGAAGATTGGGAATAGTCACATGGTTTCACAATCATGGTCCTATTTCATGAAGTTAACCATGAGAAAAAACATTCATTTGTCCGTCACATTCAACATTAACATAAATCCTCATGGTTACAACAACTATATAAAACCCAAAATCATAGTGTGATCAACAATAATCGTAATTTTATATCATAAAAAATAGTTATTGTATGTATAACACATGAAAACTTATTTCCAATCGTTGGTTATCATATTTTAAAATACATTATAATTTTCAATAAAAACATGTGAATTAACCCAATAATATCCCCTAGAGAGTCAACAAAATTGAATGTGAAGGGAACATTCACCATGCACTAAAATAGTGGATGAGATATAATTGAATTCCTATTTTCTAGGGGTTTCTCCTTCAAATACATCTACTCTAAATCCACATATTCATGATGTATCCCGAAATAGATGTGTTTCTAGGTAAACAACATAATCTATATCTAACCAAAACATTAAAACATTATCCTATATATAGTATTATCCCCAAGGATTTCACTAATGTAATCTAATCCAAATAAAAATATATTAACAAAACCCAACTCTAATACCTAAAACAGTGACCCATACATTTCATAATTACATATAAAATTTTATTAAATTAATATCCAATACATAACATTATGATCCATGCTAGAATCATATAGTTTTAGCTTCCTTATAACCCTATATACCTAAAAGACTTGTTCATAATAGATCTACATCATTACCCACTAATTTATTCATTACTAACACCCTTCTTAGACATGTCATACTTGAAACCATTCTCCATGACCCAGGGAATAGAAATATAGGAATGTGTGAGCTCATATGCTCAGTAATGGTAAAAAAGAGATATATCAATGATCACTTAAATATAAAATGAGAGTAATTTTATGAGAATATGTTAATAAAATTTTAAAACCATGCCATTCATATCATATATCAAAATCATGTTTTATTTTATAAATCATGTTAGTTCATAAGACATTAATCATAATATAATCAAGTAACATGATCCATGTGAGCATAACATTGGTATAAGACATAATTTTTTTGTATATACATAATCATATAAAATTATTTCCATGTCTGGGATCACATAAAATTCAATCATAATATATTGGGGACACTTACCATTTAATCATATTCTTATTCATGTTTCACTCTCAAGACTAAAATAGTGGGTAAAGACCCATACTGAACTGGGCTAATTCCCCATATTAGTCATTATTATATCATGAGATACTCATATGTAACTTATTAAATAAATTGATATGTAACTATGGTAGTACTCATTACATAATCATAATCTATTCATATGTGTTCCATAATATCATAAATCATTCATCATATATCCTAACTCATGAAAATGAAATGTGTTTTGTAAACATATCAACATTTCAATAGATAATAACTTATTAAAAATAAATGGGTTTCTTACAAATATCATCATCATATTTATAAATCATCCCTTGAAAAATAAGGATGAAATCCTTTGATAATTACCCCATAAATTCATAAGTAACCTCAAGAGATGTTATTATAAATGAGTCTTTCTTTATAATACCACATTGAATATTTATTGAGGAGAATACACTTTATATTTTGAAATAACATATTTAAAAACTAAAAAATTATGAAATATTAATTAAAAAATAATTATTGAAAATAATCATGTAAACCTATAAAATAATATTCAAATAATTGAATAGTCATAAAAGTAGGAAATTTCTATCATATTGTGTATTTAAAAACAATGATTATATTCACATTTTTTGAAAAATTTATATGTTCGGAAAATAAAAGAATATTAAAATTAAACTAATTCTTAAAAATTAAATAATTTTTAAAAATGAATTTAAAAATAATATAATTATAGTAAAAAAAATTCTTGATGATAGTTTTATGAAACATTTATATGGAAGAAAATTTATTTTTGACCAAATCCAAAAATAAATTCACGTTTCCTTAAAAATATTATTTTTATATCATGAGTAAAGTAAGAGAGGAAAATGAATGGGAATAATTAAATATAAAAAAATAACAATAGGTGAATGAAATTCATGTTATTATTGAGATTTAAATCACTACATTTTATCATCATAAACTTAATCATAATCATTCTTGATAAATAATGATATTATAACATAAATCCATTACCACATTGGTATCTTTAAAATAATGACATCATGAAATATATAAACATTGATATATGTGTACATACCTAATATTTTCATGAAAATAATTCTTAAATATATAAATGGGTATTATATACGAAACATAAAAGAGAAAAGTGGTGAATATTGAATGCATCTCATAGGAATAAAAGTGAGATGAAAATCACTTAACTTGAGTTTAAATTTCTTAAAAAGCTATTAAACCTCATCTATAATAGATTTAAATATATTATAATTAAATAAAATATTAATATACAAACTTATAAAATCACATATTTTCCATTTATATAATTTTAACACCCATTTGTTTATAATACCTTATTAAAATCAGCATTCCTTGTGTTAACTGTTTTGTTTTTTCATGACAATTTCAGTTCAGTAGTTCTGATCATTTTATATTGATCATGGGTCCATCATTTTTTTTAATAATGATATAAATATAATATATATTAATTAAATATATTTATATTCATACATAAAATGTAGATATAGATAAACTAATTACACTATTCATGGAGACGGTATGTCGTACTTACACATGAACTATGTTTTCATTTATTGATGGATGGACTGAAAGAAAGGAATTTAAAAATATTATTTAATGGATAATTATTATACATTATATATCATATATATTCATTAAATCTGTCCTTATTACAATCAAATTAAATCATAATTGAAAAATGAATCATATCACATTGTGGCGGTGGTAGTCCACATGTGTGAATGAACGATGTTAATGTCTTTCGTATGATAAGAAGGTAAAAATGTAGATATTAAATGATAATTCAAAAAGAATAATTATTTCCTAAATATAATATATAAAAATTAAATATGTCATAATAAAATTCCATGATATATGGTAATTGGAAATGATTTTTATTTTCACATGAAGATGGTAGTCCACATGTATGCATGATTGATAATTTCACTTCTCATTTGATATAATATCAGGTGGATATTAGTGGTTCCATATTCCAAATAATATTTTAATATGTTAGGATAATGAAAATATTGTTTAATGATGAATAAAACATATTTACATTAGTTATATGATGAAATAAATTGAAATAGGCTGAGTAATACCACTACATCTTCTTCGTTGGGACTTCATTAAATCCCTTATTAAGGAACCTTGTATTGGTCTTCTAAGAATACCAGTACCTAAAAATAATTTAAATTTATTTTAAAATGATATATTTTAAGTTTTAATCTTGATAAATGGCTAAATGTGGTGTAAATAAAGGATATAAGGGTTGTCCTTTTATAAGGGAGGGAAAGGACGCACTTGGAATTATAAAAAAACATTAAAATATAATAAAGTCATTCTCAATAAAAAGGATTCCAAATGGATTGATATTTGAGTAAAAACGTATAAGGTTAAAATACCATCATAAAATGAAATTTATATAAGTTTCTATGTCATTTTAAACATTATATTTTGGTTTAACCCCTTCCTTAACTAATTTTAACCATAACCATTGTAACACCTTTTTCAATCATAAAGGGCTATAATTTTACATATTAGTTAATAATTTTGCATAAATGGAAATGGGGAAACACATTTGACCATTTTACCTCATAATTCTCCAATTTAAATATTTCTCTTATTTTTAAATAATTTAATAAAATATCATATAACAAAAAATAATACTAATTTCATTTTTGACACAATTAATTTAATAATTTTTAATGACAAGAAGATAGTAATTTAATTCAAATATAACCCATTAAAAATTGATAAAATAGTATATTGATCTAAAAAATATTTTGGGTACTATAACTCGCCCAAAAAAATATTAGTTTTATAGTTTTTAAAAACATTTGCATGATTTTTCTACAATTGACACAAGCATTATATCAGTGTTGTGTATGAATTTAAGGTAATTATTTCAATACTATAAATTAAAAATAAATTACCATGAAAAAATAATTAGTATTTATCATTAAAAATTATAACATAACATATCCTCTTTTTATCATTTTGTAAAAAATCTATATATATATAATTTAAAATAATGTCATTTTAGAACATTTGTTACTTAAAATAATATAAATTTCATTATCAAGGTAAAATGAAAATAAATGACATATATTGGAATTTGGGATGTTTATGGTCACATTTCATCAAACAAATTAAATAATGTTAAATGTTGGGTACATTTTCAGAACTTATAACATGGTTTTAACCAAGTTTTACCCATTTTACCCTTAGTGTGGTGATAAATATTTGCCATGGTTACTATTTATAATGACAAAAAATAAAGGGTACCTATTTATGATATTTTATCCTCTAGTTTCAAAATATCCTATATATTTATCAATATTAGTTATCAAGAAGTTTCAAAAATCAATTGAATTATTTATGTGCAAATTGTAACAAAAAAGGTTTTAGAAAAATATTATTTTTTGCAAAAAATTAATTATCTATAAATAATTAATATTTATTAATAATATATAATTAATTATATTATTCAAAATAAAATGGATAATATATAAATTTAATACCAAATTACAAATATATTGTTAAATTTAAATTATGTTTTAAGTGAAAATAAATAAGAATATTGTTTTTAAATATTTATTGAAAAACTAATAATTACATAAAAATCTAAAAACATTTCCTAATTAAATTTTGATATTATGACATTCAAATTTATTTACTTCTTTTAATATTCATTTAATAAATGTGTTATTAAAGTTTTATAATATTTTCCCACCAAATCTAATAAGTTTGTTTTTGAGAAAAACGAATTTTTGAATGAAATATAGCATTACAAAAAATGAAGTAATGATATATTTCATATTAACTAATAAATTTTATGTAAGTAAAATTTATATATATATAAATATTTCCTAATATGATTAATTATATTACTTCCCATCAATTTAATGGTTAAGTTATAACATATCATGGTTCGTTTTTTGCTTGGGGTTTTTAGTTAACCAAACTATCAAACACAATAAATTTATTGGAAGGGAAATATATTCTGAATTGATGGGGTGTTATAGTTATTATTTTTTTAATCATATTCCCTTTAAAAACCACTATTAATTATTTCTTTTCCAGATACTTTTTGGGTAGATACTTAGATGTATAACATAACCAAATTTAATGTAACCTAGATTAAACAAATAGATTTATTAGATTAACCAAAGGTGTCATTATTGAAATGAATGTATCATTTAATGAAATGGTGGTTTCATTTGATAATACATATTAGGATTGATATTTAATATCAATATGATTATTTAATCTAATTATGTTGATTACCATTTTTGGTTCCAGTATTTTGTTAAAACATTTTCATGGAAATGATGTTGAGATATATATGTATCTAAATACTAATATGTATATAAAAATATATTTCTTTCTTATCCTGCACAACAAAGGCTCACCTTTGAATCCCTATGGGTCGACTATACTATGAATGACCACTGACTCTCATTACGATCTCTAATTCATCTGACATCAGTCATGTTGGATGCACATAGGTGAGTTCCCAATTCCTTTTTAGACATTCTTTGTTCTTCTTGGCATCACCCATGTTATTTCTGTGAAGTATAATATACCCTAATTTTATGTTTTTCTATATTTATTTATTTTCTCCCGATTTGAGTCGAATCAGAAACTGATATTAGATGAACACTATACAATAGAGATATGGTAGGTAGTTTATACATTTACATGAGTTTTTTTCTGTATAGGACTATATTACATTGTGCCTCCCTCTAAAATTTTTGGTATGGACCAAAAATTAAGTGAATAATTGAATTAAATTAAATTCAACCTTTTAGGTAATCCCTTAGGTACCCTCAAGATGATTTAGTGGTTGTTTCCCCCACTAAGGCCACCCATGGGGTGTTCCCTTTTCCTAATCCACATATTGAACCTCCATTAGGGATAGAATTTAGTATTTCTTACTTAATGTATGCCTAGTAGTATTTGAATTAGATTTAAATTCTTAGTTATGAGATGCATTACCTCATTTGAATGTTGATTATCTTTAATTGAATGGATATATGTATCTTGAATTTCTTAGTGGATTATTTGGAAATTACTAAAACAATGGATATACTAATTGGTTGAATTTGAATATAAAATGTGGGTAATTAGTGGTTATACTCATTGAATGATATGGAAATGGTTTTTTGATTAATTAAATTAGATGGAATGAAATATTGGTTGATTACTTTGATAATTATCCATTGATATTGAATGAGGCAATGGATGCCTTGAATAGAATATGATCCTTGCATCTTGATTCTCTAGGAGTCCTCAATCTGTGATACCCCTTGGATTTTTATTTCTTAGAGTCACAAACGACATGTTCTGTATGACATTCTCCAAGGACTCTAACAAATGCCTAACCGAGTTTCAATCGAGATGCTCCTAGGACTCAATGAGGATTCCATGGTCTTCTACACCTTGGATCTAGCCCTAAATGGTCTGACAAATGATAATATGACACAGTCATAAAAAATATGAATTGATTGGTTGAATTTCATTGTTTTTTACTATTATTATTGTCACCGAATCATAGAATTTATGGATATTATATCAATTTATATTAATATTTTGTACATTACAAAAATAAATGCCCAAAGACAATAATATATTAGTGTCTTCGGAAACTTGGAAAAAAATTCTATCCTAGTGAGATATCTTCAACATTTTCCATAAATATATCTACCTTTAGTACTTCTACCTAAAACCGTTCTTTATAACCCGGGGAAAGGAATCGTAAGAAAGGGGTGAGCTCAGATGCTCAAAAAGGGTAAATAGAGGAAATGTGTAAGCATAACATGAAAAAAATTGTATGAAACTTTATAATAATATTTAAAGACCACATATAATATATTAGATATAATAATAAATATTAGATGTTTATAATACATGAATAAAAAATAGATAACACAATCCATGAAATCATAACATAAGAATAAACTTGTAATTGTGGAATGCACATAAGCATATAATAACCCTATATTAATGGGTCCTACCAAGCCATTTGTAACAAGTTAGTATTGGGTTAATCACACATGCACCTACTTCAGTTTTGGCATGTCCTCCAATGTACCCTCTTATTTTGGGCTTGAGATATCCCCTAGTGTACCCTCTTATTTCGGTCTTTGGATGTCCTCCAATGTACCCTCTTGTTTTCAGCATGACATGTCCTCCCTCATGCCCTCTTGTTTCATGTCTAGGATGTCCTCCTGTGTTCCCTCTAATTTTAGGTGTGGAATCACCTCCCGTATAACCTCTTGTTTCAGGTTTGGGGGGTACTTCCATATAACCTCTTATATCACGCATCATATGCCCTCTTGTGTACCCTTTGATCTCATAAACAATTTATCATTAAACAATGCATTAGAGTTGGATATTGATCCTAACCATTTGATAAAAAAACTAAACATACATGTTCCTCATGAAAATAAGACATACATCATATCATGGACCATAAAAATAGATGGGTTTCGTAGACAATAATCATGACCCATGAAATGAAATGGGTATCATTAACATTTCATCACATCATAACCTATAGAAATTCGATAAGTATTCTAAACTTTTAATTAAATAAAAACCCAGGAAAAGAAGTGTGATACAAAAGAATATAAATCAGGAAGATAAAATGATCTCATAAACACATAAACCATGAATGAGAAGTAGTTTTCATAAAGACCATGACATCATGAATAAACCATTAAAAGAAATAATATGAATGGAACACTTAGATATTTTTCTAGAAAGGCATGAGTAGCATCAAATGATTCCCTCATAGATGGAAAATAATTTTGAATTTGTTTTCAAAATTGTTTTTTGAAGAAAATATCCTTCCGTATTTGAAAAACGAATTTCTAACTCATAAAAAAAATTCAAAAATAATTTTCATATAAAATACCTTGAAAACATATAATGATGATGTGAAATCAATTTGAAATTTTTTTCCGTGAAGACATATAGAATAAACTGTATAACATTTTAAAAAATTAATTGAAAACACTTTGTAAACTTTAAAATAAAGCTAAAAAATATTTTGAAAACCATTTAATTTAAAATAAATTGAAAATATATAAATTATTATTTAGAATTTTTTGAAAACATTTTTACTCGATAAAAAATGAATGAAGCTTGAAAAAATTTGAAATTAATTTTACATGAACATTAATTAATAGAAACATGTCCTTCTTAATTAAACTTTTAAACAAGGAATGTAGGATTCATAGAAATTATGGTAGGTAAATCTATACGTGTTGTATATGGTGAAAAGTATATTCAATTTACACGATATAAAGGTAAGAAAAATTCCTTGTTTTAAAAATAAAAGGATGATTAATTTTACAAAATTGGTAAAATAGAACAGGAGTTAAAATTTATTTTTATTACTACAGAATAATAGAAATATAATCTTGGAAACCCTTTTATAAAACACTGTTTTGAAGGAACATAGATTTCTGACTGATGTGGGGGTAAAGTTAGGCTTTTATAAAAACACGTTATTAAAAGTATTATATACAATAGAGAAGAAAAAAATAGTAAATATACTTGTATATATCATTTATAAATAGAGGAGAAAAAATACATTAATTTTATCGAGATATGGATAATAATATTTCATCAAAGTAAGAATAATCATAAACAATCTTGAAAATTGATGAGATTGTTTCAATAAACTCTTATCACATGGTAACTTGGGGTAGAAATATCCATTTTTTGAAATGAAAATTACATGTAGACTATAATATCATGAAAATAATGGTATTCATGATATATCATATAAAATTGAATTATATACACCACAATATTAATTTAGTTTCATAACAAACCAATAGTCTCAAAGAAGGAAAATTGAGACAAAACAATTTTACCGATTTGGTAACATTTGAAACATACACCCCATTTAAATAGAGGACATATAATTGATATCAAAATATACATAAATTTAAATATAAAAAGCATTGAATACATCCATGGTCATTATATGTTTATTAGCTCCTTGTTATTCTCATTTTTATGTTTTTATAATTACATCAACCCGTAAATCTATGTTTTCTAATAAATTTGTTAAGTGTTTCAGATTTTGTACATCAAATTTTTTATTCTATATCACAATAAATATTGATCATATTGTTATGGTGTTTATTACAATTTCATGATAACATGATTATCTTAATTTCATATATTTATCTCTAAATCCAATTCGATGGTTTCAATGGTGCAAAAATTCACCGAAGTTGTTACATGTTTTTCAACTGATATTGCCATTTTCATCTTAAAGTAAATTCAAAATTATAATGATATATCAAGCTACATTGAAGGTACTTTTTGTATCATTATTACATTTAATAGATAATGTAATTATCTAAATATCATTAGTTTATGTGGAAGTATGAAAATGAGTTTTTGATACGCTAAAAATCACTAATGGTTTTTAAGCAGCTTTCAACTATATTGTGAATATATTTGAAAACCTATAGTGTTTATACAAATAAAAGTTATAAAGATATCAAAATCACTCTTAACCTAGGTAAATGAAAACAAAATAAGTTTTTATTGATTTCATCATAGTTCATAGAAGGCTAAAAAAGTAGTTTAGATGGTCAATAATGATATATTGTTCTAGGGAATTATTTTAGTTGTAGTTTTTCCAGATCACATGTCTTATATTTTTCAAAGATATCAAGAGTTTTAGAAGACATATTTATTCGATTCTTGAAACATTGTTATGATATTGATATTTACTAAAAATAAGTCTAGTGAGATTAAGGCTGAATCTGAGGGTAAAGGGATCAAAAAAATCAGTGAAGCCTAAAGATTAGATGATCACATTTTTTGAAAATAATGTCCATACCCTAGGTTGGAAAGTGTAACATAAATAATAAATCATATGTTTGATAAATGCACATATGTATTATTAACACTACAATTAATTGTTTTTATATGGATTAGCAACCCTACATTAGGCAAATGATAAGCATAAAGAATATTAACCCCACATTGGAGTTTGAAAATACAATTTATAACCTTTGTTTGGGAGTTTGAATGTATTCTTAATAAATGAAATGTTCAATTTCTTATTGATGAGACATTTTATGTGTACATTTTCATCAATTCTATTGATTATAATGACATGTTTTCACTATATATACATTGGTTTGAAGATAAAATTCTTAAATTTAGTGTTTATGATGATTTTTAGGTATTTTCCTGCCAATGTCACAAATTAGGAAATATCATAACAAAGATTACAATATTGATGTTGTGTATATTATAAACACACCATGTTCTATTTCCCATACATGGATTATCCATACCGAGTACATTTTCATGTAGTCGGACAGTGATCACACGTCATGTATAACCCATTCACATGTCGTGTCCACCCTCCTATATGTGGTTGGTAGATGAATATGATACTAAAAAATGTTGGGAGGTTCCACGCACCGTGTACCCCCACCAACTGATAGCCAATGAATTTAAATCCATTGGAATTCTTGGAAAATCACCTACTGGTGGAAAAAACAAGTCCAAACGAATATGACATGAGTACACAATGTGTAATTTAAGTAAGATAAAGTGAAGTTTGAAAGACAATAAATATTATGGCATTCATCCATGTTTGAGGTTTTAAATACAGGTGGAGGGGCATCTCTTCTTCTATTTGAGGCTCCCTCAAGATCCAAATTCCAGTTTTCAATTCTGTATTCATTTATATTTTAGTGTAATTCTTACCTTTCTCTTCTGTTGGGGGTTGTAATAATGATTGTCTGTTATTTTTAATTAAAATTAGGAAGTGTAGTTTTTATTATGATTTTTTACATATTCTTCAATGAATCCAATAACTTATTTACCATTTGGGTCAAATAATTCCAAGAATGATACTAATAGAAAAAATAGAAGGATTTGTGATGAGAAAAACTATGAACTTTGGGTAAGCCTCTTGCCACTTTCTTGTGAGGTAAAGAACCTCAACATGTTTATGTTGTTAAATACTAGACCATGGAATTAACATTTAAATGTGTAACTATTTTCCTTTGGACTAAGTAACAACAATTTTATTTAATCCCCATGGTAAATAACTTTTATTTATAAAATTAATTCTATTTAATGATGATTTCAATTAAACAATTATCATTGTTACAACCACAAAATGATTGTTTTTTATTTTTTCTGTTCTTATCATGTTTTGATATTAATTTTTACAAATCATTTCACTTTTGAATTCTCCCTTCAATATTTTTGTCTGGAAACCCAATCAAGACTCAGAGAGCCGCTGCGAGGGCGGTTCGGCCGGGGCGTGGGGTCGGTTCGGCCGGGAGGCTGGAGCTCCGCGAGGGCAAGGGGCCGGTTTGGCCAGGAGGCCGGTGTGCCGTAGGGGTGAGGGGCCGGTTCAGCCGGGAGGTCGGAGCGCTGCGGGGGTGCAGGTCTGGTTCAGTCAAGAGGTTGGTGCACCGTGGGGGTTCAGGGCTGGTTCGATCAGGAGGTCGATGTGTCATGGGGTGGATTTGCCAGGGTGCATAGCTGGGGGCGCGACCGGTTCAGCCGAGAGACCAGAACACCGCGGTCACAGTGCGGGTCACGGAGGCCACATGTGGCGGAATCGTTTCGTTTTTCATCTTCATCGCCTTCATTTCCTTCCTCCATTTCGAAGAGCACATCACAGAAAAACATCGGAGGGGGTGGGTCATGTTTGTTCGGCCTGCAACCTCCGCATTTAGAGTGATAGCTAGTGATTCACAAATAACGAAGCATGAACGTGTATAAAAGATATTTTAAAACATCATTTCCCACAACCCTCATCAATCTATATTCCCAATATTGTAATAGATTTATAAGGGGATAACATGGAAAGTGATAATCAAATAGAAATAAACCCCTACCTCATTTTCTTGATGACGTTGGTGTGAGGAAGAAGGTGAAGTCGTCGACATTCATCTCGTCCTCCACACACCTCCAATCCCTGGATCGTGCGTCAGTATGTCATATTCAAAGATGTTCCTTGTCGGCGTTCTTCTTGGAGGGAGATTTATTCTTGGAGGAGGCATTCTTACTTCAAGAAGCTTTCTCCCAATTCCTCCCAAATGCAAAGTGGTGCCAAAATAATAGATTATCACCTCTATTATGATTTTTGGCATATATTAAAATATCTTAATTAATTAATTGGTGTGTTTTCTTAATTAATTAAATGGGAGGGTTGGAACCATTAATTAAGAAGGGTTGGAACAATTAATGTGGAGGAAGCTCAAGAGGCTCCTCCACATTAATGATGTTGTTGAAGAGGTTTAGACCTCAGGTGGTCCCCACCACCATATCCTCTCATGGGATGTTAGGCTTGGGTGGACCCCACCACCATAACCTCTTATGGGAGATTAAGGTTTGGTAGTCCCCACTACCAACTTCCACATAGAGTGTGGTTACAACAAAATAAAATAAAATGTGTTTTTATTTTATTTTATTATTTCCACAAAAAAACCAAAAATTTCTCTTTCACCCTCGTCCAACTACCATCGAGGTGAATGTCTTCTTAAGCACATACTAGCACAGTGATTTCAACGGTTCCCTCACATTTCAATTCTATGCACGGATTAAAAAGTAAGAAAAACCCACTAACATATTTACTGAACGTACCGAAAAAATGTTCAAAAATTCATTCTGGGCACTCCGGGCCTCGAAATCGTGCACCGTAAATTTTATTGGACTCGTAAAATTCCCATTTATTTAAAAAATAACAAGAATTAGATGGAAATTATGGGTCTTTACATTCTCCCAACCTCAGGACTTTACGTCCCTGTAAGCCACACCTCATAACTAGGTAAACGAGTGTGGTACTGAGCACACATCTGAGCCTCCTGCTCCCATGTGCTCTCCTGGAGGTTCTCGTGCTTCCAGTGAATTCGCACCAGAGGTATCGACCATCCATAAAGGACCCACTCCTTTTGATCCTCCATATCTACTGGAACCTCCATAAAATTTTCCTCATCGTAGATGTCTAGCTCTCTATGGTCGATGATGTGAGAAGGGTCATGCACGTATCTCCTCATTTGGGATACGTGGAAGACGTCGTGCACTCGGTGAAACTGAGGTGCAAGAGCTAAGTGGTAAGCCACCTCACCATCTATGTTGAGGACCTTAAAAGGTCCGACGAATCTGGGAGATAACTTGCGGTCTGGGACAAATCTCTGTAGACCTCGTTGGGGTGAGACCCATAGAAAGATGTGGTCACCATCCTCAAACTCCAAAGGTCTCGGTCTCCGGTCATCATATGAGTTCTACCTACTCTGTGCAGTCTTCATCTACTCCTGAATAATCTACACCTTCTCTATGGTATCTCATACCATCTACGGTCCCACTAGTGCTGACTCCCCTGGGTCAGTCCAGCACAAAGGTGATCTGCAAGGTGTCCCATACAATGCATCGAAAGGTGACATCCCAATGGTGGAGTGATAGCTTTTATTGTACGTAAACTCCACTAAAAGAATGTATTCCTACCTAATATGACCGAAGTCGAGGACACAAGTGCGGAGCATGTCCTTAAGGTTATGAATATTCTGCTCAGTCCGGCCATCCGTCTGAGGGTGGAAGGCAGTGCTCAAACGAAGTCGTGTCCCAAAAGCCTCCTGCAGCCCCTTCCGTAGTAGGGAAGTAAAATTTTTATCACGATTAGAGAAAATCATCGAGGATACTCCATGTAACAGCATAATCTCCTACACATAGAGGCATCCCAAGCTCTCTACGGAACCTTGCTCTTTTGTCGGTAGGAAGTGGGCCAACTTGGTGAGTCGATCGATGATCACCCAAATCGAGTCCTGACATCTGGATGTACGTGTATGTCCTATCACAAATTCCATGGATATCTCATCCCACTTCCACTCTAGGACCTATAAATGATGAAACAATCCTTATAACACCTGATGCTCTACCTTCACTTGTTGACAAGTGAGGCATTGAGAGACAAACTCTGCTACTTCTTTCTTCATTCTTGGCTACCAGTGCTGTCGTCGGAGATCCTGGTTCATCTTCGCCACTCCTGGATGTAACTCTAGAGGGGATGTGTGGAACTCCATCAACACTTCCGCCTGAAGTGACACTGGTATCATGGTACATCCTCTGAAGAGGATGACGTGCACCCCACCTTCAGAAAATCCATCGGGATCTTGTCATGTGGATATCTGAGCACGTCGTGCCTTGCAGTCAGCGTCCCCACACAGCGTCTCCTTGACTAGCTGAAGAAGTGTGGGAGTGACTGTAAGAGAATGAAGGAAAGTTTCTCCACCACATTCCACAAAGGATATATACAAAGTGGCTAGCTGATCTGTCGCCTCACATAGCAGTTGTATACCAGACCTCTTGCTGAGTGCATCTGCTTCAATGTTCTCATTCCCAAGAGTATAGACTATCCCGAAGTCATAGTCCTGGAGAAACTCATTACAACAACATTGTCACAGGTTCAGGTCTTTATGGGAGAAGATATACCTGAGACTCTTGTGATCAGAGTACACTGTAAAATGTTCGCCCATCAGATAGTGCCACCACATATTCAAGGCGAAGACCATGGCTGCTGACTCAAGGTCATGGGTAGCATAGTTCTGATCAAGCTGTATCAGATGTCGAGAACCATATGTGTCCACTACTCGCTCCAGCATCAGGACAGATTTGAGCTCGTTCCTTGATGTGTTGCAATAGACTACATACCATATTCCCTCCTCTGGAAGCCTCAAGATGGGGGCACTAGTCAGCCTCTACCTCAGCTCTTGAAAACTCTATTGGTATCTCTCCGACAAAACAAAATCTTGCTCCTTCATCGCAAAGGCTGATAGTGGTGCTGCAACTCTAGAGAGGTCTGGAACAAACCTCCGATTGTATCCAGCTAATCCCAGGAAACTTCATGCCTTCGTCATACTCCTGGGTGGTTCCCAAGAAAGTACTGCCTCAATCTTCGCTAGAAACACTGGAACTCCATCCTCTGATATGACATGTCCTAGAAAGTGAACCTCTCAAATCTAAAACTGTCACTTCGAGAGCTTACCATAAAGCTGGTGCTCTCAGAGTGTGTCCAGTACTACCATCAAATGATAGGCATGCTCCTCCTCAATAGCCGAGTATATCAGAATATCATCGATGAATACCACTACAAAGAGATCAAGGTATGGATGAAATATCCTATTCATGAGTCCCATAAACACTTCTGGAGAGTTGGTAACACTGAATGGCATAACCAAGAACTCGTAATGGTCATACCGACACCTGAAGGTCGTCCTCTGCAAATATCATCTTCTACTCTGAGCTGGTGACGGCCTAATCTAAGGTCTATCTTTGAGAACCACCGTGGTCCCTTAGGCTAATCAAAGAGGTCATCAATCCTTGGTAGTGGGTACTTGTTCTTCACGGTCACCTAGGTCAGGCATCGATAGTCAACACAAAGCCTCAAGCTCCCATCTACATTCTTGGAAAACAAAATTGGGGCTGCCCAGGGAGAACATTGGGCCGAATAAATCACTTAGCCTGCAAGTCCTCTAACTATACTCGTAGCTCTTAGAGCTTTGCTGGAGCCATCCGATATGTTGGTGTAGATATCAGTTCCATCTATGGGTACAAGTCAATGTAAAATTCCACCTATCTACGAAGAGGTATACCCGGAACATCATTAGGGAAAACATCTGCATACTAGTCCACCACTACAGGATAGCTCAGACTCTCCACATCAACATCTCTGAGGATAAGCCTATCCAACTGATGAGTGATCGGCTACACTCTCCTCCTGGTAAGTCCATCCTATGCTGAAAAGGCTCCTTTCTCACCAGTGAAGGTAAACCTAGTCCCATCCATGCGAACACACCACACCTTGAGACTAATATAGTCTATCTAAGAATGGATTGTGGATAACCAGTCTATACCCAAGACGACGTCCTAAGGCCTCAACATTGCTACAATGAGATCCCAAATGAAGCTCTCACCTCCTAGAGTAAGATCGCACAATTGGAACCAGTGCATAATCATCAAATATGCTCTTGTAGGAGTCTCTAGTCATAAGGATTGATCCAACCGCGCCATCAGAATCACTGAGCTCTAAACGAGGGTGGAGGAAATAAAAGAATTACTAGCACCTGTGTCTATAAGTATTGCATCTATGGGCGAGTAGACATAGATAGTACCTCATATCATCTCTGGAGCACCGTGACTGTAGGCCTCAACTGCCTAGATCTGAGCTCTCCCCTATCCACCTACTCCCTGAGGTCGGGTTGGACATCCTGGTAGTGGTTTTGGTAAGAGCTCAAATCATTTCCCACCACTAGCTACATGATCCGCTCCTCTACCGCGTCTTCCTGCTCCCTACCAACCTCCTCGGTCGAACCTCGGTCTCTGCCTGGGTGGTCTTTCAACCATCTGTTGATCATCTGAATGGCGGGTCGGACAGTCATGAGCCATGTGACCCTGCCGGCCACATGCATAACATTACCCACTCCTGGAATGATTAGCTCCGCTTCAGGTGCCTCGCACAACCGATCCTGAGTTATGTGGTCGTCCACCTGTAGGTTTGTTCCTCTTGGACCTATGTGACATTTGTCTGCTTCCAGCTATATAAGTCACTGCTACGTGATGGATGGTAGTGGGTCTAGCTACTGGTGACTGCTCGGTAAGAAAACATGCCACCAAGAGGGCTATCTCTAACACCCTAGCCTATGTCGGGATGCTGAGTGAGATCACCAAAGATCGGATCTCCTTCCTGAGCCCCTACTCAAAGGTATGGGCCCCAAATAAAGGGTCTCACACCATATATGTAGAGTAGAATGAGAGGTCAGTGAACCTCAATGAGTACTACGCTACTGTCATGCTTCCCTTCTATAGATGAAGAAGATCCTATATGCGCACTATGCGAACAGTCGCTGGGACAAGTCTCGAAACTCTAGCTGGCTATCTATGTGGAGGAATCCTGAAAATAAATAGGTGTTCCATGGTAAAAACATATACCTGGTGAGATGAAAGTAATACCCGGTGAGCTGACTCAAAAGATCACAAAGAAAACTTTTGAAAACACACACACAATCAGTGTTTTCATGCATTGAGTCGGAAATCAGAAGTTAGGGTCCTTGTGTATAGATACATCAGTCACCATACTAATACATGACTCCCTAAACTGAAAATCACACTCACTACACATAACACTATTGATTCATAGAAAAGATCAGATTCCTAGTTCTATGGTATAATTGACTCCTTTGATACCAATTTGTCATGACCTGACCCCCGGGGCCTGTACTATGACTACCCCAAGCCCACCGTCCATAGGCCATGGGCTAAAGACTAGCACCAAAGGTGTATTCCCTGAAACTGGGAATGCAATGCCTTTATAACGTGCAAGTACATGTAATCAAGTACACATCAACATAAGAACACAAGTAAACTGTATAACAAAAGAGTGGTGATAGTAAAAGGAGCCAGAATACAAGCCCAACTGGAAAGGTACAAGTACAACTGAAATACAATACAAATGAAGAAGAGGTAAATTCAGCAGTTGGGTCATCCTCTGAGGTTCCTACCTAAAGGGTAGGTACAGATCGCCTCCTCAGCACTCCTCATCCATCCGTCTCCTCCATGTACCGACACGTCGTATGGTCCACCTCCAGGTACAGTCCAGTCCTGGTACTCTTGGCCTCATTCAGCGTTGTCCATCATCTGCATCCAACGCAACAAGGTGCGGGAATAGCCCATGCAGGGGTGAGTATAACGATACTCAGTAGGGCCTCGAGACCCTCTAGGTCTCACAAAATCCAACAAGGATAAAACACAATCTATGAAATCAATAGATAAACTTACTTAGGTAGTTTCCCATACATATACCTAAGTTATCGTGTAAGCCATCTTAATCATGAGGAAAACACAGTGGTTCTGACTCAGCTCACACCAAGATTTGTTCTAGGTGTAGTATCATGTAACATTCTAAACCTAACGTCGAAAACATTGGCTGTTGGAAAAATCCTCCTATATCGAGTATAGTGGGACTACTACATCACACAGAGGTGATTCTCACTAACCTTGGACTGTTGAGGTACTCCTACTATCGATTATTGTGGGTCTGCCGCATCACACAGAGGCACTCCCCACCGTGGGTCTGCCGTGACACACAGAGGCGCTCCCCCTCAAGGCCTGTTGAGATACTCCTCCTATCAAGTATCGTGGGTCTGCGATGTCAACAGGGCACTCCCCATAGTGGGTCTCCTATGTCACAAAGGCTTTCCCCACTGGTACTATCGAGTCACTTCGAGTCGAAACGGTCAACAGTCGTCAAGTCTCATCCAACCACTAGGTCTCCGTACTATGATCGCTCGTCTCCAGGAGGATCCACTTCAAAAGATATTGTTAGATACTATAACTATAAATAAGCTACATGAAAAAGTATCTCAAAGTTTCACCTCATCATAGAGGTCTCAACGTAATAGACAGTGCGTCAATCGAACGCACGGTCTGTGAGTTATTAGCCTTTTGTCCCAGGGGCACGGTTGGATTCGTGCTGGATCCAAACTAATCGTTCCGCATCTCAATCCAAAACTCAATGAGGGTATCACTAAAAGGGACCATCTTGCTCCAAGATTTCCAACTCCACTGACGGTTCATCAAATGGACGTCCAGTGCTAAATTTATTGCCAAAAGTATGTAAATGGGTAGTAGTGCGCCCGGGTCCGTCCGACTCGGTGGGTATGGACCGACCTACTAGGTCCGGTCTGACAGGCCGTGTGGGGCCACGGAGAGCCATGAGGGTGCGAGGCTATAGAGTATCTCGACCAAAAGTTGTCACAAGGGCACGAGGATACGAGCCGTCTTGGTCGTGGCAGCTCAGGGGGCTGGCGGGCTGCTCGGAGGGCCGTGGTGAGGGCGGTTTCGCCGGGGCATGGGGCCGGTTTGGCCGAGAGGTCGGAGCACTGCAGGGGTGCATGGCCTATTTGACTAGGAGGCCAGAGTGTCGCGGGGGCATGTGGATGGCTCGGCCGGGAGGCCAAAGCACCACGAGGGGCAGGGGCGGTATGGTTAGGAGGCCGGAGCACTGCGGGGGTGTGGGTCCGGTTTGACTGGTGCGACATGGGGGCGCGGGGCCGGTTCGGCCAGGAGGATGGAGCGCCATGCAGGCGCAGGGCCAGTATTGTCGGTAGGCCAGAGCACCGCGCAGGCGCGGGGCCGGTCCGACTAGGAGGCCGGTGCGCCATGTGGGTGCTGGGCCATTTCGGTTTGGAGGTCGTTGCGCTGCGGGGCGACTCGGCCGAGGTGCAGAGCCGGGGCGGGTGGTTGGTTTGGATAGGAGACCAGAACACCACGGGGGCGGCACGGGTCGTGGATGCCGCGTGTGGTGGCTCCATTTCCTCTTTCACCTTCGTCACCTCCGTCTCCTTACTCCATTTCAAAAAGCACATCAAAGAAGAACGGTGGAGGGGTCGGGCCATGTTTGTTCATCCTGCACCCTCCGCGTTTAGAGTGATAGAAAGAAGTTCACAAAGAACGAAGCATGAACATTTATGGATGAAATTTTAAAACATACTTTCACACAAACCACATCAATATATATTCCCAATCCCACAAGAGATTTATATGGGGAGAACATGAAAAAGAAATGGTCAAATAGAAATAAACCCCTACCTCGTTCGCTTGATGACATTGGTGTGAGGAAGAAGGTGAATTCATCGACATTCATATCATCCACCACACACCTCAAATCCTGAGCTCGTGTGCCAGTTCATCATATTTGAATACGTTCCTTGTCGGTGTTCTTCGTGGAGGAAGCGTTCTTTGTTGGAGAAGCTTTCTCCCAATTCCACCCAAATTCAAATTGGTGCCAAAATAATACATTATCCCTTCTATTAGGTGATGCACCCAATTTGTGTATACATTTCCATATATATTATTGAAGATAAAAAAAAATTCAACAAATATCTGTTGTTTTATGAACATATTCTTTGATTTTTATGATTTTGTTTACTTTCAGGAGCTTTCTGGCTAAATACACAAATCAAGGGAACCCTGTGAAAATTTTGAAACTACATGGCGTGTACTTTTATACACAGCCTGTACATCCAAACAGGGACACGGACCGAAGGAGGGAGTACACGCCCATGTCACCAGGTAGAAGATACACACCATGTGAGGTAGCGTTACACACCATGTACTACTTTCTAAAAGTGGTGGTTGCTGAGAAAAGTCAACAGGCCCATGTGGCCGTTGAAGGAGACATGGTGTGTTTGAATTTATACATGCCATGTCTGCTATTCTCAGAGGGGTTGGCGGCCAAACTTATGATACTACACACCGTGTATGGTGGTGATACACACCATGTACACCCAACCACCAGGCAGCGCCTTGTTCAATAGTCAAAGACAGCGTATTAGGCTACCTTCCAGCGTAGAAATTGGCACCAATGCGCATTGATGAAAAGTACACAGTGTGTACTTTCTATAAATGTTGTGTACATTACTTTTATATAAAAAAGGCCTTGGCCTATGGATTATGGAGTTCAAAACCATTGGAGGAGTGAAAAAGCTCTATTTCTACCATTTCTGAGCCACTGTGGTGCCATAGTTCCACTATCCCACCTTCCAAGACCCTACCTCAATGCCTACATGATGAATCTATAAGGTATCACGTGTGTCGTTTCTCTCCCACTTCCTATTTGTAACTAAACCCCTCGTGTTGGGGATGTGGATGAAGGGATCGTAATTTGTCTGTTGTTTTATATAGTTTTGTTTTATCATTGTAATTCTTCTTACTCTTCTTAATCTAATGTTAAATATACCTGAGAATTGTGAGCCGAACCAAGGGAAGAATTCTCAGCGATACAAAAGAAAAGTAACGGTGAAAACATCCATGACTATTGGAAGGATCTCACCAATTCAAATAAAGGACTGAACTTAATAAAGAATTAAGAACACTGACTACCGGACCAAGGAGTCAACTGATCTAATTCCAAACAAGAGGAACCGGACCAAGGAAATCTTGTAACTAAATGAAATCCAGAATGATTGAATTATTATGAACAACACAACCATTTAAACAATCTGCATAAGAACTCTTTAATCACCACAGCCCCGACATGTATTTTATTCCCATTTTAAAAACTCTTTAAATTTACCCATTGTTTTATTTCAAACTGTATTCATTTCACAAAAGTAAATCAATTTAGTTTCAATAAAAACCCAAAATCATCCCAATCGATTAGAAATTATGCATACTTCTGCTAATTAATTTTTAACACAATTGAATTCACGCATGATATAGTTCCATATGGATTGACCCTGAACATATGTTGTACTAAAGTTATAAAGAATGGGTAACTAATTTGGGATGCATATAACTTTAATCAACGACTATCAAGACCAAATTTTGGTGCTGTTGCTGGGGAACACGTTTGATTTTAGTGCTAAGATTTAAATTGTGTTAATAATTGATTTAAGTGAAAATAAAAATAAAAAATTATCAAAAATCTCTTTTCTAATCCCATTTCAAAAATTCTCTTTTGTTTTTCCCTTTTACTACTGCTTTTAATTTTTGTGTTGTGTAGAGCTTAAAGTGTATGTTTAGACGTCTTACATGATCCAGAAGCACAGAGTCTTCGGAATTATTTCCGCTTGACCCAGAAATCGAATGGACCTTGCTTCATCGTCGGCGTACACGGACAGAAACTCACGACCAGAAACCACAACCCATGGCGAACCTAGAGGAGGGAGCACCAGCCGTAGATGCTACGGTTGAGCATCAGTACCCGGATTAGTAGCCTCCCGCTGCTGGTCTACTGGAGCAACCTCCTGGAGCAATCATAGAATTCCTCCCAAGGGATTACCAAAGACCACTGCAGAAACTCTTCCCACGATCATACTTCTCCCCTAAGTAGCAGTTCATGCAAGCTCCACCCATTCAGTAACAACCTCCAAGATGTACCCTTATGGAGTACAGACTTCCATCAATTCATGGAGCTGATACGGGCATTTTCCATCCCCCGATCGAGGCTCCACACATTGAGATCAAGCCTGATATCATGCAGTTGATCCAGAACACAGTTCAATTCAAGGGCCTGGCCAACGAGGACCCGAACGCTCATCTCTCCAACATTATGTAGATCTGTGACACCATTCGGTAAACCATCATGTCTGAAGACGCCATCCGTCTTCACCTATTTCACTTTTCTCTACGGGATAAGGCGAAAGACTGGATTAAGGGGCTACCACAACGATCTATCCTTACCTGGGAGGTGATAGCACAGGCGTTTCTATCCAAGTACATTCCACCATCAAAGACGGTGACACTCCGGAATGAGATCCATAATTTACAATAGAATGACTCTGAGTCATTATATGAGTCCTGGGAACGCTTCAAATAAATGATACTCAAATTCCCCCACCACGGACTCCCACTCTGGATGCAAGTCCAGACCTTCTACGGAGGACTTACCACGAATACCAAGTCTGTGGTGGACGCTGCTGTTGGAGGCCTAGTGATGCGGAAATCCCCCGAAGAACTATTCGAACTACTGGAAGACATGTCAACCAACAGATTCCAGTGAAATTCCGAGCGGGGGACTCAAAAGTGAGGTATGCACAATATTGACGCTACCACTATGATAGCTGCTCAGTTGGATGTTGTGTCCAAGAAAATCGACGCATTGAATCTTAAGGGAGCATCTCAAGTTCATGCGGCGAACCATCCAGCATGTGGCGACTGTGGTGATAACCACATTATGGGAGAATTCCCAGGTTCGACTGGAGGCCCTTCGACGAGCGAGGTGAGTTATATTTCCCAAAATCGAGGACCTAACCAGTACCATTAGTACCAGAACCCGACATGGTGAGATCAACAGAACATAGGCTGGGGCCAACAACAGCAGAATCCTCCGCCCCAGTGACCGCCCCAGCTACAACCAACCTCCATACCAGAACCAATACCAAAGTCCAAAACAACCCCAACAGGGTCCTTATCAGCAACAAGGCTATCAAAACCCTCGTCCACACCATCCACCACCTCCACCGGCTCAACAACCACCTCAGTAGGAGAAAAATTCAAGGTTAGAGGATCTGTTGACTAAATTCATATCTACTACTGAGACTCGGTTCCATAATCAGGAAGCTTTGATTCGAGGCTTGGAGAATCAGATTGGCCAGCTGGCAAACCAAATTTCAGGAAGGCAACCCGGTACACTGCCAGGAAACCCAGAAAAGAACCCAAGGGAGGAGGCCAATGCTATTACCTTGCGGAGTGGAAATGAATAGCCACAGAAGAAGCCACCAGCACATCCAGGTGTACCCACACCCCCTAATGATGAAGAACGTACCAGTACTGACCCCTCCTCATCCAAAAGCCCACAGAAGGAGGCTTTGTAGAATAAAGGAATGGAAGTAATACAACCATTCAAGCCTGCCTTACCCTTTCCGGAGCGATTGAAGCAGAGGAAGCTGGACCACTAGTTCAGAACATTCATGGATGTGTTCAGGAAGCTACATATCAACATCCCATTTGCAGAGGCCCTGACTCAGATGCCCACCTACGCCAAATTCATGAAGGAAATCCTCTCGAATAAGAAAAAGATGGAGGATTTGGGTGTTATTGTACTAACAAAGGAGTGCTCTGCGGTGGTTCAACATTCCATTCCTCCCAAACTCCAAGATCCAGGTAGTTTCACCATTCCTTGTACTATTGGATCTTGCGAGTTTGGGAAGGCCCTCTGTGACTTAGGGGCCAGCGTGAACCTCATTCCCCTCAGAGTTTTCAAGAAGCTGAGACTCAACGAGCTCAAGCATACCCACGTAGCCCTTCAACTTGATGATCGATCCATCAAACACCTGAAGGGACTACTAGAGGACATACTGGTCAAGGTGGTTAGGCTGATTCTCCCTACTGATTTCATCATCCTCGGCATGGGGGATGGCCAGGAAGCACATCATATACTTGGAAGACCTTTCATGGCAACTGGGAAGGTACTGATCGATGTGCACCAATGGGAGCTTATTTTTTAGGTAGGTGATGAAAGAGTTTCCTATAAAGACCTCAAAGCCATAAAACATGCTTCCTTATCAGAGCATGAGGACTATTATGCAGTTTCCACCATGGTTAATCATTTTAGCGAAAAAGGGGATTATCTGGTATATTGTTTTATTTTGAATAATTTTACTACTCCATATATTCTATTAGAAGAAGCTCCAGAAGACTTTCAATTCATAGAAGGCCAGGGCGTCCACTATTGGCAGCGTGTAGTTGTTCCTAATATTTTGGAACGGGATAAGGTGCAGCCACTTGTGCCTTCGATTTTAAAGAAGCCTGAACTCGAACTGAATCATCTTCCATCTTCTCTAAAGTATAGGTATTTAGGACCCAATCAAACTTTCCCTATTATACTTAATGCAGAACTATCATAGGAGCCGGAAGATGCACTTCTATAGGTTCTCAAACAGCGGAAGCATGCTATTGGGAGGATAGTCGTTGATCTGAAGGACATCAACCCTACCATTTTCACTCACATGGTGCTACTTGAAGAAGGTGCCAAACAATCTCGGCAACCACAACAGCGCTTGAATCCTCCCATGAAGGAAGTTTTCAAAAACAAGGTGATCAAATTATTGGATGCAGGCATCATCTATCCCATCTCAGATAGTCCATGGGTGAGTCCTCTCCAATTGGTACCCAAAAGGGGGGTATCACTGTGGTTTCAAATGAAAAGAACGAGCTCATCCCAACACGCACTATCACAGGATGGTGAGTCTGTGTGGATTACCGAAAGCTAAACGATGCCACAAGAAAGGATCATTTCCCCTTTCCATTCATAGATCAAATGCGAGAGAGACTAGCATGGCACAACTTCTATTGATTCCTCGACGGTTTTTCTGGTTACAGCCAAATCTCTATTGCTCTAGAGGATCAGGAAAAGAGCACATTCACTAGCCCCTATAGCACATTTTCTTATCAAAGGATGTCTTTAGGCATGTGAAATTCCCCCGCCACCTTCCAGCATTGTATGCTGGCCATCTTCCATGACATGGTGGAACGAATTCTAGAGGTATTCATGGATGATTTTTCCGTTTACGGAAAATCATTCACCATTTTTAACAGCACCTAGAACTAGTTTTGGAACGATGTGAGCACACTAACCTTGTCTTGAACTGGGAAAAGTTTCTTTTCATGGTGCACAGTGGCATAGTCCTTGGCCACCGGATTTTAGCAAATGGGATAGAGGTGGACCCGGCGAAGATTGAAGTTATTTCACGACTACCTATACCGACTTCCGTCCGAGCCATCTGCAGTTTCCTGGGGCATGCAGGTTTTTACAGGCAGTTTGTCTGCGACTTCTCCAAAATATCCCATCCCCTCACCAATATTCTAACAAAGGATGCCATATTTGAGTTCGATGAGACATGTGTCAGATCTTTTGATAATCTAAAGTAGCACCTGGTGGAGGCTCCAGTTATGATTTCTCCCAACTGGGAGGAACGATTTGAGGTGATGTGCGATGCGAGCGATTACGCCGTGGGAGCAGTCTTGGGCCAGCGACATGACCGGATTTTCCGACCTATATATTATGCCAGCAAGATGCTCAACGAGGCACAAATCAACTACAACACCACAGAAAAGGAGATTCTTGCAGTGGTTTTCTCATTTGACAGGTTTCATTCTTACTTAGTGTTATCTAAAGTTATTGTTTATACTGACCATGCAGCACTAAAGTACCTACTAAACAAGAAATATGTGAATCCCTGATTGATCCGCTGGGTACTCCTCCTACAAGAATTTGATCTTGAGATCCGAGACAAGAAAGGGAGTGAGAACTTCATTGCTGACCATATCTCCTGCCTCGAGCTGCCCCTTTTGGAGAATTAAGAAGATTGGGAGATTAGGGTGGAATTTTCTGATGAGTACCTCTTATCGATCAATGAAAAACCTAGACCATGGTATGCTGGTGTCGCTAATTTTCTAGTTACATGTGTCATTCACCCTGACCTCTCTTTCCAACAAAGGAAAAGATTTTCCTCTGATGTGAAAAGGTACTTCTGGGAGGATCCTCTTCTATTCTGATTCTGTGCAGATGGAGTGATCCGTCGTTGCATCCCGGAGAATGAAGTTCACGGTGTCCTGGGGTTTTGTCACACCTCACCAGTAGGAGGACATCATGGGCTAGACCGTACCATAGCTAAGATCATGCAGTCTAGATTTTTTTGTCCCACCATGCATAGAGATGCTCGGGCCTTTGTTTCCTATTGTGGTCGGTGTCAAAGGACCGGTAATATGGGACGTAGAGATGAGATTCCCTAGCACCCCATCCGGGAGTTCGAGATTTTCGACGTTTGAGGCATAGATTTCATGGGTCCCTTTCCCCCATCTTTTGGGAACACTTATATCCTGGTCTGCATCGACTATGTCTCTAAATGGGTAGAAGCCACTGCTACAGCTGACGACACAGCCAAGGTAGTCATAAATTTCTTAAAGAAAAATATTTTTAGCAGGTTTGGAGTTCCACGAGTACTGATCAGTGATAGAGGGTCCCACTTCGACAACAAACTGATGTGAGGAATACTGTCAATGTATGGAGTCAAGCATCAGTTGGGTAGACCATATCATCACCGGTCTAGTGGACAGGTAGAGCTCTCCAATCGTGAGCTCAAGAGGATCCTAGAGAAAATAGTGAACACTTCACAAAAGGACTGTTCCATGAAGTTAGATGATGCCTTGTGGTCATATTGGACTGCTTTCAAAACACCACTGGGAATGTCCACTGGGAATGTCCCCGTTCCACCTCGTCTATGGAAAACCCTGCCATTTGCCAGTAGAATTGGAACACAAAGCCTACTGGGCCATCAAAGCCCTAAATTTTGATTTAAAGGAAGCTGAAGAGAAACGGAAGTTCCAACTGTTGAAACTAGATGAGATTCGATTAGAGGGATACGAGAATGCCAAGTTGTACAAGGAGAAGACAAGAGCCATTCACGACCGGATGATTTCACGAAAATATTTACAACCTGGTGATCAGGTACTTCTCTTTAATTCTCATCTTCACTTATTCCAAGGGAAGTTAATGTCACGATGGTCGGGACCATTCCACGTTATCCACGTATTCCATAATGGTGCGGTATAAATTTCTGAAGAATATTTTCAACCATTCAAGGTAAAAAGATAGCGGTTGAAAGCTTACCGTCCTACATACAACATGGTGGGAACGTTGTCCACCATACAGCTCAGGTAAGCAAGGTAAGAAGGTCGAGCCAACGACCTAAAACAATGGAACTTCCTGGGAGGAAACCCAGAGGTTACACGCCATGTCCCACTTATATACACGGCATGTACAGATCTTTTAAATTTATAATCATAATATTATAAATCTCTAGAATAACAAATAAATAACCAGGGATGATGCTGGTGCTGATGGTAAAGTCACTGAAGTTTATTCGAGTCGTCCTCGGTTCGAATCCTCCTGACCTACCTTCATCACGGGGTTCCTCCTTTTATTTACACGACATGTGTGGTATTTTCCAAATATATATATATATATATATATATATATATAATAAAACACATGGTGGGGATGGACCGGTTGGCTAGAATCGTTATCCGGTTTCAAAAGACCCGGGTTCGAATCCAGACAACCATCCCATTTCCATCATTTTTTCTTTTAATAAAACCACATGACATGTACTCTAATATACGTCGTGTGTGCCATAATTTTTCAAATAAATGTTTTAAAAATAAGAAATTACATGCGGGTGAAGTTGTCTGATTGGAAATGTCTCGGAACCAGGTTCAAAAGACCCGGTTTCGAATCACGCTAATCTCCCCGCTTCACTCACAAACTTTCCTAAATAAAAACCACACGCCATAATTTACTTTCTTTCCGTGTGTATAGGCCATATAGAATATATATATATAATAAATATGGACAGCAGAACAACCTTTTCTCCAGTGGGTGAGGGCGTTCGTTCGAATCGGCCGATCGCCGGTTCGAATCCCGCACCACGCACCGGACCAACGGTTGTACTACTCTTTTTCTAATTTTAAAATACACGGCGTGTATTTCCTGATATACATAGTGTGTAGGTTTATGTATAATAGAATTTGTAGATATATCTATTTTATTTTAGTTAATAATAATAATTATTATATAGTTTACTATAATAAATATATTTATTTATATAATTCAAAAACAATTTGGGATACACGGCGTGTACCAAACATACACGCTGTGTACCTCGGCAATATAAGACGCGGTCCACCCGTCTTGAGTCTGTGTCACATGGCCACCCCATTTTTCTCCTTTCTTCCCATTTCATCTCTCGAACACCACCCGAACCCCCTTTTTCAAGATCCGTCGATTTGGGGCGTTTCAAATTCTGATTCTTCTCACATTGTGATCCTCGGTCAAGGTACGTTGTTATGCACCCTCTATTTCAAATTTTTAGACTTGTCTAGGGTGTTTATCAGATCGGCCGACCATTCAGCTTCTGGAAATACATGGCCACGAAATGAAGAACACACGCCGTGTACTTTTGTACACGCCAAACACAAAATATTTCGAACTTTGAATATACACGGTGTGTATGTTCGGTACACACCGTGCCCTTTTTCATCATGACCAAGTACACCTTTTCACACGACCGCACACACCATTTTCATGAACAAGGTGTGTATGTTCGGTACACACCATGTATACCATTTCCCTTGGCCCCTCCGTGTGTGGCATATATCACGGCATGTCACCCCATGTTTTAGTACACGGTGTGTATGTTCGGTACACGCCGTGTCCTTTATATCTATAGTCAGACCGTGTCTCACCCTCTACACGGCCATGTTCTTCATGTGTAGTACACACCATGTCCTATACCTACACGGACTG
This sequence comes from Viscum album, assembly GCA_963277665.1. Taxonomy (NCBI): domain Eukaryota; kingdom Viridiplantae; phylum Streptophyta; class Magnoliopsida; order Santalales; family Viscaceae; genus Viscum; species Viscum album. The sequence continues at coordinate 171,036,072 of OY728119.1, read as the reverse complement.
TATTGATTTCTTTGAACTGATAACAACATGGTCGTGTCATTTATATTACACGACCACCTGCACTTTGAGTGAAGACGACGTGTATGTTTGGTACACGCCGTGTACTATTACATGGTCTATTTCCACCCTCGGCATGTCTATCCAGAGAACACGGGATACTCTATATTCTGACTACACGCCGTGTACTCTGGAGTACATGTCGTGTACTTTTATTTTCCAGTTTTCTCACATTTTCATTGTTTTATTTTCTTCCTTTTTATTTTTCTTTTGTTTTGTTTTTATTTCATTCTATTTCAGGATATGGAAAATCATGATCCTTCCTGAGAGAAGTGGCCAGCCTCCGCGACTGAGGGCGATAGGCCATGCTATCGTCGGATCCGACTCCGACCACCTATGCAGTCGGACCCCGACGCTCTGGTCTTTGAGCTCCCTCCATTGGCCATTCTTCCACCACTCACTCCCTCAGATGAGGTTGGGACTACTTCTGCTGCACCAGCTGCCACATTCCCTATACTATCATCCTCAGCAGCTGGTCCCTCTTTGAGCACACCTTCCACCGAGCCACCTTCTAGTTCGGCAGATCCACCTCCAAAGCCAGACATTTCTGCTGCACCGGCACCTACACTGGGACCTGCAGGTTCCCCTATCCCTACATGGTATTCCTGGACACCAAACTCACATATGACAGGTTCCGAAGCTTCTCTCATCGGCTGATAACATTGTGTGGCCGGTACCTCGACAGCAGCATTCCCCAGCGGCTTGGTATTTGGGAGGAGTTGGAGGTACATCTCAGGCACACTGCACTCATCGATATTTTCCAGGTCACCACTCCTGTGTTTCGTGATTTATTTTTGGAGTTTGCGGCCTTGTTTGAGTTTGATGGAGCGGAGTACCAGGAGACTCCTAGTGATGCGGTACCCGTAGTCTGATTCCGGCTAGGCGGTCAACGTTTCTCTATTACTATGACAGAGTTTGGCTGAGGGTCCGGCTTCTACCCCCATCCTATCACCCCACCCCTTTCTTCTACCTTGACCTGGCCCGAGCGCTCTGACCTCGTTGCCATGTGGCGGGAGATCACTGGGCCTGACCACTGGTACTCCCCCACTTCCTAGAAGAGCACTCTTATAGCCGACCCCGTCCTTCGCTTCACCCACCAGTGCCTCAGCACCATCCTTTTCCCCCGCAATGAGGATATGGGGGTCGTGACCGGCCGTGACATGGGGCTTCTTACCTGTGTCATCTGCCACGGCTACTTAGACCTCCTCTATCATATCGCCTCCTATTTCCACTCCATGTTTACTGGCTGTTAGGGAAACCTGAACGGTGGGTTTTACACCACCCATCTTGCCCAACACTTGGGGGTATTCGAGCCCTCTTTACCTCATGATGTTTTAGGTTCACCCCAATGGATGGTCTTTCTCATGCTCATTCACATGGGATTGGTCCAGAAGCAGAGGGGTGCTTACATCCTTGCTCATGCTCGAGCTCTACCACCTGCTAACCCCCCTGCCCCAGCTGTTGACCCCGCTCCTCCCTCCCCACCCCCTCTAGCTTCTCCACCTCACCCACCTCCTACTGACCCCACTTTTTCTGACCTTCCTTCTTCTATCCCATCCCCCATCCCACCTACCCCCGCACCCTTGGTCGATCTGACCCTTTCCCTCCACCTAGCCACGATGGAGCAGAAGTTAGTTCGTATCATCAGCTTCCAGGACACCATTGCATGCCATTTGATTCGTCTGGACGGCCGTCAGGACCGGATGGAGCATCTGTTGGTGCATATTGCTTAGCATCATGGTGTTACACTACCTCAACCACCAGCCTCTGCCTCCGTTCCTGGCCCTTCTGTTGCTGCTCCATCACCCTCTCCTGCGCAGGCCAGAGATTCAGTTTTGATGACTATGGGGAGCCTTGCTGCTACCACTTCTGCAGGCCCGGGCCTGCTGCTGAGCTTCCTATCCCGAGTCTCACCCTTACAGCTCCTCCTTCTTCATCTCCCCTTCCCGATGAAGAGTCAGAGCCTCCCACTTCCACACCTCCAACGCTGTCTCTACCAGTCGATTATGTACAAGATGATGCCTCCCCTGAGGTGACCCCATGATAGTGACAGTTTTCTTTATCTTATATATCTCTTTTGTCTTTTTCTGTGCTGTGATGTTATGCATGTTTGTCGTTTTCCTTTTTCTCGACAGTCACAAGTACTGTCATGGAGTGCCTTGGGAATCACTTTTCACGAGGGGAGTATTTTTCCATTTTTTATTTTCTACCTTTTTGGATTTACTTCTTCCACTACATTCCCTCATTTTGTCGCCCGTATCACCCCTCCCCCACCCTTTGCCTTAGTATTGCACTTGGTGAGCCATGTGCCGTATTAAGTATGGGGGAGCATCTGTCTTTTTCACCTTAGTCTTTTCCCTTTAACTACTCTAGGAGACATCATTATTAGATTCTATATTTGAAAATTTAAAGCAATTTTGGTTAATCATTATTATAAATTCTAGAGTTATCAGTAGAGTGTTTTGGAAAGGTTGCATGCTTATTTTAGTTTTTTAAGTATTTTAAAATGATTTCTGGTATAGTTTCAATTGTAATTTTTCATCCTTGATTAAATTACATTGATTAGGATAATCATTTATATGCATGTCATGAAATGATTGTCCCTTTATTATTTTTCCACTCATGAGAGGTATTCTAAACCCTTCTTCGTATTCATTTTATAATACCCTCTTTCTTGAGAGATTCAAAGGATATGCATCACTATAAGAATTTGAAAGATTTCCTTTCAAAACAAGAAGCATTTTTTTGAATTACATTAAAATGATTGAGGCATTGGATTATTTCAACCCCTTTATCTTGAGACCTACCCTACATTTAATCTTTGTTAAGCCCATAGAATCCATGAACAGCCTTTATAGGAAGCCACATTACAAGCCTATTTCCCTTCCTACCCTATTTCTTTTTAAACATTGCATGATTATTCATTTGAGCATTAAAGAGTGAGATGGCAATACGTGGAATATTTTTATGTATATCAATGAAATAAAGTGTGGGGGAGTGCCTCTTGATTATTTGGGGAAAAATGGGTTCCAAAAGTCTACTCATTTTATTCATAAGTGTTTCCCTTGTGTTTTGTTATATATATATATTTAAAAAAACAAGAAAAACAACAAGGGGGCCTTATGCTTATTTCCCATGAACCCTACTTTCCTAAGTAATATGGTGACTATTACAAAAGCATTTGTCTGAGCTTGTGAAGGATGCATTTTCAGTGAGTTTTACTTTGAATATCATGCAATATTGTTTAAATAAATTTTCCTTCCTTTTTCAAGCCTTAGAATTTATTTTCACATTTAAACCTACTAAACCTTAGCCACAGAGACATATGAACCTTATTGATAAAGCCCTCATGATTTTTGTAATTCAATTTTTCCGAAGTAGAGAACAAGATATCTTACAACCCTATGGATAGAGTGTATATACCTTAGATTGAGCATAACTTTGATTAAAAACGTCTTCAGTGTGGAGTGTGATTTTAACTGATAAGGTAAATCATCAAGTGGCATTCTTATTTTTGAGAGGTTGAAAAATGTGTTGCAAGAGGATGAGTGTAACGACCCAAAATTTCATTAATGGAAAATCTCTCTTGATCCAGTTAAATGTTTCTTTATGTTTTTATACAATGTCAACTTCTTTAGTTTAACGTTATGATTTGTGACCGTTACTTTTATAGCCGTTGAACAGTGATCATCTGGGTAGTTTAAATATAAGGCTTTAACGAACCAATTTTCTACTCAGACAAAGGAAGCGATGACCTCATCCAGTAGAATTGCCCCTTACGAAGCCCATTTGTCGGAGCTCGGAAAGGAGGTGGCATCTTTGGGCTTTGCCCTTGACCAAGCCCAAGCTGAGCTTCATCAAGTCAAGCTCGAACGTGATCGTCTATGGGAAAAATGGAAGTTGATAGAGATTACCACTCGAGCAATGTTATCCGAGCAACCCCAAGAGTCTGTCACCATCGCACACCTCACCCTTAGGTCTTATGCGGCTATTTTAAGGGGTTATGTAACAAATAAGTAGCACCATGTTCATGTAAATTATTTTTGTATATAATAATGAATATAATTTCTAGTCATTTTTTATACTTTGTAATTAGTTTTTAAAGTACAAACGGTGTTTTTAGTTATTATTTAATTAAGAATTATATTTTATTAAATTAAAGGATTTTTTGAATTAAATAATATTTTAATAAAATATTATTATTAATATTAAATTAATTTTTACTAAATATAAATGATCTTATAATTTTATGAATGCAATTAAAATTTTTATTAAGGTTTGAAAGCCATTTCTGTCAAAACCCGTGAATTTTTTTATAAATGTCGGTTTTTATTTTAAAAGTAAAAATTCACATATTTAGAAAATTATTTAGATAAAATAAATATTATTTTTGGAATCAGGACGTCGAAATTATCCAACGGTGAATTTTTCATAATTTTCTGAGACAGTCAAATTTTTGGGTAAAAATTAAATACCATTTAAATATATAATGTGTTTTATGACATCATAATGACCCAAGGGTGATGTAATAAAATACCATAATCCTTATTTTCGGCCAATATATGTTTTATTATTAAAATAATGAGGTTTTGGGTTTGTTTTACTCACTTTTCAAAGCATTAATGGAGCCCTCAAGACTTATTCAACACTTTGTCTTTTTAAATTAATTTCCATGGGAGTGTGACTCACCTCCACATAAGCAACCCTAATTTTTTAATAAGTTCGGACCTTGGCCTTGTAAAATATTGTTTTCCTCCTTCCTTTTCCAGAAACCATGGGCGAATACCATGGGATGGTTTGTGGTTTGGATTATTTTAATATAAGGGGTCCCAAACCTAAATAATAAAGAATTCTCTCACCTTTCCTATATAAACCCACCCAAGCTCCCACTTCCTCCTCACTCAAAGCCTTTGAAGTTCGTCTAACCTCTGCCCTACTCTCTCTAGAATCCTCTCAAGGTGCCCCAAGCTCCCAAGAATCCTCTCACAAGCCTCTCTCTAGCCTTTGGAAGCACACTTCCAAGTAAGGGGTTTTCTTCCTATCTAATTTTTTTTGTCAATTTTCTTTAAGTTGTATTTCCCTTTTTATTTCAATTATGAATGTTAGGGTATGGTTTCGCACCTCCCCCATACTACCCTTTTATTGTTTGAATGATGGCAGAACCCTTTCTCTCTCATTAAATGCCTCCCATGTACACCTGTTACTGTGCCGAAATTCCGAAAGGAACTTCTCTCTCTTCTTTTACATTCAAGAAATACTTTTGTATCATGAATCTAAATTCCATTTCTATTGTTGGGAAATGTATATATATGATCTCCTTACTGTCCATTACATCTAAATATGATGAGGAACCCCTTTCTCTCTCATCAACCTTTTTAATGAATTCTTATGTCACGTCGTTACGCTGCCGAAATCGCACCGATTTTCTAAGCCAATGTCTTTGTGTAGTGAATACCATGCCCATTTTTCCATCAAGGGTATTCACCTTTATGCACTTATACATATTGATTGTAAAGTTTCATGTATGAATTCCACATTCCTTTATCGTGGAAGAAATGATTATGTTTTATGAATCTATGTTTTATGATCCATGTGGCACACTTATGCATGAAATGAAATGTTTAAGAAGGGTGCGCCCTTTATAGCGCTCCAATGCATTGGGTAAAGTATAGTATCATGATACGTCATGTGCAATGAGTGTTGACTCATGCTTATTCAAGTGCAACGAGGGTTTACTCGTTCTTCAAGTGCAATGAGGGTTTACTCATGCTCCATGTGCAATGAGCCTTGGCTCATGCTAATTCAATGTTAAGTGTTGTTGCCACATTTCCATGTTATGATTATCATGCCTTATCATGCCTTTATGTTCATGTCTCTCTTATGCTATATTGATATGCCTATTTCCTAACATGTATTGTACTCCTCATGTTATTCATTGTGTACTCCCTTACTGGGCTTTATAGCTCACCCTTTTCTTATGCATGTCCTCAGGTTATCCCATGAAATGCTAAGTACGAAGGAATGTAGTGGTCATGTAAAGGAAGTTTTCAATAAGGATGTTGTATTTCAAGTTTAAAGTTTTTATGTAATGATCCTAAGCCCCAAAGACACTAAACCTCTCGATCTTCTTTGTTGTATCAAGTGATGTTTTATGTAATAAAGCATGTTTATGTTGTAATAAAAAGCAGGGTTGTCATAGTTGGTATCAGAGGATAGGTTTAGTTATTTTTGGGATTAGGAAACCCTAGTAAAGCTTTAGATACAAGACTAAGCATAATAAAAACATCCCTAAGTTTTGGTAAATACTAAGTAAGTGGTTTATCAAACAAATACATCCCTTTCTGGATACGAGCAGGTAGAGGCGGCTCTAGCACAGATGTATCCTAGGGGTAAAACCTGAAAACACCGCTTTGAGCTAGACTAGAACGGGAACTGGTGCAGGACAACGGGCCTTGCTGCACTCTTGGTTACGACACTCCTGGGGGATATGTTTTGATAAATTCACAATCTTAGTATGAACCCTTATTAAGGGAAAAATGCCCCTAAGAATATATGTTAGAAGGAAGATCATGAAAAGCCTGGATTGAATCCTATAGACTCATGAGTTAAAGAGATTAAAGTTTATTTATAAGTCATCAACTTTTGTCTTTGGATTACCCTTTATGTGTTACCCCTAACTTTCCTTTTATTCCAGCCAATGGCCGGTAATAGGAGAACTTGGGCTAACAGCCGTTGTGAAGATCAGTGTGATGATTGTACTTATGAGATGCCCAATCCAATGGGAGCGGGAATTGCAAACTTTGTCACGCTTCTCTCTCAGCTAACTCAAGTTTTGAATAGAAACACTGGTCAAGAGGAACGTTCACCCCCCCCCCCTAAGAAAGAACAAGTTGCTATTGAAAGCTTCATGAGACAAAGGCCTCCTGCTTTTAGTGGATCATCCGATCCCACGATTGCTGAACAATGGATCAACTCCATTGAAAAGATATTCTCCATCCTCCAATGCTCTGAAAAAGAGAAGGTTCTCCTGGCGGCTTATCATATGGAGGGTGAAGCTGATCAATGGTGGATATTGATCAAAAATACGAAGCCTGAGGAGGAGATCGAGGCTTTGGAATGGAAGGTATTCCGGAAGATGTTTTTCGATAAATATTTTCCACGCACCCTCCGTCTTAAGATGGAAAGGGACTTCCTTTCCCTCAAGCCGAAAGATGAGGAATCTGTGGGAGCGTACGAGGCAAACTTCACAAGGCTTGCACGATACGCTTCCGGCTTTGTCGTTACCCCCGAATGCAAGGTTGACCGCTTCTTTGGTGGGCTGAAGCCTAGCTTGCGTAAAGCATTAGCGATCCGTGACTTCGACAGCTATGAGGAAATTGTCCGATGTGCCCTCAAGGTTGAAATGGAGATCGGAGAATCACATGGGTATCATGGGGACAAGAAGCGGAAGGTGGACTTCAATGCTGGTGGTCCGATGGATAAATCCAACGGCGCTAAGAAATTCCAGCACCCCACTTGCCAAAAGTGTGGAAAGAAGCACCCTGGAAATTGCCTTAGGGGGACAAGAAAATGCTTCAAGTGTGGAAGAGAAGGGCACCTAGCTGTTAACTGTCAGCAAGAAGGACCCGCGGCTGCGACGGAGGGGAGGAATGCTTCGTTCGAACCTCAACGCGTTGTTCAATGCTTCAGATGCAAAGAACCGGGTCATTTTGCGAATCAGTGCCCTAATCCAAGGGTTATCGGAGGCAATCAACAACCTCCAAGACAGCAAGGAAGAGCTTTTTCCATCACTTCTGCCGAAGTGAACCCCGACAACGAAGTGGTGATAGGTATGCTAGTTATTCATTCAAGAATAGTGAACGTACTTTTTGATTCAGGTTCTACGCATTCTTTTATATCTCAAAAGTTTAGTAGAACAATACATGCACCACCACAAATAATGGAAGTAAAGATGTCGGTGAGTACGGCAAATGGGGCAATCATTGCATCCCATGAGTATAAGTCCTCCCCTGTTATAATCTGTGGATTGAATTTCCCGGCGAACCTCGTCATACTCCCTTTGGTGGAATTTGATGCAATTCTTGGCATGGATTGGCTTTCCTTATATAGAGCCAACATAAATTGTTGGGAGAGGGAAATCAAACTCCATATGGAGAATCGACCCCCGATTCTTTACAAGTGTCAGGAGGAAGATGAATCTCCTTTAGCTCCATCATCTCAAGCATGGATATTATTGCCTTATGAGCACGCATATCTGGCTCAGATTATTGAGTCCAAGGAAGAAACCACCCTTGAAGAAATGCCTATTGTGAGGGAATTCGCTGAAGTATTTCCCGAGGAACTTCCTGGTCTTCCTCCAAGAAGAGATGTTGAGTTCTCAATTGAACTTATACCTGGGGCGCTACCAATATCCAAGACTCCATATAGAATGGCTGTGGTTGAGCTTGAAGAACTGAAGAAACAACTACAGGAGAATCTGGATAAAGGGTTTATACGCCCAAGTGCATCACCATGGGGTGCACCAGTCCTCTTCGTCAAGAAGAAGGATGGATCAATGCGGCTTTGCATCGATTATCGTGAACTTAACAAAATCACGATAAAGAACAAGTATCCTCTCCCAAGAATCGATGACTTGTTTGATCAGCTGCGTGGGGAACAATACTTCTCCAAAGTCGACTTGCGGTCGGGATATTATCAAGTAAGGGTGAAGAAGGAAGATATCCCCAAGACTGCTTTTCGTACAAGGTACGGGCACTATGAATTCATTGTAATGCCTTTTGGACTCACCAATGCTCCAGCAATATTCATGGACTTGATGAATAGAGTCTTTGGAGATTACCTAGATAAATTTGTGGTAGTCTTTATAGATGATATTCTAATATACTCCAAAACCAAGGAGGACCATGAGGAGCATTTAAGAACTGTACTGGAGACTTTGCGCAAGGAGAAGCTCTATGCCAAGTACAGCAAGTGTGAGTTCTGGTTGGAGGAGGTCTCATTCTTGGGCCATATCATCACAAGCAATGGGATATCTGTGGACCCCTCCAAAATAGATGCAATTGAGGGATGGCCGAGGCCAACATTGGTAACTGATATCCGTATCTTCTTGGGGTTAGCTGGATATTATCGACGATTTGTGAGAAACTTCTCACGATTGTCCAACCCTCTTACCAAGCTAACTCGAAAGGGAGTAAAGTTTGCTTGGAGTGATGAATGCGAAGAAAGCTTCAAGGAGTTGAAAAGGAGGCTTATCACTGCACCTGTGCTCACTTTACCCACAAGTGGGGAGATTTTTGTTGTATTCAGTGATGCTTCGAAGAAGGGCTTAGGATGTGTGCTGATGCAGAATTATAAAGTGATATCCTATGCCTCAAGGCAGTTGAAAATCCATGAGCGAAACTATCCAACGCATGATCTGGAGTTGGTGGCGGTGATCTTTGCCTTGAAAATCTGGCGGCATTATCTCTATGGAGAGAAATGTGAGATATATACTGACCACAAGAGTCTTAAATATATATTCACACAGAAAGAGCTTAATATGCACCAGAGAAGATGGATAGAGCTCATAAAGGATTATGACTGTTCAATACATTACCACCCTGGGAAGGCGAACAAGGTGGCGGATGCCCTAAGTAGAAAGGATCCAGCAATTCTATCAATGATGAGAATTGAGAAGGATCCAATCTTCTTAGACTTGATGAAGATGGACGTGGGAATCATAAAGAAGGGAACATCATCAATCCTTTCACAAATGATTGCTCAACCATCTCTTTTGGAAAGGTTAAAGGATGCTCAAAAGGGTGATGCGAGAATCCAAGAAAAAGTGGAAGCTATCAAAAAGGGAAAATCCTCAGAGTTTAATGTTAATGGAGAAGGAATTGTGCGGTTTGGGAAAAGACTATGTGTTCCATCAAGTTCGGAGCTGAAGAAGGAACTTTTGGATGATGCACATAGTTCAAATTTCTCTATTCACCCAGGGAGCACAAAGATGTATCGAGATCTCCGAGAAAACTTTTGGTGGGATAATATGAAGAAGGAGATCGCTGAATATACATCAAAGTGCCTGGTGTGTCAGCAAGTGAAGGTAGAAAGGCAGAAGTCTAAGGGGATGATGCAACCATTGCCCATACCAGAATGGAAATGGGAGAACATCACCATGGACTTCGTAACTGGACTTCCAAGGACATCCAAAAGCAACAATACAATCTGGGTTATTGTGGATCGTCTTACAAAGACTGCACACTTCATTGCTATTCGAGAGTATTTCTCTTTGGATCAACTGGCACGGATATATATCAGGGAAGTTGTACGGTTTCATAGAGTACCACTATATATTGTGTCGGACCGAGATCCAAGATTTACCTCTATGTTTTGGAAGAGTCTTCAACATGCTCTGAATACTGAACTGAACTTTAGTAAGGCCTATCATCCTCAAACTGATGGCCAATCCGAGCGGACTATCCAAACAGTTGAGGATATGTTGAGAGCGTGCTCAATGGACTTTAAAGGAGGATGGGATCAACATCTTCCTCTGGTTGAGTTCTCTTATAATAATAGTTTCCACTCGAGCATCCAAATGGCACCATATGAAGCCCTGTATGGGAAAAGATGTAGAACACTGGCATGTTGGGATGAGGTCGGTGAACGTAAGCTGCTTGGACCAGAAATGGTCGAAGAAATGGTGGAGAAGGTGAAAACCATTCAGCAGCATATCAAGGCAGCCCAAAGTCGACAGAAGAGTTATGCATATAATCGTCGACGAGACCCTGAGTTTAAAGTCAGTGATATGGTGTTTTTACGCATATCTCCGTGGAAGAAGGTCATGAGGTTTGGAAAGAAAGGGAAGTTAAGTCCAAGGTACATCGGCCCATTCGAGATTCTTGATCGTGTTGGGGCTGTGGCCTATCGACTAGCACTTCCACCTACTATGGCCAAGGATCATGATGTCTTCCATGTATCCCTCTTAAGGAAGTACATACCAGACCCTTCACATGTACTCTCTTCCGAGGTGGTACAATTAGAAGACGATCTTTCTTATGAGGAGCAACCAGTGAAGATCTTAGATCGTTGAGAAAAAGTTCTATGAAATAAGACAATGCCCCTCGTCAAGGTGTTGTGGAGAAACCACAAGTTTGAAGAAGCAACTGGGGAGTCAGAGGATATGATGAAGCTAAGTTACCCACATTTGTTTTAGTGTGGGAAAAGGAAAATTTCGGGGGCGAAATTTCTTAAGGGGGGAATGTTGTAACGACCCAAAATTTCATTAATGGAAAATCCCTCTTGATCCAGTTAAATGTTTCTTTATGTTTTTATATGATGTCAACTTCTTTAGTTTAACGTTAAGATTTGTGACCGTTACTTTTATAGCCGTTGAACAGTGATCATCTGGGTAGTTTAAATATAAGGCTTTAACGAACCAATTTTCTACTCAGACAAAGGAAGCGATGGCCTCATCCAGTAGAATTGCCCCTTACGAAGCCCATTTTTCGGAGCTCGGAAAGGAGGTGGCGTCTTTGGGCTTTGCCCTTGACCAAGCCCAAGCTGAGCTTCATCAAGTCAAGCTCGAACGTGATCGTCTACAGGAAAAATGGAAGTTGATAGAGATTACCACTCGAGCAATGTTATCCGAGCAACCCCAAGAGTCTGTCACCATCGCACACCTCACCCTTAGGTCTTATGCGGCTATTTTAAGGGGTTATGTAACAAATAAGTAGAACCATGTTCATGTAAATTATTTTTGTATATAATAATGAATATAATTTCTAGTCATTTTTGATACTTTGTAATTAGTTTTTAAAGTACAAACGGTGTTTTTAGTTATTATTTAATTAAGAATTATATTTTATTAAATTAAAGGATTTTTTGAATTAAATAATATTTTAATAAAATATTATTATTAATATTAAATTAATTTTTATTAAATATAAATGATCTTATAATTTTATGAATGTAATTAAAATTTTTATTAAGGTTTGAAAGCCATTTATGTCAAAACCCGTGAATTTTTTTATAAATGTCGGTTTTTATTTTAAAAGTGAAAATTCACATATTTAGAAAAGTATTTAGATAAAATAAATATTATTTTTGGAATCAGGACGTCGAAATTATCCAACAGTGAATTTTTCATAATTTTCTGAGACAGTCAAATTTTTGGGTAAAAATTAAATACCATTTAAATATATAATGTGTTTTATGACATCATAATGACCCAATGGTGATGTAATAAAATACCATAATCCTTATGTTCGGCCAATATATGTTTTATTATTAAAATAATGAGGTTTTGGGTTTGTTTGACTCACTTTTCAAAGCATTAATGGAGCCCTCAAGACTTATTCAACACTTTGCCTTTTTAAATTAATTTCCATGGGAGTGTGACTCACCTCCACATAAGCAACCCTGATTTTTTAATAAGTTCGGACCTTGGCCTTGTAAAATATTGTTTTCCTCCTTCCTTTTCCAGAAACCATGGGCAAATACCATGGGATGGTTTGTGGTTTGGATTATTTTAATATAAGGGGTCCCAAACCTAAATAATAAAGAATTCTCTCACCTTTCCTATATAAACCCACCCAAGCTCCCACTTCCTCCTCACTCAAAGCCCTTGAAGTTCGTCCAACCTCTGCCCTACTCTCTCTATAATCCTCTCAAGGTGCCCCAAGCTCCCAAGAAGCCTCTCACAAGCCTCTCTCTAGCCTTTGGAAGCACACTTCCAAGTAAGGGGTTTTCTTCCTTTCTCATTTTTTTTGTCAATTTTCTTTAAGTTGTATTTCCCTTTTTATTTCAATTATGAATGTTAGGGTATGGTTTCGCACCTCCCCCATACTTCCCTCTTATTGTTTGAATGATGGCAGAACCCTTTCTCTCTCATTAAATGTCTCCCATGTACACCCGTTACTATGCCGAAATTCCGAAAGGAACTTCTCCCTCTTCTTTTACATTCAAGCAATACTTTTGTATCATGAATCTAAATTCCATTTATATTGTTGGGACATGTATATATATGATCTACTTACTGTCCATTACATGTAAATATGATGAGGAACCCCTTTCTCTCTCATCAACCTTTTTAATGAATTCTTATGTCACGCCGTTACGCTGCCGAAATCGCACCGATTTTCTAAGCCAATGACTTTGTGTAGTGAATACCATGCCCATTTCTCCATCAAGGGTATTAACCTTTATTCACATATACATATTGATCGTAAAGTTTCATGTATGAATTCCACATTCCTTTATCGTGGAAGAAGTGATTATGTTTTATGAATCCATGTTTTATGATCCATGTGGCACACTTATGCATGAAATGAAATGTTTAAGAAGGGTGCGCCCTTTATAGCGCTCCAATGCATTGGGTAAAGTATAGTATCATGATACGTCATGTTCAATGAGTGTTGACTCATGCTAATTCAAGTGCAACGATGGTTTACTCGTGCTTCAAGTGCAATGAGGGTTTACTCATGCTCCATGTACAATGAGCCTTGGCTCATGCTAATTCAATGTTAAGTGTTGTTGCCACATTTCCATGTTATGATTATCATGCCTTATCATGCCTTTATGGTCATGTCTCTCTTATGCTCTATTGATATGCCTATTGCCTAACATGTATTGTACTCCTCATGTTATTCATTGTGTACTCCCTTACTGGGCTTTATATCTCACCCTTTTCTTATGCATGTCCTCAGGTTATCCCATGCAATGCTAAGTACGAAGGAATGTAGTGGTCATGTAAAGGATGTTTTCAATAAGGATGTTGTATTTCAAGTTTAAAGTTTTTATGTAATGATCCTAAGACCCAAAGACACTAAACCTCTCGATCTTCTTTGTTGTATCAAGTGATGTTTTATGTAATAAAGCATGTTTATGTTGTAATAAAAAGCAGGGTTGTCATAATGAGAGTAGTTAATTGCATTATATATGAGGAATGATTTTAATATCTTATGAATTGAATTTTTTTGTGCCTTTTATAATTTTTCTTCAGTAACTTTATCAGTTATACGTTTGATTAATTAAATTCCTTCCTTTTAGTGTATAGGCTCTCTTAATTAGATGATGAGATTTTTCTTGAGGGAAAGCAAATGACTAAGTGTGGGGGAATTTGATGCACCCAATATGTGTATACATTTACATATATATAATGGAAGATAAAAACATGTTTTTAACAAGTATCTGTTGTTTTATGAACATATTCTTTGATTTTAGTGATTCTATTTACTTTCAGTAGCTTTCTGTCTAAATACAAGAATCAAGGGAAGCCTGTGAAAATTTTGAAACTACACGGCGTGTACTTTTATACACGTCGTGTACATCCAGACAAGGACACATACCAAAGGATGGAGTACATGCCCATGTCACCAGGCAGAAGATACATGCCGTGTGAGGTGGTGTTATACGTCGTGTACTACTTTCTAGAGGCGGTGGTTGCTGAGAAAAGTCCACACGCCCATGTGGTCGTTGAAGGAGACACAAATTGTTTGAATTTCTACACGCAGTGTCTGCTATTATCAAAGGGGCTGGCAGCCAAACTTATAATAATAAATGTCGTGTATGGAAGCACTACATGCCATGTACACCCAACCACTAGGCGTCACCGTGTTCAACAGTCAAAGACGGCGTGTTAGGCCACCTACCAGCGGAGAAATTGGCAACGCGTGTTGATGAAAAGTACACAGAGTGTACTTTCTATACATGCCATCTACATTACTTTTCTATAAAAAGAGGCCTTGGCCTACGGATTTTGGAGTTCAAAACCATTGGAGGAGATAAGAATCTATGTTTCTACTATTCCTGAGCCACCGTGGTGTCATAGTTCTACTATTCCACCTTCCGACACCCTACATCAACGCTTACACGATGAATCTGTCAGGTATAACATGTTTCGTTTCTCTCCCACATTATATGTGTAACTAAACCCATCATGGTGGGGCTGTGGATGAAGGGATCGTAATTTGTATGTTGTTTTATATAGTTGTGTTTGATCATTGTAATTCATCTTACTCTTCTTAATCTAATGTTAAATATAACTGAGAATTCTGAGCTGGACCAAGGGAAGAATTCTCAGTGATAGAAAAGAAAATTAATGGTGAAAACATCCATGACCATTGGAAGGATTTCACCGATTTAAATAATGGACTGAACTTAATAAAGAATTAAGAACATTGACTACCGGACCAAGGAGTCAACTTCTCTAATTCCAAACAAGAAGAACCTGACCATGGAAATCATGTAACTAAATGAAATCCAGAATGATTCAATTATTATGAACAACATAACCATTTAAAAAATCTGCATAAGAACTCCTTAATCACCACAGCCCCAACATGTCTTTTCTTCCCATTTTAAAAACTCTTTAAATTTACCCGTTGTTTTCTTTCAAACTGTATTCATTTCTTCAGAGTAAATCAATTTAGTTTCAATGAAAACCCAAAATCAACCCAATTGATTCTAAATTCTGTATACTTCACCTAATTAAGTATTAAGTCAATTGAATTCAAACACGCCATAGTTCCATGTGGATCGACCCCGAACTTATGTTGTACATATGTTTTAAAGAACAGGTAACTAATTTTGGACGTATATAACTTCAATAAACGAAAAGAGATACCATTAGGTTTTTTGGTATATATTAAAATAGTTTAATTAATTAATTGATCTGTTGGATCAATTAATTAAAGGGGGGGTTGGCACCATTAATTAAGAAGGGTTGGCACAATTAATGTGGATGAAGCTCAAGAGGCTCCTCCACATTAATGAAGGAGTTGATGATTTTTAGACCTCAGGTAGTCCCCACCACCATAACCTCTCATTGGAGGTTAGGATTAGGTGGTCCCCACCACCATAACCACTAATTGGAGGTTAAGGTTTGTCAGTCTCCACTACCAACTTCCACATGGAGGGTGGTTACAACAAAATAAAATAAAACGTGTGTTTATTTTATTCCCACGAAAAACCCAAAATTTATCTTTCACCATCGTTCAACTGCCATCGAGGTGAAAGTATTCTTAAACAAATACTGGCACTGCAAGTTCAATAGTGCCCTCATATTTCAATTCCGACCACTAGTTCAAATTTTAGAAAAACCCGCTCGAATGTTTGCTGAACTTACCTGAAAAAAAGTTCAGGAATTCATTTCGGGCACTCCAGGCCTCAGAATCGTGCGCCATAAATTTTCATAGACTTGTAAAATTCCCATTTATTTAAAAAAATAAAATAAAATTTCACATGGAAATTTCAGGTCTTTACAATACTAGACATGGTCACGAATTTATTTCTATCCCCTTAGTAAGTTATATACCAATTATGGAGGAAACCTGTGATTACATTTTGGTCTTAACTATTTCCACAGAGGAGGATCACAATGTGGAGGATGTGACTGATCATGCTGACAACCAAGACCAACTTTTGAATCTATTGGACATGGAGAAGGGATGTTGTAATCCACCACCCAGACCACCTGATGTTCTAGAATTATGTATCCATGATTATGGCTCCAACCACATGTGGATGTTCTCCCAGTGAAAGCCACACCCTCATTCAAATTACGGGTAAGTACCTCTAACTCTGGTCGAGCCAATGATCTAAAATAAATATGCTTGCTGAGAGTCAAATCATCCATTCCTTTCTACCCGATTTCTTCCTTTTCTATTTTTAATAAACACATGAAATTTATGTATACTCAACACATCGTGTACTCCCTTCTCTTATGTCCACTATTCTAATGAGAGAAAACTGAAAGAAAACATAGTGTGTCTTTCTAATGGCATGCAATTTTATTTTTAGTATATATATTAATCTATGTTTTATTATAAGTGCATATTAATTATGTTAATCAATATAGATGAGGCATTTGCTTATGGGATGGTCGCTTGAATGTATCTGAGCCATCACTAGTTCGAATCACTCCATACCTATCTTCTATGAAGGGATCATTATTTTTGAACCTGAGACTTTTTTAAATAGAAGGTGATTTATTTTAAAAAGTAAATAAAATCATTTCAAATCAAAAGAAAACATATGGTGTCACTGAATTGGTTAGAAGGGTTTTAACCCACAGATCCAAAAGACTCAGGTTTGAATCCTGACGACTGGCCCAATTCCAAAATCTTTCATTTTAACAAAACCACACGTCATTTATTTTGATACATGTTGGGTGCATCATGTTTTCCATTCAACTAAAAATGGTTTCCGAAATATGAAATCACGTGAAAGTGATGTGGGGTGATTGGAAATGTCATATCCCTGAGTTTAAAAGACCCATGTTCAAACATGTATAATCTACCCACTTCATACCAATCTTTTAAAAATTTAAACCAAATGTTGTGTGTTGTTATTTTTTCCATGTAACACTACAACTATAATTTATGTATATAATGTTCATAAAACTATTTAGTAATAAAACCTCTACTCTAGTGGTCAAGGGCTTGCCCTCAGAACATCCAATCGACAGTTCGAATCACGCCCTGAGCACCAGACAGAAGGTTCTAGTTCTCTTTTTAAAATTTTAGAAAAACTAATGTGTATGTAATAAATACATTACTTGAATTAGATTTTTTTTTAATTTTTTAATACAATATATTTCATATATATTTATTTTTTAAATTATAAATAATAATTATTATATAGTTTACTATAATTATTATATTTCTATTTTATTAAAAAACTCTACATGGTGTGTACAAAGGGGGGAAAACTATTTAGTGTGGCTTTAAATATGGTATTTTCTAACTAGACAAAGCTCGTGTTGCACCCCCACCCCACTCCCCATTTTCTCCCTACCCTCAGATTCACTTATATGTCATCATACTACCATCCTAAAATCCTTCATTTCACATCATTTCTATCCTAGATTTCACCTCTATTTCGATCCTCTTTCTAGGTGCATTTTTCAACACACTATACTTCAATGTTTATGATTCCCTTAGGGTGATTTTTTGGATTAGATGAACATTAGCCTCTTCACCTATATTACATGAGTTCGATGAAGAAAACTTGTCATTTACTAGAAGTACATGACCACACAAGATATTTTTCTAAAAATTCCAAAACACATGTTGTGTAAATTGGGTAATTTCTATGTATAGTGCCTTAGCCTAGCCTTTAAAAGAAACCCATGTACTATGACCACACAGCCCCAAGCCCATGTATACACACAAAAAGCGTATGTCAGGTACACACCATGTACCTTGTTCATCGGGAGTAGTCCGTGTGAAAGGGTATACATGCATTGGAATTCATGTTCTGACACATGCTAGATAATACCTAGATATAGCATGTACTATATTGTACAATCCCTTAGATTCGAGTCCATGTATGGGAACTCAAATGGTAAACATCTGATATTATCACACATGGAGTGTATACCTTCAAACACATCATGAATTGGACATTTCCAGAACACATACCCACTCGATGTGTTTATCCAGAGTACAGAGTTTCCTCACCTGATCACACTACATGCTATGGTCCTTGGATCAGCATTCCAAGTACATTTATTTTTCTGATTTATCTCTTTTTGTTCTTCTTTTTCCTATTATTTTCATTTATTACTTTCCTTTATTTCTATTTCATTGATGAAAGATGGAAATCATTATAGCGGGAAGAAGCCCATGCACACTAATGAGGTGCATAGACCCACTCCCCGACTGACATGACTCAGTCCTTCGATATAACCGTCTGTGACTGAGACTCTTCCATTCTTCCACTACCATCATTAGTGATGTTGCCTACTCTTCTATCGGCACTATCATATTCACCACTAGCTGGTCCACCATCCACCTCATCCATAACTATTGAGGTCTCCAGTGCAGTAACTCACCCAACTAGCATGGAACCTTCAGATAAATCCACAACTTCAATGGATCCTACTGTGCCCATACCTCCATCCTCAACTAGCATGACCTCTGTGGAAACTCTGGCATCAGCTGCTCTATCCACTCTCACCATAGTAGGACCTTCAACCTCTGCCGCTTTGGCCCCACCTCAGTCAACACAGGAAGCTTCCTGACCTCTATCATAGCTCTACCAGGTCTTTGATGAGGGTCATCTTGTGGTAGATAGACTACATATTCTTTCACAATGAACAATACAATAGAGAAACCATTTCTTGTATATCATAGTGGCTAGTGTCTTAGTGCCTAGATATAGACATAGGAGCTCCTCGACAACACAACTATTTTGGACACACTCAAGGTCATCACTCCTACCTTCTGTTATTTATTTTTGGATTTCATAATGACCTTCAAGTTTTATATGCCCACCTACCTCCAAACGCCCATCAATAAATCTACCCCGGTTAAATTTAGGCTTGGCAGATGACACTTCACCCTGACTATGGTGGATTTTGGCCGAGGGTGCGACTTCTAACATCATCATACCACTCCACCTTCTATCTCCACCATCACCCACTCAGATTTATCTGATATCATTGAAATGTGTCAGGTACATACTAGGTTAGACCACAATTATACACCCACTACACATAAAAGCACACTCATCATTTCCCATCCTCTTCATTTCATTTATCAGTGCTTCAATGCCATCTGATTCTCATTCCATAAAGACATTGGTGTCACATCCGACTGATACATGGACCTTCTCACTTGTATGTTCATGCCTGACTACCCTGACCACCCTTGTCTTACCACCTCATACTTAAACTCCATGATCCATGGTCATTAGAGCAACCTGAATAGTGGATTTTATGACACAAGGTTCTAACACTACATGGGGGTTTTTTGATCCATTTCCCCCTCACGATCACATAGTCTCTCCCTATCATTTGGGATTCTTTCTTCTTATCTACATGAGTATTTTTGAGTTTCAGGGAGATGGCTTGGGGCTTGTGTAGGATGCCCCTGCTTCTGTAGGGGTTAGTGATGCTCCAACTACCCCCAATGGTGTTGTTGATCTGTTCCCGCCCCATCCACCAAAAGATGTAACTTCTCTACCACACACACCTTCTTCCTCCCTTACTTCTTTCCCATCCAACCCCTTTTTTTGGACCATCCATATCCCCACCTCCACTCGCACCATCAGATGACCCCCCCCCCCCCCCATTTCCCTCTACTTGGCCGTGATGGAGCACCACCAAGATACTATTTCTCAGACACTCGTGTAGATTGAGAAAATGTTGGGGATAAATATTCAGAAACATGTCCTACAGTTACCCCACACACCTTCTACTCCATATAATCCTCCACATTATTTTTCAAACCCACCGTTGAAGGCACTGTCAATGGATTCTATTCTCCTATCTAATGATGGACCTACTTCTACTACTACTACAGCCCGATATAGTGTTCCAGTCCCGCATCCCACGTAGAGAACTAATCTCATGCCTCCATCTCTTGCAACTTCTACTACCATGATAGATGTACCTGTTGTGGCCACTACACGGTGCATAGATCCCAAGCATCCCACTTCCTCTATCATTGATCCTACTCTATCAGATCCCCCTATTAAAAATGATACCTCTTCTTAGGACACACCGTGACTAGTTTTTAAACATTTGTTTCATTATATATATATATATATTGTGGTATGCTTGTGATTTGATTGGTGAATTTTCCTACATATTTCCTTTTCCGTTTCGTTAACAATCACAGGTACTCTAGAAAGACATGGGAGTATCACTACCACAAAAACATTTTTTCCTGGCACGAACCTTTATCAGCGCTAACAAAAAAGCGCTGATAAAGGGGGGGGTACCTTTATGAGGGCTAAAAAAGTGCTGATGAAAGTAACCCTTTATCAGCACTTTTTTCAGCACAGATAAAGGGACCCCCTTTATCAGCACTTTTTTTAGTAGTGCTCATAAAGGGGGGCCTTTATCAGCGCTTTTTTTAAAATCACTCATAAAGGGTTGACTTCAAAAAATATTAATTAAAAATAATATATTAATATATAAATATATAAATATTGTTATATTAAAATAAATATAAATTATTATTTTTAAATATATTTTAGATAAGTATAAATATACATTTACACTTAATATACTTAATATATAAGATATTTAGTGAAAATTGCTTAAAAAATTAAAAAACAATTTTTAATTAATAATTTTCTAATATTATGGAGTAATAGTCATTCAATAACAATTTGAAGAAGAAAAAAATTAAAAAAAAATTAAAAAAAGATCCAAAATATGTTGAAAACGCAAATCGAACTTCAAATGGCCATAACTATTGATCCGGGTGTCCGTTTGAGCTCTACCACATATCAAATTGAATCCTGAGATGAGCTCTACACACCTATGACTGGGGGTACCCTTTTCAAAGTTTGTTCGAGGCCAAAATAGGCATAGAAGGCGTCCAAAACTGAGTTTTTAGATGGGGTACCCCGCTTTTTTAACATTTTGTGTATTTTTAGCATCGTTTAAGGGGAAATTATTGGCTTTTATTGGTGGGGACTGAATTTATTCCTACGTATTACAATAATACTGATATTATGTCTTTGAAATTTTTTCTTTTTTTATAATTCACTGCTATTTATAATCAATTATATAACATTATATACATATTTTTTATATATTCACACAAAAAAATTAAATTTTTTAAATAAATAATTAAACATATTTACATATAAAATATATTAGCTTTACCCAAATAATAACTAATATCCATTTTATTTAGAATAACAATATATGAATATTTATATAATTATATATTAATCTTACTATATATCTCTATTAATATAACCATATATATATATTAATATAACTGTATATATATGTTAATATAACTATATATATATATTAATATAAATATATATTACTATACGAATAAATATAACTATATATATATATCATTAATAGGAGAAAAAACAACTTAGGGGAGTGGAAAAGGCTCTAGGAGTGTAGGGTGGAGGCCTGGAGATCAAATCCAGGTGGAAGTAGGGACACGCACGCATTGGTGAATTTGGGTCTAGCACAGATAAAGGGTGGGGGATAGCACTGATAAAGGGTGTAGGGGTGCGTGAGGGTGATTGAGGGGGCGGAAGTCACTGTAAAAGCGAGGCTCAACTGCTATAAAAGCCCCCCCCCTGATTGGAAGGATTTTTTTAAATTTTGTTTTTATTTTTTTTATTTTTTTTAACCTTTATCAATGCTAAAAAACTGTACTAAAAAAAGGGGTCCTTTATCAGGGCTAAAAGAAGAGCTGATAAAGGACCCTTTTATCAGAGCTTTCTTTTAGCGCTGATAAAGGACCCCTTTTATCAGCACTTTTTTTAGTGCTCATAAAGAGGTCTTTATCAGTGTTTTTCGAAGCGCTGATAAAGGGGACCCCCCCCCCCCCTTTATCTTCGCCGGCTTTAATAGCGTTTTTCTAGTGCTGTTAAAGGCCAATTTTAGCGATGATAAAGTGGAGTATTTTTAGTAATGTATCATTTCGACTACTTACCATCTTTTTTAGTTCATCCCAAGGGGAATATTTTTTTTCAATGTGAATTTTCATTTTTAAATTGGCCTTACATATTTTATTTCATCCCCATGTCCAAGACCATTTTTTCCCACAGTCTCTTCTTCTCCTTAGTGTTCCACTAAGAGGAAAATGTTAAATATTCTCTGTGGGGGAGAGTAACTAACTACACTATTATTTTCTTTTAAAATAATCTAAGAGACATCATTAAAAGATGAAATAATATAAACTATTAATTTTTTTATTAATTATAATGATAAATAATAAATAAATATTTTTGAAATTTAAATGTTACATGGTTATTTTAAATTTCAAGGTTCATTAAAATGTTTGTAGATATAGTTCAATTCAAGATTAAAATTATAGCACATTTACATTTGTTATACTTCACTTTTTTATTCATGTCATGACATGATTGACCATTTCTTTTCCACATTCCAAAGAGGTATTATGCACCTTTTGACATGTTATTTCATATACCCTATTTCTTGAAATATTCTCAGGATATGAATGACTACTAGAAAATGAAATATTTTCTCTTCAAAACATGAATATTTTGAATCACATTAAAACGATTGAGACATTTTATTATTTTTTAGGATTTTGGCTTTCATGAAACCCTTAAAACCATGAAGAACCTTGATAGGAATCCAAATTACAATACCATTTATCATTCATTCCCCAATTCATTTATATTTTTTCATGATTATTAATTTAATCTTTAGAGAGGTAATTTTGAAATTAATTTTACATTTTGGTGAGAAACCATGAAAATAACTATAGGGGAGAGTTCCGCTTGTTCATTTGGGAAGAAGGGTTCCAAAAAACTATTCATTTTATTCTTATTTCTCCATTTCTACTTCAAAAAAATTAAAAAAAAACAAAAAAAATTAAAAAATTGGAAAGATGGACCAAATTCATTCATTACACATTATTGATGGTTTAAGGACCCATGATGTGAATGGAATATCATGGTGATGTTACCGTTTGAGAGATATTTTTGGGGATTTACTTTTTACTGAACTTAATTATTGAATATCATGCATTTTTATTCAAATTGTTCAACTCCTTTTTCAAGTCTTTATGATTATTTTTCAAATCATTACCTACCTAACCAATGCCTCAGAATCATTTATACCATATTTAAAAACCTCATGAAATTAGTGATTTGATTTATAAAGTAGAGAATGATAATACATGAAAGCATATGGATATAGTGAATATAATTGAGAATGAGCATAACTGCAATTAAATAATCTTGAGTGATGATTGTGGTAACTTATGGGGAGGTAAATCATTATGTGGAAGGCAAATTTATGATATGTAGAACAATGTGTATAATAGAGGCTGAAAATCATTAATTGAATTTTATAGGAGGCATGATAAGAGTATCTTTGAAATTTAAATATGTTTTGTGCCTCTTTAAATGACACTACTATAGATATAGTATTTATAACTACAATTAGTTTAATGATTCTATTATTTATAGTATAGATCATTTTAATTTGATGTTGAGATTTTTTTGTGGAAATAAAATGATTATGTGTGGGGGTGTTTGATGTGACCACTTTATGTATACATTTTCATAAATTCAATTGAATATATAAATAAAAGTTCACCGAATACACATTTTTTGGAAGATAAAATTCTTTAATTTAGTGTTCATGAAGATTTTCATGTATTTTACAGCCATCATCGTAAATCAAGAAAGATCAGAATGAAGATTCAAATTTACACGGTGTGTACTTTATACACACTCTATACACCATTGGAGGGACATGTATCAGCCAGACTGAGTACATGCCCATGTAGCCGACCATTGATCATACGTTGTGTACCACCCATTCACATGACCTATATGTGCAATTAGATGTGTTTGGGGTCTGAAATTGATACTAGAAACCATGGGGGGAAGCACAACACACCATGTGTGATGATGCTACACACTGTGTACCCCCACCAAATGACCGCTGACACTTTGAATGTCATTTTTAATCTCATCGAATAAACTCACTTTAGAGAAAACAAGGCCAAACCATGTGTAACTTAGTACACAATGTGTACATTACATTTCACACCATGTTGTTTGAATGACAAAAAATAATAGGGAAATCCTCCATTTTTGAGGTTGGACATCCAAGTGGAGGTACTGCTACTCTACCATATGTGCCTCCCTCCGATCCAAATAATAGTTTTCAATTCTGTTTTAATATATATTTTAGTGCAATTCATACATTCCCCTTATTCCTCTTATATCCATGGTAGGGATTGTGCCCTGACTCAATTGACACACCATTAGAATGGTCATAATAGGATATTTTTCAAAGTGAATGGATTGAAAAAATGATTGTGCACTATTTTTAATTCAAATCCTGATGTGTTGTTATTATTATTATTTTTGTTTACAATTTTTTCAAATCATTGAATGCCTTATTTATTTTTGGTGTCATATCGGAGCCTGAATGACACCAATGGTGAACATTAAAGGAGTTGAAACGATTGAATCCCTGAGCATTGGGTGATCATGTTGTCTCTTACTTTTGGGTTAAAGAACCTAACCATGATTAAGTTGTTTATTAAAGGACCAAATAATTAACCTTTATATATGTTATTATTTGACTTCGGACGAAGAAACACCATTTTTAGTAAATCACCATGGAAAATATTTTAATTAATAATGTCAATTCTATATAATTATGATGAAAATAAAACATGATTAGAGATCAAACACCAACATGATTGTTTTCTATTTGTTCGGTTATAATCTTGTTTTGGTTTTAACTTTCATAAATCTTTTCACTGTGGATATATCAATTCACTCCATTTTCTAGAAAACTAATCAAGTACCTTGTAGTTGGATTAGAAGGGAATAATAAATTTTTATTTGGACAGTGTCTTGTGATGGGAGGGGTACCAAATTTGGGTTTCGTTGTTGGGGAGGGAGATGGAAAGCAACAACATGATTTTGGTTCAAATATCATACTACCCATAGTTTTTTCTTTTTCTTTTATACTCATTGATTATTTTTAATGGGACCCTTGACCCACTTCCATAGGTATTTTTATTCAACTGGATGTTGGTACAATCCACCAGTAGTGGATTTTAGTCCCTATGATCTAGATCTATCTTATCTCTATCTGGAAGAGTATAATCCATGAATAGATGATGGGTTGTAATAGAAGGAACACCCATGTACATTCTTCAAACAAACCTTCTCTTATTCTTATTTGGAACCATTTTTGACTAATACCAAAAGGTTATTATCGATAATGGGGGAATTTACCATGTTCCAATTGGACCGAACTAAAAGGTTATGACGAAGAAAAAATATGTTAAAACATCTCTCCAAGGTACTTTACAATATAAATCCTCCTGTTGAGTTTGATGATGTGTTTTCTAATATTGATTCAACTAAGGAGACATTTAATGAATTGGGCCCCACCTGTGATTCATTATAATTTTCAAAAATTAATTTCCAAAACTCAAATTTTGAATCCAAGGACACATCTTATGATGTTATTAGTAAACATGATAATAAATTTATTTCCCATCCTTCAGTTGATTATATACCTATTATAGATTAATCATGTTATTTTTTTTTGTTCTCCATCATTTCAATTCACGAATCTAGGAAGGTGTAGGACGTAAATGATCATCACATAAACCAAGTCCACCTTCGTCAGCTATTGTCCACAGAGTAGTGACACTACCATAAACTACCCAGACCACCTTAAGGGAAAGAATAAGGGAACCAAGAGGAGGATGCCAGCCACATGTGGTCATTCGCGCTGCGAAACCCATACCATCCTTAATATTATAGGTAATCACCCCAAACACTGGTTTTACAAATCACCAAAATCAAAGGAACTTTCTTGGAGGAAAACCAACCATTCCTTTATCCACTCTTTCTTCCTTTTATGCTTTTAATAAACATGTGGTGTGTATGTATAACCAACATGTCAGGAAATCCTTTCTCTTCATTTTAATATTCCAATAAGAAAAAAATGTTTTAACACGCTATGTGTGTTTTGTTAGGTGGCGTGAACATTTATTTTTTAGTTGAAATTTTAATAGAAGTTTTATTATAAGTATATATTAATTAAATTAATAAAAAGGGATAAGGCATGTGTCGATGAAAAGATTACTTGAATGTATCCAATTCGTCACTGGTTCAAATCACTCCACACCAGCCTTTGGTATATGGATAATTCCTTTTGAACCTATGTTTTTATTAATAGGCATGTGGTGAATTTTTAAAATTATATTAAATCATTTAAAAACCACCCATAGTGGGAATGGATCTATTAGAAGGGAAGTAACCCATGGATCCAAAATACCCGGGTTTGAATCCTGACAACTGAACTAGTTCCATAATTTATCATTTAATAAAACCACACTCTGCGCATTTTGATACATGTTGGGTTCATCAGATTTTACTATCACATTAAAATGGTTTCAAAAATAAGAAATCACATGCAGGTAATGTGGGATAATTGGAAAAGTCGTAGCCCTGGGTTCAAAAGACCAAAGTTCAAACTCATCTAATCTGTCCACCTCATACCATTCATTCAGATTTTAAAATCACAAACCGTGTGTTGTACAATTTCTCATGTAGTACCACACACATACTTTATGTATATAATGTTAGTAAAGTCACGTAGTACTAAAGCCTTCGCATCAGATGTTTAAGCCCTGCGTTTGGAATGGCCGATCGCCGTTTTGAATCACACCCCATATAACGTACCGACCTTATAACATTACATAATATTGAATTAAATGAATAATTCACATTGAGGATCTTTTCAGGTTTATAGTTTTAGAGTAACAACTTGAATATTCCAAGAAGACACAACTACAAAGTATCCTTTTTTCATAAAATTAAAAATCTTAAAAAGAAAGTTGTCTAGCTCCATATTTTAGACAACATGACTTTTCCTTGATCCCATCCTTGGCCCTATTCATCTTTAAGTCCTGTGGAAGACATTTCAAAAACTTGAGATGTGCATAAAAATCTCAGTAAGGGTTATAAAATAAGGAAGGAAAAAATTATCCCATCAAAAAATAAAAATCAATGAAACTATACTTTTCAATCATAACATACCTTACAAAATCCTAAGACTTATGAATACCACACACAAATCATAAATCATAAAGGTTACTTATAGCATCCATATCAAACTTACAATGTAGCTTTCACAGCTACATAGGGAGTTACACTTGGAATACACATCACAGTATATTCCCTAAATCTCTTAGGAGAAACATCACGTTTACCTCCGTCACGTTACCCAATGCATTGGAGAGCTATCTAGAGCTCACCCGCCCTAGGTTTATCACAGAACCGCCCGTATACGTAAACAATTCCCATTAAAAATAACAAAATCATAACACATAACACATGTATAAAGGAAATATAAAATTTCCACATTCTAATATATCCAATCAAGATATTGAAATAAACAATGCTTTATCAAATCATTTTCAAAACCATTTAAAAAGAGATTTTTGAATCAAAGTGTCCCATACCACTTTGATGATTTTAATGAATTATCATTTTAAAACATTAATTTCCATATAAATAAATCCTAAAATTAATTTTTTAAAACATGGACACTAATGATAAAGATTTACAATAATAAATCTTTAAAACATTTAAAATGATATTTTATTTAAAGAGTTTTTAACAAAATGAGATACGCTTGAAAACAAATAATTGAGGAATAACATTTAATCATAACTTTATAATATCATGAGGATAAATATATTCATGATATAATATGTCAAAGGATAGTATATACACCATATAAGAGTGAATTGGTTCATAACAAAATTGAAGTCTCAATGGAAATGTAAATTGAGATGAAATCCCTTATAAAGATAGAATTCTTAAATTAAGGATAAATAAATCACATAATTATGTGTGAAAAATATAAATAAACACAATATAAGTGGTTATTAAATTTTAAAAAATAATAGGACATTCACACATATTCATAGGATGACATATTCAAGAATTACAAGTTGAACCCAATGAATTGAAATTGGGTTAAGAAGTTCCCTTGTAAAAATTTGACAGCCTAACGATGTTACTTTAAAATTCATAAAATGAGTTGATGAGGGTATCTCATCACTTTGACATACAATTTACATCAATAATGATATATAATAATATATCCCAACATAATAAGATGTAAATTATAAGTCATAACAAAAATATGTATTTTAAAAAGAGGAGGGTGAAAGGTTCCCTTACTGATTTGGTAACATACAAAACATACACCCCATGAAAGAATTATAAAAAAATGAAGATGTAAATACCCATATATTGAATTATATTACACAATGAATACAATCATGGGCAGTACATACACCGCACAAAAGTAAATAGTGGAAAATATAGCATGAATTTCAAAGGAATAAAAAGTGAGATGAAAACCCCTAACCACATTTTAATCAATAGAGTCGTATGAACAAAAGTTAATAACCACAAAATGAATCATAGAATACCATGAATATAATGAGAATCATAATAATATATTTCAAATGGCAGTTCATAATACACCACATGCAATGAATAAGTGGCGAACAATGGAAATCTCATGGAATTAAAAGTGAGATAAGAAAATCCCTTACATTGTGTCCGACTTTACCCGTCCGTTCATTAATCTCCCGATTAATAAACTAATGTTAATTTATACTTACTTAAGAACATTTTTAATTTTTATTATTCCTTTTATATTACTTTTTACCATTTAATAAAAACTGTTTAATCATTTAAGTTAATAATGGTTGTTTTGTAGATATTTGGTACCTGAATAAAAAGATGAACACCTTATAATTACAAGTTGTTCATGTGGTAAGATATACATTATCTTCTGAATGATATTAATGATTTACATATCATATATATCCAGTATATACATGTATTTATAATAGTACATAACATTGAGAGGTAAGAAATTAAATGCACCATTCATAGAGACGGTAAGTCGTACGTACACATGAACGCTACATCCATTTCTATTTATTATTTTAATGGAATTAAAAACATAATTATACATAGTTATATTATAATTATAGTATAATATCATATAAATCATTATTGAATCCATGCTTTATACATCCCACATAAGGCATTACCGAGTCATATCACTTTGAGGGGGCAGTAGTCCGCACTTCCTCTATTGAGATTATTGTATTTACCCACTATGGAAACCATAAAGTATTTCTATATATTGAAAAATACCTAACCATAAGGAAAACATAAACCTAATATATATCATATATAAATATATTACCATCATAATGGACACCATGAGAGGTGGTTGGAGATATTTGAACAATCATCGTTTCGTGAGGCGTTAGTTTTCCATCCACAAAAACATTATGTTCTTAACCCATTAGGTGGAGGTGTGTGTAAGTATAGATCGAATCCTTCTCATAAAAACATCCTGGTATATTTAGGATACTGGTTGTGTTACAAAAAAAAGGAATAAAAATATTTTAGGGGTTGGAGAAGTAAAATAAAAGAAAACAATTTAAAAGAAATCGTTGCCTTTAATTTGGGTGACTCCCATTGGTTTGAACCAAAGGACTTATTTAAGTTCCTTATTTCTAAGGTAAGGATTCTTGGAGGGTGAGAGGTATGTAGGGGGATTAATTGGGAAGAGGTTGGATGAGCCAAAAGACTTGGGAGGAGTGAGGAATTGGTCAGAAGTTATCTCATTTTATAAGCTGGAGGAGCGGATCTTTTGGAAAGTGTGATAATATTATTATATTATATAATAATAATTGGTTTATAAAATTCCCAAAATCATTACAGTCAAATATACGAGGACTCATAGTAGAAATAATATCATCCAATAAGAATTGGACTGCTTTTGGATGTTATTTAAATATTTATAATCATATTTATTTAAAACTTTTATTAATGGGGTAAATACTACATCATTATTGTGTTGTAAATAATTTAATTTATGTGAAGTTTAAAAATTATAAAAAAATACCATGATGTAGGAAATCTATTTATATTTCCAATGAATATTTATAGTCGAAAATATAATTTATATAACACCATAAAAAAATAATTTACAACAATATTTTTGTTTATGTCATTTTTGCCTTTACGTTAAATTAATTAATCTAAAGTGTCATTATCTTTCATAGGTGTCTCCATGGGGTCCTAAAATAGACCCAAAGATGCCCATGGTCGGCCTTTACTCATACAATAAGTTTAGTACATGTGTTAAAGTAATTTTGAATTATTACAATATTCTTTTTACCTTGAATTACCCTATTTACCTTTAACTGCATTAAATAAAAGCCTACAGTTACTATTCACCAAAAATTATTTTGATCTTATTGAACCACATTTTACATTCTGATAATAATAATGTCTATCAAATTTTCAAAATTCAATTCACAGAAGTGTTAAAATTTCATTTAAATGAAAAAAGTCAGTTTTTTAACAACTACTAAGTGATTTCCCTATTCATCAAAAATTGAAGTTTTTCAGAAAAATACCAAAAATTCAGCATAATATTTATTTGATATTCCGAATTCAAAAATTATTTATATTTTTATAAATTCAAAACATATATGTGGCATTAATTAATTTAAAATTAATTCTCGTTATTAAAACATATAGACTGTTTTTAAGAAACAATAACCATCAAAAGATTGGCCCTTTTTTATGTCCAATTTCAAAGTGAAATTAATTAAAATAACCAAAATTATATTAAATGGTAAAAATATATTCTAATTACACCTTAAAACCAATTAAAATAAAAATATAACCATATAAATAAATTATATTAAAACACAGTATTGAATTAAAATACAATATTTTTCACTATTCATTAGAAAATGATCTTTATCAGAAAAATTCCAAAAATTTACACAAAGAAAATTTTGATGTCCTCATTATAAAGAAGGATTTTATTTGGTCAAAAAAAATTATTAAAGTGACCAAAATTATATTTAAAGAGGGTTCTCCATTAAAATGAGGTAAATCGGCCTTTTAATGTAAATTACGCTTATAATTAGATTCATTCACATTTTAAGCCTATAACTTTTATTGGATAAATGTTAATACATTTAAAAACATGTATAATCATATTGTAGTTAGTTTTGTTCATTAATTCTAATAAAAAGGCTAGGAGTTAACTACCATTTAAAATAAAAATATTATATTATTAGTGTGCAACGTAATATTTCAAAAAAAACCCGTTGTTGCGTATCGGGTACGCTATCAAACATAGAAAACCATTTAAAGTAAAATTAATATTTAAATTCAAAAATATTAATAAATATGAATTATATCTTATTATTTATTTACTTTGGATGTTACATCCTTCCTCCCTTTTGAGAATTACTTTCTCGCAATTTTAAAACTGGTCTTGGAAGCTTCATTAAAAGTCCCACATCAGAAAAGAGTCAGTAAAACTATCACTTTAAAAGAAAGATTGAAAAGTACAACGGTCACTCGATATAACCCGTAATAGGATTCCATGTAGGAAAACATGGATATGGAAGAGAAAATAAATGGTCAAGTTCTGATGGAGACTGATAGAAAACATGATTAGGAGAAATTTAACCACCATAAAATCACAAACTTATGATGTGTTAAACGGTCTTTGATTACCTAGTTGGAAACGTAAACCAATAACATATTTGTTTTACATTCTGTTTAATAATTTGGAGTAATTCATTTAGTCATAGAATGAGAACATAAGTAAATATACTTACCTTCAAGTATTGTTTCATCCTTTAATAAGTTTCTACAAAAAACTTATCTTTTCTCCAAAAAAAGAGCATTCGAAAAGACTTGGTCACATCAGAAGCACAAGAATAATCTTCGTGAGAATCACAAAATACAAAAAATAATATCTATATATTTCCCTTTCCATTAGACATAAACTAAAACCAAAATTGTTAGTGTGGGATCAAATAATACCCAAAAAGGATAATCTTTTAGAAAAAGAAAAACTACTCTTAATATCCAAAAATTTTCAAACAATACCCAAATTTTAACAATGACCATTCAAAAAAAAATTCCATAAAATTCATTAAAAGTGATAAAAACTAAGATTGAAACCCAAATCTCATAAGGATTTAATTACATAGTCTTCGAAGATAACACTTATCTCAAAATAACAACAGTTACTCATAAAGTCTCATATTGAAAAGTAATTAACCAAATCACATGTTCTCCATGATAAGTTAATCATTTTCATAATTAAACCAAATCGTCATATATCCACAATAAAAACGTAGATTATTCCAAAGTAAAATATCAACCATTATTCCTCAATTGAAATGCATAGTATTCTATATTTTTTAGGCATATAGTGTTTCCCCAAAAGAGAGAACGTCTTCCATAAAAACATTTATCACTTAATCACTAAATCATTTTTCTATACTATGTATATCCATTTAATAAAACATAAATTACAAAAATCAACTTATTCTTGTTCCATAAAAACATTTTACTAAAATAATAAGTCATACTAAACAGGGACTTCATGTAGGATAGTGGTTGGCGATGCACCCTTGTCGCCCTTCGGTTGTGGGTTCGATTCCTCCAGCCTTACTGGATGTGACACGGTTTCACCCATCTTATGAGTTTTCCTTTTTATAAAACTAAAAAATATCCCTAACATGTTTTAAACTTAATGATTTCCTTATACCACTAATTTTCATCCAAATTCACTATGATCTCAACATATAAATTCTTGAAGTCTTATTTCAGCACCATATGATAAAATAAAACGATCCCCAAAGTTAATAACATCATACCTTGATCATGGTGTCCATTTGGTTTCATAGTCATCTTGTTCACGTAGGTAGAAGGTCAATGCATCGAAAAAATGATTTATAAATCCTTCAAAATCAATTTCTTCCTCCATCCAAATACACCTTGTACAACATAGGTCATATGGGTGTTCACATAAAAATAGTTTTGGAAATTAAGCATGTATAACATATAATTTCCAAACATCTCATAAAGCATGATTTCTATAAAATAGTCACACCTAATTTGAGTTGAAACAATCAATTAATGGTCCTTTTAAAATACCATAGGTATGTGTTGAGAGACTATATTATAAAAGAAAATATATATAGGTTGCGCAAGGGTTTCCTTCTTCAGCACTTTTTTAAAAATCATAATATACTTCAAAATCTTGTGATAAGGTAAAATATTTGAAAATGACTTGATAATATTTACCTTTCTTGAAAATATGAGAATATTTTGAAAATAGGGTTTGTATAAATACAACCCATGATCCATGATGATGACGAGGTATATTGGAGGTTTTTGATATCTCAAACAACTGCTTTCAAGTGATTTGTATGCTAAAAAAAGATTCACAATCATCCGAACATGACCTTGCAATAATTATTGCAAGCATGTCATCAGGAAGAGATAGGAATGTCATTTGAGATCCTCCTCCTTACATTTGTAACTGACTTTCCTTGATTTTAAAAAGTTATAAAATAAGGATTTAACTTTAATAATAGATAGGGACTAACCATATGTCTAACGGAAACTCATAATCCCTAAAGGTGTCTGAACTGACCTCTGATACCAACTATAAGGACCCAACCTTATAACATTACATAATATTGAATTAAATGAATAATTCACATTGAGGATATTTTCAGGTTTAGAGTTTTAGATAATTTTTCCATAACTATTACATAACAACTTGAATATTACAATTAGGCACTACTAATCAGTATCCATTTTTTCATAAAATTAAAACTCTTAAAAATAAACATGTCTAGTTACATATTTTAGATAGCAAGACTTTTCCTTGATCCCATACTTGACCCTATTCATCTTTAAGTCCTATGGAAAAAATTTCAAAAACATGGGATGAGAATAAAAATATCAGTAACGGCTATAAAATAAGGATGTAAAACATTAGACCATCAATAAATAAAAATCAATAAAACTATACTTTTCAATCATAACAGACCTTACGAAATCATAAGATTTATGAATAACAAACACAAATAATAAATAATAAATGTTACTTATGGAATCCACATCAAACATACATTGTATCTACCATAGATACAAAGGGAGTTACACTTGGAATACCCTTCATAGTATATTCCCTAAATGGATTTGGAGAAACATCATGTTTACCTCCGTCACATTCCCCAATGCATTGGAGAGATATATCGGGCTCACCCACCCTAGGTTTATCACGGAACCACCCCTATACATAAACAATTCCCAA
Organism: Viscum album; assembly: GCA_963277665.1. Classification (NCBI taxonomy): domain Eukaryota; kingdom Viridiplantae; phylum Streptophyta; class Magnoliopsida; order Santalales; family Viscaceae; genus Viscum; species Viscum album. Next base: position 171,001,349 of record OY728119.1, on the reverse strand, counting down.
TAACCATAACATAATTATAACAGATAACATATGTTTAAATTAAAGATAACATTTCCACATTCCAATATATCCAATCAAGATATTGAAATAAACAATTCTTTATCAAATCATTTTCAGAACAATTTAAAAAGAGATTTTTAAATCAAAGTGTCCCATACTACTTTGACGATTTTAATAAATTATCATTTGAAAACATTAATGTCCATATAAATAAATCCTTAAAATATTCTTTTAATACATGGAGACTAATGATAAATATTTATTATAATAAATCTTAAAAGCATTTAAAATGATATTTTATTTAAATATTTTTTAACAAAATGAGATACGCTTGAAAAAAATAATTGAGGAATAACATTTAATAAGAACATTATAATATCATGAGAATAAAGGTATTCATGATATAATATGTAAAAGGATATTATATACACCATATAAGAGTGAATTGTTGCATAACAAAAATGAAGTCTTAATGGAAATGTAAATTGAGATGAAATACCTTATAAAGATAGTATCCTTAAATTAAGGATAAATTAATCACATAATTATGTGTGAAAAATATAAATACACCCAATATAAGTGGATATTATGTGTAAAAAAATAAGAGTTCATTCACACATATTCATAGGATGACATATTCAAGAAGTACAAGTTGAACCCAAAGAATTGAAATTGGTTTAAGAAGTTCCCTTGTAAAAATTCGACAGCCTAACATCATTACATTAAAATTTAGAAATTGAGTTTATGAGGGTATATCATCACTTGGACATAAAATTTACATCAATAATGATATATAATAATATATCCAAACATAATAATATGTAAATTAAAATATATAACAAAAATAAATCTTTTAAAAAGAGGATGGTGAAAGGTTCCCTTACCGATTTGGTAACATACAAAACATACACCACATGAAAGAAGGATCAGGAAATGAACATTTAAATACCCATATATTGAATTATATTACACAATGAATACAATCTTGGGTAGTAAATACCCCACACAAAAGTAAATAGTGGAAAATATAGCATGAATCTCACGGGGATAAAAAGTGAGATGAAAACCCCTTACCACGTTGTAATCAATCGGGTCATATGAAAAAAAGTTAATAACCACCAAATGAATCACAAAATACCATGAATATAATGAGAATAATGATAATATATATCAAATTGCAGTACACAATACACCACATAAAATGAATAAGTGGCGAACAATGAAAATCTCATGGAATTAAAAGTGAGATAAGAAAATCCCTTACCTTGTGTCCGACTTGACCCATTCGTTCTTTAATATCCTGAATAATAAACTAATGTTAATTTATACTTACTTTAGAACCTTTTTAATTTGTAATATATCCATTATCATCATAATTATATTAATGATTTAGATATCATATATATCATATATTTATATCCAGTATATACATGTATTTATAATATTACATAATAGTAAGAGGTAAGAAATGAAATGCACCATTCATGGAGATGGTAAGTCATACCTATGCATGAACGCAACTTCCATTTCTATTTATTATTTTAATGGAATTAAAAACATAATGATACATAGTTATATTATAATTAAAGTATAAAATCATATACAATATTATTAACTCCATCCTTTATACGTCCCACATAAGGGATTAACGAGTCATATCACATTGAGGGGGTGGTAGTCCGCACTTCCTCTAATGAGATTATCATATTTACCCACTATGGAAACCGTAAAGTATTTACATAAATTAAAAAATACAGAAACATAAAGAAAACATAAACATAATCTATATCATATATAAATACAGTTCCATCATAATTTCTACCATGAGAGGCGGTTGGAGATATTTTAACAATCATCATTTCATGAGACGTTAGTTTTCCATCCACAGAAACATTATATTTTTCACCAATTAGGTGGAGTTTTGTGTAAGTGTAGTTCGAATCCTTCTAATAACAACATCCTTGTATATTAAGGATACTGGTGTTGTTACAAAATAAAGTAATAAAAGGAGTTTAGGGGTTGGATACGTAAAATAAAAGAAAACAATTTAAGAGAAACCGTTACCATTAATTTGAGTAACTCCCTTTGGTTTGAACCAAAGGACTTATTGAAGTGCCTTCTGCCTAAGGTAAATTATCTAGGAAGTTTAGATGGATGTAGGGAGATTAATTGGGTAGATGGTGGATGAGCCAAAAGGCTTTAGAGGTATGAGTAATTGGTTAGAAGTGGTCTCCTTTTATAAGGGATAGGATGAGATCTTTAGGAAAGTGTGATTATATTATTTTATTATATAATTATATTCAGTTTCAAAAGGACCAAAAAGCATTAACGTTGAAGATAAGATGACTCATAGTCTAAATAATATCATCCAATAGAAATTTGATAGGTTTTTTATGTTATTTTAATATTTATAATCTTATTTATTTAAATATTTTATTAATAAGGTAAATACTACATCATTATTGTGTCATAAATAATTTAAATTATGTGAGGTAAAAAATTTATAAAAAATTACCATGATGTAGGAAATCCTTTTATCTTTCCAATGAATATTTATAGTCTAAAATATAATTTATATAAAACCATAAAAAATTAATTTACTAAAATATTTATTTTTATTTCATTTTTACTTTTACATTAAATTAATTAATCGAAAGTGTCATTATCTTTCATAAGTGACTCCATTATAAGAACCTGGTTCTTAGTTTTGAGGTACGAGTTTCTTCTTTTCTCTTTTCCTTAAGTGTTTTTGAGAAAATATGGAAAATGGGGGAAAATCCTAAATTTTATGACTACACGTTGTGTACTTTTTCACACGCCGTGTACTTTTGGCTGTGTGGGATGGGTACACGGGGCGTGTAGCCATGTCAGCAACGAAGGGTGTAGGAACTTACTACACACCATGTAGTAGTCCTTTACATACTGTGTAGTCAGTCGGAAGGCCAAAATAGTAAGGCGGTGGACCAGCCACTAGCTGGGCAACAGTACACGCCGTGTACTCATGAGTACATACCATGTACTCATGTCGACGGATGAACAATTTGGCGGTGCCGCCATAGGAATTGTTAAATGATGAAAGTACACGCCGTGTACTTGGAATTACATGTCGTGTACTTTTTTTTCGCTTAAAATGTGAAGTAGCCTTCCCTGTTCATAGGGAAGGCTTAGAATGGGAAGAAGGGGTGGGAGGGGACGATCGGAGCTTCGGAGATCTGCCGAGCGCACGTCCGGGATCCGTTTTTGCCTCGGTCGATCACGTTGCAACCACGCGGGTGATCCCTAACTTCTCCTATCGTGTTTCTTACCAATTGGTTCCCTATTGGGAGTTATTTGATGTTGAATGGATGTTTTCTTACCTCAGATATATGCCGTTCTTGGGCGTTTCTAGGATTGACGTTCATATATAGCGCTCGTTGGCATATAGGGTTGGTGGATTTGTGTTAATTTCTTCCAAAGTTGTGTGTTTGTTGAGTATAGTTCCACGAAACCATGTTAAGGTATTTTGTGGCTGAGTCGATAGCTATTTTAAATACCTATATTGAATAGGTGATTTAAAGGTGATGTTAAAATAATGGTTGGGATCGTTGCTTGGATCCGGAACCACCCTGGTGGTGTGTCCCACTGTTTAGCCATTTGGCCAGGATACCCAAGGGTATTCATTTAATGTAGTAATTTTAGAATTTACTTGAGAGGAATTGCTTGTTTACTTCTTTTTGACATATTGCGAATGACCTGGTTACTTGTTTAGCCTTAGGGCGTTGTTGTGATTAGCCGGTGGGCACTGCACTATTTAGCTTGAGGGATGTAGTTATTTAACCCGAGGGAAACCATTTGTGCCTGAGGGCTTGACTTCTATTCCTGAGGGTGACACTTTGTACGCCTTAGGGAAATTTCTATTACGCCTCAGGGCTATACCTTTGTGTTGGATTTTGATTACCTGAGGGTGAGATTTTGATTGTCTGAGGACGTCGACTACTTACATAGAAATTCACTATGATGTTTTTCTTAAATGATTAAATGAATAATAAAATGGAAATATAACTAGTAGTTAGATACTTTTGAGTACTACTTTATTGAATTTTACTAATGCACACTTTTGTTGCATGCTTACACGTAGTTGGGCACAAGCCTTTGGTGTGTACCTACAGAGATATGTTTCTCACACCATGTTTGGGTCATGTTTTTTTGGCCCAAACAAATTATGTTTCTATAGGTGTAGATCGAGGAAGGAGTCCCTATACAGGTACTTGAATGTTGTTGTGGAGTAGAAGGGCATGGGACCGAGCCTAGGCTCGTGATTCCGCTGCCAGCTATTTTACTTTGTTTTGCTGTACTCTGTATTTTGTTGTACTATATTGATGTATAACATGTTCTGGCTATTTTCATAGATCTTCAGACATATAGCATCATTATTTATATACTGTTGGTTATATCCAGTGCAGTTGTTTATTTAAGTTGTTTCATGGTTTACTGCTTCCGTTTTTTGTTGTTTGTTTTATTTAAATTCTTCTATGCTACACTTTGACAAATGAAGGAATAGTTTCCCCACTATCAGACATGGGCCCTTGCTGCTAGTCGTCAGCCTCTGGCGTTTGGGGATATGCGCTTGAGGTCATGTAGCGAACCTGGCTCGGGGCACCCGTTGCATGGCACCCGGACCTGGGACGTTACAATGTGGTATCAAAGGGGTTCTTTTCATTGAATTACTATTTGGAGTCATAGTCAGGGATAGGATGAATGGTAGTTGGTAATAAGCTGTTCCCAGGCGTAGCTAACACGTGTACAGGGAAAATCCAATTTACCTTGTGTTGCAATTTTACTTATTTTTCAATTTACAGTTGATTTTTTTTCACCATTTGGTGGAGCACTTGAGATTCTGTTGTTTATAATTTATCTGTGGGTTCTATTTAGTTGCTACCCGATGAGATGAGGGTATGCCATCTCATGCATCATATAGGCACATGCTAGATATCGCATGCCATGTATAGTTTCCATGCCATGTAGGTGCATTAGAAATTGAATGTTTTTGTGATAGTTGTTGTGCTAATAAAGCATGCTATTGTGATAGCTACTTGATAAATACCTTCTTGGGATATGGTATTTTTTTGATCCTGTTTATAAGAATGAATGCAAAACTTTGGTCTCTGTGGAGTACGGGCCCTCATTGACCAGAACATGGTGTTTCATTGACTGGTTATTTTTTTTGTAACACAGATAAGATGTCAATCTTTGATTCGTGGGGAGTATGGGACCTCACAGGTCGGAATTTGACACTTAGGTGTTGCTTTTCGGTATTGTTCGGGTTCTGGGGAAGTTTCTGAGGAATACTGTTCGGAAACCTTGTATACACGTCCTGTATTACATTGAACACGCCGTGTATGGACTTATGTTCGAGAAGAAAAAGAAAACTTTTTATACAAATGCCGTGTACTCTGAGTACACGCCGTGTAGTCTCTTCCCATGTCACAAACCGTGTGGACGGTGACACGGGGTAGGGAAAGTCTTGGGTAAAACATGCCGTGTAGATTTTGTACACGCCGTGTAGTGTTGACCTGGAGTCTCGCTGTGTAACTAACAGCACATGTCGGTGAACTCTTGTACAGAACACACCGTGTCAATGATGAACACGCCGTGTAGTGCGACCTGGGGACTCGGCCGTGTAACTAACAACACGAGTCGATGTCGCCTCTCTGAGAACATGACATGTACCTATGGACATGTTGTGTAGTCTTGTTTGAGGATAGACCGTGTGGACTTAACCATGTGGCCGGGAAACAGGGGGGTGTACACGCCGTGTGCGGGTGTAACACGTCGTGTAGTTGCAAGCCGAGTAGTCGGTCGTGTCACATATGACACGGGCAGTTGGGAAATAACACCGTACATGCTATGTATGATATAATACACACCGTGTATTTTTGTTCAATGGGAGTCGTGTGGATTAGCCGTGTAGAAGAACCTGGGTAGGGGAAGGGAAGTCAGGTACATGCCGTGTAGTCATTGTACAGGCCATGTAGTCCTGTTTTGAAAATCTTGAAAATCCTTCTTCCTCTTTTTCCCTTTGTGGTTCCCTTGCTTCCAGTCTTGATAATATTGAATCTAAGGCATTCTTTTGACCTTGTAGTGTCATTCTGCCTAGACGACCGCGTGTTGTTCTCCAGGAGAGCGACAACGAGTATACTCCATAGATGGTGGGCCATGGGCTACCAGTTGATCCTCCAGCAGAGCTAGATGCGGCGCCCACTGTTATACCGAACACAGGTGTGGAGGCACAGTTCTGTGAAGGTTTTATGCGGTTCATGCAGACCATTCAGGGAGCACCGTAGGCTGCCACATCTATGGATGAGATGACGAGTATCTTCCAGTAGCAGCATCCGCCAACGTTTTCAGGGGATGGCAGACCAAAGGCTGCGGAGTCTTGGTTGTGGTCGATCCAGACTATTTTCGAGCATCTTGAGACGCCTCCAGGGCAGGCGGTCAATCTCACGACATATATGCTACGTGATTCTGCCCAGAGGTGGTGGGATGTTACCACCCAGTCAGATCATCACAAAGACATGGTGTGGGAATATTTTCAGGCAGTATTCTATGACTTCTTCTTCCCAGAGACGCTGAGGGCCGATAGATCTTGAGAGTTCAATAATCTACAGGAGGGCATTATGTCAGTGATGTACTATTCTTCTCGTTTCACCGAGCTTCAGTGTTTTTCACCCTTGCTGGTGGGTTATGAGATGTTGAGAGCCAGACATTTTGAGGATGGTCTTCATTATGACATCCGAGCGCTAGTGAATGTTTTCTGGTTTCCTCCAATACACGCTATTGTGAACCAAGCGCTTATTACAGAGAGAAACCTGTGGGAAGCTAATGGTGTAGGCCATGGCAGTTCAGCACCAATTACTGGTAATATTTCTCTTGGAAAGAGGATGATACAGATGGACTTCTCTCAGGGTGGTAGTACCAGCCAGGCAGTTTCTTCAGGTGGCCCGATCAGGTGCTACTAGTGTGGCAGAGAGGGGCACAAGAGACTGCAGTGTCCACGAGATCCAGTGGAGTGCTGAGATTGCAGAAAGATGGGTCATCTGCAGCGCTTTTGCATGGAGTTTCCACTAGTGGCCAGTGAGAGGGGTTCGGTGCAGACTCCGTGTGCGGGAGCAGGACTAGTGGCTTCATACCTGTCAGGGAACTGGAATACGTCAGGGCATGCAGGCAAAGATGGTAGTCGTGGTCGTTGTATCCAGACATGAGGATCTCAGAGGCAGTAGGGTGGGATAGCTTAGGGTAGCTAGGCTGTGTCATAGGGCCGCGGCACTGGGCATGCATATGCAGTGCAACAGACCAAGAAAGAGCAGGATCCCGGATGTTCTACAATTAGAGGTACTATTCTAGTAGCTTATGTCTTATCCTCAGTAATTTTTGATATGGGTGCTATGCATAGTTTAATATATGTACCCATTGTGGAGAGCCTTGGTCTCTATGTTTCTTCTTCTTCTTCTGATATCATGACGCTAAACACTCCGTTGGGAACTAGAACGGCTAGTGTGCATCAGTGCAAGGAGTGCCCCCTTGAGGTTCATGGGTGTCACTTTCCTTGGGACCTCTATGTCTTGTAGATGACGAGTTATGATGTCATTCTCGGAATAGATAGGTTGGTTCCCTTTTGAGCCTTTCTAGACTGCTATCGTCGCAGGGTGTCTTTCACATCACTAGAGGGTGGAGAGTTCGTATACAAGGGCGAATGGGATGTTCAGGCGAGTCAAGTTGGACCAGAGAATCATGGGAGAGGTGGAGTCACAGCCCAGATTGCGAGCTTATATCTGCATGATCAGGGGACTTGTCAGATGGATTATCCCCCAGTGGTTGATCATTTCATGGATGTTTTCCTAGATGACTTTTCAAGTATACCTTTGGAGAGAGAGGTGGATTTATATATTGATCTCGTTCTAGGAGCAGCACTAGTGTCCATTCCTCCTTATAGGATGACTACACCTGAGTTTCAGGAGCTCAAGAGGCAGTTAGAGGAGTTACAGTCGAAGGGTTTTATCTGACCCAGTACTTCTCTGTGGGGTTCGCCAGTCCTTTTTTCGAAGAAGGCGGACGGTACCCTCAGACTATTCATGGATTATCGGAAGTTGAACAAGTTGACGGTCAAGAACCGATATCCTTTGCTGTGGATAGATGGTCTTTTTGATCATCTTAGAGGAGAACGTGTGTTCTTGAAGATCGACTTGAGATCCGTATTTCATCAGCTGCGTGTGAGAACATCAGATATACCGCTTATGGCTTTTCGGAGCAGATATGGTCTATACAAGTACTTGGTTATGCCGTTCAGACTCACGAATGTGCCAGAAGTTTTCATGGCTCTGATGAATCGTGTGTTCCATTCGTATCTTGATTATTTTGTGGTAGTATTCATGGATGAAATCTTAGTGTACTCTCACACTTGACACGACCATGCCACCCATCTTGAGATCATATTGAGTACACTGAGAGAGCATCGTCTATATGCTAAGCTCTCAAAGTGCCACTTTTGGATGGATCAAATTCACTTCCTGGGTCACATTATCTCAGAGGTAGGAGATTCAGTAGACCCAGAGAAGGTAAGAACAGTAGTTTCTTGAGATTATCCTAAGAACGTGTTTGAGTTACGGAGTTCCCTGGGGAAGGCTGGTTACTACAGACGCTTCATACAGGACTTCTCCCGCATAGCAGGGCCGTTGACGGGTCTGACTAAGAAGGGTGTGAATTTTTTTTTGGTCAGAAGCTTACGAGACATCCTTTCAGGACCTTAAAGGAAGGTTGACCTCAACACCAATCCTGATACTCCCAGAGAAGGGGAAGAGATATAAAGTTTAATGTGATGCCTCAGGTATTGGGCAGGGAGTAGTGTTGATGTAGGGCGATCGAGTTGTTGCGTACGGGTCTCAGCAGTTGAGTCCACATGAGAGGAATTACCCAACACATGATCTCGAGTTGGCTACAGTTGTTCATGTGTTGCACTTTTAGAGACATTATCTTTTCATAGTGCATTTTGTGGTTTTCCCCGACCACAAAAGCCTCAAGTAAATTTGTACTCAGCTTGACCTAAATATGAGGCAATGAAGGTGGGTTGAGTACCTACAGTCCATCAATTTTGAGCTTTCCTACACACCTGGTAAATGTAATGTAGTAGCTGATGCACTAAGCAAGAAGACTCAAATACAGGCAGTGTAGGAGGCATGTGGTGAGTGGCAGCTCATGGCCTTGTTCTCTAAGATGCATCTGGAGGTGCATGACAGTCAGGGGAAGACTTATCTTTCCTCGTTAGCTGTAACTTCTACCCTCCTGTACAGTGTGAGGATGAGACAACTATTTGATTCATAAGGCCTAGTTCTATGGGAGTCGGTGGAAAGTGAGGACCCTCATCCTGATTAGGTGATATGAAATGATGAGGTTCTGTGTTTTCATGGACGAGTATGGGTTCTAGGGGATATACGTGAGGAGATGGTGTGGGAGTTTCATGCTTCAGCTTGGGCAGTTCATCTCGAGGTTACCAAGATGTATTGAGACTTGAGACTTCAGTACTGTTGGCCGAGTATGAAGAGAGATGTGGCTGGTTTTGTTATGAGATGTTCCACCTGTAAGTAGGTGACAGCAGAGCATCAGAGACCTGCTAGACTGTTATAGGAGTTACTCATTCCGGAGTGGAAATGGGATGATGTCATGATGTATTTTGTGACTGGTTTTCCAATGTCACCTCATGGCAATGACGTCATGTGGGTTGTGGTGGATAGACTCACGAAGGTATCTCACTTCTTGCTGATCAAGGAGACCTTCGGTGTTGACAGTCTCAAAAGGCTGTATATTCGACAGATCGTAGGTCCTCATCGGGTCCCTCCTTCTATCGTTTCAGATAGGGACGCCTGCATTATGTCTAATTTATGGAAGAGTTTTCGGAGGGCACTAGGTATATAGGTTCTTCTAAGCACATCATACCACCCTCAGACAGATGGCCAGTTAGAGCGGATGATACAAGTGCTAGAGGACATGTTGCGTGCTTGTGTCCTATACTTTGGGGGATCTTGAGAGAAACATATTCCCTTAGTCGAGTTTTCCTATAACAATATATTCTAGGTGACTATTGAGATGGAACCATATGAGGCTTTATATGGTAGGCCATGCTGATCACCTTTGTGCTTGTTAGAGGCAGGTGAGGTAGCTTTACTGGGACCACAGCTCATGCAGGAGACTTCTGAGCAGGTCCAGTTGATTTGGAAGCGGATGGCTACCACGCAGTCTCGTCAGAAGTCTTGTGCTGATCATCACAGACGACCTTTGGAGTTTGTGGTCAGGGATCAGGTGTTCATGTGTGTTTCTCCAAGGCTGGGACACAAATGGATCATGAGATAGAGTAAGCTTTCACCGAGGTATGTGGGGCCATTTGAGATTCTAGAGAGAGTTGGGCTGGTTTCCTATGGGTTGAAATTACCACAGCAGTACCGAGCCATGCACGGTGTCTTCCATGTATCTTAGTTGCGTCACTATCATTCAGGCCCGTATCACAACTTTCAGCCAGAGGAGGTTGAGCTTCAGATTGATTCGTCCTTTGAGGATAATCTGATTCGTATCGTGGATATGAGCACGAAGGTTCTCCGAGGCCGGTCAGTTCCTCTCATACGGATGCTATGGAAGCATGGCCAAGTGTAGGACAAAACCTAGGAGCGAGAGACCGATGTAGGTGCTCGGTGGCCAGAGTTGTTCATGGCTTTATCTTCAACACCCTTGGAAGGGAAATTTGGGGACGAATTGCTATAAAGGGGGAAGTTTGTAAGAACACGGTTCCTAGTTTTGAGGTACAAGTTTCTTATTTTCTCTTTTCCTTAAGTGTTTTTGAGAAAATATGGAAAATGGGGAAAATCCTAAATTTTGGGACTAAACGCTCTGTACTTTTCCACACGTTGTGTACTTTTGGCCGTGTGGGATGGGTACACGGGGCGTGTAGCCATGCCGGCAACGAAGGGTGTAGGAACCGACTACACACAGTGTAGTGGTCCTTTACAAGCTGTGTAGTCAGTAGGAAGGCCAAAACAGTAAGGCGGTGGAGTAGCCGCCAGCTAGGTGATAGTACACATCGTGTACTCATGAGTACATGCTGTGTACTCATGTCGACGGATGAACAGTTTGGCAGTGCCGCCAGAGGAAAAGTTAAATAATGAAAGTACAAGCCGTTTACTTGGAAGTACATGCCGTGTACTTTGTTTTTTTCACTTAAAATGGGAAGTATCCCCCCTGTTCACAAGGAAGGCTTAGAACGGGAAGATGGAGCAGGAGGGGACGTTCAGAGATTTAGAGATCAGCTGAGCACACATCCAAAATCTGTTTCTACCTCGGTCAATCACGTTGGAACCGCGCGGTTGAGGCCTCTCTTCTCCTAGCGTGTTGCTTACAAATTCTTTCCCTATTGGGAGTTATTTTAGGTTGAATGTAAGTTTTCCTACCTCAGATCTACTCCGTTCTTTGGGCGTTTTTGGGATCGACATTCGTATATAGCGCTCGTTGGCGTATAAGGTATGTGGATTTGTGTTAATTTCTTCCAACTGCTATGTGTTTGTGCGTTTTCATGCCACAAACCCATGTTGGGGTGTCGTGTGGCTTAGTAAATATCTATTTTATATACCTATATTGAATAGGTTATTTAAACGTGATGTTAAAATGCTGTTTGGGATCGTTCCTCGGATCTAGAACCACCCCGGGGGTGTGTCCCACTGTTTAGTCATTTGGCCAGGATACCCGAGGGTATGCCTTTAAAGTAGTAATTGTAGAATTTCTTTTAGAGGAATTTCTTGTTTACTACTTTTTTACATGTTGGTCATGGCCCAGTTACCTGTTTACCATTAGGGCGTTGTTGCGATTAGCCTGTGGGTACTGCTGTATTTAGCCCGAGGGCTATAGTTATATCGTCTGAGGGAAACCTTTCGTGCCTGAGGGCTTGACTTCTTTGCCAGAGGGCAACACTTCGTACGCCCGAGGGAAATTTCTATTACGCTTGAGGGATATAACTGCAGGTTGGATTTTGATTACCTGAGGGTGAGATTTTGATTGTCTGAGGACGCTAACTGCTTACTTAGAAATTCACTGTGGCTTTTTTCCTAAATGATTAAATGAATAAAAAAATGTAAATATAACTGGTAGTTAGTTACTTTTGAGTACTGCTTACATTATTGCATTTTACTACTATACACTGTTGTTTCATGCTTACACGCAGTTGGGAACGATCCTTTGTTGGGTGCCTACTGAGATATGTTTCTTACACCCTGTTTGGGTCATGTTTTTCAGCCCAAACTGATTACGTTTCCGCAGGTGTAGATCAGGGAAAGAGTCCCTATAAAGGTACTTGAATGTTGTTGTGGAGTAGGAAGGCATGGGACTGAGCCTAGGCTTGTGATGCCGCTACCAGCTGTTTTTCTATACTCTGTATTTTTTTGTACTATATTGATGTATAACATGTTCTGGATGGTTTCTTAGAACTTGGGACTTGTAGCATCATTATTTATATACTGTTGGTTATATACACTGCAGTTGTTTATTTCAGTTGTTGCATGGTTTACTGCTTCTGCTGTTTCTTTTATGTTTTATTTAAATTCTGTTGTGCTACACTTTGACAAATGAGGGAATAGTTTCCCCAATATCGGACCTGGGCCTTCGCTGCTAGTCGGTAGCCTTTGGCGTTTCGGGAAATGCGCTTGAGGTCACGTAGGGAACCTGGCTCGGGGCACCCATTGCGTGGCACCCGGACCTGGGACGTTACATCCATGGGGTCCCAAAATAGACACAAATATTCCCACGGTTGGCCATTAATCATCCAATAAGGTAAGGACATGATTTCAGGAAATTTTGAATTATTACAATATTCTTTTTACCTTGAATTACCGTATTTACCTTTAACCAGAGTAAATAAAAGTTAAAAGTTACAATTCACCAAAAATTATTTACATATTATTGAACCAAATTTTACTTCTTGATAACAACAATGTGTGTTGGATTTTCGAAATTCAATTCACAGAAGTGGTAAAACATCATTTAGATGAAAAATTCTGTTTTTTAACTACTATTAAGTGATTTCAGTATTCATCAAAGATTGATGTTTTCAGAAAAATACAAAAAATTCATCCTAAAATTTATTTGATATTCCAAATTCAAATATGAGGATTATTTTGATAAATTCAAAACATAGAAGTGGAATTAATGAATTTAAAATTAATTCCTGTTGTTAAAACAAATAACGTGTTTTTAAGAAACAAAATATTTCAAAAGGTTGACCCTTGTTTATGTCCAATTTCAAAGTGAAATTAATTACAATGACCAAAATTGGATTAAATGGTAAAAATATATTATAATTACACTTTAAAACTAATTAAAAAGATAATATAACCATATAAATAAATTATATTAAAACACAATTTTGAATTAAAATACAATATTTTTCACTATTCATTAGAAAATGAACTTTATCAGAAAAAATCCAAAAATTTACACAAAGTAAATTTTGATGTCCCCATTCTAAGGAATGATTTTATTTGGTCAAATAGAATGTGTTAAAGTGAAAAAAAATTAGATTTAATGAGGGTTCGCCATTAAAAGTAGGTAAATCATCCTTTTAATGTAAAATATGCTTATAATTAGATTCATTCGCATTTTAAGCCTCTAACATTTATTGGATAAATGTAAATAAATTTAAAAAACATGTATAATAATATTTTAGTTATTTTTTTCATTCCTGCAAATACAAAGGCTAGGAGTTAACTACCATTTAAAATAATAATATTATATTTTTAGTGTGCAACGTAAGATTTCAAAGAAACATGTTGTTGCATATCAGGTATGCCATCAAACATAGAAACCCCTTTAAAGTAAAATTAATATTTAATTCACAAATATTAATAAATATGAACTATTTCTTATTATTTATTTACCTGGGATGTTACATCCTTCCCCCCTTTTCAGAATTGTGTCCTCACAATTTTAAAACTGGGCTTGGAAGCTTCATTAAAAGTCCCACATCGATAAAGCGTCGATAAAACTATCACTTTAAGAGAAAGAAAGAAAAGTACAATGGTCACCCGATATAACCTGTACTAGGATTCCATGTAAGAAAACATGGATATGGAAGAGACAATAGACAGTCATGTTATGATGGACAGTGATAGAAAACATGATTAGGAGAAAGTTAACCACCATAAAATCACAAACATATGATGTGTTAAATGGTATTTGATTACCTAATAGGAAACGTAAACCAACAACGTTTTTCATACATTACTTTTCATAATTTAGAGGAATTCATTTACTACATATAATAATAATTTAAGTAAATATACATACCTTCAAGTAGAGTTTTATCCTTTAATAAGTTTCTACAAAAATCTTATCTTTTCTCCAAACAAAGAGCATTCAAAAAGACTTGGTCACATCAAAAGAACAAGAATCGTGTTCTTGAGAATCACATAATCCACAAAAGAATATCTATATATTTCCCTTACCTTTAGAAATCAACTAAAACCAAAATTGTTAGTGCAAGATCAAATAATACCCAAAAAGGATAATCTTTTACAAAAAGAAAAACTACTCTTAATCTCCAAAAAATTTCATAGAAATCCCAAAGTTCAACAAAGTCCATTCAAAAAAACAACTTTCTGTAAAATTCATTAAAAGTGATCCAAACTAATATTGAAACCCAAATCTCATAAGTATTTAGTTATATAGTCTTCCATGATAACATTTTTCACCAAATAACAATAGTTACTCATAAAGTCTCATATTGAAATGTAATTAACCAAATCACATGTTCTTCATGATTGTTTAATCATTTTCATTGATAAACCAAATAGTCATATGTCCACAATAAAAATAAAGATTCTTCCAAACTAAAATTTCAACCATTATTCCACAATTTAAATCGATAGTATTCTATATTCCATAGGAATATGGTGTTTCCTCAAAAGATAGAATGTCTTCCACAACAACCTGTATCAATTAATCACTAAATCATTTTCCTATACTAAGTATATCCATTTGATAAAACTTAAGTTCCAAAAATCAACTTATTTTTGTTCCTTAAAAACATTTTACTAAAATAATAAGTCATACTAACCAAGGATTTCAAGTAGTCTAATGGTATGTGATGCACTCTTGTCTCCCTTCGGTTGTGGGTTCGATTCATGCATCCTTGGTAGATGCGATGGGTTCTCACCCATCCTACGGGTTGGACTTTTTATAAAACTCATGAATAACCCTAACATGTTTTAACCTCAATGGTTTTCTTATACCTCTAATTTTCCTCCAAATTCATTATGATCTCAACTTCTTAATTCTTGAAGTCTTATATCACCACCATATGATAATATAAAATGATCCCCAAAATGAAGAACATCAAACGTTCACCATGGTGTCCATTTGGTTTCATCGTCATCTTGTTCATGTAGGTAGAAGGTCCATGCATCACAACAATGATTTAAAGATCCTTAAAAATCATTTGCTTCTTCCATCCAAAAACACCTTGTACAACCTAGTTCATATGGGTGTTCACAGAAAAATAGTTTTGGAAAACAATCATGTATAATATATAATTTCAAAACATCTGATAAAACATGAATTCTATAAAATAGTAGGACCGAATTTGAGTTGAAACATTCAATTAATGGTCCTTTTAAAATACAATAGGTATGTGCTGAGAGACTATATTGTAAAAGAAAATATCAATAGGTTACGCAAAGGTCTCCTTCTTCAGCACCTTTTTTAAAATCATAATATGCTTCAAAATCTTGTGATAAGGTAAAATATTTGAAAATGCCTCGATAATATTTACCTTTCGTGAAAATATGAGAATATTTTAAAAATATGATTTGTCTAATTGAAAACCATGATCCATTATGACAATGAGGAATAGTTGAGGTGTTTGATATCTCAAAAAACCTATTACAAGTGACTTGCATGCTAGAAAAAGTTTCACAATCATTCGAACCTGACTTTGAAATAATTATTGCAAGCATTTCATAATGAAGAGATAGGAATGTCGTTTGAGATCCTCCTTCCATTTTTAACTGACTTTACTTGATTTTAAAAAGTTATAAAACCATGATATAACTAAAATAATATATAGGGACTAACCATATGTCTAACGAAAACTCCTAATCCATAAATTTGTCTAAACCGACCTTTGATACCAACTATAAGGACTCGTCCTTATAACATTACATAGTATTGAATTAAATGAATAATTCACATTGAAGTTATTTTCAGGTTTAGAGTTTTAGAGAATTAGGCCATAACTATTACATAACAACATGAATATTACAAGTCTACACTACTACTCAGTATCAATTTTTTTCATAAAATAAAAAATCTTAAAAATAAACATGTCTAGTTCCATATTTTAGACAGCATGACTTTTCCTTTCTCCCATCCTCGACCCTATTCATCTTTAACTCTTGGGGAAAAAATTTCAAAAACTTGGTATGAGCATAAAAATCTCAGTAAGGGTTATAAAATAAGGAAGGAAAACATTAGCCCATCAATAAATTAAAAAACAATGGAACTATACTTTTCAATCATAACATACCTTACGAAATCATAAGATTTATGAATAACACACACAAATAATAAATCATAAAGGTTACTTATGGAATCCATATGAAACTTACATTATAGCTATCACAGCTACATCTTGAGTTACACTTGGAATACCCATCACAATATATTTACTAAATATGTTAAGAGAAACATCACATTTACCTTTGTCACGTTACCGAATACATTGGAGAGTTATCTCAGGCTCACCTGCCCTAGGTTTATCACGGAACCACCCGTATACGTAAACAATTCCCAATAACAATAACATAATCATAACACATAACACAAGTATAAAGCAAATATAACATTTCCACATTCCAATATACCCAATCAAGATATTTAAATAAACAATCCTTTATCAAATCATTTTCAAAACCATTTAAAAAGAGATTTTTGAATCATAGTGTCCCATACCACTTTGAAGCTTTTAATGAATTATCATTTGAAAAAATCAATGTCCATATAAATAAATCATAAAAATAATTATTTAAAACATGGATACTAATGATAAATATTTATAATAATAAATCTTTAAAATATATAAAATGATATTTTATTTAAAGAGTTTTTAAAAAAATGAGATAGTCTTGAAAAAAAAATTGAGGAATAACATTTAATAAGAAATTTATAACATCAAGAGAATAAAGTGATTCAGGGTATAATATGTCAAAGGATAGTATATACACCATATAAGAGTGAATTTTTGCATAACAAAAATGAAGTCTCAATGGAAATGTAAGTTGAGATGAAATCCCTTATAAAAATAGTATCCTTAAATTAAGGACAAATCAATCACATAATTTTGTGTGAAAAATATAAATACAAACAATATAAGTGGATATTATGTGTAAAAAAATCATAGGTCATTCAAACATATTCATAGGATGACATATTCAAGAAGTACAAGTTGACCCCAAAGAATTGAAATTGGGTTAAGAAGATCCCTTGTAAAAATTCAACATCCAAACGGCATTACTTTAAAATTTAGAAAGTGTGTTGATGAGGGTATCTCATCACTTGGACATAAACTTTAAATCAATAATGATATATAATAATATATCCCAACATAATAAGATGTAAATTAAAATACATAACAAAAGGAAGTCTTTTAAAAATAGGAGGGTGAAAGGTTCCCTTATCGACTTGGTAACTTACAAAACATACACCACATGAAAGAAGGATAAAACAATGAAGATGTAAATACCCATATATTGAAGTATATTACACAATTAATACAATATTTGGCAGTACATATACCACACAAAATTAAATTGTGGAAAATATAGCATGAATCTCACGGGAATAAAAAGTGAGATGAAAACCCCTCACAATGTTGTAATCAATCGAGTCGTATGAAAAAAAGTTAATAAACACCAAATGAATCACAAAATACAATGAATATAATGATAATAATGATAATATATATCTAATGGCCGTACACAATACACCACATGCAATGAATAAGTGGCGAATAATGGAAATCTCACGGAATTAAAAGTGAGATAAGAAAATCCCTTACCTTGTGTCCGACTTGACCCGTTCGTTATTTAATCTCCTGAATAATAATCTAATGTTAATTTCTACTTACTTAAGAACCTTTTTAAATTTTATTATTCCTTTTATATTTCATATTTCCATGTTATAGACATTATTTAATCATTTAAGTTAATAATGGTCATTTTGTCGATATTTGGTACTTGTGTAAAATAATGAACACCTTATAATTACAAGTTGTTCATGTGGTAAAATATCCATTATCTTCAGAATGATATTAATGATTTAGATATCGTATATATCATATATATTGAGTATATACATTAATTATAATATTACATAACATTAAGATGTAAGAAATGAAATGCACCGTTCATGGAGACGGTAATTCATACGTACGCGTGAACACTACTTCCATTTCTATTTCTTATTTTAATGTAATTAAAAACATAAGGATACATATTTATATTATAATTCCAGTATAATATCATATAAAATATTATTAACTCCATCCTTTATGCATCCCATATAAGGCATTAACAAGTCATATCACTTTAAGGGGGCGGTAGTCCACACATCCTCTAATGAGATTATCATGTTTTCCCACTATGGAAACCATAAAGTATTTATATAAATTGAAAAATAAATAAGCATAAAGAAAAAATAAGCATAATTTATATCATGTATAAATACAGTTCCATCATAATCGCCACCATGAGAGGCGGTTGGAGATATTTGAATACCCATCGTTTCATGAGGCGTTAGTTTGTCATCCATAGAAACATTATGTTCTTCACCCATTAGGTGGGGGTGTGTGTAAGTGAAGTTCGAATAATTATCATAAAAACATCCTATTATATTTAGGATACTGTTTTTTTTACAATAGAATGGAATAAAAAGAGTTTAGGGGTTGGAGAAGTAAAATAAAATAAAACAATTTAAGAGAAACTGTTACCTTTAATTTGGGTAACTCTCTTTGGTTTGAACCAAAGTACTTCTTAAAGTTCCTTCTTTTTAAGGTAAGCCTGTTAGGAGGCGGATAGGGATTTAAGGAGATTAATTGGTCTGAGGTTGGATGAGACAAAAGGCTTTACAGGCATGAGTAATTGGTTAGAAATGGTCTCCTTTTTATAAGGAAGAGGAGGGGATCTTTAGGAAATTGTGATAATATTATTTTATTATATAATGATATTCGGTTTCTAAAGGTCCAAAAATCATTAAAGTCGAAGATACAATGGCTCATAGTTGATATAATATCATCCAATAGTAATTGGATATGTTTTTTATGTTATTTTAATTTTTAAAATCTTATTTATTTAAATCTTTTATTAATGAGGTAAATACTACATCATTATTGTGTCATCAATAATTTAATTTATGTGATGTCTAAAAATTATAAAAAAATTACAATGATGTAGGAAATAGTTTTATATTTCCAATTAATATTTATAGTCAAATATATAATTTATATAACACCATATAAAAATTAATTTACTAAAAGATTTCTGTTTATGTTGTTTTTGCCTTTACATTAAATTAATTAATCTAAAGTGTCATTATCTTTCATAATAGGATCAATGGGGTCCCAAAATAGACCAAAATATTCCCATGGTCAGCCATTACTAATAAAATAAGGTAAGGATATGTGTTAAGGTATGTTTTAATTATTAGAATATTCTTTTTACTATGAATTGCCCTATTTACCTTTAACCGCGGTAAATAAAAGTCAAAAGTTACAATTCACCAAAAATTATTTTCATCTTATTGAATAAAATTTTACTTATTGATAACAAACCTGTATGTTATATTTTTTAAATTCAATTAACAGAAGTGGTAAAATTTCATTTTAATGAAAAATTCAGTTTTTTAACTACTACTAAGTGATTTCACTATTCATCAAAAATTCATGTTTTTCAGAAAAATACCATAAATTCAGCCAATGATTTATTTGATATTAAGAATTCAAAAATGATGTCTATTTTGTTAAATTAAGAACATAGAAGTTGAATTAATTAATTTAAAACTAATTCACGTTGTTAAAACAAATAGGGTGTTTTAAAGAAATGATAACTATCAAAAGATTGACCCTTATTTTTGTCCAATTTCAAAGTGAAATTAATTACAATGACCAAAATTGGATTAAATGGTAAATATATATTATAATTAAAGTTTAAAACCAATTAAAAAGATAATCTAACCATGTAAATAAATTAGATTAAAATGCACTTTTGAATTAAAATACAATATTTTTCACTATTCATTGGAAAATGAGCATTATCAGAAAAATTCCAAAAATTTACATGAAGTAAATTTTGATGTCCCCATTATAAATAAGGATTTTATTTGGTCAAATATAATATATTAAAGTGACAAAAATTATATTTAATGAGGGTTCTCCATTAAAAGGATGTAAATCATCCTTTTAATGTAAATTATACTTATAATTAGATTCATTCACATTTTAAGCCTCTATCTTTTATTAGATAAATGTAAATAAATTTAACAAACATGTATAATCATATTGTAGTTAGTTTTTTTCATTCATTCCAATACAAAATCTAGAAGTTAACTACCATTTAAAATAATAATATTATATTATTAGTGTGCAACATAAGATATAAAAGAAACCCGTTGTTGCGTATCAGGTATGCTATTGAACATAGAAAACCTTTGAAAGTAAAATAAATATTTAATTCGAAAATATTAATAAATATGAATTATGTCTTATTATTTATTTACCTGGGATGTTACACCCCATGCACCAAACCGAACATTGTAGTTCTCTTTTTGAAATTTTTTAAAACACAGTGTGTATTTCTTCGATACATTACATGTATAGGTTTATCTTTCCTTTTTAAATATAATATATATCTTATATATTTGTTTTTTTAATTATAAATAATTTTTATTATATATTTTTCTATAGGAACTATATTTCTATTTTATTTATTAATGAAAATCTACACAACATGTAAAGAGGGGACCACGCCATCTATTCTGGAATTAAATATGGGATTCCCTAAAAGGGAAGATCTCATGTCCCCCTCCCCATTTTCTACCTCCCATCATCTTCTTCTATATGTTGTTGAGAACTAATCCTCTAATATATCATTTCAATTCATTTTTATCCTGGATTTCACATCCATTTCGATCATCAATCAAGGCACATCATTTGACACCCTCTATTTCATTTTGTTTCACCTTTAGGATGATTTTTGGGATATGTTGACAGTTCACCTCTGTACCCATAGTACACAAGCTCAATGAAGAATACACCCCATGTATTTTATGTTCAATACCACACATGATATTTTTCTATGAATTCGAAAACTCATAGTGTGTACGTTTAGTACATGCCATGTATAGTGCCTTATCTCAGCCTTTAAGAGAAAACCATGTACTGTGACCACACTTCCCCGATCCCAAGTATACAAACACGACGTGTAAGTTAGGTATATATTGTGTAACCTATTCATCAAGAGTTGTCCATGTGAAAAGGTGCATAGGCATTGGAATCCATGTTCTGATACATGTTGTATAGTACATACACATGGCATAAAACCCCTTAGAGTCGAGTCTGTGTATGGGAACTCACACTACCAACACCCCATGTTCTAACACATGACGTTTATACATTTTAACAAGCCATGTATTAGAGATTTTAGAAAAACATTCCCCCAGTATGTTTATCCAGGGTACATAGTTTTCTCACCCTATCAAAGTACATATCGTGTACCCTGGATCTTCACATCGTGTACATTTGTTTTCATA
The DNA here is from genome assembly GCA_963277665.1 of Viscum album. NCBI lineage: Eukaryota > Viridiplantae > Streptophyta > Magnoliopsida > Santalales > Viscaceae > Viscum > Viscum album. Next base: position 170,979,482 of record OY728119.1, on the reverse strand, counting down.
ATATCTCAATTTTTCTTTATTATTTTTCAACTTTTTATATTTTATTATATTAATTTATTTATATTTTAGTTATGTAAAATGAAGATCACTCCAATTGGAAGTCGTCCATGCCTATTACTGAGGTGGACATACCTGCTCGCTGATGGATCTGACTTAGGCCTTCCATGACACATTATGAAACTAAGACTCTTCCAGTATCTCAATTGTGAGCCTTAGAAAATCTCACTCCTCTTCTACTGACACCTACCCTTAATCACTCGCTGGTCCTACTTCCAACTCATCCATAGTTGCAGAGTGCTCCAATACAGTATCTCCCACATCTATCATGGCACCTGAGGAACCATCCACAACATCAGTTTATCTTATTGTTACCACACCTCCATCCACAACTGGAATGACCTCTGTGGATGCTCCGTCATCATCTGCTCTATTCACTACCACCATACTTGGACCCCCCACATCAACTGATGAGGCCCCACCTCTACCTATACTAGCAGCTGCCTGACCTTCACCTCGCCCTTGCAAAGTCTTTTCTGAGGGTCATCCTGCACAAGATAGACTACAACGTCTTTTATAACGCATGATCTATCTGAGAGGCCATTTCTTCAATATCAAAATGCCCAAATGTCTTATCATCTGGGAGTATATTGAGGAGTACCTCAGCCACACACATTTTTTAGACACACTCCAGGTAATAACTCCTACATTTCAGGATTTATTTTTAGAGTTCTTATAAAACATTATGTTCTATGGGCCCCCAAAATTCTAGACAGCCACAGATACTTCTACCCCAATAATATTTAGGCTGTGTGAATGACACGTCACACTAACTATGGAAGAGTTTTGTCGATGGTGCATCTTTTAACCCAATCCTTCCACCCCACCTACTGTATCCACCCTCACCCAACCAGCATGATATGACATCATTACCATGTGGTGAGAGCTTGTTGGGATAGACCATAGGTATACCCCAACTTCTCAGAAAACAACACACATCATTTTCCCTACTATTCATTTTATTCACCGATGCATTAACACCATATTGTTCTCATTCCATGAGGACACTGGTGTTTCGTCAATCTGAAACTTGGACCTTTAATCCAGTATTATCTAGCACCATAACCCTAACCTTACTTTTCTTAACCCATCATACTTCCATTCCATGATCCATGGTTTTCAGGGCTACCTGAATGATGACTTTTATGCCATTGGGTTAGCTCACATCACGGGGGTTTTCATCCCTCTCTCCCTCACAATCACTTAGCCTAGCCTTGATGTATGGACATAATTATTCTTATTCACATGGGGATGGACGAGTGTTGGGGATATGGATTTCTGATCATGTAGGATGGACCAACTCCTACAGTGGACAGAGATGACCCTACTACCCCTTATGGTGTTACTGGTCTGGTCCCACCCCATCCACCAGCAGATGTACCTTCTCTCTCCCACCCTACTTCTTCCTCTATTCCTTCTTCATCTACCATCCCCTCTTCATTTGGCCCATCCATATCCCATCATTCACTAACACCCTCTCTTGAACACCCCATTTCCATTTTCCTATACGTGATGGAGAGCAACCAATATACTATGTCTCTATCTCACGTGTGAGTCGAGAAGATGTTGGGCCTACATCTTTCAGCACCATGGACTTCAGTTACCCCATACTCCTAGTACTCTATCAGATACTCTACCTTCAACAGCACAGACACCATTGATAGCACTGGCCATGGATTTCATTATCCTACATACTACTGGACCATCTATTACTACTATTGCTTCCCACCATGATGTGCTAGTCCAGCCTCCAATGTAGAGTGCTAATCTTGTGCCTCCAGCTCCCTATACTTCTGCTTTCATGAAGGATGTACCTGTTGCATCCACCACACAGTGAAAAGATCTCGGGCATACCCATTCCTCTTCCGGTGATCCTACTCTGGGGGATCACCTATTACCGATTATTTCTCTTCTGATGCCACACTGTGACTAGGTTTTTTACACTTTTTTCATTATATATATCTATTTTGTTCTATACATGTGATTTGATGGTTTATGTTCTTGCTAATTTATTTTTCTATTTCATTGATAGTCACAGGTACTATGGAGTGACATAGGAATTTCTTTTTGAATACTTCCCATATTTTTGAACATGTCCTAAGGGTAGTATTTTTTTCAGAGTGTATTTTCATTTTTATATTGGCCTTTTTTCTTTAACTGAATCCCCACGTCCTTGACCACTTTTGTTTTCCCATATCCTTTTTTCTCTTTAGTGTTCCACATGGAGGAACATTTAAAATATTAAATGTGCGTGGGGGGAGTCTCTAACTACAATATTTATTTCACCTCAACTGATCTTTGAGACATCATTAATAGATGAAATATTGTAATATTTCTTTTTGATTAATTTTATTTATAAATAATAAAGGCATAGTTGATATTTTTAGATGTTACATGATAATTTTAAATTTAAAAGCACTTTAAAATGATTTCTTATATAGTTTTATGCTTGAATTAAATTCTTGGACAATTACAATTATTAGACCTCTCATTTTTATTCATGTCATGACTTGATTGAACCATTATTTTCCTCTTTCCTGAGAGGTATTTTTAGATTTATAACATATTCTTTATCATACTGTATTGGTTGATATAATCTCAAGATTTTCATAACTAATATAACTTTTGAGCTTCCACTAAAAAATAAGAAGATTTTAAATCACATTAAAATGACTTACATTTGATTATTTTCAGACCCTTTAAACCATTGATATATACCTTACATTTGAATTTCATGATACCCTTAGAAACCATGATCTACCTTGATAGGAATCCATATTACAAGTCTATTTGTCCTTCCCACCCTTATTATTTTATAATTTTATATGATTATTCATTTCATATTTAGAGAGTGAATTTTTCTATTCATGGTAAATTTTGGTAAGAAACCATGAAATTATGTTTGGGGGAGAGTTGCTTTTATTCATTTGGGAAGAAGGGTTCCAAAACACAATTCATTTTATTCATATTGGTCCCTTTATTCTTAAAAAAAATTAAAAAAACTAAAAAAATATCAAAAACCTAAACAAAATATTTAAAAACATTGAAAAGATGGACCAGATTTATTCATTACACTATATTGATGGTTTAAGAACCCATGTTGCAAAAAGGGAATATCATGGTGATGATACCCTTTGAGAGATCTTATTGTTGATACACTTTTTATTGAGCTTTATTATTGAATAAGATGAATTTTTATTTATGGATTCAGCCTCATTTTTTCATCCTCTATGATTATTTTTCTTATCCTTACCTACCTACCTAAAGACCCAAAATCATTTGAACATTAATGAAAGACCTCTTGATTTTTTTTGATTTTATTTTTAAGGTAGTGAGTGGGCATAATTTAAAGTATATGGATAGAGTGAATATACATGAGATTGAGAATAAATCTGATTAAATAATCTTGTGTGATGAGTGTGGTAACTTATGCTTAGGTAAATAATCAAATGGAATTCATATTTATGAGAAGTTGAACAATGTGAATAAATGTGGATTCAAATATTCGTTGGAATTTTATAAAATACATGATCATCGTATCTCTTTAATTGAAATATGTTTTGAGCTATTTTAAAATCATCTGTTATGGCTATTGAATTTATAATTGTAATTAGGTGAATGTTTTCCCTTTTAGAGTAATTATTCGATTAATTAGATGTTTGGATTTTTCTTAAGGGAAAGAAAATGATTAAATGTGGAGGATTTTGATGTAACCAATTTATGTATACATATTCATACATTATATTCAGTATAAAAAAATTTCTTCACTTGATATACATTTCTTTGACCGTAAAATGCTTTAATTTGGGGTTAATGATGATTTTCAGCTATTTTCCAGCCAATGTCGCAACATGGTAATGATTAGAACAATGATTAAAATGTACATAGTGTGTAATTTATAAACACACCGTAAATCCCTGCTCAGACACTGAGTAGCCAGACCAAGTAGATTCCCATGTAGCTGACCAGTGATCATATGCCATGTAGAGCCCATTCACATATTGTGTCTCGTGTGGTTGGTTGTTGAAGCTAATACAACACATCTTATGGGGTGGTTCAACATGCCATATACCCCCACCAACCGACCACCAACTAAATGAAATTCATTGGGAGGCTCAGTAGATCACCTACTTGTGAAGAAATAAAGGACAAACCAAGTTCCAATAAGTACTTAGTGTGTACTTTAGTTTACATTCTGTATAGTTTGATATTCTATAAATAAGAGGTCATCCCTCTATGTGTGAGGTTGGACATCTAGTGGGAGGTGCATCCGCTCTGACATTTGAGCCCTCCTTTATAAATAAGAGGTCATCCCTCTATGTGTGAGGTTGGACATCTGGTGGGAGGTGCATTCGCTCTGATGTTTGAGCCCTCCTCGGATCTGAATTCTAGTTTTCTTTTCTGTTTTAATTTCTATTTTAATGTAATTCTTCCATTCCCCTTCATGCTCTCATATCCATGGTAGGGATTGGGTTTTGACTCAATCCACACACCATAATCATTGTCATAAGAGGCTATTTTCTCCATGTTGGTGGTTGTAAAAATGATTGTGCGTTATTTGTAATTGAAAACCCAAAGTTTTGTTTTTTTAGTATTTTTGTTTACCAATTATTCAAATAATAGAATGCCTTATTTACTGATAGAGTCATATTAGAACAAGAACAACACCAATGGTGAAAACTAAAGGAGTCGTAATGATCAAATCCATAACAGTTATGTGGGCCCATTGATTATTGATTTTGTGGTAAAGAACATAATCATGTTTATGTAGTTAATTAATGGACAATCGAATTAACCTATAAATGTGTACTTGTTTGTCTTCAGACCATGGAACATAAATTTTTTTAATTCCCTATGGTAAATCACTTTCATTAATAATATTAATGCTATTGAATGATGATTTCAATAAAATATGATCATAGTTACTACCCCAACATTTTTTTGTTCTTTTCTTGTATTATTTTGATTTTAATTTTTAGAAATAATTTCACTATTGTTTTTTCCGTTCACTCTTTTTGACTGGAAAACCAATCAAGACTCTATAGATTCATCCTGTTTTCTTTTTTTTTTCTAGTCATACCTTTGTGATCAACACTAAATGCCATCAGATACCTAGTATTTGGTTCAGAAATGAACATTAAATTCTAATTTGGACTCACTTTGTGATTGGAGTGGTACCGAATACTAGTGTCATTAATGGATAGGGAGAAATAAAGAAATAGTGCGAGTCTATATTAATGAATGATCTACCCATAGTTTTTCTTTTTTTCATTTTTAATTTCTTATTATTTTTCATGGGACCCCATCAATCTTCCATAGGAATTTTATTTTAACTTAATGTTGGTATGATAAACCTGGAGAGGGATTTTATCTATATGATCTAGAGAAATTGTACCCATATTTTGAAGTGTGTCATCCAAACAAGATTGATGGGTTCCTATACGAGGAACACCCAAGTACATTATTTAGGACACCATTTTCTTATGCTCATTTGAAATCATTATCTGGTAATACTGAATGTTTATTATCAATTATGGATGACTTTACCACATGCTAACTGAACCAAACTAAATGATTGAGACAACTCCAAAATATGGTAAAACAGCTCTTCGAGATAATTTCTAATATGGATCCTCTAGTTGATTCTGAGGTTGTGTATTTTAATTCTATTTCAACTGAGAAGGTATGTTATGATGTGGTACACACCGTTCATTAATTTATAATTCTAGAAATTTATTTTCAAAACATGAATTTTGAATATGGGGACTCATCATGTCATGTTAATACAGAACATTATCTCAAATTTAGTTATATCCTCTCAGTGGATTATATAAATGTTCTGGATGTGTCCTGTGATTAATTTCATATCTCTATCATTTCAATGTAGGTACCTCATAAGGTGGAGGACATAACTAATCATGCAAAGAACCAATTCCTCCTTCAGCATCCGTTGACCATGGATCAGGGCAACTCCAAGCTGCTGCCCAGACCACCTGAAGTCCAATAATCATGGAACTGAGATGGGGGCACCAACCAAATGTGGTGGTTCATACTACAAAAGACACACCCTCCTTGGGATTACATGTAAGTTCCCCTAACACTGGTGGTTCAAACAAGGATTAGGCATGTGCCGACAGCAAGGCAACTGTAATGTATCCAAGTCCTCACAGGTTTGAATCTCTCCACACCTGCCTGCAGTACAATGATCATTATTTTTTAAACCATGTTTTTATTAATCGTAATGTGATGTATTTTCAAAACTAAATAATGTCATTTAAAAGAAAAGAAAACCCATGGTGGGGATGAGTCTATTTTCATGGTTGTAACCCAATGATCCAAAAGTCCTATGTTTGAATCCTTACTACTGACCTAGTTCCATCATTTTCCATTTTAATAAAACCACATGTCTATGTGCATCAGGTTTTCCTATCACCTTATAATGGGTTCCAAAATAATAAATGACATGCGGGTGAAGTGGGATAATTTGAAAAGTCATATCCCTAGATTCAAAAGACCCAGGTTCGAACTCAACTAATCTTTCCCCTTAATCCCAATGTTTCAAAATTCAAAACCACATTACATACATTGTTCTTTTACCCATGTATTACTACAACTATACTTTAATTATATAATGTTAGTAAAAATGTGCAGCAGTACAACCATTGCTCTAGTGGTTGAGTGCATGCATTCAGAATAGTCAATCACCAGTGTGAATCGTGCCCCAAGAACCAGACAGAAGGTTGTTATAAGGACCCAGTCATAATCATTATAGAGAAGAGGACCTTTTACCGGTCTAGTTTCTAGAGAGTATATACAAACATACAATTTATAAGAGTTGAAATAATATAAAAACAAGGAAAACAAAAGATGCGACATGTGCTAACTTTGTAAGCGAAGCGACCACCTTCAGAAAACTCAATTAGACCTGTAAAAATATTTAAAACGAGGGGTGAGCACAAAATATGTTCAGTAAGGGGTCTTAAAACCTTCAATAAATCTGTTCAAAAACATTATTTTTGAAAATACATTCAAGAAATATAATTTTTAAAAAATAGTTTTAAATTACTTACTATATCATTTTATAAAGTAATTAAGTTCAAATTTGCATGAAAATAATCGAGGGTTTTTGTGAAAGAAATAATCAAGATTCTAAAAACAAAACATCATGCTGAGGTCACTTAAATCATTGAAGGCTGTCTAGGCCTATCAACTTAGAGAAGGATGGGTCCACCCCCCAATTTCTTCCAGTTTACGATAGTCAAGCACCGAGTTTTCCAAAACATTTTAAGCTTTCTTTACTTACGTATATATTTTTACTGGAGTTTTTTATTTTAAAAACATGTCATTGCATTAAAATTCACTTTCATAAGGATATATATATATACATTTATATATATATATATATACATAAAATTCATGAACATCCATTGCATCACTTGTATGTTTGGTTATAACCGAAACTTCTACCACATAGGCTTTGCATGGACTGTCATACTTTTTAATATTACAAATTGGAAAAGGAAACATATTAAATAATATAATTTCAAAAATATACATGTACATTTTATTTTGTAATTAAATCATAAAATTGAATCCATGAGTTTATTATAATGCAACGAGTGTTGATGATGTGCATAATCGCATGACCATGATTATATGCAGATGCGACGTCCATAATGTTTACAAAACATGATGATATGCTATGCACATTTTTTAGAAACATGATGATAAACTGTTAATAAAATTATAAACATGGGAATAACCATTTCATCCATATGTATATAATATATATATATAAATATATATCTATATACATTCTTATCGGCATTGAATTTACATCACTATCCTCGCAGATTTATTACATATAGTGTTGCAGGACATTGATAAATGAAATTATTGATTGGAAGAATTAATATGAAATTGTATTAAAAAATTGATAGAATTCATAGCTTCAAACAGAAGATGCAAGAGAAATCATAGTTGTGGGCATCTGTAGTGCAAAACTCAACATTGAAAAAATTGAACTCATTTGAAATGAAAACCCTTAATTGAAAAAAATAATTGCCACCCTTCCACAAAACCAGAAAATAGAGTATAACTTGAGATAAATTAAAAAATTCAATTAATTTCCACCATTACACAAAACCATAAAATAGAGTATAACTTGAAAAAAAATTAACTTAAATAAAAACCATAAGATAGAGATTATATCTTGAAATCCAGAAAATAGAGAGTATATCTTGAAATAAATAAATAAAATTCCCTTACCTTTTAGAGAAACCTGAAGGGTGATGGAAGGAATCTTCATACTCACGAACATGAACCAAAGATAGCTTTTTTGCTTCATGCTTTATACCCAAGGAAAAGGAGTTCTCCATGGCTTATATTTATATAAAAAAAAACTGGTGGTTTAAGATTCTCAGAGAAGATGAGTATTTTTTTAATATTATTATTTTTATCTAAACACAACTAACTAAAGACCCAAACCCACGGGACTACATTGATTTATTATTTTATGAAAATCTATTAAATAATTATAATATTATATTTATGAATTATTTTGAATCAACTCACTTTTCCACATTTTCATTTTTCTATTATATTATTAGATTTGAAATCACATTTCATTATTTTTTAAAGCATTTAACGTTTTATTACTTTTTCCCACCTAACGTTTTTTTACTTCTTTCTCATTTTTGTATTCTCAAATTTGATTTTTTTACAATCATCATGTTTAAAAAACGTTATATATATATATTAAAAAATTATATTAAATAATATATATATATATAATAACATTATATATGTATTAAATGTTTTACAATATATATGTATATATATATATATTGTTATAAACAAAAACATTATATATTTATTAAACATTTTGAAATTTTCTTTTTATTTTGAAACACACATATATATGATAAAAAAAGACAATATGTATATATATTTCAAACATATAACTATAACTATAAATATACATATAATAAAAAGGAAACAAAACATGTATATATAATTAAATAAAAATGATAATTTTAAATATCTAAAAGCATATACATATACATATTTTTTTTAAATCACGTTTTTCCATTTTGTAGTCAATACCACTTTTTTTTCTACCACAACATTTTTTTATCTATTATATCCATAATCCTTTATATTAACATATGATTATACTGAATGGTTAGTCATTAATAATAATATATTATTATATTATATATCTTTTAAATAGTTTACATCTTTTTTTAAAAAAAGTCAACATGTTATATCATGTATCTTACTTTTTCTTCTTTTTCCATATCATGTATTGATTGTGTTTATTATATTTTATTCCATTATATATATATATATAGAAATCATTTTTTTACAACACATGTGGTGTTTTTTTAAATGTATATATATATATTTATAAAATTATTTTTTTAAGACATATATATAATGTGTGTTTTAATATATATATATATATACATATTCCTTTATTATGAAGATAGAAATAATAATAATATTTTGTATACATATATTAATTAATGTTATAATTAACATTAAATTGATTAAAACACTTATTTTAATTATTATTTTCAATGAATATCTGTGTAAAAATATTATTAGTTTGTTTAAATAATAAATAAATCCATTTTTTATATAAAACTATGTTTTAAATTTCGGGGTTGTTACATTATTCCACCCAAAAAAATAATTTTATCCTCACAATTCATTTCGTCGGACTAAAAATAATTATGAATTCCCGTCTTCAGAATTATAAAAACAAAGACTGATAGACTTCTAAACATTATTACATAGACGATGACATCTAATCTCCAAAGTTAACTAGATCATTCCTCTGATACCAATTATAAGGACCCATCCTTAATCATTACATAGCATAGGACCTTTTACTGGTCTAGGTTCTGGAGAATAGATACAAACTTACAATTTATCAGAGTTTCAATAATATAAAAACGAAGCAAACAAAAGGCATGGCATGTGCTAACTCCATAAGCTAAGCGACCACCTTCAGAAAACTCTTCTAGAGCTGTAAAAATATTTAAAACGAGGGGTGAGCACAAAATATACTCAGTAAGGGGTTTTAAAACCTTCGATAATCCTTTATAAAACATTATTTTTGAAAATAATTTCAAGAAATATTATTTTTAAAACATAGTTTTAAATTACTTACTGAATCATTTTATAAAATAATTACGTTCAAAATTTCATGAAAATAATCCAGTGTTTTTGTGAAAGCAATATGCAAGATTCTAAAAAAAATATCATGCTGAGGTCGCTTGAATCGTTGAAGTCTGTCTAGGCCGACCCACTTAGCAAAGGATGGGTTCACTCCCCAATTACTTCCTGTTTACAACAGTCAAGCGCCGAGTTTTCCAAAACATTTTATGCTTGCTTTACTTGCGTATATATTTTCACTAGAGTTTTCTATTTTGAAAAAATGTCATTGTTTGAAAATTCACATTCATAATGATATATATATATATATATATGCATATATGTATATATATGTATATCTATATACATAAAATGCATGAACATACATTGCATCACTTGCATGTTTGGTTACAACCAAAACTTCTACCACATAGGCTTTGCATGGACTATCAAACTTTTTAATATTACAAATTTGAAAAGGGAACATATTAAACAATATAATTTGAATAATATATATGTACTTGTTATTTTGGAATTAAATCATAAAATTGAAACCACGAGTTCATTATAATGCAACGAGTGTCGATGATGTGCATAATCGCCTGACCATGTTTATATACAGATGCGACGTCCATAATGTTAACAAAATGTGATGATATGCTATGCACATTTTTTAGAAACATGACGATAAACTGTCAATAAATTATAAACATGAGAATAACTGTTTCATCTATATGTATATAATATATATATATAAATATATTTATATATACATGCATATCAGTGTTGAATTTACATAACTATCCTCGCAGATTTATTACATTTGGTGTTACAGGACCTTGATAAATGACATTATTGATTGGAATAATTGATATTAAATTGTATTAAAAACATTGATAGAATACCAAAAATCAAATAGAAAATGCAAGAGAAATAAAAGTTATGGGCATATGCATTGAAAAACTCAACTTTGAAAAAATTGAACTCATTTGAAATGAAAACCCATAATTGAAAAATATAATTTCCACCCTTCCACAAAACCAGAAAATACAGTATAACTTGAGATAAATAAAAAAATTCAAATAATTTTCACTCTTCCACAAAACCAGAAAATAGAGTATAACATGAAATAAATAAATAAATTTTCCTTAACACAAAACCATAATATAGAGATTATATCTTGAAATCCAAAAAATAGAGAGTATGTATTAAAATAAATAAATAAAATTCCCTTACATTTTAGAGAAACCTGAAAGGTGATGGAAGGCATCTTCATACTCACGAACATGAACCAAAGATATATTTTTTGCTTCATGCCTTATATCCATGGAAGTAGAGTTCTCCATGGAATATATTTATATAAAAAACCTTATGGTTTAAGATTCTCAAAGAAGATGAGTGTTTTTTTAATATATTTTTTTCTAAACACAACTAACCAAAGACCCAAACCCACGGGTCTACATTGATTTATAATTTTTTGCAAATCTATTAAATAATTATAATATTATATTTATCAATTATTTTGAATCAAATCACTTTTCCACATTTTCATTTTACTATTATATTATTATAATTGAAATAAAATTTCATTGTTTTATTTTTTTAATGCGTTTAATGTTTTATTACTTTTCCCACCTAATGTTTTTTTGACTTCTTTCTCATTTTTGTATTATCAAATTTGGTTTTTTTAGAATCATCATGTTTAAAAAAACATTATATATATATATATATATATTCAAAAAGTAAATGAAATAATATATATTTAATAATGTTATATATGTATTAAACGTTTTACAATATATATGTTTATATATATATTAAATGTTATAAACAAAAACATTATATATTTATTAAACATTTTAAGTTTTTTTTATTTTGCAACACACATATATATGATAAAAAAAGAAAGATAATATGTATATATATTTAGAACATATAACTATAAATATATATATAATAAAAAGGAAACAAAACATGTATATATAAATAACATAAAATGATAATATTAAATATCGAAAATCATACACATATACATGTTTTTTTTAAATCATGTTTCCCCATTTTGAAGTCAATACCACTTTTTTTCTACCATGTCATTTTTTTATCTCTTATATCTATAATAATCTATGTTAACAAATTATTATATTAAATGGTTAGTCATTAATAATATTATATTATTATATTATATATGTTTTAAATAGTTTACATCTTTTTTTTAAAAAAGTCAACACGTTATATCATGTATCTTAATTTTCATTTTTTTTCCATATCATGTAATGATTTTGTTTATTATATTTTATTCCAAAATATATATATAAATATATATATATAAAAAACATTTTTTTACAACACATGTGGTGTTTTTTAAATGTATTTATATAGATTAATAAAATTCATTTTTAAGACATATATATAAAGTTTGTTTTATAATATATATATATATATATATATATTAATTTATTATAAATATATTAATAATAATAATATTTTGTATAAATATATTAATAAATGTAACATTTAACATTAAATTGATTAAAACCCATAATTTTAATTATTATTTTCAATGAAAATCAGTGTAAAAATATAATTAGTTTGTTTAAATAATAAATAAATTCATTTTTTAAATTAAACTAAGTTTTAAATTTCTGTGTTGTTTCATTATTACCCCCTTAAAAATAATTGCTTCCTCACAATTCGTTTCGTCAGAGTAAAAATAATTCTAAATTCTTGTCTTCAAAATTATAAAAACAAAGACTGCTAGACTTCTAAACACTATTACATAGATGACGACATCTAATCTCTAAAGTTAACTAGACCATTACTCTGATACCAATTATAAGAAACTATCCTTAATCATTACATAGCAGAGGACCTTTTAACAGTCTAGGATCTTGAGAATAGATACAAACTTACAAATTATCAGAGTTACAATAATATAAAAACAAAGCAAACAAAATACACGACATGCACTAACTCTGTAAGAGAAGCGACCACCTTCAGAAAACTCCACTAGACCTGTAAAAACATTTAAAACAAGGGGTGAGAACAAAAAATGCTCAGTAAGGGGTTTTAAAACCTTCGATAAATCCATTGTAAAATATTATTTTTTAAAATACTTTCAAGAAATATCATTTTTAAGACATTGTTTCAAATTACATACTATATCATTTTATAAAATAATTACATTCAAAATTAAACGAAAATAATACAGTGTTTTTGTGAAAGAAATACGCAAGATTCTAAAAACAAAACATCATGCTGAGGTCGCTTGAATCGTTGGAAGCTGTATCGGCCGACCCACATAGCGAAGGATGAGTTCACTCCCCAATTCCTTCATGTTGACAACAGTCAGGTGCCGAGTTTTCAAAAACATTTTATGCTTGATTTACTTACATATATATTTTCACTAGAGTTTTCTATTGGGAAAACATGTTGTTTCTTTAAAATTCAATTTCATAATGATTTATATATATATATATACATATACATATATATATATATATATGTATATCTCTATACATAAAATGCATGAACATCCATTGAATCACTTGCATATTTGGTTACAACCAAAACATCTACCACATAGGCTATGCATGGACTATCAAACTTTGTAATATTAAAAATTGAAAAAGGGAACATATTAGATAATATACTTTCGATAAAGGGAACATAATCGCATGACCATGTTTATATGCAGATGCGACGTCTATAATGTTAACAAAATGTGATGATATGATATGCACATTTTTAAAAACATGATGATAAACTTCCAATTAAATTATAAACATGTCAATAACCATTTCATCCATATGTATATAATATATATATAAATATATATATATATATATATATCCATGCTAATTAGCGTTGAATTTACTTCACTATCCTTGTTGATTTATTATATTGGGTGTTGTATGACCTTGATAAATGAAATTATTGATTAGAAGAATTAATATGAAATTGTATTAAAAACATTGATAGAATGCATAACATCAAATAGAAAATGCAAGAGAAATTAGAGTTGTGGGCATATGCAGTGCAAAACTCAACTTTGAAAAAATTGAACTCATTTGAAATGAAAACCCATAATTGAAAAATATAATTTCCACTCTTCCTCAAAACCAGAAAATAGAGTATAACATGAGATAAATAAATAAATTCAATTAATTTACACCCTTCCACAAAACCAAAAAAATAATGTATAACTTGAAATAAATAAATAAATTTCCCTTAAGGAAAAACCATAAGATAGAGATTATATCTTGAAATCCATAAAATAGAGAGTATATCCTACAATAAATAAATAAAATTTCCTTACCTTTTAGAGAAACCTGAAGGGTGATGGCCGACATCTTCATACTCACGAACATGAACAAAAGATAGCTTTTTTGCTTCATGCCTTATATCCATGGAAGAGGAGTTCTCCATGGATTATATTTATATTAAAAAACTAGGGGTTTAAGATTCTCAAAGAAGATGATTTTTTTTATTAATATTATTATTTTTATCTAAAAACAACTAACCAAATACCCAAACCCATGGGTCTACATTGATTTATTATTTTATGCAAATATATTAAATAATTATAATATTATATTTATCAATTATTTTGAATCAACTCACTTTTCCACATTTTCATTTCACTATTATATTATTATATTTAAAATTAGATTTCATTGTTTTATTTTTTTAAAGAATTTAATGTTTTCTTACTTTTTCCCACCCAACGTTTTTTGACTTCTTTCTCATTTTTGTATTCTCAAATTCTGTTTTTTTACAATTATCACATTGTAAAAAAACAATATATATTTATATATTAACAAAGTAAATAAAATAATATATATATATATAATAACATTTTATATGTATTAAACGTTTTAAAATATATATGTATATATATATATATATTAATGGTTATAAACAAAAACATTATATATTTATTAAATGTTTTAAAATTTTCTTTTTATTATGCAACACACACATATATGATTAAAAAAAGACAATATGTATATATATTTGGAACATATAACTATAAATATATATATATATAATAATAATAAAAAGGAAACAACACATTTATATATAATTAAAATAAAATTATAATATTAAATATCTAAAAGCATATACATATACATATATTTTTAAAATAACGTTTTTCCATTTTGTAGTCAATACCACTTTTTTTTCTACCACGTCATTTTTTTTCTCTTATATCCATAATCATTTAAATTAGCATATTATTATATTAAATGGTTAGTCATTAATAATAATATATTATTTTATTATATATGTTTTAAATAGTTTACATATTTTTTTTAAAAGTCAACATGTTATATGATGTATCTTACTTTTTTTTCGTTTTCCATTTCATGTAATGATTGTGTTAGTTATATTTTATTCCAATATATATATATATATATGAAATTTTTTTTTAGAACAGATGTGGCATTTTTTTAAATGTATATATATAGATTTATAAAATTCATTTTTTATGACATATATATAAAGTGTGTTTTATAATATATATATATATATACATATTCCATTATTGTAAAGATAGCAATAATAATAATATTGTGTATTAATATATTAATTTATGTTATAATTAACATTAAATTGATTAAAACACTTAATTTTAATTAATATTCTCAATGAAAATCGGTGTAAAAATATTATTAGTTTGTTTACATAGTAAATAAATCCATTTTTAAATAAAAATATGTTTTAAATTTCTGGGTTATTATAGTTGTAGTTCTCTATTTCAAATTTTAGAAAACACAATGTATATTTATTATTTACATTAGGTGTAGAGGTTTTGATTTTCATTGGTAAATATAATATATTTCTTTTTAAATTATATATAATTATTATTATATAGTGTAATATAATAATTATATTTCTATTTATTTGAAAATGATATACAAGGAATGTACATAGGGGAGGACGTTGTGCAACAAGGCTTTAAATACATGATTCCCTAACTAGACAAAGCCCATATCGTGCCCCATCCCATTGGCTTCTCCCATACGTCGTTTTGATCTCATCCTCTAATCCCTCATTTCTCTTCATTTCTGGCCCAGATTTCACATCCATTTAGATCCTTTGTCAAGGAATGTCATTCAACACCATATATTTCAATTGTTTTGTTACAAATAGGATTATTTTTTGGATCAACAGACTATTCACCTCCACAACCACAAAATACTTTGTTAATGAAGAATACACATAGTTTACATGAATTACACAACCACACATACTGTTTTTCTAGAAATTAGAAAACACATTATGTGTTCGTTCAGTAAATTCCATGTACAATGTATCATCCCAGCCTTTAGGAGAAACCTGTGTACTATGGACACATGACCCTGAGACCATGAATACAAAAAAGGAATGTCTGTTTTGTACACATTTTGTACCCTGTTAATCAAGAGTAGTCTTTTTGAAATGGTGTACATGCATTGGATTCAATGTTCATAAGCACGTCATGTAGTACTTACATAGTGTGTGTACTATATTGTACAAACCCTCTGAGCTGAGTCATTGTATGGGCCCTTGCACAAAAAACACCCCATGTTCTCACACACTGCGTGTATAACATTTACCATGTTGTGTACTGTCCAATTGCAGAACACATACCCACTCTATGTGATTATCCAGAGTAAATTTTTTTCTCATCTGATCACAATACATGTGGTATAACCTGGATTTACATGTTTTGTACATTAATTTATCTAATTTCTCAATTTTATATATTCTTTTTTCTCTTATTTTAATTTGTTGTTTTTTCTTTCTATTTCAGTTATAAAAAATTAAGATCACGGGTATGGCAAGTGGCATGCACCCGATATCCAAGGGAAAGACCCCCACCCCACTGGATCCTACGTAGGCCATCCGCAACACATTTTATTATCTATACTCTTCTAGTATTCCAGCCTCAAGCCTTGGCGAATCTTCCACCTCTTATACTAGAACCATCTTTTTCACCAACCTCCAATTCTGATACCACCTCATCCACAGCTATTAAGGGCCCATGTATAGCACCGCCCAAATTCATCGTGGAACCTTCAGAGCCATCCATGACATTAGTGAATCATATTATTCTTGCACCTCCATCTAAACCCGAAATGACCTCCACAGAAGCTCCGACATTAGCTAATCTATCCACTGAAATGGCATATGGACCCCCCACATTAGTCATAGTTGCCCCACCTCTGTCTACACCAGCATCTTCTTGACATCCACTACACCCATGTCTAGTAAATTCGTAGTGTCATCCTATGATAGATAGGGTACAAAATCTTTCAAAACACACAATCCAGTTGAGTGGACATTTCTTTGATATCACAGTGGCCCAGTGCCTCAGTGTCTAGGAGGAGATTGAGGAGATACTTAGCCACAAACATCCTTTTGACACACTCTAGGTCATAACACATACATTATGAATATCGTTTTGGTTTTCAAAGTGATCTTAGAGTTCTATTAGACAACCTACTATTAGACTCCAACCAATACATCTACACTAGTTTGATTTATGATGGGCATATGACACTTCACACTGACTATGGCAGTGTTTATCCAAGAGTGTGACATCTACCCCCATCATTCCACTACAGCTCCTATCTCCACCCTCACCCACCCTAATCACTATAACCTCATTTCCATGTGGACGGAGCTTTTTGGTCCTGACTACAGGTATACCCCCACTTCTCAAAAGACCATACTCTTCATTTCCCTCCCTCTTCCTTTTATTCACCGGTGCCTCAACGCAATAATTTTACCATGACAAGAGGACATTTTTGTCATGTTAAGATGATAAATAGACCTTATCACTTGCATTTTATTGAACAACTACCCTAACCTCCAATGTCTTATTGTATCTTACTTCCATTACATGATCCATGGCCATTATGGAAACCAGAACAGTGGTTTTTATGCCACCAGTTTGGAATACTAACTAGGGGTTTTGATCCCACTCTTCCTAACGATCACTCAGTATCTCCCCAGAGTATGGACTTCTTCATGCTTATCCTCATGAGGATGGTCGAGCATCAGGGATATGACTTTATACTCATGCAGGATGCCCCATCTCCTAGAAGGGAATGTGATGACCAAACTACCCCCACTGGTGTTACTAATCCGGTCCCACACCATTCACCAATAGATGTCCATTCTATGCTCAGCCCACATCTTCCACCCATCCATCTTCCTCTACCATACTCGCTTCTTCTATCTCATCCACATCCCCACCTCTAGAAACACCCTCGGCTACCCCCCCCCCCATTTCCCTCCGCCTAGCCCTGATGGTGTGCTGTAAGGATATTATGGATCAAAAACACACGCGGGTAATGTAGATGTTGGGGGTAATTCTTCAGTACCATGGCCTTCAGTTGCCCTCTACACCTGCTAAATCATCCGATCATCCTCCTTCAGCATCACAACACCCATTTATGGCACTGTCCATGAATTCTGTTCTTATATCCACTATTGGACAAACTGCTACTACTACTACGGCCCCCTGACATGTGCTAGTCCAGCATCTATTTTATAATACAGATCAATAGCTTCCATCTCCCGCTAATTTTGTTGTCATGATATATGTACCCACTACGGCCATCACATGGTTCACAAAGCCCGAGCATCCAATTTCTTGACCACTAATCCTACTCGACTAGATCCCCCTATTACCAATGATGCCTCTTCTAAGGCCACACTGTGAATGCTTTGTTCACACATGATTCATAATATATATCTCTTTGTGTTATTCTTGTGATATGATGGTGTATGTGACTAGAAATTTCTTTTATCTATTTCATTGATAGTCATAGAACTCTTGAGTGACATGAATGTCTCTTTTCGACTACTTCCCATCCATTTGAGCTATTCCAAGTGGGAGTATTTTTTCATAGTGTATTTTCATTTTTATTTTTTCTTTACTTCATTCATTGCTTCACTGTGTCTTATCCCACATGTGTTTTAACACATCCTTTTCTTCTCCTTAGTGCTACATTCGGCTTTCCATGTGTAATATTATGTGTGGGGGAGATTCTATAACTACACTTGTATTTTACAAAAAATTGATAATGGAGACATCATTAATAGATGAAATATTTTAAATTGTGTAATTTTTTGATTAATTATAATTATATATTACAAAGACAATGTTGAGAATTTTAAAAGTTACATGCTTATTTTAAATTTCAAAGTACTTTAAAATTATTACTCATATTCTTTGATTATTGATTTAAATTCGTGGAAATTTACATTTGTTACGATGTTTATTTTATCATGTCATTAACAAATTGACCCTTTATTTTTATCATTCCCAATAGGAATTCTAAGCGTTTTGACTTATTCGTTCTCATACCCTATTTCATGATAGATTCTCAGGATATGCATAACTACTTGAACTTGTGAGTTTTTCTCTTCAAAACCGGATGATTTTGAATCAGATTAACCTGATTGAGTCATTTTATTATTTTCATCCCCATTTGAACTTGAGATCTACCTTACAATTGACTTTCATGGAACCCATAGAAACCATGAAATTCTTCTATAGGAAGCCACATTACCAGCCTAATTACCCTTTCTACTATAATTCATTTATATATTTTCAAGATTATTCATTTGATCTTTAGAGAGGTAATTTTTCTATTCATGTTAAACATGGTTTAGAAACCATGACATTAAGTATAGGGGAGATTGCATATTTTTTATTTGGTTAGAAGTGTTCTAAAACACTATTCATTATATTTTTAATGCTCCCTTTTTTATTCAAGATATAACAAAATATTTTAAAAAATTAAAAAGAGGGACCATATTCATTAATTAAACATTATTGATGGTTTAAAGACCCATGATGGAAAGTTAATATCATGGTGATGATACACATTGAGAGATATTTTTGGGGATTAACATTTCATTGAGAGTTTTTATTGAATACCATGCATTGTTATTTATGGATTCTGCCTTATTTTTCAAGTCTATATAATTATTTTTCATATCATTACCTACCTACTAAAGCCTCAGAATAATTTGAACATTATTAAAAGACATCATGATCTTGGTGAATTTATTTCTAATGTAGAGATAGATAATACATTCAAGCCAATGGATATAGTTCATATACTTGAGATTTAGCATAAATCTGTATAAATAATCTTGAGTGATGAGTGTGGTAACTAATGGTGTAGATGCCAGAAAAGTCCGTTGTTCCCAAACGAAGCTCCGGATGCGGAAAGCAAAGTGATATTTGGAGTCAGAGGCACGTTCCGGAGGGCCCGGAGGGTTTGCGCGAAATTGCAGAGCCCCGCGCGCAAAGTTGAGTCACGGCGCGCAATCCTTCCGGGATGCGCGCAATCGGCAGGGCCGGCGCGCAATTTTGCGCGGCCCGAGCTCCCGCGACTCCCTTGCGCGCCGGGTCCGGATTCGGCGCCAGCGAAGGGAATTCCGCGCCCGCGAAGAGAATTCCGCGCCCGCGTCCCGAATTCCGCGCCCGGGGTTGCCTATAAATATAAGGCGACCCCCGACGTTTTGAAGGTTGCCAGAATCCGAAGCGTCGCTCGTTCGCGCAATCCAACCCCTTCCGCGCGCAATGCCGATCTTCAGGTGACCTCCTTTCTTTCGCGCAATAGAGGCTTGGGGTTCGCCTTCGCGCGCAATCCCCTTGGCTCCTTTCCTTTGAATAATCCTTAACCCGAAGGCCTTTGCGCGCAACAGAAGCCTCTTGCGCGCAATTGCCCCCGGGTGCGCGCAATCCAACCCGATTGCGCGCACCCCCATCTTCAAAGTGGCCATTCGTTAGAGAATGAGCCGTTGCCCCCGCGAGCTGTCCGAAGCCCGGTGCGCGCAATCTCAAATCATCCGCGCGCAAAGGGCCGGCCCAATTGCGCGCCAGCCCGCCGTTTTGCGCGTCGTCCTGCCGTTTTGCGCGAAAAGCTCCTCTTTTGCGCGCAATCCGCCAGGGTCGCCCCCTTGACCCCATGAGGGTACCCGCCCGCGTGGCGCCCGATGATTTTCATCCTGGGTGCCCGCACCGTGCGTTGTCTTTCCGTGCGACCCTCCAGGCTTGCGCGAAGTGACACGGACCCACCGGCGGCCACCAATGTCCTGCACGACGTTAAACTGCATACGTCCAAGCTGCACGACGTTAAACTGCCTAGCATATCGTCCGTGCTGCAAGACGTTAAACTGCCAAGTGTTTTGTCCAGCATGACGTTAAACTGTACCACGTCCGCGCTGTAAGACGTTAAACTGCCAGGCACCTTCGTCCTCAACACACGACGTTAAACTGTACTTCGTCCGGCAAGACGTTAAACCTTCCGCTTCGTCCTCAACACACGACGTTAAACTGTATTTCGTCCGGCAAGACGTTAAACCGTCCGCATCATCTGATCCCGTGCCTCGCACGCAGGGTCCCCCCCCGGTTTGGATGTGGCCCCCACCCGCTCGTCTCTGCAGGGATGTCGGGATTGCCCCTCTTTAGGGACGATTTAATGGGAGCGGCTTTTCCCTACGGGGGTAGGGTATTACAAACCCCTAGTTTCTTGTGGGGGGCTGCACATGTGTATCTCCATTGCGCTCCCCCACCGCCGAAGCCAGTAGAGGGTGTGACTGGGATCGAGGTGTCTCCTACTTTCGGTCCAAGTCCCTTCCAACTGAGTTTTGCCGCTTCCGGGCTGCCTCAAGTGCGTAAGTCCTGACAGAATGAACTACGTGGACTTTGATCCCTGTCTTCTAAACAGGGTACGTAGGAAGCCTCCATGAGGTTCAAGCCCACCACCTGGTCGTCCCGGTCATATTCACGTCGGTTCGTCCATCAGTGGACCCCTCCAGGGTCCACGCTTGCGTCGATTCACCTATGAATCCTCCCCTGTGGGAGACTGCCCGTGTGTATCTCCACTGTGCCTCCCCACAGCCCCTTTTTCCATTTCTCCTTTCATCGTCCAGCATGATGTGAAACTGTGATCCACCCGGCCGTTCCATCCCCCTCTGTGTGAGGTGGTTCGGTTCAATCCTCCGCCCGGCGGCCTCGACCCCTTCGTGAGTCGGCTTGCCGACGTCCAGCATGACGTTAAACTGTATACCCGAACTACGTTGACTTTGATCCGTGCTAACGCGCGGTACGTAGGAAGC
Organism: Viscum album; assembly: GCA_963277665.1. Lineage (NCBI taxonomy): Eukaryota > Viridiplantae > Streptophyta > Magnoliopsida > Santalales > Viscaceae > Viscum > Viscum album. Next base: position 170,957,132 of record OY728119.1, on the reverse strand, counting down.
CTCTACGGGGTCCAAGCTCTTCACTCCATCATCCATCCTGATCCTTACCCGGGCCGCCACATCCCGGTGGGGTCATGCCATTCCATTCCACTCCACTTCACTCGGGAAGCCGCCCATGTGCTGGCCCCAGCGTCGGAGGTTCCCCGCAAGGGGTTCTGTCATCTGGTCCACTCCTCGTGTTGATCAGTCCGATGCCGTCCCCGCTGGACGTTAAACTCGCGGCATACCCCGTGTTAAACATGGGAAGCTGAGCAAAACCTCAGGTAACACAGTTCCCCGCACCCAGTGCGGGATGCCTCAGGCCATCACGCCTTCGAGAAGCCCTATTAGGGACGGAAGACAGACGTGCAGAGCCGCAGTGTTACGACACGCCCCCAGCACCCAGAGCCACCCGGCCTTCTCACCGCAGGTTGCTGCCCCGACCAGACTCCTTGGAGCGTCCGGGCGGAAGCAGCGTAATTAACCGGTGTCCATGAAGATATGGCGCCGGGAACGAGATTCACGAACATTCTTAAGTCTATGAGGGAGACCCGGATTAGGCGACGAGTTCCGAGGAGACGTCCAAGGAAGGAGGAGCCGACATCCCATCATCCCGGTTTCGATCAAGGAGCAGACGCCCCTGAATAAGGGACGGATGCCGCCCGCCTTTGGAAAGCGGGACTGCGGGACCACAAGCCGCGCGCCCATCCCCTCTGGTTGACGGGTGCACGCGCGAACGCGTCCTGGCGGAACAGCGTAACCCGACGCACATCCGCACCGAAACAGAAAAATGGTGAACCCGACGTGAATCTCTTCTCCTCGATACGAAGACCGATGGCTTTCAGAGGTGTTGGAAGACCGGCGTGTTGCCCGGCCAAGCATTCAGTCTTACCCGCCAGGGGCTGGGGAAGGGACATCGGGCACTCCGTCTCGCAACGTCGAGGGCCTGGGTTCCCCCCACGGAAGGCGTCGTGGCGCTAATGGTTGGTTGTCAATTCCTTTTTCCTGTCGGTGTTAATGGGTCATTCTCCCTGCTTTCAGAAATCAGGTCGCCCGATCCAGTGCCCGATCGCCACCCGCCCACTGGCGCAGAGGTAGGGGAAACACCGACGCGGCTACTCCGCGCGGTCCCGCCCGTTCCACAGCCGTCCCAGCAGCCGCAATTGCGGGACGACCACGCCCTCTCTCCCCCTCGGAGGTCATCCAGAGAAGGGTGATCAACACCCTGGTGCGGAGATATGAGGAAGAGGGAGTCATCCCCACCCGGGACATGGCTCACCTAGACCTTGAGGAGGCTGCACCTCGCCACCACCGCCGCCCCCAAGGGCCGCGCAGGGAGGCACCGCTGCCCACCTCAACGTCCAACCGCTTCGGGAGCTTTTCCCCGGAGCGCTCTGACAGTTCCCTTCCCTATACAGATAAGGTGGAAGATGTCCGGGATCACCCTATCCGGGATTCGCTCCAGGGATCTACAGTAAAGGCTCCCGCCAGGCCACGGCGACACCGCCGCCAGGCCTCTCAAGTCGAAGAGCGGACTCTCCACCTGCCCGCGCCGCTCATCCCGACTCGTTTGTCCCGACGCCAACGTCGGGCACGAGCGGAGGAGGATGCCCACCTTGGGGCCCTAGCAACAGCGGCCGCATTGGCCCAAGCCACTGTTGGCTCCAGTCGCCAGGCCCCTACGCATCCTGAGCAGGGGAACTTCTGTGCCCGACCTGGATCGAGGCCTCGACCGCCCCAAAGGCAGGTTGGGTCGACTCTCTCGGTTGCTGGTACAGGCAGTAGCCACCGCGGACCACCTCGCGGTAGCGCTATTCACCAGCGGGATCTACTCCGTGTGGCCGATCCAGGAGGCATGGGTCATCCCACCTTCTGATCCCGGCCTGGAGTCCTGCCCGGAATCATCTCTCCCCGCGTCCCCTTTGATATCTGTCCCGGTGCCCCTCGCACCTTGGTTTCCAGTCATCTTGGCCCCAGCACCAGTGCGGCCGGAGGACGCCAGGACAGAGATCAGCCCTGCCCCGAAGAACCACCCAGGGGCAGGAAGGCAAGGCGTCGACACAGAGGGAAGAATGTTACGGAATTCCGGACAGAGATCCGACCGGTTCGCTTCTCTGATTCAGAGGCGGAGTATGATTCAGCGACAGAGCCCTTTCCCCAATCCCGCCAGTCAAGGGCAGGGGTAGGAATGCGGCACGTCAGCCTCGTGCTCCCCGAGAGCGAGATCGATGTGATCCCCGCTTCTCTCCGAAGGTATATCCGGAGTAACGAGGTCCTGGTAGACCCCCAAGGATCAAGCTTGCGGTTGGTACCGGCCCCTCCGGAAGTGCCTTCCGTCTCGATCGGAGAAGCCGGAGACTTTTTCTGGGGACCGACGGTCGAACCACGATCTAGTGCACCCTCGGCGAGCACCGATGCTACGGCAGGATGTTCGCTCGCCGGACCGTCCTATCGTGATGTGGTAGCCAGGGCACCGCCACCCTCAGAGGGCGGCCCGGGATATGGAGGCCAATCGGCCTGTTCGCCGTATTCACCGCCGGCCAGCCCGTCAGCCCGGCGGCCCGCCTCGGCATCACTGTCGGTTCCCCGTCCGTTCCCAGCCATTGAAGAGGACCAAGGAGATCTGGGTCCCGAGTTTGAGTCGTGGAGCTTCTGGACCGTCCTTGCAGAGGGCCACTTCCCTGAGAAGTTTTGGCCAGTCGCAGGACCGGGCTTTGATGCACCCGAATCGCTCACCCCGGATGAGTTCGAATGCTTCCGCCGAACTCTCCGGGAGACTCGCTCCTGTCTTCACCGCCTACAAATGCCATACCCCGGGAGTCAAGCGCACCTGGAGGATATTGGTGAGCAGTGCCGTCAAATTGACCTGGCCATGCTCCCCGCGGTTCGGCACCCCGGGTCATTTGGGCACCACAAGGCCCTCCAACAACGATGCGTTGAGTGTTTTCAGGTACTCCGCAAAGTTATCGAGGAAGCCACTCCCCACGTGTATATCCGTGGATGGGGGCAGTACGCTGCCCTGCGCTTCAGTGTGATTCGCCGACAGCCCGATTCACCGGGCGGCCCTGAGGGTATATCCACAGGGACGGAGATAGTCAATATGGCTGACCTGTCGGGAGAGGGGAACGACTTGGAACTTCTCGACGGGGGCTTCCCCCCCGAAGACAAGCCGTCGTTAGATCCATCAGTGAGAGTTACTCGTCATCAGAGGAACCTCCTGGGGCTCCCCGCACCCACTGAAGCACTGACGTTGAGCCGAAACGTCAGCAAAGGAAAAGAGCACAGCGAGGCTATAAAGCCCGCCGACCCATCTGCCTCCATGCAGAGGGCAGAGGAGGATCCCGAGAAGGCTACGCTACGTCAGCAGCTCGCCGAACAGAAGAAGCTGGTTGACCAGCTCCTCGCCGAGCGCGCTGCAGAACGGCGGCCTGACTACGGTGATCCTAGGCCAGGACAGCAGGGACCGGAACAACCGCTCCTCGACGAGACTCTCCCGGGCAACCGTGATTACGCCGTGTTCGCCGACAGGAGAGAGGCCATTGCCTACGGCAAGAGGGCGCGGTATGTTTCGCCGCACCCTCCCGAGCGGCGTGACTACCTGAGAGACCCCGCTCGGATTCCTCCCGCTGCCCCAAGGGCCGCTCCGCCCGCCATCCCACGAGCTGCCGAGTTCCACGACCCGGTCGACGACCCGATTAAAGGGCCATGCAATGCGGTCGTGGTTAGAGATCCTCGCCAGGACTGGAACCCATGTCCGGACGATCCGATGGCGGCACTCATTGCCCGCTTGGAGGCCTTGGAGACTCGGCAGGTGGCGATCCCACCGGACGGCAAGCCCTACCCAGCATGGGTGGATGACATGCCGGCGCCTCCGGGATTCGGGAATCCCACTTTCGCTCCCTTCAACGGGACTGGATATCCGCCACAACATTTATCCCACTTCAACTCGAGGTGCGGGCCTATGTTGGGGACTCCGGCGCAGCAAGAGGCCGCTAAGCTTCGCTGCTTTGTTCAGACACTGGAAGGGCCAGCATTTGTCTGGTACAGCCAGCTCCCCGTCGGGTCGGTAACCAGCTGGGAGGACCTCCGTAGACAGTTCCTCTACCAGTTCAGTTCCACGACCCGGAAGACAAGTATCCCAGACCTCTTCAAGTGCAAGCAGAGGCCTGATGAGCGAGTCGCGGACTTCGTCGCCCGATGGAAGGGTCTCACGTATTCCCTTGACATGCCATTGACTCAGGAGCAGTTGCTGACAATGTGCGTCGGGAACGTCAAGACCGAGCTGGTCCCTTCCCTGATCACTCAAAATTACCCCGGAGGGTTCAGGGACTTCTCAGACAAAGCTCAACGTCTTGAGGAAGCCCTGCAACAGGCCAGCCAGGCACACCCGCTGCCTCCTATGATTCCTGCAAGGAGAGTCAGCAGGGCTAAGCCCGCTGCTGTTGCCCAGATAGAGGCCCCCAGGCCATTGGAGCTGCTGCCGGCGAGGCCAGCTCCACAGCCTCACAGGAACCCGCCTCCACGGGCTCAGTTCCCGGCCCAGCAGCGGTAGCCTCAGAACCGGCCGGCCCCTCCGCGTAATGTACCGCCGCAACCCAGGCGAGATAATCAGGGTCCACCTCCTCGGCCGGCCCCTCCAGCCCCTCGTCAAGACCACGCTCCCAGGGGCCCGCGACACCTGACTTACTCATTCCACGAGGATCTGGTCCCCGGTTATTTCCGGAGCGCCCTGGAGCAGAGAATTGTGCGACTGCCTGAGTGTTGGAGGCCAGAGGAGGCACATCTTACGAATAACCCCCGCTACTGCCCCTACCATCGGGCCCTGGGGCACACCATCCAGCGGTGCTATGTGTTTAAGGATTGGCTCCAAGACCAGATTAACAACAATGTAATCCGGTTGGGCCCAGCTCCAGCACAAGTGGCGGGCGTGTTCGTGGGATCAGATGACGATAGTGGCAGCGAGGACGAATGGCAGCTGGTCTCCAATCGCGGATCCCAGAAGTATAATAACTGGATGGCCCGCAAGACGACCATTCGCGCCCATGGAATCATCCGTGCGCGCTTGAATCAGCCTGAGCCCCCAGAATCTGCGGGTGCTGCTTCGGCGTCGTCGTCCCAGCCTGCCTCTTCCAAGAGGAGAAAACGGCGGCAGCGCAAGAAGGAAGAGCGCGCCCTGCTGGTTCCGCCACTATCCCGCACTCTCGGCGATTTCATGCCCCCGGAGATGGGGGTCCCTCCTCGGATCCGCCTGGTGATGGATGATTCGTCCGATGATGGTATTGGGTACGCTTCGGTTAACACCGTCGAGCTGGTAAATCCCTTTTCGGTTCCCGACGTTGAAGAACACCAGGTGGACCTCCCTAGTGTCCCCGGCCGTCGCCACCGTCGGAAGAACCGCAGCAGCAGGAGTCGCCGGGGCACAGCCGCTGGTGCCTCCAGCCAGGCCGTGCACGCCACCGAGACTAGGCAGCATGCTCAAAACCGAGCACAACGTGCGCCGCCCCCCCATTCGGGGATGACGGATTCGCCTCCGCCGCTGTTTGTGGTGTGGGACCAGGCAGAACCGCCTCGGCTGCGTCACGACCAGCTCCGCCCTGCCACGGGTCCATCCCGGCCTCCTGACCCCAGTACGGTGACCATTTCCCGGACTGTAGCCAGTGAACAGCGAGATGCTCCAAGTACCAGTCGGCCGCCGATCCAATCGGCAAGGCCCGTCATGCTTCCAACCGTAGAGCAACCTCCTGCAACCAGGGGCTCGCGCTTGGCCAAAACGTATGATGTCCTGAAGCACTTGGCCGACATCCCAGCAAGGCTCTCCATCCTTGAGACTCTGCGCATGTCATCTGAGATGTGCGAGGCACTCGCTGAAGCCCTGAAAAGCCCCCTCCAGTTTGAGACAGAGGTTGCGGCTGCAGAGGCCTTTCACGCCGAAACGATCGAGGACGCCGAATGTCAGGCAGTTATCTCGTTCTCTGGTAAGGATGAAGACCCTCCTATACAGGGACACATTCGTCTGCTGTATGTCACTGGCCAGTTCAATGGCCTTGAAGTCCGGTGCTGTCTTGTCGACACGGGGTCCGGGATTAACCTGATTCAAACTCGGACGCTCCGGAGATTGGGGTTGTCTGAGGATGACTTGATTCCCTCCGACCTCAGGATCTAGGGGTACGATCGCACCGAGCAAACCCTGGTCGGCAAGATACATTTGAAGACCCAGTTCGGTGACTTGGTTGCCAACACCGAATTCATGGTAGTATCTCAGGACACTGCGTACAACGCATTGATGGGCAGGCCATGGCTCCATCTTCACGCGGCGGTTCCCTCGTCATACCACCAATGCCTCAAATACTCCCTTAATGGTCGAGTAGGCGTGCTTCAAGGAGATGCCTCTCCTTTTGCCTCGTGTGAAGCCCGCTATCTGGACACAGACTATTACAAGAGCAAGGATAAACAGATCCTGGCAGGTGAGGTTGAGCCTGTCGCTGTTGTAAGTGATCCCTGGGCAAGTCTGGATGATGCTTACGTCCTCCCGATTCAACGGTTGGACGTGGCCATGGTCTCGACGGCCCGCGAGTCTCCTAATGAGATGACCGCGACCGCCCGCGCCAGCACCAGTGGCCCAGCAGGATCTGGTAGCCCCAATGCAGTTGCCAACGCAGTCTCTCCCGTGGACGATCCCTCCCCGAGTGGAGAGGACGTGGAAGATGCACCCCCAGCCTTTGAGGAGGGCGTCCCCGCCACGGTCGATGAGTTAATACAGGTGAACCTTGGAACCGAGGCCGATCCAAGACCCACATTGGTCAGTGCCGCCATGCCCTCTGAGGAGCGGCAGCAGTACGTGGACTTTCTCAGGCAGCACCGTGATGTGTTCGCTTGGGGCTATGACGAGATGCCGGGGCTAGATCCTCGGGTAGCCGTCCACCGCCTTGGTCTCCCGGCGAACCATCACGGGTTCAAGCAGCCTCCCAGGAAGATGCACTCGTCCCATGGTGCCATGGTTGAGGCCGAAGTTGACAAGCTTATCAAAGCCAACTTCGTGAGGGAAGTTCAGTACCCCAAATGGCTGGCCAACATTGTGCCGGTCAGGAAGAAGAACGGGCAGATCAGAGTCTGCATCGACTTCCGCGATCTCAACCGCCACTGTCCGAAGGATGATTTTCCCCTTCCAGTGACAGAGCTGTTGATTGATGCCACGGCAGGGTTCCAAGCCCTCTCCTTCATGGAAGGATACTCCGGATACAACCAAATTCGGATGGCCCCTGAGGATGAGGAGTTCACTGCCTTCAGGGCCCCCCAAGGTACCTTTTGCTACCGGGTCATGCCCTTCGGCCTGAAGAATGCAGGTGCCACCTATCAACGGGAGATGCACCGCATATTCAAGCCAATCCTCGGCACACTGGTGGAATTCTACGTCGACGACTTGGTTGTCAAATCGCGTCAGCGTCAGGACCATCTCAAGGATCTTGAGAAAGTGTTCGGCTTCCTCCGGTCTCGCTGCCTGAAGATGAACCCGTTGAAGTGTGCCTTTGGGGTCACCTCCGGAAAGTTCCTTGGATTTGTGGTAAGATACCGGGGTATTGAGATCGACCCAGAGAAAATCAGGGCGATTAGCCAGATGCCTCCCCCAAGTAACATCCGGGAACTACAAGGGTTCCAAGGCCACTTAGCCTATATACACCGATTCATCGCAAATCTGGCCGGCAAGTGTAAGCCCTTTTCTCGGCTCATGAAGAAAGGTGCCACCTATGTATGGGAAAAAGAGTGTCAGACCGCTTTCGAGGAAATCAAGCAGTACCTGCTTCAACCTCCGGTCCTGATGCCGCCTGTATCCGGGAAGCCGCTGGTCCTCTATGTGACCGCCCTGGAACGGTCCCTGGGTGCCCTTCTCGCCCAGAAGAACAACGAGGGAACGGAGAATAGCCTCTATTACCTCAGTCGCATGCTCCTCGATGCGGAAGTTAGGTATTCCCCCATCGAGAAGAGCTGCCTGGCGCTCGTATTTTCCGTACAGAAATTACGGCACTACTTGCAGCACCATGAGGTACAGTTGATTTCTCGGGTAGACCCGTTGAAATATATCCTGAGCCGGCCTATGTTGACTGGCCGTCTAGCACGGTGGGCTGTGATTCTCCAGCAGTTCGACATCAGGTATGTGTCTCAGAAGGCCATCAAAGGGCAAGCATTGGCAGACTTTCTGGCAGCTCACCCGACCTCCGCGGATCAGCCGCTGGATCTAGGCTTTCCTGATGAGACCATTCTCTCGATTGATCGAGCCGATCCATGCTGGCAGATGCACTTTGACGGTGCCTCCCGGAGCCCCACCGGTAGAAGACTCGATAATCCTAAGCTCAACAGAGTGGGCTTGGGTATCGTCTTCATTACCCCGGAGCGAGCCGTGCTGCCATACTCGTTCCTGTCGTCAGAAGGCTGTACCAACAATGAGGCGGAATACCATGCCCTCATCACCGGCCTCGAGTTGTCTCTCGAGATCGACGTGCCCCGTCTGTGCGTGAAAGGGGACTCCGAGCTGGTCGTTAAGCAGATCAATGGCGACTATGTTGTCAGGAAGCCAGAACTTGTGCCATTGTTGGAGTGCACCCTCCTTCTGATGGCCCGGTTCCCTTCTCGGCCAGAAATTGTCCATATTCCCCGGTCGCAGAACGGTCGAGCAGATGCCTTGGCCAGCCTTGCCGCGTCACTTGCGGAGCCTGAACAGGACAACCTGATCGTCCGCGTGACGCGCCGCAGGCTCATCGCTCCCGTTATCCCGGAGGAAGATCGCGGCCCGTTGGTAAGTAATCTCACCACGGTTGCCCCTATGCCCGGAGCCCCAAGTACCCCAGACATGACAGTCGGATCAGCCCCTGATTGGAGGACGCCTTTGGTTGAGTACCTCCAACATGGCACTCTTCCATCAGATCGGGCCGAGCGCGAGCGAGTTCGACGCCGCGCATCGCAGTTTGTCCTCCAGAGCAGTCCCGGCCTGGAGCAGATCCTCTACAAACGCGGATTTGATGGTGTTCTCCTCCGTTGCCTTCAGGGAGTTGAGATCCCACGAGTCATGGAAGAGGTTCATGCTGGTTCATGCGGCGCCCACCAGACTGGGCCGAAGCTGTCCCACCAGATTCGGAGGTTAGGATACTTCTGGCCCTCCATGATCCATGATTGCATCGAGTATGCCAGGAGGTGCCATGCGTGCCAGGTTCATACGAACTTTGTGCATCGGCCGCCGGAGCCTCTCCATACCACTAGGTATTCCTGGCCCTTTGCAGTCTGGGGTCTGGACGTTGTGGGACCTTACCCACCGGCGACAGCTCGCCAGTGTCGGTTCATTCTGACCGCCACGGACTTCTTCTCCAAATGGGCAGAGGCGATTCCGCTCAGAGAGGTCAAATCCTGTTCGATCGCTGACTTCGTGACCTCCAACATCATCTATCGATTTGGAGTGCCTCACGCTATCCTCACGGATAACGGAACCAATTTCCGAGCAGCCGAGTTGAAGAAGTTGTACACCAAGTATAACATTCGCTCGAACCATACATCTCGCTATCATGCGCAGGCGAATGGACAGATCGAGGCGTTTAACAAAACCCTCTCTAACATTCTGCAAAAGATGGTTGGTCAGAACAAGAAGAGTTGGCCGGACAAGCTCCCCAACGCCCTCTGGGCTTATCGGACGACGACTCGCAATTCCACCCAGATGACCCCTTATTCCCTGGTGTATGGAGCTGAGGCCGTCCTGCCCATTGAGATCCAGTTACCGTCCTTGCGCACTGCGGTCTACGACCAGCAAGCGCCGGACAGAGTTGCTGAAGCCCGTCTAGTCGAGTTGGAAGCACTGGATGAGAATAGACTTCGCGCTTTGCACAACTTGGAGAGGCATCAAAGCAGAATGGCTCGAGCTTTCAATAAGAAGGTTCGCCTCCGCTCCTTCCTGCAGGGTGATCTAGTGCTAGCCCTAAGAGCACCAATGATCCCCGGCCGGAAGCCGCCCAAGTTGGAGCCCAAGTGGGAGGGACCGTTTGTTGTCCACAAGGTCTATCCCAATGGTGCGTACTCCCTAGCAACTATGGATGGTGAGCGTGTCACTCCTCCCACCAACGCTAGGTTCCTCAAGCAGTACTTTGTCTGAGTGTGCCCACGTCCTGCACGACGTTAAACTGCATTCGTCCAGGCTACAAGACGTTAAACTGTTCAGAATTCGTCTGCGCTGCAAGACGTTAAACTGCCAAGTGCTTCGTCCTGCATGACGCTAAACTGCACTACGTCCGAGCTACAAGACGTTAAACTGTTCAGCATTCGTCCTGCATGACGTAAAACTGCCCCTCAAGAACTACGTGCGGCTTGATTCCCATCCTTATGGGATACGTAGGACCGCCTGAACATTCATGTTTCAGGCCCAGCCCCATCCTTCGGGAATTTCCATCCCATCCTGGGCCCTTGGTCCATTTGCCTCTGGGTATGTGGCGTATCACGTGCGCGGGGGATTATGTCCTCATTTACGTCGGTTTTCTCACCACGCTGTATGCCCCCCACGTTTGGGGATGCCTTCTGCTCCCCCCTTCTTTTTCCCTCATCGTCCTGCATGACGTTAAACTGCCTCTCAAAGAACTACGTATGGCTTGATTCCCATCCTTATGGGATACGTAGGACCGCCTGGACATTCATGTTTTAGGCCCATCCCCATTTCCCGGGAATCTCTATCCCGCGTTGGTCCTCTGGCCCAAGTTCCCCTTCTTTTTGTGCGAGGCGTATCGCGTGAGCGGGGGATTATGTCCTCATTCACGTCGGTCTACTGGCCGCGCCGTACGCCTCCCCCGTGTGTGGGACTACCTCACACCCCTCATCGTCCTGCATGACGTTAAACTGCCTCTCCAGAACTACGTATGGCTTGATTCCCATCCTTATGGGATACGTAGGACCGCCTGGACGCTTATGTTTCAGGTCCAGCCCCGTCCCTTGGTTGATCACGGGGATCTGCCCTCTTTTGGTTGCTCTCAGGGTGAGTCCTCCGACCCTTTCCGGTGATCTGTTAACATGTTTTGGGTACTTCGGTCTATGACTCGTAGTGTCAGATCCAACCCCGACAAGTCCTGTGTTTCTTGTCAGGCCTCGCGCTTCCTCTTGTTCGAGCCTTCACCCAAAGGGATCCTCGTTAGTGGTTTGGGTACGATGCCTCAGCGCTCTCCTACCGCTCCGGGTCGATTTACCGGCGGGTCTTGGGCCGCAAATCGATACGAATCCTGCGATTGAGCGGTCGATGCTCGTTTGCTTGCCCCGTCTTAGGCTGACGCGATCGGATGTTGTGTTGCGAATGCGTCAGCAACATCCTCGATCGCCATGTCAGCTCTTTCAGGCTCTGAACATTGGTTGCGCAGTCCTCATCACACTCCGCCTTTGTGCGTTGTAGTGGAATCTTGACACTCTTTTCATACTGACCTTCAGTACACCTCTACGCGTTAGGCAGACCAACCAAGGTAATGATGTCGTTCGAGGCTCCCATGATCTGAGCACCAAGGATATATGCGGATATCCTCCCTAAGGTCCATGCGTAGCTGGACCCTCGTCCCCATAAAGAGGAAGGAGTCGCCCGAACAATCGCGTTCTGGGCCCTGTATATCTGGAGGCTAGCATCTCTGCCCCTCGGGTGATGGACATACGCAGGCCCCTATCCCAAAACTCTTCTCCTGGAATCGTGCATGACCGCAAGGCTGGGTATGCTCCCACCTCCGCCGTGTCCGCCGTACCGCGATAGGCGGATTCCTCCATGGTCCGAACCACACGACCTTAAACTGTGTTGTCTGGTCCTACCACACGACCGTAAACTGTGATCGTCTTGGCCGCCCGACGAGAAACGGAACTGCATCGTGATGTTCCCCTCAGGGGGCACTCATGTTGGGCGCTGGTTAATAACCACGCCATTCATCAATGCCTTCTGTGGCTTGATTATTGTGGCGACGCCAGAGATTTCTCAATCACAAGCATGTCGCCGCACAAAGAAAAACCATTCATCTTTAAGGACAAACAAGAAATATCAAATGCCGGTCCTTCTGTGTGCGAGGGTCAGACCCGCACTCTTCCCCGCGCTGGTGCCCGATTGTGTTGCGCCGCGCTTCAAGAACTACGTATGGCTTGATTCCCATCCTTATGGGATACGTAGGAACGCCCGGATGTTTGAAAATTCGGGTCCAGCCCCCCACCTCTTAGAGATTCCCCCTTCTCTGGGGAATCCGCCGCCTTCAGGTCACCCTCAAGGCGTGTTCCTCGACCACTTGCAGTGGTCCACTGGTGTCAAGAGTACTCTGGTCTATTGTCAGGAGGGTCAGGATCCGCTCGGTCAGGTTTCCATCACCTTTCAGGCTTCGTGCTCCCTTTCATTCGGACCCATCGTCTACGCCCTGGGTGGAGCCCCCGTGAACGGTTCGGACACAATGCCTCAGTGCTCTCCCACCGACTCGGGCCGGTACCCCCAATGGCCTCGGGCAGCAAATCGATATGAATCCTGCGATTGAGCGGTCGATGCTCGTTTGCTGCCTCATTCCACCAACGGTTAGTGCGATATTGATGCTGCTTTTCCGCCACGGTCGGCAGTACTCCCATATCGTTACTCTGGTGCCCCCAGTCCTTGAGTGAATGGCCGCATGATTCACATTTCCCACCTTCCATTCTGACCAGGCGAAACCTCGACACCCTTGACACTATCCCTCAGTGCATCTTCACATACCCAGGGGATGGGACCACGATGCGGCGTACTTTGAGGTCCTTATGGTCCGAGATCTAAGACCTTAAACTAAGATCTCTCCTTATGGTCCGAGCTCTAAGACCTTAAACTAAGATCTCTCCTTATGGTCCGAGCTCTAAGACCTTAAACTAAGATCTCTATTTATGGTCCGAGCTCTAAGACCTTAAACTAAGATCTCTCTTTATGGTCTGATCTCTAAGACCTTAAACTAAGATCTCTCCTTATGGTCCGAGCTCTACGACCCTAAACTAAGATCTCCCCCAAACGGGATTCTACGTCCTGCATGACGTTAAACTGCACTCTCAGAACTACGTGTGGCTTGATCTCCAGCCTGATGGAGTACGTAGGAACGCCCGGGCATCTCAACTCGGGTCCAGCCTCAGGGATCGTTAAGTCCCGCCCCTCCTCGTCGCCGGCCGTCTGGCCTGGCTTCTGGTAGAGTGGTGCAGTTGTGATATTCCCCCCGATTCAGCTCGGGATGCCCCACTACAATGGTGGGAAGCGATGGTTTCCTCGTCAAAGAGGTGCTGTCTGAGAATTGGGGTGATTCACGGCCAGATTAGTGCATCCGCCTAATACGCTTTCCCCACGGTGGCGCAATTTTGAGAGCGTTGGATTCTGTCCGAACAATCGTCACTTCACCCCACGCTTCGCATGCCCTGTTGATCTGGATTTCCACCCTTGTGTCTGAAGGAACCCCAAGGCGGTATTCATGATGACATGTGGTCCGCCTCCTGCAATATGAATGATGACCTTCGGTCCGTCTATTGCAGTTGTTATGGTCGATCCACTGTCCGCCTACCGTCTTGGGCATTTCCTGGAAGGCCGACCGTTGTGGATGTCTGGATTCGGGACACACGATTCACCCTTTCTCATTTCCCTATGTTCGGATAAAATCTCAACGCCCCTAGCATTGTCCCGCTCGTGTGTCGGAACAAGTTGGGGGGATAATACACTGATTAGGCTTGAGGTCTCCTTCCCTAGGAACGACCTCCCTCTTTTCTCCAGCAATCCAGGCCCAACTATGGATGCCTGATGCTTGGTTAACGCTCCCGCTAGACAACGAATTGTGGTTGAGCATGTTAAGCCAAAAGATGCAGATAAATATATTGGTTCATACAAATGAATCAAAGTAGCGGAAGAAAATGTTCTGGGAGTGGCAAAACAAAGCCCCTAGGGATTAGCGTGCTGAATGAGTCTCTCTAACGCCGCTACCCTTTGGCTGGCGGCCTCCAGGGCTGCTTCTCGCTCTCTGAGTGCCCTCTCCTCGTCGGCGGTCGCAGCACGCAGTTCGTCGATTCTGGCATGTGCACGCTCCCGCTCGACCTGAATTGTGACCATCTGTTGGCCCGCCTCCGTCAGCTGTACCTGGGCGTCAACCAGCTGGGCTGCTAGTCGCTCCACAAGCTCGGTACATGTTGCGACGAAGGCCTCCTTCTCTGTCGCCTGCCCTTCGAGACGCCGGACTTCCTGCTCCGCCGCGAGGAGCGCCCGCGTGCTCTCCGACATGTCCCGACTTTGTGTGACGTCGGCACGCCGGCAGCTTTCGCGCATCTTTTCGGCCATGAAATCACGGACCGTCAGATGGAGGCGTTGAGCATCAGCTCCCCCGGCACACAGGAAGCGCAGCCAGGTTTGAAGTGATCCCATGCGCCCCAGCCACTCCGATGGGTCTCGCTTGAGGAAGCGCTGGATGCACTTCCACCCCCTGCGGCGTGTTATCCGGCTCTCCTCGGCCACCTCCGCGTCCGAGTCGTCCATCTCCTCGCGGTCGGCAGGCCGGTAGGCAGGGAAGGCAGCCAGCAGGTCTACTTCAGGGTCCGCCCCTGGGAGGTCCTCATGAGGGATAGGTTCCCCGACATCTGGGCGACCTTCTTCTCTCTCCCTAGCGGCGCTGACACCCTCGTCAGCCCCCGACCTCTCTCCGATGTCAGCACCGCCGGCGTCCGCAGCCCCCTGATCAGCAGTTGGTGGGGCCGGCTCGGTTTGGGAAGTCTGTTCCGGAGCAGGCGGCATGTCCACCACTGGTCCACTCGTAGATGGCCCGGGTTCGGCAACCTGACGAGCCTCCAATGTTGAGATCACTGCGCGGGGCATGCCATGGTTAGTCACGGATCGTCAACGGCAGGCACCAGCAGTAAAGTAAGGAGACTTACGGGAGGTCAGAGCGTCATCTTCCGCTATCCCGGCCGCCACAGGAACAGTTGCAGCAGGGGGCCCTTCCGCGCTTGTCAAATCAATAATGGGTGCCTGGCCCCCGCCTTGTCCTGCTGGCGCCCCTCCTACTCCCGCTGAGGACGCCTGACCAACATTCGTGCGCTCCTGAGAAAGATGGAGAAAAGGGTTAGAAGCTTCATAAGAGAATGGATGAAGCAGATTGAGTAGGGATAGAAGCGGACCTCGAGGGGCTCAGTGACATCAACGTCGTCAGAGCCGGCCACCTCGCCGCTCTCCCGCGGACTCCCCTGATGGGATCTTCCCTCGGAGCCTTCATCCTCCCCCATTTCCTCCTCTTCCTCGGAGTCGTTTCTACTGTCGTCTTCTTCCGGCGGCATCTGTTCTGGAGCGGGCTCTAGACCGAGCATCACCTTCACCAGAAGGGATGGCTCCGCGCGTTGACCACGTTGGCGCATGTAATCGTCCATGGCAGTCAGATACGCATACTGCCGGTTGAAGTCCACCCTGTCGGCAATGTGGAGGCGCCCGACCTCTGGCAGATGGATTCCTTCTCTGAGAATCTTTCGCCAGATGGCGTCGGTCCCCAGTGACTGCCGCAGGGTCATCCAGGCCGACCACAGCGCCGGGAAGACTGCATCGTGGGAGGGTTCGAGCAGACGTCTCACCTGCTTCCCGGGACGCTCTTCGACCACCACGCGTGCCCCCTCTCTGGGCGCCGAGGTCGTAGCGGCAGCTCGCGATGTGCCCGCCGCCGAAGTCCCTGCCCGCGCCGGCTCCGCTGCTTGGCGCGCCTCCGTTCTCCCCCGTGTGGCGGCGCCTCGCCTCCTTCCTTGACGCCCGGTCTCCGCACGGGTAACCTCGAGCCGCCGAACTGGCTTCCGTAGAAGCCCCTCGGGGTACGTGATGGCCCAGTGTTCGGCATACTCGGTTGCCAAGCCTGCGTCAACCCCGGTAGGAGGGAGAGTGATGACGTCGCCAGAGCCGAAAGCGGCAAACATCAGCCACATCTGGCGAAGGACGCAAGGGTTCGTCTCCTCCCGGACGGCAGTGAATACCCTCTTCGGCATCCGCTGAAGGCACCCGAACTGCCTGGCGAACCGGGCTGGCACGTAAGGCTCGCAGATCACCTTCCCGTAGATCCGAGCCACGAGCACCCCGCCCCGCTTATTCAGGAAGTATTCATGCTGCTCCAGCGGACCCTGCCCGTTGTCGATCATTTGGCCAACGGGAGTGGGGAACGGACTGAAGTTGAAATTGGCATGATTGCCAATCCGAATCCTCACGCCGTCCTCACTTAGGGTCATCGGAGCGACCCCCGCGATGTTCAGCAGGGAGGGTCGCAGGCCGTTTCCCGGAGGAATGATGGCGTTCGGAAACGTGTACCCACCGAGGTGAGCAGCCACCCAGCCGTGGAAGAACTGAAAGGGCCCACAGATCCTTCGTGGCGACCCCCCTCGTGAGATGCGTCCCAGGATGGCATACAGCCTCGCCAGCACTGGGACCCCGAGGTTGTATCTTTTGTTGGCGGCCATAGCGCCCGCCACCGCCAGTGTCGCCGGGCGAACGCCCATTCTCGCGTCCCGCACTGGCAGGAGCCACCCACTCAGAAAGGCGGCCAGGAACGCCACGTACCGGACATTTGGGTCCCGGGCCTCGATGACGCGGTACCCCCATGAGCGGTAGTCACCCGTCTCCAGGACCCGCCAGTACGACCCGTTCCGGCTCCTCTGAGCTGCGGTCGGGCACCGCTTCCCCCTGCCTGGCATCTTGACCGCCGGGTCATGCTCCAAGAACTGGCCGAACCACTCCTTTTAGGCTATGTCCTTCTGGAAGTCTTTGATCCCGAGCCGCTGCGTAGCCAGGTCAAGCAGATGCCAGGTCAGGATGGGAGTCCGTGACCTGTCCTCCCAGGTGTTCTTCGGTGGCAGGAACTCATCGTATTGGTAGCCCTCCAGCGGGATACCTCCGATGCAGTGGATGTCCCAGAGACCGATGCCGACCTCCCCATGGTGAAGATGGAAGGTGTTGGTATCCGGAGACCATCGGGTGAACAGCTCCGGCCCGAGCTCGGACTGCTGGTAGAAGTGGAACTGCGACGTCCACACCGCCTCAAACAGGCCGATGTACCGCAGCTCCTCTGCGAAGTGATCGCAAGTGTGGCGTACCCAGAACGCCCAGGCCCACTCGCTGGTGAAATTGCCCCCAGACCGCAAGTCCCAGTCCTTCAGCCAGCCCTTGGTGTCGTCAGTGACACTCTGGCGATATGTGCTCGAGTAGAGGGCTGGAGAATTCTCCGCAGTAGGCTCACCCCCGTCAATGGTTCGCGTCCTCGGGTTCATGACATAGACGTCCAAGTGTCTGGTCTCCCTGGCAGGATGCCCATTGTTGGTGATGTTATAGCGGAGAAGCTCGTCCTCCCGGGTCACCCAGGTCCGCGGCGCATCAATCTCGAACCCTGGCACCGGAACCTCATCTAGGATGCCGAAGTTCCAGAGCGGCAGGTTGTCCGACAGTGGATATGTCTTCTGGGCCGGCGTTAGTAAGTCGAACAAGGATTGATTGTTGGAAACAATCTCCTTGGCTCCGTAAACCTCCTCGTTCGTCGCCATCTCAGCCCTGCGAGTGGCGGCATCCCCCTCATTTCCTCTGTGCGCGGCCATCTCAGAAGTTTCGGGAGTCGTGCGGGTTAAGGGATGAAGCGTGCGGGATCGGACGAGGCTGGTAGAGAAGTTTGAAGGTTGGCGCACAATCCAAGTGGACAGCGCGCAATTGGGAAGAATGTCGCGCAAAGTTCCGGGTTTTCGCGCAAAGACAGGCGAATTCCGGATGGTTTTGCGCGCCGATCGGGCGAATTTCGCGACCGGAAAAGGAAATTTCGCGCTCGAGAGCGTTGAAATTTATCGGGCGGAAGGCCTGTGTACGGAACGCGGAACCCTGGACCCCTATTTATAGACGAGGCCGGGATTCCACGCCGCGCGGAACGTTCGATTGCGCGACCGCGGCTGCGAATTGCGCGCCCGACGCCCCTTTTTGCGCGCCTATGTCCCGCGCAGCCCATGACTTCGGCATTCCGGCGTCTCCCTCGGAACCCGATCGTTGCGACCTCTCGCCGATCAGATTCCGAGGGGGGGGGGGGGCTTTTGTAGACGCCGGAAAAGTCCGTTGTTCCCAAACGAAGCTCCGGATGCGGAAAGCGAAGTGATATTTGGAGTCAGAGGCACGTTCCGGAGGGCCTGGAGGGTTTGCGCGAAATTGCAGAGCCCCGCGCGCAAAGTTGAGTCACGGCGCGCAATCCTTCCGGGATGCGCGCAATCGGCAGGGTCGGCGCGCAATTTTGCGCGGCCCGAGCTCCCGCGACTCCCTTGCGCGCCGGGTCCGGATTCGGCGCCAGCGAAGGGAATTCCGCGCCCGCGAAGAGAATTCCGCGCCCGCGTCCCGAATTCCGCGCCCGGGGTTGCCTATAAATATAAGGCGACCCCCGACGTTTTGAAGGTTGCCAGAATCCGAAGCGTCGCTCGTTCGCGCAATCCAACCCCTTCCGCGCGCAATGCCGATCTTCAGGTGACCTCCTTTCTTTCGCGCAATAGAGTCTTGGGGTTCGCCTTCACGCGCAATCCCCTTGGCTCCTTTCCTTTGAATAATCCTTAACCCGAAGGCCTTTGCGCGCAACAGAAGCCTCTTGCGCGCAATTGCCCCCGGGTGCGCGCAATCCAACCCGATTGTGCGCACCCCCATCTTCAAAGTGGCCATTCGTTAGAGAATGAGCCGTTGCCCCCGCGAGCTGTCCGAAGCCTGGTGCGCGCAATCTCAAATCATCCGCGTGCAAAGGGCCGGCCCAATTGCGCGCCAGCCCGCCGTTTTGCGCGCCGTCCTGCCGTTTTGCGCGCAAAGCTCCTCTTTTGCGCGCAATCCGCCAGGGTCGCCCCCCTTGACCCCATGAGGGTACCCGCCCGCGTGGCGCCCGATGATTTTCATCCTGGGTGCCCGCACCGTGCGTTGTCATTCCGTGCGACCCTCCAGGCTTGCGCGAAGTGACACGGACCCACCGGCGGCCACCAACGTCCTGCACGACGTTAAACTGCATACGTCCAAGCTGCCCGACGTTAAACTGCCTAGCATATCGTCCGCGCTGCAAGACGTTAAACTGCCAAGTGTTTTGTCCAGCATGACGTTAAATTGTACCACGTCCGCGCTGTAAGACGTTAAACTGCCAGGCACCTTCGTCCTCAACACACGACGTTAAACTGTACTTCGTCCGGCAAGACGTTAAACCGTCCGCTTCGTCCTCAACACACGACGTTAAACTGTATTTCGTCCGGCAAGACGTTAAACCGTCCGCATCATCTGATCCCGTGCCTCGCACGCAGGGTCCCCCCCGGTTTGGATGTGGCCCCCACCCGCTCGTCTCTGCAGGGATGTCGGGATTGCCCCTCTTTAGGGACGATTTAATGGGAGCGGCTTTTCCCTACGGGGGTAGGGTATTACAAACCCTTAGTTTCTTGTGGGGGGCTGCACATGTGTATCTCCATTGCGCTCCCCCACCGCCGAAGCCAGTAGAGGGTGTGACTGGGATCGAGGTGTCTCCTACTTTCGGTCCAAGTCCCTTCCAACTGAGTTTTGCCGCTTCCGGGCTGCCTCAAGTGCGTAAGTCCTGACAGAATGAACTACGTGGACTTTGATCCCTGTCTTCTAAACAGGGTACGTAGGAAGCCTCCCTGAGGTTCAAGCCCACCACCTGGTCGTCCCGGTCGTATTCACGTCGGTTCGTCCATCAGTGGACCCCTCCAGGGTCCACGCTTGCGTCGATTCACCTATGAATCCGCCCCTGTGGGAGACTGCCCGTGTGTATCTCCACTGTGCCTCCCCACAGCCCCTTTTTCCATTTCTCCTTTCATCGTCCAGCATGACGTGAAACTGTGATCCACCCGGCCGTTCCATCCCCCTCTGTGTGAGGTGGTTCGGTTCAATCCTCCGCCCGGCGGCCTCGACCCCTTCGTGAGTCGGCTTGCCGACGTCCAGCATGACGTTAAACTGTATACCCGAACTACGTTGACTTTGATCCGTGCTAACGTGCGGTACGTAGGAAGCCTCTACGGGGTCCAAGATCTTCACTCCATCATCCATCCTGATCCTTACCCGGGCCGCCACATCCCAGTGGGGTCATGCCATTCCATTCCACTCCACTTCACTCGGGAAGCCGCCCATGTGCTGGCCCCAGCGTCGGAGGTTCCCCGCAAGGGGTTCTGTCATCTGGTCCACTCCTCGTGTTGATCAGTCCGATGCCGTCCCCGCTGGACGTTAAACTCGCGGCATACCCCGTGTTAAACATGGGAAGCTGAGGAAAACCTCAGGTAACACAGTTCCCCGCACCCAGTGCGGGATGCCTCAGGCCATCACGCCTTCGAGAAGCCCTATTAGGGACGGAAGACAGACGTGCAGAGCCGCAGTGTTACGACACGCCCCCAGCACCCAGAGCCACCCGGCCTTCTCACCGCAGGTTGCTGCCCCGACCAGACTCCTTGGAGCGTCCGGGCGGAAGCAGCATAATTAACCGGTGTCCATGAAGATATGGCGCCGGGAACGAGATTCACGAACATTCTTAAGTCTATGAGGGAGACCCGGATTAGGCGACGAGTTCCGAGGAGACGTCCAAGGAAGGAGGAGCCGACATCCCATCATCCCGGTTTCGATCAAGGAGCAGACGCCCCTGAATAAGGGACGGATGCCGCCCGCCTTTGGAAAGCGGGACTGCGGGACCACAAGCCGCGCGCCCATCCCCTCGGGTTGACGGGTGCACGCGCGAACGCGTCCTGGCGGAACAGCGTAACCCGACGCACATCCGCACCGAAACAAATGGTGAGGTAAATTCTCAAGTGGAATGCATATTTATGAAAAGATGAACAATGTGGATAAAAGAGGTAGAAAATCATTAATTGAATTATATATGAGGATTGATTCTAGTATCGGTGAAATTTAAATATGTTTTCTACATTTTTTTATTCAAAGTTATGGATATATTATTTATAAGTTTATTTAGTTGAATATTTTCCTTTTTAGAGTAGGGATTATGTTAATTAGATGATGTGAACGTTCATGAGGGAAAGAATATGTTTATGTTTGGGGGAGTTTGATGTGCCCAATTTATGCATACATTTTCATACATTCCATTAATTATAAAAAACAAATCACGGGATATATGTCATTTTCAAGATAAAATTCTTTAATTCAGTGTTCATAATTATTTTCAGGTATTTTCCAGAAAAAAATTAATAATAATGAAATTCTAAAACAAAGATTAAAATATACATAATTTGTACTTTATACACGCACCGTGTTCTATTTACTAGACATAGATCGAGTTGACCAAGTACCCACCCATATAGCCTATCAGTGATCACACACCACGTGCATCCCATTAAAATGTCATGTCTTCCCTCCTAGATGTAGTTGGTGGCTGAATCCGATACTACAGGTTATGTGGTTAGGAACTAGATGTTATATACCCCAACCAACCAACCACGGATGCGTTTAAAGTCATTGGGTGACTTAAAGGATCACCTACCACTAGAGAAAATAAGGCCAAACCAAGTTGACCTGAGTACATGGAGTTTAATTTAGGATACCCGCCATGTAGATTGATGGTCTACAAATAAAAGGGAATACCTCCATGTTTGTGTTCAGACATCTAGGGGAGGTGATGCCACTCTTCTTTTTGATCATCCGTCAAATCCAAATTATAATTTTAAATTTTGTTTTCATTTCAATTTTATTATAATTATTCCCATGCCATTTTTCCTATCATATCCATGGTAGGGATTATGTTTCGACTCAATCCACACACTGTGACCTTGATCATAGAAGATGGGTTTTCCCCATGTTGGGTGTTTTAATAATGATTGTGCATTATTTGTAGTAAAAATCCCAATTTTTTGTTTTTATTATGATTTTTTTACAACTTCTAAAAAGAAAAAGTGCCTTATTTACTGTTTCTATCATATTAGACCAAGAATGACACTAATGTTGAATACTGAAGGAGATATATTGGGCGAATGCATGACCATGGGGTGAGCATGTTGCAACATTTTTTTATGGTAAAAAACAAAACATGTTTAAGTATTTAATTATTATACCAAGAAAGTAACCTTTAAATTTGTAATTATTTTTCGTTGGACCATGAAATAAAATTTTAATGAATCCCCATAGTAAATAACCTTCATTAATAAAATTAATTCATTTGAATGATGATTACCATAAAACATGTTCATAGTTTCAAACCCAACATGATTATTTTATTTCTATTCTATTCTCCTATTGTTCTTATATTAATGGTCACAAAATGATTCACTTTTGATTGTACCCTTAACTCTTCTTGTACAAAAAATCAATCAAGACTCTCTTAATTCACACAGGTTTATTTATTTCCCATCCTCCCTATGGAATCGACCCTGGATACCACTAGCTACATAGTAGTTGGGTTAGAAGGGAAGGATGAATTATAATTTTGATTGTTCCTTGTGATGAGAGTGGTTCCAAATTATGGAACCATTACTAGGGAGGGAGACAAAAAGAAATAGTGCAAGTCTGGGTTAAAGGTTAGTCTAACCATAGTTTTTCGTTTTTTATTTTATACTTATTTATTCTTTTTCATGGGACCCTTGACTTGCTTCTATATGGATATTTATTCAACTGGATGTTGGTATGATCCGCCAAGAGAGTATTCTTACTTGTATTATCTAGATCTATCATACCCCTACCTAGAAGAGTATCACCCATACATGGATGATTGGTTCCAATATGAAGAACACCCATGTACATTCTTCACCCCATCCTTCCCTTCTTCACATTTAGAACTATTATCAGCTAATACCGAAAAGTTATTATCAATGATGGAGGCATTTACCACATGACTGTTGGACCAAACAAAATGGATGGGATGACTTAGAAATATGGTAAAATAGAACTCTAAGATAATTTTAATATGAATCCTCTGGTTGAGTTCGAGTATGGTTGTTCAAATATTTTTTCAACTAAGGAGAAATGTTATGATGTGGGTCCCACCTATATTTCATTAAAAAATAATAATTTTATTTTTCAAAAAAATAATTTGAATAAGAGGACATATCAATTCATGTTAATACAAGACATTATCACATATTTATTTATAACCACTCATTTTATTATATACCAATTCTGGAGGAATCTTGTGATTACTTTTATGTCATTTTCATGTCAAAGTAGTAACCTCAGAAGGTGGAGGATGTAATTGATCACGCCAAGACCATGTCCACCTTTGGAATCTATTGGCCATATTGTAGGGATATTACAAGCCACCACCTGATGGTCAAAAATCATGGAACTATGATGAGGGAACCTGACACATGTGGTGGTTTGTAGAGATAAAGACACACCCTCTTTCAGATTATGGGTATGTACCCCTAATTCTGGTCTAGAAAATGACCTAAAAAAGGAACTCTGCTGGGAGTCAACTCAACAATTCCATTTCTCTCTTTCTTCTTTTTTTGTATTTAATAAATACACAGTGTGTATGTATACTCAGAACATTGTGTACTCCCTTCTCTTATATGCATTGTTCCAATAAGTAAAAAATGACCAAACACGTCATTGGTGTCTTATTAGACGATGTGTATTTTTATTTTTTACTATATATTTTGAAATATATTTGAGTATAAGTATATTTTAATTATTTTAATATACATGGATGTGGTATGTGTGGATGACAAGGTCCTGGAATGTATTTGAGCCATTAATGGTTTGAATCCCCCCATGCCTATCTTCATTATAGAGATCGTTCATTTTGAACCTGTGTTTTTATTAAATGGAATGTGATGTATTTTCAAAATAATGTAAAATTATTATCAAAAAAAGAAAACCCAAGGTGGGTCTTAATCGGTTGGTTGGGTTGTAAACCACAAATCCAAAAGACCTGGATTCAAATCTTGAAATCCAGCCCAGTTTCATTGGTTTTCATTTTAATAAAATCACACATCATGCATTTAGATACATTTTGTGTGCATCATATTTTCTTATCACCTTAAAACAATTTCCAAAATATGAAATCACATGTGGGTGAAGTGGGTAGATTAGAAAACTTGTAGCCCATGGTTTAAAATACCCAGGTTCGATCTCAACAAATCTTTCTAGTTCATTTTAATCATTAAAAAGATAAATCTAGAGGTCATGTTGTTTTATTTTTTCTAATTTATTACTACACCAATAATATATGTATATAATGTTAGTAAAACAATGTAGTACTAAAAACTCCACTCTAGTGGTTGAGTGATTTTGTTTGGAATGACCGATCACCAGTTCAAATCGTACCCCATGTACCAGACTGAAGTGTGTAGTTCTCCTTTTCAAATTTAAAAAACATGATGTGTATTTCATTGAAACATTTCATGTATTGTTTTATTATTAACTTGTAAATATAATATATTACGTATATTTATTTTTTAAATTATAAATAACAATTATTATATAGTTTACTATAATAATTATATTTCTATTTTATTAAAAAAAATCTATACATTTCTTGTTAAGAGGTGAGAAATCCATGTAGTCTAGCTTTAAATATGAGATTACCTAACTAGGAATTGCTCATGCCAATACCCCTCCATGATTTATCCCTCTCCAAGGATTCTCTTATACACTGTTGAGAACCCATCCTCCAATCCATCGTGTCACATAATTTCTAGCCCGGATATCACTTCCATTTTCATCCTCGATTAGGGTATGCCATTTTTTCACCCTCTATTTCAATATTTCAGTCACCATTATGGAGCTTTTTTGGATAATATGACAATTTGGAACCCCACTTACAATACACAAGGTCAATGAATAATATACATCATGTACATGATGTACACATCCATACACACTATTTTTTATAAAAATTCGAAAGCACATGGTGTGTATGTTTTGTACACACCATATACAGTTCCTCAACCTAGCCCTTATAAGAAAAAAATATACTGGGACCACTTGGACCTAATCCCATGTATACACACACGAAATGTATGTTAGGTACAAATGGTGTTCCTTGTTCTCCAGGAGTAGTCTGTGTGCAAGGGTGTACACCCAATGGAATCCATGTTTTAACACACGCCGTGTAGTACCTATACACGATGTGTTTCATATTTCACAACCCCATAAAGTTGAGTCTATGTATGGTCACTCACAAATCCGACACGCCATGTTCTCACACACAGCGCGTATACCTTCTAACATGTTGTGTACTTGAAATTTCTTGAACACATTCCTAATTGGGGTGTTTATACAAAGTACATAATTTCCTCACATGATCATACTACACACCATGTACCCTGGATCTACATGATATGTGCTTTTATTTTTATAATTTATCACTTTTCATTATTATTTTTCTCCTTATTTACTTTTTTTGTTTTACTTTCTCTATATTTCAGCTATGGAAGATCAAGATCATGCTAGGGGGGATCGTCTCATGCCTGTTATTAAGGGAATATACCCACTCAATGTCGGATCCTACATTGGCCTTCTACGACACCTTATGTGGCAAGACTCTTCTAGTCTCCTAGCCGATGTCCTAGGTGATGCTTCCAACTCTTTTACCTACACCATCATCTTCACCACGTACTGGTCCTACTACCACCTCATTCACAGTTGTCTAGGGCTCCAGTAAAACAACTTTGACATCCAACGTGGCACCTTTGGAGCCATCCATGACTTCATTGGATCCTACTATGCCCACACCTTGATATAAAGTAGGAATAAAACCTACAGTAGCTCCGACAACAGCTACTCCATCCACTTCCAATGTAGATGGGACTGCCACCTTGGTCATTGCGGCCCCACCTCAGCCCATACCAAGACCTACCTGACCTCTGCCATAACCCTTCCTGGTATTTGATGAGGGTAATCCTATGTGAGATAGACAAAAACAACTTTCATCAGGCATAATCTAGTTGGGAGGCAATTTCATAGATTTCATAGTTCCCCAGTGCCTTAGTGTCTGGGAGGATATTCAGGAGCTCTACGATCACACACATATTTTAGACACACTCCAGGCCAACACTCCTACCTTTTGAGATTTATATTTGGAGTTCATAGTGACCTTCTTATTAAATGGGACCACCTTACTCCAAAACATACCCAATACAGCTACCCCATTTAGATTTGGGGTGGTTGGAAGACACTAAAAACTAACTATGGTAGAGTTTGGTCAAGGGTGAAACTTCTACCCCCATCCTCCCACCCCACCTCCTGTGACCACCCTCGCCTTCCTTGAGTGCTCTGATCACATTTCCATGTAGTGGGAGATTTTTGGGATTGACTATAGGTATAATAACACTTATCATAAGTGAATTATAATTATTTCCCCTCCTCTTCAATTCATTCATCGGTTCTCTAGAGCCATATTTTTATAATTCTATAATGACATGGGTGTCGTGTCTAGCCGGGACAAGTAGCTTATCACTTGTATTGTCTGGTACGAGCACCCTAACCTCCCTTGTCTTATCACCTCCTACTTCCACTCCATTATCCATGGTCATTAGGGATTCCTTAATGAAAGATTTTATGTTGCCATGTTAGAACACTACTTGGGGATTTTGATCCATCTCTGCCTAAAAATTACTTATGATCTCCCCTTCATATGGACTTACTCATGCTTACCAACCAGAGGATGGTTGAGTATTGTGGGGATGGATTTGTGATCAGGTAGAATGCCCAATATTTTGTTGGTGTGAGAGATTACTAGCTAACACCATTGGTGTTGTTGATCTGGTTCAAACCCATCAACCAGAAGAAATCTTCTACACCCCACCCAACTTATTCCTCCTGCACATATTCCTCCACCATCATGTTTTCTACTAGAACATCCACATCCACACCTCTATGTGCACACTCATATGACCCCCCCTCCCCCATGTCCTTCCATCTAGTCGTGATGTAGTGCCTCCTGGATTATATGGCTCAGACACTTTCATGGGTCAAACAGATATTGGGGACACTTTTTTAGCATCAAGTCTTTCTATTACACCCAGAAACATACTCTTTTATCTAATCCTCTTCCTTCAAAATAATAAACATCGTTGAAATAATTGGACAAAAATTTTGTTCTTCTATCCATAACTGCACTAGATATTGAAACTACTACTTCCCACCATCATGTTCCAGTCCAACATCCCACATAGAGTGCCAATCCCATGCCTAAATATCCCACTATTTCAGCTATCATTACAGATGTACCCATTGTATCCACCACTTGGAACACAGATCCCAAATATCCTTATTCTTTTACCGTTAATCCTACTCTTTTGAATCCCCATATTACCAATGATGCCTCTTCTATGGACACACCCAGACTGGTTTGTGCATAATTTTTACATTATATATTTCTATTTGGATTTAATCCTGTGATTTGATGGTGTATGTTCATACAAATTACTTTTTTCCATTTCATTGATAGGAATAGGTAATCTGGAGCGACATCAGTATCTCTTTTTGACTACTTCCTTTCTTTTTGTGCTCTTCCTAGGGGGGAGTATTTATTTTCGACTGTATTTTCATTTTTATTTTGTCAATACTTCGTTCACTACTTCCAGACACCCTAGACTACTTGTGATTTCCCACAACCTATTCATCTCCTTAGCGACACACTTAGAGGACCATGCGTAATATTATGTGTGGGGAGAGTCTCTAGAAACACTAGTCTTTTCCCTTAAACTGATTCTAGATTAATCCTTGATAGATGGAATATTTTAATCTGCATAAATTTTTTGACTAATTATAATTATAAATAATAAATATATATTTGATAATTTTAGAAGTTACATGCTTATTTTGAATTTAAAAGTAATCTAAAATGATTTTTTATGTAGTTTTATTTTTTATTCAAATTCGTATACTTTTACATTTATTTGACTACTCATTTTTATTCATGTGATGATCTAATTTACCCTTTATTTCATCTATCCCAAGAGGTATTCTAAGTCTTTTGACATATTATTTTACATACCCTCTTTCTTGAGAGATTCCCATGATATTTATAAATACCAAAACATGTGAGTTTTTCTCTTCAAAACATGAATATTATGAAAGAATCTAAAATGATTATGATATTTGATTGTTTTTCATCCCCTTTTGACCTTGATACCAAGATTACACCTAAACTTTGTGAACCCCTTAGAAAACATGAATTTCCATGATAGGAATCCACATAAAAAGACTATTTATCCTTTCTACTCTAGTTATTTTTATAATTTTTCCTGATTATTTATTTGTGCTTTAGAGAGGGTATTTGGAAATTCATGTTACATTTTACTGAACAACCATGAAATTAAGTGTGGGGGAGAGTGCCTCTAGTTAATTTCATAAGAACGGTTCCAAAACATGATTCAAAGTATTATTAGTGGTCCCATTCTTCTTAAAAACTATAAGGAAACAAAAATATAGAAAAAATATTTGAACAAATTAAAAAGAGGGACCAGATTCAGTCATTACACTTTATTGATTGTTTAAGGACCCATGCTGGAAAGGGAATATCATAGTGACGATACACTTTGAGAGATTTTTTTGGGGATGATATTTTCATTATGATTTATTATTGAATATCATTAATTTTTATTCAATGATTTAGCCACATTTTTCAAGACTCTTCGATTAGTTATCATATCATTACCTACCTACCCAATACCTCAGAATAATTTGAACCTTTTTAAAAGACCTCATGATTTTTGTGATTTTATTTCTAAAGTAGATAAATAGAATAAATTCAAGCATATTGATAGAATTAATATACTTTATATTGATCATAAATCTGATTGAATAATCTTTAGTGATGTGTGTGGTAACTTTAGGTTCATTTAATCATAAAGTGGCATCTGTATTTATAAAAATTTGAATAATGTAAACAAAAGAAGATGATAATATTTAATTGAATTATATAAGAAGAATTATAATAGTATCTTTGAAATTGAAAAATGTTTTGTTACTTTTAAAAATCCTCTTATATGGATATAGTATTATAATTATAATTTGTTGAATGATTCCCTTTTTAGAGTATGGATTCTGTAAATTGGATGCTGCAATTTTTATTGAGGGAATGAAAATGATTATTTGGGGGAGTTTGATGTTACAAATTTATGTATACATTTTCAAACATTACATTGTGTATAAAAACATATTTTCACTAGATATACGTTGTTTTTAAGATAAAATAATTTAATTCAAGTTTCACGATGATTTTTAGGTATTTTCCATCCAAATTAAAAAATCCAGAAATATCAGAAAAATGATTCAAATACACGCGGTGTGTACTTTATACACATGTTCTGCACAATTTCCCACACATGGATCATCCATAACGAGTTCACACACATGTAGCCGGCCAATGATCACTCCTGTGTACAACCCATTCACACACCATGTCCATCCTCTTATATGTGATTGGTATCTGAAGATGATACTATACACCATGTGGGTGGTGCTACATGCCAGGTAACCCCACCATCCTACTGCTGACACATTGAAGGCCATTGGGCAGGTCGGCAGATCACCTACCAATAGAGAAAACATGAAAAAATCAAGTTGAACTGATTACAAGACATGTACATTAGGTTATACATCTTCTGGTGTTAATGTTTGTAAAAAAGAGGGAAGCCTTCCATGTTTGAGGTTGGACATCCTAATCGAGGTGTTTCTTCTCTTCTATTCGATCCTCCCTTGAATCCAAATTCTAGTTTTCAATTTTTTTTCATTTCTATTTTAGTGTAATTCTTCCCTTACCCTAATTCCTCTTGTATCTATAATGATGATTTAGTTTCGACTCAATCCACACACCATGACCATGGTCATGTGAGGACATTTTTCCCTATATTTCTGTCTGTAATAATGGTTGTGCATTATTTTTAATTGAAATCTCCTGGTTTTGTTTTTATTATAACATTTGTTTCCAACTTATTTAAAGAATCAAATGACTTATTTACCATTTGTTTCATATTGGTCCCATAATGAATATAATGTAAAAAACGATAGGTGTTTCAATAAGAGAATTCATAACCATTAGATGAGCCTATTGTGGCTTGTTTTGGGACAAATAACCTAAACATTTTTATGTAGTTAATACTAGAGTGGGGAATTAACATTTAAATGTTTAATTTTTTCCCTTTAGACCAAGAAACAGTAGTTTTATTAAATCCCATAGGTAAATAACTCTAATTAATAAAATCTATGATATATATTTAAGATTGTAATAAAACATTATCAGATTTATAACCCCAACACGATTGATTTTTGTTTTCTATGTTCTTCTATTGTTTTAATTTTACTTTTCAGAAATCTTTTTACTATGGATTATTCCATTCACTCTTTTTATCTAGAAAACAAATAATGGAATTTGTGATTTTCACTGGTTTCTTGATTTTTCATCCTCCCTATGGGATGGACCCCAACATCTACTAGCAACCTAGTAGTTGTTTTAGAAGGACACATTAAATTGTTATTTGGACTGTGCCTTGTGATGGGAGTGGTACCACCTATATTAAAAAGGACGAATGTATGGATCATCATCCCTAAGTTACTTATTTAACCATGTGATATGTGCATATAAGTGTATGGTTAAAGAACCATACATTGGAAGGAACCCAACACTATGTAGTTCAACCCTACATGTGGTATTTATTCATTATATGAAGGAACCCTACATTTTATTTTTCAATAAATTTGTTTTAAATCCACGATAGTGTGATTTTGGTAATTGTTTTATTAATATTAAAAATTGTTATAAATATTTTTTGAGACCAATTAAATGGATCACGTGGAACACATTTAATCATTCCCATTTATAAGGATGTTATGAATATATTTGAATCATTTGATATCAAATATTCCTTATTAATTATGCTGGTATTTTTTATGAACAATTTCAACTATATTTAAATATTTTTTAATTGATTTAGATATGGTTTTTAAGTTGATTAGAGATGATATTATTATGGATATACTCTTTAAGGAGTTATTCAAATTATTTTTAATGCGTTCATTAAATATTCATTCTATAGGAATAAATAAGAAATAGTGATATGAAATTCTTGGTATATTTTAAAGGCTATTGACTATAATTGTTTTGGGTATTCTAAAGAAGAGGTATATTGTTACAACATCTGGATGTTTATTCTATATATATATATCTCTCTTTAGATGAAAAACAATATAAAACATAGAAAAGTGGAGACGTGAATACTCTATTAAAATGATCATGATGAAAATATTTATACTAAATATCAACGCTTTTGAAGATAGAATTGAAATTATTTGTTCATTTTTATTCTCTCATTGTGTAAATATGAAGGAATACTATGAAGTTTTTTTCTAATCTATTTGATGACGTTTAAAGATGAAGATTCCTTGTTTTCATTAAATATTATTTTGTTACTATTGTTGTGTTATATGGAAGATTTGATTTCATCTGTCAGTTGTTGCTGAAACTATGAGCTAATTATATTTCACAACAACCATCATATAATATATTTCATTTTGATTTTCATCTACTCAGACTCAATAATAGTTGAGTGTTAGCTTCATAGATTAATATTTAGTTATTTATGGTTTCCTTTAAAAGAAACAGAAGGACCTATAAAATCCTTGTAAGGTTTCAACTGCCTACACTTATTTTGGGATTAGAAGGTCTTATGATAATAGAACAAACAATTTAAAATAAACTATCTCATGTAGTAGAGAATTATAAGAGGTGAATCGGGAATTTTTGTTCCTTGATCCACTATAAATCCCAGTGTTCTTTTTTATTTATTTATTTACAATGCTCGTTTGACTTTAAGAGAGAAGGAAAGGATGACTTCATTTCAAGAAGGATGTTTTAATTTTATAATGTTTTTAAATGGAAACAATTCAATCCCCAATTGTTTATTCACCATATACATTTTGACCTAACTGTATACACACCACACAAAAGTAATGGTTTGTGAATAAAGCATGTGTCTTATAGAAATAAAAATTGAGGTGAAATACCCTTACCTTGTGTTTTGAATTTTTTAATACTCATTCAAAACATGATTATAATAAATATAAATATATTATAAATAATTTATAGGACCATATTATTATATATAATACTATATTTTTTATCATTACCTTATATTACCCTATGGTAAACAATCATAAGTTAAACATTCACTTCGGGTAATATTCAATGTGTTCTTCACACGTGTCTTAATTTTTTATATTTTTAGTCCTTATACTTATATCAGGATCAAAGAACATAAAAAATGATATAAATATTATATATATTCATTATTTTTTTTAACATAATCTATAAAATCTATAAATATGAAATATAATATACCTTTCAGGGAGATGTTAAGTCATATGTATGCAAGAAAACTATTTCTATTTTTATTTTCATATTGAAAGAAATAAATAAAATGACGTATAGGTATAAAAAATCATTAAATTATATTTATAATATAATATATATCATAAAAGTTCACTAAAACCATTATTAAAACATTCTATGTAGAATGTGAATGAATCACATTTATTTAAGGGGCAGCAGTCCACACTTCCTCAAACAAAATTATCATACTTACACAAAATGGGAATTAAAAGTGAAATTCGTTTTAAATGCAATAAAGAATCATAAATACATAATAAATATAACATATAACATATATAACCATAGTTTTAACCATAATTTCCACAATTATAAGTGGTAAACTAAAAATAAACAATCATTATTTAGTGATGTGGTAATTCTCCGTACTCATAAATAGTATATTCTTTACACATTAGATATAGGTGTCTATTTGTATTGTTTAAAACCATATCACAAAATATCATAGTATATTTATTATTCTTATTTTTATATATAATCAATGAATAAAGTCACTGGATGGGGTGGATAAAGAAAATTAAAGAAACGAGCTTGAGAGATGGCCTTACCCCCTTAATGAGGTAACTCCTTTTGGTTTGTGCCCAAAGGATTCCTTGAAATAAATTCATCCTAGAGGTAGGATTCAAATAGAAATGGGGGTATTTCGGTAAGTGTATTTGGAATATAATAGTTGAATCTAAGTGGTTTTTGAGGTGTGATGATGAGGGGGAGTTGGGGGCCTTTTATATGGAAGGAGGAGTGGCACTCTTGAAAATTTTTAAAGAGAGAATTCCCCAAAAACGTTTCATGTTTTAGGGATCCAATAATGATCCCAATTCAAAAAATGGTAGTATAAGGTCTAAATATGGCCATAAAATTTATTTTTTAAAATTTTATAGGTTGTTTTGGGACTTACATTTATGGTTTAGTCCCTTGATAAAATTAATTTAACCTTAATCGATGTAAATAATTTTAATAATTGTCACTGTTAATTTTTGTAAAAAAACTAAGTTGACCATATTAGAAATTATAAATTATTATGATTCCTAATATGATATCCATTTTTTCTAATTATAATCACATAATTGTTTTAAATTAATTTAAAATTATTCTCGTAGTCGGGGCCCACAATGCATTTTTAAAGTAAAAACATTCAAAAGTTTTCTATGTTTTCTAGCTAATTTCAATGTGAAATTGGTCACAATGAAAAAATTGTATTAATTGGTTAAAATTTTATATAATTAATCAATGAAAACAACTTAAAATATAATTTATACTTCTAAATAAATTAGATGAAAAATCATTTTTTAACTAAAATTCCGTATTTTTAACTATTCATTTAAAAAATGAAACCTCACTGAAAAATACCAAACATTTTCATTCCTTAATTTTTATGTTTAAATTATAAAATTGATTTTTATTTTTTACATTTTATTTCTATAAAAGATCCCAAAATGGGATAGAAATTGGGTTCTCAATTAAATGGTGGTAAAAATACATTTTAAAAAAATATATGTTTTAAACAAAAAATTGGTTTTTTTCATTATATAATGTCTATAAATTATGTTGAATGAATATAATAAATATTAGACTTAATATATAACATATATATTAAATTAATATAATTTAAAAATTTTATTTAATGTAATTTATTTGTGTAGAAAAAATTTAAAAATAATAATAATAATATTTCATTTTGTATTTGATCAGTTCTCATATTCATTTATAATTATTTGGTAACCTAGGAATTCATATAATAATTGACTAAACCATATTTTTTCAATTAATTAATACTATTCATAATCGATGATTTAATATCTAGGTTATATCTTATTATTTTAAATAATAACATTTTAATTATATATTATTGTTCGGTAAAAATTGGTAATGTGTGTTACAAAAGCGATAGAGGAAAGTCATTGTTGCATGTTGCACAAGGTAATATTAGTGTTCATTTTAGATAAATCTAAAATATATGTTGCATGTAGTGCATGATTAACTTTGTGTTGCATATAACACAAGCCAAACACAGTGCTTCAATATAAAATAAACAATTTTCAGTTTTTCGTGAAATAAAAAATATAAAAAGATTAAATTAATTTTGAAAAAAAACACAAATTATTGGGGTGTTAAATTATGACCCCCATAAAATGAATTTAGCCCTTGAAATTCATCTAGGTTATCAGAGGTTTAATTCTTGAATGTTTCATTTATAGAAACCTATACCTTAAAAATGGACGGTAAAACATCCATTAAAATATGAAAGTTAGAAACATAATGGTTTCCTGAAGTAGCATATAACTAGGTTTCCACATAGGAGAACATAGGTTGGGAGTGAATATTTGATGTTGATAAAATGAATAAATATCTATATGGAGTGTTTGAGGTCATCAATCACAAACAACTAAATGATCAAATAAAAGTATATTCCCTAAGAGTCATGAATATGTTGTGGTTTAAGAGGCCATCGATTCAAAAAAGTTAACATATTAGGACAAAAAATTATTTTAATCATGATCCAAACATTGATTAATTGTTTTATTGACCAGGAATATAAATAAATATACATACATGATATATTTATATAAAACAATTCCATTATGTGCTTGTGATTTAATTAATTTCTAATTCATGCATTACCTAAAGTAATTGCCTTCCAGAAATTGACTTAGATTCCTAATGTGCTAAAATACACTTTTATCAGATCTAATGGCCTATAAATGAATAAAAATTAAAACTACTTATTTCTAAAAATAAATATTTTTAATAAATTAATCTCTAAACATAAAAAGTTACACTACTATTTCATCATACATAGTTATTCATAAAAATAATTATATATTAACCAGGACATCGTGTAAGCCAGTGGTAGGCATGAAACACTTATCATCATTCGGTCATTGGTTCAAGAACCATGGACTTGACACACTTTATTTTTTTCACCCTACACACATGATGTCCTTTTACGAAAACATTCTAGTATAATTTTCAATATATGATAGACATCCTTGAAATAAGTTTAATAATTAAATAGCCTTTTAACTAAGGTTTTCAATACAATCTCAACACATAAAAACTTCTTCTGAAGTTTAACTTCAAATTTTCATGACTAGTTAAACTTATAACCCTTCTAAAATATTAAAATTCAAAACAATAGAAATAAATCCATGAAATTAGGTTAACATTGGTTCCCCCATATAGCACAATTTTCCACTTGGTTGTCACATTCGAAACATTTGAATAACTTCATCGTATATTCTTTTGAAACATTGTAATAACCTTAATTACCATAAATCCTGTTGGAAAAAATGCATGCTTCCTTATTCCATTGATTTCTGGACAATTTATTAAAATCCAAGAAGTCAAAAACTTCTTCCTAGATGAAACATACCATTTTTTCAATAATCTATTTCAGGTTAATCTGTACCATCCAATTTACATATTCATATACAACATATCATTATCCAAAGATAATTATCTCAATTTTAGGCATTAATTAAAAGTTTCCTTCCCTTAATCCAAATATCATCTTTTCATGAAATCAATTTTATATATCTTCATCACCATTCTACATTTCCTTTTCAATATTTAATAAAGTATTTTATTGAAAATAATTATACATTTCATGATTCATATAACATAATATTCTAATTAGAAAACATGAATAATTCATTAATCTAACATTATTCTTAATCCATTACTCAGGATTCATCAACTTATTACTTAATATCTCTTTCCTTGAATATGAAATATGAATTATTTCATAAGTTTCCTCAACCTAAATCTAATCATGATTCTTATGATCAATGTAAAAATACTTGAAGAACATCACTTAGCTTTCACATTTTTTGCAGTATCATTATCTTCATAAGTATAAATAAAAATCATACCCCCTCCCTGATTCTCATTATTATATTTCCACATGGGAAATATATTTTGTTATGTTTTTGTACTTTCCACATTTGAAACATTCAATGTCAACCATTTTCATTCTAGTTCACTCCATTGACTAAAACGAGAGTGCACGGGATTAGAAAAACATTTCATATAAGAATGTCACATAATAAGGAAAAATTACTTATAGGATGTCTAAATCCCGACACTTACCTTTTAATCGATCACACCTAAAGCCTATCCAAGATTATTCATCTTCATATTCTATATAAATCGTTAATATTGGTTCATGAAGAGATTGTGAATTTCTAAATCATATCCTCTTGGAGTTTCAAACTAGGTGTGCAACAAGTCATATTGTTTTATATGAGATTACCCAGATATAGGCTTGACACATATTCCTAAAGTTTTTACCCTTAGGTACTTCTATTAGAGAGACTTGTCCACTTATAGCATCCAGAAATGGATTTATTTCTATAAACCACTCACTCTATCCTCTACTATAATTCTAGGACATTTTCCTATACATTGATTCATATTTATATTTATCCTTAGAGACATACCTATACATTTCCATATAGTTATCCCCATGGATATCACTAATGTTTTCTCATACTAGTTTCAAAAGGGTGACAAAACCTTTCCTCTTAAACTAACTATAGCGACCAGACTTATCATACATGGATATTACATTATTTTAGATAAATATTTAGTACAATACAAAAATACATGAACTAGGACCATAATAGTTTAGTGTATATGGAATCATGAGAAAAATATATTGTATCCTAATAAAATATCTTCAACATACATCACAACTATCTCCACCTATTGTACTTCTACCTAAAACCCTCCTTCATAATATAGGGAACGAAACCATAATAATGGGGTGAACTCAAATACTAAATAAGGGTAAATAAAGTAAATAGGTAAGAAGCATAAAATGAAAAAAAGGTTATGAAACATGATCCTAACATTTCATGATAAAACCCTACATATTAGAGATCATAATTAAGATTGGAGTTTTATAAGACTTGAATCATAATAAAATAGATAACATAATCCATGAAATTATAAATGTGGAATAAAACATGGTATTACAGAAAACACATAATCATATAATAACTCCATGTCAAGGAGGCCTACTAAGGCCTTTATAACATGTTATACATGGGTCAATAACCCATGTACCTAATTATAGAATATTATTCCCTCTCATGTAACCTCTTATTTCCAGTATGGGATATCCTCCCATATACTCTCTTGTTTCTATCATTAGATGTCC
Source organism: Viscum album (assembly GCA_963277665.1). Taxonomy (NCBI): domain Eukaryota; kingdom Viridiplantae; phylum Streptophyta; class Magnoliopsida; order Santalales; family Viscaceae; genus Viscum; species Viscum album. The sequence continues at coordinate 170,919,668 of OY728119.1, read as the reverse complement.
TCCTATGTACCCTCTTATTTTAGGATTAAGATGTCCTCCCCTGTACCCTCTTGTTTCTAGCTTGGTATTTACTCTTGTGCACCCTCTCATATCAAGATTGGGATGTACTATGATATACCCTCTTTTTCGGGCTGAGGATGTACTCCCATATACCCTCTTTTATCAAGCTTGGGATACCCTCTTGGGTAACCTTCGAGATCATAAATCATTTACCATTACCCAATGCATTTTAGGGAGATATATGTCCCACCCATAACATAAAAAATCAAAAATAAATGTCTCATAGGAAAATAAAACAATCATCATATCATAATGCATAAAAATAAATGGGTTTCATAATCAAAAATCATAACCCATGAAATTAAATGGGTATCACTTACATTTTATCACATCATAACCTATGGAAAATAGATTGCATTACTAATAATTTCATTAAAGTAGAACCTGTTAAAAGAAGTGAGATTCCATAAATATTACCCATAGAAGAGAAATAGATTTCATAAACACCTAACCCGTGAAAGAGAAACAGATTTCATAAAGACTATGATATAAAGCATAACCCATTTACAAAAAGAATATGAATGAAACCTTTAGATAATTTCCTAAAAAGGAATGAGAAACATCGATATATGTCATCATAGATGAGAAATAATTTTTAAATATCTTTCAAAAAAATATTGAGGAAAATATATTTACTTCTTTGAAAATTTAATTTTAATGCATAATACCATTTGAAATTTATATTAAAAAAAATTCATTGAAAACTTTTAATGAATAATTGAAATCATTTTGGAAAAAAATTCTTAAAAGGATAATATATTAAGCATGAAAATTGTTTTACAAAATTTTTCATTGAAAATTATTTTAAAAAATTAAAATAATTCATGATAATGTTTTGAAAACCATTTCATTGAAATCTATATGAAAACTTATAAATAAAGCTTGAAATTTTTTTAAACTATTTTTTACATAAACACTTATGAAAGAATCTTGAAAACATTTTAAAAAACATTTTTCCTAAAAAATTACTTTTTGAAAAAATTTCCTTAAAAATTATCCTTTCAAACTTGTGAAGGAATGGTCACAGAAATGACGGTGGGTAAATCTGTACAAAACATACATGGTAAAAGAATATTTATTTTTCATGGTATAAATGTAAAAAAAATTCCATGTTTGGAAAGTCGTAAGAAAATTCCATTGAAAATTTCATTAAATTACTAGAAGATCAAAATTTTATTTTAATTATTATATAATAATTATAGATTATTCTTGGAAACCCTTTTTAGGAAACATGGTTTTGAATGAACATAGATTTTTTACTGAAGAGGGAAAAAACAAAATTTCTTAAAAAACATTATTTACTATCTTATGTAACAAAGAGTATAATTTTTTTACCAATATATTAATATACCATGAATAAATAGAGGGTAATAATGATCATGAATTTTTGAGAGATATGGGTTATAATATATCATCAAAGGAAATATAAACATAAACAATCTTGAAAAGCAATAAGATTGTTTCAATGAACTCTTATAACATGGTAACTTGGGATCATACTATCCATGTCAAAAAAAAATTTAAATGAAGCATATAATTTCATAAAAAAAAACAAATATATTCATGATATATCATTTAAAATGGATTTATATAATCCTAAAGACGAATTTAGGTGCATAACAAAACATCAGTCTCAATTAAGGATAATTGAGACAAATATATTTTACAGATTTCATATCTTTTAGAACATAAAACCAAAGAAATAATGGTCATATAATGGATATGTAAAAAACTATAGATTTTACTATAATAAACATTTAATTCATATATTTTAAGTATACACACCACACAAAATAAATGGTTGGTGAATAATGCATATATCTCAAAGAAATAAAAAGTGAGATGAAATATCCTAACCTTGTACTCGACTCTCATCATACTCATTCAAATCAACTATATAATAAATATAAATTTATTAAAAATATTTTATAGAACCATATTATTATGTGTAATATCTTATATATTTTAATCATGACCTTATGCTACCATCTTGTTAATAATCCTATGTTAAGGTTTCAATTCAGGTAATATTCTATTTGTACTTCTCATGTGTATTAATATGTTATATATTTGGACCTTATACTTATATCATGATTATAGAATGTAAAAAATTATATAAATATAATTTATATTCAATATATTTTAATTATAGTAATCTATAGAATATATAAGTATGAAATGGATTGCACTATTCATGGACACAGGAAGTTATATGTACACATGATCATTGTTTCCGTTTTTCTTTTCATATTGAAAGAAATAATGAATCAGACCGATATGTATATAATATCATTAAAATTACATTATAATTTTACATATACTATATATTTTAACTACAAACATCCATAATTCAATCAATATAGTGTATGAATGATTCACATCCCATTGAGGGGTCGGTAGTCTACACTTTCTCAAACAAAATTATTGTATTTACACCAAATGGAAAGAAAACAAGATATGTGTAGTAAAAGGAATAAAAATGCTTAAATGAATAATAAATATAATATATAACATATATAAATATAGTTTTCATAATAAGTTCCACCATGATATGTGGTAATGAAAAAATGAGCAATCATCATTTAGTGAGGTAGTAGTTCTCTGTACACATAGACAGTAAGTTTGTTACCAATTATATAGAGGTGTGTGTAATTTTAGGTTGAAAAAATATTGTAAAAACATAATAGTATATTCATGATACTGGTGTTTTTATACAATCATTTAATATTGTTATTTAATGGGTTAGAGAATGAAAATAAAAGAAATAAGCTTGAGAGAAGGTGTTACCTTTTAACCAGGTAACTTCTTTTGGATTGTTCCAAAAGAATTCCATGGAAGAATTTATTCCTAATGTTAGGCTTCAAGTAGTATGTGATATTTGTAGGTAATTTTATTTTAAATAAATTTTCTGAAACATAGTGGTTTTATTGGTGTGAAGATGAGGGAGATGTGGTTGCTTTTTATTGGGAAGGAGGAGTGGCATATTTAAATCATTTGAAGAGAAAATTTCACCAACATTTTTCAAGTTAAAAGTGGATCCAATAAAAATAAAAATTATAGAAAAGGTAGTATAGGGTATAAATATATGCATAAAATTTCTTATTGACATTTTTATAGGTTTTTTTGGGCCTTAAGTTTATTGTTTAGTCCCTTATTATGCTTGATTGAACCTTCATCGAAGTAACTAATTTTAATCACCTTCACTAAAATTTTGGGTGAAAAATTAAGTTTAAAGTATTAGAAATTATAAGCTGTTAGGGTTCCAAATATGGAATTCATTTTTATTAATTATAATCACAAAATTTAAAAAATTAATCCCATAGTCTGGTCAAAATGTGTTTTTAAATTAATAACATTCAGAAGTTTTCCAAGTTTTTATATCTAATTTTATTGTGAAGATGATCTCAAAGACCTATATTATATTAATTGATAAAAGTATTATCTACTTAATATTTTTAAAAAATCTGAAATATACTTTATCCATATGAATAAATTAGATGAGAAAGCAGTTTTGAACTAAAATTCTATGTTATTACTAATCATTAAAAAATGAAACCTTATATAAAAATACCAAAACAATATCCTTACCTATTTTTTATTTTTCAATTAAATAGATAAATTTTTTTAGATATATTATGTTTATAAAGGTTCCATATTTTTTATTTAAAATTTGTTCTCTATTAAATGGAGAAAGTACAACATTTATAAAAAAATATATGTTTTAGGCGTAAAATTGGGTTTGTTCTTTATCTTACATGTATAAAATCTATTGAATGAATATAAAACATTATTTTATATAAAAAAATATATTATATTAATATAACCTAATAATTATATTTATTTTAATTTATTATTTTAAAATATCTTTGTGATCATAAAAAATCCTTTTATATTTAATGAGTTCTCGTATTCATTTACAATTATTTGTTAACCTATGAATTCATATTATAATTTTTTACCATGCATTATCATAAATTAGTTAATTTTATTCATAACCTCTAATTTTACGACTAGGTTATATCTTATTATTTTAATTAAAAACATGTTAATGATATATTATTTCTCAGTAAAAATTGGTCATGTGAGTTATGCAAGCCATTGTGGAAAGTAATTGTTGCATAAGGAACAAAATAACCTTGGGGGTTCATGTTGAGAATGATAAAATTTATGTTTCATTTAGTGTGTGATTATCTTGATGTTTCATATAACACAATCCAAACATAGTGATTTAATATAAAATAAACCGTTTTTAGTGTTACATTAAATGAAAAATATAACAAAGATTAAATTAATTTTAAAAATATAAATCACAAAATTACAGGTTTTTACACTAACACATTGATTATACATCCCAACAATGGATATTTTGACATTTCAGGTTGTACAAAAATGTTGCAGATGACGTGACAAGATTTCATGAATGGTAAGGTCATATTAATTATTTATGAATTGTTTAAAGCTACCTTGTTAGTGGATCTTGACCATCTTCTATTGTATCTTGGAGAATATATTTTGGTTTTTTGGGTTTAGTAGAAACATTCCAGCAGAATGTTTAATTTTGTTTAAAAATAACATGTTTTCTTTTACACTTCCTTGATTATTATATTGCATAGCCTAGATTGTAAAGATATTTGGGTGGATACCTACTCAAATTGTATCTCCCACATAGTTCGGGCCACAGTTGAGTACTTGAATATAATATTTAGATGTAGGTAGGGACTGAGGAAAGTTCCCAAAGTTCATTGCTTCATTTTTTCCATTCTTAGGAGAAGTGGAGTACAAGACCAGGCTGAGGCTCATGATGCTATTTTGGGATATCACTTTTTTCTCTTTTTCGTATTTTGAATACATGTGTTTTATTTTACTACTATGGACCTTCTCTAGCTGCTTTCTTAGAGATAGAACATGTATCATAATTTTTTTTTATATTAAATGACTTTTGGATTTGTTCATATATCATTATTTAACTGTTTACTTCTAATTTGATTATTATACTACTTCTACAACATATTAATTTTTATTGAGATTATACTATGTTACACTGTGGTGATGAGGGACACTGTGGTGATGAGGGAATAGATCTTTATGGAAACACTATAGGACCTCTCTTCTAGTCCGTAGCCTTTAGAATTTGGGGAGATGTGCTTGAGGCTATGTGACTAACCAAGATCATGGGAACCTTTCAATATGATTCAGGCCTAGGAAATTACTGATTTCCTCCCTGAATATTTCCACAAAACATTGATTAGATTAAAATGTGATCAATCACTGCTATAGGTCTTCTTTTCGATAGTCTGAATTGATCAGGTAACCTTCAACATCGATTATTTCATCCCCTGTACGTAAAAAAACACGTGTAAAGTTCCTCAAATCAAAACATGATTTGTTTTTGTAGCTATTGTAGCTTTATCCCATAACCAATTAAAAACTAGATCTATAGTATAAACCAATTTGACAAACAAACAATTATGCGATGATTGAATACTGTGTATTTGTTGGACCACCAACAAAAATGAATTTCGATGATGAATGAATGATGAAATGGGGAATAAATGCACAAAACAAAAAATGGATAATGGACTTCGTATAATGTTCATTTCATCCTTGATTCATTTACATTATAATAACCAGTGAACATATATAAATTATACACCATGATAAATCCCCAAATTCCCATCATAAATAATCCCTTACCCAAAATACAATCGATTAGTAAATCTATCTTTTAGTTGATTGATACATGTTCTTTGTAGGATTAGAAATTAGGGATAAATCCACATAAAACAACACCCTACCTAAATCCTAGATCAAGCTTTGATGATTAATGGTTCTGTGATGTTGTCGTTAATGAGATCCATAGGTCCTGTTGGAACAAGGATCACCAATTCTTGATCCATCAATGTTCATCCATGAAATCTCCTCCATCGAGTCTCCTCTAAAATTCCAAGGTTATAAGGCCAACCCTAAAATTTGGTAATAACATGGTTTATATATATATATATATGTATATTAAGTCACTATGTCATCCCAAATAAAAAATAAACAAATGATTTATTTATTTATTTACACTCATGTTGACTATTTCTCAAACACCCAACAAAACAATTATCACACCTATAGTAAAACATACTATATGAAATGAAATGTGGTCTGAGGCTTCAGATCAAAGACCCCATTTTTATGTTATTAAATATATTTATACAAACATATCTTGTCTGATATTAATATATTTAATATTATTTAAATATCAATTCCATTATCATTGGGCTTCAGAATCTCACATCCTCTCAATGCCTCTCTCTGAAAATATTATTAGCTGTATTTCAAATATTTATATAGAAAAAACTATGATATTATAGAAATAACCATCTAAAATCCATTTTGGATGGGTAACATAGAGAACTCATGTTATTTCAATGTAATGGAGGATAAATTTATCTATAATAAAATGTGCAATCATCGTACCCAAATAAATGTGAGAAAAAACCTCAAATAAAGATTCATGAGAGATCCTCCTAATTTGAAATGTGAATCTAATGTTATTATTGAAACATTATATAAATAAAAATAGTGAAAAAATGTCACAAAATAGTAAATATATCATCTAACAGTCCATTGAAGTTAATTAATTTTAATTTATGATGACATTTGAGAAATAAGTCAACCAAAGGAGACATTTTTTCAATATATTTAATAATAGTTTTGCCAACATGATACATATGATGTCAATGAATGAAAAGTTTTAAAAAATTAGAAAATTCAATATATTTAGATGATATGTTGAAAGGGAGTTCAGTTTTTATCAAGATGTTAATAAAAGATAAAGAAATAAAATATTACAAAAATTCCTTTGAGATTTATGTCACTAAGAAATGTATTACACAAAAAAACTTCATATACACATAAAAAAATAGAGATTCATATTGTCTTTATAGGAAGGTAAAATTCATATTCTTGTGAAAATGGGGATAATTCTCCTAGAAGAAATAAAATATTGAAAATTATTTTATATAAATGGTTATATTAACTATTCATCATATTTAGAACACGTTTTTACAATGACCATGATTCAATATGATTACACATGAGATATTTTAGATTAGTAAATCATTTAAATAATACTTTAAATTGTTTTTTAGTCCATATTTAATCAAAATTAAAAAAATGATTATGATAAGTTTTAAAAAATGGATGAATAATCTATTTTGTAAGTTATTTAATTATTATTAAAGATGAATAATTTGATTTATCAAATCTTATACTTCTGTGATCCAAGTTTTTTTAAATTAGAACCCAACATGGGATTTTTTCATGATGAAGTTCAATAAAAAAATATAATGGTGTCATAGAAACTTTTGAGAAATATTATGAAGAATAAAATTAAGATGAACTAAAATGAGATAAATTAACTCAGAATGTAAAATTAATACTGATTTTACTCTTAAAAATGTAATATAAAAAAATAAATAGCTAAAAACATTTTAAAAAATTTTAAAAAAAATTGTAATGAATAATTAATCATGAAAAATAAAAGAAGTATAAAATTTAACTGTTAAGTTGCTTTAATATCTCAAATTGAGCAATATTTATTGACGAAGTTATCGATAAAATAATAAATGTGTTCTTTTTACAAATTATGGTTTGGATCAAATTGAAAACAATCATACTTGGGATAAATTTCCCGGAAAAGAATAAAAAATTATAATTGGAATTATGTATATTTTTAGAAACTAACTTACTGATAATGGATAGGTTATTAGAATTAAATCTACGTAGTTATATAAAGGATATTCTCAAGTGGAATGCATTCCTTTTGAATAAAATTTTCTAATGTTATAGGCTTGGATATTGTTATAATATTCATCTAAATTACAGTTAATCAAGATAATATAAAATACTAAATTTATTTCAAAATTAGCATTAATGAATTATAATATAGAAGAAGACATATTCATTACGAAACATAATGGTTTCAATTTGGATAGTAATAAAATAAAGGAATGAAATTTGAATAAATCATTATATTGATTGAAATATGGACTAAGTGTCTAGTATTCAATTATGGATAACTATTTAAAAAATATGAAGTTTATTAAATAATTTTTTTAGTAATATCCGCATGAGACAATTTACACAAGAACCTATAATTTTTTATGTTTATGACATAATTTTTATATGGTACATGGGGTGGACTTATAATTAAATTTTCGAAAAAATGATGAAATATTTTAAAATGTTAATTTTTGGGGAAAGGAAATTATTTATGGAATTTAATGTTTTTTATGAGAAATAATTTATTCTTCACCTCAGGGTAAATATAAAAATGAATTTTATAATATGTTTGGAGGTGAATATTAAAAATAATTTTGAACACCTATGAAATTGGATGTAAATTTATGCTAAGAAAAATTAGGGAAAAGTTAATATCCAAAAGATTACAGGTATCTTATTGGGAGTATGTTGTATCAATTATCAACAGACAGGAAATCATTACTACAATAATATTATAAACATGATTTCCAAGTGATATATTAGAATCAAATAAGGATTCTTCTAAATTAATCTTAAAATATACTAAATGAATTCTATACTATGGTATAGTTTATAAAAATGTTGAGAGGTTTGATCTTTTTGGTATATTAACATAGATTGGGAAGTGAATTTTTATAATTTTGGTTCCATATATGGAGGTAAATTTTATTTATAAATTATATTAGTGAGATACCGGTACAAAAAAACAATGTAACAAATAGTACAGTATAAAATGAGTATTTGGATACTAAATGGACGTGTGAATGTTTAACATAAAGTTAAATTTTTTATTATAATGAAGTAAAATTGTACAAGCAGTAAGGGGGGATGGAAGTGGTGCTCTCCAAGGGAATATTCCTGTACAATGAGATTAGATCCATTAGGATGGGAACTGGTAAAATAATAGATGATTATGATAGTCACTCTAGGATCATCTTTCAAGCCAAAGAGTCTATATAAAAATACCTTCCCTCTAGGTGTGAGAGACTAAAGAGTTCTAGTTGAGTAGTCTTCTACATTTCCTAATATTGTATACCAACTCCCAAAAAGGGAATATTCTTCCATGAATTAGATCAACAAGAACATTCGAGTAAGATTCAATCATTGTGGTGTGTTTGTTTAAGAGGTGGCACAAGTGTAATCCACTTAACATTTCCCTCACTTCAGCCCCCAGAGAATTACTTAGTCCATAGTATGATCTTTTTCTAAAGATAACTGCTCCTTTTCTATATCGCACCAGACCTCCACCTCTAATGTTCCCTTCCAGAAAAGAACCATTGGAATTTAGCTTTAATCAATTTGAGGAATCAATACATCTATCATAATTACCTTTTCTGAATATTTCATCCACTCCCACCGGCAAAACAATGCAGGGAATGATTCCCCACAAACACCAGCAATGAGAACCAAGGGCAATAAAAATTTTCAGAAATTATTCATCTGTATGTATAACTTGATTCCTCAAATGCCAGAAAAAAAGTCGTTTTAAAAGGGATACACTTGCACCATAGAATCGATGGAAATCCCCCAGATTCCCTAATAACATGCAAGAAATCACGATAGTCTCTACTTGAGAATCTCCCTGAGGGGAAACCTTTGAAGGCACATCGGTCAGGTTCAACAACCATGATAATATCAGGGAAAGTATCATTCTGATGATTGGCTAGGATAGATTCAATGAAGGAGGGAAAATAGCATGCCTCTTTAATGGAAATATCTAGAGTAGGACAACCCAGAAAAAAAGAGCAGAGTATTAGCCCATTTTTTAAGCCAGATATTAATCTCCCCATTATGTACCACCCACTAATACATGTTTTCAATGACCTTCACATGTTCTCTAATAATTTTTATAATACCCCATGATTTCCCATACCTATCATACCACTACCTCTAGTTTTTCCCCAAATCTATTTCTCAAAAACTTTTCCCATACATTCATACCATAAATAATCTCCCAATCTAACTTAGCATGCATGGAATTCATGGTTTCTGATTCCACCATGAGAAATTGGGTTTCTCATTCTCCTCCAACTCGCTTAATGACATATTCGATTTGGATTTCCCTCCAATATAAATTTATTGAGGACCTTATATTTTAAATAAATAGTCCCTTTTAGTTATTTGATAATGGACAAAATGTGCATAGGAATATATGTAATCACACAATTAACTAAAGTGATTTGACCCCCAAAGGAGAAGAACTAGTTCTTCCAGTTTGAGATCTGGCCTATGATCCACTTGAGAATGCCTTCAAATAGTGATTTATTGATCATTCTATTATAAATTGAACAGCCTAAGTAATCCATATAATGGTTTCATCTTTTCTTTCTATTTTTGGAAAGAATATAATTGCTGCGATAGACTGAGCATTTTTTGGATATAAATACACTACTTTTTTCCAGATTGATCTTTTTCCCACTGATGTGTCTATATTCCCCCAATATTAAAATGAATGCTCCATTGGATTTCATAATACCACTACATAAAAATAAGATGTCTTGATTAAGTATTATATGGGAAATGATGTTATTATTAGGCCTATTTTATTAGGGAAGGATGATCCCCTCATTCACCTGACATTTGGTATTAATGAGAAGGAATCTCTAAGATCTGATGTTGAAAGTGTAAAAATAATTTAAAATATGACGTGATATTAAATGTGTAATTAATATTTAAATGAATTCTGAGAAATTATCAAGGTAAAACCATTTTGATATTAAATATACATTTATCATAGGAAACGTTTTAAATGGAATAGGGGAAATTTTATTTATTATAAAACTAAATCATATTATAGATATTTTTATGAATCCACGATCAAAATATATATATAAAAAATTATAGTTGAAAATGAATGTTCAAAAATGATATTCATGATGAATATGTAATTGGTTTCTTTTTTAAAAAATGTGCATATATAAATAATTTAATGTGACCTAACATTTAGTAACATGTTTATATTGTATCTAAATATTTCAAATATGAGGAGAAATTTTATTTTTTGAAAAATAAAATGATGAGAAAATTAGTTTCATAAACCATATATTTAATTTTCACTGAATAATATAAATCTATCAAAATAATACATAATCTTATGGAATGTTTTTTAGATTTTTATCTTTGAGAAAAGTCTATGAAAAATATTTGATTTATTAGATAGGGAAAAAAAATCTAACAATGGTATTAGTGAACCCAAATTATTATGATAAAGCTGGTTGTATTTCTATATTCATTTTTTATAGGACTAAAAAATAAATTTATAAATGTTTTGGAAAATATATAGGAAGGTTTGAAATTTTTTAAGAAGTTCCAGAGAATATTAGTAAATTTTTTGAGTGATTTAAGATTGAGAAATGAAATTTTCACTACTTATGTGACAATGAAATGTTTTTTAACGGGTTACATAAGAATAGTGTTTTCACCTCATAACTCAAGTTAATATGGGTGATCAATAATTACAATTCAAATTATTTTTTGGTTGTGTATATGTTGGAGATGAGTAAGTTTTATTATGAGTATGACATATGAAGTTACATATGGGTGAATTGGGTTTTATAAAGTTCATGTAAGTAATATTTGAAACTACAAAATTTTATAATGAGAATACCAGAGCTCACATAATTGATAACTAAAGCTACATAAAAAAATATGTTTCATAAATATCTTCCATTTGGAATCAGTGGTTTTGTTTTTGAAATATTTTCAAATTTGTTTTTGGTGAGAAATTATAGAATAAATTTCATACACATTTAAATAATTTAATTATCATGATGACCAATTATTAAAAATAAAATAAAAAAGTAAACATGATATGGATGTGGACTAACAAAGGGAGTTTCCCTCATCCAAAAAACAACAAAATTACATATCATAGTATAAAATAATAATAATAATAGTCCTCATTTATTTCCCGCTCAGATTTTTAATTACCTTGATTGAAGATCTTAAGGATCTATTTATTATTTCTTAGAATCTTAGAGGACAATCAGGTGGTCATGGTCCTTGGAAGGTTAGAGTGGTTCTGTCATCTTGTTCTCTTTATTGGAACAGATGTAAATCTCTCACAGTCGGTCACCTTTTTTTCATATCTGAGATCATACATTAATGAGGTATGTATACTATCCAAAGCCTTACAGGGATTGATATAACTCACTCTTTTATCATCGGATACATTCCCCCACTTATTTGATATTTCTCTAGAAATGAAAATATTCTGGATTTCCTTTTAAAAATGAGCAGCGCATTGATTAAGATCCAGATCCTACAAATTCAATGAAACTTCCATTTGGTTACCCTTAATTTGGTTCTAAGAATACAGAACCATAGGCATGACAACCTCCCTCTCTGCAACCATCCCAACCCAATGTTTATGCCCACCTTCAACATTAATTAGGGGAGAACCATGATTACCCTATTCTTATAGTTGATCTTCTGTATGAACTGATTGAAAATCCTGTGAATTCGGTCTCACTCTATAAAGAGAGGCCTCCCCTTTAAGAGAATCCTCAAAACCAGTAAAATACTACTAATTTTGAGAATCATCTACAATATAGTGAACATTAACATTAAAATCCCCATATGTCTTCTCATTCTATTCACTAGAAGGGGGATACCCATAAGGAGTATAAAATTTTTTGTTCGGATTTGGAGATCTCTTACATATAGAGGCATCGTGGACACTATTAAAGAGAGTTGTATGGGCCATGGAATTCCTATAAGAATTACTTGTATAACCAGTTTCCTTTAAATAAAAACATAAATCAAGGTGATTTTAATATTTGAATTTTATTTATTTATTTTTTAAAAAATAATTATATTCAATATCTATAAATCCAAGTTATAATATCTGTGGGATATGTTTTTTCCAGCATTGATATACATGTCTTCTAAAGATATTGAATCAATTTTTTGTAGGAATTGCAAACATTGAAAAATTAAAATGTTTCTTGATGATTTAATTTATTATTTAAAAGAAAATGATTATGAAATAATAAATATATTTGTTATAGACATCTCATAAAAATGTTGAATTTATAATAAAGAAAATCTTCAAAACACTAACTTTGGAGATCATGTTCATATTTTATGATATATTGATGAATTTTGAGTAAAATACGATCAAGTTTATATTTGAGAAAATAATATTTAATCACTTTTTCATTGATATTATACTCATGTGTATGTTTACTAATATGGATATAATAATGTGTCTAGTGGATATCTTTTTCATTATAGTATTGGTGATATATTGAGAACAACGTATATAGAGTTGCGGTTCTCTCTTGTTGGGGAAATGTATATGTTTCATAAAAACAACATCCTTTATAAAGATATCACACTTCCAACATTTAATAAAATCAATTTTTCATTCCAAGGTATTGTTAATCACTCTATGTAGCTTTCATTCTCTAAACAATATGGTGAAAACTACTAACATAGGGTCTATTGTATGAATTTGGTATTCACTTGTTTTTTTGTTAATTAAATGCATGATTTATTATGAGTATGTATAAAATTAAATTTATATATAATTTCCCATTTAAATTTTATTTTAATATGCTTGTTTCTTAGTTTCTTATCATCCCTTAGTCTTTACATATACCCTTATGTAGCTTTTTCTTACCCTGATGTGAGTAACTTATTATTTACCATTTACCTTATATAATTTTTTTATCCTTTATTTTATCTTATATGAGTCCCAAAATACCGTTACATATCCCTTTGTTTCTCTACTTTTCCCATACATAAGTATTGGTTAACCATTAATTGATTTTTACTTACGCTTCTACGGGGTTTAGATATTCATGTATACCATTACATAAGGCCTAATGAACCTTACATGGACTTTGATTTGTGTGATTTACTAGTATTTTTGTTTTTTATTACCCTCAAATATCCTTAGTTGTGTTTGGGATACCCTTACACAATTGTGTCCTTACCATTACGCAAGATCTTATGACACTTATGTGAATTGTGTGACACTTACAAAACCAAGTTGTGGCCCTTATGCAGGTATATTGTGACCCTTCTACAGTGGGATTACCCTTATACCAGTGTTAATCTACCCTTACATAGTGGTTTAAGGACACTAACATAATTCATTAATCACCCTTATACAATACCCTTATGATGTGGTTATTAACCTTAGGCAATAGTGGATTAAGTCTGTCTAACATTATTCATACCCTTATATGGTTAACCTTAAGTGGGTGGTACCCTTACTTGGTTCCATTACCGAAGGGTTTAAAATATCATTATGAATTTTTTATTTACCCCTGTATCGAAAATTTAGGTATAATTTCTTTTATTCCATTCATTCATCTCTATTTTTTGAGTCATTGAAACTTATTGCATGGTCTCATGGTATTTCAATATTTCCTTTTCTATAATGTAGGTTGATCGAGAATCATAGGATTTTGAAAAATTGGATTTCTCATTGAGATTTCCTTGAACCCAAAGGGAGAGAGAGATTCCTGAAGGAAGAAGTTCAATAACCATTGTTCATGGTTCACCGGAGGAGAAGAAATAAAATGTCAACTTGTTTGAGTTAGACTCTAGATCTCAGAGTTCTAGTGGCTATGAAATGGCATCCTTGAAAAATATGTGCTCAGATAGAGGATAAAAACATGGATCTCAATTATCTAGACAATATTAGGTTTTTAAGACTTCATATCATCATTCTCATCTATGGGGAAACCCTACTTCTTCATCAATGGTTTAACCAACCATTGGTTAGGGGGTTTTTTCTTATATTTGGTTTTTCTTATTTTATTTTTATGGATGGTATTTTGTTTGCCGCATGATTTTTTATTATGATGTTTTATTTGTATTATTTTCCATTTTTTCTTATCATTTCATATAATACCTTTTTAATCATTTTAGAAAACCTATAATTATCCTCCCTAATTAATGTAAGCTAATGATCGAAGAATATATTTTTTTCACATTTACTTCTCTTAATTTTCACTTTTTGACCAAGAATTATTGATTAGATTCAATTCTTCTTGGATTTTAATTCAATACTTGTAAATCTCTTTTTTATAAAATCTAGAATTTAATTTATTTTTTGATGTATTATGTGTTTTTTAGCATTTTTTTTATGTTTTATTCGAGCATCTTGAATTTTTTTATTGTTATCAAATCTAATTTTGAGTTTTCAGTTCTAAATATTTTTTTAATGCTTGGTTTAATAACTGTTTATTGTATTCATGGGGTTCATTATATATGAACATGTTTTTTTTATTTCTTTCTATTTTTTTATTTGTTTATGTTAATATGGGAATTAAAATTTTCATTGTTTTTAGTGTCATTTTATAGAATATTTTTGTTCATATTGTTTGTATTCTATTGAAGATAATTTCCTCAAATGTAGTGAATTTGGTATTAAAAACTTCCTTAGCTTTCATTATTACTATTTTAAACAAAATTCACTTCAAATTTATGTATGGATTATTGTAATGTTGAACATCTTTTTGTGGATGTCATTATTTAAGTTAAAATCTGAATAATAATTCCTTCTTTTTATAAATTAAATTTGATACCTTTTTGTATTTATCATTGTATATATAATAAATTAAAATTAATATTCATTGTTTTAATTCTTATATAATGAATACATATTCCCAAGAAAATATCATTCCATTTTCACGTGGACTGCCTCATGCTTTTTAGGGAATCCCCCACACCAAAGTGGTATCAGAGCCTAATTGGTTTTATATTTTTCATTATTAAATTTATAAATCTATATTTCATTACATTAAAAAAATTTCAAGTAGGTTATACATTAAAACATGATTTTTTCATTCATATTTTTCTTATTATCCCTTATGATGTTGTTTTAACCTATTTACGGTTTTTCCCTTGTTTTTTCCTCTTTAATTTTCCATTTTAATCTTAATTATTTGTTTTCTTAAATTTTACCTATTCGGGTCTCTGGTTTTGGTATTTTTGAATGGTTCTATGTAATATGTGTGAGATGTTATTAACATTGATGTGTTTTGGGTAGGGTTTTAGTTCCATAATATCTATATTTTTTCTAAGAGTTGAGCTTGTGTTATCTCTGGTATATTCCATTGCTTTTATTAGGGATGGTAGCTCCATGTATGGACATATACTGAGTTTACTATTTAGTATTGGTTATCTTTTGGGTTTGGTTCTTTTTTTCTTGGATAAACAACAAGGTTCTTATATTTACTATTAAACTCTTTTAATAACACTTTCTTATTGGTTTCACAGTGTTAGGAACCATGTGTTGTTAGTAAGACAATACTAGTATCTTTTCCCATTTTGTGGATTTATTTCCCTTAGGTTTCTATCCATATGCCTACCATTGTTCTCATGTTATAGACCTGTCATAAGATATTAGGTATACTTTCATGTGTCCTTGTATTTTACCTTTCATTGAGGATTTATCATCTTGGATTCCATTTTAATAATTCATCTCTTTAGTTCTACATTTTGGATCTATCTTAGGATGTTTTTATCTTTTAGTTTTTTTTCTGTTTATGTGGATACTATTATGGTTTTTTCAATTACTATACATGCACTCTATATTACTTTCCTTTTTTAGGGTTTTAGGATTCAACGGGTTTTTCGGAGTTTCGTTCGTTGTGATTTATTTGTGTTTTTTCAATGTTTTTTATGAGGATGTATATAGATTTGTTTTTTAGTGTTCTTTAGGAATTGGTGAGCTATTCCAGGGACCTATATTGGCATGTTATTTTTTTGTTCCAATATCCACATTAGAATCATATTTGATAGAAAACAAAATAAGTCATTGTATGGACATTTTATCATTCAGTAATTTATAATTTTTTTAATTGTGAGCATGTTTAGTGGTTTTAGAAAACCATTCAAATTTGTTTAAAATGTGTCATAATTAATACATGATAGGGAACCATTTGGGTTATTAAATATAGGTGTTCAACTTGTTTAAAATGATATTCCCATGTTTATGATAGTTTAGGTGGTGCATAATCATCTTGTTGTTTGGGAATTTAATTTTCACGGTACAGAGTGTGATGATGTTGCATATTAAATCCTCTCAATATTTAATATCCAAGATAACGAATTTTGAATTTGGTATTTAATTATTGTTTTGTTAATTAAATGTTAAAATTAATATGCAAAAGAATAATTTTTTATTTTCATTTTATTTTCTATTCAAATTCTATTTTAATATGCTTCTTTGTTTTTATTTTATCTGCCCCCATTCTTTACATGAACACTTATATAGCTTGGATTTACTCCTATGTGAGTCTCCTATTGTTTTGATTTACCCTTAAGTGGGTTTTAAATTCCTTGATTTACCATTTAATAAGTCTCTAGGTACCCTTATAAATCCCATTCTTTCTCTCTTTTACCCTTACAAAAGTCTGAGGATACCCATATGTAATGTTTTCCTTACACTTTTGTTGGTTTTGGATCTTTTGGTTTACCATTATGTGAGCCCCTTTTGACCCTTTTGTGACCTCCAGTTTGTGGGTTTTACGCTTACATTAGTGGGTGAGTACATATAAATATCCTCAATTATATTTGGAATAACCTTATGCAAGTGTTTCCTTACCCTTACATGTGGTCATCCGACCCTTATGTGAGTGTTGTGACCCATACATGGCTATGGTGTGACCCTTACCTGGGTGGGGTGTGACACTTATGTAATGGAAAATACCCTTACATGAGTGACGATATACCCTTATGTAGATACTTAAGGAACCTTAAATAGAAATTTGATGACCTGTATGTAGTACATATATGTTTTGGGTGTTACCCTTATGTTGTAGTGGTTTTGATCAACTTACCCTTAAACATACCCTTATGCGGTCACCCTAATAAAGGTTACACCCTTACATGGTATTTAACACCCAAGATTCAATTATAGTAATTTTACATTATATTTAAATAAAATCATAATACAATTTACATATTAATTTTTTATGTCTTAAAAATATTAATTTTATTAGTTGAATATATATTTTAAACTTACTAGGTTAAAATTAAATGTATAATTTGTTTTTAAAAATTTCCATTATAAATAAGATTCTTTGAATAATTTTAAATATAATATTTTAATATTAATATTATTATTTATGATAATTATTTATAATATATATAATTAACAATTCATTTACTAAAAAGTTTATTGAAATAAATATAAAATCATTTAGAGGTAAAAAGATATATTTTTCATAAAATATTTTTTAATGCATAATGTCATTCCATTTTATTTAATTTAAGTAACCTTTATTTATTCCAGATTTAAATGAAATTTATAGATTATATATATATATATATATAAATATATATCTATATAATTATTTTTACTTGTCATATAGTACATGTAAGTTCATCTTATACTCAAAAAATGCATTTTTTTTTAAAAATAATTGACAAGATTTACGGGATTATTTTTAAATTAAATTTCACCACATTGGTGAGTTGAATGTGATAAAATGGATTAAATATTTAAAATAACAATAATTAATTTTAGTTACTAATTTAATATAATTTTTCGGTTATAATTAATAGTAAAAACAATAAAATTTAATAACTGCAGTGATGGTTAAAATAGGTTTACTAGGGGTTAAAATAAAATGATAAGGTTTAAAATGACCTAAAAACATTCTTAAATGGAATTAGTTGGTTTTATTTCAACCATTACCATATCACATTAGAATATGAGACACTTTTAATCAATATTTTCAAGAAATTGACATGACATTAGTTTAAATCTTTGAAAAATAACTATTATACCACTCACCTCAATTATAAAAGGGCACCTCATCCCCTCATTTATTAAAACCTTTTAACCCATATGTCTCAACCAAACATTACAAAAATCTCTCCCAAAAATCCTTATCCATGTTCTATAGGTCCTAGTCTTCCAAAAATACCATCTTCATGGTCCTTGATAAAAGATCCAAAAGTGGTTTTTCGAAGAGAGGGAAATCATCTTCATCAAGCTGTTTCTTTTTTACTTCTAATAATATAACCTTAAATTATGCATTAGAAGTTAAAATATATATAAAGAATTATTTATCATATAATTATTTTTTTAATTTTATGACATAATACTTATCCATCCCATTCTCTATTAAATTGGAAACAAACCCATCTCTGATGTGTAAGGCAGAATACTACCTCGTGAACTGATATAATTTGTTTTCAATCTCCAACTCACTAGGGTTGTCTTGATGGTGAAAATCCTGAATATATATGATAAGTATGAAATAATATTTATTCTATAAAATTTATATATCATCCCCTTCTTTTACATTTCACCCATTAATGAAATCACCGCATCATTCATGCGTACGTATGACCAACCCTCTTCACGAAGCGAAGTGATTCATTTTCCATTTAAAGTTTTAAAAAATTATTCTAGAAAATTTGTGTAATGGATAAATGTTATATTTATAACAATATTGAAATTATATAGATGCTTTTACCATGATCATTGAAGATTTACCAAAACTATCGAATTGAAACATAAATTAAAAAAGAAACAAATAACACTGAAAATGATGAATTTAATATATAATTTTTGATAAATGGGTATGGAAATGTTATACATGAATAAAATATAATATTATATGTATATATATGGTTATCTTATATAATTATAATAAATTTTAAATTATTATAAAGTTGTATAAAATAAGATACAACGCATGTCAGACATGTGGTAAGGGTTTATTTCATAATATCATCATTATTTGGGATTGTTTACATTTAAGTCTCTAATGAGAGAATTATTTTATCTTTCTATCGTAAACCCAATATATTTTATTATTATCTATTTTTTATATAATTTATAGGGTTTCTTTTCCTTTTCCTCTCTTTAAGTACTCCATATATCAAAATAGTGTTTTTAAAAAAACCAAAAGTGTTTTTCTATCTAGTTGGGTATATTTCTCTTCTATGTCCATGTTGAAGGTTCTGAGAACAACGAATGTGTGTGATAGGTCATTCTTGTAACATCACATTATGTTTTCAGGTATATTTGATGTTTTTATGTACCTCTATTTTAGTGTTTTGACTTGGGATGCGTTTGGGTGAACTTTTAAGGAAAACTAAAGGATAGTGAGTTGTGCATGGTTTGCTCACGGTTTGAAAAACTGTGCGACCAAACCATTCCTACCATGAAGAACTGGACAAAGAGGACCACACGGTTTACACACAGTTTGATAGACTATGCATCCAAATCATTCCAACCTTGCAAACCTGGACAGTGGCTTCCACATGGTTGGCGCACAGTTTTCCTGACCGTGCCCCTCTATCCAGGTAATCGTGCGCGTAGTTTTGTTAATTCTGAAAATCCTTCTTAAAACTTTTTGAACCCCCATGACTTCCATATTTCTGACCTTGTTTGGGTATTGAAACATTCTATGTGTTTCCAATGCCCCCCAGAGAGATTCCAAGGTTATCTGAACTTCTTTCTTCAATATTGAAGGCTCTGATTAAGGATCTGATCTCCTCCTTGTAAGTGGATTTAAACCTGTTTCTTCTCCCATTCTTTCTACTATCTTTCCTTGATCATTTCATGGGAGATTTCCATCATTTTATGTGGATTTAAACCTATGATTTGAGATCTAGATCTTGTTTTAGAATATCCTGATGCCATTAATCTTTTTTTTTTGGTTTTAAGGATTTAGATCTAGAACTTGATCGACGACGTTCTGCCACTCAGTTTTTGGGGTTTCTCGTTGAGATAACTCCCATCAATAAATCGAGGTAGGTGGTTCTATCCCAACATTCCAAATTGATCATCCTTGTATTTATTGATATATTTAAATTGTTGATTTAAATTCAATTTCTCAAATTTTATTTCAATTAAATTGATAAAAAGTCGATTCCCATGAATCAAGGTATTTGAAATGGTTTTGGCATAAAAATTTAGAAAAACCCCAATTCCATTGAATTGGGTGTGTATAAGGAAATTTTCTGATTTAAATTGCTTAATTTAAATTGTGGATTTGATGGAAATGATTTCAATTAAATTGATGAATTTAATTGTAGAAATAAATTCTGTGATGATGGAATTAGTTTTTATTGGATTTCAAACTAGTGAAAATGGATTAAAATTATTTTATAGAACCCCATTGGTTTTATCTTGTGAAAAGGCATGTTTTTTAATAAAACCTGTTTTCGTTTTAAATGGAAAGAAATTTAAGCATTTGAAATGGAAGAATGGGATTGATCGTATTTTAAAACATTATTAAAATAGTTCTCCCATCATGTAAAAGTGCATGCAAGCCTTAGGTAGTTAGTGAGTTATTTGGATACACTCTATGCTACGAAAAATGTCTAAAACATACTTTCGGCGGGTCACATCCCCGATGGGTTTGTGACAAGTCTTCTTTGAACTGTGTCATAGGGATGTCTGTATACACATTTTTTTGAGTTCACATAAGGAGCGTTGAATCATATAACAGGTTAATACTATCGTACCTTTTGAAAGATGACCATGTTGCTCACTTATTTATTTATATTTGAGATAGAAATGTATGCCAATACTTTTGAACTGCTTTACATGCCTGCTGAATTTATATAAACTATCTTATATAAATGTTTTACTTAATCCATTGTTTTAGAAATATTCCATAATTTGTAAAATAATAACTTAAAATATTTATTTCCATCATTTGAAAATACATATCATGTTTTGTTAAAATATTCTTTTGAATTGTCAAACCTGTTTATTCGAAAATAGAATGATTTTCTTTGGATAATCTATATTTGGCCTCTTTTAAGTAATCTATAGTGGTATCCTACTGGGCTTAGGTTCACACCCTACTTTTGCCTTCAGGTGTTAGTAGACTTTCTCATTCAAGTTTCAAGCAAAGGGAAGGGATCTCATGGAGGTGGATCCAGCTGCTGAGTATTGGTCTTGGTGAGTTGTGTCCTTAGGGACCTTGGGGTTGTTTTCCCATTTTTAGTACTTAGGTTGTAGTAATTTCGGATTTTTATAACTCTATGTTTTTTGGTACATTACTTCCAATGGAGTTTCTTTTTGTTATGCATAATGTCTTGTTTATTTTCTTCCACATTGTTAGTGGAAAAATCATTACCACTTGTATGTTGTGTGATTCCAGGTGCTAGTTGTCGACCCGTGGGGATCAGAAATGCCCTTTGGGCTATATTAGTGCTGGCTCTGTTATCGGTTTACCAAGGTACCCAGGCTGGTTTGTGACAAAATGAAATCAGAGGAAGGTTAAGCATCTTGCCTTGATGACAGTATGAATTTGAGTATTCTTGTCGGGACTTAGGAGGATGTTGTGATTGAGTGTCTGGCCATATCTCACCATAGTGAACCTTATGTCACCAGGGTTGTTTAGGGAAATATGACTTTTTGATTAGTTCTAGTATTTTCCCTATTTTGATTGGGATAGAGTGGAATCTAAATATTGATATCCCTTCTATTAACAATATTTTTCCTTATTACTCTATTTGAGTGTTAATCTAAAGTCTTTTTATGTTTTGTAGCATCATGCCTCTGAGAAAACGTGGGAATCAGATCCAAAAAGAGGCTGCTGCTGAATCTCAGCAAGCAAGTCCTATTATGGGTCCGAGTTTGGTTGATGTGATTGTTCTCACTATCCAAGATCTAGGACAGGCACCACCTCCAGTTTCTGTTTAGGATCCAACTATAGATCCTCATAGTGATATTCTATGAAATTGTTCTCAAGAGTTCCTACGCTAGAAGCCACTAGTTTTCAAAGGCTCCACTGACCCTCAACATGAAGAGGAATAGTTGAGTAAGATTGAATGTCTGTTTGGGTTCTTAGAGACACCTGGTCTGATCAAGGTGAAGTGTTCCACCTTTGTGCTGGAGGGACCAAGTAGGAGATGGTGGGACACGATGGTGATGACTGGGAAACATGGGGATTTAGATTGGAAAGACTTTAGGGTTCTTTTCACTAACTAGTTCTATCCAATATCAATGGTGTTGTCCAAGGCTGAGGAGTTTTTCAAGCTCGAGCAGGTCAAAAAAAACCATGTCTAAGTACTCAAATCGTTTTTCTAAGTTGGTACAGTTTTCTCCTGAGATTGTATCTAATTAGAAGATGATGGATCGATTATTTGAGTTGGGTCTTCGATCAGATATCTATTCTTAGGTTTTCTTATTGATGATACCCACTTATTCTTATGTGCTGGATAGGGCGATGATGGTTGAGATGGACCTGGAAGGAAAGTCAGGGTTGAAGGAAGTTCATATACCTCCTAGTGGAAGTGTTGGTTCCTTTAATGGAAAATGGATGTGATAAATTTCTCATGGTACTTCTCAAAAACAGATTCATTCGAGACCTCTGTTATCACCAGGAGGGGCTTCGTTGACTTGCTATCAATGTGGGAGGCCAGGAAAATCCAAGAGGGTTTGCACTGAGGCAACCAAGAACTGTAGCTCCTGTGGATGTTTAGGGCACTTACAGAGATTCTTCCATCAGTTCTCTTCTCCACCTAGTGGAACAGGATCATCATACCCTCCAAATGTTGTGGGGTAATCAAATGCTTCACGTACAAAAGGGTTTTAGCCACAAGCATCCGGAACGAAGCTTCTTCACGCAGTGGAAGAGTCGCCAGAGGTAACTGACACGGGTCCTGCAAATGTGAGAGGTACCATTACTATAACTTCATCTTTAACGACCACCCTTTTTTATACTGGTTCATCTCACTCATTTATTTCAACCCATTTTTGTAATCTACTTAATCTACCTATTGAGATTTTATCTTGTATGATGGATATTACTACACCCCTTGGTACAATGAGAGAGAAGGGTCTCTGTAATCCTGCTTGTGTCTTCTCTCTCTCAGATGTTAATCATGTTTGGAGTTTTTTTGTTCTCAAAATGAAATTTTTTGACATCATATTTGGGATGAATTGGCTCATTGACAAAAAATCCCAGATCGATTGTTATCTTCAATGGGTCTACCTTACTACACCCAGTGGTGTGCCTCTTGTTTTTCAAGGAGAATGGGACCCAAGTTAAAGTAGAGATAGACCCACTTATCCAGAGTTGGGGAAAGTTATATCAGTTTTTGCTTTAGATCTAGAGAGAGATTCAATGTGTGGTGATCTTCCTCCAATTTTTGCTGAGTTTCCCGATGTTTTTCCATCTAACTTCTCTGGTTTTCCCCAGTAAGTGTGGTTGATTTTTCTATTGACTTAATTCCTGGTACTCAACCGGTTCCTATTCCCTCTTACCAAATGGCTCCAACAAAACTAAAGGAACTGAAGTCTCATTGAGACGATCTTCATGAGAATGGTTTTATATGCCCGAGTGTGTCACCTTGGGAAACACTAGTTCTCTTCTCCAAGAAGGCTGGTGGTTCTCTTCGCTTATGTGTTTATTATTGAAAGCTCATTCGAGTTACGATAAAGAACAAATATCCATTACCACGAATTTATGATTTATTTGATCAATTGAAAGGGGAACAATGGTTTTCAAAAATTGATCTTTGATCTAGTTACCATAAGTTGAGGATAAAGAATCTGACATTAATAAGACCACTTTTTGGAGTAGGTATGGCCATTATGAGTACCTTGTTATGCCCTTCGGCCTAACAAATTCTCCTTCAGTTCTCATGGATTTGATGAACAGGGTTTTCCATGAGTATCTAAATACTTTTGTTGTAGTATTTATGGATGACATTCTTGTCTACTCCAAATCTGAGGAGGATCATGTGCATCATCTGAGAATAGTTCTGAGTCCTCTAAGGAATCACCGACATTAAGCCAAACTTTCGAAGTGCAATTTCTAGATTTGGGAAGAAAATTTCTTGGGACATGTTCTGTCCGAACAAGGAATATTAGTTGATCCTGAGAAGTTGAAGATTGTTATGACTTGGGAACAACCACGAAATGTTTCCAAGATTCAGATCTTCTTGGGCTTAGTAGGATATTATCACAGATTTGTTAAAGACTTCTCAAAGTTAGCTTCTCCAATGACTGCTCTGTCTCGAAAGGGAGTGATGTTTTCCTGGAATGATAAATGTCAGATATCTTTTTTTTAGCTAATGATTCTTTTGACTACTATGCCAATGTTAAATCTTCCTGAGGCTGGGATAGGTTACGTGGTCTTTTATGATACATTGGGTTCAAGTTTGAGACGTGTCCTTATGAAATATAATCATGTTGTTACCTATGGATCTCGTTAGCTTAAGCCTCATGAGAAGAACTATCCTACCCATGACCTTGAACTTGTAGCTTTAATTCACACATATAAGTGTTGTAGACATTACCTTTATGGAGAAATTTTTACTGTGTATTCAGACCACAAGAGCATGAGTTATATCTTCTCTCAAAAAGATTTGAATCTCCGCTAAAGGCATTCGGTGGAGTACATACAATCGTTCGACTTTGACATTTCCTATACCCTGGGGAAAGGGAATGTAGTTGCAGATGCGTTAAGCAGGAAACTTTCCATCATAGGCTGTGAAAGAATCTTCAAAAGAGTAGAGTTTGATGGGTAATTTTGCTCAGTTGCATATTGGAGTTCAGTGGAAGGGGAATGAAGTTTCTTTAGCCAGTGTCCAGTTGACATCTACTCTTCTCGAGTTAATTTTTTAGGAACAACAACTGGATGATGAATTCCATAGCATTAGGAAATCACTTTATAGTGGGAAGACTGACACCCAGTGGTCGTTCTCCAATGAGGGTGTTCTGTATTATCAAAACCGCTACGTTGTGCCGTTATTGGAAATGAAGGATTTGATGGGGGATTTCCATAACTCTCAGTGGGTTGTGCACCCAGGAACCACAAAGATGTTCTATGACATGTGGTGATAGTTATGGTGGCCAGGTATGAGATGAGACATTTTTGAGTTTGTCTCTCGTTGCTATACATGCCAGCAGGTGAAATCTGAGCACCAGAATCCTTCGGGTTTGCTAATACCACTTCAAGTCCCTACATGGAAGTGGGATGAAATCTCTATGGACTTTGTGGTTGGGTTACCTCAAACCCAGACTAAGAAGAATGCGATATGGGTTGTGATCGACAGGCTGACCAAGTCGGCTCACTTTATACCTATTCGAGATACAACCAAAGTTGAGGAGTTGGGAAATATCTATGTGAAAGAAATTATTCGTTTTCATGGAGTTCCATCTCTTATAGTATCTGATAGGGATCCTCAGTTTACTTATCTCTTTTGTAGAGGCCTTCAGGAGGCACTGAGATATCAGGTCTGTTTAAGCATGTCCTACCATCCACAGTCAGATGGCCAGATAGAGAGATCTATTCAGATCCTTGAGAATATGCTTTGTACATGTGTTATCGACTTTGGTGGGTTTTTGGATAATCATATAGGGATAGGTTAGTTTTTTAATAACAACATTTATCAGTCTGTGGTCAAAATGGCTCCTTTTGAGGCATTGTATGGTCATCCTTGTAAATCTCATTTATGTTTGTCGGAGATTGGTGAACGTTCCTTAGTATGACGGAGTTTGGTCCAAGAGACGACAGCTAAGATCAAGTTGATTCATCAGATAATGTTGACAACATAGTTTCGGTACAAGTCTTATGCTGATTGTCACCATAGACCTTTAGAGTTCTCAATTAGTGACAAGGTGTTCTTGAAAGTTTCACCCCAATTAGGTAATCGATGGCTTGGGAGGCAGGGTAAGATTGCTCGTCATTTTGTGGGACCTTTCGAGGATGTTGGTTATGTAGGGAATGTTTCATACCATCTAGCTCTACCACCACAACTGATGTTGATACATAACGTGTTCCATGTATCGCAGCTGTGAAAGTATCTCTCTAATCCATCTCATGTTTTGGACTGGAGTGATCTTGAGAATGAACTAGATTTATCTGTGACTGAACAACCAGTCGGGTTGTTGATTCTGAGACCAAGGTACTTCATGGGAGAAGTATACCTCTGGTCCATGTACTATGGCAGCATGGTTATGATTCTCATGATACGTGGGAAAGGGATGCACTAATGAGAGAGAAGTGGCCTCATATTTTTGACGTGGAGGTTTCTTTATAGGATTTCTAGGGATAGAAAGATCATATGGTGGAGAGGTTGTAACATCACGTTACATTTTTAGGTACTTTTGATGTTTCTAGTTACCTCTGTTTTAGAGTAGTGACTTGGGGTGCATTTGGGTGAAATTTTAGGGAAAACTAAAGGATAGTGACTTGTGCACGGTTTACGCACGATTTGAAAAACTGTGTGACCAAATTGTGCCAACCATGCAGAACTAGACATAGAGGTATTCACGGTTTGCGCAAGTTTGACCGACCGTGCGACCAAACTGTGCCAACCTTGCAAACCTGGACAGTGGGTTCCGCACGGTTGGTGCATGGTTTTCCTAACCGTGCACCTATGTCCAGGTAACCATGCATGCAGTTTTTTAATTCCGAAAATCCTTCTTAAAACTACATAAACCCCCAGGACTTCCATATTTCCAGCCTTGTCTTTGGCTTGAAACATTCTAGCTATTTCCAAGGCCTCCCGAAGAGATTCCAAGGTGATCCGAACTTCTTCCTTCGATATTGAAGGCTCAGATTGAGGATCTTCTCTCCTCCTGGTAAGTGGATTTCATCCTATTACTTCTCTCATTCTTTCCTCTATATTTCCATGATATTTTCATGTGATATTTCTAACGGTATCCATTGATTTAATCCTGTGAGTTGATATCTAGATCTAGGATTGTGGATCTAGATCTAGTTTTACAAGATCTTTATGCCATTGATCCTTTTTTTTGGTTTTAAGGATTTCGATCCAGAACATTATCGATGATGTTTTGCCACTTAGTTTTTGAGGTTTCTCGTTGGGCTAACTCCCATCAATAAATCGAGGTAGGTGGTTCCATATTGACTTTCTAAATTGATCATCCTTGTTTTTCTTGATTTATTTCATTTATTGATTTAAATTCAATTTCTCAAATTTTCTTCAAATTAAATTGATAAAAAGTCAATTCTAGTGAATCGAGGCATTTTAAATGGTTTTAGAATGAAAATTTTGGAAACCCCCAATTCCATTGAATTGGGTGTGTTTATGGAAATTTTCTAATTTAAATTGTTTAATTTAAATTGTGGATTTGATGGAAATGATTTCAATTAAATTTTTGAATTTAATTGTGGAAATAAATTGTGTGATGATGGAATTAGTTATGATTGGATTTCAAACTGGTGAAAATGTCTTAAAATGATTTGATAGAAACCCATTGGTTTTATCTTGTGAAAAAGGCATGTTTTTAAAAAAACTTGTTTTGGTTTTAAATGGAAATAAATTAGAACATTTGATATGGAAGAATGGGATTGATCATATTTTTAAGCATTCTTAAAATAGTTCACCCATCATGTAAGAGCGCATGAAAGCCTTAGGTAGTTAGTGAGTTATTTGGATACACTCTACGCTAATACAACATTCTAAGACATTCTTACGGAGGGGCACATCCCAGATGGGTTGGCGACGAGTCTCCTTTGGCTAGTGTCATAGGGACGTGTGTATACACATTTTGATGAGTTCAGATAGAGAGTGTGGAATCCTATAACTGGTTAATACTGTCGTACCTTTTGGAAGATGACCATGTTGATTGCTTGTTTATTTATATTTGAGATATAAATGTATGCCAATACTTTTGAACTGTTTTACATGCCTACTGAATTTATATAAACTGTTTTATATAAATATTTTAGTTAAGCCATTATTTTAGAAATATTCCATCATTTGTAAAATCATTACTTAAAATATTTATTTCCATCATTGGAAAATCTATAGCATGTTTTGTTAAAATTTTCTTTTGAATTTCCAAACCTATTTATTTGAAAATTGAAAGCATTACTTTGGATAATCTAAATTTGGCATATGTTATGGAATCCTTTTTGGTATCCTACTGGGCATAGGCTCACACCCTACTTTTCCCTTTGGGTGTTTGTAGACTTTCTCCTTACAGGTTCGAGCAAAGGGAAGGTATCTCTTAGAGGTGGATCCATCTGTTGAGTTTTGGTCTTGGTGAGTTGTTTCCTTAGGGACCTTGGGGCTGTTTTCCCATTTTTCGTACATGGGTTGTAGTATTTTGGGCTTTTTATGTCTCTTTGTTTTCTGGTACATTACTCTATGTGGAGTTTCTTTTTGTTATGTATACTGTCTTGTTTCTTTTCTTCCACATTTTTGGGGGCAAAATCGTTCCCACATGCATGTTGTGGGATTCCAGGTGCTAGCCGCTAACCCGTGGGGATTGGGAATGCCCTTCAGGCTATGTCAGGGCCACCTTGGTTATCGGGTTACCAGGGTACCCGTGCTGGTTCATGAAAATTCCCATCTTTAATTTTTTTTCATGGTCACTAATCATTTAAATATTTTAACAACTTTGAATTCCATAGTCAACTAAATTAATTCAATGAAAATAGAAAATGGATAGAATTATGGAGTTATCACACATTATTTAAGATTAATTTATTCAAATAAAGAATTATGTTGCTTGAATTATTTTTTAGTTAATGCATATAATAATAGATCTATGTTGAACAATTTTTGTGTTGATTTAATCAAGAGAATATTCCCTCTTTTGGTGATACAAATTATTATACAAATCCTTGAACATTGTTGTAGAAATATTTGGGTACTATCATAAAAGATCTTATGATGTGAATCATTCACCATTGATCAAAGAAAAAATCACTTCCAAAGTGTTCTCTTTCATATCCATGTACTTTAAAGTTTGAGGAAGAGAAATATTTATCCCAAATTTTGGGAGTGGTCTAGTATAGATAGTTCTCTAGGGCTTGAGATGATTCTCTCGGTCCCTTGTTGTGCACAAGAAAAAATGAATCACCTCACGTGGAAAAATATTATAATTGGGTTTAAATAACGGTAGGGTTTATAAATAAATATTTGAAAAAGTTCCATTTAATATTTATTTTATACCATATGGAACCCCATGTATAAAATAATAATAATAATAATATTTCCTCAGCAAGAGCGTAACTTTTAAATTAAATTAAATATTTTTTAATAAAATAATATTAAAAATATATTATTTCTCACTGGACCAAAATAATCAGTCTACCATTCCTCAAAAACCTTTATCACCCCATGAGTAATGAAAATTTATTTAATAAAAATATATATCTCCTCATTATTCACCAATAAATAAATAAATATTATATTCAAAAAATAGAAATTAAATATTTATTAAACATTCCATTCATATTATATTCTATCAAATAACTGGTGATAGAACATATGCAATCAATAAAACCTGAATAATTATTAAACCACATGTGGAAATAAAATATATATGTATTGTTAAATAATAAATAATAATATATTATTTAACTGAGATTATAGATACGCATAATGTGTGATGCTCTAGGACTCTTTCTCAGTGGCAGTTGGTGAAGTAGCCTAACTTCCTTGGTTAGTGACTGAAAACATGCCAAGGCACCAATAGAGAAAGAAGATAGTGCTGTAATAACATAATACATTATACAAACTCTTAATATGTAATAAAATATCTTTATCATGATATCTATAATCAAGAAGGTTGTATATTGTGGCCATCAACCTATGTGGTTTATGTTTCTTTCTTTTCCCTTCAAGAAATCAAACATTACCATAAAACACTGTGTCCATGGATTTAATTAGGATATATCTTTTCCATAAAAGGGGCCAATATATCAACTTCATTTATTTATTATAATAGATAAACATTTCCTCGTATTATTCAACAATGTAATATTACTCGGGACACACCCAATGTATCATAACTCACCACGAACATATATAGTCACAATGTTCCTCAATACATCAAAGTACACAACTTATAATATTCATTAGTAATTATATAAAAGTATAAGGATCAATATAAATTCCCACATATAGGAACATCCAATTATACATATAAATATGGTCCTCCTACTACCGATTCTTGTTCTCGTAATATCATATACGGGATATTACCAAGGGCATATGCCATGAGAAGGTTCCACAAAGTTCTATGAGACTCCACCCATGATAGAATATATAATTTTTGTCACCCAAATAATATCACACCACTAAAATACATTTCTTTATGAATAGTGACATATAAAATTTGGGTTCTCATCATAGAGGGGAACTACTATGACCTTTTAGTGTAACAACTACTCTTAGGATATTATCACATACTATGTTACCTAGAAGAACAATCAAAATTTGATAGAGATTTATTAAATATTTAAAATTATGAATATAGGTTATCATAAAGTACATAGAAGTTGGTAATATGTATCCAACTCCAATAGAATCCCACATGAAGTAGAACCAACTGATGAGAACCTTCATTCCTTTATCTATCACATAATAGTCATTTTTTTGAGATAGGCCTTTAGTCAAGGCGTTTGCAACATTTTCTTCCATGGGTTCTATGTATACTAAAACTTCACCCCTTTACAAAAAATCCCTCAAGATTTGATACTTCCAGATATGTTCTTTGTCTATTGGTGTGAAAATGGATCTTTTGTTAGATCCCCCAGTGCAATATTATCACAATAAAATTTTATAGGGTATTTACATCTAGGTATCACATCATGATCCTATATAATTTTTCATATCCAAAAGGATTACTTTGATATATCAGTTGCTAGTTTATACTCAAACTCTATTGTAGAATCAGTGAAAATGGCTTCTTTGAACTCGGCTAGATCACAGCTACTCCATTGAGACAGAAACAATATAATGAATGTGACTTATTATCATTATTATCTATTTGAAAACTAGCATCAGTATAACAACTTATGAACATAGCCTCGACTCCTATGTAGACTAGAAACATATCTTTAGTTCTTCTAAGATACTTGAGGATAGCTTTAACATCATACCAATTTTGTTCTCCTAGATCTTATTGATATTTTCCAGCCATGATCAATTCATATGAAACATCACGTCGAGTGCATAACATGGTACACATTATCGATGATATCACTAAATAGTTTAGGATATTACTCATTCTCTCATTATCTTATTGTGTCTAAGGACACATTTTTTACTAAGATATAATCAATGTGAAACTAAAACTCATCCTCTATTAGATTATTCCATATGAAATATCAATAGTATTTGGTCAATGTATGTACTTTTACAAAGTCCCTGAATCCTCTTGGATAATTCATTAATGATCTTGATCTCTAAAATATAGGATTCGTTGCCTAATTCCTTTATAGAGAAACACTTATTTAACTCGACCTTAATAGAATGTAATACGAGTATGTCATTTCCCATAAGTAATATGTCATAAATAATACTACTCGGATAATGACTGCATAACCACTAAACCACTTGTAAACACATGGATCACATTTATTCTGAATCAAATCAAATGTTGTTATAGATTCATCTAATAAATTTTACTATAACCTGGATGCTTTCTTCAATTGATAAATGGATCTCTACAACCTTTAAATGTTTTTTTCATCACTTGGAGTCACAAACCCTTATGGTTATTTCATATAGACATATTTTTGAAGGTTCCCATTATGGAAAAAAATTTGACATCCGTATACCAAATATCATAGTTATTGTAATTTTCTATAGAAAGTATAACTATGATAGATTAAAACTTGGAAACTAGTGAAAGGGTTTCATCATATTCAATTCGTTGATTTTGTTTAAACCATTATCCACTAGCCTTCCTTTATTGGTATTTAATTTACCTTACATTCCTAGTTTTCTCTTGAATACCCATTTTTAACCTATGGAATTTACATTAACTGGAACATCACCCATAACGTGAACATTGTTCACACACATGGAACCCATTTCAAAATTCCCGACTTCTTTCCATCTTGAAAAATTTGAGCTATATACAACCACTTTATTGGAGAGAGTTTCATAATTATCAACAAATAATTAGTCACCATATTCAGTGACTAGAAAACCTCTATATGGTTTTTTTACCACTCTGGTGGTCCTACACAAAAACTTGTGTTTCGAGAATTAGTTCATTAATGGGGACCTATGGAATATTTTCCTTTACAAATTTTTGTTTATATTGAGATTCAAATTCCTAAAATTAATTATTTCTCCCATTATCCATTTTGAGGATGTACTCCCTCTCAAGAAAGATGAATTGTCTAGATACACTAACTTTGTTATTCGAGGTTTTTTATAGATAATATCTCTTTGTTTCATTAGGATACCCTATAAATATACCCTTTCTTCCTCAGGGTGCATTTTTTCCCTAATAAGTCCATAAAAATACCTATCATCCCAATACATGTGTATGCGGAAAAAACATATTTCTTTCCACACAATAACTCAATGGGAATTCTATTTTTGGATTTAGCTAGCACTTGGTTTAGTGTGTATTAAACAATTTCTAATGAATACCCTCAAAAGGATAATAGAAGATATGAATGAATCAACATCGACCTTACCATGTCTAACATGATATGGTTACTTCTTTAAATAACACAATTACACTATATTTTATATGGTGGATTTAGTTGAGATAGAATCCAAAACTCCCATAAAATGTTGATAAAATCATAGTAAATATATTCACCACCTTGATCCATTCGATGATTCTATATATTCTCTCCAAGTTTATTCTATAATTCATTCTTCAATTCCATTAATATCTCAAAGGACATATAATTAAACCAAATCAAGTAGATATAACCATATCTTCTAATGCCATTAGTAAAATTTTTGATGTTTGAATAACCACCTCTAGCTTCTACTTGAATAGTTCACACACATCAATATGTACCAATAAAATAATCTCTATGGCCCTCATACCTTTTACAACAAATTAATGTTCGGTAATGTTTCCTTATAAACAAACATGAAATATTTCAATTGTTTTATAGCTTACAAGATTCTAAATAACAATCTTGATTGAGAGTTATAAAACACTCTTCATTTACATGAACAAGATGGTGATGGAATATTTGTGTGTTATATGAGTTATGTGAAAATGATTCATTATCAATTTCTAATACTTGGTTTTAATAATTTAAAACATGTTTAATATTATTTAAATATTCCTTATCATAACAATTGTTTTCATTGTAAAAGAAACAAATTTTATTTCCAAACATGAATATAAACACATATTAATCTAGGTCTGATACAAAAATTATGTTCTTGATTACATTTTGTACATAATAAAAATATTTTAAAACCAAAACCATTCTCATTATAAATTAAAGGTGATAATCATCAATGTTTACAGAATCCATCCTCACTCCATTGCAATCTCACAAACCCACCTATCCTCTAGAAATGTTTGGGAATATAATTTCTTCCTATATTTTGATAAATATGTGAGTACCAAAATATGTATCTAATACCAAATGAGTAGATATTGAAAGATTAAAATAGATTAAAAAACACACCTTTCGATTCCCCCTTGATTTTGGGTGTAGTTATTCTTCTAGTGCAATTTCATTCAACTTACAAAACATATCTCCCCATGTTTTATTCCCCAGCTCTAGATATTATTCTTCTTAAAATGTAGGTTCTCAAGAGTTTTATACTTTTATGAGTCTTGTGCCCCTTTATATTTTTTTATACTTTTATTATTCACAATAAGGACCATAGGATTATCATGCCCCATGTCCTTAACACAATGTAAAATTAAAGTATGATGTTCCACAAGAATCTTCTCATTATTTATCATATTGTAATTAATAATAAAATTAGAGAGATTCGTGGGAAGAGAGGTAATTATGATATTTGTGCACAAATCATATAGGAATTTAATCCATAATTTATCTAAGTACTAAATTTGGCTAATAATCTTGTGTACTTGAGGCCCATATGACACAATATCTCAAAAATTTATTGTAAAATATTGTTGAATACCTCTTATATCTCTTGTCTATCCTTCTCAGTTTAGAGATCCAAAATGTGAGACATCATTATATATGCATCCATGTCCTCAGGATGCATTAAAATCTCATTGGTCATGGATGATAGCATAAATAATTAAAAATCTCCAGCATCATAAAAATGTTTCTTTTAGATATAAAACTTTTCATTACAAGCCTCATTTCTAAGTGCTTTAGGAATTGGTTCATCCAGCACTTTCAATTTCCTTTCATGGTGAATTATAACATATAAACGCCTATTCCACTATTAGATATTTGTTCCATTGAGACATTTATGATTCTCAGGAATGGATTGTAGTTATATATCTGATGTCATTTTTATTTATGATTCTACATGGAGTAAGAGAAGTAATTTATCACTTTTTATGAAAAAAATTAGAATAATAAATAAATATTATATTTATTAACATACCACTATTTTATCGAAACCCAATAGACTTCAACATTGTCTTTAGAATACCCTATTTATTGGAAATTCAAGGGGAAAGGATCCATATCCCCCTTTTAATTTCCAAAACTTTTTTTGGTCAAGAAACATGTATAGTTTTAATAAGGCATCCCAAATTCCAAATACATTAACTCATAGTTCCTTAATTCATTTATTGGATACCCAAATCCTAAAATCCATAAATTGGATTTCCTGATCCCTTGCCTATCAGTTAAACCAAGTTATGATTTTGATGTTCAACCTTAATATGAACTATGTTAATTAATCAGAAAACATCATGTTATAATTTCTTGATAATTTAAAGCACCAAAACATTGTTTAGTCTACCACTTTAAACTATAGTTTTATTTTAACTAAAGTAGTGGTACAATATAACCACATAATATACATTATTGAGGCATTGTTATCATTTATGCATAAATTTCGCATTATTATTTTTATCGCATTATTTTTAATATTAATTTTATATACATAAGTGATTAAACATGTCTTAAATGATATTTATTCATAAGACAACTTATTTTAGTTCTATCATGCACACTTGTTAATTTCATTAATTCATGTGATTGCGAAAATAAATACATAATGAAATAACCACGCAACTTGATTGAAATAAAATAATAAAGAGATATGATTATGAGGTTTTACTAATTATTAGTTTATCTAGAACATGAAAAACTAACTGTTGACCTTGGGGAAAAACACCTTTAACTAATTGAGGTTCATGTTGAAGCATTCCACCTGTCGACCTCTATACCTCTATTGGATTGGTTTTGCCTCGCATGTAAACTTGAATCGCCTCCAATAGATTGAGAGATCTATCTATTACATATTCATTTAATCACATGAAGTTGAGTGGAAAATTGGGTTTATATAAAATTAACAATGAGAGATTAGGCCCATACATAATGATATAATAGATGAAACCTAGGCCACAATTAAATTCAATAATAAATTAAAGGAAACTAATCACACACAATGTTCTGGTTTATACTCACTATCATCCATATTCATACAATGAATTATTCATTTAATAAAACTATAATTTAATTATTAATTGTTTTTATTTATGAAAATAACACTCAAATAAATTAATTAGCTTCTGCAATTATCCAATTTTTTTTATCTCATTTCTCATCTGAATTTCCTTGAGATTCTCTGCCATCAGAATTTAAAAAAAAATTAAATAAATTTATTTAAAATTAAATACGTACATAAATATACCTTATAGGAAACATCAGTTATACCCATCCAAATATAACCAACATGTGTTATACTCAAATACAATTTACTATTGTGAAATATGGAATACATGACTTATCAGATACAATCTTAAATTGTTGTGTCAACTTGATGATTACCTAAATTACTTGATTTTTTTGTCATGTATTATACTTCAATGAATATAGAGTAATAATTGTAATATGAATCATACATGATATGTAGATATAAACATTATATATATATATATATTAATTAATAACTTATTTATATATATCACATGGAATTTCATATCAACTTAATGACCCTACACACGAACTTTTCGATTAGGATTACATAGTATAATAAATTAATCCTAATTCTATATAATTTTTTATAATTACACAGTGTGTACAAGAGAGATACATGTCATGTATGTATCTCAAAATATATATATATATATATATATATATATATATATAAGTTTATCTTAGGGGGACTCACCATGTAAAATGTGGCTCAGAAAAATTGGAGTACACGGTGTGTACAGGAGCTACAAGGTGCGTGGTCTCCGAGTTATATAGTCACCATTCAGTTAGGACATGTATGAAAATACATGTCCTTTATATGAAATAAAAGACTACATGATCTGTATGTTTGATACATGGTGTGTACAACAACTCACCATGAACCCGGATGGACTGGTCAACATGCGGTGTATGAATTTAAATCCATTGCATGTACTCAATTCACATGATCTGAATTATTTCAGAGTAAATTTCTGATTCATATGGTGTGTACTCTTATGTTATCTATCTATAATACTTTGCACCTTCAGATGATAACATTGATTTTATTTCCTTCATAAAATTAATCTATTTGATCCGATCTATGAGAAATGAATGAGTAAGAATAAGATCTCAGAATTTGTTATAAAGAATGATTAAAAAAGAATTGAAAACTAAATCATTAATGTATAAATAAATAAATGATCTTTAAATAATTACAAATAATTATGTGATCACTCTGATACCACTTAAAAGTTATATGGTGCAGAGGAAGCATACAATGGGTCATGTACAACTTTTCTTCTTTTAATGATTCATGATCAATCTTGGATTTATATGATGATGAACACTGTAATCAATAGAATTGAATCAATGAAAACAGACAAGGGATATAATTCTAAAACAAAGTGTAGGATCATAAAATATTATTTATAATTTATTTAATAATTAATTAATTTCATTGAGTGAATTATTTCTTCATTGATGGATATGAAAATAGATCAATGTTGTACAGTCATTGTGTTGGAGTAATCAAGATAGGATTCCCTTTGGCAGTGATACAAGCATGTTCCAGAAATCTCCAAAGATAGCCATAGGAATCTTTGGGAGCTATCATGATAGATCGTGTCACTTTCTTCATTCCACTTTAATCTCCATGAGAATAACTTCCAAATCATTATCCTTGATCTCTATTGACTTGATAGTGAGAGGTGGAGGATGATCGTTCTCTATTCATGGGTGTGTTCTTAGAGATGGAGAAATCAGGGGCTTGAGAGGATTCTCCGAGGCTGTCATCGTGTACAACAAAAAATGACTTGGATCACTTGTAAAAATAATATAATTGTGTTGAAATAATTCTAGGGTTTTAAAATAAATATTTTCACAAGTTCCCTTTAATATTTATTTAATAACTTAAAGAACCCAATGTTTAGAATAATAATATTATTATTATTTCCTAAACTTTCACTTATGTTAATAATTAAATTAAAAATTTTTTAATCGAATAATATTCAATATATATTATTTCTCGGTAGACCTAAAAAATTGTTCTGTAATTTCTCCATAATATTTATCAGGACTTGAATAATGATTAATTATTTCATAAATAAATATCACTATATTATTCAAAAATATATAAATAAATATCATATTCACTAAATTAAAAAAATACTTATTAAATATTCCACTCATATTATATTCTCTCAAATAATTGGTGAAAAAATATATGTGATCAAGAAAACATGAATATTTATCAATCCTCATGTTAGAGTAATATTTATTCAAAATTTTAAATAAAACATAATAATATATTATTTTACTGATATTCAGGATACATTTAGTGTGTGACCCTCTAGGCCTCTTTCTTAGTGGCGTTAGGATATGTAGACTAATGTATAAGTTTAACATCTAGAAACACACCAAGGCACTAATAGATAAAGTAGTTAATGTTGCAATGACATAATACCTCATATAGACCCTTATAATATAATATATGCTTTTTATCAGGACATATTTGATCAAGAATATTTTACGTTGGTTTCATCGACCTATGTGCTCGATGTATCTTTCATTGAATTTTAAGAAACTGAGATTTCCCATAAAACCTCATGGACATGGATTTATTTAGGATATATCATTTCCATAAAAGGGAATTATATATCAACTTATATTAAAGAAGATAAGGGTCAAATACTTTCTAACATTATTCATTAATTCAATGTTACTCCTGAAATAGCCAACGTATCCTACCTTTCTACAAAAATATGATATCATGGTTTTCATTGATATATCAAGCTATATGAATTATGATATTAATTAATAATAATAATAATAAATTATAATGATCAATACACAATTATGTGAATATGAACATCCAATGATACATATAAATATGTATTTCATACTAGCAGGTCTCGTTCTCATAATATCGTATACTGGATATTACCAAGGGTGTGCACCATGAGAAGGTGCCTCCAAGTCCTATGAGTCTCCATCCTTGATATCTTATATCATTTGTGTCCCTCATATTATATCATCTATCCATGGAATATATATATATATATATATATATATAAACAGTTTCATAGAACTTCTAGGTTCATATCGTAGTGGGGAACATCAATGGAATTTTAGTGTCATAGCTACTCTTAGGACATTATCACATACGTTTTCCAACTCCAAACACAATGATTTATTAAAGACTATATTACCCATGATTTAATTTTTACAAAACGGTTTAAAAAGAATATGTTTTCCTATTTCTGAATGAGGTACTTTTGAACTTTTTACATAATTGTGAATGGAATATTTTTATCTTACACTATATAATGGGAGTTAACTATAGTCATTACCACTCATTACATTTACGCTTCCATTATTAGTTTAAAATAATCTTTTTCAAATTTTTTTCATTAATGTGTTGGAAAATATTAGTTTTTGAATAATTTATTTTAATACGGAAAGGGTATTTACCTCATGAAATAATCATGTTATAATTTTTAATGTATATTTTTCGTTGGCGACATTATTTAGTGAATATTATGTTTTTTAGGGATGTAATCGGTACATACCAATAAACATAATACTCTGGATGTATTGTGATTATGTGTACTAATTGGGGAATTATTAGCATTTTATAGGATAGTTTTCCATTATAAATTTTTACATTGATTATGTTTCACCCCTTTCCCATGGTGAATGAATTAGACTTAGTATCTAACATGAAAAGACTTCTATAGACCCTAGAAGCATCAGTTGGTCTCATGAGACAAATTACGTTGGGTATTTGGTGTATTCCTAACCTATTTGTATATGTTTTCTTGTCACATGGCCTTGAAAGTAAAATTACGATTTCTGACATTATGCATTCAACCATTATGAGACTAGTTAATATTATCCATGTGATTATTTATGTTGTTATGATATCCATGGATTTGTTCCCATTTTAAGTTATTAAATAAATGAAATATTTTTTATCTTAGACATATTATTCATGTTTTATTTACTTTATGATATCTTTTACTACATTATTTTCCTCTATGAGAATACAAGATCGCCCTTTATTATGTTTTCCTTTCCCCATGATATTAATAATGGATCTATAGATGAATATAGATATTTAAAAGAAAAAATAATATAGTTCTCACAAGAATTATTATATTATATTTGATATATTATTATGTTATGTGAGACAAATTTATGTATTTTTTCATCGAATACTATTAAATTATTTGGACATTTGGGATGTGATCCCCTGTTCCTATGCCAATGTAGTAAAATTACCATCGGATTCTGGCTACTAGATTTAGGGTGGTACAACATGCATTAAAGGGAGATTTAGTAGAAACCTAGGGAATTATATTTAGGAAAATATATATTAGGTAACAAACCACTATAAAAATGTTTTAGTATATTTCTAATTGTAGAATAATATAATAATATTTTTGGTAAGGTAGATATTATTTATTTTTCTGAGTAATAAACCCTTGTCTAGATACTACAATTGGGATAGGTATTAGAATTTATGTATCTAGAAGTAATAACCATGAAAATAGTTGGTCTTGTATATCTTGGACATCATTCTAGTTCATGGTGATTGTGACCTTACTAAAAACCTATTTTGAAACTTGTAATAAGACATGTTTAAGTTAATTCACATTTTTATTACAAATTAGTTTTAAAGATATGAAAATATTGTAAATATCCCTTATGATACTAAGCTTGTGACTCTAATATTGTTTATTAGTAAATATTCATGTTATATCAAGGGCTTCATAATTTTCAAAATTATACATTACGTTTCAAAATGTTGTGATCTAATCTAGTGGATTACATTATTTAGAAATGATGCATTATAGAGGGAATGAGAATTTTATAAATACACGTAATCTATGTAGAAATTACCCTATTATGAAAGATAATTTAGTTGGAGTTTGAGAAGAAGCAAGAGATCAATAAATTATAACTATATTGGGGCAGTTAACTCAGCTAAAGATCAATAAACATTCTCTTATAGATAATCCTAATAATCCAAAACATGGGGCAATAATGTTGGACCATTTCAAGCATCAAAAATCAACATCATACAATGGGAATAAAAATTCATTTTTGGTTCATAATTGGCTAATTTCCTTATATAAGATATTTATTTCTTTGGGAATTAATGAAAGAGAGAAGGTTTTCATGGTTGTTTATCATCTCATGGGGGATGAAGATAAATAGTGGTCACACTAAAGATGATGAACAAATAAAAACTATGAAGTGAAAGGATTTTAACTTACCTTTTAGAGATACATATTTTTCTGGTGTGCAAGGAGTGCATATAGAGACAAAATTACTAAGGCTAAGACAAAATGAAGACAAAAAAATCTATGTATGTATCCTACTTTACAAGGTTACCATGTATTGTTATAGGATATATACATAATAAAAATAGTAAGATTTATCATTTCTTAGATTGGATAATGTTAATCCTTTTATAGTTACTAGTCCCCCAAACCTTCTCATCATATAGGGACATAGTATCTTGTTAATTCAATGTAGAGAAGTAATTAACCAAGTCTTATGAATTTGATGTAATAAAATATAATAAAAGGTAAATTGATCACATTGGAAAAGAAAATAAACCAAAATGGAAAAAGGAATGTGTGTAATTTCCAACATGTAATAAATTTTGAAAGAAAAACCATGGAATATAATTCTAGGGAATAAGAGTTTGCTTCAATTGAGAAGAGAAAGGCCACAAAACTCATGATTTCAAGGGAATGAAATAAGCTGCCACTTTTTAATGCTTCATCTGTATAGAGATGTGACACTATGAAAATGAATTTCTTTGTCATTAAAAGAATTTCTCCTAGAAAAGGACATGGTTGAAAGAAAGATCTTATTTGATCACAAAATATGAGGTTGGAACTATTAATGATGTGGTGGTAGGTAATTTAATCATATCATAAAATTTAGCTAATTCTTTATTTGATTATAGATATTTTCACACTTTTATATCTTCCATGTTTTTCAATAATATTAAATATTTCACTATCACTATAAGAGGGGAGTTATTAGTCAGGAATCATAGTGGAAGTCTTACCACAAAATGGATGGGTTTGTTAGTTCCCATTACGACACATAAACATGACCTATTTTCTGAATTTATATATATACCTAAGGTTGATTTTGATATAATTATTACTATGGGATTGATTTAAGAATATGATTCCAATATTTATTATATGGAGAAGGAAATTATGATTCATTATGAATATGTGATATTCCTTATCTTTATAGGGGATACTTCATCATTTGATTCATGCCTAGATCTGACATCAATGGATTTATAAATTATATTCTTGAGGAAGTAAAGAAGAAAAAAAATATGGATGGAAAAGGTAATATTAAAATTTAGGATGTACCTATTTTACATGAATGCAATCATGTATTTCTTAAGAAATTACATACACATACACCAAATAAGGATGATGATTTTTTCATTGATTTAATCCTTGATGGAGGACCTATATCAATGAATCCAAATATAATGGCCACTGTGGAATCAATGGTAATGAATAAACAACTAAAGGAGACATGTAATAAGGGATTTATATGCACTAGTGTTTAACCTCGTAGAGCCCATGTACTTTTCATTAAAATGAAAAATATATCTATGAGGTTGTGCATTGATTATTTTAAATTCAATGATATTAAGATAAAGAAAATGTATCATCTGCCTCGCATTGATGACTTATTAATTAAAATTCAAAGAGATCAGTATTTTTCAAAGATTAAACATCATTATGATAATCATCAATTGTGATTAAAGAAGGAATGTACTCCAATGGAAACATTGTCACGACCCGTCCTCGGGGCCCGTGCCATGACTACCCCAAGCCCACCTTCCA
Source organism: Viscum album (assembly GCA_963277665.1). Taxonomy (NCBI): domain Eukaryota; kingdom Viridiplantae; phylum Streptophyta; class Magnoliopsida; order Santalales; family Viscaceae; genus Viscum; species Viscum album. Next base: position 170,876,425 of record OY728119.1, on the reverse strand, counting down.
TAGGCTAGGGGATGGCGACTAGCACCAAAGTCGTAAATCCCGATAACTGGGAAGGCATTTCCTTTATAAAAGTAAACAAACACCACAGCGTACAAGCGGAAGTAATATACTAAGTACAAAAGGAAGTGCTGAAAATTAAATGGGCCAGAATATAAACCCAATCTAAAGTACAACTACAACTGAACAAAAGTAAAACAGAAAAAGACAACAGCTGGAAGAATGGAAGCAGCTCTTGTGTCATCCTCCTCGGATCCTACTTGAAGGGTAGGTACAGATAGCGCAGCTCCTGGGTCGTCCACCACGCATCCTACCTGAAGGGTAGGTACAGATAGCCTCTACAATGCTCTTTCCCGTCAACCTTCTCCGAGTATCATCTCGTCGTGAATTCCACCTCCGGATACTGACTCGTTGAGAGGTCCACCTCCGTGTACCATCTAGTCCTCGAACACTCGGCCTCTGTCAGCGCTGCCCATCGTCTGCAACCAACACAACGAGGTGCAGGCATAGCCCGTGCAGGGGTGAGTATAACGATACTCAGTAGGGACCCCAAGACCCTAAATGTCTCAGAAAATCCAAAAAGGATAACCACAAAGAATATATCAACAGATAACATCTACTTAGGTATATGCCCATACATATACCTAAGTTATCAAGTAACCCATATCAATCATGAGGAAACACAAAGATTATGAAATCAACAGATAACCACTACCTAGGTATATGCCCATAAATATACCTAAGATATCAAGTGACCCATCTCAATCATGAGGAAACACAAAGATTATGAAATCAATGGATAACCACTACCTAGTTATATGCCCATACAAATACCTAAGTTATCAAGTGACCCATATCAATCATGAGGTAAACACAAAGGTCATAGACTCTGCTCAAACCAGGATTTTCATTATCGAAACCGTACCTGCTGAAGAACTACATCTCAGATGAGTACAGTGATCCTGTCACGACTCTGAGGTACTACTCACTAACCTAAGACTTCCAAGGTACTCCTCCTATCGAGTACCTCGGGTCAGCCACCTCACAAAGTAGTGCTCCTCTGCCATGGGTCTGCCACCTCACACAGTAGTGTTCCCCCTCATAGCCTATAGAGGTACTTCTCCTATCGAGTACCACGGGTCTGCCACCTCACTAAGTAGTGCTCCTCCACCATGGGTCTTCCACCTCAGAAATTAGTGCTCCCCACTGGGCTATGCAACTCACTCTGAATCAAATCGGACAAGCAGTCATCATGTCTCAGCCAGCTACACGGTCTCTGTACTCTGCATGATCATCTTTGGGAGGGTCCACTCCACGAGATACTGGTTAATACTCCAAGTATCATGAAGTCTCATGAATAAGTATCTAAAAGAACCGCCTCTTCATAATGATTTCAACGCAACAGATGGCGCGTCAATCGGACGCCTAGTCTATGAGTTACTAGCCTTTTCGTCCTAGGGGCCCGGTTTGTTTTGTGTCTGAACCAACCTAGTTGTATCTCAATTGTACCCTGAACTCTCATAGGTTATGCTCATAGGGACCGTTTCTCAATGTGACCAGTAACGCCACTGACGTTTCGTCAAATGGACGTCTGGTCTGAAAGTTATCAGCCTTTCCGTTCTAGGGGCCCGGTTGGATTTCGGGTTCAATCCAACCCGACCACTATCCAACTACAACCAAAACTCAGGAAAAGTTTTCCAAATGTTCCATCTCATTAATAAAAATCCAACAATGTTGACAGCACGTCAATCAGACGTCCGTAGCTCAAGATATAATAGTTTCCGCTCCGAGGTCCTAGTTGGTTTCATATCCAAACGAACCTGGCCATACTCAAAGATCCTTGAAACCTTGAGTGCAATATATCGAAACGACCGTCTCGATCCAAGGATTGCATAGCAGCTGACGGTGTGTCAGTCGGAGTTCTGTATCCCAAGGTATGGGAAAAAGACCGTAAGAGGTCCGTGAATAGGGGTTCGGGCCCGGCCCGATACCCACTGGGTCGGCTAGAACCGGGTCGACCCGACCCGGGTCCGGGTCTGGCCCACTTGGGCGCTGCCCGGCTAGGCTTGCATGGCCCGACCCAGACTGCGCGGCTTGGCCCAGCCTGGGGGTGGCCCGACCCGGCCTGGCACGCTCGCCTGGCCAGCGTGGCCAGGCAGCTCGGCCGTAACGGCCGAGCAGAAGGGGTGCGGGGGGCGCGCTGCCCCTGCCTATTTCGTGAAACCGCAGCCCCCATGTGGGGGGATACTCCTTTCGGCTATCCAGGGTTATGACACATGGCTTTCTCGATGACCAGCCGTCCCGGCTGGCCGGCCGTGCTGTGGCCGCGGGACCCCACGGTCTCGCCCTCCTGCTCCGGCGCAGGCGGCTGAATGCCGGACCCCTCTCTCTACTCTGTCGCGGCCTTGGTCTGTCCGGCGTGGCGCTACGGCACCGTGTCCCTCTACCGCAGCCCTACTCTGGCCGCGGTCTTTTCCATGTTCTCCGGCACGGCGCGACGGCGCCGCGGCTTGTTCAACTTCAACGGCGTCGCGCGACAGCACCGCGCTTCTTCGCCCAATCATTATTATTTTCCATACGGTGCCCCAGCACCGCGCTGCCTTATTCGTGCCGCAAACAAATCAACATTCAAGGGGGGGGAGGGTCGGCCGTGTTCGTGCGGTCTGACCCCTCTCGTTATTGCGATATCAGGTGGCTCAATTAAAGAGGATAATCAGCGAAGAAGGTAATCATGAACAAAAATAATATAATCCCCTACCTTGAAGAAAAAGTTGAATGAAGGTTCGTCGCGGAATTTCACATCACGGAAGAAGGCATCACGGAAGGAGGATCATCGCGTCATGGAGAAAAGATTCGCCGGCATCGCGTTGTTGATCTCCGACGATCTGGAGTTCTTGTCGACCTTCGTCGGAGGTCGGCGTTCTTCGCGTTCTTCATCGAGGAAGGAGTGCTTCCAGGCTTTGAGTGATTTCTCCCCAGCCCTCTCGCACAACGAACCCCTTTAATAAAATATGACTTGTCTTATTTTATTAACACACAAGCCAAACGTTTTGAAATTCAAAAATTGAATCCAAGAATTTATTACTTTGAAAAACCTACTCAATTAATGAGATGACTTTATTTAAAGGGAGGGGTTTTCTTTTTGAGAGTTACAAAATTAAGAAGGAAGGTTATGAACGTTAGGGGAATGTGAGGGGTTGGGCTCGTGTGGGACCCACCCCACCTTAATCCCAACACAGGTAGTTAACTACAAGTGGGTCACACCCACAACTCCCTTACTTAGGTTATAACCACAAAGAGAGGGGAAAAGTGTAGTGACACAACACTTAATCTATTTAACAAGAAAAAGAAAATATAATTGTAAACAATTATATTTTTATTCCTCACTTATTTTTAAAACAAATCCTTCTGAGAAAATGCAACTCAAGAAAGGGTCTTCTTAAGCAATTACTGGTGTTACGAGTTCATCGGTGCCCTTAGATTTCAATTCCGAGAACCGGTTCAAATGTTAGAAAAACCCGCTTGTTCGTTCACTGAACGTACCAGAGCTAAACTTCGGAAATTGATTCTGGGCACACCTGACCTCGGAATCAGGCTCCATCAGAAACTGCGTTCTTTGTAAAATTCCAAAGAAATTAAAAAAAAATTACCTTGAAATTTCCGGGTCTTTACATTACTCCCACATCAGGGATTTACGTACTTTTAATGCTTTTAACACAAACTAGGGATACAAAAGATATACTAAGCACGCATCTGAGCCTTCCGCTCCCATGTGCTCACCTGGAGGTTCTCGTACTTCCAAAGAAAGTGCACCCGAGGAATCGACTATCCTTGTAGGATCTTCTCCTGTCCTTCCTCGATCCCCCCTGGAACCTCCTTGAGAGTCACCCCAACTCCCAAGTCCAGCTTCCCATGGTCAATGATATGTGTTGGGTCAAGCACGTATCTCCTCAGTTGAGATATGTGGAAGTCTTCGTGCTCCTGGTGCATCTGAGGTGGATTGGTCCAGGGGTAAATCACCTCGCCTACCCTGCTGAGGACCTAGAAAGGTCCATTGAACCTCGAAGATAACTTGTCGCCTTGGCCACATCTCCGTAAGCCTCATCGAGGTGAGACCCGTATAGGTACGTGATTGTCATCCTCGAACTCTAGAGGTCTCCAATTCTTGATTAGAACTAAAACTCAAAACTCCTGCTGCCACGAGGGTAGGGTTGACCGACTCAAGAGTGATCGGTCGCACCCTCCAATGCATGAGTTGATCCTATGCTGCCTGGGGTTTCCTTTTCACTGACCAAGGAAAACTCATCCCGACGTCGTAGTTAAACCACAAACGTTTTACCTAATACCGTCAATTTGTGTATGAACTATGATTTACCAGTCCATAATCAAACCAACATCGTAAGGACTCGATGCTTCCACCAAGAGATTCCAACCGAAACTCTCGCCTCGAGGTTCTGACCACACCATCGGCATAAGTGTGATTATCGAGTCTTCTCCCAAGGTATCTCCTGATGTGAGGGTCAAGTCTACGGCTTACCGAAAACACTAGGTTTGGGACAAGATTTGTGGAAGGAAGGAATGATTCGTATCAACGTCGGTTACTATGGCAGTTAGTAGTGGACACAGACTGTCCCTTAAGTCATTCTTAGAGCCATTGGGTCACTCTCCTTGACCGCATGTAGCTACTCTCTTCCCCTTCCCTCTAGCTCCCTGAGCCTGGTGGGCAAAACTAAGGTGGGTGGTTGTAGCATGTTAAAACGTACACCACCTCATGATGCTCTCCAAGCTCTGCCTCTACATCTGCTACTTCGCAGACTCATCTCTCCTTTAAGCTTCCTCTTATTGAAACATTTAACACGCCCGAGTCTCTAAGACTGGCGCTGGTTTCCTGTTTCTTACTACACTATGCAGTCTTCATCCGCTCCTAGATGATCTGCACCTTCTTTGCCTACGATCTGAAAGAGCTGCTAAGATTTCTCCCTTGACAAAAAGAGAAACTCAGTCTCATCTACCGGATGAACCACACCCATTGACTAATACAGTCAATCTTGACATGAATGATGTATTCATGTCATGGATGACATTGTAAGGCCTCGACGTAACTACCAAGAGATCCAACTATCACTCTCGCCTCCAAGGTTCGAGTCACACGGTCGGCATCAGTTTGAGGTCACTGGGTCTCCTCCAGTAGAAATCTCAAAATTGAGGGTCAAGTGAACAGTTTTTAACCAGAACCTCTCAGTATCAACCAAACCAAAAGACATAAAAGAAAGTGTCACTAGGATAAGTGTCTTTTATTATTGCATCTCATAGTACAAAGACACAAATACAACAGCAACATGGAACTGGAAGTTCCAAGAACAAAAATAAATCCACTAGTTATGCTCTGGTCCACCTGGTCCTGGAGCCCTACTACCTTGTCCACCGCTCGGCTGTTGTTCAAGCACCTGTTGCAGCTTCTGTCTCGGTGGCTCCTCCAACGTCTGCGGATCAACTGTGCAGGGAGTTGGATAGTGATGTGCCGGGTGACCTTTCCTACCACATTCATAACACTTCCTGCTCCTCGTATGGCTGGCTCTGGTCCTCTTGGACCTCTGCATCATCTGACTACTACCCACAGATGACTCGGCTACTGATCGAAAAACCTAAGGCAAAAGCAGCAGCTCCTGAACACGCTCTGGGTGTAGAGCTATTGGTACAAACTCCACCCTGAACAAGGTCTCGATGTCTTCCCAGGTGAAAGTCATCCCATCGCAAAACTGGAACAAATTGCTCCACCACCTGCTTGATGGTTCCTGAAAGAGGATGGCAGCAAAGATTACCATGAAGTCTGCTGGAGTCCCCACTAGCCTGAAGACTCTCACCACAGCCTCCAGCCAATCCTCAGCCGCCCGCAGGTCCGTCTCTCCCTGGAACCTCGGTGGCCTCTAGTGCTGGAACTCGTGCAGCGCGCTCAAGTGGCGTGCATCGCCTACTGCTGGGGCTGGTGGCATCAGTGGCCCGACGTATGGTAGTACCGCTGGTGCCTCCACTAGTGCCTCTACTGGAAGAGGGCCCTGTATGAAAGCCTCATCGCTCAGCAGGCTGTCAGTACAGACATCCCTCTAGTATCTATATGGTGGTCCGTGAAAAGCCATCCTGAAATAAACAGACGTAACACGGTCAAATGATTATACCTGGTGATTTGACCTGGTTTGAGCTGTTTTAAGGAAATCCTTTGAAAACACACACGCAATCAGTGTTTTCTTGTAGAAAGTCAGAAATCTTTTGTCAAGGTCCTGGTGTATGGATATGTCAGCCACCCCCACCAACACTGGACTCCCTGAACTGAAAACCACACTCGGTACCTTAAACACTATTTCTTCATAGAAAGAAAATATCAGAGTTATAAGTTCTGCGGTAGAACTGACTCCTCTGATACCAATTTATCATGACCCATCCTTGGGGCATGTGTCGTGACTACCCCAAGCCTGCCTTCCATAGGCCAAGGGATGGTGACTATCACCAAAGGAATAAATCCCGATAACTGGGAAGGCATTTCCTTTTTAAGAGTAAACAAGCACCACAGAGTACAAGAGGAAGTAATACACTAAGTACAAAAGGAAGTGCTGAAAATTAAATGGGCCAGAATACAAACCCAATCGAAATTATAGCTACAACTGAACAAATGTACAACATAAAAAGATAACAGCTGGAAGAATGGAAGCAGCTTCTGGGTCGTCCTCCTTAGATCCTACCTAAAGGGTATGTACAGATAGCGCAACTCCTAGATCGTCCACCAGTGACCCTACTTGAAGGTTAGGTACAGATAGCCTCCACAACGCTCTTTCCCGTCAACCTCATCCGATTATCGTCTCGTCGTGAATTCCACCTCCGGATACTGACTCATCGAGAGGTCCACCTACGGGTACTGTCCAGTCCTCGAACACTCGGCCTCTGTCAGCGCTGCCCGTCGTCTGCAACCAACACAATGAGGTGCGGGCATATCCCGTGCATGGGTGAGTATAAAGATACTTTGTAGGGACCCCGAGACCCTAAAGGTCTCACTAAATCCAACCAGCATAACAACAAAGATGATCTCAATAGATAACCTCTACTTAGATATATGCCCATATATATACCTAAGATATCAAGTAACTCATCTGAATCATGAGGAAACACAAAGATTAAGAAATCAATGGATAACCACTACCCAGGTATATTCCCATACATATACCTAAGTTATCAAGTGACCCATCTCAATCAAGAGGAAACACAAAGATTATGAAATCAATGGATAACCACTACCTAGGTATATGCCCATACATATACCTAAGTTATCAAGTTACCCATCTCAATCATGATGTAAACACAAAGGTCATAGACTCATCTCAAACTAGGATTTTCATTATCGAAACTGTAACTGCTGAAGAGCTCCGTCTCTGACGAGTACATTGATCCTGTCATGACTCCAAGGTACTTATCACTAACCTAAGACAGCTGAGGTACTCCTCCTGTCGAGTACCGCGGGTCAGCCACCTCACAAAGTATTGCTCTTATGCCATGGGTCTGCCATCTCACACAGTAGTGCTCCCCCTCATAGCCTATAGAGGTACTCCTCCTGTTGAGTACAGCGGGTCTGCCACCTCACAAATTAGTGCTCCTCCGCCATGGGTCTACCACCTCACAAATTAGTGCCCCCCACTGGGCTATGCAAGTCACTCCAAATCAAATCGGACAAGCAGTCATCAGGTCCTAGCCAGCTACACGGTCTCCGTACTCCGCATGCTCATCTCCGAGAGGGTCCTCTCCACGAGCTACTGTTCAATACTCCAAGTATCATAGATTCTCATGAAGAAGTATCTCAAAGGACCGCCTCATCATAAAGATTTCAACACAACAGACGGCGCGTCAATCGGACACCCAGTCTGTGAGTTACTAGCCTTTTCGTCCCAGGGGCCCGATTGGTTTCGTTTGCAAACCAACCTAGCTGTATCTCAACTGTACCCCAAACTCTCATAGGGTATGCTCAAATGGACCGTTTCTCAACGTGATCACCAATACCGCTGACGGTTCGTCAAACTGATGTCCGGTCTAAAAGTTATCATCTTTTCAGTTATAGGGGCCTGGTTGGATTTCGGGTTCAATCCCACCCGACCACTATCCAACTGCAATCAAAACTCAGGAGAAGTATTCCAAAAGTTCCATTTCATCAATAGGAATACATCATAGTCAACGGTTGGTCAATCAGACGTCCAGAGCTCAAGATATAAGCATTTCCGCTCCGAGGGCCAGGTTGGTTTCGTATCCAAACCAACCCGGCCATACTAAAAGTTCCCTGAAACCTTGAGTGTAATATACCGAAATGACCGTCTCGATCCAAGGATCTCATCACAGCTAACGGTGTGTCGATCGGAGGTCTGTAGCCCATGGTATGGGCAAAAGACAGTAAGAGGTCCGCGAATAGGGGGTTCGGGCTCGGTCTGACCCGGCCAAATTCCCCCTGGGTCGGCTTGAAATGGGTCAACCCGACCCGGGTCCAGGTCCGGCCTGCTTGGGCGCGGCCCGCCCCTACTGGCGCGGCCCGGCCCAGCCTGTGCGGCCCGACCCGGTACGCTCGGCTGGCCGGCGTGGCCAGGCGGCTCGGCCGTAACGGCCGAGCGGAAGGGGTGCGGGGGGGTGCGTTACCCCCCGCCTATTTCGTGAAACCGCGGCCCCCATGTGGGGGTCCGCTCCTGTTGGCCAGCCAGGGGTTATGACCCACGGCTTTCTCGGTGATCAGCCGGCCTGGCTAGCTGGCCGTGCTGTTGCCGTGGGACCCCGCGGTCCCGCCCTCCTACTCCGGCATCGGCGGCTGGAAGCTGGCCCTCCGCTACAGCCAAAGGTCGCAGCCTTGGTCCATCTGGTGCGGTGCGATGGCGTCGCGTCCCTCCACCGTGGCCCTGCTCTGGCTGTAGTCTCTTTCTGGTTCTCCGGCGCGGCGTGACAGCGTCGTGGCTTGTTCAACTTCAACAGCGCGGCGCGAGGGCGCCGCGCTTCTTCGGCCAATCTTTATTATTTTCTGCGTGGTGCACCGGCACCGTGCTGCCTTATTTGTCCAGCAAACAAATCAACATTCAAGGGGTGGGGGGAGGGTCGACTGTGTTCGTGCGGTCTGACCCACTCTCGTTATTGCGATATCAGGCAGCTCAATTAAAGACGATAATCAGTGAAGAAGGTAATCATGAACAAAAAATATATAATCCCCTACCTCGGAGAAAAATTTGAACGAAGGTTCGTTGCGGAATTACATGTCGTGGAAGAAGGCGTAGCGGAAGGAGTATCGTCCTATCGTGGAGAAAATATTTGTCAGTGTCATGTCATCGATCTCTGAGGATCTGGCATTCTTTTCGACCTTCGTCAGATGTCGGTGTTCTTCGCGTTCTTCATCGAGGAAGGAGTGCTTCTAGGCTTTGACTGATTTCTCCCCATCCCTCTCACACAATGAACCCCTTTAATAAAATAAGACTTGTCTTATTTTATTAACACAAAATCCAAACGTTTTGAAATTCAAAAATTGAATCCAAGAATTTATTACTTTCAAAAACCTACTCAATTAATGAGTTGACTTTATTTAAAGGGAGGGGTTTTCTTTTTGAGAGTTACAAAATTAAGAGGTAAGGTTATGAAGGTTAGGGGAAGGTGAGGGGTTGGGCTCGTGTGGGCCCCACCCCACCTTAATCCTCACACAGGTAGTTAACTACAAGTGGGTCCCATACCCAACTCCCTTACTTAGGTTATAACCACAAAGAGAGGGGAAAAGTGTTGTGACACAACACTTAATCTATTTAACAAGAAAAAGAAAATATAATTGTAAACAATTATATTTTTATTCCTCACTTATTTTTAAAACAACTCCTCCTGAGAAAACGCAACTCCAGAAAGGGTCTTCTTAAGAAATTATCGACTTTACGAGTTCATCGGTGCCCTCGGATTTCAATTCCGAGCACCGGATCAAAAGTTAGAAAAACATGCTCGTTCATTCACTGAACATACCCGAGCTAAACATCGGAAATTGTTTCCGAGCCCACCGGACCTCAGAATCAGGCGCCGTCAGAAATTGCGTTCATATAAAATTCCCATGAAATAAGAAAAATCTTTGAAATTTATGGGTCTTTAAAAATAGTTTTTAGAAGGTATGGATATGATGAGTCTATAATAATTACATTTGTATTAAAAAATGAACCCTCTATTATTATGGGTCTAAAGAAATTAGTAGCCAAAGAATATATTGATGATTTTTTTCTAGAATTTGATTAAGATATATTAGTATATTTTAAAATATATAAGGATGCTGAGAATCATAAATGGATAATTCTTGAGACTCTTAGAAGAAAATAATTATATGGGAAATTTAGAAAGTGTGAATTCTGGCATCATAATGTTTTTTTCTTGGCCATATGATCTTAAAGGATGAAGTATCATTTGAACATGTGATGGAAGAGGTAATCATATAAGGGAAAACACTAATGAATATAAATAAGGCATGTAGTTTCCTTGGTTTGGTTTATTACAATCATCAATTTTCAAAAAACAATTCCTGATTAGGTAACCTATTTACTATGATTACATATAAAGGGATTATGATTTTATGAGAAAATGAGTGTGGATATTTTCATGAATAATTGGAGAGGAGATTCAAAAATGCTCTTATTTTGACTCTCCTATTAGATAATAATTGATTTGTGATATATAGTTATGCATCGAATAAGGGACTTGGTTATTTCCATATACAAAATGGAAAAGTTATTTCTTATGTATCATTGATGTTAAAGACTCGTGAATAGAATTATCAATATAATTATCATGATTTGGAATACATAATGTAATCAATGAAGATATGAAGACATTTTCTCTATGGTTAATGATGTGATATGAACATAGATCATAAGATAAAGAAAAAACATATTTTCATAGAATGTTTTCAATGTGAAGAAAAGACGATGTCTTTAGCTATATAATGATTATGATTTCCTAATACACTACCTTCCACGAAAGGAAAATAATGTACTATATGCACTAAGTTAGAAAGCTCATGGAAATATGAAAAAATGGGGATTGATAAAGAAAATATGTTCATGGATTTAGTACAGATGGATATAAGAATTATTATGTAAGGGGAAACATCATTACCTATTCAAATACTTTAAAACCCGTATTTATTGGAAAATTTCATAAGTTATCATCTTAATTATCTGAATTTTAAAAAGAAAAGTAAGCATATGAAGTGTTGAAAATTAGTATAATTTATATAAAAATATAGAATTTTAAAATTTGGGAACAAGTTATGTGTTCTGTATATAGCTAAGTCAAATATGGAATTGTAATATGATTCTAATATCTATAATTTCTCTATACATCATGGTAACATAGAGATATATGGGGATTTGAAGGAATATTTTTTGCGGGATAACATGAAAAATGAAATTTCTGATTATATATCATGATTATTGGGTTTTCAATATGTGATACTCATAGATATTATTATAGATGATTCATGAAACCTCTACCTATTTATACGTGGAAATGGGATGACATTATTAAGGAATTTTTCACTATATTACAAAATACTCCTAACAATAATGATGTAATCTGGGTTATTATTGACCACCTTAAAAAATAAACACATTTCCTAGATATAAGAGAATAATTACCACTATATTTCATTTAAGGACTCCATATAATAAAGTTATAAGACTTCATGGAATGCTTATTTCAATTGTGTGAGATCATGATCCATGGTTTACGTCAAAGTTCAGGAAAAATCATCAAAAGGATCTTTACACTGAGTGTAATTTGATCACCGCATATCCTCCTATGACTAATGGATAGTCCAAAAACACTAATTAAATATTGGAAGACATATTGAGATTGTTCTCAATTGACATTAATGGAAATGTGGTAACAATATAAATGTTTGGTATATTTTTTCTATAATAATAGAATCCATCCAAGTATTCAAATGGTGACCTAAGAAGAATTATATGGAAATAGTTTTCATACTCAATATATTTGGGATGAAGTTTTTGGAAGTAAACCTATTGGCCTAGAAAGTATTTATGCGACAACAATAAATGTAAAGACTATTTAGACTTTAATGACTTGGGTTTTGAGCTAAGGTAAATTTCAAGGGAATTTGAACATTTGTTTTTACTGAATGGGATGTTCCAAAACAATGATTAAAAATCTAGTTATGAGAGTTGGAACCCTTAAAAGAGTTGATTTTTGGACTTGGGTGGAGGCCCAAGAGGCATGATGGTTGTCTCGACAAGTATTAGGATTGTCAAACCCCAAATATCTCAAGTTTGGAGGGTCTGTACATGGAGAACAGTTTTTCGGAAACTGAGAATCCCCCAAAAAAAACTGAGTAAATTATGATTATGAGTAGATGTGTAGAACATGGGAGGAACTAGGTTTACCAAAATTATATACCTAGCCTATGTGGGTAGTGCCACTTATGAAGTATTTATGCACCATTCATTGAACGGTTGGTACACTATTTAAAAAATGGTGTGACCTAAACCGTGATATGGTTTCTAAAAAATATTAAAGTAATTAAATAAAAATAAAAATAAAAAAAAAGTTAAAAACCTAAACAACCCTAATTTATTCTTACTAGCATCATGAGATCCACTCCCATACCATTCATGGCTGTATGGTCCAGCCTGTATTGAGCTCCAATTCGACACCGTTGCACCTCAATTCTACTAAAACTCTCTGTTATTGCCTCGAGGTAAGACCTATGGATCCATTATCTTTCCTTGGTTGTACAAGGTTTCCTTTCCTCATCACCCAATGTCATTCGGACAAACCCTTGTTCAAGGTTTAACACTTTCTTTTGGATTTATTCTGTTTTTAGGTCCTGCGGTAGGTCACTTGGTGGTTGGCCCTATGTATGTTTTAATGATCATCGCTGAAGATGATGCACTTTTGTCCTTTTAATTTTACCTTCTACTCTTGAGGTAGGGTTTTCTTCTATCGAGTTGTCTATCCCACCTTTAGTTGAGTTATTTTAGTGGTTTTCTGTTCCTAGTTTTATTTGTAGTATGTTTTTTTCATCCTTGAGGCAGGTTCGAGTTTCTAGAGTCAAACGCGACATACCACATATGCGTAGGTAGGAATATATCTATATATATATATATATATATTCCCCAATTTTTTTTATATATATATATATATATTCTTTCATGGAATCATGAATATATATATTGGATAGAGGTGTTCTTATTTATATATATGAAAAATATATACAGGTGTAAGTGGTAATGGTTATATACATATATAAGAATATATGTAAGGATACCCTTCTACATATTCAAGGCCATGAGGATATGTAAAAAGGGGATAAGTATCCTTATGTATATGAAAACTTGAATATGATGGTAGGTGGGAAATATCATCATCAAGTTGTCTCTGATGAAAACATTAAGTTTCAAAGTCTTAGGCTATGCATTATTCTCTATGAGGTATGATCCCTTTACATTTTCCCTTAAATTTTTATAATTCATTAATTTCTTTCCACCACACTAGGCTTGGATATTAATTAGAATAGTATAAGTTTTAGAATAAATGATTCATTAAAGTGAATTATTCTATGAATTTAGTATACGGTTCATGTTTATACTTAAATGAATTGTTTGAGAAACAATTCCATGGTTTTATAATATCACACCTCAATTTTGGTGTGGTATATTCTATGCTAAATAGAAAAGATTATTTATTTATATCATGCATGTTTTATTGATTGGAGTTTTTCTTATGGTTTTATGTTATAGATTAATCAGTGGAATTCTACTATATGTCCTTTTTTTTAAATGATATTTACCCCTTTTTACATGACTATTAAAAAGAACCCAAGGCAACTCTAAGGTGTTTGTCCCTCTTATAGTTGGAATTTCCCAAGTATGAAATTTCCTAGTTCCCCATGCTGCATCTTAAGTGAGCCTTTGAGACTTATAAATTGATTTTCCATTTTTAGTTAAGTTAGATGTTTTGATTAAGTGAATTGGTCATCTAATGATGTTTTCCTCTCTCTAATTCAATTGGTTTAATTAAATTTTTTGAATTATAAGGGTGGTAAGACAAAAAAATTTATTATGATTCACGTCAAATGCTTATTTTGAAATATAATGCTTTGTTTATAATTATACATGAAAAAAGTAACATATGATAGGTATTTCCTAATGAGTTATGCTTAAAACAAGAGTATTATTTAGTTATAGATAATTTCTGGGTAAATATGTTACATGAGTTATAATGCCTCATTTTAAAATTATAAGTACTATTAGGACTCATTTATATATTTATGGGCTGGATAAAAGAGATGGATGTGAGGTAATTCCCCACACCAGTTATAATTATTATATGCCTTTATTGATGCTACTAAATGATTGTAAGGGTCCACTGAGCATGGAGATATCATCATACCTTATATCAGGTGTTGAGCATGGCATCTCACATGAGAGATACTATATGGGAGATGGGAAATACACACCATGTACAATGATTAAAGTGTTTTCATGGAGGATCACTCACCTTACTGAGTGTTGTAAGTTAATGTCTCTCACACTTCTTGTGATGTAGGGAATAAACCGTATTTCATGGGATTTTAGGCTCATTATACTGGTCTTGGATGTCCGAGTTACACCCCATTCTAGCCAGCACTAGTATTCTAGGTATATGATCATTAGGCATCAACACACACTTGGTTGATATAGGTGGATACAATATATAACTAATATATATATATATATAATTATTAATGTATATATATATATTTAGTTCAGATATCTTATTCCAGTTATGAGATGAAGTAGGTAGAGCCTCTAGGTGTCCCTTAAGAACAAGATCATGTATTGTTTATTTATTTAAGTTTAGTTGTTTTACATATTTACCCAAGCTGATTTATTTATACATAGACAGGATTGGACTTGACATCATTGGTGCTAGACTATGGAGATTTTATCTCAGATCCTACTCAGGATCCATTAGTCCACATGTAGACCATATTTCACCTAGTGCTTATATAAGGAAGCAAATAGATTCCAATATTTTTATATACATTTCTAGGATGGAATTGGGGTGGAGGACCAATCTAGTGCTTGAGATGGCTTCAAGATAGTCATTGGGATGTTATTAATTTATTACACTGTATATATAGAATAATTCTTTCTTCGTGTAGATATATCATTAGGTATCACACAAAAATTGTTGTGAATTGGAATTTTCCACTTTTATATTCAACTGACATTTCATTTTTATTATGTTGCTTTATTATAGATTTATACTGCATCTGATACTAAAAATTATTTCTTATCTTTTTAATGAATGTTCTTTCCTGATATAATTGTACAGTATCCCAACTCTCACCTATTAATACCCTTGCTTCTAATCGATATCCTCTGGATTATGAGAAGGCATGTTTCAGGCCATATGACCCACTAATTTGGCTACCATATTAGTTTTGAGCATGGTATTGATGTAAAAATGTGGAATTAGAGGGATTAGTTTCATTATTAATAATATTTTTTGTAGGTATATAGAATACTAGGACTGTGTCGATGCTTGTAAAATATCCTTATCTGGGATAGACCACACCACCAAGGGGAAAAATCCATGTGGGCTCAGATGGTATCGTTGTACTTTCTATTTATTATCCGAGTTTATTATGACTTCACCTTTAGTGACTGGTGTAATTTCCACTGCATATTGATTTATGAGTTTGTGGTCTTTTATCTATGTCCTAGTTTTTCATTGATGAATAATTTCATGTATTAAATTAGGTACATAGAAATTGACATGTTGTGAAATTCCACATAGTTGCATTTGTAGAACTGATTTCTTATTTGAATTGTGTGCCTTTAATGTTATGTCATGCCTTTTTTAAACTGTATACTTGTTATAAAACATGATATGTGATTTTTCAACATGATTAGTGGATTATTTATCATGTTAAAACTATTTATTTGGCCTTTATTCCCTATATTTCTTCATTGTTTATTAGCATGATTTATGTGTTTACATTCTGTTATAACATTACTAGTTATGATGTTATAAAATAGGTTTCATGGGTTGAATTTGTTGGTTTCAATTATATGGTATCTAGTTTCAATTATAAGATATATGGGTGCCTTATAATTGGGAAAAGGTAACCCGTTTACTCAAACCATATTTGATCCTTATATATATAGAGAGATTGTGGTTAAAATGTAAATGATTTTAATTTTCAAACTTTAATGTGAATTGGTTTTGATAAAGGGGATATTAATGAAATAATATAAAGTGTATGGGTTCTTTATGTATTGGTATATGGCCACCTGTATTACTGCATGCTTATTTATATGGTCATGTTGTATTCTAAACTAATTTTTTTTTGATTAAATGGGAGCTAGACACCAGAAAATAATTTGTATATGCTCATTAAAGATTGGGGTTGTGAATCCCATGTAACCAAACCATTATTTATGTGGAAAATTTATATCTTGTAATTATTAAAATTTTATAAGATATTTATTTATCATCTAAAATGGGGTTGCTACATTCATAAATAAACATTTAGACCCATGTCAGTCATTTGGGGCGTGTTTTATATGGGATGATCCTTTTGGGTGTTGGTATTTTTTATAGCTAAGAAACTATTATTGGGTTACTTTATGAAGAACCCATGATAGATTAATGGGTACCTCATAGGTATCCTTATCAGTTATAACTAATGGTTTGATATAAAAAATTTTCCCTTGTGGCTTTAATGTAAAAGGTACCAAGTGTTTTGTTTGAGAATTTGTTGGATAAGTTTATGAGTTAAATATTTAAAATATTTAAAATTTTGAATGTGAATCAATCTAATGGATTTAAAGTGGAAACTGAGGAGGTATCCTTAGTTTAATCACGCATGAAAGGGTAATTTTTCTTTCCTTTGAGTTTCCTTCAAATAGAACTGAAGTGTTTTCCACAGGCCTTATATTTCATTAGGAATGGATTAAGGATCTGATTTTGGGTTGATGACTTTTGATTGGTGTGACCTAGTGATAGGGTCAATGCATGTTCTTTTTAAGGGTCTATCTTTGGTATATAGAACCCATATGTGATGAATTAATTTCTAAATTTATAAAGTTTTCTGATGTTTGGTTTTGTTTGGGTGTCATTGAGCCAAGTAGAATTCTATCCATGTTTCTAAATGAAACCCATGTTTGGAAGGGTGGTCATGATATCTCTCACACTTGTTACGGTAATGACCATTGATTAATTCTCAGTTTCAATAGGTTAGACATGCCTAGGGTATAGTCGACTGCTTCTTAGGTCTTGTGACCCCTTTATCTTTCATTGGGCGACTCTGGAGGTCATCAGTCAATTTTATGATCATGTGAGATATAATTACCTTGAGCTAGTTTTGGGTATAAGACATATGATAATTAAATTCATTTGGATGGAAATCCTATGGGTAATATCCAAGATTTTTCATTTTCCCATGAATCCTAGGGGTAGTATGCATTCCAAAATGTGGTTCGTGTTGAGTGATAAATGATATAATGAACCGGTTGAGTTCGATAAAACCATTGAGCCTTGAGTTTTTCAGTACTTTCTCAGGTCACCTCCATATTAGAGTGACATTGGTATTAATGAAATCAATTTTTTCCCAATGATCATGATGAAGTTCCAAGTGGATAATGTAGTTTTACATGACATTTAGGATGGTTATTTCTTTCATATCAAATTCTATGAGGTTTTGACATGGTGATCAAGACCTGGTGGTGCGAAACACATAAATTTAAAGTGGATCTGATTGAGAATTCCTGTGAGCAGAACATCTCTCTATTATTTTGACGACTAGGTCACTCATTAGGTGTGGATTGTTTTTTCAGTTCTAGTAAATATGTGTCCTTCCTATTAGATGAATAAAAACTGAAAAGGACCATTTTTAAATTGTTCTCCATTCTTGAAGGCCTTCATGGATTCCATGTTTTGAATCATGTTGGTGCACTATTGGAAGCATGATGTTGTTATGGTTGGTTTTTCAATAAATCCTAGAGAAATAATTGTTGTTCTTAGATGGGATTCACTTATTAAGATTTAGAAATCACAATATTCCTTTTATGGTGAAGTAATCATGTTTAAATAATGGAAGTTCATCGACTGATGAATTTCAACTTATTTCAGGAAGTCAACCAGGATTGGTTTGATTGGTCTTATTGGTAATAATTGAACTCTTCATAGTGTACACTTTTGAAAGATACGATCACGTCTCCTATCTTGACATTATACTTGATTCACTAATAGAGTTTTGGTTTTACGTCGTGCTAATGATTTAAATATATTATGCTTCAAATGTGATCTCAATCTAGTCGCTTGCTAGAGGAGTGGTTATGTTTGAGGTTTGGTTAGTCTTGAGTGAAACTGGGATTTCTATGTAGGAATTACTTGGATAGACTCTTTGAAACCAGCAGTTATTTCCTTTAACTCGACCTCTAGAAGGTCTTCATTTTGGTCTTAGTCAATGATATGAATTGGATGTCTCATCTTGTTCCAGCATCGCGTGTTTAATTTTTGAGTTTTGACTACCTTGGGATTGTTTCTCGGACTCTGGATTAATGAATCATAGGTTATCTAAGAATTTGTTTTAGGATTGGAGGTGATGTTTGAAGGGAGAATATTCCAGTAGGATGGACCTAGATTATTCTATTTCCCTGACAAGGTATAAGAGATTAAATAACCAGTTGATGGTTTGACTAAGGGACATCGATGGAATCTAGGTATAGACTTCCATGAACATCATTGTTATAAACATAAAATGACTTGGAAGTAATCATTGTTGTTCTGTTTGTAAATATTCCAACTTTCTAAATTGAGTGTTCTGCAAATGGTTAATCTAAGATGTATCAACTTATTATACATCATGTCTATTTTGTGTGGTTAAAATGAGTTTTTTTAAAACACATCATTGGGTTAAAGCGGGAATAGCATCAGAGAGGGAAGTTTCTTCTAGGGAATCTCCTTGACTAGTTCAGGATCTTTCAATCTGGATTTGAACATTTCATTATGGTGAGGTTTCTGTTATGTCCTCAAAATAAATTGGGTTATCCCTATTAATGAAAACTTGTCGGTATCATCACTATAACACATAGACCATGATTTTTAGGCAATTCCAATGGTTGAGGTATCATTGTTTAGAATTGGCCCATTTGTGTGTTAAAAACCAACAAATGGGAGAAACATTGTCCTGATGTTTAATGATAAGATAAAGTGGTCATGTATCTAGATAAATGTGCACATAAAAGATCAATTTAGATGTATCGGTTGGGAAATTATTTTTGGCTCAAGTTTTTTACAGTTTAAGTGGTGTGTGCTTAAATGAATTCTTTGTGGTTCATTAGGCGTTTGAAAAAACAACATGCCTTTTTGAATGTAAATTCATGACCATTTTAGGATGGTTGATTTTTTTTGTTTCTAAAGACCTCTTAGGGATGATTATTTCTAATATGGGGAGGTTTAAATGATCCAAGTTTAGATCCAAGGTAAATTTCAATGGAATTTAAAATTTTGCATTTACTGAATGTGCTATATTTTAAAACCAAGATTAATTATTTAATTCCGAGATTTGGAATACTTACAAGTGTTTTTTACGTGGTTAAATGCTTGGGAGGTCACTTGGAGGTGTCTTAGAGTTTCAAGAGGACTATACCCCGGAAATATTATGTTTGGAGGGTCTTCACTTGGTATTTTTTTTTTATGAAATCATTTGACCCCCAGTAGAAAATCGCACGTCTTGTGGTTGTGAACGGATGTGATGAAAATGAGTTACCCATAATTTACCCAAACCATGAACCTGGCCCACATGGGTAGTGAAACTTATGTAGTATCTATGCACTGTTAATCACACTATTGGATCACAGTTTGGCTAACCATGCAACCGAAACTGTGCAATAAGTTTTATTAAATAAATTAAATTAAAATTAAAATTAAATAATTTAAAAACCTAAATAAACCTTTTTTCTTTTTTCCATAATTATATGATCTCCCTCCTATCGTTCATGGATCCATTATCCTCTCTCCATAAAGATCTTGTTCCACACTATTGCAACCCAATTCACCTAGGATTCTCCGTCGTTGTCTTGAGGTAAGACCTTTGACTCTCATATCTTCCTTTGGATGGCATATTTTCCCTCTCCCCATCACCTGGTGTCATTTGTCCAAAACATATTTCCTAGGATAACTGGTTATTTTGGTTTTCTTCCATATCTATGGATTGTATTAGGTCTCTAGGGTAGGCCTTATGTATGTTTTGGTGATATTAGTTAATGGTAATGTGTTTCATCCCTTTTGGGTTTTCCATCACCCCATGAGGTAGGTTTTTCTTCTATTTCTTTGTCTATCCCACTTTTTGTCAGGGTATTTTAGTGGTTTTGAGTACCTAGTTGTGTCTGTAGTTTTTTTGTCATCCTTGAGGCTGGTTCAAATCCCCCAAGTCAATGAAGACTTACCATGAATATATGGGTAGGAATATATATAAGTATGTTCCCCCATTATATATATATATATATAGTCACCCATGGTGGAATAAATATATATATTGGGGTTTGGTGTTCTTATATATATATAAGAAAAATGTATACCGACGTAATTAGTAATGGGTATAAGTATATATAAGAATATATATAAGTATCACCTTGTATATATTCATGGCCATGTGAATATGTGCAAAGGGGCTAGGTGTCCTTATGTATATGTGAATGTGCATATTCTTAGAGGTAGGAAGGAGAATCATTGAGTGGTCTCTGATAAAAATGTCACGTGTTGAAGTGTTCCACTTGTCCTTATTCTCTTTGAGGTAAGATCCAATTCCATTTTACCTTTAAATTGAATAGTGTATTAATTTATCACATTCACACCTTCCTTGGATATTAATTAGTGTAGTATAATTTTTAGGATAAATTCATCATTAAATTGAATGTGGATATGAATTTATTATTCGATGCATGTTTATTATAAAATGAATTGTTTAAAAAACAATTTCAAGATTTTATAATAAAACTCCTTGATTGAGGTGCACTGTCATATATGCTAAAAATAAATGATTAGTTATTAATATAATACTTTTTTAATTGCTTGGTTTTTTTCTAATGCATTCATTTTAGAGCTTAGTAAGTTGAATGATAGTATATGGCCACTTTTTTATTATTAAATGATGTTTCCCCCTATTTACATGAGTACTAAATAGAACCCCCGACACCTCTTAGGAGTTTTTCCATATTAAGTTGGAATTACCAAAGTAAGAAATTTCCTTGTTTCCCATGACACCTACGTAGTGATCCTTTGAACCTTATTAATTAATTTTCCTTATTTAGGTAAATAGGATGGGGTTTCTAAGTCAAGTGGTCAATGCATGATGTTTTCCCTTATCTAAAACAATTGGATTAATTAAATTTATGGCTTATATGGATGGTAAGACCACACCATTGATTATGATTTATGTTAAATAATTATTTTCAATTTTATATCTTTTTTTTAATTAAACATGAAAAAAGAACCATATGAGAGGTATTTTCTCACATGTTATGTTTAAAACATGAATGTGATTTAATTATAACTAAAGGATGGGTAAATATGTTATATAATAGATAATTTCTCATGTTAAAATTAAAAGTATAATAATGCATCATTTATATATATCGAATTGATAAAAGATATAGATGAGATGTATAGCCCCATGACAGTTAAATTTATAATGCACCTTTGAAGAGGCTATGATATAATGGAAAGTGACCTATTGAGGATAGTTCTATCATTCTACCTTACATCAGCTATTGATCATGGTTTCTCACACCAGTGACACTATATGGGAGATGGGATTTACATCCCATGTACCATCGTTAGTGTGTTTCCATGGTAGCTCATTTTCCATCTCAAGTGTTGTATCATAAAGTCTCTAACTCTTCTTAGGATTTAGGGAATGTACTATATTTTATGGGCAATTAGGCATGTTAGAATTTTCAAGGATGTATGTGTTATGCCACTTCAAGATAGCCCTAGTAGTCCATGTATATAGCCATTAGGTGTCAACACACACTTGGTTCACAAAGGAGGGAGAAATATATTTCCAAACTACATATATATTTATTAATATATATATATATATATATATATATATTGATCTGACATCTTATTCTGACTATGCTATGAAGTAGGTAGAGCTGCCATGTGTCCCTTATGAACATGATAGAGTGGTGTTTATTTATTTTAGATCTGTTTATTAACTTATTTACCTACACTACTTTACATTATACATGAAGTGGATTGGGCTAGAAACTATGGGTTCCATCTTAATGAGATTTTTATCTCACACCCTTCTCAGGCACCATTGGTGCTTGAGTATTCTTTATATCTATAGGTGTTGATACATGGAGGCATCCGACTTCCAGTGTTTCGATTTACATTTCTAGGATGGAGTTGTGGCATGGGACCGATATTGTACTTGGGATGCTTGTGAGTTAGTAATTGGGATATTATTCTTTCATAATAATGTATTTCTATTGTAATTATAACTACATGTACATGTAGCATCATATGTCATATATGCATGGTTGAAAATTGGGATTGGCCACTTTTATATTCTATTTATATTACTTTTGTCTTCAAAAACATTGTCATTACTTTATTTTGATTCTATTTCTTTCAAATGTTTTTCTTGTCTACTTTACCATTTTTCTACTCTAATATGAGGGTATATTCTCACCAATATCACTTCTTGAGACCCTCACTACTGGCAAGAGGCCTCATACATATGGTGAGGCACACTTGAGGCCATGTGACTATTTCTATTGCTTTCTTTGGGGCGCAATTCATCGGTGATGACACACTAGTTTTTTTCCCTCATTCCTAATTTCTAAAGGCAGGAGACATTCGTCAACAGCATTGTTGGATGATTTATTTCATGATCCAAATGGGATGATGGGATTTCAGTTTCTCCTTCCATGGTTTCCTTGGAATTGGTTTCCTAGTCCAAGTCTCTCTGAAAGATTAAGATGTTGTTTGTGAAACTCTTCTCAGTTTCATATCTTTGTGGACACCAGTTAATTACACTACATCTATCAAGAAATTTCTAAGTGGATTTATGAAAGGGAAGAAGCCTTCGGTCCGGAGGGTAGTCACATTTGGGAATTTTTGGTGTGTCTAGATGCTGAAACTTTGGTACACCTAGATTTTCCCTTATTAGAGAGCTTCATGAAGGGGTGGATTCCTGAGACATACCATGTTGAATACAAGGAATTATATGCTTCATTCAAGTCTCCAAGGTTTTTCTTAGCTTCCCAAGTCTAACATGGGGTATTCCACGATTTTAACACCTAGTAGAGACATATCAAAATGATGTGAACACTGAGAGGAGTGGATCTGATGAGTACATCCCTAAGAGGGAGCACCTAGAATGTTTATCAGATAGAGGGATCATAAATCCCAATTAGGAAAGACACAGGGTAGTGTGTCCCACAGAGGGGAAGGTTTTACACCGTGAGGGTGGATTTGGACACCAAAAATGGGTGGATCAGAGAATATTTGGTCCCATAAAAAGGGGATACCAATGATTACCATCAGATGGGATTGAACATCGGATATTCTTCATCTGTACCCTGTGTAGAAGATAAAGATCAAAACCCACGTAGTTGGAATGGGAGGGGCATAGAATCACGGTGTACACAAAATACAATAACATGGGAACATTTTTGGACTTATTAATGGTTAGTGGCCCATATGGATGGCGTTACTTAACTGGGTTGTGGCGGCCCGAGTAAAATCAAGATGGATATAGATGTAGTGTCGAATGAATGAATGAATGAAAATGGAATAGAAAACTATTATGAAAGTGATAGTATTGGTATTGAACCTAAAATAGGTTTCTTATATATCCCCATGATATGGAATCAAAGTCCATGTAGTTATATGATGGGGAAATAAGCCACATGATGAGGTGACTCGTGAGAATGGATGCATGGATGGAGACCCATAGGAAATAGAACCAATGGGTTAAGGAATGATCTTACTGAGGTACATAGACTCAAGGTAGAGGCCAAGAAGAGGAGCAGTTGATGGGATTTCACCTCTAGAACATTTCCTAGGATCCTTTCTCAAAAAGGGAAAAGATAAATGTCCACATATTTCAGGAACAGGGAACAGAATTGGGGTGTACATAAAGTGAAACAACCTGAAGAATTACTGGGACTTGTAGATGGTTAGCATCACATCACAAGAGGGAAACTCTTGGTTGGAGGAGTATGGATTGATTTTGGGACTGATGAACTGATAAAAAAACAAGGGATGATCAAACACCACTAAGGGATGGACCAAGGATGTGGGTCCCAACAATGGGGACACTAAAGTTTACCAGTGTTTGGGGTTGAACTTCAGGGAGGATTCCTACATACCCTGTCAAGGAGACATGGATCAAAACCCATGTAGTCAAAAATAATACAGTTTAACGTCATGTTGGAGGAAAGGGGAATATAGTTTAACATCACATGTGATGAGTGTGAACCGATGTAATGTGGCCATAGATTGTAGGTGATGGGTTTGAACCTCAAAGAGGTATCCAACATACCTTGATTAGAAAGGGTTAATGATCAAAGTTCACATAGATTGGTCAAGACTTGAATGGGATGTACAATCTATGGAAGCCCATAGAGGATTTCAATGTCAATGCTTACTCTAATATCATGTAATTCATGCTCGGTGTGAGAAACAAGAGGCAAAAAAAGTCATTATGATCTCATCGGAAAAGATGCTTCTACGAGGAGTGGATCAGTGCATATTCCTGGTTAGTGGTCCATGAAAATAAGATTGGGGTATACTCTAGGAGGGAAGATCAACGAGTATTTCCAGATGTACAAGAAGGATATGGATATCATTCAAACAGAACCCTATCAAGTTGGGTTGGGGCTTACGCATAGGCTCCCAGAGGAGTGCATTGTGATTAAGAGTAGAGGGAGAGGAGGAGTGAGAGGGTGTTGGTTACCATCCCCTACATGGTCCTATTAAACCTATCCCTCATACGGTGATCATATTTTAACATCATGTGTTGAGGAAATGGGTTTTCTTGGATGATTAGCATCCTATATCTCAGATGATGAGGATTCACTCCTCGCCACCATGACTTACATAACTAGAGAACCTTAATCCTTGGGGTACGGGTAGCACCAAGAAATCCATGGATCGATGAGGTTGAGGAGTGATCCATTGTGGGGTCCACATTATTGTGGCTATTTGCAGAATTGATAGCTATCAGTTTGCCTATGTGAAGAAGCATGAGGCAGGAAAATGGAACACGATACACCACTCGGGGAACCAAGAAATCACTACGTACTTTCCTAGAGGGCCGCACAGAAAAGGGGTTTGTGAAGTAGAAGGCCTCATACAGAGGGGCACTGTGAAGCTCTGGTTCTTTGAGAAGTGAAGTAGATTTCTGAAGGAGGGTACTTTCCAAAGCATGGTGACCCAACCTAGGAATGTAATCTATATGTGTTTGGGGGGTGAATTGTAATGGTTGAATGCTTCTTGAAGACTCGTGTACCCAAAGAGGTATACTTCCTTTTTTATGGACAAAAGGCTTCGTGATGGGAATCCCTACTTATAGTGGAGATAAAATGAAGTAAGGAGATTTTTTTTTTGTCAAAGTTCAAGTATCTTAGATAATTCATTTTCCCAATGAATCACAGAGTAAAAGATGCTTCTCAATTAAAGAATTTGGATGGAAAAAGGTCAATGTGTACCCATTTGGAGTGAGTAAGTTAGGTATTTATAGTCACCATGGGTGGCACAATTTTCTGAGGGCTCTCCAAGAAGGAATTCATGCTTCACAACTAGAGATAAATCTATCATGTTTCTCAGAGTTACAGAGGAATCTGTCACATCCTCCATGGTGGTTGTAGAGGATAACAACTTCCGTAAAAGTGGATATTGACTCCTGTAAAGTTACTTGGACTCATAGATGAGTATTTCACTTCCTCTAAGGTGGTCATAAAGGTGGAATCCAGGTGTCTTCATATCATTTCAGCACTAGAGGCTTTTAAAGAAGCTTTATGGGGAGGCCTTTTTTTGGAAATTTTCTTATTCCTTTCCTGATTTATTTCAAGGATCGGATTTTGGGACCAACAAGGTCCCCCCACCCTTAGAATAGGAGTTGTGAAGAAAACGAGGGTCAGATTATGAGGGTAGAAAGCCAAAATTAGGAAAATCCCAAAGAAGAGTTGCAATGTTGATAGACAAAGTGTGGGATTAGAGCAGTGTGATGCTCATCATGGTCGAGAGTTCCATGAATCATGGGGAGTTTTCACCTTTAAATTGAATGCGAGAAACCCTATTTTTTAAAAATATCTCCTTGTGAACTAATGTTTTGAGCTCTCGATTCCCAAATTTCCAATACCCCAAAATCACTATTTGTGATTCCTTAGGCTCTACAATCCCTTTTGGCTCTGTTTCATGCATTGAATCCTTAGTCTTTGCGAATATGCACTTCATGAGTCTCAATTTTAAAAACGTACTCTCTGAGGTAGCTCTGTGACAATTCTATATGATCGGTCTACATGATCAGGCTCTTCAATCAAGAAATAAAAATACCTAATTCTATGGGATGGAATGGCCAACTAAGAAGATATTTAGGATTTCCTTGTTGATTCTGTTTGAAGGGAAGAGATTGCAAAAAATATCGGGATCAATGAAAATGTGTGAATACAATCTGATCAAAATTACCTGGTGGAGTTACTATCAAAAGGGAAAAATAACTACCCCCTCTAAAGGATAATTCCATTGTACGACTTCAGTCTAAGGGATGAAGTTCTCATTCCTGATGCAAGTAGGGATGAACCGGCTTACTCATTCAGGAGTATGCCATGTAAATTATAGTGGTTCAAGGATACCTAAAGTCATACAAGGGAAGACCAAAAACCTTTAAATGATGACTGCGTATAAAACCATGTCAACAATGTTGTTGGGAAGGAATTTTGTCCTGAGGTATCTCTCCCAAAATACCACACCATCCATAAGGATTAATTATGGAACCTAGAGAACGGGTGGACCGATTGTTGGGACATGTGCCAGGGGAAACAATCTTGGATGTCTAGGCCTAGGCCTATTGGGTTTGTACATATTTCGAGGAATTTAGGGAAGAACTAAAGTGGTAGGCCTCTATGAAGTTTTGTGGGATTTAGAATTCCATATCTATTAGCTGAAACACATGAATCCATAGTTAATATGAAGGTGGTTTTTGAGGACCAACACATTCCATATTCATCATGGGGAGGTCTACATCATCCTCTGGGATCTCCATCAGATCTCTCGGATTCTCATTATGAGGAGATGTACAATGAGTTCATCCTTGTAGATAAAAAATGGGGGGATCTTGACCAGATGGAATAGCTGGAAAAGGAACTTATGGATTTGGTGTTAAGTGATGACAAACAATCGGTGATGGATGTCCATTTTATATTGAGGTTTGGATGTTTCATAAATTTTGTTACAAATCAGGCCGTTGAAGGGAAGGAGGCACCTAAGAAGATACCAGTAAGGCCTCCCACCTATCCCAAGTGGAATCAGCACAACAAAGAAAATTCCTATAGGAAAATTCTGGAGGGTAGAAAATGGATAGTATGGGGGAACAGTGTCAACACAAAGAAACAACCTGTGGTTAGGATGGGTTTATTAATCTATACCTTCATTTCTGGTCAGATGCTACCATTCCAGGATACGAACATGGTCATACAATCAATCACATTTTTTATGGCATCCATGCTAGCGATGGGGGAATGTGTCAACCTTGGAATCCCGGTGATGGTGAAACTACACAAGGTGTCGTGGAACATTAGTGAGGGGAAGAAGCCATAAAGGGTGTGAGGACCACTCTATTTTTTGTATGGATGGGTAGAAAAAAACATAGGAATTTACGAATATTTGAACCCTATTTCTCCCCCTGGGTAAAACTTCTGACCAATTATATAGAATGTGATGGGGAGATTTTCGGCCACACTGATCCCACTGTAGGTACTGAAAAATGTACGGAAGGCAGATAAATTAAACTTCCATCCATATCATCTACTAACAGGGGTATTTATTTATGAAATACATTGAAATAAGGATCATAATTCATATATATTTACCTTCTAGGGTGGAATGTGGTTGTATCTATGATCCATATACCCCACACTGCTTTGCAAGGAAGTTCTGGTGCATGCAAAGATTGGACCTGCAAGTTTACCTAGGGGTACACCCTGAGTATCTTCCATACATGATGTGGAATATGTGGCTCATAATTAAGTGGGAGGATAGAAAAATGAAGAATGAGATTCCTTCACCCATAGTTGTCTGTGGGTTAGTCAAGGAATACACTAAGACCTTGGATGCAGCCTACCCTGGGGAAATGTTGAAGCGGAGAACTGTTTGTGTTAGTGGTGGTGTTCTACCTCTACCTCGAGGACAGGGTCTGAAAATGGAAAGAACATGTCATTATGGTGGGGTTGTGGTAGTGACAAGTCAAACTACTCTAGGTTCTACACCGAGTGGGGTCAAGTGGTAGTGGTAGACCTGTCAATCCTAGATGAGAAAAGTCAGCAGGAAGGGAGGCACAAAGGGGGTTCCATAGGATATCAACTAAAGCTCTTGGGACGCTGCTTTGACACATAGATATGTCTAACGATTCTATTTTTTCAAAGTCTTGTGATACCTAGGATTTCA
The DNA here is from genome assembly GCA_963277665.1 of Viscum album. Classification (NCBI taxonomy): domain Eukaryota; kingdom Viridiplantae; phylum Streptophyta; class Magnoliopsida; order Santalales; family Viscaceae; genus Viscum; species Viscum album. The sequence goes on along the minus strand of OY728119.1, from coordinate 170,847,700 downwards.
ACATGAAATTTCTCAGTCCTTCATAGATGTGGGACCAACGCAACCATATTGGGATTGATTTGTTAGAGATTGGTCATGACAAGGCCGACTTTCTAGTGTCTTAGGCAGAAGGCAAGAAATACATTGCAGTGCTGGAGTACATTGTGTATTCTCAGGGTACTCCACATCTAATGATAGATCGAGTGAATGTACTGTAGGATTAAATAATCCCACACTAACTTTCTACTACTGTGATGAGGTAGTGTTTCCATTTAACTGAAGAATCTGAGGGGTCAACTGAGGACAACAAGCTAATAGAGGGAGCCCTTTAGAGGAGGTGAGGTTGTGACCTCCAAGCGGGAGGAGTTCACTGAGGCTCTTGAGGAAAACTCCAAACCATTCCTCTATGACTCTTACTTATGTCATATAGGAATTATCATCTGACATTTTTCATTTATAAGAGAACTTTACATGAAAAATTTCTTTCCACACAATAGTGGATGTAGCTTCGGGGTCTCCACTAGGGATGGTGGTGAGTGAATAATCTAGTAGAGCTTCTATATCCCAGGAGAACCTTATTAATCCTTCAAATCATCTAACCATATATAGGGGGCATGTCTTGGGGTTCCAATGGAAATGACATGAGGTATAGACCAATTATTTGATCTCTGTAAACATTCTACGTAAACAAATCCATAATTTTTGTCCATCAAACCATGACCACAAACATTTTTGTGCTTCTATCTAAATAGTTCTTCAAATGGAATGGGCTATAATAGGGAGGATAGATGGGGATAATAGCACCCCTCTCCCAAGGGGAACACCAATTTTCATGGAATCGGATTCCCAATATAAAAAAAACATAGCATCTACAACTGCGGGAAAGGTAAATGGTGAGACGGAACCAGAAATTATCGAGGTAGAATCCAGCGGTGAAGACCAACCACTTAATATGGAACCCAGCCTATCTGATGAGACACCATTGGTAGACACTACTGATGAATTTATGGAGGCGTTCCTAGAATATGAGTCTGTTGAACCAAAAAATCTGGATGAGACCACCTCTAATGAGGGGGATAACAAGGTTTTCCATCGTCATTCATGGAAACTAATCAATCACTTTATTAAGGACACCCCCAAAGAAAAGTGTGTAAAGTAGATGGGCAGAGTTCATTCCTAATTTCATGAAATATGCACTGGAAGAGTGGATTACCAACACCCTCATATGCTCATTTGAGATTACATCGATGAGAAAATATGGGAATACAAACATGGCCTTGGTGTCAACTGGTAGTGGAGTAAGTCTGTCAATACCTAGATACTTTTAGAGGATGTGCAAGAGATCCAACGCTTGAGGGTGCATGTGAATTAACACTATTCTTTTATTGATGCACAATTGGAACATATATTTCCATGAAATTCATATTTGTTAGAGGCCTAAAAGTAGATGTGGTTATAATTCTATGAAATGGTTGACATTTGAGAAGATGAGGATCAGGCACAAAGTAGAGCCAATGAAATGTGCACTACAGCCAGGGATGAAGAGATAGAGATTAATAGGTGAAAAAAATCATGGATGACATAAGCCATATATTGGTGGAGATATATTTCTACATTTAATAGGTACACCCATCTATCCATTGGGTCAATCCATGGGGGATGTAATTTACACTAACTCACAAACATACTTTCATGCTTTCTTGGTTTTTTTGGTTGTGTTCATGAGCCTCATTATATACTTTGGTTAATGCATCTCAATCATATAAGTGAAATAACCAATGATCTATCCCTAATCACACATGGGTCAAGCCTGGTGTGAGAAACAAGGTATAACTATGCAATTATATACCTTAAATACAAGAGTTCCATCCAATCACAAGACACCTGGGGTCTGAATGACCACACTAAATTTTAGGGAGGATATAGAGGAGGTCTTATTTAGAAAATAGGGTTAAAAAAGAGCCAAACCACCCTTTCCCTACATACTTTAGTGCAAAACAAGGATAACTCCAAGTACATTGGAATAAATTTGAATTAATGGGAATGGAAATTGTGAATCACGATACCCAAAATTCGGAAAAAAATGTGGGTGGAATTAAAATGGAGGATAACTGTTGATTGAATTAGAAAAAAATCATTCACATATTGTTTACTAAAAGTGTGATCAAGAAAATGAGGGCCAACCACTATCTTTATTTGAAAACATGGGCCCAAACATGAAGTTTCCTTTGATGTCTCTCGAATGTTGGCCCAGGATGGTAGGTGATCTATAAGGCCAAACTTCCTAACTGTTAGGGGGTTTCTTCAAATGTGAAATAGAATGGGGATCCCATATAGAGGACATGCAAATCATGGTGATGGAATTATGGGTTATTTGAATAAATTCCAACACTTTTAAAATTACGCCATAATGATGAAAGTATATTGGGTGAGCGTACCAGTCTGAGAAAATATCAAACCTAATAAAAACACAACCTCTATGGTGAGGTCTAAGAATTATTTAAAATTTTATATCATGAAAATGAAGATGATAGATGGGTAGTTTAGCATCATACAGTGAGTATGATATATAGAATAGTTTAACATCATATGACCAGGATGTGGTATATAGATTAAAGTCATACTGCATAGACACTAGTTAATAGATTAAAGTCATGTTACTTGGACTAGGGATTTGTAATTTAGGGTCATATAGTTTGGACCATAATTAGGTGAGGAGAACCAAAAGGGTTAACAGACTTGTGGATGGGCTCGAGACAAGGTTCCTGAGAACCTCTACGTATCCTGAAAGGGTATGAATCAAGCTTCACGTAGTTCTTGAATCATGGCATGGTTAGAAACGAACACTGGTGGGGGTAATCCTCTCTAGCGTGGAAACTGAACTTTCTAATAATTGTTATGGAGAATCCAAATCTTATCCAGGTTGGGGCCCCAGTTTTAAGGCCATGCAATAAAGGACATAGGCTCCCCAAAGGAGATATATATGTGGTGAATTACATAAACCCATTGTGAATGAGGAAAAAAGAATTCCACACCATACCACACACTCTTGAAAGGGGGATAGGTTCAAGAGTCTATAAGGATGAAATGGGTTGTGGATAAACCTTAGATGATGAGTCTAGGTGTCACTACATTTCTCATGAGAATGATAATCAAGCAACACGCAATTCTTGAAGATGAAATGGAAGATTCCCAATAAAAAAGGAGTAATATCCTCCCTGATGGGGAATATTATAGCCATTACATAGTTTAATGTCATGCCAACTAGGACACGAGAATTTTTATCTTAATGGTTGGTGAGTTTGAACCAAAAGGGGAAGATTCCCAAAGAAAGAATATGTAATATGACACTATAAAGTAACCCGATGTGAATGAGGACAAAGTAGTTCGAACCTAATTACAAATTTAAAAGAGAATGGACACACTTTAATGTCATGACGCATGGACTAGGGGACCAAGTCTCTTAGTTTAAGGTCATAGAGTTCAGACCACATAGGGAGGAGATGTGCAATATAGTGTCATGAGACAACCAAATGTGAATGAGGACAAAAATAAGTCCATATGAAACTACACCTTTTCATAGAGGACAAATCAAACTGAAGAGGGGCGGGAAAGTTAAGGAATATGTGGCTAGAACTGGGGGTAAAGTACTCAGGTGTCACTACATATCTAATAGGGGTGAGAATCAAGCCACACGTAGTTTGAAAAATATGATATGGTAGAAGGATGATGCCAAAGGGGCAATGACTTCTTGAATAAAGAAATCCCATGGTTGGGTAATTTATCATCCCACAACCCAGATGAACAAGACATAGTTTAATGTCAAATTATATGGATTTGAGAGATCATAGTTAATGGTCATAGAGCTCATACCAAGGGGAAGTGTGATTCTTCCATGTGGGTGAAAACCATGCTCAAAACCCTAAGACCACATGATCCATGCCCAGCATTGGATACAATAGAGGAGAATATTTTTTCAATGTATGGTAGAACATGGTAGGCGACAAAGGCAAGGAGTCAAAGATGACCCCATGACAGTGGGTTTTCCCCTTTGCATGAAAATTTTCATTGTGGGATAACACTGAAGGTGTTACATTTCTATCTACACGTCATGAAATGGAAAGGGATGTGAATCACAAAACCAATATGCAAAGTGTAATTGGGTTGGAGTAACAACATAAGATAACTATTGACCATATTCTAAGAAAAATATCCATATCGTGTGACATGGGATGGGAAAAACAAGTGGGGGGTTGAATGCTGGGCAAATTCTCAAAGCGGGACCTATTTCAAATGTCCTTCATGATCCTCGAGGACATTAGCCCAAAATGGAATGCAATCCATAAGCCTAAGCATCCATACCTCTTGGGGTCCATTCTTATTTGAGAATTGATGGAGACCCAAATAAAGAGACACATGATGCATGGATGTGGAATGAAGGAATGTTCATGTATGACCCTACACTCTAGGTCCTAAACCACAGCGGATGTAAGAACACTTATGAGGAACATCAAAGTTTGAGGGGGCTAGTTAAGGGTGGAAAACTCGAGAATGAGAGTGGCAAAAAATGGATAAAAATGGGTTAGTGAACCCAGGGGTGGACCCATGGAAAAATGACATGTAATTCCTATGTATCATGGGAAGGTAGGAATCAATCCATACATAGTTCTTGGAATGTCATAAAATTTAACGGCATGCAGTAAGGACACATGGGATATATTTTCTCAAGAGAGAAATGTGTATGGAATGGTAGAATAACCTGACATGAATGAGGATAAAATAATTGCACATACCACACCATTCACAATCCCATGAGATAACCCAGGCCAAGGGGTCGAGAGAATGAATAGAAGAACCTGAGGCTGGACCTGAGGACAACATGTTCGGGAATTCCTACATATCCTGCGAAGGTAGGAATCAAGACAAATGTAGTTATGGAATGATGTGTAGTTTAAATTCATGCGGTAAGGATGTAGATTGAAGGAATATATCATAAAGGGAGTGATTATGTCAGGGAAAAAATATTCAGACGTGAATAAGGAAAAAGAACCAAAGAGGAGACTCGATCAAAGGAGATGAAATAAGGATACTTTGGCCACGTTATGGGCATTTTAATGTCATGCTGGACAAATGGGTACTTAAATTTTAAGGTCATGAGGATAAGACCATGAATTTTTTGTATATCAATATCTTGAAAGTAGGATAGAATAGTTTAATGTCATGTAGGATGGGTGAGATCTTAGTTTAAGGATATAGAACTTCAAAAATAGGATAAGGCCGAAAGGGCCGAAATGGTTGAGGAAACTATGGATGGAATGAGAGATGAAATTTACTAGTGTTCTTATGTATCATGTGAGGATATGAATGAAGACCCATGTAGTTCATGAAATTTTGTACAGTTCAACATCATACGGTAAGGACGTAGAGGGGGGGAGATATTACTAAGGGGGGAACATGGTGTTGCTATTAAAAACTTGATGTTAATGGGTAATCATTCCATCCCACACCACATGATTAAAAAAGGAATATCTTGCCATAAGGCTGAAAATGGGGAACATGGGGATGGACCTGAAGACAAAATATCTGGGTGTTCCTACATATCCTGTGAGGGCAGGTATCAAGCCACACGTATTTCGTAAGATGTTGTGCATTTTTACATCATGTGGTAAGGACAAAGATGGGAGATCCCTGAAGGGGGGACACATGACTTGGTAATTGTAAGCATGACACGAATGGGAAAAAATTCCACATCATTCCACCTATTCTAGGATACTTTGGTTGGGAGGCCAAAAGGAAGGACATGTTTGGGGTACTTGGGGCTGGACCCGAGGAAGAACTGCTAGGGTGTTCCTACGTATCCCATAAGGAAGGGAATAAAGCCTCAAGTAGTTCTATAATGTTGTGTTGTTTAACATTAATTAGTAAGGACATATTCAGATCTTAGTTTACAGTCTTAGAGTTCGAATCATAGATTCCCAATTTAATGTCCTCTATGTGGGATAGAAGGGCAGAAAATGGAGAATCATCAGGCCCGATTTTTAGGAGACCATGGGGATAAAGGTAGAGATATAGCTTAACTTCTGACCGTGTTCACAACATAGTACCCATATCATGTGACCAAGAATGGTAACAAAAAATTGAGCATTGAAAACTGACCATATTCACAACATGTGACTTGAATCAAATTGTCGTTCAAGATCCTCTAGGATGTGGACCCAAAATGGTAAGTAAGCCATGGTTCCATGAGACCAGGTTGTTGGGGGTAATTCCAAATGTGAAAGGTGACTAAGACCCAAATGAAGGGAAACATGAAGGTTGGTGGTATCCATACAGTTTAGCATCTTGTGTAAAGGATGAGAGAGATCATAGTTTAAGGTCGTAGAGCTCAGACGATGGGGTAGGTTTACCACTTGCAGTTTATATCAAGCAGGATGAAAGGGATCTTAGTTTAAGTTCATAGATCTTGGATAATTTTTAGTTTATCACCATGATGGATGAAAGGGATCTTAATTTAAGGTTATATATCTCAGAGCATTTTCTGTTTATTTTCATTCCATATGAAGGGATACTAGTTTAAGGTCATAGAGATTGGACCATTTATAGTTTATTGCCATATAAGAAGATAAGGACCACTCATGTGATGTACTTCTTGAGGAAATTGGTTGTGGTGGGAGGATTGATACACTCACCATCCATGGTGACCTAGGATTATGTACCATTGGGGTGAACCATGTGAATGATATTGGGTCCCTCCCATTGGGTTCCATCTTTGGTTGTTTCCTATCAGGTATCATTGGTGTCCTTAGGGCCAATACTGTGTCAACTTGAAGAATGAATAAAAGGTGAACATTCTTATTGAATGATTTGGATATATTGTTCTAATGCCTCCCCAGATTGTGTAAGATATGAACCTTTTTCTAATTTAAGACTTCGAGGTCATTTAGATAGTCTTTGGCTACATTGTCTGTCATTTGTTTATCGTAGATGGCTATGTGGAGTAATGGTAACAGGATCTCGATTGGCGTGACTGCCTCTATTCCACAAACCAAGGAATATTGGGTAACCTAGGTAGAATTTTAAGTCATTATTTGGTAAGCCCTAAGAGTATTGGAGAGTTTTTTTGGCCAATTTTTCTTGTTCTGACCAAACATCATCTCCAAGATGTTAGAGAGGTTTTAGATTAACACCTTGATCTACCCATTTTCTTTTTCATTATATCAAGATGTATTATTAGAATGGATATTTTACATGGAGTACAATTAATTTAGCTTGGATGCGGAGAAGTTGGTGTTTTTGTCGGTGAAGATGACGTGAGGAACTCCGAATTAGTGGGTAATGTTGGAGATCACGGTATCAATGACATAACAATTATTGAGTTACATGAGTGGAATTTCCTCTATCCACTTGAAAAGAAATTTGTAGTGGTTATGATGAACCTGAACTGGAAAGTTTTCACTGGTGTATACGGTCCCACAACATCAAGTCCTCAAACCATAAATATCTATGAGTACTTTGTTGTATGGAGAGGCTCTGGTGGCTGATGTACAAAATTGGCATGGATATGGAATGCATGACAACTATTGGAAAACTCAACGTAGTCATGGAACATGATGGGAGAAAAATAGCATAACCTTCAGATCTAGGGAGAGAGTCTTAGCCCAACATGATGAGCTCTACTGGAACTAGCATGGACATCATGTATAACCTGGGGAATCTCATCTCCTTGAATACAATAGAGGATAATCCTATCAAATCCACATCTGTAGTGGATCATCTCAAGTCTAAGACTACTATGGAGGGTGAACTGAATTGCAGACCGATGGAATTTCTTATATTTGACTCAGAATGTTAAGAGATTATTACGTTTGAGATAGTCGAAAAATGAAGTTATCCAACCAGTGTTCTTCACTACTATGACAGGGGGAGCTGGGGGTGTCTCAACATAGATGCAACAGTGGTGAGATGACTTACGTGCTGGCTATCTCCATCATATAGGGTGAGAATTTCCATGACTCTTTGATGCACCACATGGATAATAAAGTCATCCTCGTCAGGCTCTGCAAGTGATACATTATGTCTATCCAAGGAATTGACTTGACTATTATGTGAACGGGGGACATGAGTAACTTTTGGATGGGAAAGGAACTAGGCCATCAGCGGGTGAGTGCGCTCAAACAAGGTCCCGAGCTCTGGTTTCTTGATGAATTAGAAACTGTTGATCTACTTGATGACAAGTTCAGAGTCCCCTTTCACAAGTATGTGGGGAACATCAATATCACGGGCTAGTTCAAGACCCGGGATGAGGGATTGATACTCAGCCTCATTGTGGGTGCAGCCTTTCAACAACAGGAATGAATAGGGAAAGATAGCATGTACATGCATAGTGAATAAGTTACTAAATCCCACACTGTTAAGTTTGGTATCATTGAGTCTCCTACTAGTAGGGCTTCGTGAAGTTTCATCAAAGTGAAATTTTCAACATGGAACGACCTGATCTAAAAAATGTATGGCCACATCTTGGAATTCATAATCCTAAGACTAAACTGTGGTGGTTGGATGGATGATAAATAAGTCTTCCAATGCCAGACCCTTGACAGCTTTATATGATATGAACATGATGTCAAATTGTTGAAGTATCACTACCCATCGATCTAGATGACCTATCAACATGGGGCGATTTAGAATGTACTTTAGCAGTTCAACACTGGACACTAACTGTATTTCATGGTGATGTAAGTAATGTCACAACTTCTAGACTATAAATATGAGCACAAGGAAGCTCCTCTAAATAGATTAATATTTGGTCCCTGTTTTGAGGGGCATGCGTTTAGGGTAGTATAAACTATTTTATGTCCCCTAATTATTCTTCTAAGTGAGAAGGGAATATAAGTACCATTCTAGAGTGATCACATAAAGGATAATCATCTTTCCATAGAGGGGTGATATCTGAACCGGAGGCTGTAGCAGGAACAACTTGATATCCTCAAAAGCGGTCTAACACTTTTCATCCCACTGGACGTTGACACATTTTTTAATGAGATGGGAAAAGGAATTACACTTTCTAAACATATTTTTAGTGAATTAGTGTATGTAGTCTAAGTGGAATTGAAAGCTTTGGAGCACCCGAATGCTTCTTGGAGGAGGCATCTGACTGATTCCATTTATCTTCTATGGATTGATCTAGATGCCTCTATATATGATGAAAATGCTAATAAAAATCCATAGGTATCCCCTAAGGCACACTTCAAAGGGTTCATCTTTATATGGTGGGTGTAAATGAAGTCGAACACTTTCTCAAGATCTCTGAGATGATCCTGATGCTAGGGGGATTTGAACACCAAATCTTCTATTTTTCATTCCACTGATGTCTTGAGGATCAGATTGAATATGTGGCGCATGGAACACTAATTAGTGGCACTGTCATTCTTCAAACTGAAAATTAATTACAGTGTAACGCAAGTACCTTTTGGTGATATGATGGTAGAAGACTCTTAATCATCAAGATCCATTCAAATTTTTTTATATTTTCAATTACTATCCATGAATGAGAGAGCTTGGAATCCCACGTTAGTGTCAATCAGTAGCTCTATTGTAGGAAGGGGAAAATCATCTTTTGAACAGTTAGGGTCAAGATCTAGGAAGTTGATGCAGATTATGATATGTCCATTCTTCTTTCAGATGGGACCAATGTTGTCCATCCCTTTTGGGTATTATAATTCCATGAATAATTTGGATTTAAAAATATTATAAACCATGGCCTCAACCATGGCACCGTGAGAAGGGGGAATATTTTTGGGAGGTTTTTTGAACCCGAGATAGTTCTTTGAGAGGCCAATGTGGTCAGTGAAGACATATGGATCCAATAATATCATCTCATCATATCTCTATGAAAATACATCATGATACTACTTCAAGAAATCCACACACTTATATTGATCTTTGGTTGGAATAATCACCCTGAGCACTGCCAGTCTCGGATCTGTCTCGATACCGAGGATCACCAGTTTCAACTCATTAGTGGTGGTGGAGAAACCTTCCAAAAACGTGGGAGGAGTGCCTTTCAAATTTTCTTCATCATCTTTTATGGGAGGATCATTGGGGTAGGGAAATCATTCTGAGTTGGATGATCATGATGGAATGCTAGTGCTGGCCTGAGCGATGGTGGAATCCTCATTTGGGGACCCCTACCCTACTGAAACCATGTCCAAAAAAGCCTTCAACCTGATTCCATCATTCCATTGAACTAATGAACAATAGTTGATAATATCAAAGTTTTAGTGGCACGTCGGATTGAGATAGTTCAACCCAAATAACAAAACAAAAATGTATTATGTATTTTCATTACCATGGGGTGAAAATCTTGATACCTTTCAGGGGTATGGGGCATTGTGATCACTCAAGCTCAGTTCATGTAGGAGTATGAAGTGATCGTCCAGCGCTCCTTTCACCTAGAACATGATTTTCCCTTGTACTAAATATGACGAAGTAATGTCCCATGTATGGAGCTGTGGCCTCCAATCGGTGAATTGTAAAAATGTAGGCATCATCCAGGTTTTCCCATGGGTTGGCCACAATGACAGTATCTTAAACCTCATTGGTTTGAATCTATTTATCCTTACTCTTATTGATGTCGACATCCATGTATCGATCATCCCAAGAGGGAAAGGGAGATGCAACACCTTAGATCACACCCACTTGACCACTATGGGAGTATTTAGGGCATTGTAGATATGAGGAGGGGACAAATGTGTCCATATTAAGTCAGTGACTACCCATCAGTGCATTGTAGGAGGTGTCATACATGAATACAATGAAATCTGTATTGGAAATCAAACCACAGAATTAGGTCTTCAACTAGATTTTTTCCACTTGAATCTTCACTTTGTTTTCATAACGTTGAATCATCTAGTCGTCAGTATCCTGATATTATTCACATAGCACCAACCTGTGGAGCATTCGAGTTAGGATGAGATTTATCCTAGAACCCGTGTCAACGAGACAACAACAAACTTCCATGTCATTTAATTGACATGAGATATACATTGGATGGATGTGCAAATGTACTAGAGAACCCTCATCTTCTCATGTGAATGAAATGATGGAATAACATTATACATTGTTAAATTCCTCAGCATGGAAGGCTTCTATAACTACTACCTCTGTTTCAAACTGGAGGGTCTTTGTAAAGCCTCTACAAGGGCTTCACGCATGTATGCAGAAAAGTGGAGAGAATCAAGGTTCAAGAGCCTTGTGGGAATGCTGAAAAGGTGATTAATTACATTATACATCCATTTCAGGTTCATTCTTCTTCCGACGTGAGGTTTATTAGTGGAAAAAGGCATGATAGGTTCTATAGGTTGAACTAGAAGATTCTAGCTGGTGTTGTAAATTTCCCTCTACTCACTAGTTAAACTGCATTGAGTGACCATCAGCTGATGGTCAAATGTATGAGGTCTGTCCCAAAATAAATATGGTTGATCCTAGAATAATCATTGTGTCCTTTCCTGATTAATAAATATTAATGAAGGTTGGGGTGAATCTGATGAGGTAGGATGAGAAAGTTGTGTGTGATATGCTCTACGCTGGGCCTGCTTTCTGGTCTCGGTGGCATGCAGGCTTGGCTGAGAGCACTGTCCTGACCAATCTGGAAATTCGCATACCGACGAATCCATCAATGCTAGTGTTGAGTGGGGATGTTAGGAGGATTTTCCTGGTGTTCTTCGTTTCTGGGTACCATGTAAGGGTCCACCAGTATGATGACAATCATTGAGGCATACACCTGGTCATCACTCAGGGGTCTTTTATTTCTATGTGAATTTTGGGGACAATCCCTATCTTTGAGGAATTGTAGTCTCTAATAGTATGAGATATATTTGGTATTGGTGGAGGGATTTAATTTCCCTTGTATCATCAACGCTTTATCTCCTTGGTGGGTGAAGGTCGAGATGTCGACACAGAGGAAATAGTTGAGGGTAGCATAGCAGATTTAGAAGGATTAGGATGATTTAAATGTGTACAGATAATACCATTGGCATGAGAATCTTCTCTATGATCTATCCATCAATCATACATTTGAGACCCATAGCTTGAAAATTTCTTCCATTCACCCATGCTGTCACTATCAGGCTTTCTATACACACACACCACTTATGTTGGGGCTTGACCTAATAGGACTATGTGGTTATCGACTTGTCCTTAGAGGATGTATTTGAACACGTATCACTGCTTGAGGGTATTCCCAAGAATCAAGGATAGGGGCAATATTTGGGGCGATTGATAAGATCTACCTCTTCGGGTCTCCTTCATTCTAATAATCAAAGGACTTCTTAGTCTAAGGCGCATTAGAAATAACTGGGGACCTGACCCTAATTGAATGAGTAGGTATACTTTATTCAATCTGGGAAAGTGGATCTGGGAGTCGAGTGCTGATGAGGGGCAATAGGATCCTAACGAAGAGGTGGAACTTAGTTATCTCACCTAGGCGGTCACGGTGCATTATGTGGTGTAGCCTTCCGATTCTGAGTCAGAGGCTCAGCCTGAGGAGATGTATCTCACTAAGGATGTAGAGGTGGATCTGTCGATAAAAGTTTTATCTATCTAGGGGACTATATCTATGAAATAATAGTGGTGTCGGTCTTGGTGACTCTTCTATCAGGATATGTAAGAGGCAACAGACGTTTCTAGTTGGAAAGCTGCAAGGCTTCTTCTAAACATTTATCTTTGTCAAAGAAATCCCAAAATCCACCTCAGAAGTTCTAATTGATGATATAAGGGACTAGTTCAGTCTTCACATTCCCTACGCACATCGTTAGTAGTTGTTCCTATGTTAGTAGCGTGACGATTCAATATGTGAGGCCCTTCCACCCTATAACAAAATATGTGACTCACTCATCCGTCCTTTTCTTTCACTTGAAGTGGTCACCAATACTTGTCTTCTTAGTGGTGGAACTGAATTTTTAGAGAAACTTCATATGGAGATCCTTCCATACCACTAGGGACGCAATGGGTAACTGGATGTACCGGACAAATGTGGTCCCTTCTAGTGTACCTACGAAACACAAGAGCATAGCAACCTTTTACTACACTGAAGTTCCCAGTATGGGTCCACACCTTGAAATAAAGTGGGTAAGATACTATAGTGGATCACCCATCCCTTTATAAGGGGATAAAGTAGGATTTTCGAAACTTGGGGGTGCTTGCATATCATCAACACATACTGGAGATAGCTTACAATCAGTCGGGATTACCACCTGTCGAGTTTCAAGAGCCATAAGGTGAGCAATAAGAGAATCCATCAGATCATCTAAACGAGGATCCATATAAAGGATAAGTTCCCTGACCATGAATGGATTTTAATGTTCTTAAATGTGGTAAGATGGCTAAGCGGCTCATGTAGAGAATGGTGGAATGACCTGAGGAACCACTGGAGGAAGCAAAAGAGCAACAAGTAGAACATGAGGAGTGGCCGGTAGAACCTGATATGGGTCCTGATGAAGGTTTCTCCATAGCTTGATTGGGTTCAGTGATGCATACCATTATCTCTATCCATAAACTCCATCTTCTACCTGATCTAGATGGGTAGGGGTTTTGTTATTTCTAGGTGGCACCATGATTGGGGGGCATTTATTCCTTTTCCTACTTCACCAGTCAAGGATTACCATAATCTGGTAACTGTTCCATAGAGGTCTTGGCATGGATTTTATCAACAATATTTTCTATTCCGCATGCTATTGAAACAGTGCAGATTTTTCAGTATCCTCTTCCATTTATTTCACAGAACCAGTTGGATCTAAAAGCTTATTTGTCCTAGCATGCTCCTTACCCTTGTTGGGTTCTTCACCGATAGGCATTGACTTAGAAGGTGTAAGAAAGGCCTTGATTTTTTTTGTTGGAGAGTATGTACATCTTTAGGGTCTTCTAAGTGTTGTGCTTCCCAAACAGGATGTTCCTCTTATCTAGGCCCTATGTTGATTCCCCCTTTTGGGTATATCTCAGGAATGACCATGTTCACTATGACGATGCCTGAAGACATATCCTTGATATCACTATGTGAACCAGGTTGGCATAGGATAGGACTAAAATGGAGAGTAGTGTACTTCCCCCATCCATGGATATTGACATTTGGGGAATCCTCCTTAATAACTCTACAAAGCATTGAAAATATTTCAACACATAATTGCGGGAGGATCCAATTGTAATGTCTCGGACCCAGATGCCACCTTATGGTGCCCCAGTCCTAGTTGGCCACATGGACGCATGCACATCTCCCCAAATGAAATAGGCACCCGACTAGTAGTGAGGGCCGAGGTATGTTAACAGGGAGACTAAGCCCTCCATACCCAAGTATCACAGAAGATACCAAAATATAATAAATAACATAAGAGAAATAAATTATAGAAAATTAAAAGTATGAAATGTAATAGATAATTACAAAATAATATCTCGAATTGTCTCATAAAAAAATGATGCAGATGGTACAGGTATCTAGAAGGCATCCAGAATAGTACATGGAAACATAATACAATACAGGTATCCAAAAAAAATGACCAAAAAGTCATCCTAACATCGCAAGCCTCCACATGGTCCTATGATCCCTTACTTCAAGGACAAAGTCAAAAACTTGTACTATGGTGCTTTAATGTATCATCACCTACAACAATATAATCTGTTTGGGTCTCTGAGGAGGCCCAAACATGGTGCAAGATAAACATCCCAGCAGGCAACAACCCAGGTATATACCATTCTAACAGTAATATAAAAAAGTGCATTCATGTGTAAACATCCAGTAATGTAAGTGTATATTCTCATGGCATAATTTTACTCTAGTATAAAAAACTGACCAACCCTAAAGGCTACATGCAAAAGAGAGTCAGATCATAATATTTCAATTATAACAAGTAAAAAAATCAAGTCCCATATCCTCATCACACATCCATCTGTATCCCGAAATCCATAGCCACGTTGTATAGAGAAGTCAACTATCCAATGACCTTTATTTATAGTGAGGATAAATAATCCCATGACCATGTAGTATAGTGAAGTGTAGACCGCATGGGCCATATCCAAGGTGACAACATACCACAACATCCATATAAAATATCTAGACTATGGAGGGCCAGATCCAGGGACCTTGCCCAGGGAATCCCATCAGATCTCATGGGAATCCATGGTAGAAACTCGGTTTGGCACTAGTTGGGGTCCTAGGATCATTGTAAAATAAATCCCAAGGTGAGTTGAAGCAAGCTATATCCATGGAGTATCAGGGATTGAGGTATCCCATGGAATCAAGACCCAAGGGTAAGAGTCAACCTAAGGAATCTACTACTGCATTCCAAATCCATGCAGAGGAGACCAAGGCATATATCAAACCATTTAATCAAGCATTCAAGAATTCAAATTATAAATTCATTCAAAGTTAGAATACCCACTCACATTAACCTGCAAAATCCATGAGTATTCCCACTCATGAACACCATTTATCAAAACAAGCTTATAGGCCTACCATCCCATATAATCATTTAACATGCCATTAGAATTTTTATATAGGTGTTCCAATGCATATTATACATTTAGCAAGACAAAATATAAAAATAGAAAAGTCTTTACATGATATTCCTTTTTCAAGGAGGCATTACATCTCCTAAATAGGATATTCATGATATCAAATCATTAACATGCATCCTCTAACAAGGAAAGCACAAACACACACCCTGTGGTTGGTTTATTCTAGAAAAAACATGTTATTTCACATAAGGTGGACCCCTTAGGAGACATTGAAATGATAAATGGGTGCCAAAACACCCAAACGGAACCAACAGGAATCCACACTAGGTCAGACTACAACTACGAAAAGCAAATTTCTCAAAAACGAGGCCTCACCGAAAATTCTGATGGGTTAAATATTGGTCGAACACACAAAAAGAACAAGAAAAGTCAAAAGAAATTATATACCGCCTACCTCTCCATGGTAATAGAAAACTTATCCTACATCAAGTCATGATTTTTCCTGGTTTGGAATAAATCTAATAAACGAACGAAGAATGAGATATTAAGTAATATGAGCATAGATCCAAATAGCATAGTCACTGTTTCAAAGAATCAAGAACGACTAAAAATGAATTTATTAATTACTAACTTGGTTCCAACATGATAGACGGTGATTGAATCAGTGTCGAGATGACACTGATATCTGAAATACGGTTTTAGAGGGGTTAAGGCTTCCAAAATCAGAGAAAACTCTTCGGTCTGTAAAAAACGAAGCTACTACCTATTTTATATAAAAACCCAATTGGGAAAGTACACGTTGTGTACCACAAGTACACGAAGTATACCACTAGTACACTTTGGGTACTCCCCTTCTATTTTTTTGAGCCAGAATAGCTACACGTCGTGTACTAGAAGTACACGATGTATAAGCAATGTACATAACACGTACCTGGCTTTTAGCCAGATATCATACTATTCTACTTTTTCATTCCCAAAAAAACCAATCGACCAACCACCTGGATGAGGGTCTAAGAATAAAAGTAGAGTAAACACTTTTAGCCTAAATAGATGATCTACACCTCAAGAAAATCCTGGGATCTTACAATCTTCCCCCCTTATATCAATTTTTTCAATGAATTTCTCTCTAAAGGGTGGACAATATTCATCTAAAGACAAATCCTGTCACTGAGCACATACATTGGCATCCATCTCCCATGTCTAGTCCTATAAATGACAATGTTGCCTTAGCAACTGTACAAGATGAAATAATTGTCCTGAGAGAACCTTCATTCTCCTGTCAACTACATGAATTGGATGCTCTTTAAAGGATGCATCAACCTACATCTCAACATCCTCAGACCAAATAATGTGAGATGGGTTAGAGTGATAGTGTGTTAGCTGAGATCCATGGAAGAAGATGTGCATGGATCGATACCTCTAAGGTAACTGCAACTGATAAGCGACCAACCCGACTCTCTCCAGAATCTCTAATGGCCTGATATATCTTGGTGAAAGTTACCCTCTCCCCTAATCTGCATGTGTCCCAAACTTGATGAAACATGTAAGAAAACATGATCACTAACCTCGAACTATAGAGGTAATCTATGGTGATTGGTGTATGATTTTTGACAAGGTGTGGTCCTTGTAATGTTTCATCTCCTTCCTCTATCCATCGTAGGGGAGAATGACATGGCCTACGATATAAATCCTCATAAGGTTCCATCTGTATCATCAGCTTGTGACTATTTTTGTCAGAGAACTCAGCTAGGGGAATGTGATTTTACAAAGAGCCCCCAAAATCATAGACGCGTGCTTGAATCATGTCATCTAACACATGTATCTTACGCTCTGACTAGGTATCAGTATTTGGGTGGTATGATGTGCTTAGAAGAACATGTGTACCAAGTGCCCTCTGAAAACACTTCTATAAATGAGACATAAAGTGGGAATCCCTATCTGAAATGATATTGAATGAGACCCCGTGAAGTCATACCACCACTTGGATGTAGAAACTTCTAATATCATCAGCACAGATGGTCTCCTTGGATGGTAAGAAATATACGGCTTTCATAAGCCTGTCAATGACAACTAACACACCATCATTTCCTCGAGGAAACCTCAGTAAACCAGTTATAAAATCCATCACAACATCATCCAATTTCTACTCTAGGATAGGTAACTGTTTTAAAAGACTATCTAGTGGCTGATGTTCCTCCTTGACCTACTGAGAGGTAGAAAACCTAGTAACCCAACCAACTACTTTACACATCATTCCTGACCACCAGTACTATCGTCGAAAGTCACAGTACATCTTGGTGACCCCGATATGCTCTTCTCAAGCCAAACCATGAAACTCTCACATAAACTTATCATGTATATCCACTATAACCAAGTCACATCCATGGATACCCAAGATATAATCATCGCCTACCGTCCAACTGGGAGAAGGGTCCTCACCTGCCACACCTTCCTGTAGAACTAGGCCTTCTGAATCTGATATCTGCCTCATCCTAACTCTGTCCTGTAGGGTAGAGGTAATATCTAGAGATTAAAGACATGTATTCCATAGTCTGTTTTGAAGCTCCATATGCATCTCATAAGACTATGTCATAAGCTTCCACACGTTACTGGCATATTGCATTGTATGTATCTAAGTCCTCATTCTCAGTGCATCCGCTACTTCGTTAGCCAAACCAAATGTGTAGGCATGATCGAATTCAAAGGACTTTTGGTACTCCATACACCTTTTCCACCTAAAATTCAGATCACACTGTGTACATATATACATGAGGATTCTTTGATCTGTCTACACTCCAAAATGCTCTCCCAATAAATATTTCATCCAATAGAACAATGCATGAACAACTGCAGCTAACTCAAGATCATTCATAGTGTAGTTCTTCTCATGAGGCCTCAGTTATCGAGACACATATTCCACGACTCGGTCTCCCTGAATCATAACATCCCCCATCCCAATACCCGATGTTTCACAATACACCGTGTTGCTCTTTCCCTGATCTAGTAGCAACAGGACTGGTGCTGATGTCAACTAATGTTACTAATATTTTCATGACTTATTATATACTCAATTTACATATTTTATATGAAATGTGCATAATTTTTGTGAAATATTAATGTTTTAATACAAAGTATAATTTTTGAGCATTTTTATAAGTAGTCCAATTGAGTCAGTTTACTATTTTATTTATAAATATCACCCTACTGATTCAAATTGTGTGTTTATTTTTTTATGATTCCTTATTCAATTTCTCACATTTCAGTAGAAGTAATCATGGGCAAATTCTGCCATTTGAAGGCTCATAAGGACCACACAAGATGACCCAAAGTATTTGGAAAGAAACTGGACTAGCCATGATGATTGAGTTACTGGTCTCACTCCTGAAGCCCATATTTTGTGAAACTCCACCATTTTTTCTTTATTATCCAAAATAATAACGGGTAAAAGTTTCAGGGTCCAAATCTAAGAACAACGGGCCCAAATGAAGCTTTTAATTGCATCCCACCATTCTGGCCGGGAATTAAAATCAGTATATATTAATGAAATATATCCTGATCTAATATTCAAATCAAGATGAAATTTTGCAGTGTGAAATATGAGATATAGGATAAAGACTCTTTTGAATAAAGAATTTAGATTTGAAGGCATATTACTATTCCAAAATCCATTCACATTTTGGCCCTCCAAAAAGCATGGATTGAAATGGACAGTTTTACTTTGTTTAAGAAACTAGCCATAACATTGTCTCCTTAAATCCCAATGACTCCAATTTTTGAGAGCGGTCGTCCAACATTATTATCTTCAACTTTTAAGAAGGAGATATCTCGAGATTAGGCTGTATGGATGTCCAAATCGTCGATCCAATTGGAGGGACAGATTGGGAATGCAAACAATCCACTTCCTTGAGCTATAAACACATCCCCCTCCTCTCCTTGTAGGGGGTTGGCATTTCAGAAGATAGGATCATAAATTGGCAAAAACAATGTATTTACAAAGGCTTGGGAGGACCTTCCATAATCATTTTTTACTTGATATACCTTTCCTCCTCTCTTTGATTTCACTCGCTTTTGTGTTTTTCTTCATTTGTAATCTCGAAAGTGTTGTTTTTTGTAAATCTATTTTAGTGCAAGTTTCTTCTTCATATTTTGTTTTAATCATCCACCCTATTTTCTGAAATATTAATTCTCTTAAAATATTTGAAATAAATTTGAAACCCATTCCATTATTTTTCTTCCTCATTCAATTGAAATTTTGTTCTTAATTCTCATTATCGTTTGTGTGTGTGTTCGACACACCACTCTTTTCTTATCCCTTTATTTTCCTTCTCTTCTTAATTTATCATCATAATCATTATAACCAAATTACTAATCATTTAAATGGATGATTGAATATACCATTGAGGTGAGTTATAATTTGGGGATATTAAGTGATTGAGAGCCTTTTCTCGATGGGTATTCTTTGAGTTAATATTGTGTCTGTTGAACTTTATATGTCATGGATTAATGACATGTTTTGTTTAATATATGGATTACATTGATTATTGGAACCACAAGTGCACTTACATAAACAAGTAATGGTAATGATTAGAAACCAAAGTTAAGTTACGGCTTGTATTAATGCTCTAACACTTTGTAATTCCGATCAAAATCATCTTGTGAAGTGGGTATTAACTTAATGAAATATAAAGCAAAGCTCAAGGATGTCATAAGATAAAATCCCCAATAATTAACTCACCCCAATATTTATCAATTTTTTTTAAATCAAACATCATCTATAAATTATTTCATAATCTCAACAAAAAAACCCCCCAATCAAAATACAATTAACTTAAAACACCTAACTATAAATAAAGTGTCATCGCTGAGGATTCAAACCGAGTGATGACATACAAATTAGTAGAGCACAGGAACCTTGATCAGTCGATAGGAAACAATCGACCGTGCGTTTCATCAACCTACCTTTCTTCTCTTGAAAGGCTACCTCACAATATTCTTACTATTCAGACTTCACACCCTTCTTAGTCAAGCCCATTAATGACAACGATATGTATGAGAAGTCCTGTATAAAATTACTATAGTAGCCAACTAGACCCAAGAAACTCAAAATTTCACAAACGTATTTGGTTTTTTCCCACGAAACAACATCTCTCACATTCTCTGGGTCCACTAACACTCTTTTCTCTAAGTTGATGTGACCCAATAAGTGAATCGGATCCATCCAAAAGTGTCACTTTGTAAGAATAGCATATAACTGATGATCTCTCATTATATTCAAAGAGATATCATGATTTTTGGAATGGTCATGTTGATTGTGAGAACAAACAAGGATATCATCCATGAAAACCACTACAAAAGAATCCATGAAATGATATAACACTCGGTTCATCTGAGCCATGAAAACTACTAGCATTTTTGTTAGACTAAACAAAATAACCAGATACACATATAACCCATACCTAATATGAAAGGATTTATGAGGTATGTCTACTTGTTGAACACGCACCTGGTGATATATTGACCTCAAGTCGATCTTCGAGAACACTCGATCTCCATGAAGCTGATCAAAGAGGTCAAATATCTATGGAAAAGGATGTTGGTGTTTTAATGTCATCTATTTCGGTTGCCGATAATCCAAGCATATCCTAATAGTTTCATCCGAATCATTCGCAAAAAAGATTAGAGAACCCGACAGAGATGTAATGGGTCTGATAAACCCCTTTGCCTACAAATTCTATAGATGCCTCTTGAACTCCTGAAACTCTGTTGTAGCAATCCTATAAGGACGAATGGATACCAGTGTTGCTCCTAGAACTAGGTTGATGGATAACTCCACCTATATCGTAGGAGGTAAACTAGAAAATTTATCAAGAAAGGGGTCCCTGGAGCACTAATCCACTAGAGGAAAGTTCACATGACTCCCACCCCGATCCTTCAGAAACAAACTAGCGACCTGAGAAGTCATCCCGCCAATCCCCTAATGCTCTGTTCCAGCTCTACTCACCTAGAAATCCCATTCACCGTTGGGAATAAATACTTCACCCTCTGGTGATGTGATAGTCATCCTATGGTGATAATATTCAATGTATGATTGTAAACCATGAGCTAGTCCATTCTGAGAATGATATTAAAGCCTATCATATCAAGGACACAAATATCCCAGATGAATTGGCACCTACAAAACTCTAGGGGAAACTCCATACATAGGATTACGTCACCTGTTATAACTCCCAATGGTGTTTCTAAAATCAAAACTCCCTCCTAAATAAAAACCACATGCCCAAGGCTTTTTACCAATCGTGCAGAGATAGAACTATGAGAGGCACCTATATCGAAAAGAGAAGATGCAATATTAGAAGCTACTCAGATCGTACATCTCTCTGTAGACAGTCTGAGAACCTTCTCCTACTGAGTCTCTCCCACTACATAAGTCTGGCCTGTAACATGGCCTTGTGACACTGTCTGGCTACCCTGAGCTGATCTGCCATGTTGTCTCTAAGAACCTGGTGTCTGGATACCATGAACACGACCAACACTACTTTGGTCTGACCAGAATGTGCTTCTCAAGATTCTAGCCTGACATAGAGCTAAATACCCTGATTCTAAACCTAATGTTGGATCTGACCCCCAACTACTCATAGATGGAAAGATGGTCCCACAAAACCATTGCATGTGCCCTATCATGCCGCAATATCATCACATGACTGGGTCGCAGTCACGTTGATTCTTCATGTGGCCTCATCGACCACACTGATGGAAATATACCATGATTCATGCACCCATAGCTTGACTAGCACTGACATCACAGGAAGCCTCAAAATGGTGCCTCCTTCCTAAAGATGTAGATCCACTATGGTGAAAAACAACACTAACATATTCTTTACCCCCATCTTCCTTAAGGTTTATCTATATAATCAACACCTGATTCCCAATCTCAGTGATATAAGTCAACCTAAACACATTGGACTGAGATTTGATGGCATGTCTAAGACCATTCTTTAAGCACCTTTCCCTCTACATCTCATCTGTAAGATAAATCGGTGCATAATACTTCATCTTTGTAAAGCATACCGGGTATTCCCTAACTATCAAGGCACACTACTCCAGATGAATGAACACACTAGATCACTCTACTCATAGTGTCTTGGGGTAAAATAAGTCATATAATCAGGTTTGGAATTCATCCAAACTCATATTTATCATCCCATCAGCCTAGTTCAAAACTTCACACTTACGCTTTTCCACTTCACATAAAATGTAAGTCACGAGCATGAAAATATGCTCTAGAGGCATCTAAAGAAGCTAAAAAATCGCCAACATGGTCTCTAGCCATATATCTGTATCTTGTGGTCCACCATCCCATAAAAACATAGGAGGATTTTTCTGCTGGAACACTTGTGTTAGCTCATCCATAGTCATGGCGGGATGCAGTTCTCCCTATATCATCATCATATACCATAAAACCCTTGTAGAACTGTGCCTCATCACCTATGTCTGAAACAACTTAGGTACTACATCTGAAACAATAAGAGGATCAACTAGTATCCCATGGCCCATTGTCTTTGAAGTATGGTCATCTCCTTCATCATAGTGTACCACTAGAGGTCGTGGTGGTGGCATGTCACTACAATGCCCAATTTATGCCTCGGGAAAGAGCAACATCAAAGAAAAAATCGTAAAATCATAGGACAGGTCAAAACTCTCTTAGATATTAAGTCAAACCCACAACCTACTACAAAATCCATGAGTATATAACGAGAATCCAAAAAATCACGAGAAACTATGCCTCTTTTCCACTCAAAAGCTAGATATAGTTCAAGTTTATATTTTCTATTCAAGTTTCAATTTCCATTTCACAATCACCTATCCATGAATTTTCACAAAGGGTTTCCATTTATGAATCCATGAGGGCCCATAACACCTCATGAACCCAAAACATGTCTCCCATTCAAACCTTACATGTAAGAAGTTTTTTAACAATTACATTTCCCTAGTGCATCATTTCCCAATTCATAAGGGCCCATAATCCTTACAGATTTAATGATGATGGGACACCTTTATCTACTACACCCAATAAACAAAACAACATTCCTAGCTATCACATCAACTATCACAACAACATGAAATATCTAATTCATCCTAGATGTCACGGAATAATGTAGGGAATGTGATTCTAACAAGTCTCTATATGATGAATGAGGTGACACACCCTCATGTCATTAGGTTTCAAATGAAATAGAGCCCCCACATGCATCAATTGTAATAGAAGAAATCTAGTGTGTCACCCAATAGTGAAATAAAATCAACTATAATAGTCAAAATCCAGAAAATCAAAACCCAAATTAAGGCAATTTTGATTTTCCCTGTACCTAGGGTAGATACTCCTAAGCACAGTTTGTTACCAAACTCCATTTCATACATATCATTGTCTATTTTCTCTAAATAGTAATTCAAACTAGAAAGGAAAATGCTCTAATACCTCATTTTAACGTCTCAGACCAAGATTCCACCTTATGGTGCCATGAGCCCAGTAGGCCACATGGCCTCAAGAGAATCACCCCAATCATCAGAGGCTACTGAATAGAAGCAAGGGCCTTGGTGAGTCAATGGGGATACTATTCCCTCATAACCAGAGTATCACAATTTAAGTCAACATATAATAAATAGAGGAAATTAAATAAATAGAAGAAAACTGAAAGTAAGACAAGCAAGACATGAATACATATTAATAACCAGAAATGTCTCATATAAAAAATGATGTAGACGGTACATGTCTCCAGAAAGAAGCCAGAACAGTACATGGAGACACAATACAATACAAGTATCCAAAAAACAATAAAATTCCTAAATGGTATCCCAGCATCACAAGCCTCGGCTTGGTCCTATGCTCCTTTACTCCATGGCCACAATCAACAAACTATACTAGGGAGCTTTCCCCTACCATCACCTGCAACCATATAGTCTATTTGGGTCCCCAAGGATTCCTAAATAGGGTGTGTGAAAAACATTCTAGTAAGAAACCACCAAGGACTATACAATTCTAATAACAATATTCAAAAGTTCTAGAAAGTGTAAACAACAAGTAAAGTAAGTGTGTATTCACATGGCATAATTCTACTATAGTATGTGAAACATAAGGAAATTCACAAGACTAAGTGTGGGAGATTTGATGTTATTAATATTTTCATGAATTATTATATACTCCATTTAATTATTTTATATGAAATGTGCATAATTTGTGTGAAATATTAATGTTTTAATACTAAGTATAATTTTTGAGCATTTTCAGAAGTATTCCAATTGAGTCAGTTTACTATTTTATTTATAACTCTCGCACAAATGATTAAAATTGTGTTGTTATTGTTTTTTAGTATTAATTATTCAATTTCACATATTTCATTAGAAGCAATCATGGGCCAATTCTACCATTTGAAGGCTCATATGGACCACACAAGATGACCCAAAGAATTTGTAAATAAACTGGACCAGCAATAATAATTGAGTTACTGCTCTCACTCAAGAATCCCATATATTGTGACACTCCACCATGTGTTATTTATTATCCAAAATAATCATGGGTAAAAATTTCAAGGCCCGACTCTAAGAACAAGGGGCCCAAATGAAGCTTTAATGTCCATCCCACCATTCTGGCTGGGAATTAAAATCAGTATAGTATTAATGAAATATCTCATGATCTATTAATCAAATCAAGCTGAAATATTTCAGTGTGAAATAGGAGATATCGTTTCCTGAATTTGTTGAAGAAATAATTTGTATTTTAAGGCATCCTACTATTCCAAAATACATTCACATTTTGGGCCTCGAAAAAGCATTGATTGAAATGGATAGTTTAAATTTGTTTAATCAACCAGCCATAACTTTGGATCCTTAAGTCCAAATGACTCCAAATTTTGAGAGAGGTCTTCCAAAATTATTATCTCCAACTCTGAAGAAGAAGATATCTCAAGATTATTCTTTCTATATGTACAAATAGTTGATCCATGTGGAGAGACAAATTGGGAATGCAAACAGTCCACTTCCTTGGGCTATAAATACATCCCCCTCATCTCCTTGCAAGGGGTTGGCATTTTAGAAGAGAGGATCCTCAATTTATATAAAAAAATAATTTCCAAAGGCTTGGGAGGACCTTCCATAATGAAGTTCTCAATTGAGATACCATTCCTCCTCTCTTTTATTTCACTCTCTTTTATGCTTTTCTTCATTTGTAATCTCGTAAGTGTTGTTTTTTGTAAATCTGTTTTAGTGAATGTTTCTTCTTCATATTCTATTTTAATCAGCCATCCTATTTTCATAAATATTAATGCTCTTAAAATATTTGAAACAAAGTTGAAACCGCTTCCCTTATTTTTCTTCCTCATTCAATTGAAATTCTATTCTTAATTCTCATTATCGTTTGTGTGTGTGTTCGACACACCAATCTTTTATTATCCCTTTATTTTCCTGATCTTCTAAATTTATCATCATATTCATTATAACAAGATTACTAATCATTTAAATGGATGAGTAAATCTACCATTGGGGTGAGTTATAATTTGGGGATATTAAGTGATTGAGAGCCTTTGCTCGATGAGTATTCTTTGAGTTAATATTGTGTATGTTGAACTTTATATGTCGTGGATTAATGACATGTTTTGTTTAATATGTGGATTCCATGGATTATTGGAACCAAAAATACACTACCATAAACAAGTAATGGTAATTATTAGAAACCTAAGTTATGTTATGTCTTGTATTAATGATTTAACACTTGGGAATTCCAATCAAAATCATCTTGTGAAGTGGGTATTAATTTAATGCAATATAAAGCCAAGCTCATGGATATCATAAGCTTAAATCCACAATAATGAACTCACCACAATATTTATAATATTTTTTTAAATCAAACATCATATATAAATTGTTTCATAAGATCTGCAAAAAAACCCCCCAATCAAAATACAATTAACTAAAAACAACTGACTATAAAAAAGTATCATCACCGAGGATTCGACCCGAGTGTTGCTATACACATTAGCAGAGCACTGAAACCTTGACTGGTCGATAGGCGACAATCAGCCGTGTGTTTCAAATGGCGTCGTTTCTAGGTATGGTGATTTATGTAGTCATTATTTTCTAGTTATTGTAAAAAAACCCCAAAAAACAATGTTTTAAAAAAATTTAAAAAAACACAATGAAAAACTCGTCTTCTCATAAAAATCATAAACGGAAAACAAACAAAGAAAAATATGTCTTCCTTTTTCTTCCAACATCATTCTGAATGCCCCGTAGCCTCCCAAACAATCCCCTGGATTGGTTTGACCATGAAATTGAGCGAACGCTTCACCAACTTAGGAGGAACTTTAGAGATAATCAACTCATTCAAGAACCAGTCCTTGTCCAACCAGTTGAATTAGATATGGATAGTCTTAGGGAAAAAACACTTAAAGAACTCATTGCCCCTTATATGAATTACCAACCCATTGGTATTAAATATCCAAACATAGAGGCTGACTTTGAACTCAAATTTGGTTTGATTCATCTTCTCCCTTATTTCCACGGGCTAGCCGGTGAGGATCCACATCTCCACCTTAAAGAGTTCCAAGTAGTGTACTCTACCATGAAGCCTCAAGGGGTTTCTGAGGAACAAATAAAACTCCGAGCATTCCCTTTATCCCTAGCTGACACTACTAAGTCATGGCTCTACTACCGTCCTCCAGGTTCCATAACCACATGGAATGGAATGAAGTGACTCTTATTAGAGAAATTATTTCCTTCTTCTCATACTACTTCTATCTGAAAAGAAATAAGTGGTATATGTCAGTTCCCAAGTGAATAAATCCATAAATAATGGGAGAGGTTCAAAAAGCTTGTTTCAACCTACGCACACTACCAAATTCCTGACCAAATCTTGATCCAATACTTCTATGAGGGGTTATTGGATATGGAGAGAACTCTCATTGATGTCTCAAGTGGAGGTGCTCTTGTTGATAAAACTCTTGCAGCAGCAAGAGATCTCATAAGTAACATCGCTGCAAACACACAATAATTCCATACTCGAGTACATGCTCAAGTCAAACAAGCCCAACATAATCAATAAATTGAGCTGAACAAGATGGCCGAGTGAATGAGTGAACTTACAAGTCTTTTGTGACAACTGTCTATGGCTACCAAATCCCCAACCTCATCTCTTCACAATCAATGTTACCTGGACCTATCAAAAACTGTTGAATCTACAAATCTTCATCTCATAGAACAGAAACATGTCCACAACTTCAAGAGGATCAATCTGATTCATCTAGACCAATGGAGCTCAATGCATCATATGCTCAGCGAAACACCAACCCTCAACTATTAGGTCAGTTTGTTAGAAAATTCAACCAAGCTCACTTTGAGCCGTTCTCTTCTTCCTATAACCAAGGCCTTAGGTATGGTAATCCCATATCTCATCCCCCTCAATTACCTCCTCAAAACCCAAACTAGTTTCAATATGGTCAAGGCATTGTTTACTTCCAACAACCTTATCCTTTTATTCCTCAACCTCAAAGGAACAATCATCCTCCTGGATTCCATTATCCAAGTGAGCCTTCCCAATTCCAAAACTAATACAATTGCTTTCCCAAGAACCAAAATCTAGGTAATCCCAATACGGGACAAGCCTCTTCTTCCAATCAACCATGGGAATGTGTAGTGGAAGATATTTCCTCCTTCACCCATTCAATTATCAAAAACATTGATACCCAAATTGGTCAACTGGCATCCCACCTTAGTCAGCAGCAACCATCCAATTCTTCCCAACTCCCAGGTCAACCATTACCCAACCCCAAGGGTAATGTAAGTGAAATTTCACTTAGATCGGGAAATAAAATTGATATGCAACAAGATAAGTCCTCCAACCCTCCTTTGAATGTTGACCTCGAAAATGTAAAGAAAAAGAAACTTGAAAAGGAACCTGAATCCATTTCCTCACCTCCGTACATTCCACTTAGGAATCCAATTCCTTTTCCTCAAGCTGTTTCTAAACCAAGGAAGTCCTTTGAACCTGATCATAAAATGCTCGACATGTTTAGACCTATGGAAGTCAACATTCCCCTCTTATATTCCATAAATCAAATTCCTAAGTATGAAAAGTTTCTCAAGGAGTTGTGTACCCACAAGAGGCAACTTAGGACCTTCTAAAATCTTTCCAACCAGCAGTATATTCCCATAAAGTGCAAGGATCCATTGACCTTTACGGTCCCATGCCAAATTGGAAGTTCCAACATTGATGATGCACTCATAGACCTAGGAGCCTCAATTAATTTCAATGTCAAATCCATCTTCTCCAACCTTGGTCTATGTCCCTTACATCCAATGGGTGTTGTCATTAATTTAGCCAATCGAAGCATATCCAGTAGTGAGGGAATAATTGAGGATGTCCTTGTCCGAGTCAATGATCTTATATTCCCTACTGATTTCTATGTCCTTGACATGGAAGGTGAGACGAACTATTCTCGATCTCCCCTAATTCTTGGAAGACCATTCCTCATGACTACGAGAATAAAGATTGATGTCCATTCAGGCATTTTATCCATGGAATTCAGTGACCAACAGGTCATGTTCAACATTTTCCAAGCCATGTGATACCCATTTGAGGATCAATCTTCATTCTCAATCCATGCTTATGAGGACACTTCTAAGAGTCAATCGAACCCTAATCCACCATGTTATTCATGTTATAATGACAAAGGATCTTGTAAAATCTTCACCATGATTAACCAAGTCATAAATGGTGAAGTTGATGTGGACCTCTCATTTATAGACTCCATCAATCTAGAGGAACTTGAAAACTCTCTTGAATCCCATATCATCTCTAATCTCTACTGCTCCACCATGGAAAGTATTAAGGAGAATGAATCTGAAGCAAATGAAGTCCGTTCCTCCATTACTGAGTTTTCTAACCCACAAATAAAAGATGAAACTGATCTGAAACCTCTTCCAGGACACCTGAAATATGCATTCCTTTTCCATAATCACTCTTATCCTGTCATTATCCATTCTTAACATACTAAAACTGAGGAGTCCAAACTTGTTCATGTGTTAGGGGAAAACTAAAAGGCCCTAGGTTGGACCCTAGTTGACATACCAGGAATCAACCCTGCTCTTTTCATGCATCACATCCATCTTGAGGAATCATCCAAACCAATTAGACAACCACAAAGAAGACTCAATCCACTCATCCTTTATGTTTTTGTAGAATAGATCACAAAGCTTTATGAAGCTGGTATTATCTACCCAATTTCTCATAGTGAATGGGTTAGTCCCACTCAAGTTGTACCTAAGAAGGGTGGGATAAATGTTGTCACAAATGAACTTGGAGAGGTAGCCACAACTCGAGTGAAAAAAATGGTGTGTGTTCATCGACTATAGGAAATTGAGTGTTGAAACAAGAAAAGATCACTACCCTCTTCCATTCATTGATCAAATGCTGGAATGATTCACTGGAAAGTCACACTATTACTTTCTTTATGGATGCACTGGCTACTTCCAAATCCCAATCTCACATCAGGACCAAGAAAAGACTACTTTCACATGCCCCTTTGGAACATATGCATATAGAAGAATGCCTTTTGGACTTTACAATGCTCCTACAACCTTCTAGAGATGTATGAAGAGTATCTTTTCCGAATTCATGGAACACTGCATGGAAGTCTTCATTGATGACTTCACCATTTATAGTGATTCATTTGAATCTTGTTTGAATTCACTCTCTCTAGTCCCCCAAAAGTGTTTCAAGTGTAACCTTGTGTTAAATTTTCAAAAATGTCACTTCATAGTTGAAAATGGGATTTTTCTAGGGCACATAGTTTCAAAATATGGAATTGAAGTTGATCCTGCCAAAATTGAAGTGATCCAATCACTTCCTCAACCCACTTCTATTCGAGACATCCATTCATTTCTCAGTCTTGCCAGTTTCTATCGGTGATTCATCCATAAATTTAGTAAAATTTCCCTCCAACTCACTTGGTTTCTCCAAAATGAGGTCCCTTTCCATTTCTATGAGGTTTGCAAGATAGCCTTTGTTGAACTCAAAAATGCTCTAACATCAGCCCCAATAATCCAACCCACAAATTGGTCCTTACCCTTTGAGTTGATCTGTGATGCTTCTGATAGAGCCGTTGGGGCTGTTCTTGGTCAAAGAAGAGAAACTATTCCTCATGTCATCAATTATGCCTCAAAAACATTGGATGAAACTCAATATCACTACACTGTCACTGAAAATGAACTTTTAGCAGTGGTTTTTTGCCTTAGATAAATTCCGGCCCTATCACTTAAGTGCCAAAATCATCATCTTCACAGACCATTCTGCTATAAAGTTCTTACTCAAGAAAAGAAATTCCAAACCTAGGTAATAAGATGAATCCTAATGCTCTAAGAGTTTGACCTTGAAATCAATGATAGACCAGGAAACAAAAAACCTGTGGCTAATCACCTGAGTAGAATTTCTAATTCTTCTCATTCTGAAATCATTGATCCTGAATTCCCCACTGGGCACCTTTCATCTCTCACTCCAAAAATACCATGGTATGCCCCAATTATAAATTACTTGGTTTCTAGTGTTTTTCCTGAAAATATTTCAAAAGAACAAAAAATGAAGTTGAAAAGTGATTCAAAATAATATTTTTGGGAAGAAAATAAACATCAGAAAACTAGGGTTTACATGGTAATAAAGAGATGTATTGATGAAAATGAACATTCTTGCATATTATAATTTTGTCACTCACTTCCCAGAGGTAGCCAACTTGGACCACAAAGGACCTACCGAAAGGTTATCGACTCTGGATTCTTTTGGCCTTCACTTTTCAAGGACTCACATGAGTTCTATCAATCATGTCCCACTTGCCAAAATTTTGGCACAATTTCAAAGAGAAATGAAATTCCCCAAAAGCCTTTAATTTTTTGTGAGATTTTTTATGTTTGTGGCATCGATTTCATGGGATCATTCCCCACTTCCAATGGATTTTCATACATTATTCTTGTAGTTGATTATGTTTCTAGGTGGGTTGAGGCCAAACCCACTTGAAAAGATAATTCACATACTGTTAGTGAGTTCTTAAAGACACACATCTTCCACAGATTTGGCACACCTCATGCCTTGATAAGTGAATTAAGAACCAATTTTTTTTAATAAAACCATGGAATTTATTTTGAAAAAGAATGGGGCTGTAGATAAAACTTCAACTACATATCACTCTCGAAAAAATGGGATGGATGAAATTTATAATAGAGAAGTGAAAAGAGTTCTTGAGTGAATTGTAAAACCCACCAGAAAAGACTGGCCAGAAAGACTTGGTGAAGCACTTTGGTCTTGTCGAACTGCCTATAAAACACCCATTAGGATGTCTCCTTTCAGGCTAGTTTTTTGTAAATCATTTCATTTTCTAGTTGAAATCCAATGTAAGTTATTTTGGGAAGTGAAAACTTGTAATTTTGACCTTGAAAAATCCAGTGAAGAAAGATTTTTGCAATTGGATGAACTAGAGGAGCCTAGACTTGATTCTTATGAGAATTATAATCTCTAGAAAGTAAAATCCAAGGCACTCCATGATAAACACATCCTGAGAAAGGTATTTCATGAAGGTGATAATGGAATGCTCTTCAATTATAGATTTCGACTTCACCCAGGTAAGCTTAATTATCATTGGGAAGGTCCTTTTGTTATTACTAATGTTTACCCATTTGGTGTAGTGTAAGTCCAAGACCCCTCATCCAAAAGGACATTCACAGTTAATGGTCATATTTTAAAGCATCGCCATGAGAGGACACACAATCATGGATCATTATCGACTTCTAATAGATCCCCAACTTCTCCAGTCGACCAACTACTAGATGGATATGGCGACCCTCTAAATCCAAACTAGGGGGTACCTCTTTCCCTTTAACTCTCTCTCTATCTCTTCCTCTCTCTCTACCTCTTTCTTCATCTTCCTCTCGCTTTCATTTCTTACCACTTTCTTTATCAAAACCTTTATTTTTCTCTTTCTCTTTTGTGTGGGTGTATCTTTATTAAAAACTAAAAAACCTAAACAAAAACAAAACAAAAAAAGAATCATAACAAATATATATATATATATATATATATATATAATCAAGAGTCATGATTACTCACCTTCCAATTTTCAAATTTTTTCCAACCATTTTGGGGAGTTAATAGACATGTTTTCACCTCAAAAATATTGTATTTTCATCATATATTAGGATAATGATTTTTGTGTCAAGAATAATAAATTTTTAATGCTCAATTTTTGATTTGGAAAAAGATTTTCCCAAACTGTGAGGAACAACATTTTTTTCATGCCAAGGCCACCTATGGCCATTTTTTCAAAATGTGTGTTTTTCACCCCCATTTTTGAGTCTTGAGTTTGTGGACCATCGAGCTGAATTTCCTACCTTAGTGTGCATTAATATGATAGATTCATTTTCTGAACCACATGAGAATCACAATGGCCAAATAGCCTCCCATTTCCATTACATTAATCCTCCTTTTGAAAGCCCCTTTGATCCTATAAAAACCTTTTCATTGATAGGCACATTACAAGCCCAATACCTTTTCCCATCCAATATCAACATGGATTTTCATTGCATAATTTTTTGAAATTTAAGTGCGGGGGTAATGGATTTCATTGTTTGGGTACCCTATTATTGATTTTCAACAAGTTATCATCTGCTTGAGGGAAAGCATCCATTTCAGTGTGGGGGAGAGGTTTTTATTCATTGTGTTTTGGGGAATGTAATGTACTTCCATTTATGTGGTTTTGTAAATGTTATTGACAAGTGTTCAAAAAATGATGAAAAAAAATAAAAAAAAATGAAAAAATGGGTTGTGTCTTGGGTAAGTGAAAAATCACTCTTCCTCAACCTTTTATCTTGTTATAACTATTACAATTAGTGTCGTGAGGAGATCAAACATGGGTTGGTATATGAGGGTGAGATCTTTTCAAATTTCAACTTTCAAAAAAAGAGAAAAAAATAAAAAAATAACACTTTCATTATATTCTTATGTCATTTAGAGATGTTTTGTGGTTTGTAAAAATATCATCTTCTCATCCACTTCAAATTTTCATCCTCTATTGTGTCTTTCTTCACACAATCCTTCCCTTGTAAATTTGTGTTTTCATTTCCTTCCAGGTTTTATTTCAAAAAAAAATGTGCATTGCTTTTTCTATGTTGGTGTTTTACCCCTCTTCTTCTCTCTCTTGGACATTATATTCCTATCGTCCCATAGCCACAGAAAAACCCCTTAAAAAGACCTCTTGATTTTTGTGCACTTTGGATAGGTATTGGAAGTTGAGATCTCTTTCAAACTCTAAAATTTTCACTTTTGGTTGGTGAAAGAGTGAACCTCCACAAATGAATTTTATCATCTTGAGAGGTGTGAGTTTTGAGTGTCCACATTTTCCATTTCTAAATTTCAGCATGAAAAAAATGAATTAGATTTGGAACATTATTTATATAAAAACTTGTGGTGGAATTCAAAATTTATGAGTGAAATAGTCTAAAACTCCCCTGATTGGATAAAACAAAATTTTAATATTTGTTGGTGAGTGAAAATGATTTTTTTATGTTTTTATATTTGTTGAAAATAAGGACATGAACAAGACTATGTGTGGGAGAGTTGATGTTATTAATATTTTCATGACTTATTATATACACCATTTACATATTTTATATGAAATGTGCATAATTTGTGTGAAATATTAATGTTTTAATACTAAGTATAATTTTTGAGCATTTTTAGAAGTAGTCCGATTACGTCAGTTTACTATTTTATTTATAACTATCACCCTAGTGAATAAAATTTTTTGGTTATTGTTTTATAGTTTTTAGTATTCAATTTATCACATTTAATTAGAAAGAATCATGGGACAATTCTTCCATTTGAAGACTCATATAGACCACACAAGATGAGCCACAGAATTTGTGAAGAAAATGGACCAACCATGATGATTGAGTTACTGGTCTCACTCCCAAAGCCCATATTTTGTGACACTACACCATGTATTCTTGATTATCCAAAAGAATCATGGGTAAATATTTCAGGGCCCAAATCTAAGAAAAAGAGGCCCAAATGAATCTTTGAAGTCCAACACACCATTCTGGATGGGAATTAAAATAATTATTGTATTAATGCAATATCTCCTGATCTATTAATAAACTAAAGATGAAATTTTTCAGTGTGAAAGAGGAGATATAGGTGGCCTACATTGTTGAATAAATAATTCAGATTTGAAGGCATATTACTATTCCAAAATCCATTCACGTTTTGGCCCTCGAAAAATCATGGATTGAAATGGATTGTTTAACATTGTTTAAGAAAACGACCATAACATTGGCTCCTTAAGTCCATAAGACTCAATATTTTGAGAGAGGTCGGAAAAAATTATTATATTAAACTTTTAAGAAGGGTATATCTTGACAGTTGGCTTTCTGAATGTCCAAATCATCGAGCCAGCGGGAGGGACAGATTGGGAATGCAAACAGTCCACTTCCTTGGGCTATAAATACATCCCCCTCATCTCCTTGAAAGGGGATGGAATTTAAGAAGATAGGAGCATAAATTTGCACGACCAAAGCCTTGAAAAATGCTTGGGAGGACCTTCCATAATCAATTTTTCACTTTAGATACCTTTTCTGCTCTCTTTGATTTCACTTACTTTTGTGTTTTTCTTCATTTGTAATCTCGTAAGTGTTGTTTTTTGTAAATCTATTTTAGTGAAAGTTTCTTATCCATATTCTATTTTAATCATCCATTCTCTATTCTTAAATATTAATTCTCTTAAAATATTTGTAATAAAGTTCAAAACCTCTTCCCTTATTTTGCTTCATCATTCAATTGAAATTATGTTCTTAATTCTCATTATCGTTTGTGTGTGTGTTTGACACGCCACTTTTTTCTTATCCCTTACTTTTCCATCTCTTCTTAATTTATCATCATAATCATTATAACCAGATTACTAATCATTTAAATGGATGAGTAAATCTACCATTGGGGTGAGTTATAATTTGGGGATATTTAGTGATTGAGAGCCTTTGCTCGTTGAGTATTCTTTGAGTTAATATTGTGTATATTGAACAATATATGTCATGGATTAATGACATGTTTTTTTAATATGTGGATTACATGGATTATTGGAACCAAAAGTATACTACCATAAACAAGTAATGGTAATGATTAGAAACCTAAGTTAAGTTACAGCTAGGATTAAAGCTTTAACACTTGGGAATTCTGATCAAAATCATCTAGTTAAGTTGGTATTAATTTAATGCAATATAAAGGAATGCCCAAGGATATCATAAGCTTAAATCCCCAATAATGAAACCACCCCAATATTTATCAATTTTTTTAAATAAAACATCATCCATAAATTATTTCATATGCTCTGAAAATAAACCCCCCAATCAAAATACAATTAACTAAAAACAACTAACTATAAAAAAAGTATCATCACTGAGGATTCGACCCGAGTGTTGATATACACATTAGTAGAGAACCAGAACCTTGATCAGTCTATAGGCGACAATCGGACATTCAATTCATCAACCTACCTTTCATCTCTTGAAGGGATACCTTACAATATTCTTACCATTCAAACATCATACCATTTTTAGTCAACCACATTAATGACAATGTTATGTATGAGAAGTCCTATGTAAAATTACTATAGCATCCAACTAGCCCCAAGAAACTCAAAATGTCACAAATGTATTTTGTTTGTTCCCAAGAAAATACATCTATCACATTCTCTAGGTCCACTGACACTCTTGTCTCTGAGATGATGTGACCTAGGAAGTGAATCTGATCCATCCAAAAGTCTCACTTTGTAAGAATATCATATAAATGATGCTCTCTCATTATATTCAAAGAGATCTCATGATTGTTGGAATTGTCATGTTGATTATGAGAACACACAAGGATATCATCCATGAAAACCACTACAAAAAAATCCATGCAAGGATATAACACTAGGTTTATCTGAGCCATGAAAACTACTAGAATTTTTGTTAGACTAAACAAAATAACTAGATACTCATATAACCCATACCAAATACGAAAGGATGCATGAGGTATGTCTACTGGTTGAAAATGCACCTGGTGATATCATGACCTCAAGTCGATCTTCGAGAACACTCGATCACCATGAAGCTGATCAAAGAGGTCAAATATCTATGCAAAAGGATGTTGGTGTTTTAATGTCAGTTATTTTAGTTTCCAGTAATCCAAGCATATCCTAATATTTTCATCCTAATCATTCGCAAAAAAGACTAGAGAACCCCACAAAGAAGTATTGGGTCTGATAAACCCCTTCGCCTAAAAATTCTAGACAAGCCTCTTGAACTTCTGAAACTCTATTGTATCCATCCTATAAGGAGGAATGGATACCAGCGCAGCTCCTAGAACTAGATTTATGGATAACTCCACCTATCTCTCATGAGGTAAACTAGAAATTTTATTAGGAAAGGGGTCCCTAAAGCACTAAACCACAAGAGGAAAGTTCTCATGACCCCCTCCCTAGTCATTCAGAAACAAACTAGTGACCTGAGCTGTCATCCCACCAATCCCATGATGCTCTGGTCTAGATCTGCTCACCTGGACATCCCATTCACCCTTGGGAATAAACACTTCACACTCTGGTGATGTGATAGCCACCCTATGATGATAATATTCAATGTACACTTGTAAACCATGATCTAGTCTATTCTAAGAATGATATTAAATCCTATAATCTCGAGGAAATAAATATCCAAGAAGAATTGGCACTTAAAAACTCTAGGGGAAACTCCATACATAGGCGTACGCCACCTCTTATAACTCCAAACAATATTTCTAGCATGAAAACTCCCTCCTAAAGAAAAACCAAAAGCCCGTCGTTTTTTACCAATCGTGGAGAGATAAAACTATGAGAGACACCTATATCGAAAAGAGAAGATGAAATATTAGAAGCTACTAAGATCATACATCTCTCTGTAGACAGTATGAGAACCTTCTCCTATTGAGTCTCTTCCACTACAAAAGTTTGGCCTGTAACACGGCCTTGTGACACTGCCTGGCTATCCTGAGCTGATCCGCCCTGCTGTCTTTAAGAACTAGGTGTCTGGATACCATGAACACGACCACCACTGCACAGAACCTGCACACATTACAGCACCTGCAGCACAAACCACACCCACACATAGCATAAACCACACCCACACACAAAGCACAGAAGAACAAAAATGCTACATATATTTACTTGAAATTATGAATACAAAACAACACACTACTATATACATTTCAAGAAATTTTTAATTTGGTTACAATTACAATTATCCAACACAGTTAAAAAACAATGATGTTCCATCCTTTTTGCATCCATCCGCTCTAAAAAATTATCGTCCATGGCGGTGGTTTCCGAACAAAGCATTCGAACTCAGGAAATATATTTCACCTACATAAGAAAAAAAATATTATGTTAGTAATACAATAATGAAATAAATTAAACATTAATATGAAATAATACATTAATAAAATGTCAATTTTTACCTTTTACAACATTTATTTTCATTAGTTCATAGGTCTAGGAGAGATGACTATAGAGTGAGAGTTCCTTCCCCATTATGATGTGATGACCTGGGTAGGTAAATATTTGTGGGATGGTTTAAGGATTGTGGGGACTTGCATGAGTATTTCAGGATATGATGACACATAGGTGACCCAAGAACATTCCCAAGATATATGAGCTCATGTTAGTCTATATAATAAATGAAAAACACTCAAGAAACAGGACCCTTATGTACTCAGATTGCTAGCAAACTACCGGGATGCCTAGATACTAGAAGAGGACTCACTAGTTATACCTAGACGATGGTTTCATTCTTTTTTTAGATAATATTAGGATATGTACATCCTATTAGATTAAAAAATAGATTCTATTCCAAAAGATATTGTATAAAAAGAGTGGCGGATTCTAGGGGAGAAGTCCTACAAAGGAAATTGACTAATGAATGCCTATAAGAGATAGCATAGAGAAAGAAGCACGAGGACTCTTGCACAATCGTTTTAGTACTCAGATTAGTGGGTAGGGAAAGACCTACATATCCAGATACCTAGATAATAGAAATGGAATCACTTAGCACACATAAAGGATTCACCTTACTCTATTCCTGACTAGCGGCCTGAGAGGGAGGACTTGGGGAGCTCAATTGGGATCAGAGGGGAAATACCTCTTCTGGTAAACAAATAGTTATGGAATCAGATATAATTCTCATACTTATGTTGATATTTACCTCTGGTAGTGAGTCATTATTGTAAATATACTTGATCCGGATACCCAGCTAGAAAATGACTCCATTTATGCCTTTTGTAAAGCCTAACCCTTATAGAAGGAAGAGGTCTTTCAGCACCTGATTATAGACCAACCATAGGAGGGTATGAAGGAGAGAAACCTTTCTAATATTCTTACAGGACGTAAAAACTACCTAAAATAATGAGGATATAAAATATTATATTTTCAATGTATAAGGGAGACC
Organism: Viscum album; assembly: GCA_963277665.1. NCBI lineage: Eukaryota > Viridiplantae > Streptophyta > Magnoliopsida > Santalales > Viscaceae > Viscum > Viscum album. The sequence continues at coordinate 170,808,676 of OY728119.1, read as the reverse complement.
TTCAGGAACTATAAAAGAGAAGGAGACCAGAGGGAGGATGATAGGTTGTTGTTGTTGATATCTTCTAGGTAGAAAAATACACAAAGACACTAGGGCTAAAGATATTTTGGTTGTAATTAATGTATTTTTATGTTCAAAATAATCTAATAATATGTTTTAAATAATGGGGTGGCTAAATGGAATTATACTAGTGATGCACAAAACATAAAATAACCATTTAACCAAGTGACACAATTAGGTCAATGCCCTTACCTCAACCAGAAGTCCAATAAACTATCTTCAGTTCATACCAACCACAACTGAGTCCATGATCACATGTATTAATTTCCAACAACATTAAATTACATAATTAGTTAATTTTAACCAAAAATTCAGCAAGTTATAATAGGCGCCAAAATCATCGTGTAATCCAACAAAGCCAGAATACTGAGAAACTAGGTACGATCTACTCCTGATGCACCCCTAACCTTAGAAAACACTAAATCCCCAATCAATATTATGAAATTTATGACAAATTAAGCCTAAATGTTTGAAAACCCATAAATAAATCTTCCATAAAATATAATTTGCATCAAATAATGATTGATTACTAGTTTATGAAATTTTGAGACATGCTCTAAGAGTCATATATAAAAGTCCCATGAAAAAAAAATGATTTATCCATACTATGGTATAATAATTACACCTAGAACCCTAAAAACTGAATTCAAATCTTTGAGAAAGAAGTTAGAGAATCAAGGAAGATGTAGGAGAAGATACCACATTGATTCGAAATGACAAACAACCGATAATCCACTTAGGTCTAAGGGGAAGGAAGGAGGGGAATGGGGTTTGGGCATCCCCTAAGAACATTGTGCCCAAACGAAGAAACCTGAGGAGGTTTATACATTATAAACCCATCACCCACATAAAAATAAGTTTTAAATCATGTTACATGAAATTAACCAAGTGGTGACATCACTATATATATTTGGGTACAAACCCTTACATGACCCCTTTTCCCCATTCACAACCATTATCACCCTATTAAATGCATTCATGTTGTGAATTACCCATTCACACTATAAGTAGCCTAATGCTACTACATTTCAATATAATTTCTACCCAAATCATCCTTGATATCCTCCAAAAACCCAATGACATCCCTCTAGCCCCAATACATGTCTAAAACACCTATTAGAACTGGTATATTGTACCTTTTTCGATGATTCTTTTTTTATTATGGAATTCCATAATTCCACATTTGAAGTGTACCAATGTTCTAATCAGATGTTATATGATATACCATGAAAATTCTTGTGTCCATGTATTAGATGAGATATCAATGAAAATTTATGTCTTTATTATACATACCAACACATCAAATCCGAGCATTAGAGACGTTCAGGTTTTCATCAACTACTTTTAGTTCTGACATGGAAGTGGGACAAGATTTCTATGGGATATTAGGTAAGGTTTTCGTTTACCCCTCAATGGAAAAATTAAATATGGGTTTTGATTGATTAGATTACCAAATAATCTAAATTTATATACATTTTATATAAAAAAAAATTATAAGAAAATAAAAATTTAATTTTTAATTCAGATTATCTTTTTTACATGGATTTAATTATACTATATTATTTTATAGGGAACCTCATTTTACATGTTGTTTTTGGAGAGTTACCTATGATAAAATGGGATGCCATGTATGATTGAGCATGACATATTATTCTGACACTTTCTGCAAGGGCACGTTTCCTGGAGCATGTTGACATTCGATGGCGGTGAATTGTACCACACATTCATTCATTACAAAGGTGAGTGACATTCATCACTTATAAAGAGATGTCTTCTCCTTGACTGAAATAGGGTGATGGGATGTCGTTCATTCTATCCATGGATTCTTCCTCAGAATTCATTACCTAGTATGAGTTTCCATTGTAGAATAAGACGTTGTTCATGAAACTTTTTCCCGGTTCCATCTCTTTATGGATGATGGTAAATTACAATGATTATATCAGGACATTCCAAAGGGTCATTCCAGGGCATAATACTTTGGTTAGGAAAGTTTCCACATTGGGAATCAGTGGAATGTATGCACAATAGAACATTGGTCACATGTATTCATCGTCGTCAAAGGGATTCTCAATGAAATGGAAACCCATGTTTAACTTGTGGTATTCCATGAGTTTAACATCCCACAAGGATATAGGGTCATGATTTAATGTCTTACAGAGATGTAATGGGTGGATCAAAACACTTATAAAGGTGGATCAGGTAGGTACATCTCTAGGAGGAAGCACCTGGAATGTTTACCTGATAGATGAATCAAAATGCCCAATGAGGTCTGACCCAAGTGTGGTGCATCCCATAAAGGTAAGGTTTCTCATTTTTAAGACTTATCCAGACCCCACTAAGGGAAAAACAAGATGGAAAATAAGTGAAGGTTTACCCCAGTGAGGGGGTCACCATGGTTTACCATTGGTTGGGATTTAACCTCATGGAAGCTTCCTACATACCCTATTTAGAATACAAGGATCAAAACCCGTATATTTAAAAGAGGTATGGTGTGGGTATTGCCCATGGTTAGCTTCCCTTCATAGTAGGAATACTCTTGGCTGGATGAGTATGGGTTTTGTGGGGCTTATGTATTGTTAGATTCCCAAGTTCTTCCAAGAGTAGAAATGGGATGAATGGGACATACGTGCTAAGATGGACCATGTAAATGGTGTGATCCTACCAAGATGTGGTGGCCTGATTAAAATTAGGATGGAAATGGGGGAAGTATTAAAGTGGAATAGAATGGATGAGATAGAATCGAAGTGAAGATGAAATTGTTGGCCATGAACCTTGAGGGGCATCCGACGCACCCTAGTTGGCTAGGAATCAATGTCCACGTAGTTATTATAGGGGAATTTGGGGCCTATGCATGGTTATCCACCCAATAAAATAGGACATGTGGTCGGGGATTATGCATGGTTAGCCACACATTTGGACCCGAAGGATATGTGTCCTTCGACTGGGTCATGATCCTCCTGAGATATAGTTGCTCAAGGGAAAGGAGATAATGTGAATGGATGATGATGGATACAGATATCCAGGACGTGCACCCCTAGGAGGAGGGAACCAGGGTTTACCAATGGTTGTCATTGAACCTCTATGAGGATTTATAAGAACCTGTTTAGAATATAGGGATCAAAACCTATGTAGTTAGGTGGTTTGAGGTTTACGCATATTTAGCGGACTGGGTGTTGAATGATGGGGCTTAATCCATAATGGATGCCCAGAATAAGGGTGTCACAGAAACTATTAACCTCAAAGACCACATGATTAATGCTCGGTGTGATAAAAAAGAGTAAGTAGTAAAAAAAATTATTGTGTCATGATTTTTGTGTCAGTGAGGGATGGTATGGGGATTACGTGTAGAAGTAACCCACAAAGATGGAGATTGGGGCTTACTCTAGGGGTGATTCCCAAATATGATCTTATTCTATGTGAGGAGGTTGTCATTATCTACTGATAGGGTAAGGAAGATCTCACTACCCTGGAGATTAGTGGGCATGGACAATACTTGATGTGCAACACCCCATGTGTATTGCATGGGGGACTCACTTCTCACACATTTTACTTACTTTAATAATATCCTCCTTCAAATGTGTACCTATGAGATGAAGCACTAGGTATAGAAACGAAACAAGGAACACCATACAAGGGACTAGAAAATCACTACATACAATCATAGAAGGTCGTAAGGACGAGGGACTCACAAATATAGGGGGATCATATGGAGGATCGTTGTTATTTTTTGGTTCTTCGTTGAGGTTAGGGGTTTGTAAATATAAGATCTCCACGAAGTAGGGTAACCCTTTTTTGTTGTAGACACCTGGGTTGTAAAAGCATTTCATTGTGAATGATTAATGTTTCTCAAATCCTGATGTACCCTGAAGTTCCTTCCTTCTCAGTGAAGGGTATCCCTATAATAGGAAGGGGTAAATATGAAAAGGTAAAGGGGGTTTCTCAATGCTCCAGTACTTTGGGGGATTCATTTTTCTATTGAATTCGTAGTGATTAAGGGATCCAAAAAATAAGGCTTGGAAGGAGAAATGTCAGGGTAGTGATGATTATGAGGGGGGATAACTATTTATTAGAAAATGGGGATTTTTAATGCCGAGAGGAACGACATGAAGAAAAAGTGATCCTTGTAAAGAGGTGTGTGGCACAAAAAACATGTGGAGCTGTCTGTAAACATTATTTATGGTGGAAATGGGGCTCATCAGACTCCCCATACCTTCCATAAACACCTAAAAAAATCATGAGGACCAGATTCCACATGATGGTGCATCACAGGGTTGATTTTTTTCAGGAGGTACTGGTCGTTTGAGCTTGGATTTCATCTCAACCAGCCTTTCCCTTACTTAAATTATCCTGAGACACATATTTTGGTTCCAAAAAATCCCTCAACGATACCGATTATCTCATGAATCTACCTAGAAATAATTGTGCAATTCAAACAACAACACATGTGCTCATATACAAGTTCAAACAAACGAGATACAAAACATTGAAATTTCATACAAATGAAACAAGGGGTACACATGTTCTCAAATAATATCTCTTCATGTTGAATCTAATCCCTCAACCTTAATTTCAGAAATATTTATATTTAGGCCCTTATCTAACTGAAAATGATGGATATAGACCATATTTGTTGTTTATATCCATCGTTTGTTGGAAAATGGATTTTGTTGATCCTCGGTGGTTTCTTGGTTCACCTCATACGCACTTCACACCATCATTCCATACTTCAATATTTATTTGGTTAAAGGTAAATAATATGAATCCAGGGATTGAAAACACTGAGTAATAAATTAATATTTCAATACATCGGAGCATTATAAATCCACAATTGGTACATATCCTTCGAAGGGATCGGTCTGCTCTAACTAATTAATCAACAAGGGTGTAAACATAAAATTTAAGATTCCTACTTGGATATTGGACCATTTTTCAGCAAAAATCATTCTATCTAATGACTGAAGGAAGTCATTGTGTTCATTGTATCTCGATCTGCTCAAATATGTCATTTCTTCATCATCCAAGGTTATTCACCAAAGAAGGTTGGAGGATAATCAATGATCATATATAGATAATATAAGTAGTAGGAATTCACCTTAATCTTATTTGTGTAAAATCTTCCATCAGGTATGTTGCCCACTCCTTTCTAAACACATCTATATCATCTTCTGAATATGATTTTTTGCAACAGTCATGGTAGTACTGGAAAAATATAAATACACAAAGTATTAATAAATATTTTAAATGAACTTGTAATTATTTTCGAAAATACCACATCAGGGATGCTAGTTTGTTGATGAAATATGATCTCTTTCATAAATTTACAAACATAATACACACATTCCTTTCCATTTTTTTGTTTTGGACACTGCAAAAACATCGACAACAATAACTAATTAGTTTTGATATGTGTTTGGATAGTGAAATTTTATTATATATACCAGGATAATTTTTCAGTTGTAGATCTTGTAGGTGTTTTTATCCTTAGGCCCTGGGTTCATTCCATGCATTAGACGATATTGATGCACCGCCCTATCATAACAGAAACCTCATTAAAATATAACATAAATTATATAACTATATTTTTAGTTTTAAAATGATGCATCTAGTGTATTACAAATTAACAAAAACCATCATGCGTGGTCGGTTTGTTGGATATCCATGAATTGAATCAAGAAAATAAATTTTTGGAGTATCCAAATTGACTGCAATCAGCATCCAATGGTTCCTAAAAAAGAATAATTAAATAAAGAAATGAAATTATAGTTGATATGATTAAATTTTAGAGTTTTACCCCTACATAGTTGGTATTAAAAAGAGTCTGTCATTTATAATTTTTTTTTCAAATGATTTGAGTAGGGATTACATTATTGCAGCCTCTTTATCAGAATCTATTTCGTCTTTTGAAGAGGTGATGTGAGGACTAACGTGCCCAAATTTTTGTTCATGGGGAAATACCTTCAATTGTTTTTCATATATATGTCTGTGACAAATATAAAATGTATTTATTCATAATTATCAGAGTATATCAGCTTTTATAAAATCAAATCATGAAAACATACCTCATGTATACATTTACAACTGAGGCGCCTATCCATTCATACTTGAGGAGTTCATTTACATTTTCGGTACTAATGAAATATGATGTTTCCTCTCCATAAATATATTTTTAGAAATCAACTGTGTGAGTATTGTCGTCTTTCAACTTTGTATCCACATGAGCCTGTAATGATATTAACTGTGGATATAAAACGGGTAGAGTGAAGGTTCTCTCAGTAAACAGTTTCAATCGGTTGGTTGATCCTTGAGATAGTTTTGAGCTGATATTTCGTTTCACCCCACAGTCTTTGTCAATATGTAATAACATTAATTGGTTCAGAACTTTTTTCATTAAATGTTAAAGGTACAAATTGAAAAATAAATTGGAAATGGATACCTTTTTGTCGACATGTTTTTTATAAGAACTATCGGCCATGCGATGAATGTTCCAACAGCTTCTTCAATCGTATGAATGTCGTCATCATCATTTGGAATAGGTAGCTCGACACTCATCTCATTTTCTACGTTAATTGAAACTCTAAGATGATCTTTTGGAAGTTGTCTGTTGTGTAGCATTTCGTTTTGCGTATTGAACACCGTAGCCCTCTCTAAAAGGTGATAGGTGGGAGTTGATAAATATAAATCACTATCATTTTTATCCTGTGGAATATTAGTATAGGAAAGATATCAGTGTCTATGTAAATCACATTTCACAAAAAAATTATTAAAACATTGATTAACTCATCTAAGTCAGGTTTTTAGGGGAATGGCTCGCCTCAAACCTGTTGGGGGGTGGGGCGGGATCGTCATGCACGAGATGTTGTTGAGTTGTTTCTTCTCTTTAACTCCCCCCATCAATTTTTCTATCATATCTCTCTGGTATTGTAATTATTCTTGACAAATAGATAATTGTTTTTGCAGATTTTCCATTTTTTAATTTTTATCCTCCTCTTGTTTTTGTTTTTGAAAATATGTTCGGGGTGTCACCCCAAAACCCGCACCTCTGACACGGCCATACTATTCTAGCTGCTTCAAGGCTGCTGAAAGTATGTCTGTATCTGGTGCGGTTGATGTTGATTCATGTGACTATTTCAGATAGATAATGTATAAAAATAAGTAGTTATTGTAATGTAATAGTGATTTAAAGCAAATCAAATTTATATTATGTCATACTTACATATGTTTCCCACACTTTTTGTGTGTTTCCATCTATCATTATCCCCTCTTTATTTATAGTAGCCTCCTTCCATAGCACATGACGTGGGATGGATATGGATTTTGATTTCAATTCATCAATCTGCATATAAATAGAGAAACATGGTTATGGTGTTGTTTTATGTCACATACTAGTAGTAGGGTAGATTTAAAAGACGTGCCAATTTTTCCTCAACTTCAGCATACCCCATCCATGATTTAAGGTAAGGGTACGCTGGTTCTGTTGCGTGTTTTTTATTTTCAACACTCATTAGATGTTTCATAAATAAAAAACTATCAATCCGAGTGATGAATACAAGCAAATATCAAACAACGTATTACCCCACACAATGTACCTGAAAAATCTTCTCCCCATGACGGTTTCTAAATGCATCCCATGCTCCATGGGATATCATGTGTGCGTAAAGAGGAGGTGGGTGCGGCTTTATTTTCCCATCTGCATATTGAAGATGATATTGCGTTAAAATTGTGCAGAAACCTCTATGAATCCTTCTTGCAACTCTTAATACATATTCCTTGTGTGAGGCATCTAATATAAATGCCCTCTGTAGTGGATGATGAAGTGTAAGTCAATGTTTTGGTATTTAATTTTATTTTAATAAATTAAAAAAATGATATCATAATGTTACTGTATTCTCTTGCCACATTAGTGTCATCAACTCGATGACAACATGGTGCCACGATTATACATCAATCGGCACGCGTTGCCGAGTGACGATTCCAATGTAGATACTAATGATGGATCTATTGGGGTTAAAATGTTGGCCTCCCTTATTCCATCCCACCTCAAATTTGATGTCTTTTGCTTTTTCCTTAAGGATTTTGGCTAACACTATCAGACTATGATGCTCTTGTTTCTTTTGCGCTTTCAGGGTTTCATTTCCTACCATTTCCTCAGAAGTAGCATCAATATCATCCCCCAAAGCGCTAGAATCAGCAATAGTACCAGCAGCAACAGGTTGAGAAACCTGTTTTACCTTAACATTGGGACCAACATCTAGTTTAGAAGCCTGTTATTGCTCTGCAGTGGGACCACCAGCTGCGGGTTGAGAGACCTTTGATGCCTCGAGATTGAGTGCATCAGCAGGTGCAGAAGTCATTATCTGCAGAAGTGGTTTAATATTTAATTTAGATTACATAAAAATAGCAGTGAACAGATAATAACATAATGTAACACAATGTATGTTACAATAAACAAATAACCTTATTATTGTACTCTTTTTTTTCTTTAAAGGATGAAGAGATTTGACTCCTCTATTGACTATGTAAATCCCTTTATTGTGGTCTCATTTGACATACAAAATTCCTTCTATATTGAGACCACTTCAAAATGATTGTGAAGTCCATATAAAAGGCTCAACCTCCTTTGATCTTTCATCTGACCCTTTAGTTTTTTTGGTTGATAACAGAACAATTGAAAAAATTTAGTTTGCGGGGTCTAGAACATAAAATACTTGTACTTCCTGTGATTTCATTATAAATGGTTCATCTTTCTCCCCTTCCTTACTGAAATCAACATTCAAGAATCCTAATTCATCTATTTTAACATCTATCTTGTTATCAACCCACCAGCATTAATAAATAGGCACTTTGAATTTCATATAATCCAACTTCCATATTCATTTGATGATTCCAAAGTATGAAATATTCGCATAAATTGGATTTTTGTCCTTCGCACCAGAAACGTGCATCGCCTTAGCCACAAGTGTAACCCCACTATCTGCATGGTACTGTCTTCATCATTTTCATTAGTATAGAATATATAACCATTAACTGCATAATCATTGTAAGATAATACATACACACTTGCTCCTCCAGCTAGCCATCGAAGTCGTTCTGAAATTGAGTCTGGATTTTCATCTAACTACTTAAAAATATGGTCTCGAAACCATCCTATACACTATTGATTATGTGTATCTGATATACATTTTCAGCCCTAGAAGCATTCAAACACCTAAGAATTTCTTTTTGGTTTTGAACATATGGGTCAACATCGAAACTATTATGAAAAACGTAAAGGTGGGCCTCCTCCCGATTTATAATATTGATTGTGACAACCTCTCTTCCAGAAATTCCTTCACCATCAAGCCGCTCAGTGTGACGAGATTTCTGTACACCAACGATTTCCACACCAGATTGGTATTCGGTACAAAATTCAATAGTTTCCTCAACAATATATTGCTCAGTAATACAACCCTCTAGCTGACTTCGGTTTTTGACATACCCTTTAAAAATCTTCATATACTGTTCAATGGGGGTACATCCATCTATAATGTACAAGACCACATAGTCGAATCTCTCTCACCAAATGAACCATCAAATGAACCATCTTATCGAAAAATTTCGGCGTGAAGAACATTTCCAATTCACATAATATGACAACAATTTCTCTTTCCATAGTTGGCAATTTCGTCGGGTCTATAACTTTGCAGTATGTAGCTTTGAAGAAGAGACAAGTCTTTGTTATTGTATGGTGGAAATTCATTGTCAAAATGCAACGTAACGCTATAGGAATTATATCTTGCATCAAAACAAGGTTGTCATGTGATTTCAAACCCTTTAATTTTAAATCTCCCATTGGTACGATGTTCTTGATATTTGATTAATACCCCTATGGAACCTTTACATCATTCAAGATGTTGAAAAATTGATATCTCTCATACCTGGAAAGAGTGTAAGCAGCAGGAGGAATAAATGTTCGTTTTTCTCCCTTCACTGGTGCCAACTCTTCTTGTATTCGCATCTCAACCATGTCCAATCTAGCCTTAATTCCATACTTTGTTTTTCCGGGTGAATTTAGCAACGTGTCGATGACACTATCACATACATTTTTTCCAACATGCATAACATCAAGAAAATGTCTGACATACAGACAATTCCAGTATGGTAATTCAAAAATAATGGATCTCCTTTTCCAACAAGTTTTTGTAAGGTTTTTCGAAAATGGTTTACCAAAATTAGTGTCAAAATCTTATACATTCTCAAAAAAATTATCACTTGTTAGTGGAGATGGTGTGGTATGTTCTTCTGAAATTCCGTTGAATGATGTCATCCAAGATCGGTACTTATGTCGTCATGGAAGAAATATGTGATGTCCTAGAAACACAGTTTTCGATGAATGTTTCAACCTAATTGACTATGTACTTTGTTCACAAATGGGACACCCTTGAGTTCCTTTAATGCTATATACTGAAAATTTTCTATAAGGAGGAAAGTCATTTATCATTCCTTGCAACATGGATTTCAATGTGAAATGTTCATTTTTGTAAGCATCATACAACGTAACACCTGAATCCGACAATATTTTCAAATCCTCGATCAATGGGGCCAAATAAACATCAATATCATTACCCAACTATTTTGGTCATGTATAAGCAAAGATTACATGATTTATTTTCATTTCACGCATAACCACGATGGTAATTTATAGTTGACCAACATAACTGTCCATGTACTATGACTGCTGCTTTGAAAACAAAATGGATTCCCCCCATCTATAGAAAACGCCAGAAGAAGGTTTCTCGGCTCGTTCCCAAATTTAGGATAATTGTGATTAATTCTCTTCCACTAAGGAGAGTCTAGCCGGTGACATAGTTTCCCATCTTTAATTCTTGTATCTACATGCCATGTCAATTGTCCTACAATATCCTCACTTCCATATAGGCGTCTAAACATAAGAATGATTGTAAAGTACCATACAACTTTCGTAGGACTAGAATCATCTTTCTTGTATCAGGAAGCACCACACTTTGGGCATTCTTTAAGTGATTTTTGGTCCTTTTGAAACAATATATAGTCATTCGGGAAAGCATGTATTCATTAAGAGATTATACCTATCGATCGTAGAATTATTTTGGCATCGTATGTTTGGCTTGGGAGTTCATTATCTTCTGGGAGCATGTCATTCAGGAGAGCAAGTAGTTCCGTAAAACTGGCATCACTCCACCTGTTTCCTGCTTTCAAATTATACACCTTCAATAAGGCTAACAATGATATATATTTAGTGAAACCAGCATACAATGGTGTTTTTTAACAACTCTTTAACTTCTCAGAAAATTTTGGGCAATCACGAAGTTCATATTCAACTGTCCTTGTCATTTCCTCATTACAAATCTTCATCATCATTCACATCTGTAATCACAACCTACATATGATCGTATTCACTGTTCACACTTCTAATCATATCAGATGATCTATAAAATGTCGTGTTCTCTAAGTCACTACCTACATTCGTTTTTTCCCCGTGTTTATTCCAACATGTATAACTTCAATATATTCCATGACAGATCAGGTGTTCTTCCAACTTCTTTGGACTAATTTGTATTGAATAACAATAGTGTAAACACGGAAAAAGGATTTGAGAAGGGTCACATGCATGATCTTCTGCAAACTTGATAAACTCTTTCATGCCATCTTCATACTCTTTTGTCAACCGATTGGCATTCATCCATTATTTATTCATATTTATCATCTTTATGGGTTTGATCTCGAACTTGCCTAATATTATGTTTTAATTAATCAGGTATCATTGTTTGGGTTTTATAAAAACAAATCATGGTTCAAATTCCTTTAAACACATGTGAAATCCATATACATGGTGTGTCCAGTAGGGTGAACATCGTGTATGTAAAAGATAACTGATTTAATCTGACATATATCAAATTTATTCCAATTTATTCTTACAAAGACTAAATGATGCCTTTTAAAATACATGACATTTAGAACAACTTGAGATAAAGGCGTGTACTTTAGATACATATTGAGTCACCTCACCAGGTATGCATCACATTTTTGTGGAATACACGGTGTGTAGTCCTTACATGACCACTAGGGGTGTATATTCTATACACATCAAGTCTCTATGGTATCTATACTTGGTGTGAGTGAAGTAAAACTCATTTCATATGGTTCTACCATTATTTCATGGCATGTACATGGTTTCATGCTGAAGTATATGTCTTGGAGATACATTGTGTGTGACCTAGGTTTACATGACATGTGACATTTAAAATGAAACTTATTCCAAGTTTGAGTCAGAAGATTAGTCATGCGGTGTAAATTTTGGAGATAAATGTTGTGTGGCATTAAAATCTATATGAAATACATGTATGGTGAAGCATGTTCTATGTATTTTAAAGTGTCTCATAGAGTCCTCTAGAAGTGGTTTTCTTGGTTTCAGTGGAATTCCACTAGTAACAATGTGGTGGTGGCATTCAAATGGGTAAATTTTGGATTGATATTTAATGGTGGAAGAACTACAACATGGAAAACAAATGGCATATCAATCATGCCAAAAACCACACCACCATACAAAAACAAAATCGTGATCACAATCGCAACACCATACAAACAAAACAATAAAATTTTAGATTTTACAAAGCATCCCTTATTCAATTTTGTTTGTTAATTCAGGTGTTATCACAGAAGATTTATCATCCTGGGGTATTCATTCATAAGTCAAGTATATGTAAATTACCAATTTTTATATTTCCATGTTCAACAAGAACCAACCAACATTCAATTCATTTAGTGTGCAAACAAGGACCACCAATGGCCATGATTTTCATTGGGGCGTTTAGCCCGTACATTTCACATTATAACCATCAATATCAAATTGTAAAAACATGCGAACAAGAAGAAACCAATGAGTAATAGGAGAAAACTCACCACTAATGTGTCGTTAAGCACACGGAAGAAATATCATCAGGATAAAGATATACACATTATGGGAGGGAGTGACCCAAAATATCATCGGGATAAAGATATACACAAGAGGATAATTTTTTCAAAAATATGAAGCCTCAAGAACTCTATGGATCCCAAAAAACCTTTTCTGTGACATTGACACTACATGTAATACATTTACACATTGTGTAATCCTCTTGAATAAAAAACAAGTCACTTTTTATTTAAAACATTATATTTTTTATTTAAATGATATGTAACCATTACAAAGTTTGTAAAATTGTCACATTGATCATCCAATTAATGTGTCATTTTTTGCGGTCATTACAATTCATGTACTCCATTTACACGTCATGTAATTTCTCAGAATATAGTAATAAATGCTGTTTTGTTTCTAAAAATTCCCTAAATATCACTAAATTTACCAATACATGTGTCCTACAAATCCTTTCTCAGCATTCCTCAACCAAAAAAATACAAAAAAATGTTAAAACATACCTCACATAAAAAGTAATGAGACATTATAATCTCCCGACCATAAATGATTTTCCACCAAAACTCCCTCAAGATCATGTATCCTCTAATGAAGAAGGACACCACTACCTCATCAACGAGTCATTACCCCATGTATCAGGGATATATTATCTAAACTACCACATTATCTAGACTCAGGGTCGTTTAACCATGTAGTACCTTATACTTCAGATTCATAATTTGAATTGGCTGGGGAACCAAATTATTATCACGATCAAGATCAACATCCCCCGTCTAATCACATGTAAATGATCTGGTATATACCTACTCAAATGGAAAATATTAAACACATCATGGATAGTTATCAAACTAGATGGTAACTGAAACCAATAAGAAATACTCCCTAGTGACCAAAAATCATTATGTTTATCCCTTTACTCTATGATAACAGACATTGATAACCTAGCCGCTGATTTCCCAAGTGATGTGAAACTACGATAAAAACTAATCACTACCCTAAAACACCAACAGTTGATTCTAATGGTTCATATTGAATTTTTTATGACTCTGTGTAATGATTAAATTCTTCCATATCAACTGCACCATCTCTTTAAATATCTGAATTTTTAATGGCTAAAACAACCACACAGGTCTCTAGTGCTCTTCCATAATTCTATAATATATAAGGAACCATGAATCCAAAACCATTATCAACTATATAATCCATTGAATATTGAAATAAAACCATAAATCAGGATTTCACACGTTCAATTCAAGCGGTAGAAAAAAAAACTTTACCTGAAAATGATTATCAATAATGGTAGCGGCAGTGGCGAAGGCATCGCCGGAGGCAGAGGTGGTGGTGGAGGAAAAGGTGATGGCAGCGGCGATGGAGAAGGTAGCTGCGGTGGCAGAGGTGGCAGCGGTCGCGGCAGTGGGGCTCGAAGCGGCAGAGGTAGCGGCGGTCAAAGCAGCGGGGGTGTGGGCGGAGGTAGCGGCAGAGGTGGAGGAGGAGGAGGATGAGGAGGAGGAAGGATGAGGAGGAGAAGGACGGGGAGGAGGAGGAAGAGGTTGCAGTGACAAGGGGCCTGGTTCAGCTTCTGCGAAAGCTTCACCACGTGCGAGTGAGGATGGCCTATTAGGGTTACTAAATAAAAACCAATGGAACCTTTATCAGCGCTCGTTAAAAGTGTTGATAATGGACTGTTTTATCAGTGCTAAAAAAGAACTAATAAAACATTCATTTATCAGTGCTTTTTTAGCGCTAAAAAAGAGATTCCTTTATCAGTGCTACAAAAGCGCTGATAAATTTTACCTTTTATCAGCTCTAAAAAAAGTGCTGATAAAGGTGTACACATTATCAGTGCTTATTTTAGCGCTGATAAATGAAACATTTATCAGTACTTTTAGATAATGATGATAAAGGCATACCCCTTTGTTTTTGATGCTTTCGTTGGAACGTGCGCGTCCGTCCGCTTTGGGCATGACATGGCGTGACTTTCTTGTTACCCTGCATTCCTGCTTTCCAAAGGCATTCGGAATCCGCTTCTTATTCAGGGATGTCTTCTCCTTTATTGAAACTATGATGATGGGATGTTGGTTCTTCCTTCCATGGATTCCTCCCTGGAACTCGTCACCTTGTCCGGGTCTCCCTCAAATATTTAATACTTTGTTCATGAAACTATTCCCAGTGCCATATTTTCATGGACGCCAGTTAATTACACTGCTACTGTCAGGACATTCCAATGGGTCCAGTCAGGGCAGCAACCTTCAGTTGGGAGAGTAGTCATGTCGAGGCATCATTAACATGTCTGAACGCTGGGGAATTGTTGTGTCTATTGTTGTTCCCTGATAATAGGGCTTCTCAAGGGCGCGGAAGCCCGAGGCATCCCACATCGAACGCGGGGGATCATATGTCATAGTCATGTATCTGAGGATTTCCTCATCTTCCCATGTTTAACAAAGGGTATGTTGCAAGCTTAACGTCTAGCGGAGATGGATCGGGCTGATCAGAACACTAACTAGAGTGGATTAAACTGAGGGCCCTTCTTGAGGGAACACTGCTATCGGGGCCGTCTCATGGTTGGCTTCCCGAATGCTATGGATGGGAGTGGGGTAGCATGATCTCACTGGGATGTGGCAGCCCGGGTAAGAATCAGAGTGGATGATGGAGAATGGCATGGAGTGGAGGAGGGATGAGATGGTGCCGCCATGGAGGTGACGGTGGTGATGGGCTTGAGCCTCAGATAGGCTTCCTATGTATCCCCGTGGTAGGGAATCAAAGTTAACGTAGTTCGGTATGGATGCTGGTGAACCAACATGAAGGTGGACCTTGGTCCAGATGGTGTGGGGCTTACACTCTAGGCTGCCCAAGGATACGGGGTCGGTAAACTGACATGACAGGACCAGGGGTCCATGTGGGCTTGAACCTCGTGGAGGCTTCCTACGTACCATGCCTTAGAACGGATCAAAGACCACGTAGTTCAAATTGGATGTCGGGAGGCCGACTTGAGGGGAACAGGGGTCCAGGTGGGCTTGAACCTCATAGAGGCTTCCTACATACCATGCCTTAGCGTGGATCAAAGCCCACGTAGTTCAAATTTGTTGTCGGAAGGCCGACCTAAAGGAGGACCAGGGGTCCAGGTGGTGGTGGGCTTGAACCTCGTGGAGGCTTCCTACGTACCATGCCATAGCACGAATCAAAGACCATGTAGTTCAGGATTGACGTCAAAAGGCCGACGTGATGGAGGACCAGGTGTCCATGTGCCGGTGGGCTTGAACCTCGTGGAGGCTTCCTACGTACCATGCCTTAGCACGGATCAAAGACCACGTAGTTTAGGTTTGACAGTGGAAGGCCGACGTGAAGGAGGACCAGGGGTCCAGGTGGTGTTGGGATTGAACCTCATGGAGGCTTCCTACGTACCATGCCTTAGCACAGATCAATGACCATGTTGTACAGGTTTGACGCCGGAAGGCTGATGTGAAGGAGTACTAGGGGTCCAGGTGGTGGTGAGATTGAACCTCTTGGAGGCTTCTTATGTACCATGGCTTAGCACGGATCAAACACCATGTAGTTCAGGTTTGATGCTGGAAGGCCGACATGATGGAGGACCAGGGGTCCAGGTGGTGGTGGCCTTGAAACTTGTGGATGCTTCCTACGTACCATGAATTAGCACGGATCAAAGATCACGTAGTTTAGGTTTGATGCCAGAAGCCCGACGTGAAGGAGGACCAGGGGTCCGAGTGGTGGTGGGCATGAACCTCATGGAGGCTTCATACGTACCATGCTTTAGCACGGATCAAAGACCACATAGTTTAGGTATATATTTTAACATCATGCTGGATGAGGGCATTCAATTTAATGTCATGCTGGACGTGGGGGTTCCAAGGTCGATGCTTACTCCAAGCCCATGTGAGTCATGCTAGGTGTGAGAAACAAGAGGCAGCACAGACCTGACGATCACATCGTGAAGTGTGCGTCCGTGAGAAGTGAAGAGGTGCTCATGCGTTAGGTAGCCCATGGTGCTGGGACTTACTCCAGGATGGAGGCCTGAGGTGCGACAAAGCGTAGAGGGAGAGGGATTTGGGACAGAACAAAGTAGGTTCCTCATTCCCTATCACACACTCCCCTGGACTTGGCAGTGGAGAAGTACGGAGGTGCTTGGGTACAACTTTCTGCAGGAGAGGCTAGGGGCTTACGCTCTGTGGTAGCCCTTCCCCTATGGACAAATGCCACTCCAAAAGGGAGGATCTCATTACATGTGAGGAGGATTACATTCCCATGGAGACGAGTGGCATAAAGAATGTACAAGATGGGGGGACCCTGCATGCGAAGCACAGGGTGGGATCACAGTTTAACATCATGTGTTGAGGATGATGTGCTTGGAAGTTTAATGTCCTGTATCTCAGATGAGGTGGGTTTACTCCGCACCCCTAGGGCTTACATGCCCAACACCCTCTACAACTTGGGGAAGGGAAGGCACTGGCAAGGCCGTATAGAAGGGGGGTCGCAGAGCGAACCATCAAGGGGTCCATGTTAGGGTGGTTATGCGAAGAAGCAATAGCCATTAGCGTTCATATGCGAAGATTCATTAGGAAAAGAAACGCTATGGGTGGTATCATCCATGGGACTTTGTAATCACATTGTGCAAGCCTCGAGGGACGCACGAGAAGAGGAATTGTCAAGAAAAGGGGTCCACATTCAGGGACCTGGAAGAGCTCAGCTGCATTGCATAGTGGAGAGCGCTTGCAAAGGGGTGTGCTTCGTGAAGTAGAGTGTCTTGGCCTTATTATGGGGAAAGGGTGAAAATGGGAGGTTCTTCGCGAAGTGGAATAGCATTCTAGGAGCACCGCCTCGTGAAGTAGAGGTGCCTCATGAAGCATGGTGTTGCTCAGCAATGTGCTTCGCGAAGTACATTGATCCTGCCTTGGCATATTGATCACATGTACAGGATGGGTGTTTCGTGAAACATGAATGCTCTGTGGCTACCCGGGTCCCCTTGGAAATCCCCTTCCTTCATGAAGGCCCTTAGGCTTCGAGAAGGGCATCCCTCTTTGAAGAGGGGCTCAAAACAAGAACAGGCGAAGTCATCTGGCGAAGCAAAAATACATCGCAGAGCACATGATTCCCGGGGCGAAGCGTGCTTCGGGATTTGGGAGCTGAGAAGCTGAAAGGTCGGATTGTCCATCCTTTGAGCTTAGGGGGATCCCTATATTTATATTCAAGGGGCACCGCGAAGCAGGGCTCATGCAGCGCGAAGGGGGTTGCGGTTGCTTCACGGTGGGTCGCGAACGTCAACCAGTTCGCATAGGGTTACCGCCTCCTCTGCTTCACGGCGGGCTCGCGAACGTCGGGGAGGTTGCGGAGCGTTACCACCTCCTCTTCTTTGAGACGGGCTTTCAGACGTCAGGGAGTTCACATAGAGTTACTGCCTCTGGGGATTCGCATCGGCCGTGTTGTTCAGGGGCCCTCTGCATCGGAGCTTCATGAGACAGTGTGCTGGATTCTTTTTCTCCTTCCTTTTTCATCCCATATTTTGGATCCAACAAATGCCCCCACTCAGACTTGGATCCGTGGAGGGATCAAGGGTCAAAGTTTGAAGGAAAATCACCACAATTATCAGCCTTTCGCGGTGCTGACTTGAAAAGAGGGTGCGTGGGGCAGACAGCGGCTGCACGGTCCGGACGTGCTGCGATGCTCCGCGTGGGCGGGACGCGCCGCGAAGCTCCGGGGTCGCTGCCTATAAATAGGGGTGCTGACCTCTCTTTTTTCCTCTCATGACTTTTTTCCTTTTTTTCTCTCGACTTCCTGAAGCTCCGCGTACTCTGTGTCTGCTCACCGTGACTCGAGCTTCACGGAAAACCGCGATTCTCTGACTCTGCAACTACGCCATGCGAACGTCTGCTTGCAAGCCAAGGCCAGGCTCTGCGTCTTGATTTCGCGAACGAGCTTCGCAGTCGATCTTTGCGATCAAACTTCATGACCTGACCCAAAAAAATTTCATGTTTTGAAACTGTAATGGCCCATCTAGAAGCTGTGTTGGGGGTGCTTGTAGACGCTTCCCGGAGGGATGAGATGGACAATAGTCTGGGTTTGGGGGAACTGGTCTAAAGCCACTCGGACCATGATTCTTTGATAGAACTGCTATCAGAGATTTAGAAGAACTATCCTTGTATGGCTTCGGGATAAGGGATGACGTCTTCATCCCTAAGGCGAGCAGGGAAGAACCGGCTTGCTGGTTCATGAGCACGCCATGCCAGCACCAATGGTTTAGGGTGGCTAATTGTCATGCGCAAGAGGACTTCATGCCTTTCACCACTGACTCTCTGTACAACCACGTGAACAACATAGATGGGAATCCCTTGCAACTGGAGATGTCCCCTCCTCTGTACCACACTATGCTAAAGGTGGCTTTGCATGATCCAAAGAAAGGGTGGTATGATGAGTGGGACCTGCGCTAGGGCGGCAACCTAACCAATGATTGGGCATGGGCCTACTGGGTAGGAGCCTCATGCAAAGATTTCAGGGCCGAGATGAGGAGAGTGGGCCTGTACAAGGCAGCATGGGCCTCCCAGTTCCACATTTATCAACCGAAACAGCTGATGCCGGAGCTACTGAGCAGATGGTTGTCTAGGACCAACACTTTTCACCTACACCATGTGGAGGTGGGCATTAGTCTGTGGGATGTCCATCAGATATCGGGGGTCCTGATCATGGGGGCCATGTATGATGAGTTCCTCCCCGTCCTTAGTGCGTGGGAGGATCTAGAGGAAATGTCGCGGCTAGCGCTGGCACTAATGGCACTAGTTCCTGGAGAGGACAAGGAGGCGGTGAAAGATGTCCACTTTAAGAAATGGTTTAAGTGGTTATTGAACTTCTCGGAGGATCGAGAGTTCCCTCTGAGGCCTTGAACTTGTCCGAAGGGGACTCAACGAGGATATGAGCCCTCATATTGGCGGATCTTGGAGGATAGCCAATGGAAAACCTGGGGCTTCAGTGTCAGCACTGAATATCAGCTGATAGTCAGGCTGACGGTGTTCATCACGGCCCTTTTCTGTGGTTGGATCCTATCGGTGAGGGATACAAACATGGGGGGTGCAGCCCAGCTCGTTCATCATGGAGTCCATGCTAGACACGGGACGACGGGTCAATCTGGGGATCCCGATGCTTTCTAGGCTATATAAGATGGTGCGGCATGTCAGTGAGGGCAAGAAGTCGTCAAGGATATGCGGATCTTTCAACCTTCTATATGGGTGGATCGCAAAGCACATTAGGGGGGTCTATGAATATCTAAACCCCAACTCGTCGCTGGGGTCAAACATCCGCCCCTCCATCCTGAATTTTGTCGGGAGCATCCCATTCAAACTAACTGTATCGATGGTGCTGAATCGGGTATGGAAGGCGAACGAGTTCAACTTCCACCCATTTCCATTGTCGACGGGAGTACTCACTGATGATGGTCAGGGAACCGAAGTGCACCAGACCTCTCTCTTGTCCTTTCGAGGTGGAGTCTTGGTGGCACGGGTGGACCGTGAGCCGCTCTATGAACCGTACACCCCGCATGAGTTCGCAAGGCAATTCTGGTGCCTACAGCGGCTGATCGCGTAGGTCTACTGGGAGGTGCGTCATGAGGAGCACTTGTGTGTAATGAGGTAGTTGTGGCTCATGTTCACATGGGAGGATGGGAAAATGAGAATGGTATTACCTCCACCGACTACTGCCTTTGGACTGGTGAAGGAGTATTCCATCAGCTGGGAGGCAGCTTATCCCGAGGAGATATTGAGGCAGCCAACCATTCTAACCGGTGGGCCTCCCCTATCCCGAGGTCGGGGTCGAAGAGCGACAAAGGCCTCTCGCGGTGGCGGGGCTGTCGTGGCGGAGAGACTTGCACCGACCGAGTGTATGACAGCAGTGGCAGATCCAGCGGTGGTAGTGGACCCTGTGGTCCCGGAAGAGCAGAGCCATCTGAAGGGGCGGTCGTTGAGGGGATTTAGTTGGATATCCACTCAGGCTCCCGGGAAGTGGCTACGCCACTTCGACATGCCATAGGATGTCGTCTTCCCGGAGGCCTCGGACATTTGGGACGTCAAACCACAATTCCTCAGTCCACCCGACATGTGGGCGCACTTGAATCGTCTCGGTACGGAGTTACTGGGCATAGGCCCAGTCCGGGCTGGTTTCACGGCGCCTCCGGTGGAGGCGGAGCAATACATGGATGAGCTGGTGGACTATGTTCACTCTAGTGGTGTCCCATTTCCAATGGAAGACTGGGTGAGGGTACTGTTGGATCGGACGGTTCCCCTACAGCTGCCAGCTGCCGATCTGAAGGAGAACTTCCCCCTGCTGGAAGAATCAGAGGAATCCTCTCGGGAGGAAGAGGCTAGTGGAGGGAGCCCATTGGAGGAGGTCAAAATCGGAGAAACGAACTCCGATGAGGAGGAAAGAAAAATAGTCCATTTCCAATCTTGGAAGTTAATTATGCGCTTCATCAATGACACCCCCAAGTGCAACGGCTGGATGAGATGGACAGACTTCGCTCGTGGTTGTACGAACTGTGCGCTGGGGGAGTGGATGCCCAGCGTCCTCATACAATCATCCGGGATCTGATGGCAGAGAATATCCTAGAGTATGATCGTTGGCTCAGCGTGGGCTGGTAGCGGTGGAAGGAGATGAATGTCAAGAAGCTCCAGGAGGATGAAAATGATGTCTAACAGCTGTAGGCGTGGGCGGACGAACACTCCGCCTCTCTTAATGCACAATTTGAGCTGATATTCCGATTGAATGCCCAACTAGAAAAGGTTGAAAAGGGCTTAAAGCGGGTTTCTGGGGAGATGGTTGGCATTCAGGTTGACAAAGAGAGGGCCCGATCTATGTCTGATGAACTACGCCCCATCGCTACTGAGGAGGAGGGGGATCTAAGTCGACGACCGCAATTCCTAGATGCCACCAGTCGAAGGGTGGTGGAGCTATAACTCTCTTTTGACGGGGTCAATCCATCCATGGGGGGAGTTGACCCCCAGGTACTGTAATGATTGCAAACCCTTTAATGGTACTCTCATTCTTTGATTTTATTATTTATTTGAATGCCGTAGAATGCATGATTTCTACTGTTTTCACCGGTTCATTACATCTTTATAATATTTGTGGAACGTCCAGCGACAATTCCCTAAGCTCACGTGGGTCGGGCCCAATGTGAGAAATAAGAGATAGTTGCCTTATCGCCCCACCCATCATAGGAATTCAAACTAGGCTTCGAGCATCTGGGGCTTGGATAACTGGGCCAGATTTCTGAGAAGTAGGAGAGACCTGACTGGATAAGGAAGTTCTCAGAACAACCAAATAACCATTTTTCCAGTGTGCTCTTGTGCACGAACGGAGCAATGCTAGGGGTGCTGAAATCAGTCCGAACAGATGGAAATGGGGAGTGTGAAACACAATACCAAAGATTCGGAACACTGTGGGGGTGGCATTACAATAAAGGACAACCATTAACCATGGCTGAAAAATGGTTTCCTTACCGCGTTATCCTGAGATGGGGACAAAAAATGAGGGTCGACCATTGACCGTGTTCGAAACACTGGACCATGTAACAAATGTTGTCGATAAATCGTTCGGGAGGTTGTCCCAGTATAGTAGGCGGACCATAGTTCAAGCATCCATACTGTTAGGGGGTCCTTCCAAACATGACCAGTCTTCCGGAACATTGGCCCAGGAGGGTAGGTGAGTCGATGCGGCATGGGACCAGGCCTTTAGGGGGTCCCTTCAGACATGGAAGAGGATGTGGACCCGAATAAGGGGCACACGAAGCGTGGGAAGTGGAGTGATGGTTTGTTCGAATAGAATCCAACACTCATGAAAGTATGGCACCGTAGTGGGAGTACACTAGAAGGGAACATTGGTTTCATCATGGATCATTCCTTCTTTTAGATAGGGCCTCTCTGGCGAGGGGGTATATCACTTCCCAATATCATCTTGGTGCATCCTGAACCTGTTCAGGGCAGAGTTGTGGTCATTCAATTCCCTACGAGGGGTCCGGCCAGGGAGCCGGAAAGGGGAAGACCGGGTTTTACAACTTTTGGGGGATGGACCCTGGGCAGAATGTCGGGATGTCTCTACGTATCCCAAATGGATGAGAATCAAGTCGTACATAGTTCTGGAGGTGCAATTTAGTGTCATATAGGACGATAAGAATCCTGGTCGTGTCGGTACATATCCCACCAAAACTACTAATCCCACGTGAGTCATGCTCGATGTGGGAAACAAGAAGTAATTGAGAACCTCCCGGCATAAGAAGGGGTAGGTTAGGGTGAAGGGAAACTCATTTAATACCCTCCCAATGATGCTAAAACATTCATACGGCACACCTAGACGTGCGAAGAGATAAAGCTGAGTATGTTGGAATTCCACTTGAACATGAAGAAGTGGAAATGTGTGAATCATGATGCTCAGAATTTGGATAACAATGATGGCGGAATGACGATGGAGGATAACTGTTAACCATGGTAGAAACACATCGTCCAAATTGCACTATCCTAGAATGGGGATAGACAAATGAGGGTCGACCGTTGACCATATTTGAAACACGGGACCATGTCACAAATGTTGTCAGAAGTCTTCCGGGGCATTGGCCCAGGACGGTAGGTTAGACGATGCAACATGGGACCAGGCCGTTAGGGGTTCCTTTCAGACATGAAAGAGGATGTGGATCCAAATAAAGGGCACATGAAGCTTGGACATGGAACGAGGGGATGTCCCCGTGATAATTACGCACTTCAGGCTCTTTGTCAAAACACACACGGATGCGATAATGAGAGTATTAGACAGAGGGAGTTGAGTCCCTTCTCATAGGGAGATCTCAGTTTAGGGTCATAGAATTCAAACCATGGATGGGAGGAAACATAGGATGCACGTAGCGGGAAATTAGGAAAAACCCGACGTAAATGAGGACATGAGTCCCATCTACCAAGCATTCTCTGTGGAAAATGCTCAAGTCGAGGGACCGAACACGAAAATTAGGCTGGGCATGTGGGAAAGTGCTCGGGCACTCATACGTATCTCATAAATATGAGAATAAAGCCATACGTAGTTCTGAATGGTGTCACGGTAAGGTACCAGTGCCAGGGAAAAATGGGAGTGTGGGCGTGGCCCTTGCACCAAAAGAAGCGGAATTTGACAAATCCTCTTTGTTTTTTGAGGTGAGTGGTTTTTTTGTGAAGCGACAAGCCTAGGGTATCAAGCCCTGGTGTCGCCACAAGAATCAATCCATAGTGGGCATTGACAAATGGCTTGGAACGTGACTAATACCCAACATGATTCCCTCTGTGATGGGGTCATCACAATGCAGTGCAATTTTTCGTCGTGCAGCCAAGACGATAATGTCACAGTTTAGGGTCATGTGATGAGACAAATCAAGAATTTTAACGTCACATGGTGCAGACATAGCAGAAGCGATTCTAGGTGGGGAATGTGCACGGTTTCATGAAACACAACCGACGTGGATAGGTACATGATCCTGCATCATACCGTGCACCACTCCGAGAGGGAGACCTCAAGCCGAGGGGGCCTATATAGAGGTAAGAGGTGAGATAGGGGGAGATACCAGCTCCCCAATGGGCTAGACCTGAAGAAGAGGCGTCTGGGTGGTCCTACGTATCCCATGAAGATGGGAGTCAAGCCACACGTAGTTCTAGATGGAGATCTTAGTTTATGGTCTTAGAGCTTGGTCCATGGATGAATAACATCCTTCTGATTAAGCACGGACCTCAACCCGATCTATAAGCCCACGTGAGTTAAAATCGGTGTGGGAAACAAGGGGGGAAGATCTTTATTGCAATACCCGGAACGTCCATCAAAAGGGAGTCGGTAGAGAGCCCCGAAGGACACCTTTAACGCGGCTTTGTCCCCGTAACGTGCAGATGCGCACTGAGGGATAATATCTAAATATTCGAAACTCTACTTAGACATGATGAAGTGGGGAAGGATGTGAATCGTGTACCCGACACCTTGGGCTTAGTGGGGTTTAGCGTGGCGATGGAGGATAACTGTTAACCGTGGAGGAAAAACAATCTCCATATCGCATTAGCCTGAAGTGGGAACAACAAACGAGCATCGGACACTAACCATATTCACAATATGAGATTTGTATCCATTTTTTGTCCAAAACCCTTGGGGGCATTGGCCCGTATCGGTAGGAGAGCCCTTAGGCATGGTATCCAGACTATTGTTGGGGGTCCCTCCGGGTGTGAAAAGTGATGAAAGCCTGAATGAAGGGAAACAAGAAGCATGAAAAGAGGGTGTGGACGTGTCCGAGTAAAGTCTGACATTCCAGGTAATAAACCAGAGAAGACTTAGGCACATTGTTAAACCACATAAAAGGGTCGATGAAATAGCTCGAGAGGGAGAGGCATATGGCGTGGTCATTACAAGACCGACATGAATGAGGACATAATCCCGCACCACACCATATAATCCCCTCGTAGGGGAAGGGTAGGCCAAGGGGCCAATGTGGGAAAGAGATTCCTAACAGATGGGGAAGAACCCGAAGCCTAGACATTTAGGTGATCCTATATATCCCATAAATATGGGAATCAAGACACACGTTGTTGTCAAGATGTAGTTTAATGTCATGCAGGACAAAGAGGGAGGGAAAGATACCCCTAAGCATGGGAAGTGTATGGTACGACAAACAAAACGACGTGAATGAGGACATAATCCCACACCACAACATACATACCAGGTATAAACTGGGGCTACGGGGCCCGAGAAGGCCATGGAGCATGAGGTTAGGCCTCGGTGAGGGAGGCCTGAGGCTACTTGCAGTTTAATGTCTTGCAGCAAGGACGGGGGCCGTGGGCCCGGAAAGGTCGAGAGGCCTGAGGTTGGGCCCCGGTGAGGGGAGTGCGTATGTCATGTAAATCAATCTGACGTGAATGATTATGTAATCCTACACCACGCCACAGACCCACATGAGAAAGGACCTAGTTCAGGGGCCCGAAAAGGGCCAAGGGGCCTACTAGTCGGTGGTTTGGTCCGGAAGGCCTGACTGGCTTGCAGTTTAATGTCGTGAAGTAAGGACGAGGAGGGGAGAAGGACTCCCTAGACAAAGGAGGTGTACGGCGCAGCGAGTAACCAGACGTGAATGAGGACATGGTCCTAGACCACACCGTACACTCCGGGGAAGAAGTTGGGAGAAGGGTCCCGAGAAGGCCAAGGGGCCTGAGGCTTGGCCTCGATCAGGAAGGCCTGAATAGTTTGTAGTTTAACGTCTTGCAATAAGGACGGGGGAAGAGATAACTGTATCTCATCTGGGGACGTGTACGGCAGGGCATGTAACCCGACGTGAATGAGGACGTAATCCCACACCACACCGTACATCCCTTATAGGAGAATCGGGGTCGTGGGCCCGGCCGTTGGCACCACCCGGAGGGGAGTTTGTTGCTTCATAATGGGGCAGGATGAATCATTGTACTCGATGTTTGGGAAATCTTGGGGTGGAACCGAAGATCCAGGACACTCTTGACCGTGTTTAAAACACACCTTCCCTATGGTGAACTGATATGGGAGCAACGAATGAGCATCAACCGCTCACAGAATTTGAAATGTGGGACATGTATCGGCTTGTTTCTTGGAAACCCTCTGGGGCATTGGCTTGTATCGGTAGGAGAGACCTTAGGCATAGTATCCAGGCCATTCATGGGGGTCCCTCTGGGTGTGGAAGGTGGTGGAATCCTGGTCAAGGAGTGGGTGAGGCATACCTGTACCCATCTACGAAAGAGGCGAACATCTCCAGGGAGGGGGGACGTACATCCGGGTCGAGGCTTACTCGATGCAAATTGGGGAAAAAGTGTGACCCATGACATATGGCTTGACCTGAGGAGAAGATTTTGACTTTTGGGATAGTCCAACAAACGAAATGTTCGGGCGTTCCTACGAATCCCATGAGGATGGGAATCAAGCCATACATAGTTCTTCAAGGCCATGCAGTTTAACGTCATGCATTGAAGATGTGGGAGAATATAAGAATAGAAGTGGGTTCATGGTGCGGCCATTATAATCCTCGTATGAGTGGGGCTAAGGAAGCCTAATCCACACCATGAAAGGACCCTCCAAGAAAACTATACCCAGGGGGGATAGTAAAAGAGAAAAGCTCGGGGATGGGCTCAGGATGGGTCGTCTGAGCGTTCCTACGTATCCCATGAGGATGGGAATCAAGCGATATGTAGTTCTAGAAGTGCATTTTAACGTCATGTGGGACGAGATGCAGTTTAGCGTCATGTGGGATGGTAACATGTTGTTTAGTGTCATGCGGGACCATTCATTTTAAGGTCGTTCAGGACCAAGGGGCTCAGGAAAAGTATTCCTTGATAAACTTGGCGTTGGTGGGAGGAGTTATACACTCACCATCCATGGTCACCAAGGAGAATACTCCATTGGGGTAAACCTTATGAATGACGTAGGATCCTTCCCATTTGGGATCCATCTTGGGTGGTTTCCTTCCGGGGATCATTGGCGCTCGGAGGGCCAACAGTAGGTCACCTTGCAGAAAAGAGTGAAGGAAAACCTTCTTGTTAAAGGCTCTGGCTATCTTAGTCAAATGCCTTTCCAGATTGTGCAGGGCACGAATCCAGTTCTTGTCCAGGTCTTCTAATTTTTCTAGATGGATTTCAGCAACTCTATCCGGCACTTGCTGGTCGTAGACCACCGTGCGCAATGAGGGAAACTGAATATCGATGGGCAGGACAGCCTCAGCTCCATACACGAAGGAGTACGGGGTCACCTAGGTGGAGTTATGAGTCGTCGTCCGATAAGCCCAGAGGGTGTTGGGGAGCTTTTCCGGCAAACTTTTCTTGTTCCGACCGACCATCTTTTGCAGAATGTTAGAGAGGGTTTTCATAACCACCTCGATCTGTCCATTTTCTTGTGCATGATAGCGAGAGGTATGGTTTGAACATATGTTGTACTTGGCATACAATTTCTTCAGCTCAGTGCTCAGAAGATGGTGACGTTATCAGTGAGGACAGCGTGAGGGACTCCAAATCGGTGGATGATATTAGATCTCACGAATTCAACGACGGAATGGGCCCTAACCTCTTTGAGTAGAACTGCCTCCGCCCACTTGGAGAAGAAATCTGTAGTAGTCAGGATGAACCTGCACTAGCGAGCTGTCGCCAGTGGGTATGGCCCCACGACATCGAGTCCCCACACAGGAAATGGCCAAGAGTATTTGGTGGAGTGGAGAGGCTCTGGTTGTCGATGCAGGAAGTTATCATGAACTTGTCATGCGTGGAATCTCTTGGAAAACTCAATACAATCATGGATCATAGAGGGTCAGATGTACCCCAGTCTCTGGATCTGATGGGACAGCTTTGGCCCAGTCTTGTGGGTACCGCAAGAACCGGCGTGAAACTCTTGCATGACCTAAGAAATCTCGACTCCTTGAATGCAACATAGGAGAACACCATCAAATCTCCTCTTATAGAGGATCTGCTCAAGACTGGGACCACTCTTAAGGGTAAACTGCAATGCATGGAATCCGATCCGCTCATGCTCGGACCGATCATCTGGAAGGCAACCATTTTGGTGATACTCGAAAAAGGGTTCCCTCCAGTCAAGAGTGTCCTCGACCACTGTATCTAAAAAACCTGAGGCTCCTGGCATGGAGGATCTGGTGGTAATATCGATTACCTACGGGACATCTTCATCCTTCAGGGTGACGGGGGCAATGACCCTCCGGTGTGCCACATGTATGATCAAATCATCTGGTTCGGGTTCCGCAAGTGATGCAGCTATGCCGGACAAAGCGTCTGCTCGACCGTTCTGTGACCAAGGGACATGGTTAAGCTCTGGTCGAGAAGGAAACTGGGCTATTAGCCCGAGGGTGCATTCCAACAATGGCATGAGTTTTGGCTTCCTGATGACATAATCGCCACCGAACTGCTTAATAACCGGTTCAGAATCCCCTTTTACGTGCAAATGGGTCACATAGATATCAAGGGATAGCTTGAGGCCAGTGATAAGAGTATGATACTCCGCCTCATTGTTGGTGCAGCCATCTGACAACAGGAATTAGTATGGCAGAACGGCCTGCACTAGGGTGATGAAGATGACACCCATAACCACTCTATTGAGATTAGGATCATTGAGCCTCCTACCGGTGGGGCTCTGGGAGGCACCGTCAAAGTGAATTTTCTAGCATGAGACGACATGATCGACTGAGAGGATTTCCTCATTAGGAAAATCCAGGTCCAGGGATTGATCCACGGAGGTTGGATGGGCAGCTAGGTAGTCTGCCAATTCCTATCCCTTGACAGCCTTCTGGGCACGAACCTGATCTCAAACTGCTGTAGGATCACTGCCCACCGTGCTAGTCGGTCAGTCAACATGTGGAGGTTCAGAATGTACATCAGTGGGTCTACCCGAGATACCAACTGTACCTCATGTTGTTGTAGGTAATGTCTCAATTTATGGATGGTGAATACGAGTGCAAGGCAGCTATTCTCGATGGGGGAGTAACTGGTCTCCGTGTCGAGGAGCATGCGGATGAGGTAATAGAGGAAGTTCTCCGTACCCTCATTGTTCTTCTGGGCGATAAGTGCACCAAGGGACCATTCCAGGGTGGTCACGTAAAGGACCAGTGGATTTCTGGAGATGGGTGGCATCAAGATTGGAGGTTGGAGTAGATACTTATTGATTTCCTCAAAGGTGGTCTAACACTCTTCATCCCACGCGGAGCTTTTATTCCTGATCCGGGATAAGGGCTTACAATTGATAGCCAGATTCGCAATGAATCAACGTATATAGGCCAAGTGGCCTTGGAGACCTCAAAGCTCCCTTATATTGCTCGGGGGAGGCATCTGGATGATGGTCTTGATCTTCTCTAGGTTGATCTCGATGCCTCAATATCTGATCACGAAGCCAAGAAATTTTTTGGAGGTGACCCCGAAGGCACAGTTCAATGGGTTCATCTTCAGGTGGCGATAACAGAGGAATCTGAACACTTTCTCATGGTCCTTGATATGGTCCTGGCGCTGGAAAGATTTTACCACAAGGTCATCCACATAGCATTCCACCAGTGTGTCGAGGGTTGGCTTGAATATGCGATGCATGGCCCGCTGATAAGTGGTGACTACATTTTTTAGGCCAAACGGCATGACCTGGTAACAGAAAGTACCTTGGGGAGCCCTGAAGGCAGTGGACTCCTTGTCTTCGGGGGCCATCCAGATCTGGTTGTACCCGGAATACCCATCCATGAAGGAGAGGGCTTGGAACCCGGCCATGGCGTCAATCAACAACTCTATCACTGGGAGGGGAAAATCATCATTCAGATAGTGGCGGTTGAGATCGCAGAAGTCAATGAAAACTCTAATATGTCCATTCTTCTTCCTGACTGGCATGATTTTGTCTAGAAACATGGGGTACTAGACCTCCTTGATGAAGTTGGCCTTGATAATCTTGTCAACCTCGGCCTCAACCATGGCACCGTGAGAAGGGTTCATCTTTCTGGGAGTCTGCTTAAATCCACGATGATTCTTCGGGAGACCAAGGTGGTGAACGACTACTTGAGTATCTAGTCCTAGAATTTTGTCGTAACTCTAGGCAAACACGTCAAAGTGCTTCTTGAGAAATTCCACACACTGTCGCTGCTCCTCGGGGGACATGGCTGCACTGATCAATGTGGGTCTTGGATCTGCCTCGCTACCAAGGTTCACATGTACCAGTTCATCGACCGTGGTAGCAATGCCTTCTTCAAAGGCAGGGGGAGCATCCTCCATATCTTCTTCCCCATTCGTGGAGGGATCCTCTGTAGAGGTACTTGTTTCCCGAACACCAGGCCCTAATGGGAGGCTGGTGCCGGCCTAAGCGGCAGTGGTCATCACGTCAGGAGACTCATGCGCTACTGAGACCATGGTGATGAAAGCGGTTGATCCAATTCCATATGGCCTTCATCCCAAGGGGCCATGCTTGTGGAAGTTGAATCAGTGGTGGTGCGTCATCTTGATCCGGTTGATTCCAGACCGACAGAAGAGACACATATGACGTACTGTCGTTTCCATGAGCCTAACATTTTGGTACTACACAGTGGTAGGAGGTTATGGGATTACTTGAGCCTAGTTAGTGTAGGAGTACGAGTTGATTTCCCAATTTCTCTTGGACCTAGTAATATGCCTTCCCCTTGTACCCGAAACAACAAAACACTGCCCCATATCTGGGGTTGTGGCCTCCAACTGATGGATTGGGAAGATGTCGACATCATCCATTCCTACCCAGGGATCTGTTGTGACCGGGGCGGGTTCAACCTCACTTGCCAGGATTTTCTTGTCCTTGATCTTGTAGTAGTTAGCATCGAGATAGCGGGCTTCACAAGAGGAAAAAGGAGACCCATCTCCGTAGAGCACGCCTACTCGACCATTGAAGGAGTATTTGAGGCATTGGTGATATGACGAAGGGAACACTGCATGCATATGAAGCCATGGCCTACCCATCAATGCATTGTACAAGGTGTCTTGGAAGACAACCATGAATTCAGTGCTGGAAATTAGGCCACCTAACTGGGTTTTCAAGAAGATCTTTCTGACCGGAATCTGTTCGGTCCGGTCATATCCCTAAATTCTAAGGTCAGAGGGAGTTAGGTCATCCTCTGAGAAACCCAGCTTCCGCAATGTCCGAGTCGGGATTAGGTTAATCCTAGAACCCGTGTCAATGATGCAGCGGCGGACTTCCACATCGTTGAACTGACGAATGATGTACAGTGGGCGAATGTGTCCCTATATGGTAGGGTATTCATCTTCTCCGGAGAATGAGATAACTTCATGGCATTCGGCACTCTCAATTACCTCAGTGTGTAATGCTTCTTCAGCAGATACCTCTGTATCAAACTGGAGGGGGCTCTTTAGGGCCTCACCAAGTGCTTCACGCATTTCATATGATAGGCGAAGATCCTCAAGGATGGATAGCCTTGCTGGAATGATGGAAAGGTGCTTCAGAACATCATACTTTCGTGCCAAAAGCAAGCCTCTTCTTGCAGGAGGTCATTCTACAGTTGGAGGCATGGAGGGCCCAGCCGGTTGAACATGTGGCTGGTTGGTACTAGGTACATCCCGCTACCAACTAGTTGAGGCCTGGAGGGTGGCCGTCGGATGAGGACCAGACAACTGAGGTTGGCCTGTAGTAGGGCGAGGCTGGCCGTGGTACGGACAAGACAGCTCTGCCTGATCTAGTAGCACGAACAGTGGTGGAGGTAGATCTGAGGGCAC
This sequence comes from Viscum album, assembly GCA_963277665.1. Classification (NCBI taxonomy): domain Eukaryota; kingdom Viridiplantae; phylum Streptophyta; class Magnoliopsida; order Santalales; family Viscaceae; genus Viscum; species Viscum album. Next base: position 170,776,453 of record OY728119.1, on the reverse strand, counting down.
CAGATATGGTTATACATGCTGAGCTCTGCACTGGGCCGCTGTCTGGTTTCAGTGGAATGCACAGCCTGGTTGATAGTTCCTGTTGATGTGCCTCGATGACCCATGTGGCTACGGTTTCGCTGAAGTTGACGTTGGTTGGGGACATTTGGGATGCTCTCCTGGCATTCCCCCTCGTCGGGTGTCATATAGAGATTTACCAGCTCCACAGTATTAACCGAAGCATACCCCTGACTGTCACTTGACGAATCATCCACCACTGGGCGGATTCTGGGAGGAATCCCCATTTCAGGGGGCATAAAGTCGCCGAGAGTGCGGGATGACGATGGCAGTGGGGGAGCACAATTCTTCTTTTTAGGTCGCCGCTGCTTACTCTTTTGAGAAGAGGCCAGCTGAGATGATGACGCAGAGGTACTGGTTGCTTCCTCCGAAGGCTCCGGCTGATTCAGGTATGCTCGAATTCTACCATGGGCATGGGCGACTATTTTACGAGCAATCCAGTCATCGTACTTCAAGGACCCGTGGCTGGGAACCTACTTCCACTCGCCTTCTTCATCACTACCGCTTTCTGATCTGACAAAAACACCCTCTACTTGTGTCGGAGCCGAGCATAGCCTGACTATTTCGTTGTTGACCTGGTCTTGGAGCCAGTATTTAAACACAAATCACTACTTGAGGGTATGCCCTAGGATCTAATGATAGGGGCAGTAGTTGGGCCGATCAGTAAGATTCGCCTCTGTCGACCTTCTGCACTTAGGTAGGCTCACAATCCCCTTATCTAGGGGACTTTGTAATTAACCATGGACCTGACTCTCGTTGAATGAGTAAGTATGGTTCCTTCTTTCTAAAAAGGGAGCTCTTGGAGCCTGGCCTTGACGAGGGGCCTGAGGGGCCTTCTGAGGAGGCAGAGCCTGATTATCTCACCTAGGCGGTGGTGGCGCATTGCCCGGAGGAACCTGTCGGTTATAAGGCGATCGCTGTTGGGCAGGAGGTTGTGCCTGTGGCGGAGGACCTTTGCAAGGTTTCAAGGCCGGTGCCACCGGCGTAAATTCTAGTTGTCTGGGGGCTTCCATCTGGGCCACCGCAGTGGGCTCGGCTCTGGCCCTCCTTACTATGATCACAGGGGGCAGCAGACGTGCCTGACTAGCCTGTTGCAGAGCTTCTTCGAGGCACTGGGCCTTATCTAAGAAGTCTCGAATCCCTCCAGGATAGTTCTGGGTGATCAGGGAAGGAACCTGCTCTTTTCTAAAATTCCCTACCCACATCCTCAGTAATTTCTCCTGATTCAGCGGCATGTTGAGGGAGTATGTGATCCCCTTCCACCAGGCGATGAAGTCTGTGACTCGCTCATCCTGCCTTTGTTTGCACTTGAAGAGGTCTGTGATGTTGGTCTTTCTCATGGTGGAACTGAACTGATATAGAAACTGTCGGCAGAGATCCTCCCAGCTGGTCACCGATCCAATAGGGAGCTGGTTGTACCAGACGAACACTGGGCTCTCCAATGTCTGCACAAACCATCGGAGCTTGGTGGCTTCTTGCTGAGCCGGGGTCCCCAACATGGGGCCACACCTGGATGAAAAGTGGGCCAAGTGTTGCGGTGGGTCCCCTGTCCCGTTAAAGGGTGAGAAAGTGGGGTTTCCAAAACCCGGAGGTGCAGGCATATCATCCACCCACGTGGGATATGTCTTGCCATATGAAGGGACTACCACCTTCCGCGCTTCCAACGCCTCGAGGTGGGCGATGAGTACCACTATAAGATCATCCAGGGGGGTCCCTATCTTGACGGGGATCCCTAATCATGAGTGCATTTCCAGGATCTTCAACACGGTAGCCGGCTCTGGCGGTTCGTGGAGTGACTGGCGGAATGGCCTGTGGGGAGGCTGGGGGAACCCGGGCTGGATTCTTTGGATTGCCTCACCATTCAGGAGGGTTTGTCGAGACATATCGCACCCTCTTGCTGTCAGTTCCGGCTTCCTCCCTGTCTCTGGTAGTAGCATGATCAGGGTTTCCCAGAGGCATCTCGCAGGGGGGGAATTGTTCCTGCCCATACTGCCCTGGTTTAGGATCACCATAGTCGGGTTGCCTCTCGATAGCACGCTTGGCCAAGAGTTCGTCGACCAGCCTCTTTTTCTCAGCAAGATGTTGGCGCAACGTGGCCTTCTCGGTGTCTTCGTCCATCTTCTGCACTTAGGTGGACATGTCGGAGTGCTTGACAGTTCCGATGTTCTCCTTACCATTACCGACCATCCGACTAAGTACCAGCAACTCGGTGGGTACAGGGAGGCCTAGAAGGTTCCTCTACTAACGAGTAATCCTCCCTGATGGGTCCAGCAGTGGTGGTACACCCTCAGGGGGTAAGTATCCATTGAGAAATTCAATCTCTTCCTCCTTATCTACTACATCAGCCATGTGGACCGCGACCCCTCTTGGAGGCATGTCCTCAATGTCGCATAACGAATTGGGCTTCCGTTGGATAGGACTGAAGATGAGGGCGGCATACTGTCCCCAACCATGGACTTGCACATGGGGGGTATCTTTCCTGATGATTTTGTGGAGTACTATGAAATTCTAAACACATTTGTGTTGGAGGGCACTCTAGTGACCTGGTTCCTTAGGGCGCTGGGCCACGGGGAGTGCAGCCAAATTGACCAGGTGGCATTGCTCTCCGATTTCTTCAAACTGCTCTCGGCTCTTGGGATACACCACCCGATCATAATGAAGGCGGAAGTGCATTGCTCATATGGTTTTTAGGAAGCACTCTACTTCCTCCGGGGTGATAGATTTCGGCGCACAGAAGTTCGACAGTGCCGCCGGACAGAACATCTCTGGGAAGTGGTCCACCGCGAGAATGTTCCAGAAGCTCTTGGGCTCAGATTCAGGGTCTGGCCCCGTATTTCCCCACTCATCAACTGGGGGCGGCTGAGGAACCGGTAGCGGTACTGATGTAGACCGATGGTATAGTAAGCTAGGCGGTGGAGAATACGACAAATGAGCTGACTGGCCGCCGAACTCTGGGCCATCCTCCGAAGAGTAAGGTGACCTAACCACAATGTCGCGATACGACGGGCTGACCCATCACGGCTTCTAGAATAGGTATTGCGGTCACCGGATGTGGGTCACGCCATTTATCAACGGTCTTTGGTCCCCAAAATAGCTCTTTGTGATATCTGGTATAGGTAGAGGGCGCTTCGGGTGATGAAGGAGGTTACCGCACGGTCAGAACCTATGGGATTCCCACGATTTTCTCCTGAATGTACCTACGAAGAGAGGTGGGAATCTGATGGACTTCGCATTCTGGGAGAATGAGGCTGACACACCTTATTCCTTCCCCAGCCCTTGACATGGAGGAACGAGGAGAAGGTTCCATCACTGAGTCGCATTCCACTTCAGAATCTGAGAAGCGGGCCGGTTTGATCTCCACCCGGGCTTTCCCAGGATTCTTCTTGTGGCGGTGATGACCCGCTCTCCTGCCCATAGATGGCTCTTCGGGACAAGGCGGATTCCCGACATGTAGTCTCGGGGCCGCGCTGGTGCCAGGGCGGAGAGGACTTCCACTTAAGATGGCCAGGGTGCGAGGGGAACCTAAGAATATGTTGAATGGTAAATGAGGAGGACCTCCATGAACAACAATCATATGGGAAGAACTTCTGTTGGAACCGGAAGGAGCATGGGGAGGACCTTCATGCTCGACGTGGGTGGAGCAAGGTTGACCTTCACCCCTATGGTTTCTAGTGCGAGGAGGATCTTTGCAAGCTGTGGAGAGAATGTAGGGAGGATCCCTACGCTGGAGAGGGACCGGATGGGAAATACCTTCACATCAACGGTCAGGGGTTGGAGGAGGAACTCCATACCCGATGTGGTGGGCGTGGGAGAGGCTTCTGTGCCGAGTATCACTGCCACAGGGTAGGTCTTCATTCGTGATGGGGGTAGCATGAAGCATACCTCCATGATGAGCTTCGTAGCGGGGAAGTAACACACTCTGTGGAGTGGTGGTATGGGGAGGGCCTCTGTACGGGGTGACATCACCACTCAGGACTACGACCCGGAGAGTCAGCCCAGTCTGCCCATGGGGCGGTTGGGGCCTCGATCCCGATCAGGCGTAGGAGTGCCCCTATTTTGTGCGTGTAGGGGATTCACGGTGCACATCGTCGGTGGCTCAGGCCAGAGTAGCTGGTGGCATTAACGCCCCTTGACGGGGGTCCTCATCTCGGGACCGATGCTCGCGTTGGGTCAGATGAGCCTGTGCAGGTGGTGTAGGGGCATAACCTCCCTGCTCCTCTAGAAAAGTCGTACGGCGGCACCGACGCGGTCGGGTGGGGGCCCTTGCATGGATTCCTTGGACCGGGGCCTTGGCGGGGCTGAACCGGACATCACCCACCTCATTAGCGTAAGGTAGGGAGCCGTTGAGGCGTTCCGAGAATAGGCTCCCGAAATGATTGAACGTTGGGGTGGGGAGCAGGGGCTCCCTCCACTGCCCTCGAGGGCGGCGTTGACGGCGGGGTCTGGATGCCTCTGGGTCCAGGTGGGCCATATCCCGGGTTGGGATTACCCCCTCCTTCTCATACCTACGTACATGGTTGTTGATCACCCATCATTGGATAATCTCTGATGAAGAGAGGGGACGTGGATGTCCTGCATTCATGGAAATAGATTTCGTTGGGGCGGCAGTGGAGCCACACGAAGCGGCTGTGCTGGTATTGCCCCCGCCCCTACGTAGGTGATCGGGCGGTGATCATGTCTCCATAACAGAAATTTGGTTCCTGGGAAGCAGGTTGATTAACTCTTCAGCATTGCGAGGAAAGGAATCGACAACCAGTGCCCCAGCGCCATTCCGTCTTCCATGGCCAGTGAGAGGGATCCATGCCAACAACGTTGCATAACGGAAAACCCCACGTTCTACTACCCCAACTTCTGGCGATTTTAACGCCAGGCCCTCTATTTTCTTAATGGGGCCCGGTGCCGGATATCTGGATCCGGTGACATGTCAATCTACTGATGTCTCGAGCGCTACTAATCTCCACATTGAGGAGAATAATTTCACGTCGGGTTCACCATTTCTGTTTCTAACACTTTTTCCGGGGCGCACGCGTCCGTCCGCTTTGGGCGAGACATATTGCGACTTTCTTGTTACCCCACATTCCTGATTTCTAAAGGCAGGTGGCGTTTGCTCCTTATTCAGGGACGTCGGCTCCTTGATCGAAATCGGGATGATGGGATGTCGTTTCTTCCTTCCATGGATTCCTCCTCGGAACTCTTCACCTAGTCTGGGACTCCCTCATTGATTTAATACGTCATTTGTGAAACTCTTCCCGGTGCCATATTTTCATGGATGCCGGTTAATTACACCGCTACTATCAGGACATTCCAAAGGGTCCGGTCAGGGCAGCAACCTTCAGTTGGGGGAGTAGTCACGTCGAGGCATCATTAACGTGTCTGAACACTGGGGAATTGGCATGTCTATTGTTGTTCCCTTATTATAGGGATCCCGAGGGAACGGAAGCCCAAGGCATCCCACATCAAACGCAGGGGATCATATTCCATAGGCATGTATTTGAGGTTTTCCTCATCTTCCCATGTTTAACACGGGGTATGCCGCAAGTTTAACCTCTGTAGGAGATAGATTGGGCTGATCAGAACACTAACTAGAGTGGATCATACTGAGGGCCCTTCTTGAGGGAACACCCATATCAGGGCCATCTCATGGGTGGATTCTCGGATGCTGTGGATGGGAGTGGGGTAGCATGATCTCACCGGGATGTGGTGGCCCGGGTAAGAATTAGGGTGGATGATGGAGAATGGCATGGAGTGGAGGAGGGATAAGATGGGGCCATCATGGAGGTGACAGTGGTGATGGTCTTGAGCCACAGAGAGGCTTCCAACGTATCCCCGTGGCAGAGAATCAAAGTTTTCATAGTTAGGTATGGATGTCGGTGAACCGACGTGTAGGTGGACCTTGGTCTAGATGTTGTGGGGATTACACTCTAGGATGCCCAAGGATTTGGGGTTGGTAAACCGACATGAGGGGACCAGGGGTCCATGTGGGCTTGGACCTCGTGGAGGCTTCCTACGTACCATGCCTTAGCACGGATCAAAGACCATGTAGTTCAAATTGGACCTCAGGAGGCCGACATGAGGGGACCAGGAGTCCAGGTGGGCTTGAACCTCATGGAGGCTTCCTACGTACCATGCCTTAGGACAGATCAAAGACCACATAGTTCATATTTGACGCTGGATGGCCGATGTGAAGGAGGACTAGGGGTCCAGGTGGGGGTGGGCTTGAACCTCGTGGAGGCTTCTTACGTACCATGCCATATCACGGATCAAAGGCCACGTAGATAAGGTTTGACGCTGGAAGGCTGACGTGAAAGAGGACCAGGGGTCCAGGTGGTGGTGGGATTGAACCTCGTGGAGGCTTCCTACGTACCATGCCTTTGCACAGATCAAAGACCACGTAGTTCGGGTTTGACCCCGAAAGGCCAACATGAAGGAGGACCAGGGGTCCATGTGGTGGTGGGCTTGAACCTCGTGGAGGCTTCCTACGTACCATGCCTTAGCACAGATCAAAGACCACGTATTTCAGGTTTTACGCCGGAAGGCCTATGTGAAGGAGGACCAGGGGTCTAGGTGGTGGTGATATTGAACCTCATGGAGGCTTTCTACGTATGATTCCTTAGCATGGGTCAAAGACCACGTAGTTAAGGTTTGACGCCGGAAGGCCGACGTGAATAAGAACTAGGGGTCCAGGTGGTGGTGGGCTTGAACCTTGTGGAGGATTCCTATGTACCATGCCTTAGCACGGATCAAATACCACATAGTTCAGGTTTGACGCCAGAAGGCTGATGTGAAGGAGGACCAGGGGTCCAGGTGGTGGTGGGCTTGAACCTCGTGAAGGCTTCCTACGTACCATGCCTTAGCACGGATCAAAGACCACATAGTTCAGGTATACAGTTTAACGTCATGCTGGACGAGGACATACAGTTTAACATCATGATGGACAAGGGGGTACCAAGGTCGATGCTTACTCTAAGCCCACATGAGTCATGCTCGGTGTGAGAAACAAGAGGCAGCAGAGACCTGACGATCACATCGCGAAGAGTGTGTTCGTGAGAAGCGAAGAGGGGCTCACGCATTAGGTATCCCATGGTGCTGGGACTTACTCCAGGATAGAGGCCTATGGTGTGAAAAAGCGCAGAGGGAGAGGGATTTGGGACCAAAAAATAATGTTCCCCATTCCCTATCACACCCTCCCCTGGCCTTGGCGGTGGGGAAGTATGGAGGTGCATGGGTGCAACCTTCCGTAGTAGAGGCTAGGGGCTTATGCTCTGAGGCAGCCCTTCCCCCGTGGACAAACACCACTCCAAAAGGGAGGATCTCATTCCATATGAGGAAGATTCCATTCCAATGGAGACGAGCGACATAATGAATGTCTGAGATGGGGGGACCCTGCATGTGAAACAAGGAGTCAGATCGTAGTTTAATGTCATGTGTTGAGGACAAGGTGCTTGGCAGTTTAACGTTCTGCAGCTCGGATGAGGTGGGTTTACTCCACACCCCTAGGGCTTACATTCCCAACACCCTCTACCCATTGGGGAAGGGAAGGCATTAGCAAGGCGGTATATAAGGGGGGTCACAGAGAGAACCATCGAGGGGTCCATGTTAGCGTGGTTGTGCGAAGAAGTAATAACCATTAGAGTGCCTATGCGAAGAAGCATTAGGAAAAGAAACGATACGGGTGGTATTGTCCAGCGGACTTTGAAATCACATTGTTCAAGCCTGGAGGGCCGCATGGGAAGAGGAATTTCCAAGAAAATGGGTCCACATGCAGGGACCTGGCGGAGCTCGGCTGCTTTGCGTAGTAGAGAGCACTTGCAAAGGGGTGTGCTTCGCGAAGTGGAGTGCCTTGGCCTTAGCATGGTGTCGGGGTGTGAATGGGAGGTGCTTTGTGAAGTGTAATATCATTCGCAGAGCACCACCTCACAAAGCAGAGGTTCCTCGCGAAGCATGGTGCTGCTCAGCAATGTGCTTCACGAAGTACAACGATCCTTCCTTAGCATATTGATCACCTGTACAGGATGGGTGTTTTACGCAGCATGAATGCTCTGTGGCTTCCTGGGTCCCCTTGGGGATCTCCTTCCTTCGCGAAGGACCTTAAGATTCATGAAGGTCATCCCTCTCGGAAGAGGGGCTCAAAACGAGACAAGGTGAAGTCATCTCGCGAAGCAAAAATACCTCGCGGAGATCATGATTCCCGAGGCGAAGGGGGATTCGTGATTCGGGAGCTGAGAATCCGAAAGGTCAGATTGTCCATCCTTTGAGCTCAGGGGGAGCGCTGTATTTATAGGCAAGGGGCGTCGCGAAGCAGGGATCACGCGGAGCGAAGGGGGCTATGGTTGCTTCACTGCAGGTGACGAATGTCAACCAGTTCGTAGAGGCTTACCGCCTCCTCTGCTTCGTGGTGGGCTTGCGAACGTCAGGGTAGTCGCGGAGTGTTACCACCTCCCCTACTTCATGGCAGGCTCACAAACGTCAGGTCATTCGCAGAGCATTACCTCCTCTCGGGATTCACGGTGGTCGTGTTGCTAGGGGGCCCTCCGCGTCGGAGCTTTACGAGACTGCGCGCGGGCTTCTTTTTCTCCTTCATTTTTCGTCCAATATTTTGGTTCCAACACCCTTTATCAGAGGTTTATGTTTAGCACTGATAAAGGTCAGCGCTTCATTTCCCTGTTTTGTGGTAGTGGGGATGCATTTCTCCCTATATCATCTGCATATACCAAAAAAAACCGTGTGGAACTGTGTCTCATCACCTATGTCTGAAACAACTTCGGTACTATAGCTGGAAAAATAAGAGGATCAACTAGTATCCCATAGCCCACTGTCTCTGAAGTATGGGCATATCCTTCATCGCAGTGTACCACTAGAGGTTGTGGTGGTGTCATGCCACTACAATTCCAAATGTATACCTCGGGAGAGAACAACATCAAAGATTAAATCTTAAAATCATAGGACATGTCAAAACCCTCAAAGAAAATAAGTAAAACCCACAGCCTACTGCAAAATCAATGAATATATAACTAGTAGCCAACAAACCACTAGAAAATATTCCTCTTTTCCACTAAAAATCTAATTATAGTTCAAGTTTCTATTTTCCATTCAAGTTTCCATTTCCATATCACAATCAGTTATCCCTGAATTTTAACTAAGGGTTACCATTTCAGAATCCATGAGGGCCCATAACACCTCATGAACCCAAAAAATTGCTCCCATTCAAACCTTACATGTAAGAAGTTCATTTAACATTTACATTTTCCTAGTGCATCATTTCCTAATTTATAAGGGCCCATACTCCTTATATATTGAATGATGATGGGACACCTTTATCTACTGCACCCTACTAACAAAACAACATGCCCAACTATCATATAAACTATCACAATGACATAAAATATATAATGCATCCTAGATGTCACAAAATAATGTAGGGAATGTGATTCTAAAAAGTTTCTATATGATGAATGATATGACACACCCTCATGTCATCAGGTTTCAACTAAAATAGATCCCCCACTTTCACCAATTGTAATAGCAGAAATCTAGTGTGTCACCAAATAGTGAAATCAAATCAACTATAATAGTCAAAATCTAGTAAACCAAAACCCAAATCAGGGCAATTTGGCTTTTACCTGTACGTGGGGTAGCTACTCCTAAGCACAATTTATTACCAAACTGCATTTCCTACATATCTTTGTCTACTGTCTCTAAATAGTAATTCAGACTAGAAAAGAGAATGCTCTAATACCACATTTTAACATCCCAGACCCAGATTCCACCTTATGGTTCCCTAAGCCTGGTTGGCCACATGGCCTCAAGAGAATCTCCCCAATAATCAGAGGCTACCTACTACCAGCAAGGGCCTTGGTGAGTCAATGGGGAGAATATTCCCTCATAACTAGAGTATCACAATGTAAGTCAACATATAATATACAGAGGAAGTGAAATAAATAGTAGAAAATTGAAAGTAAGACAAGCAATACATTAATACATTTTAATAACCAGAAATGTCTCATATAAAAAATGATGTAGATGGTACATGTCTCTAGAAAGAATCCAGAACAACATATGGAAACACAATACAATACAAGTATCCAAACAACAATAAAATTCTAAAATGGTATCCTTGTATCGCAAGCCTCGGCTTGGTCCTATGATCCTCTACTCCAAGGCCATAATAAACAAACTATACTAGGGAGCTCTCCCCTACCATCACCTGCAACCATATAGTATATTTGGTTCCCCAAGGATGCCTAAATAGGGTGTGTGACAAACATTCTTGTAGGAAACCACCAAGGACTATACAATTCCAATGTTAATATACAAAAGTTCTAGAAAGTGTAAACAACCTGTAAAGTAAGTGTGTATTCACATGGAATAATTCTACGATAGTATATGAAACCAACCTACCCTCAAGTCTAGCTACAACAGAGTGTCAGCTCATAATAAAGTAGCTATAATATGTAAAAAAAAGCTAGACACATGGTCACACCCTACATCCAACTGTATCAAGCTATCCATAGCCACACTATATAAATAAGTCATGTATCCCATGACCATGTTGCATGGTGAAGTAAAATAATCCAACATCCACACCATATATTCAAGTGTAGATCGAAAGGGAAAGATATAAGGTGTCATAATACCAAGGAATCCATGTTAAATATCTAGACCATGGAGTGCCAGATCCAAGGAGCTCGTCCAAGGCACCCCATCAAGTCCCATGGGAATCCCTAGTGGAAACTCAGTTAGGCAAGGGTTGGGGTCAAAGGTTCATTGCAATTTAAAGTCCTACGTGAGCCCAATGAAGCCGAATCCATGGGGTAGAAAGGCCCGAGGAATCCCACGGAATCAAAAACCAAGGGGAAAAGTCAACCTAAGGTGCCCACTACTGTGTTCCACATCCATGAAGAGCAATCCGACGAGTCTATCTAACCATTCAATCAAGCATTCACGTATTAAAATTAAGCATTCATTCCAAGTGAGTATACACACTCACATTAAACTGCACAATCCATGAGTATACCCACTCAAGCAAACCATATATCAAAACAAGCATATCGGCCTACCCTCCCATATAAACCATTTTACATTCCATTATCATTTTCATATTGGTATACTGATCCATATTATCCATTTAACACTCCAAACATTCAAAATAGACAAGTCATAATATGATATTCATTAATCAAGGAAGTAGTAAATCTCATAAACAGGCTATTCATTCTATCAATGCATTAACAAGATTCCTCTAACTAGTAAAGCACAAGAATACACCACTTGGTTGGTTCAAACTAGTACAAAAAAGTTATTTCCCCTAAGGCGCACCCATTGGGTGACATTGAAATGAACATCAGATGCCAACACACCCAAATGGAAGCTACGGGCTTCCTCACTAGGTTCAACTACAACTACGACAAGAAACTCGCTCAAAATGAGGACCCACCAGAATGTAAAACGAGCTTCATATCGGACGAATACCAAAAAATCACAAGAAAATCTAGAAAGAAAGTATAGACCATCTACCTTTCCTTGGTAGAAGACTACTCATCCTGTATCAATTCCTGATTTATCTTGGTTTAGAAGAAATCTGAAGAACGGATAAAGAACATGATAGTAGGGTATATGAGCCTAAATCCAAAGAGAATAGTTGTTGTTATGAATAATCAATAATGACTAAAAAGGAATTTATTACATACCGATGTAGTTCTAAACTGACAGATGATGCTTGAACCAGATTCTGGGTGGCTTCAATGTCTAGAAAACGGTTCTGGAGGGGTATAGGCTTCCAAAATTAGAGGAAAAACTTCTGTCTGTCAAAAATCGAATCTAATACTTCTTTTATATAAAACACCCTCTGGTAATGTACTTGGAGTGTACCGAAATTACACAGTATGTACCTCAAGTACACGAGATGTACTCCATGTTTATTTGTTTTCTGATCCAGAATGGATACACGTCGTGATCAGCCAGTACACAATGTGTATTCTAAGAACATGGCGTGTAGTCTAAGTACACAATGTGTACCTGGACTATAGATATAATTTAGAATTTTCCATGTTTATTTCCCAAAAACAACCCCACCTACCCACGACCCAACATAGGGTATATGACAAAAATAAATTTAAATATATTTAACCTGAAAAGAGGATCTTTACCTCAATAGAAACATGTGATCCTATGCCAATGATAACTTGGAGACACAAGGTGCTGAAAAATATGGAGTGAGGCCATCTCAACTTGGTGGAGCTCCTGGACAATATCGTCGAAGTGTTCTTGGATTTTTGGGTAAGCTTACCATCGATGATGGAGACAAAAATGCAGCATCCCAAAGGTTCGTCAGAAGCACATAACCTTCTCCTGGGTGAGGGACTCTGGAAAATTGACACTTTCAGTTGATATTGGATATAACAAATTGAGGAAATGGTACATTGTTACAATGTCCCAAAAACTTCTCATCTTTGACTCTGGATCTGACCCATGGTTCCCCCATCGATCGACTGGTGGGAAAATGAGGGACCAGTAATGGCACTAATGCAGAATGTTGCAGTGATAGAATGGTTGGTGGAGAGTAAAATTCATGAGTTGAAAAACCACTACATCTTTGGTTGTCTTCTAGATATTTCTCTGACTACATTTTCACATCCTTATATGATAGGTTACTGACCACTAATTCTCATGTAGGGGGACAGTTGTTGGAGGTGGATCATGCTAGTTCTCGTTATCTTCCAGTCGCTAGAGCAATTCTCTATGATCAATTGTCAAAGTAGATAATGATCCTAGTGATGATAGGGAGGATTTCATAGAAATACCTTATAAAGGATCAAATATTCCTCATATAGTATGTGGGTAAGGATAGATTCAAGGATTTGGTGCATATCAATTTTTAGGAGAACAAAACGGATGTGTCTAGTTCTTCCCTAGGTCCCTGACATAGAGGATTAGGGTGAAGGTTTCATCATCGTGTCACACTATGCATCAGTGTTTGAAAATAGGACTACTTTGACCATGGTTTGAGGCTTCTTAGGGTTCTTCCTCTGGTTTCGACGACCCTCCCACCTTCCCTGAGATAGTTCTTCAGAGTATGGTAGATTTTCAAAATGTGAATGACCTATACATGGAAAAGATGCAAATCACATGGGAAGATCTCAAATAGAACATGGGGAGGACAACCTTGAGTGAGAGTGTTAGAGTGGGGAGGACCTTATCTGGATCTAGTACGCCCATGGGGAGGGCCTCCATGGTGGATGTCTGTAGAACAGGGAGGACCTTATTGTCGGCTGGCTCGGGTAGCTTTGATACGATGAGGGTCTTTGTATTGATCATATTAGACATAAAGAATATCTTTGTGTCGACTGTAGATGAAGAGGGGAGGAACTCCATTATAGTGGGTAACAGGGTGAGGAGGATTTTTTGTGTTGATAACCTGATATGTGGGGGAAGATTTCATACCTAAGATCATGAGAACATGGAGGACCTTCATAACGGGTGTCAAGAAGATTTTGAAGACCTCCACTTAGACTAATGATGGTAGTATGGGTAGGAACTCATTACTAACAACATGAGTGGGGAGGACCCCCACCCGTTCTGGTGGCGGTACGAGAATGGAACTCTGTACTAAACGTCTTCATTGCATGTCGGCCCATGATGGATGATTCTTGCACCATTGAGTTGAATGGCCAACACAGCCTACCAACGGGGTGTCTAGTATCTCAATCTTGATAGGGATTTGTGGTTACCCTACTCTATAGTGATAGGCAGTTGATAACCCACATTAGTGGTGGCTTGGTCGACTGAAGATGTAGAAGATGATGACCCCTAGAAGGCATCCTCCTGAGCTTTCACATGATGTTGACATAGGGTCAGTCGAGCTAGGGATTTCTGAGAAAGGGTATGGACCACCTTCCCCCCAGTCTATGGGATTGGATGATGGTGATGATGTGGCTTGGTGGGATCCCTTATTGGCATCACCCTAGATGATGTCGAAACTGTGATGACTCGTACATCCCACAACTCATATATTTAATGTAGAGAGTCATAATAATTTTTTGGGGAGAGGCTCCCAAAATGATTAAATATCAGAGTAGGGAGTAGTGTCACCCCTCATGGACCCTTGGGGTAGTGGAGTTAGTGCTGCACAGAAGCCTCCAAATCTCGATGGGCCATATCTGTCATCAGGGTGATTCCCTCATGTTCGTATCATTGAACAAGAGTATCAATAACCCTCCTATGAATAAATTCAGAGGGTGATAACCCAATCCCTAAGCCTACGTGACTCAAACTCGATGTAGGAATCAAGGGAGGATAAGGTAATTACAATACATGAAATACATGCAAAGGGGAAATCAGTGGAGCCTCGAATGATGGACATATCATGAATTTTTCCCCTAACATGCGGATGTGCACTGAGGAATAGTTCCAAGAGTTTCCATGTTCTACTTGGACATGATGTGGTGGAGAAGGATGTGAATCATGTAACTGACATTTTGGGCTTAATGGGGTTGGTGTGATAATGGAGGATAACTATTGACCATGTTTGAAACACAACATCCATATCACGTTAGCCTGAAATGGGGACAAACAAATGAGCATCGACCACTGACCATATTCGCTATGCGGGATTTGTATAGATTTTTTTCCTAAAACCCTCGAGGACGTTGGCCCGTAATGGTAGGAGAGCCCTTAGGCCTGTCATCCATGCCATTTGGGGGTCCCTTTGGGTGTGAAAGGTGATGGAAGCCCTAATGATGGGGAACAAAAATCCTGGGAAATATGTGAAAGCTTGTCTGGGAAGAATCTGACATTCCAGGAGCTAAAACATAGTAACCTTGGGCACATTAGTGAATTGCTAAACAGGACTAAAGGTATCATCTCAAGTGTGGCCACTACTAGAAAAATACCCTATACCAAATATTTGAAACTGTTGGTATAGTCCTCGAAACCGTTTATATATCCTATACCAGTGGTTTGGAGAACCGTTGGCTAGTAAGTCGTGGGGATAGGTCTATAAAAATGGTTTTGGGAAAATAGTTGGTATAGACCTATAACAACAGTTTTCAAACCCATTAGTATAAGTAATATGAAAAATATATACCAATGGTTCCATAAAACCGTTGGTATATATATTTCAAAAAAGAAGCATTCTGTTGGTTTTGATCCCAGTTCCTCTAGTTTATGATTGAATGACCTAACCAATAACCTACCATGACTTTTGTGAACATAATTTCATAAATATATATATTTATTATCATAAATATTTTAAATTTTTATTTATATAATGTTCTCTGTATGAAAATTCGATAAAAAATAAATCTTATTATACCAACGGTTGTCAAAACCATCAGCATACACCTATACCAATGGTTTTGAGAACCGTTGGTATAGATTCTTTGATTTTGGTACCTATACCAATGGTTTTGGATAAACCGTTGGTATTGGGGGGACCTATACCAACTATTTGGGGAAAACTGTTGGTATAGGGTATCTATTATGGATCTATACCAACGGTTTGGCCAAAACCTTTGGTGTACGTCCCAAAATAAGTGACCAATACCAACATTTTCCCCAAACCATTGCTATAAGTCCCCCCTATACCAAAAGGTTGTCAAAAACCATTAGTATATGTCCAAATTAGTGACCTATACCAACAGTTTTGGCCAAACTGTTGCTATATGTCCATATTAGTGAACTATACCAACATTTTTCCCAAAACCTTTGGTATAGATCTTATTTCCAATAGTGGGCCGATTTGAAAAGACAAGTGTAGCACAAGGGGATGGAAAACTCTCAAGAGGATGAGGTAAATGGAATGGTTGTTACAAAACCCGATGTGAATGAGGACATAATCCCATACCACACCATATATTCCTCTCTCTGGGGGAGTGCAAGACAAGGGGCCAAAAAGAGAGGAAGGTTTCTAAGAGATGGGGATGGACCTAAAGTCTATACGTTTGGGCGGTCCTACGTATCCCATGAGGATGGTAATCAATCCAAACATAGTTCTTAAAGGGATTAATTTTTAGTTTATCATCATGAAGTAAGGACACAAATGGGTGAGATACCCCACATACAGGAGGTGTACGAAACGGTGTGTAATCCAGTGTGAATGAGGACATAATCCCATACCACACCATACAACCCTAAGTGAGAACCTGGACCGGGGGCACAAAAAGGCCAAGGGTCCTGAGCCTGGGCCTTAGATGGAAAGTCCTATCTGGTTTGAAGTTTAACTTCTTTCAATGATGACGATTATGAATAAGGTATCTCATCCGAGGATGTGTATGACACAACGAGTAACCCGACGTGAATGAGGACATAATCCCATACAACACTGTACAATCCCTTAAGAGTTAAGACTTATGCTAGGGGCCTGAGATTGGGCACATGAAGCATAGAAAGGACTATGCTGGTAGCATGGATGATAAGTTATAGGTGGGATGTCTCAAGGGGATATGTGGGGCATGGAAAAATAGCCTGATGTGAATGAGGACATAATTCTGCTCCACACCACACAACCCTAAATGAGAGCATAGGCCAGGGGATGGAAAATTTTAAGGGGCCTGAGGCTAGGCATCCCAGTTAGTGGTATCCATACAACCTCTTGTGCGGTTAGCGCCTCATCATAACTCCTAAGCCTACATGACCAGTGATTGGTGTGGGAAACAAGGAGCCTGACTCAAATCTCCCTGTCATATAAGGGTCTAATAGCTGGCATTGACCGAAGGGAGTTCATCACTGGGTGATACAATTGGGAGGAATGAAGCACTACACTCAATGTTTGGGACATCTTGGGGTGGCTCTAATGACAAATGATATCTATTGACCATGTTCGAAACACAGAGTCCCTATAGTGACCTGGATTGGGGACAACAAATTGGCACCAACCACTGACCATATTTGAAAAGCAGGACTTGTATCAGTTAGTTGTTCAACATCCTTGAGGGCGTTGGCCCAAAGCAGTTGGGGAGCCCTTAGGCCTATCATCCTTTCCCTTCGGGGTCCCTTTTGGATGGGAAAGATAATGGAGTCCCAATCAAAGGAGTGGGTGAAGCATAGTTTTACCCATCTATGAATGAGGAGAACACCTCTAAGGAGTGGGACGTATAGAGGGATTGAGATGAGCTCAACATGAATTTGGGTAAAATTCTGCACCACACCATATTTCTTGACCCGAGGGATGCTTCTGGCGTTTGGGCTGGTCCAACAGATGAAATGTCTGGGAATTCCTACGTATCCCACGAGGATGGGAATCAAGTCATACGTAGTTTTCGAAGGCCATGTAGTTTAGTGTCGTATGGTGAGGACATGGGAGGATAGAAGAACTATGAGTGGAAACATGGTGTGATCATCGTAATATTGACATGAGTGGGGCTATGGAAGGCTACACTACACCATGGTCCTACAAGAGAACTACACCCACAGTGAATAGTCAGAGAAAAGAGTTTGGGGGCCAGACTCAAGACGTAACGTCTGAGCATGCCTACATATCCCATATAGATGGGAATCAAGCCATACGTAGTTCTAAGTGTGCAGTTTAATGTCTTGCAGGAGGATATATAGTTTAACGTCATGTGTGATGAATCATTTTTGGGTTATGTAGGACCGTATAGTTTAAGGTCATGCAAGACCATCATGTAGTTTAGGGTCATGCGGGATTGTACAGTTTAAGGTCATGCAGGACCATCATGCAGTTTAGGGTAATGCGGGACCATACAGTTTAAGGTCGTGCAGGACCAACATGCAGTTTAGGGTTATGTGGGACCTTACAGTTTAAGGTTGTGCAGGACAAGCATGCAGTTTTGGGTCATGTTGGACCGTCCAGATTAAGGTCGTGAAACACCAGGATATAGTTTAGTGTCATTAAAGACCATCCAGTTTAAGGTCGTGTAGGACGAGCATGCATTTTAGGGTCATGCAAGACTATCCAGTTTGAGGTTGTGCAAGACCATCATGCAGTTTAGGGTCATGAGGGACAGTCCAATTTATGGTTGTGCAGGAACATCAGTCTCAGACAACGTATTGCTCAAGGAACTTGGCATTGCTAGGAGGCGTTATACGCTCACCATCCATGGTCACCACGGAGTATGCACCATTGGGGTAAACCCTGTGAATTATGTAGGGTCCTTCCCATTTGGGAACCATCTTGGATGGTTTCATGCCAGGGATAATTGGTTTCCGGAGGGCCAATAGCAAGTCACCTTGCAAGACGGAGCATAGACAAACTCTCTTGTTGAATGCCCTAACGATCTTGTTCTGGTGTCTTTCCATATTGTGCAGGGCACGAAGCCTATTTTCATCAAGTGCATCCAATTTAGCAAGACAAATTTCAGTTACTTTATCTGGCGCCTGATGGTCATAGACCGACGTATGTAACGAAGGCAGCTAGATCTCGATGGGCAGGACGACCTCAGCTCTGTACACTAGGGAATATGTGTTCACCTAGGTGGAATTACGAGTCGTTGTTCAATAAGACCAAAGGTTGTTGGGGAGCTTGTCTAGCCAACTCTTCTTATTCTGACCAACCATTTTCTATAAAATTTTTGAGAAGGTTTTGTTGAATGCCTTGATCTGTCCATCGTCCTCTGTGTGATAGCCGGAGGTATGGTTCGAATGAATGTTGTACTTGGGGTACAATTTCTTCAGCTCGGCTGCTCGGATATTAGAGTCGTTAATGGTGAGGATGGAGTGAGGGACTCCAAACCGGTATATGATATTGGATCTCATGAAGTCAAATATGGAAAAGGCCTTAACCTCTTTGAGTGAAACTGCTTCTGCCCACTTGGAAAATAAATCTGTAGTAGTCAGGATGAACCTGCATTGGCGATCTATCGCCGGTGGATATGGTACCACAACATCGAGTCCTCATACCGCAAATGGGCAAGAGTACTTGGTTTAGTGGAGAGGTTTTGGCGATCGATGCATGAAGTTAGCATGAATTTTTCTTGTGTGACATCTCTTGGAGAAATCGATGCAATCATGGATCATGGAGGGCCAGAAGTACACCAGTCTTTGGATCTGATGAGATAGCTCCAACCCAGTATGGTGGGCACCGCACAAACCAATATGAACCTCTTGAATGACCTGAGAAATCTCGACTCCTTAGATTTAAAAGAGGAGAACACCATGAAACATGTGCTTGTTGAGGGTCTGCTCAAGATTGGGACCATTCTGGAGGGTAAACTACAGTGTGTGACGTCGTACTTGCTCGCGTTCGGCCCGATTTGCTGGGAGGTAACCATTTTGGAGATACTTGAAAAAGGGGGATCTCCAGTCGGGGGTCACTTCAACCATTGCATCCGAGGAACAGAGGTATCCTGATGTGGAGGCTCCGGTGGTAAGATGACTTACCCACATGCCATCGTCATCATCTGGGGTGATGGGAGCAATGACTCTCTGATGTTCCATGTGTATAATTAGGTCATCCTGCTCGGGTTCTACAAGTGATGCAGCCAGGCTGGCCAGGGCATCATCTTGATCGTTCTGCGATCGAGGGACATGAGTAACTTCTAGATGAGATGAGAACCGGGCCATTAGCTGGAGAGTGCATTCCAATAATGGTACGATCTCTGGCATTCTGACGACATAGTCACTATTGATTTGCTTGATGACTAGTTCAGAATCCCCTTTCACATGAAAATGGGGCACATCGATCTCAAGGGCCAGCTTGAGGCTAGTGATAAGAGCCAGATACTTTTCTTCATTGTTGGTGCAACCTTTTGACATAAGGAATGAATATGACAGAATAGCTTGAGCTGGGGTAAAAAATATAATAATCAGGCCTACTCTATTGAGTCTGGGATCCTTGAGCCTCTTTCCGGTGGGACACCAGGAGGCACCATCAAAGTGCATTTGCCAACACGGGATGACCTGATCTACTGAGAGGATTGCCTCATCAGAAAAATCCAGGTCCAGGGACTGGTCCGAGGGGGTTGGATGGGCAACAAGAAACTTTTCCAATGGTTATCCCTTGATAGCCTCCTGAGGCAAGAACCTGATGTCCTACTGATAGAGGATTACTGCCCACCGTGCTAGTAGGCCTGTCAGCATGGGATGAATCAGGATATACATCATAGTGTCTACCTAAGACACCAGCTATACCTCGTGGTGCTACAAGTAGTGTCGCAACTTCTTCATGTCAAATACCAGCACGATGCAACTCTTTTTGATGGGGGGGTATCTAGTCTCTGTATCAATAATCATATGACTAAGGTAGTAGAAGATGTTATCCTTCCCCTCAATGATCTTTTGGGTGAGAAGGGCGCCGAGAGATCGTTCTAGGGTAGTCACAAAAAGGACCAGCGGCTTTTCGGAGATAGGTGGCATCTGGACCATAGGATGGAGCAGATACTGCTTGATTTCCTCAAATGTGGTATGGCACTCTGCGTCCCATTAATAGGTAGTGCATTTCTTCATGAGTAGGGAAAAGGGATTACACTTACCATCCAGATTCCCAATGAATTGGCGTATGTAGGATAAGTGGCCTTGGAAACCTTGAAGCTTCTGAATATTTCTAAGGGGATTCATCTGGATGATTCAATTGATTATCTATGGGTCTCTCTCGATTCCCTTTTACCAAACAACAATGCTAAGAAACTTCCCAGAGGTGACCCCAAAGGCACATTTCAATGGATTCATCTTTAAGTGGCGAGAACGGAGGAGGAATAACACCTTCTCAAGGTCTTTGATATGGTCCTGGCACTAGTGGGATTTGACCACTAGATCATCCTTATATCAATCCACCAATTTCATGAGGATTGGCTTGAATATGCGATGCATGGCCTACTGATAGGTGGCACCTTTATTCATTAAACTGAAGGGCGTGACTTGGTAACAAAACGTATCTTGTGGTTCCCTGAAAGATGTGGACTCCTCATCCCTTGGGGACATTCAGATCTAATTGTATCTAGAGTAACCTTCCATGAAGGAGAGGGCTTGAAACCTAGCCATAGCATTGATCAACAATTCCATCATAGGAAGGGGAAAATCATCCTTTAGATAGTGACGGTTGAGATTGCAGAATTCGATGCAGACTCTGATATGTCTTTTCTTCTTCCTGACTGGCACAATGTTGGCCATCCATTTGGGGTACTTGACCTCCATAATGAAGTTGTCCCTGATGATCTTTTCAACTTCAGCCTCGACCATGGAACATTGCTAAGGGTGCATTGTTCTGAGAATATTCTTGAACCCGCGATGATTTTCCGAAAGACTGGGGTGGTGGATGGGTACCTGAGGATCTAGTCCTGGAATCTCGTCATAACTATAGGAAAACACGTCACTATACTATTTAGGTAAGTCCACATACCATTGTTTCTCCTCAGGGGGCATGAAGGCACTGATCAATGTGGGTCTTGGATCTGCCTCACTACCATGGTTCACATGTACCATTTCATCGACTGTGGTGGAGACACCCTCTTCAAAGGTGGGGGGAGCTTCCTCCAAATCTTCTTCTTTTCTTGAAGAGGAGGGATCTCCAGCAGGAGAATCATCCTCTTGTTTGGCAGCCCCCTATGAGAGGCAGGTTCTAGCCTGGGCAGCATTGGATAACATATCAGGAGATTCACGTGCCGCCGAAACCATATCAATAAAGGCTGTCAATCCAATTATATCTGGTCTTCAACCAAAGGGGCCACGCTTGATGATATAAAATAAATAGTGGTGTGTCGGCTTGATTCAATTAATTAAAGCCCAATGAAACAGAAAATTATTATGTACTTCCATTTCCATGGGGCAGACATCCCGATACCTTACAAGGGTAGGAGGCTCCGGGGTCACCTAGGCCAGATTTGGGTAGGAGTACGAGGTGATTTTCCACCATCACGTGGACATGGGGATATTATTCCCACTTGTAACAGAGACAAAAAAAAAACATTTCCCCATGTCGGGGTCACTCCCTCCAATCGATGGATCAGGAAGACGTAGGTGTTGTCCAGACCTGCCCAGGGGTCATTTGCAACCGCGACAGGTTCGACCTCACTGGCCTGAATCTGCTTGTCCTTGCTCTTTTAATAGTCGGAATCTTGGTAGAAGGTTTCACTAGAGGCAAAAGGATATGTTTCACCTTGGATAATTACTACTCGACCATTAAGGGAGTACTTGAGAAACTAGTAATACAACGAGGGAACCACCACGTGTAGGTGGACCCATGGTCTGCGAATCAATGCATTGTACGTTGTGTCTTGGGAGACAACCATAAACTCAGTGTTGGCATCTAGGCCACCAAACTGAGTCTCCAAATAGATCATACTGACTGGGGTTTTATCTATCCTGTCGTATCCCTAGATTCATAAATCGGAGGTATTCTGGTCAACTTCGGACAACCCCAACTTCTGCAGTGTCCGTTTTGGGATAAGGTTAATCCCGGAGCCGGTCTCGACAAGACAACGGCGAACCTCCACACTGTTAAATTGGTCGGTGATGTACAGTGGGTGGATTTTCCCCTATATGGGAGAGCCTTTATCTTCTCTAGAGAACGAAATGATGGCCTGACATTCAGTGTTCTCGACTGCTTCAGTATGAAAGGCTTCCGAAGCTTCTACCTCCATCTCAAAATAGAGGGGGCTTCTTAAAACCTCAGTGAGGGCCTCATGCATATATAACTACAGGATAAGGGCATCAAGGATGGAAAGCCTCTCTGGGATGCTATCATGGTTCTTTAGAACATCATACTTCTGTGCCAGGTGTGAACTTCTGCTTACTAGAGGCCGCTCTGTGACAAGAGGCATGGCGGCCCCGACCGGCTGGGGCGACGCCTGACTGGTGCTAGGAATATCCTGATGCTCACTAGTCGAATCCCATAGAGTAGCTACTGGATGAGTGCAGGATGACTGAGACTGTCCTATATCAGGGAGAGGCGGGTCACAACATGGTCGAAGTGGCTCTACCTGATCCAGTAGCACAAACAATGGTAGAGGTAGGCCCGAGGACACCAGATGAAGAGCCTACGCATGTTTAGTTTTACGCTGGGCCTGCTGTCTAGTCTCAAGGGCGTGCACAACATGGATGGAGGTTCCAACTGATTTGCCTCGACTAACGATGTAGTTGTATCTCTACCGACACTGGAATTAGCAGGGGATGTTGGGGAGGTTTGTTTGGTGGTCCCCGTCGTCGGGAGTCATATAAGTATTTACCAACTCCACGCTATTAACCAAATCATACCCTTCACTATCACTTGAAGAGTCAACCATCACTGGGTGGATTCTGGGAGGAATCCCCATCTCAGGAGGCATGAAGTCACTGAGAGTGCAAGGCGATGATGGCATTGGTGGGGAGTGTTGCTTTCCCATGTGCTGTCGATGCTTGCTCTTCTTGGAAGAGGGCAGCGGAGATGACGATGGAGAAGTAACAGCTGCATCTTCTGAAGGCTCTAGATATTTCAGGGGTGCACGAATGATACCATGTTCATGAGAAACCTTTTTGTGAGCCATCCAGTTTTCATACTTCTGGGACTCGCTGTTGGAAACCTGCTGCCACTCACCTTTACTGTCATTGCTGCTATCTGGACTTACGACGACACATGCGAATTGTGCTAGGGCCGAGCCCAACCGGACAATATTTTTATTGACCTGGTCTTGAAGCCTTTCTTTTAACACATAACACTACTTGAGGGTGTGCCCCATGATTTGATGCAAGGGGCAGTTGATGGGGCGATCCGTGAGGTTCGCCTCTTCTGGCCTTCTGCACTCAAGGAAATGCACAATCCCCTATTCCAATGCACTTTGGAAAGAGTTGGGGACCAGATTATCATTGAATGAGTAGGTCCGGTTTCTCCATATAGAAATGGGGGATTTGGGGCCTGGCCTTGACGAGGAGCTGAGGAGCCTGTCGAGGATGCGGGGATCAGTTGTCCCGCCTAGGTGGTGGTGGCACATTTCGTAGGGGCACCTGCAGATTTTGAGGAAGCCGATGCTGATCCGGAGGCTATTCCAATGGTGGTGGGCCTCTACGAGGTTGTAAAGGATGCTCCACTGGTAATAACTATAGCTATATGGGGACCTCTATTTGTACCACCACGGTGGGCTCGGCTTTGACAGCCCTCCTAGTGGGAATTACCGGAGGTAACAGACGTTTCTGGATGGTCTGTTGTTGGGATTCTTCCAGGCGCTGGGCCTTATCAGAGAAGTCTCTGAATCCTCTAGGGTATTTCTAGTTTATCGGAGAGGGAACCAGCTCTGTCTTGACATTTCCTACACACATCATCATTAATTTCTTCTAAGTCAGTGGCATGTCAAGGGAATATGTAAGCCCTTGACACCAAGCGATGAAGTCCACAACACGCTCATCAGGCCTTTGTTCTCACTTGAAGAAGTCCGCAATGCTCATTTTTTTTGTGGTGGAATTGAACTGGTAAAGGAATTTCATGCGAAGGTCCTCCCAGCTGGTTACGAATCTGATGGGAAGCTGGTTGTACTAGATTAATGTCAGCCCCTCAAATGTCTAAACAAAGCAGCATAGCTTGGAAGCCTCCTGCTGCACTGGAGTCCCTAACATGGGCCCACACCATGAGTTGAAGTGGGATAGTTGATGCGGTGGGTCCCCCATCCCATTAAAGGGGGAGAATGTGGGATTCTTGAACCTCATAGGGGTTGGCATATCATCCACCCATTCTGGAAATGGATTTCCATCAGGCAGGATTTCCACCTGTCATGTTTCCAATGCCTCAAGGCGGGCAATGAGTACCGTCATTGGATGATCTGGGAAAGGGTCCCTATCTTGATGGGGGATGCCTAACCATGAGCGCATTGGTAGGTTCGTCAACACGGCAAGAAATCCTAGCGGCTCGTGGAGCGTTTGGCGGCACGACCCTTGGGGCGACCGAGGGAGCCTGAGTTGAGTCCCTTGGATTTTCACATCTTTCGGGAGGGTTTGGTGAGACATACCATGCCCTATTTCCATAGGTTTTGGCCTCATCCATGTCTATTGGGGAAGGACGATCAGGGTCGCCTAGATACAGCTTGCCGAGGAGAAGTTGTTCCTACCCCTGCTGCCCTGGCCTAGGATTACCGTAGTCCGACCGTCGCTCAACAGCATGTTCAACCAAGAGATTATTGACCAAGTTCTTCTGATAAGAAAGTTTATGGAGTAATGTGGCCTTCTCAGGGTCTTCTTTCGTCTTCTGCGCTGAGGTAGATGGGTCAGAGTGATTGGCAGCACCGGTGCGCTCTTTACCCTTACCGAAATTTTGGATGAGTACTAACACCTCGATGGGTGCAGGGAGACCTAGTAGGTTATTCTGTTGGAGAGTAATCCTCTCTGATTGGTCCAATTGTTGTGGAACTCCCTCGGGTGGGTAAGTCCCCATTAAGAAGCTCCTACTCATCCTCCTTGTCCACTATGTTGGCCATGTGGACTGTGACCCTTCCTTGGGGAATGTCCTCGATATCGCCTAGAAAGTCAGGATGCTGCTGGATATGACTAAAGAGGAGGGTAGCATACTTCCCCCAGCCACAAATTTTCATGTGGGGGGATTCCTCCTTGGTTATTTTGTAGAGTACCTGAATCTCAGAACACATTGTTGTTCGAGGGCATTAGGGAAGCCTGGTGACTCGGGGCGCTGGACCACATGGAGCGCAACCTGATTGACTATAAAAATTTGCTCGCTAATGTCTCCAAAATTCTCTTGGCTACTGGGATAAACAAATCTCTGATGATGAAGGAAAAAGTGCATCGCCCAGAGGGTTTGTAAGAAACATTCAACCTCCTTTGGGGAGGGGGATTCTGGTTCATGAAAATTCGGCGCTGCCATGGGCTAGAGCATCTCGGGGAACTGGTCCACTGTGAAGATTTTCCATAAGATCCTTGGCACGGAATTAGGTTCTGGACCTTTATTTACCCATTCTTCAACTAGGGGTGGATGAGGAATTGGTAGTGGTACTGAGGCAGACTGCTGGGAGCTCAGACTGGCCAATGGAGAGTATAGTGAGCGGGCTGACTGGCCGCCGAATCTCAGACTATCCTCCGAAGGCTGTAGCGACCTAGATGTTACGTCATGGTAAGATGGGCTGATGCCCACATTCCCTAGCCCAGGGGCTAGGTCCACTGGCGATAGGTCGCGTTTCTGCTAGGTTTCCATTTTCCTCGAGAATAGTCCTTTGTGATCCCTTGTCGTGGTAGAGAGTGATTCTGGTGACTACGGTGGTGATCGCTCAATTTTGACCTACATAGTCACCGTATTTTCATCCTCCTGGATATTCTGAAAGAGGGAGGTAGGAATCTGATGGACCTCGCATTCCAGGAGTACTAGGCTGATGCAGCTCATTCCTTTCCCATCTCTAGACTCGGATTAGCAGGAGGAGGGTTCCCGTGTTTAGTCATGCTCCACTTTAGAGTATGAGAATCATAATGGTTTAATCTCTGTATGGTCCTTCCATGAATTCTTCTAATGATGGCGATGGCACGCCTTCCGGCCCCTGGGTGGCTGCTCAGGACAAGGCTGATTTCTGACACGGGGTCCTTCAACAGCACTAGTGCTGAGGTGGAGAGGGTTTCCACCTGAGTAAGCCGGGGTGCAAGGATTATCATGACAAATGTCAAATGTTACATGGGGAGGACCTCCATGGATAGCGCTGGAGCGGGTAACTCCTTCACTAGAAATGGTCGGAGCATTGGGAGGACCTCCATGCTTGTTTCCCCTGGTGAACTCAGTATGAGGAGGGTCCTTGTACCAGTCTAGTTGAACATAGGTAGGACCTTCATGTTGGGTGCTAGTGAGGTGAGGCTAGCCTTCACCCCTCTGGTTGCCGAGGCGATAGGACACGGGGAGGATCCCTATGTCATAGAGAGACCAGATGTTCAATGTCCCTACACCGGCGGTCGGGGGCAGGAGGAATGACTCCATACCATGTGTAATGGGCACAAGAGAGACTTCCTTACCGAGTGTCACCGCCATGGGGAAGACCCTCATTTGGATTGAGGGTAGAATGGGGAAAACCTCCTTGTCGAGCCTCAAAGCGGGGAAGGTCCATTCTCTCCATGGTAGTGGTACGAGGAGGACCTCCATACTAGGTGACATCACTGCGGGTTAGTTTGCGGCAGCCAGTACTTGTGAGTGTGACCACAAGAGTCGACCCAGCATACCCATTGGGAGGTTGGGGCCTCGATCCTGGTCAAGCATTTAGGTGACCATACTCAGTGTTTATAGGAAACTAAGGGTATGCATAGATGGTGGCTCGGGCCACAATATCCATTGACGTTGACACCCCTTGGCCGACGTCCTCAGCTTGCGCCCGACGCAAGCGTCAGGTCGAATGTACCAGAGCTGGTGGTGCAGGTACATGGATGACCTACTCCTCATCCAGTAAGACCGGGTGGTGGCACTGATGTGTTCAGGTGGGAAAACTAGCTGGGATCCCATGGAATGGGACTCTAACCAGGCTAGGCCGAACTTCACCTACCTCATCAGCGTAAGGTAGGGATTTGTCTAAGAATTCTAGGGAGAGGCTCCCAAAACAGTTGTATGGCGGTATAGGGAGCAGTGGCTCCCTGAATGGCCCTCAGGGGTGGTGTTGGCGATGAGGCATAGAAGCCTCTAGATCCAGACGGTCCATATCCCATGTCGGGATTACTCCCTCCTCCTCATAACAGCACATGAGGTCCTTGATTACCCTTCGTTGGATAACCTCATATGGGGAGATGGGGTGTGGACACCCTGTGGCCATGGGTGTAAAGGCCATCATGGAAGCGGTGGAACCACGTGATAATGTTGTGTTCATAATGCCCCTGCCCCTGCTTCAACATGTAGGAGGTGATCGCATTCCATGTGCAGCAACCTAATTCCTGAAAGCAGGGAGATTAACTCGTCAGTGCTGAAAGAAAAAGGAATCGATGACCAAATCCCCAACATCATTCGATCTTCCATGACCGGTAAGAGGGATCCACACTGACAATGTCTCAGAACAGGATTTCCAACATTCTACTACCCCAACTTCTGGTGAGTTTCACGCCAGGCCCCCTATAAGCTTAGCGGGACCCGACGCCGGATAACTGGATCCGATGACATGTCAATCCATTGATGCCTAGAGCACTACTAATCTACATATTGAGGATAAAAACTTCACCCTGGGTTCAACATTTTTATTTCTGATGCTTTCATCGGGGTGCGCGAATCCATCTGGTTGAGTAAGAAAGGCATGGTTTTGTTTCCCCACATTCCCACATTCCAAAGGCAGGTGACATCCGCTCCTTGTTCAGGTACATTTTCTCCATTATTGAAATATAATAATGGGATGTCGGTTCATCCTTCCTTGGATTCCTCCTCGTAACTCGTCACCTAGTCCGAGTATCCCTTATAGACATAAGACATTGTTCATGAATATCATCCCAGGGTCATATCTTCATGGACACTAGTTAATTAGATTGCTTCTATCCAGACATTCGAAAAGGTTGAGTCAGGGAAGCATCCTTTGGTTTGGGGAGTAGTTATGTTGGATATCACTAGCATGTCTAGACGTTGGGGCATTAGCGCGTCTGGGTTTCTTCCCCTTATTATAGGGCTTCTCAAGGGCAAGTAAGCCCGATGCATCCCACATCAAACGCGTCGAATCATATGCCATTGGCCTGTATTTGAGGTCTACCTCAGCTTCCGATGTTTAACACAAGGTATTCTACAAGTTTAACATCTAGTGGAGATAGATCGGGATGATCAGAACACTAACTAGAGTGGATCATATGGGTGAGACCCCTGGAGGGAACACCAATGTTGGGGTCAACATGTGGTTGGGTTCCCGATTACTGTTAAATGGAATCGGGAATGGGGTGGCATGATCCCCCTGGGATGTGGCAGCCCGGGTATGAATCAAGATGGATGATGGAAGGTTCCGTGAAGTGGATGGTGAATTGGATGGAACTGTTATGAGAATGGCGATGGTTTTGGGCTAGATCCTCAAAGAGGTTTCCTACTTATTCCTGTGGTAGGGAATCAAAGTCCATATAGTTCATCTGACAATGGCTTACTGACGATTGGGGTTTTCAATGGCTTACAACTGGATGAGGTCACTACGGCTTACCGCTGGTTAAGGATGTCAATGGCTTACTACCGAATAGGGATGTCAATGGATTACCACTGAACAAGGATGTCAATGGCTTACCGCTGAACAGGGATGTCGATGACATACCGCTGAATAGGGATGTCAATAGCTTACTGCTGATTTAGGTCACAACAGATTACTATGGGATGGGGTCGAACCGACCTGAAGATTTTCAGGATGACCAGTGGCTGGTGGGCTTGAACCTCATGGAGGCTTCTTACATAACTTTCCTTAACAAAGATCAAAGACCACGAAGTTCATGTAGGTTTTGTGTGCAACGGTTTACCACTGACTGGGGAAACAATGACATATCGCTGATTAGGGCCCATAGTTTAGCGTCGTGTAAGATAGGGGCGAACCAACGTGAAGGGGGTCGGAGTGACCAGTGGGTGGTGGGAATGAACCTTACGGTGTCTTCCTTTGTACCTTGACTTAGTAAGGATCAAAGACCTCGTACATCAATTGGGGGTTGGTGAACCGATGTGAGGGGGGTTGGAGCGACCAATGGGTGGTGGGATTGAACCTCAGGGAGGCTTCCTATGTACCTTGCCTTATCAGGGATAAAATACCTCGTATTTAATGTGGGATGGGGCTCAGTGCACTGATGCGAGGTAGTCGAGACCAATGGTTTTTGATCTTGAACCACATGGAGTCTTCTGACGTAGCATGCCTTGGTAAGGATCAAAGACCTCATTTTTCGAAATATGCGGGAATTTGGGGCTTATGCTCTGAGGAAGCCCAAGGTGTTGGTGAACCGACGTGAAGGGGGTCAGAACAACCAATGGGTGGTGGTCTTGAACCTCATGGAGGCTTCCTACGTACCTTGCCTTGGCAAGGATCAAAGTCATCATAGTTCGGAAAATGAGGGCATTTGGGGCATACACTCTAAGGCAGCCCAAGGTGTTGGTGAACCGACGTGAAGGGGGTTGGAGTGACCAATGGGTGGTGGGGTTGAACCTCATGGAGGATTCCTATATACCTTTCCTTGGTAAGGATCAAAGTCCTCATAGTTTAGGTATGGGTGTGGGGATTACACTCTAGGATTCCCATGGTTTTGGTCTTGGTCGGTGCTTGCTCTAAGCCCACGTGAGTCATTCTCGGTGTGAGAAACAAGAGGCAGTAGATACCTAATGATCACATCGTGAAAGGTGCATCCATGGGAAGTGGAGTGGGGATTACGAATGGTTATCATCCCAAAGAGGAAATAGTGCTTACGCATTGTCCATATCCTAGATAGGAAACAGGGGTTTACGCTTGGTTAGCAACCCAAAGATATTGGGACTTACTCTAAGATAGAGGCTGGAATGGTGACGAAGCCCAGTGGGAGAGGGACTGGCCATCCAGTAAGAGAGGAGGAGAAAGGGTGCTACCTCCTGGAAGAAATTCTAGGGGCTTACACCAGGGTGGTTGACCTTTCCCCGTGAAGGATGCATGGGGGGAAGTCATAGTTTAACGTCTTATGCTGAGGATGAGGGTTCTTGGTAGTTTAATGTCCTGTAGCTCAGATGCGTTGGGTTCACTCCACACACATAGAACTTACATGAATGGTGCCTCCTGCCCCTTGGGGAAGGTAATGCCTCAATAATGCCATGGATAGGGGGTCTCATGGAGAGCACCATTAGATGGGTTCATGTTATCGTGGCTATGTGAAGAAGCAATAACCATTAGATTGCCTATGTGAAGAAGCATGAGGTGAAGCAATGCAATGGGCAGTGTCATCCAACGGACTTTGAAATTGCTTCAGGTGATCCTAGGAGGTTGCATGGGAGAGGGAGTTGCAGAGCAAAGGGGTTTATGAGTAGAGGCATCGTAGAGCTCCAGTGCTCCATGCAATGGAAGGGCTTCATAAAGGTTCATGATTCATGAAGTGAAGTGTCCTACCCTAGGGATAGGGAATATGTGCTTATAAGAGGTGATTCACGAAGTGGAATTCAATTCAGGAAGAAAATCCCTACAAAGCATGGGTGCCTTGTTAAGTAAGGTCATGTGAAGAAATGTGCTTCACGAGGCACAGTGACTCTGCCTCATCATTTGAGTGATGTGTATAT
Organism: Viscum album; assembly: GCA_963277665.1. NCBI lineage: Eukaryota > Viridiplantae > Streptophyta > Magnoliopsida > Santalales > Viscaceae > Viscum > Viscum album. Next base: position 170,745,336 of record OY728119.1, on the reverse strand, counting down.
GGGGAGTGCTTCATGAAGAATAAACGCTCTATGATGACTTGAGTCCCTGTGGTGATCTCCTTCCTTCATGAAGGCCCATGGGATTCGCTAAAGGAATCCCTCTTGAAAGAGGTGGTGAAAACAAGGAAAAGGGGAGGCACTTCGCAGAGAAAAAGTACCTTGGGAAGCTCATGGTTCACAGAGAAGAAAGTGTTTCACGATTCGAGAGCCGAGAAGGTGAAAGGTATTATGATCGGTGCTTTGGGTATGGGGGGAGGCCAGTATTTATTGGCAAGAGGAACTGCGAAGCTGAGCATGATCGGCACAAATATGGAGCTTGCTCCGCGATGGGCTCGCGAACGTCAAAGGATCTCATGGAGAATCCCGCCTTTTGGCTTCACTGTAAGAACCCGGATCTTCTTTTCAGGTATGTTTTTTCTTTTTCAAGAGTTTTTGAGAAAATAGGAGTTTCTGGAAATTTTTGAAGTACACACCATGTACTTCATTGTCGCTTGAGGTCGTGTGTCAGTCGTGTCATGACCACACACACAACCATGTAGGGGTGATGTGGAGGCCACTTCAAGCGGAGTACGGAAAATCATAGTACATGTCATGTACTCCAAAAGTACACACCGTGTACTTTCTTTTTTTTCATTAAACACATCAGGGCGGGGTCTAACGGACAAAAACATCTTCTTTTAGCTTTGGTTCATCTGAGAGCAAGGGTACAACCGTGGATCTTATCCAAGCCCCCGATTTTCCATTTGTTCTCTGAATAGACCGCCTTCGATTGTGTTGGAACCATAACAGTAAGATCTTCCTTCTTCTAGAGCATTGTTTTCCAGTTACTCCCCTTTTCCAAGTTATCCTGGGTTAAATGTTGTGGACATTTTCGTAGATCTACGACATTCTAAAGATATTCAAGCCTTGTGGTTCAAGTATATCGATCTCCTAGCATCAAGGTAGGTGGTTTGTTCCTTTCCATTCAAATTCCTTGAGTTTTATATTCAAATTCCACCAATACCCGTGAACGGGGTATTGCGGGTTTATTGTTTTTCCCCTGTTGTTTTCCTACCTTGCTTGTATTATTGTGTAGAGGTTTTTTGGATATGTATAAAGATAACTTCTATGATTGGATGTTTTTCCCATGCCTTGTCCTGTTTACAGCCTTTTAGTCTTGTTCAGCCTATTGGCTGTTATACCTGTTTTCCATGCCTTGTGACCGTAGGATGGATTGTTGTTCCCCGACATTGCTTGTTATGCTCTAGACTGGTTATCTAAGTAGCTCTGTAGGTTTACTTTGGCCTTATAGCATTATTATTCACTGACTAGCATGAGACTATGAGAACCTGGTGCTATAGACTATAAGGGGAGGACCTATTGAGATTCCTAGAGAGTCGTGGACATTATAGACTATAGGGGATGGACTGAGTGAGCTTCCCAGAGATTCCTAGATATTATAGACTATAAGAGGATTGACCAAGTGATCTTCCTCAAATATTCTTGATCTTTTTAGACTACAGGGGATAGACAGAGTGAGCTTCCTCAGAGAGTCTTTGTTTGTGTGCTTTTCCTTAAACCATTCTAGGTTATAGGAGGAAATGACCGAGCGAGATTCCTCAGAGAGTCTGTTATAGACCCAAGGATATAGGAGGAATTGACCGAGTGATATTACTAATAGATTCTCTATATCTTGGGGATATAAGGGGATTTGACCACGTGCTCTTCCTTGGAGAGTCCCTGACTACCTTAGACTATAAGGGGAATTGACTGAATGTGCTTCCTCAGAGAGTCTTATAATTTCATTTGACCAAACTAGAGGGGTTAGGCTGAGTGTACTGCCAATAGGGTTGTTGGTGCTTCCTAGACAGAACCATAGGGGATTGCTGTGAGTAATTACCTGATTGTTTCCTATTGTGGTTAGTTGTTGCTTCTCTGTTGCCTGTTGATTTGTGGTTATTTTACTGTTGTGCATCATCCTGGTTACTGCTTACTGTTTACTGTACTTTACCTGCCATATACTCACTGACTATTAGGCACCGATCTTCGGGTGGTTTCCTACTAGGATTTAGTATGACACCCTATTTGGGTCATTCTTTTGGGCCCAAACAGATTATACTATTTCAGGTATAGGCAAGGTCAAGCGCCCTTCGACTTTAGGTACTTGATTGCATTTTGAGCAAGAGAGCATGGGACTAAGCCGAGGCTTGTGATGCTGAGGATCCATTTACCATTATTTTATACTTTTTTTAGTACTGTTTGTATTTATAGCATTGTGACTTGTTTGGATTCTTTCCTAGACATATGTTTCATGCATCATTTATATATATGTTTCCTCCATTAGTTTATTATTTTAGCCTTCTGCTGTTTACTTGTGTATGGATTGTTTACCATTTCTGAAATTGTTTCTTGCTTCTTTTCTACTATGTACTCTGCCAATGAGGGAATAGTTTCCCCACCATCCCACTCAAGGCCCTCACTGCTAGTCGGCAGCATCTGGAATTCAGGGAAATGGGCTTGAGGCCATGTGACCAACCAGGTACAGGGTGCCTCTGGGTGGCTTCCAGAACCGGGATGTTACAAAGTGGTATCAAAGGGATTATTTTCTCTTGACATACTATTTGGAGCCTATAGTTAGGGATAAGACATGATAGGTACTTGGTAATAAGCTGTGTCCGGGAGTAGTTAACCCATTTATAGGGAAAATACATATTACCTTGTTTATTTAAGTTTTACTGGTTTACACATTTATAGTTGATTTTATTTCACCGTTGGGTGATTCACATGCTTTGTGTAGTTACTGTTGTTATTATTGCGCTTTGATTTCTGTCGCAACCCGATGAAATGAGGGTATTCCATCTCATGAATCATATATGCACATGTGAGAAATCACATATCATGCATTCTTTCCATGCCATCTAGGATGAATTAGAGATTGCATGTTGTTGTGATATACGTTGTATAGATTATGAATGTTGTTTTGATAGATGCCTTGAAAAAAATGTATGTTGTTTGATAGAGAATTTTTTGTGTAGTAATTTTCTTAAATGGACACAAAACTTTGATTCCTGAGGTGTTATGGGCCCACATGGACCCGAATTTGGTGGATCATTGTCTAGTTTCCTTGTTATAACTTGTATAAGATTCCAATAATTGATTCGTGGGGAGTATGGGCCCTCACATATCAGAATTTTGTACCGTAACTCTTGTTTTCTATGTTTTCTAGTCCTCAGAGAAGTTTCTGAGCTACTACCTAGAAGAACCCAGAATACAAGGTGTGTACCATATTGATATACGCCGAGTATTCTTTAAACCGTGTAACTAACTGTGTGGGTAGAGACATGTGGTTGTGAAAAATCTTCTAAAACACGCCATATGCGGTAGGTACATGCCGTGTTGTAGAGACTATGTGTCTACCTGTGTGACTAACAACACGGATGGATAAATCCTTGACTTTACACCCCGTGTCCTCTTGTTACATGATGTGCCTTATCACCTAAGTACCTGGCCGTGTCACAAACAACATGGTTCGGGGAAAACCTCTATGTACACACCGTGTTCTAAGGAAGCACACCACGTTGAGTGAACCATGTAGCCGGCCATGTAACTCACAACAAAGGTCATTGCAACCTTGTATATTACACACTGTGTCCTTTATGAACACGCCGGGTAGTCTAGGATTAAGAGGACTGTGAGGGTTAGCGGTGTAAGGAGACTCGGGGAGGGGAATATGGTTCAAGCACATACCGTGTGTGGGGAAAACATTCCGTGTGGTTGGGGCGTTACATGAACAAGTTTTGGAAGAAGTAAACGCCCATGTGAATGGATTAAGGGAACACGCCGCATAGTTTTTATACATTCCATGTGGTCATGTTTTGTAAAACTTGAATGTTTCTTTCTCATGTTCCTCTCTTGTACTATTGTGTTCTCAGTCTTTGATAATCCTGATCTAAGTTGTGCTTTTGATCTTTCAGAGTTATGCCACCGAGATATCCTCTTATTGCACGTTAGCTACCAGACGGTGATCAGACATCGGATATAGTCGATATGGGTCCTCTTGAAGATCCTCCTGTTGTGACAGCCTTGGCACCAGTAGTGATACCAATTGTAGGCGCTGATGTGCAGTTTAGGGAAGGTTTTCTGAGGATGATGCAGACCTTCCAGGGAGCACAGACTCCTGACCCATCGATGGCTGAATTGACGCAGGTTTTCTAGCAGCAGCATTCTCCCACCTTCTTAGGGGAAGGAGGACCACATGCTACAGAGTCGTGGCTCGAAGCCACCCTGAAGATATTCTAGCATCTCGAGGTACCACCAGAGAGGAGGGTGAGGCTCGCGACGTACATGCTCCAAGACTCTACCATGAGGTGGTGGGATGTCATCTATCAGGTGGGACGTCGCCATAATATGGCTTGGGAGGAGTTTTAGCGTATCTTTTATGACTACTTCTACCCAGAGACCTTGAGGGATGATCGAGCCCATGATTTCATGAGCTTAGAGTAGGGTACTCTCTCGGTGATGGAGTATTCCTCTCGTTTCAAAGAGTTTCATCATTTCATGCCTATCCCAGTAGGTGATGAGTTTTTCCTGGCTAGGAAGTTTGAGGATGGTCTCAGGAAGGAGATCCCTTCCCATGTGTACATCTTTAGGTTGACTTCGATATCATCTATCATCAACCAAGTGCTGATCACTGAGCGCAATCTGTGGGATTCTGGAGTACTGAGCTAGCAAGGTTCGACATCCAGAATCAGTGTTCCTCCTACTGATAGCAGGAAGAACCATAGGGAGTCTACTCTAGAATATCATAGTAGGCGGGATGTATCTTCGGGCATCCAGTTAGTATGCTACCAGTACGGGAGGAGGGGGAATACTAGGCCTCTGTGCCAGAGAGACCCAATAGAGTGCCGATATTGCGGAAAGATGGGCCATCTTCAGCATTTTTGTCAGATCTTCTAACCTACAGCTGGCGGTAGGGGTTCTTCTATGACCCCGTGTACAGGAGATGCATCGCCGGTTTCTCACTATTCTGGGAACTGGATTTCTTCCAGCCGTTCGGGCCGAGGTGGTGGTCGCGACCGTGGTGGTCAGTCAACAGGTTACCCACAACAGCAGAGTGGATCAGCTCAGAGTGGGCAGCCATGGTCACAGGGCCACGGTACAAGCCAAACTTTTACAGTGGAGCAGACCCATTAGGAGCAGGATCCCAATCCTTCTACAGTTTGAGGTACGATCTTAGTAGCCTATGTTTTATCTTCATCTCTTTTCGATACTGGTGCTACGCATGGCTTTATCTCTATTGCTGTTGTGGAGAGCCTTGGGCTCTACATATTTTCCTCTACTGATTCTTTGACTCTAGACACACTGTTGGGAACTAGAACGGCTAGCATACGTCAGTGCAGAGAGTCCTCTCTTGAGGTTGCAGGGTATTACTTCTTATGGGACCTCTATGTCCTAGAGATGACAAGCTATGATGTCATTCTCGGCATGGACTGTTTAGTTCCCTTCTACGTAGTCATCGATTGCTATCCCTGTAGGGTGAGTTTCATATCACCAGAGGGTGGATCCTTTCTTCATAGAGGCGAGTGGGATGTCCAGGCGAGTTGAGCAGGACCCAATCATCATGGGTTAGGAGGAGTTACAACCCAGATTTCTAGTCTATATCTGGATGACTAGGGGACTTCACAGTTATACTTTCCTCCAGTGGTGGATCGTTTTAGAGATGTCTTTCCATAGGACTTTTCAAGTTTACCTATGGAGCATGAGGTAGCTGTTTCTTTTGATCTCATGCCAGGGGCGACATCGGTGTCCATTCCTCCTTATAGGATGGCTACACCTGAGTTACAGGAGCTCAAGAAGTAGTTTGAGGAGTTGCAGACAAAGGGTTTCCTCCGACCCAGTACTTCTCCTTGGGGTTCTACTATCCTATTTTCAAAGAAGGCAGATGGTACCCTTAGAATTTGTGTAGACTATCGGAATTTGAACTAGTTGACGGTCAAGAACTGATATCCCTTGCTGAGGATTGATGATCTCTTCGATCACCTTCGAGGAGCCCGAGTGTTCTTGAAGATTCACTTGAGATCCGGTTATCATATGTTGCACATTAGACCATAAAATATACATCTTAAAGATTTCCAAAGTAGGTATAGTCGATAAGAGTATATGTTTATGTCGTTCGGTCTCACGAACGCGCCTAAATTTTTCATGGAACTAATGAACCGAGTGTTCCATCCATACTTGGATTCCATCATGGTGGTTTTCATGGATGACATCTTGGTGTACTCTCACACTCGACATGACCATGCTACCCATCTTCAGATCATTTTGAGTACACTGAGAGAGAATCAGTTATATACTAATCTCTCAAAATGCCACTTTTGGATGGGCCAGGTTTACATCTTGGGCCATGTTATCTCAGAGACAGGAGGATCTGAAGACCCAGAGAAAGTAACAGCAGTAGTTTCCTGGGAGAAGTCGAAGAACATATTTGAGGTGTGGAGTTTTCAAGGGCTGGCTGGATACCTAAGACACTTCATAAGAGACTTTTCATGCATAGCAGCACCGCTGATAGGTCTGACCAAGAAGGGTGCAAAGTCCTTATGGTCAGATTCTTGTGAGTCAGCCTTTCAGGAGCTGAAAGGGAGGTTTAATTCAGCATCGATATAGTCTTTCCAGAGCAGGGAAAGAGCTACACTATTTACTGTGTTGCTTCAGGTATTGGGCTAGGAGCTGTGCTCATGCAGGGAGAAGGAGTCATTGCATACGGGTCTCAACAGTTTAGGCCACATGATAGGAACTACTCGACTCATGATCTGGAGTTGGCAGTTTTTGTTCATGACTTACGTTGTGGGAGACATTACCTTCTAGGAGATCACTTTGTGGTGTTTAATGACAATAAGAGTCTCAAGTACATCTTTAGTCATCGAGATCTGAATCTGAGATAGCACAGGTGGGTCAAGTACCTTCAGTCCTTCGACTTTGAACTTGCCTATATGTCAGGGAAGGGAAACGTAGTGGCTGATGTGTTGAGAAGGAGAACTCAGATAAAGGTAGTTCCGAAGGCCAGCAGTGAGTGGAAGCTTATGGCTCTATTGTCTGAGATGCATCTCGAGGTGCATGACAGATAGGGAAAAACCTTTCTATCTTCTGTAGTTGTTACCTCTACACTTCTTGATCAGGTACGGATGAGGAAACTATCAGACTCAGAAGGCCTAGTCCTACGGGAGAGTGTGTCAGGAGAGGACCCTCTACTTAGATGGACAGTGGGATAGGATGAGATCTTGAATTTCTAGGGACGTGTATGGGTTCCAGCAGACATACGCGAGGAGCTAATGCGAGACTTTCATTCCTATGTTTGGTTAGTTCATCCTGGTGTCACCAAGATGTATCATGATCTACACCGCCAGTATTGGTGGCTAGGTATGAAGAGAGATGTTGCTGGTTTTGTCATGAGGTTTTCGACTTTTCAGCATGTGAAAGAAGAGAATCAACGACCAGCAGGTCTTTTGCAACAGTTACACATTCTAGAGTGGAAGTGGAATGATGTCATGATGGATTTCATGACAGGGTTGATGAGGTCTCCTTGAGGGAATGACTATGTTTGGGTTGTCATCGATAGGCTTATGAAGGTTTCTCACTTCTTACCGATCAAGGAGACCTTCAGTGTTGATGAGTTTAGACGGTTCTACATCCGAGAGATTTTACGTCTACATGGAGTTCCACAATTCATTGTTTCATACAGAGATGCACCTTTTACTTCTCGATTCTGGAAGGGGCTTCAGAAGGCCTTGGGTAAAGAGGTACTTTTGAGTACAGCATACCATCCCCAGACAGATGACATGTCCGAGCGTACGATTTAGGTTCTTGAGGATATGCTTGGAGAATGAATTCTTGACTTTGTAGGTTCTTGGGAGAAGCATATACCTCTTGCGGAGTTCGCCTACAACAACAGTTTTTAGGCGACTATTCAGATGGAACCTTACGACACTTTGTATGGTAGTCCATGTCGATCACCTTTATGCTGGCTATAGGCAGGAGAGGTAGCTTTGCTGGGACTTCGTCTTGTTCATGAGACCTCAGAGAAGATAGAGTTGATTCAGAAGAGGATAGTTAGGGCACAGTCTCGACAAAAATTTTATGCTGATCAGCAGAGACGACCACTGGAGTTCGAGGTCAGGAATCAGGTTTTCTTGCGTGTTGCACCGAGGTTGGGACACAAGAGGATACAAAGATAGGGTAAGCTTTCACCATGGTACGTTGGGCCATTTTAGGTGTTGGAGAGAGTTGGGCCGGTCGCCTATCAGTTGCAGTTACCTTAGAGGTACTGGTCTATGCATGACTTCTTCCATGTTTCACAGCTCCAACGTTACATTGCAGACTCATCTCATGTCCTTCAACCTAAGGAAGTTAAGCTTGAGGTGAATGCATCGTTTGAGGAGCATCCTATCCGGATTGTCGATTTCAGTATGAAGGTTCTCTGTGGCCGGTCTGTTCCTCTTGTACGGGTGCTATAATAGCACAGGCGAGTACAGGATGAGACTTGGGAGAGGGAAGATGATGTACGATCACAGTGGCCAGAGTTGTTTGGGGTTTCCTATTCTACGCCTCACTAGGGAAATTTGGGGATGAATTTCTTTAAGGGGGAAGTTTATAAGAACCCGGACCTTCCTTTCAGGTATGTTTTTCTTTTTTTTTGGATTTTTTGATAAAATAAGAGTTTCTGGAAATTTTTGAAGTACACACCGTGTACTTTAGGAGTACACGCCATGTACTTACTTACCGCTCGAGACCGTGTGCTAGCCGTGTCATGACCACACACACGACCTTGTCGGGGTGATGTGGAGGGTGCTTAAAGTAGAGTACGGAAAATCCTAGTACTTTCCTTTACTCCAAAAGTACTCGTTGTGTACTTTCTTTTTTTATTAAACACACTGGGGTCATGTCTGACGGATAGAACCATCTTTTTTATCTTTGGTTCTTCCTAGAGCAAGTGTATGGCTGCAGATCTTCTCTAAGCCCCCGAGCCTCCGTCCATTATCTGAATCGCCCGTCGTCGATTGCATTGCAACCACAGTGGTACGATCTTCCTTCTTCTAGAGCATCGTTTGCCCGTTTCTCCTATTTTGTATGTTATTGTGGGTTAAATTTCCTGGACTTTTTTGAAGATATATGACTTTCTAAGGAGATTCAAGCCACGTGGTTCATGTATATTGATCTCCTAGAATCAAGGTAGGTGGTTTGTTCGTTTCCATTCAAATTCCACGAGTTTTATGCGCAAATTCCACCAATACCCATGAATGGGGTATTACGTGTTTAATATTTTTCCCCTATTGTTTTCCTACCTTGCTTGTATGCTTATGTAGAGGTATTTTGGCTATGTATAAGGATAATTTCTATGCTTGGATGTTTTTCCCATGACTTGTTCGTTTTACAACCTTTTGGTCTTGTTCAGTCTATTGGATGTTGTAATTGTTTTCCATGCCTTGTGACCGTATGATGGATTGTTGTTCCCTGACATTGCTTTTTGTGATATAGACTGGTTATCCAAGTATCTCTGTAGGTTCACTTTGGCCTTATAGCATTATTATGCACTGACTGGAACGAGACTGTGAGAACCTGGTGCTATAGACTTTAAGGGGATGGACTGAGTGAGCTTCCTAGAGAGTCCTAGACATTATAGACTATAGGGGATGGACTGAGTGAGCTTCCAAGAGAGTCTTGGATATTATAGACTAGAGGAGGATAGACCAAGTGAACTTCCTCAGAGATTCTTGATATTTATAGACTACAGGGGGATAGACCGAGTGAGCTTCCTCAGAGATTCTTTGTTTCTATGATTTTTCTTAAACCACTCCAGGTTATTGGAGGAAATGGCTGAGTGATCTTCCTCAGAGAGTCTGTGATAGACCTAAGGCTATAGAAGGAATTGACCAAGTGAGATTCCTCAGAGAGTCTCTATACTTTCAAGCTATAAATGGATTTGACCGCGTGATCTTCTTCAGAGAGTCCCCGACTACCTTAGACTGTAAGGGGAATTGACTTAGCGTGCTTCCTCATAGAGTCTTATAATTTCATATGACCAAACCAGAGGGGTTAGGCTGAGTGTACTGCCTAGAGGGTTGTTGGTACTTCTTGAATATGACCAGAGGGGATGACTGTGAGTACTTCCCTGAGTGTTTCCTATTGTCATTAGCTGTTTCTTCTCTATTGCTTGTTGATCGGTGGTTTGTTTACTGCTGTGTATCATCCTGGTTACTGCTTACTGTTTACTGTTTACTATACTTTACCTGACATATACTCATTGACTGTTAGGCACAGTTCTTTGGGTGGTTGCCTACTGAGATTTAGTCTCACACCCAGTTTGGGTCATGCTTTTGGGCCCAAATAGATAATACTGTTACAGGTATAGACAAGGGAAAGCTCCCTTCGACTTCAGGTACTTGATTGCATTTGGAGAAGGAGAGCATGGGACCAAACAGAGGCTTGTGATGTTGAGGATCCATTTATCTTTTTTTGTACTAGTTTTTAGTACTGTTTGTATTTCCATCATTGTGACTTGTTTTGAGGATTTTGTAGACATATGTATCATGCATCATTTATATATATGTTTGCTCCAGTTTATTATTGTTTTAGGCTTCCAATATATACATGTGTATGGATTGTTTACTGTTTCCTCTATTGTTTCTTGCATCTTTTCCGTTGTGTACTCTGCCAATGAGGGCATAGTTTCCCCACCATCACACCCAAGGCCCTCGCTGATAGTCGGGATCCTCTAGAGTTCGGGGAAATGTGCTTGAGGCCATATGAACAACTGGGTATGGGGCACCTCTAGGTGGATTCCGGAACCGCTGCGTTACATTCACGGCAGGCTCGCGAACGTCAAATGGGCTCGCAGAGCATCCCACCTCCTGGCTTCGCGGTGGGCTGGAGAACGTACAAGGGGTTCGCAGAGCATCCCTCCTCCTAGATTCACAGCAGGCTTGCGAATGTCAAATAGGCTCGCAGAGCATCCCACCTCCTAGCTTCATGGTGGGTGTGGGGTCATGGCGCTTAACGAAAGGTCTTTGTGAGGCAGCTTTAGAGAATTTCTGGTTATCCCTCTCCCTTCCGATTTTTGGCACCAACAACATTTTTAAAAAGGTATATTTTTTTAACAATAAAATGTATTTAATAAAAAAAGTGGTTATTTTCTATGAAATTATAAATAAATTTTTATTGAGTATTAAATTCATAAATATTTAATAATTTGATTATTCCTATCCATACGTTGTATTTCAATGACTAGGTTATAAGAATCATATTGAAATAATAATATTTAATGGTTTGTTTAGGATCATTTTTGTATATCACTATCGAAATAAATATTATTTTTTAAAATATTGGGATGATATATTCATACAAAATTTAATAAATTTGATCCTCAAAATTTAATATTTCACCAAAAAATTATAGGGTTTTACATTTCAAAAATACTTTTTTGAAAAACCCCATAGAAAAATTGTTAATAAAAATTCTTCATAAGAAGAGTGAAAGAGAAATAATAAGGTCATCTAGAATACAAAAAAAATCTATTTTTCTAAATAGAAGAACATTAATGGGAAATGAAAATATAGATATGGAGGAGAAAACTAGCACCCAAGGACTAGTAGATATTACTAGATATTAAGGTCAATAGAAATGTCATGATAGAACATCCATAAATATATGATGGGTGAAAATACCATTAATTAATTAGAAATAAAGGAAAATATGTAGCATTTTATGTTCAAAATCATTTCCCTAATTTTGAGGGATTATTTTTTATCATGATAAAGAACACTAGAAAATATAATTACTTGATTTTTTTATTTCATAAGAACAATTTAGACCTTTGGTTATACACTGATCAATTTCCACCTCATTTCATACTCCATGAAATGAATATCCATGATGATTATTTTTTGAATAAAACACTAAATTATATTTTAAAATATTATATGTTTAAAAAAATAGTAAACATTATTTCTATTAGTCTCTAAATATTTACCAAAACAAAAATGGTTAGAATAAGTTATCTAATAATACATTATTCTCTAAAACCTCAAAAAAAAACCCCAAATTTTTACTTAATCCTTAACATAAATAGGTATCCTTAAGACTCTTATGAAATATTTCTAACCAAATTCAAAAGTGAGAAATATGAAATATTTGATCAAACATTTGTTCCAAGATAACATAAAGTATATCATAGTGTCACATACCAAAAAAGTGAATACCATTATATCATATTATCTTAAAACATACTAATAAAATGAATCATTATAAAAAATTGATGAAAACATAACTAATTATAAGAAATAACTATATACTTATATCCCTTAAATCAAAAAAATGCAGTAAACTCCATCATAATTTAAATTGTAACCAAATGACTATTCTTTTACGATGTCACAAATAATATATATTTTACTTCATCAATTTAAATCATCTTAGTGTCCAAACATAACATTATTACTTCAACATCAGGAATATATTAATAGATATATTTCCCCCAATCCTATGTTTTTCATTGAATATCACTTTACCTTTAAATAAATTTTATAATTTCATCAATACCATTCCCCATATCATTCAAAATCCTTAAAGAAAAATTTTCTAAACAAATCAGTAGATGTTTTAATATTAGTATAACCAAAATATCATTGAAAAAACTTAATTATTATTGACTAATAAAAAAAACACTACATTCATTCCATTTTTTGTGGTAATAGAATTATCTTATCATTCTCCCCTTATATTATTCTGAGGTAAATTCACCAAAATCTTGGTGATTTTTCTTCTAGTTCCCAATTTCATTGTATATGTAATACTAAAAATTAGATCATTAATTCATTCCAATGAATCATGTGACTAATGAAAATTTTTCAATCCTTGAAGAAAACTCTCACTACCATCAAGAAAGTACCAGTGTGTTTCTTTCTGGAATTATCATATGTGGGATGTTCCATCCACCCCTTCTTTTCCTTCAGCTATTTTATTTTTTCATTCTTCTCAATTTTCCTCTTTATATACTAATTTCATTTGAAAATAAATGACTTTGATAACAATTTATAAATATTTATAGAACTTGATACCACATCATCATATGATGAAAAATACTAAAAAACTAGTTCCCTTCAGAGGCTTCTGTTAAGTTAATCAACGAAATAATAAATATTTCTTTCTAGATTACTTATAGATTAAATATAATTACTTTCTAATCTTGTAACGTTTTCCTCATACTAACAACTAAATTCCTCTTACATCTATATTTGATTGAGGAATTTCCTTTCGATATCAACTTATTTCCCATGAGGAAATTATTAATTTAATAATATCTATTTAAAATTTCCCTATACCATTATTTCCTTTTCATCAACATATTTATTGTTTTGGATTAATGGACATCATTTACTGAAATATACTTTTAAATAATTAAATACGAAAATAAAATTTCAAATTATATTACATCCCAAACCATGGAATATCTATTCGTTAAACTTAATCCATTATTTAGCTACCAATGGATTGGTAGTTCCTTTAAAATAAGGATTTTTTCACATTACTATATCCAACATAGGAGAATCGTTTTGTGGAAAAAAAGGTTGTTGTGTATGGGAAAGTTTATTTTCTATAACCTAAGTTAACTACACTAATATTACCATGATCTACTTAGTTCCAATAATAGCTTTATTTGATTTCTCACCAGTGAAATCTGTGTATTTTCTATAGGTGTTGATTCTATTTCATCTATTTAGTACCATAACAAAATAATGGGAAACATTGATTTATCTCATAATCATCATCAATATTGAAAAATAGAATAAAAATATATATTGGTAAATATTCTAAAATATTATAAGTGATTATTACAGTTTTTAGGTTAGATATGTTTTTATAAAATTTAGTTCCCAATATTTGTACATATCATCTTTTGATACCATCTCTGACAACCCAATCTCTACTAACCCAGAGCCGGTGACTATTATATTATATTAGAATATATACATGAGATCTAATCATAAGGGATTGTCCAATTTAGTATCCTTAATGAACCATATACATACATGATTATTATATTATATTTTAAATATAAAATACATAAAATAAATAGATTCTTCAAACATTGATATTACTCATAATATCCTTCTTCATATCCTGGGTAAAACAAAACAAATAGAGGGTAATACCAGATGCGCTGTAGTAGATCATGTATCAATTTGGTTTAATGAATATATTAGAGTAAATAATGGAAAAACATTACATTTAATCATTAACTAGTGTATAAAATGAATATGTGGACAATATCAATGATATAATCTCATGTATAGTAATAATTGAATTCTCATTAAAGGAAATGATTAGTATTGGATGTTAGTATTTCAAACATCATGATATCTATACCGTGAAAGCCTTGTGGCGAGAAATATTAATTGATGGGTAGTTATAAACCAAGAACCCATTTAATTCTAGCTTACTCATATGTCTCATGACACCTGTTGATGCAATGAGGGGATATATAATTCTAGGGCTCACCTATCATAGAATTTGCAATGCATTATTCATATTCTAAATAATCAAATTAAATTCACACAATATATTCTTTATCATTAAATTTTGTTATATATTAAAGAGTACATATTAACAAAATTCCATACACAATAAAATAACTATAAAAGTAAAAAACCTTGTGTAGAAATGGTATATAGTTTAATAAATAAGAACATACACAATACAAATAATATGAATATTTAATAAAAATTTAATGTCAAATTTTCACAAGAAATTTAATGTTTCAGGAGAACGTTAATATTAATGAGAATAATATACATATGATAGATGATTATAAAAAATATAGATTTTTTATTAAAATAAATTATTTTTTATAATAGATGAAAATGGAAATGATAAAATTAAAACAATTTTTCATTAAATAATTTTCATCATAAAAACATTTGAGTGTTTTTGAAGAATAAAAAGGGAGTAAAATGGATATGGCGGTGGTAATGTTCGTTAATGTCGTATGCATTAAAAGAAAACAATCCTTAATAATTTTTATAAAGAAAGATGAAAATGAAAATTTAATGAAATAATTATAAATATTTCAATAAAACATTTTTAAAATTCAAAGATAACATAAAATTCCATTTAATAACCTTTTAGTAAGAAAAATGAATCTTGTAAAATAATTTTGAAAAATATAGACCTGGAAGAAAAATATACCTGATCAAAAATAGAAATATGATCAGATTTTATTTTAAACATTTTTATGGAAAAAGTAACATGAATTGAATAATTAGTTAAAATTAATAAATGGTATTCATTTTAAATAAAATATATTGTTTGTATATAAACATCATAAGAAATAAACAAGTGCATAATACCAAATATGTCTCAATGGAGTGGAAATTGAGACAAAATCTCTTTCCTCGGGTCTGGATAGTTAATTACAATCCTTATCATCATGAATAATAAACATATGTTAATTATTTACATTATTTATAACATTTTTCAATAATAATAATATTATTATTTTACTCATTAACATTTTATATTAATTTACTTACTCAATTAAGTTCACGTCAGACGTTTTGAGGATATTCAACTCATATGTCCAAAATAACTTTAGTAGGTTGACTATGGTCAATGATGTCTTTATTTCATCATCTAATTCTTTGTACTCTTTACTCTTTTTCTTCTTTTTAATAAATGTTCGGATCATGTTTCTACTTGCCTCTTGAATCTTCTGGCTATTCATGGAGAATGTAGGGAATACGTAAGCATGATAACATTTTTCTTTTTTAAAAGATCATAATGGAAAGAAGGTAAATATTATTTTATCAACACAAAATAATAATTATATCATAAATATCATATTATTAATTTAAATAATCTTATATATAATATTCATGTGACACAGTGGTGAAAAAATAATCACATCGCTTCGTAGAGGTGATAGTCCACATGTATGCATGAACGACTTTAACATTTTTCATTGAATGGGAAGATAAGAAAACAAATGATATATTGCTTTTATATAATTATAAATATGTCATAAATAATATATATATATATATATAATTAAACATTATAACTATTCTTGAAAGGTGGTGATTGAAAATGTATTACATCAGTTCTTAAGGCGGTTGTCCACCATACACACAAATAATGGTTTTGATTCTAATTTTATGGACGTGGATAAGTATTTAGTTTATTAAACTAAAAGAATATGATATAAGTATATTTTATATACTAATGTTATTATACTTACATTGTTGAATAATATATTACGGAGGTTTCAGAATAAATAAAATAAACATTTCTTTGTTAAGAATAATACCTCTTCTTCAGACAATCACTTTAGTGTTATACCTAAAGGATTCCTAGGTTGGATTTATGATAAAAGTGTACACTAGGATGTGTAAAGGGATTTAAGGAAGGGATTTTTATAGGATTTTTATGGTCAAAAATGTTTATTATGTTTTATGAAAAGAAGAGAAAATGATTCCTTTTATTAGTAACGTGAATGTCACTTTAAGAACATCATAAAGTATTAAATTAATATAAAATATTTCTCCTTATTAAATTGATAAAAATTGATATAATTCGAGTATAGGATTATTATTTATCAAAATTATATATTCAATAATGTTTTTACAAGTTTTGGTTATGGTTTTACCCTTATCTCTTAGTTTTAACCACTGTTAACTCTTTGGATAATTACCACAATATTAAAGTTTTATACCATTTAAGGGTCAATAGGTTTATACGAAATGATTGAAAACCTGTAAATGGACAACAATTGATGTTTTAAAACATATAAAATTTATTTTTTCAAATGTAATATTTAAATTAATTTAAATTTTAATAAGGTATTATCTATTATAAAAAATCATTAATTTCAATTTTGAAATAATTATTTTAATTATATATTAAATATTTCAATACAAATATAATATTATAATTAAATACTTTAATAACACCTTATTATATTACAATAACCTATAAAATTCCTCGAACATAATATTTATATTAAATTATATTAGTTTTAGTATTTTTAAAATATTTTATTTTATTTAGTTTTAATAAATAAATATTGTGTTGGCGTCGCACAAGCACTAAAGAATTATTTCATCATTAAGAATTATAAAAAATTAACCTGATAAAAAAAACTTTTATGTTTAAAATTACTATTTATAACTTCATATAAGTTATAATTATCGCTTTACTAAAATATTATAGTTATTAAAATAGCAAGAGTGATATTTTTTTAAATTATCTCTCATTTAATTAATATAAAGTTCAAAATCATAGAAAAATGAAAAAAACATCATGTTTTCAAATTTTAGTTTATTATGGATGAAATTACATAAAAAATTGAAATTAATTAAAATGTTAGATTTATTTGTAATGCCTCATCACATTATTTTTAACCTTAATTACTCAATTTACCCTTACTATGGTGACTATTATTTGGTATGGTTACAATTCATAACAATAATAAATAAAACATATATATTTATCAAATTTGGAAAACCTCATTTAAAATATTGTATCCATTTCCCAATATTAAATTACAATAAATAGATAGAATTATTTTAATATTAAAACATAAATTCAATTGAAAAACAATTTAAAAAAATGATTTTTAAGTATAAAAATGTTTTTATGAAAAATAGAACCATAAAATTTAATCCAATTAATTTAATTAAATTATTAATAATATTAAAGAACTTATTTTAATTTTGATCCATATTAAAATAAATTATAACTTTTTAAATTCTTGAAACAAAATATAGAAAGAAATATTTTTCATTATTCACTGGAAAATCCATAATTTCATAAAAATATCAAAATTTACCTTAAGATAATTTTGAAATGATGATTTAAGAAATTAAGTTTATTTTATCATATACATTTTCTAAATATTTCATAAACTATTAATATTCTTTTCTCAAAAAATCAATAAAATTATTTTAAAAAAATGTATTTTTTTGAAGAATTAAAGGACTTTATTAAAACAGTTGATTGTTTATTTTTTAAAAATTAACAAAAAATTTATATTGAGTATGAAATTTATATATATTTCATAATTTTTTATTTCTATTCAAAAACCAAAAATTCAATAGCTAGGTTATAATGGTCATATTTAAATAATAATATTTTGTGGTTCGTTTAGGCTAGGTGCTTCGTGTTTTATACACTAACAAACACAGTGTTTTTTTTAATTCATGGTGTGTTTCAAATAAAATCATCTTTTCCATAAGAAAAACATAATTTATATTCAAATTACTTCCATTTATTACTCTTTAAACTCCTCAAACAATTTATAATACCAAATTCCCTCAGACACTTCAACAAACTATTAAATGTGATCACACATGAATATATACATAGCTCACAGCTTACCCCTTTTCAAATCTCCTCCTAAATATATAGTACCCTAAAAAGGTTAAGAACATATCCTATGATATTCTAAAAATAGTTTTACCCCCTTTCTATTTTCAAAGAATAAATATTAATAGTTTTATTTTATAAATTATCTCCCCCTTTTATAATAATTTCTAATGAAAATATTAAGGTGGGGACTTGAACATCATACCATACCCTTGAGATGGGTGAGGCTGAACAACCACATTCAACCTTAGATTATTAAAATAAAATTTAGATAGTGTCTTGTGGAACATATCATCAATCTTCTCCTTTGTAGTAAAATACACCAACTTTCACTACCACAAATTCTGGCAAGGGATACACCATCTTTTATCAGCACCATACAAAAATCGTTGATAAAAGAATAAACATTATTAGGGAAAGCTAAAAGTACTTATAAATATCATGTTTATCAGTGCTAAAAAATCACTGATAATGGTGTATCCTACATCATCACTTTTGTTAGCATTGGGAAAATATTTTATCAAAAAAATTAATATATATAAAATAATTATATTTATAATATAAACATAATGTATATTTATATATATTAATAAAAAAATTTATAATTACAATTATTATAAATGTGACATATTATAATATATATTTCTAATAATTAAAAAATATATAACGTTCAAAAAATTATTTATTTGTCTATAAATAAATAGATATATATTTAAATAATTATAAAATTATAATATTTTTTAAATCCTAAATATATTTATTTTATTTATAATTACATATTTAAAATTACATATAAATACTTTTTCAATACATATATTTATATTTATAATTAAAAATAAGTGAATATATATTTAAATAAATATATGTATATAATGAATTTTGTCAATAACAATATATATATATATATATATATATATATCACGAGATAATTATGATATTTATGGAAATGATTTTCGTTATTTAGGTTTATATATTGATGTGGGAGTATAATTGATGTTATATGATCAAAAAATTTATTATTAAAAGTCATTGTGAGTTATGTTTCAAATTTCATGATTAACTATATTATGATAACACATTTGCATTTGTTATATATTCATAATTATGAATGATAATTTATAAATTAACACCCGACTATTTCATTAATGTTATACACATAAACTTATTATGTTTTCATAAATAGTTATAAAATTATTATAAATATATATAGTTAGTCTATCCATATGTCTATGATCATAACCAATTATTAAAGAAAAAGAAAATGGAAACAAGTAAAGGAAAGGGGACTTGGTCAAAGAAGGCATACCCTCATCAAAAATAAACTACGTGTTAGGAATGTCTTGTTTATTCCCATAATTGCTATTAGATCTATCATCCTCATCATAAATATACCAATTTGAGTTAATGTTTCCTTCATTTAAAATCATTTCATACCTCTCCCTGATCATTAAATGATCCGAAGTTATCATTGTCTCAGCCTTGTGAGAATATATTGTTGATATAATTTGTCCATGATTCCGTGCAATATTCAAATCATCTCTCCCACATCCATGGCCATGACCATTCCTTTGACACCCATCTAAATGATTTTGGTTGTTTATAGGTACCTTATGCGAAAAAATCCTCTATATCCATACCATAATTCACCTTTTCCTGGTCCTTTGATTCATCAATAATAGCAGCAGACATTTTATTTCTTTTTATTTATGATGGGGAACCCTTTGAAATCCCTCATTACCCAAAATATCCATCTTGACATTTTAACTTTTAAAACACTCTCCTAGTTGGTATTATATTTCTAGACCTATGGAGAAACCACATCAATGGTTTTCCATAATCTTATATCATGAGAAACATGTTCTGGTTCATCCCAACTATGAGGGTCTGCCTAGGGATTCTTTATTTTCCGTGTATGAATACCCATTTGGAGGTTATTTACAAATATATTTATTACAAAATTTTCTTGAAACACATTCTATCATTCTCATCAATGGGATACTTATCCTTGTTGATGAAAAAACATCCTGTAGAAAAATGTGCATGCTCCCTCTATGCTTCTTCGCCCATATAAACAATGTCATCCCATATCCTACCTTGTGTCCATATATGGCATGTAAAGTGTAGTTGAAAATTACTCATAGAATGATTTTGAGATACATTGAAAGATCTATCCATAGGAATGGCCAAAACAGTTTCATGAAAAGCTAATTTATCAATAGCAGACAGAGGTTGACCATGAACAAAACTAGAATTTTGAATATTAGTGGCCACTGCATCTTCACCATCCTTCAAAGGGTCGGTCACATGTGACATAAACACATGAATATTACCCATTTTATATCATGAATCCATAGTGTGTTAACATACAGATCATTACTAAAAAATAAGTGATCTTATATATGTAGAATGCTCATTCCAATAACTCTTACAGAAGAACATAATTTCAGTAGTCTTTTATAGAATATTTTTAAATCAAGATTATCTTCCTCAATAGATAGAAAAACATGATCTACCAAGGTAGTAGTAAGATGAACTTCAATGAAGAGGTGGGAAAAATAACTAAATATTACTGCCTTTATCACTTTGTTTATTTTATAGAAACTCCAATCAACAGAGAAATATTATAGAGTATTTTAGGGTTCCATAATAGACAATTTAGTCCATAAAATTTAATCCATGTTTGAGAAGTGAAGTTACGAATATCAAGTGGGTTTAACTTTCTTTACCATTATTGAATAGGAAGGAAATGAGGTTTATCATGATTGATAGAAATCCCAAAGCTCTAGTATTCAGTCATCCATTGGAAATGGAATGTGGTTGAAATGATGACCCAAGTAAACACAATTTTAGTATAAAAAAACCCTAGATTTAAAAACAATGATTTAACATCTCCCCAAACATCAATGAGATAAAACATCTGGGTAGAATCAATCGATCATGAATAGAAAACTCATTGATTTAAAATATTACTATAACCACAACTAGATCTTCTTTCACATGGGATGTATTCCATTTTCATCATATTCCACACACTACTAGTCCCTTCCATAAACCATGCCTCATGGGTTTTAATAATTAGAGCTAGATCACCACCTTCACTTCCACCTTCATCACCCCCCACTGCTAGACCTTACTGCTACTGTCATACCTCCAAATCTAAATTATTTTATTATTTTCAAATAAATTTTTTTCATCTCCCATGCTTTTCATTCACTCTATCTAGATTAAAAAAACTCTTTTCATTTACATGTATCTTACTCTTTATTTTGTGTTTAATATCTCATTGCCCTAGATTCAGATATAGTGGAATCGATTGAAATTAATTTCTTGGATTTCTCTTTCATTCCTTTTGACCATGCCATGTGGAGTGAATCAAACTATTTGATGAAGTGTAGTTATTTTCAGATAAAGTGTGTTTTTAATAGATTCTATGTTGTTAAAAAATTCAATTGATTCTAATATTTGAAGTATTAATTCCATAGAACCTCATGTTAGTTCATTTCAATTACGTTAGAAGTAGAGAGGGGAAGCAAAATCTCTCAACATAGTGATGGGGCTACCAATTTTTTATTGAATTATATTAACTAAATTTAATATTATTCTAAAAATTATTTTTATTTTAATTATTATTATATATATTGGTTTTATTTTACTAATTTAATTATTATTTAATGATTATTCTCATTATTTATTGTATTATTAATTTTTTTTCCTTTTTCTGATGTTCGTCCATTATTTTTAGTTTATATTTGTTTATATATAGAATAATGATTTTTTTATTTAAATAATGTTATTTATAGTAATTTTCATTAGAGAGATATTGAATTTCATGGTTTCATAATCATTTTTTATATATTTAGGACTTAGAATCTTGTTTTTTGTTTGGAATGTTTTTTAATGAAAAAAGAAATTTTATTGAGTGATTTGTTTTTAAAACCAAATATATCTAGGAATTAATGGTATTTTAATGGTTTTGAAATTTATTAAATATAGTTTCTCTTCACTTTTCATTTTTACATGGAATTTTTTGTATTTAAATTAAAATATTATGTTAAAAAATTCATTAATTTATGAAAGCATGTAAGAATATATCCTTTTAGAAAAGAATATATTTAATTTTAAATGTTTGGGATGTGTTTGATTTTATTATTAAAAATTAATGAACATGTTTGGAATTTCAGTAATTGATTTAACATGAAATGTTGGATTTCATTTTTAATAATTTGTATTTCTTTCAAAGTGTGCATGTATTCGAAAAATTATTTTAACCCTCTTAGTATAGGGGTGTGAATTTCATGGAAATGAAAATTTTGAAAATATTTTTTTGTGTTTTTTTCATTTGGATTGTGCTTAGGGATATGACCCCTTAGAGTTCATTGGGACTATGTTATTTGAGTATATTTTAAAACACAAAGGATATAGATTCATGACCCATGATGGTTTATTTCACCTCCATGAAATGCTTGAAATGGGTTATAAATTCCATTCTGAGGATATGACTTAGTGAAAATCCAATTATTATGTTAATTTATATTTTCTTTTGATCGAATATTACCAATATCTAAAAGGAGTGGTAATGGAGTAATATTTTTCACCTTATGAATTGCTGAGTCATAATCCTTCATTTTTAATGCTGACCAAGATCCTAATGAGGTTATGGAATGGGTTGGACATCTTTACAAATTATATATGTTGGAAACATTAGAGTATTTTGGGATTATTATTATTTTTGGGTGGTGTTATTGATGATCATATAGTGGTTTGGGGATTATTAAGTGATTTTATCTTTTAATGAATTCATGGTAAAAATAATTTTTATTTTCAAACAATACCATCCACTAACCTACAAGAAAATGATATCTCATAATAATCCATATGAAAATCTCAAAATAAGTGAATTTTTATACAAATATTATAATATATATATATCATGAATGATGTGTATCTCTATAAATTCTCTACTCATGAACTTAAAAAATATTAAACTTTATTATATCCAAAAAATTTCCTCTATAAATGTTTTAACAACATTTAATCTGGTCAGTAATCAAAAAAAATATTCTTAAATAAATAAACTAAATTATTTTTATTTTATTATTGAACCAAAAACTTCTTCAAACTCATTATAAACGAATAAAAAATTCTAAAATATCTTAATATTACACTAAATAGGAATTTATTAGAGATAATTAAGTTGAATATATTTTGTGTATTTATTTTATTAAATATTAATATTACTAAATCCTAAAGTATGGATATGAATAAAAAACGGATGAATGGTAATCATATGAAGAAAGAGTATGAATATAGAGTGAATGATATTTTTAGGTTTGAAAAATATTATGCAAATTACCTTTCTAAAATCCTTTGATTGGGTTTATGTTATCATTATTCAAGAATAATTAGTCAAGAGGAGTCGCATGAACACTTGATCTATCATCGATTTAATCAATGTTATAAATGTTTGAATAAAAATTGGTAAAAATAGAATATAACCAATGAATGTGATATCGCTGTATTTTATGGATCATATAATATGATTACATGTGTGGAAAATAAAAAATACAATATCGAGGATGTGATTATAGGTGTGAAGGATATAGAGTATCATATTCAGGAAAATAAAAGTATAATTGAAGATGAAATTCATGATTATCCAAAATTGTTTGAGAAGATAGAGTTGTGAAAATGTTCCATTATATGTTGGATGCACTAAATACTGGAAATTTTCATCCATACTGAATCTCTATATTTCGAATGTATTCAATGTAAGGAGTGGTTCCAGTTTTACTGAACTACATTCTCTCTTGTATGATATTATCCTAGAAGATAAAGAGATCCCTATTCAAACATATGATGCAAAAAAAATGTTTTTTTGTGGGGTATGCTTTTTTAATGAATAAATGCCTTACTAAATTACTATATACTTTTATTCTCAAGCACCATAATCACTTAATGAATTCCCAATGTTTCATTCTTGTCAATTTAATAAATATGAAATGGGTCCTACAAAAGTTGTATGGTATTTTTCAATCATACCATGGTTTAGGAACCAATATGTTTGTGGGGATACTACTGGGCCATCGACGTGGCACATAGATACAAGAAATAAATATAGGAAACATAGTCACCTAAAACACTCTCTATAGTGGAATAAAATTGATCATGAGTATCCTGAAATTTTAAACTTTCTAAGAAATAATCATCTTTCATTATCTATAGATAGAGTGAATCCTTTTGGTTTTCATATAATCACTCATAGTACATAGATGATTATGTTTCTAAATTATAATGTTTCATTGTGGATATGCATGAAACATAAATACATCATTTTATCTATGAATATATCAAGACCAAAATAACAATGTAATTATATTGATGTTTGTTTGGATCCTTTGATTGAGGATTGGAAACTATTGTGTGATTCTGGTGTTATATTGTATGATGCTTTCAAGAATGAATATTTCATGTTAAGAGACAAGTTGTATTGGAAGATAAATTAATTTTCTAATGATGGAAATTATTCGGGATATATAATTAATAGAACTCAGGAGTGCCCCATTTGTGAACAAGGTATACAAAAAATTAGGTTGAAACATTCATCAAAGACAGTGTTAATATGACATCATATATTTCTACCCAAACAGATAATAATAATAATGTAAATCTCTCTCTTCACTAAAATGTGATCAACTATTTGATAAATTAAAATATGAGGAAACTTCTTTTGGTAAACTATTTTGGAAAAACCTTAAGAAACCTAGTTTGAAGACGAGATATATGTTTTTTAATTACCATACTATAATTGTTTTTAAGTTAGAAGTTTTCTTGATGTTATTCATATTGAACAAATGTATGTGATAGTGAAGTTGTAATTTTATTAAATTCACCTGAAAAAAATGATATAATATGTTGGGAAAAAAATCCCTCAAGTTATCATTGAAGCATTTTTGAGGTGATTGTGTTTATTGACCACGTGGCCCTTCGTGTTGTGTTTGTCGACAAGGAAAACCATGACATACAAATTTTTTGAAGAAGGGGATTTTATGGTTACATGTTGAGTTCAAGAGATGTGGCTAACTATCCAAGTTTTATTCAAGAAATTCTACAAAGGAATGGTCGATCTAGAGGAAGTTCAAAAAGAGCAGATACAAGGTTGCGCCATTTTCCAGTGTTTGCCAAATTTTTTGACCTCAAAATCGACAAAGGGATAAAAGTGTTTTTGGAAAAGGGAATTGTGCACCATTGTCTTGGAGGCTTAGAAACTTGCGCTCCATATGTTTTTGAAGATCATAACATCAAAATATGGAAATGGAAAAAGGGTCGCCCAAGTTTTAGGTTTGGTCGCGCATGTGACTTGCGCGGCAGAGACTAGGGCGGCTGAACTTGTGTGTTGAGAAGAGACTTGTGCGCCAATGCCCAGGGTGTCCAAATGCCTATAAATATAGGTCGAAACCTCATCATTTGGTGTGAGTTAAACACTTATAGAAAATCAGAGCTCTCATTGCGCAGGTGTGGTGGTCGCGCAAGTGGTGTGGTGGTCGCGCAAGTAGAAGTTGTGCGCCTGGTGATTGATGCGCATCTAGAGTGGTTTGGGTGAGAAAGGAAGGAAGTCGTCAAAGTTTTGAGTTGAAGAAGGGGGTGTCACACAAGTGGTTTGGTGACACTTGTGCGCCATGTTTTGAAGAAGCATGACAGTTGATGGTTGTGCACCAAAATTGGTTTGGACGTAAAAGGGTGTGAGTCATGCAAGTTTGGAGTTGTAGAAACTAGTGTCACACAAGTTGTTTTGGTGAACTTGCATGCCAGTTTTAACTTGCATGCTGAGACTTGCGCGCTAGATTGGAGAAGGGCTCCAGGTATGGTTGAAGCATGAAAATGATTCAGGGATGCGTGAATTCTGGAAGATTGCCCGATACCTTTGGTGCAAAGTGAGATTCATCTACGGGTAAAAGTTGGACTTCAACAGAGAATATACATAAAATAGAGGACATATTCATTAGTGATAATGAAGAGACCTACAGGTCTTTAAATTTTGAGTGGATCCTTTCTAGAGCAGTGAGAAAAGAAAGAGGAAGAAGGTGATCCTCTCCACCGGCAGTGAGCTAGAAAGAGAGAAACAGGGAGTGACCCTTGGGAAAGCAGTGAGCTGACCCTAATATTTGTAAAGGTAGTGATCCTGGGAATTGAAGTGATCTATCCCAAACTTTGTAAACATCAGTGTTCCTTTAGTGGATTTGGTACATCGGCCCATCGCCGGTGTATGATCCTTGGATGTATCCTAGTGAGGGTGAACCAAGTAAAAATTGTTGTGTCCTGTGCACGCTTTAGTTTCTGTTTATACTTTACATCAGTAAAGTGAGAGAAGAGAGTCATTCTTAACAGTGAGACAAGATCAATAGAGTGAGTTTTTTTAATCTATCATACCCTGATTCACCCCCCTCTCAGGGTATCTAACCTAGTGGACCTAACATAATTAAGGATAGGTTGGAATTGGTTGACATGAGAATATGGGAATAGTTGGGTCCAGAGATAGGCGAAAACAAAAGTTTCATCCTCTAAATTCTTAAAATCATTCCAAGAAGAAAATATATCAGTTTTTATACATTTTTAATGATGTAATGGTTTTACAGGGTTATTCATCGAATATTAATAATATTGTATCAATAAAGAATTTAATGTTAAATGGTATGAATTCACATGAATTCCATGTTTTGATGAAAGATCTAATTCCTATATCCCTACATTAGATTTTTCCCATTAATTTACATCATACATTAACCATGATATATTTATTTTTTCAAAGATATATTCAACAATGATATAGACCCAACGAATTCTCCCCACATGGAAGTTGAAATTTCCATCATATTATGTGAATTTGAAATATTCTTCCTGCCAATATTATTTGATATGATGGTTTACCTGATGGTTCAGTTGGAAACTGAGATTCGACTATGTGGTCCTATACACTATTGATGGATGTTTCCCATTGAATGATATATGATGATTTTATAAGGGCATTTCAAAAATAAAATTTTGATAAAGGGTTGTATTGCACCGAAATATATTTTCAGGGAATCGATTTAATTCTATACCAAATTCCTTTTCAGTGTGGAAATAATTTTTCTACCAAAATTTCTTCACATTGGGTGGCTTACAAGTGAACATATTTATTGAAGGGATTTTGTTATAATCAATATTACATATCGGGGGAAGGACCACCATTAGGTTTTGTATAATATTTGGGAGTTTTTCCCTTATTCTGAAACCCAAAATGAAATTATTAGAAATTTGAATCCATCATGTTCTGAAAGATATATATCAAATACACATAATTAAAAGTTTATTGGATGGTTTTGGGAACATATTTATAAGGATTTAGATGAAAATATAGATTCTATTTTATAAATAATTTGATTTCAAGATAGAGGACCATGTTTGTATGTATTATCTTACATTGTTAATGTAATCAATAGTCTCTCAAGATGTTACTGATGCTCCCATTGTAGAGGAACAATGACCTTATTCAGGTGTTGATGCTACCATTACATAAAAACAATATGTTTCTCAATCTGATGATTCTTTTAGTGAAGAGGTGCAATGAACTTATTTACATGATGATACTACTGATATAAAAAACCATATATAGACAATGTTTAATTTGAAGAAATGGTATGAGATGAAGGATTAATAATGAAAAAAATAGAATCTCAATAGTTTGATGGTGTTATAAAATATAAATAAGGTAAAAAGAAAAGGAATCAAATAAGAGGTCAGATAAAATGATTGGGGATATTATGTTAACCCCAACTTTTACATGTTTATTAGTTACATTGGACCTATCACTCGGAATGCCATGCCAATTGATCAAGATTATTGGAAATATGGTGTGCCCAGTATTAAGAAACTGATGAGGGAATATATTACAGTAACATTATGATATCATTTCTTTATTTTACTAAACAAATTAAACATTTACTTAACCACCACCATCCCATGTATAGTGCATTTATAATTGATGAATCACATAAGAAAAATGTATTAAATATTTTTGGAAGGATTCATGGGGGATTTAAAATAATTCTAACGAGATATTATCTCAAATATGTTTAAGGGGAAATAAATTTGCACCCACCGCTTATGTATGCACTCATGACAACCTAAGATGCATGGGATGTATTTACTAGTTATTATGGGGAGGTGTAATTTCAGGTACATTTTGGATGATAATGTATTTTTTGAAAATATATGCATTAATCCCATTGATTGAGAATTTTTTATTTATAAAATAATGAATGAGTGCTGAGAATAAGAAATGAGCATCAAAACCACCATACCCCTACTATAAAGTAATTATGGAGTACACTTCACTTGCAGAAAAATTAGCACGTATATTAAATCTACTATAATACATTTCTGTGAGATGAAACAACAACATAATTTTGTTTCCCAATTTATATGTTAATTTATGAATCCAAATGGAATATCACTTACATCCCATGATATGTGTTATAGAAGGAGGAACGTGTATATAAATATGGTATACTAATATTTATAAACACAAAAAAAGCATGGTAAACATTTTTATGTATGAAATAATAAAATAAAATTTTTATTTAAATTTCAATTACATAACAATGATTACTTATTTTCCTTTATTTTATATCTGGAATAGTCACAGGAATAACAAAAATTAGTACCAGATGAACACCTACTATCAGTGTCCTTGAGGTGTCTAGAATAATATGGTTGAATCAGAGGAGAAACTTTTAGGGGGACACCCCAAAAATATTTTGAAAAAGAAACCAAAGGAGGATAAAAATAATGAAATGGAATAGATCAAAGAATGATTAGATGACTTGGAAGGATATTATATTAGCAGACTGAGTTCCTAGAAAATGTTTTGGGGGAAGAAAAGAGAAGAAGAAACTCAAGAACAACCATTATCAAAGGATCCTCCCCACCCCCACTAACTTTGATGTGAGTCATTCCCCTCAAAGATCTATCTTTATTGGGGTAATAAATATTATAATAGTATTTTCTATGAAATGTGAATCCGAAAGACACTGATACCTTTCATGTACTAATATTTTAAAGGGTGCAAATGAATGTAATTTATATCTATCATCACCCACCCATCACCTCGTAGTTAGGGCTACAATGTTCAATATCCAAGATGATCATATCCCCAATAGACCACTTCCAATAGGTAATGTGAGAGTGTTGATTAGAATATCTCATGAGCTGATCACTAAGAAATATGTTACACTTGATGGTAAAGATATTCATAAGGTTGACTAAGATATTGTAATATTTATTTCATGGCCTTAATATCTTTTAGAAAACATGTTGGGAAGGAGGTATTCATTTCAACAATATTTTTCATGATAAAATAATAAAATTAATGAAATAATGTCTCAGATAATGAATGTTATTATATACGGACAATGGGAAGGGGTGAAATGAAATGTCAACTCAAAACCATCTAAAAGATTGAAAAAATGATGGAAAAGATCTTCGGAATGCACCTTTACACCACCCCTTCTATATCTACAGTTTCTATCATTTAAGGTTGATTAAAATAGAATGTTAAAAAATGGTAGTAGTCTTATAGTTGATTTTGAAGAAAAAATGTACATATAAAAATTTAAAGACTAAATTTCTTTTTAGAATTTAAATGAAACCGTCAATTATAAATGGCTAGGATCCTCAGTTATAAATGTATTCATGTGGCATCTTCTCCTGATTTTATTTTCCAAAAGATAATGTACTATGTTAATTATGAATAAATATAGTTCATATTTGTTTCTGGTGTATATGTCAACACCAATTGAAGGGATTTACCAATTATTTTTTGGACTCATTATTCTTCAAGCCACCCCTCTAAAAAATTACAATCCAAAATGGATGAAACAGTGGATGACATGGTGAAATACATTGAATTAAAACTTAAGGATTATAGAATACTATTAATACCAAAGGTGTAGGAGTAAAACTAAACAATTTAATCATATGAAATATATTTTCCTCTCATTCATTAGTTATTACTTTTTTTGTTTTAGGAAACAATTGATGTGCATTTCTCTCAATTTGGTTACTCTATATTTTTATTTCTTGGATTCCCTTCACGGATACCCAACAAACCCACCACATATTGTAGGATTTGTAAATAAGTAACATAGTTCAAGAAATGTTTTAGAACTAAACATCATGTTATATGATTTTTAATTTTTTTAATGATAATTATGTTATAATAGTGTCATGTATAAATATATTGAAAACAAGGAATGAGGACATGGGTTACACAAAAGGATCCTAAAAATTTATACAACTAGACATGTATCAGTGTATATATATTAAAATTTAATTATCAAAACACATATCAAAACAAAATACACATTTTTTCCATTAATATATAGTTTTTAAACAAAAATTGAAAATATTTTGGTTATTATGATTGTATATTTAGGAGAGAGATCATATTAAATCAATAAACTAGCATCCCCTTATAAGTATTTTCAAATATAAGAACTATTTCATTTAAAATATATATTAATACCTTGTGTGTTTATATTTTTATAGTACTACTATAACTATAGAAAACACTCATATTCACAAGATGATATATATTTTCTTAGAAATGAATGATAAACAGACCTGAGGGTAGAATGTAGAAGAATAACATGAAGATGTGACATACATAGAAAAATTGGATTATTTCATAATTATTTTTATTTTACTTTTTTTAGTATTAATCTCATAAAAAATATTTTCATATACCAATAAATTCCTTTGTTCGAGTTGGGGTGTTTTTTTCAAAGAAGCTCATGCTCGTGAGAGATTGGACTTTGATGCTAGAACTCAAAGTTCAATGAGAATGTAATTTTTTTAATATATAATTTTTTAATAGTAATATTATATGTTCCATTATTAATTGATATAATCAATATTAACCATTCGAATACTCATGTTGACAATGTATTCTCCCTTAAAACCTTTTAACCCCAACCGTGTTGGAATATATCACTTTCCTTTAAAGGTAGTGGATGAAACTTGAAGGAAAGTGATAAATGTAAACATTATATGAATATTATTTTGTTTGTTTTGGGGTAGTTATTTAGAATATTATCATGCTCGTTCGAGACTTCAACTATGATAATAAAAATAAGTAAATGGGTTAAAAATGTATACAAATAGCATGAAAATATGACTTCCATAGAAGAAGTGGATTGTCTAATATTTATGTTTAATTTAATTATTTATAGTATTACTCACATAATTGTTTTTCTTATATATATGGATTTATTTATTCTATTTGGGGTGGTTTTATCAAATATACTCATTCTCATTATATATTGGACTTCATGATCAAAAATTGGATAATGAAAATGTTTCCCATTGGTTTTCTTTATCGATCTTCCGACACTAAAAATTATAGTTGATGTTCTTATACAAGAAAACATTCCCATTTTTGAAAACTAGAAAGGGTGAAGGAATAAATTGTTCCCATTATAAAGACTTCTTGTGATTTAATGGGTACTAGAGCTTCTTCTGCTCTTTAATATTTTAACAATGAGAATGGTTTTTCTGTTATGAATATCAACTCAATAAGAAGTATTGGATTTTATAAAAATACGGATAGTGGTAATCATGGTAACAATCAAAGTTATGATTGTTTTGAGATATTTCGACATGTGGGAATCAGCAACACCACAATATGAAACATGGTTTGACCGATATGACTCTAGTTGCTTATTTTTATTTAAAATCGACATTAATTTGGGAAATAAAGACAACTGACATACTCAAAACTGAAATATGACATTTTATTGTTTTAATATTATAGGAAATATAACCAAAAGTTATTTTGGATGTGTAGAAATCATTAATACCTCTGTCTGATGCATGGTGTTACTAATATGATCCTAAGTGTTCATTATCTATTTGAAATTGATATTTTTGTTCAAAATGATTCACTTGATAAAAAATTAAGAAGATACACTTGAATCATATTTATAATTAAAACATAGATTAATAAGTCATTTATGATTTGTAGTAATCATTATAGTGTCAAACTGATACCAAATTTGACTAGTATGAGTTAGAGTGTGTGTTTCCATTTTGAAATGATTTTTTTAAAAAACAATATCAAAATAAAACCAGATAAAACACATTTTTTTTGTTTCTATACATTAGGAAAATGATCCTTAAATAATTTTAGACATGTATAAATCAACCACACCATAATATGACACATGGTGTGACGAGTATGACTCAATTTATGTCTTTTTAATTAAAATCGACATCAATTTTTGTAAGAAGAAGAAATGACCTACTCAAAACTAAGAAAACACATTCATATTGTTTGGATAATTTAAGTAAATGACTTATAAGTTATTTTTGACCTATATCAATAATCAACACTTCAATACTCCATGTGGTGTAACAGGTATTACTCCAAGTGACTCTTTTTATTTAACATTGACATCAAATTTAGTATAAAAGAAAACACACCTACTCAAAACCAAGTAAAATATTTTTTATTGTTTTCAAACTTTAGGAAAAGATCCATAATTTATTTGGGACGTGTAGGAATCAGCCTAACCTCAATCTAATGTCTGGGGTGACTGATATGACTTCATCTCCATCATTTTATATTAAATTGAAATTATTTTTAGAAAAAAGAACAAGTAACAAACTAAAAACCACAAAAATACATTAGGATTATTTGTATAATTTAGAAAAATTATCCATGTGTCATTTGGGATTTTTAGTAATCACTCTCACCTCAATCTGATGCATGGTGTATAGAGACCCGAGCCTTTTACATAAAACATTTCATGATTTTAATCATAATTAATCATCAGAGTACAAGCGAAGGATCGATAAGTCTAGTGTTTTGGAAGACTAGGTACATATAACATAAAACATGGGGATTAAAAAAACTTCTTTATTTAATCTCCATAAAGAGATTCAAACTTCCTTTGAGCCCTTACATCTACATAGGGTACCCTAGAGAACAAATGAACAAAGGGATGAGCTAAACATCCCAGTAAGGGAAAGAACATAAGGATGCATCTCAAGCGCAAGAGTTAGGAGGCATGACATAATGATATCCAAAGCATGAAACTTATAAAATAATTTAACATAATCATGGGATCATATAAAAATGGAATCATATAAATGTGGCAGAATCATAAAATATTTCTTTAGTACGGGTCAAGGCTAACTGTAAATCACGTTTCCCATTTCAGTATGGGTCAAGGCTAACCACCAATCCCGCTTCACATCGCATCTCATGAGACTTATCCTTACCCAATGCATTGGAGCTCTATCTAGGTGCACCGATCTTAAAATTTTCATGAATATTTTTTCCACATAAGTATTTTTACCACATATACAATCATACATAATCAACCATAGATAAATATATGGGTACCCATAGAAAGAATTGGGTACCACAATCATGACATGAATCATTACCAATGGGCGTATCATGAAAGTGTCCAAGAAAGAAAATAATTAGAACATACATGGACGTTCATAAGTTATTATAGGCATATAAAATGGTAGGTGGTAACAAATAGAAGTAACATCACATAAGAAATGTATTTGAGAGACTTTAGCATTTAATCATTTTTGTGCGGGTTTAAGGAAAACACTATAGAGCATTTAAAATAGTAAAGAATACATTTTTTATATATAACCAGAATTGAACCATGAAGGTTTTCAGAATAAAAATAATGAATTTAAAAAGACAATGGTTTATTAAAAGGTAAGATAGAGTGCAAATGAAATTGGGTAAAAGTTCAGGAAGTTCCTTTAAAACGAGTGTGCTTATTGGGAAGTGTCGAGGAGAGATTCACTTAAAAGCTTGTATATCCCTAAAAGAGAATGAGAGATGGATATTGGAACATGAGTTTGGAGAATATAAACAGAATGTTTAAGTTATACATAAAAATAATATACATCTACATTTTGGTAAAAAGAAAGATAGAGAAACCCGATGGGATAAAGGAATTTTGGGTAGAATCCATTATGGTTTATCAAAATGGTATCAGGTGTAACTAAGAATGCTTTTTGGGATAGATAAGGGGTTTATAATCACTTATAAAACATTAGGGAAATTTGGAGAAGGTGTATAAACATACCCCATGACTTTGTATTACATAAAAAAGGCATAGCATATAGAACAATCTTGATTACGATTGAAGAGGGGAGGATCCCTTACATTAAATCTGGTGGTGTTCTCCACTTGTTATTAATGACCTGAATAAACAAATTAGGATTATTAATTAATAATTCCATAACCTCTTATATATGTAATTTATTTATTATAACCCTTTTTAGTTCATT
This sequence comes from Viscum album, assembly GCA_963277665.1. NCBI lineage: Eukaryota > Viridiplantae > Streptophyta > Magnoliopsida > Santalales > Viscaceae > Viscum > Viscum album. The sequence continues at coordinate 170,710,587 of OY728119.1, read as the reverse complement.
TAAATCCTTTTTTCTTAGTTATAAGGTTCAATTTCATTGTTCGAGCTCGTTTGTTTACTTGGCTTTAAAAGATCAATTCACTTATATTCAAGTTTGGAATATATGAAAGATGAAAGTGGTTGTACAGAATTTAAGTTATATTATTTAGTTCATATAAAAGAGATTAGATGGTTTTAATTTTAATTAGGTTACTTAGAGTGAAGTCGAATTATTATATATATATCCTTAGTGATAACCATTTTTGTTAATCGGTGGATTTGTTTATAAATAATGTGTTTTTAATTATATTTTAATTCCATTTTAAAAAAAGGATTACAGAAAAAAAGGATATATTACATATTTAATAATTTGGTTCAACCATAACACAAATGGTTTCATGACCAGAATTAAAGATAATAATAGAAATTGATAAACCGTTGTCCTTGAATGTGCTAAATTAGCATATCTCAAACGGTGCATTTATTTCTTTCAAATAAAAGGGTGGGAAAGGAGAGAAGATAATGAAATATACCACTATAATAAATACATTCCAGTTAATATATGTTACCGGATTTATCATACTATTATGTTGAAGGGAGGTGAGGAAAAAAATAAAAAATAAAAGAACTTAAAAGAAAAGAAGAAATTGGGAAGATAAATTTACCTCTTGAGACTTCCTCCTTTAAGAACCTCTTGAAGTTAGAGGTTTTGGTATTTTGAGGAGTTTTATAGCTTTTGGACGTGGGGGACGACCTTGGGGAGAGATTTGGTCAGAATAATGGGAAGGCACAATGCTTGAGAGGAGTGGATAAAAGAGGGAGTGAGGGGGGTTTTATAGTGGAGGAGAGGAGGGATTTCATAATATTATGATCATTAATTTATTATTTCTTCACAAGACAAGGAATATTAAGTATTAAATTAACAAGAACAGTGAGTTTATCATGTGATCTTGAACCAAGTGGGATTATATCAGTAGAACATCATCGATGGCTCAATTAATCCATTATTTAGCATTTATTGTGAATTATCGGATTCTACTGTTCATCAAAAAATTCAAGTATTTCAGAAAAATCCCAAAAATTCACCCTAACCATTTTTTGATGTTTATAATCCAAAACTGAAGTCCATTTTTCAAAAATAATTTTCTAAATATGATTATTTTAATATTTAATTAAAATAATAATTTATTATCAAAACCAGTTTTAAAACATTCATTAACTTATTCTAAAATATAGGTATATCATACTTCCAACTTGAATATTATTGTTATACTGCCATAGGCAATGTTACTATTCATTTGGGTATATCACTAGTCATAAGGATATGTTACTATTCATTAGGGAAGGTTACTATTCACCAAAAATTAAGTTTTCTTTATCAGACTCCAAATAACTTACTGATTACAACCGTGTATGCCAGATTTTTGAAATTCTAAACAGAGAAGTGACAAACTTATGTTTAAAGTTCACTTATCACTTAGTGGTTCATTATTTTGTGTTTTCATGTGATTTTATGACATAATTATAAGAAGGTAATTTCCATTTAAAATCTTTGGGTCGTTACATTCTTCTCCCCTTAAGAAATTTTGCCCATGAAATTTCACTTTACCTAAACAGGTGAGGGTGTTTCTCATTCATTACCTCTTCTGGTTCCCAAGTTGCTTCCTCAATCTTATGGTTCCTCCATAACACATTGACATGGTGGTTTGTCTTGTTGCGTAGAACCTTATCTCTCTGATCCAAAATCTTTACAGGGTGCTCCTCATAGGAGAGATCATCTTCCAGCTGCACCACCTCTGATTTTAGTACATGTGAGGGATCAGGAATGTACTTACTCAAGAGTGATACGTGAAAAACATCATGAACTAGAGCCATATTCGGTGGAAGTGAAAGCCGATAGGCCACGACTCCTATGTGGTCAAGGATCTCAAAGGGGCCAATATACCCTGGGCTTAGCTTCCCTTTCTTCCCGAATCGCATGACTCTCTTCCATGGAGATATTCGTAGGAAGACTTTATCTCCAATGTCGAACTCCAAGTCCCTTCGACGGTTGTCAGCATAGCTCTTTTGCTAACATTGAGAAGCTTTGATGTGTTTCTGGATGACATGAACCTTCTCTGTCATCTCTTGAACAAGATCAGCTCCATGTAGCTTTCTTTCTCCAACTTCATCCCAGCAGGTTGGTGTTGTACATCGCTTTCCATACAGAGCTTCATATGGAGCCATCTGAATACTCGAGTAGAAGTTATTTTTGTATGAGAACTCAACCAAGGGGATATGTTTATCCCATCCTCCTTTTAATTCTAGATAGAAATCTCTAAGCATATCTTCATGCGTCTAAATATTTATTTTAGACTGGCCATCCGTTTGGGGGTGATAGGTCGTGCTGAAATTTAATACAGTATACAGAGAATATTGAAGGCTCCTCCAGAATTTTGATGTGAACCTTGGATCAAGGTCAGAGAGAATTGAGAGTGGAACACCGTGTAGTCTCACCACATCCTTCACATATATCTTCACAAGTTGTTCAAGTGAGAGATCTTCCTGAATAGCGATGAAATGGGATGTCTTGGTGAGTCGGTCAACCACAACCCATATCGCATTATTTCCCTTCTACGTCTTCGGGATACCCGTGACAAAGTCCATGGTAACATTTTCCCATTTCCACATGGGTATAGGAAATGGAAGCATGATTCATTTGGACTTTTTTTCCCATTTTTAACTTGCTGACATACCATGTACCTTAATATATATTACACAATCTCCTTCTTCATGTTATCCCACCAGAAGTGTTCTCGGAGATCATGGTACATTTTGGTACTCCCGGGATGGATAGAGAAGGTAGAGCTATGTGCATCATTCAATAGATCATTCTTTATCTCTGGATTATATGGTACACATAATCGTGTCCCAAATCTTACAACTCCTTCCTCATCAATTTTGAAATTGGAGGATTTCCCATTTTTAATAGCTTCCACCCTTTTCTGAATTTCCACATCCTTTCTTTGAGCATCCTTTATTTTTTGCAAGAGGGATGGTTGAGAAATCATTTGAGAAAGGTTTGATGATGTTCCTCCCTTAATGATTCCCATGTACATCCTATGCAAATCTAATAATATCAGATCCTTTTCAATTCTCTTCATTGATAAAGATGCAGGATCCTTTCTACACTGATCATTCGCCACCTTTTTTGCCTTACTGGGATGGTAGTGGATTGAGCAGTCATAATCCTTGATGAGCTCTATCCATATTTGCTGGCGCATATTAAGCTCTTTCTGTGTGAATATATATTTTAGACTCTTGTGGTTAGTATATATCTCAAATTTTTCCCCATAGTGATAATGCTGCCAGATTTTCAACACAAAGATCACAGCCGCCAATTTCAGATCATGCATTAGATAGTTTTTCTAATGGATTTTCAGCTGCCTTAAGGAATAGGCTATCACTTTATCATTTTTCATTAGTACATAGCCTAAGCCTTTCTTAGAAGCATCACTATAAACCACAAATAGTTCTCCACTTGAAGGGAGTGTGAGTACCGGCATTGTGATAAGCCTCTTTTTCAACTCCTTGAAACAGTCTTTACATTCCTATGTCCAGAAGAACTTTACTCCCTTCCAAGTCATCTTGGTCATTGGGTTTTACAATAATGAAAAGTTCTTCACAAATCTTCTATAATACCCAGCTGGACCTAAAAAGATGCGGATCTACGTTACAGAAGTTGGCCTCATCCACTCTTCAATTGCCTTCATCTTGGAAAGGTCCACAGATATCCCTTTACTAGTGATAACATGCCCCAAGAATGATAATTCCTCCCTTCAGAACTCCTATTTACTATACTTTTAATACAAATTCTCCCTTCACAATGTTTTTAACACAGTTTCCAAATGCTTCTCATGTTCCTCCTTGCTCTTAGAGTATATCATAATATCATCAATAGAGACCACCAAAAATTTGTCGAGGTAATCTCTAAAGACTCTATTCATTAAATCCATGAAAATTCATGGAGCATTAGTTAGTCCGAAGGGCATCACTAGGAACTCATAGTGTCCATACCTCATTCGAAAGGAAATCTTGGAAATATCTTCCTTCCTCACCTTTAGTTGGTGATATCCCAACCGAAGGGCCACCATAGAGAAATAACTGGCCCCACAAAGCTGATCGAACAAATAATCTATTCGTGGAAGGGGATACTTGTTCTTTATAGTGATTTTATTGAACTCACGATAATCAATGCAGAGGCTCATTGATCCATCCTTATTCTTGATGAAGAGGACTAAAGCACCCCACTGTGAAGCACTCAGGCATATAAAACCCTTCTCTATATTCTTCTGTAAATGCTTCTTCAGATCTTCTAGCTCTACGGTGGCCTTTCTGTAAGGTGTCTTTGAGATTGATAGAGATCTAGGGATAAGTTCAATTGAGAACTCAACCTCTTGGTCAGGAGGAAGACCAAACAACTTTTCAGGGAATACATCACTATAATCCCTCACGATTGGCATGTCTTCAAGAATGATTCTATCCTTTGTCCCAAAATTTGAGCTAGATAAGATTTCTCACAAGGAAGCAATATCCAAACTTGAGATGAAGATTCTAAAGGAGACTCATCTTCCTCCTTACACTTGTAAACAATCGAAGTATGCTTCGGGATGTGAAAAGTGATCTGACATTCCCGACAATCGATGTTGGCCTTGTAAAAAGATATCCAATCCATGTCCAAGATAGCGTTGAACTCCACTAAAGAAAGTATGACAAGATTTGATGGGATGTTCATTCCACAAACATTAACCGGGGAGGACTTATAAACCATGGATAAAATAATTTCCCCATTCACTGTTCTCACAGATAACTTTTCATCAAAAATTTTAGGTGGTGTTTGAATATTTCTACTAAACTTGAAAGATATGAAAGAATGCATAGAGCCAGAATCAAATAGTATGTTCTCTATTCTTGAATGAATAAAAAGAATACCTGTCACCACATCATTTTATGGCTCCACCTTAGTAGTAGTGATAGCATAATCCCTTCCTTGTTGCCTTGGAGGTTATTTTTGATTGCCTCTGACAACCCTTGGCTTAGGGAAATTGTTCACATAAAGCCCCAGCTCCTTTCCATTATAACACTACACGGCAGGCTGAGTGGTGATCTAAACCTTACTTTATTCTTCTACATTAGTGGTATTTTTCATATTCCTTCAGTAGTTCCTGGACATATGACCAATCTTTCCGCATTTGAAGCAATTCTTGGTTCCCTTGAGACAGTCACCAAAATGCTTCTTCCAACAATTTTTTCAAAGGGGAAAGTGAGGCTTCTTTCCATCATGTGATTTGTTTGATGAACCACCCATGTTGTTCTCCATTTTCCACTTATTGTCACTAGGCACATGAGACCACTGAGAGTCTCCAATCTCCATTTCATCATTGAGGGCACAACGAACAATCTCCTCATAGTTGTCGAAGTCTCGAATCACCAACAATTTTCGTAGACTCGGCTTTAGTCCCCAAAAGAAGCAATCCACCTTGCTTTCGGTGTTCATGACAAAGCCAGAGGCGTACCTTGAAAGCCTTGTAAAGTTCTCTTCATACGTCCTGATGGACTAATATTCCTTATGCTTGAGTCCAAGGAACTCTCTTTCCATCTTGAGATGGAGGGTTTGAGGAAAATATTTGTTGAAAAACATCCTATTGAATTCCTCCTAATCTGTGGAATCAATTTCTTCTTGGGAATTTGTATTCTTGATCAGTGTCCACCACTGATCAGCTTCCCCATAAAAACCGCCAGTACTGATTTTTCTTCTTCTGATCACCGTAGGATGGAGAAAATCTTTTCAACGGAGTTAATCCATTATTCTTCTAGGAGGGGATCAGAAGACCCGATAAACATGGGAGGCCTTTGCCGCATGAAGGATTATACAGTAACTTTCTCTTTCCATGGAGGAAGAGGACGTTCCACCTAATTCAATTTATTATTCCTAACTTGAGCCAGCTGAGCAAGTACTGCCATGATGTTTTGAGCATGCACTTCCATCACATCAGGCATATCATTATGGAAATCATCACATTTCCTATCACATTGGTTGTTGGAATGTGTTCTTCTATTTCCCTCCATTAACTATGAAAAAGAACATATAATTATTGGTTCTGAATACTTATCTATTGAGCATAAAAAGAAACATTGAACATAAAATTATGAACTTATAAAGAGAAAGTATATCCTAACTTGTGATTCCTTAGTTTTATATCTAGTTTATCCAAGATCTATTTCTTAAAATAAATTCTTATGGTCTTATTTTTGTCCCTTAATAACGGTTTGTACTAAGCTCGTGAATCTACCGAAGCATATCCCCTGGGAGTGTCATAACCAAGAGTGCAGCAAGGCCCGTTGTTGTGCACTAGTTCCCATTCGAGTCTAGCTTAAAGAGGTGTTTTCAGGTTTTACCCCAAGATACATTTGTGCCAGAGCTTCCTCTACATGCTCGTATCTAGACATGGATGTATTTTCTTAATAAACCACTTACTCTATACTCACCAAAATTTAGGACTGTTTTCTTATACTTAGTCTCATGATTAAGGTTCTCAATATGGTTCTCTAATCCTAATCTCCAATAATAACTAGACCATCCTATAATACCAACTATAGTGACATAAGACTTTTACATAAAACATTTCATGATTTTAAGCATAATTAATCCTCAGAGTACAAGCCAAGGATCGATAAGTCTAGTGTCTTGGAAGACTAGATACGTACAACATAAAACATGGGTCTTAAAAACAGCTTTATTTAATCTCCATAAAGAGATTCTAACTTCATTTGAGCCCTTATATCTGCATAGGGTACCCTGGGGAACACATGAACAAAGGGATGAACTAAAATGCCCAGTAAGGGAATGAACATAAGGATGCATCTCAAGAAAATGAGTTAGGAGCATGACATAATGATATCCAAAGAATGAAACTTATAAAATAATTTAATATAACCATGGGATCATATAAACATGGAATCAGATAAATGTGGCCGAATCATGAAACATTTCTTTAGTACTGGTCAAGGCTAACTGCCAGTCCCGTTTCCCAATTCAGTACTGGTCAAGGATAACCGCCAATCCCGTTTCACATCGCATCTCATGAGACTTATCCCTACCCAATGGATTGGAGTGCTATATGGGTTCCCCCATCTCAAAAGTTTCATGAATATTCTTTCCACATAAATATTCTTACCACATATACAATCATATATAATCAACCATAGATAAATATAAGGGTACCCATGGAACGAATTGGGTACCACAATCATGACATAAATCCTAACAATTGGTAATATCATGAAAGTGTTAATGAAAGAAAAGGATTAGAACATACATGGATGTTGATAAGGTATTATAGTCATATAACATGGTAGGTGAAAACAAATAGAAGTGACATCACATAAGAAATGTATTTGAGAGACATTAGCATTAAAATATTTTTGTGCGGTTTTAAGGAAAACACTATAGATCTTTCAAAATAGTAAAGAATACATTCTTCTATATAAAACCATAATTGAACCATGAAGGTTTTCAGAATAAAAATACTGAATTTACAAAGACAATGGTGTCTTAAAATAGAATATATAGTGCACATGAAATCGGGTAAAAGTTCGGGAAGTTCCTTTAAAACGACTGTGCTTATTGGGAAGTATCGAGGAGAGATTCACTTAAAAGCATGTATATCCAAATAAGAGAATGAGATATGGATCTTTGAACATGATTTTTGAGAATATAAACAAAATTTTTAAGTTCTACATAAAAATAAAAGACAATTACATTTTGTTAAAAAGAAAGATAGAGAAACCTGAAGGGATAAAGGAAGTTCGAGTAGAATTCATTATGGTTTGTAGGAATGGTATTAGGTGTCACTATGTGGGATTTATGAGAGAGATAAGGGGTTTATCATCACTTATAAAACATTAGGGAAGTATAGAAAAGGTTTATGAACATACCCCATCACTTGTTATTACACAAAAAATGTATAGCGTAGAGAACAATCTTGATTAAGAGTGAGAGGGGGAGGATCCCTTACCTTAAATCTGGTGGTGTACTCCACTTGTTATTAATGACCAGAATAAAGAATTATGATTATTAATTCATAATTCCATAACCTCTTTTATATTTAATTTATTTATTATAACCCTTTTTATTTCATTCAAAGCATTTTTTATTAGTTATAAGGTTCAATTTCATTGTTGGAGATCATTTGTTTACTTGGATTTAAAAGATCGGTTCACTTATATTCAAGTTTGGATTATATGCAAGATGAAAGCGGTTGTCCAGAATTGAAGTTATATTTTTTATTTCAAATCCAGGATATTACATGGTTTTAATTTTAATTTGGTTACTTAGAGTGAAGTCGAATTATAATATATATAACCTTAGTGATAGCCGTTTTTGTTAATCAGTGGATTTGATTACAAAGAATGTGTTTTGCTTTATAACTTAATTCCTTTTGTACCAAAGGATTACAGAACCAAAAATAGGATATATTACATATATAATAATCTGGTTCAACTATAACAAAAATGGTTTCATGACCAGAATTAAATACAATAATAGAAATTGATAAACCGTTGTCATTGAATGTGCTAAATTTGCACATCTCAAACGGTGCTTTAATTTCATTAAAATTAAAGGGTGGGAAAGGAGAGAAGATAATGAAATATACCGCCAGAATGAAGAAATTCTAGTTAATATATGTTACTAGATTTATCAAACTATTATGGTGAAGGGAGGTAATGAGAGAAATAAAAAAGAAAAGAACTTAAAAGAAAAATAAGAAATTGGGAAGAGAAATTTACCTCTTGAGAATTCCTCCTTTGAGAACCTCTTAAGGGGAGAGGTTTTGGTATTTTGAGGAGTCTGAGAGCTTTTAGACGTGGGGGAGGACCTTGGGGAGATATTTGGACAGAATACTGGCAAGGCACAATGCTTGAGAGGATTGGAGAGAAGAGGGAGTGAATGGGGGTTTTTATAGTGGAGGAGAGGAGGGATTTCATAATATTATAATCATTAATTTATTATTTACTCATGAGACAAGGAATAGTAAGTATTACATTTCCAAGAGTAGTGATTTTATCATGTGATCCTGAAACAAGTGGTCTTACATCATCAGAACATCATCGATGACTCAATTAATCCATTATTTAGCATGTATTGTGAATTATTGGATTCTACTATGCATAAAAAAATCATGTATTTTAGAAAAATTCAAAAAATTCACCCTAACCATTTATCGATGTGTAGAATCCAAAAATGAAGTCCATTTTTTCAAAAATAATTTTCTAAATATGATTATTTTAATATTTATTTAAAATAATAATTTATTATCAAAACCAGTTTTAAAACATTCATTAACTTATTCTAAAATATAGGTATATCATACTTCCACCATGAATACTATTTTTATACCATCATAGTTGAGGTTAATATTCATTAGGGTATATCAATTTTCATAAGAGTTTGTTACTATTCATTAGGGTAGGTTACTATTCTCTAAAAATTATGTTTTCTTTATCAGACTCCAAATAACTTACTGATTACAACTGTGTATGCCGGATTTTCGAAATTCCAAACACAGAAGTGAAAAAATTATGTTTAAAGGTAACTTATCACTTATTAGTAAATTATGTTGTGTTTTTATGTGATTTTATGAAATAATTATAAGAAGGAAATTTCTATTGAAAAACTTTGGGCTGTTACATGGTGTGATTGGTATGACTCTAATTGAACCTTTTTATTTAAAATTGACACTAATTTTAGTAAAAAGGAAAACTGACCAACTCAAAACCAATAAAAAAAATTTGGATTTATTTGATACATTAGTAAAATGTTCCATATGTAATTTCATGCATGTAGGAATCAACCAAACCTCAATCCGACACACAGTATGCCCTGTATGACTATAAGTGATTATATTTATATAAAATTGATATCTATTTTAGAGAAATGGAAAAACGACCTACTCAAAAATAAGAAAATGAATTTTGATTGTTTTGATACATATTCAAAATGATATATATGTAATTTCTGATGGGTAGTAATAAACATCACCTCAATATGATGTACAATGTGACCAATATAACTCTAGGAGCATCTTTTTATTTTAAGTTGTCATTAATATTGGAAAAAAGAACAAGTGACATACATAAAACTGATAAAACACATATGGATTGTTTTTACACATTAGGGAAACTATATATGAGTCATATGAGACATGTAGGAATCACATTCACCTTAATATTATGCATAGTGTGACTCGTATTACACCAAGTGTGACTTTTTATTTAAATTTAAAATCAATTTTATTAAAAAGAAAAACTGAAGTACTCAAAACCAAGGAAATGAATTCAAAATGTTTTTATAATTTAGGTAAATGATCCATAAGTCATTTGGGATGTGAAAAATTAAAAACAAATCTCAATCCTATGCACGGTGTGACCGATATGACACAAAGTGTGTCGTTTTATTTAAGATTGACACATGTTTTAGTAAAATGGAAAAATATATTACTAAAAACTATGAAAATTAATTCTGTTATATTGATACTAAATTTAAATGATCCATATATCAGGTTCTATTTTTAGAAATAAACTTCACCTCAATCCGATGTATGATGTGATCGACATAACTCAATGCATGTCATTTTGTTTTAAATTGTCATTGATTTTTGAAAATTGAAAATGTGTCATATTGAAATCCCTGAAAATGGATTTTTATTTTTTTGAAAATTTAGGAAAAAGATCAATGAATAATTTGATATTTTTAAAAATCACCCTCACCTAAATCCATTTCTAGATGTGACCAGTATGACTCAAAGTGAATATTTTTATTTAAAACTGACACTAATTTTAGTAAAAATGAAAACTGACATACTAAAAACTAATAAAATGACTTTACATTGTTTTTAAACTTTAGATAAGTGATACATAAGTCATTTGATACACGTAGAAATCAATATTACATCAATCTGATTCATGGTGTGATGGTTATGACTCCACGCATGCCTTTTTATTTAAAATTAAAAAGGACAACTGATCGACTCAAAAATGTGAAAATGAATTTATATTGATTTTATACTTTAGTAAAAAGATTCATAAATAATTTTTCATGTATTGTAATCTTCCTCACCTTAATATGAAGCACAGTGTGAATGGTGTAACTCCATGTGTGTATTTCTCTTTTAAATTGACATGAATTTTAGCAATAATATCACGGGACATACGTAAAACTGAGAAAACATATTCGGATTTTTATACATTAAGGAAACAATAAATGAGTCACTTGAGATGTGTATGCATCACCCACACCTCAATTCAATGCTTAGGGTGAACAATATGACTTCTTGTGAGACTATTTATTTAAAATTGACATCAAGTTTACTAAAAATGACAACTAACCTACTTAAAACAATGAAAATTAATTCTACTAATTTTCATACATTAGTAAAATGATCCATAGTTCATTTTGTACATGTAAGAATCAACAAAAACTCTATCCGATGCATGGTGGGACATGTAGGACTCCAAGAGAGTCTTTTTATTTAAAATTGACATTAATTTTAGTAAAAAGAACATATGAACTATTCAAAATTTTAAACTTATTAATATTATTTTTATACATAAAAAACAATAAATAAGTCATTAAGACCTTTTGAAACAAAAAACACCTCAATCCAACGCATGGTGTGACCATTTTGAATCCTTGTGTGTCTTTTTATGTAAAATTGACAACAATTTTAGTAAAAAGGAAAAATTACATACTCAAAACCAAGAAAAAAATCAATAGGATTTATTTGATACTTTTGAAAAAATATCCATAAGTTATTTTCTGTCAAAGAATTAACTATACCTAAATATGACACACTTTGTGACCTTTATGAATCCAAGTGACCATTATTTGTTTCAAATTGGAATTTTAGTTCAAAACATGTGTAACTCATTGAAAACCAAGAAAATGTGATTTGATTTTCTTGATAATTTATGAAAACAATTCATAAGTCATTTATCAAAAGCCATAAGTAGTATCTTGTCAAACTGGTACAAAATGTAACCAATATAACTCAAAGTGTGTGTTTCTAGTATGTAATGAAATTTTAGTAAAAAACAAAAGTGACACACAAAAAATAAAAAAAAATACATTTTAATTGTTTGGATACTTCAGAAAAATGATCCATATCTAATTTTGTATGTTTAGGAATCATTCATACCTAAATACCATGCATGGTGTGACTGGTATAACTCTATGTGTGTCTTTATTTAAAATTGGCATTAGTTTCATTAAAAAGAATAATTGACAAACAAAAAACAGATCGAACACATTAACATTATTTTGATACTTTAGGAAAATGATCCATAACACATTTGTGAAGTCATAGAATCCACTACACATTAATACAATTGATGATGTGGATGATATAACGACATGTTTTTTTGTTTTATTTATTTTTTAAATTTTTTATGTAAGCTTTCAAATCAACATTAAATTTATTTATTTATGATATTAATAATATAACATTTGATTTCATATGTAGGTGGATTATTTTTCTATGTTCGAAATTATTTTTCCGGTAACTAATTCCAGTGGAGGACCTATTTTAGAAGGTTCATGGGTTCCAAAAATGATGAAATATAAATTTTTTTCAATAGTTTTGATAGTAAATGTAAACTTAATTATACAAAATCATCTTTAAAATTTTTATAGTAGTGTTTTTATTATATTCATGATTTCAAAATTATTTCAATTAAATTACATATTTTCTCTAAAAGTTATAGGATGTTGTAGTCTACCTTTATAAATATAGCATATTACAGTAGGTGGGGCCTTTATCAATGCTATTTCTAGCATTGATAATGTGCCCCCTTTATCAGTGTTATTGATAGTTATGATAAATGGGGTATTTATAAACACTATAAATTGTACTGATAATGGGTGGAATTTATCAATGCCTTTTGTGGAACTGATAAAGGGTCCCCTTTATTAGAATTGTGATTAAGAACCCATTTTTAGTGCTATTAAAAACATTTTTTGCAAACTGATATAGGGAATATTTTAGTAGTTTATAATTAATTTTTTCCAAAAGATCATTGATAAGGTGATATTTAAAATAAATGTTCGTATTTATTGTTTTTCAACATGTTTCATTGATAAATTGACAACACTTTTATTATCACACCCACGAAGAAGTGGATGCTTCACCTTTACCTTTGAATATTCTAACTATGTATTTATCCACATTAGTTATTTTGTGGTATGTGTTATAATAAAATATTATTCGTTATTATATTTAAATTCAAAAAACTCTACTTTTTAGTGTCCTAACAAACACACCTATCTCCAAGAATGAAAATATCCTCAAATTTGGACATTTTTTCATCAACACAACTTTCCCAATCTTCACCTATATAACCAAACATATTTAACTTCAATTTTCTATCATATTTCAACCCAAAATCTGGTGTAACCCTTAAATAAATTAGAAAATATTTCATGACAAAAAATCAAATTTTTTATGCGCACATTTGATATTTGGAACACAAATTAACAAAATATATCAAGTATGAACTTAATAGTATATGATATAATAGACTAGTAATTATGTTTCTAAAATTCATAGAATCAACACATTTTCCATTTTTATTTTTGGATATTTTATTCACACTAAAATTGATGATGAAATAGGCTTTGAATATTATATCCAAAGTTATTTAAATGTTTTCACATGAACCCCAACACAGTTGGTGGGAATCTTAGTTTATATCCAAGAGACCCATGACCTAATCCAGATAGAGGCATATTTTTGGTTTCTATAGCAAGTACTGTAATAGTTATTTTAGTAGACATTGTATAATGTGTAGTTAAGTATTGTAGCAGCTAGAACTATTCACATTTGGGACACTAGTTTGCTCATCGAGTCCCTCAAAGGAATTATGTCCACCTATGACATTGGTTTAGTAATTCATTCGATCCACCTTAATGCCTTTGTTCCACCTCAAGGACTTTAAGATACTGCAAGGCCTTTGGGCCAAATGATTTATATGATCAAACCAGAAATATTTTTCATGGATCAAGATCTAGATGATGATTTAGTGGAGGTACATTCACCAGAGAAGTGTTGTTGGATTTGGGAGAATGAGAGGGTGTAGAAATTATCATCAGCACTGAGCATGTGCATCTCTATGCATGACATCTAGTCGATCCTCCATGCGAAGGTGTAAAGATGATCACGTGGTAGATGTTTGAGAGGGGTAGTTCTACATAGTCATAGTCTTGGATGAATTACTCTAAGACCTTTGGTTCATGTAATTTCATGAAGCCTACATGAAATTTAAGGGTAACCCTTCAAACCAAAAAAATGGGGATGATAAAAAATGAAAAAAAAATGATGTACTTTGGGCCATTCCGGTGAATTATTTCAATATTTTCTTAGCATGCATCACATGAGTGAAAAAATGTGATCCTTTTATTGTGATATTTTTAAGCTAAGAAAAACCTAAATTCTCCCATTATATTCATTTAAAATAATATCTTTATCTCATTAGTAATAGTTTCACTCATTTAGTCATTATTTATAACAAATTATATTTCCTATATATAAAATAGTAATAATAATAGGTACTTTTTTATCATATTCAATATAGGGATTGTTTTATACTCTAACATTACTAAAATTCAATCTCATTAAATTGGTTTACATCATATAATATGATTCCCATAGTTATTTTCTAAATAAATATATATCCTTATTTAACCTGATAACATAATTCAATTCTTATATAAGAAATAATCCACATGGTTGATCATTATTAACCTCCACTTCTTCCTCACCACTGAGGAATGAAAACTTGATATCCATTTGGAATATATTTTATTTACTTTGTATTTCAATAACAAGAAATTTTATACGTGTTTAAATCCTTTCAACAAGTGTAAAATTCACATTTAAGTCAACTTATTCAATTAATGAATTGCCTTTACACACCAAGAATTGTATATTTCTCACTACTTCATTTTTTTTATTTCAACTTATTTTAGAATTCCATTACATTATTTTCCTTATGGTTGTGAACTAACTCCCATGTATAATTATTCACAATTATTTCCAATTCCTTATTTTCAGTTCCAAATCAATATTTATACTCCAAATATAATTTGGCATTTTTAGGCTCAACTTGAGAGGACAATGAAGTATGATATTATTTCTATATTGTTATACTAGTTTGTATCTATAATCCATGATTTCAAATAATGTTTTGGAATAAAAAGTTCTTTCTCAAAATTGGATAAATTGAATGTAAGTATTCATCGTCACTCAAATCATATGAATCGTCTTTTCCTGTCTTTATATCATTTATAGTTCTATCTTAGTCTGGAATTTCATTATGATATTTAAAATAATTATCATCAAAATTTCTTCACGAAAATTATTTATTATAAGCATATCCCATTATTGTATATTATTAGATATTCACATCATATATATCAATAAAATTTCTTATTTCTATGTTATAACAACATTATTTGTTTCCATTGTGGAGAGTATCCAATTAAAATTACAAGTACACATCTTGGCTAAAAATTACCAATATTTTCTCCATTCATTTCGATAATATAGGGACTTTGAAAATGGTTATGATATTTCAATCTTGGAGTCTTCTTGTAGTACATAACATATAGAGTCCTATGAAAATTTTGTTTATAAAATTAATGATTTTAAACAGGAACTATAAGCCAATATCATGCCTCTAAAAGTAATTAGTGGGGTTATTATCTTTCAATATCGTATGAGACATCTCTACCAAAATTCTATTCTAATATTCAGCAACAATATTTTTTAGGTTTTTATAGTGAACCATGTTGATGATAAATTCGATGCTTTTCATTATAATCTTATAAGTTATTATTAGTGTAATCTTTTCAATTATATGTCTATATTTTCTTAAAAGAGTAACCTAATACCTTTTAAATACTTCTCTAGATATCATTAAACAAATTTAGAGCCTATTATTTATGTTTTATAAACATAATACACAGAAAATGATTTAATTCATTAATGAAGGAAATACATGATTATCTCAATTTTTTTTATTTCTTTCTCACGGTCCCACAAATGTTAGAATGGATCATCTATATAGGATGAGATATAATAATCTCATTCATTTTGTATGAATAATTAGTATTTTCCCTTACTATCATATAGATAAAATCGAATCAATCTATATATTAATCTTAGGAAAATCATAAACACTTTATCTTTGAGTAAGTTTCATTATATTATTTTGGATAATAGTACCGATTCTTCTATTCCAATGTACAGTTTTTCTTTCATGTTTAGATAACATGTATTTTTTTACATATATAACTTGAAATAATTTACCCATTATTTGATTACCTCTCTTAAAAACCATTAATTCATTATATATGTTCACCAAAAACCCATCTGTCAAAAATATCAGCTAATTAAATTTATTACAGTTCTTAGAAACACTAATTTATTTTTGTTTTAGACAACCAAAATAAAGGGTGTTGTTGTATTTAAATTCTTCCTTTCCAATAATAGCATAACTAACCCCTTGAATCGTGAGTGACCCATCATTTCCAAAATTAATAGCCCCTTATTTATGATATTTTACATCATCCAAAAACATCATGTCTATAGTAAAATGTGAAGATAACCCCACTATCCAATATCTATGAGAATTATTTCATTGACAATTTAAGTGAAGTCATACAAAAAAAATATTTTCCTTAACTTTATACTTTTTATCTTGAGACTTATTTCCCTATTTTTTGATATCATGGAGTCTTATATGATCACATATTTCTCCAAAATATTATAACACTTGAAATAAATTTTTAGTATTATTTTGATATTTATCATTTTTTTTGTTTCTATCCACTTTGAGTGAGGTTAATTTTTCTAAAGGTTTGTCTCACATGCTTTATAGACTCATTTTGATATTTATATTTTAACCAACACATCATATATGTATAAATAAAATCACTAAAATACCAGTTGTTTTCATAAAAAACATATACATTTAAAAACATTATAGGGTCTATATTTTTTTAATTGAATTTTAATTTTATTATCAAAAATAAAAGATTATTTTTGGGAATAATGTTTTTAATTCACTCCTAACATATTCTTAGCACTATAAATCTCATTTATATTTTCAGAGTCACTAGATATAGTAAATTTGGTATCAAAGTTGGAATTACCCTAATTAATATAATTTTTAGATTCATTTTATTTAGATACAGACTTGGTTTTTCTTTTTTTTTTAAAAATTTAACAATATTTTCAACATCTTCATAATATAAGGAAGACTAATTTTGTTGATATTATTTCACTTCATTCATATTTTAAAATTCTTAAACTTCTTGAATAGAATTTTGATAAATTTTATTGAAGAGGTTCAATTCTTATTCTACTCTGATCAATTTGTGTTGTGTAAGATCAAACTATTTATACCACTCTTTAACATTTTCTTTTATAATGACACGAAAAATATTATGACCATAAATTAATTTATATTCATCTTTAATATTATTCATTAGCTTAGATTTTTATTATTAATGGGATTCATTCATATGATTGATATATTGATCATTTTTCTTCAACGCCTTGTTATCCTTTTTAATATTTTCAAATTTTTAGAGACATTCAATTATTTATCTATTTATAATGAATTCTATTTGAGTTTCCTTATATTAAATTGTATAATTTCTATATTAATCACTACTTAAGTCTTCATATTTAACATTAGAAATGTTAATATGTTCACTAAGATAATTAATAGTATAAACCTTCCCCTCCTCACCACTACTTTCTCCATCATTATACTAAGATAAAAAAAATGTTTATTTTTGTTCATTGATAAATCCTTAACCATTATTCTATAAATTAACCTTTTCTTTTATTAATTTGTCATTTCTAATATTTAATATTTTTAATATTATCTACGAGTGGATTCATTAACATTTATTTTTGGAAAATTTGTGGCAAAATTTTCAAGAGGTCCCAAATTAAATAATTTAAGTGATATCATCCCTTAGAATTTAAAATTACCTCTTATCACATTTATATAGATGGGTGACATGATTTTATAGAACAAAAAACTCTCATATGAATCAAAAATATTTTAGGTACCTTATTCTTGATAACATAATTTTTCTCATTTCATAAGATATTACAATAATTTAAAATTAATCAAGAGAAATATTACCTCTATATTTTTTCTTTTAAATACATTACTTTAACATTAAAATTAAATAAAAATAGTCCTAAAATTATAGCTTATCATGATTGCCTTTAGTATTGACTTTATATATATTCTGATTTTTGTCCAAAATATCATTTTCTATTTTGAGAGATTTTACATTCTAAAATTCATCATCAGAAATAGATGATAAAATGGAATTCTTAGCATGACCATAATTCTCTAAATTATAGTTATTTTATTCTATTATAGAATAACCTTCAGCATATGGCACACATATATTAATTGATACATCTAAAACATCATAAATAGTAAGACATAGATAATGAAACATCATATCCTTCCAAATATGAAAACCCTTCTTATAAATCAAAGGAATGACCATGGTATTTAATGAATTTAAATTATTTATTAAAGATAATACAAATCATTAAATTATTTAATATGGGAGAAACTACAAATAAACTAGAAACATTCAACCATAAATAATTTTAACCTTATCTAATACCAATTATTGAAATATACGATCAATGGTATTACCGGGGTTGAATCAATGATTCAAAAAATTTATGATTCCCGACTTCAAACAAAATTACTCACCTCTTATAGTTAGTTTATTAATTTTCTTATCACAAAAAATCAAACATAGATATAGCACAAGGAATTTACATGGTTCACTACTAAATTTGGGAAGCTAGTCCTTAACAACATATGGTAAAACCCATGATAATACGATTCACTAGTAAAATATTATGATCCAATTCAACTAGGTAAAATCCTTATAACATGATTTAATAATCACTAGACTTTTTTTTACATCCCAAACAGTTATTGAATCCCATAATAATAAAATAATATCTAATATTTAGGTAATAACATATAAATATTCCTTCTATATATAATAATAATGTTTTGTGTGTGTTAAGATCTTCTTCACATCATTTTTCATACACAATAATACATTGAAAAACATCATAAACTAGCTGTATTAATACCATTTAAGAGTTTTACAAAAATATTTAGATTATAATATCAACTAAATCCCCCTATCCCTTTTGAAAACATCACAAAAAACTCTCCCAATTAGTTTCTCTAAATAAATCTTGATACCTTTCTACTTACATGGTCAATAATTTAGCTAGAGACTACCTTGTGAATAACATGAATTTAAACATCCATGAATTATCAGATATTGAATTTCTCACTGAACCTCCTCTATAAATTCATGGAATTACATGTAGTTATTAATGAACTATATTAATTTTAAAAAATGAAAATGAAATAAATCTCTTTCTTCTTTTCTTCCAAGACACCATCTTAAATTTAAAGAACCACATACACCTGAGACCATCAATATACATTCGTGAAAATATTCCTTCATTCTTGACTTCTCCATTATCTCAATAATTATTATCTATTATATGGTTTTGTTATTCATCCTCATTAATACCATTGATCCATCCCTCTCTATGATACTTTTATTGTATTAAGGCATGCATATATATATGAATGCCTGTAATCAAATCATGAAAACACCCTTCATGAAATATTTTATTTACTCAACTTATATTGAATATATATTTTTATTGAGTAAAAATTCTATAAAATACTACTTATTCATTATAAAAGCCTAAATATTTATAAATGTAATATAATTATATTTATTTAAAAATAAGACCACTTTTCATTACACCTTTTGATTTTACATACGTTAAATATCAAAACCTTTACTTTCTATTAAAATCATTAAATCAACCTTGAGTTATATAGTAACATGATTTAGAGTAGGGAATTAAGTCATTTGATCTTACATAATTAATTCTATATTTCATCTTGTGGTCATTCATCATATCATGTGAAAATACTACCATGCAGTCGGCCATCCATGTTGTCAGTCAACCTACCATGAGTAACATGGTCACATTACTTACCATCTGAAGGCTATGATCACTCAATGCACCGTGTGAAGAAAACAATGAATATTCTGATGAATATCATCCAAAAATCAACACTAATTATTCAATATTACCGATCTTGTTATACAGAAAGAATAGATCATGATAATTCACATCATGATATAAATCTCATTTAGGATTATACTACCTTATATCAACATATTAAAGCTTTATAATGTCTATTGAATTTTTCAATTACCCTTATGTAGGTAGTGTGTCTTCATGAATACCGTTACGCAGTGTGGGTATTACCCATGCATAGTAACTACAATTTTCTAATTACCTTTACATGAATAATGTAAACTGAAATATACCTTTATTTTTGTAGCACAAATATAGTGTTACCCCTTTACACTCTTTTTAATTCCCAATTATATTTATGTTGGTAGAGAAATAATTATCTAACCTTTATGTAGGAAATGAAATTATAGAAATAAGTTTACATAGGAAACGAATTCAACTCAAATTAGAACTAGTTCCTTCTCATTGACTTTTAAAACACCTCATGACATTATTAATCATCAAATATATGGACTTGAAACTTCCATCACATGAATCACACAAGGATCCCTCAACAACCAACACTTTTAATGAATTTCTTTGAGGAACAACACAATAATCATCACATTTTATTTGAACATGATTTTTATATTGAAAAAAAGCAAACAAAAAATTCACATGAATAACAACCTACTTGAATATTAATTCTCAAGATGACCATGACAAACTCGAGGAATTGTTTCCCACAAATATCTTGGTCTCAACATAGCTCACATGGAATACTAAAAAAAAATTTCCCTTGAATTTATACTAAATAAAATGAAATGACATTATTAATGAATATAATTATATATATTACCCATATATAATTATTAAAACATATTAAATTTAAATTTATTATATCATATTACCTTTATTGATGTTTTTCTATCCATTCATGATGTAAACGTTATTAAATCATTCATTTTAATGGTAAAAATTTTCCAAATAAGAATAGATTATAATGAATGAATAACTAAGAAAATTTTGTTACATAATATTAATATCAATTTTATAGAATGTTGATGATTAAAAAATATAAAAGTGAAAAATAAAATTTATGAATAGGTGTATGAATAAGATAAAGAATAATGATTGATGATAGTATAACATTTACATTGAATACATTAATATCCTATTATTGTGCATCTTGAAAATGTGGAATTTGGGGCTCCATATTATGACCAAAGGTTCCAAAATGTTGAGTGGACTATATAAGAGAGAATTTTGGAAGAAATTTAAGAGAAAATAAAAAAGGAATGATTTTGATTGAAGTGGTTAGAGGAGTCCTCCTTCTATAGGTGAGTTTTGAGGGGCATTTCCACAAATACCAATTCCTTAATGTATAAAATTTTTATTTCAAAAAGGAAAGTGGATGAAAGTAATAAAATAATAGATATGGTATGATAGGTAATATTAGAGGTCAATATTTCCCTCATCCACCAATTTAATTAAAAAAATTATTATATTTTAGGTTTTTACCCCCTTGATTAAACACGTATACCTTTTTTATCTTTAATAATAGTGACTCGATTATACATTAGTAAATTATTTAACATTATAAAATGAAATTAAAATCATTACCTAATTTTGATATTATTATATGAAATATGAAATACATTTTATTAGATTCAATTTATTCATGTCATAAAAATTAATTTAAAAAATAATAATCAATTTGTAACTCAATTTTTTTTAGAAAAAGTTATTTTTAAGCTAAAAATAGATTTATTTTTATTTAATACTAAATAATAAAAATTAATTGAATGGTAATTTATTTGAAAATATATATAAATGATTAATTTGATTAAAATTATACTTCAATAGTGATCAATTTAATTTATTTATAAAAAATACCCAATGTAATAAAAACAATTCTTTAAAAATAATCCATTATTAAATGAATTTAATCACATCCCATTATTTATATTCTAACCATTCAACTCTAAAAATGCATAATAACCTCTATATTTATTTTAATATTATGGTCACATCAATTATGACTTTAATAATAATAATAATAATATATAATAAAAAAATATGTACTTTTATAATAACATATTCCAATTAATTATTATATTTTTATTTCATTCTATAATTTTTAATTATATGTTCAATTTATCCCTATGAAATAATTCTTCCATTGAGAATTAATTAATCTAGTGAAATCAACTAAGGGTATTCATGACTCATTAAATATGTAGGTTCCCACATTGCTTCCTAAATAATTAGATTTACCTAGATAAATTTAACCATGTGAGTGGCCTTATTTCATAAAAACTTATCTATAAAATCCAGGATTTATACCGATTATTCCTTATAAGAGAGATATTCTTACATTTGATCAACTTCTGATTTCAATATACATGAGGGGTTAGGTATGTGCTTCCTCAAATGTGATGCATGGAACACATCATGCACTTACAAGGATTTTAGATGGTGTGTAAGATGATAAGCTAGTATCCCCACATTATTGAAGATTTTTAGAGGGACAATGTATCTAGGGATAAAAATTATCTACTTAACAAATACCCAAACAGAATTCTATAATGATATTCGAAGAAATAAATTGTCACTAAATTCTAATTCAAAATATCAACGATGATTATCAATGTAGATCTTTTCTCAACATTGTGTAGTTTTAATGTGTTTATATTAGTTTTTGATCATATATAACATTTATTGAACATGATCTCATCACAAAATATTATTCTCTCTAACATTATCCAAACATGTTGTTTTTATCCACCTATTTCCATATAATGTCCCATAAGGTGTAATTTGAATACCTAAATAGAAACTAATTTTATATGATAACTCTACCCAGGGATTGTATTGACCCAAACCTCTTATTAAATCCATTGAACATGATCTCAACATATTCTCTATAGTTTTAATGTCCCTTTGAGATTAAACATTAGTCTGATGATGGTAGGTAGTGAAAAATCTCCACTCTACATTTAATTCTTATTAAATACTAGTCCATAACATTGAGTAAAATCATAGATCTTATTTTAATATAATGGAAAGTGGTACTTTGTGAAACCTTACCAATTATTATATATATATCATCTAAATTTAATCTAGTGAGAATTATTACAGAATAAATATTAAATATAATGACTTTGTAACATGGAACTATAATCCAAATGGATGTATAAATTTTATTAGACTTAGGAATAACTAAAATGAAATCTGTAGTGTTGTTATCAAATTTCCATATTGTTATGGGTAATGGTATCATCATCACATTATAATTCTGAAATTAAGACTTAACATTTTTGAACACCATGAATCAATATATATAATATAAAATTAGGATCTTCATGTCATACCACAAAAAATTCTACTTAATCTCTCTATATATCATGATGCATCCATTATTGATAAATATTGGTGATCCATGTGAATTATCCAAGATATCATTTTTCAATTTCAATATTGATGGGACTCATAGTCATTTACCAAATCTTATAATTTAGTCATTATTAAATTTCAAGTTTAAAATATTAATTACCTTCTTATGTAGCTCCATATCCACCTTCAATGGATCCTTGATATTTAAATGAATATATAGTTAAATAACCATTTAGGAATGTATTTTACCTTTACCTTATGATTCTAAGGTCTATAGTCTATAAATCCATGAGTATTGGATCTATTTAAATCCTCATTATAGATAAGGTTTCATGATTATTCAAATATAGAGAATCATCTACCTTATGCTCATTCCCAGAGTGGTAATGTAATGAGTATTCAGAGTGCTTAGTCAAATCAAACTATATTTTTTTCAATATGTTCAATGCTATTTTCTTGAATATATACTTTATGATCCTATGATTAGTGTACATATCAAAACTTACAACATAGAGATAATACATCCAAATATTTAATAAAAATTTCTCCTTACTATCATCAAATTAGGTTTTTGGTAATATTTATCCATAAAAATAAATTGGCATGATGCATACACCAAAAAAATTTATTTTTCAAGAGGAAACATCCCAATCCATTCATTGATGCATCATTGCATATCATAACCAATTCCCTGCTATAATTTTGAATGAGTTCAAGTGTAGTCACCAAACTACTATTAAGATTCTTGAAATTTTCTTCAAATTCATTGATCTAAATTAACATAACTACAATTAAAGTTGACATAGTTACTTTATTTGAAATTCATTAGAAATTTATCATAAGGATTCTATTATATCTGTTCAGTCCAAGAAAACACAAGATCTCTATTACATGGAATGTTCTTATACAATGTTTAATTACCTCAATATTTGAAGGATCCATATATATACCCTAAATTATGAGTATATTACCCAATTATTATAATTTATGTATCTATTATTCATAAGTTCAAGGTTTATCATATATTTTATAATTTTCATGGTTTTTGAACAATCCTGAAATAATCTTCATAGCCTTCCTTTATCTTGGAATATATGGGAATATCATCAATAATGATATATAAAACTATATCAAAATAATATTTAAGACTCTATTAATAATATTCATAGAGATAACTATGGAATTTTATGATTTAATTGAATCATTTTTAATTCATAGTCTTTATATCTTTTATAAAGGCCTCTCTTGGGTATATCCTCTCTTTTCACCCTTAATTGATTATAAAAATATTGACGATTAATCTATGTTAAGCATTGATCCCCTCGTAGTTAATCGAACAAGTCATCAATATGAGGTATAATATATTTTCATTAATATAATTTTATTTAGTTCACAATAATGAATGAAAACATGCATTTAGCCATATTTATTATTAAAAAAGGGCAGGGTTACCCCATGGTGAAGAACTTGAGATTAAAAACCACTTATCTAAATTCCCCTATATCTTATTATAAAATTATTATAACTAAATATTGAAAATTATATAAGGGGTCTTCAATATATGTATGAAAATAGCTACTAGTTCTATTGATAACTCAACCTCATGATCTTGGAGAAAACCAGACAACAATCTTTAAAATACATCGAAACATTCCAACAAAATATCTCCATCATTAAAATTCAGTTTATCCCTGAATAGTTAAGAAAAAATATTTTTCTCAATTATTTAATATGATATATATAATGGAAGTAATTTAAATAGGGATTCATAGTCAATCTTTCACAAATAGATAATCATCCATTAAAAGTAATTTCTTTACTAAGTTGTCCGAAAGGCCCAACAATGTCAAGGGGACATAATGTAATAAAGCCCAAGGGAATCTATGCATAAAATCTGAGGAGAAATAGGGGAAATCAATCCCATGTTATAAAAAAACATATAAGGGATGGCATGAGAACCTATGGAAGGAAATTTATCTACTACTTTGTTACGTGCATGCTGAGTATGCCTCATGTTCACTTGGTTGTTAATAATAAATTGATTTTCGATATAAAATTTGAATTCCATATTCCATGAATTTATATGGGATCTATATAGATAGATCTAATCCATGCCCAAAATGTCATTAAATTAATTTAAATTGATGATAAAAATATTTATTCAAATCACATTCCCACAAACCTCTATTGTAGAGGAGTTATAGTCATGGAATACAATCCTCATATCACTATGAACATTTACTAATAATTTTTATCTAATAATTTGGGATATGAATTAATAGTCTTAAATAAATTTTAATATATGAAGGAATAAATAGAAAAATTCCTAAATAATATTTTTTTCTAAGAATGGAATACCTTTCACCACTCCAATATCATGAATCTTCCTTCATTCCCATACAAACATAAAATTGGTAACAATTGGTACCAAGAAATAATATGTAGAGTATGAAATAATATGATAAGGAAAATCAATCCCTCATTTTCTTAAATTATGACACCTTTATTTCAACCATTTAATTTATAGTTTCATCCTTTATCACCTTTGATTCAACCTATGTTCTTTTATGTTCTATCATATTATTCATTATAAACTAATCCCAAAAAATAACTAGAAACCAATTTGATATGAACTAATATGACCTAAACATAACAGACATACATATTACACCATTTTATATAAATAATAATTATATCTCATAGTAAACCACACCCTATAACATATAGGTTTAGTATATTAGATGATTAGATACAAAAACTACTTATTTCACAAACATTATTCAGTATCTCCCAAAAATATTTTTCACACATCATACTGTTAAATAACTATCAAAAATAATAATATTCTTTATAACTAGTGGAGTAGAAATATATAAATGGGTTGTCTCCGAAACACGCAAGAGGTGAAACAAATTGATATCCATTGAAGATCATAAGTGCACATAAGATGAAAAATGTGTGAATATGAATATAAGCATGGTACATGAATATAACAAGAAGAATTAATACACAATATGACATGTATAATGAATTATGAATCAGGACATAAGGATTTTAGAACAACATAAAACATTAGTCATTGGAGTGTGGAATCATGAGTGAATACCCATTACCCATAAAAAAATTGAGAATTGCGGAATAAAAATGTGATATGGTATTAAAATGTGGCACAAACATAGGAATATAAAATCAATTATTATGTCAATGATCACTTAAGATACCAACATCGCATAGTTAACAAATAATCATAGTGTATTGTGGAGACTCCCCATTCATATACTCAAAGTGGACAATATTCCATAGTGGATTGGGTTCCCTACCGAGTCTGCTACATTTCATATCATGATATATAAAGTTATACCCAATAGATTATATGAATATACAATTAATGGAAAAACATTCATTTTCTGGGTTGGGGAAGTCTGGTTGTTTTCTTTTGTTGTATGAGGTTTCTCACTTTTCCCTTAAAATTGTTTATAATACAAAATGAAATTTTTAGTCAGTCCATTAAAACTTACTCAACCCTTGTGAATAAAATAGGTTCAATGAAAACTTTAACATTAATTTGTAAAATTATATCAATATATTTAAGTTGTATGGTATAATTAATTCATAACCCTAGTGAATCATGTGATATGTTTAAGGATATTTACATATATTAGAAACACTCTATAATCGAATTAGAAAATTACTTTTGGAAATAAAAAATAAACACTCTTTAAATTTTTAATAACATTTATTTTAATATAAAATAATTTATAGAGAGATGGGAATAAAAATTACTTTTGTAAAATCTAAAATATTGTAATGTAATATTAATATATAAAATAAAATAAAATAGTGGGAAAATCAGTCATATGGATAACATTAAAAAATAGTTCCTTTTAAATTTTATATAAATATAGTCAACCCCAATAGAAAATGACACATGTGATTGTTTTTAAAACAAATACATTTAATACATTTTATAAAATCAAAGTTGATTGAAAATTACCATAAAAGATCATATAATTTTATAAATTTATATTTGTAAAATAATATAATGAAGGTGGACATGGATGAGAAATATTCCCAACAAAAACTATGAGAAAAGTTCATCTCTAATTATATGCATCCTTTCAGTTATGTTGTTAACCAAAAGAAAATATAGATGGTAAAAATAAAAGTAAAATTTATAAATAACTGGGTAAAATAATATTTATTTGGTTTCATAGTGAAAAATCATACAATTTATTCATATGGGAATTCATATATAGATAATGTTGATGTCATAGTGACATTAGAAAACAAACCCTTACCGTAGATTTCATATTGGTCAGACACACTATAGTAAAATTTCTAATAAATTTAGCTTTATTATTTTTATGTATAAGAACCATGTTATGATTTATTTTACTTGTTAATATTAATTTATAATTCCTTATTAGAAACATAATTATTTTTTATAGTTAAATATTATTATTCATTGGTTAATTGTTATATTCTCTACACATGCTTCATTTTATAAGTTTCGATCCTTACTACATGATCACAAGATCATCACCTATATAATGATCTTGATGATTTAGTATGTGTTGTCGATATATTTATAGAGTCTCATGGTCACTTCACAAAACATATAGTAAATGGTTTCATGGAACTCTTACAAACCCCATTTTTTTTAAATTTTAATTTAATAAAATATTTGATTTTATTAATCAATATACTCATATATATTACCATAATATTTTTTAAAAATTTCATAAATTAAATAATATTAAAATTATTTATTTGTAATTTATCATTAATTATGTAACTTTTATACAATAATTCATACAGGTAGAAAGATTGACCCTGAGAAGAACACCTTATAATGACTGAATGAGTATGAACATGTTATTACATAATATTAATATAATTTTTTAAAAAAAATAATGATTAAAACCCATGTTATTATTATGTTAAATTATATTTACGAAGAGTGGTATTAATAATACAATTAAGAATGTTTGAGTAGATGATAACACTTATGTTGAAGACTTAAATCTCCTATTAGAGAGTGTCCTGAAAATGAGGGATTTTGGATTCCTTATGATAAGAGATTCCCTAAAATTGGAGGGAATTATTATGGGTATAATTTATTTTTATATTTAATATAATAATAACGTAATGTTATTTGAAACCCAATAATTTAATTTTCATATTTATATTTATATGGTTTATTTTTCTCTTGAGTTCAGGGTGTTTTGTGGGGAAATACTGAGGGGTTTGGAAATTTTTCATGGGATTCACATTTTGGAACATGGTATGGGAAACCATGAAATAGAAACTAATAAACCTAGGATGTTTTTGAAAGTTTAAATCACCTTTTCACTATATATTTTGGTAAACCATGTGAGTAAACCATGGGTCCTCAGTTTTGAGTTTTTTTTCCTTTTTTGTTTTGAGGGTTCTTACCTACTCATCCCCAACTTGAAATCTTCCACATATGATCTAAACAATTTCCTCAGTCATCATTAAAACAAAAAACATGGTGTATCTTGGTTTTTTCTTATATTTCCTTCCAAATAGATTGAAAGGATATGTTTTCTCCTTCATTATCCTATAAGATTCCTCCTTTTTTTCAATATTATCTTACTATAATAGAAATTCATGACAAATATTTATGAATAAGGTTGTTTTAAATTATTAATTTTGGTTTCTAAAGGTTTTGATCTATATTAGGCAACCTATCACATTATTTTTATTAAACGTGACATAGTTTTCTCTCTTAAAGAAGATATTTCCATTCCAGTCCATTTTATTAAAGAGTTATATGGATCCTTAATTCAATAAAAGTTTTTTTTGAAGTATGGAAGGAATTTATATTGTTTTTGGATTAGTTTCTTAAAAATTTTCCATGATAGGGTGGGTTTTTTATTTGAACAAAAGAATGAATTTCATAGTTTATGGGGTATTTTTTAAATGGTATTTTATGCATTCTATGTGTTTGATAAAATTCCATTGGTGGTTTTCATCAAAAAAAATGTTTGGTAATAATGTTTTGGGCCATGATTTATTTATAATATTGGATGTTCATTTAAAAAAAAGCTATTTCTTCTCCAAAATTGTCATCCATTTTTCAGAATAATATTTTGTTATATAAAATGGGGTTTTTTTTCAATGGATTGTGTAGATTGATGTGCTTTTTTAAATATTTCCTTGAATTGATTGAGGTTATGCTTTGGTATTATTTATTATTTCCCACATATCAATACTTTATTTTAGAATTGTTTTATAAAAATGTATTTCCAAATTCCTGGTTCATTATTTCAAGTTAATGGTATGTTTATCATCTTGTGCAAAATATGGTATTTATTGATTAACGTTAACACCCAAGTCGAGATCTATTATTACCTATTGTTTTTTGTGTGATCATGCATTAATGATTAAACAATGAATTAATCATGTGATAATATTTTGTATTGGGAATATTATATAAATTCGGTGTGTTATTGGTGATATGTATATGGTTTTTTGTTTAATTTACTTTGAGCTTTATAGTTTTCATGAGCAATACATTGGCTTAATTATGGCCTACCTACATTAAGTATGATAATGGGAACCCTAAAATACAATATGGGGAATAAAGTGATGTTGGATATACTATCTGAGAGTTTTTAAATTTTTATTATACCCTAATTGAATTTCATGCCCTAATTAGGGGATGAAAGATTAATGAGGCTAGTTAAAAGTGATTAGAGTGATAGTTGTGACACCGTTAACCTGCCAGAAGTTAGATCACCCTATGCACATCTAGTAATTGTCTCATTAGTCCATAATGTGTTTCCACATGAATTTTATCCTATTTTATGACACTTTATTTTGAATTATCATACAATTTTCTTATCTATTGGTCTTATCATAGATTTATGTATTAGTTATTTATGATTGACTATTATTTTTGTAAAGATTGATTTGTGTTTTTGT
This sequence comes from Viscum album, assembly GCA_963277665.1. Classification (NCBI taxonomy): domain Eukaryota; kingdom Viridiplantae; phylum Streptophyta; class Magnoliopsida; order Santalales; family Viscaceae; genus Viscum; species Viscum album. The sequence continues at coordinate 170,680,061 of OY728119.1, read as the reverse complement.
GTTTTTTTCTGAATTTCCATGGATTGTATTTTATTGTGATTCACAATTTTTTTATCATATTTGATGACTATGTTTTTGTTAAGTATTTAAACGGGTAAATGGGTTGTTGATTTTAAGTGAATGATATTTAAAAACGTTTTCTTTGAAATGTATTTCAAAACATGAGGTGGTTTTTTTCGAATGAGTTTAGTTGAATAGTAAGAGAATTTAAAATAAGGTTATTTTATTGGCATGATGTTTTAAATGTAATTATTTGTTATTTTTAAGTTTCATTACCTTGTTATGGACACTTTGAGGAATGTTTTAGAAATGGTTTGTTTTAATAATTTATTTAATGAATATTTAGTTTTATTTCCATTTTGTGTAAGGGAAATGGAAACATATTTTAATATGACATTAAAAATGGACTTTTTTCTTAATAAAAACATATAATGGAATCATGGTGGTATCCTACTATCCTTTTCCCCACACCTTTCATACTTACATTGGTGGTTATGTCATCATATTTTCTATTTTTTCTTAGGTCTTGACTTATGGTGGGTTTTATATCACAATATATAGGGGGGGTGATGTTGATTGTGGTATATTGCCCCATCTAACCTTTTTATTTTAATCTATTTTTCCCTTATCATGGTTGAAAAATCATTGTATAAATTAGTTTCATTATGTGGGAATTTGTTATGGAAAATATTTTTCTTATAATTGATATTATTATATTTTTGGAAGTTATTGTTTAGTTTCTACTTATATATTTTTGAATGGTATTCTAATGCATGGATACCTCACACCAAGTTCCCAGTTGGAACCCATTGTTGATCTCGATTTTTATTGAGGGTGAAAATATCACCACTTGTTCAATTATAATACACTATAAATATTTTCTTTTCCAATGTTATTGGGAATGAATCATAGGCCTTATGGTATATAGCCATGGGTTATGGGTTAGGTGTTCCAAGCCTAGTTTGTTACAAGGTGTGGCATGAGGTGGGTACAGAAAGGGTCCTTTTATAGGTGATTTTTTAGTGGCGCCTTCACAAACACTCATTCCTTAACATGTTATATTTTTAGTTCAAAAAATAAAGTGGAAAAATTTTAAAAAAACATCGATAAGAACAAGGCAAGGTTTATTATTACCTCATCCATATATTTAATGATAAGTTTTTATAATATTTTAGGTCTTTAATCCATTGATTTAACACTTTTACCTTTTTTTACCCTTTATCTGGGTGACTAGCCTTTACCCTAGTTATGTATATTTATGTATAAAAATGAAAATGTGATTCTTACGTAATTTGGATATTCATATTTCAAATGTGAAATCCCTTTTATTTGATTTATTTTCTAGATGCGTTAAAAATTACTTTTAGGAACATAATAAATGTATAATGTAGAAAAATAGTCTTTACCAAAATACATTTTTAAGCTCAAAAATAGATTTATTTTATACTAAACCCAAATTTAATCATTATATTAACGCTTTTTTATTTTCTTATATAGATATATATAATATATTCCCTTAAAATCATTCTTGAACAGTGATTAATTTAATTTATTAATACAAAAATACCCAAAAATGAAAAATAATTATTTAAGAACTTTCCCCTTTTAAATTAATTTTATCAAATATCTTAATTTCTATTCTAACTAATCAATTTTATTATCCTATCATTATTATAATCATAATTTAAATTTTCTAAACACATCAAATCATTCTCTAATATAATAATATATATTATGATAAAAATATATATTTTTACCATAAAATATTTTATTCAATCATTATGATTTTTTAATTTTATTCCATAACAATTGATTATATGTAAATTTTAATATTTTTAATTTATTGCTAATAATTAAAAAACATCAGTGTATTTATTGGATACAATTATTGTAACACCCCATGAATTTAGTATGTATTATTTTATGTAAATTTCTTACTGAATAACATGTGATATACATAACACAAGACTAAAGTGAATAAAAATTTATTGAAATAAAAGGTAAAAATAAATACATTATGATTCTTCTATTTTAAAATTTTAAAAAATAATAGTTACTGGTAATTGATTTGAAATAAGTTAAATAGAAATTTATGATTATAAGTTCTTTTCTTCTATAAAAGAATATTTTCCTTATATTTTTTATCATTACTTAAAAGTTAAATTTTATAATTATATAAAATTTATTTGATGAAATGTACTTGACTTTTGATATCATAATATAAAAAATATCTTACCTATTATTTTTACTTTTGTGAAATGGTTGATTTTTTGATGGGTAGTAAAAAATACTGATTTTACAAATACTATAATTTTTATAAGACCATTATAACATAACAATCACATAACAATATATTAAAATTTTCACCAATAAAATATATATTTATGTTGTAATATAATTCATTTTAATGTATTATTTGGAATTTGTAAAACCAAGCTTTAAATTTTGGAAACTAAGTTATATTTTAATCTATTAAAAATCTATTTTTTCCATTGAATTTTATATATTGATTTGAATGATAGATTATGTATTGGACTGATATAAATGACCAATAAGATTAAATTTTTTAATATTAAAAAATATAATTGGAATCAACATTATAGATTATTTTGGTGTATAATCATTTTTTGCTTTAAAAATGAATTTTCTAAAAATAGGTTTTCTTTTGTTTTGAAGTCATATAGTAAAATTTTTTTTGAATTATTATGGAAATTTAATCATGTAAAATTTATTGAAAAATTTGACTTATAATGTTCAAATTTTTAATTTTGTTAATTTTATTTTTATTCATAATGAATAGTAACCAGGGAAAAAGATGGCCACCATAAAAAATGTTAAATGGTTAATAGGGTTAAAAAAAGAATCAATGCTTTAAATATTACATAAACATGTATAAAATTTATTTTATAAGTTGTTTTTAACGATAAATTATCTTATATTCTAAATTGGACTAAATTAGAGCCACTTTACAAGATAAATACTTTAAATATATATTAATATTCATTATATTTATAAGGGTGCCACTCCACTCACTTATAGAACAACACCTCCTCTCTTCACTTATCAACAATCTTTGATAAAACTTGCAACAATATATATCTTAAAAAATCAATCCTTAAATATCATTACCATTTTATAGAGGTCCTGGTCTTACATAAAGACCAATCCTAAAAGGCATAATGGGTAAACTAAAGGAAGACATCCATGGTGGTGGTATATGTCTTAACTATATTCTTTTAAGTATATTTTTCGTATAAATCATTAAAATATTTTTTAACCATACTAATATAATTAAATATTAATATTTTATATACTTAAATTATATTATTTTGAAATAAGAAATATTTTTATAATATTTTACATCCAGTGGGAAATGAGAATGTCACTCGTGCATACAAATTGAATACTCTCTACATGAAACGTTGTATTTAATTTTCCACCATTGAATCACATGGATAGTTATAAATATAGATTTAAGGAATATATATATATATATTATTTATGAAAAATTAATTATTTTACAAATATAATATATTATCTAACTTTTTATGCTATCATATGTTGGAAAATAAAAACTTTTCTCGTGCGTACGTGTAGACTACTGCCTCCATAAACGACACATTTTTATTTTCATTATAGTATAACAGGTTTGGTAATAAGGATCTATTTAATTTATAAATATTATATTTAAATATTGGTAATATTCATATATGTGTGATATATTTATTATACAACAACACTTTCTTACTCATTCAACCTTTATAATGTGGTCTTATTTTGGTCTGTTTTACTACATACATGAATATTGTTATACATTTTATGCCATTAATGGTTAATTAATTTTATTTATTAGTGATATTATGAAATAATGATGAATATATGATTTTTTCATAATTATTTTGTTGTATTATTTAAACCATATTTACATATAAATTTAATTAATTTGTTAATTGAAAAATCACAAAAAATGGAAATAATTAAGCATTCCATGCAAACCATTAACATGAGTCCCCTAAATTGACTATGTAAACAATGAAATATATTAAAAAATTATATAAAAATTCATTAAAATTCTATATATTATGAAATCATGACCACAATTGAAGGATGTAAACTGTCGAATCAAAACATAGACGGGAAGTAAGACATTTTTCTTATAAACATTGATTTTTCAATAAATAATTAATAATAAATGGATAATTGGAAATTATAATGGAATTAAATATAGTAATATAAGTATGAATATTGTTATATGGTAGATTTATAATAGTAATAAATTTACTTTATAGGAGTTTATAATGTTTTCATCCATGGAGAAGTCCCAGTTAACAAGATTTTTAACTCAATTTCATATCATTGGGTTATACCACATATTCATTAACTATGTTATAAAACTATTATCGTTTTATGAATTATATTTATTAAATTTTAATTTAAAAGTTTTTATCTTTATTTTCATTTTGTCAACATAATATTTTCACTGATTAATTCCCATTTCAAATGTTACAATCTTTATAAGGGTTTCTTGGTCTAAATTTCAATTCCACGAGACAAGTTTAATGTTGTACACCGTGATTTAATTTATATGGAATAATTACTACACCATTACTGTTTTTTACATATTATTTCATAGAAATTATTATTTTTATGGAATCATATTATGTTCCTTTCTTTAAAAGGATTTCGATTCTAATATTACTAAATTAATAAGTGTCTCACATCTCAAAACTCATTCATTGAGATTTTTTGGGATTGATGCACCTATATTAATTTATATGTATTAAACAAACCATTTTTGACATATAGAATCCTGAATCTCATTATTCTAAATATATTTTATTTCCCTTCTCATTTAATCTCTTTCAAAATTGTTTTTGATTTTAAAAATCCTTAAATGGTTTTATTTTAAAAACACCGATTTAATGATTTTGAAGGATTTTACAAATATATTTTCCCTCCATATCCATATTCTTTATATTGTTTAAAATAATTATGTACCATATAAATAAATATTTTATTAATTTAATTTTAATTTTATTTGATATTTTATAATGGCTTAAAAATGAATCCTTTTAATAATTTCCATACAGGTCACTTTTGAATTTCTTTATAAAGGTGTGAAAAGTATTGTTTTTTTAATGTTTTCTATATTCATGAATTTTATTTATTATTGAGATTAATATATATGTTTATATGTTTTTTCAAATAATATCCCCTTGCTGTCATTATGTGAATTTTAATTTATAAAATGTTTTCTAGAGAAAAGGTTATTTCTTCTTATTTTTATGAGATAACATAACTTGATTTTACTTATGGGATAAAAACCCAATTAATGTGATTTTTATGATGTTAATGAATGATTTTATTTTTTTCATTAATGTTATGGTTATTTTAAATTTTTTATTATGATGTGTAGCCCTAATAAATCCCTTCAATATAGAGAGACATGATATGTTTTCTAAGGGGATAAACAATGGAGTTAACCATGAAGGTTATTTTATTTGTAAAGTTGATTGTAAGAGTTTTATGATCATAATGTACCATGATAAATACATAGTTATTTTATATTTTTTATGATGATTACTTTAAATATTTTTATAAGACTAATAAGATCATTAGTGAAGGAATTTTTAAGATCTTTTAATGGTGAAAAGTTTATTTTTAAGGAAACGATTTCCCATCATTGAGTTCTAATACTTTCCCTAGTAATAATCATTAATATTCATTTATTATTTATTAAAGGAATTTTCTTTGGAATTATTTATATAATAAGGTTAATCCTATCAAATTTTTTATTATTTGGTTATTTTTATCATATGTTATATCCATGAAATTTGATTATGGTATCCTACCAATATAATAATCTTGTCCTATCTTATCATCTTTGATTGTGAATACCAATTTTTATACTCAAAGAAAGTTTGAGATCACCATTATTATGATTCAATTTCCCCATGTTAAGATGAAGATTAATACATATGATATGAATATAAGTGTATAATGTTTATAGATGTTTTTTAGAGATGTTAAAGACATATTATAGAATAATAAAATCTAGAAATATTAGGGAAAATGTTATTTGGATGAGAAAGATATTGTTCTTTTATATAATGGGATTTTTCTAATTCTCTAATAATATGAACCTAAAATGTATTGGGTATGTTAGTGAATAAATATTTTATTATAATGATGTAATTATAGATGATTAATATTGAGTCACATCTATTGGAATCATTTTTTTATGTAATGAATATATTTTTAACTTCAAATATGGAAGTTTGAGTTTGGGGAATTATATGAATATACAACTTCCATATATCATGTAATAACCCGGTTCTTCACTAAGGAATAGATACTTTAATTTTCAGTCTAAATATTTATATTGGACCAATTATGCATGCCTAATAATTTAGTAATGGTTCCATGGTTTTATTGGGATTGTTCAAAGTCTAGAACCCATGTTTTTTGAGAAAACAGAATTTTCACATGGTTTGGAAAACCGTACAGATTGTGTTTTTTATGGATAGAGACACCTCGTATGGTTGGTGCAAAGCCATGCTACCTAATCATGAAAATGACCCCTTTTTTCAGGTACATGTCCATGGATTGTGCCCAGTTTGATCAAACCAAGTGGAGGATGACGTTTCGGGCAACACCGTCTCACATGGTTTAACAAACTCTACACAGGCTAAAAGTTTGGGTAAATTTATATTTTCTCCCTTAATGATATATTAAGACAACCATTCCTCCCTAATTCTATAACCAACAAGATTAACCCATTTCTCTCCCATTTTGGAACATTTTGATGGCCAAAGCTAGGGATCAAAAGATCTCCTTTTTTTAATAGTCGATCAAGCATTTGTTCTCCTTGTTGGATTCACAATGGTAAATAATTGAGTACTCCTTAATTGTTCTTCTTCTCTCTAGCTCTCAACATAGATATCATCATGTGAGTGTTTTTTCATTTTGTTAGATCTACTCTGATTCAAGGAAAATCAAGGGCCGACATGAGAGGAGTAGAGTCATACAACTATAGGGGGGTATATAAAGCATCCCTGAAGTTTGTGGATTTAAAAATATTCGTGTGGTGCCCACAATTTTCATCAGAGGTTGTTTATTAAATTTTCATTCCATGATTATATTTGTTATAATCGTATGGTTATGATCATTCAAAATATTTGATTAGTTGTTAGCAGTTACACCCAAAAACTCAATCCGCCACGTGATGAATGTTATGCCATATTTGTGTTTTCAGTGTTTTGAAACGATAAAGACACCGTTCGGTTGTGCCTTCACTTGACCTTACCAAAGGTGAGCCCTTCTACAATAAATGATTTGTAATTAATGTAAATTGAATAATGGAATGTACCATGTATTCTCACCACCTAACCCGCCTAAGGTAAGTGATTTTGAATGACTATGAAATATGAAATGTGGAATGAAATGTTTAATAAGTATATAAAATGGCCTTATCAAAATAGATTGAATAAAGGTTACTTGTCCATAGAACCAATTTTCATATTGAAGGAAGGTAGAGAAGTGAACCTCAATAATTGAATATTCCTAAATGGTTAATAAATTATTGATTAAACTATTGCAATGCTACATGGACTATCCTGACTAATGGAAGGAGAGGATTGAACCTAATGAATGAGTACATGATTACAATTTCAAATAGGAATTTAATGACTCGGGCTCACATTGGATTCTGAGAGGAGCATACCTTTAGACTTGGAAACTCCATTTCGATTCAAGGATGTGATTTTATTAGGTTCAAATCCACCTAGACTATGATTCTTGTCTATTTCTCAGAGGCCTGGTATACTACCATAGCGTTCTTTACATTATGACAGGATACCTCAAACACACTCCTTGGAGCCCGCATTGACCGGTAGGTTCCATAGTTATATCCCATTAGGCCCTATCCTTGCTTAGCCTCATTTTACATTGTTCAATCACCTTGTACTCATTAAGCGCTACAGTAAGGAATGTTGTGGATTAGTCTCTATGTATTACACTATTACCCCTTATCTAGACACATATACTTTAAAGTTAGCATTCCGTGAGATATATGTTACCTTCGTTATTAAATCGGAACTACCTCACCGTATATATTTGTCAGGTTTCCTTATTACATCTTGGGACCTTCACTACTTATACTATCATGAGGTGATGAAAGTGCTGGATATAACTCATGTGACCTATTAATATTAAATGGTAATTAATTAATTAATGAACTAGTTACACTTTCAGACACCAATTAATGGATGAAGAAGGTAGTTTTTTATGTTGTAATATTGTACCACATTCTATACTTATATATGCATGTTTTCACAATGATATATTCCATTTCTTGGGTTGGATGTTGTAGACACCATTGGTGGTGGCCCACTGTGATTTATCTCACACCATATCCAAGTTCTGTTTGGTACCTGAAGTAGATTACATGGTTGCAGGTGCTGACCAAGGGAAGCATAGAGCTTCAAACAATATATTTCTTGCTGTTTAGGATGGATCGTTATAGCATATGACTTAGTTGGATCTCAGGATTCTTGGATTTGCCTTTGTATTCTTTTACATTGTGGGACATGTTATGCCTATTGCCTTGTATCCATGTTTTCAGGTTTTATTATTCATTTATATTACTTCAACTATGATACACTCTTATAATGAAGGAATTTTCTACCCATGGACACACCCCAGGCCCTCACTACTCGTCTGGGTTGGAGGCTAGGTCGAGGTCGAACTTCTCTGCTGATGCCCTAGCCCGATTCTATCGCTGCTCTGGCTTCTGGTTCCTTCGTGCTCTCCAAGTCGGTCGGCCACGGTGGTTTCATGGAGGTTTTTGGAAATGCGGGTCAATCGGTCGACGATGTTCCAGGAGGCGCTTCTAGGGCTGGTTTTATCCCGAGATGTGGTGGTCATCTTTTGTTCAATGATTCGCGGATTCAGTATTTCTTCTGGTATATGTCGAGGCAAGGGGCCTTCGACATCGGCCATGGTTTGTTTCAGATCTGTTTTGTTTTGTGTGAAAATGATTGTTTCGTTGGGTGGTGATCTCGTTTGGTGTTGGATCTTTGCGACATCGTTGGTTCCGCTCCGGTAGGTTTGGGGGACGACAGAGAAGTCGGCGGTTCTCATGTGGATGATGGCCATCGCTATGGGTGAGTCTCGAGGCAGACGCGTGACAAGATGGGTGATGAATTTTGAAATTTGAATGTGGTGGATTTTTGGAAGGCGACAATGGCGGTTCTGGATCAGGGTTTGTCTGCAGTGTTGTATGATTTGAATTTTGAATTTGTATGTTGTAATTTTCTTGATGAGTGTTTTTTTTGTTAGGTTCACACGTACCCTATAAAAGTGTCATTAGAAAATACAAAAAATATAAATTGTGGTAAAAAAAAGACGGGTTAGAGAGATGGGAGACCATCTCTCTCTAAAATCGCGAGCCGCCTAGGGTTTTCCTGCGATCTTTTGATCTGCTCTCGAATGGCGGATTTTCTCTTGCCCGGCCGATTTCAATCTCACCATTATGATGACTCTCGAAAGATCCAAGGACATCTACCTCTCCCTGTTGCAAAGATCTGCAACGACGATGATCCTCGGGATCGTGCTCGTAGCCACGAGTTCTCTGGTCGATCCCAAGCGATCACTTTCCTTGATGCGCTGAAGTCTGCTGATCATAACGAAACCCTGACGAAGACCTCGCTGGTAAAGAAGCTTGACGACGGTGGATTCCTGGTAGAAGCGGACCCGGAAGCGATTCAGCAGCGCACACACTTATGCAGGTTCTCCATTCTGGCCCGAATCTCCTATCTCAAAGGTAATCGACCTTGGTCATTTTCTGATCTGCATGACCGTATTTCTAAATGATGGAACTCTCTGAACTGGAAACTTATTCCAATCGGCAAAGGGTGCTTTCACATTTTGTTTAAATCTTAAGAGTAATATGATCGAGTCTGGAAATTAGGAAATCTAAATCTTAACCCTGGCCTCCTACGGCTTTCTAATTGGGACTCCAATTTCAACCCACACACTCACCGAAACACATTGGCGCAGGTATGGATTAAACTGCATGGCCTTAATTGGTTTTTTTGGCACCCTAAAATTTTGAATGACATCGCTTCATGCATAGGCACCCCTCTCAAAATTGATCAAAGAACCTTGAATGCTGATTTAGGAATCTTTGCTAGAGTCATGGTGGAAATTAATCTGGAATCAAAACCCCCTAATACTATTAACTTAACTGCTAAAGACTACAAAACAGAAATTAACATTGAATATGAGAGGATACCCCCTTTTGTGACCATTGCAAGATCATTGGACACAACATTTATAACTGTAGACTGATTAGGAAACAGTCAATCCAACCGATTGAAAATGATTGGAAAGAAATAAGAAGATCTCGGAAAGAAAAAGCTCCCTTGGTTAGTGCTACTGAACCAGTTAGAACGGCAACCTGGGTGAAAAAACCCACCATTTCATCTCACTTAGGAGAGACCTCGGGCTCCAAATGGGCTGACCTTGTTGAAGAGGAAGAAAACAACAAAGAGCACTCCTTAAAATTGGAATCTGCTGCTTTAGACACTTTTAAACAGGACCCTGGGCCTAATCCCACTTCCTGTACTGTTGAACAGATTCAAGACTCCCCCACAACTCACACTCCTTCTAATAATCCTATATCCACGGTTGTGCAACCTGATCCTCAGGATTCCTTGAACTTCACTACTCATGGGTCTCTCTCTTTGGAAAAAGATCACAATCATATGCAGGATACTCATCCTGGACTGCCGCACAAGGAGGCTCCTGCCTTCCATGATGAAGGCATGCTGCTTCCCCCCTTACAGCAAGTCCAAGAGACTGCTATTCCGGCTGCAGATTTCTCAGGTAAGCAAAGGTCTATAGATTTTGCTGCTACTCACTCTGTTTTGAAAGCCTTACCAGGTACCTGCACTGATCAGCCGCAACTGAATGCTCCTCATTCTGTTTCGAACATCTCACCAGGTACCTGTAATCTCGCAGTCCAGCAAGATAACTTACATGTTGAATGTGTTAATACTGACAATAAAAATGCTCTAACTACTTTGCTGACACCTAATTTTAATAGCATACAAGTCCCGGCTTTGACGACATCTATTCCGTTAGATGATTCCTCTATCATCTCTGATCCTGCCAAAGGAAATAAAGCCCCTGATTTAACCCCCAATTTGTCTAAAAATGTCCGAAGATCTAATAGGCATAAGGGCTCGGCTGAAAAAAAAGGGAGTTCTAACTCCAAGCGTAGATTTAAATGAAGATCCTCTTCTGGAACTGCCAAGGTATTGCGAACCTTGACACCTTTAATATTTTAAAAAGAATGGTTAACACCCAGAAGCCTTTAATTTTTGCCATTGCTGAACCTAAAATAATGTTTTCCACTGACTTAGCTCACTTTTGTCGTTTTGGATACAACTTCATTGGTGCTTGTCAAAACTCCAATAGCTTTAATACTCTTTGGACCTTTGCCCATCCCTCCCTATCTAAAGTTAATGTTTTTCATACTTCGGATCAAAATTTCACTTGTGACTTTATCATTGATAATACTCATATCTTTTGTTCCTTTATCTATGCCAAGAATAAATATCAAGATAGGAGGTCTCTCTGGAGGGACTTCTCCTCTCTTAATTCTAAAATTCATTCCCCCTGGATCGTAGCGGGCGATTTTAATGCTATTCTTTCTGCTGATGAAAAAATTGGTCCTCTTCACTCAAATATTTCTATGAGGGATTTTAAAGCTGCTATTGAAAACTCCAATCTCACTGAGATCACTCTAAGCGGTGCCAAATACACGTGGTACAGGAAACATTACAATAGAGTGGTTGCGAGAAAATTGGACAGAGCCTTTTCTAATGATCATGCTTTAGATACTTGGGATACCATCTCTAGTACCACCCTTCCAAAACTCCATTCTGACCATCATCGTATTTTGGTCTCCATCTCCCTCAACATTCTCAAACCCTCTTTCCCCTTTAGATTCAACAATGCTTGGTTCTCTGACCCTGACTATTCTAATCTCATTAATCATTTTTGGTCTTCTCTGAGCCATTCTGATGAGGATTTTTCTTGTCCTCTTAAATTAAAATATCTCAAATGTAAGCTCAAATCTTGGTGCAGCACTAAAGCAATTCAAATTGACAATGACATCCTCTCTCTTGAGAATGAGCTGCATCAAATCCAAAACAACAACACGCACTTAGACTTCGCCTCTGATCACAATCAAGAAACCCAAATTACTATGAATCTAAATATGCTTCATGCCTTCAAAGACAACAGCCGCAAGCATAATTTTAGAATCAAATGGCTAACGGATGGTGATCGTAACACCAAATTCTATAACTCTCTTCAAAGAATTCGGAAAGCCAGTAGGCCTCTTGCCTCCCTTAAAGATGGTAATAATATTTTGGATAATGAAGATGACATTGCTCAGCATGTTGTCTCTTACTTTGAATCTTTATTCAATGGGCCTTGTTTAAACAAGGACCTCATTAATGACGTCATTCCAACTCTTGTCACTGATTTTGATAATAGTTTTCTCTTGGGTGTTCCTCTTGATCATGAAATTAGAGACACTGTCTTTGGTTTTAATCCTGACAGTGCCCCAGGACCTGATGGGTTCACTAATGGTTTCTATCAAAATTATTGGGATATCATCCATGCTGATGTTTGCAAGCTCGTTAAATCTTTCTTTGCTAATGGTTTCTTACCTCATGGTTTAAACCCCCAATTCCTTGCTTTGATCCCCAAAGTTGAAAATGCTACTGAGATCCATCTTTTTCGCCCTATAGCTCTGATCAACACTCTCTATAAAATTATCACCAAGCTTATAGCTAACAGACTCAACACTATTACTGATAAAATTATCTCCTGCAACCAATTTGGTTTTATCAAGGGGAGATCAATCCAAGACTGCATCTGTCTTGCTTCGGAATGCACTAACATGCTTAATAATAAAAATAGAGGTGGAAACATTGCCATTCAACTTGACATTCGTAAAACTTTTGATACGATGGACTGGAATTTCATTTTCAAAGTTCTTCATGGATTTGGCTTCAATGATAACTTCATATCTAGACTTAAAATCCACTTTCATTCTACTCATGTTTCCATTTTAGTCAATGGATCGCCTAGAGGGTTTTTCAAATGTTCTAAAGGAGTCAGACAAGGAGATCCCTTATCTGCTATTCTTTTTTCCATTGCAGAAGACTATTTTAGTCGTCTGCTCACCCATATGGTTGATCATAACAAGCTCAAACCCATTCAGGCTTACAGAAATGTGAATGCCCCCACCCACCTCCTTTATGCTGATGACATCATTCTTTTTCTAAAGGGTGATCTTAAAAACATCAGAACTCTTAAAGCTGCTATCAATCACTACGAGGAGGTCTCGGGTCAAGTCATTGGTTGGAATAAATCTTTCATTTACTTTGGAATCCCTTCTACTAGAAAAAATAATATTATCAACGAGCTTAGTATCAAAGAAGGTTTTATCCCTTTCAAGTACCTTGGGGTTCCCATCTTCTGGGGTAGTCCCAAATCCTGCTACTTTTCAAGCATTGTTGACCAGGTTCTTCACCAACTTTCCTCTTGGAAAGGAAAATCCCTCTCCATGGCGGGGAGAGTTTGCCTTGTAAAGTCTGTGATTGTTTCCAAACTTGTTTACTCGATGATGGTTTATAAATGGCCTATTAGTCTCATTAAAAAGCTAAATGTTCACATTAAAAACTTTGTCTGGTCTGGCAGCACTCTGGACAGAAAACTAGTGACTATTCCTTGGGCTAAGTGCTGTAAGCCTATAGCTATGGGTGGTCTTGGTATTAAAAACATTAAGTTCTTCAACGAAGCTCTCCAAGCCAGACTAACTTGGAACCTGATTCATAATGACACCCCTCCCATTGCTTTTATCAAAAACAGGTTCATTGATAGATTAAAAAGAGCTAATAGAAGTTTCATGACCTCTTCCATTTGGCCCTCTGTTAGAGACACTTATGATAATATTATGCACAATGCTAGATGGATGGTTTCAAGAAACTCTTCCATGAGATTCTGGTTAGACAATTGGACTGGTGACCCTCTTATCTCTGTGACTCCCCTTGACCATAACCATGTTGACATCAACTCCACTGTCAATGATGTGATTAATTCTCACGTTGATTCCCTCCCAGACAGCATCACTCAAATTATTGATTCCTACCATTTTTCTAGCTCGAGTGATTTCTTGATTTGGGAGCCTTCTCATAATGGGATCCTTAATACCAAAAACTTTTATAATCACTCCTTTCACAACGCTGAGAATGATATGAATTGGATAAAACTTTTTGACAAACCTTGGATCAATCCTTCTAGATTCACCCTTATTTGGCGTCTCGCCCACAATAGAGTTCCCACTGATGTTTGTCTTCAAAGTTTTGGTATCCAACTTTGTTCAAAATGTCGTCTTTGCAATCAGCATAGAGAAGATACTAACCACTTATTTCTATCTTGTGCTACTGCCACCGCTCTTTGGAACTATATTTTTGACACTTTTGATTGCAGATGGCTGGTTTAGAACTCAATTGATGAGCAGCTTAAGAGATGTGTTGCCAAGGATAACTCTCAACAAATCAGAAACTTGTTCCTTGCTGGGGTCTCAGAGCTGATACATGTGATCTGGTATGATAGAAACTCGATTCTTCACAATAATTGCTCACACAACATTAATGCAGGTAAAACGCGTATTCTTATTGCTATTCGGGAAGCTGCGCTGATTCAGAATGGTTCCTGCAACAATTCGGTGGATGATTTTATGATCCTTCGACGTCTTCGAGTTGAGGCCATTTTCTCGAAACCGCTCCGCACTCTAGAGGTTTTTTGGAGACCTCCCTTTCCAGGTTGGATTAAAATTAATGTGGATGGAGCTTCTAAAGGAAATCCAGGTCCTGCGGGTTGTGGTGCTGTCTTCAGAAATCAGCATGGTAATGTTATGGGATGCTATTTTGGAGGCTGCGGTACTGCAACCTCTCTGGAAGCTGAGATGCTAAGTGTTATTCATGCCACTACTTTTGCTCTTCAACGTGGGTGGAACAACTTATGGATTGAAAGTGATTCTACCACTGTTGTTCAAGCCATTTGGAAGGGAGAGATTCATCTTGCTTGGTCAATTACTACGCGCTGGATGAATTGTCTTCAATCTCTTCATGACTTCAGTTTCATTGCAACTCATACTTACCACGAAGCTAACAAGGTTGCAGATTCTCTCGCTAATAAAGGGATTGCTCAGAATCTAACTTGGCTGGAGGAGCTCCCAGATAACTTGATGCCTTTGCATCGTAAAGATTGTAATTTGATCCCGTCTTTTAGACTCTTGTAATCTTTGCTTTCTTTTTGCTAATAAATATGCTTTGGTCCTTTGACCAAAAAAAAATTAGTCCAAAAAAAAAAATGAGGGCAAGGAGTATTTCTACATGCAATATAATAGGCACCTAGATTTCACATGACATGCATATTTCAATGCCATATAGGTGCATTTCACAACTTAACGTTTCTTGATTTTTCTGATATTACTGAGTGATGTTGTGATAGTTTTCTTGTACTTGTATTACATTGGCAATGATTGAGTGATTTCATATCCCAATTCATGATATCTATGGGACCTCATGGGATGGGATGAGTAATTTACCGACTCATTCCATTATACTATAAATAAATGGGTTTTTTTGGGGAAAGGTGTATGTGCACTAATTCATCAGAAATGACAAACCATTATAACACGAATCATAAAATATAAAATAATTGGGTTTCACATCGTTAACCTGCCATTTCATGTTAATGAATGGTAAATTATTGAACCTTGAAAATAACTGCAAAATGAGATGAAACTTATACATGATCACTTACTAGTACATGGACGTCTAAGTGAGTAGTTTGTGTAGTATGCCTTGGTTAATGATTTTTATTATGTTCAAAATCCTCTTGGGATGCTATCTCCTTACTTATATTATAGTTCTGAGGTGTGTGATCGGAATTTTTAGGCCAATGCCTCCACGACGCCCTTGTGTCATTTGCCATGAACGTGGTCACGATCATGCTCTAGATATGGTGGGTCTTGAGTCTCCAGTCTTACCTCCAGGAGTGACACTTGAGGAACTTCCCACTGTAGTTGATCTAGAATCTAATCCCAATTCTTTGATAGTTTCATATATACATTGCAGTCCATGAAAAGTTCTCCATGGGTTTCACCTACGATGGATGATATGACCCGCGAGTTCCATCATCACCAGTGTCCTACTTTTTCAGGGGATGGTGGCTTTTAGGCTTCAGAGTCTTGGCTAGAGGCCATGCTATCTATCTTTGAGAACATAGAAATTCCTCTAGAGTAGAGAGTCAATATTTATTCATACATGCTTCTGGATTCATCCAATCATTGGTGGGATGTAGTTACCTAAGCCGGTCGTGATTAGGGCATGTTATGGGTTGATTTCTAGACTTCCTTTTATGATCAGTTCTTTCCTCAGTTATTGATAGATGATAGATACTGAGATTTCATGCATCTCAAGAAGGGATCTGTGTCAGTTACGGAATATTCCACACATTTCACCGATTTACCATGCTTTTCACCGCTTCTAGCAAGTGATGAATTTTTTCATGCTAGAAATTTTGAGGATGGGATCTAGTAAGATATATAATCTCAGGTGAATGCCTTTATCCTTCTTAACTTTTTTGCAATATTTGAACAAGCCCTTAGAACTGAGTGTAACCTATGGAATAAAATGAGTACCAGTTTTAATGGATTAGTGCTTCCTCAGTCCAATAGTTCTTATAGTGCTTCGAAGATTTCCCATGAGCTTTTTTGTCAGGGAATTGGTAGCCAAAGTTTTAGTTTGACATATATGTAGTGTGTCATTAGTGTGGAAGACCAGGGCATAAGAATCCATATTGTGATAGAGACCCTATGGAGTGTTGAGCTTGTGGATATATTGGTCATCTTCAGCATTTCTATATGACCTTTACACTAGCATCAAGTGGAAGAGGATAAACATCCACTCAACCTATATGAGTGAGTTCTTTTGTGTTCCATTTGATGGGGAGTGGGAATAACACTAGCAGGTCTGGCTCAGGAGGAGGTTGTTAAATGGTTGTTTGACTCCAAATCACCAGCATAGAAATGTTGATCATATTAGTCCATCTGATGCACATGGTTTTGGATCAGGTCAGTTTCATGCTTTACAACTGATACCTATGGATCAGGTTGTGGGAACTTCTATAGTACGATGTACAATTTTTTTTATCCTCCACTATTTTATCTACTTTTTTTGATATAGGTGCTTCAAACTATTTAATTTTTGTATCTATTGTGACAATATCAGACTAGAGATACAATATCACTCTAGTGTAATGACCCTCGATACACCATTGGAAATAAGGATGGAGGGAATCCACTTGAGTAGGGACTATTCCATTGAGGTTAGAAGTTACCCTTTCTTGTGGAATCTCTTTGTTCTTGAGATGACAGGATTAAAGGTCATTATCATGTTGGAATTGTTAGTCAATTATAATTCCCTTTTAGAATGATATCACCATAGCATCTCTTTTAAATCACTAGAATGCAGGAGTTATCTATTCAATGGTGAGTGGGATTTCCAGGCTGGTAGAACCAAACTAAAGCATCATGGGCTATGATAAGTGACCACCCATATTGGAAATTGTTTCATAGAGGATCATGGGTGTATTCAAACTAATTTCCCTCTATTAGTTGACCGTTTTAGGAAAGTCTTTCCCAATGACTTTTCTGGATTACCTCCCAATATAGTGGTAGAGTTTACAATGGATCTTGTTCCCGGAGAAGATCTAGTGCCCATTCCTCCATTGAGGATGGAACCTACTGATCATTAGGAGATCAAGAAGAAGATAGAGGTCCAAGATACCAAAGGCTTTATATGGCCTAGTATATCCTCTTGGGGTTCACCCGTGCATTTCTCCAAGAAGACAAAGGTAACCTTATGTTTAAGCGTGGATTATAAAAGGTTGAACTACATTAAATTCAAGAATCGATATCCAGTTCCTCAAATAGATGATCACTTTGACGAGATCCAAGGAGACAAGGTATTATATATGATCAGCCTAAGATAAAGTTATCATCAGGAGTGAGTCAGACCCTCAAACATACCTCGTCAAACTTTCCATAGTAGGTATGGGCAGTATGAGTATCTCGTTATGTTTTTTTCTCATACGAACATGCCTGTTCTTTTCATGGATTTGATAAATAGGGTTTTCCACACCTATTTGGACTCCTTTTTATGGTATTTTTGGACAACATGTTGTTGTATTATTGCACTCATAATGACCATGCCAAACATCTTGATATCATTTTGAGTATAATGAGAGAGCATCCGATTTATTCCAAGATTGCAAAGTGTGACTTATGGATCGACAAGGTCCACTTCTATGGTCATATTATTTTAGAATCATGAGTATTTTTTGACCTTGAAAAGGTTAGTGCTGTAGTTTCCTCAAAGCAGCCCAAGAACATGATTGATATTAATATGTTCTTAGGGATTTATAGATATTATAGGTATTTCATACATGACTTCTCACATATTTCTTCACCTCTTACTGGACATATAAATAATTGTGTTATGTTCATATGCTCTGAAGCATGCGATAAATCCATTCAAAAAATAAAAGGGAGGTCTGTCTCAACACCAATTCTAGTTCTTCCAGAACCAGGTAAAGGTTATATCTTCTTCTGTAATTCATCATGCATTTGCCTAAAAGTATTGTTGATGCATGAAGAAAAATTTGTTGTGTACGGATCTTGGCATTTGAGGCCCCATGAGATAAATTTCTTGACGAGTGAGCATTAGTGTTTCATGCCATACATTGTTAGAGACACTATCTCTTGGGTGATCACTTTGTATACAGATCACAAGATCCTCAAGTATATCTTTTCTCAGTGTGACATGAACCTCAAATAGTGAATATAGGTCAAATATCTAAAATCCTTTGATTTTGAGCTTTCCTATACACCTGCAAAGGACAATGTGGTCGCTGATGCACTAATTCTAAAAACTCAAACACAGGTCGTACAAGAATCCAATGATTAATGTAATTTAATGGCATCTTTTCTTAACTTCACTAGTGATTCATGACAGTCATGAGCTATCTTAACTCATAGCCTTAATAGTTACCTCTTCCCTAATTGAGAAGGTGAAGATTATATAGATATCAGATCCTGAAGGTTTGGTTCTTAGTGAGATTATATCCAGAGATAACACACCTCTAGATTAGTATGTTGGAAGATATGATTTCCTATGTCTACATGGATGTATCTGGGATCCTACAGATATGAGAGATGAGTTGATTAAAGATTCCCACTCTTCTTAGTGGACAGTTCATCAAGTAATCATGAAGATGTATTGAGATATGAAACACCGATATTGGTTTCCTAGAATGAAATTCCATAATACAGGCTTCATCACTAGGTGATCCACCATTTAACAGGTGAAGGTGGAGCACTAGAGACCTACATGCCTCTAACGTCTACTTCTTGTCTTGGAATGGAATTTTGAAGATGTTTCTATGGATTATGAAGTCAGCTTACCTAGGTCGTAAAGGGGTAGAAATTCCATTAGGGTAGTCATTGACTGACTAACAAAATCATCCCACTTCATTACTATTGGGGATACTATCTCAGTAGATGAGTTCGTATGACTATATGTTCATGAGATCATGTGACTACAGAAGGTTCCAAGTACTATCGTTTCATATAGGGATGCACATTTCACATCATAGTTTTGGAAAGGATGGAAGAAAGCAGTGAGGAATCATGTGCTTCTAAGCACATCATTTCACCCTCAGATTAATGGAAAATTTGAACAGGAAATACAGGTTCTAGAGGATATGCTCCGAACATGTGTCCTTGATTTCAGTGGTTATTGGGAGAAGCATATCAATATTGTTGAGATCACTTATAATAATATTTTTTAGATGATGATTCAAATGGATCATTTTGAGTCCTTATTTGGGAGGCCATTCTGTTCACCCTTGTGCTAGCAAGAGTTAGGCGAGGCATCCCTATTAGGTCCTCATCTTGTTAAGGATACTTCAGAATAGGTTCACCTGATCAAGAAGCATATGACTACTACTCAGTATAGATATAAATATTATGATGATATCCATCAATTAACTCTTATGTTTGAGGTTCAAAATCTTTTTTTTCTTCATTTATCTCCCAGTACAGGGCCTAGATAGTTAAGGAAGTAGGGAAATTGGTCGCCATGTTATAATGGGCAGTTTGAAATTCTTGAGAGAGTCGAGATGGTAGCATATCTATTACTACTACCTAAGAGGTGTCATTCCATCCAGAACTTATTTCATGTCTCATAGCTTCACCAATATCATACTGACACATACCATACATTTTTCTGAGGATTCTGAGTTAGATGATGATTCTACCTTTAAGGAGTATCCAGTATGCATCATCCATCGAAGCACAAAGGCTATCTGAGGCAAGTCTATTCCACTCATATGGGTTCTATGGAAGCACGAGAAAGTACAAGATGAGACTTGGGATAGGGAAGCTGATGTACATTCCCAATGGCTAGAGTTTTTATCAGATAGTGTTTCTTTACCCTTGGAAGGATAACTCGGGGGGGCAAGTTCTTTTATGGGGAAGACTGTAAGAACACATTTTTTCACCAAGGTATAGATCCTTATATTTTCAGTATTAATATTTACTTTGGACCAAATATCGTTGCATAATGAGTTAATAAATGATCCAAGGGTGTCAATGGAATGTTCAGAGCCCAGAACCCACTTTTTTGGAGAAAATAGACTTTATGCATGGTTTGGAGTAAACCGTGTGGAATTTCACACGGTTTGGAAAACCATATGGATTACGTTTTTCTAGAAAGGTCCACCCCGAATGGTTGGTGCTTGTATTTGTAGACTAACTGTGCGAATTATCCTTTTTCCCAAGTGCTCATGCATGGATTGCGCAAGGATTGATGAAACTGTGCAGAGGATTACATCTTGGGAAAACCCATCTTGCATGGTTTGCACACATTTTGAAAAACCGTGTGTAGGCTAATATTCTGGGAGAATTTTCCATTTCATTCCTAATGGTATATTATGTCAACCCTTTCTCCCTAATCTGAGAACTAGTGAGATTAACCCATTTTCTTCTCATTTTGGAGCTTTTTGAAGGCCATAGATAGGGATCATGAGATCTCCCTCCTCTAACACCAGATAGAGCTTCTAATTTTCGCATTGGATGCACAATAGTAAGTAATCAAGTCCTCTTTAAACATTATTCTTCTCTTTTTCATTCAACCTAGATATCATTAAGTGATAGTTTTTACCTTTTCTTAGATCTACTATAATATGAGGAAAATCAATGGGTGATACCAGAGGAGGAGAGTCATGAAACCCTAAGGTAGGTGGTCAATAACTCATCCCTCAAGTATATTGATTTTTGAATATTGGTGTGCGGCCCACCGATTTCATCGAAAGCCATTTATTAAATTTACATGTAATGATTATACATTCTTGAATTGTATGGTTATGGTCATTCCAAATATGTGACTATTTTTTAACTGCTACACCCAAAACTCAATCTTCATTAGGTCGAATGTTATGTCATATTTGGGTTTTTAGTGTTCTGGAATGTTTAAGCCATCGTCTGGATATTACTTCACTTGACCATACTAAAGGTGATCCAATCTATAATAAATGGTTTGTTATTAATGAAAATTTCATAGTGGAATGAACCATGTATGCTCACCACTTGACCTTCTTAAGGTAAGTTCTTTCAAATAACTATTAAATATGAAATGTGGAATACCATGTATATGTAGTATATAACTTGTCGTTATACAAAGAGATTAAATAAAGGTTACATGCCCTTTGCTACCATTTCCATATTGGTGGAAGGCAGTGGAGTGAACCTCAATATTTGAATATGACTTAATTATTAATAAAGACTAAATTAAATGGTTGCAATGCTAATTGGCCTATCCAAAATAATGGAAGACAAGGATTGAACCAAATGAATTATTACATGATAACAATATCAAATAGGAATGGACTGACTCACGCTCGCCTTGTATTCTAAGAGGATAATACATTGGGACTCGGGAACCCCATTAAAATTGAAGGATGTGTGTTATCCTAGGATGATACCCACCAATACTCTGGTTCTTTTCTATTCCTTGAATTCCCAATATACTATCACATTGTCCTTTACATTATTATAGGATACCTCAAATACTCTCCTTGGATCTAGCATTGACCAGTAGATTCCATGGTGAAATCCCATAGGGATCTGTCCTTGTTTAGCCAATTTTTACCTTATTCAATCACCTTGGACTCGGTAGGTGACTTATTATGGAATTTTATAGATTATGCTCCATTGATTAACCTCTAACCCCTTATCTAGACTTAGATGCTACTGAGTTAGAATTCTGTGAGATCTAAATTAACATGGTTATTACCCTAGAACTCCCTCACTAGATAACTTTGTTCAGTTGACTTGTTATGCCTTGGGACCTTCTATACATATACTATCATGAGGAGATGTCGGTGATAGCTATGCCTCACGTGAGCTATTAATAATAAATGGTAATTACATAATTCATTCACTAGTTACATGTTCAGACCCCAACTGAGGGCTGAAGTAGGTACTCGGGCATTTTGTAATATTGTACTAATTTCATTACATATATATGCATGATCGGAGTATTCTATATTCCATTTCATCGGATGGATATTATAGACACTGTTGTTGGTGGCCCACTGAGATTTATCTCACACCCTCTCTGGGTTCCGTTTGGTACTCGGAGTAGATTACCTGGTTTTAGGTGCTAAAAATGGGAAGTATGTGGCTTCATACACTTGATTTTTTTCTGTTCAGGATGGATCTTAATAGCATATGATCGAGTTGGATCTCATAATACTTTTAGTATCCTTTGTTTTCTTTTACTTTGTGGGGCATGTTTTAGATATTTTCTTGTATCCATGTTTTCTTGTTTTCTAGTGACATGTCATTACATCAACTTTGTTTGAGTTGATACAGTTATTGTTATACACATTTATCTATTGAATCAGTTTTCTTCAACAATTTATTTATATTACATATACTATTTACATTTAAGTTATATTACTTTTCCTATGATACACTCTATTAATGATGGAATAGTGTCCCCACATACATACCCTATGCTCTCGCTGCTGGTCGGTAGCCTCTGGAATTTGGGGAGATGCACATGAGGCCTTGAGGCACACCAATCTTGGGGCACCTATTATGTGGTATCCTAGTCAGGGACGTCATATATCAAATGGATATATGTACAATTTACATATGTAAAATAGTCAAATTAAATTTATATATAAATATATATCTTTATATACATATCTAAACCAGAAATCTTATTATGTAATTTCATTGTTAATATGTTTATATAATTTTTAATGTGTCATTTTATTTCTATTATTTTCATTGGTGGTATAGAAGATCATAATTATCCAAATTTCAGCATTGTAGTATTTTTATTCACATTTTGTTTCATTAATTTTTTAATATCATTAATTATAATTCATTTAGTTATCTAATAATGTATAAAACTTTTAATTTAAATATTTGATAATAATTAAATAAATCATTACTAATTTTAGTTCAGTGTTGTGTTTTCACAACATATCAAAAAATATTTAATTAAAGTGAAATACATACTAAAATAATGGGATGTTGCACACAACATGTTCAACCCTAGATTCAAACACAACTCAAATTTATTCCAAAACTCAAGTTTAAATAATTTGGTCACATTATTGAAAATAACACAAAACAATTTCTAATTTCAATTATACAATATTAATATGAAATTCAATAAATGAAAAAGAAAATACATACTAATAAAAAATTCCAAATATCTATAAAATAGTTAAGGAACATTTTTAGTTTTTTTCACTTAATACTCCATTATACTTTATTTAAGAATATATTTTAAAAGGTTGAACCCCTCATATATATATATATATGATATGACACCTTCCATATCCATCCAAAACCATTTTTTTACTTCTACCAAATGAAATATATATCACTCTTCACTCAAGATAATGTATATATATGGATTTTTTATTTAATATTATATATTAATGTACAACCATAAACATATAAAAACCTTAATTTCAGTACATTTTGAGACAATGAAAATGTAGGCAACCACAAGGTCTGTGAAAGGTTGTTTTGTTTCTTAAGGTTAGTGGGTAAGCATCTAATGTTAATGGTTGTAAAGAGGAGGGTTTTATAATTTAAATATAATCCATTATAAATTATGTTAATTTATGAAGTTCACCCACTCCCATAACTTATAAAATGGTACAATACACTCCACTTTCTTATGTACTCAGTCCCTAAGTCATTTACATGAAGCATAATGAAAGAATTTATCATTAATCACATTTTCTCCATTTAATATATTTTTTCCTAGATTATGAGATGATAAATGAATTATGTTTCATTATATTTACATTATTAGGTTCATGATTCATACAATCAAGCATAATGAATAATTTAACATTTTCTCTATTTTTACATTTTTTTATTTTAATTTTCTTATTAGAAAATGATGATAGTAATGAAATAAAAATCATGGACATTTACTTATTTCATATGCCCTAAAATTATGAAAATACCATCACACATTTCCATACTATGTAATACATCCAAATTAATAACACAAGAAATCCCATTTATAGAAAACTTATACTTGAATTCATTAAGGAAATATATTTAGATTGAATATAGGTACAAGATAATTGGATTCAAATGTCTCATGAATATGATATTAAATCAATGATATTATAAGGTCTTGAAAAGGGTTTACGTATAAGGTTGATCCAAGTTAAAATGTGTGCTGGAAAATTTAATTCCTCAATTAATTTGAAATCATCACTTGAATACAAATTCATTGATAAAGAATAATACAATGTTTTATGTCACACATAAAATCTATTTTTCTCTTAATAAAATGATTATATTAATAATATGATTCCTAATTAGACTTATACTTCCTATGAGGATAGGGAATTCAATACTCATCAGTCACTAGTGGTTTGTATTTCAATTTCTAGATAAATATTTAAATAATGATAGACAATAAAATATAATGAAATAAAAAAAACATTCAAAATAATATAAACCATTAATCTTCAATACTAATTTAAAAATTTTATCTAATTAATTTTAGTTCAAAAATTATTTATATTTCTAAATTATGTTCAAATAAATTTTTAAACACACATTTAAGACTTATAAAAAAATATTTTTACATTATTTAAAATATAAAATAATTTTTTTATTTATTTTTGAAAGATAAGAACACTATAAATGTATAAACTTAACCAAGAATATTCAAATTATCATATAATATAATTTTTTACCTTCCCCCGTTCTCAAATTTCACGATGTACTCCATATAATTCTGTAGTAACATGCATATTTTTAATTCAATTAATATTATGACAACATGATTTGTTGTACAAGAAAGAGAAAACAATTATTATTTTGTTACATGACATTATAATACTGTGGAAGGATGTAATTATAACTTTTATTAGATTTCTGTGATATTTATTATTGTCACTAAGTTTTTATCAAGCTTTCATTATACATTGAATAAACAAAATATTAAACAATCTATTGAAAATATAAACTCAAAACTAAAATAAATTAAAACTGAATAAAATAGAAGAAGAATATTCAGTAAACCCAAAATTGGTGTTGTATTTTATAATATCCACCTCTATATATTCTTTGAATATTCCTCAATATTCTAGCGGAGAAATATTCTTTTACTAGAACCCACACATCTTAATGGATCCCAAATGATCCCAAAAACACTTCTTCTCTTGGAGGTCATCTTATGTAGTGCCTTGTGTAGCTTATTCCCCTATAATAATATAATGTCTTACTACATTGTAGTTGAAATTAGGTTAATTTTATCATAATATTTAGCCTTAGGGGATTTTAGGTCCACCAGGTGTTGTAATTTTATAGTTGAGAGAGACCCATTTTCATGGTTAGTACTACATTCTTCAGGGGGTTCATCCTTTCTCATCTTATTTTAATATCCCATTGTGTAAAAAAGTTGGTTCTTTTTATCACTCATAAAATCTATCCACATTTTCTATGGATGATTAATATTCTTTATCTCTAAAGTAAAACATTTAATTATTTGAATCTAGAAAATTAAATTCGGATGTATTAATTTTCAATTTGTATTGTGTAAAATTTAAATAAAATACATTCAAATATTTGTTATCCCCATCAATATTTTTATCTAAAATATCCTAATCCTTATATAAATTCCCTATAATTATACTTTAAAAGTGGGGAAATTCATATTTTTTCAACTCTTCCTACACCCAATACATGTTATATTCTCAATGCATAATTTCTATGAAAATTTGGAGTTAGTTCCTTATAAATAATGTCTATAGAGTTTATGATTACCTATATTTATTACTATGAATATTAATAATCATATTATCACATAAATATTGTTCTTTCACATAATGTATTATGTGATAAATAATTAAGAGTAATTATTGCACAAAAGGTATTAATAGTTCATTGCTATGATGAGAACCTAGAAGTTTGAGGACTTTTTTATTAATATAAATGTTTTTTATAGATATATGTCATAATCTGAATGTAAAAAAATGATATATGCCATTAGGGGTGGATACTCCAAGGTAATTAATCTAATATCTCATGGTGTAATCCTTAGTAATTTTAGTTTATTAGATTATGAGAACATGACCCAATAGAAAGAAATGTACCACAACGTCCTGGTGCTGGATGCCACCCAACAGTGCCCCAAGCCTGGTCAGCCACATGGCCTCGAGCGCATCTCCCCAGATGCTAGATGAATTCAGATAGCAGTGATGGCCTTGAGTGTGTCTATGGGTATAATATTACCTCTTATTAGAGTGTAAACCACACAATATCAATTACAATGATTAGAGGAAGCCTTATAATAATCAGATAACATTTAAACATGAGTAATGGATAAAAATTGTTGGAAGTAATATCATATATAATGATGATCCTTCCATGCATCTAAAAACATCCAAAACAAGTAAAAATAGTAAATTAAAATAAAATACTTGTATAAAATACCAAAAGCCCAAAAATAACTATCTTCGAATAGCATCACGAGCCTCAGTTTGGTCACATGCTCTCTTACTTCAAAGCACAGAACAAAATCCACAATTGAATTATGGGTGATTTACCTGATCCCTACATGCATAAAAATACTATATTTAGGTACCCAAAGGTTTCCTAAATATAATGTGACATACAATACTAGTAAATAACCACCTAAAGGTCTATATCAAGTCCTGGATGTGTAATATGCTATGTAGAGTGCATGTAAATAAGGAAATAAGTATAGAAGTTATGTGCCCAGGGCATACACATAATAATGAAAGTTAAAATGGATAGCCATAAAAGCATCCATAAAAAACATTGGTGAAGATCCTATAACAAGGTAACTACAATCAATTTAGAAATTACTAACACAACCTTACCATACATCCATACAAAATATGTCAACCATGACCTTTCTATATAACCATAAGTGTCACATATACCACGATCGAACCATATAATCATTCATGTGACATTTACCATTATAGTGTTATATAATAAAAAGACTTAGACTATGTAGGGATGGATCCAATGTATAAAAGACCAAGGCATACTCATCGAGTCCAAGGATAATCTCGAGGGACACTCAATTATATTTTAGTGGGGGTCCCAGGAGCATGTATACCAACCATGTCCACTGTGTGCCCAATAAATACCTTTAAGGGGTAGTAAGACCCAAGGTATCTCACAAAATGGAGACCCAAGGAGAAAATAAATCCAAGGATTCCACTAACTTTTTCAATACCCATTGGAGAAATGTACATGACATCTAATTAAATCATTAATAATCCATTCAATTTATTAAGTCATAAGAACTAAATGACAACCCTTGAGCAAACCCACTAATTTTTCATAACTCACATTCAATCACCTTTAACTAGTTTACCAACTCACATATAAAATCACAATTTAACACCATGTATCCAATGGAAAAGGTGGAAACACATCTCCTTATCAAAAAATTCAACTCAATTTAGTTTATTACGGGTTTAGTCTAACTTGAAAATATAAAATCACTCCCCTTGGGTGGTTAAATATTTGGAAAAGGAGAAAGGGAACACCCCATGGGTGTACATGGGTGGGTAGGAACCTCTAATGAGTTTAAAAAGATAATAGAAAACCTAAAAGGTTCAATTTAATTTAATTTAAATAACCAATTAAGTTTCAGGGCCACACTAAAATGTCTGGAAGGTAGAACAACGATAAATATCTTAATAATGCATAAAAACAAGTGGGATAATTATCATCCACCTACCATAGGTTTGTAGAAGTGTGGTCATGCAGTATCAAATCCTAATTCGACTCAGATAAAAAAAACGAATTACCAATAAAGATCCTGAAATTATGGCATATTATCTTGCACTGAAAAAGTACAACTGATACCAAGAATAGTGGGGAATTACACAAAAGGAATTAAGTACTCACCAATGTGTATCCAAAAAGATCGAAGATGCTCAATTCAAATATCAGAAAGAATAAATAAATTGAAATCTTGAATTTAGCTAGAAAAGGAGTTCCCAAAGTCGAGAGGTTGCCTACAGAAGAAGAAATAGAATTAGGATTGAAAATATAATCTCAATAAGGGAGATTTCATTATTTTACCAAAATTACTCGGTCGAATGGTTTGGTCAAACCATTGGTAAAATCTTGTAGCAGAAACATTCCCTTTGGTATAGGAATGTGCACCAACACAGTTAGTGTGCACAGTTTGATTAACTGTGCGTAAACCACAAAAAACACCTATTCCAATAGTCTGTAGTTTTTTACACCATCCTTTTCCCCATATCGCATGGTTTAACTAACAATGTGGCCTATATCTTCCCATTATCTAGACTATCATTGTTAGAAGTAACTATGTGGTTTTTCTCGCATGGTTTATACTAAACTTTTTCTCAGTCTGTTTCACCACAAGTGTTTGGTTTCATCCCCCAAAGGATCCCCACACACCACCTATACACTTGTGACCTCAAAGAGTATTCTAATTAGTCCTTAATTAGATATTTAAACCAAAAAATGATTTTACCTCATAAAACCCCAGTTCTTACATATACATTTATGTTTATCATTGTATCTTCCAATATGCTGAATGCGTATTGATCCTTAGACATTAATATTATTATTAATGAATATAATTATTTACAAGATTTTATGTATTGATAAAAACCAATGATGAAATATGTTTTTGGTGAAGCAGGACACTTTGGATGTGTCACAAGTGATACTTAATTAATGAATAATATGATAAATCAATTTTCTCCTATTTTATTTAGTATAATTTTATATCATTTGACCTTTTATGGGAATAAAAAATCTTAAATAAATCCATGTACATGGTTTTTTAGGTTGGGTTTTTTTCTTGAAAGTCAATGAATGTGACCTTGAACACATATGTTGATGATGCTAGCATAAAACCTGTTATAGTATATATATCATGATAAAATGATTAAATTACATAGTAAACATTCATATGAGGTTGTATTTTGTTGAAAAATTATATTCTCTCTCCATGGGTTCCATGAAATTTTATTATATACTAACCTTAGTTATTGAAAAGCTCTGCCTGATGCCACTAAAAAATAGTCCTACTGGGTCATATTTGTTTTATCTAGCTCCTTAGTTAAATATTAACTATTATTCAGTATTTTACTTGTTCAATAAATTTTATTCTATTATGTGGTTTAATAGTAAATAATTTTTTTTGATCACGTATATTTAGTATCTAGTTATTCAAGAGAATATTTAATAATAATATATTTTCTATTTTCTGAATATAATATTTCTTTATTTATTAGAGAGTAATTTAGTGATATTTATTTATTAAAGAAATTGTCATTATTCAAGGGCCAATAAATTTTGTAGTGGAATATAGGACTGGTATTAAAGGTCTAGTGAGAAATAAATTATATTAAATAATATTTGAATAATTTTTAAATACATTATTAAATAGATAATATTTAATTAATTTTCTTGTTTTCTGCTTGTTAAGAAAAAATAATATTGTTATTATAAACATGGGTTCCATTAGAATTAATGAAATAATAAGGGAAGAAGTGAAATTGTAATTCTCTCACCCTAAAACTAATTAAAAATAATTATATTTCTTCCAACCCTAACCCTAACCATTTGTTTTGGTTGTGTATAACGACATTTGAAGAATGTTTTCAAGCCCAAGAGTGCTCCTATCTAACAACACTCTATATAATAAAGAGGGTTCCTAATCCACTAACCCTAAATATTCTATAGATATTTGTAAGACTCCTTTTGAAGATATTCTCTTGGTGATCATATATGAATGTTGAAATCATTAGGATCTTCCACACCAAAACTTTTAGATTCTTATGTTGTCTCATAGAGATTCATGGTGCAATTATGGATCACATATAAATGGAATATACACTTTATTACTATGAATAAAAAACTGAATGACATATAGGATTTATTTGGTTCTTTAATGTAGAAATAATCCATTGCAAGGTAATTATTTAACTATTTAAATTAAATATAAATAAATATGTAATATTATTAGATTTTGTTTCATAATTCTTATGTCAATTATTTTTATATTTAATTCCATTGGGATTGGAATTCTTCATCATGTACCTCTCAAATTAATCATCAATTTTTGTAAAAAACAGAGTTGTTCGAGCCCTTCTAGTGTTTCTTCTGCACCTATAACCTTGAAGTGGTATATGGAGGGTCAAATAATAATTAATAATTTTTCACATATCATAGAATTATTTTACAATTTATGGTTTTTTTTCAATTCCTTCTTATTTTTTCCTTAAATAATAATAATTATATATCTAATTATCTTATTCATTCTCAAAATTATAATAAAAAATGAATCAATTATTAATGAATAACATTTGTATAAATCATATGGATGTTCCAATGATTCATACTAGACAATAATGGAATTCATTACATCTTACATGTGGGTATATATTATGTATCCATTTTTAATAAACCCAGATTCCTCAAAAAATAATTTGGATAATCATGCAATTATTTTATTTTATGTGTAATGAATACACAAAATATGTTGACCAGTCCTGCCAGGTGCACAATTTTTTATACTACATGATATTTATGTTGCATAGATGGTGTGAATTCTATTATTAAAAGATGTGTCATGTGTTTATTTCATGACATGTGTTACTATAAACTATATAATGAAGAGGCCACACAAAATGTACCCAAGGTTTATATAGTGTACTTTATTAATTTCTATGCTGGAAAGAACCTCCCAATACATATATATCATCCACAGGTAGGTAACGAAGAACCCTACATGATGTGTAGCTAGATCTTACACACTATGTATGTAACCTGATTATAAAAAATTTGAAATTGATTTATTATACTACTAAAAAACCATCAACGTGTGTTATGTGATTCATTTTTTACACGTAAAAACTATGTGATGTGTTATAAATATATGTATATATATACATGTTGGATAGTTTGGATGTGTACTCACCATGTTACCTCAACGTTACATGTTTTGTACTATGAAACTTTTAAATAAATTATTTAATTTATTTAAAATAACTATGGATGAGAATCTAAACAGGTATATAATGAGAAATAAGATAAAATAATTTATTAATTATAGAATAGGATTAATTGATCCAAGCATGATTATCTTAAATAAGATTGATTTGGAATATATAGTCACTAGTTTAATAAATTTCTAATTCATTTTATGTATTAGGATAGTAATGAGGATTAACAAACCTATTTATGTGATTGGTTTCCTTTTATTAACTATTAAATTAAAATGATGTCCATTAAGTTTGCCCCGACCAATTATTTAATATTCTTCATGCCTATGGTTTCCATTTATGTAAACCCCAAAAAAATCATTTTTTTGATAACTAGAAAGTGCATCAGATCTCATGTAATATATAAGCTCCAATGAGAGAGGAGTTGGTTTATGTATTTATCCAAGGAGAAACAAATCCAAGAGGTACATGGGAGGATAGGTAGAAATATGTAACATGAAATAATACATAGTTCATGGTGTTTTACCATAGGTAGATGGTAAGATTATCATGTTATAGATAAAAAATCCTTTATGAAACTTTCATAATAGTTTCCATATTAATAGTTTATTTCTATTAAGTTTCATGGTTAATTTAATTATTTATGTTTTTTCATGAACACATGATTTAGTGAATTAATAAGAATTATATATAGAAATAAAATAAAATTGTATTATGCATAAAACTTATCTAAGACATGCATAACAACTTAACATGCGTAATAACTTAGGTAAATACACTTAATTTTTAAAATAATTTAATTAATATAAATTGTGAAATTTAAATATAAATATAGTAATCCATAAATTATATCTATTATGTCGGTATATCCTTCAACTTCAGTAGTTAAAATTGAACCACAATTCAAGGTACTTGACTGAAAAAAGTAACTGTGCTTTCAATTATTGGTGAATTTTAACTTTAGATTTTAGGGACTTAACTTAGTTCAAATCAATGAATTATTTCCAAATAAAGTCATTATGTAATTTATATATAAGGGTTGAGTAATTTCAAATCATGTATTTAATGATGTAGGAGTCCACTCAATAGATCAAGGAACTACGATTTAAAAAAGTTTTAATAATTATTCCCACTTAAAATCATTCACATATCCAGGCAGACTAAATTATAGGTTATGATAAGGGAATTATGGGACCATGGCACTATAATATCCATGAAATTGGATATTTTGGAACCAATGGAGATGGAAATTAATTTTTTAAAAAATATTTGAGATTAATAAATTTTATATTTATTTTCTAATTTTATAAATTATAAAAAGTACTAAGATTATGCTCTTTTTAATTTTATAAATGAAAATACACATAACCTCAACAATATCACCATAATACATACAGAAGAAGGATATATTTATTACATGCATTAATTTTTTCAGAATATAAAAAAAAATTTATGTTTTTCAACACCATGAAAGGACATTTTGTTTGGCGAAAAATTTCACTCATAAAGCACCTGGTCTAGAGGCCAGTGAGGAAGAATCGTCTCTATATGAGAAAATTTTAGATTATGCCATAAATTTAAAATGTTTCATGTTATTTTCCATTTCAAAATATATTCTAATGAAAAATTGGTTATAAATTTATATTGAATAATGTATCACCTTTTTTATATCTATCACGAGAAGGGGTGACAATTGAAATACGAGATCTCTAATATACTATTCATATTAATGAATGGAGATTTGGTGCCTGATAGGCCTCATGTGGTCAAAATGATTGGCTATATAGATTTATAAGACATATTGGTCATTAAATTTCGCATTGGCTTTCACATATATATCATTTTTCCACACTACCTAAATCTTTCTCCATTATAATTTTTAATGAAAAGATAAGAAATAGTGAGAAGACTCTGCTATAAATTATTACTCTCATTATTTAAATTTAATAGGAAATGGGGTAGGAAAAACCCATAGTTTTTATAGAGAAACCTAAAATGGAGAATACAGAAAAGGGACCCAAGACTCATACTAAGTCTAAAGCTTCTTAGCATTATACTTCCTATAAGAAGAAGATCTAAAGGAAGGACAAGGAAAAAGATTTTGTATGTTATTCATGTGGAAAGATAGGCTACCAGAAGAAGATCTCTACCCAGAAGCAAGGATAAATATAAAATGATTTTCATTGACAAGTAGAGTATTTTAAATAGTGGCACATTTGGTATAAGATACAGCTTTTGGAGACAACAGTAGTATCTAAATACATGAACCAAATATATTATGAATGATTTCTGGAGGAGAGGTGGATTTTCAAGCATCCCATTGTGCATGTATCGCTGCATTAGATATTGGATACTACCACCTTTCTCTACCCACTATAATTATTTTGGTTTAAATGAATTTTAATTTTGTTCCAAGTGCTATTAAGAACATAAGATCTATTTCTTTCCTTAAAATTTATGGATTTATTTTAATATTTTGAAATAATGTGTGCCTTTATTATAAAAAAAACTTTTGTAATGGGAAGAAATAAATAAATAATAGTATTTTTGTATTAAATTATAAAATCAAATTATTGGTAAAAGATAAAGAATCATGTTTAAATGAATCATATAATTCCAAGCTATGACATCACCATCTTGGTCATGTAAATGGGATGTAACTAAAAAAGTGTTACCAAGATGGTTATTTTGAATCTTTTCAACTAAGACCACATGAAAGATGTCATGCTTGTTTGTAAAAAAAATAACCAAACTAAAAATTGGTTTATATGGTGAAATTTCCATAGAGATTATAGGATTGGTGTACACTAATATGTGAAGACCATTTCTAGTAGAATCTATAGGTGGATATTTTTAATAAATAAATTTTACTGTTTACTTGATTAGAAAGGTATATGTCTACTTGATGAGGTAAAACTATGAGATCTTTGAGAAAATAAAAAAGTTAAAGAATGAAATAGTGTAAACATGGTCATAAAATAAAGAATATTTGATTTGATCATGGTATTGAATATCTTACTCTATATTTTATCGACCTTTTTTAGGAGTTTGCGACTATATATAAACTCACCACACCTTATACATAATAGTATAGTAGTGTTAGTGAATGAAAAAACTGTTACTTTATTAGAATAGTAGGTATGATGTTAATTAATGAGGTTATTACATTATCCTTTTGGAATATACATTAAAAATTGTTATATACACACTAAACTGAGTACCAACTAATGTATTAAATGAAATTCCCTTCAAGTAATGGAGTGTATAGAAACTCATTATGTCACATACATGTGTATTTGGATGTGAGAAATTTCTTAAGTCCACCATTTAAAACAAACTATAACTCTAAGGTATAAATTGTATATTTATTGGATATCCCAAGGAAACAAAGGGATATTTTCTATATAATCCATCATAAAAGAAATTGATTGTCGCAAAAAAAGTGATGTTTCTTGAGAGGGTGCATATACTCAATAAATATAGTGGGATAAATTATATCTACAATGAAGTTGATGATTAAGATAAAAAATAGTTGGTATAGGAATCGATTCTATATGTCCCCATAGAAGAAGTTATTCTTGAAACACAAGTACCATGTATGAGTACAATAGAGGTTGGAGAAATAGAAATATGTTGTTTTTTAATCACTGGATATAGTGACTCATTATTGATTTAAAATAATGAACTGCTCTCACATAAATAGTAAGTAATGAGCTCATAGGCTATAAGATTTCTTTAATCCATGAATTGTGTAATGCATTTCATATATAAAAACTAATTTTGTGTTCTGGTCAATCATTCAGTTGGTGTAAAGACTGTTGTGTGTAAATGAGTATTTGATAAGAAATGTTCTTTTCTGAATAATTTTTGTTAATATTTTATATAATTTCATAATAATTTGATTTATTTTAATATTAATGTAAATGTTAGGACCAATAGGGGCCTATATACCCTGAGAGGGGGGGGGGGTGAATCAGGGTATGGATATTCTTTTTCGAAGTTCTTTCTGCCCCATTGGATCTTGACCTCTTCGTTACAAGGGTCACTTTGTTTGCACTTGTGTGGTTACTGTGATCACTTGTCTCCTTTACCTGATGATGATGCTTTGAATGCAATGCGGGGAAGTAAGCAGGCAGACACAGAGATTTTTACTTGGTTCACCGCTAAGGGCTATGTCCAAGGAGCATACGCCGACAAGTTGCCGGTTCGTACCAAATTCCACTAGACTTCACTAGCTGTGGATTACAATGTTCGGGCTAGATCACTTCTATGTCCAGGCTCACTGCCTATACAAGGTTTAGGGTCAGCTCACTGATTTCCCAAGGGTCACTCTCTGTTTCTCTCTCTTTGGCTCACTGTCGGTGGAGAGGATCACCTACTTCCTCTTCCTAAGCTCACTGCTCCAGAAGGGAATCCACTCACAGTTTATAGACCTGTAGCCCTCTTTATTTGCATGAATGAATGCATCTTTATCTGTATGTAGATGCTCTATTGAAGTTCAACTTTCATCCACTGATGAATACCTCTTTGCCTCTGAACACTGGGCAATTCCTTTTGGAAACACCTTCGCAAAGCACCCTACAATGCGAGGCTCCCAATTTCGCGAAGCTCAAACAAGCCTTCGTGAAGCTCCTGCCTTTTCGTGAAGCTCTCTCGCGAAGCTCTCTCACGATGCTCTCTCGCGAAGCACTCCCATGAAGCTCAACTCGTTGCAAAGCAACTTCTCTCGCGAAGCTCCCTGAGCCAACGCGGAGCACACAACTTTCGCGGAGCTACAATAGCCGCCGCGAAACTCCCCTTTCACGAAGCACACTGCCTTCACGAACCACCTCTGCGAACCGAGAGCAATGGATTTTCACTGAAAATTATCTCTACTTTGCTCGAAGGGGTCGGCCTCAATTTATAGACGATTCCACCGACCCTCGTCCCTTCCGCGCGAAGTCAACGCCACATCATCTCAAATCGAGAAGCTCCAATGTTTCTGCCGGAATTCTGTCCAAATCGCGAAGCTCCACGGCAATTATCCGTTCACGGAGCTTGACGTAGTCGCGAAGAATCACCGTCAACTTACCTTCGCGACTTCGCCGCGAAGCTCCCTCGCGAAGCCCAACATTCCTTCATGCCTTCGCCGTGAAGCTCCTTCGTAAACCCCTTCATCGTCGCGATGCGCTTCAGCCTCTGCCGTTCGCGAAGTTTGACGTAATCGCGAAGAATCACCGCCTCTATTCTTATGGTCTTCGTGATTTCCAAACCATGCATCCTATATTTGCGAAATTCATGCCTTTGCCATATTAAATTATTCTCTTCATGGAAATCCTCTTTTCTCGATGCTCACCAAACTCCAAATTTTGGACCACAAAAATTTGGCAAACACTGGAAAACGGCGCCACCTTGTACTACTCTTTTGTACCGCCTCCAGATCGTCCTTTCCTTTGTCATCATTCTTTGTCAACATGGAATGTCAACAACTTCTCGGGAACTCGACAAATATCCATGAAAACCTGCTTTGTCAACAAACACAATCAACCCAATAATACTGCAATGTTACCTTGAGGGATTTTTGCCCAACAGTAAATAGGTGTTATGAGTTTGTAATTGAAAATTTCTAAAAATATATATATTTTCCACATTTAATTTGACCACTATAATTTCATAATAATATTTTATTATGCCAAAATTTTGTTATAAAATATATGGTCATATAATATACTAAATAATATATATTTTTTATGTAGATAATGAAAATTGGATCATTTATTTGGGGGCCTAAGAAAATAATCAATACTAAGATGGGATGGATTTGACAAATTTGACCTTGCTTCACTATTTTGGACATAACATCAACATACAGTCTTGAATTGGGAGCCAATTTGGATAGTATATAGAGTACCTGATTCCTTAAAATTAATCCTCTTAGAAGGATATATGGGTCATGTGTTTTGAAATTCAACATTTTAGTGAAAATTTGGATAAAAATATTTATTCAAATTTTCTAATTCAGATTTGTAACATCTTGTAACCCCAACCTCCCCTCCACTCTATAAATGTTTATTTTACTCTTTTGAAGGGGGAGACAAATGATTAGATTATAAATAGAATAGAATATGTGGTGAATTGAAATTTATATACACCACTAGAAGATGGAATCTCTCAAGATAGGACTGTAACACTATGAGGTTTTATGAAATATGTTTTTTAAATATATTAAATATTTATAGCTTGTGTTTCACACAAAATTGAGTTTTAATGAACCATTATATACTATTAATATTTCTATTTAAACAATAATTTTATAACATAACAACTAAAATTGGTGTCATGAATATTAATAAACAAATTTTTAAAAAATAAGAATTAATGTATATGATAAAAAAAATATATTGAAAAATAATTTCATAATTTTTGGTAAAGTCATTATATGTTTTCAACTTATTTTACTCAAAAAATGTTTTTATTTATTTTTATGAACAAATAAAAAAATTCCAATTTTATAAATTTTTATTGGAAAAAATAACTTCATTTTTGTAATCATCATATCAAATGTTACTTTTGGTGATTTTTTTGTATTTTTCTGATCAGTTTATTTTTTTAATGCATGGTGAAAAATGATAGTTTTTTTAAAACGTCATTTATGTTTACTGAATTTAAAAGTACATTTTTATTTGGATATGGTTTTGAAAATATAAATATTTCAATTATATACTAATTAATTTAATTTTATTATAAGATCGATTTCATATCTAATTTCAATATTTAAACATTTAACCCTTACAAAAATGTTTTTTTGGAAAACCAATTTTTGGTGACGTTTACAGGATTAATTTTAAATAAAATAGATAATTGTTTTGAATTAAAATTTGAAAAATTGGTTATATATTTATAATTAGTTTAATTATTATTATATAATAAATTCAATTAATTTTTTTTAATATTGAATAATAAAAATATTGAAAAAATAATTACCACTCATAAGGATAAAATGGGTTTAATGGAGGTTAAACTAAAATGATAAGAGTTAAATGAACCTAAAAAGTTGTCAAAATACTTTTATTTAGTCATATCTTGACCTTATATCATCTAAAGTTCGATAATAATAAAATTTAATCCTTTTTCATGTTGAAAATGTGGGTATACCTTTTTATTTTGAAAACATCCAATTGTGTCCTCTCCCCTATGTATAAAATGGAACCCCATTTACCCTCCTTTTAACAATAAAAAAGCATTATCATTTATAAAATTTCTACCCAATTCCATTTATTAATTTCATGATGAAACTTATATTACTTATTTTTCTTAGTAAACCCTTTTAGGATGGTTTTTGGTGTAAACCTAAAGAGGTTCTCCAAAGAAGAGGTAGAGTCCATAACCATGTATTTCCATTTTATTTCTTATTATAAATCCTTAAAATCAACTTCGAACTTGATTATATGATAAAATAATTATATACCATATAATTATGTGTTGTTATGTTAATTTAATGGCCTATATTGATATCATATTCTATCAAAATGGAAACGAAACTATCGATCATGTGTACTTCAGACTATCGCCTTATGACCTAATGTAATTAGTTTTCAGTCCCCAAGTTTCATGGATAGAGATAGTTATGTATTTAATGGTTATATATTATAGTTATGAAATATTTATACACTTTTAAATATAATATCACTACTACCTTCTTACCTCACAATCCTTTAGAAAATGATAATGTTGCTCGTGCGTACGTGTGGACTACCACCTCCCTGAAGCGATGCAATTTGTTTTTTTTTATTTTGAAATTGATTGTCATAAGGATATATTTAATGAATATTTATGATATATATTAAATATAAATTTTTATCTAAAAGTGATATATTATTTACCTTCCTTTCATTCCATTCATCAAGATAATGGAACAAAATTTTATGTGTACAAACGTCCTACCATCTCTATGAATGGTGTGATTCATTTTATGGCTCTAAATTTAATGCATTACATTAAATAAATGTATAATGAATATATATAATGTTTTATCGTGTTTAAAATTATATATATTCTGTATCAAAAATCAAATTAAAATATCTATATTTACCAATGAAAAACATACATGAAAAAATGAAGAAGCTATTACTCAAAACATCATTTTTAAAAATAATTGATAATAAATCGGTGATAAAATGTAATTTGTAAATAATATATTGTTTGATACATATGAGTATATTTTTTGAATAGATATATAATTGTACTAATTTTATTATATATGGGGTTTGAACATGTGTGAAGATATTCAATACTTGAGGTAAGATATTTTCACCTCACTTTTAATTTTGGGAGATATATTCCATATTCTCCACAGATATATTTTATGTTGTGTATATAATACCCTTTTTTCATGTTATATGTCATTGACCAACCTAGTTCGACCCTGAATCGGTCACCTGGGATGACTTGTAATAAGGCCTAAGTGATTGTTTATGGGTTGACATGGGGTAGTTCATGACAAAATGATATCAAATTAGACCCTTGTTTGTTGGGGTGTTAGGTAAATCAGAGGTAGGATTTTCTGGGCATAGTAGGTATTTCATGGGTTATTTCTGAATCACCACCACTTTTTATAAGACCTTAGTCACCTGGGTAGTTGTGTTTGGATTGATTATTTTCAGTTTTGGATTATGTTGTAAGTGGTTGTTTAGTTAGATGAGCTTCTGTTTGTTGGGGAATGATAGTGGAAGTGATATAGTGCTACAAGATGAGATTAAATGGGTTAAGAAATCATGTGGATACTATTTTCATGGTTCAATGTTCTTACATTGGTTCATGAATTCTCATTTCAAGGTTTTCTAAACCATGTTGCTAGGGTATGCATGATCACAAGTTCCATTTTATAGTTATTTTATTATTGGTGATGATTTTGTCTTATATGGATTGGTGTGATTGGATTTTGAAAGGAAAATGTTCATTTAAAATGGTTTTTAGATTGTAAAAAATGGGGTTTAAAATAGAAAACGATTTTGAATTATGGATCTTGTGTGAAAATGTGGATGAAAAATGAATTGAGAATTGGTTAAATACATGGTTTTGATGAAAAAATGATATGTGTGACACTATTTATTTCTAATGAATTTTCACATATGTTTTTGAGAGTGTGGAAAGTTCATGTTGGTACATAATTATGGATGATATAAGCAGAGGTGGGATGCCCACATATATGGCAGTTCATCAAATATTGTGGGGAGTATTTAAAATCTAAAGTTTGACATGATTTTTTAAAGTTATTTTTGAAATTTCAATTGGTTTCTATTAAAAGGGGAATCATTATATAATGTTATTTATGGTTTTAAAGAGAAAATTATGTCTTTTTAATTTTAAATTTTATATGATGAAATTATTTTTGATGGGGGGAAATGGTTTTCAATTTACAATGGAAAATGATGTTTTTATGAAGAGGGTTCTTGGATGGTTTTGTAATATTATTGTGGTTTTGATTCAGTTGAGATTTTATTTGGATTATATTTTTATTTTCAATATTTTATTTTATGAGACTCGTCTTATTTTAAATGGTAATTGGTCATGTTTTTGTTTGATTTTGATTTGGTTTTTTCTTTATATTGTTTAGAGTATGCTTTCCCAAAAGACCCCAAAGCTTAATTAGGTGAATCTTCTAGTCATCCGCCCATCCCAAAATCTTAGTTGAGTAGTGGATCCATTATATCCCAAATAGGTTCATATTTTAAGTAGTATTCAAATTCCTCTATAGGTTTTTTGAGTGGAATTATAAAGTTTAAAGTGTCTTCAAATTTTCCGGATCTCCAGATGTTGTACGAGTGCAATTTTTCATGGGAATATTTAAAGAAATAGGACCAACCCAATAGAAGTTGATTTATAATTTTTTCTCTCATTTCAGGATGAACATTAAGACATTAAAAACTACATTCATAAAATGGTTTAATCATTATTGAGTGGAATTGAAATAAGTTTTAGAGCTTATGGGTATTCATTAAGGTCAATAGATGATGAAGTAGTGTGTTGATCATTTTAATGAACTGGTTCCTACTTCATTGGAAATTACATTGATCAATCCACTGAAATATTATCTCTTTATATGGGGTCTCCATATATAGGTTAAAGATCATGTAATTCCATCCAAAAAAGTTGTATTTGAGAAGTTAGTGGGTGAGGTGACCCCAATTGAGCTGGTTTATAGAGGGAAGTATGTGAAAGTTGAAATTATAGTTTCTTGATGTAGTCGTTAAGGTTTCCCCATCCCATAAGTAGTGTGAACTAGAGAAACCTATTACTGAGGTGTCTCTTTTGCTATTTCCTCCTTCTCATTCCTCAGACCACATGCTTGTTTGATTTTAGTCTGGCCAGTCTAGCATCCTACCATAACCCTCCTAAGGCTTGCCCTCAGTGTTTTAATTTTTGGTCCTTGAATAATTTTTCTAATTTTCTATACTAAAATAAATAGTTTTAGTTGGGGATTATTAGATCGTGATTGTGGTTATGTAGATTATTCAATACCTCAATACTATTGAAATAGTCCAGGGAGTGAAAATTTTCACATAGTCAATAATAATTGGGTGTTTGGGACCTTGGTCTATCTTTTTTTTTCTAGTGATGAAATGAGCACAGTTTAAGATTCTCTATTATAATATTATTTGTTTCTTAACATCGTTATCTATTTTATGAAGTCTTAATGGTTTTTTTGTAATTTTTTTTGTTTTCCATTAGGGATATGAATTCTGGAATATAAATCCTTCTCGCGATTCGGTCATGGATACAAGTTTTTCTCATTTTGGAGATTCTCATTTATTATAAAACTAATGAATTTTTGTCCATTTTTCCTCTTCTTTTGGAGTTTCTAACAAAGGGACCCCCTTATGGGGGGAGGTTGGATTGTATGGGGAGTTCCCCGGTTAGTCCATTTTGGGTTTCCAATGTTGATCCATGCGTGTTAGTCTAAGATGGTTGGTTCTTAAATAATGGGGAGACCCACCACAAATCATGTTGAAGTTTCTAATAGTGTTGGTTTATTCTAAATCGTTTCCCATAGTGGGGATACCTTTCTATTTTCTCTATGGTTCTCCTTGTTTTTTATCTATATATGGTTGAGTATGACTTTTGGAGTTGAATGTTCATATCAGGATTCATGGTTTTGTTTGGAATTTATTGGATTTGAGTCCTAGGTTTTTCCACCATTGGTTAGAATACATTATGGGATAAGAAAGTGTTATTAGTGTGGAGAACTGTCA
Source organism: Viscum album (assembly GCA_963277665.1). Taxonomy (NCBI): domain Eukaryota; kingdom Viridiplantae; phylum Streptophyta; class Magnoliopsida; order Santalales; family Viscaceae; genus Viscum; species Viscum album. The sequence goes on along the minus strand of OY728119.1, from coordinate 170,637,096 downwards.
CGTCCCAACCCAAAGCAATTGTTTGTGTTATAATTATTTTTTCTGGTGCTTGATAGATGATGAGCCCTAGCTATTAGTGCAAAAAAAATTTAAATTTTAACAGGTTTTTAGATGTTGGATGGTTATCCCGTATAGTTAACAGTAATGATGCAGTGCTTGTAAGGGTGGCCAAGTGGTTCTGTGGTTTATCACAAAACATACATATGATTAATTAAACCAAGAAATATGCATTAAATTTGTCTTTGGTACTTGATAGTGATTAGTGGAACCTTTTGGGAATGGATTCCCAACTTTTCATCAAACTAGGGGTAACCGTGTGAGGGTTCTGGCCTAGGTAGTGGCCATCAATTAGTTAGAACATAGTTTTTTAAACCATTAAAAAATGGTGTGGGATTACTAATTTTAAAAAAATTGTTTTTTTTTTTTGTTTTCTCTCTTTTTATTTACACCTTTTATGCCCCCTCTTTCTATCCCCACTCTATTATTCTGGTGTTTTCCCTATCCTTATCACCCTATTTCATTCACCTAAACCCTAGAGTGGGGGTGATCAAATTTTTGGTTATTTGATATATTTTTAGGGTGTGTAGTAGGTCTCTTGGGACTTTGTAATGTGTGTTTCGACATTAAACATCCTAGGAGAAGAATTTAGATACATTACAGTATATCATCCATCATTTTGTGTTGGTTTCTATTGTCCTTTTTATTGTTTTAATTTTATTTCACTTCTTTTGGTGATATTTGGTTTGCAAATAATTTTTGTAATGTTTTTTGGTCATCCTTAAAAAGGTTTTTAGTCACTATAGTCAAAGGAACCTTACAGGCATATAAAAATGTTAGAATATGTGTGTGTGTTTCTGTTTCTGTTCCCCATTTGAATATATTCACTCATGTAATTGAGAATATATACATTGGAGCTATGTGTGCTTATGTATACTTGTGATAAATGCATACACAAGTAATTATAAAGTTCTATATGCAAGTATAAGAATATATGTAAGGATCCCCATGAATATATTTGGAGATGAAACAATATACATAGGGGCTAGGTATCATTATATATATATATATATATATATGTGTGTGTGTTAAAGTTCATATTCATAAAAGAATAAAGGGAAGATTCAAGTTTCCATCATAAAAAGTAGCATGCCTTGATTTTGATGTGCATTCCCTACACCTAGTACTTTATAAGTAAAATCTATAATTTCATGGTGTTTTTAAAATCTCATTTTCTTTTTATATGAAATATATGTGCCATATATATAATTAGTTTTAGTTATTTGAAAGTGGTTCTAAATTAGATTCTAATAATTCTTTAATGATTTTAAAGTGACTTTCTTTGATTTAAGAATGGTTTAAATCTTTTTCTTATACGTTACATGCCTTGAATATAAAATAGGTATTTTAAATGTTATTTGAGCTTAAAAGTGTTGGAAATTGAGTTTTATAAAATGAATATTTTCCATTTAATGTAGTCTGGCCCGTTTCGAACATTGATAATGGTTTATGGATGTAAAAACCCCCTCTTGAGGAACTCCCCCTTGATTTAGAAATGATATGTATGTGATAAATGCTTAATTTGTTATATATTCCTAGTGAAGAGGATTGAACATTATTGTGTGACATAAAAAACCGGATGTACTTACGGAGGTAGATTGGTGGTGTGAAGTTGGATGAGTTTTGGAAAAATAATGTGGCATGTATGTGAATTCAAGCTTCTTAAATTTTAACCCCCATTTTGAATAAGAACATGAGAACCCATGTATCGATATTGGGAAAACTAGGTATAGTATGTTAGGTGGATTGGCAGGGCCAAGGATTTTATACCCCTAGTTTGATTGTCATTACAACACTAACTAAACATTTGATGATGGTAAGAGACTACTAGAACATTGGATATGATTCCTATCAAATGGATCATTCTTGAGGATGTTGTGGGTTATGGTTTCTCTACCATGTCCATAAGGTATGTGGATCCACAGACCCCACTATCCCGAGATACGAAGTAATTTCAGACTATTCTTGTATTGTGATTTCCATTTCAGTTTCTTTCATACTTGTTTCCTCCTTTACGAAAACCATGTTTTAATCTAAATTATCTTCCTTTCATTTTGAAATGTACATGGATTATTAGAAAATATTTAAGAAATTTTTATGAAAAATTGTATTTTCATAAAAATGGAATATTGTTACTTGAATAATAATAGAATGAAAAATCACAATTTTATATGGTTGTATTTCCAAACCATCAAAAAATGGTATTCTTTTTAATGGTGATACATATTTAATAGTTTGTCTTGGAATGACTACTAAGTTTTAATACCAATTTCAATAGCTTTATCTTTGTTTTTAGATTATGACACTACTTCTAACATAGTCTCGATCACTATTGGATGATAATGGATTAGTGTTCAGTGGTGAATTATAGGGTCACATGAAGGTATGTGTGGTTTTATGTTCTTTCTTCTCCCATTGCTGATTTTTATTGTTTAGTTTATATTTATTTCATTGTCTTTTATTTTATATTGTAAATCATTCCAAAAAAATTGAACTTGATTTCCAACACTAGTTTTCAGCCCGGGAGGATCGATATAACCTCTCGAGCCTTGTTTTAATCCGACTAGGGTGACCGGTTCATGGTTAACCTCGTTTGTTTCATGAAATTATATCATGAATCTACTTATTTTATTGATATTTAAATATTCATTTGATGATATTCCTTCACGGGTCGTAGGATTCAAAAGATACCAAAGAGGTAAGAGTATTATGTTATAGCCTCATTATTTATCAGGGTTTTTTCAGATTATTTTTCTGGTGATAAAATATTATAATATATATATGAATAATATCAAAGATTTTTTCTCATACTCTTACTTTTCGAAATTAAATTTTTTCCTTTATTTTTTAGCTCTTAATACGTTTAAGAGATAAAATTAATATTTTTACGAAAAACTAGATTTCTTTCACTATTCAATTGAAAATCCCTTTTCTTTTTTGTGTATGATTTCTAAATATGTTTTAAAGAATGATTTTAATATTCTAAAATTATGGTTTACATACATTTAACCCATTTTTGAATTTTTTTCAAAATGGATTAAATGGAATATTCTTGTTGTTTATTGAACAATACTCCTATTAACATATTACACAAAAATGTAAAAGTAATCTTCATTTTAACTTTTACATAATAAATGGTATTTACTACCATTATAACCTATCAATGATTTAAATTTTCCTTTAAATGTTTAAAGATATATTTTCAAAGAATTGGTTTATTAATAATTGGTAAATTTTAATATTCTAAATAAGTGATTTCATTATGGAAAGAATAGTTTCCTCAAGAAATATTATAAGTGATCCTTTAAAATAATTTCCCCCCTAAGATGATATCCTTTGATGTTACATAATATTATCTAGGTATATGATCCAATCATACCATCATTATCCTTTATATGGATGGCGTATGATTATGATGAAAAGGTGTTTTTAAAACCCATTTCTTTTCAATGGGTTGTGTTTGTGGAACCCATTTCTTTTCTATAGGATATTCTATGATGAAATGATGAAATATTTATTAATTTTTTTTATTTCCATGGAATTTATCATAATGAAATATTTATGAAATCCATTTACTTTCTATGGTTATAAAATAATTAATGTTTTATGATCTTGCGGCACATATTTTTTTCATTATTCAATGAGTGGGATCTATATGTCCCTCCAATGCGTTGAGAAAGGATTGATATCTCATGAGATGAAAAAAATGGAATACGGAGTGAACCTTGTTTAGTAAGGGTCTTTGTCCACTATAATAGTCTTGGGAGTGAAACATGAATACTATGATATCTTGGGTTTTGAACACATTTACTATGATAATCTTGGAAATTTTCTTTGACTACTAAGGAAATCATTTTCTTTTCATAAGTGTATGATACAAATACATGTATTATGATAACTTTATGTTCACAAGGATTTTTATTATTTATTTATTAATAATTCATGTCTTATTAACTACTAATATTTATGAAATGACTAAAGTTTAATATCTATGATATTTTGGGTATAATTATCAGATTTTATTATCATGTTCACATACCATTATTCTTATGTTATGTTGATATCTCCCTTGTTTACTCTTACCGACCATAAGAGCTCAGCCTTTCTTATTTTTCATTTTGGTAGGTTATGGAGTCAGGTATTATGTTTGATATGTACCAGAAGGGTGCTAATTACAAAGGAAGTAGTGGTAAATGATGTAATTAAGATATGAACCATTTGTTTACATGTATAATTTTACAAAGGCACTAGACCTATACAATTTTAGTGTAGATCATTATGTTGAATGATGAATAATTATATATTAAGATTTAATATCAGTGTATGATATTTTTGGGTCTCTATAGTTAGAATCATATCAATGTTTAGTCAACATTTGAAACCTAGGATATGAGAACATTAGTAAGATCCAAAAGGATGAGTCTAAGTATAGGAAAATATACGAGAATTTTTCTAAAAGATAGTGAGTGGTTTCTAAGATATTAAATCCATGTTTGTATACTACATGTGAATCTGGATATGACATACATGTACCTAGGGGTGATAACTCTGAAAATAGCACATTGTGATTTGAAACAATAATCACCAGGTGCACGAAAATGAATGAAAATGAGCTATGTTACACACCTAGTTTGACACTCCTAGGAGATATGATTTGGAAATTCCCAAACGTTCTAAAATATTCTAAAGTATTTGAATAGATGATGATAATTAATGACCATGGATAAACCTAAGGTGTTATAGATTAACAAAAAAAATCATGATTGAGACATCATTTAAATAATTTTTCATGATTATGTGGTTTCCCCACTATGATTATTATTTATCATACAATTATTTGTGGTTTTAGTCAATGGATAGAACCAAGAGAAATCATGTTAACACTAAATGTGATGGAAAATTTTTTGATTATCAGAACACAAACTAAATAATGGATGGATATAATGTTATTGTGATTAATCCTAATCAGCTATCATGATAAATGATTAACAACATTATCTTTAGTGAGATTTATATCTTGTGAAATAATAGCAGATGAACATGAATGAAATTTCATGTGGTAATAAACATAGGGGAAAGAATATTTGGCTGCATGAATGTCAAGAAGGAAAGAAGAAGAACCTAGAATAATATCTCAAATAAAGGGGAAGATTTTTTCTATATAGAAATAAATAACATAGATAAGTGAATTTCCATGGACTTCGATGAAATATACGTGGGAAACATTTGAATTATCATATTCAATGCCCTAAACTATGGGTTATCCCCAAGATGGAAGGAATTATGTTATACATAATCATTGAAGTAAAAGGGTGGATGTATTTATGTATTAATATTGAATAATTATGTCGTAGAAGTTTTTTACCTATGTTTATTGGTTTATAAGAATCATGAAACATATAAGGATTGTGTTAATAAGAGTTTTGTATACAATCATGGGTTTATGAGTTTAATGATAATCATTAGTTCAAAGTCATAAAAACCCATTAATAGGTTCAATATAATGGGGTTATAATCTGATTAATTAAATTTTTTGATATGTTTTTTTAGAATAAGTGTTACGTAACTCTTAGGTTCAAAAGGAAGAATTATTTTAGGAAAAATAATATTTTCATTTGATTAATGGTATTGATAACCTTTAAGGTTTATATGAACCGTAATTATTATGGTTATTTTTAAGGATTTTAAGCATATTTCAAGGGGTGTTATAAGAGTTGTATTGGTAATGTTTTAGTAAAAATGACAACCTATCACATCCAGTAAGGACACAAGGATTAAACACATAATTGAAGGGAAGTAAGGGTGAAAGTCCAACCATTGTCCTACATGATGTCTTAGTTAGTATTAAATTTTTCTAAATAATGTGACATATAATGATAACGTTTATTTTGGGAACATATTATTTATCATAGAGATTACCATGGTATTTAAAAATGATATGAAGATATATTATATCTCATATCAATTGAATGATCATGATAAAAATTACCCAACTCATGATTTGGAGTTAGATATAATATTTTTTCATTAAATGTAACGCCCCGACCCCAGTTACCCAGAGTCGGTGCATTATTTTAATACATTGGAATGATTACAAGGAATCAAGTCCTGAAGGACCGATCGGTTTAGTAGTCTTGGAAAATATATTACATACATGAATTTTACATTACACTTCATAACATACAAATAAACATAAATAATCCTTCACGAACGCCATTATTCCCTTGGCTTTCGCATATATATCAATCACTATACACTTCTTGGAATACTGGGAAAAATAAAACATATAAAGGAGGAGCTCAGATGCTCAGTAAGGATAACAATATAGCAGAAACTTTCATAAATAAGCATAAACATTTAAGGAAATGTTTAATTAAAACAAAAGCATGTTTAACTTGAACTTCAGCATAACATGGAAAAAATAAAATGAATTAATGCCATTTACTTATTCACATGGATATTCTACTAGTCGAATAATCACATGCAATATCACTAAAAACTTTTATAATGATGGAATTCATAATTCCGAACTTAAATTTTTTTGTCAAGGCCTTGTGCCAAGACCTAAGGGATAACTGTAACTGGAACCCAAACCGAATAGCCTCTGTAACCGGACTCCAACTTGGAGTGCCTCTAATAACTGGACACCAACCCGGAGTGCCTCTAATAACCGGACACCAACCCGGAGTGCCTCTAATAATCAGACACCAACCCAGAGTGCCTCTAATAACCGGACACCAACCCGTAGTGCCTCTAATAACCGGACACCAACCCAAAGTGCCTCTAATAACTGGACACCAACCCAGAGGGTCTGCTGTAACCGGAACCCAACCTAGATTATACTAGTCCAACACATTCATCTTAATAAGAGGATGAAATATAGCATAAACATTCGTATTAAAACTAGCATACGAAATGCCAAAACATTAATCATAAATCATTCATTTCATAAAAATAACTCATCCATAGTCAAACATATCACAATACATTAAATAAAATATTAAATATTTGTATTATAATAAATCAACTTCAAACATGTGTCAAATTTATCAAAGGATGTTGACATAGATGAAATCAAAACTATTTGAGAGAAATATATCTTTTTTTCAAATCAATTAAAAGTCACACAAATTGGAAAAAATGTCATTTAAATACTTTTTTGAATAAAAGTGTCCCATACCACTTTGAATCTATTGAAAGGAATTAACATTTTAGAAACATTCATGTCCATATAAATAAATCCTTAAAAAACATTCTGAATACATGGACATTAATGAGAAAGATTTAAAAGAATAAATATTTAAAACATTTTAAATGATGTTTTAGTAAAAAGTCCCTTAAAATAATCCCTTTGAAAACTCTTTCATAAAACATGTACATGGATAATAAATATGTCCTAGTAGATATTTACGTAAAAACAACCTCGGATAATAAAGAGATTGTGAAATTAACCCTTACCAATTTGGTAACTTAAGAAACATACACCCCATGAAAGTGGTATCATACAATGAATATGTAAATACACATAAATTAAATTGTATTACACAAAGAATAAAATTATGGGCAGTACATACAGAACCCAAAAGGTAATAATGGAAATATGGCATGAATCTCACAGGAATAAGGAGTGAGATGAAAACCCCTTACCTTGCACTTTCCTTTAGTTGAGGGTACGTTTATCCTCCTGTATGAAGACTATAGTATGTTATTAAATTATAACAGAACCATATTAATATTTATGATATCATACATTATTAATTTATGACTCTATACTACCCATTTAATAATAATTTCCATGTTATATTAATATTTCGGATAATAATCGCTTTCTTTATCGTACGTGTTTTAACTTGTTACTCTTGATTGTATCACATAGATCATGATTTAAATAATTCCAGAATATAAAAAATGATTTATTTATCATATATATTTAGAATATAAAAATTTATAATAGACGAATATATGAAATGGAAAACACCGCTTATGGAGACGGTAGTCTGTACTTACGCATAAGCGATGTTTCCGTTTTTACATAGTATTTAATAAGATATATGTAAGTACATAAATAATATATATATAAATATGAATATTTCCATTAGAATTATTATTTCATATATTACGTACTTATTAGTAATATATATTTTTATAATCATCGATGAATGGAGAACTTGGAAATGAATCTCATCACGTCGTGGAGACGGTAATCCGTACATATGCACGAGCGAAAATATCATTCTTTTGATATTAATATAATATATAATTGGATTATATATCATATATACAGAATCATTATCATGTAATATTCATTATTTACATTAATTACACATCATTATTATACCCATCCAAATAATAATATATTGAATAACAATTACACCACGACGTGGAGACAGTAAGCCGTACATACGCACGTAGGGTGACATTCCATTCAAAGGAAGGATAGAATACTGAATATGGTTGTACCATATTTATAATAATATCACATTATATAGGAGATACTGGATTTATTATTTTAGAATGGTAATAACAAAGAAATAAGAAGTTGAAGAAGAAATCAAGTTGAAAAAGGGTGGTGAAAACATAAGCTCTTCTTCGGGTTCTTCCTTTTGATTTGATCAAAAGGGCTCCTTAGGTTGGCTTTCTAATCCAAATAAGGCCTCTAGGATGAGGGGATGATATTTTAGAGTGTATTTGGGCTGGTTTTGGCCGAGCCAAATGGCTTAGAAGGTGTAAATTAGATAGAAGGGGGAGTGCCCTATTATAAGAGGGGTGAGGGGCACCTTAGAAAAAACTTAAAATATTTTTTTATAATAAATTCATATTCGGTTTCTAATGGATTAAAATTTGATTATTTAAAGTCTAAGGTGGTTATTGGTCGAAAACCACTCAACCAATAAAATTTAGATAGGTTTGGGTCATTATATTAACCTTATCTTTTAGTTTTAACTCTTTGTTAATTATTTTGACACTTACCATGTCACTTTGTATTTTTATATTATATAGTTAATAAACATACTATATACCTCAAAAATACCCCCAAGTGGTCCATTAATGATACACCTATCATGATATAAGTCTCTTGTCTGAAACTTAGATTTTTAGGAATTGAATATAAATTAATAATATAATATTTGTTTTAAAAACTATTTTATGTAATTTTGACACAATTGGGTATTTTGTTTTTGATAAATTCAAAACAACATTATTACTTCTAAAAAGATTTATATAATCAATCCTAATATGTCATATTAACCTAGAAAATTAGTGTAATTCAAAAAAAGTCTCAAATTACATTAATTTTGATATTTATAATATCAATTATTTTAATATTTCATTAATTAGGTAATTATTATATCACCATTGTGTCATAAATAAAATAAATTATTTATTGTATAAAATTTATAAATAAAATACCATTATGTAAGAAATATTTTTACATTTCTAATTAATATTTACAATCGAATTTATCTTATGTATAACCCTATATTAAAAATGTTTTAGTAATTAAAATTTGATTTTAACTCTTTTAACTCTTCTTTAAATTAAATAATAATAAATGTCCAAATCTAATCCAAGTGGACCTAAATGATAATATTTTATTCCTATGTTTGTTTTTTGTCGAGATAAACTTGTCCAATAGAATTAGGATATGTGTTAGGATAATATTAATATCATTTTAACCCTTAATTACCCTATTTACTTTTAACTGTGGTAAATAAAAGCAAAAAGTTACTATTCACCAAAAATTATTTTCATCTCATTGAACCAAATTTCACTCCTTGATATTAACTTTGTCTCTCAGATTTTTGAAATTCCACTCACAGAAGCGGTAAAATTATGTTTTATATGAATTTCCAAATTCTCCTCGGTGGTGGGTAAAAGACGGTGAAAAGTTCAATAAACTTTTTATATATCTAAAATTATTCTAAACTAACTCCAATGAATTACATTTAACTTATATAGGTATTATGTATCTATTTTGACCTTAATTAAATTTAAATAAACATTCGGTTTTAAACTATAATTCAGTGTTTTTCACTATTCATCAAAAATTGAAAGTTTTTAAAAAAATACCAAAAATTTACCCTAAGCTAGTTTTGATATTAAGAATTCAATAATGAAGTCTATTTTACCAAATTAAAAACATAGAAGTTTCATTTATTAATTTAAAATTAATTCCCACTGTTAAAACAAAATGTGTGTTTATATGAAACAATAACTATTAAAAGATTAACACTTGTTTATGTTCGATTTAAATGTGAAATTATGTCCAATGACCAACATTGGACTAATTGGTAAAAATATATTCTAAATATAATTTAAACCCACTCAAATTCATTATTTATCAATATTAATTATTTTGATTAAAAAGGTTGTTTTTAATTAAAATTTACTTATTTTCACTATTCATCAAAATATGATAGTTATCCGAAAAGTACAAAAATTTCACCATTGGTTAATTTCGATATTCAGAATCCAAAAATGATGTAAATTTTGAGATATAAAATTGATAAAATTTCAAAAAGTGTGTATTACTATTCATTAAGGCTACTTTGATTGGTCATGGTGTTTGTTAGAACTCGAAGTTGCGTACAATACACACTACTATATTATTCAAAGAGAAGTTTACTATAGAAGCATGGGATGTTACATTCTCCCCTCCTTTAATAAATTGTGTCCTCGTAATTTATACTCGGTATTGGAAACTTGGGGTTGACATTTCAAAATATCTTAGTTGAAATCCCACATCGAAAAATGGATTAATGAGGCTTCTATTGAAAATAAAGAGTGGTAAGTATGAAGTTTACCGAAAATAACACATACTAGGGTTCCATGTAGAGAAATATGGATATGGAAGATAAATCTAACCATTAATATCTGATGGAGAGTGGTAGAGAACATGGCTATGAAAAAGCCAACAATCCCAAATCCATATATTTCTGATGATCTAAGGTACTATCTGGGAAAACATTTTTGTTCTAAGTTCCTTTTCTTAATGTTGAAGAATTTATTTATGAGATTGGCTAAGATCATAAAGGGATATAATTAATTTTTAGTTAGAGTTTTATCCTTCAATAAATTTCTACCACAAACTCATCTTTCACCCCAAAACATAATACAACTCAAAAATACTCTATTTATCCTCATCGTATAGGGTTCCAAATATAATGAATTTATAATTCACATATCAGACCCTTAAAAAATACATTATACCATCCAGGAACTTTATGTAGTCTAGTGGTCAGAAATAAATCCCAATTGCGCTATGGTTGTGGGTTCGATTCCCACAACATTGTCCAACGCAACGGGTCGTCACACGGTCTGTGTGTTTTCCTTTTATAAAAATCCAAAAATAACCTTTCAAACTTAATCCCTTACAACCTTTATATTTATCCAAAATACTTCTGTAACCTCTCAGTCCAAAATTTATATGACAGGTAAACATAATGTAGATCCTTTTTACCCCGTAATATCATGTTAATACCTTCATCATGTATTATTTTAAAACACTGAAACATCCTGAATTACCAAAAAACCTTATTGATTACATTCATGCTCCCTTATTCTTTATAGAATACCGGATATACTTCATACATCCAAAAATGTTTTAAACCCCAACAATAATGTAATATAACAATCTTTAATTAGTTTCAAGGCAGTCAAGAATATCCAATATAATTTACCCAAATCAACCAAGTCTTCATCCAAAATAAGTACCTCAATATTAGAACAATATTAAGGTTTATCTTTCCGTCAACCATGTAATTTCCAAAAAATTTAACTCGCTGTAGAGTCACATTTCTTAGTACCATAAAATCTCAAATCCTCAATGAAATAGTATTGCAGTACATTCCTTATTTATTTCTAGTACATCATTGAAACGACACTTTAATGAAATAATTCCAAAATAACAACATAAGAACACTAGTCATTCCTCTTCATCTTTGGTAGTATCATAATTCATTATTATCCAATAGCATCATTTGCGGCATAGTCTGATCACTGGGACATTGTTTCACGTAGTGTCCCAACTCCTTGCAGATGAAGCATTGTACATTTGAAACCTTTTTCTTACCCTTGAAGTCACGTACAAGGTTTCCTTTTTCTCCAAACTTAAAACAAACTCTCATTCCCTTAAGGCAAGTTCCAAGGTGTTTCTTCCCATAGTTATCACATATGGGAAAATTCTTCTTTTCCCTCTTCCCTTTATCCATCATTCTCTCTTCCATCATTTTCTTCTCTTACTTCCCTTCAAATCCATAGGACTTAGAGAACTCTTTACTTATCTTATCAACACATGATACTATTTCTTCATATGATGATAATACATGGGAGAATATTTCCCTTCTAAATGATGGCTTAATACAATGAAAGATATGATCCTTCTTATTTTTTGGATCATACGTATTGCTGGAGTTCACATTCCATCTACTGGGCACCATTTCTATAAAATGGCATAAAATAAGTCAGTTTATGAATTGAAATGAATAATTCCAAACATGTAAAATATCTAACATAAATTGAATAGTTTATGGATATAATCCATAATTACAAAAATGTTTTCTTTGAGGAGGTATATACTCACAAACCCTTCATAGAGGTTTTTAAAGAAAATCAGAAATATCCTAAGCATATCCCCCGGGAGTGTCGTAACCAAGAGTGCAGCATGGCCCGTTGTCGTGCACCAGTTCCCGTTAGAGTCTAGATCAAAGCGGTGTTATCATGTTTTATGCCTAGTTACATCTGTTCCAGAGCCGCCTCTACCTGCTCGTATCTAGACAGGGATGTATTTTCTTGGAAAACTCACTAAATCTCTACATTACCAAAATTCTAGGAAGTTATTCTATACTAATACTCAAAGTATATCTTAGGGTAATGTTCTCTAATCAGAGTTTATCTAAATCTATTTTCCAAGGTTATTGCTAAAAATCCTCTGAGACCAACTATAATGACCCGACCCCAGTTACCCAGAGTCAGTAAATTATTTTAATACATTGGCATGATTACAAGGAATCATGTCCCGAAAGACTGATCGGTTTAGCAGTCTTGGAAAATATATTACATACATGAATGTTACATTACACTTCATAACATACCAATAAACATAAATAATCCTTCATGAACGCCATTATTCCCTTGGCCTAACCCTGCATATCAATCACTATACACTTCTTGGAATCCTGGGAAAAATAAAACATAGAAAAGGGTGAGCTCAGATGCTCAGTAAGAATAACAATATAGCATAAACTTTCATAAATAAGCATAAACATTTTAGGAAATGTATAACTAAAACAAAAGCCTTTTTAACTTGAACTTCAGTATAATATGGAAAAAATAAAATGAAGTAATGTCATTTACTTCTTCACATGGATATTCTACTAGTTGAATAATCACATGCAATATCACTAACCACTTTCATAATGATAGAATGCATAATGCAGAACTTTAATTTCTGTGTCAAGGACTCATGCCAAGACCTAAGGGATAACTATAATCGGAACCCATCCCGAAGAGCCTCTGTAACCGGACTCCAACCCGGAGTGCCTCTAATAATCGGACACCAACCCGGATGGCCTCTAATAATCAGACACCAACCCGGAGTGCCTCTAATAACCAGACACCAACCTGGAGTGCCTCTAATAACCGGACACCAACCCGGAGTGCCTCTAATAACCGTACACCAACCAGGAGGTTCTTCTGTAACCGGACCCAAACCCGGATCATACTAGTCCAACACATTCATCTTAATAAGAGGATGAAATATAACATAAACATTTGTATTAAAACTAGCATACGAAATGCCAAAAAATTAATCATAAATCATTGATTTCATAAAAATAACTCATCCATAGTCAAACATATCAAAAAACCTAAAATACAATATGAAAGATTTGTATCATAATAAATCAACTTCAAACAAGTGTAAAATTTATCAATGGATGTGGACATAGATGAAATCAAAACTATTTGAGAGAAATATCTCTTCTTTTGAAATCATTTAAAAGTCACACAATTTGGAAAATAAGTCAATTAAAGACATTTTTGAATCAAAGTGTCTCATACCACATTGAATATATTGAAAGGAATTAACATTTTAAAAACATTCATTCCCATATAAATATATCCTTAAAAACATTTTGAATACATGGAAATTAATGAGAAAGATTTAGAAGAATAAATATTTAAAACATTTTAAATGATGTTTTAGTAAAAAGTCCCATAAAATAATCCCTTTGATAACTCTTTCATAAAACATGGACATGGATAATAAATATGTCCTAGTATATACTTACGTAAAAACAACCTCGGATAATAAAGAGATTGCGAAATTAACCCTTACCAATTTGGTAACTTAAGAAACATACACCCCATGAAAGAGGTATCATACAATGAATATGTAAATACACATAAATCAAAGTGTATTACACAAAGAATACAATTATTGGCAGTACATACACCACACAAAAGGTAATAGTGGAAATATGGCATGAATCTCACGGAAATAAGGAGTGAGATGAAAAACTCTTACCTTGCACTTTCCTTTAGTCGAGGGTATGTTTATCCTCCTGTATGAAGACTATAGTATGTTATTAAATTATAACAGAACCATATTAATATTTATTATATCATACATTATTTATTTATGACTTTATACTACCCATTTAATAATAATTTCCATGTTATATTAATATTTTGAGTAATAATCACTTTCTTTATCGTACATGTTTTAACTTGTTACTCTGGATTGTATCACATAGATCATGATTTAAATACTTACAGAAAATAAATCATGATTTATTTATCATATATATTTAGAATATAAAAATTTATAATAGACGTATATATGAAATGGAAAAGACTGCTTACGGAGACAGTAGTCCGTACGTACGCATAAACGTTGTTTCCGTTTTTTACATAGTATTGAATAAGATATATGTAAGTACATAAAAACTTATATATATAAATATATATATTTTCAGTAGCATTATTATGTCATATATTAAATACTTATTAGTAATATATATTTTTATAATCGTCGATGACTGGTGAACATGGAAATGAATCTCATTGCATCGTGGAGACGGTAATTCGTACGTACGCACGAGCGAAAATATCATTATTTTGATATTAATATAATATATAATTGGATGATATATCATATATATGGAATAATTATCATGTTATATTTATTATTTACAAGAATTACACATCATTATTATACCCATCCAAATAATAATATATGGAATAACAATTACACCATGACGTCGAGACGGTAAGTCGTACGTACACACGTATAGTGACATGTCATTCAAAGGATGGATATAATACTGAATATGGTTGTACAATATTTATAATAATATCACATTATATATGAGATACTGGATATATTATTTTAGAATGGTAATAACAAATAAAGAAGAAGTTGAAGAAGAAATGACCTTGAAAAGGGGTGGTGAAAACATTACCTCTTCCTCGGGTTCTTCCATTTGATTTGATCAAAAGGGCTCCATAGGTTGGCTTTATAATCAAACTAATTCCTCTAAGATTAGGGGAGGATATTTTAGAGTGTATGTGGGCTGGTTTTGGCCGAGAAAAATGGCTTAGAAGGTGTAAATTAGAGAGAAGGGGGAGTGCCCTTTTATAAGAGGGGTGGGGGCACCTTAGAAAAAACTTAAAATATTTTTTATAATAAATTCATATTCGGTTTATAATGGCTCCAAAGTTTATTATTTAAAGTATAAGGTGGTGATGGGTTCAATATCACTCAACCAATATAATTTAGACAGGTTTGGGTCATTATATTAACCTTATCTTTTTGTTTTAACTCTTAGTTAATTAGTTTGACACTTACCATGTCACTTTGTATTTTTATATTATATAGTTAATAAACTTATTATATACCTCCAAGCGACCCCCAAGTGGTCCATTAATGATAAAAAGATCATGATATAAGTCTCTTGGCAGAACATTATATTTTTAGGAATTGAATATAAATTAATAATATAATATTTGTTTTAAAAACTCTTTTATGTCAATTTTGACACTATTGGGTATTTTGTTTTTGATAAATTCATAAAAACATTATTACTTCGAAAACAATTTATATAAGCAATAATAATATGTCATATTAACCTATAAAATTAGTGGAATTCAAAAAAAGGCTCAAATTACATTAATTTTGATATGTATAATATCAATTATTTTAATATTTCATTAATTAGGTAATTACTGCATCACCATTGTGTCATAAATAAATTATATTATATAATGTCAAAAATTTATAAATAAAATACCATTATGTATAAAATATTTTTATATTTATAATGAATATTTACAATAGAATTTATCTTATGTATAACCCTATATTAAAAATGTTTTAGTAAATAAACTTTGATTTTAACTCTTTTAACACTTCTTTGAATTAAATAATAATAAATGTCCTAATCTGATCCAAGTGGACCTAAATGATAATATTTTATTCCTAAGATTGTTTTTGTTCGAGATACACTTGACCAATAGAATTAGGACATGTGTTAGGATAATATTAATATCATTTTAACCCTTAATTACCCTATTTACTTTTAACCGTGGTAAATAAAAGTAAAAAGTTACTATTCACCAAAAATTATTTTCATCTCATTGAACCACATTTCACTCCTTGATATTAACCGTGTCTCTTGATATTTCGAAATTCCACTCACAGAAGCAGTAAAATTATGTTTTATGAGAATTTCCAAATTCTCCTAGGAGGTGGGTAAAAGACGGTGAAAAGTTCAATAAACTTTTTATATGTCTAAAATTATTCTAAAATAAATCCAATGAATTAAATTAAACTTATATAGGTATTATGTATCTATTTTTACCTTAATTAAATTTAAATAAATTAAATAATTATTTTAATGAACATTCAGTTTTAAACTATAACTCAATGGTTTTCACTATTAATCAAAAATTGAAAGTTTTTAGAAAAATACCAAAAATTTACCCTAAGATAATTTTGATATTAAGAATTCAATAACTAAGTATATTTTACCAAATTCAAAAAATAGAAGTTTCATTTATTAATTTAAAATTAATTTCCGCTGTTAAAACAAAATGCATGTTTACATGAAACAATAACTATCAAAAGATTGGCACTTGTTTATGTTCGGTTTAAATGTGAAATTATGTCCAATGACCAACATTGGATTAAATGGTAAAAATATATTCTAAATATAATTTAAAACCACTCAAATTCATTATTTATCACTATTAATTATTTTTATTAAAAAGGTTGTTTTTAATTAAAATTTAGTAATTTTCACTATTCATCAAAATTTGAAAGTTATCCGAAAATTAAAAAAAATTCACCATTGGCTAATTTCGATATTCCGATTCCAAAAATGAAGTACATTTTGAGATATAAAATTTTTAAAATTTCAAAAGGTTGGTATTACTATTCATAACGTCTACTTTGATTGGTCGTGGTGTTTGTTAGAACTTGAAGTTACATATAACACACACTACTGTATTATTCAAAGAGAAGCGTACTATAGAAGCTTTGGGTGTTACATTAAATGACTGGATTAATTATATTTATATTGAAATGTGTGATATACTTTAGGAAATCATATTTTACATGTATATGTATTGGATCATAAATGGATTATTTTCAAGACCTGGCACTGATATGATTGAGATTTCGAGGCTTGGTGTGCCCAAAATAGTTGCATGAAATATATTAAATATATAAGATAGGATACACACACATTTTTCCTAAAAAATTGTAATAACTCTCAAACAAGGGTTTGGATCAAAAATATGAGGCCACTATTAAGTTCAGAAAATTATTTTTACCCAAGCTGCGACACAACCTTTGTCTTCACGACCCATTTCTTAAAACATCATCTTTTCTTTAACTGTATGAAATAAATGAAATAATTAATTTTTTTTTATTGTGATGGATTGACTATTTTATCATTTAAGTATATGGTTATAGGATTTCATTAGGGTTGGCCAGTCAAGTCCTAGAGATTAATACCACCATTGATGATCTTTCATGGTGAATGATGAAAGATCAAGTTTAGATCAAGGATCATTGCACCAACAGAGTCTGTGGATCTTATCAAGGAATTAAACACAACCATTATTCATAAATAATCTATCAAAAATCCAAGTATTATGTTTTCATTTGTGATTTCCATATAGTTTCTTAATCATGGATGGATACATATCAATTCTAGAAATAGATTCGATGTGTACATCATTCGAAGAATTAATTTTTTTTTGATTGATTATTTACCCCCTTTGTTTTTCTCTTTCCAAGAAAAAGAATCAATGCAAAATTAAAAAATAATGAGTTTCATTCCACACATTTTATATCTTTTGTATTTCTTCCCTATTTCTACGTTCGATCATTATTGGTATACCTTTTTCCATCGGTTTTAAATATAACCAGTTATCGATCATTTTATAACCATTATTCAATGAAACAGATCAAAACTGATGGTATAGAACATGATGGTAGTTGATGATTGAGGATTAATGATGGTTTTGGTTAGATTGAGGGATAAATATAGCAGATCAAGAATTATTTTTATTCTTATGTTATGCCTGAAAAACCGAACAATAGAAGTTTTTTCCAAATGTGTTTTCAAGGAATGAATCTAATGAGAAAGTAGTCATAAGGATTGGTTAACCCAGAATCAGAATTTATGTAGTTATTTTCAGTATTAATCAAGGTGGAAGTGGCAGGAGAGAATGAATGGAGGAGAAATATATGAATCTTGAAAATCCTGAGCAACACATCATGTAAATCAGGATTATACATTGTTTGGATAATAGTCAATGGTGAATAGGGTTTTATGATGAAGATAAGAATCACACAAAATTTGAACCCAGTCACACCACGTGTGACCCCCTTCTGTGGGGCTCGACATGTACTTCGGTAAGTACATAGACACGGGAAATAGTACATGGCCAAGTGACACACCATGTGTAATGACCCAAAGTTTTTCAAAGAATATTCCCTTCTTATATTTATGTCATAAAATAACATGAAATCACAACATAATGAACTATTAAGTGATAAGTGACTTTTAAACATATGTTTGTCACTTCTGTGTTTTGAATTTTGAAAATCTGACATGTACGGTTGTGTTCAAGATGATTTTTGGAGTCTAATAAAACCAAAATAATTTTTGGTGAATATTGACCTACCCTTATGAATAGTAACATACCCTTATGAATAGTAATATGACCCTTATGAATAGTAAATCATCCAACATAAGAGTAACATTACCTATGAATAATTAAATAAAATTTAGACATCTTAGAAAGTGACAATTTGACCTTAGAAAATGTTTTCGTATTTTGTACGTCATAAATAATTTATTATAATAAATTAATTAATTTAAAAGAATATTTATTTCCCTAAATGGTATTCATAAATTATTGAATCAATTTTTTATAGTTTTTAGATAATTTTAGAAGACCCTATGTAATTTTTGAAAGCACTATAAAATCAGTTTTAATCTTAAAACCTTTTTTATATAAATTATTATTTTAATTAAATATTAAATTAATAATATATACAAAATTATTTTTTGAAAAATGGAATTCATTTTTGGATTCTACATGTCAAACAATGGTTGGGTTAAATTTTTTGGATTTTTCTAAGATACATGAATTTTTTTATGAATAGTAGAATCCGATAATTTACAATAAATGATGAAAGATTGATTAATTGAGTCATAGACGATGCTCTGGTGATGAAATCTCACCTTTTTCAGGATAAAATGATAAAATTACTATTCTTGGTCATTTAGGACTCACTATTTCTTGTATTAGGAGAAATTAATAAACTAATGAATTTTATATTAATGAAACCCCTCTCCGCTCCACTATAAAGGCCACCCTTCACATCCTCGTTTCCTCACACCTCTCAAGCTCCAAGCCTTCTATAAACTCTACCCAAAAAACTTCCGTAGCCCCTCCACCACGTCCAAGAGCTTCTGGTCTCATCAAAATACCAAGCTTAGGCCCTTAAGGAGGTTCTGAAGTGAAGGATTCTAGAAGTAATTTCCCTCCCTCTTCTCCTTTAATTTCCTTTCAAGTTCAACTTCATTTCTTGATCTCTCCCCACCTATCTTCATCCAAATTATGTTGTAACTCCATTATTATATGTATAATGTTATTTTATGATTCTAATGGGATATTATATCATCCAACCCCTTTCCATATTCCTTTTATTTTATTAAAGAGAACGTTGTTCGTGAGGTGCTAATTTATCACCTTCAAGAATGACATGCTTTCGTATTCTATTTCTACCTTCAGATCTGGTCATGAAACCATTGTTATAATTGAACCAGAATATTTTATGTGCATTATGTTCTATTTAAAGTTCTGGAAATAACCTATGGAGATATTACTATGTGATAAGTTAAAACAAGTTCGTTGTGATCCAAAAACAGCCCAAATTGACCCAAATAACCATCATTTAATTCTTATATAATGATTCATCCAAATGGATCTAATATAATTAATTATAAGATCATTAAAAATTTTGTAATATCATTAATGACATGTAATATCATTTCTGTATGTTTACTGATGTTCTACCCATACTTCAATTTAAGAATACAAGTGAACCACCCAAGAAAAAACATAAAAATGAACATCCCTGAACAATGTTTTTAAACTCTATAAGTCATCCAAAGGATCATAATATGACATAATGAACCCATAATTAAACCTATTAATGTAAAAAATGGTTCTTTATTTCTAATTAATGAATATAATGTCATTATACAGGACATTAAAGATAAGGAAGTATTCAGGAACAAGGTAAGGAGAAATTCTCAAACCCAAATTTCATCCTTTGGGTTCTCCCTCTTTTAATCCATTTTTGATATGGTTACTCCTTAAAGATCATTTTTTCATAATTATATTAACTTTTATTGGAAATTCATGTTTTATACTAAATTTTATATCAATCAAAATGTTTTCTAAAAGAACTCTTCTTTTAAGAACTCACCTTTTACCTCTCAGTCAAGGTTGATGGTTCTTGTATAAAGTATGTTGTTCCCTCTTTCTTATGGGAACACAATGTTTATGAATGTGTTCTTATAAGATGAAACAAATTATTTTTCATGGGTTAGTTATGTTCATTTATTTTATATGTTCATTGTGACATGAATTATAAATGATAATGTTATGATGTGACGGGTGCTCCTAGAATTATATAGCGTAATATGAATGTTTAAATGTGACGGGTGCGCCCGGAATTATACAGCACTCCAATGCATTGGGTAAAGTGATTAATCTCATGATTAAATTTGAAATGATGTTTGAACAAGATTCTAGGTTGGTTCAGAAGTATGTGTGGTAGTTAACCACTAAGACATGATGTTTCCTTTTTATGCATTGCCACATTTAAAGTCTTTTATTTATGCTCCTCTCATGTTCATGATCTTCTGCCTATGTTTTGATTATTCTCACACAATGATATATTGTTCTTATCTATCCTCTTACTAGGCTTCTAGCACACCCATTTTAATGTATATCCTTAGTTGGATACATGTACTATGGAGAGGACAAGTGCCAATAAGAAGCTAGAGAAGAAGGAATTAAATAAATGTTTATACTAGATGTTGTATTTATTATGTGTGGCCCTAGATTTTCTAAGACACTAAACCTTTGTATCCTCTATGTGTAATACTATTATTTTGTTTATCTTTGAAATTATGTAGTAGTAATTTATGAAATGTCCGGGTCGCTATAGTTGTAATGAGTGGCAAGGTTTAGTTAATTTGGGAATTAGGATTAGTGAACCCTAGAGAAAACCTACAGCATGAGACTAAGTACAAATATGCACAAAAGAATATTTACCTAGGGATCCCATATGTTATGTTTTTGGTATAAATTGTTTAAATGAATAAATTAATCATTTCTTGTTTACTTATGTTTTGTTCTAACCTTTTCTATTTTAGAAAATAGTGGAAACCAGGAGAAATCTGGACAACAACTCATGCGAGGGAAAATGCAACGATTTCACGAATGACATCCCCTATTATTTGGGAGGTGGAGTTAAAAACTTTATGGCTATGCTTACCCAATTATCTCAGGTTATTAATTATAACCATAACAATGGGGAACATCCCCCTTCACTGAAGAGGGAGAAACTGTCTATCGAATGTTTTATGCTGCAACGACCACCGACGTTTTGTGGATCTTACAATCCACTAGTTGCAAAACAGTGGGTCAACTCCATGGAGAAGATCCTTTCTGTGCTTCACTGTTCTAAGATGGAGAAGGTGACTCTAGCCGTTTATCATCTAGATAGAGAAGTTGATCAATCGTGGTCATTTATTAAGAACACCAAGCCAATAGAGGAAATTTAAGAGATGGGATGGGAAGACTTTAAGTTAATGATTCTTAATAAGTATTTCCCATGAACTATTCAAACTAATATTGAGATAGAATTCATAGAGCCCAAGAAAAAAGAAGGAGAATCTTTCACAACCTATGAAGAGAATTTCACAAGGATCGCAAGGTATGATTCGGGTTTTGTTATCAACAATGATAGCAAAATTGATAGATTCTTTAGTGGATTAAAACCACACCTTCAAAAGGATCTTGCAATTCGAGACATTGGGAGTTATGAAGAGGTTTTTCGGTGTTCTCTCAAAGTGGAGATGGAGTTTGGAGAATTATCCCATGGATATGGTGATAAGAAAAGAAAGATGGAGTTTCAAGCTGGTGGATCTAATTATAAAGGTGGGAAGAAAAATCAACGACCCACATGCCAAAAATGTGGGAAGATGCACAATGGGAACTGCCTTAAAGGGATGGGGAAATGTTTCAAGTGTGGGAAAGAAGGAAACCATGCTCAATAGTGTCAAAAAGGCACGAAAAGGAAGGAGAATGTATCAGATGAAAGGATAGAACCACTCATTGTTCAATGCTACAACTATAGGGAGCTAGGGCACTATGAAAACCAGTGCACCAAACCTCGGGTTCTCGAGGGTAATCAGCATCAGCAGCCACCAAAGACAAAGGAACAAGGGAAGGTTTATGCCATCACTACTATGGAGGTGGATCATGATGATGAAGTCGTACAAGGTACACTTCCTATTCACTCAAGAATGGAAAAAAGTCTTATTTGATTCTGGTTCATTGCACTCCTTTATATCTTGAATGTTTTACAGAACTATAGAATCGAAACCCTGAAACATTGAAGTAGATATATTTGTAAAAACACCAAGTGGTGCAATCATTAAAACCCAAGTGTGTGACTCTTCGCTTATTGGCATATGTGGGAAGATTCTTCTGGAAAATCTCATAATACTTCCCTTGGTGGAATTCAATGCTATAATGGGAATGGACTGGATCTCGTTATATAGAGCGCATATCAACTATTAAGATAAGGAAATATATTTTCATATTCTGAACCATCCCAAGATCTTCTAAAAATGGAAGGAATATCATGAATCTACTTTGAAAAATCCTTCAATGATGTGGGTGTTGATTCCCTATTAAGAAGCATACCTCACCTAAATGGTTGAGTCGAAGGACAGTTCCAACCTATAGGAAATGCCCATCATGAGGGAATACGACGTTGTATTTCCCAAAGAGTTACTCGGAATTCCCCTGGATCGTGAGGTTTAGTTATCAATTGAACTCTTACCCGGAGATACTCCTATCACAAAGTGCCCCTATATGATGGCTCCTATCGAACATGAGGAGTTAAAGAAGAAGCTGCAAGAGCATCGAGAAAAATGGTTTATAAGCCCTAGTTCATCGCCTTGGGGTGCACCAGTGCTCTTTGTGAAGAAGAAGGATGGAACAATGCAGTTGTGTATCGATTATCGGGAACTCAACAAGATCACCATAAAGAACAAGTTTCTTCTCCCAAGGATTGATGACTTGTTCGACCAGTTAAAAGGAGCTCAATACTTCACAAATATGGATTTTTGTTCTGGATATCATCAGGTAAAGGTGAAGTAGGAAGATATTCAGAAGACTACCTTCCGAATAAGGTATGAGCACTATGATTTTTTGGTGATGCCCTTTGGACTTACTAATTCCCCTGCAATCTTCATGGATTTGATGAATAGAGTCTTTAGACATTACCTCGACAAATTTGTGGTAGTGTTTATCGATGATATTCTTATCTATTCCAAGCGCAAGGAGGAACATGAAGAACATCTACGACTTTTGTTGGCGACATTAAGAAATGAGAAGTTGTACACCATGTTCATAAAGTGTAACTTTTGGATAAATCAAGTCACATTCTTGGGATATGTGATCACAAGTGAGGGAATTTTTATGGATCCTTCAAATACAAAGGCGATTGAGGAATGGCTCAGGCCCTCTAGTGTCACAAAAATTCGTAGTTTTCTTAGATTAGCTGGTTACTACCGACGTTTTGTGAGAAAAATCTCACAATTGTGAAGCATGCTAACTATGTAAACAAGGAAAGGGGTAAAGTATGTCTGGATGGAATATTGTGAGTGATGCTTCAAGGAGCTAAAGAGAAGGCTGATCACTGCACCTGTACTCACACTACTGAAAAGTGGAGAAAGTTTTGTGATATACAGTGATTCTTAAAAGAAAGGCTTGGGTTGTATACTCATGAAAAATGATAATGTGATAGCCTATGCCTCACGACAGTTGCAGATCCATGAGAAAAACTACCTGACGCATGATCTAGAGCTGGCAACCATGATTTTTGCCTTGAAAATATGGTGGCACTACCTTTCTGGCGAGAAGTGTGACATATACACCGACCACAAGAGCCTAAAGTATATATTCACACAAAAGGAGCTCAACATGCATCAACGGAGATGGTTAGAGCTAATCATGGATTATGATTGCTCTATTCACTATCATCTTGGATAGACGAACAAGGTAGATGATGCTCTAAGCAGAAAAGAACTTGCTACTCTGTCTATGTTGCAGATTGAGAAAGACCCTATCTTCATGGATATTCAAAGAATGGATTTGAAAATCATAAGGGCAGGGGATAAATCCTACCTTTACCAAATGATTGCACAACCATCCATCCAAGAGAAGATTAATGAAGCACAAATGGATGATTTGGACATACAAAAGAGGGTGAATGTAGTAAATGAAGGGAAGCTGCAAGAGTTGCATCTCAACGATGATGGTGTGATTTGGTTTTGGAACGTGGCTTTGTGTGCCTTCATCACCCAAGATAAAGAAGGATCTATTGGAAAATTCACATAGATCAACTTTCTCTATCCATCCTAGGAGTACCAATATGTACAGTGATCTCCGAGAACACTTCAGGTGGGATAACATGTAGAAGGAGATTGCAGAATATATA
This sequence comes from Viscum album, assembly GCA_963277665.1. Lineage (NCBI taxonomy): Eukaryota > Viridiplantae > Streptophyta > Magnoliopsida > Santalales > Viscaceae > Viscum > Viscum album. The sequence goes on along the minus strand of OY728119.1, from coordinate 170,611,712 downwards.
TCAAGGTGCTTGGTATGTCGGCAAGTTAAAGTTGAGTGACAAAAGTCCAAGGGTATGATGTAGCCATTGCCTATACCCATGTGGAAATGGGAAAACATTGCTATGGACTTTGTCATGGGTCTCTCGAAGATGTCAAAGGGAAATAATGCGATATGGGTTGTGGTTGACCGACTCACCAAGACTGCCCATTTTATCAATATTTGGGAAGATCTCTCACTTGATCAACTTGCAAAGATATATGTGAAGGAAGTGGTGAGACTTCATGTTGTTCCACTCTCAATTATCTTTGACCATGATCCAAGGTTCACATATATGTTTTGGAGGAGCCTTCTACATGCTTTGAGTACTGAATTAAATTTCAGCATGGCCTATCACCCCCAAACTGATGGCCAGTCTAAAAGGACTATTCAGACACTAAAAGATATGACAAGATCTTGCTCTCTTGAATTCAAAGGTGGTTGGGATCAGAATCTCACATTGGTTGAGTTCTCATACAACAATATCTTTCACTTGAGTATTCATATGGCTCCATATGAAGCTCTTTATGGGAAGCGATGTAGAACTCCAACCTGTTGGGATGAAGTTGGAGAAAGAAAGCTAATTGGGCCTGATATTGTTCAAGAGATGACAGAGAAGGTTCAATTCATCCAGAAACACATCAATGCTACTCAATGTTGGAAAAAGAGCTATGTTGAAAACCATCAAAGGGATTTGGAGTTCGACGTTGGAGATAAATTCATCCTTCGAATATCTCCATGGAAGAGAGTCATGCAATTCGGGAAGAAAGGGAAGCTATGTCCAAGGTATATTGGCCCCTTTGGGATCCTTGGCCGCATATGAGCCATGGCCTATCGTCTTTCACTTCCACCGAATATGGCTCAAGTTCATGATGTGTTTCATGTATCACTACTAAGAAAGTACATACTATAACCCTCACATGTACTAAACTCAGAGGTGGTGTAGCTGGAAGATGATCTCTCCTATGAGAAGTAGCCAGTAAAGATTCTGGATCGGAGGGATAATGTTATTTTCAACAAGACAACCCATATTGTCAAAGTGTTGTGGAGGAACCATAAGTTTGAGAAAGCAACTTGGGAACCAGAAGAGGCAATGAAGGAGAAGTACCATCACCTATTTGTGTAAAATGAAATTTTGGGGGTGAAATTTCTCAAGGAGGGGAGAATGTAACGACCCAAAGTTTTTCAATGGAAACTCCCTTCTTATATTTATGTCATAAAATAACAGAAATCACAACATAATGAACTACTATGTGATAAGTGACCTTTAAACATATGTTTGTCAATTCTATATTTTGAATTTCGAAAATCTGACATACACGGTTGTGTTCAAGATGATTTTTGGAGGCTAATAAAACAAAAAAAAATATTGGCGAATAGTAACCTACCCTTATGAATAGTAACATACCCTTATGAATAGTAATATGACCCTTATGAATAGTAAATCTTCCAACATAAGAGTAACATTACCTATGAATATTTAAATAAAAATTAGACATCTTAGAATGTGACAGTTTGACCTTAGTAAACGTTTTGGTATTTTGTAAGTCATAAATAATTAATTATAATTAATTAATTAATTTAAAAGAATATTTATTTCCCTAAAATGTATTCATAAATTATTAAATCAATGTATTATAGTTTTTAGATAATTTTATAAGTCCCTATGTAATTTTTTAAAGCACTATAAGATCAGTTTTTATCTTAAAAACTGTTTTTATGTAAATTATGATTTTAATTAAATATTAAATTAATAATATTTACTAAATTATTTTTCGAAAAATGGACTTCATTTTTGAATTCTACACATTGAAAAATGTTTGGGGTTAATGTTTTGTATTTTTCTGAGATACTTGAATTTTTATGAATAGTAGAATCTGATAATTTACAATAAATGTTAAATAAAGGATTAATTGAGTCATCGATTATGATATGCTGATTTAAGGCCACTTATTTCTGGATAACATGATAAAATTAGTATTCTTGGTCATTCAAGACTCACTATTCCTTGTCTTAGGGGAAATTAATAAACTAATGAATTTTATATTAATGAAACCCCTCTCCCCTCCACTATAAAAGCCACCCTTCACACCTTCATTTCCTCACACTTCTCAAGATCCAATAATTCTCTAAAATAATCCCAAAAACCTTCCCTAGCCCCTCCCCCACGTCCAATAACTTCTAGTATCATCAAAATACCAAGCATAGGCTCTTCAGGAGGTTCTCAAGAGGAGGATTCTAGAGGTAATTTCCCTCCCTCTTCTCCTTTCATTTCCTTTCAAGTTCAAGTTCATTTCTTGATCTCTCCCCACCTACCTTCATCCAAATTGTATTGTAACTCCATTATTATACCTATACTGTAATTTTATGATTCTAATGGGATATTATATCATCCAACCCCTTTCAAGCTTCCTTTTATTTTATTAAAGAGAATGTTGTTCATGAGGTGTTAATTTATCACCTTCAAGAACGACATGCTTTCGTATTCCATTTCTACAATAATATATGGTCATGAAACCATTTTTATGATTGAACCATAATAATATATGTGTATTATGTTCTATTTAAAGTTCTGGAAATAACCTATGGCCATATTACTAAGTGACAAGTTATAACAAGTTCGTTGTGATCCAAAACCGCGCAAATTGTCCCAAATAACCATCATTTAATTCTTATCTAATGATTAATCCACATGAATCTAATATAATTCATTATAATATCATTAAAACTTATGTAATATCATTAATGAAATGTAATAACATTTATGTATGTTTACTCATGTTCTACCCAAACTTCAATTTAAGAATACAAGTGAACCACCCAAGAAAAACCATAAAAACGAACATCCCTGAACAATGTTTTTAAACTCTATAAGTTATCCAAAGGAACATAATATGAAAAAATGAAACCCAAATGAACCCTATTATTGTACACATGGTTCTGGATTTCTAAATAATGAATATAATGTCATTATAAAGGACATTAAAGAGATGGAAGCATTCAGGTACAAGGTAAGGGGAAATTCTCGAACCCAACTTTCAGCCTTCGGGTTCTCCCTCTTTCACTCTATTTTTGATATAGTTACTCCTTAAAGATCATTTGATCATAATTATCTTACTTTTTCTGGGATATACATGTTTTTTACTAAAGTTTATGTCAATAAAAATGTTTTCCAAAAGAACTCTTCTTTTAATAACTCACCTTTTACCTCTCATTCAAGTTTGATGGTTCTTGTATCAAGTATGTTGTTCCCTATTTCTTTTGGGAACCCAAAGTTTATGAATGTGTTCTTATGAGATTAAACCCATTCTTCTTCATGGTTTAGTTATTTTCATTTATTTTACATGTTCATTGTGGCATGAATGATAAATGATAATGTTATGATGTGATGGGTGCGCCCGGAAGTATATAGCGCAATATGAATGGTTAAATGTGACGGGTGCGCCCAATATTATACAGTGCTCCAATGCATTGGTTAAAGTGATGAATCTCATTATTAAATGTGAATTGATGTGTGAATAATATTATAGCATGGTTCACAAGTATTTGTGGTAGTTAACCACTAAGACATGATGATTCATTTTTATTCATTTCCACATTTCAAGTCTTTTATTTATGCTCCTCTCATGTTCATGATCTTCTGTCTATGTTATGATTATGCTCACCCCATGATATATTGTTATTATCTATCCTCTTACTGGGCTTCTAGCTTACCCCTTTTGATGTATATCCTCAGGTGGCTACATGTACTAAGGAGAGGACAAGTTCCAATAAGAAGCTAGAGAAGAAGAAATTAAATAAATGTTTATGTTGGATGTTGTATTTGTTATGTGTGGTCCTAGTTTGCCCAAGACACTAAACCTTTGGATCCTCTATGTGTAATAATATTATGTTGTTTATCTTTGAAATGATGTAATTTTAATTTATGAAAAGGTCGGGTCGCTATACCATGTACTTAGACACAGACATGTCTTGGTGTACATAGGTTGATACATGGACTTGACAACCATAAACATGTAGGGTACCATGTGTCTCTACATTTATGCTACTCACTATACATGTTGGGTATATTGATTCTTACATTCCCTGTGGATCTCTTCCACACAAACAGACATGGGGAAAACTGGACACTCTATGTACCCCCTGGTATACACTGTGTTCCCCCCTTGAAGAGTGTTTATAGCTCTTCCCTTTCTTTGTTTGGACGCCTATAGGTTGAGTGTGTTCCCTTGGTCCTTTCCCATTATGGAATAGGGTGGAATTAAATCCACATCACAAGATGGTGATCCCTCTAGAGGTAGAGTCTCAGATAGAGTTGTAGTGTCCCTCTGTGAGACTGTAGTGAGATCCGCAATCAACCTTATTCCCTTGATTAGGTTTTTAGAATTGGAATGAACTACTCAAGTACTGAATTGATCCTCTATCTAGAAATTTGTATTAGTAGGGTTTGTTTTATCATTAAAATATGATCTCATATGTACTAGGTTGATCTAGATTGGTTTCATGGTGTCCCCCAGAAGTTCTGGTCATGACCCCCTATCTGAGTATCATGGTCTTCTTAGACTTTTGAGATTTATTGAATGGGACCCAACAATATAGGCCTTTTGTCCATTTTATCTAATGATATCATGATCATGGAGTGGAATCTTCCAAAACAAGCATTTCTATGAGCATAATCTGATGGTACACAGTTGGTTATGACTATATGGTGGCGTGGTGTCTTTTTTGAGTATATATGGGTGTTTGTGTTATAAAATTATTATTATATCTTGTATTTATATGAATGTACATAGTGATTTATGTTTAGTATTTTTTGGGTGTCCTACTAGGTATTGTTATACTCACCCCAGTTTGGTATTTTACTGAATGTGTCATGTCTTATGTAGATGATGACCCTTTTGATGGAATTCTAGGAGGAAAATAAGTATGTGGATCCTAGATGGAGCTTTTCAGATAATGTTTTTCAATCAAGAGCATTAATTTCACTTAATCATCACCCATGGAGTAGGTTGTACACTTTAATATTTTTGATTGGGCATGTATTTTCCCCATTCCCCACATTCGTAATTTTATTAATATATAATTTTGTGGGATCATATATTTTTGCATGCATTGGTTTTAGTTTTTTTACATTTCAACATTTTTTGCGCATAGAAATGTATTTGTGTGTAAAAGTACTATAGGATAATGCCTCCAATTTGTGGGATATGCCCACTCCATGCTGGTTTCTAACCCCTGGCTTATAGGTGGTGGGCATGCGGTAGTTACAGAGACCTTGGTAGGTCAGTTCCTAACATTGTTGTATCAGACATGATCATTTCTACCTTAAGATCTATGTTAGTAATTTTGGATTGGGGAAATAATCTCCAGTTTTTCCAATTCGGCTTTCAGGTCTGGAACTCCTGTGTTGGTGTAGTGACTGATGTATCCATACACATAGACTATAATAACCTACCTTAAGACTCAATACATATAATCATTGGTTGTAAGGAAATTTTATGGTACCTAAATTATATAAGAATGGTTTTGTTTTACATGTACTTCTTGACTCACTCACAAAATATACACTTTGGACTATGGTATATATTATTTTATATTAGGATTCCTCCATACAGACTACAATTTAGTATTCCACTACGTGGTCATGAGGATGATCTCCCTAGTGATGAGGCACCGGTAAATGGACTTTATAGAGACCCAATATTGATGAACATGTAAATTAAATTTCTTTTTCGAAATAATTAATGCAGTATTCAAACTATATTCCCAAATACTATATTAGTTTAGTTTCTTGGGAAACTCAGAACATAATCATCTAACATGGTGAAAGATATTAAACAACTCCCATGAAGATATTCCCCTTTTTGTTTTCCTACGAAAAACCTTTATTTATATCCTGGGGAAAATTTAACATAAAAAGGGTGAGGAAAAATGCTCAATAAGGGTAATAATGGAGAACATAAAATAAACAATAAACAGAAGAATCTAATCATAGAAACATAAGGTTCAAATATCAAAATCTTGAGTCATGAAATAAATCATGGAAGTACATAAGGAATAGTTCATAAAAGAAAATTAACCATGTTATAATAGAATTGGAATAAAACATGGAATTGTGGAAAACAAATAAACATATAATATGATTTTCATAGTATCCAAGGAATTTCTGCCAAGACCATCATAGTGGACAGTTTATTGCTAAACTGGGTTTACTTGTCTTTTCAGCCATATATTACTGAACCACATTTACATTCCATTCCAACCATATATTACTAAAGCATGTTTACTTGCCATTCCATTCATGTATATCTCATGATATATAAATCATTACTCAATTCATTGGAGGGATACATAGGTCCCACCCATCTCATAATGAAATCATTCATACATGTTCCACAAAACAAAAATCATTCATCATATCATAACCAAAGAAATAAAATTGGTTTCTTAAATATCATTCCATCACAACATAAACCATATAAAATATCATTCCATCCTTAATGAAATAAAATCATAGTAATAATATGGATATAAATATAACCCTATTTAAGAGAATCATATTAGATGGAAAATAATTTTTATAAAACACTTGAAGTTAGTTCTTTAGGAAAAAATCATGTCATCTTCAAAAAAAAATTCTATTCTCAAAAGGTCATGCAATTTTAAAGGATAATATTTTAGCTTAAAATAAACTTGAAATAATATAGAGGAATATTTATCGAAATAAAGAGTTATGGTGATGTAAATAATTTTTTATGCCATATAAGTTAAGAAAAACACTCTCCTTGCACTTTTGTTTGAATAGTTAAAAAGTACCTCATATGGTAAACAAAAGAAATATTTCTTCCATACCATGTAGTAAAAGTCACAAAGGGGTAAAAACAAATTTTTATATATATGAAATAATATGTTTTTTATAAATATGAAAAATGATGATAAATAAATCCCCAGTAATTACTTATGTATAAAAAATCTCAGAAAAAATAGATTGAAAAATTATCCCTTACATTAGGTTTGATAATCTACATATGAGTCCAACACACTTTTATATTTTTTCTAAACATATTATTGAATTATATAATAATTATAATAATATTTATGATATCATATATGATTCTTTTATGACTTTATATTACCCATTTATTAACATTTCCATTTTAGTGCATCATTTCGGGTAATAATCCCTTTGTTTATCATACATTTTTTTACTATTTATTTATTATCATATTACATAGATCATGATTAACTTACTTACAAAATTTATAATATTATTTATATATCATATATATTCATAATATATATAATACGTAGATATATGGACTACACAGTTCATAGAGAGAGTAGGTTGTACGTACGCATGAACACCGTTTTAATTTTCTTATCATGTTGAGTTGAAGTAAGTGAATGAAAAATATGTAAATACATACATATATATAAATATATCATTCCATTATAATTATTATGTCATATATTTCATAATTATGAATAATATTTATATTTATATGACCATTCTTGGATGGTTAAAGTGGAGAACGAATTTCATCATGCCGTGGAGACCGTAGGTCGTACGTACGGAAGAGGGACGATATCATTCCATTAATGATTAAATGATATGAAACTAAATCTTATTTAAATTATAAAGAATAATAGTAATATAATATTAATTATTTATCTCTATTATATTCATCATTATTCCTATCTAAATAAAGTAATATGGAATAACAAATTACACAATGGCGTGGAGACGGTAAGAAATTCGTACACACACATGGTGATATTATTATTCATATGATGGATAAAATGATGAATATTAATATCCCATGATAATAATAACAAATCATTATATGTATTATATTAGATTTATTACGTTTCTAAGGAAATAATATATAAATATGAAGTAAAAGAATAAATGAACTTTGAAAGAAGGGATAAAATGATTACCTCTTCTTCAGGTGTTTCCTATTGTTTTGAACAAAATGGATCCTTAGGATGACTTTCTACCCAATTTTAGGCCTCTAGGATGAATTGAGGGAGGTTGGGAGGAGAAAGGATCAGGGTTTGGCCGAACCAAAAGTCTTTAGATGTGTGAGTTAATGAGAAAGGGAGGTTCCCTTCAATAAGATATGTGAGGGTCATGTTAGGAAAAATATTAAAATATTAATTTATTATCAAAATATTTTCTATTTCTAATAGCTAAAAAATGAATATATTTCTAGGATATGATGATTATGGGTCTAAATCCTCTCAAAAAATAGGTTTTAGACATGTTTAGTTCATAAAATTAACCTTACGTCAAGATTTAACCCTTTGTAAAATGAGTTAACTCTTATCGTGTCCTTTTGTATTTTTATAATACATGATAAATATATTTAGTATAAAATTACTAGAGAACCTAAAGTGGATCATTTATGAAATTGTTATCACTATCCATGTTATTTACCTGAAATTTATATTTTTATGTTTTTATACCATTTAATAAAATAGTATTTGTTTTTAAAAAACATTTATGTCAATTTTGACACTATTTAGTTATTGAAATTTGTTAAATTCATAAAAACTTGATTACATAGAAAAAAAGGAATTAAATAATCCTTAATATCTCTTTTTCATCCAGAAAATTCATCTATGGAATCAAAATATTCCAATTAAATTTATTTTAATACTTATAAATTCATTTATTTGAATCTTTCTTTAATAAGGCAATCACTACATCATATTTCCATCATAACTTAATATATTTTTCTAATATCTAAAAATTATAAATAAAATACAATGATGTAGAAAATAATTTTAGATTTATAATGACTATTTTAAAACATAGATATCAGTTATATAACCCTACTTTAAAATCTATTTAGTAAAAGATACAGGTTTATGTAATAATTATCTTCACTTTAAATTAATTCTTATAAAATGTCATCTTCAAAACCAAGTGGGTCCATGGGGTCCTAAAATCGACCAAACGATGAAACCGGTAAGAAAATTCTCATCCAATAAGATTGGGACATGTGTTAGGGTAGTTTAATATTATTATAATATAAACTTTTACCCTTATTTACCATATTTACCTTTTTACCATGATAAATAAAATAATTACTGAAAAAACTTTACAAAAGGTATAAAAATTAAAGGTGACTATTTAAACAATTTGAATATTATGATTCAAAATAATGAATCCATTTTTCAAAATTGAAATCACCAAATTTTCAGTAAGTAATTTAAAATTAATTTCCGTTGTCAAAACCAAAAAGCGGGTTTTTAAAAAGTAGTAACTATTAAAAGATTGGCATGTGATTATTTCCAATTTAAAAGTGAAATTACATCCAATGACCAAAATTTGATTAAATGATAAAAATATAATCCAATTAAAATTTAAAACTATTTAATAAGATAATTTTACTATGTTATTAAATTAGATGAAAAGGTAGTTTTGAAATAAAATACAGTATTTTTGATAATTCCTAAAAATTTGAATTTTACAAAAAAAATACAAAAAATTCAGTACAATTAAATTTTTTTCCCACGTCAAAATTATAACATTTTTTTTTAAAATATAACTTATAAAAGTTTAAAAACTATATTTAAAATGGGTGCACCATCAAAAGATGGAAAAATGTTTTTTTAAATACATCTTTTATCCGAAAAATTGATTTTGTTCTCATACAATGTTCTAGAGAATGTGTAAGATAAATTCAAATTTTTTATAAAATTGAAAATATGGTTAATTATATTCATAAAGGCTATTTTATATCCCATAAAATAATAAAATTTTATTAATATATCATTCTTTTGTGAAACTCGTTATCAGGTACAACCCAAGCTGTCAAGGAAGGTCGTTCTTGCGTGTAACGCAAGCCAAGTTAGTGTTGAGGGTTGTGAAAGATTCCTTTGTGATTTCATATAATGTAATAAAAACATAGCTCATTTATACTTTTAACAAAATCTATACTCAGTGATGCATGAAATGAAATTGAAATTGTGTGAAGCACAAACAAAGAATAGTGTTGTGTATATAACAAGCTAATACTGTGTTGCATATAGTGAAAACTAATCTTGTTCTAGAATAAAAAAAATGCATCAAAGGAATTAAAATAATATATCTTGTAAAATCTAAGGGTGTTACATTCTACCCCCTTAAAATAAATTTCACCCTAGAAATTCATTGTGGTTACAAAAGGATTACTACATGAATGTAGGGAACCCACATCGTAAAAAGGGATACTAAAAATACATTTTAAAAAAGGAAAATTTGAAACATAATGGCTACCCAAAGTAACTCATAACTAGGTTTCCACATAGGAGAATAGAGGTGGGAAATGAAACATAGATATAGAAGATAAATCTAACCATCAAGTTCTGATGGATAGTGATACAGAAAATGGTTTGGAGAAAGTTAACTACCAAAAAGCCATAAATTAGTGGGGATTTAAGAGACCATATGATTCATTGTATAATAAGGTACTAGGATAAAAAAAATTGATGATCCCTTTCCTAAGTTTGATGATTTTTTCATGACAATAAATAGTTACTTGATTTTGGTACAATTTCACTGTTTTTTGTGCCTTGAACAATTTCTACTTCATCTTTAATTTAAAAAAATGAGGTTGAATTTGACATTCCTAAAGTGTTAGCAGATCATGTGATAGAATAATAGGTCATTCCATCTATCATAAGTAATCAAATATATATAAGTCCACCTATAGTGAGATTAATTGTATATGGTTCCATAAATGAACTTATACTTCTTATATCGTAGTGATTAAATAAAATAAAACTAATTTATACTTACCTGGGACTTATTGTAGGCCAATGGTAGCCGATAAAGGCCTATCACACTTTGGTTGTGGTTTTGATTACTGTAGCCTTGTCTGACACGATGAGTTTTCGCCAGTCCTACAGGTTGTCCTTTTTCTAAAACATTACTATTATAACATTCCAGAAATAATATTAGAAAAATCAATACTATCTAAAGTCTAAAGTAATCAATTCTAACAATTAGGCTTATCCAAGATACTTCATTCCAAACTTGCATTTAAAAAAAATTACATATAACAAGCATGTGAATACCATCATTTATCTCACATATATCTTAAGATATATCTTGTTGGTCACATTCCAAACATTTGAATGACTTCATCATGCATTCTCTTGAATCATGTTAATTACCATATATCCTTATTGAAAACATGCATGTTTCGTTATGACAAAATTTTTGGATATATTCATTAGGTCTTAAAAAGTGGTATAATTCATCCAGGAGAGCATAACCAACATGTCAGTAACTCCATAATTAGATTTCAAGAAACCATCATCGTCCCATTTACTTATTCAAATCCATCAGTATCTTAACATAAAGAATATATTAAGGGTTATCTTCCTCTTTATCATGTGTTCTCCAAGTATATCACCTTACCCTTAAATAACTTTTATATCTCCTTAAAACTACTCAAAATATCCTTTCCAATCCATAATGAAAAACTTATACTGAAATCACTTATATATTTCATGATTCATATACCATAATCATTTAATAACAAAACATATAAACCTCAATCATCCAACATTATTCTTAAACCATTACTCGGGATCCATCATCTTCATCTTTCCTAAAATATGAATCATGTTATAAGGTTTTCAAAACTCAAGCTTCGTAGGTTTATTGTAAAAAATACTTAAAGAAAATCACTTACCTTTCACATGTCATTTACAATCTCTTTATCATCAACTGTTTGACCAAAACTCGTTCCATATTCATGATTCACTTCATGATATTTCCACATTGTAAATAGATCTTCATTATTCCCATAATTTCAACATATGAAACTATGTTCTATATAGTTCTGGTTATTGGCTAATACCAGAAAGCAAGGTGTTATAAATTCATATCAGAGATTAAAAACACATAAGTAAGGTATATTAATTATAATATTTCAATCTATGATATATTAGGCTTATTCCTAGGTTTTTCATGATTATCATAAAAACTTGAGGATTGTAACCTATACTTGACTTATACTTAGGACATCCCAAGACAAATATTAGAAATATCTCAAGAGATCTCACTAAAGTTTTCACATTAAAGTTTCTAATGGTTTACTAAAACTTCACTCTGATACCAACTATAGAGAACCCAGCTTAAAGTACATGGAAATTAAATTTATTTTGTAAAATAATTAATACATTACACAAAATATATTCAAAAATACCATATTAGTTTAGTGTCTTTGGAAACTCGGAAAATAATCATATAATTTTGTAAAATATCTTTAACATCTCCAAAATGATTTTCCCCTTTTTGTTTTCCTACCTAAAACCATTCTCTATATAATAGGGAAATTAAAACATAAAAAGGGTGAGCTAAAATGATCATTAAGGGTAAAAATGGAGAACATAAAACAAACCATTAACATAAGAATGTAAAAATAGGAACATAAATTTTGAAAATAAAAATCTTGAGTCATGAAATAAATCTTGGTAGTACATAAGGAATAGATCATAAAGGAATGTTAACCATGATAGAATATCATTTGAATAAAACAAGGAATTGAAGAAAAAAATTAACATAATATATTATTTCTATAGTATCCAAGGAATTTCTACCTAAACCATCATAGTGGACATAGTCCATTACTAAACCAGTTTTACTTTCTATTCCATCCATGTATTACTAGACCTAATTTACATTTCGTTATAGCCTTGTACTACTAAACAAGATTTAATTGTAATTCTAGGCATGTATATCTCATGAGAAATAAATCATTACCCAATTAATTAGTGGGAGATATAGGTCCCACCCATCTTATAATGAAATCATTCATACATGTTCCATAAAACCTAAATAATCGATCATAGCATATCCCAAGAAATAACATGGGTTTTGAAAATATCTTTCCAACACCACATAAACCATATAAAAGACCATTACAATAATAACACAATAAAATCATAGTTATAATAGGGATATAAATATTTCCCTAGTTAATAGCATAATCTTATATGGAAAATAATTTTTATAAAACACTTGAACATAGTTCTTCTTAAAAATATCATTTCTTCTTAAAAAACATTTTGTCTTATCAAAGTGCTGCAAAATTTTAAAATTAAATAATTAAGTTGAAAATAAACATGAAACAATGTAGAGGAATATTCATAGAAATAAGGTGTTATGAAGACGTAAATATCTGTTCATGTAGTATAATTTAAAAAAAAATTCTCCTCGTACTTTTGTTGGATAAGTCAAAAAGTACATCGTATGGTATACAAAAGAATGATTCATTCATTAGCATGTAGTAAAAGTAAAAGGGGGTAAAAATAACTTTAAATTTATGTAGAATAATATTAACCATTTAATGAAATAATTTTCTGAAAACATGGACATGGATGATAAATAAATCCCCAATAAATGGATACATATAAACAATCTCAGATAAAAATGAGATTGCAAAATTATCCCTTACCTTATGTTTGATACTGTCTATATGAGAAAAAAACAATTGTTTAATATTTTTAAACATATTATTGACATATATCCAAATTATAATATTATTTATGATGTCATATATGATTATTTTATTACATTATATTACCCGTTTATTGACAATTCAAAGATAGTGCAACATTTCGGGTAGTAATCGCTTTGTTTATCATATATTATTGACTTTTATTCTTGATAAAATCACATATATCATGTTTTAATTACTTAAAAATTGTATAATATTATTTATATATCATATATATTCATAATTTATATAATATATAGATATATGTAACACAACGTTCATGGAGACGGTAGACCGTATGTACGCATGAACATTATTTCCATTTTCTATTGTATTGAATGGAAGTAAGAGAATGAAATATATGTACATACATATATATATATATATATATATATATATCATTACAATAGATTTATTATGTCATATATTTTATTATTATTAATAATATATATATATATATTATGATCATTAATGGATGGTTAAAGTGGAGAATGAATCTCATCGCGTCATGGAGACGGTAGGCCATTCATATGCATAAGCAATAATATCATTCCTTTAAGGATTAAATGATAAGAAAATTGATCGTATTTTAATTATAGTGAAACATAATAATGTAATATTCATTATTTAGGTCTATTATACTCATCCTTATACCTATCCAAATAACGTAATGTGGAATAACAAATTACACCATGGTGTGGAGAGAGTCAACTGTATGTATAAACGAATGGTGATATTATTATTTATAGGATTGATAAAATGATGAATAAAATATCCCATTAATATATTAACTTCAAAATATATGTATTATAATTTATTTTTTAATTTGGTAAGGAAGAAATATATAAAGAATAAGTAAAATAAGAAAAGAACTTTGAAAGAAGGGTTAAAACGATTACCTCTTCTTCGGGGGTTTCCTTTTGATTTGAAAAAAAGGGATCCTTAAGAAGTCTCTCTACCCATAATTATGCCTCTATAATGAAGTGAGAGAGGTTTTGAGGAGATATTTTTAGGTTTTTGATGAACCAAAAAACTTTAGAGGTTCAAGTTATGGAGAAAGGGAGGTTCCCTTTTATAAGAGAGGTGATGGGAACTTTAAGAAAAATCATGAAATATTAATTTATTATAAATATATTTTGGGTTTTTAATAGGTAATAACTGATTTATTTAGATAATAAGATGAAGGTGGGTTGAAATTCCCAAACCCAATAGGTTTTAGACATGTTTTCAATTTAAAATTAACCATATCCTCTTGATTTAACCCTTTGTAAAATAAGTTAACTCTTATCATGTCCTTCTGTATTTTTATACAACATGATTAATAAATTTATAATAAAATTACAAGAGAACCTAAAGTGGACCATTAATGAAATTTTATCACAATATATGTTATTTTCTGTACTTTATATTTTAATTATTTTTAAATCCTTTAATAAAATATTATTTGATTTAAAAACACATTTATTTCAATTTTGACACTATTTTGTAATTGATTTTTTTAAAGTCATGAAAACTTTATTAATTATAAAAAAAGGATTGAAATCATCCCTATTATCTCATATTAATTCATAAAATTTATTCATGGCATCAAAATATTCAAATTAAAA
This sequence comes from Viscum album, assembly GCA_963277665.1. Taxonomy (NCBI): domain Eukaryota; kingdom Viridiplantae; phylum Streptophyta; class Magnoliopsida; order Santalales; family Viscaceae; genus Viscum; species Viscum album. The sequence goes on along the minus strand of OY728119.1, from coordinate 170,596,589 downwards.
TTATTTTAATATTTATAAATTCATTTATTTGAATCTTTCTTTAATGAGGTAATCACTACATCATAATTGTATCATAAATAAATATATTTATATAATGTCTAAAAAATTTAAATAACAGAAAATGATGTAGGAAATATTTTCAGATATCTAATTAATATTTATAAACATAGATATCAGATATATAACCCTATATTAAAATCGATTTAGTAAAACATACATGTTTATGTTATTATTATATTTAATTTAAATTAATTTTTATAAAATGACATTTTCACATACAAGTGGATCCATGGGATCATAAAATTGACCCAAGGATTACCATGGTCTTAATATCTCATAAAATAGGATTATGACATGTGTTAGGGTATTATAATATTATTATAATATTATTGTTTACCATTATTTACCAAATTTACCCTTCAACCATGATATATAACATAATCACTCAAGTTATTTTTCATTATTCCAAAAAATAAAATGAGAATACTTACACAATTATAGCCTTATGATTAAAAATAGGGAATATTTTTTTCAAATTCAAAAAACAAAAGTTTCAGTAATTAATTTAAATTTAATTCCTGTTGTCAAAACCAAAAAGCAGGTTTTTAAGAATTAATTACTATCAGAAGATCAACATTTTTTTATGTCCAATATAAAAGTTAAATTACTTCCAATAACAAAAATTGGATTAAATCAAAAACATATAATACAATTAAACTTTAAAACTAATAAAAAATATAATATATCTATATTAATAAATAACATGAAAAAGCAGTTTTAAATTAAAATTCAGTAATTTTCAATTCTCATTAAAACATTAGTTTTATCAGAAAAATGCCCGAAATTCAACAAAAGTAATTTCTTATATCCCACTTCCAAAGAATAAGTTTAATTTATAAAATTTAACATAAAAAAGTGTCAAAAAATATATTTCAAATGGGTTCTCCATCAAAAGATAATGAAAATGCATTTTTTGAAAAATACTTCTTTTATTCGAAAAATTGATTTTTTTCTTATACCATGATCTAGAAAATATGTAAGATAAATTATAATATAATATAAAATTAAAAATATGTTTAATACTATTCATAATAGCTAGTTTATATCCCATTAAATTGTCATATTTTAATAATATATTATTGTTTAGTGAATATCGGTATCACGTACAATGCAAATATCGAGGAAGGTTTCTCTTGCATGTAACACAAGCCTAGTTTTTCTTTCATGGAGTGAATGATTTCTTGGGAGTTGTGTAAAACATAATACAAATATTGTTCATTTATACATTTTAAATAATCAATACTAAATGTTTCATGAAAAGAACATGAAATTGTGTGCAACACAAGCCAAGAGTAGTGTTGCGTATACTTCCAGCTAATACGGTGTGGTGTATAGCGCAAGATAATCTTGATGTAGCATACAACACAAGGAATCAAAGAAATTAAATGAATATATCTCCTAAAATTCCTTGGTGTTATGCACTTGTACCAGATATATCACCTATTAGTGGTTTACAATCTATACCACCACCCGTTGAGTAGTAGAAAGAACTGGATGTTCTAGTTGAGGATGCACGTTGGTTGACCGAATTATATGAGTTTTAGAGGTAGAGACGAATCGGGTTTCAGGGTAATAAAATCCCACATGTTTTTTATGTTTATCTAAAGGTATCCACTCACATTACCTATAATATGGGGAATCGAATAGATCGTATGGAGTTAATAATGATGAGTCTTATTTGGGTTATGCTGGATAATGGTAGAGTTTAGTGACTCAGTCACATGGTGATATAACATTCCACATGTTAGAATTTGATAATCCCTTTAGGGAGGAATTCTATATTACTAAATTTTAATCACTTCACATATATAAACTTCTAAATATATAGTAGGGAAACTTTATTATGGAAGAGTAGTCAATGATATTTATTAATCTCTCATGATACTCCTTAGATATAGTGCAAGATCATTTCTTCAGAGATCATAACATTGATTAGGGATTTTTCTGGGACATTTGGGCAATAGTGGTATCCATTTTTTATTACCCCTTATTAATGGGTACATGAGTGATCCTTGGTAGTAGAGAGATTTCAAGTAGTGCAGGAACCAACATTGGGAGCTTGTAGTGAGAACTGGGTAGCTAAGACCTCTGCAGAAGGCGTCCAACAATATTCACTGGGATCCAAGTGTGTGAGATGATTCATGAGGTGATACTAAGACATAGTATTAATGGTATAGGTCTCTCATGTTGTCTCAAATCATCCATGGTAGAGGTGATTTTTCTCATATGGTTTTCAGGGGCATCTAGCTTCGAATTTTCTGGTCCATCGTATAACTAATTGTGAGACAATATAAAGACTGCAAAGGTAGAGAAGAATGTATAATCATGTCGGTTTGAATGGTGGTGTAAGTGTCTTAGGATCCTTTGTGGTAGTAGGTGGTGTTTAATGGTTTGACCTATTTCCTCCACCACTCCCAATACGTTCGAGCTAGGTTCAGTGAGTTAGTGGGCATGGACGATGCAAGTTGCAAGGTATGGAGGCATATCACCCCGAGGCTCTAGGGATGTTATGGGGTATGATTTCTGTATTTTATAATTTTTCATTATTATTAATAGACACATGTGTGAGTAATTATATCCTTTTAACTTCTATGCTTCTAGAATTAGTGATTTTGGTTAAGTCATTGGATCAACCTCTAAAGATAGAGACTCGGACAAGTGGTGACTTAGAGATTACGCACTTGTTATAATATTGTGATTTGATGATTGGGATTTTTTTATTTAATCTCTTCATTTTTACCAATGAGTCCTTATGATGTCATCTTCGGTATGGAATGAATATCTATAATTAATTCTTTGATTTACTATTTTAGGCAGAGGATGTGGTGTGTCTGCAGTGATAGAATGAATTTTTTCTTTGTGGGTGAAAAAGAAATATGGGTAGAGTAGGATGATATCAGTAATAGGAGAATTAAACCAATTACTCCCTAGTTGGAAATAATGACTCTTGTATTAGTGGATGATTTAGGAAATTATTTTACTTTAGTGTTGGTAGATTATTAGGACATATTCCCTAATATGTACTAAGTTTACCACCCTACTGATAGCTAGAATTATGCATTAAATTGAATCCTGAGATGCAACCAATATATTAACCATCATATTAGATGCCCCCCATAGAGTGTTGAGTGATAATGGTGAAATTGGGGGTCTTTTAGGGGAAGGGATTTGTGAGACCCAGTGCTTCCCCCTAGGAAGCCCCAATGTTGTTCTCCAATAAGTCAGACATGAGCTTCAGGTTCTGTGTGGATTACCGACATTTGAATTAGGTGACCATGAAGAATAATTATCTACTACCATGGATTAAAAAACTATTGGATCAGTAGATAGATTCCTGGAAGTTCTCAGAGATTGACCTTAGATTAGGCTATCACTTGCTTCAAGAATGAGACAATGATATACTGAAGATGGAATTCTGATTTCCCTACATTCATTATGAGTACATGGTGATGGCCTTCTTCCTGATGAATTCCCTAGAGGTTTTTTTAGGACTCATGAACTGACCATTTCATAAATTCATAGACTATTTAATGTTAGTATTAATTGATGAAATCCTAGTGTATTTGACATCCAAATATGAGCTCGCAAGACACATGAGGATTGTCATGGACACACTCTAAGAGAAGAATCATTACATGAAGATCGATGAGATTTATTTTTGTTTTCAAGTGGTCCAAATTATGGGACATGTCATCCGAGAGGTTGGATTAGTAATGAATCTAGAAATGGTGGAGGCGTTTCTTTCTTGGGATCCCCCCAAGAGTGTAACCAAGGAGTGGAGTTTCCTTGGGATGAAAAGTTACTATCAGAGGATTGTACACGATTTATCTAGCATAGTAACAAACTAGAATGTTCTTACTCAAAATTGGAATAATTTAGTGGGGATGAAAAGGTGACATAAGTTATTTTAGGAGCAACAACAGAGGGTAATGTAAACCCCCATATTGATATTTATGAATGTGGGTGTTAAGTATGTAGTGTTATGCGATGCATTAGGAGCCATAGTTAGTTATGTTCTGATGTAGAGCCAAGTGGTTATTGCCTATGGTTCATTCTATTTGACATGAAATGTGTAAAACTATGAAACCTCTGATCTTAAGTTAACAGTGTTAGTCTTTTCCCTGATGATTTCTAGATAATACCTATCGGGGAGTGGCTTATCGTTTACTCCAACAACATGAGTCTCAATTATATCTTCATGTAGAAGGATCTAATATTGAGGTAGAGGTGATGGCTAGAGTTCCTCTAGGACCATGACTTTGAGGTTTTTTGTACTCTAAGGAAGGGGAATGTGAAGTTAGATTCTATTAGATAAAGATATAGTTATTAATTGTTGGACATGGTGTCTGAGATGTTATCCTTATTGTAGTTTTTCATTATGGACAAGGATTTTTCTTCATATATTCTGTCGATATTTGTTACCCCACCACTTTTACAGCATCTCATCGATGATCAGTGTGGATATACCAACTGTGAAACCTTAGGTTCTCATATATCCACTGGACATTCTCCTGGTGGATATTCTAATGTTCATAATCATGTTATCATTTTTAAGGGATGGATAATGGTACCTTTGAAATTGTGGGAGGAGGTGTTGTAGGAGTTTGATACATCCCCTTTGGTGGTATATCCAGGTCTAGAATATATGTAACATGACCTCTGATTCTTGTTTTTATGTCTATTAATGATGAAAAGAGTTTTATAGAAAGTTTCATAGTGCCTCACTTTTCAGCTAGTGAAGTTAGAGCAATGGGTCCCAGAATGTTGGATCCAACCCTGTGAGGTTCCATTGTGGATGTGGGATGAGACTACCGTAGACTTTATAATGGTCTTACCAAATACATCCAGGGCACACAATTCCATATGGGTGATCATAGATAGAATCCCCAAGTCCAACCACTTCCTATATATTTGTGTGTAGTGTTTATTATAGATCTTTCGACACCTCTATGTGAAAGAGATAATCTATCTCCATTGAGTTTCTCCAATGATCATCTCTGAACATGATTCTCGGTTAACATATTAGTTATGGAAGGGATATCATGAGGAATTTTGGACTTAGTTACATGTGATCATGGTGTTTCAACACTATAATATATGCTATACATAGTAGACCATTCAAGTCTTGGAGGGTATGCTACGAGGTTTCATGTTGGGCTTTGCTTATAGTTTGGAGGATCACCTACCCTTGGTGGAGTTTTTGTACAACAAAAAATAATTTTATACCATTGGAATGGAACCCTTCAAGGCTCTATATGGGAGAATATTAATGTCTCCACCTTATTATACTCATCTGAGGGATTTATCACTCATGGGTTGGGATTTGGAGTGAGCTACTACACAAAAGGTGTAGATCATCCAAGAGAAGATGAAGACTGCTTTCAGTATTTATATGTCTTTTGAAAATGGATAAAGAAGGCCTATGGAGTTCATGGAAGGTAAAAATGTGTTCCGGAGAGTCTCACATTGATTTGGATTGATGAGATTTGGCCATGACCACAAATTATCTATGATATTAATTATTCCATTCCATATTCTAGGTAATGTATTCATGGTGGTGTATTGTTGGGATCTACCACTGCAGTTGGACTGGGTACATGATGTCTTCCACATTTCACAACTGATGTGGTATGTGCATGAACCATCACACGTTATCGACTAGGGTTGAGCTGGACATCAATGATGGAGACACCTTTACAGAGTACCTGATCGAGATCAAGGATTGGGAGGAGAGGAACCTTCATGAGTGATCAATTCCCTTTTTCTGTGCCTAATTGAAGAACATGAATCCATGTACCTTGGTTTGAGAGACCAGATGCTAGCCCAATACCCTCTTTATTATTATAATGTTTCTCTCTTTTTAGGTGGGAAATACCTAAGGTAAGGATAATTCAACAAATAATATTATCTATGTTTTATTTTTTTGATGTTACAGGGATAATGTTTTAGACCAGACACTTAGACGATGTGATATTTTGAGACATGTTGTTCTCAAAATATATGATTGAAATATATTAAATATATTAAGTTGAACAGATATGTTCTTTCATTTAAATGTTGAATAACTCCAAAAAAAGGCCCCATTTTAGAAATATGAGGGCATAGTTGTTCTTAAAACACAGGTTTCATCCTAGGCACAACATAACCTTTGTCAGTGCAGCCTATTTGTGAATAATTCATCACAAGTGTAAATGAATAAAATATTTAATTTTTTTTGAATTTTGAAACAAAGACTATTTTATCTTTTAGATGTATAGTTATAGGATTTACTCAATGTTGGCCACTCAAACCCTAAAAATTTAGACAGCCGTTGGAGGTATTTCTTGGAAAATGATGACATATCAAGATAAAATCCCAGATTATTGCCTCAAAGGAGTCTGTGGTTCTCATAAATGATGGAAACACAACTGTTGTTCATAAAATATTAATCCAAAATCTAGGTAGGATGTCTTTTTTTGTGATTTCCTTCCCATTTTTTTAATCTAGGATGAGCATTGATAAATTCCACATATAGAATATATTTGAACATCCACTACATAAAATTTAGCCTAAACCCATAGTTTAAAGCCCTCGGTATATCCCACGAAACCATAGGTATAGAATATACCCATGGTTCAAGGAATCGTAGGCAACCAAGGCGTCAGTATTTCCTCAGGCTATACCAATGGTTTTAAAACCCTATACCCACGGTTAGAAAATCGTGGGTATATATTATACACATATTCAATCAAACTATGGGTCTTCAATGGGTGGGTATATAAATATAATATACCCATGGTTTATGATTGTTATAACCACAGTTCTAAAACCATGGGCATAGTCATTTTAATCAAAAAGAAAGGTCTCGGGTTTCAAACCCGAACCCCCTCTCCGCCTCTGATATCCTCTAACACTACCCCATTTGGAGTTCTATTTATATATATGTATTATCTAATATATATATATTTATAAACTATGGTATTAATAAAATGAAGCATGTGTGTATCAAACCTATGTCGCTACTTCATAACGGAAGTGACTAAACACTATATCATTTGTAATTACTTGTATATGTACATATATTATCTTATATATATATTTATAAATTGTGGAATTAATAAAATGTCGCACACGGGATTCGAACCCTTAACTGATGCTTAGCAGCTGAATTCTGTTACCACTACACCACTTCCACTTACATTTATATTTATATATATATATATATATATATATATATATATATATATTCTGATATATATATATATAATGGGTATAGGTAAAAATGAACACAATAGGTTTTCCCACCCAATTTGTTTTCACACACAAACATCAGAGACCATATACCCACAGTTCAGCAAAACTGTGTGTATAGGTCGGCCTATACCCATAGTTTTCAGGAACCGTGGGTGTAGACTTCAATATTAATTCCTATACCAATGGTTATCAAAGAAATATGGGTATTGGCCCACCTATACACATAGTTCTATGTGAATTATGGGTAGTGGTTTTCCACATCATTCCCACTCATTTTTTTAGCTTCCCATGCTTTCGTGCATACCCTATACCAATAGTTTAATAAGAACTATTGGTAAAGGGTAGAAAATGTCACCTATAACAATCGTTTAAGAAACCCATGGGTAAATTTGGGCATATAACCATGGTTCATGGGAAAACTTTCGGCATATACCCATATTCCATTAGCGATCATTAGTATAATTAAATTGATGGAATATTTGTTTTGTTCATTGATTATTTATCCCTCTTTATTCATATCATTCCATGACACCAAATGGAAGAAACATGACCAATGGAAAATGATATTTTCACATATTTTATGTATTTTGGATTTATCCCTTATTTATTCATTTGATCATCATTGGTATTTTTATTGGCCAATGGTTTGACAAATACCCAGTTTTTGATAATCGCATGACCATTCATCAGCTTAATGGATCAAAATAGTGGGTATGGAACATGATGGTGGTTTTGGATAAAAGTATAATGAAGATAGTGGCTATACCGAGGGATAACAATAAAGGATTGAGGTTTCATTTTCTTCTCGTGTGATGCAAGAAAAACCGAATGAAATATGTGTTTTTCAGATTCATTTTGAAAGACGGAATCCAGAAAGGAAGCAAAAGTAGATCATGATTGAACAAGATAAAATATATATGGAGTGATTTATAGCATAAATTAAGGTTTATGTGGAATCCAAGGACTAATGGAGGAGAAATTGTTGATTCTATAATATCGTGTGCAACACGGCGTATAAATCATGATTACACGTAGTGTGGGGCCCGTTCAATGATGACTACAGTTTCTAGATGGAGATAAGGATCACATGGCATGTTACCCTATTATATGAGTCTTGGTGTGTAATTTGGGATGTATATGGACCTGGGAAACTTTACACAGCCAAGTGGAACACCATGTACTTAGACACATAAATGCTCTGGTTTACATGGGCCGGTACATGGATGTGGCCACCATAAATGGACATAGCTAGGTGAAACGGGTAGGGTATCATGTGTCTATACATGTAGTGTACCCATTATACATTCCTTATATATTTAGACATACATGTTGTGTGGAGATCCTCGACATGTGTAGGCATGGGGATAGATAGATGTCATGTACCCCTTGGTACATGCCATGTACTCATTTCAAGAGTTGTTGTAACTCTTTATTTTCGTAGTTTTGAAACTTATAGGTTGAGTGTGTTATATTGGTTCTTTCCATCAAGGGTAAAATGGTACAGTTCATCCACCTAAAATGATGGTGGTACCCTCTAGAGGAATAGTCTCATATAGAGTCATAGTGTCCCTAAATGAGACTGGAGTGAAATCATATACCATATGTGTACCCTATATGGGTTTTGGGAATCATAGCAACCTCACTGCATAAGGAGATGATCCTCTATCCAGAAGGATGTATTGGTAGGGTTTGTGGTATCATTTACATATTTTCCTCTATATAGTAGGTCGATTCAGATTGGGTTCATGGTGTCCCTCAGTGGTATATGGCGTGACCCCTTATCTAAGTATCAGTTTCTTCTTCGTCTAGCGTGATTTCTTGGGTGGGACCCAAAGATCTAGACCTCTTTGATGACTGTATTGATGATAACATGGATCATGGCGTGGACTATCCTAGAATGATATTTCATTTGAGTAGAATCATATTACTGGTAGTTTTTTATAATTTCCTAGTGGCATGGTGCCTTTCTTGAGTATATCTGGGTGTTTTTATTATATATTTATTATTATATATTATATTTATATTACTGTACTGGGTTTCTAGTGTTTAGTGTTTTGGGTGGGTCCCAATATGTATTATTATACTCAACCCTACATGGGATTTTCATTCACCTTTCGCGTGTAATGAAGATGATGAAACTTTTGATAGTTTCATAGGAGGACAGAGAGTTGTTGGAGGATAGTTAATATTTTCAAAATGAGGTGTTCATCTATGAGATTTCATTTGACTTATTTTTTTCTCTTGGATTAGGTTGAACTATTTATAGTTTTTAGGCTTGTATTTGGACCCTTTTTCAACTTTTAGTACTTTACTATCATACTCTAGTAAGGGATCATTGATATATGAATGTTTTGGTTTCATTTGATTTACATTTAAGTATTTTTGGGATTGGTTAATTTTACATTTTTATAGGTATAATAAGCTAATCCCTTCCATTTTTTGAAATATTTCTACTTAGTGTTGGTCGACATCCCCTAGCATATTGGAGGAAGGATTGGGGTAGTAAAAAGTTGTAACTCAGAGGGTCAGGTCGTGACATATTTATACTACTTATAGAATTGTAGAGTACATATTCACTCAAAGAGATTTCAATATGTGCTCGAGAAGATTTTTGGATCAAATTCAATATTATAACTGCTCAACAAACTACATCCTTGGGAGAACGGACAAGGTATATGATGTTTTGAGTTAAAAGGATCATTATAGATTATCATTGATGAGGATAAAAAATATTCAATTTTTGTGTATTTTGAAAGGATAGGTATATAAATCATGAAGGGGATAAATAATATCTTCCTGAAATGAGTGTTCGACCATCTATATAAATTAATATTAAACAAGTACAAAATGAATATGTAGATCTATAGAAGAAGGTTTGAAATGTTATGATTTGGATCTTGATTAAGATGGAATGGCAATGTTCAGGAAACATATATGCATTCTATTTATCCCAGATTTAATGATATATTTGTTAGAGGAAGATCATAGTTCTTTATTCTCTATTCATTATAGAGGTACCAAAATGTGTATGTATTTTGAAGAGCCTTTCTAATGGGGTGAAATTAAAATAGATATTTTAAAATATGTTTCTACGTTCATGGAATTTTATCAAGTTATAGATGAGAGACAAAACTATAATGGGATGTTATAACCATTACCTATACCAAAATTGAATTGGAAAAACATCAACATGGATTTTTTTCAAACTCCCCACAACATCTAAAGGGAACAATTCTATAAGAGTTATTGTTGATCACCATATGATTTCAACTTACTTCATAACTATTAGATAATATTTTTCTTTGGATAATATTCTCAAGATATACATTAAGGATGTGGTGAGGTTTTATGGACTATCACATTCTATGGTATCTTCTTGGGATCTGAGGATTACCTCAAATTTCGGGTGAAGTCTTCAATATGCTTTGTATACCAAGTTATGTTTTAGGACAAATTATCAGAATAATAATGATGGTTTGTCCCTGAAAAAAATTTAAATCATATAGTATATGATGAGATATTATTCTACGGATTTTAAATGTGGTTGGGATTAACACCTTCCTCCAGATAAGTTTTCCAAAAAAAATATCTTTTACTCAAGCATTCAGATGGATCCTTATGAATCCCTATATAGAAGTAAGGGTAGAAATCCAACATGTTGTGTTCAATTTATTAATATAAAGATATTTAGACTTGAGATAGTTGAGGAAATGATATAGAAGGTTAGATCCATTCAACAACGCGTCAAGGTAGATCGGAGTTGATAAAATAGTTATACTAACAATAATCAGTGTGATATAGATTTTAATGTCTGTGAGAGGGTTTTCCTTGAAATTTCATGATAGAATAATACAATTATATTTGAGAAGAAAGTAAATATTATCTATAGGTAAATTTTTATTTTTGATATTCTTGATTTATTAGGGATAGTTTCTTATAACATGGCACTTCAACTAAACTTCACTCAAGTCCAGGATTCATTCCAAGCATCTCCCATGAGGAAGTACATCCCTAACCATTCACATGTACCAAACTCATATGTCATTACACTAGATCATGATATTTCATATAAAGAACACCTTATGAAGATTGTTGGTTATATAGAGAAATTTATCTGAAATAATACCACTCAATTGATCAAGGTTTTATGATGAAACCACTACCTTGTGGAAAATATAGGAGAACCTGATGATATGATGAGGTATAAGTATCATCTATTGTTTTTATCAGAGTGATAAAATTTCAAAGGAAATTTTAATTTTATTGGCCATAAAATGTAACACCTTCTGATTTTATGATATATAATTTTTCATATATTTTTAATTATAACAACTTTCATTACATGTGACAATGAGTTTTAACAAATTGTGAAATAATATTAATGTTATTATAAAAAAAAGAATATAAAAACATATCAATTAATAATGGTGGTTTGAATAGGAATACTCAATTTTTTTAAAAAATAATTATTAATATTTTAGTTAAATAAAATATATTGATAAATATGTAATTCATTTTTGTTAAGTCTTTAAATTCTATGAAAATACATATTTCTCAAAAAAAACCATTATTGACTTTTGTGAAAAAAAACAATAAAACCTAATTTTTTCACTTTTATAAAATGTATATCAAAAAACAACTTCTTCTTTGGGAAAAAAAATTTAAAAATTATCTTAGTGTGAGTTTTTCAGATTTTTAGGAAACATATAACTTTTTAATGAATAGTAAAAAATGATTTTTATTTTGAACAACCATTTAGTTTATCAAATTTAAAAGTCACATTAGAAAACAATTTTATTATCACATCAATAGGTTTAATCTTTGATCAAATTAAATATTTATAATCAAAATAATTAATATTATATAAGATGTTCAACATAATAGTTTGTCATAATTAATAGTAAAAGAATTTAATTACCATGTTTAAGGTTAAAACAAACCAACTATGTGGTTAAACTAAACATATAAGGATTAAAATGGACTAAAAACATTTTAAAATCCTATGGATGGTTATATATCAATGTGATATCATCTTTGATTCAATGATGATTCCTTTTAGACATTTTTAGTATAAAATGAGGGTATACTAATTTATTTTGAAAAAATATACGTGAGTCCTCTCCCCCAATTATATGGTAACCCCTTTTCCTTTCCACATTACACTGTCATAGCCTTTTATTTCAGTCAATTCAAAAAAAATACCTTACTTAATTCCATAACCACGTCCTAAATTAATTATTTTGGTTAGAAAACCCTTCTAAAAAGGCTTTAGTTGTAACCTTAAGGATGTTCTCTAAAGAAAATATATTGTCCTTAACCATGTGTTTTCATTTTATTTCTTATTTTAACTCATTAACATATTCATAAAACAAGTTTAGAAAATAATATAAGTATATAACATTTAATTATATGTTATTATGTTAATGGAATGAAATATATCCATCATCTATCTCAAAAAATGGGAAACAAAACCCTTGATTATGTGTACTTCGGACTACCACCACACAAACTGTTTTAATTCATTTTCCATAACTACCTATGATGAATATGTATTATGATTTTGTTAAATTTTATATATTTTATTTATGAAATATTTATACTCATTCAATGATAATATCCTATCTACCTTCTTACCACTATATCTATTGGAAAACAGTAATGTCGCTCATTGCGTTTGGGTGGACTGTCACCTCTACGAAGCGATGTGATTTGTTTTTGGTTTTTTATATGACATATTTAATGAATATAAATGATAAATATGAAATAAAAATTATTCATTTAATGTGATATATTATTTACTTTTATTTTTTTCGTTGTACGATAAAATGGAAACAACATTCATGTGTATGTACGGCCTACCATTTCCATGAACGGTGTAATTTATTTTTCACTTATAATTTAATGGACTACTATAAATACATGTTTTATTTAAATGTATGATATTTATATCATAGTTATAATTATTTATATGATTTATTCATGATCAAAATAACGGTATTTAATTAACTAAATTAAAACATACGTGATAAAATAATGTAGCTATAAACCGAAACATAATTTTAAAGGGGAATTTTTAATAAACTGATGATAAATTGTTTAGTAAATAATATATGGAATGATTAATATGAGTATTTTTATATAATATATTTATAATAAACCTATATTTATTATATAGTATGATAAAATGTGTATTAATAATGTTAAAACATGAGGTAAGGGGTTTTCATCTCACTTTTACTTCTTATTGACATATGCCACATTCACCACTCATTTATTTTGTGTGGTTTATATACTTACATTTTTTTATATATTTAATCTACTTATTTTTATGATATTTAATGTTTTATTTTATTTTTTTCCATTGCGATACTTATGATTAAAAAATACTAAAGGGGAAAGGGTATTATGTTGCAACCTCATTATCCATCATGGTTATTTATGATTATGTTTTTTTACTGAAATGTTATCATATATCTCCCTATAAACTCATGTATTTTCTTATTCTATGTTATTTATTTTTTCCCTTAATTTCCTCTCCTTTTGTACTCAAGAGATCAAAATAAAGTTTTTATCAAAAATAATCTTTTTCCTCTCTTGGGTTGAAAATCCCTTTTCATATATGTCCTTATTTTCTAGAGATGTTTTAAATATTTTTTTAATATTATATAATTATTTTTAATTATATTTTTATCCTTGTTTTATTTCAAAAATTGTTTAAAATTAATCTTCTTATTGATTTTGGAACAAGTTTAGCTTGATATTTTTCAAAAAAATTGAATAGAATATTCATTTTAATATGTATTCCATGAATGATATTTACATATATCATGGATACTAAATGATTTAGATATCCCGTTATATTTCTCATGGTTCTTTTTAAATAAATTTTTTTATTTAATATTTTGGAGATTTTTTTATTTTAAATAATTTATTTTAATTTTGAAAGGATATTTTCCTCAAGAAAACATCTAAGTTATCATTTAAAATAATTTTCAATATATGATGACATCATTTTGATTTAACTAAAGCTATTTTTAGTATATGATACAATGATAAAATCATTACACTTTGTCAATATGGTTTATGATAATATTAAAAAAGATGCTTATGGGACCCACATCATTTCCCTGGATTATGATTATAAACCCTGTTTATTTTCCATGAGTTATGCTACGATGAAATATTGAAATACTTATGAAGTATGTTTGTTTTCCATGGGGATATGCTATTTTGAAATGTTTATGAAATCCTTTTATGTTCTATGGGTTATTATATGATGAATGTTGTATGATATTGGGGAATAAATCGGTATGATTTTAATTATGTTATGGGTGAGAGCTATATCTTCCTCCAATGCATTGGGTAAAGATTCATATCTAATGAGATAAATAGGACTATAATGGGGAGTGTACCTAGTTAAATAAGGTAATTTTTCCATTTTTCTATTCTCGACAATGAACCTTGACTAATAATTTGTTTGTGGTAGTGAACCCATTCCAATATTATAGTCTTGGAAATGAGTCTTAAGTACCTAGGAAATAATTTTCTATGCTTATGTGTATTTCAAAAATTTATGTCTTATGAAAAGGTTATTCTCTTAGGGATTTTGTTCTATTTTTCCTTTATGATTCAAGTCTTATGAACTATTAAGATACCTGACTCATGTTTGAGATCTATGATATGGAATTTACGGTTATCAAATTTTATTCTCATGTTCTCAAACCCTTATGCTCATGTTATGTTGATATCTCCCTGGTTCAACCTTTCTAATCATATGATATCATCCTTTATTATCATTACTTTCCCAGTTTATAATAAATGAAATTATGTATGATATGTCTAAGAATGGTTCTAGTTATAATGATAATTGTGGGAGATGATGTTGTTCACATATGAATCAATTGATTACATGTCCATGTTTCTAAAGGCACTAAACCTATAAGATTATTGTGTGGATATTTTATCTTATATAATTAATATTCATCCATTAAGATGTAAAACCTACATATTAAAAAAGCGGGCCCTTATAAGGATATCCTCCAAAAAAATTCTTTTCATCTTCTTTAAAATAAAACTTTATTTTTGTAATAAATTATTTATTTCTCATCTATTTCATATATTATTTTAAATCTAATTCTAATTTTAGTTACTTCATATGGATAGAACACAATATTAAAAATGATAATAGTTTATACCATTTTTATATATTGTCGCATGAAAATGGTTTCTACGATGACTACACAACCCATGTCAGAAAATATTTTCTTTATAATCGGTCTAATTCTAACATTCTTGACTTATTTTTTTTAAAAATCAAAGAGATATTATAATTCACACAATATGATCTCTGGATTCATAACCTAAAATAACCTAAGAAATAAACTTAATAATTAACAAAAAGTGTGGTTGGATACATAATGTGTCAATCGTGAGAGCATAATCTTTATCTAAAAAATTATAGATTAATTTATAGGGTTGAAATATAATCCCTAAAGTAAATTAATCCTCACTTCCATTATGGATATGAACCCTAATTCACCAATAAACATAATCTATCTTATGAATTAAAATCAAATAAGTCATCTAAAATTTCATGTTTCAAAGCTAGGATAGGGTTTAATTAATTTAATCATTGTGTTTGAGATAATTGTTACAGGGTTTTAAGGTTAAACAAATTAGGGATTAAAATGAACTAGATTTTAATTTTAAAATAATAATTAATATATACATATGTTGAGGTTGAGTTAGATCAACTATACCTTCAATAAAATATTATCTAAAAAAATTCTCGTTGTGTTTTTGCACTAAAATTTCAAAAATAAAAAAAATACAATCTTTGTCCAGCATACATCTTCTATTTTTATTAATTTTAAAGAAACCCCTATATCCTTTTATATATGGATTTTATTTTATTTTATTTTATTTCAAAGTAACTTTAATATGTTGGATGAAGAACTTATTCTTATAGAATGACCTTGGTCATCCACTTTTCTACACCTAAGTTTGAAAACAAACATCACAACATTTTAGAGAGACTATGGTAGTTCCTTCAAAATTGGAATCGTTTTATGTGTGGAATGAACAATACTCAACTAATTAATGGTATTTTTTACATTATTTTATTTTCATCCATTTTTTTATTCTTAAACATCCCCCTTTCACAATTTTTTCTTTTTTGGGACCATCAATTCAATCTTATTATTTTTTACAATAGTCTATTTTTATTAATTATATTTTTTTCAATATTTATAATTAAAATAATCTGGAGGATCTTTTTTATCCATACACTAATATAGAGTGAAATATTATGGATATAATTGGATATTATCACTATATGGGATGTTTCAACATTCATCCAGTTGAGGAACTCTTCCATTATGGGATCTTTAAAATTGGAATAACTTATGATTCAATTATAACACTAAAACCAATGGATACAATTAAAAAAAATTAACTTGATAGATCAATTTTAGAATTGGTTACACTAGACATTAATTATCAACAAGCATATATTGTGTTCCAAAAATTAAAATATAAAAATTAAATATTTTCTATATTGATACACCACCATTTAAAATTTAAAGACCTCACTAGTGGGGATCCAAAAAACATTATAAATAATGTAATGTGGGTTTATCAACCTTGAAACCAAAAAATATTATAGAATACCATATTATACTAAGGGAGTTATCATTATCTCTATATGAGGATGGAAAATATTGGATGCATTATTTATAACATCATGATGTGACATGTTTGAATGATTTGAAAAGTATTTTCACAAAAATATTTTTTTCTGTCATCAAGGACAAATACCATTCGAAAAGAGATCTTAGTGATCAAAAAAGATCAGGGGTAGTCAGTGTGCGAGAACTAGGAGCAATTTATGAAGTTGTGGGAAAGATTCCCATATTAATAAATCAATATAATACTCCTCATCTAGTAATTTTATAAAGGCCTTACACCTATGGAGTAGAGATGGATTAAATAGTAATAGGATGATTAGTAAATTAAAGACTAATAGCTTATTTTTTTTTATTGACAAGATAACATAAAACTAAAAAATATTTGGTGATCGAGTTTCGCGACATGTTAGAGAAGTAAATTTGGTATGTCCATCCCTTGAAAATAATTTAAGTGATATTATTTTATTGGAACTGAACACTATGGTGACATGGATTTATTTAGATGAAAAGGAATCCATATCCACTCTAGCATGGCCATGTGACATTTTCACAGAATTTTACAACCATACTGATTGTTTCCTAAAATTATATAAGATATATGAATGAGTAACCATATTCACTAGGATACCATGTTAGTAATAAAAATATACTAATCCCTTAAATTATTTAAAATACTTTTCACTAAAAACTAACCAATGGTTAAAATATCACACAGATATGTGGTAAGGATTTGGTCTATAATAAAATCCTCCTTTTCAAAAACATTTCCAATAGCCTCCACCATACCAAAAATGTTCTCAATAACCCTAGAACAGATTCAAAGTTCAATAATCAACAAGTCAATAAAACTTTTTATCCCAAAAAAGTTAGACTATAATACTGATAATATTCTGACACAAAATATTCTTAATAAATGGAATGAGTGGAAGAGTCATGGTATAACGGTTAGGGAGATGATAATGAAAATGATCTAGATTTATACTCCCCACCATGAACTACAATGTTAGAATTTCAAAAATATTTTATAACAACACAAATATATTACAAATGAAATTTATCCCTTCTTATAGTAATTTTAAATATTATAGATCGCATTAAATTACATAGAGGCCATAATAAAGAAATTATAGATGATAAATTATTGAAATAAGAAGTATTTATTGATGTTAGGGAACTTATACTGATGAAATAGTAACACGAACTTAGTAATAGTAATGTAACCCTTATGAATATTAAACATACCAAATGAATAGTAACCTCACCCATGAAAGTATAAATAAAATTTAGGTATCCTATAAATTAAATTATGTTATAATTCTATTATAGTCTAAGTAAATAAATGTTTTAAAAAGTATCAATTATGTATTGGAATTTTTTTAAGTCATAAATAATCAATTACTATAATATGATTAATTTAATGATTTAAAATAAAATTTATTTTTCATAAAATGTATTAATATGTTAATATTTTTATGTCTTAGGTATCTAATATAATTTTATCAGACCTTATGTAATTTTTCAAAGTGTTATAAAATTAGTTATAATTTTGAAATCAATATTTTCCATGTAAATAGTTATTTAAAAAAATAAAATTACTCATATTTAAGAAATAATATTTCTAAAATGGAGTTATATTTTATATTCTACAAATTGAAAAATGGTATTGGTTAATTTTTGGGTTTTTTTCTAAAATACTCAAATTATTAGTGAATAGTAAAACACAATAATTTACGATAAAAGCTAAGTACTTTAATTTTGCAATTATAGATAATTTATGGAATATACAAGCCAAAAATCTCAATAAATTATTCAACATTTTAATATATTTAGTGATAATTCGTAAACTATTCATAGTTTTAAGAAAAAATATTAAACAAATGAATAGAATAATGAGAAAACACTCTCTCCTCTACTATAAATACCACCCTCACAACCTCTTCTCACCAATCCTTCCACAATTTGAGCAATGAAAATATTTTCCAAATCCTCTTCCCAATCCCCTCCTCCACTTCCAAGATCCCTTGGTCTGATTTCATTTCAAGTTCTTTTCTATTATTATTATCTTCTCACCTCCCCTAATCCATATGGAATAATAAATTCAGCACCCTAAATATATTATAATGATAAAATTTTAATGGAATATCCATCATTAATCTCCACCCCTATCTCTCTAATTTATAATAAAAATGATATCATTACCAGTGATGCGCTTGTTTACTGACATCACGGGTGATGCACTTGAATTATCCTTTACCTCATTCAAGGATATAAATAAAAAAAAAATTAAATGGTTGAGAATATATGTTAATGTTTATTTTATATCCCTATATATGTTTTGTAATAAAATTATATACATAAATATAAATGATAAAAAAGAAATGAATTTGTTGTGATCAAAAAACTTCCAAAATTAACCTAAAATTCATTATTAACTTTTATTTAATGATTCAAACTCATATCTATTGGATTGGGTTATACAAAATATGCACAAGAGGGGGTGAATTGTGTGTATTACAATTTCTTCAAGAGATCATGATCTATCCTTTTAACTTTATCATAATGATTAAGCAGCGGAAAATAAATAGCAAAGGACACATGATGTATAGTGGTTCGGGTAATATAAGGCCCCTAGTCCACTCCACCAACACTATACTCCATGAGCTTGGTGATTTTCACTATCTGGTCCTCTAATCAACAGACCATTCCACAACTTAGTGCAGGAAGTTAACATCTTTACAATATTAAGGCTAAATAGATCCTTATCGTTCATAAACAAAACCTAACACATAGCTTAGTATGAGAAACCTGCCACACAATGTAAAAGAATATTAGTCCTTTGATATAATTTCCAGTTTTTCTTCACAATTGCAATATAACACAATTGACAATTGATGGATCATTTTATTCAGAAATAACGATCATTAATTATAAGAGTTCTGAGTCGATTTGGTTGTAGTAGATCTTGAAATATAATTCAAAACCTTAACAATATTAAATTCACAAAAGATATTTGATGTAGAATTAGTAAATCTTCATCTTCTTCTTTAGAAAATAGAGTTTGATTGATCATGTTATTAGTAGATCTGTAAATCAAGAATGTCTCTGTAAACTGTATTAGTGAAAAACTTAAGAATCAGTTCATCTCATCTTTTTTACAATGATCTGTATCGTATTCACTATATTTCAAAATAACCCAGATATATATAATAAAAACAATCAATTTAATTTTAAATTTAGATCCACAAAATCACCTATAGAATCATGATATTCAAATATATGAAGAACAGAGCCGTCATAACTCCCCTTAAAATTATCTATGAAAATTTCCTCTTAAATCAATCATTTGAGTCATAAATAAATGGATTTGAATCAATCAAAGAGGAGATTTAGATTTGGGATTTTAATCTGGCTTGAAATTGGCCTGATAATCCACATAAATACTATTACCTGATAATGCCATTTTGAATCTCTGATGCCCAACGTAGGGTTGCACTGTATAACATACACTTTCTAAACGTAAGGTTCACAATGTAATGAAGATAAACCTTATTTTCTCTCTAACTTTGAAACGTACTATATATAATCCACACTTTTATCATCTTCTAAACATATGGTTGTTCACAAAAGTAAGGTTGATGAATAATTCTTTTTAGAAACAAACATAACATTCCATACTTTCCTGATATCCCAAATGTAAGGTTCCTTCCAAACGTTGGGTTCTTGTTTCATACATTTCTGATAATGTATGGTTGCTTAACCATACTTTTCTAATAACCTGTATGTGACGGTTTTCATCCTTATGCTACACTCCTCAATATAGGGTATGAATAGTGTTTCCAGAACACACTAAAGTGATTTTTGAATACATAGAGTATGAACAGTGTTTCCGGAACACACTAATGTGATTTTGGAAAACATTTTCAAATATTCAAAATAGGTTAAAATGCTTAAATATTATTTTAAAAATAGAGAAATAAATAATATTAATTTCCTAAAATATACTCAAAGTAAAAAATATTAGAATAAAAAAATAGTATTTGTGAACATCAAAATCATCACAATGAGATGGAGTGTTGTTCTCAACCATATCCCCCTTAATAAAATAGAGTGTTTTTGAATACCACACTTTCTCAATAATCTCCCACTTTTTTATGATCACAAATCCCATGAAATAACCAATAAAACTATCTTACAAAATTAATTACAAATAATTTAGAATTTTGCAAAGATTTAAAAAATATATTATTTTAAAAAAATTATTTCCTAATTCTTACATTTTCTATCCATTTATAAAGTAAAATAATATCTCCACTTTTATAAATAACGAATCTTGTGTTTATCCAAAAAAAATCCTAAAAAAATGTTGTGTTTATCAATATTTATCACCCTTTTGTGATATCAAAAATAATGATAGAAGAAGGAATATAACCCAATTTAATGTAGCACTAAACTTAAGTAAATTCTATAATAAACTGTTTATCAATATTTGATTATGGATTTCTAGAATTCTAACATAGACAGTACAATAAAACAAATTAATGACACTTAATCATGTGATTCTTATATATGTTGTTGAAAATATAATTACAAGTACAGTAATGATAATGAGAATCAAGGTTGAGCTAAAAATGTTTGAGGAATGGGTTTCAGCACCTCTGAATGATTTACGTAATCTCTGACATCTGTAGTTTCAAACTTTTCATCAGTCCATCGCTTAACTGGACTGTGAGATCTCTTCCATCCTGAGTCAGATGGATGTATTCAACCAAATTGACTCTGAAAAATTCATGTAACCTCTCATCCTTTTCTATGAAAAGATTTAACTTTTCAGTGAACTGTTTTTTCAAAACTCTAATTCCATCTTCATTCGAAATCAACTGCTCTATAAGAAACTTCGTATTTTCGAAAAACACATATAAAGGATCATTATTGTATTGAAGGCCCTACATTCTGTTATTCATATTGCTCATAGCTGCTATAATGGCCTAAAATATTCTGATCATATCAGGTGAAGTACCTTATGCACTGGCTTCACTATGTCTAAAAGCTATGAATTGTTGCTCCATGAAAGATTTAAACTCTAGTAAATTTGACATCATCACCATTTTGGATTTGATATCGTCAACTTCATCCAACATTTCCTTCTTGAAATTTTTTACTTCTTTCTTTGAAACAGAACTGGGTTTCAGTGTTTGTAATTTCAGATGTTCCTTTTCTATGTCTATTCATAAAGAAGCATTTTCGGATTGAACTTTATTAAATTTTTGGATAAACTCCTCACATAATTATTATCAAAATCATAGGAACCTTGTTCTTGATTCTCAGTCTGAGCTTCCACTAGATTTATCAGTGCTAGAGGTAGAGATTCCGCATCTGACATCTCTTCATCATTTCTCTGTACTATCTCCTCCACTGATATTTCCTTCAAGTCCTTTCCTAACTCATCCATAGAAAAATATTCACCAATAATTTCAGTTTGAATTTTAGAAAGGTTCTATTATTGATTATATTTTTAGGTTCTTGCTCGTCCTAAGCATCCTCTTCATTGAGTTCTTCCAAGGATAGATCCACTAAAACAGGTTCCTCTTGGGCTAGTTATTCTGGAACAATCTCAGTAGGTTGTACAGTTTGAGATCTAGCCACTTAAACTTCACTAGGATTTTTAATAATTGGATTCATGATTTATTTTTCTACTTGAGTAGTCACCTCAATCTGAGAAATTTATGGTTGGTCAACTTGTTGCACTGCTGATTCTCTAATAAATTTGTACCTTATAAGAGGTTCACTTGTTCCTACATTTTCGTGAATAGGGTTCTCATTTTCTTGGGCTACTCTTTGGATTCTCCTCTGATGACGTTCATAAATTTCCTCATCATTAGGTGTATCAACTGTCTCAAACCGTATCCTGCTTGATATTACACTTGTTTTAGATTTAGATAATCTTTCTGTTAAATTTGAATGTATCTCCTAAGCACTCTCTTGTACTTTTTATGCTCCAAAAGGAATGAGTTTGCCTTTTATTATGCTCCAAAAGAAACTAATCTTCTTTAGTGTTCCAACATTAAAGATGTTTCTATGATGTCATCTCACTCGGGAATCCACCAACCTTATCATATCTGTCTTATATAAAATCTTTTAAATGAAGCTTCCAATGGGATATAAGTTCATCCTCGCTTCTGGTTGGCAGTAGTAATTGAGATATCTCACTATATATCTCGTAAAATTCAACATAATATTACTTATATACAAAACCATTATGGACATATGAAGGTACAATATTTTCTCCCTCTTTGACATTCTATGTGAAATACCATTTTGCAAAAATTTAAATAAAATCTTCTGGTCAGGCTCTAGATCTTTCCCTAACATCTTTCTTATGTTTGTAGAGCCAAATAGAAAAGACATAATGTCCTCAGACATATGAACATTATCACAAATATTCTTTAAATTAAAATGGAAAATTCCCTTATAAGGGCAGTTAAGAATTTTGGATATCTCAATAGATGAAATTTAAAAATCTCTATCCTCGATCTTAGCTATTATTTAATCTTCATCCTCTTACAGACTGAAATTAACTGATTTAAAAAATTGATGAAGTTATACATAATATTGAAACTCTTCACCGTCTCCATTGAATGTTTTCTCATGTTTTTGAAGTTCTAGGGCTTCCCTCTGCATCAGATCTATTTGGTATAACCATTCCAGATCAATCACTTATCCTTGAAAAATATTTCATCCTACCGAGCATTGTTTCATGGAATTGATGGTTTCTCTCTCATCAGTCCTTTTGAGTTTGTCCTTTTCTGTCATATGTTTATGAAGGTTCGAATATCTAGTGTTTCGAAAGTTTAGGTGTGGGTAGAGAAGAGTGGTAGAAGTTTTCAGGGTTTCCAAGGGTTTTTAGAAAATGAACAATTTTGAAATTGGAAATGGTTTCTGACATCCTTGATTCCCATGTCATTATGCACATTGCAATTATTATATTTTTTAAAAGTAAAAAAATATGCGGCCAAATATTAGAGCAGATATGGAGAAATTATTAAATTATTAAAGGCAAGTAATAATAAAAACAGATAAAATAAGAATTAAAATAAATAATTAAAAATTAAAAATTTATTGAAAAATAAATAAACCTAGCTCCCCCTTAATAAAATCAAACCATGTAGTGAGAAGTGGTTTAGTAAAAATATCAGCTAATTGAATTTTAGTGCTTAAAAATTCTAAGAATATATCTTTTTTAAGAAAACAATCTCTTAGAATGTGATGTCTGATATCAATATGCTTAGTTCTAGAATGATTAATAGGGTTTTTGAGATATTTATAGCACTAGTATTATCACATAAAATAGGTGTATTATTAAAATTTAGTCCAAAATCCGTAAGAGTGTTTTTCATCCACAAAACTTGGGCACAAGAACTGCCAATAGATACATATTCTTCTATGGCTGTTGATAGGGAAACTGGGTGTTGTTTCTTATTAGACCATGACACTATGGATTTTCTTAAAAAGTGACAATTCCATGAGGTGCTTTTTCTATCTATCCTACAACATCCAAGTTATGCATCTGAATAAGAAATTAAATTAAAATCATAAGTTTTTTGATAGATAATAGATTGAAAAATAGTTCCTTTTAAATATATAAAAATTCTTTTAACAACACTTAAGTGATATTCTTTAGGATCAGATTGAAATCTAGCACAAAGACATATTGAATACATAATATCTATCCTGATAGCGGTAAGATATAATAAACGACCAATCATACCTCCATATAACTTGTTGTCAACTAATATTTTAGTTTCATCCAAATCATGTTTTATATTAGTACACATCAGAGTTGAATATGTCTTTCTATTTTCATGTTCAAATTGTATTAGTAAATCAGTAATGTATTTCCTTTGATTTAAAACATTTCCAAAATCTTTTTGATAAATTTGAAGTCCTAAAAATAAATTTAATTCTCCCATAATACTCATTTCAAATTATTTTTGCATTAAATTTTAAAACTCATGATAAAGTTTTTTGTTTATTGAACCAAAAATTACATCATCAACATAAATTTGATCCAATAAAATATTAGAGTTGACATCTTTCTAAAACAATGTGGGATCTGCCATCCCAATAGTAAAATCATTTTATAAAAGAAAAGAACTCAATCTTTCATACCAAGCTCTAGGTTCTTGTTTAATGCCATAAAGAGCTTTAATATGTTTAAAAACAGAATCTGGTTTTTGTGAATCTTCAAAAATAGGAGGATGCTCAACATAATCTTCCTTTAATAAGTGACCATTTAAAAAGGCATAATTGATATCCATCTGAAATAATTTAAATTTTATATGAGATGCATTGACTAAAAGGATATTAATGGCTTATAATATAGTTATAATTGAAAAGGTATCGTTATAATCTATACCTTATTCCTTATTATTACCTTTTTCTACTAGTCTTGAATTATTTCTAGTTATTATTCTTTGATCATCTGGTTTATTTTTAAAGACAGATTTGGTTCCTATAACTGGATAGTTTTGAGGTCTTTAAAATAAAATCCAAACATCATTTCTCTTAGATTTTTTTAGTTCTTCTTACATTACTAGCATCCAACATTCATTAACTAAGGATTATTCTAATGTCTTAACTTCTAATTGGGATATAAAGGTAGAGAGTTCAACAAGATTTCCTATATTTCTTCGAGTTTTTATTCTAGTGTATAGGTCTCCTATAACAGTTTCTAAAGGGTGATTCGTTAGGGTTCTTGATTTTCTAGATAGTACACTATAAGGTTCTTCAATGTCATGTTCTTCTGAACTGGACTAAATTTCATTTAAATATTTTTAACACTCATCTTTTATATTCTCAAGTCTCATGTTATCATTAGAGCCAGATTCATCAATTTGGTCTTTCCTTTTCTCAAAGGGATCAGATTCATCAAATTTCACATGAACTGATTCTTCAAGAATCCTTTATGTTTTATTGAAAAACACTATAAGCTTTAGAAATAGAAAAATATCCTAAGAAAGTGAATTCATCATATTTTGGATCAAACTTACCATGATTTTCCTTGGTGTTTAAGATGTAAAACATGATGTAAAAATATTTAAATTGATTTACTTTAGGTTTTTCTATTATTCTAGAGTTCATAGAGTGTCTTTTTAAAAATTATTCTGATTAAAAATATATTCATTATATAACAAGCTGTGCTTATAAGTTCTAGCCAGAAATAGGTAGGAATACAGTATTCATTTGGCATAGTGCTAGCCATTACTTGAATAGTCTTATTTCTTCATTCAACAATTCCATTTTTTGAGGTGTTCTTGGTGCAGAGAGGGTGTGTTTAATACCAATATTTGAGCAGAAGGAATTAAATTCCAAATTCTCAAATTCTCCATCGTGGTCACTTCTTAATGAAAATATTTTAGAATATTTTTTATTTTTAATAGCTTTGAAATAAATTTCATATATAATAAAAGTATCATTTTTATGTTTTAGAAAATAAATCCATGTAAATCTATAATAGTAATCAACTAAAACATATTCATATAATTTACCATACAAGATTACTATTCTTTATGGTACCAACAAATCCATATGGATAAGTTTTATAGGTTAGATGTACTAGTTCTGTTAATATTTTTGAAGTATGATTTGTTCTTCTTTCTAAGTTGACATGCATCACAGAATCTATCAATTTCAAATTTCAGACTAGGAGAATCAGAAAATAATTATTTCCAAGATATATTTTGTATATAATATTTATTGCAATGTCCAAGTCTTCTATGCCATATCTAGGATTCATTTATCTAAGCAATTAAGCAATTTTCATTTTGTTTACACAAGGAATTTATGTCTAGGGTGTAAAAATTATCAGTTCTGGGTGCTCTAAATTTAATTAATTTATCATTAAAAAAATAACAACAGTTATTAGAAAAATAAACAAAATAACCATCATCACAGAGTTGAGAGATACTTATAATATTTTGTTTCAATCCTTTTACATAGAGTACTTTATTGATTGATAGTACATCTAGATCTCTAACTGTTCTAATGCCAATAATCTTACCTTTGGAATTTTCACCAAATGTGACTAGGCCACCATCCTTTTGAGTTAGTGTTCTGAAACTTGAAGAGTTTCTACTCATATGCCTGGAGGAGCCATATCCCATATACCATATTTCAGTTTTTCTACTTCTGTGACCAATTTCTGTAATGATATTTAAACAAATGTTTGTTTTGGTAACCATATTCTATTGAGTCAAGTAGTTTTATCTAGAAAAGACCTATGAATCTAGATTTTCTTTCTTTTTCTATAATCAATATAATAATATAGACTTCTTGCAACAAAGGATCTCTTAATCCCACTTATTTGTGGTTGCCTAAAAAATAGTTTTTAGATATGCGACCTTTTTTTCTACAATAGTTACAAATTTCACCTTTTGAACTTGGGAAAAAATAGTTCTTATAAAGTTTATATTTCTCACCTTTACTAACTATTCCATAACATTGTTTTTTAATTACATTATTTCCAAGTATTTCATTTAGTATATTTTCTCCTTTTGTAAAAATAAGAGCTGCACTTTTGTATGTTTCTACTTCTGTTTTAAGTGTTTTAATTTTAGTTTCATTATATGTATAGTTTGTGTTTGATGATTTATATTTTTCAATTAAGTCTTGATATTGTTTTAGTGGAGTTTCTCTTTCTCCTAAAATAGAAATATGTATATTTTTCATTGATTTATGTTTCTTGAATAAAGAATCATATTTATCATCCAACATATTATAGTATGTTGTGGGTTTATTATTTGAACAACTAGAAATAGAATCAGAATCAGATGAGTAGTAAGATTGTACCTCATCAGATTCTACCGTAAATCACATGTTTTCTTTCAGATTTGATTCTTCTTTTTTCGAGTAAGACTTTGATGAGCTGATGGAGTCTTTAGAAACACTCTAGGTGGATTTAATTTCCCTTTTTTCTTTCTTTTCATAAACATTGTTTATGAAAACATTCTCTTTCTTTTCTCCTTTTAATTAAGTAGAGTCAGGTCTGATGTGGCCCATCTTTTTCATTTATAGTATCTGACTTACCTTTTTTTCTTTTTCATCCTTTTTAAAGGATTTTCTGAATCCATTCTTCTTTCTATATAATTTTTTCAACTTTTTGGATAGCAGAGCAAGTTCCACATATGAATTTGATGAATCCGAATTTTCTAATTTCAATTTGATTTCTTTCTTCATTTTTCTATTCTTCCTTTATGATGTTACTTTCAAAGAATTATTTTCTCTCTTGATCAATACTTTATAGTCTTTTTCTTCTTCTTCTATCTTATATCCATACATCAAAAGAGTCCTAATTAACTCTCTTATAGTAAGATTTTTTACCGATGATGATTACATAAGGGTAGCCAAAATTCTATTCCATCTTGGTGGTTGTACTCTTAGAACTTTCTGGGCCTGATCTGCTTGTTGGGTATGATCACCTAAGGTAGTCATGTTATTAATAATTTATGTAAGCCTTCCATTCATCTGGGAAATACTTTCTCCTTAGTACATTTTTAATGTGACGAATTTCAATTTAGTAGTGGCATACCTCACCTGTCTGACATTTTCAGTTCCTTCATAGGAAACTGCAATCATCTGCCACATTTCATAAGTAGTTAATCACTGAGATACTCTGTTGAAGTCATCTGGTCTAAGATCAAAGGTGATAGCATTCATAGCTTTCTATTTTATATAAATCTATGCTTTTGTATCATTACTCCATGTTTCAGGTTTCTCTGGAATCACATAGGGAGTTAAAAGTTTTTAGTAGACTATATATCCAAGGTTCATTAAGTAGATGATCATCCTAGATTTCCAACAACCATAATTCTCACCATTAATGTAGGGACCCTGAACCATTGACATACCCTCTCATGTATCGGCCATTATGATTTGTATAATCCAAAAACATTAATATTGTTATAGATTTATCAAAAGAACTACCTCTGATGCGAATTGTTGGATCGGGTTATACCAAATATACACAATAGGGGGTGAATTGTGTGTATTGAAATTTCTTTGCGAGATCATGATCTATCAATTTAACTTTATCAGAATTATTATTCAGCACAAAATAAATAGAAAAGGATGCACGATGTATAGTTGTTCAGGGAATTGAAGTCCCCTTGTCCACTCCACTAATGCTCTACACCACGAGCTTGGTGATTTCCACTATCGGGTCCTCTTATCAACTGACCATTCCACAACTAAGTCTAGGCAGATGACACCATTACAACTATAAAGATAAATAGAACCTTATGGTTTATACACAGTACCTAATACATAGCTTAGTACGATAAGCCGGTTACTGAATGTAAAAGAGTATTTGTTCTTTGAAATACATTCAGTTGTTCTTCATAATTGCAACAACACACAATTGATAGTTGATAGATCGTCATCTTCTCAAAAGAATTATCTTCTGGTAGAAGAGTTATGAGTCGATCTAGTTGCTGTAGATATTGAAATATAATTCAAAAATTTAACATAAGTCAATTCACAAAAGATATTTGATGTAGAATCAGTAAATCTTCAATCGTGTTTCATCTTCTTCTTTAGAAACCAAAGTTTGATAGTTCATGGAAGTAGCAGATCTATAAATCTCAAATGTCTCGGTAAATTATAGTAGTGAAAAACTCAAGAATTAGTTCTTCTCATCTCTTTCACAAAGATCTATATCGTATCCACTATAATTCAAAATAACACACACACACACATATATATATATATAATAAAGACAATCATTTTCCTTTCAAACATAGATCCACAAAATTTGCCTATAGAATCGCGATATTTAAATATTTGAATAACCGAGAAGTTGTAACTCCCCAATAAATTAACCATGAAAATCTTCTATTAATTAGATCCATTGAATCATAAATAAATGAATTTGAATTAGTCAAAAACGTCCTTTAGATTCGGGCTTTTAATCTATCTTGAAATCAGCCTGATAATCCGCATAAAGGCCATTACTCAATAAATTCGTTTTTGAATCTCTGACGCCAATCATAGGGTTGAAATGCAGAGCATACAATCTATGAACGTAATGTTCACAACATAAGGTTGACAAACCATAATTTTCTCTTCAACTTTCAAATGTATGGTATATAATACATACTTTAATCAGCTTCTAAACCAAAGGTACATGATCCATAATTTTATATAAAATTTAAGGTTGTTCACAAAATTAAGGTTGATGAACTATACTGTTGAGAAACAAACATTACATTCCATACTTTTCTAATATACTAAACATAAGTTTCCTTCAAAATGTAGGGTTCTTCTGAAATATATTTCTGATAATGTATGGTTTCTTAACGATTCTTTTCTGATCACTCGTAAGTGATAGTTTTCAGCCTTACGCTACACTCCTCAAAGTAGGTTATGAATAGAGTTTCTAGAACACACTAATGTTATTTATGAACACTTTGTAAAATATTCCATGCAGATTAAAATGATCAAATATTATTTTAAAAACTGAGAAATATGTAATATTAATTTTTCAAAATGTACTAAACTTAAAAACATTAGAATAACAAATAAGGTTATTTGTGAACATCAAAATCATCACAAAGATATGGTGGGTTGTTCTCAATAATTTCCCCTTAATAAAATAGAGTGTTTTTTATGACCACACATGCTCGAAAATACGAAATAACCAAATTATTTATAAGATCTTATTAACAACTGGATGATTAATAATGAAATATAATAAAACTACTGGATATTTATCCTCATTTTACCTGAACATCATTCATGTATACAAGTGAAATGATGATGAAAACTAAGAAAATGAACACTAATAAAAAATGAAATTAATCTCTATAACTCATCTAAAAGACCATAAAATAACTTAATAAAACCATAATGGATACAATTATTGTATAAAAGGTTCCGGATATGTTAATTAATTAATCTAATGTTATTATATTGGATATTAATGTCAAAAATACTTTCAAACACAATTTATGGCGAATTCTCGAACCAAACTCTATTTATTTTGGTTTTCCCTCTTTCATCCCATTTTAGAGTGGATTTTCCATTAATGTAACCTATATATAATTTGATGATAATTATCTTTTTTCTGGGATATACTTATTTTCTACATTTGTTTATGACAAACACAATGTTTTCTAAAAGAATTATAATTTTCAAAAACACACAATTTTCTTCTCTTGAGATTGTTTCCTCTTCACTTGAGATAGATTATTCCTATACAAAGAATATAATTCTTATTTTCCTTCCCAATGTTTATTTTTGAATTTATTATTTATGAAATCAAATCCATTCCTTTAAACGAGTTATTTTATATTCAATATTGACATACGTTCTATGTGGACTGAAAGACAATATAAATGTTATGATTTAATGTGTGCGACTGAAATTATATTGTGAAATGTAAATGTTATGATGTGAAGGTTGTTCCAAAAATTACATATCACTCCAATTCATTTGGTAATGTGATAAATCTCATGATAAATAGTTAAATATGTGTGAACATGATTCTATCTTTGTTCAAAATAATGAGTTATAGTTGACCACTAAGACATGTTGTTTAATTTTTATGCATTGCCAAATTTTCGGCCATTCATAATACTTTTTATTATGATTATGATTTTATTCCTTTGTTATGATGGTGATGATTATGCTCACCTTATGTTATATTGATTCATTAATTTATTTATCCTCTAATTGTGATTTTATCTCACCAAATTTAGATGTATATCCCCTAGTGGTTACTTATACTATGGATAATGTTAAGGCCTCTAAGAAGCTATAGAAAATGATATTAAATAGTTTTTTTTAATTTTCTAAAATTTGCGTATAGTCCTAATTTTTCCAAGACACTAAACCTTTGTATCATTGTTTTGTAATACTATCAAGGAGTTTATCTTTAAAATGATGTGTTAATATTGTAAGAAAAATTATGGTATATATAGTTAGTGTCAGAGCATGATTTGGTTTGTTTTCAAATTAGTATTATAGAACCTTATATTTAACCTTTATTTTGAGACTAAGAAAATTTTTTAACCAAAAAATATTTTTCTAGTAATATTTTAAAAATATGGATACAATAAGAAAAGAATTTAGACATAATTTCAAAAAGGAATAATTTATTTATTCATGAATTGATCACTTATTTTTTTATAACCTTTTATATTTTAGGAAATAGTGGGAACAAGAAGATACCAAGACAACATCCCATGTGAGGTAAAATGCAGTGATTTATTGGAAAACATCCCAATGAATTAAAAGGTGGAGTTAAAGATTTCATTATGATGGTTACCTAGCTATCTCAGGTTATGAACAATAATCTAAATCATGTGGAATTTTCTTCTTCAACTAAGAGGGATCAACTACTTATCAAGTACTTTATGTGAAAATGATCACCAAAAGTTAGTAGATCTTATGATCTAATAGTCATGGAATATTGTGTTAAATCAATAGAGAATATCTTTTTGGTACTTCACTATTCTGAGATGGAGATCATAAATTTGTTTTTTAACATATATATGGATATGATGAACAATGGTGGGAGTTTATTATGAACTCTAAGGTGAAGGAATATATTGAAGATATGGAGTGGGAAGAATTTAATATAATATTTCATAATAATTATTTCACTCAAACACTTTATTCAAATATATAGAGATAATTAACAGATTTAAAGAGAATTTATGGAGAATCTATCACAACCTATAAATAATATTCCACAAGGATTTTAAGGTATGAATCAGGTTTTTTATCAGAAATGATATTTAAATTGATAGATTCTTCAGTAAATTAAAATTTTACCTTTGAAAGGCTCTAGAAATTTGAGACTTTGGTTGTTATAAAGAAGTTGTTCTATGTTATCTCAAAATGGGGATGGATTTTGGATAATGGTTCCATGGATATAGTGATATTTAAAAAATATGGACTTTCATACAAGATGATCTAATGAAAATGATTGAAAGATAACCCAACTACAGACATGTCAAAAATCGGGGAGGAAGCATCATGAGAACGACCACAAAGGGTTGTGGAAATGCTTCTACTTTGGGAGAGAAGGCCAACAAGCTCATGAATGTCGAAAAGATATGATGAATAAGAACAATGTGGTTGAGGGAAATAAAGCACCACCCATGGTCCAATTCTACAATAGTAAGGAGAAAAGTATCTATGCATGTTGTTGTAGTAAACTTTGAGTCCCCAAGGGTAATCAGTGCCACTAGTCACCAAAGGAAAAGGAGCAAGGAAAGGATTATTCCATCACTACTGCTAAAGTTTAGCATGAATATTATTTCATAAAATGTAAACTTTATATTCATTAAATATTGGAAAAAGAATTATTTATTTCTAGTTCTACACATTCCATTATATTATTCATGTCTACTAGAACTATTGAATCGAATCCACAAAACCTTGAATTAGAGATATTTGTAGAAACACAAAGAGGAACAATAATTGTAAACCAATATTTTGGTTGTTCTCCTATTAGAATATGTGGAATGATTCATCAATATGATCTAGTGATACTTCCCTTGGTTAAATTTGACTTTATAATAGGACTGTATTAGACCTAATTATATAGAGAACATAAAAACTATTGGGAAAAGAAAATGTCGTTTCATATTCTAAACCATCCCTTGATCCTATAAAATGAAAGGAAGATCGTTAATCTCCTTTGAAAAATCATTCAACGATGTGGGTCTTGATTCCCTGTAAGGATGCATACCTCACTCAAATGGTTGAGTCAAAGGGACGTATCATCCTAAGAGAAGTTCTCATTGTGAGGGAATATTTTATTTATTTCCAGAAGAGTTACCAGAACTTTCCTCGGATCGGGAGGTAGAGTTCTCAATAGAACTCACACCTGTAGCTACTCTTATATCAAAGTGTCCCTATAGGATGGCTCCTATAAAACAGGGTATGTTAAAGAAGAAGATGGAGGTGAATTTTGAAAAAGGGTTCACACTCACTAGTGTATCACCATGGGGAGCATCAGTGCTATTTTTCAATAAGAAAGATGGATCTATGCAGTTATGTATCAGTTATCAAGAACTCAACTAGGTCACCATACAAAACACGTAGCCTCTTACAAGGATTAGAGATTTTTTTGATCAACTACAAAAATCTCTGCACTTCTCAAAAGTGGATCTTTATTTTGAATATCATCAACTAAAGGTGACGTACGAAGAAATTCAGAAGACTATCTTCCATACAAAGTATGGTCACTATAATTTTATACTGATTCCATTCATACAGACTAATTCCTCTAAAATCGTCATGGATTTGATGAATTGTGTATTTATAAACTACCTTATAAAAATTTGTGGTAGTGTGTATCGATGATGCTATCTTCTACTCCAAGAAAAATAAGGAAAATGAAGAATATATAAAGATTGTGTTAGTGACATAAAAGAAAGAGAAGTTGTATGCCATACTGAAAAAGAGTGACTTTTGGATGCAGTAAGTCTCATTCTTAGAACATGTGATAACAAGTGAGGGAATTTTTATAGACCCTTAAAAAAGGCAATTGAGGAATTTCTCAGACACTCTAGTGTCACAAAAAACCCAAAACTTTTTATATTAGCTAGGTATTATTGACATTTTATTTGAAATTTCTCATTATTTTCTTGTATGATAAGTATGTTAACAATGAAATCTATAAAGTATGTCTGTATTGACGAATGTGAGGAATGATTCAAGGATCTTTAGAGAAGGCTTATCACTACACATATACTCAAATCACTAAATGTTTGATAAGGTTTTGTGATATAAAATGATTATTTATTGAAAATATCAGGTTGGGTACTCATGAAAAATGATGATGTGATAGCCTATGTCTCAAAGTAGTTAAAGATCCATGATCTGAAATACACAACACATGATCTTAAGTTAGCTGTTATGATGTTTTCTTTGATAATTTTGAGGCACTACCTATATGGAAAGAATTGTGATATATACATCAATCACAATAGCTTAATGTATATATTATCACAAAAGAGATAACAATGAAAAATAGGATATGGTTAGAGATAATGAAGGACAATGATTTATCTATTCACTATTATCCTAGAAAGGAAGACAAGGTAGCTGATGCAATTAGGAGAAAAGAACCAGCTAATCTATCCATGTTGCAGATTAAGAAAGACCATATATTCATAGAAATGCAAAGGATGGACTTGGAAATCAAAACTGTAGGAAATATATCATTATTTTGTCAAATTATTTCCCAACCATCAATAGAAAAGGAAAATAAGGAGTCACAAAGGGATGATTCAGAGTTACAAAAGAAGTTAAATGTAGTAAAGCAAGTTAAGTAGAAAAAGTTCCATATCGATGATGATGGAGTGATTCAGATTCGATCGAGACTTTATATTCCATAATCACATGAGATTAAGAAAGATATATTGGATAATTCACTTAGGTCAATGTTCTCTATCCATACTATAAGTACCAACATGTAATGTGATCATTAAGAAAACTGCTAGTGGGATAACATGAAGAAAGATATAGAAGAGTATATAGCAAGGTTCTTGATATGTCAGAAAGTTAAATAAGAGTAATAGATGTCCAATGGGATGAGGAAAAAATTTCTTATACACTTGTGAAAATGGGATAATGTCACTATAGACTTTTTCTTAGGTCTCTTAAAGAAGTCCAAAGGAAATAAAGCAATATGGGTTGTGGTGGACCAACTAACCAAGACATCCCACATTAACTCTATTTATGAAGATCTATCACTTGAACAAAATTTGATGAAATATGTGATGGATGTTGTGAGAATACATGGGGTTCTACTCCTGATTTTCCCTGATCATGATAATAGGTTT
The DNA here is from genome assembly GCA_963277665.1 of Viscum album. NCBI lineage: Eukaryota > Viridiplantae > Streptophyta > Magnoliopsida > Santalales > Viscaceae > Viscum > Viscum album. The sequence goes on along the minus strand of OY728119.1, from coordinate 170,560,759 downwards.
ACTTCTAAATTATCTAGGAGTATTCAATATTCTTTGAGTACTAAATTAAATTTCTACACAGGATATCCCCCGCAAATTAATGGTCAATATCAAAGGTATATTCAAATGCTCAAAGATATACTAAGATATTCCTCATTATAATTAAATGGTGGGTAGTATTAAAATATCATATTGGTTGAGTTATAATACAATAACATCCACTCAAATATTAATATGGATCCATATAATGCACTTTATGGAAGGAGAGTTAGAAATCCAACCAGTTTTGATGAAGTTGGCGAACAAAATCTATAAGGACCTTGTCTTGTGCAAGAAATTTAGAGAAGTTTCAATCCATCCAGAAACATATCAAATATTCTAAGAGTTATAAAAAGAGTTATACTGACAACCATTTAAGGGACTTGGAGTTCAACATTGGAGATAAAGTATTATTTTGAATATCACCAAGGAAGAGTGTCTTATAGTTATGAAAGAATCAGATGTTATAGACAAGGTATATTGGACCCTTTGAGATTATTGATCGCATAAGATTCATGGACAATCATCTTTCAATCCCACAAAATATGGATAATGTTTATGATGTGTTCCACATATCACTCTTGGGTAAGTAAATACCAGATCACACACATGTACTGAACTCAGAGGTGGTAAAGTTGGAAGATGATCTCTCTTGTGAGGTGAAGATAGTAAAGATTTTAGACCAAAGAGGTAAGGTTATAAAAAACAATACAACCCACATTTTCAAAGTGGTGTGTGGTAATCATAAGTATGAATATGTGACTTGGGAACCTGGGGAGGCTATGAAGGAAATGTACCCTCACCTGTTTTTGTAAAAACAAATTTTTAGGGTAAAAGTTTTAAGGGGTGTAATGATCCAAAAATTTATCAATGCAATTTCTCTCTTCTTAGTTTATTTTCATATAGTATAAATCACATTAAATAACTTAGAGACCATAATAAAAACTTTATAAATGAATAAATAATGAAATAAGAATTATTTCTAGAAGATAGGGAACATATACTGAGAAAATAGTAAATGGAACTTAGAAATAGTCATATGGCCTTATTAATAATGAAAATTCCAAAATATATTAATCACAACCAAGAAATAATAAATAATTTTTTCTGAATCTTATAAATGAATTTACTATATAATTATATCATATTCTAAGAAAATAAGAGTTTTAAAAAAAATATTTATTAAGTGTAGGAAATTTTTTTAAGTCGTCAAAATTTAATTAATGTGATTATTAATTTAATAATTTAAAATTAAATTTATTTTTATAAAATTGATGATATATGTTTTTAAGATAATTTTATGAGACCTTATGTAATTTTTTAATGTGTTAAAATATTTGTTATAATTTTAAAATCTGATTTTTCTAAGTAAATGATGACGTTAAATAAAAATATTACTCATATTTATAAAATTATATTCATAAAATGGAGTTTACTTTTTATATATGCATATATAAAAAAATTTAGGGAGAATTTTTGGGATATTTCTAAACTACTAGAATTTCTGTGAATAATAAAATGCAATAATTTACAATAAAATCTAAATATATGAATTATGGATTCATAGAGAATGTATGGATGATATAATAGAAAAATATCTAACCCTAAATCAATTTTTTAATATATTTAGTGATAATTCTTAAACTAATCATATTATTGAGTAGACATATTAAACTAGTTAATAAAATAATGAGAAAACACATATCTCCTCCACTATAAATACCACCCCTCACCAACTCTTCCCATCACAACTTACAAGATTTAATAAATGTTAAAATTATAATAAACACACTTCCCAATCCCCTAAACCACTTCTAGGATACCTTGGCATCATTAAAATAATAAAACTGTTTCCTTATTGTTGTTCTCAAGAAGGAGAAATTGAAGATGTAAATTTCTCATTGTTTTCTTATAATTACTTCTCATGTTGTTTTCTCTTATTATTCTATCCTCAAATACCCTCAACTAAATGGAATGATAACTCACATACCCTACATATAATTTAATCAAATCATGTTAATGGAATATCCATCATTAAAATCCTCCCTCCCTCCATCTCTTTTACTAAAAATGAAATCATCACCCATAATGGGCCATTTTACCCACATTATGCGCGATGCACTTTCATTTTACATTAATGTCGTAAATGATGTTAATAAAACCATTAAATGGTTGAATAAATATAATAATGTTTATTATATAACATTATTTATCTTCAAAACTAACTTATATACCTAAAATTAAATTATAAAAATGAAATGAGTTCATTGTGATAAAAAAATGACAAAATTAATCTAAAATGATTGTTAATAATTTTTGTCTAATGATTCATCTGCATAACAACTAACCAAAATATTTATAACATTATATGAAATTTTTTATTTCCATTAATAAAATATAATAACCATTTTCTACATTTATTCGCAATTTACATGAACTTCCATTCATGTATATAAGTGCATCGATTAAGAAAACAATGAAAACAAACAATCTTGAATGTTGAAATTAAACTCTATAAATCATAAAAAAAACCCATAAATTAACTTCATAAAACCACAATGATTAAAATTAATGTATAAAAGTTTATTTATTTGTTAATTAATTATTCTAATTTGATTATGTTTGATATTAAAGTAAAATATGAATTTAGAAATAAGGTAAAAGGAATTCTCGAACCCAACCCTCTTTCTTTCGGGTTTCCATATTTTACCCCATTTTTAGTATGAATATTATTTTAATATTATTTATATATAATTTAATAAAAATTATAATATATTTTATGGGATATACATGTTTTATAATTTAGTTTATTAAAAATTAAATGTTTTTCAAAAGAACTCTTCTTATAAAAACACACCTATTTCTTCTCTCGATATTCATTCTTCTTCACTCACGATTGATGATTCATATAATAAGAATATTATTCCTATTTTCATTCCCAATGTTTATTCATGAATTTATGTTTTGTGAACATAAACCCATTAATATCCGTGGGTTGTTTTATGTCCAATATTGATAGACATGTATGATAATGTAAATCTTATGATGTCATAGATGCACCCAGAATTATATAGTGCAATGTAAAGGGTATGATGTGATTGGTGTACACAGAATTATATAGTTCTCCCATTTATTAGATGATGTGATGAATACCATGATAAAAAGTAAAATATGATTGAAAATTATTCTATCAATGGTCACAATAATGTGTGGTAGTCTTCCACTAAGACATTACATTACATTTTTATGCATTGAGACATTTAAAGCATTTTCTTACCATTTCATATCATGATTATGATATCATTTCTATGTTATGATGATGATGAAGATTATCACCTCATTTTATATTGATTAATGTATTTATTTATTCTATTATAGGCCTTTTATCACACCCCTTTATGATATATATCCTCAGGTGATTACTTGTACTAAGGGGAATGAGAAGGCCATTAAGAAGCTAAAGAAGAAAGAATTAATAAATGATTTTTTTTAATTTTGTAAAAGTTATTTATGGTCACAGTTTTCCAAACACAATAAACCTTTAGATCATGGTTATGTATGTCTATTATTTTGTTAATTTTTAATGTTCTGTAGTATTAATTTAATAAATAATAGGGTCATTATATACTCCTTCCCAACATATTCCAAATCACAAAGGGAATTTTAGTTCAATCACACTAAGAAGTGTGAAGTAAATAGTTGAATAATATTAAACTATTGATTCACCTAAATTTATCTCAACTCCATTGAGTCCTAATTAAATACAACTGATGAGGATCCAAATGAGATATATAAAGGTAATTAAAATATTGAATATTTCCCTTATAAAACTTTTCCATTTCTAAATAGAGCAGTACAACCCATGAATATGGTTGGAGAGGTGATTCAAAAAAAGGTTGGGGATCCCTTCATGTTTTTTAAAATCAACATCCCTCTACTTTATGTGACCAATAAAATTCCATGGTATGCCATATTTTTTAATGAAACATGTACAAATAGAAGTGGGAAAAAGGGAAATGAGTTAATACTCCAAGAGAAGATAGTATCTATACACTTAAAACCTACATTGGAAATGATGATAAAGTAAAAGGACTTAAGGAAATTCACTATGTCACGACCCGCCCTCGGGGTCCGTGCCGTGACTACCCCAAGCCCGCCTTCCATAGGCCAGGCGTTGGCGACTAGCACCAAGGTGTAAATCCCGATAAAAAGGGAAGGCATTGCCTTTGAAAAGTAAACAAACACTACAGAGTAAGCAAGCGGAAAGTAAATAATAAACAAAAGAAGAGTACAACTGAAAGTGCGGAAAAGTAAATGGGCCAGAACAAACCCAAAACTGAAAGTAAAGTACAACTCGAAAGGGAAAACAGCAACAGAAAAGTAAATGCCACTACACCGAGCTGTCCACTGGAAATCCCACCTGAAGGGTGGGTACAGATAGCTCCTCTGCTCCACGGGTCCCGCCATCCGCTCCGAGCACGCCCCGCCCAGTGGTCCACCTCCGGGTACCGTCCCGCTCTGCAAGCCTCAGCTAAGGTCAACGCTGTCCGTCGTCTGCAACCAACACAACGTAGTGCGGGCAAAGCCCGTGCAGGGGTGAGTATAAGCTACTCAGTAGGGACCCCGAGACCCCTGAAGGTCTCTCAAATCCACAAAGGATAAACCACGAAGAAAAGTAACAATCACGAAGTAATAACCGACACTGCTTAGGTATATGCCCATACATATACCTAAGTCATCAATTCAAATACGCTCCAACCTCTGAGCCCAAGTACAACTCAGTCCACACAGGAAAGCAAAACGTAATCCACACAGGATTGCACAACACAATCCACACAGGAAAGTAACAGGATTCAGCTCACACAGGTATACTTCTTCAAGGACGATAAAGATGATCACTGATCCATCTAAGTCGTCGGACCCACGAAGGATCGATAGGTAACTAACCCCCGCAATGACCCACACAGGATCGGGCCCACACAGGACCTGTAGGCGCTGGCTCACACAGAACCGTTGAGCGCAAGGACCCACACAGGATCGGGCCCACACAGGACCTGTAGCACTGATCCACGTAGGATCGCTGAGTGCTGAAGTCGTCGTCGTCAAATCCACACAGGATCTCTGTACTGTCGTCGTCGCAGTCACAGTAGCAGTAGTAGTCGTAGCAGTCGCAGCCAGCACTAGGGTTCCCGCACACAGCAAGCTCGTTCGGAGGGTCCGCTCCACGAGCCGAGAGGCTGATACATCAACTGTCACAAAGACTAGAGTTGATGTATCCAAAAGTTCTGTATCGTCAAAAGGAACTCAACGCAACAGACGGCGCGTCGATCGGACGCCCGGTCTGAGAGTTATTGGCATTTTCGTCTCCGGGGCCCGGTTGGTTTTTAAGGCAAAACCAACCCGACCTTACTCCACCTGCGTCCAAACCTCGGGCGGAGTATGCCAAAAGATCTGTCTCACTAAGAGGAACACAACGCGACTGACGGCGCGTCAATCGGACGTTCGAACCTCAAGATATGAGCGTTTCCGCTCCGAAGGCCCGGTTGGTTTCGTGAACGAACCAACCCGGCCAAACTCAAAGTAAACCGAAACCTTGAGTGCGATATACCGAAACGACCGTCTCAATCCAAGGATCGCGTTGCCGCAGACGGTTCGTCATTCGGAGGTCCGAGGCTCAAGATATGGGCCAAAACCCGATTCTGGTTCGAAACGGGGGGGTCCGGGTCCGGGCCGACCCGGCCCGACCCCCCCCCCCCCCTGGGGCGGCGCGGGGCGTGGAGGCGCGGCGGCGCGGAGGCCGCGGGGGCCGCGGCGGCCTGTCACCGCGAGGTGGGCACGCGGGGGGGCTAAGCCCCCGCTGATTGAAGGCAGCGCGGCCTTTGTGCCGCGCCTTTGCAACAAAACGACCCCCACGTGGGGGCCGGTTTTGGAGAATAAACCGGGGGGCTGCTTCCCCCCCCCCCCCCTTCATGGAACCACCCCCCTCTTAAAGAGGGGGGTTTTATATGATGGCCGGGGATTAATTCCCCCGGTTTTAATGCCTTCCGGCCGGCCGGTTTTCTCCAACGGGACAGGAAATTCCGGTCCCCCCTTCGGCTTCCGACGCCGGCGGCCCGGCCGCCAGTCTTCTCTTCCCGCCGCGGCCCGGAACCGGCCGCGGTCTCCTCCTCCCGCCGCGGCCCGGTACCGGCCGCGGTGTTCGTCATCCGGCGCGGTGCGACGGCACCGCGCCCCTTCTTCGTGCCTTGATTTCTTTCAACGCGGCGCGACGGCGTCGCGTTCTTGAAGATTCTTCCTCGGCGTGGCGCGACGGCGCCGCGTAAAATAGTTGCACGATTATCCGCGTGGTGCGACGGCACCACGCCACTTTGCTTCCACCCGCAAGAATAAACAACAAGATCGATGGAGGGGGTTCGGCCGTGTTCATGCGGTCCGGCCCCCTCACGTTAAAATAATAACGCAACTTTAAATAAATCAAATCCACACGTTAGACTTGCTAAATTCACGATCAGGAATAAAAAAAAATTAAACCAAAAAGAAATCAACAACCCCTACCTTGGTATAAGGTTCGAAGATTTGTCTACATTCCGCGGAAGACGACGTCGCGGAGGTCGGGCGTCGCGGTCGTCGTTCGTCAAATCCGTTGACGAAGGGATGCGTCCGATGCGATACGTCGTTGGCGAAACTTCTCAAGTCGACGAAGGAAAACCGAGGAGGAAGCGGTGTCTCCCTTTCTTTGACGTGGAGAGAAGATAGAACGGCGTGTCGGTGTTCTTCGCGTTCTTCAAGGAGGAAGATGATGTTCTTCAATGTGTAGAACTCTTCTTCTCTCAAATCTCCACACAACACAGCAACTCCCAAAATAAAATAAGCTACACCTTATTTTATTTTCACTTTGCCAACTTTTCAAAATTTCAAAAGTTGAATTCAACACATTAATTAAAATCTAGAGTTGTCAAAAATTAAATGAAGAGTTAAGTTGGCAAGAATTAATGTAGGGGAGTGTCACATAAATTAAGAGGGGGTTTAGAGGGGTTAGGGAAATTGAAAAGGTGGGGGCTCGTGTGGGCCCCACCTCCCTCATAACCACACATGGGAAGTTGGGTGGTTGTGGGCCCCACCAACAACTTCCCATGAGAGAGTCTAACCACCACGAATAAAATAAAATTCAAACAAAATTTTATTTTACTTATCTTATAATCCCCAAAACAAACTTTCAACCCGCAACAAACGCAACTCCCGAAAAGGTCTCTTTAAGCGAATATCGGCGCTGTGAGTTCATCGGTGCCCTCAGATTTCAATTCCGAGCACCAGATCAAAAGTTAGGAATTCCCGCTCGTTCGTTCACTGAACGTACCCGAGCCAAACTTCAGAAATTGATTCCGGGCACTCCGGGCCTCGGAATCAGGTGCCGTCTAAAACCGCGCTCTTGTAAAATTCTAAAGAAAATTAAGAAAAAATTTCCCTTGAATTTTACGGGTCTTTACATTACACCCACCTCAGGGCTTTACGTCCCCGTAAAGTTACATCAAAAACTAGGGAAACAAATGAGGGTACTGAGCACGCATCTGAGCCTCCCGCTCCCATGTGCTCTCCTGGAGATTCCCGTGCTGCCATCTGATGCGCACAAGAGGAATCGATCGCCCACGCAGGACTCGCTCCTGTCGATCCTCTATCTCCATCGGGACCTCCGCAAAAGTTGCCCCATCGTCAACGTCAAGCTCCCCATGATCAATGATGTGCGTCGGGTCGTGCACGTATCTCCTCAGCTGGGATACGTGGAAGACGTCGTGCACCCGGTGCAACTGAGGTGGTAGAGCCAGGCGATAAGCCACCTCGCCAACCCTGCTGAGGACCTGGAAGGGTCCGATGAAGCGTGGAGATAACTTGCCGCCTCGGCCAAATCTCCGAATACCACGTCGAGGTGAGACCCGCAAGAAGACGTGGTCGCCATCCTCGAACTCCAGTGGCCTCCGCCTCCTGTCAGCATATGACTTCTGCCGGCTCTGAGCTGTCCTCATCCGCTCCTGGATGACCTGGACCTTCTCTGTCGTGGCCTGGACCATCTCCGGTCCCACCAATGCTGACTCCCCAAGGTCTGTCCAGCACAAAGGAGATCTACATGGTCGGCCGTACAACGCCTCGTACGGTGCCATCCCGATGGTGGAGTGGTAGCTGTTGTTGTACGCGAACTCCACCAAGGGTAGGTGGTCCTCCCAGCTACGACCAAAGTCGAGGACACATGGGTGGAGCATGTCCTCGAGAGTCTGAATGGTCCTCTCCGTCTGACCATCCGTCTGAGGGTGAAAAGCTGTGCTAAGATGTAGCTACGTCCCGAACGCCTCCTACAACCCCTTCCAAAGCCGGGAAGTAAAGCGGGCATCTCGATCGGAGACGATAGATGATGGCACGCCGTGGAGCCGCACAATCTCCTGAACGTAGAGACGTCCCAAGCTCTCTACTGAGCCCTGCTCTCTGATGGGTAAGAAGTGTGCCGACTTGGTGAGTCGGTCAAAAATCACCCAGATGGAGTCGTGACCTCTAGAAGTGCATGGAAGTCCAGTCACGAAGTCCATAGATATGCCGTCCCACTTCCACTCCGGAACCTCCAAGGGCTGTACCAAGCCCGCTGGTACCTGATGCTCTGACTTCACCTGCTGGCAGGTGAGGCATCGAGAAACGAACTCTGCTACTGCCTTCTTCATGCCCGGCCACCAGTGCTGTCGTCTGAGGTCCTGGTACATCTTCGCCACCCCAGGATGTACCGCCAAAGGAGAAGTGTGAAACTCTCTCAGCACTTCCTCTCACAAAGCAACTGGTACCATGGAACTTCCTCTGAAAAGGATGTCGTGCTCTGCTCCAAGGGAAAAACCATCAGGTGCCTGTCCCGAGGATATCTGTGCACGCCGTGTCTCACAGTCAGCGTCCTCACGCTGTGCCTCTCTGACCCGCTGCAGTAGTGGAGGAGTGACTGTGAGAGACTGAAGAAAGGCTGCTCCATCTCTATCCACGAAGGATATCTGCAAAGAGGCTAGCTGCTCTGCCACCTCCTCAAGTAGCTGAATGCTCGTCCTCCTACTGAGGGCATCGGCTACTACGTTCCCCTTCCCAGGAGTATAGACTATCTCAAAGTCATAGTCCTGGAGGAACTCGAGCCATCGTCGCTGTCTCAGGTTCAGGTCCTTCTGTGAGAAGATATACCTGAGACTCTGATGATCGGAAAAGACTGTAAAGCGCTCGCCCATCAGATAGTGTCGCCATGTCTTCAGAGCGAAGACCACTGCTGCAAACTCCAGGTCATGGGTAGCGTAGTTCTGCTCATGCGGCCTCAACTGACGTGATCCATAGGCGATCACGGCCCGCTCCTGCATCAGAACACATCCGAGTCTGGTCCCTGATGCATCGCAGTAGACTACGTACCCTACTCCCTCCTCAGGCAACCTCAAGATAGGTGCGCAGGTCAATCTCTGTCTCAGCTCCTGGAAGCTCTGCTGACATCTGTCTGACCACACGAAGGGTTTCCCCTTCTTCGTCAAAGATGTGAGTGATGCCGCAACTCTAGAGAAGTCTGGCACGAATCTCCGATAGTATCCATCTAGTCCCAAGAAACTCCGAACCTCAGTCACGCTCCTGGGTGGCTCCCAAGCTAACACAGCCTCAATCATCGCGGGATCCACTACAACTCCCGCCTCAGAGATAACGTGTCCCAAAAGGTGGACCTCACGTATCCAGAACTGGCACTTCGAGAGCTTACCATAAAGCTGGTGCTCTCGGAGTGTGTCAAGAACAACTCGCAAGTGATAGGCGTGCTCCTCCTCTGTCGTAGAGTAAATCAGAATGTCGTCGATGAAGACCACGACAAACCGATCGAGGTATGGCTGAAATATCCTGTTCATGAGAGCCATGAACACTGCTGGAGCATTGGTTACACCGAAAGGCATAACCAAGAACTCATAGTGGCCATACCGACATCTGAAGGCCGTCTTCTGCACATCCTCGTCTCTGACTCTGAGCTGATGATAGCCTGACCTGAGGTCTATCTTTGAGAACCACCATGCTCCCTTGAGCTGATCAAAGAGGTCATCAATCCTCGGTAGCGGATACTTGTTCCTCACTGTCACCTGGTTCAGGCGACGATAGTCAACACAAAGTTGCAAGCTCCCGTCCGCCTTCTTGGCGAACAATATCGGGGAAGCCCAGGGTGAAACACTGGGTCGGATGAACCCCTTGCCCTGCAAGTCCTCCAACTGTACCCGTAGCTCTCGAAGATCGGCGGGGGCCATCCGATATGCTGGAGTGGATATCGGGGCTGTCTCGGGGTACAAGTCAATATAAAAGTCTACCTCTCTGCGAGGAGGTAGCCCTGGAACATCTTCAGGAAAAACGTCCGCAAACTGATCCACCACTGCAGGAAAACCAGGACTCCGCACGTCAACTGCTCCAAGGATGAGGCTAGCCAACTGATGAGTAATGGGTTGTCCTCTCCTCCGCGGATGTCCATCCTGTGCTGCTAAGGCTCCCTTCTCGCCGATGAAGGTGAACCTGCTCCCGTCGGTGCGTACACATCGCACCTTGCGCCTAAAACAGTCAATCTGTGCATGGACCGTAGATAGCCAATCCATGCCCAAGATGATGTCGTAAGGCCTCGACGCTGCTACAAGAAGATCCCAGCCGAAGCTCTCACCTCCTAGAGTAAGCTCACACTGCCGGCACCAGTGCGTAATCGTCGAGTCTGCTCCCGTAGGAGTCTCTATCCGTAAGGATCGAGCCAACGGCTCTGTCGGAATCTCCGAGCTCCGAACAAGGGCAGCGGCTATGAAAGAGTGACTCGCTCCTGTGTCTATAAGAACTGCAGCAAGGGTGGAATAGACACAGATAGTACCTCGAATCATCTCGGGTGCGCCGTGGTCGTAGGCCTCTGCTGCCTGGAGCTGTGCCTGTCGCTGCCCGCCAGCTCCCTGTGGTCGGGGTGGACCTCCTGGTGGTTGTGGTGGTAGAGCCTCAAAGCGTCGCCCTCCACCGGCTGCTCGTCCAGCTCCTCTGCCTCGTCCGCCACGGTCGACCCTCTGCCTCTGCCTCGGTGGTCCATCAACTGACTGTTGCTCCTCGTCACGGCGGGTCGGGCAGTCGCGAGCCATGTGGCCCTGCCCGCCGCACGAGTAGCACTGTCTGCCTCTCGTAAGACTGGCTCCGCGCTATATTTCCCGCACTGCTGAGCCAGTGCCCTGAGATCGTCTGCCTGAAGGTCTGGTCTGTCTGGACCCCTGAGTCATCCGTCGACTGCCTGCTGCAGATGACTCTGCCACGTGCCGCCCCGCGGTGGGTCTCTGTGCTGGTGTAGACTCAGCAAGGAAGCTCTCGATCAGAAGGGCCCGCTCCAGTACTCCTGTCTGAGTCGGTATGCTGAGGGAGATCAGCGATGCCCTGATCTCGTGTCTCAAACCCTGCTCGAAGGTCCGGGCCCGGAAGAATGGGTCTCGTACCATGTCGGTCGAGTAACGCGAGAGATCGGTAAATCTCGCCGAGTACTGAGCGACTGTCATGCTGCCCTGCCGCAGCTGTAGAAGCTCCTGGATACGCACCGCACGAAGGGTGGCTGGGACGAACTCCGAGCGGAAGAGGCTCTCAAAGTCCGTCCAAAGTAGAGATGCCTCATCGTGCACCTGGAGCATCAAGCTCCACCATCGTCCTGCTGCTGCGTGTAGTAGGCTCGCAGCGAGGATCACCATGAGGTCTGCTGGTGTCCTCACTAGCCTAAACACTCGAACCACTGCCTCCAGCCAGTCCTCTGCTGCCTGGGGATCCGTCTCCCCGCGAAACCTGGGCGGTCGCTGGCGCTGAAACTCATGCAGTGCGCTGAGGCGACGTGCATCGTCAGCGGCTGCTACTGGAAGCATCGGGGGCTCGGTGGGTAAAGCTACCGCCGGTGCCACTATTGGCAAAGGGCCATGCACCGAGGCCTCGTCGCTCGGTGGGCTGTCGTCTCGCTCGACTCTCGGAACCCTAGCTGGCTGTCGTCGTGGGGCCATCCTGAAAAGGAAACAGGTTCGCCGCAGTTAGAACAGTATACCTGGTGAGCTGATATAAGTAATCACAAAGAAAACTTTGAAACACACACGCAAACAATGTTTTCGTTCATTAAGTCGGAAATCAGAAGTCAGGGTCCTGGTGTACGGATACGTCGGCCGCCGCACCAACACTGGACTCCCTGGACTGATAACCACCCTCAATACGCTAAACATTATTGCTTCACATAGAAAAGATCAGAGTTCGCGGTAGAACCGAACTCCTCTGATACCAATTTGTCACGACCCGCCCTCGGGGTCCGTGCCGTGACTACCCCAAGCCCGCCTTCCATAGGCCAGGGGTTGGCGACTAGCACCAAGGCGTAAATCCCGATAAAAAGGGAAGGCATTGCCTTTGAAAAGTAAACAAACACCACAGAGTAAGAAAGCGGAAAGTAAATACTAAACAAAAGCAGAGTACAACTGAAAGTGCGGAAAAGTAAATGGGCCAGAACAAACCCAAAACTGAAAGTAAAGTACAACTCGAAAGGGAAAACAGCAACAGAAAAGTAAATGCCACTACACCGAGCTGTCCACTGGAAATCCCACCTGAAGGGTGGGTACAGATAGCTCCTCTGCTCCACGGGTCCCGCCGTCCGCTCCGAGCACGCCCCGCCCAGTGGTCCACCTCCGGGTACCGTCCCGCTCTGCAAGCCTCAGCTAAGGTCAACGCTTTCCGTCATCTGCAACCAACACAACGTAGTGCGGGCAAAGCCCGTGCAGGGGTGAGTATAAGCTACTCAGTAGGGACCCCGAGACACCTGAAGGTCTCTCAAATCCACAAAGGATAAACCACGAAGAAAAGTAACAATCACGAAGTAATAACCGACACTGCTTAGGTATATGCCCATACATATACCTAAGTCATCAATTCAAATACGCTCCAACCTCCGAGCCCAAGTACAACTCAGTCCACACAGGAAAGCAAAACGTAATCCACATAGGATTGCACAACACAATCCACACAGGAAAATAACAGGATTCAGCTCACACAGGTATACTTCTTCAAGGACGATAAAGATGATCACTGATCCATCTAAGCCGTCGGACCCACGAAGGATCGATAGATAACTAACCCCCGCAATGACCCACACAGGATCGGGCCCACACAGGACCTGTAGGCGCTGGCTCACACAGAACCGCTGAGCGCAAGGACCCACACAGGATCGGGCCCACACAGGACCTCTAGCACTGATCCACGTAGGATCGCTGAGTGTTGAAGTCGTCGTCGTCGAATCCACACAGGATCTCTGTACTGTCGTCGTCGCAGTCACAGTAGCAGTAGTAGTCGTAGCAGTCGCAGCCAGCACTAGGGTTCCCGCACACAGCAAGCTCGTTCGGAGGGTCCGCTCCACGAGCCGAGAGGCTGATACATCAAATGTCACAAAGACTAGAGTTGATGTATCCAAAAGTTCCGTATCGTCAAAAGGAACTCAACGCAACAGACGGCGCGTCGATCGGACGCCCGGTCTGAGAGTTATTGGCATTTTCGTCTCTGGGGCCCAGTTGGTTTTTAAGGCAAAACCAACCCGACCGTACTTCACCTGCGTCCAAACCTCGGGAGGAGTATTCCAAAAGACCCGTCTCACTAAGAGGAACACAACGCGACTGACGGCGCGTCAATCGGACGTTCGAAGCTCAAGATATGAGCGTTTCCGCTCCGAAGGCCCGGTTGGTTTCGTGAACGAACCAACCGGGCCGAACTCAAAGTAAACCGAAACCTTGAGTGCGATATACCGAAACGACCGTCTCGATCCAAGGATCGCGTTTCCGCATACGGTTCATCATTCGGAGGTCTGAGGCTCAAGATATGGGCCAAAAACCGATTCTGGTTCGAAACGGGGGGGTCCGGGTCCGGGCCGACCCGGCCCGACCCCCCCCTGGGGCGGTCCGGCGGCGGCGGCCGGCGGCAGGGGCCGGCGGCAGCGGCCGGCGGCAGCGGCCGGTGGCGGCGCGGCGGCGTGGCGGCGCGGCGGCGCGGAGGCGCGGCGGCGCGGAGGCCGCGGGGGCCGCGGCGGCCTGCCGCCGCGAGGTGGGCACGCGGGGGGCTAAGCCCCCGCTGATTGAAGGCGGCGCGGCCTTTGTGCCGCGCCTTTGCAACAAAACGGCCCCCACGTGGGGGCCGGTTTTGGAGAATAAACCGGGGGGCTGCTGCCCCCCCCCCCCTTCATGGAACTGCCCCCCTCTTAAAGAGGGGGGTTTTATATGATGGCCGGGGGATTAATTCCCCCGGTTTTAATGCCTTCCGGCCGGCCAGCTGGCCGGCCGGTTTTCTCCAACGGGACCGGAAATTCCGGTCCCCCCTTCGGCTTTCGACGCCGGCGGCCCGGCCGCCAGTCTTCTCTTCCCGCCGCGGCCCGGAACCGGCCGCGGTCTCCTCCTCCCGCCGCGGCCCGGTACCGGCCGCGGTGTTCGTCGTCCGGCGCGGTGCGACGGCACCGTGCCCCTTCGCCGTGCCTTGATTTCTTTCAACGCGGCGCGACGGCGTCGCGTTCTTGAAGATTCTTCCTCGGCGTGGCGCGACGGCGCCACGTAAAATAGTTGCACGATTATCCTCGTGGTGCGACGGCACCACGCCACTTTGCTTCCACCCGCAAGAATAAACAACAAGATCGATGGAGGGGGTTCGGCCGTGTTCATGCGGTCCGGCCCCCTCACGTTAAAATAATAACGCAACTTTAAATAAATCAAAGCCACACGTTAGACTTTCTAAATTCACGATCAGGAATAAAAAAAAATTAAACCAAAAAGAAATCAACAACCCCTACCTTGGTATAAGGTTCGAAGATTTGTCTACGTTCCGCGGAAGACGACGTCGCGGAGGTCGGGCGTCGCGGTCGTCGTTCGTCAAATCCGTTGACGAAGGGATGCGTCCGATGCGATACGTCGTTGGCGAAACTTCTCAAGTCGACGAAGGAAAACCGAGGAGGAAGCGGTGTCTCCCTTTCTTTGACGTGGAGAGAAGATAGAACGGCGTGTCTGTGTTCTTCGCGTTCTTCAAGGAGGAAGATGAAGTTCTTCAAAGTGTAGAACTCTTCTTCTCTCAAATCTCCACACAACACAGCAACTCCCAAAATAAAATAAGCTACACCTTATTTTATTTTCACTTTGCCAACTTTTCAAAATTTCAAAAGTTGAATTCAACACATTAATTAAAATCTAGAGTTGTCAAAAATTAAATGAAGAGTTAAGTTGGCAAGAATTAATGTAGGGGAGTGTCACATAAATTAAGAGGGGGTTTAGAGGGGTTAGGGAAATTGAAAAGGTGGGGGCTCGTGTGGGCCCCACCTCCCTCATAACCACACATGGGAAGTTGGGTGGTTGTGGGCCCCACCAACAACTTCCCATGAGAGAGTCTAACCACCACGAATAAAATAAAATTCAAACAAAATTTTATTTTACTTATCTTATAATCCCCAAAACTAACTTTCAACCCACAACAAACGCAACTCCCGAAAAGGTCTCTTTAAGCGAATATCGGCGCTGCGAGTTCATCGGTGCCCTCGGATTTCAATTCCGAGCACCGAATCAAAAGTTAGGAATTCCCGCTCGTTCGTTCACTGAACGTACCCGAGCCAAACTTCAGAAATTGATTCCGGGCACTCCGGGCCTCGGAATCAGGTGCCGTCTGAAACCGCGCTCTTGTAAAATTCTAAAGAAAATTAAGAAAAAATTTCCCTTGAATTTTACAGGTATTTACACACTATTACACATACTATAGGGTAGTTTCACATTTATAATTATTTGTGTGATTTGGGTGATTCAATAAAGGTAATTACTCACTCTGTTTTATATCATTTATTTACTTGTGAATTGAAGCTGAAATGAGTAGTGATGAAATTAGAAAATAGAGATACTACATACCTTAACCGAGTCCATTAATATGTACTTTTTTGGTTATGGGACAAGATCTTTACTCTAGATTTATACATGTTTTATATAGAGGATGATCAAAAAAGTTCTCGTTATACCATCATTCTTGGAAGATCCTTCCTCATAACATCCAAGAAAATTATAAATTTACATGATGGTAAACTTTTAATGGATTCTATAGATGATATCGTAAGATTTAACATTTTATATTCCAATACTATTTTATTTATCTTTATATACCTCCCAACCAATATTTTTATTTTTCTATAAATAATTATTTTCATCCTTTTTCAAATTTGGGTCATTCAATTCTTAGATAGACGAGGATTTGTTCTAGTTTAATTTTCCAAATAATTTCACACTTTTTTCTCATGATCAAACCACTCTAATTTCTAATTATTTTACGGATCCTTTTTCTTATTCTGAACATGTAATATTTAATTATGTAATGGATAATAAATTTTTCTATATATTTGAGGCATTATTAAATTATTTTAATGATGTTTATTCATACCTCAATATTTATTGAACATGTATTTTAGTTCCCATATTATTTTAATCAATACAAACTCACCAAAACTAGAAACCAAACAATTTCCACCAAACATAAAATATTAATACATATTGAATGATGAAAAATTTCCTGTAATAATTACTAATAATATATTACCAAAATAAGAATCGCAAATATAAAATCCTATATATAATACTATTATTGTAGTGGGTTGGACCTCAGTGGAAATAACATAAATTATCACCTCTATTTTTATTCATAAGATTCTCTTAGAGGATGAGACTAAATTTGTTAGATAATCAAAAAATATAATTAACCCAAAATTACTATATGTTCTGAAGAAGTAGGTTGAAATTTTTTGGAGGCGTGTATCATTAACCCTATTTATGACTCTCAGTGGGTCAGTGTTGTCCACATTGATTCAAATAGAAATGGGTTCACTGTTATAAAGAATGAAAATGATGAGTCAGTTCTTGTGAGAGTACAAAATATTTAGAGAGTTTGAATAGATTATAGGATACTGAATCAATCCAATTGTGAGGACCAATTCCCCTTCAATTCATTAACTGCGTGCTTAAGAGACATTCTAGTAGGAGTCATTATTACAACATGGATGGTTTTTCTAGATTCTTTTAGGCTCTCATTACAGTAGTGTGCTAGGATAAGACAATATTCACCGAAAAATTACATACATTATCTAATCTAAGGATTCCATTTGGATGCTGTAATTCCACAGGTACCTTCTAGTGATAAATGAATATTTTGTTTTCTAATTTAATTTATACTTTTATAAATGTATTTATGGAAACTTTTATTGTATTTTTCTATTTATTAATGACTGTATCTTGATTTTTTGTAATGTCGTGCATCATTTCATTTAGAAAAATAAGGTTTTTAACATTGAAAAAAAACATGTCATTATAGATACGGAAATTTAACTAGTTAAGGTAGTGTCAAATAATATAGTTAAGGTTGATAGATATATGGTTGGTATTATTACTTCCTTTACATATACTACTTGTGAACAAGATGTTCGATTATTCACAGACATGGAAGTTTTTATTGATTCTTCATGATAGATTTTAGTAAGATCACTCAACCATTATATTGGTTTGTTCAAAAAGATATTTAATTATTTTTTAATGTTTCATAGAGGGAATCAATAGATGAGATAATGAAGTGTGTTACCTTTCCACTGATCATACATCCCTCATGGTGGGAGATTTTGTTCGAGATTATGTGTGACACATCCATATTAATAGTTGGAGTACTATTATCAAAGAGGGTGGAGGAGTGGTTCACATGTGATTTTCTATGTTTCAATGAAATTTTATTCAACACAATAAAAATAAACATCCATAGAAAATGATTTTTTTACTATCATATTTTCTTTATATAAATTCCATTCTTATTTATGAAGGTATAAGGTGGTTGTTTTTTCTAATAATATAGCTCTAAGTTCTCTCTTGAAGAATCTACATGAAAATCTGAGACCTATAAATTGGATAATCCTTCATTATGAATTTGATATTTGAAAATTGATTAGGGGGGTTTATATTACTTGATGGCAGACCAGATGAGTTGGATCACTCACATGCTAGAGGATGGCACCTTGGACTCTGTACAACATCAGGACACTTTTCCTGATGAGTATCTTTATGAATTGTAATGTATACATCCTTTTTATGATGATTTATTTAACTATATTATAATCTATAAAATACCTGAAAATCTAAAGAAACAAAAAATCCAAAAATTGAAAATTTATTCTAGTTATTATGTGTTGGATGACATGTACCTTTAGCACATGTATAGTGTCCATGTTTTTTTATATATATCCTTGATAATGAGTTTGAGTATGTTCTAAATTAATTTCATACACTTGCTTTTGGGAGAAACTTACCATAATGAATATCTAGGAAGGTCTTAGACTCATTTTTATATTGGACTATTATAGTTTCTGATGCCCATGTGTATTTTAATTCATACCCATGTTTCCAACACAATGGTAACATTAGTACGAGATAAGATATTCCTCAATGACCCATATTATAATGAGATATTTTTTATGTTTTGGGAATCACATTTATGGGTCCATTACAACGATAATTTTATGTATACCCATGTTATTGTTAATTATGTTAGAAATTTGTTGGAGGCTAATGTCACTACGATTGATGATTATCATGTTGAAGTGTATATTTTTAGGTCATGGGTTTTTTATAGGTTTGGAATATCAAAGGAAATCATCAATGAGAAAAGGTCACAAATATTAAATAATAATTTGGATTCCCACCTTCTTAAGTATGGGGTGACACATAAAAAAATTTATTCCATTCCACCAGGTCACACCTAAATTTACCCAAATTCTACGGGTTAAGTGATCGCTTGCAGTGTAGCTTGGGTAATCGAATCCTTTGGGACCTAAGAAGAACATATAGACACATAATCTAAAGATATGAATTTTTGGATATAAAATGGACAACGTGGGTTTTTTTAGGATTGGTTTAAAATATAACTAAAATATATATGTTAATTCAAATTAAGATAACATGATTTGATACAAGGATATTGTTTGGGGTGGATTTGATGAATTCCATTTTTAATTATTTTAGTTTCATTAACTTGAGAAAGATTCAATTAATGAAGAATATCACAAGGATTGGTGTCAATAATTTCACAAACTAAGGAAATGGTATCAATGTTATATGAAGAAGAATAGAATAAGTGAATAAGAAGAACTATTATTAAAAACAAAGGTGATTCGAAGAACTTACATGAGAAAAAATAACATTACAAAGGCAAATAGGCACAATAACATTACAATGAAAACAAAGCTTGAAGATACCAAATTAATATACCCATACTACCTTAAATAAAAGTTTAGGAAGACTTTGGATTATCCAACATCATTCCATGTCCCTTTAATTAATTTTTATGGGCCTAGGTGTGTGGAAAATTAATGTAGAGGATACTTCTCCACTCTTAACCCGAAGTGGAAGCCAACATGAATCCACTGAAAAGAGGAACAACAGGGTCATTCTATATGGAT
This sequence comes from Viscum album, assembly GCA_963277665.1. NCBI lineage: Eukaryota > Viridiplantae > Streptophyta > Magnoliopsida > Santalales > Viscaceae > Viscum > Viscum album. The sequence goes on along the minus strand of OY728119.1, from coordinate 170,541,237 downwards.
GAATTAGAGTGTACAATAAAAGTATAAAATGGATCCCCAGATGTCCCCTAATATATTTTAAAATTTCAGTTGAAAATATTTTGTGCTTTGAAAGATATGATTTAAATGGTATGTTGTTGTTCTGGGCCGCAGAATCTAGCTGAGAATTTCATCTTCAAATTGGGCCACCTAAAAATCTGATAAAACATCCAAATTATCTTTGGAAACTATTAAATGAAATTTTTCCCATGAAATCCTACATCTCCAGTTAAATTTTGAGAATTCTTGGTCTTGAATATTTTCCTCTACAGTACTTTTATTGGGTTGATTTCTAGTTCACTTCGTCCAAAATGTTGTTGGTTCAAGGCCCACTTTAGTGGTCTTTCAATTTGAATATTCAAGTGATCCAAAAGAAAGAATTGTTACTAATATCATGTGAGATATTAAAATAAAATCAATACCATTTTTTAGTATTTATTCAAATATGTACCATGTAATAGTGCACATTAACAAAAAATTACAATCATAGTGTGAAATAATGACCAAATTGTAAAATGAACAAAAACGGTTTTTATGAATAGCAAAACACATGAATATTATAATATAAACAATGAATATTATCCTATTTCATTGGATAATCACACCCCAAACTAGATTTCTGTCATTCCAGAGAAACATATATCAAATAAATATGAAATTCGAATTCCCTTTGCTAAAAAAGTTTTAATACACATTATGCACCCAAATATCTCATACCAAAAAAATTATGAAACCCAAAAAAATAATTTAAAAAATATATATGTAGATAAATATCCCATGGAAAAGCCCATTCCTTTGTTCAAATTCATTTCCAAATTTAATCTAATTTCAATTAATCATGAGGAAGTATTGTGTATCCCAAAAGACTTGGGGGTTCATCTTTATTAATGGGAGAAAAGATGGAAGTGATAGGAAGATTCTAATTTTAATGTTAATATGAGTATTCATTTTTCCTATATTTTGTATTTTTGTTTGTTTGTTTTTTTTCTGGAGTTATTCCATGGTAATTGAAATTGAACACAATCGAGTGAACCCATGTAGAAAGACATTGTCGATGACTCCCAGGCTCAAAGACCTTAAGGCGCCAAGTGATGCTCACATACTAAAGAATCATATAGAGTTTAATCAATCAAAAACAAATTCAAAATACCTAAAATAGAGATAGAATTTCAAAATATGGTCTATAAAACTATGGATTCATGATCCCCATGTGCCGAAAGCTACACATTAGTTCAATCCATTATTTGACGCACAATTGATATTTGTGAATTTTTTAGAATATTCATTTTAAAATTAAAATGATAACCAAAACTATTCTATTTATTATGGGACACAAAAACTCAAACTAATATCCCAAAATTTAGTGGACTTGAATTGGTTTTTTTATTAATTATTTTGATATATAAACGGTGAAAAATCACATCAGAGAGCCGTACTTTCCAAAATCTATGCACATTAACTTAAACATTCATTAAAATTAGAATAAAGGAATGAAACATTATTTGATATCAAATTTCCATGTTTGAAATGAGTTTTATCAAGTTCATGGTTATTGAAGTATTTCCTTCTACACATTTTTATGTAAACAAGTCAATTTTTTTATTTCATATCCCCCCAACATAGAATAAAATTGTCCCTAGTGTTTAAAAAAACTAATAATGGGGTATGGGAGAGGAGTTAAAAGAGTACATTGAAAATTAGAGTCATGGAATGAAGTCGCCTGGTTGTTGAAGTTGAAATCATGTTCCCTAGTCTCCCATCAGTCCTGGGTTAGAGTCCCCATGGCTTCGCTGAATGTGACAGGATTTTCCCCATGACCTACGATGTTTCCTTTCAATTTGTATTATTGTTTTGTATTTTTCTTTTAAACTAAAAACACCTAAAAATAAAATAAAATAAATTGATGGTATATGGTCTTAATTGTATATTTATTCTCATGGTGTTACTCAGGGATCAAACCACATGACACAGATGAATATGGAACTCACCTTTAATTCCTATTCATACACCTAATAAAAGAACATGTCTACAGTATATGGTAATATCATATTCCGATTTTTTTTCTTTTATCCAACAAAAACATAAAAATAATACAAACTGACGATACATTGCATTCTTTTTAAATTTCTGGTTAAGGTATTACTTAGGGATCACATCATGTGATACGGATAAATATGGCACTCCCCTTTCATACACATCCATACTCATAATAAAAGATCAGGTCAACAGTATAATTTACCATCATATTGAAAAAAAATTAAATATCAAAATCATTCATTAATCCTATTTTAAAAATAATGATGAATCACAATTATTGGAAACATGAAAACCACAGGTTTCCTCCAGGGAAAAACTTTTGTTTAACATTGCTAGCTCAACTTGAACCCCAAAACATAGCCAATACCATATTTCAACATGTTAAGGATAATATGTTTTACCATATCCAGTAGATAGTGACTGGTTTTATATTGGGATAGGTAGGATGGTTTGGAAATTGATTCAAGAAAAACCATATTAATCTAAGTGAATAAGCCAATCCCATGAAAATCAACAAGGTTCCATCTAATTACATTTTTAATACTGATGAAGTCAATAAGGATAATTTTATAATCATTAGAATTTATAGAGTATGAAATGAAAATTGATTTTTTTTATCCCCAATGATGGAAGACTTGAGATAGGATGTATGGAACTTGAATTTTATCTTAGTATGTCTAATAAATTCCAACATAGGTTGGGACTTTCAATCAAACTCAATTTCATTTTCAAAATATCTCAACTGAATTAGTTCTTTTTGAACACAATATTCAACCACCAAATTGAACATATTTGTTTTAGTAATGGACATGGACTTGATGTTTTTTATTTCACCCAATGGTTCCGTTATTTTTGGTTCTGAAAAATCATCAATGGTGCAATATTCAGGATACTCAATGCATAATGTAAAATTTCACTCTTGTGAATCCAAAAACTCAATTTAATATTGATTTAATGACCCTTAAATAATTACTCAATATTATTCATATATACCAAATAAAAATGTTGGTTCTTCAACAATTTCATGAGTGGTTGTTTGGAGAAAATATTCTTATATCAGTGATGGGGAATGAACAATCTTAGTGGGAATGGGTTCCATAACCATTTTAATGATTTGTAGTTATAATATTAATGATGAAACTTAAAAATTCATTTTATCCCTTTGGTCCCATATTTTTCAAGATTTTTTTTGGGGATTACACTGGTTAAGAGATTTTACATCATGGAATTCCTTAATATTTATCTCATTAACCATTATAGAGAGGCATAAAAATTTATCCTTTAAATATTCATCATCCTAATAATTGTACATGTCATCAGGTGTGTGTTAATCAATCAAGGATTGATCAATGATATTTACTAATTTAGGGGCTTCCCCATATAGATTTTACATTTTATTCCAACATGGGTTTTTGACATGGTAATTTAGAAGATACTCCATTAGAGAAGATATAAATTTTGATTCTAGATTCTTAGGACAAACACAAACATAAAAGGGTAAATATAAGAGATATGGGGTGAGAATAGAGAATGTGAGGTGAGAAAAGGATGGGAGTGTCTATGATAACTTACTTAGGTCCCTGTAAATGGTGCCAAAATTTGGCCTCTCCCAAATTTACCCAAGATCTAAGGGTTAACCAGTCTCTTGTAGTGTAACATAGGATCTCTAATCCCTAGAGAACTATAAAGAACCTATAGACACATAATCTAAAGAGATGTATTATTGGATATAAAGTGGAAATCTTGGGTTTGTTTTAATATTGTTTTATTAGAGCACAATGAGATCTATGTGAATTTAAATTATGATAAAATGATTTGATTTTAGATTATTTCTTGGGTTGGATTGGATGAACTTGTTTTTTAACGATTTCAATTTCATTAACTCAATAATGATTCATTTAATGAATTCAAACTAACCTCATCACTTATGGGTTAAAAACCTTAATTAACACATGATAATCACCTATACACTTGTAGGATAATTTTCAGGTGCACTCTAAGTTAAAGGAAATTATTAGCACATAAAAGTGGGGTGAATAAATTCCATAAGGAATGGGAAGAGAGAAAATCATAGAATAGGAGAATAAAAAATAAAATAAATTACTAAACATTTAGAGGGTGAGAAATAACATCCAATCAAGCCCCCTGATACTCCCTTTGATCATCCCATAAAACAGTTATCCCTCCATTTATTACATTTTCTCAATGGAAGCAGAAATTAGACTCATAAGGGCGTAATTGAAGATGTGAAAAAAACAAAATAATGATCACCCCACCGTCATGTGAAGAATATCACAATGTTTGTTGTGAATAAGTTCACACTTTAAGGAAACGGTATTAACATGATATAAAAATAAAATAATTAGAAAATATGTAGAACTTTTATTAAAAACTAAGGTGATTCGAACAACTTACTTGAGAAAGAATAACATTACAAAAGAAAATCGACATAATAACATTATAATGAAAAAAAATATCCAAGATCCCCATATACTCAGCCAGTATATCCTTAGAAACGTTTTTAGGAATCCTTGTTTCAATCCCTCTTCTTTACATTGCACTTTAAGTAATTATGGTGGGCCTAGGTGTGAGGAAAATTAATGCAGATGAGACTTTTCCACTCTTAACCCAAAGTGGTAGCCAGCTTCCATCAACCTAAACGATGCACCCAACTAAAATTATAGATGGATAATTTTGAGTAGTACATAGAAGTATGAAATGGATCCCCGGATGTACCCTAATTGTTTGTAAAATTTCAGTGTAAAATATTTTGTGGTTTGTGAGAAATGATTTTAATGGTGGGCAGTTTTTCTGTGTTATAGAATCTAGCCCATAATTTCTCCTTCAAATTGAGAACCCTATAACTCCATTAAAAAGTCTTAATAATCTTGGTACACTATTTAATGAAATATTACCCATGATATCTTCTATTATCATTTAAATTTTTAGAATCATTGGTCTTGAATCATATCCACTATAAAACTTTTATTGGGCTAATATACAGTTCACTTCATCCAGAATGTTGTTGGGTCAAGGCCCACTTTGGTTGTCTTCTAATTTGAATGTTCCAGTTCTACATAAGCATGAATTGTTCCTTATAGCATAGGAGACCTGAAAATAAAATCAATACCATTTTGTTTTTTTTAGAGTTTTTCAAATATGTACCAAGTAATAGTCCACTTTAATAAAGAATTACAATAATAATGTGAAATAATGACCAAATTGTAAAACACACTAAAAATGGTGTTTAAGAGTAAGAAAACACATGAATAATATAACATAAACAATGAATATTATCCTCTATAATTATATAATAACACCAAAACTTCATTTTTTCAAGTCCCAAGAAAAATATATCTCAAAAATATGAAATTTGAATTCCTTTTTACAAAAACATTTTAATACAAATTGCTCACCCAAAGATCTCAAAACAATTTTTTTTTGAAATCCATAAAAATAATTTAAATCAAACTAGTTCCAGAGGCATATCTCAAGACTAAGCCCATTCCATTGTTCAAATTTATCCCCACATTTCATCCAATTTCAATTAATCATGATGAAGTGTTTTGTTTCATACCCATACATACTCATAATAGATGAACTGGTCAATAGTATAAGTTACAATTATATTCGTATTTTTTTATGTTTACCTACAAACACATAAAAATAAAATAAACTTGTGATACATTGTCTTCTTTTGAAATTTCATTGTATGGTATTACTTAGGGATCACACCATGTGGCATGGAAGAATACGGAGCTCCCCCTTCATACCCATCCATACTAATAAAAGAATAAAATGTCTACATTCTATGTTACTATCATATTCATTTTTTTAAATATAAAAATTATTTATTAATCCTCTTTGAATAAATAAGATGATTCATAATGATTGGAAACATGAAAACCCTGGGTTTCATCTCATTCATTTCTTTTGGTTAACGTCGCTAGCTCGACTTAAACCCCCCCAACTTACCCAATACTAAATTTCAACATCTTAAAGATTAAATTTTTACCACATACGTTAGATAATTATTTGTTCTCACTTGTTTTTAGAAGGAATGATTGTAAATTAATTCAAGAAAAATAATATAGCTCCTAATGAATAAGCCAATCCCATGAAAATCAAAAAGGTTCCATTCAATTTCTTTTTTAATCTTTATTTATACATCAATGAAACTTTTATTATCATTATAATTGAGAGAGGATGAAATGAAAAATGAATTTTCTTTGTTATCCCCTATTATGGAATACTAGACATAGGATGTATGGACCATAAATTTGAGCTCAGGATGGCTAACAGATTCAATCATAGGTTGGGAAATTGAATCAAACTCAATTTCTTTTTCAAAATTATTCAAAATAATTGGTTTTATTGGGACACAATATTACAACTCGAAATTGGACATATCAGTTTCAAGAATGGACATGGACTTGAAGTTTTTATTTCTCTCAATTGTTTAGTTATTTTGGGTTCTTAAAAATCATAAATGGAGCAATATTCAGGACACTCAATCCATGATGCCAAATTTCCATCTTGTGAATCCAAGAAATAAATTTTCTCTTGATTTAAAGACACTTCAAAAATGCCTTGATTTGCTTCATATATCACAAATATAAATGTTGGTTTTTCAATAATATCATGAGTGGTTTGTGGGAAAAACGATTCTTCTATCAGTGATGAGGAAGGAAAAATTTATGTGGCAATGCGTTCAAAAACTATTTCAATTCTTTGTAGTTTTAATATTAATGATGAAACTTCTGAATTCATCTTATCCATTTGGTCACACATTTTTTCATGAAGTGGATGGTTATTAGCCTATATAAGATCTTGTACATTAGGTAGTTCCCTAATATTGTTCTATTAAACCATTATAGAGAGGATGGAAACTTATCCTTTAAATATTCATCATCCCAATAATAATACATGTCATATGGTGTGTGTTAATCAATCAAGAGTTAATAAAATAAATTTAATAATTTATGGGCTTCTAAATATTTATTTTACACTTTATTCTATCATTGGTTTGTAACATGGTAAGTTTAAAGATACTCCATTAGAGAAGACATAATGTTAGATTCTAGATTCTTAGTACACACACAAACATAAAGTGGGTAAAGATAAGAGAGATCGAGGTGAGAATAGATAATGTAGTGTGATAAAAGGATGATAGTTTTTATGATAACTTACCTAGTTCCCTAATAGTAGTGCCAAGATATGGTCTTACCCAAATTTACCCAAGTTCTAAGGGTTAAGAAGTTTCTTTTTATTTTATCTAAGGTTGTATAATCCTCATAGACCTAAGAAGAACCAATAGACACATAATCAAAAGAGATGGATTTTTTGGATATGATGTTTCCAACATGGGTTTTTATTAATATGGTTTTAAAAGAGAACTAATGGATATATTTGAATTCAAATTATTATAAAATGAGTTGATCCTAGATTATTTCTTGGGGGATTAGATGAATTCCTTTTTTAACGATTTAAATTTCCTTAACATGAGAAGGCTTCATTCATTGAGTTAAAACTAACCTCACCACTTAATGTTTAAACACCTTCATAAACACATGATAATCACCTATAAACCATTAGGATAATTTTAATTAGAAATACAAGTTAAAGGATATTATTATCACATAAAAGTGGGGAGAATAATTTCAATAAGGATGAGGGAGAGAGAAAATCATTGAATAAAAGAAACTAAAATAAAAGAAATTAGTAAACATTTAGTGGGTGATAAATAACATAAAATCCATCCCCTTGTTACACAATTGGTTCAACCCATAAAATATATATCCCTCTATTGATGAAATGTTCTCAATGGAAGTGGGAAGTAGACTCAGAAGGGAGGAATTTAAGAAGTAAAAACATCAAAAATAATGATCACTCCATTATTTTGTAAAGAATATCACAAGGTTTTGTGTGAAAAAGTTAACACTATAAGGAAGAGGTATCAATGTGATATTAAGAATAATATAATAAGGGAAGAATAATAAATTTTATTAAAAACTATTGTGATTTGAAAAAATTAAATGAGAAAGAAGAATATAACAAAGTAAAATCTGCATAATAACATTACAATGAAAACAAAGCTCCAATATCCCCAAATACTAAACCAATAATACCTTAAATATACATTTAGGAAACCTTGGTTTGATCCCCCATCTATCCAAGTCTCTTTAATTAATTTTTGTGGGCCAAGGTGGGTGAAAAATTAATAAAGATGAGACTTTTCCATTCTAAACCCGAAGTGGAATCCTGCTGGCATAAACCAAAAAGAGGTATCGAAATTACATTCTAGATTGAAAAATTTGACTTGGACATATGAGGTTGAAATGGATACTATAAAAGTTCATCCAAATACATATTGTGATTTTTGAGATATAATTTAAATGGTGTGATTTTTTTCTGGGCCGTATAATCTGGCCTATAATTTCGTCTTCTAATTGGGATTCTTGGAACTCCATTAAAACGTTCAAATATGTTTGGGAAACTATTGAATGAAATGTTCCCCCCAATATCCTCTATCTTTAGATAAATATTTAGAATAATTGGGCATGAATATTTTATTAAAAAGTAATATTATTAGGAAGATGTCCAGTTCACTACGTCCCGAATGTTATTGTTTCAAGGACCACATTAGTGGTCTTCTAATTTGAATCTTTAAGTGCTCCAAAAGAATGAATGGTTTTTTATAGAATTAGAGGACTGGAAATAAGATCAATACCAATTTTTATTTTAGGATGGGTTCAAATATGTACCAATTAATAGTGTACTTTAACAAAGAATTACAATTATAATGTGAAATAATGTTCAAATTGTAAAAAAAAATAAAAAATGTGTTTATGAATAATGAAACACATGAATATTATAATGTAAACAATGAATATTATCCTATTTCATTGCATAACCTCACCCTAACTTTATATTTTATATTTTTGAGAAAAATATATCTCTAAAATATGAAATTAGAATTCTCTTTTCCAAAAATATTTTAATACACATTTCTCACCCAAAGATCTTATACCAAAAAAAATTATGAAATCCGTCAAAATCATTTAAAACAAGCTAGGTCCATAGGAATATCCCAAACCAAAGATCATTAATTTTATCGAATTCATCACCACATTTCATCCAATATCAATTAAGCATGACGATGTGTAGTGTGTCACAATAGATGGGGGTTTATCATTATTCATGGGAGAAAAGATGGAAGTGCTTGGTAGAATCAAATTTTAATATTAAGACGAGTATTCATTTTTTCTATTTTTTTGTTTTTTGTTTTTGTAATTTTTCCATGGTAATTGAAATTGAACTCAATCGAGTCAACCCATGTAACATGACTTTTCCGATGACCCCCAGGCTCAAAGTCTATAGGGAACCAAGTGATGCTCACATACTCAGGCATCATCTCAAGTTTACTCAATCAAAAATAAATTCAAATTACCACAAATAGAGATAAAACGGCCAACTACGGGCCAAAAAACTATGGAGTCATGATCCCCAAGTCCCAAAAGCCACACATTAGGTCAATCCATTTCTCTATGTGCAATTGATTTTTTTGAATTTTTTTACGAATACTTATGCTAGAATTAAAATGATCACCAAACCTATCCTATTTATTATGGGACCCCAAGAACTCAAAATAATACCCCACAATCTTGAGGACGTGCATTGTGTTTTTTTAATTAAATGGATGAAAACATAAATGGTGAAAAAACAAATCGAACAACCACACTTTCCAAAATCTATGCACATGAACATAAAATTTCATTAAATTTAAAATCAAGGCATGAAAAATTATTTGATATCCAATTTCAGAGTTTGAAATGAGTGTTATCACTTTCAAGGTGATGGAAATTTTTCCTTCCAAACATTTTTTAAGAATACAAAATCAATTTTTTTATTTCATCTCCCCTAATATACAATAACACTATTCCCAGTGATGAAAAAAATAGTAGGGGTATGGAAGAGGATTTCAAAGAGGAAAATGAAAAATAGAGTCATGGAATGAAGTCACGTGGTGTTTTATGTTGAAAGCGCATGCCCTAGTCTCCCTTCAGTCTGGGGTTTGAGTCCTTATGGCTTTACCAATTAGATGGGATTTTCCCCATGACCTTCGACGTGTCGTTTTATTTTTTTATTTTATTTTTGTATTTTTCTTTTTACCTACAAACACATAAAAATAAAATGAAATAAACTAATGATACATTGTCTTTATTTTAAATTTATGGGTAAGGTATTACTTGGGGATAACACCACGTGCCACGTATGAATATGAATCTCCCCTTTTATACCCACCTATACTCATAATATAAGAACATGTTAATAGTATAATGTACTATCATATTCAGATTGTTTATTCTTTTAACCTAATAACACCTAAAAATAAAATAAACTGAGGATACATTGTTTTCTTTAAATTTATGGGTAAGGTATTACTCAGGGATCACACCACGTGACATAAATGAATATGGAACTCCCCTTTGATACCCATTCATACTTAGAATAGAATAACAAGTCAATAGTCAAAGGTAATATCATATTAATGTTTTTTAAAATATCAAAATGATTCATTACTCCTATTTGGAAAATAAAGATGATTAATAATGATTGAAAACATGAAAACCACAGGTTTCCTCCCATGTAGTGCTTTTTTTTAATGTTGCTAGCTCCACTTGAACCCACAAACTTACAAAATATCAAATTTCAACCTATTAAGGATTATAATTTTTCCCAAAACCATTAAATAGTGATTAGTTCTCCATCGGGTTTGGAAAGAATGTTTGGAAATTGATTCATGTGAAATCATAAAGCTCCTAGTGTGTAAGCCAATACCATAAAAATAAAAAATGGTCCAGCCAATTGGTTTTGTAATATTTATTAAGACATCAAGGATAATTTTATTATCATTATAATTGAGAAAGGATTAAATTAAAATTGATTTTTTATCCCCTAGGTTGGAAAACATTATATAGGATTTATGTACCTTGATTTTGAGTTCGGTATGGATAAGAGATTCAAAAATTGGATGGGAATTTGAATGAAACTCAATTTCATGTTAAAAATTTCTCAACATAATTGGTTACTGTGTAACAAAATAATCAACCACAAAAGTGGACATATCAGTTTTAGGAATTGACATGGAGTTGAAATTTTTTATTTCTCCCAATAGTTCAATGATTTTTGGTTCTGAAAAATTATCAATGGAGTTATATTCAGGAAACTCAATCCATGATGTCAAATTTTCAATAAAATAAATTTATTATATATTTAAAAAACATTCAATAATTCCATGATCTTCTTCATATATCCCATGTCCAAAGGTCGGTTCTTCAACAATTTCTTGAGTGGTTTATGGGAAAACTCATACTTATATCAGTGATGATTAAGGAACAATCTTAGTGGGAATGGGTTCCATAACTATTTCAATGCTTTGTAGTTCTAATCATAAAGAAAAAACTTCCAAATTCATTTTATCCATTTGTTCACACATTATTCAAGAATTATTTGGGGATTATGCTCTATAAGAGCATAGACATCATGTAAATACCTAATATTGATCTCATCAACCATTCTAGCGAGGAATTGAAATTTAACCTTTGAATAATCATCATCCCAATGATTTTTCATGCCATTGGGAGTGTGTTAATCAATTGATGGTTGATCAAATAAATTTACTAATTTAGGGGATTCCCAATATTAATTTTTATTTTTATTCCATCATGGGTTTGTGGAATGGTAATTTAGATGATACTCTATTGGAGAAGATGGAATGTTGGATTCTAGATTATCAGAACACACACAAATACAAAGTGGTAAGGATAAGAGAGATGTGGGTGATAATATATAATGTGAGGTGAAAAAAGGATTCTAGTGTCTATGATAACTTACATAGGTCCCCAGAAATGGTGCCAAAATTTTCTCTCTCCAAATTTACCCATGATTTAAGGGTTATATAGTCGCTTGTAGTGTATCCTGGGTTGTCAAATCCTCAAATACCTAAGAAGAACCTATATACACATAATATAAAGAGATGGATTTTTTGCTGTAAAGGAGCTAACTATGTATTGTTTTTGTAACTCCCCGACCCCAGTTACCCAGAGTCAGTGCATTATTGCGTAGCATTGTCATGATCACAAAAGATCAAGTCTCGAAAGACCGATTAGTTTTGTAGCCTTGGAAACACTAGATACATTCATAAAACCTACATTACATAATAATGTGAAAAACTATAATAACATGGTCTCCATAGTCCACACTCATATCCTCTTCTGACTATCCCAACAGGTCATTCATAAAATACTTCTTCACATCCTGGAAAATATTGAAACATTGAAAGGGGTGAGCTCAGATGCACAGTAAGGATAACAATATTATGGAAGCTTTTATAAATAAACATTAACATTTAAGGCAATGTATACCTAAAACAAAAGCCTTTTTAAACTTGAACTTCAGCAGAATATGGAAAAAATGAAATTAAATAATGCCATTTACTTATTCACATTGATATTCTACTAGTCGAATAATCACATGCAATACCAATAACCACTTTCATAATGATGGAATGCATAATTCCAGACTATCATAACCACATAGCCAAGGCCTCGTGCCAAGACTACAAATAAGATTTTGTCAACGCCTCATGCCAAGACACTAGTTTATCTCATGAGACCTACTGATGCATCTAGGAGCTATAGCGGGCACCACCCGTCACTTATTAAGTTCAATGAATTCCTCATATGAACAGGTTTAAACATATCATACACCTAACATAATCATATTACAAAAAACATGCATAAAGGAAACATAACATTTCCACATTTCAATCACAAGATATCAATACAACACATTTATATAATAAAAACACTTGGAAAACCATTTTCAATACCAAAAATAAAAGAAAATTAAAACATGGTATTTATTTTTCTTTTAAACAAAGTTATGGCTTGTAGAGGAAAAAGAAGCCCAAATAATGGTCACAACGGCAGAGAAGTCATTGTCACCGCATACGTACGACAAGAAAAACATTCCTTTTTGTCATTTAGTAAAACACTTCATATAAAAATATTCCTTTTGAATAAACGTAAAAGTCAAAGGGGTTTATACACCATATAAAGGAAAGTTGTGTATAAAACCAAATTTGCCTCAATGAAAGGAGATTGAGACGAAGTCCCTTACAAAGATCATTTTTTTAAATAAAATAGAACTATTATGTGTATTCACTATAAGAACACATAAAGAAAGTACAAATACAATATAGGACATAATAATATCATGACATAATTTTAAAGTAGGAGATTAACCCATGGAACAGAAATTGGGTTAAGAAGTTCCCTTACCTCATGTCCGACTTGACTCGATCGTTCTTTAACATCCTGAATAATAAAATACAGTTAATTTATACTTGCTTAAGAACCTTTTTCAAGTTAATTATTCCTTTTATATCACTTATTACCATGTTATGAACATTATGTAATTATTTAAGTTAATAACAGTCGTTTTGTCGATCTTTGGTACTTGAGTCAAAAATAAACTTCTTATAATTACAAGTTGTTTATGTGGTAGAATATCCGTTATCTCCAGAATTATATTCAGGATTTAGATATCATATATATAATATATATCCAATATATACATGTATTTATAATATTTAGATGTAAGAAATGAAATGCACCGTTCATGGAGATGGTAAGTCGTACGTACGCATGAACGCTACTTTCATTTCTATTTCGTATTTAATGGAATGAAGTTATAATTATATAAAGGTATAATATAATTCCAGTATAATATAATGTATAATACCATTTACTCCACCCTCTATATATCCCACATATGGCATTAACGATTCAAATCACTTTGAGGGGGCGGTAGTCCGCACTTCCTAAAATGAAGATATCGCGTTTACCCATAATGGAAACCATAGAGGTATGCCATAAATGAAAAATACAGAAGCTTAAGTAAAATATAAACATATTATATATCATATATAAATATAGTGGCATCTTAATGGCCACCTTTTAAGGTGTTATATGAGTGTTTAACAATCATCGTTTCGTGAGGCAGAAATTCACCATCCACAGAAACAGTATGTTCTTTAAACATTATATGTAGATGTGTGTCAGTGTAGCTCGAATAATTCTTATAAAAACATCTTAGTATACTTATGATAATTTTTTTATTACAAAAGAAATGAATAACAAGAGTTTAGGGGGTTGGAGAAGCAAAATAAAATAAAATAACATAAGAGAAGACATTACCTTAAAATCGGGTAACTCTTTTTTGATTTGATCCAAAGGCTTCCTAGGGAAGACTTATGCCCAAAGTGAGTCTTATAGGAGTAATAGAGGGAAGTTTAGAGATTAATTGGTCAGAGTTTGGCCGAGCCAAAAGGCTTTGAAGGTGTGAATAAGGTGGTAGTGGTGGGGGCCTTTTATAAGAGGAGAGGAGGGGCACTCTTGGAAAGTCATGAAAGGTTACTTTATTATATAATGATTTTCAGATTTTAACGGTCCCACACTTATATATTTCGAGTATAAGGTGATAAGGGTTCGAAATATACTCATCCAATAGGTTTTTGACAAGTTTAAGTCTTAGATTTTACATTATCGTTTTATTTTATTTAAATTTTTAATTAATGAGGTAATCGCTGCATCATCATGGTGTCATAAATAATTTAATTTATTTAGTGTCTAAAAATTATAAAACAAATATCATGATTTAGGAAATCTTTTTATATTTCTAATGAATATTTATAGTAAAAAATATGACTTTTATAACCCCATTTAAAAATTATTTTAGTAAAACAACTCATGTTCATGACATTTTTATTTTAACATTAAATAAAAAGTGTTTAATGTCATTTTCCTTCCAAAGTGGCTTCATGGGGTCCCCAAGTTTACCAATGGATTGTATTGGTCGGCCATGACTCATCAATATGGGTATGACAAGTGTAAAGGTATTTTCATATTTTTATAATTTTATTTTTACCTTAAATTTCACTAATTACCTTTAATCGCGATTAATTAAACTTAAAAGTTACTATTCACCAAAAATTATTTTAATCCCATTGAATAAAATTTTACTTCCTAATGACAACCATGTATGTAAGAATTTTTAAAATCAAATCACAGAAGTGTTAATGTTTCATTTAAACGAAAAATCTGTTTTTTTAACTACCACTTAGTGGTTTCACTATTCATCAAAAATTGAGGTTTTTCAGAACAATCCCAAAATTTCACCCTAAGATATAATTGATATTCAAAATTCAAAAATGATGTCTATTTTAAAAAATTTCAAACATATAATTTGCATTAATTAATTTTATAACTAATTCCCGATGTCACAACAAATAACGTGTTTTTAAGAAACAATATATATCAAAAGAGTGACAATTGTTTATGTCTAATTTCAAAGTGAAATTAATTCTAATGAACACCATTGGATAAAATGGTAAAAATATATTCTAATTATACTTCAAAACCACTCAATATTATAATTTATCACTATAAATTATTTTGATTAAAAAATTTGTTTTTAAGTATTTTTCACTATTCATAAAAAAATTGGAAGTTCTCAGAAAATTACAAAAAATTCAACTTAGGATAATTTCGATATTCCGAATACAAAAACAAAGTCCATTTGAAAAGATAAAATTTATAAAATTTCAAAAATTAGGTATTACTATTCATAACGGCTACTTTGATTGGTTGTGGTGTGTGTTAGAACTCGAAGTTACGTACAACACACGATACTATATTATTAAAAGAGAAGTGTTCCGTGGAAGCTTGGGGTGTTACAGTTTTAATATGGTTTTAAAATATAACTATGATATATATGTGAATTAAAATTATGATAAAATATGTTGATCCTAGGTTATTGCTCGGGGTGGATTGGATGAATTCTTTTTTAACGATTTAAATTTTATTAACTTGATAAGGATTCATTCAAGGAGTTCAAACTAAACTCATCACCTACTGGTTAAACAACTTCACAAACACATTATAATCATATATATACTTATAGGATAATATTCTTGATAATACCATGGTAAAGGATCTTATTAGAACAAAAAAGTGGGGCAAATAAATTCAATACGGAAGAGGAAGAGTGAAAATCAATGAATAAAATAAAATAAAATAAATTAAATTAATAAAAATTTAGTGGGTGAGAAATAAAATCCAATAATTCCCCTTTCTACTCCATTAGATCAAACCATAAAAGAGTTATCCCTCCATTTATGACATGTTCTCTATGGGTGTGGAAAGTATACTCATAAGGGAGGAACTCAAGGAGTAAAAACAACTAAATAATGATCGCTCTTCTGTTGTGAGAAGAATATCATGAGGTTTGTTGTGAATAACTGCACACGATAAGGAAATATTTTCAATGTGATAAAAAGAATAATAAAATAAGATAATAAAAATAATTTTTTTAAAAACAAATGTGATTCGAACAACTTACATTAGAAACAAGATTGTTACAAAGTTTAATCGGTGTAATAACATTATAATGAAAACAAAGATAGAAGTTCCACAAATACTTCACCACAACTACATTAAATAGGATTTTAAAAAGCCTTGGGTTGATCCCCCAAATTTCCAAGTCTCTTTAATTAATTCTGGTGGGCCTAGGTTTGTGGAAAATTAATATAGAGAAGACTTTTACACTCCTAACCTAAAGTGGCAGCTAGCCTACATCCAACGAAAAGAGACGTCATCATGACATTATATGTGGATGAATTCGAGTGGGCCATTGAAGGATAAAATGAATCCCCAGATTTCACCTAATATCCTAGAAATTTCAGATGAAACTAAATTTTGGTTTGCGATATATGAGTTAAATGGTGGGTTGCATTTCCAGGCCGTAGAATCTAGCCGAAAATTTCATCTTCAACACGGGCCAACTAGAAATCAATTAAAACGTCAGAATTATCTTGGGACACTATTTAATGAAATTTTCCCCATTATATAATCTATCTTCAGATAATTTTTTAGAATCATTGGGAATGAATCTTGTCTGATGTAGTACATTTATTGGGCCGATGTCGAGTTCACTTCGTCCTGAATGTTGTTGGTTCAGGGACCACTTTGGTGGTCTTACAATTTGAATATTCAAGTAATCCAAAATCATGAATTATTACTTATAAAATTGGATACCTAGAAATAAAATCAATACCATTTTTTATTAGTTGTTAAAATATCTTCCAAGTAATAGTGCACTTTAACAAATAATTACAACCATATTGTGAAATAATGATCAAATTCTAATATCCCCAAAAAATTATGTTTATGAATAATAAAACAAATGAATATTATAATATAAACATTTAATATTATCATATATCATTGGATAATCACCACCCAAAACAAATGGCCACGCTAACATTTGGAACCTAGAGTTAAAATAGATTTTGGAGAGGACTGTGCAGAAGAAATAGAAAATATTTGAGCATGTGATTGGATGATGATCTTTGTGCTTATAGAATAGTGTTCAAGAATCCCATTAGTATATTACCATTCAATATTGTTTTTTAGAATCTCTATCATCTCCCCATGTATATTTAGAATCAAACATTTTGGGTGATGAAGAAGTGCATCATGGATTTAACATAAGATGGAGAATGAAGGAACCTTCAAATTTAAGAGCTCAAGGAGATCTGATTGTTATCATATGATGAATCGATGCTCTAAAAGGAGATGGAAAATTTAACCCCTGATGAGATAATATCAAAAATGGAATAACACAAGGGAGATAATGTTATTCCTTATAGTTCACTATTAAAGTTGATGCCCAGTAAATTGTATTCCATATTGTTAGGTCATTACGAAGTTTCTATTGTTTTACATATGTTGTAGTTGACACCACACGAGAGGCTAATATATATATATATATATATTTATTTATTGTGAATAGGTAGTAGTTTAAGTAATACATTGAGTGATTCCCCACAAATGTAGTTAATGTCATAACACTTCATGAGCCCATGATCAATTGAAAACTACCGATTGTCCCTTACCCTAAAACTTTTATGTTATTTTTTCTAATTTTAATTATACATTTCATGTGCATATTAATATTTAACAGTGTCACATTGAGTAAAATGTAACATTTTTTTATAGGGAGTGGATTATAGTTTTTCCAATATTCTTTGGGATTTCCTTTCTGTGTGTTTCTTCTAACAATTATTAATGTTATCAAAATCGAAAAATGAACAAAAAAATAATTTCTCATTCACATTATTGACATGGGTTTTTTTGGAATTCTAAATTTATGTTTTTACATTTTTTTCCCCTTTTTAATTTTTTTTGTGTTTTTGAAACTAGTGAAATCTGTTGATTTTATTTTTTTTAAAACCCATATAAATGAGTGATCCAATTTTCCCATGAAACCGAACATAGATAAATAGTGAAAATGACATTATTTTTAGTTCAAAACATTGAGAATTTCATAACAATAACTCTGATATTTCAATACCATACCACTTATCATTGCCTATATCCTTTAAATAACTTTAATGTGATTCTTATAAACCCTTTTAAAAACATTCGTCACATTCACCTAAATTATTGAGAGAACTAATCCATGCTATATTTTACCACAATTTAATTTATTTATATCAAAATTTAGGGTTTTAGATAGTTGTGTTTAAAATTATTAATGAATTTAATTCAGCTTAAAATAATTATTTTTCAAGAGATTTATTTTTATATGGACTAAGTATTTCATTTTGTCCTTGTAGAACTTAGTATCCATGAAAAACTTGTAAATATAGCCACATTACAAGCTATGTTTCATTACTCATCATACTATAGAAGTTAAAATGGATGATTTAGTTCACATTAAGTGAGGTGGAACCTATATTGTGGTGTTTTTATAAAGGAATATACTATATCATCATGCATGTGTATTATGAAGCCAATATGGTTGCATATGTCCTTGCCAACATGGGGATCAATCATGACATCACCTCATTTGAAGACCTCCTCGTTGATCTGATTTCCTTTCATGGAAAAGACTGTAAAATGATCTCACACTTTAGACTCTTATAATCTCTCTTTTTTTATTAATAATTATTTTCTTCTACATCTACCTACATTAAAAGGGACACTATTTAGAATATAAAAATATCATAAAAAATTAAATTTTATTGAAATGTGTCTAGTTAATAAGGTGTTTATGATAAAATTATAAATGGAGTGTACATTAATTAATATTTTAATGATTATTGGATATTTTTTCTACTAAGGGGTGTAAGGAGGATACCATACCTAAGTGAAAATTAGAATCATTTAATTTTTATTTAAAAATATCCAAACCCTCCTTACTAAGCCATAACCATTTTGACATATAAAAATCTAGGTAAAAAAATACACTTAAAAACTTGGAAATGTCCTCATGATAAAAACATGTCATTGAATCAAATAATGTCGAGATTTTTGATTTTATTAAGATTATGGCGACTCTTGCATGAGTTTGGATGAGAAAATTCTTATTGAAAATTATCATTTGTGTGATGAGTGAAAATTCATGTAAGTGTTTTGTTTGTGTGAGAGGAAAAATAAAGGGAATATATATTAAACGAGATTAATAGATAACTAAAATAATGGGTTTTTAGGAGTCATGCTATCTTTTTTTTGTCAAATTGGTGGATCTTGTGAGTATGCATTTTAAATTTACATGTATATAATTTTGATGCTCACTTGTCTATGATTCCTTGTGATATGGGCATTGGAGTTGATAAGATATGTTTTTTTGAATATTATTTTGATAATATTTGATATTTGTTCCCAAAATTGTTCTTTATATAAAGATTTAATAGAAATATGTGTTTTGAGTTTGAAATTTAAAACTACATGGAAATGTTATTATTTCACATTTAATTTTACCATAGTAATTTTAATAAAAAAAATTATATGTTTTGAATTTAGATTCTCTATTTTAATGTAATATTATAAAATAATTATTAAAAAAAATTATAGAGGAAATTAAATCCATATCATAAATATTATTGGCCTAAAATGAACATTAATACAGAGATTGGCTATATTCAACACATTGGGATTTGATTCACAATTTGGGATATAACTTATTCATTATAGATTGGATTTGCATCAAATTTAAATAGTAAATATAAGAACCTATAATAAAAATGATAATCATTGTATAAGTATAGTTTCATTAAATTTTTTTGTGGATAAAAATTCGGTGAGATTTTGGGTTAAATTATTTGGCCAAATTTTTTCATTCACACATGTAACCACTTGTAACCCCAACCCCAAATAAACTTCACTAACATGTATTTTTCTCAATTGGAGGAGGATGGAAATACATTATAGGATTCTGATTAGAGAATAAGTGGTTAATTTTCATTTATATACACCATTGGATTAGGGAGTATCTCAATTAAGGATCTCCTCTAAAATTCTCTTCTTTTCCTCTTCTTTGTTATGAAATTTTTATTCATGCAATAAACACTTTATTTCTATTTTATTTATTAATTTGTTTTCAACATCCTTAATATATAATTTACATATTTTGAATGGAACTCAAATGTATAAATGATATTTGGTTATACCCTTTCTAAACATTTTCACATTAAAAATATTTCTATGATGACTACACCACAACTGGAAGATAATTTTTCTTTTTAATAAATTTGATTATCACCTTCTCCTTTTTTTAAATTAATTAGATATATTAATTCAAAAAATATTATCTATTAATTTGTATTTTACTTCAAATAAACCATAAATGCTATTGAATAATTAACAAAAAGAACATGAGGTTGAGTAATATGTGAATTGTGAGAGTAAAATATTAATCAATAAAACAAAATTGTAAGGAATCAATTTTTAGGGTTAAAATACCTTCCATTATCTCAATTAAACCCCATTTAAATTTTTGATATTATCCATAATTTACCATTTAACATAATCTATCTTCGGATTGATAATCAAATTAGGGTTATATTATTGCACATTCCAAAGATAGACTAAGGTTTAATTCATTAAAAATTTTGTGGTTGAGTTATTTGTCATAGGGTTCTGGGATTAATAAATTTGGGGATGATAATTAATTGGATATTAATTGGAGTTATAATTATTAATATGTACATGAATAGTTAGAGTTAGATCTATTATGCTATCCAAAAAATATTTTCTTAGAATCTTTTCATAGTGTTTTACCAAAAAAATGATAAAAAAGAAAAAAAATATTCTAACAACATAAAAATTATAGTTTTATAAACATTAATAAAAACCCTACGTCCATTTAAGTATTAGGTTTATTATATTTTATTTTTTCAAAATACCTTTAATATGATTCCTTATGTACTTTCTCCTTAGAGAATGAAATTTTTCAACATATCTTCTTCACCTAAGTACCAAAAACACACACAATATTTGAGATCACCCTTGATACCACATTCCAGTATTAAAGAGAAACGTAGGAATGAAAGGTAATGTAAAAATGTAAAAAACATAGCTAGTGGATAAAGGGTTAAAAAACATCAATTAATTGACTATGATGAAACCTATTACCTAGTTTTCATGCTTCAATAAATTAGAATTCTATTTTCTATAATAGCTAACTATAATTATAGAATTTATAATATGGACATCAAAAAAACATTCCATAATAGGAACCTTTAGGAAAATATCTATTTTTTACAAAATTGTGGGGTTTTCACTCCATGTAATTCCAAAAAAAATTCAGGATATGGACATCCATCTATGGAATGAGGTAAGCATCCAATTCATAAAATATTCACTTCAATAAAATAGTAAAATAGTTTGGTTTTATTAAGAATGAATGTGAGCCAAGTTTTTACAGGTAGTTAATTAAGAGTGTATTCAATACCATAACAATATATGTTGATTAAATATTACATATTGAACATGACATATCAATCATATAATCAGTTAAAGACTAATTAAATAGATTCTTCTCTATTATATAATTAGGTGAAAAAAACCAAAATTATAATGCTCCAGATCATTCATGATAGATCAAAGATTCTTATTATACTAAGTGAAGGTATATACATTGATTAGATACTAAATAGATTTATTATGAAACTATAACACCC
Source organism: Viscum album (assembly GCA_963277665.1). NCBI lineage: Eukaryota > Viridiplantae > Streptophyta > Magnoliopsida > Santalales > Viscaceae > Viscum > Viscum album. The sequence goes on along the minus strand of OY728119.1, from coordinate 170,519,090 downwards.
TAAGTTTTTGTGAATTTTTTTGAATACATTATTTTAATTTCTTGAATTTAATTTTATAAAACTCTATGTTATATATTTTTTATATTATATGACATTTAAAGATTGTACTACACACCAAAATTTCATAGCTTCAGTTATATGCAACAATAAGGTTTTACCAAACAACATTTTATTGTTGTTATTATTATTATTATTATTATTATTTCAATGAGACAGTTATAATCTAGACATTAAGATTACTAATATAAATATTAATAACTACACTTTAAATACTATTTATATTATTTTAAAATAAATAAATCATATGTGTAATGAAATATATAATTTTTTCTAGATTCATTATATGTTTAAAAAATACTATTTTCTGTAGAGAACATTATCTTATATCAATCATTGAGAAATAAAAATATTAATTTTAGAAAATTTTAGAAATTAAATTTTATAATATAAAATCACTTATTGAATTAAATATGTAAAAATTATATTAGGGTGATTTTTTGAATTTCTCTAAAATATTTAATTTTTGGATAAATAGTGAAAAATACAAAACTATAATTGAAAACTTCATTTTCATTTAATTCATTAATATATTAAATTATATTTTAATTTTTTTATATGTTTAATTAGTTCAAAATTACATAAATTAGTCCAATTTAGGTGATCAGAACCAATTTCACAATGAAATTTGATATAAAATTTTTTCAATCTTTTAAACATTTCACATTAAAAACTCGTCGTCTCATCCCATCTATATGATTAATTTTAAATTAATATTTGTAAATTATGTTTTCGTAATTTGAGAAACATTTATTTATAATGTAAAAATATTTTAAGCATAATTGATAATTTTTATTAAGGTAAACATACTTTCTGATAAAAAATATTAGTGAAACTAATTAAAATTAATTACCTTGATTAATTCAAAAACGAGTTTACTTTGTGGTTAAATATTAATCATAAATAGATAAAAGAATTATAGACTTGGAAAAATAAATTTTTTTTACATATATATACCATATAATATCTTTTATCTATAATTTAATATTATTTTATTCATATTATGTAAGGGATAGCTCTCAATAGTGTTTACCTTTTTATATTTACAATAATGTCACTCAACCTCCACAATAAAAGGGAACTCATCCCCTTTTTGATTCACAATCTCAAGACTTTTTTATCAGAAAAAACATATACAAATATCCTCCCAAATTCCATAAAATAAACCCAGATGCCTCACTTTGGGACGAAATCTGACCAGTTATGCCCTTTGGTGCCAACCAAAAGGAGTTACCCAAAGAAGAGGTCACATCCTTCAACAATCACTTTTGTTTTATTTATTCCTAAAACCCCTAAAAAATTATTATTAAATTATTTTATAATAACCTAAGTATCCTAAATATACTAATATATTTTATTTTTTACAATACATGCTACACTCTAACAGAGTTCCATCAAATAGAATATATAAATATCCTTCGTGTGTTTGCCGGACTACCGCCTCAAAATCAATTTTCCTTCATTCTTCCATTACTACCTCTCATGGATGGTAATAATGATATATTTGATGTTTTATATAATTTATATGATATTTATTATGTATTTATGCTTCCTTAACTGTTATATAATACATAACTTCATACTTCGTATTTTTTTTGGAATATGATAACTTCATTTGTGGATGTGTGGACAACCGCCTCCTCATAGCGATGTGATTCATTCACGCTTTATATGGAAAATATTTAGGATGATTTTATTAAACATATTTGATATATATGACATAATAATTATAATTTAAATAATATATATATATATATCATTTACACTTCTTTATTTTAAAAATACATATAGAAAATGAAAACAACATTCATGGGTACGTATGGCTTACTATCTCCATGAATGGTTTTATTCATTTCATATTACTATATTTTGTATATTAATATAAATATTTATATTATAAATATATGTGATATTTATATCATGGTTTAAATTCTATAAATAAGGAAATTATTGTTTATGTAAGAGGACTGACAATGACAAGTCAAAACATATATAAAAAAGCGGTTTTTACCTGAAATATAACACTAACATTGAATTGTTTATAAATGGGTAATATAAATCCATATGTAAATAATATGAGGAATTATATATATTAATATGGTTATATGATATATTTATAATATAATTATATATTTAATATAGTATATTTTAATTAGTATAATGATAGTCAAGACATAAGGTAAGGGGATTTACGGTTTTACTTTTATTTATGTAAGACTTATGACTTATTCACAATTTTTTTATTTTTTGTAGTGTATATACTACTCATGAATTTACTATATTTTTATTATGAATAAATTTATGGGTATTTACATATTCATTTTATTATCTATAATTGATGGGGGTTACAGTTCAGAAGTTACCAACTTGTATATTAATTTTCCTCCTTAATTTTTCTTTTTTGAGACGCATGTTATGCTATAAACCTGCATTATTTCATCAGGTATATATAGTTACATTTGATATGTTGTATCATTAATATAATTATTTCATGATATTTTAATCTTTATTTTTTTCTCTCATTTTTATTATGAGTCAATGTTATCAATGTGGAAATAGTTTATTGTTATAATATTTTCTTTTATCGGGATTGATTATGATTATGCTTCAATTAAAGAAATATTATGATCCATAAATCATGAAAACTATTTAATTTTATAATAATATGGTTATTTATGATATTTAACTGTATTTTTATCATTTTATACTATTTGGTACTTTAGATTACTAATAAAGGTTTTAATGAAAATCAGAATTTATTTCTCTCTTCAGTTGGAAATCAGTTTCCTTCAAAAACAATGTTTTCAAAAAATGTTTTCAAAAATGATTTAAGAAGATATTTTGAGATTATTTAAAAAACAATTTTTATAATTTTAAATTCTTCATTAATATTTTTTTAAATCATTTTTTAATGAAAATGGTTTCCAAAATTTATTATGTTTTAAAAATAAATTTTCAAAGTAGAAAAGATATTTTCCTCAAGAATTCTTTTTTAAAAAAATATTTTGAAATTATGTTCTTTGTAAGATGATATTAATTATTGTTAGACATGTAATTATGGTAATATTTTCCTTGGTTACCCTTCATATTATTTCTCTAAATGGGTTTTTATGAAAATATGTTTAATATACCTGTTTTTCTGAAATGATTTATATGCTTTTTGGACACATTTCTTTTTCATGGGTTATATACTTATGGAACATGTTTCTTTTTCATAGGTTATATGTTTATAGAGTCCATTTATCTTTCACGGATTATATTCTTCAAGTAATCCTTTAATCATTCATGGGTTATATTCTTATGAAACTTGCTTCTTTTTTAAGTTATGCTTTTAAATAAATGATTATGAAACTAGTCTCTTTTCCACAGGTTATTATAGGATGACATGTTTATAATACCCATTTCATTTAATGGGTTATGATATGATTTTTATGATCATTTGAAGCATGTATATATTATTTAAATATGATATAGTTATAACCTATATCTCCCTCTAATTCATTTGATATTGATTTATATCTAATGATATAGAGATGGTTGCAACGAGGAGTAAATTCAGTTCAGTTAAGGTCTTTTTCTTCTAAGAAGGTCCTGGGAGCAAATATTTACAACTATTATGGTCATGGGAGTGAACCCTGACTAACAAGATTGTTTTGGGAGTGATCCAATTCCACTAATATGGCCTTTTCATTAATCCTTGACTACTAAATACATCATTTTTATATACTTATGACTCTACCACAATTCTATGCCTTATTCCAATGTATTGATTTCATGGATTATTATCTTCAATTCCTTATGATTAATGTCTTATGAATAGCTGATATTTATTCCAAAACTCTTTATTATGATATATTACATATAGGGTATGATATTTTAATTTTATGATCATTTTCTCATACCCTTATGATCATGATTATGCCTACATATCTTCCTTGTTTTCCCTTACCAAGAATCTGAGATCATCCATTTTTTGTTTCCTTTCTCCATGTTATGAAGATATATATTATGTTTGAGGTTTCTATGAAGGGTTATAGTTATGGATATCCTAGTGAGACATAATTTAGATGACTTATGTATTCTTGTTTATATTTCCATGCTTCCAAAGGAAATAAAATAATATGTTATTTGGGATTCTGTTGGGGTAATGTATTAAATGTTCTAAAAAAGTGATGTAATATATATGTTTGAGATCTGAGTGTAATTATAGTTCCTATCAAAGAAAAAGTTTATATAACCTTTGGAAACATTGAATAGAAAACCTCATTGGTATTTCTTCGTACATGTATATGGTTATGTCTAAGAATGAGGAAGAGTTTAGAAAAGTTATCTATAATTTTGGTAAAGGATAGAGTGAGTGGTTTCCTAGAAATAAATTCATATTTGGATACTAAAAGTGTATGTGCCTCTGGAATAAATGAACATAAGGTCAAAACACCAAAACATCGTATTGAGCTAAACGTGATTGGGAATTTTTGCCAGATAATCGGCCTTGATTCACACTTGATTTGACACTCCTTGGTGATATTTTTTGGTAATTCAAAAACTCGTTACTAACTATCATGATAGATTTAAGTTTACATTGGATTTGAATATCCTATAATAAACCTAAAATTTCATAACTAATAGATGGTGTTATAATTTAGACATCATATATATAATTCCATGATTATGTGGTTCCCCACTTTGATTATTGTTTCTTACTCTATTTTTTTAGTCAATGGATATAACCTGAAATAAATATGTTAATGTTAAGTGTGATGGGAAATGAAATAATTTTTCACCTGATCATCCATATTCTATAATATATGTATTGAGAAACCAAATTTCTATGCTCCCACAACTTTATCAAGTAATAAATCATGATGGATATCCAAATGATCATGGGAGAGAACAACCTTGTATTGAATCCTTCAAGAGAAGACATCCATATAAATTTAGTGGGTCTTCAGATCCATGTTTTTCTATATAATGTATTTTTACCACTAAAAATATCATTTCAATTCTACAATGTTTGGAACATGAGAAATTCATTATATCGATTTATCGTTCAGAAGGTGAAGTGTGCTTGTGGTGGAATCTAATCTTGAATAAAAGGAAACAAGATAAAATTGAATCTATGGATTTAGAGTAGTTTATAGATTTATTTTTCTGTAATTACATTCCTCATATTCTTTATGAATATGTATAAATAGTTATCTTTATCAAATAAAATGGGCATTAAATCCATTTGTACCTAAAATTATTATTTTACAATACCTGTGAGGTACGCTTCTAGAATTATCATCCTACCTAAATGTAATGTTGATAGATTATTTTTTTGTTTAAAGCAATTTCTAAGAAGAAAATTATCCACAAGAGACTTTAGTATCCATTAAGATATTTTTTTATTATGAAATCATTTTTTAAATGGATATTAGAGTTATTTATCAATAAATTGGTTTGACAAGAAAATTAAGATAGAGTTTAAAGGAACATCTATAAATCACAGAGAGAAGAATATGAGATTTCATTAATACACTATTTGTGGGAAGAAGAATGGATGAAATTTTAATTAGGGGTGTAATAAATATTTTACATGGGGAATGGAAGGTCATCAAGATTTCAATTTTTAAAGAGGTGAGAAGATGTTATATAATAGAAAAAATGGAGATAAAGATGCGTAGAAGGAACTTATCCCACATAAGTACATAAGATGTAAGAATAATGGGAATTATTCGAACCAAAGCAGAAACCAGAAGTTTAATGATGATGATCGATGTCAGTAACTTATTATTCTGATGGTTATGGGTAAATCCCATGTGATCAATATTTTATATGAGGGGTTAAATAATGATGTGATGAAATTTTCACTTTCCATCCATTTAAAAAATCTTAATGTATTTATTATTCTTTATCTACCCACTCTTTCATATGTATGTAATTTTATATGGGTATCAAGATTCCACCAAAATTATTATATGTGGAATTAACATGCAAAACATCTTTTGGTATGATTAATGCATCACAACTCTATGATTCAACACCAATTGACGTTTTTGGGAATGTGTTTCTTGAAAAAAAAATTCTTCGTCCTCTAGTTTAATTTGATGTCCTCTTAGGAATAGATTGGATTTGTCTTCATAAATCCCACATCTATTTTGGAGGAAAGGAAGTTACATTTTCCATTTAAAAATAACCTAATATAACCAATCAATGTGACAATAAGTGTGAAATCCATTTAGATATTATGTCTAGTGTGTGGGTCTTAATTCACATTTTGATGTTGTGTTTGTATCAAATGGTTGGGGATAAAATTGAAATTAATGATATCCCTATTTTTTGGTAATTTGAGGATTTATTTCTCGATGTGTTTCCTATAATTTCACCAAAATGTGATGTTGAGTTATTAATATAACTCATACGTAATTCCACACCAATTTCAAAGAATCACTATATAATGGCCCTGATTTAATTACAAGAAATTATTTTCCAGAGTTGAAAAATTCATGATTAAGAACAAGTATCATCTTCCTCATATTTATGACTTGTTTGATAAACTACGTGGAGCTCAACAATTCTCAAAGATTGACATTTATTCTGGATTTCATCAATTGACCTTAAATATGGTGGATATAGACAAGGAAACATTTTTTACAAGATATGAACAATATTATTATATGATGATTCCTTTCTGTCTTACTAATACCCCTGATAGCATCATATATTTGGTGAATATTGTTTTTAGTGATTACCTTGATCAGTTTTTTGTAGACTTTATAGATGACATTATTATCGATTCACTACTAATGTAATACCATGAAGACTAGTTGATACTTGTACTAAATACATTAAGGAATGATAATATAAATGAAAAATTTATAATTTGTGAATTTTGGTTGCAAAAGGTTTCAATTCGGGGTCATATAATATCAATATTGGGTATAACAGTAGATCCATCAAAGAAAAAAACTATTGAATGTTGAATCATACCAACAATGGTGATAGAAATATTTAGTCTTCTTGTTTAATTTGATATTATTGATGGTTTTTGGATAATTTTTCATGATTATGCAATCACCTGAACTTGTTAACTGAGAAGGGTTCCAAGTTCTTCTAGGTAGATGAATGTGAGGAAAATTTCGAGGAACCAAATAGATAGTTTGTAAGGGCACCTATAGTTACATTACCATAGAGTGGAGAAGGTTTTGTAATCTATAATGATGAATCCATGAAGGTATTAAGATATGTTCTTTAGAAAAATCACATGGTTATAGCCAATGCCTCATGAAAATTTTAGATTCATGAGAAACATTTACCCACTCATGACTTGGAGTTATCTGTAATAATTTTTCAATTAAATATATGGTGGAATTATTTTTATGGATAAAAGTTTGATGTAAGGTCCAATGATATTATGGACTAGTGTTTTGAATATAAATTTGAGTCTTATTCTATCAAATTTTATAAGGTGTAAATGGTCTTTTACCCAAGAAGGTTTTCCCAAATTATTTTTTTGACCACTCTATTGATCTTGGAATATGGTTTTTACCATAGGAAAGGATTTTGGTTGAATTCTGAGAGGTTTATATTTTAATAGAATAATTAATATTTAATATTTAATTAAAAAATATTAATTTATCTATGTAGGTTTTTTTGATCTTAAATTTTTATCACAACATCATATTGATAATCTATCTCCAAGGTTGATTGTATAATGGAGAGTTTTTTCTAGCCGGGGAATAAACTCATATTGAGCACTGAGCCAAGACAATGGCCCAATTTCTTTTCATTTATTCCATTTATTTTATTTATTTCCCTTCCTAGGAATCTCATTTTTGCCCCTTTATATTTCCATTCATGTGACCGATAGATAATATGGAAAGAGGGAGAATGTGAAAGAGTTAAGTGGAGATAAAGGTACCACCATGGAGCTTGGGACATGCTAGATCAGCGTGCAATAAATGTAGACCATGAAAATGGGCGAAGCATTAGTGGGTTATGCCCAAAGGTTGAACATTTTTATGTTTTTATCTAAATCCACATAGTATAATTGTTTATGTGTTTTAAATCCATTTTATTCTTTTTTAGGTCCCCATGATGGTTTATCTACTAATTTCGATTTAAAAAATGAAGGTTTCAATGTGATTCAAGTGATTTCTATTCGGGAAAACCAATGTGCATGTCATATGGTTTAGGGAACACATGTTAGGTGTTCTTATTATTTTGGGAATATTACCTTTTATAAGTACACACCATGTATGGGGTATACATTCAATGTATTGGTACTCGACCATGTATCCCAGTACCCTACCAGGCTACCTGTGTAAGGGGTATATGCCATGTGAAGTACATGGTTAGACCCTGTGGGGGATGAATATTGTGTATAAGTGCACATATAGGCCAAATAAATTTCCATACTATATAAGTTATGTGGGAAGGTACCCCATGTAGGGTATACTCCATGTACATGACAAACTCACCATATACTGGGGTGTTTACACTCCATGTCTGGCTGGAATACATTCCAAGGTGGGGATTTCAGAGTACAGACCATGTGTCTAGTGAGACCCACCTTGTACTACCACTTTTGTAATACTTTTTAGGTTTATCATTTTTTTCATTTGGGATTCAAAATTGGACCCTATAGTATTTCAATCTAAGTATCGTTCCTTGGATATTGCAATGGTGAAACCCTTGAGGTGGTTTTAGGACTCTAGTATGTCATTTCATTGTTTTATCTAAATGGGGCGTTCTTCCTCCATTTATTGAATGTAGAAATCTCATATGAGATACTTGAATGGGAATGATTGGTTGGGTATTCAGACCAAACCAGGTCAAGACATTGATCTGAAATGATCTATGGCCTATCTCTCTTAAACATTTCCATTGTATCTTTTCCCCTTCAGGCATCTCCCTTGTGATACGTTTCCTTCTAGACCAAGAGGTCATGGGGCATGTTGTCTTAGAGGACCTATGTTAGATTCTCCTATCTTATTTATATACCAAGGATCCCCTGGGGGAGGCCTTTTCATACAAGATGACATAGGGAATCCCTTTTAGGATCCTTATATGTGTTTGTTGTTCTGAGGATCCTAAGTAGGATGCCTTTTTCCTATACATGAGCCTTGATACTCCCATAATAGATTAATTCTTTTATATTTTATCAAAGGATCCAATGTAGGATTTCATCACATGTGTGAACCTTGAGGATCTCGTGAAGGATTCTTCATTTACCTTATATGATGAGGATCTCATGTAGGATGTATGTATTAAGGGACCTAGTGTCTTCCCAGATGTTTGACTAACGATGATATAGTACATCAGGTATGGGTATTGATGGTAGTGGGTGTCACCTTAGAACCTCTTTTGAACTTATAATTCAATTATATTATAGAAATATTGTTTTTTCTAGGAGTTCATCCACCATAACACTTCATTATAATTTTTCATGTGTACAACAGATACAATGATGATTACCATAGGTGCTTCCTATTTAGCATATGTTGAGCGTAACATGAGGCATCACTCTTTATCTTTGGATTTCCCATGCATGGTTTCCTAGGATCTAGATTTTGAGCCACGTTATTTTCATATGGTTTTTTATACCCATAGGTGCTACTAGGGATCTTGATGTTGAACCTGTATATTAGATTATAAGATTATCAGGATTTCCATAGGTGCTTCCAGGAATTTGGTTATTGAACCTAAAACTATGAAATACAAGCATGTCATTCCTAGTAATGATACTCATGGAAGATTCCTCTCTCCCGAGTGATGATGATGGTTTTAATATTAACAAGTTGTTAAATGATGAGATTGATTACACTCCCCTTAGCATGTGGGTTAGATGAGGATGATTACGCTCTCATCAAATAAGGGTTTTTAGTGGATGATTACACCCTCCTCAACTTGTTCTCTAGATAACATTATTATGCTCTCCTATACATGTGGATTATAGAGGAATACTACACTCTCCTCTATTTATCATATGAAAAGGATCTCTAGACATGCTATATTGGATTAGATATATAAGACATTAATTTATAAGGGTACAGAGAAACGAGTCTCAATCATATGATTCATGTTGGGCATGACATCCACATCTGGATCTTGAGAGGTTGTCATGGCATGTCACTAGTGAGCTCTCCTTCTATATTTCCTTAGGGTCAAACCCTTGGGGTTCATCTGATTCTCAGTGTCATGACTCCCCATGGAAGAGGGCCTAGGAATTATAAATTGGAATAAATATACATGTTATGAGAGGTATTGAGCCCATATCAAGGAAATTTATAGGAGTTATATATGTACTTATCTAGAATCCTCTTTTATAGTGATTAGAGGAGAGTACAAGTAAACCCATGGTTAGGAAGAAAATCCTCTTATGGTGACGTAACTTGATCTATGACATTTGAGATATTGTTGGAATAAAGAATATTTTTGTTTGGGATTTGGAACCTAGATATCGAATTAATGATACATGGATTGAGTGGCATGTCATTTAGCTAAATACCCTTTGCACAGGATGTCCATGCACTCATTATTACAGTCCTAAGGATCTACCGCTAATTATTTTGATGTTAATTCATTTACATTACTAATTAAAATTCATATTTACCTATATATATGTACAGTTATGAGACTATACATGTATACACATAAAAATATGAAAATCCTTGGTGTAACCTTCTTAGTTGAATGGTATTATAGACTCGGATTTCGAATTTTATTTCACATTTATTTTCGTAACTTATCTTTTTAGTTGTCTCCCTTATAGGATGATCATATTTATTTTGAATTAACTAATGATATCATATTTTATAGTTCCATCATTTGGGTTAACAAATGATATTATTTATAACTCTTATATGTGATTATTTCAGTGTGTGTGTAGACCTTATGTATTATTTTTTAGGTTTATCACTATTTCATAGTGGATAGGGATGAGGCCCAGAGATTCAAGATGAACTATTTCTAGTAGAGTATGTTCTTCTAATCGGGGAGATGTGGTTTGATGGTTCCAATAGACTGGCTATGTCGTCTGGATCAATTATAGTAGTATATCCATGTACATTCATTCATTTTATTATGTATTCTTGTATCCATATGGGCAGCTTAGTGGGTGACCAGTGTTGTATGTATGACATAACTATTTGATCTTTTATAGATTTTTCATTTATTATTACAACATGTTCTATTTGAGTTCAATTACATTTTCTAAACTCTATTTATTCCAGGTTGTGTATTATAATTATCTATTTATACTATATACTTTCTCTGATATGAGGGAATATTCTCCCCATTGTCACACCCTAGGCCCTCAATGATAGTTAGTTTCCTATTCTATATGGAGAGATGCATTTGAGGCCTTCTAGTGAACTAGATTGTAGTACTAGATTAGTGGCATCTGGTTCAGGGAATTAAAATTTATATCATAGGTGTTTTGTTCCTTTGATTTATTATTTAAAATTTGGTAGATAGGAGTACTATGAATGTGTCAAAATATGTTATGGATATCATACTGGTTCAATAAAAACACTTGTTCTGGTAAGAAGTCATGGTTTCTAGGGGTATGAGATCATTGTTTAGATCTTTGATGTAACAGTTGTATATGTTTTTCACCTTGAGTGACACACATATTTTGTGCATGTTATGATCTAGTATGGATCTCTAACTCTTGACCATTATCCCGAGGAAAGTGATGGATTCTAAACCTAGTACAACAAATGAAAGGGGCGTCTCTTGAATTTTATTTGGACCGTAGGATTCACATAATATAGTACTTCTAGTACGTTTTTTATAGTCAAAAGAGGACTATTTAATTAATTATACATACATATAATATTCCCTTCTTATGGAAGGTTATGTGGATCTATGTTTTGGAATTTGGTAGTGATGTTGATGACTCAGTACTTGTACACAAGAGGTGTAGTGACCCAAGTTTGACAATATGGAATGTGATTAAATTCTATTGAACCCCTTGTGGGGTGTTGTTTCTCAGGTCATGGTTATCTAGTTAGATCACTGAGTATGATGTTTATGGATACCAAGACCCTTCTTGAAAACTATACCTCATGTGGGTCTACCATACACAGATTCCCAATGAGTTTCATTTCAGTGTCTATTCTTCATAAGAATTGTGACCTCTAGGGATCAATTCCTTATGAGGATTCTGATTGAGGATCAGGACCATGTAGGATATGATTTCATTTTTCATCCTCATAGGATGGTTTTCTTTACACCTTCATTACATAGTTTAATCATTTTGGCTATGTGGTTAGTCCTTATGACCTAGTTGGGAGACATGATTTATAGGGAATTATCGGAGACCTAAAGACCCATAGTTTTGACTCAAAGTTATATACATCAAAATCAGTTTTGTTCAATGGAAGACTATGTGAGAAAGGTTCCCTAATGTGTTTAGATTACTTTTTAGGAAGTGACCTTGATTTTATTATCATTTATGTATTGAGGAACCATAGGTTCTAATGTTTTATTTTATAATTACATTGATTTCTTCCTACATTGACAGGCTCCTATGGTGATTTTGTATAATTATTATCTTCGACGGTTTATACTGTTTGGGTTCCTAGCTTGGTTTAGTAGTGTTTATGATATTTCTGATGTAGTCAGAGCATGGGTAGATGCTCATGACTGGAATGACAGTGGGTGATGAGAAATTTTGTAATAAATTGTGGCACATGAGAGATTCAATATATTTAAGAGGAGTTCCAAGGGAGCTTCTAGATTAATGAGACTAACATACCGTGTAGAATGACCATCTTATCTTTTTTATGGATGACTCACCAGAGTATGAGCCGGGTGATAAAGGTGCATTTTATTTTCATGTGGCATCATTTTAATCATAAATCGGTGATTGGCCATGTGAGAGATAAGGACTAATGCTTTCATAACATATAATAGGCATGGTTTCTTTGATTTGTGGTTTAAATGATCAATTTTCCTCTATAATAGAGGTGAAATCATGAATCACCAGGTATCACTATATGGTAATCTCAGGACTAGAAATAGAAATTCTTTATCGAAAGGCGTGGTGTCAGATATATTTTAAAGGTGAGTTAGCCTATTTTTTGTGATTATATGTCATAAGATCTGAACATTCCTTTTTGTGAACTAGTATTGTAATCTTGGTTAGATATGATCATTCCAAATCTTGAAATCTTCTTGTGTATGCTAAGAGAGTGTCATCCCTACATATAGCATTATTTATTTTGGAATTTATTTATGGTTTGGTAAGGTAAACCTATTGAGGTTATGCTTGAGGAGCAGTATAAGGTAATAAATATGGGGGGAAGTACACCATTGTCCATCTGAGGGTGGTAAACCTCATTTGATTTAAATTTGGGAATTTTCGAGGAGATATTGGGATTAGAGTCACTTTTGAGTTGACGATAAGTGTATTCTTAGGGTTGGTAGTACCAGCATATTCATAGTTAAGTGTATCCCGTGTAGGAGATAGTTTTTGTTGCTATAGGGATGGTTGTGGGATAACCAATATTGCTTGTTTCATATATTATTGGGTTGAGAGTACGACTTCTTTCCATACAACTATGATTCTTGGGGATGAAAGGTTTATGGTGTAGATATCATAAATTCCCTTGTTTTCCTAGGATCGAGCATTGAGCATAAATTTTAGTTTTTTTGTCATCATATTCTTATAAGGGGTAAAATAGTATTTTTTTCCCTAGTGGGTGATCTTGGATAATTTTCCTAACCACTGTATTGGACACAAAATAGGGTATTTACCCCAAAATAACGGTTTGGTTGAATTTCGATCTTTTCAGATTTTAGAAAAATATTTAATAATTAATATTTAATTAAATTGATATTATTTTTTTCACGTAGGTTTGTTCATCCTTATATTTTGAATGGAGAATTAGATAAATATTTTATCTCAACTATTGTTCTCGGAATATATATTATTTGTCCAAGGCGACGAATATATAAATATTGAGCACTGGGGATGATTCAGGCTGCATTTTCTTTTTCCTTTGTTTTATTTTCTTCATTTTTTTCATTATTTTTCATCATTTGTTTTTGACATATGAACCTATAGATTTTTCATCGCATGTATGGGATAGAGGAGAGGTTTAGGGAGAAATGGAAAAAGATATGGAGCGATACAAATACTTCTATGGATCTTGGGTTGCACCGGATCATTGTATGATAACTGTAGACCACAAAATGGGTGAAGATTTAGCAGATTCTGCCCAAAGGTAGAACATTTTAATGTTTTTATGTAAATCCCCATATTTTAACCATTTTCATTTTTAAAATCCCTTTTATTCTTTATTACTACCCCTTGAGGTTCAATCTATTTCTTTTGGGGTAAAAATTGGGGGTTTGGAGCGATTCGAGGGTTTTCCATTTGCGAAAACCTATGTACATGACATGTTGTTTTGGGAAAAAACACCATATGTTCTTCCATTTTTGGGAATATGACCTTTCAAAAGTACACACAGTGTATAGGTTATTTACATTGAGTACAAGTACATGGTCTTGTAGATGAGTACTAGGATAGGCTTCCTGCGTGATGGGAACATGTTGTGTAGAGTGCATGAATAGAACCTATGGGGTTTGAATGTCGTGTACATGTAAAATATTAAACCAACTATATGGCCATTACATGTGAGGTACATGGAAAGGTACCCTGTGTAGGGTAAACTCTATATACAGAACAAACACATTGTGTACTTGGAAATTTACACACCAAGTCTGGTCGAGTACACACCTAGGTGGGGCTTCAGGAGTACACATTTTGTGCCCTAGGAGACACATCATGTACTCCAATTTTGAAACTCATTTTTTTATTTATTATATTTTCACTTGGGAGTCATAATTGGAACCCTAAGTAGTAAATTCTTATTATCTTTTCATATAAATTACGATGGTGAAACACTTGAGGTTGTTTGAGGACTCCTATGATTCATTAAAATCTTTTATTTAAATAGAGTGGTTATTTATATAGTAAATTAATTGAGTAATATCCTGAGAGATATTTGAATAATAATTATATGATCGGAGTTCAAAATGATCCAGTTTGATACCCTGATTTGAGATGAGTTATGTTTTATCTCTCTTGACCAGTCCCTCTATTTTGTTTTTCATGGAGGTTGTCTCCCTTACGATATGTGCCCTTCTGGCCTAAGAGTCCATGAGACTAGTTGTCTTAGAGGATCCTGTATAGGATGCCAATATATATTTCATATACAAAGGATCCCTTGATGTATGATTTTTTATTACAATATGACCTAGTTAATTCCTTATAGGATCCCTATAGTTATATTTCAATCTGATTATCCCATGCAGGATGCCTCCACTTATGTAAGGTTTTTGATGATCCCGTATAAGATTCCTCCATTTACCTTTTATCTCAGGATCTTGAGTAAGATGTATTCACTTTTTTATACCTTCCGGATCCTATGTAGGATTAATCTTTAACCTTTTCTATTGAGGATCCCAATTAAGATGCCTCACAAAAATTAACTCAAGGGACCCAGTGGGTGTGTTAATGTTTCCCCAACCCTAATAAAGTACGTCAAGTTTGTGTTTAGATGGTAGAAGGTGTCAACTTATAACTCAGGGTAAAAGTTTAGGCCAAAGGTCCAATGGCAGTACTGGTGGTTCTTGAAATTTTTCCTCCCACACTCTTTATTATACTTATAGTTGTTTACATCTAAGGCATCTATGATTATCAAAGGCTCTTCCAAGTCAGTGGTTGTTGAGCCTGACATGAGGTGTCTTTCTTTCTATTTGGGATGCCTAGATTTTCTTTCCTGGGATCCATATTTTGAGACATATTATATACTTATGTCTCTTTTTATACCTATAGGTAATACCTAGCATTTGGATATTGAACCTGTATATTTTATTATTATATTGTTGGCCTTTTTCAGAGGTGCTTCCTAGAATCTTCTTATTGAGACTACTTCTATGATATATGAGAATGGCGTCCCTAGTAATGCCACTCATGGATGGTTCCACTCTCTCAAGTGATGAGGATGATTCAACTATCCTAGAGTTGTTATATGAGGAGGATGGTTACACTCTCCTCAGATCATGGGGTAAATGAGGACTATTACACTCTCATCAATCAGAGTTTGTCGGTGGATGAATACATTATTCTCGACTAATGGTCTATAGAGGATAATTATCCTCTCCTCAATCATTGGCGTTTAAAGGATGAATACTCACTCATCAACACTACATATGATAAGGATCGTCAAATGTGCTATATCAGATTTGGATTTAGAGCCTTTACATTATCAGGGTATAGAGCATGATGTCTCACACCTACTATTGACTTTGGGAATGACATCCACATCTAGATCTTGATGGGTTGGTATGGTGTCTCATCGTTGAGTTATCCTTATTTATTGACTAAGGGTTAGACCCTTAGGGTTCATTCGAGTCTCAATATGTTGTCTTCCAATAGATTGTGACATGGGGATCAGAAATTGGACCAGATTTAGATGGAATGATCCCCATTGAAACCATATCATGGATATTTACATGATATTAGTTTGTATTTACCATTAATCATTCTTTATATTGATTGGAGTTTGGTACAGGTGAATCCAGGGTTAGGATGAGTATCCCACTGTGGTGAAATATCTTTTCTAATGACATTTTCGGCACTGGACAAAGTTGGTTTATGTATATTTGGATTACAGACCCAGAGATAAATTTAATTCTACAAAACTTATATAGAATGAAGTTTAAATAAACTCCCATTGCAAGTGATATATAGGGGACCAGGTTTACAATCCTAATGATTGAATATTGATTGGTTTTATGTTATTTAATTCACTTTATACATGAATATTCATATTTAGGTATCTATGAATAGGTATGAGATTGTATATGTATACACATATAAGCATGTTCATCTATAGTGGAACTTTCCTAATTGACCTGGATGATGGAATCAGGGTTAATCTGTGGTTTCATGTTTTTTAGATTTACTTATTTTTTTAGTTGGGTCTCAACTAGGCTGTATATATTTCTTTTTAATTCACTTATGGTAGCATATTTTATAGGTTAATCATTAGGGTGACCTGCTGAGATTATTTTTCACCCATTCACGTGCACCTTGGTGTGACTATAGATTATAAGTATGCTTTTTTAGGATGAGAACAGGTGAATGGTGGATAGTTATGAGGCCTAGAGTTTCCTTATTTAGTGTATTTTCTTGAGTGAGTTCTCCTAATCTGACTGATACAGTTCTACTAGGTTTGGGGACCAGGTACATGGTCTGGAGCAGATTTATTCCTTGTACTTTATATCATTTTCTTTTGAACCCCTGAATCTTAACGGTCAACAAAATGGGTTAACAATGTTTTTTATATTTCATAGTTGTTTGGGCTTTTATAGCATTTTCATTTATTATTACCACATTTGTTATTTCTGTTTACTAATTGCTTTTTCAATCTATTTATATAATTATTTATATGATGAATAAATATTTTTGTTGTTTTCTAACTATGATATGAGGGAATAGCCACCACTTATTCACATGATAGCCTCTCACTTCTAGTTAGTAGCCTTTAGAATATGGTGTGAGGTGAGGTTAAGGCCTTGCGGAGAACCAGATCGAGGTAACATTTTAGTGGAATATGGTTCATGATGTCACAAAGTGGTATCAAATGTTTTCCTTTAAATGGATTTAGTATTTTGGATATGGTACAAAGGAGTATTAGGAATGTGTACAATCCTATGATGGATACCAGACTGGTGAGTTGATAACACATGTTCTGATATGAAGTCATGATTTATAGGGGAATGGGATTGTTGTTATGATATGAGATGTTATAGTAGTTTAAGATTTTCCCCTTAAGCGAAAAAATGTTCTGTGTATGTTATAATTTAATATGGATCTCTTGATCATGGCCATTAGCAAGAGTCCAATGATAGATTTTGACTTGTGTCTAGAAAAGGAATGAGGTGTCTCATTCATCATATTTTGAAAATATTATTCACATCTTATATGCCTTCCAGTTTGTGTTTATACTACCGAATAAGGAATATTTAATTAGGCCTACATACACACACACACACAGATATATATATATATAAATATATATATATATATATATATATATATATATATATATTACCTTCTGATTTCAAGTTATCTAGATCTTTATTGGGGAATTCGTTAGTGAGGCTGATGACATAGTCCTCATGAACTAGAGGTTTAATGTCCCTAGTAAGTTAATATAACATGAGATTCCATTATATTTTACCCCTTATGGGGTGTTATTTGTTAGGATATGATTATATACTCAGATCATTGAGTATGATTTTAATGGACATGACCACCTTTATTATTAACTATATCTAGATGGGATTTTACCATATACAGATTCTCGGTGAGTTTCAGTTTTGTGTCTCTTCTATGATGGTATCTGGACCTATAAGGATTAGTTACTTTTGGGGATGCGAGGTGTGTATCGAGATATTTTAGAGCTTTTATTTTGTTTTCACCATCAAAGGTTAGTTTTCCATTTACCTTCTTTATATAGGTTGATCTATTAGGCAAGGTGTTTAGGCCTTCTGACCCAATTGTGATACTTGATTTGTAGGAATATCTAGGAGACCTATAGGCCCTTATTTTGGATTCAAAACCTTAATGGTATAAGTCTGTTTAAATCAAGGGAAGCCTATGTGAGAGGGGATGAACCTTGTTTTAAGATTCATTTTTAGGTAGTGAACATGATTTCAATATATTCTTGAGATTAAGTCTTCATAATGTTTGAGTTTTTTTATAAAAATGTTGATGCCTTCATATTTTGACAAACAAATAGGGTGATTTGGTATCAGCATTGGATTTGAAGGGATTGACTATTTGGTTTCCATGCCTGGTTCACTAGTCTTTTCCAAATTTATTATGTAGTTAGAGTGTAGGTATACACTAATGACTGGATTGATGCCAGTTCTTGGAGAGTTGTGGATTAAATTATGGCACAAGTGAGGTGACCAATCTTCCATAGGACATCCTAAGATTCTATAAATGATACTGATTTTCTATGTAGAGAGGACATCATTTCCATGTAATGGATGGATCATTGGAGTATGAGTCGAGAAATACATGTTCTCACTGGTTTCATGTGGTATCATTTAAATTCTAAATTGGTGAGTGCTCGTGTGCGATTTGGGGACCAATGATTTCAAGACTTTCCAAAGGCATGGATTCTCAAGAGTGGTGGTATAAAAGATGAATGTTCAATCATTGTAGAGGTGATATCCTGAATGACTAGGTACAACACGACAGTTGAACCATGGTTGGACCTGGACAATCTTTTTCAGGATGCATTATGTCCGTTATTGGTTAATGGAGAGTTAGCATGTTTTTACATGAGCCTTAGCCCTGTTGGTAAGGACTCTATAAGTGCATTCGAGAGACCAGGGATCAAATTGAGGTATAGACATTATTTCCGGGTACTGTAACAGATAATGTA
This sequence comes from Viscum album, assembly GCA_963277665.1. Classification (NCBI taxonomy): domain Eukaryota; kingdom Viridiplantae; phylum Streptophyta; class Magnoliopsida; order Santalales; family Viscaceae; genus Viscum; species Viscum album. The sequence goes on along the minus strand of OY728119.1, from coordinate 170,499,573 downwards.
GCAGCTACTATAGTGGGACTGTGCTATACTATAGTCGGTATTGTGGTGGGGACTGTGGAAGGTATTGTTTGTCCCTGTAGCAGCCGGGAATGTTCCCCTGTTTGGTCCTTCGGGCCACCAATTTGGTCCCCGAGTCCTTTAAGGCCGTCGGGCCACCTAGGCCTTCAGGTTAGTAAGGCCTTTGGGCCACCTCAAGGCTTTCGGGCCACCTTAAGTGCAGATGCAAACCAGATGACCTACAAGGAACAAGCTCTACAAGGAGGATGAGCAAGGAGATTTCACCACAGCAGAAGCTAAACGTATTGCAAGAATGAGAGGCTATGGCAACCTCCATCGGGAAAATCCTATGCATTCATAGGAATGCCTAGCCGAATATCCATGTGAAGGTGGAGAGCTTATTTCACGATGAAGATGCTGGGGAGGAGCAGTTCCAAGTAGTTAGTCTGGGTTGTATGTAATGTTTGAAGCCAGCAGGCTAATGAATTCCTCTAAGTCCTATAGGCCATGTAATACTTACGCCTACGGGCCTTGTAAGGGTTCCACCTCACCCCTTGAAAGGTGGATTATAAAAATAAATAAAAAATGAAGGCCTTCAGGCCATTGGAGGAGGAGATGGCATGTTTGTTGTGATCATAGATTAGAAGTGATGTACATTCATTTCGTTGAATCATAGTGTAATCCAAGATAGAAATGATCATTATCTATCCTAACATCATCCTGAGTATGATGAGAGAGCATTGTCCCTATGTTGAGATTCCTTTTATTTAAAATTTCTTTATTGGAGAGAATGGTAAGCATGTTGAGTGAAAGAAAACTGTACTTTTCTTAGGTATATATCTATTTTTTTCCTTCAATACTCAGTTTAAATGCTTAAATATGGCATAAAGTTAATTCTCATTGGGTTCATGAAGTTCTCTAGGGATTTTGGGACTGATTTCGACCCTGGAAGTCAATGTTTGGGTGTTTTTATCTTGGTGTACAGTTTTTAAAAACTATGAAGGGTAGGCCACATTGTTTGACTAAATCTTTTTGGGATACAAAATAATGGCTTCCAGGTCGCACAGTTAGGGTAAACCCTATGATATGAGCCTCATGGACATGTGGAAGGGCTACCATTTTCATTAGATTTCAATAGTGGGTTTTAGAATGATTTTTCAGGGTTTCTAAACTGTGTTGGGGTAACCATGTGCTATGACCCAGGACTGCATAAATTTTTGAATAATTTCTATGTGGTTTGAGAGACCATGTGGGTAAACTATGTAATACATGCTATCTAGGATTTTTTATAAATTTTAGTTAAATTAAAACTTATTTGAAAACATAAATGAGTCATCACCTATCACATAGCAGTCTAACACCACTTGGAAAAGATCATCCCTTGAGCATATTCTAGGATTTCAGATCCTTTCTCCACCTAGACACAGATTCTTGGGTATTTCATCTCCTTGGATCTGTAATGGTAATGACTTAATTCCATTTTTATCTGAAGTTATTCAAGGAATCAATTGCTCTATTTGGATTTAGGCTCATATAAAGAATTTACTCATCCCATGTCCATTCTTCAGATTGTTTCCAAATTGGGATGAATCAGAGTTTGATACTGGACAATCTCTCTAGTAAGGACCTAAGGTATGTGGTATTATGCTTTTTTATGAATGTTAATCTATTTATACCTGTCAGGGTGTTGTGCACCCATTCTTCACCTTCCACCTTAAATGAAATTGTACCATATTATTTCCTATTGTGTTTTAGGTAAATTAATAAGTGTTTTTATGCATGTCATAGGATGTATACATTGAAAAATGACCACCCCATGGGTGAGTTTCCTTGGATATACTTTTATATATTGATTTCATGGATACCCATTTGAGGTGTTCCTTGTCCTTTTCATGGGTTTTTTAAATGGGATTTTTATAGAAATATTTTTAATTTTGTTAGACTATAGATGAATTGGTTAATGGGTGTGGGATGGTTGAATTGCTCCATGAACCATGGATTTCATTTCTTGTTTTGAATGCTGGTCTTGAAATGACTTGAACATGTGAGTAAAGTAGGGCTATGAATTTAATTGATGTAATCAGATTGAATTTATTTAATTAATTCTTTGCCTATGTGATTTATATTATTATTAATCCATGTGATAGATTGATAGTCTTATTAGGCTTGTTATATTAAAAATTTTCATGTGAGTATATGAACAACCCTTGGGTTACTAGCCCATGTGATCTATGTTGAGACCATGCTATGTAATGAATTGATTAAGAATATAATGCTCATTATCATGATATTCCCACATGAGTTAAATGACGTTGAATCCATGTATTAGTTTCTTTATACATTTAATGATTGTTTTATTAATAATTCCTCTATGATTAAATGAAACTATATTTCCTTGAGGTTGGTCCTTTATGGAGTCACCCTTTTTAGGTGAGTTATATTGAATGCCTATAGTTTTATCTTGGCATGTTAACTTAATTGGTGGAATGATAAATAGGTTTGGGTGATTCATGGATTAAATTAGAATACCATGGACAAAATAATGTGACTATTGATTTTTATACTTCAAGTGATACATGGATTCACCTTAAACTTCCATATATGGAATCAAGGGTTAATGTGATATTTTCAGGAGGGATACATGGGGTTTCCTTAAAGGACTGCCAAGGAAAAACTCTTATGACAAGGAATTTACATCACATCTATAGGGATACATGGATTCATGAGAGGATCGTAATGGATGGGCACGAAAGGGTGTTGGATGATTACACCTAAATTGATACTTCAATTCCAACCTAGGAATGTCAAGGATAGACTAAGGTTCTATATAAATTAATTAAAATTTGAAATGATGTCGTATGACATATGACGTGTCTCCAAGACAAATCATAATCTTGAGTCAGTCTTTACATGTATTGTTTACATGGCATTCTAAGGAATCTATTATGCTTCTAGCTACATGGGGTATATCATGATTGAGTTGGATCTTGGGACTTGTAAATTTCAATATAATTGAAATGTTAATGAATATAAGTTAAAAGCTGTGAATGTAGGATGTTTACTTTTGAGTTATCCCTTGATTAATATTTTATTATTGCACACTGCCTGTTATATTTTTTCACCAACCATTTGACACTGTCTTTTGGAGGTAGCCTATTGGGATTTAGTCACTCACCTTATTTAGGTGAAATTTTTAGACCAAAAAATATTAAATTAATATAATAAATTTTGGGCGAAAACCCCCTTTTATAGGTACTTGATATGATGCTTTGGAGCAAGAGGTAATGGGACCAAGATGAGGCTTGTGATGTTATAGGGATTCTGTTGGCCATTTTTTTATTTATTTTATATGGGTTGTGAATATACCTTGTATTCTTATTTTGGATACTTTATTCTAGAAATATAACATGTAGCATCATTTTATATATGATACATATTTTATTTTTGACATTTATCAGTCTTCCAATGTTTCTCACTATTGTATTGTATTATCGCTTCCACTACATGAATGATATTTAGGTTGTTTTAAAATATAATAATGAGGGAATAGACTCATAAATAACTCACATAGGCCCCCACTTCTAGTTGGAAGCATTTTTTGTTTGGGGATATGCACATGAGACCATTTGAACCACTGGGCTCAGATCACTTTTTAGTGGCATCAGTTATTGGGATGTTACAAAGTGGTATCTAAGGGTTTATTTTCGGGTTTTCATTATGGTTTGGAGATGATAGAAAGTTATAGGAGGGAATGGAGTTTTGTAATAAGTTATTCCCTAGATTAGATACCCCTCATACAAGTAAAATCCATATTTCATCTAATTGAATTTCTATTTTCTTCATTTTAGAAGTTAAAAATGATTTGATTCCACCATTGGGTGAGGCAATCTATTCATTCTATTAATGTTGATAAAGAATTTGGGTTCTATTTTATTTCATACCGATGTGATGAGGGTATTCCATCTCATGAATCATATAGGAACCAGCTATATTTCACATGCCTTGCATTATTTCATGCCATTAAGGATATATTACCAATTAAATGATGTTTTTATAAGTGCAATTATTCATATGCCTACTATTGTGATCGGTATATTGAAATATGTTATGGTGTAAAATAGATGTATTCCATGATTTGATCCCTAAGGGGTCTGGTCTATCTTATATAAAAATATAGAGGAACATGGTTTAACTATTTAGTGACATATGTTATGATGTTCCATATATGGTCAACTAGAATTGATCCCTAGAAAATATGGGCCCCCTTCGGTCAGAACACGACATTCCATTGGTTAATACTCCAAAAGTTATGTGATAAACATTAAAAGTGCATCAATTCAATGAATGTCAATGTGAACTCAGTTTGATATGAAAGGAATATGAAAATAAGTGAAACTGAAATAGATTATAGTAGAGAACATGACCTGATCTGACCTTTTTAGTGGGATTTTGGTTGTATATCACTTTTATGTTAGCCATTTGACACCTATACATGACCTATGGGGAAGGAAAAGGGGTGAAATATCATAGAAAGGATTATACTTGTCCTATATTTTTTTCTACACTTTTCTTATGTGAACCAATTATTGAACATGAATTGAAATATGTATTTGGAATTGTAAAGAGATTATTCCATGATGACCTCATGTCATACACCGTGAGAGAAGTGAAGCCCACACTCTATAGGTGGTGGGATATGGGATAAAATTTGATCCTTTAGTTATGCCAGTTGAGGTAAAAGTTGTTGTATCAAATGCGAGTGTTGAGGCATAGTTTTGTGAAAACATGACATGCTTTATGCGGACCTTTTAGGGAGCACCACAACCATCAAAATTTATGGCTAAGCTGATGTGAGACTTATAATAGTAGAATTAGCCCATGATTTTAGGGGATGGTAGACCATAGTCCAATGATCCTGAATAGAGGCCATTTTACCAACCTTTGAGAATATTGACATGTCTTTTGAATATAGGTTCATGCTGGCTATGTACATGCTCTGTGATTCTTCCAAGAGGTGGTGGGATGTGATCACCCAGAAAAATATTCATTGAGATGAGAACTGGGTGAAGTTTCATATGGCCTTTTATGACTATTTATATCACAATATTTTGAGGCCCAATAAAGAACATGAGTTCGTACATCTGGAGAAGGGTGCACCATTAGTCATAGACTAATCAATCAGTTTTACTGAGCTGCAATGCTTCACTCCTAATTTGATGGGTGACGAGTTATTGAAATCTAGTTGATTTGAGGATGGTATCATATGCGACATAAAATCACTAATAAATGTCTTTTGGATAACTATTAAACCTAGGATTTTGAATCAGGCACCGATCACAGAGCATAACCTGACAGAATATGGAGGTGCAAGTCTTGGGGGCTCAACATCGAGATCTGGAATTGCATCAACCAGAAGTAATAAGTGTCATCTAGAGAATCCATGAAGTGATAATAGTTGTCCAAACATCACTCGAGGTATCCATATGATTTTATAATAGTGTGGTAGGATATGATATATTAGGCCTCACTGTATAAGGACCCCACTCAATAATCATTCATGAGGCATGATGGGCCATCAAGAACGCTTCTACAGAATGTTTCCACCAGAATCCAATAAAGGAGGGTCTGCACTGACTCCACATCCATGAGTAGGGTCAAAATCTTCTCACTAGACAAGGAGTTATTGTACATATGTCTAATAAGGTAGTGGTTTTTTTCATGGTAGTGGTATCCAGAACCATAGTTCACAATGATAGTTGGGTTGATCAGGTCAGGGTATCTAGGTAGTCTCACAAGGCTGCGGTAATTTCCAAGCATTTGATATGAAACAGACCCATCATGAGTAGGATCCCATACCTTTTACTATCATTGGTACAATTTTAGTAGCCTCCGTTTTAGTTTTAACACTCTTTGATATATGTTCCTCACCTAACTCTATATCTATGACTATTATGCAGAGCCTTGGGATCTGTGTTTATACTCTTGTGACCTTATGATGAAAGACACTCCATTAGGGATCAAGATGGAAGGTGTGAGTCAGTTTAGGTTATTCCCCATTGAGTTTGGTGGGTGTCACTTCATATGGTCACTTTACGTTCTTGAGATGACAGACATTTATGTAATTTTCGGGATGGACTGGTGGGTTACTTTTGATGCTTTTGTATATTTCATGCACTGTAGGGTGAGATTTATATCACTTGATGGTGGGGTGTTCATTTAGATGGGTAAATGATGTTTCTAGGAAATCCAAGATGTACTTGAGCATCATGGGCTTGGTGGGATGATAGCCCATATTTCACTTTTCTATTTGGATGATAACAGGACACTCTCGGCTAATTTCCCCTAGGGAATGATAGTTTCATGGATGTATTCTTTGGAATAACTCTAGTAGGAGAGGTAGAGTCCCCTATAGTTCTACTTATAGGAGCTAAACATGTATCCATTACTCCTTATAAGATGGTTCTGATGGAGTTTCTTGAGCTCAAGAGGAATCTTGAGGATTTAGAGGAAAAGGGTTTCATCTGACCTAGTAGTTATCAACAGGGTTCACTGGTCTTTTTTTTAAAAAATGTGGATGGTAACCTTGGGAAATGTGTTTATTACATGAAATTGAACCAGATTATAGTTTAGAATTGCTATCCTATTTTGAGTATAAATGACCTCTTTGACTATATCCATAGATCTCAGGAATTATCAAATATTTATTTGAAATCTAGTTACCACTAGGTGGGTGTTAGTCCATCAAACATACCACTAAAAACCATTAATATCATGTATGGTTTATATGAACATTTGGTTATTATTTTTAGTCTCAAAAACACATGAGTGGAATTCTTGGAATTAATGAATTGAGTGCTCCATCAATATCTAGATTCTTTTCTTTTTTTTTGTGTGGATGATATCATGGTTTATTATCACAATCAACATGACCCTGAAAAATCATTGAGATATTTTTGAATACAATGAGAGAGCATTATTTGTGTGCTAATCTCACAAAGTTACACTTCGGGATGGATTATATTCACATGTTATTTCATGTTATCTCGTAGATAGAAGTATCAATGGACACAGAGAAGGAGATAATGATAGATATCTTGGATTATCCCAAGAACATATTTTATGTTCATAGTTTCTTTAAGATGGTACCTCCCTAAAAGTGTTTCCAACTATAATTATCATGCTTAGAAACATCAGTGATGGGACAGAGTAATAAGGGTGTAATTTATTAATGGTACGATTACTGCGATATGGAATTTCAAGATTTTAAAGTTATATTTACTTCAGTAGAGATACAGATTTGTACAAAGTCCTGGAGGAGTTACATTGGTTGATGGGATACATTATGTATATTTTTGTAATCAATTATTATGATTGGGGATCAATTTGTGGTGTATGGGTCTCAAGACATGAGGTAACACAAAAGGAACAACCCAAGGAACAATCTTGAGTTAGCTGGGGTTGCTCATAAATTGTGTTGTTGGAGACATTACTTATTCGGAAAAGTGTTTTGGGGTGTACATGGACCATAAAAGATTCATTTAGATATTTACACAGCATGATCCGAACCTAAAGCAGTGAATGTGGGTTGAGTACCTATAGTCTGTTGACATCAAGATTTCCTACATGCTGGTGAAGGCAATGAAATGGCTGATGCACTGAGTATGAGGAATTAGATACATTAAGTGTAGTAGGGTAGTGGAGAGTGTAATATTATAGCGTTGTTCTCTGAAATTCACTTGGAGGTGCATGATAGTTAGGGGTAGAAATTCCATTCATCCTTAGTGATTACCTCTACATTATTGGATAGAGTGAGGATGAGAAAACTATTGGATTCCAAATTACTAGTTCTATGGTAGAGTGTGGTAGGTGAAGACCATCCTCCAGGTTGGACCATAGGTGAGGATGAGATCCTTTGAGTACATGGTCATGTATGGGTATCCTAAAAAATGTGTGAAGAGATAACTCAGGATTTTCATTCCTCTATATGGGCAGTGCATCCTGGTTTCACCAAGATGAATTGAGATTTGCATCATTAGAATTCGTGGCCAGGCATGAAGAGAGATGTAGCTTGTTTTGTCATGAGGTGTTCCACCTGTTAAAAGGTGAAGGTTGAACACTAGTGACCGGTTTGGATATTACAGAAGTTATCCATTCTGGAGTGGAAATGGGATTATGTAAAGATGAATTTAATTATAGTTTTATCAAGGATTCTTTGTGGTAATTGTGTTGTATGAGTTGTTGTTGGTAGGATCACAATGGTCACTCACTTCCTACCTATCAAATAGATCATTTCAATTAATAGGCTTGTGAGGTTTTATATAAGTGTGAAAGTACTACTACATGGGGTCCCACATTCTATAATTTCATATAGGGACACTAGGTTATCTTCTCAATTCTAGAATGGGATATAGAGGGCATTGGGTACTTAGCTACTTCTGATAATAGAATACCACCCTTAGAAAGTTTTCCAATCAAAGCGCATGATTTTGGTGCTTGAGGGCATGGTACGATCAATCATCCTGGATTTAGGGGGTTCTTGAGAGAGGCATACACCCATGGTTGAGTTCAACGAAAAAAATAGATTTCATGATACTATTCATATAGTTCCATATTGGGCTTTACATGGTAGCCCATGCCAATCACCCCTTTTTTGGATGGAGGTAGGAGAGGCAGCTATATGTGGACCTCAAAATGTCCATGAGAACACATAATATGTGTATTTGATTAAGAAGTAGTTGGTTACTGTGAAGTCTGATTATAAATTTTATGTGGATCACCATAGAAAATATCTAGAGTTCAAGGTTGTGAGTCATGATTTCCTACGTGTTTCACTGAGGTTATTACCCAAAAGGATAATGAGACAGGGATAGCTTTCACCGAGATATGTTAGGCCTTTCAAGAAAATGGAGAGAGTCGGGTCAGTTGCCTATCTTTTGTAGATAATTTGGAGGTACCAGTAAAGGCATAATGTCTTATATATATCTCATCTATGGTATTACTATTTAGACCCATAAAAAATTTTCAGCCCGAGGAGGTTGATATTCAAGAGGATGCATCAATTAGGGAGAATCACAAATGAATTGTGGATCATACCAAAAAGGTTATCTGAGACTAGATAATTCCATTAGTATGGGTGATATGGTGGAATGGTCGAGTGAATGATGAGACTTGGGAGAGGTCATATGATGTACAATTGTAGTGGCTATACTTATTCTCAAGTCATGATTTTCAACACGTGGAAGTGAAATTCAGGGACAAATTTCTTTACGGGTTGTGGTTTTAAAGAACATGGTTCTTATTTGAGGTATGTATCAATTTTTTCAATCAATTACTTGTTTAAATTCTTAAATATGGATTATGGTTGATACATGTTAAGGTAATGAAGTTCTCTAGTGTGTTTATGGATGGTCCAGATCCTAGAACGCAATGTTTTGGGTTTTTTATCCAGCCATAAGGTCAGTGAAAACTATGTAGGAAGGCTGCATGGTTGGACTAAATCATGTGAGGATGGATAGTGGGGGATTGAAGGCTACACAGTTTTGGTAAACTGTGGGATATGGGTCATGAAAAGCGTTGTCATGAGCGCCCTCAAATAATTAGTGGTTTTTGGGTACTTAGGTGCAGTAGAAGGGCTGACCAAGGTCGTCTCTCAAAGGAGGAAGTAAATTTAACAAAATATGAAAGGTATTTTAAAAATAACATAAAATGGAATAATAACTCTAATTGAAAGGATGTGGGGGGTTTCCTACCATTCATAAAAATAGAATAAGTTTTCTAGATAAAGATTGTATAATTTTTTTTGTTTTTATTTTTTGAAATGATGTCTGATGAAAAGGTTACAACAAGATGATGTATTTTTAGAAAATATTTTAACATTCATAATTGATCTAACTGTACCTATTTAATAAATTTTTAATCATTATAATTTAAATTAAATTTACTTTAATTATGATCCCTTAATTTTTTAAATCCCAAACTCTATGAGAGTTAACTTTACCACTACGATGAAGTGAATTTGACCCTAAGCTAACATCGGAACATGCAATCGCATCACCCTGCTTTGATTGATGCTCTATGGTTAGATTATGATTTATGGTAAATTAAATAACATTTCCTCTCTATAAAATAGAATTAATTGAGTTTGGGGATTATATTTGAACACTATAAATTGGTCTCTTGTGGTTTTTTATTACCGTTTACGTTCGCACTCTCACAATTTACACAAAATCTCATCCTCGCTTGTTTTTGTGTAAATTTTTCAATTGCATTATTAGTTTGAATTAAATTAAAAACTAAATTAATTTATAATACTATGTGAATTAAAGTAGATCATTTATTTAAAAAAATGAATGAAATAGGTTAGAGGTAGATTGATTGCTAAAAAGAACTACTCTTCCATGGGCAGCGTAGTCATTATAGTAACGTTTTTCATTTGAAAATGTTTAGAGAGGGTAGAACTCAATATCATTTCTATTCATGATTACAGAACAATTAGTAAGATTAAGATAGAAATAAATTTTATCAAAAAATAAGAATAGGGAATAAATAAATGAAGAAAAAAGATGTTTATTACACAAATGCAAACATTATAACATGAAGAAGGAGAAGAAGGCTTCGACGAGGGGATCATCGCTTCAAGATCTACCCTCTAGCAATGGTTGGAGAATTTCAGTGAAAAAAAATCACCAATACCTTAAATCTTCTAATGCATGTACAAAACCCACAAAATGATAAAAAATCTAATTTATAGAGTGGAGGGGAGGCTAGGTTTAAAGAGGTTTGAAGTGTGAATGGGGAATCTCAGCCAAATATTTTATTCCAAATTGCACCGCCCATTTGACCTCCAAAATGCATGAAACAACTTTTCTTCTAGAATCATTCATTGTGCATAATTGGGTTGGATAGATCCTATGAATATTTGGTCCCAATCCATTCTCGTACAAAGATGTTATGGCCCAAATAAAAAACCAATGTTCAATCAGGCGGGCCCAGCCCACCTTTGACTTCATGGTCTATTTAGTCTCAATATTGCACTATTTAGCTCCAATGTCCTGAAAAAAAGTTTTATCCAATTAAGTCAACAACATTGTTACAGCATTTCATGTTCTAATAATAAATATAAAAATATTTATCTTAGAAATGCTACAGTGCACTATAAAGGGTAAAACTGGAATTTCCATGATATTTTCAAATGAATGATCTAATCCAAAATATTTTATAAATAAACATATTTAACACCATGTGAAGAAATTTTATCCTTTATAATCAATAAAATATTCAAAAAATATGTGTTTCATCAAATCCCTCACACATACCCTTTTTCACTCCTGGGTAAGACCTCATATCTTATATTTGAAAAAATATTGACAAGATATGCATATTCATATTTCATAATACACAGTGAAAATATAGGCAAAGTACAAATCCCATCAAGAGTCAATATCAATAAATATTAAATTCATTATCTCAAGAATTGTGTCAAAACAAAATCCAGTGAGATTCATAACACTAATCATAGTGAAACAATTCATGGGTCTAAAATTCCTCTAATTCACCACATGTGTGTGTGCCAACCATTCCATGCATGTCTCTCCACCATTTATCTAGTATATTCTGTTCAATAAGAACTATTCTTCTTACCTAATTCCATTCCACCAAACCCGTTCAACATCCTCTGTAATCAATTTCCAAAACCCATTCATTTAAGAAATCCCACAAGTCAAACCATGATCTCTCAACCTAAATATCCCCACATGTTGTACATTTCTTCACACCCCTCTTTATTGACTGTGTTTTTTTTATATTTCGAATTTTTTTGAATTTTTTTAGAGGGTGTACAATAATCAAATATTAGGTGCACACGTATAGGTAAATCTGGTACAGTGATGGAAACGATCAGTAGAGAAATAAATGTATAGAAACACCATGTTATAAGCTGAAAAGGATTACTTACCCGAAATATATATTAAATTGGGTAAGAAAAACTCAAAATTCCTGATTGTGTGAAAACATTTTTGGAGAAATCAATGTCATAATTTACCATGAACAAATATCACAAATAATGACATCAAAATCTAAAAGGTTTTTTAAAGACACAACCATTTATATAATCAATGACTTCAATTTTTATAAAAGTCAACACCAGATGATGAAATATTACTCATGCTTATATTTCTACCAATAAATTTTAAAAACATGCATTTTTAATATGTTCCCCAGGATAATGTTATATGATATATATTTTTATTTTCTTATTGATGTTTTTTTTTGTTTTTTTGTCATTGAAAAATTTAACGAAAAACATAATAGACAATACACATAAAACACAACAATGAAAATTCCTAAATATCTACTCTAAAATGTTGTCCCCTCCCCCACACTTCAGATATTTCATTGTCCTCAATGTGAACCTATGAGATGATATATGCACATGAAATGAATAATTTTAAATAGGACAAATAAAATAAAAGTGAAAAGGTTAGGAACATCCTAATATGATCATGTGATGACGGGGTCATGCAGTGTGATGAAATCCACTACACTAGTAGGAAGTCCCTCAATGTATTTCATCAAACATTTCCCATTAATAGTAAATCTCCTTCTTGTGTCCTCTTGTGTGATCTCCACTACACTATAATAAAAAAACATTAGTCACAACATAAGGACCTAACCACCTAGAACACAACTTACCAGGCATCAGCTTCAGTCATGAACTATAGAGAAAGACTTTCTCTCCAACATGAAATTCCCTTTTCTGGATCATTTTTTCATGATCTTCTTTTGATATTTACTTATAGAGTCTTGAGTTCACATATGAAGACAATCTAATCTCCCCTTTATCTTTAATTTGCAACTTTTTTTGGATTCCATCTTGGGCCAAATCCATGTTACATTTCATTATAGCCTAATAAGCCGGATGCTCAACTTCTATAGGGATATGACACTCTTTCCCAAAAAAAATCCAAAATGTGGACTTACCAATGGGTGTCTTGTATGCTATCCTATATTCTCATAGTGCATCATCCAATATCTTTCTCAAATCCTTCATATTCGGATGCTGGTTTTCTCTAAAATTTGTTTCAACTCACAATTTGAAACCTCAGCTTGACCATTTGTTTGGGGGTGGTATGGTGTCGAGGTTTTGTGTGTCACCCCATACTTCTGAAGTAGGGAATCCAAATTCTGATTGTAGAAGTGTGTCTCTTGGTCACTGATGATGGCCTTTGGTACTCCAAACCAACAAAACATTTGTTTCTTGACAAAGTCCACTACAACATGAGAATCATCAGTCCTAGTGGCCTTAACATCCACCCATTTTCTCACATAATCAACGACAACCAAAATATATAGGAAACCAAATGAACTAGGAAAAGGACCCATAAAATCAATTATCCATATATTAAAAATATCACATAATAATATGGGTTATTGGGGGATGTCCTGTCTCCTAGAAATATTACCAGTGTGTTGGAAACTTGAGCACGACATAAAAAAACATGATCATCATGGGATAAACTAGTCCAACACAATCCAGAGTGAAAAATATTCCTAGTTATCCATTGGTGTCTAAAGTTTCTACCACAAGAATGTGTATAATTGAATTGTAGAACAGACAAACTCATGATCAAGAACACACCTCCTAATAACTTGGTCACTACGCAGGTTCCAGAAATAGGGGTCATCCCACACATAAAATCTAGACTCACTCTTTAACTTTTGGACATGATGTTTCTTTAAATTTGTAGGAACTTCATATAAAACAAGGTAGTTTACTAAATATACATACCAGGGATGAATACCTGAGATGGAATAAAGTGGCTCATTGGGAAAAGTGTACTGATGTGGTACCTGGTCCAAGGTGGCATCCTCTTGTTCGTGAGTAAGCATACTTATGTGGTACACTACCATGTTTTATGACCCCTACTTGTCCATTATCTAAATATCAAATTCCTGAAGAAGGTGCATCCATCGGATTGGCCTAGGCTTTGCATCCAGCTTCTTTAATAGGTACCTTAGAGCTTCATGGTAAGAAAAAAACAACTACATTTGAGCCTAATAAATATGAATAGAATTTTTCTAAAGGAAATATAATAGCAAGAAACTCCTTTTCTAGGGTTGTGTAGTTTTATTGGGCTGAATCTAATGTCCTTGATGCATATTCATTCACATGTGAACGTCCATCCACCCTCAGAGATAAGGCAACCCCAACTAAAAAGTTAGAGGTGTCACACAAAAGCTCAAAAGGAAGCTCCCACCATGGAGGTTGTATGATAGGTGGAGTGGTCAGACGCCATTTTATCTCATCAAAGGAATTCCTGCAAGTAACATCATACACAAAATCAGAATCCTTTTGAAGTAATCATGACATTGGAAGATAAATATTACAAAAATCTTTGATGAAGCATGGATAAAATCCTACATGAACTAGAAAATATCTAACATTAAGAACACATGAAGGATATGTTAAGGATGAAATAACATCTACCTTAGATCTATAAACCTCTATCCCATGTGTTGAAACTACATTCACTAATACAATTCCATGCTCTACAATAAAATGACACTTCCCAAAGTTCAAGACTAGATTCTTCTCAATACAAAGATTCAACACATATCCCAAACTAAAGATAAAATCATCAAATGAAGACCTAAACACAATAAAATCATCCATAAATACTTCCATGAAGGTCTTAATAAAATCATAAAATATACTCACCATGCATCTCTAGAAGGTACCTACGGAATTGAAAAGTCCAAATGGCATCCTTCAGTAGACCAACATATCAAATGGGCATGTGAATGTTGTCTTCTCATGATCCTATGGAGCAATTAGAACCTGAATATATCCCAAAAATACATCCAAGAAACAATAGTTTATTTTCCAAGCTAGCCTCTCAAGCATCTATTCAATAAATGTGGGGGGATCATCCTTGCGAGTATATTGATTTAGTTTCCTATAATCAATACACACACGCCAACTATTTTTTACCCTCCTTGGAACTAAATCCTATTTATAATTTTTAACAACTATAAAACCACATTTCATAAGCACAGTCTGAATAGGACTCACCAATTGTGAATCTGAAATGGGGAAGAATATACCTGCCTCAAGCAATTTTTTAACCACTTTTTTAACAACCTCTAAAAGTGTTGGATTGAGTATTCTCTGTGGCTGCCAAATTGGTTTATCCCAATCATTCAAAAGAACCATATTCATGTAAATGGAGGGTATAATACCTAATATGTCAGCCAAGGTCCACCTGATTTCTCTGATGTTATCCCTCAAAAGATTCAAAAGTTTTTTTTCATGTTCAAAAGGGATATTGTTATCAATTATAACAGGTAATTTCTCACTACTTAACAAGATTGTGTATTTTAAATTTGGTGGTAATGGATTGAGTGCCAATTTTCAGGGGTGATGTATAGATGGAGATAGTGAAGTAACTAAAATATGTGGACAAAGAGTATCAGTATAAGAATATAAATCATCACAATTAGAGAATAAAACATCAAATCCATCAGCATACTCCACAGCCATGTAATAATAAAATTGAACATGATCAAAATAAATATATGAATCTATTTCAAAATCAAATCTAAGAGAGTCTTGTGCATTTTAAATGGTATGGAATTACACTTATACATCAAACTAGAACTAATGATCATAATCTCTCTACGAATAGGACAATCTAATTCCATGGGTTTTTTATTTGGGGGTTCAAAATGGGAGGTAAAAATGTAGAATGGTCCTCTGAGGGGTACTTCATGGATTCCATAACATTAAATATCACAACATCATATCCAAATTACATGGAAATTGTACCCTCATTAATATTTATGATATTTTTTGCTGTTTTGATGAATGGTCTACCTAAGATAATGAGATCATGAGAACTTACCTGATAATCCTCCTTGATAAGCACATAGAAATCCACTAGAAAGATCACATCTCTTACCTGGACAAGTACATCCTCAAGGACTCCAGTTGGATATGTTGTAGTTCTATTTTCAAACTTCACCACTACTCTCGTCAGTTTCAAATCAGCAACCTATAAAGAAGAAAATACAAAGTGAGGCATTACATTTATGGATGCATCTAAATTACAAATAGAATCATAAAAGTGCAACTCCCATATGGTTCATGGGATGGTAAATGCCCATATATCCTTGCACATTTATGGAATTGTTAGAGTTGGTGTAATGAGTTCTGAAACATTCCTTCCAAGATTGACCCTCTCATTTCCCTTGATCCATCTTCGATTGGTAAAAAGTTCTTTTAATAATTTCACATACCTTGGGATTTGGTTGATGGCTTCAAGTAGAGGGATGTTGATCTCCACATGCTTGAATGTATCCAAAACTTATTTTTTAATCACCTATTTAGCCATATTATTGGTTTGAACAACCCTTTTTGTAAAGGGAAGGGGTTTAGGAGGAAAATAATTAATCTTTTTCTAACCTTTATCTTTCTACATTGGATTCTCATCAGCTGGTTTTGAATGTGTCTTATCCAGATTTGAGGTGAACCTTGTTGGAATGATAGGTACAGATGTATCAGTTGTCTTCTTCCCACATCTCAATGCTATGGAACTGATATTCCTTTTGGGATTTGTAGTAGGCTCGGAATGAAGATTTCTAGATTTCTTACTTAGCAGTTCATGTAGGGCAGTGGAAATTTGGCTCATTTGGGTGTTCAGCTCCCTCACCTCCAAACCCTGACTCTTTAGCACATTCTGTTGATTAAGAAAAATTTGTTTCAAAAGATCATCAATTTTAGAATCTACATTGGTTTAAGGATTCCCTTGTTATTGATCTATTGATTTTTGAGCTCCAAATCACCTTTGGGGCTGTAGGAAAACTTGTTGGTAAGGCGGAGGATGTTGGAAGTTTTTTTTTGAAAAACTGTCTGTTGTTGTTATCCAAAGCCCTACCTCATGTTTGATTGGTCCTTCCACCCTTGTTTGTATGTTGTAGAAAAGGAATCATACTTATTTTGGGGATATGGTTGTTTTTGAAGCTGATATGGTCTCCCAAGAAACACTGCTTCCCAATATTCTATTACTTGTAGTTGGGGTTAACAGTCAGTTGGGTGACCTATCTCAGTGCAAATGTAATAAGGCCTTGAAGGAGTGGGTTGGGATGTATTTTGATCCAATTCAATCTTCCTCACCATAGTGGTTAATTATACTAACACAGCATCAATAAAATGACTTTCAAAAGAAGAAGGAATTACCTAATGTACTCCCCTAACATGTGATGTACCTCGATCATCAAATTTTTGGGAGTTTTGAGCCATCTAGTAAATTAATACACGTACAGCCACCAGTGTCTTGTCTATCAATGCTCCTCTAGGTGCAGTATCCACCATGCTCCTCTCCAGAGGTGTGAGTACTTCATAGAAGTATTGGATGAGGATTTTCTCACTGATATGGTGATTTGATCATCTTGCACACAACTTCATGAATCGCTCCTAGTACTCTTACATTAACTCTACTTAGTCTTGCTTGATCCCCGATATCTCCTTTAGAATGGATGTGGTCCTTGATTCTGGAAAAAATATGTTCAAAAAAAGAGGATTCAATTCATTCCAAAAAGTTACATCTTTATGTTGTAAATAATACTTCCAATCTTTTGCAGGTTTATCAACTGAGAATTGGAATGTTCTTAGTTTTATATAATCTCCAGAAACATTTATTGGTTTTAAGGTTGAGAAAACAACATTAAATTCTTTTAAATGTTTAATTGTATCCTTACCAGAGAGACCATAAAATTTTAGAAGCAGGTGGATTAACCTAGATTTCAGTTCAATGTCTGATTTGATATTTGGGTTTGTAATAAAATTTGGTTGATATTTAATATTAGGTGCAGCCATTTCTCGAATGGTTCTATTAAGATCATTTCCATTATTTTAATTCATTGGTTATTATTTTATGTTTTAACTATAATTTATTCCACTTTAAATGTATTGGTAGTGGAGGAATTATCTAACCGGTTGAATGTGGAAACTTCCTGTAGACTGAGAATGTCTGATTCGAGCCTAAGGCCGCGTTCAATATAAGGGTCAAGATCTAAGATATATTTGGTATTATTTCATGTCATAAATAAAAAAATGAAAAGAAGTAAAGTTTACCTTAGTAAAATAAAAAATGATATGTTTTATTTGATGGTCCTAAAAGAAGAAGAAAAAAAATAAAAGAATAAGAAAAAAATTCAGATTAGGTAAAGAAGGAAGAAAGAAGAAAAAAAAGAGAATAAAATGTAAAACCAAATAAATAACTATAATTGGTTAAAATACTTACATACCTCCCCACAAATGGAACCAATTTGAAAGGCACTGTCATGGTTTCCCTCAAATGGTTAGTGGTTTTTGGGTACTTAGGTGCAGCAGAGTGGCTGACCAAGGGCGTCTCTCAAAGGAGTAAGTAAATTTAACAACATATTAAATGTATTTTGAAAATAACAGAAAATTGAATAATAAAACTACTGTAAAGGATGTGGGGGTTTGTTTACTATTAGTAAAACTTGAAGAAGTTTTCTATAATAAGATTGTATAATTTTTTTTGTTTTTATTTTTTGAATTGAATTCTGATTAAAAAGACACAACAAGAAGAGGTTTTTCTAGAAAATATTCTAAATGTAATAATTGATCTAACTATACCTGTTCACTCAATAATTTATCATTTTAATTTAAATTAACATTCACTTAATTATGATCATTTAATTTCTTAAATCATGAAACTTATGAGAAATAACTTCACTACTAAAATAAAGTGAATTTAACCCCAGGATAACAACTGAAACATGCAATTGCAACACCCTGATTTGATTGATGTTCTAACGTTAGATTGTGGTCAGGGGTATATTAAATCACATTTAATCGCTATAAATTATAATTAATTGAGTTTGGGGATTATATATTAACACTAAAAATTGATCCCGTAAGGTTTTGTATTACCATTTATGTTTTCACTCTCACGATTTACAGAAAATATCTTTTTTGCTTGTTTTTGTGTTAATTGTTAGATTGCATGCTTAGTTTAAATTAAATTAAAATATAAATTAATTGATCATGTTATGTGAATTATAGTATATATTTAATTCAAAATAAATGAATTAAGGATGTTATAGGTAGATCGATCACTAAAAAGAACTACTCTTCCATGGTTGTTGTAGTTATCGTTGAAACGGTTTTCATTTGCAAATGTTTAGAGAGGGTAGAACCCTATCTAGTTTATACTCATGATTATAGACCAATTAGGAAGATTATGAGAATATTAAATTGGAAAAAAAACATAATAAATGATAATAAATAAAATAATAACAAATAAGTTTGTTACACAAATTCAAACATTACAATATGAAGAAGAAGAAGAAGGCTTCGTTGAGGGGATCCCCTCTTCAAGAGATACCCCTCTTACAATGGTTGGTGAATTTGAATGACACCAAATATCCTCTTCCTTCAATCTCCTAATTCACGTCCCAACCCATCAAAGTGAGAAAAACACTAATTTATAGAGTGTAGGGGAGGTAAGGTTTAAAGAGGTTTCAAGTGTGAATGGGGAATCTCAGTGAAATATTTTAATACAACTTGCACCACCCATTTGACCTCCAAAACGCTTGAACCAACTTTTCTTATAGAATAATGATTTCTGAATAATTGGGTTGGAGATCCCCACTAAAAATTTTGGCCCAATCCAACCTTTTATGAAGAGGTTATGGCCCAAATACAGATCCAATGTCCAATCTGGCGGTCTCATCCCACCATTGACTTCATGGTCCATTTAGTCCAACCAAATGCACTAGTTAGATCTAATGTCCTGAAAAAAAGTTATATCCAATTATGTCCAGAACATAGTTAAACAATTTTATGTTCAAATAATAAATATAAAAATATTTATCTCTAAAATTCTATAGTGCACTATAAAGGGTAAAATTAGAATTTCCATCAAATTTTCAAATGAACAATCTAATCCCAAATATTTTATAAATAAACATATTTAACCCAATGTGAGGAAATTTTATCATTTATTATAAATAAAATATTAAATAAAAATGTGTTTCATCAATTCACACAACTGCACAACATGTCTGTAGTTTTTAGAATATTTTGATAGTGAGTTTTTGTATGGATTACTCAAGGCTTAAAAACCATGTGGGGTAACCATTTACAATGCCCAAATCCTACAAGAATATGTACATGGATTCAGTATGGTTCAAAAAACCATATGGGTAAACTGTTTGATTCCTTTTATGTTTGGAATTTTATAATTTTTCATTAAATTAAAAATTATTTTTAATCCTAAATAAAGAATCGCTCATCGCACAAAATCCTCACGCCACATGAAAATGCTCTTCCCTTAAGTGATTTCTTGGATTTAATATCTCTTCTCTGTCTAGACACTGATTTGAGTTTGGTTTGTCTCCCTAGATATATAATATTATAGCCTTAATTACTTGTTGATATTATTTCATTCATCTAAGAATCAATTTCACTATTTGGATTTGGGATCATATGCTCTAATTTCTCATTCTACATCCTTTATTTCAAATTCTTCCAAACTAGGATGAATCAGGAGATGATACTTGGGGGGATATCTAACACAGACCTATGGTAGGGGGTATCGTGCCTTTCAAATAAAGTCAAGATGTTTATATATGTTGGTGTGTCACATACCAATTTTTCAAACATCCCCACAATTGAAATTCAACCCTATTCATTGAAATTGTGTTTTAGGTAGTTTAATAAGTGTTTTTATTCATATAATAGGTTGTATTCCTAGAATATGTACCACCCCATGGTTTAGTTTCATTGAATGGACTTTTATGGATTAATTCTGTGGACACCCCTTTGAGGTGTACCCTATCCCTTGAATGGGTTGTTAAAAATGGGATTTTTTATAGATGGAGTTGCATTGTTGTTAGATTGTGAGTGAATTTGTTAAAGGGTATGGGATGGTTGATTTTCACCATGACCTACAAAATCAATTTCTTATTTAATAATAATGGTATTGAATTGACTTGCTCATGTGAGTAAAGTCGAGGCTATGACTTGAATTGATGAAATTGGATTGAATTTCTCTAATTAATGATTTTCCCATGTGAGTAATATTAATATTAATCCATGTAATATCCTTATAGGACTATTAAGATTGATATATTAAAAATAACCATGTGATTATTTGAATGTCCCTTGATTTACTCGTCAATGTGAGATATATTGAGACCATGTTTTTAATGAATTGGTAAATCATAGAAATATCATTATCACGATATACCCACATGAGTAAAATGTTGTATAATCCATTTATTAGTTTCTTTATTAATATGAATATTTTTATAAGAATTATGACAATATGAGTAAATGAATGGCCAATCCCTTGAGGGTGGCCCTTTATATAGTCACCCTTTTTAGGTGATTTATATTGAATGCCTTTGGTTTTGACCATGGAATGTTAAATGAACTTGTTAAATTATAAATAGACTTCCTGGGTAAATATATTGAAATTAGAATTCTATGAACGGACTCATGTGACTTTTGAACTTTATACCTTGGGAGATACATGGATTCACCTTATAATGCCACTGACGAACTCAATGGTTAATGTGATATTTTCATGAGTGATACATGGATTCAAATGAGAGATGTCATGTGAGGACTCATTGATACTCGAATTTTATGCTAGGAGATACTTGGAATCCAACTGGATTACCAAGGATGGACTCAAAGGGAATTGATTATATGTCATTAGTGATACTTGGGGTTTACATAGAGGGATGCCAAGGATGGACTTGTATGTCATATACATTATACCACATCTAGAAAGAAACATGGTCTCATGATAGGTTCTCCATGAATGACATTATAGGGTGTTGGTTGATTACACATGGAGTGTTACTTGAATTCCAACATAGTAATGTAAAGAATGGACTCATGTTATTTATGAATTAAATAAAATGTTTAATGTAATTGAATGACTTATGATGTGTCACCAAGCCAAAGAACAAGCTTGAGTCGGGCTTTAATTTTATTGTCTAGATGGAATTATAAGGAAAATATTTTTCTCCAAACTATATCGGGGATGTTGGGCTTAAACCAGATCTTGGGATGTATAAATTTTTATATAATTGAAATGGTAATGAATTTAATTTAAAACCATTTCATGTAGGCTATTTACTTTTAAGTTATCCATTGCTAATTGTTTTTCATATTGCACACTGGCTACTATATATATTCACTAACTAATTCTCACAGACCATGGGTGGTTGCCTACTGGGATTTATTCTCACATCCTATTTCGGTATCCTTTTGGGACCTAAATAGATTATATTATTGCAATAAATGATAAGGTTAAGTTCTCTCCTATATTCAAATGTCATGTTTCTTAGGAGGAGAGAATGGGACCAAGCCGAGGCTTGTGATGAAACTATGATTTTTTTAGCCTTTATTACTTTTGTTATATTGATTGTACATATTTCTTGTATTCCTATTTTGGATTCTTTATTAGAGAAATATTACATGTAGCATCATTATGTATATGATGCATATTCTATTATTGCAATTTATCATTCTTCAATTGCTTTTATTTCTGATACTTTCACTGGGCACACACATCTGTCTACTTGAGTACGACAGGTGCGGTTTCATTACCCCGCATTTCCACTTTCTAAAGGCGGTCGACATCTGTTCCTTATTCAGGGATGTTTTCTCCTTGATCGAAACAGGATGATGGGATGTCGGTTCTTCCTTCTGTGGATTCCTCCTCAGAACTCATCACCTAGTCCGGGTCTCCCTTAAAGATTTAAGTCGCGGTTCGTGAATCTCGTTCCCGATGTCATATCTTCTTTGACGTCGATTAATTACACTACTTCCATCAGGACATTCCATGGGGTATTGACATGGTAGAAACCTTTGTTTAGAGTAGACAACAACATCAGACATGTCGGGGTATCTCTCGGTGTGTGGACATAGGAGAACCTGAATTATTCCTCATAAGAGGGCATCTCAAGGGTGCAGAACCAGAGGCATCGCACATCGAATGTGGGGAAACATATGTCAGAGGCATGTCATTGAGTTTTTCCTCAGTTTACAAAGTTTAGAATTGGGTATGTCGTATGGTTAAAGTCTTTCAGGGATGGTTAATACAAATGTGTTTCTTCCGAGGTTTTCCTCAAGCACCTCATGTTTATCATGATGTAGGCTAAAAGTTTAATGTCTCGTGAAGATGAAATGAGGGTTATTAGAACATCCCATAGAGATGGATCATATTGGTACATCCCGAGGAGGGAACACCTTGAAGATGGTTGGATGAAAATGACCAATGAAGACGGATCTGAGGTGGTGCACCCCATGGAGGGGAGATGTCAAACCATAATGGATGATCTGAACACCATTGAGGGAGGATCAGGGATAGTGCACCCCAGAATGGGGAATACCAAGGTTTAGCATTGGCTGGGATTGAACCTCATAGAGGTTTCCTACATACCATGTGTAGACGACAGGGATAAAAACCCACGTAGTTTGAAGGGGTGATGAATCAGGGTGTGCACAAAGGACAACGACCCAGAGACATGCTGGGGCTTACATGTGGATAGTGGCCCAAGTACTGCTAGGATCAGTGAGGAGGTGGATGGTATGATCCCATCGGGATGTGGCGGCCTAGGTGAGAATCAGGATGGATGATGGGGATTTGAATAGAGTGTAGGGGGGATGAGATGGGACCATCATGAAGATGATGGTAGTGTTGATCTTGAGCCACGAAGACACTTCCTACGTATCCATGTGGCAGGGAATCAAATTCCATGTAGTTCTGTGGGATGATGGGACACCTGAGGAGGCAGCCCGTGAGAATGGACGCATGGATGGGACCTAGAAGAAGTGAAACCTTTAGGTTCGGGCATGACCTTCATGAGACCCATAGGCTCAAGGGAGATATCAGGATGAGACATGAGTGATGGGCTTGAGCCTCATGGAGGCTTCCTACGTATCCCTGTGGTAGGGTATCAAAGTTTGTGTAGTTCGGGATGGTGTGGGGCTTACAATCTAGGCAGCCCAAGGTGTTGGCGAACCGACGTGATGGGGGTCGGAACGACCAATGGGTGGTGGGATTGAGCATCATGTAGGCTTCCTACGTACCATGCCTTGGTATAGATCTAAGTCCTCATAGTTTGGGATGGTGTGGGGCTTACACTATAGGCTTCCCAATGTGTTGGTGAACCGATGTGAAGGGGGTCATAGTGACCAACGGGTGGTGGGCTTGAACCTTGTGGAGGCTTCCTACGTACCATTCCTTCACATGGATCAAAGACAACGTAGTTCAGAATGGTGTGGGGCTTACACTCTAGCATTCCCAAGTGTTGGTGAACCAACGTGAATGGGGCCGGAGTGACCAACGGGTGGTGGGATTGAACCTCGTGGAGGCTTCCTATGTACCATGTCTTGACATGGATCAAAGACCACGTAGTTTATAATGGTGTAGGGGCTTACACTCTAGGCTGCCCAAGGTTTTCGGGGTTACACTCTAAGGCGGCCCAAGTTGTTGGTGAACCGACGTGAAGGGGGTCGAAGTAACCAATGGGTGGTGGGCTTGAACCTCATGGTGGCTTCCTACGTACAATGCCTTGACATTGATCAAAGAACACATAGTTCAGGATGGTGTGGGTCATACACTCTAGGCTTCCCAATGTGTTGGTGAACCGACGTGAAGGGGGTCGGAGAAACCAACGGGTGGTGGGCTTGAACATCGTGAAGGCTTCCTACGTACCATCCCTTGACATGGATCAAAGACAACGTAGTTCAGAATGGTGAAGGGCTTACACTCTAGGTTTCCCAAGTGTTGGTGAACCAACGTGAAGGGGGTCGGAGCAACCAACGGGTGGTGGGATTGAACCCCTTGGAGGCTTCCTACGTACCATGCCTTGACATGGATCAAAGAACATATAGATCAGAATGGTGTGGGGATTACACTAGTGTTGGGGCTTACACTCTGAGGTGGCCTAAGGAGTTGGTGAACCGACGTGAAGGGGTTCGGAGTGACCAACGGGTGGTCGTCTTGAACCTCATGGAGGCTTCCTACGTACCATGCCTTGACATGGATCAAAGACCATGTAGTTCAAGATGGTGTGGGGCTTACACTCTAAGGTTCCCAATGTGTTGGTGAACCAACGTGAAGGGGGTCAGAGCGACCAATGGTTGGTGGTCTTGAACCTCATGGAGGATTCCTACATACCATACCTTGACATGGATCAAAGACCATGTAGTTCAGAATGGTGTGGGGCTTACACTCTAGGCTGGCCTAGGTGTTGGTGAACTGACGTGAAGGGGGTCGGAACGACCAATGGGTGGTGGGATTGAACCACAAGGAGGCTTCCTACGTACCCTGCCTTGGCAAGGATCAAAGACCACGTATTTCATAAAGGATGTGGGGCTTACACTCTAGGATGTGCATGTGCCTCTATGGAGAAGCAATGGATGGATGGGGCTTACACGAGGAATTTTCTCGAGTGCCTCTATGGAGCAGTAATAGTGGATGGGGCTTAATCAAGGAAGCTACTCGGGCGCCGCTATGGAGTGGAAATAGTGGACAGGGCTTACGCAAGGAAGTTTCCGGGGTGCCGCTATGGAGCGACAATAGTGGATGGGGCTTACGCAAGGAAGTTTCCCCAGTAACACAATGGAGTGGAAATGGTGCATGGGGATTATGCAGGGATGTTGCACGGGTGTCGCTATGGAGTGGTAATGGTGCATGGGGATTATGCACTGTAGCTTCCCGGGTGCCACTATGGAGCGGCAATGGTGGATGGGGCTTATGCATGGAAGCTACCTGGGTGCCACTATGGAGCAGCAATAGTGGATGGGGCTTATGCAAGGAAGTTGCCCAGGCGCTGCTATGGAGTGGAAATAGATGGATGGGGATTACGCAAAGAAGCTGCCCGAGCGCCGCTATGGAGCGACAATAGTGGATAGGGCTTACGCAAAGAAGCTGCCCATAATTTCTTCCCAATGTCTGACCATGGGGGAATCCCAACTCACTGGTGGGTTGAGTCCTTCACCTATGTGCTAGCGCACAATAAGTATAATGCCAAGGGCATTGGAATAAGTCTGAACAAAGGTATATGGAGAGTGTGAATTACATGCCCGATATTCGGAACACAATGAGGGTGCTGTGTCGATGGAGGATAGTTGTTGACCGTGGTGGAAATGCAGTATCCACATCACGTTAGCCTAAAATGGGGACAGACAAATTAGGGTCGACTACTGACCGTGTTCGAAACACAGGACCTATCACAAATGTCATCTGAAGTCTTCCAGGGCATTGGCCCAGGACTGTAGGTTAGCCGATGCGGCATGGGACCAGGCTATTAGGGGTTCCCTTCAGACCTGTAAGTGGATGGAGATCTGAATAAAGGACACACCAAGTATGTGGTGGAGTGATGGAATGTTTTAACGGATTCCAGTGCTCTTGAAATTACACCACTGTAATCATGGCATTAGGCATCCTATGCTTGGAGCATAAGGCATCTCTTGTTTGGTGCAAGAGGCATCCTATGATTGGAACATAGGGTGTACTACATTTTAGAGTCATGTAGATGGACTGTTAGAATCTCATGCTTAGAGTATAGGGAATCCCTTATATTGAGTAATATGAATCTTATGTTTGGAACATAGGGGGCACTACAGTTTAAAGTCATGTAGACAGGACTATTGGCATCTCACTCTTGGAGCATAAGGCATCTCTTGTTTGGAGCAAGAGGCATCCTATGTTTGGAACATGGGGAGAACTACAGTTTAGAGTCATGTAGATAGGACTATTGGCATATCACGCTTAGAGCATAAGGAATCTCTTGTTTGGAGAAAGAGTCGTCCTATGTTTGGAACATAGGGAGAACTACAGTTTAGAGTCATGTAGATAGGACTATTGGCATCTCACGCTTAGAGCATAAGGAATCTCTTGTTTGGAGTAAGAGGAGTCCTATGTTTGGAACATAGGGATAACTACAATTTAGAGTCATGTAGATAGGACTATTAGGCATAAGGCTCTTGGGAATGTATGGTGTTGGGACTTACGCAAGGGTGACCCTTTATGGTTCAACCTGGCATAGGAGTCAAGTGATTGGGTTTGGAGGAGTTTCCTAAGGAATGGCTCAACTCAAGGTACATAGGGAATTGATGATGAGAATTTCAACTCACGACATGGGAATGAAACCAAGAGGAATATGTCAACTCAAGGTATTTTATGGTATGTGGAGGAGTATCTCAAATCATGGTATTCCATAGGTGGAAGGTGGGTGAGCATAAGGGGGCAATGGAAAATCCCGACATCCTAGCCCGAAATGTTCGCGGTGTGACTCTCCATTTTTCATGGGGGTCAGTGATAGTAGTGAAGGGACCCGTGGGCGTGAAGGTACGAGCCTCACAAATCATAGGTCTTTGTGAAGTAGCTTCGTGAAGAAAAGGCGCTCGGGGAGCATGGGGTCTGGAGAATCATGGACTCATGGAGAATGCGCTCACGGAGCATGGTCTCGCAGAGCCTGGGCTTGCAGAGCATGGGCTCGTGGAGCATGATCTTGTGAAGTAGAAACACGAAGGAAGCTGCTTGTGGAGCACGGTCTCGCTGAGCAGCAACACGAAAGAATATTCTCGCAGAGCAGGGGCTCGCGGAGCCGCTGCGCAAAGGAAAATGGAGCTCCACAAACTGGGAGATTGGACGCCGAAGGGGCAGAGTGGCCGTCTGGAGAAGGGGGAGAGATGGGTATTTATAGGGGAGAGGTTTCATGAAGCAGAGATCTCTCGGCGCGATGACAATGCTTGATCTTCGGCAGTTCGAAAACGTTAAATGTGGTCGTGGAGCGTCCCGCCTCCTAGCTTCGTGGTGGGTCTTCACGGCGGGTCGCAAATGTCAAAGGGGTTCACAGAGCCTCCCACATCCTTTCTTCGTGGAAGGTCTTCGCAGCGCATCATGAACATCAAACGGGTTTGTGGAGACTCCCACCTCCTTACTTCGTGGCGGTGCTCCACGATCATGGAGGAGGGCTTCGTGAATGGGCTTCGCAAACCATTTTTTCATCCCAACATCAAATGTCCATAACTCCTAATCTGTAACTCTGTTCGTGCCCAACAACCTACCAAATCAGATCTTGCAAAAAGGGATATGATCTGGGATTGTGTATGGAAGTATCTATAAAAAATTTTGGATGCGTTTTCTGGTGCCAACAACTTTTCTTTGTGGTGTTGTATTACATATTCCTCTACATTTATGATATTTCCTCTATGCTACACTATGATAATTCGGGAATAGTCTCCCCATCGACTCACCTAGTCCTTTTTTTATAGTTAGTAGCCTTAGGAATTTTGGAGTTGCACTTAAGGCCATGTGACCCACCGGGCTTAATGCACGATTTAGTGGCATCCAGGTTCAAGATGTTACATTGAGGTTACGCTTAAGGAGCAGTATAAGTTAATACATATGGTATGGAGTACCCAATTGGAAATATAATGGTTGTGACCCTTATTGTTGTAGAAATATGGGGTTTTCCTTGAGGATTTTTCTCAGAGTCGATTTTGAGACAACAATAAGGGTATTCCTCTACTAGGGAGGACCATATTTGTCTAAGTAAATCGTATCTCATGTAGGAGAGAGTTGTTGATGATAAGGGGCTGATCATTAGACATCCAAGTTATCTTGTTTCGAAGATTCCTGGGTTGAGAGCAAGGATTCTTGTCTTACCACCATGCTTCTCAGGGAAGAAAAGGGTTATGGTTGTGAGATTGTGACATCCTATGTTTTTTCTGTTGAGAGTTTTTAGTAGAAATGTAATATTATTTTCTATCAGATGCTTATAAGGGGTAAAATGGTCATTTTCCCCAAGAAGATCACCTCTGATATGTTTTTTTGGAACAATATATTGGTCCTGGAATATGGTGTTTACCCTTTCATATGATTTTGGTTGAATTATGAGCCATTTTAATTTTAATTGAATAATTAATATTGAATGTTTATTTAAATATGTATTAATTTATTCGTGAACTTTTTTCCCTTATCATTCTAATGGAGTGTCGAATTGAGATTCTATCCCAGCTGTTGAGTCTTAAACTATGTTTTTTTCTAAGGTGGGGTGCAAACTCATGTTGGACATCGGGATGAGGTTGATCCCCCTTTTCTTTTTTCTTTTCATTTCTTTTCTTCATTTTATTTTCTTTCTTTTATTTATTTTTTATTCCTCGACTTCTGACATATTCCCCTGTGGCTTCCCCTTTATGTGATTGAGAGAGAGGATAGGGGATGGAGAAATAGAAATAGATAGGGAGAGAGAGACTTACTGCCGTGAATCTTGGAACACATCATATTTTCATGATAGAATCATATATTGTGGAAATGGGTGAAGCCTCATCATATACTGATAAAAATATTGTCATTTTATGTTTTTCAATAAATCCCTATAGATTATTTGTTATTATGTTTTCAATCATCTTTATTATTTCTTAGTACCCCTTGATGGTCGATTTACTACTTTCGAGGTAAAAAGGGGGCTTCAGGTCAATTCAAAGGTTTCCCAGTTGAGAAATATTTTGTACCAGGCATGTGGTTTCGCGAACACATGATGTGTCTTCCTCTATTCTAGGAAAGATTAACTTTTAAAAGTACACATCATTTGTGGGGTATACACACCATGTATTGGTACTCGACCATTTAGATGAGTACCCAACTAGGATGCTCGTGTATGGGGAAAATGTCATGTAGAGTACATGGATACACCCTGTGGGGGATGCACACCATATAGAAGTACACCAATAAACCAAATACATGTCCAAGACATGTGAGATACAAGTTCATGTACCCCATGTAGGGTACATTCCATTTACAGGACCAACATTCCGTTTACTTGGGCGTTTACATGCCATGTCTGGACGGAGTACACACTAAGGGTAGATTTTATAGTATATGATGTGTTCCCCCAGAGACATGCCGTGTACTTCCCCTTTTGCAACCTTTTTTTGTTTTTATAACATTTCTCCTAGGAGTCAAAATTGGATCCCTAATTAGTCTATTCGGATTATCTTTCCACATATATCATGATGGTGAAACCCTTCATGCGTTTTGAGGACTCCTAGAAGTCATTTAAAGTTTTATCTAAATGGAGAGGTTAATTTTTTATTATTCAAATTAAATATTATCCTGATCGGGACTTGAATAATAATTATCAGTTGGGTGATTGGACCAACCTAGTTTGAGACCTTGATCTGAGATGAGTGATTCCTTATCTCCCTTAATTTATTCCTTTGTATCTCTTTTCTTAAGGATTTATCCCTTAAGGGAAGTTCCCTCCTAGACCAAGTGATCCTGAGACTTTTGGTATTAGGGGGCCCCATGTAGGATTCCTCTACCTATTTCTTGTACCAATGATCCCATGATGGTTTCCTTTGCTTACAATATAGTCTATTTAATCCATCATAAGAGTCTAATACTTGTGTTTCATTCTATGGATCGTGAGTAGGATTCCTTCACTTATGCATGGACCTTGAGGATCCCATATAGGATTCCTCGATTTACCTTTAATATAATGGTCCAGAGTAAGATGTCTTCACTTGTGTGGATCTTGAGGATACACTATAGGATTCTTCCTCGATCATGTCTTTAGAGTATCCCATGTCATATGCAACTCATTATTTATCTTAAGGGGTCTAGTGGGTGCCCTAATTCTTGGTAAACCCTAACATAATACATTGGTATTGGGTAAAGATGGTAGAGGGTGTCACCTTAGAACCAATGCTGAATATATAATCTCATAAGGATGTGTAATTAGTGGTGGGTCTAGGCATTCGACCTTTCTCACTCATTGTTATACTTTCACTTGTTTACTACATAAGAAAAGATGATTTCTATATGTTCTTTCCCATTGGTGGCTATTGAGCCTGACATGAGGTATATTGCATTCTCTTTGGGATTCCCAAACACGATTTCTAGGGATTCAACTACTAAGACATGTTACTTTCATATGTTTATTTTTATACCTAATGGTACAATCTGGGATCTGGATGTTGAGCATGTATATTTTATTATTATATTATTGGTATTTCCAAAGGTGTTTCCTAGAATCCTGTCATTGAGCCTATACCTTTTCTATATAGACATATAATCCATAGTAATGATAGTTATGGATTATTAAGATCTCCCAAATGATGTGGTTGATTCCTCTCTCCATGATGTTTTATATAATGAGGATTATTACACTCTCCATGGATTATGGCTTAAATGGGGATGATTAAGCTCTCCACAACCTGAGGTTATCAATGGGTGATTATGCTTTCCTAAACTTGTGGCCTATATAGGATGATTCCAATCTTTAAAACCATTGCTTATGGTGGAAAACTATGTTGTCATCAATTTTTCATTGGATGTGGATCACAACACATGCTATCTAGTATAAATATTATGATAATTTTCTTTACCTGAGTGTAGACTATGGTATATCACACCTATGATTGATGTTGGGCATGAATCTTATAGCTGGGTCTTGAGGGGTTGGCATGGAATCTCCCTGGTGATATCTACTTAAAAATCACCTAAGTGTCAAAATCATATGATTCATCCCAGTCTGAATGTCCATACATCTTATGGACTGAGACCTATGTCTCAGAAATTGGACTGGATTTACATGGCATGAGTTGCATGGAGTCTAGATATTTTCCATTTTCTATATATTTAATGTACTTACCTAGAATCATTCTTTATAGTGATTGGAGGTGAGTATAAGATAACCTATTGTTAGGATGGGTATCCCCATATAATGATGTATCTTTCTTAGAGACATTTCCATCATTGGACGAAGCATGCATATGTAGATTTGGATTATTAACATATAGATTAACTTAATGGAACACAAATTAGGTGGCACAATTTCCAACTCAATTCCCTTTAAATAGGATGTCTCATAAATTAGGATTACATACCTAAGGATCAACTGGTGACTAGTTTTATTATATATCTTTCACTTTACTCGTTATTATTCATATTTATGTATATATGTGTTGTAATAGTACTATTAATGTATACACATATATGTATGGAAATTGATGGTGTAACTTTCCCTGTTGACCGAGATTACAGACCCATGGTTTGACTATTGTTTCATGTTTATTTTCATAACTTATCATTTCAGTTCTGCCTCAGCTAGACTCAGCATATTTATTTTTCAGGAAAATATGGAAACATATTTGATATATTGATTATTGTTGTGGCTGAAATATTTTATTTTCACCCATGAACGTGCACTTATTTGTGAATATATAACTTATGTATTATATTTAGGTTGAGTATAGATGAATTTTGGATGTGGATGAGGCCCAATGTTTCATGATATAGTGGATATCCTAGAGTGAGTTATTTTGATCATGCAGATGCAGTTTGATACTATCTGGAGACATGGTACGCGGTTTGGATTGAATTTAGTAGTGATTATATTTACATTATTTTTCATTAATTTACAGTAATGTATCTATATGGTTGGCCTAGTGGGTGACCAATGTTGTATATTTTTCATATCTAATCAAGATTTAATAACTTTTTCATTTATTATTACATAATGTTCTATGTTAGTTTATTTACTGGTTCATCACACTATTTATTTACTTCTCTGTATGGTACATAATTTTTTTGTGGTTTTATTACTCTGATATGAGTGAATACTATCCTCACTATCAAACCCTAGTCCCTCACTACTAGTTGGAATCCTCGGGCTTACAAAGAGGTGCACTTTAGGACTTATGTCAAAGTATCTCAGATCACAGGATTAGTGAAATAAGGTTCATGATGTTACAAGTGATATATATATCAATCATAAAAGTGTGAAGTATATATTCACCTAGATGGAGTTGAACATGAACTAAAGAAAACTATTAGTGATGATAAAGTATTATGACTACTCAATACATTAACACCCTAGAAAATAAAATAGTTTGTCCAATTATTTTAGTCGAAATGAGAATGCTAGCTTATCCATGATGAGGATGAAAGTAGATCAAATGTTTATGGATTTCCATAAGATATTGCAGTAAATACTATAGGAAGTGGAAAATATTTTCGTACTCAATTAAATTTTCAACCCTTTATTCAAGGGATTATTAAAGTGGTGTAGAAGGAAGATGTGGAAAAACAAAATAATATTAGAAATGTTCCTGATTTTGACCATGATCTGGATGGAATGATAAGGTTCAAAAACAATGAATGTGTTCTTTCGATAAAAGATTTGATGAAAGATCTATTAGAGGAAGCTCATCATTCACCCTTCTCTATTCATCCCATAAGTATGAAGATGTATATATATATATATGGAAGAATACTTCTGGTGGGATGGAAGGAAGATAGATATCATACATTCTATAACTTTGTTCTTGGTATTCCATCAAGTTAAGGATTGAAGGAAAAAATATAAGGTGATGTTGCCCCCATTACCCATATGAGAATGGAAGTGGTAGAACATCACTATATGTTTTTTCATTGGACTCCCCAAAACCACTAAATGGTATAATGCAATATGGGTTGTAGTCGGTCACCTTAGTAATTAATCCCACATCATCACTATTCGATAATGATTTTATCTAGATCATCTTTCTAGGATATACATTAAGGAAGTGGAAATGTAAAATGGAGTACCTCATTCTATTCTATCTGATCATGATATGAGGCTTAGATCAAAGTTTTCATGAATTCTTTAGAAATACCTCGATGTAAAATTGATTTCCATCACTACTTATCTTATTCATAAGTACTGTCATTATGAAATAATAATTCAAACTATAGAGGATATGTTGATATATTTTTTGTTGGATTTCAAAGGTGTTTGGGATCCAATAATTCCTCAAGTTGATTGTTATTAAAACAATATATTTTACTCAAAAATTTTGATGTTTTCTTATTAATACCTATATGGAATGAAATGTAGGGATCAAATTTGTTTGAATGATGTTTGAGAAAGAATGATATTGGGACCTGAGATCACTGAAGAAATGGCATAGAAGGTTAAAACCATTCCAAATAATATCTGGGATGTTTCGAGTTTGGAGAAATGGTTTTCTGATAATCATCTATGTCATAAAAAATTTTAAGTCATTGAAAAGGTGTTTCTATAAAATTCTCCCTAGAATAATGTTATGAGATTCTTGAATAAATGGAAACTAATCACTTGGTATATTTGTCTCATTGAAATTATTGATCGCATTTGGACATTAGCCAATCGATTTGTGCTTTCACAAAACCTCTATCAACACCATTATATGTTCCATGTATCTCTCCTAAGGAACTACATACCTAACCCTTCAAATATAGTGATCTCATATGTTATAAAAATTTAGTAGGATCATTCATACAAGGAAAAACTAGTTGAAATTAAGTATAATATAGAGAAAGTTCTATGTAATGATATCACTCACCTGGTCAATGTTTTTTAGAGATAACACTAGTTAAGGAATTATATAAAGTAACTTGAGTTTATGATTATGCAATATTATCAACATTTTTTTGTATCATAATGATGAATTTTGAGGGAGAAATTCATTTTAAGGGGGTAAAATTTAACTCCCCGTGTTTTAATAAACATTTTTTTTAAAATAAATAAAATTTATTTTATTTATTTTATTTGATGGTTAACCAATTTAAAATTTAATTATTTTCTATAATATAATAAAATTTATCTACATGCAACATCAACTTATCTTGTGTAATACTCAACACTATATTTCTACAAAACTACATATAATTATTATTATTGTTATTATTATTATTTATGTGAGACTGTTATAACCTATACATTAAAATTAGTATCAAGAAAAGTATTAAAAAAATTATAAAATATTATTTCTAATGTTTTCATATAAAGAAACCATATTGGTAATGATATATGTAAATTTTTCTATATCCTTTATATGTGTGAAAAATACTATTTTCTCTAAAGAACTTTTTATGTCTTTCTTTGAACAATAATAAAATAAATTTTAAAACTTTTTGAAATTAAATTTGATAAAAGAAAATTAATTTTTGAATTAATAATTTTAAAATTATCCTAGGATTAATTTTCGAGTTATTTCTAAAATATTTCATTTCTGGATGAATTGTGAAAAATACTAAACTCTAACTGAATACTGCATTTTCTTCTAATTTCATAATATAGTTAAATTATATTTTATTTTATTTTTAAATTATAATTAGTTAAATTGTATATACATTAATAAAATTTTGGTTTTTTGGAACTAAATTCACATTTAAATTGGATATTAAAACATTTAAATCTTTTGACAATTACACTTTAAAAAAACCCATCATATCATCTCATACGTGAGATTATTTTTAAATTCATTTAAGAACATTCTATGTTTAGATTTCCAAAAAATGGATTTCATATCTATAATCTAAATAATTTAAAATATATAGTATATTAATCTTAATTGTTTTACCAAAAATATTCGGGAAAGTAATTAAAATTAATTACTGTGATTAAAGAAAACAAAATGAGTTTATGTAGTCATTAAAATTTAATCTTAAAAGTAAAAAATGTGCTAGAAAATTGTCCAAAATCTATATAATGGTCATATATAAACCATATACTATATTTGTTTTAATTGGATCATTACTGGAATCCCATTATGTAATGGATACCTCTCAATCTTCTTTACCTTTTTTATATTTACAATCACTCCGTCTCCTCTATAAAAATGGCACTCACATCCTCACTTTTTGACACCACTAAATCACTGTGGATCGGCCAATACCTACTAAAATATCCTAAAAAAAATCCTTTTTTTCATCTTATAGTCCTCACTTTGGGAATAAATCCATTTGAGGAATCCTTTTTGTGCAAACCAAATGGAGTTACCCAAAGAAGGGGTAACATCCTTCAACAAGAACTTTTGTTTTATTTTTTTCTCCACCCCCTCAATTATTTTTATTACATGATTATATAATAACATTATTATCCTCAATATAATGATTTTTTTTATTTTTAGGGTATGACATACACTCACACACACACCCATCAAATCAGATATGCAAACATTATTCGTGTGTAAGACAGACTACCACATCGTGAACTGACGTCGTTCATTCTTCCATTTCCACCTCTAAAGGATAGTAATAATGATCTAGTTTATGTTTTTATATGATGTATATCATATTTTTTAATTTTTTATGGTTTTGGATTTAACATATAACACATAAATGCATAATTTCATTTTTGTGGGAATACAATAACTTCATTTGGGGACTTTGTAGTAACACTTCCTCAAAGGGATGTGATTCATACACACTTTACATTGAATGTATAATGAATGGGTTTAATGAAAATATGAGTTATATATGAAATAATAAATATTTTTTAATCATAATATATATATATATAATTTATTCTTCCTTAGTTAAGAAATACGATAAGAAATTGAAAATAGTGTTCATGCGTACGTATATCCTATCGTATCCCTGATTATTGTAACTCATTCACTATCACTATATTTGGTTTATTGTTATAAATATGTATATATTGAATATATATAAGAAATATTTTTCATGGATTAAATTCTATAAATAATTAAATAATGATATAATTTAGTTGAATAAGAATTATAATTCAAAACATGTATAAAAAAAGAAGAAATTATTACCTGAAATGTAATATTGACTTGGAATTGTCAATAAACAGGTAATATATAGTAATAAGTAAATAATATATATAATTATATATATGAATATGGTTTTGTGATATTATTATAATAAACTTATATTATTATACAAGAGGTTTGATTTAGTATGAAGCGATTGAAGACATAAGGTAAGGTGATTTATAGTCTCACTTTTATTTCTTCGAGACTTATACCTTATTAACAACTCATTTATTTTTGGTGGTGTATACAATTACCATGAATGTATTATATTATTAATATCCTTAAATTTATTGGTACGTACATATAAATTTTATTATATCTATTTCATGACATTTATGGTTCAAAAGTTACAAAATTATAAGTTAATTTGCTCTCAATTTTCCTTCTTTGAGACAAATGTTATGTTATGCACCTTCATTAGTTTATGATGTATACATAATAACCATTTACATGTTTTAAAATTCTTATTATTATTTAATTATATTTTAATATTCATTTATATTTATTCTCTCAGGTTTATTATGAGTTAAAGTCACCAAACTGGTAACAATTTATTGCTACAATATCATCATTTTTCGAGATATTTAACAATTATATGCTATTAATAGAATGTTA
The DNA here is from genome assembly GCA_963277665.1 of Viscum album. Classification (NCBI taxonomy): domain Eukaryota; kingdom Viridiplantae; phylum Streptophyta; class Magnoliopsida; order Santalales; family Viscaceae; genus Viscum; species Viscum album. Next base: position 170,462,315 of record OY728119.1, on the reverse strand, counting down.
TGATCCATATATCAAGAAAAATAATGAATTCTATTCTAATATTTTTTATTAATTATATCTTTATGTACTAGTACCATTTTTTCAATCCTTTTCACTTAATATATTTAATATGTTTTTTAATAAAATCACACTTTATTTCTCTATTCCAGTTGGAATATTTTTCCTTCAAAACCCATGTTTTCTAAAAATGTTTTAAAAACCATTTTGAAATTATAATTTGAGATTTTTTCCAATAAAAATGTTTTATGTTATTTTAAATTAGTCCTTTATTTTTTTCTCAAAGCTATTATCAAATTAAAATTTTTTCATAATATTTCTTGTTTTAAAATGCGTTTTTCCAAGAAGAAATGATATTTTCATCAGTAAAGATTTTTAAAAAAGAAATTTAAAAAACATTTTCCATATAACATGACATTTGTTGGTGTTACCCATGCCTTTATGGGGATATGATCCAAGTCTAACACTTATAATATTTCTCTAAATGGTTTATGTATTGATGACATGATGTTAATGAAACCTATTTCTATTATATTAGTTATATTCTTTTGGAACCCATTTTTTGTTCATGGGTTATAAGATTATAGAACCCATTTATTTTTTAGGGGATAAATATTTATGGAGACCATTTCTATTTCATGGGTTATATTATTTATTGAACACAGTTCTCTTTTATAGTTTATATTCTTTTGAAACTTGCTTCTTTTCACTAGTAATTCTTTTGATGAAATTATTATGTAACATTTATCTTTTCTACATGTACGATATAATGACATGTTTGTGATACATATTTCATTTCATGGTTAATGATACAATTGTTTATGATCTTGTGGAACATGTATGTATTATTTCATTATTAGATGGGTGGTACATATATTAATATCCAATGAATTGGGTAAAGATTTATATATCATGAGATAGACATGACTGGAACAGGGAGTAAACTCTATTAAGAAAATAAATTTGTTTACTAAGATGATATTGGGAGTGAATGTTGACTACTAATATAGTCACATGAGTGAAACATGAATACCTAGAAGGTTTGGTGAGTGAACCCATTCCACTAATACGACTATAGAATTAATACATGACTACTATTAAATCATTTTTATATGCTTTTTTGTTTTCTACAATTCCATTTATTATTCATGTTTTATGGTTTGATAGGTTATGCTATTTATTTCATAATGATTCATGTATTATGAATTGAAAATATTTATTTTAGGACTCTTGATTATGATATTTTATATGTAGTGTATGATCATATAACAATATGATCATTTTCTCATACCCTTATGCTCATGATTATGCTAATATATCTCCATTTTTCCCTTGCTGAGCATCTGAGCTCACCCCTTTTTATTTTCAAATTCCCTAGGGTTTCAAGATATGTATTATGTTTCATATTACTAATAAGGGATATATTTATGGAGAACCTAGTGAGAGATAATGTTTATCACTAATGTATCTATGTTTATGTATTCGTTCTTCAAAAAGAATTAAACTAATACGGTTTTAGGCCTATTCTTTGGTAATGTATTAAATTTTCAATGTAAGTGAAGTAAATTATATGTATGATAAGTTAGGATAACTATATAAAAAATAAAATAGGGGATTGATTCTAGTGTAACATGAAATACATATTTCTATGATAATATGGCCCCAGAACAAGAGGATAAAGATAGAATTGGTAATATCACATATGATTCTATGATGTGATCAATCATAAATGATGTGTTATGTAATAGGGTTAATGTTTACTATTCCTAGATCATGATAGACTGATTTTAAGATGATCTAGGTGAACAAAATTGGACTATTGATAATTTTATCATTATGTTTTTTGGAATAAATATAGATATAATGCTAGTTTATGGATGATATTAAGATCAATTAATCAAGTGTTATAATGATTCAAGCTTTAAAAAGGATCATAATGATATAATTACATAATTATTATATGTATTTAGTGTCAACAGAGGATATGTAAGTTGAGATAATTGAAAGAATCAATTTATTGTAGATTCTATTGTGAATTCCAACTATATAGTATATTGTAATTAAACTAGATAATTTACTTGGATATAAAACTATGTGTATGATCATGATGTTTTTTCTAGAACTAAGGACCCAATCACATTATATTGTAATAATACTATAGTGTAATCTCTTATAAAGGATCCTATGTCACAAAAAAGAAAAAGAGCATACTTTAAAAGTATCTACTATTAGGGGGAGGGGATTCATAGAGGGGTTGAAGTTGAAGTGAATATAGTATCAATTCTTGTTTTTCACCATGTACATCACAGATTAATCATTGATTATAAAAAAAGATATGATTTGGGAATTCCCTTCTGCCGCATCCACTATACCTACAACATTCAGGAAACACCTTTTTGTTGGGGAAGGTAATGTGTTATTAATTATTCCTCTAAAATACACAACTAATAACATAGTTTCCTTTATTTTCACTAATTAGATATTGTATAAAATGTATATAATCATCACTCTAAAAAATTTATTTCAATATAATTTTATCTTTAACAAATTTTAAATAATAAAAATTTAGAGTTTCTTCATCGCCCTTTAGATTTATGAATGTTTTGCCTCATTATGATTGTAATACCTCTAGAAAATGTTTTATGTTTGTGTTGGGTAGTGAGTTGTGGTCATCCACCTTATCAATATCAATATATAAATGTTCAATTTCCTCCTGAGTCTCCTCTAATTATTTTCAATCTAGATACTGTAAAATTGAAGATAATTGAGCTATAAATTCATTCAAATATCTCATTTCATTTTTTAGAAGATCAAATTATAGTTTATTTGACATTGGTTATGAAAAATCCATAATTTATAGAATGTATTTGTACAACCATGGGGGGACTAATATTAATAATAGTAATAATATAAGTAATATGTTTGAAATTATATCCCAAACAAAAATTTTCCCTAGATGTTGAAGCTCCCAATATCATGCTTCGTTATATTTTTCTTCACACTATAGCACTAAAAATATGTTATGGGAAATATATTATGTTCTAAGTTATTCCCTAAAACATATAATATTATACATAGATAGTTATGGTACATGATACATGTTTTCATAGTATATCTTAAATAGTATGAGATATTCCAATTAAGAAAAATTAAAAAATACAATACAATAAAATAAAATAAAACTAACTTATTTAGAATGTTAACAAATTGTAAATAAACTATAGGAACACCATAAAAATATCATAAGAAATAATACTATGATATTTATAGAATTTCTTATAATTTATCTTAGTGGCTGACCAATTTCATATCCAAGGAATCCATGGTGAATTCTCATAATTATTATATATCACTTATGAATATCTTTCATGTTTTTTCTGATTGTAAAAAACGATAAGTGTGAGGGGTGGTTTGGTTTTTTATTTATATGAAAATTAAGAAAATCTAAATAAAATAAAACAAAAAAGGTTTTAATGAAGAATATATGGTTATTGCTGAAATTCCAATTATTTTCATAATCATTATGGATTATTCTATATTACCCAGTTCAAGAGTTAGAATTAATATCATTTTATTACATACCTCACATTAGTTTTTGTATAAGTTAATAAAAGTTTACTCAAGTATCTTTATTTTTTTCTTCTCACACATTTATCCACCTTGATGTATGGTTAAGGAAAGTTCTCAATCATGTTAGTAAACCTACTAAAGACACTGGGTAAAAAATTTATTCCATAAAACATTCTAATTCTCTGAAAAACAATAGTACGTTGAGTAAACCATTTTTTTGGAAACATTTATTTTTAAAATATTTAATGTGTGATGAAATGTTTATATAAATTGTAGTGATTATCCTTACCCCAACTTCAAACCCACAATGTCTCACTATAGTAGAAATAATAGGGTTGAAATTAAATGAAACAATTCAATAAAACCAATGTGATTCCCTATTGGGTAACCCACAATGGGTTATAAATTCACTACCATTAACTATGAGATCAAAAAACCACACAATAGTTGAGAAAAATAAAATAAAATAGTATTTATTAGAAGATAAAAATATATATATGAAGAAGAAAAAACATGATATAAATTTACATCACAATTTAAAATTTAATTCCAGCTGTTTAAAAAACATATATGACTCTAAAATATTCCTATGAAGTGGGAATGGCCAATTTGTCCCTTATATTTCCCATTAATTAGAAAATTTCATCTCTAAGTACATATAATCATTAGAAAAAGTTGAATAACATTTTTACCAATAATTATTCCCAATGTCAAATCTTCTTAAATACATAAAACATCTCCAATGATCCATAATGGGAAATGATTCAGTATGTCATAAGAAATAGAAACCAAGTGATCATGTGTGTGGAATTTCATTTTTGTATGTGTCTCTACCTTAGATACATATTAATAATTATTTTCTTTGATTTTTTAATTTTTATAGATGGAATTAGGATTGAATTGGTGGTCTTTCATTTACAAACCCAATGGGTCATAAATGTGAAATCCTATATTTGAAATTTATCTTTGTTTGGATTATTGATAATCTTTCTAGTTTGATTAGGTATATCATCAAGCAGTTGGTGTATGCCTAGCTAAAAGTGTGGTCATGTCAGTGAGGGTCTGTTTCCATGTTATGAAATATTCTATTTTTTCATTCTTCATTAATGTAAATATTGGAAAATAAAAATGAGGTTGACATATTGTATATTTTGAAGGATATTGAAATAATTACTACTTAACATATGATAAAACTATATAAAGGGAGAAATAGGTTGTCACCAATCTCCGTGCATTATGGTAGGTTGATTTCACTTCACTCTTGGGTGAAAGAGTGGGGGTATAGCCTAAGTGGAATCTACTACAATAGGAGTGTCTTCATAATGTTATGGATTGGGGATCTCATTCTAGTAGGATCTATTTCATGCAATTGGAGATTTGGTGTAAAGGAGCCCTATTGATCAAGGAAGTCCAAATAATTGTTTTATGGTGTGAAGAAGAGTGTGTAGGTATATTTATTTTATGGGTTCAGATGTAGATCCCATGCAACCATGTGTTGATTGGTGAAAATGAGTGTTGAATTATTAGATCATGTGGACATAGGATGAATATGTGAGAATTTAAATGATGCTTCTAAACGTATAAGACAAATTACAAGTATCTATTATAATAAATCACTCTTAAAAAGTTTAAAAATTATTATATGATTTTAAATTCATATAAAAATATATCAATAAAAAATCTAATTTCATATTAAATTCAAAATTCATATTTTCAAAAAAAAATCTTAAATTAAACATGGATTATTTTATGTTTAAAAAATCATACAACATGTTAAAATTTTATAATTCCAAGGATTGTAATGGATTTGAGGGAATTTTATCTGTAAATTACATGTATAATACGTCCAAAATTATTTTTTCATCACAATTTTTATATAATTAGGATGTAGTATATAGAAATTATAGAGGAAAATATATTAAAATATATTTTTTTCAAAGATGATACCTTCCAATTTTTCATTTACTCTGTCATATCAGTGAATAATCCTTGACAGAGATTTATATGATCATAAAAAGTATGTTTTCACCCAACATAGGTTAAAACCTCGTAATGATAATTTATAATTTATATTATTATTTATTTTATATTCATGTGAGGGAAATATTTTAATTTATATATGTATTTTTGATTTATTCTATAAAAATGAGTATTTTTAAGAAATACTAAAAAGAAAGTAACACTAATTCTACCACATCCCCTCTCCATGTTACAATAATATATAAGCTTGGGTATTTTATTATAGATTGGAATCCAATAGGGTTCCACATTACCCAAACAAGTGATAAGAGGATAAAATTAATAAATATTGAGTCACCCTGCAATTAAATCTATACTCTCATTGGAACAACACATAATAATTGGAAATTTATATGGTTGTTAATATGTGTGATAAATTTAAAAATTTAATATAATTTTATTTTTACTATGATATATATACAATAAGAGGATAAATTGATGGTTGGTTATATGATCACTTTTATTGGTTAGATTATTATGAGTATGGTTTTATTATTTTTATGGATATTTCATTTAATACCATATTTAAACATTATTTATAATTTGATTTCGTTTGATTAGGTTATTATGTTTTATTTATTATATTTACTAATATTGGAATTTTATTTATTTATATTAATTTACCAATTATAAAGATATAAATTTATTCATAATGTATTCAACTTAGGATCACTATTATTCAATGGAGGTTGGTTTAGAACAAAATAAAAAAATAATTTGGCATAGTTGTAACACTATAATTAAATGATATAATTACTATCAGATATAAAATTATAAATTCAAAAAAGTTGAAATCATCCCAATAAATCATTTTTATAAGGATTTGGGTATTAAATCAACAAAATATTTAGTTTAAAGTGATATTAATTTGACACCATAGGTTATATTTGTGTGGTAAGATTATGAATTTTCATTATGTTATGTGATTTTTTTGGATTGAGCCTAAAATTAATGATGAAATGATTATTCAAGAAAATTTAATTAAAAATCATGTAAGGTAACACGAATCAAAGGCACTAATTTTACTTAAAACCAAATAAAATTTAAAAAAATATAGTTATTGGTCCATCGTATTATAAAAGGAACAGTCATTTATGCAATAATTAGTACAAGTTACATTATTCCCCTCTATAGGGTTATATAGAATATACCGGTCACAAAAATGATAAATCCATTTTAACCCAATAAACATATATCAAACCATTATGAACCCCAAATTTTTTTACATAAATAAAATTTCATCTTTACTAAAGGTGAGATGAAAAGGGCTACTAAAGATATAAAATGGACTTGTTTTCTAGATAAAATCACAAAGTGTCTCTTATTGTAGGACTTATTCTAAATGTGATTCATCAAAATATAACTTTTTTACTTACATTTATTTTACATTTATATTTTTATAGATTCTCTACACTGAGGGTAATGTGGTATTTATTCATAGGGATGGACATTTCCCACTTTTATTTGCAATTTCATGTATTTTTTGGGTTTTTCTTTATATAGTTTTTTAGCGTGTGTTGACTCCCACCAAATAAGCATTGAAAAAATAAAAATGGAATAAATAACTGGATATTGATATTAATTTTTCCCTAAAAATGTAATGAGAGTTTGGAAATGACTCATGGATCATGAAATCCTCTAATTGAAACATGATCATATAACCATCATAAGGCTTCATGAAGGAACCATGCATAGTGCATAGACTGCAATAGATCCCACAAAGTCCCTTTGACACATCCTTATTCTCTCATTAAGGAGCCTCACACAACTAGTGATAATGTGGTGGTATCTGAATTCTATCCACAAGTTCATGTGGTTTGTCAACTAGTGAGCACCTCACAAACCATCCTAAAATATTTCAAAATAAGAGAGAAATGTCAAAAAGTTGTAGGCCTCCTGTTGTTGTAAATATAACAAGAAGGATCACTGATGGAGGTAATGGTTATCCTTGAAATATTCAATAAAAATCATCAGAACATCATTCCTTTTTAAAACAATAATGGAAATAAAGGTGGAAGATGCAATAACCATTCGCGAAATTAAACATCACATGACTCACCCCTGGTGATCTGTAAGATACTTGGAGATCATGATGACATGTGTGCCTCATCATGTGAAAGTCTTCTGGTATATCATCCCCAACACATGAAGAGCCTCATGCATGTCAATGAAACCTCACACTTCCCTTTTGTATTTCTAAGGATTTTTTTTTTTGAATTTTCCATGAAATTCTCATGCATCTCCATAGAATCTTTATTGATCGTGCGACACATCACCAAAAGGTAGAGTATTTTTCTTTGACATTAATCATGAAATCTCTAATGACTCCCATAATTTTTAAAATAAACAAACAAACAAAATGATAGGATGTGAGAGCCTCTCATGGTCATAAAAACCTTGTGATTCATTATGGTCATCCACTACACAGTCTCGTGAGACCCCTTGTCAAGTCGGACTGATCTCACAAAGGCCCTTTATAATCCATCATTTTCTCTTGGAAAATCCCAAACATGAACCTGAGATAATGTTAACTCCTTTTAATAGTTTTCCTAACCTCTTGAAGGAACATGTACATGTTAAAATGATACTATTTAAGTCCTTTATCATGACTACATTATTCAATAGGTCCCCATTAATTGGTGATGACATATTAAATGATGAATTAATGGGATGGGCCCATGGTAACTGAAAATCTGGAGATACCCTCAGAAATACAAGTGATGTTTAAGCCTTTATTTACTCCTGCATGGATTCATGAGATATGTACAATGAAATATGGTGAAAAACAAAGGTGGAGAGGGCTATAAATACCCCACCTCAGCATGAAAAATGACAACTACCACCATTTAAATGACATCCACTACTTTCTGGATGAGTATTTGTCCCTATTACGTCTAAGAGCTAGAGAAAAGAATCTTGAAGTTGTCTATCTCACAACTGATAAATTTTCTATTGGGTAAGATACCTGAGAACTACTTGAGAAACTGTGGAGCATGAATAAGCACGTGGAGTGATCAGTCCAAGATCATGGGAATGATTTCTAGAAGGACATGTGAAGAACATCCCACACACATTTTGGATCACACGATACTTAATAAGATAACACCAAACACATCGAAGGAATTATCAATATAAAGGCTAAAATAAAGACTAAAAGTGGGTGACATATGTGAAGAACATACAATATGACCCTCATGTGATTGAATCAAACTACCTAGGACATGTGCCAACACCAAGACATGTCACCCATATCACATGAAGCTCCATCAGTAAACTAATTGGTTCATGTGAAGTCCTATTTACAAGTCAAATAAAGTCTCATGGTTCCCCTCAAAAATTCATCCTAGGTCTCACAAAACCCTATGGGATCGCCATTCCAGCCTTACTATTTCCATTATATGTGTTTCCATATTCATGTGGAGGCACTATTTCATGTTAGTTATGTCTCCCAATATCACCTGATCATGTCATTTGGCTCTCACGATGGCCTCTGGACACACAATCTCTCTCTCATGATTCCCTCCATAAATTTCATCTAGGACATGTGACACCCTCAAAGGAATTTTCCAATGTCTCACATGATGTCCTCTAAGTGTGTTAGCGAGATCTTGTGAGGCACATGGGAAAGTCATCTAGATAATGTGACATCGTTTAGACAAGCCTTCCAGGATCATGTGATGGCTCCCAAAATCAACCAGACAAGTATTGGGATATCATCCAGAAATATTTGTCCTTGATCATTCAATAACCTTTGGACATTCCAAACAAATTATGATATGTCCTCCTATTGAGTCAACTGGACCATATACTTTTCTTTATATATGTTATTTAAAAACTATCTGACATGATGGGAAATAAATAAAACAATTTCGATCATATAATTAGTACATGTCAGGTGGGAAAGCAGGTCAATTCATAGAGAAACATATGATCAGATTACCCTACCCATCCTCAGTGTGTAATCCCAGATTATAAGATGAACGTTTGTGTGTAATCCCCGATCATGAGAACTATAATTACTAAGATTCCTTTAATAACTAGGATTCATAAGAAAACTCCCATAAGTTCTATCTCTATAGTAATATTCTATGGGAAGTCCCAAGACATAAGTCCCACACCCACAATCAATGACATTGATTATATTCCATCCTTTTTTATCATAATGAGAATGGATCATGTGGGATTAGGGAGTTGAAATAACCATATCATCTACACCATAAACCCCTATAAGTACTAGGATACTGTTAGGGTGTATGCCATAGTATATTGAACTAAGAGGCCTCAGATTCCGACCATAACCAGAATATGTAGGATTCCTTCCAATGGACCGAGCCCAAAGTCAAACGGGAATCCACCACAGTTTGGGTCCCCCCATGTTTATGAAATTTTAACCATCGGAACCCAATACATCCCATGGCTTGATTATTCTACATCATCCTTCAGTTGAGTGATAACTTAAGGGAACATTCGTGACAATTATTCCTACTATAACTAGGATACTTAGGATCCCCTCCCCCCATTGTTTAAACTCCATATTAAACTTATCATGGAATATACCAGCAGATAAGCCCCACATTTTTATACAGTGAGACTGATTAATTGTTATCCATTATTTCTCACACCGAGCAGAGATCACGTGGGCATAGGGGGTAGAAATAGTCATATCATTTACATCGTGAATCTTCACCTGCCAAGGAAATATCATCATGTATTTTCTAATGATTGGAATGATATAAACCTCCCACGTATGAGGACATCAAGCATTGGGTTACCCATGGGTGTGAATATACTATGAAAAATATGATTCTCTCTATAATAGGAATATGTTGGAAATATCCACGTGAACTGAACATGGATGCCCAATTCATCATATCACTCATATATGTCATTTCAATATAATGTTAAATTGGAATGGTTTAATGAACTCTATGGGTATTGATTCCTAAAATAACTAACATATGTAGAACAACTCATAATGGCGCAATCCCCTCCATGGAATTTTAACTAACTCCTTGTGTGGTAGAAATTCTAAATATTCTATTTATACAGCTTCATCACATAAGTATACGCTCATTACCAGAATAGGGTTTCCGAACCTCACGTATATACTAATGGATTCCCTAATAGGATCTTTATCTTTGGTTCCAAAATATACATAACCCATATTCATTTTTAGGGTAACTGGTCCCATATTATAATTATTAAGAGATTCATGAACATATAAAAAACTATATGAGAGTCCCAGAGTAGGAAACAATTCCCCTCAAAAGAGCATGATGATCCCAAACTACCATCTTCTAGACCAATGTGAGTACCTATTTTTCATCAGGCTTGAATACTCAGGTGATCGCTCTTCTTTGGAAAGAAGGTATGTACCTCATTACAGATTGGGGAACTGTTGGGTGTTTCCATTAATGAGTGACCACTGTAACCTTGTGTAAATGATTGTACACAAAATAAACCCCCCACAATCAACCATCGATACAAACCAGACCCACCCCAATGAGGGTTCCTAGATTCACTATTTTCCTAGTGAAACAAACATGGTGAACTTGAAATTTATATATCAAATAAAAAATTATTTCGTTATTATCTGTAATGAAACGTTTTTCATTATATATGAGAATAAAAATGGAAAATCTCACATGAAAATATCAAATTGAAGAATTATTTGTTAATTACACATGAGAATACAATATATTGTATATCCTACACACCAAAATACGATAATACTGACACAAATATTATAGGTGATCCTTTGTAATAGGGGTTCTCATGATAAAAGTCCATCATCGATTTGACAGGCCTAATAGAGATGAATGAAAAAGATCAAGAATGAGAGGTCACTTTTTTTAACCATGAATTTCTGATTGAGAATATTTTTACTATGATATTGAACTAATTGGTATCATTGTTCATTTTTGTTTTCATTTCTAAAAATAATTCTCTCATCCACTACATCCAAATCCTAGACAATGTATTCTTTATCTAGTGATCCCTTTAATAAATCACATGTTTCTGCCATGAACAAAGGTTTCTAAAAGATCTCACTAGCTTGAAAACTTAAATTTTATATAGAGAATGAAATGTTTCAAGAGTACCACTATCATGGTACAATACTGAACCAAGAGGATTCCCATGAGTCTCTCCAAGTACAAGAAACCAATGAATCTACCTCACCTAGGGAAAGATGCTGCTAATCTTGTGGCCCTAATCACCAAAACCAATTGGTTTGGGAGATTATCCAAGATTACAAAAAATTACACCTTAAGTCTTTGATAAAGGTGGACCAGGGAGTCAAATATGGATCCCTTATAGTTTAGGTGGCCCCGAGGAGGGAACTTGTGAACATCTGTCGCCAGCCCCATCCCATCGATACACATTAGTCATCGAATAAGGGTTCCACCTGAAACATTGTCACCTATGATGCCCATGCATGGGTTGAAAGGAAGAAACATTAGGCAAGGAATCCCCTAGATATCCTTGAGTAGGAACATATTCGCAATAACATTGATAATGTCAACAACCATATTCTAGAGGCAACCCAAAAGAAGGTTCATATCACCACTCACTAAAAAAAAGTATGTGGGTATTTTCCCACAATAGACATGGGGAAGGCTCATATTCTTACCCTCACACATGAATCCCATAGAAATATTATAATAAAATAAGGAGGATTGAAGTAGGATTATATCCCTAATTTGATCAATGATATCTTCTAGCATATATTGGTGATAGAAAATGTGTAGGCTTATATCCCATCACAAACTTTTCTAAAATGCCATTACATTTATAAATATCTAAAAAACTCCACCATAAAATTTCTTTACTAGTATAGATATAGGGACTAGAACATACTCATATCCCTAGAGCTAAGACACCTCAACACTCAAATGATTTTGAACAAGTGGCTGCTTCGAAGAGATCAAACATTCTTCCTCCTATCTGATAGGATTAGAGGCATATTTCAATAAAGGATGATGCAACTGATTGAGATCATACTCTCTTTATAATTAGGGATCACTATGTTAGAGGGACACATGCCTCAAGATAGGGTAACATGCCCATAAAAAAGTCTATAGGTATAATCTAATGGTCCATGATCTGGCTCATATATCCGTTATAAATGGGGATCATCTAGTGAGAGGGGAACATGACTCATGACAGGTTCATATTCCTATCAATGAAGACACGTGGGATACTCCAATGGCCCAAGATCTAGAATATATCCCATTTTTGGATGGGGATAACCATGTGAGACTGAAAAAAGTCTTTATAGAGACTCGTATTCCTATGAATAAATTTTCCTAACATATTCCAATAGATAATAGAATCCATGAATATATTACTACTTTCTCTAACAAAAGACTACAGCAGCACAATTCCAAAGAATTAAAGGAGGAATATATTATTCATTCTACCATTCTAGAGGTACATCAACATATTTTAGCAGGGAATGAATATTCATACAAGGCTCACAATCTTGTTACAAATATGGGTCACCATGTGAGAGCGGCACATGCCACATGGTAGGCTCATATTCTTGCCGAAAAAGTCTAGTCACATATCCCAAAGCCTCATGATCAAGAAAATATTCCTGTTATGACTGAGGATCATCAATTTATATTAAAAAATGTCTTGGGATGGGCTTATATTACCCTCAATAATGAGATAAGAAATTGGAATGCTCAAACATATTTTCAAAAGTAGGTTCATATTCCTAGAATTCCATAATTTTATAAGTCCTGAAAATCGTCATACAACATGATAATATCCCCACACAACTCCAAAAGGCATGTTATCATATTAAAGCCATGAGGAAGATAGAGATCCATAATTCCTATATGTTAAATGTCAATGTCTTTTAGGTATTTCGAGACACATTACAAACCCCAAAACTGTTCATTAACTCTTCAACCAAAGAATAATATGATCATTAAAATGATAGTTCTCCTCGTGGTACTATGGATATTGATCACATGGACTCTACTCCTGAAATCCATCATGTTAAACCTACCCATGATGATATCTCCCACAAAAAAAATCATCACCTTGCCCAGAAAACTCTATCTAGAGAGGTGTTTAGAACTCCTATGGCGTTATATAGAGAGGTGCTCATAACATTGGGGTCAACTGAATTATATTCCACATCAACTTATAGAATCATTTCACTCTATACATTAGGAAACCCTTAGAAGTATTTCTTATGATCATACCTAACAGAGGTGTGTAAGTCTACTTTAGAGGGGTCCAACATTAACGTATACAGAGATTTAGTCAAAAACAACCTTCCTATAATGTTCTATCCCCACTCTACTTATGACTGTGAGATCTCAGATGAGTTAGAAAATGAGTTCATGCCTTATCCACACCAAAATATATGTGTTACTCATTAGAAAATGAAGGCTTGAAATCTCTCTTTTCAAGGATAGTAGTTTCAACTTCAAAAATTCATGATACTCAGTTGTCAAGTAGAGATGACCACTATCTCCATAACCCAATATCTAAAACCAGAAAAGAATATTTCAAATCTGCCACAGGCATGCTGTGATTTAATTATAACCCCTCATCAACTGATCTCTAAAGCCACATCATGCAATTATATTTGAGTATGGGGAGATTATAAATTGTTACACTTTTATCTCACTATAAAAAACATCGTATTCATGGAGTACTATAATGTTATAGGCTCTAGAAAAATTAGTGGACCGGGTAACACTCAAGCTAGTAGGTCACAAAAATAAGAATTCTCTAGCTTCAACAATGTGTATATATCATGAATAGAGGGATTGGATAGCCAGCAAGTATTTGAACTAGGACCCACAAAATGCTAAGAATGATTTATATAAATAGGTACTAAAGTTATAATAACCTGGAAAACTTATCATAAGAAATGGTTGTCATCATGGTCTTCCATCACACCTATCTCTCATGTAAGAACAACTGAACCACATCAAATGGGTGACAATAGTAGCTTCCGTCAAATCTAATGAGGAGAGGAATCATCCCATGGATCCTTGGGAATATCTACCACTACCACTACCCTTCAGATCAGAAATTCCCATCAGGATTGAAGACATATCCTCAAGAGCAGTAAAAAACCCAACCCACAGGGATATGGGAATTTATATCTCTATCAACATCACTAGTTTCATCATCCCATGAAAGGGTCCTGGGAAAATCAATGGTGATTCATAATCACCCCCTCCCATAGGATTGAGATAATTTATATCTCCCTATCCAATAGGAGAATCATAAAATTTGGGATTATAATCATTAAGACCTCAAAAACATGACCAATCAATGCCAATTGCAGCCCCGGATAACCCACAATCCATATGGATGGTGGAATTTTCACCATTATCATCACCACAGAGAGAATATTTCTTTTCAAGGTTTGGAATATGAGATCATCAATAAGAATCAAACATGTTACTCCCACAGTAATACAACCCATTTTTATGTAGGTCAGGTTCATAAATAATGACTCGGAACTCCCTTATGGTCAC
Source organism: Viscum album (assembly GCA_963277665.1). Lineage (NCBI taxonomy): Eukaryota > Viridiplantae > Streptophyta > Magnoliopsida > Santalales > Viscaceae > Viscum > Viscum album. The sequence continues at coordinate 170,447,220 of OY728119.1, read as the reverse complement.
TATTCATAGACTAGGAAAGTATGAGTATACAATGAAAGAGATTAGACCCTGTTGGGGTCAATAGGTAGAATGGACCTATATAGAAAAGGGTTCAAATAATGACCCTAATGAAGATAGTGAAAAATCATACATTTGTATCGAAAGTAATGGACTAATAACCATTAGACGATATGTATTTGTGAATTTATTCACTATCAATTCGGTAGATATTGATGCCCATGGTGTATATATAGAGGGATATAATATGGAAAACAAACCCTAAGAGGAGTTTGATCAGGATGAACCAATTGAAGCATCATGCACTCAAAACCAGAGTAGGATCAACAATCTATCATCTAAGAATAATGAGTTTACACATCAATAGCAGAAAACTACCAAAGAAAAAGGGAAAGGTATTTCCACATCCCATAACCACCCAGAATATTTTAGGGTCCCCATTGAAGAACAACTTCCACAATATGATGTTGGATTGGATTATACCAAATATACACAAGAGGGGGGTGAATTGTGTGTTTTCAGAAATCTTAGCGAGATTGTGTTCTACTCTTTTACTTTAATCAGATGAATTAATACAGTGGAAATATGAAGTGCAGAGACAGAAAATTTATAGTGGTTCGGGGAACAGAAAGCCCCTAGTTTACTCCACCAATGCTCTACTCCACCAGCTTGGTGATTTTCACTACATGGTCCTAATTTCAACAGACCTTTTAACAATTGAGTACAGGTAGTTGACACCTTTAAAATACAAGGAAAAACAAAGCCTTCTGGTTCACTCACAGAACCTGCACAGCATAGTACGAGAATTCGGTCACTCAAGAATAGAAAATAATGACTTTGTTATTTTGAAAATACTTTCCAGATGTTCTTCACAATTGCAACAGCATGCAATTGATAGTAGAGAGATCGTCACCTTTAGAAATAATGATCTTCACATAAGAGTCGTTCTAAGTCAATCTCGTTGCAGTAGATATAGAAATATAATTCACAACTTCAGCAGTATCAGATTCACAAATGATCTTCGATGTAGAACAAATGAATCTTCTATCATGATTTTTCTTCTTCAATAAACAGATCTTTTTCATTCTTCTTTAATCAGCAGATCTATATGTTTTGATAGTATCTGTTTTTCTTCCTCTTTTTTCAGAATCATCGAGAGATCACACACATCGTTGTTAAAAAAAGTTCATATATATATAATAAGGACAAGCACTTCTTCTACACATTTATATCCACAAAATTCTCCTTTTGACTTGCGATATTCAAATAATTGAATTTACAGAGTAGTCGAAAATTCCCTGAAGACTCGGCATAAAAAGATCCTTTTAATTCGATCCTTAAACCTTTGATAAAACATCTTTGAATCAGTCAAAGTCATGCTTTAAAATCGGCTTTAAATCTGGCTAATAATCAGGCTAATAATCAACTTGCTGACCGTTGCATAATAATATCGACTTTAAATTCTCCAACGCCAAATGTAATGTTGAGTTGTACAGTATGAATCCTATAAAATTAATGTAGATCAAAAACATAAGGTTGATGACGTAGCCTTAAAACGTAGGGTTGACAACGTATGGTTGATAAAAAACATAGGGTTGGTCATCCATACTTTTCTCTTTAACTATAAAACGTTTGATGAAAGATCCAAACTTTTACTTGATCCATACTTTTCTCAGAACGTATGGTTTTTTATAAAAGTAAGGTTGATAAACCATACTTTTGAGAAACAAACGTACCATTTAAAAATTACGTACGGTTCTCCTTCTATACTTTTCTAATATCCCAAACATAGGGTTCCTTCCAAACATTGGGTTCTTTTTCATACATTTCTAATAATGTAAGGTTGATTAACCATAATTTTCTCTTATCTCATAAAGTATACACTAATTTTCATCCTTACGCTATGTTTCTCCACATAGGGTATGAACAGTGTTTCTAGAACATGCTAAAGCAGATCCTGAATATGTAGAGCATGAACAGTGTTTCTAGAATGAGCTAAAAGTGAATACCTTAGAAATTAATTCTCTTTGTTCAAGAATTTAAACATTTCGTCAAGAAATAAAATATAATATAATGAATAATAAATTTATGCAATATTATTAAATATAAAATAATTAGAAAATAATTAAGGGTATTTGTGAGCATCAAAATTATCAAAAAGAGATAGAGTATTGTTCTCAACAAAACACCGCCTTAAAATAAAAACATTATGTATTATTGAAAACAAAACTTTCTCAAAATATGAGAGTGAAATAAAAACTCCCCAACAACTCTGATATGGTCAACTCAGTTGAAATATACCTACGGGGTATCATCTTCTGGTTGATGTGAATATCCCTCTTACCATAATATCTTATCCCACAAAAAGGTCACATCAGGGAATAAAACTATCTTCATATCAAGGAATACAGTCTTTATAGATGAGGAATTTTAAAATAATCATGACTTCACTTTTTTATGGCCATATACTCTCCCTAACAATGGAATTCATTATGTATTAGGAAGAATCAATAATTAGTGGAAGATAAAGGTGGGTACTCTTTATAGACCCTCACCCTCATCTTATGGGAATGATAAAACCCAAACAAATGTACCCCCGAATATTCTTAACATCGTAGAGTCCCTAACAACATGAATGTAATCCATGGAAGGGTGGAAAACACCAGTGCAACCCAAGAGGGATGTATATCCCATGTGGGTGAAAGAAACTTTAAATCCATCTAATTTCAAAAATCCTACTTTCTCTACCATTGATGGTTCTGGTGATCCTAATAAGAATCTCACAAATTTTATATCATAATGCGGCCTGATTATGGCCCCATGAGATCAATATGAGGAGATAAAACTGAGGTTTTACTTCAAAATCTGAAAAGGGACAACATTTTTTTAGCACAACAGATTGTTAATAGGATTCATTGCAGAATGGGAAGACCTTTATCATTGGTTCTTTATTAGTTAATCTCTACAATATGGAAAATGAAATATATTGACCTAATGAATAGAAATAAACATGAAAATGAGAGGGTGATTTACTTCATAAATAGGTTGAATCGTTTAACATATTCACTCTACATCCATCTCTCAAAAAATATAATTCTTGTAGATGTATGATGAAAATCTCTAGGATGAGAAACATACACATTTTGTAACGCCCCGACCCCAGAATCCTAGAGTCGGTGCATTATTATGTCTCATTTTAATGATCACAAAAGATCAAGTCTCGAAAGACCTATTAGTTTAGTAGCCTTGGATGTACTAGATACATTTATAAGGTTTAAATTACATCAAAAAATGGAAAACTACAACAACATTGTTTCTATAGAAAACACTGAGATCCCATAGACTATCCCTGCCGGTGAGTCAAAATATACTTCTTCAAATCTTGGAAAAATAAAACATAGAAAGGGGTGAGCTCAGATGCTCAGTAAGGATAACAATATAGAGGAAACTTTCATAAATAAGCATAAAAATTTAAGGCAATGTATAATACTAAAACAAAATCCATTTAAACTTGAACTTTACCATAATATGGAAAAGATAAAATTAAATAATTCCATTTACTTATTCAAATGGAACTACTCGAATAATCACATGAAATATTAATATCCACTTTAATAATGGTGGAATGCATAATTCCAGACTTTTATAACCACATAGTTAAGGCCTTGTGCCAATACTAAAAATAATATTTTGTCAAGGCCTTGTGACAAGAGACTAGTTTGTCTCATGATACCTACTGATGCATCATGGAGCTATAGAGGGCTCCACCCATCACTTACTAAGTTAAATTCATTCCTCATATGAAAATTATGAAACATAACATAAACATTCGAATTAAAACTTGCAGATGAAATTTCAATACTTTGTCCACAAACCATGAATGGTATTAAAATAGAACATCCACAATCAAAAATAACTCCTTCAATACAATGTGAAAGATTGTATTGTAACATAATATACTCAATTGGGAATAATTAGGATATTGACATAGATAAAAATAATTATCAAAACTATTTGAGAGAAATATTTCCCTTTTTCTTGAAAACATTTAAAAGTCACACTATTTGTCAAGAAACCATTTAAAAATAGATTTTTTTAATCAAAGTTTCCCATAACACTTTGAAACTTTTAAAAGGAATTTAAATTTTAAAACATTAATGTCCATATAAATAAAACCTTAAAACCATTTTTAAAACATGGACATTAATGAGAAAGGTTTAGAAGAATAAAATTTTAAAACATTTAAAATGGTATTTTTGTTAGAGTTATTATCCAAATGAGAGATGCTTGAATAAAAATAATTGAGGTAATAAAAAACTTTATAATACCATGATAATAAATTATTTCATTATATACTATGTCAAAGGAAAATATATACACCATATAAAAGTGAATTGGTGCATAACAACAAATAAGTCTCAAAGGAATGTAAATTGAGATGAAATCCATTATAAATACAGTATCCTTAGGTAAAGGATAAATAAATGACATAATTATTTGTGAAAAATATAAATACACTCAATATAATTAGATATTAAATGTAAATAAATCAGATGATATTCACACATATTCTTGTAAAAACAACACTAATGACTTGGATATTTAACTCATTGAATGGAAATTGAGTTAAGATAAAGTTTATATCAATGACTTGAGAAATTATCAATGGAGTTATTATGAGTATCAAAATTATGTCCACACAAAGGGAAGTGTAAATTACTACATAAATAATAAATAGTTATTCCACACATAATCTTGGAGTAAAATAATCAATAAAGTATGTGTAAAACCCGCTGAGTAGAAATTGAAATTTGAAATTCCCTTACCAATTTGGTAACTTATGAAACATACAACCCATGAAAGAAGTATCATACAATGAATATGTAAATACTCATAAATTATAGTATATTACACAAATAATACAATCATGTACAGTACATATGCCACACAAAAGGAAATAGTGGCCAATATAGCATGAATCTCATGGGAATAACAAGTGAGATGAAAAACCCTTACTTCATTGTAATCAATTTAGTCGTATGACCAAAAGTTAATAATCACCAAATGGTTCACATAATACCACAAATATAAATAGAATAATTATAATATATATCAAATGGATGTACACAATACACCACATTCAATAAATAAGTATCAAACAATAGAAATATCACGGTATTAAAAGTGAGACAAGAAACCCATTACATTAAACTTTTACTTGCTCGAGAAGGGTTAACCTCTTGTATAATGGTGAAATAATTGTTATTAAATTATAAAAGAATCATATACATTAATATGATATCATATATGATCTTTTAACATTGCTTTGTTAATAATATCTTAGAATTATCATCGTTTCGGGTGTTAACTGATTCATTTTTCTTTATGTTATTTGTTACGTAAGTAATGTTTGTTATAGATTCGATGTATCTTATTAATATTAATAATTATATTAAGTCTTTAAACATTATTTTTAATCATCTAATGAAAAATAGTCTTGAATGGATTAAGATGGGGGGCGAATCTCATCGCGTTCGTGGAGACGGTAATCTGTACATACGCACAAGTGACAATATCATTATTTTGATATTAAAATAATATATAATTGGATGGTATATCATATATACAGAATAATTATATTGTTATATATATTATTTACATCATTTAATCACCATTATTATACCCATCCAAATAATAATGTATTGAATAACAATTACACCATGACGTGGAGACGGTAAGCCGTACGTACGCACGTATGGTGACATGTCATTCAAAGGATGGATAGAATAATGAATATGGTTTTATCATATTTATAATAACATCATAGTATATATAAGATACTGGAGTTATTTTTTTAATGGAAACTACAAAGAAAGAGGAAGTGGAAGAAGAAAGGAACTTGAAAGAGGTGATGAAATATTTACCTCTTCTTTGGGTTCTTCCTTTTGATTTGATCAAAAGCGATCCTTAGGTTGGCTTTCTGACTAAAGTAAGACCTCTAGGATAAAGGTAGTGCATTTTAGAGGGTATTTTGGCAGAGTTTGTCTAATCCAAATGGCTTTGAAGGTGTGAATTAGAGAGAATCGGGAGTGCCCTTTCATAAGAGTGGTGAGGGGAACCTTAGGAAAAGGTATAAATATTATTTTATAATAAAATACTTTTCGGTTTATAATGGATCCAAAATAGATTATTTAAAGGATAATGTGGGTATGGGTCCAAACCCACTCAAAAAATAGGTTTTAGATAGGTTTTTGTCACTATATTAAACTTAGTTTTTAGATTTAACTCTTAGTTAAATAGTTTGACATTTACCATGTCTCTTTATTATTATATTATATGGTTAATAAACTTATTATATACTTACAACAGAACACCAAGTGGTTCATTAATTATAAACCTATCCTTATATAACTCTTTTGGCTGAAAAGTATATTTTTTGGAATAGAATATCAATTAATAATATAATATTTGTTTTAAAAACTCTTTTATGTCAATTTTGACACAATTGGGTATTTTATTTTTTCTAAATTCATAACAGAATTATTACTTTCAAAATAAATCATATAAATAACCCTAACATGTCATATTAACCCATAAAATTAGTTTAATTTATAAAAAATCTCAAATTACATTTATTTGGATATTTATAATATCAACTATTCTAGTATTTCATTAATTAGGTAATTACTCCATCATCATTGTGTCATAAATAAATTAAATTATTTAATGTATAAAAATATAAATAAAATACAATTATGTAGTAAGTATTTGTATCTTTATAATTAATATTTATAGTCTAATTTATCTTATTTTTAACCCTATATTACAAATGGTTTAGTTATTTCACTTTGATTTTAACACTTTTAACTTTTCTTTGAATTACATAATAATAAATGTCATAATCTAATCCATGTGGACCTAAAGGATCATATTTTATTTCTAAGGTTGTTTTTGGTCGAATTAAATTTATTCAATAGAATTAGGACATGTGTTAGGGTAATAATAATATCATTTTTACCCTTAATTTCCCTATTTACTTTTAACCGTGGTAAATAAAAGTAAAAAGTTATTATACCCCAAAAATTATTTTCATCTTATTAAACCACATTTTACTTACTCATATCAACTGTGTCTCTCAGATTTTTGAAATTAATTTCACAGAAGTGGTAAATTAAGTTTTATTCAAATTTGAAAATGCTCCTAGAAGGTGGGTAAAAGACGGTTAAAAAGTTCAATAAAATTTTTATATATCTAAAATTATTATAAACTAACTCCAATGAATTACATTAAACATATATAGGTATTATGTATCTATTTTAAACTAAAATAAATTTAAATATAATAAATAATTATTAAAATAAGAAATTTGGTTTTAAACTATAACTCAGTGTTTTTCACTATTCATCAAAAATTGATAGTTTTTAGAAAAATACCAAAAATTCACCCTAAGCTAATTTAGATATTTTGAATATGAAAATGAAGTCCATTTTGAAAGATAAAATTTATAATATTTCAAAAAGTGGTTATTACTATTCATAATGGCTAGTTTTATTGGTCGTGGTGTGTTAGAATCTCAAAGTTGCGTACAATGCAAGCTATTACATTATTCAAAGGGAAATGTACCGTGGAATCTTGGAATGTTACATTCTTCCCCAATTTTGGAAATTGCGTCCTCGCAATTTTTAAAATTGGGCTTGGGAACATAATTGAAAGTCCCATATTGGAAAAAGAGTCCACAAAACTATCACTTTAAAAGAAAGAAAGAGAAGTACAAAGGTCACCCGAGATAACCCATACTAGGATTACATGTAGGAAAACATGGATGTGGAAGATAAACTAAGTGTCCTGTTATGATGGAGAGGGATATAAAACATGATCCGGAGAAAGTTAACAATAATAAAACCACAAACTTGTGATGGGACAGACGTTCCTTAGTTTCCTAGTAGGAAAATTAAATGGAGAACGTTTGTTTTTGTTTAAGTTACATTATATAAAGATGAATAATTTATTTATGAGATTGACTAAGAACATAAAGATATATACTTACTTTTTAAGTAGAGTTTCATTCTATAATAAATTTCTACCACTAACTCATTTGGTTTTCAAACGATGAGTATTCAAGATGACTTGGTCACTCCGGAAGAGCTAGAATCAACTTCTAGAGAATCACGTGATCCACAAAGGATAAACTATATATTTACCTTGTCTTTAGAGATTAATCGAACCCAAAATGGTTAGTACAATATCTGATGATTCCCAAAAAGTATATTCCTTTAGAGAAAGAAACACTAATCTTAATTTCTAAAATTAAACCAACAATACCCCAAAGTTAAATAAATAACATTCAATAAAAAATTGTCTTTAAAATCCTTCAATATAATCCAAACTAATATTTAAACCCAAAACATAGAAGAATTTGGTTATGTAGTCTTCCATGTTAAATTGTATCTCCAAATGACATCGACTACTCTTAAAGTCACATACTTAAAAGTAATTAACCTTATCACATATTCTCTATTATAGGTCCATAATAAAATCATAGATAAAAATCCAACATTACTCCATAAATGAAATCCCATAGTATTATATTTTCCTTAGGCATATAGTGTTCCCAATAGAGTGAATGTCTTCCAAAATAACATTTATCACATAATCACCAATTCATTTTCCTATACTAAGGGTATTCATTTGATAATACATAAGATCCCCAATCAACTTATTGTTGATTAATAAAATTATTTAACTAAAAATAATTAGTCAGAAAAACCATGGACTTTACGTAGTCCAGTGGTAGGCGATAAATCTCAATTGCACTCTTGTAGTGGGTTTGATTCCCACATCTTTGTTTGACGCAACGGGTTATTGCACGGTATGCATGTTGTCCTTTTTCAAAAACTATATTTTATAACATTACAAAAATTAGATAAATTCCATAAAATAACCATAACATAATTTAACCAGAAATGTTATCTCATACCTTGAATTTTCATCCCCAAAATATAATAACTTGTAATTGCCTCAAACCCAATGATCATATAAAACCAAATGGTTATTTATAACTATATACACAAGAGAAAATATAATTATTCCTTAAATATCATTTTCACATGTCAAATTTTAGGGTTGAAAATACAAGAGAAAATTATTCCAAAGTAATCCCATAAACAAGGAGAACTAATACTTTTAAGCATTTCTCCAACCATTTATTTCCACATAGCTTCTTATTTAACCAAGAAAATATCCTATATAATTGTTCATTCGCTTGGGTAATGTCCAGGTCCCCTAAATTTATGAAAAATGACTGTAAATGGATTTTTAGGACCATTTTTATTTTCTTCCATAATACTCTTCATTTTTCCTCGTTAATTATTTACTTTATATCCTTATTTCCCACAATTAAAGCATTTCTTTATTTCGTTGAGACAGTTTCCTGGGTGTCTCCTTCGACATTTCCTACATGATGGAAATTCAGGATTCTCTTCTTTATGGTCTCCACTGTTGGAGCTCTTATCATTCATCACCTTTCTCTTATTTGTTGAGTCTGGGGGTTGATTAATATATATGTCGTTGATCATATTTTTGGAAACCTGATTTGGTATGAATGCAATATTTTTTACACCTATCAACATTCCATTTTGTTGATCATTTCCACCACTATTACCACCTTGTACATCATGCTTAAAGTTACTATGAATTCTTTGTAATCCATCAATTGAATAAAACCATAAATCATTGTGTGAGTAACAGTAGTCATAAAATCATTATGAGAATATCATGACACCATATTTTCAATTTGAGACACCTTATGATTAACCAAGGTCATTTATCCTCATCTTATATTAAAATCATTCAAATAGGTTTGTAAATAAAATTTAAATTATCCTAATCAAATCTACTGGGAGTGTCGTAACCAAGAGTGCAGCAAGATCCATTGTCATGCACCAATCCCCGTCCGAGTCAAGCTCAAATCAGTGTTTTCAGGTTTTACGCCTAGGTACATATGAGCCAAAGCCTCCTCTACCTACTCATATCCAGAAAGGGATGTATTGCTTGGAAAACTCACAAAATATCTACAATACCAAAATTTTAGGAAGTTCTTATATACTAATCCTCAAAGTCTGTCTTAGGGCTATGTGCCCTAATTAGAGTTTACCTAAATCTAGTTTCCAAGGTTTGTACTAGACTTCCTCTGATACCAACTGTAACGCCCCGACCCCAAAAGACTAGAGTCGGTGCATTATTGCATATCATTGTCATGATAAAAAAATATCAAGTCTCGAAAGACCGGTTAGTTTAGTATCCTTGGAAGTACTAGATAAATTCTTAAGTTTTACATTACATCATAAAATGGAAAACTACAACAACATTGTTTCCATATACATCAATGAGATCCCATAGACTATCCTTACAGGTCAGTCATAATATACTTATTCACATCCTGAAACAATAAAACATAGAAAGGGCTGAGCTCATATGCTCAGTAAGGATAACAATATAGCGGAAACTTTCATAAATAAGCATAAACATTTAAGGCAATGTATAAGAGTAAAAAAAGCATTTTAAACTTGAACTTCAGCATAATATGGAAATGATAAAATCAAATAATGTCATTTACTTATTCACATGGAGATTATACTAGTCGAATAATCATATTCAATATCAATATCCACTTTCATAATGATGGAATGCATAATTCCAGACTTTCATAACCACATACTCAAGGCCTTGTGCCATGACTAAAAATAAGATTTTGTCAAGGCCTTGTGCCAAGACACTAGTTTGTCTTATGATACCTACCGATGAATCGAGGAGCTATAGCGGGATCCACCTATCACTTACTAAGTCCAATTCATTCCTTAGATGAAAATTTTGAAACATAACATAAACATTTGTATTAAAACTAGCATACGAAATGTCAATACTTTATCCATAAACCATGAATGGTATAAAAATAACACATCCACAATCAAACATAACCCATTCCATAAAATATGGAAGATTTTATTGTAACAGATTATCCTCAATCAAGATTAATAAATTATATTGACATAGATGAAAATAATCCTCAAAACTATTTGAGATAAATATTCCCATTTTTCTTGAAAGCATTTAAAAGTTACAATATTTGTCAAGAAACCATTTGAAAATAGATTTTTTGGAATAATAGTGTCTCATACGACTTTGAAACTTTTAAAAGGAATTTTAATTTTAAAAAATTAATTCTCATATAAATAAAACCTTAAAACAATTTTTAAAACATGGACATTAATGAGAAAGGTTTAGAAGATTAAATTTTTAAAACATTTAAAATGGTATTTTAGTTAGAGTTACTCTCCAAATGAGAGAGCCTGAATTCAAATAATTGAGGTAATAAAAACTTTATAATACCATGATAATAAAGGATTTCATTATATTCTATGTCAGAGGATATTATATACACCATACAAAAGTGAATTGGTGCATAACAACAAATAAGTTTCAAAGGAATATAAATTGAGATGAAATATCTTGTAAAGACAGTATCCTTAGGTAAAGGATAAATCAATGACATAATTATCTGTCAAAATTATAAATACACTAAATATTATTGGATATAAATTGTAAATCAATCAGAGGACATTCAAAAATATTCTTGTAAAAACAACACCAATGACTTGGATGTTTAACTCAATGAATGGAAATTGAGTTAAGATCAAGTTTATATCAATGACTTGAGAAATTATAAATGGTGTTATTATGTGTATCAAAAGTATATCCACACAAAGGGGAGTGGAAATTACTACATAAATAATAAATAGTGATTCCAGATATAATCTTGGAGTAAAATAATCGATAAATTATGCGTAAATCCCACTGAGTAGAAATTGAAATTGGAAATTCCCTTACCAATTTGGTAACTTATGAAACATACAACCCATAAAATAAGGATCATAAAATTAGGATGTAAATACTAATAAATTAAATTATATTACACCAAGAATACAATCATGGACAGAACATATACCACACAAAAGGAAATAGTGGCCAATATAGTATGAATCTCATGGGAATAAAAAGTGAGATGAAAACCCTTAATTAGTTGTAATCAATCGAGCCGTATGAAAAAAAAGTTAATAATCACCAAATGTATCACATAATACCATTAATATAAATATAATCATGATAATATATATCAAATGTAAGTACACAATACACCGCATGCAATAAATAAGTGGCGAACAATGGAAATCTCACGGTATTAAAAGTGAGATAAGAAACCCCTTACTTTGTACTTTTCCTTGGTCGAGGGTAGTTTAAACTCCTGTATAATGTAGAAATAATTGTTATTAAATTATAAAAGAATCATATACAATAATATGATATCATATATGATCTTTTAACATTTCTTGGTTAATAATATCTTAGTATTATCGTCGTTTCGGGTGTTAACTGATTCGTTTTACTTTATAAGCTTTGTTACGTAAATAATGTTTGTTAGGGATAGGATGTATATTATTAATATTCACAATAATATTAAGTCTTTAAACATTATTTTTAATCATCTAATTAAAATTAGTCTTGAATGTATTACGATGGGGGATGAATCTCATCACGTTCATGGAGACGGTAATCTGTGCGTACGCACGAGCGACAATATCATTATTTTCATATTAAAATAATATATAATTTTATGTTATATCATATATACAGAATAATTATCATCTTATATTTATTATTTAATTCAATTAAACACCATTATTATACTCATCCAAATAATAATGTATTGAATAACAATTACACCACGACGTGGAGATGGTAAGCCGTACGTACGCACGTATGGTGACATGTCATTCAAAGGATGGATAGAATAATGAATATGGTTTTACCATATTTATAATAACATAATAGTATATATAAGATACTGGAGTTATTTTTTTTAATTGATACTACAAAGAAAGAGGAAGTGGAAGAAGAAAAGAACATGAAAGAGGTGATGAAAGTTTTACCTCTTCTTGGGTTCTTCCTTTTGATTTGATCAAAATGGATACTTAGGTTGGATTTCTGACTAAACGAAGGACACTAGGATGAATTGAGGACATTTTAGAGGGTATTTTGGCAGGTTTGTTCCGATATAAATGTCTTTGAAGGTGTGAATTATTGAGAAGGGGGAGTGCACTTTTATAAGAGGGGTGAAGGGCACCTTAGGAAAAGCTAGAAATATTATTTTATAATAAACTCATTTTCTGTTTCAAATGGCTCCAAAATGGATTATTTAAATGATAAGGTGGTTATGGGTCGAAAACCACTCAAACAATAGGTTTTAGACAGATTTGGGTCACTATATTAACCTTATGTTTTATATTTAACTCTTAGTTAAATAGTTTGACATTTACCATGTCTCTTTATTATTATATTATATGGTTAATAAACTTACTATATACTTCCAAGAGAATGCCAAGTGGTTCATTAATGATAAAAATATAATTATATAAGTATTTTGGCCGAAAATTAGATTTTTTGGAATATAATATCAATTAATAATATAATATTTGTTTTAAAAACTCTTTTATGTCAATTTTGACACTATTGCGTATTTTGTTTTTTCTAAATTCATAACAGCATTATTATATTCATTATAAATCATATAACCAACCATAACATGTCATATTAACCTAGAAAATTATTTTAATTTATAAAAAGTCTCAAAATACATTTATTTGGACATTTATAATATCAATTATTTTAATATTTAATTAATTATGTAATTACTGCATCATCATTGTGTCAAAAATAAATTAAATTATTTAATGTCTAAAAAATATAAATAAAATACCATTATGTAGGAAATCTTTTTATATTTCTAATGAATATTTATAGTCTAATTTATCTTTTTTTTACCCTATATTAAAAATGTTTTAGTTATTAAACTTTGATTTTAACTCTTTTAACTTTTCTTTGAATTAAATAATAATAAATGTACTAATCTAATAAAAGTGGACGTAAAGGATCATATTTTATTTCTAAGGTTGTTTTTGGTCGAATTACATTTATCCAATAGAATTAGGACATTTTTTAGGGTAATAATAATATCATTTTTACCCTTAATTACCCTATTTACTTTTAACCGTGGTAAATAAAAGTAAAAAGTTACAATTTCCCAAAAATTATTTTCATATTATTGAACCAAATTGTACTTAATGATATCAAACATGTCTCTAAAATTTTTTAAATTCATTTCATAGAAGTGGTAAAATTAAGTTTTATTCAAATTTGAAAATTCTCCAAGAAGGTTGGTAAAAGACGGTTAAAAAGTTCAATAAAATTTTTATATATCTAAAATTATTTTAAAATAAACCCAATGAATTACATTGAAAATATATAGGTATTATGTATCTATTTTGACCTAAAATAAATTTAAATAAAATAAAAAATTATTAAAATAAAAAATTCGGTTTTAAACTGTAACTGAGTGTTTTTCACTATTTATCAAAAAATGAATGTTTTCAGAAAGATACCAAAAATTCACCCTAAGATATTTTCGATATTCCGAATCAAAAAATGAAGTCCATTTTGAAAGATAAAATTTATAAAATTTTAAGAAGTGGGTATTACTATTCATAATGGCTAGTTTGATTGGTCATGGTGTGTTAGAATCTCGAAGTTGCGTACAATGCAAGTTATTACATTATTCAAAGGGAAATGTATCCTAGAAGCTTGGGGTGTTACACATTTGATTGTAATGATGTATGAATGTGCGTTTTATGAGTTCACAAAAATTCTGTAACGACTCCCATATGTCATTCAGTGAATCTGAACCAATTCTCATCTTATTCTCTCAACATAGAGAAAAATTCTAGGAAATGTATAATATGAAATTGCCCCTCTCAAGATAGCAGCAATTCCCATCAATGCACCCAGAAAATTCATGAAATACCTAGTGCCTCTTGTCGACTGGCAATAACCACAAAATATATCTCACTAGAAGCATAATGAAATCTGGGTCACCTGGGTTTTACGAATGAATGAATGATGTATAGTACTTCCAAAATAAAAATGCACATGTTATTTTGTGTCATCAATGGATAATAACTTTATTAGGTTATCATATATAATAAATCCAAATGATATTAACTTCAGCAAATATCCTGACAACTATAGCTTCCATAGAAGTATGGGACACAGTATCCAAGATTTCTTCATCATCAAATAAATCCTTCAAGGCATTGTAGATTCTGGATTGATGTTGTGGGATAAATCTTCATAGCATGTGTCATTAATAACCATTCCCCGGTCAAAAGAAGAAGATGTATGGAAGAAATTCTCAATCTGTCATGTACCAAATTTAAAAAACTTGATTACTTGAAAAATAGACCGATCCCATTCCTCCATTAGAGCATACTATGACGACCCATATTATATCCACAACCTAAGGTGGTAAAATAGAAAATGAATTTTCAGGGTAGATATGACCACTATAAGAAAGAAATAAATAGAAACGGAAGAGTCATATTCTCCTCAAAAGTAATTTTAAATGTTGCATATTTCTTCACAAAAACATCTTAAGAAAAGGCACCACCCTACCAAAAAGAATCATCATCAAATGAACAGTGAACCTTTTTACTATTCACATAATAAACTTGGACAATCCCTTATTATATGATAAATATACCTTAGAATTGGAGTTTCACTCACATATCTTGGGAACCATAGGCCACATGCAAAATAATTGAGGATATAAGGGATAACATGGGCATGGTCGGATCCAATATTTTCATTCTATCCCCACAGAGGATATATATGTTTCTAAAACCTATGGGAAGGAACTCAAGTGAGCCCATAAAAGACTTGGAGGTGTATTTGAACCTTCATGTGACCATAAGCCCCAAATTTTCTTAAATAACTGCCTAGTAGGGGCATAATTATCTAATCAACCTATTAAATATTGAAGTATAACATGACCCACACCACTAGAAGCTGATGCTCCCCCAAAATATACACAAGCACTAAGCACGTATACCTCATGGGCCTCATCTCTTAAGACACGTGTCCAAGAGAAACTCTACATTAGGAAGTGCTTACCTCTGGAACAAAAGTAAAATATTCTGATGTAGCTAGTGGTTGTTCCAACGAAGCTCTCAATCCATTATTCACTTAATCGTTCAAAATAATATAGAGAGGAACTCTTATAATACATCTAAATCCCACAAGAATTTGAGACAAAAATTGATGTTGTCTATGACTAGGGAATATAGAACATGTCAGTAGGATGCCACGCTGCTATGTCATTCGTAGATAATGATCAAGAGGAGGTCATTCAAGGGACCATTAGACCCCTCTATGTTTATGAAGAGGTGATAATGTTGATATCTAAAGGGTTCTAATTGAAAATGTCCCCATGATCAATATCATCCTTATTCGAACCCTTTGATTTTTTAGTTATTTGAAGGGGGATTTGTCTCCCACAAAGATGACCATTCAAGGTCATGATAAGCATGATTAATGGCCTATTAGGATAATCAAACTTAAAAATCATTTTAGGGAGATCATATTTGTAATTTATTTTATATTTATATAGTAAGACACCACATATGTTGAAGAAATGTTTTGAAAAATTTTATGTAAACAACCGATGATGGAGGATGATACAAAGGTTATAACTCCCATCGTCTAATGGATAACCCCTGAAAATCCCTAAAGTATTCTTGAAAATGACTATGTGCCCCCTTTAAATCTATTTTTGGTGATAGACATGGTCCGAGAGGTACAAGACCCTTATGTCCTCAAACAAAATGTAAAAAAAATTATTTCTTGCATCTCTCTACAATGACTCAGGTTATAGGGGATGACAATGTATCTTCTAATGGACTGCCTCACCTTGATAGTGATGAAGAATCCCCAAAAATTACATATTCATGTGAAAATGTATCCACATTATCTGAATTAGAGGAAGATGAGGGTGACCTCAAGAACACCCCTCCCACATTCGAGGAAGGTGACTCTATATCCATCAATGAGCTCAGATAGATAAATATGGTAATATAATAAAACACATGTCCTACACTGATTAGTGCCTTCATTCCCTTAAATAGGAAATACATGTACATCTATTTTCTCAAAAAAATAAATATTTATTCTTTTAACAGTACGAAAATTCCTGGACTGAATCTAGATGTGGCTACGCACTATATTTCCCTGCTTGATGAGCAACGATGCTTTAAGAATGCATACAATAGGATGCACCCCTCTCATTCCAACAATGTAGAGGCATAAGATGAAAATTTTATTAAGTCCATCTTTTTCTATGAACTAAAATACCCAATATAGCTTTCTAACGTCCTCCCTTCTAAGAAATAGAATGGGACGATTAGATTCTACATATTTTTCAAATACCTTAATTAACATTTTACAAAGGATGACTTTCTATTGATGATCAGATAACTCTTCATCGATGCAAATACTGGCTTCCAAGACCATTCCTTCAAGGATGAGTATTCAGACTAAAATCAAATAAATATATCCCATGAAGATGAAGAAGAATATTCCTTTAGAGTGCCTCATGGGATATTTTACTATCAGTTAATTTCTTTTGGATTAAATAATTTTGTTGCTACATATTAGCACACCATACATCATATCTTTAATAAATTCCTCATAAGGATAGCCAAATGTTATTTCGATGACCAGGTTTTTAAATCTAGATAGTGATGTGATGACATCAAAAAAATTCAAGAAGTCTTTAAAAAGTAGGGAATATACATTATAAACATGTATCTGATGAAATTTTCTTTTAGGGTAACATCAAGGATGTTCCATGGCATTTTGGTATGCCACCACGACATTGAGGTTGAACTAGATAGTACTAGTTCAATATTTTCAATTTTAGCCCCAAAAGTCTCAAGGAACTAAGTGGGGTCTAAGGTAACCTTTCCTACATTCAGATATTCATAGCCAACATGGTTAGAAAATATCTCCCCTTCACTAGTATAATAAAGAATGGAAGCACCTATTGATGAGATAATGGATTTCAAGAAGCCTTTGAAAGTATCACAATTTACCTTTTGAACCCACTGATTTTGATGCCTCTAATGGAGGGAAGTCCAGTCAAGTAGTATGTGGTTTCCAAGGAATTTTCACTAACTGCTCTCCTCACATCTAAAAATGATGTCGGAAGCGAGAATAGTCCCCACTTCCTCAGTAGAACAATTCTAGGTACTAAGGCCATATACTATGATGTTGAGAGGAACTACCTATGACTCATCTTCATTGTCAAAAAGCTAATGCATTAATTGTAAAACCAAAAATTCAATTTGTTCTCTCATATTGACCATCCCAAGTACGTACTTGGCTATCCTATGTTGATAGAGACTTAGATCTATGGGAAACCATTCTATAATAATATGAAATTTAGTTTCAATCGCATAAGTTGGTGAGATGAAAATATCTGGAAAATTTCTTTTCAGTACACCATGACCTTGAAAATATACCGATGGAAATAATGCTTCTATATGATGTGGAATTATATTCCTATAACACTCCTATACATGAGAGATGTATTTTTATGGCACCTCCCAATGTCCTATCGATAAAAGGATGGAAAACCTTACACTCAGTCAGTTGGTCTAGGGATTGTATTTTTCTGTACTGACAAAATTGATATCCCTATTCTTTCTCAGTATTAGAAGGTTTTAGAGACAATGAGGTAGAATACCAAGCCATCATAGATGGTTTGGAATTATTCATACAGCTTCTCTTATACTACATGAATATCAAAGGGGATTTATAATGATTCGTAATGAATATCAATGGAGAGTATGCCCTAAAAACGTAGAACTCCCCCTCTCACGAGCTACGTCATTATAGTGAGGGAAGAGTTCCCTTTTGATCCCACATTTCATCATGTTACCTGATCATCGAATGCTTCTATCAACACATTGGATAATGCATCCACCATCTTAGTCGATCTGGATCTGGATGTATAAATATTCCATATAACATATCAATTATTGGCCTCATAGATATTAATATTTGATATATATGAAATCAATCTTTTCAACACCTCCACAAAGTGTGATTAATCGATAACAACCCATGGATGGTTGGATACCATAATTTGTTATCTCCAAAAGGGGACTCTCCCAATAGACCTAGATGGAAGTGAATTGATTTGTTGTCATGTTGTTAACATCACCTTGTATGATGGACCTAATAAACATAAATAGCTAAACATGATAGGCTTTGATAGAATCCTACTCATATGCATAGATGAAAAATATAATTTTATCATCATGGAGGATGTCCATGAAGGATCTTGCATAACTCAGTAATCTCAGACTAGGCTCACCCACTAAATTAGGATGTTGGTATATTACTAGAAACCCATGATACAAGACTATGTGGAATTCAAAAATAAGGGGAATAAGGAAAACATAGACCCTGGAAGATGCATTATGTCCAAGAAGCAGAAGACAAAGGGGTGAAAGGACTACTCCTACCTCCCTAGACCAATGAAGACTCGGTCAGAAAATAAATTCAGAACTCCAAAGGAACACAAGGCCCATATAGTGGAAGGAGAGGAGGTTCATCCGGCTAGTTGCAAGGTTGTTGTCCCTACTAGCCTTGAGGGTGAAAAGGGGCCTCAGGGCTCAGTGCAGCAATGTCAGAATAACTCCAATGATGACTCACAACGACAGATACATTCTATACTGAATCAAATGGATTTACTTTTGAACTCTGATGTGGAAATGACTGACAACACACTGGATATTCAAAAGTTAAAGAAGATGAGGCCGATTTAGGTGACCTTTTCTAAGGAGCAGGTTAAGTGGAACGACAAGCAGGCCCACATTCTACTTAGAAGATGCAACACGGAAAAGATCAGCAAGGAGGAACACTTGCAGTCTTGTGACATATTTGCAAATCTCTATGAAGGAGTTTTAAAGAATGATTCTGACATCCAGATAAAGTCTATTCCCTGGATATTGTTTAGAGATCTTGGATTGAATCAACTTAAACATTTCTTTAACAAATTAGTTGTGACCTTTGGTGCTAAATCAGGCAAGGTGTGAGGGTTCTCACTTTTTCCATTAAAAGTGATTGAAAATAAAAAAAAATTAACATTGGATGAAAACTTCACCCATCAACCCATTGAATTACTACATTCAACTATGGGCCGAATGTCCCGAAAGCCTTCATTTTTATAGATTTTTGATAACCCCCATTTTAATGGATGAGGGGGAACCCTTACAAGGCCCATAGGCTTAGAGATTACCTGGCCCGTAGGCTAAGGAGATTACATGACCCGAAGGTCTTGGGGAATTCAACCAGACTATCTACAAGGAACTACCCCTCCCCAGCATATACATCATGATAGTATCTCTCCACATTCACATGGACTTCTTTCTTGGCTTCCCATGCAAGCATAGAATGGTCCCGATGGCATTGCCATACCCTCTCGTTCTGACAAATCCATTTGGCTCTCCTCTGGTGAGTGCACCTGCTTTGAATCCTCTTCTAGGGCTGCTAATTTTTTGTAGACTATGTTTGGGGAAACTGCATGTGGCCTGAAGGCCTTTATGTGTCCCGAAGGCCATAAAGGTGGCCCAAAATCCCTACTTACATGAAGGTCTGGGTGGGCCGAAAGCCTTAAGGACTCCAAGCCCAAACCGGTGGCCCAAGGTGAATAGTTCCAGCTGCTACAGTACCAAACAGTAACTACTACAGGATCGCACAATGTACAGTTCTACTACAGTACCCTATACAATGTACAATCTACTACAGTACCCGCACAGTGTATAGTTCTGCTACAGTGCTGCTATAGTTCCTACTATAGTACTGCTACAGTCCATAAATATGCCTCTTGCTGGTTTTGAACCTGGGTCTCATGGATGCACTTAAGGATACCTCACTAACTTGGCTGAGGCTCATGTGCTACTATATTCAACTAACTATTCCTGAATATTTGATGGTGTGGGGCCATATCCCCCTACCACAACTGAACCATTCATGTACATCCTTGAAGTGGCCAAATTATTATTCAAATAGACTAATGCAATACCGTTAAATGAATTCAAGATGAAGAAAATCATAAAATTCATAAATTTCCATATCATCATTAGGATTAGGGTCCCTCACACAATATTGATAGACAATGACATTGTCCTCTATTCTACAGAGTATAAGAAATTGTAACAGAAATAAAATATATTATACAATCACTAATATAGCTATCATGTAGTGGAAAATAGATATAGCGTGTCCTTTAATAAGTCTCTATCAAATATAATCTAGATGATGGTGAACAAGTATAGAATATCTTGGACGAACAATATCATGCATTCTTTATTGGCCTACCGTACAACTACACATACTTCTACACAATAAATTCCATATTTATTAAATACAGTACTGAGGTAGTGTTAACCATAGATTCCCATATTCTATTACTCTAAATAATCATGTGTGGATAGCTATTAGATAATGATCAATCACAAATGTAGTTGTATGTATTAGAGAGACTCGATGGGAACAGGTTGCACACACAACACAACCAATAGATCCATCCGAATCATATCACATGAGCCTTTAATAAGAAGGTTCACCTCAATTCCTAAATCCAAGGAGAATTGATTTTGGATCTTAGAACCCCAATGATAATAGGGAATAATACAATAATGTTGGGTCCCAAATGGGAAGGGCCTTACATAATACATAAGTTCTATCACAATGGATTATACTCATTTTCCACCATGTTTGGGGAGCATGTCCCACCACCCAATAATATGATATTTATCATGAAATAAATTTCACAACTATCATCAATAACCTTTAAATATGAAAATCTAGTGATAAAATATACGAAGTCATCCTGGTTATATCCTGTTAAACTGTGTAAGCTCATCCGGAGAACAAGAAGATAAACAGCACTACCCCTCAAGTCCTAGCAGCAAGACTCTAAACTACATGGCGTTTGAAGTCCTTAAAACATGAAACTAAAATTCATAGAAGAGGTTCTCACCACATGATGTTAAAATTCATTTATAATACCATCTCACTAAGGAATCAACACCCATGAGATTGATATATGTGAATGAAGGATGTGATTCCCCTAACCCCATGTGAGAGTCATCTTCACATTGGGAATATCTCTATCCAAAAACTACATGTTGTTTTATTCCTATCATCACATGATACATAGTGACACCAAAACCTCTAGTCTTAGTTCCAACCACAACATTACTTTTTCCCCCATATCGGCTGGCCCATGTCCTGATCACAAGATGTTAAAAGGTATAGTTAATGTTCTGTCCACATGACATTAAACTTCATGGGTTTTATAGAACTACGAATGGATTAACTACCATATTCATTGAGATACAGTGGGATTACTTAACTTTATATCTTGTTCTAGCCACCATATGATTCAAAATACACATGTGTTATCCTTAAATTCCTCGGCATAGTGATAGGAACCATTCTGATTCCTTGTTTCTCACACTGATCATAGCTCACATGAGCTAAGGAATTTCATTATTGGATTCCCCACACATAAGGCATAGAATCATATGACATTCTCATTATAGTACAGAATGAAAGAGCAGAAATTGAATACCATGATTCCTTACTGCATAACATTAAACTACATTGTTAATTTCCATTACATTGAATAAAACTATACATTCATGTGAACCATGCCCAAGAGTACCATCATTGTTGGAGTTGGTCTCCTACCACACATCCATTCATGAACAATGTGTGAAATGATTCCAAATATATTAGGATATGTAGTAATTACTAGATCTTCAATCATAGCTCCAAAAATGAGGAATATAAAAAAACCTTCTCTCTAAGTATAGGGCATACATACATAGGGAAGTCATTCCTCATTAAATACTTGTGTCTTAAATCTCATTCCATTGAGATATGTAGTGACTCCTGAATCTCTAGTCTTGCATCTAGTTGTTATAAAATGCCATCATTACCTATGTATACATCATAAATACACATAAAACCATTAAAGAACAAGGTGTTGCTTCATTCCCATTCACATGAGATAAATAGTGATGCATGGAATTCCACTCCTTGGCCCAACAACAAAATTTTTGTTATTTAATTTCGATTCAACTTCTACTTTTCTGAATGACATTCAACTATACATTTCATCAAGTACCACCTGTGGGTTGATTAATTTCATCATAGGATACATAATTAGGTCCATATCTCTAATAATGGTCATAGAAAAAGCAATAAATGGAAACAATTCCCTCCTATATGCATGAGACAGACATATAGATTATTTCCCATTCATGAACTATGTATGGATCAATTCTTTTCATCACATGATATGTAGTTAAATCCAGATCACCAATAAAAGGACCGACTACAAAACCAAATAATAAATAAACCCCTGCCACATAGGAGATGAGTCACATATGATCAATTTTCCTGCGTATATGTTAGATCTTCATATGACATTATTATATACATAATATATTCTGCACATATTTTTCATGATGGTTCCCACAACCTTTCCAAATGATGTTAAACTAAAATAAAAATGTTTTGATCGTATGACAATAAAAAGCATGACAAGAATTTCTACACTGCATGATGAAAAACATCCTGGAATATGTCCTTAACATATGATGTTAAAATGCACCAAAAACACACCCACTAAATGATGAAAAATTATTTAAGTAATCACCCATTTTTTATCCCTTGTCAAGGGAGAACAGGAGCCTTAACACATTGAGAAATAGTACTAGGTGCTTCCACCATATTTTTAATGCACATAAATCCTAAAACCACACATTAGGAATCGAGTGATTTGGGTTAAAAAACCATACATGACCCCTGGAAAGAATACCCAGCTTCAAGAGACCCATTTATTGGATCTCTATGTATGGCTATCACTCCTACATGTGTGACTTTATTTTGAAACCATATACGTCACTATAGAAAATTTTCTATCCTATCCTTGTGTGCCATAATATCACTATAGAAGAACTCAACACCTCACAATGATATGAAATACTCCTGATATGATTATCCTGTTTCATTACCAATGACATAGGAACCTTCATCCATGATATAAAACATTTTTATCTCCCAATTAGAAGAATGTTGGTGTACTCTTGACCCTGGGTATCCTAATTGGGTTCTTGTGTATAATCCTCCATATTAGGTCCATTTATGTCCTGTTCATAAACTATCTTCACATTAGTCAAAGTTTTAGGGACAAAAACTCTATCATGTAATGGTCCAAATCATAAAAACATAAACTTCTAGCGAAAAAGATACAAAAACATTTTAGGTCGAAAACCTGCAAAGGGAGGCCTAAGGAAAAGCCAATTATTTTTATGCTAAAATATTATTCTCTAGAATTTAGGAAAAAATATGGAGGGAAATAATAATTCATAATGATAATGGGGACTACATTATAGCCCTAGAAAAATCCAATCTATGATTTTTAAGTCCTATAGTTCATGAAATTTTTGGGGAAATGATTTTTTACGTCTCCTCACAATAAGAATAAGTTTTCATGGAAATGAAAAAACTGTTAGTGTGATCAAACCCTTACACATTCCATAAGTCAAACTTCTTTATTTGGGTGCCTCAGATCATTGAAACCTTATAAGTCCCTGGTAATGGTTACCAAGATTAATGAGATCATTTTCATGACTATGCATGTATTCTTATGGATCCTACATATTCACATATGGTCATAATCCAAATCCGTCACTATGTAAAAAGGGATTTCTGATAATTATGATCCATATAATCAATGCATAAGAACCTATCATCCATGTATGTCTTGGGTCGTTCCAATTTAGAATTTTCTATATCATAGTACAGACCTGAGCACTTTGGACCATGAATTACAATCTCAATACCAAACTATGAGAGCAGATTTGACATCCTCGAGGCTAGGTCACCGTGTTTATTTACATTTTCTCAAAGTTGGAATGCGACACTCCATTCCCAAACCATTTATGGCCCACACATCATGACTCAAAAACATATTTTATAAGCCCTAATATTTATATTATAAGAGGAATCATTCCTTTGGGTGTTAGAATCATTCTTGGATAGCTTTCCACACATACCCAACCAGATCATTTGGATGTTTCATTCTTTAAAAATATTTAATGTCCTTAAAAGAATTGAAAATAATCATTTACTTGATCATGCTACTAACACATTAGGTCCTTGAACAAATACTATAGTAATATCCTCCTTATAAGAATGTATAATTAATCCTTGTGATCCCTAGAAACACCATGGTGGATACTGGAACCTCAGAATGTTACAGGTCATCCCCCAAATGTATTCCCCATCCCATATTCACAGAATCTAGAATTTGAGTTATGAGTTACATCATTTGTACTGTAACTATCTAGGTGGACCTATAATCCCTAGTATTTATCCTAAAATTTATTTTACCTCTATAAATTCTCCATCTTCCTGAGAAAAGATACGTGTCTTCAAATGTAATTTTACTTGACTATACATGCATGACTATGGTTATTGAATATTTTCCTATGGTAATCATCAAAATGCATCAATATGAAAAAGGTCATTTTATTCCTCACGAGCCCTTGGAAAACCTGTTAGAACCCACACTATAGTGCATTTTGGTTCATTACTAGAATGTTTATACCATATTTCATGACCATTAATCAGGTATGAGATAATAGACCCTAAACAACTATAATAGAATTTCTTAGCTAAAAGACCCTAAAATATCGCCATATAGGGTCTTAGCTAAAATACCCTAAAATAGATGATTAAAATGTTTGATCTATTAGGAATAAAGCTTCAATGATAGAAAGTCTTGGCTAGGTGACATGAAACAAAAGATAAATAAGGTTTGAGCCGAAAGACCCAAAAATAAATCCATAGAAGGAATGAGCTAAAATAACATAACTAAAGTGATAGTGGGTTCTAGATAAAAGTTCCAAAACTGAAGTGATAGATGGTATGAACTGAAATTCCTATAACTATTGTGATTGATGGTCCGAGATAAAGGAACCAAAACTATAGAAATAGAAGGTCCTCAATAAGAGACCCT
This sequence comes from Viscum album, assembly GCA_963277665.1. Taxonomy (NCBI): domain Eukaryota; kingdom Viridiplantae; phylum Streptophyta; class Magnoliopsida; order Santalales; family Viscaceae; genus Viscum; species Viscum album. Next base: position 170,421,176 of record OY728119.1, on the reverse strand, counting down.
GAACTATAGCTCTAGAAGTTTTGAGCTAAATTAACCTAAACTATAGATAGAGGAGGTCTGAGATAAAAGGATATAAAATACATTGACAGAAGGACTAAACTAAAAGAACATAAACTAAATCAATAAAGGTTCTGAGATAGAAGACCCAAAACTAAATTGATAGATGTTTCAAGATAAAAGACCCTAAACTAAAGTGATGGATGGTCCGAGCTAAAAGACCATAAAATATAATGATTTAAGGTTCGAGCTAAAACAACCCAAACTACAGTGATAGAAGGTTTCAGCTAATAGACCGTAAACAGTAAAAATATAATCGCCAATCTAAAAGACCTGAAATGGCAACACATAAAATATTTAGTCTATAAGAGATTGTAGGGCCCACCATATGTCCTTATGAAACATCAAGATACTCTAGAAATTGTTTATTCTTTGTAAAAAGAATAGAAATATCCCTCTAGAACACATATTCTACCCAATTATCCTTTTTTAAATCATGTAGTCTCATGATAGCTTCAATAGATTTATCAATGAAGAATCTGATGTTGGTGGGCCTTCATGATCATTTATCAAGAATTAATTCTTTATAATCTCGACATTGAAATCCATGAACTCTTGTTTACTTGATATTATTAACGTTATAGGTACCATTGTTGATTTATATAAAATTTATGTATTGAAATTTCATGCACATTAGGATCAAAAGAAAAAAACTAAACATCACATATAATGTTCAGAGGATCTATTCACTAATAACATATATTATGTTTATAAATAAATACACTTTTGAGTCTCTCTAGGATCTCATAAAAATCAGAATACTTGAAAAATTATATAACTACAATAATATTCGATTGGAAGAGTTTTCCATGTTGGCAAGGGTCTGGAAGAATGTGTCAATTGAACACTAGAGTGTTTCTCACCCCACCTCATTTAATTCTTCCCCAAGACATTGAGTCTCAACCAAAGTAGTCAACTCTTCAACACTCTTCAGATAATTTTCCAATGAGTATGTTGAAGTTGAAATTTTATACCTCATATGGGATATGATTTACTCATGCCTCCATATTTTCATGGTCCATACATCCTTCAAATCTTGCAGATTATAAATCAATTTGCGTCCATGTGCCAATGACCCCGACATCTCCTTAGTTTGTCCAGCTAAAGGAGCTTCGTTTTCATGATCATGTAAGTAACCCCATCAGTATCCAAATGTTGATGGTTTATAAAACTTTTGTTCATGATTTCATATAGTGGTTGTTGATCAAAACCACCTACCCCAAAATCATATATTAGTTGATGAAGGCATTCCCCTTCATCACAATATACTTCCAATGAAGACTCAGTAATCAAGGTGTGAATATGTTTATAGAAAATCCTATATTATTTCAAATCATGTGTCGTTGAGGTTCTAGGTTCTAGTAGGAGGAGGAATAACCATTTGAGCAAATATGGAATCATAGGAACATTCATCATATGCTCTTCATTCAATTGGAGTGTGATTTATAGCCTATGCTAGGAGACTAATTTTCTTAAATTATTATATATCACCATCAGGATAGTCATTATTAGAACAAGGGTTCTTTATTGATGTCTCTCATAGGTCTTTGATCAACTCTATCATTTCCATAGAAAATGGGATTGGTATATAAAAGGAGTTTCCAAAAGACAAACCAGCTAGCTTTTCAAACCATTAGGATAAGATGATACCCAAGGATGGGCATAATATTGCGTAAGGAAGGCAGAAGCATCAACAGGTGGAAGTATGTTCTTTGCTTCAATACCTTCAACTTCCAACATCATCCTAAACTAGAGGATGACCCCATGATTCTGCTCTCCTAAAATGCCATCCAAAGGAAGAGGGAAGACCCAATGGGTGCCTCCAAACTGATGAGAGAATCGATAGGGTGTATATGTCTTGGAGATGATCAACTCATACTCCCAGGATACAATAAACCCATCCAAAACAGAGATCATATAGAACCTATCTTCAAATAAATTGTTGTTGTTATCAAAAATTGAACCAGACAATGCACGGTAATGGGTAAAATCAACTCTATCAGATCTGATAAATGAATCCTTAACCATGAAATTTCTTAGATACATGCTTCAAAACTCAAACACATATAGAAGTTTGAAATGGTATAATTAATATGGGATCCTAGTGGCATTTTAGTATTCATAATAACTAAAATTCTCCCCTATCCAACCAAACAAAACTTGGAGAGGACCACTGATCTATTTTGGGGTGACTCTTTATTGATGGGGGTGCAAGAGTTGGTAATTGTGTGCAAGGACAGGTGCTACCAAATCGATTCTCCCTCCCTCTATAATATTATTTTCCATCACCAATGTGCCATGATGGATCCCTAAATGTGCATCCATAGTTAGGAAAATACCTCTATTTAAAAACAAGTCAATAAATATTTTCAACCTATAGATCATATAGATATTCGAGTTTTCTTGGTATCCCCATGAAGTGTATTCCCCCACTTCCTAGATGGCCAAATATATGCCTGTATAATTGCAAAAATTCCCATTAGTTCACTGATGGGGTTGTATGATAATTTTCTCTACCCCACTATGATAAAGGAAAATATCAATCTAGTCCCTGAAAGAGATGAGCGAGTGCATCATCATCATCTTATTTAGTTTCTACTTCACAATGGTAACCATTTACTTCTCCATCACTAGGGACCACAAGGGGTCATCACATACATCTGTAGTAGGGAGGAATTCATCATACAACTCTCCAAGAGGGGGAATCCCACCCAGTGGGTAAACGTCCCAATGGCCGATGGACACTACACCATTGGTCCAAAGGAATGTGTAGGTACCATGGAATCAATGAGTAATCATTTCTCAAATGAGATCCAGCTAGAGGTAGATAATGAATTGGGGAATACACATTTATTTATAATGATGGACCCTATATTAATGATTTGTGATCTCTATATAGTCTTTTCTTATCTAGAAGAATCATTCCCATTCATCACAACAATTACCGCTAGGATGTAGATCCCATTTCAAGATCAATACACTTCTCTGATTGTTCAGAGAAGTGTAAAATACACTCTAGTAGTTCTGAGAAATATGTTGTTGAGTGAAATCACTTCCATCCAGATCCAAGGTAGAGATTTCCAACATATAAGAAAAAGACATGGATTAAGCTGCATCTCGCTGGACTTTCTTGTCAATTGTCATCTAAATACAGTGTATATAAGTTGAAACCCAACTAGATTAAAGATTGAAGTTTTAAGGAGTAATGTTATCATTTTATAGTAAACTGAACCTGTATAGAGGAAGCTGGTGAGATAATAGATAATCCTGAAGCTCAGATGGGGGACCATCTTTAGAATCAAATTACTAGAATACACATGATATCAGGGTTTGGAATTTCAGTTTCTAGCAATCATGGCTCTTTTATTGGCCACAATATAGGTATAATGGAAAGAACTAGAAGCCATATATACATAATTAAGTTTCATATGTCAGACTGATAAAATAAAAACCTTGTTAATGAAAGGTAATAATAACCCATCAACATCATACACATCACATGAATTTACAAGGTATTCATGAATCATATAATGCATTCAAAAATCACCTAACCCCCAATGATCTAACTGGTCGTATATCCACATAATGAATCAGACAACCACATGAACCATCGAAGACTCATGATCACATGACCTAGTCAAGGAAAAGTGAACCATATTATAGTCAATCGATCGAATGATAAAATAGAACTACTCCATGAAACCCTAGAAATGATTGATCCACCAAACATCCAGAGTTCAAACAATAACTAAAATATAGTTCATAATTGGTTCTCACAGGTACCCGATCGAAAGTTGTTTTGTGGAAGGTTCCTCATGAAAGAAGTCTCATGAAGAGGTCTTGTGATCGACTATTACAGGAGGTTCTGGAAACAAAGTCATGCGACCAGAGAAATGAAAGGGAGATCTGGAGTAATAAGAATCCGATTAAATGAAAGTAACTTCACCCCTATTTATAGGGAACCTCATGGAATTCTGAGATTCTCTTTAATGGCCAAGCATCACCAAATCCACCTAATCGTGAAAATACTAAAGACTCATGTGGGAATTTACTTTCCTCATAATCGAGCACTTAACCCCATGGATATCACTTCTAATGGGTGGGGGGATTTCTTGATTCCTACAAAATGAGAATCAAAAAACTCACAATGGAATAAATATGTAGATATAACTATTATTTTACCCAATAAAAGAAAATTATGGAGAAGATCACCAAGACTTGTGGATCATGTAAGACTCTAAGAGACAAATTATTGTTTGATCATCACACGGTCAAGAGAAGGAATAATGTGTAGTGAACAGGCCTAAATGTGATCCCACAATGTCCCATTGACAAGTCCTTATGCTCTCACAATGACACCTCAGACAACTAGTGATCATGGGGAGTTATCTAGATGAGCCCTCTCAGAAAAGAAACTTTTCAATAGGATGGATCCTCACAGACCATCCAAAAATACATACAAAATAAGAGAAAATGACCCAAAGTGGAGGCCTCTCATGGTTATAAAACCCATGTGGTAGATAACCAACTAAAATAATGGTTGTACAATATTTTATTCAAGAAAACAAGCATGACCCTTGATCCATTATAAGAAAAGGAAATAAGTCTGGAGGAGGTGGGAGCCACTCCCAGTCATAATGGTAAAGTGGCATGCCTTTTGTTATCATCAAGATCACTAGACCACAATGACGTATCGACCCCATCTCCCAAGAGCCCATCAGAATGTCATTTTCATCACATGAAGACCCTAGGTTATGTTTAGGAGATCATGAAAAACCACTTTGTCACCCTAAGGAAAAATGGATGTAATTTTCCAAGAAATACTTTTGAAACAATATAGAACCTATATTGTTCATGAAACACATCACCAAATGGTAGATTATTTTTCTTTGACATTACTCATAAAATCTCTCATGAACCCAGAACTTTGAAAAATAATCAACGAAAATAAAAAGGAGAGGAGGAAAGAGCATCTAATTGTCATAAATCCATTCTATTGCACTAAGTTCATCCATGACATAGTCTCACGAGACCTCTTTACAAGTCATTATAATCTCGTGAAGGCCCCCTGAGAAGCCATCCTTGTCTTATAGAAATTCCATGACATGCCTCTTAAGATCACACAAATACCTTTCAATAGGCACCTTGATCTCGCGAAGGAACATAGACATATCTATATGAAAATATTGAAGTCCTTTGGAATTAACATATGATTCAACAAGTCCCTATTAATTATAATTTTTCTTGTGAAGGAGTCATTGATGGGATGGGCTCATAGTAACTAAAAATATGGAAACTTCCTTTGAGGGATCCATAGCAAAGACTTGTGAAGATGTGTAATGTTGAAGCCTTCACCAACTCTAGACTTGATTTATGTGATATGTTCCCCATAAAGAACCAATAAATTATGGTGTTGAGGCCTATAAATCCCCCACCACAGCATGATAGGACCACTAACACCACCGTATTGATGACCAATACTCTTTGGATTATAATATGTCCCCCTCTCATCCAATCACCAGAGCATATTCTCATATTCGTGGATTTCATGATGGGAAATTTTATCATCATGTAAGATGATTTTGAATAACAAGAGAAACCATACTACTTGCATAATCACTTCATGTGATCACTCATAGCCCTCCTGAAATACATATAGCAAGATAGGAGAAGAATAACCCACACACCTGCTAGATTATGAGAGACAAAAAATAATCTAACACTAAAAAAATATATGGAATTCATAATATAAAGGCTAAAATAAAGAATAAAGGTGGGATACATACGTGAAGAAGAAATATGTTAACTAGTAGGCACTTTATCGGAACCACCCAGTACATACGACAACACCAGGAAATATCCCCCAAATATCATGATGCTCCTTCAATATACAATTTGGGTAATGTGAATTCCTCTGGACATGTTGAAGAAATATTCATGGTGACCTTCAAGCATGCCACACAGGTCTTGTGAAACCCTCTTGGATTTCCAATCATGAATATTTATGTCTATCATATGTATCGTCATACTCATATGGAGGCACCAATTCATGTTATATCTATATCACTATAGCACCTGGTCATATTAACTGGATTTCACAGTTACCTCTAGGAACACCATCTAAGTCTCTTGATTCCTTCCAAATATGACATCTAGGACATGAAACACCCTATAGGACAAGTCACACTAACTCTTGTGACTCCCTAAAAGTGTGTTAGCTGGATCTTATAATGACACATGGGCATGCCATCTACATAATGAAACACCATCTCTATAAGTCTTCAAGTATTATGTGTTGGATTCAAGAATCAACCGACTAGGTATTGAGATGTACTCCAGAAAGGAAATCCTTGATCATGATATAACCTCTAGAAATTCCATCCATATTATGAGAAGTCCACTGAATGAGTCAACGAGATCATATAATATTTTGTAGACATGCCAGGCAGACACTCCCCAACTTGTTGAGAAATAAATCAAGTCATGTCGAGTAGAAAATTATCACATGTTAGGTACTAATGTAGCCAAAATCATAGGGAATCCCATTATTGAATGTCCTTACCCATACTTGGTGTGTAAGCTCTTATTATAAGGAAAATTCTAGGGTGTGAGCCCTGATAAAGGTAATTACAGTGACTCTAATTCCTATCATAGCTATGATACATATGACACCTCCTTGAGGTTCGAGCTATATATTAATCCAACAAGGGAAATCCCAACACATTTTTTCCAAAACCACAAGTAATGAAATTGATTATTTTTATACCATTTTTCTCAAAATGAGCATGGATCATGTTGTCATTGGGAGTTTCAATAATCATATCATATATACTATAAACCCCTATAATGATTAGGGTAATGTTAGTGTGTAAGCACTGATCTATTGAAATATGAGGAATATGATTCCTTCCATAACGACGATTCACCTCAGTGTGGGTCATGTAAAGTCACTAACATTTCTAATTTTAGGACCCAACATTCCCATGGGTTGATCATTTTACCTCATCTATTAATGGAATGAGAAACAATGACATCTAAAATTACTCTAATTCCTATCATAACCAGGATACGTAGGATTTATCCTTGATGTCTGAGTTCTATATGAAAAATCTCAAGGTTTTTACCCCTACATAAGTCTTGTATCAGTATATAGTGAGACAAATTACATTTTATCCTTTATTTCCATCACCTATCACAACTCACGTGGGATTAGAAAGTTTCAATAGTAATATAATATACATTTTGAATCTCAACCATCAATAGAAATCTCAGAATTTATTCTCTAATGAGTGGTATAATATAAACCTCTCCCATACAAGGACATAAACCTTTGTCCCACTCCCAAGGGTGTGAATGAACTAAGACAACATTGATTTTTTCTATAATCGGGATACGTATGATGTCTCCCCAAGACCCAAGCTTGAATACCTAGTGCCTCATACCACTCATATACATCCTTTATGTATTATTTTCAACTACTTTGGTTTAATGAACTATATGGGTTTTGATTTCTGCAATAACCAAGATATGTCAGATGCCTAGTAATGGCTCAATCCCCTTAGAATATTAACAGCATCCCTATGTTGATGAAAATTACGAAGCTACTATTTATATTTCTTCAACCCATAAATATATTCTCATTATTTGAAGATGGATTATGAACCACAAATACATATAGTTTCACTAACATGATCCTCATATTCTACAAAAAAAGAGACTTAACCCATAATTGTTTTTTAGGGAAACTGGTCTAACATCAGGACTAGAAAAAGATTCATGAACATATCTTAAATTTCAAAGAGGGCCCCAAAGTTGGAAACAATTGTCCCAAAAAAGGTGAAATGTCCCCTACCTACCATCCTCTAGACAAATGATAGTCCCTAAGTTTCATCGGGTGTGAAAACCTAAGTGATCACCTACCTTTAGAAAGAAATTAGATACTGAGTTATGGGTTGCGGAACCATTATGAGTTTCCATTAATGTAAAAAATTGTGACCCAATGTTAATGATTTTGAATGAAATAAAACCTTCATAATCAACTATCTTTCCAATCTAGACCCACCTCAAAGAGGGTTCTAGATCACACTCTATTCCACAATGAAGCAAAAAAGTTGAAACAGATGTGAATATACAAAATAACAAAATTATTAGGTTATTATTCCTCATTCCATTTTGTTTTTATGATATACATGAAGAAAAATGGATAATCCAATTGGAATCTCTCAAATAATATAATAACCAGTAAATCATATATAACTTTGTTTTCTATATCCTACACACACAAAAACCAAATAATCATGACAAGAATATTATGACTGGATAATTCTATTATGATTAATTATTCATATTAATAAGTATTTTCTATGTTTATCTCATCATTAGATTTTGGAAATCGTTTTTTTTTTGTAATTTTGGAATGATAAGTACATGTTGGTAGCTCTAATCCCTTTTTACAAGTTTAGTTAATTCGGTTATTCTTATTTATTTATTATTATTTATATTTTTAAATTTAATTATTTTTATGGCAACATTTATTTTATGAATAATAGTGACCAAGATATATAGAGGAGTTTTATAAATCCAATGATATTTTTCAAAGTGAATGTGTGAGTTTTTGTAATGAAATTGATTATAATTATTGACTAATGTATTTTTTATTTAGATTAAATTAATTAGTGTTGATTTTAATTTTAAAAAGTTTCTACCCTAAAAAAGGAATATGGGATAACACTAGAAGATTGTTGTAATTTTTACAAATGGAATGATGTGATTTGATCTATAAATATGTTTTAAGGGTGTTTTTTAGGAGAAAGAAGAAATTTTCCAAAGTCATATTTTGAAACTTAAAATATTCATCTATGGTATTATAGAGATTTAGAGAGAACACATCACGGTGGGTAATGTTTAGACTAAATGATGCCATGAGGATACCTTAAGGTATGGGGTTTAGACATTTTAATGGTCTCACAAGTGGGAACCAAACATTTCATGAATTGATTCTAACTAGAAAATTCCATTTTTAGATGGTTATTTAATCCTTGATTGTTTAAATTATTAAATTTATATTACTTATAATGAAATGATTTAGGGAATAAAGAGTTCACATTAGGCTTTAGTAAGCTATTAGTTTCCATTACTATAATGGAACAATGATTTTTCATGGATTTTATGAAAATAAGATTTTTTTTGGAAATTATACTTTAGGATGAATTTTGTTCAATTTTATTTTGAAAAAAATGTTTTAATTTATGATTTTCAAAAAATTTGGAATTTATGAATAAATGGTTGTACTTATTTTTAATAAATTTCTATCCATTTTTTTATTTATAAATAATTTTGGTTTAAAATAATTTTTATTTTATTTTTTATTTTCCAATTTACTATGATTTATTAGATTTCAAAAGCATGAAATCCTATCAGAGTCATTAAAGAAATATCATGGAGGTATTACTCACCCTTTGAAACCATAATGTCACTATTGGTAACTATTTTATATTATTTTATCAGTATTTAGTGTAATTTATGTTTTTGGATACTTTTCATTAGAATGTTAATGTTTCAATTTTTCCCTTTGTGCACAGTTTCTACAGAGTCGCTACATGGTTTGGAAAACCATATAGATTCCCTAAACATGTGTATTTTCTATTGTTTATATTTCTGTGAACTATATATGGTTACTATTACATAAAGTTCAATCTTAACTTTATACGTGGATATGTTTTTAGTTCATTTTTAATGCAAATGGTTTATGGTGCATTGGTTGTACGTGGTTGGGGGGAAACCCATGTGGTATTAGTAAATATCATTTTGTGTACCCATACTGGTGATTTGTGTAAGGCAAGAGTTTTTTATGGGGTTCATATAATATTTTGTGAAATCATACTATCCATTTTTGGATCACACCATTTATTTACATTATTGTGTGTGTAGATCTCTTGTTTTATCATAGGTTTCTAGTATTTGAACCCACAATTTAGATGATTTTTGGTTTAGTTGTTGGATGTTTTGGGATGTTGATAGTGACCATGTTCTACAAGGATGTACCATTGGATTTTTTTTCATTTTTATTTTATTCATGAGATATTATAATTTCCAATTTTGGACTGGTTATTTTTTATTCTAATTCTCACAAATCATTCAATTGGTTAAAAAATTGAATGATTTTGTATTTTTGATTATTATATTATTCAATTTTAATTCTGCCTATTTATTTATGTTTGATTATTTTATATACATGGATATCCAACACCTAGATAGGTCAAACTATATTCTCTGTATTTTTCACTATTGGTTTATTTTTTTTAGAAGGTGAAATAAATAACATTGGTACTTTCTCGATACACAACCACTATTTTCTATCCCACAAGGATAAAGATTATCCATCAATCCCAAAGGTGATTTGGGTTAGGTAACTTATTGGGTCAAACTAGGCTGGTTCCTTAGAAATGGCATGATATCCTAGGAATCTTAGAAGGGAACTAGGTCCTATAATCACCCTCTTGTAATTTAGGAGTGTCAAGGTTGAATTGAGTTTGGATTTCCATCTGGACTGAATAGATTTTTTATGAGTGGGTTCTTGACCACCACCCTTCAGGATAGAACTTGAATTACCTTAGGTTGTGAAATTTTTATTTTGTTTTATTATTCTTTGTTAATTGGGATTTGATATTAGCAGATTCGATCCCCATTTTCATGTCACGGGTTTTCTTGAGGGCTTATCTTAGTATTTTGGATGAGGATGGGAAAAGGATCATCGAAATTAGGTTATTTTTATGGAATAAAAAAATAGGAAATGATCAAAATTATTGGTCTTGTAAATGTATTGGAAATTATTTCATGATTAGCACATGGTCTATCAACCCTTGTAACTAAGTTATGCACGGTCCTACATCCCATATGTTTTTGATATATATATATATATACATAACTTAAGTGATTTTCAAAGATAGTGGGAATTCAAAAGATATATGTGAATCATTGATATTTATACTAAATTATTCTTAGATTTTTGAAATGTTTTTCATATATAGTAATTATAAAAAGCAATCTTTTTGTGAAAATGAGGATTTCATGAAAACTGTTTTTGGAATTCAAATAAATAATTAGTTATATTTTTAAATTGTATTAGTATTCGGAGGATCTCTTACATAGTACCTGATTATGCTCTTAATAAGTAGTTAAATTAATTTATATTAAATTATTTATATATATATCCAAGAACATTTTTCATATATATTTAATTTTACAAAATATATTTTTTATTATTTCTTATTTATATTTCATGTAGTTTTTTTATTATGTTTGTTACTCAATGTTGTATGATGATTTTCTTAATAACACTTTATGTTTGTTGAACATGTTAAAACATGTTGTAAAATAAAGTCATGATATCCATAATTTTGTAGGGTTATGTTTTTTATTATCCCATAAATAAAATAATTATAAAGTATCATATTTGGTGCCTAAAAGATCTAAATTGATAAAGGTTTATTGATAAACCCATTAAAAGCGGTTAATGTTACTGTAACTATTCATTTTTTTACATTTAAAGTTTCATATATTATAATTCTTGAATATTAATTGTTTAAAATTTATCATATCATTTAATTAAATAAAAATCTTTATCTACCATTTAATGTAGTGATGAAAAATTGAACACTTCAATCAGGGAGGCAGTAGTCTTCACACACAAATGACAATATTTACCTTTTTCAGAATGTTTTTATTATTATGTACAAAATTGATATTACATTAGTATAATTAAATTTAATCATATTATTAGTTATGGTTTTTTAAACCTTCATTGATATATGGTACATGAGCGGTGTAGGAGAATAAAATAACATAGAAAAGTTTGGTTGAGAGTATTAACTTTCCCTTGGATGTTCTCACTTAGGTAAATCCTCAAGTATCATTAGCTTGGTCTTTTAGAGATAAATATGATTAAAAGGAATGGGGAGGGTTTTTAGGAAAAATAGGATAGATTATTGGGTTATTTATTTCTTTTTAATGGGTGGATACATGGGGGAATATATGATATCCTTTTATAAGTAAAGAAATAGTAATTTTATAAATACCAATTATTTCTCAATGATATAAATCTAATATTCCAAGAAAATTCCCAAAACATTAACTATAGTTATGTTGGAAATAGATAATGGTGATACTCCCTCCAAAATTTAATATTATACAATTTTTATTACATTGAATACCCTCCTTCATAAGGCTTAATCTAATTTTACCATAATTTTCCATTACTATGGTAACTCCACCTTTACACTTGGTAACTATTTATTTTGGAAAAAATTGAAAATTTATATTATTTTATAATTTAAAAATTCTAATTTTTAACATGTAAATAATATTATTAAATAAATTTTCCATGAGTTTGTAAAAATTTATTTTAGTATTAGTGTATACAATGCCCAAAAACAATCTTTTAAAAAATTATATTTTAAGCATTAGTTTTATGATTATTAAAATAATTCAATGTTATTTAATTTAGCAATATTAAAATGTGTATTATTATTTAATAAATATTTATTTAAAATTAAAAAAAATTAAAAAAATTTCATCGATGTAAAACTCTTATTAAAATACAACAGTGAAAAATAGATTCTTTAAAATGTTACATAAATTTTCTAATATATTAAGGGTTAGTTTTATATATCAACATGATATTTTAAATTTTAAAATTTAAAATTAGAGAAAATATTTTCTATTTTAAAAATGTTTCTAAATTAATTCATGGAAACCTTTTATAATAATGTCATTAATGTTTTGTTATTACTAAAATAAAAAAAAATTATTTATTCACCAAAAAATTAATTATTCCCAACTAATAAAAAAAATTAAATATATCTTCATTTTAACATTGAGAATATTAAAATTATTGAAAATTTATTGTATTCAACTTATATAAGTGATAATATTTATTTTTATATAAATGCTAATAAAACCTAATAATGAAATTTTTTTGAAAATTTATTTTAAAATATGAAATATCTCTATTTTATTACTATGAAACAAGATAGATTTTTATACCTAAGGTAATATGATAAAAATATAATTTTATAAATTAAAATATAAGGTCACATTATTTATCATCATAAATATAACCTATATGAAAAAATATATTTTCATCTAAAAGAATTTCTATATATAAATTAGGGGTCATTAGATTAGGTAAAACTTTCATGGAGCTTTGAATTTGATGGTTATGATCTTAACTATGGTTGAGGTTTATTTATCATGTGTGATGGTTATTTTAATTGGTTGTTTTGGAATGATGGTTTAGGAGGTGAATTCTTCCAATTGGATCATTATTTAGTGTCTTATTGATCTCCAACAACATGTTCATGGGTATGGAGTTTTGGATCATTGTTTATTCCACATTTGGAAATGACATTTTAATGGAAGAAAGTGGAATCGAAGGGAGAATTGTCACCCTTTAATATTTCATTATGTTTCTATTTTATATTATTTTATCTTAATTTAAGTTGACCTATTTTTTTTTATATTTTTAGTTATAATTATAAAGTATATATAATTGATTACCTTCTATTCATGATTAACACATTGTCCCCACATTGTTTGGAAATCCATGTCAATGGACCTTATGTAGGGATTATATTTTTTAAATGGTTGGGATACCATATAGTTTAAACCTTATATAAAGTGTCATGTTACCTTTATGTATGGGTATTTCTTAGTTCATTTTGTACATGAATAGTTTATGGTGCATTATTAGTACATATTTCAGTGAAAATGGTATAGTCACAGAGGAGACCATGTAGATAACCCTTATGTATGAGTTTTTTAGATCTTGGGTGGAATTATTATGGGTAACCATGAATCAATTCTGAAACAAGTATACATTTTTTTATGGTGCCGATTTTCATGGTTAGTGTATGGTTTAGAAATCATTCAACAAAACCATTCGAGTGACTTGACAATCTAGTTAATCTGTCATGGTTTGGGAACACATTTCCAAACCATTTGGATAAACCTTCATTACTTCATAATTAAATTAAAACATGAAGTTGTAGTTTTTCTTCATTGAGTATTAATTTATTTTTGGCCACCATCTCCCCCATTTTCAGGGGGATCTCCTCTTCTCCCTCCCGATTCGAATACAATATTAATTCAATCAGTTCTAATTAACTTTCGAGGTATTTTCATTCTTATTATACTTCTAGAATAAGACCTATACCAATGGTTTGGAAAAAACTATTTTTATTGGTAACTAATTTGGACCTATACAAACGGTTTGTCCAAAATCGTTGGTATAGGTAACTTATATGGACCTATAATAACTGTTTGGACAAAGCCATTGCTATAGGGTCACTATAATAGACTTATAAAAATGGTTTTGTCCAAATCATTGGTATAGGTCCGTATAAGTGACCTATAATAATGATTTTATCCAAACGATTGGTATAGTCCACCCAATGCCAATGGTTCCACCAAAATCATTGGTATAGGTCCTGAAATTAATGAACCTATACCAATGTTCTAAAAACCATTGGTATAGGTACAGATATTTTTTATGGAATATTTTGTCAAATTACATTAAATAAATCACTTGTTAAAATAATTATGAATATACATATATATATATTTATGATATTATGTTCACAGAATTCATGTAAGGTAAGTTTTTTGGGTGTTGGATTATAAACGAGATGTGCTGGGATCAAAACCAAGACAAGTTTTTTTGAATTACCTATACCAATGGTTTTATAAACCCATTGGAATACGTTTTACATATGTAATATACATACGGGTTTTACAAAAACCTTTGGTATAGATCTATCCCAATACCAAACCATCTAATAGTCTTTAAAACCATTGGTATAGGCTAAACTAACAGTTTGGAGACCTATACCAACAGTTCCAAACCATTGGTATTGGATATTTTTCAATTAGAGTCTCTATTCCTTTCATTTCCTTCTCCATGCCATATGTTTTCTCTTTATAACAATAACCATAATTTCTATTCAAAAGATTTTTAATCCACAAGTGAGTTCTAATCATGGAGTTTTGGTTTTCAGTGTTCGATAAGGATTTCTTGTTTCTCAACTATGCTTTCACCATCAAAGGTAATGCCTTGTGTTAGTATTCCATAAAAAGGACGTAATTTTTTTTGTTTTTACATTATATTTAATGAAATGAACTTATTATATGTTTTATATTGTTTTAATTGCCATATTATTCCTATATGAATTCCCTATATTTGGATTAAAAATGTGTTCTAAATAGTTTTAACAAATTATTACGATTTCTTTAGGATAAATCACTATAAAAAACTGGCTATTAGCAGCGGTTTAAACCGCCGCTATGTGGTTTGGCGGCGGTTTATAGAAACCACTGCTAAACTGGGTGTCAGCAATCTATTAGCGATAGTTTTTTATATTTCGTGTCAGTTTAAGGGAATCATCGTAGATGCCTCAATTCGTGGCAGTTTTCGTGACTTTAGCGGTGGTTTGACGGGTGCCGGATATTTTTTAATTGCGGCAGTTTTAACTGCCACAATATTCAGGCATTTGATGTGCCTCTATCGCGGCTGTAAAAACTGCCGCTAAATGTAATCTGATTACATGTCACGGCGGTTTTAACAGCCTCTAATGTTTTACCCATAAAGCATTATTAGCGGTTATAACCGCTGAAAAATGCTGACCAGTAAAGCATTAGCGGCGGTTAAAACCACCGCGAAATGCTGACCAGAAAAAAAAATTGCAGTTTTTCTTCTACTGCCCCACTGCCCTGAAAAACAAATAAAACCAGAAAATGGAACAGGAGACATCATACTGACAAATAAAATGTTATTTCTAACTTAGTATCCCCAACATGATAAAACAGGAGACATCATACAAAAAATCGACCATAATTCTATAGTGATAATAATCAATAATGGATCTATAAGGAAGCATGAAATCCATTACAATAATTACATCATACAATTACATGATGGGAAAGAATGAATTTTATATAAAAAACATTTTCCTATCTGATGGGGAAAATAATTCTATCAGTGAACAATCATTGATTGAATAACCAATGCGGTTTACATATTCTTAATGACAAATAAAAACACTATATCAAGGACCAGAATCTCTAGAAATGTATCAAATATAACATTGTATGATGCACTTGTGTTAAATAATGTAGAATATATAGTATAGGTTACTAGATTAGTACCTCAAACAATAGATATATTTGAATTCTTCTCCCTATCATATGTTGAACGTCATTTAGTTTTCCCATACCATGACTTTATGCTACAACCAGACTATTCTAAGTGGGATCACATTTCATGCTCATTAATTCGTGATTCTAGTATCAACTATGTCGACTACAACCTTGGCCTCACCATTATGTCGTATTATAGCTACATCTCTACTAAAAATTAAGAGGATCCAAATAATAATGTGGAATATGTAAAGATCTTATCCCCCTAGGAGGAACTGGTTGAAAAGTTTTGAAAATGGTCAAGATATGACCCAAACTCCTATAACCTCTGCATTCAACTAGATACACCATACGTTGGGAGAAAAGATGTGTATCTTCTCTAAATCTCCTCATACTGTGTTAATGAGTCACCCAAATTATGGTAGAATAGTTTTTTGACCTCCCTTTAACCATTTTTAGAATATTCTAGGTGACTTTAGTGACCAGAACATTCATATTTTATTATTCTATTATTGGATAATGTGTATGGGCCTGATCTTTTCCTCCATTTCATATAGGTATATAACGATGTTAATCAAGTCAGTGGGAAAGGATATGGGTATTCCCTATATTTTTTACCAAAATATTCTTGGTGATTTCTTTGAATAATACCAAATTATGCGGACAAGCTTAGTAAATGTGGGAAAATGTGTCCTCTTACTCATAGTTTTCCACCATATTTAGTTAGTGGGATTCTTTGGAGGGTATAGATGTAGGGCCATGTTCTTGGTTGATTTTTCACTACCCTCAGTGGGTTTTCCTTACTACCTAGGTTTGGGAGACTTAGGTCAGACTCCTGAGGTAAACACACACATCATATAGAGGTTTTATTGCTTTGTAGCATTAGTGATGGTGAATGCTAGAAGGAGGCCTTTGGGGGGTCCTTTATGCTATCTAGATGAGTCCATTAGTGACCTCTTGATCAACCTCTCTAGAAAAGGGAGGAACATGTTATTTCCTTACATGGATATGATCATGAAATGGTTTGAGATGGAAACTATTTACAACAAAGTATGTTCCACTAGTCATTGTCGAGTAGACATCTAGTAGGGATTTTTGATATGAATCGATTTTTTAGCTTCCTATGAAGATGGAAAGGTACCATTTAGGTGTGACTCACAAACCAGTGAATTTGAGACCCACTGTTGAGGGTGCAAGGTTGATAATAGAGCCCTGGTTTTAAATGAAGATCCAACTTGTGTAGTAGTCGAAGCATATGTGTTCTTAATGTAGTAAAATGTCATCTGGATCAAAGGGGGTTCTCATTGAAAGTTCCATAATACTTATGAGAAACATTAACAAGAAATCCTCATGAAATCAGCATATCAATAAATAAACACATGTATAATCAATTGTATCAGATCCATGTTTGTCCACATTTCATATTTTGAGAGAGAAAAAGGATCCTAACATGTGGGTGACACATTCATTTTGTTTAAGGTTCCATGTTAGGTTCACCATTTTTGTTTCCAACTACTTTTATTGGTGATTATATGATTCGTATCACATGATTAGGCTAAACCACATTCCCATAATCCTCTTATGTTTGGTCTCTATACTTCCTGCTAGGTTCCAATTTATATGACCAGAACAAAATAACAAAAGGATCACTCTTTAGTCATCCAAAATCTTGTCTACCAATTCAAACACATGCCTAAATGGAATGATGTATACCACACTCGAGAAATCAAGACATAAAATAAAAAATCATAAATCAAAAAAATGAATAAAAGGAAACATGAGAAATCAAGAAAACGTTTGGGAATGGAAATTTTTGGTGGAAAATATGTGCCATACATTTTACATATACAAACCAACCGTTATCATATTTGTTCAACACATTAACAATACTACTACTCATGGTATGATGATGCATATTCACCCTCTCCACCTCTATCTCCACTACCTGCTGCCACCTATATGAACAATATATTGAAAATTAAATAGTGTTGCATATTTATAATTAAACTTAAAACTAATAAATGTTTGAAAACTAAATGATTTTGATTTTTTGTGATTTACCTGCTCAACACTAGTCGATACACTACCACTGGGGGCATATCTGCTCATATGCTGACGTATTTCAAGCAACTCTTTCTGCAAAGCAGATATCTGATCCCCCTGCTGGTGAACTGTGTTTTGTAGAGAAGACATCTCCCTCTGAGCATCTTCAAGTATGAAATGACTATAACCAGGAGTAGATGCAGCTGTAATCCCTATTGTCCTGCCAAAGACCTCAGATGGTATGGGTCCCAAACCCATCCCACGCACACTACCAGGATGCTCCTTCCCAAGGACTTTAGAAACTGGGTCATCCTGGTAGGCTGAGTAGGACTACCCAGGATTGGCATCCCATATTTCTTTAATTTTTACCTATAAATAGAATATCAATATATATTAACATATTAAAAACTGATAATAAGTTATTATAATAAAAAATTGACTTCATACCCCAACTTCTTTGGCAGTCTCATTAACAAAACTTCCATCTGTTTTTTTATGAACGTCCAGCCACAGTTCAGTTCGGGATGCTTCATGCCCTAAACTCTGTGATTGCATTAAACAACGATAAATCAACAATTAAATATTTTAAATAGATAATATTGTCTTATAAATATTTAAACTAATTAAAAGATTACCAATGACATTCGGCTTCTAGAAAATCTTTTTGAGCCCGCAGTGTGCGGGATGACTTGCTTTGCCCGGTTTCATGCACTCTATCATGAGAGATCCTGAAATAAATAAAATTAAATTTAACAGTAATGTATTCAATGTCATCTCCTCTTAATATACATGTAAAAATGTAAAATGAGGATAATATAATAATATATATTTCAATACCATCCGCTTATCTTCACGATGTCTATCAACAAAAACATTCCACTATTCTTTCAGTACCCCATTGGGTAGCTTCTCATACATTTGCTGCATGGTCAACGAAGTATCGTTGACATCACAGCACAACCTCCATTTGAAATATTTACATTTTTTTCCAAGATTTTTCAATGTCCACTTTCATATTATCACATCAGCAATGGTAAATTGGAAGAACATCTGTATACAGAAATTCATTTTGAACATATTAGTAACATGACATTCAATTAAACCATAAAGTAATAAAATTACATTTATCTGAGAATAAAAAACTTCATTTTTCCAGTTTTGAGGAATATTCCTCCAATCATCATATGAAATAGGTAGGGAAATGGGTTCCACTGCCAGCTGACCTATAATCTGGCCAAGTAACCCCGTGGCGTCATCTGTCGGGACCCCATAAGAATCAAGTGGAATGACTATCTTCTCGCCATTCATGTTCCAAACATTTGAAATTTTTATGTGTTTTTCCACGGTTTCATTTTTTTCATCTGCAATGAGCGAACAATTTTTATAAAAAAAATGCAATAAATTTATATAATTAAAATTTGTACCTATGACTGTGACACTCCAAAATGTCTGTGATGAACTGGAAGGGGTGTGTCGCTGCCCCACTGTTGAGACTCTTATAGGGGGAGTCGATGACTCATCCTCTAATGAGACATCCACAGATGGTGTCAGAGATGGTGCGGCGGGAGATGGTGTAGGGGTGTAGGCAGCTGGTGCCTCAAATGCCGTGGGGACAAACGGATCGTCATCTGTCGCAGAACCAGATAAAATAGTGTACCGCTTCTTCCTTGGAATTCATATCATTTAAACAAATAAAATTATGGTCAGAATATATATTTCAATAAAATTGTGCAGAAAAAAATTTAGAAATGATAATGGATGCCTAGTACTAACAAACAAAATATATATAACAATGATAATGAATGACCGCAGAAATGAAACAAGTGGTTGCTGAATGAATAAATAATTATACATAAAATAATTTTCCCCTTCAATCATGTCAGTTTCCTACTCTATTGCTTCATCCACTTCATTCATCCTTACTAGACTGATATTTTCAATATCATAATGGAAAAATAATTCTGCTTCCTGTTGTTGATGAAATTCAATTGCAGAGGTCAAATATTCCACTTCATCACCCATATCATACAAATCTCTTTGTATTATGTGAGTAACTACATTCCACCCTTCATCCACAACATCATTCACATAATATACCATTTTTTCTTGTGATGATAAGATACATGGATCATGCAGTTCATGATCACCAACATCCATCAAGTGAGAGAAGTTTACAGAAGTAAATTGCAAGTAATCTCTTTTAACACCTATGATAATATCGCCCTATTTGCATTTGAATAAAACAACATAAAAAAGCCTGTGGTAGTTTAATTCAATAATATCATGCAACTTTCCATAGTATTCCACTTCAGAAAATGTAAATATACCACTATTATGTGTTTTCAATCCCACTTCTCGATCGACTATATGAAATCTAAAGCCATTCACATTATAAGCGTCGAACTTTCTAACTTGTTTTATAGGACCTCTAGCAAGAAACTTCAAATCTTCTGACAAGTCTTCTTAAGTATCAGTATTCATGATCTGAAAATAGAAATATAATTTAATAGATTTACAAATTGTATGTGTCAAACTAATATTTGTATTTACTGCAATATTTATAAACTTACACGTTGTGCAAACCATTCTACCATCTCTTTATTCACATATTTCATTATATATTTATCATTTCATCTCCGGCCTCTCATTCGTCTCTTTGTTTGTATCCTCAACTCTTCAATAAATGGATCTTCAATTTCACTATTCAGTAGCACATATCTATGTGCCTGTAATAATTTCAATTCTGTCAGTGTCACATAATTTCAATTCTATCAGTGTCACTATTCAGTAGCACATAGCAGGAAATATTTTTGATTTTTGATGCATTTTAGAATGAGTTGATGTGTTGTCAACATGTCCAAATCAATTAAATCTTCTCTCAATATCATCCTAATATCTGGAACAAAAGGTGAGACACTCCTCAGCCAAATAGCCTTCAGCAATAGAGCCTTCTGGTTGAGCTTTATTTCTCATGTATGCTTTCAAATACCCAAGATATCTGTGAAATAATATAATAATATTATGAATTTATTTAAATTCCAAAAAAAATTTACATAACTGGAAACAAATAAATAAAATACCTCTCAATTGAATACATCCATCGATAATGAACAAGGCCTCTTAATTTAGCTTCTTCAACCAAATGCACAGTTAAATGCATCATGACAGTAAAAAATGATGGAGGAAAGATCATCTCCATTACACAAAGGGTCAATAAAAACCTCTCTTGGAGGTTGTCAAGCTGAAATAGATGTAGAGATTTCTCACATAATTGCCTGAAAAATGTGCAGAATTGGAGTACAATAGCAGTAACTTTTTCAAGTAATAATGTATGCAATGCCAATGGTAGTAACTGTTGTAACAAAATATGTGAATCGTGACTTTTCAATCCATATAACCTACGATTCTTCAAGTTAACACACCTCGATATGTTACTCAAATACCCATCAGATACCTTCACATTCTTTAAAATTCTATGGAACGTATCATTATCCCTATTTTTTCATTGAAAAAGTTGTCAGAGCATACTTTTCTTTCTCATCTAGCCAGAGATCACGTTTTATGTTCATTACTAGTAAGACTTTGCGAGCATTGAGATGATCCTTCAACTTTCCATGCTCAGTAAGTAATGTGAAAATTAAATTATCACATACATTCTTCTCAATATGAATCACATCAAGATTTTGGCACAACAAATTAAATTCCCAATATGGAAGTTTGAAGAATATACTTTTTTTCTTCCATTATTGCATTCTGATTTCACTCGACGATGCACTTTGCACTCATTTTCCGCTATCATTCAAATGATGAACCTTCCCAAATTCTGTTTTAACATTTTCAACCTGTGTCAATATTTCAGAACCGGTTAACAACTTTAGAGGTGTTCTATGATCAATGGAACCAATAAATTTTGATTTGTTCAGCCGAAATCTATGCGATTTATCAAGAAATCTTCGATGGCACAAGAAGCACCATTTTCTACTGTGAGGTAGCCGTTTGGGCTCGAAATCAATGTTACAAACGGGACAAGCCAAACTCGTATAGGTGTTCCAACCGGATAAATTTCCAATGCCCAGGGAAGTCACTAATGGTCCACATTAATGAAGCATGCATTTTGAACATTGTTTTAGAAGAAACATCAAATGTCTCAACACCGTTGCTCCATAACTCCTGTAATTATTCAATCAAAGGCTGAAGGTATACATCAATATCATTTTCAGGCATTTGTTTTCCAGTAATAATCATCAAAATGATAAAAAGATGTTTGTTGAATAAACATCTATGGAGGCAAATTATAAGGGATCAAAACAACTGGCCAAATGCTATAACTGGTAATCAAAGTCCCAAATGGGTTGAATCCACTGGCAGCCAATCCCAATCGAACATTCCTAGGATTAGCTGAGAAAACCGGATGTAATGAATCAAATGTATTCTACGATTTTGAATCTTTTAGATGTCCCATTAACCCATCAATGCTATTATCTACAGAATGCCACTTCATGTGTTCGGCGGTTTTTGATGACATGAATAATCTTTGCAATCGAGGCTTCAAAGGAAAGTAACGCAAAACTTTTGCAGGTGTGTTCTTTTTATTCTTCTCCATGAAATTATGTTCAGTCAGACTTCCAACATCACCCTTTAAATGCCATCTAGAAGAAGAACATTTCTTACAATTCTGTCTACTTGAATCCTCTCCCCAATAAAGCATACAATCATTGGGAAACGCATGTATTTTTGTATAATTCAGACCAAGCTTGTTAATAACTTTTTTCATATCATAAAAAGATTCTGGTATTTTTGCTTCAGGAAATGCATCACGAATCAATTCTAATAACACGGACATTGCCTTATTTTTAATTCCACATAGTCATTTGATATGGTGCAACTTCAGTAGAAATGAAAGCTTTAAATATTTCAAACACCCACTATAAAACTATTGATTTCCATCGTCAACTAAATCATTAAATGCATTTTCCTCACAAAAGTTTTCCCTTACATTTGGCTCCACAGAATCAAGAGGAGGATCCAATGATATGTTACAATCATGATCTTCTTGTGTAACAGACTCAAAAACATCACTTGTCACATTGAAATTTGTAGCACCCTCTTCTGGTTGTTCTGATATGTTTTGATGCCCATAGTGGTGTCTTTTAGTGCTGAATGCATCATTTATGAGGTTTTTCATTTCATTTTCCATTTTTTATGAAAGTGGGACCTCAATCTATGGATTAACATGAGTGCTCATTCATTCTGTATTGTTCGATTCTCCATGCTAAATCCAACACAAATATTTATCAGGGAATTTCTTTAGTATTAAATGTTCATAAACTTCATCTATCTTCAACCATGTTCTAGATTTACATTTAGGACATGGACATCTTATTCTCCCTTCAACGGATCGATTAGAAATTTCAATATCTAAAAACTCATTCAAACCCTTAACATATTGAGGTGTGTTCCTTGGTAATGTGATTCCGATTTTATCCATGTATATCACAATGTGCCTACACAATAAAAAAAAATTAAAACACATAGTTATTACTAAATAGAGAAAAAGTTTCATATATACGATAGTGTAAGATTACCGAAACATAATATAATAGAGATGACCCATTGATCATAAAGTATGCATAATATAATAAACAGGATACATTGATCATATTTACCACTTACTTAGCATGCCCATACAAACCGAACAAGTCTGGTCCCTAGGAGACAGCGTCAACACCTCATTGAGGAGCAGTAATAATATTGGGTTACACAATTATCATAACACTGTTGATCACACATTTATGTTGCCTCAAACAGCACCCCATTGAAAGTGATGCCATTGAACACACCACAGATGCACAAATTTAATACCATTAGTACAACGACATTACTAGAGATATTTATCCATTATATGACACCCTTTGAGACTTATCACAGGCTATATTGGGTACCTAGGTTATGGGTAGCCTAGGTCAGTTCATGAAAATTGGTCATGTTTCATCGCTCTTTATGTTTTTCAATCTTTTCACTATCTATTTGAATTTAACCCAATCATATATGAATTTTTGGAATGATTCTATAGAATGGAAATCATGAAGGGAGTTTTGAAACGGGGTGTCAATACTAAAAAGGTATGAATTACCATGACATTACACCTTTGTGCATTATACACAAATCATCTCTTGTTTGTAGGAATGATATACGTTAGGAATGTCATTTCCAAATAGTGGTGTTATTTCAAAATAAGATACACTCAGTACCAATAGCCATGAGAGTTTTGGAGTGATTAAAATAGTTAATGTATAAAGTGTTTCTTATATAAATATGATATATAAAAGGTAACTGGAACACTCCAGTCCAAATCTATCCAAGGTTAGGAAATTATAGAATATTGAGGGGGAGTGAAAGTAGATGATGAATTGTGACTAATACCGATATTGATAGTTTAGGTGTTTCTATATATCCTATAATAATAGGAATAATGAAACATGTAGTTCTTGTAAGAAAATATGTTATCATAATATAGATTCAAATATGGAGTAACCCAACATGAATGAGGGTACTATACACTAAGACAGCTTTTATGGTGATGAAATGTTTTTTTGGGTCCAGGTTTAGTGGCTCAAACATCACTATATATCCAGTGTCAATCTACATAAAGGAAGGTTTGATGCGAATCCATTAATCACATATGATATAATCCAAGGAAACAATTGTGGAATTTTATTTTTGCTTAGGTCTTTTGAGAAGGAACTCTTCACTGAGTAATATTACATGGATATTTATCTCATGTAAGAAAATTATATTGTATATATTGAATTTATGAAATAGGTTTAAATGTAATTTAAGGGGGACCATATGTCATTTATCTTAACGATATAATTAAAATAATTACTTTTGTGAAATGTAGTATAATTTGGTATGGTGAGGAACTTTATGTCATTCATTTTAAGTTCCTATGACTATGATCAATGTGAAGAAGGCTTTGTGTATATCTGGATTTTATTAAAAATGAAATTCTTGAGTCTTAGTGTCGAGTCCATAAAGAAAATTTTATTTGAATAGATGAAGTCATGAATAGTAGGATGATGTTGGTTTTTTATAGGAATTAAATTTGTGGTTTGGTCCAATATAAATTATTTGGACATAACTATATATATGTACCTGACATGAATTAATCCACACACAGTTCTTAATATAGGATCGTTTCGCACATGTGTATGGAAATAGGAGGAAACCTGACATGAATGAAAAAACACATAAACTAAGATAGTGTAGAAGATTATGAATGAAATATATCATTAACCATTATTCATATAGGAGATATGTAAACCACTATGTATCCTATAAGAATAGGAATCAATCCATATGTAGTTCTGGAAAAGGAGTCTCTATTTAGATCTGGATTATGTATATGAGATAATAAAATGGTTTTATCCTAGTGTAAATTTGTTGGTGAAGACCCACTGAAGACATGTAAGCCCTTACACTAAGAACTATTACATAGATATGTCTAATATAAAAGTGAATAAGTTTATAAAAAATATACCACTCAAGTTATTTTACACTGTTATAGGATGGATCATATGTTATATGAAAATGACCTGAGTTTCATACATTTTATGGTCCTACACCAAGGACCTTCGTGTCTTGCAGTTTGTGGTCTTATGAATGGAACCATCTATAAGAAGTTTAAAGTCATTAAAAATGGACTTTCAAATCCCCATTGTGAAGTTATAAAATGTATTTCTTTGAGAATAATTATGTTGGTGGTAGACATGATATGCTCTCAATCCATTATAATCATGGATTAGGCATTGTTAGAGTAGAAATTTTTTATTTTATACGGCCCTTCCCATTTTACTCAAGATTTATAGGTTTCCTCCTAGGTATCATAGGTGTTCTCATTGATAATACTAGTTCTCCTTGGATTAATAATCATATGTGGGCATTTTTATGGAATTCTCATATAATATTATTATTATTTAACTCAAAGATGTGAAGTCTGAGAAAATAGTTATCATCAAATTTCTCTAATTCATCAAGTCAGAGTTAAGATTTCTCATTCCTAAACAACTGATCCAAAATGGAAATTTTAATTGAGGGTAATTAAACCTAAATGGGAAGGGCTACCACTACAAGATCTCGACCCCAACCTATTGACTAGGGTAGGACCAAAATTCCACTAAACTTAGGTGCATCCCACAGACACTAGAGGATGACTATAAATTACAATGGTATATGAAATCATTGTGGTGGTTTACTCTCAAACACAACATAACCAGAATTATATGAAACAAAATGTTATATCATAAATATGATGCATGATAGAAAATAAACCAAACACAATGGATATAATATGACCAAGATAAGAGTTCTGATAATCAATGATATATCATATAATTCTGCAAAACCGAATAGCTCATAAAATTAATTAAGGTGCCACAATAAAACCACCCCAAACTCCACCCCTTAACCATATACAAGATCTTGGTCCCATTATCCATGGATGTAGCCTCAAGATACACCATTAGAGAAGTGGTAGACCTTTACTTTTCATGTATCTTGAATAGAAACATCTATATAATCATTATAGTTCATATAAAGGGCATGAGTATACTACCTAATAGATAATACATGACACATCCCACACAATTCCCAAGAACATGAACAAGTTAGAACATAATATATATATATATATAACATGAGTGAATATCATGAATTAGTGAATAAGATACAAATAAAAAATTAGTGAAAGTATCTCACACCATTGTGATCAATCATATCATGAATGCACACATCCAAGTAAGTACCCAACCAATGTTTTCACCATCCAAAATATCCTCATAATTTTATAAACTCATGAGTGAAATAACATGCCTCCATACCCAATTCATCACATAGTGGTATAATCTAGTGTGCCCCCAATTTGTCTTAATAGACATGTAAAAAACAAAAAAGTCCCCATTGTATACATCATGAACACATGATAACCAGTACCATTGAAATTTCATAAATAAAAGGAAACCTAACTCTAAGAGATTTATCCAAAAACTTAAATGGATACATAACTGTAAAAGATAGGGGTCTCCAGAGACAGAGGTCGCGAGGTCACCGGAGACGGAGGCCACGGGGTCGTCGGATGGTTGGGGGTCACGGGTCACCGGACGGGGTCATCTGACGGTTGGGGGTCACCAAATGATTGGGGGTCATTGAGGCCGGGGGTTTACAGGAAGAAGGGAGGGTGCGGGGGTCGCTGGATGCTTGGGGTTCGCTGAGGCCGGGGGGTTAGGGGAAGAAGGGGTCACAAGGGTTTGGGGTAAACGACGGGGTGGGGTAGGGAAGGGTCGGGTTTTTTAAAAAAAAAATTATGGGTTTCGTGGAGGTTTATTAAAAACTGCCACGAAACCTTTCAGTGAAAATGTTTAGCGGCGGTTTTGTGAACCGCCTCCACAAAACCGCCGATAAACCCGGTTTTTATTGTAGTGAATGTTTCATAAAATTTTTGAGGGTCCCCTTTAATTGAATTCAATTATTTTAAATGGGAAATTGACACTAGTTGATTTGAAATAAGGTTTAAATAGTTTAACATCAAATGATGTAAAATTGTTTGGAATTGTAATCTTCTTTTTAAAATCCCAATTGGCGCTTATTAAGAAATATTTATTTTTAAATTATGATTTCTATCTTTATTGGTCCCCATTAATTATGTTATATTTTTTATAAATTATTCCCTTATGGGGGATATTTATTATATATGGTAATTCACGTATGTGGAAGAGGATGTTTTGTCTCAGTGTGTTGGTGGTGAGATGAGTTTTACGGTTGTCTATGTGTTTATTCATTTGATGATCTCATTTCATGTCATTTTCATGTCTTTTTTGTTGATATAAAGGGAAACATATTTTTCTATTTTAAGGGTATAAAATGAGTTATTGTAGTTTTTTTATATTGTTTATTTTGTGTCCTAGTAAACTTATGTCCTCCTAGGGGTTTATTTTTATACGTAGTGGCCATAGGAGGTGTTGAATGCTATATTATAGTTTTATATAGGGGGCCCTTTGGGTATTTCACTTGAGGATACCATGTCATGTAACATTAATGTTAGAACCTGGTGGGTTTCCCATGATACATAGACCAATCATAGGATGATTTAGGAGATCTTAATATATATAATTAGATTGTATCCCCTTTTTAAAATTTCATGGAACTTTTTTTAGTTAGGGATTACTTTATTTTATTCCAATGATATATTTTTCTCATTGTATGTATAAATTTTGGTTGATCATGGGTTTGGTTAATTTCAATGTTATTTACAAATGAGTTTTGAATGTATTGTTTTAAAAGAGAACATGATGTTTGTTTAAAAATGGATTTGGGAAATATTCATGAAAAAAGGAAATAAATGATTAATTTTTTACTTATTAAAACGTCATATTTTATATTTTTAATTAAATCATAAATAAAATATTTGATCTATTAATTTGTTTTTAAATATTGGTTTTGTGCTTCTTATGCTTGTCATTTCCTCAAATATTGGTTACCCTAGCTGTGGAAATAAATTAACAAGGCATGATACTTGTTTTACCTTATAAATTATCATACAATAAACATTCATTATAAATTATGTTCTCACTGTTATTTTTTATTATAATACGGAAGGAGAAATATAAAATATTTGGTGAAATCATTCTAGGTGTGTTATAATCACACATTTCATATACACCAGTGTGTGAGTGCTTCCCTAATGTTCTCTCTCATCTTCCTAATATCTTATCCCATTGTTTTGAAACTTTTTGGTTCTATTGATGGATGTGTTGGGACATATGGAGTTCTCCCAGGTCACCTAGAGTTTCCATTAGAGCTATATAGGTTCTACTTTATTCTTGAGATGTTTCATCAACCAATTTAGCCATGGTACATTTTTTTTTTTAATATCTTTCATTTGTTTAAAAAGTTGTCTATTTTTGGACTATTAATTATTTTATAATTTCAGGTTGGTTTCCCATATTTATTTATATATGTTTATTTTACATAAATGGATATCCAATTCTAGGATTGGTCATGCTGAAATATCATTAGATTCTATTACTGGTTTATATGGTTATTCGAGGGGGAAATCATTACCATTAGTGAATTCTTGATCCCCAGTAACATGATTCTAACCCATGGGGATTGAGAACACAATTTTCACCCTATGGAGAGCTAAGTTGGGTCATGTTTCTGTTAATTCTATGATGATTCAGAAAAGAACCAAAATATATAAAATTTAGTGGACATATTGACATGATTGGACCTAATACAATTTAGTGGCCATTCAAGGATGATTCGGAAAAGAACCCAAATATATACAATTTAGTGGAAATATAGACATTATTGTCCATGATACAAGAAAGGGGAAGTCATCACTCTTCCTAAGTCGTGTGTTTTATATCCATATTTTATATATTTAATAGGATTTTGTGGATCTAGGTTTAGGTTAATTTATTTATTTATTTTTAAGAAAATGATTTTTTATTTTATTTAGAAATTTATCGTATAAATCATATGTATTTTTTCTATAAATAGGTTTAAATTGTTTATTAATTTAAATTTTTTTTATACATATTTATACCTTTTCAAAATATTTGCTGGGAAAATTTTTCTTCAAATAGTTTTCAAGATTAATTTATTTTTTATAAACCTATTTCAACCTAGGAGGGTGGTGGAGGCCTTATCACATCCCCATTAAGCATGTGATATATTGTTTTCAAATTCTAGATGGTTTAAAAGGGAATAGAAGCATGGTTTTTAGATGACACTTGAGAAGTGATTGTAGGTTCTTAAAATTGTATGTTTTGGAATTTAAATATTACCATGAAATATACATCTAACTTTCTTATAGAAAACATCAAGTTATCAGGGTACTTATGTAGAAGCATATGATGGTCTAAACCTCTTAGGATTAGGATTTTTCCCCTCTAAACCCACAATAGATCAGAACAAGCAAGATTTTCTACGTCATTCTGGATATTGTATAAATTTTACCCGATAACCATAGTTTAAAAAAATATATGTTATCACTTGAAAACGGAATACCGAATGAATAAATGGTATTTGGTTTTTAATAGTTATTTTGAAAATAATGACGTGGAATTTTTTTGAATTGTTCCAATAAAGAGGTTTGGAATGAGATAATACAATGAAAAAAGGTGAATAGTAATCCTCCTAGATTTAGTGTGATGTGGAATTATTTTGATAATGAATGATTTTGAGATAATATGGTTTTAAATGATTTATTTTATTTTTAACATAATTATAAAATCAAATAGAGTTTCAGTTGGATGTGAGTGAGAATTCATATAGATTTCTTATATGAATCCAGAGATAGTAAAAATAATAATATAGCTTAATAAGATTGTTGGTAGAAATTTTTGTTTAGATAGGCTACATGATGTGGGCTGGGTATCATAGATTCAAAATAAAAAATCCATAATCATTTATAGGTGATGTCAACCCATACTATATGGAGTAATTATTAGACAATATCTATCATATATTCTAGTTTCTGTAAATAATTGAGACTTTAAGGATTTAATTAGCCTCTTGCCTACTTGATGGATTGAATAGAAAGTGGATATAACATATTGAGGGAATAGGGTTACATAAGGATCATGACTGGAAGGTATTATATAATATCATTGAAAGATAATACTACATAAAGGAGAAATTTATTGATAAAACTCAAAAACAGTTAGAGACTAACAAAAGAAATACTTTTTGAAGGAGTATTCATAAAAATATAATGATCTTTTATGTAAATTAGTTGAGTTAGTGGTGAACTGGATCATCATGGAATATTGGTTCAAGATGTGATTCATGAGCCTCTATTATTCAGTTGAGGTTGTAAGTATAGAGTTTATGTAGATAAAAATATTATAGACACATGAAAGAAAGTGGGTGGAATTTTTTCAAAGATATGTTCAATAATTTTCCAATCCTACCTAGGTAAATGGTTCACTAGAGTGATTACACTATGGTGGAGTAAAATATCCAAGGAAAATGTCTCATGATCCTTATAATGCATCTTCTTAATGTTGTAAGGTG
Organism: Viscum album; assembly: GCA_963277665.1. Classification (NCBI taxonomy): domain Eukaryota; kingdom Viridiplantae; phylum Streptophyta; class Magnoliopsida; order Santalales; family Viscaceae; genus Viscum; species Viscum album. The sequence continues at coordinate 170,389,808 of OY728119.1, read as the reverse complement.
GGAATTGGGAAGAGTTATTATGATCAAATCTCATGAATAAGTAGTGGTGTTCTATCCATCCAAGTGTAGTGTTCAAGGATTCAGGTTGATGGTTGAGGTTGATTAAGTTGGCTAGCTATAGAAGAGTGAGGAGGAATATATTATATAATATTTTTTCACCATAAAAGTTTAAATTTAAACTTATTGTATCTAAGTATTCATTGGGGGAGATTAATAATAATGTGATTCCTTTTATAGTGTAAAGTACTATTCTAATAGATTTAAGGTTTATTTATATATTATTCAATACCAGATCATTATATTTATTCTTTTATTCTTGATTAGTTGATCAATTAGGAATGAATTTGTGTTTAATTATATATTAAATGATAGAAAAAAACTCTATTAGGGTCCACAAATGGTCCAAAAATAGATTACCTCCATTAATATTTCTTAGTGAACCATGGATCAAATATAAAATTTTTCCTTAAGAGGCATGGTGTGGGGAATATTATTTCTCTGAAACAAAAATTTTTGGGATCGGGAAATCATAAAATTAATTTCTCCATAGTTCACCACAATAATAAAAAATATAATTTTAAAATTATAATTAAAACTTACATACATTTTAATCATGTGTTTTTTTTTAATTTTATAATAGACAAATCTATTTATATTATTTTCAAATGTAAAATCAAACATAAAAAATGCTTTACATTTTTCATTATTAATTTTCACTATATTTAGATATTTTTTATGATTCATTGAACTAATGAAATTACATAACAAATTCTTAAATTTAGTATTTGAACATTATATTTATGTAAAAATTAATTTTACTTTTTGAGACATATATTTACATATGTTATCAAATTGTTGATCAGTTTAATACATTATTATAATAAGTATATATATTTTTAAACTATTTAATATTTATCCTTTTATAATTATATGTTTATAATTTATTCATTATTAAATTTTTTATTATAATAAATTTTTAATATTAATTTTAAAGTAGTGATTATAAAAAAATTAAAATATATTTTTCAATTTTTAAATATTTAATGAATTTCCATATGGGGTAATTATGTACGATGGTCTCCCAATGATGACATAGAAAGGATAAATTTTTCAACAATGTTATGGGGGTAATTTTGGAACAAAATATCTGACTTGTGGGGTAGTTAGTTATTCTTATGATCTATTATTATCATTGTCTATTTCTATCTCTACACTCCAATAGCTGGAGGTATTGAGCAAGGGTTAAAATTCCTATATTTCTCGAATATGATTGAAAATGTTACAATAACAAGGGATTTATTAGTTACTAATATGAAAATGTATAATTTTATTATTGGAATGGATTTTCTAAGTAAATAAAGATCCCAAATCGATTCAAATACATGAAGATTACTCTTTGTGGCATTGAATGGGATTAATTACATTTCCAAGGTAGAGTGAAATATTCATGTAAGCAGGTATGGTATGATGTAATGTCGTGTGGGATATATATATATATATATATATCTAATTGTAAAGGGATGGTTTTAGATCAATGATGGTAAATTATCATCTTTAACTTCTATGGAAATAAAATATCTATCCAAATGTTTTTCTGAATGATTTTTTTAGTTACCATTGAGAATGGATGTGAAATATTTCTATAACTATGTTTTTGGGATAATAATTATTTCACTACCACGTTGTTACATGGTACAAATAGAGTTGAATATGTTAAAGGATCAATTTAATGAGCTTTAGTAGAAGTGTTTTATTCGATAGAGAGTTCCATCTTGGGATTCACTGGTTTTATATACCAGTATGGATAATAGGAGATTATATAAATATATATTCATTAAAAAATAGTTCCATAAAATGGTGAAATGAATTATAACTTACAAAGAATAGATGATGTCATAGATCTATGAAATGAATATTCTAAGGAAATGGCATTATTAATTTTATGTTTTATTGACTTTAAACTATAATTAACTATGTTACATTCCAAAAGTTCATTTACATTTATAGTTTTAAAGATTTATGTCATAAATGTTATATACTAATGATATATATAATACAGAGGACACCTTTTCTCGGTGTCCATTTTTATCATAGTATTAAACTTTTAAAATAAAACATGAATTCTTTTTATGAAAAATCATAAAAAATTTCAACTTGAATTATTCTATTACATTACCCAACCTTATGAACAATAATGTTTCTCTCTAAAACACAGATAAAAATAGTAATAATTTCATTTTATTTCGAACCAAGTAATCTTTCATCATCCTTGCTTCACCTATGATGTAGTATAACATGTATTCATCATTTATCATAATTTATCCTATTTTACTATTTATAAAAAAGTCATGAATTTCAGAAACATCCCAAAATTTTACCCTAGCCATGTTTTAATGTTTTGAATACAAAATGAAATATATTTTTTTATAATATTTTTTTGAGTAATTTTAATTTAATTTTTATATAACATCATAATTTATTCCCAAATAACAATTTAAAATCTATAACTCATTTTTTAACACCTTGAAAAATTAATTGAAATATCATTAAATTATAACCTAAAGAAAATAAAATAATATTATTATTTAATATTCATAAGGGTCATAGTTCTATTTATATTACTATACATAAGGGTATGTTACTATTCAACAAAAAAACAAGTTGTTTCTATCAGACTCAAAATAACTTACTATTCACAACCGTAGATGACTATTTTAGAAATTCAAAACACAAAAGTGGAAAATTTATTTTTAATATATAGGTTATGACATTTTCTTATAAATTAATAAGTGTTATTTCATAGAGACTCAGTTCTTTATGCAATATAGGATATCTAATGAATTGAAGGTATTTAAGGGAAATATACCATAAAATATTTGGGGTGTTATATTCTTCCCTCCTTCATAAACTTTTTCCTCAAAATTTCTCATGTATATTGATCCCTACAAATATGCGGGTGGTTATTCCTTATAACATCACCTGGTTCCCATGTTTCTTCCCCTATTTTATGATTTCTCCAATGACCCTTTACTAGTCGAGTTGTCTTATTTCTCAACACATGCCCCCTTAGTCAATAATATCGATAGGCTCTTCACAGTATAGAAAATATGGTTCCAACTCTATTTCATCATAGGTGAGTAGATGCACTGGGTTTGGAATGTATTACATTACCAATGACACATGGAATACATTTTGAAATTTAGAGAGACTTGATGCCATTACTAAACAGTATGATACTGCTCGAATTCTCTCCATAATTTCAAATGGTTCGATGTACTTGGGGCGCAGTTTCCCTTTCTGACTAAACCTTATGACAACCTTCCACAGAGATAATTTTCGGAAGATACAATCTCTTATATGAAATTACAAATCCCTTCTTTGTTTTTTAGCATAACCTTTTTTCCTATTTTGGGATTCATTGATATAGACCTGAATTTACTTTACCATTGATGTTGTCTCTTTGTTAAGTTCTATTCCTATACGTTTCCTTTCACTAAATTTATCCCAAAAAGTTAGAGTTCAAAAACTATTACTATATAATGATTAATATGACACCATTTTAATGCTAGAATGGAAACTATTATTATATGAAAATTAAACCATAGGAAGTTTTTGATCCCACTTACCTTGAACTTAAAAAGATCGTGATCTCAACATTTCTTCCAGTGATTAAATAGTAATTTCATACAATCTATCAGTTTGAGGGTGATAAGAAGTACTCATATGAAGATCAGTATATAAATCCATATGGATACTTTTTCCAAACTTTTTATGTAAACTGGGGATCTTGACCAAACACAATCGATATTAGTGCACTATGAAGTCTTACAACATCATTAATATAAAGTATTTTAAGGATATCTATTTGTGAATCCTCTCTTATAGCAAGGAAATGTGATTATTTTTTGAGATGATCAACAATTAACCATATTGTGTTATTCTTTCTTGGTGTCCTCGGTAGTCCAATGACAAAATCCATCATAATTTCATTCCAATTTCATATAGGAATAACTATAGGTTTCATGACTCCACTAGAATGTTGTGTCTCAGCCTTCACTTATTGGTATGCTATTCACCTTGACACATAGTCAGCAATTTCATTCTTCATGTCATCCTATAAAAAATCTCCAGATATCTATACATCAGAGTGCTACCAGGCTGTATAGATAAATTTGAGCTATGAGCATCGTCTAATAGTTCCATTTTTAGCTCAGGTACAGATGCAATGCAGAACCTGTTACCAAATTTTAGAACTCCATCCATATACACAAAATCTTCTAATCATCTATCCTTAATGTATTTAATTTAATTTTATTTATTATCATCATCGGATTGAGAGATTCTTATCTTCTTAATTAAATATGTTTTATAAATCATTTGAAAGAGGAAATATGGTTCCCCTTCCATAACAATTCCCATATCCATATTTAGTAGATCTATGAATATAGGATCTCTTTAAATTTGGTTCATACGTCCATGATCTTTCCTGCTTAATGAATCTTCCACATTATTTTCCTTTCCTGGGTGGTAGTGTATTGAAAAATAATAGTCTTTGAGTAACTTGATCTATATCTTTTTCCTCATGTTGAGTTCTCTCTGTGTAAAAATGTATTTCAAACTCTTGTGATCTATATATATCTCACATTTTACATCGTGGAGATAATGTCTCCATATTTTTTGAGAAACTATCATGGCTGATAACTCAAGATCATGATTTGGATAATTTTTCTAATGAGTCTTCAAATTTCTTGATGTATAAGAAATAAAATTATGATTTTGCATAAGGAGGCAACCCATTCCATTCTTTGATGCATCACACTATACCACAAATCCATTATTTCTAGATGGAATAGTCAAAATTGGAATTAAAAAATATTATTTTAAATTCTTCAAATCATTCTATACATTATTTCATCCATTCAAACTTAACCCCTTTACATCTAATCCTGGTTAGCTGTTTAGTTAGTCGGGAAAAATTCTGAACGAAACTCCAATAGTAAGTTGAAAATCCAAAAAAACTACATATCTTGGTTATTTTTGTTGGAATGGTCCATTCTTGGATTGATTTTTTCTTGTAAGGATCAACTATGATTCCATCCTTAGAGAAAATATGGCCATGAAAAGAAACTTATTGAAGCCAAAATTCACACTTGAAAAACATCCTATAAAATTTATTTCTTTTACGGGTTTTCTGAATAATCTTCAAGTGATTATGATGGTCTTTGTATCTTTTTAAGTATACTAGTATATCGATGATAAATACCACAAAAATTTCATCAATATATTCCTTGAAAACTCTATTAAATAGATCCATGAAAACAGAGGGTACATCAGTCAGTCCAAAAGGCATTACTGTAAAATCGTAATGCCCATACCTGGTTCAAAATATTGTCTTTGGAATATCTTCCTTTCTCAAACATAGCTAATGATATCCGGATTGAAGGTCAATCTTTGAAAAAATATTGTTCTACCTGAATTTGATCAAATAAATAATCAATTAATGGAAGATGATTCTTGTTATTTATTATAATGGCATTGATTTCCCTGTAATCAATAAATTTCCTCAAGGATCCTTCTATCTTATTGAAAAATAATACATAGAATCCCATTAGAGAAACACTAGGTAGCATAAATCCTTTTTCACTCAATTCCTCTATTAGTTTTTTAGCTCCACTAATTCCTAAGTGTCCATTCTATAGGTATTGGTTGATATACATCTTCTACCATGAATTAAATCAATAGAGAACTCCACTTCCCATTCTGGAGGATATCCAGGTAAGTCCTATGAAAATACATCAATGTATTCTTTAATAATAGGTACATCTTCAATTTGAATATTTATTTCTGTACCCATAGATATTGTGTTCTCTTCCTCTCCAGGAATTTCATTCAGTAGTTCTATTAGGGGTGTATCTAGATAAGAATCTGATGGAATGTTTTCTACTCAAAAGATAAAGGATTATACACCATTCTAAAAAATTCTAAAATCTTTATTATTGAAATAGATATTCACATCATAATTTGATAGATGTCAAATTAAATCAATGGTATGATGATAAGGTTAGAAATTAATGCACATTTATGTATAATGAAGGGGACTAATCGACACATTTTTGTCGCAATGATACATCCCCATTGGGTTTTTATTGACATCTCCTTTATTAAATCAAATTTTACATGCCTGGTTTTCTTAGAAAACTGGGATGATATAAATGAATGCGATGATATAGAAAAAAAATAAAGCATTGGATAATATTGAATAAATAATTAATGTACATACCACCACATTATTAGGAATGTCATCCTCCATAGTTGTAATATTATAATATATCCCTTGGTCTCATGGAAATTTATGAGGGGTGTTTCATTGGTGCTTAGGTCACTCTTTTTCATAGTATCCCATCTCTCTAAAATTTTATAATTAAACATCATTAAATTGTCTCTTCCCCTTACATTAAGATGATCAATGAGTCTTTTCTTTAAACTTATAGCAAACTCCCATGCCTTTCAATCATTTCCTAGAATGAATCTTTTTGATGTTCTCACACAATGTAAATTTATTCATTCCAATCTTCATCATTATCGCTTCATCTTTTCCAAGATTTTTAGTAAGCCTTTTCTTATCTTGATTTCCCTTAAACAAATTTGATCTAGAAATTTCATTATTTTTTTTATGGAACTTAATACAATTTACTCATATGATGAAAATGTTTGAGAAGTTAGTTCCCTTAGAAGCCATGTCTTAAGACCTTCATAAAAATGATCAATCTTGTGTTCAGAATCACGTATGTAATCTATAACATAGAAGACTAATATTGTGAATGTATCCTCATACTACGAAACACATTCTTCTTCCCTTTTCTTTGGGATAAAAAAATTCCTCTTCATTTCAGTTCATTGTTCATGAGGTAAATATTTTTCAAAGAATATTTCCTTAAAAGTTATCCATTCGATATGTTCTATTTCTTTTTCCTCCATATAATTCTTTATCAAGGACCACCATTGATCAACATCACCCTTGAGGCAATATAATTCCAGAACTACCATTTTATATTCATTGCATCTTAATGACAAAAATATATTTTCAAGGGACTTGATCCACTACTCAAATATCACCGAATTAGTACTTCCACTAAAAGATGGGGGATTTTTCCTCTTGAAGCAATGCAGTACTAGTGTAACATGGTTATTCGTTACAACCTGAGTATGTTGTCCGAATATGGTCCTGATATGTTCTGCTCCAATTTTGAATGTGTTGACTTGATTAGTGGGTAATCCGTAAATTTTATGTGGGTATTAATTCCCCTTCTTCAATTAGTCACCATCACTAAACAATTTAATACACTAAATTAGGTCATAGTTCATAATTTATAAATATAAAACACTTTAGATAACATGAAATTTTTTCAAAACTAATCTCTTAATTATAAACATTGTCTATATTTACTTTTAAATATTTCATAATGGTTTGTAAAGAAATTTTGAATTATCCTTAGCATATCCACTGGGAGGGTCAAACCATCTATGCAATAAGGCATGTTTTCGTGTACCAGGATACCTCAGGTACAACATGAAATTCCTTATTGGAGTTGTTAATCCAAGGTATATCTATACCAGAACCACGTTAACATATAGTATCCAGACAGGGATGTATTTTCTAGGAAGACCCACATAATCCCTACATTACCAAAATTATCGGATTTTATTCTATAATTATCTTTAAAATTTAACTTAGGGTTCTATCCTCTAAACTATGTTTCCTAAATCTAGTTTCCAAGGTTGCTACAAAACATCCTATGATACCAACTATAATGCCCCGACCCCAGAAGCCTATAGTCGGTGCATTACATATTACATTGTAATGATTAAAAGGAATAAAATCACAAAGGAATTATCAATTTAAAAGTCTTGAAGAAACTAGATACATAAACGTAACTCATATTACATTGGTAAAGGTAACAAAATATAATACATAATAAAAACTAATAAACTACATCCACGTGAGATCAATAAAATTTCTCCTCTTCATAACCTGTTGAAGGTAAAAAAATGAAAGGGGTGTTCTAAAATGCTCAGTAAGTGTTAAAAATAGTTGAATCATAAATCAAAAATAATTTTTACATTAAAAATTTGGCATAGTCTATATGGAATGATGAATAAATGAAAAATACATGACATTAATAAACTGAGAATGAAACTGCATCCACTGATTCGGTCATAGTGAAAATTTCATGGATAGTAATAACAAAAAATGAATAATGAGAATGATTATTAATTTGACATCATGTATCTGGTATATAATTCCACTATACCATCGAAACATTTTATGTCTTTTGGTAGATACTTATTTGATTCTTTTTTTTGGAAACAAACTCGATGGGTTTGTCACCAAAAGATTTGTCTCATGACACCCATCAATGCATCAAGGGGATATAGTTGGCCCTTACCATCTCTACCAATCCAAATCATTATTTATACAAAAAATTCCTTTTCAATATTTGTATTGAATATGGGATACATATTCATCGATATATCCCCAGTTAAAATTGCATTCAAAAGAAAAAATATATGTGAAATGGTATACAGATTAAGGAAATAATCATATACCTGATATATGAAAATGGATATTTAATATAATTTTAATATAAATTGAAAAATTATCTTGAATAGGAATTATATACACCGCTTAAGAATGATTAGGTGTACAATTCCAATTAAGTCTCAATGAAATTAAAATTAAGACAAAGTCCCTTACATCATTGTAATCAATCGAAACATATGACCAAAAATTAATAATCACCAAATGAATCACAAAATACCATGAATATAAATAGAATCATGATAACATATATCAAATTTCAGTACACATAAACCATATACAATATATTAGTGGTGAATAATGGAAATATCAAAAAAATTAAAGTGATATGAGACACCCCTCACCTTATGCCCGAAGGTGTTCTTGATTGATTTAATGACCTGAATAATAAAAAATTGATTAATTAATTAATAATTAAATAACCTCCTATACATTTAATTCACTTATTATAACCTTATTAGGTTTATTCATTTCATTTTTGATGGTTTTAAGAGGATCAATTTTATTGTTTGGGAATCATTTTCTTCCTTGGTTTTCATGATTTGTTTACTTATATTAATGAATGAAATATTGTTTGAAATGATGTCAAAAATAAAAAAAATGTTAATATATATTTTTAGTGAAATTAAAGAGATATAAATGATATTATAATGCTTTTTTTTATATACCATGAGTATGACTCATTAGATAAAAGTTAATGATAAATGGTATTAAGTTCGCTAATTTGTGCATAATGAACTTGTTTTGTGTTATTATTTTAAATTATGAGTGTGTAAGGATTATAGAACATTGAATAAGATAAAATAAATATATTATGATCTTTTTAATCCATTAAAAAGTTTTTAGGACCATTCTTTGATATATTAATAGAAATTGAAAACCTAGCATCCTTGAATATGATAAATTAACACATCTAAGACTATATTTTCATTTTTAGTATATGATGATGGGAAAAGAGAGATGATGATAAAATATTCCATTTGAATAATAAAATTATATTTCATGTAATTTAATATATTTATCATATAATTTTGGTGAGGGGAGGTTCATACAAAGCAACAAACAAATGGAACTTGTAAAAGGAGTTGAAAGAAAAAGGAAGAGAGGTTCACCTCTTTGGTTCTCCTCCTTGACATTCTCTATAAGGCCATTGTTTCTAGACTTTTGGGGAGACGAGAATATTTTGGATGTAGGTTGGGGAGTGTATTTGGTAGAACATTTGTAAGGCTCAAATCTTGAGTGGTGTAGTAGGAAAAGGTGATGAGGGTGGATTTTATAGTGGAGGGGATGAGAGATTTTACATTATTTTAATCATTTTGTCGAATATTGTTTCGAAATACTATGAATAGTCTTGATTAATGCGATCCCAAATAGATATAATTGAATGTGAGTTTGAACCAAGTGGTTTTACACCATCCTTGAATCACCTATGATGCAATAAAATGAGTATTTAGCATTTATCTTAATATTCATATTTTACTATTCATTAAAAAATCAAGAATTTCATAAAAATACCAAAAATTCACTGAAACTATTTTTCGGCAAGTATAATTCAAAAAACAACTCCATTTTTAGAAAATTGTTTTCAAAATATTATTAATTAAAATTTTAAATATAATTATAATTTATTAAAAAATAAAAAATTTAAATCTGTAACTCATTTTTTGACACCATAAAAAATTAATCAACATCTAATTACCTAATAACCTTAAGAAAATAATATAATAATATTATTTACTATTAATAAACATCATATTACTATTCATATGTTTCATATTACTATTCATATTAGTATTCATAAGGGTAAGTTTCTATTGACCAAAAAAACATGTTGGTTCTATCAAACTCCATATAACTCACTGATCACATCCATAAGGGACTATTTTTTGAAAATACAAACATAGAAGTGGAAAATTTATGTTTAATGTCTTGGTTATGAATTAATCTTATAAATAAACTCGTGTATTTTCACAAATACTTAGTGCTTCATGCAATATAGGCTATCTAATTATTAGAAAGTATTTATGAGAAACATACTATAAAATGTTTGGGTGTTATATCTTATATGAGAACATATCAAAGACATCTTCCTGGATCCATACCTGAAAAAAGAAAAACTGTTAAAATTCCTAAACATGGAATATAAAAGAATATACCAATATTTAATTATTTTTATATATTCAATTTGGGTTCACATATGCCATTCTCTACCCATTCAAGCACATGCACAAAGAAAACTGATACATGATTTTTTTCCTAGGTCTCTTCCCTTCAACTAGTACAACTTCGTTTACTCACCATTGTAAACTTAATGTTTCATGCCTCAGATCATAGGGGGACCAAAATTCATATGTATCAGCTGGTCTCCAGTATTTATGCTGCTTGCTAAACATAGCTGAGACTGTTTCCCTACTAACCCATGAAACCTCACCTTTTCATAACTCCAAATTACATCTCATCCCTCAACCAAACTTCTCATACCACTATGTCGGGTCCCCTCTGCACAAAGTGCACCCCTCCTAGGTTGGAAATGTGATAAGAGGTACAATAGAAGTCGAGTCCCACCTCTAGTATGTCGTGGGTTGGAGACTAGTGTGGAGGGTATATTAAACACACAAATGAGTGGAATTTCTCTCAAATAGAACACTTTTGAAAGATAGAGATAAGATAGAAAACAACCAACTCTAGATAATAGTATCATATAAAAGGAAACCCAAGTACACATATGTAATAGAATGAAAAACTACTACAAATGAAAGGGAAAACTACATGTTCCAAATGAAAGTAAAATAGAAACAACCCTGAAGCCCGAATAGCCCCTTTAAACCCCAATCTAGTAGTAACATTACAGATCTACAACCATCTCCAAGTGACATAGTAAATGTTTATAAATGTAGGGTGAGTATAATAGTATACTCATTATGATCCTCCCCAAAGCCTATCATGCACAAGTAAAGATAGTATACTAAATCAAAGTGAACAAAAAGTGAAACTAACTCGCCTCATAAATGGGTATGCTATGTTCCTAGACTCACCTTGGATACTCTCACCAAGTATTGAATACAAGAGTATATAATATGATATGGAATATAAACATAACCCCTACCACTTCCCCACAGGTTTTCCACTTTACACCAATGTCACATGTCCTAATAATCTCTCCCAAAAAAATTTGGTCCGAAGACACCTGGGCGATCACCACAATATGCTCCCCTTACAACACAATGTCTTTTATACATGAACTTAGGGGAAGCACCACACCATCCTCACAACCAAATGTCACCATGTAGTTTCTAAGATCCACTATAACAGCGGTGGGTACTGTGTAGTGGTAGGGGTATTGTAGCGGTGGAAGGGGCACTGTAGCAGCAGCGGGTACTGTGCAGGACTGTAGCAGTGTGGGTACTGTAGTATTACGATTCATAGAATGGGACTTGGTCCAAAAATTTGGGCCTACAGGCTATGTAATGGGATAAATTCCCACTAGGCCTTCAGGCTATGTAATGGGTCTCCCTCTACCTAGTTAAAGAGGTCTTTTCTTTGTTTCAATAATAAAAATGAGGCTTCAGCCCCAACCATAAAAAATTAGTCCCACTATTGCTCTTATAACATGTATTATATTCCAGGTATTAGACCTCAATCCATCACAACCCATACACCGCTTAAGGATCCTCAACATATCACAACCTATACATGTTACACCTATAGTAGTCCATATAAAAATATATCTAGAATATATGTGTGTGAATAACCACATGAAATCAATGCTCTCTACACACATATATGGAGAAAACTAACCGTTTACCAACCATCACAAGTAACTATCAAGAGAAGAGAGTAGGGCCAAAGGCGGTAGTCATCCATCCATCCTCACACCAAGTTATTAGGGAAAACACCCCCAGGGATCAGAATACCTGGGGTGTTAGTTATCTTAAACGAAGGGGTGGAGTAGCGTATAGAAACATAAAAGGTACAGAATATAATATAGCTCCCAACTCCAATATGGTCATAACCTAATCTTAGAGTCAACCGCAGATCACGTCTCCCAGACTCCCAGCTTCCTCTACTAAGACTAGATATCCTATAAGCACAGAACCATTTATATAGAAAAAAATAAGTTACATTATCCTATTTCACCAATTTATGTTTACATTAATTAATTATTCTAACATTAATTAATCATTACCAATTTTCACATTACATTTCATTATCATCACTATAAAGTTCCATGCCCTCTAGGTATAACAAAACTAAGTCCACAGTTTCTCATACGTACAACTTCATCATTGCATCCCAGCAAGATCCAACCCCATGGGTTAAACATCATTTATTCAATCATTTATTAAAAAAATATCAATTTTCCATAATTATATGTATTCAATAAAAAATATCTTTTCTTCCACACACAAGGGGCTCAACATGGTGAGTAAATGAACTACCTGTTGAGTCTTTGCCACCTATATCTGGTGTGCAAGACCATATATCCTCGAGAATCAAAAAAAAGCATGTGACATACCCCACACATATTCACAAAATTTGGAATGATGGTAAGAAATACCATATGCCTCAATCATTGGAGAAAGTAAATAAGATAAACAAACAGTGATAATCGACAAGCATCTAGTATTCGCATCCATCCCATTTCATCATCTCGTGTGTCCTCCCCAACACCCACATGTATAAACTGATGGATCTATCCACTCTAGGCATCAAATCCCACCACAACCACTAGGCCTACCCACCCCATATACCACAATTTTCTTTTCAGGCTCACATCAAAAGAAGTAGGAAACAACATGTAGCTATACTATTGTCCCCAAACAGGGCATTCATGCTTCACCCATAATGAGCACTCATGATACCAATGTATAAGGAACTAGGCCTTTAAAATAAAGAGGGTTACTAAGAATACTAGAAAAAATTATCCTTCATCAATAACTAGTTATTTAATCCATCTTGAATTTATTGATTCATTATTAGTAGGTTCCAACTATGCACAACCAAACCAGTGAGCTACCATTGCAATCAAAAATTAATTAAACATGCTTACTACATCAAATTGATTATTCTCAAATTACAACAACAAATAGATTAATTTAGATACCTATTTATCTTTTTCCAATTAATTTACAATTAATCCCATCATTACGTTCACTAGAAATGTTTTCCAAGAATGAAATTCTAGACAAGCAATGTATAGATAAGAAACTATCTAGAAAATGAAGAGGCAATAAAATCTCTAAACAAAGAATACCAATTATTTTAATCATGATTTTAAATTTAATATGTCAATTAATTTGGGATATAGGGGTTAAATCATGCTAACTCTATTGTTTAAGATGAAGAGAATAGAGAATCCATGAATCCCATACCTCAAAAGGTTTCCAACGTTCTTTTCACAAGAATGATCCAACACAGTGGATCATGATCACATCTCCCGCAGTGACTCCATCCACCTGAGGATTCCATGCACAATATCATCATCCAAAACCCAAGAAAGATCCATTAGAAATATTAATATCACATGACATCACATTGAAAAGAGAATGGGAAGAAATATATAAAAGAACCCAGATTAATGGTGGTAGCACATACATTATCGAAGACCAATAGAAACTTCATGGTTTCACCAAAACAAGGGGTTTGCATAAGCAGTAGGAAAACTGCAACGGGAAGCCATCAAATGATGAAAGTTTGATTGCATGACTCCTATGGGAAATAATGGTCAAGGTGTCCCATGCCATGGGAAAAAAAGAACGAAGAATGGGGTGATGGATATATCATCCTAAAAAAGATCTAAACAGAGTAGATGTTTAGATAAGTTTTAGATTTTCTATTAAAATAGGATAAAATTAAACCAAGCATTTTGACCAATTAAAAGCCACCATATTTTTTGAAAATTAATGATATTATTTATATCCCTTGTAAAATCTTTAAACCAACTTAAATATGAAATTTAAATCGTTTTACGTCAATGAAATATGTCTAAAGGGAAAAACTGGGAAATCAAGGGAAAATTTGGAAATTTGAAAAACTGTTTGAAATATCTCACAATTATAGAAACACTATTCATGACAATATTCTAGAAATTTGGCTAAGGAAATGAACCACTATAATGGAAACATTGTCTATAACACTGCTGGATGTCTCACCATTCTATAAATAATATTCATGAAACCATTGCAGAAATTTGGAGAAGGAAATGACTCATCATTCAAGAATCATTGTTCATGACACCGTTGGATGTCGCAACATTCTGGAAACACTATTCATTTCGTAGTTCTAGAAATTTGGAAAAGGAAATGACTCACCACTCATGAAAAACTATCCTGGTTAATGTTCTAGAAATTTGGCAAATGAAATGACTCACCATTTTGGAAAGATTGTTCATGACACCGTTGGATGTCTCACTATTTTGGAAACACTATTCATGACACAATTTAAGAAATTTTACAAAGAAATGACTCACTATTCTAGAAGCTCTATTCATGGCACTATTGGATGTCTCACCATTATAGAAACATTATTCAAGACACTGTTGGATGTCTCACTATTCTAGAAACATTGTTCAAGACACCGCTAGAAGTCTCACCCTACTTGAAACACTATGCATGACACCATTGGATGTATCACCATGCTGGAAATAGAATTCATTACACTATTCCAGAAATTTGGAAAAGAAAATGACTCATTGTTCTAGATACACTATTCTTAGAATTAAAATTTTGGAATAGTTTTGGAGATAAGTCAACTTGACCTCTCAGAACACCTCAAACACCAAATTTAAGCAAAGGAATAGACTAGAGAGGTCTGGGACATTACATTCATTATTGACAGTATAACCATTACTTTTAAAACCAAGCTGATTTTAACCATCGGCAAAAAATAAAACAAAAAAAAGTGAGAAACACTAATCATAGTGATATAGTCCTGAAAAATAATTTATAGGATCTGAAAATGATTCTCCTTCTTCTCCATCCATAATTCTATTAGATTAATGAAGGTTATCCATTAACAAATATAACGGTTGATGTCTTATACATGCACTTATCCTCAAAGTCATCCATAGGGTTAGTTTTTCTTGTCTTTGTTTTCTAAATCTAATTTCTAAGGTTGTTGAGAAACTTTTTTTCTTCCAATTATTATGCCCTAATGCCTAATGCTCGGATCTTGTACATTATTTCAATACATTGTCATGATTACATGGAATCAAATATTGATTTACTAGTCAATTTAGATGTCTTGGAAAATAGATTACATACATGATACATACTTTGAAATTACAAACATAAATTACAACATAGATAATCCTTTGAGAAAACCATTATTATTCAATATAAAACCTATATATCATTCATAATACACTTCTGGGATTCCTGGTAAAATAAAACATATGAAATGGGTGAGCTGAGATACTTAGTAAGGTTAAGCATACATTGGAAATTATTTTCCACAAATAATAATAAACATTTCATCATGATGCATAACTAAAACACAATCCCTTTAAACATAATCATGAGCATAATATGGAAATAATAAATAATAACTTATAAAATAAGAATATCCCTAGATATTCTACAAGTCGAATAATCACTTGGAATATCAAAAACAAATTTCATAATGAGGGAATTCATAATTTTTAATTTCTGCAATATCAAGATATATCCTCAAGATAGATACTGTCAAGATCTATCATCAGGACATTTTATGTCTATGGGTAGGCACCCACTGATTTGGGTCATTATGTATACTCTCTACATGATAACAACTATCATGATCTATGCTCAATACTATTTATGTCTATGGATAGAAACCCGTCATATTTTTTGGAATATCTATCCTCCTAATAATTTAAAACTGCTTAGAAACAAACGTGAAGGGTTCGTCACTAAAAAAGTAAATCTCATGAGACCTATCGATCTATTGAGCAGCTATAGAGGGACCAGCCCATTCCTTACTAGCTCCAATATATTCCTCATATGAAAATGTTGAATCATTGTAGACGCCAGAAAAGTCCGTTGTTCCCAAACAAAGCTCCGGATGCGGAAAGCGAGGTCATATTTGGAGTCGGAAGCACGTTTCGGAGGGCCCGGAGGACTTGCGCGGAATTTTGGAGGTCAGCGCGCAAAGTTGATGAGCCGCGCGCAAACCTCCCGGGATGCGCGCAAAGCGCTGGGCCGGCGCGCAATTTTGCGCGCCAGTGGCCCGCGCGACTCCCTTGCGCGCCAGTCCCGATTCCGCGCCCGCGAAGAGAATTTCGCGCCCGCGAACTGGATTCCACGCCCGGGGTTGCCTATAAATATAAGGCGACCCCCGACGTTTTGAAGGTTGCCAGAATTCGAACCGTCTCTCGTGCGCGCAATCCAACCCCTTCCGCGCGCAATGCCGATCTTCAGGTAACCTCTTTTCTTTCGCGCAAGAAAGCCTTGGGGTTCGCCTTCGCGCGCAATCCCTTAGGCTCCTTTCCTTTGAATAAATATTCACCCAAAGGCATTCGCGTGCAAAAGAAGCCTCTTGCGCGCAATTGCCCCCGGGTGCGCGCAATCCAACCCGATTGCGCGCACCCCCCATTTTCCAAAGTGGCCATTCATTAAAGAATGAGCCGTTGCCCCCCGCGCGCTACCCGAAGCCCGGTGTGCGCAATCTCTATCATTCGCGCGCAAAGTGCTGGCCCAATTGCGCGCCAGCCCGTCCACTTGCGCACCGACCCGCGGTATTGCGCGCAAAGCTCCTCTTTTGCGCGCAAGCCGCCAGGGTCGCCCCCTTTGACCCCCGGAGGGTACCCGCCTGCGTGGCGCCCGACGACCTTCATCCCAGGTGCCCGCACCGTGCGTTGTCTTCCCGTGAGACCCTCCAGGCTCGCGCGAAGTGACACGGACCTATCGGCGGCTTCAATGTCCCGCATGACGTTAAACTGCATTCGTCCCACATGACGTTAAACTGCACATGTCCAAGCTGCACGACGTTAAACTGCCTAGCATATCGTCCAAGCTACAAGACGTTAAACTGTTCAGCATTCGTCCTCAACACACGACGTTAAACTGTACTTCGTCCGGCAAGACGCTAAATCGTCTGCCTCGTCCTCAACACACGACGTTAAACTGTACTTCGTCCGGCAAGACGTTAAACCGTCCGCATCACCTGATCTCGTGTCTCGCACGCAGGATCCCCCCGGTCTGGATGTGGCCCCCACCCGCGCGTCTCTGCAGGGATATCGGGATTGGAGTGGCCTTCGCCCACGGGGGTAGAGTGTTACAGCCAGAACGAACTACGTGGACTTTGATCCCTGTCTTCTAAACAGGGTACATAGGAAGCCTCTCCGAGGTTCAAGCCCACCAACTGGTCGTCCCGGTCATATTTACGTCGGTTCGTCCATCAGTGGACCCCTCCCGGGTTCACACTTGCGTCGATTCACCTATGAATCCGCTCTTGTGGGGGACTGCACATGTGTATCTCCATTGTACTTCCCCACTGCCTTTTTCTATTTCTCTCTCCAGAACGAACTACGTGGACTTTGATCCCTGTCTTCTAAACAGGGTACGTAGGAAGCCTCTCCGAGGTTCAAGCCCACCACCTGGTCGTCCCGGTCGTATTTACGTCGGTTCGTCCATCAGTGGACCCCTCCCGGGTTCACACTTGCGTTGATTCACCTATGAATCCGCCTCTGTGGGGGACTGCACGTGTGTATCTCCATTGTGCTTCCCCACTGCCCCTTTTTCTATTTCTCCTTTTATTGTCCAGCATGACGTAAAACTATGATCCACCCGGCCGTTCCATCCCCCTCTGTGCGAGGTGGTTCGGTTCAAACCTCCGCCCGGTGGCCTCGATCTCTTTGTGAGTCGGCTTACCGACGTCCAGCATGACGTTAAACTGTATATCTGAACTACGCTGACTTTGATCCGCGCTAACGCGCGGTACGTAGGAAGCCCCTATGGGGTCCAAGCTCTTCACTCCATCATCCATCCTGATCCTTACCCGGGCCGCCACATCCCGGTGGGGTCATGTCATTTCATTCCACTCCACTTCACTCGGGAAGCCGCCCATGTGCTGGCCCCAGCGTCGGAGGTTCCCCGTAAGGGGTTCTGTCATCTGATCCACTCCTCGTGTTGATCAGTCCGATGTCGTCCCCGCTGGACGTCAAACTCGCGGCATACCCCGTGTTAAACATGGGAAGCTGAGGAAAACCCCAGGTAACACAGTTCCCCGCACCCAGTGCGGGATGCCTCAGGCCATCACGCCTTCGAGAAGCCCTATTAGGGACGGAAGACAGACATGCAGAGGCGCAGTGTTAAGACACGCCCCCGACACCTAGAGCCACCCGGTCTCCTCACCGCAGGTTGCTGCCCCGACCAGACCCCTTGGAGCGTCTGGGCGGAAGCAGTGTAATTAACCGGTGTCCATGAAGATATGGCGCCGGGAACGAGATTCACGAACATTCTTAAATCTATGAGGGAGACCCGTATTAGGCGACGAGTTCCGAGGAGACGTCCACGGAAGGAGGAGCCGACATCCCATCATCCCGGTTTCGATTAAGGAGCAGACGCCCCTGAACAAGGGACGGATGCCGCCCGCCTTTGGAAAGCGGGACTTCGGGACCACAAGCCGCGCGCCCATCCCCTCGGGTTGACGGGTGCACGCGCGAACGCGTCCTGGCGGAACAGCGTAACCCGACGCACATCCGCACCGAAACAGAAAAATGGTGAACCCGACGTGAATCTCTTCTCCTCAATACGAAGACCGATGGCTTTCAGAGGTGTTGGAAGACCAGCATGCTGCTCGACCGAGCATTCAGTTTTACCCGCTAGGGGCTGGGGAAGGGAAATCGGGCACTCCGTCTCGCGGCGTCGAGGGCCTGGGTCCCCCCCCCCCCATGGAAGGCATCGTGGCACTAATGGTTGGTTGTCGATTCCTTTTCCTGTCAGTGTTAATGGGTTCTTCTCCCTGCTTTCAGAAATCAGGTCGCCCGATCCAGTGCCCGATCGCCACCCGCCCACTGGCGCAGGGGTAGGGGAAACACCGACGTGGCTACTCCGCGCGGTCCCGCCCATTCCACAGCCGTGCCAGCAGCCGCAGCTGCGGGGCAACCACGCCCTCTCTCCCCCTCGGAGGTCATCCAAAGAAGGGTGATCAATAACTTGGTGTGGAGATACGAGGAAGAGGGAGTCATCCCCACCAGGGACATGGCTCGCCTAAACCTCGAGGGAGCTGCACCTCGCCACCAACGCCGCCCCCGAGGGCCGCGCAGGGAGGCACCGCTGCCTACCTCGACGTCCAACCGTTTCGGGAGTTTATCCCCGGAACGCTCCGACAGTTCCTTCCCCTATGCGGATGAGGTGGAAGATGCCCGGGACCACCCTATCCGGGATTTGCCCCAGGGATCCGCGATGAGGGCTCCTGTCAGGCCACGGCGACATCGCCGCTAGGCCTCTCAAGTCGAGGAACAGGCTCTCCACCTACCCGTGCCGCTCATCCCGACTCATCTGTCTCGACGCCAACGTCGGGCTCGAGCGGAAGAGGATGCCCACCTTGGGGCCCTAGCAACAGCGGCCGCGTTGGCTCAAGCCACTGCTGGCTCCAGTCGCCAGGCCCCTGCGCATCCTGAGCAGGGGCACTTCTATGCCCGACCCGGATCGAGGCCCCGACCGCCCCAAAGGCAGGTTGGGTTGACTCTCCCGGTTGCTGGTACAGACAATAGCCACCGCGGACGGCCTCACGGTAGCGCTATTCGCCAACAGGGTCTACTCCGTGTGGCCGATCCAAGAGGCATGGGTCACCCCGCCTTCCGATCTCAGCACGGAGGCCTGCCCGGAATCATCTCTCCCCGCGTCCCCTTCGATATCTGTCCCGGTGCACCTCGCACCTTGGTTTCCAGTCCTCTTGGCCCCAGCACCAGTGCGGCCGGAGGACGCCAGGACAGAGGTCAGCCATGCCCCGAAGAACCACCCAGGGGTAGGAGGGCGAGGCGTCGACGCCGAGGGAAGAATGTTATGGAATTACGGACAGAGATCCGACCGGTTCGGTTCTCTGATTCGGAGGCGGAGTATGATTCGGCGACAGAGCCCTCCCCCCAATCCCACCTGTCAGGGGCAGGGGTAGGAATGCGGCACGTCAGCCTCGTACTTCCCGAAGGCGAGATCGATATGATCCCCGCTTCTCTCCGAAGGTATATCCGGAGTAGCGAGGGCCTGGTAGACCCCCAAGGATCAAGCTTGCGGTTGGTCCCGGCCCCTCTGGAAGCGCCTTCCGCCTCGATCAGAGAAGCCGGAGACTTTTTCTGGGGACCGACGGTCGAACCACGATCTAGTGCACCCCCGGCGAGCACCGACGCTACGGTAGGATGTTCGCTCGCCGGCCCGTCCTATCGTGATGTGGTAGCCAGGGCACTGCCACCCTCAGAGGGCGGCCCGGGATATGGAGGCCAATCGGCCTGCTCGCCATATTCACCGCCGGCCGGCCCGTCGGCCCGGCGGCCCGCCTCGGCACCACTACCGGTTCCCCGTCCGTTCCCAGCCATTGAAGAGGACCAAGGAGACCTGGGTCCCGAGTTTGAGTCGTGGAGCTTCTGGACCGTCCTTGCAGAGGGCCACTTCCCTGAGAAGTTTTGGCCAGTCGCAGGACCGGACTTTGATGCACCCGAATCGCTCACCCCGGATGAGTTCGAATGCTTCCGCCGAACTCTCCGGGAGACTCACTCCCGTCTTCACCACCTACAAATGCCATACCCCGGAAGTCAAGTACACCTGGAGGATATTGGTGAGCAGTGCCGTCAAATTGACCTGGCCACGCTCCCCGCGGTTCGGCACCCCGGGTCATTTGGGCACCACGAGGCCCTCCAACAACGATGCGTTGAGTGTTTTCAAGTACTCCGCAAGGTTATCGAGGAAGCCACTCCCCACGTGTATATCCGTGGATGGGGGCAGTACGCTGCCCTACGCTTCAGTACGATTCGCCGACAGCCCGATTCACTGGGTGGCCCTGAGGGTACATCTCCAGGGACGGAAACAGTCAATATGGCTGACCTGTCGAGGGAGGGGAACGGTTTGGAACTTCTCGACGGGGGCTCTCCCCCCGAAGACAAGCCGTTGTTGGATCCATCGGTGAGAGTTACTCGTCATCAGAGGAACCTCCTGGGGCTCCCCGCACCCACTGAAGCACTGACGTTGAGCCGAAACGTCAGTAAAGGTAAAGAGCACGGTGAGGCCATAAAGCCCGCCGACCCATCTGCCTCCACGCAGAGGGCGGACGAGGATCCCAAGAAGGCTACGCTACGTCAACAGCTCGCCGAGCAGAAGAAGCTGGTTGACCAGCTCCTCGCCGAGCGCACTGCAGAGCAGCGGCCTGACTACGGTGATCCTAGGCCCGGACAGCAGGGACAGGAACAGCCACTCCTCGATGAGACTCTCCCGGGTAACCGTGATTATGCCGGGTTCGCCGACAGGAGAGAGGCCATTGCCTATGGAAAGAGGGCGCGGTATGTTTCACCACACCCTCCCGAGCGGCGTGACTACCTGAGAGACCCCGCTCGGATTCCTCCCGCTGCCCCAAGGGCCGCTCCGCCCGCCATCCCACGAGCTGCCGAGTTTGACGACCCGGTCGACGACCCGATTGAAGGGCCATGCAATGCGCTCGTGGTTAGAGATCCTCGCCAGGACTGGAACCCATGTCCGGACGATCCGATGGCGGCACTCATCGCCCGCTTGGAGGCCTTGGAGACTCGGCAAGTGTCAATCCCAACGGACGGCAAGCCATACCCAGCATGGGTGGATGACATGTCGGCACCTTCGGGATTCAGGAATCCCACTTTTGCCCCCTTCAAAGGGACTGGAGATCCGCCACAGCATTTGGCCCATTTCAACTCGAGGTGCGGGCCTATGCTGGGGACTCCGGCGCAGCAAGAGGCCGCCAAGCTTCGCTGCTTTGTCCAGACGCTGGAAGGGCCGGCATTTGTCTGGTACAGCCAGCTCCCCGTCGGGTCTATAACTAGCTGGGAGGACCTTCGTAGATAATTCCTCTACCAGTTCAGTTCCATGACCCGGAAGACGAGTATCGCAGACCTCTTCAAGTGCAAGCAGAGGCCTGATGAGCGAGTCGCGGACTTCGTCGCCCGATGGAAGGGTCTCACGTATTCCCTTGACATGCCATTGACTCAGGAGCAGTTGCTGACAATGTGCGTCGGGAACGTCAAGACCGAGCTGGTCCCTTCCTTGATCACTCAGAATTACCCCGGAGGGTTCAGGGACTTCTCAGACAAAGCTCAACGTCTTGAGGAAGCCCTGCAACAGGCCAGCCAGGCACACCCGCTGCCTCCTATGATTCCTGCAAGGAGAGCCAGCAGGGCTGAGCCCGCTGTTGTCGCCCAGATAGAGGCTCCCAGGCCGTTGGAGCTGCAGCCGGTGAGACCAGCTCCACAGCCTCACAGGAATCCTCCTCCACGGGCTCAGTTCCCGGCCCAGCAGCGGCAGCCTCAGAACCGGTCGGCCCCTCCGCGTAATGTACTGCCGCAACCCAGGCGAGATAATCAGGGTCCACCTCCTCGGCAGGCCCCTCCAGCCCCTCGTCAAGACCACGCTCCCAGGGGCCCGCGATACCTGACCTACTCATTTCACGAGGATCAGGTCCCCGGTTATTTCTGGAGAGCCCTAGAGCAGAGGATTGTGCGACTGCCTGAATGTTGGAGGCCGGAGGAGGCACATCTCACGGATAACCCCCGCTACTGCCCCTACCATCGGGCCCTGGGGCACACCATCCAGCGGTGCTATGTGTTTAAGGATTGGCTCCAAGACCAGATTAACAACAATGTAATCAGGTTGGGCCCAGCTCCGGCATAAGTGGAGGGCGTGTTCGTGGGATCAGATGACGATAGCGGCAATGAGGACGAATGGCAGCTGGTCTCCGACCGCGGATCCCAGAAGTATAAAAACTGGATGGCCCGCAAGACGATCATTTGCGCCCATGGAATCATCCGTGCGCGCTTGAATCATCCTGAGCCCCCAGAATCTGCGGGTGCTGCTTCGGCATCGTCATCCCAGCCTGTCTCTTCCAAGAAGAGCAAACGGCGGCGGCGCAAGAAGGAAGAACGCGCCCCGCCAGTTCCGCCACTATCCCGCACTCTCGGCGATTTCATGCCCCCGGAGATGGGGATCCCTCCTCGGATCCGCCCAGTGGTGGATGATTCGTCTGATGACAGTATTGGGTACGCTTCGGTTAATACCGTCGAGCTGGTAAATCCCTTTTCGGTTCCCGACGTTGAAGAACACCAGGTGGACCTCCCTAGTGTCCCTGGTCGTCGCCACCGTCAGAGGAGCCGCAACAACAGGAGTCGCCGGGGCACAGCAGTTGGTACCTCCAGCCAGGCCGTGCACGCCACTGAGACCAGGCAGCAGGCTCAAAACCGAGCTCAGCATGCGCAGCCCCCCCATCCGGGGGTGACGGATTCGCCTCCGCCACTGTTTGTGGTATGGGATCAGGCAGAACCGCCTCAGCCGCGTCACGATCAGCTCCGCCCTGCCACGAGTCCATCCCGGCCTCCTGACCCCAGTACGGTGACCATTTCCCGGGCTTCAACCAATGAACAGCGAGATGCGCCAAGCACCAGTCGGCCGCCGGCCCAACCGGCAAGGCCCGTCATGCTTCCAACCGCAGAGCAACCTCCTGCAACCAGGGGCTCACGCTTGGCCAAAAAGTATGATGTCCTGAAGCACTTGGCCGACATCCCAGCGAGACTCTCCATCCTTGAGGCTCTGCGCATGTCATCTGAGATGCGCGAGGCACTCGCTGAAGCCCTGAAGAGCCCCCTCCAGTTTGAGACAGAGGTTGTGGCTGCAGAGGCCTTTCACGCTGAAACGATTGAGGACGCCGAATGCCAGGCAGTTATCTCGTTCTCTGGTAAGGATGAAGACCCTCCTATACAGGGGCACATTCGTCCGCTGTATGTTACTGGTCAGTTCAATGGCCTTGATGTCTGGCGCTGTCTTGTCGACACGGGGTCCGAGATTAACCTGATTCCCACTCAGACGCTCCGGAGATTGGGGTTTTCTGAGGATGACTTGATTCCCTCCGACCTCAGGATCCAGGGGTACGACCGCACCGAGAAAACCCCGGTCGGCAAGATACGTTTGAAGACCCAGTTCGGTGACTTGGTTGCCAACACCGAATTTATGGTAGTCTCTCAAGACACTGCGTACAACGCATTGATGGGCAGGCCATGGCTCCACCTTCATGCGGCGGTTCCCTCGTCATACCACCAATGCCTCAAATACTCCCTCAATGGTCGAGTGGGCGTGCTTCAGGGAGATGCCTCTCCTTTTGCCTCATGTGAAGCCCGCTCTTTGGACGCGGACTATTACAAGAGCAAGGATAAGCAGATCCTGGCAGGTGAGGTCGAGCCTGTCGCTGTTGCAAGTGATCCCTGGGCAAGTTTGGATGACGCTTATGTCCTCCCGATTCGACGGTTGGATGTAGCCATGGTCTCGACGGCTTGTGAGTCTCCTGATGAGATGACCGCGACCGCCCATGCCAGCACCAGTGGCCCAGCAGGATCTGGTAGCCCCAATGCAGTTGGCAACGCAGCCTCTCCCGTGGACGATCCCTCCCCGAGTGGAGAGGACGTGAAAGATGCACCCCCAGCCTTTGAGGAGGGCGTCTCTGCCACGGTCGATGAGTTATTACAAGTGAACCTTGGAACCGAAGCAGATCCGAGACCCACATTGTTCAGTGCCGCCATGCCCTCTGAGGAGCGGCAACAGTACGTGGACTTTCTCAGGCAGCACTGCGATGTGTTCGCTTGGGGCTATGACGAGATGTCGGGGCTAGATCCTCAGGTAGTCGTCCACCGCCTTGGTCTCCCGACGAACCATCGCGGGTTCAAGCAGCCTCCCAGGAAGATGCACCCATTCCACGGTGCCATGGTTGAGGCCAAAGTTGACAAGCTTATCAAAGCCAACTTCGTGAGAGAAGTTCAGTACCCCAAATGGCTGGCCAACATTGTGCCGGTCAGGAAGAAGAACGGGCAGATCAGAGTCTGCATCGACTTCCGCGATCTCAATCGCCACTGTCCGAAGGATGATTTTCCCCTTCCAGTGACAGAGCTGTTGATTGACGCCACGGCAGGGTTCCAAGCCCTCTCCTTCATGGATGGATACTCCGGATACAACGAAATTCGGATGGCCCCTGAGGATGAGGAGTTCACTGCCTTCAGGTCCCCCCAAGGTACCTTCTGTTACCGGGTCATGCCTTTCGGCCTGAAGAATGCAGGTGCCACCTATCAACGGGCGATGCACCGCATATTCAAGCCAATCCTCGGCACACTGGTGGAATGCTACGTCGACGACTTGGTATTCAAATCGCGCCAGCGTCAGGACCATCTCAAAGATCTTGAGAAAGTGTTCGGCTTCCTCCGGTTTCGCTGCCTGAAGATGAACCCGTTGAAGTGTGCCTTCGGGGTCACCTCCGGAAAGTTCCTTGGATTTGTGGTAAGATACCGGGGTATTGAGATCGACCCAGAGAAGATCAGGGCGATTAGCCAGATGCCTCCCCCAGGTAACATCCGGGAACTGCAAGGGTTCCAAGGCCACTTAGCCTATATACGCCGATTCATCGCAAATCTCGCCGGAAAGTGTAAGCCCTTTTCTTGGCTCATGAAGAAAGGTGCCACCTATGTATGGGATAAAGAGTGTCAGACCGCTTTCGAGGAAATCAAGCAGTACCTGCTGCAACCTCCAGTTCTGATGCCGCCTGTATCCGGGAAGCCACTGGTCCTTTATGTGACCGCCCTGGAACGGTCCCTGGGTGCCCTTCTCGCCCAGAAGAACAACGAGGGAACAGAGAATAGCCTCTATTACCTCAGTCGCATGCTCCTCGATGCGGAAGTTAGGTATTCCCCCATCGAGAAGAGCTGCCTGGAGCTCGTATTTGCCGTATAGAAATTACGGCACTACTTGCAGCACCATGAGGTACAGTTGGTTTCTCGGGTAGACCCGTTGAAATATATCCTGAGCCGGCCTATGTTGACTGGCCATCTAGCGCAGTGGGCTGTGATTCTCCAGCAGTTCGACATCAGGTATGTGTCTCAGAAGGCCATCAAAGGGCAAGCATTGGCAGACTTTCTGGCTGCTCACCCAACCTCTGCGGATCAGCCGCTGGATCTAGGCTTTCCTGATGAGGCCATCCTCTCGGTCGATCGAGCCGGTCCATGCTGGCAGATGCACTTTGACGGTGCCTCCCGGAGCCCCACCGGTAGAAGACTTGATAATCCTAAGCTCAACAGAGTGGGTTTGGGTATCGTCTTCATTACCCCGGAGCAAGCTGTGCTGCCATACTCTTTCCTGTTGTCAGAGGGCTGTACCAACAATGAGGCGGAATACCATGCCCTCATCACCGGCCTCGAGTTAGCTCTCGAGATCGACGTGCCCCATCTGTGTGTGAAAGGGGACTCCGAGCTGGTTGTTAAGCAGATCAATGGCGACTATGTTGTCAGGAAGCCGGAACTTGTGCCACTGCTGGAGTGCACCCTCCTTCTGATGGCCCGGTTCCCTTCTCGGCCAGAGATTGTCCATATTCCCCAGTCGCAGAACGGTCGAGCAGATGCTTTGGCCAGCCTTGCTGCGTCACTTGCGGAGCCTGAACAGGATAACATGACCGTCCGCGTAACGCACCGTAGGCTCATCGCTCCCGTTATCCCAGAGGAAGATCGCGGCCCGTCGGTAAGTAACCTCACCACGGTTGCCCCTACGCCCGGAGCCCCGAGTACCCCAGATGTGGCAGTCGAACCAGCCCCTGATTGGAGGGCGCCTTTGGTTGAGTATCTCCGACATGGCATTCTCCCGCCGGATCGGGCTGAGCGCGAGCGAGTTCGACGCCGCGCATCGCAGTTTGTCCTCCAGAGTAGTCCCGGCCTGGAGCAGATCCTCTATAGACGCGGATTTGATGGTGTTCTCCTCCGTTCCCTTCAGGGAGTTGAGATCCCGCGAGTCATGCAAGAGGTTCATGCTGGTTCATGCGGCGCCCATCAGACTGGGCCGAAGTTGTCCCACCAGATTCGGAGGTTGGGATACTTCTGGCCCTCCATGATCCATGACTGCATTGAGTATGCCAGGAGGTGCCATGCGTGCCAGGTTCATGCGAACTTTGTGCATCGGCCGCTGGAGCCTCTCCATACCACCAGGTATTCTTGGCCCTTTGCAGTCTGGGGGATAGACGTTGTGGGACCTTACCCGCCGGCGACGGCTCGCCAGTGCCGGTTCATTCTGACCGCCACAGACTTCTTCTCCAAATGGGCAGAGGCGATTCCGCTCAGAGAGGTCAAATCCTGTTCGATCGCTGACTTCGTGACCTCCAACATCATTCATCGATTTGGAGTGCCTCACGCTATCCTCACGGATAACGGAGCCAATTTCCGAGCAGCCGAGTTGAAGAAGTTGTACGCTAAATACAACATTCGATCGAACCATACATCTCGCTATCATGCGCAGGCGAATGGACAGATCGAGGCGTTTAACAAAACCCTCTCTAACATTCTGCAAAAAATGGTTGGTCATAACAAGAAGAGTTGGCCGGACAAGCTCCCCAACGCCCTCTGGGCTTATCGGACGACGACTCGCAATTCCACCCAGATGACCCCTTATTCCCTGGTGTATGGAGCTGAGGCCGTCCTGCCCATCGAGATCCAGTTACCGTCCTTGCGTACTGCGGTCTATGACCAGCAAGCGCCGGACAGAGCTGCTGAATCCCGTCTAGTTGAGTTGGAAGCACTGGATGAGAATAGACTTCGTGCCTTGCACAACTTAGAGAGGCATCAGAGAATAATGGCGCGAGCTTTCAATAAGAAGGTTCGCCTCCGCTCCTTCCTGCAGGGTGACCTAGTGCTATCCCTAAGAGCGCCAATGATCCCCGGCAGGAAGCCACCCAAGTTGGAGCCCAAGTGGGAGGGACCTCTTGTCGTCCACAAAGTTTATCCCAATGGCGCGTACTCCCTAGCGACTATGGATGGTGAGCGTGTCACTCCTCCCACCAACGCTAGGTTCCTCAAGCAGTACTTCGTCTGAGTGTACTACGTCCTGCACGACGTTAAACTGTAATTCGTCCTGCATGACGCTAAACTGCACCACGTCATGCACGACGTTAAACTGCATACGTCCTGCACGACGTTAAACTGCATACGTCCAAGCTGCACGACGTTAAACTGCCTAGCACATCGTCCGCGCTGCAAGACGTTAAACTGCCAAGTGTTTCGTCCAACATGACGTTAAACTGTACCTCGTCCAAGCTACAAGACGTTAAACTGTTTAGCATTCGTCCGACACGACGTTAAACTGTACTACGTCCGAGCTACAAGACGTTAAACTGTTCAACATTCGTCCTGCATGACGTTAAACTGCCTCTCAAGAACTACGTGTGGCTTGATTCCCATCCTTATGGGATACGTAGGACCGCCTGAACATTCATGTTTCAGGCCCAGCCCCATCCTTCGGGAATTTCCATCCCATCTCGGGCCCTTGGCCCAGTTTCCCCCGGGTGTGCGGTGTATGGTGTGAGCGCGAGGCTATGCCCTCATTCACGTCGGTTTGCTCGTCACGCTGTCCCCCCCCCCACGTTTGGGGATGCCTTCTGCTCCCCCCTTTTTTCTCTTTTCGTCCTGCATGACGTTAAACTGCCCCTCAAGAACTATGTGCGGCTTGATTCCCATCCTTATGGGATACGTAGGACCGCCTGAACATTCATGTTTCAAGCCCAGCCCCATTTCCTGGGAATCTCTATCCCGCGTTGGGCCTCTGGCCCAAGTTCCCCTCCTTTGTGTGCGAGGCGTATCGCGTGAGCAGGGGATTATGTCCTCATTCACGTCGGTCTACTGGCCGCGCCGTACACCTCCCCCGTGTGTGGGACTACCTCACACCTCTCATCGTCCTGCATGACGTTAAACTGCACTTCAAGAACTACGTGCGGCTTGATTCCCATCCTTATGGGATACGTAGGACCGCCTGGACGCTTGTGTCTCAGGTCCAGCCCCGTCTCTTGGTTGATCACGGGGATCTACCGTCTTTTGGTTGCTCTCAGGGTGAGTCCTCCGACCCTTTCCGGTGATCTGTTAACATGTTTTGGGTACTTTGGTCTATGACCCGTAGTGTCGGATGCAATCCCGGCAAGTCCCGTGTTGCTTGTCGGGCCGCGCGCTTCCTCTTGTTCGAGCCTTCACTCAAAGGGATCCTCGTTAGCGGTTTGGACACAATGCCTCAGTGCTCTCCTACCGCTCCGGGTCGATTTACCGACGAGTCCTGGGCCGCAAATCGATATGAATCCTGCGATTGAGCGGTTGATGCTCGTTTGCTTGCCCAGTTCTGGGCTAATGCGATCGGATGTTGTGTTGCGAATATGGTCAGTGACATCCTTGATCGCCATGTCGGCTCTTTTAGGCTCTGAACATTGGTTGCACGGTCCTCATCACACTCCGCCTTTGTGCGTTGTAGTGGAATCTCGACACTCTCTTCATACTGACCTTCAGTACACCTTTACACGTTAGACAGGCCAACCAGGATAATGGTGTCTATCGAGGCTCCCACGATCTGAGCACCAAGGATATATGCTGATGTCCTCCCTAAGGGCCGTGTATAGCTGGACCCTCATCCCCATAAAGAGGAAGGAGTCGCCCGAACAATTGCGTTTTGGGCCCAGTATATCTGGAGGCTAGCATCTCTGCCCCTCGGGTGATGGACACACGCAGGCCCCTATCCCAGGATCCTTTTCCTGGAATCGTGCGTGACCGCAGGGCTGGGTATGTTCCCACCTCCACTGAGTCCGCCGCATCGCGATAAGCGGATTCCTCCATGGTCCGAACCACACGACCTTAAACTGTGTTGTCTGGTCCTACCACACGACCTTAAACTGTGTTGTCTGGTCCTACCACACGACCGTAAACTGTGATCGTCTTGGCCGCCCGACGAGAAACGGCACTGCATCGTGATGTCCTCCTCAGGGGGCACTCACGTTGGGCGCTGGTTAATAACCACGCCATTCATCAATGCCTTTCATGGCTTGATTATTGTGGCGACGCCAGGGATTCCTTAATCACCGGCATGTCGCTGCACAAAAAACCATCCATCTTTAAGGACAAACAAGAAATATCAAATACCGCTTCTTCTGTGTGCGAGGGTCAGACCCGCACCCTTCCCCGCGCTGGTGCCCGATTGTGCTGCGCCGCACTTCAAGAACTACGTTTGGCTTGATTCCCATCCTCATGGGATACGTAGGAACGCCCGAATGTTTGAAACTTCGGGTCCAGCCCCCACCTCTTAAAGATTCCCCCCTTCTCTGGGGAGTCCGCCGCCTTCAGGACACCCTCAAGGCGTGTCCCTCGACCCCTTGCAGTGGTCCACTGGTGTCAAGAGTACTCTGGTGTGTTTCCAGGAGGGTCAGGTTTAGCTTGGTCAGGTTCCTTCCATTTTCAGGCTTCGTGCTCCCTTTCATTCGGACCCATCGCCTACGCCCTGGGTGGAGCCCCCGTGAACGGTTTGGACACAATGCCTTAGTGCTATCCCACCGACTCGGGCTGGTGCCCCCAATGGCCTCAGGCAGCAAATCGATATGAATCCTGCGATTGAGCGGTCGATGCTCGTTTGCTGCCTCATTCCATCAACGGTTAGTGCGATATTGATGCTGCTTTTCCGCCACGGTTGGCAGTACTCACATATCGTTACGCCGGTGCCCCCAGTCCTTGAGTGAATGGCCGCATGATTCACATCACATTTTCCACCTCCCATTCCGACCAGGCAAAATCTCGACACTCTTAACACTATCCCCCAGTGCATCTTCGCATATCCAGGGGATAGGACCACGATGCGGCGTACATTGAGGTTCTTATGGTCCGAGCTCTAAGACCTTAAACTATGATCTCCCCTTATGGTCCGAGCTCTAAGACCTTAAACTAAGATCTCCCCTTATGGTCCGAGCTCTAAGACCTTAAACTAAGATCTACCCCTATGGTCCGAGCTCTAAGACCTTAAACTAAGATCTACCCCTATGGTCCGAGCTCTAAGACCTTAAACTAAGATCTACCCTTATGGTCCGACCTCTAAGACCTTAAACTAAGATCTCCCCTTATGGTCCGAGCTCTAAGACCTTAAACTAAGATATGCCCCTATGGTCCGAGCTCTACGACCCTAAACTAAGATCTCCCCAAACGGGGTTCTGCGTCCTGCATGACGTTAAACTGCACTCGCAGAACTACGTATGGCTTGATCTCCAGCCTGATGGAGTACGTAGGAACGCCCGGGCATTTCGACTCGGGTCCAGCCTTAGGGATCGCTAAGTCCCGCCCCTCCTCGTCGCCGGCCGTCTGGCCTGACTTCGGGTAGAGTGGTGCAGTTGTGATGTTCTCCCCGATTCAGCTCGGGATGCCCCATCGCAATGATGGGAAGCGACGGTTTCCTCGTCAAAGAGGTTCTGTCTGAGAATTGGGGTGATTCACGGCCAGGTTAGTGCATCCGCCTAATACGCTTTCCCCACGGTGGCGCAATTTTGAGAGCGTTGGATTCTATCCGAACAAATCGTCACTTCGCCCCACGCTTCGCATGCCATGTTGATCTGGATTTCCACCCTTGTGCCTGAAGGAACCCCCAAAGCGGCATTGATGATGACATGTGATCCGCCTCCTGCAATATGGATGATGACCTTCGGTCCGTCTATCGCAGTAGTATGGTCGATTGATCCATTGTCCGCTTGCCGTCTTGGGAATTTCCTGGAAGGCCAACCGTTGTGGATTTCTGAATTCGGGACACGCGATTCACCCTTTCTCATTTCCCTATGTTCGGATAAAATCTCAACGCCCCTAGCATTGTCCCGCTCGTGTGTCGGAACAAGTTGGGGGGATGATACATTGATTAGGCTTGAGGTCTCCTTTCCTAGGAATGACCTCTCTCTTTTCTCTAGAAATCCAGGCCCAATTGTGGACGCCTGAAGCTTGGTTAACGCTCCCGCAAGGCAATGAATTGTGGTCGAGCATGTTAAACCAAAAGATGCAGATAAATATGGTGATTCATACAAATGGATCAAAATATTAAGTAGCGGGAGCTAATGTTTTGGGGATGGCAAAAACAAAGCCCCTATGGATTAGCGTGCTGGATAAGTCTTTCTAACGCCGCTACCCTTTGGCTGGCGGCCTCCAGGGCTGCTTCTCGCTCTCTGCGTGCCCTCTCCTCGTCGGCGGTCGCAGCACGCAGTTCGTCGATTCTGGCCTGTGCACGCTCCCGCTCGACTTGGAGTGTGACCATCTGTTGGCCCGCCTCCGTCAGATGTACCTGGGCGTCGATCAGTTGGGCCGATAGTTGCTCCACAAGCTCAGGACACGCTGCGACGAAGGCCTCCTTCTCTGCCGCCTGCCCTTCGAGACGCCGGACTTCCTGCTCCACTGCGAGGAGCGCCCGCGTGCTCTCCGACATGTCCCGACTTTGTGCGACGTCGGCACGCCGGCGGCTCTCGCGCATCTTTCCGGCCATGAAATCACGGACCGTCAGATGGAGGCGTTGAGCATCAGCTCCCCCGGCACACAGGAAGCGCAGCCAGGTTTGGAGTGATCCCATGCGCCCCAGCCACTCCGATGGGTCTCGCTTGAGGAAGCGCTGGATGCACTTCCACCCCCTTCGGCGCGTTATCTGGCTCTCCTCGACCGCCTCCGCATCCGAGTCGTCCATCTCCTCGGGGTCGGCAGGCCGGTAGGCAGGGAAGGCAGCCAGCAGGTCTGCTGCAGGGTCCGCCCCTGGGATGTCCTCATGGGGGATAGGTTCCCCAACATCTGGGCGACCTTCTTCTCTCTCCCCAGCGGCGTTGACACCCTCGTCAGCCCCCGACCTCTCTCCGATGTCAGCACCGCCGACGTCCGTAGCCCCTTGATCAGAAGTTGGTGGGGCCGGCTCGGTGTGGGAAGTTTGTTCCGGAGCAGGCGGCATGCCTGCCACCGGTCCACTCGTGGATGGCCCGGGTTCGGCAACCCGACGAGCCTCCAGCGTTGAGATCACTGCGCAAGGCATGCCGTGGTTAGTCACGGATCGTCAACGGCAAGCACCAGCAGTAAGGTAAGGAGACTTACGGGAATCCAAGGCGTCACCTTCCGCTATCCCGGCCGCCGCAGGAACAGTTGCAGCAGGGGACCCCTCAACGCTTGTCAGTTCAATGATGGGCGTCTGGCCCCCGCCTTGTCCTGCTGGCGCCTCTCCTACTCCCGCTGAGGAAGCCTGACCAACATCCGTGCGCTCCTGAGAAAGGTGGAGAAATGGGTTAGAAGCTGCATAAGAGAATGGATGAAGCAGGTTGAGTAGGGATAGAAGCGGACCTCGAGGAGCTCAGTGACATCAACATTGTCAGAGCCAGCCACCTCGCCGCTCTCCCGCGGGCTCCCCTGATGGGATCTTCCCTCGGAGCCTTCATCCTCCCCCATCTCCTCCTCTTCCTCGGAGTCATTGCTACTGTCGTCTTCCGCCGGCGGCATCTGTTCTGGAGCGGGTTCTAGACCGAGCATCACCTTCACCAGAAGGGATGGCTCCGCACGCTGACCACGTTGGCGCGCGTACTCGTCCATGGCCATCAGATACGCATACTGCCGGTTGAAGTCCACCCTGTCGGCAATATGGAGGTGCCCAACCTCTGGCAGATGGATTCCTTCTCTAAGTATCTTTCGCCAGATGGCGTCGGTCCCCAGTGACTGCCGCAGGGTCATCCAGGCCGACCACAGCGCCGGGAAGACTGCATCGTGGGAGGGTTCGAGCAGAAGCCTTACCTGCTTCCCGGGCCGCTCTTCGACCACCACACGTGCCCCCTCTCTGGGCGTCGAGGTCGTAGCGGCAGCCTGCGATGTGCCCGCCGCCGAAGTCCCTGCTCGCGCCGGCTCCGCTGCTTGGCGCGCCTCCGTTCTCCCCTGTGTAACGGCCCCTCGCCTCCTTCCTTGACGCCCGGTCTCCGCACGGGTGACCTCGAGCCGCCGAACTGGCTTCCGTAGAAGCCCCTCGGGGTAC
Organism: Viscum album; assembly: GCA_963277665.1. Lineage (NCBI taxonomy): Eukaryota > Viridiplantae > Streptophyta > Magnoliopsida > Santalales > Viscaceae > Viscum > Viscum album. The sequence continues at coordinate 170,355,212 of OY728119.1, read as the reverse complement.
GCGATGGCCCAGTGTTCGGCGTACTTGGTTTCCAAGCCTGCGTCGACCCCGGTAGGAGGGAGAGTGACGACGTCGCCAGAGCCAAAGGCGACAAACATCAGCCACATCTGGCGAAGGACGCCAGGGTTCGTCTCCTCTCGGACAGCAGTGAATACCCTCTTCGGCATCCGTTGAAGGCACCCGAACTTCCTGGCGAACCGGGTTGGCACGTAAGGCTCGCAGATCACCTTTCCGTCAATCCGAGCCACGAGCACCCCGCCCCGCATGTTCAGGAAGTATTCATGCTGCTCCAGCGGGCCCTGCCCGTTGTCGATCATCTGGCCGACGGGAGTGGGGAACGGGCTGAAGTTGAAATTGGCATGATTGCCAATCCGAATCCTCACGCCATCTTCACTTAGGGTCATCGGAGCGACCCCCGCAATGTTCAGCAGGGAGGGTCACAGGCCGTTGCCCGGAGGAATGATGGCGTTCGGAAACGTGTACCCACCAAGGTGAGCAGCCACCCAGCCGTGGAAGAATTGAAAGGGCCCACAGATCCTTTGTGGCGACCCCCCTCGTGAGATGCGTCCCAGGATGGCGTACAGCTTAGCCAACACTGGGACCCCGAGGTTATATCTTTTGTTGGCGGCCATAGCGCCCGCCATCGCCAGCGTCGTCGGGCGAACGCCCATTCTCGCGTCCCGCACTGGCAGGAGCCACCCACTCAGAAAGGCGGCCAGGAACGTCGCGTACCGGACATTTGGGTCCCGGGCCTCGATGACGCGGTATCCCCACGAGCGGTAGTCGCCCGTCTCCAGGACCCGCCAGTACGACCCGTTCCGGCTCCTCTGAGCCGCGGTCGGGCACCGCTTCCCCCTGCCTGGAATCTTGACTGCCGGGTCATGCTCCAAGAACTGGCCGAACCACTCCTTGTAGGCTATGTCCTTCTGGAAGTCCTTGATCCCGAGCCGCTGCGTAGCCAGGTCAAGCAGATGCCAGGTCAGAATGGGAGTCCGTGACCTGTCTTCCCAGGTGTTCTTCGGAGGCAGGAACTCATCGTACTGGTAACCCTCCAGCGGGATTCCTCCGATGCAGTGGATGTCCCAGAGACCGATGCCGACCTCCCCATGGTGAAGATGGAAGGTGTTGGTATCCGGGGACCAGCGGGTGAACAGCTCCGGCCCGAGCTCGGACTGCTGGTAGAAGTGGAACTGCGACGTCCACACCGCCTCAAACAGGCCGATGTACCGCAGCTCCTCTGCGAAGTGATCGCAAGTGTGGCGTACCCAGAACGCCCAGGCCCATTCACTGGTGAAATTGCCCCCAGACCGCAAGTCCCAGTCCTTCAGCCAGCCCTTGGTGTCGTCGGTGACACTCTGGCGATATATGCTCGAGTAGAGGGCTGGAGAATTCTCCGCAGTAGGCTCACCCCCGTCAATGGTTCGCGTCCTCGGGTTCAGGACGTAGACATCTAAATGCCTGGTCTCCCTGGCAGGATGCCCATTGTTGGTGATGTTATAGCGGGGAAGCTCGTCCTCCCGAGTCACCCAGGTCCGTGGCGCATCAACCTCGAACCCTGCCACCGGAACCTCATCTAGGATGCCGAAGTTCCAGAGCGGCAGGTTGTCTGACAGTGGATATGTCTTCTGGGCCGGCGTCAGCAAGTCGAACAAGGATTGATTGTTGGAAACAATCTCCTTGGCTCCGTAGACCTCCTCGTTCGTCGCCATCTCAGCACTGCGAGTGGCGGCATCTCCCTCATTTCCTTGATGTGCGGCCATCTCAGAAGCTTCGGGAGTCGTGCGGGTTAAGGGATGAAGCGTGCGGAATCGGATGAGGTTGGTAGAGAAGTTTGAGAGTTGGCACGCAATCCTAGTGGACGGCGCGCAATCGGGAAGTCTGTCGCGTAAAACCCCGGGTGTTCGCGCAAAAGCAGGCCGAAATCCGGACAGGTTTGCGCGACGAGCGGGCGAATTCCGCGCCGGACAAGGCAATTTCGCGCACGAGAGCTTAGAGGCTTATCGCGCGGAAGTCCAGTGTACGGTGCGGGGGACCCAGGGCCCCTATTTATAGGTGAGGCCCGGGCCCGCGCTGCGCGGAAAGCGCTTTGCACGACCGCGACAGCAAATTTCGCGCCCGACGCCCTTTTTTGCGCGCCACCGTCCCGCGCCACCCAGGACTTCGGCATTCCGGCGTCTCCCTCGGAACCCGATCGTTGCGACCTCTCGCCGATCAGATTCCGAGGGGGGGCTTTTGTAGACGCCGGAAAAGTCCGTTGTTCCCATACAAAGCTCCGGATGCGGAAAGCAAGGTCATATTTGGAGTCGGAAGCACGTTTCGGAGGGCCCGGAGGACTTGCGCGGAATTTTGGAGGTCCGCGCGCAAAGTTGATGAGCCGCGCGCAAACCTCCCGGGATGCGCGCAAAGCGCTGGGCCGGCGCGCAATTTTGCGCGCCAGTGGCCCGCGCGACTCCCTTGCGCGCCGGTCCCGATTCCGCGCCCGCGAAGAGAATTTCGCGCCCGCGAACTGGATTCCGCGCCCGGGGTTGCCTATAAATATAAGGCGACCCCCGACGTTTTGAAGGTTGCCAGAATTCGAACGGTCTCTCGTGCGCGCAATCCAACCCCTTCCGCGCGCAATGCCGATCTTCAGGTAACCTCTTTTCTTTCGCGCAAGAAAGCCTTGGGGTTCGCCTTCGCGCGCAATCCCTTAGGCTCCTTTCCTTTGAATAAATATTCACCCAAAGGCATCCGCGCGCAAAAGAAGCCTCTTGCGCGCAATTGCCCCCGGGTGCGCGCAATCCAACCCGATTGCGCGCACCCCCCATTTTCCAAAGTGGCCATTCATTAAAGAATGAGTTGTTGCCCCCCGCGCGCTACCCGAAGCCCGGTGTGCGCAATCTCTATCATTCGCGCGCAAAGTGCTGGCCCAATTGCGCGCCAGCCCGTCCACTTGCGCGCCGACCCACGGTATTGCGCGCAATGCTCCTCTTTTGAGTGCAAGCCGCCAGGGTCGCCCCCTTTGACCCCCTGAGGGTACCTGCCTGCGTGGCGCCCGACGACCTTCATCCCGGGTGCCCGCACCGTGCGTTGTCTTCCCGTGTGACCCTCCAGGCTCGCGCGAAGTGACACGGACCTATCGGCGGCTTCAACGTCCCGCATGACGTTAAACTGCATTCGTCCCACATGACGTTAAACTGCACACGTCCAAGATGCACGACGTTAAACTGCCTAGCATATCGTCCAAGCTACAAGACGTTAAACTGTTCAGCATTCGTCCTCAACACACGACATTAAACTGTACTTCGTCCGGCAAGACGCTAAACCGTCTGCCTCGTCCTCAACACACGACGTTAACCTGTACTTCGTCCGGCAAGACGTTAAACCGTCCGCATCACCTGATCCCGTGTCTCGCACGCAGGATCCCCCCGGTCTGGATGTGGCCCCCACCCGCGCGTCTCTGCAGGGATGTCGGGATTGGAGTGGCCTTCGCCCACGGGGGTAGAGTGTTACAGCCAGAACGAACTACGTGGACTTTGATCAATGTCTTCTAAACAGGGTATGTAGGAAGCCTCTCCGAGGTTCAAGCCCACCACCTGGTCGTCCCGGTCGTATTTACGTCGGTTCGTCCATCAGTGGACCCCTCCCGGGTTCACACTTGCGTCGATTCACCTATGAATCCGCTCTTGTGGGGGACTGCACATGTGTATCTCCATTGTACTTCCCCACTGCCTTTTTCTATTTCTCTCTCCAGAACGAACTACGTGGACTTTGATCCCTGTCTTCTAAACAGGGTACGTAGGAAGCCTCTCCGAGGTTCAAGCCCACCACCTGGTCGTCCCGGTCGTATTTACGTCGGTTCGTCCATCAGTGGACCCCTCCCGGGTTCACACTTGCGTTGATTCACCTATGAATCCGCCTCTGTGGGGGACTGCACGTGTGTATCTCCATTGTGCTTCCCCACTGCCCCTTTTTCTATTTCTCCTTTTATCGTCCAGCATGACGTAAAACTATGATCCACCCGGCCGTTCCATCCCCCTCTGTGCGAGGTGGTTCGGTTCAATCCTCCGCCCGGCGGCCTCGATCTCTTTGTGAGTCGACTTGCCGACGTCCAGCATGAAGTTAAACTGTATATCCGAACTACGCTGACTTTGATCCGCGCTAACGTGCGGTACGTAGGAAGCCCCTATGGGGTCCAAGCTCTTCACTCCATCATCCATCCTGATCCTTACCCGGGCCGCCACATCCCGGTGGGGTCATGCCATTTCATTCCACTCCACTTCACTCGGGAAGCCGCCCATGTGCTGGCCCCAGCGTCGGAGGTTCCCCGCAAGGGGTTCTGTCATCTGATCCACTCCTCGTGTTGATCAGTCCGATGCCGTCCCCGCTGGATGTCAAACTCGCGGCATACCCCGTGTTAAACATGGGAAGCTGAGGAAAACCTCAGGTAACACAGTTCCCCGCACCCAGTGCGGGATGCCTCAGGCCATCACGCCTTCGAGAAGCCCTATTAGGGACGGAAGACAGACATGCAGAGGTGCAGTGTTAAGACACGCCCCCGACACCCAGAGCCACCCGGTCTCCTCACCGCAGGTTGCTGCCCCGACCAGACCCCTTGGAGCGTCTGGGCGGAAGCAGTGTAATTAACCGGTGTCCATGAAGATATGGCGCCGGGAACGAGATTCACGAACATTCTTAAATCTATGAGGGAGACCCGGATTAGGCGACGAGTTCCGAGGAGACGTCCACGGAAGGAGGAGCCGACATCCCATCATCCCGGTTTCGATTAAGGAGAAGACGCCCCTAAACAAGGGATGGATGCCGCCCGCCTTTGGAAAGCGGGACTGCGGGACCACAAGCCGCGCGCCCATCCCCTCGGGTTGACGGGTGCACGCGCGAACGCGTCCTGGAGGAACAGCGTAACCCGACGCACATCCGCACCGAAACAATCATATTAACATAACCATTCATATTTAAAACGTATATAAAAAATATGAATACTTTAACCATATACCAAAAATGGTATCCAAATAGCACATCCACGGTCAAACTTATCATAAACCATTCAACAAAATATGGTAAATGTTATCATAATATATCAACATCAATTAATTATATAATCCAACAATTTATTTTGAAATAGATGAAAAAACATTAATAAAATCAATAAAAATATGTTGAGACAAATACCCCTCTTTTCATTAAGATCATTTATTCAAAATCGACACACTTATAGAAGTGTACATTTTAAAAGAAATTTTTGAATGAAAGTGTACCATAACAATTTGAATATTTTTAAAGGAATTAACATTCTAAAACATTCATGTCCATATAAAGAATCCTTAAAACCATTTTGAAAACATGGACATTAATGAGAATGATTTAGAAGAATAAATATTTAAAACATTTAAAAATTTGTTTTAGCTAAATAGTACCATACCTAAAATATTATTAATATTTATATTGATGTTTTTTTATTAAAATTAAAAATAGAAAAAAATCATCTTTTTAATCCTTTATATACATATACATAAATATGTATGATATTATCAAGATTGTTAGAATGGAGAAATGATCAATTCTTAAACATTCAAAACGTCGCATACCACGTTGAAAATGTAACTAATAAGCCCAATATCTTCAAATAAATCTTTAAATATCATTGATATAAATGTATTAATGATATAAAATATATTATAGGTAGTAAATAAACCACACACAAGAAATGGGTGGTGAAAATGGATTATATCTCACAAAAATAAAACGTGAGACAAAATTCCCTTACCTTCGGAATGGTACTCTGCCTACGTGTCTTAATCTCTTGTATAATGGTTTTAAATATATATATAACTTATAAAAGATTCATAATAATATTTATGATATCATATATGATTTATTTAGGACTTTATGATACCCATTAATTAATAATTTCCATGTTAAAGAATCATTTTCGGTAATAATAACTTAGTTTATCTTACATGTTTTGACTTGTTACTTTTGATATTATTACATAGATAATGATTTAATTCCTTAAATAATTTAAAAAATGATTTATATAACACATATATTCATTATATAAATATATATAATATATATATTAATGAAATGGTACACACTGTTCATTGAGATGGTAGGCGTATGTGCGCATGAACGATGTTTTTGTTTTTTTGTCGTATTGAATGGAAGTAAGTAAATGACACACACACACAAACACATATATATATATTATAATTATTATGTCATTAATTTCATATTTATTTATTATATATATTTTTATAATCATTCTGAAAAGGTTAACGTGGAGAATGAATCTCATCACGTTGTGGAGATGGTTGGTCGTACGTACGCACAAATGATGGTATCATTCCCTTAATGGATAAATGGTTTCGAATTAGATGGAATATTAATTATAATGAAACAATATAATGTTATATTTTTTATTTATATCCATTATATTAATCATTATACCCATATAAATAATGTATACATGAAAAACAGTTTACACCATGGCGGGAGATGGTAAGTCGTACGCCCGCACGCAAGGTGATATTGTTCTTTATAGGATGGGTAAAAGGAGGAATATGGTTTTACCATAGTCATAAAAACAAATTATAATTTATTAGATTATGTATTTATTACGTCTGTATGGAAAAATTATTAAAAATAATTAGAATAAGAATTGAACTTTGAAACAGTAGGTAAAGCAATTACCACCTCTTCGATTGTCTCTTTGGATTTGCACAAAAGGACACCTTATGTAGTCTTTATACCCATTGTATGGCCTATAAGATGAACTGAGTGTTGTTTTGAGATAAAATTAGTAGGTATTTTATGATCTAAATGGTTTTAGATGTATTAATAAAATATAAGGAGATGTTCTCTTTTATAGATGGGATGTGCACTTTGGGAAACTCCAAAACAATTAATTTAATATATATTGATTCTAGATTTGTAATATCTACAAAGTGTGTTGGGTAGTGGACTAGATGATGATGGGTATAAATAATCATAAAAATAATTTTTAGACAAGTTTAGGTCACAAAAGTATCCTCATAATTTGGGTTTAACCCTTTGTTAAATAGTTTAACTCTTAATGTGCCGACTCGTCTTTTTACACTATTGGGTTAATTTAGTTACTATAAAATGAAAAAAAAAACCCTAATTGGATCATTTATGACATATTTAACATTATACTAGTCATTTGGTCAAGATATAAATTTTTATTAATTTTATATTTTTTAATAAAGTATTATTAAATTTCAAATCTCATTTATGTTAATGTTAACACTATTTATCACTTGACTTTTAAAAAAACATAACAACTTGATTCCTTTGAAAAACCTACATTAAGTCATCCCTATAATTTCATAGTCATATATAAAATCTATTAATGGCTTATAATATTTCCAATTATATTTATTTTAATATGATAAAAACCTTTTATGTAATTCTTTTATTAATAAATGAATTAATGCATCATCATTGTGTGATAATTAAATTAACATATTTAATGTCTAAAAATTATAAATAATATATAATGATGTATATAAAAATTTTATATTTATAATTAATATTTATAGTATAATTTATCTTATTGATAATTTTATATTAAAAATGATTTAGTTTTAAAATGTTGAATATGACATTTTTAACTTTTATTTAAATAAAATATAATAAACATCTTTATCATATAGAAATGGCTGAAAAAGGATCATATTTTTTACGTAAGGATGGTTTGGGTCGAAAAAAATATCCAATGAAATTATTAAAAGTTTTATGGTAATTTTATATTATTATAATTTTATTTTTACCTTCAATTACCCTATTTATCTTTAATGATGGTAAATAAAATTCACAAGATACTATTCACCAGAAAATATATTGAACCTATTAGACCAAATTATTTATACTAATTACAATAATATATGTCAATTTTTTGATATTCAATTTACACATGTGGTAAAATTATGTTTAATTATAATCCTATAGATGTGGCTAGAAGGCGGGTAATAGAGATGTTTTAAAAGATCAATAATTTCATATAAATAATTATGTTATAAAAATAATACCAATGACCTAAATGGGATTAATATATTTATTATATATCTATTGTGTCTTTAAAATCAATTTATATTAGAATATTTATTTAAATGAAAATGTCATTTTTTAACAACAACAAAATATTTTTCATTAATCATCAAAATTTGACGCTTTTCAGAAAAATACCAAAAAATAACCCTAAGCTAATTTTGATATTCCAAATTCAAAAATAATGAATATTTTACAAAATTATGTTTATATGTGTGGATAAAATTTATTTTATTATTGTTCACAAAAGGACATAAAAAGTAGTTCCTTTTAGAAAATAGTATTTCTAAACATATAACTATTTTACCTAAACTTATACATTTCATTGTAAAATATTTAATTTGTGTGAAAAAATTATGAATAACATTTAAAAAAATTATTACTATTCATATTCCTATATTTAATGGATAATTTATAAATATATCATTTAACTAATTATAATACTACAGTGTTGTTTTATATAAAATCGATGTTTCTTGTAAAGAAAGCCAAGTCAGTGTTGTCTGAAATATAATCTATTAAATTTAATTAAAATGATAAATTACTTTGAAAACATAGGTTGCTACAAAATATTATAATTTTTAAATGATAAATTAAAAGATTATATCATTTTTAAATATTAATATTCAAAATTTATGAAATAAATATTTTATATAAAATCTTATAATACATAAAAATAGACTTAATAAGAATTAAACTATTTCCATTTTGATTGAATATTACTTAATATTATTATAGTGAATAAAAATATATAAAATATAAATATATATATATATATATATGTTTTGAAATTGATTGAATATTAACATTACTTTGGTTTTTACCTTCTTCCAATTTCTTGAAATTTTATTCTTGTAATTTTACTCAATACTTAAACAAGTGGGATATTTTCAGTTCATAGCATTCTATGATTCCCATATCACTTCATCAATATTGTAGTTTTTTATTTCAAAAATCATTAACCTGGTGAATCGCCTTATTCTACAATACCATCTTTTTATGGTTATACTACTCCTTAGATGAAATTTTCTCTTCTAGGTGTACTACTTTAGGCCTCAAAACAAGATATGCATATTTCACATATTTTCATAACAAAGAAACATAAAACCCATCATATACCTAAGAGAAACATTGAGTCAAGTTTAGTCAATATGAAAATGATCCAATGTTCATTAGTATTTCATATGATACAATATACCATAAAATCAAATTTAATTTTTTACCGAACCACACAACACTTTTTCATATAGATACTTTAAAAAACACATGATCGCCTATTTTGAAAGAAATATCATTCCTTTGGTTATCATTATAACTTATATACATTCTATAATCCATCCATATATATTGTTGAATAATCGTCAAATTATCAACCATTTATTATTAAAATTCTATTCCCAATAACATTCTTTCACAAACTTCATCCGAAAGAGCTACAGTCTGACACTTATTTCAATATTAATCCTCAAAAGGATTCATATATTTAGTAGAATAAATAATGTTATTATAAGAAAATAAAATTATTTAAATTTAATGATATTAATTTACATGGTAATCTATTGAAAAATATTGAATCATATATTCCAAAGTCTGAGTCGTTCATTCTGAAAGTCCATCAAATTGAGGATGAAAATTTATATAGAAATTTAATTAAATAAACAAAAATTTTTGAAGACTTTTAATTAAATTAATTGTAAATCTGTGATCACATTCTGATACAATGGTGTTAGGGATTCCATATAACTTGACTATATCCTTGAGATATTGTCAATAAATCTAATTTTAAGACCTAATATCATGAATAGGAATGTGATACACATATTCAATTAAATGACCAATAATATCCCATGTAGGGTTATTACATCGAGATTTATTTGGTAATCCAACCATCAATTCTATTAATATATCATACCATTTACAATTTTTAATTGGAAAAGGATAAAGAATATAATTTTTAATTTTTATACTTCATTAAATTATTAAAAATGAAACATTTCTTGGAAATGATAGAAATATCTATTTTTATTCTATCTAACTAATGATGTTTTTAAAGGTCTCTATATGTCTTAGTGCTGCAAGGATAAATAAGAAATAGAAAGCTTTGAGCATTACTCACTAATGTTTTCTTTAACTAGAAATCAATTAGAATACACAGTATCTTTCTAAATTAGATAACTATATTTTCATCAACATTAAACTTAAGAAACATACCCTTCTTAACATATTATAATTTTTCTGATAAAACAATATCCTCCTTTTGATATTTCATAATTATATCTAAGAAAGATAATTACACTGAAACCTGAAAAAAATAGAGGTAAAACCTTGATGAAAAAATTCTTAGACAATATAAATCAAACAATTGATTGAAGCATTAGTTTCTAAACATGTCATGGTTATTGATTCATCATCTTTTTGACCTAAATCATTAGCTACAGTATTTTCTTTTCGTAGATGGTAATAAATCATGAAGTCATAATCCTTATTCATTTCTAATCATCTTCATTGTCTCGGGTTGAACCCTTTCTAAGTGAATATATACTTCTAAATTTTATGATCAGTATATATTTCAGAATTTAATCCATATAAAATATATAGAAAGATTTTTATATCAAAACCCATTGTATCTATTTTAGGGTCATGTGTAATATAATTAATCCTGTGAGATTTCAATTATCATAAACCATAAAAAATTAAATTATCATTTTCCATTTGGACACAACCAATTTATATTAAAGAAGAACATATTTAGATAAAAAAATATTATATTTAGATGGAAGGGAAAGAAACCGGGCATTCACTAATCTTATTTTGAATTCCTAAAAACATTCATCACATTACTTTATCCAAATGAATCTAACTTATTTTCATGTCAACTTAGTTAGGGGGATATATAACTGTGAAACAGTTTCAATAAAAAATTGATAGTTACATGATAAACTAAGAAAACTATGAATATATATTTAATTTATATGCCTTTTTCAATACTTATTAACATTATATTTTTTGGATAAAAAATTATTCTGTATTTATTTACAATATGTCTATGGAAGGATATCTATCAAAACCAAAAATCACATTTACTAAATTTTATATATAACTTATTATCATTAATGTTTTATAGAAAAATCCTCAAATGTTCCTCATGATCATAATAAATTTTTTGTATATATTAGGACATCATCAAAAAACATATACACAGCATTATCCAATAAACCATGGAAAACACTATTTATAAGGTCTTTAGATAAAGATTGATATTTTTTCGACTCAAATTACAAAGCCAAAAACATATAATTTTTTTACCTAGTCTAAAATGAAATATATGTAATTTCATCCTCCTTCACTTTTAGTAGATGTTATACAAACCTTATATCATATTCAAAAACATTTGAGCTCCTGGTACTTATCAAACAAGTCATTTATATGTGCCAAATAAAAGTTATTCTTAACAGAGATGTTATTAAATACTCCAAAATCAATTAAAATCCACATAGAATCGTATTTTTTTAATAAAAAAGTGTAACACCCCATTCTGAATTTCTAGGGAAAATGTATCCCTTATCAAGCCACCCATGTAACTTCCTTTTCAATTCAAAAAAATCTTCATGATCAATTTGATAAGGAGGTTTTTATATTTGATTAGAATCACCAACTATGCCAATAGTAAATTTAATCTACCAATCTATTCTAATATCGTGAAATTCATCAATAAATATATCTATATATTCAATGATAATAGGATCATCACCAATTTGAAAATTCATTGTCTTCTTAACAATATGTGTAAGATAAATTTAATTTACATCTTTATTCAATTTAAGATATTTCTCACATGTTATCATAGTTATTAATTAATTATTGTATAAAAATTAAAATACATTCTAAAAACAACTTCTTTAGCTCTATAATCTATTTTAGAATGATAGATAGAATGTGGTTACCCTTACACCAGCAGCTCGTAGCCGATGTCTATTTTATTACATTGATATATGATATAAGGAATCACATCCCAGTGGACGAAATAGATTAAAAGTGTTTTTAAATTAAATATACACACATATATATATATTGGTCTCTCATATTTCATTTTAATTTAAAAAATAATTTTTTTTATAATAACATTATTCCATTTAGCGTATCCTTGAAAATCAAACATAGTACACTTCATGGATTCCTAAGAAAGGGAAAAACTAAGAATGAAAAAAATCCTTAATAAGGGTTAGGTACAATAGATGTTATCTTGAATCAATAAGCATAATCAACATATAAATCTAAATAAATGAACACACATTAAATTTATGTAATTGGATAAGGAAAAATATATATGAGAAGGTAAAATATTTAACATTCATGCCATTTAAATAAATAGATAAGGAGTAATCAATATGGAAAGGTAAATTACTAAAAACACATTCCATTTAGTCATAAACTTAAAATGAAACATATAAATATATAATATAATAATTGAAAATATCATGGATTATAATAACTAAATTATTAATGAATGAAATACTTAATTATTAGATGACACGTCATAGACATATGATACCTCTACAATCAATATTGATCCTCAATAATGTTTAAAACTAATGGGTAATAACCAATTTAACTATGTCTTGAAAAATATTTCATCTCATGACACTACCGATGAATCGAGGAGTTATTTCAAATTGGGCCCCACTTGTGTCTTCAATGTCCAAATAATTCCTCAAATATCAAATAATCAATTTAATTTATGAATAATATTCCTTATCATGAAATATTTGTATTGTGCAAGGAATAAAAATTTATTAATATTTCTTCAGATAAATAAATAACTTTTAATATAGAACAACATATTTAAAAATGATATATAGTTGAGGAAATAAAAATTTACATGATAAATAATACATATATTTATGGGAAATATGATTTCCAGAGGAAAGTGATTAATTAAAGGGAATGTTGATGACTAAAAAAATGAAATAAAGAATCGGATATCAATACTTTCCTTAATTAAATGAACATATTCCATCTAGAGGGATAATAATGAAGGATTTATTACAATATAAACCCATTGAATTAATAAAAAAGTGTTTTTTTATTTATTAATACAAATAAAAATAAATTAACATTAAAAACATCTTAAGGAAAATAAAATTTTCATTTCAAAAATCACTTATTAAAACATAAACCATTTTGAAAAACCTTTTCATCAAAAATTAATTTTGAAATATAATATTTTATAGAATATTAGGAAAATAATTTTTTGAAAATATAATTGTAAACAAGCAGTGTATTATTCAATTAAATGATGTTAATGAAATTGGGTAATTCTATATATGATGTACAACTTATAAAACATTCATTTTTTACTGTAAAATGGTGAAAAACGGGCTTGTTAAAAAAATGATAATAGTATTACATTAACAAAAAATTTTGTAAAGTAAAATTGGGTAAAAAGATATTTAATAAATCTTTTCCAAGAGGTTAAAAACATTTTTTAAAATATTTTATGAAAATATGGTTCTAGAATAAATCATATCACCAACTGAAGAAAAAAATGAATTGAGATTTTCATATATACATTTTCACAATTATTTTATGGTACAAAGCATGAAAAAAAGGTATTATTACATGAAAATATCATAAATAAAAGTAGTGGTAGAAAATTAAATGGGTTTAATATACAATGATAAATTTATGTATTTCAACTAAAATAAAATTGTAATGAATATCAATTAGAATTTGATTTTGAAATAAAAACTTAAAATGATTATTACATTGAAATAATAATGATTAAATCATTGGATTATGTGTATCAACATTAAATATACAAAAAATTATGTTAAAAAAATTAGTTATTAAAAAATTCATTACATATATAAACATATTATAACAATGACAATAAAGGATTCAAATAACCCAATGAAGCGAAATTGTCAAATGAAATTATTTACAACGTGGTAAAATTTAATTCAAATACACATAGATTAAACAATTATAATTTAAACAAAAAATAAAATTAATTATGAATAATTAATGATATTAAATGTCAAAGTGTATGTATATAATCTATATAAATGAAATTAAGAGCATAACATTACAATATACCTTATAGAAATGAAACTGAGAAAAAATCTCGTACCTCAGGCTTTCTTTTTGTTAAATGTGATTTAATATATTGTATAGTTTTTTTAAATGCTATTAAATTATTAGAGAATCATATTAATACATATAATAACATATATTATCCTTTCATAACATCTTATAACCTATTGATTAAAAATCTTTCATTGTTTTAATTGTTTCATGTGTTAATTGCCTTATTTCCCCATTCATGATTTGTTATGAATGTTCCGGTTCTTGTGTAAATTATATAGTTATATCATCTCCCAAATTATAATCATAAAATTCTCATCATATTTTTAAATAAATTATACTTTTAAAACCAATCATGAATGATGGTTACGAAAAATTGACTATGTTACGACCATGAAGACAGTAGGTCGTACGTACACTTGAGTAACATTTCCATTTTTCGATGATGATTATGGAAAAGGTGTAATTAGTATTATATATTTATATATTTATAATAAAATAATATATACTGTATTATTTATTTAAATAAACTTATATATATCATACATGTGATTTGGTGATGAAAAGAGAGTCACATTGCTTCTTGAATTTGGTAGTCCACACGTACACAAAGGATGTTGTCAAATTTTAGTGTAAAAATTGAAAACAATATATTATCTTTTAATATTGATAAATGTTACATTGATATCATAATTATTTTATTTATATAAAATATATTCATTAAAATGTTTCTAGATTACATTCCATATAAATTGTTAATGAAAGTTGAATCACATCACTTCGTGAGGCGGTAGTTTGTTGTACACGCGATCGATGTTATCATATCCTATAAAGAATGGAAAGTAAAAAAGGTATATATATGATATAAAATCTCTAGGGTTATAATTATTTTATAAATAATATATATATATATATATATATATCCATCATAATACCAAACCATGAGAGGTGGTACTGTTAAAATCAATGACACCGGTTCATGAGGTGACAATCTGTCGTACACATGAATAATGATTTCATAAACGAATTTATGGAATTTGGAATGGTTCTAAGACATGAAATTAAAATAAAAAAATAATTATATGTAATATAATATTTTTATTTTATATTCAAGTTTCATTAAGAACATAAGGAGGTGTGGGAAGATATAAAATAAAAATTCTTGTTGAAGAACACCACCTCTCCTCTGGATAACCTCCTTCAGTTTGCATTAAATCCTTCCAAGAATGGATTTTTGAAAAAATTAAGGATTATTGTATAAGAGTATAGAATTGGAAAAGTTATTTGGTTAGGTATTGGACAAACCAGAATGGTTTTATGGTTTCATAATATCGTAGATGGGGTGGCCTTTTATAAGTTAGGTGACTAGGACAGTTGTAATTTTGGTAAAAATTAATTCCTATCATGTTTTTCCCATATAAGAAGGCTCTAACAATATACCATTATTGATATTATAAGGTATAAGTTCAAAATATGAACATAAAATATATTTTATAAAAGTTCTCATTTTATTTTAATCATTCAAGTTTTAATTTAAGCATCAGTAAATGGGTTTTTACCTTAATCGCAGTAATTATTTTTACTATTTTCACTATTTATTTTAGTCAGAAATTAATTTCACCAAATTATAAAATAGATATTATTTTTTTATAAATATGGAATATATTTTTCCAATTTACATCTATATAAGTGGAATATTTTAATTTAATATTAATCCCACATATATAATGAGAAAATGAGTTTTTACCGAGAAAATGATCTAAAGCTTACAAAAAAATATTTAGAAACCTAACGATGAAAATGATAGAAATGAAATATATTAGATTTTTAGATATAAAATTGAACTAATTTTACTTAAAAACTATTTAAAATATAATTTAAACTTACTAGTAATTTAAATGAACATGAGTTTTTCAACTAAATTTCAGTATTTTTCACTATGCATCAAAAAATGAAATATTTTAGAAAAAACACCATAATTTCAATCTAAAATAATTTTAATATTATTATTTTAAAAAATGAAATTTATTTTTAAACTAATTTTAAAAAAAATTAAAAAATAATAATTTTATATTATATGCACAAAGTGTGAATATACTGTCATTCAGAAAAGATGTATTTTTTTCAAAAAAATCATTTTATTTTAAATTATTATAATTTTATTTATAATAAATATAAAAACATAATTTTTATAATTTATTTATCATTATTCATATGAAAAATTTCAATGGATAGATTATATCGATTAAATAATAGTAGTAGTATATTGTAGTTATGTAAAACATTGTCTTGTGTGAAACACATGCTATCAAACAAATAGGTTGTTGCATGTAACACAAGCTAAAATCGATGTTTCCTGACACATAATATATCTAATAAAATGATATTATTTGAAAAATATTTGTTGTTACATAGAAATCCAATCCATTCCCAAAATAGGATTGAAATCTATAAGGGGAACGTGAAAATGCTTTTCAGGTAAAAGCTTTCAACATACAGAAACATAAAGATTCATATAATTTATTTTTTAGTTAATTATTCCTCAATGTGGTTTTACTAAAATTTTGGGCTTCATTTATTTAGGTGAAATTTCCAATTTACAAGTAAATTTACCCAAAATGAATAAATATTCAGACTCTAAATCAAACAAGACATTGTCAAAATATAAAATATAAGTATTATTCTTAAAACCAAATCATTGTATGGTCTAATATCAACCTAAGTAATATAAAAGTACTAAAATACTCTTTTATAATTGTTATATTATTGAATTATATATTTTATTCTTATCTTTTTACAAGTACTCGCATAATGAACCATTTCATTACAATCAAAACATCTTACTTATGACCTTTCATTATTTGTTTAAGAATTACTATAATCATTTTCATTATAGTCATGAGTTTGATTTCCAAACATAAAACATCTAAAAACATCATGATTTTATATTAAATTCAATAATATTATTTTTAGAACACTTATTAAACATTTGGAAATATGATTTTCTTACCGTTGGATTTCCTTGATTGGTGTTTCCCATTTTCCTCCCACCTGGATAACTTTTTCTACAAGTTTTCATGGGACACGTGATCATTGAAAACCCCTATTTATAACTTCTTTACTCTTAAAAAAAATTTATCAAAACTTTTAAATCTGCAATAATATAATTACATTTGATATATTTGCTTCTATATAAAGGATAACTAATTAACTTTATCATCAATTTTCCATATACAATTTGGTGCATACATTTCCAAATGAGTGATGTGTATTCATAAGGTACCTTAAAATCTTCCTTATTCTTACTAAACTCAAAAATTTATTTTACATCCTAATATTAAGGACCACAATAAAATATTTCTAATGTAAATTAATTTTAGCTTCATCTAATTCAAACCAATCAATATCTTCACATTCTCTGGTATTCTAAATCGTTGAACACTACTAATCGACTTCACCTTAAAAATGGTAAATAGAAATATATTAATTATGATTTTATAAAACACAACAACTTTTAATATATTTCTCAATGTTGTAACCCATCATAAAACTACTAAAGGTTCAGATGATCCACTGAAGGCTGGAGAGAGTTGTTTCATAAAATCATCCTCTATAGGCATGTTACTCTACGATCAACCTGGATTCCCTCTTGTATGGATACACCATAATTTATATCCTATTTAAAAAAATCCATCATAGAAAAAATTTTAACACCCTTACAGTTTATGATTTATTTTTTTAATTAAATTCAATATTCTCGAGTGCATGTGATACACACAACACTCAACTTAAATGAAAATAATCTATTAAAATATTATTTATACACAACCAGTAGAACCTGCACATTATGTTCATTGGTATTAATAGTGATAAATAAATTATTAAAATTATAATCATTATAAATTTATAAAATAAATTAAATGGATATATATTTATTAGAAATAAAATATGAATCATTTGAATGAAAAAGAAATATTTTCTAAAATAGTGTATTTTGCAAAAAACTTGTTTAGTCGCAAATTTCACAAAAAATATAAACTTAATTTTTATAAAATTTATAAAATTTGTTTGATAAAATTAAAATCCTTTTTAAATAATTATACAAAAATTATTTTAGGGTGTTTTTTTAATTTTTCTAAAAAATATCATTTTTTGATGAATACTGAAAGTACCATTTTTATTAACAAATTCCATTCATTTAAATTATTTGAAAAAATAAATTATATTTTAATGGATTTTAATGTAAAATTAGTTTAATAATAATATAATAAATATTATTTAGTTCGTTTTAATCAATTTTATATATAATGTTGACATTAAAACATTCAATTCCTATGATGATTTTCTCTTTTAAAAATCATGTTTTCATCACGTATATGGGTATAATTTTGAATTGGGTTCAACCATATTTGTGAATTGAATTTTTAAAAATGTATTAAATATTGTTAATCATAAAAATTTTATTATCCAATAATTTAGACTTATTTTTTTACCATTATGAATAGTAAAAGTAGATAAACCTAATTACTCCATTTAAGGTAAAACCTGACTTACAGGGATGTTAAATTAAAATTATAAGGATTTTAAATGACATAAAAACATCTAAAAACAAATTATACTGCCATATTTTGGCCTCATAATATATAGATGTCACTAAGTACCAATTTTTTATGGATTTAGTCATGATAAAAACATTGGTGTAATTGATTCTTCTCAAAATTCCATGTGTGTCCTCTCCCCCACTTATAAATGGCCACCCCTATCCTCCCATACTCACAAAAGAAATTCCAATTATTTAAGTTAATACATTACAAAATTAATTCCTTAATATATTAAAAACATTTTATATCCATTGGATTGGTCAATAATCCATCCACGGAAGGATTTTTCTGATAACCTAGAGAAGTTCCTCGAAGAAGTGGAATTGTTCTTAAACTAGTATTTTCATTTAATTTCTTCTTCCACCTCATAAATATATTTTTCAATAATGGTAGTATAATAATAAATTTATATCTTATATAATGATATTTTATTATTTTAATGAAATAATCTATATCCATCTTCACTTCCATTAAATGGGAAATGAAACAGTCGATCGTGTATATGTTGGACTTCTGCCTCGCGAACCGATGCAAATAAATTTTTATCACCACATTTCAAGGATGAATATAATGATAAATTTAGCACATTTATAAGATATTTATTGTATTATTATTCATTTTTATGCATAGTATAACATATAACTTCTTACTTTACATTCCATTTATAATATGATGATGTCAGTCATGTTTACAGTGGGATTGTCGCCTCATGAAGGGATGTTATTCATTTTTCACTAATGTTTTACCTTGAATGTAATAATGATAAATTTAATTAATATATGTTATATATATATTTGGAATTATAAAAAATCTAAAAAATAAATACCACACACTATCCATTACCATATCTCTCGTTAAGGGAATGATATCATCACTCATGCGTACGTACGACCTACCATCTCCATGAAGCGTTGTGAATCATTTTCAATGAAATATTTTTAGAAAGGGTTTTAATAATGTATATAATGATTATATATAATATTTATGAAACTATTATAATTTTTTATATTATTAATTTATATCCTATGTACTTGAACATTATCTTTAATGACAAAACATGAATTAGAAAACAAGGTGATTTACACCTGAAATAATGAAAACAATGAAATATTATTAACAAACAAGTATTATAATTTTATAATAGTATCATATATGATATTATAAATATAACCATGGTTAATTTTTAAATTATTAATATTAATAAAATAATAATACATGAGGTTAAATCATATTCTATTAATGGAAAGTGTAAGGTAAAGAACATTGTCTCAATTTCCATTCATTGAGTCATATTTTAATGTTATGCAACAAATTTCCTTTTTATGGTGTATGAAATGAACCTTTTATATATAATATCATGAATCCATAATTCTTCATTGTTTTTTAATTTTCAATTTTATTTATTTCATCCAAGGGTATTAGACATAAAATTCACAAAAAGGTAATGAATTTCATATCTCATTTCATTTTTATTGGGTTATATTACTTATTCATTATCGATGATATTATTAGACTATATATGCAATGAATGATCATTGTATTTTGTTATATTTACACTTTTTATGTGGATTTATATTTTATACACCTAATCTATTTATTAATTAATTCTGACTCCAATATTATTATCTGTATGATATTTTGTCTGAATTTCCATTTCATCGAGACATATTTGTTAAGATGCACTTATTTATATTTTTGAGTATATATACTTTCCATTTAAAATATTTAAAATTAATAAATAGTTATTCATTACTATTAATGTGTTGTTTCATGTTATATTCATCAAAGGGTTATAATTTAAAAGTTACCAAAGTGGTAAACATTGTAGTACAATCTAAGTTTCGTTGATAATTATTTACTTTCTCTTGAAATAATTACTTTATTGTGATCATTTTACTTTGACATTACATTTATATTAAATATATATATATTATTGTATTATGGATATGAATATTATCTAAATATTATAACATGTTTACGTATGGTGTTTACTTTGAATATTATTTGATTAATTAAGCAATTATTAAAAAAAACCTTCAGCATTACTCAATTTAGATATTTTATGACAGATCATATTAATTCTTGAATTAAATTGATTATTTGATATATGAATAAGAATTGGAACTTGAATATGTGGGTTGGTCCAAGTTATAGATACCCCATCAATGATTTGATAGGTCACATGAGACAAATTAGTTCGTCAAATAAGATGGGATTTTCTTAGTTGTTTTAAATGCTCTTATGAAAGGAATTGATGGTTGAGGTATCATGATTCCTTAGATAATTATGTACAATTATTAAGAAGTTAGTTCATTAATAATTTAGTAATTATTATTATCTATGATATTTGTGTTATGATATTATCTTCAGATACATTTCATTCTCAGTTTATTGATTAAATGGATTGGGTTTTCAAGCATTTAAGTTGACATATTGATTATGTATTATCCAATTATGATATTCAAGTTTTTTAATAAATGGAATGTGTGTTTATTTATTTAAATTTCTATATAGACTATTCCTTATTAATTCATGATTGTTTTCATTGTATGTAACCCTTAAATAGAGTTTTAGTGCCCCCTTATTTTATTTTCATTCCCTATGATATGAATAATAACTCTTAAAAGAGTTCAAGGACAATAAATGTTTTTTATTAATATATTTTTTATTTTTACCTATGTAAAATGTTTATCATGAATGTATCTGGTTCTCTAAAACTATTATACTAATTAGTCCTTTGGGATTTTAACCCTTGTATCTATGCCAATTTAATAAAGTAGTCACCAGATCTAGGTTACTAGAGTCAAGGTAATTAAAAAAACTGAACTTTTCTAATTACCCATTTTCAAGGTTACTAACTTTGAAGGATATTATACTCTTAGTTACATCCTAATTCAACATCAATGTTTCCATGATTGTAAATTATTCTGACCATATATAATTTTGATTAATTAATATGGTAATCCAAAAATGAAATATTTTGATTCACATAACTTTTAATTTCTAAAAGGTACCTGATTACATTATCCTAACCTCTATACTTTTATAATCTTTTTTCTATGATACCAAATATAATTTCCCAACCCTTATTCTATCCATAATTAAAAAAAATTCAAGAATTAATTTTTTTGTATTCCTAAAGTTCTATTCATGTTAATTGTTTTATAGAATCATTTAATTACTCTTATATAAAAACTCAAACATTATATGTTGTAAAACACCTTTTAGTATCCATTTTCCCCAAAATAGATGACTTTAGAATTAAAAAATGTTCTCTTTTCCTTAAAAATATTTAGTATTTTAGACTTAATTTTTTTTAATTCTTAGTCATCCTTAAAATCTATGAAAAAAATTTAAATATTGGGATGAGGATTAAAATATAATTAACTAAAAAAATAAATATTTTATTCCATTTTAAATCCCTGATTTCATAAAATAGAGTTTTCCTTTATGATAATAAAATTTGATCTCAAATGATCATTTATTTACACATAAGATCAACATTTTTTCTCAATGTTTTTCATAAAACTCTTTATATAAAAACATAAATGAATATAATACTAATGAGTTTTTCTTATAAAAAATTAGAATCCATTAATATCCTTTTTTATTTAAAACATACCTTTTACCTTAAAGGGGCATAATAATGCCTTTTAAAACAACATACCATTTAATTACCTTTTTAAATCAAACAATTTTCATGAAAAATCATTAGAATTCATAGAAATCCTTTTATGTTCCATGTGGGATCATATTCACCAAAACCTTATAGGAACCCTTATATAAACCCTTACAAGGTGAATAGAATATACAGTTTAATTTCAATACATTTCTTTAGAGAACATAGTCATTACACAATGCATTAGAGAGATAAATAGGCATAAGCAATAATTAGAGCTACATCAGTCTCACCCATCAATTATTAACAATGAAAAAGGGATATAAAATTCCTAAAACACATAAAATATTCCATTTCCATCAACAATATCCTAAATAAAAATATAATTTTTAACAGATAAATAAATCTTTTCTGGATATCGAAATAATCTTTTAATTTAAACTATTTTTTAAAATATCAATAAAAAATGAAAAAATATTATTTCTATAAAAGAAATAAGGAATCATGTAATTTAATCCAAATATATTATAATTCGTATATCATTGAGAAATATATTTATATTGTGTATGTTACAATAGATCATTCCTTTTTATTCTTTTCTAAAACATTCTATATAAATCGGGAAAAAATAATACATTTGAAAACATTAGAAATAAATTCAGAAGAAACTTTAAATTTCCTTCATAATTAAATTTTATCAATTTATATAAATTTATAAAATAATTTTCTGAATATATACATGAAATAAAATTATTTTTGAAAAAAATATTTAAAATGTTTAAAAGGATGTTTTTAAGGTAATATGTCCCTTACCTCGAGCCAGACTCATTAAATACAGTTTTTATCATCATGACTAATAATAATGTGTTAATTTTTTATTTATTAATAACCTTTTTAAAAATATTTATTATTTTTATCTTATTTTTTCCCATATTATATATAGTATTTTAATCATTTAAATTCACATCATATGTTTGGACGATATTCAACTCATATGTCTAAAATGACTTTGGTTAGATTACAATGGACGAAGTGAATATTATTCCATCATTTATAGAAAAATAATATAATTATCATTTTTATAAATTTATTAAACATTTAAAACCAACCATGAAATAAGATTTTTATAAATGAGTTGTGTTTCAATCTTGGAGATTGTGAAAGTAATATTTTACCTATAACTAATTATTATTATATCATAAATATAAACTTATTTATTTAATATATATATATATAGCATCCATGTGAGGTGATTGTGAAAAACGAATCACCTAGCTTCATAGAGGTTGAAATCCTTCCATATACACGAAAAAAATTATTATTTTTCAATAGATGGAAAGGAAAGAAATTATATTATATATTATATTTCTCGAATTATAAATATTTCATTAATAACATATATATATATATATATATATATATATTATCTACATCATTTTAACCATCCATGAGAAGCGGTGATGAAAAATGAATTACAACGGTTCGCAAGGAGGTAATTCAGTGTACACACGATCGATGGTTTCATTTCCCATTTGATGGAATAAATAGATGCATATAAGTTATTACATTAACATTAAAATATCTCAATATGTATTAGATATTAGTGTTTTTAATTTATATTGTATTAATAAGAATTAAAGGAGGAAGAGGATGTAATAAAATTAAAATGCTCGATTTAAAACCATACTTCATGGGAAAACCTATTTAGGATTATTCATATAGCCAAAAAAGGTGGTTTTTATGATCCAAATTTTCCTCTAATATGTGGGGAGTTATTTAGGAAGTATATTAGTGTAGTTATTATTAGAAAAAACGATTTTAATGTGTGGATAAATGAAGAGAGGTGGTGTCCTTTTATAAGGAGGGGCATACATGGAATTTTAATATAGATTTGAATATATTAATTTATAACTCAATAAAAATGTATAAAAAGGTGAAAATTTAAAAATATGAGATGATATAGGGTATAAGTTTTTCTATAAAAAAATTAGATAATTTTATAGGTCATTTTTACCCTTATATTTTTAGTGTAACCCCCAACATACCTATTTTTACCTTAACCATGGTAACCAATTATTACTTTTTTAACTATTAATAATGAAAAAAATTAATTTTATCTTTTATCTAATATGAATTATTTTAATTCATATATTTACCCATTTTCTAAAATTAAATTAAACTATGTTGTAGAA
The DNA here is from genome assembly GCA_963277665.1 of Viscum album. NCBI lineage: Eukaryota > Viridiplantae > Streptophyta > Magnoliopsida > Santalales > Viscaceae > Viscum > Viscum album. The sequence continues at coordinate 170,330,649 of OY728119.1, read as the reverse complement.
TTTAATTTATTATTAAATCCACAAAATACGATAAAGAGTAATGTTCTAGATAAAATTACTTCTTCATTTTAAAACACATTTATAAACAAATGATGCTCAAAATTCATTACAAATACCATATTTAGATTATTTATAATAAAATATAACTAATTTTACTTTAAAATAATTATATAGAAAAAAAACTTTGTAAATGCATGAAATGAAAAGAAAAATTTTAATAAAATTAATTATTTTTCAATATTCATTGACAAATATAACATTTCTTGAAATTTATTCTAAAAACCCCTATGATAATTTTTTCATGATAAATTCATAAAAAGAATATTTTAAAAAAATAATTAAAATTCGATATTTTTTAAATTAATCTTTAAAATAAAACTATATAATACAGAAAACATTGGTTACAATTAAATTTCTTAAATTTTCATTAAACAATTACTTAATATTATTATAGTGAATATAAATATATAAAATATAATTAATGATTATTTATAAGGTATGGAATTTATTTACATGTTACATTACTTGGGTAGGTACATCAATCATGTGTACTTGATTTTGATAGATCATGGGAATATTATCTTCTATTGGTGGGGGTTTTTTATAATACAATTTCTAGTCATCAACCCATCTTAAAATATTTAAAGTGTTGTATAGTCAACCATTCTAGTAGAAATTATGTTTGGATGATATTGGTGAGATGAATTTTTTAATACCTGGTTTGGTGAAAGGGACCATGTGTTGAGTTTAAATAATTTATAAGCATAGGATTTTATCTTATATTTGGTTAGAGATGTATTTTAATTGTTAACAATGACCCTTAACAACTGATTCTATTAGACATTTTTCATGATAGTTACTCCTAGATTGTAAAATCAGTGGATTAATATGTATGGTATATTTTTCCCTTGAGTTTTAGTTAATTTTTGAAATCATTTTTTATATTGGTGAAGTGGATTTCAATTTGGAAATTACACAATGGTATACTTTTATCTATAACATTTTATATATTTTTTACTAGACAATATAAAACTAATCCAAATAATATATTGAATTAGATGATATATTAGCTCAATCTTGGTTTATCATATATTGAGATTCATATTTGGATTATTGATCATAGATATAAGATCCTCAAATGATGGAGTATTCAATTGGTATAGATATTATGGTAGAACATAGTGATCAAGGATGAAATGTTGGAGAGGGAAGATAGCATGTAGTATATTTGGTTAAATATTTTTTATGGTGAGAGTTTATGGTTAATTTTTTGTGTTTTCAAAATCATATAGTTGAAAAAATTATAATTCTGTAACCTTGAAATGTGTGTTTGTTTTTTACATTTTGGATAAAATTAAAAAGCAATATTGATATTTTAGGGGATTTACATATCTTTTTGGCATTAATTTTTTTTCAATATAGTGTTAAATGATATTATAAGTTTATTTTTATAAAATATTTTGATTCAAAATGGGTTTTTATCTTAGGGTTCATTTTTAGGGGAATCGGGGTTTTAAGGAGAAGTTAGGATTGGTTTTACTATGGCAGACGGATAAGTCGTATAGTCTTAGAGGACAAGGATTCTTGGTTGGAAGGTGGGTAAAAATCCATGATCTACAACACTGTTATTGAGACCATGAAATAAGAGAGTTTCACTAAGGTTAAGTTACCCATATACACCATAAACCAAATGAATCACTTAAAAATTTCCACATTATTATCTAAATATTTTTTTGGTGTTTCCCTGGGAATACTATGGTGATTTTGAGGACTCCAATTATCTATTTAAAGGATTACGGGTGTAGATGAATGTTTTGGATTCAAATATTATGTAAAATATTGATCTATTATCTCCTTATGGAAAATAACTCATTTTATGCTTCGGATCCAATCATTGGGATATCAAATACATGGATCCCCATGATTCTATTATGATTAACCATTCAGTATTATATGAATTTTATAGCTCCACCCATTTGAATGATTGGGGATATTTTATTTTGGTGAATTCAAGAATAATGTCTATAGGGTTTTGGTTTTCAGACCTTTTATATGTTTAAAAAAAATTATTTTTATTGTCTATTTATTATGAATAAAATTTCATTTTAGTATTATTCTGTGTATGGGAAAAATATTTTTTTAGAACGGTGATATTGGTATAAAATGAGTTTTTTATATTTCAAGGTAATCATATATTATAATTTTCAAAAATTGATATGGTACTTTTCAAATTTATTTGATTTTTATTATAGAACGACTGATGTTTGATTTTATTCTACTCAATTTTTTGTGGTTTTTGGAAAAACAATTCTTTTCAGAAAAATATAATTTATGAAATTATTGGGAGAGGGTTTTATTTTTTATAATTTTTTTGATGTTTATGATTTGGATATTTCATTCACTAGGGTGTTCATGTTTGGAAAATGATTTTTTATGAGATCCATTTTGAGAAATCTAAGCTTCATCTAGGGTAAATTTGTGACATGGTGAGTGTTAAAAAAGGATATCAATGGTTGCGTTAACATGGGGATAGGATTCCATCCCATGGTTTCGGGTTTGAATATCTGAACAGTTACACATGGGGGAATAGATTGAGTGATGACACTATTTTTTATGTGAGAGTACTAATTTATACCATATGTCTAGATAGTTCTTGATTGATTAATTTATACACTATATATGAAATAACATGAGGTTATTAGGGAATTGGGTAGCTTTCATTGTTTTTTGAAAAACATTGAGATTCCATTAGATTGAGAGAAGAAATAGTTTTCATATATTTTAAGAAAATGAGATGTTCTAGGAAAATGATTTCCTAGGAGATAAATAATTTTTTATAAATAATTTTGAAATTAAATTTTTTATTTTTTATTTACATAAAATATAAAATTTTAAAATGAGTTGTAATTATTATTTTTAATAACTTATTTATGATTGGTTTGAAAAAATAAATTATTTTAGTTAGAAAGTTTGTTTTATTTAACATTAAATTGTATTTATTCATTGGATTTTTGAAAAATTGTATTATATCGAGGATTTTATGGGTATAGTATTAGGTTTATAATAAAACCAACATGTGTACTTTGGTGTAGATATAAACATGATTGGTATTACATTAGTAAAGGGTTGGGATTTTTTATTCATTAGTGATTAGATGTAGATTCACATTAGATATATCAAGGAGGCATTATTAACCCAATGTTTGGGTGATGGTATTTGTTTTCTATCAGCATGTGTTTTGTTTATTTTCCATGGATATTGGTGTTATAAAAGTGATATATTATGTACAAATGAGTCCTTTTGTTTTATGTTTTATGGGAAAATCATTCCCCAAATGTTCTAATTTAATCCTCATTTCTTGTTGGTATCCTAGTGTGATTGTAAAATATTCTTAAGGCTATGTGGAATCCAAAATTTGGCCTTGGTATTTTGTTTTTAGGTTGGTGGGGGTGGGGGTTACATAATATTTAATTTATGTATTTTAATTAGGAGGAGACTCATATAAATATTTTTTCTAATGGTTAAAATCTATAATAAATTTGAGCTTTAAATAAATATAAATATAGTTTAACAAAATTTTATATTATTTTTATTTTATTTATTTGTTGTGATATTCCACACTATAATTTAAAATTTCATTAAAATCAATGTGAATGTGTTTTGGGGAAATATAATGGTTTGGGTCAAGTAGTACATTTTCATGTCCATTGTTATTCAGATAATATTTTTTGGTAATAATTGAATAAAATAATTATATGTTTCATTGATATTTTGAGGTTTAATAAATATTAGAAAAGAAAATTGAGGATGATTTATAATTAAGTGGAGTTTTTTTAGTGTATTCTAGGAAACTAAATAATTTTTTTTCTAAAAATTAATTGTTTATCATTGTCATCATCACAAAGTAATTGATTTATTTTTCAATAAATTATCCAAAAAAATTTCCTTTATATATGTTTGGTGAAAACTGAAATAATTAGAAGAGTCCATATAATTATATAAATACATAAATACATTATGATATATATGAGTCAAATATTTTGTTAAAGGTAAAATAACTCATGAGTTATATTCATGATTTATGTTGAATGGAGTATGATTACAACACAAATTTTACATTAAATGACTCATGTACAATTAAAATTTACCCATAAAAAATGAAAGTGATATGCATATGACACATCAAAAGAGAAGATAATTTCATGTGTGACTCATTATAAATAATTCAAAACTGACTAAGGATTTATAAAGGCAATTATCATACATATAAGTAAAAGTATATTTCATATAGAAAGTCAAGTCTCGCATATAGAAGAGGGAATCATGTGTATGACTCATTGAGTCACATAATAATATTGGTGAACTATATACATTATATGAGTCATAAATAATATTTTAACTTCAACCCACTCTATATCAAAGTGATCACATGAAAATAATATCATATTTAAAAATCCATTTTCTCAGGTGTCATACTTATAGATGAAATAATATACAACATCTATATGTATGATTAAAAATTAATAAAAAAATTAATTAAAGGAACTAATTTAATTATTTTAATTCCACATGATGTGAACATAATTGGAAATAATGATAAGACTATTAATAGGATAATTGGAAGAAGACAATGTTTGAGTAAATTAATGTTTTTTAAATTAGTGTTAGTGGTTAGATATAGTGATGCCGAATAATTTTATTATAAAAAAAATATTCCTTAAAAATATAATAGTTTTAGGAAATATTATTGAAAAAATAGTAAAATATATTTATAATGGTTTTAAACCAGACATATATTCCCACTATGTGATAATTTTTATGTTATAGAAGATTTGTTTTTCCTTTTTTAAAATGTAATATTTTTATCATGACAAATTAATCTAAATACTTTTATTAAGTACATCAAAATATTTTTCTATTTAGATTATTTTTAAAAAAATTGATTCTAATCCATTATAAATTTTTGGGATATAAGTTAATAGACTTGAGGTTTCTTGTAAAGGGTTTAAAGATATTACTCACCCAGTTTTAATACATTATATGGTAATAGTGCATTTATGTGTTGTGGGGTTGTCCAAATACATCATCAAAGTTGGCATACACATTTGGAAAAAACATTGAAAAATATTTCACTTATTATACAGACATTATTTGTAGTATATATGATCTAATATTAAGAATTAAAATGTAATAATGAATTTAAAAAATGATAGATATTGGTTTGAATTTTTAAAAATTTGAGTCAATAAATAATAAATAATTCACCCTCTTTTGGTGATCCTCATGAGACCCAATGAAAAACATAGTCTCCCTAATAATACTCCAAGGGTATCTGTCTCCTCCTAGTATATGATATTTTCCTACTCGGTGCAGTCCTTATCTGGTCCTGGATGATCTGCACATTTTCAATAGAAGCTCATACCAACTCTGGACCCCTGAGTGCTGACTCCCCTAGGTTTGTCTAGCATAGAGGTGATATGCATTCCCACCCATACACAATCTCAAATAGTACCATGATAATGGTGGAGTGATTGGTATTGATTTATGAAAACTCAACCAGTGGTCAGTGTTCCTTCTAAATGCATCCAAAGTCAAGTACGTAAGCACAAAGAATGTCCTCTAGGGGTTGTATGGTCTGCTCCATCTGACAATCTGTCTGGGGGGGAATACTATGCTCAAGCACATCTGAGTCCTGAACACAACCTACAATCCATTCCACAATCTGGATGTAAAGAGTGCATCACATTTTGAGATGATTGTCAAAGGAACCTTGTGCAACCGCACTATCTCCTTGACAAAAAGGAACCCCAATACCTATACTGATACCAGCTCCCAGATGGGTAATAAGTGATCCGACTTGGTGAGTCGGTCAATGATCACCTACATAGAATCATGGACCCTAGACAAGCATGTTAACCCCATCATGAATTCCATGGAGATACCATCCCACTTCTATTCGGGTACATCATTTCAATGTGACAAGCCTACTAGAACCTAATGCTTGGCCTTCACTTGCTGATAAGTGAGGCATCATGAAATAAACTCTAGCACCACATTCTTCATCCCTCACCACCAGTACTGATGTCATTGGTCATGGTACATCTTCGTCACACCAAGATATACCACCAAATGGGATGTATGGAACTCCCTCAATACCTCCTCCCACAAAATCATTGGTTCTATAGTTCTTCCTCTAAAAAGGATGATGTTCTCCACACCTATTGAAAATCCATCAGGAGATTGTCCTAAGGATAGCTGAACACGTGAGGACTCATAGTCAACATCCATAAAATGTTCCTCCCTAAATCATTTTAAGAGTGGGGGAGTGATAGTCATTGACTAAAGGTAAGTTTCTCCATCATCATCCAAGAAGGATAAATGCATTGTGTCTAGATGCTTTATCACCTCACTCAACATCTATAAAACAGACATCCTATTGAGTGTGTCTGCCACCACGTTCACCTTCCAAGTAGTATAGACAATCTGAAATTAAAATTCTTAGAAGAAATCCATCCATCGCTGTTTTTTCATGTTCAGATCCTTCTATGAGAAGATATATCTGAGAATCTTGTGCTCGGATTAAATAGTAAATTTTTCACCCATAAAGTAGTTCTGCCAAATCATAACGGCAATGACCACTGATACTAACTCTAGGTCATGGTTCACATAGTTCTTCTCATGCTACCTCAACATCCATGAGCCATAAGTGATCACTGATCTCTTCTACATCCGGATACAACCTAATCAGGACCTTGATGCATTGTAGATGACTACATACATAACTCCCACTTCTGGTAGTCTCAATAAGGGGCACTCGTCAGTATCCTCCTCAGCTTATGGATACTCTAATGGACCATCTATGTCCACAAGAAGGGAATTCCATTATGTGTCAAGGATGATAATGTTTCTGCTTTTTTGGAAAATTAGATCACGAACCTCTGGTAGTATCAAGCCAACCCTGAGAAACTCCACACCTTAGTCATGCTCTTGGGTGGATCCCTAGAAAACACCGACTCTATCTTCACCTGATCGACTACAACTCCAGCCTCTGAGATGAAGAGTCCTAGAAATTTGACCTCCTGAATCCAGAACCGGAACTTCAAGAGTTTACCCAAAAGTTGGTGCTCTCGGAGTGTATCTATAACTATATGTAGGTGCGTAGAGTGCTCTTACTCTGAAACTGAGTACACCTAGATGTCATCAATGAATACTCTCATGAAACAATTGTTGTAAGGTTAGAAGATCCTATTCATGAGTCCCATAAACACTGATGGGGCCTTGTTCACACTGAAAGGCGTCACCCAAAACTCATACATCCCATACCAGAACCTAAATGTTGTCTTTTGTAAGTCAGCATCCCATACCCAAAGCTGATTATAGCCTAATTTGAGGTCAATCATCAAGAACCACCTCACCCCCTTCAGCTCTTTGAAGAGGTCATCAATCCTCAGGAGTGAATACTTATTCTTTACAATCACTAGGTTCAAGTGTTAAATGTCTACACATAGCCTCTAGATAATTTCTTCCTTCTTAGAAAACAACATTGGGGTAGCCCATGGTGAATCGTTGGGTCTCATGAATCCCTTCTCCTAAAAGTCCTAAAGATGTACCCTCAACTCCCGAAGCTCTGTGGGAGCCATCCGATATACCAGTATGGATATCAGTGTCGTCCCAGGGTACAGGTTGATGCCAAAGTCTACCTCTCTATGAGGTGGCAGTCCTAGAACATCCTTAGGAAATACATATTCATACTCTTCCACCACTACAGGAAGGCTTGGACTTCTCTCTTCCACTGCACCAAGAGTGAGGCTAGCCAACTGGTGGGTGAATGGATGCACCCTCCACCGAGAAAGTCCATCCTATGCTGAAAAATTTACCTTCTCACCGGTGAAGGAAAACATGGTCCCATCCTCACAGACACACTACACTTTGTGCTTAAAATAGTCAATCTGATCATGGAATATGGCTAACCATCCTATACCCAAGATGACTTCATAATTCCTCGACACTAGTACTAGGATATCCCATCCAAAGCTCTCAACTCCAAGAGTAAAATCATGCTACTGGAACAAGTGTTTAATCATCTAATCCCCTCCCGTAAGAGTTTATAATCATAAGGATTGAGCCAACGGATCCACTAGAATCTTCAACACTCGAATGAGGTGTATGGAAAAGAATGAGTAACTGCCACCTGTGTCTATAAGAACTGTAACGAATATGGAGAAGACATTTATTGTACTGCAAATCACCTCTAGAAAATCATGGTTGTAGGCCTCCATAACCTTAAGCTGACCTCACCCATGTCCGCAAGCTCCCTGAGACCATGGTGGAACACCCAGGGGTGGTGGAGGTAGTACCTTGAACCGTCATCCACAACCTACCACTCGGCCTGCTCCCCTACCACATCTTTCACCCTGCGGAGCACTGCGCTCAATCCTTTGCCTCTACCTTGGAGGTCCATCGAACTTCTACTGATCATGTACGTGGAAGGTCAGGAATTCACGAGCCATGCATCCCTGCCCACCGCACATGAAGCACAACCTGGTTTCCTTCTGACTCCCTCTACTCTGGGATCCTCGTACTACCAACCATGAGTCCTAGGGTCACCTCTTGAATGACCTGGCCTACTTGGGACCTATTTCTGTTATCTGATGCTCACTTCTGTAGAATCTACCACCTAATGTCTGTTGGTGGCTCTGGTTGTTAGTTTATGATCTACTACAAAGCTATCTACAAGAAGGGATCCTCCAGCACTCCATCCTAAGTGGTGATGTTGAGAGACACCATGGATGTCCTAATATCCCATCTGAGTCCCTTTGAAATGGTCCATGCCCTGAATAAAGAGACTTGCACCATGTATGTGGAGTAGCAAGAGAGGTCTATAAACCTCACAGAGTACTCATCTACTGACATGCTTCCCTACTGTAGATGAATCATCTCATGTATTCGAACTGAGTGCAAGGTCTTGGGGAAGAACTCCCCCCAAAAAAGCTGCCCAATGTCAACCTAAGAGACGGTATCCTCATCATGTTACTAGATGTACAAGATCCACCTTACCTCTTCCAATCCCTATAGAAGGCTCACAATAAACATCAACATCTACTAAAGTGGTGTTCTCACTATGTGGATGACCCGTGTCACTCCCTCTAGCCAGTCCTCGGTGACCTAAGGATCTGTCTCTACCCTAAAACTGGGAGGTCTCTTTCATTGGAACATGTGCAAGGCGCTAAGCCCATACGCATACTGTATCGGGAACACCGGTCATAACTGCTTATCAACTCGTGGTGGAAACCCTGGTGTACCACCTATTGGAGACATCTCTAGCACTGGTTCTTGAACCGATGCCTCATTGCTAGGTGGTTTGTCCACACAATCATGCATCATAATCTGAGATGGTCGTTTGCATGGAGGTATCCATATAAAAATCAAGATGTGCCAAATTTAGAAGATTAAAAATGGTGAGATAACTCTTATTATTGAAAATCACAGTGAGACACTTATGAAACCAATGTTTTCATGTATAAATATAAAAAGATGAATTCAAGTTCCTAGTGCATGGATATATCATACGCCGCACTAACAATGGACTCCCCAAATCTGAAAGTTGAACTCGAAACATTCAACACTATTTCCCAAAAAAACAATAGAAATTAGGTCTTTATGGTAGAACCAACCACCTCTGATACAACTTTGTCATGACTTTTCCCCCGGGGCCCATGCAATGACATACCCCAAGCCCGCCTCCCAAAGGCTAGGGGTTGGCGACTAGCGTCGAAGGATTCAACCTGCAAAAGGGATCTATTTTCCTGAGTACCTGTATGAATGCACACATAACCACATCCCATGGATAGAAAATTAAAACAAGAATACCACTATAAATAACCACTGATTACAAGTACAACTGAATGTAAAATGGTCCAGAATACAAAACCAACAAAAAACTAACTTCAAAACAAGAAGTTCAAAAGAAACTCTAGATAGTCATTCGCTAAAAACCCCAGTTGATGGCTGAGTATATATTAGCTGCTGGAAGTCATTGATGCATGCCCCACCTGCTTGGTCTCACTGGACACCACCGGTTCCTGGGACACCATGTCCTCTATCAAGGCGGTGGTTGTCTGCACAAGACAAAACATGTGTGGGAAAAGATCGTGAAGGGGTGAGTAACAATATACTCAGTAGGGGACCCAAAAACAAAAAATAATGACCACAAAGCAATCTATAAACACACCAAGATGCTTCATCACTATACATGATAACTCAAAAAAGGCATATTATAGATTAGGAAAGTAATACCATCAGTCATAACGTCAAACACCTCGCATATGGGAGAAATCTTCAATTAGTATAGTGGGAAATCTAGGTCACATAGAATATGCTCCCCACTAACCTAAGACTATTAAGGTACTCATCCTTGATGAGTAAATTGTGAATTATGGGTCACAAAAAATCTTCTCCCCACTATGGGCAGGTTGGGTCACACAGAAGTCGGTCCCACTATGACCATACAGAGGTACTCCTCCTTTCGAGTACCATGGGTATGTCGGGTAACACAAAATCCACTCCCTACCATGAGCCTTCCAAGTCACACAAAATTTTCTTCTGACTAGTCCATAGTATCTGATCCAAATAGGTTCACTCATCAAAAAATCTATAAATCTCAGCCAACCATAGGGTTTCCATAGATAGTGCTCTTGATCTCGAGAGAACCTCTCCCCAAGCCATTTGTCGAATTTAAAGTTCCATTAAATCCTCCATAGAGTATTACAGTAGATCTTTGTCATCACGAGGGTTCTAATTTCTCAAAAATCTCTTCAATAAGACATTTGGTTTTCTTGTTATGGGTTTTTTTTAAAGGAGCTAATTAGGTCCGAGACCAGTCCGATCTGGCATGGTGTCCATCAAAATGACTTGGTTCTGCTGACCTGACATGGAACCAGCCCGGCCAGAGTACACCTCAGCCTGGTCCATTGGACCATTGGTCTGGCCTGATGGGGTGGCCCATGACCTACCCGGATGCAAAGTGTCTCTGGGTGTGTCACCCTGTGCCCGACATAGTCTAACACTTTTTCTCTTCGCATGTGGTCAGAGACCGCGTGAAACCTAGAGATGGGATCTGTGGTTGTAGGTATCTCAACCAATGCTTCCCGTGCCAGCCGTGGTGCTCCTCTCGGCCTGCCATTGTGGTGAAGCACCTCTAGATTATGGCCATCACCACGGGCCATTGGGTCTGCACCGGTAGTCTTTTTTTCACATTGCTTGTAATTTCGGCCACCATGGGGTGTCTCATTCCCTATGAAGACTACAAAATTTTCTTTCCCCCAATTTGAATGCTCAGACATGAAGGATGCACAAGAAGAGTGGCTTGTTCCTTGTTCGTGTCACCCCACACCCTCTTCTTTAGAGTTTTAAAACATGGGGAGGTTTGGGGAGGATGTACTTTCAATAATAAATTAACCCCGAATGGAAATCCCATTAAAAATCAACCTCTCACAAGAATAGATGATCTATAGTCAAACATGTTGTTGGGTTGATCCGCATTCATCATTTTAGAATAAGAATGGGGAAACCTATAAAAACATACCCCTACCTTTACCAACGTTTGTCGTTGAAGCACTCTGCCACTAAGGATTGATTCTCTGTTGGAATTCCTCACTTACCAATTATGTTCTTCATAAATCATTGACATTTCTAGTTATCCTACAGGTGTTCATGGTTCATTGTAGGAGTGTAATTTCACCATAGGTTCATCCAAGGAAAATTCCACCAACTAATTTCCCCAATATGTTAATTAAAAGAAAACATGTCCCAACATATTTGTTACACTGGGACGTCAGGTTTTTATGTTGTTTAAATTATGAAACAATGTATCTATTGTGCTGCAAAAAAAAGATCCATTAAGAAGCTTCATTTAATGAGCCTCTTCATTACACCGTAGCACCATCGTCCATGTTTAAACGGTGAGAAATGAAAATTAAAATAAGTTTTTTTATTATGTTATTATTTTTTGAAATGTCTGAAAATTAAATTTTCCATCTGACCCTTTATAGTAAAAGTCATTTCCTTCCTAGGTAAATATCGGCATTCCGAGTTCAATGGTTCACTCATATTTCCTATCCGAGAAATATTTCAAATGTTATAAAAACCTTCTTGAATTGTTACTTAAATGAACTTAAAAAAAGTTCAAAATTCCATTGCAGACTCACCAGGCCTTGAAATCATGTACCGTCAAAGCATTTGGTCTCAAAATAATTCCCTAAAATTTAGTAGATAACTTATATGTAAATTAAAAGAAATTAAATTATCCCCACCTTAGGTATTTACATCCAAAAAATCCAAAACAAAGGCTAATAAAACAAATGGGGGTACTGATCATGAATCTGAGCCTACCACTCCAATGTGAACTCCTAGAGCTTTCGGTGCTACCACTGAACACACTCCAAAGAAATCAACCATCCACGAAGGACCCACTCCTATAGATCCTCTATCTCCATTATAACTTTTCAAATGTTTCATCATCGTCAATGTCTTTCACACCCCTAGTCGATGATTTGTGATGAGTCATGCAGGTACCTCCTCAAATGGGACACATGGAAAACATCATGCACACTGTGTATCTGTGAGGGAAGATCTAGGTTGTATACCACCTTGCCAACTCTACTAAGGATCTAGAAAGGTCTGATGAACCTCTGATTACCTTGTCGCCCTGACAAAATCTTTGTAATCCTCTTCCAGTGAGACTCAAAGGAAAACATGTTCACCATCCTCAAACTCCAAGGGTATTTGTCTCATCTCAGAATAATTTTTTTCTTCCTCTATGCAGTTCTTATCCTCTCATGGATGATATGCAGCTTCTCAGTAGTCTCTCATACCATCTATAGACCCATGAGTGCTGACTCCTTTGGGTTTGTCCAGCATAGAGGTGATCTGCATGGATACTGATACATGGCCTCAAACTGGTCCATGTCGATGGTTGAGTGATAGCAATTACTATATGAAAACTCCATTGGTTGTAGGTGTACCTCCCAACTGCGACCAAAATCAATGATGTAGGCATGAAGAATTTCCTCTATGCTCTGTACAGTCTGCTCTTTCCAACCATCTATCTGGGGATGAAAAGCTGTGCAAAATCACTGTTGATTCCTAAACTCCTCCTACAATCCTTTCCATAGCCGGGATGTAAATCACACATCACAGAATGAGACAATATTCGAAGGAATCCTATATAGACACACTATCTCATGGACATAGAGGCTCCCCAATCCATCTACCAATCCCTATCTCTGGATGGGTTGGAAGAAAGTGGAATTGGTGATTCAGTCAACAATCTCTGAAATTCAATCGTGGACTTTGGAAGTGTGTGGTAACCCCATCATGAAGTCCCTAGAGATACCATACCACTTCTATTTTGTTACCTCAAATGGATATTCCAAACTTTTTGGGACTTGATGCATGACCTTCACTTTCTGAAGAGTGAGGCCTCCTAAAATGAAATCTACCACCACTTTATTCATATCTAGCCACCAGTACTGATATCAGAGGTCCTGGTACATCTTCTCCACACCTGGATGTACCACCAAATGAGATATATGGAACTCTCTCAACACCTTCTCTCAAAACATAACAAGTACTATATTTCATCCTCAAAAAAATATGATGTGCTACCCACATATCAAATATCTATCAGGATCCGTTCTTGAGGATATCTAGGAACATCGGACCTCGCACTCAACATCAATAAGTTATGACTCTATGAATCATTATAAGAGTGGGAGTGATAGTCATTGAATAAAGGTAAGATGCTCTATCATCATCTATGAATAATAACTACATTGTGGCAAGCTGCTGCATCACCTCACTCAACAGCTATAAACTAGACCTCATGCTAATCACATCTGCCACAACCTTTCCCTTCCTAGGAGTATAGACTATGTCAATGTTATATTCCTAGAGAAACTATATCCATCTTCATTGTATCAAGTTCAGGTCCTTCTTTGAGAAGATATATCTGAGACTCTTGTGGTTGATATAGATGGTAAACGGTTTACCCCTATATTAGTTCCACCACACCATCAAGGAAAAGACCACTGATGCTAAATCTAGATCAGGGGTCGCATAGTTCTTCCCATGCTGCCTCAACTTCCATGAGCCGTAGGCGATCACCACTCACTCCTACATCCAGACACAACCCAGTCTGGTCCCTGATGCATCATAGAAGACTACATAACCAATGCCCTCTTCTGGTAGTCTCAATATAGGGGTACTCATCAGTCTTCTCCTTAGATCCTTAAAACTCTTCAGAAACTTCTTTGTCCACAAGAAGGTATTTCCCTTCCATTTAAAGGATGATAAAGGTGTTCCTACCCTATAAAAGGTTGGAACAAACCTTTGGTAGTATCCAGGAAACCCCAAGAAACTCTACACCTTTGTCACACTCCTGGGTGGCTCCCAAGGAAGAACTACCTATATATTCACCGGATCCATAACAACTCCAACCTCCAAGATGACGTGTCCCCAAAAGACGAACTCCAAAATTTAGAACTGGCCCTTCAAGAGATTACTGTAAATCTAGTTCTCTCAAAGTGTATCTAATATAATTAGTATTTGTGTATTGTTCTCCCCCTCAGATGCTGAGTACACCATGATGTCATAAATGAAGAACACCATGAAACGATTGGGATAAGGATGGAAGATCTTATTCATGAGTCCCATGAACATTTCTTGGGAATTGGTCATGCTAAAAGGAATCACCAAAAACACATAGTGGAATTACCATCATCTAAAGGATATCTTTGGTATGTCCTCATCCCATACCTGAAGCCGGTGATAGCCTTATTTTAGGTCAATCTTCAAGAACCACCACTCCTACTTCAGTCAGTCAAAGAAGTCATCAATCCTTGGCAGGGGATACTTTTTCTTCATGTTCACCAGGTTCAGGCACCGAAAGTCCATGTATAGACTGAAGTGTTGTATCTCTCGTACCCCTCGTGGTTTAATTTTCATGATCACAATCACTCTCTTTTTTATCTAATCCTGTTTTAAGTGTTTTTGTTGATAGGCAAAAGGTTGCCAAGGAATTGGGCCAAGAAGAACCACAAGTGGACTGATTTTCAGTCCACCGGCCAACCGGTGGATGACCACCGGCCAACCGATGGAGCCTGGACAGAAGGCATCCTTCTGTACAGACCACCGGCCAACCGGTGTCCCACCACCGGCCAGCCGGTGGAACCCAGACAGAATAGTGTCAGCCACTGCCTCAGCACCGGCCAACCGGTGGCCTCCTCACCGGCCAGCCGGTGGTGCCCGAGCCCGAGCCCTCTCTCTTTTCCAAAGCACTGGCCAACCGGTGGCCTAGCACCGGTCAGTCGGTGGAGCCAGTCAAACTAGCCATTGGGCTTTGACCAGACCTGTCCACTTGCCTCCCAACGGCTCCAAAGGCCTCTCCAACGGCTCTGAAGCCTCCCAAAGGCCATTTGAGGGTTCCCACTCTATAAATAAAGGACTAGGAAGCCCTGGAACACTAGAGAAACATACGGAAGCCCACGGGACACATTTTACATCATTTGGCGAACCTCCGGCGGATTGCTTCAAAGAACCCTCACTTGCTCCAACCTTTTTCCACATCCAAGGAGCACCACCATAGAAGCTTGGGAGCGCCCTTCATCAACTCCAATCAATCCTTCAGCACCCAAGACTTCTCCTCTTACGGTTTTTTCATTGATTTATTTATTTTGAGCATCAATTTGGGTTTGTACCTACAAACCCCTCTTTCACTCATCCTCTCTTTGTTTGGGTTTTCACACCACCTTCAAGGTGTGAAGAGGTTAGTCAAGCCTTCCCTTTAAAAGGCTTGAGACATAGGTGAGCTAGCCTTCACCCGTAAGAAGGCTAGTGGGTTCTTGCTCAACCATTGAAAGCAAGTGGGTTCTTGCATAACCATTAAAAGCAAGCTGTAATAGGTTCTAGACTAACCTTAAAGTCTAGTGGGTTTCTTGCTAAAACCATTGAAAATCAAGCGGTAGTAAATCTCTCAATGGTTGAGTTGGGAGCGGAGATGTAGGCTTGGGTTTAAGCCGAACTCCGTTATCAATTTTGTGTCTTGCCTATTTTATTTCCACTGCACTTTAACTTTGATTTTAAATTGTTAATTATTTTTTAAAAGGCAATTCACCCCCCCCCCCCTCTTGCCATCACTTTCCTTTTCTCTGCCCAACAATTGGTATCAGAGGCAAAATTTGAGTAATACCTTCACCGGTTTCAAATTCAATATCCATTGTGATGGCTTCAACTTCTTTCTCCCCCGAAGGCTATTCTTTGGGTCGTGCTCCATTTTTTGATGGAACCGTCTATAACTATTGGAAAACCCGCATGACCACTTTTCTTAGAAGTATAGGTTATCCTATTTATAAAATTGTCATGCATGGTTATTCTCTTTCTTCTCCCGATGAATCCAAATGGACTCAAGCCGATATTAAAAATTTCAATCTTGATGGCAAAGCCATGAACACTCTTCATTGCGGCCTTGATCGTAATGAATTCAATCGAGTTTCCACATGCACCTCATCACATGAAATCTGGAAACTTTTGGAGGTTACCCATGAGGGGACCAACAAATTCAAGGATACTCGATTGGATATGTTCCGTCAAGATTTTGAGTCTTTCACCATGCATCCATCTGAATCTATTTCTGAAATGTTTACATGCTTTACTGATGTTTGCAATGGTAGAAAGTCCCTTGGTGATGATGTGTCTGCAGAAACAATGGTCAAGAAGATCCTTTGGATCCTACCAAGCACATGGGCACCGAAAGTCACGGAAATCCAAGAAGCTAAAGACATCAAGAACATGCCGGTCGAAGAACTCATTAGATCCCTCATGACCTATGAGATCACCATGAGGAGGCAAGCTGAAAAAGAAGGCAAACCGATCAAAGTTCCAAAGAACATCGCCTTCAAAGTTCAAAAAGAAGAAAGCTCCTCCTCATCATCATCTTCCTCTTCAAGCGGCGATTCCGAAATGGAGAACCTTGCCCGCAAGATGCACAAATTCATGAAGAAGCACAAAAAGAAGAAATCCCGCAAGGCTCAACCCAATGAAAATTCCGAGCCCGAGGTAACATGCTACGGGTGTGGAAAGAAAGGCCATTACAAGCCCGATTGTCCACTCAACAAGAAAAAGGCCAAGCAAAAGGAAAAGAAGAAGGCATTCAAGGCCACATGGAGTGATAGCTCCACATCCTCCTCCTCCTCCTCCTCAAGTGACAACCGTAAAAAATGCCTAATGGCATTTCATGAGGTAACCTCTTCCGACTCCTCATCCTCTTGTTCTTCAAATTCTTTCAATCATTTATCCTATGAGGATCTCCAACATGCGAGAGATCAATTGGAGGAAGGTTTTCACGAACTTTCTTCCAAATTTGTTGCTTTAAAAAAGAATTTCAAAAAACTTTCTTCCGAAAAGGAAAAACTTCTCAAAGAAAAGGAGGAGTTGTCCCTCAAAGTCCAAAACCTTCCCGATGTTGATTCTATGGAATTAACAATCAAATATCTAAGGGAATCTCTTGCCAAGTTCACCCAAGGTGAACAAAATTTGACCAAATTGCTAGGTTCCCAACACATATCTAGAACAACCGAAGGGCTTGGCTATTCCAAGAAAGCTTCCTCTTCCCATGCTCCAACAATTTTTGTAAGGTGGAGCTCTCAAAATAAATTTTGTAATTATTGAAAAAAAACCCGGGCACTTAATCTATGAGTGCAATTTCAAAAATGCCCGGTATGGTAGGCCCAAAACCATTTTCTTCAATGATGAATTTTATAGTAGAAGACCCGCCACAAGACAAGTATGGATTGAAAAATCCTTTTTAGCGAGTCTCACCGGACCAAAATTCCCGGTGATTTGTTGTTTTTATTTAGGGGGAGTTTAAGCCTTTTTATTTTATTTTCAAAATTTCATTTCAAAACTTTAAATTTTCAAATATTTCAATTCAAAACTTTCAATTCAAACCTTTCAATTCAATTTCAAAAATTTCAATTGGTTTAAAAATCTCTATCTTGTTTTTCATATTATTCCCTCAATCAAGTTTTATGCCCCGTGCTATTTTGATAATCACAAAGGGGGAGAAATTCTTGGTTGATTGGGGGAGAAATCTTTCTCTCATGCTTTGCTTTCCCATTTATCCTTTAAAGCATGCCTCTCATTTCAATCTTTTACATTGTTTGTTTTGGTGATTGTGATCATCAAAACAGGGGGAGATTGTTGTATCTCTCGTACCCCTTGTGGTTTAATTTTCATGATCACAATCACTCTCTTTTTTATCTAATCTTGTTTTAAGTGTTTTTGTTGATAGGAAAAAGGTTGCCAAGGAATTGGGCCAAGAAGAACCACAAGTGGACTGATTTTCAGTCCACCGGCCAACCGGTGGATGACCACCGGCCAGCCGCTGGAGCCTAGACAGAAGGCATCCTTCTGTCCAGACCACCGGCCAACCGGTGTCCCACCACCGGCCAGCCGGTGGAACCCAGACAGAATAGTGTCAGCCACTGCATCAGCACCGGCCAACCGGTGGCCTCCTCACCGGCCAGCCGGTGGTGCCTGAGCCCGAGCCCTCTCTCTTTTCCAAAGCACCGGCCAACCGGTGGCCCAGCACCGGTCAGCCGGTGGAGCCAGTCAAACTAGTCGTTGGGCTTTGACCAGACCTGTCCACTTGCCTCCCAACGGCTCCGAAGGCCTCTCCAACGGCTCTGAAGCCTCCCAAAGGCCATTTGAGGGTTCCACCTCTATAAATAAAGGACTAGGAAGCCCCGGAACACTAGAGAAACATACGGAAGCCCACGGGACACATTTTACATCATTTGGCGAACCTCCGGCGGATTGCTTCAAAGAACCCTCACTTGCTCCAACCTTTTTCCACATCCAAGGAGCACCACCATAGAAGCTTGGGAGCGCCCTTCATCAACT
The DNA here is from genome assembly GCA_963277665.1 of Viscum album. NCBI lineage: Eukaryota > Viridiplantae > Streptophyta > Magnoliopsida > Santalales > Viscaceae > Viscum > Viscum album. The sequence continues at coordinate 170,311,692 of OY728119.1, read as the reverse complement.
CCAATCAATCCTTCGGTGCCCAAGACTTCTCCTCTTACGGTTTTTTCATTGCTTTATTTATTTTGAGCATCAATTTGGGTTTGTGCCTACAAACCCCTCTTTCACTCATCCTCTCTTTGTTTGGGTTTTCACACCACCTTCAAGGTGTGAAGAGGTTAGTCAAGCCTTCCCTTTAAAAGGCTTGAGACATAGGTGAGCTAGCCTTCACCTGTAAGAAGGCTAGTGGGTTCTTTCTCAACCATTGAAAGCAAGTGGGTTCTTGCATAACCATTAAAAGCAAGCTGTAATAGGTTCTAGACTAACCTTAAAGTCTAGTGGGTTTCTTGCTAAAACCATTGAAAAGCAAATGGTAGTAAATCTCTCAACGGTTGAGTTGGGAGCGGAGACGTAGGCTTGGGTTTAAGCCGAACTCCGTTATCAATTTTGTGTCTTGCCTATTTTATTTCCGCTGCACTTTAAATTTGATTTTAAATTGTTAATTATTTTTTAAAAGGCAATTCACCCCCCCTCTTGCCATCACTTTCCTTTTCTCTGCCCAACATGAAGATCTTGTCTTCCTTCTTGAAAAGAAACATTGGGGCTTCCCATTGGGGAATTCTGGGTCTCACGAATCCATTATCCTACAAATCCTCTAGTAGTACCCTAAACTCACAAAGCTCTGTGGGAGCCATCTGATATACAGGTGTGGATATCAGTTTCATTTTAGGGTATAGGTCGATAATGAATTCTACCTCCCTGTGATGAGGTAGTCCAATAACATCCCCAAGAAAGACAACCTCATAATCATATAACACTAAAATAATGTTTGGACTCCTCTCATCCACCACACCGAGAGTGAGGCTAGCCAACTGGTGAGTGATTGGCTTCACCCTCCTCTGATAAAGTTTTTCTTATGCTGCAAAAAGATCCCTCTTCTCTGATGATGGAAAACCTGGTCTCATCCTCACAGACACACCACACTTTGCACCTCAAATAGTCAATGTGAGCATGGACTATGGATAACCAGTCCATACCCAAGATGATGTCGTAAGGTCTCGACACCACTACACAGATAGCCCAACTGAAGCTGTCACCTCTTAAAGTAATCTCACACTACTGGAACCATTTTGTAATCATCAAATCCCCTACCTTAGGAGTCTCTAATCGTAAGGATCGATCCAACGGCTCCACCGGAATCTCTAATCCTTGAACGTGGTCTATGTAAATGAAAGAGTGACTAAAACCCATGTTAATAAGAACTAAAACTATGGTAGAGAAGACACAAATCATACCTCTAATCATATCTAGAGCATTGTGGTTGTAGGACTTAATTGACTAAAGCTGTTCTCGCCCTTTTCCACCGGATCCCTGAGCTCATGGTGGACCACCAGGGGTTGGTGGAATTATTACCTCTAACTGTTGTCCACTACCTATCACTCGGCCTTTTCCCCTGTCACAACATCCACCATATGGAACTCCTCACTTGAACCTCTACCTCTTCCTTGGTCATCCCTCGATCATCTATTTATCATCTTTGTGGTGGGTCGGGTATTCATGATCCATTTGTCAGTTCCCGTCGAACGTGATGTGTAGCCTAGTTTTCTACTAACTCCCTCTACTTTGGGATCCCCATACTACTGCCCCCAAGTCCTGGGGTCTCCCCCTAAAAGACCTGGCCCATTTGGACCCCTCATGTCCGCTATCTGATTCTAACTACTGGAGACTCTACCGCCTTTGGTTTGCTAGTAGCTCCGACTATCGGTGCCTACCCTGCTAAGAATACCTCCACAAGAAGGGATCTCTCCAATACTCCACCCTGAGTGGGGATGATGAGAGACACCATGGATGCCTTGATCTCTCATCTGAGTCCCTGCTCAAAGGTTTGGGCCCTGAGGAAATCATCTTGAACCATGTCTGTGGAGTAGAGAGAGTGTTCTCTAAACCTCGTAGAGTACTTAGCCACTGACATATTTTCAAACTGTAGGTGAAGAAGCTCATGTATGCGCACTGAGATCAAGGTCGCGAGGAAGAAATCCTCTCAGAAAATATACTTTAAGTCAACCCAAGATAGGGTCACATAATCATGTATCTAGATGGTCATGCTCCACCATGTCCCTGTTGAGCACTGCCAAAGGCTCGTGACCATGATTGTCATCTGGTCAAGTTGGGTCCTCACTAAGAATAAGACATGTGTCATTGCCTCTATCAAGTCCTCTGAGACATGAGTATCTGTATCTACCCTGAACCTAAGAGGTATTTATCTCTATAACTCATGCAAGGTGATAATCATGCACACATCCTTTACTAGAAACACTATTAGTAATAGCTGATCAACTGGTGGTGGAAACACTAGTGCACCACATGGAAGTTCCATCTTTAACACTGGTCCCTGAACCTATGCCTCATCTCTTGGTGGGTTGTCCACATGATAACACATCAATATCCGATATGGTCATCTACGTTGAGGAATCTTGATACAGATCTAGATATACTACTGTCAAAAGATTATACCTGGTGAGCTGACTCTTATTCAACAAAATCATAAGGACACACTTATCCAACCATTGTTTTCATTTATAAATATGAAAAGTAGAATCCAACATCCTAGTGTATGGATATGTCGACCACCACACCAACACCAGACTCATTGAATTTGAAATTCGAACTTGAATAATTAAATATTGTTTCCCCTGAAACAAAACAACAGAATATCAGTCTTCGAGGTTATACCGACCACCTCTGATACCAATTTTTCATGACCTATCCCTTAGGGCCCATGCTGTGACATACCACAAGCCCGCCTCCCAAAGGCCATGGGTTGGTGACTAGAACCAAAGGATTCAACCAAAAAATGGGAGGTATTTTCATAAGTACCAGTACTCATGCACATAAAACCACATACAAATGCTAGAAAATTAAAACAAGCTATAAACTATAAATAACCACTAAGTACATGTATAACTAAAAGTCCAATGGGCCAGAATACAAACCCAGTAAAAGAGTAACTAGAAAACGGGAAAGTTCAAAAGAAACTCTGGATAGACATCCAATGAAAGTACCACCAGATGGGTAAGTACATAGTAGCTGCCGGAAGCTGTAGAAGTACGACCTGCCTACCTAGTCTCACTGGACACCACCATGGTTTGGGCCACCAAGTCCTCTGTCAAAGAGGGGATCATCAGCACCAGACACAACATGTGCGGGTAAATCCCGTGTAGGGGAGAGTAACGATATATTATGTAGGGACTCAAAAAACAAAAAGGATATACCAAAAAGAAATCCATTAACAAATCAAGAAGAATGATCACCAAGCAAGATCATGAATAAAGACATTTCACACTAGGTATGTTCTAGAGTATGAATGTAAGACCATAAATCATGATGTCGAACACCTCGACTACTGGAGAACTCCTCCTCCATGAGTACATTGGGCTTGTCGGGTCACACAGAAGCCGCTGCCCATAACTTAATACGGTTGTGGTTCTCATCCCAGATGAGTACTGTTGGTATGGTGGGTCACATAGAATCCACTCTCCACCATGGGCATGTCGGGTCACATAGATGTTGCATCCCACTAGGGCCATACTGAGGTACTACTTATCTTGAGTATTGTGGGTCTTCTTGGTCACACAGAAGCCTCTCCCCACCATGGGCCTTCCAGGTCACACAAAATCCACTTTCTACTAGACTATAGTATCTGATCTACCCAGGGTCGCTTGTTAGAAGTCTTTAGGTCTCATCCAACCACATGGTATAGTCACGTAGCATGCTTGATCTCAGGAGAACTCCTCCCCGAGCAATTCAACTCATTTCAACTTCCATTAAATCCTAAATAGAGTGTTTTAAAGGATCCATCTCTTCGTGAGAGTTATAATATTGAAAATGGATCATCAATTGGATGCTTGGTTTACAAGTTAAGGTTGTTTTTCAAAAATTGGGTTAACTGGGTCAACATATGGTCCAACCCAACCCAGTTAGAGGTCCCCCTACCCAAACCAGACCAGGCCCGATAAGGGTGTATCCCAATATAATGCATTGGTCCTCCGGTCTGGCCCACTAGGGTAGCCCTTGCCCTACCCGGAAGCACGGTGAATCTGGGTGTGTTACCCTGCAAAAGGAAATGAAAGCCATGGTTTCTATTCATAGGCGTTCATAGACCACATTCCACCATGATCTGTAGCCCCCGATTGTGGTCCGCTCCAACAACATGGCAGAAGGACATATCCTTCTGCCAAAAACCAGTCTGGCCGGCGGCTTTGGTTACACCACTACAACCCTAGCCCGTCGGGGTGCTCCTCCCAGCACACCATCATGGTGCATTTCCTCCAACCTGATGCCACCGCTCTAGGCCACCACCAATGGTCGCCAGTGCCGAAAATCTCTTCTGTAGAACACAGGGTCCACACCAGTTGTTCGTTTTTCATGCTTCTTGTGGCTCTAGCCTCTATTGGGTGTTTCTTTCCCGATGAAGGTCTCATAATTTCTTAGCCACTAATTTCAATTCTTGGCCACGAAGAACTCACAAGCGAAGTGGCTCGGGCCTTGTTCATGTCATCCCATGCCCACTGCTTTAGAGTTTTAAAATAAGGGGATGTTTAGAGATGATGTTCTATCAACAATAAATTAACCCCAATTCGAAATCCCATAAAAAATCACCCTAATTCAAGAATAGACGATCCATGGACCAACCTATTTATGGGTTGAACTATGTTTGTCATTTTCGAATAAGAATAGGGAAAACATAAACAAAACAAACCCATAACTTGTTGATGTTTTTCATTGAAGCACTCAGCCCCTGAGAATTCAAGCTACTTTTTTGGTTGTCACTTCTTGGTCCCATTCATCATAAAGTTTCGATGTTTCTAGAGATCATACTGGAATTCTTCGTTCATCGTAGAGGAGGAATTTCCCCATAGGTTTTTTAGAATAAAATTCCACCAATTGATTTCCATAACGTTTTAATTAAATGAAAACATGTCGCAACATTTCTGTTACACCATGATGTCACATCATTATGCTATTTCATTTATGAAACAACATTTCTGTTGTACTACACATAAACTTTCCACTATTTCACTTCTTATAATGTGCCTTATCATCGCACCATAGTGCCTTCATCCACCACACAACAGTGATAAATGAAAATTAAAATAACTTTTTATGTTATTTTATTATTTTTTGAAAATTCTAAAAATTAACATTTCCATATGACCCTTACTGGTTGAAGTTAGGTCTGTTCTAGGTGAATCACAGCATTCCATGTTCAAAAGTACCCTCATATTTCCTATCTGAGAAATAGTTTAAAATTTAAAAAATCCTATTTTCATGTTCACTTAAACAGACATAAAAAAGTTCATAATTGGATTCTGGGATCACCGAGCCTCAGAATCACGTGCCATCAAAGCCTGTGGTCTCAAAAGAATATTATATAGTTTAAAAAAATATAAATAGAAATCTAAGGAAATTAAAATTTCCTTATGAAAAAAAGAATAAATGTTATCTGTGTAGAAGAAAGAAGAATGATTCCTCATATGATGATGAATCTAATCATCAAATAAACTTTATCTCTCAAGTTAGAAATGGAAGGGAATCATCTATTAGTGATGAAGATAATGATGAGATGAAAGAAATGGAATGGATTATAAAAACGGATCTGGATAAATAAATTGAGGAGAATACACAACTCAACTCATGAAAGAAATAATTTGACAAAATATGAAGAAAGAATCACATTAGAGAACAATGTAATTAAAATAAAGCTGAATGGTTATGAAGAAATGTTTGCAGATTGTAAGAATCTTGAAAGGTTTGAATCTACATTTTTTTTAAGAAAGTAAACATAACAAGTCAAAGGTAGCTAAATCCAAAAAAATCATTGATGTTTTGAATGTAAGTTGGATTATAAGGAAGAAGAGTTTATATAATCACAATCAATGTTTCTTACTAAAAATAGTGAGATAAAAATTATGAGAGAAAACTTCACCAAGGAAATTTAGTTTAATGGTGAAACTTCTAAAGAATGAGAATGAAAGCATTATAAAAGATGATTTTTGAGAAATCATTTTTCATCAAAAAAAATATATGATTTTTTCGGGAAGGTATCCTCCTAAGCATATTGTTCCATGATTTTTGATGAAACAACAACAACCATGTTATGATCAGTTTTACACTAAATCCAAATGGTCAAGATTTTGAGGTCACTTTTTGTGTTGTGGAATTTTCAAACACATAGATTTTTCATGTTAGTATAACAAGTATCTACTAGGAAATAGGAATGAATAAAGGGGAATATATGATGGTAAATTCAGATAAAATGTTCCAAAAAATTATGTGGAACTAAAAATGGAAACTCGAAAGGTAAAGAAAGATGAGTATGTTAAGAATGTTGGGTTTGTTGGGTTTGTTAAGAAAGTTGAGAAAAACCAACATGTTGATTCTAAAAAGAATGAGTGCTTAGTTATTTGGCTTGAACAAGTTTATATGGAAATAAAGTTAGAAGAAGTGTAAAAATTAGAAAAATAAAAAGGTGAGAAAAATGACTCTGATGATGTGGTCAATGTTTATTAAAAGGTATCAGCAGACTATGGGTTGATAAGTTAGAAAATATATAAGAGGTTACTAATTATTTTTACTATCCTACTTGAATAAGAATAATGGATGAAAGAGTTGTTACAGAATCATTGTAAAAATGTTACTAAAGAAAAAAAGTTTATATCATTATTAGAAGTGTATACAGATAAAAAGAAACTTATTACAAATTCTGAGAATTATGATTTGAATGAAAAATATATCTAATGAAAAATAAAATAAGAAGAATAAAATGTCAAGACTAAGAGAATAATATCAGTATAATTTTTTTAGATGCTATGAGGTTCCTCCATATTCCCAAAATATCTTTATTTTTACTAAAATTTAGGGAATTTAAGTATTTGAGAAAAATAAGATGATGTTATTGAGTCTATTATTATTTTTGAAAAACAATGTAATGAGGATACAAAAAATTTGTTTTGATGGTTGTGTTTATACACAAGAATATTCTAATATGTTTTTTGAGATGGAAAAATGTTATTTTTATCTTAAATAAATTATTTTCTATATTTTCCAAGAAATTAAATTGTTGAAGAAAATAAGAAAAGGTATTATATGAAAGCTATATAAGGGACAACATTGATAACCTTGATTTTACACTCTTGTTTTCTCAACTATTTTCACCCATGTAGACTTATATTTCATTATTTAAAGGATATTTTTTATGAAACTCATGTGATACATATGTTATTCTAATGAATTGTTTCATGTTTTTGAGATAAATTCTACAACCTTTTGAAATGTGGAATTTTTCAATAAGGAAGGAAACAGGTCATGATGAACCCTTTATATTTGATTGTCAATAAATGGGAGAGGATATATTTAGGGGGTGAGGAAAATGAACTAGGTACATACAAGGAAAATGGGAGAAAGAAAGAAGATATGGAGAAGAAAATTTGAGAAAAGAAAACATTACAACTTATTGTTTTGTAGAAGTTATGTGTAGGTATTGAAGTGGGTATTGACAAAAAACATATAGGGGGAGATTTTTGGACCCTAGTTATGTTTTTGATATATTTTTTAACAGATCAATATGTTGATGTAAGAATATAAATATGTTGATGAAAAAATTTATGTTGAGATGGATGTGAGGAATGATGAAAATCAGATCCAACATTTAAAAATTTAATTAAACATATTGCAAAAAACCAGATCCATCATTTTAGAATCATAACCAATAATCAGAAAAAATTGGATCTACAATTATAAGCAAATCAGAACCAACATTATATTGAAATTAGATCTAGTATTTAATGATAATAAGAACCAACATTTTTCGCAAATTAGATTCATTATTCTTAGAAAATCAGAACCAACATGCATCACAAATCATATCCAGTATTCTGAGAAAATCTAAAACCAATATTCTACACAAATTTGATCCAACATTATGTGAAAATCAGAACAATCATTTTTCACAAATTGGGTTAAAAATTTTGAGAAAATCAAATCAAGAATTCTATGAAAATTGGATCCATTATTCAATCTGACGATGATTTGGGGTTTTGGATTTCTCATAAATCATAAGAATATTGTGAAACATGAAATAGAATCCTTATGAAGAAAAATGTGAGGAATTAAATGAAGTTGATTAGGCTTGAGTAATAAAAATATCCTACTCATGGAAAATATCATACTTAATAAAAATAACTTACACAAAAAAAAGTTATTACTCAAGAAAAATATATTACTCAAGAAAAATATCATACTTAAGAAAAATATATTATATAAGGACATGTTTCCTAAAGAAATGATTATTATAAAAGAAAAGGATTCTCACAAAAAAAGTTCTTATGCATTGAAAATTTTCATACAGAAAAAGATCTTATGGATAGAAAATATTCTTATAGGAATATTTCTATGGACCAAAAAGTTTCTTACTGAAAAAGTTCTTATGAAAAGAAAATTTTCTAACCTAATAAGATCTTGTGCAAGGAAAATTTTCTAATTGATATTGTTCTTACACGAGGAAAATATTCTTACTCGTGAATAAGATATTATGGAAGGAAAATTTTCTTATAGAAAAAGAACTTATGCATGGAAAAATTTTTACAGAAAATGTATTATGCTAGGAAAAGTTCATAATCATGAAAAAATTGTCATTAAAGTTATAATCATTGAAGAAGTCAAAGTAGGATCAAAAAATTAAGAATATTTAAATATTCAAAAATCAATTTAATGAGTCATATATATATCTGATATTTAAGAATAATTGATTATTTGGTAAATTTCATTAAGAAAGAATGGTTTTAGGAATCCAAATTAAATAATGTTTTGAGGTTTCTATAAAAGGAGAGATGAGTTAAATTGTAAATATTACCATTGACTATTTAATCACTCGAGCTCTGGAATTTGTGGGATAAGTATTGAATATATAACCAAACTTTTTGTTTTAAGTTGAAGATGATGAATTTTTTCAGAATGATGTTTTGGAAGAATATTCAAGACCTAAATATTCTTTAAGTGAACTTATGAAGTTCATTCAAAAGGTACATAGGTGGAGTTTGATTAAACTTACTTGTGGAGGATGTAAATAATATATAAAGTGAACCAAAAAAATGAAGAATGTGAATCTTGTGAGGGTGGATTCTTACCAATTGTTGAAAGGGGTAGTTTGGGGAAGTGGATACTTGAAAGGATAGTGAGGGGTATAACCTATTATAGCTATAATATTTGTTATGGGATTGTAGATTTTTTATTATGCTTCTGTATTCTAGAAATAATAAAGTGAAAGAATCTATGTAGGTGGGATTATCCAACATGACAAGGAGTAGGTCTTTGTATCGAACCTTGTAAATATCATGTGATTCATTATCTTCATATTTTTTCATGAAAAAGGTGAGGTTATGGGTTATATTTGAGTGCATCATAAGTATAACATGTTTTTGAGGTTAATAATGTTTTTGTTTGGAATTTTAGAAACATTCTTACAAAATAAAAACAAACTATTGATTCAACCCCTCTTTGTGGTATTGATCCTACATAGGATCTTCAGAACACATAAACGATTACTAAACCATATCATTCCTTCTTAATTAAGGATAAACTCATGAAAATTTATAACCATTCTTTTCAGCTCTATATTTTCCTTCGGCGCCTCTTTAATATTCACTTGGATAGAGGGATGAAAATTCACTTCAGAAAGATATGATTTTCTCCTTCCTTCACTATTTCTTGGTTCATCCTTTGCAAATTTATAATTATTTGATATTTTATGATACTCTTCATGGATAGGCTTGAATGATTATTTAGACTGAAATAATCAATCAACTTTTTCACTTTCCTAAGGTTGTAAAGTATTGGGAAATCATAATCCTTAATCATCTCTAACCATGTTCTTTGGAACATGTTCAAATCCTTCTGTGTGAATATATAAATCAAATTTTTTTACCATTATATGTATCACTCATTTCTTCATAAATATAATGACTCCATAAAATTAATGAAAAAGTTATCATAGTTATCTTAAAATCAAGAGTTGGGTTATTTTTCTCATTAATATTCATCGTTCATGAGGCATAGGTTATAAGAATGTTATTATGTATAAGAACACATCCCAATTCCTTCTTGAATGCATAAATATATATTAAAAACCATTTTAAACTCTAGGGTAATGTATGTACATGATCATTGAATAATATTATCTTTAGTCCCTTGAGATTTTACTCACATGCACCTTTCAAGAGAAACATGGAACCCTTATAAGTTTACATTATCAAAGGATTGGATATTTGTTATAAATTCTCCAAAAACCATTGATATTATCCTATTAAACCAAGAAAAATATGGACATTTATTTCCTTGCTTTGTCTAGGACAACATTCAATAGATTCTATCATTGATGGATCTATAGATATACCCTATTTTGAGGTTATATGACCCGTAAATGAAACCTTTGGTAGTGAAGATTCACTTTTTTTATTTTTAATATAGTTTCTCCATCCTTAATATACGGCCCCAGCCTTAAACCTTACTTAATCTTGAGTTATTACAAGATTACACATTGAGGATCATTTCGGGTTTAGAGTTTTAGAGAATTAGATCATAAAACTTGCATTACATTCCACATATAAACCAAGTGGTTACATAAAGATAGTATTCTTCATTCCCATCAATGGAAACACATTTAAAATAAAACATGGATTATTTCGTGACACATCCTTGACTCTATCATCTTATCATGTACCTTTCCCTTGACCTGTGAAAAACATTTCAAAAACTTGGGATGAGCATAAAAACTCAGTATGGGTTATAAAAAACATGGAAAGGAAACATGAGTTCATATATACATAAGAATGAAATCATACTTTACCCATAAAACATGGGCACTTTAACATACCTCATAAAATCATGAATAAATCATAGAAATCATAAGACATAAAGGTAACTTGAGGCATTCATAACATTCTTACGTAGGGAGTAACCCTCTTGGTTACGTTTGGAATACCCATCACAGTATATTCCCTAAATCTCTTCAGAGAAACCTTAACGTTTCACTCCTTCGCGTTACCCAATGCATTGGAGAGCTATATCGGGCTCACCCGCCCTTAGTTTATCACGGAACCACCCGTCTTCATAATAATGCCCAAGAACCATAACATAATCATATCACATAAAACATGCATAAAGGAAACATAACATTTCCACATTTCAATCACGAGATTTCAATACAACACATTGATATAATAAAAACATTATGAAAACCATTTTCAATACCAAAGTAAAAGAAAAGTAAAACATGGTATTTATTTTTCTTTAAAAAAGAAGGTATGGCTTGTAGAGGAAGCCGAAACTCAAATAACGGTCATGACGGCGGAGAAGTCGTTTTCGCCGCATACGTACGACAAAAATATTCTCTTTTGTCATTTAGTAAACGCTTCGTATAAAAAATATTCCTTTTGAATAAATGGAAAAGTCAAAGGGGTTTATACACCGTATAAAAGAAAGTTGTGTATAAAATAAAATATGCCTCAATGAAAGGAGATTGAGACGAAGTCCCATACCTCGTATCCGACTTGACCCGAACGTTCTTTAATATCCTGAATAATAAACTTGAGTTAATCTTTACTTGCTTATGAATCTTTTTCAAGTTCATTATTCCTTTTATACCATGTTATGAACATCATGTAATCATTTAAGTTAATAATGTTCATTTTGTCGGTATTTGGTTCTTAAGTAAAAAACAGACTTCTTACACTTACATGTTGTTAATTTGGTCATGGGTTCGTTATATCCAGAATGGTATTCATGATGTAGATATCATATATGTCATATATATACAGTACATACATGCATTTATAATATTACATAATCACTTAGAGGTAAGAAATGAAATGCACTGTTCATGGAGACGGTAAGTCGTATGTACGCATGAACGCTACTTTCATTTCTATTTCGTATTTTATAGAATGGAATCATAATTATATAAAGGTATATTATAATTCCAGTATAATATCATATATAATATCATAGTTCCATCCTTTATATGTCCCACATATGGTATTTAACGAATCAAATCACTTTGAGGGGGCGGTAGTCCGCACTTCCTAAAATGAAGATATCGTGTTTACCCATAATGGAAACCATAAAGGTATGCCCAAAATGAAAAAAAACAGAAGCTTAAGGAAAACATAAACATATTATATATCATATATAAAAATAGTGACATCATAATGTCCACCTTTGAAGGTGTTAAATGAGTGTTGAACAATCATCGTTTCGGGAGGCAGAATTTCTCCATCCACGGAACCGTATGTTCTTTAACCATTTGATGTAGTTGTGTGAGAGTGTAGCTCAAATAAATATTATAACAACATCCTTTTATATTGAAGATACTGGTGTTGTTACAAAATAAGTAAATAAAAAGAGTTTAGGAGGTTGGAGAAGCAAAATAAAACAAATGAACATGAGAGAATGAATTACCTTTAAAAGTGTAACTCCTTTTGATTTGAGCCTAAAGGCTTCCTTTGAAAGGATTCTGACCAAAGGGAATCCTCTAGGATGAGGAGAGGTATGTGGAGAGAGTAAATGGGTAGGGTTTGGCCGAGCCAAAGGCTTGAGGAGTGTGTGAAATGAGGTAGAGGTGGGGGCCTTTTATAAGAGGAGAGGAGGGGCACTTTTGGAAAGTAAAGAAATGTTACTTTATTTGAAAATGTGTTTCGGTTTTAAAAGGTCCCACATTGATATAAGTCGTGGATAAGGTTATAAGGGTTCGAAATCCACTCATCAAATTGGTTTTGGACATGTGTAGTTCATAGATTTTACATTATCTTTCCATTTTATTTAAATCGTCAAATAATGATGTCATCGCTGCATCATTATTATGTCATAAATAATTTAATTTATTTAATGTCTAAAAATCATAAAAAAAAATACTATGATGTAGGAAATCTTTTTAACTTTACAATGACTATTTATAATCAAATATCTGAGATTTATAACCCCATGTAAAAATTGTTTTCGTAAAACATATTATGTTTGTGTCATTTTTACTTTTACATTAAATAAGAAGTTATTTATGTCATTTCACAACCAAAGTGTCTCCATGGGGTCCCCAAGTTGACCCATGGCTTGTCTTGGTCGGCCATGACACAACCAATAAGGTTTGGACATGTGTCTAGGTCATTTCATATTATTAAAGCATTATTTATACCTTAAACTACACTAATTACCACTAATCGCGATTAAAAACTTAATAAGTTACTATTCACCAAAAAATTATTTTAATCTCATTGAACCACATTTTACTTCTTAATGACAACCATGTATGTCGGATTTTCAAAATTCAGTACACATTAGTGGTAAACTTTCATTTAACTGAAAAATCAGTTTGCTTGATTACCACTTAGTGGTTTCACTATTCATCAAAAATTGAAGTTTTTCAGAAAATTACCAAAAATTCACCCTAAGCTATATTTGATATTCTGAATTCAAAAATGAAGTCTATTTTACAAAATTCAAATCATATAAGTCACATTAATTAATTTAATAATTAATTCCCACTGCCAGAGCAAATAACGTGTTTTTACAAAACAATAAGTATCAAAAGATTGACACCAGTTTAAGTCTAATTTTAAAGTGAAATTGATTCCAATGACCACCATTGGATAAAATGGTAAAAATATATTCTAATTTCACTTCAAAACCAATTCAAAACATAATCTAATCATATAAATAAATTATATTAAAAAGTAGTTTTGATGTAAAATGCAGTATTTTTCACTATTCATTAAAAATGAACATTGTCAGAAAAATACCAAAAATTCACACAAGGTAAATTTTGATGTCCCAATCATAAAGGATAAGTTTATTTTGACAAACATAGTTTATAAAATTGTCAAAATATAGATTCATAAATGGTTTTCCATCAAAAGGCAGTAAAACAATCTTTTAAGAATATTAGTGTATTCCATGCATAAGATTGTATTTATTTTCATTTTAAGCCTCTATAACACTATCTTAATCATTAATAGACATAGATAAAAATATCCATTATTCATTACTTACTTGGGATGTTACATCCTTCCCCCCTTTAGAAAATTGCGTCCCCGCAATTTATTTACTTATCGAATAAATGGGGGTACTTATCCCTCATTGCATTTTCAGATTCCCATGTTGCCTCTTCAATCATGTGGTTTTTCCACAAAACCTTTACCTGGTGAATCACCTCATTCCGTAACACTTGCTCCTTATAGTCAAGAATCTGGACCGGTTGTTCCTCATAAGATAGGTTCTCTTCCAGCTGAACTACCTCTGGACTCAAAACATGAGATGGATCTGGAATATACTTTCTCAACATCGAAACGTGAAAAACATTGTGTACTTGAGATAAACTCGGAGGTAAAGACACTCGGTAAGCAACTGATCCAACTCTCTCCAGAATTTCATATGGTCCAATAAACCTTGGACTCAACTTTCCTTTCTTACCAAATCTCATCACGCTTTTCCAAGGAGAAACCTTGAGAAAAACATGATCACCTACCTCGAAAGATAGATCCTTCCTCCGGTTATCTGCATAACTCTTCTGCCTACTCTGAGCTGTTCTCATGTGTTTCTGAATCAGCTGAACTTTTTCTGTCATCTCTTCTACCAATTCTGGTCCCATCAACTTCCTTTCACCCACTTTATCCCAGAAAGCTGGAGTTCGACACCGCTTCCCATATAATGCCTGAAATGGTGCAATCTGTATACTAGAATGAAAACTGTTATTATATGAAAACTCAACCAAAGAAAGATGTTGGTCCCAACTTCCCTGATAATCCATAGAACAAGATCGTAGCATATCCTCCAATTTCTGAATTGTTCGTTCTGACTGCCCATCTGATTGAGGATGAAAAGCTGTACTAAAATTTAATTCAGTACCCAATGACTTCTGAAGGCCTTTCCAAAAGTTAGAAGTAAACCTGGGATCACGATCTGATACAATGGAGAGAGGAACTCCATGTAACCTGACTATCTCTTTAAGATACAAACGGGAAAGTTGATCAAGAGAGAAAGTATCTCGTATAGCAAGGAAATGAGCAGATTTGGTCAAGCGATCAACAATAACCCAGATTGCATTATTACCTCAAGATGTCTTCGGTAATCCAACAAGAAAGTCCATGGATATATTCTCCCATTTCCACTCTGGCACCGGTAAAGGCTGAAGCATCCCTTTCGGTAACTGCCACTCTGCTTTAACCTGTTTACAAGTCAAACACTTCACAGTAAAATCAGCAATATCTCTTTTCATTCCATCCCACCAGTAATACTCCCGCAGATCTCTATACATCTTAGTACTGCCCGGATGAACTGAAAACGGAGAACTATGAGCTTCACATAACAACTCTCTCTTCAACTTTGAATCACCAGGCACACACAATCTCTTCCCAAATCTCAAAACACAATCATTATCAATGTTGAATTCAGGCAACTTACCTTTCTGAACCAGCTCTACCTTTTTCTGCAACTCACTATCTTGCTTCTGTGCTTGCTTGATTCTATCTGATAGAGAAGATCTCACTGATACCTGAAACAAAACAGAAGGACTTCCTTCACCAACAACTTCTATGCCAAAGTTCATCAAATCCTTAACCAAAGGATCATGTTCCAAACGCAACATTGTTAATGAAGCATTACTTTTTCGACTCAAAGCATCAGCCACTTTATTTGCTTTTCCCAGATGGTAATGAATTGTACAATCATAATCCTTGATTAATTCCAGCAATCTCCTTTGTCTCCTGTTTAACTCTTTCTGAGTGAATATATACTTTAAACTTTTGTGATCGGTATATATTTCACACTTTACTCCATACAAATGATGCCTCCAAATTTTTAAAGCAAAAACAACAGCAGCTAATTCCAAATCATGTGTAGGGTAATTTACCTCATGAGTTTTCAACTGTCGTGAAGCATAAGAAATTACCTGATCATTCTGCATTAGGACGCAACCAAGTCCTTTCAAAGAAGCATCACTGTATATAACAAACTCACCATTCCTGGAAGGTAGTGCCAAAACTGGAGCATTCACCAATCTTCTTTTCAATTCCTGAAAACAATCATCACATTCTTTTGTCCAGATAAACTTAACACCCTTCCGAGTTAGCTTAGTCATTGGACTAGATAACCGTGAAAAATTTCTAACAAACCTTCGGTAATAGCCCGCCAAACCAAGGAAGCTTCGAATCTCTGTTACATTTGTGGGTCTTGGCCATTCTTCCACAACTTTTGTTTTAGTAGGATCAACAGTTATTCCATCTTTAGAAACAATGTGACCAAGGAAAGAAATTTGTTGCAACCAAAACTCACACTTGCTGAATTTCCCATAAAGTTTATTTTCTTTTAAGGTTTGCAAGATAACCCTTAAATGTTTTTCATGCTCCTCTTTACTTTTAGAAAACACCAAAATATCATCAATGAAAACCACCACAAACTTATCCAAGAACTCATGGAAAATTCTATTCATTAAGTCCATGAATACAGAAGGTTCATTGGTTAGCCTAAAAGGCATTACTACAAATTCATAATGGCCATATCTCGTACGGAACGCGGTCTTCGGAATATATGCCTCCTTTACCTTCAGCTGATGGTACCCCGATCTCAAGTCAATCTTTGAAAAAAACTGAGCTCCCTGGAGCTGATCAAACAAATCATCGATATGAGGCAAAGGATATTTGTTCTTAACAGTGATATTATTCAAGGCTCTATAATCAATGCAAAGTCTCATAGAACCATCTTTCTTTTTAACAAATAAAACAGGAGCACCCCATGGTGATGTGCTAGGTCTAATGAAACCTTTCTCTAATAAATCTTGCAATTGCTCCTTCAACTCTAAAAGTTAAATTTGTGCCATTCGATAAGGGGGTTTTGAAATTGGCTTAGCATCAGGAACTAAGTCAACAGTAAACGCAACTTCCCGATCTGGTATTATTACAGGAAACTCATCAGGAAAAACATCAGGATACTCATTTGCCACTGGCACATCATTAATCTGAACAGTTCCTTTATTTTCAACGAAGTGTGCAAGGTAACATTCATTTCCATCTTTTACAAGCTTTTCGGCCTCTTGATATGTTATCAAAAGTAAGGGTTCATTCTTGTAAACAAACTGAAAGTCTTTCTGAAAAGAAACTTCTTTAGATCTACAGTCAATCTTAGCGTGGTAAATAGAGAGCCAATCCATACCCAGGATAACATCAAACTCTACTAGAGGTAGAACAATAAGGTTTGCAAGTAGGTTCTTTCCACAGATAAGGATAGGAAGATTCTTATAAATTCTTTTTGCCTCAACATTCCCCCCAGGTGTTTTTACCAAAAGTTCATGAGTCATTTCTTGAGATGGTATTCCCATTTTACTAGAAAAGGTTTTAGAGATGAAAGAATGTGTAGACCCCGAATCAAACAACACACTGGCATAATCTGAAAAAACAAACAAAGTACCTGATACAACTTCATTTGATGGCCTGACATCTGCTGAAGTAGTTGCAAAGGATTTCACCACCCCTTTCTGCTTGTAGTCTAACTGCTTCCCATCACTCAAGCTCCTTGTTGGACACTCGTTTACATAGTGACCCGTCTCATTTCACTTATAACATTTCACTAACTGTAAATCAAATTTGTTTTTACCTTCACCTTGATCCTTTTCAGTGCAATCACGAGCCTTATGTCCCATCTTACCACATCGGTAGCACTTCCCAGAATTCAGAAGACATTCCCCAGCATGCCTTTTGCCACATTTATCACAAACTGGAAACTTAGTTCTCTTACCATCAGACTTTTTTGAAAAATTCTTACCTTTCTTCTGCCACCTCGGTCTCTTCTTCTGCTGGTTGTTATAGAAAACTTGGTCATCGGCAAACTCCATTTCCACCTTCTCAGCACATCGAACAAGCTTTTCATAACTTTTAAACTCACGAGAAGCTAATGCCCTTCGATATTTTGGCTTTAATCCTGAGTAAAAAAGATTGATTTTACTATCAAGGTCCCGGATAAAATTTGGAGCATACCTTGCCAATCGAGTGAACCTTTCTTCATAGGAATCCACTGAGTCTTCCTCTTGCCTCAATTCCAAGAAATGATTTTCCATCCTAAGTCGAACAGCCTTAGGAAAATACTTCTCAAGAAACATACCTTTGAATTCATCCCAGTCAAGAGCATCAATCTCATCGGCGTCCCTGATATTTTTAACCATAGACCACCACTGATCTGCTTCACCCTCCAAACGGTAAATAGCAAGACTAACCTTTTGATTGTCTGAACACCCCATGACATCAAAAATCTTCTACAGTGCTTTAATCCACCCTTTAGCTAGCACAGGGTCAGATGATCCTCTGAATGATGGTGGATGTTGCCTCATGAAATGTTCCACCACTGACATGTTCCTGTGCGGTTGATCTGGCTGATCTCGTGCATGGATACCACCGCCATTTATCGCTTGAGTCAACAGCGTCATTACTGCAACAAACTGTTCAGTTCCAATTCCAACCATTTCTGGATGCTGATTCGGAAGGTTATTTCCTTCTGTATGCCTTCCTAGCACTGCTTCCATGTTTCCTCTGCGGGAAACCATTCTAAACAAACATGTCTTAGATGAAGAAACATGGTAATCTTTAAATGCTATATCATTTCAAAAAAAAATTTGGATAATCATTTAATAGAATTCTAACTCCTAGAGTTATCTAAACCGACCTTTGATACCAACTATAAGGCCCCAGCCTTAAACCTTACTTAATCTTGAGTTATTACAAGATTACACATTGAGGATCTTTTCGGGTTTAGAGTTTTAGAGAATTAGATCATAAAACTTGCATTACATTCCACATATAAACCAAGTGGTTACATAAAGATAGTATTCATCATTCCCATCAATGGAAACACATTTAAAATAAAACATGGATTATTTCGTGACACATCCTTGACTCTATCATCTTATCATGTACCTTTCCCTTGACCTGTGAAAAACATTTCAAAAACTTGGGATGAGCATAAAAACTCAGTATGGGTTATAAAAAAAACATGGAAAGGAAACATGAGTTCATATATACATAAGAATGAAATCATACTTTACCCATAAAACATAGGCACTTTAACATACCTCATAAAATCATGAATAAATCATAGAAATCATAAGACATAAAGGTAACTTGAGGCATTCATAACATTCTTACGTAGGGAGTAACCCTCTTGGTTACGTTTGGAATACCCATCACAGTATATTCCCTAAATCTCTTCGGAGAAACCTTAACGTTTCACTCCTTCGCGTTACCCAATGAATTGGAGAGCTATATCGGGCTCACCCGCCCTTAGTTTGTCACGGAACCCCCCATCTTCATAATAATTCCCAAGAACCATAACATAATCATATCACATAAAACATGCAAAAAGGAAACATAAAATTTCCACATTTCAATCACGAGATATCAATACAACACATTGATATAATAAACACCTTTATGAAAACCATTTTCAATACCAAAGTAAAAGAAAAGTAAAACATGGTATTTATTTTTCTTTTAAAAAGAAGGTATGGCTTGTAGAGGAAGCCGAAACTCAAATAACGGTCATGACGGCGGAGAAGTCGTTTTCGCCACATACGTAAGACAAAAATATTCTCTTTTGTCGTTTAGTAAACGCTTCGTATAAAAAATATTCCTTTTGAATAAATTCAAAAGTCAAAGGGGTTTATACACCGTATAAAAGAAAGTTGTGTATAAAATAAAATATGCCTCAATGAAAGGAGATTGAGACGAAGTCCCATACCTCGTATCCGACTTGACCTGACCGTTCTTTAATCTCCTGAATAATAAACTTGAGTTAATCTCTACTTGCTTATGAATCTTTTTCAAGTTCATTATTCCTTTTATACCATGTTATGAACATCATGTAATCATTTAAGTTAATAATGTTCATTTTGTCGGTATTTGGTTCTTAAGTCAAAAATAGAATTCTTACACTTACATGTTGTTAATTTGGTCATGGTTTCGTTATATCCAGAATTGTATTCATGATGTAGATATCATATATGTCATATATATCCAGTACATACATGCATTTATAATATTACATAATCATTTAGAGGTAAGAAATGAAATGCACCGTTCATGGAGACGGTAAGCCGTACGTACGCATGAACGCTACTTTCATTTCTATTTCGTATTTTATAGAATGGAATCATAATGATATAAAGGTATATTATAATTCCAGTATAATATCATATATAATATCATAGTTTCATCCTTTATATGTCCCACATATGGTATTTAACGAATCAAATCACTTTGAGGGGGCGGTAGTCCGCACTTCCTAAAATGAAGATATCGTGTTTACCCATAATGGAAACCATAATGGTATGCCCAAAATGAAAAAAAACAGAATATTAAGGAAAACATAAACATATTATATATCATATATAAAAATAGTGACATCATAATGGCCACCTTTGAAGGTGTTAAATGAGTGTTGAACAATCATCGTTTCGGGAGGCAGAATTTCACTATCCACAGAAACTGTATGTTCTTTTACCATTTGATGTAGTTGTGTGAGAGTGTTGCTCAAATAAATATTATAACAACATCCTTATATATTTAAGATACTAGTTTTGTTACAAAATAAGTAAATAAAAATAGTTTAGGGGGTTGGAGAAGCAAAATAAAACAAATGAACATGAGAGAATGAATTACCCTTAAAAGTGTAACTCCTTTTGATTTGAGCCTAAAGGCTTCCTTTGAAAGGATTATGCCCAAAGGGAATCCTCTAGGATTAGGAGAGGGATGTGGAGAGAGTAAATGGTCAGGTTTTGGCCGAGCCAAAGGCTTGAGCAGTGTGTGAAATGAGGTAGAGGTGGGTGCCTTTTATAAGAGGAGAGGAGGGGCACTTTTGGAAAGTAAAGAAATATTACTTTATTTGAAAATGTGTTTCGGTTTTAAAAGGTCCCGCATTGATATAAGTCATGGATAAGGTGATAAGGGTTCGAAATCCACTCATCCAATTGGTTTTGGACATGTGTAGTTCATAGATTTTACATTATCTTTCCGTTTTATTTAAATCGTCAAATAATGATGTCATCGCTGCATCATTATTATGTCATAAATAATTTAATTTATTTAATGTCTAAAAATCATAAAAACAAATACTATGATGTAGGAAATCTTTTTATCTTTCCAATGACTATTTATAATCAAATATCTGAGCTTTATAACCCCATGTAAAATTTTTTTTCGTAAAACATATTATGTTTGTGTCATTTTTACTTTTACATTAAATAAGAAGTTATTTATGTCATTTCCCAAGCAAAGTGTCTCCATGGGGTCCCCAAGTTGACCCATGGCTTGTCTTGGTCGGCCATGACACAACAAATTAGGTTGAGACATGTTTCTAGGTCATTTCATATTATTAAAGCATTATTTATACCTTAAACTACATTAATTACCACTAATCGCGATTAAAAACTTAATAAGTTACTATTCACCAAAAAATTATTTTAATCTCATTGAACCATATTTTACTTCTTAATGACAACCATGTATGTCGGATTTTCAAAATTCAATACACATTAGTGGTAAACTTTCATTTAACTAAAAAATCAGTTTGCTTGATTACCACTTAGTGGTTTCACTATTCATCAAAAATTGAAGTTTTTCAGAAAATTACCAAAAATTCACCCTAAGATATATTTGATATTCCGAATTCAAAAATGAAGTCTATTTTAAAAAATTCAAATCATATAATTCACATTAATTAATTTAATAATTAATTCCCGCTGCCAGAACAAATAGCGTGTTTTTACAAAATAATAAGTATCAAAAGATTGACACTAGTTTAAGTCTAATTTCAAAGTGAAATTGATTCCAATGACCACCATTGGATAAAATGGTAAAAATATATTCTAATTTCACTTCAAAACCAATTCAAAACATAATATAATCATATAAATAAATTAGATTAAAAAGCAGTTTTGATGTAAAATGCAGTATTTTTCATTATTCATTAAAAAATGAACATTGTCAGAAAAATACCAAAAATTCACACAAGGTAAATTTTGATGTCCCAATCATAAAGGATAAGTTTATTTTGACAAACATAGTTTATAAAATTGTCAAAATATAGATTCAAAAATGGTTTTCCATCAAAAGGCAGTAAAACAATCTTTTAAGAATATTAGTGTATTCCATGCATAAGATTGTATTTATTTTCATTTTAAGCCTCTATAACACTATCTTAATCATTAATAGACATAGATAAAAATATCTATTATTCATTACTTACTTGGGATGTTACACTTAAGGTTTTTAGTACAATTTTCAAGTGGTCTTCATTCTCTTCCTTTCTATTTTAATAGATAAAAATATCATCTATAAAGACTACCAGAAACTGATCAAGGTAATATCCATACACTCTATTCATCAAAATCCATGAAGGTAGCAGGGGAATTAGTAATTCTAAAAGTCATCACTATATATTCATAGTTTCCAAGAATTGTACATAATGTTTTTTGGATATATCTTCTTTATTTACCATCAAATGATGATATCTAGAATGAACTTCAAACTTGGAAAAAATTAACTCTGTGCAGTTGATCAAACAATTCATAAATACGGGCAAGATGATACTTGTTCTTGGCCATGACCTTGTTCAGTACCCAATAATCTATGCAATGTCTCATTGATCCAACTTTCCTTTCCCCAAAAAGAATATTTTCACCCCAAGGACACACACTTGGACAAATTATTCCCTTGTCATGGTTTTCTGGAAGTTACTTCTTCAATTACTGTAACTCAAATGGGCCATTCTATAAGGATGAAGAACCCCGGGACACCCTGAGAGGGGAGGGGTGAATCAGGGTGACAACTGTTTCTTTTAATGTGATGGATCTTGTTCCCATGTTGGTAGGAACTTGTTGAACCTGTATGATGAAAAAGATCAGAAAGCAAACATGCACATGCACAGAGAAGACACAACCCTTTTTACTTGGTTCACCACTAAGGGCTACGTCCAAGGAGCATACGCCGACAAGTTGTCAGTCATATCAAAATCCACTATGCTTCGCTAGCTGGAGATTACAATTGTTCGGGAACAGTCACTTTGTCCCAGGCTCACTGCCTTTACAAAGGTTCAAGGATAACTCACTGCTTCCCTCAGGTCACTCCCGTTGACTCCCCCTGGCTCACTACCGTTGGTGAAGTCACACTCAGTTTATAGACATGAAGGTCACTTCAATAGATAGACATTAAGGTCCTTGTCTCCTGTCCAGCATGAGACTTTGCTTGCATCAGAGTCCTGAGTTAATGCTCTGTTAAAGTCCAAATTCCAACCACTTATGAAAACCCCCTTTTCCCTTGTCCACTGGGCAAACAACCTTTGAAAAGGCCTTCACAAAGTACCCTACTTCGCAAGGCTCCCAATTTTGCAAAGCCCAAACAAGACTTCGCTGAGCCCCTGCCTTTTCGCGAAGCTCAATCACGAATCACTCTCGCGATGCTCCAGCCTTCGCAATGCTAGGCTATCATGGATCTCCTACCTCTTTGCGAAGATCACTGAGCCAACGCGGGGCGCACGAATTTCGCGGAGCTAGAATAACCGCCGCGAAGCTCCTCTTTCGTGAAGCACACTACCTTCGCGACAGACCTTTGTGAACCGAGAGCAAAGTACTTTCTCTGAAATTCTATCTACTTATCTTGAGGGGGTCGGCCTCTATTTATAGGCAATTCCACTGACCCTCGACCCTTCCGTGCGAAGTCAGCGCCACGTCAGCTCAAATCGCGAAGCTCCTAAGTTCCCACCGAAAATCTCTCAAAATCGCGAAGCACTACGGTAATTTTCCATTCGTGGAGCTCATCGTAATCGTGGAGTATCACTGTCATCATTCCTTTGCGCCTTTGCCGCGATGCTCCCTCGCAATGCCCTTTACCCCCGCGATGCGCTTCAACTCCGTCATTTACAAAGCTTTGACGTAATCGCGAAGCCACACCGCCTCTATTTTTCTCGTCTTCGCGATTTCCAAACCATGCATCCTTTCTTTGCGAAATTCATGCCTTTTCCATATTTAATTATTATATTCATGGAAATCCACTTTTCGTGATTCTCAGCAACTTCCATATTTTGGACCCCAAAAATTTGGCAAACACTAGGAAACGGTGCCACCTTCAATACTGTTGTATACTTGAACAGTATGATCTCTTTGCTGGTACACAATCCAAACTTCTATTGATGATTGACAAAAAACACAAACCATACTCCAAATCATGCATAGAAGACCATGGTTCAAACAATATCCCCTTTTGGGTTTGTTGGCAATCAGAAAATAAATTTAATGGATCTCCATCTATGTGAAAACCAAAAACGCAGGAATCAACTCAGCCAACACTCTAAGTCTACGTGAGTAATGCTCGGTGTAGAAAACAAGAGAGGAGGATTTAATTGGTTTCCACTATTTTCCTTCCCATTCTTCTCATCACAGAAGTTGCCTGAATTTATTCCTTTCTCATTTCTCCCCCATTGACAATAAATCCAAAGACTAGTAAATTAAATTTTTCACGTTCAGCTCAAACCATACTCCCCCAGGATAGTATCTCCCCCATAAACCTGCATCACATCCATAAACAGATTAAAAAAGTTATAAAAAATGGGGAGAGGGGAATTCCGTAACCTCCTTATGCACTGGGAGGTGGCTGAACACCGAGGTTCAACTGATGCTTCTCAAACACAACCGCTGACAGTGGTTTTGTCAGGATATCAGCCACTTGCTCATCTGTTCCCACATGATCCAATCTAATCACGCTTTTCTCAACTTTCTCTTTGATAAAGTGATACCTGATTTCAATGTGTTTTGTATGAGAATGCTGAACAGGATTCTTCGTAATATCACTTGCGCTCTTATTGTAATAGTAAATCACCATTGGTTGCTTCACCTCATCGCCAATATCAGTTAATTGCTACTTCATCCATAGCAGTTGAGTTCATGCCTTTGTGGCAGAGATATACTCAGCTTCAGTAGTACTAATAGAAGTACTTTCTTGTTTCTTGCTCAACCAGCCAACACATTTCTGCCCAATATAGAAAGCTCCACCACTAGTGGACTTTCTGTCTACTACATCACCAGCCTAGTCAGCATCAGAAAACACTGATAATTCACTGTCCCTTCCTGCAAAAAAATATAACCCGAAATTATGTGTGCCTTGAATATACCTCATGATTATTTTTACTGCTGCCATATGTTCCTCCTTTGGATTACTCTGAAAGCGGCCCGCAAGGCATGTTTCAAAGAAAATATCTGGCTGTGTCGCTGTCAGGTACAGTAGGCTTCCAATGATCCTCTTGTACATGGTGGGATCAACAGAGTTCCCATCCTCATGCTTTCCAAGTTTAGTTCCAACTGCAATCGGAGTTGACATTGGTTTGGAGTCCTGCATATTGAACTTCTTCAGCAGCTCTCTTGCATATTTTTCCTGAGAAATGAAAGTGTATTCCTTCTTTTGAATCACTTTAATCCCCAAGAAATATGTGAGCTCCCCAATCATAGACATTTAAAATTCTGATTTCATGTGGTTGGCAAATTCATCCACTGATTTCTTCCTGCTGCCACCAAATATGATATCATCAACGTATTCAAGAACCATGAATTGATATTTTGGAGAATTATTCACATAGAGATTGTGATCAACTCCTCCTCTTTTGAATTCCAACTTCTTGAGATATGAATCCATCCGTGAGTACCATGCCCATGGTGCCTACTTCAAACCATATAGAGATTTCTTCAGTTTGCAGACCTTTGTTTCATCATTACCCAAAACAAAGCCCATTGGTTGTTCAATGTAGACTTCTTCTTCGAGTACACCATTCAAGAATGATGTCTTGACATCCATTTGAAATACTTTATATCCTCTTTGGAGTGCCATGGAAAGGAAAATCCTGATTGACTCCAGTCTAGCCACTGGAGTAAAGGTTTCTTCAACATCAATGCCTTCAATCTGGGAGTATCCTTTACATACCAGTCGTGCCTTGTTTCTGATGACACTTCCATGCTCATCAAACTTATTTTTGAAGATCCATTTGGTACCAATCACATTGTGACCTTTGGGTCTCTGGACAAGATCCCATGTCTGATTCTTTTCAATCTGATCTAATTCATCATTCATGGATTTCACCCAAGATTTATCTTTCGCAGCTTCTTCGAATGAGGATGTCTCTACAACTGATAGAAATGCAGATTGGGTGGTATTCCTCATCCTTCTTGTTTGAGTGGGTGCACTCCTGTCCCCAATTATTTTGGATGGATCAATCTCAGCTCTTCGATTTCTTCTGTGAGGTTCAGTAGTATTCTCTTCAGCCATAGTTTCTTCTTCAGATTCTTCTTCTGAGTCAACATCATGATGTGACTGCCGAGTGTTTTGAAAAAATTCCTCTATTTCTGAATTTTTATTTTCTTCATGTTCACATTCTTCCTAAATTTCTATCACATCAGCATATGACGTCCTTAAAGAATTTGTGGTTGTCTCTTCAATTATCTTAACATTACTGCTTTCCACAATCCTTCCCAAAAGCTTGTTGAAACATTTGTAGGCTTTGTTGTTCATTGAGTAACCGAGGAAAATTCCTTCATCTGCATTGTCACCATATTTCCCTTGATTTCCTTCTTTGTTCCTGATGAAGCATTTACTTCCAAAGACACGAAAGTATTTTAGAGAAGGCTTCCATCCATGCCACAATTAATATGGTGTCTTCATCTCACCCATATAAAGTCCTGTTCGATTCTGAATGTACACTGCAGCTTGAACAGCCTCTTTCCAGTAATGTCGTGGAATACGACTCTCAATCAGCATAGTTCGTGCTATGTTGTTCACCTGTCGATTCTTATGTTCAACAACTCCATTTTGTTGTGGAGTTCTCACAGCAGCTACCTCATGCTGTATCCCATGCTTCTCCAGATAATTCTCAAATTCAATGGATGGGTATTCTCCTCCATTGTCAGATCGCAACACTTTTATTGTTCGTCTAGTGTCATTCTTGGCGATTCACCGATATGTTTTCATGCAGTCAAGGACTTGTCATTTCCTGTGAATGACCATCACACATTCCATTATACTATAATCATCTATGAAAAGGACAAATTACCTTTCTACATGAGTTACAGAAACATTTATTGGCCCACAAACATCTGTATGAATCAGATCAAGAAGGTGAGATGCCCTTTTCTTCTTTGGCTGATATGAACTGCAGACTAGCTTCCCACGAATACAAGCATCACAAGATTTTTCACGCTCACGCTTCAGGTTGGGAATGTACATGACAATTCTCAATTTTGATATTTTCTCCATGTCTTGTTGATTGATGTGTCCCAGTCTCCGATGCCACAAATTGTTTTCTTCTTCAACAGTCATGTAACATACATTTTCTTCACTATCAACCTGATACAAGTTTCCTTCTGTTCTGCATCCCTTCATAAGTGAATTGGCAGTCTTTCCCTTGATACTGCAGCCTTTAGGATTAAACGTAACCATAAGTCCTGATTCACAGAGTTGACTCACGCTGAGGAGATTATGACGTAGGTCATCTACATAAAGGAATTCAGTCTTCTTTAGTTCTCCATTAGCTAATTCGGTACTTCCACTCCCTTTGATTTTCAGAGCCCCATAATTACCAAATATTACTATACCATCGACATTCCTTATGATATTCGTTAGTAGGCCGGAATTACCTATCATATGAGATAAACAACCGCTATCCAGAATCCAGGTACTATTGTTCTTTGTAGCTTTGAGGGCCACCTCTACAGGGTTTGATTTCTCAATCTTCTTCCATTACTTCCATGAGACATTAGATCGAGTATAAAGAACTAATGGCCTTTCAATTATCTCTTCTGCATACCCATGTTCTTCATAGTCAAAGTCTTCTTTGAGAGGTGAAAACCTGTTTGAAAGAGCAACACTGTCTTGCTGACGAGACTTCACTTGTCTTGAACTTCGGTATGATGTGTCCATGTCCCTTCTCTGCCTGCAATTAGCAGCCTTATGACCAAAGTTAGAACAACAAAAACAATATCCATAGAAATTATTTCTTCTATAAGAATTAGGATATGAAATTGTTCTCCTTTGTTGAGCTTCTATATCTTCTCCATTGAGATAGCTTCTTTCCTCTTCACAATAAGACATGGTATGGCCCAGATAGACACAGAACTGACGCTTCATGAGAGGAAATGTCTTCTCAGTTGAATTTATCCTCATACCTTCTTCCTTGGGAGAATAGTAAGACTGTATGTCATTTCTGAATGTTTGAGGATAATTTTCAGGTCTCCTTTTAGTTTGGATTGAGGGTTCCTTTTTCGGCACTCTAGGTAACGTTTCAACATGTTCAACTTTCATCTTATCTTTCTTTTGGATCTTTTCACTTCCACCAGTTGATGTCTCAGCCTCACAGCCAATTCCACTCTTTCCCATGCAAGCGGGTCTTTGATCACTCAAGATTTTTCCAACCCCATCTGAACCACACTTGGATCTTGCTAGTATTTCTGCATCTGAGAATCTTCCAAACTGTATTTTCTACCTCAATTATTTTGGAACTGATTCAGTCTCTAGTTTACTCCTTGGAGTAACTACTTCCTCCTCAAGACCATCAGCAGTCTTGGATTTTTCATCCAGTCTGGAGGTGAGTTCATTGATGACCTTTTCCTGCTCTTCAATTATTAGCTTCAGATCTACTACATCATCATTACTTTCAATTATTTTAGACTATACCTTCACAAATTCTTCTAGTCGTTCAATTTCAGCTTCAAGTTGATCAACGTATTCAGTTGATTATTCTACAATTGATTTCCACTTATTGCAGCTCTTACATTTAATCTTAAGCTTACTAACCACATCCTTAAGTTGCATCTCAGGATCTACACAAGCTCTCAGTTGTTTTTCTCCATCAGTATCTTCTAACTTTTCAACAGTGGCCATCATAGAAGCATGGTTCCCAGTTTTGAATTATGGTTCTTCTTCATCACAGAATTCATTATCATCTTCTTCCTCTTCACAGACAAAACACTTTGCATTTTCTTACCATATTTTAAGTCTCCCTTTTTTAAGAACCTTATCTAAGGCTTCTAGAAGTTTTCATCCTCGCTATCTTCACCATTGATCATTTTTAAGCACTGAGAGGCAATGTGCCCAACTTTTCCACAACGAAAACATGCGAGAGCTAACTTCCCTTTCAATTTCCCTTTCCCCTTCTGGAACTTATTTGCAATGAGAGAAAGAATTTCTTTTTCTTCGTCATCTTCACCACTACTATCCTTTGAGATTTTCAGTTTAACCATGGCCTTGAATGTCATTTCCTTGCTCACCCGAGTCGTAGCATCTTCTGGTTTGACTATCATTTCATATGCTACCAAGCTTCTTAGTAGATCGTCTAGAGAAAGTTTGGAAAGATCTCTTTCATCAAGGGATGACACCTTCTCATTATACAGAGGTGGAAGTCTTCTCAATATTTTCTTTTCAATATCAATGTATTTGATTTCTTCACCTAGACCCCAAATTTCTCCAACCACTTCAGTAATTCGATTTAAGAAAGAGTCTGCATTCCCGTCTGGATGAATCTTCAGATCATCAAACCGGTTGTGCAGCACTTGTAGTTTCGCCTCCTTCACTTTTCTATCTCCTTCATAAATATTCTCAAGTTTATCCCACAAGGATTTTGTTGAGGTAAAATTCATCACCTTAAGGTAGATCTGATCAGAAAGGGCTGCAGTGAGTGCATTATGTGCTTTAGCATCTACATCAAGAAGTTTCCTGTCTGTTTCAGTCATAGCTAGGCATGTTGGATCAGTGACTTTTTTTCCTTGCACAGTAGAAAAGAGAACTTCCATTCGAGGAGATCTTAGATGAGATCTCATTCTATTTTTCCAGATCTAGAAATTTCTTCCATCGAAGGGAGGGACTCCCTTGACATTGACCGCGTTTTCCATGACGAAAAAGTTCAGATTCAACACCAGCAACCTTTACCCTCTGATACAACTTGAAGGACCCTGCGACACCCTGAGAGGGGAGGGGTGAATCAGGGTGACAACTTTTTCTTTTAATGTGATGGATCTTGTTCCCACATTGGTAGGAACTTGTTGAACCTGTATGATGAAAAAGATCAGAAAGCAAACATGCACATGCACAGAGAAGACACAACCCTTTTTACTTGGTTCACCACAAATGGCTACGTCCAAGGAGCATACATCGACAAGTTTTCGGTCATACCAAAATCCACTATGCTTCGCTAACTGGAGATTGCAATTGTTCGGGCATAGTCACTATGTCCCAGGCTCACTTCCTTTACAAAGGTTCAGGGATAACTCACTGCTTCCCTCAGGTCACTCCCGTTGACTCCCCCTGGCTCACTACCATTGGTGAAGTCACACTCAGTTTATAGACGTGAAGGTCTCTTTAATAGATAGACATGAAGGTCCTTGTCTCATATTCAGAATGAGACTTTTCTTGCATCAGAGTCCTGGGTTAATTCTGTTAAAGTCAAAATTCCAACCACTAATGAAAACCCCCTTTTCCCTTGTTCACTGGGCAAACAACCTTTAAAAATGTCTTCTCAAAGTACCCTACTTTGCAAGGCTCCCAATTTTGCAAAGCTCAAACAAGCCTTCGCTGAGCCCCTGCCTTTTCGCGAAGCACTCTCGCGATGATCCAGCCTTCTCAATGCTTGGCTATCGCGGAGCTACTGCCTCTTCGCGAAGCTCACTGAGCCAATGCGGGGCGCACGACTTTCGCAGAGCTAGAATAGCCTCCGCGAAGCTCCTCTTTCATGAAGCACACTACCTTCGCGAGAGGCCTTTGCGAACCGAGAGCAAAGGAATTTATCTGAAATTCTCTCTACTTCTCTTGAGGGGGTCGGCCTCTATTTATAGGCGATTCCACTGACCCTCAACCCTTCCGCGCGAAGTTAGTGCCACGTCAGCTAAAATCGCGAAGCTCCACAGTTCCCACCGAAAATCTCTCAAAATCGCGAAGCACTACGACAATTTTCCGTTCGTGGAGCTCGTCGTAATCGTGGAGTATCACCGTCATCATTCCTTCTCGCCTTTGCCGTGAAGCTCCCTTGCAATTCCCTTTATTGCCATGATGCGCTTCAACTCCGTCGTTCGCGAAGCTTTGACGTATTCGTGAAGCCTCACCGCCTCCATTTTTCTCATCTTCGCGATTTCCAAACCATGCATCCTTTCTTCGCGAAATTCATGACTTTTCCATATTTAATTGTTATCTTCATGGAAATCCACTTTTCGTGATGCTCAGCAACTTCCAGATTTTGGACCGCAAAAATTTGGCAAACACTGGGAAACGGCGCCACCTTCAATACTGTTGTCTGCTTGAACGGTATGATCTCTTTGCTGGTACACGATCCAAACTTCCATTGATGATTAACAAAAAACACAAACCATACTCCAAATCATGAATATAATACCATGGTTCTAACAAAGGATTCTATTAAATTGTTGTGGTACTATCTCTGAGTTCTATTTAGAACTAAACCTCACCTTTTGGTAAGAGGTTGGGAAAATTATTCAGAAATCCATCCACAAATTATGGAATAATTGGCATATCCTCACTGTTAAGTTCATCCCAAACCATTTGAGATAAAAACCCATTATAAATTGTAATTAAGAACCATATATCGGATGTAATATCCCTAAGAAGTGACACTTATCACCACAGTGATATGTGTTTATAGGTTGGTGTGAAATATCAAATGTAACGTCCCTTCCTCAATAATTGGTGAGATATTTATGCAATGAAATCCAATCATCCATAAGATGACATAAAATTAAACTATAGGAAGAATGAAAAGATTTAAAAGAAGCACATTCCTACAAAATTCAACTTGAGAGGAATAATAAACTTGAGATGAAATAATAAACCCATTACGGGGTTATAATGCTAATTCCAAATCTAATTGTTTTTATGTAATATTAATACCCATATAAAATATTTATATATTAAAGAGTTGGTACATCATAATAAAATAATACATTAGTGTTTCTAGAGTGGATGGTAAGTGTAAATTTAACCACATTATTATCACACCCGAAATTTGAAATAGTTATTGCATTAGATATCACCTTTTTCATCATCTTAATAGGTTTCTAACATTGATCATCATCATTAATATTTTAGTTTGGGAAATGGTTATTTTAATTCTCATTATCTTTTCACTTGATACACTAAAGTGGGGTAGATGATTTCTATATAGTTTTCTCTTCATTTTCATCTTTAGAAAACTTTTTTACATCACTTGTGAAATGAAATACATGATGACCATTGCTTCCCCCCATAAAACAATTATTAGACCCCTTGAGAAAATTTCATCTATGATACTTCCCACACATAGAGAATAAAGTAAATTTTATCTTCTTCTCTCCATGGTTTTTAGATTTTTCTTTGAAATACATCTTTTTTTTCTTATCAAAACCATTACATTAACATGTAAATCTATCCTTTATTTCATACTTCACTAAAAAATGATAAATCTCTTCATATCAATAGAATCCTTTTATAGATGGTTCCCTTTTGATATTTTCATTAATCTATTGAAGAATCTGTCAACCTTAAATTTAGGTTGGATAGTAATTAAATAAGCGTACCTCTATAGTCTAGAAAAATTGGCTTCATAAGTACCAACAGATTCATTACCCATTTTCATTATAAAAATAAATGAATTCTCTATTTTCATTCAATGAACAAGATCAAAGTACTTATTTAATAATATGTTCTTCAACTCATCAAAATCCATGGATTCAATTTCATCTTGTTTCCTCAGATTCAACATTAGAGTCTGCAACTAGTATAATTCTCCTTTTGGATGCAAAAAATAGAATGGATTTCTCATATTTCAAATATTGGAGAAAGAAAAATATTTTTTTAGTGGTGCTGATCCACTATTTAAAAACTAGTGTCTCAGAAGACCCACTGAAAGAAGGAGGTTGTTGCTTCATGAAGGAATCAACAGAACATTCTTACTTACTTTTCATATCTATAATATCATCATATCATAATGAAATAATATATCATGAGATAAAAATCATTGCCCAATTAATTTGAGAGAGATATAGGTCTTACCCATATCATAATGAAATCATACATAAGTGTGACATTAGATTATAAGAAAACATATCAAAACCCATGTAATTAAATGGGTATCATAAATATTTCATCATATCATAACCTATTAAGAATAGAAAGGTTTCATAATCATTTCTTCAAATAATATCCTGTGAAAATAACTAGGTTTCATATTCATATAACTCTTGAAATATAAATGGGTTTTATAAAAATATTACACGTTAAAGGGAAATGGGTTTCAAAAACATCATGTCATCAAAACATAAAACATTCATATAATGAATTTGAATGAAAAACATGGATTATATTGTCATAAAAGATTTAGGAACACTATTGGATTTCATATCATATGTAAAATATTTTTAAATATATTTTAAAGAAAATCAACTAAGTAAAATATCATTTCTTCTTTGAAAAAACATTATTTAAAACAAAAAACAAGATTTAATAAATATTTCATTAAAAATATCTTTGAAAAGATATACATATGATTTAAAAACCACAAAAAATAATTAAAATACATTTTTCATTGAAAATGAGATAAAACTATCATTCAAAAAAATGGATCCATTTTTTAAAACATGGTTTTTCAATAGAAATATTTCTGACCTAAGAGACAAATATGGTTAGATGTTATTAAAATGAGTTTTTATTTATTGTAAGTATAAAATAGTTATAAAATGGTAGTAACAAAAAAATATATCATGGCTAATCATATGATAACCAACTTCAACAGTGTTCTTGAAAGTTGGATCATAATATTTCATCAATGTAATCAATACTGTAAACAATCCTGATAAACAATGATATTATTTCAATAAACAATTACCACTTTGGTAAATCTGATTAATAATGCTCAAGAAATAATAACAATAAACGAAGCATAAAATATCAGGATATAAGGATATTCTTGATATAAAATGTCAAATTTCAGCATATACACCTCATAAAATAATGTAGGTCTACGTCTCAGTGGAGTAAAATTGAGGCAAAAATTACCTTTTGCTTTAGTATGTTTTTAACTGAAAACCCCATGAAATATAGATCCTAAAATGGACATGTAAATAACCAAAAATTCAAATGTAATAATCATATAATACATTCATGGGAATTATATACACCACAAAAAATCAAACAAGTGGTGAATAAGGTATAAGTCTCACAGAAATAAAAGTGAGACTAGAAATCCCCTTACCTTATGTCTTGACTCTCATCATACTCATTAAAAACTCTTGTATAATAAATATAAGTTTATTATAAATATATCACCAAAACATATTCACATATATAATTCCTTATATTATTTACTTATGACATTATAATTCCCATTTATTCACAATTCCCTGTTAATGTTTTATTTCTGGCAATAACCACTTTTTTTCACATGTTTTCACTTGTATTTATTAGTCCTCTTATATAGATAATTTTTCAGTATTTAATGAATTTAGAAAATGATATGAATATTATATATATTAATTATGTAATTATTTATTATAATTTAAAAAATGTTGTAATATGAGATTAATTACAAGGATTATAGAGATAGTGGGTCATACGTACACATGAATGCTATTTCTATTTTCTTATCATATTTTTGAAAGAAAAAAAAGTAATATATATATATATAATATATTTAAAGTATAATTATTATATCATATATAACACATATATTTATTAAAATCATCCTTGATACATTTTATGTAATTTTTGAATGAATCACATCTCTTTGAGGAGGTAGTAATCCACACATCCAAAAAAAAGTTATCGTATTCCAATAAAAATGAAAGTATTAATATATGTGTTTAATAATAATTATAAAATAATAAATACATCATAAATCTCATAAATATCATATAAAAACATAAATATAGTAATTATTCCCAACCTTGAGATGTTCTAATGGAAGAAAAAATGACACTGGTTCGCGAGGAGGTAGTCCACCTTATACACGAAAGATGTTTGTGTATCCCATTTGATGGAATTTTGTGTGAGTATTGGTCATAAATAAAAAATAAAAAAAAATAAGTATATTTGGGATATTTATGTTATTATATAATCTTAATATAATAATAATGGATGGTGTGGATAAATTAAAATTTCTTGTGGAAGGAGGTTACCTATTCTTTAGGTAACTCATTTTTGTTTGCACCAAAGGGCTTACTTGGTTTGGTTTATACCCAATTTTAGGCCTCTATGATTAAAGAAGGGGTGTTTTGTGGATATTTGGTAAGTTATTGGGTAATAAAAATTGATTTAGTGATATTAATAAGTGAGTGGTGTGAGTGACCTTTTATATTGGAGGAGGAGTGGTATTCTTGTAAATATAAAAAAGGAAAACATTATTGGGAGGTCTCCCTTACTTCATGTGTCTAAAATAATGGTAAATATTTGATAAAAGGTAGGATATGTTTTAGATTGACTAGAAAATGGATTTTTTACTAGTTATATGTCATTTTACCCTTAAGTTAATGATTAACAACTTAGTACAATTAATTTTACCTTAATCAGTGTAATTAATTTTATTAACATTCACAACTATTCTTCCAAAAACAAGGTGAAAATATTACGTATTATAAATTATTATAATAACAAATATAGAAATTTTTTTTCCAAATTCTAATCATAGAAGTAGTGGAAATTAATTTAAAATTAATCATGTAGACTTATTGTGAAAGCGGGGTTTTAGAGATAGAATATTTCGAAGTTTGAAATGATCTTATATCCAATATCAATTTGAAACTAGTTATAATGACCAAAATTGTATTAATTTATGTGAAATGTATTTATATATAATTTAAAACCAAATTAAATTATAATTTATCTAAATAAAATAGATTAAAAGACAGTTTTCCAATAAAATTCAATATTTTCCACTACTCATCCAAAAATGAAATATTTCAAAAAATTATCAAAATTTCATCCTAATTTAAGTTTTACATTATAAACTCATAAATGAATTTTATTTTATCAAATTAATTTTCTAAAACTGTATAAAATTAATTATATTATTTTTCAATGAAGGACATAAAAATTAGTTTGTTAGAGAAAATAGTCTTTTTCAAACTTATAAAGACTTTATTGAAAATTATATATTAAATTACCAATATTTTTTAATTATATAAAATCATTAAAAATATTATTTAAAAATTAGTCATTACTATTCCTATCACTATGTTTAATGGATAGGTTATTACAATCTCTCTTAAATAATAATGATAACAATAATAATAGTTTTTGTTTGGTATAAACTCATTTTTTCTTATAGAACAACCTAAGATAATATTCTATGTAACAAAAAACTTGACATGTTATAGAGTATAATGAGTGTTTAAATTAGTGTAGAGTACAAAACCATATATAATATAAATTTATTTTATTAAAATAAAAAGTACCTAAATACTCAGGGTGTTAAACATTCTAATTGATGATAGATAATTATTGTTATATTAATAATCAAATAGTCCCAAATGTGTATACCATGATCTATCAAAATCCAAGATATAGGAATGGGGAATATTCTCCAATATCAGAAGAGAATGTTCCCTCTGACTATTTGTCTATGGGTGGAAAGTTGAACTCAACCGAATCTAGGTCCCCATAACCTCCTAAAGACTCTTCTAGAACTATGTGGTAATGCTAGGATCCCTATCTAAAACAATTTTAGATGTAACCCCATTTAACCTCATAACATCCTAAAAATACACATTACCTATATAGTTGACATTAATAGTTTCTTTGATTAGAATGAAATGATCTTATTTCATTTAATGGTCAGTTACCACCCAAATTGAATTCTTCCCATAGAGATTCTGTTGTAATACCAAATAATATCCCTCAAATACATCATCCCATTTACAAAATGATATTGTGAGAGGTTTAAGAAAATCGTAATATTTCATAAGCATTTCTTTTAAGTATTGTTAGGTGTAACAATACGGCACATAATCTATAATGTCACTCTTCATACATTGACAGTATAATCATAGTCTGATGTAATAATACTTTTTTTTACTGACCAAATGAATGGTCCATGAATAAATATGAAAGTTAAGAAAATATAATATCCTCACAAATGTTGGGATGGAAAACCAATCACTAATATAGATAATACCATCTGAAGGGGGAGACCAACAAGAAATGGTCTCCCCACCATAATGGGTTTTCCAAATTCAATTGAACTCGTCAACCTAATATTGTCCATATCGAATATACTCTAAGAGATATTATAATAACCAGACTCTAGTCATAACCATTCCAATAATATCTTCTTGTGCATATAGATACAACTTCATAAATAGTACCATAATGATCCAATCTTCCTTTGATTCCAAAACTACCTAGAAAAGTACATTCTGGCTAAGAATTTTTGAAATGACATTCCCCTTACTCATGGTATGGGTAATTTCAATGTAAAACTTCTTAAGGTATTAAACCCGCAATCTCTCTCTAATATTTTAATATTTATTAGAAAAAATATATCATAGACTCTTATGGCCATAAAATACTATGCAACTCTCCCCAAAGTGATAGTGTCACCAACATTTAAGCCCATGGATAATTGATAAAAACTTGAAATCATTAGTGGGGTAATTCATCTCATGTGGTTGAAAATGATGAAAACCATAATCCACTACATGATCATATTTTATAATCTTAAAACCCAAACCAACACCAAAATCATCACATTACACCACATATCCTTTACTAGGATCATATAAGATCAAGATAGTTGCTATTGTCGGAAACCATTTTAACTCATTAAAATAAGTTAGAAATTATTCACCCCATATAAATGTCACCCCATTCCTGCTAATAGTTTCCGATGGTGACACCAACATTTAGAAATCCTTGATGAGCCATATATAGTATCCACCGAGGCCAAGGAGGATCTTAATATAAAATACATTATATGGATCCTTCCTTGAAAAGATAATGTTCACCTTCTCATGATCAATAGAAAAGTCACGTTCAAAACCCATCTGCCCTATGAATTTCACCTCTTTCATCTAGAAACTACATTTTGAAATATTTATATATAAATTGTGAGCCCTATGTTTTTTAAAAACCAAACTCGTATACATCCCGTGCTCATGATCAGATCTCAAATAAACTAAAATATCATCCTTGATCACTACCATAAATGTTTTGAGATACGGATTGAATATCTGTTTTATCAAATTCTTAAAACATTTTGAATATTTATTGAGGCAAAAATTTATTATAGGAAATTAATAATGTCTATACCTTCTCCTAAAATAAATCCTTGGAATATCAGACTTTGAAACCCTAATCTTATGATAACCCAATCAAACATTGATCTTTGAAAACCAAATTTTCCCATTTAATTAATAAAAAATCATTCATGTTTGAAAAATGATACATATTCCTAATGATCACCCGGTTTAAATTTTTATAGTCTATGAATAATAAAATTGAACTATTCCCCTTTTTCCAAATAGAATTGGGGATGCCTAAGGTGAAACTCTAGTGTAAATGAAACATTTCTCCATCTAATCATCCAACTAGATATTTAGCCCATTCATCTCTAATGGTGGAATATTATTAGAGGATATCAATATCAGATGTATGTTTGGAACTAGATCAATCATTAATTTTATCTCCCCCAATGAGGGTAGACAAGATAATCCCTCAAAATAGATATTTGGAAAATCACTGAAAACCAAGAAAATATCACCAATAGTGAAAAACACATCAGTATCAATATAAATAACTGATAAAAAATAATGATCTCTATGTAGAAAAGTCTTAAAATATAGTAACTCAGATCTCACTCTTAAAAACAATTATCTGAGAACTCCTATCGACATCCAGGAATAAGACAGTAAGAAGATAATAATCAACCTCATCACAATCAGTTATAATCTAATCCATCCTGATAAAGAATTAAAATATATCTAGATCAAGAATTAGTGAATCCTAGACTAACACCACATAATATACTGATATTAAATAAGAAAGAAACTGAATCTCCAATTATTTCCAATTCCCAAGAGGTGTCCCTAACTCTATAACAAAAGACATAATCTCAATTTGAACTTTCAACACATCAAAAAAATTTCAAGAAATAAATTAATGTGATGAACCAATATAAATGAATTTAGTTGTTATTGAAGAAAAAATAAAGAGGGTACCTCTCACTATCATTGGACCTGTGTCAACCTACATCAAAAAAACATCCACGCTATAATGGTGCTTCACTCCTAAAGAATATATCTTAATCCCTACAGACTTTAAAGAATCTAAATGCACCATAGTTTTCAGTGGATCTAATGATCCCAAACCAAAATGAGGGAAATATATAGCCCATTTACACCATAGTAAATAGTCGCAGTATCCACAAAAATTTCCTATCATTAGAGGAACAAAAAAAGAACGCCATTTATGTCTGAATTTCCACACTTATATCAATTCAGGGGAACATGACTAAATGTAATTGATTGTACATAGGATGTCGGCTACTAAGAACCTCTTCCACTAAACTTGTGGTGATCATGCCATATCCACCTCTTACCATGAACTCCATTGAAGCTTCAACTATATATAATATAAGGGGAATAATGGTTAATCCTATATGAAATGTCAATTTATATCATCATTTTGTTATCCACTATCTCTGAATCGGTATAAGTATTCATCTTAAATTGATATGAGATGATATCATGTTACAAACCTATAGGTACTTCTGATCCTTTATATGACCATTCTTCATTACCTCTAGTGATAAATGAAAAAACTCAATGAATCCATTAGTGTACACCTACATTGATAGCTCTCTGTACTATACAAAGGTAAACTATAGATACTTTTCCATCATTAGACACAATATATTGAAATGATCTAAGGAGAGGGTATTAAAAACCATCCACACTAACCCCATGTCCATATCTTTATATTCCATGAAATCTCTCCACTGCTTACTGGTAACCTCATGTATAAACATTATGCATTTCATCTTAATATTTTAATGTTTAACTGGGAATTCCACAATCAGATCAATCGTTTCTTTGCATGCTATCTCCTCTAAGGATCATTCATACTATTAAATAATTGTGTTTTCTCATGTATAAACTAAAAAAATTGATCCTTTTCTCAAATAGCTCCTTATTATACCTAATCAAATTCATTTTGGACTTGTGGTAGATTTTGGTCAATAGCACAAACTACTAGAACAATGCCCTCGATAATATTCTAATCTAGGGTAATATTCCCTTGAATAGAATGCATTATACCTGACTATGGATCCCATGATGTATGTCTTAAATTAATGTCATTATACACTGAATACAAAAAAACGTAGAATAATCTTAGTTTAAACCCATAAAAATTAAAAAAATTAAGATTAAGATCAAAAACTCAACATTGCAATCAAACATCCCCACATACTATGATAACATTATTCCCTTCGGGGAAATAATTCTTTAGGTACTCACCAAAAACTACCTCTCAACTCATGAAAATATTATCTTTCATTTACCAATAACCTAATTCATATTATAACCATGATCTAATATCATTTTGTGATAAACTAAACTGAGTTTCCATCAAACATGGAACCCAATCTGATATGTAATATACCTGATAGTTATTCACAATCCCCGTGGGATGGTGAATAGCACTCCAGAATAATGAAAAAAACTACATTTAAAAATTCTCCCAACCTAGATAAAGCAACATGGAACATATATACACATATAATAGAGAATAAACATAAGATAAAATATGAAAAATATATTACAAAACTAAAAGAGGAAAGTGGAAATGACATAACTCATACAATTATAGAAACTAAAAGTACTAGTCTGTTAGGAAAGGATTACTAAAACTAAAATTGTCTACTCTATTGTAGGGAGCAGTAAAACTCCCACCATCTCACAAGTAAATACCCAACCAAGTTAATAGAAACCACATGGACTAGCTTTGCTTCCCTACCTTTCCCTACATGAAATGACATAACCCTTTCTATAATTTATTGAAGCAGTGTGCAGGGCGGGGGCTAAACAAGATCAATAAGATCTGACCCAGGTGTCCCATATCAATTTTTTGCATATTAATCTGAAAATTATCAAGATTATGGAAAAGACGGCATTATAATCAGCTAAGAAGTTTTATTTCTGTACCTTGGTAAAGCATTCCCCTTTTCCCATAATTCTAAATAATATAGGTAAAATAGGTTCAAATAATATCACATATATCAAATAAGGTAATAAGTGGAAATATATTAGAAACCAAAAGAACAAGAAAACTCATGATAAGGATCACATTAGTTCAGGATATCTATAATAATCCTACCAAACCATAGAAAATCATGTTCTCCATTTCTCTATACATATTCATCAAATATATTGTGCAGAGGAAAACTATAGAAAGTAAACCACCCAATAGTATCTAACAATTCCCTAAGAGACCAGGCCTAGGGAGAAATGGAACACAACATGATCCAATCACCCAATGATATCAATGGAAAATACTTATTACTAAAACTTCCTCTTGCATACCCAGGTCTTTCCATTACTATGTTTTACAAATCATTTTACCAAAATCATTCCTTGAAAACCATTTCATATATAATTTTCATAATTCATTTATTTTTTTAAAATAAAATAAGGGAAACCATAATTTCTCAAAAACCAATTTACACACAGAAAAATCAATAAATCATGACAATTAATTTATAAAAAAATTAATTATACCAGGGCATTCCATGATCATCCAACATAGGCTATAAAAGGAACGATCTACCTCAACTCGATTTGTTCATGACCAAAACACAATCCACCCTCTCAGAAAGAATGTAAAGACAACCCAAAAGGATTAATAATTTATTCCTCAAATCAAAGAATAGATAAAACGATAAAAATGGTTATATAAGAAAATAAAATATCACATGCCTCAAAAAAACAATATATAGCACCAAAACCAACAAAAGGGTTATCATCATCAAGAAGAACACACAAAAGATCTAGAAGGAATGAACCAGAACATCATTATAGGGTCAATGGATCCAAAATTGCAGAACCATGATACTAACACAACCAATAAAAAAATATAATTATAAATAATGCTTAACTGGGATAATTAATTCAACTACCATAGAGTTCATGTTCTGAATGATGTTATTTGAAAGGAGATAAGACACCCAAAATTGCCTTGGAGAGCACCTAGTGTTCAAAAGATAAGGATACAAAACAATTGAATTGTTTTTCTTACTTCACCTCACAAAAATCCATTACACCTAAGGAACTAATTTTGTATAACCAAGATTTATGACTTGAATGTAACGAGTGATGGAAACACCAAAAAATACATTACCTCGAGTTTAAAATCATG
Organism: Viscum album; assembly: GCA_963277665.1. Taxonomy (NCBI): domain Eukaryota; kingdom Viridiplantae; phylum Streptophyta; class Magnoliopsida; order Santalales; family Viscaceae; genus Viscum; species Viscum album. The sequence goes on along the minus strand of OY728119.1, from coordinate 170,269,210 downwards.
AACCACATTTTCATGAAGTGAATTTTACTCATGACCTATAAAATTTTCATATTTGTAACCAGACTCATTGAATCTCCCTAGAAATGGATTAACATCATTTAAAAAATTCATGGTGTGAATATTTCTAGTGGGTATTGTGATTTATAGGTTTTGTTGAAAATTCCTAAATGAAGTACAAATCACTCAGAACCAAGAATGAAACTCTTAGAAAAGAAAAACATTGAAACCAAAACAAATATGTTAGAATCTTTTCATACCTTGATCATAATAAAATATTTGTATATTGATGATAATTGAGTAATTATTTATGGATAAATACATTATATATATATAGTAATTAGGATAAAAATAAAAATAAAAGGGTTGGGAAAGATGATAACCACTTCATTGAAAAACCTCTTTTGGCTTACTCCTTAATCCTTCATAGGATGGTCTTCAGAGAAGAAAAGAAAACTAAGAATAAAGGGAATAACTCTAGGAATATTTTATGGTATACATTGGATTAGAAAGACTGGTAGCTCTTTGGGAATAAACATAATAAGAGGTTTCCTTTTATAAGTGATGGAAATAATACACTTGAAATTACTTATAATATTCAAATATAAAATATATTATGATCATGTAATATGGAACCCAATGGATATAATTCATATGTTATGATGTGAATAAGTATAAATACCATTAACCAATAAAATGTGGAAAATCTTATATTTTATTTTAATCTTTATCTTTTGGTTTAACCCCCTTACTAACCCTTTTAAATAATAATAGTGGTAACACATTTTTCACTATTTAAGGGTTATAAATTTATGTTTAATTTGGAATGTGAATATAAAATTGTCCAATTATAATATTTAATATAATTTCAAATTACACTTTTATTCTTAAATGATTTTTTAATTTTAAAAACATTTATTAAAATATTTATTTATCATAAAATATTATTAAAGCCAATCTTAGGAATAGTCTTTAAATATGAATTCAAAGATATAATGATATAAATTGACTTATAATATAAAAAAATTAAAATTAATTATACTATATAATTACCAATGAAATTCCTAGAAAACTATACTTCATCTAAAACATATTAATTCTATCTTTTTTAAAATTATTTCCTTGATTTTTTATATCCTTTCACAAACAATGTATGGACGTTACGTAAGAATCTAAGTTAATTATACAATAAATAAAAAAATATCATAAAATTATTTTATTGATATTAAATTTAACCATTTACAATTTATATTAACTTATTTTTATCCTCACAATAATATGTTAGAGAAATTGAAAGAAACATATTGATATTTGGAATTTATTCTTCACATAAAATGACATATAAGCTAATATAAATGAAAAACGACATCATGTTTTCATATCATCAAATATTGCATTATTATTATCATAGTAAAATAATAAAATATAAATAATAAATATTTTTATAAATATTTTAATACCATATCACATTATTTGTAACCCCAATTATGAGATTTACCCTTACTGGGGTAACAACTATTTACCATAGTTACTAATCATAATTTGTAAAACAACCAACCACTTTACCGAATTTTAACATCCTAATTAAATATAGGGAATAAATTATTAAATATTAAATATATATTTGTTTTAGAAATTAATTTTAATATAAATTCGTAAAATTAAATGAAAACCAATTTTTAAAAAATTGTGAAATTAAGCATAAAAAATGAACATACACAAAAGTGAAATATAATATTGAATAATATGGAATTATTTAGATTACTTTTATAAAAATATATCTAATTTAACACTGAAAAAATCACCAAACATTATAAGTATTCGACATTAATTTATTTAATGAAATTGAATTAGATTTTTCAAAATTTGGTATTTTTAACCAATCACTTAAAAATCAATATTTTCAATAAAATAATAAAAATTCACCCTATGATAATTTTGATATTATTATTTCAAAAATAACATCCATATTAAAAATAAATGTTCTAAAAGATTAAAAAATTACTAATAACATACATGATAAAAATGCAATAAAACTAATTCCAAAGAAAATTATTTTTCAAAGTAAAAAGTGAATTTATTTTCAATCCTTACCCAGTGACCACTATTAGAGGAATTTCAATTTATTTTATTAAATATATGACATATTATTTTTATTAAAACCATTAATCTATAGTGATTTATTCACTTTACTTTGATAAAATAGCATTGCACACATAATATCATTTTTTATGAAAAATATATCAATAAATCAAATATGATATTGTTAAAAATTATATTATTATTTACTAATGAGTAAATTTTTATTAATAGATATTTTATACCTATATTGCATAATAAAATTATTATTATTCATACAATATAAACCATTGGATAGGCTATAACAGTCATATTTAGTTAATAATATATTTATAGTATATCAAAATTTGATTAAGATCAGTGTTTCATATACCACACACAATCAAACATATTTCTTAATGAAAATAAATTATAAAGTCATGGGGTGTTACAGAAGCATCATGGTGACCTAATGATTACTGTTTCTGGTTCTTCCCTAGAGAGATGCTCCAAACTAAAGAACTAGCGGTCACACTGTAACATAATAAGTAAATAAAGAATTTTACAATTTCATAATTATTAATATTTTTTAATTAAATATTAATCTTACTTTAAAGGGGTTGTTATGTTCGATGGAATACCCAATACGCTGCAACAGGTTTCTTTGAAATCTTACATTGCACACTAATAATATAATAATATTATTTTAAATGTAGTAAAAGCCTAGTCATTGTATTGGCAGGAATGAATAGAACTAACTAAAATATGATTATTAATGTTTATTACATTTTTATAGATTTATCCAATGAATTTTAGAGGCATAAAATGTGAAATAGTCTAATTTTAAGCATAAATACTCTAATATTCTTTAAAAGGTCGATTTACTGCCTTTTAATGGTGAAAACTCTTTAAATATAGTTTGGTCACTTTTATAAGTAATTTTTAAAAAAATAAAATTCTTCATTAGAATTGGGACATCAAAATTCACTTCGGGTAAAATTTTTGTATTTTTCTAATAAAATTCGGTTTTTGATGAACAGTGGAAAATGGTGTATTTTAATTCAAAGTTTTCTTTTAATGTAATTTATTTATATGGATAGATTATCTTTTTAATTGGGTTTAGAGTGTAATTATATTATATTTCTACCATTTAATCCAATTTTGGTCATTGGAGTTAATTTCACTTTGAAATTGGACATAAACAAGTGTTAATCTTTTAATAGTTAATATTTCTTAAAAACACGCTTTTTGTTTTGAAAACATGAATTAATTTTAAATTCATTAATCCAACTTCTATGTTTTTAATTTGGTAAAATAGACATAATTTTTGAATTCAAAATATCAAATATAGCTTCGTTTTAATTTTTGGTTGTTTTCTAAAAAACATCAATTTTTGATGAATAGTGAAACCAGTAAGTAGTAGTTAAAAACCAACTTTTTCATTTAAATGATATTTTACAGCTTTTGTGAATTGAATTTCGAAAATCCGACATACATGGTATTTATTAGTAAGTAAAATGTGGTTCAATAAGATGAAAATAATTTTTGGTGAATAGTAACTTTGGACTTTTATTTACCGTGGTTAATGGTTAATAGGGTAATTCAAGGTAAAAGAATATCATAATAACAAAAAATTATCTTAACCCTTGTCCTAGCCTTACTGGATGACTCATGTCCAACCATGGGCATATTTGGATCTATTTTGGGACCCCATTGAGCCACTTAGGAGTGATGATGACACATTATATAAATTAATTTAAAGTAAAGACAAAAATGACACAAATAAATATATTTTATTAAATTATTTTTTACATGGGGTTATATAAGTTATCACTTTGAATATAAATATTATTTTAAAATATAAGATTATTTACTACATCATTGTATTTTTTTTATAATTTTTAGACCTCAAATAAATAAAATTATGACACAATAATGAGGCAGTGTTTACCTCATTAATAAATGATTTAAATAAATAATATTATAATGATTTAAATAATATCCAAAACCTATTGAATTCTTATTTAATGATTTTATTTCTATCATGAGTCATCTAATCTTTTACTTTAGTAAGTTTTGGACCTTTGGAAACCGAAAATCATTATATAATAAAATAATATTTTCACACTTTCCTAAAGAGCCCCTCCTCCCCCTTACAAAAAGCCTTCACCTCCACCCAATTCCTCACACCACTCAAGCACCTTGGATCATTCAAACCCTACCCAAATAATCTCTCAAGATCCCTCTCTTCCACCTATAATCCTTAACATAGTCATAAGTCACTTCAAGAAGTCCTTTTTGTTCAAACGAAAAAGAGTTACCCGAATTAAAGGTAACAGTTTATCTTAAAATATTTTCTATTATTTTACTTCTCCAACCCCTAAACTCTTTTTATTATTTTCTTTTATAACAACTCAATAATTATCTATATACTATTTTTTTGTTATGAGAATTATTATAACTACACTTACACACACCTCCATCTATTGGGTAAAGAACATACTGTTTCTGTGGATGGAAAACTAACAACTCACAAAACGATGATTGTTCCATTGTCTCATACCGCTTCTCATGGTGTCCATTAAGATGGAACTACATTTATATATGATATATATTATGGTTATGTTTTATTTATGCTTCTTTATTTTTCATTTATAGCATACCTTTATCATTTCCATTATGGGTAAACGAGATAATTTCATTTGAGGAAGTGCAGAAAACCGCCCCCTCAAACTGATATGGCTCATTAATGACATATGTGGGATGTATAAAGGATGGATTTAATTATATTATATATTATATTATACTAGAATTATAATATAACAATTTATCATTATGTTTTATTTCCATTAAAATAAGACATAGAAATGAATGTAGTGTTCCTGCGTACGTACGGCTTACTGTCTCCATGAACGGTGCATTTCATTTCATAAATCTAAATGTTATGTACTTTAATAAATACATATATATACTGGATATATAAGATATATATGATATCTAAATCATGAATATAATTCTAGATATAATGAACTTTTGACCACATGAACAACTTTTAATTATAAGAATTCCATTTTTGACCCATGTACCAAATATCGACAAAACGACCGTTATTAAATTAAATGATTACATATTGTTTATAACATGGTAATAAGTTATATAAATGGAATAATAAACTTGAAAAAGGATCTTAATAAATTAGAAATTAAATTTGGTTTATTATTTATGAGATTAAAGAACGAACGTGTCAAGTCGGACACGAGATAAGGGACTTCGTCTAATTCTCCTTTCATTGAGGAATATTTTGTTTTAATACATTAGATTATTTTATACACTATATAAACACCTTTTACTTTTCATTTCATTTAAATATAATCTTTTTCTTCAAAGTTCTTTACTAAACGGAAATAATAGAATGTTTCTTTTTAACGTAAGCAGTGACAATGACCATTCCTTCGCTGTGAGTATTATTTTATCTTTGGATTCCTTATCAAGATGTAATGTTTTTAAAAGGAAAATAAATACCATTTACTCTTTTTTACATATATTGGTATTGAAAATGGTTTTTATAAGGGATTTATTATTTCAATATATTTAAGTGATATATTGTGATTGAAATGTGGAAATGTTATCTTTCCTTAATGTTTGTTTTATTTGTTATGAATATGTTATGGTTCTTGGGCATTGTTATGTATATGGGTGGTTCCATGATAAATATTGGGTGGATTATCCCGAGATATCTCTCCAATGAATTGGGTAAAGTGACAGAGGTAAACGTGAATGTTTCTCCTAAGAGATTTAGGGAATATACTTTGATGGGTTTTCAAATGTAACTCCCTATATAGTTGTGATAGCTATAATGTAAGTATGATATGGATGCCACAAGTTACCTTTATGATTTATTTGTTCTATGTGTTATTCATAAATCTAATGATTTCATGAGGTATGTTAAAGAGCTTATTTTATTTATTCAATGATGAACTATTGTTTTATTTCTTTGTTTTATAACCCATGATAAGCTTTTTATGCTCATCCTATGTTTGGAAATGTTTTTCACATGTATTAAAGATGAAAAGGATCAAGTATGGGATCAAAGAAAAGTCATGCTGCCTAAAACATGGGACTAGACATGACTCTTTTTTTAATAGTTTTTATTTTATGAAAAAAATAAAAACTGAGTAGAAGTGTCTACCTCGTAATTTTTGAGATATAATGTAATAGTTATGGACTAATTCTCTTAAAATATAAACCTAAAAATATCCTCAATTTGAATTATTCATTTAATTCATGATTATGTAAGGTGTAGGGTTAGGTCATTATTGCTGGTATCAAAGGTCGGTTTAGATATCTTTAGGAGTTAGGGTATTGTTAAATTAATATCCATAACTTAATTTATGTTAATATTGAAATGATAGCATTTACATATTACTATGTTTCTTTTCCTAAGATATCGCTGTGTTCATAATGGTTTTCCACAGAGAAAACAGGGAAACTATGTCGGTATGACATCACAAGGAAGACAACCTTCCAAATCAGCAAACTAAGATGGTCGGAATTGGAACTGAACATTTTGTTACAGTCATGGCACAAATAACTCGAGCTATAAATGGTGGTGGTATTCATTCATGAGATCAGCTAGATCAACCATAGAGGAACATGTCAATAGTATATCATTTCACAAGGCAACATCCCTCATCCTTTATTGGATCATCTGACCTTGTGCTAGTAGAAGGGTAGATTAATACACTAGAGAATATTTTTGTTGTCATGGGGTGTTCAGAAAATCAAATGGTTAGTCACATTGTTTACCATTTTGAAGGTGAAGCTGGTTAGTGATGGTCGATGGTGAAAAATTTCAGGGATAGTGAGGATATTAATTCCCTTGATTAGGATGAATTCAAAGGTATGTTTCATGAGAAATATTTTCCTAAGGTTGTTCATCTTAGGATGGAAAAAAATTCCTAGAATTGAGGCCAGAGGATTACTTGGTGGCTATTTATGAAGAAAAATTCACTAGACTGGAAAGATATGCTCCAAATTTTATATGATATCTTTCTAGTAAAATCAACAATTTTTACTCAAGATTAAAGCCAAAGTATCAAAGGGATTTAGCTTCTCGTGATTTCAAATGTTATGAAAAACTAGTTCGATGTGCGGAGAAGATTGAAATGGAGTTTACTGGTGAGCAGGTATTATTTGATAAACAATAGAATAAGAGGTCAAGGTAGCAGGAGAAAGGGAAGAACTCTTCAAAAATGTCTGATGGTAAGAATCTTAAGTTTAGAGTTTGTGAAAATTGTGGAAAAAATTATGTTGGGGAATGTCTTTTGAATTCTGGTAAATGCTACTGATGTGGGAAAATGGGACATAAGGATCATAATTTCACTGAAAAGATCTAGGTAACGGTAAGACAAAATCTGATTTACAACCAGCAAAATGTTTTAAGTGCAATGAAATGTGTCATTATGCAAATGAGTGTCCAATGAAGAACTCAACTTAGAGAAAATAACCAGACTACAAGTAAAAATGAGTGGTGAAGTCCTTTTCATCTACTTCAGTAGATGTTGGGCCATCAAATGAAGTAGTATCTGGTACACTATTTTTTTGTTCAGATTATGTCAATGTGTTGTTTGATTTGGGGTCTACACATTCGTTCATTTCTGAGAATTTTTCTAGTAAATTGGGAATTCCATATCATGATATGAATCATGAACTTATGTTAAAAACACCTGGATGAAATTTTGAAACTAAAAGAAATTATAGGAACATTTTTTTCCTTGTGTGCGGAAAGAATCTACCTACAAACCTTATTGTTTTGCCTCTTGTAGAGTTTGATGTTATTTTGGGTATGGATTGGCATTAGGTTTATAATGGTAAGATTGACTATAGAGCTAAAGAGGTTTCTTTTCAGAATTATTAGAAGTTTTTTACAATAATAAACCCCTAATTTTGATGACATATCTGGAACTCAAGAAACTAGTAAAAGATGGAAATGAATGTTACCTTGCACATATTGTTGAAAACAAAAGAACTGTTCAGATTAATGATGTGCTATTGGTAAATTAGTACTTTGATTTTTTTCTTGATGAGTTTTCTAGTTTTATACATGATCAACAAGTTGAATTTACTATTGACTTAGTTCTAGATTCTAAGGAAATTTCAAAACCCCCTTATCGAATGGCTAAAATTGAACTTTTATAGTTAAAGAACCAATTACAGGAGTTATTAGATAAAGTTTTAATTCGACCTATAACATCACCATGGGGTGCTCTTATCTTTTTTGTTAAAAATAGAGATGGTTCAATGAGACTTTTCATTGATTATAGAGCATTGAATAACATCATTATTAAGAACAGGTATCCTTTTCCCCATAGCGATGATTTGTTTGATCATCTCAAGGGAGCTCAGTATTTTTCAAATATTGACTTGAGGTTGGGGTACCATTAGTTAAAAGTAAAGTAAGCAGACATTCTGAAGACCGTGTTTCATATGAGATATGAAAATTATGAATTTTTAGTTATGCCTTTTGGTTTAACCAATCCACCTGCTTTATTCAGGGAACATATGAATATAATTTTCTGTGAGTTCTTGGATAAGTTTTTATTTGTGTTCATTGATGATATTTTGATTTATTCTAAAAGTAATGAGGAGCATGAAATTTATTTAAGGGTTTTCATGAAAAGCTTAAAAGAAAAAAAACAATTTGGGAAATTCAGCAAGTGTGAGTTTTTGATACAACAAATTTCTTTCCTTGGTCACATTGTTTCAAAAAATGGCATAACTATTGATCCTGCTAAAATAAAATTTTTTGAAGAATAGCCAAGATATAATAACCTGAGTTTTTAGAATGGGTCAAAATCCCAACCCTGTTTGAATTTTGGACTTTTCCCTGAGAAAATTGGGAAAATATGGGATGTTCTGGATGTTTCCAGACTATAAGCCATGCATGGTTTGGGTGAGTATCATCCTTGTGCTCACCGAGTACATGTCGTGTGATGGCCAAGTAGAAAATTCTTACTACACAGCGTGTAGTTATAGACACTCCATGTACCCATGACCATGTGGAGGCTATACATGGCGTGTATTCCTGTTGGCGGGGTTGAATATTTTTAGCATGTACACGTCGTGTACTATTAGTAAATTCCGTATAGAGGGGATCTGTATGGGGATATACATGGTGTGTTGTGGGTGTTGGTAGGGTAATGAGGTACACGTCATGTAACCTAGGTACACGCTGTGTAGTCAGTAGGCAAGTCTATGACAAAATATCAGTTGTCTTGTGTACAGTAAAAAGATGCAGACCGTGTTGTTTTATGTACACGCCGTGTACTTTCATTTTTTCACTAAAATGGGTAGTAGCCTTGTTTTGAGGAAGAAATTCAACCCTTCGACGGGTTTGATTAGGGAGAGTCGGCTGGAGCTTTTTTTTCTCTGGATCGTCTATCTGAACTCCATTTCGATCGTGGTCAGATGTGTTGGAACCCCCTCGGTATGCCTTGATTCCCCTTGAGCTGTTCTTCTTGATTTATGTTTTAGTATGAGTTATAGGGGTTTGAGAAGTTTTTATTTTTTGTAGATCTACCATGTTTTAGACTTTATTAGAGGCTGTTATCGGAGGAGTAGCATCATATGAGTCTCAGGTATGTGGTGCATATCTCTTTTTGTGTTTTCGAAAACTTTTGGGTGGCGGGGCCTATGGCGCATTTTTTTGGTATTTTGAGTGAGACCCTAATTTACCTACTATTTCATGTTTAATTATTATATAACTTATGGGATGCCTTTGGGTATGCCATGTTACCTATTTTTCTTGAGCAAGGTCGAGCAGGGGTCATTTCTCACCGGGGCATTTTGGTCGGGTAATGCCAAAATGGTTGTAATTGTTTTCTATTATTTTAAACTATTTAGTTTAGGGTATTGAACCTTGATATGAATTGTTGGAGACCTTAAAGACCCCAATGCTAGTATGGGACATCACTGGGTTAGCACATGCAACAGTTTAGATTGTTTTTCATGTTTATGTGTTTTGATTAAATGTAATTGTTTAATTTCATATGATAGAACATTTGGGTTGGGTTGTGCATGTCTCAGATATTCTTGAGTGATGTTGATCACATGTTGGGCTTGACCTGGGTTACGTTGGGTGGTTCTGACCATGGGATTGGGTTTCATGCGTGTCGGCTTGAGGCAGGATGACTGTCAGATTGGGCATAGCCAGAGTTACTGGGATGGAGAGACCATCATACTTAAGAGGCATGGTTGCAGGAACATGAGGTGTTAGAGGTGTTGTTTCTTGGGTACTATTTTGTTGATTACTACTCATATATAACTATGAGTTGTGTGCACACAAATAGACTCTGTGATGAGGTGGTTTTGACCACTCATGTGGGTTGTGGCCCCCATTATATACATTTTAGGTACTATTGGTTTGGGATTCTTTTCATATGAAGCCACATGGGAGGTGAGGAGCCTTCAGGGGATAGCATTGAGGCCATCGGATTGGGGTCATAGGATCGTTGTTATTTGAGGTTAGACATCATTGTCCCTCTAGTTACATTATTTTGAGGGCATACATTGTTTCCCCTCTGGTTACTTTAGTTTGAGGGTAGACATCATTGTCCCTCCGATTACTTTATTTTGAGGGTAGGCATCACTGTTCCTCTAGTTACATATTGAGGATTGGGATCACTTTTCCTATGGGTTACTATTTCTTAAGCGTGCCTTTGGGACGTCAGTATTTGAGACATGCAGTGTCAGGTGGCACCAGGTTACATGACAGAGATTATAGCGTTGGCCAAAGTATGTGACACTCTATGATGGCTGTTGAGCACCAGTGGAGTTTGGGTTTATTTGTGAATCATACTATTTACTATTTACCTTATAAATTCATTCCTATATAAACGCTTATATTAGGTACGCACTGTTGGGTGGTATCCTACTGAGATTCGTCTCACATCTTGCACAAGCCCTTCGGTACACATACAATCATTATGGATTTATGTGCAGGAAAGAGGCTAGCTTCTGGAGCTGTGCTGCATTAGCTATTTCATGGAGATGGTATGGACCTTAAGGTCTTTCCTAGATGGAGTTTTCTGCATTTTTCTTACTTTGTTGTATCAGCACTCTTACTTGTTTTGTATCTACAAATTGGTTAGCCATTGGTGCCCTTTTTATATATGGATATGTGTGACCTAATTTGAGATGCATGTTTTGTTGTATAGTGGTATTTTCAAGTGTTCAACATGTTGTTGTGTTTACTTTCCACTACTATTGTTTATATTTATTTGTTCCTTTGTTTATTGATATTGATTGTGCTTTTTCTTTGTGGGTCTGGTTCGAGTCGACTGAGTCATTATTCCACTGAATCATTATTATTATACTCATACCAGTACCATTATTATTTTTCGAGAGGGTATAGCCTCCCCACAATACTAATAAATACCCTCGATGCTAGTCAACAACCTTTGGAATTCGAAGAGGTGCACCTAAGGTAGTAACACTTGACCAATTTAGCACAGTTTGAGTGGTTGTTTGGGTCCGGGTCATTACACAAGACCCCCAAATATAACCAAGATCCATAGTTTTCTTGGTTTGGAAGGTTATTACTGGAGGTTTGTTTAACATTTTGCATGGTTATCTAGTCCATAGACTATGTTAACTCGAAAAGGTGTTAAGTTCATTTGGACAAAATAATGTGATTATTGTTTTTATGAATTGAAAATAATATTGCTGAATGCTCTTGTTTTGGCACTGCCTTCTAGAAATAGTGATTTTTTTATCTATAGTGATGCTTCATTAAAATAACATGGTTGTTTCCTTAGGCAGAATAATCAAGTAATTGATTATTCTTCACATTAGTTGAAACCTCATTAGTTTAATTACCCTAAACATGATTTGGAATTATCTACTGTTGTTTTTGCTTTAAAATTTTGGAGGCATAATTTGTATAGAATAAAATGTGAAATATATACTGACCACAAAAGTTTAAATTATATATTCACAAAGAAATAATTGGACATGAGATAGAGGAGATGGTTTTAATCAATTAAGGATTATGATTGCATGATCCTTTACCATCCAGGAAAAGAAAATAAAGATGCTTCAAGTTGAAAAAGTAATGCTTCATTAAACATGCTACGTTTGTAATGAGATCCTTTTTTTTTATTTGATGAACTTTGGCATTGAAGTTTTTGGTGAAAGAAATTATTCTGATTTGTTTTAGGTGTTAGTGAAATAATCTCTATCAAACAGAATAAAGCAAGCACAGAAGAAAGATAATGAGTTGCAGAAAAATATTGAGTTAGTTCAAAAGGGTAAGTGGCTTGAATTTAATGTTGATAATGATTAGTTTTTGAGGTTTGGAAAGATATTATGTGTGCATTGTGATTCACAGTTGAAGAATGAGTTGTTATGTGAAGCTCTTAGTTCCCCATTTTCAGTTCATCCTAGAAGTACTAAGAAGTACAGAGATCGTTGGGAGTATTACTGGTGGGATGGAATGAAAAAAGATATTGTTGACGTTACTGTGAATTGTTTGACTTGTTAGCAGGTTAAATCAGAGTAGTAGTTATCGAAAGGGATGCTTCATTATTTATCAGTGCTAGAGTGGGAATGTGAATATGTATCCATGGACTTCATTGGGGGATTACCGAACACATCTCAAGGTAATAATGCAATCTAGGATATTGTTGATTGATTGACTAAATCTGCTCATTTACTTCCTTTTTTAGATACTTTGTCTCTAGATTAACATTCTCAGTTGTATGTTTAATAGATAGTCAGGTTTCATAGAGTTCCCCTCTCCAGTGTATCTGATCGTGATCCCAGGTTTACTTCTATCTTTTGGAAAGGCCTTTAGTTTTCATTGGGTACTGAATTAAATTTTAGTATAGATTTTTATTTTCAATCAGATTGGCAGTCAGAATGAACAATTCAGACCTTTGAAAATATGTTGTGTTCTTGTTCACTAGATTCCTAGGGAATTTGGTACCAACATATTTCATGGGTTGAATTTTCTTATAATAATAGTTTTCATTCCAGTATACATATGGATCCATTTGAGGCATTATATGAAAGCATTATCGAACACCAGTTTTTTTGGGATGAAGTAGGTGAAAGGATGTTGATGGGACTATAATTAGTTAAAGAGATGTCAGAAAAATCTCAGTTCATTCAGAATCATATGAGAACACCTCAGAGAAAGTATAAAAGTTATGCGGATAACCGGAGGAAGGATATTTCTTTTGAGGTAGGTGATCATGTCTTTATCAAAGTATCTCCATGTTTGTCCCAGGTACACAATGATTTTCAGGTTTCAATGTTGAGAAAGTATATGACATATCCATTTCATGTTTTAAGTCCAGAGTTGTTCAGTTGGAAGAGAATCTATCTTATGAGGAACAAACAGTCTAGATTCTTCATCGAAGTGATCTTGTGTGGTGGAATAAGGTAATTCACCAAGTAAAGGTTTTGTGGAAAAACCATATGGTTGAAGAGGCAATATGGTAATCTGAAAATGCTATGAGGGATAAATACCCCCACATATCTGATAAGTGAATAAAAATTACGAGGATGCACTTTCCAAAAGGGGGGATGGATGTAACATCCAATGTAAATAAAGAATAATACATTATAATAATTATTAATATTTGTGAATTAAATATTAATTTTACTTTAAATGGGTTTCTATGTTTGATGGCGTACCAAATATGCAACAACGGGTTTCTTTGAAATCTTACATTTCACACTAATAATAAAATAATATTATTTTAAATGTAGTTAACTCCTCGTTGTTGTATTGGAGGGAATTAAAAGAACTAACTAAAATATGATTATACATGTTTATTAAATGTTTTTATATTTATCCAGTAAATTTTAGAGGCTTAAAATGTGAATTAATCTAATTTTAAGCATAAATACTCTAATATACTTTAAAAGGTCGATTTACCACCTTTTAATGGAGAACCCTCTTTAAATATTGTTTTTTCCACTTTTATATGTTTTTTTAAAAAAAATTAAAAAATTTTCTTTAGAATCGGGACATCAAAATTCACTATGGGTAAATTTTTGGTATTTTTCTGATGAAATTCAATTTTTGATGAATAGTGGAAAATACTGTATTTTAATTCAAAATTTCCTTTTAATATAATTTATTTATATGGTTATATTATCTTTTAAATTGGTTTTAAAGTGTAATTAGATTATATTTTTACTATTTAATCCAATTTCGGTCATGGAATTAATTTCACTTTGAAATTGGACATAGACAAGTGTTAATCTTTTGATTGTTAATATTTCTTAAAAACACACTTTTTGTTTTGAAAATGGGAATTAATTTTAATTAATAAATCCAACTTCAATGTTTTTAATTTTTTAAAATAGACATAATTTTTTAATTCGGAATATCAAATACATCTTTGGTTAAATTTTTGATAGTTTTCTGAAAAAATCAATTTTTGTTGAATAGTAAAACCACTAAGTAGTAGTTAAAAACTGACTTTTTCAGTTAAATGATATTTTAACGCTTCTGTGAATTGAATTTATAAAATCCAACATACATGGTTGTTATTAGTAAGTATAATTTGGTTCAATAAGATAAAAATAATGTTTGGTGAATAGTAACTTTTGACTTATTTATTATGGTTAAGGGTAAATAGGGTAATTCAAGGTAAAAAGAATAACCTAATAATATAAAATTACCTTAAAACTTGTCCTAACCTTATTTTATGAGTCATGGACGACCATGTTAATCCTTGGGTCTATTTTTGGACTTCATGAAGCCACTTAAGAGTGATAATTTCACTTTATATTAATTAATTTAAAGTAAAGACAAAAATGACATAAACAAATATCTTTTAGTAAATTAATTTTTACATGGGGTTATATAAGTTATCTTTTCCACTATAAATATTATATGGAAATATAAAAATATTTAATATGTCTTGGTATTTTTTTTATAATTTTTAAGCACCAAATATATAAAATTATTTATGACACAATAAGGATGCAGTATCTTCCTCATTAATAAAGTTTTTAAATAAATAATATTATAAGGATAAAAATAATATCAAAAACCTATCTAATTCTTATTGGATGATTTTAATTCAACCCAAAGTCATTTTATATTATACTTTAATAAGTTTTGTACCTTTAGAAACCGAAAATCATTATATAATAAAATAATATTTTCACACATTCCTAAAAATCCCCTCCTCCCCTTATAAAAAGCCCTCACCTCCATCCCATTCCTCACACCTCTCAAGCCCCTTGACTCTTCCAAACCCAACCCAAATAAGCTCTCAATATACCTCTATTCCATGTAGAATCCTTAATTTAGTAATAATGAACTTCAAGAAGTCCTTTTGGTCCAAACCAAAAGGAGTTACCCGAATTAAAGGTAACGGTTTCTCTAAATTCTTTTATTTTATTTTACTTCTCCAACCCCTAAACTCTTTTTATTATTTTATTTTATAAAAACACTAGTATCCTAAATATAAAAGGTTTCTTTATGAGATGTATTCAAACTAAATGTACACACAGATCCATTTAATGGTTAAAGAACATATTGTTTCTGTGGATGGGAAACTAACGCCTCACGAAACGATGATTGTTCCAATATCTCCTACCACCTCTCATGGTGGACATTAAGATGGAACTGTATTTATATATGATATATATTATGTTTATGTTTTCTTTATGATTTTGTATTTTCATTTATATCATACATTTATGGTTTCCATTATGGGTTAATGTGATAATTTCATTTGAGGAAGTGCAGACTACCACCCCCTCAAAGTGATATGACTCGTTAATGTCATATGTGGGATGTATAAAGGATGGAGTTAATGATATTATATATGATATTATACTGTAATTATAATATACCTATGTATCATTATGTTTTAATTCTATTAAAATAAGAAATAGAAGTGAAAGTAGCCTTCATGCGTACGTACAGCTTACCGTCTCCATGAATAGTGCATTTCCTTTCTTACATCTAAATGTTATGTACTATTATAAATACATATATATTCTGGTTATATTAGATATATATGATATTTAAATCATGAATATCCTTTTGGATATAATGAAATTTTTACCACATGAATAACTTGTAATTATAAGAAGTCCATATTTGACTCAAGTACCAAAAATCGACAAGATGACCGTTATTAACTAGAATGATTACAGAATGTTTATAACATGGTAATAAGTGATATAAAACGAATAATAAACATGAAAAATTATCTTAATCAAGTATAAATTAACATTAGTTTATTATTCAGGAGATTAAAGAACGAACAGGTCAAGTCAGACATGAGGTAAGGGACTTCATCTCAATCTCCTTTAATTGAGACATATTTTCTTTTAATACATGAATTTCTTTTATATATTGTACAAACACATTTTACTTTTCATTACATTAAATGGGAATCCTTTTCTATGAAACATTTTACTAAATTACCAAAAAATAATATTTATTTTTAACGTAAGCGGTGACAACGTCCTTTTCACTATCACGAGTATTATTTGATATTCAGATTCCTTAACAAGCAGTAATGTTTTTGAAAGGAAAGTAAATACCATTTACACTTTTATATGTGTATTGGTATTGAAAATTGATTTGATAATGGATTTATTATTTTAATATATTTAAGTGATATATTATGATTGAAAAGTGGAAATTTTATCTTTCCTTTATGTTTGTTTAATGTGTTATGAATATGTTATGGTTCTTAGGAATTGTTACATATATGGGTGGTTATGTGATAAACCAATGGAGGGTAATCCCGAGATTGCTATCCAATGCATTGGGAAATGCGACAGAGGTAAACGTGAAGGTTTCAACTAAGATATTTAGGGAATATACAGTGATGGGTATTCCAAATGTAACTCCCTATGTAGCTTTGATCGCTACAATGTAAGTATGATATGAATGCCCCAAGTTACCTTTATAAATTATGTTTTCTATGTGCTATTCATAAATATTATGATTTCATGAGGTATGTTAATGAGATTATGTTATGTATGCAATGATGAACAAATGTTTTCTTTCGTTGTTTTATAACCCTTACTGAGCTTTTTATTTTCATCCCAAGTTTAGAAATATTTTTCACCATACTTAAAGATGAATAGGGTTAAGGATGAGATCAAGGAAAAGTAATGCTGTCTAAAACATGAGACTAGACGTGACTCTTTTTTAAGAGTTTTTATTAAATGAAAAAAAATTGAAACAGAGTAGAAGTTTCTACCTCATAATTTTTGAGATATAATGTAATAGTTATGGACTAATTCTGTAAAACACAAATCCTAAAAAGATCCTCAGTGTGAATTATTTATTTAATTCAAGATTATGTAATGTTTCTGGTCGGGTCCTTATACACACTATTGTGGAATCTCAAGAGGGGGGGTCTGTCGTGTTATAAGAGGCCACACAGTATAGGAAGTTTGAACGGTTAATAATTCTACGATTATACCTTTTTAAAATGTATTCATTAAGAATAAAAAATCCAATTTTTCTCCTCACTCACATCATTTATCCTGTGTATAACTCAAGTGTATTTTTCCACCATATTTTCCTAGAATTTCAAACCACTATTATTTAGTTATCAAGTGGATTGGAAGGTAGGTCTCCTCTTCCTACCTTATTTCTTATTCCTTCTTTATTTACACTAAATTTTCCCATCTTCCACAAAATAATTACGGTCTTGTTGTCAGAAATTAGGTTTTGGGGATTATCCTATAATATGGTTTTTAGGTTTAGGTCTTGTATAAACTATTTCATACTAGGGTTTTGTTATTTTCAATCAAAGGATACTAATGACAACTTGTTTCTAAAAATTTAGGTCAATGTTCTAAATAAAGTTATTTATCTATAATTTCGTAAGATTATTTTCTGTTTTAAAATCATTTTATTATGAATTTATAGGTATATTTGTTACTATATATGGGTTTTATAAATGTTATATTATGATCTCTATGTATGATGTAGGAGGGTATCTCAATGTATTTTTCATTTTAATTTCAAAAAAATGGTTATACATGAACTTTATTTGGGATAATTACTTTGAATATTATTTATGTCAATTTAATGGTTTAAATTTGGTGCATAGTATCAGTACTATTTCAAAATGTTATTTTTTGTTTTAAAGGTAAATTTTATAAAAGGGGTAATATTTGTCCCTTTTATAAATTTATTTAAAACCTCTTAATAAATATTGAAAGTCCTCAGAACTCCCTGAGAAGGGATAGGTGAAGCAGGGTGTCAAATTTTTCTCTTTAAGTGATATATCATGTCTCTAAATTCATAGGAACCTTTTAAGCTTGTCTGATAGAAAATTAAAGGAAAAACAATCACATGCAAAGAGAGAACACAACAAATTTACATGGTTCACCACTAATGGAAAGTCCAAGTATCATACAATTATAGTGTTTCGTTCATACCAAAATCAAATAATATTCACTAGTTGTTGAATACATAAGTCTAGACAAAGTCAAATTATATAAGGAAAAATACCTATACATGATTTTAGGGATAGTATATTTCATCCCTTGAAACACTTCTGTCGACTCCCCATAGCTAGTTGGACTCAGTAATGTCTTACATAGTTTATTGACATGAAGGTCGCTTAATTATATTGACATTAAAGTGTTTTTACGTATCTATAATGAGACTATATTTTCACCAGATATGTGATTTGATGAACATTGAAAAAATAGTTCACTGAAAACAGATGTTCAAAACTGACATTTTTGAATCTCCATCCTGAAGCTCAGTTATTCATGAAAAAAACTACATTATCAAAAAATATTCTTTCCTAATGATCACTTAGGCATTGTAGAATACCCAATCATCAGGAAGAACCCAATACTTATAAGAATTATTATCCATAAAGACTACTCTTTTCTTTTTTTAATGCTCAATCTCACATAGAAACCTAGATTTTCGGAGCTTCCCTGTAACATCCCAAGTAAGTAATTAATAATATATATTTTTATCTATGTCTATTAATGATTAAGATAGTGTTATAGAGGCTTAAAATGAAAATAAATACAATCTTATGCATGGAATACACTAATATTCTTAAAAGATTGTTTTAGTGCCTTTTGATGGCATACCATTTTTTAATCTATATTTTGACAATTTTATAAACTATGTTTGTAAAAATAAACTTCTTCTTTATGATTGGGACATCAAAATTTACTTTGTGTGAATTTTTGGTATTTTTCTGACAATGTTCATTTTTTAATGAATAGTGAAAAATACTGCATTTTACATCAAAACTGCTTTTTAATCTAATTTTTTTTATATGATTAGATTATCTTTTTCATTGGTTTTAAAGTGAAATTAGAAAATATTTTTACCATTAAATCCAATAGTGGTCTTTGGAATTAATTTCACTTTGAAATCGGACTTAAACTAGTGTCAATCTTTTGATACTTATTGTTTCATAAAAACACGCTATTTGCTCTGACAGCGGGAATTAATTATTAAATTAATTAATGTTACTTATATATTTTGAATTTTTTAAAATAGACTTCATTTTTGAATTCTTAATATCAAATATAGCTTAGGGTGAATTTTTGGTAATTTTCTGAAAAACTTCAATTTTTTGATGAATAGTGAAACCACTAAGTGGTACTTATAAAAACTGATTTTTCCGTTTAAATGAAATTTTGCAATCATTGTGTTTTGAATTTAAAAAATCCGACATACATGGTTTTCATTAAGAAGTAAAATGTGGTTCAATGAGATTAAAATAATTTTTTGGTGAATAGTAACTTATTAAGTTTTTAATCGCGATTAGTGGTAATTAGGGTAGTTTAAGGTATAAATAATGCTTTAATAATATTAAATGACCTATACACATGTCACAACCTTATTGGTTGTGTCATGGCCGACCAAGAAAAGCCATGGGTCAACTTGGTGACCCCATGGAGACATTTTGGTTGGGAAATGACATAAATAACTTTTTATTTAATGTAAAAGTAAAAATGACACAAACATAATATGTTTTACGAAAACAATTTTTACATGGGGCTATAAAGATCAGATTTTTGATTATATATAGTGATTGGAAATCTAAAAAGATTTCCTACATCATAGTATTTTTTTTATAATTTTTAGACATTAAATAAATTACATTATATATGACATAATAATGATGCAGCGATGACATCATTATTTGACGATTTAAATAAAATGGAAAGACAATGTAAAATCTATGAACTACACATGGCCAAAACCAATTGGATGAGTGTATTTAGAACCCTTATCACCTTATCCACGAATTATATCAATGTGGGATCTTTTAAAACCGAAAAACATTTTCAAATAAAGTAATATTTCTTTACTTTCCAAAAGTGCCCCTCCTCTCCTCTTATAAAAGGCCCCCACCTCTACCACATTTCACACACTACTAAAGCCTTTGGCTCGGCCAACCCCTGCCCATTTACTCTCTCCACATCCCTCTCCTCATCCTAGAGGATTCCCTTTGGGCAGAATCCTTTCAAAGGAAGCCTTTAGGCTCAAATCAAAAGGAGTTACACTTTTTAAGGTAATTCATTCTCTCATGTTCATTTGTTTTATTTTGCTTCTCCAACCCCCTAAACTCTTTTTATTTACTTCTTTTGTAACAACACCAGTATCTTCAATATACTAGGATGTTGTTATAAGATATATTTGAGCTACACACTCACACAACTACATCAAATGGTTAAAGAACATACGGTTTCCGTGGATGGTGAAATTATGCCTCCCGAAACGATGATTGTTCACTAATCATTTAACACCTTCAAAGGTGGCCATTATGATGTCACTATTTTTATATATGATATATAATATGTTTATGTTTTCCTTAAGCTGCTGTTTTTTTTTCATTTTGGGCATACCTTTATGGTTTCCATTATGGGTAAACACGATATCTTCATTTTAGGAAGTGCGGACTACCGCCCCCTGAAAGTGATTTAATTCGTTAAATACCATATGTGGGACATATAAAGGATGGAACTATGATATTATATATGTTATTATACTGGAATTACAATATAATCTTATATCATTATGATTCCATTCCAGAAATACGAAATAGAAATGGAAGTAGCGTTCATGCGTACGTACGGCTTACCGTCTCCATGAACGGTGCATTTCATTTATTACCTCTAAATGTGATGTAATATTATAAATACATGTATATGATGAATATATATGATATATATGTTATCAAAATCATTAATATCATTCTGGATATAATGAACCTTTGACCAAATTAACAACATCTATGTGTAAGAAGTCTATTTTTGACTTAAGAACCAAATACCGACAAAATGAACATTATTAACTTAACTGATTACATGATGCTCATAACGTGGTATAAAAGGAATAATGAACTTGAAAAAGATTCATAAGAAAGTAGAGATTAACTCAAGTTTATTATTCAGGATATTAAAGAACGGTCGGGTCAAGTCGGATACGAGGTATGGGACTTCGTCTCAATCTCCTTTCGTTGAGGCATATTTTATTTTATACACAACTTTCTTTTATACGGTGTATAAACCCCTTTGACTTTTACGTTTATTCAAAAGGAATCTTTTTTATACGAAGTGTTTACTAAACGAAAAAAGGGAATGTTTTTGTCATACGTATGCGGCGACAATGACTTCTCCGCCGTCGTGACCGTTATTTGAGTTTCGGCTTCCTCTACAAGCCATACCTTCTTTTTAAAAGAAAAATAAATACCATGTTTTACTTTTCTGTTATTTTGGTATTGAAAATGGTTTTCATAATGTTTTTATATCAATGTGTTGTATTGATATCTCGTGACTGAAATGTGGAAATTTTATGTTTCCTTTATGCATGTTTTATGTGATATGATTATGTTATGGTTCTTGGGCATTATTATGAAGACGGGTGGTTCCGTGATAAACTAAGGGTGGGTGAGACCGTTATAGCTCTCCAATGCATTGGGTAACGCGAAGGAGTGAAACGTTAAGGTTTCTCCGAAGAGATTTTAGGGAATATACTGTGATGGGTATTCCAAACGTAACCAAGAGGGTTACTCCCTACGTAAGAATGTTATGAATGCCTCAAGTTACCTTTATGTATTATGATTTCTATGATTTATTCATGATTTTATGAGGTATGTTAAAGGGCGTATGTTTTATGGGTAAAGTATGATTTCATTCTTATGTATATATGAACTCATGTTTCCTTTCCATGTTTTTTTTATAACTATACTGAGTTTTTATGCTCATCCCAAGTTTTTGAAATGTTTTTCACAGGTCAAGGGAAAGGTACATGATAAGATGATAGAGTCAAGGATGTGTCAAGAAATAATCCATGTTTTATTTTAAATGTGTTTCCATTGTTGGGAATGAAGAATATTGTCTTTATGTAACCACTTTGTTTATATGTGGAATGTAATGCAAGTTTTATGATCTAATTCTCTAAAAATCTAAACCTGAAAAGATCCTCAATGTGTAATCTTGTAATAACTCAAGATTAAGTAAGGTTTAAGGCTGGGGCCTTATATTTGGTATCAAAGGTCGGTTTAGATAACTTTAGGAGTTAGAATTCTATTAAATGATTATCCAAAAATATTTTTTTTTTCGAAATGATATAGCATTTAAAGATTACCATGTTGCTTCATCTAAGACATGTTTTTTCAGAATGGTTTTCCACAGAGGAAACAGGGAAGCAGTGCTAGGAAGGCATACAGAAGGAAATAACCTTCCGAATCAGCATCCAGAAATGGTCGGAATTGGAACTGAACAGTTTGTTGCAGTAATGGCGCATTTGACTCAAGCGATAAATGGCGGTGGTATCCATGCATGAGATCAGCCAGAACAAC
The DNA here is from genome assembly GCA_963277665.1 of Viscum album. Lineage (NCBI taxonomy): Eukaryota > Viridiplantae > Streptophyta > Magnoliopsida > Santalales > Viscaceae > Viscum > Viscum album. The sequence goes on along the minus strand of OY728119.1, from coordinate 170,246,312 downwards.
CGCAGAGGAACATGTCAGTGGTGGAACATTTCATGAGGCAACATCCACCATCATTCAGAGGATCATCTGACCCTGTGCTAGCTGAAGGGTGGATTAAAGCACTGGAGAAGATTTTTGATGTCATGGGGTGTTCAGACAATCAAAAGGTTAGTCTTGCTATTTACCGTTTGGAGGGTGAAGCAGATCAGTGGTGGTCTATGGTTAAAAATATCAGGGACGCCGATGAGATTGATGCTCTTTACTGGGATGAATTCAAAGTTATGTTTCTTGAGAAGTATTTTCCTAAGGTTGTTCGACTTAGGATGGAAAAGCAATTCTTGGAATTGAGGCAAGAGGAAGACTCAGTGGCTGCCTATGAAGAAAGTTTCACTCGATTGGCAAGGTATGCTCCAAATTTTATCCGGGACCTTGATAGTAAAATCAATCGTTTCTACTCGGGATTAAAGCAAAAGTATCGAAGGGAATTAGCTTCTCGTGAGTTTAAAAGTTATGAAAAGCTTGTTCGATGTGCTGAGAAGGTGGAAATGGAGTTTTCTGATGACCAAGTTTTCTATAACAACCAGCAGAAGAAGAGACCGAGGTGGCAGGAGAAAGGTAAGAATTATTCAAAAAAGTCTGATGGTAAGAGAACTAAGTTTCCAGTTTATGATAAATGTGGCAAAAGGCATGCTGGGGAATGTCTTCTGAATTCTGGGAAGTGCTACCGATGTGGTAAGATGGGACATAAGGCTCGTGATTGCACTGAAAAGGATCAAGGTGAAGGTAAGAACAAATTTGATTTATAGTTAGTGAAATGTTATAAGTGCAATGAGATGGGTCACTATGCAAACGAGTGTCCGACAAGGAGCTTGAGTGATGGGAAGCAGTTAGACTACAAGCAGAAAGGGGTGGTGAAATCCTTTGCAACTACTTCAGCAGATATCGGGCCATCAAATAAAGTTGTATCAGCTCCAAGGAGCTCAGTTTTTTTCAAAGATTGACTTGAGATCGGGGTACCATCAGCTGAAGGTAAAGGAGGCAGATATTCCGAAGACCGCGTTCCGTACGAGATATGGCCATTATGAATTTGTAGTAATGCCTTTTGGGCTAACCAATGCACCTGCTGTATTCATGGACTTAATGAATAGAATTTTCCATGAGTTCTTGGATAAGTTTGTGGTGGTTTTCATTGATGATATTTTGGTGTTTTCTAAAAGTAAAGAGGAGCATGAAAAACATTTAAGGGTTATCTTACAAACCTTAAAAGAAAAGAAACTGTATGGGAAATTCAGCAAGTGTGAGTTTTGGTTGCAACAAATTTCTTTCCTTGGTCACATTGTTTCTAAAGATGGAATAACTGTTGATCCTGCAAAAACAAAAGTTGTGGAAGAATGGCCAAGACCCACAAATGTAACCGAGATTCGTAGCTTCCTTGGTTTGGCGGGATATTACCGAAGGTTTTTTAGAAATTTTTCATGGTTATCTAGTCCAATGACTAAGCTAACTCAGAAGGGTGTTAAGTTTATCTGGACAAAAGAATGTGATGATTGTTTTCAGGAATTGAAAAGAAGATTGGTGAATGCTCCAGTTTTGGCACTACCTTCCAGGAATGGTGAGTTTGTTATATACAGTGATGCTTCATTGAAAGGACTTGGTTGCGTCCTAATGCAGAATGATCAGGTAATTGCTTATGCTTCACGAGAGTTGAAAACTCATGAGGTAAATTACCCTACACATGATTTGGAATTAGCTGCTGTTGTTTTTGCTTTAAAAATTTGGAGGCATCATTTGTATGGAGTAAAGTTTGAAATATATACCGATCACAAAAGATTAAAGTATATATTCACTCAGAAAGAGTTAAACATGAGACAAAGGAGATGGCTGGAATTAATCAAGGATTATGATTGTACAATTCATTACCATCCAGGAAAAGCAAATAAAGTGGCTGATGCTTTGAGTCGAAAAAGTAATGCTTCATTAACAATGTTGCGTTTGGAACGTGATCCTTTGGTTAAGGATTTGATGAACTTTGGCATAGAAGTTGTTGGTGCAAGAAGTCATTCTGTTTTGTTTCAGGTATCAGTGAGATCATCTCTATCAGATAGAATCAAGCAAGCACAGAAGCAAGATAGTGAGTTGCAGAAAAAAGTAGAGCTGGTTCAGAAAGGTAAGTTGCCTGAATTCAACATTGATAATGATTGCGTTTTGAGATTTGGGAAGAGATTGTGTGTGCCTTGTGATTCACAGTTGAAGAGAGAGTTGTTATGTGAAGCTCATAGTTCTCCGTTTTCAGTTCATCCGGGCAGTACTAAGATGTATAGAGATCTGCGGGAGTATTACTGGTGGGATGGAATGAAAAGGGATATTGCTGATTTTACTGTGAAGTGTTTGACTTGTCAGCAGGTTAAATTAGAGCGGAAGTTACCGAAAGGGATGCTTCATCCTTTACCAGTGCCAGAGTGGAAATGGGAGAATATATCCATGGACTTTGTTGTTGGATTACCGAAGACATCTCGAGTTAATAATGCAATATGGGTTATTGTTGATCGCTTGACCAAATATACTCATTTCCTTGCTATACGAGATACTTTCTCTCTTGATCAACTTTCTCGTTTGTATCTTAAAGAGATAGTCAGGTTACATGGAGTTCCTCTCTCCATTGTATCGGATCATGATCCCAGGTTTACTTCTAACTTTTGTAAAGGCCTTCAGAAGTCGTTGGGTACTGAATTAAATTTTAGTACAGCTTTTCATCCTCAATCAGATGGGCAGTCAGAACGAACAATTCAGACATTGGAGGATATGATACGAGCTTGTTCTATGGATTATCAGGGAAGTTGGGACCAACATCTTTCTTTGGTTGAGTTTTCATATAATAACAGTTTTCATTCCAGTATACAGATGGCACCATTTCAGGCATTATATGGGAAGCGGTGTCGAACTCCATCTTTCTAGGATGAAGTGGGTGAAAGGAAGTTGATGGGACCAGAATTGGTAGAAGAGATGGCAAAAAAAGTTCAGCTGATTCAGAAACACATGAGAACAGCTCAGAGCAGGCAGAAGAGTTATGCGGATAACCGGAGGAAGGATCTATCTTTCGAGGTAGGTGATCATGTTTTTCTCAAGGTTTCTCCTTGGAAAAGTGTGATGAGATTTGGTAAGAAAGGAAAGTTGAGTCCAAGGTTCATTGGACCATACGAAATTCTGGAGAGAGTTGGATCAGTTGCATACCGAGTGGCTTTACCTCCGAGTTTACCTTAGGTACACAATGTTTTTCACATTTCGATGTTGAGAAAGTATATGCCAAATCCATCTCATGTTTTGAGTCCAGAGGTAGTTCAGCTGGAAGAGAACCTATCTTATGAGGAACAACCGGTCCAGATTCTTGACCACAGGGAGAAAGTGTTACGGAATAAGGTGATTCATCAGGTAAAGGTTTTGTGGAAAAACCACATGATTGAAGAGGCAACATGGGAATATGAAAATGCAATGAGGGATAAGTACCCCCATTTATTCGATAAGTAAATAAATTGCGGGGACGCAATTTTCTAAAGGGGGAAGGATGTAACATCCCAAGTAAGTAATGAATAATAGATATTTTTATCTATGTCTATTAATGATTAAGATAGTGTTATAGAGGCTTAAAATGAAAATAAATACAATCTTATGCATGGAATACACTAATATTCTTAAAAGATTGTTTTAGTGCCTTTTGATGGAAAACCATTTTTGAATCTATATTTTGACAATTTTATAAACTATTTTTGTAAAAATAAACTTCTTCTTTATGATTGGGACATCAAAATTTACTTTGTGTGAATTTTTGGTATTTTTCTGACAATGTTCATTTTTTAATGAATTGTGAAAAATACTGCATTTTACATCAAAACTGCTTTTTAATCTAATTTTTTTATATGATTATATTATCCTTTTAATTGGTTTTAAAGTGAAATTAGAAAATATTTTTACCATTAAATCCAATAGTGGTCATTGGAATTAATTTCACTTTGAAATCGGACTTAAACTAGTGTCAATCTTTTGATACTTATTGTTTCATAAAAACACGCTATTTGCTCTGACAGTGGGAATTAATTATTAAATTAATTAATGTGACTTATATATTTTGAATTTTGTAAAATAGACTTCATTTTTGAATTCGTAATATCAAATATATCTTAGGGTGAATTTTTGGTAATTTTCTGAAAAACTTCAATTTTTGATGAATAGTGAAACCACTAAGTGGTACTTATAAAAACTGATTTTTCCGTTTAAATGAAATTTTTCCATCGTTGTGTTTTGAATTTCAAAAATCTGACATACATGGTTATCATTAAGAAGTAAAATGTGGTTCAATGAGATTAAAATAATTTTTTTGGTGAATAGTAACTTTTTAAGTTTTTAATCACGATTAGTGGTAATTAGGGTAGTTTAAGGTATAAATAATGCTTTAATAATATGAAATGACCTAGACACATGTCCCAACCTTATTGTTTATGTCATGGCCGACCAAGAAAATCCATGGGTCAACTTGGGGACCCCATGGAGACATTTTGGTTGGGAAATGACATAAATAACTTTTTATTTAATGTAAAAGTAAAAATGACACAAACATAATATGTTTTACGAAAACAATTTTTACATGGGGATATAAAGATCAGATTTTTGATTATAAATAGTCATTGGAAATCGAAAAAGATTTCCTACATCATAGTATTTTTTTATAATTTTTAGACATTAAATAAATTACATTATTTATGACATAATAATGATGCAGCGATGACATCATTATTTGACGATTTAAATAAAATGGAAAGACAATGTAAAATCTATGAACTACACATGGCCAAAACCAATTGTATGAGTGGATTTCGAACTCTTATCACCTTATCCACGAATTATATCAATGTGGGATCTTTTAAAACCGAAAAACATTTTCAAATAAAGTAATATTTCTTTACTTTCCAAAAGTGCCCCTCCTCCCCTCTTATAAAAGGCCCCCACCTCTACCTCATTTCACACACTACTCAAGCCTTTGGCTCGGCCAACCCCTGCCCATTTACTCTCTCCACATCTCTCTCCTCATCCTAGAGGATTCCCTATGGGAAGAATCCTTTCAAAGGAATCCTTTATACTCAAATCAAAAGGAGTTACACTTTTTAAGGTAATTCATTCTCTCATGTTCATTTGTTTTATTTTGCTTCTCCAACCCCCTAAACTCTTTTTATTTACTTCTTTTGTAACAACACCAGTATCTTAAATATACTAGGATGTTGTTATAAGATATATTTGAGCTACACACTCACACAACTACATCAAATGGTTAAAGAACATATGGTTTCCGTGGATGGAGAAATTCTGCCTCCCGAAACGATGATTGTTCAATACTCATTTAACACCTTCAAAGGTGGCCATTATGATGTCACTATTTTTATATATGATATATAATATGTTTATTTTTTCCTTAAGCTTCTGTTTTTTTTCATTTTGGGCATACCTTTATGGTTTCCATTATGGGTAAACACGATATCTTCATTTTAGGAAGTGCGGACTACCGCCCCCTGAAAGTGATTTGATTCGTTAAATACCATATGTGGGACATATAAAGGATGGAACTATGATATTATATATGTTATTATACTGTAATTACAATATACTCTTATATCATTATGATTCCATTCCAGAAATACGAAATAGAAATGGAAGTAGCGTTCATGCGTACGTACGGCTTACCGTCTCCATGAACGGTGCATTTCATTTCTTACCTCTAAATGTGATGTAATATTATAAATACATGTATATGATGAATATATATGATATATATGTTATCCAAATCATTAATATCATTCTGGATATAATGAACCTTTGACCAAATTAACAACATGTAAGTGTAAGAAGTATATTTTTGACTTAAGAACCAAATACCGACAAAATGAACATTATTAACTTAACTGATTACATGATGTTCATAACATGGTATAAAAGGAATAATGAACTTGAAAAAGATTCATAAGCAAGTAGAGATTAACTCAAGTTTATTATTCAGGAGATTAAAGAACGGTCGGGTCAAGTCGGATACGAGGTATGGGACTTCGTCTCAATCTCCTTTCGTTGAGGCATATTTTATTTTATACACAACTTTCTTTTATATGGTGTATAAACCCCTTTGACTTTTACGTTTATTCAAAAGGAATCCTTTTTATACGAAGAGTTTACTAAACGACAAAAGGGAATGTTTTTGTCGTACGTATGCGGCGACAACGACTTCTCCGCCGTCGTGACTGTTATTTGAGTTTCGGCTTCCTCTACAAGCCATACCTTCTTTTTAAAAGAAAAATAAATACCATGTTTTACTTTTCTGTTATTTTGGTATTGAAAATGGTTTTCATAATGTTTTTATATCAATGTGTTGTATTGATATCTCGTGATTGAAATGTGGAAATTTTATGTTTCCTTTATGCATGTTTTATGTGATATGATTATGTTATGGTTCTTGGGCATTATTATGAAGACGGGTGGTTCCGTGATAAACTAAGGGCGGGTGAGCCCGTTATAGCTCTCCAATGCATTGGGTAGCACGAAGGAGTGAAACGTTAAGGTTTCTCCGAAGAGATTTTAGGGAATATACTGTGATGGGTATTCCAAATGTAACCAAGAGGGTTACTCCCTATGTAAGAATGTTATGAATGCCTCAAGTTACCTTTATGTCTTATGATTTCTATGATTTATTCATGATTTTATGAGGTATGTTAAAGGGACTATGTTTTATGGGTAAAGTATGATTTCATTATTATGTATATATGAACTCATGTTTCCTTTCCATGTTTTTTTTATAACCCATACTGAGTTTTTATGCTCATCCCATGTTTTTGAAATGTTTTTCACAGGTTAAGGGAAAGGTACATGATAAGATGATAGAGTCAAGGATGTGTCAAGAAATAATCCATGTTTTATTTTAAATGTGTTTCCATTGTTGGGAATGAAGAATACTATCTTTATGTAACCACTTTGTTTATATGTGGAATGTAATGCAAGTTTTATGATCTAATTCTCTAAAAATCTAAACCCGAAAAGATCCTCAATGTGTAATCTTGTAATAACTCAAGATTAAGTAAGGTTTAAGGCTAGGGCCTTATATTCCCAACCTTCACAGAATTAGAGTGATTCAGGATTTTATTCAATTTTTTTTTGTAAAATAAAGTGGGGGTATCCTTATATTTATATGCTTTTCCATTTGAGATGATCCACCTCCACCAGTTCAGTTTTCAGACCATTCAAAAAACACATTCATGGAGCGCCTCTATTTGAAAATCTCCCATGATGTTTTTCATTTTTTGGAATATCTCTTTCAAACCATCACTCACTCATGATTGTCCAGTTCCCATAATAGTATAAAACACCGTCAAATCATCATGAACATGTGAAAGTAACAATTGAGAAACCTATTATTTGTGAAAATCATGAATTTTCTATATTTATAAATAGTTTATTGCAGAAAACAACACTTATCAATGATAGCCTAATATTTTAGATATTGAGACCATAAAATCAGTAAACACTAAGAAATGATGCCACCTTAAAAACTATTGAAAACTTATATGGTAAGATCCCCTGTCTTGAAAACTCATTGATCAACCTAGTATGGATTAACAATATACACAAACCAAATTATATTTCCAGAAAATAACAGTATTGGTTCCCAACAATAGTGGTATTTTTTTAATTCTTAAAGTGGAGTTAAATTTCTTAATTTTTTTACAAAGGGTGTTTCCAAGTGATATTTCAAATGTCAGGAAATGACTTGGAAACCCAAGTCTATTTTTAATGTCCTTTCAATATCATTCTGGATGATTTTTCATGAAAATTTTGATTCCTTCAAATGAGACCCCTTTTATTGGTATTTATGTAAATAATGTCAGCATGAGGGGATTTTTTTTAATTTTTGGATGATGGTTTCATAATTATTAAAAGGGTATATTCATTGCAAGGGTCTTAGATGTGAGATTGAAACATAATATTTATGATTCATTATTGATATATAAGATGACTATATGGATTACATATCTGTTTTATAACCTTAACCTAAGTTATATAATGGGGAACATTGGTAATAAAGTAGACACAAAATGATATTTACAAAATATTAGTTTGTGATCTAACTAGAACCCTTTTCCAGGGGATTGTTTTCTATGAAATATGATAACTCGTGGAATGAATTCTATAGCCCGTTGAAAATGGATTATGCTTTCAAGTTATTCTAATTAGATTACTAGGATGATATTTAGGTCATATTATAATCACCATGGGTTTTGAGATTCTTGGTTCAAGGTCATATTACTTGAGTCCTATTGAATTATCTATGATACATATTTTATATTAAGGATTATTTATGGGATCCCATTCAATGACTTATTTGTATATTGTAATTAGTGATTTATTTATATGGGAGTATTTCTAAGTTTTTATTTATTTTTTTCTACATTTAACTTGGTGTTTTTTCATGTTTATATTTTTATTTAGTTATTTTTCTGTTTTTCATTATAAATAATTTAAAAATTATATTAGAAAATATGGTCTAATGGAAAATTTGATATTTAATTTATAAATAGGGATAATAAATTGATTTGAAAAAAAAAATAAGATAATGGTTTGGTTTGGTGTTATAATAATTGTAAATGTCTTATTTTATGGTTATAATTTTTTTCAATTGGATGTAATTATTACAAAAATTTTATGAAAGAGTTTGGTAAATATTGTGTAAAAGGAATAAAGTTTATTATTTTTTTAATTTTCTTTCTTACATATGGAAAATATGATTCCAAAATATATTTTTATTCTATTGTTTATAAAAATTTAATATATTTAATTTCATATTCTCATTATGGAAATCCTACTCGTCACGTTTCACTCTAACCCAAAATACACATTGACATGTGTGTGTGTGTGTGTTTCTTATGTTTTATTTTTCGTGATAGATTTGTGATCATGTTCATTTGATGTTCATTTAGGTTTTTGGTTGAAATGTTTGAGCTTTATGGTGACTCAAAGTCACATAGAGGTTATTTTTTGTCATTAAATCATTCTTTTTATTTTTTTAGGTATTTCATCTATAATACAAATGATATGTATTGTCTATTTAAATTAAATTTTCATTATTTGTTGTTTCTCCTAGTTTAGTTATGTTTTGTAACTTCTTACACTATTTATGTTTAATGCGATGTGAATTTATTTAAATTGATTCTTTTATTAGATTATATTAGTCATTTTTTTGATATCTTATTTTTATTTTTAATCTTTTATTACTATTTTGGATTTCTTATATTTTTATATATTTATTGTATTTTTTATGGAATCCATCATAATGAAGTAACATGTTGTATTCATGGTAAATATACCTTCTAGTGGTTTTATAATTTTTATATTAGTGTGAAACTATTACCATGGGTAAATTCAAGATACCCAAGAACCATTTTTCAACACGTGGGGATCGAGTATAACCTTCAGGCCTAATGATGGGCATGTTTGGGTTTTGTGTTTAGTTAGCCTAGGTTGTTTTGATATAATTCACATATTAAAGAACTTGATCATAGAGATAATTGTGCCCTTATCACAACTTGGGATATATTAGAGACATACTTAGAACATGGGATGAGCCATAAATCATAGAGAGGAGATAAAATAAGATAAAAGGGGTAAAAAATCAAAATATCCAACAATAATATCATGTAGTTAATAAATTAAAGGATCAAAAACCATTACCCAGATACATTGAATATGATACAATATGTTTTATAGGAGTGTTAATCATGAGAAATATAATAATGTGGAAAAAAATAATACATGTCATTATAAATAAAAGTCATGGATCATTGCCAATATAACATAACATAATATTTGAGGCTCACTTTCCATGCACCATATATAGTATCTCATGAGATGTAAGGATTAACCAATAGATTTAGGGTGATATAATTTTAGTCCCACCCACTGAATCTTAATATTTTATTTATATGACTACCACATCAAAAATAAGAACACATCAAAAATTACCAAGAAATAAATCATGATAAAGGACTAGGTTATATAATGATGTCATAGGGGTTAGTGAAATGATTAATCATGTAGATAACAAAAAAAGGAAATATATCATATGATATGATCAAGGGTCATCTTAATTATATAATAAAATGTAGTATGTAATGAATGAATGATTAAAGGTGGTTGAATATCATAAAAATAATATGGTAAAAACATAAAGATACTAGAACATTTTCCTGTGTATACATTGTAGGGGTTTCGTAAATGAAACAATAGAGTGGAAAAAATAAATGCATAAAAATCCCCAAAGAAAAGGAAGAAAATGTATGTATATAATACATGAATGAATAATATGGTACATATATTGACCCTTTATTTTTATACCTAGATATTACATCTTTTAAAATGAATATTCATTACATTATACAAACACACACTTGAGTATTATAATGTATAATTCCCTTGGAAACATGGAAACATAAGAAACTAGTTTATAAGGGTTCTATATAAAATCCCACATAGATCCTAATAACTAGCACCCTTCTTAGAAATATCACATGTAATTCCTGTCATCATAAAATGGGTAAAATAAGATTAAAAATTTGTGAGCTCAAATTCTTAGTAAGGTTAAACAAGGGTTATATCAATAGAATATGATAATATGGGGATGGTAACATGAGACCAACATTTGAAAACCATTAAATGAATATAAAAAATCATAAACATGATTAATGGAATAAAACATTCATGTTCATTAGATGTGAATCATAATTAAATCAAATAACATGATCCGTGAGAGCATAACATTAGCATAAGACACAGATTTTTAGCATACACATAAGCATTGAAAATATTTTTTCACGGCTATCCACTATTACATTCAAATCATTCTAGTATTAGGATAACCACATGTATACCTACTTTATCTTAGTATAACCTCCCATGTACCCTCTTGCAGGATTGGTAAAACCACTCATGTAGACTATATCATGCTTGAGATAACCTCTCATGTAACCATTGAATTTATATAATGATAATCATTACCCAATTCATTGAATATAGATATTGGTCCCACAAATCACATAATGAAAATAATACATAAATGTTTCAAATGATCCTAAAATATTCATAAAATCTGAATTCATATAAATAAATGGGTTTCATTAACATTTCATCATAGCATAAATTGTTTAAATGAAATAGGTTTCAAAATCGTTTCAACATTTAATCATAACATGTGTAAAATAAGCAGGTTTCATATGAATTTTATCATTGTATAGATGATAGAATAGGGAGAGGTTTCATAAAATACATTTCATTATAAACAAAAACCATCTAGAAAAATAATAAATATGGTTCCATTGGATCATATCCCAAGTAAATCATAAGTAACATTAAAATATTACATATTAGATGGAAAGTTATTTTGAAAATAAAATCACATGAAACATTTCTTGAGGAAAGTACAATTTCATATAAAATATAAATTTTAAAACTATAAATTCATAAATTATTTTGGAAATCCTTTGAAAGTAACCTTGAGAAGATATAATGTAGTCATTAAAATGTCATTTAAAATTGTTCTTGGGGAAAACCTAATTTTCACTTGAAAGAAAATTTCTAAAACTTTAAACATATTAAAAATAATTTTATTTTAAAAATTAATTGAAAACATATAATTGAATCCCTAAATAATTGAGTGGTTATGACGAGGTGAAATGTCACACACATTAAAAAAATATTACATTCATACTTTTAGTAAATTATAATTGAGACTTGTTTTCCAAATGACATGAATATTCCTTTTGAAATTTTTTTTAAAAGAAAAAAATGGTAAAACTTTATTTAAACAATCACATGGGAACAATAAAACAATTTTAACTTTTTTTAGAAAAAATAGATATGGATGAAATTGGATTTCAACCAAAGAGTGAAATAAAGTCCATTTTCATTAAAAAACTTATTTTTGGAATTATGAGTACATAATTGACAAAAATGTTAGGAAAAAAAGTGTTATCAAGAAATTAAAATTGGGTAATAAATTTTTTGTGTTTGTTGATAGATTTGTAATAAAATTTAATCGATGGAATCATAAGAATAAACTATACTAATAAACAATGAGATTGTATTTTAATACCCATTCCACTTTGGTAATACTAAATTGTAAGCCCCATGAAGGAATATAATTAAATAAAACATAAATTATCATGATGACATATAAATTCTTGATATTACCTATCAAATGGAATCTATATAAACCTCATAAAATAATATAGTTTCATAACATAATTTATGTCTCCAAGAAAACAAATTGAGAAACAAATCCTTAACAGATTTAGTAACCTCTTAACTCATAATACACATTAAATAATAACATAAAATAAAACCTTAAATACCTTTAATATAATTAAATTAATGATGTAAAATTACAAATAGTTAGTATTTATAAAACACAAAATAAATGAGTTGTGAATATGGAATAAGTATCCAAATAATAACAGAGATACTTGAAATCCCTTTCCTTATGTATATAATTCCGCCATAATCATTAAAACCTAATATATAATAAATATAGGTTTATTGTACATGAATCAAAAAACCATAATCATACTTTTTTCACAAAATAAATTGTTTACTTATCACCTTTATTATTTTTTTATTAACAATTCATTTTTAAAATAATGTTTTGGTTAATAATTATTTCATTATTCTAATATGTTTTGTTTAGGAATTTTTGGTCTTTTTACTTTGATCAAAGTTACATAAATTCAACAAATTAAACCAATAAAACAATTTCATATATATTCATTATATATCTATTTAGATTAAATCATTAAAATTATTGATAGAAAATGAAATAAATTGTTCATGGAGATGGTAGGTCATACGTACGCATTAACACTATCTCCATTTTCTCAACATATGAAACAAAAGAAAGTTAAATAATAAAATAACATTCCAAAAAAAATAGGTCATATATATCACATATATTTATTAAATTTCTCTTTATTATCTTCCATAAAAGTATTTACTGAAAAACGAATTACATCACTTCATGAGGTGGTAGTCTGTCGTGCACACAAGCGACGTTATCATATCCCCCACTGAATTAAAATTTAGAAGGTTAATGAGATATATTAATTATATAGGTATAATTATTTTAAAAATATATTATATATTAATTTAATAAATCCTTATTACCATGTATTTAAAAATTAAATGGAAAAACACATTACATTGGTTCGTGAGAAGGTAGTATACTATATACATGAGTGTTGTTATTGTTTTCCATTGGGTTGGGAGGTAAGAAGATGGATGTGTTATAAAAAATAAATAGGTTTAATAATATCATAAATATCATATATATATATATATAAACATAAAATATATCATTATATCCATATATGAAATTTGGTGATGTAAAATGAATAATATTGGATAGAGAGGTGGTAGTATGATGTATACATGTTTGATTGTTTCTTTTCTCATTTTATGAAAGATGATATTGATATAAGTTATGACATTAACTTAATAAAATATAAGAATATAGGATATATGGGTATTATTATATCATTATAATTTAAAAATATTTTAGAAGGTGTATGAGGAAATCGAATAAAAACACATGTTTTGGAATTTTACCTCTTCTTCAGAGAGCCTCTTTAGGATAACACATAAATCATTCTTTGGATGGATTCATGAAACATATAAGGCCTCTATGAGTAGGGTATGGAATTATGTTATTTGTTTAGGTATTTTAAAAACCAATTGGAATCATAATTATGATGTGGAAAGAAGATGGGTGACCCATTATAGGTCGGGGAGAGGATATAGTTGGTATTTTTGAGAAAAAAAGTGTAAAAACTTTTTTTATTTGAAAAAAAAAATAAAACATTGGTTTATATTTTTACTTATAATTGATAAGGTATAAATATTGTCATAAAATTGGTTTTGTATATATTTTTAGGTCATTTCACCCCATATCCTATTAATTTGATCCCCAGTATACTCGTTTTAACCTTAACTGCGGCAATAATGTTTCACTATTTTTACTATTCATTATGACAAAAAATTGAATTTAACTAATTATATAATATAAATTATTATTATTAAAAATATATAATCAATAATTATAAATTAAGTTCACAAAAGTATGAATTTTTATTATAAAATGTAAACCGAAAACATGACGAGATTGTAGTTTTCCAAAGAGAAATGTTTAAAATGTTAAAAAGGTTTTTATATAAAAATTAATTATGAAATAGATTAAAAGTAAAAAAATTGGATTAATTTATATAAAATTTCAATAGTTTTAATTTTAAATTATATTAATACCATTTTTATGGTATTAAATTTGTTTTAAAATTCCCAATTCTTAATAAAAACTTGTATTTTTTATATTAATTGAAAAAATTTCCTTCTCAGAAAATTATAAAAAAATTAACCTAATATAATTTTGACATGTTGATTTGAAAAATATATTTAAAATGTTTTCAAATAAATTTTATAAATTTTTAAATAATTAATTTTATAATAAGTTCACAAAATCATAAAAAACAGTTTTTAGATAAATATAGTTTTTAAGAGTAAAATATGATTTATTATTATCTCTTCTCTACACAACACATAATATAAATTCAAAAAAAATTATTATATATATAATATATATAAATTTATATAACATAATTCTAAAAAATTAATTTTTTAAATTTTTTAATGGAAAATGTATTTGTGTGCATAAAAATATTTTTTTCAAAAATAATATTTTCCGTATTTTAAAATTTTCTTATTTTTATTTATAATTAATTAGTCACCATATAATTAATAGTACATTCATGTTTAAACCATATATTTTGAAAATTTAGTTAATTATATTCACACCATCCACTCTAATGGCTAGTTGATAACTATCATATTATATAATAATATTATAATAGTATGTCATGTTTCATTTAAACTCAGTGTTGCGGGTTATGAAAGCTACACTAAATATTTCTTATAATATAAGATAAAAATAGTGTTGCATGTATATTAAGAGAAAAATTGTGTTTCGTGAAATGAAAAATTATTAAATCATTAAAATTATATGAAAAAATATATTTAAAAAAACATTGGGTGTTATATTCTACCAAACTTAGATAAATTTCATCCTTTAAATTTGAACTTATGCTTAGTAAAAAAGGATTTTACATTTGAAAATCAGATTATGGTAACCCACATTGTAAAAAGGGTTAACAGAAAACCTCTTGAAAAGAGAGAAAAGAATGAGTGAAGGTCCTCTATAATAACACATACTAGGTTTCTAAATAAGATAAAAGAGGAGGGATGTAAATATTTGGACATGGAAGAAAAGAGAGATGATAAAATAATGATGGAGTGTGACATGGATAATTGATCACAGGAAAGTGAGTTATCATGAGAAAATAAACAACCACAAAACAATAAACCAATGTGGTTTTAAAATTTTCATTAATATCATTAGAAATGATGGTAATAGGATAAAATTTTATTTTAAGATCTTTTTTCCTAAAGTTGGAGTATTTTCACAAGAATATATAATTACCTAATTTTATTTCATTCCATATTCAAAATCTCATCATTTTTTAGTGCTTAAATAAATTTACACTCTATATCACACATTAAGAAATGATTTTTTATTTTTTATTCCTGAATCACTAGTGGATTGTAAGATCTAAACAATTATAAGTATTTATTTATTTCTCTTCAAATTATAAGAACATAATTGTTAGCACAATATATTAAAGAACATCCTAATTTAAACATTACCAATTTGATAAAAAGTTAACATTATGAATCCTCCATGTCTGACCAATATTAAAATCTAAAAATTTAGAATGAAGGATGCTATATTTCCAAAATAAACGTATCATTAATCCCCCAGGCAACATGAAAAAGATATAAATATTGAATACCAAATATGTGAATACATTGATCATATATTTTCTTGGAACATTATAATGACCAGAATTATAATGAAACCTTAATGAAAAAATATAAATATACTTCCTCATTCCTTGAATGAAACCCTATATTTTTTAATTTAACCAATAAATCCCAAAATATTATAGACTCCATCAATAGTAACAAAAAACACTTTTTCTCTAAAACATTAATTAGGTACACAATCAATAGTACTTTGAAATTTACTCTATTCATATCCATCATTTATTTATCCCAACATCATTATCTCAACACCAATAACATAATAAGGGTTATCTTACCTTAATCATGCATTCTCTATAAAACATAACCTTTCATTAAATAAAATTTCAAGATCATCAGCATCATTCCATATATTATTTAAAATCATTAATGAAAACTTATATTTAAGAATCATTTTATATTTCATAATTATGAATTATATTATAGAAAACACTTCAATCATTCTAAATTATTCTTAAAACATTAACCACGATTCTTCATCTTATTCCAGAATAGATATTTCCTATAATAATAATTAGGAATCATGTATTAACATTCATTTACAACAATTTAATTTTGATTATTACATTTAACATAAAAATATTATTATAATAAACCATAACTTTTATATGTCGTTTTTAAGTGTTTCATCACCAACAATATAAACATTTACCATACAACCTTACTGGTTTTCATCACAATAATTCCCCTAGGACATCAATTTGTATAATTCCCATTATTCACATAATTATAACATTATAAGTTTTATAATGCCTTATATAAACTATTATTGTCAACAGTTTAATTCTCCCAGATTTTAATTTTTTTTTTGTAAATTACATACTAGTTTCCCTTCTTATGAACACATAAAATATCTTATTTTTCTTTCGATACATTACATGGACTGCTTCTTCCAACATTCTCAATATATAGGAAACTGAATTTTATTTCCTTTAGGGTCTCCACCACCCAACATCTCAATGATCTCTATCCTTTTCTACTTTGGTGTGTCTGGTATTTGGTTATGGTGAAAGTTATTAATTATATTATATTATAATGTATTTATAATAGTCTTAATATCCTTTACTCTAGAATTCATAGGAAATGTGTTCTCATTAGCACATTGTCTATCACACTAAATCTAAACCAAATTCTTTCTCATTGCTGTAATTTTTTAAAATAATAAATCATAGTGTGAGTAATAATATTTATATTAGAAATCCAAATAATGATAAATAATCACTTATAGTATGTCAAAATCTAGAAGATTTCTTTTCAATCTATGAAACCCTGGTATTAACATAGGTTATTTATAGGCATCATCTTTTAAAATCATTCATGATGGTTTGTGAAGAGTTTGTGAATTTCCAATGCATATCTACAAGAGTTTCAAATCGGTTGTGAAATAGGGATCACTTCCATACACCATGTTATGATCATGTCCATCTCAATGCACACTATTTGGATATTTTACTGATAGGCACATCTATGCTAGAGCCCCATCTACTTATAGTAACCAAATAGGGATGTAATTTCATGGAAACCACTCAATATATCCCTTACAAAATTTTTGGAATATTTTCATGTAATTTGAATAATAATTTGACCTATCATTTGAAATATCCCAAGTTATATCCTTAAGAATATCCCTAGGGATCGCACTAAAGATTTCTCATCCTAGTTTTCAAATATTAAATAAACATATCCTCTGATACCAACTATAGTAGTTTAGAATTTTTTTCCAGTGAACTATTATTGATACTTATTAGGGAATTCCATAGGTGGATACACCTCATAGGTGGGACACACCACCATACATTGTGGAGTACCTTTCCCCATGAATCCCTTGTGAAGATATCTATGCCTCGTCTAATACACACATGTGAGTGTTTTCAATGATCAGATTATTTCCTTTACTTATGATACCAACTATAGTGATTCTAGATTTTAATACATGGATATAAAATATTTTTAAATTAATATTAAATACATGACACATACACATGCCTTTTTATCATAAAGTTATTATTCCTTTAGAAGCATGGAAACATAAGAAATTGGTTTATATGAGTTCCACATCATCTACCACATACTTCCACATAACAAGAACCCTTCTTATACAAATCACACATATTAACTATCATTATATCCTAGTGAAGATAAACATAACAAAGTATGAGCTCAGATTATTTGTAAGTTTAAACAATGGATATATCAATGAAACATAGGAATATGGTTATGGTAACATGAGAATATCATTTGAAAACCATACCCTATTAATCATAAATCATAAAAATGATACATGGGATAAATCATGGCACTTCAAAAGATGTGAATCATAATTGAATAATTTAAAATCATCAATGAGAACATAAAATTGTCATAAGGAATAGATTTATAAAATTCACATAAGTATAGAAAATATTTTTTAAAGGATATCAACCAAGACCTTCATAACATATTAGGATTATGCTAACAACTCATGTGCCTACTTTGGGCTCAGGATAAACTCTTGTATACCTTATTATGAGCATGTGATAACCACCCATATACACTATTTTAGGATTAGTATAACCTATAATGTTCCATTTTAACACATATTAAATTAATCAATACCCAATTCTTTGGATTTAGATATAGGTCCCACATATCCATTAATGAAAATCATAAAAATATGAGACACAATATCAAAAAACATTCATCGTATCAGAAACCATGAAAATTAATGAGTTTCATAAAAATTTCATCATTCAATAACCTATGTAAAAGAAATATTTTTCATAATCATTTCTTTATATCATTATTACTCTTGAAAATACTCAAATTTTATAAGAAATTTATCATGGTATACCCCATAAATGAGGAATGGGTTTCAAAAAAAACATTCCATGACAAATATAAACTGTATAGATATAGAATAAATATTGTATTATTGGATTATAACCCCAAAAAAGGAAATATATCATCAAATTATTCTATATTAGATGGAAAATGACTATGAATGTAAAATCACATGGAATATTTCTTGAGTAAAATAACCTTTCATCAAAAATAAACTTTTTATAACTTTAAATTCATAAAGTATAAATGAAATAATTTTAATATAAAATGACCTTGGAAACATATAAAATATGATTTAAAATATCATTTACAACATTTCTTTTGGAAAATATCCTTTCCACTTGAAAAAATTTTAAAATTTAACACCCAAAAATTCTATGGTAAGAACCTTATTTTCTATAGTGAGCATGACACGTGACACCAAGCAAGTAATGGAGTATAATACCCTAATACGTTAAAATAATTTTATTATTTTAAACATATTATATATAATATATATTTAGTAATTTTCTCAATACTGAGTTACCTTTTTTTACACACAAGATAGACTTTCTTCAAAAGCTTATGTTACACACAAGATCGAGTTTTACCGAATAATGATATATTATTAAAATATTATTTAATATAATATGATATAACCTAGAATAAAAATTACCCGTTATGAGAATGGGTAACTAATTTATGAAAATATATGGTTTATAAAACTTTATAATTAATTCATTGGTAATAAATTAATTAGAAATGTATATGAAAACTGATTGAAAATAAAAGAATATATTATTATTTTTATGTTCACAAAGCTATTTTACCATAATATATTTAATTAATAAAAATTAATGGGTGATATTAATTTAATATAAATATATATATATTATATTCAA
The DNA here is from genome assembly GCA_963277665.1 of Viscum album. Taxonomy (NCBI): domain Eukaryota; kingdom Viridiplantae; phylum Streptophyta; class Magnoliopsida; order Santalales; family Viscaceae; genus Viscum; species Viscum album. The sequence continues at coordinate 170,226,633 of OY728119.1, read as the reverse complement.
TATAATAGTTTTTATTTTCGCCTAATTGGTTTCATATGCATAAAAAAGAACAAACCCTATTTTTCCCATAGAAACCTATATTTTTATAAGCAATTTTACAACCTTTTAATGGAGAACCCATTTTAAATTGGAATTTCAAAACATTAATTGGTTTACTATGTCTAAATAAGATTCATATTTTAAAAAGGAACATAATAATTATTTTTGGCTGAATTTTTAATATTTCTCTAAAATGTTTCAATTTTAAATGAATAGTTAAAAATACTAAATTTTAATTAAAAACTACTTTTCATATAATTTATTGATAAGGATAAAATAATTTTAATATTATTTTTAAATATTATTTATATAATATTTTTATCAATTAATCTAATTAAAATTATTATAATAATTTTCTCTTTGAACTTGACTTTTAAATCATAGTAATCTTTTGGATGTTTTTTACTATAAAAACCCACATTTTCATCCTATCTATGGGATTGAATTTAAATTAATTTCTATCACTTCTATAATTAGAATTTAGATAAATGGATTCCATATTTTATAATAAGAATAATTTTTACTGTATAATAATTTAAAATTATTTTTTAAAAAAATATTATTTAATGTAATTACAATTAATTACAATTATTATGGAAAAATTAATCTTAATAAAAGGCTCAAAATTAAACTTAGGGGCCCAAATGACCTATAAACCTGTCCAAGACCCATTGTATGGCCATAATTAATCCATAATCCTTCCATTATTTACTGTTTCTGGTTTTTAAGTACTATTTTAGGTATAAATGTGGGTACACCTAACTTCTTTTCAGAAATACCTTGTGAGTTGTTTTCCTCCATTCTAAAAGGACACAACCTATCTCAATTCCTAAAACCTCTCAAACCACTTAGGTTCGGCCAATACATGCCTGTATATCTTTCCAAAATCCCTCTACTCATGATTTAATCCTAAATTTTGGCATAAATCATTCCAAATATTTCTTTTTGTAAAAACCAAAAGATATTACCTAATTAAGAGGTAATGTCTTCTCTGAATCTCTCTAGTTTAATTTATATTATCCACCCCCTGAAACCCCTTTATTAATTTAATATATAAAAAAACATCATCTTTAATATACTATGATGTTTTATGTAAATGTTTATACCTATACATACACACACCTCCATCTAATGGGTAACGAACATAATGTTTCTTTGTATGGTTAACTACTACCTCACAAAGTGATGAATATTCATTTTTCTTTTACCAATTCTCACAGTGCACATTATGATAGAATATCTATTTATATATGTTATATATGATATTTAATTTATATATATATTTATTTAATAATTTTAGAAAACATACATTTAATACTTTCCATTGTATGTTAATATGATAACATCAATTGAGGAAGTGTGGATTATAGCCCCCTCAAAGCGATGTGATTCATTCACACAATACATAGTACATATTAAAGATACTTTTAATGATAATATATGAAATATATTACTTAAAAACGGTAATGGAATTATAATATACATTTATATACATATCATTTAATTTTCATTATTTTAAAATATGACAATGAAATGAAAGTAGTGTTCTTGTGTACGTATGTACTACCATCTCCTTGAATAGTGTATTCAAATTTTAATATCAATAATTATATATTATTCTAAATAAATATATACTGATTATATTTGATAATAAATTCATAGTTTACATTATTTGTTTTGATTAAATCATGATCTAATTAATGATAAAAACTCGTAGCAAGTTAAAACATACTTGTGAAAACTCTGTAATTAACACCCAAAATAGTGAAATTAATAAATGTTTGTAAACAAAGAGATAATGGGATATTATAAGAATTTAACATATGACATTATAAAAATTATTATCATTTAGTTATAATTTCTTACCATATTTTAAACCAATATACAGGAGGATAAAGACCACATAACAAAATAAACGTTAAGGTAAGGGATTTCATCTCAATTTAATTTCCATTGACCCTTATTTTTGTTATGAACCAAATCACTTTTATATGAACTACGTACAATACTTTTACATGTTATTTCATGAATATTTTTATTCTAATGATAATCTATGTTTCATTTAATTCACGGGGAATTATTATTTAAATGTTTTAATTTGTTATGGGACAATATGGAATGTTTAAAGATTAATTTTTTGTAAGAATTTTTTAATGTCAACAACCATTTTTTTTATTTATCCTCATCTAAGGTGTTATTGATAAATCTATATTTTTATTTCAATATGGATATATTTTAAGGCACATTTTTTATTAATTAAATTGATTATTCAATTTGAGTAATGCTTTAGACATGTAAGACATGGGTTAGGGACTGTTTAAGGTATGCCCAACGGGTTGGGGACCGGTTAATGAAACCCCTCGATGCATCACTAGTATCATGAGATGAAATAAATGACAAAACAGATGGGTTTTTAACTGATATTCTAAACTGTCATGTGAATGGTCTTAATGGTACTAGTTCCATGTACCTAGGAAATATGGCGTCCAATAATTAATAATTTACCTCATTTAGACTCAGTTATTATTTATCCATGAGATTTTTTCATCAAAATAACTATAGTTTTAATTCATTTTTCAGTTTAATGATTAATGGAATATGTTTGAGTTTCTTATCTTGTAGTATAGATTATGACATATCTGTTTGTTTAAATAGAAAGTGTGTTTAGTTATTTACTCTTCCATATAGATTGATTCATTATAACCTCCATTTTACATACCCTTATTTAATATTTAAGAACACCCTTATTATTTTTCTATCCCCAGGTTATGAAGAAGAGAAGTTTGAATAATATTTTAATGATGCAGTTTATTTCAGTTTATTGTGTAGCATATTTTTTTTCAAATGTATTGTGGGTATTATTTATAAAATCTAGCATTCCAATACTGTTAAACTAAAATGTCCTTCATGATATAATTCCTTATAATCATGTCAATGTAATAAGTTAATTCACCAACTATGAGCTTCTAGGATTGGGGTATTATAGTTGGTATAAAAACAAGTTCAGTAAAAACCTTATAAACTACATTTATAAGATCTAGATTGGTGAACATAACCCTGTGATAGAACTTGAGTATGATTATAAAAGAATAAAATATGATTTTGGTAAGGATGATATTATTTAGGTATTCCTAGAATGAAAACCTTGTCTACATACTACAAGAGGATGTGGTTCTGACATATATGTATCTAGGAGTAATAACTTCACCAAGGTGTTCTAGGGATGACTCGGGTATCCTAGTACTCAAAAATGGGTCTTACTGCACATCTAGTTTTACACTCCAAGGGGATATGTTTAAAGTTATTACAAATTTTATTTACAAACCATTATGAATTTTTTAAAAGTAAATATGCCTTAAAGTAACTAATGATTATGAATCTTGGATTTATGATGTATAAATTCAATTTATGTGCTACACCATATTTAGAGTTTCATAATTTTTTGAACTAATCAAGTAAATTCCATTATTTATAAATGGAACTTAGAAGGAATAATGATATCAATACTCCTGGACAATGTAGAGGTTTCCCTATAGATAAAGTCAATGAGGCTAGTTTTAGTTCTGACCATGTTATGGATATATTTGGTAATTTTAGTATGGTAATGAAAAATAACCTTTTCCGAATTGAGGAACATATTCTGAAAAGAGAATAATCTATTATGGATGACTTTATGCAATATAATCCCCCATCATTAAGTGGGAGTACTAATCTAATTATTTCTGAGAAATAGATTAAGTCTCTTAAGAATATATTTATGGCCTTGGAATAAAGTGAAAAGGAAAAGTCTTCAGTTGTGGTCTATTATCTCCAAGGTGATGTTGACTTGTTGTGGTATATAATCCAGAATAAAAGGGACGAAAAATAAATTAAACTGACACGAAAAATAAATTAAACTGACTAGATATAGAACTTTTAGGGTACATTAATTGATAAATAATTCCCTTATGGTCAATAAATATAGATGAAGAGAAATATCATTAGCATAAAGAAAAATGAATAAAAAACATATTAGAGATTATAAATCTAGGTTTATAAGGTTTCCTAGGTATGCTACAGATTATATATGGCTCACTGAGTGTAAGATTGACAATTTCTTTGAAGATATTAAGAAAAATATCTTTATTTCACTAGTTTATCATACTTTTACATCATAAGAAGAGATAATTTTATGTGCTATCAAGACAGAGAAATAATTCTCAAAGTCTTATGGATTTAAAGGATACCAAGAGAAGAAGATATTTTATGAGCACCACGAAAAAGTGAATGAGTCAATGATGATGAAGGGAAAGAAGGATTTTTTAACTTGTGATAGTTATGGAAATAATCACTATAGTGAATTATTAAAAGTGTTGGGTGTTTTTTATAGGTTTGAAGAAAAATATTACCCAAACATATAATTATAAAGAAATAATAAAAACATTATCATTCAATTTTTAATATTCAATTAGTTTGGGCACTATATAAATGAATTCCCCTAACATCAGGGGAACTTGAATATAAAAAATATAAGAGGAGAAGTTCAAGATAATGTTATTTAAACAACCAATGTTGAATTACTAATGTGCATATGTATTTGAAAATATAAATATGTTGTTAAATTATTTCATTTAGTATGTTCTCAGTATATGAATTATATAATATATAAGGATTTAACTGTATTATTATTTCAATAAATATTTGAGATCATATGTTGAATGAAAATTTATTTAGTAGAAATATAAAATTTTCATAAAACACACTATTGAGGGAAAGAAAACCTGTAATATGTTCGTGATGTTGAGATGATGATGAAGAGATGATTAATTTGGTTAATTATTGAATACCTTGGAACTGATTAATGACATAGAGATAATTGGACTACGTTATCATTTAAGATGTTTACAAAACATCTTGATTAAAGGAATACATCCAATAACATCTGTATTACATACAGAATAAGGAATAAATCATGTTCTCCATAAGGTTTTATGCTGATTTATGTTATTACCATATTTCAAGAGGATACATGATGAACTTATTCACATGTTTGAAATGTCAAAATTTCGAGTTGAATAATGATGATTAAAGGATAATGATAAGTTTATTTTCGTAATTAGATGACCATATTTCATACGTGTTGGATAATAATATTTTGGAAAATTTAACCATTTAAGAAATGGTTAAACCTAAACATTTTATGTGGTTTGAGAGATTAATATATCACATCATTGTGTGATGAATATTGTTATTAGAGATGATGTATAAATAGTTAAAGGCATAACCAAAGGATCATATTTTACTTATTGAAACATACTGAGTAAGTATCTTTACTTATATCGAAAGGAGTGAAATAATTCCACAACACCAGGAAAAATGATATTTAAACCAAAATGGTTGTCCTAGTACCTTCCATTGGATGAATCAAATTTCCTCTTAGATCACTTTGGATTTATGTCCTCTGAATTGTTAACTTTCTCATAGCCATGTTCTATAGAACTCTCCCTGAGAATATGATTGATAGATTTTCTCCTCTATATCTACATTTCCATTTCCCACCAATGTTTTCCTGTTAGTGAAACTAGTTACATGACCATTTTACATTACATTCTCTCTTATTAAAAAGATGTGATATTAAACCTTTTTATGATATGGGTATTATAAAAATAGTTTATTTTCAATCCCTCTATCATTGGTATCATGTTAAAATTCTGAGGACATAATTTATGTAATGTGGGAAGAATGTAAAACACAAAAATTCTAAAGAAACTTATATTTGATAGTGTACATGGTACACGACACCAAGCGCATAAGGGGATATAATACCCTAACACGTTAAAATATATTACGTATTTTAAAATTTTTGGATATATTCTATATTTGGTAATTCACTTGACACTAAGTTACCATGCATTACACACAAGATAGGCTTTCTTTTAAAGATTACATTACACATAGATTCATGTTTTACCAAAAAATGATATATTATTCAGATATTATTTAATATATTAAGATATATACAAGAAATAAAATTAGTAGTTTTGAAAATGGATAACTAATTTATTAAAATATATTGTTAATACAAATTTAAAATGTCTTCATTGTTCATTAATTCATTTTAAATTAATATGAAAATTGATTGAATATAAATGAAAAAAATAGTTATTTTAATGTTCACAAATCCGTTTTACCCTAATAGATTTAATTAATAATAATTAGTGGGTGATATTAATGTAATATATATATATATATATATTATTAAATATAATTTTTTATGTTCATACAATATGTTTGATATGCATAAGAAAATAACAAACCCTATTTTAAACATAAAAACCTATATTTTAATAATAGTAATTTTACAAACTTTTAATAGAGAACCCATTTTAACTAGGAATATTAACACTTTAATTATTTTAATATGTATAAATAAAATTCATATTTTAAATATAAACAAATTAATTAGTTAGTTTGAATTGTTTATATTATTTTAAAACATTTCATTTTTTTAATGAATAGTAAAAAATAAGGAATTTTAGTTCAAAACTACATTTTCATCAGAATATAAGACAATAATATTTTTTATATTGGTTTTAAAGTTTAATTAGATAATCATTATATAAATTAATCAAAATAAGGTTTTTATAATCAATTTCCCTTTCAAATTGACAATTCAAACATAAAAAACTTTTGGACAATTTTACCTTAAAACCTGGATTGTCATCCCATTAGTGGGATGAAATTTAAATTAATTTATGTAAGAAATGTGAATGGAATTTGGAAAAATAAATTCAATATTTGGAATCAAAATAATTTTTAATATATAATATGTTCAAAATAGTTTATACCAAAAATAATAATGAATATAATTATAATTAATTACAATTATTAAGGGAAAATTATGCTTAATAAAGGACTAGATCTTTATCTTAGTGGACCAAATGAACTAGTAAATTTTCCAAATCTCATTTAATGGAAATAATTAGTCCATTTAAATTCATTTATTGATTTTGGTTGGTTTTAAAATACTATGGTTAGAAAAAAAATGATGGTACACCTAACTTCTTTTCAAAAATACCAAGTGAGTCTTTTTCCTCCCTTATAAAAGGCCACCACCACTCCTGATTCCTCACACCTCCCAAAACACTTAGTTTTAGCCATGATATTCCTATATAGATTTCCCAAATATCTCCCCTCTAACTTCAATACATCAGTTTTGTAAAATCATTCCATGTAGTCCTTTTGGTACAAACCAAAAGAAGTTACTTGATTAAGAGGTAATGTATTCTCTCAAGATCTCTAGTTTCATTTCAATTTTCCACAATCTCAAAGCCCTTTAATCCATGATTATATAAAAATAAGTATCCTAAATAATATATGATGTTTTTTGGTATATTTTTGTACCCAAAAAAACACACCTCCATCTAATGGGTAACAAATATATTGTTTCTGTGTTTGGTGAACTACTACATCCCGAAACGATGATTGTTCATTTTTGCTTCAACATCTCTCATGGTTGCCATTATGATGAAAATTATGTCTATATATTTTATATATAATATTTATTATGTATTTATATTACTTTAATCATTTTATAACACATAAATTTAATACTTTCTATTTTACGTTAATATGATAACATCGTATTGGGAAATTTGGATTATCGCCCCCTCAAAGCAATGTGATTCATTCACACTATATAAGGAATTTATTAAGGATAATTTTAATAATAATATATAAAATATATTAAAAAAAATTAATGTAATTATAATATACATGTATATACATTTCATTTATTTTATATTTTTTAAAAAATAGGACAATAAAACGAAGGTAGCGTTCATGCGTACGTACGGGCTACCATCTCCAGGAACGGTGCATTTCATTTCTTATCTCCAAAAATTATATATTATTATAAATACATATATAATGATTATATATGATAATAATTTCATGTTTTAAATTCTGAATATAATGAAACCATGATCTAATTAATGATACCAACAAGTAAAAAGTTAGAACTTACTCAAGAAAACTCTTCAATTATCACCAGAAATAGTGGAATTAATGAATGTTTTTTTAACAAAAAGATAATGAGATATTATAAAAAGATAATATATGATATTATAAACATTATTATGGTTATGTTATAATAAATTAAAATATTTTAAACCACTATAAAAGAGAATAAATACAACACTACAAAAGGAAGGTTAAGGTAGGGGATTTCGTCCTAATTTATATTTAATTAATTATTGTTTTTTATGAACCAAATCACCTTTATAGTAATTATGTACTATCATATTACATTTTATATCATGAATAAATTTATTCCATGATATTATATGTATCATTTAATTCATAAGGCATTATTTTTTAAATATTCAATGTGGTATGAGACAATTTGTAATTTTTAATGATTATTTTTCTAGAACAATGTTTTAATGTCAACAACCCTTATTGTTACTTATTTTTTATATAAGGTATTTTTAAAATATATATATTATTTATTCAATATGTATATATTACAAGGAACATTAATTATTAATTAAATAAATTATTTTATTTGATGAATGCTTTGGGTCAGTAAGACATAGGTTGGGGATCATTTAAGGAAAGTCATACAGGTTGGGAACAAGTTAATGAAATCCCATAGATGCATCGGTGATCTCATGAGATGAAATATATGGCCAAAATTGATGGGTGTTTACCCAATATAAAAACTTGTCTTGTGAATGTTGTTCATAGTACCCATTCCATGTACCTAGGAAACAGGGCTTCCAATAAGTAAATATTTCCCTCATAAAACTTACTTATTATTTATCTATAATATTTTTTCATCAACATGTCTATAGATTTAATTAATTTCTAGTTTATTAATTAATATAATGTGTTTTAGTTTTATACAATGCTATATTGATTATTCCTTATCTAGTTGTTTTATATGTTTAGTTATTTACCTTTCCATATATATTGATTTATTATTTTTTTCCATTGTATTAACCACTAATGATCATTTGAGCTAACCCTTATTATGTTTTCCCACTAGTTATTAAGAATACTACATTGAATAATCTTTTAAGGATGCAGTTTATTTTAGTTTATTGTGTAATTTTTCATACGTTTTTCCAAATTTATTATGGGTTTCATGTTGGTAATATGGATTTCCTAGACTTCTAGATTGAACTGTCCTTTAAGATTTGATTCATTAATCATGCCAATGTAATAAGATAATGCACCAGCTTTGTACTTTGGGGGTCATGGAATTACATAAAACCTCAAACATTTTAAAAAATTTACTCTATTAAAATAAACATGATAATTTATACAATAAGATTTAAAACATTGAGTAATCATGACAGTGGTAAATATCATACACATTAAAACAAATATTCCTTTCACATTTTTGGTAAAATTCAAATAGGACTTATTTTAAAAAATATATGATGATTCTTTTTAAATAAAATTAAAAATATTTAAAAGGTAAAAAATGTATTTAAAGTTTATTATTCGTAGATAAAAACATTTTTGAAAATATTTTAAGAAAACTCATATATGGATGGAAAAGGGGTTTTCAAAAGAAGAGAGAAATAAAGTCTGTTTTCATAAAAAATTATTTTGAAATCAAGATTATATAAAGAGATAAAAATTAAATGAAAACAATATTCCCTTATAATAACTAGAGGAGAATAAAATAAATAATTATATTTATTGAAATACCATAATATTTTATCATTATAAGCATAAACATAGATAATATCAATAATTGATGAGATTGTGTCATAAAAACCATACCAATTTATTAACATTGAATTGTGTGCACCATGAATTAATAACATTAAATTAAATATAAAAGATCATGAGAATAAATAAATTAATTATATTACATGTCAATGTGGTTATATATACACCTCATAAAAGAAGATAGATGCATAATATATTGTATATAACAAAGAATGAAAATTGTGTGAAAAACAATACATTACCTCTTTATTAAAATCTTGAATCATAAGACCCATTAAATAAAAACTTCAAATAAATATTTATATAATATAAAAATATATAGATTCATAATATAATGTATAACAACATTGTCCTTTATTACAAATTAAAACATTATTTATTATATAAAATTTCACAAAATTCATCCAGAATGCTCGAGAAAACTAGTGTCTTAGGGAATTAGGTACATTGAATAAAAATTTTGAAACATAAAAAAACAACATCCTTATTAAAATCTTCCTCACATGATCGCACATAAATCCGAACAAGATAACCTCATGAAATTCATTTTAAATGGATGAGTTATAAATTCCAATAATGGAATAAACAGAGAATCAGATAAAACATGTTATAAAATAGACATATCAATAGGAATTAAAATTGTAGGAATAATATACATTAATGATAAAACATGATATAACATGATATCATAAAGGAAACATTGGAATATGGAAACAACTTATAACACTGCATCATAGGTCAAGGATAACTTCCAAGAAATCATAATGTTCAATTTCCCATAACGGAATTCATTTTAATCCATGTCCCAACATGATGTAACATGATACTAAACATTACCCTATTTATTGGAGCACTATACAATTTCAGGCACACGTTTCACTTTCAATTTATTCTCATGCCTAAGTGTTCCACATAGATCATACAACATGGATTCATTGATTATCATATTTTATTGCATTAACAAGGAGTGTGTAATAATACATGTCAACACCCAATAATAATGATTATAAAGGAAAAAATTTGAACACACGTGATAGAATTTGGCTATGTTATTCACTACATAATTATTTTTTCATGGATTCGCACAATGAAATTTCGACAGCATAACGAGGAATTGTAAATATTCATGGATGGACTTAATGAGAGAGAAATTTTTTACTCATAATTTAGAAATCATAAGGATAGGATAGGGAAGGTGATAAAACATACCCCATCATTTGTAATTTAAAATTAAAGGTAATAAAATAAATATGATTCTTGAATAAGGGAAGAAAGAGAAGATCCCTTACGAAATTCTGGCAGCCAAACATTATCACCAAAAAATTCCTAAAATAGGTCGTTGAGAAATAAAGGGGACTATCATAATTTTTAAATAAAATTTAAAGTAACATGGGCATGTAAATTCATAATCCAGCATTATTAAAGGGATAATAGAAGTCATAACATAATAATGAAACTTGAGTAAAGAGGATAAATGAATGAACCTTTACATGAGTGTGTGGCTGAAAAAACATGAATATGGGATTCTTGAGAGCTTTGGGAACCTTGGGAGGATTATAGAGAGGTAAGGGAAGAGTAAGGGAGTGATCCATGGATTTTTAGTGAAGTTATGTGGGAGCATGGGTGGGATTATATAAGAAATGAGTGGGGAATTCTTTAATATTTATGAAACATAGGTTTTGGAGTCTATATAATAAAATATTAAAATCCCCAAACCATCCGACAATTTGGTCCATTTTTTCCAAAGTGGGACGTTTTTTATTATTTTATTATTGTAAGGGGCCAAAACAATTAATATATTATCATTTCCTATATAGAGGTGAGTCACTCTTTGAAAAATTTAATTTAAAATCTTAAAAACTATTATATATTTTCGAAGATTTATAAAGGAATTATAAAATTTATAAAATAAACATCAAATCACATTATTTTAAGGTGATAAAATATATTTGGATAATGATACCCATGATATTATTTAATACATCATTTTTGGGTCATTATTATATCACAAAACACGCGGTATATTTATATGGTTTTTAATTATTACAAAAAAAATTAATCTTCTCAGAAACATATCAAAAAATCACCATTGGATAATTAAAATGTTATGATTCCAAAAATAATATTTATTTGTTCTAAATAATTTTCTAAATATGTTCATTTTTACTTTTAATATAAGATTCGACATTTCTAGAAAAATTATGGGTTTTTTGAGAATAACAATTTTTGAACCCTTATAAAAAGTAAAATTCACATCATAAAAATTATTTGAAAATTGATAATCAATAAACCTTATTTACTAATTGTTTTATTAAAATACTACTTATTTCAAAAATCCATTAATTCGTCAAAATAAATCTCTTAATTGAATGTGAATATTACCTGAAAATACATTTTTGGTTAAATTGAATCAAAATAAAAATCATTTATAAAATAAAATTAAAAAATTGAAATATAATAATTATAATATATTGTATACATATTTATATTCTTAGGGTCCTGATACACAACCCTTTATTACACTATCCTACACTTTAAGATTATGGTTTGTGACTGTGATACATTCATGGGGTTGTTTGGTGAATATGGTTTAGGTCGTGATCTTGATGGGATTGAACTTATCCAGTAAATAGTTTTGATCAAGCTTCGGATGTTGGATCTTATCTTGGTCTTGGTCAAGTAAAAATCCCAATGATACTATCTTCCATAGATTCTATATTAAATGGGCCTCATATAGAATAATCTTAGTGGATAAGGCCATCACTTCCTTTTTCCCTGTCAATGGGATTAGTTAAAGCACTATATTTATACTAATCATATGTTCAATGTTTAATAGCTATATTAGCAATGGTACAAAAACATAATAGTATTTTCAATCCAATTTGATATAATAAAACAAAACAAATTCAAGTGTTTATTATAACCATATTATATAACAAAATATTAAATAATAATGGGATTTTATTTTTAATAGTTCAGGTTGTTATAGTCTTCCCCCATGAGAAATGTCACAATCAAAATTTTCATTTCTCCCCCTTAAAATATATGATCATAATTATGTCTCAACACATACTCTTGTTACCACATTTTTTATCAAACCTTTTTTTTTTCTCAAAAACAATTTAACAAGGTGGAATGTATTATTTCGTAAAACATTGTCTCCATGATCTAATAACTTCACTTGCATATCCTCATAAGAAAGATAATTATCTAATGGTACCACCTTTAGATTGAGAACATGTGAGGGTTCAGGTATGTTCATCATCAATATTGAAACAAGTAATATTTCATGAACTCTAGATAGGTTAGGTGGGAGTGAAATTCAATAGGCCCCCGCTTTGATTTAATCAAGGATCTCAAAGGGGAAGATGTGTCATGTAATAATATTTCCCATCATCCCAAATAAGATAAATTTCTTCCATAGAAATATATTTAGGAATACCATGTCTGCAGCATCATACATCATGTCTCATTGATGATTTTCTTTATATATCTTTTTTCAACTCTGAACAACCTTGATGTGATGTTGAATAGTCTTAAACTTTTCCACCATTTCCTCGACCATTTCAGGACCTAGCCATTTTTGCTCCCAAACATCATACCATCATGCATGTGTTCTATAAATATTCCTATAAAGGGCATCATAGGGACCCATTTGGATTCTCTAGTGGAAACTATAATTTCAAGAGAACTCAACCATAGAAATATGATTACCCTATCCTCCTCTGAAGTATATTGGGAATGATCTCAACATGTCATCTGGTGTTTGGATATTTCATTCATTTCTTCCATCAGTTTGAGGGTGATATGTCTAGATGAAGGTCAACTCAGTATTCAGATCATTCATTATTATCTTCAAAAACATATAGGATAATATTTGATCTCAATCTAAAATAATCTATAGTGTTACCCCATGCATCCTGACCAATTTCTTGATATATATCCGTGAAAGTGGATTCATTGAGAATTCATCTCGTATCGCAATAAAGTGTGCAATATTTGTAATATGATCCACCAAAAACAATATATAAATATTACCTCTTTATGTCTTTATAATATCATTAACAAAGTACATGGTGATATTTTCCTTTTTTCATATAGGCATGGGTAATGGTTGCATTAACACCTTGTATTTTTTCTTTTCCTCCTTTATTTGTTGACAAACAAGACATCTTGATGTATATTCAGTGATCTCCTTCTTAATATTGTCTAACCAATGGTGCTCTCAAATATCTTTATACATCTTTGTTCCTCCTTGGTGAATGGAGATTTTTTATATTTGTACATCATCTAATAACTCATTTTGTAACTCATTATTTAATAGTATACATAGTCTTAAATCAAATATCACTACACGTTCATCGTTAATATTAAACATTGAGTATTTCCATTTACTTACAGAATATGACTTCTTCTAAATTCCCACATTAAATCTATAATAATTTTTTAACATATATAGATGAAATAGTTGAGAAATAATTTTTGAAAGGATTGATGATGTTCATTACATTATGATTCCCATGTACATCCAATCGAAATCTAAGATGATTTGATCCCTCTCAATTCTCAACAATGGCATAATATCTAGATCTTTTCTGGTTATAGAATCTACCACATTATTCAATTTCCCAAGATGTTACTTTATTGAGAAATCATAGTCTTGGATCAACTCTAACCATCATCCTTGGTGCATGTTCTCCTTTTTTGGTGTGAATATATACTTGAGACTTTTGTGATTCGTATGTATTTCACACTTCTTTACAAAGAGATATTTTCACCAAATGTATAAACAAAAAATCACTACTGCTAAATCCAGATCATGTTTTGTATAATTTCAAGGACATTAAACTTCCTTGAAGAATATTCAATAACTTTTTCATTTTTCATCAACCCGCAACCTAGTACTTCTTCAAAGCATCACTAAATACCAAGAAAATCTCTCCACTTGTGGGAAGTGTGATCACAGACGTAGAGATAATCCTATTTTTCAACTCCTTGGTGATCTCTTCACATTCATCATTCCAAGATAACATCACACCCTTTCGAGTTATCTTGGTAAGAGGGTTTTAAAATCATGATAAATTTATCACAAATCGTTGATAATACCTAGGTAACCTAAGGAAACAATGGTCATTTGTCAAAATTATTAACCATATCCATCCTTTAATTGATTTTATATTTTAATGGACCATAGATATCCTATTTTTGGTGCTGATATGTCCATATAAAGTGACATATTTCATCCATAAATCACATTTTTAGTACTTTGCAAAATGATTATCCTTTCTCAATGTTTTTAGCATAGTGATCTGATGCTCTTCATGCTATTAAATTATTTTTAATTATATTTGAATCTCATCGATAATTACTATAAAAAAAATTTAAGGTGATACCTGAAGACTTTATTAATCAATTACATGAAGATTGTTGGAGAATTAGTGAGTCGGAAAGGCATCACTATGAACTCATACTTCTTATACCTTGTATAAAAAGCAGTCTGCGGGATATCCTTCTTCTTTGCCCTAAAATGGTAATATCTTGACAACAGATCCACCGTTGAGAAGTATTGTTCTCATAATAGATGATTTAACAAGTCATCAATATAATTTAGGGGATAATTTTTCTTTATTTTGATATTGTTGAGCTTAAGATAATTTATGCAAAGTCGCACTAACCAATCCTTCTTTCTGAAGAATATGGCTGGTGCACCCCATGGTATATCACTTGGGAAAATGAACCCTTTAACTAGATTTTTTTATAGTTGTTTCATAATCTCATAAAGTTCAACAATAAACATTATATACCGATTATTGGATAATTTTAATTCCTAGTGTATAATCTAGATTGAAAATTCAACCTATCTAATATGAGGAAGATAAGACAATTCCTTAGGAAAAACATCAGTGTATTCCTAGACAATAGGCATGTATTAAAGGATGATATGTTACATAGACTAAATAATTTTATATAGATATAGTTTCTCATTGGGAAATAATATTCATGCTTTAGATGATAGTATTAACAAAGATTCATCCTCCTCCTTGCACTTTTACAAAATCAGGGGTCGATTCTCCATATGGAGTGTAATTTCCTTATCGGGGAAATTTGTGTTCTCTATATAAAGGGAAATACATTCAATGCCAAGAATTTCATAAAATTCCAAGAAACGATGTATGAAAAGGTTCAATATGAATTTAAACCTAAAAAAATTGATCAGGGAAGAGTTATATACGTGTGATCCAATAAATTCTCCATTTAACATTTTCCCTGATATCTCTACTTCCATTTTTGTGTTGGTGTTTATATATTTATAAAAAAAATTATGATTTTAAGGAATGAATATAACTAGAATAAAAATGTATATTCTATATTCTTCAATGAATAACTAGAATATCTATCACCACTTTGTTGTTAGGATTCACTTTGGCACTATTGATGAAAAAACCTCTCCCTTGTTGTCTTGGAGGTTTTTGGTTGTCTCTGAAAACGCTCTTCATAGTGCATTTGTGTGAAAAGTGACCTAGTTCCTTGAAGTTGTGAAAATGAACAATATGATGAGGGTTGTCCAGAGAATTCCTTTATTCTATTACAGTAGAAGGTTTCTCCCACCGATAATCACTGGCTAGGTGCACTTCCATCCTACTTCTAAATAAATTCCTCTTCCCCTTCTAGAAATTTCTAAGTTTCTACTTTCCCCACCATTGGAAAGTGTGATGTTGAAATTTCGTAGAACTATTATATCCTTCTATTAGATTTCCAAAATTTATCTCCACTTTCTACTTCATATCCCCATGATACCCATGAGATTCTTCAATATCTGTTTTGACTTTGATAGAACAACGTAAAATTTAATCATAGGTATCAAAATCACTGATCACCATGTATTTTGGTAGATTGGGGTTTATCCCACCAAAGAAGTGATAAACATAGTATTTTGTGGGTAAACAAATGTGAGTGAATACTGATCAATTATTGTGATGTTTTCATTATATGTCATAATAGATTAATCATCTTTTTTTCTTACGGTCAAGGAAATCCCATTTCATTTTTAAGACGGATAGTGTGAAGAAATTATTTATCGAAACAACATTTTCAAGAAATAATTCCACACCTCTACATGAATTTCTTCCTTAGAGTTCATATATTTGATCAATGTACACCACTGATCAAAATCACCTTCCATATGATAAACATCCATCAGAACCTTATCTTTTTTTATAACATTTGTCTATGGAGAATATATTTCTAATGCAGTTGATCCACTGTTCTATGATTAAGGGATCAGATGAACCGTTTAAATTAGGAGACTTTTGATGCATGATGATCTCAATGAGTGATTTTTATCTCTTCGGGGGGTTTGAAATCTTATCTAGATCATGGTCTTTATTCAGAACCCGAGTTAGCTGAGAGAGTTTCTTCATGATGTGTATGATTATTTCTCTCATTGGGTTGGTCATCTCATTGGTGAAGTCATCACATTGTTATTTATATTTATTTTTTACTTGATTCAACTTATTTCTATCCATTGGATAAAATAAAATTAATATTAAGGATGATTATATATATCTTTTCAACCCATAAATGGGTATTTAATGACCTTAAAAAGATAAATTACAACTTATATGTATTTTCTTAACTTGTGTATTTCTAGGATTCAGTCTGTGTTATCCATGATATATTTCTTCATATATACTCTTATAATAATTTTTACTCCCTTAGTAATAGATCATAATGAGATTATGAATTACCAAATCATATCCACAGAGACTGTAAAACTTGTTGTTTAGTAATGCCTATTTTTGTGTACCTGGTATCACTACGTTAGGCTTGGAACACCTTGTCATACTTATTAATCTTAGGTACATTTGTTTCGTAACCACATTCATTGTTTGTATCAAAATAGGGATTTATTTTATTGATAAACTAATTAATCAATAATAACCAAAAACAATTGATGTTTTCTTACACATAGTCTTATCCCTAAGTAATTCAATTTATTTTTCGAATCCTAATTCGAAAAATAACTACAATTTTCATCTAATACCAACTATGACAACTATGACCTTTATTACACATTAACACGTTATTCATTAAATAAATTTAAACTTAATTCATCATGAATGATAGATAATTATAGTTTATTTGGGAATTAGGTACATTATATAAAAATTTAAAACATAAGAAAACATTTATATTGAAATCTTCCTTAACATGCTCGCACTTAAAACTGCACGAGATTACATGAAGAAATACATTAGAAAGGGTTGATATATATATCCCAATAAGGGAATAAACAATAAATAAGATAAATCTTGTTATGAAATTGGTTATTAAAGGGGTATAAAAATAGTAGGAATCATATATATGAATGATAATGCATGATATAGCATGATTACATAAAGGAAACACATAAATTTGGAAACAACTTAAAACACTACATCATAGGTCAAGGATAACTTCCAAGAAATCATAATAGAAAAATTACCATAAAGTAATCATTATTAACACCTTCCCAACATGGCATATCATGATACTAAACATTACCCAATGCATTGGAGCGCCATATAATTCTAGGCACACCTGTCACTTCCATTTCATTCTCATGCTAATGTGTGCCACATAGACATACAACATGGATTTATTGATCATCAAACATTATTCCAAAAACATGGAGTGTGTAATAAATACATAAAAATAACCAATAATAATCATAAATGTTAACAAAATTGATATAAATTGGTTATGATACTCATTATACAATTGTTTTCATGTGGATTCCCATAACGAAATTTCAACACCATAATAGGGAGGTGTAAATATTCACGGAAGGACATAATGTGATAGAAATTTGTCTCAATTCATTTAGAAGATAATGAAATAATTGGGAAGTTTTAGAAACATACCCCATCCTTAGGGATAGAAAATTAATTGGAATAAGATGAATAATATTCTGGAATAAGGGGCTAAACACATGTTTCCTTACAAAATTTTGGCTGCCTACAATGCCACTTAAAAATTTATAAAATGGGTTTATGAGAGAGAAATGGGAATATCATCATTTGGAAATAAAATGGGCAGTAATAGGTAATTGTAAATTCATATCCCAACAATAATAAAGGGATAATATAAGGAATAACACAATAAAGAAACATGAATGAAGAGGAGATAAGAAAGAACCCTTACTTGAGTATATGGATCCAAAAGCTTGAAAAGGGGATTCTTGAGATATTGGGGAACTATGGGAGGATTCTAGAGTGTGTAAGTTAGAGTAATTATGTTTTCCGAGTATTTTTATTGAAGATAAGTGAGATATCTCATTGGTTTATATAGGAAATGAGAGGTTAATGCTTTAATATTTTGCAAACATAGATTTCAGACTCTATATACTTAAATATTCCAAAATAAAAACAATCCCATGAGTATTCCCCATGTTTTTTACAAGGTGGGGAGTATTTAATTATTTTATTAGTAAATAAACCAAACATATTAAAACATTTCCCTTTCTCGTGTGGAGGTTAGTCACCCTTTTAAAGTAATGAATTTGAAATCATAAAATAAATTAAATATTTTAGAGGATTCGTAAATGAATTATAAAATTAAGAACATAAACCTAAAAACATATTATTTTAAATTTAAAACATATATTTGGACTATTATACCAATTATAGTATTTATTACATCATTTTTTGGTTGAAGGATATAATAAAACACATCATATATTTAGACGGTATTTAATTTTTACCCGAGAAATTAAATGACTCCAAAAATTATGAAAATTTCATAATTGGCTAATTTAGAAATTATGATTCCAAAAATAAAATATAATTTATATAAATAATTTTCTAAATTTATAAATTTTAACTTTTCAAATAATATTTGTCATTTATTGATAAATTTTGTGTTTTTTGATAATAACAGTTTTTAAACCCTTATAAAAAGTACATTTCACTTCAAATAAATTATATGATAATTTATAATTGATAAATATTATATAATAATAAAATTTTATTAAAATAATATATATTTGAAAGAAATTAATTAATTCATCAAAATAAATCCCGTAATTTATTTTGAATTTTAACCAAAAATACAATTTTTATTCAATTGAATCAAAATCAAAATCATTTATAAAGTAAACAATTAAAAAATTAAAATAAAATCAGTATCCTATACAATATAAATATTCATATTATTAAGGTATAGATATATATCCCTTAATTACACCATTTTATTCCTTAAGAGTAAGGTTCATGATGATGATACATTCATGGGTCCATTCATCGAACATGGTTTCAGTCCTGATCTCAATGAGCTTTAACATCTCCTATAAATTGTTTCTCTCAAGCTTAAGTTGTTAGATCTCATCTTGGACTTGGTCGAGGTCAAATCCTTATGAATATATCTCCATCATAAGCTCTGATAAATGGGATTCATAGGGAACAATCCTACTGTATGAGTCCATCACTTCCTTTTTCTTTTTCAATTGGATTTGTTAAATCTCTATATTTATACAAATCATGTTTTCACTATGTAATGAAAATAATTTCAATGTTATTGATTCTTAATGATCCTATAAATACAATTGTATATGATAAAACAAACCAAGTTCATGTGTTTTTGATAATAGAATTAAATAATAAATCATAAATTTAATAGTTAATTTTATTTATAATTGTTTGGGTCATTACATAACATGTAAAAGGTTTATTATATACTCTACACAAAATAAATGAGTGGTGAATATGACATAGGTCTCCAAAAAATAAAATAGAGATTATAAATCTCTTACCTTAAGTATTGAATTCATTCATACATGTTCAAACCTCCTATATAATAAATTTAATTTTGTTATACATATATTATTGAATAATAGCAGTATTTATCATATAATTTATGATTTAATTTTGACCTTTATTCCCTATTTATCAATACTTCCTTATTAAAATCATTTTTTTGGTAATATCTATTTCATTTTTTAAATATTATTTTGTCACATAAATCATTTATTTTAAGGGTAAATTTCATTTAGTTTCCATCCATGCTTTGTTTCAGGGGTTTCTCAAGCTTTTAGGGAGGAATGTGTGAGTTTTCATGAATTGGGCCAAACTGTGAACCCAATTCACTATTTAAAAATAAATTTTGATTCCTTTATAACTCCTTCATTTTTCAAGATTTTTCATCCATTAAAATTCCTACTTGTCATCCCCTGACCTATTAACACCACCATATTAATTTGGACCATTTAGGAATCCATAATCATGGTGGATATGGGTTTTTATTTAAGGTATTGGGCCTTCCTGAAAACCCATTTCCTTTATTAAAAATATTTTTTAATTCTTTCATATCTCCTCCAATATTTATGTTTTTTGGTAATTCTAACTCTCCCCCGAGCCCACATACCCAAGGTGCTCCCCCATTCTCCCCCTCCCCCCCCACCCACCCCTCTTTGGAGATCTTTTGCATCGCTAATGTGGATGAAATGTCTTGGAATCTCTCAAATCTCATAGATTTGAAGTGGTAAATTGATTAGTTCATAAATACTTCATTTTTCACACTTTTTCCCCCATTACAGTTCCTAAATGATCTCTTCAACCTTTTTATAATCTACCTTGAATGGTTGGATATTTTAAAATTTATATACTAGTGTATTTTAGGTGATTTCTTCAATATTTTTGAAGGTATATAATTCCTTCTTAGTTTCTTCCCTTTCCCTAAAGGTTTCCTCCATCTTTGATTATGTTCAAAAATTTCCAGAAGTTAGGGGTAGAACCTAGGATTTGATTTGGTTTTTTTTTGTCATATATTGTGGTCTAGATCTACATTTACTTCCTTGTGGTGCGGTGGTGGTGCAGTTGATGTTTTGCACTAATTTTTGAGGGATTCGACACTTTCGGTAGGTGGTTCCTTGTGTAAAAAATTATTGATGAGTTAGCTTGCAATATTTACTCATTTTTTCTATTCCTCATATGTTTGGTGTGGTTCAAAAACTATTTCTGATTGATTTGGTTAAGTGTTTAATTTTATAGTTTCTTTTTAACGTGAAATTGGGTGTTTTCATGTGTAACTCATGGGGTATTATTTGTGCGTATTTTATAAAATATGAAATTTGTTTACTAAATATTATTTGGCCTGACAATTCTGGTTTGTTAATGTATTAGTTTCATGTGGGCCAAAACAAAAAGGGTTTTTGGAATAGGTTTTTTATGTAAAACTTTGTTATACTTCTTGAGACCATTTTATGAAAATGGGTGTTTTCATTTGTATCTTTCGTGGTATTATCCAAGGTGATTTTATAACACTTGAAAGTGGTTTTATAAATGTCTATAGGGATTCCAATTCAACTTTGGTAGTGTTTTGGTGTGGTTTTTTACTTTAAATATGGTTTTGAAATGGGTTTTATGAGAAAATATTGGGTATACTCTTTGAAATTGTTTTATGAAAGATTTGAATGATTTAATGATTTATGTAAGTGGTGAAACCATATTGGGAAAATGTTTTGGAGTGTATATATTCTAAAATGGTACATTTTAAAAGTTATAGGGGTAGTTTTTTGATGTGTTCCATCTTGGAAATGTTTTACAAAAATGTTTGAAGGATTTACTAAAGTGTGTAAGAGATGTGAAAGTGATGTGGGATGTTTTGTGTGAGTGTGATGTGAAAAATAGATTTTGGTTATGAAAAAGGGTATTATGTAACATGTGAGTGGTTTTTTATGTGAGTTTTAATATATTGGAATGGTTTTATAAAATTTTTTAATGGGTTTTTGTAAGTGTTAAAGAAATTTGAAAAGTGTTGTGAGCTATTTTGGTCTGAGTCAGATTTCAAATCAAGTTGAATGAAAAGTGGACTTTTGTGAATTGTGTGGTATACATGTGGGATTTTGGTTAATTTTTTATGAGGAAATGATATTTTCATGCGAAAATTATATTTCTCGACTTGTTGAAGTTGTTTGAGCACAAAGGGAAAACCCGAGTATCTAGGTGGGTGGACGTGTACAAGTATGCTAGTCAATCTGTGGGGTTTGGCCTCAGTGTCACTTAGCAAGACTGGCCCTTAAAACTATAACTAAACTAATATGATGATTATTGGGGACCACTAGGTTATGGGTATGTTCCCTACTAGTGGCTCGTGCATGAGAACGGATATTTGTGATGGTTACTCTCACCGAGGTACGAGGTACCTGGGACCCACAACGAACTAGTTCCTAGTGGTTATTTTCTATTTCTTATGCTCCATTGATCTTTTATACTTACCTTCAACATACGATATATTTGGCTGAAAACTTCAGTAGATTTGGAATTTATTTTATAAGCGTTGATTCTTTAAATTAGCCCACTTGAAAAAATGATTTTTTAAAGTTTCATCTTTTAGAAATTGTAACTAGAAATTACATGTTTTTGAAAACTTGCATGCCTTTCGTATTTTAATGTTTATCACATGGAATATCTTAGTGGTGGTATCCTACTGGGAATTTTCTCATAGCCTACTTAAACCCTTGGGTGTAAGTTGACTTGGCTATTTTGTTTGTCGCAAGTTGGGTGTAGTTTTTAGTTGCAGTGGTTCGGGTTTCTAGCAGGTCCTTGGTGGTGAAGTTTTGTGGAGATGTCTTGAGGGTGGTGCCCCTTGCCGTGAGGGTTCTTGGGATGTTTACTTTGGGTTTTGTACCTTTTTTATATTCTTGTTGATTTGTTTTAAAATATTTAATTCAGTTCTGAATTTTTGTAAAATATTGTTTTGTTGGAAAAATCCAGATTCGTTTTATTAGATTCTTTTATTGTTTTAAGTTTATAAAATCAGGTAAATCATTCCCAATTCTCATTTTATGATACCCGGGCACTTGTTCCATCCTGTGGGGATTGGGAACTCCCTTCGGGCCTTGTCACGGGCTGGGTTTGGTACCAGTTTTAGTGGAAACCAGATTTGGTTTGTGACAAAATGGAATCAAAGGAGGTTCTCTCTCTTTGGGTCGTATTATTTGAGGAAAAGTTGGGATAGTCAGGAGTTAGGATTGTCAGGACTTGGAATTCTAGTTAGTATTAGTGTGGCTGATCATTACACCTCATTATAGGATTCAATTTTTCAGGTGAAGTTGAGACTTTTCTGAGCCCTTTGGTTATCTTGTTTTGATGATGATTAGTGGAAATGAAAAGAGAGTTGGGTTAATGGTATCAGTGAGCTCGCAGGGTCTGGAAATCCATGTGGACCAGTGATATTTCCCTATAACACTATCTATGTTGGTGAATTGATTGTAATATGGCCACCAACCATATGTCCAAGTCACCCACTGAAACTAGTTTCCTCTCACATTGTCATGTGTTATTCAGTTTTAAAATCATGGTACTTTGGTTTTAAAGTGACATGGTTTTAAGAAGCATAAAGTTTTTGTGAAATTATTATCTAATAAAGTGTTAATGGTTAGATTTTTTAAAATATAGAACTGAATTTTCAAAATTGTATTGGAATGGAAAATGATGTGTTTACACCTATTTTGAAAGCATGAATTATGTCAAGGTTGGTTTTGAAAAAGTGTTTCCAATTGAGTATTCTAAACTATTGAAAGGTGTTTCAATGGGATGAGATGTTTTTAAATTGATTTGAATAACTTGAAAGTGAGTTTTCATTGGAATTATTGTGCCTTTATGAAAAGTTTTTTTTATGCGGTAATTTTGGTTCGATTTTGTAGTTAGCGGTCTTGAGAAAAAAGGAATTATTTGTTGATTGTTTTGGTTTAGAAAAGTAGAATGAGTTTTTGTATTAACATTTGGTATTTTCGTGAGTGACCACATGCATATAGTTATATGGGATGATGGATGGTTATTGGCATGACTGTATGAGTTTCAGGATGGATATGAGGAGGGTGCCCGGTGTGGCACAAAAACATGCATGTGTGGGGCCTATGTGGTACCATTGGGGGATACGCTAACCGCTGAACCATTTGTTTTCAAAGAAATGTGTTTAAAGGAAAAACTTGATGTCTTTATGACTAGTTTGGGATGGTTTGTATTATGTTTTTTTGAAAATGTTGATGTTTTCGGATGTTTTGAGTCCAAGAACCCCTCCTGTTTGAACTGTGTTTTGGGTTTGTGTTTGGTCAGTAAGTTGTGTTGAAGGTCTGGTTAGTGGTATCTTATAAGAGATGTTTTGGGGTGCCTTTACAGTGTTTCCATTCATGTGTTTGGATCTGGTTTTTGGTACATCTTGACCAATGGACCATATTGGTTGGGTCCTTGGGTTCAATCATTGGATAAGTTACTCCCTTTTAAGGGTTAGTGCACAACTGAATTGCAACCCCGATTGTTTCGTCATTTGAAGACCCTCCAGTTGATCGATATAAGGAATATTTTTCTTGAACTTTTTAGAGTGAGTATACACCCTTTATTTCATGGTTTTGTGTTTCCTCTTATAGTGTGATAGTGATCATGGAAGGTTTAAAGAGACCTTAGATTCTTAAGTTTCCTGATTTGCTGAAGGTGGATGTTGTTTGGGGTTTTTAGCATGGATGAGTATCTGGAAGGTGTCTAAGATGTCCTATCAGTGCATCATAGTCTTTTAGAATAAGGAGTTCATGTTAAACTACCAGTGTGGGAAATCTGGTCATGAGAGGATATTGTGTCAAATTTCTAGAATTGTGTGTTTTTTTGGATGTTGTATAAGGTCCCTCTCCGTGCATTGTTAATATCAGTCGCAATGGTCATGTTCGGTGACACCTTGTGATGTCATGTACTCGATTGACTGTAAAGGGAAAAGTCATGCAATCCTATGAGAGTCTCTATTATGTTGTGAGAATTTCTCCCTTGGAAAAACTTCAAAATCTTCCATTTTAGAGAAAGGTGAGTATAGGTGTTCTTTACTTCTATTGTTTCTCACCCTAAGAAACAATGCGTGATGTGTGTACATCTTTTAAGCCCTTGTTTCAGTGGAATATCATGTTAGCGTAAAGTGAGTTTAGAATGTGTTATGTCTTGGAAATCTTATCAGGGATTGCAGTGTAGTTGTTGGTGGCACTGAAAAAAGAATTCTCGTTCAGGGGATTTCCAAAGCCTAACTATGAGGCCGAAAATGCTTCAATCATTTGATCTCCAGCCATAGGTCTCAGAGAGAAGCTGGCTCATAGTCAAGGGAAATCCCAAGGCCATTTAAACCATTGTAAAATGTCCTATCCTCATAATTAAATATATTAAGAGTTTAAACCTCTAGTGTCATCATCTTTCTTTTGTTATTCCCTTTCAGTGTAAATAGGTGGAGGGCCTTTTACCCATGTCATTACCTAATGTCATTCCATCCCCCTTTGGTTTTCATTGAGTCATTAGAGAATGGTTGGAAATTTGTATAGACATGTTGAGGGAATAGTTTGTGCACGATTAGTATTAACCGTGTGCCTGGAATCCATGCAGAAAGAATGATCTAAACAGTTAGTGCATGGTTTCCCAAACCATGTGGACTAACCCTGCGGCCTTTCCAAATATTTTTAAAATTTGGGTCTTTCTGTTTCATCCCATGCTGGTTGGTTAAGATGGTTGGTTCTTATGGTGGGGAGACCCACTATGATTCTCATATACATTCCTTCATAAATTTTTAAGTGAATTCTAACCTTTATACTAGGGAGTCCATTCACACCTCCCCTATTAGTGTCCTGATTATGTCTCGGAAAAATATAGGTATTCTCTTGTTGTGGGGAGCCAATTTGTGTCCCCCCGTACCAATAACCCAGATTGATCTGTGGTCTTGTCTTGGTGGTAGGTAGTCCTGTTTGGAACTATCTAACTACCAACATCTTCCTTGATTAAATGTTGGGATTGGAGAGCACCCAATGGTTTAGTTAAAGTAAGGTAAGTGTAACCTTGTTCGAAGTTGTTGTTCGTTTGGGTGAATTGCTTGAGTCTTGTTCGGATAGTGTTTAAGGAGTGTTCTTTTGGGAAAAAGTATGAATGTGATTGATCATTTCAGGAAAGTGGTTTAAGTTTGGGTTTTGAGATTAATCCTTCCATAATTGATCATTGGAGTTGTCTTGACCCTTGGGGGTGAAGCTTCGAAAAGAAGTACATCTTGGTTTATCGGTTGGGTTTAGTTTTTTTTGGCCTTGTTGTGCCTTTCCGTGGATGAAAAGTTTTCATGGTGGGGATAATTGTCACATACATGATTTATTTTAAAGGTAAATTTCATTTAATTTCCATTCATGATTTTTTTCGTGGGTTTCCCAAGCTTTTATGGAGGAATGGGTGAGTTTTCATGAATTGGGCCAAACCGTGAGCCCAAATTCCAGATTTAAAAATAAATTTTGATTCCTTTATAACTCCTTTATTTTTCAAAATTTTTCATCCATTAAAATTCATACTTATCATCCCATGACATATTAACACCACCATATTAATTTGGAACATTTAGGAATCTATAATCATGGTGGATATGGGTTTTTATTTAAGGGATTGGGCTTGCCTGAAATCCCATTTCCCATATTAAAAATATTTTTTAATTATTTTATATCTCCTTCAATATTTACATTTTTTCGTTTCTTCTAACTCTCCCCAGAGCCCACATACCCAATTCATGCCCCCATGCTCTCCTCCCCCTATTTGAAGCTCCTTTTCATCGTGAATTTGGATGAAACATCCTTGAATTTCTCAAATCGCTCAGATTTGAGGAGGTAAATTGATTATTTCATAACACCTTAATTTCTCACTCTTTTCTCCCATTCCAGTTTCTGAATGATCTCTTCAGCCTTGTTATAATCTCCCTTGAATTTTTGGAAGTTTTCATATTCATATATTGGTGTATTTAAGTTGATTTCTTAAATATTTTTCAAGGTATGTAATTCCTTCTTGGTTTCTTCCTTTTTCCCTTTGGGTTTCCTCCCTGTTTCATTACATTCTAAAATTTCCAGAAGTTAGGTTTTGAACCTAGGGTTTGATTTTGTGTCTTTTTGGTCAAATATTGTTGTCTAGGTCTTGATTTATCTTCCTTATGGTGTGGAGGTGGTGTGGTTGATGTTGTGCACTAGGTTTTGAGGGATTCAACACTTTCGATAGGTGGTTCCATGTGTAAACAATTATTGATGAGTTATCTTGCTGTATTTACTTATTTTTCATATTCCTCATATGTTGAGTGTGGTGAAAAAACTATTTATGATTTATTTTGTTAAGTGTTTAATTTTATAGTTTATTTTTAATGTGAAATTGGGTGTTTTCATGTGTAACTCAGGGGGTATTAATTGGGTGTATTTTATAACTTAAGAAATTGGATTACTATATCTTGTTTGGACTGACAATTTAGGTTTATTAATGTATTAGTGTCATGTGGGACAAACAAAATAGGGTTTTTGGAATAGGTTTGTTGTGTAAAACTTTGTTATACTTCTTGAGACCATTTTATGAAAATGGGTGTTTTCATTTGTATCTTTCATGGTATTATCCAAGGTGATTTTATAACACTTGAAAGTGGTTTTACAAATGTCTCTAGGCCTTCCAATTCTGCTTTTGTGGTGTTTTGGTGTGGTTTTTTCCTTTAAATATGGTTTTGAAATGGGTTTTATGAGCAATGATTGGGTATACTCTTTGGAATTTTTTTATGAAATATTTGAATGATTTAATGATTTATGTAAGTGGTGAAACCATATTGGAAAAATGTATTGGAGTGTGTATATTGAAATGGTACATTTTAAATGTGAGAGGGGTTGTTTTTTGATGTGTTCCATCTTGGAAATGTTTTACAAAAATGTTTGAAGTATTTACTATAGTGTGTAAGAGATGTGCAAGTGATGTGGGATGTTTTGTGTGAGTGTGAAGTGAAAAATGGATTTTGGTTATGAAAAAGGGTATTATGTAACATGTGAGTGGGCTTTTATGTGAGTTGTAATATATTGGAATGGTTTTATAAAATTTTTTAATGGGGTTTTGTAAGTGTTAAAGAAATGTGAAAAGTGTTGTGGGCTATTTTGGTGTGAGTCGGATTTCAAATCAATTTGAATGAAAAGTTGACTTTTGTGACTTGTGTGGTATACATGTGATCTATTTGGTAAATTTTGGATGATTTAATGATATTTTCATTTGAAAATTATATTTATTTACTTATTGAACTTGTTTGAGCACAAAGGGAAAACCTGGGTATCTAGGTGGGTGGACGTGTACTTGTATGCTAGTGAATCCGTGGGATTTGGCCTCAGTTTCACATAGCAAGATTGACTCTTATAACTAAAACTAAAATATGATGACAATTATTTGGGACCAATAGGTTATGGGTATGTTCCCTACTAGTGGCTCATGCATGAGAACAAATATTTGCGATGGTTACTCTCACCGAGATACGAGGTACCTGGGACCCACAATGAGCTAGTTCTTAGGGGTTATTTCCTATTACTTGTGCTCAATAGATCTTTTATACTTAACATAATCATATGGTATATTCTGATGATAAATTAAGTATCTTTGGAATTTATTTTAAAAGTTTTTATTCTTTAAATTATCCCACTTGAAATCTGATTTTTTTTTAAGTTGCGTCTTTTAGAAATTGTAACTAGAAATTACATGTTTTTGAAAATTTTCCTAATTTTAATCATTGAATGTTTATCGCATGGAATATCTTAGTGGTGGTATCCTACTAGGAAATTTCTCACACCCTACATTCACCCTTGGGTGTAAGTAGACTTGTCTATTTTTTTTGTCACAGGTTGGGTGCAGTTTTTAGTTCCTGTGGTTCGGGTTTCTAGTAGGTCCTTGGTGGTGAAGACTTGTGGAGATGGATTGAGGACGGTTCCCCTTTACAAGAGGGTTCTTGGGATTTTTTCCTTTTGGTTTTGTACCTTTTTTATAGTCTTGTTGAGTTGTTTTAAAATATTTAATTCAGTTCTGAATTTTTGTAAAAGAAAGTTTGGTTTGAAAATCGAGATTCGATTTGTTGGATTCTTTGGTTGTTTTAAGTTTATAAACTTGGGTAAATCGTTCCTAATTCTCATTTTATGATACCTGAGAACTTTTTCCAGCCCTTGAGTATTGGTAACACCCTTTGGGAATTATCACGGGCTGGGTTTGGTGTTGGTTTCGGTGGAAACCAGATTTCGTTCGTGACAGTTTTGGTTTGTTATTTTTGGTATTCATACATTGATCATGGTTCCAAAATATCAAAAAATTTAACAATTAAATTAATATAATATATTTTTAGTATATATTTAGTTATATTAATCCATAAATATTATATATAGAAAATTCAATAAACGATTAATGGAGACGGTAGGCTATATGTATTCATGAATGATGTTCCCATTTTCCCAAAAGAGAAATTGAAATAAAGGTAAATAATATATTACCATTCCAAAATTATTTTTTTATCAAATAAATAACCTATATTAGTTTTTTTTACTCTTATTACTTTACATTGAATTCATTGGTGACAAATGAATCGCATCGCTTCATGAGGCAGTAGTCCTCTGTACACACAATAAACATTATTGTCTCCCCCAAAAAGTGGAAAGTAAGATTTTATTTGTAATATTATAATTAAATTGGTATTTTTTTAAAAACAATTATCACATATATTAATTAGATCTACCATTATTAACATCTAATTAATATGGGAATGTAATTAAACTTTACATCATTTTGTGTTGCAATAGTATTTCATACACACAACAAGCATTATTTTTTAATAACGTGTTGGGAGGCAAGAATTTATTTGGGTTATTATCATTACAGATGAATAAAAATATCGTAAATATCATATAAAAACATTAAATACAACATTTATCCAACCATGATAGGTGGTTATGGAAAACTAATAACAATGGCACACAAGGCAGTGGTCCTCCATACACACAATCAACATTTTTTCCCATTTAATAGAAGAGGGGATCAATATAAGTTATTAAATTGACATAATTATATCTTAGTATATACGAGGTAATAATTATATTATATCATAATAATTTAATAATATTTAATTTGTTTCAAGAACAAATATAACATAAATGAATGTTAAATAATTTAACCACTTCTTTGGAGATCGTCTGTAGGTTTACACCAACAACCACGTAAAGAGGGATTCAAAATAAAAATAGGTTTCTAATATAATTTTATGGAATTAATTAAGATATGTATTTTGGATTGGATGAAATAATAGGTTTTTTAATATTGGATAGGATATGATAGGAGGTGGCCTTTTTTATGTTAGTGATAGGAAAGACTTGGTATTTTTGAAAAGAATAAATTGTAATGACATTTTACATCTGCAAAAAACACCAAAATGTATAATTATTGAATATTATAGGTGATAAGGTTTAATTATATCTTGAAAATGGGTTTCTGATATGTTTCTATATCATTTTACCCCTTATCCATTTAGTTTGACCCCTAGTGAACTCTTTTTAAACTTAACCATGGTAGTTAATTTTTTACTACTTTTTAATATTCATTTTGAAAAAAAAAATTATTTTTACAATATTATATAATATAAATTATTCTTATTATGAATATGTAATCTTTTTTTCCAAATTCCATTTATCAAAGTTTAAAATATAAATTTAAATTAAACCCACAAACACAATAAAAATGGTTTTCTAAAAATAAAATTTTGAAATGCTTAACAATTTTATATATATAAATTCAATATTAAATTTATTACAGTGATATAAATTGTATTAATTGTTATATAATTGAATTATGTTTAATTTTAAGACCATATTAAAGAAATTTATAATTTTTAAATGAATTTAAGAAATTTGAAATTCTTATAAAAATAGATATTCTTCACTATTAATTGAAAAATTTAACTTCTTAGAAAAACCACAAAAATTAACCAAAAAAAATTTTGAAATATTTATTTTAAAATATTATATCCTTTTTTCCAATATATTTTTTAAAATATTTGAAAAATAATTTTAAAATAAGTGTGAAAAATGTGACAAAACTGTTTTTTAGAAAACTATGGGGTATAAGAATAAAAATGGATTTAATCTTATCTCTTGTATAAAAACCAAATAAGATGTTAATTAAAAAAAATTATTGAATATTCAATATATAAATTTCATTAAAAAATTCACCAAAAGTTATTGTTCAATTTATTAAGGTAAAATGTGTTTTTGGGAATAAAAATATTTTTCTATAAAAAGATTTATTTTCTTTTCAAATGGTTCTTATTTTTATTTATAATTAGTTAGCCACCATCAAATTAATTTAAAATTAATTTTAAAACCATATATTTTTACAATTAATTTATTCCTCTTTACACCCATTAGTTTAGTGTATAGTTGATAAATATCATATTAAATAATAATATTTTCATAATATATCAGCTTTTGTTTAAAGTTGATGTTGCCTATTACACAAGATTCATCCAGTATTGCATGTAATGCAAGAAAAAATCATTTTAGTGTGTAACACAAGATAAAATTAGTGATTCTTGTAAAAAAATACAAATATTAAATTTTATTTAAAAATTATATTTCACAATATCACATGTTGTTATAGAAAAGATATAAAGGGGAATATAAATAGATAGATGGTGATTGAGAATGTAAAGTCGAGAAAAATAAACAGTAGAAATAACCCTTACCGTAAGCCCCGAATAGATTATGTAAACACACTAAATTGAAAAATATTAATTTTAGATTCATTAGTTACCAAATTGAGATATTTTTACATATTTATCGCATATCTAATAATCCATTTTTATCATATTTTATAAATTTATTAAATTAATATTTTCCACTTAAACTATTTTGAGGTTGTTCAGTTCAACGTTAAAAACTGCTTCAATATAGTAATAAAAGGCAATGAACACTGCCTAGTGGTTCCATAACATATAAAAGGGTCATACTATAGAATTAATTTTATTCTAAATTATGGTAGATTAATAGTTTAGTAGATAATTTCAATTCATAGAATCTTCCTTAGTAGGTTGATGGTAAAAAAATAAATGTGATTATTTACTTTTAATTTAATTATTACCAATACTATTTTATCATTTTCGAATAATATATTTTATATTATATAATTATTAATAATATTTTCAATTAAGAAATAGATTTTTTTTAATATCCAAAAAAATCATAACTTGAAAATAAAACAATATTTTTTCACTAAGTAGAGTAAAACCTCCATCAGTGGAGGATGTTTTTAAAAGAATTATAAAATATGGAAATAGTAATGAATTTTTCGGTTTTGTTTGAAAACTATAGTACCATTAAACATATTTTTAAATTTTAATTTTAATTATTACTAATATTATAGGTAGTATAAGATAAAATTTTTAATGAAAATCCATGTGTTTAGAGACACTAACCTTTATATTTGAGTTACCACATTTGGATTTGGCCTAATCCTTTCGTAGGAATGACTTTTGGATAGGGTAGGGCCTTTGGAAGTGTGTAGTAAATTCTAGAGAGTTTTTTTGTAGGTATTTTTCAATGAAAATAGTTTTAATGTGATGATAAATGGTTGGAGGAATGGGGTTTCTATAGACATGGAGTGGGGGAATATTTTAGAATAAATTATTGTCTATTTTATTATTTTGGTTTCAGAAAATTAATAGAGTTGATTAATATGATATTAATTAGTATAGGATTAAATAATATACATTTATTTGAAATTTTAAAACCCCTAAAAAATAAATGAAACTTCAAAATATATTATAATAAGTAATGAAGCAAATGTTGTTGTTTATTTGAAAAAATATATAACTTAGGTTTTCAAAATTTATTTATAATTTTGTGAATTATATTAATTATTATTAAATAAATTATTTTACTCATTAAATACATTTTAATTATTTTATAATGTTTTATATATTTTTGGGTCATATTTATAGCCTGAGGATGTCATCATACTTATGTTATATATTCTAACTATATTTTGTAATATTCACCAAAAATATGTTCTTTGAAAAATTAAATAAATCCACAATTATATAATTTTTATGTTTTGATTCAAAAAATTAATATCATTTTATGAAACTTATATTATAAAAATTCTAAATTTTATATTTAAATTAAATTAAGTAACACATAGTAAAAATAGTTTTATATAAATTGAAGACTACGTCATTGTTTTTATTTATTACATTTCTATTTATTAATATTTTTAAATTATTATATAATTCATGATCATTTGTCAAATAACTTTTGAGAAATATTAGTTTCAAAATTATGTAATTCTAATTCATAATTTTTAACATAAAAATATTATTTTATCAAATAAGTTAGAGCACACTATATTAGAATATATAATTTTTTATGACTTATGTCACATAATTTGAGAAATTATTTTCTAGGGCTCGAATATTTATTAATAATTTAATTAATATAATTTTTTTTCTATTTTACCACTTTCAATGGTTTAGTTACTATTTCAATTGTTAGTTTTTATTTTTAATGGTTAGCTATTATTTTAATATCCATATTATCATTATAAATCTTATAAATACCTTTTATTTTCTTTAATATTAATTCTATCACTTTTTTAAAATATACTTACATACCCTTTACAAAATTCATATCTTATTTATAATAGTTTTTTACTATTTAAATTGTTTTCTGTGTATGGAATAATTCTATAATACCGTGAGATACCATGATTTCAAATTAAAGTTATAATATTTTTAGGTGTTTATTTCCATATTATACTATTTTTAATTTTATGTGTTATTTTTGTAATGGACATTTAATGTTTTATATAAATGTAATATGAAAAGTATTTTTTAATATTTTGGTTGTTTTATTTTTAGTAGACATTATGCTTAAATATGATACACATATATTTAGAGATGTTAATTCCTCATATTTAAAAAGTTTGGGATGTAACACAAATGACAAATCTAG
The DNA here is from genome assembly GCA_963277665.1 of Viscum album. NCBI lineage: Eukaryota > Viridiplantae > Streptophyta > Magnoliopsida > Santalales > Viscaceae > Viscum > Viscum album. Next base: position 170,192,069 of record OY728119.1, on the reverse strand, counting down.
TCACCCTTGTTGATTTTCATAATTATTTGTGATTATTTTGAGCTGGATTTTACTTATTACAAAACTCCAAGAATTTTGGTTCACACTATCAAACTCTCAACATATTTTAAGGTAACCAAGTTAAAATGATACTTAATCCAAGAAATATTCATTGGGATAAAGTGTAAAATACCATAAGTCATTTATTATCTTCATAGTCATTTGTTTTTAAACATTTAATCGTGTATTTTATCATTGTCTAGAACACAAATTTTTCAAATTTCATTCTTTTCTAAATATTTTATTAGAAATATATTTCCTATGAAACTTCGTGTATGAGTTTCATTTTTCTCAAATTCCTTTTTTTATTCAGAATTTTTTGGCATATCCTCATATCATGATCCAGGTCAATGATCTGAATTTTTCTAAAAAAAATTGAGTTATATGAATTTATTATATAAAGTAATAAAAATATATTACTCTTATAATTTTTCACCATTAGCTTATTCCTAATTAATAAATTAATAACTTTTTCATAATGATACTTCTCTTTAAGTTTATTCTGTATGATTTCATAAAATATCGGTTTTAGTTTCATGAAACCGACTATAAATGGTGGATATATTTAATGAACATTGAGATATATGTTTCATGTTTATGGATATAATTTTTTAAAAATAAATATTATAATTGATCAAGAAGAAACAACATGACTATAAAATTTTACAATATATAAACTTCTTTTTTATTGAATATTTATATATATTAAATCAATTTTAAGTGATGCAGAATTTATTTTAAATATTTTTTTTTAGTTATTAGTTGTGGTAAAATTTTAAATAACTTTTCTATTATGTGTTATGATTTTTTTATAATAAAACGCCTATTTAGATGAAAATTATTACTGAATATTTTTTTTAATATTTCTTATTTTTTCAATACCATTCAGAATAAAATCTACCTAAAGATAAAAATAGTATTATTTTTATAAATAAAATTTCAAATTAAGATAGATAAATTTTAGGTATTTTTTACATTTATATTGGGGTATCGGGTTAATACAAGTTAAATTTTAGGTATTTTGAATAATTTTTTGTTTATTATAAAATTATATGACCACATTTTAACTTTTATTTTTAATAATTATTTTTTAATAATTCATGAAGCTCCATCAGAAATAGTTCAATATGTTTTATAAAGATATTAATAATAATTTTTACATCTCTAATATTGTATATATTGTGAGATAAGTTATTCTATATTTATGTAATATTTTTACCAACATTCAATATTTTAGACATATAATTTTAAATAAAAAATTTTCTAACTTCTTTTAACTTACATTAAAAATCAAAGACTAGTTAATATACTAGGTTAGTTTGTCATTTTTACAGATTATAATGTTAACAGTCTGTAACTATTGGTGAATTTAGAAACAACTATGATTGTACATGGAAATTAAGAAAGTCTACAAAAACATTAAAATATATAAAGAGATATTATAGTGTTGTTTTAAATGAATCAATGTAAATTTTACTAATAAATGAAGGATTTTGATTCATATAAAAATTAAATGAAAAATTTTATTCTATTATCATGGGTCATTAAATAAATAAAAATATATTATCTATATTGATATTTTTAATATGAATACTTAATTACATTTTCAATGGATGTGCAAGTTTTTTTAAAATATTATTATTATTATTATTAATTTGATAAAACTATTTAAATGAGGAACCTTTATTATATTTATTGTTTTATTTATAATAATTAATTTATTTTTCTAAAATTGAATTTTATTTAAAAATTTAATGTAACTTTTTAATTTGAAATTAAATTTAGAAATTCCAAAAAAATAAAATTGTTTACCCTATTAAGTTTACTTTAGTGTGTTTATCAGAACATTTATTGTGTTAGAAATTTTAACTTTAAATTTGATTTAAATTTTCATTATTAATCTATCTACATTTTCATGGTTTTTTCTAGTAAATTATAATTTCGTTATTTTATGCTAATAATTTCAATAGCAGTTAAATTGGTTTTTCTTAAGGGTTCACCCTGTCTTCTCTACTATTTTATTCTTCTTCTCATTCATCATTGTTCTTATTTTTTAGTATCAAAATGTTTCATGTTAAGGGTCTGTATAACATTTTGGTGATGTTGTGAGAAAATTAACTCACATGTAGTGGGTTATTGTGGGTTAATAATAATTTAAACAATGGGATTTTAAGTGATATGGTTGATCTAAAAACTGGATTAAATATTGGGAATTATTTTAAAGAGAAATGACATCCTCTCCATAAACTCCTCAGAATAAAAACTTATTTTTTATTCACTAACATATTTTTTTTGTTTTTAATTTAAATATATATTATCAAAATTTTGAAATATACATAATTATATTAGTATATATTTTTGTTTTATATTTTCTAATTTATAAATAGGGATATTAGAAAATCAGTGTGTGTGAGTTGTCTCCTTATATATTTTCCCTACTTATACACTATAAAACCTATTTAGGTAACTAATAATATATTCAACAGGGATACATGAAAATACTCATGTATCAATTTGGTACTATTTTCAATGAGATTCATTACTTTAACGTACTGTTTTTCAGAAAAAGGGAAAAATACTAAATTTTTACAAAATAGTAAATAAAATTCAATAATTATGATCCATACACATTATTTAGTGAAATATTTTAATTTATAGAAACAAATATGGGTATAAAATTATTTTACTTTATAGGATATGATTAAAAAAATTTGGGAACCTCAATTAATACCTTGAAAAAAAATTAGAAGCATTGGGAAAGGAGCTCGATGATTTTTCACACTACATTTTGGTATTACAATAAGGGGGATAAAGAAAATAAATATCTTATACCTCCTAATATTTAAGATAAAATCATATTAGAGGAATAAATGTCCTAAAAAATTCCACCTATATAATTATACAATCCTCTCATTGGCCATTCATGAATAACTAACACATGATGTTGATTTGTTGAATGGAGAGAACTTAACCCTGGATTAACAAGATTTTTGATTGTATATTAATATGAAGGAAAATTCAAAACCATAATTTTTTTAGAATCCAAAACATATCTTTACCTTGGTTATGATGATAAAGGTAATGAAGATTTACTTGATGATATAGAGTTTCCAGGGGCCTTTCTTAAGGAAATTGAATTCCAAAATGGATTAGTTGGTGTGGAAAATTTCTATATTAACACTTCTTATTTTAAATATTTATAATTTTTTTTTATTCTCACATATTGGAATTTATTATTCTAAAAAACTATAATAGGCTATGTCTATTTATTAGGAAAAAGCGTTTTTGTTCAATATCAAAAGGAGGAACCATTATTTCTCTTACCCCTACTATGAAAGAAATAATACATTTATAAGGGGATGTACTTGTAGTGATATACTTTGTGGTTTCATCAATAATGAATATAATTTTATTTTCATTAGAAGGAATCAGATGTGATTCAAATAAAAAACCACATCCACCATTTTTTTTGGTCATTGCTCAAGCTGCCAACTGGAAGCCGTCAAAAATCACTACCTAGTTGGGGGTTAAAACCATGTTAAATCTCTTTTCTTATTTGTAATATTCTTGTTTTTTTATAAATTTATTTTTTTAGGTATATGGTGGTTAAATATAAGATCCTCACTTAGGAGTAATAATGAAAATAAAAAAATGTGGTTCTTATCATTTTTTTTGTTTTGGGACCCTCCTAGTTTTATTTTTTTTAGTTGAAATAAAGAGAGGTTAAATTTAAATATAGAGGTATCGCCAAGTTTCATATAATTTTTTTTCTGTATTTCTATTTATTTTTAATATTTTTATGCTATTTAAGTTTAAATAACAATTTTTTTTATCAAATTTCACACTTAAATTTATTTTTAGAGGAATTCGTAATTTTTTAAAAAATATTTTTTAAAATATTTTTATCATGGGAAATTTTACATGGAATTTCGTTTCAATATTTTTTATAAGTTTCACCATTTTTTATTATGGATTATTCCATTAGAATAATAATATTACAACATATGTAAGTTACTGGAGTTATCATTCCATTTGGATGAGGGGATTTGATGGGATAATTTGAAAAAAAAAACTTAAAAAAAATTAAAATAAAAGAAAAGGGAATTTACATCATGAATTTCTTTTTATTGAAAAACTCATTAGGCCAAATTTCATGGTATTTTTATGAGACAAAGAGCTCCTAGGTGTGGTAGAGGGGTTTAGGATAAGTATTAGGAAGAATTTGGACAATTATGAAAGAATTGAAAGAGTGAGGTGAAGAGTTGGTGAGGGGTGGTATTTATAGTGGAGGAGAGGGGTGTTTTCTAATTATTTAAATCATTAGTATATTATTTTAACTCATAATAAGAAATAGAATTGATTATTTTGACTAAAAAATGTAACTAGTTTATGTAAGTTCCAAAAAATTATTCTTACCATAACCTTAAAACAATAATGAATAAAATATTCATTTATTTAGCATGTATCATAAATTACAGTATGTTACTATTCACAAAACATTCATGCATTTTATAAAAATCTCAAAAATTCACTGAAAAATTTATTCGATGGGTAGATTTCAAAAATAAACTTACCTTTATGAAAATAATTTTATAAATATTAGAAATTTATTTGCTAATTCAAATCATCATTTACTTGTAAAATAAAAATTTGAAAATTATAATTGATTCTGTAACACATTGAAAAATTAGTTAGGGTCTCAAAAAATATATTATAATCATAAGATAACAAACTATTAATTTATGAATACATTTTATGGAAATAAATTTTATTTTAAATTATTAAATTAATTATAAAATTGAAAATAAATACAAATGTTTTATAAAAATGTAAAAACTAAATTAATAATTTCTAAGACATGTAATTACTTATACTATGAAATAAATAAATTGTATTTTTATTTATAAGATAATGAAATATTATTTATAATTTCAAATATGTGGTTACCAATCTATTGGTCAGATTACTATTCATAAGTGTTATATAACTATTTCTAAGTTAAATTACTATTTTTCTATATAGTTTCCTTAAATTCTAGAAATATCTTTTATTTCATTAATTCTTATTTTATAAATTTTTATTGTGTTATTAATTATATTTGATTTTCTTTATGATATAAAAAATAATTATAAGAAGGTAATTTTAATTGATAAAATTTTGGGCCCTTACAATTTTATCCCCTTATAAAATTTCACCCTCAAAATTTCATTTTGAAAACTATATGGAAAATAATTGGGGATTCTTCTCCTTGTTTTCTTCCTATGGTTCTCATGATTCCCCTTCTTACTTATGGTTTCACTATAATAATTCAACCAGTTGGGTAGTCTTTTTGATAGAAATTTATCTCTATAGTCCAATATCTTCACTATATGTCCCTCATAAGAGATATCATATTCCAAATATACCAACTCAAAATTTAGTACTTTTTTGGGATATGGTATGTACTTTATCAAGTGGGATACAAGGAATACATCATTTACTTGAGTCATATAAGGTGTAAGTGATAGTCTAAAGGCCACAACTCTAAAATGATCAAGGATCTTGAAGGTTTTAATGTACTTATTTATTAGCTTTCCTTTCTTCCAAATTCTAATGATCCAATTTCATGGATATATTTGGTGAAATACCATGTCTCCAAACATAAACTCAAGGTCTTATCGATGATTTTTGGTATTTCTCTTTTGTTGAATTTGGGAACCCTTGATGTGCAACTGAATGACTTTCACCTTTTCCATCATTTCATAGTCCATTTCATGTCCTAAAAGCTTATGTTCACTGACATCATCACATCATGTCGGTGTTCTAAATATTTTCTCATAAAGGGATTCATATGGTTCCATTATGATTATAGAGTGTAAAATTTTGTTGTAAGAGAATTCAACCATTAGAATATGTTGGTCCCAACCTTTTTTGAAGTCCATTGAACATGCTCTCAACATATCTTCTGATGTATAAATAGTTAGTTTATATTTCCCATCCATTTGAGGATGGTATGGTGTACAGATGATCAGATATATGCTTAGAGAATTTGTACAATTTTCTAGAACACTGATGTGAATCTTAGAACTCAATCAGATACAATCGATGGTGTTACTCCTTGTATCATTACCACTTCATTGTTTTATATACGTGAAATTTTATAAAGTGATAAGTCCTCTAAAATTGTGATAATGTGATCTACCTTTGTAAGATGATCCAAAACTACCCATATATAATTGTTTCCTCTGGATGTCTTTGGTTATCCAGTGAAAAATTACATGGTAATTTTCTCCCACTTCTATGTTGTTATGGGTAGTGATTACATCATCCCCTTATTCTTTTGTCTTTCATCCTTCACATGCTAACATACCATGAAATTTGATGTATATTCAGCGATATATTTTTTTCATATTTTCCCACCAATAGTTTTATCATAGATCCCAATGAATATTTGTGCTCCCTAAGTGTATATAGAATTTTGAGCTACGTGCATCATTTAGATGATCCTTCTTTACCTATAGATTAGATGATATGCATAAACATAACCTAATGGATTTCCCATTTCTAATATCTTCTACACTTTTTGAGTTCCCACAATATTCTTATGAGAATATTTTATTTTCTATAAAAGTTAATGTTGAGAAAACATTTCATAAATGATCATTGATATTACTTCATTAAAAATTCCCATTTCCATCCTTTATTGGTCTATAAAGATTGGATCCTTATCAAATATCATCATTGATAAAGATGTATGATCCTTTCTACTTAGATAAAATGCTAGCTAATTTTCCATACCAAGATGGCAGTGGACTGAGAAGACATAGTCCTTGATGATCCATAACCATTTTCACCAATTTATATTATGCTCATTATGTGTTAATATATATTTGAGACTTTTTTATCATTATATATCTCACACTTCTCTCAAAAAGATAATGCTTCCATATTTTCAATGTAAATATCATATCTTCTACCTCTAGATCATGTATATGATAGATTTTATTACGTATTTTCATCTTCCTTGAGGTTTAGGCTATCAATTTATCATTTTACATTAGTACAAAAACTAATCCCTTATTTTAAGAATCTCTAAATACTACAAACAGTTCCCCACTTGTCGATAATGTTAGCAATGGTGTTGTGATAAGCCTCCTTTATTACTCATTAAAGCATTCTTCACATTCACTCATCCAAAAAAACATCACTCCCTTATGATTTATCTTAATTATTGGGATTTAAAAATCATGAGAGTTTCTTCAAAAATCATTTGTAATATCCTTCTAGACCAGAAAAATTATGGATATCTGTTACAGATATTCTCTTTGGTCACTCTTCAATTTTTTTTCTTGGAAGGGTCCATAGATATTCTTTTTACGAATATAACCTTCCCCAAGAATGTTACCTCCTTCATATAGAACTCAAATTTTTAGTATTTTTCATAATGTTTCTCCATTTTCAATGTTATCAGCATAGTATTCAAATTCTCATCATGTTCCCCCTTACTCATGGAGTATATTAACATCCTATCAAAAAAGACTACCACATTGTTTTCTAGATAATGTATATAGACTCTATTCATTGAATCCATGAATATTTCTCGATCATTAGTGAGTCCAAATGGAATCACTAAGAACTCAAAGTGTCCATACCTCATTTGAAAGGCAAACTTGGGAATATATTCCTTTTTCACTATTAATGGGTAATATCCTAATCGAAGGTTCGCCTTAGAGAAATAACCGGCCCCATATATCTGATCAAAGAATTAATCTATCTATAAAAGGGGATACTTTTTATTTATCATTATTTTATTGAGCTCATGATAATAAATGCATAGGCTCATTGATCCATCCTTCTTCTCGACAATGAGGACTGTTTCACCCCTTGGTGAAGAACTCGGGCATATAAAACCCATGTCTAGATTCTCCTATAACAGCTTCTTTAGTTATTCTAGATTAGTGGGTGATATTCTATAAGGTGTATTTGATATAGGTAGAGATCAAGGAATAAGTTCAATTGAGATCTCAACCTCTCGATCATGATGAGGACTAGAAAACTCTTCGGGGGTACACATTTGTGTAGTCCCTCACAATGGGAATGTATCCAAGCATGATTCTATCATTTTTATCCATAATTTTATCTATACATTCTTACACATAAGGTAGGAATATAAAAAATTGAGACATTTATTCTTTTGCAGATTAATCCTCCTCCTTACACTTCAATAGAATTGGAGTATGATTTTAGATGTGAAGAGTAATATCCCTTTTCTAATAGTTGAGGTTCTCTTCGTATAATGATGGAAAATCTATGCCAAAAATAGAATCAAACTCTACAAAAGGGTGTATGAAAATATTCTCTAGGAGGTCCAGTACAAAAACACTCTCAATGAAGAAGGTTTAAACTTTGGATGCAATAATTTTCCCATTTTTTATTCTCAAAAATTACTCAACCTCTATATTTTGAGGTGGTGTTTAAATAGTTCCGCCAAACATGCAAGATATGATATAATTTTTTGAACCATAATCAAATAGTATGTTCAAATTCTGAAATGAATCAACATTTTACCTATCACCACATAATTTTCAAACTCTACATCAATATTAGTGATATCATATGCAATTACTTACTACCTTGGAGGCTGTTGTTGTTTATTTCCTACAACAATCCTAGGCTTAGGTAAATGGTTTTCATAATTCCCTTATTCGTTGATGTTATAACACTATACAATAAGATATGTTTTGATCAGAACCTTGCCTTCTTCTTCCACATTAGTGGGATTATTCAAATCCCTTCATCAGTTATTACCTAGATGCCCCTTTAAGATTTTAATCATTTTATAGTTCCCCTTAGATAGTTCTTGAGATGCTTCTTACGTCAATTTTGAAAAATAAGATATTGGGATTTATTTCTATAATGGGATTTATATATAAATCAACCCATAATAGACTCTGTTTTCCACTTTTTTAATTGGGCCCACGACACCACTAAGAGTAGCTTATGTCCATTTCAACCTTAAGGGCAGAACGAACAATATCATTGTAGCTATCAATGTCTTGGATTTTCAATTATTTTTTTATACATATCTTTAGTATACTAAAGAAGTAATCTATATAACATTTTGTGTAGATGAAAAAAGTTATTGGCATTTCTTGAATGCCATATAATGTTTTCTTAATATGCCCAGATAGGATTATCTTCCTTCTTCTTAAGTATGAGGGACTATTTTCCCATCTTGAGATGGAGGGTTTGGGGATTTTTTTGAAAAACATTTTCATTAATTGCATTCAATCTATGGAATCAATTTCCTCCTTAGATTTATTTTTTTATCTATGTCTACAATTGATCATCTTCCCAATTAAAATGATTAACCACCAGCACAAATGTTTCTTCTTATGGGCACTAGAGGATAGATAATATCATTTAAATGGAGTTAATACACTATTCTGTGAGGATGGAATAAATATTTACACTAAACATTGGAGGACATTTCCACATAAAGGATTAAACTGAAATGTTCTCTCTCTTAGGAGATGGGGGGAGATCCATGAGATCCATGTTATTATTAAGAACTTGAACCATTTGAGCATGTATTATCCTTATGTTTTGAGCATTAGTTCCCATCATATTTGGAGTATCATTATGGAAAATCACATTTATTATCTCAATGAATGTTGTCATGAGTTCTTATATTTTATCCGTTAACTAAGAAAAAGAAATTACAATTAGGGGGCTTGAATACTTAACTAATAAGCATAATAAATGGAAATATTAAACATAAAAGGACCAAATTATAAAGGAAAAGTATATCTAAACTTGTGATTCCCAAGGTTTCAATCTAGGTTATCCATTATCTATTTCCTATCATATATTATTTTGGGAATTTATTTGTTCCCTTAATAATGATTCGTAAGGATATTATGAATTTACCAAAGCATATCCCTTGGGAGGTTCAAACTAGGGGTGTAGTAAGGCTCATTATCATATACTTAGTTACCATGTTTCAGCTCCATGACACCTTGTTAGAGTGGTTACTCCTAGTTACATCTGTTTTAAAACCCCATCCACTTATATTATCCAGATAGGGATGTATTTTCTTGATAAACCACTTACTCTGTAATAAAAAAATAGGGTTTTTTCTCATTTGTCATCTAATCTCTTAGGTTCTTACTAAATTTCTCTATTCATAAACTAAAAAAACTAGCCCTTTATATGATATAAACTATAGAGACCCTATCCTTTTAAAAATTTTGTTACATTATTTTAATCATAATTGATAATTAAATACAAACCAATGGTCCTAAAGTATATATTATTTGGTAGATTTGATATATAATTTAAAAACATAAAACCAAAATAAAATATCTTTTATTTAATATTTATAAATAGATCTTAAATCCTTTGATCCCTTAAATCTGCATAGGATACCCTAGGGAGTACATGAAAAAAATGGACGAGCTAAAAATTCTATTAATATAACAGACATATGAATAAATTGTAGCACGTGGGTTAGAAATCATAACATGATGACATAAGAAACATTGAATAGTAATAATCATAATCATGTATAATATGTATAATGTGGAATAATATAAACATGGAATCATATAAATGAGTAAAAAATATACCACATGAAATAATCATGATCCAATTCTCATTTCACATGTAGCATGAGTCAAGGCTAACAACCAATACTATTATACAAGGAGCACGAATCAAGCCTAATCACCAAGACTATTACACATGACATATCAGGAGACTAAACATTACCCAATGAGTTGTGCTCTATATGGGTGAACTCATCATAACATGTTTATGAATATTTCTTCCACATTAAGAATCATGTATAAGTAAATAGAAATAAACATAAGGTTTTCACATAGAAAGAATTGGGTATCATTATCATGTAAAAAGGCATAACATAAGAGAATATCGTAATGGTGTCCATAAAAGAAATAATTTAAATAAAAAAATAACATTAATAAAGTAATATAGTCATAGATCATGATAATTGATTTCAAACTAAAGTTAATATCGAAAAAAATAGTTCTTAAGAATCATTAGAAATAAAACATTTTAGTGCGGTGTAAGAAAAATATTAATGATTCTTGAAAATGGAAAAGGCATAATTGTTCATATAAAAACTAAAATGAATAAAGATATTTATTCAACATAAAATGATTGATTTTAGAAAAATAATGGTGTCTTAAATAATATTATTAATATCACTTGAAAATGGATAAAAATTTGAGAAATTCTCTTGAATTTGGTTTTCTTATCGGGAAGAATTGGGAATGGAACTTATCAGTAAAACATGTATTTCCCCATAAATGAATGATGATATTATTAGTATACATGAGTTTGGAACATAAAAATATTATGTAGATTAAGTAAACAAATATAATTAAGAATTATATTTGGGTAAGAATAGATAAAGAGTAACTTGTTATAAAAAGGGAGGTTCGGGTAGAACCCCTTACCTTATTTATGAAATGAATTTTCACTTGATATTAATGTCATGAAAAGTAAAATTATATTTATTAATTAATAATTATAAGAACTTCTATAAATTTAATTTATTTATTATAATTTTATCCATTTCATTTATATCATTTTTGATGAGTTATATTGTTTAGTTTTATTGTTCATTATTTTTCATTTTCTTGGTTTTTATTATCAGTTCTTCTGTATATGAGTTTGGAAGTTTATATTGAATGGGAATAATTATACAAAATTGAAATTATATGTATTTAATGAACATATAGATGTCTAAATGGTCTTATATATTATTTTTTTACAGATATTATGATGAAACAATAGGTAACATATTAATTATAATCATTTAGATTAATTTTAGTGGATTTTCATGGACAAAGAACTCATTTTGGAGATAAAATAAAATAAAAAACTTTTATCCATGAAGGTTCTAAATCAACACCTCACAGACGATGGTTTCATTTTTAGAATAAAATGGAGGGTATAAGGCATTTAATAATGGATTATTACATTAGAATTATATAAATCCATTATATATATGGTAAATTCTATATCATTAAATTTGTATTAGGGTGGGTGAGGATTTATTAATAAAACAAAAGAACGTGAAAAGTAAATAAAAGAAAAGAAAGAGGAATTAACCTCTTGAATTTATCCTCCTTGAGAACCTCCTTAGGGAAATGGTTTGGGTCCATTGATGATACCAAGAGAACATGGACATGGTAGAGGAGTTTGGAAAGTGTACTGGGGAGAATTTGGACAAATCTCAATTCTTGGAAAGGATAGTTGAAGAGGTGGTGAAAGGTGGTATTTATAGTGGAGGAGAGGGGTGTTTTTGTCAATTTTTTAATCATTTGTTTATTATTTTGGATCAACACAATAATTTGTGATGATTATTGTGAATAAATAATGTAAATTGTTCTTTTTAGTTTTAAATAATGGTGCTGACATCAACCTTACATCAAACAATGACTTAAAAATTCATGTATTTTTCATTTATCATTATTTTTCATAATTACTATTCACAAAAATTTAAGTATTTTAGAAAAAAACCAAAAAACAACATTAAAATTTTTATATGTTTATAATTTAATAATAAACTCCATTTTATGAAATTAATTTTCAAAATATGAGAACTTTTATTTTAAACTAAAATCATTATTTACTTGGAAAATACCTATTTTAAATTTATAACACTTTTTGTTACACTTAGAACAATTAATTAAGTTCTCATAAAATTATATTATAATCATAAGATAAAAAAATATGAATTTATTATTACATTTTATAGAAATAAATTTTATTTTAAATTCTTAAATTAATTATAAATTGAAAATAAACATTTATGTTTTATTAAAATATCAACACTAAATTAATGATTTCTAAAACATGTATTTAAATATAATATGAAATAAATACATCATAATTTAATTTATAAGATTCCCAAATTTTATTTATACTTTCATAGGTTAGGTTAATATTATATTGGCCATTAAACTATTCATAGGAGTCCTATTACTATTTCAAAGGTAAAGTTACTATTTCATCTGTATAGGTTCATTAACTTCGATAAATACCTATTATTTCATTAATTACTCATTAATAAATTATTTATTGACTTCATAATTTAATTTTATGAGATTTATACTATATAACATAATTATATATAGGGAATTCTTTTTGAAAATATTTTTGGTTGTTATAAATTTCCATTTAATGATACTAGAGTGTTTAACTTCCTCTCCTCATACATAATTTTTAAAATGTTTTTATCAACCATCCCTAAGACAATGAAATCACATTAAGAAATAACTCATGATAGAAAACAATTCTATGTCACATGGTGTGAAAAATAAGTGTTTTTAAAAATATATAGTGGCTCATTAATTTTACAAGTATGAGAAAACTCAATATTTTGTTTCAATTGAGTGAATTTTGTCATGAATCCCCAAGTGATATATGGTATGATTTGGTAAGTGGTGGATTATGGAGGTTATGAAAATTTAAATTTGATAAAATAAATGGAATATATGTTTTTTAATATATGTGACATGTTATATTCTATTTTTGTAAAGATATCAAATTTTTTGATTATTTGTTTTTGTGTGAATTTTATTCTGATATGTGATAATTTTTACCTGGGAGTGAAGAGGGTATGTTTTGGGAAGTCAATAAGATATTTTTTTGAATGTTTTTTTTGATAATGATTGATTTAATTTCCCCACACTAATATTTATTTGAAACTTTTGAGAAATTATTAATGTTATCTTATATTTATAAATTCTATGAAACTTCTATTTCTATCATTTTATGTTCACTATAGTTTTTTTTATCATAAGAATTTTTTAAGGAATTTCAATTTTTATTTTTCCCTAAGTTTTATAAATTAATTTATCTACTTTTTCTACCTTGATAGAAGATATCTATATTCCATGTTCGATGGGTGAAAATTGAATATAAATTTAAAGATGATTTGTATTTGGTAGAATGGATCTCACCTCAATCTTTCAGTCATAACAATTTCATAATTTTTTGTAATGTCCTGAAATTTTGAAATATTTTCCAAGAATTGATTCCAATAATTTCATTTTAATTTGATATAAAATTGTTTCATTTCATAACAAGGATGAAAATGTGTTCTAATTCAACACATGAAATTTGTGATTATTTTGAATTTATTTTAATGATGAGACCATATCCCCTAAAAGACTGGTCTAGATTATGTGGAAATATTTGGGGAGATAAAAATCATAATTATATATATATATATATATATATTCATGTTATGTAAACATTTAAATGGAAATTAATGCATGGAAAAATAGTACATGGGTTTTCAAAGTGTCTTCCAATCCAAAAAACCTTTTTTTTAAATACCCCATAACAATTTATAAAAAAAAAAGAAATAAAGATGATATATTGAGGGGGAACATGTAATACATCTGGAAACAATATCATAGAAGGAAACATTACAAAATTTGATCATTTAATTTCTGAACCATGTTTGATAATTTAAAGGACATACTTGGTGTCAAAATTTTCCACCACTCATGCCTATAATAACACCTTTTCCATTCAAAGATAATGATAATTTTTAGGGGGATAAGGTGGAGATTTTCTACTATAAAATTTTTACTAATTTTTAATATATATTATATATATTTCTATATTTTCTTTTCTTTTCTTTTTCTTTTTTTGTTTCCCCACTGTGGTCCTCTATGACACCCTAAATATAGAGAACTAATAATAGCTATTGTTTCAGGTGGTAGTGAGGATGCCTTGATTTTATTTCACTTAAATTTATGATATTTATTTTATTTTGATAATTTAAATATCACTAAAACATAGTTTAGTTATGGGTTCACCCAACATTATTAACTATTATGTTTGAATTCTCATTAATCATTACTTTTTTCATTCAATATAATAATATTTCAAACAGAGGGTTGGTGTGACATTATTGTGATGGTGTGAGGGAAATTACCTCAGATGTGGAGGGATGGGTGGGGTAATAAAAATTAAAACATGTGTTCCTATTGATAAGGTTGATCATAACACTAGATTAAATATTGATAATTTATTTTCCCAATGAATTATAATATAATCGGTGTGAAGTTGTGATAATAAAAAACTATATTCTTCTTCACTAACTTCTTCATGTTTTATTTTCTTTGTGTCTCTCAATTATAAATTTTTATAGATTAATAATTTAAAAATCCAATGATTATATTATTATATAATTATTTTAATATTTTAATATTTTATGAATAGTGATAATAGAAAATCAAGTTGTGTGAGGGGCCTCCTAGAGTTATTGACCCTACATGTACATTATACTGCATTCCAATGTAAATACTAATATATTAAACATGGATCCATGAAAATACCTAAATATCATTAATTAATTAATAATATTTTATTATTATTACATTGGTTATTTTATCCTATATTCTAGAGATGAAATTTTATCCAATGGGTAATAATTAAATTCGAGATCTAGACTCATCTAAATTGTCACTAAATTGAGGGGCATGGATTCAAATACGTTATTACAATGTTACTTCCTCCTTGAGTTTATGGGTGTTTGGAATACCCTTATTCATACTAACACTAAAAAATATGACCCTCGTTATTTCTTTCCTTCCCTCTATACACACAAGCTAGACTTTTCTCGCTTAAGGGAATCAATGATTTTAATCCCCCCTTAAAAGAATCCTCTTACAGGATCAACTAACCCATCTTCCATATTTTCACAATTTGTTAGACCATTTCACCTGTAATATTTATTGCAATGAATTATGTCACCCTACACCATCCAATACATTCCTTTCCACTTACAGATGCCACTTCATTCTTACTAGTTAGGAAACCCTATCTGGCACCCTCTAGCCTTATGTTTCCTCTCCCTTTAACAATCCCCTCCCAGTTGATGGTCCTAGTTCCCCTATAATTTTATTTACTTATAATTTGATTAGTCTTTTATTTCCATATTATTTTCATGAAAAATTTCCTCGTGACTTTTTTTAGGTTTGGATACCCATTTTTAATAATGTTATATGAATAAAATAATGGAAAACTATGATTGAGTAGAGGGATGACCATGATGATGGTCGTAACATCAAAATAAAATTGTGATTAGACTGATCAATACATTCTATGTAAGTACAAGTTTTAATTACCCAACAATATGAATTCCTTACTACATGATTCAAGGGAGTTATATAACTTTAGTTAGATAGTTATGTGGTTTTCAAAAATTAAAATTAATTTATTTATATATTAAAAATTAGTGATTTGTTTATAAAATATTTAGGGAAAATAATTGTTTTTATATAGGTTTTTCACTATAATTAATTAGTTTATTTACTTGGTTCAATAAATGTGGGTTTTAGTGACATTGTTTTATGGGTTTCTATTTTCATTATAATAAAAGAAAAAAGTTATTATTAAATGGAGGATGAATGAGAAATAAAATGGTATGTATAATATAAAAATAAATGAGGGGTAGAAATATGATTTCATTGATGGTTTTGGATATTTAAGGACTCAATTGTAAAACATGAAAAATATTGTATGATGTTTCATACCTTACCATAGTAAAATAAAGATATCACAACCTTGGAATAGTTAGCAATGACCCACCCAACATTCTAATTAAACCTTGTTAAATGTTTATCTCTTTATATATACTTTATTTTAGTTCTTAATTTTTTTTTTGTAAACTTATATTTGGATACCTATACCCTTTATATTATTAGAATCTTTTTTCAATTTTTTGAATGTTGTGTGGATTCCTGAGAGTTTTCATGTGGGAAAAATGATTAAAAAAATATAGGGGTGATTGGAACCATAGATAATCTTTTTGTTGTTCAAATAAAAAATAATGAAAATTATTTAATGGAATGATGCTTTTATTTTTATAAAATAAATATATACAATTTATTTATTCTAGATAAAACATTTAATTTTTTCAAAATATTTTTAAAAAATATTTTTTTTGGGTATGGAATTATTTATTTATTTAAAACACATGAAATTTTTATTATTTATAAAACATATTTTGATTCTCTATTTTGAAATTTTTCAAATCTCGCTCATTTTAGAATTTAAAAAAAAGAGAATATTTTTTTTTAGAATTTTTACATTTTTTTATAGATGAAAAAATCATCATTTCAATTAATATATTTATATATATTATTAAAAATATAAAAATATAATATTTTGGAATTTGAAATATATTAATGAGAATCATTTGTTATTGAAAAAACAATATATTCTAGAAAACAATGCTTAAAATCATTTTAGGAATTTTAAAATTTAACAATGGAAAAAATGATATAATTTCTTTTGAAAACAAAATTGTATATAATTTTGAGAATATATTTTATTGAAAAAAATAAATAAGATTTATTAATATGAAAATATTTTTCTACAATTTTTTTCTGAATTGTGGTGCCCTAAAAACATATAATCACAAAGGTGATAGATTAATTAGTGAATTGTATTTCTCTTGAAATTTTTAAAATAAAATTTAAATAACATTTACAATATAAAAATTTTCCAATAAAATCTCTCCTTGTATTGGTGATGATAATAGGGGTTTCACTCCATATTATTCTTTTATGGACTTTCATTTAGGGATTTCCATACCCAAATGATATGAATTATCTTCTATATAATCCTTCAAATGTATAAAAAAAAATTGAAAAACCCAGACCCTGAAAATGGAGAAATATTAATACATACATGATTCATCAGATAAATGACTGAATGTTATAAAACGTCAAATAATTAATAATAACTAAAGCACTGAAAAATAATTGTAACCCCCAAAATAAATATCTTTAAAATGGAAACTATATTATACCTTAGTAAAATATCAGAAAACTATAACAAGCATTGTAGCTTCTACTATCATCCAATATCATTGAATTAGCACATTTTAATACCTATACCAACACAATCCCCTAGTCTTTCATGATGAAAAATGTTTGCAAAACCTTGAGGGAATCACCATACAAGTTCCAATGAAGGGTGTACTATAACATAACGCTGTATGAAATACTAATTGTTGAATAGTAAATATAATATAATATACATATAATAATAAACATTTTGATGACTGTGGCCCAAATAACACTACTGATACTCAAATTAGGTCATCATATAACCCCAAGAGCACTCTCTGGTCCCCAAGTCCAAGATACCAATACTAGAGGTCACAATGTGTAGTTGGGGTGCGATTTACTCAATAAGGCTATTCAACTAAAATTAAAGTAACTATTAATTAATGAATAAAATTTATATCTCACAATTCATAAACACATCATGGTAAAATCCAAAATAATGTTATTTTTCAAATATTCATGGTTATATGCCAACATAACCTCTAGTCTCTATCTCCAACAATGATTGATACTCTTCTCATAATAATGAAGATTATTGATAGTAAAAACAATAATCCAGATATCTACAAGTACATATGGGTTCCTCCAAAACAAACCATAGAACATTAAATCCACTAAAGTTCACATATAGGGTTCTGTCATATAATACTCAGTAATCTACCATCTATGTTCCTACATATTTAAAATACCCTAAATATTGTGACGAAGATAAGTTTATTCATTTATATAAATATATATATATAAATGTTTTACTTAAAATTATCAATAAAAATGGCATGTATAAGTGATAGTAGTATATATATATATATATGAATAAAATAATATCAAAATATTAACCCTCAATACTACAAGGATATTAACCTGAGCTCACTTGATTTAAAAAAGACCAGAGTCGATATTAGGCATGGGGTAGGGAAAGTTTTTTACTAATACTAACTAGGAATGAGTTAGGGAAATAATGTATCCAATCCTATCTATGAAAAACACATTTAAATCCAAGGAATCATCCCACCCTTAGGACAGTGGGAGGTGTATACAAGAATCAAAGCCAATGACTGTCCAATGGAATTGGGTAAGGGGTATATAAATTTGAGGCATTTCAATCCTATCCAATCATAATATTGTGGATAAAACTATAACTATTTATTGGTTTATATATCATATGAAGGCACACATATCCCTTATAATATGTTTATAAATTATCAATGTTATATCCACAATGAACACAATTTAACCATAACAACCAGTACCCCATATAAAATAGAAAGTAAACATGAAATCATTTTCCAATGTGTAAATCATTTAAAAATGTGAATTAAAAATTCACACAATCATAATTTAAGTGTGTTTAGTTCATATATATCCTATTTAAATTACAAAAAAGTATATAACCATTATGATAAACATATCATTGGTTAGATAATATCATTCTCTTTAAGATACTTTAGAGATAGACCACATCAATTCCATTTTTTATGAAGTGGGATTTATATATCTTTAAAACTATGAAAAAATAGATCTTCCTCTAGGTTGGGTAATATCATGGTGTATTGGTTTCATACATGATTATAGAAAATGTATACTACTATTCTTAATCAATACATTCCTGAAACATCCCTCAAAATAAATTAAAACTATTTTATGCTCTAGACATAAGATACCCATTTAAAAATAAAAGTATTTTTATGTATATCAAAATTATAATTTACTATATGAAAATATATATTTGGTTTTCAATTTAAAAAAAGAATATTTTAAAAATATAACTTTTAAAAATGTATATAATTTTTTTTAAATGGATTTGGTTTTATGAAATCTGTTGTAATGGAAAATGTTTTTTTAAATGAAGAGAGGATTTAGAATTTTATAAAAATAGATAAGTGTGGGTTTTCAAAACAATGTATCTAGTTTGTGATGGAATCCAATTAATAAATATAGTTTATTTTTGCACCACGTCACCCATTTCCACTTGAAAAAAAATAATCTATTATCTATTTAAAAATGAAACTCTTGGCTAGTGTTAATTATCGATCATGTATTATAAATCATGTAGGATACAATTGAACATAAATTTATCCAAAATATATTATGACATTCAACATGAGAGGGAATGATTATAATAGGATTTATCCATAATTCTCATTCCTCTCAATGTAATCTAATCCACTTTAAGATTCCTGAAATCTAATAAAGGTATATGTGGGTTCATCAAGATAGTTCAGATTTTATTCAATGAGTCTAACCCACTCACATATGTCAATAAATAACACAAATGAGGTTAACTTTTAATAATTCTTGATTTTTTAGAGATACTCTAATAAGAAAAATAAAGAGGTTAAAAAGGATACAGTTCCATAAAATCATACTTAGAACAAAGTTTTAAAAATAATAAGTTGTCTAGTTTCATTTAATAAAACTGAATCCCTTTATATTCCATTATTAATTTTTGAAACCATGTGATATTTTTTCTACCCTACCTTTTCTAATTTCACAAGGGAAGATAATGTGAATCCTTTTCAGAAATAAAACATGTATGAAAATTCTAAATATATTAGTGATGATATCAACATCAAAAAATTCCAAACAATATTTAAATTACATATACGATTTTATTAATTTATCACAAATCACAGAAACTATAATTTAAAACTGAAGAAATAAATTTATTAAGGGATATTTCCCAATGAAAATTTTAAGAATATAAGACTATGGAATTTGTCAAAAATAGTTAATTCAAATCATTAGAAAATGAAAAAAATTTATTTACTAGTAAAAAACCAGTGGAAAATGAAAAAAAAGAAATATCTAAGAATTTCTTAATGATCAAATCCATCAACTAATGGAATAGTATTGAAGAAAGTTTTTGTATACTATAATGGAATCATATCAACCCAAAAAAATCATCAATGGACATTCAATTACCAATTACAATCAATTACACATTCTACCAAAAATCTATATAGAAAATTGAGTCAGAACCATGAGAAAATAAAGGAAAAATATAAAAACAAATTATTAGTCACTAATTAAAAAAAATTCCCAAATAAATAATAATTTAGAAGCACCAAACCAATTTCCAAAATCTAGAGGGACCTAAATAAATAATTTCATAACAAGACACCAACAAAATAACAAACAACTAAAAATAAAGTAGTCATTTGGGAATATTTTAACACAAATAAGGGGACACTAGGGCCTTATAATAGATTTCACCATGAAATTGGTTAAATACCATTTTTTAAGATACATTTACTATAAATAAATAAGATAAAAATAATGGTGGAATGAGATAAAAGGATAATGGAGTCTTATCAGTGGATTTAGCATAAGAAATCACTCTTCTATCCACCTTGTTTCATGAGATAAGAATGGTGGGGAGATGGGAACCAAAGAGATTTCAAGAGGGATCTAATGTAAAAAAGAATAATAAAGTATTTAAATTTATATTAATGGGAGTTAGAATGATGGGGTGATGACTAAAGATCTCCCATTAACAAAATTACAAACCACCATGTATAAAATCTGGGCAACCAAGTACCTTGTACCACCCACAGGTGACCAATGTCTCTTCCCTTCAATCCATGTACTTGGGGTACCCCCACTAGGAACTTAGTGCCACCTATATTATTAATATTTCATGCGACACTACCCAAAATCTTCCAGAACTAACACTAAATCCTTTTACACACCCAAAAAACCCCAATATATCATTATAAAACTTCATTTATGATTACTAAAGTACAAAAAAAGAAAAATATTCTCTCAATAAGAATAAACTATTTAAATTATCCCTCAATTTGATAACTACCTCCCCCCAAATGTAAGGACAAAGAGCAGGTCCATTAAAAATCCCTAAAATGGAATTTTTCATTCCTAAAAAACAAATGTAACCCATTATTGGGAATTATTCCCCTTATTTTAATCCACCAGATTTACCATGTTCTTCTTATCATATAATCTCATGTTCTCCTCGCAACACAATGTATTAACTAGAATATACTCATATCTATAAGTATTATCTAAATTATCACACCAAAAATATAATTTTAAAGTACCCCAACAAGAAAAAATAATCATTATAAAAATTCATTTAATTCTACCACAAAATGGTATTTCTCATTTTCATTGAATTAACCAATACATAAAAACTCTAAACTTTTATCCAAAACACCCATAGTATAAAATACCATAAAATTATATCCACCATATAGATCCCAATACTCATGTTTTAAAACAACCCATTATCTAATGGTTCTCTCCACAATAATAGTTCCAATATTTTATCATATCCTAATCATCCAAAAAATTTCAGTTTATCGATATAATATGTTTAAAATACCAATTTTTAAGTTCCCTTTCATAATTTGTTTTAAAAAATACTAAAATAGAAAAAAGATTATAAATATATACTTATCAATTAAATAAATTTTTCTATTCCATAATAAACCAAACATTCATTACACATGAAAACATGTTATTAGTTAAATAATTATCCCTTTTACTTCTAAAAATGGGAATAGTTTAACATGATTAGTATACTGAAAACCATCCCTTTTAAATTTTAATAAGTTTATGTGTATATCAAATAAATAATAAATACAAATTATAACATTCTCATATTGGCAATATCACTTAATAGGGAAATATAAAAGACTTATTTAATATAATAATACCTAGAAAAGTATTAACCACTTTCATAGAAACTATATGACAATAAATAAAATAAATAATTATTTATTGAATAATAGAACATAATTCAGAAATAATGAATTATAATATCATGAAATAGTAAATTCATGTTTTGGATAATCATAACTACTAGCATAGTAGTTATATTTTAATGAAAAAATACAGGCATGCTCTCAAATAAATGAAATTAACATGGAATAAAAACCATATAAAACATTATTAATTACTTTTAAAAATGTTTATAATAAAATAATAATACTTAACAATGATAAATTTAATAAAATAAAAGCTATTAATATAAATAAGTAAAATTATCTATATCTAAAGAACCAATTTGTTATTCATATTATCCTATTAATCATCAATATATGTATATAGTATAACACTATATATATTATGTTTTAGTTAAAAAACATAATTAATTCTAGATACAACATATATAATCACATGGGACCCCATATTATGTAATATTTACTTACTATTTTCTCACATTGACATCTACTTTTAATGAATGGTCCACTAGATAAAGTGGCTCCTGGTTGAGATGTACAACAATGTATCAATTCTCACTTACATATAACTGAGGTACTTAGACTAATAACGCATCCATAATGGCGTTCCAAACCTAACAACTTGGAATCCCTGGAATCTAGACCTTCCACCATAATTATGTCCCAAATGCATTTTTATATGTTACTCACTTATCCTGAAAAAACAAAGATCATATATACTCTCAATACCAAACATACCAATTACTCTAATTGAGAAAAAAATACAATTATCCACCTATGATATAGATTTTTGAGGACTGTGACTTGGATCACTCGAACAATACACGTATTAGGTTTCTACATAACCCTTGGGACACTCCTTGATCATTAAGGTCTATCGACTAATGTCATTTGTCTCAATGTAAATCCAGTCATTATTTAACCACTAATGTTAGTAAATTAAAAATGGTATCTTGTAATTCATGAATAATATTAATATTATGAAACATAAATACAAATACTTATAAAATATAATAATAATAATAATAATGGGTATTAAATATACATATACAAGTGCGAACACAACCTCTAGACTCTAGATCCAATACTGAGTGGAAATCTACTTGTTATAATGATGAACATGGGTGGTACAAATAGTAATTTTGATATCTGTTAGTATTTGTGTGTAACTGAAAAAAAAATACTATACAGTAGCATGTCCACCAGAATAAACATTAAAGGTTTGAGTATATAATAATTAGTGTGAAACCACTAGGGTTCCAACATGTTAAAATTCCCTTCAGTGTGTGATTATGATCAATATATTCATTTATATAGATATATAATATAATATTTCTATAAATAATTATCAATAAATCCAATAATAAAAACATGAAAGTTATGGATAGATAAAAAGTGGTTATAATAAAACAACTCTCTATTGAGGGAGAATCCACACCTGAGCTCACCCAATTCAAGAAATCCTAGTATCGAACTCATGCTGGAGGTAACTCAATATTTCTTCTCATCCAATAAAAATGAGAGGTGGGGAAATCAAGTATCCCATCTTGTTTAGGTGTATCATTTCTGAATATAGGGCCTTACCCTATTCCATGAAAAGTCAAAGGTGTATACAAGAGGTGAGGCCTCTAACCATCCTGTGAAATAGGGCAATGTCTATATGAAATAAATGATTTTTAAGATTATCCGATCATCATACAATGAATAAAATATTGTCATCGTAAAAAATTATATAGAAAAAACATAAAATATACACTTATAATAATTTTATCAATCATAAAAATATTATTTTTATAGAATCCATCATGTCCATAATAACTAATTCGCCCAATTAATCAATAAATCGATACTCTAGAATATTATAAAGTTGTTTTTATAAAATAATATGAATTTCAATTTCATATAACTATTGGATTTGCATGTTTTGTGTATGAACATAAAACTTTTAATTGATAACATATAAACAGTCATTAAGATAAACATATAATTGTTTAAGGAACATCATTCCAATTCAACTAATTTAGATAGAGGCTTTTTAAATTCATGTAATCTTATAAACAATGATTTATAGTTTATAAAAACAAAACAAAACTAGGTTATAACTCTATAAGGGGTAGTATCTAGGTGTATTAGTGACATACATGATGTTAGAACAATAGTAGTATTGTTCATAACCAATACATACCCAAAGTAACTTCGATAAGGAATTAAAAGTTGTTTAAGTTCCAAAACTAAGATACCTATTTAAAAGAAGAATTATTTTCAAAGTTGTTTCTCATACATGAAATTTATTCTAGTAGAACACACATTTCGGTTTAAATGTTTTTAAAGAATTATTTTAACTCTATACTTCTTAAAATACAGTGGAAACTATATTTTCCAAATGATATGGTTTTATAATATGTAGTTATAACGAGAAATTTTTGTATGAATCCATAAAGAATTTTGAATTTTATAAGAACAAATAACTAAATGTTGGAAAAATAATGTATTTAGGATGGGTTGGAACCCAATTAATAAAGACAATTTATTTTAGGTATCACATATTTATTTTCTAGTTAAATCCTTTCACAACCTAACTTCTCTTTAGTTTATTTTTATGTTTCATTTTTTAAATTAATTTAATCGGTATAGTTTAGGCTATAATGTTTCATAAATATAAATGTCTTTATTAAGAACAAGATTGATGTATAGTTTGGGATACCCATTAGGGAAGTCTAGTAGCTCTTCCCATATGTTTCAGTGTATATTGATTGGTTAGTTCATAATTAAAAAGACCATATATATCCTATAAGGAATAATGTGAGGTTCCTTTGTATGGTGGTAATCTTTTACACAGTTGGTTCATGGTTTTAGGGAACCATATTGTGCGCCTCAGCCTTATCCAGTGAGTATTTCATGGTTATCATATGGTTTGGTAAATCATGAGACCAAAATTTGTGACCTACCCAGGTGTTTAACATCTTGAAATTACTATTCTACCATCCTTAATTTCAATCCCATAATGGGTTCTCCTCTTCCCCATTATGACGATACATCCAGCGAGATCCCTAGTCAATACACCCCTCACCCCATCATTCAATTTCATGGATTCTCATTTAATTCCAATCAGATTATTCAATTTTATATATCCACTTCTCCTCTATTTCTCTCTTTATTCTTACTTAATTCTAGTTACTTATTCTTTCACTCTCATAGGGCCATGGTGTTTGTACCCAAGGTCATTAGTTTTATATTTAATCTAAAATTATAGTATCTAGGGATTGTTAAGCTTATCTTGATTCCTCAACTAGTGTTGTTCATCAAAGGAAAAATGTTTTTCTTTAATATTAGGTATGTGTCACTTTAATATTTAATTTTATTGACATGTATTAGGTGGTTGATTTCTTTTGAATCCATTCATTATTTGAAATCGTTAGAGTGATTCCAGTTTTTGTTATGATAAAATGGTTTTCATTATCTTAGTGGTTTTTAGGTTAACAAAAAAGTCATTATCTATGGATCTAAATCAATTAATATTTAAAACTAATTTCTAATTCCATTTAGGTGTCTGATAAAATCTCTCAATGAATTTTTAATATAAATTGAAATTTTAAAAGTAATATTTAAAATACATAATTACATTGAAATGTTTTATATAATTAATAACTTAATAATTCAACTCAGTGTTATATTTAAATATAGGTTTTTTATTGATTTTGATTGTTTTTTAGTTTTATTTTTCTTCTTTATCTATTCTTGAATTCTTAATTTTAGTTATGTTCTTATGATATATGATGATTTTTTAAATAATTTTTGGGTTTTTATTAGGTGGGTTAAACATGTTTATAATAGAATTTTATTTAATTTTTTTTGAAATAGTTTTTTTTTTCATTTGGTGATCCCCATTTTATTTAAAATATTTTATTGATTTAAGGCCAATTTGGAAAAAAAATTAAGGGATTTTGGGGTTTATATTTTCAAAGAGGCATTAAAGGACCAGTTGGAAATTTATGAAATAAGATTTGGATTGAGTCCCTTTATTTATATTTTTATCTAAGATTTATGTGTATGATAATGGTTTTGTTTTAATGTGGAGAATCACTTATTTTGAAAAAAAAGGGATGTTTATGTGAATGGTGTTGGAGGTGAGGATGTGAAATGATTAGTAATTGTTATTTTTTAAATTTTTCCCTGAGACATAATATACCTGGCTCCATGACTAATATTTCTCACTTATAATGTTTTATCATAGGAACCATAGGTACTTAGTTGGGGACCAAGATGAAGTAACACAAAGTTTTTCACATATTCCCAACTAGAATCAAATTACTCTTTACTATAAAAACATTGACTCTTTCATGATCTATATTGTATGTATTACACGAGACCTAATATTTCCCCAAGTGACCATTCAACATTTATATATGTATAGTTATGGTTAATGAATCCTCCCCCAATGGATTACAAGTATTTTTTGTGGATATATTAGGATAACGAAGAGGTTATGAGGATCCTGGGATTCATTAATCCTAGTTACATAGTGATATTCATTGGATATTGTTCTTCTGGTCATTATTAATATGATGCTACTTTTTCCTAGTTTTTTTTTGTCTTTATTATATTTGAGTCCTTATTATTGATGGTTATTTGTTTCTTATAGTAGTGATTTTTATGTGTGTAACTTTTTTATTTCTTATTATCTGGGTTCTTATATGTGTGGATTTTATGCTTTTAGTTTATTTATTTTTCAATTTTATTTATTGACAATCTATAAAAAAAAATTGAAAGAAAATAAGTAAATAAATGATAAAAAATATTTGTTTTAACTTATAGGGTTTTGAAAGTCATTTTCGTACTTTTTTAGAAAAATATATTTTAATTAAATTTCATTGAACTGGTGATTTTTTCCCTAAATTTAGAGGTTTAGTTTTAAATTGTGAAATTTGATATTTACTCATGTAGTTGTTTTTAATAAAATTCTTAAAATGGAACTATTTTCATTATGTGTACCTCAAACTCGTATTCAGGGAATTTTTTATGAAATGAATCACATAGAGACTTTTATTGGGGACATACCACTTGGCTTTTTTCTCACACCATACTTATACTGCATGTTATTTGTAGAAATAGTGGGTTTTTTATGTTCAAGTTTGCTATGAATCTCTCATGAGTGTACTTCCTCATTTTGGTCTCTCTTATAGCAGTTGTGTTATTGAGGATGGATGATGACCTTATGGTTTCAGAGATCATCATATGGTATTGTGGTTTTATTTTATATCATATATTTATTGACCAAGTTATCCTTCATTTTATTTTAGTACTATCAACTTTCTTTTATTTAATTTGGTTATTTATTTGTGATTATATCTTGATTGGTTTGTTGATTATTGTGAAACTTCTACTTTGGTTTGAATGGAAGTATGACATATGAATGAGTCATATTGGATCTCATATATAATTATAATGCATCTTTATTATTATTGGATATGGAAAGTCATTCTCAATAATGAATCATTAATGCCAAGATACTAGTTTTCAGTAGGTGGCATTGAGAACACCTTTCACGGCTTTACACAAGTTGTGTTTCAAAAGAGAATATACCATGTTGGTTCATGATAAAAACAACCATGTCAATATCTCGCCACCAATGGATCTCATAAATGAAGTTATATATGGACATTTTTTTATAACTCATTCATTTTTTAATGGAATGTAATGATCTTTTGAATTTATAAGTACATTGGGAACAATAGGTAAATATTTTAATAATATGTTTCTATAATTCCCAATATTCTATATTTATTTTAAATCAAATTAATAATTCATTAACCTAGTAAAATTGTATATGGGTTCATGATTATAGTTATTCTATTATTTCAAGAGTTTAACACACTCATATAGGTTATTAAATCAAAAAAAAGATAGTAAAATATACATACTTATTTACATGTGAGATACATATTTTTAAAAAAATAAGGATGTAAAAAATGATTAAATTTCTTAAAAACATACTAATAACTTAAGTAAAAAATTATAACACTACTTATTTTGATTAAGAACATCGAAAATCATTATCATAAACTATCAATTTGTGAAACCATGGGACATGGACATTGACTTATCTTTTATTATTTAATAAGTAATAATTAAAGGAATTGATTTCGTTCATCAATCATGTATAAAAATTATGAAAATATTAGTGATGATATCAACATCAATAAGCCCTAAAAATGATTTAAATTATATATTATAATTTATCAATTTATAACAAAGTTTGAAAATAAAAATTTAAAACTAAGGAATGTTATTTATTAAGGTAAATTTATGTATAAATGTTTCTTGAATACAAGACAATAGTTATTTTCAAAAATAGTTATTTCATATCTTTTTTGGGGTAGGTCATAGTCTTGGTTTGTTGGCTGACCAAATATTTTTTGGGAAACCCCTATTAGGTTGTATGGGTTCTCCTCCATCCCATAAAAATAGGGGTGAATATAAATTTTCTCCATACAATTTTAAAATATAGGATATAGTAGATTCCTGATTATCTAATTTTAAAATAGTGTTATTTGAGAAATACAAAATAACTGATTTAAAAAGAAAATTATTTTATAATTATAATATAAAGGTATATGGGTTATTTTTTATGTTATGTGAACATTGATTATTTTTGTTATCATTTTTCCATCATTAAGATAAACCATTTTCATTATATATTTATACCTAATTATAAGTGATATATTAGTTATACATATATTCATTTTCTTATAAAATTACTTTAATGGTATGAATAAATCATTCATCCTGAATTCAAGATTTTCTAATTTACTATGGATTTTATATCTCATTTTTTAATAGTTATAATTTATATATACATCCATTTTTAAATATCTAATTAATAATAAAAAATAATTGTTAGGCTCATATCATCAAAACAATTCCTTGGAAACTCAGGAGCATTAGAGAGGAGACATCCTTAGAGAGATCTCGACAAAAAATAAATGGAAAAGACATGTGGATTGTTGCGAAGTGAGATAAAATTACAAACAATGACTTATCTCCCTATTCATCTATGATTGAGGTTGGGGTTATTATTTTGATTTTGTTTTTCTCCATTCTTTGACTAAATATCTAATGTATATCCACCCTCAAACTAGTTGACCAATGGATTCTTCATTATTATATGAGGGTCTATTATCTTGTTTATTTTGGGGAATTAATTTATGTTTGATTTGATTTATATTTTATTGCTCTGTTTGGTCCTTCAAATATGAGTGGATCAAACCCATTATGAACGATGGTGGAGATTCATTCCACAATTCGTTATTTGGATTTCTTCTCCCCCTTTTGACCCAAGGTTCTTCGCATTCTTTGTGTCATTGTGAACAACGGATCATTGTGCATCCATTTTGTAATGAAACAATACAAAATTTGAGATCTTACATCATTATTAAGTATTAGAGGTGCGACGATGATGGAAAATGATTAATCAACACAGATTGGATGAAATCATTCTTCGACTGTTCTTTTCATGGATGATCAAAATGCATTTTTGTATCTAATTGGATCCCCAAACCATACCAAATCAAAATTTCCATAGAGGGGAAACCTAGAATATTGAGTTTCATGGTGCTTTGATGGATGGATCTAGAATCATAACTTCACTTGATGCATCGAAAAAAGAAATATGGTTTTGGGAAAAACACGACGAACATGGTGTGTTCTCTGAAGAACATGTTCTGTGGGGTTGTCTTCGTGGTGTCTAGGGTTTATGCATTAAAGAAGATGAATAACATGGTGTGTTTCTTGGAGGACATTATGTATGGTCCCTTCTCAACATCGGCTAGTGTTTCGGGTGAGAGGAAGCAATAACAAGACATGTAATTGTTTTTACACATCGTATGGGCCCTTATGTGGGAATCACCATGTATATCGGGTGATAAATAGACACATGGTGTTGTACACATCATGTACTCCACCACATGGCCAGACCAGGTCGGTTACATGGGTTACCCCATGAACCGGTATAGAGGTTGGCATACACTGGTAGAAGTTGTGTACGGGCACATAGTCATCATACACATAGAGGCCCCCTTATAGTAGAACATGACATTTCATGCTCTTAAATTCAGTATATATATATTTATACATGACATGATCTTCGAAATCGGCCATTGTACATGGGAAGTAACCAAGGTAATTAAGAAAGATGTGTGACCATTCAACATGTCGTGTACTTTTCTATACAGGGATTTATCTTCCTATCCACCGTTATATGGACATGTTTCATTAGCATTAGTTCCCCATTTCTCATTCCTCTAAAGGCTTGGTAACATTTCCATATATAGGAGTATGACCCCCCTTCAACAGTACTTTCTAGATAGATTAGGAGTCCCTCTGAGAGGCCTAGATCGAGATCATATATCAATTATTGTTCCCTAGGTATATTCAAGTTATCGACATGACCAATCCTACCAGATTTAGGTCCTCAACTTAGTAGGTTAATCCAAATGAGTAGTGATATATTCCAAATCCCTGCTATTGATCGTCTTTTGTGTATCATGACCTTTCCCCGCATAGGAGTGAGTTCTCCTAGAATGAGTGATTTTGTTCTCTCTTTAAATTTATCAGTGTGTCTATATCACTCAGGACACTTCCCAACAAACATAATTCTCATAAGAACATCATTAGATCCATCAATCTTGTGGAGTGGGTTCTCTTAGATGAGTTCTTCATGGAATCTTCTGACCGAATCCCTATCATTGGTATGCGGGATATTGTGACATACCTCTGGTCTATATGTCTAGGATTTGAGTATATCTATATATGTTTTTATTGTTAGATATCCTTTAGAAATATAATTTTTAGATATGATTGTACCTTTACTTGTGTATTATATAGTGGATTTTGGGGGCCTCTAGTGAGTATTGTTATACTCACTCATGTAAAGGTTTTTCCCACATGTGTCGTGTCTTTTGCAAATGAGTTTCCTTTTGACGGAGTCTAGGGTATACCTAGACTGGACCGAGATTTTTGATCTTCCTTATGGGACAAGGTGTTCTTACAACTACCAACAGTAGTCCCTGTAACTATTTCTTACTTACATGTTGGAATTTTTTTAGACCCTTTCATTTTTTGGGCTTGTATTCTAGCACAGTTTATTTATGCACTTTACTTTCTGTTGTACTAAGTTAGTTGGGTTTATTTGTATGCATGCATTTTTTTCCGTAGTGATTTTTACAATTTATCATTTGTGGGATTGGATATGTGTGCATGTGTACAGGGACATAGGAAATGCCTCCCATTTTAGTTATATATCTACTTAGTGCTAGTCACCAGCCCCTGGCCTATTGGAGGCAGGTTGGGGGAGTCGCGGAACATTCCCCACTAGGATGGGTCATGATAGAGTGGTGTTAGAGATGGTCTGTTCTAAATTAGGACTGAGAGTATGGGATATTAGTTTGGGGAAACAATGTTATTATTTTCAAGTTTAAATTCCAGGGCATGGAATCTAGTGTTGGTGTTGGGGATTGAATTATCCATACACTAAGATTCTAATAACCTACTTTTTGACTTGGTACAAGATAACACTATTTGCAGGGAAATAAAAAAATGGTTCATGAATCATATAAGAATGAGTTGTGTTTTCCATATCCATTAGTTTAATCTATACAGATATACTCTATAACCATAGAACATCTTTTTTCCTTACAGGATGTCTCTACGATGCATACCCACAAAGATTCAGTGACTCGATCATGAGGATGACCCCATCAATGACGATGCTTTGATTCATGGACCATTTACCCATGCATTACCTCGAACTGATGAACTTGTTATACCACCACTAGTAGAGAAGAACTTGGTACCTACAGCATCATTAGACTAGGTACGTAGGCTATGCGCACCTCAAGAGTTTCAGAGACTAAGACCTATCAGGTTCTAAGGTGAGCCTATCCCTCAGGCGGCTGAGGAAAGGCTTGAGGCGATGACCAGAGATTTATGTCTAGTAAGTACACTAGTAGACCATATGGTGATCCTAAGAGAGATCCTTTTTCAGGGTTTGGTGGGGAGATGGTGGAGTTTTACCATGTATACTCACGATGAGGAGAATCTTTAATTGAAGAATATTGTTCAACTCTTTATGGAGGAGTTATATTTAGTTACATTGAGAGAAGTACATATCCATGATCTTATTCAGATCAAGCATGGCAGTTAAACGATTGGATACTATTCACATAATTTCACCAACCTCGCTAGGTAATCGATGGATATGGCCAGAAATCAGTACTTCAGAACTCAGACCTTCAAGTGGGGTCTATGATCGGGGGTCATCAGTTCAGGCTCTCATGTGGAATCTAGTTAGCCTAATGAGAGGCGATGTTACTCTTGCGATGGAAGGGGACATCATGAAAGAGATTTCGCAACCCATAAAACTGTTAATAGAGAGGTGGTGTATGGACCACTAAGGATTAGGCTGGGAGTGGAGAAGGTAAACCTGGTAGGAAACAAGTCTGGAAGTGGAGTAGGTAGAGCTGCCGGAGGTGGCAGATGCTTTGACCAACTTTCACCACTACCTCCAGGAGGCCCGCACCAGGATTAGGGATCTTGTGGAAAGGGGAGGGGTAGCTATATGTGGATGAGTCGTATGATCCTAGGAATTTAGTGATGATCCAAGTTAGAATTTTTTTATATTCTTCCTTAGCTGCTGTACTTATAGACACAGGTTCCGGTCATTCTTTCCTCACCACGGGTCTGGTGAAAAACCTTGGCATTCTTAGGGAGCCATTGACTCGACCCTTATGCTTGGAGACACCTACAGAATGATACTTTACGATTAAGAATCTTTTCTGATAGTGTGATCTTACCATTGGAGGATAGATATTTAGTTGGAACCTCTTGGTGGTAGCATTGAGGCCTTACATCGTCATTATCAGTATGGATTGGTTATGTTCAATCCAAGCCCCGATTGACTGATTTAGTCGAATAGTGGGGTGTGTCCACAACGATGGAATGAGGTTTTCCTTTTTTGGGGAAAAGGATACCAAGGCAGCACAGAATGGGCTCATGCTTAGGAGGGTGTAGGTGATCACTAATGAGTTGGCTCGCCTTACCCATAGAAAAGCAAATGTTGTGAGATATCAGTTCCAAAAATATTTGGTAGAGTATGAGTACATCATTCCAAAATTTGTTCTAGGATTACCTCCCCACCAGTATATCAACTTCTCTATAGACATACACACTATGAAGGAACTGATATCCTTACCAGATTATTGAATGGAACCCACAGAGCTTTTCAATCTGAGGGTTCATCTTGAGGATTTGAAGTGAAAGGGCTTCATAAGACCTTGTGTTTCTCCGTGGGCAGCCCCAGTTTTGTTTGCGAAGAAGGAAGATTGGATTCTTGAGGTCGTGCATGGATTACCAAATCCTGAATTAGGTAATGGTAAAGAAATAGTATCCACTTCCAAGGATAAAAAACCTCTTAGATCAAATGAGAGGGGAATGATAGTTCTGGAATGTTGAACATGAATTGAGTTACCACCAGTTTCAAGTGTGATGTGAGGATATACTGAAGATGTCTATCAAATGATGATATGGTCACTACGAGTACTTGTGATGCCTTTTGGTGTGACGAATTCCCCCACAGTGTTTTTGGGACTTATGAATATGATCTTAAAGCTGTACATGGATAGGTTCTTAGTGGTATTAATTGATGAAATCCTTGTGTATGTGGCATCATAGTAGGTTCATGTGAGGCACTAGTGGATGGTTCTAGACTTACTCTAAGAGCACTGACTTTATGGGAAGCTCTCTAAGTTCCAGTTCTGGATATAAGAGTTCCACATTCTAGGACATGTTACCTCAGCAGGAGGAGTAGTAGTGGACCCAGCCATAGTTGAGGCAGTGTTAGCATGGGAGCCCCATCGGAGTGGGATAGAGGTGGGGGGATTGCTTAGGTCTGCAGGATAAAACCATAGATATAACCCTGATTTCTCCTGGATATCAGCACTGATGAAAGCCTTGACCTAGAAGGGGAATCCTCTCATATGTACAGGTATGTTCCATAAGGCTTTCTTGTAGTTAAGGTAGAGTTTTATGAGTGCACCAATCTTGATATTTCCAAAAGAGTGTGTCAATTATGTAGTTTCGGTGAGGCATTGGGGACCAGGCTTCACTGCATCCTGATGCAGAGACAAGTGGTAATTGATAATGGTTCATGAAATCTATGGTCACATGAGCAGAACTATGTGACACATGATCTTGATTTGGTAGCATTAGTCTTCACATTGTAGATGTGGCGACACTACCTAATGGGTGAACGTCTTATCATCTACTCTGAACAAAGGAGCATCAAGTACATCTTATCACAGAAGGATCAAAATCTGAGGTAGACATGATGGCTAGAGTTCCTACGGGATTATGACTTTTAGATTGTCTATACTCCTAGGAAGGGGAACATAGTAACCAATGATCTCAGTCGGAGATCGAGTTCACAGCTGCTGAGTGAGGCATCAGTACAGTTGGCCTTTCTACATTTATCATTTGTAGTTATAGATGATGCAGGTTATCTCCAGTCGATGGTTGTTACCCCTCCACTCTTGTAGTGAGTTAGGGATGCACAACTTGGGGATATTGACTATGAGACTTTACATTCTATGTTATCCATATGACATTATCCTAATAGATATTCACAATGTGGGGAGAATATCATCCTTTTCAGAGGGTACACAGTTGTACCAGCAACATTGCAGGAAGAGGTTCTTAGAGTGTTTCATATATACCCATTAGCAATACATCTTAAAGTGGAAAAATTGTACCAGGACCTCTGAATTCAGTTATGAGGGACAGGTATGAAGAATGTAGTAGTAGAGTTTTTTTCTCAATGCCTTAAATTCCAGTAGGTGGACAATGCGAAATAGGTGTTAGAAGGTTATCAAACCCCCTAGAAGTGCCATAATGGAAGTGAGATGGAATATTTATGGACTTTGTGATGGGAATACCCCAAAAGTCTGGGAAACATGATTCCATCTGGGTGACAATTTCCCGAATCACCAAATCGGCCAACTTCATAACTATCAGGGGGAAGAGTTCTATAGAGAGTGTGGGATGCATCTATTTGTAATAGATAGTTCGGATTCATAGTTTCCCTTTGATGATAGTATCATATCATGAATCTCTTTTCACATCTTGATAGTGTAACGGATTGCAGGATGAATTTGGGACATAGATTTTCCTGAGAATATCATTCCATCCCCAGACAGATGGTTAGATGAAGAAAACCATTTAGGTTTTGGACGATATGATGTGGGCATGTATCCTAGACATTGGTCATAGTTGGGATGACCACCTACCACTTGGTTAGTTTTCATACAACAATATCTATGACTCAACTGTAGGTATGGAATCATTTGAGGCTTTATATGGGCGAACATTCCTGTCACCACATTGCTGGACCAACCACGGAGATTCAGCACTCATGGGTCGAAAGTTGGTGTGAGCTACCACTAAGATTGTGTAGATTATCTAGGAGCATATGAAGACTACACATAGTTGGTTGAAGTCTAATGCTGACAAATGGTGAAGACATCTAGAGTTCGAAGAGGGATACAATGTCTTCCTTTGGGTATCACCTCAACGTGGGTTGCAGAGATTTGGTTAGGGAGTCATTTTTTCTATGAGTTTCATTGGTCCATTTGAGATACTATATAGAGTTGGTGAGGTAGCGTACCAATAATTTTTACTGCCATAGTTGCACTGGGTACATGATGTCTTCCACATGTCATAGCCGAGGAGAAATGTGCATGACCAATCGCACATCATCGACTGGGGAGAACTTGACATCGAGGATGTAGTGACCTTCATTAATTACCCAGTGGAGATCTAGGATCGAAAGGAAAGGATACTTCATGGGAGAGTGATTCCCTTGGTGTGTATCTAGTGGAAATATAGGAACCTTCATGATAGAACGGGGGAGCGTGAGGCTCAGATTCGTGCATCGTACCCACATATATTTGGGTGGCCTTTTGTTTTGGATTTTAGGGACATAAAATCCCTAAGGTGTGTAGAATGTAATGTCTTAGATTTTCCATGTATTATTTTTAAATATTATATGGAGTTATTTTAAGACCAAGCATTATGAAGGTGTGTGATTCTGAGGCCAAGAATGGCTGGAATAAAAGTTTGAAATGAATAAAACTTTTAAACAGATCGCATGAGCAATTTTTGTGAAAAAGTTGAATAACTTTTAAATGGGTTCCCAGATTACAAATATGAGGTCACTTTTGCATTCAAAGAAGCGACTTTACTTTAGGCGAGGCCTAACATCGATCGACGCAGGTCAGAAGCAGAATTTATTTTTTGGTCATTTTAAAGGAAATAAAAAAATTAATACTTTATATTATTTTAAACGTTTCAATTGACATAGAGAAATGTTAATTGTTTTTAAAACACCCGGAGCCTAGGGTTAGGCTCATAACCCCGTAATCTTTCCTTAGACACTCAATAGCTTTGGAGAGGAGCCGTCCTTATAGAGATCTCGATGAACAACAATGGGAAACAACACGTGGGTTGTTGCACAACGAGATCAAATCCCAACCGATGACTTCTCTCCCTCTTCATCAATGATTGAGGTATGGGTTGATGTTTTGATTTAATTTTTCCATGTTACTTGACTAAATAATGAATGCATATCAACCCATGAACAGGTTGACCCATGGATTTTCCATTCTTACGGGAGGGTCTTTTTTCAGGTTTATATTGGGGAATTGATACAGGTTTCATTTGATTTATAGTTTATTTTCTCCATTTTATCCTTATAATAGGAGCGGATCATCACCATCATGAATGATGGAAGTGTTTCGTTTCTCAATTTGTTATTTGGATTTCTTCTCCCCTTTTGACCATTCATTCTTCACATTCATCACATGGTTATGAACAATGGATCATTGTACATCCATTTATCAACACAAAAATCCCAAACTAAAGATCTGACATCCTGATGACCTAGCAAATGTGTGATAAAGATAGCGAACAGCGAATCGACACGAATAGGAAGAAACTTTTCTTTGATCGTTCATTGCATGGATGATCGAAACACATTTTTGCAACTGATCAGACACCCAAAACTTATTGAATCACATTTCCATGGTGGGGATACCTCAAATCTTTAGATTCATGGAAATTGGATGGACCAATCCATAATTTCAGCTCACTCTAAGTGTTGGATGGAGGACCTCAATTTCAGAAAAAAAACACAAAGATCACATCATGTTCCCAATAGAATATGTTGTTTGGGGTCGGTTCAATGGAAACTATGGTTTCCACCTTGTACAAGATAATGAACATGGAATGTTTCATCAAGGACATAGTGTGTGGGCCCCACTCAATGATGGATAGGGTTTTGGGTGATAGGAAGTTATGACACGAGGTGTGACTGTTGACACACTGCATGTGGGTCCTTACGTGGGACTCGATGTATATCTCAGGAGATACATAGACATGAGGTAGAGTACATGGAATGAACTCCACCACATAGATAGACTAGGCCAGTTACGTGGGTTACACTGTATATAGGTGCATGAGTTGGAATACATACTTAGAATCCATGTACGGTCACATGGCTAGCTTGCACAAAGAGGACCTTGGATAGTAGGACACGACGTGTCATGCTCTTACACACATTTTATATCTCTTTCTTCATGACATGCTCTTTGATATACGCCTTGGTACATGGGTAGTACTCAGGGTCATAGGACATGGTGTGTGACCTTTCAACATGCCTTGTATTTTTCTATACATTTCTTGATCTTCTTTTCCACCATTCCTTAGAAAAGATACTTTTGGGTTATTTCCCCTTTTTCTCATTTCCCTGATGGTCAGGTATCATTTGCTTCCATAGGAGTACAACCCCCCCCCCCCCAGTATCACTTTCTAGATAGAGTATGAGCCCTTCTAAGATGCTCAACGTGAGATCCTCTATCCGTTATTATTCCCATGTTAGAGTCTGGTTATCGATAGGGCCAATCCAACTAGATGTCAGTCCACTACTTAGAAGGTGAATCTCGATGAGTTGTGATATACTCCAAGTCCCTGGCAGAGATCCTCATCCTTGTATCGTGATCTTTCCCCACCCAAGAGTGAGTTCTCCCAGAATGATTGCTTCTATTCTCTATTCAGATAAATAAGTTCTTTTATCTCTCTCATGAAACAACCTGACGAATGTACTTCTCGGATGGATGTCATTAGAACTGTCATACTCATGGATTGAGGTCTCCTAGATGAGTCCATCATGGAATCTTTGGACTGAATCCCTAACATTGGTATGTGGGTCGTTGTGACTTAACTCTAGACTAAGGGCCTGGGATTCAAGT
This sequence comes from Viscum album, assembly GCA_963277665.1. Lineage (NCBI taxonomy): Eukaryota > Viridiplantae > Streptophyta > Magnoliopsida > Santalales > Viscaceae > Viscum > Viscum album. The sequence continues at coordinate 170,153,093 of OY728119.1, read as the reverse complement.
ATATATAGATATGTTTCTCATGTTATATGTTCTGTAGACATATACTATGCATAAATGACTATACCTTAGCTTTTTTATTTTTATTTTATGGTTTTTGGAGTCCTATACTGAGTATTATTATACTCACCCTTATATGGGATTTGCCCACATGTGTCGTGTATTGTGCAGATGAGCAGCCTTTTGATGGAGTCTAGTATGGATCAGAACTAGACTGAGCTTTGTGAGCTTCCTTATAGGCTGAGGTGTTCCTACTTCTACAATTATCCATCCTAGTACATATTTCAAGCATATATTTTTGACTTTTTAGTTTACAGGCTCTTTCCTCTAGTATACTTGTATTCTTTCCCAGTTTACATTCTGCACTTTACTTTACGTTGTACATTGTTGGTTGTGTTTAGTTGTATTGACGCATTTTGTTAATTTGTGGTTTTTAAAATTCATCATTTGGGGGCTTGGATATGTGGGTGTGGGTGTGTGTGTGTGTCTATGTGTGTGTGTGTGTGTGTGTGTAGGTTCCTATGAATTTCCTCCCATGTTAGTGACATGTCTACTTGGTTCTAGTAACTCACCCCTAGACTATTGGATTCGGTCTTGGGGAGTCACGGGATTGGCCCCACTAGGACGATTCAAGAAAAAACATTATAATATTCTTTAAATATTTAAAAACTAAAACAACATTCAACATTCATATTTTAAAATGGAAAAAAATCATTTCATATAATTGAGAAAATAATTTTAATTAGAAAAATGTTTTTATAAAAATATATATATTATTTTAATTTGAAATTAAATTTTAAAAATTTTAATCTCTTTATCAGAAACTGGATATCAAATTTGGAAAGATATTCATTATAAAAACGAAATGGTCATTGAAATAGTAATGTATTTGTTTTTAGTAACTTTCACCATAATGAAACTATTTCAAAAAGTATTTATGTAAAAGGTATATTCCCTATATATAGAATAATAATTCAATAAGATGGATGATATATTTGGAATCATGATTTTCAAATTAGTTATGGGGTGAAATTTGGGACTTTAGGGTATGAATAATAAATTACGGTATAAATGGTGAATGATTGAAACATATAGTAAATATATCATTATATATAAATTAAAGCATGAATAAAAATAACCAATTTGGTACTATTAGACTTATTTTAGTTATAAACATTATATTATATCACTAATGTATTTAATGGGGAACCATGGGAGTATTAGATTACTTTAGATAATGAAAGAATAAAATATTCAAAACATTATTCCCTAAAATTCCACTCATTGTTACTATACACAACCTTAACCTATTTTCATTTCTCCCAAAATGATTTCAAATTTATCTCTTAATATATCTATCAAGAATTATCTTCCACACATTACTATTTAATATTGATCGGTTTTTTTTTGGATAGAAGGTCTATTTCTAAGCTAAGAAGCTTAAATAATGTCTCCGGTTTTTATTCCTCTCATTTCACATTCTTATCACACTCATTTTGTAATAAACTCTATTGTAATTATTTTTAATATGATAATATACATTTATTTATAGTATTATATAATAAATTTCATCCTCTACCCATGATATATTATTCAATCAATCTCATATTACCCTTTTTATAAGTTATATCCATGTCGATGTAATGGTTCCTATTTTTCTCTATTCAATTCCAAATGAAATTATTTTTTGTAATATCATTAAATTTATATTTAATATGGAAATACGATTCTATATTTATTATATTATAATACTTTTTATTTATTTTATATGATATATTATTCATTCACTCGCATTAAGAGTGTTTTAAAAAGTCATAACCATGTTGAACTATATTTTCACTCACCCTTTTTCTATTACTATTCCCATTTCAATTACAACATCCTTTTTAATTTATTTTTTCATACTAAAATAACATTATAAAATAATTTTATCTACTTTAATTAAGATATATTATGCATGTAAAACCATATTTCACTCAAATTAAACTTTTCCCAAAAGTATTCGTAATGACAAAAATATCTCCAGATGCATGAAATTATATATTGTTCCACTATCAAAAAACCATATTTATGTCATGTAATTGTGGTATTTTAAATAAATTGTTTCTAAAAGGTAATATTTTCTAATGATGAATGATGCTGATATAGCTGGTAGAGCATCCATCGGGTAAAATGTGGATAAATTTAATTTTTCTACAAGTAAACCTTGGATATAAAATCATATTAACCACAAGGTTATTTCATAAATAGATTTTATATCTATAATTTTTATAGAATATGTTTGATTGCATAGCCAGAATTTTAGATGGGATTAAAAAATATGTTCTTTGGTCTCCTTCCATTTATAATACAATTATTCATCTTCAAAGCACAATAATAATTTTAATCATTGTTTCTACTCGATAACTAAAATTATATATTCATCAATTGATAAGGGTATTTATTTGAAAATTGTGAGATGTTAATTATTCTTAATACATTTCAAGTGAATTTAAATATATATACACTCAATTATATTATTTTATAGGATTTTAACTATATAATTATTTATCTTATATGGTTGATGTGAAATGTATGTAACTATTCTGAGTAAATTACATTGACCTATATTTTCCAAAAAAAATAAACTAAATAAGAGAATCTATTTACATAATTATATATCTATTTATATTATATGGTTTTAATTATTTATACATAATTATTCTTATTGAATGTAATTATATGAGATTGTTTTACCATTCCATTGGATAGGTAAATCATGAAAAATACATTATACCATTACATCTATATAGATAATTATAGATTATTGAACAATGTTAATGAAAGAGGTTTCTTTAGGAACATTATTTTTTAGATTATTTAACCTATATTATTATATAATGAATTAATTATAATTATTAAGTGCTTGGTAAGAACTAGAATATATATCCTCTTAGTACATCAGAAGGTCTCACAAGATAAATTAGCTTGAGAATTTTTTGCATGCCTACTCATTTATATATAATGTCTTGGAATAACGTCTCGACGATGTGTTTATGTTTTCTTGAATTATTAATTCCACCAATATGAAATTTTGTATTATTATCAACATTATTATTTATTTCCATTTTCAATAAAACCATGGATTATGTTATTCTTATATACTCATATAGAAAGAACTATTTATCAATTCCTATTATATTTTTTATGTCATTATTATTCCATGTTATCATTTGTTGTATGATATCCTTTACTAAGCATCTGATATCACTCCTTTCATATATTTTTTTCATTTCCACAGGTAATCAAGTTGGGTATTATATATCATTATATAAATGGACAATAATAATGAGTAATGATATATAGTCAAAGGATTTTGTATGAATTGTTTTAATGTAATGTGTACATATAATGTATCTTAAGGAATACTAAACCTTGATATTAGGAATTTAATTTGAAATATTATGATTACCATTTATTAAATAACCCACTGAATCTAGGTAACTAGGGTCAGATCATTAAATCTAATATCAAATAAAGGTATATTAAACAATTTTGTATCAAGATTTAATAAAAAAGGAAAATAACAAATAATTTTAAAGTGAATACTTAATAAATTATAAAAATATATTTATTTTGGGTTCAATAATTACTTTTACCCCTAATATAATAGATTATTTAATGTTTAACTAATTAAAAACTACAACTATTTCTTAATAAAAAATTAATTTGTGCTATTTATTAGACAATAAAACATGTTGGAAGAAATTGAATTATGTTAATGATTAAAAATATTATTTTTTCTATCTTAATAATAAAATAAATTAAAATAATCTCTATGTGAGAGTAGTGTTTAGTTATTTTTATTAATTATGATGTTATTTTTATATCTTTGAATGAAAATGGATGATATAAAACCCTTATATTTATAAAGTAAAATTTTTTATATGTATTATTAACCAATAGGGATAAAATATTAACTATATTTTGGATAATATATATTATGACCTGATCATTATTAGTTTAATAATAAATATTTTAGTTATTGGTTACATGTGGAAACCATAAAAGAAAATATTAAGATGAATTCAACATAATATAACATTCAAAAGTAATTAATTTATTTAAAATATTGTAAGAAATAAATTTATTTAGTAATATACAATGTATCAACCCATAATATATATATATATATATCAAAAAAATTGAATTATGATTCATTTTAATTCTCTTTTATTTTAGTGGAAACAAATATATAGAATAATTCTAGTTATCATGAAATAAATATAATAAGACAAGAATATTTTTAATTATATAATTAAACTAAAGCACACATAGAAAATATAAACTAATAATTATTAAATTTGATTGAAATAAAAAAATTAATGATTGTCAATTTCATGACTAAGGGACGTAAATATCATTCTATCCATGGAATAGAAATATACCTATACTGTTCAAATCTTGATATAAAATTGATTTCTAAATACTATAAGTACAATTAAATAAATAATATATCCTAACTCATTGTCTGAAAGAAATATTTTACCTATAATAGGTATGTTACATAAAAAAAACATAACATGTTATGAAATATATAAGTTTTCTAAAAACATTATTTTATAATTATTGTATAAAGGTATATGGGTTTTTTATTAAATTAACATTTAGTATATATTCATTATAATTATGTAATAATTAAGTAAAATGTTATATATATATATATCATTTAAATTATATATTGGTTATATATATAAGTTAATGATGTCATGAACCAATCTGGGTTAACCACGAACCGGTCACCAAGCCAGCTCGTGATAAGGCCTAAGAGGTGTTATCAATTTTCTTGGGCAATAAACTAGTGTCATACGTCAAGATAAAGCAGATGGGAATGATTTTTACCATAAAAATGATTAATACACAAAAAAAATAAAGTGAACAATAAATTGATAAACACTAGTGGTGAAAATAAATAAAAGCACTCATATCTCCATATGACCTACTAGGTCACCAACGACCACTAAACCAAAATCGGTCCATGGAAACCAAATTAAAATTGGAAGCAACACTAGAAACTGAAAACATGAATTAATCTATAGTAATGAGTATTAAAACTCAATATGTATTCCTAAATAATCTATTCCTTATTCCCTATCATTAAAAAATAATATTTCAAGCTGATTTTAAATTAAAACTATATAAAAATATAATTATCCATTTTTTTAAAACATATAACAAGATAAAAGTTCTTAAAGTTCATTTCACCCTTTTTATTTTAGAAAACCATTTATAAAGAATAATAAACCTACAATAATACCATTTTATGAAATATCGATAAATTACTAAACGTTTTAGTAAGAAATAAAATCATCTGGTGCTACAAAACATTAGTATATAAAACATGTTATTAATTATTTTTGACATGAATGGAATGCTCAGGAAAAACAATTTAATAAAAAAATATCATAGGAAAATATTGATAAATAATATCAAGAACCTTGGTAAAACCCTAGGAAACTAGGTTAGAGGGGACCATGGATCCTCTTACCATAGTGAAGTGGTATAGAAACCAAAACATACAATTTCCTCTTGCAAAATCCACTAGGGAGTGGTAAATACAAAGTTCTAGTGGTATTTGATCACCATCTTAGGTTTAGTTATGTACTGTAGAATCAATCCAGCTAGGTGTAAATCGGGGCTCAACCATGTGGATCTGCCTAGTGTACTAGTCCTTGTCTACTCACCTAGGTACCTTGGATTCCAAATTTCTCTATTATAAATGGTGGTGAGTTTTTATCAAGATAACATATATGTGAATATAATTTTATTTACCCAAAAAACCATCAAACTACTCCCCACTGATATCCATCCTTGAGAGTACCCATGTTTTCCACATCACACAACAATGCATAAGCCTCAAAAATCTGTACATGTCACAAATCAAAAATCAAAACTCACATTACATTTCTAAAACAAGGGGGTGTGCCTTAAGATTACTTTTCCATTTCCAAAAATCATTCTAAAGGTGTCAAACAAGCCTCATTAATTTTCAATGAATAATTTAATTTTAGAAAACACTATTTCACAACACATTTATATTCTAAAACCATTTAAAATCCCAATGGAATCTTCATGGAACCACACATTTAAAATTCATAGTGAAACCATTATTATATTGAAGTAATCCATTTTAAAATCATAAGAGAATAATTATAAACCATTCAAGAAGACACCATCCAAGAACCAAAACCAATTATATATATATAATACATTTTATGTAAATGGAAAACACATTTTAAAACATCAAGTAATTATTTATATTAATTTAAATGAACTAGGAATTGGGGACCAACCAAAAAATCTTGGCATGATTCTTAATGAAGCAAACTAGAATCAGCCATTCCCTTTTGCACACATATACGCCTTAGCATATATATAAGACACCTAGACCCTATCTATATATTTTTTTGGGCCAAATATGTACAAGTGTATCTTTGTATATATTTTTATACATGCATATACCACATTGCACATACATTTCTACACATCTTCATGTATATACATAAACACACCAAGCCCCATTATATATATATTCATCTAGTCATGGATAAATATATATGAATGGGGAACATTAATTTATTCATACCTACTTAATTATACACTTGTAATTATTTTACAATGGCGAATTGAATCCACCTCAACGAGGTACAAAACACACTACAATAATACCTGAAGAAAAAAATGGAATAAACCTAGATAAAATTGGGATAAAAGAAAATTCAAAAGGAAATTAACTTCAAAACTATTGGGGGATAATTGAAATGGTCTAAAATGCTTATCCTTTAGTGGAATATGATAAAAAAATGTTAGATGAATTCTTGTGAAATCCATCGCACACCCTATTAAGAAGTGAAGCATCAAAATCCATCCCTCCCAAAACCCTAGGGTTTGTCCAAACTGCACTTCACAATAGGGGAGTGTAAAAAAAATAAGGGAGCAAAGGAAGAGTAGGTCTTACATTAAGATCCCTAATATCAAACCTAGAGAGATCTGACAAAACCCTATGGAGGATCAGGCTCAATGGAGGGGGGATGCACACTAATTGAGAGGAAGGGGGTCACATGAAGTACACTTGAGAAAGGAGGAGAATAATAAAAGGGAGAAAAGAACGACAGAAAAAAAAAGATAAAAAAATAAAGCAAATCAAAAAAAATTAAAATCAATTGGGAAACATGGATCGTTTGTACATGTTTTCCAAACCAAGAACCAACTATGAACTAACCAATGTCTAGGTCCAAAACCGTCGCACAGTTACCCCTAAGAAGACGCATGGTTGAGAAAATGGTACTCCAACCTTGACAACCGTTACTTCCAAAACACATAGCTCAATCCCTTTTTGTCATGAAATTTAATAAACCATGTACAATCCATGTGCCAAAAAATCCACATGGTAATCCTCAAGAGCATGACCCGATTACTAATAACCATACTAGCTACCCATGCTAAATCTAGAAATCCTCCAAAAAAATTAAATTATGGTCTTTCGACTACCAGAACTAAAATTTGTGTCTAAGAGTAATTAAATAATTAATTTTTCATGGTCGTGGTGTGACACATGGTCTTATGAAATTTATTTAACGGCATGGACAAATCAATCATCCTGAAATCATGATTTTATAATTTATTATGGTTTCTATTTATAATATTTTTATAGTTATAATGTATCTATTTACAACCATTTGATAATTTATAAGTAATGAAAATAAATAAGTTTAATTATGTCATATGTCAAAATATAATTATATTAATATATATATATATAAATAATAATTTTTTAAAATAGTTATATTCAATATAATTTACTAAATTAATGATTCCATAATAGAAGCGTTTCTTTTTTTTCTATGGACATCATTGTAGTAATTTCTTCATATGAATCTAAATTTTGTCAAGTTATTTAAGATAATATAATTTTAATTGTATCATAAGACCATTGAAAATGTTGTAATAGGTCATTTTAAGCATTTAAATGTCATATATTTCATTATATATATTAGAAGATAGAATATAATATGTTTTAAATGGTTAAATAATATATATATTAAACTAAAAAACTATTTAATGAATAATTTATAATTTAGTGTTTATATATTTTCAAAATAATAAAATAATTTATGTGAATGTTTGATAATGCTAGAAATCCATTTAAAATGGTTAAGAAAAGTATTTTTTTTAGAGAATCGCACTTTTAAAAAGAATTTACTATTTAAATTTGAATATTAATTGACCAAATTTGTAAGATTATTATCATAATATTGATATAAAATTTGGATAATAAATTCATTAAAAATAATATGGTTGTTCAAATAGTAATAGAGATGTTTTGAGTATCTTCATTCATATTATTTTCTAAAAGTATTTATTTAAAAGTTATATTTTCCATATTTAGAATATTAATTTGATAAAATGTATTAAATATTTGAAATAATGACTTCAAAATTAGGTATGGGGTAAAATTTAGTATTTATGGAAAAATAATAAAATATGGCAATTAAATGGCGAAATAGGGTGGCATACTGTTAATATGACATCATATATTTGTAATCATGAACAAACTCAATCAATTTGGTACCCATGAGATAATGTTTCCACTAAAAATTATAGTGAAGCATTAATGGTGTTAATTTGGTTCTATGGGAGTAGTGTATCACTTTTTATAATTGAAAAATAAAATATTCAATAATTTATTATATAAACTCCACTCACCAAACCTATAAATACATGTCCCCACTTCCTATTTTCCTAATAAAAAGTTAAATTTATTTCTTCAAATACCACTGAATGACTATCTCGTATATAAATACCTTTAATCTTGAATAATTTTTGCAGTTATAATTTTTATTTATATGATAAGAAGTATAAGTAATGTAAGGGTTTTTATTCCTCTAATTTCACTTCATTATTGAAATCACTTTTTTATAACTCTATTAAAAATACTTTTAATTTAAATATTGTATCATACAAATATCTTTTTTATAGAAAATTGTTATTTTTTCAATATGGTTTCAAAATCAATAATGTCGGTAGGAATTATCCTTAGAAAGAGACAATAGTTCCAACAACCTTATTAAATTTAAGCATTCTTTTCAAAGGTAGGTGCTCACTTGAGGATACAACCCAAAAATACATATGAACTAAAATTGGTACAATGGATGGGAGTTTGGTATCAGCATACCCTTAAGGTTGGGAATTATTTCCTAATTTGGGACCCTCCTATATATTTAAGATATGTTCCTGAATCTTTCCCAAATCCTGATATTGGACTAGTTTTTCTTGTAAAATAATTTGGTGATAAATCTTTGTACATTAAAGAGGGTGTTATATTAATGATCCCCTCTATATGTATCAAATATTATCTATCTGGTACCCATTATTTACTATTAATTGGTGAATACTTGTGTTTCTTAATAAATACATGTATCCATGAACTATAAAAAATATTTTAATCTATGTAGCTGATTGGTATTTCATGATTGTGATTCAACCTCCAAGGTGTTTCCTATTTTTCTAATAATGATAAGAATCCAATACAATCTAGTTTCTTTGATATAGTTTTAGGTCTTATGAATGGAAAAATCCATGTGATTTAAAGTCATGAATGAATGATGTATATGAGGGAACATATGCACTAGGTATGGATATCAGGTCATAGGAATGAATCCTAAATACCCTTCTTATAAATGGTATCAGAGTCTTCATAGTTCAGTATATCCTCAACCCACTGATGGGTGTAGATAGAAAATAAATACTGTTTTGTGTTATTTACCCATATATTGTTAATTTGATAATTCTTTAGGGACTTACACTAAGGTATATTCCTAGTTAAGGAAGAATTTCTACCATACTACTAAAAAGGTATTTTACCCTAAGGTTTCCCTAATTGATGGTAATTTTATGATGTCATTGATATGATCATTGAAAATACCTAAGCTAATGTCATTCATATTAATTGTGAGATATGGTATACTAAGAGTGATCAGTTATACTTCATATAGATGTGGGACTTATTTACTTAATGGAATCTGATAGAGTGTTTGATATGGATCTCAGGCCTCAATAAGGTGACCTACATATGCTTTTTAGGAAGAGATAAGAGTACTTATAGTTTAGTTGGATTCCTCATTCCACTGATAAGAGATAAATAATGGTATACCCATAGGTGGTGGGTTTTATTAACAAGGGTAAATGGAATATCGGTGGAATTACACTGATATGGATTCCAATGAATGATATCCAACCATTATACTCTAATGAATAGAGAGGTTGGACCCTGAGTGGTTGACTGTGCAATCTTGGTTGGCATGATGATCCCATAGTAAGAATAATGTAGAATGAGTTACTATCCCTATTAAATTGTGGTTATTTCCTATAAAACGGGGGAATACCAGATAAATTATTCATGGTTTGGAGTTCACACAACTCAATGGAACATGCCCATGTATTCCTACAGGACAAGGATAAAAGTTAGGTGGTGCCTACATTACATGTCTAAGGATATCTTCCTAATATGGCCAACATGTCTGAATATGTTTGATCGACATGTCCAAGGTGTTCATATGAAGATATATGACACATATAGGGTATTACATGTGATCAAATATCACATGGCTATGGGTTTTGGTATGATTTGTTTAACTTGCTCGAGGATTTTTAAAGAACATGGATGACATTTCCAGGGTGTCTTCCTTTAATTATTGACATGTCCAGGGGTCTTCACATTGTTGAAGATGACATTTCATGTGGCCTTCATGTGACAATACTAACATGTCCAATATTATTCACATAATTGATGTTGATATATCTAGGGCCTTTTACACGAACCTTAATGACATGACTAAGGTGCATCCCATGATCCAACTCACATGAAAATGGACTATTAATAAACCTTCATACATGTCCAAGGGTTTTTTTTTTTGAAACCAGAATTATATTGCTAGGGTGTATCATTTGATCCATGTTAACATGTCTATTGTGTCTTTGCATGGTCGAGTAACTAATTATGTGAAGCCCATTAGTCTTCCATGTGATGAATAGTGTTCCTTTCTTCACAGGAATCTTCTATAATTTACATTCCTCTTCACATAAATGTCCCAATATTTTCTAGGAATTTTCTTACTATGGAATCCTACATGATGAAAGACCATCATGTGATCCATATGACATGTAGGATATCCTTCAAAATTTAATGAAATTGTCACATTAAGTGAATACACATATCACATGATCCCTTAAGTTACTCACCTGACTTTTTTAGTTGGATGAATCTTGATATCATTTAATCCTTCGTTCCATGAAGTTATATATCTTATTTATGTGTGTTTATTTTATTTGTTTATATGGGATTTTTTTCATCACCTTCCTGAATATATGACAGTTTCTATGGTTCTTAACTTTTATATCTAGGATTTTAGTTGCTTGAGGTAGCATTCATCTAAGTCAGTCTCATGATCCCCTTGCATATCATCAATGATATCATCATTGTGTAATGTGATAAAAATAAATCACATGATCACTCTTTAATTACCATATTTCTTGATCCCATGTATAATGATAGGTCTTTCACATGATCAATGAGTGATTCTAAAAAAAATTATAGGAAATAGAATACATATGTATAACGGAACACACATTATTGATTTAACATGCCAAAGGATCATTACAATATTAGTTAGATATGTTAAGTTCCTTTCATGAGATCTGTATGGAGCATCTAGGGCCCTCACATGATCATGTAGTCAAGTAAAAGGGCCTTCGTGTGATTGATGAACTGATCACACGAAGCACATAACCCCTTCATTAGAAATACAACATAACTCCTTTCATATAAGGGTCCCATAATTTGAAAATTTTATTGTATATGTACTATGAAATTCATCCATCTATCAATAATAAATGTGTCTCATGATCAAATAGACATGTCAAATAGCCTTTGTGGGTTCAACATGTTTATCAGAAGGGGTTCACATCATCATTAACTGATCATGTAAAGTGTAGGACCATGTCATTTGAAAATAAACATAACTCCCATCACACTAATATTGTATCTTTTTGAGATATTATTTGAGGAACTTATTTTAATATTTTCATATGTTATGTTTTATGAATAAATTATCATTTTAGGGACTTCATATGATCAAGAGAGCTATCTGATAGGGATTCATATGATTAGGATTACTAGTTATAGTTTATTCGTGTGATCACGAAACAATCATTTTGATATCATCACCCTTTTATGTCATGTCCCTAGGATCATGTTATCTCAATTCTCATTTAATTTTAGTTGATCTGTGTGTCCAAGGTGATAAATCTCTATGTATACATGTTGTTCCTTTATTTCCTTTAAGAAAAAATAATACCAATTATTCTAAAATATCTTTGATCCTATGATTATCGATGATATTTTTGTGGTTGTTGAAAAATATTCCCCCTCTGAAGAATAGTTCCAAGGAATAAGACCATGTTTTTTAAATGTAAATTCCCACCTGAGTCTCTAGGGATACCACTTGTTGTATTCTGAGCATCTTTAGGTCTTCCAAGAGACCATTTATATTCCATGAGTTGATCTATAAATATGCGATTGAGGGTGTGTGAATTTCACTTGTAACCCAAACCTCCATATCCCCCATGATTTATTGTCACATGTGATTTCTTTACAATACCACTTCACATAACTCAGTCATAAGAACCATTCATGAGAACTAGTCACATTATATTAATTCTCAACGTCTACATGTGATCACCTTATCCTAATGGATTATGAAACAAAATGGCTAACCAATAATAATAAGTCACCTAAGATGTGATACACATCCTTGGTTGTGAGGTCACATTGGGTGATTTATGATTCTCTCAATGGAAGTCACGTGATCTCTTAAAAATTATGTGATTCGTGTAACCTTCACATGGTCATGAAGTCATAATGATTAAAATTGACAATGTAATAAAGAGATGTTATATGGGTTATGCGATTTGAGATTTTTATCAATGGTCATGTGAGAATAATACCTTATACATTTCATGTCATTTTTGTGATACATACTGATTTATGCACTCTTTTTTTGTTAACTCAACAGATTCCTTCTTTAGGGTAACAACTCTTATCATGTATGCTTAAGACTTTATGCAAATTACCTTTAATTCACAAACATCTTCGAGTGCCGCCAAATAGAGAGCCTTGATTTTTTATAATAGAAAAGATAATCCTCAGTGCCATGAATTTTATGAAAAATATGTTTCATAGGGGACTCTTCCGAGTAATATTTAAAAATATCCCTTGTCACACAAAATCCCTTTGTAAGGATTTATGATTTTTCATTACACTATCATTCCTTCTCATGTCCACAATATCTAGTCTCACATGATGTCTCCCTCTCTTTATTGTATTCAAATGATATTTTTTGGATATTTAGTTAATTTTTCTATCTTTCTCAGGGACATCCTATATATTGAATAATTTCCCATTGATTCTAGAAGTTTTTTTATTGCTCATCATCCAATTTTTTAGAGTTTATCAAACATTCTCATCTTCACTCTGGACAACCTAAAAGGTGGGTTGAGTTCCAAGTAATATTTTCAACCAGGTGGGAAATTTTTTTATGAATGGGAATATCCATTTTTTGGTTAGGAATATATTCATATAATTTCCCAATCAATTACATCCTATACATATTTAGAGGGAAACATGGAGTTCTCAATTTTTCATCTGTCATCAAATAGAACTCCTCAGAGAATTTAATAGTCATTAGTGCACCAAAATTAAATATTTTTATCTGAAATATGGTGAGGTGGGTAATGACATATTATATATTTATCATCTTGTATGAATTCTCCCTCTTGGGAAAATTTATGATGAATTTCTTCCTACCATGGATGTCTGGGATAACCCTAAATAGATTCCACCATTGGCATGAGACGTGATCACAATTATGGAGGAGAGGATAAAAATGGAGCTAAAGTTACATTTTATTATATTATTCAAATATTGGATCAAGATATTCCTTTATCGAAGTGGTGCTTGACCAGCTATCTTACACCTTTATCTCTTACCTTCTGAACAATTTTTGGATGGTGTGGGATCCTACAGGGCTAATCTAGAAGCTAAATAGTATGCCTCATATAGATACTAGGTGATACTAGGGATATACCCGTGTATTATATTACTTGTATATTTTTCCATGATTTGAAATATATGTATCTTCCCAATTGTGGGTTCATGTCTGGGTATTCGAGTTGGAACATTGGTGATATAAGCATGAATGGAATAATAATGGCCTCTCAACCTAACCATTCCAAACCCTACATATATTTATTATCTCTTTGTCCATATTTAATATAGTGATATCCCCTACATGATTGATGAAACCTTTTAATCTATATTTTATGGGATAAGAGATCATTTTTGGTGTTATGAGTATCATAATACAACTAAAATTTATCGTGACCAATTCACACCAGGCTTATAAAAATATCTTGGTTAAAGGAGATGTCATTAAGTGATGATGAGGTTGTCAATATATTGAGCTAGCATAACTATTCTAATATAACATTGTACACTTATCCTACTGTTTTTATTGTTGATAATGGGAGAGACTCCCCTTCCAAGAGATCATATAACGTCTCACTTTAGTATGATTTTCTTAATTTTCTTTTGGATGAGTTAATCATCATTGATCCATAAAGTCCGTATAAGTTATATATCTAGTTTTTTAACCATGATAGGGTATCTCCTCTTCCCATTTCTAGAATTTTGGGAGAATAGAATCCAAGAATCATTTTATAATTGTTTTTTATAGTGACACATGAAGATACATATTTTGAAAACATTCTTCCACTGGAAAATTCATCAATATACTTTTCTCAGGAGCATGGGTGGAAGCCTACTTTGTTGGTATACTAATTTGATTAGATCATAAATTATAAAATCCTTGTTATCATTTAATACCCCTTCACATTGTAGTAATAAATTTGACTCAGGACTCAAGAGATCCACCAAGGAATCTATCTCACCATAGAGACATGTTATCTATTAGTAGGGCATGGTTTAATGAGTAAATTAGCCCTTTGATACCAGTGGAAGATGATGCAACAGCTGGGGGAGAATATATGAGACTTATTTTCATGATTCCTAATTGTCCCAAACATTCCCCCTTTAAATGGACATAACATTTGAATACATCTCATTTACCATTATTTATTATAATATGTCCCCTTAAGAGTTATTTGAGATCTGAGTACCACAAAGGCTATTTTTTTAGAAAATCCATGTCCTGGTTACTAATACTCACATAGAGAATATATGTGGAAAATACAAATTCGTTCACCAAAACTTTTGAGAATTTGTAGCTAGTGGAAGTGACTATTGGTAATTATATTATATCATGATATATATTTTTCTGGCTTGAAAATAATTGGACAATAGCGAGAGGGGATTTTATAGATTTGATTAAAGGAATTCACTATTCCAATCAATAAGGGAAGATTCAAGGTTGATGGAATAATGTATTTAGAAAGTCTCTCAGTTTCATGATTATATTGGTGATTTTGTGACACACATAGCACAACAAAAAGTGCTCATAGATAAGGTATGTTCAAATATTTCAATAGCATCATCTTTATTAGTGGTCACTCAGAATGTGGTGAAGAGTTATCCCCTTTTATTGAGACTATTAATTCATTGGTTATGATAGTGGAAATGGATTTTATACCACTTTAGTGTTAAATTGACACCCCCAACTAGACTCTACCTAATTTCAAAAAATCAGATGAATTGATTTTATTGTAATAAATCTATGCTCATATATGTTTTGGTCTCATGGTGAAATAATGAGAGAAACTATATTATATAGAGATTACTCCTTTGAAAATCATTAATGGGAAAATAATTTTGAAATTTATATGATATTTTCACAATTTCGTTCTTTAATCATGTTCTTGGAATTTTGTAAAGCCAATATTATTAAAAATTTCAAAGACATTGATTCTTTTTATAGTACCTAGAGAACATAAATTTTTAACTAAAATTATCAAATCTCAATAGATATTACATTATAATTATCTAAAAATGATTAATGACATTAGAATCCTCATTTATTCATTTTCTCCAATTATTCCAAGATCATATACTTTAAGTGAAAATTTTGGGAAAATATGTCCCCAGGGGAAGTGATTTAACTTTTTCCTAAGTCAATTGAGTTAGTCAACATAATATGATTTTTTATAGGAAACAATAATGACCCCTAACATATTTTTATCTTTATTTAATATTTTATTAACTTTTTCATAAGATTTATATGGGGAAATATAATTGGGAGTGTACTTGGCCATTTCATTAGATTCCCTTTATTGATTTATGTTCTAATAAGTTTTATGCATTTTCCATTTCATAAATTATCAATATTTCATAAATAATACAAAGTGTGTTCCCAAAAATAAGAGACTCAACATATTCCAAAGTTTTATTTTTCATGTTTGCAACCTAGAAAGAATTGTGTCTGTAACAATGTATTATCTATTATTTTAGATCTTGCGAGACTGATGGGATGATATAATTTTAGGTCAAACAATATGAAACTTATATTAATATATATTAGTGTCTTCTATTTTGGGAATGATATTATTATAGTTTAGGGTATTCTATATCATACCTATTATTTTTATCATTTTGAGTCTTATAGCTCAAACATGTTGTAGATATGTAAGACTAAAACTTTGAATGGGTGAATGATGGGTATTCATGAGGGTTTTGAGAACCATGTATCCTTACATTGGTTATGAAGGACGGGTATTCATGTAGGGTTTGGACACCCCATATATTAAAAAAAATAAAGAATTATGAGAATTTATGAAGGGTTTAGACACCCCACATCCTTACTTATATGATAAAGCATGGGTATTTATGAAGGTTTTAGACACCCCCACATCCTTATAGAAATCTGGTTTAGTGTATGGTGGAATAATATTAGGGATACCATATCCACTCTAATAGTTGGAATATGGGTTGCATAAATCACATATTCAAGATTTTGAATGAGTGTGATGAAATGTGGTACACACATCAGGGATGATCACAAAACCCTATGAGATTAGAAGTTTCACTATGATTTTTACAAGAATCATGGGGATTTGGGTTCCTTTCCTATAAAAAGGAGATACATCTAATTTATGAGTCTATGGACCTTATGTATACCCAACTCTTACATGGTAAAATAAAGGGTTATCCTCTCCTTTAAATGGGATGTGGGAGATTTATGAAGGTTCGAAAACAAGGAAAGTAATGTAGAGTATGAAATAAAGACTATCCAAGGAAGTTTCTATAATCCTGGGGTAGTTATATTTATGATTGTTAATCTTAGTTCCTACATCATTTGGTTTTCAGTCATCCAATATAATCTATTAAATGTTTCGATAATGGAATATCTCATTCTATCATTGATCATGGGTATGATACATGGTGATGTAATGTCCAAGATGTAAAATCCACTTTAATAGTCTAGTTTTGGGGATTGTAAATCATGTTCTAAGAATATGTGATTAAAATGAAGATAGGGTATTGTCTATAATGGTCGATCACTGGTAATGGTGGAAACCTGTATCACACATTGTCAGGAAAATAATTCAGGAATTTATTGGGGACATATCCTCTGGAACCTAAACATCTACAATTTTTCAAGATTTTAGGCATTATGGTATTCACCAATGGACCCTAGTGGGGTCCCTTCTGAATATTTATTCCTTTTTACCAATACATTATATGGTAGAACCAAGAGAAATAACTCGAGGCTATATGGTTCTAGTATGAGTTTATCAACTGAAATAATTGGTGTGTGTCAGTTAAATGTTCAAATCCAGAAATGTGATTTATTAGAATCATGACATTCATGGAGGGTTCAAGAACCCTAAAAGTTTTGTTCCTTCCATATGAACACATTATCATAGGGGGGAAATGTGATGAATCATTACCCTAAATTTTTCCTCGAGAAAGGGATCTAGTGAGCTTGTATTGACTTTTACTAGGGGAATAAGATAGGATCTATAAAATTTATTAAATTTCTATTTATTCATTACCTATTCAATAATCTATATATATGAATATTTTAGTGATATGATACATGATTCTTTCCCACAACATCATTATTATGTTCTCCTCCTGATAAGTTTTATGTCTCATTCGTGATATGTTTATGGTATTGTGATATAGACCTAGTATCAGGGGAGTGTTACACAATAACATAATTAGGATTTCCATGTTCAAGAGTAACCCAACACCTTTATTAAAATAGGATTAATATGAGGTAAATTGTGGCACCAGGTCTTCAAATCATGATTGATGTTATGGGATAGTCATTCCAAGTATGATTGTGAATTAATCAATATTGAAGAGTTCCATTGTGATGATGCCAGGGTTCACAATGATCAAAATCCATTTTTCAAGGAAAAGTCGCATTTGATTAATAGTCTAGGAGATCGTATGCATGATCTAAGGGTAGAAATTAATAGTAAAATAAATGGTCCCATGAAGATAGGTGTTAGTTTCCAAGGATCTTGGAATATTTTATAGAAACTGAGGCACTCAAGATACAAAGAGTGTTTACGAGATGATGTGCTTAAAAAGATGATGGAATCACCCCAAGAACAGATTGACCCAGGTAAGGAATTTTCGGTCCTTTTATAATTATTGATGATGCATGATGGTTTTTATTCATTAATATCTTGAAATTGGGATACATCTATTTTGAATAATAACATCATTTGGCAACAAAACCTTCCTTATAGTTTAATATCATGTGCTAAGGATATAGGAATTGACATGAAATTGTGAAAGACATCCTTAATGAAATCTTTCACTGGATGGGTAAATTTCTACACACTCATGACCAAATGAGATTGATATATTTAAATATGGTTTCAGAACATAATAAGGTTGAGATATTGGTAAACATGTATCTGGGCTCAAGACAATAAACATGGTTATAAGAATGTATATTTTTAGGACAAGAATCTATCCACACATAGTTCATTCAAAAAGAGGAACTATATATAAACCTATCTCATACGTAGGGAGGGGGAATCTTAATTTCCATGAGTGATCCTCTGTGTCATATTTATCTAAGGGGTCCTCAATGTAGATCGATATCATAAATAGGGAAACAAAATTTCTATATTCCATTATGGCATGGAGAAGAATGATTCATCTCTATCATATATTTATGGATAAGATGACCCTTGTTTAGGTAATTTTAACTCTTGAAGGATGGGATATATTTAATTTAGTTTAACATTATGCTACTATAGCATTATTATATAGTATAACTTCATGAAACTAGGACCTATTATTATAGTTTAATTTTACGAAACTATGAATTGTTTGTGCATTTTAACATCATGAAACAAGGATGTATTTCCAAGAGGAATGACTAACTCTTGAAAATTGGGTCATCATGATAGATTCATACCCTAGGTTGGAGGAGTACAATAATAAAATATTATAATATTATTTTGACACTAGGTATGATTCAAAGATGTGAAACATCTAGGGTATCTAAATCCACTTGAATAGTTTGGTTATGGGAGGTGTAAATAATAAACAAATAATATATGAGTCAATGGGAAGTGGATATTGATGGGCAAAGTTCAACAATTAATAATGGAGGAGAGCTCGTATCCTACGTAGTCAGGACAATTGCTCTTATATTTAGGGGCCAATCCTTTATGATCAGAATATCCTCTAGGAATAAGCTTCAATCCAATTCATTATTCACCTACAAATAATAGTGTGTTCCTCATGGATTAACCACCCTGAAATACTATTTTTTACATGGAGGTACCTAGATAAAGGGATCTGAATGTTCATGGGGTTCTAAGGGAAGGATATAAACTCAAGGAATTTTCTTGGTATCAACACAGATATTGTAGATATAAGGTTTTTTCATAGGGAGTATAAATTCAAGAAGTTATTGATCATATTAAATTCTATGTTGGTGTACGCGAAACCCATTTCCTATAAAAGAGATAAAATTTTATACTTTAATGCACAATAATCATAGGGGATGATCTGTTAAACATTAAGCCCTCCTAGAATGATGTTTAACATCATGTGACTGCAATTTTTTCATTAATTTTAAATTCATCTGACTATGAAGTTTTCAAGTAATATAATTTCATGTGACTATGGTGTTTTTTATAATGATTAACTTTATATGAATAGTTTTTTCTTTCAGTTTAATGTCATGTGACTAATATCTAATTCATTATCCAAAATGAATCTCTATAACACTAGTTAAAATAACTTTCCACGTTCTATAAGCTCACATGATTCATTCATAGTGTGAGAACAAGATATGAATAGATTATTGATTGAGTCATGTGAGGGTTCATGACAATGAACAGGAGGGGGTACTCACACATCAGTATTAGATGGATTTCCCAGAAAAAACTGGTTCTCATCACGAGACATAGTTGAAAGTGATGAAAATTCAAGTATAAGCCCAAAATGGAGGATCTAGTAATCACAATATTTACTATAGTATGTGTATCCAGTTTTACATATATATTAATAGAAAATATTTTATGTTTGTTTGACCCATAAATAAATAATGATACATTTTTTTCATTGACTATGGACCCCTGATAGGATACATAGATGTCACTACATATCCTATAACAATAGTAATCAAGCCACACATAGTTATTTAAAGGAAATTTCCCCAAAAATGATAGGCCCATTTTCAAGGAAGGGGAGAACTCTCATTCTTAGTTTGATGCCACACATTTAAAAAATGCATCTATGTGGATCTAGTTTTCAGGTAGGAAGTGATTCATATATGATCTTAAAAGTGATATTTAGAAATAACTACATGTCTCAAGGGGATTATAATTAATCCACATGTGGTTCTTGGAATAAGAATTAACTCTCTAGGTCAAAACCATATAAAGGGAGGGGAATATTCCATTCATATTATGGTTCGACCCAATATTTGTGGTTGGTATGTTACTACATATCCAACTATAATAGGAGTCATGATACACATTGGTCTGATATAGGATCCCCGTATAAAGGAATAACATATATGTAGAAGGAAAATTTTATCATTTTTTCATGGTTGGACCTAGTATTTGAGACCCACACATCACTATGTATCCTATAAACATATGAATAAATCCACATTTAGTTTTGAAATAAATTCCATGATGCCTATAGTATTATCTCAAATACATAGATATAATGGATTAAATCACTGAGTCAACCTTGATCCCTCTTGGACATGGGGAAAATAAATGATTTAATGTGTTTAAATTCCAATATCAAGGATGACCATTTGATTATTTTTGGGACCAGTATAAAACCACTAAATAATTTTATCATGGGATTAAGGGTACCATTCCTTAGGGACAAAAATATCTTCCATGCAAAAACTATGAAGAATTTTTTTATTCACCATAACACACTAGAGATATCACTTTAGGATTGGTAAATATATATTACTAACATTTCATGAAATTGTAAGAGAATATTCACTCATTGTGTCAGTAAATTTAGTCAAGAAAAGGGGGTATGATGTTTGTATAGTGGAAAATGAGGAGTGTCCAAATGGATTTATAAACTCAAGGATATTAGGTATTCAAAAGTGATACAAACCCTAAAATGAATGGGTAATAGAATGTGATTCCACAATCTCACTTTGACAATGGGTATGATGCCTAGATGAATAAAATCAAGAGTTTCTAAATTCATTCGAATAGTTGAGTTAGGGGAAGTTTAATTCGTTACCTAAGAATATATGAATCAATGGGAGATAAAGACAGGTGTGTTTAGATCGACCCTTAATATTGAGAGATACCCATATTCCATGTATTTAAGACAACAAAATTATGGATTTATGGGGGATGATTTACTCTAGGACTAGAACATATGATAGGATAAATCTAAAAGGAATTTCTTTATTCCCTATTGACTCCTAATGGGGTCACTTTAGAGTGGCCAGTACCTATTACTAGCTTTCTATAGTGCAAACCAAGAGCATAGGAGATCATGTTTCATTGGGTTCTATGAGAAGGATATATTCTCATTGAATTGGTTTGTATAATTTTATATATTGAAGATACGGAGTTGGTTCTTGGGAAATTTAAGATTAAATAATGGTTCAAGCACCCTAAAGGATATTCCAATGTGTATTGAACAAATTTGGGGGTGAAGGGACAAAACATGAAATTCTCAGATTCAAGATATTTAAGGGGATGATCTGTTTGGAATGAAGACTGATTTTATTATAGATTAAAGTAATATAAATAGGATTTTTTCATGTAGATTAACATAATGTAACTAGGAAATTATCATGATGATTAATATCCTATTACAAGGAAGTATTTGTGTAGTTTAATGTCATGAAACTAGGTTATTGTTTTGAAACATAATTTCATGTGACTAGGATGATGTCATGTAGTTTAACATCATGTGACTAAAACATTTTCATGCAGTTTAACATCATAAGACTAAGATATTTTCATGCAAATTAATTTATTGTGACTAGGAAATTTAAATTTAGTTTAACATCATATTACTGATACATAATTCCCTATCTAGAATGAATATCGATCACTCCAGTCATATAAACTTTCTAGTTTCACATATCCCACTGATTCATGATCAGTGTGAAAAAAAGAGACAAATGGATTTTCTATTGAGTCATGTGAGAGTGCAATAAAGAATATGAGTGAGTAATCACAAATTAATGTTGAATGGAGCTTCTACTTGTTTTTTATTACCATGGAGGGATGTGATTGAGGGTGATTAAAAATAATTGTTAGGACTAAAATGAAAGATCTTTGGGATACTATTTATACTCTAGTAAGAGGTATCATGCCACACATACTTATAGAGAAGGCACTTGGCCCAAGTCTACCCATATACAGAGGGGGTTCATTTCTACCTCTCTATATTTTATATAGTTTCTTGACTTTTTATTTTATATTTTAGAATCAATACATATACCCTAGTAATTTGAATCAAGACACATGTAGATCTTACATTGCAATTCCCCACACTATTTGAGTTCCTATGTGGGGAGAAATCATTTTTTATATTGTGTTTGGCTCAAATATTTTTGATATGGGCATCACTACATGTTCTATGATAACATTAATCAAGATACATGTATTAATTTTAATGAAAATTTCATGTTTTGTTCTAAACCATATGCTGAGAGGGAGTATATTTCTTTTAAATTGATGTTGGACCCAATATTTGTGATCTGGGTATCACTACATATCCTGTATAAAAAGGAATCAAGCCACACATGGGTCTTGATAATTTTTTATGCATAAGGCCTGTTAAAATACTAGGAGGATGAATTTTTATATATGTTGTAGATTGTACCAGGATTTGGGATATGGGGATCAATATGTATCCTTTGTGAAAAAGAATCAAATCCCAAGTATTTCTTATATTGAAACTTACCCATTTAGGTCTAGTATATACACATGGTGGGGATATTTTTTCATTTATATTGTTTTTTGAACTAAGATTTGGGATTTTAGCATCATTATATATCATATTTCATTTGGAATAAAGTAAATTGTAGTTCCTATAAAAACCACTAATATATATTTGACTCACATAGAGGGATGGGGTACTTCATTTTTTCCTCTGTATGGATCTAGATCTTTTTCATTGAATAATTCCTGTTGTAACATTCTCCATGTAGTTTAATGTCATATGGTAGTATTTCTTTCATGATGTTTAACATCATGTGGTAAGGATGTAAGATAAAATGAAATTTAAAGTCTTGCTTCCAAGACTTTATTTCATGATGTCATCTATGTGATGTACTTATTAAGAAACCTCACAATGGTTGGGGGTGTAATGAGTTCCCTATTATTCATTTCCAATGAGTATTCTCCACTAGAATAAATATTATTTATGATTTAATGACCTTACAATTTGGGTTATATCATTAGTGGTTTCTTCCCTAGTATCATTGGGGTTCGGAGAACGAATACCAATTCTCCTTTGATGAATTATTTTAGTCAAACCTTCTTATTAAAGGCTCACACAATATGATCCAGATGAACATTGAGGTTGGGAAGCATATACAACCCTTTCTCATCATATCATTCCAACTCATCTAGTCACTTCTATTATTGTTCATTATATGAGAATTATCTAAAGATAACTATTCAGAGTGAGGCAAATGGAATTAAAAGGGAAAAACTACCATAGAACCCCAAACCAAAGAATATCAGGCCGCATGTGTGACAATGATTGTAGTGGTACGGTAAGCTCATAAAGCATTAAAGGTATTTTTGACCAAGACCTTTTATCCTTTTTAACTATTCCATGGATAATATTTGAGAGAGTATTATGGAAGGCATATATAAGTATTTTTTTTTATTCATGATTGTGGATTGAATAGTTTTACTTAATGTTATATTCTTGATATACTATCTTCATCTTTTAAGAATAGAATTTGGTGTCATTGTTCACTAATATCATCTGAGGGGAATCAAATTTGATGAAAATATTGGACTTTATAATGTTGATGATATTATTTTTCTTTAAATAATTTAGGGGTATGTCCTTATCCCATTTGTAAAATATTTTTATATAAATAATAATGTATTTAAATATCTTAGTTGTAGTTATGGGATATAAACCTATAATGTTCATTCCTCATACAACAAACATATAGGAATACAAATCTATATGTAGATAATTTGGGGGATGATATATGAAAATTTCATGAATATAACATGTGTGAATCTTCCAAGTGAATTTCATGTAGTCCGGGATCATTATCTAATAGTAGTAACCAAGCCTCCTAATTTTGTGGGAGACTCTATTTCTATACTGGTGAGTGCTAAATGAGCTTGCATGGATATCTTCTATGATGTTGAACATTTCCCCCTCCATAATGAATTTGATGAGTAATCCATCACAGCCTCATTTATCGAGGTATCTATACTCATTTGGGACTTCCTAGGGGATTAAATGCATTTATTGATTTCAAATATGTTCTCTTTTTTCCCGATCTGATGGGAGGGTCTCATTTTAAAGGTAATTTATTAGGGGATCCATCCATACAAGGGTTGAAATATTCACATCATGCTCTGGGGAAGCGTTGCTCTCCTTGGTTTCCTTGATATCTAAAATGATTAATGGTTAGATTACCATTTGGTTGGTGATATTTAAAACTACCTCATTCTAATTAAGATCGGCTAGGACTATGGTTTTATTGGATAGTGTTTGAGCGATAATATTTTGTGATAAAGGGATGTGATGTAGTGTTGATTCAAAAGGGAATTATTCCATCAATCCCCTAATATAAATGATGATGGGGGACAATTATTCATTCTTAATTCCATAGTCACAATTAATATTTTTTTATTAATAACTCCATGTCCCCTTGGATATTTAGATTGGATATATGTAGCTACAAATCTAGCTCCAAATTGTTGATAAGGGTTTGATATTCTACTGCATTATTAATTCATCATTCAGACTGTGATAATGAATAAGAAAAAAACAACTTTCTCTAGGAAAATAATTAAATCCCTAGACTAAACTTTTTGATATTTGGGTTTTCCATTCTCCTTGCAATATTTATTTTAGAAGCACTATCAAAATATATCTCTCATATTAAAGGAGTGTCATGGGAATAGAAAATTTCTGCATCCAAATGTTTTGTGACCACAAGCATGTATTCTAGAGAATGATGTGTCACAATTAACGTGGATAGGGACTACCCTTTGACTCCATTCTATGACATGAATTGGATTTCATATTTTTATATGATAACCACCCATCGGTCTAAATTCCCAATTATCATATGGTTTTAGATAATTTATCTGAGTGGGTCAACATGAGATACTCGGTGGACTATAAGATGGTGAAAGTAAATCCTCATCGTTTTTACAAAAAATATGAATGTGATGGAGTTATTTATTATATTATAATATCACATGTCTATATATATAATCATCCACTAAGATAGTGGAGACTATTTTCATTTACCACATAGTTTTTCTAGGTGTGTAGAGAACCATGTGATCATTCTATGTTGGCCACATATAGGATAAGTGTATTTCCTTGTACTATCAACATCAATATTGGTGTATTATGTAGGCACTATTTGATCTTATTTATAGCCTCTTATAAGTCTACATCCCATCTTTATTTAACTTCATTATTCATTAATATAGTGAAGGGGAGAGATTTTCCAGGAAGGTTGGCTATGAAATGTATAATATAAGCGAGGTTCCCTTGGATCCCACTAAATTATTTAAGATTTTTAGGGGGTTTAATTTCAAGGATTCCACTAGAAGTTATTGGATCAACCTATATACCATGATGGGGGCCCACAAAGACATGGAATTTCTATAACATGATGATAAAGGAATAATTCATAGGATTTATCTTTAAGTTGTGATGATAAATTCTTTTAAATATTTTGTGATGATTTGAGAGGTGGTAACCACACTTTAGATATTTTACTACAATTTTACGAACAAAAAATTCCACAATTCCCTATAATAGGGTTTTAAATTTTTTCTTTATGTAACATTTTTGAGTATTACTAGCATTCTTTATTCTAAAGGGAATGGCCTAGTGTAAAAATATCCCATAATACATTTTGAAGGTAGTATATTCCTCACTATTAGAGACCATATTTATCTAAATATATCATTAATACCCATCTACAGAGGAAAGGGATTATAAGTAAATAGCTTCATCAATAAAAATTTTCATGATCGGTAATGGTAAATTATCCTTCGATCAGTCTCGATTAAGGTCTCTAAAATCAATACATTCCCTTGTTTTCCTGTTGTTTTCAGGTTGGGGATGATGTTGTAATGTCATTATGAGTACATTATTTATTAAGAAAAGGTGGATTTAGTCAGTTTTTAATCTTTTGATTCTATATTTGTAGCATGATATCACTGCATTCTTCTAGTTTCCAATATAAACCATCAATCATCATCAATAAATCCTAGGTGATGAGTAGCCCCATCGAAGTTCTGGTCAGAAACTCCTATATGGTTCAAATAGAAAAATTATCAATTCTAATTTAGAAATATAATACATTTCTCCTGAAAATAGAGTGGCATGGAGGAACTAATCTACTTAGGTCATTGGTCTTCTTCTATTACCATATTTTCCTTCCTAAGATCATTAATTTTCATAGAGATTCCTTTCTTAAATATGGGATGAGTGTTCCTAAGGCCATCCATTTTCTCTTTCATTTCTATATTCACGAATACATTTTTAGATATGGGGGAAATTAGGGGGAATCTTTGTCCCTTTAATGATACCAGAGTCTAGGATTGGAGACTTTGACATCCTAAAATTTCAGAGTTATTATAGAGAGATTCTAGAGATACTAGTCTTTTTTTATTCTACTATTGTAAATAAGATATTTATAGACATCCTGAGTTGGAAGTAATTACTTGGGTCCATTTTTAAATTTTATTAAGGGCGCAAGGGAATTATAATATTCTGATAAACCATTAGTTTGACTTCCCTTTGAAAAATCCTCTTCATCTGACATGATTTTATCACATGAACATGGTCTATTAATTTTTTTAGATCGCAAAATCATGTTGTGATTGATTTTACTACCTTAATTAGATTTATGGATGGTATATAATCACTATTTAGAAGCTCTATGTATTCATAATGAAAATTCTCAATCCATTGGGATTAGAAACATACACATCACCATCTATAAGTGGTTTCCTTCCCTCTCTCTCTCTCTCCCTCTTAGAATCATTTCCCAGCATATATGGACTCAAAAGACTCAAATGGTTTTCACTCACCATGAAGTATGCTAAGCTTCCCATCGATGGGGTATTTCAAGCACTAGTAAAATGTTGAAGGAACCACAACATGGATATGGATCAAGGTATTATGAGTAATACATTATATTTTGTGTCCTACGAGATAACAATAAAATCAACATTATATGTAAGATTCTAAAACTGGTCTTAATTTTCATCTTTCCAATAGGCCTTTTTCTAGCTCTCACCATACCTCTGAAAGTTTAGTTTTTTTAGAGACAAATCACCCCATTATATCCCAAGCATCGAGTAGTCTTTATTGAGATAATATTGATCCTGAAACCATTTATAATTGTATCCATTCAAATATTGATATTATTGAGTTTTCAAGAAACATACTGGGGTTTGATAAGTCCCTAGATAAATTATTATTTGTCCCGTTACATGGATGAGATGGTGGAATATCATTATGCTGATATTGTCTCTACTAAGTAATACTTGACTATAGTGACTTCTATCATAAACTTCTATTGGATACAAATGAACTCATTGCGTTCCTATATGAGTTCTTTTAAAATTTTTAGAGAATCTCGGACTAAGAGTTTGGTTGGTATAACAACTAACTATTTTAGAATGTTGTATTTTTATTCCATAGGTCTATGAATCCCGTGGTGGGGTTGATATTTATCATTAATATAGGATATTAGTTTAATGATGTAGAAAATATCGTTAATTGGGAATAGGTTGTGGGATAATCTATCATAAATGGTGTGGGTAGCACTAGACTACCCCTTTGTTTGGGATGAATAGATAATTGAACCCCCTCCAGTCGTTTTTTAAAATGAATAGGTTTTAAAGAAACTGAAGGGATCTAAGTAATCTTCATACTTCTATTATAATTTATATACAACTCTCCCAGGGGTTTGAGTCATGTATATATATTCTATGGTAATGTGACTAAAATATTTTGTTCGACCATTCCTATATAATCCCTTGTACCATCTTCTTATACATTATCAACCTCTTGTTCCCAGGATAGGTAGGAGGAACAAATTTTTAAAAGTTTTTTCATTATCAAAGAAGGGATATGTTAATTTAACTACACTAATAGAATAAAAAAATGATCTCTTCATCCAATGAGGTTTTTGTTTGGTGTGATGATTCCCATTCTCTGGACATAGAAGGAAAGAAATATTTCTAGATTCATCATTTGTGTGGGAGTTAGATATGACTCTTTTAATTTTTTATTTTACTATTTTATAATATTATTTCTACCTCCAAGATACATATTCGATGGAATGTCCTTATGCACTCAGATTATTACAGGTTTATGAGGCTACGCTCTTATGGTCAAATGAGCTTGCTAGACTATTTTTAATGTCACCCAATTATCAAACTTCTATCTATTCCCATCTGTAACATTGTTCTAGTAACCCACATCTACACTTTGGGTGGAAATAACATATGTTATGTTACATGTGTCTGGGCCTATCCTAGTATCACCTATCATGAATCAACCATGCTCAAGAGGATTTATTTGATAAAAAATGAGATATGGATTGTGCGACCTAGTCACCTATGAAAGGGGAAAAAGATATAGAGGTAACAGAGGCTGACCATATTAGGATTGTTGGTCTTTGGTAGCTTTAGGATGTTATTTTCTATAGCCACAAGTAAATAATGAAGAAATTATTCATTTTTTAAAGAATACTCGTTTTTCATTAGTTCCTAAAATCTTGAATCACCATAATCTCTCTTCACGTACGATCAAGGGAAATTTTCTACTACTTCCACTCGACAGGAGGTTCCAAGAGATTTGGGACCATCTGTGGTACTTGGATAAACAATACTGTTGATTTTAGCATAACAGCAGCAATGTCAGCCTTACCAATCCCTTTTTCCCTATTTAATGGGCGTGAAATGAGATTTGGCCTAAGTTTTTCAAATGGTGTCTTCTTGGAATTGTTCTATTTCTGATAACTAATGGAATCCACATGGTCATTTCACCAAGATCAAACATTATTTTCCTCATCACAAATAATCATAAATAAAATTCAACCAATTTCTCATAGGAGAGTGTGATACTATATTAATAGGCTAAATCCTTCCATTATGTGATAAAGCCTGAAACCATCTCATTTTCTCATTGGTTTGAAATTTCTGATGTAAAAAATCATGTATTTTATTATCATGGAGTAAAATTGATAAATGAATTCATAAATAATTCTTCTCAACCAAGGATGGATCCTTATGGATGGATTTTGTACTTAATAATGGATTCCCCCCATAAGAGTCTACATAAAACATCCCTATTTTTTCACCACCATCGAGTCTCAAGGGCCCATCATCAGGCTGTATCAATAAATTATGGGAAAGAAGTACTTTAATGGATCTCTCATTCCTCTAAAGGTCTATAATATAGGGTTTTTGAATTTTTTTTTAGGGGAAAGGTGACATCCACCAATTTAATTTATGGATTCCTTTCTGACTGCACAGGGGAATGCAGATCCTTCAGGACATCCATACAAGAAAATAGTGATTTAATGGGGTTTAGGAGTTCCTATGTATCTACTTATAGAACTACTCCTATGTATAGGGATTATAAAATGCTTCATGTGGTGGCCCCACGATTATATCCCTCTATTTTGTGACCTGTTCCATGACCGAAAGATCACCCTGATGGAAAAGTATTTGTCATCGTAATGGAGGAATTTCACGATCATTCTCAACATCATCATTTATGTAGACTAGTTACCATGAATAAAATCTTAAATAATTTTCAAATACCTCTATTTAATATGGATTATCAATTTATTTATGTGTTTGAAGAGGTATATACACTTCTGTTTGAAGGTGATACCAAGCGTGAATATTTACCCAGAGTGGTTCCTCATTGAGTTGTCTGAGAATCGGTATCTGGTTATTTTATTGTGATAATTATTCCTATATGGATGGGATTTCATATCATATTGGTCATGAGTGGGATATATCCATACATTTCCCATTATTCTTAACATAGTTCTATTAAGGAGGTAGAAACACTTCATTATGAGGTTCCATGTTTTGGCTCCTTCTCTGATTTTCCATATGTTCAACCTTCATTTTTGAATCCATAATGCCTACCTCTTGAGGTATATCATCCAATTTTCTTCACTATACATTTTTTTCATTGCCCAGGTAATTTTGGTATTGATGGTGACTAAGTTCGCAAAGAGATAAAATAAAAAATTAGCTACACTATCACATTCCACATAATAGGGGAGTTCTGTACTATTTTCCCCCTCTATTGAGGGTTTTATTAGGGTCATTTCATTGACACTGAATCATATTTGTCCATCTTTTCTTACAACTTTTATTGGGTCTAATTTACTATTCTCGATCCTCCCCCTATTTTGGTCTATGAATAGTGTCTTTATGCCCCAAATGAAAGAGGAAAGTCTCATAGTGGGTGGAATGGATGGGATAACAACCTTTGGTATTAACCTCCTAGTCTAGAAAAGTCGGATTCCTTCTAGGGTTATGATAATGAAAAAAATACCCATATCACTATGAGATTTGGTTCATTCAGGTCCATTATTTTTTCTTTCTAATCCCATCATTGGGGATTTGAGGACTCTTAGGATAATTATTGATATAAAAATAGTCCCATCCCTATGGATTATCTTGATCTATAATCTCTATTGATTTATTCAGGATCCTATTAGGTAGTGAGTAACCTAGTGGTGGTGATTAAGATAAAAATCTCTCCACCCTATGGGTTGGGATTTCTATTGGACTAATTTTATAGTGGATGATATTATGATCTTCCTGATTTGGTACAATCTCATTCACACGTGGGCCATCTGAAATGTCTTACCATAATGATATTCACTTCAAATAGAAATCCATAATAAAATCTATGACTTCATCTTCCATTTTAGATATGTGTTGTAATTTTTTAAGAGTCCTAGTTTAGGTGTGTCCAAGAGGCCTTCTCTCTCTGTTCAATACATTTTTTCATCCTCAAATCCAAATGATATTCTTTTTATTATCCAATTGTCCCTTTCATTACCCAATCCAATTATCTCTACTATAGATATGACATTGAAATATGAAATATCCAAGGATATTTTTTATCTTAAGAACAAGCTAATGTGAAATGCTCTATACACACCCCATCCTTCAATATGAATGTCAGTCAGGGCTTTGAAAATCAATCATTAGGGAAATTTTTTAATGTATAGAATAACTTGACATATATTTTTATGCCATTATGACCATGGGTCTCAGGCCATCATGAACATGTCCCTGTCTAGCTAAAAACAATGTTTATTTATGATCTTGATGTGATCCTCATATCCTTGATAATGGATGTGTTCATCATTAAATCACTAATGGATCTCCCACATATTCTAGCATAATTATGGAACAAAATACTCATATGCTTCATCTAGGAAGTCATATTCAAATGTAGATATTGAAAAAAAAACTGGTTGAAAGGGTATTTTTGGATAGCTCCTTCTATATATTTATTCCATATTCTTATTCATTAGAGTATTGTCCCTCCCCAGGTCTGACCATAGAGGTAATTTTTTTGGGTCTTCTACTATACGAGGAGAGGTTTTATTAGTTGATAGGGAACTATATACGGTTAACCCCAAAGTTTCAAGAACCTCTATATGTGAAGTTTTTTGGACAGGGGGA
This sequence comes from Viscum album, assembly GCA_963277665.1. Lineage (NCBI taxonomy): Eukaryota > Viridiplantae > Streptophyta > Magnoliopsida > Santalales > Viscaceae > Viscum > Viscum album. The sequence continues at coordinate 170,120,606 of OY728119.1, read as the reverse complement.
TGGTTTCCTTATCTGGGCGAGCTATAACCATGGGGAGGTTTCCAATGGCGGATGTTGGGAGTACTGTCCCTAAAATCCTTCTCTATACTACAAAAAAGATGTACTATTGATGTAGTTACCACACTTTTCTTCATTTAATGATTTTACATACCTTATACGTGTCGATAATAGTTTTTCATTGTATGGGTATGAGCCTGCTACTGATAATATTCTAGTGTATTATAATGAGACTCTAAATATTTGGAGAGTTTTGGGTCTATCTTTTGGGTCATTGTCATAATATTATAGTCAAACCTACATGAAGTGGGGATATGATCCCATTTCAAATATTCATTCCCCATCATAATATGATGATGGACCACTAGAATGGGATAAGGGGTATGATCATCCTCTTGTATAGACTTTTAAGGATGTAAGTGTGGTCTTCCATTACTGAGATTAAAGATATGTACATGTCTCCTATAAGATACTGGAATATTTTTGAGTAGGTTTACCAGTAGGAATATGAGCCCACCTTGATTTGATTTCTAGATTTTGTTGACAGACCTAGATTGGAGGAAGTGTATGAGTGCAGTCTTATGCATGTGGAATATGTCATTGTCCATAGTCGATTGGAATGTGTTCCTACCCTAATTAATTTACCAAACTACATAAGTGATCCCCAATAAAAATTAGAATACTAGCCCAGTGATTTGCCTCACCCTTTATTGGAATATGTTGATAATCCTCTTAGATGGGAGTAAGAATGTGGGATTTCTCTAGAATCTCCACCGATTCACATTGATCATGGTGTTATGGTTCTCTGGCTATTAGGATATACATATGATCTAATCCTTATATCTACATCATTTTCATGATATACTGATGGGGTTCATTTATTGTTGGAAGGATATAGTGGAACTTTAGTAGAATATGAATAGGAATATAGGCATGTTCATTATTGGTCACAAATATATACGGGAAAATGACATCAATTGAAGTGGGGATATAATACCACTCTTATGCTCCCTATGCTATTAGGATATTTCAATGGACTTCATTATCAAGAGATTAAATATGTTCATTTCTCATGCTTGATTCCAAAATATACTATAAAATATAATCTAGTCGAGAAGGGATATGATCCTATTTAATGGCCACCACAAGAATATAACAATGGGGGGTTCATCATTAGAAGTATAAATATGTCCCAAATCCCTTTGATATTAAACATTATATACTAGAAGATATCCCATTGTTAACTTGTCATGAATTTCCAAGGTGGTGACCTATTCGGTTGTACTCTCAAAAGGTAGTTAAGGAGCATTCGTAGGATGATTCTTGTAACAGTGGATAACAGGATCTCCCAAGATAGTTTATTAACCAATATATATCTATGATTGACTCCTTTTTCCACCTTCCTAATGTATGGAAGGTGTTTATTGTCACCCTTTGATGACATTCTTTAAAATTTGTTAGTAGTGTATACGGTTTCATTAAAGCTTTCCTCAAATTAGATGGGATTTTAGGATTCAATTTCTAGAGTCATCTACATGAATCCTTAAGGTTTTGGATCATACCACATTAGTGACATTTCTATACTATCACTTTCTCCAAAAAAAATTAAAGATGTCAGGTAAGTGATGTTTCTTTAGGACCCGCTAAGGTTATTGATATAGCTGATTTTTTAGAACATTTTCTTAATGATAAGATGATCTCAGGTTAAGGTGATTTTCGTGAGAGTAGTATCTATTATCAAAAATAAAATAAGGACCAAGGTATCCAATTAGTTCATCATCACAAGTAGGAAACATTCTCATTTAGTTATAAACAGGTAACACAATTTTTCAATCTTATTGTTAGTTTGACCATTTGTCTTGCATGGAATGTGCACGATGAAATTTCACATCTCATGGGAACCCCAATTACATTTTATTATTAATAGATTCAAATATATTTTTCCATTTCATTATTCCTAATATTATTTTATGAATATTTATTGTGAGGAACTCAGTATGGTTTCACAATCAATAATATGTATGGTATTTATCCACATAAACACCTAATGGTTCACATATCCATAATGAATTTAATCCTTCTTTCTAAAGGAAGACATTCATTTTGGGCTTCAAACCAAATGAAACTTAAAAAATTACATTGGTTGAGAGGATGGTAGGTTAGGATAACCAAAAACGTTTGGGGGATTAGTTTCTATTATGAGTCTCTATTATAGATTTAATATTTTTCTTTTTGAATCTTTCCCCTATCCTAATATGGGATTGGTCACCCAAATAAATCAATTAGACATTAAATCCCTAGACATACAAGACAATGTTCTATTAATGTTCTCCTCTGTATGTATCAAATATTATCTTTCTTGTTCACTTTTTTACTTAGTATTTGGTGTAGTATTGTGTTTCATTTTAAATTCATGTAACCAATTAATTAATAGTTTACTCTTGTCTTGGAAGGCTATTATAATTTCAATAATGGGAATAAAACTCTAGCAATAATCCTACATATCCTATCAGGATGTCATTCAAATCCCCATAGTTCATTTGACATTTTTTGTGTTCATATGATAGTACTATATCATAAAATTTAATGTTAAGTGGAGAGGACATGTATGAGGGAACATAGACATTGGGTATGGAGATCAGGCCTTAGTAAGTCATCTTATGTATCCTCTTTATAAAAGGAATTATAGATTTTATAGTTCAGTTTTTCCTTAACACTTTCATGGGTGGGGACAGATAGTTAATAATCAAAAGGTTTAATTACCCATTGTTTGTTAATATTTGAATTCATAGGTACCTTCAACAAGGTTTATTCCTAGGTAAAGATGTATTTATACCATACTATTACATGTGGCTCACACATTGAGGTTTCCCTAATTGGGGGGAATTTTATGATTCTAGTGATATGATCATTTCAAATCCCCAAAATCACATAAGTTATGCTCAATGTGATAAATAATAGATAACAATATATTGGTTTCACTATATATAGATGTGGAAATTATGCACTGAAGTGGCATAGATATATTGTTTGATATGGAGGTCAATCCTTATGAAGGAATACAACATATAATGTTTGGGAAAAAATTAGAGTCCTTATAGTTAAATTTGATTCCCTGATATGATGATGGATAAAGAATAATGTTACACCCACATGGGGTGGGTTTAAATAACTGAAGAAAATAAAATTTTAAGGTACATAAATTGAGGTAGTTTCCCAAGAAAGATATCCATCACTTTCCTCTAATAGATAGAGAGTGGATGCACCATGAGTGGTCGACTAAGCATTCAAGGGTGGCATGAACAAACCATAATACCAATTAGTTATAATTAGTCCCAATCCATAGTTCATAATTGACACTAACCATATGAAAGGGGAATGATTGACATAATATTTATGGTTGGGGTTCACAGGGCTCTAGGTTACATGCCCATGTATTCTTACTGGACAAGGTTGACATGTCTGGGGTGTCTTCCTGTAATGTCTAAGGATGTCTTCCTCGTATAGCCAACAAGTATGAGGATGTCTTACCAACATGTCTATGTTCTTTTCATGAACATAGATAAAACATATTGGGTATGTAATTTAATCAAATATAATATGAATGATGTTTGAAACAAGATCCAACAAGAATGGAAAAATATTTCTCATTTAACGAAATGACATGTCCCTGGTGGTTTCCTAAAATTATTTACATGTACATGGGTCTTTTCATGATTAATGATAATAATTCAGAAATAAATTCCATGAAAAGGGATGAAATTTGAATGGTTATTCACTTCATCAAAGTTGTCATGTCGTGTGCCTTTAATTGGAACTTTTCCAACATGACTGAAGGTTGTCGCATGATCAAGATGACATGACCATAGTACATCACATGATCTAACTGAAATGATCCAGAGCTTCTTGTATACTTACTGAGATTTTCAAGGGGTGTCATGTAAACCTAACTGAAATTCTTGGGGTGTGTCATGGGATCCAATATGACATGTTGATGGTGTATTCCCAGGATCAAGGAACTAATCACGAGAATCTCAAAATTCATTCACATTAAAAATCATATCATTCTTCACATGATGATTCCATAAATTTCAATATTAATCAAGTAAAAATCCCAATATTTTTTAGGAATTTTTATATTAAGGAATCATGTGATAATGCTAATGTGTCAAAGTCCCTTCACATGATTTGGATGACATTTCTATTATCCTTCATGTGATAATTTCATTGATCACATTAAGTTCATACACTTATCATGTAACCTCTTAATTTACTCCCCAGATATTATCTGGTGGAATAATCTAGAGATCGTGAAGTCCTTCACTCAAAGAATTCCTCTCTCACATCCATTTTCATATATTATATGTATTAAGGATGTAATTTATAGACATAAACACCATATATCTATTCAAATTTCTATGATTTTTAAGTCTTATATCTCATATTTGAGTTAGTATAGGGATTTCTTTCATACGTGCATTATGTGATCCCCTCAAATATCATCAATATGTTATCTTCACATCATGTGATAAACAGTGATCATGTTTTCACTCCTACATTTCCATATATATTAATCAGATGTCTTTCGAAATTTTTTTCACATGATCAATCCATTATTCTAATAAACATTCCTCATAATCGAATCCATATGTCAAATATCTCTCACATGATTGAGTTAAGATATCGTAGGGACTTTTCAATATTAGGATGACATTTTTTGGGGGGTCCTTTGTGAGACCATGATGGAATATTTGGGGCCTCATATGATCATTCTGGATTGTCATAGGGCCTTCTCAAAATTAGTGAACTAATCACATGAAGTGCATACCCCCTTCATGTGAAAAATGGAAAAATCAATTAGCATACAGATCCCATTGTTTTATATTTTATTGTATAAATCATATGGTTTTATCCCATTTATTGTTTTTAAAGGAATTTCATGATCAAATGATCTTGTCTAAATACTATTTATATATAAATATATTTTTCTAATATGATTCACATGATCATTAACAGAACATATGAGGAACAAAACCATGTTTCATGAAAATTAACAAAACCCCATTTTCATTAATATTTTGTATTTTTTAGTTTCTATTTTATGAATGGATTGGGAGAGTAATATTCTATGTTATATGAACAAAAAGACTCATTTTAGGGACTTCTGATGACTAAGTGGGAAATATAATAGACCATTGTATGATCGAGAGAGAGTTCTTGTGAGAGGGTCTTCCTATGATTATGAATAGATCATGAAAATCGCATGACTCCTTCATGTATTGTTCTTATCATTATGTGATCGTGATTCTAATTTATGTTCACGTGGTCAGAGTGAACCAAGTAATTAATCTCAATATATACATTTTTCTCCTTTATTTCCTTTTTAGAGAAAATAATACATACTCATTGGGTATTTATTTGATCCTAAGATTGATGATTCTCATTTGGATGGTGTTAAAAAATATATACACTTATTTATAGTATACTATCATCGCCTTTTTATTTTTTCCAATAAATTATCATCCAATCCATCTCATATTGACCTTTTCATATAATGTTTCCATACCAATGTAAGGGTTCATATTTGTTCGTCTTCATCTCCAATTACAGTTATTTTTTATAATAACTTTGCAATTTCCTTTAATATGATAATATTAATCTCTCAATAGAATATTATATTCTTTTTTTACATTTTTAACATGATATATAATTCATTCATACTCATTAATCACTTATTCCATAGTCGGTGACATGCCAAGGTATGGATCCTTTCTCTCTCCCTCTCCCTCTCTCTCTTTAATTCATATTTCAATTCACATTATCTTATCCTTTTCAATTTCCATGTTCATGTTCAAATATTATTGTAATATTGTTTGAATTGATGTCAATATGATATACAATATATGTGATACCTAATTTCACTCACATTATCATCTATTCAAAATGTTTTCAAATACAGAAAATCCCCTAAGAGGCACAAAATTCTATATTCTTCCATCACAAAAATCCATATGTATAACATGTATTCGTGGTATTATAGATACTTTATTTCTAATAAGGGTATTTTACAAGGATTTATTATTTGGATGTATCTGGTGGTGCTGATATTGAATCAAAAGTGGATTAAGCTTGATTTTTTCATAGGTTCACCTCTTCAATCAAATCATGCCAATATAGAGGTTTCTCCTTAGAGAGATTTTATATCCCAAATGTGTATAAAATATATTTGATTTCATGTTTTCAGTTTCATAGAGAATTTATATATAAATTAATTGGTCGCATACCATTAATACTATAAGTATTCAACTATTTTAACACATTTATCATCTTAATTATTTTATTTACATGTTAATTATAATTCCACATTCATCAGTTAATAGGGGTAGTTATTTGAAAATTGTAAGTCCCTAATTGTTATTAATAAGATTCAAGGAAATTTATTTTGATATCCATGTAATCCCATTGTTAGATATAATCTATGGTCTTTACCTCATAAGAACTAGTCTTATACAATGTGAGTTCCATGTACATAAATTTTCTGAATAAATAGTATTAACCAATATAGACCCATAATTCAATTGACAAATAGAATCTATTGAATTAAGAATATATCAATTTAACCTATATAGTGTGAATACCCTATATGTTTTTAAGGAAATTTGTTAAAAGATACTTATAATTAATTTGATTGGGGAAATATTGGCATTCCATATACATATTATTTCTATATAGATTATTATTTATTATTGATCCATCTTTATGGTAGGGGTTCCTTTGGTGAAAATATATATTACACTATTTACTGTTTCCTTTTATAAGATTAATGCATTGGGATTATTATGTAATGAGCAGGGCCAAGAATTGCATTTTCCTTTGATATATTGATGTGTATCGTGTGATAAATTTGATTGGGTACTTGGTTAATGACTATCCATTTTTGTTTGTTCTCTTAGAACATTTCCTTGATTGTATGTTTATGATGTTAGACATTATTCACTCCATCATTATGAAATCATTTTTTATTATCTATATAAATTTTTATTTCCATTTTCTTGACATCAATAATGTATGTTATTCTTATGTATTTATATTTCATGAATTATTTATTTATTAATTTTATATTTTCTATGTTATTATTATTCCATATTATCATCTATAATACAATATCCTTTTCTTAGAATCTAAGATCAACTATTTTTAATGTTTCCCCATTTCCCTAGGTAATTATGTAGAGTATTGTGTGTGAATAAATCTATGTATAATATTATGGAATAACAATTTCTAGTCAAATGATGTAATATGTCATGTTTTAATGTAATATTTATAAATATATTTTCTTAATTAATACTAAACCTTAATCATTATATCACAATATTATTTTCTTTTTTATTACCATTTAATAGATTAAAAAACTAGATTTGGCTGACTAGGGAAAAGGAATTACGTGAAAGCTAATCAGAACTAAGGTAAATACCAGATTAATTTTACTAGTCACCAATAAAAATAATACCCCAATTAAATCAAATGAAAGAAGATTAAAATCCAGATCTGGAATTAAGAAAACCCTAAATAAATCACTATGCAATAAGACTCCACCAAAATATCAAACACCTACTAATAAAGCACTCACATTAGAATCGGTTAACCTATACAAGAGGAAACTAGGGAATTTGAATTGATTTCACTATGAATTCCGAGAACTCCCAATTCAGGATACACATCTACAATAATGATATTTGAAAAAAAATGGAGTTAAGAGGAAGAGGGAGGATTAAATATAAAGTTTTCTTGGGAAATCACCCTTTAATCCACCTTGGATCATGAGACAAGAATATACAAAATATGGAAACCATGGAGAGGCCTAAAGGCCTCTTAAATGAGAAAGATATAAATGGGTTTGATGTACCCTAAAAAAGTGTTAAGAGGGGGGGTTAAAATTACAAAAGTGATTCCATATTTAAAAAATTTATCTTGACCACCACATACCTAGTCTGGTATTATCATGTACTTGGTGGAACCTCGAGGTTCCCAATGGCTTTTCCCTTCACATTGTGTTCCCTTTATAGCCCTATAAAAACTCAAAGCCACATGTAGTCTTAGTGATATTAGTTTCTCCTATGAAAACATTCTTGAACCCTCCAAAAAAACTCTAAAACATTTAAAAACATAACAAAACTCATAAATTATTGTATTAACACCTCTGTTCTGATAACTGTGTCCCCAAAATAAAAACAACTACCCAACTAGGATAAAAATATTGAAATTCCTCATACTTAAATAACATGTTTTTTCTTAAAATATATAATGACAAAGTAATAGTTTGTTGAAATTATTAATATCATAATACATTATTGTGATCTTACCATGCAGTTCCACCAAATAATAAACTAGGTTAGACCCTTAACTGAGATTGTTTCTTATCTTGTGGTTTTATAAGTTATCCTACTAATTCTTGATTGTCTTAGTAATACACAACCAGGGTCACCAATAATAATTCTCACCCAACTCAATAATTTTATATAGTATAATGTGTACCACAAAATATAGAATGTTCCAATGAAAACTAGCACTCACCAGTTAGTACACACAACATTAACTTATAGGATCCTACTAGAAACCCATTATCATAACCCCATAATATCTATATTCAGACTCATTCATCTGCATATTTAATATTGAACTAATGTTAAGGTGAGATAATGAAAACCACATTGTTTATCTAATCATATATCTAGCTAAATAATTGATAGGCCATATTCGAGAAAAATACTATTATGTGTTGATTTCACAATGAATGGTAGTCCCATAAAAAATAACATAAAAATAAAAAATTAAACAACTAAATTGATCCCTTTTTCCATAATTGATTCAATAATATAAAACATCATTATAATAACGGTGTCATAATCATATTACAAGTCATAGTTATCATATGTTTAGGGTACTTATGTTGATGTGGTCTCATGGAAATATCACAGAGAAAATATTCCATATGGATCTCAGTACATTTCAGGAAATTATATTCTCTAGAGTATCAACACTCTAAAACATTAAAATAATAAAAATGAACACTCACTATACCTATTAATATTGTAAAATAAACAAACTATAATAAAATCCTCTACAATCAATCAATTTGGTCAATGACACATTAAACTAGTGTTGATTATGTTTCAATTATCCTTTTAGGGTTATATAGTGAAATATTGAATATTATAAAACAATAATAGAACCCCACATGATGTACACTACCATATTATAATACCAAAGAAAGGTGTGAGTTTTATTACAGCATATGTCAAATTGTATTAGGCTTCCCAACTCAGAATTCTATGGAAATATTTTCTCGACTCATAATAATTATTGATGGTTTATAGGTAAATGAACCATTAGATGTTTTACCTTTCCTTTAGAAGAAATTAGGTCCTCAAAATTATATTTCATTTTAAATTAATAAGCTAAAAGGATAATTATACACTTACTCAAGGTATTGGGTCTTATTGGAATCATATTGATCTATGTAATTTACAGAATGTTATGAAGTCTGCATTCACAAATGTTCATGTCTAAAATAGTATTCAAGTGAAAATGTTTTCATTTGATCTCCAAACTACCTAGAATAATAAATTATTATATTTTACTCAAGAAAAAAAACATCATAGTAATATGAAAATTTTATTGGCCTAATTCATTATCAATTTCAAAGTTATAATTTTTAAATTATTAAAAATGTACATTAAATAATAAATAAGGGCCTCTAAAATCTCACCATAATGATCTACATATAAAATGAGTAAAATAAACTCTATTTTCTTTCAAAATAGAAATTAGATAGAAAATAAATTTTTCCCTTAAAATTTTGACAAAATGGGGGGATAGTGTAAGCTATATCATACATCATAATGTGACCACATGGTAGATTGAGGATGAAACAATAACATGAGCTTCATATTCCCCATCTTGTGTGTCTTCATCTATGTCAGGCCCGATTAACCTCACCATCTCGACTCGTAGATCATCCCACTTTGATGTTCCAGGATTAGAAATACTCATTCGGATCATCCTACTATCAATATAGTCACCAAAGCATCATATTTGGTCACACTATAACTACCTCATCCTATTTAACTGGATTCACATTTCCCAACTAATCATCCCTATTGGGTTTGACCATTATTTCTCAATCCCACTATAACTTTTTGGAGTGATCTGGGCCTTTTACACATAATATTACATTATTTTTAAAATAAATATCTATAAATACAAAAAGGATCATAGGAACTAGTTTATTTATAATACTAGGTTTTTAATAAATAAAAATCAATCTAAAATATTAAATCTATATTTTACTATCCATAACGAGGTACTAAAATGTTTTAGTATAACCTAGGGAATACATAAAAGAAAGGGGTGAGATGAAATCCCAATAATGGAATAAAAATTATAATGAAACATAAAATGAGATTCAAATGTATAACTTGAAATCATAAAATAGAAGGATCATGATTATTCACATGGAATCAAAAAATAATTTAAAAGGTATTATAAGATCATAGAAACATATGAAATGTGGAAGAAATAAAAACATAACATAAAATGACTCAAGGATAACTGTCTATATAATATAAAATGTTGGAATTCATTACCCCCAATACCATATATAATGTTCCATGAGAAAAAAAATCTTTACCCAATTCAATGGATCACTATCTAGGCGCACCCATTATAACAAGTACATGCTTATGCACGCTACAAATGGAAATACATTTATATATACTTTTCATTTTATGTGTTTATGAAAAATGAATCACATCGATTCATAGAGGTGGTAATCAACATATGCGCATGAATGATGTTAAAATATTTTAATAGATGGAATGGTAATAAACAATATGTTGTATTAAATTTATATAATGATAAATATTCCATAAATATCAAATATATCATATAAATCCATCATCATATACATTGATGAGAGGCCATGATGAATAATGAATTACATCGGTTCTCGAGGCGGTAGTCCCCCGTACCCACGAATGATGGTCTCATTTCCCAATTGATGTAAGTAGATTTAAATGTAGGTTTTTCCATTAAAATAATAAAATATTAGAATTTTTTTGATACATATTCTTTTATATCATCACATTTGAATAATATTTTATATAAGTTGAATACGAAAGAAAACAAAATGCTCAGTTAATAACAACACCACTTCTTTAGAAAACCTCTTTATGTTTTCACCAAAATCATACTTGATATGGTTTTATAATACAAATAATTAAAATACTAAATTATAATTGATTTAATTAAGTTATTTTAGTAGTAATTTTATGAATGATAAATCTTTTCATGTGTGAAAAAAAGGGAATAGTGGGTTCTCTTTTATAAGTGAGAAGTTGTAGTATTTTTGTTTGTAACCCAATATATTTAATAGTAAGAATTAAACATAAAATTTTTCAAACATTGATAAATAATATATTATAGAGAATATATGGTCGATACACACATAAAACACTAAAAAAGAAACATGTTTTAATCATTTTATTCCTTTAACATTTATTATTACTCACTTTTACAATTATAGTTTTCACCACAGTAACTAATTTTTACATAGGTAATTCATCCTTTTAGACAATGAAATTGATCCATATTATATAATTCAGACCAAATGATTATAAATATTATACTTCATTCTTCAAATAAAAATCATGTGTGTTTGTGAAATTAATTTTAACATAATTTCATGTAATGTGGAAAACCATGTCTTAACTATAACAGTAGTTATTAATTTTTACTTCATTTACAATTCATTATGATAAAAAATTATGATGAATTTTTAACCAAATATTAATTATTATGATTATAAATATTTAATTATATTTATTAAAATAAATACACATAATTATCAATTATAAATTAAAAAATAAAAACCTAAAATTTGTCGAAATATTGTTTTTTCAAAAAATGAATTTTTCAAGCATAAGATGATCTTATATTAACTATATGGTTAGTAACAAAAAAATATATGAATTAAAATTAATATAAATATATTTAAAATATTTAAATTTCTTCTAATTATTTTATTACTAGGGATTATTTTTAATGATTAATATGGATAAACTTCATGTACTTAAAAATAGTTTGTAAAAAATTGTCTTTTAAGAATAAAAAAAAACTTATACAAAAATAATGAAAATTAAAGATCCAAATAATATTAACTTATATTATTATAAATAAAATATTTCATATGTCACTTTAAGACTAAATATGAAATAAATTGGTAATATTATATTAACTTGTTTAATTAAAATAAATGAAAGTATTTGAAAAATCGATAATTTTCACTATTCACTGAAAAAATAATAATTCTAGAAAAATTCCAAAACAACAATCTATATTATCTAAGTTGTGTTTATTTAAAAAATAATGTTTTTTATCAAATAACTTTTATAAAATTTTCATAAATTTATTTTAATATTTTCTCACAAAAAATAATAAAAATCAATTTTAAAGAAAACATATTTTTTGTAGAATGAAATGTCTTTATTTAAAATTGAGTGATTATTTATGTGGAATTTATCTATAAATTAACATTTATTATGACCTTTATATATATTTCAAAAATAATTTAATCATATTCAAACCCAATAATTTTAATGTCTAGTATATAACAATTGCATTTAAATAATGCTGGTTCATTTAGGCTTAGTGTTGCATGTAGTATATTCTATAAAACATAGTTTTATTATTAAAATTCATGATTTATTACATTATTCCATACTTTAATTATAAATTATTTTTATTACATAATATAGTGAATATAGTTGAGGATAATTATGCTTCATGGCTTTATCTGGTTCCCAGTTTGCCTCTTCATATTTGTGGTCCTACCATATATCATTTACCAGGTAAATTTAATTTTTGCATAAACATTTATCTCAATTGTCCAAGATCTTCATAATTTAATCCTCATATGAGGGGATATATTCTATTTGTATCATCTCTAAATTCATTACATGTAATTTATCTTGCTTTTACATACTCTAGATGGTTTTATTGAATACATTGTGTACTTGAGAATGTGTTTGTGGGAGTGCTACCCAATAATCCATTGCTCTGATGTAATCAAGAATATAGAAGGGGACAATGTACCCAGGGAAAATATTTTTTGTCTTCACAAATCACATTAATCTCTTACATATAGATATGCATAGAAGCACATTTTCTCTATCTGCATACTCCAAGTTTCATCAATGATTTTCACCATACATCTACTATCGACTATGGGTAATCCTGAAGTGTTACTGAATGGTCTTGAACTTTTAAACTACTTCCTCATCTATTTTTTAAAAAAAACATAAATTAATCAACTTCATGCAAACTCATTGTTGTTCTATATAACTACCCATGAAGGATTTCATATGTATATTTATGGATACTTGTGTGAGAGATATTATTATATGATAACTTGACCAGAGGAATATATTTATCCTATACTCCAATGAAGTCTATTGAGAATGATCTCAACATGTATTCCAATATCTTAATATTTTACTATTAGTGGACATCTATTTGGGTATGATAATTTTTATTTAATTTCAACTCAGTATTTAAAGAAAGTTTTAGGATCTTATTGAACTTGGATGTAAATATCAAATCGTGATCAAATACAATTGATAACAGTGTTCCAAGAAGCCTCACCTACTATATGATATATATACATACAATTTTATCGAGATAAAAGTCCTATTGAATTTTAATCAATTAATTATTATTTCTAATACAATCCACCATATCCCTTAGGCCATTATTTCCTCATGATATATTTGGAAGACTAGTGAATAATTTCATGGTAATGTTTTTCCATTTCTATGTAGGTATGGGTAATAATTGTATCATACCATTAGATTTTATTGTTTAATCCTTAAATTTATAACATTCCCAAAAATTGTATGTATATTTTATGATCTCATTATTCATATATTCCCATAAATAGTTCTCCAGAATGTCATGATAAATCTTTAGTCTACCTGTGATGATGGAGAAGGTCAATCTATGTGTATCATTTAATAACTCTTTCTTTATCTTCAGATGTGATGGTACACATAGTCATCACCCAAATCTTACAACTCCTTCTTAATCAATTTTCAACTCTATGAATTTCCCTTTTCATAAATCATCCACCATATTTTTAATTTCCATGCCATATTTTTAAGAATCTATTGTCTTTTTTAAAATGGATGGTTCGGTAATAATTTGAGAAAAGATTGAAGATTTTTATTCCTTAATGATTCCCATATTCAGTCATTACATGCGTAAGATGATTGGATCCTTTTAAATTATCATCTCTGATATGGTTTTTATGTCCTTCCTACTTAGAGTATCTACTAGTTTTTTTTTTCTTTCCCAAGATAGTAATGTATTGATAATCCATATTCCTTGATTACTGCTAACTATATTCATTAGATCTTGTTAATATTCTTATATGATAATATATATTTGTGGATATTATAATCTATATATATTTCAAACATCTCCCCATATATACAAGGTCACTATATTTTCAATGATAATATAATAGGAGGCATCTCTAGATCATGTGTTGGAAACTTTGGTTCATGAACTTTCTACAATCATGAGGCATACACTATCAAATTATCATTCTACATCAGTACACAGCCAAAACCCTTATTTACAACATCATTATATATCATGAAATTTCCCCACATGAGGGAAACATGAGTAATGTTTTCGGGATAATTCTCATTTTCAAATCCTTAATGATATCTACACATTTACTAGTCTTGAAAGAATTTACCCCCTTCAAAGATACCATGGTTAGTGGGTTTGAAAATCATGATATGTTTCTCACAAATCCTTGATAATATCTATCTAGTACAATGAAACTATGGATCTCTATTACCAATGTTGATTTGGACCACTCCTCAATTTTATTTTTATTACAAGGGTCCACAGATAACCCTTTACTAGTGATAATACACCCCAATCATGATACTTCCTTTATCCAGAACTCATATTTACTATACTTTTAATGTATATTCTCTTTTCTCAAACCCTTTAGAATATTATTCAAATACACCTCATAAACCTCCCTTATTCTAGAGTATATTAGAATATCATCTATAAATACAACAAAAAACTTCAATAACATCTATAAATACACTATTATCTATGTATATTAATATTCCTAGAGAATTGGTGAATCCAAAATGAATCACTATGAAATAATAGTTTCCATACCTTATTCAAAATTAATTTCTAGGAATATATTCCATCTTTAGTTTTAATTTGTAATATTCTGACCAAATATCCTAATTATGGAAATACTAGGACCCATGTAGTTGATTAAAAAAGTATTATATCTATGGAAGGGGATACTTGTTCTTTATCATGATTTTTTGGGTTCAAGATAATCAATGAAGGGGAAAATTAAACATACCTTCTTCTTAAAAAATATGACCACCACACACCACTCAGAAGCACTCATACATATAGAACACATCTCTAGATTCTATTTTAACTACTTTTTCAAATCCTCCAACTCAATGGTGACTAGTAAGTAAGGATTATTTGATATAGGAAAAGATATAGGTATAATATTGATTGACAACTCAACCTATCATTCAAGAGGAAGACCAAAAAACTCATTAGAAAATACATTATTATAATCCCTCTCAATGGTCATGTATTCTAGCATGATTATCACCTATCTCTCAATCATTTGGGAAATATATGACTATTCATAAGTAAAAAATATACATGCTTAAAAAGTAGATTCTAGTTGAGATCCATTCTTATTTTTATAAATTTATATAATCATAAGATGAATTGGGAAATGAAGAGTGATCTATCTCTCTCTCTATAGTTGATGTTTTATTTATATAAGTATAGTCAATCCATTAAAAATATATAATCAAAATCCACTAATTTAATTAGGATGATATTTTATGGATGATTCACTATTACAAATTTATTATTTAGAAACAGTTTTTTAGTGATGATTTACTAAATCACCACCAAAAAAATAAATGATTTCATAGTGGTTCTTTAAAAACATCCATGAAATATCAATTTTTTATTAAATAAGTAACATCTACCCCACACCCCCTCCACCATAAACTTGATCCCTAGAACCATCGTGCTTCCCCTGTATATCGTGCTCAAGTATCTCCCAATCCCTTTGATCATGAGACACCTGAGCTCGCACCAGCGCTATGGTCATAAACCCCAAGAGATCCTCCACCTCATTCTCTCAATTTCTTAAAAGTTATTTTAAGTGGGTTATTTTTATTTTTGGTTTTATTTATCCCTATAAAATTTCTTCTAACCACTTCCACATTCATTATTCTATCTTTATCATTTTATTTTTATCTCAATATGGTCCCAGTGACCAAAGATAAATTTTAACATGATTTTTAATTTCATAATTTTTATATTTTTTCCCTCATGATATTTAGGGTCCTCTTACCTTTCTTTAGGTAGAGTAACATAAACATTTGTAATGGAGATAGGTTTGTGGTAAGTGGTATGTTTCATATCTCTTTAAATCTGAAAAGATAATATTTTAATGCTTTTTAAGGCTTGTTAGGTGCATCAAAGAACTGGTATCAAGTATAAATAATATTTTTATAAAAGGAATTTTTTTATATTTTTAATTTTATTAAATTAAATAAAGGATTATGGTTTGTTTTTAATGTATTGGTTTCATTAAATCTATCCACCCCAAGTGGTAATAAAAATTCCTAGTCGGATCTTTTATATTTTTTTATTAATTAAAAATAATGTTTATGTTCTCCAAAATAAATTCTAGAAATTACTATAAGGGTAATTTGTGTTCTTGGTCTTTAATAGTAAATGTATGTCACTAAAATGATCATGTAATTTTTTCAATCATGTATATAGGTTTTGAAATATAGTCAATTAAATTGTTTTTTGTAATAAATATCCATCGTTCTCATCAGTTATATTCTACCTCCCTCCATTAAAAATAGTTTCCCATTATTTTAAACTTTTTATTATTACTTATAAAATAAAATCTTGTATTGAAAACCAATGGTATTTACAATAATAATAATTAAAACAAGAATCCCAATGGCACATCAATGACATTATATGTTAAAGAGGCATCAGTCTCCTCCTTTGTATTTTTAATCAAAACCATTATTCTAATATCATATATTATATCTCTATGATCATTTAAATAAGAAAGTATCTATGTATTTTTAATATAAAACTCTTTGATTTTATATGCCTTTATTTTTTATTTTTTATTTCCATGTGTTAGTCTGATCAATTGAATAAATATAGATCAAGTGATAGCAGGCATATACTAATCATGAGATAAGAATATCTCTTTGTGTGACCAATAAGGTGGGATCATAGGGAATTTTATTTAAGATGATCCCCCTTGTATGGGGGATTGGTTTCCAAAGGATTTAAGACCAAATATAGAATGAACTATAGTATAGTTGTCCTATGATGTATAATGTTTATTTTAGAATGTAATTTTCTTGTTTACTCTTATTAAAGGATCATTTGTGGTGTTTAATCACCATCATTGTTTAACTAATCCATATGAGATCTTGAGTTTTTAAGATCTAAGAAAGGATTCTTGATTTCAATGATGAATATAGAAGAAGGAAAGATAAAGACCAATCCTTTTTATAGATGTAACATTATATTATAGATATTATCAATAAAATGTAATAAATATCATAAAAATATCCTCTTGTCACTTCTTGTTGTTAAAGTAACAGTAATAGACAAGATTGGTTGAAAGATACTGGATCAGTTGCTTCAGGGATTTCTGAGGGCCTAATGTGGTACCATTGGGATATTATAACACCATAACATGGTTCGAAACAATAATGTAAAAAAAATAAATCATCAAAAACATCATAGTACAAGGAAGGAACACATTAGTAGATCATGGTATATTATAAAAGGAAGTCTATTAATGGTTAAAACCCATATAATCCATAAAAATAACAACCCACTAGGATAATTAGCCAAAAATAGAGAATATAAAAATACTTGAAAATGGATATATTATATCTCAAAGATGAACCTCATCCAATCTTAGGAAACCATCTAATATACCATATATGATCATGAAAAAATCGACATCAACCACATCCTTGAACTTGATCCTACAATAAATATTTCATAGCTAATTGGGTACCAATGTGCATTGGTGTCCCCTATATATATATATATATCTTATCTATCACATGGTTCTACATCATTTAACTTCCTTTAAAGAGGCATCTCTTTCCATTAAAAGTGATTTTATGAAAAAAGTTATATTTTTAATTTTTGTCAATTTTTGGTTTGATAAATGAATTTTAATGAAAATTTTAAATGTAGTTTTCAAATGGTATTAAAATGTATTGGCTTATGAATCTCTTTATTAATGACCGATTGACAAATTATCAAAATTCTTTTATACTATCCATGATTAATTTTTATTTCTCTATGACTTTTTTAGTACTTATTAGTGTCTTCATATAACTACATAGTATTTGATTTTTTTCACTTCTATTTATCTCTTTTCATACTTAGTAATACTCATGTGTTTTGATTTTTTTAATAAACTATAGGCACATTGTCATATATATGGAAAAAAGTTGGATCACATTACTGAGGAACACACCTTAGTATGATAAGGATTTATAGGAGTTTTTAAATTTTTAAATTTACAAATAATCGATTGATGGGATATTAAGATATCCATTTCCTAAATGTAAATTTAGAAGATGGTTGAATAGTGATGAAATTTATGAACACTTAATATTGAAATAATTACCTGCTCAATATGTGTGTTGGATGTGGAATGAAGAATCGTACATGCTAGAAAGTTTGTGCACTAATTTCAATCGACAGAATGATCTCATAAATTCATAAAAATGGAAAATGAAATGAAAAAACAGATAAATTATGCATTCAAAGTTCAATGAAAACCACATCAACATCAAAAAAATATCATAAAATCTAGTTGAGGGTGCTATAAATAGAAACATTACAAGTGATGTTTTGGAACTATAGAACAACCAGATATATCTTGTAACATATCATTGGATCAACCTCTTGATTATATGGAGGCTAATGTAGGAGAGTACTTCACTGAGTATAAAAATGTGTCTCATAGTTTTGTTGACTATGAAAATTAAAAGATTTATGCTGGATGATTGAAATATTCAAAAATAAAAATTTATGCTGATGTTGTACCATATCAAATACCTATGTGTAATTACAAATAAGTAGACGTCCATGATATAGAAATTTTTTTCTGATTCATTTTCAAAAGCTAAGATCTATGATTCTTTTTATAATATTAATAATGTCATTAAGAATATTGGTCTTAATTATAAAAAAGATTCATTTTTTCCAATGATTGTATGCTTTATTGGGGAGACGATTCAAACAAATAAGAATGTAAAAATGTTATTATTCTAGATGGAAGTTAATGGGTGATGTTGTAAGTTTTAATCAATATACTACTATGAATAATAAGAAAAGGAACACACATACAATGGTTTTGTGAAATTTTCTGGTAAATCCTCCATTTATAATTTTATTCATATAATCAAAAACCATTGAGCACAAAAAATGGTAGTCTATAAATAATAGTAATAATGGGTTAATGAAACATCCAATAAGTTAAAAATCATGGAAGAAATTTGATTCATTACACCCATATTTATCATCTGATCCTAGGAATGTGATATTAGTATTAGATGATGGTGGATTCAAACCATTTGGTACTTTTATCACATGTTGTAGAATTTGGAGAGTTTTTTTGATACTTTACAATATGACACTTTGTATATGTATGAAAAAAAATCATTTATCATTTTGATGATTATTCCTATAATAAATTTCCAGGAAATGATATTGATTCATACATGCAACCTCAAATTGAATAATTATAGGAGTTATAGAGAAATGTTGTAGATACATGTGATGCATATTCTAGAAGAATGTTAAAAATGAATGCTACTTTAATGGGGACCATTAGTTACTTCCCTAGACTTGTTAATTTCTCTAGTTGGAATACTTAAACAAGTTTGGATTGTCAAGTTTGTATCATTTATTTTCTACCTGAATGACTACCTCATAGTAAAAAAGGTTCTTATTGTGTCATTGAATATTTTTCAATGCATCTCACAGATTACAGTTGAAAAAGTTTAAATTCAAGGGCTCTATTAATCTTATAACACCTCTAAATTTGATTATGGGTTATAAAATATTGGAAGAAATAGGAAATGCTGAAACCGAATTTGGGATGTTTCATCTTTTTAATGATACTTGGAAACAATTTTCATCATTTGGTGAAATCATAATGCAACAATAACATAAAAAATTATATTATTCAAACTTATATATTAGGAATTTAATGTTTTATGTGATAATATTGATGTTATTCATATTGAGAAGAATGTTTTTGATAGTTTTATCTTTACATTTCTTAATGAGTATGGAAAATCGAAGGACCATATTAATTCTTGGAAGGACTTACAAACAATGAACATAAATTGTTATCTCTAGCCAAATGAGAATGGAATGTATGATCCATAAATTTTTTCAATGAAAAATAGGTATAAAGATACATTACTTTGAATTTTAAAAACATTTGAAGGTTTCATATGGGTATTAATGAATCATATCAAGGTGTGTTGACTTAAAGATTTGTAGTTTAAATGGATTGATAAGTCACGATTTACCTATTTTTAGCATCATTTACTACCATTGGAATTGTGTACATTATTACATGAAAATGTTACTACTGTAGTACTCTAATTTTAAAAATTCTTCATAAATCTATATGAAAAAAATCATAAACCGTTTGTTATTTAGAACCTTCAAAATGTATTATTTTTAAACTTTTTGTAATGTTTAATATCATTCCTCACTCATTTTTTCTCTCATGATGCATTTTACTATGAATTTGGTCATGGAAGCTAAATTTGGAGTCCTTGAACATTATCAATGGATGTATCCAATTGAGAGGTACTTTAATTATATTCTTGTATTATTAAGTAATCAATTCTTTTAACTTCATTAAATACACAATTTTGTATTATTTATTTTGTTTCAGAGATATATTTGGAATTTAAAATCATACGGGAAAAATAAAGCTCCAACTAAAGGCTCTATTTCTAAAGGATACATTGGAGAGGAGTGCATTACCTTATATTATAGATACATGGATAATTTTAACATAATATTAAATCAAGTTGTATATTTTGATGACATGTCAAATCAATCTCAACAACATTAGAAATGAAAAATCTTTCCTCTGATTGGCCAATTAGTTGGTAGGAGCTCAAATGTAACACTGACAGAAATGGAATTTTTAAATGAACATAGATAGGTTCTTCTAAATAGTAAAATTGTAGATTCATTTATTTAAGATATAAGGATATAAAAAAATATGAAGTAGAATCCAAACATGATATGAGATTCATATAAAAAATATGTTAACAAAGAGATTATAGAATAGTTTAGATGATGAATAAGTTAATAAATATTATAATAAATATAGATATTAGGTTGACACATATATTTGTAAATATAATATTGTATATTTTATTTTATTTTATCATCATGAATACTGATAATCGAGTTGAGTTTTCATAATACTTGATGTTTTTGGATCGTGGTCCACTAAAATAGGCTATAAAGTTTAACGCTTATAATGTGAATGGATTTAAATTTCATATAGTCAATCAGGAGGTGTCTTTGAAAACATATAATAGTGGTATATTTACATTTTCCAAAGTGGGATACTATATAATGTTGAATGATATTATTGAATTAATCTACCAAGGAAATTTTCGGTTTTTTATTCAAATTAAATTGGGTAAATATTATGAGGAGTGTTAAAATGGATTCCTTTCAATTTACTTATGTGAAAATCTATCTCTTGATGGATGTTAATGTGTATGAATTACATTATCAATATATCTTATCATCGAAAGAAAAAATGGAATATTTAGTGGAATATTTCATGGATTAAGGGTGGATTGTAGTATTTCATGTATCTAAATTAGACTTTTATTATATTGGTGATTAAGTAGAATATTTGGCATCTGACAGTGAATCTCATCAACAACAAGATGTGAACTTATTTTTCCAGCATGATATTAAAACTATTAATCATGTAATGGGGGATTAAGTGGATGATGTAATTATAGAGAAGTAAAATGATATGATTTAAGTAAAAGATGATTGTATATTGAATTATCCATTAATTTATCAACCAATTGTGTTATATGTGCAGTCATTCATTATCATAGAAATGTATATTTTGTTTTTTAGTACTATGAATCTATTATAATTTCTATATTTATGTATTATGTTTTTAAAATATATGTTCTAAAGTTTATTTTATTTTATTAAATAATTGGAATTCCAAGGAGGTAAAATTTTATTAATAATAGTGGACTCTCAGTTAATGATCTCATGACCACACTAACAGATAATGATCCACCAGTCTCCCTTCCTAGAGAATCTGAGAAACCCTCTACCTCCCCCACTCCCCCCACTATATCTCACATCTTCTATTCCCTCAACTTCTAACACACCCTTCGTTAGCATTGCATCAATAGCTAAGATAATGCATCCCTATTTAGTAGGCACACTAGCGAAAGAGAAGGTATTCACTATTTTTTTCATCATGGGGATATTAGAGAGTGACACTTATAGGTTTAAATTTTAATATTAGTAAATTTATTTCTATTATACTATACTAATAACTATTTATCCATGAAATATTGAAATAATGATACTACAGAGAAAATATGAACAATTTAGATGTTTGGAATCTGAACATACTAAAGATATTTATCCTATTTGACTATTATGGGGTCCCAAATGATGGTTTCTAAGGATTATTTTTTCAATGGTAGTTTGTTTCCATTCAATGAAAAATTTAGGAACATGGGGGTCATATAAAAATTCATGAGTAAAATTTCATCACTTTGCAGAAATCATATGTTGAATTATATCAGAAGACGATTGGATCTGTCCTCAGTGATATTGCATCAATTGATGGTAATGATGAGGTAAATAAAAAACATCAAAATCATTTATTATAAAAATATTTATTAGTTTTATTTTAAAATTTAAATATACAATACTAGTTAACTTTCAAAATAATTGTCATGAAGATGTAGATACCAAGAATTGTAGGAGGAGATGGAGATGAAGTCGATCAGAGTTGATTGGGATAGTAAATGAAGTAGTGAATGTGGAATACCAATAAATATAACCTCTGACTATTTAATTTTCATTTTAAGTTATAGGTGTGATTTGTTATGGCCTTTTTTAATGGATTGACCAATGTAATTTACATACTTGATGTTATTAACGCGGTACATTAGAAACTCGTCGATGTGTTATAGTTGGATATATTGATGAGATATAGATGGATATCATATATTATTTAGAAATTTTGGGGATTCATAAACTATAGATTTTTTTTAAATTCATATATGGCGGAAGTTTAAACTATAACCACATATAAAAAATTATTGTTTAGTAGCATTTTAAATTGATACTGTTTAGGGTTGATTTTTTTTAGTGGAGGTTATTTGGATTTTAGTGGTAGTTTCACTTCCCAGAAAATGACTAATGGATAGAGGTAGTTTGAACCGAGTTTACTACTAATGCAAACATTGGTTTTAGTTTTTTGAAACTGTCACAAAACTATATTGCGGTGGTTTAAACAGCTGTCATATATCGATTTTTTGTGGTGATTTAGTCCATAATCATTGAATGGTGATGGTTTATATAAATGGTAATAAATAATTTCATTGTTTTATATTATCACATATATATCAACCCCCATGTTTTGAGGTGGGGATTGAATAGTTCTATAAAACATCAATGATTTGAAATAATGTAAAGAACAAGAATCAAATAGTATATTCACTATTCATAAATGAATAAATAGCATTTATATCACAAAAATATTGTTAGGATCCACCTTATCAGTAGAGATAGATTATTTACACTTTTGTTCGGTAGTCCTTGGAGTATGTTGACATTTATTGTCTCTGACAACCCTTTTCCTAGGGAATTTTCATCCATAACTCCCATGTTTCTTGGAGTTGAAACATTACACCATAGTCTGAGTGTTGATCTGAACAATATTTTCATCATTCATATTAGTGGGGGTCTTCATATTCATTTGGAACTAATTATAATTATGACCCTAGTTTCCACATTTTAAAAATATTTCTATTCCCTTGTGATAGTTTCCATGGTGCTTCTTTCAGCACATTTAGCATGTGTAATATTGGTTTTTCTTTCCTCCATGGGATTTATCCATTGATCCTATAATGAATATTCCATTTAAAAAATGTTATCTCAAACACCATAATACCATTTAGAATCTCTAACCTTTAAATCTAAATTTAGGTCACAACAAACAATATCTTCATAACTATAAAAGTCTCAAATTGAAAAATCTTTTTGAATAGTTATAATTAATCCACTGAACTAACTAAAAATTAAAATTTTTATTCAAAAAAAACATTTGAGGAAAAGTGGGAAAATGAAAGAGTTCAAAGAAATTTTTTATTTAATATTGTAATAAGTAATCAACGTTTCATTTTATATTTATGATAAAGCTTGAGATGTACCATCAAATCCTTGTGATGTTTCTCTCATACTACCTAATAAACTCTTCTTACTTTTTCTTAATTTTGAGGAACTTTATATCCATATTAATATGGAATGTATGGGGGAAATATTTATTGAAAATAAAATTCATGAATTATTCCCATTCCATGGGATCTATATCCTCAATGTACATTGTGTTCTTGATTCATGTCCACTACTGATTGACTCCCCCTTAATACGATAAACGTCGAACACAACTTCATAGTGACCCAGGCTTAACATATATGGATATTTCATAAATTTTAATAATTATTTATTACATGAAATAAACACACACTTTTAGACCATAATAGTTTAATTCTTTTGGAAACAAGGAAGGTAATCATCTAGTCTTGAAAAATATCTTCACTAATTCCCACAAAGATCATCCCATTTACTACTCCTACTTAAAACCCCTCATCATAACCTAGGTAAAGGAAACATAATAAAGGATTATCTAAAATTATTATTAAGGGTAAATAAATGATATTTTTAATAATAAGATGAACATAATGGTATTTGACCATGATCATAACATTTTATTACCATATCCTGCATATCAAGGATCCTAACCATGAGTAATGTCATAATGATTGGCAGTTCACTAGAAATGAGTCATAAGGGAATCAAATGACATGATCTATGAGATTATAAGACATATAAATTTTGGAATACAGAAAATCATTGAAATTATTATTTCAATGTTATCCACCAAGACTTTTATAACATGTTAGGCATAGGGAAAACACCTATGCACCTTCTTTGGGGTTGTGTTGACCACCTGTGTATCCTCCTTTTTGGGAATGGGATGAAAACCTATGTACCCTAATCATTGGAATTGGTATAAACACCCATATTCCCTAATTTTTGTGATTTTTATAAATACCCTCATACTCTATGATCTCATATATAATTAACATTACCCACCTAATTTGAGGGAGACATATGTCCCACTAGTCACATAATTAAAACCATATTTATGTGTGCCATGAGATAATATGAATTCATCATATCAAAACCCATGAAATAAAATGGATACCTATAAATTTCATTATATCATATCCTATGGAAAATATATAGGCTTTATAATCATTACATATTAATATAACTCAGGAAATTAAGTGGGCTTCATAATCATTTTATCACGGTATAACCCATAGAAGAGAAATGGTTTTCCTAAACAACATGACACCAAAACATAAAACATTCAGAAAAAGATTAATAATTGTATACTTGGATCAAATCCTTATTAAATAATAATTAACCTCATATAATTTCATCTTATGTGGAATATAATTTTGAAATACTACTTGAGACATTTTTTTGAGAAAATAGATTTTCTTTGAAAATGATCTTTTTAAATGAAAAACATAATGAGTATAATTTTCATTTAAAATAACCTTGAAAACATTTAATGGATGATTTTAAAATTCATTTTAAAAATTTTAGGAATAAAATTGTAATTTCCTTGAAAAAACCTTTTTAAAACATAAAACATTCTAAAACCCTTTTACTTTGAAAATAACCTTGAAACTTTATAAAGAAGTCTTTGAAAATAATTTAAATTAATTTTTAAATCATCAAACATTTTTGAAAAAAAATTACATGAAAATGATCTTAATATATTGTTTAAAAATATTTTTGAATCCATTTTCGGAAAATACATTTTTTTAATATAATATAATTATGATAGAGGAGAGAAATCATGTCTGATTTTCATAAAGACACTATCGTAATTATTTGAATTACCAATGATAGAAAAATGGTAAAATTACTTGAAGATATAATTAATAAAAATAGTAAAAAAACTTAATGATATTTATATTGAGATAGATCTTAATATTTTATCATTCAAATAATAATCCTAAATAATCCTAATAAATGATGACTTTATGACATAAATTTATTACTACTCTAGTAACTTTAAATTTTAAGAACCGTGAAGTAATTACATAAAATTGAACATAAAAAATCATGACGATAAATAAATTAACCGTATAAAATTTTAATTTAGAATTATATACCCCTATTAAATGAATATAGGTGCATAACATAACAAATATCTCAAAAAAGGAAAATTGATAAAAATATCTCTTCAATATATGGTAACTTTTATACCATAAACCCCATGAAAGGGAGATCCTAAAATTGATAATAAAATACAAATATATTTTATTATAATAATAATAAAATAAATTCATGGCCATTATATGATCCACATAGAAGAAATAGGTGGTCAATATAGTATGTGACTAATAATAGTAAAAAGTGAGATGAGAATCACATACTATTGTAGTCACTTTTGAATCATAATACCTACTAGAGAATAACATCTGGGTAAAAAATAATTATCATGAAATGAGGTATATTCATTTTATTTCATGTCATAGAGAAATATATACACCACAAAAATTAAACTATTTGGGAATATTGCATAAGTCTATGAGAAATAAAAGTAAGACTACAAATCCCCTTACCTTAAGTCTTATATTATTTTGTAATCATTCAAAAATCCTATGAATAATAAATATTAATTTATTATATATATATAATAAAACTAAATTCATATATATAATTCCATATATTGTTTTCTTATGAATTTATATTTCACATTTAAAAAAATCCCTTATAAAGTTTCATTTTGGGTAATAACAACTTTGTATTTCTTATATGTTTTTATTTGTAATATTCTTGATCCTCATAAACTTATAATTATTTAAAAATATATATAATTTAAACCATTATATAAATCTCATATATATTCACTATATATTTATTTAGAGTAATAAATAGTATTTAGTGATAGAAAATGATATACATCATTCATAGAGATGGTAGGTCGTACGTACACATAAACGTTCTTTCCATTTTAAATACATATTAACAAAAATAAAAGTAAATAATATATATAAATATATTATCATAATAGTATAAAATTTATTTTATTTATTTCACATATTTTCATTAAGCCCATCCTTAATACATTTCTTATAAAGTAATACCAAATCACGTCACTTTGTGAGGCTGTAGTCTACCATACACACAAGCAACATTATAATATTCTGAAAAAATAGAAATCATAAATATATGTGTAACATAATAATTAATAAAGAATAATAATATCCTAAATATCATAAATATAATATATAAATAGTATTTTCAACATATTTATTTACCTTTAATATAAGGCCCAAGCCTTAAACCTTACTTAATCTTGAGTTATTACAAGATTACACATTGAAGATCTTTTCAGGTTTAGAGTTTTAGAGAATTAGATCATAAAACATGCATTACATTCCACATTTAAACAAAGTGGTTACATAAAAGACAGTATTCATTTTTTCCATCAACAGAATCATATTTAAATTAAAACATGGATTCTTTCTTGACACTTCCTTGACACTATCATCATATCATGTACCATTCCCTTGACCTGTGAAAAACATTTCAAAAACTTGGGATGAGCATAAAAAGCTCAGTAAGGGATATAAAAATATGGAAAGGAAACATGAGTACATATATGCATAAGAATGAAATCATACTTTACCCATAAAACATAAGCACTTTAACATACCTCATCAAATAATGAATAAATCATAGAAATCATAAGACATAAAGGTAACTTGAGGCATTCATAACATTCTTACGTAGGGAGTAACACTCTTGGTTACGTTTGGAATACCCATCACAGTATATTCCCTAAATCTCTTCAGAGAAACCTTAACGTTTAACCCATTTGCATTACCCAATGCATTGGAGATCTATATCGGGCTCACCCGCCCATAGTTTATCACGGAACCACCTGTCTTCATAATAATACCCAAGAACCATAACATAATCGTATCACATAAAACATGCATAAAAAAACATAACATTTCCACTTTTCAATTACAAGATATCAATAAAAAACATTGATATAAAAACATTATGAAAACCATTTCCAATACCAAAATAAAATAAAAGTAAAACATGGTATTTATTTTTCATTTAAAAAAATGTATGGCTTGCAGAGGAAGTCAAAACTCAAATAATGGTCACAGCGGTGGAGAAGTCGTTGTTGCCGCATACGTACGATAAAAACATTCTCTTTTGTCGTTTAGTAAAACTCTCCATATAAAAATATTCCTTTTGTATAAACGTAAAATTCAAAGGGGTTTATACACCGTATAGAAGTAGGTTGTATATAAAACAAAATATGCCTCAATGAAAGGAGATTGAAACGAAGTCCCATACCTCAGGTCCAACTTGACTTGATCGTTCTTTAATGTCCTGAATAATAAACTTGAGTTAATTTATACTTGCTTAAGAACCTTTTTCAAGTTCATTATTCCTTTTATATCACTTATTACCATGTCATGAACACTATGTAATTATTTAAGTTAACAACGGTCGTTTTAAAGATCATTGGTACTTGAGTCAAAAATATGCTCTTTATAATTACAAGTTGTATATCCAGAGTTATACTCATGATGTAGATATTATATATATCATATATATCCAGTATATACATGCATTTATAATATTACATAACATTTAGAGGTAATAAATGAAATGCACCGTTCATGAAGACGGTAAGTCGTACGTACACATGAACGCTAATTCCATTTCTATTTCTTATTTAATGGAATTAAAACATAATGATACATAATAGTATTATAATTCCAGTATTGTATCATATATAATATCATTCAATCTATCCTTTATACGTACCACATATGGTATTAACGAATCAAATCACTTTGAGGGGGCGGAAATCCGTACTTCCTAAAATGAAGATATCGCGTTTACCCATAATGGAAACCATAAAGGTATGCCATAAATGAAAAATACAGAAGCTTAAGTAAAACATAAACATATTATATATCATATATAAATATATTGACATCTTAATTTCCACCTTTGAATGTGTTAGAAGAATATTGACCAATCATCGTTTCGTGAGGTAGAAATTCGCCATCCATAGAAATAGTATGTTATTTAACCATTAGATGTAGGTGTGTGTAAGTGTATCTTGAATTATTCTTATAACAATATCCTAGTATATTTAAGATATTGGATTTGTTACAAAAGAAATGAATAAAAAGAGTTTAGGGGGTTGGAGAAGTAAAATAAAACAAAAGAACACAAGTGAAGACATTACCTTAAAATCGGGTAACTCTCTTTGATTTGAGCTCAAAGGCTTCCTTGGGAAGACTTCTGCCCAAAGTGAGGCTTCTAGGAGTAAGAGAGGTATGTGGAGAGAAAAAATGAGCAGGTTTTGGCCGATCCAAAGGCTTGAGATGTGTGGGTAAGGTGGTAGAGGTGGGGGCCTTTTATAAGAGGAGAGGAGGGGCACTCTTGGAAAGTTATAAAAGGTTACTTTATTTTCAAATGAGTTTCGGATTTTAAAGGTACCAAATTGATTTATTTCTAGGATAAGGTAATAAGGGTTCGAAATATACTCATAAAATAGGTCTTTGACATGTTTAAGTCTTATATTTTACATTATCTTTTCATTTTATTTAAATCATTTATTAATGAGGTAATTGCTGCATCATCATGATGTCATAAATAATTTAAAATATTTAATGTCTAAACATTATAAAAAAATACTATGATGAAGGAAATATTTTTATCTTTCCAATGACTATTTATAGTCCAAAATATCATTTATTTAGACAAAATTAAAAATGTTTTACTCAGGTAATACATTCTTTGTTATATTTAACTTTCTTTAAAAATAAAAAGATAAAAAGTCACTTTCACACAAAAGTGATTCCATGGGGTCCCCAGGTTTGGAACAAGGAATACCATGGTCGGCCATGAGACAACCAGTAGCATTAGGACACATGTTGGTGTCATTTTTTATTATTATGATATTATTTTATTATCCTTAACTACCTGATTACTCATCAATCAAGATAATGAAAGATAATTATCGTCGTTACTATTCATAATGTCCAAAAACAAAAGAGTCTTGATTACATAATTTGGACCTTCTGATTCCAAATATGTAATCCATTTTACCAAATTCCAAACACAGAAATTGCAATAATTTATTTAATAATAATTCCCGTTGTCAAAACAAATAGCAGGGTTTTTTTAAACAATATCTATGAAAATTTTGGCATTAGTTTATGCCCAATTACAAAGTGAAACTAATCATAATGACCACCATTGGATTAAATGGTAAAAATATATTCATATTACACTTTAATACCAATTAAAAATATAATCTAACCATATAATTAAATTAGATGAAAAAGCAGTTTTGATGTAAAATGCAGTATTTTTTCACTATTCATTAAAAAAATGAACATTGTCAAAAAAATACCAAAAATTTATCCAATGTAAATTTAAATGTCCCAATCATAAATAATATGTTTATTTTGACAAATAGAGATTATAAAATTTTCAAAATTTTGATTTAAAAATGTTTTGCCATCAAAAAGCAGTAAAACAATCTTTTAAAAATATTAGTGTATTCCATGCTTAAGATTGGATTTATTCTCATTTTAAGCCTCTAAAACACTATCTAATTCATAAATATACATAGATAATAATATATATTATTAATTACTTACTTGTGATGTTACATTTAAAGTTAGTAATTGAAAAATGAAAAACATTGGTTCATGATGTGGTACTCAGTTGTACAGACAAAAAATGATTTCATAGCCAATTTGATGGAAGTGTTTGTGGTTGTAGGTGGTAAAATTAAAATAATAATATATCAGTATATGTAATATACTTCTGTAATTATATAATAATGGTATAAATATAATTTAAGGTCTTTTAAGAATAAATAAAACAATAATGTTCATAGAAGGTTAATACCTCTTCTTCAGGTAACCCATTTAGTTTTCACCCAAATCCTTCCTTTGTTGGATTCATACACAAATTAATGATTATAGTATCATATTTTTAAATTTTTGAAGTTATTTTTTTATTTATTGGACTAAAAAATTGTGTTTTATTGTGTGAAGAGTGGGGGATAGAGGTGGCCATTTCGAAGAGAGGTGAGTGGCAGTTATGTGGTTTTTTAAAAGATAGTATTCCACCCATTTTTAATCCATGTAAAGTGGATCCAATAATGGTAATATATCAGTAACATAGTGTATATGGTCAATATATGGCTATAAAATGTAGTTTTAAACGTTTTTAGTTCATTCTCCCTTTACATTTAATGTTTCACCCATCAGTAAACACGTTTTTCTCTTATTCACTATGATTAATTTTAAAGATTTTCAATAATAATTTTTGTCAAAAATTAATTTATTCTTATTATAAATTATAAGTTATGATGATTTAAAATATAGAATCCATTTTTCTAAATTAAATTCATATAATTGGAAAAATAATTGATTTAAAATTAATCTCGCGAACTTGTCGAGAAAGCGGGTTTTGAAAGAGAAAATGTTCAGTAGTTTGAAAAAATTTTATAGCATATATCAATATAAACCCAATTCCAATGAGATAAATAAGAATAATATATGATTAATTAAAGTTATTATACTTGAAAACAAATTTAAAATAAAATTTTAAAATATAAATAAATTACAGGAGAAGGAAAATTTCAATTAAAATTTAGTATTCTCATTATTCATCACATAACGAAACATCTTAGAAAAAACCCAAATATTATCCCTATAATAATGTAGACATTAAAATTTCAAAAATTTAGATTATTTTTTCAAATAAAATTTATAAATTTGTAAAAAATATTTTTTAATTAATTGCATCATTAAAAGGTAGCAAACTACCTTTTAGAAAAATACCTCTTTTTATATATAAAATTAGATTATTCTTATCTATTATCTAGAAAACACATAATATGAATGATAAATAGTTTAATGAATATATAAAATATAAATATAATTAAAATAATTAATCAAAATTTATTTATTTAATTTATTGAGATAAAAAAGTTTTTGATATAAAAATAGTTTTTCAGAAAAGAAATTTCTTTGTATTCAAATAGTTCTTACATATATTTCAAGTTAAATAGGTACCAAAAAAATCATTTTATAAAATTAATAAACCATGTTTTCATAATTTAGTTTATTCTTCTCATTCCCATTATTCCAATATCTATGTGATAACTATAATAATATTTTAATAATGTGTCACGTTTCATTTAAACTTAGTGTTACGTGTAACACGGGCTAATCTTGGTGTTGAATATAACACAATTTAAACTTTGTATTTCATGTAACATAAGAAAAATATAGATTTTTTTGTAACAAAATCTAAAATCAAATATTCTTATAACAGAAAATATCAAAAATATTAAATTCCTTTAAAATATTTCACAAAATATTAGGGTGTTACATTATACCCCCCTTAAAATGAACTTCTCCAATTAAATTCATATATATCATCAAGGGTTTAATAATTGAAAATAGTTTTCATAAAAACCCAAATCCTAATAATGGTTAATAAAACACACATATAAAATCTAAAAATTGATGTGTGAAGTTCATCTAGAATAACAGATAATATGTATCCAAATATTAGAACAGAGGTTGGATGTGAAAAAATTGAAGTGGAAGAGAATAATAACACCCAAATACTGAACATGGGTGATATATTACATGTTCAAGATAATGTTAATAATCCCAAATCCATAAAACAAATATTATCAAAAAAAATTCAATGATACAATAAAAAATAATGATGACAAGAAAACATTATATTTCAAAACCCTTTTCCTAAAGATGAAGTGTTTTCACATGATGATATACATACTTTATTTAATTTCATTTCATAATCACAATATCACATTGTGGTTATGCCTTGAGCAATAACCACATCAACCATTAATAGAAGAAATTAATGTGAAATTTATTTGCCTAAATTAGTAATGTATCATAAAAAATATATAGAATGATAATTCATTCGGCCATTATTTACTTATCGTTAGTATAAAATAGGTAGCATATGTTATCCCTAAATCTCCATATGGATAAATTATACATTAAACTATAAAACCTAAAATGAAGTTAAAATAAAACTATTCCATAAATTTTTAACCTTATAAACCTTGAAAAATTAATAATTTATAAATAAGTCCACATAATTTCCCAAATTCAACATAACATTAATCCTTCAAATATCATTATTCAGCTCTTAATAGTCACATTCCAAATATGTTATTACTATTATCATATATTCTTTTCAATCTTGTTAATAAAAAATTGCTAAAAATTTATCTTAAAATATTTTTAATCATTATAAACTTCCATCACATAAATCCTTAGCAGGGGGTGTCAAATAAATTAAACCTATTATCATCCTTAAACATATAATGTCATGATGGAATCCATAACTATTAAGTAAATCTTAAATGGAGATGTATATATTTACATATGTTAATTAACCTTTCATTCCTTATATAATATCTTATCTTATAGAAAACATTTTCATTTGAAGCTTCGGATAATACTTATACTAATATAATATGTGATTTCATTTATCCAGAATCCATGTATACAATCACATGAACTTTCACTAATTTTTGAACAATAAGATTTCCATAGGGGATAATTCATACAAAATAAACCATTAAAATCTAAACTAAGTCGAAGAGGATAATTGTTCCCTCATTCTCATGGTTCACTTTATCCATTATTATGTAATAAGATTTATATTTAATCTTCGTCTATAGTGGTTTTGGTGTCCTATCATCCATGTTAGTGCTAGGACTGGGGAACTTGTCAACATAATTCCCAAACTCCATTAAATTGAAACACAAAATTATGGGATGTTTCTTCTATGGTAATTTCTCATTATTCAAATCATTCACTAATTTTTTCCAATTTCACCAGATTTCATCCATTGAATCACCTTCTTTCCCAAATGCAAAACAATTAATATTCCCATTAAAAAAATTTCCTCCATGTTTTATTCCCCACATTGAGCCTAATGAAAAGACTAAATTATTGTCTCCATGGTTATAAAAGTGTACTTTGAATTCCATTTTTCTCATCTTATCCTAACCATAATGTTAATACGTAAATTTAAACTCAATTTATACTTTGATATCACATCAAACAATCTCTTAATTACCACCAATGTCACTTCTCACTAAATCCCTTCATAAATTTGGTTATAATCCAGGGAATAATCAGTCAAACATACTTTTATGGTGACTTTTAATACCCAAATAGTACATATTAAGTCTTTTAAAATATGATTCATAGTCACCAATAGATTCATCATACTTCTTCTTAATCTCTAGGAATTCTTTCTCCATCTTCATACAAAGAATATTCGTAAAGTATTTATTTAAAAATAAGTTCTTCAACATACCTCAATCCATAGAGCCAATTTGATCTTTTCACCTCATATTCTTGATAGGATCTCACCATTGATCCACCCAACCTCTCAAATGGGTGATATTTAATGTGAATCTTTCATACTCTAAACATTATAGAATTGAAAATAACTTTTTACTGGTACTGATACATTTCTCAGTAACTAATGGATCAATGAAAGCACTAAAATAAGGTGGGTGATGCCTCATGAAGGACATAATAGAGTGTTTTCACCATTTTTTTCATTTGGTTGTTCACCATGATACATAACATGAGAAATTTATTTGAGCATGGAAACATGGGTTTTCATTTCATCTCCCATGACATTTTGTTTCATTGGAGTAAAATCATTGAATATTCCCTTATATTCAATATTAACTCAATTCCTTCGTATTAGAACCATTGAATAAAACCAAAAATAGTGTTAGAAACACTATTCCTATTGAGGAACCATATAATCATGAAAAAATCACTTCTATGATTTCTAAGTCATAATGTCTTCTTTATTTAAGCAATTACACCAAAGTTTTATCCTCGGTTATTCATAGTCATTTTGTATTTAAATCCTTCCTTATAGTTCATATAGATTTTGAGAATTCTAAAAGATATCTCTTAGGGTGTCAAACTAGTTTTTTATAAAGTCCTGTAATTGTGCAGTAGTTCCTGATCAAGTCTAGATCAATAGATTGTTTTTTGAGATGTTACACCTAGGAACATATGTTCCAAATCCACATACACTTTTATTTTCAAGACAATGATGTGTTTAAAGGAAATAGTTGTCCCTATTCTTTACCAAAGCTCCATTAAATTTTATTATACATTGAATCATACATAGACTTTTCCTTAAATCCATCCCTAGACACATCTATATAAATATCCTATGGTATCTCACAAAATAATTCACATTATAGTTTTAAAATGTTAAATAAAATATTCCTTTGATACCAATATAGGGTCCTAGGCTTAACATACATGGATATTCAATAATTTTTTACAAATATCTATTACATTACCTAAACAAATGAATGGGGAACAAAATATTATTTTTTTTAGGAAACATAAAACAAAAAATCTAATCTGGTTAATAATCTTAAATAATTCTCTCAAAAATATTCCCATTTATTAATCCAACATAAATCCTTTATTTGGGAAAATGAAACATAAGAAATGGTAATCTTAGATGATCTATAAGTTTAAAAATAGGATACACATGGGTATTGAATAAAAATTAAGGAATGAGAGAATGAACATAACATTTGAAGACCATACCCTGCATATCAAAGATCATAATCATGAGTCATGTCATAAACATTGGTAGTTTGTAAGACATGAGTCATAAGGGAATCAAAGTACATGAACCATAAGTGTATAATACATGGAATTTTTTTAATACATAAATTAATAGAAAATAACCTATCAAGGATTCCCAAAAATATTTTTATAACATGGTAGGATTTGGAAAACAACCCATGCACCAACTTTGGGGTTTGGATGACCACCCATGTACCCTCATTTTTATGCATGGGTTGACCACCCATATACCCTCATCTAAGGGATAGGGATAAAATCCCATGTACCCTCATTTTTGGAATTTGTATAAACATCATTATACCCTCATTTATGTTCATGGGATAAACAACTTTGTACCCTCTGATCTCATATAGAATTTATTATTACCCAAGGAATTAGAGTGAGATATAGTTCTCACCCTTCACATAATGAAAATCATATTTATTTATGTGACCAGATCATAAACATTCATTATATCATAACCCATAAAATGAAATTTGTATTATAAATATTTCATCATGTCATAACATGTGTAAAAGATACATTTTCCTAATCATATAGAATAACATGTGATAAGAAGCGAGATTAATAAGAATTTCATTATCATATAACCCATGGGAGAGAAATTAAAACCATAAAAAAACATATCATCAAATAATAAACCATTCATAAAAAAATAAGAATGTAATCTTCTTATTATATCCATAGTAAATCATACAAAACCTCAAATAATTTCATCATAGATAGAAAATAATTTTGAAAGACTATATGGGACATTTCATGAGGAAAATAACTATTATTTAAAAATTATTTTTTAACTACCCCAACTAGAAATATGACCTATTTCCATGCATCAATTTCCACTGTTTAAAAAAATAGTGGAAATAGGTTTATTTGAGGAAACTATTTTATTGAAACTGTGGATACTACCCTGATTATCTAGATTCTCCACCCGATCTACTCACCTTTTGAATCGGGCTCTCCCGCTTGAACCCTCACTTCCCCAACCTTCGCCTCGCCGAACTCTACCTCACAGCCCTCTCCTCCCCTCCACTACCTCCCCCTCCCAACCCTCTCCTCCCCTATTTAACCTCCACCTCCCGGCAATCAAATTGCTTCCCAGTGATCTCCTCCCATCCCCAACCTCTTCTCCCAACCTCGACCTCCCAGCCTCTGCCTCAACATCCCAGCCTCCACCTCCCTACCCCCATTCCCTCTCGTCTCCCTTGCCTCTGGCGACTTCCCCCTCCTCCCTCTTGGCTCCCTCTCCTTCGGTGCCATCCCAGGCCGATTCATTGTATCTAGGTTTGTATTTTAATCACATCCTTTCTTTTTTATTCATTCTAATATAATCATTTATTCTTATATCAACAGCCTCAACAAGTTGACTAAAAAATTTCTCTTTTTCATTTTTTATTCTTATATCTCTGCCCAATTCATTGTACCAAGGTTTGGATTTTCTTTTCACATTGTTATTGAAACATCCTTTTCATATATTATTCTTTAGTTGTCAGGATAGTTAGGAAATGTTTTGTTCAATAAATGTTTTAACATAGTTCGGTGAGTATTTCTATACTTTTATGGTTTTGAATTTTTTTGGTAAGTGTTGAAATCTATGTGTTGATGATTTTATGGATAGGTGTTTTTCATGTGATGGAATTAATGGTCAAGGTGAGGTTGAATTAAATTATATAAATGGTTAAAGGTAGGTGGCCATTACTTTCGTTAATATATTTTGATAAGGTGTTGTTTATATAGTTTTCCTAACAGTTTAATTAATATATATGGGTTATGTTATTATAATATAGCCTATAAATTAGGGTCTTGTGATGTTAAAGTGTCTTTTCCATATTTAAATTCACTAAAAAATTTAAGTAGTTCATTCGAATGAGGATATAATAGACCAAGTGATATTGGATAATTATTTTTTATCATGTTATTATTATTATAATTTTTTTGTTGTTATAGTAGTTATAGTTTAGATGAAACAATTTAGAGTATTGAATCAATTTCAACAAAATGTGATTGAAGAGGTGATCCAACATTAAACCATAATCACACCTTAGTAGATGTGGTTTTTGGGAGATTATTTATGTGTGATACGAATGAAGCATCATCTCAAATTTCCCCTTCTACATTTCAGCATCAAAAGAAATCGGTCATTGCTTTTTTGGGGAAGGAAATGAATTTTCTTGCATCGTACTTTCAGTACTCTCTTGTCAGTAAGTTCATTAACTTAAATCCATTGAATAATTTTATCATGAGGTTTTTTAAATATATTAGATTTGGTTTTTTTGATTAGGGGGTTCTTGATTCATGACTTGTCCTTGTTCATTCTTCCTCAAGAGAGTATTATTATAGATGGTGGTCTAATGGAAAGTGGTCCTTTATAATTTGTTCTATAAAGATGTTGAAATAGACTCTAGAATTTTAAAGGGATGTTGAAAAACTTGTGGTTACCATTTTTGTAGGATTTCAATGTTTACATGTTCAACATTTCAAGTCAAATTATTTTTCTATTATTCATAATCTTATTGGCACACATATTAAACTAAATTCAGACATATATAAGCTCTCAAGACCCTCTTTTGCGAGGATTTTCACATAGGTGAAGTTATCCAAACCACTACTTTCAATTATATAGATTAATAATGGTGTGAAGGGATTTTGGAAAAAGGTTTCTTATAAAAACCTAATAGATTACTATTTACTATATTTGTAATTCAATCAAGATATTTTGTCTTGTGGAAAGGTGATCTCAAAAGAACCCACTTACAACATCCAGTTAGGTATAAGGAAATATTGATTGAAAAAGGGAATCATGGCACTCCTGTTAGAGTGTACAACCCTTGTGTGGATGGGAAAAAGTAATCTCTTAAGATATATTCTAAACAAGATGTGGATAAGTACCTTGTTTGTCATTCTAAACATAACCTGGATAAGATACTTCTGATTGGGGGTTTTTTGGATTTTTTTATTACAGTTAATAATGCTCAAACTAACTCTAAGATGATGTTATAAGGGGATGATGCCTCTAATATCTCAAGAGTTGACCACCCCAGTCACGAGGAGGCTCAAGGGGGACATACTGATTCTGGTGAATCTACTCATGAAACACTTGAACATGCATGCCAAATTATAGAATATTTTATGCACTTGGTGGATACTTTTAACAAACATTTATCTTTATGTGGGATGGTGATAGTAGTGGTATTAAAGATGATTTTATCACACTGATTACTCTTCAATAACTAAATTCTATAGAGTATATGACTTATTTTTATATGTGTTGACTTTTTTATATTTTAAATTTGAAGGAAATATGATTTATGTAATTTTACTTACTAATTTTGAGTGCTTAAGGAATCTGATGTCTAAAATCAATTATGTTCATCCTCTATGGTTGAGGGTCACTTGCCAAGTTCATTATGATATTAATGGGTTTTTTTATGATGCGATGTTAGTTGATGGTTTCTCCTTGGCATAATAATGATGATTTAAAAGAGAAGTCTAGATGCATTTAAAGATTATATAATTGGTAGGTTGAGGATCAATTACTGGTATTTATGGAGATGTTGTAGGCAGTGATGCTAATCTTCCAAGATGACAATCAAGATGGTTTTTTTGATGATATGATGGATGTTTCAAATTTATTAATGGTTTATTATGATACATAAATAAATATATTGAAATGGGTGTTACTTTAGGATGGAATTGAAATATCTAGGGTGAGACCAATTGGATGTGCTTCAACTATAGAAAAAATGAATCTGCTGATGATTGGATGCTATAAATTCTGATTAGATCTTCATGCTTCAAATATATTTTATGGTATTTAGGGTTTTTTTCATTTTTTTAGTTAATGTTTCACCTCCTGTTTTTATCTATACATTTTTACTATTATAACACATTTTTGGGGTGTATGAGTTGGTTTTCCAACTCTTACCTTGGGATGTTTCTGATTATTATTATTTCTATTATTATTATTATTATTATTATTATTCCAACAAAAAAATTACCCTAGTGGTTTGGGTTACGATATGAAATCTAAAAGTTATAGGTTTCAAAACCTTGATCTTGTTTTAATCACTGGATTATCAGGAGTTTAATGTTTTGATTTGTTATAGGTGTGAATGTGAGAATAGGGTCTATGTGATTTCAAGTGTCTTGTATTGAATATCAGTGAAGTGAGGATGGCTAATTGAATAGTTTTTTAGGGAGATAAATTAGTGGTAATTTATTTGATGTTGTGGGAAGTGTGTTCTTCACATGGATAGTGATATATGATATTGAGACATATTTTGGATTTTATTTTACATATCATTGATATTTTGAAATCATAATTTTTATATGCCTTAGGATCTCAAAAAAAATTGAATCCTTTTAGGAAGAAATTTTGTCTATATCCTTTGTGGTACATCAAACTACAAGTTATTATCCTTCCATGATTGATCTATCATACATGCTAGGAGATCATGAATATTGTTTATATTTAGACAAGAGGTAAATATTCTCCATCATTGTCTTATCTTTCCTTTTAATGTTAATCAATGTCATAGAAGAAACTATGTTCTATCATGAAATATAAATAACATATCCAAAATTGCACTTTATAATATTTATTGGAAAAAAAATAAATATTCAAAGATAAATATATTAATATGAGAATCCAATCTGAGGTGAATACATATTCTTTAATACCAATTGAGAATACAAAAAATGGTATCCACCCTCTATTTCTATTTGAGGAGGACTGGATGGAATATGTTATACACTAAGAGGTGTGGAATCATTGTAGTTGTTCAATTTATCACTTTTCAATACCAAATTTATTTTACCTCATTTACTATTAGGTAATGTTTATATTGATCTATCTCCATCTCTCTTGTTATCGTTTCGATCTAACAACACCTATGAACACACACACACACAAGAGACATGATGATCCATGCCAGACAATGATAGTCTATAGTGTGCTTCCCACCCTATGGATTCCCTTACAAGGTTCCTATGGATTCCCATACACCACTACTCAACCGCGGATCCAAATGGGTCTTATCAGCAAACTTCAATGACAATACCCCTTCTAGAGACCAAAGCGTCAAGATATCAGGGGGAGGGGGGTGTTGAAAGGGGTGGGGCATGGGGTGGGTATTGTTTGTGCTAGGGACAAGGGGAGGGGTCCAAGGGGTGTGCTGGAGGGTGTGGTGTGTCGGGGTGGGCAGGGGGTCTTTGTAGGGGGTGGAGTGGGTAGGGAGTGTATAGTGTGAGGGAGAATGGGGTGTGCTAGGGGGAGGGGGAAGGGGGTACATGGGATGCAAGGTGGTCCATGGGATGTGTTGTGGGGGGTGGTGGGTTTTTTTCATGGGGTAGGGGTGGGCATGGGGGTGTGCAGTGTGTGGGGGTGTGTGCAGGGGGTGGGGTGGGCAGGGGGTGCATTGGGTGAGAAGGTAGGGGGTGTGTTGGGGGGAGGGGTAGGGGTGTAATGGGTGCAAGGGGGTCTATGGGGTGTGCTGGGTTTTTTTTCAAGGGGTAGGGTAGGGTAAAGGGGGTGGGAATGGGGGTGTAGTGTGTAGGGGGGTGGGTAGGGGGTGTGTGTAGGGGTGGGGTGGGAAGGGGTGTGCAAGGTCATGGGGCATGGGGTGTGTTAAGGGGGGAGGGGGGTGCAAGGAGTGCAGGGGGTTCCAAGGGGTGTGTATGGGGGTGTTGGGTTGTTTCTGCAAGGGGTAGGGTAGGGTGCAATGGGTGGGCATGGGGGTGGGTTCTATCCATGTGGGGGGGAGGGGTTTTCTTGGAAGGGTCTATTTAAGATGGGGGTGTCTAGGTTGGAGGGGGGGCTACTGCAGGGGTGGGGGTGCAAGTGGGTTGTCTAGTGGGTGGGGTGCAAGGGGGTGTTTAAGGGGGTGGGCAACTATAGTGGGTTTTCAAGAGGGGGAAAGGGGCTGTCCAGGAGGGTGCAATGGGGGTGTCTATGAGGGGGTGAAAGGGGGAATGGGTGTGTAGGGGGTGTCTAGGATAGAGGTTTTGTCCAGTTGGGATGGGGTGTCCTTGAGGGGGGGGGGGGTAGGGGAATGGGGGTGAAGGTGGGGTAGTAAAGGGGTGCATGGGGGTTGTCCAAGGGGTTTAAGGGGGCTTTCTAGGGGGAATTGGGGTGTAGGGGGTGTTCAAGGGGGTGAAAGGGGGCTGTCTAGGGGGTGCAAGGGCTGTCCAGGGGGGACGGCGTGTAAGGGGCGGTCCAAGGGGGCATGGGGTGCAGGGGGTGTTCAAGGGGGTGTGAGGGGGTTGTCCATGGGGTGTTAAAGGGGGTGCTAGTAAGATGTCTAGGGGTGAAAGGGGGGTTGTACAGTAGGACATAGGGGTGTAGGGGGTGTTAAAGGGGGTGCAACGGGCTATCCAGGGGGTGCAAGTGGGTTGTTTAGGGGGCATGAGGGTGTAGGGGGTGTTCAAGGGGGTGTAAGGGGGTTGTCCAGGGGGGCATGGGGGTGAATGGGGGTGTTAAAGGGGTCTATCCAGGAAGAATGGGGGTACAAGGGGTGTTCAAGGGGGTACATGGAGTGTTCAAGGGGGTGCATGGGGTGTTCAAGGGGGTGCAAGGGGGCTTTCCAGGGGGGTGCAAGGGGAAGTCTAGGGGGTGCAAGTGGCTATCAAGGGGGGATCAAGGGGGTGTAAGTGGGATGTCCAAGGGGTGTAGGGGGGAATTCTAGGGGTTCAAGGTCATGAAAGGGGGTTGTACAGGGGGTTCAAGGGTTGTCTAGGGGGTTTAAGGGGGTTGTATAGTGGGTACAAGGGGGCTGTCCAGGGGGGTGTAGGGGTGTTCAAGGGGTGCAAGGGGTCGTCCAGGAGGGGCATTAGGGTGAAAGGGGTGTTCAAGGGGGTGCAAGGGGGATATCCAGGGGGCATGGGGGCTTCCTAGGGGGGTATGTGGGTGCAGGGGGGTGTTCAAGGGGGTGTTGGGGGGACTGAATTTATTTTTTTTACCATATAAAAAATATCTCCACAGTTAAACTTGTGGCCATAGGCCTCCTTAATTCCATGGTTTAACTATGGCACTAAAAAACTACTTCCACGGTTAAAACTGTGGCACTATTCCCATAATTCTATGGTTATGGGGGCCATAGATTTCTGAAATTGTGGCCATAGGCTACTACCACAGTTTTCGGGCCTACAGTCATGGTTCCAAACCATGGACATAGTTGAATTTTCTAGTTGTGTAAAAAACATTATAAAAAATAATTTCATTTAAAATAACATTTAAAACATATAAAGGATGTTTTTAAAAATCATTTAAAACATTTATTGTGGAATATACCATTTTCCCATTGAAAACCACTTTTTAAAAACTTAAAACATTTTGAAAACCACTTCCTTTGAAAATAACCTTGAAAATTTATAAAATAATCTTTGGAAATAAATTAAATAAATATTTAAAACATAAAAAATAAAAATTTACCTTGAAAGTTAGTTTAAAATATCATTTAAAATGGTAAAAAAAAATTATAATACAAGGTTTTTTATAAAATATATTTTCGACATAAGGAAGAAATAAGGTCAGATTTTCTTAAAAAACAATCTTAATTATAATAAGTACCAAAGAGTGAAAAAATTATTGAATTAAACTTTTATATAATGAATAACCAATTTATAAGAAATTTATTTAGAATTATTAAAATATAGATCATTAGATTTTATCATTGGAAGCATAATCATAAAAAACATGATAAATGATGAGATAGAAACATAAGATTATGTCCACATTGATAAACCGGATTCATACCCCCCATGAATAAATTAAAAAATGGAACATATAATATCATGAAAATAAATAATTTCATGATATTACATGTAAATGGTTCTGTATATACACCACTTAATAGAATATAGGTGCATAACATAACGTATGGCTCAAAGAAACCATATTGAGACGAAAATCCCAAACAAATTTGTTGACATTTCAATCCTAAAACCCATGAATGAGATATTCTAAAATAGACATGAAAATACCAATAAATTTTTTACTATGAATTATAAGGGTATTATATACACCAAAACGAAGAAATAGAATATAGGATGTGTCTCACAAAAGTAAAAATTGGCATGGAAGTCCCTTACTGTTGGAGTAACATTTGAATCATAATCCATATGAATGAAAAACATTAGTGTAGAAATTAATTACCATTAAATGTGTTAGATTCAGGATATTTCATTTAATATGAAAATATATACATAACAAAAATTAATCGAGTGGTGAATGTGGCATAAGGATCACAAAAATAAAAGTTAGACTGTAAATCTTATTACTTTAATCCTTAACTTTCGTCATAGTCATTCAAAACTCTTGTATAATAAATTTATATTTATTATAAATCTTTAATAAACCCATAATCATTTATATAATACCATAAATGAGTTTTTATTTCATTATATTCCCTATTTATTAACAATTCATGGTAAATGTTACATTTCAA
Organism: Viscum album; assembly: GCA_963277665.1. Lineage (NCBI taxonomy): Eukaryota > Viridiplantae > Streptophyta > Magnoliopsida > Santalales > Viscaceae > Viscum > Viscum album. The sequence goes on along the minus strand of OY728119.1, from coordinate 170,075,872 downwards.
GTAATAACAACTTTGATTTTTGTATATATTTTATCTTTTTACATTATTGGACCTCTTATATTGATAATGATTGAATATAATACCTAATGTAAAACATGATATAAATATCATATATATTCTTTATATATGTATTTATAGTAGTACATAATATTTAGTGACAGAAAAATTAAATACATCGTTCATGTAGATGGTATGTTGTATATACACATGAACTATGTTTCAATTTTGGTATCATATTAAATGAAATAATGGTGAATTGTATATATATATATATATATATTATCATTATTGTAGAATTTATTTTTCATTTATATCATATATTTTTATTATAAACATCCTTAATACATTCCATGTAATGTATCAATGAATAGCTTCACTTCGTGAGGTGAAAATCTATCATATGCATGAGAAAAGTTATCATTTTTTCAAAAAATGTAAATCATGAATGTATGTGTGATATAATTTATTCAAAAGCACAATAATATCATAAATATCATAAATATCATATAAGAATAGTATTTACATCATTATTCCCAACCATGAATGGTTGTAATGGAAAAAACATCATGGGTTCAGGAGGGTTTAGTCCTCTATACGCCCAAATGATGATTTAAAATCCTATTTGATACAAGTGTGTATAGTTTTAGGTCATACCCTTTAAATAATAACATCTTAGTATATTGAAGATATTAACATTATAATATAAGCATAATATAAAAATATTGGAAGGGGTTTGTTCTAAAAACAAAATACATTATAATATTTTCATTTGAGAATAAATTTTATTTTATTTCTATATTTCTTTATATAAACTACCATGTTTATCTTATGCTAAACACATCACCGAGTTATCCAACATTACATGCAAGACCAATTTTTACCACCTTTTAATGGTGAAACAATGTTAAAAATAATTTTTGAACCATTTTTAAATATTATTTTATGAGATAAACTTCATTTTTGAATTTATAATGTCTAAATTAGCTTCAGATGATTTTTTTGTATTTTTATGAGTAGTTTCATTTAAATATGAATAGTGAAAAAATACGGCATCTTTGTTGAAAACAATATTTTCATCAAAATAATTATTAATGTTAAATTATATTTTAAATTTGTTTTAATGTAAAACTAGATCATTTATATATACAATAATATAATGTAGGTTATTGGAGTAATTTTTATATTTAATTTAGATATAAAGTCTTAGTCAACCTTTGAACATTTTCACTTTAAAAGCATGTTTTATCACCACGTCTGGGAGATTGTCTTTAAACATAATTTTTCCACTTATTTGAATTTAATTTGGAAAAATGGACATAAAAACTTGTAATAAGTATAATAATTATAGTGTAATAATATATATTTTGTTTTTGACTAAAAGTATTAGTAATTTTAATTGAAATTAATTATAGTGATTAAGGTAAAATTAACCTTAACAGGGGACTAAACCATAACCTTAATGGATAAAATGACCGATACACCTATCCAAATTCCATTTTCATCCAATAGTTCAACCATATCCCCTATTGGTTCAAATTTCATGAGTTATTTAGATACTATTCCTTGAAAGTGATCGATATAATAAGTTAAGCAAAGAAAAAGAGAAAAGAGAAACCCTCCTTACCTTTAACATTTATAAAGCATTATAACATGGAAGAAGATAAATAGTTTTCATTATAAATATTATTTTTAAATATAAATGATTTTTAATCATGATAATTTAACTATAATTTTTATATATTATTTATTTACATTAAAAAATTAAATGATTATAACACCTATATTATTTACTTAATAATTAAATAAAAAAATAATGCTAAAACATTAAAAATAAAGTATCTTTAATGAATTATTGATTTAAATTATTTTTCAATATGAATATTTCATGTTAAATAGCTATTAAAATAATATATTTGAATTAAAGTATTATTTTGATATCTTTAAATTAAAATAAAATAATAATAATGTCAAAATTTGCATTAATGTAGTTTTACAATAAATAATATTTTATTTAATGATTTAAAATTTAAAAAAAATGCTATCAACTTCTAATTTATTTTTTATTAGTATTAAATATCAAATATGATCTATTCCTATACCGAATGATCTTTTATAATTAACATATTTCCCATAGATATTAAAAACATTACTAGCACATTTCAGGTTAAAGTATTATTTTTTAGGTTTACATGTGCTTGTTTTAAAATTAATTTCGAAAACACACGAGATTTATATTTTATAAATTAGTTATAATATTTTTAATTAAGTTTTTCTATATTTTCTAATTAATCTCAATTTAATTTATTCATAATTTTTTAATTACGTAGGTTAGAAAACAAGTTACTTTAATAAAAACAAAATGAAAAAATGGGGAAATATAATATTTATGAAATAAAATTAGAAAACATAATATATTGTTTTGATTTTTAGGTTTTTATATATCATAATTTAACATTACACCATTATTTTTATGTTTTGGGAACATGATGTAATGGATACCTCCCAATAGTGTCTACCTTTTTTATTTATAAGAATGTTACACCCCCTCTATTATAAAAAGGCATTCAGTATTCCCCTTCCTCACACATATCAACAACTATAGACCAAAAAACTTATACCCAAATAATCTCCCAAAATCCATCCCTTAAACCTACATTCCTCACTTTTTTCATAAATCCAACCAAGGAATCCCTTGGGTGAAAACCAAAAGGAGTTACCTAAAAAGTGATTTCATTCTTCAAACATGAATTTATGTTTTCTTTCTTTCTTAGGAAATTAAATTATTCTTATTTCATGGTTATATAATAAAATAAATATCATAAATATATTAATATGGGTTTCTTAATAGTTTTACATACACCTACACACAATTATGTCACATAGGTAATGAAATTATCATTCATGTATGATAGACTACCACCTAACTAAACAATATCATTCATTTTTCATTTACCACCTATAATGGTTTGTAATTATGATGGAAACTCTATTTTAATATGATATAAATGATATTTAATATTTTTTAAAAATTATATATTTTTTATACAACATATAACTTTATATGTTCCATTTTGTTTAAATATGATAAAATCATTTGTGGGAGTGTGGACTACCACCTCCCCAAAGCGATGGGATACGTTCACAAAATACATGGAATGTATTAAAGATGGGTTTAATTAAACATATTGGACATAAATTATATATATATTATATTGATTACATAATTTAATTTCTATAAATACAATATATCATTTTCTTTATTACCCTTTTCACACACTAAAAAAGTGATAATGTCGTTCATGGACATGTAGACTATTATCTCCTCGACATGATGTGATTAATTTTAAATTAAATTAATTATATATATAAGTTAATATTATTAAATATAATGGTATTTATGATATAAATATAATTTTTTAATGATTTAATGTTACTTTCCTACTTTCCATAACGATCATTGATGAATGAGAATTTTACTCAAGCATATGTATGTCCTACCATCTCCATGATTGTAATGTTGTTTCATTTTTCATAATCATCATTAATTATTGGTTTTAAAAGTATAAGTTAAATATAAATATGGTAATACTTTCACTATTATTATTCATTATTTGTTTATATAATTACCCCTTTGACCATAGTTGATCTACAAAAGTCATTTTTGAGACATAAACCAAATTTGGTTAAAATGATCAATATAGACATAATTGTTTATGTAGTTGTTTACAATATTGTAATAAGTGAAATAAAAGTAATAATAATTTTTAAAAAGTTTATAAAGAAACTAAATAATTAATATATTGTTATTATTCAGGATTATAAAGACACACATGACAAGTTGGACACAAGGTAATGGATTCTTTTATCACTTTTTCTTCCAAGAGGAATACACCAATTTCACTAATATTTTTTTGGTGTATATTAAGAATGTTTTTTAATTTAAACTAATTATTCATTGTATTTCAAGATTATATTTGAATTATTTTATCCAAGGGGTTTTATTTTAAAATTACCCAAGTGGTAAAAGAGATCAATGAAATGTCACTTTCTTTTGTGATTGTTAACTATATCTTAAAACAATAATATTATTATTGATATTTTTTTGACATAAATTTTTGTTAAATATATATGTCATTTATTGTGATTTTGAATATTTTATAAACTATATACCATTTTTATATATGTTGATAACATTTAAAGTATTATATTCTTGGCATAAAGCCATGACAATATTAAATTTTTGGCATGAATCCTTGATTATATTAGATTCCTAACATGAATCCTTGAAAGTATTAGATCCTTGGTATGAAACATTAAAGGTATTATTTTCCTAGAATGACGCCATTTAACTATGAGATTAGTGGCATGAATCCTTGATATTGTTATATTCTTGGCATAAATCCTTGAATGTATGTTTTAGATATCCATCATTTTGCATTCCATAATTGTTAATATAGTTACTATTATCCCATTTTATTATATGATTAGTTATAATATCCATGGTTATATTTAACAGTCGGATTATTGACTAAATGGATTGTTTTTTAGTTATCTACCTTTCCGTATTTATTATACATTATCATGTTTTCTAAATGGAAAGTGTGTCCAATTTATTTTACCATTCCATATTGATTTCTCTTATTGATTTATGATTAATTCTGATTTACTTACCCTTATTGAGAATTTTTTATCACCCTTATTTTTTTTACATTCCCTAGTTTATGAAGATAACACATTTTAATGAGTTTTAAAAAAATTGATCTTTTACTTTATTTTATACAATATTTTTCCACCCCAATGTAAAATTGGTTTAATATAATTTTTCTTGTTTTCCAAAACTACTAAACTAATTGGTCCTTAAGGATTTATGTACATATAATAATTCCAACAAAACAAGTTAATGCACTAGTGCTGGGTTTCTAGGGTCGGGGCACTACCATCGACATCAGAGTATGTTTAGTAGAAAACTTGGAAAATAGATTTAGAAAACATAGACCATAAAATATAACATGAAGTTATAATTTACAGATAAGTATATAAGACCATACCAAGAAAAAATGATTATGATTATATGACTGAAACTCCAAATTTTTTTAATTTATGTTATGTATTTCACTAGTTTTGATATTATACAATATAAAAACTAATATGGTCTATGTATTCATTTAGAAATGGCACCTAGTAGAAGTAATGTCAATATTACTAATTCACATGTGCCAAAAATTATGAATAATCATTTCTTTAATGGTATTAATCCAAGATTTCAAAGGGAGCTAGTCTCCCAAACATTCCCATCATATGAGGACATAGTATCATATGCTAATAAAATTTATAAATGATTCTCTAAGTGTTATGTCTTTATATGGAAGCATGATAACAATAGGAGAGATGGAAAAGGATGGATTTTTGGATTAATGGAAAATAAGTATTTTACTATATGTAATAATTGTGGAAATAATCATCATGGTACTCTCTTAAATGGAATGGGATTTTGATACAAGTGTAGAAAGAAAGGACCATGTGTTATTGATTATATAGATACAAAAAAGGATCCCAAGTCACATTTATTCGACCATAAGAAAGAAGGACACTATGAAAATCAATGTCTCGAGTGTCAAAGGAATATACCCCAAAATAGGCTAATTGATCATGGGCATTATTTTTCTACAACAACAGATGAAGAGTTATGATTAACATGCATGTGTTTGGATTCAATAAAAATGTCATTTTAGTATTTTATCCTCAAGGTACTAGTCATGAGAATTATAAAATGTATAAGTATTGTACTGTGGTAATTTTCTTCATAGATTTAAAGCATTTTTATTGGTACTTATTTTAAAGAAAAGTGGTTTAGTAGAATGTTTATCTTTTTAGTGAATGACATGGTTGAGGGAAATATAACCCTTAATATGTTCCTGATATTAATATGATTATGTCTGAATAAATAAATGATTGATATGGACAAATTATATTGGGTATTATATAATACCAGAGAACTGATTAATGATTTTTTGACAACATGGCTTAGCTTTCATTAATGGGGTTCACAACACTTTTGGATTTAAGTAATATATACAATAACACATGTTTTACTTATGTACTAAGGAATAATTCATTCCTTCCATAAGGTTTTATGGTAATTCATGTTATTACCATATTTGATGAGAATACATGATGAAGTTATTCACAAGTTTGGAATGTAACAATTTATATCTTCTTTATGGTTTTTAAAGGATAATGATATGTTCATTTTAAATATTCAACAACCTCCATTCTAAAGTGTTGGATGATAATATTTTTGAAATGTTAAAAATTTATGAAATGGTTTAATTTGATCATTGGACAATGATATAGAGTTTAATATATGAATTCACTAAACAATGCAACCTGTGCAAAGAAAACAAGCATAAATAGTTTGAGGCACAACTAATGATTAATATTGTGATTGTCAAATAAAATCACATATTTACTTATATTATTTGAGGGTGAATGAATTCTGAAACATTATGAAAAAGGATCTTGAAACAAAAAAATTAACCTATTTTCATCATTTTTATCATATAAATGACTTTTGTCATAACTATGGTCTATTGCTTTATAGAAATCATTAATCAGTTGAACATTTTCTCTAGCACTCTCCATCAAAACTCGATAGATTTGTTTTTCTTCCATGTACATGTTTTCACTAACATTCTTCAATACAAAATCCATGTTTTTTTTATAAACTTTCCATTTTACTTCCCCTATTATAATGAAGATATATTAATACCCCTATTTATAATGTGGGTTATTTAAAAATAGTGTTTTCAAATATAAAACCCTTGATTACTGAGATTAAGCTTAAATTATGAGGAAGCAATTTAGTTAAAGTAAGGAGAATGTAACCCCCCAAGACTTTACAATATTTTCATTTTCAAGTATTTTTTTCAATATTTCTTTATACACAACACCATGTTAAGCTTACGCTAGACACAACACTGATTCAGCTTTCATTACATACAAAACTGAGTTTTACCACCTTTTAATGGAACAACTATTTTAAAAATAAATTTTTCAAATTTAATAAATTTTATTTTTAAAATAAAAAATTCATTTTTTAATTTTCAATTTCAAAATTAAATAAGTGATAATTTTTAATATTTTTATGAGAAGTTTCATTTTTTTTAATGAATAGTGAAAAATAATGCATTTTAGTTGAAACTGTCTTTCTGTCTAAATAATTATTAATGATGAAATATATTTTAAATTTTTTAAAAGAAAAAATAGATAAACTATATATCTATTAATCCAAATTAGGTCATTGGAATCGTTTTTTTTTAATTTATATATAAATACATATTTAATGTTTGAATAATTTAACTTCAAAAACAAAATTTATCTCCATGTCTTCTGGATTAGAATTAAAATTGAATTTTTCTAATTAAGTGAATTGAATTTTGAAATATAAAAATACATGGTTATAATCAGTATAATATTTATAGTCTAATATGATCAAGAAATTTTTTGACCAAAAATATTTGTGAAATTAAGTAAAATTAATTATAGTTATTAATGTAAAATTAAGGTTAACAAGGGACTAAACCTTAAACTTAAGGGCTAAAATGACCTAGAAACTTATCCAAAATCCATTTTATTCTAATATAATAAACATATCCCATATTTTTTTATATTTTATGAGTTATTGGGATTCTATTCCATGAAAGTTACATATATAATAATTTAAGTAATAAAAAATCCCAAAAAATTAACCATCCTTACCTATAACATTTAAAAAGAATTAGAGTATGGAAGAAGATTCATAGTTTCTATTTTCAAAATTATTTTCATATTTAAATGAGTTTCTTTTACCATGATAATTTAACTATAATTTTTAGAGATGAATTAGTTACATTAAACTCTTAAAAAATACTAATGGATGGATTATTTTGTTAATAATTAAATAAAATAAATTATGCTAAAAATTATAAAGTTAGTAAATTTAATGAATTAAGGAGTTACAATATTTTTTTAGTTGGATATATAATTTTACATAGCTATGAATTTAATATATTTGAATTACAATATTGTTTTGATATTTTAAAATTAAAATTAAATAAATTATGTCAAAATTGACATTAATGTTATTTTTAAATAAATTATATTTTATTTAATGATTTAAAATTAATAAAATATAATATTTTTACAAGTAATTTTCTATTATGATTAAATATAAAATAGGGTCTATTAATGGACCAAATAATATTTCATAATTAACTTATTGACACATAGATAGTAAAAACATTGTTATCATGGGTTCGGTTGAAGAAGTGTTTTTGCGCATTACATACACTTATATTAAAATTAATATCCAACACAGATGGTGTTTATATATTTTTAAATTAAATGTAATATCTATAATTAATTGGTTCTTTATTTTCAAATAAACCTTAGTTTAATTTACTCTTAATGGTTAAATTTTATAGGATTGAAAATTGGTTACTTTAATAAAAACTAAATTGGTAAAAATGGGGAAACTTAGAAGTAAATGAAAAAAAATTATAAATATTGAAATATTTTTGTATGGTTGAGGTTTATATAGACCATAATTTATCTTTAATTCATTATTTTTCATTTTTTAGGAACATGAGGTAAGGGAGACCTCCCAATAGTTTCTATCGTTTTATATTTACAAGAATGCCACTCCCCCTCCATTATAAAATGGCATTAACTCTTCCCCTTCCTCACACCACTAAATAATATTTGTATTCTCCAAAAAATAAAAAATAAAAATCTCCCTGAATTCCACCCATCAACCTAGAGTCTTTCATTTGGTAATAAATCCAACCAAGGATGACCTTTGGTACAAAACAAGATTTGTTACCCGTAAGGAGGTAATATTCTCCAAACGTGCATTTATATTTTATTTCATCATAAACCTATTAAATTATTTTAATTACATGATATTATAATAAAATAATTATAATAAATATACTAATAAGTTTTTAGGTTATGGTTTTGACCTACACCTACACACACTTTCATCAAATGGGTAACAAAATTATAGTTCATGTACAGAGAACTACCACCTCAAGAAATATTATCGTTCATTTTTCCCTTACCACCTATTGTGGTTGAGAATTATGATGTAAAAAATATTTTTATATGATATATAATATATTTTTGATTTCATAATTCTTATATAATTATTATATAACAAATAAAATTATGTTTTCTATTTGTTGTAAATATGATGGCATTATTTGTGGATGTATGGACTACCACCTCCTCAAAGTGATGTGATACGTTCACACATTTCATGGAATGTATTAAGGATAGGATTAATTAAACATGTTTGAAATTAATGAAATCTATATGATATTAACTACATAATTAAATTTTTCAAAATATAATATATCATTTTCTTTATAATCTTTTTTACACACTAAAAAGCGATAACATATTTCATAGATGCGTGGACTACTGCCTCCTCAACGTGGTGTGATTAATTTTAAATAACAATAACTATATATATAAGTATATATGAATTCATCAAATGGTATTTATGATATAATTATCATTTTATAAACGTATTGTGTTACTTTTCTTCTTCCCATTATGATCATTGAAAAATAGTAACGTTTCACATGTGTACGTAGGGACTACCATCTCCATGATTATAACGTTGGTTAATATTTCATAACCATATTTCATGATTAGTTTTAAAAGTGTTATAGATTTATAAATATGATAATTATGAAATTATTATTTTTTATATATATTTATATAATGAACCCTTTGACATAGTTGACCTAACAAAGTCATTTTTGACACATGTATCGAATTTGGTCAAAACAACCAACTAAAACTTAATTGATTAAGTAGTTTTATACCAAATTGTAATAAGTGAAATAAATGTAATAATAAACCTGAAAATTGTTCTCCATAAATTAAATAATTAATATAATTTTGTTATTTAGGATGATAAAGACACAAGTGACAAGTCAGACTCAAGGTAAGGGATTCTTGCCTCACATTTTCTTCCATGAGGCATACACCATTTTAAAAAAGTATTTCTTTTGGGTACTGTATATTATTAAACATTTTTAATTTAATATCATGATTCATTAATTATTCACGGTATTTTATGTTTTCATTTGAATTATCTCATCCATGGGGTTTGATTGTAAAATTACCCAAGTGGTAAAAGTTATCTTTGAAAGATAACATTATTCTATAATTGTTAACTTTCTCTTAAAATTATCACCTTGTTGTAAAAAAATTATACATCAAATTTCATTTAAATACATTTATAATTTATCATGTGAATGATTATTTTCCAAGATTTATACCATTTTTGCATAATGTATTCAATTTGACTATATTAGATTCTATGCATAAATCCTTGATAGTATTATATTATTGACATGAAAAATTGATTATATTATATTCATGAAATAAAGCCTTTATGGAATTAGATTCTTGGAATGAATCCATGAAAGTATTATATTCCTATCATGAATCCTCGATATTATTATATTATTGGCATGAATCCTTGAAAATATTATATTCTTGGCATGAAGCCTTGACAAAATTAGATTCTTATCATGAAGCCTTGAAGGTATGTTTTATTTATCCATAGTTATGAATTCTATCATTATCAATTCAGTTATTTTTATTTCATGTTATTATTCAATTAATTATAATTTCCATGTTTATTTTTTATTCTCATATTATTGATTAAATTTAATTAGTTTCAGATATCTACCTTCCATATTGATTATTCCTTATCATGTTATCTAAATGGAAAGTGTGTCCATTTTCTTTTACCATTCATTACTTATTAATTTTATTTATTAATGATAAATTCCACTATAAATACCCCTAATTATCATTTTATATAAACCTTATTATTTTCACCTTCCATGGTTTTTGAAGAGGAAGAACCCTTTAAATGTGTTTCCAGGATGCTAATCCATTACTTTTGAAATGAAATATTTTATATTCCAAATATTAAATTGTTAATGTATGTAATATTATTTTAAAAAAACACTAAATTGTTCATTAATTTTGGATTTTATTATATATAATCATTCCAATTGGACAAATTAATGCACCAGATCGAGTATTATAGGGTCAGGGTGATAAATTTTTGGAATAAATAAAAAAAACAATCATTGATGAACATTAACTCTCTTTAAGGAATCTAGTTTTGGTTTTCCTTAAATTTCAAACATAGATAAATTTCAACCCAAATTATGTATAATAGGATTATATAAGGGAATTTGATAATTTATTTTGGTATTTATTGTCAAAATCATGATTTTAAATGTGTGAGGAGAGGGGGATATGGGGAGTACCTTATAATGGATGTGAGTGTATCTTTTATACTTTATGAAAAGAGATAATTCAACACATGTTTTAAACATGTCAGTTGGATCCCATAATATACCAATATCAATAATAGATGTTATTAGGTACAAATATATCCAAAAAATGGGTGTTGGAAATGATTCTCATTAATTTATACCCTTAATTTTAAATCATATTTACTTAGTAAACTCGATTTTCCCTTAATCGTCAAGATTAATTTTAACAATTTTCAAAAATCATTTGGGTCAAAAAAATCTGTTTACCTTAATTTAAATTATTAATTATTTGGATTAAAAATATGAAATCCATTTTTCAAAATTCAATTCATAGACGATAAAAAACTTATTTATATTTATTCCAACTAATGTGATGAGAAAGCATGTTTTTAATGAGAAAAAGTTCAAATGATTACAATGTTTTTATATCCAATATTAATATTAAACTGAAACCATTAACATAAATTATATTAATATAAGTATAATTTAAATAATTATAGTTTGAAATATATTAAATATATAAAAAAATTTAAAAAAGGTAGTGTTCTATTAAAATTCAGTATTTTTCACTATTCATCAAAAAATGAAAATTCCCATAAAAAACCAAAAAATTCAACCTAAAATAAATCAAATGTTAATATTTCAAATATGATGCTTATTTGGTCAAATATAATTTACAAAAGTGCCCCAAAAAATCAAATAAGGGTAGCCTTAAAAAGTGGCAAAACTGCCTTTTAGAAAATACATACTTTTATTTATAAAAGTAGATTTATTATGATCTATTATCTTGAAAACCCATAGTATGAATGTTAAATTGTTTATAGAATATATAATATATATATTTCATTATAATAATTAAAAAAACTGGTCTATTTTCTTTATTGATACAAAATATTTTTGTGTATATAAAATTAGTTTTTTAGAAAACAAATATCTAATTTTCAAATAGTTCTTAAATTAATTTCTAATTTATTAGTTAAAAATAATTGATTTTATACAATGAATAAACCATAAAAACAAAATTTAGTTAAATATTCTCAAAACCTCCATTCCAACAGCTAGGTGATAACTGTAATAATATTTTAACAACATGTCATCTTTCATTTAAACTCAGTTTTTTTTGTAACACAAGCTAAACCTGGTGTTTCATATAATAAAATATAAACCTGATATTTCATGTAACCAAATCTAGACATAGTGTTTCATGTAATTCAAGTTTAAATTATTGTTTCATGTAACATAAAATCTCAAAAAGATTAAATTTATTTAAAAAAAATTCACACAATCTCGCGATGTGAAAACCTTTCTCTTACTATAAATATTAGAAGATATAGAGTATATTCTAAATGGGGTTAATCCATTGTTTCACAATAATGGGATCAGAATATCTACTAAAGGTATGAGGAATTTTTAACATAAAATACTTGACTATAACATGATCATTATTATGAGAAGTAGGTAGTTACACATTTCATAAGTTATTATTAATTGCATGATCCAGTTGAGCCATAACTTCCATTATTTTCTCAAATACCACTCTCCTAAGGTTGGAACATTGGTGGGGAAACTGTCACATTTCATATCACATTGGTTGTTTGCACAATTTCCCCCATTTTCCATCATTAACTAAATTAAATTAAAAATCAATATTATAATACATTAATATAAAAAATAAAAAATTATAATCTTATGTATAATTTACTTATTAATGTTAATTATAATCTCACTTATGTGACTATACATTTAATTATAGGTTATATAGGGTGTTTTTTACTATTATGTTTTCTAAAAAAGAAATTTTTTCAAGTACTTAAAAATGGTTCATAAAGATTTTGTGAATTTTCCAAACATATCCCCTGAGGGTGTCAAACCAGGTGTGCAAGAATCCCACTTTTTCATGAACCAGGTAACTATCATGTTAAACACTCATTTCACCCTTCTTATAGTTATTACCACAAGGTAAAACTATTCAGAGTCTTATCAAGTATCCATATAGAGATTTAATTTATTGAAAACCACTCAATATATACTTCAATAAAATCTAGGATATTTGCTTAAGCTTATACATATCCCTAGGGTTCTCACTAGTGTATTCAATTTGTAATCCTAAAAAATTAATAGATGGTCCTTTGATTCCAACTATTAGGACTTGAAAATTTTACTCATATTATTGAATTATTTTTAACATAAATATTTATTAACAAAAAACATGGATCATGAAGCATAGTGTATTTATAATAATAGGTACATAATATATAAAAAGGAAACAAAAACATGAAATACTTATTTCATTCTTCATAATGAACACCAAAATCCATAATGAGCTCCTGAAACAATATAGTATAACCTGGGGAATACAAAAAAAGGGTTGCACTAAAAATCCCTATAAGTAAATAAATGTGATAAGGTAACAGAACATGTTAGTCAAATGTATAACATGATATTATAAGAGATAAATCTCATGAGTAATCACATGGAATCATAACTTAAAGAACATCGTATCACCTGGCATCATTAAATTGAGTACGAATTGTCAAGTACATTACTTATTGTTACGAATACTAAACATATGTTAATTATTTAATTTCATAAGAACCTTTTTCATGTTTATTATTATTCTATATTCAATTACATAATCATTTAGGTTCATGTCAGATATTTTGAGGGTATTCGGATCATATGTCCAAAATCACTTCAGTAAGATGACTAAAGTCAAAAGGAATATTAATAAATAATCAATAGCATAATAATCATGTCATAATTAAAAATTTTATACATGAATTATACTTTTAAAAACAACCATAAAATATATTTATGAAAAATTAACTATATTACAATCATAGAAATTGTAGTTCATATATACGTATGAGTAACATTTACCTTTTTCAATAATCATGATTGAAACAAGTTAAGTGTTATTTAAAACTTATATAGTGACCATTATATCATAAGAATAAATTTATTTATTTAAATAAATTTATTTATACCATCCATGTGATGTGGTAATGAAAAATCAATCATATCACTTCGTGGATGTGGTAATCCACACATGTGCGTAAACTATGTTATTATCTATTAATTATTTGAAAGATAAGAAAATAGATAATATATTAATTAATATAGTGATAATCATGTCATTATAATATATATATATATATATATTGAATAAATCATATAAAATTTTCATGATAGGAAATAATAGAGAATGAATTACATCAGTTCATGAGGTAGTACTCCAACTAACACACGAACGAAGGTTTCATTTCCAATTTTATAGAAGAGGATATGGATATAAGTTATGAAATTAAAATAATATAACATTATTATATATGGAATTCTTATTCTATTGTATCATAATTATTTAATAATATTTTAATCATGTGTAATAAGGAATAAAACAAAGCACTCAGTTAATAACGACACCACTTCTTCATATAATATCAGTGCGATTGCACTAGAAGTATTCATATGATGGTTTCTTAGTAAAAAAAAGAATCTATGAAATATTAAGAGAATTAATTAAGTTTATTTCATTGTTATTTACTGATTAAAATACTTCTTAAGTGCGAATGAAATAAGAGAGGGGTTCCCTTTTATAAGTTTGAATGAGAGGAATTTTTGTAAATACCCAAAAAAAATCTATAATAGGAAGTCACTCTCAAGAAATGTGGTCCACAAAACTAATAAATGATTTATTGGAATGAATATATGGTTCATAAAAACCAAAAATATTTTAAATAACTATTTTTTAAACATGTTACTCCCTTAACCCTTATTGTTACTCACTTTTACCATTTCAGTTTTCAACAGGGTAACTAGTTTTCACCTAATTAATTTATCCTTTAATACTAATAATAAAATTATAATTATTAGAAAATTTAAAACCAATGATTATAAATATTAAATACAATCTATTAAATAAAATACCTTTGTATGTGGAAAACTAATTTTAACACAATCACATGTAACACACCAAACACCGTTTTAACCTTAACAGCGATAATAAATTTTAATTGTATTTACAATTAATTATGATATAAAATTTTGTTTACTATATTAAATAATATTAATTATGACAGTACCTAATATGGAATTCATTTTTTATAATTTAATTCAAAATTGAGGAGGATTTTATTTTAAACAAAAGCCCACAAAAATGTCAAAATGGTTTTTTGTCTAGAAATGCATTGTTTAAGTGTAAGATGATTTTATATTAACTATATGGCTATTAATAATCATTATATGAATTTAAATTAATATAAATATATATATATAATATATAAATTTAATTTAAATATTTCTTTACTATTTTCTATTTTAACGAATTAAAATTAATAAAAACAATGCACTTGAAAACTTTTGGCATAAAACCACATTTTTAAATAAATATTAAACTTATAAAAAAATCATGATCATTATTGATTCAAATTAAAATAATCATATTATTATAAATAAAATCATCAATATTAAACTTTAATACTAAATCTAAAATATAATGGTAATTTTAAATTACCTAGTTTAATGAAATGAAATGATAGTTTTTGAAGAAAACAGTAATTTTCACTATTCATTGAAAAATAAATCATTTCAGAAAACACTAAAATTTCATCCTATGTTGATTTTGATATTATTGTTTAAAAATGGTATTTTTTATATAAAATTTATTTTAAAAAAGTTCTAAAAATTAATTATAATATTTCCTCACATGAACCTATTAAAATTATTTTGGAAGAAAACTTATTTGTGAAGAATTAAATGTATTTATTAAATTTTATTTCTTATTTTCTAGGAATTGATCAATAATTATTTATCGGTTTGGACAGTTATATATTTTTCAAAAAGTGTTTAATATTATTCCTAACTTCCAATTTTAAAATCTAGGTCTTAAATGACATGTTAAAATAATCAATGTTTGTTTAGGCTCGGTGTTTCATGTCATATATGTTATCGAATGAAGATTTATTTTAAAAAAATCTCAAGGTATTACATAGTCATAGTTAACAGTTTCCAAGGTATTATGAATAATTAAATAATCCCCACACATATTCCAGTGATATTTCCATCCTTCCCTCTATAGTATATCCCTCACCTGAATAATCACCAAGAACATTCACCTCCTATAACTATTACTGCTCTACTTAATATACGACCATCAAGAGTTTATACTAATGAGGGGGAAATAGATCCATTTTTTATTTAGCATGAATCTTCTCTATATTATCAAAGGATCCAATTTATTTTCTTTTAAATTTTTCAATATTTATTCATTATTTATCATCTATGATGATGATGGTGGTGTTGTGGTTCTCCATTATTAGGTTTTAGTGATGGTGTAACTGTAGATCATCACATCCATGATAAAGGGGAATCAGTGTCCACTACCCACTATACTGAACAGTGTAAGGGTCAAATTCCAAACAACTAATGGAAACCATCATAATAAGTAATATTAATTTTTATATATTTTAGGTAGTAGGGTCACCAAGATCAAAATAACTAACAAATAGATAAACACACCCAATGGGAAAATCAAGTCTGAACACCCCAAAGTTTATCAATATATGAAATGGCTCTAATTATATTTATAAATGGCCTTGTTAGGTCATCGATTTTTATATCCTGGAGGACCCAAATTATAAGGAATTACCCTTTACATTTTCTCTATTATAAACTTATCAATTTTCCACAATCAAAATACGTCCAAATGTTACCAAGTAGTTTTTTTTCATTTCTTCAGGGAGATCCCTAGATTCATTTTTGAGAATTTATGCCTTTGTGTATGTTCATTAATAAATTCACTTAACTCATGTATTTTCCATCTATAATTCATATTGTCCCCATAAATCCTTATCTTAACTATACTTGTATCCCAAGTCTTGACATCCCACATAGTTCTGGTTACACACTCTCCAATTGAAAACACCCCACAATACACAAAGTGAAGAATATAAAAATAATTAGAGCAGGTCATGGATTTCATCCCCTCATTTAATTCATAACAATATTAATATTTTAAAAAACTCAATATTTTAATTCACATAAATAAAATTAATGTACAAAAATACACCTTCAAAAATATCATTAAAGAATTCCAATTGGAAACAAATCAAATAAAAAAAGATCACAAAAACTATTATGTTTAATTATCTATAAAAACAAACACCATCTTACACTAAATTAAGACAAACACGAGAATGAAACTAAAAAATTATGGTATAACTCTCAACTTTGGTACTTCCATTCTCAAGTACTCTTCTTAATACCTTTATTTCACCATTATACACAAGCTAAAAAAATTATCCAACCCTATGGTGAGTAACATAGGTGATCTAAAATCTATAATTTTTACTCCATGAATACTAAATACTCTTATAAATACAAATCATTCCATGACACTATATGAAATTATATAAAGAAAACATAACTATAATTTAAATGTGTAATACATTATATTATAGCTTCGTCTAAGATAAAAGTTCTTATAGGGAGGTCATCTCTAAAACCTAGTCCAATAATACAAAGGGTCCAAAAAAAATCAAAAACCAAAACTTATTTTTCAAGACTACGTTTTCCCATCAAAGGATAAAAATTGATAATGAAATAATCACATAAAAATCAAAAGGTTATATCATGTGATTAGAAAGTGATTTCTATCAACAATGTGTTTTCTATAGACCCTCATAAATCATTTTCACTTCCAATTGAAAATATATGTGTTACTCTATAAATATTGAATCCTAAAATAAATATACATAATTTTATTCCACTTTATGATAAGGATCTATAAAATATCACTATAAATTACTTGTCTAATACTTCATGTTCCTGCTCAAGATTTGATTCAAGTGTTAAGAGGAATGTCATATCATTAACCTAAATCAATAATTCAAATGGTACCATAAACATTTTCAACAACTTAGAATTATTTTTCAAGCCTCCATTATCCCATACAAGGAGAAAAAATCATAATTATATGATCACATGAAATTAAAATTTTCCCATCATGTGATAAACTAATTGTTTATATCACCTATGTATTTTACACATTCCCCTATAAATCAGTTTCACTTCCCATCTTCCCTATGTCAATACACAGGGTTGATAAATTTCTTAATTCAATACCATAAAACCGATACATATCGAGTCTCAACATAAAACCCATTAAGAAATTATGGACATCGTGGAGTTTTCAGTAATTTTTATATGAAAAAAAAATCTAAGGGGTTGTGTCGTTACTATAAAAGAATCAAATTCCCATACACACATTCCCAATACATCCTATTGAACATAAAAATACACTATTATTACTCATTATTATATGATGGAATGTAGTATTAAAGAATAATAGTGTGATAAATAAAAGCTAAAACTTCCTCTTAATCCTAATAGTAACATAGACATTGTGATATAACATGTTCATAAATTTATCATTGTCAAACCTCCCTATTTTGACCATTTTAAAATTTTCTAATACAATACCAAAAACCAAAATAATAAAATATATCCCATGCATAATTAAAGAGTTTTAATAGCTTGGTAGGTGCTAGAAAATTCCCTTGAATACAGATAAATTCTATAATAATTAACTCTCTACAATATCATAGGAACAGTTCTGTAACATATATATTTTTCATTAAAGAGCCATTTAAATACCTTATCCACTCCTATAACTTCTACCTCAAAGGTAATAACTTTCTAGTGATGAAATATATTATATATATATTTGTAGAAAAATTAGGGAATTGAGAATTATAGAAATGTATTTTTGGTGCTTCATCTCATAAATATATTTTCAAGGTAATGTTGTAGAATACCTCAATTCCATGTGGTGTTATTAATAAAATGAACATAGGAAGTCACTCCAAATACATTATTAATTCAAATTTTCTTATTGAAATGAAATATTTCATTCATGGATTATCACTCAAACTAATATTACAATATTTTATTTGGTTGGGACTATATATCTATTTATACATTTCATAATTGATAATGTTAAAACTAACATTAGTTATATAACATCACAACACATGATGTGCTTCCACTCTATGGTTTGGAATATATTTAAAACCAATTTCCTTACCCTAATAATGTTAAAATTTATTTTACATTGTTCTCACCACCTTTTATATGAAAATGCATCAGTAGTGCTTGCACAAAATGATTGATCACAACAGATACCCTATTTTTGAAATCACATTATTAGATTTCCATTTCTAGGTAAAAGAAATTGTAAATTATTAACATGATCTTAGAGAAGATACATTTAATCATTTCTATTATGTCGAGAAAAATGTTTTTTACTAGACTCATCGACTCTTGGGATTCCTTTACTCAAACATCTATCCTCAAGGTACACCAACATGGTGAATATTTTAAACATATTGAAATTTTAAATTATATATTACCCATATAATTAGACTATTATTTATGATACTATTGGGTCATAAAAATTTTACATTCAAGATGAATAAAATTCCATTAAACTCAGAAAAGGATAAAAATTAAACTCTAAATAAGATTGAATAAAAATATTCAAAGGAATAAGAAATACTACTAAGGGAAAATCCCTTTTCAGACCACCGCTCTATATGGTGGTCTGTGACTTAATGAAGAATCTTCCAACTGAGTAAGTTTTTTTGATACATACAGTGGTTCTAGTACATTCAAATGAAACCTTATATATTTATACGGATTGAGCTAGGTATTTACGCCACTGCAAACTAAGATCCCATGCGAACTAAGTAGTTTTCAGGATGTGGTGCCATCGCCAACGCCCGCAAACAATGTCCCATACTAACTAATCCCTTGGAACTCCAAAAAATACGGTCTATGGCCCTCCTAAAATGACCATAAAATCCAGAATATTTTCACTCCCTTACTCTATAAAAAGACCCCAACAGGGACTCAAAAAGTGAAAGAATATGGGACAAAGCACAGAGAAAAATATAGAGGGTGTAAGATAAATACCTCACACACCTAATGCACATCATCAAATCTATCATGTGAACTATATGTGGGTGTAACTTATAATCCATCCAAATAATCGTATGTGGATGTCCCTCAACCTACACTATTTTAGGCCACCCTGAGTGGTCCCTTGTTGTACTCTAAATCTTTTTTGAATAAATTCATGATGATTAGTAGTATGTGGAAGAAACTCAACAGAATATTCTATGTGGAGGAAGTGCTGTTTTCATATTGAGGAATCATTTTATAACACCTTAAAAAAATAAAAAATCTTTGCTGAAAGACCCTTTGTGATTAACCATTTGTAGAAGCTCTTTTGTGGATGATGCTTCGCCGATAACATTTTCCAGAAATGATTCGAAAATCAATCCTTTGCAGATAATCCATTTTAAAAAATCCTTTACACCCATATCTTTCATAGATTCTCCTATTTTGGATCTCCATCAATAATGACACTTCGCAAACTCCCCTTCACTACCTCTACTAACCCCCATGAAAATTGAATAGTCGCACCACATAATTTTCATGTCAGGTCCAAAACATTTCATATTGTGTCCTAATGGCACTCCTATATTCATCGGTTTAATACCATGATTCAACCTACTTTTCATGACACTAGTGAATCCCTATTACCTACCTTTTTATGGAATTTTGATCCAAAACATCAAGAAAAAACACATTCTTACTGTTGCACACATGAACAAACACACCCATCTCCATCCATCAATCTCTATGTCCCGGGTGATTTTCAATCATCATAAACCTATGAGACCATCATAAAATGAAGGTAAATATACAAGGGATACCTTTTCTTGACTAATAACAATATTACCCTATGGTTATTCATAAGTTTCCCACAAAATTCCTACTAATCAGAGAAAAATTCTCCCTGGGGAGATGATTTTTCTACCTCCGTACACACCAATGGATTCCATGCCACATATCATTTATTCTGATCTGATAATACCCAAAATCATGGTTTACACTATCCTTCCATATCATGTATGAGTCATGTTTGAGTATCTTTACTGGATTATCTCCTAGTTAGTCATGGTTTCTTTAACAATTTTTCATCACCGTATTACCTTAAAATACAAGACCCTAGTTCATCCTGACCACATAACGTTAAAATGTATGGAACTCATCTTGACCTCATGAAGTTAAATTATATGGTATTAGTCCATACAAGACAACATTAAATTGTGTTTTCATAGACCCTTCCATGTGAAATTAAACTATGATTCCACCATCCAAGCTATATGTCATTAAACTATATTATACCCCATATGACCTTCAAAAGGTCACTCCCACTGAGGTAAGCCCCTATCCATTCTTGTAGGAGGTGGCACTCGTTCTCCGCGTTTACTTCTACCGAGATTTATTCAGATAGATTTCCAAATATGAATATATAGAATATAAAGAAAAAGAGAGTTAATGGGCATATTAAATTCCCTCTCTCTTTCTCCCTTTGGTCTCCTGTACCTTCTATAAATAGATGATGTGGGATGTGTGATATTCAGATCCACTACCTCCTCTTATTTGTCACACCTATCATGACTCACGTGGGATTAGAGGAAAGAGGTGGTTGTGAAATCTTTCTGGTAACAAATAATTCACTTTATCCATATATGTAAGCCCCAATTTTAATTAAATTGGGTCTCCTAAAAGGTGTATGTCCCGATCAAATCCCCTCAAATGGGTAGCTCCCATGCATAAGTCACAACTTGTACCGAAATATGAGGGCTTTGATTCCCAACTAACTGTGATAGGTAGGAAGACTCTATTAGATCCAAACCAAACCCACCAAATCACCCTAATGTTCTCCAAGCTATATTCCTAGTAAGGTTATATCTACACAGGAGACCATCTCTCTTATGGGTATTTTTTGATATCCTGGGGTAACTTCCACACTATCTTAACTAGGTAATCTTTCACCAAGATTTCCTTTCTATATGATGTTAAAATTCATGATCAATCCCTTTTCACAGGACCTAAAAAGGTGATGTGTCTAGTAAAGAAACAGTGAACTATGTGGGTTGTGATTCCTCTCACAGGGATACATTAGAATCCTATATTATGTGTTCTATCCCGACATCAAAACAACTCTCATCCCTTCTGGATTAGGATAAACTCTACAACACCATCCCTTATGACATAAAAATAGTTTTTTGTTTATGAACGACTAAATAATACCTGATCTATCCATAAACTGGTAACATTGATAGAGAATATTTGATATATATGAATCATTCCATGCATGTAAAACCTCAGAAACATATAGATGATTCTGATCTCATGCGTAGTCATGATAGACTGTAGTTATAGGAGTAATCTGCTAACACATTCTTATGAATGAACCAAGGATTCATGAGCATACGAACATATCTTGAATCTATAATAGAGTCCTAAAATATGGGATTGTTCCCACCAAATGGGGGAGATGAGCTCGGGTTCCCATCCTCGTGACCAATGTGAGTTCTTAAGTGTCATTGGACAAGTCATCCAATTAATGTTAACCTTTTAAAGATGGGATCATGAATCTTTTATGTTAGAGAGTCATTCGATGTTTTTTTATTCATGAACAAACTCATTGGAGACCATTTGGATATTTTATGCATAATATTAGTAAGTGCACACCATATAACCTATTTCTATCATCCCAATACAACTTAAACCCATATTATTTAGAAATAGAATGGTAAAATTGATGTAAATGACTTAACTATGGATCCTCCTTCAAAAGATACAAATTATATACTACCCAGTCCCTATCAGGATATTATAATCATCGACCAAAATCTTTTTTGTTATAAATAGATACATTTCTTTCTTTCATCTTGATTACACCATCAATTATAGTTTTTTATCTTACTCCTTCATAGTTCTTATACCAACATAATACCTCCCCACTAACATTAATAATTTCATTCTATATTACCAGTCTCAATAGAACTAGATTGGGATATTTTTAATTGATCTTGTAGAGTCATCTACAAAAAAACCTAAAAAGTTGGCAAGGAATTTTTTTCATGTATGTACCATAAACATTTGTACAATATTATTAATAATATAGAATACAAGGACCCATAATGACACAATCTCAAATAGATAGTTTTCCAATCACTTTGATGACCTCAAAGTACCTGCCTTATCCCTTGACAAGGCACACGACCAAGAAATTCATCCCATATATGAAAAGAAAAAAATCATATTCAATGTAAAACCCTCATTATAGATACAACATTAGGGATTTTATCAAAATAAATATTCTTCTTCATGTACTGATGGTATCATGTAAAAGTTTTCTACCCATTTCAATCACTCATATTGATATCAAGGTGGTTTAAACCCGAAAATTCAAACCTCATGAGTACTAAACTCTACCCAAGGAATGTTTAAATTTATATTATAACCTAGTTAAGGGTTTAATACTATTTATAAATGATTTATAATATATATATATATATTGATCTAATACCCCCACCATAATTTCTATTCATATTAAATCAATCAAAATTATATCCACATTGGTGAAATAGAATTACCAATATACACCACCATCAAAATAATCAAAATCCATATCACCAATTACAAAACCTAAAATTAAATTTAGAGGTAAAATTCTCATCTAATATCCCCCATCAACTCACACTCATATTCATTATTCCTCAAAAGTCATGTAACATCCCAATATTTTTAAGCAAATTTGTAAATTTAATAAATGCTAATTTTTTTAACAAAAACTTTAAACAAAATAAAGTATAATTTAACATGAAATTAAATTTTCATCTATAATTAATTTAAATTTCTAGATAAAATATCCAGGTTTTAAAAATAAATTTTATATTTTTCATTGAATTTTATTTTTATTTCCTTAATGAAAATAAAAAATAGTAACCTTTTGAATTAAACAAGTTAAATTATATTTTCATTACATATCTAAAAAGATATGATCCCTTTATTATAAGTATAAATTAGTATTTATAAAATTATTTATAAATTAATTTGAAAAATTATTTAACAAATTATAATCCTTTATTAATAATGGTGAATTTAAAATGAATATTATCATAATTGTTTTAAATTATTTTCTTTATAAATTTTAAATTTTATGTTTTTTATTATTGTAAATTTCAAATAATTTATTATTATTTTAATTAATAAGACATTTATGTCCATTATTTACATTTATAATAATCGTATTTTATATTAAACTATAGTTAAAAATTAAATTGACGTTAAAATTGTAGAAGAAAATGACATATGTTTTATAATTAATACATATGGTAATAATATTTTAATACAAAGTGTATAACTAACTTAGTAAAGATATTATAAGTTTGAAGGTAAATATTTTTTGAATGAACAACATGTTAGTAAAAAACAATGATAAAAAATCATTTAGTTTTTATTTTAATTGTATTTAAGTAATTTAAAAAAAAATCTTAGTTACATACAAAACTTTAAAATCTATTATCCATCCAAAGACCTCTGCACTACTGATTATGTGGGAAAGTTGGTCAAACTTCCTATCCATGGAATCAAGTAAGTGTCTAGGGACTCATAGCACCCAAAAATACTATCCATGGGATATCATAGAGCTTGTATGTATATTAGTGAACTGGCGTGTGGAGGCACGACCCATGAGGAATTGGTGTGTATGTGTGTTTGGGTGTCGATCACCATGTTCCTTAGTTAGGTATGTCTATGAAAGTGGTTAATACTTATACAAGTGATAAACTAAGTAGACTATCAATGTTGGATAGGATGGGATGGTAATTTTTCACCCTTTAAAACCCTTCAATCAAGTCCACGTCTATCGTTAGATCTCCTCACAGATCATATTCAACCTTGTATGGATATTTTTTTTTGCTAAAAACCCTTATCATCATCATTTAATTCTCTTCCAAACATATATTCCTTCCCTAAAAATATTTTTTCTCCATAAATTTTTATCTTTTATATTTTCCTCCCTCGATGACAAACACATAAACCTTTAAACCATCAAACAATAGAAATGAACTTTATAGATCTCTTATTCAATGACATGTGATTCTATCCTGATATTAAAATTTATTTTAAGGTAAAAAACTTTTAGGTGAATCACCATGTTTATAATTTCTACGAGAACAAGACTAGTATAACTAATTAAAATGAGTAATACAAAATGAACATCAATAACTATCGTATTTGAGTAAAAAAAATATTATATAGCTTTTCATTTGTATCTAGATTTACAACTATGGTGGAAATGAGATATATATATAAATATATATTCTCCATGAATATTTATAAATCTAGGTGATAGACACATGATTCAAATTTCTCCATCATCATCTTCCTTCCTGAGTGTGAAAGTGGCAGTTACAAGAGGAATTGTAAATATATTTAAATTATATATTTTACATCGTTACAAACACACATTGATATATATATGAATAAATAATATGAACCTTATATCCAATTAAGAATCATACATAGATAATTAAATCACTAATTTTTTCAAGAAATAGTATTGATATAAGTTTCCTATATCATTACATTTAATTTATGTAAAACATAAATATATTTTTAAATATAACACACAAACCCACTATAAATAAAATCGTTCTTTCTCCCTTTTATAACCCAAATATTATTAGTCAAAATCTCACTCTTTCTTTACACATTCCATATCATTAAGATAAATAAGAGCACATACTGATTTATTTTTTAAGGTAATGGATTGTTTTTATGTCATTGTATTATAGGATTATATTTCAAAAACCCTTAATTTATGTAAGGGGATATATTTTTCATCTATCAAACTATTATTTTTTTCAGAAACCCTTATATAATGATGATTGTTTTATAAATTTATTTTCTTTTTTTAATTTCAAAACCATTTTTTGAAGAAATATTTATTTTTATTAAAACCACCAAACATAGGAGTATAAATTTATTGTCAATTCTCTTAAAAATATTCCCTTTTCATGTTTATATAGTTATTTTTAAAGGTATGTTTTTAATTATATTTGAAATATGTTTTTTAAATGATAAATTCGATAATTTTATGTTTAAATTATTCTTTTATTTCAATAATTATCATTTGTAATAATATTTATGGCCATATACTGTAATTATCAATGACATTACAAGTAAGTTAATAAAACCATTTATTTAATGTTCAACATCCAAATTTTTTATGAATACTACTT
This sequence comes from Viscum album, assembly GCA_963277665.1. Lineage (NCBI taxonomy): Eukaryota > Viridiplantae > Streptophyta > Magnoliopsida > Santalales > Viscaceae > Viscum > Viscum album. The sequence goes on along the minus strand of OY728119.1, from coordinate 170,049,360 downwards.
TTGAATATATGAATTTATTATAAAACTATGGATTTATCCTAACCCTTATGGTGTTAATGAAAGATATATTGTGATAATATTTATTAGATATAAGTTATTTTCTTATTTAAAAATAATTATTGTATGTTTTGAAAGGTTTTTAATCGATTATATATGAGAAAGATATAACAGAAAGAAACCCTTTATTAAATTAAAACATAGAACTTGGGTATCAAATGATATGTTAGGGAATAGGGACTGAACTCGTGACATAAATTATAGGTTTTCCAAAAGGTGATACTGATAGTGGACCTATTGATTTCTTATGGTTTCCAAGTATAAATTTAATCCATAAAACATTATTACATTAAAAATATTTTAAATTCGAAATCAATGTTTATTTCAAAGGTTACTTAATTTGATATTAGGTGGGATTTAAAAATGTTATATAATTTAATAGATTTTGAAAATTATTTATATTTTTATTTTTCACAAAAACACTAGATTATTAATTGGGGAAAATATTTATAATATCAAATTATATATATTTTATATAAAATAAAATAATTTTTAAAAAGTTTTAAATAGTATTTGTTAAAGTATTTTACACCATGTTTTAAAACTTTATTACTAGGTAATTTTATTCTCACCCTACGTTTTAAAATGTCTTTCACAAGATATTTAGTAGTTATAAAGTGTTTTGTTACATATTAATGATATTTATTGAGTTGATTTGGATAGTTATTTATAGAATTTTTTTATTAAACTATGATATATTGTAAGAAATTTTTCTAATCCATTAAAACTGAGACCGGAAATAATCATTTTTTGTATAGAGGACAGTATATTTTTTAGTTTTTTTAAATATATATGTAAAAATATTTTATCACAAAACATGGGAGATCAGGTTTCAGGATGTCATAAATCTATTAGATAGAACATAATGAAAGCTAAATAAATTTTTACAATAAAATTTATCCTCAATATATGTCAAGAAACACGTCAAAACCCATACAAATCAAACAATTTATCCATTAACAAAGAAAAGCATAAAATCCAATAAAATATATTTAAAACTAAAATTATTGGTGAATTAATGATTCTTTTAATCCCAAATGGACATCATCATCCACATTCCAGTTTAACATTAAATAATCTATTAATGATAAGAAGTCTCATATATTGATATTTCCTTATTAGTGAAGGAAATCCTGTCAATCCCATCCAGTAAAGAAAATTTCATTTGGATTCATAATCATGACATAGCATGGATGATATCACGTGTGAAATTTCATAAAATTACTAATCAAAAATAGTTATCTCAGCCTCCATAGATGGATCAATCATTGACACTTAAGTAAGTACATGACCCCTATACTCAGTTCCTAGAATGAATTCATTAATATCCTTGTGATCAACTATAGGTAACACTATGGTGGGTGATTTCCCAATTATTGAATTATCATAACATATCATAGATGATTTTACATGATGGATGGTAATATTTACTAATGAATTTAAATGTGCTAACAGTTTATAGAATAAAAAATGGTCAAATTTAGACGATAATTTTGAAATTTTTTATTATGTATCCTCGAACAGTCCCCATATCGTAGAAAAGAATATATATATATATATATATATATCATGTCATAACCAAAATATTATAATTTTAATGATATCAATATACCCAATAAAAATATAATAAGTAATGGAGTTAGCTAGAAAGCAATTAGAATCCTTCTATAAGAATTAATCTTCCACTAAACCCTATAGTTGAGTTCTATGTCCAAAAAAATTAAACGCTAATACTTGTAACATTTTTTCATTAGTTTCGAAAATCAATATGTGACAGTTGATTTTCTATAGACTTCAACCAAGATGTCAAGAAAAAGTATCTGATTCCAATCATTCATGAAATATCCTCCCAGAAAACCATCCCTATATTGGTTATGAGAAAAGAGTGCCACCCCAACCCTTTCTTCTATATGCAAGGGGTTGATGACTAGCATAAAAGGTTTTCAACACTAAATTGAAACACATTAACCAATAGAGAATATAAGATAATGATATAAAGAAAAATGATAACCCAGAAACATGAATAATAGAACAACCACACCCCATGAATAATTAATATAATCAATGAATGAATGTCAACAAACATCACAAAATGAATGAAAACCAAAACCATGACAAGACAATAATAATAACACTAATAATTATATGAAAAATAGAAACTCCATTGCACATAAATGATTTATGGAAAATATAAATTGGATATAAATATCATTTCTTTTCATCTTTGAACTCCTAACTAACATCATAGAACACCCCTATTAACACAATATGATAGTCTTGCTAAATGTTTTATATATCCACTACCATGAATATTTCACCACATAAGTGCTTATACATTGGAGAGTATAAAAAACCTAGTAGGACATTTTTTGAAAGAAATTTATTATCATGTATATATAATATTAAATGTAATAAAATCATAATATATAGTTGTGATATCATCGATCAATATAACCTAATAGTAAACTAGTTCGAACCCTCAATAGGGGGAGAACCTCATCCAAGAAATCTATAAGTTATCCCCTTGAGTACGACACATCAGAGTATCATGAAAACAAGATTACCAAATTTCAATCTACCTTAAAACATGAAGTATCTATATTATAAAATATTCAATCAAATGTTGAAAGGTACCCTTCAAACAACAACTTTCTAGTTTTTATCCACATCCTAGAAGTCCAACATCCTTACACCCACCCACTATCATAATTGCATCACATCAGTATATAAAATAAATCCTATATATATATAATCCCTAAAAACCAGTACATAAATGGTTGGTATAATAATTTTATCCATTAATTCATCCAGATTACTAAATGGGATGTTGGTTATCACACATAAAAACACCCCCATGTATGCGGCTTAATAGAAAATGACACTCCCATCACTTGAATAATATGAAAGTAAAATATGTAATAACTCATATAATCATATTTTCTATAATCAATAATTGAATATAATCCATCATATTACCTTTCATGTTATCATGATTTTCAAAATACATATTATGATAAGGTAAAGGAACTCATGTCGATAAGGTCTCAAGGTAATATCATATGGAAATTAGTCTATACAGATCTTAGGGATTACAATGTAAGTTCAATACCAAAAAATATAATTACTATATATCATTAAAATAATCAAAATTATTGCTCTATATCACTATAAATATTTCAATATATTCAAATCTTTAAGTTAATCCTCTAAAATTAATCAAATTGGTCAATGACCCATCAAACTAATATCATTCACAAATCACTTATCCTATTATAGTGGAATAGTTAACCATTAAAAAAAGCATCAACTATCATAGAAATTAACTATGAGTAAACTATATTATTAAAATACAAAATGAGACTGATAGAAGTACCATAACATCAATTTTCAAACCATATCATGTTGCTCATATAAGAAGTAAAAAATAGTCATTTATCAACTAATAACACTCACTTTATATTTTTGGTTCATGACCTCTAATAAAAATTAATATTATAGAAATATCATATCATGATAAATCATCTAGATCAATAGATAACTATAATATCTTCCTATATCATGGATTTCATTATAATTTTATCATCCTGGGATATAACCATAAATTTTATTATACTTCATTCACACATGTTCATATCCAAAATATTATTTTAGAAAAATATTTTTTGAAGGATCACTAAAAAACTCATCATAATACACCATTGTATTCTTATTGAGTAAATAAATACAATATTAATCTTGAAAAAATCCCATTATATTTCATTATCAATTTCATTACCAAATACATAACATTTTAAAAAAATACTCTTTATGTAATCTCTAATGGCCTCAAAAACCTCACCATAGTGATCTACATGAAAAATTGAGTAATTTTACTATATATTTATCCAAAATGAACACCACCATGAAAATTAAAATTTATATAGAAATTTTGATTAAAACAGGGAGAAATTTAGTTTTATAACATAACACATGTTGATCATATATTAGAGGGATTATGTGTCAAGAGTGTGGAGCTCATGAACCTGAACTCAAATGTCATATACCATGTTAGGCCCACTAACTAGACCCATCAGTCCTATAGGATAAGCCTCTTAATGGATCATAGTAAATATTATACCTTTTATCAAACCCATTATATACCTAAATATCTTGGATACCTTCTTAGACATATTATACCGAGCCCAACCCATTTGATCATGCCTTCATTACCCAATTCATCGATCACATCGGGATAGCCAATCACTGCTGAACTCTTTAGACCAAACTACAATAATCAATTTTAACAATCATAAAATTAATCAAGCATCCCTCAATTTATTTTCCACATCTATCATATCCTTCCCCAAATAACCAATCTAGTACTATAACAATAATTATGAGGCACCACCACCATCAATGAACACAACTTTACTCCTTCTCCAACAATGAATATTTCATGCCTAGAAGGGGTTATCATATTTTGTGTTAATTTAGAATATATATCCTCCTTGGTGGAAAATTATTATGGTAATCATACTTTTAAACCCATAGTGGTTTCAAACACATTCATCGGCACATTTTTGGTGTCGTTTTAGTGCTCTGGTATCAAGTTCAATGGATTGTGATAACATTAATGGTCATAACCATGATGATGGGGAAACTAAAACAATTTTCAATGATATCCCATTTGGGAAAATTTATGTCCTTATATCCTTTAAAATTTCATAATGGAGAATAATAATAATAATAATAATAATGGTATGGATTAAAAAGTGGTTCAGGAATCAAACCTCAGGGTAACCACTATATCCTCTTCAAAAATTCACAAAATAATGTTTCCTTAAGTTATCTATGAATGAGGATTAAATGGGGGTAAATGTATGTTTATATATAGAATATTCCTAGGGTGATCCAAATACTCATATTCACTTTTTTTAATCACTGAGTGAAACATTTTTTCCCAAGTAATACTACTCAAACTAAATTTCAATCCAACCTTCTCTTTATGGGATTTCCATTTTCACATGAATTAAAATAAATAAAACACATAATTATAAGTAATTAAATTTATAAATTAAATAGAGACCCTAAAAAATACCACATAAATACATCAAACATTCACCCCAATGTAATCATTGCATCTTGAATTTAATAAAAATATTCACTTAGGTTTGTTTACTAGATTAAATATACCAATATGTAACCCACGTTAGAAATGAGAAAAATACCCTTAGAAATAGATTAGTTTAATGGGAAAACTATAATTGAATCAATGATAAAATCAAATCTATAATAAACTAATATTTTAGTTTTTAACAGTTTAAAATGTTATTTAATGAAAAAAACATAAAATTATTAAATCATGATCTAATATATCATAATTAATTCAAAGAATTTAAAATTACATTACATATAATAAAATATTATATCAATTAACTAAATAAATGTGTACACATAAATTCAAAAAATATTTTATAATAACATAATGAAAGAGTGTGGAAACATTCATTGAAGCTTTAAAGATTAGATAAAATCATCATGTGTTTTATATCAATTTTTGTTCAATGTTATTGCATTCTATAATGTATCTCATTGATGGTTAATCTTTGAGAAGATTAAATTAAACGGGTATCACTTACTTCACTAATATGGTTTTTAGTGTTTTATTCCCTTCAATGCCTTTAGTACTAATGGTTTCATGAAGTTGATCTGGGGAATTTAGGTGTTCATAAAATGTATAAGTTGAATATTGAAGTTCCTAGAATAGTGTAAATCACTAAGAGGGGGAGGGGGTGAATCAATGATCCCTTTAAATAATTTTACTAATTGATTCTTTTAAATTAAACCTCTATGGATGGTTAAAGCCTCGATCCACTCTTCTTGTGTCACCGAACCATACATCGAATGATGTTGTAAATTTAAAGGCAGTAAACACAAGTATTTACATGGTTCGGTTCAAATACCTACTCCTTGATATGTTGGTTATTCTCCCCAACACAGATTCTCCACTATGATCCTATTATCAATTAAAATGGTCAATACAGAGTCCCACTATATCTCTTTTGAGTCCTAGAGGAGGTTCTTTATATGGATTCCCATAATGTTACCAGAGTCCCACTGGCCTGCTCCAGAGTCTCACTGAAGTCTTCTTCTCCTCCTTGAATCACACAGGTTTCATCAAGCTCTTGAGTTGCATGAGTAGCTTCCTTAATTGAGTTCTCTTGATTCACTATAGATTATCTTCTAATATTCCCGCATAGGCTTGATGAATGACACTTTATTGTGTATCCCTTCAATAATCTTCCACATCATTTGGTGTGGTCTATTGGCCTTGATCAATAACTCTTATCACTTTTTTGGTCATTCCTCAGTTCCTCAATGCTCGGGAAATTATTTCTTCTCCTGATGATGACTCGACCTCACTGATGTGTATGAAAATGGTGCACACAAACTCTTCAAGAATGCTAGAATAATTCTGAACAATTTCATCTTGTCTGCCATCTTGGATTCTCAAACACTATATGCTCAGATTAAAGATCTTTTTTAACTCTTTCTAGATTCAGTCTCAATACTCATTCAATGTCATGCATGGATTTAATGTCATCAAAACTTCTTATTTTTGGATATCTCAATTAATTATGCTTTATTCATCAGTTTCATGGAATTATTCTTCTTGTTTCCACACGTGCACTCATAATCTGGATTATGTCTTTTAATTATCTTCATGTGTCCATGTGCATAAAATCATGCTTTAATTCACAATCTCTTTATTCTCTTTTGTGTGAAAACCCCAATGGGTATACACAACTTATTCTCTATCTCTTATTCCTTTTTGGTTCATAGAACACACACACATTTTTTTATTTAATTTTAGTTCAATTATTTCAAAAACGAGTAGGTGTATTCCTAAATGTGTGTACTAATTCTTTATTTATTCCTCCTTTAAATGTGCACACACAATCCATTCATGATTTTAACTCTCTTTCAAAATTGAATGGTTTTGTTCAATGTATGGATTATTTTTTCCCAATTTTATGTCTTAATTCATGCATATGTATGCATATTCACTTTGCATGAATTTTCCTTTCTCTCCTGTGAAAACATTAATCCTTTGGAACTATTTAAGTATGCATATAAATGTAGGAACACATAGGATCCTGCCTTCATGAAATATCCTTTTTCTTCTAAAAAAACCCCTACAAAATAGTATATTTAAAACGTGCATGAAAGAGGGTGTTCTTCTTCTTCATGAAAACCAGATGGTACAGTTCTTTTCATTCATGCATAGGGTTCGAGTGGATCTCCTTTACAGAACCTCAAAGGGATTATTAGTTCTATGTTCGTAAAGATAAAACAAGGGTGAAATTCACTGGTTGTGTACTCGTGCTATGCTCCTCAAGAAACACATGCGAGGGTACAAGAGAACATGTTGTGTGTTTGTGTTTCTTCTTTGCACAAAGGGTGCTGTCTATTTTTCGAAACATGGTGGTTCATGATTCTCCCTCACGAAAGGGATATGCAGGATCTCTTATTCATGAGACACTTCAAGAGTGTGTGGAAATTGTCATAGGTCAGTTGGATATATCTTCTCCTTCACGTAGCAAGTTTGGGTGGAAACCCTTCTGACTTTTGCAAACCATAGGGGTTCACAGTGTCTATGTTTCTTTAGAGAATCTAGAGCTCCTTTTTATTAGAATGGAAAAAACTTTTTTTTTCTTTATCTCCTCATTTTATAGGCGATGTTGACTCCTCCTTCTATGTTTAAAATCATCATGATATGTCGTGGGATTCATAGTTTGAATGCACAATTTATACAGAATTTTTAAATATTAAAATGTAGGATAATTGTAACACCGAGTCTTTCATTTTGTTTAAATTCAACATGGTTCCTTATTTCTGTGTGAGTATAATTCTCCCATGCATGAATTTTCAAACACATTTGAATCATATCCCGAATGTGTCAAGCATCCTGATGTGATCTCGAAAATTTGTTTGTTTTGGCCACATTCAAGTTCCTATATTTCAATGTTTCATGCATGCATGAAAATATAATTTCATGCATGGGATTTTTTATTCCCATATGAACAAGAAGATCTTAGAATGAGCTCAAACAGTACCTGGAGTGGTCAGATCATCATTTGGCTCAAGTACTAGTTCTTATGTGCAGCGGGGGTGGCCGTAGATTGATGAAAACCTTGGTGGAGACAATCAGAAGACCTTGCTTCATTCCCGAACCATAGAGATCATATGTATGGCTCAGATAAGCACGATCGATCATGTGATTGATTGGATTGTGGACCATGTGTCTGTGATGCATCATACGATTGAGATCTCTTTTGGAGAATTTTAGGTTGTCCCGCATCGAAACATAGATGACGGTGAGGAGCGGTTGAAGTATCAAGTCTCAGCAACCAACACTAATATTTCTCCTCCCCCTCTCCCTGTGACACCCCTCACTGGTGTTCTATGGACGCTCTTCTACGCCCACTCTTGCCTCCTCAAGCATGCTCCTGGTTCCCACTATACACCCTTTCCGCACTGGTTGATCACCGTGTGTGCTCCTATAGGATTATACATGGCCCACACTCCTAAAACATATAGGGTTGGACTTATGGATTCCCTCAGGTGCGGTTGACCCTCAGGTCCTGCATGTGCCTATGGATGAGGACCTCGGCTATCCCACTTGGTTGGCCCTCTGTTTTTTCAATGTAACATAAAAAAATTTAAACATAAATGTTCTCATAAAATAAGATGCATGGCCACCTACAAATGTGACAAAGCTGTTGGGCGGAGAGTGATGGCAAGAGGGGGGGGTGAATTGCCTTTTAAAAAATAATTAACAATTTAAAACAAAGTTAAAGGTGCAGCGGAAATAAAAGAGGCAAGACACAAAACTTGATAACGGAGTTCGGCTTAAACCAAAGCCTACGTCTTCGCTCCCAACTCAACCGTTGAGAGATTTACTACCGCTTGCTTTTCAATGGTTTTAGCAAGAAACCCACTAGACTTTAAGGTAGTCTAGAACCTATTACAGCTTGCTTTTAATGGTTAAGAAAGAACCCACTAGCCTTCTTACAGGTGAAGGCTAGCTCACCTATGACACAAGCCTTTTAAAGGGAAGGATTGACTAACCTCTTCACACCTTGAAGGTGGTGTGAAAACCCAAACAAAGAGAGGATGATAGAAAGAGGGTTTTGTAGGCACAAACCCAAATTGATGCTCAAAAAGATTAAAACAAGAAAAACCGTAAGAGGATAAGCCTTGGGCTCCAAAGGATTGATTGATGATGATGAAGGGCGCTCCCAAGCTTCTATGGTGGTGCTCCTTGGATGTGGAATTGAGTTGGAGCAAATGGGGATCTTTGAGGGAATGCACCGGAGGTTCGCCAAATGATGGAAAAATTTTCCTGTGGGCTTCTGTTCGTTACCGGGGCTTCCTAGTCCTTTATTTATAGAGGGGGAACCCTCAAATGGCCTTTGGGGGGCTTCGGAGCCGTTGGAGAGGCCTTCGGAGCCATTGGGAGTCAAGTGGACAAGCCTGGTCAAAGCTCAACGGCTAGTTTGACTGGCTCCACCGGCTGATCGGTGCTTGGCCACCGGTTGGCCGGTGCTTTGAAAAAGGAGAGGCCTTCGGGCTCAGGCACCACCAGCTGGCCGGTGAGGAGGCCACCGGTTGGCCGGTGCTGAGACAGTAGCAAACACTATTTGTCTGGGTTCCACCGGCTGGCCGGTGGTGGGACACCGGTTGGCCGGTGGTCTGGATAGAGGGATGCCTTCTGTCCAGGCTCCATCGGCTGGCTGGTGGTCTTCCACCGGTTGGCCGGTGGACTGATTTTCAGTCCACTTTTGGTTCTTCTTGGCCCAATTCCTTGGCAACCTTTTTCCTATCAACAAAAACACTTAAAACAAGATTAGATAAATAAGAGAGTGATTGTGATCATGAAAATTAAACCACGAGGGGTACGAGAGGTACAACAATCTCCCCCTATTTTTATGATCACAATCACCAAAACAAGAAATGTAAAATATTGAAATGAGAGGCATGATTTAAAGGATAAAGCAAAGTAAAGTAAAGCATGAGAGAAATATTTGTCCCCCAATCAACCAAGAAATTCTCCCCCTTTGTGATTATCAAAATAGCACGGGGCATAAAACTTGATTGAGGGAAAGGTTGAAAAAACAAGATAGAGATTTTAAATCAATTGAAATTTTTGAAATTTGAATTGAAAGTTTTGAATTGAAAGTTTTGAAAATAAAGCAAAAAAGGCTTAAACGATCCTAACTCCCCCTAAATAAAAACAACAAATCACCGGGGAGAGGATTTTAGAAACGAGAAAAATTTAGGTCCGGTGAGACTCGCTAAAAGGGATTTTTCAATCCAAACTTGTCTAGTGGCGGGTCTTCTCCTATGAAATTCATCATTAAAGAAAATAGTTTTGGGCATTCCATACCAGGCATTTTTGCAATTGCACTCATAAATTAAGTGCCCGGGTTTTTTACAATAGTTGCAAAATTTATATTGGGAGCTCCCCCTTACAAAAATAGTTGGAGCATGGGAGGAGGAATCTTGCTTGGAATAGCCAAGCCCTTGGGTGGTTCTAGATAAGCATTGGGAACCAAGGAGCTTCGAAAGGTTATGTTCACCTTCGGTGAACTTAGCTAGGGATTCCCTTAAATCCTTGATTGTTGATTCCATAGAATCAACATCGGGAAGGTTTTGGATCTTGAGGGACAAATCCTCCTTTTCTTTGAGAAGTTGTTCCTTTTCGGAAGAAAGTTTTTTGAAATTCTTTTTTAAAGCAATAAATTTGGAAGAAAGTTCATGAAAACCTTCCTCCAATTGATCTCTATCATGTTGGAGATCCTCGTAGGATAAATGATTGAAAGAATTTGAAGAACAAGAGGAAGAGGAGTCGGAAGAGGTTACCTCATGAAATGCCATTAGGAATTGTTTACCGTTGTCACTTGAGGAGGAGGAGGAGGAGGATATGGAGCTATCACTCCATGTGGCCTTGAATGCCTTCTTCTTTTCCTTTTGCTTGGCCTTTTTCTTGTTGAGTGGACAATCGGGCTTGTAATGGCCTTTCTTGCCACACCCGTAACATGTTACCTTGGGCTCAGATTTTTCGTTGGGTTGAGCCTTGCGGGATTTCTTCTTCTTGTGCTTCTTCATGAATTTGTGCATCTTGCGGGCAAGGTTCTCCATTTCTGAATCGCCGCTTGAAGAGGAAGACGATGAGGAGGAGGAGCTTTCTTCTTTTTGAACTTTGAAGGCGATGTTCTTTGGAACTTTGATTGGTTTGCCTTCCTTTTCAGCTTGCCTCCTCATGGTGATATCGTAGGTCATGAGGGATCTGATGAGCTCTTCGACCGGCATGTTATTGATGTCTTTTGCTTCTTGGATTTCCGTGACTTTCGGTGCCCATGAGCTTGGTAAGATCCAAAGGATCTTCTTGACCATCATTTCTGCAGACACATCATCACCAAGGGACTTTCTCCCATTGCAAACATCAGTAAAATTTGTAAACATTTCAGTAATATTTTCAGATGGATTCATGGTAAAAGACTCAAAATCTTGACGGTACATATCCAATCGAGTATCCTTAACTTTGTTGGTCCCCTCATGGGTAACCTCCAAAAGTTTCCAGATTTCATGTGATGAGGTGCATGTGGAAACTCGATTGAATTCATTACGATCAAGGCCGCAATGAAGAGCGTTCATGGCTTTGCCATCAAGCTCGAAATTTTTAATATCGGCTTGGGTCCATTTGGATTCATCGGGAGAAGAAAGAGAATAACCATGCATGACAATTTTATAAATAGGATAACCTATACTTCTAAGAAAAGTGGTCATGCGGGTTTTCCAATAGGTATAGTCAGTTCCATCAAAGAATGGAGCACGACCCAATGAATAACCTTTGGGGGCGAAAGAATATGAAGCCATCACAATGGATCTGGAATTTGAAACCGGTTAGGGTATTACTCAAATTTTCCTTTGATACCAATTGTTGGGCGGAGAGTGATGGCAAGAGGGGGGGTGAATTGCCTTTTAAAAAATAATTAACAATTTAAAACAAAGTTAAAGGTGCAGCGGAAATAAAAGAGGCAAGACACAAAACTTGATAACGGAGTTCAGATTAAACCAAAGCCTACGTCTCCGCTCCCAACTCAACCGTTGAGAGATTTACTACCGCTTGCTTTTCAATGGTTTTAGCAAGAAACCCACTAGACTTTAAGGTAGTCTAGAACCTATTAAAGCTTGCTTTTAATGGTTAAGCAAGAACCCACTAGCCTTATTACAGGTGAAGGCTAGATCACCTATGACACAAGCCTTTTAAAGGGAAGGCTTGACTAACCTCTTCACACCTTGAAAGTGGTGTGAAAACCCAAACAAAGAGAGGATGAGAGAAAGAGGGGTTTGTAGGCACAAACCCAAATTGATGCTCAAAAAGATTAAAACAAGAAAAATCGTAAGAGGAGAAGCCTTGGGCACCAAAGGATTGATTGATGATGATGAAGGGCGCTCCCAAGCTTCTATGGTGGTGCTCCTTGGATGTGGAATTGAGTTAGAGCAAATGGGGATCTTTGAGGGAATGCACCGGAGGTTCGCCAAATGATGGAAAAATGTTCTTGTGGGCTTCGGTTCGTTACCGGGGCTTCCTAGTCCTTTATTTATAGAGGGGGAACCCTCAAATGGCCTTTGGGGGGCTTCGGAGCCGTTGGAGAGGCCTTCGGAGCCGTTGGGAGTCAAGTGGATAAGCCTGGTCAAAGCCCAACGGCAAGTTTGACTGGCTCCACCGGCTGACCGGTGCTTGGCCACCGGTTGGCCGGTGCTTTGAAAAAGGAGAGGCCTTCGGGCTCAGGCACCACCGGCTAGCCGGTGAGGAGGCCACCGGTTGGCCGGTGCTGAGACAGTAGCAAACACTATTTGTATGGGTTCCACCGGCTGGCCGGTGGTGGGACACTGGTTGGCCAGTGGTATGGACAGAGGGATGCCTTCTGTCCAGGCTCCATCGACTGGCCGGTGGTCTTCCACCGGTTGGCCGGTGGACTGATTTTCAGTCCACTTTTGGTCCTTCTTGGCCCAATTCCTTGGCAACCTTTTGCCTATCAACAAAAACACTTAAAACAAGATTAGATAAATAAGAGAGTGATTGTGATCATAAAAATTAAACCACGAGGGGTACGAGAGGTACAACAAAAGCCTCTCCCTCTTCTCTTTTTCTTCATCTGTGATCATTAATTCCTTTCTTTTTAGATCAAGAATCCCAAATATCTTTAATACATTCCTTTAATCCAATCATAGATAGTTCATGTATCATTTCTTCATTGCACAAGCTTTAATACATAATGCATATCCTTCAATGTTGTAATGAGTGATGTGTTCTCTTAAAACACAAGTCTTGGAATTTGAGGATCGGCACAAGTAATCATCTGATTTGTTATGGATAATGTCCAAACATTTTGTCTAATGTTAAATAGTAATTCTCTAAGTTCCATTGGCTATGGAACATATTAATAATCAAAGTGGGTTCCTCACTAAATTAGGAAAAAAAATTAAGAATCACCACTTCAATCATCATCACTTCTTCCATCACTACCTTTCCATACATATATTTACAATTGAAACCTTATAGACAAATTATTGACAACAAATTCAACACCATGCTCAACAATCTCCCCCTTTGTATTTTGTTGTTAATATTACTTAAGCACCCTTTGAATGGGTTAATATGTGTGTCGATCCGTTCTCCCCCTTAATAGAAACCAAATGCAAAGGTTTAGCGGGGTTTGTTTAAAAACATGTTCTCCTCCCTTTAAAGAATAACTTCTTGAATATATTTTAGAGGGGGATGATGTCACATGGTTCACTTATAAAATAGCCTTCATTTAATCAACTCTAAGTCAACTTGGGCTAACCCAGTGTAGAAAAAAAAGATATATAGCCATGGTTTTCAAATCTATCCATAAACTACCATACATGTGAAATCATGCTCATAGTGTATCAATTCTTGACCAAGGGATTGGAGATAAAATAATTTATCAATTAAATGATAAATCTTGTACATAATTCACCAAAAATATTAAAAAGTTCAACTAAAAAGATAAATCTCCCCCTTTTATTCCATATTTTCATCAATCAAGCACTTCCCTTTGATAGATATGATAAATAAAATTAAGAACAAGGGATGAATGTGTGATTGGAATACCTTAGTTTCATCTTATTGAGGTGATATGAATTTCAATGTTTGTCTTGACATAATCCTTGATATTATCTCCATAATTTTTTCTCCCCCCCAAGGGGTGAAATCCCTTTGATTTTCCTTGGTGGAAAATAATCATAAGATGATCTTATATATATTCATATTTATAATCTTCCACTATGGAACACTTCAAGTAATTATCAAATCATGAATAATGAGTCAACCTTATAGTTCTCAAATTTGTTCATTAAAATATCATTTTGAGAATGAACTTCATCTTCAATTCCCAACAATGTAACTACACATATACAAAAAATATATAAGGGAATAAGATGGAATAAATGTGAGCTTCTTGATGGGAGCATGAGGGATGATAATTTTCTCTCAACCCAAGAACTCCATTCCTTGTATCTCTAATGTCCCTAGTACTCTTCATGCTGGTGTATCCTCTCCATTTGACATTTTGATCTTTTTTTGTCAGTAGGGACCCTTTACATAAGTTCACCTTCAACTTGTGTGATTTGTTTGCTCTTACTTCTACCAATAGTGAAGTAGCTTCCACTCATGCATGTTCTTCAACTTCCAACATCTCTATTTGGCCTTGTAAAATATCTATACATTTATTTTCATGATTTTCAAAAATCTTGAACCTTCCAAATAGTATTTGTGAGACACTTCATTTTCCATGTGTTGAAAACCTCTCATGAAATTCAAATTATACTTAATGTGGAATGAAATGTTTCCCCATTTAATTTGTTTTAGATAGTACTTCATCTTTAGATCTTTACAGTTTATTAGTAATTTTCAATTGATTAGGCTAGAAAAATAGACTCTCCTTCCTAAAATTTTTTGATTTGGAGATTCCACATGGATTCTTCATTGTCTTCATGTTACCTTTCTTAGGAAACTTATTAGGATTATTTTTAGGAATGTCTTAAGTCAATCTCATCTTCTTATAGATAGATTCTCCATTTATTATTATCTTTATTACATTAAATTCCATGTCTTGTTTGAAGTGATCCATGGTATGACCTTTCCTTCCACATTAGAAGCATCTTTTCTTACTTGAGATTACATTCTTGGAATCCGGCTTGAACTTCTTCTTGAGAATTATTTCTTTTAATATTTTCTTGACTTATTTATTTTGAATATTCCCAATGGAAGACTTTTAAACTATTTTTTATTTCTCCATACTTTTTTTTGGCCTATACTTCTTATCATCATATGCATGATGCATGGTAGGACTAAACCAGGACTTATCACAACTATGACCACTTCTGTTGCATTTATAATTAAAGACTTCAAGATATTCAAATCTGTTCTTGATATACAGATTCATCTACAATCGTTTTTTTCTGCATTTTCTTTATCGAATTCTTCATTTATTCACATCTACTTTCACTGGATATAGGCCTTACATAATTTTCATATGCTGACATATTATTCTAAAAATAATTGGCATGATGCCCAAACTTCCAACAATTCCAACCATAGACAATAAATCTTTTTCCTTTTCTTGTAGTATTGGTCTAGATAGATTCAATTCTTAGTTGTTTCTTGGGTTGTATTTATTTATTTGGATCATCCATTTGGGAGTTGTTCTTTTTAACCATCCCAGTATCCATCCATTAAATTTCGATGGATGTATTAACATTTTTATCAATCCACATCTTCCAAGATTTTATCTTTGAACATGTACTTTCAAATGAAACTGCATTAGTAGAAATTGAAATAACTGGTTTATAAGATACCTTATTGTTGGAGGATTTTGTCATTGGATTAGATAATGATTTGATATTTCTCTTGGGATCATATTCCTCAATAGAAAATTGTGTGGGATAATTTCTTATTTTAGTTGTGTGGGAAGTTCCAGCTTGGATTGATTGTTGATTATTTAATTTCACCTCCAACTCTAAACACTTCATGTTGAGGGAGTTCTTCTTATCCTCAAATGATATCATATTTCATTCCTAATTCTCCTTTAGCTTTGTCATTTGTTCTTCATGAATATTTATTAATTTTTTCAAATAAATGTACATATCCTTTACCATATTGGATTTATCTTCTAGTTGAGTAACATTAACAACCATAAAGGCCTTGTTTAACTTTTCAAATGCATGGAAAGATTCAACAAACACAATATCAAATAATTACTTCTTCCAAATACTTCTTTGAAATTTTTCAATAACTTCATAAATTCTTTAATTGGAAAGTGAAACTGTTTCTTCCTTTTCATTCAAATGTTTTGTGAGAGAGTTAGATATGTTAACCAGTTTATCCAATGCATCTTCCATGGAATCAACTTCTTCTTTTAGCTGTAAATTTTCATCTTGAAGAGTATGAATACTTGCAGAAAAATTCCTTTCTACTTCTCTATGGAATTTATTTAGATGAACTTTGAGTGCAGTATGAAGATCACTAATTGATCCATTATCATCACATCTTGAACATACTTCTTCATAAGAATAATAATAATTTTCACATGTTGTACCTTCCAGACTACCTATGGTAGAATGTGTATTCCCATTAGTAGAAATATTCTTCTTAATCTTCCGTGATTGTTTCTTCTTTCTGTTCTTTTGATTCATTGCATATATCTCTATTTGAGGTTGCTCACTTTTATTCTCAAATATGCACTTCAAAAAGACTCAATTAGATCTTTTAGAGGTGACCTTCGCTCTGATACCAATTTAAGTGTCCAAATTAGTGTGAATCACTAAGAGGGGGAGGGGTGAATCATTGATCCCTTTAAATATTTTTACTAATTTATTCCTTTCAATTAAACCTCTATGGAGGGTTAAATCCTCAATCAATGATTCTTGTGTCTCTAATCCTTACTTCAAATGATTTTATAAATATAAAGGAACTGAACATAAGGATTTACATGGTTTTGTTCAAAGACCAACTCCTAGTTGTGTTGGTTATTCCCCCCAATACAGATTCATCACTATAATCTTATTATCAATTAAAATGATCTATATAGAGTCCCATTGTATATCTTTTGAGTCCCACAAGAGGTTATTTATATGTCTTCCCACTGTGTTACCAGATTCCCACTGGCCTACTCCAGAGTCTCACTGAAGTCTTCTTCTCCTCCCTAAATCACATAGGGTTCTTCTAGCTCTCAAGTCACTTGAGCATCTTTTTTCTTTTAGTTCTCTTGATTCAATGTATAATATATTGTTCTCTTCTCACATATTCTTTCTAAATCAAACTTGAAAGTGTATCTCTTACAGAATCTTCAATAGCCTTTGGTAAGATATGTTGTCCTTTCTCAATAACTATAATCACTTTTCTGATCATCCCTCAATTCCTCATTGCTCAGGCAATTGTTTCTTTTTATTATGAAGACCCGGCCACACTGATGTGTGTGAAAATGGTGAAAAAAACCTCTTCAGTAATGCTATAATAATTATGAACAATAACAGGTTGTTTTCCTTCTTGTATTTTAAAACACTGTATACTTAGATAAAAGATCTTCTTAAACTCTTTATGGATTTAGTCTCAATACTCATTCACTTGATACATGGGTGCAGTCTCTTTTGCGAACCAAGGTGGTTTGTGATTCTCCTTCGCGCAAGGGAAGCACATGATATCTTCTTCATGAGACACTTAGAGAGTTCATAGAACATGTCAAATGTCAGTGGTATCTATCTTCCCCTTCACATAGAAAGGTTGCGCCGAGACCCTTTTTCCATTTGCGAACCAGAGGGGTTCGTGGTGTCTCTATTTTGTTAGAGAAATGGGATCACCTTTTTACTAGAATTGCAACAACATTTCTCTTCTCTTTATCCTCCTTTTATATGAGAGGGTGAATCCTCCTTCCACATTTAAAATATTTGAGATATGATACTGGATTCACAGTTTTAATTCACAAGATATGTAATTTTTAGAAATATTCCAACATAGGATAATTGATGCAACGAGTCTGTTGGTTTTTCCCATTCAATGTGGGTCCTTCTTTCTCAGTGATTATAATTATCATGTGCATTCATTTTTGAGTGATTTAAAATAATCTATCAAACATGTAGAGAATCCTGATGTGGCCTCGTAACATTGTTTTCTTTAGCAATGTTTGAGTTCGTGTATTTTTATTTTTCATGCAAGCATGCAAATGTAATTACATGCATGAGTTTTGTTATTCTTATATGATCCAGATGAGCATAGAAAGATCTCAAAATGTGTATAGGGTGGTGAGATCATTGTTCGGCTCATGTACTGGTTCACGGGTGCAGTGGTGGTGGCCGAAGGTTGATCAAAACCTTGGTGGAGTAGATCAGACAACTATGCTTTAATCTCGAACCTTGGAGATCATATTGATGGCCCGGATGCACACGATCGATCTTATGATTGATCAGACAATGTACCGCCTATTTTTGATGCATCAGATGACTGAGATCAGTTCCCAATAATTTTAGTCCATCCCACATCAAAATGGATAAATGGGTGAGGAGTAGTTTATGTATCAAGTCTTAGCAGCCAGCACTTAGAATTATCCTCCCCCTCTCCTAGTGCCGCCCCACATCGGTGTTCTATGGGCGCACTTCTAGGCCCACTCTTTCCTCCTCTAGTGCACTCCTGTCACCCACTATGCACCCTTTATGCATGGGTTGATCATCGTGCATCCTCATATAGTCTTATACATGGCCAACGCTCCTACCTCATGTGGGGTTGGCCTTGAGGCTTCCCTCAGGTGTAGTTGACCCTCGGGTCCTGCGTGTGCCTGTGGTTGAGGACCTCAACCAGCCCTATTGGTTGGCCCTAATTTTTTGCAAAGTAAAATAGAAAATGTTAAACATAAATGTTAAAATAAAATAAGATGAATAGCCACCTTAGAATGTGTCAAGTCCTCTCCCTAATCTCTTTTTATTCATCCACCAACATTTATTCCTTTCATTTTAGATCATGAATCCCAAATATCTTCAATACAT
The DNA here is from genome assembly GCA_963277665.1 of Viscum album. NCBI lineage: Eukaryota > Viridiplantae > Streptophyta > Magnoliopsida > Santalales > Viscaceae > Viscum > Viscum album. The sequence continues at coordinate 170,030,190 of OY728119.1, read as the reverse complement.
TCCTTTAATCCAATCATGGATGATGCATGGATCATTTATTCATTCCTCATGCATTAAAGTACTGTGTCTAACCTTCAATGTTGTAATGAGTGATGTGTTCTCTTTAAACACATGTCTTAGACTTTGAGAATCACACAAGTAATCGTTTGATTTTTTATGGATAATGTCCAAACATGTCATCCAAGGTTAAATAGTAATTCTCCAAGTTCCATTGGCTATGGTCCATCTTTACAATCAAAGTGGGTTCGTCACTAAGTCAACAAAATTACATTAAGCATCACCAATTAAATCATCATCACAACATCCATCACTACCTTACCATAAACATATTGACATTAGACACCTTATAGGCATATTATTGATAAAGAATTCAACCCCAAGATCAACAAATAAAAATAATAAAAACATTAGTTTAATCCTCCAAAAAATAGTTTAACCACTCACTAACAACTTCAATCCATGTTTTTTCAAGATATAATAAATGAAAGACATGATAAAATCAACATCTTTAAATTGTTATGCATGTAGGATTTCTAGTATTTTAATATTAATCTAAAAAACTTCATTTAAAAATTCAAAAAAAATTAATGTTAAAAAAATAGGAATACATTGTAGAATGTGAGATCTAATGGAAGAGGGTAGGGGAAGCTACTATTTGTCTCAACCATTAAAATTTCACAAGGGTAGGAAACGTTATCACTATAAGTTAGAGTTGGAACTAAAGAAGTTTTGGAGATATGATGTGTTAGCATTGTAAAGTTTATATTGTTGCAATTTTATAGGGTATGGTCAATTGATTATTATTATAGTTGCTATCAAAGCATATAGTGTGAACTTCATGGGGGGAGGGGAGTGATGGATGGGGAAAGTGAAATGGTGGTAGGAAAATGTGGAATATAGGGTGATTAAGGGATATGGTACTAGCATGGGGTGGGGATGGAGACAAAAAGGTTAGGGGATATTGTAGAGACCCCGACCCTAGAAACCATAGGAGTCGGTGCCTTCTGAACATGATGTGTTATCTTAAAATAAAATACACTTTGTTAACAACCCATCATGTCCCATACAGAGGATCGTGTGCGGTTTGGGTTCTGGGAAACCGGAAACTTCTGAAACAATTCATCTTTCAAAAGTTGATACCTGAAAATTTTAAATCAAAACGTAGGGTGAGCATTGAAATACTCAGTAAGGGGGTTTTAAAAAGAATTTAAAACACTGTAACATTTGAAAACATTATTTTAAAAGAATTTTAACATTCACTAAGAAAGATTGTAACACACAAAACATAACAATGCTTAATCAAGGTTTTCAAGAAGAATATGAATCAATTATGTCAATTCTTGAAGGAGTGATAATGGTTGTTATGAACAAGTACTACATGTGATTTACTTAAGCATAAATTTAAACAATTAAAATTAATGCATAATCAGAGTTGCACACAAGGAAACAACTTAAATTTTCATATACATAAATCATGGCCCAACTTATACCAGTGAGATATGAACTTTATGAGAGCGTAAGGGAAATGGTCGTAAAAGGATAGGTACATTATCTTGAAGAAAACTTGTTACATAACTTGAATTATGTGGCGTAAACATTTAACTTAGACAATCATGAGCATATCACCAAGGTCCATCCCCAAGGTGTCATTAAAATTGTAATCTCTAGTGGTTACATCATTACCCAATGTAATGGGGCGCTATCAGGGTACACCCTTAAAATTTTAATCTTTAGTGGTTAAATCATTACCCAATGCAATGGGGAGCTATCAGGGCACACCCTTAAAATTTTCCTTTGTTATCATGTGAGCCACATCGTTCATAATCTGTTTTATCAACTTGTATATTCAAGATGTCCCATACCACCTTGAATATCTCATTCATTTTCACTTTACCCATGGTGTCCCATACCACTGTGGGTAATCTGATTCCTTAGTTCATTTAGGGATATGTCATTTGTGTACAATAATAATAATAGTAATGAGTCACCACACCCTTTTTTTATACATGAAATGATAGATGATATTTTCAAAATATGTTGACAATTAAACAAAGGCATATATAGTTTCATAAAACACTCTTCTTACAAAAGCTCATTATTAAAGCATATAAAACAATAATGATGATTATTTAAATGGAAGCTTAATGCTTAAAGAAGAACTTGCGATCAAATACGGTGATAAAAGCCCCCAAATATGGTAAAACATAACCTGATTAATATGTACATTCACCAAAATTGAAAAAAAAAAGTTTTATACTAAATAAATAAGGCCAGTGAAATTTCATGAGTACTGAAAGAATCTTAAATTATTTAGTTAAGGAACATAAACATTAAGAGGGTTTAATATTTGGGAAGCTATAAATACAAAAATATGTAATCACTTGGTTTTAAAAAGAAAACATATCATAATCATACCTAAGATCATGGCCTAGATTTCATCCAAAATAGCACTCAAGATCAGGCATTCATCTCCTAAAATCATAACTGCCTCGTTTTGGAAAGGAGAGGAATATTTATAAACATGTAGAAATATGTAGTTATATATGTATATGAGGTCCACAAAATGATATATGTTATTCATCGGTTCTATGTGTAACCAGAGAAATATATAAACATGTAGGAATACGTAGTGATATATATATATATAGTTCACATAGATGATTTATGTTAAGCTTTGGGTCCATATGCAACCAAAAGTAAAAAAAAAGTAGGAATATGTGGTTATATATATATATAAGGTTCACATAGATGATATACATTATGCATCGGTTACATATGCAACCTCAGCATCCATGTATCATCCAGTATATCCTCCACATAATCTTGGAAATAAAATCGAAGGGGGTCTGGGTTCTATATCTTTTATTTTTTTTTTGAAATATACCAACCCGTATATACACCACATACAAAAGGAATGTTTCGGGTTTATATATATATAATTTTTGTGAAACAGGAAACGTCAAACATTAGAAAATATATATATATCTTTTGTAACATGGTGGCAAACGCCCTTGACAGTATTACAACCAGGGGGTTGGTGTTATATACAAACATATATATATATGCAGTATATAGTAATATAGGTTTCATCAAACGAAGGAAAGAAAAAAAACATGGAAATACCCTTACCTTCTTGAGGAGGAAGCCTGGAACGGCGGTAAGCTTGCTGGATTTCTGGGAGATCAAGAGTGAGAAAGAGAAGGAGGAACCGTCATGATTTCATGAGGTGTGAGGGTTTAAGTAGAGCCTCGGTGCAAGAAGGGTGCCTCGACCCATGGGGTAGGCCATCGTGGGGGGAGACGAAAGCATAGTGAGATAGGAGGGGGAGTGTTCGGTGGTCAAGGGGAGCAGTGCGAAGGCAGGAGGCCGAGGCGTCCTTGGTGCAGGCCTACTGGTGTGGGACCTCGAGCGAGGAAGAAGACGAGGGGTGTCGTCCCGGTAAGAAATGGATGGCCAGGATCAAAAAGGGAGAGATCCTGCGGTTGGAGGAGGCGCGGGAAACGGGTTAAACATTTTAAAGGGATGGAGGTCCGCGATTAAATCTTCGAAGAGATCGGACGGCTACAGAGGCGTGGGGGAGGGTTGTGCGTTTTAAAAAGGCTGGACGGCTGAGATCGACGTGGAAGTTGATCGGGCAGTCCTGGTTGCACGGAGCGCATCCCACATCGAAACGGGGAGAGTTTGAGGCGCGGTATAAATAACAAGTCGCTCGGGAAGTGGTGTAATAGCACGAACACACACGCACACGGGGCCTTACACACGGGTCCCCCCCCCCCCCCGCGGGCCTTAGACCAACCTCTCACAGCACGCGCCGTGGCCTTATACATGGGCCCGCACGTGACCTGGGTAACCTATGCTCGGCCCACCCCGAGCCTCTGGTCTGGCTGACTCTACATGCGCACGCGCACTTGGGGAACCCGATGGCGGTACCTTGGGTCCCTAGGGGGTCTCGGCCATGGCCTTGAGGGCTTGTCCCATAAGGTATGCCCTTGTCTTGGTCGGGTCCCACATAAAATTTTATAAAAAAATTATTTTTATTATATACTTAGCTCAAATTAGGGTGAAATATAAATATTTGTAGGAATTGAGTAAAAACAAATAGTTTTAACTTAAAATCTTGAAACCAATTTCTAGTTTAGATAAAATATTTTAACTCTTGATATAAATTTTTAAAAGATATACCTTTTATATAATACTATTATAATCATTAGTATATTTAAAATACTCCACTATTTGTTTTATAAAATTCTTTTAAAGACCACTGGTTTCCCAAAAATTACATATTTTAAGAGATCAAAAGATATAATTATTATGAATTCCCTCTAAACATATTTTTCATAAAAAGAATACCAAGTTTTCAACTACCTAGGTATTCATTGGGATTTTGTAAAAAAAACGAGGAGATTTACTTCTAAGAATAATCTTTTTATTTTTAAAACAAATAATCTTTTATGAAAGAATGTCTTTAAGAATAAAGTTATGAGGGAATAAAAACCGAGTTCTCTTTAAAAGTAAACTTTATTAATGGAAACACAACGGTCATTTTGAAAACCCAACAGATATATAAATATAACGGTCATAAATCAAAGAACTAATATAAATACAGGGGTGTGGGGTACTTCTTAAAACAGAACACTTGAACAGGAAGGATGGCTCTCCTCATACCATTGGCGTTGAGCATGTGTGTCGTGGCCCTGGCTGTTATAATTTTCACGCTGATGGACTCTGAAGATGAGGATTATCCGATTGCTCGAGTTGTGGTTCTTAGTAGTCTTTTTGTGGCTGTGTTAGGTCTTGTGCATGGTATTTTCAACTAGTTGGGTCTCTTTGCAAAGTAATGTTTTAATATATATTAGTTTACCTTATTCTCCATGTTTTATTTCATTTCTAATTCCTTATTAGCAAAACAAATAAAACAAGAGGCATAACACTTCTTACTTAAACCAGTTCATAAAACCTGGGGCGTCACAAATACAGTTTGGCTGGGATTGATTTATATATATCTGTGTGTGAATTAACTAAAATAAATGAAAACCCGATATATTTTATATATTTTAAAATTTAGTATAATAAAAATCTTGAATTAATTGTCTATTGTTGATTCATTTCAGTTTTTTCAACGGTTATCATTGGTTATATAAAACCTTCACACCCCTAGAAGTAATCTTAGACACAGCTAAAATAAATTTTTAGAGAAACAACTAAAATGGTCTTCTATCACCAATACAATTCTAAAAATACACTATCGAAAGAGTATTAATTAATCTTCATCACTTAAATTAATAAAACTATAAAATCACCAACCAAAATCTTTTTATATTATAACTAACATCTTCTATATTCTTCAATTAATATATTTTAAAGTATAGAAAAATCTATGATCATCAAACAATAATAATTAAATTAGAAACTCGGTGTTTAAGAACTACATTTCATAATCATCAAATTAATCTTTTGATCTTTACTATCTATAAATTCCACTACAATAAATTATAATAATAGATATATAGACTTATTTATGGCTTTCTATTATAATTATTCTTATATTTGTTTCATGTTTCACCTTTTCTGTATACTCTCTCTCTTTACAGTTTCTACACATGAAATTTCATCAAAATTTAAATTCTAATTCAAATTCCAAAACCAATATCATCAAACAACATATCTCATCTCAATCGGATCTATTAGATCAATATAACCATTTTTATAACCATTGATATAATTTATGGACTTGAATAATGGCATTGGAGTTTCCCATTTGTCAACCATGATTCCACATCATCAATAAAATAAAAAATGAACTTTAAAAAATAACAATATAGTCATGAAAATTAATTCAAAATGAGTTTGGTTACCAAGAAGTTACTAAATCACCCAAAACCCTCACTCTGAAATCTTTTGTTATAAAACCATATATTATTTATATAAAATCAAATTTTTCAAATAATAATGATTAAAAGAATCATTATATACGAAATAATACATCATCATTTATCTAAAAATACTCCTAGATATATTGATGAATCCCTAGTTCTTATTTAAACCATAATATTGTTTCATTACTAAGGATTTAGGAAAATGTCAGAAAAAGGGTGATCTTAGATGATCAATATGGGTAATAATAAGCAAGTTGTAGTTTCAATGAGGACACCAAACAAACATGGTAAAATAATAAAATAGGATAAAGAGAATAATACATATTGAAGTAATGATAAATAAATGATCACGATACATATATAAATCTTGATGCATAAGTAAATAATTTAAACTTGGACATCAAAAATTATACAGTCATTTGTTATGTATATTTTTAAATTTTTTTATAATTTTTTGATGGGTTTCAATTAATATTCACATAAAAATAAATAATTTATTAAAATATGTGATATTTGAAGGGAAGAGTCTAAATGGATTAAAATTAGGAAATTTAATGTTTTATTTCAATGAATAATATTTTTAAAAAAATTATATTAAGAGTGATTGGGATTTTTTACTAAATTTCTATGTATAAAAAATTCGTCTAGGATTAGTGTGCCTATCAAGTAGTGGAAAACATCCACCAAGACATCTTATAACGGATTAGCCGACCATGCTACCACTAGGGGGCCAAAAGTGCTAGAAGAGGTGTGTGGTGACATGGGGGAATCAGGCCCATAAAACATGTGGCCCGTGGTGAGATCTTGTTGGTTCATAGGTGGACCTAGGCCTGCTCGGGCCATGCATGTGAGGCATAACTGATTTTTAGTGTGTGTGTGTTTTTGTACCCATGATCCCACCCTAATGTAGTCTTCTGAGCCTGATGCAACATTATTTGTCTTATAAAAAATTAGGGAGTGCACTTTTTATTCGAATTTTGGAAACAAAATGTTGTCGCTATTCACTTTTTAAGTTAAATGAAATCATTATATGACACTCTTCTCTCTCTGGAACTCACTGAGATAAAAAAAAGCCACCACCACCCTCCAGTAATTCCATCATTCAAGACCAGCCTTCCATTCACTGTGCACTCTAAGAAACATCATTTATTACACAAGGAAACTTGGGTGCAAGTTGAATAACCACAACCAATGCCCAAGGTCACTATGAATCATCTCCTAGACCTCATGTGACCACCATGATCTCCTTATAAAGATGGTTAATTCCTTACAATAAATGAGTTTCCATTTGTACTTTCTAAATTCTTGAGAGTTTGATTAGGGTTATTATCGTGCTTATTTCAACACTACCCTAAATCCCATGAAAAGACCATGTGATCCATGCATGAACACCATGCACAAAATAATATATTTCCCACTAGTCCATGCTACAATTCAGAACCACCCAAGATATTCTAAGATTTAAATTTAGAAATTTTAAATATACTCTTTTAAATCAAGATCAGAATTTTAATAGAGAGGACTTAACCAAATCTTAAATGAAGATATGATGGATTCTAATAAGATTGATGAATGAATAATTTCCTATAAAAGGAGGAATTAGCAACTGTCAAAGGGGGTTGGACACCATGGGGAGGAGAAATGAGGTCGAACTGTTGTAACACCAATCTTCTCTTTGGTTTTTATTTTCATCAATAGTTTCAGTTTTTATTTTCTTTTGATATCCAGGAAATGCATGAATTTTTTTAAAAAGTGTTCCATTTTTTCTTAATTCTACTTATTCATATTTTTATTCTTATTCTTATTTCATTTTGTGTTTATTTTATTTCATTTTCATTCTCTATTTTTTTATTTTTTTATTCTCTCCCTATATTTCTTCTTCATATATTTTTATTTTGTTATTTCATATCCCTTTCCCTTTTTTATTATTATCTCTCTATAACTTACACTCTCTCCTAATTCATCATTATAGTTTATTTTATTTTCTATTTATTATCGTTTATCCACCATTGTGATAGCATACTCTTGATAATGAGGGGATGACATGAGGTTTATCAAGGGGGAGGTTATGTGTCCTTGAATTATTTATTAAATTTTTCTTTGATCTTGCAGTAAATGTGAGTGGGATGCAAGGGTTTGGTGATTTCCCCCATGAAATTAAACTCAATTATATTTATATCATTTATTTTTATCTTTTCCCTCTCTTCTAATGATCATAAGATCTCCACATAGTGGTGTTGAGCTGATCAATTTATGAAACAACATACAATGGATATGGGTCCTGGAAGATTTCACACTCTTTATTGAGTTGTATCATCGACTTTGATTATAGGAGGAGGTGGAATTTAGATTTTTTAGGCATTCAGGATTTCCCAAATGCTGAATAAATAATTATCAATTCATGTGTGAGATTTCATAAATTAATTATTAAAACTATATTTAAACATATAAAGAATAATAATGATAGAGATCAAAATAGATACTTAGAGAAATTTCTTTCTTTCTAATATCATATTGTTTTTCATTACATGGTAATGTGGAATTACATTTCATTTCACCATATTAAAAAATAATCCAAAAAATATTATTGCTTTAGGAAAATAATAAAAAACCATAAAAAATTAGTCCATAGGTAAATTAAAATTAGTAATTGAACAAATTGTGAAGCAACTCTAGTGAGATGACTTTGGTCAACCATTGTGTGGAACTATGAAAAATAATTAGAATTTTTTTCCACATCCCACAATTGGTGTGTGTTAATAAAAATTCTATAAACAATACCTCCTAGTACAAGGTTTCCAACTAGAGTATATGTAACATAATGGCCCCTATGATTAGGTTACTCATTATTTACCCGTATCATAATCATTCCATATACATAATATCTCCATAAATAAAACATTACCCAATGTATTATAAGGTTATATAACACGAACCATCCATATGATAGAATATCCAGTATACAATAATAAGGTACATATTTTGATAGCCCTAACCTGAATCCTCAAATTTGGGTTGGAGGGTCACATGACCTTAGGCACACCTCCCCTAGAGGTAGTCGACTAGTGGTGAGGTCATAAAGTAATAGTGGGAAGAAAATTACCTCATATCAGTGTCTAAAATAAAAATATAAAAAACTAAATAATAAACATTCAAAAAACACATTATAGTAACCAAAATAATAGTAATTGGTGATTTCATTCAAAATATACAATGGGTAGTCCACTGGGCTTGCCAAATATAAGAAATAAATAGTAAAACAATACCCATGAGGCTCATCCAAATCCAATTCTTTGCATACCCATAAATCCAAACCATCCCAATCCACTTCACACCCCGTTCATTGACCTGAAAAAAAAAATAAAGTATGCACATGCACCAAGATTCTCATGAAAGGTATGAGTATAAATTTAGTAGGGTCTCTCCAAACACCCCTAATATAAAATATCAAATATTTTTATATGAATAAGGAAAAAAATAAACAAATAAATATTCTCATTATGTTCTCATGTTCTAGCCAGGCCACTGATACACTTATCCACAGTCCATTTTTTTGTATTTTCTGAATAAACCACTTTTTGGAATTGTGGGAACCGAACAATCCAAAATCCAAATGATTGGAAAGAAAATTACAAATTTCAAAACATCCACAATTCAAATGAGTTCAAAATTTAAAATTATAACTTCCAAAATCCTGAAATTAAAAACTTAAAAAAATCCACAATCCATGAGATTTGATCTAGATACTCCACGTGCCATAGCGCCACCCAAGAAACCAAACCTCAAACACCTCACTGCCATTATCACAACATCGGCACCAGTCACATCATCCTTAACCACGGTCAACATCTCACCAGATCCAAACACAACCACACTTTCAACGGTCGAAATGTCATCACCGTCCAAATCCTAACGTCGCTCGTTCATACTCACATCCCAAAGACCCATGAATATCACCTCAAAAATCTACCTCCGAGAGAATGGGGGGATATGTATTTATAGCAGATAAAAGGGCAGTAAGATAAAAGAACAATGACTTGATCCTTGGAATCGTCGACGCTGAGGAACACTATTTATGCCATCATAGACAACCCTGAAACATTTATTCACTGCAACCTTCACACCTAAGATAGAAATAAAAAATCCAGCAGCATAACCACACCATACCACTGATACACTTGATGAGTTATATACACTCATCTTGTTATCGAGTTATAACCAAGACAGCTCGACACCCAACCATAACTACTTCAGTTTCATTCTATATATCTTATTGTATTAGTCCACAAGTTATGGTTCATACCAAATAAATTAGTGTAGGTCTACCACATTTCTTGAAAAATTATGTATATAGATCATAGAAAGGTTTGACATTCATCTCATGATTCATCCATCTTTTTAAATGATAGCCACCGCATAATCAGAACAATCCAAATTTAAACATCCACCTACTAAACCATCTCATGGATGGATAAAAACAATATAATAAAAAAAATCATGTACATATTTCCATAACTAAACCATATCATCTACAGAAAACAACCATTTAATCAGAACAAGGATTCAAAAAATAATAATCATAAACTATCACATAAGTTACCAACATAGCACATTTAGTCCTATCCCTTATTTATCATCTCACGTAAAAACATATATATCTTTCCTAGTAAGGTATCCACTGGGGATCCCAGACCTTATTTAGTATCATCTCATTGATAACGGCAAAAAAATAACCTCATAGATTAGTGAATAATCCCTGAGAGTGGGGTGAACCTATCATTTAATTCTATTTAATTTCCCATGATCGAACAACACTCATCACCATTTAGAGTGAATCTTGGTCACTTTTTAACACACACATGAAGGAAACACCAAATTTACAATGTTCACCTCTCAAAATGAGATGTATAGTCTTTGGTGTGAAATGGATTCTTCTAGTTTCACAATACCAACTAGTTTCAACATATTGTTACAATGATTAGGTTTTATCCTTTAACTATCATTAAAAAATACTTCTTATTGTGATAGTATTTTCTGTATTTTTATAATGATAAATAACCCAATATCAACAATAATAAATCCTTACTAGCACAACCTTCATTTTTTTTTTGATGAATTTATACTCTTCCTCTTCTTAATTAACCTGTATAAATTTAGAAATTATCTTTTCATTTAATTCCAATTTTCATAACCACTTCTTCTTCCTCTTATCCAATTATAACTCTTCTCTACCATCCCCTCTTATTAAAAAAGCTACACAATCAAATATGCACAATAGTCTATTCTCTAAAGTATATAATATTTAAATTTGAATTTAAAAATCAGATCCCATATTTAATCACAAACCTTGGATCATCTCTACCCTTCATCTTGATTATTAAATTTTAATTGGTAATAAAAATAGGTTGGTGTAACAACCTAATTTTGAATTTTAATCCTAGTTAGTATTCCTATTTGAACTTTATAGACTACCCCTATAAAATATATTCTATATCATAGTCATGGATATTATGATGTAGCCTATTATTTGAGTTTTTTTATACAAATTTGACATAGAGTTGTGGTGTTGAATAAGCACCATGTCCTAGAGGTACCAAATATTCCATAGCCACAGTAAACAATCCAAATAACCTCTATAACATGGTTTGTTTTCTGTAGCATAGTCTTCCATATATTTTCTTGGATATAATATTGAAAACAATTTTGTGGAATTGAGGTCCCAAAAACTAAAAACCCATTTAAATTTCACCCTCCCTCCCCAGTGGCATGATCCATCAGTATAGAATGGAGAACTCAATTAGAGTTTCCATTATAGAATAGATACAGAAACTTCAGTGTGAGGTACTATAAATATCACACTATGGAAACCCCTATTATGGAATGGTTGAACCGTATGTATGTAGGAAATTATGTGTAAATTAGTTACGGTGTGGTCACCTTTCTCTAATCCACACCTATGACACAATACCACGATCTTTAGCATTGAACCCTTATTCTAATACTATAATTTTTCATTTATCATAAACTCCATTTAAAATATATAATCACTAATAATTAGATGAATTATCATATAAATATCTTTAAATTTGATTTTTGTATTGAAAAAAATCCAACACACTCAATCATATATTCTTTACCAATTCTTCAACCTCACTAAACAAGAAAACCCTCTTTGCACCTCTTAGGATCAGCAAGAACCTCTATTGGATTTAATTTTTTTCCAAGGATTATAAATCACTATAAAAATATATAAACATATCAATAGATCATCATATAACAATTTTAAGCTCACGTGAGTTAATTAGGTTTAGAAATAATGAACATGGAAAAAATAATAACTTTGTTTCTATATGACAATGATCTATGTGAAATATTTTAAATAAAAACTTTATAAACTTCAATCATAAAAACATTAATATCTCAAACCTTAAAAGTTATACAACCACTAACAAAAAACTATTAAAATATTTCACAAATATTGAAATCACATCTTACCCCTTTACCTAACTCCCTCTAAAGAATCTTCTTTTCAATGGACAATTCCCTCAAAGGTAACACATATGAATGGATACTCCCCATATAATGTATACACCCTATTTGATGAAACATTTTAAGACAAACATAATGGAAAGATTTATGCAATCAATGTTTCACCACCATTGAAAAAATGTATGAATAAAAGATGATAGAGGGGATATCGAAAACCATAACATGGTCTTATAATGAATAAGGTTGAACAACTAAAATCAACTTCATATTCTAAAATGATTCTTTTTAGAGTTTCTTGGTAAATACATTTTCAATATACTCCCTTATTAGAAAAAATCCCAATTTTAAATCATTATTCCCCACCAGTTCATTGATTTAGTGATATTTAATTTCAATTTTCCTAGATCATGAATTCTAAACTAACCTCTGAGAAATATTAATAACACTTTTATTATAATGTACCAAAATTAATGGTATCTTCATTTCAACTTTTAAAAATTCTATCTATGTTTTCATCCACATAATTGTTGTTCATAAATGGGTGGAAGCCACATATTTATCCTAATTAGTTCTCAAGGTAACTAAAATCTGGTTCTTTAAATTCTAATTAACACACCATTATCTAGGAGAAAAATCTCTTCTTGATGTAGACTTACAATCACCCACACTTCCTACACAATATGCAATTGAATAACCAAACAGATAAAGAATCCCTTAGTTTTCATATTTCAATCTATTTATTGATGTACATTTGATGTATCTATGTATTATCTTTCCATGCATGAAATAAGACACATTTAGGCTATTATAATACTAATAAAAAATAGTAATAGAATACATAAATTCTACTACTAATGTTGGTAACTACAATAGAATACCTATTAGCTTCCAAAATTCCCTTGGATCCACATCCTTGAATTGATCATCATTGGTGTTGGTCGGAGTGGATACTCAAGAGGGGGTGAATTGAGTTCCAAATAAAATTTCTATTAAAAACTTTATGATAAAAATCACCCAATTCAAAATAGCCCAGTCAATTAAGGTAGTAGAGATATAAATGTTTAATTACTTAACAAGTTTCTCCAAGGTTAATTAGTCCTCAGTTGAATCAATGCAATCACTAATTCAACTTTTGAAACATGTTTACTGAACTAATCATATATACACACTAAGCAAAACTAACTATCAGAGTAAATGTAAAAATAGTTTTATGTCTTTGAAAATTATAAGCACTATATAAAATAAAATAGAGTATTTAAAGATTAGCACAACAATGTAAACAAGAGGTTCAGTATCAAGTTGATACCTAATCCTCTCCACTTGGTGATCACCTGCCACCAAGATATTTACATAAATAATCTTGATACACAACCTGTATCATGTTTTAGAATAGTTTTTACACTGTCCAGGTTCTACAACCTCTACCACAGTTCTACGTGAGAAAACAAGCAACCAAGCCACCCAAGGCTTCTTCTACAGTTATGTGTGGGAAACAAAGTGAGAGAGTTTTGAGTGGAGATTTTCAATATCCCCCAGTTAAATAATAGAAGATAGTGTGTGTGTAACAAACGCACACTGCTCAGAAATGTAAAATAAGGAACACAGTAGAGCTAGAGAAATTAGGATGGAGTTTAGAATGTTTTATGTGTTTTAAGGTCAGCTCTGGACTTCATGTAGGTGAGGAAATAACGGTTTTTGTTCTTCTCTGCAAGTTGTCTCCAAAAACAGAGTGTCGCAACTTCCAGGTACTAGCTTCTAGGTACTGAGATGTTCAAATTCTTGGTATAAGAGAGTTGATGAAGCACAGCAGTACAGCCTTGAATATGTTCTTCAAAAAGATCTTCGTGAAGCTTTTGGATTTTCAGTATATGCACTGGAGTGTTCTTCTTCTTGTTCTTCAGTAATGTATTCAGCTTCTTAACACCTGACTATAATTTTGGTTTGTCTCTATGCCTTTATATACATACTTCATCCTCGGTCTTCCTCGGTCTTTTTCTTTCATATTTGAGGTCCGACAATAGGTGCAAGCACATCACATGCAAGCTTTCTCATACCTCGTACTGTCAAGATATGGTCTACAGACATGTCTAAAAATAATAATAATTAATGTTAGATGAATTAAATCAATAAAATATTACCATTATGATAATATCAAGAAAATGGATAAAGTGTAGAATATGTTATCAGTAGACTGGTAAAAGTATTTTTTCAATCGGTTGCATCTTTAGCTACAATCTCAAGCAACAGTAGACTTCTAACCATAGGCATATCCGGAGGTAGGCTTCGCCAATGGTAGACTTGTCCAACGGTAGGCTTGTTCAATGGTAGAATTGTCCAATGGTAGGCATGTCCAACGGTAGGCTTGTCAACAGTAGGATTTGTCCAATGGTAGACTTGTCCAATGGTAGACTTCACTAATGGTAGACTTATCAACAGTATACTTTATATCGGTAGGTAGGTACATATCGGCAACCAATTGTAACCTTTTATTGGTATCCTTCAGCGGTAAAATTCAGTAGTAGGCTTGTATCGGTGACTTTGTAACAGTGACCTTTGTTGCAATGACCATGTAATGGTAACCTTTGTAGCTATGACCTTGTAATGGTAACCTTTGTAGTTGTGACCTTGTAACGGTAACCTTTATACTTTAATAAATTATGTATTGTAATCTTAAACAATCAAGCAGTGAGATTGAGAGTATATGAATATCACTCTATAGAAACAGGAAATATTAATGAAATATAATTTGCATATAATGAAAACATGGTTCTCACTTAAATGAAAACAAGATTTGGGATTATCAAAACCTGATTTGGGATTATGCAATCATGATTTGGGATTATGAAAACATGATTTGGAATTATCAAAACATGATTTGGGATTATCAAAACATGTGAGTCCAACAATCTCCCCCTTTTTGATAATCACAAATTACATCATTGAATCTTTAGATTTAAGAATTTTTAATTAAGGTTAAACACTCCTGCTAATGTCATCAGTGATGTAAGCATACACAAATATTATGGAGAAAACTACATTTAGGTCAGAACTTATACACACATATAAACACTTCTTTCTCAGAGATAATTCAAGTTTTGAATATGGTCATATTCTCCCCCTTTGTGATTAACAAAAATCATAGATAACAAAAATAGTGAAAAAAGAGTTTGGATTAATGTCACAATAGTACATTATACAAAAATAAATACACAAATCCCTATCAAATAAGACAATCCACACTCAATCCACATCAAATATGTCCATTGAGGCTTTGCCCTTGGAAGTTGAGGATGCAGGTTCTGAAGGTGGAGGGATAGGCTGAAGGATGGTTATTAGCAGGGTAGAAGGAGCTGCAACTAAGGCATCAGTAGACCTGTAGTGAGTATATATCTGAGGAATAGTAGGGGTCAAGCTTCTGATGGCTTGAGCAAGAGACACCGTAGGAGTAGCACTGGAAGATCCTGAGGCACCAGAGGTAGAGGGCAAGGCTGGAGGGACAATGATGGGTGTATAGTCCACAGGGAGGAAAGGCAAGAGAAGATTCATGAATTCCATGATGATACTTCCTCCTCTTTCCATAGCTGAAATTAAATCATCCTTATTTTCCATTAAATTTCTCCAAAGCAAGAGTCAGCTCTCGATGTTTGCTCACTTGATCCTTAAATGCCCAGGTGATAGGTGGAATCCTCACATTTTCTAATAGTAACTTGAATTGTCCATCCATCTGATGCTTAGTGTAATCCCATTTGTAATAGAAATCAACTTGATCCTTTATGGCCTTTTGATCTTGAGAAACTTCCCTTAAATAATTTATTACAAGATTATGAATTTCCCTGGTGATGGAAATGACCTGAGAGTCTAAAGTGATAGCACTAGATAACTCTTCCACTTCTTCTCTAAGAAGGGTCCTAAAAGCTTCAATGTCAACTAGAGGAGAGGCTTAAGAAGATGCAGATACACCCAGAGGCACTAGAGTGAAAGCCAAAGTCTCCTTAAATGATTTGGTTAGCCCACCGATCAGCCCTTTTACATCATCATCTTGTCCTTTCACATGTGTTTCCATAGACTTATTAAAGTCCTCAAATATTGTGACCATTTGTTGAACCACACTTTTAACATATTTAAGGTCTTTGTCCACCTGAGCTCTTGAATCCATATATGTATCTAAGTTGACAATAGACTATTTCATTGATTCTATAGACTCTGTCAAATCTCTTACCTGATTATGACATTCCTTTACCTCATGTAACAGAAATAAGTAAGAGGTAGAGACTATCCTTTCCACTGAAGATGTCATGAGTTCTTGATTGTGAGATATTGTTCTCACTATCTCAGTGTTTTGATCATCAATATACCTCTTCAGTTCTGATTTCAAAGAATAAAATTCATATTTATTTACATAGTTTCGAGGTAACAAAACCATAGGCTGCACGATGGTAGTTTCTGAGACAGTTGGATTTGGAAGACTTCTGATTGGTTGGTCATCTTCAGAGTCTCAATAATACAGGCCTAAAACCACAAAGCCAGGATCTTCTACCAAGTCCTCTATCTCATGGGCAACAGTAATTGATCCTGTAGCAAAAGGTTTCTCCCCTCACTTGGATCATTCTCCTGAACAACCACATCTATCTCCATATGACCTCCTTGGTCAACTTCATCAACAGGAAGGTTCACTGCCACTTCACCCACAGAATCTTCAAAAACTTCTAAAACAAGTCCAACTTCGACTAAATCAACAACTTCATCATCTATACATTCTACCCTTTCTTTATGTCCTATTAAAGGACTAAGACTTAGACATTCCTCTTCATTTTCAGCAGCAGCTGTCTCAAAGTCTGCATGACTTGATACAGAGTCCTCATCCTTATCTGAGGTATCTCTAACTTCTCTTAAGACAATTTCATCCCATTCTTTTTCACTGGTTTCCTTATCACTATCCCTTAGGATAGTCTCCCTTCTAGGCAATCTCTTTGGTGGGATAGTCTCACCAAAGGATAAAGTATTAAAATGGGGATATGAGGGAAGGTCAGGGTCACTTCTGTCGTCTATAGGATATTCCTCTCTTTCTTGCACAACAGCAACTGCCTCACCTTCTTCATCTGAATAGGTAGGCTCAACTTCATCAGGCTTAAGACCGGGGTCTCTCTTATTATTAGTCCTAGTAGGATGAGTCACAAGATTAAACTCATTATATACCTTAGCCTCATCATTCACTCATCTCCTCAGCCATGGATTCTAGTTGATCTTCATCAACTTGCAGATTACTTTGGTGATGCAGTGGTTATCTTGCACAACAATAGTTTCTTCCTTATCTCTAGTAACTCCTTTCACTTTCAACATAATGGATATCAACTTAGCATAGAATAAGGCATTATATTTGGAACTAGTCTTGGTAATATCTTCTAGTTGAACCATCAACACCCTACATAAGTTGATCTTATGTTCATTATTTAACAGATACAAGAGAAAGACATCATAACACTTTAAAGTTGCAAAGTCCCCTCTCCTGGGACTCAACACATGTTGGACAAACTTAAATAGCATCTTGTCTTCTCCTTCCATCTCAGCAGTAATGAATTTTATAGGAATTCCATTCCCTATCAGTTCAGTAAATGCTTATTCATGGTAGAAGAACTCACTAGTGGGAGGCACCACTTTTGAGTAAATATATAAAATCCCTTCATATAGAACCCTCAAGCATTCATCCCATTCAATAGAGGAGAAGCTCACACTTACTCCATTTACTCTGGAAATAACTTGGTGTTCATCCTTAGATTTCTCAAATTTGAGGTACTCATAAAATTCCTTTTCTAACTTCGAGTAATAGGGTCCATTATTGTTTAAAAAACATTCAACCCATCCCTGAGATTCTAGTGCCTTAAATACTAACAATCGGCTTGACAGTAGCCACTGTGAACTTAACTCCTTCTCAACTACTATTTCCCTATTGGATAAATGCGGGTTCAGAACCTTTTCCACTGTATGGCTTCCACTACTCGACTCACCTCTATGTATCTTAGGATCAGGCACGTCTCCCTCATCAGTAATCGAAGGTATTTTGACTCTTTCCATTGATCTAGAGAGGTTAAAGGTTTTAGTAGAGGTTTAGGTTCTGAGATTGGAGGGAAAAAGGTTCAAGATAGGGTTTTATGTGGATCGAGAAGTGATCCGTGTTTTAATTTTATCATTTAGGGATCGAAAAATAAAATAGATAAAGTGAATAAGTAATATGTAGAAAACTTTTCAGATTCTAGCTGAGAGCACAAAAACGTAAAGTCCCAGATTTAAGTCGTCTATCAGTAAGGAGGTATCGGTAAGGTCTAACGGTGAGGTCCTATCGGTAAGGTCTAGTGGTAAGGTCTAGCAGTAAGGTCCTATCGGTAAGGTCCTATTGGTAAGGTCCTATCGGTAAGGTCTATTGATAAGATCTAGCGGTAAGGTCCTATCAGTAAGTTCCTATCGATAAGGTCTTATCGGTAAGGTCCTATCGGTAAGGTATAATAGTAAGGTCTAACGGTAAGGTCCTAACAGTGAGGTTCAACGGTGAGGTTCTAATAGTTTATCATACCTAACTCATGTTTGATGTAATTTAACCTCTCAGAATTCAAAGTTTTTGTGAATATATCCACCAATTGGTGTTCGGTACCAATGAATTCAAGAGTGATATCACCTCTTTGATAATGATCTCATAAGAAGTGATGTCTTACATCGATATGCTTTGTCCTAGCATGAGATACTAGATTTTTAGAAATGTTAATAGCACTTGTGTTGTCACAGTTTATAGAGACATGTTTGAATTGATATCCATAGTCTAGTAAAGTGTGTTTCATCCCCATAATTTAAGCACAACAACTACCAGCAACTATATATTCAGATTCTGCAGTAGATAATGCAACAGAATTTTGTTTCTTACTGCACCATGATACTAGTGAATTTCCTAACATGTGACATGTTCCAGAGGTGTTTTTTCTATCTAACTTACAACTAGCAAAGTAAACATCTAAATAACTTATTAAATCAAAAATTTGTCCTCTTGGATAAAATAGTCCTGAGTTGGGAGTATATTTGAGATTTTTGAAAATACTTTTAACAGAAGTTAAATGATATTCTTTGGGATTAGATTGAAAGTGAGCACACATGCATACACTGAACATAATATTAGGTCTTCTAGCTGTAAGGTAGAGCAGACTCCCTATCATACCTCTGTAGTTGGTTTGATCCACTGATTCTCCAGCTTCATCATCATCCAACTTACAAGTGTCACTCATAGGTGTATCACTACCTTTACTACCATCCAAACCAAAACATTTTAAAATATCTTTAGTATATTTATTTTGATTTAGAATAATACCATCTTTATTTTGAAAAATCTGAAACCCAAGGAAAATTTTAAGTTCTCCCATTAAACTCATTTCAAATTCATTTTGCATTATTTTGGAAAAATCAGTACATAATGAATTTTTAGAAGATCCAAAAATTATATCATCTACATAAATTTGTACTATCAATACATATTTGGAAATCCTTTTAATAAACAAAGTAGGATCTGTTATTCCTTTAGTAAAACCTTTTGAAATAATAAAGGAACTAAGTCTATCATACCAAGATCTTGCAGCTTGATTTAAACCATATAAAGCTTTAGAAAGTTTAAAAACATGGTTTGAAAAATGGGGATTTGTAAAACCGGGGGGTTATTCAACAAACACATCCTCAACTATATACCCATTTAGAAAAGAAATTTTAACATCCATTTGATAATGTTTAAAATTCAGATGAGTTGCATAAGCAAGTAGTATCCTAATTGCCTCTAACCTAGCTACAGGTGCAAAGGTCTCCTAATAGTCTATTCCTTCCTCTTGACTGTAACCTTTTGCAACTAACCTATCTTTTTTTCTAACTATATTTCCTAACTCATAAACTTTATTCCTAAAAACCCATTTAGTGCCTATTGTTAAGGTGTCCTTAGGTCTTTCAACTAGTTCACAGACTTTGTTTCCTTAAAATTGATTTAATTATTCTTACATATCCATTACCCAAAATTCATCATTGATAGCATCATTAATATTTTTGGGTTCAAGCTGTGAAAGAAAAGCTTCATGTTCGACCTGGTTTCTCAGAAAATCTCTAGTTTGTGT
This sequence comes from Viscum album, assembly GCA_963277665.1. Lineage (NCBI taxonomy): Eukaryota > Viridiplantae > Streptophyta > Magnoliopsida > Santalales > Viscaceae > Viscum > Viscum album. Next base: position 170,009,690 of record OY728119.1, on the reverse strand, counting down.
CCCTTAATTTAAATCCCCTACTACAACATCTAAAGGATGATTCTTGAGAGTTCCAATACCTCTAGAAAGAGTTGAACTAGACTCCTCATGATTGTCTATTGGTTCAGACTCAACAGGTGTAGATTTTGGAAGATTCCTAGAACTGGTCACTTTTATAGGGGATTCACTATCATTATCATTGAGGTCCAGAATTGAAATATCTTCTTCAAGATATTCAAGAGAGGTTTTGGGTTCAAGTAGATCAGTCTCATCAAATTTGACATGATCTAACTCTTCAACACATTTGGTTTTATTATTGAATACTCTATAGGATTTACTTGAGATTGAGTAGACTAGGAAAATTCCTTCGTCACTTTTAGAGGAAAACTTGTTAAGATTGTCCTTACTGTTAAGGATAAAGACTTTGCAACCAAAAACTCTGAAGTAATTAACCTTAGGCTTCCTATTGTTCCAAATTTTATAAGGGGTCTTCTTAAGAACATGTCTAATCAAGACTCTATTGATATTATAATAATCTATATTTATAGTTTCAGCCCAAAAATAAATTGAAAAATCATACTCATTGAGCATTGTCCTAGAAATTTCTTGAAGGGTCCTATTTCTTCTTTCCACGACTCCATTTTGTTGAGGTGTTATAGGAGCAGAGAAATTGTGACTATATCAATTGTGTGAGAAATGGGATTCAAACTCCTGATTTTCAAACTCACGTCCATGATAACTTCTCAAGGTCTTAATTCTAAGTCCACTAAGATTTTCTATAGACTTGGAGTATTTGATAAAATAAGAAAAAGCTTCACTTTTTTTAGCTAGAAAGTATACCCAAGTGTAACTAGAAAAATCATCTATAAGAACGTAAACATAGTGTTTCCCATTTAAACTTGAAACTCTTGATGGTCCAAAAAAATCCATGTGAACCAACTCAAGCTGTTGAGAAGTTGAAACTTCTTTCTTTGGTTTGAAAGAAATTATGTGTTGTTTTCCCTTTTGATAGGGATTGCACACTTTGTTTAGTGGGAATTCCAATTTAGGTAAGTCTCTAACTAAACCTTTCCTTGTCAGTTTCCTAAGTGAGTGAACATTGCAGTGTCTTAATCTTCTGTGCCACAGCTAGGATTCCTTATGAAAAGCATTTAAGCAAGAAACATTTTTCTTAGTTAAAGAATCTAAATCAACAGCATATACATTCTCATTTCTGTTAGCAGTAAATATTAAATCATTTTTGAAATTAAAAACATTACTTGCATCATTTTCAAATTTGACATTGAAACCATAATTACACAACTGAGATATGCTAAGTAAATTATACTTTAATCCATCAAAAAAAAGTACTTTGTAAATTAATAATGTATTAGGGTTACCAATTTGTCCTAAGCCAACAATTTTTCCCTTTGCATTGTCACCAAAAGTTACATGTCTACCATCAACTTTGATTAGGATCTTGAATCAAGAATAATCTCCTGTCATATGTCTTGAACATCCACTGCCAAGTACCATAGATTCTTACAGGAACTCTTTAGGCAACATCCCTACAAAACAGATTAGACATGGGGTAACTTTGGTACCCAGATTTTCTTGGGTCCTGAGAGGTTAGCAAGTAAAAATTTGGGAACCCATACTTGTCTCACAGATTTCCTTTTTAATCAGTAGATATATTTTGAGACATAAACACTTTGTTTGTCCCTTTAGAGAATTTGTTTTTCAAGAAATGGTTGAGAACATGAACTAGTTGTGAATTTCCCAGATTTTGGAATATATTTAGTTTTAAAGATACTTCTTTATCCTAGTTGATATCCTAGACCAGTTGTATATTTTGAGGCAATCTGTTTTCCTATCAACTGAGTCAAGGTATCTCTACTGGCAGTAAACTTCTCATGATATATTCTTAATTTTTCTTTGGATAATTTAAGTACAGTGTTTTGTTTTAATAGCTGAGAGAATTTTTCTTTTTCAATATCCACATTTGACTTATAATTTGTATTTAAATCATGTTTTCTATTTAATGATTTATATTTTTTCTTGATATCATTAAAGGTATCCTCAAGCATTTCACAATATTCAAATATTTCATCCTTAGTCATGTATTCATAATTATGTGACTCACTCTTATTCCCAGAATAGAAGGAATTTTGTATAGGAGAGTTAAGTATTACCTCAGATGTTTCTGTCGTGAAACATAAGTTGGCATGATTGTTTTGTTCACTATCAGAAGCATCAGATCCACTGGAGCTATCTTCTGAAGCACTCTAAGTATCTTTCATAGCCTTTTTATTTCCTTTACCATTGTCTTAATATTTCTTCTTAAATTTCATCTTGGGGCAGTCTACCTTTACATGACCTTTTCATTTTCACTCATAGCAGATTATTTCATTTGATTTTTCATTCCATTTTCTTTCTTTCTTCCATTTTCCTTTACTATCATACTTTCCCTTGTAGTTTTACTTCCTGAAGTATTTCTTATTTTGGTTGAACTTTTTGAATCTCCTTGCAAGATGAGCCATCTCCTCATCAATGTCAGAGTATGAGTCTTCACTTGTGGAAGTATCTATAGGAGATTGAGCTTTTTCCTTGTCTTTGATCTTTGTGGTAGTAGTCTTGAATGCTACTGATTTATTCCTTGGTTATTCATATACTTTTTTATTCACCTTAATATCTTCTTAATACATCATAATCATGATAATTAGTTCCTTCACTTGTAGCTTGATTATGTCACAAGATTCTCAGATATAAACAAAAGTTCCCCTCCATCTGTCAGGTAGGCATCGAAGCAGTCTCATGATTTGGTCCTTGCTGTCCACGGGTTTTCCAAGCAGACTCATAGTGTTTACTATTTCATTGAACCTTAGATACATTTCAGTGATAGGTTCACCAGATTCATTTTAAAATTATCATATTTAATAGTGTATGTATTTAGTCTCATTTCTTTAGCATTCGTTGTTCCCTCATGAGAAACAGCTAAAGTATCCCAAATTTCTTATGAAGTTTTACAAGTATATATTCTATTGAATTCATCATCACCTAGATAACAGTAAAAGGCATTCATTTCTTTACAGTTATTATTATATGTGGCTTTAGTCAATTGAGACCATGTGTCCCTAGCTGTAGCAGGAAATACATGTTGTTCTTCAATTGTATCCCAAATTTCATCTCTCATGCTCTCTAGATACATTTTCATTTTTAATTTCCACTGAGCATAGTTATTACCATTAAATAAAGGTGGCCTATTAGTAGTATCACCCTCAACTCTAGTTTCCATAGTTACTTAGAATTTAATAAACTAAAAATTTAGATATGACAGAAAATTTAAGATCTTTAAGATACAACTAAAATCACAGTTGAAAATAATTTGAAAACATGAAAATAAAAAGACCACTGATACCAAATGTTGGTCAGAGTGGATACTCAAGAGGGGGGCTGAATTGAGTTCCAATTAAAATTTCTATTAAAAACTTTATGATAAAAATCCCCCAATTCAAAACATCCCAGTCAATTAAGATAGTAGAGATATAAATGCTTAATTGCTCAACAAGTTTCTCCAAGATTGATTAGTACTTAGTTGAATCAATACATTCACTAATTCAACTTTTGAAATAGTTTTACTGAATTAAACATATATACACACTAACCCAAACTAAATATCAGAGTGAATGTAAAAATAGTTTTATGTCTTTGAAAATTATAAGCATCATATAAAATAAAACATAGTATTTTAAGATTAGCACAACAATGCAAACAAGAGGTTCGGTCTCAAGTCGAGACCTAATCCTCTCCACTTGGTGATCACCTGCCACCAAGTTGTTTATATAAATAAACATGATACACAACTTGTATCGGGTTTTACAACAGTTTTTACACTTTCTAGGTTCTACAACCTCTACCACATTTCTATGTGGGAAAACAAGAAACCAATCCATCCAAGGCTCCTTCCACAGTTATGTGTGGGAAACAAAGTGAGAGAGTTTTGAGTGGAGATTTTTAGTATCCCCCAGTTAAATCACAGGAGCCATTGAGTGTGTAACAAACACACACTACTCAGAAATGTAAAATAAGGAACACGGTAGAGCCAAAGAAATTAGGATAGAGTTTAGAATGCTCTATGTGTTTGAAGGTCAGCTCTGGACTTCTTGCAGGTGATGAAATGAAGGTTATTGTTCTTCTCTACAAGTTTTCTCTAAAAACAGAGTGTCTCAACTTCCAAGTACTAGCTTCTAGGTACTGATATGTTCAACTTCTTGGTATAAGAGAGTTGATGAAGCACAGCAGGATAGCCTTGAATATGTTCTTCAAAAATATCTTTGTAAATCTTTTGGATTTTCAGTATCTGCACCGGAGTGTTCTTCTTCTTGTTCTTCAGTAATGTATTCATCTTTTCAACACCTAACTATAATTTTTGTTTTTCTTTGTTCCTTTATATATATCCTTCATCCTCGGTCTTCCTCATTATTTTTATTTCATATTTGAGGTCCAATAATAGGAGTACATACATCACGTGCAATCTTTCTCGTACCTCGTACTATTAAGATATGGTCTTCTGATATGTCTGCAAACAATAATAATTAATGTCAGATGCATTAAATCAATCAAATATTACCGTTGTGATAATATCAAGAAAATGGATAAATTATAGAATATGTTATCAGTAGACTGGTAACAGTAGCCTGTCAATCGGTAGCATCTTCGGCAGCAAGCTCAAGTAGAAATAGACTTCTAATAGTAGGTGTATCCAACGGTAGGCTTCGCTAATGGTAGTCTTTTCCAATAGTAGTCTTGTTCAATGGTAAACTTGTCCAATAGTAGGCTTGTCCAACGATAGGCTTGTCAACAGTAGGCTTTGTCCATTGGTATACTTCTCCAACGATAGACTTCACCAACGTTAGACTTATCAACGGTAGACTTTATATCTGTAGGCAGGTGCATATTGGCAACCAATTGTAACCCTTTATCAGTAACCTTCAATGGTAACCTTCAACAGTAGGCTTTTATTAGTGACCTTGTAACAGTGAACTTTGTACCTGTGACCTTGTAATGGTAACCTTTATAGTTATGACCTTGTAATGGTAACCTTTGTAGCTGTGACCTTGTAATGGTAACCTTTGTACTTTAATAAATTCTGTAATGTAAGCTTAACCAATCAAGTAGTGAGATTGAGAGTATATGAATATCACTCTATAGAAACAGGAAATATTAATGAAATATAATTATCATAGAATGAAAACATGGTACTCACTTAAATGAAAACAAGATTTGGGATTATCAAAACATGATTTTGGATTATGCAAACATGATTTTGGATTATGAAAACATGATTTGGGATTATGGAAACATGGTTTGGGATTATCAAAACATGATTTGGGATTATCAAAATAGGTGAGTCCAACAATTGGAAAATATAGTTCCTACTAAAATTGGTTTAGAAACTATATTTCAATACTCTAAGACAATCTTATTCATTATTTATTTATGAAACTTCTATTGGGAAGGAATAATATAATATTTTTCTTGTGTTATTTATAATCCATGATAGTATCTCATCTCACCAATCATATACATTTTGAAAATATTATTCATTTATTTCTAAAAAACATGACTAACTTAATCCTCATTTTTTGAAAAAATAATATACTCTAAATAAAATATTATAATAAGAAATATGTTGTTCTCATCCATAATGTAGATATTACTGTCAAATCATTCATTCAATAAATTCAATTTCATCCAACAGGATTCAAGCATAGAGTATAAAGCTCTAGGGGATTTTGTTATACCATATAAATCCTTATTTAATATTCAAAAACAATTATCATTTTCACATTTTCATGAAGCCACATGGTTTTTCAATATACACTTCAGTATCCAATTCAACATTTAATAATGATGAATTGAAACTAATTTGAAAGTTCTTTAAATTTAATTATTCTAAAAAGGAATGAAATTTTCTTATTGTTTCACATATCGTAAATAGTTTAATGATACAATAAATTTCAAATCATTCAACTTGTGAATATCCTTTATAAACTAATATTTATTTATTTATCACAACTTTATCTTTTTCATTCATCTTATTTCAGAAAACCAACTTATTTATAACATTTTTCTTCTATTTGGACTTGAGTACCAACACCATTTTATCATTATTTTATATTTTATCTATCTATTAATTAATTAAATCAATAAACTCTCTATGTTTCATTACTTCGTGTACATATCTTCTTTCAACTTGAGAGAATAATGAGACATGATAGGTTTTCCTAAAATATTTTCTAGTTTGAATGTTTATTTCCTAAACTTTCAATGATATTTTGAATATAAACTTTTTTTTTAATCAATGGATGGTGTTAAGATGAATTTTATTTTTCACTTTAGTTTTTTTAGTCAACTTCATTAACTCAAACTTCTTCATAATTTTTACTATTTTTTGAAACATCACCCCATTGTTTCAAGAAAAATAAATCCATCATCACTTATGGAACATGTTTCTTCTTGAGAGTTCAATTTATTTGTGTGTTCTATTACTTTAAAATAAAAATAATCTACAATAATTTATTGTTTCATTTTTTCACAATGATATCCTATCCCATCTGTTGGATAACCAAGTAAGATTCCATTATGAATATTTTTTTTCAAATTTTTCCATATTTTCAATTATAACATTGATAATGAAAGGTCTAACAAAAAAATTTTGATACCTAAAATATATGAATTTATTGTAATATATCTTATATGATGACATTTTATAATTTATCCTATATATATAATGATTTTTTATATGAACCACTTATCCCATAGCTTGTATCCATAAATAATGAGATCTCTCATTATCTAAAAAAATTCAAGCCGTCTCCAAAAGAATTATATTATTTTTTTCAACCAAAAAAATTAGTTTGGTGTGTATGATACATTGATTCAATGTTGGATACCATGTTATTCAATATATGATTCAAATAGTCCACTAGTATACTCATCACCATTATCTATTTCAATCTTCATTAAAGAGTAACCATACTCTTTTTCAACACTTCTCCTGAAACTCTTGAACCATTCTAGAGATTCTAATTTATAAATAAAAAATATAATTCATTTAATGTGATTTAATTTGTTAATAAATGAAATTAAATACTTATATCTATTTTTGAATTTTTTTTAATCATTGGCCTACAAATGTCATATAGAATTAGCGTCAATGGATGAGTGGGTTGTATTTATACCTTATTTTGTGGAGAATTCACAATATTTACCTTCTTATAATTAGATAACATCCAATTCCATTATCTTTTAAACATTAGACCACCTTGAACATTAAATACACTAATAATATTACACATATTATTTTGGTGGTGATGACCAATTTGTCGATGCCATAGTTCATTTTCTTTATTCATGCTCAAATAACAAGAATTTAAAGCATCATCAGTATTAAAAAAAATCCTATTGTCTCTTGTAATCTTTTCAAGATACATCCATCTTTAAATTTCATCACAAAAACCTATATTTCTAAGAATTAACTTCTTTTATTTCATCACATAATAAATAAACACTAAAAATATTTTTTTTCGGACCTTTAACCTACAATATGATCTAGTATTTAAATTGATCATTACCAATCAACGATGATCCAAAACCATTAATTTTGAGTGAAACATCATTTAAAAATTTCACAAAGACATATTTATATTTTCCAACATCATTGGGTATATTTAGATCCTCTACCATATGTGAGGAATAACCACTTTCCAAGATCTACTGACATTCTCTTTTTAATTCATTATAGGTCATATTTCAAATAATATGTTTAAATTTTTCTTTATCCATTATTTTTTTAGCCTTATTAGCACTATAAATTATGCACATTTGAGTTTTTAGAAAACCAAGACACAATATTTATTGATGACTAGGCTTCTCACAATATTTACAAACATCTTCCAATGGTTAAAATCTATTTCAATTTTTAATCCAGATTTCTCTGGTTGTTTCTGAATTATTCTTATTTTAATGACATTAATGCCCATAAATTTCTTTTCCAATAATATAAACTATTCATTTCCTTGATTATTTGACTAACAAATCCTATACATGTTCCAAAAACCTCCACATATCCATAAATAACAGAAAAATGGAAATTTTCATTTAAAAACATCATGTTATCCATAATTGCATACATAACATTCAACATTTTTTCCACCATTAATATTATATACCTTTTAAAGAAAAATTTGAGGAACTATTGAAAAATTATACTTCACATACAACTTATTTTTTACCTATTTATTCCATCATCGTTTCTAACAATTTTTGCATTAATGTAAATACTCCCTGAATTTCTTAAAACTGGAAGATCACGTGACTTTTCTAGAAACATGGTATTATTTATTTTATTCTTATTATATATGTTATTAAAAAAAATTCATAATTATTCTCATCCTTATTTGTTAGGACCACTAGGCTAGATACCTAGAGAGGGGGTGAATTAGGGTGTGATAGATTAAAGCAACTGCCCCTTTTGATCTTGTTTTTTTGTTAGACAGAACTCTCTTATCTCTTCTTGTCGATGTAGAGTATGAATAAATCTTAAAGCATACACATGACACAGCAATTTTTACTTGGTTCACCCTCACTGGGCTACGTCCAAGGAGTATACACCGGTAGTGTGCTGATGTACCAATTCAACTATAAGCACACTACTGTTTACAAGTTTGAAGAAGACTCATTGTCCCTCCTAGTTTAAAACCACTCACAATTTGAGAACTCGCTACTCTCTCAACTGAAGTGAGCTCACTACTTCTTCAGAAGATCCACTCATAGTTTATAGACTTGTAGGTCTCTTTATTACCACTAATGAATGCATCCTCCCCTATATGTAGATTATATATTGAAGTCCAAATTTCATCCACTGATGAATACCCCTTTTCCCCTGACCACTGGGAAATTCCTTTGGAAAACCCTTTGCAAAGCACCCTACTTCACGAGGCTCCCAATTTTTTGAAGCTCAAAAAAGCCTTTGCAAAGCTCCTGACTTTTTGCGAAGCACTCTCGCGAAGATCAAGTCATCTCAAAGAAACAAACCTCGTGAAGATCACTAAGCCAACACGGAGATTACAACTTTCGTGGAACTAGATTATCCACCGTGAAGCTCTTCTTTTGTGAAGTACACTGCTTTTGTGAACCACCTTCCCGAACCGGGAGAAAAATATTTTCTTCTAAAACTCTCTCTACTTTTCTCGAGGGGGTCAAGGTCTATTTATAGGTGATTCCACCGACCCTTGAACCTTCCACGTGAAGTAAATTCCACGTCATCTCAAATCGTGAAGCTACGAAGTTCCCGCCAAAATTCTCTCAAAATCACAAAGCACCACAGAACTTTTCCAATAACGGAGCTCATCATAATCACGGAGCGTTACATTATTTACTTTGCACCTTCTCCGCAAAGCTCCACTCACACACCACGAAGCTCCACTCACAGTTCCCATAATCACCAAAATTCTCTTCAACTCTGTCGTTCACAAAGCTCGTCGTAATCGCGAAGCATCAACGTCAACATTCTTCTGGTCTTCGCGAAATCCAATCCATGAAGCCTATCTTCATGAAATTCATACATTTTCCATATTTTGATGAGATATTCAAGGATATCTACTTTTCAAGATGCTTACCAAACTCCAAATTTTGGACCCCAAAAATTTGGAAAACACTGGAAAACGGCACCACCTTGTATATGTTCTTTTGTACCGCCTACAGATCTTCTGTTCCTTTTTCATGGTTCTTTTTCAACATGGATTGTCAACAAAATCTGTGGAACTCGAAAATTGACCCTAGAAACCTACTTTGTAAACAAACACAATCAACCCAAAAATGAATCAATGTTACCTTGAGGGATTTTTCCCCAACATTATTAAATGTTTTTTTGTATTATTTACCATCACACTTCTTTGAACATTCACTAATTTCTAAAATAGAAATATAAATATTGGATCTACATTTATTCAAATCCACTTTTGTTTTGATATTGTTTTATTATAAATTATCAACCCCTTTTACCTTGTCCTAAAATGTATCTTCCAACTTGATGTTAAGTTTCTTCTCATCATAAATCAAATTCTTTGACCATTTAATTTCATTAATAAACATTAAATTTTCTTTTTTAAATACACAATCATCATCTCTCACTAATTTTTTAATTTCCTTCTCCTGTATAGAAATATTTGAGTCATATTATTTTAATTATCTCTTTATCATGTACTTCAGATCAGTTTATTCATTATCCTTTTTGTCAATAAACCTTTTACTAGTGAATTATTGGTCACTCACCTTAAAAATCATATGTTTTTCATCTAGATATCTTGAGATTTCTATATCCTCTTCTTCATCACTATTATAACTACTTTCAAACACATATAAGAAATTTACCTTGGTAATATTTGAGAAAATTGTATCTTTCCTTTAGTAGAAACCATGTTTTTATAAATTTGTTGAACACTTCTTAAATAATACTCTCAATGCTTATTCTTCCTTATCACTAAAACCATATTCTTTTAACATACACTAACCTATAAATTTTTTTACCAAATGATACACACCTAAATCATTTAAGTATAATATTACTATTAATCCTTCCCTTGCCTCTTCTCACATTTCTAGATTTTGGATACATCATTTTTTCAATATTATAATCCAAATCAGAATGAAAATCTATATAAAATTATTCTTTTTCAGTAGAAACTTTTCCTTAAACTTTTCATTTTTTTTGATGTAAAATATAATTATTTTAAATCCTTTGAATTCATCTTAATAGAACTGTATTTTTCTCATTTAATATTATATTAGAACATTATGAAAATAAACAATAGAAATATCACTTGTATCTTTTTATTTAAAAGTAGTGACTTTATAATAAAACATATTGGGTATGATTTGTAAAATATTTTTAATAATATCATCATATTACAACTTATTGATTTATCATATTATTGTACTCTCCACATCATTCACCCTTGTGAATAAAATATCAATAGTTTAATCATGACACATCAAGATATCATTATACTTATGTCTAAAAAATTCAATTTTTATCGCTTCACTTTGGTCTTTCATTCATAGATATTCTAAAGTTTATCCTTTTTGTTTTTAGTTGTCTTGATTCTTTTGACTTCCAAAAACTCACTTTTCAAGAGGGAAGACAGAACAATATTCTTATCACATACATTATTTTCCAAATTCCTCTTATCTCAAATTTCCATAGAAATACTTTAATTATTGAAAACAAACCCTTTAGTTGTAACTTTTAAAACAACATATGTTCTAGAGAATAGGTATGACAACATCAGATCACTAAATATTTCATATTTTTTCCCATAAAATATAGGAATCCATATATCTTTCACTAAATTACGATTGTCCATGATATTCAATAGATATTCTACTACACAAACATAAAATAGGGGGAAACCCGTTCACAATCCTAAAATTGAATATCACTAATGAGGGGATGTTGAATATGATACCAGTTTTAGTGGAACCTCCAAGATTAGTGAATAATCACTAAAAGTGGGAATTAACAATTCAATTATTATTTTTTCCATAATGAAATAACCCCCATCACCCGTTAGAGTGAATCTTTATTGTTGTCCAGCACACACACACATGAAGGGTACAACAAATTTATAGGTTTCTCCTCTCAATATGAGATGGGTATTTATTCTTGTTATATATATTCCTCTAGGATCACACTACCCACTAGTTTCATCATATACTTAAAAATAATATGTTTTATCCCTAAACTCAAATTAAAATACATCTCTAGATTGTGATAGTTCTTCAAATACTATTACAATGATAAATATCATGGTATCAACATGAATAAGTCTTTCCAAATATAATATTCATTTATTTATGTAGTTTTACTCTTATAATTATTCATCAATATATATAAATTTAGCAATTATCTCTTCATTTTGTTCCAATTTCCATAGACACTTATTCTTCCTCTTCTCTTCTTCTACTTCTTCTCAACACTCCACTCTTCTTAAAAAATTACATATCCAAATTTGAATAGTATCAACTATTTCAAAAAAATTCATATTTGAATATGAATACCAAATTCAAATCCCCTTATTTAATCAAAAACCTCAAATCATCTCCCATATTCATATTAATCATTAAATTTAAATTATTAGATAAAATCGGTTTGCATAACCACCTAATTTTTAATGTGAAGATAAGTTTTCATTCTTGTTTGAACTGCCTAGATTACCCTTGTAAAATAGTTTCTATGTTATGGTCAAGGGAATTATGACATAGTTAGTTGGTTTTCAATTTTTTCCACACATCCTCCACACAATATTTTAGCATGGAATAAGAATAATGATGATTATGTGTTTAATATTCTATAAACACCAAAATATTTCCAAAAAAACTCTACAAAATAGTCAGTTTACTCGTGTTAGTTATCTATATATTATTTTGACTAAATAGTGAAAAATGGGCTTCGGTGTTAGGTCACAAAAACTCATGACCCTCTGAAATTGGACCAATAATCCTCTACAGCATTGTCCTTCATTACAACATGGGGAACTCAGTTTGAGTCTCCTTGATGGAGGGGGTACAAAAACATTAGTGTGAGGTCCTATAGACCTCATGGCATAGAAACCACTGCTACTACATGGCCTACAAGATTTCAGTAGGTTCTTATGTGTCCCTTATCTAGGGAATGGGAATGTGTATCCAATACACTTCAATGAAAGAATACCATTCTCTATTTCTCAGAACCACTTCTTCCACTCATCTAGTTCTTATTGCAGCAAAAACTCCATTCATGATATATAAACACTAAGAACTAAGTTAAAAATTCTCTGAATATATTTGAATATAATTTATATATTGAAAAAAATACTCCACACTCAATAATATCCTCTTTACCAATTATTAAACCTCACTAAATACAACATCCCTCTTTTCACATCTTGGGTTCAAAAAAAAGGTACATCCATCACACTATGGTGAAACCATAGCTCAAAGGTTACACTAGTCCCTAGCCTCAAGAGAAAGGATAAAGATCATATATAAATTCCCCATGGAATCTCAATTCATAGTCTTTAACTAATTACCATGATCAACACTAGGTCTCATCTCATGTCTATCTAGGGTTACCACTCAACACATGACTAGAAACCTCTCATTCCCACCTTGATAGATCTAAGAAAACTATAAGGTTATATATATAACCCATATCACATATTGAGACTTCAACATGGTTACTCACTATCACATATAGTATGATCATCACTTATATATGTATTCATTTGATGATTCCAAATATCTTAAGTGGTTTCAAGCACTTTTCCATGTTCTAGGTATCAAATCCACCCTCCTTTTCTAGAGAGTGGAACTCCTGGTCCTCAACCTCTCTTCTCAAACCCATACATCATTGAAACACACATTTAAACCCATTAATAAATATACATATGATTTTAAATGATAGTTTCCACCTATATAAAATTAATTTACCATCCTCTCCAATATTGAGCCCACTTATTACAAGCTCTGTCAAACCATATCAAAATAATGCATGTCCTCATCCAAGAAAATCCTAGCTCCATATACACCTCTCTCACACCAAAAGGCATGAATAATTAATTATTAACATTTATAATTAATTATATAATTTAACCCTATTATGAATAATCTTCTAATTAGATATTCAGAATCGCCACTTTTCTAGAACCTCGAGTAACCACACCCAAAAGGTCTATAGCACATTCTTGATGCCATTCTGAGAAAACATCTCATCATTCCACACCTATAAAACTATAAATTTTTTTAGATTTGATCATAAATCATAAATAAATTAACTATGAATCTTACCCTTGATAAAACAACACACAATAGCCTATAGACTATAATTTGGAATGTCTTCTATACAAGGCACATAAAATCCTTATCATGCTCGGATGAGTTCACCATGTGCTGATAAAATCGTCACCCAATAAAAGAATAAACTAACCCAAAATAAAATGTCTTGTAAAAGGGGATAAATAATTATAATAAATAAGTAATATTACCTGTAGTTTAATTACAATTCACAAAAAAAATCATTCCCCCTCAAGCTAGATTAAAGGATAGGAAAAGGGAGGTAGTTTTATTAATGAAACGAGATCTCCTAAGACCCTTCACCATATAATTCCTAAAGTCCCCCAACACCAAATTGAAGAAAATAGCCCCACAAAAAATATTACATCTTTGACTCCTCCGGTTAGCCACTAGTTCCCACCAATGAGCATATCCAACATGCAGGGGCACTATTCTTCCCAATGGCAAGCCAATGGCCTCTGCTACTAGAATTAAGTATCTCCAGCCACCCATTCCATCCTCCAATGCTTTCCTAAACCATCTATTTAACTACTCGGCCATCAACCCCATGAAGAAAACCACTTAAAAATTTTAAAAATATCATAACTATGGTCTATTCCTTAATACTCTAGGAAAATCATCCACCAAATAAATATAAAAATATAATTTGGAATTTCTAACTTTTAACGACATGGGACATTGAAAACTCCCCGTCGTAATGATTCCTATAATCAAGAAGTCATATTAATACTTGAACCATGTATCTTGATCTTTCATTGGAATCAAAGTACAATTAACATGCCATGTCCTTTTCTAAAACACTCGAATTCACTTCCTCTCCACAACTCTAACCATCTAATCATTATTAAATAAAATCTAATCCACTAGATCACTTATAAAACAAACACTGAGATGAAGATCACTACACTCATCAATCCATATGCACCTTATTTTCTTCATCTGGTTTATCATAAATCTTATAGTGCTTCCCACCCTATGGATCAACTCACAGTGGCTAATTACAGTATATGGTGATCCCCACTATAGAAATTTCCTACCAAAAAAGCACATCTAGTGGTCCACCTACCCACCAAACAAATCCCAAGCTATTCTCTTGATGAGGTATCCACCCCCACCACATCCTATTATGTGAAAACCCTCTAGTCATGTCTATAATCAAATTTCTCCCACAAAACTTTTTCATATCCAAATATGTGATACCTAAACGCCCAATCATGATTCCTCAACATCTTAATGGAATGTAACATTATCCTAGAACTGAAAAAAACGTTTGAAATTGAATCCCAATGTATTAACATGATATAATCACTAATTACTTACTAAAATCATTGTGATTTAACCCTAATCACCAATGTACTATGGATACAACTTGCACGTGTATCATCTCAACACTAATATGATCCTGATTCTAATGCACCAACTCAACCCGATATCAAATCTGAATAATGTAAAAAAACCTTACATAGCTTCCTCAATAATTTATACATTAACTAGTAACATCATGATAACATACCACATGATTAACCACTTTAATAGTAAAATGAAATACAGGTTCATTCCTAAACCACATCATGAACTGTGATTCGTCTAATGAATCAATATCAGATCCCACCCAAAAAAACCCTAAATTTGTGTCTACACATCGAATCTAATAAAAACCATATCTAACTTATGAATCTATAATTTTCAAGGAACCATATATCAGTGAATATTACCACATGTTGGTACCCTAGTGTTACCTAATTTATCCAAAGACTAGCCTCACCACATCCACAACCATTTGGCATGAATTTCATTCACACATGACTGATATTATTATACCCACCATAGGAGTATCATTATTATTTATCTCTAAACCAAACAACTGATATCCATGGACCATTTATATCCATTATAAAACAAAATGAATAATCATGGCCAAACCTCTCAAACCAGAGCACTAACATCATAACACTAGTTGATGACTATTCTCAGGTCACATAGAATATCATCCTCAATATCCACAAAATTCATCCAAAGTGAGGTTTATTCCCTCCAACTAGACAATAGTATATTCCCCTATATATATCTTCCATTACACGACTCCCCAAGTACCATATCAAATAGGTCCCATCATATCACACATTTTTATATTATTGACCTATTCTGAGTCTCCATTCCTACATTTAGCACCCTTTTCAAGGTTTACCCAAGATCGACCATACTGTTGTATGTCATTAAATATATTATGTCACAACCACACACAAAGTAAAACCTCCCATTCTTTTCAAAACCCTAGCATTTCATGTCGAAAATAATTATTATGAACACATAGGTTACCTCACTCTTTGATAAAACCTAAATTTAAACCACCAATACACCACTTGCGTTCATTCAAAACCCAAACCTTCCTCAATCATCCAATAAAATAAAATTAACTAATTTGTAACCTAACTCTAACCCACACGTACCCAGCATGTACCTGACCTTTCACATAATGTATTTTCCTTAAAATTATATGTCAAATATCTCTATCATCCTTAATGTTTAGTGATTAACCAAGAACCCACTCAAGGGTTCTTAAATATGATACTAAATAATCTCAACAAAACCCAATGAATTCATTGTCCCTTGAAATCCTATCTCACACCCTAACTCATACTATAATTATTCATGTCTTATCTAACCCAATATCACATGCCTAAATCACTATCCATGCTCTACATTATTGTTATATGCTTCCAACCAGTGCTTCCATGAAACTCTTTTCCAATCGTGGAATATCACTCATTAAAAAATATAATACATGAC
This sequence comes from Viscum album, assembly GCA_963277665.1. Classification (NCBI taxonomy): domain Eukaryota; kingdom Viridiplantae; phylum Streptophyta; class Magnoliopsida; order Santalales; family Viscaceae; genus Viscum; species Viscum album. The sequence goes on along the minus strand of OY728119.1, from coordinate 169,993,046 downwards.
CCCCACCACCATATTTCATTCCAAAATAATAATAATCTACCCATTATCCAACTATGGAACAAAAAATGTGTCCTGATAACTACTGATCTTAGAACCCTAATGGTTCTACCCTCAGAAACCTACATCATTATAAAAATTTATCATTTACTCCTCATAATGAGCCCAATTCATATCACCCATGTCTTTCCTCAACACTTTTAGGGTTTTCAAATCCACATGGAAATTTGTGACCGATCTAATATTCTTTCTAGCATCACTTCCCTCATCATTCCATCAAGAGAGCATCAATTCCTAAAGTATCCCACTAAGTGTATCCATAAATCCCTTAATGAAGGGATTACATTTTAACTACCCAAGAACTGCCTATTATATGATCCACATGGCCTATCATCAGAATAAAATCTATAAAATCACACATATAAAAGTGCATTAAATGTGGGTCCCACATTCCTAGTATGATGTATGAATACCGATCTCTTACTAGTTTGATAAGATCCAAATAAAAAAACCATCTTTGATAACATATCATAGATAATAAAAATCACAATAAAATCTTCCTAAACCAATAAAAATAATCCCATCACTGAGGTAACCCTGAAATCCCACCCAAAAAGTGTTCATGAGTCACTAGTCTTAGATCAATCACAGGATCAGACAAATTCCTAAAACACATACCCATCATCTCCCTCAATAATAAAACTAAACACATTCCCATCAATGATACTTTCTGACTCCCTCGACCAAAATCATTAGGTCTAGGCCAGAGGCTCACATGACCTTGGGTGTGCCTCCCCATACACCAAAGGATACCTACTGGTGTTGAGGACCACAAATAATAGTGGAGATACATTTCCTTATTATAAAATTATAAAATAAAAATAAAAATATCTAAACAAAAAAATCAAAAAAAATAAATCAGATTACACAAAATAATAGTAAATGAGATTCTATGGAAAAATGGTTATGTCATAAAAAAAGACATATGGTCACCCCTAGGCTGACTATATATGCTAAATAAATATGAGAATATATATAAGGAGTCTCTCATATAACCTAATCACTATCCCAAACCCAGTCAACACATACTATTTTAGATGCACCAACCCTTCCACTACACACCCCTTTCTTTGACCTAAAAAAGTAAACATAAGGTTTGTACATTCACCAAGATGCTCATGCTGGGTGTGAACATAAAATTAGTGAGGTCTCACCAAGAATCCATAGTATAATGAATCATAAGATTGTGTATGCATGAAGAGAATAAATACATAAATAAAAGTTATCACTTATTATTTATGTTGCAACCAAACCATTGTGATACAAGATGATTTTCACACACTCATTGGGATTTTAGGAACTATTCAGAACACTCCAACACCCCATCATACTTTCTTCATCTTTATGTAGTAAATCCCATCATTTTAGTCCATGATTTTTGTGTTATGACCCAACCACTAGGGACTTCTTGGCTAGAAGTAAGTTGATAATAACACCGCAGGCCTACCTATAATAGGCTAGTGGCTGGAAACTAGTGTTGAGTAGGCATATCACACACATAAAAGATCGTATCTTAAAGTACATGTACCCATGAACACTTCTTCATTCACTAATGTAATGTGTAAAGATAAAAAATGATACTATAAATTCATTAATAAAATATATCCCATATCATAGTAAAAAAAGTGAAAAAAATAAAAAAGGTCCAAATATAAGCCCATAAAATAGTAAAAGAATCCATCTTGATATCAAAAATGTGGAAAGATAGCCAAAATCATCTTCTGTATCCATCTATATTCTTTCTATCACATATAAGCTCCACCTGCTCCAAGGCCACCTAGGAATCCAATGAAGTACCTACTGTCTGCATAATTCATGACATGTGATGGAAGATCTCATGAATGGGTGATTATATACATATCTAGAGTACACCTAGAAATCACCGAACACAAATCATAAATGCAAGATTAGTCCACTCCTCTCTACGAATGAATGTAAATTATAATAATAGTAAATAACCATAATAATGAATATATGATCAACAAGAATTCCAAATGAAGAGAAAAGGTGGATGTCTATCTATACAGCTATATAAGAATGTTGAGTGATCCTACAAAACTCAAAGGTATATCTCTGACTCCAATAACCATGTGAAACCATGCAAGATTCAGAATAGAGGTCCAACTCCTTGATAATATGCATCATGGATGACAGTTAACTATATCCTTACCAGACCACAAGTGTAACCTATAGAGAATGAATACAGAGAACCCATACCTTGCCACTACATAGAAAAATTGATGAAGCACTACTCTAATGGAGGTACTTATCATCTCATGAGATCGAATGTAGGGGGTAAAAATCCAAAAATAGAGGACCTAAACACTTAGTAATTTGGGAAAGTTTTTTGATCTACCTATATAAATGATATGGGGGCCTTTAACCTAGTGAAAGACATGGGAATATAGAACCCTTGAACAATACTTCATAGATAGAGGACCCACTCCTGTTATAGGGGAGTTCCATATATACTAGTAAAAAATATATTGGTAGCCCGCCACCTTAAAATAGGATATTACTAAACCAAACATATATATAATAAATAGGCTTGGTCAATGTCATCAAACAGGCATTGTTAAAGAAGAATACTTTTAATATCATCTCATGTTTTGTATCTAATGCTAAATTAAGGCCTCTATCATATCATAAGTCAAAAAATACTCAAGATATGATTCATAAAGGACCAAATCTATGTTCTAGAGAAATATATACCCATGGTAGAAGTCTCCAAGAAAAGTAAATGGGGTGTAATGGGAGTACACGATGGTTCTAGAAATACATAGACCTATTCGTGTTTATTCCCATGTTTATAAGATTGTTCATGTGTACTCTGATCATGTTTGTGTACATTGATCATTCCCATGCAGCTAGTCACACCCATGTACATGGTTTTTTGGATTACTTGGCCATGATAGAGTACGTGGTTTTTTCTAATTACAAATTCATTCCCATGTACTCTGTCCATATAAAGACCCTATCTTTTCATAAATTAACATTACATAACTTTAGTGGAATACATAAAACAATAAACAAAAGCACACCAAAAGACCATACTATTATAGTTTCTTTGGAAACATAGACTCATAAACACTATTACATAAATGAGCAACATCATCTCCCACTAGGTTATTCATGACTAGAACCCTTCTTAGAAACTTCCAACACAATACATATCTCCATAAACTCAGGGAAGGAAACATAAAAAGGGGTGAGCTTAGATTATCAGTAAAGGAAAAAGGGAGATACACAAGGGTAATCAAAAACATATGGGTTTGAGAACCTGATCATGAAAATATAAGATCACACCCTACATAAAAAATACCATAAACATGAATCATGATATAAATCATGGTAGTTTATAATAAATGAATCATAATTAAATAAGGAACATAATCCATGAAATCATAACATGGGAATAAATCATAGAATTATGGTAGAAAAATAGACATGTATAGTGATTTACATAGTGGTCAAGGAATTGTTGCCAAGGTCATCTTGGTGGAAAAATTATTTTACTAATTCAGGTTCACACCCCATTCTAGCCATGTATTACTGAACTAAGTTAAGTCCTTTTTCCAACCATGTAATATTGAACTAATTTCACTCCTTGTTCCAGTCCTATATTACTAAACTTAGTTCTCTCCTCGTTACAGCCCCATATTACATAATTAAGTTCATTTATTATTCCATCCATGTCAATCTCATAAGATATAAATATTTACTCAATGCATTGGAGGGAGATATATGCCACACCCATATCATAATGAAATCATACATACCTATGCCAAAAATCAGGAATAATAATATCATAACACATGAAAATGAAATGGGTGTCATTAACATTTAATCATAACTTACCATATGTAAAAATATAGGTTTCATAATAATTTCATCAAATCATAATTCGTGAAAGGAAGTAGGTTTGAAAAGTATATAATCCATGGAAGATAAACAAGTTCCATAAGTGTCATTCCATTAAAACCTAAAGCATTCAAGAAAGAATATGAATGTAACCTATGTATAATTCCCTATAAGGGCATGATTAACATCAGCAGATGCATATTTGACGGAAAATTACTTGGAAATATATTTTGAAAACATTTATTGATGAAAATATACTTTTTTTTAAAAAGGATCTATAAAACATAAAATTATTTTTAAAACCATTTTCATGAAAATAAACTTTAAATTTTATAAATAAATCTTTGAAAAAATTTTGGAACCATTTTTCTTTGAAAACATATAAACGGATCTTGATAATGTATTCAAAACAATTTTTATTAAATATTTATAAAATTATCTTAAAAAAATTTAAAAACCATTTATTTAAAAATACTTTGAAAAATTATAAATAAGGCATGAAATAATTTTAAAAACCATTTTCCTCCAAATCATATAAAATATTTTTTAAAAAATTTTGAAAATAATTTTCCATGAAAACTTATAATGTATCCTTTGAAAAAAATTAAAATATTTTTCCTTAAAAACATATAAAATATTCTTAAAAACCTTTTGAAACACTCTTTAGATAAAAAATAAATTGAAAATTTATAAATAAAATATGAAGACGTTTTGAAAACCATTTCTTTAAAAATAATTTTTAAAATAATTTTCTTAAAAATTAAGCATTTAAGCATGCAAGGGAAGCTTCATAGAAAGAAAGGCGGGAAAATATGTACATGCCGTACGAGGTAAGAAAAATATTCCGTTTTCATGGTAAAAGGTTAGAAAAATGCCATATTTGTAAAGAGAAAAGATTATTCCCTTGAAAAATATGTTAATAAAAAAAATGAAAAAATTTCCTTTAAATATTATCGTAGAATAGTAGAGTGTTCTTAGAAACCCTTTTTAGAAAACATAGTTTAGAAGGAACACAGATTTCTGACCAATGAGAGGGTAAAGCCTGGATTTATTATAAATGAATTCCTAACAATCATATATACCAAATATTAAAAAATGGTACCAATGCATGAATATGTTATGAATAACTAGAGGAAAAAAATTAATGAATTTTCATGAGATATTTATTATAAGATTTCAATAAAGTAATCATAATCATAAACAATCTTAAAAAGCGATGAGATTGATTCAATAATATTTTATAACATTATAACATTGAACCACAATACCCATGTAAGAAATTGAAATTAAATGGACCTTAAAATATCATAAAATGAAGTATATTAAAGATATAACATGTCAAATGTAAGTATATACACCTCAGAAATAATGTGGGTTCATAATAAAACATGTGTCTTAAAGAAGGAAAATTGAGACAAAACTGTCTTACCGATTTGGTAGTTTTTTAAACATTAACCCCTAAAATAAATATAATATAATGGATAATTAATGTAACGACCCAAACTTTTTAAATAGTATATTAATTTACTCTTAACGATTTAATAGAGATGTTAATGGTTAATGGAGAAAGAAGAGTTGATGGATTCATCAAGTAGACTCGAACCATATGAAGCCTACTTATCAGAGCTTGGGAAGGAGGTGGCATCTTTGGGCTTCGCTTTGGACCAAGCCTAATCCTAACTCCAGTGTGTCAAGCTTGAATGGAATCGCCTACGGGAGAAGTTCAAGTTAGTGGAGATTACTACTAGGGCAATGTTATCTGAGCCTCCCTCAGATTCTCTCACCTTAGCACACCTTACACTTAGGTCATATGCTAGTATTATAAGGGGCTATGTAACGAGACCGTATCTAATTTGTGTAATCCTTTTAGATAAATATAATTGTGATTTCTTCTTATGGTGAAGTTTGTGGATTTTCAGATTTTCGGATAAAAATAGGATGTATCTTATGGATGAATTTTGAAAAAATGGATATTTTAAAATATTTATGTAAACCTTAAATAATTAATGATGTTTAAGGATTTTCAAAAAATTGTCTTCTACAAATGTGTTCAGTAAGAAATTTAGAGTCTAATAAGATCAACTTAATTTTTGGTGAATAGTAAATTATGAATAGTGATTTTACGCTTAGGATTAGTAATATGACCAAATGGATTAGTAATATCACTTAAGGAAAGTATTAATATAATTTAGGCACCTTGATTAAGTAATGTGATTCAATAAAATAGGTAATTAACTGTTTCAGAAATTATTAGTTAAGTATTAGTTTTTTTAGGTGAATAGTGTTTTTTATTTAAATATTAAATTAAAAATATTTTGAAAATTATTTTTATAAAATGGAATTCATTTTTGAATTGAGAGCATTGATATTATGTTAAGATAATTTTTTGGGATTTTTCTGAAAAAGTTGAATTTTCGGTGAATAGTGAATTTTCAGTTTAGAGTTTCGGGTGTTTAATGACATCATTAAGGAAGTAATAATTTTGTAATATTTCTGGTAGACTTATTAATAGTAATATAAGGTATTAGGTGTCACAATTGTCCAATACCATGAGGAAATACCTTTGGATAGCCCATAGTTTTGCCAATACCACCAATGAGGTGTCCCTTGGCCATTAATGACTTGTCCCCTCACTTCCCCTATAAATACCAAGAAATTATCTCATACTTTCCATTAAAAAATCCTAATCAATAAAGTTATGGACTCCTTACCTCCCAAGTAGTCCTACCAAGGTTCCCCCAAGCCCTCAAGGTCCCGAACTTCGAGTTTAAGAGTTACGTTTTAAGGTAAGGGATTCTGTCACTCTTCCCATTTTCAAAGTTCTACTTTCATGTCAAGTCTTTCAAGTTCCTTTTTTTCATGTTGGGGTATGATCTATATGTTCATCATACTTTCCTTTTATTTTCACATGATGAGAGACCCTATTTAATCTCATCAATTCATTTTTTTGAAGTTTTAAGTGACGTTGTTAGGCTGCCGAATTTTTCATAAGAGAAATCTTATTTTTGTCTTCCTTTCAAGTTTTTTTCATTTCATATGATATGTCCTTAAAATTTCATTACCATGTTCTTATATCCTTTATATTATATCACTCTAATATTTTATATATCATTTATGAGTGGTTGACCCATTTCCCCTCTCTTTTCAATGTTTTCTAAAACCCTGCAACATAGCTGTTATGCTGCCGAATTTTCGACTCAAAATGTATCTCTCTTTTTCTCAAATTATTTTATTTTATTAAGTGAATACTCAAAACTCTTTATTCTACATGTTTATTAACATATATATCAAAATTATCTATTTTAAATTCTTGAATTTACATACATGATACCATCTTTACTTTTCTGTGGGTTAAAGTGACATAAAGATCACGTCTTTAAAGTAGTTTTTAAAATGTTATGAATATGAAATGAAACACATTTATTTTATGATATATGGGTTATTTATGAAATTTCGATGATGATATATGTGGATCACATGATAATAAATACAAATTAAGGGTTCTCCCTGATAGTGCTCCAATGCATTGGGTAATGATGTGATCTCTAGGGATTACAATTTTAACGATACCTTGGTGAATAACCTTGGTAATTTTTTTTTAAATGACACCTTGGGGATGGACTTTGGTGATATGTTCATGATTGTATAAGTTAAATTCTTTAGCCACATCTTCAATTTATGAATCATGTTCTTTTCATTATTATATGCCTCATGATCTCTTTCTCATGCCTTAAAACTATTTATCATGACTTTATTGATGTATCTCAAGTTCACATGTAAAATGTTTCCCTTGTTTCCCTTACTAGGCCTTCTACTCACCCTTTCCTTTGATGTATGTTCCCAGGTTATGAGATGAAGTAATGAACTTAGGATGAACAAATTAATAAGCCTTTCAAGTGTTTAAGAAGAATTTTTTTATGTTGTCATGTATTAAGTTCTTGGTTTCCAAGACACTAAACCTTAAAGATCCTCTATTTTGTAAGATGTAATGAAAAGTTATGTTATAAAAATGTGGGATTCCACAGTTGGTATCAAAGGACGGTTTAGTTATTTATGGAAATTAGGCTATTAAAACTTTAGTAAGAACCCTATAGAAAAGTTTAAATATAGGGAAAACTTCCTGGTATTTTGGTGAGTATTGAGTAAGTGGTTTATCAAACAGATACATCCTTGTCTGGATACGAGCAGGTAGAGGCGGCTCTAGAACAGATGTACATAGGGGTAAAACCCGAAAACACTGCTTTGAGATAGACTCGAACGGGAACTGGTACACGACAACGAGCCTTGCTGCACTCTTGGTTACGACACTCCTGGGGGATATGTTTGGTTAATCGCAATATTTTTATGAATCATTATGAAGGAATTATAGAGAAATATAATTGTTTAAGCATGAAGTTTTAATATGTAGAATCTTTTATAGTTAAAAGATTTGTAAATGAAACAAGTTTCTCACTAAGATTTTATTCTTTTAGAAAATGGCGGGCAATAGGAGGAACTGTGCAAATGGTGACCGCAATGGACCATGCACTAACGGACCTCCGATGGAAGCCAGAATGGAAACATTCATGCGAATGATGAACCAACTGACTCAAGTTATGAATAATAACTTGAATCGAGCTGAGAGGCTGATCTCACCACGAAGGGAACAACATTCTGTTGAGTCGTTTATGTGCCAACGACCACCAACCTTCAGTGGATCGACTGAACCATTCATTGTTGAGCAGTGGATCAGCTCTATAGAGAAGATCTTTTCTGTACTTCATTGATCGAAATAAGAAAAAGTCACCCTTGCTGTTTACCGCCTAGAGGGAGAAGCTGATCAGTGGTGGTCATTGATCAAAAACACGAAGCCAATAGGAGAGATGGAAGCTATGGAGTTGGAAGAGTTCAGGGGAATATTCTTCAATAAGTATTTCCCTCATTCGATGAGAACGATAATGGAGAAAGAATTTCTCGAGCTAAAGCAGACGGAGAATGAATCTGTTAGAATCTATGAGATGAACTTCACAAGGCTTTCCCATTATACCTCAAGCTTTGTTATGGAACCTAATGGGAAGGTTGATAGATTCTTTGGTGGACTACGACCTCATCTACGGAAGAATCTAGCCAACAGGGACTATGATAGCTACGAAGAAATAGTTCGAAGTGTTATGAAAGTCAAAATGGAGTTTGGTGAGACACAGTGATCTCGAAAATCTAATGAGAAAAAGAGAGCTCTAGAACCAAGCCTGGGAAGAAGCTTTGATCAGGAAATAGGTGGAAAGAAAATGCAACATTCCACATGAAATAAATGTGGGAAGAAGCATTTGGGGAACTGCTTGATCAGAAGTGGTAAGTGCTACAAGTGTGGAAGAGAAGGCCATATTGCTCAGAATTGTCGTAGTGATGATGTGAATCCTCAACTCCACAACCCTAACGATAGAGGAAAGATGGTTCTGGCCCTACCCGAAGTCCAATGCTTCAAGTGTGGACATCTTGGGCACTTTGCTAATCACTGTCCAAATCCGAGGGTAGTAGAGGGGAACCACCATAAACCTCATCAAAGGCCAAGGGAGCAAGGTCGTGATTTTTTTATCACAACAACTGAAGTTGAATCTCCGAATGACGTGGTAGCAGGTACTCTTGTTGTCCTCTCAAAACTACCAAGTACTTTGTTTGATTCTGATTCTACACATTCCTTTATTTCCTCAAAGTTTGAAAAGAATATAGAATCAATCCCCTAACTTCTAGAGGTAGAGTTGTCAGTCAAGACTCCAAGTGGGATTATCCATGCATCAATAGTGTTTAGAGACTCTAGTTTTTACTTTAGTGAGCACAATCTTATCACAAATCTAGTAGTCATTCCCATGATGGAATTTGATGTTATACTAGGGATGGAATGTCTCTCAAAGTATAATGCTAAGATCAAATATAGAAGTACAGAAATCTCAGTAGTCTTGAATGAACAACCTACAATTATCTTCCAAGGAGAGATATCCTGACCTGATCTTTGTCTAGAGGCACCTCATATAGCCTTCTTTATAGAGTTAATCGGTGATTATGAAGAAGGAAAAGGGAGTATACAAATAGAATATGTTCCGATTGTTCAGGAATACATGGATGTATTTCCTGAGGATTTACCTGGACCTCCCCTGAAAGAGAGGTAGAGTTCTCCATTGAACTCGTACCTGGATCTCAACCGATATCAAAGACCCCATATAGAATGGAAAATGTAGAGCTAGAGGAGTTAAAGAAACAACTACTAGACTTTTTGGAGAAGGGGTTTATCCAATCGAGTGTGTCTCCTTGGGGAGAACCAGTTCTATTTGTGAATAAGAAGGATAGATCAATGCGGTTATGCATTGATTATAGAGAACTGAACGGGATCATATTGAAGAACAAATACCCTCTTCCAAGAATTAATGACTTATTTGACCAACTTTGTGGGGCTCAATTCTTCTCCATGATTGATCTTTGATCTGGTTATCATCAACTAAAGGTGAAGAAGGAAGATATTCTAAAGACTACCTTCTGATCAAGATATGGGCATTGTGAGTTTATTGTTATTCCCTTCGTCTTGACAAAATGGTCCTTATATTTTCATAGATTTGATGAATATAGTCTTTAAGGACTACCTTGATAACTTTGTGGTAGTTTTTATTGATGATATTTTGATATATTCAAAGATTCGTGAGGAGCATGAAGATCATCTCAGGATTATTTTGCAAACTCTGCGGAAGGAGAGGCTCTTTGGAAAGTTCAGCGAGTGTGAGTTTTCGTTACAACAAGTGGATTTCTTGGGGAACATCGTAACTAATGAAGGAATCTTGTTTGACCATGCAAAAACAATGGTTGTGGAGGAGTGGCCTCAACCCACAACAGTAACTGAGATTCGTAGTTTCCTTGGTTTAGCAGGATATTATAGGAGGTTTGTGAAAAACTTTTCACGGCTTTCTAATCCACTAACCAAGTTGACTCGAAAAGGGTTTAAGTTCATCTGGACAAAGGAATGAGAGGAAAGTTTCCAAGAGCGGAAGAAGAGATTGGTTACTGCACCTGTATTAACACTACCCTCTATCGAATAAGGATTCATTATTTTTAGTGATGCATCTCTGAAAGGTCTTAGGTGTGTCCTCATGCAAAATGACAAGGTAATTGCTTATGCATCTCGTCAGCTGAAGCAACATGAGCAGAATTATCCTACGCATGATCTAAAGTTGGCGGCAGTTGTTTTTGCTCTAAAGATATGGAGGCACTATCTTTATGGAGAGAAATGTGATATATACATCGACCACCAAATTTTAAAGTATATTTTCATACAAAAATAATTGAACATGAGACAAAGGAGATGGTTGGAGCTTATTAAAGACTATGATTGTTCAATTCATTATCACCCTCGAAGAGAAAACAAAGTAACGGATGAGTTAAGTAGGAAAGACCCTGTTGTTCTGGCAACAATCAGGATCCTAGGAGATCCCTTGATTAAGGATCTAGTAAAACTGGACATGGGAATGGTAAGGGAAGGGACATCATCAACCCTATCCCAAATGATTTCTCAACCTTAATTACTAGAGAACATCAAGGAGGCTCAAAAGGAAGACCTTTTGTTGCAGGATAAGTTTGAGGGTGTGAAGGATGGGAAGTTTCCTAATTTCAATATTGATCAAGAAGGTGTATTGAAATTTCGTACAAGACTATGTGTTCAATCTATTCCGCAGATAAAGAAAGAACTGATGGATGAAGCTCATAGCTCTATTTTCTCTATACATTCGGGAAGCACTAAAATGTATAGAGACCTTCTTGATCATTGTTGGTGGGATAACATGAAGAGGGAGATTGCTAATTACACTACAAGGTTCCTGGTGTGTCAACAAGTAAAGGCAGAATGACAACTTTCTAAGGGGGTATTACAACCGCTACCCATACCAGCATGGAAGTGGGATAATATCACTATGGACTTTGTTACTGGTCTCCTGAAAAATTCAAAAGGAAACAATGCGATATGGGTTATTGTGGACCGTCTCACCATGACTGCCCATTTTATCTCCATTCGGTAAGATTTATCTCTGGATCAACTTGCCAAGATATACGTAAAGGAAGTGGTAAGGCTGCATGGGGTACCACTATCCATTGTATCTGATCGTGATCCAAGATTCACATCAAAATTCTGGAGAAGTCTTCAACATGCTCTAAATACTGAATTGAATTTTAGTACGGCCTATCATCCTCAAACTGATGGCCAATCTGAAAGGACTATTCAGAAACTTGAGGACATGCTGAGATTATGATCAATGGAATTTAAAGGTGGATGGGATCAACACCTCCCATTAGTTGAGTTCTCATACAACAACAGCTTCCATTCGAGTATTCAGATGGCACCCTATGAATCTCTATATGGAAAGCGATGTAGAACTCCTACTTGTTGGGATGAAACTAGTGAGAGAAAACTTCTTGGGCCTGATATTGTGCAAGAGATGACAGAAAAGTTTCATGCCATCCAACAACACATAAAGGCTGCTCAAAGTTGGAAGAAGAGCTATGCTGACAACCGTCGAAGGGACTTGGAGTTTGGTGTTGGAAACAAAGTCTTCCTTAGAATTTCTCCATGGAAGAGAGTCATCCGATTTGGGAAGAAAGGGAAGCTCATACCAAGGTACATTGGCCCCTATGAAATCCTTGATCGCATAGGAGCAGTGGTCTATCATCTAGAACTTCCTCCAAACCTAGCTCAAGTTCACGATGTCTTCCATGTATCTCTCTTGAGGAAGTACATACCCGACCCTTCGCATGTACTAAACCCAGAGGTGGTACAACTGGAACATGACCTCTCTTATGAGGAGCATCTAGTAGAGATCTTAGACCGTAGAGACAAGGTTCTATGCAATAAGAGTACCCACCTTGTAAAAGTGTTGTGGAGGAATCATAAGTATGAAGAAGCGACGTGGGAGCCTGAGGAAACAATGAAGCAAAAGTACCCTAACCTTTTCGACTAGGCCTTTGGTTTTTCAGGGACGAAATTTCTTAAGGGGGGAAGAATGTAACGACCCAAACGTTTTGAATAGTATATTAATTTACTCTTAACGAGTTAATAGAGATGTTAATGGTTAATGCAGAAAGAAGAGTCGATGGATTCATCCAGTAGACTCGAACCATATGAAGCCTACTTATCAGAGCTTGGGAAGGAGGTGGCATCTTTGGGATTCACTTTAGACCAAGCTCAAGCCAAACTCCAGCATGTCAAACTTGAACATAATCGCCTACGGGAGAAGTTCAAGTTAGTGGAGATTACTACTAGGGCAATGTTATCCGAGCCTCCCTCAGATTCTCTCACCTTAGCACACCTTACACTTAGGTCATATGCTGGTATAATAAGGGGCTGTGTAATGAGACCATAGCTACTTTGTGTAATCCTTTAAGATAAATAAAATTTTGATTTCTTCCTATGGTGAAGTTTGTGAATTTTTAGATGTCCGGGTAAAAATAGGATGTATCTTATGGATGAATTTTGAAAAAAGGAATTTTTTAAAATATTTATGTAAACCTTAAATAATTAATGATGTGTAATGATTTTCAAAAAATGGTCTTCTGCAAATGTGTTCAGTAAGAAATTTAGAGTCTAATAAGATCAACTTAATTTTTGGTGAATAGTAAATTATGAATAGTGATTTTATGCTTATGATTAGTAATATGACCAAATGGATTAGTAATATCACTTAAATAAAGTATTAATATAATTTCGGCACCTTTATTAAGTAATGTGATTCAATAAAATAGGTAATTAACTATTTCAGAAATTATTAGTTAAGTATTAGTTTTTTCAGGTGAATAGTGTTTTTTATTTAAATATTAAATTAAAAATATTTTGAAAATTATTTTTATAAAATGGAATTCATTTTTGAATTGAGAGCATTGATATTATGTTAAGATAATTTTTTGGGATTTTTCTGAAAAAGTTGAATTTTCGGTGAATAGTGAATTTTCAGTTTAGAGTTTCGGGTGTTTAATGACATCATTAAGGAAGTAATAATTTTGTAATATTTCTGGTAGACTTATTAATAGTAATATAAGGTATTAGGTGTCACAATTGTCCAATACCATGAGGAAATACCTTTGGATAGCCCATAGTTTTGCCAATACCACCAATGAGGTGTCCCTTGGCCATTAATGACTTGTCCCCTCACTTCCCCTATAAATACCAAGAAATTATCTCATACTTTCCATTAAAAAATCCTAATCAATAAAGTTATGGACTCCTTACCTCCCAAGTAGTCCTACCAAGGTTCCCCCAAGCCCTCAAGGTCCCGAACTTCGAGTTTAAGAGTTACGTTTTAAGGTAAGGGATTCTGTCACTCTTCCCATTTTCAAAGTTCTACTTTCATGTCAAGTCTTTCAAGTTCCTTTTTTTCATGTTGGGGTATGATCTATATGTTCATCATACTTTCCTTTTATTTTCACATGATGAGAGACCCTATTTAATCTCATCAATTCATTTTTTTGAAGTTTTAAGTGACGTTGTTAGGCTGCCGAATTTTTCATAAGAGAAATCTTATTTTTGTCTTCCTTTCAAGTTTTTTTCATTTCATATGATATGTCCTTAAAATTTCATTACCATGTTCTTATATCCTTTATATTATATCCCTCTAATATTTTATATATCATTTATGAGTGGTTGACCCATTTCCCCTCTCTTTTCAATGTTTTCTAAAACCCTGCAACATAGCTGTTATGCTGCCGAATTTTCGACTCAAAATGTATCTCTCTTTTTCTCAAATTATTTTATTTTATTAAGTGAATACTCAAAACTCTTTATTCTACATGTTTATTAACATATATATCAAAATTATATATTTTAAATTCTTGAATTTACATACATGATACCATCTTTACTTTTCTGTGGGTTAAAGTGACATAAAGATCACGTCTTTAAAGTAGTTTTTAAAATGTTATGAATATGAAATGAAACACATTTATTTTATGATATATGGGTTATTTATGAAATTTCGATGATGATATATGTGGATCACATGATAATAAATACAAATTAAGGGTTCTCCCTGATAGTGCTCCAATGCATTGGGTAATGATGTGATCTCTAGGGATTACAATTTTAACGATACCTTGGTGAATAACCTTGGTAATTTTTTTTTAAATGACACCTTGGGGATGGACTTTGGTGATATGTTCATGATTGTATAAGTTAAATTCTTTAGCCACATCTTCAATTTATGAATCATGTTCTTTTCATTATTATATGCCTCATGATCTCTTTCTCATGCCTTAAAACTATTTATCATGACTTTATTGATGTATCTCAAGTTCACATGTAAAATGTTTCCCTTGTTTCCCTTACTAGGCCTTCTACTCACCCTTTCCTTTGATGTATGTTCCCAGGTTATGAGATGAAGTAATGAACTTAGGATGAACAAATTAATAAGCCTTTCAAGTGTTTAAGAAGAATTTTTTTATGTTGTCATGTATTAAGTTCTTGGTTTCCAAGACACTAAACCTTAAAGATCCTCTATTTTGTAAGATGTAATGAAAAGTTATGTTATAAAAATGTGGGATTCCACAGTTGGTATCAAAGGACGGTTTAGTTATTTATGGAAATTAGGCTATTAAAACTTTAGTAAGAACCCTATAGAAAAGTTTAAATATAGGGAAAACTTCCTGGTATTTTGGTGAGTATTGAGTAAGTGGTTTATCAAACAGATACATCCTTGTCTGGATACGAGCAGGTAGAGGCGGCTCTAGAACAGATGTACATAGGGGTAAAACCTGAAAACACTGCTTTGAGATAGACTCGAACGGGAACTGGTACACGACAACGAGCCTTGCTGCACTCTTGGTTACGACACTCCTGGGGGATATGTTTGGTTAATCGCAATATTTTTATGAATCATTATGAAGGAATTATAGAGAAATATAATTGTTTAAGCATGAAGTTTTAATATGTAGAATCTTTTATAGTTAAAAGATTTGTAAATGAAACAAGTTTCTCACTAAGATTTTATTCTTTTAGAAAATGGCGGGCAATAGGAGGAACTGTGCAAATGGTGACCGCAATGGACCATGCACTAACGGACCTCCGATGGAAGCCAGAATGGAAACATTCATGCGAATGATGAACCAACTGACTCAAGTTATGAATAATAACTTGAATCGAGCTGAGAGGCTGATCTCACCACGAAGGGAACAACATTCTGTTGAGTCGTTTATGTGCCAACGACCACCAACCTTCAGTGGATCGACTGAACCATTCATTGTTGAGCAGTGGATCAGCTCTATAGAGAAGATCTTTTCTGTACTTCATTGATCGAAATAAGAAAAAGTCACCCTTGTTGTTTACCGCCTAGAGGGAGAAGCTGATCAGTGGTGGTCATTGATCAAAAACACGAAGCCAATAGGAGAGATGGAAGCTATGGAGTTGGAAGAGTTCAGGGGAATATTCTTCAATAAGTATTTCCCTCATTCGATGAGAACGATAATGGAGAAAGAATTTCTCGAGCTAAAGCAGACGGAGAATGAATCTGTTAGAATCTATGAGATGAACTTCACAAGGCTTTCCCATTATACCTCAAGCTTTATTATGGACCCTAATGGGAAGGTTGATAGATTCTTTGGTGGACTACGACCTCATCTACGGAAGAATCTAGCCAACAGGGACTATGATAGCTACGAAGAAATAGTTCGAAGTGTTATGAAAGTCAAAATGGAGTTTGGTGAGACACAGTGATCTCGAAAATCTAATGAGAAAAAGAGAGCTCTAGAACCAAGCCTGGGAAGAAGCTTTGATCAGGAAATAGGTGGAAAGAAAATGCAACATTCCACATGAAATAAATGTGGGAAGAAGCATTTGGGGAACTGCTTGATCAGAAGTGGTAAGTGCTACAAGTGTGGAAGAGAAGGCCATATTGCTCAGAATTGTCGTAGTGATGATGTGAATCCTCAACTCCACAACCCTAACGATAGAGGAAAGATGGTTCTGGCCCTACCCGAAGTCCAATGCTTCAAGTGTGGACATCTTGGGCACTTTGCTAATCACTGTCCAAATCCGAGGGTAGTAGAGGGGAACCACCATAAACCTCATCAAAGGCCAAGGGAGCAAGGTCGTGCTTTTTTTATCACAAAAACTGAAGTTGAATCTCCGAATGACGTGGTAGCAGGTACTCTTGTTGTCCTCTCAAAACTACCAAGTACTTTGTTTGATTCTGATTCTACACATTCCTTTATTTCCTCAAAGTTTGAAAAGAATATAGAATCAATCCCCTAACTTCTAGAGGTAGAGTTGTCAGTCAAGACTCCAAGTGGGATTATCCATGCATCAATAGTGTTTAGAGACTCTAGTTTTTACTTTAGTGAGCACAATCTTATCACAAATCTAGTAGTCATTCCCATGATGGAATTTGATGTTATACTAGGGATGGAATGTCTCTCAAAGTATAATGCTAAGATCAAATATAGAAGTACAGAAATCTCAGTAGTCTTGAATGAACAACCTACAATTATCTTCCAAGGAGAGATATCCTGACCTGATCTTTGTCTAGAGGCACCTCATATAGCCTTCTTTATAGAGTTAATCGGTGATTATGAAGAAGGAAAAGGGAGTATACAAATAGAATATGTTCCGATTGTTCAGGAATACATGGATGTATTTCCTGAGGATTTACCTGGACCTCCCCGGAAAGAGAGGTAGAGTTCTCCATTGAACTCGTACCTGGATCTCAACCGATATCAAAGACCCCATATAGAATGGAAAATGTAGAGCTAGAGGAGTTAAAGAAACAACTACTAGACTTTTTGGAGAAGGGGTTTATCCAATCGAGTGTGTCTCCTTGGGGAGAACCAGTTCTATTTGTGAATAAGAAGGATAGATCAATGCGGTTATGCATTGATTATAGAGAACTGAACGGGATCATATTGAAGAACAAATACCCTCTTCCAAGAATTAATGACTTATTTGACCAACTTTGTGGGGCTCAATTCTTCTCCATGATTGATCTTTGATCTGGTTATCATCAACTAAAGGTGAAGAAGGAAGATATTCTAAAGACTACCTTCTGATCAAGATATGGGCATTGTGAGTTTATTGTTATGCCCTTCGTCTTGACAAAATGGTCCTTATATTTTCATAGATTTGATGAATATAGTCTTTAAGGACTACCTTGATAACTTTGTGGTAGTTTTTATTGATGATATTTTGATATATTCAAAGATTCGTGAGGAGCATGAAGATCATCTCAGGATTATTTTGCAAACTCTGCGGAAGGAGAGGCTCTTTGGAAAGTTCAGCGAGTGTGAGTTTTCGTTACAACAAGTGGATTTCTTGGGGAACATCGTAACTAATGAAGGAATCTTGTTTGACCATGCAAAAACAATGGTTGTGGAGGAGTGGCCTCAACCCACAACAGTAACTGAGATTCGTAGTTTCCTTGGTTTAGCAGGATATTATAGGAGGTTTGTGAAAAACTTTTCACGGCTTTCTAATCCACTAACCAAGTTGACTCGAAAAGGGTTTAAGTTCATCTGGACAAAGGAATGAGAGGAAAGTTTCCAAGAGCGGAAGAAGAGATTGGTTACTGCACCTGTATTAACACTACCCTCTATCGAATAAGGATTCATTATTTTTAGTGATGCATCTCTGAAAGGTCTTAGGTGCGTCCTCATGCAAAATGACAAGGTAATTGCTTATGCATCTCGTCAGCTGAAGCAACATGAGCAGAATTATCCTACGCATGATCTAAAGTTGGCGGCAGTTGTTTTTGCTCTAAAGATATGGAGGCACTATCTTTATGGAGAGAAATGTGATATATACACCGACCACCAAATTTTAAAGTATATTTTCATACAAAAATAATTGAACATGAGACAAAGGAGATGGTTGGAGCTTATTAAAGACTATGATTGTTCAATTCATTATCACCCTCGAAGAGAAAACAAAGTAACGGATGAGTTAAGTAGGAAAGACCCTGTTGTTCTGGCAACAATCAGGATCCTAGGAGATCCCTTGATTAAGGATCTAGTAAAACTGGACATGGGAATGGTAAGGGAAGGGACATCATCAACCCTATCCCAAATGATTTCTCAACCTTAATTACTAGAGAACATCAAGGAGGCTCAAAAGGAAGACCTTTTGTTGCAGGATAAGTTTGAGGGTGTGAAGGATGGGAAGTTTCCTAATTTCAATATTGATCAAGAAGGTGTATTGAAATTTCGTACAAGACTATGTGTTCAATCTATTCCGCAGATAAAGAAAGAACTGATGGATGAAGCTCATAGCTCTATTTTCTCTATACATTCGGGAAGCACTAAAATGTATAGAGACCTTCTTGATCATTGTTGGTGGGATAACATGAAGAGGGAGATTGCTAATTACACTACAAGGTTCCTGGTGTGTCAACAAGTAAAGGCAGAATGACAACTTTCTAAGGGGGTATTACAACCGCTACCCATACCAGCATGGAAGTGGGATAATATCACTATGGACTTTGTTACTGGTCTCCTGAAAAATTCAAAAGGAAACAATGCGATATGGGTTATTGTGGACCGTCTCACCATGACTGCCCATTTTATCTCCATTCGGGAAGATTTATCTCTGGATCAACTTGCCAAGATATACGTAAAGGAAGTGGTAAGGCTGCATGGGGTACCACTATCCATTGTATCTGATCGTGATCCAAGATTCACATCAAAATTCTGGAGAAGTCTTCAACATGCTCTAAATACTGAATTGAATTTTAGTACGGCCTATCATCCTCAAACTGATGGCCAATCTGAAAGGACTATTCAGAAACTTGAGGACATGCTGAGATTATGATCAATGGAATTTAAAGGTGGATGGGATCAACACCTCCCATTAGTTGAGTTCTCATACAACAACAGCTTCCATTCGAGTATTCAGATGGCACCCTATGAATCTCTATATGGAAAGCGATGTAGAACTCCTACTTGTTGGGATGAAACTAGTGAGAGAAAACTTCTTGGGCCTGATATTGTGCAAGAGATGACAGAAAAGTTTCATGCCATCCAACAACACATAAAGGCTGCTCAAAGTTGGAAGAAGAGCTATGCTGACAACCGTCGAAGGGACTTGGAGTTTGGTGTTGGAAACAAAGTATTCCTTAGAATTTCTCCATGGAAGAGAGTCATCCGATTTGGGAAGAAAGGGAAGCTCATACCAAGGTACATTGGCCCCTATGAAATCCTTGATCGCATAGGAGCAGTGGTCTATCATCTAGAACTTCCTCCAAACCTAGCTCAAGTTCACGATGTCTTCCATGTATCTCTCTTGAGGAAGTACATACCCGACCCTTCGCATGTACTAAACCCAGAGGTGGTACAACTGGAACATGACCTCTCTTATGAGGAGCATCTAGTAGAGATCTTAGACCGTAGAGACAAGGTTCTATGCAATAAGACTACCCACCTTGTAAAAGTGTTGTGGAGGAATCATAAGTATGAAGAAGCGACGTGGGAGCCTGAGGAAACAATGAAGCAAAAGTACCCTAACCTTTTCGACTAGGCCTTTGGTTTTTCAGGGACGAAATTTCTTAAGGGGGGAAGAATGTAACGACCCAAACGTTTTGAATAGTATATTAATTTACTCTTAACGAGTTAATAGAGATGTTAATGGTTAATGCAGAAAGAAGAGTCGATGGATTCATCCAGTAGACTCGAACCATATGAAGCCTACTTATCAGAGCTTGGGAAGGAGGTGGCATCTTTGGGATTCACTTTAGACCAAGCTCAAGCCAAACTCCAGCATGTCAAACTTGAACATAATCGCCTACGGGAGAAGTTCAAGTTAGTGGAGATTACTACTAGGGCAATGTTATCCGAGCCTCCCTCAGATTCTCTCACCTTAGCACACCTTACACTTAGGTCATATGCTGGTATAATAAGGGGCTGTGTAATGAGACCATAGCTACTTTGTGTAATCCTTTAAGATAAATAAAATTTTGATTTCTTCCTATGGTGAAGTTTGTGAATTTTTAGATGTCCGGGTAAAAATAGGATGTATCTTATGGATGAATTTTGAAAAAAGGAATTTTTTAAAATATTTATGTAAACCTTAAATAATTAATGATGTGTAATGATTTTCAAAAAATGGTCTTCTGCAAATGTGTTCAGTAAGAAATTTAGAGTCTAATAAGATCAACTTAATTTTTGGTGAATAGTAAATTATGAATAGTGATTTTATGCTTATGATTAGTAATATGACCAAATGGATTAGTAATATCACTTAAATAAAGTATTAATATAATTTCGGCACCTTTATTAAGTAATGTGATTCAATAAAATAGGTAATTAACTATTTCAGAAATTATTAGTTAAGTATTAGTTTTTTCAGGTGAATAGTGTTTTTTATTTAAATATTAAATTAAAAATATTTTGAAAATTATTTTTATAAAATGGATTTCATTTTTGAATTCAGATCATCGATATTATGTTAAGATAATTTTTTGGGATTTTTCTGAAAAAGTTGAATTTTCAGTGAATAGTGAATTTTCAGTTTAGAGTTTCGGGTGTTTAATGACATCATTAAAGAAGTAATAATTATGAAATAATTCTGGTATACTTATGAGTAGTAATATAAGTTATTAGGTTCCCCAAGTTTCCAATACCATGAGGAAATACCTTTGGATAGCCCATAGTTTTTCCAATACCACCAATGAGGTGTCCCTTGGCCATTAATGCCTTGTCCCCTCACTTCCCCTATAAATACCAAGACATTCTCTCATCCTTTCTATTCCAAAATCCTCCTCAACGAAGTTCTGGCCTCCTTACCTCCCAAGGAGTCCTCCCAAGGTTCCCCCAATCCCTCAAGGTCCTGACCTTCTAGTTTTAAGAGTTATGTTTTAAGGTAAGGGATTCTTTCACTCTTCCCAGCTTCAAAGTTCTACTTTCATGTCAAGTCTTTCAAGTTCCTTTTTTTCATGTTGGGGTATTATATCTATGTTCATCATACTTTCCTTTTATGTTCACATGATGAGAGACCCTATTTAATCTCATAAATTCATTTTTTTTAAGTTTTAAGTGACGTTGTTAGGCTGCCGAATTTTTTATAAGAGAAATCTTATTTTTGTCTTCCTTTCATGTTTTTTTCATTTCATAAGTATGTCCTTAAAATTTCATTACCATGTTCTAATATCCTTTATATAATGTACCTATAATATTTTATGGATCATTTATGAGTGGGTGACCCATGTCCCCTCTATTTTCAGTGTTTTCTAAAACCCTGCAACATAGTCGTTATGCTGCCGAATTTTCGCCTCAAAATGTCTCTCTCTTTTTCTAAAATTATTTTATTTTATTAAGTGAATACTAAAAACTATTTATTCTATAGGGGTAATCACATATATATAAAAATGTTCTATTTTAAATTCTGGGATTTACATACATGAGACCTGCTTTCCTTTTCTGTGGGTTAAAGTGACATAAAGATCACATCTTTAAAGCAGTTTTTAAAATGTTATGACTATGAAATGAAACCCATTTATTTTTTGCTATATGTGTTATTTATGAAATTTCGATGATGATATATGTGGCTCATATGATAATAAATACAAATTAAGGGTGCTCCCTGATAGCGCTCCAATTCATTGGGTAATGATGTGATCTCTAGGGATTACAATTTTAACGATACCTTGGTGAATAACCTTGGTAATTTCTTTTTAAAAGACAACTTGGGGATGGACCTTGGTGATATGTTCATGATTGTATAAGTTAAATTATGTAGCCACATATTAAAGTTATGAATCATGTTATTTTCATTATTATATGCCTCATGATCTCTTTCTCATGCCTTAAAGTTATTTATCATGACTTTATTGATGTATCTCAAGTTCACATGTAAAATGTTTCCCTTGTTTCCCTTACTGGGACTTCTACTCACCCTTTCCTTTGATATATGTTCCTAGGTTATGAGATGAATTTTGAACTTAGGATGAACAAATGAATAAGCCTTTCAAGTGTTTAAGAAGAATTTTTTTTATGTTGTCATGTATTAAGTTCCTGGTTTCCAAGACACTAAACCTTAAAGATCCTCTGTTTTGTAAGATGTAATGAAATGTTATGTTATAAAATGGCGGGATTCCACACTTAAATACCTATAAATTTAAGTATAATAATTATTTAATAAATCCTTGGGAATTATACACACCACACAAATGGAATGAGTGGCGAATAAAGAACGTATCTCACGGAAATAAAAAGTGAGATGAAATTCTCTTACCAAGTGTATTGACTCTCATAATACTCATACAGGATTCCTATATAATAAATATAAATTTATTAAAAATATTTTTAAAAATAATATTTTTAAATATAATACCATATATGGTTTTATTGTGTCCTTATATTATCCGCTTGTTAACAATCCTATGTCAAGGTTTCACTTCGGGTAATATTTTCTTCGTTCTTCGCATGTGTCTTAATTTTTTATATCATCTGTCCTTGTACTTATATATTGATTTGAATAATGTAAAACATTATAAAAAATTATTTATATAAATTAAATGTGTATTTTAATAATCTATATAATATATATGTATGAAATTGATTACATCGTTCATGGAGATGGTAAGTCGTACATATACACGAACGTTGTTTCTGTTTTTATTATCATATTGAAAGGAAAAACGAAAATTATATATATATATATATATATATCACTATTAAATTAGAATTATTATATCATATATATATTATAGGTTCACTAAACCCATCTTTAATACATTCAATGTAGCGTGTGAACGAATCACATTGCTTTGAGGGGGTCAGTAGTCCACACTTTCTCAAACAAAATTATCGTATTTACACCAAATGGAAAGTAAAAAAAGATAGGTGTTTGAAAAGAAATAAATATTATTAAATACATAATAAATATAATATATGACTTATATAAATATATTTTCCCTCATAATTTCTACCATGAGAGTTGATAAAGGAAAAATGAGCAATCATCATTTAGTGAGTCGTAATTCACCGTGCAAACAAATAGTATGTTTGTTACCCATTATATGGAAGTGTGTGTAAGCATAGGTATAACCTATAGAATTAAGAATAAAATTATATTGAATATAATGGGTTTTTATACAATCATGAAATTGTAAAAGTTGAGGGATTGGAGAAATAAAATAAAATAGAGTAGTTTGAGGGAGGGTGTTACCTCTTAATCGGGTAACTTGTTTTGGTTTCAACAAAGGGATTCCTTTGAAGGATTTATGCCCAAATATAATATTCAAAGAATAATGGAGGGATTTTGATAATTTTATTTCATATATTTTGGTTTAACCAAAGTGGATTGATAGGTGTGAAGAAGAGGGATAGGTGGTGGCATTTTATATAGAACAGAAATAAAACACCTAGAATTTTTTAAAAGAAGTTAGGCATACCCACATTTTTTTCTGAAAAAATTTATAAAAAACAAAAATCAATAATGGAATGTTAATGAAAGAATAATGATTGTTTTATGGGTTTTATTCATGTTTCTAGATCATTTCAGGCCATTAAGAGTAATGTTCAATAACCTATTAAGATGAATTATACCTTAATCATTGTAATTAATATTAATTACTTTGAATAATATTTTTGGTAAAAATATGTGATGAACTTATTATAAAATATAAATTATTTTAATTCCAAATATGGATTCAATTTTTATAAATTCTAATTACTGATTTTGAACAAATAAGTTTAAAAAATAGTCCTGCGGATGGGATGGCACGACAAGTTTTTAAAGTAAAAATGTTCAAATGTTTTCTATGTTTTTATAACCAATTTCAAAGTGAAATTAATTCAAATAAACTACACTGTATTAACTGGTAAAAATATTGTCTAATTAAAATTTTAAACCAAATTAAAATATAATTTAATATTACAAATAAATTTGATGAAAAATTAGTTTTGAAATAAAATTAAATATTTTTAATTAATCGTTAAAAAATAAAACCTTACATAAAAACACAAAAAATTTATCATAATCAATTTTTATGTTTATATTTAAAATATTAATTTTATTTTGAAATATTAAATCTATAAAATTTATATAATATGGATTTAAAATGGGTTCTTTATTAAAAGGTGGTAAAACTTCTTTTATAAAAATATTGTGTGTTAAGCATACAATTAGGTTTCTTCTTATCTTATGTCTGTCAAATCTATTGGATGAATATCAAAAATATTTTATTGAATATTTGAAACATATATTAAATTAATATCACTCATTAATAGTATTTAATTTAATTTAATATGGATAAAATCCTTTGGGGTCATAAAAATAAAAAAAAAATCCTTTATATTCAATCAATTATTATATTTTTATTTCTTATTAATTGGTAACCTATAAGTTCATCTTATATTTATGTAAACCATTTATTTTAATTTTTTATTTATTAGTACTATTTTAACTTCTAGTTTATATTAAATAATATATGATTATTCGGTAAGACTCAGTCTTTCCTATTACACATGCCATCGAGTAAAGTCATTGTTGTGTGTAATGCAAGCTAACCTCAGTGTGTCTTATAGAGAGAGATAAAGATTTATATTGTGTAGAGTACATGATTAACATGGTTTTATAAATGACTCAATCCAAATATAGTTATTTAATATAAAATAATCACTTTCTAGTGTTATATGAAATGAAAAATATCAAAAAATAATAAATTAATGCAAATAAAGATATTTCAAAAAATCTCATGGAGTTACAAGACATTCCCATTTACATGGTTGTTCCCATTCCCATATACCATAGGCGTACATAATTATTCAGTAATCAAAGGTCACACGTTCTATGATTGGTCTCATGTGAAATTTTTTATTTTATTTCCCCAAAACCATAGCCTACATAGCAAGGGTCCATATGGCGTGTGTTCATCCAAACTACATGTTGTATAACATGAAATTTTCTAGAAACTCTATTAGTCTTCACACATATCTCTCATGCTATCACTTCCACCAATTCCAACATGAATCAAATTGGGGAAATCATATCTAGGGTATAACTCACCTATTCCATTATTGATGGAAAATCTCATCCACCCAATCTTCTCAAGAATTCTCCTCTCCACATTGTTCCACCATGTGTTAAAACCCACTATTGGAACTAGAAAATTCATCCAAAAATTGACCAAACACTAAATACCATGATCTAGAAGAGTAGTTTATTTCAAAGGTTTTAATTTGGCTATTTTTTGATCCTAATGGACTAACAGATCAAAATTTATAATCATATAATGATTGAATTAGGAAAACAGAGAGCAAGTGAGATTTTTGGAAAAGATTTCAGAATTTATCAAAACTCAAACTTTCACAGAACTCAAACTATCATGAATCACACACTTTAACAAAAATCAAACATTCGTGAAATCTTAAAACTTTGATCTTATTCCCCTTAGGAATACCCCAAAATCCACTATCCTATCCCCGTATGATGTTATAACCCAGATCCACCTATCCCCAAAAAATGTTAAAACTTTGACCAACCTATTCTCATGGGATGTTAAGACATTAAACATATGACCAAATATTCACTAAAAGATATTAAACATATGATCAACCTATCACCATAATATAATAAGCATTTGGACCTCCTCAAATCTCTACCCCATATCATAAAATTGGGATACCTGGTGTAAAAATACTAAGATTCATTATCCCCTGTAGTTAACTACCCCATGATTGATATGGTATGCCTTGGTTTTCATACCTATTATTACCCATATATGATATTCCCTCAAATTAAAAAAGAGGAAGACATTATAGGTTCCCAACACACCTAATGTCCAATAATTCTCTGAAATTACCAATATTGTCATCTTCTCGGACCACATTTTTCTTCCATGTTGAGATATATGTAGTTTACTTATCTAGGTTCCACCTCAAGATAGAACCATGAATGAGTTTCACAAATATGAATCAAATCATTAAGGGAGACCTAGACTATGTGATGGGATCCAACGAGAAATCCATGGAAGAAGGTATTGTTATCCCATTATCCCATCTTAATCAAGGATCTAACATCACATACCATGGTGGTAGAGTCCAACCACCTTTGGAAAGTGGGAATGTGAGGAAAATACAGAATATAGACACCCCCAAATTGTTCCCTAGTGGAAAGTGTCGGTATCACCCGTGAATGTAGAACACTAATCTTCCTTCGATCCTCGAATAAATTCTCATTACACTACATATTTCCTTAGTTTCAATGTTAATCCTGATTATGAGCCCCTGAAAAATAATCCATTTCACAATGGAACAATTATGAAATGATTGGCTTCCTAGTATTTATAGGACCACCAGCCAAAATAAATACTTTCAATGATTTTATGAACAACATTAGGAGAAAATCATGAAACATAAATGTTTGAAATGAACATTAGATATTTTTAGGGTTGGAATACATTTTTTGGTGAATAACTCATCGATCTCAAGGGATAAATCAAATGTTAAAAATCATAATTCTTGCGATAAAATAAATCCATCATTAATCAACATTTGACCAGTGAATCAATTTACTAGATGGACTGATTCACATTGGACATATAATAACAAAATATTATACAAATCAAAACTAATTCCATAAATCAAGTTTTCATGAGTCACTAATAAAAAATGTTTTTGCATCATTTTCATTTTCCAAATCCAAGAGATGCATCATTAATGAAAATCATTGTGGTGCTTGATATTTGATAATGTGATCATTTGCAGATATAATCTCCACTAGAGTTCCTTATTATCTCATTCCCTCTAAAGTAATGTGTATAATCCTAGAAAATTATATAGAACATGGTTTAAATATAGGAATATTATTTTTATAATAGGTAATACATATAAAATTTATTTATTTATTTATTATTTATTTATTTAATAACCCATAACCACTTTAAACCAAATGCATGACGTGTAAAAAATTTATGTCATTTCTAGAGTAAAACCAATACTTCAAATTTAACAGTATACTAAGTTTGCCCATATCAGAAACCATCTTAGATTTATTCCATTATTTAAAAAAAATAAATGTGTGTGACATAATATATTTAATATTTTTAATATATCAACATTGAAGATTTTCCGGTCCTATAATCCCATACTAAATTATCACCTAGATTCAAACATATTCCCTAAATGTTTTCAAAGCCTTATGAAGAAAATGGATATTTGTTACATTCTCCCCACCATCATGGTTTTTCAGCACAAAAATTGAAAACATAGTCATCCATGAGGGTATGGATCTCACATATGAGTATCATTCTCCAATAAGATCTCTTATAGACTTCTGAAAAGAATTATCCCTAGGGAAACACTTTCCTACCAAGGGACTTCTCATAATGGTTCTCAAATTATACTAGGAACTTCAAAAAGGTAACTCACCCTTGATGTCTAGCTCACCTCAGTCGACATCATGAAATGATTTATGCACATACCTCCTCAACTGTGACATATGTAAAGAATCGCATTCCTAATATAACTTTGGTGGTTGGTTTAAGCATCATACAACTTTTTTAACCTAATATAGTAACTAAAATAGGGAATATAAACCTTGTAGATAGCCTAAAACACCAGAAAATTCTTTATAATCCTCGTCATGGTGTGATAACTTAGAAAACCAGACCTCCCATATAACGACCCATACTTTACATACATTTTTAATACTTCAAAATTGAAGCACACTTATTACAACATATGACAAAACCACAAAGGGCCGTATAGGTATAGTGTCTTTAGAAACTAGGAAACATAAACAACTGGTTCATAAATCTTCTACAGTGTCTCCCATTTATTTCATCATATCTAGGGTCCCTTTTAGCATATTCTACTTAATATCCATCTTCCTGACCTGGGGAAAAGAAAACATAAAAGGGTGAGCTCAAATGCTCAGCAAGGGCAAATAAAGGAAATAAAAATCATATCATATCTTTTTGAAAATCATAACCTGCAAAAGAGATCATAATATCTTAACATGGAATAAATCATAGAAGTGAAAATGAGATCCCCATAATCATAACATGAAAATTAAAACTTTGTGGCATGCACACATAATCATGGAAAATCATTTCTTGTTATTCATGACTCATTGCCAAGACTATCTTAGTGGACAAAGTCCCTTTCTGAACTGAGTCACCCTCGTTCCAGTCCTATTTCACTGAACCGGTATAACCTACCATTCCAGCCATGTCTATCTCATGAGATATAAAATATTTACCCAATGCATTGGAGGGAGATATAGGTCCCACCCATCTTATAATGAATCCTTTCTTATGTGTGCCACATAATCATAAATCATACATCATCGCATAACACATGTAACAAAAATGGGATTCTTGAAACATCATGACATCATAAAACAAATCATATAAGGTAAATGACTTCATAAAAATAATTCCCTCACAACATAATAAAATCAATGTAATAATAGGGATAAAAACAGAACCCTATATTATCTTAGATGGAAAATAATTTTGATAAAACATTTGAACTCCATTCTTGAGGAAAATATCCTTTCTACTTCAAAAACACTTTTCTTTTCTTAACATGTCATACAATTATAAACTAAAAGAAGTTGATTAAAAATAAACTTGAAAACTTATAAAGGAATATTTTTGGAAATAATGTTTTAAAAATCTATTCTTGCCGTATAAGTTAAAAAAACATTCTTCTCGTACTTTTGTCGGAAAAGTCAAAAAGTACCTCGTACGAAAAACGACAAAAGATTCCTTTCATATTCTTTACTAAAAACTCAACGAAGGGTAAAATTGGATTTAAAATATTGTAAGTGGATGTAAACAATATTACATATTTAGGGAACATGGATGTGGATGATAAAATACACCCCAGTAAATACCAAAGTATAAACAATCTCGAGTAGAAATGAGATTGTGATATTTCCCCTTACCTTAGGTCCGATTTTCTTTGTACGTGTCTGAATCTCCTGTATAATGGTTTAAATAATGTTATTGACTTATTCCAGAATCATACATATTTATATGATATCATATATGGTCATATTCTTAGCTTCTTGTTAGTAATATTTCATTGTTACTTGTTACTTGGGTCTTTATTGCCTTCTGTTCTTATGCGTGTTTTGCCGAATAAATTAT
Organism: Viscum album; assembly: GCA_963277665.1. Taxonomy (NCBI): domain Eukaryota; kingdom Viridiplantae; phylum Streptophyta; class Magnoliopsida; order Santalales; family Viscaceae; genus Viscum; species Viscum album. Next base: position 169,963,050 of record OY728119.1, on the reverse strand, counting down.
TATTCTTCTTTTAAGGTTATAGATACCTTATATCCAGAATGGTATTAGTGTAACATATATCATATTTATTCATTCAATTTATTTATATAATTACTATGTAATGATGATCATGTAGAACGAGTCGCATCACATCGTGGAGACGGTATTCCGTACGTACGCACGAGTGATGATATCGTTCCTATGATCGTGGAATTGTATTGGAGTATATATATATTATTTCAGTATCAATATTAATTTATAATAATCATAAATAGTTACTCATTACACCATTATACCCATCCTTTTAAGGTGATGGTGGAAAATAGATTACACCACGGCGTGGAGAAGGTATTCCGTACGTACGCATGCGCGGTGATTTCATTTTTCCGTAGGATGGATAGAAGGTGAATTAGGGTTGTTTCATATTTATAATAACATATCAGTATGTAAGTAATACTTATGTTATTACTTTATCATGAAACAACTAATTAAGAAGAAGTTGAAGAAGAAAGAAATTGAAAAGATCGGTAATGGATATTACCTCTTCTTTGGAACGCCTCTTTGAATCCTCCACTTAGGGAACTAATATTGGTCTTTGAAGAAGACCAGGACCTCTAGGATTATTCTAGGGAAGTGGAGAGGAGAAAATGGCAGGGTTTGTCCGAGCTTGAGTACTCAAATTGGTGTGAGGAGGAGGGGGAGGAGGTGCCCTTTTATAAGGGAGGAGAGGGGCACCTTAGGAATATCTCAAAATATTATTTTATATTAAAGTCAAAATCGGTTTATAATGGTTCCAAAGGGTCTTATTTCGAAGCTAAAGTGGGGATGGGTCGAAATCCTATCAACAAATAGGATTTAGACAAGTTTAGGGTATTATTTTAACCTTATCAATTAGATTTAACTCTAAGTTAAATAATTTAACTTTTACCGTGTCTTTTTTTTTCTTTCACTATATGGTTAATACACTTACTATAACATGCCAAACGAACCCCAAATTTTTTATTATTAATATATATATCCTTATCTAAGTCATTTGGCCGAACCTTAGATTTTTAGGAATAAAATAACAATTAATAATATAATATTTGATTTAAAAACTATTTTGTGTCAATTTTGACACTATTTGATATATGATTTTTGTGAAAGTCATAACAGAATTATATGTTCGAACCAAGTTGATTAAATCAACACTAATATATCATAGTAACCTAGAAAATTAGTTTAATTCATAAAAAGTCTCAAATTACATTTATTTTGGTGTTTATAACATCAATTATGTCAATATTTCATAAATAAGATAATTACTGCATCATCATTGTGTCATAAATAAATTAAAAATATTTAATGTTTAAAAATTATAAATAAAATACCATTATGTAGGAAATCTTTTTAGCTTTCTAATTAATATTTATAGTCTAATTTATCTTATGTATAACCCCATATTAAAAATTATTTATTTATTAAACTTTGATTTTAACTATTTTAACCCTTCTTTAAATAAATTAATAATAAATGTCCTAATCTAACCCAAGTGGGCCTAAATGGTCATATTTTATTCCTAAGTTTGTTTTTGGTAGAATTAAACTTATCCAATAGAATTAGGACATGTTTTAGGGTAATAGTAATATCATATTTACCCCTATTTACTATTAACCACGGTAAAAAAAGTAAAAAGTTACTATTCACCAAAAAAATTATTTTTATCTCATTGAACCACATTTCACTTACTGATATCAACCATGTCTATCAGATTTTCGAAATTCCATTCACAGAAGCGGTAAAATTAAGTTTTATGCAAAATTCAGTTTTTAACCTACCACTTAGTGGTTTCACTATTCATCAAAAATTGAAAGTTTTCAGAAAAATACCAAAATTTTACCCTAGGCTAATTTCGGTATTCCGAATCCAAAAATGAAGTTCATTTTGAAAAATAAAATTTATAAAATTTCAAAAAGTGGTTATTACTATTCATAACGGCTAGTTTTAATAATATTTTAATAGCATATCGTTGTTTAGTGAAACTCGGTATTGCGTACGACGCAAGCTATCGAGGAAGGTCGTGATTGCGTGTAAAGTAAGCCAAGATAGTATGTAGGGAAAGATTCCTTTGATGATATATAAAAACAAAATATTACTCATAAAAATATCGGGTGTTACATCCCACATTAAACTCAAAATTTCTCCACTATCGGTACACATATGAACCAGACATCTTTTGGTGTCCTCATCCACCCTTGTATGAACTTTACATTTTACGACCATCACTCGCACCAATTCAAGGCAAAAAAAGATGTTCCCCCTATTTCTCACTACTACATTGGTGACATATGGGGTCACTCATATATATCCTCAAGTGGTACTACAATGATGATGGAGGGGTAACCATAATTATAAAAAAAAACTCTACTAATATTTAATGATCCACCATACTATAGCCAAAAATAACATGAAAACCCATATAATGTTCTACAGTACTGGAGTTTTGTTCATTACCTGTCCATTTTTATGGGGTAAAAAAACTATGATCAACCATAACCGATTCTCCAAGGCCTCATGTATTATATTTATAATCATGATGTGAAGTGATCACCATGGTCTAAAATTATCATTAATGTGAAACCATGATGTTTTAATACCAATTTAATCACTACTAAAATCTTCACTCAGGTTCCAAGTAATTGGTTTGACATGGTGAGTCTTTCTATAGTCACTTGGATAGAATTAGGTCCTTTCATTGATCTTGGAGTCCACTATCATTAAATATATATATATATACTATAAATATCCTATTACATCCATCAACCTCACCCTTCACCTATTGATATGTAAGGAGTTGATAGATTAAATAAAAAACATGACACCACATCCTTGCCCACCCAACCTACTAGAGAACGATCATGGTACATAGTCACCTCTATTGGATGCACTGCTAAGGGAAATCATGAATCCTCCCCATCAACTCCCCTCACATCATGACGGGTATCATCTTCCTTTCTCAAAAAATGGATGATTTTATCCCCACCATCAAAATTGTTGAACCTAAAAATTGATATAATGGTTGTTTTTATTTTTTAGAGTAAATATTTGGATAAGAGTATATAATTAATTATGTTGTAGTTTTTTAATAAATAAATTATATTATTTAAAAAAGAGACAATTCTGTGTAAATTTTTATTAGATATTATATTATGGATGAAGTTTGTGGTTTATAAAGAATTTGGAGAATAATAAATGGTTTACATGCTATAGAATCTTGTTATTACATTGTAATTGATTAAAATGTGTCATATAATAAATTAAAACATATAAAAAGAGCTCAAAACTAAGTTCTACTAGTTTCAGTGGAAGTCCACACCATATAGGAGGATAGATTGTTTTTAGTGGAACTAGAAAATCTAGGTTTTCCACACCATAGTGAAGGTCCACACTACAGATTACTTAAATAAGAAATTATGTGGCTCTGAACTTTTCATGACCTCCATGACTCAACCCTTGTACTACACTGTATTAAAGAATATGAATGATGGAATATGCCATAATTATAAGACCACAAAATAGAGAAGAGTCAACTGGGTTTTAGTAGGTCTATAGATATGGTGACCTCCACACTATAACTCATTCAAGAACACAATTTCCAATAGAATTATTTAAGGACTTTGTCACAATGAGTAGACCAAATTATATAGAGGATTTGGATATATTTCAGTGGTTTTGTAGATATATAAATATCCACACTATTACCCTTGACCATTCCATTGTGTTGTTTGGAAGATATGTGAAAACATATGAGAAACTAAAATTTGTGCTATAGTACTCTTTTCCATGTTGTATAATTGCGTTCCATGGATGATTTTATGGGTTCATGTTTTTATGAATTCATCTAATGACTTCACTTGCTATGTTAGTCTATAATAACTAGTAATTAAAATTTGATGATTATGATCTATTAGGACAAATATCCAAATATAGAGTTATAAGAAGAAGTTGTAGGTTTGAATTTTAATTTTAAATTCAAATTTAAGCATGAAAAAAAAGAATTCCTCCTATGAATTTAATGTCAAAAAATATATGAGAGAATATTTTTATATATATTGTTATTGAATTAAAGATAATGGGAAGAAGTATATAAGAAAAAGAAGTGTATGTGCATAATGTAAAAAAGTAGATAGATTCTTCCTATATTTTGACATGTTGAAAAATAAGAAGAGAATAACTATATTAACTATGTTTTGATGGGTTTATTCCCATAAATATCATATTTTTTATCATTTTTTAGTGAAATATTCTCTATAATTGTTGTGAGACTTTATGTAATATGAGTTCAAGGATATACCCTACTCTTTTACCTACACATTTAAAATAGTGTTCCATATGATCTTGGTGGAATTTATATAATACTAGGGACAATCCTTCTCATTTTTAAATTTCAACATTATTACATAGATATTTAATTGTTATGTGGGTGCGTTTGTTGAATATTTACTAAGAATCAGTTTAACGGGTGATAATGGTTTCTTCATTAAGAAAACATAAAATAATTTAAATCACCAATTTACCCCCATATAAGTGATTCCTAAAAAATCCATGTGATTAATTTTGAAGTGTATTCATAGGTATGCTACACTCATTTGTGATTTTTATGATGTTTTAGAAGAAACTTCTCTCTGTTCAATATGGTTGTCATAGAATTTCTGGTGTATTTCATGGATAATCATAATTTAATGAATGGAAAGGGTATTACTATGTTTAATGGAGATAAATATCCTATCTATAAGGAAATTATATTACCCTAATTTTTTCAATTATTTTGGATGTTCTTGAGGATGCAACTGATTAGTTTCCACCTCATTTTGAAAATATATATTTGACAATAATGGATAAGATGATTTTTTATAATGATGGTCATTCCAAGAATTATTTATTTTCATCAATATATAGAAATAATTTTTTACAAGTAATAGGTATCTAGAAAACCAAATACATTTGGGATAAACTTTTAAATATACAGGAAGGAAATAATTGGTTAAATTAGGCTAAGCTACTGATTTGGAGATTAAAATGTGAAGATATGAAAATGAAATAATATGAAATAGTAAATAAAATCATCATATAAGTTAATGATATTATGATTACTATTATAAGTTGTGAAGATAAATTGAAATATAATGTAGTGATTTAGAAGATACTTCATATCTTAAAAATATAGGTTTAAGGTTGATGTCTCTATTCTGGATGACATACATCTAGAATCACTTCCTCTAGATGATTTTCATAGAATTATAATTGCCTATAAAAAATGTAAACAATTTGTTCTCAAGTGGAAGTTATAGTAGGAAAACAATATATATTTTTAAGGCCTCAAATAAATAGAAGTGTAAGGATAATGTTTATGAAGAAGATATTTATTATTCTACTTCTGATTCTGATATGAGTCAAATGTTTCATAAGATGTTTTCTCCAATATCCATATATAAAAAAAATTGGAAAGGGGTGGTTTAAAGTCAATATTACACCAAAATGATTTGTGTGTGGATTAGTCATAAAATTTTCTACAAACTTTCCTAAGATAAAATAAAATAGAGTTATTGATAAATAAGAAAAAGCATTGATGATATTTTCTATAATAGATCAAAAAAAATTTGAACAGTATGGTATTTATTTTAAAATTAATAGGGAAATTTTACAAAAATATAGAAATGAAAATTTATTACCTTAATATTAAGTATGTGATAGTATATATGAGTAAAATTAATGTATGCATCAAGATATGTTGATAAAAAAGTTTTTTTGCAAAGGTAAATGAAGAATCATTCACTACTGAAAGTTTTAGTTATGTTGAGTAATGTAAATAAACTAAGATGGAATTATCGATGAAATGAGAACTCAAGGAGTGTCTCACAAATTTATTTGAGATATAAAAATAGATAAAAATATAAAGAAGGAAAATCAATATTCAAGAAGCAATGAATCAGTTCATATTGAATAAAAATAAAACTTTACCAAAGAATTTGATGAATTTCACAAACATGTTATTGAACTGAATAATTCAATAGTCAATGTGGATAAATAATTGAAATATAATGATAATTATTTTGATCATTTATAAATAAATAATGAATACAGAAAAAAATATTAAAAATGTACGCTAAACTTCAAAAACTCAATTCATTAGGTTGGGGAAATCATAGGTAACAAAACGAATCATAGAGATCATCATATATTTTTCATAAATAAAAGAAATTAACTAATAAGATATGGCCAATATTAGAGAAGAAGAACCAAATCATGAAGTCTTGGTTTGTGGAATAATCATGAGATTATCTAGATACTGGAAACTAAGTGTGCATCTATTTGAAATAAAAAACTACTATAAAGTGTAAAGAAAAAATGTTTCTAAAAGAATTTGAATTAGAAGAAGAAATATACATAATTCCACCAATATTTTGTTTTATATAAATGATCCAAAATAAATAGTGGGAAGAAGGTTGAAATACTGGATCATTGTTCTGAAAAAACTGATTTTTGTTAAGGAAATTATGATTTTTATGGTTATTGTTGGAATAGTGGTTGTTTTGGGAACATGGAAATCATGTTTTAGTTTAATTAACTATAATATGATGAGTTTAGATGGTTTTTAAGATAGATAATTGGGGTATTAATCTCAATTAAAATATATTAATTCATAGTCTGCCTATCAAAATGAATTGAAAACTGAAAATAGATTTCAATTATTGGAAGATGTTTGTGAACTTTGTGAGAAACTTGGTCAGAGTGGAAAGGGGTTGGTTTTTATGCTACCATCTCAAATGTTCTCAATAGAGAGTATAGTGATGTATCAGAACAAGAATAATAATGTTATAGAAAAATATTTTGTTTACGAAGTTTCATATAAATCATCGTTGGAAGAATATCCATGGATTTTGGATTTTAGTTGTTCTTTTCACCTAAAAGGAGGATGTTGAAAAATATAATGAATAATATGTGAACTTTGGAAATGATGTATAATTAAAAATAAAAGGTTTTGGATTAATAATTTTTGTTAAATATATATTAAAATATATAAACACATTTTATGTTAAAGTATTGAGACACAACCTTCTTGGTGTGTCTTAGTTATGCGATGAAGGAAATGATAGGATAAATCATAAAGATGGGTTTACTATAAAGATTTTAAAAACTGAATGTATCTTGAAAATATGATATGGAAAAAATGGTAAATTTATTTATATTTTTGATTCAGTTAATTCTTTTTTTTTAGAATTAAATAATAAAATCAAATTTGGTATTAAAGACTAGGTCGTCTAGGGAAAATGAACATGTGTTAGCTCATTTATGAATTTTTTTTTTATGTTCCTAAGTTGAAAATTTATTGTATTTGGATGTGTAAAACTTTTCAAAAGGTAAATATTTTGAATACTCCAAACAAGAAGGTAAAAATATAAACTATTCAACCTTTTTGAGTGGATTCACTCTGATATTTGTGAGCCTATGATAAAAAAATCAAAAACTAGAGATAAGTATTTTGTTTTTATTATTGATGGATTTAATCGAATTACATGTATTATTCTTATGATACAAAAATAATAGTATTTAAAAAGATTAAAATTTTCTAGATAAGTGTAGAGAAAGTGTGTAGTTACTTTTTTATGAAGATTCAACATGATAATCGTGTTGAGAATTTCATTGGAAGATTTAATGCATATATTAACAACATGTAATTCATTGGGAACTCATTGAACCAGACATACCATAAAAAATGGTGTCTCTAAATTATTTAATATAAGTCTTTTAGTGATATATTAAACTATGATACCATGGCATTATGCATCTCATTTTTTCTTAATACAACCCTTTGGAGCTGCAGTTTATATCCAAAATCAATTTCTTCATAGGCTGAATTTTGATATATCATCTTATTATATGTGTTACAATAAATTTTCTTGTCTTATATATCATATAATATTGGTAATACCCCTAATTACCAATTTTATAGGAGGAAATATGGGGAAATATGAAATAATAGGTGTTGACAATATCTTCTTTCATTATCCACTAAATTTAATAAAATATAATTATTAAAAAAAGAAACAATGAATATTATTGATTTTTTTAATTTAAAAATTATGGAACACATAGATAAAGTGAACTATCATAAAAAATATTGTTTTATAAGTGATGATAATGAATATTTTTGTTTTTGAAATTTTAATGTGATTTTTCCGGATATAGTTGGAATAATGAGGAAGTTCCAGGTGATGTAGTTGATTTATAAAATTAAAGTGATGGTGAATAATATTATTAACATAATCTTAGTTTTAGAATTAAGTTTTATGTCTTAAATATCATTGTAAATCCAGGAAACAGATTAAAACATGACGAACATTGAGGAAAATCTCTCATATCTCATTGTTCTATCAATTTTAACCATATGATGAGTTAGAAGAAATGAAACATTAGTAGTGGGATGATGAAATAAATGAAGATCTGGAACACATTGAAAATCATGATACTTAGGATTTCTTATCAAGGCCCAAATAAAAGATAATTATTGGGGAAAATTGGGCATTACTAAACAAGGTGAATGAAAAAAGGTGAAGTAGTGAGAAATAAATCAAAAACATTTGTAATGATAATTCATAGGTTTAAGGATTATAATTTGTTGAGACTATTGCATTGGTTTCAAGACATAAAACCATAAAAATTATTCTTACCATTTTAGTATAAAGGCATTGGAAGATCACTCAAATTGATGTCAACATAGCCTTCTTTAGTAGTGAATTAGAAGTGGATGTATATATTGAACCACCATGTGGTTTTTTTCTTGGAAAAAATGAGAATTTTAATTATAGATTAAAAAAATTATATAGGAAAAATAAATCCCCATGATCATGGTATTCTAAGATTGAAAAATGATAAAAGAAGTGGAATTCTAGAAAAGGTAGACCTTATTGAAATTTATACATAAAATATGATAATTAGTTATTTCTCATTGTAATTTTTATATTGATTAAGTTAAATTTTTTTCAAATGATGAAGGAGATTATGAAGAATTTGTAAAAGAGATGAAGAATGTTTTTAAAATGTTTATGCTTTGTGGGATGATATATTTTCTTTGCTTAAATATTTCTTAAGAGTAGGATTATATTTTTATATCTCAAGAGAATTATAATAATGATATGTTCCAAAAAAAATTGGCATAGAGTATTCAAAGCTTGTTTCTACACCAATTTCTATAGGAACAAACATAAAAAAGACAAACAGGGAAAGGATATTGATCCAAGGGAATTCCAAGAGCTCATTGAAGATTTAAATTACATAATATCATCAAGATAAATTATTGTGTAGGTTGTTACACATTTTTCAAGGTATAAATTTGTTCTAAAATTTAACCATTTTATGCTAAAAAAAGAATATAGATATATTAAAGGAACAACATATTTTGGGTTGTAATATAATAGTAAATGTAAGATTAATATTTTTGGTTGTTCAGAAGCAGATTGGGTAGGATGTGTTGATGATAAAAGATCTAAATATGGTGTAGATTTAATTCTAGTAAAAATATGTGTTTTTTGGAATTCAATAAGGAAATATTCAATAAACTTGATAACTATAATTGTTGAATATGTGGCTTCCACTCATGAATCAACACAACTTATATAGATTAAGAATCAATAATAAGATCTTAAAGTTGAAGTGTGGTTGTTAGTATATTTGGGATTTCATAATAAAATCATAATAAAACCTTCAAGGAATCTAGTTTATAATTAAAGATCTAAGAACATTGATATAAAATAATAGTTCATTAGTGAACAAGTGTAGATAAATGAGTTAAATTTGTAATTTTTTTCTAAAAAGAAGAAAATTTCGAATGTTATCACATATCCACCATCAAAGGAATCATTTTAATATTTGAGTTTGAAGTTAGGTGTTCAACCACTCCCTTTATAGGGTTAAAGTATGGTGTTATTTTCCCCCTCTCTTCTATTATTTTTGGATATTGTTGTTAAAGGGGATGAAAAATTGATAACCTAGATCTTGTATTTAGGTTTATTTTCTTATAATTTTTGAAAGGGGGACTATATGATATAACGGGAGTATCTATTGACATGTGTTACCTTTTGGGGAATAATCCATTAAGAGAGAGTTATTGAAAGTGGTAAGATATATTTCAAGAATGTATGAACTTTTTTTAAATTTTATTATAGATGGATGATAAAATATTTCATGTTTGAATGATTTATGTATGTGATGATAAAGTTCAGTTGGAAGGATTTGAAGTTTAAGTTTAGAATGATGCATATGTATATATATATATATATCACTAAATTATAGACCACATTGTATTATTAATGTTATTGTTTCTGACTTAGAGTTTATTTATGTGGGATTATAATTCTTTAATGGTTATCTATTTCAATTTTTTTTAGTTTAATAGTTATTTATTCTCCTTTGTTTCCAAAAAAAATCAAAAGGGGATATTATTTAGCCTATGAGGTTCTTTGATACTTATTGTGATTTTTGAGAGTTACTATTTGGAGAAGAGGATACAATCAAGTTTGTGGGATTTTATTTTTAATATATAAATCATATTATAATAAAAATTAGATGATTCTATGTGAAATGTTATTAGTGTTTATATCTTTAATGAATATCATTATGAAGGAAAACTTTGGAGAAGAAGAGCAGGTGTCCATGCTGAAAAAACTTGGTACTATGACATAACCTATCATACTACACCATATGATAAATTTATACACCATATTAGAGAATAAAAATTAGTTCTCTATGTTTTTTCACAAATTTCCATGTCATGGATGAGTTTCAAATGGTGTTCTCCATGTCGAAGTTTATGCCCATTCCACAAAGGAAGATGGTTCATTTTTAGTGACATTGAAAAATCATGGTACTCCATGCCATAGTAAAGATCCACATTATAGATTACTAATAGAAGAATTTTAGTGGATTTATAATTTTTTTACCTCAACACCATAAACATTATCCTATTTTTGTAGTCAATAATATGATGTATGGGTTATGCCATAGTGAGGATATGACACTGTACATATAAGTTTACTACATTTTTGTAGCTATAGTTATTTTGTGAGCTCAATGTTAAAGCCCATTTGAACACACCGTATTCAAGTTAATTAATGAAAGAAAATTCTATAATTAGTAAACCATGCCATAGAGAGTACTTGGATGGATTTCAATGGCTCTTGAGATTTTGTGACCTCAATGTTGTTTCCCTTTGACCACACTGTTGGGATGTTTAGAATTTATGTGAAAATTTATGAAAACCAATTGGTTACACCATAATTCTCTTTTCTATGCCTTAGAACTATGTTTATAATAAGATTTTGGGGTTCATTAGAACTTATCTATATAATATAAAATTTGTTCTTATTTCAGTCTATAATAAATACCAATTCAAATTTGATGATCCAGATCTATTTAGACAAATATCCAAAGGCTTTTTTAAAATTAAAAATTGGTGGTTTTAATTTTAATTTTAAATTCAAATTTAAACAAGAAAAAAATGAAGTGTTTTTTTATTTAATTTTAAATAATATTATAGAAAATACTTATACATATTTTTTTAATTGAGGAGAAGTGGAAGAAGTGTGGAATAAAAATATTTTTTGTTCACATTGGAAAAAAATGAAGAGATCCTAGATGTATTTTTATAGGTTAAAGAAGAAGATGAGTTGAATTATATCAAAAATTAAAGGCTATGTTTTGAAGGATTTATTCTTGTTCATATCAAATTATGTAACATTGTTTTAGTGAGATATGAACTATCATAGTTAGATATTTGGTATACTAAGAGTTTGAGGATAAACCCTTCTCATTACACGAACATGTTAAAACTAATGGATCATATGATCTTAGAAAAATTTGGATCGTGTAAGGTACTAGACTTCACTTTTTTAGAGGTGAAACTTGTAAATATGTTGTTCCATTAATGATTGTGTGTATTAAATATTGACCACAATTTACTCTAATAGGTGACAATGGTTGTTTCACTAAGAAAACAAATAATAATTAGAATCGCTAATTCACCACCACCTCTATGTGATTCCTCATAGATCCAAGAGGTTAATTTTCAATAATATCCATTAGGACCATATAAAATAAATATTTTTTCCTACTATATATTAAAATTGATATCCCCAAGTTGTGACTCCCTGATTCACTAAAGAAGTGGACGGGTGACAACCATTAACTGGAGGTATGATACACCATCCTCAGCCTTAAGGGTCAACTAAAAAAGGTTAACTGCTCTGTCACCTCCCTACACTACAGTAAATGAAAAACCTTATTTTGATAATCTGTTTTAGAAACAACCACCATGGATGGATCTCAAGATAATAATTCATTGACCTCTGTTGGGTCCATTATCACTACCATATTTGAGAAGATATTTCTCAAGAAATGGACGTCCTAAATCTATAACCAACACTTCAAGATCTTCATACAAACATGGAATTCACATAAAATGTACAAAACCATCCTCATGTGTCTTGTGTGCTTTATTTCTAAAACTAATTAGAGAAGGATATCATAAATTAAGACTTCCATAAACCAATCCAATAAGGGTTGAAGTACCTGGTTGATAAGTCTCACAAAAAATGATGAGGAATTCATCAAACTAAAATGTATCACTATAAACATAAGGAAGTCATATTATCTTTATAAAATCACCTTCATTATATGTTCCTATGAAACAAGGAGTTTTCTATAACTAGTATTCATGTCAAAATCCTTGAACCACTTCGCCCCTAATCACTAATCAAAGAAGTCATCGATTCTTGGGGTGGATACTCATTCACAGTATTCACTTGGTTAAAGTGATGTTAATCTACACCTGAACTCAAACTCACATGTTCCATTTGAATGAAGAAATTGGGATTCCAATGAAAACAAATTTTTTATAAACAAATACCTTCTTTACATATTATCCAACCACACCGTAATCTCACATCACCACAAAATTTCATCCAATATGATAGTGTAGATATACGTCCATCCTTGGGTGTAGGTCCCTGGAAAAAATAATTTGATAGGGAGGTAAAACTGAAACATCCAACAAAATATTTCCTCATATTCCTCCACCACCATTGGAAATTTAAATATCATAATTTTTTTTTTTCAAGGGTCATACAAGCCATAATTTAGGAAATTAGTTGTATCCATTTGTACACGAGCTCATCCTACTCATCCATTCTCACAAAAGAAATAAAATTTTATCCCACTAATATTGATACACTAAAATACTCATGGGTTATAATAAAAATACTTATGGTTAGAATTAGGATAGACTATACAAATGAAAACATCATAGGTCCTCCCTACCTACTACAAAAATATTCCATGTGATACTCTATCTCTTCTCCTGAAGACAGTTCACACTCTCGATAGAAGTGTGTGATCATTGAACCTTCTCTTAATGAACCTCCAAACACAAGGTTTTATATAAAAGGATCCACTAGTATCATTAGGCCTTGATCGTGGGATAAATTCATGGAAAAGTCTTGAAATTGTGTACTATAACTATAGGTGGATAAAAGAAGATATAATTCATAGATTAAAACATACCTGGAGGATCTGTCTCAGAATCCCAAAACTTCTAAATATATCCTTCCCTATGTCCATATATTCTATATGACAAAGGATTTATTAAACACCTTAGTGTAGAAAAACAACCTCAGACATAAATTTCATAGAAACACATCCACCATACCTGGACACTATCCTCTTTGGGTGGCACTAACTCACCCTTATTGTTTGAAATCATGTCATAATAACATGACTTGGTGTGGGGAATTTTTCTTCTTCCTTGAATTCATAAATCTACTTCACTTTCCACCAATATAGAGATCCATAAATTCATTGTGTTTTCCTAAATAATTCTAATAATCATGATCACCATACCACCATGAGGGTTCCCATAGAGGCAGAAAACCCATGATATCACCTCAAGAAAAGCCTTGGTTACCTGATGGGTTTTAAGAAGGTAATCATATATGGAGAGATGATCATCTCAACTCCAATAGTAGTTCACCTCATCATGGATCTAGATGACCTAAATACACCACCTCCCATCCACTCCACAAAGAATTAAAGTTTCATTTGAAACTATCTGATCATTCGGGATCTGCACAAGCCCAAAAATGCGTACCACTACCTTAATCTAATCCCCCTGTTACTAAGGGTCTGGATAACTGAAAAACATTATTGTTATCTATCATTGGAACATACCCAACACATTAACCATGAGTGAACCATCATACAATCATGTTCAATTTAGTAACTACCAAACATGGGGATGATCACCCACTTGGACTACTGGATGTGGGTCTATACATCGCTCAGTAGGTGGAAGAACTGTCATATACTCATCTTTAGTGAAAACCACAAGAATAGGACTTTGATTTGAGGCCTCATTACCCAACAAGTTATCATAATGAAACTATATTTTAATTCAATTTGTATTTCATTAAAAAGTCACCCTTGTAATTATCAAGACATACCATGGTTAAAGTGCATATCAAGGGAGCATACTCAATAGGGAAATGGAATACAAAAGATCAAATCCTATATAATTCATGTACTATTGAATCTAAACAATCAATTCCTAAATCTGATGTGTCAAAAAATAGGATATTATAGTCTTGGTTAATGGATAAGTTAGTCTCCACACCAAAAATATTTTCTATGGACTGATATCTAAAATCAATACACATTAAAATGGTTTAACTAGTTCAAAAATGAAAACCCAACATCTATAAAATCACAAATCTCTGGTCCTAATATGACCTCCCTTGATATCAATATTTTATGACCCAACCCACTAGTGACCTCTTGGTCAATAGTAATCTAATAATATCACACCATTCCTACCTCTAATAGTAAAAGTAATGGAAACTAGTACTAAGTTATAATATTATACACATGGGAGGCCTCATCCTAAAGTACCTATACACTCTCTCACATCTCCATACACTAGTGTAACATGTAATGATAAAATAAGGATATTATAAATATGTTCATAAAATCTATCCCCCGTCATAGTAAAATATAAGGGGAAATATATAGAGACCCGGCCTTTTCATACATTACTATTACATCATTTCAAAGATAAAAAACATAATAGCATTACACATAGAGGATCCAAAGGTTTACTGTCTTGGGAAAACTAGGACCACACATAACAAATACAACATCTAGTATAAACATTTATTTAATTTCTTATTCTCTAGCTTCTTATTGGAACTTGTCCTATCCTTAGTACATGTAGCCACCTGAGGATATACATCAAAAGGGGTGAGCTAGAAGCCCAGTAAGAGGATAGATAAGAACAATATATCATGGGGTGAGCATAATCATAACATAGGCAGAAGGTCATGAACATGAGAGGAGCATAAATAAAAGACTTGAAATGTGGCAATGCATGAAAATGAAACATCATGTCTTAGTGGTTAACTACCACACATACTTGTGAAACAATATATAATATTGTTCACACATCATTTCACATTTACTCATCAGATTCATCACTTTACCCAATGCATTGGAGCACTGTATAATTCCGGGCGCACCCATCACATTTAAACATTCATATTGCACTATATAATTCTGGGCGCACCCGTCACATCATAACATTATCATTTATCATGCATGACATAATGAACATATAAAATAAATGAACATAAATAACACATGAAAAGGAATGGGTTTCATCTCATAAGAACACATTCATAAACTTTGGGTTCCCAAAATAAAGAGGGAACAACATACTTGATACAAGAACCATCAACCTTGAATAAGAGGTAAAAGGTGAGTTCTTAAAAGAAGAGTTCTTTTGGAAAACATTTTGATTGACATAAACTTTATTAGAAAACATGTATATCCCAGAAAAGGTAAGATAATTATGAATAAATGATCTTTAAGGAGTAACCATATCAAAAATGGAGTGAAAGAGGGAGAACCCAAAGGATGAAAGTTGGGTTCGAGAATTTCCCCTTACCTTGTACCTGAATGCTTCCTTCTCTTTAATGTCTTGTATAATGACATTATATTCATTAATTAGAAATAAAGAACCATTTATACATTAATAGGGTTCATTATGATTTCATTGTGTCATATTATGTTCCTTTGGATGACTTATAGAGTTTAAAAACATTGTTCAGGGATGTTCGTTTTTATGGTTTTTCATGGGTGGTTCAATTGTATTCTTAAATTGAAGTTTGGGTAGAACATGAGTAAAAATCCAGAAATGATATTACATGTCATTAATGATATTACCGGATTTTTAATGATATTATAATTAATTATATTAGATCCATGTGGATGAATCATTAGATATGAATTAAATGATGGTTATTTGGGTCAATTTGGGCGGTTTTTGGATCACAACAAACTTGTTTTAACTTATCACTTAGTAATATGTCCATAGGTTATTTCCAGAACTTTAAATAGAACATAATACATATAAAATATTCTGTTTCAACCATAAAAATGTTTTCATGACCATATCTGAAGGTAGAAATGGAATAATAAAGCATGTCGTTCTTGAAGGTGATAAATTAACACCTCACGAACAACGTTCTCTTTAATAAAATAAAAGGAAGAGGGAAAGGGGGTTGTATGATATAATATCCCATTAGAATCATAAAATTACATTATATATATAATACTGGAGTTACAATACAATTTGGATGAAGATATGTGGGGAGAGATCAAGAAATGAACTTGAACTTGAAAGGAAATTAAAGGAGAAGAGGGAGGGAAATTACCTCTAGAATCCTCCTCTTGAGAACCTCCTTAAGGGCCTAATCTTGGTCTTTTGATGAGACCATAAGATCTTTTACGTGGGTAAGGGGATGGGGAAGGTGTTTGGGAAGAGTTTTGAGAAGGCTTGGAGCTTGAGAGGTGTGAGTAAATGAGGGTGTGAAGGGTGGCTTTTATAGTGGAGGGGAGAGGGGTTTCCTTAATATAAAATTCATTAGTTTATTAATTTCCCCTAATACAAGGAATAGTGAGTCTTGAATGAACAAGAATAGTAATTTTATCATGTGATCCCGAACCAAGTGGGCTTACATCAACAGAGCATCATCGATGACTCAATTAATCCATTATTTAGAATTTATTGTAAATTATCGGATTCTACTATTCATCAAAAATTCAAGTATCTCAGAAAAATCCCAAAAATTTACCCCAACCATTTTTTGATGTGTATAATCCAAAAATGAAGTCCATTTTTCAAAAAATAGTTTTTTAAATATTATTAATTTAATATTTAATTAAAATCATAATTTACTTAAAAAAATAGTTTTTAAGATTAAAACTGATTTTATAGTGCTTTCAAAAATTACGTAGGGTCTTATAAAATTATCTAAAAACTATAATACATTGATTCAATAATTTATGAATACACTTTAGGGAAATAAATATTCTTTTAAATTAATTAATTAATTATAATTAATTATTTATGACTTACAAAATACCAAAACGTTTACTAAGGTCAAATTGTTACTTTCTAAGATCTCTAAATTTTATTTAATTATTCATAGGTAATGTTACTCTAATGTTGGATGATTTACTATTAATAAGGTTCATATTACTATTCGTAAGGGTATGTTACTATTCATAAGGGTAGGTTACTATTCACCAAAAAATATTTTTGTTTTTTTAGACTCCAAAAATCATCTTGAACACAACCATGTATGTCGGATTTTCGAAATTCAAAACACAGAAGTGAAGAACATATGTTTAAAGGTCACTTATCACTTAGTGGTTCATTATGTTGTGATTTCATGTTATTTTATGACATAAATATAAGAAGGGAATTTTCAATGAAAGACTTTAGGTTGTTACATTCTTCCCCCCTTAAGAAATTTTGCCCCCAAAATTTCATTTTACACAAACAGGTGAGGGTACTTCTCCTTCATTGCCTCTTCTAGTTCCCAAGTTGCTTCCTCAAACTTATGGTTCCTCCACAACACTTTTACAAGATGGGTTGTCTTGTTGCGTAGAACCTTATCCCTCCGATCTAGAATCTTTACTGGCTGGTCCTCATAAAAGATATCATCTTCCAGCTTCACCACCTCTAAGTTTAGTACATGTGAGGGGTCTGGTATGTACTTCCTCAGTAGTGATACATGAAACACATCCTAAACTTGAGCCATATTCGGTGGAAGTGAAAGAAGATAGGCCATAGCTCCTATGTGGTCAAGGATCTCAAAGGGGCCAATATACCTTGGGAATAGCTTCCCTTTCTTCTCGAATCGTATGACTCTCTTCCATGGAGATATTCGAAGGAAGACTTTATCTCCAACGTCGAACTCCAAGTCCCTTCAACGGTTGTCAGCATAGCTCTTTTGCCAACTTTGAGCAGCTTTGATGTGTTTTTGGATGACTTGAACCTTCTCTGTCATCTCTTGAACAAGATCGGGCCCAAGTAGCTTTCTTTCTCCAACTTCATCCCAATAGGTTAGAGTTCTACATCACTTCCCATAAAGAGCTTCATACGGAGCCATCTGAATACTCGAGTGGAATCTATTATTGTATGATAACTCAACCAATGGGAGATGCTGATCCCAACCACCTTTGAATTCAAGAGAGCAGTATCTTAGCATATCTTCAAGCGTCTGAATAGTCCTTTTAGACTGGCCATTAGTTTAGGGGTGATAGTCTGTGCTGAAATTTAATTCAGTACTCAAAGCATGTTGAAGGCTGCTCCAGAACTAAGATGTGAACCTTGGATCATGGTCAGAGACAATTGAGAGTGGAACATCGTGCAGTCTCACCACTTATTTCACATATATCTTTGCAAGTTAATCAAAAGAGATATCTTCCTGAATATAGATAAAATGGGAAGTCTTGGTGAGTCTGTCAACCACAACCCATATCGCATTATTTCCTTTGACGTCTTCGGGAGACCCATGACAAATTCCATAGTAACGTTTTCCGATTTCCACATGGGTATAGGCAATGGATGCATCATACCCTTGGACTTTTGTCGCTCAGCTTTAACTTTCTGACATACCAAGAACCTTGATATATATTCCACAATCTCCTTCTTCATGTTATCCCATCAGAAGTGTTCTCGGAGATCACTGTACATCTTGGTACTCCAAGGATGGATAGAGAAAGTTGAGCTATGTGCATTTTCCAATATCTCCTTCTTTATCCCGGGTGATGAAGGCACACAAAGCCACATTCCAAACCGAATCACACCATCATCATCGATATGGAACTCTTGCAGCTTCCCTTCCTTTACTGCATTCACCCTCTTTTGTATCTCCACATCATCCCTTTGTGCTTCCTTAATCTTCTCTTGGATGGATGGTTGTGCAATCATTTGGGCAAGGTAGGATGTATCCTCTTCCCTTATGATTTACAAATCCATTCTTTGCATATCCAAGAAGATAGGGTCTTTCTCAATCCGCAACATGGATAGAGTAGCAGGTTCTTTTCTTCTTAGAGCATCAGCTACCTTGTTTACCTTTCCAGGATGATAGTGAATAGAGAAATCGTAATCCTTGATTAGCTCTAATCATCTCCTTTGACACATGTTGAGCTCCTTTTGTGTGAATATATACTTTAGGCTCTTGTGGTCGGTGTATATGTCACACTTCTCACCATAAAGGTAGTGCCGCCAGATTTTCAAGGCAAAAATCATGGCTGCCAGCTCTAGATCACGTGTCGGGTAGTTCTGCTCATGGATCTTCAACTGTCGTGAGGCGTAGGCTATCACATTATCATTTTGCATGAGTACACAACCCAATCCTTTCTTTGAAGCATCACTTTATATCACAAAACTTTCTCCACTTTTCGGTAGTGTGAGTACAGGTGCAGTGATCAGCCTTCTCTTTAGATCCTTGAAGCTTCTCTCACATTCTTCCGTCCAGACATAATTTACCCCTTTCCTTGTTAACTTAGTTAGCGGGCTTGATAATCATGATAAGTTTCTCACAAAACGTCAGTAGTACCCAGCTAATCCAAGAAAAATACAGATTTATGTGACACTAGAGGGCCTGGGCCATTCCTCAATCACCTTTGTCTTTGAAGGATCCACATAAATTCCCCCACTTGTGATCACATGTCCCAGGAACATGACTTGATTCATCCAAAAGTCACACTTGCTGAACTTGGCGTACAAATTCTCCTTTCTTAATGTCGCCAACACAAGTCTTATATGTTCTTTATGTTCCTCCTTTCTCTTGGAGTAAATGAGAATATCATCAATAAACACTACCACAAATTTTTCAAGGTAATGTCTAAAGACTTTATTCATCAAATCCATGAAGATTTTATGGGAATTATTAAGTCCAAAGAGAATCACCAAAAACTCATTGTGCCCATACCTTGTTCGGAAGGCAGTCTTCTGAATATCTTCCTTCTTCACCTTTACCTGATGATATCCATAACGAAGATCCACCTTTGAGAAGTATTGAGATCCTATTAACTGGTCGAACAAGTCATCAATCCTTGGGAGAGGATACTTGTTCTTTATGGTGATCTGGTTGAGTTCTTGATAATCGATACACAGCCGCATTGTTCCATCCTTCTTCTTCACAAAGATCACTGGCGCACCCCAAGGCGATGCACTGGGGCGTATGAGCCCTTTGTCCAGATGCTCTTGCATCTACTTCTTTAACTCCTCCAGTTCGATAGGATCCATCCTATAGGGGCACTTCGATATAGGAGTAGCTTCGGGTATGAGTTCAATTGAGAACTTTACCTCACGATCTGGGGGAATTCTGGGTAACTCTTCAGGAAATACATCACTGTATTCCCTCATGATGGGAATTTTCTCAAGGTTGGAAATTTCCTTCGACTCAACCATTTGGTCGAGGTATGCTTCTTCATAGGGAATCAACACCCACACCATTGAAGGATTTTTGAAAGGAGATTCATGATCTTCCTTTCATTTTTAGAAGATCTTGGGATGGTTCGGAATATGAAAAGATATTTCCTTTTCCCGACAGTTGATATGTGCTCTATATAATGAGAGTCAGTCCATTCCCATTATAGCATCGAATTCCACCAAGGGAAGTATTACGAGATTTGCCGAAAGAATCTTCCCACATACGCCAATAGGAGAAGAGTCAAACACTTGGGTTGTAATGATTGCACCACTTGGTATTTTTACAGATATCTCTACTTCAAGGTTTCAGGGATTCGATTTTATAGTTCTAGCAAACTTGCAAGATATAAAGGAATGCATAGAACTAGAATCAAATAAGACTTTTTCCATTCTTGAGTGAATAGGAAGTGTACCTTATACGACATCATTATCATGCTCCACCTTCGCAGTAGTGATGGCATAATCCTTCCCTTGTTCCTTTGGCTTTGGTGGCTGCTAACGCTGATTACCCTTGAGAACTTGAGGTTTGGTGCACTGGTTTGCATAGTGCCCTAGCTCCCTACAGTTGTAGCATTGAACCATGAGTGGTTATCTCCTTTCATCGGCTACATTCTTCTTCTTTTTCGTGTCTTTTCGACACTCTTGAGAATGGTGTCCTTCTTTCCCACACTTGAATCATTTCCCCATCCCTTTGAGGTAGTTCCCATTGTGCAACTTCCCACATTTTTGGCATGTGGGTCGTTGATTTTTCTTCCCACCTTTATCATTAGATCCACCTGCTTGAAACTCCGACATTATTTTCTTATCACCATATACATGGGACCATTCTCCAAACTTCATATCCACTTTGAGAGCACACCTAACAACCTATTCATAACTCCCAAAGTCTCGAATTTCAAGAGCCTTTTGAAGGTGTGGTTTTAATCCACTAAAGAATCTATCAATTTTGCAATCATTGTTGATAACAAAACCCAAAGCATACCTTGCGAGCCTTGTAAAATTCGCTTCTTAGGTTGTGACAGATTCTCCTTCTTTTTTCTTGATCTCTATGAATTCTCTCTACATATTCATTTAAAGAGTTCGTGGGAAATACTTATTAAGAAACATTATCTTAAAGTCTTCCCATTCCATCTCTTAAATTTCCTCCCTTGGCTTGGTGTTCTTAATCAAATCCCACCATTGATCAGCTTCTTCATCTAGACGATAAACGGATAGAGTCACCTTCTCCGTCTCAGAATAGTTAAGCATAGAAAATATCTTCTCCATGGAGTTTACCCACTATTCCGCAACTAGTGGATCGGGAGATCCACAAAACGTCGGTGGTCATTACCGTATAAAACATTCGATATCCAGTTTCTCCCTCTTTGGTGAAGGAGGATGTTCCCCATTATTATGGTTATTATTCATAACTAGAGATAATTGGGTAAGAATCTCCATGAAGTTTTTAACACCACCTCCCAAATCATTGGGGATGTCATTTGGGCAATCATTGCATTGGCCCTCGCATGAGTTGTTGGCCTGATTTCTCCTGGTTCCCACCATTTTCTAAAATAGAAAAGGTTAGAACAAAACATAAGTAAACAAGTCATGAATAACTTATTCATTTAAACAATTTATACCAAAAACATAAAATATGGGATCCCTAGGTAAATATTCTTGTGTGAATATTTGTACTTAGTCTCATGCTATAGGTTTTCCCTAGGGTTCACTAATCATAATTACCAAATTAACTAAACCTTTCCTCTGATACCAACTATATTGACCCGGCCTTTTCATACATTACTATTACATCATTTTAAAGATAAAAACCATAATAGTATTACACATAGAGTATCCAAAGGTTTAGTGTCTTGGGAAAACTAGGACCACACATAACAAATACAACATCTAGCATAAACATTTATTTAATTTCTTCTTCTCTAGCTTCTTATTGGCACTTGTCCCCTCCTTAGTACATGTAGACACCTGAGGATATACATAAAAAGGGGTGATCTATAAGCCCAGTAAGAGGATAGATAAGAACAATATATCATGGGGTGAGCATAATCATAACATAGGCAGAAGATCATGAACATGAGAGGATCATAAATAAAAGACTTGAAATGTGGCAATACATAAAAATGAAACATCATGTCTTAGTGGTTAACTACCAAACATACTTGTGAACCAAGATAGCATCTTTTTCACACATCATTTCACATTTACTCATGAGATTCATCACTTTATCCAATGCATTGGAGCGCTGTATAATTCTGGGCGCACCCATCACATTTAAACATTCATATTGCGTTATATAATTCCGGGCGCACCCATCACATCATAACATTATCATTTATCATGCATGCCACAATGAACATATCAAATAAATGAACATAACTAACCCATGAAAATTAATGGGTTTCATCTCATAAGAACGCATTCATAAACTTTGGGTTCCCAAAATAAAGAGGTAACAATATACTTGATACAAGAACCATCAACCTTGAATGAGAGGTAAAAGGTGAGTTCTTAAAAGAAGAGTTCTTTTGGAAAACATTTTGATTGAAATAAAATTTAGTAGAAAAAATTTATATCCTAGAAAAGGTAAGATAATTATGAAAAAATGATCTTTAAGGAGTAACCATATCAAAAATGGAGTGAAAGAGGGAGAACCCGAAGGATGAAAGTTGGGTTCGAGAATTTCCCCTTACCTTGTACCCGAACGATTCCTTCTTTTTAATGTCCTATATAATAACATTATATTAATTAATTAGAAATACAGAACCATGTGTACATTAATAGGGTTCATTTTGGTTTCATTTTTTCATATTATGTTCTTTTTTATGACTTATAAAGTTTAAAAACATTGTTCAGGGATGTTCATTTTTATGGTTTTTCTTGGGTGGTTCACTTGTATTCTTAAATTGAAGTTTGGGTAGAACATGAGTAAACATCCAGAAATGATATTACATTTAATTAATGATATTACAGGAGTTTTAATGATCTTATAATGAATTATATTAGATGCATGTGGATGAATCATTAGATAATATTAAATGATGGTTATTTGGGTCAATTTGGGTGGTTTTTGGATCACAACGAACTTGTTTTAACTTATCACTTAGTAATATGGCCATATGTTATTTAAAGAACTTTAAATAGAACATAATACATATAAAATATTCTGGTTCAACTATAAAAATGTTTTCATGACCATATCTGAAGGTAGAAATGGAATAAGAAAGCATGTCGTTCTTGAAGGTGATAAATTAACACCCCACGAACAACGTTCTCTTTAATAAAATAAAAGGAAGAGGGAAAGGGGGTTGTATGATATAATATCCCATTAGAATCATAAAATTACATTATATGTATAATAATGGAGTTACAATACAATTTGGATGAAGATAGGTGGGGATATATCAAGAAATGAACTTGAACTTGAAAGGAAATTAAAGGAGAAGAGGGAGGGAAATTACCTCTAGAATCCTCCTCTTGAGAACCTCCTTAAGGGCCTAAGATTGGCCTTTTTATGAGACCATAAGATCTTGGACGTGGGGGAGGGGCTAGGGAAGTTGTTTGGGCAGAGTTTAGAGAAGGCTTGGAGCTTGAGAGGTGTGAGGAAATGAGGGTGTGAAGGGTGGCTTTTATAGTGGAGGGGAGAGGGGTTTCCTTAATATAAAATTCATTAGTTTATTAATTTCCCCTAAGACAAGGAATAGTGAGTCTTGAATTACCAAGAATAGTAATCTTATCATGTTATCCCGAACCAAGTAGGCTTACATCATCATAGCATCATCGATGACTCAATTAATCCATTATTTAGCATTTATTGTAAATTATCAGATTCTACTATTCATCAAAAATTCAAGTATCTCAGAAAAATCCCAAAAATTTACCCCAACCATTTTTCGACGTGTAGAATCCAAAAATGAATTCCATTTTTCAAAAAATAATTTTGTAAATATTATTAATTTAATATTTAATTAAAATCATAATTTACTTAAAAAACAGTTTTTAAGATTAAAACTGATTTTATAGTGCTTTCAAAAATTACGTAGGGTCTTATAAAATTATCTAAAAACTATAAGACATTGATTAAATAATTTATGAATACACTTCAGAGAAATAAATATTCTTTTAAATTAATTAATTAATTATAATTAATTATTTATGACTTACAAAATACCAAAACGTTTACTAAGGTCAAATTGTCACTTTCTAAGATGTCTAAATTTTATTTAATTATTCTTAGGTAATGTTACTCTTATGTTGGATGATTTAATATTAATAAGGGTCATATTACTATTCATAAGGGTATGTTACTATTAATAAGGGTAGGTTACTATTCACCAAAAATTATTTTTGTTTTATTAGACTCCAAAAATCATCTTGAACACAACCGTGTATGTCAGATTTTCAAAATTAAAAACATAGAAGTGACAAAATTATGTTTAAAGGTCACTTATCACTTAGTAGTTCATTATGTTGTGATTTCATATTATTTTATGACATAAATATAAGAAGGGAATTTTCATTGAAAAACTTTGGGTCGTTACAAAATATATAAATAAAGTTTCAAATAAAAACCCACCAAAATAAAAATAAAAACCAACCTGCTATCAATAAGGGGATGTAGCTACACAAAAGAATTTTTTAGATCCAGATAAGTTTCTCCTAGCACAACTATAATTGTCCTTCTCTTGGTCAACCTAGGACTCCATTATAGGGCATGTATTCTATATAAAACATGACATGTGTGGGCAAATCCAATGCAAGGGTAAGTCTATACTAGCCTATAAGGATGCCCCAAAATCACTAAACACAATGCATCAAAGAAAGACTAGTAATATTATCAACATGAAGTCATGTTAATAAAAATATAATATAATAACCATAATAACCAAGATATTCTAAAAAAGAAACCCAAATTAAAAGGTATAGGGGATATTCATCTCCCTAGTTAGCTAT
The DNA here is from genome assembly GCA_963277665.1 of Viscum album. NCBI lineage: Eukaryota > Viridiplantae > Streptophyta > Magnoliopsida > Santalales > Viscaceae > Viscum > Viscum album. The sequence goes on along the minus strand of OY728119.1, from coordinate 169,937,249 downwards.
GAATGATGAGTGATCCTACATCACCCAAAGGTCTATCACTGATGTCAACCACCATGTTCAACCTCACAATAATATAAACGGAAGACCATTTATTCTATACTACACTACACAATTAATGGATCACTATCTAGTATAAAAGCATAATTCTAAACCTCTATATAATGATTATATAGTACCAAAACCTCATCACTACAAATCTCAATCGAGGGAGAACTTATACAATAGAGGACCCACTCACTGCCTAAGCTCAAAGATAGGGAATACCACTCCAAAGATATATGGCATGAACCCTATATAGTTTGGATGAGTTTCTTATCTACCTTTATAAAATATATAGGGGACCCACCTCTAGGATATATTTAGGGGAGTATTGACCCTCAGAATACTACTCTATTCATTGAGGACCCACACCTATTGTTGGAGAGTTCCACCTCCACCAATACAAACAATATAGGAGACCAACCACCATGAAAAATAGGCAAATACTGACCCAAGAATCTCTATGATAAAAAATCCTATTCACATTCATCATCCAAACAACACTAAAAAAAGCACCCTACTCGTGTCACCTAATGTCGTATCTCTAATGCCGAAACAAAGGCCATAAACATGTATTATGTGGAAAAAGACATAGGATAGTATTCTTTTGGACCAAATACATGTTCTGGAGAAAATGATACAGAGTGTAGATGTCTCTAGGAATTGTATATGTCATGCAATATGTTTACATGATGTTTCCCACTAAACATGAACCCACCTATGCTAATTCCCATGTTCAACAGCTCATACCTGTGTACTCGGGCAATTCCTATGTACATTGGTTGTTCCCCTATCCCTGGTCGTGCCCATGTACTTGTCCATGTATGAGTACCTTTCCTATCCATGTACATGATAGTCTCCGAGTACATGGTTATTACCACGTACTCTGGTCATGACCATGTTCTTAATCATGATAGTGCCTCTATACACTAGTGATACACACCGAGACTCCAATAACGGGTCACATGGAATGTGGTAGGTCCCACATGGCATATGATATTTCATTTCCCTGAAACCATACCCTTCACAGTATGGTTACCTAATGTGTGTGTTTATCTAAAAGATACTTTTTTTAATGTGGGATTTTCCATAAACACCCATAGTCTTCATGCATTTCTAATGTACCGAGACTACCACCAATTTCTCCATGAATCGCATAGTGGAACATGGATATAGGGATGTTTGTAGCCAATCCTTCTCTGATGGTCAGATTCTAGACACCTATTCAAATTGGGAAGGCTCCCCATTGTGTCATACTATTGTACAATAAAACCCAAAAATGGGGAACACTGATCCACCTTTGATCCACACTTGACTTATCACATTGTTTCTTGACATTATCATGTATTACATCTCAAATTTGAATGAAAAGATATGATACATTTGTCCAAATATTGATTTTTCAACAATTAGGTTTTGGTATTTTTTGAACCACCATAAAAAATAAATATCAATGATGATTGTATGAAGAACATTCTGGAAAAATCATGAAACATTAGGGTGACAAACAAATGTGTTCCACTATTTGGGTTAGATTATGTTCATTTATGAATTACTCAGTGATTGCAAAGGAAAAAATAAAATATCATCAAATAATAATTCCATGGATTAAATTCATCCACTATAAATCAATATTCGATGTGAGAATCAATTTTTTAGAAGGATTGATTCATATTCGACCTAAAATAAAAAAAAATATGAGGATAAACAAATCAAAAACACCCTATATCAGGTTGGTATTAATCACTGAGGAAAGAAAATTTCTTTATAATTTTTATTGGCAAGGTCAAAGATCTCCCTCATTGATGACTATCCTTATAGTACCCATTCCTTGATCTCATGATCATCTGCCAACATGCTCTCCAGCCGAGCCCTCCATTCTGTTATTCCCTCTAGGTTTTTATGGCTAACCCTATGGAATTTTCCACAATTGGGTATAAATAGTAGAATATTAGATTTATAACTTAAAATAAATAATAAACTTGTTTTATTTATTTATTTATTCACCCATGTCCAATCTTACACCAAATTATCAACACACACAATAGTTATGACATTCTTAGGGTAAAACGAACATTTTGAGTTTAAATTCAATCACAAGTTTCTCCATCCAAGACACTGATTGGAAATTATTTCATTATTTATTAAAAACAACATATGTGTCATATAATATTTTTAATATTTCTAATATAATCATACCAGGACTCTCCAGGACCCAAAATTGCACACTCACTGAACTCCTATCTTCAAAAATATTCCTTAAAATACTCAAAATCCTTACAATGAAAAAAAGGTAAATATTCATGTCAATACCTAAAGACACAGGTTAGCTTCACCACATTGACTACACAAGGATTGATAGATTATAACAAGATTACACATTCATCCCATAACTAAATCATTTCACTAATGGATATCTACCACATATATAGAACAAGATATTTATATACATCTTACAACTCAATTGTCTCATTAATGGATAACCATTATATAATTAGAACAATTTGTATATAAACTTTTCCATTACTCAACCATCTCAATAATAGATAGCCATTATGTAATTTGAATAAGGTTTTACATTAACATGGTCATCGATTGTCACATAAATTTCTAAATCGACACATAATAAACTATCCATCATATATCCTCTCACATCACAATAAGTCTCATATTTACAATTTGGAAATCCATGGTGGATATCTGGCCTACCTTGATCTTAGATCATTGAAAACAACCTGCATTTGACACCTTATAAGGAAACCAAAACCTGATGGCTCCCCTTGACCCTGGCCTCATCAGATGGGCTTCAAATCTTATCTAAATTCTCACTGGAATCCCAATGCCATGTCCCTAATTGAATCACAGGATCCACACCAAGGCTCATCTCACATATCTCCTTGGTAACCACATAGCCCATGACTACAAACATCTCATTCCCACCTGAATATTTGTAGGAAAATACCTAGCCTATTCTCATAACCCATAACATATCCATAGAACTACCCAAGGTCACTCACAATTACATCTACTTTCCTCATCCATTATAATCATAGTTGTAAGACCAGTTTGAAGAACTAAAGTGCTTCCAATCACTTATCTCAGTTCTAGGGCTCAAAGGAACCCTTGTTTTCTTGCCTATATATATTTTAGTCCTCAATCGATCTACCCAAACCCATATAGTATGGATTAACACACAAACACCCATTCAAAAACCTATATATTTGTTTTTTATTATGGATCCCACTAACCACAAATGGAGTTACCAACCTTTATAAGTTGTACAGGCTTCTACCAAGCTCTCTCAAATCACTTAGAAGCTTTGTACATCCTTATCCAGACACATTCAAGGTACTAGAAACATATCTTACAACAAGTAATAAAAATACAAAATTTTAAAAAAAAATAATTATTCAACAAATTTATCCCAGTTATGTAAAATTTTTGAATTACTCAGTATGCAACACCGCTTAGTACGAACAACAATCATGAACACTAAAAAGTTTGATGTCTCATCATCAAAGCCATCCCCAAAACAATACCTATTGTTAAACACTAAAAGAAAAATAAATTCTATCCATTTTTATCAATTTGGTTAAAAAAATTCTTTAAGAAATGTATCATTATTGAAATAGCATGTTACGAAATGCTGAAATAATCTCAAGACATTCTTCATAGAAGCCAAATGAAATCACCTTCCTTCACAGATGATTTCACCATGCTCTCGTGAAATCATCACCCAACCCATTCCCAATCATATCCAATATAATTGGTCAATAAATGGGGCATCAATAATGAAAATAAAGAAATGATCTTACCTTTAATCTTCATCACAACATAACAAAAATCACCCCCCCCCCCAAGAGAATCAAAAGAGAGGTAATGTGGGAGATTTTCAGATAAGAAATGACACCTCTTGAGTCCCTTCCACTTATAAATCCCCAAAGGCCATAAAACCAAAAGGAAGAAACTAAACTCAAAAAATAAATCCAAACCTATAACATTCAATGATTTTATGAAATATTTTTTAAAACAAATTTAATTTATTTGACATCTTGTGTTTCAAGAAACACCAAGTATTAATGAAATGTGACATAATATTAAAATATTATTATTTAATATGATACTTATCGCCTATACATTAGCAGGGTGTTTAAAAATGGGATTAACATGATTATAAAAATATATAATGTATGAATATATATAACTATTTCTATGGTTACTTATTAATTTAAAATATAAATTAAAAACATTTCAAAATAAATTAAATCCCATTTAGGAAAAACTATTTTTTAGGTGCACAAATATGTTTTATCTCAATAAATTAAATAAATAAATTTTCGTGAATGATTTTAATTTAATTTATATATTAAATATTCAATAATAAAATTTTTCATTCATATTATATGATTTATAGTCATAAGATAATAATAAATCAATATCTTATGCTTAAAAGTTGTATTCTTATAAAAATACAGTTTTTGTCCCATTTTGAGAACATATTTTAAAATTAATTTTTTCTTATTTTAGAAAAGTAATTTTAGAAAAATTATTTTAAAAAATTAAATTTAATTTCTAAATAATTAATTATAAATTATCATGGAGTGAATTTTTTATAATTTTTTGAAAAGATAATTTTTTCAATGAATTGTGAAAATATAGGTTTTTATTAAAAAACAGCAATTCATTCAAAACATTTAAAAGATAAATATAATTTTAAAATGATTTAAAAATATTAATTAATCCAAATATATATATATATATATATATATTAATCCAATTTATCTCATTTTAATCATTTTCATAATTAAATTTGATATAAAAACTATAAAAGTTTTGAAAGTTTTCTCTTTAGAAACATATTTTTTCATCGGGTCTATGGGTTTAATTTTAAATTAATTTTTAAAAATTATGGGATTTGAATTTGTAAAAATTGATTTCATATTTGGAATAATAATAATTTATATTTTATAAGAATTTATCCTTATATTTTTTCAAAACTAATAGTAAAAGTATAAAAAATTATTTACTATAGTTAAGGTTAAAATAGGTTTACCTAGGGGTTAACCTAAATAGATATGTGTAATATTGTCATTAAAATTAGTCTAAATAAAATTTTATATAAACCATTCAATACTATCCTTCCTATTTTCTTATACAGGGTCATTTGGTATTTTTTCATATGAAATACTTTATCATTTCTGATTCATATGTGAAATTTCCTAGTAGTTTTTATATCTGTTTCCTTCCCCACTTTTAAATGGAACTCTCATATCCACTCCTATCCAAAATCAAATATAAATTTGTTTTAGGAAATACCTTCCAAATTATCTTCATTAATTACATCCTCATGTCTAATAGTCTTTATTTTTATTAGGAAACCCTCAAATGAAGGTTTTAGGTATAAACCTAAGAAGGCACTTAGAAGAAGAGGTATAACTATAAATCATGAGTTATGATTTTATTTTTTCTTCCACCAAATTAAAATACTATTCAACCATACTGATATAACAACAATTATATATACCATATAATAATATTATATTATGTTAATTTAATTAAATATATCTATATCATATTCCATCAAATGGGAACAAAACTGTCGATTGTGTGTATAGTGAACTACCTCCTTGTAAACCAATGTAATTCATTTTCCATCATCACTTCAAATGGATTAGTGTAATGATGGAAATAAAGAGTATGTATATATATATATATGATAATTTTAAGATAATTATTCTTTTTTAATAATTATATCACATATACATTCTTACTCTCCATATCATGGGTATATGATAACATAACTCGAGTTTATAACAGACTACCTCTTTGTAAAGTAATGTGATGCGTTTTTCACTTATGATTTACATTAGGGTAATAATAATAGAGTTAATAAAAATATGTGATATACATTATGTAAAAACTATTACATAAATGTAATATATTATTCATATTTTTTTCATTTCATCTATAGAGAAAATGTAAACATGGTTCATGCGTATGTACGCCCTGCCATCTCCATGAATAGTGTAATTGATTTTCAATCTCAAACATAAATAGACTAATCGAAATACATATTTATTGATTATATATGATATTTATATAATTTTTAAAATTCATTATATAATATAAATATGATCAATGTAAATGGATAGGAAATAAAAAATGAAAAACAAATATGAAAAAAATGTTATTACCCAAAATGTGATTTTAACAAAGAATTTTTAATAAACGGATAATAAAAATATCATTAGTAAAAAATTATTGTATGAAATATATAATTATGGTTTTTTATTTTCTGTATAATAAACTTATATTTATTTTATTTTATGTCTGAATTTGTAAAAATGAAGTCAAGACTTAAGGTAAGGGATTTTAGTCTCAATTTATCTTCTTTGGGACATACGTTATGTTATACAACTATCTTATTTTATAAGGTTTATAAAAAATACACTAAAATTTAATGTCAAGAATATATTTATTATTAGGATATTTTATGTTTAATTTAATTATATTCATCCATGCGTCTTAAAATTCAAAAGTAACCAAAGTGGTTATGGTTTTAGGATTCAATATAAACATTTAGAAAGATTGATTATGTTTATCCTTCAGATAATGAAATATTATTATATTCCTCTGAATAACTTCAATAATTTTTATTCTCCAATGTTTATTTATTTAATATATATATATATATATATATATATATATCCTTTTATTTTCCTATTTTTATATACTCAACATTCCAAAACAATGTTTCAAATAAAACCAATAGTATTTCCCTCTTCGGTCAAAAACCTTTTTATATCCATTATTTTTAAAGAGGATTTAAAACATGTTTTAAGAATATCAAAGGATATATTTAAGACACTTTATCCAGTTTCACTTTTTTAAAAGGTTTTTTAAAATTTATGTTCTGATTTTTCTATAAATATGGTTCATTTGGATTTTATCGAATATATAAAAAGAATCTTGGTTATAATGAGTATGCCATGAATGAAATTTATTCTATCATGACCTCTAAAGTTTTTAAAGACTAATTTATAATTTTAAAATTATATTTTAAAGTAAAATTATTTTCATATTATTTTGTGAAATTTTAGTTTTAAAAATGTTATTTTAAAAGGAAAAAAGTTATTTTTCCCATGAAATGTTTTAAATGATCCTTAATGATTCCTTTATGAGTTTCTAAGGTTATTTTCAATAAAAAAAATTTAAAAAAATTTGTACTAATAAAATTATTTTTTGAAAGTGGAAATGATATATTCTTCAATAAATGATTCAAATGATCATTCAAAATCAATATCTATATAAGATAGTGTCCTTTGATGTAACTTATTCTTTACTAGGGAAATGATCCCAGGATACTATTCTTATACTTAATATAAATGGATTATATTTTTTATGAAATTATTTATATGACACCCATTTCTCTTCCATGGGTTATACCATGATAAAATGATTATAATACCCACTTCTTATCGATATATTGTTCTAGGATTAAATGTTTTTTATCCCTATTTTTTACAAGTTTTGTTGATATAATGAATGTTTTATGATCTTGTGGAAAATGTATTTAGGATTTTTGTTATGTGACAGGTGGGAAATATATCTCCTTATAATGTATTAGATAAATATTTATATATCATGAGACAAATAGGACTGGAATGGGGAGTGATCCCAGTTCAATAAGGTACATTGTCCCCTATAATAGTCTCGAGAGTGAACCTTGACTCCTATGATGGTTTGGGGAGGGGACCCACTCCACTATGATAATTTTTTAAATGAGACTTGACTACTAAGGAAATTGTTTTTATGCTTATGTTTTTTCCAAACATATATGTATTATTCTTTTATTATTCTCTCATAAATCATTTTCAATGATTCCCTTATGATTCATGACTTATAAACTACCAATATTTATTCCATAAGTGAAGATTATGGTATTTAATATAAAGGGTATGGTTTTAAAATTTCATTTTCATGATCCCAAACCCTTATTCTAATTTTATTTTTACGTAACTACCTTTTTTACTGTTTCTAATCATCTAATATAACCCTTTATTTTGTTTCCTTTTTCCATTTTATGAATAAAGTAACTATGTATGATAAGTCTAATAACAGTTCTAGTTATAAGGAACTATGTGTGAGATAATGTAGAACTCTTACAATCTTTTTTTTAGTTTCTGTGTTTCCAAAGGCACTAGAACTAAATTATTTTGGAATGTATAGCATTTTATGTAATGAAAATCATCTATTAAGATGCAATTGTTTTGTGTGAGACATTTATGTCATTACAGATTGTATTAGAAAAAGGTTTTCTTACATTTAGAAACTGGGATGATAAAAAAAATAAATGATAACCCTTAATATAACCCTTTGTATGGGATAATATCGTAATGTTTTTGTAAGGAATAGAATATCTAGTTCCCCTAAAAATATATCTCCATCTAGATATGACAAGTATTAGTGGTTCCTGAGTTTATCTACCTAGGGGTAATAACTATAAGAAATATGCATCAGGATTGACTTTAGAGTTACCTGATACACAATAATGGTCCTTACTACTCACCTGGTTTCACACTCCCAGGGATATCAATCGGTTAATTCACATTTTCTCTATGAGACATCATAAAGGATTTAAATATAAGAATAAAATGAATAACCTATGTCAAACCTAAGTTTTCATATATGTAAAATAATGTGTCGGGATTTATAAATATTATAATTTATTTTTCATGATTATTTGGTTTCCCACTATGAATACTATTTCTAACACTATTATTTTTTATTTCAATCGGTTTTTAGAAATTGAAGGAATCATTTTAATACTATATATAATGGAAAATTCAATTATTTTCCTAAGTATCAAACAAAATTTATGGGGCTTTGAATACAAAAACTTATTACTAAGCTCATATATCATTCTCAATTTATGATTCATGGTGAACTTCTAAAAGATAAATGGAGGAAAAAATATTTTATTTTTTATTCATTAGGAAACATCTGCATTATTTTAATGGTTCTATTAATCCTATCATTTTGGAGAAATGGATCGATACCATTGAAAATATATTTGTTGTTCTCTAGTGTTTAGAGTCTGAAAATTTAATTTTTGTTTTCTATAGTATAGAAGGAGAAGTGGATCAATGGTGGAATATTTTTAAGAATATGAGTAAACAAGATAAAATTGACTCCATGGAATAGGATGAGTTTAAGAATATATTTTTAAATAAGTATTTTCCTTGTATTCATCACAAGAAATTTGAGAAATAATTACTAGATATAAATATGAGGGATAATGAATATTTTTGTACCTAGGTGGTGAATTTTTAAAAACTTTTGAGGTACACTTATGGTATTATCATCCAACCTGAAATTAAGTTTGACTGATTATTTAGTGGATCAAAACTAATTTATTGAATGGTGTTGTCCATAAAGGGACTTCAGTAGCTATGAATAAATCATATGTTGTTCTATCAATGTAGAAATAGAGATTTGGGTTACCCATAAATTGAATAGTTTTTATGTGATAAGAATTATGGAATTCAATGGTAAATTTAAAACCTAAGGGGAAAATAAGGTGATATTTATTTTATTCTCAAATTTTGGAAGGAAACATGAAGGAAATATTTATAAGGTGACTCATAATTGTTTTAGGTGTTTAATGGAAGGTCATCAGGAAATCAATTTCCAATGTGATGGGAAGAAGTTAGCTAATGACGATAATGGAGGGAAATCCTCACAGAATGCACCACCCACACTACAATGATTCAAGTGAAATAAGTTTGAAAATTATACAAATGAGTGGACTAATCGAAGAGATAATGTGAATAATAAGACACAATAACCTAAAAAGTCAAAAGAAAAATTGAAATATTATACAATCATAGCAGATTAAGGGAATTATTATAATCAGTGCACACATATCTTCAACTGTATAGTTTTGAATTTCATTCTTGATTTTGTGTTAATGAGACCTATGAAAATATTATTTTTTATCCTTAAGTGAAATTTAATGATTCTAAGTATTGATTATCTCCCTCTATATAGAATTTAGAATCATGAAATCAGTTTTTTTATTCTACCCTTGAAAGGATTAACAAAATTATCCAATGGAAATTTTTTTGTTTAAGATAATAACTTATTTAAGGACTAATGGGTGAATTATCTATTATAACTGTATATGTCTCCAAATAATATTAACTTAAGAGTAATGGATAATATCATGGGCTTAATATTTAAAGGATAATCACATGTTCAAAGTCTTTGACACCACTTTTTAGGTATTATGTAATGGTATTTTGTCAATATTATGGATATTTGGGGAATTATTTGGGGTAATACAACCCTTTGGTTTTGAATATGTTTTAGTGGAAAAGTTAATTGAGTAGGAATGACTTACATTTTGTGGTCATAAGACTAATTGTATTTTTAACATTTAGGGTTTATCATATCTTTTTTGTTGATGTATTAAGGGGTTATTAAAATTTGGAGACATTTTAGGAATTGTATTAAAAAATTGGAAATAATACCCCACATGTAGGGAAAAAAAATTCATATTCTGTATGGTTATATGTCACTAACCCACTACCAAAGGATTAAAAGGGTATTATTTCAACCACTAGACAGCATGAAATAGTACTTTTGGTGGAAAAACATAAAGAAATATATTATTGACTATGTATCTTAGGGTTGTGCATGTTGGTAAGTTAAGGTTGAGAGATAATGTTCTAAAAGGATGATACTGCCATTATCCCTTCCAAGATGGAATTTGGAAAACATCACCTTGTATTTTTATTCATTGGAATTCCCAAAAAAATCTAAAGGTAATAATGACATATGAGTTGAATTTGATCACCTTACAATGTTAGAACATGTCATCACTATCAAAAAATATTTTTTTATGGATCAGCTCTCCGGTATATGTTGGATCAATAGTGATGGAAATAAATAGTATAAGAGAGAATAGTCACTTAAAAAAGTTATCATAAATTAATCAAAGTTATAAAATAATGATATACAATGAGAGTTGTGTTCTTGAAATGAAGTGTTTTATCAATAAAAAATAATGAATACCAACATTTATAGTGGTTCAGATAACCCATATCCTAATCCACTCTTCAAACTTTTCTACTCCACGAGAATATTAGCACCCACTATGAACCTCAATATTAAAGGTGTGGGAAGGAACAACCCAATCATTTTATAAGAGACTAAACATAGTGTGTTATCTGAATTTTGATCAAGGGTCACAAATTAGCCTTTAATTTTAGTGGTGGAAAAACAAGATAAGGCATAACTTCCATTTTATTTGGAAAGTACTAAACCAGACTCAAATAATTACAAACATAATAAATAGAAGCTAACATGATGAAAAAAATAAAAAGAAACCATAATATGATCAAATGATGTTGGAGATGAGCGATCTTGTTGATCATTTATAACATTATTAAAATAAGTTCAAACATCTATGTTCTTCTATAGTCACATTCATGTACCTGAAGTAATAGAATATTCTTGATCATATGAGAGGAGAAAGAATTATTTCATTTTTGTTTGTCAAAAGATCTTAATGAATGTTTTCATATCCGTTGATGAAATCTCTATTGAATTAATCTTTCTTCATTAAAACAAATATCTTTGTAGAGAATCTATATAACCAATATTTGGATTCCCTAACTTATCTGATAATAAAAATAAAATATAATTTTTACTTTTGTTTGAAAAATATGCATTAAATAATAAATATCATTCATGTTCTTTTTTTAATTATGAAATAATAGTATAGAAATTTTAATATTTTATATAGAACAAATATATATAATTCATATATATATAATAGTTAAAATAAAATGAAAAAACATATGGTTTATTAAAAAAATTAATATATCATAAAACAGAGCATCATAAGAATATATATAATACATGCATATATTTACAACACATATTCTCAAAATAATTTTTAAGAACCGGGAAATTGTGTTGTAGTATTATATAGTACAACAATAATTAAAAAAATTATTTCAATTTTAGAATTTAAAATAATACCAAAAAACATTTAGGAAAAAAATTCAAGGAATGTGATATGAAAATGAAAATACATGGCATTATAAAATGATGTACCATCATAATATACCATTTGATAATATATAACATTTTGTATTTATCATTTAGTGTTATCTATCTTTTTCATCACATGTAGACCCATTCATATAAAAATTAGCTACGACCTCAATGCGATATCTATGACCAACTTCATGTGATCCTCCAAGAATTATCATGTGGAACATATACATGGAATTGCTCGGCCTCCTAGTAGGCTCATTAGTCCATAAATTCCATGGGTTTGACCCTCGGGTCCCCTATATGTGGTTTATGGGCTGGCCTGATAATCTTTCATTGGTTGGACAATTTTTTAAACTAAATCAAGCATTAAATACTAAAATATATATACAAAATAAAAAATTTATACATAAAAATCTATTACAGTTTCAATTAAATAAAAAAATTATACTTACAAAACAAAATAAATTTAATAAATGTTATGGAATTATTGTTTTTAAAAAAAAATTATTAGAACACTATTTTAATGTATTAAAACAAATTTCAAACCTCAAAAAACATGAAACTCTTTTTAAATTACCAAAAAAACATTTATTAAATTTTAAAAAATATTCCCCCCTTTTTAAAATTTATCAAAATGTATTTCAAATCATTTTTTCCACATTTTCTTTCTTTTCAAAAGTAGAAAAATCATGATTTATGAGAGCATAAATTCTTGAATAAAATAACATTTATTTATAGTAATCATTTAAATAGAACCAAGATCATTTTTATCAAATCAGTAAATATACTAAATAGAAATTTCATGCTTACAAAATTCCCAATTCAAATATTATTTTCTCTAATTTAACAAAATATAAGGGTTCAATGTAAATTTCAACCAACAGTTTTTTCAGGGGAAATAATTGTAAACAAATATCATCTTTATTTTCATGATCCTTGATAAAATGATATCAAACTTATTTTTATTTTTTTTGACAATGATTTAGTGTTTTTTTATAAATTGAAATAGTTCTTGAATTTTCATATAAAATTGGAGTATATCAAAGTAAATATTAAAATCATATAGTTTTTATTTAATCTAAATAAAATGTGAATTGAAACTAGAAGAAGAAACATATTCATCCTAATATATTGATACGTATAATATTATTTTTCTTATAACTCTATGAATTTAAAATTTTACCTAAAAATGACACATACCTCTTGTACATCTCTGGTAAATTGTACAGCCTCCAAAATCAGAATTAGTGTAAGATAGTAAATCAAAACATTTATCCTTATAATAGAATAATATAATAAAAATATTAACATTGATATATCTAATTACTCTCTTAACATCATTAATGTGACTTTATTTTGGGTTATACTAAAATATACCACACTAATAGACTATGAAAATTATGTCTGCTATAGATGCAGTGAGATATAATAAAAGTCTTATCATGACTCTATACAGTTTAATATCAATTGAAATCTAGACTCATCAAAGTCCAATTCTGAATTAGTTCTCATTGGTTCATTTAAAGTCATACTCGATTCAATCCCACACCATTTAAAAATTTCTATAGCGAATTTAGATTGATTTAAAAAATAACATCATTTATTTCATTAAATTTTAAACAAAGGAAAATTTTATTTTTCCCATTAAAACCATGTCGAATTCATCTATTATGAGTTTATAAAAATCATTTCACAATAAATCATTTGTTAATACAAATATTATTTCATTATCATAAATATATATAAGTAGTGTATCATTTGAAAATCTCTTTATAAATATGGTAGGATCAACCTTATCTTTAGGAAAATATGTTTTAATTAGAAAAAAAAGATTTAATCTTTCATACCATGATTTTGGATCACGCTTAAAACAATATAAAGATTTATTATATTTAAAAACCTGATTTTTAAATTTATTATTTTCAAATGTATGGGGGTTTTTTAAAATAAACTTCCACACAAATTATTCCACTTTTAGAATAAAATTTTTACACCTATTTGAAATAATTGGATATTTTTAAAACAAGAATAGGATAATATAATTATAATTTATTTCATCCTAACAATATGAGAAAAAGAATCAAAAAATTATATTCCCTATTCCTAGGAATAATCTTTAGAAAATAGTCTAGATTTATGTTTAACTATGTTTCCGTCATCATTAAGATTATTTTTAAAAATCTATAGATTTTTTATGATGAGTTTATCTTTCCTTAATTCAGCTAAATTTTTTACTCTATTTCTTTCAAATTGAATTAATTTATCATGTATCAAATTAATCCAATTTGAATTAATTAAATCATTATTAATATTTATAGGAACATAATCAACAATAAAAGAAGAGTTTTCCGAATAATGTAAAATAGATGTTCTAGTCTGTATACCAGATTCTATATTTCTAATTATTTTTTCAATTGGATGATAATTATGTGTTTTCCATTAATTATGAAATATTTTATGAGAGATATTATTCCCCTAAACTGATGAATTCTCATTATCTTGGTAATTATCCTCACCAAAATTAAATTCCCTATATTCATATTTATATTTTTTTTAATTAGAATCTTTCTTTTTAGAATTATTTAGATTAAACATATTATACAAAGACACCTCCACAATTAAATTTTTATTATTGAAAACATTATAAGGATTTATATAATTTGAACATCCCAAAAATATTCATTCATCAAATTTATAATCGAACTTATATAAATTGTATTTTTTATTTAAGATAAATAATTTATAGTTAAATAACCAAAAATATCCTACATTTGGTTTCAACCCTTTAAACAAATCATAAGTTTTCTTATTTCATGTTAGTCTAACAAAAACTCTATAGAAAACATGTAAATCTGTATTAACTTCTTCATCCCAAAATAATTTAGGTGCACCAAATTATGTTAGCATTGAAATGGACATTCTTGAATATACCTTTTATTTATTTATACAACCCCGTTTTTTGTGATTTCCTAGGGGGTGAAATGAATTTTTTATATCCATTTACTTAAAAAAAATTATCAAATTTTAATTTAACACATTCACTGCTACCTTTTATCTGACCTTTATAGTCTTCTCCAAATGTATTAAGGCCACCATCACATGAATTAAAGGACATAAATTGGGTATATAACCTATCATATTTCTGAAGTATACACTATCTAAATACCATGATTATTTGATACTTATAATGTAAATTTATAGAAATTAAAAAATTTAGATAGACTATTATAGTATCTATGCTAACTTGGGTGTAATTTTATTATTAGCAGAAAATTTTGGACCCAATTTTATTTAATGTATTTATTATTTTTCTATTTAGAAAATAAATCTCTATAAATTAATGTTCTAGTATGTCCAAATTATTATGTAAATCTTAGTGAACACTCAATATCCAAATTTCCTTTAATACAATATTTAAAATAGGTTCCATAGTAAATACTTCCTTTTTGGATTTTGACAATGTTAGTAATTTATATACTTGGTGATAAACTGTTATAACCAAACCCATTCTTATTTATGATGAGTTTCATCAATGAAAATATTTTATCATATTTTTCTTTAACATTAAAAAATTTAGACAAATTCTCTTTAATATTGAAATGTTTATTTTTCAAATTCATATTACCTTTTTAAATAGACTCGAAATATATAAAAAACTTTCTATTAGATCCATAATATGTATTTGTTAATTTGTTATTTTTTCTTATATTTCTTATAATTTTTTTCCACTTTTGTTAAATAATCCAGAATTAAATTAAATATTTTTTCTTGATCTTTTTCATTCACTGTGTATAATTTTCTTACACTTTCATTTTCCACTTTAATATTTAACAACTCATATTCATAATTCTACTAATATTTATCATTCTTGAAAATATATATTTTCATATTATCAATTTCACCTTATATTTTATAGTTTTATTTAATCAAATAAAAAAAATTATTTTTAGGCTAGTTTTCTTTTTAATTATCTCAACTTAAAAATTTCTTAATTATTCACTTTCATTAAGTAGTTTTTTAACTTTTGAATTCATAGATTCAGAATCAAAACATGAATCCAAAACAATTTAATTTGAATGTTCAGATAAAGTATTATGGTCTATATTGGTAGGAGTAATGTATTAAGATAAAATAGAATCAGTTACCTCACATTATACACCCATAATAGATATGTTCCTTGCCTCATTTTCACTTCCAGAATAACTACTTGTATCAGAATTGTTTGAGTATTCCCAACCTTCAAATAATGAATTCTTTTCTTTCCTCATATTTTCTTTTTTACTTCTTTGGATTTTTGAGTTTGGGGAAGTCTGCTCTAATGATCCCCATATTCCTAGAATCATAACATTTTAATTTTAAAACATTATTATTGTAATTGGAATTATGTTTCCTATAGTAATTTTTGAAATTTCTTATGAACTATCTATTTACATATTTGTTTTCCATGAACCTTGAAAACATCTTTCAAAATTGAGTCATCTCTTTATCACTTTCCTAGACTTTATATTTCGTATTTTTAGATATTTCACTAAAATTAGTCTAAAAATATATAAATTTCCACTTTGTAGTATCCTCATAAGCAATGTTTTTAAAATCTAACTCATACTACAATAGTTATCCAATTCGTTCATCAAATGCATCCTCCTCGAAATTATTACTCTCATTGATGGACTCATTTTTTCCATTCCATATTTTTGGAAGATCTCCTAGTCCCCTTTTAAGTTTAGTTGTTTTTTATAAAACTTCTTCATAAAAACTATTTTATTTTTTTATACTTGTAAACTGATGGAACATCTAGTTTACTGATTATTTATCTCTTATATTGAGTTAATTGTATTTTACTCAGAGCATTCTTTATTTGGTTCTCTTGATCTTGTGATTAAAATAGTGAGTCATTTGAATTATTCTCAATATATTGTGGCATGTCTTACAAGATTTGATATATCTATTAACACTTCTACTTATTGCACAATACAAAATATTTTTGACATTATAATTAAAAATGAACCTAGTTATAGAATTACCTATAAGTTTATTCAGATCAACATTGGGTAACTCATATGTCTTATCTATGATAATTCAGTGATCCATACTTAACCATTTTAGGAAGGCATCCATTATGTCTTGCTAGTAGATGTAGTCACTTCCATCGAAGAATAGTGGTTTTGTGTAAACTGTCTATTTTTTTCAAGGGAACATTCCATCTTAAAATAAACTTTTCTTTTCCTTAGAATGATAGGTCTAGCATATCATGTTAGCATAGAATTCAACATAAAAAAAAAGAAACAATCACATATTCTAAAAATAATTTTAAGGAATAATATCAAATTATTCCAAATTTTTGTTATTATATTAAAATGATTATAGATTAAACCTATCTTTTATGTATATTCCTACACTCTAATACCAAATTTTGGATGGATAGAAATGTGAATAAATACTAGAGAGGTTGAATATTAATTTAAAAAATATTATTATAAATCAATTTGATTTTATAAAATAATGATCTATAGTGAGTGATGTGTTATTGAATTTATTTGATGTTGAAATAATAATACATAACACAAATATTAATTGTATTTTGGATAACTAAGATCCTAGTCCACTCTTAAACCTTCTCTACTCCATGAGAATATTATTACCCACTATGAACCTCACCTTGAAAGGTGTATGAACCTATTATGGAATATTCTTTTACAAATACCTTAAGTCACAACCCCTTATTTTTAAAAGTGACTAAACCTAGTATATGACATAAATTTTGTTTTGGAGTCATAACCCAGAATTCTTTTTTGTTGGTGGAAAAACCAGACAATGAAAGACTTTATTTTCATTATGAAAAAAATAAACCAAACTTGAACAATTAAAAAATAAATAAATAAAAGGTAACATAATGAAAAAAATACAATAAAACCATAAGATGATAAAATAAAGTCAAATATGATGAAGCTCAGTGATTTTTTATTAATTTAATGGAATAAGTTTGAACATTGATGTTCTTATATGATCATAGTCATGGAATAGAAGTCACATAATTTTATTGATCGTGTGAGAGCTGTAAGAATTATGTCATAGTTGGATGTCAAAGGATCTGAATGAATGTTTTTATATACCTTATAAAAAAAATATAGTGAATTAATCTTTCATAATTTGGAAAAATATCATCTCAGAGCATCAACATAACCAATAGCTGGATAGAACAAGTTAGTGTATAATAAAAATATAATATAACAATTTCCTTTGTTTGTAAAAGATGTTTTGAATAAGAAATAGCATTCATGCAATTTATTTAATCATGAAATAATAGTATAAAACATATAATATTATAATTATAACAAAAAAATAAAATACATTAGTCTAAAACAATTCAAAAAAAGATAATATACTTCCAATTAATTAAAAAATTGAAAATTTCATAAAATAGAGTATCATAAGAATATATATACTGCATGTATATATGTACAGTGCATATTCTAAAAATAATTTTTTTCATAACCATGTAATTATATTTGTTGAAAAATATAATAAAACAGTAATTTAAGATAATTTATTTTAGTTTAGGTATTTAAAATAATACCAAAAATATTTTTAGGAGAAAATTTTCAACTGATTCTATATAAAAAAATAAAATATCTGAAGGTAGTTGACGAGATACTGTTACATGTTACATTTTCATAAGATATACCATTCAGTATGATCTATCTTTTTGTATTTTCTACCATTATTATTACATGATACTTTGATCTACCATTAAATAACATAGGAACTACCATTAGAAAGGATCTACTGTTAAAAAATTGATCTATCATTGTAATTTGATCTACCAATAGAAATATATCATTTCATGGGGTCCAATGGTATATGGATATTCTATTGGTGTATTTATTTATATGAATCATCTGATGGTTTCTAGGGGTAGATAAATATACCATTGATGCATGGAGATGCAACTGTGAAGAATGTTGATTCCATGTCTTTTTGAAATAGTAGGAGATCTATTGTTGTAACCTTAGGTTGTTATCATTGATACATGGATCTACCACTGAAGCATCTTGATCATCCAATCCAGTACGACCTACCATTTTAGCATTAATCATTCATTTAGGTTTACACCATTTTTTCCACTAAGAAAGGATTTGATCTACTCTCTGAATGAAAACTGTTGATAACATTGGTTGAATCGTCAATCATTAATGGCAATCTACCATCACTTAACTATGATGTATCACAAAATTATCCATTTGAGATTTTATTTATAAATATGGTATTTGAAACCCGAAATACCAATGAAAATTATCAACTAATATGAAACCACATCAGAATAATTTTTTTAGTATTTTCGAGTTACATATGATCATAGTAAATATTTTATAATTCCAAAACAATCATGGTTCAGTCATTTCTTATTAATCCTAAAGCTTCGGTATACAAGAACTCTTTGCAGAAGCTATTTAAATAACTATAGAAAAAAGATGATAAGAAGTGTGTGTAGTACAAATACTGGATATTTTATCTTATGGTGCTCATTTTATTCGTGTAATATTAATCAGATGAACAATGTCCACTGCTCGCATGTCCCACATAGGATCTCTATGTGTGAATGCCTATAGTATATCATAAAAATATTCTGATAGAACTGTCGAGCTACCAGTGGGGGGTCAACACCCGCACACCCATTCATACATACATGGGATTTTCCCTAGCATGTTATCTTGGCCCAGAATCATGCTCTCCATTAGGATCACTCCTATAGGCCTTATACATGGGCTAAATCTACCTCTTTGTGGGAGCATTGGGTCAGACCTTCCATGGGGTTAACCTGTGGGTCCTTATATGTGGTTTATGGGATTTCATAATAAGATATTATTGGATATCCTATCTACTAAACTAAATCCACCACGAAATACTATTATATATATAAGATAAAATTAATACCCAAAATTTTAATACATTTTCAATTAAACAAAATAATAACTATTTTTATTAAAATCAATTTAATAAATGTGAAAAAAATTTAATTTATCAAAACTATTATAAAAACAAAAGTGATAAAGTTTTAAAAAAATACAAAATATAATATGATATACCTTAAATAAGTGGTAAGATTTCATGTAGTACCACATTCTATCAAGTTTTATTATAATCTCATGTTTAACTCAACGTTATAGTGAAGTCTTCACCAAGATCTTGATATATAGTTGAGTTTCAGCAATGTGTATTATCCTTAGATAGATAGTCTGCAAGAGACAATAATTCAAACCCTAGTGGATATTCTAAGATCATGTTCTATGGATTTACCTGGTATTTTGGATCTACATCTTCCTCTATTTATGTTTCCATATAATAAGATATTTCACTCAAGCATTCAAATTTTTTCTTATAAATCCCATTATGAAAGGAAGTGTAAAAATCCAATGTATAGGGTATAATTTAGAGAAATAAAGTTATTCATATTATAGATGGATGAATAAATGGTAAATAATGATATTTCCATTCAGAAACACATAAGGGTAGCACAATGTCAGCAAACAATTTAGGCTGATGATCATCAACGCCATCTGGAATTTAAAGTTAGTGAGAAGGTGTTTCTATGAATTTCTCCACTGAAGAAGGTAATAAGATTTATAAAGAAGTAAAAACTAACCCATATGTATTTCAATCCCTTTGAAATTATTGATCATATTTGGACAGTATCTTATAACTTAGTTTTTCAACCAAACCACACTTGTGTTCATGATGTTTTCCATGTATCTCTCCTAAGCAAGTACATACCAAATTCATCATGTGTATTTAACTCATAGTTCATATCATTGGATCATGATATTTCTTATGAGAATAAAACTATGGATATTCTAGTTCATACAATGAAATTTTCACCAAACAAGAACACTCACATTGTCATTTATTTTTCTAAAACCACCATCTTGATGAAGCTATGTGGGAACATGAGGTTATAATGAGGAAAAAGTATCCTCATTTTTTTATGAAAGTAAATAATTTTGAATGTGAAAGAAATATTAATGGGGTTATAATGTAAAACCCTAATATTTTATGAATTTTTTTCAAATAAATATAATTTCTACGATATATTGAATTGCAGGCAACACTGAGTTTTAACCAATTGCAACATTCTAATAAAATATTATTATTTAATATGATACTTATTGCCTAACTATTGGAATGACATTTATATATTGGATTAACTAAATTGTAAAAATATATGTTTTATTCATATATAAAATGAATTCTATGGTTACCAATTGAGTAGAAATGAAAATAAAAAAGCACTTGAAAATAATGAAAATATTTAAAAAAAACATTTTTATGCACATAAATATGTTTTAACTAAATAGATAAAATTTGGAGAATTTTTTTAATAAAATTTATATATTATATATTCAATAAAAAAATTTAACATTCATATTATATTTCTTTGGACTAAGATATGAATAAATCCAATTTTATGCTTTAAAAAAATATTTTTCTAATAATGTCGTTTTGTCACATTTTTGTGCGCCAATATTAAAATTTATTTTTTCCACATTTATAAAAAATATTTTTGAAGATGAAATAAATTTTTTAAATCATCATTTTAAAATTATCTTGGAGTTATTTTTTATGACTTTCTACAATGTTACATTTTTTAATAAATAGTGAATAATTCTGGTTTTTATTAAAAACTACATTTTCATTCAAAAAAATTAGTAGTTAAATTTTTTTAATACGGTTTTAAATATAAAATTAGTACTATTATATATATATTATTAAAATTTAGGTTATTTTAATCAATTTAATACATAATTTTGGTATAAATAATTTTTAAACATTTTAAAAGTCTCTCTTTGGAAAACTAGTTTTTTATCACGTCAACAATTTTAATTTTAAATTACGTTTTTTCACCTATGAGAATATAATTTTGAAAAAATAGATTAAATATTTTTTAATAATATAAATTAATATAATAAAATAATTGAAATATAATTTTTTTCAAAATTAATAGTATAAATAGTTAAAAAAATTACCATGGTTAAAGATAAAATATGTTTATCATTGATTAAACTAAATAGATAAGGGTAAGATTTCCATCCAAACAGTTATGAATACTATTTAATGGACATATCTAAAAATTATCCTTCTAAAGATATAATATTTAGTCCTTTTGAATATTTTTTCATGTGATTGATATTATCGTTTAGGATTCTTTTGGGATGTTCACATGTATTTTCCAAGTGGATTCTTTTCCCCACTTATAAAGGGGACTCTCCTCACATATCCTCACCACACTCCATGATCCTTTTGGATTTTCCAATACCTACCAAAAAAACTTCTTTACTTATCTACCCACTTTCTAGAGGCTTTGTTTTTATTATAAATCCCTCCTATGAAGACTTTAGATAAAAACGTAATGAGGCTCTCTAAAGAAGAGGTATAACTCTCAACCATGCATTATAATTTTATTTCTTCTTCCAACTCCTTAAAATATTAATAAACTATTATGAAATAATATTAAAAGTATATAGCATATACTTAAATGTTTTTATGTTCATTTAATAACATATATATGTATCCTCTTCCATTAAAAGGGAAACGAAATCGTTGATCCTATGTATTGAAGACTAATGTCTCGTGAATTGGTGTAATTCCATTTCTATAACCACATATCGTGTAATTATGTAATGATAAATAATATATATATATATATATATATATTATTTTATCATAATTATTCTTTAGTAATCAATATATCACATATTCCCACTTACATTCCATCATGTGGGGATACGATAACGTCACTCGTGTGTATAAAGGACTATCACCTCACAAAGCGATGTGATATGTTTTTCATTTTTAAATTATATAGAAGGTGATAAGGATAAAGTTAATGAAAATATATGTTATATTTGAAATAAAAATGATTATTTTAAACTATTATCTTATTCGCATTGCTTTCATTTCATATATCGAGAAAATGTAGACAGTTTTTAAAAGTACACATGGCTTGCCATCTCCCTGAATCATGTAAATGATTTTCTATATATAACATCAATGGATTACAATAAATAAATATTTTGGGATTATATATTATAATTTTATCATTTTTAACATTCTTTTTATTATTTAACTAGGATCAATGCAAAATACCAATAATACCAAATCAAAACCTACATGAAAAAACAAAACGTTATTACCCAAAACAAAATTTTAATAAAGAATTATTAATAAAATCTCCATAAACGGTCATAATTAAATAATATATAGATTAATATATATAATTATTTTATATAATTTATGTTTAATATACATATATGTTTTATAAATAATATTTGAACATGTGCGAAGGAAATTGATACAGAAGGTAATGGATTTTTGTCTCAATATGTCTTCTTTGGGAAATACGTTATGTTATGAACATATCTTATTTTATGAGGTTTATATACAGCCCCATTGACATGTAATATGATGAATTTATTTATTATAATGAAATTTTAATTTTTATTTAATTTTATTTCTTCATGTTTCTTATGATTCAAAAGTTACCAATGTGGTAAGGGTTTTATGATACAATCTCAATGTTTATAAAGGCATTTTATGTTAATGATTATGATAATGAAATATTATGATTTACCTCGCAATATCATAATTTATTTTTCTTCTCCTATGGTTATTTATATAAAATTCATTTTTACCTTTATTTTCCTCTATTTATGTACTCAAGATTCCAAAAGAATGTTTTTAAAGAGTATAATCTTTATTTTTATCTTTTATCAAAATCCATTTTTCTTCCATATCCATGTTTTTTATAAATATATAAAATGTTTTAAAATTATCCAAAGTTTTTATTAAAGGTATTTTTATCCATGTTTTACTTTTTAAAACGTTTTTTAAATGGAATCTTTAGGTGTTTTCTAAACAAGGCGTGTTTGTATTTTACTAAAAAATGTGAAAATAATCAATGTTTTAACATGTACAGCTTGAATAAGATTTCCTATGTCATGTAAAATCAATTTTTTAAGGATTCTGTTATATGTTTCAAAGGTTATTTTCAAATAAAATTATTTTGATAATATTTTGTAAACTTCTATGTCACGACCCAACTCATGTTGGGGATTGAGCCATAACTACCCCAAGATCACCCTCATAGGCTGGGGTGGGCTTAAGCATCTAAGGAATAACTAAATTGGGGATTCCTTTTAATAAGAACCTAAAAAAGAACACACACACAACCATATCGATGAGAAAGTTCAAAGGGAAAATATAAAATATGTGACACAACTATAAGGCAACCAAACATGCCTAAACCTCTATATAGTATAAAACTATGGTAGTGTAAAATTAAAATTAAAGGGTGAAAATAAATTCCAATCAATAAATATGTCTCAACCTGATGGAAAAGTGGAAATGTAAATTATTGAGAGAGCTTAGCTCCTCAATCCCAAAATAAAACCACCATGCACAGTCCAAGCACCTAGTGTCCCTATGTTCATCTATAGTCATGGTTAACTTATTTTTCATATCATGAGACATGACACGTGTAGTAAAAACCCATATATGGGTGAGTATATACATACACAGTAACACTCCACAAAATCTAAAGTGGTAGAGCGGTATGAGATACAATATGAAATAAAGATAGTAGATATCTCAAGGTATAGTAAATGTGTAAAGCTCAACCCAAAAAAGATTGAAAGTAAGATCATCCCTGCATAAGGGGATAAAAATGTTAAGTAAATGAACTACCCATCGAGTCTTATCCACCTATAGCTAGAGTGTAGACTCATCTAACCATGATAAGATTAACATGGAAAGCATGTGCCATATCAAATGCTTATTCTCCTCACTTGGAAGAGGAGTATCCAAATCCAATGTTTGGATAGAAAATAATATATATATATATATATATATATATATACATATATATTCTCAATCAAAGAAACCCAGATGAGGGAATAAGGGTATATCCATATCACATCCCATCCCAAGAGAGATAGTATCTAATACTTTTAAATTTTCATCAATGATGCCCAATATCTCACACATTTTCCCAAAAATAATCATACATGTCTATACACACCTCATCACTATGTCACACAGCTAAGTAGAACTAAACTTGAAGTAAAGGACATAATCCCTAGTGCATCAAGGGGGTTCCACTCTAATGGTGGTGAGGACCCACTGCCTAGCTCAACTAGAGGGTACCACTCAGAAGACATTGAGGACCCACTACCTATCTCAAATGGAGGGTACCACTGAGAAGACATTGAGGACCCACTCCCATCTCATTTGGATGGTACCACTAAGAAGACATCGGGGACCCACTACCCAGATCAATTAGAGGGTACCACTTAGAAGATGTCGAAGTTTCACTTCCCAGATCAACTGGAGGCTACCACTCAGAAGTTCACTGGCGATATCAACAGATCATTGTCGTCATCGAGTGTCACCTAAAAAGGGTTCATGATCAGTACATTTCACATCGTATCTTGAAATCCAAAACCTATGGAATCTTCACATTCTGTGTGGAAAAAACTCTTTATGGGCTACTCATGATCCAACATACGAGTTGAAACAAAGAAGATATGGATTATTGAATTTTCATCAAAAATGAACTAGGGCTACATAGTGTGTGAGGGGACCCACATGGTCTATGGTCCCACTTCAAAGCCTTGTCGTGTACCAGAATAGCACATAGCTCTATTCTACCTAGAATTATACACTTTTTAGGTGAACTACATGGAATTTCTAGTCTAATTAAGACTAGGGTCTTGTCTCTTCTCACCGTTTCCATTTAAAAGACCTCATTTCCATGTACTGGACCCCGTTTCTGGGTACTTTTAGTACAAAACATGTTGATCCACACTAGGTACCACCCATGTGATTTGGTCATATCTTTGTACTAAACACATGGTGTATTCTCGGCCATGTGGTATATCATGTGAATCACTCACATAGATAAGGTGGTACATGGTTTTTTTTGGGATTTACATGTTGTTCCATCCTAATAGGATTCCAAAACCCTATTTGTCACCTCTAAGGGCTACTTGCCACGTGTTCACCCCACTACACGGTGTGTAGTCATTTTTTCTTTGGAAATACCAGATCAGATATTCATGCTTGAATTATTCCAAATCTCTTCAGATATGGTTCTTTGTATAGCAAAAAATTTGGTATCTACCCAGAAACCATGGTTCTAGGCCAACCCTTTCCAGAAAACGGTCATTGTTCGTCCATGGGGGTTCTTCATTCATTATGTATAGTACTATGGTTTTCAGATTATTTTTATTGATTTCAAACCACAAAATGAACATCCATAACTTGTAATTATCCCTAATTTATCCCCAATTCATCATTCTATTCTTTATTAGTCTATTCGTTGTAGATCTGGTGGTCCAATCATGCTATGTAGTGCTCGATGATGTTGAATAGAGATCAAGGGGTACAATCGGTTTAGAGCACAAAGAAAATAGAGAGAAATCACCAAAACCAAAACCTTAAACATCATTGGCCAATAATTCTTATCAAATGATAACAAATTGTGAAACTGGGGTTAGGAAACATTTAATATAACAATTAAATATGGCATATAGGCACATGAAATGTCCAAAACTAGTACAGATAAAATAAAAAGGGTAAATTTGATGAATCATTTAATCAAAGGGTGTAAAAACACAAAATAATAATTCCTCCCTCGATTATGGATCAATTTTTGTGGAAGAATGTGTGTTTAAATTATTTTAGAGGAGTTTTTGCATTCGTAGCATCATGATCTGCTCTAATCTATAGTTTTTTCATCATTCCATGATATCCTCCTACAGAAAAAAGGAGGGATATCTTGAAAAAATCCAAGAGTTAAGTGGACAACCATGGGTAGTTTTCCATGGTGATATATTTATAAAATATCAGTTTAGGTTAAACAAAACAATTAATTAAATTAATTTATTTATTTAATTCATAGAACGTATGGCCAATGGGTGAGGGATCTGAATTCCTCGTGAAAAATAATTTTATGATGTGCTTAGGTTAAACGCCACATTTCAGACTCAATGGTGGTATCATATTTTTCATTCGAGTTACCATTTACACTAATAAAAATAGGACCTATAAAAATATTTTTGGCCAAACTGTTGGTATAGGTCACTAATTTTGACATATACCAATGGTTTGGACAAAACCATTGTTATAGGTCACTTATATGGATCTATACCAACATTTTGGCCAAAACCATTGGTATATGTCACTAATTTGTACCTATACCAACGGTTTGGACAAAACAATTGGTATAGCTCCAAAAATCAAATAACCTATACCAATGGTTCTCAAAACTATTGGTATAGTTACACATATTTGTTATGGAATCTTTTTTCAAATAACATTAAATAAATCAAAAGTTAAAATACTTGTGAATATACATACATATATATATATATGTGTGTGTGTGAAATTATGTTCACAAAAATCATGTTAGGTTAGTGGTTAGGGTGTTAGATTATAAACGGGAGATGCTGGGATCAAAACCAAGCAGGTTTTTTTAATTACCTATGCCAACAGTTTTAGGAAACCATTGGTATCGGTTTCTCATATGACCTATACCTCTACCAAACCATCCAAAATCCATCAAAACCATTAGTATAGGTTACACCAAAGGATTGGATACCAATACCAATGGTTCCAAAGTGTTGGTATAGGGTATTTTTCTATTAGTGTTAAGATTTATCACATTTTATTTTAAAATATATGGACATATAATATAAAATATATTAGATATTTTTATTAAATTAATTATGGTCACATCAGGCCTCGAAATTTCATGTAATCTTAGTGTCTAGCTATAGAAAATATATATAAAAATATTTAAAATTATTACAAAAAAATGGGTCTCTAAATTATTCCAACCTTAAAGATTTTCATCTCCAAAAAGAAAAACGAAAGAAAAAACTCACGATACTGATCCCACACATGGATCTTCAGCTCCTAGGAACTCTCTTACACATTTTGGTGCTGAAAATCATACAAAAAAATGGTATGATATGTCCATGTAGGGTCTGCTACTGCCAATCCTTGGTCACCATCAAGAGATACACAAAATTTTCTCTATCCTCGGTGTCTATCTCACACAGTCGATGATGTTTGTGGGGTCATGCAAATATCTCATCAGCTACAACATATGGAATATGTCCTACACCAACTCTTGTTTTTGGGGTAGGGTGAGGTAGTAATAAACCTCCTCAACCCTTTGTATGATCTCGAACGGCTCGATGAACCATGAGTATAACTTACCTCCCTGAATGAAACTCCAAAATCCACATATTGTGGAGTCTCTAAAGAAATTTAGGTCTACCTATTTAATCTCCAATGGCCTATTAAAACAATATTCATAAGATTTATGTTTGCTCTGGGCTATTCTTATCCACTCATAGATGACCTATACATTTTTCATCATCGCCTACACCATCTTTGGTCCCATAAGATATAACATTCCAATAAATTTCCAAAAAATGGGTGACTTGTAGGGTCTCCAATATAGGGACTAAAAAGGATTCATGTTGATGGTAGGGTGGTAGTTCTTCTTGGATGCATACTCCACCAAGGGTAGGTGATCCTCCCATCTCTGGAAGAAGTAAAAAATGCAATCCCTCAACATATCCTCCAACACCAGTATAGTGCGCTCAGTATAACCATCGGTATGAGGGTGAAAGGTTATACTCATTCACATATAAGTCTATAATTACTCTTATATACCTCTCTAAGATCAGGACATAAACCAAAAATCAAGATCTGATACAATCTTTAAGGGCACACCATGAGGGAAAATTAACTCTTGTATGTACAACTGCCCCAAACTCTCCATTGAACTCTTATCTATTAAATCAAGGATGTGTTCCAAATTCATGAGTGGTTAAATAATCACCCATATGGAATCATGTATTATTTCTATACATGTAATACCTATGAAAAAGTCTATGTATATTCCATTTCTTCTCTACTTCGTGATATCAAGGGGCTGCAACAAACTGGTCGAAACATGGTGCTCAACTTTCACCTACGGACAGGTGAGGCACTGAGAGACAAACTCACATATGATTCATCTCATTTTGGACCACCAAAACTATTTATTGAGGTATTTTTACATCATCCTCACACTGGTATGCATAAATAAGGTAAAATTGTGTAACTCATATGTCACCTCCTCCCGCAACATGACCGGAACCATTGTTCTCCCTTGAACAAGGTGACATGATTAACTCTTTCAAAATTTCCATCTGATGAGTCACCTATGGATATATAATCAAGTAACACCTCCTAGTCAATGTATATTTATTGGAACTCACTCACACACTCAAGAAGTGAAGGGTTCAACACCATAGACTATAAAATTTGTATGCTTCTACTTCACCAGGGTTAGTTTTAAGTAGGCCAACTAATATGAATTCTCCAAAACAAATAGAACCTTGGACTTCCTTCTAAGTTAATCTACCCCTAAATTTAACTTCTCAAGAGTAGATACTAACATGATGTCATAGTCCTATAGAAACTTCAATCAATGTTGTTTCCTTGGGTTTAGGTATCTTTATCTTAATACGTACCGGAGACTCTGGTGGTCTGAGTAATCCACAAAGCACTCCCCTTGAATGTAGTGCCCCCATATCCTTAGGATTAAGACTACCATTTCTATATCTAGGTTTTGGGTTGTTTATTTCATCTGATGGGGTCTCAACCGCCTTGACCCATATGTGATAACTACCTACCACTGCATTAACACACAACCAAGCCCAGCTCCTGAGGCATCACAATACACAATGAACTCCACACCCTCCTTAGAAAGTCTCAATGTAAGAGAACTCATCAAAATCATCCTCAACTCCTCAAAGTCCCTTTACATCTAATCATACAAGGTAAAAAAACTCCCTTTCCATGAAAGGGTAGTCAAAGGGGCTGCGATTCTAGAGAATTCATCCACAAACCTCATGTAGTACCCTGTCATATCATGAAAGCTTCACACCTTTGACATGTTCTTTGGTGGATACTGAGAAACCACTACATCAAACATCATTGGCTCCTTGTATAAACCTTGTTAAGAAATGAAATGAACCAAAAATTAAATCTCACTTATCCATAACTAAAACATTGAGAATTTCTAATAAATAATGTGCTCTCAAATAAAATCTAGGATCATCCTAATGTTATCTATATGCTCCTCCTTTGAATCAGAGTAAAAGTGTATGTCGTCAATGAATACTACAAAATATAGTGAAAGTATGGATAGAAAATTTAGTTCATAAAATCCATAAACATGGATGTGTCATTCTTCACACTAAATGGAATCACTAGAAACACATAGTGTCTATAGAGAAATTGGAAGGCCAAATTTAGAATATTAGCATTGTGAACCCTCAAATGGTGGTACTCGGACCTAAGGTCAATCTCCAAGAACCATATTTCACATCACAGCTAGTTAAAGATGTATTAAATTCTTGTAAAGGGGTTCTTGTGTTTTATTGTGCCCTAGTTCAGGAAAAGATAATACACACAAATTCATAATCTCCCATCCACATTTTTTCAAAATAGGAAGTGATATTCCCTTTAGGACAAACTGGGTTAGATGAAACCTTTCTCATGAAGGTCCTCCAACTACAACCATAGCTCCTGGAGCATAATAGGTATCATCTGATATGTCGTAGAATATATCAAAGTGGGACTAGGATGCAAGTTGATGAAAGACTCCATCAACCTCCTTAAAGGTAGTTTGGGAACATTCTTAGGGAATATGTCCATGTGATCCTCTAAAACTGAAGGAACCCATATGGCTGAAGAAATTGTTTCACAAAGGGTTATTCTAACCAACTAATGGATGATGGGTTGTAACCTTCTTATTAAAAACCCACTTTCCCTCCCATGAGATCTCTCTCTCTCTATAAAATAAGAATCTCATCTCATTAATGTGTAGACATCTAACTAATCTGCGGTGACAATAAATATGGGATCAGACCATGGAAAACCAATCCTTACCCAATATGAAATCACAGGGTTCCATGTTGATGACCAAAATTTCCCACATGAACCTCTCTCTTCAAAGAGATAGATCACACTTTCGGCAGATTAATGATACCGAAGATGTGTTCCCTTTAGAAACCTCAAGACAAAGCTGTTGGGATAGCGCCACAACTGGGAGCTATATCCATCGCACCAGGAGTATGAAGATAAAGGAATGAATGTCACTTGTGTATACTAGTAATGAAGAAAGATTATAAAACATGTAGATTATTCCTCAAATAATCTTGTGCACTAGGATATCATAGACATCCAAAGCTTATAGCTGTCTGTGGCCCTGACTACCATCTCCCTGAGCTTGAAGTGGGATTCCATATTTTGGTGGTGGAAGGATCTTATATAAATGTCCACCACCCACAGCTCATACTAATACTCTACCATTTATGCCTCCCTAGGGACCACCATATCCACACTAGGGAGATACTAGGTCACGGTGCTGCCTCTTCTGTGGTATTCCATCAGCTATATGTTTTTACTGATAATCACATTTGGTCAGACAGTCTCAGGTTATGTAACATCTCCCATCACAAGTAAAGAACCACCCCTCTATGGGAAATCCTGGCGCTCTGTGCTTCCTCTGACCATGTGCTGGAGTATGATCATTGAATGGTCTCTTAAATCAAGATCACGGCACCTGATGTCTGCTATCTGCTGGGGACAACTCATCTCTATTACACCCCTACCATCCTGAGCTCTCTAGAGTCCCTATGACATAAATATCTCTTTCAAAAGTGCCTACTCCAGCACCTCAACATAGGTGAGGATAGAAAATCATAAAATGTAGGCTCAGATCTCTCTACAGAGTCCCCACTGAAACATTCATACTTGAATTTATCCATCCCTAATCTTGTCAATAGAATGATGTATAAGGTATTTAAACCTCGTCGCACACTCATCCACTATCATCCATCCCCTCAGTAGCTACAGAATCTCCTAGATCTAGACTGAGAATCATTTTAATGGGAAGTACATTTCATGAAATAGCTACTAAAATTCCAACCTAGAGAGAGTGGACTCCTCATGAATCTGCGTAACAGGGATCCACTAGTGCCCAGCTACTCCATGAAAAAGGATAACAGCCAGTGAAACTACCTGATCTATCAGTTTCTAGATGATGCTAAATATATAGAGCACTAACTCTTTCCAATCCTATGTTGTATAAGGACATTTATCATCATATAACCTCAATGGTGTTTGATTCTGGAACTTGTGGAGTGTGCTAGCCTATGTGAATCCTCATCATTCTCAATTGGTATGATTTCCTACTTGACAGGGGGTGGTTTTTCTACCTACCTTCTTGGAGGAAGGGGATTTTAGGATGGACCCAGAACTGAGGCATCTTGGCTCATCATGTTTTCATCATGATCCGAATCTAGAATCCTGGATGGATGTCATTGCAGAGGCATCTGGAAAGTTATTAAATATTATCATGGTAAGATAAGCATATATATATATATAACAATAATGGCAAGATGAATCATGAATAACTATCAAAGGATCAATCCTATATGATGAATATACCATTAATCCCTATAAAAAAATGTCTTAACACACTGAGTTGAAAACAAGGTAGTCAATGTCTTGGTGAATTGATATGTCAACCATCGCACCACCACCGGATTCCATGGCCTAAGAACCGCACTTGACACACTTTGACATTGTTTCCCAAAACCCAACCAAATACTCTTTAGAGGATACATCCAAACAAGATTCCAAGAAATTAACTTGCTCTAATATTAATTTTTCATGACCTTACCCATGTCGATTCTCAAGACACAACTATTCCAAGACCGCCTCCATAGGCCAGGGGCTGGCGAAAAGCATTGAATTCATAACTAACTCAAGGAGGCCTTTTTTATGTACTTGTACACACACACAACCATCTAAATATAAAATTTCATTGAAAAATAAAAAAGATATGACGTGATTATAATGTAATCCAAAAATTAATGAAACTCTAGATCAAATAAAAGTACAGTAGTGTAAACTGAAAAGTAATCGAGAAAAATACATACCCAAAAAGAAATATGTCCCAACCTGATGGAAAAATAGAAATGTAAATAGCTGAGAGAGTCTATATCTTGAATCCAAAACAACAACCACCATACGCAATCCAAGTACCCTATATCCCTAAGCTATACTATACTCATGGTCAATATTCCTATCGTCTTCATAAGACACGACTTGTGAAGGAAACACAATAAATGGGATAGTATATACCTAACTAGTAGGATTACATGGAAGATAAAGTAGGGGAGTAAGAGTTACAATAGAAAATAAATAAATTATATAGATCAAGGTACAATGAAATAGTATAAATCATCCCAAAAAATAGTGAATGGTAAGCTCATCCTAGAACAAGGGGCCAAACATAGTGACTAGACAAAATACTCATCGAGTATTCATCTCCTATAGTAGTAGAGTAGACTCATCCAATCATGGGATTCTAAACACATAAATCACATGGCATACCCCACTCGTAATTTTCTCTCCTAGAAGGAGAGTATCTATATATATGGTGTGGATTAAAAAGAAGAATATATATATATATATATATGGTCAGTCAAAGAATCTAAAATAATAGATTAAGGGGTTCTTCATCACACATATCATCCCAAGAAGGAGAGTAGTTGATAGATCCAAAATTTCATTAATGATACCCATCATCTCAGGCTCTTCCCAAAAGTAACCATACTACACCTCATCAACATGTTGCATAAATGAGTGGGAATAAACTCTAAGTAGATGACCCATGCACTAGTGCGTCAGGGGGTTCCACTCTAATGGTTTTGAGGACTCACTGCCAAGATCAAATGGATAGCAGCACATGGAAGATGTCGAGGACCCACTAACCATCTCAACTAGAGGGTACCACTAGGAAGCGGATGAGGACCCACTGCCTAGATCACCAAGAGGGAACCACTCTGAAGATGTTGAGGGCTCTCTTCCCAACTCAATTGGAGGGTACTGCCCAAAATACATAGAGGAACCACTTCCCAACTCAACTGTGGGGTACCACTTAGAAGATATCGATGACCCACTACTCATCTCAACTAAAGGGTACCACTAGAAAGGTCACATGTGATCCTTCCTAATGACTTCCATCATCCACCATCACATAATAAGTTTCTATTATTATAAAATTTCAAATCATATCTCTAAATCCAAAAATTATGAAACCATCACGTTCTACACATAAAAACACTCAGTATAGGCTACTCACAGTCCACAATATGAGTTCAAACAATAGAGATACAGATGATTTGTTTTTCCTAAAAATGGAACTATGGGTACATGACATGTGAGGGGACCCACAAGGTGTGTGGTCCTACTTCCCCGCATGATCATGTCCCTGATCCGCACATGGAATTAGACCTTATAGCCATAAATTCCATGAATGTGGAATTCATGGTGTGTCTAGGCTAACCAGGACAGAGTTCATTCTAATCATGCCTCTTTTGGTTGTGTTTGTGTACCAGGCCTCGTGTCCATGTACTTTAGTACATGATGTGTCGATCCACATGGGGTACCGCCCATGTGATATGGTCGTGTCTGGGTATCATACCCATGGTGTGTGTCTATTTGTATTGTCTGTCACATGGCTCACTCACAAAAAAAGGTGGTATGATATATGTTGTGGATATACATGTCGTTCCATCTAGATAGGATTCCAAAATCCATGATCCTTCCACTAAAGGGCTACACATCGTGTGTTCATCCCACTACATGGCATTTTTTTGGGTTTTCTAATGAAATCTCAGATCCAATTTCCCCTCTTTGAACTTTCCATATCGCTTCAAATATGACACTATCTAAGGATGAAAATGGAGGATCTACCCAGAAATCATGGTTCTAGGCCGATGCTTGCTAGAAAATAGTCATTGTTCATCCACAGGGGTTCACCATTTGTTACAAATGACACCACTTTTTATAGATTTGATTTATTGACTTCATGTAACAACACAAAGTTTCATTAATGGAAATCCCTCTTGATCTAATTAAATGTCTCTTTATGTTTATATAAAATGTCAACTTATTTGGTTTTATGTTAAGAATTTTGACCATTTTTAATATAGTTGTTGAACAGTGATCACATGATTAGTATAAATATAGGGCTTTAACAAATCCAATTTACTCAAACAAAAGAAGTGATGGCCTCATCCAGTAGAATTGCTCCATACAAATCCCATTTATCGGAGATCAAAAAAGAGGTGGCATCCTTGGTCTTCGCTCTTGATCAATCCCAATCTGAGCTTTATCATGTCAAGCTCAAATGGGAGCGTCTATGGGAAAAGTGTAAGTTGATAGAAATTACCACTCGAGCGATGTTATCCGAACCACCCCAAGAGTCTGTCACCATCGCACACCTTACCCTTAGGTCTTATGTGGCTGTTTTAAGGGGTTATGTAACAAATAAATAGTACTATGTTCATGTACATTATTATTTTTTTGTATATAAAAATGAATATACTTTCTTGTCATTATTGATACATTGTAAATAGTTTTTAAAGTACAAATAATGTTTTTAGTTATTATTTAATTAAGAATTGTATTTTATTAAATTAATGTATTTTTGAATTAAATAATATTTTAATAAAATATTATTATTATTATTAAATTAATTTTTATTAAATATAAATTATCTTATAATTTTATTAATGCAATTGTAATTTTTATTAAGGTTTGAAAGCCATTTCTGTCAAAACCCGTGAATTTTCGATAAATATCGGTTTTTATATTAAAAGTGAAAATTAAAATATTTAGAAAATTATTTAGATAAAACAAATTTTATTTCTAGAATCAGGACGTCAAAATTATCCAACGGTGAATTTTTCATAATTTTCTGAGACAGTCAAATTTTTGGGTAAAAATTAAATACCTTTTAAATATATAATGTGTTTTATGACATCATAATGACCCAATAGTGATGTAATAAAATACAATAATCTTTATGTTAGTCCAATATATGTTTTACCATTAAAATAATGTTATTTTGGGTTGGTTTGACTTACTTTTCAAAGCATTAATGGACCCCTCAAGACTTATTAAACACCTTGTCTTTTTAAATTAATTTCCATGGGAGTATGACTCACCTCCACATAAGCAACCCTATTATTTTAAGAAGTTAGGACTTTTACCTTATAAAATATTGTTTTCCTATTCCCTTTTCCAAAAACCATGGGCAAAAACCATGGTATGGTTTGTGGTTTGGATTAATTTAATGTAAGGGGACCCAAACCTAAATAATAAAGAATTCTCTCACCTTTCCTATATAAACACACCCAAGATCCCACTTACTCCTCACTCAAAGCCTTTGTAGTTCGTACAACCTCTTCCCTACTCTCTCTATAATCCTCCCAAGGTGCCCCAATCTCCCAAGAAGCCTCTCACAAGCCTCTCTCTAGCCTTTGGAAGCACACTTCCAAGTAAGGGATTTTCTTCCTTTCTCATTTTTTTCCAATTTTCTTTAAGTTGTTTTGCCCTTTTAATTTAAATTATAAATGTTGGGGTATGGTTTCTCAACTCCCTAATACTTACCTATCATTGTTTGAATGATGGGATACCCCTTTATCTCTCATTAAATGCCTCCCATGTACACCCATTACTATGCCGAAATTCCGAAAGGAACTTCTCTCTCCTCATTTACATTCAAGAAATACTTTTGTATCATGAATCTAAATTCCATTACGATTGTTGGGACATGTATATATATGACCCCCTTACTGTAAATTTTATGTATATATGATGAGACACCCCTTTCTTTCTCATCAACCATTTTTATGAATTCCTATATCACGTCGTTACGCTGCCGAAATTGCACTGATTTTCTAAGTCAATGCCATTATGTAGTGAATACCATGCCCATTTCTCCATCAAGGGTATTAAACTTCATGAAAATTTACTTATTGATTATAAATTTTCATTCCACATTCCTTTTTCATGGAATAAATGATTATGTTTTGTGAATCCGTGTTTTATGATCCATGTGGTACACTTATGCATGAAATGAAATGTTTAAGAAGGGTGCGCCCTTATAGTGCTCCAATGCATTGGGTAAAGTATAGTATCATGATACGTCATGTGAAATGAGTGTTGAATCATGCTAATTAAAGTGAAACGAGGGTTTACTCATGCTTCGTGTGCAATGAGGATTTACTCATGCTCCATGTGCAGTGGGCCTTGGCTCATGCTAATTCCATGTTAAGTGTTGTTCCCACATTTCCATGTTATGATTATCATGCTTTATCATGCCTTTATGTTCATGTTTCTCTTGTGCTCTATTTATATGCCTAATGTCTAACATGTATTGTACTCCTCATTTTATTCCATGTGTATTCCCTTACTGGGCTTTATAGCTCACCCTTTTCTTATTCATGTCCTTAGGTTATCCCATGCAATGCTAAGTACGAGGGAATGTAGTGGTCATGTAAAGGAAGTTTTCAATAAAGATGTTGTATTTCATGTTTCAAGTTTTTATGTAATGATCCTAATCCCCAAAGACACTAAAACTTTCGATCTTCTTTGTTGTATCAAGTGTGAAGTTTTATATAATAAATCATGTTTAAGTTTGTAATAAAAGAAGGGTTGTCATAGTTGGTATCAGAAGATGGGTTTAGTTATTTTTGGGATTGGGATTAGAAAACCCTAGTAAAGCCTTAGATACAAGATTAAGTACAATAAATACATCCCTCGGTTTTGGGGAGTATTGAGTAAGTGTGTTATCAAGCAAATACATCCCTGTCTGGATACGATCAGGTAGAGGCGGCTCTGGTACAGATGTATCCTAGGGGTAAAACCCAAAAACACCACTTTGAGCTAGACTCGAACGGGAACTGGGGCACGACAACGGGCCTTGCTGCACTCTTGGTTATGACACTCCTGGGGGATATGATTTGGTAAATTCACAAGCTTAGTATGAACCCTTATGAAGGGAATTAAAAAAATGCCCCTAAGAATATATGTTAGAAAGTAGGTCATGAAAAGCCTAGATTGAAGCCTATAGACTCATGAGTTAAGGAAATAAAAGTTTATTTATAAGTCATAAACTTTTGTCTTTGGATTACCCTTTATGTGTTACCCCTAACTTTCCTTTTATTCCAGCCAATGGCCAGTAATAGGAGGACTCGGGCTAACAACCATTGTGAAGATCAGTGTGATGACTGTACTACTGAGATGCCCAATCCAATGGGACCGGGAATCGTGAACTTTGTCACGCTTCTCTCTCAGCTAACTCAAGTTTTGAATAGAAACACGGGTCAAGAGGAACGTTCAAACCCCCTAAGAAAGAAAAAGTCGTTATCGAGAGCTTCATGAGATAAAGGCCTCCTACTTTTAGTGGATCATATGATCCCACGATCGCTAAACAATGGATCAACTCCATTGAAAATATCTTCTCCATCCTTAAATGTTCTGAACAATAGAAGGTTCTCCTGGCGGCTTATCGTATGGAGGGTGAAGCTGATCAATGGTGGACTTTGATCAAAAATACGAAGCCTGGGGAGGAGATCGAGGCGTTGTAATGGAAGGATTTCCATAATATGTTTTTCAATAAATATTTTCCGCGCACCCTCCGGCTTAAGATGGAAAGGGACTTCCTTTCCCTCAAGCAAAAAGACGAAGAATCTGTTGGAACGTACGAGGAAAACTGCACAAGCCTTGCATGATATGCTTCTGGCTTTGTCGTTACCCCATAATGCAAAGTTGACCGCTTCTTTGGTGGGCTGAAGCCTAGCCTGCGGAAAGCAATGGAGATCCATGACTTCGACAACTATGAGGAAATTGTCTGATGTGCCCTCAAGGTTGAAATGGAGATCAGATAATCACAGGGGTATCATGGGGATAAGAAGTGTAAGGTGGACTTCAATGTTAGTGGCCCAATGGATAAATCCAACGGTGCTAAGAAGATCCAGCACCCCACTTTCCAAAAGTGCAGAAAGAAGCACCCTGGAAATTGCCTTAAGGGGACGAGGAAATGCTTTAGGTGTAGAAGAGAAGGGAACCTAGCTGTTAACTGTCGGAAAGAAAGATTCGCGACCGCGACAGAGGATAGGAACGCTCTGTTAAAACCTCAACACGTTGTTCAATTCTACAAATGAAAAGAACCGGGGCATTTTTCAAATCAGTGCCCTAATACAAGGGTTTTCAGAGGAAACCAACAACCTCCAAGGCAGCAAGGAAGATCTTTTTCCATCACTTCTACCAAAGTGAACCCCGACAACGAAGTGGTGACAGGTACGCTAGTTATTCATTCACGAATAGTGAACTTACTTTTTGATTCAGGTTCTACACATTCTTTTATATCTCGAAAGTTTAGTAGAACAATCCCAGCACCACCACAAATCATGGAATTAAAGATGTCGGTGAGTACGGAAAATGGGGAAATCAGTGCATCCCATGAACATAAGTCCTCCCCTGTTATAATATGTGGATTGAATTTCCCGATGAACCTCTTCATACTCCCTCTAGTGGAATTTGATGAAATTCTTGGCATGGATTGGATTTCCTTATATAGAGCCAACATAAATTGCCGGGAGAGGGAAATCACTCTCCATATGGAGAATCGACCCCAAATTCTTTACAAGTGTAAGGAGGAAGATGAATCTCCTTTAGCTCCATCATCTCAAGCATGGATATTAATTCCCTACAAGCACGCGTATCTAGCTCAGATGATTGAGTCCAAGGAAGAAACCATCCTTGAAGAAATGCCTATTGTGAGGGAATTCGCTGAAGTGTTTCCCGAAGAACTGTCTGGTCTTCCTCCTAGAAGAGATTTTAAATTCTCAGTTGAACTTATACCCAGGGCATTACCAATATCCAAGACTCCATATAGAATGGATGTTGTAGATCTTGAAGAGCTGAAGAAACAACTACAAGAGAATTTGGATAAATGGTTTATACGCCCAAGTGCTTCACCATGGGGTGCACCAGTCCTCTTCGTCAAGAAGAAGGATGGGTCAATGCGGCTTTGCATCGATTATCGTGAACTTAACAAAATCACGATAAAGAATAAGTATCCTCTCCCACGAATTGATGACTTGTTCGATCAGCTGTGTGGAGCACAATAATTCTCCAAGGTGGACTTGTGGTCGGGATATTATCAAGTAAGGGTGAAGAAGGAAGATATCCCCAAGACTGCTTTTCGCACAAGATACAGGCACTATGAATTCATAGTAATGCCTTTAGGACTCACTAATGCTCCATCAATCTTCATGGACTTAATGAATAGATTCTTTAGAGATTACCTAGACAAATTTGTGGTAGTATTTATAGATGATATTCTAATATACTCCAAAACCAAGGAGGATCATGAGGAGAATTTAAGAACTATAATAGAGACTTTGCACAAGGATAAGCTCTATGAAAAGTACAACAAGTGTGAGTTCTGGTTGAAGGAGGTCTCATTCTTGGGCCATATCATCACAAGCAATGGGATATCTGTGGATCCCTCCAAAAAAAATGCAATTGAGGGATGGACGAGGCCAACATCGGTAACGGATATCCGTAGCTTCTTGGGGTTAGCTGGATATTATCGAAGATTTGTGAGAAATTTCTCACGATTGTCCAACCCTCTTACCAAGCTAACTCAAAAGGGAGTAAATTTTTATTAGAGTGATGAATGCGAAGAAAGATTCAAGGAGTTGAAAAGGAAGCTTATCACTGTGCATGTGCTCACTTTACCCACAAGTGGGGAACTTTTATTGTTTTTAGTGATGCTTCAAAGAAGGGATTAGGTTGTGTGCCGATGCAGAATGATAAAGTTATATCTTATGCCTTAAGGCAGTTGAAAATCCATGAGCGAAACTATCCAACGCATGATCTGGAGTTGGCGGTGGTGATCTTTGCCTTGAAAATCTGGTGTCATTATCTCTATGGAGAGAAATGTGAGATATATACTAACCACAAGAGTCTTAAATATATATTCACATAGAAAGAGCTTAATATGAACCATAGAATATGGATAGAGCTCATCAAGGATTATGACTCTTCAATACATTACCACCCTGGGAAAGTGAACAAGGTGGCAGATGCCCTAAGTAGAAAGGACCCAGCGATTCTATCAATGATGAGAATTGAGAAGGATCCAATCTTCTTAGACTTGATAAAGATGGACATGGGAATCATAAAGAAGGGAACATCGTCAATCCTTTCACAAATGGTTGCTCAACCGTCTCTTTTGGAAAGGTTAAAGGATGCTCAAAATGTTGATGTGGGAATTCAGGAAAAAGTGGAAGCTATCAAAAAAGGAAAATCCTCGGAGTTTAATGTTAATGAAGAAGGAATTGTGTGATTTGGGAAAATACTATGTGTTCCATCAAGTCCAGAGCTGAAGAAGGAACTTTTGGATAATGCACATAGTTTAAATTTCTCTATTCACCCAGGGAGCATAAAGATGTATCGAGATATCTGAGAAAACTTTTGGTGGGATAATATGAAGAAGGAGATCGCTGAATATACATCAAAGTGCCTGGTGTGTCACCAAGTGAAGGCAGAGAGGCAGAAGTCTAAGGGGATGATGCAAACATTGTCCATACTAGAATGGAAATGGGAGAACATCACCATGGACTTTGTCACCGGACTTCCAAGGACATCCAAAGGCAACAATGCAATATGGGTTGTTCTGGATCGTTAACAAAGACTGCACACTTCATTGTTATTTGGGAGGATTTCTCTTTGGATCAACTGGCACGGATATATATCAGGGAAGTGGTAAGGTTGCATGGAGTACCACTATCTATTATGTCTAACAGAGATCCAAGATTCACCTCTAAGTTTTGGAAGAGTCTTCAACATGCTCTAAATACTGAACTGAACTTCAGTACAGCCTATCATCCTCAAACTGATGGCCAATCCGAGCGGACTATCCAAACACTTGAGGATATGTTGAGAGCATTCTCAATGGACTTTAAAGGAGGATGGGATCAACATATTCCTCTGGTTGAGTTCTCTTATAATAACAGTTTCCACTCGAGCATCCAAATGGCACCATATGAAGCCCTGTATGGGAAAAGGTGCAGAACACCGGCATGTTGGGATGAGGTCGGTGAACGTAAGATGCTTGGACCGGAAATGGTCGAAGAAATGGTAGATAAGGTGAAAATCATTCAGCATCATATCAAGGTAGCCCAGAGTCGACAGAAGAGTTATGCAGATAACCGTCGATGAGACCTTGAGTTTAAAGTTGGAGAAATGGTTTTTCTACGCATATATCCGTGGAAGAAGGTCATGAGGTTTGGAAATAAAGGGAAGTTAAGTCCAAGGTACATCGGCCCCTTCGATATTCTTGATCATGTAGGGGTTGTGGCCTATCGACTAGCACTTCCACCTACTATGGCCAAAGTACATGATGTCTTTCATGTATCCCTCTTAAGGAAGTACAAATCGGACCCTTCACATGTACTCTCTTCTGAGGTGGTACAATTGGAAGATGATCTTTCTTATGAGGAGCAACCAGTGAAGATCTTAGATCGTAGGGGAAAAGTCCTATGAAATAAGACAATGCCCCTCGTCAAGGTGTTGTAGAGAAACCTCAAGTTTGAAGAAGCGACTTGGGAATCAGAGGAAATGATGAAGCTGAGTTACCCACATCTGTTTTAGTGTGGGAAAAGGAAAATTTTGAGGGAAAATTTCTTAAGGGGGGGATATTGTAACAACCCAAAGCTTCATTAATGGAAATATCTCTTGATCTAATTAAATGTCTCTTTATGTTTATATAAAATGTCAACTTCTTTGGTTTTATGTTAATAATTTTGACCGTTGCTAATATAGTCTTTGAACAATGATCACATGATTAGTATAAATATAGGGCTTTAACAAATCCAATTTACTCAGACAAAAGAAGTGATGGCCTCATCCAGTATAATTGCTCCATACGAAGCCCATTTGTCAGAGCTCGGAAAAGAGGTGGTGTCCTTGGGCTTTGCTCTTAACCAAGACCAAGCTGAGCTTCATCATGTCAAGCTCAAACGGGACCGTCTATGGGAAAAGTGGAAGTTGGTAGAAATTACCACTCGAGTGATGTTATCCAAACCACCCCAAGAGTCTGTCATCATCGCACACCTTACCCTTAGGTCTTATGCGGCTGTTTTAAGGGGTTATGTAACAAATAAATAGTACTATGTTCATGTACATTATTATTTTTTTGTATATAATAATGAATATACTTTCTTTTCATTATTGATACATTGTAAATAGTTTTTAAAGTACAAATAATGTTTTTAGTTATTATTTAATTAAGAATTCTATTTTATTAAATTAAGGGATTTTTGAATTAAATAATATTTTAATAAAATATTATTATTATTATTAAATTAATTTTTATTAAATATAAATTATCTTATAATTTTATGAATGCAATTGTAATTTTTATTAAGGTTTGAAATCCATTTCTGTCAAAACCCATGAATTTTCGATAAATGTCGATTTTTATATTAAAAGTGAAAATTAACATATTTAGAAAATTATTTAGATAAAATAAATGTTATTTCTGGAATCATGATGTCGAAATTATCCAACGGTGAATTTTTCATAATTTTCTAAGACAGTCAAATTTTTGGGTAAAAATTAAATACCTTTTAAATATATAATGTGTTTTATGACATCATAATGACTCAATATTGATGTAATAAAATACAATAATCTTTATGTTCGGCCAATATATGTTTTACCATTAAAATAATGTGATTTTGGGTTGGTTTGAATTACTTTTCAAAGCATTAATGGACCCCTCAAGACTTATTAAAAACCTTGTCTTTTTAAATTAATTTCCATGGGAGTATAACTCACCTCTACATAAGCAACCCTATTATTTTAAGAAGTTCGGACTTTTCCCTTATAAAATATTTTTTTCCTCTTCCCTTTTCCAAAAACCATGGGCAAAAACCATGGGATGGTTTGTGGTTTTGATTAATTTAATGTAAGGGGACCCAAACCTAAATAATAAAGAATTCCCTCACTTTTCCTATATAAACCCACCCAAGATCCAACTTCCTCCACACTAAAAGCCTTTGTAGTTCATCCAACCTCTACTCTAATCTCTCTAGAATACTCCCAAGGTGCCCCAAGCTCCCAAGAAGCCTCTCACGAGCCTCTCTCTAGCCTTTGGAAGCACACTTCCAAGTAAGGGTTTTTCTTCCTTTCTCATTTTTGTCCAATTTTCTTTAAGTTGTTTTTCCCTTTTAATTTCAATTATGAATGTTGGGGTATGGTTTCTCACCTCCCTCATACTTCCCTCTCATTTTTTGAATGATTGTAGACCCCTTTATCTCTCATTAAATGCCTCTCATGTACACCCATTACTATGCCGAAATTCCGAAAGGAACTTCTCTCTTCTCATTTACATTCAAGCAATACTTTTGTATCATGAATCTAAATTCCATTAAAATTGGTGGGAAATGTATCTATATGAACCCCCTTACTTTCCATTTCATTTAGATATGATGAGACACCCCTTTCTCTCTCATCAACCATTTTTATGAATTCCTACATCACGTCGTTACACTGCCGAAATTGCACTGATTTTATAAGCCAATGCCATTGTGTAGTGAATACCATGCTCATTTCTCCATCAAGGGTATTCACCTTCATGAACATTTAATTATTGATTATAAAGTTTCATTCCACATTCCTTTGTCATGGAATAAATGATTATGTTT
This sequence comes from Viscum album, assembly GCA_963277665.1. Classification (NCBI taxonomy): domain Eukaryota; kingdom Viridiplantae; phylum Streptophyta; class Magnoliopsida; order Santalales; family Viscaceae; genus Viscum; species Viscum album. Next base: position 169,892,445 of record OY728119.1, on the reverse strand, counting down.
TTTGAATCCATGTTTTATGATCCATGTGGCACACTTATGCATGAAATGAAATGTTTAAGAAGGGTGTGCCCTTATAGCGCTCCAATGCATTGGGAGTATAGTATCATGATACATCATGTGCAATGAGTGTTGACTCATTATAATTCAATTGAAACAAGGGTTTACTCGTGGTTCATGTGCAATGAGGATTTACTCATGCTCCATGTGCAATGGGCCTTGGCTCATGCTAATTCCATGTTAAGTGTTGTTGCCACATTTCCATGTTATGATTATCATGTTTTATCATGCCTTTATGTTCATGTTTATATTTTTATCTATTGATATGCCTAATGTCTAACATGTATTGTACTCCTCATGTTATTCCATGTGTATTCCCTTACTGGGCTTTATAGCTCACCCTTTTCTTATGCATGTCCTCAGGTTATCCCATGCAATGCTAAGTACGAGGGAATGTAGTGGTCATGTAAAGGAAGTTTTCCATAAAGATATTGTATTTCATGTTTCAAGTTTTTATGTAATGATCCTAAGCCCCAAAGACACTAAACCTTTCGATCTTCTTTGTTGTATCAAGTGAATTTTTATGTAATAAATCATGTTTAAGTTTGTAATAAAAGCAGGGTTTTCATACTTCAAACCACTAAAATGAAAATCTATAACTAGAAATGATCATAGAGTTTTGCTTTATTCGTCATTTTGTGCTTCATTCATATATTTTTTATGGATCTAGGGATCTGATCGGGCTTAGTACCACCTAGAAATGATAAATCGAGACTAATGGGTCCAATTAGTGGAGATCACAAAGCAATGAAGGAATGAAGTACAAAACCCCAATTTTTATACTTCGTTAGCCATGCGTTATTGTCCAAAGATCTATAATTTTAAAATCGTGGTTAGAAAACATTAAATATAAAAATTAAATCTAGTTTGTAGTTTTCTATAAAGACCGCAACAAGGGATGATATAAGAACAAGGGTTGATCTGCTCTATTATTTAATCAAAAGACATAAAAACACCAACTTATGTATCCTACCATGATTACGGAATGTTAATTGATGAAGAAAATGGCAATCAATGATTTGAGAGATGTCATTTCATTCACAGTTCCCTAGTATACTCTGATTTGGATTTTCATTATTATTCAATGAGATATTCCAATAGAAGGAAGGAGGGAGATCTTGGAAAATACTAGGATTATAAGGATAACTGTTGGATGTTTTCCATGGAGATACACTTATAACATATAATTTTAGGTTAATGAAAACAATTTGTTAATTAATTAATTAATTTAATGTAATGAACATTTCAGAAATGAGAGAAGGATCTAAATGCCCTGGTCTATCTCTTTTTATGTCACGCCTTGGGTAAATCTTGTGCTCATGACTCAACTTTGGTATTGGATATCTGATCCTAGTTACCTTTTAAGTGTTATCCCATTTTAATTAATAATTTGAGTGTGCACGATATAATATATATATTTTATATCTTTATAAAATTAATTTCTAGAACATCGAGCCACATAAGATCATGTTGTCTCATCACTTAGCTCGGTAAATATATATTGAAATATTTCAAATTCTTACAAGTAAAAAAATAGGTATCTATATTTTTGTTTTAAAGTGGTGATTTTAAAAGTGAAAAGATTGTTTTCCTTAAAAAAAATTAAATTATTTTTAATGATTCCTTCATAAGTTTCTATGGTTATTTTAGAAGACAATTATTTAGAACATTTATTTTGTTTTAAAAACTATTTTTTATGAAGTAGAAAGTGTATTTCCTCAAGAAATGTTTCAAGTGATCTTTGAAAATTATTTTCTATCTAATATGGATTACTTTTATTTATCTTATTATTTACATAGGATAAGATCCAAGTAAACCATTCATATTCTTTATTTGAATTTCTTTTGTTTATGATGAATTTTTTTATGAAACTCATCTTGATTCCATGGGTTATAACATGATAAAATTATTTTGAAACCAGATTATTTTCCATATTTTATTCTATGATGAAATGTTTATGAAACTTGTTAATTTCTTAAGTTATAATATGATGAATGTTGTATAATATTGGGGAACACAAATGGATGATTTTCATTATGTGATTGGTGGGACCTATATCTTTTTATAATGAATTGGTTAAAGATTGATATCTCATGAGATAAACATGACATTAATTTAGAGTTTACCTTGTTTAGTAAGGGACATTATTCACTATTATTGTCTTGGGAGTGAACCATCCCTACTATAATTGTTTAGGAAGTGCACTAATTCCACTATGATAATTTTGGAAATGACCCATGACTACTCAGTACATGATTTTATATACTTATTTAAATTCCACAATTAAATGACTTATTCCAATGTTATTATCTCATGGATCAAGTTCATTGAATCCATTGTGATTCCAGTGTTATGAACTGCCAATATTTATGGCATGAATCAAGATTGTGATCATTGATATTCATGGTATGGTTTTTAAAATTTCATGCTCTTGGTATCATACCATTATGATCATGTTGTGTTTATGTATCTACTTATCTTACCCTTACTAATCATCTAATATCACCCTTTATTATGTTTCCTCTCCCAAATCTATGAAGAAATGTACTATGAATTTTAGGTATAAAAAGAGTTCTAGTTACGAAGAACTATGTGTGAGATGATTTAGAACTCTTACGACCCATTTTTTTATGTCTAAATGTTTACAAAGGAACTATACCTACATTATTATAGAATGTATTGTTATTTTATTTAATGAAAATTCATCTCTTAATATGTAATAGTTATGTATGATGTGTTTAGGTATTTTCAAAAATTGACTCCATCAGACAATTTTTGGGCCTCACCGGTATGTTGGTAGCCCACTGGTTGGCTAGTAAGCTTAGTGATAAGAAGTATTTTTCATGGATACCTCGCCATTAATTTTTTACCTAATAGTTAAATATTGTGTGAAAACCCTAATGTTGGTCTGAAGGAGGCCGCTCAGAACACACTAGATTTCTATTGTATCTATTATAATTATATCTAATATAAATTGATATAACTAATATATAAATATATGGGGGTTTGGAAATGCATTAAATATAAATATAAATTCAATCTAATTTAAAATTAAGTTAGATAGAAATAAATAAGGCCATTTTTTTAGGAGGTCATGGTGATGAAATCATTATTTAAAAGGGGTCTCAATATTCAACTCAATGAGGTGATACAGGATTTTCACATCTCAACTTATCATTTTTATTTCCATCACTCCACACTCTAACAACTATATAGGGGTTAATTATCTTCAGAACATCATCTATAATACGTCTTTGTTGTCCATCGCAATTTATTTCATGCTCCACCACATTCACAACACAAATAGTGAAGGTAAGGATGATTGATAAACAAGAAGAAGAATATAATGGCAGAGAAAATAGGGTGACCACTCACCATAATATATTTAACCATGAAAAAATATCATATAGTTAAATAAAGAAAATATATTGATGCACAAGTCATTCCATCAATCCACCGTTCCCTCCCTCAAATAAATTTCAATGTTAGATGTCCTTATTTAGTGGATTTTAGAAGTGAAAATGGCAGAAGAACACCTAAAATAAAAGAAATGGAAGAAGCATATATGAATAATAACACTAATATATTAAATCTAGAATAATATTATAGAAAATACATCCATACAAAGCTACTTAAAATTGAAAACAAAGGTTTCCCCCAAGTTTCCAACTCATGAAATGAAAATGAGACACATATTTATAGCGATAGGGTGTTAAAATATATTTCCAATTCTATCCTTAAAATATTTTAGCATGAACCGATGAATTTTTATCTTGATTGTCCAAATATTGAATCATTTATGGCTTAATTAGTCTAGGAATTTATTCTAGCTTGGTGAATTCTCACATTCCAAAGCTTCACTTTCCCATTCTATTATGACCTTGAAGGATGCCAGATCATGTCAAAACATAGTTATGAATATTTTTCACCATAATATTATATATCTATAAGTCAAATTATATCTTCATTGGGCTTACCCTTTTGGATATATAGGATCATATTTAAAATTATGTAGATATGTGCATAGATTTTGAGCCCTAGATTGTAAGCCAGTTTTGGGCCTTTATATTTTGTATTCAGCTTTGGATCCTATTGAATTAAATGATATAAATATTATTGAATCCTAAATAATTTAATTTCATAATTTAAATAATTTTATTAAACATTATGCTCAAAATAAAGAATAAAATTCCAATAATTAAAATCTAAAATTAGTCCATTTTTTAAATTTATCTCAAAATACTAAAAAAATTAAAATGTTGAAATTTCCCATAAAATAACTATATTATAGGATTAATAACATTGAATTATATTATAAAATTTATGAAAATATTAGCTTTATAACACCCCAAAACATAACCATTTCACTCTCAGGAAAAGAACAAATATATGAATCAAAATCCAAAAAAATAAAAAATGAGAAAACACCCTTATCATATCTAAAATAGAATTTTATGATTTATAATATAGAAAAAATAATTCCCCAAAATTTAATACCCTCATGTTTAAATTATTCAAACCTCAAAAATCCATACATGACCCAATAAAACCTACCTCACATGGAATTTTTTATCACTTTTCATGCAAGAAAAATTAAATCTAGGGTTATTTTCATACTTGGAAAATGCATGTATCACCATAGGATTATAAAAATTCACATTTCTATATATTTTGATACATGAATATTGATTTAGTCATGAGAAATTTTTCATGTTAATTTAGGTTTTTTAGGGTTGGTAAGTAAACATATTTTAAGGAAATAAGGATGAAAATAGGATGTTGAACTCTTGAGTCAAATGGTTGAATATTCAAGTTAAAACACATGATAAACCTCAATAAATTCCCTTTAAATTTTTAAACACAAACCCACCCCATTTTGGACATGGTAAATGATTCATGAAGAAATTATAATGAATGATATCATCCAAAATCTCCATTTTTCACTTTTTTAAGCTCTAAAAAGGTACAGCTTCATTTTTTAAATTTTTTCCTTTTTTAATGGAGGATGAGATGAAAGTTGAATAAAATTAATGAACTAAAATTCCTAACCTTTATATTATATAGGTATATAAGTCATAAAATAAATTACAATATCAAATTCAAGCTCATCCCAATTTTTTCTTTTTCTTTTTTTTATTTTTTTCATTTTTTTAAAGGATTAACAGATGATACAATTAAAAGATGATAAAATGATGACCCATTACAAATTATATATTTCTTTTCATTCAAAAATGATTAAAATAACCTCACACCAAACATAATTGAAACACATCTGAATGAATGCACATGAGAGATGCTTCCCCAAAATCATTCTTTAAATATCCATGAAAAAAATATTAATACTGGGGGTAGGTAATGAAAATTATCTTGTTATATGGATTAAAATTATAAACAAATTCATGGAATCTAAGGTTTAATTAAGTGTGGATGTTAATGTAGGTATCATTTACATATCTGTCTACTAAAAAAATACCTTAATCATATCAAAAAAAATCATAAAGTCCCATGCTTCGAAAGGTAAAAATCATTAGTTATGTTTCTCATAAAAAATACATCATCCTATCAAGAAAGTGTGGGTATTATGTTGAATATGTCAAAAATGATTTAGAATACCTCAAATAAAAATAAAATTATTTTTAGTTAGTTTTCCGTTGGTATGGATTTCAAAAATTAGTTAAACTCATAAAAAATATTGAAAATTCAATTCCAATAAAAAGTTTCCACATCAATAATAATTTTAAATACATTTCTCAAAAATCATTTCAAATCACTCTAAATAAATTAATGTGTTAAAAATGAGAAGAATTTTTATTTTAGGTAAGTGTTACTAAAAAATGAAAAAAACAAAAAAAATCACAAAAAACTACAATGTAGTTCGAAACTCCCACCACACATAGATTTCACTACCTCATATTTCATCTCATCAAAAATTAAAAATAAGGAACACAAAACAAAAAAAATGATACATCGTCGATTTTTTTTAGTGGTACCTTCGAGTTATGATTCTAGTTTCTAACTCTTGGACCTATAAAGAAATAATAAAACATAACATAATAAAAATAAAGAAAAATAAAGATAAAGGGAAAAAAGATAGTATATGGTTTGGAACCCCATTTGAGTGGTAGGTTTTTTCTACCCCTAGTTAGGAACTTACAGTTGATCATCTCCAATCTAAAGGGGGTGGTATTTCCTTCTTAAAATTACAAGAAATGATTTCTCCCAACATAAATGAGAATATTCTATAAGTGAGTACCCCCAATGAAAATAAAAATATATCTAACCCCTATAAGAGATGAATGAGTGAATTTGAGTTGTTGATGGGGATGGAAATGAATATAGGGGTGATTCTTGTTTAGATCATGTAAAGGAGTTGTGTCCATTATTGTTAAATATTATATAATGGGAAATGTATTTTCTTCTTATTCAGGTTCATTAAAAGATTTCTTATTTTTTTCAATCATCCTCAAATACACCAGTGTATAGCTCGAATGGATCCTATATTATCTCCTAAAAATTGATTATTTTGAATCATTAACCAATGATTTCTTATTTACTGATATATTATATATTTTAGTAAAATTTAAATAAAAAAATTAAATTAAATAATATTAATGCATGAAAAAATAACATAGAGATATTACCTTTTAGTAAACGTAGTTTAAACATCTATATCTTTAGGAAAGTCCACTGGGGAATCAGTCTCAACATGGTATTCTTCGTGTTATTCCAAAAAATAGAGATCTTTATAATAGTTTATTATTTTTTGTAAAATATGAGAGTATTTATTACCTTTTTTCCTTTAAAATAATCTATCCAATGTTATTCATAATCTTTTTATGCTCTCATGGTTATATCTACTGGAATAAAACCATCAAGAACCTCATCATGTAATGTCTATAGAGTGATGATTTAATATTAATGTTGTATCTTAAATTCTCCATTGAGTTACTCAACTTCAAATTTATGTAAAACATGACTGATCTCTTCTGGTTTAATTTCCATTTATTTTTTTGTCTCAACTATTAGACATTGGATTCTAGAATAAAGCTAGAATGGTTGTTCAATTTATTTCTCAGCTTCTCCATTATTCTAAGGTTTCATATACTTTATTCCATATAAAATACTCCCCTGGCACACAAATAATCACTAGGAAAAGAATAAAAAAACATTTAAATAATTCATCCCAACCTAAAGGAATAAAAATATGCTATAAAGCCCTTTTATTTAGTTTTCTAATTTTTTTTATTTTTATGAAAAACATTGAGTGTATGCTATTATCCTCCCCTATAATGGTTCTAAATTAATAGAATATATTTTTCATGGATCACACACCAATAAATATTTATTATTTAAGAGTTAAATATAGTTTAAACACCCTAGGGTTGATTTTAATGAGGTTACTCACAACACACTGGATTTGTATTGTCGCTATTAAATATCTAACTAATATAAAACTAAAATAACTAATATAGATGGTGGTTTATAAATTCATCAAATATAAATATATATATATATAACAAAAAAATGAAGTTAGATAGAATAAAGAAAGAATGTTTTTCTTGGGAGGTCATGGTGATTTAAATATTTATTCAAAATGGATATTAATATTCAACTCAATGAGGTGATCATGATCAGTCACACCTCACCTTCTCTTATGAATTATAATCACCCCATACTGAGACCAGTGCATATAGGTAAATTCACTTCCAAACATCTTCTAGGATACCTCTTCACTATCTATAACAATCTATGCCATTCTCCATCATATACATGACACAAATAGTGAAGGGAAAGATAACTGATAAATGAGAAGAAGAATATGATGGTACATAATATAGGAGAACTAATCACTATAATCTATTTAACCATCAATAAAATTTATAGAGTTGAAAAAAGAAAATATATTAAAGAATACTAAACTGAGTCAAACCACCATTCACTTCATTGAACAAAAATTTATGTTAGATCTCCATTTTAAATTGAGTTTAGAAGGGAACATGGTGGGAGAAGATATAAAATAAAATAATTGAAAGAATATATAAATAATAATAATAAAAACATATTAAAATTGGAACAATATTATAGAAAAAAAATCCAACAAATATACTGAAAATTGCAAAGAAAAAATGTTTCCTCCATTTTTCTAACCCCTTTAAATAAAAAGGAGAAATAATATTTTAGGGATAGGGGGTAAAAATGTAATCTCCAATTATATAATATAAATTGTTTAATGTGGTACACCTAATTAATGGTACAATTGGAAAATTTGTTCTGTAAAAAAATTATTCTCTCTCTTTCAGGTGCAACCATGAAATTTTATCTTTATTGGCCTATTATTAAATAATTATGGCTTCTTTACTCTGGAAATTTATTCTTGCTAGAGGATTATTCTTATTCCAAAAAGCAACATTCCCATGCATTATGGCCTTAATAGATTCTAAATCAATGGGAACATAGATATTAAAGTTTTTCACAATAATGTTTTTTCTCTATATATAAAATGTTTCTTTGGGATGGTCCTTTTTGAGATATAGACCCATATTTAATATTATATGTATATGTGCATAGATTTTGAGGACTGGATTTTGAGATAGTTTTGGCCCATTAGATGTTGTGTTCATCTTGGGATCCTATTGAATTAAATGAATCACATGATTTATGGAATCCTATAAAAAATCACAATTTCGGTAAGACTAATTAAATTCATTCTCAAAATATAGAACAAAATTGAAACATTTAAAATCCAAAATTTGTCTATTTTTTCCAATTAAGCTCAAAATACAACATAAATATAAAAATGTGACAATATCCCTCTAAATAACACTATTATGGGAATAACAATATTTAATTGTACTTTAAAATGTATTAAAATATTTGTTTCATCACCCAGCTAGCATGAAGAGTCATTGGAATACCCATTTTCAAGCTAGTGGTGGCTCACCAGCTAGCTGGTGGCCTTTGGTTCTAAAATTTAATAGCCTTTTCCACCTGGATCTTCCCCTGATGCCTTCCCAAACACCATAGTAAAAACTCAGGTAATGAAACCTATCAGAAAAATCTTATTAATGCCCAAAAGCATAAAACCCTATTCCAAGTCCTCATTCTCAAAATTAACCATTCATCAAATGAATTTTCAAATTCCCATGGGAATTTCGAACTCATAATATTGCGGATTGTTACACAAATATTTATTGTATAATAAACATAAATCACTCATAATTTATGTCCACATTCAATATTAACCCATGAGTAATAATTATAGGTTTCAATATAATATATCCTTAATCAAAAAATGATAATGGTTTCTATATTAATACCATTAAATCATTTTATAATAGAATCAATTATTCATATTGTAGATTATTTACTAAATGAAACCATTACAAAAATGTTTTAATGGGTCATATGAATGGATTGTTATTTTAAAATTGAAATATATAAACACGACATGATATCCCAAATAAATGATTTTATGAATAAACTTGTTTGGAATTCATAGAAATTTTTATTTTTTTATAGTAATCCAAAAAGGATAAGTTACTACCCACTTTCCTGGAATCACCCTCTCAATCTACATTACCTCAACATTTTTCAATAGGAACAAAAACAATATTGTTATTACTAGTGTTTTTATTATTATCTAAGTAAATGGAAAAGAATTTATAGAAAATTTTATAATAATGCATGTTTGATAACAATAAAATCTATAGTCAGTTAGGGATCAATTTCTTTAAAGAGATTTTATTTTCATAGAATCATAAATGTATATGAAATTAGGTATTATTGTAGACGCATATGATTATTTTGGTAAAGTAAACACTTATTATAATGTAATAATTATAAGAAATTGAAAATATAAAAAATGATAATAAATAATATGGATGATAATATTTTTTATTTAAGAAACTATTAACAATGTAAATGGTGGTTTAACTGATTTTATAAAAAAAAATCACAATATTAAATGAAATTGAAATTAATAAAAACCTTTAACATTGACATGTTATAGATTCATAAAAGTGTATAAGGAGAGGTATTGGTTAATATATAATGTATAATAGACAAAATATATTATAATAATAATTAATAAAAATCATGGTATATTATAAAGAATTATTTTAAAAGAGATTTAAATAAAAAAAGTTCATTTGGAAAATAAAATAAGAGGGTTGTGAACTCTTACTAAAGCATGACAACATGTAATGAAAAGTGAAATAATTAGATTAAATGAGTAATATATCATATGAAATATTTTCAACAGATTATAATTAACTAGAACATGTGATTAAAATAATACAACATGGGATCTTACAGTAAATTTATGAAAAAACAATTTCTATAGGAAAAGGAAGAGAAATAGTAACCTCAACATTGAAATTGTATCAACTTTTGGAAAAGGTATAATTTGAATTAATAAATAATATATATTTAAAAATACATAAAATATATTTAAATTTAGTTTACTATAAAAATATGGTCATATTACATGGGAATTTAAAGGTGATTGGATTAAAATAATTGATATAGTAAAAGGAAAGGAGAGGAATATTTTATCTTGCCACACCGTGGAATCTTCTCTTAGAAATTTTCCATTCATAATCCAAACCACTTAAATAGTTTTGATGGATATATGGTAGAGAGTTGTTTAATAAAATATTAATAGGGAACATTATATTATTGTGTGAATAAATGGGATAAGGGTTTAGTGTTTATAGGCGTGGTGATTGGAATTCCATGTAATAAATTATTCAAAATTGTATACTACCATTATCTTAAGTGATCCACTACTCCCAAAGTTCCCCAGTACCTTCTTCAATTATCTATTATAATTTTTAATCACAATATTAGTCTATGAGAAATCATTTCATCAGATTTGGTAATTCTTACATAGGTATGATGTCGTATTTTTTGTATAATACCATATTTCACCATTTGTACCCTATGTTTCTATTTAAAAAAATTCACTCATTAACTTATTTAAAAACCATGAATCCAAATATTTAAACCATTTTATCAAATTCATATATTAATTACTATCAATTTAACTTCTAAATAAATAATAGTTAAAATAGCTTTTGTAAGATGGATGTTATTCAAAAAAACTGAATTATTATTCCAACAACCACATTATTTTTACAATAAATACATTATAAAAATTTTATATCAATTTCAAGATAATAATTTAATAAATCTGTAAGTTAATTTTAAAATGAAAATAAAAAAATTATGAAATATTTTTTTTGTAAAATATCTTATTTAACATCTAAAGGTAATGTTTTAGAGTATCAAAGCATGAAAATGGAATGTTTTATCTGTTTTAAAATATGTAATATCCCATTTAAAAAATAAAATAAAAATTTATGTGAACATTTTAAATTTCTCATAAAATGTTACACCTCAAATTCCTAGTGTGAAATTCCCATTAAAAACAAGGGTATGATAAGTTATCTAACAACCAATACTGGAAAAAATTTAAAAATGCTTGTTTAATTAAAATATAACAATAAAATTTTAAATTGGATACATTTTCAGATAAATAAATGATAAAATATTAAAATTAAAAATGGGATAAAACCCAATGTAAATAAAAATACAATAAGATTTAAATATTCCTAATATAAATATTCCTGAAAGATCATATCATTGATGGTAAGTGTGGAAAAGATATAAATTGTTAAAAGTATGAAAAACATATTAAGAAAAATAAATGAGAGAATAAGATAAATGATAAAGCAATATGTTTATATATATAGGAATGTAATTTTCACATTGGGTATATATGGTATTGGGAATGTATGGTCATTAGGAATATATGATCATTTTTAATATTTAGTTGTTGGGATTATATTTTCACTGAACTTATGTGGAAACTAGTATATACCAACATAGGGTTTAATACGGTTTAATGGGTTTAATATGTTATTGAAAAAAATAAGGACAATCAATTAAAATTTCACCATAATAATATATTCCTTGAATTGGTGGGTATAAATAAGTGTAATCACATCATAAAATTTATAAGTAAATGGAGAAGTAATGACATCCAGTAGTAGAAGTATTCCTTATAAAGATTATGTTTCCATGCATGGAAAGTCGGTGCCATAAATAGATGTTTCCGATGACAAAACCCAATCTAAAAATGAATAAGTGAGGCTCGTGTGGAATCCACTAGGGGAAAGGATCAAGCTAGTAAAAATCACTACAAGGTCCATCTCAACTTAAGTACTACATGAAACCACCACCATTTCTTATCTCACCCTTAGATATTATGAAAATGGAATTGTGGGTTTTTCAAGTATAATTTTTTTGATTTCAATATATAATTAATTTTCGTATTAGTATACATCTAATTATTTTAATGTCAACGGATTGATAATATTTAATTGTTTAATTAATGATATATGAATAAAAACATGAGATATTTTTTAACAAATAGATTTTTATGTCATGTTAATAAAAGTTATCACTAATAAAGAATTATTTAGGTAAAATTTATTTTTTATAAAATTTATCAAATGGTTATTAAGTGGTTAGTTATAAAGATAAAATCATTAAAGATATACATTTTAAAAATTGTTTTTTAAAATGGTATATATATTTTTATAATTAAAAATATGATGTATAAAGGATGTTTCAAATAAAAATTATTGGTTATATGAATAAAAAATATATTAACAATCATCTAATTAATATTAGTATATATAAATTAGGATTAAAAACCCTGCATATTTAAAAGATTATTTTTCTTCAAAAAGAGTTTTCATATATATTTATGTTTCTATCTAAAAGTTAAATTACATATATATAGAGTATAAATTATGTTAAATGGATTCAATATTTTGAATCATCACATCAAAATTTGGTTATAGGGTTCATCATATATTTTTTAGTAAAAAATAGTTATAGTGGTATATAATTAAACAAAGTAAAAAAAGGTAAAAGGGATAAAATGACATGGCATAAATTTTTAATGATTAAATTAATGTAAAATAAGTATATAATACATTTATTATGTTTTTTAGTATATCCTTAAATTATAACCAATATTTTCTTAACTAACTCACCTAACACCCATGTGATTCCATCTTGACACCTCACCTAACTAAAGTTTCAATAGAAATTTCCCCCGTTTTCACTTATAAAATTATGTCTCCTCTACCAACTAAAAACCACATATTTCTTTTTGTTTTTTATTGAATATAAGATAAAATTCACTCTCATAAATTCTTATCCCTATTTTGGGAACCTTTGAAAACTATAAGTAAACTTAAACCCTACATTTCCAAGAGGTCTTTTAAGAGAGTATCCAAATCCTCAACATAAGTGATATTATCTCCCTAATCATTTTTGTTTATCATATCCATCCACCTATTCATCAATATAATTTTTAAGTTTAATAAAAAAAATTAAAATCATTAATATTATGTAAGTTTGATAGTATAACTATATAATAACATGTTCTGACTCATTTGATTGTTATAATTTGTTATTGGTTGGGTAAGTTTTACCACCTACCTGAAGCAAGATATAACATTTACATAATGAATTATTAAGAAAACTTTAATTATAAAAATATATTATAATAAATATATATATAATATGTTTACAATATTTGGGAATGGAAATATATATAATAATATTCATTAATAAAATCAATTTATTTTTTTGAATGAAAATTCATAAAAAAGATTACTTAAATAAATATTTACGATTCAACACCATAACTTGCATAAAATGACCATAGAACATAATATGTATATAAAAATCCTATATAATATACATAACCATTCATTAGGTTATGAACACATGATAAATGAAGTGGTACTGAAACTGCCATACCAAAACTATTAAAGATCAAACATGACATTTACACCTAGATATTAAATTTAACGAATAATGATTAATAAAAGGGTAATTATAAAATATAGATGAATAGTATATGTTAAAATATGAATAAATAAGGATATAATATATATATAAATAATGAACCAAATTTTATTATATAAATTTTTTAGCACAACCGACTAACCATGAATCCGTGTTAAGAGTTTTCATCTCAATTTCCCTTTATAGAGGCATGATTTTTATTAATCACATATATTCATTCATATAGAGTATATAATATCACATTTAAATATTTTATCACATATAAATTCTTAACTATATTATATTAAATTAAATTTCATTATCTATTTTTCAGGTTCTTTTGATTCATGTGTTACAAATGGTGTATAGTTTTATAAACAAAACTTCCATTTCACTATGTCAAAATAATTATTCCATTACTATTATCTTGGGCATTTATTTTATTAAAACATTTACCTATTTCATATGTTATTTTATCTTTTCTTTAGGGAAGATAAATTTTGATATCAAATTCTTCATCCTCAATCGATTCCCTATTTCTAAAAAATGATGTTGTTAAGTGTAATTCTCATCCACTCTATTTTCTATTTCTCTTACGTAACTATATTATTATTAAAAAATACATTATTTTTTATTTTTAGTGATGGATATGTATTATCTTCTATACCATTAATATTCCTTCTTATCTATTTTCAAGTGGAAAATTAATAATTAGTGTTATTTATATGGGTTTCTTTAAAACAATTTAAAAAATTAAAAAGAAATTTATTCATTCTTCTATATATTTTATGTCTTTCACTCCACATATCATTTATTTATCCTTTCTGTATTTTTTAAGGTTAAATTATTTGGGTTTCAATTTAAAATAATTTTTTAATTTTTATTCCTTTTCAGAAAAATGATTTTCAATGTGACATATACCTTCTTTATGAGAACGTTATAAAATATTAAAGAAAATTATTTTTATGATTTCACTTCAAATATCCAATTTATCCTTAAAGGATATATGTTATAAATATTATTGCTTCATTTATCAAAATATAATGTCTCTTATTTTACATTCCATTTAGGTGATTGGTTTTTGGGTATCTACAGATCCAATATTAGAGTTCTTATGTGATAACTTTTCAAATGTTACAAAATCCATTTTAGTTCCAATGTTTAATGAAGATTTGATGTATGATTTAATTCATGTATAAAACATATATATGGTGTAACTCCTTGAGATTTTATTTTATTTATCCTAATGTGTTCAATAAAATCAAATACACACAACACTATGTTAAAAAAATAATATATTTTTAATAAGATAAGATTATAAATATTAAATATCACTTTCAAAATCATATTCATTAAATTAATGGGTTTAAATAGAAGTAACCACATTTTGAAATTTATGAAAAATAAACAATGGAATCTAATAGTAGAAGACTCCCTTAAATGGTTAATGTTTTATAATCTTGTGAAGGCGGTAGATCTCTGGGGTTTTCCTTAAGTGAGGCCTATGTTAAACATTATTAAGTATGGATTTAGTGAGATCATATGTGGGAGAAGCTCAAGCTCATGGGTTTCACTTCAAATTACTTATTTGATGAAAAACCTCCCAAAATTAACACCATGAATTGTCTTTCCCTATGTTACTAAGATGTTATTTTGAGGGTTTTTTAAATAGAATTAAGGATAATATAAAATTATCATTCTAATTAATACAACTAAAATTTATTGTATACAAAAAAGTTGTTTATCCACATTATGTGTTCCTCTATGAAAATTTATTTTTATAACCTTTATAAATTGAATATAATAAAATATATTTTATATTTTTAATCATAAATATAAAATTAGGGGATGTGTACGTTTACACTTTTAGGTATAGAATTACATTACAAAAGTAAATATTAGTTACCATTGTAAAATAGTTATATTTCCAAGAATAATACTTTTCTATATTTATTTTAAAAATAAAATGGATCTAATTTAATATAAGAAACTAATACTATATTGATACATATATATAAACAAATTAACAGTCATTTAATTTTTGATTAATGATAAATAATATAAATAACACTTAATGATTAAAACAATATTTTTCTACAAAAACAGGCTTATATATATATTATATGATTTAATTTTAATTTTAATTTAATAATATATAGTAATTCAATTAGATTAAATTGATCCAAAATTAGGATTCCTAATTTAGATATTTGGTAATAAGGGTTATTTTATATTTTTAATTATAAATTATTTACCATGGTTAATTATTAATCACGATTAATCAATGTTAAAATAGGTAATCTATTGTGACATATATTTTACTAAATCAACAATTAAAATAGAACTTCTATTATAATTTTATTAGGTAGTTAAGTAATACATACATTTATCATGATTATTTTCCAACCTAAATCACCTAAAACACATGAAATTCCATTCAAACCCCTTACTTATCATTCTACTCCAATTATTTTTCCCTCTTATTCACATATAAATGGATCTCACTTCCATAAACTTCAAGACACATATATTGTTCCAAATTACAATGAAATTATTACCATTTTACTTACCCTAAAACCCCTATACATTTTTTGAAAGCCTCTAGTGTCAAAAAAGTGCCTCAAAACCTTCATTTCCAAAGGATACCTTAATAGAAGATCTAAACTCTTGACCTGAGTATTGTTTACCCGTTAACTTGCTTTCTTTATCCTTCTAATCAACCTTCCTCTAAAAATATTACAATAATTTGTATGTAATGACATAACAATAAATAACATATTTAAATCTTATTATATTTATGTTATAACTACTATCTATTCTTCTCTCATTCAATAAAAAAATTAAAATGATGCTCATACATGTGTGTAGACTACAGTCTTAATGAAAGATGAGCTTTGTTTTTCATCATCACCATTTAAGGGTGGTTCTATAAATTATATTAATGAATATATATATATATTATTTTATGATTTAAATTATATTAACATAAATTATCAATTATACAAATAATCATGGCAATAACCAATCATTGTAAAACTAACTTCCTAAAACAAACATACCAAGAAGAAAAGATATTTATTTTTTAATAATTTTTTTTCAATTAACTTCTCATTTTTAGTTTTAATAATTAGTATTAATCATGTTAATAAAATATAAATAATTTTTTTTATTTTTTTTGATAATTTTATTTTAACAAAATAATCTATTCCATAGTCTAACTAAGACATAGATTGTAACTTATTCTTGTTGGTTCAATTTAACCACCTACGTGAACTATACTATAAATTTATATCATGGGAGGACATTTAAACATAATATTTTATATTAATAATAAAATTATGATTTTTTGTCCAAAAATATTTATATTAACATTTTACTAATTATTTAATAATATCTCATTCATTTGTTAGAAGTCGCCAAAATATGCTCATTTTTGATTTCTCATTAAAGAACGGTAATTATAAATCTCCTCAAATGAAATTATAAATTTATATGAAATATTTTAATAAGAATGATGACTTACACCATTTTTACAAAACTTGTACAAAATAATCAAAACTACTAACATCTGAGGTGAAAAATAGATAAAAACATATTAACATATATCGATAGAATTATTATACGTGAAGATTATAAATATTAATAGGTATGAATAATGTTAAAAAATAAATGATTCATATGGTGTTTTTGTTCAAGAGTTCAATGAATTTATAAAAAAGCATGAAAACAAAGGTAATGTTTTCTTAGTCTCAATTCTGACTCTTTGAAAGGGTAAAAAGGTTGGGGCCGAAGGCTCATTTTATTATTAAATCAAATCAAAGACCTCTTTTAACTAGGTAGAGGGAGACCCATAACATAGCACTTGAATGTAAATAAGGAGAGAGAAATTCCTTACAGAATTTCAACATGGAAATGGGTGTACATTAGAGGAATTAATGAGAGAAAAAGAGGTCTCTCATCATTCAGATATAAAAAGGGCAGTATGGGGGGGTGCAAAACCATACCCCAATATTTACAATTCAAAATAAAAGGATGTAACAATATTAAAAAACTTGGATAAAATGAGAAATGAAGGAATCCCTTACGGAATTTTGGTATGGTAACAGGTGTACATTAGAGACATTAATGAGAGAGAAAGGGTTATCTCATCATTCAAACATAATGAGGGAAGTATATGAGAGGTGTGAAATCATACCCCCAACATTTGTAATTGAAAAAGACAAGGGTATAGAAACATAAAGAAATTTGGAAAAAAATGAGAAAGGAAAAAATCTCTTATGAAATTTTGACATGGTAACGGGTGTACATGAGAGAGAAAGTGGTATCTTATCATTCAAACATAAGGAGGGAAGTATAGGAGAGGTGTGAAATCATACCCCAACATTTGTAATTGAAAAGACAAGGGTATAGAAACATAAAGAAATTTTGAAAAAATGATAAAGGAAGAAATCCTTTACTTGGAAGTGTGATCCCAAAGGCTTGGAAGAGTCTTGAAAAAGGCTTCTTGGGAGCTTGGGATACCTTGGGAGGATTCTAGAGAGAGGAGGGTAGAGGTTGGTCGAGCTCCAAAAACTTTGAGTGAAGAGGAAGTGGGAGCTTGGGTGGGTTTATATTGAAAAAGAGAGAGAATTCTTTATTATTTAGGTTTTGGACACCACACATTAAACTAATAAAAACCACAAACTAGTCCATGGTTTTTGCTCATGGTTTTTGCCAAAGGGGAGTGGAAAACATAATTTTATAAGGCCAATGGCCAAACTTCTTAAAATACTAGGATTGCTTATGTGAATGTGAGTCATACTCTTAAGAAAATCAATTAAAAAGTTAAAATGTTTTATAAGTCTTGGAGGGTCCACTAAAACTTTGTAAAATAAATCAAACAAACCTAAAATCACATTATTTTAATGGTAAAACATATATTGGCTGAACATGATATTTATAGTATTTTATTGCATCACTATTGTATCATTATGATGCCATAAAACACATTATATATTTAAACGGTATTTAATTTTTACCCAAAAATTCGACTCTCAGAAAATTATGAAAAAATCACTGTTGGATAATTTTAATGTTCTGATTCCAAAAATAATATTCATTTTATCTAAATAGTTTTCTAAATATGTAAATTTTTTCTTTTAAAATAAAAATCGACATTTATCGAAAATTCATAGGTTTTGATAAAAATGGCGTTCAAAACTTAATAAAAATCACTATTGTATTCATAAAAAATATACAATCATTTATATTTAATTAAAAGTAATTTAGTAATAATATTTTATTAAAATATTATTTAATTCAAAAAAATCTATTAATTCATCAAAATATATTTCTTAATTGAATATTAACTAAAATGCTATTTTTTCTTTAAAAACTATTTACAAAGTAACAATAATAAAATGAATTTATATTCTCTATAAAAATAATGTACATAATCATAGTGCTAGGGTCTTGTTACATAACTCCTTGCAACACCCGCATAAGAACGAAGGGTAATGTGTGCGATGGTGACAGACTCTTGGGGTGGCTCAGATAACATCGTTCGGGTGACAATTTTTATCAACTTCCACTTCTCTCGTATGCGGTTCCGCTCGAGCTTAACGTGTTGAAGCTCAGCTTGGTTTTGGTCAAGAACGAAACCCAATGACGCCACCTCATTTACGAGCATTGACAAATGGGTTTTGTAATGAGCAATTCTACTGGATGAGGGTATCGGTTCCTTTGTCTGAGTAAATTGGATTTTTTAAAGCCCCTATATTTATACTAATCATGTGATCACTGTTCAACGACTATATTAGCAACGATAACAATTCTTAAAGGTATTTTAAAATTCAAAAACATAAAACCAAAGAATTGTATATGTTTTATATAACCATTTTACATAATAAGACATTTAATTGGATCAAGACTAATTTTCATTAATAAAAGTTTAGGTCGTTATAAATGTTGTTTAATATTATTAAAATGACATATTTCTCAAGAGGTCAAAAATAAACAAACTATTTTTGATTGTGCAAAGCTAGAAGAACATTCATCAAATCATATGTAATCTATTATAATCTATCATGTGTCAATCGATGCTCCCATTGATTGGTATATGATAAAATTGGTTTTCAACTTTTAATAGTCATTGCTTAATTGATAAATATTATAAACTAAGATTTCATATTAACTTTGCATCATTTCTATATTTATGATGCTTTATGTACGTAACATTTCTAACAGTAAAACAATGTGAAATGTTGAACAATAGTCTCACCGCATCAAAAGAAGATGAATGAACATACCATCAATGTTATATAAGTTGCGTGTGTTCACTTGATGATTGTTTAAGAACCGTGTGATCAGTTTTGGATGATTCTTTTTTGCTTGATCCCACTGATGATTTGGATGTTGATGATAATATCAATGACGGTTGTTCGTGTGGCACTTAATGTGGTGGTGGTGATGATTGTGGTGACTATGGATATGCTGATGGTGATGTGGATGCCCGTGATTATGGTTCTGGGGGGTGGGGGGCAACAATGGCGCCAAGACTGATTAGAAGCATCATTTGGATGTAATTTAAGATGTTTATATTGTGGCTCGTCTTCTGGCGAGAAACCTTTACGTGTACTGGTGCGAACCTATTTATTACCGCACTGATGGAAGTCGTCAAACCCCGTAATCAAAACAAATCCATGCAGAGAGGATGTCACATCTCCCACCAGGTGTACGGCAAAGATCCGCCATCTCTCGACCCCCAGATAAACAGAACCTTCTTCGCCCTATCTTTTCTTTTCAATGCCTATCTCTGAACCCATGTCAGCCTTTGATTGATTTCTGGTTTATCAACCAAAGAGAGAGCGCGGGAGAATGGAGGAGCTCGGGTTTGAGTTTCCATGGCGGGGGGAAACCGCCAATTCTTCCACCAACGTTTCGCTCCACGCGTCAAATCCTTCACTTAACTCTCACCCTTTTGGCTTTTTCTCAGATATTAGCCCCCCATTAATTACACCACCACTCACACTCATCTTATACTTGTCTTTCCCTCACATTTTCCAATCCCTCCACTTCACCGCTCGCCCTGGTGGATCGGAGCCGGCGACGCTGATAAAAAACCGGGAACAAGAATGATGCCGTCGTCGTCGTCGTCTTCGTCTGCGGCGGCAGGGAAGATGGTGGTGTGGAATGGGGTGGCGGTGGTGGAGGATAAGCGTTATCCGGCGCCGCTGGCCTCCCACGACGCCGTCGTGCAGCACCCTTCCCTGTTCTGGGACACCCTCCGTCGCTTCCATTCCATGCTGGGCACCAAATTCATGTTAGCCTTCCTCCCCTACTCACTCTCCCTCTGTTTGGATTCAAGAAACTTCCGATTCTTCTTGTTAGGGTTCCGGTCATCGGAGGGAAGGAGCTGGATTTACACGTTCTGTATGCGGAGGTAACCAGAAGAGGTGGATATGACCAGGTTCGCCATACCTACGATTTCTTTAAGGTATCTTTGTCCGTGGCTGGCTTATACAGCTGCATGGGTTGGCGACAGGTGGTTGTGGAGAAGAAATGGCGGGAGGTGGGGTGCGTCTTCAGGTTTTCCCCCACCACCACCAGTGCTTCCTACGTACTGAGAAAACACTACCAGAATCTCCTTTACCACTACGAGCAAGTTTACTTCTTGAAGCTTCAAGGGCCCCTCTTTCCCCCTCCCGCAGGTAAGCGGCTCTGTGATTTATAAGTTCACGTGTATTCGATGTGTACTTTTGCTTTTAACCCGTGTGCGCAGCAGTTACATTGCCGGTCAATAGGTGCTCTTACGACGGATCCGAAGCCGTGCAATGTTCGTCTCAAACAACTACAGATTCACTCAGTGAGGGTAAGGCGTCCTCTTCTCTCAGCCACTTTTTTTCCCCCTGTTATTAGTTTTGTAATAGATAAAGCTGCCGGTAGCCTCTTTCCCTGGGCTCCACGGCATCTGCTCTCTTCACAGATCTGTGGCCACTGTTCTCTATACGTTTTTGGTTGTGGTTAGAGGTCTCTTGACTTATCAGGTACATATTCTTTTTCAGGTATTGGAACGATTGATGCCAAGATTGACTGTGGCTATTTGGTTTCGGTGAGATTGGGTTCAGAAACTCTCAATGGAGTACTCTACCATCCGGAGCGGCCGCTCTCCCCCGAATCCACCATTGAAACAAGCAATGCAATAGTCCCGTACACCCCAGTTGCGTATCCTTTGGGGCGGCGGAACCGAAGGAGAAAACAAAGAGATCCGAACCACCCTAAGCCCAACAGGAGCGGCTACAACTTCTTTTTCGCCCAGAAGCATGCTGCGCTGAAATCCACCCATCCCAATAGGGAAAGGGAGTTCACTAAAATGATTGGCGAGGCTTGGAGCAAACTCAGCCAAGAGGAGCGACTGGTGAGATCTGTTCATTAAACTTGATCGTTCCTCTGCATCTCAATTATGTAATTCGTTGTTTGTAGGTGTATCAGAACATAGGGTTAGAGGACAAGGAAAGGTACAGAGTTGAACTTAAGGAATACAAAGAGAGACTTGGGCAGTCTGCAGGCCTCCCGAGGGGTGACTCTTGAGCTCGCCTGTGGCGTCAATGGTTTCTTCTTTGCATTCTATCACTTGATTGGGGAATTATCAGCTGGGTTGTTCAAGAGTATTTGCTTAATCCATGGAAGAATCTATGTTTTCTGCGCCTGGAATGTTTGTGAGGGCCCCTGGGCCTTGCATGGGGGACAAAATGCACCTGCACGTGATGAACAATAGTTTTGAATACAGATGAAACATTATATCAATTGATGCCACTTGGGAGTTTTATTTGAAAGGGATCAACTTTCAATTTTAAATCGTTCCATCTGTTTATATGTAGTAGTTAACAAACAGATACCAACCTGGGAGTGGTTGCGAATCCTGTAATCTTCAAGTGGAGCTTCGTCGCCTAGAAGCTTGATATTGTGGTGTGCCAGGCAAAATTTTGCCCAAACGCGTTTCCTGTTCAAAAACTAAATGTTTTACCCAGCGATGCAATACAACCCAGAAGAAATGAACAATGGTGCATCAAGAAATAAACATAAACCCCGATATAAAATCAGTAAATCGTTATCATTTTAATAATAATTTATGCATTCGGACATGAATATAAATCACAATTATGTATTTTATTTTCATTTTCACTATAAATTGAGTTATTGCCAACAACGGAATTTGAAAATGAATACCGAAAACGCACCAAGAAATATGTCGGTGGCCCATCTTCGATTGCTCCATCTCGTTGATTTTTCTCCGGACAGCCATTTTCAAATCTTTGATCTTAGCAGAATTTAACAACGTAACATCTTCACCACAAAACCCTCATTAATCAAAATGTGCGAATCCACACATCGCCCAATTTAGCATGCTACGTGTTCGAAAGAATGTCCTACTGAGAAATTAGAGGGACGGAGCTTTTTACCAAAGCAGGTGTTGTCCATTTTGAGGACGGAGATGCGCATGGCGCTGCCGTATTCTAGATTGATTAGGGTATCTACATCGGCGAGTGAGGGATTCTTGGGGACATCGGCGAGCACAGGGTCTTCGAGGAGGGTAGCCAGGGTCGATATTAACTTCGCACTCTTCACGTTCCCGCTGTTATACGCGCCCGCCGCCTCCCCTTCACCCTTGCTCGATTCCATCACTCGTCCCCACCTCCCTGTGTTTCTGAAGTCGGTTACTCGATTTATCGCTGAAAAATTGGGATACAGAATGCTGGCCACCAGCCCAGCACGGCTGAAGATTTTGGCTCCGGCCCACAAACTGACCCAGATTTTTGAAAATCAGGCCTACTAGTAATTATTTGTAAAATCTTTGAGGTTGTGATTTTTTTTTTTTTTTTGTTATCTTAAATTTCACTTTTAAAAATATATTTAATTATTTAAAATTTATATTATTGATAAATAAATATAATGGGCTCAAAGGAAATCCGAACTCTAATATAAATAGCATTTCCCTGTGTTGTATTCAATTTGTTTGAAAAGGAGTTCAGCATGAATAGTAAAATCAATGTCAACAAAAGAAAATGTGAAAAGCTGCAGATCATGAAGCTTGGAACTGAAAATCAAAAGCAATTTGTTTGAATGATGCGATCAATGATTACAGATACACCATAAAAATTTATAAATCATGCCTAATATATGTTAATCTTGAATGTAAAAAAAAAAAAAGCAAAATAACCCTACTATTTGCATTTTTTTTCACTGAAAATTAGTTTTTTTCAAAACACTGATAGAAAAAAGTGGGAAACCAAGCATGTGAGGCCTTAAATGCGTGAAACACAGAAAGAACTCACAAAATCATTACAAACAAAACTAGGACAAAACTACTGTTTGCATTCTTTTGCTAATATTTCCCCACGGTTACATAAGTTGATGACGATGAAGTCCGATTACATCTTGAAAAACAAATGATTTCATTGTAAATGTAATGATATCAAAGTAACTGGAAAACATAAAAAATACATTTATGTGACATAAAAGCTGAAAATAAAAGATTAACATGTATATCAAATTATGAAAATAAGATCTTCAATAGAACTAATGACAACGTTTAATCCATGTAATCGAACCCATTTAATTGGATTGACTTGTTTGTTGTTGTTCCTCAAATCAATTCAGAATTAATAATCAATTGAATGTAATATGCAATAAAATTTATTACAGATATGTTTAATTATGGCAATGCATAGAGTGATGATCACTTCTAATTGTAATGAGTAATTCGGAAAAAAAAAGTTAATGAATTGTAACGAATGATAAACAGAATGATATATCATACACAGATTGCATAATAAATAATAACTTGCTATAAAGATTACACATAACACATACAAATTTTAGATTATTCATATTCAGATTTTACACATACAGAATTTTATACAAATTACACAGTGATTACAGATTACAGAGGTTAAACAAATCAAACACAGGATCCAGAATTTAGAATGATTTCAGATTACTAATATATTATAGGCATAGATCCCAGATTTCATTACAGATTATAAGACATAGAATCCAGATTATGTAATACGTAACCTGTGTGTGTACTACAATTCACAGATTCCTGACGGATTACAGACAAGATATTATATTATACACATATAGAGAATCCAGATTTCACAATGTAAATTAAATTATAATACACGTTATGTTTGTTAGAGACAGTTTCTTATTATAGTGCACATCAAAGTAATTCCAGGTTATAAAATACAAATGTTGTCATTATCATTCTAGATTATGAGCATACATTATAAATATTAAACTATTGAGAATGGTTGTCCAAATATAGTTGAATGCCTATATAACCGAATCCAAACATATCATGCAGTATTTAACATTTATATGGTGCAAAGATTTTCTTTATGTAATTATTCACCTATTTGATCATTCCATGGGTGTACTGCATCAAATTTTATATCTTTTAAATAAGTATATTTCTTTGTCTTCTGTTCCATCTTCTCATCTTTGTTTCTATCTACTGAAATTTCAGAAATTGAACCCAAGACATTGTACAGAATAATAAAAAAACCATAATGGATTGAAACTATCATTAGTTGTTTCATTGGTGTGCTATACATGGCATGCTGTGTTTATAACACAGCAGGCAAGGTTCTTTCTTGATGTAAACGGTCTTACAAACTGAAACATGAAGCTGACGATTCAATAGAAAGGCGCGAGGCTTTGTGAAAGGTGATGGTCAAAGGGAAAAATAAATTCATTATTTGAAGCTTTTTCCAGTGGATGTGTATAACGCATTTCTACTGGTGGTCCTGCTTCAGGAGGTAAGCATACAACTCCTGCAAGGATCAGTGATCCAATCAAAGAACGAAGCGAGTATGCTAAATATATCCTTGCATGGATTAAAGCGTGTATTGAGACAATAGGATGGATTAAAGGATACCTCATAACATTGGAATTACAAGCTGACAGAAATAATGACATTGTTATTACAGATTATGAGGATAGAGAATATTAAACACAGGTTATAATACAGAGATTGTAAAAAAGAGGGACGCATTGAGGACAGTGATTTGATAATGCCGCAGATTAGTTTGAAAGAAAAACATATTGGTCGCAACTGCAAACTATTATAATAGAAAGATTGACATACTTTGATTACGGATCATATTACACACAGGTTATAGCATGAAGAGGCTGAGTGGTATTTGTGCAATCTTTGCCTGTGGGGTCAAGAATCTTGTGGAAGAAACAACAGCAATTGTAAATGTTGATAAGCTAAATCACAAGGAATGGTAATCCAAATAAAGATTATCACACTTTTTGTAATTCTGTTATATTGCAAGCCTGTAATATCCATTTGAATTTCAGCAATTCAGTTCTCATATTTCTTTGGCAGATCAAAACAACTTGAATATTGAAACATGAAGTGCAGAATGACTGCTCTGACTAATCCAACATTCTTGATAATTTATTTGATTTAGAATAAAAACAAAGGATTGAATTTTAGAGATTCCATCAAGAAAATTGAGCATCAGGGTTAGTTAACGATATCTTTATATCGCTAATATTGAGATATGCATCAAATCAAAAATAGATCTGCTATCATATGTTATGATTCATTTATATTATAAACCACAATATCGAATATTACTAATAGATAATCTACATTGAAAAACCATGATATCCAATATCCAGTGCACTATAATAACAGTTATAAACACATGTTGAGAATCAAATAATGATCAGTTTAAATAGAGATTCCCTTCAAAATAAATCATGGCTTCAATATTACAAACAGTAAACATATTTAGAATATGCAACTCTGTAAACGATCTAAAATTAAAAGGGGGGGGGGGGGGGATTGCATTTGTAGAGGAGGATTAGAGTCAAGGCGTGGGCTGTGTGGGTGTGGTTGGTAGCCTGTCTAAGCATAGTGAGCAGATTGTAGGCGGGGCTGGTGATGTGATAAATAAGGTAGTGGCTGGTGGGAGTGGGGTACAAATATTTTGGGGTTTACAGCTAGCTTCTGTATAAGGGGGCTGACCTTGGGAGGTTAGGCCACAGCTTCAGGAGAGTAGTCTTCTTCTTCTTCCTCTATCTTCTCCTTCTTCACCTTCTTCTCACCCTACTGTAATTCTGTAGACGGAACTCTATTTTTTTCTGCTGCAAAAATATTAAATACTGCGTTGTTTCTCCTTTACCGCGCTCGTTGTCCTAAAAATTTGGCGACTCCACTGGGGATCAAAAGGAGAAGAGAGAACCGCATACGTTGTTGGAAGGGACATCCACAGGAGAGAGATACAAAAATATTGACTGAGGAGTTCAAGAAAGAGATTCTTGTTATTGATTTATTGATAGACCGCTGAGGACTGCGAACATAGTGAGGAAGATGCGTGACGTGGTCGAACAGAGTTGGACAGACGTGGAGTACAGTTTGAGTTGTTAGGGCAGACGGCAGTGAGACGCGATCACATGTTATTTTCTCTCTCCTCTATTTTCTATCTATGAAACGCGAGCAGGTTCCTATGTAATAAATTCTATAGGACAATTCTGTCTCGCATACCCAAGCCTTGGTGCTGTATACGGTTACCAGAGTACATATCAAATATATGTTTACAATAGTACATTTTCGGGAAGATTGAACCTTCATGAGGAAGATGATGAAATATTTGGAGTACTTTCATTGGTATTCCGAACTTTGGTATACAACACCAAGACTTTGGTACGCAAGACAAAGTTGTCCTGTAGAATTTCAGGAGACAAATAAGTTACATGGAGTCATGCATTTATATCAAATGAAATATGCATAAAAAGGTTCTGTGTATCAATTTATTTATTTTCTCAAAGCTCAGAACCTAGTTGTTGAAAATCTTATGACTTTGAAAGACAAGAATAACACATAAAATAGAAGTTCAGATTATCATCAAAGATGTGTTACAACAATGATTATGTTTTTTTTTTAAAACATGCTACAGCAGGAAGACTCGGAATCATATCTTTATATGAGCATTTCTTAATTATAAAAGCATTTTTTCCATTATAAAAAGACATTGGTTTTCTTTTAAAAAACCACAGCAACAAAAGCAAATGCAAGGCTCTTATACTAGAAACTACTGGGAAAAGCAATATGGCAACACCAATAACAAATTCAAAATGGGAACAGTAGGAAGGAAGAAAAGGTGGGCATGTAAATATGCATAAAAAGGTCCTGTGTATCAATTTATTTATTTTCTCAAAGCTCCGAACCTCAATTGTTGAAAATCTTATGATTTTGAAAGACAAGAGTAACAAATAAAATAGATGTTCAAACTGCCATCAAAGATGTGTTACGGGCATGGTTAATTTTTTTTTTAAAACTGTGTTACAACAGGACTCAGAATCATATCTTTATATGAGCATTTATTAATTATAAAAGCATTTTTCCATTATAAAAAGACTTTGGTTTTCTTTTAAAAAACTGCAGCAGCAACAGAATCATTTGTAAAGCTCTTATTCTGGAAACTACTGGGAAAAGCAAGATGGCAACACCGATAAAAATTTCAAAATGGGAATGGTGGGCAGGAAGAAAAGGTGGGCACATCTATAAACATATTTGAGGTAAAAAGTACAGTTAACATACAAAAAAAGATGTATAGAAACACAATGTGAAATAAATATAACCACATGCATGATCAAATTGATATGTGTAGCATGCACAACAAAAAAACACAGCAAACTAAGAGCATTTGTTAGAAACAAAGATAAAAAAATCACTTCTACAGTTAATTTCAGGTAGGGGTTTCTAGTGGTAATAAAAAAATACACTGTGACGTCACTTCAAGATTAAAACAGCCAGTTTTAGACAGTAATAAAACAATGTATTAAAGCCCAATAAAATATCCATCTCAATTTTTTTAAGAGAAAAAAAATTCATGAAGCTAATATAAATCCACTTCCTACAATTACCTTGAGAAAAAACTGTCAAAATATGAAAAGCAGTGGTGCTTATGAAAAACAAAGTCCTTGATTTATCAAGAATGAAACAAATAAGCTAATTAAGCATGAAGCGGGATTCATATAAACCCCATTTATTAGAATAAAAATACGATAGTATCGGTAAGGATACACGTGGGTTGATTACCTGAAAACCGAAATTCAGGTAACTACATACATGTTTCAAAAAATTACTTAATATGAAAATTAAATGTACATGGTGTAATGACGGATTGATTTTGTCAATAAGATTTTGAGCAAACCGATTCCTATATATAAAGAAATGAATGTTTAAGCTTTACTAATTAGTGGAAAATTAATGATAAAAAAAATGTTATGAATCAAACCTGATAGTGAATGAAAGTAAAGTTACATTTCGTAATGTGAAATTGCGATATGTTTCACAAGCTACTAATTAGAGGCTGGACAGGTATTCTCAGCACTTATTTTACATGAAAGTAAAGTTACATTTCGTAATGTGAAATTGCGATATGTTTCACAAGCTACTAATTAGAGGCTGGACAGGTATTCTCAGCACTTATTTTACTTGAACCTGAAATACATAGAGAAAATATATACAATTTCAATGAAATGTTTGGTTATTGCATATATAATATGAGAGGTGCAAATTTTTTATCCGGGTATGGGGGTGTGTCGCTGGAGGAGTGTAGAGCATGATTCGGAGAAAAGTGTTCAGGAGATGGATGGAATAATCATGTACCTTGTATTGAACTGGCAGCACGGACTGGAAGAGTTCTGGGAGACACCTAGGGTTTTGGTGAGGTGAATTGGGGCTTTCCCATAGCAACAGTGGAAACAGTCGGCCTTGCAGGAGGGACTAAAATTTTGGAAAGTATAACAGATGAGCCAAGCTTCCACGGAAGACTAAAAATAGATAAGCCGCAGCCGACGTTGGAGGCAGCGGATGGAGAAAACTCAACGTTCGAATGGGGATCGATTTTGTGAACGATTTTGGAGATCTCGTTTTGAATGGATCAGCAGCAAACGATTTCAGGGAGATCATTGTGAATCGATTGGTAGCAATCGTCCATGGTGGCTCCGGAGGGACAAAGCATGACAACATTATAGCTCAAAACCATGGAGTCAAACAAAGTAGATTAAAATTCCAAAAGTTCAAGGATTACTGATTTGAAAATCAAGAATAAATCGCAATTCATCGCCGACACCTACTAAATTAACCATTGATTGAGTTTAGTCGTGCTAGGCTACCTTAATAACATACCCCCCGATCTCAGGATGGTACCCACAACTGGTTACGGTGAGAAGAAAAAGAAATGCAAATTCATCAAGAACAGGAAAAACTTGAAGTGATTGGTCATGGACTAGTTTGTACACACATTCGGCAACTCTAGACAGATTATTGCCACCAACTATTTTTTAATCCATGTGGTTTCATGGCCCCTTTTTACCAAAAACAAATACAAATTCATCAATATAGGATTATACAAGGAAAATACATAGTTAAAAAACACATAGATCAAGGGAAACTGATAAAAAAAATCATAGAGCCCAGAAAAATTATAAAACGTTATTGGATATCATTTTTTAACATGTAATCATTTGGAATTTTGATTTTATCACACTTTAATAAAGAAAATCAGAGAAGATTACTTCAAAATCTAGATGGAAATCAATAAAATATATATGTGAAAGAATTAATTCATGGGATATACCGCCCCACCATTGGTGGTGGGGTGGTAAGGGGCAGGTCGCGGGGTCAAGTCCCCGGACATGCAATTTAATGTAATTTTCTTTCTTGCGTCGCGTGCCGCTTTCGAAGTTGTACCCAATTTTTAATTCATGGGATCATAATTGATGGTATCCAAGTTAATCCACAATTTAGAACATGAAATTTAATTGAGTAATGAAATTGCATACAATACCTAAAGAAAATGATATAAAGAATTTAATACCAAACAATGAAATTAGACAATAAAAATTACATAAATCCAAAATAGAAGAATGAGAAAAATAACCAAGACTTGGAAAATAAATTCCCACCATAATAACTAAGGCTTAGGAATAATTTTTTCAATTAACATAAAAAGATGATATCCACAAAAGAATTGCAGTTAATAACCTTCAAGCCAATGGTGAGTCTGATACAAATCCAACCAAAAAATGACACAAAATTGCTTAGACGCTTTCTTGAACTTCTTTCACATTCCAATATCATTATTCCGGAATGAAATCTAATTTAGCGGGAAAAGCCCATGGACAAAAGCTCATCGATGACACCAATATTGAACTTGATTTAATCAAACTTGTGCAGGTAGCCTCTTCTAACACATGCCAAAAAAAAACAAGCACACTGTTCGGTAAAGTCTAGACTATTTTAAGATGCCTATTGTTGCGGTATGTTGGGTCAGCGGTACAAAGATACAGCAGTGTAAACAAGCCAAACAACCACAAACTAAACAAGGACCGACCTGAAGTTGTAATTTCGATGATGCAAGATTCAAAACAGAATTGAAAGAGTGCAAAATAAAAAAAGGACACGCTGATTTAACGTGCTTCGGCCCCTTAGGGGACCTACGTGCACGACAAGAACACCACACCCACGCACACCTTTTATTAATTGCTCAAAAAACAGAACCAGATTACAAAGGGCATCAACAAGCAGCGGATACAGAAGGTTCAACAATCAACATGCAGCAAGAAAACCGTGCAAAAAACCGCAAGCAAGAAATCAGATCTGGGTTAGAAAACACTTACAACGCCGGACAAACATCCGGTCGTCCAGATCTCTTCGAGCAGAACCTCGTCGCTGATGCAGATCCTCGCCTTCAAACCAAAATCTCGCCGCGCAGCAACTCAACGTCAAGAAACTCAACCCTCTCTAGTGCAGCAGCTCTACAGTGCTTAAGAGACCCTCAATGCAAAACAGGTCTGACGCCAAGCAGGTCCGATGCGAAGCAGGTTTTCCGCAAGAATCTCACGGATCTCGACTCGTCGGGGTCAGTGGTCACCAGATTTGAACTCCCGCGGCCAGCAACTACGGATTTGGAGAGGAAACCACCAGAACTGGAAACAGTATTCCAATGAGGACGATGACAACGCAAGCCACAATATGAAATCTCGAAACACCAAGCTCGAATAGAAGAGGAGTCGAGGACGATGCGATTCAAGGAATCGTTCCACACACAGCACACCACCGCGAGAGAGCCAAGAAGCCGAATGGTGAAGTGATTCGCTGCCTCAGAAAGAGGCGCAACAAGGGTGATGAAACCCCCTGCGAACGGCCTCGCCCCCGTAACCGCACGCCCTATCCGCAGGCGCCACGAAACCAAGGCTGAACGGCCTGCCCAACAAACCCGAACAGAACACCAAGCAGCACAAATGGATGGAGGGCTGGGATGATATGGGCGGCCATGCTCATAAACGGCCAGTAATGAAAGCAATGACACCCAGATCACCACAATGGACAATGGCTCAAAAAAAAAATACGGTAAAAGAAAACAGCGTGGAAAAAAATTAAAAGGCTGGAAAATATATTAAACAAATTTAATATTGAAAACCAATTAAGAAAAAAACTTAATTCACAAATCTCCACCTTTACAATTAAATTTGTGATGTTCTTGCACCTAATCTATGAATTGAATTGGGCAATCAAGCTACACAACCTAAGCAAAACAAAAGAGATCATAACCAGTGCTAGTCAAACTATTCACTGCTTATGTCCAACATGTGTATCAATGTGATACACATTTGCCCTCATCAATTCCATCTAAACTACTACTTAAACATGCTTAGAATTAAACTCTCTAAACATAAAAAAAATGCATACCTGCACTTACCTGAGCCGACTGCTGAGATCATGTTGTCAAGGAAGTCCCATACTGCAAACTAGTACCTGCACACAAGCAACAAACACAGCAGTACCAATCCTCAAAGTATAACAGTAATACAAAGTATGAACATAAACTCAACAGTGCATATGCAAGAAGTAGCAGCAAAGAAAACAGCTCATGCAAAAGAAAGCAAACAAGCAAACAAAGCACAAGACTCGGAGCAAGGAAAACACTCACCCCACCTAGATCTACGACAGACCCAGAAGACTCTCTCCACCTAAGGACAGGACACTGCCTAGACACGTGCAACAGGGGAAGACACTTCCTAACCTCAACCGCTGTAAAACTCATACAACCCCAATCCTAGAGCCAACTCGTAACCACGAGGAAACACACCCAGCAAGCAAGGGCAGCCCGCTACCGACCTAGGGAAAAAACCATCCTATAGTCTAGCCCAACCGCAACATCAAGCACCTTATTCCCAGGTACCCATCCAATGTCGACAAAGAGATACCAGCAACACCCCCATCATGAAGTCTGGTGATCAGTCAGACTGCTCCCATGATCTGCTTCTCTTATCCACTGCCCAACGCTACACTGTCCTCGCACCAGGTTACCTCCCGAGAGGCCTAACACACCTAGGACACAAAGAAGGAAACAAAACCAGAGTTGGACCCACAACTCTGCCCCCCTGCAGCACACTAGACACACTACAGAACGACGACATCGTCGAAACCGGGCTCAACTACATTAGACTGAGCCCCATCACCCCTTGAACCATTCCTTTCAGGACAATCCCTTTTAAAGTGTCCTGGTTTCCCACACTGATAGCACTTTAGTGTCCTAAACTGACCTGCACCTTTCTTTTTACCCTTATCATTGCTTTTCCCTTGTCCCCTATCATTTGTTCTACCCACAACATTAAGCCCCTCTCCCACTGATCCTAACTCATTCTTAACCTGCAAATATTTTGAAAGAAGGGCGGACTTAACCTCTTCTAAGGTCAGCGAGTCCCTACCATACATCATAGTCTCTACCAAAGAACTATAACTGTTGTCAAGAGAAATTAAGAGAATCATTGCCTGATCCTCGTCATCGACTGCTACATTTATATTGGCAAGATCTAGCATGATTTTATTAAACTCATCAAGATGGGATTTAATAGAACTACCAGGTTTCATCTTAAAAGTAAACATGCGATGTTTTTTATACAATCTATCAACTAATGAAGCAGTCATATATAATTTCTCTAATTTCAACCAAATGCCGACAATAGTGGACTCGAAGGCAACCTCTCTAAGGACTTTATCTCCTAGGGAAAGTAAAAGGGAGCTATGAGCTTTAACAAGCACATCAAGGGGAACATCTTGGTATTCTACAACAGTCTGGCCAGCTTGATTAACAGTCGTAATGGGTTTCTTGGGCCCACATAGGGCATCAATTAAACCTTGCTGAACGAGCAGGGCTCTCATTTTAATTCTCCACAAATTGAAATCGTTGTCTCCATCGAATTTCTCAATTTTGTTTCGCATTGTAGTCATGTTTATCCAGATGAGTGGATGCCGAGTGGTTGGGGACAACGTTAGGCGTACGCCCCCAAGAACCGACCAATCTCACTGGGTAAACGTGTACCGTGAGATACAAAAATCAGAGGATTTCAATGAATACAATGGTTTCTATTAACAAATAGAATCAATTTAAAAAAAGGAAGAATTAAACAGAGATGCAGATGCAAATAAGATGCAAGAAAACCCAAATTAATAAGCTGTACAGAGACTGCAATAAACTATAAACAGAATACAGCAAGGCTGTAAACAGTGGCAGCAAGCAAGAAACGACAATAGCAGTGGTAGCAAGCAATAAACGCCAATAACAGATTGTAGAAAGCACAAAAGGACCTAAAGCAGACCAAGCAAATATCGAAATCAAAGCAACACAACAGCCAGGAAGGCTCTGATACCACTTGTTGCGGTATGTTGGGCCAGCGGAACAAAGATACAGCATTGTAAACAAGCCAAACAACCACAAACTAAACAAGGACCGACCTAGAGTTGTAATTTCGATGATGCAAGATTCAAAACAGAATTGAAAGAGTGCAGAATAATAAAAGGACACGCTGATTTAACGTGCTTCGGCCCCTTAGGGGACCTACGTGCACGGCAAGAACACCACACCCACGCACACCTTTTATTAATTGCTCAAAAAACAAAACCAGATTACAAAGGGCAGCAATAAGCAGCGGATACAGAAGGTTCAACAATCAACATGCAGCAAGAAAACCGTGCAAAAAACCGCAAGCAAGAAATCAAATCTGGGTTAGAAAACACTTACAACGCCGGACAAACATCCGACCGTCCAGATCTCTTCGAGCAGAACCTCGTCGCTGATGCAGATCCTCGCCTTCAAACCAAAATCTCGCCGCGCAGAAAATCAACGTCAAGAAACTCAACCCTCTCCAGTGCAGCAGCTCTACAGTGATTAAGAGACCCTCAATGCAAAACAGGTCCGACGCCAAGCAGGTCCGATGCGAAGCAGGTCTTCCGCAAGAATCTCACGGATCTCGACTCATCGGGGTTGGTGGTCACCAGATTTGAACTCCCGCGGCCAGCAACTATGGATCTGGAGAGGAAACCACCAGAACTGGAAACAGTATTCCAATGAGGACGATGACAACGCAAGCCACAATCTGAAATCTCGAAACACCAAGCTCGAATAGAAGAGGAGTCGAGGACGATGCGATTCAAGGAATCATTCCACACACAGCACACCACCGCGAGAGAGCCAAGAAGCCGAATGGTGAAGTGATTCACTACCTCAGAAAGAGGCACAACAGGGGTGATGAAACCCCCTGCAAACGACCTCGCCCACGTAACCGCACGCCCTATCCGTAGGCGCCACGAAACCAAGGCTGAACGACCTGCCCAACAAACCCAAACAGAACACCAAGCAGCACAAATGGATGGAGGGATGGGATGATATGGGCGACCATGCTCATCAACGGCCAGTAATGAAAGCAATGACACCCGGATCACCACAATGGACAATGGCTCAAAAAAAAAATACGGTAAAAGAAAACAGCGTGGAAAAAAATAAAAAGGCTGGAAAATATATTAAACAAATTTAATATGAAAAACCAATTAAGAAAAAAACTTAATTCACACCTATAAATTGAGAAGGCCCAAAGAAAATTCTAGATTCGTCGCATAAAAACAATTCCAAGTCTTAATCCCATTTTAAACTTCAATATAAACTACAAGGGAATTGAAATTTCAGTACATGATAATGCAATGTAAACTGCAATATAAGGTGTTATTTGAGCAGAGATATAAATTGGAATGTAAACTGCAATTCCAGTATAGTATAAACTGCAATATAAAGTGCAATGTAAATAGTAATATATTGCAATATAAACTATAGTTTCAGTTCATGATAAATTGAAATTTCAGAAACAACGTGTTTATTAAGTGATTGAAATTGCATGCTTGTTCAACATAAACTGTAGTTTGTATTAAGTAAATTAAATTGAATGATTATATTAAGTAAATGATACTAAATAATGCTTATATTAAGTAAATGATATTGAATACAAAGTCATGGGGTGAAATTGCATGCTTATATTTAGTAATTGAAAATTCATGCTTATAATAAGTAAATGAAATTGCATGCTTATATTAAGAAATTGAACTTGAATGCTTGTATTAAGTAAATGAAATTGCATGCTTGTATTCAGTGCATGATACTGCAATTTTAGTGCACTGTTATATTCACGGTTTATGCATAATAAATATTTCTTATTACAATATATGTATATTGCATTAAGCATCATATTCGTTATGTTTTATATTAATTATCTATAATTATATTATATATCAATTGTTAGGTCAATGCATGAATGATATTCATTATTGATAACACATCAAAGATATTCATTATTGACATTTTTGTGGGTCATCAATTGTCTTTGCAAGAAGAAACTAGGAATAAGTTTTGTAGCGAAAACGTTTAAGAATGATTGTTTCACATAATAATACAAAAGCGAGAAATATTAAAATAATGAAATAACAATGTATGGGGATGGAACGAACTAAACATCATAATTGTTAGTGTTCTAAAGCAAAAACCAGTGGAAGTAATTAAAATAACATAAAAGGTCTATATTATTTGTAGTTATAAATGTAATAGCGTAATCATAATGAAAAATATAAGAAGGCGTGTCTTCGGGGCCTGACAGACCATGGATGTGACTGTTTGATAATACATGTCTACTTGATGCTATATGGTTGGTAGAAGGTTGGATAGTTGACATTTAGGTGTAAGCGACCGATGTAGTCAAAGTTGATTATGATGAGACATTTTAATTTATTAAATATTTCATGTTTAGGAATGTGATTTTTTTTAAAAATCAGGAAAATTAGAAACATACAACATGAAGTTAATGCTCATAAAAGGAATTCAACACTTTTCAACGATAATTGTTGCAATTTGTTTTTGATGCTAAAAGGAGCAATTATATGATTTTATGCTAACAACAATATAATTTTTATCATAAGTAGGTTATTTTATAGAATAAAAGTAGACATGTACCTGGTGAAATAAATGAATTGAATTTCCCAATTAATATTTTCATACAAACAATTCCTATAATTTGAAAAATGGATGACCAAATATTACCATTAAGAAAAATAAGCAATAATATATTGACAAAAATTTAAAATGAAGTGTAATATAAAAATATTGAATGCATTATATATATAAAGAATATACTGAGTAGTTTATACAGGATATGCACACTAAAAGAGGGTTAAAATATGCATAGAGTAAGAGGGACAAAGTATAGAATATGCACACCTTAAGAAATACAAACTATGAACTATACATATAAAAAAATTACACTACCACAAATCCGGGTAAGAGATGCGCCGGGTATTATCAGCGCTAAGCAAAAAACACTGATAAAAGGGGGGGGGGGGCTTTATCAGTGCTAGCTAAATGCGTTGATAAATCTATCATTTATTAGCGCTAAAAAAACACTGATAAAAGTTTTTAATAAAAAATATTAATAATTTATATTTAAAAAAATGTTTATTTGTATACATTAAATAAAAAAATACATGTTTATAATTAATATATATTTTTTAATAATTCATATATATATATATAATGTTTTAAAAAAATATTTATAAGATTATAATTAAATAAATATATATTTAAATAATTATAAGATTATAATAAATTTTTAAATAATAAATATATTTATTATATTTATTATATTTATAGATATATATAAATACTTTTTAAATATATATATATTTATAATTATAATTATAAATAAATAAATATATATTTAAATAAATATACATTTCCAATGTATTTGGTCAATAAATATATCGATGCGTGAGTATAATTGACGTCCATATATGTTATGAATTCATCATAAATGTTCATTTATACATTACACTCTAATTATTATTCATATGGTCCATATGTGATGACTCATTTTTTATTATCTATACTTTACTAGGTATATGATTCATTCATGGTATACCCATGAATCTATCATATTCTCAAAAGTACTTATAAAATTCAATAAATAAATTTAAATAATAAATCTATTTATTATACTTACAATTATACAATTTTAATTATATATAAATACTTTTTAAATATATTTATTTGTAATTATAATTATAACTAAAAATTAAAAATTACAATAAATATATTTATTTATAGTTATAATTATATATATATGTAAATAATTATAAAATTATAATAAATATATTCACTATAGTTATAAAGTTATAAATATATATAATTAAATAAATATATTTATAAATATATACAAATATTTATAAATAAATACAAATAGTTATAATTATAATTCTAAATAAATAGAGATATATTTAAATAATTATAAAATTATAATAAATAGTTTAATTATATATATTTATATACAAATATTTATAAATAAATACAAATAGTTATAATTTTAATTGTAAGTAAATATAGATATATTTAAATAATTATAAAATTATAATTAATATATTAATTATATATATTTATAAAATCATAAATATATTTGTTATAATTTTATAATTATTTAATTAATTAAATAAATAAATAAATAAATAAATAAATATTTATAATTATAACTATAAATAAATATATATTTATTATGTTTTTTAATTACAAAAAAATATTTATTTATTTATATTTATAATTTTAAATAAATATATATTTATTTAAATAATTATAAAATTATAAAAAATATATTTATAATTCTTATAATGTTATAAATATATATAATTAAATAAATATATAAAAATATTGATAAATAAATACAAATATTTATAATTATAATTATAAATAAATATAGATATATTTAAATAATTATAAAATTATAATAAATATATTAATTATGTTTATTTATAAAATTATTAATATAATAAGTATATTTTTTTATAATTTTATAATTATTTAAATATATATATTTATATATTTATTTATAGTTATAATTATAAATAAATATATATTCATTTAAATAATTATAAAATTATAAAAAATATATTTATTATATCTATAATCTTATAAATATATATAATATATATATTTATAAAATTATATATATAATAAATATATTTGATATAATTCTATAATTATTTAAATAAATAAATAAATAAATTTATTTATAGTTATACGAAGACGGTACGAACCATGGGTTAAAACCCATGGTTCCAAAATTTATTGAAAACAAAAGAACATATAAGAGAAACTGGCAAGTGAGAGACACTAAATGAAAAATAGTGACAGGCCACTGCTCAAAAACAACTCAGACCATGACCCAAGAGAAAAGAGATTCTTCATTTGTGGGAGCGACCACCACCCCTGCCTCGCGGATGACGACCCCTCCTCCAGGTTTTGGGCTACTACCATAGCGCATCATCTGCAAGAGTATCAGTGCTGACATCCGGTGGGGTATGGTCCTCAGGAGGTGGGCATATCCTTGTCGTGACCTCCTTAGAACCTGAGTGTTGACCTGTAACTTAAAAATCTCCATAGACGTTGCCGAATTCTTGGAGGAACATGTGAAAACTTGGGATAAGATGGCTCTTTGCTTTGAGGATCTCATTAAGGACAACCGATACATGACGATCACCTCCATTGAATGGCAAGTTTTCAAGGTAAAAAACTCAAACTTCTTCAAATTTATTTGGAATGGAGTGATGTTTCATATGAGGTTTGATTATTATGTACCTGGAACTTTGATGGTTTCCCACTTTTTCGTAAAAGTGCTTTGAAATAAAAAAATAATGAGTTATGACTTGATGAAAGACTTCTTTGCTGTTGGACCTGTTTAAAATGTCAAGCAAGCTAATTTTATCAGAGTCAGCCGCAACCTTTTTGGTGCAAGACACTCTTTGTAAAGGGGTGGACACATCCTGAGAAACACTTTTGGTCTCCCTGGGAGTGACCATCACCTCCCTCATCTCCTGTGGTGAAACATCCTTCCCCACCGACATGTCACCAACATCATCAGATGCAACCTCCAAAATCTGTTGATCAACAGCAGCTGGTGTCGGCTTGACAGCTTTCCCTGAGGCGATCATCCCCTACAAGAGAACCCCAGCAGAGACTGTAGAAAGGGAACCAACCACCCTCTTATGTTTATGGGGTTTCTCCCGAAGAATAGACTTGTCCTTAATATTACCAACATTCATGAAATCATCTCCAAAAACATCAGTGAAATCCGTTGCATGATCAGTGTCAGATGAGACATATTTACTCACCCGATGAAGGCACTGACTGCTATCTTTGGTCTTGCCCAAAGTATGTGGGTCGACATTCAACATGTCACCACTCATATTTTTATGAGTGCCCGAAAAAATCTGAACCTCAGTATTATTTCCATTCAAGGACACATCAGTGACATGAGGTGGGGGTGGTGCCAGCAACCACATTAGCAAAAGAGGGGGCCCTGTTATCCACTGGCCTGTAAGACTTGGGAGGTAGTGAAGGATCAATGCCCTTGCCCTGTGCTATACTTCATCTCCCTCCACCTATTTCAACAGTTCCTTCCCGATGAGGAACATGATCATTCCTCTTCGCCGCAAAGGACTCTGTGTGCTTATCAGGTCTCTTCTTGCTGAACACAGGCAACTTGAATTTACAATTTTCAATGCGATACCCAAATTTATTGCAGCTAGCGCATCTCATATCCCCTGCAAAAATTCTCCCTAGTATACCCAATGCACAAATAGTTGAAATAGAAATCGGGTACATTTTCATATTCAATTGCATGCTCAAGTTTGAACTCACTAGCAACCAAAAAAAATGTTCCAACAAGTGTAGTGCTCAGATCAAATTCAACCAACATCTGAGAAAAATTCCCATACCTAACCATCTCAGCCTCTTTGTCAATTTTTTTTGGAGTTCCAACACTTAAGGCAACATCCCAAAGAATACTTGGATGCCAGAAAAACCAGTTCAACACAGTAACATGAATCCAAGATTGAACGACAGACTTCTTGGCTTGAAATGGATCAAACCAAGGGTCCCAATCCTGGAACCTCAAGACTCATAGCTTAATATTTACAAAACCAAAGCTCCATGCCTGTAATTTTAATTCTTGGGAAGGGAAAGTAATGTTAAAAAAAACCCATACCAATCAACACCATGTGTTATCCATTGAAGTCCCATACCTGAATGACTCGGTTCCTCATATCTTCAAGTTTCCAACCATCATTCTTTGAGATTGAGGTGAGACGTGAAATGATCAAGAAATAATAAGACTCAATCTGTGACTCAAATAACTTCGGATCTACTTCAATGAAAGACACACTGCCATTCTTTGTCACTCGGTTGAGCGCAGTAGCAGAGTCACCATTTACTCCATGAAAGAACCTGTTTGGACCAAGCTAGTGATGAAAGTATTTTGCATTCAAGTGTTGTCTTTTGTTGTCAAGGAAAGGTTTTGGAAATCACCTCACTTTTTATGGAAACAATCATAACGAGGATTGTTTTCAAAAGAATTGGATCTATGTTTTCAAAAGAATCAAATCCATGTTTTCAAAAGAATCAGATCAATGTTCTGAAAAAGATCGTAATGAGGGTCTGGTATTGATAAAGATCATAATGAGGAATTGATCAGATTCACTCTGGATCTGATATGAAAGAATTGGTTGTTTTGATAGAGAATCAGAGTCTTTGTGACACTGATAAATCAATTGTGACGATGCTTTGCTGATTTTTCTTTCATATAAATCATAATTTGATTTGAGAACTTGTGATGAAAGCTGGATAGAAGAAAGGGGGAGTGAAAGATATTCTTCCAATCTAAAAAAGATTGTATCCAAATTTATCATTTTCGTGTGGCAGAGAGAAAGAAGTGATATTAATTGTTTTTTCAAAACAATCATATTCAGGTGAAAGAAGAGTGAATAGTGGTTCCGATTGGAATAGTGGTGCTAATGAAAAGTGGTGATATCGATTGTTTTTTAAAATAATCGTATTCAAGTGACAGAAGGATGAAAAGTGGTGCCAATGAAAAGTGGTGCCGATGGAAAGTAGTGCTGATGAAAATGTGGTATTGATTGAAAATGTGATACCGATTGAACATTAGGTGTTATTCTAAAATGAGGTGTTGTTTTAAAAGGAGGTGCTATTTTAAAAGAAGGTGATGTTTTAAAAGGAGGTGTTGTTTTAAATAGTGGTGTTGTTTTAAAAGGTGGTTTTGTTTTAAAATATAGTGTTATTTTAAAACATGGTGTTGTTTTAAAACATGGTGATGTTTTAAAATGTGGTGCTATTTTGAAAAAGTGGTGCCGATTGAAAAGGCAGTGCCAATTGAAAAGATGGTGTTGATTGAAGAGTAAGAAATGGTGCCGATTGTTTTTCAAAATGATCATATCCAGGTGGAAGAAGAAATGATCCTATCCAGACCAATTTTTTTTTTCCAGAAAAGTTCATAATTGGGTTGGGAAAAAAAGAAAGAAGCTGGAATGAATGGAAAGTTACAATACTTTCCAATCCAAGTAAGATGATGCTAAAACTGATCCTCAAATGAATTCAAATTCATCAATGAAGTCATGATTCAAGCATAGGTTTTTGAATGAAGTTATGTTTTCAAGTGGGTCAAGAGAATAAGTCAAGAGAATGATAAAAAATGTAGTCAACCATTTCAAAAGGGTTGAATTATATTGTTTGGATGAGTTATGTAAAGAAAAGAGATTAATGAATGATTTGTCGAGGGGAAGCTTAACTTTCAAATACAAGATTTTGATTCAAATCAATTCTGAGAATCGTATTCAGTAATCAGATTGATATAATCAGACTCATATGATCAGACTCATGTATTTATCATCAATTATAATTGTATTGACATTTGAAATGGAAGTCTGGAGAAGAAGAGGTGAAGATTGTAGAGATTTCTAGAAGAATCAAGAAGCATTGACAAAGTCAAAATTATTTCGATATTTTAGATGAAATTGAAATGTGGGTGAATTTGTGTGAGCGAGAAACATTTTTGGGATTCCCGCCCAAACCTTTCGAGGGTCACCTATAAAAGGAGAAGTACATTGTACTTTACGAATGAGGTAATGTTCACCATAATAGAGAGAGAAACTCCAAGTTTTCAGTGAGAGAAAGTGATACCATTTTGTTTTGTATTGAAGACATTTCTACAGGGAAGAAGACAAGATCGTAACATTGTATTTGGCTGATCATCGTACTCAATAGATCATCGTATTCAATTTGTCAACATTGTATTTGGATGATCATTGTATCAGGCTGGATTAATCAGCTTTGGGATTCCATATTGGGTTTCTTGGACTGAGGAAGTATTGTATTATACTTTTAAGTGGTGCAGATTCATTTGTATTGTATTATATTAAGAAAATTGTATTTGAAGAATTGTATTGGAAGAATCGTACACGGAGAATCGGACTGGGAAAATCAGACCCAAAAATTCAGACTTAGTTTTCATAATAAAGTCCATGAGGTTCTTACCTTTCTTATGGGTAAGGAATTGAATAATTTTATTTCAATTGAATAAATTTAATGAATTGAAAAGAAACACATGTAACATGAGTTGTTATATAACAATTGTATTACCCTATTTGTGATAAGAGGGTGCACACACACTAGTGGGATTGTTTCATAGTTCTACATGAGTGTAAGGGTATATCCTACTCATTGTAATCCAATGATTTTTTTTTCTGGTGGATTGTATGGTATTGGATCATTTCCAAACCATACCAAGGATGTAGCTATTTTTATTGAATAATGAACCTTGTAAATCTTTGTGTTTCTGTGGATGTGTGGATTGAATTGTTTTCATTAGGGAATTGAATCTTTAATAGGAAGAGAAGGTCATTTCAATTAAAAATAAACATAAAAGAAAAATAGTATCACCGATTCACACCCTCCCCATATTAGTGATACAATACACTGACTTGGCACTTTCAGAACTACTCGCCAGACAACAATGATCACTTCACAGGAGGAAGCTCCAGATTTTCCAACACCGATGGGCTATTGACCTACTGATCGACATCAGAGGGAAAATCCACAACAGAATTATCCACATTATATTTCTTCAAAGGTATTGTGGGGGAAATGTCCCGATCAGTATCGGGATCACTGATTCCAAGATTGAAAACTAGTCTCAA
This sequence comes from Viscum album, assembly GCA_963277665.1. Taxonomy (NCBI): domain Eukaryota; kingdom Viridiplantae; phylum Streptophyta; class Magnoliopsida; order Santalales; family Viscaceae; genus Viscum; species Viscum album. The sequence goes on along the minus strand of OY728119.1, from coordinate 169,848,095 downwards.
AACCCAATCGACGTCAGTAGCTCTGCTGATGCCACGAGCCACAATAGATCTAATTGAAGGGCTCATAGAGGAAATCGTATCTCTGCCGATACCATGGGTAATAGTAGATATTGGAGGTCTCATAGAGGAAACCATAGGATCGAGAACTAGATCTGCAGATGGGTTCATCACGGGAGGAAATCCTACGCACCATTGCTGAAGAGAGAGAGAGAGAGTCTTGATTCTACTCACCATCAAATGTGTTATTTGGGTAGCGAGTTATAGGTGGGAGCCACACCATGCCTATCATGGGACCAACCCACCACCTATGCACCACACGCCCCTGGCTAATTTTGAGTGTGGATGGACTCGAACCTGAGCTAGTTCTGTTACCAGAGAGTGGCCGTCTTACACGGTACCACTAAGCCAACCCCGATCAGATTTATAGTTATAATTATAAATAAATGTATATTAATTTAAATAATTATAAAATTATAACAAACATATTTATTATATATATAATCTTATAAATATATATAATTAATATATTAATATATATTTATTTATAATTATAACGAAGTTGGTCCATCCATAAGTTAAGGATCCTGGATATTTATTAAAAATATAAAGAAAAGTAATAAACAAGCATGAGAGAATAGAAAAGATACAGATCAAAAGTATCAATTTCATCACCATGACCATAGCCAGAGGCTGCACCATCATCCACTAACTCCCACTCAGATTGTGATTTTTTTATTAAGGAGCATGATATATATCTCCCTAAGCCTTAACTACTCTGGTGTAAGTTGATCCCTGGTAGAATGCCCAGTGGACCTCCCCCGGGATGCACAATAATCACACCCACACCCCGACCATGGACTTTGGGGTGCCTCCCACATCTCCATGTTTTTGGAAGACAAGAACCTTCTTGATCACTAGCTTGGTTGTCCTCCAATGATCTAGAATCCAGAGGAACACTACTGCCCTCTGTAAGAGGAAAAATAATAGTAGCTTAGTTCTCTGATAAGACATCAAAAGGCACAATTTTCCCACCTGATTTTTTATAAGTAGGGAGCATCTTGGATCCCTAAACATCCACAAGAGATTTATTTTGAGGCTTTACATGATAAGCAACATCTATCTTTTTCTTACCTTTGCAGTGATAAAAATTCCTTTTATTAGCACTTATTTAGCCCTAATAAAAGACTATCTTTATCAGCACTAAAAAAATCACTAATAAAGGCATGTTTTATCATCACTTTATATTTTAGAACTGATAAAACATACCTTTATCAGTTCTTTTTAACTAGAATTGATAAAAGCTTCACCTGATTTTATAAATGAACCCCAACAGTCCCCTTATTTCTTCAAATACCTCAAGCTCTCGCGGAAGCTAACCCCTATGCCAGTGACCCCTACTTTTCCCCGAATTCATCTCTGCCACCACCGACCCCTCCTATACCGTGAACCCTCCTCCACCGTGAACTCTCCTCTGCTGTGAACCTTCCTTCTCTACGAACCAACCTCCGTTGTGACCCCTCTTCTGCTGCGAACACTCATCCTCTGATAACCCTCCTCTACCGCGAACCTCCTCACCACGAACCCACCTTCATTGCAAATCCTCCTCCACCAAAAACCCACCTCCTCTATGTACTAAACCCCACATCTGCTACGAACTGTCCTCCGCCAAAAACCTACCTCCGCTGCAAAGCCCTCTACGACCTCCGCCGCTGCCACCGCCGTCGCCACCGCCGCCGCCACCGCCACCACCTACCCCAACTCCACCGCTGCTGGACCCTACTACTGCCACGGGTATTCCTTTTTTTACACATTATTATGAATTAATAATATATATATGGATTTTGGTTCAAATAATTTCATGTAATCAATGGATTGGAATTCGATAGATGGATCCTCATCCCTAATATATAGATAGATTTTGGAATTTAACAGGTCGTTGGATATGGTGTTTAGATTTTTTTGAGTGAGGTGATTGAGAAGAAACTCATATTATGGGGAGTTACGTGTTGGTTTTAGGGGTGTGACTCTCATTATAAAAGGGTTGCAGGTGTTTGGAACTATCCATTGAGGTACATGTCTAAATTATATTGTTAATTCCCATGAGAAATCAATTATGGTGGATGATCAAGCTGAGTGTCAGCTTTGGGCTTATGGTGATTGTGTCAGAGGTGTGTTAGTGGTGTGGTAGGGTATGACTATGGTTTTGAGTCAGTATAGGATATGATTGTGGAATCTTACTGGGGTTCAGGTATGGAATCTATTGGGCATGTTTTAGTTGTTTTGGAATGCCTCTAGGTGCGAGGACATTATGATCAGGTGAGATGGTGAGGGACTGGAAATTGAAGATGAGGTTTTTTGGGATGAGTTATCTAAGGATAGTTTAACTGGGGTTAGCACATAATGTTGGTGTGGAAGGCTGCAAGATATGTATGGTGTGTCATTTTTGGAATGAAAGGTGTATTTTGGGTTTGAGTGGGATTTCAAATAAAATATGGTATGTTCTTTATTCATGGAAGGATGGTGGGTATGCATCCAATTCTGTGGGTTTTTGATGGTGAGGATGGGTTTTGATGGTGATTGAAATTCTCAGGAATGTTATGGCATGGTTAGTTGGAAACCATGCCAGGTGAATTTTAGGAGTGTGAGTTCAAGGTTATTTTATTCTTTTTAATTGGCATACGTGATAATAATGGGAAGTTATTAGTGATAAGTTGAGTCTTATTTTGGGGATAAACATAAATATGATAGGTGATCAGGTAAAAACAAAATTTGATGTTTTGTTTAGATGGAACCAAGAAGGCGCTATATTGGTATTTCAATTTTGATAATGGTAATTTGATTGGGTTTTGGATGGTTGAGTTCCCTGAGTTGGATGTTGTGACTTAGATGTGTTTTAGACATTTGGAAATGGAACAAGGCCATTTTAGATAACTGGTGACCATCATAGGTTAGGTGATGTGTATGTATGACCACCAAGAATTCATGGGGATGAGAATTATTATGGCGGTAAGGTTGAAAGAACCTGTGTTCACTAGAACTAAAAATTTATGATGTTGAATTTTCATTTACTAGACAGGTCAAATTTTTAATTGAGACTCAGAATGTCAATTAGTGATTTGAAATTCCTCAAAGTGTTGTTTTGAGATGAGGAATGAGGATCAATAGGTAGATCAGGTGGAGGCTTCAGGTTAAGTTTCAATAATTTTGAAGTTTTCTAGAAAGGGAGCATGGTTTGGTGTGAATGGTTTAGGAGGAACCATGTGAAACCTTGAATATCAGGAGGTTTTCAATAAATTTGGAACTAAGAATAGTTGTGTTTCATGGTTACCACATGGTTGAGGACAAACTTTGTGGGGTTCAATGAGAAACCACATGGGGATGAGGAGGGTCTGGGACCAGGCACATAACTTGTTAACAATTTTAGAAAAATTGTGGAGTCAGTCGAATCACCCAACACATTAGCCTTCATGAATCTATTGAAGAAAATAACCCTAAAGTTATCAATAAATGAAATAAGAAGAATAAAACTAAATCTTTTTCCCACAATCCATGATTTATTATCACTCAATTGATGGATAATTACAAAATAAATGTTGATACCCAAAATAATTATGTTTCAAGAACCTAGGACTCCACTATGTCATATTGATGACCTATGCATTGATATGGAATTCCAAAATATGTATATATATTTATATCACATAATGATTATTATTCCATTTAACAATAAATTTTAACATCCTTAGAATATAATTTACATTAATAGGTTTATAATAGTTTCCCACTATAATGAGAACATAGATATTCCATAAAGATATTATTAAATCAATATATCATATAGTTTAGATACATCTATCTTACATGAAATAGATGATAGTTGACTATCAGCTGATGGAGTCTCATATTAAATTGATACATATTCTCATGAAGTTCACACTTGGTGATCTCTAAGAAGAATGGTCCCAAGTAAAGACCCACTAAAAGGAATTCCACATGTTTTATGTGTCATTTAATATTACTATATGAAAAAATGTTTATTTCCCCTAAAACTAGATTTTTTTGGTTTGTATTTTAGCTTTATATTTTATAAAATGTTGGTTATTTTTGATTCATGTATCTTTTATAAAGTGTATATCTTGGGATCTATGTATTTGTGAAAATGCCTAAGTGCCTCTTTTAAAATGATTCAAGTGTTTTGAAATATTTATTTAAAAATTATATGTGTTCAACATACGCTTTTTTGGTTTTAAATATCTTTAAAATGATTTAAACACTTGGTATGGACTTAGATTGCATGAAAACTACTTTTTAAATCACCTGATTGGATTTCATAAAGGGATGTGAATGTTTTGAAAGAATATATAATGCTGGTTTCATTTTAATAAGGGGTGTGTGGAGTTTTAAATGAAAATTTGTAAAATACAGAGGCTTGTCATTAATTTTAATTGATTAAGACTGTTGGGTCATGAAGTTTCCTTGAATGATTTAAAAAAATTAATTGTGGTTTTGTGAAAGAGTGCTTGTAATTGATTGGTTTATTTTAAAAAGGGTGTGTTATTTTAAAGAGGAATTTGTGTAAATGGTTGGTTTTTAATGGGATTTCAAATGTGATTTTATAAATAGGTTTCAAAGGACATATGAAATGTAGTTTTTCCATAATATTTTAAGTTTATATTTTTATAGAATTAGGAAAACTAATACATTATAGAGGGAAGATAAGTAGATTGATAATAACACTATAGAAAGGGAGTGTCACTAACTATATCCAACCCATAAGATATCTATCATGACCTCACTCCTACAAAAGGCGAATTAATGTTTAACCCCATTGAAACTTCTAAACCAACTTGTAATCCAACACCACCTGCATGGTTTAAATTAGGGGGCCCCTTGTTTGATATGTCTATTTAGGCATTTTACCTCAGAGGGATGTGATTTATTATTAATATACATCATGTTACCTCATGTTATTATCCATTTGATACTACATTTATATAATCTAAATTAAATGTTAAACCACTTCTATAGATAATGACTTGCACACATACAGGTGATCCCAATCCCGAGGAACAACAGGTCTCTCGACCTGCTGCTGCTTGCAATGCAGAGGAACAATGACCTTCTGTACTTACTGGTGCTCCCAATACTGAGGCACAATAGGTCTCTCAACTTGCTGCTGCTCGAGTAAGATCCCAAACTTTTATGGAGTTATCTCAGTTATGATTTTAGGTACTTTTTGTTGTTGTTTTTAAGTACCTTTGATTGGAGTTACGACTTGGGGTGAATTTGGGTGGAGTTTTAAGAAAATTTTGAGAATAAGGGGACTATGCATGGTTGGCACACAGTTAGAGTAAACCGTGCACCCAACCCGATTAACTGTGCATACCCAGGAAGAGGGGATCCACATAGATCATGCACAGTTTGAAAAACCATGCTCCCAAACCCAGGTAACCATGTGACCCTAGACAGTGAGGTCCACATGGTTGGAACACAATTTTCCTAACTGTACACCCCTTCACAGGAAACCATGCATTTAGTTTTTAATTACCTGAAAAATTATTTTAAAATACACCGAACCCCTAAAACACCTCCATTTCGACATTGTCTTAGGACTAAACATTTTTGGGCAATTCCAGAGCTTTTTAGAGGGGTTCCAAGGCCGTCTGACCTCTGTTCTTCAAGATTTAAAGCCCAAATTAAAGATCCTCTCTTCTCTCGATATCTGGATCTCATCCTGATGCCTATCCCGACCATTCTTATCTCTTTCCTTGATCTTTTGGTGGAATTTATCCACTGTTTCTTTAGATCTAAACCTTTTTGGTGATATCTAGATATAGGATTGTGGATCTAGATCTAGATTGATTATATATTTATATCCTTGATCTTGATTTAGGGATTTAGATCCAGAACTCAGATCTATGTCATTGTTTTGCTTGGATTTTAGGGTTTTCCATTGAACGAACATCCATCAATGAATTGAGGTAGGTGGTCTAAGACCTAATTCCCATACTCATGGATTTGATGTGTATATGAATGATTATAGAATTTCTAGCATTATTTGGTAATTGAATTCCTAAATTGGGTTAATTAGGTTTACCAATTAATCTATTGAATCTTTGTTGAATTAAATGATTGATTGAGGAATTAATCATGAGACTAAGGGGCTGGCCTATTGGATAATTAATTGGGTGGAATTTAATTATGATATTTGGGGGTTATGATCTAGATAATTAATCAGGGGATTAATTATGAGACATTGAATTGGCTAGATTAAGATAATTAATTGTGAATTAATTATGTGCCTTGATACTATGATCTTGATAATTAATTGTGGGATTAATTATGAAGAGTTGAGATTTAGAATGAGATAATTAATTCTGGAAAATTAATTATGAGATATGAATTGTGATATTAATCAACTAATTGATGAATTAATTAATGGGATCGACATACTTAATTCATTGGGGAGTCAATTAAGGATATTGATGTATTTAGATAATTTTTGAATTAGTAACGGGATTGGTGTGGATAATTAATTATGAATTAATTATTTGAGTAAAGGAATAGGAACATGATCATTCAATTGAGAAGTATTAATGGTAACATGGTCACTTTACTTATGAGTAAATGAATGGGAACATGGTCATTCAAATGATAAGTATAAATAGTAAAATGGTCATTGTACTTATGAGTAAAATAATGGGAACATGGTCATTCTATTAAGAAGTAAGAATGGTAGCATAGTCATCTTACTTATGAATTTGGGATTGGTAACTTTGGAATTTATGTGTGAATTTAAAGAATGATAATAAAGGAACTTTGAGACATGGCCCCACATGATAATACTTTGAACTCCGGCATGAGTTGAATCATGTACTGAGATATCATATCACCTTTGAATACTTAGAGCTCCAGCACAAGTCGAACCAGGTATTAAGATATGATATTACCTAGGGAACACTTTAGGATCTGGTATGATATGAAGTTAGTATTGAGGTACGAGTATCCTTGAGAACCCTAGAGTTAATATAAATAAATAAATAAAGAATAAATGATAATGTGATAACTATTTATTTATGCATTATCTTCTTTTATTTATAGAACTGCATACACTACTTTTTTACTGTAATTGTTTTAGACACCATTGGTGGTGACATACTGAGTTGTACTCACACCCTACTCAGGCTTCCTAATCGATACCTGAATAGACTTTACTATTGCAGGATATGTTAAGGGAAAGGTCCTTGGATTAGAATGTTGATTAGGGATGGATCTTGGATGAGGGAACTAGATGTGGTCAAGTACCACTTGGGAGTCATTTGTGTCTTTATTTTCAGTTTCATTTTTAGGTACTTTGACACTTATATTGGCATAACATTTTTTCCCTTTCAGTTGAATATTGTATTTTCTATTTTGGTTATCTTATTACATTGGTACTGTTTATGATTTACATATGCTTCCACTATTGCTTAATTACATCCACTAGTATTTTAATCTCATAAAAGAAGGTATATTATCCCCATGAATGACTTATTATACCCTTGATGCTAGTCAAAAACCTCTAGTGTACAGGTAGGCACGCCCTAGGTCATGTGACTGACCGGCTTGGGGCACTATTTTGTGAAACTCAGGTCGGGACATTACAAAGTGGTATTAGAGGCACCCATTTTATTTCTTCTTCTTTTGTCTTACAATTTGGGAAATGTAGTCAGGAGACTAGGAAGAGTTAGGGCTTGGTAATGAGCTCATGCATGGGAGTTTAAAACCCATGTATGATGGAAAACCCAAGTACTCAGGGTGGGATTATTGTTATTTCTATTTACAGTTACAGTTAAATATGATTTCACCTAGGGTGACGCACTTGTAGTGTGATGTGATTATTATTTCTAATAATTTTTGAGTATTTATTCGTGGCTTGTAATGGAATGATAGTTGAGTATGCATGCATCATTCTAGGTACTTAGGGTTATTGTGACATGCATCATTTTAGGCATGCATGGGAAAATGGGTTATGGGTAAGTTGTTGAACTTGAACTGTTTTCCATGTTTAGGAGATTAAGATGAAAAAATGGTGCCTAAAATGAATATAGAAATAATTGAAAATGATTAAAAATGATAATAATTGGGTGTCTAAGTGATAAACTTGTTTATGATAGTGTGTTTACCCTTGTTAACCAAAACATAGGAGTATGGTGGTTAAGGGTAGTGATAACGCCTCAGTTTGACCGTTTGGCGAGATGTGGGGAAAAGAAATGTTATCACATATTGTGTTTATTACTCTTAAGTAATTGTTATAAGGTTGTATTATGAGACCTAAGACACATGTTTGGCATTGTAGAGAGTATGCCTCCATGATACTTGTTGAGGGGATGACCAAGGGAAATAGCTGGGAATGGTCTTCCAATTGGGGAACTTGAGGCACTGATGGTGACAACTGAAGATGAAGGGGAGTAGTTCTAGGAGAACTTTGATCGTTTCATGAAATTCATGGAAATATACCCAGGGCAGGTTTTGAAAAGAATGTATGAGTTAACAAGGGAGTTTTAGTTGCAACACCCTTCGACTTTTACTGGAGAGGGTGGTCCTGAGGGAGATGAATTTTGGGTTGAGTCCATTGAGAAAATAATTGAACATTTAGAGACTCTGGACAAGAGGAGGGTCAAGATGGCCTCTTATATGCTTCGGGGATCAGTGAAGCACTGGTGGGACATTCAGGTGCGAAATGAGAAAACTAATGGTATGTTATGGAACAACTTCTTGGAGAGGTTCTTGGAGAACTTCTATATAGAGATATTGAGATAAGAGAAAGCTACAAAATTTATGCATCTGACCCAGGGGAGTATGTCTGTGATGTATTATGATGGGAACTACATATATATACAACTCTTTTCTCTAGAGTTAGTAGGAGATGAGGCATCTATGGTGAAATGATTTTAGGATGGACTTAAGCGAGAGATTAAGTCCAAAGTAAATATTTTCTGATTAAAGAAGTTTGCTGAAGTTGTGGATCAGGATATCATAGATGAAGGGAACCTGAGGTAGGATTCTATTACTGAATGATTAGGAGGTGTGAAATCTAAGAGAAGGAAGAACCTTTATGATAACCTTATCCAGGGTAGTGCGAAGTAGAGTACTCAGATAGAAGGTTCGATTGGATAGAACCTTACTGGGGTGATCTTTCATCAGTGTGGTAGGCTAGGATACTATCATCGATACTGTCCCCAACCAATAGTATAGTGTTATTCTTACAGAAAGACGGGACACCTACATAAGTTCTATAGGTTTCAGTAATAGACTAGTGCTGAGGAAGCGGTTGGGAAAAGTTAGAGTGTTGGAAGGGGGTCTTCTACACCATATTGGTCTGGAAGATGGAGTTCTACTGGATGTGGAAGAAGAGGTAGTGGAAATGGTGCTACAGGGATAGAGCGCCCTTATCAGCAGAGTGGTGCTACTCAGGGGAGTAAAAAAACATCATAGGGAAGAGGGGAAGGATAGTTACATGCAGTACAACCTACACTTGTGGAGAACTATTCTAGGACATCGATAATGAGAGGTAATATTCTAGTAGCTTATACTTTAGATAGTTCCTTATTTGATAATGGTGCCTCTCATTCCTTAATATCTATTAAACTTGTTAACAGTTTGATCCTGGTAGTGGAGGTTGTGAGTGGTACAATGATAATAGATACACCATTGAGAGTATGATCTAGAGACATCTATTTGTGCAAAGGATGTTCTCTCGAGATTGGGGAGTATTTTTTTCTATGGGATCTCTATATTCTTGATATGTCAGGTTTTGACCTAATTATGGGTATGGACTTGCTAGTTGCATACCAAGCTCACATTGACTATTATCATAGGATAGTTACATTTACATATCTTAAGGGTGACCTGTACATTCACCATGGAGAGTGGGATATTCAGGAGGACCGACCAGGGCCAATTACTCAGCAACTGGGAGAGATCACAACCCAAGTTTCAAGTCTATTGCTAGATGATGGGGGTTTTAGGAAACATGTCCTTCCACCAGTAGTAAAACTTTTTCAGGATTTCTTTCCTGAAGACTTCTCAGGGATACCACCTGATAGAGATGTGAAATTCACCATTGAGCTCATGCCAGGGTTGATCCAGTATCTATTCCACCATATAGAATGACACCGGCTGAGCTTTAAGAGCTCAAAAATAAGTTAGAGGAATTCAAGGATAAAGGATTTATCTATCCATGTACGTCACCTTGGGGATCACTTATTTTTTTCACAAAGAAGGATAACAAGAGTTTACCTTTGTGTGTCAATTATCAAAAGTTGAATAAGATGACTGTCAAGAACCGATATCCTATTCTGTGTATCGATGAACTTTTTTATCATTTAAATGGGGCTCGTGTGTTCTTAAATATCTATTTTAGATCAGGGTATCATCAATTGGGAGTACAGACTTCTGATATATCAAGGAATACTTTTAGGAGCATGTATGGACTTTATGAGTTTTTTGCAATGCCTTTTGGGTTGAAAAATGCTCCAGAAATGTTTATGGCTTTGATGAACATGATCTTTCACCCATACCTAGATTAGTTTTTTGTAGTATTATTTGATGATATCTTAGTGTACTCCAAGACTCATGACAATCATGCCCAACATCTTGACATAGTCTTGATTACATTGAGAGAGCATCAACTATATGCCAAGCTATCTAAATGTTAGTTTTGGATTGATCAGGTGTGCTTCTTGGGGCACATTATATCATAGAAAGGTGTGATAGTGGACACAAATAAGGTTTAGGAAATGGTTTCTTGGGAGCATCCTAAGAATGTTTTTGATATCTGAAGCTTTTTGGGATTAGTTTGATATTACAAGAGATTTATCCAAGGATTTTCTTGTTTGGAAGCACTACTTTTGGGCTTGACCAAGAAGGGGATAAAGTTTGAGTGGAAATAATCATGCAAGAATACTTTTTAGAAGTTGAAGAAGAGTTTGACGATGACACCAATTTTGATCCAACCTGAGTCAGGTGAGTAGTACACAGTTTATTATGATGTTTCTGGGATTGGACTCAGAGATATGATGATGCAAGGATATCGAGTTGTGGTGTATGGGTATAGGTAGTTGAGGCCTTATGAATGGAACTACCCTATGCACAACCTCAAGTTGGAATCAGTGGTTTATGCTCTTAAGTGTTGGTGACACTATCTTTTGGGAGAAAATTTTATAGTTTATACATATCACAAGAGCTTGAAGTATATTTTTCACAGCGTGATTTAATCTTTGGTAGCGGAGATGGGTAGAGTATATTCATTCATTTGATTTTGAACTAGAATATATGCTTGGGGAAGGAAATAGTGTGGTTGATTCCTTGAGCAGGAAAACTCAGGCTTAGATGGTTCAGGAGTCGAGTGTAGAGTGGAAGATAATGACTATGCTAGATGAAATGCATGTGGTGGTTCAAGAGAGTCAAGAGTAGATGGATCTAGTTTTAGTTATAGTAGAGTCTATGTTGTTGAGACAGATCATGGATAGAAAATATGAGAATCTAGAGTACTTAGCCTTGAGGGAAATATTTAAGGGTGTGGATACACCTTCAGAATGGTTGATAGATGAGGATGAGATCATCTATGTGAATAATCGAGTTATTGAACCTATTAGTATATGAGAGGAGATCATGCGAGAATTTATTGGCTTGAAGTGGGTGGTGCATCTAGGTGTGACCAAAATGTACCATGACCTATGACGATAGTTTTGGTGGCTGAGCATGAAAAAAAGATGGCCGGGTTTGTGACAAGATGCTTCACCTATCAACAGGTAAAAGTAGAGCATCAATGACCTGAAGTTTTACTACAACCATTACCTATTTCAAAATAGAAGTGGGATGACATGACAATGGAATTTGTGGTAGGTATTTCAAAGATTATTAGGAAGAATGATTCTATTTGGGTCATTTTGGATCGACTGGAAATAGTAGCTCATTTCTTGCCTATAAGGGAAACCTTTACTGTAGAGAAGTTTGGAGAACTATATGTTCGGGAGATAGTCTATCTGCATGGGGTTCCATAGACTATAGTTTTATATCATGATTCAAGATTTACTTCATGCTTATGGTAGGGATTGCAGAAATATCTTGCTACATAGGTCTTATTGAGTATGGATTTCCACCCACTAATAGATGGGTAGTCAGAACATACTATACATGTGCTTGAGGATATGTTGTGGGCATGTGTGCTTGACTTTAGAGGGTCTTGGGAGAAGCACATAGATTTAGTGGAGTTTGCTTATAACAATAGTTATCAGGCAACTATCCTGATGGAACCATATGGGGATTTTTATGGTAGGCCATGTAGATCACCATTATGTTGGATGAAAGCTGGTGAGTCAGAGTTGTTGGGACCGAGTTTTGTGCAGGAGACATTAGACCAGGTTTAGTTGATTCAAAATTTCATGGCTACATATTAGAGTAGGCAGAAGTCATATGATGATAGACGAAGATGACCCCTAGAGTTTAAATAAGGTGATCGTGTGTTCCTTTAGGTGTCACCTAGGTTGGGTCACTATAGGATATAGAGGTAGGGAAAGTTAGTGCCCAGGTTTGTTGGACTGTTTGAGGTAGTGGAGAGAATTCTGGCTGGTGGTGTACCGATTGGCTCTTCCACAAAAATACAGCGCTATGCATGGGGTATTGCATGTGTCACAACTATAGTGGTATCACCCCAACCCTTCTAATATGATCGATGTGGATGAGGTTGACCTAGAGATAGATGCATCCTTCAAGGAGAATCCGATACGTGTGATAGATCACAATGAGAAAGTGTTGTGGGGAAAGACCGTGCCAATAGTTTGTATGTTATGGCAGCATAGATGTGTGTAAGAGGAAAAATGGGAAATGGAAGCAGACACAATGGCTCAATGGCCCAATATTTTTGGATCAAAATCTTAGAAAAATTTGGAATTACATCTCAAAGACGATCTATTATAAGATAGGGAGATTGTAAGATCCAAAAATTTTCTAGAGTTATCTTAGGAAAAATTTTTAGGTACTTTTTGTTGTTGTTTTTAAGTATCATTGATTGGAGTTATGACTTGGGGTGTGTTTGGGTGGAGTTTTAAGAAAATTTTGAGAAAAAGGGGGATGTGAATAGTTGGCACATAGTTAGAGTAAATCGTGCTCCCAACCCAGCTAACCGTGTAGACCCAAGTAGAGGGGATCCACATGGCTAGAGCACGGTTTGAAAAACCGTGCATCCAAACCCAGGTAACCATGCGACCTTATATAGTGAGGTCTACATGATTGAAACATAGTTTTCCTAACCGTGCTCCCCTTCCCAAAAAACTGTGCATGTGGTTTTTAATTACCCAAAAAATCATTTTAAAATCCCCCAAACCCCTAAAACACCTCAATTTTGACCTTGGCTAGAGACTATTTTTTTGGGTAATTCTAGAGATTTCTGAAGGGGTTCCAAGGCCATCTGATCTCTGTTATTCAAGATTCAAATCCTAAATAGAAGATTCTCTCTTCTTCCGGTAAGTGTATCTCATCCCGATTCCTATCCCAATCATTCTTCTCTCTTTCCTTGATCTATTGGTGGAATTTATCCTCTATTTCTTTAGATCTAAACCTTTTTGGTGAGATATAGATCTAGGATTGTGGATCTAAATCTATATTGATTATATATTGATATCATTGATCTTGATTTCGGGATTTAGATCTGGAACTCAAATCTACACCATTGTGCTACTCAGATTTTGGGGATTTCCATTGAATGAACGTCCATCAATGAATTGAGGTAGGTGGTCTAAGACCTAATTTTCATAGTATTGGATTTGATATGGGAATGCATGATTATAGAATTTCTAGAATTATTTGTCAATTAAATTCCTAAATTGGGTTAATTAGGTTGACCAATTGATCTATTGAAGCTTTGTTGAATTAAATGATTGATTGAGGAATTAATCACGAGACTAAGGGGATAACCTATTAGATAAACAATTTAGTGGAATTTAATTATGAGAGTTGGGGGGTTGTAATCTAGATAATTAATCATGGGATTAATTATGATATATTGAATTGGCTAGATTAAGATAATTAATTTTGAATTAATTATGTGCCTTGATACTATGATCCTGATAATTAATTATGGGATTAATTACGAAGAGTTGAGATTTAGAATGAGATAATTAATTCTAAAAAATTAATTATGTGATATGAATTGTGATATTAATTAACTAATTGATGAATTAATTAATGGGATTAGCATACTTAATTCATTGGGGAGTTAATTAAGGATATTGATGTATTTAGATAATTTTTGAATTAGTAATGGGATTGATGTGGATAATTAATTATGAATTAATTATGTGAGTAAAGGAATGATAACATGTTCATTCAATTGAGAATTATTAATGGAAACATGGTCATTTTACTTATGAGTAAATGAATGGGAACATGGTCATTCAAATGAGATGTATAAATGGTAACATGGTCATTGTACTTATGATTAAATGAATGGGAACATGGTCATTCTATTGAGAAGTAATAATGGTAACATGGTCATCTTACTTATGAATTTTTGATTGGTAACTTTTGAATTTATGTGTTAATTTAAAGAATGGTAATAAAGGAATTATGAGATATGGACTCACATAATAATACTTCAAACTTCGTCATGAGTTAAATCAGGTACTGAGATATCGTATCACCTTTGAATACTTCGAGATTTAGCACAAGTCAAAGTAGGTATTAAGATACAATATTACTTAGGTAACACTTCAAGATTCGGTATGAAATGAAGTTAGTATTGATATATGGGTATCGTTAGGAACCCTAGAGTTAATATGACTAAATAAAGAATAAATGATAATGTGATAACTATTTATTTATGCATTGTATTATTCTATTTATAGATCTGAATACACTATTTTTTGACTGGAATTGTTTTAGACACTATTAGTGGTGGCCTACTGAGTTATACTCACACCCTACTCGGGCTGCCTGATCGATACCTGAATAGACTTTACTTTTGCAGGACAGGTTAAGGTAAAAGGAATTGTATTAGAATATTGATTAGGGATGGAGATTGGATGAGGTAACCAGATGTGGTTCATGACCCGCTTGGGAGTCATTAATGTATTTATTTTTAGTTGCATTTTTAGGCACTTTAACACTTACATTGGTATAACATGTTTTCCATTTCAGTTGAATATTGTATTTTCTGTTTTGGTTATCTTATGACATTGTTCTTTTTTATGATTTACATATGCTTTTTCTATTTATTAATTACTTATGCTAGTGTTTTACTCTGATAAAAGAAGGTATAGTCTCCCCATGACTGACTTACCAGACCCTCACTGCTAGTCAGCAGCCTCTAGTGTATGGGGAGGCACACCTAAGGTCATGTGACCGACTAGCTCGGGGCACTATTGCGTGGCACCCAGATTGGGACATTTCAAAGTGCATAGGAATGACCATCTGCACATGTTGGTGCTCTCATTCATGAGGAAAAATTGGTTTATCAACCTATTTATACTCACAGTGCAAAGGTATAATGACCATTTTTACATGCCTATGTTACTGCTCTAGAGGAACATATTTACGATGTTGATTCTTGGGAAATGGTAGACGATGAAGGACCAATGATGTAGAAAAAACAGGAGCACCATAGTTTGACAGTGTTAGCAAAAATCATTCAGGAAAAAGTCAATGGCATCAAATACGAGGTCAGATAGAATGCGTAGGGCCATCATTTTAACCCCAACAAGGCCATGTTCAGTAGTTACATTGGAATCATCACTTGGAAACACGCGTCGATTGATATAGATTCGTACAATGTTGTACCCAGTCTTAATACACTGACGTGGGAAGAGATTATGGTAAAATTATGATATCATTTCCTTATTTTACTAAAAAATAAAATAACGAAACATTGAATTACTCTCCATTATCCATTATAGAGTGAATTTATAGTAGATAGATCCCATAATAAATATCTATTAATGCTTTCCAGAAGGATTCATAGAGGATTTCATACAATTCTAACAAGAAATCATCTTAAAGATACTAAAGGGAAAATAAACCTGCACCCACCACTTATCTATGCACACTTGATAACTTAATAAGCATAAGATGTGTTTACTGTCCATCGTACTGATGTGTATTTTTAGGTACATTGTGTCTATTAATACGTTGTTTGACAATATGTGTATTCATTACTTTTATTAACATTTTTTTATTTATAAAATAGAAACTGAGTGCTGGAAATAAGGAATGAGCAGCAAAACCAGTGTACCCCTACTATAAAGCAAGGATGGGGTATGCCTCACTTGAAAAAAAAATTGGTACATATTTTAAATCTACCGTAATACTTTAATGTGACATGAAACAACACCATAATTATGTTCCTCTATTTATATATATATTGATGACTCCAAATCTAAATACACTTTCATCCCATTCCATGTGATATGGAAGGAGACAGATGTAAATAAATATGAGATAATAATAGATGAAAACACAAAAAAAGTGTGGGAAACATGTGTAAGTATTACACAATAAAAATTTGTTTTGATTTAAATCACTATTACATAACAATAATAACTTATTTTTCTATATTTTCTATCTGAAATAGTCACAGGAATCAGCAACACCTATACAGTATGAACACATATTATTGGTGGCCTTGAAGTGGACAGAACATTATGGACGCATATGAGGTGTATGTTTTGTGGTGACACCCCAAACATATTTTGAGAAAAAATAGGAGGAGGATCAAAGTGAATTGATAAAACAGATGAGAGAAATAATAGATACCCTTGAAAAATAATTCCAATGGTAGAGAGAGATGATGACAACTTTTATGGGGGGAGGTAAAGAGAAGAAACAACTCAAGAACAACCACCACATGGAGACCCCGTCCCACCCCCACCAGCTATGAGGCGAGCCATTCCCCTCAAAGAGATGTATTATACGAGGTAATCAATGTTCTAATAAATGTTTTTATGAAATTTGAATCAGTAAAACACTGAAACCTTTTATCTACTGATAATATATAGGGTAATAATGACTGTGATTTATATCTATCAACACCCACCCATCTTCTTATAGCGAGGGCTACGATGTTCAATATCCAAAACGACATGCTACACAGTAGACCACTTCCAATAGGTCATGTGCGAGTGTCAATTAGCATAGCCCATGATCCGAACACTGAGATACCTATTCCAATTTATGAGGAAGATATTCATATGGTCAAAAAAGATATTGGAACATTCATTGCATGGCTGCCACATATAGTAAAAAAACATGTTGATAAAGAGGTATTCATTTCTAATTTATTTCTCAAGTTAAACCTTTATCAATTAATGAAAAAAGGTCTGAACTGATGAATGTTATTATAGATGGAAAAAGTTAAGGGGATGAAATGAAATACAGACTCAAAATCATTTAAAGGATCGACAAACTGAATTAAAAGATATACCAAAAGAACCATTACCCCACCCATTCTCTATCTATATTTACTATCATTGAAGGTTCATGTGGATACAAAGTTAAAAGATAGTCATAATAACATAGTTTATTTTGAAGAAAATATATATGGATAGAAATATCAAGACTTTATTGGTGTTGATAGTGCAAGTGAAATCCTCAACTATGATTGGTTATGCAGCTCAGTTGTAAATGTATACATGAGGTATGTTTTCATGATTTGATTTTCAAAAAGCTGATATAATGTGTTAATTATAACTAAATACATTTCATATTTTTGGTAGGCTTATATATGAAAAACAATTGAAGGTATTTTCCCATGAAAAAAATTTAGACTCGTTAGTCAACACATCACCTCTACAGAAAAACCAAAAATAGATACAAACAAAAAGGATAAAATAGTGGTAGGTCTAATCAAATTGTTTGAAATAAAAATTTTAGATGCCATACTCTATTTAATACCAACAATGTAGGGGTAAAACTCTGAAATTTAATCATATTAAATATATTTTCATTTCTTTCATTACTTATTCCTTTTTGTGTTTTTAGGAAGCATTGGATGTTTATTACGGTAAATTTGGAAGCTCCAAAGATTTATTTCTTGGATTTAATGCATAGATATCTAAAAAACTGTCCACACATAATGGAATTTGTCAATTTGTAATACACTAAATCCAACATTTTATAAATAAACATAAAGTTATATAATTTATATTATCTTTTAATGAGAATTCTATTATGATAGGGCAGTGCATCAATATCATGAAAAATAAGGAATGTGGCTAGGGGATAAGGAAAAGAAAGAAAGCAAGTTCTGTGACTGGAAAAGTATCAAGGTATATGTAATAAGATTTCACTATCCAAACACATATCAAAACAAATTACTTATTCTCCTCAACAGTTCTGCAGTGTTTAAAACAAACAAATGGAAAATAATATGGTTATTATGTTTGTAAATTTATGAGAGAGATCATATTCCATGAGCAAACTAGCATCCCTAAAGAGGTGTTTTTGAAGATAATTACTATTTCATTTAAAATATTATTAATACTTTGTGTATTTATATTTTTCCAGTACTACTATGACTGTCTAAAAGAATCATATTCACAATACAATATAAATGTTCTAAAAAAAGGGTAGCATACCTGATGGAAGAATGTACATAAAAAGCACGAAGATGTGAATTCCATATAAGTATTGGATTGTTTCATATTTATTTTTAATTTACTTCTTTTTAGTATTACTCACATACTAATTTTTTTCTTTTCCTTTGTTCGAGTTGGGGCAGTTTGCTCAAAACTGATCATGCTCATGAGATATTGGACTTTGAGGCTTCAACTCAGAATTTAATGAGAAGGTAATGTTTTTTTAATATTCTATTATTCTCCTCATAATATTCTATGTTCTCTACTATATTAACATAATATAAATTAAATGTTTGACTACTCATGCAAACAATGTCTTCCACATACTTATTCTACCTCAAAACCTTTCCACCCCTACATTTTTGACATTTATTACTTTCCTTCAAAGGTAGTGGAGGGAACTTCGAGGAAAGTGATAAATGTAGACAATGCGACATTTCCATTTCTACAAATAAAGAAAATGGAAAGCATGTTAATGCATGATGTGGCTGGTATGACTCAAAGTGTGTATTTTCATGTAATTAATTAATTTCATCACCATTTTATCTAATATTTTTAAGTTAATTTAATTTTCATTTTTATCTAATACTTATTTAGTTTTTTATACAGATCTTTTGGAAAGTCATATTTTCCTTTTGAGTATCTACAAAAAGCCAGAAAAGAGAGAACATGTTCCTTTCGGGTAGAAGAGGAAACCCCATGTTTCATGAAATGTGAAGTGAATCTTAAGGATGAAACTACCATGATTTGATCCATGACTCATGATTATGATCTATGATATAAAGGGTATGAATTTGTAATGTTAATATCACCTTATAACATCTTTATGCTCATGTTATCCTTATAAGATCATTGATATATCCCTTGTTTACACTTATTGAGAATCTATGATCACCATTTATTATGTTTCATATCTTTATGTTTTTAAGAATGGTTTTAGAAATGATATGTCTAAGAAGGTTTCTAGTAAATAATAACTTAATGAGATACTCTTATGAACCAGTTCTTTATGTTTCCATGTTTCTAAAAGCACTAGACCTAAACTATTCTAGCATGAATCATTATGTTATGTAAGGAATAATAATATACTAACTTTTGATATCTATGTATGAAATATATGGGTCAATATAGTTGGTATCAGAGCAACTGACCTACTCAAAACCGAGTAAAAAAACAAGTGATTGTTATCACTCAAAGTGTCTCTTTTTATTTAAAATCGACATTTCTTTTAGTAAAAAGAACAAGTGACATACTAAAAACTAAGAAAATTCATTTAGATTGTTTTGATACTTTAGGAAAATGATCCATAAGTAATTTTTGATGTGTAGGAATCAACCACACCTCAATCCGATACACGGTGTGGCTGGTATGACTTTAAGTGTGTATTTTTATATTAAATTGACATCAAATTTAGCAAAAAGAACAAGTGAAATATTGAAAACTGAGAAAATAAATTAATATTGTTTTTATACTTTACGAAAATGGTCCATGAGTCATTTTTTATGTGTAGGAATAAACCAAACCTTAATCTGATGCATGGTGTGACTGGTATGACTAAAAATATGTGTTTCAAGTTTGAAATGTCATTTTAGTAAAAAAAACACAACCGACATACTAAAAAATAATAAAACACATTTGTTTTGTTTTCATACTTTATAAAAAATGATCTATAAGTCATTTTTGATATGTAGGAATCAACCACACCTCAATATCATGCACAATGTGGCTGGTATAACTCAAAGTGTCTCTTTTTATTTAAAATTGACATTAATTTAAGTAAAAACAACAAGTGACATACTAAAAAAATGAGAAAACACATTCACATTGTTTTTATATTTTAGGAATATGATACATAAGTCATTTTTGAAGTGTAGGAGTAAACCACACCTCAATACAACGCACGGTGTGACCAGTATGACTCCAAGTGAGCCTTTTTATTTAAAATTGACATTAATTTAAGTAAAAAGAACAAGTGACATATTTAAAACTAAGAAAAAAAATTATTGTTGTTTTTATATTTTATTAAAATTATCCATTAGTCATTTTTGATGTATAGGAGTCAACCACACCTCAACACAATGCATGGTGTGACCGATATGACTCTAAGTGTGTCCTTTTATTTAAAATTGACATCAATTTAAGTAAAAGAACAAGTGAATTATTGAAAATAAATAAAACACATTCATATTGTTTTGATAATTTAGTAAAATGATCCATGATTCATTTTTGAAATTTAGGAATCAACCACACCTCAATTTGACCCATGGTGTGACCAGTATGACTAAAAGTGTCAGTTATCAGTTTAAAATTGACATTTTATCTCAAATCATGTAATTCCCTGAAAACTAAGAAAACACACTTTTATTGTATTGATAATTTAGTAAAGAGATTAATGAGTTATTTTTTATGTGTATGAAGTAGTCTCATGTTAAACCGAAACATTATGTGATAAGTATGACTCATAATGCATGTTTCTAGTTTGAAATGTCATTTTAGTAAAAAAAACAACTGGTATACTGAAAACCAAGAAAACATATTTAGATTGTTTTAATAATCTAGTAAAACTATATATAAGTAATTTTGACATTTAGGAATAATCCACACCTCAATATGATGCACAGTGTGGCCGATATAACTCAAAGTGTCTCTTTTTATTTAAAATTGGCATCAATTTAAGTAAAAACAACAAGTGACACAATGAAAACCAACCAAACACATTTAGATTGTTTTTATATTTTATGAAAATGATCCATGATTAATTTTTGACATGTAGGAGTCAGCCGAACCTCAATAAGATGCATAGTGTGACTGGTATGACTCCAAGTGTGACTTTTTATTTAAAATTGACATTAATTTAAGTAAAAAGAACAAGTGACATACTGAAAACTGATCAAACACATTCATATTGTTTTTATAATTTAGAAAAATTATACATGAGTTATTTTTGACCTATAGTAATCAACCACACCTCAATCCGACACACATTGTGACTAGTATGAATAAAAGTGAACACTATCAGTTTAAAATTGACATTTTAGTTCAAAACATGTCACTCCATGAAAACCAAGCAAACATGCTCATATTATCTTGATAATTTAGGAAAAAAATTCATAAGTAATTTTTTATGTGTATGAAGTAATATCACATCAAAATGATACATGATATGACTAGTATGACACATAATGGGTGTTTCCAGTTTGAAATGACATTTTAGTAAAAAAACACAATTAGCGTACTAAAAATTGATCAAACACATTAGGATTGTTTTTATACTTTATTAAAATGATATATAAGTCATTTTTTATGTGTATGAATCATAAAAACCTCAATAAGATTCACAGTCAGGTGGCAGGTGGTGAAGAGGGTGTTGCTGCTACCTCTTTTGCAGAGGTTGTTAGTTCGGGTAGCGGTGTCCTGTGCAAGGGAAGGTAGGGGACTACCATAGATGTGGCTGATCAAATTTTAGTTATAAATCTAGGGGGTTCTATCCCAGGGAACTGGTCCACAATTCAATTGAGAAACAACTTTTAAGGACTTTTAGTGGAAGGTTTCATTGACCAAGCAGACTCGTCCTTCTCAAACATGGTCCGTGTAGAGGAGCCTAGTTAAAACAATCCTAGTTTCTTCAAAAATGAAGCTTCAAGCCCGAGGAGTAACATGATTAACATGAGGATGAAGGCTAATAAAGATTACTCATCTTTACCACAACCTTTGTAGACTCGATCAACAAAAAAGAAAAACGCCAAGAAGATGGACAGTGAGGCTATGTGTCAGTAGAAATTAGGTGGTCTATCTGATCAACCCTTGGAATTGATTTTGAGTTCAGAATAGGAAGTGGTCGAGCAGGTTTTGTTACTCAATGCTTCTGAAGAGGAAACAACCAAAATGATCGGGAGGTCACTGAGGGTGACTCTAAATGAGAAGCAATACAACTGGATTGATAAATAAGATCTAATTCTGATTAAGTATTCAACAATGAGAAGATCAGCCTTGAGAAGTACATACAGTTCTAGAACAAGCTAGACTCTGAATTTGAAGATCTGATAAGGGATGAACCAAGCACTCAGGTAACCACTATCTCCTAGAATTTGTTTTGGGAATGGGATTCTAGTGGACTTAAACTACATTTCAATGACTATGCTTTATCCTTTTGTGGTTGATGTTTGGTTTCTCACTTTCTCCTTAAAAGTGTTGGATTTAATAAAAATTTAATTTTCAGTCAATAAGATACACGGTGTAGATGGTATAACTCAAAGTGTCTTTTTTTATTTAAAATTGACATTCATTTAAGTAAAAAAACAAGTGACTACTGAAAACTAAGAAAACACATTCATATTATTTTAATATTTTTGGAAAATAATATATAAGTTATTTTTTATATGTAGGAATTAGTATCACCTTAATATGACGTACATTGTGGCCAGTATCACTCAAAGTGTCTCTTTTTATTTAAAATTGATATCAATTTAAGTAAAAAGAACAAGTGACATACTCAAAACTGAGAAAATACATTCATATTATTTTTATATTTTAGTTCAATGATACATGAGTCATTTTTGACATGTAAGAATCAACTCCACCTCAATAGGATGCACGGTGTGACCGGTATAACTCCAAATGTGTCTTTTTATTTAAAATTGACATTTATTTAAATAAAAAGAACAAGTGACATACTAAAAACTAAGAAAACACATTTGGATTGTTTTGATACTTTAGAAAAAATATCCATGAGTCATTTGTGACCGGTAGTAATAAACCACACCTCAATATGATGCATGGTGTGACTGGTATGACTAAAAGTGTATGTTATCAGTTTAAAATTTACATTTTAGTTCAAAACGTATCACTCACTAAAAACCAAGAAAACATTATCTAATTGTATTGATAATTTATAACAATGATTTATAAGTCATTTTTATGTGTATGAATTAGTTTCATGTCAAAACTATGCATGATGCGACCTTCATGACTCATAATGCGTGTTTCTAGTTTGAAATGACATTTTAGAAAAAAAAACACAACCGATATACTGAAAATCGACCAAACACATTTGTATTGTTTTTATACTTTAGTAAAATGATCTATAAGTCATTTTTGACATGTAGGAATTAGCCACACCTCAATACGACACACGTTGTGGCTGGTATAACTCAAAGTGTCTCTTTTTATTTAAAATTGACATTAATTTAAGTAAAAACAACAAGTGACATACTAAAAACCAATAAAATGAATTCAAATTGTTTTGAAAATTTAGGACAGAAATATATAAGTTATTTTTGATGTGTATGAATCAACTTCACCTCAATACGACACATGATGTGGCTGGTATCACTCAAAGTGTCTCTTTTTATTTAAAATTGACACCAATTTAAGTAAAAAGAACAAGTGATATACTCAAAACTAGGAAAATGCATTAGTAATGTATTAATATTTTATTAAAATTATCTATGAGTCATTTTTGATGTTTAAGAATAAACCCCACCTCAATAGGACGCACAGTGTGACCGGTATAACTCAAAATGTATCTTTTTATTTAAAATTGACATTAATTTAAGTAAAAAGAACAAATGACATACTGAAAACCAAGAAAACACATTAATATTCTTTTTTTAATTTAGTAAAATTATCCATGAGTCATTTGTGACCAATAAGAATAAACCACACCTCAATCTGACGCACGGTGTGACCGGTATGACTAAAAGTGTCCGTTATCAGTTTAAAATTGACATTTTAGTTCAAAACGTATAACTCAATGAAAACCAAGAAAATGTGATCCTATTTTATTTATAATTTAGAAAAATTATTAACAAGTCATTTTTAATGTGTATGAAGTATTCTCGCATCAAACCGACACACAATACGACCGGTATGACTCATAATGCGTGTTTGCAGTTTGAAATGATATTTTAATAAAAAAAACACAACATAATGAAAACTGATCAAACACATTAATATTGTTTTTATACTTTATTAAAATTATCTATAAGTCATTTTAAACATGTAGGAGTCATCCTCACATCAATATGATGCATGGTGTGGCTAGTATTACTCAAAATGTCTCTTTTTTATTTAAAATTGACATTAATTTAAGTAAAAACAACAAGTGATATACTAAAAACCAATAAAATGCATTCAAATTGTTTTGATATTTTATAAAAAATATCTATAAGTCATTTTTGATGTGTAGGAATCAGCCTCACCTCAATACGATGCATGGTGTGGCCGGTATCACTCAAAGTGTCTCTTTTTATTTAAAATTGACATTAATTTAGGTAAAAACAACAAGTGACATACTAAAAAAACAATAAAACACATTCATATTGTTTTGATACATTAGGAAAATGATAAATGATTCATTTTTGACATGTATAAATCAACCCCACATCAATCCAATTCACGGTGTGACAGGTATGACTAAAAGTGCCCGTTATTAGTTTAAAATTATCATTTTAGTTCAAAACGTGTCACTCACTGAAAACCAAGAAAACACACCCAATTTGTCTTTATAATTTAGGATATTGATTCATAAATTATTTTTGACGTTTATGAAGTATTATCATGTTAAATCGACACACGATGTGATCAGTATGGCTCATAATGCGTGTTTTCAGTTTGAAATGACATTTTAGTAAAAAAACACAACTGACATACTAAAAACCAAGAAAAAACATTCGGATTGTTTTGATACTCTAGTAAAATGATATATAAGTCATTTTTTACATTCATTAATCAGAAACACCTCAATACAACACATGGTGTGGCCGTTATAACTCCAAATGTGTCATTATTTAAAATTGACATTAATTTTAGTAAAAAAACAAGTGACATACTAAAAAATGAGAAGACACATTCGAATTATTTTGATATTTTAGGAAAATGATCCATAACTCATTTTTGACATTTATGAATCAACCCCACCTCAATAGGATACATGGTGCGACTTGTATAACTCCAAATGTGTCATTTTTATTAAATATTGACATTTTATTAATGGATTCTTTCATATTAATGTTTAATTTATTTCTTTATAGTTTTACTAAGATAATATTTATTTTCTTATATATGTGGAATCTTTTTTCTTGGGTTGCGATGATTTTTTTGGAAACTGATACCATGGGCATGCATTTTTAAGAGGGGACCGCGAGCGTCAAAAGATAAAACATTATTATTTTTAAATGTTTATTGGATAATTGTATATGTAATTATATAAAACATTGTTTGAAATGTATATAGAAGTGTTTTTTGTATATACCATGGGTGTAATTTTTTGTATTACTAGTGTCACATTAAATGTATATAGAATTGTTTGAAATTATAAGTTTTTTCAGGTTTTTTCTGGGTGTGTTGCTATATTAACAACACATTGCAGCCAACTTGGCCTTTATCAATGTTTTTTAGCGCCGATAAAAGACCCACTTTATCATTTATACAATTAAAAATTATTTTTTAGTGTTTTTAAAATCCATTTTACATCTTGTTAAAGGGAATATGTGTAGTAGTGTTAGTATACTAAACCATGGAAATGGAATGGTTAAAAGAGGAAAAACATTTGTATATAGAGGGAACCCATGTTTTTATTTTAGATTAAGGACTTAGGATGGAAAGTAAGGATGTCACCATTTATCAATGTTAAATTCCTTTATTTGGAAAGGAAAAATTATCTGAACCATTGAAGCACATAGTGTTTAATATGAATAAATTTTAGAGGAATATTATTTTATATTAGGTTTTTATAAAATCGAATTGAGGGGAACCTACATTGATTGGGAGAGTACCTATCATGAAGGAGTGACCCTAAGGAGGTCCACTACGATTTTAGAAGTAGGAGACGAGGCCCTTGGTATTATAAATCATATAGAGGGTCCAACGAATCTAGGGAATGTTGGCTGGAAATCGAGAGATGCAGAAATAGAGGTAGAATGATGGTCATGATTAAATCCGATGGGAGAGTGATCAGAGGAGTTGAAGTGGAGGTCACCAGCATCATAGATTGGAGAGATAATCTAGGAAAGCTGGGTACAGTACCTATAAATCCAAGGTGTGGAGGAAAATATTGGGGTAGCGAAAATAGAAGAGAAAAATGAGGAACACATAAGGATTTAACATAGTCTGTCAGTGTGCCTACGTCCATAGGAGTAGAGGGGGGCCATTCTTTATTATTCCTCTCCGGATAAAATCTCGTAGGATTACAAAAAATTACAGATTTAAATTTCATGGGAATTAATCTCATTATATAGATGAAGGAAAACCAAAATCTTCATCATTTTTTGGGTAGTTCATATACCCATGAAAATGTCCATGTCATTGGCTATTGTCCACCACGTCCACTATGTCAGTTTCCAACCATGGAAGAAACTACCCACTGTAGTTGTTGCTGACTAAAGAAAACCAACCTGTCGACAGAATATTATCACTAATTTCTCATCTAATTGGGAGTGACCCCCACAAATATCCCTATCACAACCAATTTGGGGTATAATCTAGACATGAAATCTTCTTATAGGCTTCCAGCTTCTCTTTCAGTGGAACCTTCATCATCATGTCTATCCCAATATCATTGGTGTGAATTTTCTCAAATTTCAACAATCTTTCTTCCAACACATTTTGGATATAGTGATATCACACATCAATGTTTTTGGACCTAGAATGAAATTTTGGGTTTTTGCTGTGATAAATAACACTCTGACTATCACAATAGAGAATATAATTCTTCTGAATCTGTCCTAGAACCTGTAAAAAATTCTTCATCCACAAAATATCCTTACAACCTTTAGTGACCGTGATATACTCTACTTTTTTTTGTAGACAAGGCAACACACTTCTGAAGTCATGATTTCTATGAAACTTCCCCCTATAGATGATATCAGGTAACCAAATATGGATTTCCTAACATCTAAATATCTATTCATATCTTCATATGTGTATCGTTTTAAAATATGTTTATCACTTCCAAAACATAAACAATTATTGGATGTACCTTTTATTTACCTCAATATCCATTTGACTGTTGTCTAATTCTCCTTTCCTAGATTTGATAAGAATCTACCCATGACACCAATATCATGAGAAATATATGGTCTGGTGCACACCATGACATACATAAGATTTCCAACTTCTAACTGATAAGTAACTTTTTCCATCTCTACTTTCTCCTCCTAAGTTGATGGAATCTAACTTATTGTAAGCCTGAAATGAATCACACATGGAGTGATAACTTTTTTTCCATGATCATGTTGAATATTTCAAGAACCTTCTCAATGTATTTCTCCTGAGATAGAAAAATCTTGTGATTCCACCTATCATAGGTAATTATCGTATTAAGAATATGAGTAGCATCTCCCAAGTCCTTTATTTCAAAAGACTTGTTCAACTCCTTCTTCAACTTTTCAATCTTGGTGATATCTCTACCAATAATAAATATATCATCAATATAAATCAACAAGATAATTAAATCACCATAATAATTTTTTTTGATGAAAATACAGTGATCAATAGTCATCCTTCTATACTCATTTTTCTCCATGAATGAGTCAAATTTTTGGTACCATTTCCTTAGTTCCTATTTCAAACTGTATAAAATTTTCCCAAGTTTACATACCAAGTTTTCTTTACCGTTCACATGAAATCCCTCTAGATACTTCATGTATATCTTCTAATCAAGATCACCATGTAAGAATGATGTTTTTATATATAGTTGTTGAACCTCCTAGTTCAGAATAGTCTCCAATCCAAGAACAACTCTGATATAATACATTTTAATCACAGGAGAAAACATTTAATCAAAGTCAATACATTTATTCTAACCAAATCCCTTCACAAGAATTCTAGATCTATAGCGTGACTGTGATCTTCCATACTCTCCTTTGATTATGTACACCCACTTTTTCTTGAGTTCCTTCTTTTCTTATGGAAAATATACCAAATAAAATGTGTGGTTTTTGTGCAAGGATATCATCTCATATTGCATTGTATTCTTAAATTCCATATTCTTCTAGATTTTTATTACATCATCATAACTTTCTAGTTCTCCCCGTTCAGTTAACATCACATACTCATGTGGTGAGTATCTAAGACTCGGTTGTCGTTCTCTAGTGGATCTCCTCAACTGATCTTTAGGGGGAATCTATTATGGAATATCATATAATAGAGACATATAAATAGATGGATACATATTACATGGTAGTGATGTGTAATCAGTTTCATGTATCTCTCACACACTAGATGGAACTGATGGTGGTGAGGTTAGTTCTATATTGATTGGAATTTCCTCAGACTTAAACTTCTCTGCATTTTCTATCTTCTCAAAATATTCAATCGTCTAATCCTCAAGAAACACCACATATATTATTCTTATGATATTTCTTCTGATATGATCATAGTGTCAATATTCGTACTCCTCATGATCATATCCCAAAAAGATACACTACTTTCCTTTTCCATCCAGCTTCACCCACTCATCTTTTAGGATGTCAACAAATACCCTGCTGTTAAATACTCTCAAGTGTTTTTATAAAACATCTTTATCTATCCAAAACCTTTCTATAATGTCATAGTTCAGTGGAGCTGATAGAGAAAGGTTGATAAGATCAACTGTATTACTCATTGCCTCCCCCCAAAATGTGTTTTGAAGCTTTTCATTTGAGAGTATACATCTGAATCTCTTGCATATTATTCTGTTCATCCTCTCAACAACATCATTATGCTGAGGTGTCTTTGGTACTAAATTTTCCATCTTGATGCCGAAAATCCTACAGTAATACTCAAAAGGACCATGGTACTCTCATCCATTGTTTGGTCGCACACACTTTAATTGTATACCTGTTTCTATTTCCACCTTCACATGAAATCTCTTGAAAAAATCTTGCACTTGATCTTTATTTTTCAAAGAAATGACCCAAAATTTTCTAGAATTATCATATATGAAGGTAAAAAATTAAATATCACCTCCCATTAACTTAGTACTCATTATGAAGACATCAGTGTGAATTAAATCTAAAAAATTTACTTTTATAGATAGTAAATAACCACAAAATGATATTATTTTTTGTTTTCCTAAAATGAAATCAAAATAAGTACCAAAATATATACCTTTTATTACTGGTAATAGGTCCTTCTTGAAGATCATTCTGATTCCTCTATCACTCATGCGACCAAGTAAACCGTGTCAAACTTCTACAGGAACATCTTTTATAGCTTTATTGAGTTATCCTTAACATGGTATGACATTTGTGAGATAAAGAGAAGTTTTTATCTTTCCTTTAACAATTACCTTGTTACCTTTGATAAGCTTCTATTTCCCATCACCAAAGGAACTGACATATCCATCGTCATCAACCATTCCAATGGATATCATATTGAGGTGAATATCAAGAACATGCCTTACATCCTTCAACAGTAACATGCATCCAATATTAGTTTCCAGAAAAATATTACCAATACCATTGATTTTGGATGTACCATTATTTCTCATCTTCACATGTCCAAAACTTCTTGAAGTGTAAGATGAGAAGAAATATCTTCTAGTGGTGACATGGTATGAGGAACCCAAATTAATCACCCATGACGAGTCTTGGCTTGCAAGACCAACCTGATTATCTTCCCAAACAATAGCAATCTCTTCATTGACAACTACAATAAAATTATTTTGGGTCTTACATTCTAGATTTATATGCTCTTCCTTCATCCTTATACACTCCTGAATGAAGTGTTTAGGATTTACAAAATGGTGGCACTTCATGTCATATCTAGATCAGGATTTAGATCGCTTCCTCTTTTGTATACTTTGGTCATGGGGTTCCCTTCCTTGAATTTTTCCTTACCATTTATTCTTTCCTTGTCTTTTAGTGACAAGAGCCTCTGATTCAGGTGTATATACCCTATCCTTCCTTCTGTATTCTTCATTCATCATTATATCTTTCATCATCTCTATGGTGAGAGTTACATCTGGAGTTAAATTACTGACTGAAACAACTAGTGTGTCCCATATCTTTGGTAAAGAACTTAACATCAATAGTTCCTACAACTCATCATCAATCATCATTTTCATGGAATTCAACTAATCAATATTATCTTTGAACTTTCTCATATGCTTTGATATGTTGGTCTTGTCTTTTTTACTTTAAGTTGAAAAGTAAGCGTATCAAGTTTTCTTTATTCTATGCGGTTTTCCTTGCATATATCTTTTCTAATTTTCTCTATAAAATGGAAGCATTATGTTAATTAAAAAAATTATGGAAGATACTCTTTTTGATCCACTGTCTGATTTGGGCAGTGCACTTTCTATTGAGCATGACCCACTCCGCATCAAATGGAGGGGTATTGGCTAACATCCTCTCATCGAATTGACCACTTGTTGATGATTCCCCCACTTGAATTGTAATGGGATTAGTGGTCTCCACTATTGGTTTTCAAAAATATTTAATATACAAAATATCCTCTATTTTGGGTTTACATATTACATAATTAAAAGCAGCACACTTAATAATGTTACTGACATTTTATTATATTCATGTACATATAATTTCTAAAATCTAACCATACGGATGCATCTACAACAATCAAAATAGCTGAAAATAACTCATGGATCATTGAAAATAGACTCCAATTGGCCAAGATATGGGCAAAATAGTTTCAATGGTCTAGATCAACTGATGAGGTGGCACTAATGTGGCTTGACAGAATAGTTTCTAAAAAACCCACTGGAAAGTCACCTTCAGAGTGAACAATATTGACTTCTCCAGTAAGGGGGTACTATAACACCTAGGGTTTGACTAAAACTTTGACTGCCTCTACTGACTTCATTTCAACCTCAATTTTGATATCGCTTGCGCCATTAGAATTGTCACGATGACCAATTAAAAAATCTAGACTCAATTTTTTTCTAACCACCTTCAATTTTATGAGCACCAGAAAACTCTTCTGCACCGCTGTCGTTTAGACCTAAGTGACTTTAATACCACTTTTTTGGGGCAGTGGAGGTTCATGGCTATGAAAAATGCTCAAACAAAAGAGAAAAATGAAGAACCCACAAGGATTTAACATGGTTTAGTAGTGTGCCTATGCCCAAAGGAGAAGAAGGGGGCTGTTCTTTATTATTCCTCTTTGGATCAAATCTCAGAGGATTACAATGATTACAGATTTAAATTTCACAATAATTAATCCCATTATATAGATGAAGGAAAACCAAAATCTTCACTGGTTTTTTGGGTAGTTCATCTACCCCTGAAAATTTCCATGCTACTGTTTGTTAGGCACTGTCCTACTCTGATGCTGCCATCTCTGCTAATTCAAGGATCGGTATTGGGCTCATTGCTCATAATAGTTTGGGCCAGATTGTGGAAGCCTAGAGTAGGACAGTGCCTAACTCATGGAGCCCTGTGGTGGAAGAGGCCTCGGCCATCCTCCAGGGGATTCTCTTTGCCCATTCAAAATCTTGGCCTAAGATTTTGGTGGAATACAAATTCCTCAAAGTGGTGAACTCTCTCTCAACAAAAGATGAGGATTCCTAGCCTTATAGACTCATATTGAGGAAGATCTGGTCCCTGACTGATGGATTCGATGCATGCAAATTTTCTTTCATCAAAAGAGATGGTAATTCAATGGTCCATCGTTTGGCTCGTTTTGGGAAACATTGGGGTAATCATTGTTGGGTTAACTTGTTCTCTGATTGGATTTGTAATCCCAACTTCTTTGATCAGTAATTTATCTTTCCCTTAAAAAAATGTAGGTTTCCAACCATAGAATAAACTGCCTGCTGTAATTGTTTTCGAGCCAAGAAAATCAACCCACCGACAAAATATCCCCCCTAATTTATACCCTAATTGGGAGTTCCCCCCACATAGGTTATGTGAATAAAGAGATAGAGGCAGGATGTGGGGAAGTGGAGGTAAGGATATTATAGGCTAAGATGTGGTGGAGAATACAATAGAGTTATCCAGTGGCGGAGGCTGAGAGGAGGGGATGGTAAGGAGGAGTTGAGTAGTATATAATAGAGGGGGTTTAGAATCCAAGAATCTATTATATATATAAAAGCTGGATTTCCCATCCACATGTCCCTCTAAACATTTCTACGTGCCTCCTTTACTCAACCCGAGCCTATCTATCCCATGTCTCCATACTTTCTACCCAAGGGTTTCCACTCCACCTACATTTCCCACACCTCCTCACTCCACCCTAGGGTTCCCACTATCCCTATAATTCCAACCTCTCCTCCCTCATTGAGGTTCTTCTCCCACATATACCTATTCTATTTTCAACTCGATGTTCCACTCCCACACCTCCCCTCATTATCTCTTCAACTACAGACCACTAACAACTAAAATCCTACAGTTTTTCCTCAAATGGTAAATATATCTCTATATGCCTTCACCAAAATCCCTGATAGATCAACCAATCCCCAATGGCTCAACCAATCCACTTACAGAAGGTTTACTATGTTCCCAGACCCATCTATGAAAGATTCATCAAAACTATACTCACTTCTATAGACACATTCAACAACTTCTATCCTTCAGTTTCCCTCTAGTTATGAAAGATTCAGTGGAATAGTTTCTTCCTATATCTATCTTCCATAACCATGAATTTTTAGACTGAATCTATGAAAATCCAGGAAGCGTCTATTTATTCACATATGGTTCATTCTTCTTGATACCTTCTGTACTTATTTTATATTCATTATTATTATTTTTAGTATGTCCCTTTCCATAAGGAATTTTCTTATGTTATTACAATACATATTTTTTTTTATTTTTCAATTATAACTTCTATTGCATTCAGTCAGTCAACATTTATTTACCTATTCATGTTTTCAGGGTTTAGAGTTTTTTATTCCACAAAATCAAAACATGTTGCAGTTTAGGTAATATTAACTGAATTTATTCACTATAAAATATATACTAAACAATCTCTATTCATCTCTTTAAAATTTTATATACTCTTGATTACTGATTTGTATAAAGCTATTACAGTACATCCATTATGTAATTTTTTTCTACCTTTACAGATTATATTATATGTTGTATACACATATGTATGCATACCATGTTTTTTCATTCTTCTTGATACCTTCTATACTTAATTTATCTATGTTATTATAGTTTTAACATTTTTATTTTCTGAATAATTTTTCTTTTCATATTACAATACATCTTTTTTTGACATTCAACAATTAAAAATTCCATTACATTTGTCCAGTCAGAATTTATTTACCTATTTTTGTTTTCAGGGTTCATACCTTTTTGTTCCACCATATCAAAAAGTGTTGCTGTTTAGGTAAGCCTAACTGATTTTATTCACTAAATTATATATAAAAAAATTATATTTATCTTTTGAAAATTTTATGCACTCTCGATTAATGATTTGTATAAATCTATTACAGTGCATGCATTAAATAATTTCTGTTTTCCATTAAAAATTATATTATATATTGTATACACATAAATATGCATACCATGTTTTTTTGAACTCCCTGAAAATAAATTACAAAGATAAATGATATAAATATTAAATATATGTCAATTTATAGAGAAGAACGGTTTTGTAGGAGAGTAATAAGGCAACAATAGAAAACATGTTTTCAGATAGATATTTATCTTTACTTGAAATTGTTTCATAAATCACAATTCATTCACTATATGTATTTATTTTATTTCCACAAATACAGGTTCAACCTCTCTTGAAAATTATATGATTACACATAATGGAATGTCACCCACTCCTATACTTGAAGCAGTTCCACAAAATGGCAACACACAGAGAGGAACACACATGCCATTATCAACTATATCTTGTAATGGTTCATTCAATTTAAATTTACTGGTGCAGTTTTTTTGCTTTTATCAAGCAAATTGAATTAACATAAATTCCTAAAATTTTTATTCCCTTTAATTGATAGTGACTAAGCAATGTGATAAATTTTCTACCATATTTATTGGATCAAACAGGTGAAAAAAAGGACATATACCATGTTACAACATGGTCTTTAAATTTTTAAGTATGACGTAACTATAATATGATGAATACTTTGTTGTATATATAAGACATGTATGTACTCATTGAATGAGTCTTCATTACTCATGATGGCTCTAAGAAATGATGTATATATTGTTACAAATTAAACACGTTCCTCATCATCAAAGTAAGTATAACTCATTCTAGTACACAATTTCTTCTCTCTCATTTCAATAATATTTCTTATCCATTCCATTTTTAATAGAAATTGTTTCACTAATAATG
The DNA here is from genome assembly GCA_963277665.1 of Viscum album. Taxonomy (NCBI): domain Eukaryota; kingdom Viridiplantae; phylum Streptophyta; class Magnoliopsida; order Santalales; family Viscaceae; genus Viscum; species Viscum album. Next base: position 169,813,251 of record OY728119.1, on the reverse strand, counting down.
TTAGTGGAAGTTTCACTTCATTTTCAAGGCCATATATGTTACAAATTTCAATTCAAATAACATAATTCACTTAAAAATATATGTATTGTATAGTATAATTTATTATATGATAATATATTATATACAAAAGATGAAATTCTACTGTGTATGCATGTTCTCTCTAATTATCACATGTTCAATCTTCAATAAACTGTATAACGTCAGGAATAAATGTAATAAAAAATGGTGTGATACATCCTATTTCAAATTGTACAGGTATGTCCAAATAATAGTTTTATTTTAAAAAATTAAATGTTTACTATCTTCATGAATATTAAAAAATACACAATAATAAATATTATAGTAACATTGGTTGCTATACAAACTTTAGTATTGCTACAAATGGAAGAACACACAGGTTAGTTTAATAAAATAAACTACTATCTCATTAATAAAATCAAATAATTACCATGTTTTTGATATTATTATTACTTTCTCATTAACATGTTATAATATTTTTCATTTTCATCTTAGTATATTTAGATATTGGAAATCCTTTTAATGTCTTCCAATATTTTGGTTCAAAATTTTGTTTTGACAAGAGAAATAAAAAATGAGGTAAAAAACATAAGTCACATTTATCTTTATGCTGCTTGCTGGGAAATATTGTGTTGTACTTAATGTCGAAATGTTTAGAATACTTTAAAACATTGGTTTTAAATTATACCGCTACCCAAGAAAAAACATTTCAAGAGCACATCCACATTTACAATGCTATGTTTGCATTCACATCTATGGGTGGTAAGGTTGATAGATTGATAAAAAATGGTGGGTGTCCACACATATTTATATTAAATGGAAAAAATACCCTCACATAGGTAGTTTATGTATATGAAATAAAAAATGAGGCTCATAACATAATATGTGCTATTAGGTAATTGTAAAATTCATTATCCTATTTATTGATAAAATATTTTTTAGTTTTAATGATCAAGTTTTGTGTATGAATCTTTGATGAAACAAATGTTAACTCAAATATTAATTATAATATTATTGAGAAACTACAATAAATGATTTATGTGAACAATGCATTAGTTATCATTTTAGAACTGCAAGGTACGTTCTTCAGTCACATAAAATTCCAAATTTAAAGCTACACCTTCTTAAATGACGGGGAATGGATGAAATGAAATATAAATTACCAACTACTTATGAAATTACAATGATTATAGTCAGATACATTTAATATCTTAATAAATAAATGGATATAATAATACAATGAAAAGTTTCAATCTACTATGCATACACGAGATTCACCCATTGTACCTTCCATTGCAATATCCAATAATTTTCATAGGTGGTTAGGATGGATATGTTGACAATATATATCATTGTGATATATCCTTCAATACAAGTACTAAATCCCATAAAGTAACTATGAGAGATTACTTTTCTTATCAATTGCAATTTTTTTCTACTAATGCATCAACTCTACTCCATTCAAGATGGTAGTAGCAACTGTTTATTGTAGGTGCTTATAAAATGATTGATTCTCAAAGACTATCATTTATTTACATTAATTAAAAGTGATTGAGAGTTGAACTTTTCAATGGCTTGCAAGATTCATACCTTAGAGGTTATTGTGATGGGTCTTTATGTGGAAAGCGTAACATTTTACCTTCAAGATTTACTGGTGGTCCTAGGTATATGATTCAAAATTACCAAGATGTGATGTTGATATGTAATTGGGTAGGATATCCATATTTTTTATTAACAATTACATTTAATCCAATATGGACTAAAATTTCTATATTTGTTACAAATAGAAATCTTTGACTTCCTGATTGTCCTCAAATACTATCAATAGTATTCAATATAAAGGTTGAATACTTCATGAAATATTTATGAGATGAATGTTTCTTTAGAAATTCTGTAGTAGGTAATGAACTTCGAAGATTATATTATTAAAATTTAGAATATCCATCATTATCGTATCATGTTCTATGTCATTTTATTAATACTTATAATTAACATGTAGTTGTTCATACAGTGGAATTCCAAAAATACGGGTTTCCTTATGTACACATTTTACTATTTCTTTTTCATGAAAACAAAGTCATTACTCCAACAGGTAACAACAAAATTGTTTTTTCTAAAATTTTAAATAAAGGTACCATCCCAAGGATTCATGAAGATTTTATAAGTTTTATGATCCATGGCCCATGCAATGATGCTAATCGTCAATCGCCTTGTATGAAAAAATGGAAAATGTTCAAAGTTTTACCCAAAAAAAATTGTTGGGCATACAATAGTTAATGATGATGGTTATGTTGTTTATTGAAGAAGGGATTGTAGAAGTATGGTCCTCAAGAATGGTGTTGATTTGGATAATCAGTTTGTTTTCCCTAATAATATTATTTTTCTGTTAAAGTGTCAAGTTCATATGAATATTGAGATTTTCAATAAATCGTCTTCTATCAAATACTATTTTAAATATATCAACAAGGGTTGTGATCGTGTTACAATGACACTTTATGATCCCAATAACAGTCAATTATCTGAAAACAATGTAGATGAGATTAAAATGTATTATGAATATTAGTACATATCACCTTGTAAAGATTCCTAGTGGATTTTGTTTCTTATGATATCCATTATATATATCCTCCAGCAGAGAGATTTAATTTCCATTTACCAAGAAAAAACACTGTTACCTACACCGATGGTGATAATATTGAAGATATATTGACTAAAACCAACATTTCTGAAACAACATTTCCTTCTTGGTTTGAGGAAAATGAAATGTATATAGAAGGAAAAACTCTAACATATGTATAATTAACAATGATATTTGTCTTTAACTCTCATGAAAAAATGGTTTCCCTAGAAGCAAGGATTTTGTATTGGTAGATTGTATTATGTGCCTCCCACAACTGGAGAGCTATATTACTTGATAATGTTGTTTAAAAAGATCAAAGGTGAAACTTCATATCAGAATATTAAAATAGTGAACAAAATTAATCACCATACATTCATAGAGGCCTACTATAGTTTGGGATTATTAGTTTATGATATAGATTTTATTAAAGATACTAAATAGGATTCACTTTAGGGGACACGACAGTCCTTGTGCAGACTATTTTCCAGCATGTTATTCTAAAACAATATTTCTCATCCTGACATTGTTTGTCATGAAACCTAGAGAATCTTGACTGAAGATATTCTATATTCCCAATTCCATAGGTTGAAAATACAAGGTATGTAATTTCACTGTATTTTCCGTTTTACAAATAAATATAACTGATTGATATAAATGTTTCATCACATTATATTTCTAATTTTTTTACATTATATGTCAGGAAATGATGGATAATGTTTACATTTTCTTGAATGAAAGTTGTATATATCCATGTAAAAATATACTTTATTTTTGTTTTCTTTGTTATAGTTTTTAAATTGTTAGATTTTATATGTAAACATATTCTTCAAAAATATTCATCTTCATCTTCCTAATTTCTTCAAAAGAATTTTCTAACATACACCTTATGATACTTAGAACATGTTAAATACATGTTCTAAATTATTGCAAACTGTTATCTAAAAAATTTCATTCAATTTGTTTTGTTCTTTATATTAATCATTCATTTAATATCATTCGAAAATATATGCAATGCTTGAAATAGATATGATTATGTTCTTTTGGGGTATAACATTCATCGAGAAACATGGTATACATTTGTACTATATCTTGAATATCATTCATTTTCATAAAATATTCACACCTTAATGTTTTCATATCTTTTATAAAATATTTCATTTTTTAAATTATGGACATCATTGCGACCTACACTAATACAGTATGATCATTAAATTATAAATGTTTGGTTTAATTTATAACTTAATACCTATCATATGATATGACTTCACTCCCATAATGATTGATGGACACAATTATGATAATATTTTCTAATATTATTTTTCTATTTATTAGATTTAACACTAACTGATTATCAATTGAAAATGTATGCTTTTCTTGAAATAGGAAACATTCTGTGAAACAATGGTGGATCTCTTTATTGTTATCCTCCCATGGTAGTTATAGATTCTTTAATTGATGCTCAATGAAATAATTTATTTGTAGAAGAACTTAATTATTACACATAAAGTCTTCATAATGATTATAAAACTATACAATATATGCTAACCGTTGAATAGAACCAGGTGATGGGTGTCATTATGTCTTCATTATCTTCTGATTTTACTTTTTTTATTACATGGATATAGAGGAATGGGAAAGAATTTCATCTTGAGAGCTTTAACATGTCTGTTGTGGTCACACGGTAATATTTTTATTGTAGTTTATTCTAGTGGAATAACATCATTACTCCTTCCAAGTGGAAGGATGAACCACTATAAATTCCATATTCTAGTATCCATTAATGAGAAATCAGTTTTTAATATTCAGAAAGGTTATGATATTACAAAACTTCTTTAATTAAGAAAACTGATTATTTGGGATGAGGTAAAAATGATTCATAAACATTGTTTTAAATCTCTTGATAATTATTTGAGAGATTTAATGTCTATAAAAAATGGAAACACTTCAAATTTACCTTTAGGTGGCATAACTATTGTCTTGGGGGGGGGATTCAAGAGAATATTACCTATAATACCAGGTGGTAATAGAAGTGAAATTGTCTTTGAAAGTATAAAATCATCATATCCATGACAATACTATTAGGTTTTAACTTTGAAAAAGAACATGAGACTGCATTCAATTGCCTGTAGTGATGATTTAGATAAAGTAAAATAATTTTCTAAATGGATTTTGGATATTGGTGAAGGTCTAATTGGTGAAACTAATGATGGTAAAACCGTAATTTACATTCCATCAACATATACAATCACATCAGTTGATAACCCAATGAATACAATTTTTGACTACACATACCCTAATTTCATTGAAAATTGTGGCAATGAAAATTACTTGAAAGACCATTCAATATTAGAACAAACCCATGATATTGTTCATGAAGCAAATGACTACATGCCATATTTGAATACCCATGAAACCAAAGATTACTTTTGTTCTAATTCTGTGTGCAGTGCAAGTTTTGATATAGATAGGCTACATAACATATAAATGACTATCATTTTAAAAGGTATCAATATATCTAAGTTTCCACCCACAAAATTACATTGAATATTTGGTCACCCATTATGTTGCTAAGAAATGTATACCAATTAGTGGGTTTATGTAATGGTATTATATTGATTATTACGCACTTAGGTGAACATGTCATTAGATCAGAAATTTTAAGTATACATCACTCTGAGAATCTTCTATTAATTCCAATAATTAATATGACACAATTTGTTTCTAGATGTCCTTTAAAACTACAAATAATAAAGTATCCTTTGATTGTTTCATATGAAATGAATATTTACAAAATTCAAGGACAATAACTTTCTTGTATTGGTTTGTATCTTCGAAATCCTATGTTCTATCATGGACAACTATATGTTTCTATATCTATGGTCACATCGAAAAATGGTTTGAAAATAATATTAGATGATAAAGATAACACAGTCTCCAATTCTACACAAAATATTTTGTATAATGAAAATTTTGATAACTTGTCTTAGGTATCAATTAAATTACATTAATGAAATTTCAATGTTTTTTCCATTTAAAGTAGGTAGAATATCACAATTTTCATTATTTATGACTATGTTTTATATGTACACTGATTTTAAAGTTTTAGAGTTATGAAAATGTCACGATTAATAACTCCATTGAATGAAATTACCCTTAAAGATGATGAAACACTAAAAATACAAGCTTAAATTTTTAATATGCGGTAAAATTCATCCCCCAAGTACTGTAATTATTTTTTTACTATAAACCTCATTATTGGTGATGTAAATGTGAGTTCGAGATATAAACATGAAAAAATTTATTTTTATTTTTGATTGTTCTATTAATATGTACATATATTGCATTACATTATTCTACAATATTTATAAATAATAATATTTTTTTTCATAATCTATTCTATATTTTAAAAATACTATATAATGGGAACAAAGATTCAATGTACAATCAATGGTCATAAACTAATCTCAAAGTTCAAATAGTTGTTTCATGAAGTCTTTTGCTATATTTTACAGAATTTCAAAATTACTTCAAATTTGTGAAACTTATTAGAAACTAGACATGGGTGTAGAATTATGTTTACATCAACCACCCATGTCTAGACATGTGATGTTCATGTTCCAATATTCAGTTTTTATTTTATGTCTTTTGATAATATTATTCAACAAAGGGTTCCAAAACAACATCTAATAGGTAAATATTATTCCCAGTTAACTTAATATCTTCCTATGTATTTTCAACTCACACATTTAATCAATGTAAAACACACAATCAAGTATAAAAAATATAGTCACTTTTTACTCTTTACTTTTAAATAAATATATAATATAATGTATTCTATTATAATTAAAATTGTCTTGGACATAGCTGTAATTTTAATTAACTAAATATTATTTTATTCTTATATGTTTGAGACATTATTGGAAATTTTCATTACTTCCATTCGATGTAGTATATGAGGAATTCTAATATAAATATGCAAATTGACCTAGAGGATGAAAGGTTATCCATTTTTCATTTTACTTTATTTGATAAATTACAGTTAACAATTATGTTTCTTTATTTTATTTTATAGGGTTATAAGTTAATTGTAGTTTATGGGGTGATTTTTTGAACTAAATTTCAAATTATTTAGAAAAAAATGACCCATCTACTCTTTTGATAATGAAACTTTTTAGGGCAAAGAGATTGAGAATTATGCTTTCTATCTATTCATTATCTTTTTGATATTTTATATTTATTTTTCATTATGTAAATGTCTTCATCACTATACTCTTAACTTTTTTTTTATAATTTCATGCAGATTCTATTATTATGAAAACTTTCTTTAATTCAACAAAATTAATTTTCAAACCTGATATTACAATATTCAAAAGCTTTAGAAGCATGTGTCATTTTAACTGAAATTACATTTCATTATTACTATTTCATATTGTCTACATCATTGATGTATTCTCCATGATTTATAATTGATAATATTGATTATTTTTCCATTATTAGGTCTTCATTTATCATTCCATCACAATTTCATAGTCCACCAACAACACATTAGAATATTTATAGTAAAACCATGTTGTATTGGAATAACAAAAAACGATTCATGATATGAAAAACTGTCAAGAAGTTAATAACATGTCCTGGAATTTACAATTTCAAAATGCAGTATTACATAATGTTTAACTATTTTATATTATATTCAAGAAAATAATATATTCTCAATTTTTACCAAGTGTTTAATTATAGTTATAATAAGGAAAATTCAAAGATCCCAAAATTGGTATTATGAATCATGAAACTCTTACATGAATAAAGTTAACATTTATGATGGAAATATTTGGTTTCAGAACTACAAATCATATCCTAATAGCACTACTCCAAGGTTTTTAGTTTTTTGTTTTCTATATTACTTATTATTACTATGTTATTTGGTTATTTTTTGATTATATTTTTTGATATAAATCAGTGTCTTAACAAAATTTTAAATCCAACAGATTTAGAGTGCAACTGATGGTGACTAATTGCAGAGACTCATTTTCAGTTATTCTCTTTGACAAAAAAGTAATGAAATTTATAACTAAAAAAACTGTAGAGTTGAGAGATTCTTTGATATAGGTACAAACATATAATTGTTTACATGTTTGTTAATACATTTCCAGTTTATTTAATCATACATTACTATTCATTTTCAATGAAGGAAAATGGTGAGTTCAATTTTTCTCCAGAGTTAAATATTTTCAAATCAAAAAGAGTTTTGTTATCTATTGACATAACTAATTACAAAATTCAGAAACTTCTATGTTATTTGAAACAAAACACTTACAAAGTTCTTTTCCCCTATAAAAATGAAAATGACATCAAGAATTTTGATCACAATTTTGAATATTTTCAGGTACTATTGATTTAAATTTGTTAAATTGAATTTATAAAAAATAACATCCACATCACATTATTATTTTTATCCTTACTATATAGAATAATCAGAGTAGTGTATGTTCATAAATTATTATCATCATTGGACATAACCAGGAACTATTGTTTTTAATTTCTTAATTTCATTAATAAAAAATTAACAACCAACACATTACAATATTCCTTTTATCTTTACTTCATAGGATCATCAGAGCAGTGGACCTTTATGACTTATTTGCAGCATTGATGTTGGGTTTGTTAAATCAACCATGCATATTTCATCTAATTAGGTATATATCTGTACTCTTGATTGGATGTTATTTTTATTAAAACCTTTTAATTGAAAAATATGCATTTTTTGTAGTCATTTCCATATTTGATATGTTTAAAACATATAGTTAATTTATTATTTTCAATTGGATATTGTTAACATTTTTATTTCTGATTCTCTGATTTTAGTTCTCACTAATATTTTCTATTTAATCTTATAAAACCATTATCATTGTAGAAATTTTTTTTGCATGATTTTGGTGGTGAGGATACAGTGCAACATGATTTTGTAATGTGTGGAGACTTTATAAGAACAACAAACCATGAAAATAGACCACAACCATCTATGATGGAAAACTTAAAAAAGAATACTGAAAAAATTACTGACATTTTATGATTCTATAATAAGGTAATATTGAATTAAGTTTGATTATTTTATCTTTGATTTCATTTTTGAATTTTAATTTTTGGTAACCAAAGAGTATCATACATTGTAGTTTATACAGTTTTTATTTCAACATTTTTTTTCACAGTTTTTTAATTTTCCATATATCTATTATATACATTGCACAAATTAAAACATGTAGTTTACAATATAATTTTTTAGTTGTTATTAAATATTTCACAAGATTTATATTAAATATTAATCTATTGAAATATACATCATACACTACAGTTCCAATAGAAAATTAGTTAAACATTTAAATATGCATCATACATTGCTATTACATATGTTAACAAATTATTATTAAATATAAATCATAAAATGAATTTTCAATAGAAACATAATTAGTTTATAATGAATTTTTTTTTGTGTTTGAATTTTAGTGTGTCTATATTTTATTATGGTTATCTCATGTTAATGAATATAAATATATTTACTTTCAAGTTATTTCTTGAATGATTTCTCTCCGGTTTAAGATATGTTTTGTTAACCTAACAATCAATTAAACATGCGATTATAAAATCATTTATTTTTTAGATAGTATCCTAATCCAAATATTTCCATCATAATAATCACTATAATGATGTATTTATCCACTCTCCTGATTTCATAAAAGAAATCCTGAAAACTTAATTTCAGCAATCCATGAAGATGAGTGAAATTTCCTTTAGCACAATCCATCGGTACGAGTACCATGGTTTTCACCTTAATATGGAACACACCCCCATTAATGTGATTTTTATATCCATAATTTGGTATATACACTCTTAATATTGTAATTAGTATATTTTTTTATGAATTTTTTTCAATATCTTTAATGGTATTATTTACAACCAATTAATTTACATAATGAATTGTCTTTCATATTATCATGTACTATTTCCATAACAACAATATGAAGTTTCAATATGTCTTCTTTGTTATATTATTCAATCAGTATCCTTTTTTAGGTATCGTTTCAATATACATACATACATCTATAAATTTTAACCATGCAGCATTACATGCTTGCCAATTTGAAACTTTCCTTTATTTGAGGAATTGTATACTGATGACATTATTTATTTTTTCAACAGGTAAATATGTTCCACCATTTTTTGAATGAAGATTCACCTCAATGTGTTGTTTATTTTTATTCTCTTAGTTCAATAAGTGATGCTTACAGAAATTTTTTTAATGAATTTTTATTCATTTTTCAGTTTCCTTCAAACTAGTTTTTCATAAATAACTATTTTCTATCAGTGTTTTATAACTCAATTTTCAAGTGTTATCAGTGTGTAAATGCCATTTTCTAACAATATCTAACAGTTTATTTCCTTGAAGAGTTATAATTTATCATTTATGTGGTAATTTATTTGTTCTTTTCACTCTTAACATAAATTGAAATTTCATAGTGCAACATTATTAAAAATAATATTTGATTTATAGCATTGATAAAACACATGGGAGACTTACTAGTTTGGTAAATGGATTGGGTGGAAATTTTTGGAGGGAAAATGTTGATGGATGTGATTCCATGTGTAATGGAGAAATCACCACTATCATTATATATATAGAAATTAGAGTAAATAGATAGATAAATTAGAAATATCATGGATGAATTCAATACATAGAAAAATGTGTTAAATATTTCTTTAGAATAATATTTATTTAATTTTTAATAAAAAATAATCTTAAATTCATTAATAATCCAACTTTATTATGTGGTAGTGAAAAATAGTAAGTAATTTAAAAACAAATTATGATAAACACTCTTCTTTTAAAAAAATATGAGAAGTAATTATTATAAATAATAATAAATAATTTTTTTAATGCTGTGTGATGAAACCCAATATTAAAAACCAAATTAAATGGAAGAAAGACCAGTCATGCATGACCAAAAAAACTTAAAAATAGTTTGTACTCATAGAATTCAATGAACGATTGAGAAAGGGGTGAATCAGTGGTGATCAATTATAAAATCCTTTTATTCCAACATTTGTTACCTATGAGGATGATTTATACCTTTTATTTATTCTTTTACTCATGCACTGAAAGTAACAAATGAAAAGAACATATACAAATTCAAGACTTACAAGACTCTTTTAGTAAGGGTGACTGTGTCCTTGATGTGATCATTATAATCAATATAACATAAAATACACTAATATCATACATGAATTAAAAGTGTTTGAAAGAAGGTATAATCCTTAACCATATCTTATAAATTCTTCTGGGCACCTCACATAGTTACATGCAAAGAAAAACTTAGATTGAAGATGATAAAAAATGAGGTAAAGGATGATTCTGCATCAATATTAATGATATTCTTATGTGTGTTTAGAGTCTTGATATTCCTCTAAGAGTGCTGCTAGCTCTCGACCAATGTATCTTTATTAGGGATGCTTAATGGGATAGACCAAGGTGGAGGGGGCCAATTTTTCATAAATCGGGCCTGAAAACATCAAGTCTATTTAGGTACACATTGAATACGGGCTCAAAATATTTAGTCTGATTCAGTTTGAATTTTAAGCAGATTGGTCTACAGTCAAGCTCACATTTGTAATCAAGATTAAAAATATATTTAAAAAAATATAAAAATGATTATTATTAATAAATATTAAACACATAATAGTTATCAAATAATTTTTAATATATGCATATTCACCACATATTGAAATATATATATATATATATTCATAAAAATTATATATTTAATTGAAATAAAATTAAAATCATAATTGAGGAAAAAAATTTGGCTCGCGGGCCAGCCCACATATTTTAAGCTCAGACTACTTAAGTCTACATTTTTTTTTCTCTAGTCTGTTTATGCCCATTTAAAATGTGAACCATTTTTTCCTAGTTCATCCTACTCCATATATCTATGTTAGTAGTCCAGGATTATTAAGAACCCCTAGTCTTTCTTTATAAAAATCATATGATGTCTCTCCCTCTAAATCAATTTGATATTGTTCTCTCTTATTATCTTTACACATTTCATAATAATCTCAACACATATTACTCATCATAGGAGTTTATCTATTCACTCGATACTTCCACTTAGTAGATGAGAATTTAGATTATTCAACATCATAACTTTCCTTAACATTCTAGATTAACATTTTTCATTTTTCTTCATTTCGCCTTTTTATGTTCCAAAAGATATGGGCAACTTCCAGCTACAACATAAGAGTTTATATATGTTAGAGGCACAACATTATTCCAGTCAATAAATCATCGAATTAAATCTTCAACCTTACTCCATATTACATATTCTTCTATAATAAAATTTCAATATAGATTTATCATTGGATTCAATATTTCAAAAACTTCAAGTCCCCATTTAGAGAGTAAAAAATTACTCTTTATTCCATAAAAATAAAATCCTTAAAGAATAATAAAAAAATTACAATAAAAAAATGATGTTTGGGGTATAATACTCAAAAATCACATATATAGAGTATACTCAGACACTATGTGGAGTAACATTTTTCACCGTATAATATATTTTTTTAAATCCTATCTCACACAAGTCCACTCTTTTGAGTAGCTCCTGTTGAGTTTTAGCTATGTGAAAACCATTTTCAAGATAATGAATTAGTCCAATATAAGGAGTTACTCGAAAGGATTAACTTCTGATCATCTAATGGAGATGAAAAATAAATAATAATGATCTATGAACATTTATAAGTTATATAGTCCAGATGATATTGATTGGAATATGACAATCAGAAGATGTGATCAGAAGCTACCCCCTATGCAATTTGATGGAGGAAATGTGGAAAATGAAAATTAATTGTGTGAGGAGTATGTTAGAGTCAATTTGGATTATTCCCTTTTAATATTTGTGATAAAGGGAATACATAATAGTAAACAACACAAAATGTAATGGTGAAGTCATGAGAGTCTCAGAATCAAGAATTGTGTACCAGAATATGAAGTCAAGGTGGTGGAAGTCTTTGACTGAACATAGGTCTTTCTATGGAGATCAAATCTGGTGTAATTATTCCAAAAAACATTAAAAGGTTTTTGTGATCAACTTTTAATCATCCAACTATAATTTTCTATTTTATTATGGTAAAATCAATCATGATAAGAAAATTATTTCATTGTAATCACCATCTAATTCCTTGAATAAAAGAAATGTAGTGTTCCCACTATGGATAAAGGCTCATGTTCGAACGACATAAAAATACCATGTTGTTATTTTTCTTTTTTTTTTATTTTGATTTTTTCCTTCTATAAATCTTTTTCGGTTATTTTGGAGTGGCTGTGTGTTGTAGTGAAATGATTTAGGCGTGACATGTCTTATAAGTTATGGATATCATAGCACATGCTCATTACAATAATTTATTCCACCTAGTAAATCCTGATGTATATCTTCCATGTGATTTATTAAAGTTATCCATGAGCCCAAAAAGTGGTATCAGTGCTTCAGTTGGAGATTTTTTTGGATGGCTAGAACCAAAAAGTGGTATCAGTTCAGTAGAAGAATTATTCTCTTTGTGTTGTAAGAGATTTTAGATAAGTAGTTCTTGATACCTCTTATATGTTCTATAATTTAGTGGGATTTAATTGTCTATTGGAAGTTATGGAATTGTATGAGGTTAAAGTATAGGTGAAAAAATTCAATGATATGGAATTTTGGTTTTGGAAAATAAAGATGGAGGATTTTCTACCATAGAAGGATATTGATATTTCATTGATGAGTACCAAATAAATTAATAATTAATAATGGATGAGGATGGATAAGAAAGAACTCAGGATGATCTTGAATTTATTAGCTCAGAACATGTCTTATAAGATCTAAGAGGTGAATACTAGTTCTGAACGTATGAAAGTTCTTTCCAATATGAATGAGAAGCCAACCGTGATGAATACGGTGTTCCTTTTGCAGAGGTTGTTCAACATGGGGATGTTATAATAGAAACAATTGGTTGATCACATCAATGAATTCAACATGAAAAGGGGTCAGTTGGATTCAGTTAAAGTGAACTTTATAGATCTGGAGTTGGTGTTGTTATTACTTTCATCACTCCTTGAGTCTTGTGATTCAATGGTTACCACAATGAGAAACTAAAGTGATAAGACAGGCCTTGAATCTATGGATGTTAGAGACTTGATCTTGAATGAAGAAATTCATCATAATGAAAAATAGGTATATTAAACAATTATTATAGTTTATAAGGAATGGTATGATTCGCAACATGAAAAGGTCACAAGAAGGGAAAAAGAATATGGGGATTGAGTAGGAGTATCTCGATGGAAGGTAGTCCCATGTATTGGAATTATGGTAAGAAAGGCCACCTAAAGAATTATTGTAATGATCAAAGATTTAATTTTGGAAGATATTCTTCCAGAAGTAGATCTATGATTCCTGTATCAAAATATATGAGAGGATTTCTACTGAGTTCCATAAGCTCACTTGAGTCTTGGACTATAGACTCCGAATCTTCATTTCACTAAAAATCCAATAGGGTAAGTATGAGGATCTATACTCACAAAATATTTATCAAGGTTCATCATTTAGATGATTAAGATCTTGATATTTTTAGAAAAGGTGATGTTTGCATCCGGACAAGGAACAAAAGTTTTTTGGAGTTACAAGGCGTGCAGTATATCCCTAGGTTAAGGAAGAACTTAATTTCTATTGTAAAGTTAGATGATGTAGGTTTATATACAAAATTTGTGGATGGTGCATAGAATATTTCACATGGTTTTTTAGTGGTGGGTAAAGGAGTGAAGGATGAAACATTATACCTGACCGAAATATCGAAAGGTTTAATACACTCCATAAAAGTAATTTTTTTAAAGTTATGGCATGATCATATAGGTAACTTGAGTAAGAAAGGGATGAATATCCTCACTAAAGGTATTCTAAAAATTAGAATCATGGAGTGAAAAACATGTGAAGATGATATCTTTGGAAAGAAATAGGGGGTGTCCTTCCAAGAAAAAGGTAAGGCATAAAAGAATTAGAAGTTAGATTTGGTTTATATGGATGTATAGGTCCATCTAGAGTTCTTTCTCACAAAGGATCATTTTTTATGTGACATTCATTGATTATGTGACATGAAAAGTATGGGTGTTCTTTCTCAATCACAAATACAAGGTGTTCAGAACATTCATCTAATGAAGATCCATTATAGAAAAGGAGACCAAGAATAAACTTAAGTGATTGAGGTATGATAATGGTGGGGGGTAAAGAAGTAGGGAGTTACAAAGGTTCTATTAGTGGAAAGGCATAATGTTTGAAAAGACTGTACTAGATACTATGGAATATAACTGAGTCATGTAAAGGATTAATCAGACATTGGTTGAAAAGGAATGGAGTATGATAATACACATAGGTCCCCTAAGGTGTTTTGGGTGGAAGTAGTGAATTTTACAATATACTTGATCAATATGAGTCCCTCTTCTACATTGGGGAAGGAACTTTTAGAAGACTATTGGTCTCAAAGGAAGATTGATCTTACCCATATCAAATTATTCAGCTCACTTGCCTACATCCATGTTAATCTCAAGTAAAGGTACAAACTTGAGGTTAAGTCCCAAACATGTTACATTGTTGGGTATGGTGATGTATAATTTGGTTTTAGAAAATAAGATGAAAACTATCTAAAGGCAGTAAAAATTCAGAGTTTGATCTTTAATGAAGTGATCACATGGGAGGATCAAAACATAGTAGAAACTACTAATTAGATAAAATTATTATTAAATTCATAGGTTCAACTAAATGGATGTCTAAAAGTTATGGATGTTTCAGAGAATTTAGGGATTACATCATTACTGGAAGCACTGGACAATCCATATGATTTTTTGAAAGGAGTTCAATTTCCAATGGTGTTTCCATGAAAAGATGTACTTTAAATACAGAATCATGAAATATCGGGGTTGAATTTAAAAAGTAAGATCTCTAAAAGATAAACCTATAGATTTTTAGTATTATAAGTAGTTGATTCATAGAGGGAGTTATAGAGATATACCAGATTTAGGTTCCAAGTGTATACATATAAAATTAGTATGAACTAATGAATGATATAGATCCTCGAAAAGGAAAAAAATATAAAAGACTTGAATCAATGGGAGTTATCCAAAAGTGAATAAATTTATTCCTTCCATGTATATAAAACATGAGAACTAACAGAAAGTCATGCTGTGAAGAAAGTTATTTAGAAAAAAGGTTTTATCAACTAAAGGAATAATCATATAGTAAAAGAAGTTATAATTCATGACTAGTTGTGAATGGGTTTCAAAAAATGAAAGGTGTGCATTCACTACTGGAAATCCTACCTATACCAATACATATATACCAACAGTTTATACAAACCATTGGTATAGGTCCCCTTTCCCAATAGTTTTTCCAAAATCATTGGGAAAGGGTCTACTATTCCCAATGGTTTTGACAGTTTTCCAAAACCATTGGGAAAGGGTTCACTTTTCCCAATGTTTTGGGCAAATAATTGGGAAAGGGTACATTTAGGAAACGTTTCCTAATGGTTTTCCCAAACCATTGGGAAAGGGTCCACTTTTCCCAACGGTTTAGGAAAAACCATTGGGAAAGGGTACTTTGAGGCCACTTTTCCTAATGGTTTTCCCAAACCATTGGGAAAGGGTCAATGTTTCCCAATGGTTTTGGAAAATTGTTGAGAAAGGGTACTTTGAGGCCACTTTTCCCAATGGTTTGCCCAAACCATTGGGAAAGGGTCCACTTTTCCCAATGGTTTTTCCAAAACCGTTGGGAAAAGGTACTTTGAGGCCACTAACTATTGGGAAAGGGTCCACTTTTCCCAACAGTTTTGGAAAACCATTGGTAAAGGATACTTTGAGACCAATTTTCCCAATAGTTTGGGCAAACCGTTGGTAAAGGGTGGGTACCTATCCCAACGGTTCTCAAAACCATTGGAAAAGGCTTATCCCAACGGTTTTGAGAACCATTGGGATAAGTATCCTTATTTTTTTATGAGTAAATTTATTGAATATCATCAAATAAATCAATATATAAATCACACACACACAAATATATATATATATTTATTTATCCAAATATATTCACAAAGTTAACTATAGGATAGTGGTAAAGTCATTGATATATAACGTGGAGGTTGTGGGTTCAAACCTCCACTGGAACCTTTTTTTATATATACCTATCCCAATAGTTTGGGAAAAATATTGGGAAAAACCTTTCCCAATAGTTTGAAAAACCATTGCGAAAGACCTATACCAACAGTTTTCAAACCATTGGGATAAGTCTTTCCCAACTGTTTTCTCCAAAACACTAGGATATGTCTTTCCCCACCTATACCAATAGTTTTCAAACCATTGGGATATGTCTTTCCCAACTGTTTTCTCTAAACCATTGGGATAGGTCTTTCTCCACACCAAATCACCCAACATCTTCCCAAACCATTGGTATAGGCTATAACAATGGTTTGGGGACCTATACCAACGGTTCCAAATTGTTGGTATAGGCAATTTTTCTATTAGTGATTTCTTTGATATTTTATCTCTAATAGTTAAACATATTACTATTTAGAAGATACTTATAATAGTTGAAATTGAATTAATTTATCTGGAGTAGTTGGACATTAATACAACATTCATTAATGGGGTCTTAGATGAGGAGATCTATATGGAGAAAATAAAAGGTTTCATGGATCAATGAAACTTAAATCTTGTGTACAAGTTGAAGTGGATAATTTATGGTTTGAAGTAAGTTCCAAGGTAGTGAAATTAAAATTTAAATGGATTTATGGTAGATAAAAAGTTTATTCAGATCAATGTTGATCATTACTATTACTGAAAAGTGTTTGATGATGGGAGTTTCATCATTTTACCTCTCTATATTGATAACATGCTTATTGTTGGTCCAATGAAGGAATGAGAAGATGAGATGAAATTTGAATTGTAATTTTTTTAAGATTAAGGATCTCAGTATATCCAAATGGTGTTGGGAATATAGATTACGATGGATTTAAGTTATGGTACTTTGTACTTGACTCGGTTAGATTACATATGAAAGGTAGTAGAGTGTTTCAACACGAGCAAGGTGAAACCGATGTTCATGCCCTTGGATGTATATTTCAATTCAATCAAGGAGAAAACACCACAAATGAAAATTGAGTTAGAGTACATGAAAATTATTTCTTATGTATCAATAGTTGGAAACCTGATGTATTCCATGGCTTGTACTCAACCAGAGATTGGACAAGAAGTGAGAGTAGTTAGTAGATATCTTTCAAAACTCTGAAGTGAAAATTGGGGGGATGTGAAGTAGATTCTTAAAGGATTCATGAATCTTGTAACTTTTCTTCAGAATGAATAATCCATTATGGGGTTTTTTAACTCATACTTTGGGGGATAGAAAGACACTCAGACGAGAACCATCAAATACATGTTCACTTTTTGAGGAATGAATATGAGCAGGATATCAAATATTCAACTGATAGTTTCACTTTCAATAGTGGATGTGGACTATGTTTCTTTAATAGAAGTTTGGAAGGAGTTGATTTTATTTAAGGGGTAGTTGGAAGATCTTAGAAGAAGGTGAGATGATGAGATGATATTTTTTGATTAAAAAAATGTGATTCACTTGGCCAAAAACCTGACATTTCATTCTAGGAAGAAGCATATTTAGCTGAAGTTTCACTTCATATATAAGTTCTTAGAGGATAGATTCTTAGATCTATAAAATAGAGATGGATCTCAAAATACAATGTATATCCTAATGAAGGCTGTCATCTAGTATGTGTTGAGGTAGTGTTTCACCTCAGTCAGACTAGGATGACTGGAAGCATGGTGGGGAAATCATGTGAGTTAACAAAGAAGTTTTAGGAACATAATAAGGTTTTAAAATGTTTATAGAGGACTTGGTGGAGAAGCCTAAAAAAATATTCTCAAGTGAGAGATTATTGGGTTTCAGTCGCGTGAAAACCATTTTTAGGATAAGGAATTAATCTAATATAAGGAGTGACTCTAATGGAATAAATTTTTATCTTCATATAGAGATGGTGGAGCAGAAACAATGAAGTACAGACATATGGAAGTTATATAGACTAGATAATGATGATTGGAATATGATAGTTGTAATATGAAATCATAATTTACCCCTTGCACAATCTTGTGGAGGCATTGTGGAAAACACAAAGGACTTATTTTAAAGTAACTCTAGATTATATTGGATTAATTTTGGTGGATTAAACTAGTATCTTGTGATAATGGTAATATACAAGAGTAACCTACACAATACATAAGAGTGAACTCACATAGTTTCAAAAGAAAACACTATATACTAGAAGATAGAGTGGAGTCGGTGGAAGTCTTTGGTTGAATAGAGGGATTTCCATGAAGATTGAATTTGGTGGACTTCTCCCCAAAATAAAGATGATAGTAGAGATTAGTTACATTAGATAGACTCTATTATTTTGGGTTGGTCAAATAAATTTTTATAGGAAACTTATTCCATTGTAATCATCTTCTGATTCATTGAATAAAAGAAAAGAAACATTCCCCTCATATATTAAGACTCACATATAAACCACATAAAAGGATTATGTTGTTCTCTTAATTTATTTTCTTTTGATATCTTCCTTCTGAAAATGTTGTTGGTTTGTTTGAAGAGGTTGTGCATTACAGTGTAGTGATTTAGGTGTTGTGTGTCTTCTAAATTATAGACACCATAACATGAAATCATTCATGTAATTTATTCCACCCAGTAAGTTTCTATAGATATCTTCTATGGGATTTAAGGAAGTTAGACATGTACCCAATATCTCCTCTAGTTAATTATAATTTAAAAATCATTATGTTTAGAAACTTCACATTTTTGTGCCACATACTGAATAACTACCAATAAATCTAGCTTATGTTGAGTAACTTTTTTAATCTTGATTTAGAAAACTCATCAATGATGAGTAACTTCATATTGTATGTTCAACACATTGTCTGATCTATTTAATGCACCTTTTTTTTCTTGAAGTTATATTTTACACAACCCATAAACCCCATGGATTTAATTCACATAAACATTTATCTATATATATAAACTATATCCAAACCTTTGATTCCGCACAATTGTTTCAAACAAGTCTTATTTTATACCATTCTATTTCAAAAAATATTTTAATTTCACTAAAATAATTTAGGAAACTCACGATTTACTTGATTTTCTTCACACAACACACATTTTCATTAACTTACTACCAATAATAAAAAATATACCAAATTTCAACATGCCTTATTTAAAACCCCATGAAAACCATTATCCTTCTCTTTGACGACTTCCAAACTTCTCAAAAACACTATTAAACACTTTCTCATTACCATCAATATTTAATACATATAATTGAAAACAAATTCAACAATACCAATCCATGAGTTCTTCAATACCCCCATTTAGATTTATTGTCAACTGAATTAAACCTCTCATCCAAAAAAACTTCCATGTTTAATCTTCATTCTAATAGTTAACTCATCTTCCTTCTATAGCTGAAGATCCTATTGGTATTTGAAACACTGATCATTTACACTATAAGTTCCATGAATGGAACAAAGATTTAGAACTTCCAAGACCAAAAGAACACAGTAGCACTGATATAACAAAACTTAGGAAGTTATGTTACCCTAAATCACTATATTAAGTCAATTAATTCACACACTAAAAACAGATAAACCTCAAAGAAATAAACATTCAATAAAAATAAAGAAAATAATAAATGAAAAAAAAATATTTACATGGTTTGTTCATTAGTCCCACATCTATGGGAAAACACTGCTACTTCCTTTCATTTCATAGAAGTTACTAGATTAAAATTACAATTGAAAAATTATCCAATTAGATCACAAATCATTCATTTGAACATGTACACATGGTCCCACCTCACCTTTATAGTGGTATCTATCTAGTCAACTAATTATACTCTCCCTTGATATTTGTAGGGGATCCAACATTGTTCATGATAACCTCCAAATGTCTTTATCTCACCCAACCAAAACCATTGAATTTTTATGAAAGAGAAACATAACCTTAGTATCACTCTGATGACCTTTACACAATTCCTTTGTGTAACACCCCCAGTTAGAGACCACTTATCGGTGTATCAACTGGAGTCGCTATGTGATCTCAGGTACACCTAACTGCATGCTAGAGGTTTCCAACTAGTAGTGTGGGTCTAAGGTGGTATGATGGGGAGACTATACACTTATATTAGAATATAATAATACCAGGAATAATATTAATCATATATATCTACATAAAATAGTAAACATGAATCATGAAAATTTCCAATAAATGAACATAACCCATGATATATCAAAATGGTGGCCATACAACATTAGGTAGTCATACACCCAAAATAGATCATATACACCAACATCCAAAAAAGAATAAAAAACAAAAACTAGAAATCTCCACAAAAAATGGTATTGAGTCCCAAACTGATGTAAAACTCCCATGCTAAATCCTAACCATCCCAAGTCAAGCATCAATTATAGGGCATTTTCCCTTATCCTATCTCGAAACCATGAAGTCTGCTTGTGTACCAAACAAAAGCCCAAGTAGGGTGTGAGTACAACTCAATAGTTTAAAACCAACAATTTTTAAACCATATCCAATATGAGTATATAGTTTATGTTGATGTGCATAATAAAATAAAATAAACACAATAAATAACCCATGTCGATCCCTAGATTCCGGGGAGATACCTATGGTTGACCATATCTATTTTGACCAGTGACAGATGTATCTGACCACAACAAACCATAGAGGCACAATTTAATATAAAGAGCATGTCTAAGGCATTCCAAAATAGTAGTTATAATATGAATCCAATTAAACCATCCAAGTCATTCCAAACTTATAGTCACAATCCAAATCCAAGAAGTGTGTCCAATCCATTTCAAACTGATAGTCATAATTCAAATATAAGGAATGTTTCTAAGGAATTACAAACCAATAGTCATAATTTAAATCCAACGATCATGTACAAGGCATTACAAATAAATAGTCAAACTATTTATCACCTCATTTAATTTAATTATTTAAGGTCTTGTACAATAAGTAATTACAAAATATTTTAAAGTATAACCTAGGCATCCCCAATACACACACAATCATTAACTTAAATCCATAAAACCCCTAGAGTTGGCCAATAAATTACCCATTTTATTTCCAAGGTTAATCACACCTTTTGTAGTGGCATCTATTATAGTCTACACTCACCAATGGGATACTCATAACCCATGAAGAGTTTCAATTTCATGAATTAAGGCTGCATAATGATTAATTATACTTTTGGTCAAGCGTGTATGACTTTCCCACATGGAATCATTGATTATGAATAGGTTTTGATCATATTAGAATTTATATCCCCCAAACTACACTTAGATACTAAGTCATAGTACAGTGGATGTCCAGGGTCAAACCCACAGAGACAGCCTGTAGGAAAGAAACCTAACAGCAAGAACCTTTTTGGTAGGATTATTCATGATAAATATTTAGTTTGAGGTTTTATAATAACTAAGTATATTGGGATTTAATCAGATTAAAAAATGGATAAGGGTCAATTTCAGGGTTTAGGTAAAATATCCTAAATCTAGTTTGGGATAGACCTATGGATCATGTTTCAAAGTGGTGAAAAGGACACGAATTAGTCTTGTTCCAACTAATTTGATCTACCCAAGCTGACAACTACTACTTGGTCCAGAGATATTTGACAACCAAAATGTAGGAATATTAGTTTCTAGGCAAAAATAATCACAGGTTATTGGTCCAATCTTGCTCAACTCCAATTATTTCATGGTCGTTCTTTTTGCACCTCTGATGGTTAGGGTAGTTTCAAAATAATGAGATTAAATTTTTTTGAACCTAATTACTAGATATAAGGTTACCAAGTTTTGTTTTATATATTTATTATATTCAAATACACCCCTAATCTTGACCCCTAACCCTAAGTGGATTAGCCACACATGGCGATATTAAATGAAAGCAGGGAAACTGTCAACATGCTCAACATAATTAATAAACAGTTTAAATATAATAAATCAACAATTTAAATCAAATGAGAGTAATCAAATATTAAATTGAATAAAGAAACAATGAAGAATGCAATAATAGATGAATTTGAATGTCCAACAGTATTGGATTCAAGAATTGGTATAATAATGTGAAAAGAATGAGTCTTGGAATTGAAATCAGTGACAACGGAATGCTTAAAATAATAAAATAAAGAAATAGAAACAAACTATAATTAAAATGGGAAATAAATGTAGAAGAAAAGGAGGAAAGAAGTTTGGTATTCAAGCTCCCTACTGCACATCAGGGTTATTGGATATTTATTGACCCCGATCGGTTCACGATGTGTAAAAAATTCACATCATGAACATGCTTTAAATTTTTCTGCATCGAGGCTTTCACAACATGAAATTGGTTTTAATTTCATGTACTTCAGATCCTAAAATTCCTCTAAAGATATTGGATCTCTAGATTACATGGCTTGTATCTTTGATGAAAATTAGGTTATGAAAGTTTCACATCGTGTATTGAGTCCACACTATGTATCTTCATCAGGTTTGAAATTCGAGTCTTTCATGATGTGTAATCTAGATTCACATCATGTAATTGGTTTACACCTTGTACTTTGGGTTCAAGGGCTAGAATTTGTCTAGTAGGTGCTCTTCTCTATGAGTACACATCATGTACTTTAGATTCAAAACGTGTGATGATGATTTTTATAAATTTTCATCATGTCCTCCATCAATTATTGAATTCCTATTCCTTGAAAAACAAACCAAAACCCAATGTATTATTGAATAAATCATGGTTAAACATTATAGAAAATTATCTAATATATATATATATATAAATTCATCTTATAAAATCCCCCCACACTTATTGCTTGTCCTCAAGAAAAAAGCATCTCAACAAGGATTCCAAATGAAATATTTTTTAGACAATAAACATTCATTACAACCAAGTAAATAAAACTAAGTTTTATAGGAATAATAAAGTCCTCCATAATCAATATTCTAGACAAAATTAGTCATGCCTCATAGTTATGTTCTTTATTCAGATTATTTATTCTTTAATTAAAATTTTATAATTGTTCCTCAAAATCTATACACATTTTGAAATTTACCACACAAAAAATTTTCTCTCGTCACTCAAGGTAAAATAAAACTAGATTTATGCTCGTACCTTGAATACATATTCCTAACTATAAGCTTTCATCGATTCTACCATCACCACTTTATAAAGAAAAATAAAAAATCAATCATTAGGGCTTTAACAATAAGGTTCAAATGAATACGAGGTTGGGGAAAGGTATAAAGATAGTAAAAATAAATCTTAAAAAGGAGGGTAAACTCTCAAGTATAATGCATGATAATCATGAATAGTGAAATGAAGTAAATTCTTTAAGATAAAAATGTCTCCGTGTTCCAAACATCTCAAAGTGTATCCATGAATATGTCAATAAATCATAAATAATGTTCCTGGTTTCTTTATCTTTTTTATTTTATTTATTGTTCTAAAACCATGTTTTGGATAGATCTCACATCCATCACCTAACCACATATGATCCATCATCATCATCATTATTTTTAAGGTAACCATGAACCATGTCATATCAATCTGATGAAAATTCCACCATATATATCCTCAGCAACAAAAATTCCATGTATATAAGAGATGAAAAATCCCACACACTTGTTAAAAAGAAAACCATGAACAATACCAAGAATAGGGTAGGAATGGATAATAGGTTTTAAATGAATCTATCCTAACAAGGTTATTCATGGATACTATGATCTAAATAAGGATAAACCTATAGGTGAGTCTCATGATAAATGGATCAACAAAGACTACCTTAATCATCTTAATAGTGTATTTGTTCAGTCATAGCCTCAATAAGTTTCCAATTCAAATTATGATGATAGGTTTACATGTCCCAAGTATCTCTCAATAAATATGATCAGAAAGGAATATAATATTGCAGGTCTAGAATCCTATCAGGAATGAGAGTATATATAAAAAAATTGGAAATCACTCAGGGAATAGTTTACATTAATAAGTTAATAAAAAGAAATTTTAATAATATAGAATTAAAAACAATTTAATCAACTTAGAAATCATGCTAAAAATTATAAATAGGAATAAAAAATGGATTTCGACAATCGCCAACGAAACTATGTCTTATTTTACTGGCTGTAATTAGATTTCAAGTTAAAGCATTATTTCAATGAAAAATGTCTCCTAGTCTAATGAAAACATGAAATAATCCAAGTACATCGACAATAAATATCAATAATGACTGTCCCATACTTAAAATAATATAGTTTCTACACTGTTCTAGAAAGAGACATGGGATAAATAGAAAATAAAAGAATAAAAATATTGAAATGGAAATTATGAAATTAATATTAGTGAATTAATAGCTCTCTATAATGAAATTCATACCATGGGGAAATTTGTTGGATGGTGATGGGAAATTGTGCGACCTGTAAAAATTGTTAGAAATAAAATACCCGCACTAGATAAACCATTAGTGTATAGGGGTTAATCAATAGGTAATCATAATAATGGGTAGTTGAAATAGTTAATAACATTTTAAAATGACTTAGATCAATGTAATAAGTAGATACAAATAATATTTGGACAATCGATGAATAGAAAGTTCTATAAAATAAAAAAAGGCCCTAAGTACACAACTAATGTAACGCCCTGACCCCAGCTACCCAGAGTCGGTGCATTACTTCGTAACATTGGAATGATCACAAAAGATCAAGTCTCGAAAGACCGATTAGTTTAGTAGCCTTGGAAACACTAGATACATTCATAAATGTTACATTACATCATAAAGTGAAAAACTAATAACAAAGTCTCCATAGTCCACACTCATATCCTCTTTTGACTATCCCTGCAGGTCATTCATAAAATAATTCTTCACATCCTGGAAAATATTAAAACATTGAAAGGGGTGAGCTCAGATGCTCATTAAGGATAACAATAATGCGGAAGCTTTCATAAATAAACATTAACATTTAAGGCAATGTATAACTAAAACAAAAGCCTTTTAAACATGAACTTCAACATAATATGGCAAAAATAAAATTAAATAATGCCATTTACTTACTCACATGGATATTCTACTAGTCGAATAATCACATGCAATATCAATAACCACTTTCATAATGAGGGAATGTATAATGCCATACATTCTGAAACATTTTGTCAAGGCCTTAGCCAAGACGTCTAAAATGATTAAGACCTCGGCCAAAACCATAAATCAAATTGGGAAAGGGCCTCGGCCAATTCCATGTCTAGTTGTCTCATGAGACCTACCGATGCATCGAGGAGCTATAGCGGGCTCCAGCCGTCACTTATTAAGTACTATACATTCCTCATATGAATAGGTTTAAACATATCATAAACCATAACATAATCGTATCACATAAAACATGCATAAAGGAAACATAACATTTCCACATTTCAATCACAAGATATCAATACAACACATTGATATAATAAAAATACTTTCAAAACCATTTTCAATACCAAAATAAAATAAAGTTAAAACTTTGTATTTATTTTTCATTAAAAAAATGACGGCTTGTAGAGGAAGCCGAAACTCAAATAATGGTCACGACGGCGGAGAAGTCGTTGTCGCCGCATACGTACGGAAAGAAAAACATTCCCTTTTGTCGTTTAGAAAAACACTTCGTATAAAAAATATTCCTTTTGAATAAACGTAAAAGTCAAAGGGGTTTATACACCGTATAAAATAAAGTTGTGTATAAAATAAAATATGCCTCAATGAAAGGAGATTGAGACGAAGTCCCATAAAAAGATCATTTTTTTAAATGAAATAGATCTATAATGTGTATTCACTATAAGTACACATAAATAATGTAAAAATACAAGATAGGACATAATAATATCATGACATAATTTGAAAGTAGGAGATTAACCCAAAGAATAGAAATTGGGTTAAGAAGTTCCCTTACCTTGTGTCCGACTTGATTCGACCGTTATTTAACCTACTGAATAATAAACTAGAGTTAATATATACTTTATTAAGAACCTTTTTCAAGTTCATTATCCCTTTTATATCACTTATTACAATGTTATGAACATTATGTAATTATTTAAGTTAATAACGGTCGTTTTGTCGATCTTTGGTACTTGAGTCAACAATAAACTTCTTATAATTACAAGTTGTTTATGTGGTAGAATATCCATTATCTCCAGAATTATATTCATGATTTAGATGTCATATATATCATATATATCCATTATATACATTCATTTATAATATTACGTAACATTTAGAGGTAAGAAATGAAATGCACCATTCATAGAGACGGTAAGCCGTACGTACGCATGAACGCTACTTTCATTTCTATTTCGTATTTAATGGAATGAAATCATAATGATATAAATGTATAATATAATTCCAGTATAATATGGTGTATAATACCATTTACTCCATCCTTTATACATCCCACATATGGCATTAACGATTCAAATCACATTGAGGGGGCGGTAGTCCGCACTTCCTAAAATGAAATTATCGCGTTTTACCCATAGTGGAAATCATAAAGTATGCCATAAATGAGAAATACAGAAGCATAAGTAAAACATAAACATATTATATATCATATATAAATATAGTGACATCTTAATGGCCACCTTTGAAGGTGTTATATGAGTGTTGAACAATCATCGTTTCGTGAGGCAGAAATTCGCCATCCACAGAAACAGTATGTTCTTTAACTATTAGATGTAGGTGTGTGTACGTGTAGCTCGAATCCTTCTTATAAAAACATCCTAGTATATTGAGGATACTGGTTTTGTTACAAAAGAAATGAATAAAAAGAGTTTAGTGGGTTGGAGAAGAAAAATAAAACAAAACAACATTAGAGAAGACATTACCTCAAAATCGGGTAACTCTTTTTGATTTGAGCCAAAGGCTTCCTTGGGAAGAGTTCTGCCCAAAGTGAGGCTTCTAGGAGTAAGAGAGGGAAGTTGGGAGAGTATTTTGGCAGAGTTTGGCCGATCCAAAAGGCTTGAAAGTGTGAATGAGGTGGTAGAGGTGGGGGCCTTTTATAAGAGGAGAGGAGGGGCACTCTTGGAAAGATTGAAATGTTACATTATTATACAATGATTTTCGGATTATAAAGGTCCCACACTTATATAATTCGTGGATAAGGTGATAAGGGTTCGAAATCTACCCATCCAATAGTCTTTGGACAAGTTTAAGCCTTAGATTTTACATTATCTTTTCATTTTATTAAAATCGTTAAATAATGAGGTCATCGCTGCATCATAATGATGTCATAAATAATTTAATTTATTTAATGTATAAAAATTATAAAAAAAATACTATGATGTAGGAAATATTTTTATATTTCCAATGACTATTTATAGTCAAAAATATGACTTGTATAACCCCATGTAAAAATTGTTTTAGTAAAACATTTCATGTTTGTGTCATTTTTTTACTTTAACATTAAATAAATATATATTAATGTCATTTTCCAACCAAAGTGGATCCATGGGGTCCCCAAGTTGACCCATGGGTTGTCTTGGTCGGCCATGACTCATAAAATAGGAGTAGGACAAGTGTCAAGCTCATCTCATATTATTAAAACATTATTTTTACCTTAAACTACACTAATTACCTCTAATCGCGATTAAGAACTTAAAAGTTACTATTCACCAAAAATTAATTTAATCTCATTGAACCACATTTTACTTCTTAATGACAACCATGTATGTCTTATTTTTGAAAATCCAATCACAGAAGTGGTAATATTTCATTTAAACAAAAAATCAGCTATTTAACTACCACTTAGTGGTTTCACTATTCATCAAAAATTGAAGTTTTTCAGAACAATGCCAAAATTTCACCCTAAGCTATAATTGATATTACAAATTAAAAAATTATGTCTATTTTACAAAATTCCAAACATATAAGTTGCATTAATTAATTTTATAATTAATTCCCGCTGTCACAACAAATAGCGTGTTTTTAAGAAACAATTTATATCAAAAGATTGGCAATTGTTTATGTCCAATTTCAATGTTAAATTAATTCTAATGAACACCATTGGATAAAATGGTAAAAATATATTCTAATTATACTTTAAAACCACTAAATAGTATAATTTATCACTATAAATTATTTTTATTAAAAAATTTGTTTTTAAGTAATTTTCACTATTCATAAAAAATTGGAAGTTCTCAGAAAATTACAAAAAATTCAAATTTGGATAATTTTGATATTACGAATACAAAAATGAAGTCCATTTTGAAATATAAAATTTCTATAATTTTAAAAAGTGGTTATTACTATTCATAACGGCTACTTTGATTAGTCGCGGTGTTTTAGAACTCGAAGTTGCGTACAATGCAAGCTATTGCAATATTGAATGTGAAGCGTATCGTGGAAGCTCAGGGTGTTACAACTAAAACATAGAAAATAAAAATATATGGGCTTCCACCCATAAAGTGATAACAATGAAATCATCATCCAGACATATGGAAGAAGGAATAATTCGGT
This sequence comes from Viscum album, assembly GCA_963277665.1. Taxonomy (NCBI): domain Eukaryota; kingdom Viridiplantae; phylum Streptophyta; class Magnoliopsida; order Santalales; family Viscaceae; genus Viscum; species Viscum album. The sequence goes on along the minus strand of OY728119.1, from coordinate 169,783,955 downwards.
GTTTTACATTAGCTCAGACATCCTTTGCCTCTTTTAGGAACTGGTGGCTATATCATCGATCTCACAGGTGTGCTTGGTGGGATTAACCACCTCATAAATAGGTCACCCAAAATGCTCATGTGGAAGTATTAAATTCTATGAAAACCATGGAGGAGTCTTCTATAGAGTATTGATCTAGATATGGAGATCCTCAATATGTTTATGTATCTCATCCAAATAATGATACATGTCATGAAGAAGGACAGATGGTGGACCAACAATATCGTCAATGACCATAGAGGATGTAGAAGATCTAGACATGGCTAAAGTAACACATAATTAAAAATGAAAATAAGAAAGACAAAAATGAATTCAAAACTATATCCCATCTATATATATGATAAATGATACATCAAATAAATTCATAAACAATGGGAATTCAAAAATAAACACCCAGATACAGTGTAAAATAGGGGAGGGGTACTTGGAAATGACTAAATAGTATAGACGGCATTTCCACTGTCTGTATCAGTAGTCCCCTCTCAAATTGTGGGGGGTACGGATTAGCTCCACCAGATATATAATATCTATATAAGTATGGGATAATGGATTAAAAGGGTTAGGCAAATCATGAGCGGGGAAAGGGTTGGGGACGGTTGAGCTGGAGCCACTACTAGATCGTCCAAGTACTATAGGCCCCACTAATATCTCTTCTCGATCTTCCTTAGTAGCACCATTTTGTGGAGCACGAGTAGGTTTATATACACAATATTGTTGAGTGAAGTAATAATATTAGTGTCCTCAAAGGTATTGAGGTAACAAGTGAGGCGAGTAATAAAGTTTCTACCCATCAGAGTACCATGAGCCCTCCGCTCCTAGGAATCATAGTATAAAGTGAAATGTTTGGCCATGTTGATAGTAGGGACACCCATGGAAGAAGCCAATATGTTCAACTCAATTTGGATGATGTTTCTATGTGCATCTCTTATGGAAAACCATGCATAGTCTAGATTTTGATGGAGAATCTAGAATGTGGCACCTCGTAGTTGGGTGCTCTTCACTGTATGTGGATTGTGGATACTCTGCAGATCTCGACTGATCAGTGGCCAACACCCCACCGCATCCTCCTTGATTGTATATAGATGCATAGACACATAAGCATTGGAAGTGGTGAAATCCTCGATGTAGATACTGAGTCTAATACCGAAGTATTTGAGGGTCAGTTCCCAAGGTCTCCCACCAAGGCAGAAGGTGACACATGCCACACTGAGCTCCAACATGGATAAGAACTCAAGGAAGAGATCTTGAAATGTCTCATCATGAACCTCAATGATACTGGAGAGGTGTATATACTCTATTAGATCAAGAAACTCTTTATTCACATGAATATGCTCAAGAATAGCCAGGCCTAGAGTCTTTTTGGACCTTATCGGCTTGACCTGGAGATAGACCAGTCAAATCTGAATCTTAGGGGCAGAGAAATGGAGGAACAAGTGTAGGTGAAAGTTTGGGGTAAATCCATGGGATGATCTAAAATAGACCTTAGAATGGATTTAGGAAGAGGGGTGGTATAATATGATGCATACGGGGAGGGGGTGGGATCTGTAGGTGGTTACAGAGGTGTAGGCATTGACCGCTTGTGTGGTAGAGGATTGTTTCCTTGAGCCACCCATTTGACAATCTTGTTCCATGCCATTATAATTGGAAGTGGGGAACATGGATGATGGATGAAACATATTTTTGAGTGGTAGATAAAATATACGAGGAAGGTATAAGGGTGGATGATGGCACATGAGGAGAAGTGGGGAGGAGGGAGCAGCGGTTAGGAGAGGGGTGCAGAGAATGGGAGAGAAAAATGATGGGGAGAGGGTGTTCCATTGTTGACACTCTTTTTTTCACATGGATGAAAAGGGTACAAGGATAAATACCTTAGGGAGAATATAAAAAGGGAAATAAAGTGGGACAAGGATCACAAAAGCCTCCAAAGTCTATTCTCCCAGGTACACCAAAGCATTATCATCGCATAGGGTACTTGCGTGCTAGCCTGCACGATCATCTTGCGTGCCATCCTATGCGATCATCCCAAGTGAGACAACTAAGTGAAATGGATCCTTCACCCATGGTCCTATATTTTCCTATAAATAGGACCTTGGGGTATTCATTTGTACAGATGAAAATTCATAAAGGATAGATGAAGCACTTCTTACTCTAGTCCTTTTCCCAACCCCTTCGAAACCTTCTAGATAGATTTCTAAAACCTAAAGGAGAGGGAATTAAAAGGGGATAGAGAAACTAAATTCCTCATAGGGTTTAAAATAAACAATACCTCCATGAGTAATTTTATCACCCTATGGTTAACATACACTAGTGCGAGGTTCATTTCCGTAACTAGAGACCTATGCAAACTATTTCTGGGGACACCCGTGGAGACCCTTGAAGGCTTGAGCAAGGTCTCGCCCACATTTATTTTCCTAGGTAGTCCATCACCCAGGCTACAACTAGTTCACCCAAAACTACCTACGTAAAGAACCCCCTGTGCGAGCCCCCTGGTTCCCACTAACCTCCAGCCTGCATGATCCACTCATCAGGCCTTCTTCAAATCCATCCATGCCAGGGCCTCTTCTCCTTTGACTTACTTATTTGAAAGGGACTAGGTTGAAACCACCACCAAAATATATGGGATTACACAACCATGTAAAGTAGCACACTAGTGTGTCCCCCATTTGGGTGTGTATTCCTATAGTTAGAGGTTTCTCTCACTTATCTGATTGTCCAATCAGGGTCCTCAAGTTTCATTTGAGTGTGTATCCCTATGGTCATGAGGATCCCTACCCCAGGGACAGTTTAAGGGAATTACTAGTCTCAGATACTAGGGTTAGGATTATTTCCTCTCCTTCTCATCTCTGAGACTTAGAACCTCCAGTTCATAGTAGGGAAGATAAGTATTATTCTTTCTTTTCCATTAAACATGTAATGACATCCTCCTCCCTTGCTACATGACCAATTTTAGGGATTCCATCCTAGAGTAATACCCTATCCTTTCTTATAGTATGTTTCACTCTTGATCCTCTCTACCTCTTAGCCACTCGATCAGAGAGGGGATAGGCACCCGAGACCTCTCCCCTATCTCCCACTGCCTTCCTTCATCCTTATCCATACGCTGGACTCATTATATGGAAAAGTTAAGAGAGGATAGTGTCATATCCCTAAGATCTTCCATCAGTAGAAGAGGGGGGTAGAGGAGGTGGGAACATTCAACGCCCTCTCGCTTTCCCTTTGGTCTTTTTCACCATGTACACCAGTGGAAAAAAGAAATTATTTTGGAATCTTGGATCATCCTCTACCTTTTGTTTCTCACACTAATAATGACTCATGTGGGCTTAAAGGTAAATGGTGATCCTGAAATATGCACGATCCATACACCAATTGAACTACAAGAACTCTAATTCCTACTACAATCAGGATATGTAGGATTCCCACCCAGGGTTTGAGCTCAATGGGTATCCTCCTCAGGAGTAGTCCCCAAAATAAGCCTCTAAATTACCATGAGTTGAGACATACCTCATGGTTCCTTTTATAGGGAAACCTATTCAGGATTAATCCCCAAATTAATCTACTCAAAGGGACATACTCCCCTACGAGATGAATCTTCTAAGGGACTCCATAGGCGTAGGGCCTTAAAACCAAACTACGTGGTCTTTGATTCCCCTCTAAATGGGATACGTAGGAAGCCTCTATAAAGTCCAAACCCAACACCCCAAATCAACCATATTCCCTTTGGGTCATTTTTCCAGTAGGTTTTAATTCAGCCTGTAAACACACATTCCTTCCAAGTTCCTTGGGATACTTCGATATAAGTCCCACACCAAACTTTGACTAGGAACCTTCCACCTAGATTTTCTTTCCACATGACATTAAACTATATGGTTACATCCTTATCAAATGGACTTAAATGGTATGATGTGCCCCATTAAGCGGAACTGAACTACGTGGGTTCTGATTCCTTTCACAAGGATACATAAAAATCCCATCACATGGGTTCGATCCCAAAACCAAAACAACTCCCATCTCCCTAGATGGAGATACAATCTAGAGTACCCCACTTTGTGGCTATAAAACTAGCGTCATCATAATAATGACCAAAGAATATCTAATTAGTACATAAGGGGATACCATTGATGGAGAACCTTATATATATACAGATATATCCATTAATGAAGAGCCTCAAATATATATATATATATATGATTATAAATTCCATACATGTTAATAATTGGTTGTTAATTCTATGGAGACCCACATTATGATTGAGAATTAATAAAGGTTTCACGAACATATCTTAAATCTATAAGAGAGTCCTGAAGTAGGAAATAATTCCCCCCCAAAAGGGTGTGATGAGCCTGAACTTCCATCCTCTTGACCAGTGTGAGTTCTTAAGAATCATCGTCCAAACTTCCTAATGAGAACCTATCTTTGGAAAGTAGGTCCCCATGGATATAGAACCATTGGGTGTTTCTGGTTCTCCAAAAAAACCCTTTGGAAACCATTTGGAAATAGTGATTCTTGACCTAAACACATATCTCTAGGGGAAAACATGGTGAACCCAACATGAATCCTTAACCAATATAATGGTGTCACCCATCTGTTAGGCCCTTTTCACTTGATAAAACAGGGACATACAAGAAAATAAATCATGAATGTATTAATTCAAATGAGATGATTCTTTGAAAGATTTTTCTTGTTTGTGTTTTTAAATATTATAGGTATTTACTCTCAGATATCTCTTCAATACAATGAAATTATTTTGGATTTCACCAATGAATACTCAAGTTACTTCTCAGACTAGATCTCCATCCACGCAGAGGATGCCATCACCAACCTAGCATCTTCAATGTTGGGTCTCAAATTCGATGGTATAGGAATACCAAAAAAAATGGTACAATGCTGACCCTAGAGGCTTCATGAAAATACCTCTAGTTCGTAAATCCACACCAATTGTCTGGTCAATGATGACTGGTGGTCTTGACACAGACAACGATGACCTTCATCTTCAACTATTTCAGGATATTATCCCTGGAAAGTGACAAATAGTCCCTTCCATGCATTAGGGAGGTAGTTCAAGAGTCCACATACAACCTCATATAGAAGACATAGGGGTCATCCTCAAGGGATCCTACCAGAAATCACCACCACCAACACTATGCGGTAATGAACCCTCAACATGATGAGGGTGTTTTCCTCAGCTTTCCAGCCCTGGACCTTCAAACTTGGGCACATAATATGGCCCTACGAGGATGAAAACTATCCAATAGGGAGAAATTTAATATCTATTCCCACTCCAAAGAATTAAACCAACCCAATTTGGTGGAAAATTGTGAGTGATCACATACACCCATCCACCTTTATTCAGCCGGGCAACATACTCACTTGGCGGCATTCAAAGAATCCCACCAACGAAATATGGAGGCATACCACAAGAAAGAGCATACAACTACCTACACCCACCTAGCCTAGAATCAGTCTTGTCTAGAAGCACTCAAAAAATCCCACTAACCATGTTTGACAGCAAGACACAAGTAGGCTACACACCTGTTTTCATTTACCAAGCCTACTAGTAGCCTTATCTGGCATCACCTGGAGAATTCAGTTGGAAAGTCCCAACAAAAAGAAGGGGGCATAATAAAATATCTACCCACACACATTATTAATATTAGTATCCACTGATAGGAAAGGGAAAACAAGAGAAGAAATATACACCTACTCCAAATACGGAATGAGAATATATCCCCATTCTGACTGCTGAAGTCACCAAGCATATCCTGGAAATGGTGAAAGGGAAGAAGAAAATCCTTGCCCACATCCTGCAAAATTTCCAGAATATTATAACAATGACAACAGAATTTTTCAAGGTATGTACACATAACTCTATCCCCACAAGTAGGGTGGATCATTAACATGTCACCCTATAGAAAATACACACCTCTTCTCCCATCTAGAAGGGCCATTGGAAAAAATACTCCATAATATAATGACAACCAGATTGGGATATACACCCACTAAAATTGAAGGTAATCAGCCTAACCCAATGACCACTCCAAGGTAGGAACATACACCTGCCCATGAAAACCACTTCTCTCAGCAAGTGGCCCCAATCACTCATAAGAAGGCATCTAAGAAGAATCACATAAAACATGATTAGAAAATCAAGATATGATCAACGTTCCATATGTTCTTAATTTTGGAGTTCTTGAAGACCTTAAACACTTATCTATGGTAGATCAAGATCCTACCCTCCCGTTACCAAATTACGAGAGCAGTAGTAGTAATTATGAAGTTCCTCTTAAAATACTTCACCATGAAGGAAAGTCATGACCATGATCTGATCGATCTCAATAACCCGTCTCCTGATGAGAGTCACAATATCCCTCAGTGTGGCCAGAAGATCAACGAGAAAGTGGTTATTCTCCTTACTGTAATCCACCATAATGGTCCTCCTCATGATGGTGTCCGATGTGAAAGTTCTCTTTGTAGTAGTGTTTTGCACTGTCAAGAGAATTATCCAATTAGAAATGTAGTGATGATAAAGCCCTCCTATCATGAGGCACTTGTCAAAATAAGGCCAGTCACGTCTGATTCCTTGTCACTGGTAGGTGAAAAACTTTCTCAACTAGAAGATATCCCAAGGAAATAGTCATTCTCTAAACCTCCTTTGGATCACATTCAATCCAAAATAGTAGAGGAAATCCAAATTAATATAATTGATTATGATAAAATAGTCAGAAAGCATCCACTATGGTCATACCAGATATAGGAACCTCTAGAAAAAGATGAATAAGACATGATAAACATGAGGAAGAAGCTGACTAATGATGACATACCATTCATGTTTTGGCCTTTATTCACCCCTCAATTCAGCATTCCAGAGGCATTGATGGAATATTGTATGCATGAAATCCGCCTCAATATATGGAAAAATCTTCATCAATTAAAATTGAAAGTATTACCCTATGATAAGTATCAAAGTCACATCAAGGTAATAGAAGGGTTGCAATGAAAATTTGAATTGGAATCTCTCTTGGATTCATGACATCCAAATATTGAGAAACAAAAAGGATCCCTTCAACGTGCATGCCTCAACACATTAATGTGGTTACAACAACTGATCACAGATACCCCATATGGTGTTTATGTTAGAGGATGGGGTGCTCATAGGGTATTACATTTCATCATGCTTTAAAACCAAAAAATACCACTGAAGGCAATCTCATGCAATGTCATAGCCCTAGGATGACTCCAAAAAATGCAATCTATTCATAACCAAAGGCATGTTCAAAAAAATAGGCCTCAAATGATTCTCATCAATGTCAGGCCAAAACAGAGCAGGCTATTGAGAGAATTTTGCATCAAGTATACGAGAATATCAAGTAAGCATCCTGATTAGGGGATGTCAGTCATCAGATAACGCCAATGTTAGAAATAACACAACAAAATTTAGAAATGGATAATCTAAGTTCATGCCAAATGATGCACCTAGCCCACATTTGAAAAAAACTCCATAGAATTAGAAGAGAAGTTGTAGTAATATTATCCATGATAGTTTGGGAGGAACCCCAAAACATAGGGATTGGGGTTTTTTAACCAAATTTTTGGGGCTAGAAAACTAGGCCTGAAGGGTTGTGAAGGTGAAATGGGAACAACCCCATCCCTCAGGGTCAGGAACTTTGTCACCTCAACAATCCCCTCCTCAAAGAGAATCAGTCTTCTCCCAATTAGGGAAAATTAAAAAAAGTGGATCCTCCCAATTTTTCTCATCCTGCGATCCAGTACCCTTATTAGGGACACACATAACTGAACTATTTGAAGATTAACTTTAGATTACCATCAACCAAGAAGCTCCCAAAGAATAAGAAAAGGAGAGGAAAATACCTCACGAGGGACATAGAAGAATAAAGTCTTGTAAAGAAACTAATAGAATTCCTACAATTAATTTAGAATCAGTGAATGTTATCAACACCACCCTCATAGATTCCACAAAACATGAGGTAAATTCAGAGGAGTCATAATAAGAAGTTATGGTTCATGATGAGGTCAAAAAAAAAATTGAAGGAGGTGTGCATACCCAAAACTAAAGGCTTTCCCTAAATTTGGGTACTCTCTAGAACAATAAATCATTACCTACTTGAAAGGCACCCAACAAAGGAAAGGGAAAGGGTCAAATAGTACCTCAAATTCCTTATAAAGAGGTTAAGTCCCTTTCTTTAGAGTAAATATTTTCTCAACAAGAATAATAAATGAAATAATTGAGGAGACTCAATACTGAATTACTCTAAGGCAACAATCCTACTAGACATGTTCTGCAAGAAGATCCTCAACTTGCACTTCCAGCTGGCACACCTCAAGAAAGAGGGTTTTCCGTAACAACTGAAGTAGATCTAGAATATCCTATTAATGTAGGATACCAACCACCAATATATTTGGATCCCATAACAATGGATCGAGAATTACCTCTGTTGGGTGTACAAATAGAGTAGGGCTAGACACATCCTAACAATCCTGCCCTTATAGTCTACCCATGATAGGTAATAGCAGTGCCACCATCGAGGGACTTACCAGCCACCATACCTATTTAGGCTCCAGCTACCACACCTATCCAAGATACAGCTTAGACCAACATTCCTCATATGCTTATGAACACTATCAAGTCACTAACAGCTCTATTAGAAGCCATAGAGGAATAATATGCACCAATACATCCTGAAAATAATACTTACTCTAAATGGGTAGATCCAACTCTTCCCTGGAATTTTTTTTGAAACCCTACATTTTCGGTTTTTAATGGATCGGGAGACCTAGAGAAACATTTGATGCATTTTTTCTCTCACTGTGATCCCATTATGGGTACCCTTGAACAACAAGAGTCAGTGAAACTTAGGTGATTCATATAATCATTGTAAGGACTAACCTTCATGTGGTATAAATGTTTTTAATCTCAATTAATCACTGGATAGGAAGACCTCTATCAAAATTTCCTTTTCTAGTTCAGCTCAACGCTATAGAAGAAAATAGTCTTTGATCTCACGAATTGAAAATAATGGAAGAATAAAAGGGTCTCAGATTTCATTGCTCGGTGGAAAGGATTAACATACTCCTTAAACCCACCACTCCCTGAAGAATAGTTGTTTCCCATCTGTGTATCAAATCTTCACAATGAGTTATGCATGATGTTAATCCATGTGAAATACACAGGAGAGTTTTAAGACCTTGCCTAGATTTCTCAATAGGTGAAAAATCCATCATAGAAACTAAATATAAGGACCAAGTGATTCCATAGATTCATGGGAGGAGAATAAGAAAAGTGGATACTACCATTGTTACACTTAATCAAACCCCTATACTTTCTTATACTTCAAATCTAACACCGTATAATATAACCCCACCTCATGAACATAAAAAAAATGGTTCATCAAGGTGATCAAAGAGATCATAGGTGGAAATAGTTTAAGGAGATGAAAAACAAGGTATATTCTTTTCAAAATGACCAAGTCCCTAGATACTTCATCTTGGCATTGGAAAATAACTTAGTCAAGTTTCCAAAGACTAGGAAACCTAGAAAATAAGGAAATGAAGATCTCTCAAACTACTTCCCCTTCCATCAAGTGATGGGACGCCGCATATATAATTGTTTTTTCTTCATATAACTTCTGAAAAAGATGGCGGACTCTAGGTAAGTAAATTTAAAAAATTCACCTGCTCAGGTGGTGTATATTTCTACCATAATCCCAAAGGAGGAAAATGAATGACAAGAAGTTAAGAGAAATAGTGAAAAAAAGTTCAGTGACTGGATAGTTATGAAAATTATCAATCGAACCCGTGATATTATTCAAACATAGTTGAAACATCCAACTGTGCCTCCATCCACTTCTGCTATAATACAACCCACTTCACCAACAATTTAGTTCTCCAAAGTCCAGTATTCCAAGAAGTGATACTATTGGAAGATTAAGAAGCAGATGTAGGAATATAAACCTTCAATAAAGCCTAATTTATCTTTAACTATAGAAAAATTCATGCCAATAGTCCCAAAAGTATGGGTACCACCCCACCAAACAAAACAACAATAATCAACCCATTAGAAATAATATTCATTAGATGAGGAGTTGATTTTCATTTTCATTAACATTATTCACTTAATGGACCCATTATAAAAATATGATCATGATTATGAACCAAAATTCACCACACATTATTAGGGAACTGAGGGAAGAGGCTGTTAGACCTGAGGGTATAGGGGAAGACGCAGCTGTTCCAGAAGTCACTACTTTAACCACTCCCCTGCTCGAACTGTTTACGCAACCGAAACCCATGGAGGAGATCTCTATAAATCTCATCAGGAATAAGGAAATTCTTCTATGCATGACAGGATCCACCCTGACACAATAATACTGGAAGATTTATTAGAGGATATGTCATCACTTGATCAATATCAATGTGTAGAAAGACCCATCCAGCCTAACCCACTGGGATTGTAAGCAATTTCAACTCCTACTCTGAGGGATGATCCATATATATCAGAAATGTCATCTCCCAGAGCACATGAAAAAAAATATCCCCATGAAGGAAAACATAGACCTATGGATCATAAATATGATCTTTTGATGCAACTGGCCCAAGTACTGGATAAGTTATCAATACTAGATGCTTTAAGTCTATCAAAAGACCTTCGAGACACACTCATAGAAGCCTTGTCAAACCCTCAAGAGTTTGAAATCTATTTTGTCAATGTTGAAGTATATCTTGCATAAAATGATCCTAAAAAATTCCATGTGGTCATATCTTTCATAGAAAAGATGAGGATACTATCATACGAGGACATGTCAATCCATTGTATGCATCCAGTAGGATAAATGGAATTGATCTCCGACAAGACTTTATTGAAAATGGCTTGGGAGTCAAACTCATTATGGTCCAGAAACTTCACCAACCGGGTCTCAATGAATATCACTTTTCTCCCTCCACTCTAATGTTATAGGTTTATGAAAGTAATGAGAAAGAACCTCTTAGTGAGATTACACTCAGAACTCAGTTTGGGGACCTTGTGTCTGACTCAGAATTCATGGTTGTTCGGTTGGATACAACCTTCAATGCCCTACTAGAAAGATCGTGGCTACATCATCATGCATACAATCCTTTATCATACCACCAATGACTCAAATATTGTATCAATGGTCAAATTGGGACATTTCATGGTGAAAAATCCTCATTCAAATCCTATGAGTCACAATAAATTAACACAGGGTTCTACCACAAGGGAGGAAAATAGTGCATGGCTGATGATGTCTCTCAGATCAATGCCCCAAATGGCCTGGAGATGATCTCGACTAACCATTTCAAGAAGATCAGTACAAATTACGTGCTACCCATCAATAAAATTAAAGGGGTGGGTCCGAATTCAAGCACTCATTTAATTAATTCTGTAATTTTAGTCATGAAAATTGAACTTGACAATACAGGAGAAGTTGTCAACCCTCTGAGAAATGATGAAAGCCTGGATGAAAATGTCTTCATTCAATCCCCAATATTTAGAAAATCCTTATTTAATAAGTTAGGATAGAAGAAGTTATCACATAAATTAAATAATATTGAGATACAAATTATCAATCTCCCATCTCCCATTTTGATCCCCAAAAAAGCCTTGCACCATTGATTGATCTAGAAATGACTGTCTCTTATTTTGGATGTCCAAATGACGATTCCTCCCCTAACTAAAAGATTATTTCTTCATCAACTAACTCCTAGGAAGATGAGACATAAGTGAAGACTAAGGAATAATAATAATAATAATAACACCTTAGGTTTTCCCCTACAACATTTGAGTAAGGTGTCTTTGTGACTGTGGATGAATTCAAATAGATAAATATAGGTACAAAAGAAGATCCGCGACCCAATCTGATTAGTGTGGCCATGAATTCTGAAGAAGATGAGGTATACACTTCCTTTCTAATGTAATATCAGGATGTGTTTTTCTGTAACTATACAGAGATTCCGGGCCTTGACCCCGAGGTGGTCACCCATCACTTGGGTTTTCCATAAGATTATTGGGGATAAAAATAAGTAGCTAGAAGAGAACATACTACTCATGCCTCCAAAATTAAGGTTTAATTTGATAATATCATCAAGTATGACTTCATCCGAGAGGTACAATACTCAAAATGGATAACCAATACTATCTTTGTGAAGAAGAAGAATGGGAAAATCAGAGTCTGCATTGAATTCAGAGATCTCAACCAGCATTTTCCAAAAGACGACTTTTCGATTCAAATCACAAAACTCCTGATTGATGAATCAGATGGTTATCAAGCCCCCCCTTCATGGATGGATATTCAGGGTAAAGCCAAATTTGTATGGACTTATAAGATGAAAAATCCACTACCTTCAGAGCCCCACAGGGTGTATTCTTCTATCGAGTAATGCCCTTTGGCTTAAAGAATTCCAGTGCCACATACCAATGTTCTATGCACTGCATCTTAAAACCCTTATTGGGGAAGTTTTTAAAAATATACATTGATGATATAGTGGTCAAGTATAAAAAACTTTATGATCACCTAGATAACCTAGAGACTATCTTCAAAAAATTTCAATAACATATCTTGAATATGAACCCCTTGAAATATGATTTTGGGGTAACCTCGGGTAAGTTTCTCGGCTTCGTTTTACACCATCGTGGCATCGAAGTTGACCATGAGAAAAAAAAAATATCCTTATCACATCACATACTCAAAACTTGAAAGAGTTGAGAGGACTTAAAGGAAACTTGGTCTATATCCAACGCTTCATAGCCAAACTTGTAGGCAAGTCTTTTCCCTTCACCAAACTGATGAATAAGGGAGTCATATATTAGTTGACTATAAAATGTCCAGAGTCATTTTTTATCCTCAAGAAACAACTATTGAGTCCACTGATATTAATGAAACCTATTGAGTGAAGACCACTTATCTTATATGTGATGACCCTAGAGTGATCACTGGGAACCTTCCTCACATAAAATAATGACGCTAGAAATGTGAACAACCTATATTATCTCAATCAAACCATGATCTATATGGAGACTCAATATTTAGATATTGAGAAGAGATTCCTGGAATTAATATTTTCAGTTCATAATCTAAGGAACTATCTATAGCACCACGAGATCCAACTGGTCTCTAGTAATAACCCACTCAAATATATCCTCAACTATCCTATATTGACAGGGTGTCTGGCATGGTGGGCAGTTATTCCGCAACAAATTGATATACAATTTTTGTCCCATAAAAGTATTTAAAGGTTAGTCCTTGGCAGATTTTGTTTAGGAACACTCATATGCAGAAACATTATTGTTAAATATTGAATTTACAGATGAAGAGATATTCTCTATTCAGGACAACCCCCAAACATGGGAAATATATTTTGATGGCATATCTAGAACCCCAATAGGGAAGATAATGGAAGAACCTAAGCTCAACAAATTTGGTTTAGGGATCATGATCATCTCCTTAGAAAATGTAGTTTTACCTTACTCTTTTATGATAATAGAAGGTTGTAAAAACAATGAGGTGGAATAATAGGCCCTCATTGTAGGTATGGAAATAGAACTCAAAATACAAGTGAGTAACTTGGAGGTGCATGGTGACTTAGAGTTAGTAATCAAACATATCAATGGGGATTATTACATTAAAAAAGAAGTGCTAATACCCCTACTTGACTATGTCTGAGAGTTGATGGCAGAGTTCCCCTCAGAACCAATATTGACTCACATCCTGCGATCACATAATTCCCGAGAAGATGCATTGGAAAATACAACTACAAAACTTTCAGATCCAAACTAGGAAGAAATATTCATAAACATCACCCATCGCCAAATGTTTTCACCTTTCATTAAAATCAGAGTAGAAGAGATCAATTAAGTCATCCCTATCCATGAACCATATGGTACAACCACAGGATGGATGGTTCCCATCATGGAATACCTCCAAGATAGAGTACTTCCACTAGACAGGATTGGGAAGGAGAAAATCTAGTGGCGAGTGGTCAATTTCACTCTTTATGATGGCTCAAATTAGTAAAAGGTCCTCTAAAGGTGAGGATTTAATGGGGTCCTTTATAGATGTATTTATGGAGAAGAGACTGTGACTATCATGAAATAATTACATATAGGATCCTGTGGTGAACACTAGTCAGGATATAATATTTATAATCAAATTCAAAGTCTTGGGTATTATTGACCCACTATAACACAGGATTACACATAATTCACCAAGAAATGTCCTTCATATCAAGTGAATTAAAAATTCATCCACAAAACCTCAAAGTTTCTACATACAGCCAAATACTCTTGACCATTTTACACATGAGTAATGGATGTAGTGGTTTTGTACCCTCTAGGTACAACCAATCAGTTTAAATACATCTTAATTGTTACCAATTTCTCCTCTAAATGGGATAAGTCAATACCTCTCAAAGAAGTTGGGGCCAAAAGAATTGTTGGATTCATAAAATCCAACATCATTACAAGATTTGGTGTCCCTCATAGCACACTGATGGACAATGTCACCAATTTCTATTCTACTAAGGTAGAGAAGCTATATCAGGAGTAAAATATCAAATCCAATCATTCATACCGCTATCATGCAATGAAAAATGGATAGATAGAGGCTTTCAAAAATACCCTGTTAAACATACTCCAAAAGATGGTGGATAAATAAAAATAATTATTGTTCTAAAAAAATCTTTCATGCCTCATGGTCTTACTAGACTATGACTCAAAATGCCACATGGGCTACCCTGTATTCAGTGGTATATAGGACAGAAGCAATCCTGCCCATTGAGGTTTAGTTTCCATAACTTTGTGTTTCCATCTATGATCGGTTATCTATAGATGAGTAATCCCAAAAATAGATAGATGAATTGGAATAACTGGTTGAAAAAAGATTTCATACCTTGCATCACTTGGCGGTCTACCAGAATCAGATAGCATGAACTTTAAACAAGAAGGTCTGCCTCTATTCATTCCTCTAAGGAGAATTGGTATTGGTCCTTCAGACTCCAATGATACCAGGAAAGGAGTCCCCAAACTTGATCCAAAGTGGGAGGGACCTTACTCCATACACAAGGTTCACTCTAACAGAGCTTAATTCTTGATCTAAATGGATGGAGATATCATTACAACTCCAACCAATGTAAGGTTCCTAAATAATTATTTGGTGTAATCACACAAAGGATGTCCTAGCTGCAAGATTTTAAACTACATAGCACTATATACATCTAAATTGAAAGATGTTAAACTGTGTAGTTGGTCTTTGTCACATGACCTTAAAAGGAATGAAATCACATCTTTTCCACACGATGTTAAACTATGTGGCATAATCTTAATTTTTGCACGATGATAAACTACACGATATAAGATCTTAGTTGTATGACTTCAAACTACAAGACAACATTATAACATCTTTACTGTAAGATAATAAACTGCACAGACAACGTTCTCATTACATAAAGTTAAACTGCATAATCTATTCAAGAACTACGTGTGGCTTGATTATCATTCTAGTGAGATATATTGTGAAACCTAGAACTATATCTTAGGTCTATCCATGATTATAAAGGAAAATTATCCTTTTACCTATGTATGAACCAGATCTTCATAGGGAGATTTTCCAAAACATATGGCTTGATTCTCATTACAATGATATGCATAGTGACGACTAGACCACATGTCTTGGGCCCAACCATTATTCTAGAAAACATTAAATCCCCCTTTTTCCCTTGTCAAAGCCCGATTGGTGTGGAGAAAAATTTTCAAGAACCACGTGTGGCTTGATTATCATCCCAATGGGATACGTAGTGATGCCTAGATCTCAAATCTTATGTCCAGTCACAGTAAAAAAAATCCCCCACTCCCTGTGGATGGATTATAAATACACAAGGAAATTTTCAAGAACTACATGTGGCTTGATTATCATCCCAATGGGATACATAGAGATGCTTGGATCTCTAATCTTAGGTCCATTCATAGTAAAAAAAATTCCCAATCCCTATGTATATATCATACATGTATAATGAACCTTTCAAGAACTATGTGTGCTTGATTATCATCCCAATGGGATATGTAGTGACACCCATATCTTAAATATCATGTCCAACCTCAATAAACTAAAAAATACCCTTTAATCCATATGTACTAATTAAAACCTTTACAAGGAATCCTTTTTCAGAACTACATGTGGCTTGATTCTTTCCCCAAGCAGGATACATAGTGACACCTGAGTCCTGTACCCTAGCTCAGCTGCAACATTTTCATCCTTTTACATCAGTTCATCTTCATATCTACCACATGACATTAAAATGCATGTTAACTCAAGAACTACATATGTCTTGATTATAATCTTTATGAGATATGTAGCATCTCCTGGATCATATCTATTAGACCAACCACCGCATAATCTAAATACCCCTATCCTTCATTTGTGTTTCCTTTACACTGTATATGAAACCTTCACCACTAATTGTTTCTCACACTGGGCATAGCTCACATGGGATTAGGAGCTTGGTAAAGGAGTTCCCCATGCGAGTATGGCATATCGATTCACATTAGGGTGACCATGGTCCTGGTTGTAAGACCTTAAAAGATACACCAGATGTCCTCATTGCATGATAATAAACTACACGATCTCTTCAAGAACTACGTGTGGCTTGATTCTTATACCATTGAGATACATATTGACTCCTAGGCCTTAAGTCATAGTTCCAACCACATGTTAAATAAAAATTTCCCCTCTTCTACATATAAAAGGAGATCCATGCATGAGCTTTTATTTTGGGTGCCCTTATTAGGGGGTCCACTAAGGAAACATAGATGCCCCCTTCTAAATATGAGTCAGATATATGCAAGGGACTCCAAAATCATGGGAAATATCAGTCTAAATGTTTCCTTTATACCCAAAAATTTCTCTTCCTCAAGTCATATTCCTAATCTTGAACACTTTCATATCTTCATAATTTTTCCTCGACTTCTATTGGTAGAATATATGATATCTAAGAGTTATTTTTCCTAAATATGCTATAATGTACCCTAGTTGGCTTTGTATAAAACATCCCAAAAAATGGGTTAGTCATCCAAATGATTCCATTTTTTGACTATGCAGTACATACCTTAGTTGAACTTGCATAAAACATCCCACAAAACAGGTTTTTCAAATAGTGGTAACTTCACCCTTGGGAGAATCCTTTTCTGTCCCTATAATCTTTGATGACAATATACTAGAACTAGTGATTTAATGTCAGCGTCTATCCCTCACATATTTGTCCCGTGTCCTCTCTCTTGATCTAAGAACCTCTTAGACCATGGTTTAAAACTTCCTACTTAATGTACTAAATATGTAGGAACAACCTTATCTCAATAGGTCACATGTCATCTACCATTTTCATAATATCACGGTCCTAGTCATATGAACTAAAACTAATGGCACCATACTTCCCATGCTTGGGTAAGACCTGCGTGGAAAACCTCTCTTCCCCATTCTTGGGAAATTTTTACTTGTAATTCTCCTTCCATGTTCAGGTAATTTCCTCCCATAAACCAAACTCTGTGCCTGAGGAAATCTAAATCTCTGTAATATTTCACCGTCTTTTAGGGATAGAATGTTATAATTCTTGAAGACTTATTTGTATGACTATTCTGTAACACACCCCAATTAGATTTCTATAAGTTACTCAAAAAATTCAAGGCTGCTCAGCCAATAAATAACACTATTGGCTATATAGTATGCGCCCTAGTTGTCCTTACATAAGACAACCCACAAAATAGTTTTGTAGATCAGTGGTAACTTTTTCCTTGGGAGAGACCTCATATACCATCATAATCTCTTTCCCCATATCACTATTCAGATCCAGAAATCCCCAAATCATAGCTTATAAATTTATCCTCCCAATCCTAAATATGGTATCACTTTTATAGAATAATTACCAAGAATGGGAGAATAATAAACCCTTCAGTCAAAGATAAAGACCTTAAAATTATAGTCCTTTGATGTCCTTACTACATGACTTTAAACTGCATAGAATGATGTCCTTGCTACATGATTTTAAACTACATAGCATAACATCCTCACCGTATGATGTTAAAATACATGGTCGATGACATGATTACATGACAAGAAACTAAATGATACTTTTACTTTTGTCATAAAGGGGCCTTCTACCTTTTTCATCGACCATATAATAAAATGTAACCGACTTCACTCAAACCAAATTTATATAGGAGTAGTTTCCCATTCATGGAAAGTACCAATACATACATTACCTTCATTATCAAGCACCTCCCTTTGGAAAAACTAACCATCATGGTCTTGAGAAATCTGAATCTTAAACTTCAACCATTAACAATAGAATGCCAGAATTTCTGAGAACTTATTTTCCTGAATATGCTATAATGTATCCTATTTTTCTTTTCATAAGTTTCTCATACATGTTGGAGCTAGTCATCCAAATAATTCCACTATCATCTATGCAGTACGTTCCCTAGTTGTCCTTTCATAAACACCCCACAAAATAGGTTTGTCAATCAATAGTAAATTCATCCTCAGGAGAGACCTCCACTATTCCCCAATATCATATTTTAGATCTAGAAAGCATAAAATCGTGGCTCAATACTACCCATTGGATATATAAAGAATGTTGGAACATTCTCAGTCCACATTCCCTTTTTTGCTTCATTATTTCAAAATTTATGGTCAAAGCTGCTTGACCTAAAACTCTAGCCTCATTAGTTCAAATTGCACGACTTTAAGCTTCCCATATAAACAGACATAATATTCACCAAAATTAAGACTCTATTTATAAAAGAAGAATACTCCCTATGTATTCCAAATATGAGAAATACATAAGCAGACTTCCAACATGAATATCCTTTATAGATAACCTACATAAACCATCCACCCTTTTCATCCCTTTACCTCAGGAACATACCCTCTTATTTCGATCAGATCCAATCCTAAGGGGGGTATTTTTTGACACTCTATTTTGTCACATGGATGAAAATGGGACAAGGATAAATAAATAATGGATAATAGAATAAGGGAAATAAAGTGGAATAAGGATCTAAAAAATCTCTAAAGTCCATTTCCTAGGTACCCCAAAGCACCGTTATCACATAGGGTACTTGCGCGCCAGCCTACGCGACCGGCCTACACACTAGCCTATGAGATCAACCTAAGAGAGATACCTAAGTGAAATGGAACCTTCACTCAGGATCCTATATTTTCCTATAAATAATACCTTGGGGTCTTCATTTGTATGGACAAAAATTCTTGAAGGCCAACTGAAGCTCTGCTTGCCCTAGTATTTTTCTCATCCCCTCTGAAACCTTCTAAGTAGATTTCTAAAACTTAAAGGAATGGTAATTAAAAAGGGTTAGAAAAACTAAAGTCATCCCAGTGTTTAAAATAAATAATACCTATGTGAGACATTCACTCACCCCGTGGTTAACAAAAACTAGCACGAAGTCCATTTCCTTAACCAAGGACCTACATGAGAAACCTCTGGGGACACCTGTGGATGCCCTTGAAGGCTTGAGAAAGGTCTCACCCATGTTTAGTTTCCTAGATGGTCCATCGCCTAGGGTACAATTAGTTTTCCCAGACCTAGCTGTATGAAACACCCCCTACGCGAGCCCCCCTAGTTCACCCTAACTTCCAGCCTGTGCGAGCCACTCAACAGGCCTTCTTCAAAGCCATCCATGGTAGGGAATATCCTCCTTTGGCTCCCTTTTCTAAAAGGGAATAGGTTTAAACCTCCAAATAAACCTCCATACTTACACAACCATGGAAAGTGGGACACTGGTGTGTCCCCCATTTGGGTGTGTATTCCTATAAAACCCCGTCGTGTCATCCTCATCCAATGGACCGAAGGACTTTATTTTTATTGATTTTTTGATAATCCACCTTTCAAGGGGTGAGGTGGAACTCTTACAAGGCCTGTAGGTATAAGTATTACATGGATTGTAGGCTTTAGATGAATTTGTTGAGCCCTATGGAAGATTGTTGAAATTATTCCTATGATTGCTGTTTTAATAATCACAAATCATCAATTACTTAATCCGGTTGGATTTCTCATATACATAATCACAATCTCTTAGTGAATCTGTGTATATTGGCTGGATCATGTTCTTATCTCTTTGTTATTGATCTACAAGTATTCTGGAAGTCCTCTATATCAAAGGACAACGGTCGCACCGATCCATATCAAAGGACAACGGTCGCACCGATCCATATCAAAGGACAACGGTCGCACCGATCCATATCAAAGGACAACGGTCGCACCGATCCATATCAAATGGACAACGGTCGCACCGATCCATATCAAAGGACAACGGTCACACCGATCCATATCAAAGGACAACAATCGCACCGATCCATATCAAAGGACAACGGTCGCACCGATCCATATCAAACGGACAACGGTCGCACCGATCCATATCAAACGGACAACGGTATCACCGATCATGACACACCGATGCTGATCAAATGAGTCACCAAAGATGACACACCTATGCTGATCAAATGAGTCACCGATCATGACACACTGATGCTGATCAAATGAGTCACCGAAGATGACACACCGATGCTGATCAAATGAGTCACCGATCATGACACACCGATGCTGATCAAATGAGTCACCGAAGATGACACACCGATGCTGATCAAATGAGTCACCAATCATGACACATCGATGCTGATCATCTGAGTCACCAAAGATGTCTCACCGATGCTGATGCTAATGACCTACCGATCACTTGACACACCAATAGTCATAAAAAACTGTTTGAATTTCTTTATCTTTATTTAATCTAACCAACAGTCATATTAGGAATATTTTAATGCTCTGTCATTTATTTAATGAAGGTTGTTGGATGTCAGGGAACCGTACCTCGTACCTGAAAAAAGAAATCATTTCTTTTACTGGAGCTCATGCCATAAATACAAGAATCCCCTGCTGGTGCATATACATACGGGAGTAACAACGACAAGATAGAAGAGCGCAAAGAGTGGTGTATGAGATAGTCGTAGAAAAACACAGAACCTCTTACACAATCAAGCTTACTTAAGAAGAGTTCTTTACTTCCATGAGGACATTGAAGAACTTCATTCACTACATTTCTCACTATCTCTGAATCTGGATACCAAGAAGACGACACTCCTTTTTTCAGACAAAAACCAGAAGAGGAATCAGAATCATCTCTGATCAAACTCAAGGAGTCCAAAGCTTCATTGCAATCACTAGAGCCATTTCAAAACTCTACATATCTACTCTGTGATTCATTATTTTACATTTCGAGTAGTGTGTGTTATCTCCTACATTTAACACACACACTGTCTCCTATACTTTAACTGGAGGATCTATAAATCCTCACTCAAACTCTTACATCTTCTATTTCACACTGAGATAGTGGTAGAGGTCGTGTGTGACCCGGATAGCTAGTTTCTGTTGTTCTGTTTCCCACGAATAACAGTGGTAGAGGTCTTGAACCTGGACAGGTGTAAACTGTTGTGAACCCCGATCCAGGGTGTGGATCAAATTTATACAAATTGTTGAGAGGACTAAGTCTTAGCTTGAGACTGAACCTCTTAGTTATATCTGTTGTGCTATATCTGTCAAAGTTATTATTTTATTCCGCTGCTAATTTCTTTAAAACCAAAACTGTTTTAAAGTCACTTTGATAATTAAATTCGCAAGTGTTTATATTAGTTGTAAATCAGTAAGTTGGTTTCAAAAGTTAATCAACCTTTCTGTTTTGATTAACTGGGAAATAATCAATCCCTTGAGAACCCAACTGAACCCTTACTTTGATATAAATTCACTACAGTTTAATTCAATATTTTATTTGGGGGTTTTTAAGACAAATTTTTAAACCAGAAATTTTAATTGGAACTCAATTCACCCCCCCTCTTGAGTATCCACTCCAACCAACAATTGGTATCAGAAGAAGATTTAAATATTTTCTAAAAGTACTCTATTTTTCAACTGTGATTTTAGTTGTATTTTAAAGTTCTTAAAATTTATGTTATTTATAAATTTTTATCTCTTTAAAATCTTTGCTTTAAGTAAGCTATCATGGATAATAGACTTTAAGGTGTTTCTAACAATAGACCACCATTTTTCAATGGAACTAACTATGCTCAGTGGAAAATCAAGATGAAAATTCATTTAGAAAGCATGGGTTTTGATATTTGGACTTCTATAGAATCAGAATATAAAATTCCTACTACTATTAGAACTACTTGGAATGAAGCTACTAAGGCTGCCTACAATTATAACTGCAAAGCTATGAATGCCTTGTACTGTGCTTTAGGAGATGAGGAATTTAATAGAATATCTACTTGTAAAACTGCTTATGAAATTTGGGATACCTTAGCTGTTTCTCATGAAGGAACAACTAATGTTAAGGAAATGAGATTGAACACTTATACTATTAAGTATGATAATTTTAAGATGAAGCCTGATGAACCCATTTCTGACATGTATCTCAGGTTTAATGAAATTTTCAACACAATTACTTCTCTGGGAAAGGATTTTCCATCAAAGGAACAAATTATGAGAATTCTGAGATGTCTACCTGAAAGATGGAGGGGAACTTCTGTCTCAATTAGAGAATCATGTGATATTGGTGAAATACCAGTCAAGGAACTAATTGGAAAGTTGATGATGTATGAAGAGGAACTCAAGGTTAACAAAGAAGAATAAGATGAACCTAGAAGGAAGTTAGTTGCTTTCAAGACTTCAACTTCAAAGAACAAGGATAAGGAGAAGCTTCACGCTATAAATGAGAGTTCAAGCTGTGAAGACAGTGAAAGTGCTTCTGATAGTGATGTTGAGATGGCTCACATTGCCAGAATATTTAAAAAGTTTTATAGGAAGAAGAAGTTTTTCAGAAAATCAAATTATAAAGGTAAGTATGATAGCAAGGGACATTGGAAAAAGAATTGGAAGCCATCTGACAAATCAGATGAAGTTGTCTGCTATGAGTGAAAAAGAAAGGGACACATAAAAGCAGACTGTCCAAAGTTGAAATAAAAGAAGAGGTATGATTACAAGGACAGTAAGTACAAAAAGGATATGAAGGCTACTTGGAGTTCTTCTGAGGATAGCTCCACTGAATCTGAAGTTTCTGAAACTGAGCACAGAAATAAGGCAAACATGTGTTTTATGACAAACACCTATGAGGGAACCTGCTTAAAGAGCTCCTGTATAAAGCCTTGTTATTTGGACAGTGGATGTTCAAGACATATGTCTGGAGACTTCTCATGCTTTAAAAGATTAGTCAGAGTTGATGGAGGTTTTGTCACCTTTGTTGATAATTCTAAAGGGAAAATCATCGGCTTAGGCCAGATTGGTAACACTGACTCAGTATTAATTTCTAAAGTTTTATTTGTTGATGGACTTAAATACAATTTGTTAAGTATTTCTCAGTTATGTGATGATGGTTTTTATGTTAAATTTGAAAATGATTCTTGCAATGTTTTTAATTATAAAAATGTTTTAGTGTTTGCTGCTTTAAGAAATGAAAATGTTTATGCTGTTGATTTAAATTCATTAGATAAGCAAAATATTACTTGTTTAAATACTTTTCATAAAGAGTCTTGGATTTGGCACATAAGATTAGGACACTGCAATGTGTATTCACTTAGAAAACTTTCTAGGAAGAACTTAGTTAGAGACCTACCCAAACTTGAATTTCCAGCAGACAAAGTTTGTAATCCCTGTCAAAAGGAAAAGAAATATAAAGTTTATTTTAAATCAAAGAAAGAAGTTTCAACTTCTCAACCTATCGAGTTGGTTCACATGGATTTATTTGGACCTTTTAGAGTTTCTAGTTTAAATGGGAAGCATTATGTCTAAGTTCTTATAGATGACTTTTCTAGATATACTTGGGTATATTTTCTAGCTCACAAAAGTGAAGCCTGTTCTTGCTTTGTAAAATAATCCAAGTCTGTAGAAAACTTTAGTGGACTTAAGATTAAAACTCTGAGAAGTGATCATGGCCATGAGTTTGAAAATCATGAGTTTGAATCTTACTGCTCACACAATGGCTATAGTCACAATTTCTCTGCCCCTAGGACACCTCAATAGAATGGTGTAGTAGAAATGAGGAATAGAACCCTGCAAGAAATTTCTAGAACTATGCTTAATGAGTATGACCTACCTGTTTATTTTTGGGATGAAGCTGTAAATACAGCTTGTTATGTTATCAATAGAGTCTTGATCAGACCTGTTCTTAAGAGGACCCATTATGAGCTGTGGAACCATAGGAAACCTAAGGTTAACTACTTCAAAGTTTTTGGCTGCGAAGTCTTTATTATGAACACCAAAGACAATCTTGAAAAATTTACATCCAAGAGTGATGAAGGAATTTTTCTAGGTTACTCAACTTACAGTAAAGCCTATAGAGTTTTCAATAAAAGAACCAAATGTGTGGAAGAATCTGTTCACATCAAATTTGATGAAACTGATCCACATGAACCTAAGACCTCTCTTGAAAATCTTGAAGATGATCTCTCTGGTTTGAACCTTAATGATAAAGACAGTGGACCTGTAGTTAAAACATCCAGTTCTGGAAATTTTCCAGACCCTGCTTCTATTGAACCTCAACCTGTAGATGAACCTGAAATCTTGAGCCCTACCTTTTCTAGATCAACTAGAATTCTGAAAAATCATCCTTTATATGTTGTTATAGGAAATCTTGATAGAGGGACATAGAATAGAGCTTCTCTTAGAAATCAGGTTGAACATCAAGCCTTCTTGTCACAGCTAGAACCTAAAAATATCAATGATGCTATCAATGATGAATTTTGGGTAATGGCTATGCAAGAGGAACTAAATCAATTTGAAAGAAACAAAGTCTGGAAATTAGTAGAAAGACCTAAGGACACTATAACCATAGGTACAAAATGGGTGTTTAGAAACAAAGTTGATGAATCTGGAAACATCATTAGAAACAAAGCTAGGCTAGTTTCACAAGGTTACAATCAAGAAGAAGGAATTGACTATGAGGAAACCTTCGCACCTGTAGCTAGATTAGAGGCTATTAGGATCTTACTTGCCTATGCATCACATTTGAATTTCAAGTTATATCAAATGGATGTGAAAAGTGCTTTTTTAAATGGTTTTATTGTTGAAGATGTTTTTGTAGAACAACCACCTGGTTTCACAAATCCTCATTTTCAAAATCATGTCTTTAAACTTTCTAAAGCTTTATATGGTTTAAAACAAGCTCCAAGATCTTGGTATGAAAGACTTTAAAACTTTCTTATTTCAAAAGGATTTACAAAAGGAATAGCTGATCCCACTCTTTTTATAAAAATGATTTCAAAAGATGTGTTAATAGTACAAATCTATGTTGATGATATTATTTTTGGATCTTCTAAAAATTCTTTATGTACTGAATTTTCAAAGGTTATGCAAAATGAGTTTGAAATGAGCTTAATGGGAGAGCTTAAGTATTTTCTTGGATTTAAAATCTTTCAAACTAAAGATGGTATTATTCTAAATCAAAGTAAATATACTAAGGATTTATTAAAACGTTTTGGTTTAGATAGTATTAAGGAAAGTGATATACCTATGAGTACTACCTGTAAGTTGGATGTTGATGAAACTAGGAAACCAGTTGATCAAACCTATTACAAAGGCATGATTGGGAGTTTACTTTATCTTACTGCTAGTCGACCGGATATTATGTTTAGTGTGTGTATGTGTGCTAGATTTCAAGCTAATCCTAAAGAATCACACTTACTGGCTGTTAAAAGGATTTTTAAACATCTTAAGTATATTGTGAATTTAAGTTTGTTTTATCCAAAAGGACAATCATTTGACCTAACTAGTTATTCAGATGCTGACTTTGCTGGATGTAATTTAGATAGGAAAAGCACATCTGGAACATGTCATTTACTTGGAAAGTCCCTAGTATCATGGTGTAGTAAGAAACAGAACTCAGTTGCATTGTCTACTGCTGAAGCAGAATATATTGCTGCTGGTAGTTGCTGTGCATAGATTCTGTGGATGAAACACACTTTATTGGACTATGGATTTGATTTTAAATAGGTTTCAATTAACTGTGACAATACTAGTGCGATCAACATATCTAAGAATCTTGTGTCTCACTCTAGGACTAAGCACATTGATATCAGACATCACTTTCTAAGAGATCATTATCAGAAAGGTGATATTTCTCTAGAATTTATTAGTTCTAAACATCAATTAGATGATATTTTTACAAAGCCTTTATGTTCTGAAAGAATGAATTTTATTAAACAAGAATTGTCTATGATAGATCTGTGAAACCGATCTGTGAAACTGATCTGTGAAACCGATCTGTGAAACCGATCTATGAAACCGATCTGTGAAACCGATCTGTGAAACCGATCTGTGAAACCGATCTGTGAAACCGATCTGTGAAACCGATCTGTGAAACCGATCTGTGAAACCGATCTGTGAAACCGATCTGTGAAACCGATCTGTGAAACCGATCTGTGAAACCGATCTGTGAAACCGATCTATGAAACCGATCTGTGAAACCGATCTTTCTTTATATTACTTTTTATTTTGTTGTGATTAATTAACTACTTTTATCTTTATTATGGGAACCCTAAATGATGAAATAAATGATACGTGACTATTTCTATTCCCCAAACCATCGACCTTTCATTTCTTTCTCGCCAAACCTTATTTCCTCTCTTTTCCTCTACTTCGAACCTTCGAACTTCTGATTTACCCAGAATCGTCAAATGGATAAGCAGAAGAGACCGAGCAAAGGATCAGAAAGTCCTGTACCTTCAAAGCGTGCTCGAGGCGAGTCAAGTAATACCACTCAAAGATCAGTAAATCCGAACCTGGAAACTCGGATTGTTGCTGTAGAAAAGGAAGTCAGCTCCGCCTGGCTTTTGACAAGTAAGTCGCTGTTGTTACAAGTTTTATATTCGCAAGGATGGAAAGACTGGTTCTCAGATAACACTCGTGTATACTACCCAAAGCTAGTGCATGAGTTTTATATAAATCTGCAAGTTACTTTAAATGGTGTCGAGGCTGCCAGAATGTCTTCTGTAGTGAAAGGAAAGAAAATATCTTTTTCATCTAAACAATGGGCTGAATGTTTGAATGTACCCCATGAGGGTCGGTATGAGGATTATGTTGGAAACATTCCTCCAACCACTGAATACTTCTCTTATGAGTTAGCTTTGGAGCTTTTGACTGGAAACAGAGAGTCAAGGAGAATTATAGCCTCAGAGCTGGATGGTGAATGTAGACTTCTCTTTAAGTTTATTCAGCACCAAATTTTCCCTAGGAAAGGAGATTTTGCTGCTGTAAGATACCAGGGTGTTTTTCTATTGTTTTTACTAAAGAACCATGAGAAGATCAATTTGTGTAGATATCTAATGGTGCACATAGCTGGAATGGTGAAACCTTTTAAGAAAGCCACTGCCCTGTTCTATTCCAAAATGATCTATGCTATGTTAAAGAATCTGGAATGTGTTGATGAAGCTGATGAGATAGCCGAATCTGTTTTTTGCTTATTGTGTTAATAAAGAAATTTGTAAACGGATGAAAATAAACTGGAACCCATGGAAGAAATGCTGGGTTGCTGATGAGGACAAGTTGTATGAATCTTACAATACCACTGATCATGGAAAGAGGCCGAAGGGTTTGAGAGACCCTGGTTTGAAATCATATGAGGAGCCAATTTATTTTGATGATGAGGAAGAAGTATATGTTGAAAGGAATAAAGACACTGAAGAGTCTGGTAAACAAGGGATGGAAGAAGCTGAAACAGAAGAAGGAAGTATGTCACCTCCTGATGATAGGAGTGATCCTGATACTGTGAGCCCTAAGAGAAGAATAGACTTTGGATCTGCCAGTCCACCTTTACCCTTACCTGAATCAGAACCAGTACTTGGTGATGAAGAAGCTAGTGACACTGAAGTATCTGATAGTGACGTTTCTGTGAAGAATGGAAATGAGAATGGAGTTGATGATGATGATGATAATGATGATGATGGTGATAACCGACCAGTGGATGGTCTTGCTGTACCTCCAACATAAACACATCAAACTGTACCAAAAACAGATGCCAATGGCAAGAGAGAATCTCTTGAAATCAGTGGAAAAGCAAGTTATGATAAACCGAAATATACTCGGCGTGATGCTGTCTAGGATGATTACCCTGGTTTTGCTGTTTTGGGTTTAGAGTATTCTGAAGAAGAAGAAGAAGAATCAGAATCTACTGCGGTTATGATGGAAAGCCAACCAGTTGAGGCAAGGTCTGCTCATGCTGTTGATGCTGTAGGTGCTCATCTACCTAGTTCTACTGTCTCTCAGTCTGATTTTGATAAGTTCAAAAGTGAGTTGCTTACTGCTGTGAGAGATACAGTCAGAGAAGAGATTTCAAATGCTATTAAACCAGACCTGGCCAATACTGGTGAGTTTATTGGCAGGCACATAGCCTCTCTAAATCAGATTCTGAAGGATCTACAATCTGGCTTAGTTTCTTTATCCAACGAATTTAGATCCACCATCTCTGGTATGATGGAAGTGTTGAGAAATCTGATTGAACATATTAAGAAGTCTGATCTGAGAAAGTTGAAAGCTAAGATAACTCAGATAGTTGCTCAAGCCAGTACAACCAAAGTAACCAAGATCACTACTCGTGAGCTAGAGGCTCTAAGGCAGATTGTGCATGATGAATTGGCCGCCATTAGGCAAGTTCTTGATTTGGACTCGTTGAGGAAGATGAAGGAGCACAGTGATCACATTCATAAGATGGTAACATTATATTCAGTAGATGCCACTAAAGCTCAGAGAGAGATCAAGGAAAAGGTTGATAACTACTTTTCAAAAATCTATACCAAGCATGAGATGACCGCGAATTTCAAAGTGTTAACTGAAAATCTGAGACTACCTCCAGTCACTCAAGCTTTCAAGACTCAAGTTCGACAGTTGTAAGATTTTACTCCAACCTTGGAACGGTTCATAGAGAATAAGGATGATTTTGAGAAGGCTATGCAGTATGGTGCAAAAGTTATTCAGAATTTCATAAATCTTTTGAGGCCTTATCTGAATGCACAAGCCACCGCCATTGTGCTTCCTACTGTTGACCCTCTCAGTGCCTCTGATGTTGCTCAAAATCAGATCTCCGTTGCTCAAGCTCTATCTCAACTCCGACCAGTTCCTCAGCAATCTTCTCAACCAGCTCCTACAGATCCATAGAAAATCCCAGTGGCATCCTCTCCTCCAACCTCTAGAGTCATCTTACCACCGTTTCAAATTCTCCCAGTTCAACCTACCTCCAAGCCTTCCAACTTACCAACCATTGATCCTTCTGACAAGGGAAAATCCCCGTTATTTCCCCAGAAATAGTTGTGCGTTGTTATTGATAGGGTGAACCCTATTGTGATTGTACTGTGATGTCTTATAAACTTTATTCTCTTTTCTTTTTATTCTCTCTGATGCCTTCTTTTAATATCTTCTTTATCTGTTTTCCCTCCTTTTTGATTATCCAAAAGGGGGAGAAATCTATATATCTATGGATCTATGGGGATATGGGGGAGATGCATCTCTCAAGGGGGAGATTTATATCTTTTATGGAAATGCTTTCATAAGTATTTAAAGGCATAAATTCAGGGGGAGATTTATATCTCATTATGTTTTTATTCTTATTATTCCTTATTATTGATGCTATATTATATTTATTTATGGCTAAGCTTTGTTATTGGCTAAGATTTGTGATTATCAAAAAGGGGGAGATTGTTGAGCCCTCTAGAAGATTGTTGAAATTCTTCCTATGATTGCTGTTTTAATAATCACAAATCATCAATTACTTAATCCGATTGGATTTCTCATATACATAATCACAATCTCTTAGTGAATCTGTGTATATTGGATGGATCATGTTCTTATCTCTTTGTTATTGATTTACAAGTATTCTGGAAGTCCTCTATATCAAAGGACAACGGTTGCACCGATCCATATCAAAGGACAACGGTCGCACTGATCCATATCAAAGGACAACGGTCGCACCGATCCATATCAAAGGACAACGGTCGCACCGATCCATATCAAATGGACAATGGTCGCACTGATCCATATCAAAGGACAACGGTCTCACCGATCCATATCAAAGGACAACGGTCGCACCGATCCATATCAAAGGACAATGGTCACACCGATCCATATCAAACGGACAATGGTCGCACCGATCCATATCAAACGGACAACGGTCTCACCGATCATGACACACCGATGCTGATCAAATGAGTCACTGAAGATGACACACCGATGCTGATCAAATGAGTCACCAATCATGACACACCGATGCTGATCAAATGAGTCACCGAAGATGACACACTGATGCTGATCAAATGAGTCACCGATCATGACACACCGATGTTGATCAAATGAGTCATCGGAGATGACACACCGATGCTGATCAAATGAGTCACCAATCATGACACACCGATGCTGATCATCTAAGTCACCAAAGATGTCTCACCGATGCTGATGCTGATGACCTACCGATCACTTGACACACCAATAGTCATAAACAACTGTTTGAATTTCTTTATCTTTATTTAATCTAACCAACGGTCATATTAGGAATATTTTAATGCTCTGTCATTTATTTAATGAAGGTTTTTGGATGTCAGGGAACCTTACCTCATACCTACAAAAAGAAATCATTTCTTTTACTGGAGCTCGTGCCATAAATACAAGAAGCCCCTACTGGTTCATATACATATGGGAGTAACAACGACAAGACAGAAGAGCGCAAAGAGTGGTGGATGAGATAGTCGTAGAAAAACACAGAACCTCTTACACACTCAAGCTTACTCAAGAAGAGTTCTGTACTTCCACGAGGAAATTGAAGAACTTCATTCACTACATTTCTCACTATCTCTGAATCTGGATACCAAGCAGAAGACACTCTGTTTTTTAGACAAAAACCAGACGAGGACTCAGAATCATCTCTGATCAAACTCAAGGAGTCCAAAGCTTCATTGCAATCACTAGAGCCGTTTCAAAACTCTACATCTCTGATCTGTGATTCATTATTTTACATTTCGAGCAGTGTGTGTTATCTCCTGCATTTAACACACACATTGTATCCTATACTTTAACTAGAGGATCTGTAAATCCTCACTCAAACTCTTACATATTCTATTTCTCACTGAGATAGTGGTAGAGGTCGTGTGTGACCTGGAAGACTGGTTGCTGTTGTTCTGTTTCCCACGAATAACAGTGGTAGAGGTATTGGACCTGGACAGGTGTAAACTGTTGTGAACCCCGATCCAGGGTGTGGATCAAATTTATACAAATTGTTGAGAGGACTAAGTCTCGGCTTGAGACTGAACCTCTTGGTTATATCTGCTATGCTATATCTGTCAAAGTTATTCTTTTATTCCGCTGCTAATTTCTTTAAAACCAAAAATATTTTAAATTCACTCTGATAATTAAATTCTCAAGTGTTTATATTAGTTGTAAATCAGTAAGTTGGTTTCAAAAGTTACTCAACCTTTCTGTTTTGATTAACTGGGAAATAATCAATCCCTTGAGAACCCAACTGAACCCTTACTTTGATATAAATTCACTACAGTTTAATTCAGTATTTTATTTGGGGGTTTTTAAGAAAAAGTTTTAAAACAGAAATTTTAATTGGAACTCAATTAACCCCCCCTCTTGAGTATCCACTCCGACCAACAGAATTAATTTCCCGTAGGCTTAAAACATTACATATAACCCAGACTAGCTACTTGGAACTACTCCTCCCCAAAATCTTCATCGTGAAATAAACTCTCCACCTTTGCATGGCTGTTCGGTTAGGCTATCTCATGCATGAATAGGATTTTCCCGATGGCAGGTTCCATACCCTCTCATTCTTGCAATCCTTGTATCTTCTGTTGTGGTGAAAGCTCATTTCTCATCCTCCTTATAGAGCTTGTTCCTTGTAGGTTATATGGTTTGTATCTACACTTAAGGTAGCCCGAAGGACTTGAGGTGGCCTCAAGGCCTTACTGGATCGAAAGCTTGGGTGGACCAAAGGCCTTAAATGACTCAGGGACCAAATAGGTGGCCCGAAGGCCCAAACGGGGGCAAATTCCTGGAATCTATAGTGCCAAACAGTGCCTGTTATAGTTCCTGCTACAGTACCTGGTATAGTACTGCACAGTTCCCGCTATAGTACTTGCTACAATATCTTCTACAGTACTGCTATAGTACCGGAAATTGTGCCTCCATCTGGATTTGATCCCAAGTCACCTGGATGCACTTAAGAGTCCTCACCAACTAGGCTAAGGCTCATGTGTGGGTGTGTATTCCTATAGTTAGAGGTTTCCTACACTTGTTTGTTTGGACGATCAGGGTCCTTAGGGTGCATGTGAGTGTGTATACTTATGGTCACGAGGACCCCTACCCCAAGAACAATGTCAAGGAATCACCAATATTAGATACTAGGGTTAGGACCATGGCCTCACCTTCTTATCTCTAAGATTTAGATCCTCTAGTTCCTAGTTGGAAGGATGAGGATTACACTTACTTTTACATTCAACATGGAATAAAATCCTCCTACCTCGCTACGAGACCAATTTTAGGTTATACCTCCTAGAGTAAGTCCCTGTACATTCTTGTAGGAGGTTTAAATCTTGATCCTCTTTGCCTCCTAGCCACTAGGTCAGAGGGGGAATGGGAACCTGAGACCTCTCCCCTCTCTCCTGCTGCCTTCCTTCCTCCTTCTCCATACCCTGGACTTATTCTAGGGTAAAGTTAATAGAGGTAAGTTTCATATCCCCAACCTCTTCCATAACCATAAGAGGTGGTAGAGGAGGTAGACACACTCAATGCCTCACCCCTCTTCCTTTGGGATTTCTCTCCATGTCCACTAGTGGAAAAAAGCAGAATGTGTGGAATCTTAGATCATCTAATGCCTCTTGTTTCTCACACCGAGCATGAATCATGTGGTTTTATAGGTTAATGATGATCATGAAATCCACATGATCTATGTGCTAATTAAACTAAAAGAACTACAATTATTACTACTATAAGTATATGTAGGATGCCCACTTGGGGAACGAGCTTAGTGGGAACCCTCATTAGGAGTAATCCTTAATCCAATACAATACAAACCTCAAAAGGCATCCTCCTCAGGAGTAAGCCCCCACAAAAATCCTAAAAATTACCATAAGTTGAGACATCCCTCATGGTCCCTTTTATAGGGAATCCTATTTAGGAGTAATCCCTAACTTAATCCACTCAAAGGTCAATACTCCACTATGATACGAATATTCTAAGGGCCTCCATAGGTGTAGGTCCTCATAACCAAACTACATGGGTTTTGGTTCACCTCCAAAAGAGATACTTAGGAAGCCTCTCTGTGGTCCAAAGCCAACACCCCAAATTAACCCTATTTTTTCTGGGTCATTTTTTCAGTAGGGTTTAATTCAGCTTGTAAATCCATATTTCTTCAAAGTTCCCTTGGGCTACTTCAGCATAATTCCCACAAAAAACTTTTACTAGGCACCTTCCACCTAGACGTCCTTACCACATGATTTTAAAATGTATGGTTAGGTTCTTATCACATGACATTAAAAGGTATGATATTCCCAATTAAGTGGAACTGAACTACATGGGTTCTATTTACTTTTAAAAGGATACATAAGAATCCCATCACATGGGTTCAATCCCAACACCAAAACAACTCCCATCTCTCTGGATGGTGATAAAAAATAGAGTGCCTCACTGTGTGGCTAGAAAACTAGAATCATCATAATAATGACTAAATAATCTCTAATTTGTACATAAAGAGATACCATTGATGGAGTACCTTAGATAAATACAAATATCTACATTAATGAAGAACCTTAGATACATACATATGATTCTAAATTCCATACATGTTAATAATTGGTTTTTAATTCTAGGGATACCCACATTATTCTTATGAATTAATAAAGTATTAATGAACATATCTTAAATATATAATAGAGTCATGGAGTAGGAAACAATTCTCCCCAAAAGGGTGAGATGAGCCTGACCTCCCATCCTCTTGAACAATGTGAGTTCTTAAGCATCGCCGAACAAACTTACTGATGAGCACCTACCTTTAGAAAGTAGGTCCCCATGGATATAGTTTCATTGGGTGTTTCCACTTCCATGAACAAACCCATTAGAAACCATTCAAAAATAGTGATTCCTAACCTGAACACATATCTCTAGGGGAAATAGCCATGTTCATGGGTTTTAAAGATGTCTTGATGAGTTCACATCATGTATTTATTACACAATGTGTAATGTTTAGTTTTCTTTCCAATCCCAACAAGTTCACATCATGTATTTCATTTACACGATGTGAATTTGATTGTTTTTTTTGAAGTTTTTAAATTTTATAATGACTCTAAACCATATCTAGTATTATTTAAACTCCATAAACCCTAATCTAACCCATTAAATATATCTTGGGTTTCCTCCTAGTCATCACTATAGGTTCCAGGCGTAGCGGAAGCAAAACATGGGTGTGTACCCAACTTTTCAAATTTCCATGATTGATGATTAATCTGGGATAAATATGATGATAAATTCCAATATCCACAGAATTGAATCAAAGATAAAAGACAAAGGAGAGAACCTAGAATTGAGAAGAGAGGATAAAAATATTTTGTTTATAATTAATTTAATTTAATTAAAGAATTACCTCCAATGTGATTCTTTCTTCGTTGATGTGTTTGACCATAGTTCTGAGGTGTGGCTTTGTTGCAATGTATAATCTAAGGATATGATTCCTTTAGTGGTGATCCATATGCGCTCCACGTATCTCCAGATGTCACCAAAGGAGTCTCCAGGTTCTAGCATGGAAGATCCTTTTGCTTACAATGTCCTCCTTTGATCACCTTGAGAATCACTTCCAAATTGTTCTCCTAGATCCAATGGAGGAGGATCTCTCTCATTCTTGTGAGCGTTCTTGGAGAGGAAAAATTTCTCTAGGATTAAGAGATTTTCTACAAGGATGTTCTGTAAACAACCATTGGTTATCCAGTCATATGACCCCTTGGATAATTAGTTCGTACGAATCCTTGGATAATTAGATAATAATAAAATAATGAGAAATTTAATTCACAGGGTAATAATAAATAATTAGAATAAGTTCTGTTACTTATTTTATTATACCATTTGAAACACCAAATCAAATTATAATAGTAATGGTATTATTTTAATGACATGTTCTTAGCTTGCACATTATATTTAGATATTATTTAACCAAATAATATTTAATATTATTTCTCACTAGAACCATAACTTGGTCTTACAATACTCCTCAATATTTACCGGGCCTTGAATAATGACTATTTATTTTTTAAATAAATATAATTTCATTATTTGCCAATAAATAAATATTCTATCTGAAATATATTCTCTCGAATAACTAGTGACGAAATAAATGAAATTAGTAATACTTGAATAATCATTAATCCACAACTAGGAATAATATTTATTCAACTTGTTAAATAATAAATTTTTTAACTAAGATACTGGATACACTTAGTGTGTGACCCTCTAGGCCCCTTTCTCATTATAATTAGGTTGGATTTACTAAAGTCCAAGATTACTATATAACAATGGTTCAAGGCACCCAAGAGAAAGAAGTTGATGTCACAATGACATGTCACCTCATATGAACACATACCATGTAATATAATCTCTTTGTCCCAATATCTCTAATCAAGAAGGTTACATGCAAGTTCCACCAACCCATGTGCTTGATTTCTCATTATTTGACTTCCCAAAATTGAACTTGCCTAGAGAACACCATGTCCATGTATTTAGTTAGGCTATATCATTTTTATCAAAGGTCCTGAGATATCTACTTCCGTAGAAGTGAAAAATCCTTTCTCACATTATCCATTAATGCAGTATTACTCATGACACACCCAACATATCCTACCTCACCGTAAAAATATATCATCACAGTTTTCATCAATACATCTAAGTGCGCGAGTCATAATACCTATTA
Source organism: Viscum album (assembly GCA_963277665.1). Classification (NCBI taxonomy): domain Eukaryota; kingdom Viridiplantae; phylum Streptophyta; class Magnoliopsida; order Santalales; family Viscaceae; genus Viscum; species Viscum album. The sequence continues at coordinate 169,747,897 of OY728119.1, read as the reverse complement.
ATAATAATCTTAAAGTCTAAGGACCAATACACACATGAACATATAGGAACATCCAATGACACTTATGAATATGGATTTCCTACTGGCAGGTCTTATTCTCATAATATCCTCCTAGATATTACCAAGGGTGCACACCATGAGAAGGTGCCTAAAAGTTTCATGATTCCCCACCCATGATATCTCATATCATTTGTTCCCCTTAAAATGATATCATCTAGCCATAAAACATATATTCAAGAATAGTTTCATGTCACTTCTGGGTTCTCATCATAGCAGGGATCCACTATGACCTTTTAGTGAAACAACTATTCTTAGTACATTATCACATATTATCTCATGTATAAGAACAATCATTACGTAATAAAGAGTTTATTAATATTCATCCAATTAATACAGGTTTATCATAAAGTAAAAAGTATTTTGTTTTTAGGGCACGAACTCCAATATACTCCCACTTTAACTAGATACAAACACTAACAACCTTCATTCTGATAGCTCTCACATGATATTCATGCTTTTTCTGAGATAGGTCTTTAGTCAAGGGTCCACCAAGTTCTCTTCTATAGACACTCTGAACACTACAACTTCACCCCTTTGATAAAAATACCTCAATAGGTGATACTTTTAGAGTATGTGATTTGTCCTTTGATGTGACCTCAGCTCCTTTTCAAGATCCACCACTATAGTATTATCACAATACAACGTAATGGGATCCTTACTTCTAGGTACCACATCAAGCTCCTGAAAAAAGTTCTGAATCCAAATAGCTTCCTTGAATACATCAGAAGCTGCTATATATTCGGATTTCACTGTAGAATTAGTGAAAACTAGATGCTTTGAACCCTTCCAACTCACAGCTCCCCCGTTGAGATAGAAAACATATCCTGATTGCAACTTCAGATCATTCCAATCTGTCTGAAAACCAGCATCAACACACCCTCTAATGAAAAGCTTCTCATATCCTCCATATAGCAGGAACATATCCTTAGTTCTTCTTAGATACTTAAGGATAGTATTGATAGAAGTATAATGTTGTTCTCCTAGATCTTCTTGATATCTTCCTACCATGATCAGTGCATAGGCAACATCAATTATTGTACATAACATGACATACATGATAGATCCTATCACTGAAACATATGGAATCTTACTCATCCTATATTTATCATATTGTATCTGGGGATATATTTTCTTGGAAATATGTATACCATGTGACACTGGAACCAATACCCTCTTGGATTGTGCCATACTAAATATCTTTCGTATCTTGTCAATGTATGTACTTTGAATTAATACAAGTAGCCTCTTGGATTTATCATGAATGATCTTGATCCCTAGAATGTAGGCTGATTCACCTAAGTCCTTCATGGATAAGCACTTACTTAAGCAGTCCTTGACTGATTTCAAGACTGGTATGTCATTTCTAATAAGAAATATGTCATCAATAAACACTAATAGGATAACTACCACATTCCAATTAAACTGCTTGTAAACACATGGATCACATTCATTATTAATGAAACCAAATTATCTTATGGCTTCATTGAATAAAATTTCCATGATTTAGATGCTTTATTTAATCCATAAATGGATCTATGCACCTTTCATACCCTTTTAGCATCACCTTTTGTCACAAAACCTCCTGGTTGTGTCATATAGACATCTTTATGAAGGTTCCCATTATGGAAAGCAGTTTTGACATCCATCTTCCAAATCTCATAGTCATGGAAAGATGCCATGGAAAGTATGATTCTTATGGATTTAAACATAGAAACTGGTGAAAATGTTTCATCATAGTCAATTCCTTGACACTGTTTAAAACCTTTAGCCACTAGCCTTGCTTTATAGGTACTAAATTGACCTTCCATGTCAAGTTTATTCTTGAATACCCATTTACACACAACATGATTTACATCAACCAGTGCATTGACCAAAACCCATACTTGGTTTTGATACATGGAATCCATCTCAGAATTCATAGGTTCTATCCATCTTGCATCTTCTGAGCTCTCTACTTCTTCCTTATAAGAGAGAGGTTCATCATTGTCCAACGATAATGAGTCACCATCCTCGGTGACAACGAGACCATATCTCTATGGTTACCTTACCTCTCTTGTACTCCTATGTAGTACTTGTGTTTTAGGAACTACCAATTTCATGGGGACCTGTGGAACTTGTTCCTATACCAACTCCTATATATCTTGAGAATCAAATTAATTGAAGTCAATCTTTCTCCCACTATCCTTTTTGAGGATGTGATCCCTCTCAAGAAAGACAACCTATCTGGAAACAATCACTTTCTTGTTTGATAGGTTGTATAGGTAGTATCCCTTTATTTACTTAGGATACCCTATAAATATACACTTCATACCCTCGGGTTTTAGTTTGTTTCCTGATAAATCCTTAACAAATTTTTTTCATCCCCATACACGTGTATGTGACAAAGTGGGCTTCTTTCCACTCCATAGATCAAAGGGAATCCCATTTTTCACCTTAGTTGGTACTTGGTTTAATGTGTATGCTGTAGTTTGAAATGAATATCCCTAAAAGGATAATGGAAGACCTTCATGACTCATTATCGACCTTACCATTTCCAACAAGGTACGGTTCCTCCTTTAACTAACACCATTCCACAGTGGTGTATAAGGTGGAGTGAGTTGAGATGGAATCATAGACTATCGTAAAAAGGTTGATGAACACTTGGTTAATATATTCTCCATATCAATTTGATCGAAGCTTCTTTATCTTCTTACCAAGATTATTCTTTACTTCATTCTTGAACTCCTTAAAATTCTCAAAGGACTCAGACTTATACCTCATTAAGTAGACATAGCCATATATACTCAAGTCATCGGTAAAATTAATGAAGTAAGAATATCCACCAATAGATTCTACTAGAAATATTCCTCACACATCAGTGTGTACCAATCCTAGAAGCTCTGTGGCCCTTTCACCCAGTACACCAAATGGTGGTTTGGTAATTTTCCCCTTTAAACAAACATGACATCTATCAAGTGGTTTTAGCTCGAAAGAGTCTAAATAACCATATTGATAGAGCTTTGTCAAGCTATTTCCATTTACATGACCAAGGCATTGATACCAAAACTAGGTGTCTTATGAGTCATGTGAACTTGGTTCATTATCAATTTCCAACACTTGGTTATCATAATTTAATATATATAGAATGTTATTTAAATGTTCCATACCATAACATATGTTTTCCTTATAAAAGTAATAACATTTATTTTTGAACTTGAAAATAAATCCATCTGTATCTAAAATCGATACAAAAATTATGTTCTTGGTAACAATAGGTGCATAATAACACCCATGTAAAACCAAAATCATTCCTATCAGCAATGTGAGGTGGTAGTCACCAATGGAAAGTGCATCCAACCTTGCACCATTAGTAGCTCGCATATCCACCTCTCTTTTGGAAATTTTCTATAATCTACTTGGTTCCTATATTTAAATACAGTTGTGAGACCCACAAGCTGTATCTAATACCTAATGTGTAGAAATGGAAAGATTGCACTCGATAACGAACACACCTTTTATTTCCCCTTACCTATGGGTGCAGTTCCTCTTTTAGTGACCTGACTTGCCACATGCAAAGAATACTGCCTCCTATTCCTTGATTTGACTCTATATCTTCTTCTTATTGGTTGGATGGTTCTAGAGTCTTTAGATTGTTTATAAATATTAGGCCCCTTTTCCATGTCCTTCCACTTCCTATTCACTATAAGAACTATAGGTTTTTCACACCCCATGTCCTTATCCGCTTGGCGAATGAGGGTAAGAAGATTTGATATACTCTTATCATTATTACTCATATTATAATTCACAATAAAACTAGATAAGGTCTTGGGAAATGATGATATTATGAGATATGTGCATAAATCATCTAGGAATTTAACCTCTAAGATGTCCAGATGCTCAATTTAGCCAATAATCTTGACTACATGTGGTCTAGCTAGCATAGACTCTCGAATCTTAGTAGTGAGCAAAGCATTGGAGATCTCATACCTATCCTATCTAGACTTCTCTTGATAAAGATCTCAAAGGTGAGACATCATGCTATAAGCATCAATTTCCTCATGTTGCTTCAAGAGCTCATTGGTCATAGATGATAGCATGAGGCACTGAACATCTGTAGAGTTATTCACATGTTTTTAATATACAGAGAGTTAATCATCACTCCTCTCATTTCTAGGCACAACTATTAATATAATAAATAAATAAATTAATATCTATTAGTCTCTCACTAGTTTTTCAAAACCCAATATCCCTCACTATCAGCTTAGAAATATCCTGTTTCTTAGACATTTTTGTAGCAATGATCCATATTTCCCTTTGCATTACCCCAACTTGGGTCGGTCAAGAAACTTAAAAGGTTTTAGGTAGGAATTCCAAATTCCAACTGTATTAAATCATAGCTCTTTGATCTGTTGAGTGGACTTCCCAATCCTGAAATTCTTAATTTTGTATTTCCTCAAGCTTTGACACTTAATTTCACCAAGTCCTGCTAGGACAGTCAACCCTTGATGTAAAATAAGTTAATAAACACAAAACCTCAAATTATAATTCCATAATAATTGAAAGAACCACAAATAAAGTTGGTCAAGAATTTTGAACTATGGTTCCATTCTAACTGAAGTGATAGAAGGATATAACAACTTAATATTTAATTGATGGATTTTATCCTTTATGCGTAAATTGCTACTTATTATCTATTCACATTATTGTTAGTATTTAGTGGAATATACTTAAGTGATTAACTATGTATAGATAATATTTATTCATAATCCATTTTATTTTAGTTCTATCTTGTATGATTATTAGTTCATTAATTATGTTATCGCGTCAAACATCCATAATGAATAACCATAGAACTGACAGAAATAAATAAAGGGTATTATCATGAGCTTTAATATTGGTTAGTTTATCTAGAGGCTACTAAACTAACCTTGAACTAGGAGAGAAACACCTTGAACCATTTAATGTTCATGTTTACAGATTTCCACCAGTCCACCTTTGTATCTCCTTTGTGACATGTAGCATGCACGCAGAATTATAATTGTAATACAACTGATACATGATGTGTAGATCTTTGAACATTACACATATATTAATTAAACACACACACACACACACACACACACACACACACACATATATATATATATGAAACACCTATCACATGTTGTGTCCAAACTTTACGCCCACACAAAGGTACATGTCTCAAAGGTTAAATAATATAATAATAAATTTTTAAATCTGTATAATATGGAAAAAGTACATGGTGTGTAGATCCGCCTACAAGATGTGTACCCTCCTCACCGTCCATCCAAATTACACTCCTGGTAAAAAGACATGTGAGATGTACTTTGGAAATCTTCAGAGTACATATTGTGTCCAGTGGGCCACATGCCGTGTCAACTCCACGTTACACGGTCACCAGCTAGGAAAGCCGTGTATGGGATACACGACTTGACCCTAACCCAAAGGGACTACACATCGTGTCTAGTGGGACACAAGATGTGTAGTTTGGATGACCGTGCACCAGTCTATCCTAGTCAACATGTGGTGTAAGAATTAACTACACCACGTGTAATTAATACACAAGGCTTGAGTAATTGCTAAATTACTCCCGATGCACTGAACACAACTTTATGATGTGTGATTCAGATTACACGGTGTATATGACAGATGACATGATGTGTAACTCTGAATACACAATGTGTACTGTCGTGTTACCTGGACATAATTTTTGGAACCTCCTGATGAGATCATCGATTTAATTTTAATCATAAGATTATTTGTTTTTCTTAGATATGCGAGAAATGAAAGAGGAAAAACAGATCTTGAAATTCAGATTACAAGAACGATTAAACATGAATTAAAAAACTAAATTATTAAAGTTTAAATAAACAAAAAATTATTTAAATAATTATAAATGAAAATATGACCCCCTGATACCACTTATAGGTTCCGGGAAAAGCGGAAGCGTAGACTGGTTGTGCACCCAACTTTGGAAATTTCCATGATCGATGATTAATCCGGGATCAATACGACGATAAATTCCAGTATCCATGGAATTGAATCAAAGATAAAAGAAAAAGGAGAGAACTCGGAATCAAGAAGATAGGATAAATATATTTTGTTTATAATTAATTTAATTAAATTAAATAATTACCTCCAAGGTGATTCTTTCTTCATTGATGCATTCGACCATAATTCTGAGGTGTGGCTTCATTACGATGTAGAATCCAAGGATAGGATTCCTCTAGTAGTGATCCACATATGCTCCATATATATCCAAACACTGCTGAAGGAGTCTCTGGGTGATATCATAGAAGATCCTTTCACTTGCAATGTCTGCCTTTGATCGCCTTGAGAATCGCTTCCAAAGCATTCTCCTAGATCCAGTGGAGGAGGATCTATCTCGTTCTTGAGAGCGTTATTAGAGAGGGAAGAGTTCTCTAGGCTCGAGAGATTTTCTCTAAATATTTTTTGCACACAACCATTAGTTAGTTGGCCATATGACCCCTTGTCTAATTAGTGAATAATAACATAACAGGAAATTTAATTCACCAGGTAATAATAAATAATTAGAAAAAGTGTCGTTATTTATTTTATTATTCCATGTGAAACCCCATATCAAATAATAATAGTAATGATATTATTTCCATGACATGTGCTTAACTTTCACGTTATATTTAAATACTATTTAAACAAATAATATTTAATATTATTTCTCACCAGACCCATAACTTGGTTCTCCAATCCTAATTTCCATAGAAGAAACAAGTTATGAAATCCAAATATCCAAGATATTCCGAGGAATTTTCAGATCTAAAGCACACAATTTGAAAAAAAATTACATGTCATAAAATCCCCAATACATTAATCATTTAAATCATGTTTACAACATGAATTAGTTACACGTCGTGAACCAACCATGGTCTATAAATACCCAGTAACCCTGATGCGCAGTAGGGAGTTTAGAATCCCAACTTCTTTCCTCCTTTTCTTCTATGTTTATTTCCTATTTTCATTCTAGGTTGTTTCTAATGAATTTTTTTTATTGTTTTAAGCATTTTTTATTTCTATTTTTTATTCCAAGACATGTTTTTTGTTCGTTTTTGTGCCAACGCTTGACTCCAGTCTCATTGGCCATTTAACTTTGTCCATTGATGAATTTTTCATTATTTATTAATTTAAGTTAGTATTTTATTTCTCTCATATTATTTCAATTATGGATTGATTATATTTAAGCTATTTATTCATTATGTTGAGCATGTTACTAGTTTCCCTACTTTCATTTAATACCTTCATGTGAAGCTAATCATCTTAAGGTTAGGTGTCAAGATTAGGGGTCACATTAAACCTATTGAATATATAAATCAAAACATGGTAACTATATGGCTGGTAATTAGGTTTAAAAAATTGTTAATCTCATTCTTTTTCAACTACCATGAACATCATAGGTGAAAATGAACAACTATGACCCAATTGGAGTTGAGAAGTATAAGACCAATAGAATGTGATTCTTTCTGCCTAGAATCTAATATTCCTGCACTTAGGTTGTTGACTATCTATGGACCAAGTATTAGTTATCAACTTAGGTATATTCAATTAGATAAACCAATACCAATTGGTGACCTTTGCACCGCTTTGCAGCCTAACCCATGGGTATATCCCAAGATATATTTAGGATTATCTTTTTCCTAAACCTTGAAAATGACCATTATTCCTTCATTTTATCTAATTAAATCTTGAGATACTTAGTTATTAGAAAACTTAAAACCAAAGAGTGGTCATGAGAAATCCTACCAAAAAGGTTCTTGCGTCTAGGTTTCTTTCCAACAAGATTTTTCTGTGTGTTCAACCATGGAATTCCACTTCACTAATCCTTAGTAGCTGAGTGTAATTTGGGAAATATAAATTATAATCTGATCAATTCCCATGCGTAATCAATGGCACCATTCGGGATGGCCAAATTTTGGTGCTATTTTTAAATACAACTATAATTAGGCGTAGTAACCTTTAATATGAACCAAGGATTACCTCACCCCCTCCCCTTATTCTTTTCATTCCCATTTTTTTATTTTCTTTTTACAATTTTTTCTCAAAAACTAGAACTTAGATACACTCTTTTCTTCATCCTAGTGTATGCGTTGGGGCCCTTTGACTCATTCAAGGAGCCTTGATGCAAAAGAACTGCTTTCTTTCCATTATGAGATTGAAATATTTTTAGATACACATTGATACTTCTCTATGGAATAATGTAACAATATTTCACCTCCACACCATAAAAACTCCAATATGTGCCACCTGAACTTTAGGAAGAGAAACCCACACTATAGGAGTGCACCATCATGGATTACGGTTTGTTGTCCATTAGTGGTATCATTCCCACCTATTCAGAAACACTAATTAGGGACCAAATCCAAATTTATCCATATGATCCAAAAACATTGTTAAATTTAGTGGAATTAAAATCAAAGACCCCCATGAGCAAATTTCCAATTTCCTCGAGGTTTGTGACACCTTTCGAAACCAAGGTGTATCATCTGACACCATAATACTGCAAGTATTACCATTCGACTTTCATGACCAAGCCAAGGACTGTCTTAAAATTCAATATCCTGAATCTAACATGACTTTGGATGATTTAGAAAATAAATTTATAGATAAATACTTCTCACAGATCTGAACCTAGAAGCTAAGGAATGTAATCCAGAATTTTAACTAGGTAGATGGAGAATAAGCTTGAGAATCCCAGGACCATTTTAAGGAGCTCACATGAAAATACCCAAATCATGGAATCAATGTGTGTCTACAATTACAAAATTTATACCATAAACTCCAATCCACTACTTGTAGAATTATAAACACCACCACTAATGGTGGGATCATGCTAAAGACACCTAAAGTCGACAAAGTGTTATTAGATGAGATTTACCATAAAGTCAGTCAATGGAAAAGTGATAAAGGATTGAGATGATGTGGAATCCATCAGGTGGAGGATAATACCTGCCTAGAAACCCATGTTGAATCCCTAACAATTTTTTTTTTAAATTTTTCAGCTACCTGCTCCATCATCTCCACCTCCTGCCCCTGTTGTGGATATATAATATTGTGAAATGTATGTATTTTTTCACCCATATCAGGACTAGAGGGAAGGAATAAATGAGACCCAAATACAAGATTGTAATTATCTAAATTAAAAAAAAATCAATAGTTCCAGTATCCCCATTCATAATAATAAAAATACTATCAGAAAAAATTGGGTCATCATCTACAACAACTTAACCAAGTTCACTATCAAAAAAGGAGTGGACAAGTATCACCAAGGAATTAGGGATCACCTGGTTAACCACCTTATATTCTATCTCCTTGATCGTAGTAACAATTTTTGTAATAACCTTTTCCTAGAGCTCAATAATTTCCACCATCTTAGTAATAGTAGTATCAAAAAGCTCTACTAAGACCACCATAATAAGCCCAACCTATTCAATCTAATCCTGAGAACCTGCTCACTAACTTCATGAAAAAAGCATATCAGAGGGCTACCCTACACCGACTTGAGTACCAAGTGGTCCAAATCTCAAAGACCCTATTAGAATGATTACTGAGTACTTTTCCTGGTAATACCGATACATATACAAGATAGGAGGAAAAGTATATAGTTCTTATAATTGGAAAGATTCTATATTTTGAGTAGCCATGCTTAGGTGAGTATAAAAAGATATAAGAACCTAAGAAATGTGATACTATCATCAACAAGGTAGAATATGATAGCATAAATAAAGCTGTTCATGAGAAAAATATAGAAGTAGAATCAACTGAAAAATCTCCAATTCAAGAGTAGTCTAAAAAGGATGGTGTTTATGTTGAACTGCCACCATACAAGCCTTATATCCCCTTTCTAGAGAGTATAGGACAAGCTAAAAGAGATGGGTATTATAAATTTTTTTATAGATGTTTAAACAATTTCATATCAACATTCTATTTGAATAATCAATTTTCAAAGATCCTTCTTATTCAAAGTTTCTAAAATACTTTATATCAAGTAAGAAGAAAATGGAAGACCTTGGATTTATCTCATTAAATGAATAATTCTATGCAGTTGTACAGTAGAAGATCCCAACCAAAATGTGAGACCCCAAAAGTTTCTCAATTCCTTGCACTATAGGGACATGAAATTTTGAAAGATTCTTATGCAGTCTTAGTGAAAGTATCAATATCATGCTTACGAGTGTATTCAAAAATATGGGGCTTAGATAATTAAAAATAATAAGACTAGAACCCCAACTTTCTAACCACTCAATCAAGAACCCTCAAGGACTACTTGAGAAAGTCTTAGTCAAAGTTGGTAAATTCATATTTCTCATTGATTTACTTATATAGAACATTTAATAGGAAGGTAAATTCCCCATCATTTTAGGGAGACCATTCCTTGCAACTGGGAAGGATCTAATTGATTTAAACAAAGTAAGGTTAATTTTTAGAGTTAGTGAAGAACAAGTTGTTTTTGATTTAGTGAGATCTTCTAAGAAAAGAGGAGAGTCATTTGATTGTCAAGAAATATCACTTACTGATAAGAAAGGTTATTATATGACCAATAAGGATGACATAAAGAAACTACCGCCTAATGAAAATGGATACAATGATCACAAGGATGTGAATTACACTGCACCTATGATGAGTAATGTCATACCATAATTTGTACCATCAGTCTTCAAGAACCATTCCATGAGGGGTGTTTCCTTACCTATAAATTCATTGTAATGGAATCATGTCTAACTCTCAAAAATAAATGAAGTTCTTGTTAGAGTTGGTTCCCTAGAAAACAACTTCTTTGTAATTTATGATAAACCTATATTCATTAGATGAATATTAATAAACTACTTATCATATCATGATTGTTCTTCTGTGTGACATAGTATGTGATAATTTCCTAATAATAGTTGTCCTACTAAAAGGTTATAGTGGATCCCTACTATGATGAGAACCCAGAAGTTCCATGAAACAATTATTGAATATATTTTCTATGGCCAGATGATATAATTTTACGGGACACAAATGATATAGGCTATCAGGGGTGGGGACTCATGAAACTTCGAGGCACCTTCTCAGGGTGTGCGCCCTAGGTAACGAGGAGAATATTATGAGAACAAGACCTTCCAGTAGGAAATCCACATTCATAAGTGTCATTAGATGTTCCTATTTGCATACGTGTGTATTGTTCTTTAGAATTTAAGATTATTATTAATGGGTATTATGACTCACGCACTTAGATGTATTGACGAAAATCACAAAAACATATGTTCATGGTGATATAGGATATATTAGGCGTGTAATGTGTAATACTAAATTAATGAATAATTTGAGAAAGGATTAGTCACTTCTACAAAAGTAGATATCCTAGGCCCTTTGATGGAAATTATATAGCCTAAATAAATCTATGGACATGATGTTCTCAAGGAAAGTTCAATTATGGGATATCAAAGAATGAGAAATCGAGCACATGAGTTGATGGAACTTGCATGCAACCCACTTTATTGGAGATATCAGGACAAAGGGATTATATTATATGGTAAGCGTTCGTATGAGGTGATGTTTCATTGTGACATAAACTTATTTCTCTTAGGTTCCTTAACCCATTTCTAGATAGTAATATTAGACTTTAGGCAAGACTGCTTAATGACAATGGGAAAGAGTCCTAGAGGGTCACACACTAAGTGTAACCAATATCTCAGTTAAATAATTTATTTTTTAACAAGTTGAATAAATATTATTCTCGGTTTTAGTTTAATAATTATTCAAGTATGCATGATCGCATTTATTTCATTGCTAGTTATTCGAGAGAATATATTATAGATGAAATATTTATTTATCTATGAATAATACAGTTATATTTATTTAATAAATAAATAGTCATTATTCAAGGACTGATAAATATTTAGGAGGATTGGAGCACCAAGTTATGGGTCTGGTGAGAAATAATATTAAATATTATTTGTTTAAATAATATTTAAATATAACATAAAAGTTAAGAACATGTCATGGAAATAATATCAATACTATTATTATTTTATATGGGGTTTCACATGGAATAATAAAATAAATAACGACACTTTTTCTAATTATTTATTATTACCTGGTGAATTAAATTTCCTGTTATGTTATTATTCTCTAATTAGACAAGGGGTCATACGGCCGACTAACTAATGGTTGTGTGCAAAAAATATTTATAAAAAATCTCTCGAGCCTAGAGAACTCTTCCCTCTCTATTAACGCTCTCAAGAATGAGAGAGATCCTCCTCCACTGGATCTAGGAGAATGCTTTGAAAGCGATTCTCAAGGTGATCAAAGGCAGACATCGCAAGTGAAAGGATCTTCTGTGCTATCACCCAGAGACTCCTTCAGCGGTGTTTGGATATATGCGGAGCATGTGTGGATCACTACTAGAGGAATCCTATCCTTGGATTCTACATCGTAACGAAGCCACATCTCAGAATCATGTTCGAACGCATCAATGAAGAAAGAATCACCTTGGAGGTAATTATTTAATTTAATTAAATTAATTATAAAAAAATATATTTATTCTATCTTCTCAATTACGAGTTCTTTACTTTGTCTTTTATCTTTGATTCAATTCCATGGATACTGGAATTTATCGTCGTATTGATCTCAGATTAATCATTGATCATGGAAATTTCCAAAGTTGGGTGCACACCCAGTCTACGCTTCCGCTTTGCTCAGAACCTATAAGTGGTATCAGGGGGTCATATTTTCATTTATAATTATTTAAACAATTCATTGTTTATTTACAATTTAATAATTTAGTTTTTTAATTCATGTTTAATCGTTCTTGTAAAATGAATTTCAAGATCTGTTTTTCCTCCTTCATTTCTCGCATATCTAACGAAAAAAAATAATCTTATGATTAAAATTAAATCGATGATCTCATCAGGAGGTTCCAAAAATTCTATCCAGGTAACACGATAGTACACATCGTGTATTCAGAGTTACACATCGTGTCATTTTTCATACACACCATGTAATCCGGATCACACATCGTAAAGTAGTTTTCAGCGCATCTGGAGTAATTCAGCAATTACTCAAGCCGTGTGTATTAATTAGACGTGGTGTAGTTAATTATTACACCATGTGTTGACCAGGATAGACTGGTTCACGGTCAGCCAGACTACACTTCTTGTGTCCCACTAGACACGATGTGTAGTCCCTTTGGGTTAGGGTCAAGTGGTGTATCCCATACACGGCTTGCCCAGCTGGTGACTGTGTAACGTGGACTTGACACGGCGTGTGACCCACTGGACACACCATGTACTCCGAAGATTTCCAAAGTACATCTCGCAGTTCATTTTACCAGGAGTGTAATTTGGATGGACGACGAGGAGGGTACACATCATGTAGTCGAATCTACACACCGTTCACTTTTTCCAGATTATACAGATTTAAAAATTTATTATTATATTATTTAACCTTTGAGACATGTACCTTTGTGTGGGAATAAATTTGGGACACAACATGTGATAGGTGTTTGATATATATATATATGTTTAATTAATATATGTGTAATGTTCAAATATATACACATCATGTATGAGTTGTATTACAAATATAATTCTGAGTGCATGCTACTTGTCACAAAGGAGATACAAAGGTGGACTGGTGGAAATCTGTAAACACAGACATTAAATGGTTCAAGGTGTTTCTCTCCTAGTTCAGGGTTAGTTTAGAAGCCTCTAGATAAACTAACCAATAGTAAATCTCATGATCATACCATTTATTTATTTATGTCTGTTCTATGGTTATTCATTATGGATGTTTGACGCGATCACATAATTAATGAACTAATAATCATACAAGATGGAACTAAAATAAAATGGATTATGCATAAATATTATCTATACATGGTTAATCACTTAAGTATATTCCACTAAATATTAACAATAATGTGAAAAGATAATAAGTAGCAATTTACGCATAAAGGATAAAATCCATCAATTAAATATTAAGTCGCTATAGCCTTCTATTACTTTAGTAAGAATCGAACCATAGTTCAAAGTTCTTGACCAACTTTATTTGGGGTGATTTCAATTTTAGGAAATTATAATTTGAGGTTTTGGGTTGACTTAACTTATTTTACATCAGGGGTTGACTTCCCTGGTAGGACTTGGTTCAATTAAGTGGAAAAGGTTGAGGAAATACAAAATTTAGAATTTCAGGATTCGGAAGTCCACTCAACAGATCAAGGGGATGTGATTTAATGCAGTTGGAATTTCGAATTCCTACCTAAAACCTTTCAAGTTGCTTGAACAACCCTAGTTGGGGTAATGCGTAGGGAAATATAGATCATTGCCACAAAAATGTCTAAGAAACGGGATATTTCTATGCCGATGGTGAGAGATATTGGGTTTTGAAAAACTAGTGAGAGACTAATAGATATTAATTTTTTTATTTTTTTATATTACTAGTTGTGCCTAGAAATGAGAGGAGTGATGAGGAACTCTCTGTATATAAAAAACATTTGAATAACTCTACAGATGTTTAGTGCCTCATGCTATCATCTATGACCAATGAGATCTTTAAGAAACATGAGGAAATGGATGCTTATAGCATGATGTCTCACCTTTGGGATCTTTATCAAGAGAATGCTAGATAGGAGAGGTATGATATGTCCAATGCTTTGTTCTCTAATAAGCTTCGAGAGACTACGCTAGCTGGACCACATGTAGTCAAGCTTATTGGCTAAATTGAGCATCTGGACATCTTAGAGGTTAAATTCCTAGATGATTTTTGTAAAGATATCATAATATCATCACTGCCCAAGACCTTATCTAGTTTTATTGTGAATTATAACATGAGTAATAATGAGAAGAGTATATCAAATATTCTTACCCTCATTCACCAAGAGGATAAGGACATGGGGTGTAAAAAACCTATAGTTATTATCGTGAATAGGAAGTGTAAGGACATGGAAAAGGGGCCTAATATTTATAAACAATCTAAAGTCTCTAATAACCATCCAACCAATAAGAAGAAGATACAGAGTCAAAGCAAGGAAGAGGAGGCAATATTCATTGCATGTGGCAAGTCAGGTCACTAATAGAGGAACTGGACCCATAGGTAAGGGGAAGTAAAAGGTTTGTTCGTTATCGAGTGAAATCTTTCCATTTCTACACATTAGGTATTAGATACAGCTTGTGGGGCTCACATCTATATTTGAATACAGAAACCAAGTATATTCTAGAAAATTTCCAAAGGAGAGGTGGATATGCGAGCTACTATGGTGCAAGGTTGGATGCTCTTTCCATTGGTGAATACCACCTCACATTGCTGATAGGAATGATTTTGGTTTTACATGGGTGTTATTATGCACCTATTGTTACCAAGAACATAATTTTTGTATCGATTTTAGATACAGATGGATTTATTTTCAAGTTCAAAAATAAATGTTATTACTTTTATAAGGAAAACATATGTTATGGTATGGAACATTTAAATAACATTATATATATATATATATATATATATATTAAATTATGATAACCAAGTGTTTGAAATTGATAATGAACCAAGTTCACATGACTCATAGGACACCCAGTTATGGCATCAACACCTTGGTCATGTAAACGGAAATCGCTTGACAAAGCTCTATCAAGATGCTTATTTAGACTCTTTCGAGCTAAAACCACTTGATAGATTTCATGTTTGTTTAAAAGGGAAAATTACCAAACCACCATTTGGTGTATTGGGTGAAAGGTCCACATAGATTCTAGGATTGGTACACACTGATGTGTGTGGACTATTTCTAGTATCAGCTATTGGTGGATATTCTTACTTCATTACTTTTACCGATGACTTGAGTAGATATGGCTATGTCTACTTAACGAGGTATAAGTCCGAGTCCTTTGAGAAATTCAAGGAGTTCAAGAATGAAGTAAAGAATAATCTTGGTAAGAAGATAAAGAAGTTTCGATCAAATTGAGGTGGAGAATATCTTAACCAAGTGTTCATCAACCTTTTTATGAGAGTCTAGGATTCCATCTCAACTTGCTCCACCTTATACACCACTGTGGAATGGTGTTAGTTAAAGGAGGAACCGTAACTTGTTGTAAATGGTAAGGTCGATAATGAGTCATGCAGATCTTCCATTATCCTTTTAGGGATATTCATTTCAAACTACAACATACACATTAAACCAAGTACCAACTAAGATGACAAATGGGATTCCCTTTGATCTATGGAGTGGAAGGAAGCCCACTTTGTCGCATACACGTGTATGGGGATGAAAAGAATTTGTTAAGGATTTATCAGGAAACAAACTAGAACCCCATGGCATGAAGTTTATATTTATAGGGTATCCTAAGGAAACAAAGTGATACTACCTATAAAACATCTCAGACAAGAAAGTGATTGTTTCCAGACAGGTTGTCTTTCTTGAGAGGGAGCACATCCTCAAAAAGGATAGTGGGAGAAATATTGACTTCACTGAATTTGATTCTCAAGATATATAAGAGTCGGTATAGGAACAAGTTCCACAGGTCCCCATGAAAGTGGTAGTTCCTGAAACACAAGTACTGCATAGGAGTACAAGAGAGGTAAGGGAACTAAAGAGACATGGTTTCCTTGTCACTGAGGATGGTGACTCATTATCATTGGACAATGATGAACCTCTCTCCTACAAGGAAGCA
Organism: Viscum album; assembly: GCA_963277665.1. Classification (NCBI taxonomy): domain Eukaryota; kingdom Viridiplantae; phylum Streptophyta; class Magnoliopsida; order Santalales; family Viscaceae; genus Viscum; species Viscum album. The sequence continues at coordinate 169,731,164 of OY728119.1, read as the reverse complement.
GTAGAGAGCTTAGAAGATGCAAGATGGATAGAAGCTATGAATTCTGAGATAGATTCCATGAATCAAAACCAAGTATGGGTTTTTTCAATGAAATTAGAGTCATACTGGTCACACCATACATCAGATTGTGGTGAGAATAATTCCAACACATCTCAAATAACTTGTGGATTGTTGTACTGAAGTATCAAAACAATATGAATGTGTTTTCTCGGTTTTGAGTACATAAGTTGTATTTTTTACTACAATGTCATTTTAAACTAGAAACACACACTTTTAACTCATTACAATCACATCATGTATTATTTTTATGTGAAACTGATTCTTACACATCAAAAATGAATTATGAATTATTGTACTAAATGTTTAAGAAAATCCAATCATGTTTGACCAGTTTTCAATGAGTGAAAATTTTTGAACTAAAATGTCAATTTTAAACTGATAACTGAAACTTTAAGTCATACCAGGAACATCATGTATATGATTGAGGTGTGTCTAATTCCTAAAAATCAAAAATGACATATAGATAATTATTTTAAAGTATCAAAACAATATGAATGTGTTTTCTCAGTTTTGAGTATGTCAGTTGTCCATTTTACTAAAATCAATTTCAATTTTAAATAAAAATATGCACTTTGAGTCATACCAGTCACACTTTAGGTCTAATTGAGATGCAGTTGATTCCTACACATCTAAAATGACTTAAAAATCATTTTACTAAATTATAAAAACAATTTGAATTCATTTTCTTGGTTTTGAGTACGTCAGTTTTCTTTTTTACTAAAATGTCATTTTGAAGTGGAAACACACATTTTTGAATCTTCCAATCACATTGTGTATCATTTTGACATGAAACCAATTACTACACATAAAAAAATAAAATATGAATTATTTTTCTAAATTATCAAGAAAATATGAGTGTGTTTGATTAGTTTTTAGTGAGTGAAACTTTTTGAACTAAAATGTCGATTTTAAACTAATAACAGGCACTTTTAGTCATACCAAGAACATCATATATCATATTGTGGTTTAGCTAATCCATATACATCAAAAATTACTCATATATTGTTTTTATAAAGTATAAAAATAATACGAATGAATTTTCTCAGTTTTCAGTAGGTTAGTTGTCTATTTTACTAAAACTGATGTCAATTTTAAATAAAAAATACACACTTTGAGTCATACTGGTCACACCGTGGGTTAGATTGAGGTGAGTCTAGTTCTTGCACCTCTAAAATGAATTATGGACCATTTTAATAAAGTATCAAAACAATTCTAATACATTTGATTGGTTTTGAGTATGTCAGTTGTCTTTTTTACTAAAATGTCATTTTAAATTAGAAACATGTACTTTTGACTCATTTCGATCACATCATGTATTAGTTTGACATGAAAAAAATTCTTTTATGTCAAAAATTACTTATGAATAATTTTTATAAAGTATCAAGAAAATTCGATCATGTTTGATCAGTTTTCAGTGAGTGAAACATTTTGAACTAAAATGTCAATTTTAAACCGATAATTGACACTTTAAGTCATATTGGCCACATCATGTATCAAATTGAGGTAAAATAATCCATACAAATAAAAAATGACTTGTAGATTGTTTTCATAAAGTATCAAAATAATCTGAATACGTTTTCTTGGTTTTGAGTAGGTCAGTTGTCCATTTTACTAAAATTGATGCCAATTTTAAATAAAAGCACTCACTTTGAGTCATATCAGTCACACTATGGGTAAGATTGAGGTGCGGTTGATTCCTACACATCTCAAATGAATTATAGAACATTTTAATAAAGTATAGAAACAATCTGAATGTGTTTTATCAGTTTTGAGTATGTCAGTTGTCTTTTTTTACTAAAATGTCATTTTAAACTGGAAACACGCACTTTTGACTCATTTTGATGACATCGTGTATCTTTTTGATGTGAAACCAATTCCTACACATCAAAAATGACTTATGAATCATTTTTATAAATTATTAAGAAAACACAAGCATGTTTGATTAGTTCTCAATGAGTGGCACTTTTTGAACTGAAATGTCGATTTTAAACTGATAATGGACACATTGAGTCATACCAAGAACATCATGTATTAGATTTATGTACATATGATTCCTACATGTCAAAAATTACTTATAGATCACTTTATTAAATTATCAAAACTATATGATTATGTTTTCTCAGGTTTGAATATGTCAGTTGTCTATTTTACTAAAATTAATTTCAATTTTAATTAGAAATAATGCTTAGAGTCGTACTAGTCACACCATGTGTCAAATTGAGGTGCAGAATATTCCTACACATCCCAAAGTGTTAAAACTATCCTAAATATCAATTTTACTATGATATAAATTGAATTATTTTTGTCAAACTATCAACACTGCATGATCAGTTTCGAACAAACCACCCCTTCTCGAAAAAAGGAATCCACTTGTATAAGAAAAAAATTATTATATGGGTAATACTAAAAATAATAAATTAAACAAAATATTAAATAATAAATTAATTTTATGGACAATGATTTTACTGTGGAAACATCAAGGTTACCTCTGTTATTGAGCAATAGAGGGAACTTGAAGAAAAATGATAAATGTCAACATTGCAGAGGTGAAAGGTTTTGATGGAGAATAATTTTGTAGAAGTTTTGGTGCACAGAGGCATGAAATATGGAAAAATCATCCCTACTCACACAAAATAATACACTTGTAAAATAAAAAATTTATTATGTGATTAATACTAAAAATAAATAAATTAAACATAAATATGAAACAATAAATTAATTATATGGACAATGATTTTTCTGTGCAAACATGAAGATTACCTCTATGATTGAGAAGAGGAAGCATCTTAGCTCTTCCTACAAAGACAGTGGATGGAACTTGAAGGAAAGTGATAAATTCAACACTACATAGGTGAAAAGGTTTTGAGGGAGAAGAATTCTGTGGAAGTTTTGGTATAGAAAGGCATCAAAGATGAACAAAACACTGTAACTCAAACAAAAGAATCCACCTGTATAAGAAAAAAATTATTGTTTGAGTAATACTAAAAAAGAAATAAATTAAACATAATTATGAAACAATATATTAATTATATAGACAATTATTTTTCTATGAAAACATCAATATTACCTCTATGATTGAGCAGAGACATCATCATTTCTCTTCCTGCAAAGGCATGACATATGGATATGAATCTTCTAAAATAAAGTAACTCTATAAAGAATAATTAAAATTAAATCAATGTTATATTATATAATTTTTCAGTAAAATAGAGAAAGTATATGATAACATTACATTTATATATTTCCAAAGGGTTTCCTTCATTACAGTTTGTTCTTCTAAGGGATTGATAACATCACCTCGTGTTAAAGACATTGTATGCATGAGTAGTCAAACATTTAATTTAGATTATATTAATGTAATCGAAAACATATAATATTATGAGGAAAAAAATAGTATATTAAAAAAATTTACCTTCTCATTGAACTCTCTCTCTTTTTTAAAGGTTTTATGGATTTGGTTCCTCTATTGAGAATCGAAATCCCCTCTTTGTAGTCTCCTATAAGATACAAGACATTTTCTACATTGGGACCGACATGAAGTGATTGTGATCTCCCAATAAAAGGGTTATCCTAAATTAAATTTTCATATGACCCGACATTTGTTTTAGCTTCCAGTAGGACAATCGACCAATTCTTGTTTGTTGGATCAGAGACATAAAATACTTGCACTGCTTGTGATGCCATTATGAATGACTCATATTCCCCCCCTTCTATGCTGAAATTCACCTTCACGAATCCCATTTCATCAAATTTAACTTCAATGAATTTTCAACCCATTTGAAATGGAAAAACAACACTTGAAATATTGTATAATACAACTTATATATCTATTCGATAATGACAAAATATGACATGTTTTCATAAATTGGATTTCTATCCTTGGAACTAGATATTTGCATCAATTCGGCCACAAGCGTAACACCACTATTTTGCATCATACTACAGTAATCGTTTTATTTTTTATAGAAAATATAACCATTGATTACAAAACTAGTGTAAGATATAACATTTTCATTCGATTATCTAGATAGAGATTGAAGTCGTTCAACAATTGAATTCATATTTTCAGATAATTCCTTATTAATTTGATCTCTAAACCATCCTATAAACTATTGATTATGTGTATTTGATATCCATCATTCATACCTTGATGGATTCAGATCTCTAATAATTTCTTTGTGGGATTCAATTTATGGATCAATATCTTCACTATTATGTAAAATGTAAAGGTTCGTGTGATCCCACTCTATCAAGGTAATTATAACAACATCTCTTTCGGAAATCCCTTTGCCCATAAGGTGTTCACTGTGACGATACTTTGGGAGATCTATGTTGTCAAAATCTTATAGGTAATTAGTAAAAAATTCAATAGCTTCTTTAATAATATATTGTTCTACAATACAACCTTCGGACTGACTTTGATTCTTGACATACCCTTTCAAAATCTTCATATACCATTCAATGGGGTAAATCCATCTGTAATGGATAAGACCAGATAGTTGAACCTCTCCAACCAAGTGAAGCATTAGGTGGACCATTATATTAAAAAATTATGGTGGTAAGAACATATCTAATTCACATAAAATGAATACAACCTCCCACATCAATTTATCATTCCATATAACATGGACATCAATGTGGTTTTTTTACTTCTATGAGCATTATACATTATAACACCTTTATCCCACATCAATTTTAGATCTTCGATCAATGGATCCAAATATACATCAATATCATTATCGGGTTGCTTTGGTCCATATATAAGAAGAGACAACATAATGCATTTTTTCTTCATGCATAACCATGGAGAAAAGTTATAATTTACCAACATGACGAGCCATGTACTGTGAGTAATACTCTGTACACCAAAATGATTTATTCTATTTTTATATAACACAAGATAAAAGTTTCTCAGCTCATTTCCAAATTCAGGATACTCATAATAAATTTTCTTCCATTAAAAAGAATATGATAGATGATATAGGTTCCCATATTTAATTCTTGTATCTGTATGCCATGTCAATTGTCTCATGGTTTCGTGACATCCATATAGTATTTTAAACCATGGAATGATAGGATAGTACCATACATATTTTTAAGGACTTGACTTAATTTTCTTGTATCAATATGCAACACACTTAGGTAATTTTACGAGTGATTCATGGTCCTTGCAAAATAATATGCAATAATTTGGACAAGTATGATTTTTTAGAGATCATTCCCATTGAACACAACATTTTTTTAGCATCATATATTCGAAATGGTAGTCCATTTTCTTATGGCAGCATATCATTCAGGAGACCAAGTAGTTCTGTAAAGCTGGTTTCACTCCATCCGCTACTATATTTCAAATTATATAACTTCAATACAACTAACAATGTTGTGTATTTTGAACAACTTGTATACAATGGTTTCTTGGAACAACTATTTAGCTCTTCAAAAAACTTTGGGCATTTAAAAAGGTCATATTCAATTACCATTGTCATTTCTTCCATGCGATCTCTATCATAATTTACACTGGTATTCATATCAAATGATCCATAAACCTCAATATCATCCCAATCAATGTCCACATTCAGTTTTACCCTATTTTTAGTCCAAAATTTATAGCTATGATCTATTCCATGACAAATCAAATGTTCTTCCAACTCATCTGGACAAATTTTTCTTGAATAACAACAACGTAAACACAGATGGAGGATTTAAGAAGGGTCATATGTATGATCTCTTGAAAACTTGATGAACTATTTAACTCCATCTAGATACTATTTTTTTAAATGATTAGCGTGCATCCATTTTCGATTTATATCCATCCTATTAGATTTATAAAATATTAATTTTTTATAATAAATAAATAAATACACATAAGATATTCATTATCAAAGGTGAAATTTATAGAAAATTCTAATAAGGGAAACTCAACAGTTGATTGTTTCAAAGAATTTTAGTATGTTAAATAAAATGGGTAATTAAATTTAAGAAAATAATTATTCCACTATGGCAGGTTTTATCCTATGAATTCAATCAAATGTGAAAGTTATTGACAACTCATCCTCACCAACTCATCTCTCAGACATTTATCATTGCATTTTTTTGTTTCACATATCCTTCATCTCTTATGGACATGTACCTATGTTTCTTGAAATACTCTAAGAAGTTTCCATCCATGGGATCACTAATACATAGAGTAGTACAAGAAACATAAAAGAGATGGGGGATGAGTTTCAAGCAAACATTTCAATAATGCCTGTTCAGGAGATGAAGTTGATGAGGATGATAGTTGTCTATAAAAGAGATGGGGGATGAGACTCAAGAAACAAATTTCAATAATAACTGTTGTTTGACACACATCAAGTATTTCTTAAATCCCCTAAAAAATTAAAATATAATATAGGAAATTAAGGAGTAATAAGAAATCCAAATATGATAAATAAGAACAATAAACTCTCATTCAATCAACTCGAAGATATAAAAATGTATTTATTAAACATTTTAATAAATAAAGAGTTATTTCATATACATGGATAGTAATAAGATATTCCTAGGGGTGGAACCAATACATGCAGACATAAAATGATGAATACCTAAAAATAAATTATAATATATAGAATTTGATAACTTCCATTCTATTTTTTGGAACAAGTGATGTAGCAACCTAAAGAATTATTACATTTAAAATTAATGGTATATAAAATATTTGAAAACATCTCAAGACTCTTGGGATGCCATATCACCACACCAACCTATTCCAAGGACTATAGGGAGGTTGTCACATCAAATCTACACATATGAAGGATTCTAGGGAGGCCATATAATACACATTAACCCATCCTTGAGATTATAGGGAGGTCTATAAAGAAGTTGGCATAAAGAAATAATACACATCAACAAGATATATCACAAACAAGGGAGAAAAACACACCAACACTTTCAACATTTATCCCATACACATTTATATATATATATAACATGGAATTTATAATATATATAATTGAAAAAACATGAACATTTAAACATAATTTTTAATGAAAATAAATATAATCCCTTCCTACTTTGGAAACCCAAAACCATAATTTTTGAATAAATAATTATAAAATCACCCTTACATTATAAGTTCTGAAAACACATATAAATAGATAGAAAGATATATATTTATACACACACACATATATATATTTATAAAATAAACTTAAATTGATAAAAATATATGTAACCCTTATAGAAGAATATCACAACATAGTAAAATAAATAGAACCCCATACTAATTTTGAAAATAGAGATACATTAAAAATAAATAAATATGGTATCACCCTTACTAAGATTTATCTTAAAATAAAACAACACAATTCTGAAAAAATAAATTTTTAAGTAAAAACCCTTACACCTAAATATTAAAACAAAATTTAAATAAATAAATTCCCTTGCATTAATTGCATAAAATTATCTTATGTTATTGCTTCTCACCATCACTAGACTGAGAATTGGTTTTCTAAATCAAATTTCTCATTATTTTAAGGTTTTTATATCTAAAACCTCCACTATTAATATAGTGGAATAAATAATTATTTAATTGGTTTATCTTTATATCGGATGTGATTCTATAATATTTCAAAACAATGACAAAATTAAGTTTGTGGAACAATCTTGGGTATAGATGTAGACAATGAAGCAAATTGATTCAAAACAACAATTTAAAAAGACCAAAATAGGATATCCAAATCAGTATCCAAACAAAAAATGGATCATAAACAAAAGGAAAATAGTATACAACGACCGTAGCACAAATAACTAATGACATTGTCAAAGAATAAATAAAAAATGATATGACAAATATAGAAAAAAATTGGAACCTACAAAGGAAAACACAAGCCTACCTCGCTAGGTTGAAGAAAATTTGAGACCCTCAAATCCATATCTTGATGTTTTCTTTGGAAAACCTAACTAAAACCGAACACCGGATGCTACACAATGTTCGAGCAATTGGAGGCATTGGGTTTGTGTGATTCGAGTGGGTTTTTGTGATTCGAGATTCGATTCACCTAGGAGGAGCGCCGACAGTGGGTGACTTCCATGGGAGGCTTCTAATACCATGATAGGTTTGCAACTGGTTAGTTTGTTTAAATATATTAGGACACTTTTATCAGTGTTGATAAAGAGTTTGTTTATTAGCAATTAAGTAATAATTGCCGATAAAGGTTTCTTTTATCAGTTCTTATTACTTAAGCACTGATAAAGTATTTATAATTATAATTATAAATATTTATATATATATATATATACTTAATAAATATATATACATATAAATATAGTAAATATATTCCTTATTTAAATATATTTATTATAATTTTATAATTATTTAAATATATAATTAATTATTTATAATTATATAAATATTTTTTTAAAATAATATTTATATCATTATATATATTTATATAATTATATATATAATAAATATATATAAATATAAATATAGTAAATATATTCATTATTTAAATAAATTTATTATAAATTTAATAATTATTTAAATATGTATAATTATTTATTTATAATTATATGAATATTTTTTTAAAAAATATTTATTTATTTATATTTATAAATATATAATTTTATAAATATAGTATGTACATTTATAAATATATTTATTTATAAATATTTTTAAAAAATATTTTTTTAACATTATTAATTAATATCTAATTTTACGTGCATGTATGTTAAGAATGAGTGAAATTGAATAAATTAAAAATAAGTACACTTTAAAAACATTGAAAAAATGGATAAATTTTGCGTGTGTGCATTATATATAAAAATTCATTAATTACATATATGTGAAACTAATATAACACACATTTCATCTATGTTAAATTGAAAAATCAAATGACATTCAATTATATGTCCATTGCTCTAATCAATTAGTTAGTATTTTTAATTTATATTAGTTTTTAATTATAAACCATTATTCACTAAATATATGACTATTTAATGTAAAGCCCATAAATATTTTGTAATATATAAATCATATTTTTTTACATTAATATATATCTATATATTTAATATATAATATTTATTAACATTATTAATAAACATCTAATTAATAAAATGTTTAATATTTTTCTCAATTTACTTGTTTTTAATTTTAATTTGTTTAATTTTCATTTTGCATATATCTATATATTTAATAAATACTATTTATTAGTATTTATAATTTATATATAGTATAATCAATTTATTCATTTTTATCAATAATTATTTAATTAATACAATTTGTAATTTTTTAATAAAATCATTTATTATTATTTTTATTTAATTATTTCATTTTATTTATTCGGACCTTTATCATTTCTAAAAAAGTGTTGATAAAGGATTTCTTTATGAGTGCAAAAAATATAGCACTGATAAAGGGCACCTTTTATGAGTGTTAAAAATAAAGTGCTGATAAATGATACCCTTTATCAGTGCTAAAAATAAAGCATTGATAAAGGTCCCATTTATCAGCACTAAAAAAAGCACTGATAAAGGGTTAAATTTATGATTGCTTTCTTCAGTGTTGATTAAGATGTCATTTATCAGTGCTTTTTTTTTTCTAGCATTGTTAAATACCAGCTCTGTTAAAGGCCTATTTTGTAGTAGTGAAGCATGCTTATCTTAATAATAAAGAATGAATAAAGAAATGAATGCTATCTAGTTACTTTTGTGTATTTGTTGTATGTATGACCGTTCATGAGCTTGTCCAAGGCCTGTGTATTTTTTGGATGTTTTGATTTGATTTATTGCATGAGTTTTCAATTATTCATTATTAAATTAAATATGATGGACTACGTGTTATCCCTCCCTCCATTATTATGTAGGACCCACATGTTTAAGGATATTTATGTAATACTACTTTAACAAATCCTTTGGTTCCCCTCACCTACATGTGATTCATAAATACATGTAATTAATGTAGTATACCAAGGCACATAGAGAATGTTCAAGATGCAAGCATTATTATTCCAACTTAGGCGATACATATGTGAATAGGTGGAATGCTATAACTCATGCCAAGACCGATAATAGGAGTTATTTTCCCAAGCTCAAAGGTCGACTTAATGTCCGCTCATTAAATCAACCATTAGATAAAGCTCATGAATGGGTCATTTATTTATTTATTTATGTCTATGAAATTATTTATTTTATGGATGTAAGGTTGTGATCACATAAATAAATGAATTAATGTGAAAATATGGAAATTAAATAAATAAATTATGTGTAAATGTTTCATACATCATGGTTAATTAATTAAATAACATCCACTTAATATTAACAAGACATGTAAATGATAAAACAAGATAAAAAGTTATGCATAATTAATTAAAATCACTCAAATAAATATTAAGTCATACTTGACCGTCAATTACTTGATTAGGAATGAAAGCCTTGAAATTAAGTGTTTGATCAACCGTTGTTGGGACACTTACTTTTAATGTGGAGTTCTTATGAAGGTTATGGGTTGACTTAACCATCTTACATTAATAGAATTAGTCCTTTCTAGACTTGATTTAACTTGGAGGCAAGTGTTGAGGAAACCCAAGTCATGAATTCAGGATAGGGGAGTCTACTCAATAGATCAAGGAGTTTCAAGACTACAGTTGGAAAAGACATGCCTACTAAAATACCTTCAAGTAGTTTGACCAACCCTTATTGGGGTTATGTGAAGGGGAATATGTATCCTTTCCACTATAAAGTCATTGCAACTATAAATTCCAAGTAAAATGGAGAGGGCTATTAGGACTTGATAAAATAGTGATAGATTTAATAAAAATTAATGATATCAAATTAATTTATTATTTATCACATGATTTGTAATCAAGAAAAGTACTAATAATATACTCTTTTAATTGTAGAATAAAATATAAATCTCATTATCCAATTATCCCAATGTTCAATATTGGGGAAATAAAAACTCCTCATTGATAGTTACTTCTAGGAGTGGTTTAGATGCCTTTGGGTTGTGCTATTCCATGAACAAAAATCTTATGCACTATAATCCTCAATGCCTGATCTTCCTACTAAAGAGGCGAGTAATGAAGAGTTCCTGGTCTATGAAAAAAATTTGAGCAACGCAATCGACATTAAATGTTTGATGCTTTCTTCCATGTCTAGTGAAATAATGAAGTCTCACAAAAACATGGATGTATATAGCATACTTGAGAAGCTCTATGGTATTTACCAAGATAGAGCTAGATAGGAAAAATTTGAGATATCCAAGGTGATCATTCAGAGAAATATTAGAGAGGGTTCCCCATCTAGGCCTCAAGTAGTCAAGCTCATTGGGTACATTAAGTTCCTAGAGGTTCTAGGGTTTAAAATCCCCAAAGTAATGGGAACCAATATCATTCTGTCATCACTCCCTCAGAGTTTCTGTAGTTTTGTTGTAAATTTTAATTTGAACAACATTGAGAATTCTCTACCAGATCTTCTTACTATCATTTTCAAAGTAGATAAGGATACAAAACATGAAAATCCTTACATCCTTATGGTGACCAAATCGAAAGGGAAATAGAATATATTTAGCCCCAAATATTCTTCAAACCCTTCTAATAAGAAGAATATCAAGGGGAAATCAAGGGAACATGATGTTTTCTATTTCAAATGTGGTAAGAAGGTCCACTAAAATAAAAATTGCACCCAACCAAAGAAGTAAGGAGAAGCTTCAGGCATGTTTTTTTATCAAGTCCAATTTATCTATTTCTAAAAATTAAGTATTAGATAAAACATGTGGTTATCTCTCTCACTCTCTCACACACACATATACATATATTCAAATATATGAACCAAGTAGATTAAAAAAGATTGACCAAGGGGAGGTAGATCTATGAGAATCCAATGGAGTTAAACTTACCATTGTAGTTATCGGTGACTACCACCTCATGTTGCCAACCAGAATGATCTTATTTTTAATGGATTTTTATTATATTCCTTTAGTTACCAAAAACATTATATTAGTATCCAAACTAGATAAAAATGGATTTATTTTCAAATTTAGAAATAAATATTTCTTCTTTTATAAAGATAAATTTTTATAGTAAGACACAATTAAATAATGATCTTTATGTGTTGTAATAAAAAAACCAAGTAATGACAATTGATAACAAAACACGTCACATGAATCACACCACTCCCAAATTTGGCATCACCATATTGGTCATATAAAAATAAATCACTTGACTAAACTACATCAAGATGGATATTTAGATTCTTTTAAACTAAAACCACTTGGTTTATATCATGCATGTTTACAAGGTAAAATTATTAATTCCCCATTTAGTGGGAAAGGTTAAAGGGATAAATAGATTCTTGAAGTAGTTAATACCAATGTGTGTGGACCATTTTCTATTGAATCAAGGGGTGAGTACTCATAATTCATAAATTTTACTGATGATTTTAGTTGATATGGATATGTCAACTTAATGAGGTATAATTTATATTCTTTTGATAAATTCAAGGAATTCAAGAATGAAGTAGAGAACCAACTTGGTAAGAAGATTAAGAAACTCGACTTAGATATCAGTACAAAATTTCTTAAACAAGACTTCATTGATTATTTACGGGAGTTTGGGATACTATCTCAACTCACTCCACTTTATACACCTCAGTGGAATGGTGTAAGAAAAATGAGGAATTAAACCTTGTTGGAAATGGTGAGATCAATAATGATTCATGAAAGTATTCCATTATGCTTTTGGGGATATGTGTTATAAATAGTAGCATAAATAATAAACCAAGTTCCAACTAAAGTGGAAGACGGTATACCATACCAATTATGGAATAGAAATAAACCCATTTTTTCATACTTACATGTGTGAGGTTGTGAAACATTTTTTAAGGAATTTTCAGGTAATAAACATTCACCCTAAGGCACAAAGTTCACCTTTATAGGATATCCTAAGGAAACAAGGGGATATTACCTATGTAAATCCTCAGAAAAAAGGTTACTGTGGAAATACATTCCATATTCCTTGAGAGAGAGCTCATATCTAAAAGTGATAGTGGGAGTGAGATTGAATTCGATGAATTTAAGGCTCAAGGTACATAAGAGTTGGTATAGGAACAGATTCCACAAATCCCAATGGAAGAAGAAACTATTTTGGAGACACAAGTACTGCATAGGATTATAAGAGAGGTTAGAGAACTAAAACATTATGGGTTTCTAATCATCAATTATGGTGAATAATTATTAGTTGATAATAATTATCCTCTAACCTATAAGGAAAAATTAGTGTCATAGATTTTTCCAAGTGGTAAGAATCCATGAATTTGGTTTCATTAAGAATTAGTGTGAGCCTTGTGTCTACAAATGGTTTAGTGGGAGTGCAGTAATTTTCTTAATAGTATATTTTGATGACATATTACTCATTGGGAACAAAATACCAGTATTATTGTATATTAATGAGTGGTTTAATAAATGATTCTATATAAAGGACTTGGGAGAGGAACATATATTCTTGGGATCAATATCTATCATGATATATCCAAGAGGCTGCTCAGCCTAATTCAAAGTATATACATTTACAAGATACTAAAGAGATTCAGTATAGAATAATATAAGAGGGGATTATCTCCATCATCACATGGAATTAATATTTTTAGGAAGATGTGTCCTCAGACACATGAGGAAATAAATAGAATTGAAAGGATTCCATATTCATCATCGATTGGGTCAGCCATATATGTTATGCTATTTACTAGGATATATGTTTCCTACGTATTAAGTTCCATAGGAATATATCAAGATGATCCAGGTGACCGTCATTGGATGAAAGTTAGGAACGAACTTAAGTATCTAAGGCATACTAAGGATATATTCCTGGTTTATGGAGGATATGAGGAACAAGTCATCAGAGGATATGTAGATGCTAGTTTCTAAACCGATCAAGATGACATGAAGTCACAAATGGGATACATCTTCACTTTGAATGGAGGTGTTGTGAGATAGAATATCTCAAAGAAGGATATGGTCACAGATTCTATAGTAGAGTCTGAGTATAATGCATATTACGAGGAAGATAAAGAATCAATATGGATGCAAAACTTCTTCCAAGAGCTTGACATGATACCTAGCAGTAAATATCCTATCATGATCTACTGTGATAATACTATAGTGACGGATCTTGCAAAAGAGACAAGGTCACATCTGCAGATGAAGCACATAATTTAAAAGTATTATCTCTTTATGGTTTTTTCTTAGAGAGGTGAGGTTACAGTGATTAGTATTTCCACAGAAGACAACATGAAGGACCCCCCATTGACTAAATATTTGACCCATTAGAAAAATAATTATCATGTGAGGTCTAGTAAACTGAAAGTCATAGGCAGTTGGCTCTAGTCCAAGTGGGTTTTTTTAGAGTTGGCATCTGAGGACCAATATTTTGTACTTTTATTACATGTATATTTGATATATTGAATATTAATTAAACAAATTATTATATATTGTTCATTGTTTTGCATGGATTTAATGTAATAATGTCCTTGAGTATTTTTCTCATTGATATGGTCATATTTGTTCCTCACTATGATAAGAACCTTGAAATTCTATTACAATATTCTAAATATAGTTCTATGGTTAGATAATTTACTATGATGAGACACATTGTATTTATACTATTAGGTGTGAGTACTCATAAGTGGATGAAGCTTCTTCTCATGAAGTTTTCACTTGGTAATCTCCAATAAGGGAGACTATGAGAACAAACCTGCCATTAATAATTCTTCATGTTTTGGTGTCATCAGATATTCCTATCTGTGAGTGTGTGTAATGGTCCTTAAACTTTAATATTATAATTAATGCATGTTATTACTCACACACTTAGATTTTATAATGAAAAACATGATGACATATGTTCATGATGAGGTAGGGTACGTTGGGTGTTCCATGATTGACATGTACTTAATGGATAAGTCAAGGATTGATTTTTTCACTTCTATCTTTATGGAAGATGATATCTCAAACCTTTTATTGGAATAAAAACATCATCCTAAATTCCATGTTCAGAGTGTAACAACATGTTTATTCAGATAGTCAAAGAAATATGTATCAAGCATATAGGTCGATGACACAGATGTGAAACTAGTTGGATGAGATATTGTGACAAAGGTATTATATAAAACATTGAGTGTTCATATGTGGTTTTCATCATTATGACATTAATTTATTTATAATGGGTGCCTTGACCCATTACTAGAATGTAATCTTAGAGTTTAGGCAAGCTCACCTAATGCCAATGAGAAATAATCCCAGAGGGTCACACACTAAGTGTTTTCATTTATCTTGATTAAATTATATTCAAATTTAATTAATGGAATAAATATTATTCTCAAGACCAAGGAATAATTTTATTCAAGTTTTTTTGATCACATAAATTAAATAAATATTTATTCACCAGATTGTGTATAAAATATGTTTATTTATTTTATTAAATATTTAATAAATATTTATTTACTGGTTTGTGAATAAATATTTATTTAAGTGAATAAATTTTTTTATTTGGGTATTCAATAAATGCTATAGGAGCTTAAATAGAATAAGACCAATTCTGATGAAAAATATTAATTAACAAGTTGGTTAAATAATATTTTTTATTGTACAAGTTGGAACACAACATAAAATAATAATATTATTATTTAATTATGCGGTGTGGGGTTTATTAAAGGTTATTATATTATTTAATGTCCAATAAATAATAAATAATTATTTTAACCTAAACCCTAGATCTATAAATATACGGCTATGTCTATTGTGTAGAGTATTGATTGGTGAAATTGAAATAGAGAATTATTGTGCACAATAAACTCTCTCTTGACTCATCCTTTTACCCCCTCTTAAGAATGAGAAATTCAAGAGAGATTTATTCAAGTCCAAAGAACGAGTGATCAAAAATGAACAAATCAAGACATTAGATTCACCACACTAGCACCTAGAGATAAATTGGTGTTTCTTGGTGATCATAGGAGCACATGTAGATCACTGCTAGAGAGAATCTATCCATGTATCCTCACAATGAAATGAATACAATCTGACACATACATTTTTCATGAATTTTTTTTAAAAAAATTCAATCAACTTATAATTATTTTTAATATAAATACCCATAAATTTTAATGTTTTATTAAATATTGGGTAATTTGAAATTCAGAATTGAAATTTTCCTAAAAGAATAAATTAATCAGAAGTTTAAATAGGGAGTTTATTTTCTACATTCTGTTGAATTTGTGTTTATATTTTTTTGGAGTTGTGTAAAAAAAAAGGCCAACTGGAGGCCAACACTCAACTGAAGGCTCACAAGACACATAGGCAGGCCCACAAGGGGAACCTATCCAAGTAGGCCATGGGAGGGCCAACCTTAGTGACAAGATGCATGGGGGAATCAAGCTAGTGTGGTGGCCTGTGGGGGGATCAAGCCCAAGGGGATCATAGCTGGGCCGTAAACCCAAAGCACTGAAATTTGTTGGTGAAACCCATGAAGTGATAAGAGGAAGGATTCACCAACACGAGGTAGTGAACGAAGATGGGTGGGAGTCCATCCTCCCCCATGCGACTTCATTATGGTGGGGGAGTGGGCCCTTGATATTTAAACCATCACGCCCATTGTAGCACATTTCAATGTGGGACTAATTTTTAAGAGGGTTTTAACAAAAATGATGTCTTCTTTCCTATTTTACACACACCTCATCCTCAAACATTTTATGCCACCCACCTCCACCACACTGCCACCAATTTTCCTCACCGGTTGTCACCTGTGTTTATTAGAGACACTATGGTTTCCCCCTAGAGCTCAAGCCTCTGGTCACTACCACCAAATAGGAAAACCTATGATCACCTTTTCACTATCGAACAAGCACCATGAATCCTTTTTGAGGTTTCTTCCATCCACTTCAAAGTCTGGAAGAAGGAAGCTTCGCTACCATCGACTATGGATCATGCTAATCACCCTTGCACCCCAAAAATTCTGTTGTTACCAATGGTGGATCGTGAGACACTGTTGATGCAAAAAATGTCTCCCGAGTCACCATTGATGCCAATAGTGTCTCCCAAGTCACCGTTGATGCCAAAGGTAACTCCGAGTCACTGTTGATGCCAATGGTGGATCGAGCCACTATTGATGCCAATTGTGAATCCTGAGTCACCGTTTATGCCATGTAACGACCCGAACATTCATGAATAAAATTCCCTTTCTTTTATTTAATTAAATTTCTTATGGATATAGAAAACACATACACTATTTATTATTATTATTATTGGGTTTAAATGACCGTTAAGCATCGCTACCATTGATAATATAGCCGTTGAACAGTGATCACACGACTAATATAAATTTAATGTTTTTAAAAATAATCCTTTCGACACAAACAAAGGAGAGGATGGCCTCATCTAGTAGACTCGGGCAATACAAAGCTCATTTGTTAGATCTCAGAAAGGAGGTAGCATCATTGGGATTCGATCTTGAATAAGCCCAATTCGATCTTAAACATGTTAATCTTGAACAGAATCTCCTACGAGAGAAGTTTAAGTTAATATATATTACCACCCAGGCGATGTTATCTGAGCCGCCCCAAGAGTCGGTCACCATCGCACACCTTAACCTTATGTCTTATGTGAGTGTTAGAAGGGGTTATGTAATAAGGAATTAGTTACTTATTGTGTAACCCATTTTTATAAATAAAAGTCTTATTCCATCAATTCCTTTATGAGAATAGTTTTTCTTAAAAATATAATTGATTAGATAAATTGATTTTTTAGGTAAAATGTTACTTTTTAGAAATATATAAATTATTATATTAAACTGAGATTTTATTAATATTGTTATTATAATAGTGTTATAAGAACACTCCTTTCAATTATAAGTGATGATTATATTTATTCCTTATTATTTTTACTCTATAAATGATAAGTATTCAGTTTGATAAGAATTATATTTTCATACAGTAAAACTAAAATTGTATTTTTAATTAAATAATTTATTTTGATGAATTAATGATTTTTTGGAATAAATAATATTTTAATAAAATATTATTGTTTTATAATTTTTATTAAATATAAATAATCATATATTTTTTATGAATTCAAATTTAACTTTTATTAACATTTGGAAACTATTTTTTTCAAAACCCGACAATTTTTAATAAATAAAAATTTTTATTCTAAAAGTGAAAATTCACATATTTATAAATTTTTTTAGATAAAATTAATATTATTTTTGGAATCAGGACTTTGAAATTATCCAATGTTGAATTTTTCATAATTTTCTGAGACAATCGAATTTTTGGGTAAAAATTAAATACTGTACAAATATATAATGTGTTTTATGACATCATAATGACCCAATAGTGATGTAATAAAATAATATAAAAGGTATATTCGAACAATATATGTTTTACCTTTAAAATAATTTGATTTTATATTTTTTTGATTAATTTTTTAATGCCTTAGTGGACTCTCCAAGACTTATAAAATATTTTAACATTTTAAAATGATTTCCTTGAGAGTGCGACTCACTTCCACATAATCCAGCCTAATATTTTAATAAATTAGGTATTTTGATTTATAAAATAATGATTTACACTCCCCTTTGTAAAAAACCATGGTCAAAAACCATTGTAAGGTTTGTGATTTTGAATATTTAATTATATAGATTCCAAAACCTAAGTTTGTGAAATATTAAAGAATTCCCCTCTCATTTCCTATATAAACCCACTCAAGATCCCACTTCTCTTCAATAAAAATATTTGGATCAAGTACATACTCTTCCCTAATCTCTCTATAATCCTCACAAGGTGCCCCAAGCTCTCAAGAATCCCCTCCTCAAGCTCTTGAAGTCACACACTCAAGTAAGAGATTCCTTCCTTTCTCATTTTTATCCAAGTTTATTTCTATTGAAATTCCCTTTTACTTTCAATTAAAAATGTTGGGGTATGATTTATAACCTCAGACATACTTCCCTCCTTATATTTTAATGATGATATAACACTTTATCTCTCTTTAATTCCTTTTGTATACACCCATTACCATGCCAAAATTTCATAATGGATTTCTCTCTTCTTATTTCCATTCAAGTATTTATCTCATATTATGCATCTAAATTCCATTTAATATGTTGGGATATTATTTTGAATAATAAACTTACTATATATTTCATGTATAAATTATGATATACCCATTTCTCTCTCATTAACTCAACCTTTTAATTTCCATATGACGACGTTATGATGTAGAAATTGCACCACGTTTTTCCAAGCCAAAATCATTATGTAGTGAATACCATACCCATTTCTTTATTAAGGGTATTCACCATTATGAACATATACATATTTAATGGTACTTAAATATATTTATTCCACATTTCTTAATCATTAATTAACTTATTATGTTTAATGATTCCATGTTATATGATTCATGTGGCACACTTATGCATGACATGAAATGTTTATAAAGGGTGCACCCTGATAGCACTCCAATGCATTGGGTAATGTTGAGTACCATGATACACCATGTGCAATGAAGATTTACTCATTATAATTCATGTGAAATGAGGGTTTACTCATTCTAATTCATGTTCAATGAGGGTTTACTCATGCTAATCCATGTGCAATGTGCCTTGGCTCATGCCAATATCATGTTGTATGTCGTTGCCACATTTCCATGTTATGATAATCATGATATATCATGACTTTATGTTCATGTTTTTCTTGTTCTCAATTGATATTTCTATTTCATAACATGTATTTTATTCTTCATATTATGCCTTGTTTACTCCCTTACTGGGATTTATAGCTCACCCTTTTCTTATGTATGTCCTTAGGTTATCCCATGCAATGGTAAGTACGAAGGAATGTTGTGGTCATGTTAATGAAGTTTTCAATAAAGATTTTGTATTTTATGTCTTAAGTTTTCATGTAATGTTTCTAATTTCCCAAGACACTAGACCTATTGATCCTAGAAGTTGTCTTAAGTTCAAGTTTATGTGATAAATCGTGTTTAAATATATAATAAAGAGTAGGGTTGTTATATTCCAATAGTGGATTAAGACAACATTGATGCAAACAATGACTCATGATTCACTGTTGATGAAAACAGTGACTCGTAAGTCACCATTGATTCCATTGGAATCTAAAAAAATAAGCATCCCCACATCATCATCCACTCAACTCCACTGCTTACAACTTCATCCTCAACACTCACCCCTGCCGCACTAACCAGAATCCTTTATGGATGTGACTATTGGAGATAATATTCAAGATATCTTCAATTATACTCACCTGATACCACCCTAGATTACCTTGAGGCATTTATCCGACCTTCATGAGCCCATATCAATGCTTCCTATGGACATTTTGAAGGTTAGAAAAAGGAGGAACCTACGTCGGTGGATTCCATTCACTGCATGCCAAGGCTCAGGTGCACCATGATCACTACCTCGCCACCATACACTTGTTTCACCATGAATGAAGGGGTGCTATCATATGATCATATAAGGAAGAGGATGAGAAGAATAACCCTCTACCATGTGGATTTCCATTAATGCCACCATGCAGGGACTTTCATCATTCTGTTCATGGTTCAATATTAAACACCCAAGAGATTTGGATGTTTCCTCAACTCAAGGCGCACGACTCAGAGGAATTTAAAATATAAAAAAGAGATACATGCATATCTTTCCAATTTAGGATAGATTTGAAGATGACCAAAGGTAGTCCTCATTGACTATAAAAGGAGGAGACAACCCATAATAAAGAGGTGGTTCCAAGAACCCAAAGGAAGAAACACCTGCTGCTGCTATAATAACTCTATTTTTACTGTTTTATTTTCTTTATGCTTCTATTATGTATTATGCCTTGTCTACCTCCATTATTTCCTTTTTAATGGATGATCATATTGTTTCTATGATTGGGTAAAGTGGAGGTGACCCAATTTTAATGTTGAATCCTTAGTTCTATAAAATTATTCTCTCTCTTTTGGTTTATTAAAAGGTTTTCAATTTATGAACTCAGAGCTTTAATGGGATGCTATTGTGTTTTGTTTCAAATATGGAAATTATTAAAATTACATTGATTAAATAATTTTATTCTCCATCATCATGGTATTAGATCACACCGATTGGGTGATCCAGTGTTAGGTAGAGATGTTATTAGTGATTTCTAAACATTTGGTTAAGACACAGTGGGATAATATAAGCAATTAGGGTACTCAATTCTTGATTTAGAATTTCCTAGGTGATCTAGGGGAGACATATTGTTCCTTTCACAATTGAAAGGATAATTTTTAAACCACGGAAATTGGGAGGAATATTCTCACTATTAACTAATTTTTAATCAAGAGTAGAAAAGGATAAATAATTATTTATCTATTCATTAAACTAATTAACGAAAACAAAAAATCAATTTCAAAGGGGCCATGATAACATTACATAAGGGAAACCAACCATAAAACTCAGTCATTATTCTCTAAATTTATTTTTTACAAACCAAGTCCCTAGATTCTTAGTCATTCAATTTTTTTTAATTTACATTTTCATCAATGATATATTGATTCAAAACAACACTCTTGGGAGATAACGTAGGTTATACCTACTACTACACCCTTAGGGGGAAAAATAGATTTTACCCTACCCCACAACTGGGTGGTGTCAAAACTTAGCACCATTTTTGGGGAGTAAGTGTTAAATCAACCCATTACTTGCATGACTAGGACCTCTAATGAGGAAATATTAGATCTTGGCCCTGAGATAGAGAGAACCATACTATCCAGGATTAGGGATATTAACCTAGAGAACCATTTTGAACAAATAAAATTATAAGACTCAAGTGACACATAAAGTGCTCACTTTGAGACAAAAATCATGGTACTTAACCAACAATATACCCTAAGGGAACTTTGTGCCCCACAATTTTCCAATCAAAATAATCAACTGACCATTCTTGTACAAAAAAATGATTTTGAATTGTAAGTCAATATGATTCTTGTGTTACCCAATTTTCATGGCCTTATCAAAGAAGACCTGAATTTTCATATCTAGGAGTTAATCTATGTATGTTAAAGCTTCAAGCTAAGATGAGTGGAGGAGGAACAAGTCATGTGAAGGGAATTACCTTTTTCCCTGGAAGGAGCTGCTAAAGAATGGTTGTAAAACTTAAAACCTAGAGAGATCCATGACTGGGATGATCTCTAAAGGAGTTTCATATAGATATTCTTCCCAACATCCCAAAGCACTGTAATAATAAAGGATATCTATGCCATAAAACAATCTACTGGAGAGACCCTCTAAGAATACTGGGAAAGATTCAAAAAGCTGTGTGTAAGATGTCCTCACCAAGATATGAAAGATCATCAATTTATAGTCTTCTTCTACCAAGGGTTGTTGGAAAATGAGGGAAACCTATTGAATGCATAATCTAGAGGATCCTTGATTGATAAATCACTCGTGTAATCTAGGATCCTAATTGAGAAGATTGATCAAAATTCCCAATAGTTTGGAACAATAGGTATAACCACTAGAGAAATCTATGAGGTAAAAGCTTCTGACTCATCACTATTTCTAAAAACTAGATTGAAAGAATTAACAATCCTTGTAAGGTAAATGGAAGTAAAACAAGTGAATGAAAAAACTAACCTGACTTATTTATGTGGTTTATATTCATCACCCCATAACTTCACTAATTATTGTGCAGAAGTGCATGGTATGAAAGATGTGAAACTACATTGAAACCAAGAAAGTTTCAATAGAACCAACCATGTCATTAAGGGAAATCCCAGAAGGGATATGAGGGTCAAAAATTTAGACCTGTCCCTCTTTCCAACAACAATTCTATAATCCAACCCCTTTCCAACATCCATACAAGCAACAATACCAACAATAAGCCCACCAAACACCACCTTTTCAAAAAACTCCTATGGGAAACCTTCATTTAGTGCACCACCAATGTAATGAAGGAAAAGAATTAAGATGAAGGAGATGAAAAATATAGTAAAATATTTATAAACTAAATTTAATAATCTCATGGACTTGTTGTCCAAAAACCTAGGAAAACTCCCAGATTAGACAATCCTAAACCCAAAAGAATGTGTAAAAATGACCATCACAAGGATTAAAAAAGATATCTAGCCACCAAAACCTAAGGAAACCAAATATGAATCATAATAAGTTGAAAATATAAATTATGTAAATTTTGGATAGATTATAGAAGAAAAATCCCCTCCACATACATAAGAGGAAAAAAAGGAAGAGAAAAAAACCCAATACAAGATATTGGAAGGAAAGGCCAGAAACTCAATTTTAAAAACAAAAAGGGATAAGAAATAAATCACCCTTACATTATATAAAATATTTAAATAATAAAATAATATTTAGAAATATAAAATTCAAAAATAAATCCAAGAGAAATTTTAAAAAGTTGAAATAAATATACCCCTCTTGGAATCCATAAGGAAAATTACCAAATATTCCAAATTACTCAAAGAAATTTGTACCAAGAAAAATAGATTGGATGGGGATGAAAGAATCAAACTCGAGATAAGTATTTTAGCAATGATCACACCACCATCACCCAAAAAATGTCAATACCCAAGGACATTCACTATTCCTTATACCATTGGTTCTTTAAAATTTATTGATTCCTTTTGTGATCTTAGTGCTTCCATTAATGTCACATCCAACTTAATATTTTCATCCTTGAAAATAGGTAATATGAAACTCAATAGAGTGGTTTTACAACTAGAAAATAGTTCTATTATCTTCCCAGCTAGAGTTTTGGAGGATGTTCCAGTGGGATTGGAAGGACTGGTTTTTCTAACATATTTCTATGTACTGAAAATGGAGGAAGATAAACCACCAGGGAATTCACCCATTATATTAGAAAGACCATTCTTGAAGATGTCCAAGACGATCATTAATGTACATGAAAGAACCCTCATAATAGAGTTGGGATACATTAAGGTATACTTCAATGTTCATGACTCAAAGAGGAACCCTTCCAACAGTTAGTCACTCTTTGAAATTACCCATGAAGAAGGTAATGATCCCATGGAAGAATCATGTATGATTAGAGAATTTTTAGCCTTGGGAGATCACCTTTCTACTTAAAACACTAAGTAATAGGTAAATACTCTAAAAAATGAAATTTCTACTCAATAAATAACATCTTAATTTTTTTATAATTTGTTAGAGGAACCTAATATGATACCCTATGATAAGAAAATTAAATATTTTTAAGTAGGAAATTTAAATTTACTCTCATATATAGAACAAACTCCAATACTATAACTAAAACCTCTCCCTTGTGTCTTAAAATGTGTGTATCTCATGGAAGGAGAAAAATTTCCAATGATCATTGCTAACAACCTATCCCAAGACCAATAAAAAATTCAGATTGACATTTTTAAAATAAACATTCAAGAAATAGGGTGGATCCTTGGAAACATACCTAGAATTAACCCCAAGTTATGTTCCCATATAATTTTTCCAGATAGACTCTAGAACTTTTAGGAAACCCTAGAGGAGACTCAACCCAACCATCATAGAAGTTGGAAAAAAATAAATTGCAAAACTGTTGGCAGTCAAAAAAATATACCCAATCTATGACTCACAATGGGTCAACCCCATTCATGGGGTTCCCAATAAAACCAGTCTAAAAATAGTGAACAATGAGAACAATGAATTAATCCCCATAAGAGTCCAAAATAGTTGGAGGTTATGCATTGACTATAGAAAAAGGAATCAAGTTATCCAAAAAGATCACTTCCGCATTTCCTTTATAGAACAAATTCTAGAAAGGTTGGTTGGTAGGATACATTACTATTTATTGGATGGATTCTTTAGTTATTTTTAGTTATCTATTTCACCATAATACTAGGAGAAAACAACATTAACATGCCCTTTCATGACTTTTTCTAACAAGTGGATGCCTTTCGACTTATGCAATGCTCTAGGCACATTCCAGTGGTGTATGATAAGTATTTTTATAGATCACATAGAGGACTGCCTAGAGGTATTCCTAGATGAATTTACTATTTTTTGAAATATTTTTTGATCACTTCTTAGGGAACTTGGAAAATGTTTTGAAAATTTTCATAGAGAAACACCTTATTCTGAACTTTGAGAAGTGTCACTTTATGGTTGAAAAAGGAATAGTGTTGGGTCTTACCATTTCACAAAAAGACATTGAGGTGGATAAGTATAAATTTTAAGTAATCAATTCTTTACTCTATCCCAACTATGTTAGGCATATTTTATCATTCCTGGTCCATGTGTGGTTCTATTGAAGATTCATCCATAACTTTAGTAATATTTATCTACCCCTTTCATGGTTACTTTTAAAAGAATATAACTTTGTTTTTAATGATATGTCTAGGGACGAATTTGATGAGTTGAAGGAAAAATTGACAACTATACCAATTATGCAACCCCATATTGGCATCACCCATTTAAGTTGTTGTGTGATTCCTTTAACCAAGATGTGGGAGAAATCCTCTCCCAAAGGATTGAAATAATACCACAAGTCATAATATATGTCTTAAGAACCTTTTATGAAACTCGGATAAATTAAACAACCACTAAGAAAGAATTCCTTTCTATTGTATTCGCATTGTAAAAATGTAGATTATATTTACTGGGAACAAAAGTAATTGTATTTTTTGACCATGCAACACTTAGGTACTTACTAAAGAAGGATGATTCTAAAACAATGTTGGTGAGATGGATACTACTCTTTCAAGAATTTAACCTGGAGATCAAGGACAATAAGTAAGCTAAAAACTAAGTATCACGTCACCTCAACAGACTCTTGAACACTGCTAAAACAAAAATTCTAGAATTGAGCCCGCTCAATAATCAAATACACAGGGAGAAAATCTACACAATGGAAGGTGAAGTGCCATGGTATGATGATTTAATAAATTATTTGTCCACCTCTTAGGTACCTTCTCACCTTAATTATCATCAAAATAATAAACTTAAGGTAGAATATAGATTCTATATTTTGGAAGATCATTTATTGTGAGAAATATGTAATGATAAAGTCATAAGGAGGTGTGTACTAGTAAGTGAAAAATAATATGTGTTCCAATTTTGTCATAAATTTTCATGTGGATACCACTTAGAACCTTATAGAATGAACAAAAAAGTTCTAGAATCCAGAATTTATTGACTAAAATTATTTAAAGATGCTCATGAATTTTTTTAAATATGTGATAAGTGTAAATATTATGAAAATATTTCAAAAATATAGGAGATTACTCAAAAACCAGTCATTTTTTGTGAAATCCTTGAAGTATGGGTAATTGATTTTATGAGACCCTTTCCTAGGTATTTTGTGAATTCTTACATTTTTATTTCTATGGATTATGTCTCTAGATGGGTGGATGCTAAGACCACCAAAAATGATGATGATAAGGATGTTTTTTATTTTGTTAGAATTAACATATTTTGTAGTTTTATAGTTCCAAGGTCCATTATCATTAACCAAGGAACTCATTTTTTCAATAGGATGATGGTGGCTATGCTTAAAAAGTATGCGGTGCACCACAAGACATATACACCTTATCATCCTAAAAAAATGTCCAAGATGAAGTGTTCAATTAGGAAATCAAAGGTATTTTATAGAAAATGATTAAACCTAATCAGAAGTATTAGATCCAAATACTTGAAGACACCTTATAGGAATACCAGACAGTTTACAAGACAACTATAGGTATTAGCCCCTATAGGATGGTTTATGGAAAAATTTATCATCTACCAGTGGAATTGGAGGACTAAGCCTATTGGTCTATAAGAAAAATGAATTTAGATTTAGTGAGTGCTGGGAAAGATAGAAAACTCCAGCTGCTAGAATTAGAGGAAATAAGAAGAGAGGATTTTAAAAAATCAAGAATTTATAAGGTGAGATCCAAAGTGGAACATTACAAACTGATCCAGAAAAAGACCATCCAAACTAGAGACTAATTCATACTCTACAATTCTAGACTAAAGTTAATTATAGGTAAGCTTCATTATAGGTTGGAAAGACCTTTTATAGTTATTAATGTATATACCTTCAGTTCTATTTAGATTAAGAGATAATAGTAAGGAAAACCATTCATTTTCGATGGGCATAGGCTGAAAAAGTTCCATGGGGATTTACCTTAAGAACCGATGGAGTAAGCTAGACTTCTCCAACCCATGTACGATTTCCTTCCCATGAGGTTAGGTCCAGCCAATGACATTAACTAAAGGTTTTTCTGTGAGGAAACCTGAGTTTTACTATTTTTCCTAGGAGTTAGGATTAGTTCACCTCTTCCCTTATTCTTTTGAGATTTAATGGAATAATTCTTACACAAGTGTGAGTTTTTTTACAAGAACACCATGAATTAAGTCAATAGGGAACCCCATGAACTGAGAATGTAGTTGAAGCTATATGGGAATATGGAGTTTATTCTATCATTCTTTGTAACATCCCATTACAGATCTGATAGGTATGCCTTTAAAATTATTGTGGATTTTCATTTTCTTTGTCTACGTAGGGTTGAGAATGAATTTAGAGGATACCTATAATGGTGAATTCAAAGATTTTTTGGACTCTCATCTTTAACTGTTGTTTTTTGTGGGCTTCCAGAGGGTTAAATGTCATGTAACTGAGTTACATGATATGTGATGGTTTATGGAGGCAAGTTGTTAAAGGATTAACACTATGAAGGTTACACATAGTGACTATCCATTACACATCATGAGTTATTTAATGATTTTTTTTAATTTTAGGTGACACATTTTTCATTGGTTTTAGATATTAACTATTCCATGACATGAAAGGGTATTACACATCATGTAATACCCCGACTTCATTTTTTTAAATGAGAAGCCCGATAGAGATATCTTTTCTCATATGTTCTAGTTTCTTCTCACTCAACCTAAATCCTTCCCCGAGAAATCTTGAAGCCCTCCAACCCTCCAAGATCCTTTGTTTTGACATTCAATCATCATTTCTCTTGTGGTGTGATTCTTGGGTAAGTATTATTATTATTTCTTTGTCTTTATATATTTCTAGTCCTTTGTTATTTCAATAGATCATCCTGAAATTGATGGATCTATTCTTCATGATATTGGATATCATCTCTAGGTTGAGTTTCAAGGTTTTCTACACCTCTGTTCTCATTGACAGGTGTTATTGAGAGTGTTGAGTTTCGAGAAAAGATAGGTGATTCCGTCCTATTTAGCAAAATTGATTAACTTTTAATTTCTTGATTTATTTCAACCTATTATTTAAATTAAATTTATTAAACAAGATTTCAATTGATTTAATAAAATCCAATTCTAGTGAATTGGGAGATTTGAAATGGTTTTGGCATGAGAATTGAGAAAACCCCCAATTATATTGAATTGGGGTATGTTTATGTAAATCAGTTGATTTAAATTGTTTAATGTAAATTGTAATTTTGATGGAAATTATTTCAATTAAAATTTTGAATTTAATTGTGGAAATGAATTGTGAAATTGATGGAATTGGTTTTGAATGGACTTCAAACTTGTTAAAATGGATTAAAATGTTTTGATAGAAACCCAATAGTTTTATCTTATTAAGGTGGAATGTTTTTGATTAAAACCCATTTTGGATTTAAATATAAAATTGGCATTGAAATAGAAGAATTTTATTTAATTTTATTTTAAGATTCCTTAAAATAAATTGTCCATCCTTGATTGTGCAATATCACATGCAAGCCTTAGGTATTTGTTGAGTTATTTGGGAACACTATACGCTATTAAAATGTTCTAAAACATACATTAAGTGGGTCACATCCCCAATGGTATGGTTATGAGTTACCTTTATCTAGTTTTATTACTGAGATCACCTAGAGAGTGCAAAGTCCTATAGCTAGAATATTATCATACCTATTTGGTATATGACCATGTTGCTCACTTGTTATTTATATTTAAGATATAAATGTATGTCAATGTTGTAAAACTTATTTACATGACTTTTGTATTTATATAAACTATTTTATGTAACTATTTTATTTAATATATTGTTTTAGAAATACTCCATCACTTGTAAAGACTTTTCTTAAAGTATTTTTCCATCATTTGAACTGTATAACATGATTTGTTTAAATATTCTTTGAAAATTCCAAACCTGTTTATTTTAAAAATTGATATCATTCCTTTGGTTAATCTATTTTTTGAATATGTTATGGAATCCTTTGTGAGACCCTACTAGGATTTTTAGATTACACCATACTTGTACCTTTAGGTGTTTGTAGATTATCTCATTCTAGTTTCGATTAAGGGGAAAAGATCTCTTGGAGGTGGATCAAGATATTAAACCTTCGAAGTGGTGAGTTGTGTCCTTAGGGACTTGGTTTATAGTATTTTGGGATTGTTTATACCATGTTTTATTTTGGTACTTCACTCCCAATGGATCTTCTTTTATTATGCATACTGACTTGTTTATTTTTTACTTCTGCAATGCTTGTGGAAAAACTACTCCCACTTTCAATTGTATGATGCCAGGTGTTAGTTGCCGACCCGTGGAGATCAGGAACAAACTTTGGTATATATCAAGGCTGGCTTAGTTATCAGGTTACTAGGGTACCTGGGTTCATGACATTCTTGATGTTTTCAACTTCCTCTATGTTTAGAAAATCCATGTGAGCTGTAATTTCTAGCATCTATGTTAAACTAAAAAATTGCATACCCACACTTTAATTTATGCTATATTTTACCTATTTATGAGACATTAGTTCTTAGGATCCATGTGATATAATGTTTTATAATTCAATTTTAGTAAAATTGAATGAGGAAAATGGGAAATTAAATGATTAAAGTGAAACATGAATATTAAAATAAGGACTCATGATTTGAGGGAATTTGATGATTCACATAAATGAAATTTCCCAAAACATTTTTCATGATTTGAATATATTAAATTCATGTTAATTGATTTTTTATTATCCTTGAGTGATTTTTCAATATCATTTTTTCATTCTAGAGAGGATTTATAGACCAAGTGCTTCCTATTTAATCTTGAGCATATTTCTTGAGTAATCTAGGGACATATCACTAACCAAAACTTTCATTTTAACATATCAAAGTTATGACTATGAAAAAACACATTTAAAATGATTGATACATATTTTGAAAATACCTTATACTTAAAAAAAACCTTTACATTAATCCTTATTTAAACCATAGAAACCATGAATGAACTTGTTAGTAATGAGCCATGTTTTAATCCATTTTCATCCATTCCTACCCTCCTCTTAGTAAATGCCTGATATTTTAAAGTTGAAGTTTGGGGTCAAGGAAGTCATGGTAGAAGGGATAAAATTAATTTTAAGTAAGAAGTGTGGGGGTTCTACTATGGATAATAAGAAATGTCATTTGATTTATTAATTATACTCATTATTATTTTCCCCTCTTGATAAAAAATAGAAAATGAAAAAAATAACAAACAAAAAATATGAACAGAATGGGTTGTGATTTGGAAAAACCAAAAATCACCATTACTAGACCTATTATTTTTATCATATGTGGTCAGGTGGTGGATGTGAGGTTTACTATAATCGTAACTTTGAAAAAAATTAAAAAATGAAAAGGTTCTTTGAAAAATAAATAAAATGTATAAAAATAGAGAAAATTATAAGAGGGTTCATGAATCATTCATTATGCTATATTTTGATCATAGCCTTTACTATGAGATTTTGGGAAAGTAGGATTTGTTATAATTTAAAGGGGATGATTTTATGAAACTTTTACTTTTAATATAATGCTTTATAATTTAAGAGACAAACCTCCTCTTTGAGCCTTAATTTTTAAATATCAATTCCTACCAACATGAAGCCTTCGATAAATTTGAACCTTAATTGCAAGACATCATTATTTCATGCGTATTTTGTCTTTAAAAATTGGAGAAAGCAGTTCCTTTACAAGCCTGTAGATACGAAGTATTTTATCATGATATGATCTTAACTTCACTTGAATTGTATCATGAGTGATGAGAGAAAAGATTCAAAAGTGAGGTAAATAATGATTTGGAATGTTTAATAATAATGAATTGAGGAACCTGAATAAATGAGAAGAGAATTTTCTATCAATTTTAAAATGGAAAAAGTAAAATGCATGATTTTATTTTTTCTTTAAAAAATGAGAAATTAAATTGATATTTTATGTGTATTTTTTGAAAATTTGATTTTTCATTGAAAACTATTTGATTTTGTTACTTTGATTTTTGAATATTGGTAACATTGAGGCCTTCTATGTTCCTTGTTGAAATTTAATGATTGAGGATAATCATAGTGTAAGTGTTGGGTAATTTGATGCATAAAAATTTCATGATTTTTTTTAAAGTTTTTCAATGAAATTATAATGATTTTTAATGTAAATACCCATAAATTGAAATGTTTTATTAAATATTGGTTAATTTGAAATGTGGAATTGAAATTTTCTTAAAAGAATGAATTAATTTAGAGTTGAAATAAGGAGTTTATTTTCTAAATTCTTTTGAATTTGTGTTTATATATTTCAGGAGTTTTATAAAAAAATGGCCAACTAGAGGCCAACGCTCAAACAAAGGCCCAGAAGCCACATAGGCAGCCCCCCCAAGGGTAACTCGGACAAGAAGGCCATGAGAGGTATAGCCTCAGAGGCAGGATGCACAGGTGCAGTGAGACCATGTAGTGGCCCATAAGTTATCAAGTCTATGGGGATCATATCTGGGCCACATCCCTAAAGTGATGAACCATGGTGGTGAAACCCACTGTGCGGCAGGGGAAGGCATCATCGATACAGGGTGGTGTACGGTGGCCGAAGAAGGTCTTATAGCCCCCACGCAACTTCATTATGGTGGGGGATTAAGCCCCAGATATTTAAACCATCATGACCCTTACAGTGTGTGTCGATGTAGGAATTATTTTTAAGTGGGTTTTTAAAAAAATGATGACGTCCCACCTATTTTCTACACACCTCATCCTCATACATTTAACGTTGCCTAGCTCCACTGCACTACCACTAATTTACCTCGACGACAACCACCCGTGTTCATTGGAGATGCCATGGTTTCCCCCTAGAAACCTTGAGCTCAAGCCATTGGTTACTACCACCAACCAAATACACCTCTAGTCACCACTTCACTCTTGACCAAGCACCATGAATCTTTTTCAAGGTTTCATTCTGCCACTTCGAAGGCTAGATGAAGGAATCCCCATGACTACCACCTCTAGATCATGCTAATTACCCCTACACCCAAAAAATTCTATTGTTACCAATGGTGACTCCCGAGTCACCATTGCTGATAATGGTTGATAAAGACACTATTTATGTAGTCAAAATCTTAGAAAATAAGCACCCTCACATCATCATACTATCAACCCCATTGCTTCCAACTCCATCCTCAATGCTCTTCCTCACCACACTAACCAAAATTATCTATGGATGAAACTAATGGAGCTCAGATTCAAGATATCTTCTGCTGTCCCTACATGAGACCACTCTGGATTACCTTAGTACCTTTATTCAACCTTTGTTATCCAATATCAATGCTTCCTCTAGCCACTATGAAGGCCTAAGTAAGGAGGATACTATGCCGGTGGGTGTTATTCACTACATACTAAGGCTTGGGTGCACCTTGATCACCACCATGCCACCATCCACTTGTTGCACCATCCATGAAGGGGTGATGTAATATGATTTTCCAAGGAGGAGGCTGAGAAGAGTAACCCCCTTCCACATGGAGTGCCATATATTGCACCATTCAAGGAGATGCATCATGTTGTTCACGATGCAATCTTAAACACCTGAGAGAATCATATATTTCCTTAACTAAAGGTACAATAATTGTATAAATTTAAAATATAAAAAATAGAGATACTTGTGTATCATTTCCTATAAAAGGAGGATAAAACCCATCTAAAAGAGGGAGTGTCGAGAACCAGAAAGAAGAAATACTTGATACTTCTATGGAGACTCTGTTTTCACTGTTTTATTTTATTTATTATTCTATTATGACTTTTTCCTTGTCTAACTCCATTGTTTTATTTTTAATATAGGGGTATACCCTTTCTTTGATTGGGTGAAGAAGAGGTGACCCGATTGTAATACCAGAGCATTAGTTCTATAAAATTATTTTATCTCTTTTGGTTTATTAAAAGTTTTTCAATTTATGAAATTATAGTTTTAATGTGATGTGATTGTGCTTTATTTAAAATATGAGAATTATTGAAATTTCATAGATTAAATAGCTTTATTCTCCCTATTCTTGGTATTAGATTACACTAATTGGGTGATCCAATGACAATGAGATAAGTTCTTAGTGATTTCTAAACACTTAGGGAAGGCATAGTGGGATAATTTGAGCACTTAGGCTACTCAATTACTGATTTGGAACTTCTTAGGTGATCTGGGGGAGATCTATTATGCCTTTTATAACTGGAATGAGAATAGTACAACCAAGGAAATTGGGAGGAATATTCTCATTATCAACCAATTTTTAATCAAGGGTGGAAAATTATAAATAATTATATATCCATTAATTAAACTAATTAACCAAAATAAAATATTGAATTTCAAAGGGGCCATTATAGCATTACATAATGAAATAAAATCCTAAAACCTAGTCACTCTTCTCTAAATTGATTTTTCAAAAACTAAGTCCCTAGCTGCCTAGTCATTCAAATTATTGATTGTTAATTAACTTTTTCATCCATGAAATCTTGATTCAAAACACCAATATTGAGAAATGACTTTGGTATTACCTAACACTACACCCTTAGGAGGTAAAAAATAGATTTTTACCACCATATGACTAGGTGATGTCACAATTCGAAAGGGTCTATTCAGATGATCAACATTCGTTAATAAAGAAATATCTTAAGCCTATACATTAATTTCTTCAGATATTAAATAAATAAATTATAAATTTGACATGAAATATCATCTCTCATGGTTTCAGGTGATTATAATTAAAATAATTTTTTTATATAGCACACCACAACATGCTTCCACTATGCTCAGAACCAACATGAAGGTGCCGAGGTGACAGGTGAGGTGATTAATAAAGTTTCCACCCATCAGAGTACCATGAGACCTCCGCACCTGGGTCTCATAGTATAAGGCAAACTATTTGGACATGTTGATGGTTGGGCCACCCATGGAAGATTCCAATATGATGACCTCAATCTGGATGATGCTACCATGTGCATCTCCTCTAGCCAACCATGCATGGTCTAAAGCTCGATGGGAAATTTGGAAGGTGAAACCTCACAGTTGGATGCTGTTTTTTATATGTAGATCATGGATGCTCCACTGATCCAATGTGATTAGTGACCAATGCCCCATCGTATCCCCCTTTCTTGGATCCAATCACATGACCATGTAATCAGGGGAAGCGATGAAATCCTCAATGTAGATACTGAGTCCGACACCAAAGTATCCAAGGGCCAGTTCCCATGGTTTCCCACCAAGTTGGAAGGTGAAATGCACCACATTGAGCTCTGGCATAGCTAATAAATTGAGTAAGAGATCTCTAAATGTATCCTCATGCATCTTAGTGATGTTGGAGAGGTGCAACTGGTCTAGTGGATCAAGAACCTCATCGTCTATATGAATATTCATGAGAATGTCTTGGTCTAGGGTCTTGTTGGACCTCATTGGCTTAGAATGAAGATGGACCAATCAAATATGATGATCATGAGTGGAAAAGTATAGAAATGGGTGTAGGTGTGGCCATAAGGAAGCACCCTAGAATAAGCTAGAAGAGTCTCAAACTGGTTGGAGTCCAAGAAGGTAGTGAAATCTACTATGGATGGTGACAAGGTGGGATCTGTAGGTGGTGACAGAGTTGAAGGAAATTAATACTTGGGTGGTAGAGTATTATCACCTTGGGCCACCCGTTTGATGATCTTGGTTCATTCCATTGCAGTTGGAATCAAGGAACAAGGATGAGGGATGGTCTGGAGGGTTGAGTGGGAGAGAAATAAGTGGAGGAAGGGTGAAGGGTGGCTGGTGGTCATGTGAGGAGAAGCAGGGAGGAGGGAGAAATGGTCAGGAGAGGGGTGAAAAGTGTTGGATTGGAAACAATGGGGGGGGGGGGGTATTGGGTCGTGGACCTAGGGTTCATATATTTTAGATATGTCTCGATGAATTCACATCATGTATTTATTACATGATGTGCAATGTGTGGGTTTTTTTATTTTTCTGAGCCCAAAAAGTTCACATCATGTATTTTATTTACACAATGTAAATTTAATTGAATTTGATATTATTTTTTTTGGAATTTTTAAAATTTTAGAACAAATTGAAACTATATCTAGAATTATTAAAACTCACTAAACCCTAATCCAACCCATTAAATCTATCATGGGTTGCCTCCAAAAAAGTGATTCATTTATTGCCAAGAGATAAAAATGCTTATATTTTAATGAATTTATAGGTAAGGAAACACCCCTCATGGAATGGTTCTTGAAGTCTGAGTATACAAATGGTGTGACAACATTTCTCGTCAGAGGTGCAGAGTAAGTCACATCTGTGTGATCACTGTATCTATTTTCATTAGGAGGAAATTTATTTATAACATCCTTACTGGTCATATAATCATATTTCTTATTAGTAATAGATATGACTTTAAAATTAAATGACTCTTCACTTTTCTTGTTAGCTTTCAATAAATCAAAAGAAACTTGTTCTTCATCGACTAAAAAATTAACCTTCTTTGGTTTACATCAATTAGATCCTTCTCAGTGGTGAAGAATGATCTCCCTAAAATGACAGGGATGTTTCCTTCTTCTTTCATTTCCAGGATAAGGAAATCAATGAGAAAGATGAATTTACCAACTTTGACTAATATGTCCCTAAGTAGTCCTTGAGGGTGCTTGATTGATTGGTTAGAAAGTTAGAGTTCCATTCTTGTTCATTTTAATTCTATGAGCCCCAAATTTTTAAATACACTCATAGGCATGAGATTGATTCTTACACTAATATCTCACAAGGATATTTCAAAATTTCATGTTCCTATAATGTAAGGAATTAAGAAACTTCCGAGGTATCACGTTTTGGGTGGGATATTCCACTGAACAATTTTGAAGCATTCTTCATTTAACGAGATAACTCTAACGTCTTTCATTTTCTTCTTACTTGAGAGAAATTATTTTAGAAACTTTAAATAAGCATGCATTTTTTCAATATTTTATACAAAGGGAATGCTGATTTGAAATTGTTTAAACACATATAAAAACTTTTTATATTTCCTATCTCTTTTAGCTTGTATCATTCTCTATGGAAAGGGGAGAGGGAGCTTGTATGGTGGTCGTTCCATATAGACATCATCATTTTCAGACTTCTCTTTAATTGGAATTTTTTCAGATGATTCTAATTCTATATTTTTATCCTGACCATTTTTATTTATTCTATCATCTATTTGGTCAGAATAATACAAAGACTACACAAGAGGGGGGGGGGGGGGGGGGTGAATTGTGTATTTTCAATAAACTTCACTAATTCAGGCTTTTAACTTCCTTTTATATTTTTACAAATATAAGGTGTTTTCTTCCATATGAGAAATGAGCAATGGATAAAAATAAATAATGAACACAACAGTTTTATAGTTGTTCTAGGCACAAAGACCCCCTAGTCCATTCCATCAATGTTCTCTTAGAAATCTTGATGAATTTCACTAGAAAAGGTCCTCTTATCACAAGACCTAAAATCCAAAACTAAGTGTATGCAGTTGATACCTTTACAACAAGGCTAAAATAGATCCTTCTGGTTCTTTTATAGGGAACTGTTTATCCACAGCTTATATTTGGAATATGATACTCTACCACGACTGAGTTCGAGCACTTGAAACTCCAATAAATTAAAATAATTTGATTTGTTGATGGTTCGGGTTGAACTTCACAATTGTAGTAGCATAAATTGACAGTAGTCAGATCTTCTTCTTCAGAAATGAAAATTCTTTACAAAAGAATATATTTGAAGTGATCCAGGTTTCAAATGATCTTCAGTTTGAGTAGAAAAAAATAACAGCAGTACTCTAAAAACAGTACGAGGTTAAAAATGTATAAATTTAAAAGTTTAGCCTATTTTGAAAATAATAGAGTTGATCATATGATGTAGAAGCTCTGTAAAAGATATTCAAAAGAATTCAGTTGAATATTTATGTATGTATTAGTGTTTTTAAAAATAAATTGCTATAGAATATATATATTAGATATATTTCTTCGGTATTACAGATCCAAGAAAATAGCCTAATAGAATTTGGATATTCAAGTATGAAATAAACAAATGATTCGTAACTTCCCTTAAGAACACGAGTGATATTATCTAATAAAAATGGTTCTTTAAATCAATCATAATGAGTTTTGAATCGGTCGTAAACAAGATTTTATCTGATCTTTAATTCTATCAAAACTATTACAAAAATCTTGGGTAAAATCATGAATTTAAATCTCTGATGTTGAATAGTCAAATGTTGGGTTCCTTCATAAAACAAAAAATACCAAACGTAGGGTTCAACTACACAACGTTCATTTTACAAATGCAAGGTTGATCATAAAAGTAAGGTTGATAAACCATATGTTTGTTTCTAAAATGTAGGGTTCCTTACTTATATAAGGTTTATTAACTATACTTTCTTCTCTTAACAAACATATATTTCTATCCAAATGTAAGGTTCTTTAACCATAATTTTTTGAAAACATAGGGTTGATGATCCATATGAACTCTTCTGAATGTATGCTTCATTCCTTATGTGTTGTTCCAAGCGTAGGGTTTGTTCCATACATTATGTTTATCAACGTAGGGTATGAAAAATGTTTCCAAAATATATAAAAATGCATTCCAAATGCTTTGATGAGTATTCCTTATGAATTAAAATATTGAATATAATTCCAGAATAAAGATTATAATAAATATTAATTTCCTAAAATAAACTTAAAGTAATATCATTAGTAAAACAAACAAGGGTATTTTTGAGCATCAAAATCAATAAAATTTATAAATTATTGTTGAGAAAATACATGCCCAATAATATCCTCCCTTTTTATGATCTCAAAACCCATAAAATAATTTATAAAATTTTGTAAACACTAACGAAATAATATTTAATTTTATCAAGTCAATATTATGATTTCACAAAACTATTTTAAATTTTAAAAAAAAAATTGATTTACTTAATTTTCTCCCCCTTTTTGTGATATCAAAAATAAAGTATAAGAAAAAGGAGTAAAACTATTTTACTTTTATACATAACAATAAATCAAAGTTTATATTGTACTTTTTTGATAAATAATACATGGATTTTGGAAGTAGAGATAAAAATATGATAAAATATAGAATAGAATCATGGAATAAAAAATAACAATATAAATTTTATTATAAAAAATGTACAAATACATGAGAGGGTTTGGCTTTAAAGAAAGGGTTTAAACAATATGATTGGTAGAAGGTGAAAGGTTTTAGTCAGGAGTAGTTTCTGGTGAAGCCTGAGCTGCTTGAAAAATTCCTTCCAATTCTACCATCTGAGCTTGTAACCTTTCTAAAAGAGTGTCTTCCAAATTCTTTATCAAAATTAATTAATCTTGAATTACTTTCAAGTTTTCAACCAATTTGAATTTCAAAAATTCTTGAAAATTTTCCTCTATATACAAAAACTGAGATAGTTTATCACTGATCTTTTTAAGAAACAACCTAATGCCAGGTTTACTTGAAGTAAGTTTCTAAAAAATATATCACTAATTATCCAAAAAAACTGATAGGGGGTGCACTATTACATCGAATATTCTGAAGCCTTTCATTTATATCATCCATTACTAATGTGATGTCTTGAAACATCCTGATCAGATCTGGTGATGTTGGAGGTGTAGAGGTAAAAGATGTTGACTGACTGACATCTCCTTTAATTGAAGAAAATTTACTTCCCAAGTACCATTTAAAATATGAAAAATCTATTTTAGAGATAGATTTTGATTTCAGCTTCCCAAACCAATCCAATATATCTCTCTTAAATGCATTCAAATCTCTTTCTGACATATAATTTTCTCTGAGCTCTTGAAGCTGAGTCTGAAAAGATTCTAATTATATCATTTGAATAGATGAATTTCCTAAATCATCAAGATATCTCCTTGATGCTTCTAGCTCTTATCGAAGACTGGATTTCTCCTCTTGAACTTTGATTAAATTTATAACTAGTTCTTCTATCTTATTTGATAGGGAATCTGATTTTCCTTCATCTGCATTATTTGAATGAGCAGAACTTCCATAATAGCTAAAGTTTTATCAATATAATTATCAATTGAAAGAGACATACCATCAGGGACCTTTGTCCTTTTTCCATAAATAGATGCTGTTTTTTCTATAGATTGACCAATAGTAAATACAATCGGAATTTAAATAATCTCAGTTATTGATTTCTGAAATTTTTGATCTTCTTGGGCAGTTTGTTTCTATTAATCTGGTTGAGGAACAACTTTAATTTCTTGAGCTTGAATTTATTTTCTTGTTTATTTATAGCTTGATATGGTTCTTCCAAATTCACTAAACAAGTTGCATCTCTAGATCCAAACACTGGATCCTCATGCTGGGGTTCTTCTCTATTCCTTGGTCTTAAGAAAATTTCCTCATGATTTCCTTCTTTTGATTCTTCTTTAGTAAGATTTGTATCATAATATCAAAGCTCTATTTTGGTAGGCTGAGTGATACCTTCATTTATGAATTCTCTAACTTCTTTATTTCTTAAAGACTTAAGGTTTCTTTACTCTCCCTGAGCAAAAGATCTAGATTTTTTGTGGTCATATGCACCAATAGGCATTACCTTAACTTTTTCTATACTTTTAAAGAAACAAAATTTTATTAGAGTACCAGCATTCAAAACATTTTTGTGATGAAATTTTACTTGAGAATCAAAAAGACGAATCAAATTTTTCCTAAACAAAATGAGAGAAAGTATCATTCCTTAAGAATATAATGACATATTTGTCTCTAAATGAAAACAATAAATCAAATATCTTAGAATATATCTAGAAAAGTTCAACTTGATGTCACTAATAAACAGAAACATAATATACATGTATGGATATAAAATCTTCTACATCTCAGAAACCCTAGAAGCAATAGTAGTTTGAATAAACTTTACCAAGACCTTTTGGTCTGCCTCAAGATCCTTTAAAAACATTTTCCTAATATTTATTGATCCAAATATAAATGAAATGATGTCCTCTGATTTTTTATCTTGATTTACAATTGATCTAAGATCAAAATGGAATACTTCCTCATGAGGGAATTTTAAAATATGAGAAATTTCTACTGAGGAGATCCAAAACTCATTATCTTATATTCGAGAATATATTATATCTTCTGTTTCATTAAAAATAAACTAAAAATTTCTATAAAACTAATTCAGTTCTATCTCAAAAAGAATATCTTTATTTTTCGCATTAAACAAAAATTCCAAATCTTAAAATGTGATAGATTTCTTGAGTAGAAGGTTTGTCTCATACAACCATTCAAAATCTATGAATTTTCCTGAAGGGGAAACGCTAACACTTTAGATCGCTTGGTTCAACTTCATCTATTCACTTGGTCTTCATCATTTCTAAGAAAATAAAAGTTGAAGGTTTTCATATTCTAGGGGTTGGGAGAAAGATAGGGGCTCTGGTAGGTGAAAAAGTTTGAAAATGAAAGGTTAAGGAAAGTTTAAGGGTATTCTGATGGGTGATGACATGGTTCAGTTTCACATGCTGATTATATAGGGTAATCATTAAATTTTTAATTTTTAAAACACGCAATTTAAAACTAAAAATGAGAAAAATTTATTTAAGAAAATAAATGAAATATTAATTTGATAGTAAAATTAAAATAAATTAAAAACTAATAAAGAAAATTTTAACCATAATAAATTTATAAATATTTATTTAAAATTAAATAAACCTAACTCCCCCTTAATAAAATCATAATTTATAGTGGGAAGTGGTTTGGTAAAAATATCAGCTAATTGATATTCAATATTTACAAATTATAATGATATATCCTTTTTAAGAACATGATCCCTTAAAAAATGATGGCTTATATCAATATACTTAGTCCTAGAATGAATTATAGGATTTTTTGAAATATTAATAGCGATAATATTATCACATAAAATAGGAATATTATTAAAATTTTGTCCAAAGTTTATTAGAGTATGTTTTATCCACAAAACTTGTGCACAACAACTATCAACAGACACATATTCGGCCTCTACTGTTGACATGGAAACTGAATGTTGTTTCTTACTCAACCATGATACTAAATATTTTCCTAAAAAGTGATAGGTTCTTGGGGTTCTTTTTTTATCTAATATAAAACCTCCAAAATCAGCATCTGAATATAAAATTAAATTAAAATAAGTTGTTTTTGGATAAAGAAGAGATTAAAAAATAGTTTCTTTTTAAATATCTAAAAATTATTTTAACAACAGTATGATGACATTCTTTTGGATTTTACTAAAATATAGCACATAAAAATACAAAAAACATAATATCTGATCTACTAGCATTAAGATATAATAAACTACCAATCATAACTCTATATAATTTATTGTCAACTTGTTTTCCAACTTCATCCAAATAAAGTTTTATATTGGTGCACATATGACTTTTATAAGTCTTACTATTTTCAAGTACAAAATTTTTCAATAAATAAATAATATATTTACATTTATTTAAAAAAATTCCATAACATTTTTGATAAATATGAAATCTTAAAAAGAAATTCAGTTATCCCATCATACTCATTTCAAATTATTTTTACATTAGAGTTGAAAAATTATTATAAATCCTTTTTATTTGTTGAACTGAAAATAACATCATCAACATAAATTTGTACTAATAAAATATTAGAACAAAAAAATTTCTTAAAAATAGTAGGATATACTAATCCTATAGAAAATTAATTTTCCAACAAAAAAGAGATTAATATTTCATACTAAGCTATAGGTTATTGTTTAAGGTCATAAAGAAATTTAGTAAGTTTAAAAATAGAATTTGGTTTAAGAGGGTTTTCAAAACTAGGAGGTTGTTCAACATAAACTTCCTCCATTAAATATATATTTAAAAAGGAATATTTAACATCCATCTGATATAATTTAAAATTAATATGAGATGCATAATCTAAAAAGATTCTAATGGATTCTAATCTTGCTACATGTGAAAAGGTTTCATCATAATCTATTACTTCTTACTGATTATATCCTTTATCTAATAATCTAGTTTTATTCCTAGTTATGATACCTTGATCATCTTGTTTATTTCTAAATATCCACTTAGTTCATATTTCTTGATAATTTGATGGTCTTTCCACTAAATCCCAAACTTCATTTCTTCTGAATTGGTTGAGTTATTCTTGCATTTATAAAATCCAACAATCATCTTCTTAAGATTAATAAATAGATTTAGGTTCTAGCTGAGATATAAAGAAAGAAAATTAG
Source organism: Viscum album (assembly GCA_963277665.1). Taxonomy (NCBI): domain Eukaryota; kingdom Viridiplantae; phylum Streptophyta; class Magnoliopsida; order Santalales; family Viscaceae; genus Viscum; species Viscum album. The sequence goes on along the minus strand of OY728119.1, from coordinate 169,688,657 downwards.
ATTAGGTTTCCTAAATTTCTTCAAGTTCTAATTCTTGTATCTAGGTATCCTATAACCGTTTCCAAAGGATGGTTCTTTAGGGTTCTAAACTGTCTAGGTAAGACACTTTTGGGTTCTTTAGTTTCATGTTATTCTGAACTGGACTAAATTTTATTTATATCATTTTCAAAATCATCTTTAGGGGATTCAATTCTCATGTTGTCAAATGAATCAATAATTTCATCTATTTGTTCTTTTTATTTAATGAAAGGGTTAGTTTCATAAAACTTCACATGAACTGATTATTTAATAATCCTTGATTTTTTATTAAACACTCTATAGGCCTTAGAAGTTGCAGAATATCCTAAAAATATTCCTTCATCATATTTTGGATCAAATTTAACAAGATTTTCCTTAGTATTCAAGATTTAAACCTTTCATCCAAATACTTTTAAGTACTTTACTTTAGGTTTTCTGTGATTCCAAAGTTCATAGGATGTCTTTTTAATTAATGGTCTTATTAAAACTCTATTCATGATATATAAATCTATGCTTATAGCTTTTTTAATAAGTAGGTAAAAAGACTGTATTCATTCAGCATAGTCTTTTCCTTTTCTTGAATAGTTATATTTTTTCTTTCAATAATGACATTTTGTTGAGTTTTTCTTAGTGCATAGAAGGCGTGTTTAATACCTAGGTTTGAGAAAAAAAGAATTAAATTCTTGATTCTCAAATTCTCCACCATGATCACTTCTCAAGGAAATTATTTTAAAATCCTTTTCATTTTGAATTTTTTTTAAAATATTTCAAAAATTGTGAATACTTCACTTTTGAGTTTTATAAAATATACCCAAGTAAATATAGAAAAATATTCAACTAAAACATAAACATATAATTTTCCAGCCAAACTCACTACTCTGGATGGTCCAAACAAATCTATATGGATAAGTTCTAAAGGTTTAGATGTAGCAATTTTTCTAATAGATTTGAAAGAAGATTTGTATTGTTTGCTGATTTGGCATGCATAAAAAAAACTTATCATGTTCAAACTTAAGACTAGGAAGATCATAAACTAATTGTTTATTAGATAATTTACTTATATAATATATATTACAATGTCCAATTATTTTATGCTAGATCCATGAATTATCTATCTTAGTAGTTAAACAGTTCACTTTTTGTTTACACATGGAATTAAGATCCAAAGTATAAACATTGTCAGTTCTAGGTGCTCTAAATGTAAGCAGTTTAGCTTTGAAAATTGAGGAGTTATTATAAAAATCAACATAAAATCTATCATCACAAATTTTAGAAATACTTATTAGTTTTTTATTTAACCCTTGTATATACAGTACTTTTTTGATTGAGATATTCTTTGGATCTCCGACTGTTTCTACTCTAATGATCATTCATTTTGCATTATCACCAAAAGTGACTAGTCCTCCATTAATTTGAGTCACTGTATGAAAATTTGACAAGTCTCCACTCATGTTTCTAGAAAGAACACTATCCACATACCATATATATTTTCTATTCCCGTGGAATTTTTCCTACAAAATCAATTACACATTCATTTATTTTGGTACCCAAATTTTCTTGGGTCCAACAGTGTTAGCAAGAAATAATCTGGGAATCCAGATCTGCCCTATTTTTTCATAATTTATATTACTTTCTTTAGAAATATTTTTAGAAATAAAATAATTTTTAATACCTCTAATTTGATGATTTCTTAAGTAACAGTTGTTATTTTAATTACCTTTTATTCCACAATAATAGTAGGTATCATTTTGAATTTTCCACAAAATAATTTTTATACGATTTTTATTTTTCACCCTTTCTTCATATTCCATATTTTTCTCTTTTAATAACATTATTCCCAATAATACCATCCATAATATTTTCTCCATTTATAAAAACAAGAGAAACACTTTTATAAGATTCTACTTATTCCTGTAATTATTTTATCCCTTTTTCATGATCAATACAGTGTGATGTGAATGAGATGATTTTTTTAATTAGATCCTGATGTTGTTTTAGTGTAGTGTCTCTTTAAACTGAAACAATATTTTGAATATTTTTCAATGATTTATGCTTCTTTATTAAATAATCTTATTTCTTTTCTAACATTGAATAGTAAGAAACTAATTTATCATTTGAGAAACTATCAGAGTCTGAGGAAGAAGAATAATAAGCTTGTACCTATTCTTCTTCCTCAGCTATAAGGAACATATTGGATTTGAGATTTTGTGGATGAATTAGATTTCAAAGAGCTGTTGGAGTCTTCAGATACACTCCATATAGATTTCATGGATCTTTTTCCTTTATACTCATAATCAACATTCTTATGATATTTCTTCTCTATCCTCTTTCTTTCATCTTTCAATTGAGGTCAATCATGTCTAATGTGACCCAATTTTTTTCATTCATAGCATCTTACTTCACAAGGTTCTCTTTTATCCTTGTTAAATGATTTTATGAAGCCTCCCTTATTTTTGTAGAATTTGCTAAACTTTCTGGCTAGCTGAGCCAGTTCCATTTCAGAATCTAAGGAGTCTATTTTTTTAGTTTTGAATTCTTGTTTTATTTTTTGGTTATGCTTATGAGATGTCACTTTGAGAGTAGTATTTTACCATTTTACTAATATCTTGTGATATTCAACTTCGGATTACATTTCAGATTCATACATCATTAGTGTTCTAATTAATTCCTTTATATTCAAATTCTCGATAGGTGATGATTGTCAGATAGCCACAAATATGCCATTCCATTTTATGGGTAGTACTCTAAGTACTTTCAGCGCTTGATATGATTGACTGATGGGATCTCCCAAGGTAGTAATATTGTTAGCAATATTTTTTAACCACCCATTCATTTGTGTGATTCCTTCACCATCAAACATTCTAAAAGTGACAAACTTTAGTTTGGTAGTAGAATACCTCATCTATCTGATGTTATTTGTTCCTTTATATGTGATAGCTATTGTATGCCACATTTCATAGGTAGTAGGGAATTGTGATACTCGATTGAATTAATTTTTTCCAAGACCACATATGAGAGCATCCATTGCTTTTGATTTAATGTCATATTCATCATCTATTTTATCAATCCAAGTCTCTGGTTTTTCAAGAATCACATTCGGAGTGATGATCTTTGAATAAAATTTGAATCCCTGATTCTTCAGATAAATGATTATATGATATTTCCAGCATCTATAGTTGTCACCATTAAAGTATGGATCACTAAACATAGACATTCCTTCTTTCAGATCATCCATTTACATCTTCTTTGTGTAGAGCTTATTCTCTTGAATATTTCTACAACTTTATCAAAAAATATCTCATTTGATACCAATTTTTAGGTTAGCATAATATAAATACTACACAAGAGGGGAGTGAATTGTTTCCTTTCAATAAAATTCACCAATTATGAATTTTAACTTCCTTTTAGATTTATGAAGATATGCAACATTTTCTTCTATGTGAAATATGAGAAGTGGATAAACAAAAATAATGAACACATCAATTTTATAGTGGTTCGGGTCACAAATATCCCCTAGTCCACTCTACCAACACTCTCTATATGATCTTGGTGAATTTCACTAGAAAATGTTCTCTTATAACAAGACCTCAAATCCACAACTGAGTTTGGGTAGTTGACAACTTTACAACAAGGATAACATAGATCCTTATAGTTATTTTACAGGGAACTGATTATCCATAGCTTAGATCGAGAAGCTGATACTCCACCACAACTGAGTATGAGTAGTTAAAACTATAATAAATCAAAATAATTTGACTTTTTGATGGTTCAGGTATAACTTCACAATTACAATAATAACAATTGACAGTAGACATATCTTCTTCTTTAAAAATGAAAAGTTTTCAGAAAAGAATAACTCTGAAGTGATCCATATTGCAAATGATCTTCAATTTTATTAGAAAAAAATAACATCATTACTCTAACAATAATGTATAAATTTCAAAGTGTAGACTCTTTCAAAAGTGTTTCAGTATGATTTCATGGCGTGAAATGGTTTTTCTCACTAGGACACTATTTTCACTTTTCCCACAAACTCCCAATAGTTCCCCCATCTATAGTTGGGTACATACCTACTTTCCAAAGGTTGGTGGTCATCTGCGTTTTTAGGACCAATGACTCTTGGGGACTTGCATTGGTCGATATGATGGGAGGCAGGGATCATCACACCCTTTTGGGGGGAATTATTTTCTACTCCGAGACTCTATTATATATTTAATATATGTTCATGGATCTCTTTCTAGTCCCAATATGAGACCAATTACCCTGAAAAAACGTTTTATCGATTAATTCACTCAGTAGACGAGGAAAGGGAGTCTCATTAATGGACCCATATGTATGTATATGAGGTTCTTAATCTATTTCCCTAGTAGAGAATAGATACTTTATGTGTTTTAACTATATAAATAAGTGTTTTGGAATGTGATGTCATTCAAGGAGGTAGTTAATATTCTAAGGATGTGATTGATTGATTATCAAGAATCCTACATATCCTAGATATTATAGAAATCAAAGCCTATGTAGTTCATTGATTCTCTTGGGGATGACCCCAAGGTATATTCCCTTATATGAGGGGTATTCAATTATAATGCCTAATGAGGTGTTCATTCACATCTCCCTAATCCCATGTGAGCTATGCTCGGTGTGAGAAATAAGAGGAATAGATTATCAGCCTCACGGTGTATGTGTATAGTACTTGTGTGCTGGGATAGTCCTTGGGATGTTTGGTATGAAGCTCGGTCCATGAGAAGGAATCCTATATATCCTGAGTATGGAAGGAATTAGAGTCATCTTAGTTTGGTTTATTTTGGGGATTACACACTGAGGTTATCCTATACCATTGTGGGGGTTTATAATGCAGATGATATGACCATTCATATCCCTAATCCCACGTTATCAATGTTTGTTTGTAAGAAAAAATGGATAGAAAGTAATCAATTTCATTGCTTTGAACAAGGGACTCTTATGCTGATCCCTTCATGGATGATCAATATGGAGCTCAGACCTCAGGGAGAGGTGACCAACGTATCCTGAATATGGAAGGAATTAGAGTCATCATAGTTCACTTGATGTCTGGGCTCACATACTGAGGCTACCCTATACCACCATCCTTTTGTTTAGAGGGTGTTAGATAACCTAGCTGGAATGTCTTGGGAGACATCGTGTGACCTGGACTAACATATATGGAGGGTGTTTCATGACCCAATTGGAATTTCATGGGAGCCATCTCATGACCTAGAAAAATACATATGTAGGGTGTTTTAAGAGATGGTGCAACATAGTTTGAAGGATGTCACGTATCTCAGATGGAACTTCTAGGAGACATTATGAGGCCAGGTTGACATGTTTGGAGGGCATTGCAAGTCTCAGTTGACTTGACCAGAGGGTTTCGAGAGAGCCTAGTTTTCATGCCCGGATGCTTTCGCGAGACTTAGTTGACATGATAGAATGTCATTATATGAGTCAGGAAATGTGTTTGGAGGACATCACATGTCCTGGGTGATGGACCCATAGGGTTCACAAGATCAAAGTTGCATCCATTGAGGAACCATGTGATTTGTTCTGACTCATCTGGAGTATTTCACGTGTCCCAGATGATATGTCAAAGGAGTGTTGTGAGATCTGGGTGATGTGTCCTGGTGCTGTTGCATGTCCTTTAATGAAACACGTGAAGCACAAGGGGGGTGATGAGCATTTACTTCAATTAAGACTTCTTCCTTTGATCTTGGTTCTAACCTTTGTATTGTGAATGCCTTTGTTTTGTTTAGTGTTAGTTTTTCATATGTATCACTTAATATAATAGGCTTGTGGGATGTTATTCACATAAACCACCAGAGACCCTTCACATGATATATGAATGATCACATGAAGAGCTTTATGCCCAACACATGACTACTTTGGCTGCCCGTCAGTGTACTACCTGATGGAAGGCTGGCTGGTCGTGTGATCATTTGCTTTGAGAAAGTCACTTCAATTCTTAGGACATTGCTGCTTGAGAGTTTCCTTCACGTAGTAGCCGATCCATTTTTTATGATGGGTTGGGGAATTTATAAGCCTCTCCACCCTGGATACTCATCGGTTTGTGCGGAGTATCTAGCATGAGTCCAGGATAGATTTAGTAAAGGGGTCTGGTTCCACATGGTTTCATGCGTCTCCACCATGGACTGCACTGAGCACGTACCTAATTTTTAGCGACTATGAGTCTCTTATCTTATCAGACTATTACAGATTATTGAGGACTCATTTGATCATGCAGACATGTTGAAGGACTTCTATATTGTCACATTTATACGCCGAAGAAACTTCGCAAGATCCAGGTGCATGTTGAGAGGCATCCGTGAGATGATCGATGGATTGTCTTGGTGTCTCACGAGATAAGGATGGTCTTTTCGGGGGTCTCGTGGGATCGCTTTGGGGGTGAACTGGTCGCGTTGCATGCCTTTAAGTGGCCATGAGTACCTCCTAGCTCCCTCTTTGTATCTCCTTTGTTTTATGTAACAAAGTTTAGGAGTCATGCGAGATTTCATGAGTGTTATTGAGGATATTTATTCTATTTTTCAATGAAGTGTCACATGAACAATAAGGGTCTCATGGTGATACGTGATCATTTCATTGGAAAAATCTCTTCATTTATCCTTAGGGCATCATAGAGTCATCTAGATATGCTTGAGGACTCCCATGCGGTGAAGTTGACAAAACAAAGGACTTTCGTGAGGCATACCATACTTGTCACCAAGGTCTCACAATGTATTATGGATCATAAGGGGCACATTGCACATCCTTCAGTGACTGCGAACCCTTATCACATCTTACCTTTTATATCCTCCATTTTATGTGACAAAGGTTTGGGAGGTCTTGAAAGTTTTCATGAGCAATGTTTAGGAGTTTTAATCAATTTTTCGATGATATCTCACTTGACCAATATGGGTCATACGAGGTGTGTGTAATCATGTCATTGATAGGTCTATTAATCTATCCTTCAAGTGCCGAAGGGGCTATCTGAACATACGCAAGGACTTTTTTTGTGGTGAAATTGACAATCCAGAGGGCTTTCATGAGGTGACGCGGGTGAGCCAATGAAGAATCACAGCGTCTTTCAGGGCACGTCGCATGTCCTTCAGTGACCATGAACACCTCTCACCTCCCCCTCTTTATCTCCTTTGTTTTATTACCCAATGGTTCATGGGTTATGTGAGTTTTCATAGATATCACCAAAGGATTTTATTCTTCCCAATGATGATTTGACGCATGAGCTTTGCGACCACTGGGGGTCTCCATCTTTAGAATATTGTTCTCTTTATTTTCGAAGGATTTTAGATAGTTTTTTAGGCACTGATTGTTCGTGAGTGTGCCACAAGATCAATATGGGATCTTGTGATGGTGAATACACCTTGTCTTGGTCAATCATCTTATTTTCTTATGGTGCATCGCATGATCAGTACTAGATCTTGTGATGACATGCAGAAGTTCTCTAATTGACTTTGATACACTGCATGGTCATGGATGGAATACTTATCCACTTCTTATAATGATATCAATTGTAGTTTAGAGATTCTCATGCATGCATTAATATTAGATGCATGTGATTTGGACTTACATTGGATCAACATGGTGCATCAAGCCCCAAATATTATTCATGTTCACCTCTTACGACACATCAAATAAATTATTTAGGACTCGATCATATATAGATGCTAAGTCTCTATACACAATTCATCATATAACTGGTTATGAAATTATTTAATCTCCATTTAGGTGGAGGAAGGTCGGTGATATGTGCTCAGTTCCATGTTTTCATGACAGAACATATACACAAAGTGAATCCTCTCTCTGCATGTCTGGGTACGCGGTGCTGTATCATTTTAAAAGACAGGTTATGAACTACCTTGGGTGATTCACAAGAAATAGAGCATACAGTCCTGTGTTTATGTGATCTGCTTCAGGTAAACCTTATGTGGGGTTGAAAAAGCCCATCCACGTAACCCATTTGTGGGTTTTTGATTCTATGTTTTGCATAGAAAACAAGTTCTCTTCCTTCATAATGGAAGTGGGTTCACATGATAGGTTATACGATGCCATTAGTGTCTTCTTCACATGACTGTAAGAATGGGATTCACGTGACCACTTTCACATAACCATTATGGGGTTTACGATGCCCTGCTTTGTAGAGAGAACGAGATCTCTCCCACAGGAGAGACACCCACCTAAGACTCGTGATCTACCATATGTATTTATTGAAAATTCCCGACACTGCCTTCACACATCCGAGAAAGGTGGCATGTCCTATAAATTCACTCTACCATCTGTTACACCGACTGAGATCCTAAAATAATGCCATGTCAAGGTACGTATTCAAATAAATGAAACTTTCAGTATTCTTCATGATGTGAATTTTCATTTGTGAAATCACATAACTGTTGCAGTTTGCTGACCACCAAAAGAGATAAATGGAAGAGGCAGCCAGAATTTTATTACACCAAGAACAAAGGTTATAATGTACCCCTCCCACAACTCCCTTTATTTACACATGGAGCTCTCAATACTCTCTCAAGGATGGAGCTCTCTTGGCCCGAATTGATCTCTGGCTTGGATCTCTATTATATTGGAAGGAAGCACCCTAAGGCCTCCTTAAATAGCCATGGTGGGGGTGTCAAGTTTGATACAACTCCCCCACCAATTATCCACTAATCCCATCACCCACCATGGAATTCTCCCATGGCTGACACCTACCATGGTGGGTGGAGTTGATGCACCATCCACCTACCAAGGAAGCTGGAAAAGTACAAGTTCCAACAACTCTCCCCATCTAGCTGCATTTCACTGAAGCATCTTCAAAGATCCTACTTCTCCGGAGCAACCACCTTTGTCAACATATCCGTCGGGTTCTCATTCGTGTGGATATTTACAAGTCACACCATCTGTTGATCCATCACTTCACATATCCAATGATAGCGAATGTCGATATAATTCTTGATACCATTTTGGATTCCCCTCATCAGTTAGCAATATGTAATCTGACTCTGAATATTTTTTTGACAGAATCCTTCCTCGGGAAGATCTTCGAACCTGTGAAATGTTAGGTTCGAGAGTCACAACATCACCAAGATCATGTGATGGTTATGCAACTTATTTTAGAGAGAATTGATTCTCCCCCTAATCAATATCCTCCTCCACCTCCTCCTGATTTATTATTGATGAGTATTCTTGCACCCCCTCCTCTTCAATGATTGGTGGTGCTGGTATAGGTTTTGGATCAAGAATTGAGTCCTCGATACTTTCCCTTCGAGACATTCTAGGATTTTGAATGTATTCAATCATCTGGTTCTCATGGAACACGACATCTCTTCTTCTGATCTCCTTCTTATCCTTCAGGTCCCAAAGCTTTTATCCAAACTCCTCATCTCCATAGCTGATGAAGATGCATGGAGTATATCTCTTGTCCAGCTTCTGCCTGAGCTCCTTGGATACATGTGAAAATTCCAAACATCCAAATACTAATAAATTATAGAAAGAATGATGTTTACCAGACCATCGCTTCTGTAGAATCTCAAAATTCAGTGGGAGTAATAGTGATCAGTTGATGAGGCATCAGGAAACCTGAACAACTTCTCCCCATAATGGCTTAGGGAGCTTAGCCAAAATCATCATGATTCTGACCTTGTCCATGATGGTTCTATTCATCCTTTCTGCAATTTCGTTGTGTTGTGGGGTTTGAGGGACCATCCTCTCATGTCAGATGCCCTCACTCCTAAAATAGGCATCAAATTCCCTGGATGTGTACTCTCCTCCATTGTATGAATGAAGACACTTCAGCGTCCTTTTAGTTTCATGCTCCACTATGGCATGGAATATCTTGAAGTAGTCCAATAATTGGTCCTTCATCCATAAGAAGAACACCCACACCCTTCAAAATGCATCATCAATAAAGGATAAGAAATATTTGTTACCTTCAAGTGAATCCACCTCCATGGGTCCACATACATCAGAGTGCACCAGATCCAGCAACTCTAATCTCCGTGATGAAGTTGTATTGAATGATACTCTTTGCTTTTTTCCATACAAGCAGTATTTACAAGGATAAAGTGATGCATCCTTGTCAATACTGATGTAATCCTTCTTTGTTAGGGTATATAACCCTCTTTCACTCATGTGGCTAAGTCTCTTATGCCACATATTGGATGACGTTTCTCTTTCCACCATGTTGGTGCTGTCTACACATATCTTCACATGAGTTTTGTACAATGTACAACATATATGTCCTCAGGCAATGATGATTTCTCCATTACTGAATATGTTGTTATAGCCTTGTCGATCAAAGGCTATACCTGATAATAGGTTGAGTCAAAGACTTAGAACATGCCAAATATTCTTTAGGGTGATTGTGTATCCAATGTTCTTCTTGACTTGGATATCACCCATGCCAACAATCTCTGCAAAACTAGTATTACCCATCTTGAATGAACCAAATTCACCAACTTGATATGTCAAGAAATAATCACAATGCAACGTGACATGGTACAATGCTACAGTATCGACCAAACATTTTGTGTATTGGCCTGATGTATGAAAGCATGTCTCTTCTTCGTCTTTGGAGCAAAGAACAACTTCTCCGGTGACGGTCAAATGTGCATATTCATTTTCTCTTTGTTGGTTGCTACTTTGACCCTTTTCTTATAACAACTTTCAGCAGTTCTTCTTTATGTGTCCCTCTATGCCACAATGATAGCATGTGTATGTTGGCATCCTACCATCTGTGGATCTTCCTTTATTATTACTTTGACCTCTATTTCCTTCCCCACGATCTCCTCCTTGTTGTCTCTCTCACTTCTCCAGAACGAGAGCTTGCGTCTGGTTGTAACTCGCATCCTTCCTTCAAGCCACCTTTTTGAATAGTGCATCTTTTACCCTTTCCATGGTAAGTTTGCCTCCAGGTTATGAGTTTATGAGTGAGACAAAAAGTGTATCCCAGCTATCGGGAAGAGTGCAGAGTAAGTGGTTTGTCTGATCTTCATCATTTAGAGTCTCACCGGCATCCACCAACAGGTTCACCAGGTTTTGGAACTCGCTGGTGTGTTTGGCTATAGAGTTTCCACTCTATAGTTGAAGATTCATCATCTGCTTCAACAAGAGGATCTTGTTTTGAGTGGTCTTTGACTAGTACATATTTTCAAACTTTCTATAAAGTTTGTATGAACCAGTCTCTTGAGAAACATAGTGGTAAATGCTGTGATCGATCCATTGGTGAATTTGGTCGATCATCTTCTTGTTTAGCTTCTTCCACTCTGCTTCCTTGGTGGCATCGGGGTTGACTCCCTCATTCTCAATTGGGTCAAAGGTATCTTTATCATTGAAGAGATCTTCCATTCAATACTTCCAAATGGAGTAGTTCAAAGAATTCAACATGATCATCCCTCCTGTGGATGATCCCTCCATTGGATTTCAATTAAGTAAAAAATTAGTGCAGAATATGGAAAAATGGAGCTCACCGATGCCTCCAAAATAGTCGAAAATGGTGTAATAGATTTCTGGATTGCTAAAATCGGATATCGATTGATCAAGTTATGATCAAAACAATATAAATGGCTAAGATCATCTGATGACATGGAAATGACATGGAGATGACATGTCAATGAGGTGGAGATGACGTGGCATGATGGAGAAGCTAGAAGAAACTCTCTAGAAAAGGCATCGATGCCAGAACAGTACCTTCTTCTCCGGCAACGGGGTACTGTAGCACCCGAAGTTAGACTAAAATTTGACCGGGCCTAGGAAGCTCGTTTTACCTCCGTTTTAGATACTGTTTACACCATTGGAATCGTCTCAACATAGACTTTCAGAATATTCCTTAAAAACTTGATTTTGGAAAACTTGAATTTTCCAGTCATCGGAAAATTTTCACCGCCCGTCGCCGTTTCATCGGAACCACCTATGATACCACTTGTTGTGGTTCACTAACCACTAAAATAGATGAATGGAAGAGGAAAATAGACTTTTATTACACCAAGAACAAAGGTTACAATATACCCCTCCCACACCTCCCTTTTTTCACACATAGAGCTCTGAAGACTCTCTCAAGGATGGAGCTCTCTTGGCTCGAATGGATCTCTGGCTTGGATCTCTATTCTGTTGGAAGGAATCACCCCAAGGGCTCCTTAAATAGACATTTTGGGGGTGTCAAGTTTGACACAACTCCCCTACCAATTCTCCACCAATCCCCCACCCACCATGGACTTCTCCCATGGCTGCCACCTACCATGGTGGGTGGAGTTGATGCACCAGCCACCTACAAAGGCAGTTGGAAAAGTACAAGTTCCAATAATAACCTCATGGAGCCTCCATGTAGTCATGTGATCCACACCTAAATATTCAGATTTGCGCATCGCACAACCTGACTGATACTTCACATAGTTTCATGATCCACATATGGAGTTTTATTCATGCACTACGATTTTTCCTCATGCACAAGTTATATCATAAACTTGGTATTTTCATAGATTCTTCTTCTTTTTCACTATATACATGCACATGATCTATTTTCATTGAGGACTGCATATTTCCATCACCATATTAATCATAATAAATTCTTCTCATAAATAATAACTTGGATGTCAAGATTGAAACATGGAGAGGGTGCCCCCAAAATGATCACTAGGAATTGTATATGCTGCAATCAGATCCCATCCACGTACAACCTTTGTAGTGTCACGTGTCTACCTAGATGCTTTTAGACTCCATGGTTGTTCTTCTATCTAAATAAGGTGAAGTAAAAGATGATTCTAGTAGCAGAGTTATGGTGTAGTATCCTTCTCATTCATAGTAGACACTCTCGTAGTGCTCATGATATCCGCATTACCATAAACTTCACAGTATTATATTCATGATATCGTCACATACTTTATGATCTCATGGACCTCCTTTCATCAAAAATGGAGCTTGTGGAAGTATATAATATAACAAGAGATTCAATCATGCACTGAAGATATTCAAAATGCACCATGCTTAGTTTATGTATTGTAGTCGCCAGACAAATTGTTGGGACCAAAAAATTTATTGGCCCACGGTGCAGTAATAATCATGAGATAAAATAAAGTGCAAAATGCAGAGATAAATGAAACCAGATGTAATGTGGAAAACCCCCAAATGAAAATCGTAAAAAACCATGGGCAAATAGAAGGATCACTATAGGTAAAAGTGGATACACACTCCCTCACTATTACAAGGAAAAAACTCTCATAAAATCTCTCTTGAATTAGAGGGGAAATAAACCTCACATAAACTACTCAAATATGGTATCTTCTTTGGTGAGATGCTAAAGGTGATGCTAGAATAGAAGGATTCTCTTGCCTTTTATAGGCTACATCTCCCCCCACCTTCTCTTCCTCCGCTAGTGGGTTTGGTGGGTTGGCCACCAACCACACAACCAAATCACCAGCCATTGCCCACCTCCCTTGACAAAGCAAGGGGCAGTGCTGTCCTGCAATTAAAAAACCGTCGACACATATCCCAATTGGATATTTTATTGAGAACCAATCACATCTCCACACATCCTTTCTATCTTCCAAACATTCTTCTCATGTCTCTATAAGGGAGCTCAAGGATCTTCACCATCTGAACTTATCAGAGTCAACTGCCTTCATCAAGAAATCTGCCAGATTTTCTTTAGTATGAATTTTATGCATAGCCAAACTTCCTTCCTTCACAACATCTTAGACAAAGTGATATTTTACCCCAATTTGCTTCATACTAGAATGAAAAGACGGATTCCTTGTAATGTGCAAGGAGGTATGACTATTAAAAAACAATGGAATCTTCTCTTGTCTGTGCCCGAGCTCCTCCAACAACCTTCTCATCCAAATATCCTCTTTTCAAGAATGTGTAGCTACCATGTACTCTGCCTCCATCGTGGATAAATCCACAAATGAATGTAACTTTGAAATACATCTCACATCTCCCCCTGCAAGAGTAAACACATAACCTATAGTGGATTTCCTCCGGTCAGAATCACTTGAAAAATCTGAATCAACATATCCTCTGATAGTGAAATCCGATCCTAGATAACATAATGCAACATCTGAGGTCTCCTTGATGTATCTCAAGATCCTATTCACTGTTCTCTGATGCTCCCATCTTAGATTCTCCATGTACAAACTAACTTCTTCCACTGCATGTGAAATGTCTGGTCTAGTACAAACCATGATGAACATTAGACTACCCAATTCTAATGTATATGGTACTCGAGATATTTCCATCCTCTATACTTCAATGCAAGGACTCATCATTGAGGATAACTTGAAATTAATGGGAAGATGGGTAGATATTGGCTTACAGTCATTCATGTTGATGCGTTTCAAGACTCTCTTTAAGTAATTCTTCTATGATAGCCAAATCTTTCCATTATTTCTGTCTCAATAAATCTGCATCCCAAGAATCTTGTTTGTTGGTCCCATGTCCTTCATATGAAACTCCCTAGCCAAATGTTCCTTTGTCTCCTAGATCTGATCATTTTTGGGGCCTGCAACCAACATGTCATCCATATACAATAGAAGAATGATGAAATCATTACCATTCAAACCCCTAAAATTTGCAAAAGGATCTGAATAAATTCTGATGTATTCGAGGCTCATGATATAGGAATCAAATCTCTTGTACCAACACCTTGGCACCTGCTTGAGACTATACAAAGATTTATACAACCTAAAAACCAATTTCTCTTTTCCTTCTTCTGAAAAACCTTCCGGTTGGAGCATATAGATTTCTTCATCAAGATCACCATAAAGAAAAGCAGTCCTCACATCCATCTACTCTATATGTAAGTTGTATGTAGCACATATTACCAGAACTATCCGAATAGTCATCAGTAAAATAACAGGAGAAAATATTTCATTAAAATCAATACCATTATTTTGAGCATATCCTTTGGACACCACTCTTGCATGATATCTTTCCACCTGGTCTTTTCCACCCCTCTTGATCTTAAATGCCCATTTATTTCTGATATCCTTCCTTCTATGAGGCAATGGAACAAGATCCCAAGTCTTGTTTTGGTGTAGGGCTTCAAGTTCCTCTTGCATTGCCGCCATCCATGAAGATGCATCTAGACTCTGGGTTGCCTCCACAAAAGAAGATTTATCTCCATCCTCTATCAATAATAATTATGCAATATTTCTCTTAGTGACATAGTCCGAGTGCTATACTAGTGCTCTTGTTTTCTGAGTTGACTATCATGGTCCAGACTCAACCGGTACTTGATCTTCATGTTCTGGTAATGCCTTAGAGGAAATTGATTCTTCCTTGTATTTTCCTCCATCTTGAATATTTTTGTTTATGTATTATTCTTCTCCATTTCTCAATCAATTATCAATTGCACCTTGTCTTATATAAAAATGACATCTCTAATAATGATAAGTTTGCAGGTAGTGGGGTCCCATAAACAATACCCCTTCACCCCATCAACATACCCCAAGAAGATACATTTCCTAGATCTCAAATCCAACTTAGATCTTTTCTGGTCATTAAACATTGCATATACATGACTCCCAGAAGTATATAACTAGGAATAGTCAGCAGGTTTACCAGTCCACATCTCCATCGGTGTCTTCAGATCAATCACCATTGAAGGAGATCCATTGATCACATAACAAGCGGTATTCACTACTTCTACCTAAAATGTTTTGGCAATTCCTGCAGTTTTCAACCACACCATTTTTCAATTCAACAAGGTTTTTTTCATCCGATATACCACTCCATTATACTAAGGAGTGTACGCCACCATGAACTATCTCTTGATTCATTTTCATTGAAAAAGAGTATCAAACTCATCGCTTGTATATTATCCACCATTGGTAGTCCTTAGACACTTGATCTTTTTTTTCAAATTCAGGCTCCTTCCACACTTTTAATGTTTTGAAGACTTCAAAAACATCCAATTTATTCTTGATTGGGTACACCCAACATCTCCTGTAATAATCATCAATGAATGATACAAAGTACCTTGCTTCTCCTAGGTACATAACCGGTGCTTTCCAAATTTCGGAATGGATCAACTCTAAGATCTCCTAACTTTGTGTTGTTGATGTTATGAACTTTAACCTGTGTTGCTTGATCAAAAAGAAAAGTTATCAAAAAATGGTAAGGATAACTTTGTAAGCCCGTGAAGAAAATTCTGATCCAAAATAATCTTCAGGCCTCGTTCTAACATATGGCCAAGCTTCCGATGCCATAACGTTGTCAACACATCTATAGAGGTAGTTTATGCAACAACCATCTTCGACTGCTTGTACGTTTCACCCATAATCATTTCTATATTATTTGAGATCTTTTCTTCCTTCATTACCAAAAGTGTTCCCTTCACAATTATCATCACTCCATTCTTGGTTTGAATATTGCATCCGATATCATCAAATTGTCCCAAAGACAATATGTTCTTCTTCAGGCCCCTCACATGATGTACTCCTTGGATGGTCTGTACTATTGCATCATGCATCTTTAATTTGATGGTACCTACTCCAATGATCTTCAAGGTGTGATCATTCCCAATGTACACAAGTCATTCCAGGAAAGTTTCATATTGGTCAAACCATTCCCGTTGAGACGTCATGTGCCATGTTGCTTTTGAGTCAATTATTCATGCATCGTTGAGATGCTTCTTGCTTTCAACAGTCGTAGTTGCTTCGCTGACTAGTATATCTTCACTTCCAAAAGTAATCACCACATTTATCTCCATTTCATGATTCTAGATGCTACTGGAACCACACTCCATCGTCACATCTGTCGGTCTTTCACCAATTGTCAGTTGACAATTATACTTCCACAGAACTGCATGCATCTTCATTTTCAAAAATGAAAAATTATTCCTATTGAATTTATTTATCTTGAATTTCACCGTCATATAGACATGTCGTTAGTCCAGAACCTCCTCCATTTCATAACGGTGTATTTAATAATCTCAATAATTTTTTTATGATGTGATAGATCAACTAGAGTTTCAATCATAGAGCATACTCAAATTAATGAAAATTATTAATACCCAAAAATGTGGACAACATCGATCCCGAACCTTCCCTCTGATACCACTTTTTGGGATTGAAAAATTGATTGGCCCACGGTGTAGTAATAATCATCAGATAAAATAAAGTGAAAAATGCAGAAATAAATGACACGAGATGTAATGTGGAAAACCCCCCAATTGAAAGGGGTAAAAACCCACATGAAAATAGAAGGATCACTATGGGTAAAAGTGGGTACACACTCCCTCGCTATTACAAGGAGAAAACTCTTGTAAAATATCTATTGAATAAGAGGGGAAATAAAACTCACAAAAACCACTCGAATATGGGATCTTCTCTGGTGAAATGATAAAGGTGATGCTGGAATGGGAGGATTCTCTTGTCTTTTATAGGCTGCCTCTCCCCCTGCCTTCTCTTCCTCCACCGGTGGGTTTGGTGGGTTGGCCACCAACCACACAGCCAACTCACCAGCCATTACCCGCCTCCCTTAACAAAGAAATGGGTGGTGCCATCCTACAATAAAAAAACTAAAGACAGAAATGAGATATCCAGGACAAGTGTTACAGGTTATACACATCAAATTAAATTCTGATCCATGGATTATGATAGCGACATCACATGTCTACACAGAGGATGTGCATAACCTGAAAAGTTCTATATTCTCATGCTTATCTGTATGGACCCAAGAGTTGTATTGTGGGTAAGCTCATGTGGTCATGGTTTGTCTAGTGTACTATATTCATTCCAAGCGCATCATGTGGGATGAAACTATGGTTCCATGAGGTTGAAGAAGGAGATGGGTGGCACTGCCTCCCCCTCACATTATAACCCCTTACATACACCCTTCCATGGAAAAGTGTGTGTTATGAGATTACGGGCAGCAAAAAATGCCCCCCCTTAGAATTATATTTGTTCAAAATGAAAATAATCTGGTTCTAAGGTAAATATAGGACACTTTTCTGCATATCTAGATTATGATGGATTCCTCCTTCTGTGTGATATTAGTGAATGGATCTTCTGAAATTTATATACTGTTGTCCAATTTTATTTCATTCATGATGTGCATGAATTTCTATTACTTAGATATTATGAGAATCACCAACACTACCCATACCCTACTAGAATTCTAGATATTTGCGACGGGGTCCCGTCGCAAATAGCCCGTCGCAGAAAACGGCGTCGCAAATAATATTTTTTGCGAAGTGCCACTTCCCCATCGCAAATAAGTCTCTGATTATATACTTTATATATATAAACTTTTTTGCGATGGGCCCATCGCAAAAAGTATTTACGACGGGCCCGTAATCCCGTCGCAAATACATTTAAAAAAATATTTAGACTATTTTCGACGGGAACCCGTCGCAACAGATCTTGTCACAAATAATAAATAAATTTTTTAAAAAATAAATTTAATAAAATTACGATTAATGAAAAATTAATTTTAATATTATTAAAATAATTAAAATAAAAATATATTAAAATTCTCAATATTCACAAAATAATATTAAAAAAATCATAAATTATTATTATTATTATTATTAGTAAAATAAAGAAACATTAAAAAATATAATACTGAAAAAATATATTTAATAAAATTATGATTAATGAAATAGTAATATTAATATTACTAAAATAATAATAAAATAAATATTATAAAAATTATTAAAATTCTCAATATTCCCCAAAAAAATCATAAAATATTACAAATTAAATTATTTAATATTCACACCAATATAAAAGACAGAAATTGTAAATAGTTCATATTACAACAAATGTTAAATTCAAATGTTTTTAACATAAAAAAATCACTGGGGGGTTGTCTTCTGGAGGAGGTGGAGGAGCTGAAGGAGATGGTGGATGAAACTCCATACCCAAACTATGAGTAAGATGACGCATGTACTCCATCTGCTCCTGACGCTGCTGCTGCCATCGACGCATCTCCTCCTTGTGCTGCTGCTTCTGCTGCTACTGCTGCTGACACATCTCTTCTTGCTGCTTTTGAAAACTCTCTATAATGTCATTCTGAGCTCATAACTGCTCCTGATACTGTGAGGCAGAAGATGATGCCTCTCCACAATCTCCTCTCGAGCTGGACGCCGACATCACATCATTACCATAATAAGTTCCCAGAGTCATATGAGAGCCGATACCAACTACTCGGCCCTTCTCAAGGACATACTGAGTCACCTGCATCCATGCCATCTCGTTGAAATGGTGCGCACTGGTCTGATCAGTCGCCTCGTCCTGACCCTCAGCCTGTGTCTGAGAGGTCGCAGCCTCATATGACTCCTTTAATTCCAATTTGAAATTAAAATTGTGAAAATATTATATGCAATTAATTGTCAAACTGAAAAAATAATACTAACCACAATCTGACGCTGGCGATCACCTCTAATATCTCCAGTGGCTGGATCACTATACATCCTCCGATAAACGTCGAACTCCGTAATATCGGGATGCACAAATTCCTATAGAAATATAAAATAAAACGTTTATATTTAAAGTTATATATATATATTTTAAAAAAATATACTTACCAGATGCTCTCTATGTGTACTGAATGTACGACTACCAGCTCGATGCGTCACCTCCTGTCTCCCACGGTTCTGCCGACCCAATAAATACCACCTCTGATATTTACCACCCAACCAGTGTGCACATAATCCATCCCAAACCTGAGATGAAATGTACTCTGGTCAGTGGGCTCTACATGACTCATCAGATATTGTCGCTCCTTCTTTCCTAATGATCGTCTTTCTCAAATTGTGCAAAAATGACGCAAACACTCACGTATAGCCACCTCCCATACTGCATGGACAGCGTCACGCATGCTATCCTCGATGGGATACCATAAACCCTACAAATAATTTATAATATCAAGTTATTAATAAAATAAATTTCAAAATAAATATTATTTATTTACATACCAGCCTATGATTGTACATGGAGAGCTGCACATCAATGGGAATCTATTCCCAATGTGATCCATGGTTGAGAAAAATAATTGCACAAGATAGCGCTCCTCTTTCCAACAGCTACATGCGCAAAACTGTGAAAAAAGAATAAATAATCAAACAATTAGTATATATATAAATTAATTAATGAAAAATCTAACTAAAATATACAAGTTATCATACCTCCATGTGCGTGGATCAAAGCCAAGATATGGACGTCACTCAGGGATAGGGTTAGGAATCATCAGTCGCGCAAGACCGTACCCCCTCCGCATACCTCATGAACCACCAATAGGCTGAGGGTCAGATGGTTCCATATCCCCCTCATCCAAAGGTTGATCAGCCTCCTGCAACTCACGAAATAGATCAGGATCCATTTGAAACACAAAATGATTGTTTTTAGCAGATAGTTGAAAATAACTATCATATATAGATATATATTAGTTATGATCAAAACCATCATTTAACTGTGTCAATGTTCACCTTCATCATCATATTCATATCTGACGATGTCGATGTCTTCATATTCCTTCTCGACATCATCAATGTCCATATGAGTTTCACTTTCACCATCCCCTGTCATTTAAAATTCATTTGTAACATCATTAACATCTTCATCACCATCGAACCTTAATTGTGGGGTGTCATCATAGATATTCACGTTCTTTGTGAAAAAGATGGATTTTGAGTAGCCTCTTGAAAAATTTCAATTCCTTCCACTTCATCAGAACCACATTCAGTTTGAGTAAATTGATTTTCCTGAGATTTCATTTTTATTATGCTCCACCAATCACTCAAGTCTCTTGAAGTAGCATAGTACTTTGCGTAATAAATTTGATGTGCCTGTTGAGCCAATAAAAATGGTTCATTTACTGCAAAAATACTTTTATATTTAATATCGACGATTCCATGAGTCAGATGAACACACAAGCCTCTCTCAGTATCCAACCACCGACATTTAAACATCGTTATGCAATTCTTTCTAAGATAACATATCTCAATAATTTCATCCAGAATGCCATAAAAGTCAACTTCAATTTCTCTATGATCACATTGTTTTTTTTCATTCCCCATATGCATGTATATGAAATCAAAAACCATTCACCACATATGCATTATAAGATTTAACCATTTTGGATGGTGGGTTACTCAATATACACAGTCGCTTATCAATTTTATTAGCATGTTGAGACACCTAAATTTTTTTAAAACAATTATCAATATAATAAATAGTAAACTGAATTGATATTAAACCATCAATAATTTATATTACCAATTTTTGAAACCATTGAGAAATTTTTTTTATCTGCGTTCTTCAAGAGAAGCTGCTGTAATTTGTGGAAGTTGTTTCTTGATATGATTATCATATAACCTACAAATAAAATAAGTTTACATACTGTAACAGAAATTATAAAATAAGTGATAGAAGCACTCACAATACAAATGTTATCATTTCTTTACAGTTGATCAGAACATATGTATGAGCTCTGTGATGTTCATCGTCTGAAATCCATCATTCTTGAACTCCACCGAAGCCAAGATTTGGCTGATTAAAAACTGATAATTTATTGTTCATTTCATCATTAACATTTCCATCGTTCCGTCCCATGTAGTTTTGTTTTGAGGGATATTCAGATTCAAAATAGTGAGAGCAGAAAAAAGCAATTTCCTCTTGCAAATAAGCTTCATCAATTGAGCCTTCAATTGATGCTTTGTTACGTAATTTTTTCTTCAATTTCTACATGCATATCTCGAATGGGTACATCCATAGAAACTGTACTAGACCTCCAAATTTAGCTTCATATGGAAAATGTATTATCAGATGTTCCATTGAGTCAAAGAAAGTAGGTGGAAAGATTTTTTCCAGTTTACATATAATTACAACAACATCTTCTTCCAGTTTTCTTAGCGCATCATAGTCTGTTGTCGCTGCAAAAATGTCTCAAAAAAAATTTGATATGTCTGTTATCTAATCTCAAATCATAGAATTCAACAAACCTCTGAATCCAATCGGTATAATTCTTTCCATTATAACATGACAATCATGACTTTTTAATCCGGTAATATGACCATTCTTAACACATCTACCCAAATTGGAAGCATAGCCATCTGGAAGTCTCAAATCTGCAATCCACTGATAAAATAATAAGAGACTCTCTTTGGACAATGTATAAACTGATTTTGGCTTAATTAACCTCTGTGATCTGACATTTTTAAATAGTTCATGTTCTGGTCGCCTGCAAATTTGGGCAATATCTAATCGTGCTTTAATAGTATCTTTGGTCTTACCTGGTGTATCCAAAACTGTATAAAATAAATTATCAAAATAGTTCTTCTCAATATTCATGACATCCAACATGTGGTGGACCAACAAATCAGGCTAATATGGGAGATCCCAAAAAATGCTTCGTTTTATCCAATTATGTTCTTTCTCAAAACCATCAATTTTCTGTTGGTTTATTATTGGCCCAAATATGATGGGAGGTAATGAAAATACAACAGATTTTAACTCTGTACCTGATATCATTTTTGGAGGTTCATCCCTTTCAATTGTGCCTTTTCTGAAATGAGATTTTTTTCCTTCGAAAAGGATGATCGGTTGGAAGAAATCTGCGATAATAGTCAAAATAGCAAGGTTTTTTTCCATTGACGAGCATAAAAGCTTTGTTGTCTTTCATAAAGTAAGGACATGATTTTGGACCTTGTGTAATCCATCCAGATAACATGCCATATGTCAGAAAGTCACTAATCGTCCACATCAATGCAGCTTTTAATGTGAAATTTTGTTTCGCAGCAACATCATATGTACTAACACCATTACTCCACAATGCATTTAACTCATCAATCGATGGTTTCAAATAAACATCAATATTCTTTTTCGGATGTCCTAGGATTAATAAGGTCAAAAAGATATAATGCTCCTTCATCAAAATCCATGTAGGTCTATTGTACGGAGTTATAAAGACAGGCCAACATAAATACTGACTACCATAAGAACCAAACGGACAGAAACCATCAGTAGAAAGACCCAATCACACGTTTTGGGATTCTAAAGCAAAAGACGGATGCAGATGATCAAAATGTTTCCATGAATCACCATAAGATGGATGATTCAAGCTTTTACCAGTTGAAATATTGGTTTTGTGCCATAACATCATTGACGTTGTGTTATGAGACATAAATAAACATTGGAGACTAGGTGTAAGGGGGAAATATCTCAACTGTTTTACAGGAATCGATCCAGACTTCCCTGGTTGAGCTTCTTTATACCTCGATTGTCTGTATGAGGGAAAACTGTCCAACGACTCATTTTCACCAGAATATAAGATGCAATCATTTTCACATGCATGAATCTTCCGATAACTAAGCCCTATATTACGAACCCGCCTATTTCTCTCATATTAATTTGCAGGCAACACATTTCCTTCAAGTAACAATGTTTTAACCAAAGAAAATATCTGATCAAAACAGTTGTTTGAAATTGCATTATCTGATTTAATAGCCATAACTTTTGCAACCGCTTCTAATTTTCTTATCTTGCAACCAGGATATAATGCATCCTCAACAGACCTCAACAACTCATAAAATTCGGATGGTTCCAACTCAGGAGTTAAATCGATATCATCATGAGTTTCAGTTTGTTAAATAGATGGACCTGCAACATCATGTACTAAATGTTGGAATCATGATGGATCCAGAATCAAGTTATTAGTATCTTCTCTGGAACGGCGTTCACCGTTTTTATACCAAAAAACATAATCTAGTTGAAAACCAAACCGCAAGAGATGTCCCCCAACCTTGTCAAATGTGTCAAAAGTTCTCAGAGCACATTTTTTACAAGAACACTTAATTGTTCCTTCTAAAACATATTTTGGTTTTGATGATGCAAATACTAAGAAATAATCAACACCATCAATATATACAGAATTTAAACCAGAACCATTTGGATTTCTGCGCTGATTTATCCAAGCACGATCATCTAATAATGACTGATGTCGACTTCCTTGTTCCATATTTTTCTACAAAATATAAAATCATCACTATTTTTGAATATTTTGAAATTATAAAACACTATATGAAAAAAATATAACTAATTACTACTACTTATTAATAATTACCATTAATTAAGGGCAACACAATTTCCAGTGGATTGATGGCTACTCTTTTGTCTGACGGCTCATTTACTTGCATCTTTCTCACACTGAAATCACATTGAAGAATCTGGTCAGAGGTACGCATATTCATTGTGATTTCAGTGTGAGAAAGATGCAAGTAAATGAGCCATCAGACAAAAGAGCCCCCTTTTTGTCGATGAATCGTCTTCTTCCAATTGTCATCGCCTGAAAAAATTATAAAAAATGTGATACAACGAATTCATATCCAATCTCGTGCATACAAGATTGAATATGCCTATGTAACAACACATTTTTCATAATGTTTTGAGTCGGTGAGAGTTGAAAGGAGAAACGTCATCAAGAAAAATGAGTGTCGTCAATCCACTGGAAATTATGCCAAGTTCTTAAAATTTATTAAAATTTATTAAAATTTCTTCCTAACTATTCCTAACTAATTATTCCTATTTATTACCAATTATTCCTATTTATTAATAACTATTACTTTTTATTACTAACTATTACAATTTATTACTAACTATTACTATTTATTAGTAAGTATTACTAATTATTACTAACTATCACTAATTATTACTAATTATTCCTGTTTATTACTAATTATTCCTATTAATTTCTATTTATTCCTATTTATTACTATTTATTCCTAATTATTGCTAATTATTAGTATTTATTCCTAATTATTACTAATTATTCCTAATTATTCCTAATTATTCCTATTTATTACTAATTATTACAATTTATTACTAATTATTACTATTTATTACTAATTATTACTAATTATTACTAATTATTACTAATTATTACTAATTATTACTAATTATTACAATTTATTACTAATTATTACAATTAATTACTAATTATTACTAATTATTACAATTTATTACTAATTATTACAATTTATTACTAATTATTACAATTTATTACTAATTATCACAATTTATTACTAATTATTACAATTTATTACTAATTATTACAATTTATTACTAATTATTACAATTTATTACTAATTAATACAATTTATTACTAATTATTACAATTTATTACTAATTAATTAAATTTATTACTAATTATTACAATTTATTTTTAATTATTACAATTTATTACTAATTAATACAATTTATTACTAATTAATACAATTTATTACTAATTAATACAATTTATTACTAATTAATACAATTTATTACTAATTAATACAATTTATTACTAATTATTACAATTTATTACTAATTATTACAATTTATTACTAATTATTACAATTTATTACTAATTATTACTATTTATTACTAATTATTACAATTTATTACTAATTATTACAATTTATTACAATTTATTACAATTTATTACTAATTATTTCAAATTATTACCAATTATTACTAATTATTACAATTTATTACTAATTATTACAATTTATTACTAATTATTACTAATTATTACAATTTATTACAAATTATTACAATTTATTACAAATTATTACAATTTATTACTAATTATTACAATTTATTACTAATTATTACAATTTATTACTAATTATTACAATCTATTACAATTTATTACAATTTATTACCAATTATTACAGTTTATTACTAATTATTACTAATTATTGCAATTTATTACTAATTCTTACAATTTATTACTAATTATTACAATCTATTACAATTTATTACAATTTATTACCAATTATTACAATTTATTACTAATTATTGCAATTTATTACTAATTATTACAATTTATTACTAATTATTACAATTTATTACTAATTATTACAATTTATTACAAATTATTACAATTTATTACTAATTATTACAATTTATTACTAATTATTACAAATTATTACAAATTATTACAAATTATTACAATTTATTACAATTTATTACTAATTATTACAATTTATTACTAATTATTAAAATTTATTACTAATTATTACAATTTATTACTAATTATTACTAATTATTACAATTTATTAGAATTTATTACTAATTATTACAATTTATTACTAATTAACACAATTTATTACTAATTAATACAATTTATTACTAATTAATACAATTTATTACTAATTATTACAATTTATTACTAATTATTACAATTTATTACTAATTAATAAAATTTATTACTAATTATTACAATTTATTACTAATTATTACAATTTATTACTAATTATTACAATTTATTACTAATTATAACAATTTATTACTAATTATTACAATTTATTACTAATTATTACAATTTAGTATTAATTATTACAATTTACTACTAATTATTACAATTTACTACTAATTATTATAATTTACTACTAATTATTACAATTTATTACTAATTATTACAATTTATTACTAATTATTACAATATATTACTAATTATTACAATTTATTACCATTTATTACAATTTATTATTAATTATTACAATTTATTACTAATTCATACAATTTGTTACTAATTATTAAAATTTATTACTATTTATTACTCATTATTACTATTTATTAATAATTATTAATATTTATTACTATTTATTAATAATTATTAATATTTATTACTAATTATTAGTATTTATTATTATTTATTACCAATTATTATTAATTACTACAAATTAATTATATACGTTACTAATTGTCGTTAATAATTACTAATTACTACTAATTATTAAAAATTAATACTAAAAATTTCAATTTATTAGTACAAATAAATAGTCATGACAAAACAATTTAAATTCAATTTAATTACAACTAATCAACAATAATAAAAATAAACATAAAAAATTGAAATAAATAATAAATTAAATAAAACATAAATACCTTTAAACTTGATTTGGTATTGATGTAGACGGCTTCACAACTTTTTCGTGTCCAAAAAAATTAACTTAGAAAAATTTTCCCTCTGAAATCAGGGTTCAGAGAGAAACAAGATCTAGGAATTGAGTGGAATGAGAAGAAAAACGGATGATGGTATATATAGGTTAGATTATTTGCGACGTGACTATTTGCGACGGGTAACCCATCGCAAATACCTACACCCGCATTAATTACTGTCGGTGGTTAAAAAGTTATCTACGACGGGTCCCGTCGCAAATAGTCTTTGCTGACACACCTTTTGTGACAGGAGGACATCCCGTCACAAAAAGCTATTAACCGCCACCGGGTATTTGCGACGACCCCCATCGCAAATACCTAACTATTTGCGACGGGGGGATCCCCTCGTCGCAAATACCCTTCGCGCGGTTTGGCGCGCTACCCGCGCCAAACCTTTTTGCGACGGGACACGAAATCCCGTCGCAAAAAATCGGTTATTTGGGACGGGTTGTTACCCCCGTCGCAAATAACCACTTGGACATACTTTTTGGGACGAGATTTATTCCCATCGCAAAAAACCAGTCGCAAAATGTCCTTTTCCCCGTAGTGATACTTTTCATATCATCAAGTAAAAACAAATATATGGATCTAGAGATTTGTTTTAGGAAGCACTCACAAATTCCCACTAACATGACAACCCTTATTGATGAATCTATTCTAGTTATAATATGATCATTTGATTTGTAGAAGGATAAATGGACAAAATATATGCCTTGGAGGGAGAGTTCTCTATCTTTTCTAAAGTTGATTGGCTTAGTGGGAATAGAGTGATTTTTCGAAGGCCGTATGGGGAAGCTTACAATATTCCATAGATAGAACTGTTGTTGTGCTTTAGTTTATGGTATTTTAGCTCAAACCTAATATTGCTATAGTTTAGGGTATTTTAGCTCAGACCTTCTATTGCTTTAGTTTAGGGTCTTTTAACTCGGACCTTTGGCTGCTTTAGTTTAAGGTATTTTAACTTGGGCCTTCTGTCACTTTAGTTTAGGGTCTTTTAGCTCCGTCAACAAGCATTACACAACATTGCTCTCAGTGACATAGTCTGAGTGCTGTACTGGTGCTCTTTTTTTCCGAGTTGACTGTCATGGTCCGGACTCAACCGGTACTTGATCTTCGTGTTCTGGTAATGCCTCAGAGGAAATTGATTCTTCCTTGTATTTTCCTCAATCTTGACTATTGTTGTTTCTGTATTCTTCTTCTCCATGTCTCGATCAATTATCAATTGCACCTTGTCTTCTATAAAAATGACATCTCTAATAATGATAAGTTTGTAGGCAGTGGGGTCCCCTAAACAATACCCCTTCACACCATCAACATACCCCAAGAAGATACATTTCATAGATCTCAAATCCAACTTAGATCTTTCTTGGTCATTAAACATTGCATATACAGGACTTCCAAAAGTATATAACTGGGAATAGTTAGCGGGTTTACCAGTCCACATCTCCATCGGTGTCTTCAGATCAATCACGATTGAAGGAGATCCGTTGATCACATAACAAACGGTATTCACTGCTTCTACCTAAAATGTTTTGGCAATTCATGCAGTCTTCAACAACACCCTTTTTCTATCCAATAGGGTTTTGTTCATCCGCTCTACCACTCCATTCTACTAAGGAGTGTACGCCACCATGAACTGTCTCTTGATTCCTTCTCATTGACAAAAAGTATCAAACTCCTCGCTTGTATATTATCCACCATTGGCAGTCCTTAGACACCTGATCTTTTTTTCAGATTCAGGCTCCTTCCACACTTTGAATGTTGTAAAGAATTCAAAAACATCCACTTTCCTCTTGATTGGGTACACCCAACATCTCCTGGAATAATCATCAATGAATGATACAAAGTACCTTACTCTTCATAGGGATACAACCAGTGCTTGCCAAACGTCGGAATGGATCAACTCTAAGATCTCCTAACTTAATGTTGTTGATGTTATGAACTTTAACCTATGTTGCTTGCTCAAAAAAAAATTATCACAAAATGGTAAGGATACCTTTTTAATCCCAGGAAGAAAATTCTGATCCAAAATAATCTTCAAGCCTCATTCTGACATATATCCAAGCTTCTGATTCCATAATATTGTCAACACATATATCGAGGTAGTTCATGCAACAACTATCTTCGCCTTCTTGTATGTTTCACCCATAATCATGTCTATATTCTTTGAGATCTTTTCTGACTTCATTACCACAAGCATTCCCTTCACAATTCTCATTATTCCATTCTCGGTTTGAATCTTTCATCTGATATCATCAAATTGTCCCAAAGACAATATGTTCTTCTTCAGGGCCTTCACATGATGTTCTCCTTGGATGGTTCGTACTATTCCATCATGTATCTTTAATTTTATGGTACCTACTATAATGATCTTTAAGGTGTGATCATTACCCATGTACACAAGTCATTCCAGGAAAGTTTCATCTTGGTCAAACCATTCCCATTGAGACGTCATGTGCCATGTTGCTCCTGAGTCAATTATTCATGCATCGTTGAGATGTTTCTTGCTTTTAGCAGTCGTCACTACTTCACTGACTATTATATCTCCACTTCCAAAAGTACTCACCACATTTCTATCCATTTCATGATTCTAGATCCTACTAGAACCACACTCCATCGTCACATCTGTCGATCTTTCACCAATTGTTAGTTGACGATTATCCTTCCACAGCACTGCATGCATCTTCATTTTCCACAACGAAAAATTATTCCTATTGAATTTCTTGATCTTGAATTTCACCGTTATCTGGACACGTCATTAGTCTAGAACCTCCTCCATTTCACGATGGTTTATTTAATAATATCAATAATTTTTTTATGATGTGACAGATCAACCCGAGTTGTAATCATAGAGCATACTCAAATTAATGAAAATTATTAATACCCGAAAATGTGAACAACACTGGGCCAAAACCTTCCCTCTGATACCACTTTTTGACACCAAAAAATTGATTGGACAAAGGTGCAGCAATAATCATGAGATAAAATAATGTGAAAAATGCAGAAATAAATGACACAAGATGTAATGTGGAAAAACCCCCAAATGAAAGGGGTAAAAACCCACATTAAAATTAAAGGATCGCTATGGGTAAAAGTGGGTACACACTCCCTCACTATTATAAGGAGAAAACTATCATAAAATATATCTTGAATAAGAGGGGGAATAAACCTCACAAAAACCACTTGAATATGGGATCTTCTCTAGTGAGATGCTAAAGGTGATGCTGGAATGGGTGGATTCTCTTTCCTTTTATAGGATGCCTCTTCCCCTACCTTCCCTTCCTCTGTCGATGGGTTTGGTGGGTTGGCCACTAACCACACAACCAACTCACCAGCCATTTCCCACCTCCCTTGATAAATAAATGAGTGGTTCCATCCTGCGATTAAAAAACTACCAACAGAAATGAGAGATCCAGGCCAACCGTTACAGGTTATACGCATCACATTAAATTCTGATCCATGAATTATGATAGCGGCACCACATGTCTACACAGAGGATGTGTATAACCTGAAAAGTTCTATATTCTCATGCTTATCTGTATGGACCCAAGATTTGTAGTGTGGGAAAGCTCATGTGGTCAAGGTTTGGCTAGTGTACTATATTGATTCCAAGCACAACGGGTGGGATGAAACTCTGGTGTCGTGAGGTTGGAGAAAGAGATGGGTGGCACTACCTCCCCCTCACGTGATATCCCTTGACATGCACCCTTCCATGGAAAAGTGTGCTCTATGAGATTACGAACATCAAAAAATCCCCCCCCCTTAGAATTAGATTCGTTCAAAATGAAAATAATCTAGTTTTAAGGTAAATATAGGACACTTTTCCGCATATCTAGATTATGATATATTCCTCCTTCTGTGTGCTATCAGTGAATGGATCTGCTGAAATTTATATACTATTGTTCAGTTTTATTTCATTCATGATGTGCATGAATTTTCATTGCTCTGATATTATGAGAATCACCAATGCTACCCATACTTTTCATATCATCAAGTAAACCCAAATGTATGGATCTAGAGATTTGTTTCAGGAAGCACTCATGAATTCTCACTAACATGACATCCCTTATTGATGAATCTATTCTAGTTATATTGCGATCATTTGATCTGTAGAAGGATAAATGGAAAAAAATATATGCCTTGGAGGGAGAGTTCTCTATCTTTTCTGAAGTTTATTGGCTTAGTGGGAATAGATTGATTTTTATAAGGCCATATGGAGAACTAGACTGAACTATTGTTGTGCTTTAGTTTATGGTATTTTAGCTCAGACCTAATATTGCTTTAGTTTAGGGTATTTTAGCTCAGACCTTCTATTGATTTAGTTTAGGGTCTTTTAACTCGGACCTTTGGTTTCTTTAGTTTAGGGTATTTTAGCTCAGGGCTTCTGTCATGTAATTCCTGACCCCAGAAGCCTAGAGTTGGTGCATTATTTTAATACATTGGCATGATTACAAAGAATCAAGTCCTGAAGGACTCAACAGTTTAGCAGACTTGGAAAATAGATTACATACATGAACATTACATCACACATTGGAAGATAAAACACAATGTAAATGATCCTTTGAGACTTCCATTAATCCCCTAGCTTAACCCCGCTTATCAATCATAAAAAACTTCTTGGAATCCTGGGAAAATAAAACATAAGAAAGGGGTGAGCTCAAAGGCTCAGTAATGGTATGGAATACATCAGAAGATAACATAAATATTAGGCATGGAAAATAATTGAAAACACATGCCTTTACAAATAATAAACATGAACAGTTTTATGGTAGGAATATGAGATGAGTAAATAATGCCAAAATAAAACATATTCATGGGTATTATACTAGTCTAATAACCACATGAACCATCAATATTATTTTCATAATGAGGGAATGTATAATGTTGGACATTCTGAAACATTTTGTCAAGGCCTCGACCAAGACGTCTAAAAATAATTTAGGCCTCTGCCAAAACCATATATCAAATTGGGAAAGGCCTCAGCCAATTCCATGTCTAATTGTCTCATGAGACCTACCGATGCATCTAAGAGTGATAGAGGGCTCCACCCATCACATACTAAGTCCAATACATTTCTCACACGAAAAGGTTGAAGCATTACATAAACATTCGTATTAAAACTAGCATACGAAATGTCAATACTTTAACCATAAACCATGAATGGTATAAAAATAACACATCTATATTCAAACATATCACAAAACCTCCAATAAAATATGGAATTTTTTTATCATAATAAATCAACTCTAAACAAGTTTAAAATCCATCAAAGGATGTTGACATAGATGAAAATTATTTGTAAAAATCTTTGAGAGAAATATCCATTTTTCATGAAAACATTTAAAAGTCACACAATTTAGAAAGGAATACATTTAAAGACATTTTTTAATCAAATTATCCCATACCACTTTTAAACATTTGAAAGGAATTAACATACTTAAAACATTCATGTCCATATAAATAAATCCTTAAAAACCATTTTGAAAACATGGTCATTAATGAGAATGATTTAGAAGAATAAATATTTAAAACATTTAAAATGATGTTTTAGTAAAAATTCCCTTAAAATAATACCTTTGAAAACTATTTTATGAAACATGGACATGGATAATAAATATTTCCTAGTAGATACTTACGTAAAACAACCTCAGATAATAATGAGATTGTGAAATTAGCCCTTACCTCGCACTTTCCTTGGGTTGAGGGTATGTTTAAACTCCTGTATAATGAACATAGTATGTTATTAAAATATAAAATAACCATATTTATATTTATTATATCATAAATTATTTATTTATGACTTTATACTACCCATTAAATAACGATTTCCATGTTAAATTAACATTTTGGGTAATACTTTCTTTCTTTATCGTATGTGTTTTAACTTGTTATTCTTGATCGTATCATTTAGATCATGATTTAAATGATTCCAGAATATAAAACTTTATTTATATATAATATATATTTAGAATATAAATATTTATAATAGATGTATAAATGAAATGGAAGACATCGTTTATGGAGATGGTAGGCCATACGTACGCATAAATGCTGTTTCCGTTTTCATATCGTATTGAACAGAAGTAAGTGAATAAGATATATGTAATTTCATATATATATATATATATATATATTCAGTATCATTATTATGTCATATATTACATACTTATTAATAATATATATATTTATATAATCATCGTTGAATGGTGAACGTAGAAATGAATCTCACCGCGTCGCGGAGACGGTAATCCGTACGTACACACGAGCGACAATATCATTATATTGATGGATAAATCATATGTAATTGGATGGTATATCATATATAAAGAATCATTAAAATGTTATAATTATTATTTACATCATTTATACTCATTATTATACCCATCCAAATAATAAAATGTTTTAATAACAAACTACACCACGACGTGGAGACGGTAATCCGTACGTATGCACGCATGATGACTTTGTCATTTATAGGATGGATAGAATAATGAATATGGTTATAACATTTTTATAATAACATCACAGTATATATAATATACTGGAGTTATTAATTTATAATGGAAACAACAAATAAAGAGGAAGTGGAAGAATAAAAGAACTTGAAAGAGGTGATGAAATATTTACCTCTTCTTTGGGTTCTTCCTTTTAACTTGATCAAAATGGCTCATTAGGTTGGATTTATGACCAAAGGAAGGACTATAGGATTAAGGGATGAATTTTGGGAGGTTATTTGGGCAGGTGTTGGCTGAGCCAAATAGATTTGGAGGTGTGAATTTGAGAGAAGGGAAAGTGCCCTTTTATAAGAGGGGTGTTGGGCACTTTAGGAAAAACTTAAAATATTATTTTATAATAAAATAATTTTCGTTTTAAAATGGATTAAAAAATAATTATTTAAAGTATAAGGTTGGTATGGGTAAAAAACCACTTAAAAAATAGGTTTTAGACAGGTTTGGGTCACTATTTTAACCTTATCTTTTAGATTTAACTCTTAGTTAAATAGTTTGACAATTACCACATCTCTTTGTATTTTTATATTGTATGGTTAATAAACTTACTATAAACTTCAAATATAACCCCAAATGGTTCATTAATGAAATATATAATAGTATTTAAGCACTTTGGCTGAAACTTATATTTTTAGGAATAGAATACCAATTAATAATATAATATTTGTTTTAAAAACTCTTTTATGTCAATTTTGACACTATTTGGTATTTTGTTTTTTATAAATTAATATCAGCATTATTACTTAAAAAACACATTTAATCAACCCTAACATGTAATATTAACCTATAAAATTAGTTTAATTCATAAAAAGTCTCAAATTACATTTATTTGGGTATTTATAACATCATTTATTTGTTGTTTCATTAATAAGGAAAATAATACATCATTATTGTGTCATATATAAATATATTTATTTTATGTATAAAAATTATAAATAAAATATCCTGAGGTAGGAAATATTTTTATATTTCTAATAACTATTTATAGTTGAATAGATCAATTATATAACCTCATATAATTTTTTTTACTAAATGATATTTGATTTTGTAATTTTTGTCTTTACTTTAGATTATTTAATATAAAATATCATTATCACCCCCAAGTGGCTCCATGAGGTACCAAAATAGACCCAAGGATGCCTATGGTCGGACATGTATCATCCAACAGGATTAGGACACATGTTAAGGTAATTTAATATTATTATAATATTATTTGTTAACCTAATTTACTGGATTTACCCCTTTAACCACGGTAAATAAAATATTTACTGAAGTAAATATTCCTAATGTCTAAAAATAAAAGATAAATATTTACACAATTTGGACCTCCTGATTCCAAATATGGAATCCTTTTTTCCAAATTCAAAACACAGAAGTGGAATAAATTAATTTAAAATTAATTTCTGTTGTCAAAACAAAAAGCGTGTTTTTATGAAATAATAACTATCAAAAGATTGGCACTTGTTTATGTAAAATTTAAATGTGAAACAACTTATAATGTCCTAAATTGTATTAAATGATAAAAATATAATCTAATTATACTTCCAAACAATTCAAATCCATAATTTATCACTATTAATTATTTCGATTAAAAAAGATTTTTTCAATTAAAATTTAGTAATTTTCACTATTCATCAAAATATGAAAGGTATCAGAAAAGTACCAAAAATTTATCCAAACTGAATTTTTATGTTTTGATTCTAAAGAGTAATTTAATTTCATTAAATTTAATATATAACATTGTCAAATATTGGTTTTAAAAAGGGTTCGCTATTAAAAGGTGGTAAAATTGCATTTTTTGAAAAATATTTATTTTATCCAAAAAAAATGAATTTGTTCTTATATTATGTCTAAGAAACACATAATATGGATGTTAAAATTATATAGAGTATATAAGACTCAAAATTCAGTTAATACTATTCATAAAATCTTTTTGAACGATTAGTTTACTAAGTTATGGTGCGCTCGAACTCGGTGTTGCCTGTTGTGTAAGCTATTGAATTACTTTAATGAGATAACGTACTATGAAATCCTGGGGTGTTATATTCTCCCCTCCTTCAAAAAATTACATCCTCGCAATTTGGAATTGTTCTTCTAAAATAAAAGGTTAAAAAAAATATAAAAATACCTTTGTGGAAAAACCACATCGGAAATTGGTTTAATAAAATTTAGTCTTAATAAGAGGGAAATGGAAATGAAAAAGTCACCACCAAATTATGATCTAAATTAGGAGAACATTGGTTGAAAAAAGAGAAACATAAATTGAGGGAAAGCATAAATATTTATAGGGAGAGATTGAGGTTATCAATCAAAAACAAGTGTAAAATTGAGGGTATCAAAGTCATCAATCTAATATGATGTAAAATATCATCAGTTCAAAAAAACATATGGTATTAAGATAAAACATTTTTGGTTTTAAGATCCCTTCCCTAAATTTTAAGAATTAATTTATTCATAGAATAAGTTTGAATATATATATATATATATATATAATTGACATGTAGAGTTTAATCCTTCAACTAATCCCTACCACAAACTCATCTTTTACTCCAAAAATATAATAGAATTCAAAAATATTCTATTTATCCTAATCGTATAGGTTTAAAGAAACGAATTTATAATTTATCTATTATACCATTTAAAAAACAACATTATACATGCTAGGACATTGATTAGTCACTAAAAGTGGCTAATATTAATTGTTAATATCTTTAAATTAATTGTTCCAAAGTCCATAAACATTGATTTTAGTGCATTACATAAATAGAACTTCATTTCTCATCTAAAATTCAATTCTTGTTTAAAATACAAATTTGGGCCCAATAATTTATTTGTTTGTGTACAACATTATATTAATTTTCTGAATTTGAAATTTTGGGATATGATTGATCACTTTGTTTTGAACATTTTATCTTTTAGGTCCGATGGATGAATCCCAAGAGAAGATGGATAATTTTGCGCTCGAATGCAGAAATTTGCTGGAGAAAGCATAATGGGCCTAAGGCCCATCAAACAAATACGGGGCTCACAAAACAAGCCCAATGAAGCTAAAATTTATAAAGTAGAAAGATAAAAATATGATAATCATTTTATTCAACTGTGGATAGAGCTAATTCTGAATTTTTCATGATGATAAAGGGATCTGAAGCTGAGATTTAAATGGTGGACCTAACATTAATGCACATAAAGTCGTCCCGCCATTTCGACCATAACATCCAAACGGCTAAGCCAACTGTCCTGAAATTTGTACATCAGATAGAAGACACATGTAAGAATATATTTGTATTCTACTACCCCTCAAGATTCTGCCTCCATCAATTAATTATTTGAACGTCAAAATGGTGGACGAATCTGGACAGTTTTCCGGGTCAACTTCGAAACGTCAATTTCTTTTTGATTATTCACCCTCGTTTTGACTCTATTAATTGTTGGGGGGTGAATTAATTCTTGGGGTGGACCTAAGGCTCCTAATATGCCTATATAAGGAGATGGTGGTGAAGGGAATTATCATATAACATCTTTCTTTGAATCCATGTTTTTTTCTTTCAATTGTAATTTCCCGCTTTCGTTTTGTAATGGCATTGTCAATTTCTCTAATGTAAGTTTTTCATTCACGTTCTGTATTTTAATAAAATTGATTCTTCTTCATTTTTTATTTTCCTTTTCTTCACACGTTTATACCTTTGAATCAAGGTGTGAAATTATTCACACCAGCACTTGTGATTTCAATCACACAACGGTGGAGTGTTCGTTCTTTTAATAATTTTCTTCTTCTTCAATTCCACCCCCATAAGTCTACATCCCGCTTCCATTCATAGAATAGAATAAATGGAGGGCTAACCTCTTAAGGGTTAATCCAAGGGGGTATCAAGGTCAGGGATTTAATGTTATTTCATGTACTTAATATTTAAATCTATTCATTATTTTTGGATTTCTATTTAATGAGTTACATTCTTTCTCATCTTTGCCAACTTTAACGATGACGCATTTTGAGTGCTAGTACGATCTATTTCCTTTGAGTGCTCATTAAAGTGATACTAAAAGTGAATTAGTGATTGGCCTTGGAATTGTGTAGGGATTAAATTGGTGAATGATTTGGAAGAATTATCTCATTGTTTGGATATGTCTTGAATTAATGACATGAAATTTTCTAAGAAAAGAAATTCATCCAATCCACCCCAAGAAAAACCCTAAGATCATCCCACCATCAATAATTTTTTAGTTCACATAATTTTTTATTATATGTTATTTAAATTATATCTTTAGTTACCCAATTAAAATCTACCTCAAAGTTGGCCACTTCATAGCCAATCCATCAACAAATCATAGTGTCTCAAGGTTTCTTCTTCGGTCCCTGTGGATTCGATCCCTACTTGTACTTCAACGACCGCTTTTACCAGTAGGGTAAATTTGGGCGCAACCAAATTTTGGCGCCATTGCCAGGGACCAAGTAAGTTCCTTAGACCCACATCATCTTTTCTCACCCCAAATTCTCTATTCTCACCCTATTTTCTCTTCTCTTTCCCCCTTTCTACTTTTGTGTGTCCAAAAAAACCCCAAAACCAATTTTCAATCAATTCCAATGGATTATCCTCCAAAATACCTCTTCATAAATCAATGTTGTAATCAAGTCAGAAATAAATATTGGGAAACACCTCACATAGGGAATTTCATTGACCAATCCTTAATTGAATACAACACACCAGATGAGATGTACAATCAATGGGATGCTGAATATTTACAGGATCAATTTCCATACCTATCAAGAATGATTGAAAAGATAAATAATGAGGAAGTCCATGATGTACAAACATATATCAACCCTAATCCTGAAAAAATTCTTGAACAATTGTGTGAACAAATGGATAAAATGAATTCAGAAGTTTCATCTTTCAGATTAGAATTACAAAGATTTAAGACTTTTGAGGAACCCGTTCCCACTCAAGATGTTCTTTCTTCATCATTGATAGATGAATCTTTTATCCCAAAAACCTCCCATGAATTGAAAAAAGAACTAACCTTTGGATATGGGATAACTGAACAAGATCAAAGAAATGTTGAAGGGTATTTAAATCAGGATGAAATTAATTTTTTTGATTCACAAGGGGAAAATTTGTCTTCATGGATTGAATGCCCGGAATATTTCTCCTATAATAATTTTTTAGAAACACCAATCATTGAACCATTAGGAGAAATCACAAACATAAAATCCATACCCATTCATGAAACTCATCTAGAAAACTTTGGGGTTGAATCTTCAATTCAAATGGAACCAATTGTGTTGGGAAATGATGAAAATGAAATTGATTTTGATTCTAATTCCTTATCTGTGTTTGAATGTCCTATCCAACCTGAACTCAAAATCAATGTCCTTACTTCCCCACTGAGGCATCCCATCATAGGTGATAAACAAGACATTTCAGTTGTCATTCATCTATATCATGAAATCAATAATGTAGGAATGAACCTTGAAATCTTAGGAAATACTCCAGATAAAACACGATCAACCATTTTAGATATTCCTTGGATTTTACCAATCATTGTAGAAAATAGGATTTCATACGAAACAAATTTCAAAAAAACAATCAATCTCAATCTTGTTGAAGTGGAGAAAGATGGGTTCATTAACGTTTTGAAAGTTGGAATTGGATAAGTTGGGGGGTTCAAGTCAAGCTAACGATGTTAAAAGAAAGCACTGCATGGGAGGCAACCCATGGTTTTCATGTTTTTAATAAATTTGAAGCATTTTCTTTTTCATATAATAAATTACCATAGATTGTTGACCTGTTCTTATTTTATGAGTAAGGATGGGTATGAAAGGGGAGCACCATATTTATCCCTGTCACGTGGCGTGATCTCAGAGTAATACCTTACCCAGAAATCTAAAAAGAAGACAATGTATCATCAGTTTATTTTGTTTTGTTTTTTTATATGTTTTTATAGGTTAAAAAAATAAAAGGACATGTCATAAGTCATAAGGAAAATCCATTCACCACCATCCAAGCAACTGAGACTCAAATCCAGAATTGAAGAGAGACTATGGCATGCGCTATCATTATCAACCACCGGGTGACTTCATTCCATGATTATCATTTTAAATTTCTTCTTTGAACTCCTCTCCTACCCCCTTCTAACTTTTATTTTCTTTAAACACTGGGGACAGTGTTATTCTATGTTAGGGGGAGGTGAAATAAAAAATGATTTTTTTTCAATAAGAACATGCATGGAAAGAAAAAATTCCATTAACCTTAAACATGATAACACACATTGCAAACTCTGAAATTGGATATCGAAAAATTTGGATGCTTTGATTCTAATTTTAATGCAAGTTTAAGTTCATGAGCATAGTTTTTGGAAAGTGCGGTTGTCTAATGTGATTTTTCAAAGTTTTCATTTTCATCCTATTAATAAAAATGTCACAATGCACGTCTACTGGATCGTGGGTGTAAATTTGAGTTCTTGGGTCCCTTTTATTATGGCATAGGGTTCTGGGGTCACTTTTAGTTTAATTTGAGTATCTAAAAAAACAACAAAAAAAAACAAAAAAAATTGAAAAAAAAATAATGGCCACATAGAGCAATGTTTTGTCCAAATGCGTGGCGTCCGGCACTTGGGGATCGTGACTCCATAGTTGTGTTGCCCAGAGTTAGGCTTTATATCTCTATTGTAGAGAATGGAATTGACAATATGTGTGGCGTCCGACACTTGGGGATCGCGACTCCATAGTTGTCTTGCCCAGAGTTAGTCTTTTCATATCTATTGTGGTTAAAAAAAAACAAAAAAAAAATGGATACTCATTTTAAGGTTTAATGTGATTCCCACCTAGCACTTCCATTTTTTCCCCTTGAACAATAAAATGGGCCGCATATCTTTTGTGATGCACAACACTTTATCATGCTTAATTGGAATTGGATGAAATGTGATGATGAATTTGAACAAAAGAATGGGATTGGGCTTGGGATACGCTTATGGACCTAGCTTGTTTTAAATGATTTTGATGAGTTTCATATTTTTTTGTGGTATGAGGTCTTTGGGTGAGCAAAGTGTATTAAAATGTTTTTGGAAAATGGGATTTGAATTTCATATTTGTAATTTATTTTTCTCGGGACTAGAAAAACTCAAGTTGGGGGGTGTGATTAGTCACTGAAAGTGGATAATATTCATTGTTAATATCTTTAAATTAATTGTTCCAAAGTCCATAAACATTGATTTTAGTGCATTACATAAATAGAACTTCATTTCTCATCTAAAATGCAATTCTTGTTTAAAATACAAATTTGGGCCCAATCATTTATTTGTTTGTGTACAACATTATATTAATTTTATGAGTTTGAAATTTTGGAATATGATTGATCACTTTGTTTGGAACATTTTATCTTTTAGGTCCAATGGTTAAATCCTAAGGGAAGATGGAAATTTTGCGCCCGAATGCAGAAATTTACTAGAGAAAGCATAATGGGCCTAAGGCCCATCAAACAAATGTGGGGCTCACAAAACAAGCCCATGAAGCTAAAATTTATAAAGTAGAAAGATAAAAATATGAGGATAATTTTATTAAACTGTGGCCAGAGCTAATTCTGAAGTTTTCATGATGATAAAGGGATCTGAAGCTGAGATTTAAATGGTGGACCTCACATTAATGCACATAAAGTCATCCCACCATTTCGACCATAACATTCAAACTGATGATCCAACTGTCCTGAAATTTGTACATCCGATAGAAGACAAAAGGGCGAAGATATTTCTCTTCTACGACCCCTCAAGATTCGGCCTCCATAAATTAAATATTCGAACATTAAAATGGTGGACAAATCTGAACAGTTTTCCAGGTTAACATCGAAACGTCAATTTCCTTTTGATTATTCACCCTCGGTTTGACTCTATTAATTGTTGGGGAGTGAATTAATTGTTGGGGTGGAACTAAGGCTCCTAATATGCCTATATAAGGAGATGGTGGTGAAGGGAATTATCATATAACATATTTATTTGAATCCATGTTTTTTTCTTTCAATTGTAATTTCCCGCTTTCGTTTTGTAATGGCATCGTCAATTTCTCTAATGTAAGTTTTTCATTCACGTTCAGTATTTTAATAAAATTTATTCTTATTAATTTTTTATTTTTCTTTTCTTAATATGTTGATACCGTTGAATCAAGGTGTGAAATTATTCACACCAGCACTTGTGATTTCAATCACACAACGATGGAGTGTTCGTTCTTTTAATAATTTTCTTCTTTTCAATTCCACCCCCATAAGTCTACATCCCACTTCCATTAGTAGAATAGCATAAATGGAGGTATAAACTCTTAAGTGTTGATCCAAGGGAATAGAAAGGTCAGAGATTGAATGTTATTTCATGTACTTAATATTTGAATCTATTCGTTATTTTTGGATTTCTATTTAATGAGTTACATTCTTTCTCATCTTTGCCAACTTTAACGATGACACATTTTGAGTGCTAGTACAATCTATTTCCTTTGTGTTCTAATTAAAGTGATCCTAAAAGTGAATTGGTGATTGTACTTGGAATTGTGTATGGATTAAATTGGTGAATGATTTGGAATAATTATCTCATTGTTTGGATATGTCTTGAATTAATGACATGAAATTTTCTAAGAAAAGAAATTCATCCAATCCACCCCAAGAAAAACCCTAAGATCATCCCACCATCAATAATTGTTTAGTTCACATCATTTTTTATTATATGTTATTTAAATTATATCTTTAGTTCTCCAATTAAAGTCTACCTCAAAGTTGGACACTTCATAGCCAATCCATCAACAAATCATAGTGTCTCAAGGTTTCTTCTTCGGTCTCTGTGGATTCGATCCCTACTTGTACTTCAACGACCGCTTTTACCAGTAGGGTAAATTTGGGTGCAACCAAATTTTGGTGCCGTTTCCCGGGACCAAGTAAGTTCCTTAGACCCACATCATCTTTTCTCACCACAAATTCTCTATTCTCACCCTAATTTATCTTCTCTTTTCCCCTTTCTATTTCTGTGTGTCCAAAAAAACCCCAAAACCAATTTTCAATCAATTCCAATGGATTATCCTCCAAAATACCCCTTCATAAATCAATGTTGTAATGAAGTCAGAAATCAATATTGGGAAACACCTCACATAGGGAATTTCATTGACCAATCCTTAATTAAATACACCACACCAGGTGAGATGTACAATCAATGGGATGCTGAATATTTACAAGATCAATTTCCATACCTATCAAGAATGATTGAAAAGATAAATAATGAGGAATTCCATGATGTAAAAACATATATCAACCCTAATACTGAAAAAATTATTGAACAATTGTGTGAACAAATGGATAAAATGAATTCAGAAGTTTCATCTTTCAGATTAGAATTACAAAGCTTTAAGACTTTTGAGGAACCCGTTCCCACTCAAGATGTTCTTTCCTCATCATTGATAGATGAATCTTTTATCCCAAAAACCTCCCATGAATTGAAAAAAGAACTAACCTTTGGATATGGGATAACTGAACAAGATCAAAGAAATGTTGAAGGGTATTTAAATCAGGATGAAATTAATTTTTTTGGATTCACAAGGGGAAAATTTGTCTTCATGGATTGAATGCCTGGAATATTTCTCCAATAATAATTTTTTAGAAACACCAATCATTGAACCATTAGGAGAAATCAAAAACATCAAATCCATACCCATTCATGAAACTCATCTAGAAAACTTTGGGGTTGAATATTCAATTCAAATGGAACCAATTGTGTTGGGAAATGCTGAAAATGAAATTGATTTTGATTCTAATTCCTTATCTGTGTTTGAATGTCCTATCCAACCTGAACTCAAAATCAATGTCCTTACTTCCCCACTGAGGCATCTCATCATAGGTGATAAAAAAGACATTTCAGTTGTCATTCATCCATATCATGAAATCAATAATGTAGGAATGAACCTTGAAATCTTAGGAAATAATCCAGATAAAACACAATCAACCATTTTAGATATTCCTTGGATTTTACCAATCATTGTAGAAAATAGGATTTCATACGAAACAAATTTCAAAAAAACAATCAATCTCAATCTTTTTGAAGTGTAGAAAGATGGGTTCATTAAAATTTTGAAAGTTGGAATTGGATAAGTTGGGGGGTTCAAGTCGAGCTAACGACGTAAAACAAAAGCGCTGCATGGGAGGCAACCCATGGTTTTCATGTTTTTAATAATTTTGAAGCATTTTCTTTTTTATATAATAAATTACCATAGATTGTTGACCTGTTCTTCTTTTATGAGTAAGGATGGGTATGAAAGGGGAGCGCCATATTCATCCGTGTCACATGGCGTGATATCAGAGTAATACCTTACCCAGAAATCTAAAAAGAAGACAATGTATCATCAGTTTATTTTGTTTTGTTTATTTTTATGTTTTTATAGGTTAAAAAAATAAAAGGACATGTCATAAGTCATAAGGAAAATACATTCACCACCATCCAAGCAACTGAGACTCAAATCCAGGATTGAAGGGAGACTATGGCATGTGCTATCATCATCAACCACCAGGTGACTTCATTCCATGATTATCATTTTAAATTTCTTCTTTGAACTCCTCTCATACCGCCCTTCTAACTTTTCTTTTCTTTAAACACTGGGGACAGTGTTATTCTATGTTGGGGGGAGGTGAAATAAAAAATGATTTTTTTTCAATAAGAACATGCATAGAAAGAAAAAATTCCATTAACCTTGAACATGACAACACACATTGCAAACTCTGAAATTGGATATCGAAAAATTTGGATGCTTTGATTCTGATTTTAATGCAAGTTTAAGTTCATGAGCATAGTTTTTGGAAAGTGCAGTTGTCTAATGTGATTTTTCAAAGTTTGCATTTTCATCCTCTTAATAAAAATGTCACAATGCATGTCTACTGGATCGTGGGTGTAAATTTGAGTTCTTGGGTCCCTTTTATTATGGCATAGGGTTTTGGGGTCACTTTTAGTTTAATTTGAGTATCTAAAAAAACAACAAAAAAAAAACAAAAAAAAAATTGAAAAAAAATAATGGCCACATAGAGCAATGTTTTTTCCAAATGCATGGCGTCCGACACTTGGGGATCGCGACTCCATAGTTGTCTTGCCCAGAGTTAGGCTTTATATCTCTATTGTAGAGAATGGAATTGACAATATGTGTGGCGTCCGACACTTGGGGATCGCGACTCCATAGTTGTCTTTCCCAGAGTTAGCCTTTTCATATCTATTGTGGTTAAAAAAAATCAGATACTCATTTTAAGGTTTAATGTGATTCCCACCTAGCGATTCCAATTTTTCCCCTTGAACAATAAAATGGGCCCTATATCTTTTGTGATGCACAACACTTTATCATGCTTAATTGGAATTTGACGAAATGTGACGATGAATTTGAACAAAAGAATGGGCTTGGGCTTGGGATACGCTTATGG
Source organism: Viscum album (assembly GCA_963277665.1). Taxonomy (NCBI): domain Eukaryota; kingdom Viridiplantae; phylum Streptophyta; class Magnoliopsida; order Santalales; family Viscaceae; genus Viscum; species Viscum album. Next base: position 169,643,768 of record OY728119.1, on the reverse strand, counting down.
ACCTAGCTTGTTTTAAATGATTTTGATGGGTTTCATATTTTTTTTGGGTATGAGGTCTTTGGGTGAGCAATGTGTATTAAAATGTTTTTGGAAAAGGGGATTTGAATTTCATATTTGTAATTTATTTTTCTTGGGACTAGCAAAACTCAAGTTGGGGGGTGTTATTAGTCACTGAAAGTGGATAATATTCATTGTTAATATCTTTAAATTAATTGTTCCAAAGTCCATAAACATTGATTTCAGTGCATTACATAAATATAACTTCATTTCTCATCTAAAATGCAATTCTTGTTTAAAATACAAATTTGGGCCCAATCATTTATTTGTTTGTGTACAACATTATATTAATTTTCTGAATTTGAAATTTTGTGATACGATTTTTCACTTTGTTTGGAACATTTTATCTTTTAGGTTTGATGGATGAATCCCAAGGGAAGATGGAGAATTTTGTGCCCGAATGCAGAAATTTGCTGGAGCAAGCATAATGGGCCTAAGGCCCATCAAACAAATGTGGGGCTCACAAAACAAGCCCAATGAAGCTCTAATTTATACAGTAAAAAGATAAAAATATGAGGATCATTTTATTCAACTGTGGCCAGAGCTAATTCTGAAGTTTTCATGATGATAAAGGGATCTAAAGATGAGATTTAAATGGTGGACCTGACATTAATGCACATAAAGTCGTCCCACCATTTAGACCATAACATCCAAACGGCTGAGACAACTGTCCTGAAATTTGTACATCAGAAAGAAGACACATGGAGGAAGATATTTGTCTTCTACGACCCCTCAATACTCGGCCTCCATCAATTAAAGATTCGAATGTCAAAATGGTGGACGAATCTGGACAGTTTTCCGGGTCAACTTCGAAACGTCAATTTCATTTTGATTATTCACCCTCGTTTTGACTCTATTAATTTTTGGGGGGTGAATTAATTGTTGGGGTGGACCTAAGGATCCTAATATTCCTATATAAGGAGATGGTGGTGAAGGGAATTATCATATAACATCTTTCTTTCAATCCATGTTTTTTTCTTTCAATTGTAATTTCCCGCTTTCGTTTTGTAATGGCATCGTCAATTTCTCTAATGTAATTTTTTCATTCACGTTCAGTATTTTAATAAAATTTATTCTTCATAATTTTTTATTTTCCTTTTCTTCACACGTTTATACCATTGAATCAAGGTGTGAAATTATTCACACCAGCACTTGTGATTTCAATCACACAATGGTGGAGTGTTCGTTCTTTTAATAATTTTCTTCTTCTTCAATTCCACCCCCATAAGTCTACATCCCGCTTCCATTGGTAGAATAGAGTCAGTGGAGGTCTAACCTCTTAAGGGTTGATCCAAGGGAGTATCAAGGTCAGGGATTGAATGTTATTTCATGTACTTAATATTTAAATCTATTCGTTATTTTTGAATTTCTATTTAATGAGTTACATTCTTTCTCATCTTTGCCAACTTTAACAATGACACATTTTGAGCGCTAGTACGATCTATTTCCTTTGAGTGCTCATTAAAGTGATCCTCAAAGTGAATTGGTGATTGGCCTTGGAATTGTATAGGGATTAAATTGGTGAATGATTTGGAAGAATTATCTCATTGTTTGGATATGTCTTGAATTAATGACATGAAATTTTCTAAGAAAAGAAATTCATCCAATCCACCCCAAGCAAAACCCTATGATCATCCCACCATCAATAATTGTTTAGTTCACATCATTTTTTATTATATGTTATTTAAATTATATCTTTAGTTATCCAATTAAAATCTACCTCAAAGTTGGCCACTTCATAGCCAATCCATCAACAAATCATAGTGTCTCAAGGTTTCTTCTTCGATTCCTGTGGATTCGATCCCTACTTGTACTTCAACGACCGCTTTTACCAGTAGGGTAAATTTGGGCGCAACCAGACATCACGTAGGCTAGTGGTAGGTGATGCACCCTTGTCACTCTTCGGTTGTGGTTTCAAGTCTCGCGGCCTTACCGGATGCTACTGGTTTTCGCCCGACCTATGGGTTTTCATTTTTATGACAACCCAAAAATAACATTAACAATTGTACTCAATTTCAAACTTAATCCATTCCAACCTTTAGACTTATCCAAAATACTTCTATCCAAACTCACAGTCCAAAATTTATAAGGAAGTTAAACACAATGAAGATCCTTTTTTCCACGTAATAACATGTGACCCCCTTCATCATGTATTCTTTTAAAATTTGGTAACACCCTGAATTAACATAAAACCTTATTGATTACATTCATTCTCCCTTATTATTTATAAAATACTGGATATATTCTTTATATCCAAAAATTTTGAATACTCCAACAATGATGAAATAAACAAACTATTAATCAGTTCCAAGGTAGTCAATAATATCCAATAGAATTTATCCAAATCAATCATCTATTATTCCAAAATCAATACCTCAGTTTCAGGACCATATTAAAGTTTTGTCTTTCCTTCAACCATGTATTTTACAATAATTTTAACTTTCCATTGAGTCACTTTTCTTGGTTCTACTAATCTCAAGTCATTAATGAAATAACACCGCAGTAAAATCCTTATATACTCTATAATTCTTGTAAAATGTAAATCATTAATACAATACTCAAAAGACATAATACATTAATAACAACATAAGAAATCTTAATCATTCCTCTCCATCTTCAGTAGTATCATAACTTGATTATTATACAATAGCATCATTTGCGGTATAATCTGATGACTGAGACATTGATTCGTGTAGTGTCCCAACGCCTTGTAGATGAAGCATTTACATTTGAAACCTTTATCTTACCTTGAAATCACGTACTTGGTGTCCTTTTTTTCCACACTTATATCAAACTCCCATTCCCTTCAATCATTTACCAAGATGTTTCTTTCAACATTTATCACATATGGGAAAATCCTTCTTTCCCCTCTTCTCTTTATCCATCTTTCTCTCTACCGTCCTTTTCTTCTCTTGCTTCTCTTCAAAGACATAGGACTCAGATAATTATTTACTTATCTTATTAACACATGATATTATTTATTCATATGTTGAGAATACATGGGAGACTATTTCCCTTATAAATGTTGGCTTAATACCATGAAAGATATGATCCTTATTACAATTTGGATCATACATATTGCTGGAGTTCTCATTCCTTCTACTAGGTGCCATTTCTAAATAATGGAATACACTAGGTTAGTTTATGAATCAAAATGAATAATTCAAAACTTGTAAAATACCTAATGTAAATTGAACAGTTTATGGATATAATCTATAATAATAAAAATGTTTTCTTTGAGAAAGTATTTAATCCTAAATCCTTCATAATGGCTTGTAATGAAAATGTGAATTATCCTATGCATATCCCCCGAAAGTGTTGTAACCAAGAGTGAAACAAGACCCATTGTCGTGCACCAGTTCCCATTTGAGTCTAGCTCAAAGCGGTGTTTTCGTGTTTTACCCCTAGGAACATCTATGCCAAAGCCGCCTCTACCTGCTCATATCCAGACATGGATGTATTGCATGGATAACTCACAAAATCTATACCTTACCAAAATTCTAGGAAGTTTTTATATAATAATCCTCAAATTATATCTTAGGGTAGTGTTCTCTAATCAGATTTTATCTAAATCTATTTCCAAGTTTATTACTAAACTTCCTCTGATACCGACTGTAACACCCTGACCCCGGAATCCCAGAGTCGGTGCATTATTACGTATCATTGTCATGATCACAAAAGATCAAGTCTCGAAAGACCGATGAGTTTAGTAGCTTTTGAAGTACTAGATACATTTATAAGGTTTACATTACATCATAAAATGGAAAACTAAAACAACATTGTTTCCATAGACAACACTAAGATCCCGTAGACAATCCCTGCAGGTTAGTGATAATATACTTCTTTGCATACTAGAAAAAACAAAACATAGAAAGGGGTGGCCTCAACACCCAGTAAGGGTAAGAAATACAGCGGGAGATAACATAAATATCAGTCATGGTGAATAATTTAAAACATATGTATTTACAAATAATAAACATGAATAGTTTTATGGAAGGAATATGAGTTGAGTAAATAATGCCATAATAAAATTAAGGTAAGAATGTTTTTTTAACTTATACGGCGGGTGCAGTTATTCTCCGCCATTATAACATCTTCAAAGCTTCCCTTATAATCTTATAAGAATATTTTCAAAATAAATATTTTCTTTTATAATAATGTAACTTTAAATGATTTCAAAAAAAAAAGAAAGTGATATTTTTCTCAAATAGTTTTGTTTTCATCTATGTCAACATCCTTTGATGGATTTTATACTAGTTTGAAGTTGATTCATTATGATAAAAATATTCCATATTGTATTGAATGTTTTACGATATTTTTGACTGTGGATGTGTTATTTTTATACCATTCATGGTTTATGGTTAAAGTATTGACATTTTGTATGATAGTTTTAATACGAATTTTTATGTTATATTTCAACCTTTTAATATGAGGAATCTATTAGACTTAGTATGTGACGGGTGGAGCCTGCTATAGCTCCTCGATTCATCAGTAGGTCTCATGAGACAAACTAGTGTCTTGGCACAAGGCCTTGACAAAATCATATTTGTAGTCTTGGCACAAGGCCTTGACTATGTGGTTATGAAATTTTGGCATTATTCATTCCATCATTATGAAAGTGGCTATTGATATTGCATGTGATTATTCGACTAGTAGAATATCTATGTGAATAAGTAAATGTCATTAATTGATTTTATCTTTTTCATATTATTCTGAAGTTTAAATTTAAAAGTCTTTTGTTTTAGTCTTATACATTTCCTTTAATGTTTATGCTTATTTATGAAAGTTTCCGCTATATTGTTATCCTTACTGAGCATCTGAGATCACCCCTTTATATGTTTTATTCTTCCCAGTATGCAAAGAAGTATATTATGACTGACCTTTAGGGATAGTATATGGGATCTCAGTGTTGTCTATGGAAACAATGTTGTTGTAGTTTTCCATTATTACAGACATGGTAACGTCCCAACCCCAGAAGCCCATAGTCGGTGCATTATTACATATCATTGACATGATCACAAAAGATCAAGTCTTGAAAGACTGATTAGTTTAGTAGCCTTAGAAGTAGTAGATATATTCATAAGGTTTACATTACATCATAAAATGGAAAACTACAACAAAATTGTTTCCATAGTCAACACTGAGATCCCATAGACTATCCCTGCAGGTTAGTCATAATATACGTCTTCGCATCCTGGAAAAAATAAAACATAGAAAGGGGTGAGCTCAGATTCTTATTAAGGATAAGAATATAGTGGAAACTTTCATACATAAGCATAAACATTTAAGGAAATATATAAGACTAAAACAAAAGCCTTTTAAACTTTAACTTCAACATAATATGGAAAAGATAAAATCAAATAATGTTATTTACTTACTCACATGGATATTTTACTAGTTTAATAACCACATGAAATATCACCAACAACTTTTATAATGATGGAATGCATAATGCGAGACTTTCATAACCACATAGTCAAGGCCTTGTGCCTAGACTAAAAATAAGATTTTGTCAAGGCCTTGCGCCAAGACACTAGTTTCTCTTATGAGACCTATCGATGCATCTAGGAGCTATTGTAGACTCCACCCGTCACTTACTAAGTCCAATTCATTCCTCATATGAAAAGGTTTAAACATAACATAAACATTTTTATTAAAAATGGCAGACGAAATGTCAATACTTTATCCATAAACCATGAATGGTATAAATATAACACATCCATAGTCAAACATATCACAAAACCTTCAATACAATATGGAAGTTTTGTATCATAATAAATCCACTTCAAATAAGTTTAAAAACAATCAAAGGATGTTGATATAGATGAAATCAAAACTATTTGAGAGAAATATCTATTTCTTTTTTTGGAACCATTTAAAGTTACATAATTATAAAAGAAAACATTTATTTTGAAAATATTCTTATTAATTTTTAAGGGAATCATTGACGATGTTATAACGGTAGAGAACAACCGCACTGGCCATATAAGTTAAAAAAACATTCTTACCTTAATTTTATCGAAAAGGTCGTAAAGTACACTGTTTGGAAAACAATTAAAAGATTCCTTTCAAAACATATAAGTTAAAATAAGGGTATAAATGAATTTAACTCATTCTATAGTAAATAGTAAAAATGTTTTGAAATACATTTTTAAGAAACATGGATGTGGATGATAAAGAGGTCCCAGTAGATACTTACGTAAAAACAACCTCGGATAATAAAGAGATTGTAGAATTAACCCTTACCTTATACTTTTCCTTGGTATAGGGTAGGTTAAAATCCTGTATAATGGTGAAATAATTTTTATTAAATTATTCAAGAACTATATACATTAATATGATATCATATATGATCTTTTAATATTTCTTTTTAATAATATTTTAGTATTATCATCGTTTCGGATGTTAACTGATTCGTTTTCCATTATATGATTTGTTATGTAAGTAATGTTTGTTATGTATAGGATGTATATTATTCATATTCATAATTATATTAAGTCTTTAAACATTATTTTTAATCATCAAATGAAAATTATTCTTGAATGGATACGATGGGGAATGAATCTCATCCTGTTTATGGAGACGGTTATCCGTACGTACACATGAGCGAAAATTTCATTCTTTTGATATTAAAAAAATATATAATTGGATGGTATATCACATATAAAGAATCATTATAATGTTATTTTTATTATTTACATCAATTATACATCATTATTATACCCATCCAAATAATAAGGTATTGAATAACAACTACACCACGACGTGGGGACAATAAGTTGTATGTACGCCTGTATGGTGACATGTCATTTAAAGGATGGATAGAATAATGAATATGGTTGTACCATATTTATAAAAAAATCACATTATATATAATATAATGGAGTTATTATTTTATAATTGAAACAACAAAGAAAGAGGATGAGTAAGAACAAAGGAATTTGAAAGAGGTGATGAAATATTTACCTCTTCTTCAGGTTCTTCCTTTTCATTTGATCAAAAGGGCTCCTTAGGTTGGCTTTATGATAAAAGTAAGGCTTCTAGGATGAAGGGAGTACATTTGGGAGGATATTTTGGCAGGGTTTGGATGAGCCAAATGGCTTTGAAGGTGTTAATTTTAGAGAAGGGGAAGTTCCCTTTTATAAGAGGGGTGAGGGGCACCTTAGGAAAAGATTGAAATATTATTTTATAATAAAATAATTTTCGGTTTATAATGTCTCCAAAATGAATTATTTAAATTCTAAGCTGGGTATGGGTAAAAAACCACTCAACCATTAGGTTTTATAAAGGTTTGGGTCACTATATTAACTTTATCTTTTAGTTTTAACTCTTAGTTAATTAGTTTGACATTTACCATGTCTCTTTGTATTTTTATATTGTATGGTTAATAAACTTGCTATAAACATCCAAGAGAACCTAAAGTGGTTCATTAATGACATATATAATATTATTTAATACCTTTGTCTGAACCTTATATTTTAGTAATACAATATCAATTAATAATATAATATTTGTTTTAAAAACTCTTTTATGTCAATTTCGACACTATTTGATATTTTGTTTTTGTTAAATTCCTAAAAGAATTATTACTTCAAAAAAAAAATCATTTAATAAATCCTAACATGTCACATTAAGCTAGAAAATTCGTGGATGGCATCAAAACTTTCAAATTATATTTATTTTAAAATCTAAAATACCATTTATTTGATTCTTTTATTAATAAGGAAAATACTGCATCATTATTGTGTCATAAATAAATTTAATTATACAATATCTAAAAATTATAAATAAAATAAAATTATGTATGAAATAGTTTTAGCTTTATAATTAATATTTATAGTTGAAGAGATAAAATATATAACCCTATGTAATTTTTTTTATTAAAATATATATGCTTATGTCATTTTTTATTTATTTTAACTTAATTAATATAAAGTGTCATTATCACTTACAAGTGGCTCAATGAGGTCCCAAAATTGACCAAAGGATTCCCATGTTCAGACATGTATCAGAAAATAGGGTTAGTACACATGTTAGGGTAATTTAATATTATTATAATATTATTTGTTTTACCCTTATTTACTAGATTTACCCTTTAACCATGGTAAATAAAATATTTATCGAAGTAATTATTCAAAATGTATAAAAATAAAAGTTACCTATTTACACAATTTGGACCTCATTATTATAAATATGGAATCCATTTTTCTAAATTCAAAACACAGAAGTGGCAGAAATAAATTTAAAATTAATTTCCGTTGTCAAAACAAAAAGCGTGGTTTTAAGAAATAATAACTATCAATAGATTGACACTTGCTTATGTCCAGTTTAAATGTGAAATTTCACCTAATGACCAAAATTGAATTAAATGGTAAAAATATAATCTAATTATACTTAAAACCCACTCAATAGTATAATTTAGCATTATAAATTATTTTGATTAAAAAAGTTTTTTTTAATTTAAATTTACTATTTTTCACTATTAATAAAAAACCAAAAATTCACCCTAAGCTAATTTCGATATTCCAAACCCAAAAATGAAGTCCATTTTATAAATAGGTATATTTTATTTTTAGACATTATAAATATTTACTTCAGTAAATATTTTATTTACCGTGGTTAAAGGGGAAAATCTAGTAAATAAGGTTAACAAATAATATTATAATAATATTAAATTACCCAAACACGTGTCCTAATACTATTGGATGATACATTTACGACCATGGGAATCCTTGGTTCTATTTTTAGACCCCATGGAGACACTTGGGAGTGATAATGACATCTTATATTAAATAATCTAAAGTTAAGACAAAAATAACAAAATCAGATATCTTTTAGTAAAACAATTTTTATATGAGGTTATATAATTTATCTATTTGACTATAAATATTAATTTGAGAGAAAAAAATATTTCCTACCTCAGGATATTTTATTTATAATTTTTATACATAAAATAAATATATTTATATATGACACAATAATGATGCAGTATTTTACTTATTAATGAAACAATCAAATAAATGATATTATAAATACCCAAATAAATGTAATTTGAGACTTTTTATGAATTAAAATAATTTTATAGGTTAATATGACATTTTAGGGTTCATTAAATTATTTTTTTCTAAGTAATAATGCTGTTATTAATTTATAAAAAACAAAATACCAAATAGTATCAAAATTGACATAAAAGAGTTTTTAAAACAAATATTATATTATTAATTGGTATTTTATTCTTAAAAATATAAGGTTCGTCCAAAGGGCTTAAATACTATTATATATGTCATTAATGAACCACTTGGGGTTATATTTGAAGTTTATAGTAAGTTTATTAACCATATAATATAAAAATACAAAGATACATGGTAATTGTCAAACTATTTAAGTAATAGTTAAATCTAAATGATAAGGTTAATATAGTGACCCAAAACTATCTAAAACCTCTTGGTTAAGTGATTTTAGACCCATACCTACATTAGACTTTAAATTATTAATTTTGGATCCATTAGAAACCGAAAATGGTTTTATTATAAAATAATATTTTAAGTTTTTCCTAAGGTGCCCCTCACCCCTCTTATAAAAGGGCACTTTCCCTTCTTTCAAATTCACAACCCAAAATCCATTTGGATTGGACAACCCCTAACCAAATATCTTACCAACTTTCCTCCCTTAATCCTAGAGTCCTTCCTTTGGTTAGAAAGCCAAACTAAGGGGCCCTTTTGATCAAGTCAAAAAGAAAAACCCAAAGAAGAGGTAAATATTTCATCACCTCTTTCTAGTTATTTTCTTCATCCACTTCATCATTATTTGTTTTTTACATTCTAAAATAATAACTCTAGTATCTTCTATATACTGTGATGTTATTATAAAAATGGTACAACCATATTAATTATTCTATCTATCCTATAAATGACAAAGTCATCATACATGCGTACATACGAATTACCATCTCCACGTCCTGCAATGGCCCAAAGGCCTTCATTTTTTATTGATTTTTATAATCCACCTTTCAAGGGGTGAGGTGGAACCCTTAAAAGGACCATATGTGTAAGTATTACATGGCCTATAGGCCTTATAGGAATCATTTTCCTATAGGCTTCAAACATTACATACAACCTAGACTAAATACTTGGAATTGCTCCTCCCCAGCATCTTCATCATGAAATCAGCTCTTCACCTTCGCATGGCTATTTGTCTAGGAATTCCCGTGCATGCACAGGCTTTTCCAGATGGTAGGTGCCATACCCCTCATTATTTCAATTCGTTTAGCTTCTGCTGTGGTGAAATCTCCTTGCTCATCCTCCTTGTAGAGCTTGTTTTTCATAGGTCTTTTGGTTTTCATCTGCACTTAAGGTGGCCCGAAGTCCTTAAAGGACTCAGGGACCAAATCGGTGGCCTGAAGGCCCAAACGGGGGCATATTCCCGGCTGTTACAGTGCCAAATAGTACCTGCTATAGTTCCCGCTACAGTGCCTACTACAGTACTTCACAGTCCCCGCTACAGTACTACTACAGTCTGCTACAGTAACCCAAAAATAATGCCTCCGCCTGGATTTGATCCCGGGTCTCCTGGATGCACTTACAGAGTCCTTACCAATCAGGCTAAGGCTCATGTGCCAGTCTCCACGTCGTGGTGTAGTTTGTTATTCAAACATTTCAATATTTTTATGGGTATAATAATGAGTATAAATGATGTAAATAATAAATATAACATGTTAATGATTTGGTATATAAGATATTCCATCCAATTACATTTGATTTCTCTACCAATATAATGATATTGTCGCTCGTGCGTACGTACAGATTACCGTCTCCACGACGCGATGAGATTTATTTCCACGTTCACCATTCAATGATGATTATATAAATATATATATTATTAATAAGTATATAATATATGACATAATAATTCTAATTAATATATATATATATATGTATGTATGTAATTACATATATCTTATTCACTTACTTCTGTTCAATACGATATGAAAACAGAAACAATGTTTATGTATACGTACGGCCTACCGTCTCCATAAATGGTGCCTTTCATTTCATATATACATATATTATAAATATTTATATTCTAAATATATATGATATATAAATCAATGTTTATATTCTGGAATCATTTAAATCATGATCTAAATGATACGATCAAGAACAACAAGTTAAAACACATACGATAAAGAAAGCGAGTATTACCCAAAATGTTAATTTAACATGGAAATCATTATTAAATGGGTAGTATAAAGTCATAAATGAATCATGTATGATATAATAAATACAAATATAGTTCTTTTATAATTTAATAACATACTATGGTCATTATACAGGAGGTTAAACATACCCTCGACCCAAGGAAAGTGAAAGGTTATAGTTAATTTCTCAATTTCATTATTATCCGAGGCTATTTTTATGTAAGTATATACTGGGACATATTTATTATTCATTTCCATGTTTCATAAAATACTTTTCAAAAGGATTATTTTAAGATACTTTTTACTAAAACATCATTTTAAATGTTTTAAATATTTATTCTTCTAAATCATTCTCATTAATGTCCATGTTTTCAAAATGGTTTTTAAGGATTTATTTATATGGTCATGAATGTTTTAAGTATGTTAATTCCTTTAAAAAGTTTCAAAGTGGTATGGAACACTTTGATTCAAAAATTTCTTTAAATGTCTTCCTTTCTAAATTGTGTGAATTTTAAATGTTTTCATGAAAAAGGTATATTTCTCTCAAATAGTTTTACAAATCATTTTTATCTATGTCAATATCCTTTTATGGATTTAAAACTTGTTTGAAGTTTATTTATTATGATACAAATCATCCATATTTTATTGAAGGTTTTGTGATATTTTTGACTGTGGATGTGTTATTTTTATATCATTCATGGTTTATGGTTAAAGTATTTACATTTTGTATTCTATTTTTAATACAAGTGTTTATGTTATGTTTTAACCTTTTCGTATGAGGAATGTATTGGACTTAGTGTGTGACGGGTGGAGCCCGCTAAAGATCCTCGATGCATCAGTAGGTCTCATGAGACAATTAGACATGGAATTTTCAGATGCCTTTCCCAATTTGATATATGGTTTTGGCCGAGGCCTAAATCATTTTTAGACATCTTGGCCGACGCCTTGACAAAATGTTTCAGAATTTCCGATATTATACATTCCCTTATTATGAAAATAATATTGATGGTTCATGTGGTTATTCGACTAGTATAATACCCATGAATATATTTTATTATGGAATTATTTACTCATCTCATATTCCTACCATAAAACTATACATGTTTATTATTTGTAAAGGCATGTGTTTTCAATTATTCACCATGCCTAATATTTATGTTATCTTTCATTGTATTGCTTACCCTTACTGAGCGGTTGATCTCACCCCTTTCTTATGTTTTATTTTCCCAGGATTCCAAGAAGTGTTTTATGATTGATAACCAGGGTTAAATTAGGGGATTAATGGTAGTATCAAAGGATCATTTACATTGTGTTTTATCTTCTAATGTGTGATGTAACTTTCATGTATGTAATCTATTTTCCAAGACTGCTAAACTGATCGGTCCTTTGGGACTTGACTCTTTGTAATCATGCCAGTGTATTAAAATAATGCACCAACTCTGGGCTTCTGGGGTCGGGGCGTTACAGTTGGTATCAGAGGAAGTTTAGAAACAACCTTGGAAATAGACTTAGATAAACTCTGATTAGAGAACACTACCCTAAGATAGACTTTGAGGATTAGTATAGAATAACTTCCTAGAATTTTGGTAAGGTATAGATTTTGTGAGTTTTCCATGAAATACATCCCTGTCTAGATATGAGTAGGTAGAGGCGGCTTTGGAACAGATGTACCTAGAGGTAAAACACGAAAACACCGCTTTGAGCTAGACTAAAATGGGAACTGGTCCACGACAACGGGCCTTCCTGCACTCTTGGTTATTAAACACCCAAGGGATATGCATAGGATAATTCACATTTTCATTACATGCCATTGTGAAAGATTTAGGAGTAAATACTTCCTCAAAGAAAACATTTTTATTATTACGGATTATATCCATAAACTATTCAATTTACGTTAGGTATTTTACAAGTTTGGAATTATTCATTGTGATTCATAAACTGACCTAGTGTATGCCATTATTTAGAAATGGTGCCCAGTAGAAGGAATGAGGACTCCAACAATACGTATGATCCAAAGAGTAAGAAGGATCATATATTTCATGGTATTAAGCCAACATTTATAAGAAAAATAGTCTCCCATGTATTCTCAACATATGAAGAAATAATATCACATGTTAATAAGATAAATAAATAATTCTCTGAGTCATATGGCTTTGAATATAAGAAAGAGAAGAAAAGGATGGTAGAGAGAAAGATGGATAAAGAGAAGATGGGAAAGAAGGGTTTTCCCATATGTGATAAATGTGGAAAGAAACAACTTGGTAAATTCTTGAAGGGAATGGGAGTTTGATATAAGTGTGGAGAAAAGGACACCAAGTACGTGATTGAAAGGGTAAGAAAAAGGTTTCAAATGTAAAATACTTCATCTATAAGGTATTGAGATACTACCTGAATCAATGTCCCAGATATCATATTATATCACAAATGATGCTACTGGATAATAATCAAGTTATGATACTACCTCAGATGAAGAGGAATGACTAGTTTTCTTATGCTATTATTATAGAATTATTTCATTTGAGTTTTGTATCAACAATATACTTCTTATATGAATTATGGAGATAAATAAGGATTGTACTGCAGTACTATTTTGTTGAGAATTTGAGATTATATGGTTCTAAAAAAAGTGACTTAATAGTAAGCTACACTTTTTGGAAAATACATGGTTTAAGGAAAGGTAATCCTTAATATGGTCCTGATAATTAGGTAGTGATTTTGGAATAAGATATGGTTGATTTGGATAAATTATATTGGATATTCTTGACTTCCTTGGAACTGATTAATGTTTTTTTTATTTCATCATTGTTGGAATATTAAAAATTTTTGGATATAAGGAATATATCAAGTATTCTATAAAGAATAAGGGAGCATGAATGTTATCAATAAGGTTTTATAATAATTCAGGGTGTTACCATGTTTTAAAAGAATACATGATGAAGGTGTTCACATGTTATTACATGGAAAAAAGGATCTTCATTGTGTTTAAATTCCTTATAAATTTTGGACTGTGAGTTTGGATAGAATTATTTTGGATAATTCTAAAGGTTGGAATGGATTAAGTTTAAAATTGGATACAATTATTAAGGTTATTTTTGGTTTTTCATAAAAAGGATAACCCAGAGGTCGGGCAAAAACAAGTCGCATCCGGTAAGGCCGTGAGACTAGAACTCACAACTGAAGGGTGACAAGGGTGCATCACCTACCAATAGCCTACGTGATGTCCTAGCCTGTATAATGTAGTTTTTTAAATGGTGTAACAGATAAATTATAAATACATTTCTTTGGAACCCTATACGATTAAGATAAATAGAATATTTTTTAATTCTATTATCTTTTGGAGTAAAAATGAGTTTGTGGTAGGAATTAGTTGAAGGATGAAACTATAAATGTCAAGTATATATATATATATATTCACACTTATCATATGAATAAATTAATTCTTAAACTTTAGGGAAGGTATTTTAAAACCAAAAATGTGTTATCCTAATACCATATGTTTTTTTTGAACTGATGATATTTTACATCATCTTAGATTGATGACTTTGATGCCCTCAATTTTACAAGTTTTTGTGATTGATAACCTCAATATATCCCTATAAATATTTGTGTTTTCTTTCCATTTATGTTTCTCTATTTTCCACAAATGTTATCCTAATTTAAATCATAATTTGGTGGTGACTTTTTCATTTCCCTTTCCCTCTTATTAAGACTAAATTTTATTAAACAAATTTCTGATGTGGGTTTTCCAAAAAAGTATTTTTTTTATTTTTTTAACCTTTTATTTTCGAAGAACAATTTTAAATTCCAAGAAAATAATTTATTGAAGGAGGGGAGAATGTAACACCCCAGGATTTCATAGTATGTTATCTCATTAAAGTAATTCAATAGCTTGCACAATAGACAACACCGAGTTCGAGCACACCACAACTTACTAAACTAATCATTCAAAAAGTGGTTATGAATAGAATTAACTGAATTTTAAGTCTTATATACTCTATATAATTTTAACATCCATATTATATGTTTCTTATACATAATATAAGAACAAATTCATTTTTCAGATAAAATAAGTATTTTTCAAAAAATGCAATTTTACCACCTTTTAATAGCGAACCCTTTTTAAAACCAATATTTGAAAATTTTATATATTAAATTTAATGAAATTAAATTATTCTTTAGAATATGGACATAAAAATTTAGTTTGGATAAATATTTGGTACGTTTCTGATAACTTTCATATTTTGATGAATAGTGAAAATTACTAAATTTTAATTAAAAACAATTTTTTTAGTCGAAATAATTAATAGTGATAAATTATTCATTTGAATGGTTTGTAAGTATAATTATATTATATTTTTATCATTTAACACAATTTAGGATATTTTAAGTTATTTCACATTTAAATTTGACATAAACAAGTGTCAATCTTTTGATAGTTATTATTTCATAAAAACACGCCTTTTGTTTTGAAAAAGGGGAATTAATTTTAAATTAATTTATGCCACTTCTGTGTTTTGAATTTGGAAAAATGGATTCCATATTTTTAATCAGGAGGTCCAAATTGTGTAAATAGGTATCTTTTATTTTTAGACATTAGGAATATTTACTTCAGTAAATATTTTATTTACCGTGGTTAAAGGGGTAAATACAGTAAATAAGGTTAAAAAAATAATATTATAATAATATTAAATTACCCTAAAACGTGTCCTAATTATATTGGATGATACATGTCCGACCATGGGAATACTTTGGTCTATTTTGGGAACCCATGGAGCCACTTGGAAGTGGAAATGACATTTTATATTAAATAATCTAAAGTAAAGACAAAAATAACAAAATCAAATTTCTTTTAGTAAAAAAATTATTATATGAGGTTATATAATTGATATATTCGACTATAAATAATAATTATAAAGATAAAAATATTTCCTACCTCAGGATATTTTATTTATAATTTTTAGACATAAAATAAATATATTTATATATGACACAATAATGATGCATTATTTTCCTTCTTAATGAAACAATCAAATAAATGATATTATAAATACCCAAATAAATGTAATTTGAGACTTTTTATGAATGAAACTAATTTTATAGTTTAATATGACATGTTAGGGTTGATTAAATGAGTTTTTTTCTAAGTTATAATGCTTTTATAAATTTAGAAAAAACAAAATACCAAATAGTGTCAAAATTGTCATAAAAGTGTTTTTAAAACAAATATTATATTATTAATTGGTATTCTATTCCTAAAAATCTAAGGTTCGGAAAAAGGGATTAAATACTATTATATATGTCATTAATGAACCACTTAGGGTTATATTGTAATTTTATAGAAAGTTTATTAACCATATAATATAAAAATATAAAGAGACATGGTAATTGTCAAACTATTTAACTAAGAGTTAAATCTACAAGATAAGGTTAATATAGTAACCAAAACCTCTCTAAAACCTATTGGTTAAGTGGTTTTTGACCCATACCCACATTATACTTTAAATAATTCATTTTTAAGCCATTATAAACCGAAAAGTATTTTATTATAAAATAATATTTTAAGTTTTTATTAAGGTGCCCCTCACCCCTCTTATAAAAGGGCACTTCCCCTTCTCTCAAATTCACACCTCCAAAGCCATTTGGCTCGGCCAAGACCTACCCAAATATCCTAAAAACATTACTCCTTTCATACTAGAGTCCTTCCTTTGGTCATAAATCCAACCTAAGGAGCTCTTTTGATCATGTCAAAAGGAAGAACCCAAAGAAGAGGTAAATATTTCATCACCTCTTTCAAGTTATTTTCTTCTTCCACTTCCTCTTTCTTTGTTGTTTCCATTATAAAATAATAACTCCAGTATATTATATATACTTTTATGTTATTATAAAAATGGTGGAACCATATTAATTATTATACCCATCCTATAAATGACAAAGTCATCATATGTGCGTACGTACGGATTACCGTCTCCACGTCGTGGTGTAGTTTGTTATTCAAACATTTCATCATTTGGATGGGTATAATAATGAGTATAACTGATGTAAATAATAAATATAACATGTTAATTATTATTTATATATGATATAACATCCACTTACATATGATTTCTCCATCAATATAATGATATTGTCGCTCGTACGTACGTACGGATTACCGTCTGCACAACACGATGAGATTCATTTCCACGTTCACCATTCAACGATGATTATATAAATATATATATTATTAATAAGTATGTAATATATGAAATAATAATGCTACTGAATATATATATATATATATATATATATATTTATGTAATTACATATATCTTATTCACTTACTTCCGTTCAATACGATATGAAAATGGAAACAACGTTTTTGCATACGTACGACCTACCGTCTCCATAAACGGTGCCTTCCATTTCATATATACATATATTATAAATATTTATATTCTAAATATATATGATATATAAATCACGTTTTATATTCTGGAATCATTTAAATCATGATCTAAATGATACGATCAAGAATAACAAGTTAAAACACATACGATAAAGAAAGTGAGTATTGCCCAAAATGTTAATTTAACATGGAAATAATTATTAAATGGGTAATATAAAGTCATAAATGAATCATGTATGATATAATAAATATAAATATGGTTCTTTTATAATTTAATAACATACTATGGTCATTATACATGAGGTTAAATGTACCCTCAACCCAAGGAAAGTGCAAGGTAAGGGTTAATTTCATAATCTCATTATTATCCGAGGTTGTTTTTACGTAAGTATCTACTGGGACATATTTATTATACATGCACATGTTTCATAAAAGAGTTTAAAAATTGATTCTTTTAAGGGAATTTTTACTAAAACATCATTTTAAATGTTTTAAATATTTATTCTTCTAAATCATTCTCATTAATGTCCATGTTTTCAAAAATGGTTTTTAAGGATTTATTTATATGGACATGAATGTTTGAAGTATGTTAATTCCTTTAAAAAGTTTCAAAGTGGTATGGGAAACTTTGATTTGAAAATTCCTTTAAATGTCTTCCATTCTAAATTGTGTGACTTTTAAATGTTTTTATGAAAAAGGGATATTTCTCTCAAAGAGTTTTACAAATAATTTTCATCTATGTCAACATATTTTGATGGATTTTAAACTTGTTTGAAGTTGATTTATTATGATACAAATATTTCATATTTTATTGAAGGTTTTGTGATATGTTTG
The DNA here is from genome assembly GCA_963277665.1 of Viscum album. Lineage (NCBI taxonomy): Eukaryota > Viridiplantae > Streptophyta > Magnoliopsida > Santalales > Viscaceae > Viscum > Viscum album. The sequence continues at coordinate 169,625,295 of OY728119.1, read as the reverse complement.
ACTGTGGATATGTTATTTTTATACCATTCATGGTTTGTGGTTAAAGTATTGACATTTCATATGCTCGTTTTAATACGAATATTTATGTTATGTTTCATCCCTTTCATATGAGGAATGTATTGGACTTAGTATGTGACAGGTGGAGCCCGCTATAGCTCCTCGATGCATCGGTAGGTCTCATGAGACAATTAGATGTGGAATTGGCCGAGGCATTTCCCAATTTGATATATGGTTTTGGCCAAGGCCTAAATCATTTTTAGACGTCTTGGACGAGGCCTTGAAAAAATGTTTCAGAATGTTCGGCATTATACAATCCCTCATTATGAAAATAATGTTGATGGTTCATGTGGTTATTCGACCAGTATAATACCCATGACTATGTTTTATTATGAAATTATTTACCCAGATCATATTCCCGCCATAAAATTGTTCATGTTTATTATTTGTAAAGGCATGTGTTTTCAATTATTCACCATGCCTAATATTTATGTTATCTTCCACAGTATTACTTACCCTTACTGAGCATTTGAGCTCACCCCTTTCTTATATTTAATTTTCCTAGGATTCCAAGAAGTGTTTTATGATTGATAAGCAGGGTTAATCTAAGGGATTAATGGCAGTCTCAAAGGATCATTTACATTGTGTTTTATATTCTAATGTGTGATGTAACATTCATGTATGTAATATATTTTCCAAGGATGCTAAACTAATTGTTCCTTCTGTACTTGATTATTCATAATCATTCCAATCTATTAAAATAATACACTGACTGTGGGCTTCTGGCATCAGGGCGTTAGGAATATTTACTTCAGTAAATATCGAAAGACCGATTAGTTAGAGTCAGCCTTTCAAAACAAATAAGGTAAAATAAGGGTATAAATTACTTTACCCCACTGTCTAGTAAAAAATGTTTTGAAATACATTTTTAATAAACATGGATGTGGATGATAAAGAGGTCCCAGTAGATACTTACGTAAAAACAACCTTAGATAATAAAGAGATTGTAGAATTAACCCTTAACTTGTACTTCCATGGTCGAGGGTAGGTTAACCTCCTGTATAATAGTGAAATAATTGTTATTAAATTATTCAAGAACTATATACATTAATATGATATCATATATTATCTTCTAATATTGATTTGTTAATAATATTTTAGTATTATTGCCGTTTCAGGTGTTAACTGATTCATTTTCCTTTATATGCTTTGTTACATAAGTAATGTTTGTTATGGATAGGATGTATGTTATTCATATTTATAATGATATTAAGTCTCTAAAAATTATTTTTAATCATCAAATGAAAATTAGTCTTGAATGGATATGATGGGGAATGAATCTCATCGCGTTCGTGGAGACGGTAATCCGTACGTACGCACGAGCGACAATATTATTATTTTGATATTAAAATAATATATAATTGGATTGTATATCATATATACAGAATAAATATCATTTTATATTTATTATTTACATCAATTAAACATCATTATTATACCCATCCAAATAATAATGTATTGAAGAACAACTACACCACGACGTGGAGACGGTAAGCCGTACGTACGCACGTATGGTGACATGTCATTCAAAGGATGGATAGAATAATGAATATGGTTGTAACATATTTATAATAACATAAAAATATATAGAAGATACTGGAGTTATTATTTTAGAATGGAAACAACAAAGAAAGAGGAAGTGGAAGAAGAAAGGAACTTGAAAGAGGTGATGAAATATTTACCTCTTCTTCGGGTTCTTCCTTTTCATTTGATAAAAAGGGATCCATAGGTTGTCTTTTTTACTAAAGGAAGGCCTCTAGAATGAATGGAGAACAGTTGGTAGGATATATGGGCTATTGTTGGGTGACACAAATGGCTTTGAAGGTTTGAATTTGAGAGAAGGGGAAGTGTCCTTTTATAAGAGGGGTGAGGGGAACCTTAGGAAAAGATTGAAATATTATTTTATAATAAAATAAATTTCAGTTTCTGATGGATCCAAAATGAATTATTTAAAGGATAAGGTGGGGATGAGTCGAAAACCACTCAACCAATAGATTTTAGATAGGTTTGGGTCACTATATTAACTTTATCTTTTATATTTAACTCTTAGTTAATTAGTTTGACATTTACCATATCTCTTTGTATTTTTATATTATATGGTTAATAAAATTACTGTAAACTTCCAAGAGAACCTCAAGTGGTTCATTAAAGACATAAATAATATTATTTAATACCTTTGGCCAAACATTAGATTTTTAGGAATAGAATATCCATTAATAATATAATATTTGTTTTAAAAATTAAGTATGTTGACTTTGTCATTTATAGGATGGATATAATAATGTAACGCCCTGACCCCAGAAGCCTAGAGTCGGTGCATTATTACGTATCATTGGCATGATCACAAAATATCAAGTCTCGAAATTCCAATTAGTTTAGTATCCTTGGAAGTACTAGACACATTTATAAGGTTTACATTACATCATAAAATGGAATACTACAACAACATTGTTTCCATAGTCAACACTGAGATCCTATAGACTATCCCTACAATTCATTCATAATATAATTCTTAGCATCCTAGGAAAAATAAAACATTGAAAGGGGTGAGATTATATGCTCCTTAAGGATAACAATATATCGGAAACTTTCATAAATAAGCATAAACATTTAAGGCAATGTATAAGACTAAAACAAAAGCCTTTTAAACTTGAACTTAAACATAATATGGAAAAGATAAAATCAAATAACGCCATTTACTTATTCACAAGGATATTATACTAGTTTAATAATCACATGCAATATCAATAACCACTTTTATAATGATGGAATGAATAATTGTAGACTTTCATAACCACATAGTCAAGGCCTTGTTCCAAGAATACAAATAATATTTTCTCAAGGCTTTGTGCCAAGACACTAGTTTGTCTAATGAGACCTACCGATGCATCGAGGAGCTATAGTGGGATCCACCCGTCAATTACTAAGTCCAATGCATTCCTCATATGAAAAGGTTTAAAAATAACATAAACATTCATATTAAAAATGGAATACGAAATGTCAATACTTTATCCATAAACCATGAATGGTATAAAAATAACACATCCATAGTTAAACATATCACAAAACCTTCAATAAAATATGGAAGTTTTCTATCATAATAAATCAACTTCAAATAAGTTTAAAATCCATCAAAGGATGTTGACATAGATGAAATCAAAACAATTTGAGAGAAATATATCTTTCTTTTTTTGAAATAATTTAAAGTTACATAATTATAAAATAAACTGTTTATTTTGAAAATATTCTTTTAAGATTTTAAGGGAAGATTTGAAAATTTTATAACGTCAGATAATAACTGCACCCACCGTATAAGTTAAAAAAAACATTCTTACCTTAATTTTGTTGAAAGGTTCGTAAAGTAGATTGTTTGGAAAACGACTGAAAGATTCCTCTAAAAACATATAAGTTAAAATAAGAGTATAAATTACTTTAACTCATTGTATAGTAAATAGTGAATTTTTTTCGAAATATATTTTTAAGAAACATGGATGTGGATGATAAAGAGGTCCTAGTAAATACTTATGTAAAAACAACCTCAGATAATAAAGAGATTATAGAATTAACCCTTACCTTATACTTTTCCTTGGTCGAGGGTAGGTTAACCTCCTGTATAATGGTGAAATAATTGTTATTAAATTATTCAATAACAATATACATTAATATGATATCATATATGATCTTCTAATATTGCTTTGTTAATAATATTTTAGTATTATCATCGTTTCGGGTGTTAAGTGATTCGTTTTCCTTTATATGATTTGTTATGTAAGTAATGTTTGTTATCGATAAGATGTATGTTATTCATATTCAGAATTATATTAAGTCTTTAAACATTATTTTTAATCATCAAATGAAAATTAGTCTTGAATGGATACGATGGGGAATGAATCTCATTGTGTTCGTGGAGACGGTAATCCGTACGTACGCACGAATGACAATTTCATTCTTTTGATATTAAAATAACATATAATTGGATGGTATATCATATATACAGAATAATTATCATGTTATAATTATTATTTACATCAATTAGACATCATTATTATACCCATCCAAATAATAATGTATTGAATAACAACTACACCACGACGTGGAGACGGTAAGCCATACATACGCACGTATAGTGACATGTCATTAAAAGGATGGAAAGAATAATGAATATGGTTGTACCTTATTTATAATAACATCACAGTATATAGAATATACTAGATTTATTATTTTATAATGGAAACAACAAATAAAGTGGAAGTGGAAGAAGAAAGGAATTAGAAAGAGGTAATGAAATATTTACCTCTTCTTCGGGTTCTTCCTTTTGATTTGATGAAAAGGGATCCTTAGGTTGGATTTTTGACTAAAGGAATACCTCTAGGATGAAGGGAGGACAGTTGGGAGTATATTTGGGTAGGGGTTGGTTGATCCATATGGCTTTTAAGGGGTGAATTTGAGAGAAGGGGAAGTGACCTTTTATAAGAGGGATGGGAGCACCTTAGGAAAAGATTGAAATATTATTTTATAATAAAATAATTTTCAGTTTCTAATGGCTCAAAAATTAATTATTTAAAGGATAAGGTGGTTAGGGGTCTAAAACCACTTAACCAATAGGTTTTATACAGTTTTGGGACACTATATTAACTTTATCTTTCAGTTTTAACTCTTAGTTAGTTAGTTTGACATTTACCATGTCTCTTTGTATTTTTATATTATATTATTAATAAACTTACTATAAACTTCCAATAGAACCTGAAGTGGTTCATTAATGACATATATAATATTATTTAAGACCTTTGGCCGAACCTTATATTTTTAGGAATATAATATCAATTAATAATATAATATTTTTTTAAAAACTCTTTTATGTCGATTTTGACACTATTTCCTATTTTGTTTTTTGTTAAATTTCTAAAAGCATTATTAATTTAAAAAAATTCATTTAATCAATCATAACATGTCACATTAACCTAAAAAATTCGTGTATGGCATCAAAACTTTCAAATTATATTTATTTTAACATCTATAATACCATTTATTTGATTCTTTCATTAATAAGGAAAATATTTCATCATCATTGTGTCATAAATAAATTAAATTATACAATGTATAATATTATAAATAAAATTCCATTATGTAGAAAATATTTTTATATTTATAATTAATATTTATAGTCGAATATATAACATACATAACCTTATGTAAAAATTGATTTACTAAAAGATGTATGCTTATGTCATTTTTGTATTTACTTTAACTTAATTAATATAAAGTTTCATTATCACTTACAAGTGGCTCCATGGGGTCCTAAAATTGACCAAAGGATGCCCATGGTCGGAAATGTATCATCCAATAGGGTTAGGACACATGTTAGGGTAATTTAATATTTTTATAATATTATTTGTTTACCCTTATTTACCGGATTTACCCTTTAACAATGGTAAATAAAATATTTACCAAAGTAATTATTCAAAATTTCTAAAAATAAAAGTTACCCATTTAAAAAATTTAGAACTCCTGATTCTAAATATGGAATCCATTTTTCTAGACTCAAAACACAGAAGTGGTAGATATTAATTTAAAATTTATTCCCATTGTCAAAACAAAAAGCGTACTTTTAAGAAATAATAACTATCAAAAGATTGACACTTGCTTATGTCCAGTTAAAATGTGAAATTTCATCCAATGAACAAAATTGAATTAAATGGTAAAATATAATATAATTATAATTAAAACCCACTCAATATTATAATTTATCACAATAAATTTTTTTTATTAAAAAAGTTGTTTTAATTAAAATTTAGTATTTTTTACTATTCATCAAAAACAAAACATTCACCCTAAGTTAATTTCGATATTAAAAACCCAAAAATGAAGTCCATTTTGAATGATAAAATTGATAAAATTTTAAAAATTGTATATTACTATTCATAATGGCTAGTTTTATTGGTCGCGATGTGTTAAAATCTTGAATATGCGTACAATGCACGATATCACATTATTCAAAGGGAAACGTACCGCGGATGCTTGGGGTGTTACATTATCCCCTCCTTCAAATAATTTCATCCTCAAAATTTCTAAAATATTACTGTATAAAAATATTCGGGTGGTTCTTCATCATAAGTTCCTCAGGTTCCCATGTTGCCTCTTCCATTTTATGGTTTCTCCATAGAACTTTTACCAGATGAGTCGTCCAGTTTCTCAACACTTGTTCTCTTGTATCAAGAATCTTGACAGACTCTTCACAATAAGATAGATCAGGTTCCAGTTCTAATTCCTCATAGGTGAGTACATGTGTTGATTCAGACAAGTATTTTCTCAATAGTGATACGTGGAACACATTGTGTACTTTGGAGAGACTTGACGATGTTGCCAAACGGTAATCTAAAACCCTAATTCGTTCTATAATTTTGAAAGGTCTGATGTACCTGGGACTTAATTTTCCCTTCTTACTGAAACCTATAATACCCTTCCATGGACATACCTTTAAGAAAACATGATCTCCTACTTAAAATTCCAAATCCTTCCTTCGGTTATCAGCATAGCTCTTCTGCCTATTTTGAGCTGCTTTGATGTGGGTTTGAATTACCTTCCCCTTTTCCATTATTTCCTCTACAAGTTCTGGGCCTATGAGTTTTCTTTCACCAACGCCATCCCAACAAGTTGGTGTGCGACATCTCTTTCTATATAACGCTTCATATGGTGCCATCTGAATACTTGAATGGAAGCTATTGTTATAGAAAAATTCTACCAGAGGTAAATATTGATCCCACATACCTTGAAAGTCAAGTGAGAATGATCTCAACATGGATTCTAAGGTTTGACTAGTCCGTTCTGATTGTCCATCAGTTTGGGGGTGGTAGGCAGTGCTCAAATGAAGTTCAGTATCCAGGGATTTCTGAAGACTTTTCTAGAATCTTGATTTAAAACATGGATCACGATCAAAAATAATTGATAGGGGTACTCCATGAAGTCTCACAAATTCATTAATATATAGTCTTTCTAGACATTCAACTGGTAAATCTTCTCTTATAGCAAGATAATGTACTGACTTGGTAAGACGATCAATAATGAACCATATTGCATCATTCCTTCTAGGAGTCTTTGGTAGTCCTATGACAAAGTCCATCGTAATATTATCCCATTTCCACTCAGGTATGGGAAGAGGTTGCATGAACCCTCCAGGCTGTTGCCTTCCAACTTTCACTTGTTGATAAACCATACATCTTGACACAAAATCAGCAATCTCCCTCTTCATGTTGTCCCACCAAAAATTCTCCTTCAAATATCTATTCATCTTGGTGCTCCCATGGTGTATAGAGAAATTGGAGCTATAAACATCATATAACAATTCCCTTTTCAAATCAGGTATATTGGGAACACAAATTCTCTTCCAAAATTTCAAAATCTCATCTTCATATATGAATTCAATCAATCTCCCATCATTCACAGATTTAATCTTCTTTTGAAATTCCTCATCATCAGCTTGAGAACTTTTTATCATTTTTAGTAAAGATGGTTTGATAACCATTTGAAAAAGTATTTATGTTTCACCTTCTATGGTTATTCCCAAATCCATATTTACTAGATCCATGAAAATAGGATCCCTTTCAATTATCATCCTGTTCAAAACTCCATGATCCTTTCTACTCAAAGCATATGCCACCTTATTTTCCTTCCTCGGGTGGTAGTGTATTGTGCAATCATAATCCTTGAGTAGTTCAAGCCATATGCTTTGCCTCATGTTGTGTTCCTTTGGAGAGAAAATATACTTCAAACTCTTGTGATCAGTATAAATCTCACATTTTTCACCATAGATATAGTTTCTCCAAATCTTCAAAGAAAAGATTACAGCTGCTAATTCAAGATCATGAGTAGGATAGTTTTTCTCATGAATTTTCAACTGCCATGATTCATATGCAATAACTCTATCATTCTGCATAAGGACACAACCAAGTCCTTTCTTTGAGGCATCACTATAAATAACAAACCCATCATTCCTCGATGGTAGAGTCAAGATAGGAGCATTGACTAATCTTCTCTTCAGTTCTTCGAAACATTCTTTACACTCTTTCATCCAAAAAAATTTAACCCCTTTACGTGTGAGCTTCATTAATGGGTTATCCAATCGGGAAAAATTCTGGATGAAACATCAATAATAACCTGATAAACCAATAAAACTGGATACCTCAGTTATACTTGTCAGTGCTGGCCATTATTGGATTACCTTTATCTTAGAAGGGTCAACAGAGATTCCATCCTTAGAGACAATATGTCCAAGAAAATAAATCTCCTGAAGCCAAAATTCACACTTGCTAAAATTACCATATAATTCATTTCTTCTGAGGGTTTTTAGAATGGTGCGCAAGTGATTTTCATGATCTTCATAGATTTTGGAGTATACCAGTATATCATCAATAAATAATATTAAAAAATTATCAAGATATTCCTTGAAAACTCTGTTCATTAGATCCATGAAAACAAAGGGTGCATTAGTTAGCCCAAAAGGCATTACTGTAAACTTGTAATGCCCGTACCTGGTTCAAAATGCTGTTTTCATAATTTCTTCCTTCTTCACACAGAACTGATGATATCTAGATCAAAGGTCAATCTTTGAAAAATATTGAGCTCCCTGAAGTTGGTATAATAAATCATCAATGCGAGGTAGGGGATACTTGTTCTTTATTGTTATTTCATTGATCTCCCTTATTCTTTATAGAATACTAGATATACTCCTTATATCTATTTTTTTTAAAACTCAAAAAATGATGGAATATAAAAACCATTAATCAGTTCCAAGGTAGTCAAGAATATCCAATATAATTTATCCAAATCGACCATCTATTATTCCAAAATTACTACCTTAGTATCAGGACCATATAATCTCAAATTCCCAATGAAATAGTACTATAGTACAATCCTTATTTATTTCCATAATTCATATAACCAGTACATCGTTGATACAACACTCAAAATGACATAATAGTTTAATAACAACATAAAAAATCTTAATCATTCCTCTTCATCTTCAGTAGCATCATAACTTGATTCTTATCCAATAGCAGCATTTGGGGTATACTCTGATGATTTGGACATTGATTTTCATAGTGTCCCAACTCCTTGCAGATGAAGCGTTGTACATTTGAAACATTTTTCTCACCCTTGCAATCACGTACTTGGTGTCCTTTTTCTCCACACTTATAAAAAACTATCATTCCCTTCAAGCATTAACCAAGGTGATTCTTTCCACATTTATCACATATAGAAAAATCCTTCTTTCCTCTCTTCTCTTTATCCATCTTTCTCCCTACCATCCTTTTCTTCTCTTACTTCCCTTCAAAGCTATAAGACTTAGAGAATTATTTACTTATCTTATTAACACAAGATATTATTTCTTCATATATTGAGAATACATGGGAGACTATTTACCTTCTAAATGTTGGATTAATACCATAAAAGATATGATCCTTATTACTCTTTGGATCATACATATTGTTAGAGTTCACATTCCTTCTACTGGGAGCCATTTCTATACAATGGAATACACTAGGTCAGTTTATGAATTGCAATGAATAATTCCAAACTTGTAAAATACTTAACGTAAATTGAACAGTTTATGGATATAATCCATAATCATAAACATATTTTCTTTGAGGAGGTATATACTCATAAACCCTTCATAATGGTTTGTAAAGAAAATGATAATTATTCTAAGAATATCCCCCGGGAGTGTCGTAACCAAGAGTGCAACAAGGCCCGTTGTCGTACACTAGTTCCTGTTCGAGTCTAGCTCAAAGCAGTGTTTTTGAGAATTTCCCTTAGGCACATCTCTGCCAGAGCCGCCTCTACCTGCTCGTATCCAGACAGGGATGCATTGCTTGGAAAACTCACAAAATTTCTACAATACCAAAATTCTAGGAAGTTCTTCTATACTAATCCTCAAAGTCTATCTTAGGGCTATGTGATCTAATTAGAGTTTATCTAAATCTAGTTTCCAAGGTTTGTACTAAACTTCCTATGATAGCAACTGTAACTCCCCGAACCTAGTTACCCAAAGTCGGTGCATTATTACGTAACATTGGCATGATCACAAGGAAATCATGTCTCGAAAGACCGATCAGTTTAGTATTATTGGAAACAAGATTCATACATAAGTTCATCTTTACAACTTAAAAAGAAATACAACACAAATTTATTCCATTAGAAATATCCAAGACTCCTAGATTATGCCTGAAAGTCACTCATAACTAACTTCTTCATATCCTAGGAAAATGAAACATAAGAAAGGGGTGAGCTCAAATGCTCAGTAAGGGTAAGCAATACAGTGGAAGATAACATAAATATTAAGCATGGTGAATAATTGAAACCACATTCCCTTACCAGTAATAAACATGAATACTTTTATGGAAGAAATATGAGCTGAGTAAATAATGTCATAATAAAACATAATCATGGGTATTATACTAGTCTAATGACCACATGAACCATCAATATTAATTTCAAAATGAGGGAATGTATAATGCTGGAAATTCTAAAACATTTTGTCAAAGCCTCAGCTAAGATGTCTAAAAATGATTAAGGCCTTGGAAAAAATCATATATCAAATTGGGAAAGGCCTCAGCCAATTCTATGTCTAGTTGTCTCATGAGACCTACCGATGCATCGAGGAGCTATAGCGGGCTCCATCTATCACTTACTAAGTCCAATACATTCATCATATGAAAAGGTTGAAATATAACATAAACATTCATATTAAAACTAGCATACGAAATGTCAATACTTTAACCATAAACCATGAATGGTATAAAAATAGCACATCCACAGTCAAACATATCACAGAACCTTCAATACAATATGGAAGTTTTGTATCATAATAAATCAACTTCAAATAAACTTAAAATCAATCAAAGGATGTTGACATATATGAAATCAAAACCTTTTTTTAGAGAAATATATCTTTATATTTTTAAATCATTTAAGAGTCACATAATTATAAATAAAACATTTATTTTAAAAAAATTATTATAATCTTGTAAGGGAAGCTTCGATGATGTTATAATGGCAGAAAATAGCTGCACCCACCGTATAAGTTAAAAAAACATTCTTACCTTATTTGTTTTCGAAAAGGTCATAAAGTACCTTGTCTGGAAAAGGACAAAAACATTCCTTTCAAAACATATTAGGTCAAATAAGGGTATAAATTACTTTACCCCATTTTCTAGGAATTGTTTTTGAAATAAAATTTTAAGAAACATGGATGTGGATGATAAAGAGGTCCCAATAGATATTTACGTAAAAACAACCACAGATAAAAAAGAGATTGTAGAATTAACCCTTACATTGTACTTTTCCTTGGTCGAGGGTAGGTTAAACTTCTTTATAATGGTTAAATAAATGTTATCAAATAATTCAAGAACTATATACATTAATATGATATCATATATGATATTGTAATATTGCTTTGTAAATAATATTTTAGTATTATCATCATTTCGAGTGTTAACTGATTCATTTTCCTTTATATGATTTGTTACGTAATTAATGTTTGTTATGGATGGGATGTATGTTATTAATATTCATAATCATATTAACTTTTTAAACATTATTTTTAATCATCAAATGAAAATTAGTTTTGAATGGATATGATGGGGAGCGAATCACATCGTGTTCGTGGAGACGGTAATCTGTACGTATGCACGAGCGACAATATCATTCCTTTTATATTAAAATAATATATAAATGGATGTTATATCATATATATAGAATCATTATCATGTTATATTTATTATTTACATCAATTACACATCATTATTATACCCATCCAAAGAATAATTTATTGAATAACAACTACACCATGATGCTGTCGTCCGTTTGGCTTCCCCCCGCGCGATCTCGCATCTCCGTCTAGAAACGGTGTGCCGTCCGTCATAACCGTAACTGTGTGCCACTGTGCACGGGACTCCCAGATCATTTGCTATGCAACCGCTTCCATCTTTCGGCCTCCAAGAAGCGGCGACGACTTCATGATGGAGCTTTTCTCGGATAGGGTTCTGATCCGTGCTCAGTGGTTTCATTTGGTCTTGATGGAGGATGTCGACTTGGTGTGGTGTGGTCTCGGATTCCTTGATTTTGTAGCTCCAGTGACGTCTCGAGTGTTCTGTCGATGAAGATTCCTCCGCCGTTCATCCTTTGAAGACGTGTTGACTGTGGATCTTTTGTTCTGAAATCTCTCTCCTTTAATGTTTGTTTGTAGGTCCCCTTGGATTCATATTTTGACAGAGGCATCATCGAAATCTTGGTCCTGTATAAAGACTCGGATGAATGTCGTAGGAATGATTTCCTTGCTGGTTTCATGGAGGGAGGGACATTGTTTGTTTTCCAGAGTTAGTACGCATATGCAGATGGGAAATGCAGGAATGCTTGGTACCAGATATGTCCTCTCCTTTTCAGTTCATTTCTGATTTCAGGGTTGGAACAGGAAAGGTCAATGTCTTCTCCCAGGTCATTATGAGGTCACAGAGGGAGACCTCAGTAATGCTCAGTGATTGAGAAATTTCCTCTCTTGGTCTCACCTATTTCGATGTTTTCTCTTTTGTGGTTTTGTTTTGTTGTCTAGGTCTAAAAACATCATTTTATGATTCTCCTCGACTCTTTTGGCCTTACCCTTTGCGCATGCATCCATTTTGGGCTGGTTTGAAGGTTTCTTTGGCAAATTGGGATGGTGTTGGTGGATCTGATGATGGAGTTTCGGATCTTGGAGGTTCTTGTGTTTGGTTCTCTCTTTGCCTCAATTGTGTCTGCAATGGTGGTTTTCTTTGGACACACGACATTTTCTTGTTTTGTTTGTGTTGGTTTGGAATGTGTCTGCAATGGTGGATCCCCTTGGACACACTTTCTCAATTTGTGTTTCGCTTGTTTAGTTGTCACTTAACCAAAAAGTGTTTTAAAAAATTAAAAAGAAATGAATTTTCAGTTAGACCACACCACGACGTGGAGACGGTAAGTCGTACGTACACACGTCTGGTGACATGTCATTCAAAGGATGAATAGAATAATGAATATGGTTGTACCATATTTATAATAAAATCACAGTATATAGAAGATACTGGAGTTATTATTTTATAATGGAAACAAAAAAAAAGAGGAAGTGGAAAAAGAAAGGAACTTTAAAGAGGTGATGAAATATTTACCTCTTCTTCGGGTTCTTCCTTTTGATTTGATCAAAAGGGATCCTTAGGTTGGATTCATGACTAAATGAATGCCTCTAGGATGAAGGGAGGACATCTGGGAGGATATTTGGTCAGGGTTTGTCCGAGACAAATGGCATTGAAGGTGTGAATTTGAGAGAAGGGGAAGTGCCCTTTTATAAGAGGGGTGAAGGGCAGCTTAGGAAAAGATTAAAATATTATTTTATAATAAACTAATTTTCGGTTTATAATGGCTCCAAAATGAATTATTTAAATGATAAGGTAGATTTGGGTCGAAAACAATTCAACCAATAGGTTTCAGATAGGTTTGGTTCACTATATTAACTTTATCTTTTAGATTTAACTCTTAGTTAATTAGTTTGACATTTACCATGTCTCTTTGTATTTTTATATTATATGGTTAATAAAATTACTATAAACTTCCAAGAGAACCAAAAGTGGTTAATTAATGACATATATAATATTATTTAAGACCTTTGGCCTAACCTTATATTTTTAGGAATATAATATCAATTAATAATATAATATTTGTTTTAAAAACTCTTTTATGTCAATTTTGACACTATTTGCTATTTTGTTTTTGTTAAATTCATAAAGGCATTATTAATTCAAAAACAAATTCATTTAATCAATACTAACATGTCACATTAACCTAGAAAATTCTTGTATGGCATCAAAACTTTCAAATTATATTTATTTTAACATCTATAATACCATTTATTTGGTTCTTTCATAAATAAAAAAAATACTTTATCATCATTGTGTCATAAATAAATTAAATTATACAATGTATAAAAATTATAAATAAAATACAATTTTGTAGGAAATATTTTTATATTTCTAATAAATATTTATAGTTTAAGGGATAACATATATAACCCTATGTAAAAATTGTTTTACAAAAAGATATATGCTTATTTCATTTTTGTATTTACTTTAATTTAATTAATATAAAGTGTCATTATCACTTACAATTGGCTCCATGGGGTCCCAAAATCGACCAAAGGATACCCATGGTCAGACATGTATCATAAAATAGGGTTAGGACATGTGTTTGGGTAATTTAATATTATTATAATATTATTTGTTTTCCCTTATTTACCAGATTTACCCTTTAACCAGGGTAAATAAAATATTTACCGGAGTAATTATTCAAAATGTATAAAAATAAAAGTTACCTATTTACAAAATTTGGAACTTCTGATTCGAAATATGGAATCCATTTTTCTAAATTCAAAACATATAAGTGGTAGAAATTAATTTAAAATTAATTCTTGTTGTCAAAACAAAAAGCGTGTTTTTAAGAAATAATAACTATGAAAATATTGACACTTGCTTATGTGCAGTTTAAATGTGAAATTACGTCCAATGACCAAAATTGAATTAAATGGTAAAAATATAATCTAATTATACTTAAAACCCACTCATTAGTATAATTTAGCACTATAAATTATTTTGATTAAAAAGGTTATTTTTAATTAAAATTTAGTATTTATCACTATTTACCAAAAATTGAATATTTTCAAAAAAATACCAAAAATTCACCCTAAGATAATTTCGATATTCTGAACATAAAAATGAAGTCAATTTTGAATGATAAAATTGATAAAATTTCAAAAAATGGGTATTATTATTCATAATGGCTAGTTTGATTGGTCGCGATGTATTAGAATCTCAAAGTTGCGTACAAGGCAAGATATTGCATTATTCAAAGGGAAACGTACTGCAGAAGCTTGGGGTGTTACATTATCTTCTCCTTTAAATAATTTCATCCTTGAAATTTCTAAAATATTACTGCTTAAAAATATTTGGGTGGTTCTTCATCATAAGTTCCTCAGGTTCCCACGTTGCCTCTTCCATTTTATGGTTTCTCCATAGAACTTTTACCAGATGAGTCGTCCGGTTTCTCAACACTTGTTCTCTTGTATCAAGAATCTTGACAGGCTCTTCGTAATAAGATAGATTGGGTTTCTGTTCTAATTCCTCATAGGTGAGTACATGCGTTGAGTCAGGCATGTATTTTCTCAACAGTGATACGCGGAATACATCATGAACTTTGGAGAGACTTGGCGGTATTTCCAAACAGTATGCTACAACCCCAATTCATTCTAGAATTTCAAAAGTTCCAATGTACCTGGGACTCAATTTACCCTTCTTACCGAACCGTATAATTCCCTTCCATGGAGATACCTTCAAGAAAACATGATCTCCTACCTGAAATTCCAAATCCTTCCTTCAGTTATCATCATAGCTCTTTTACCTACTTTGAGTTGCTTTCAAAAATCCAAGATACCGATTAGTTTAGTATTTCTTTTCAAAAATTTCTTTAAATGTCTTCCTTCCTAAATTGTATGACTTTTAGTATTTTTCACTCGTGCCCTCAATTTTACACTTGTTTGTGATTCATAACCTCAATATCTCCCTATAAATATTTAGGTTTTCCCTCCATTTATGTTTCTATATTTTCCACCAATGTTCTCCTAATTTAGATAATAATTTGGTGGTGAATTTTTCATTTCCCTTTCCCTCTTATTAAGAGTATATTTTATTAAACCAATTTCTGATCTCGGTTTTCCACAAATGTATTTTTCTATTTTTTTAACCTTTTATTTTTTAAGAACAATTTCAAATTGCGAGGATGCAATTTATTTAAGGAGTGTAGAATGTAACACCCCAGGATTGCATAGTATGTTATCTCATTAAATTAATTCAATAGCTTGCACAACAGGAAACACCGAGTTCGAGCGCACCACAACTTACTAAACTAATCATTCAAAAAGTGGTTATGAATAGTATTTACTAATTTTTGAGTCTTATATACTCTATATAATTTTAACATCCATATTATGCGTTTCTTAGACATAATATAAGAACAAATTCATTTTTTCGTATAAAATAAGTATTTTTCAAAAAAAGAAATTTCACCACCTTTTAATAGAGAACCCTTTTTAAAACAAATTTTTTATAATGTTATATATTAAATTTAATGAAATTAAATTATTATTTATAATCGGGACATAAAATTTTTTTTTGGATAAATTTTTGGTACTTTTCTGATAACTTTCATATTTTGATGAATAGTGAAAATTACAAAATTTTAATTAAAAAAACTTTTTTAATCGAAATAATTAATAGTAATAAATTATGAATATGAATGGTTTGGAAGTATAATTAGATTATATTTTTATCATTTAATAAAATTCAGGACATTATAAGTTATTTCACATTTAAATTTGACAAAAACAAGTGCCAATCTTTTGATAGTTATTATTTCATAAAAACACGCTTTTTGTTTTGACGACGAGAATTAATTTTAAATTAATTTATTCCACTTCTATGTTTTCAATTTGGAAAAATGTATTTCATATTTTTAATCAGGAGGTCCAAATTTGTAAATAGGTATGTTTTATTTTTAGACATTAGCAAATATTTACTTCAGTAAATATTTTATTTACCATGGTTAAAGAAGTAAATCCAGTGAATAAGGTAAAAATGAATTTTATAATAATATTAAATTACCCAAACACGTATCCTAATCCTATTGGATGATAAATTTAAAACCATGGGCATCCTTGGGTTGATTTTGGGACCCCATGGAGCCACTTGGGAGTGATAATGACATTTTATATTAAATAATATAAAGTAAAGACAAAAATAACAAAATCAAATATCTTTTAGTAGAAAAAATTTTATATAAGGTTATATAATTTATATATTAGACTATAAATAGTCATTAGAAAGATAAAAATATTTCCTACCTCAAGATATTTTATTTATAATTTTTAGACATCAAATAAATATATTTATATATGACATAATAATTATGCAGTATTTTCCTTATTAATGAAACAATCAAATAAATGATATTATAAATACCCAAATAAATAGAATTTGAAACTTTTTATAAATTAAACTAATTTTATAGGTTAATATGAAATTTTAGGGTTAATTAAAATAGTTTTTTCTAAGTAATAATGCTGTTATGAATTTAGAAAAAAAATACCAAATAGTGTTAAAACTGACATAAAAGAGTTTTTTAAAACAATATTATATTATTAATTGGTATTTTATTCCTAAAAATCTAAGGTTTGACCAAAGGGCTTAAATAATATTATATATTTCATTAATGAACCTCTTGGGGTTATATTGGAAGTTTATAGTAATTTTATTAACCATATAATATAAAAATACCAAGAGACATGGTAATTGTCAAACTATTTAACTAAGAGTTAAATCTAAAATATAAGGTTAATATAGTGACACAAACCTGTCTAAAACCTATTGGTTAGGTTGTTTTTGACCCATACCCACCTTATACTTTAAATAATTCATTTTTGAGTCATTAGAAACCGAAAATTATTTTATTATAAAATAATATTTTAAGTTTTTTCTAAGGTACCCCTCACCCCTCTTATAAAAGGCCACTTTCCCTTCTCTCAAATTCACACCTCCAAGGCCATTTTTCTCGGCCAAAACCTACCTAAATATCCTCAAAACTTTCCTCCCTTCATTATAGAGTCCTTAATTTTGTCAGAAAGACATCCTAAGGAGCCCTTTTGATGAAGTCCAAAGGAAGAACCCAAAGAAGAGGTAAATATTTCATCACCTCTTTCAAGGTCATTTCTTCTTCCATTTCCTCTTTATTTGTTGTTTCCATTCTAAAATAATAACTATATTATCTTCTATATATTTTGATGTTATTATAAAAATGTTACAACCATATTCGTTATTCTATCCATCCTATAAATTACAAAGTCATCATACGTGCGTACATACGGATTACAGTCTCCATGTCGTGGTGTAGTTTGTTATTAAAACATTTCATTATTTGGATTGGTATAATAATGAGTATAAATAATATAAATAATAAATATAACATGTTAATTATTCTGTATATATGATATAACATCCAATTACATCTTATTTCTCCATCAATGTAGTGATATTTTCTCTCGTGCGTACGTACAGATTACCGTCTCCACGACGCGATGAGATTCATTTCCACGTTCACCATTCAACGATGATTATATAAATAAATATATTATTAATAAGTATGTAATATATGACTTGATAATTCTACTGAATATATATATATGTATGTATATATGTATTTATGTAATTACATATATCTTATTCACTTACTTCTGTTCAATACGATATGAAAACGGAAACAACGTTTATGCGTACGTACGGCCTATTGTCTCCATAAACGGTGCCTTCCATTTCATATATAAATATATTATAAATATTTATATTCTAAATATATATGATATATAAATCAAAGTTTATATTCTGGAATAATGTAAATCATGATCTAAATGATACGATTAAGAATAACAAGTTAAAACACATACAATAATGAAAGAGAGTATTACCCAAAATGTTAATTTAACATGGAAATAATTATTAAATGGGTAGTATAAAGTCATAAATGAATCATGTATGATATAATAAATATGAATATGGTTCTTTTATAATTTAATAACATACTATGGTAATACAGGAGGTTAAACGTACCCTCGACCCAAGGAAAGTGCAAGGTATGAGTTAATTTCACAATCTCTTTATTATCTGAGATTGTTTTTACGTAAGTATCTATTGGGAAATATTTATTATCCATGTATATGTTTCATAAAAGAGTTTTCAAAGGGATTATTTTAAGGTACTTTTTACTAAAACATCATTTTAAATGTTTTAAATATATATTCTTCTAAATCATTCTCATTAATGTCCATGTTTTCAAAATGGGTTTTAATGATTTATTTATTTGGACATGAATGTTTTAAGTATGTTAATTTGTTTCCAAAGTTTCAAAGTGGTATGGGAATCTTTGATTTAAAAATTTCTTTAAATGTATTACTTTCTAAATTGTGTGACTTTTAAATGTTTTAATGAAAAAGGGATATTTCTCTCAAAGAGTTTTACAAATCATTTTCATCTATGTCAACATCCTTTGATAGATTTTAAACTTGTTTGAAGTTGATTTTTTATGATACAAATCTTCCATATTTTATTGAAGGTTTTGTGATATATTTGACTGTGGATGTGTTATTTTTATACCATTCATGGTTTATGGTTAAAGTATTGACATGTCGTATGCTACTTTTAATATGAATGATTATGTTATGTTTCAACCTTTTCGTATGAGAAATGTATTGGACTTAGTATGTGATGGGTGGAGCCCGCTATAGCTCCTCGATGCATCGGTAGGTCTCATGAGACAATTAGACAAGGAATTGGTCATGGCCTTTCCCAATTTGATATATGGTTTTGGCCGAGGCCTAAATCATTTTTAGACGTCTTGGAAAAATCCTTGAAAAAATGTTTCAGAATGTCCGACATTATACATTCCTTCATTATGAAAATATTATTGATGGTTCATGTGGTTATTTGACTAGTATAATACCCATGACTATGTTTTATTATGGAATTATTTACTCAGCTCATATTCCTACCATAAAAATTTTCATGTTTATTATTTGTAAAGGCATGTGTTTTCAATTATTCACCATCCCTAATATTTATGTTATCTTATGTTGTATTGCTTACCCTTACTGAGTGTTTGAGCTCACCCCTTTCTTATGTTTTATTTTCCTAGGATTCCAAGAAGTGTTTTATGATTTATAAGCAGGATTAAGCTAGGGAATTAATGTAAGTCTCAAAATATCATTTACATTGTGTTTTATCTTCTAATGTGTGATGTAATGTTCATGTATGTAATCTATTTTCTAAGACTACTAAACTGATCGGTCCTTCGGGACTTGATTCTTTGTATCATTAATGAACCACTTGGGATTCTCTTGGAAGTGTATAGTAAGTTTATTAACCATATAATATAAAAATACAAAGAGTCATGGTAAATGTCAAATATTATTTTATAATAAAATCATTATTGTTTTCTAATGGATCCAAAATGAATTATTTAATGGCTAAGGTGGGGATGGGTCGAAAAACACTCAACCAATATGTTTTAGATATGTTTGGGTCACTATATAATCCATCAAAGGATATTGACATAGATGAAATCAAAACTATTTGAGAGAAACATTTATTTCTTTTTTTGAAATCATTTAAAGTTACATAATTATAAAAGAAAACATTTATTTTGAAAATATTCTTATAAGATTTTAAGGGAATATTTGATGATGTCATAACGACGGAGAATAACTGCACCTGCCGTATAAGTTAAAAAACATTCTTACCTTAATTTTGTCAAAAAGGTCATAAAGTACTTTGTTTGGAAAACGACTGAAAGATTCATTTCAAAACATATAAGTTCAAATAAGGGTATAAATGAATTTAAATCACTCTCTAGTAAATAGTAAAAATGTTTTGAAATACATCTTTAAGAAACATGGATGTGGATGATAAAGAGGTCCGAGTAGATACTTACGTAAAAATAAACTCAGACAATAAAGAGATTGTAGAATTAACCCTTACCTTGTACTTTTTCTTGGTCGAGGGTAGGTTAACCTCCTATATAATGGTGAAATAATTGTTATTAAATTATTCAAGAACTATATACATTAATATGATATCATTAATGATATTCTAATATTGCTTTGTTAATAATATTTTAGTATTATTGTCATTTCAGGTGTTAACTGATTCGTTTTCCTTTATATGCTTTGTTACGTAAGTAATGTTTGTTATGGATAGGCTGTATGTTATTCATATTCAGAATGATATTAAGTCTTTAAATATTATTTTTAATCATCAAATGAAATTTAGTCTTGAATGGATATGATGGGGAGTGAATCTCATCGCTTTCGTGGAGACGGTAATTCGTTTTCATTTATATGATTTGTTACCCAGAGTCGGTGAATTATTACATAACATTTGGATGATCACAAGGAAATCATGTCTTGGAAGACCGATCAGTTTAGTTTTATTGGAAAGAAGATTCATACATAAGTTCAACTTTACAACTTGAAAAGAAGTACAACACGAATTTATTCCATTAGAAACATCCAAGCCTCCTAAATTATGCCTACAAGTCACTCATAAATAACTTCTTTATATCCTAGGAAAATGAAACATAAGAAAGGGGTGAGCTCAAACGCTAAGTAAGGTTAAGCAATACAGTGGAATATAACATAAATATTAAGCATGGTGAATAATTGAAACCACATGCCTTTACCAATAATAAATATAAATAATTTTATGGCAGGAATATGAGCTGATTAAATAATTCTATAATAAAACATAATCATGGGTATTCTACATGTCAAATGACCACATAAATCATCAATATTATTTTCATAATGAGGGAATGTATAATGATGGACATTCTGAAACATTTTTTCGAGGACTCATCCAAGACGTCTAAAAATGATTAAGGCCTCAGCCAAAACCATATATCAAATTGGGAAAGGCCTCAGATAATTCCATGTCTAGTTGTCTCATGAGACCTACCGATGCATCGAAGAGCTATAGCAGGCTCCACCCGTCACTTACTAAGTCCAATACATTCCTCATATGAAAAGGTTTAAATATAACATAAACATTCATATTAAAAATAGCATACAAAATGTCAATACTTCAACTATAAACCATTAATGGTATAAAAATATCACATCCATAGTAAAAAATATCACAAAAACTTCAATACAATATGGAATTTTTGTATCATAATAAATCAACTTCAAATAAACTTAAAATCCATCAAAGCATATTGTCATAGATGAAATCAAAACCTTTTTTAGAGAAATATCTCTTTCTATTTTGAAATAATTTAAGAGTCACATAATTATAAAGAAAACATTTATTTTGAAAATATTATTATAATATTGTAAGGGAATCTTCGACGATGTTATAACGGCGGAAAATAGCCTCACCCGCCGTATAAGTTAAAAAAATTCTTACCTTAATTTTGTAGAAAGGGTAATAAAGTACCTTGTTTGGAAAACGATGAAAATATTCCTTTCAAAACATATAAGGTCAAATAAGGGTATAAATTACTTTACCGCATTGTCTAGTAAAAAATGTTTTGAAATACATTTTAAAAAAACATGGATATGGATGATAAAGAGGTCCCAGTAGATACTTACGTAAAAACAACCTCAGATAATAAAGAGATTGTATAATTAACCCTTACCTTGTACTTTTCCTTGGTCGAGGGTAGGTTAACCTCATGTATAATGGTTAAATAATTTTTATTAAATTATTCAATAACTATATACATTAATATGATATCATATATGATCTTCTAATATTGCTTTGTTAATAATATTTTATTATTATCGTCGCTTCGGGTGTTAACTGATTCGTTTTCCTTTATATGATTTGTTAGGTAAGTAATGTTTGTTATGAATAGGATATATTTTATTCATATTCATAAACATATTAAGTCTTTAAACATTATTTTTAATCATCTAATGAAAATTATTCTTGAATGGATACGATGGGGAATGAATCTCATCACGTTCGTGGAGACGGTAATTCGTACGTACATACGAGCGAGAATATCATTATTTTGATATTAAAATAATATATAATTGGATGGTATATCATATATAAAGAATCATTAACTTGTTATATTTATTATTTACATTAATTTTAAATCATTATTATACCCATCCAAATAATAATGTATTGAATAACAACTACACCACGACGTGGAGACGGTAAGTCGTACGTATGCACGCATGGTGACATGTCATTCAAAGGATGGATAGAATAATGAATATGGTTGTACCATATTTATAATAACATCACAGTATATATAATATACTGGAGTTATTATTTTATAATGGAAACAACAAAGAAAGTGGAATTGGAATAAGTAAGGAATTTGAAAGAGGTGATGAAATATTTACATCTTCGGGTTCTTCCTTTTGATTTGATCAAAAGGGATCCTTAGGTTGGATTTATGACTAAAGTAAGGACTCTAGGATTAAGGGAGGAAGGTTGGAAGGATATTTAGGTAGGGTTTGGCCGAGCCAAATGGCTTTGAAGGTGTGAATTTGAGAGAAGGGGGAGTGCCCTTTTATAAGAGGGGTGAAAGGCATCTTAGGAAAAGATTGAAATATTATTTTATAATAAAATATTTTTCGGTTTATAATGGCTCCAAAATAAATTATTTAAAGTCTAAGGTGGGGATGGATCTAAAAACACTCAACCAATAGGTTTTATATAGGTTTTGGTCGCTATATCAACTTTATCTTTTAGATTTAACTCTTACTTAATTAGTTTGACATTTACCATGTCTCTTTGTATTTTTATATTATATAGTTAATAAACTTACTATAAAATTCAAATAGAACCTCAAGTGGTTCATTAATGACATATATAATATTATTTAAGACCTTTGGCCGATCCTTAGATTTTTAAGTATAGAATATCAATTAATAATATAATATTTTTTTAAAAACTCTTTTATGTCAATTTTGACACTATTTTCTATTTTGTTTTTGTTAAATTCATAAAAGAATTATTACATAAAAAAATTCATTTAATCAATCCTAACATGTCTAATTAGCCTATAAAATTCTTGTATGGCATCAAAAATTTCGAATTATATTTATTTTAACATCTATAATACCATTTATTTGATTCTTTCATTAATAAGGAAAATACTGCATCATCATTGTGTCATAAATAAATTAAATTATACAATGTATAAAAATTATAAATAAAATACCATTATGTAAGAAATAATTTTATCTTTCTAATTAATATTTATAGTTGAAGATATAACACATATAACCCTATTTAAAAATTGTTTTACTAAAAGATATATGCTTATGTCATTTTTGTATTTATTTAACTTAATTAATATAAAGTGTCATTATCACTTACAAGTGGCTCCATGGGGTCCCATAATCGACCAAAGGATTCCCATGGTCGAACATGTATCATCCAATAGGGTTAGGACATGTGTTAGGGTAATTTAATATTATTATAATATTATTTTTTACCCTTATTTACCGAATTTACCCTTTAACCATGGTAAATAAAAACTTTTCTGAAGTAATTATTCAAAATTTATAAAAATAAAAGTTACCTATTTAAAAAATTTGGACCTCCTGATTCTAAATACAGAATCCATTTTTCTAAATTCAAAACACGGAAGTGGCAGAAATTAATTTTAAATTAATTCCTGTTCTCAAAACAAAAAGCGTGTTTTTAAGAAATAATAACTATCAAAAGATTGACACTTTCTTATGTCTAGTTTGAATGTAAAATTATGTCCAATGACCAACATTTAATTAAATGGTAAAAATATAATCTAATTATACTTAAAACCCACTCAATAGTATAATTTAGCACTATACATTATTTTGATTAAAAAATTTGTTTTTAATTAAAATTTAGTATTTATCACTATTCATCAAAAAATGAATGTTTTCATAAAAATACCAAAAATCCACCCTAATATAATTTCTATATTCCAAAACAAAAAATTAATTCCATTTTTAAAGAGAAAATTTATAAAATTTCAAAAATTTGGTATTACTATTCATAACGGCTAGTTTGATTGGTCGCGATGTGTTAGAATCTCGAAGTTGCGTACAACGCAAGCTATTGCATTATTCAAAGGGAAACGTACTGCAGAAGCTCTGGGTGTTACATTCTCCCTTCTAAATAATTTATTCCTTGAAATTTTTAAAATATTACTGCATAAAAAGATTTGGGTGGTTCTTCATCATAAGTTTCTTAGGTTCGCACGTTTCCTCTTCCATTTTATGGTTTCTCCAAAGAACTTTTACTAGAATAGTCGACTGGTTTCTCAACACTTGTTCTCTTGTATCAAGAATCTTGACAGACTCTTCACAAAAAGAAATATTGGGTTCCGGTTCTAATTCCTGATAGGTGAGTACATGCGTTGGGTCAGACATGTATTTTCTCAACAGTGATACGTGGAACACATCATGAACTTTGGAGAGACTTGGAGGCATTTCCAAATGGTAAGCTACAACCCCAATTTGTTCTATAATTTCAAAAGGTCCAATATTCCTGGGAATCAATTTACCCTTCTTACCAAAACGTATAATTCTCTTCCATGGAGATACCTTCAAGAAAACATGATCTCCTACCTGAAATTAAAAATCCTTCCTTCGGTTATCATCATAGCTATTCTACCTACTTTGAGTTGCTTTCATGTGGGTTTGGATTACCTTCACCTTTTCCATAATCTCCTCAACAAGTTTTGGGCCTATGAGTTTTCTTTCACCAACATCATTCCAACAAGTTGGTGTCCGACATCTCTTTCTGTATAACGCTTCATATGGTGCCATCTGAATACTTGAATGGAAGCTATTGTTATAGGAAAATTCTACCAGAGGTAAATATTGGACCCACATACCTTGAAAGTCAAGTGAGCATGATCTCAACATGTCGTCTACCATTTGAATAGTCTGTTTTGATTGTCCATCAGTTTGGGGGTGGTAGGCAGTGCTCAAATGAAGTTCAGTATCCAGGGCTTTCTCAAGACTTTTCCAGAATCTTGATGTAAAATGTGGATCATTATCAGAAACAATCTATAAGGGTACTTCATGAAGTCTCACAACTTCATTAATATATAGTCTTTCTAGACGTTCAAGTTGTAAATCTTCTCTTATAGCAAGAGAATGTGCTGACTTGGTAAGACGATCAACAATGACCCATATTGCATCGTTCCTTCTAGGAGTCTTTGGTAGTCCCATGAAAAAGTCCATCATAATATTATTTCATTTCCACTCAGTTATGGGAAGAGGTTTCATGACTCCTCTAGGATGTTGCCTTCCAGCTTTCACTTGTTGACAAACCATACATCTTGACACAAAATCAACAATCTCCCTCTTCATGTTGTCCCACCAAAAATGTTCCTTCAAATATGTATACATATTAGTGCTACTAGGGTTTATAGAGAAATTGGAGATATGATAATCTTATCACAATTAACTTTTTATATTAGGTATATCGGGAACACAAAGTTTCTTCCTAAATTCCAAAATACCAAATTGTGTCAAAATTGACATAAAAGAGTTTTTAAAACAAATATTGTATTATTACTTGATATTCTGTTCCTAAAATTCTAAGTTTCGGCCAAAAGAATTATATAATGATAGGTGTATCATTAATGAACCACTTGGGGTTCTCTTGGAAGTTTATAGTAAGTTTATTAACCATATAATATAAAAATACAAAGAGACATGGTAAATGTCAAACTATTTAACTAAGAGTTAAATCTAAAAGATAAGGTTAATATAGTCACCCAAACCTATCCAAAACCTATTGGTTGAGTGGTTTTCGACCCATTCCCACTTTATACTTTAAATAATTCATTTTGGAGCTATTTTAAACAGAAAATTATTTTATTATAAAATAATATTTCTAGCTTTTCCTAAGGTTCCCCTCACCCCTCTTATAAAAGGGCACTCCCACTTCCATAAAATTCACACCTTCAAAGCCTTTTGGATTAGAAAAAATCTACTCAAATACCCTATCAACTGTCCTCCCTTCATCTTATAGGAATTCCTTTAGTCATAAAGCCAACCTAAGGAGACCTTTCGATCAAATCAAAAGGAAGAATCTGAAGAAGAGGTAAATATTTCATCACCTCTTTCAAGTTCTTTTCTTCTTCCACTTCTTCTTTCCTTATTGTTTACATTCTAAAATAATAAATCCACTATCTTCTATATACTGTGATATTATTATAAATATGGTACAACCATATTCATTATTCTATCCATCCTTTGAATGAAATGTCACCATACGTGCGTACGTACGGCTTACCGTCTCCATGTCGTGGTGTAATTGTTATTCAATACATTATTATTTAAATGAGTATAATAATGATGTGTAATTGATGTAAATAATAAATATAACATGATATTGATTATATATATATGATATAACATCCAATTATATATTATTTTAATATCAAAAGAATGATATTGTCGCTCATGCGTACGTACGTATTACGGTCTCCACGAATGCGATGAGATTCATTCCCCATTGTAATTCATTCAAGACTAATTTTCATTAGATGATTAAAAATAATTTTTAAAGACTTAATATCATTCTGAATATTAATAAGATACATCCTATCCATAACAATCATTACTTATGTAACAAAGCATATAAAGGAAAATGAATCAGTTAACACCCGAAACGACGATAATACTAAGATATTATTAACAAAGAAATGTTAAAAGATCATATATGATTTTATATTAATTTATATGATTCTAGTATAATTTAATGACAATTATTTCACCTTTATATAGGAGGTTAACCTACCCTCAACCATGAAAAATTACAAGGTAAGGGTTAATTCTACAATCTCTTTATTATCCGAGGTTGTTTTTACGTAAGTATCTACTGGGACCTCTTTATCATCCACATCCATGTTTCTTAAAAATGTATTTCAAAACATTTTTAATATTTAATAGACAATGGTTTAAATTCATTTATACCATTATTTGATCTTATATGTTTTAAAGGAATCTTTTCATCGTTTTCCAAACAAGGTACTTTTTGACCTTTTTGACAAAATTAAGGTAAGAATTTTTTTAACTTATACGGAGGGTGCGGCTATTTTCCGCTGTTATAACATTGTTGAAACTTCCCTTATAAAATTATAAGAATATTTTCAAATATAAATGTTTTCTTTTATAGTTATATTACTTTTAAATTATTTCAAAATAGAAAGAAATATTTTTTTTAAAATGTTTTGATTTCATCTATGTCAACATCCTTTGATGAATTGTAAGCTTATTAGAAGTTGATTTATTATGATACAAAACTTCAATATTGTATTTAAGGTTTTGTGATATGTTTTACTATAGATGTTATATTTTTATACCATTCTTGGTTTATGGATAAAGTACGACATTTCGTATGCTAGTTTTAATACGAATGTTTATGTTATGTTTAAAACTTTTCATATGAGGAATGCATTGGACTTTACAAGTGACGGGTGGAGCCCGCTATAGCTCCTCGATGCATCATTAGGTCTCATTAGACAAACTAGAGTCTTGGCACAAGGCCTTGACAAAATCTTATTTTTATTCTTGGCACAAGGCCTTGACTATGTGGTTATCAAAGTCTGACATTATTCATTCCATCATTATGAAAGTTGCTATTGATATTGCATATGATTATAAGACTAGTAGAATATCCATGTGACTAAGTAAATGGAATTATTTTGATTTATATTTGAGATATTATGATTAATTTTATATTGAAAATGCTTTTGTTTTAGTTCTATAAATTTCCTTAAATTTTTATGCTTATTTATGAAAGTTTTCGCTATATTGTTATCCTTACTGAGCATCTGAGCTCACCCCTTTATATGTTTTATTTTTCCCAGGAGGTGAAGAAATATATTATGACATACCTATAGGGATAGTCTATGGGATCTCAGTGTTGTCTATGGAGACAATGTTGTTGTAGTTTTCCATTTTATGATGTAATGTAAACCTTATGAATGTATCTAGTGCTTCCAAGGCTACTAAACTAATCGATCTTTCGAGAATTGATCTTTTGTGATCATGGTTATAAAAATACTATATTTATTCAGTATTATATACAGAATAAGGGAGAATGAATGTAATCAATAAGGTTTTATGGTAATTCAGGGTGTTACCATATTTTAAAAGAATACATGATGTAGGTGTTTACATGTTATTACATTGAAAAAAGGATCTTCATTGTGTTTAAATTCCTTATAAATTTTAGACTGTGAGTTTGGATATAAGTATTTTGGATAAGTCTAAAGGTTGGAATGGATTAACTTTTAAATTGGATACAATTTTTAATGTTATTTTCGGGTTGTCATAAAAAGGACAACCCAGAGGTCGGGCGAAAACCAGTCGTGTCCAGTAAGGCCACGAGACTTGAACCCGTAACCAAAGGGTGACAAGGGTGAATCACCTACCACTATCCTACGTGATGTACAAGATTGTATAATGTAGTTTTTTTAAATGGTATAACAGATAAATTATAAATTCATTTTTTTGGAACCCTATACGATGAGGATAAATATAATAATTTTGAATTCTATTATCTTTTGGAGTAAAAGATGAGTTTTTTGTAGGAATTATTTGAAGGATGAAAATCTACATGTCTAGTGTATATATATATATATATTCACACTCATTATATGAATAAATAAATTATTAAACTTTAGGGAAGGTATCTTAAAACCAAAAATGTGTTATCCTAAAACCATATGTTTTATTTGAACTAATGAAATTTTACATCATCTTTGATTGATGACTTTGATGCCCTCAATCTTACACTTGTTTGTGATTGATAACCTCAATCTCTCCCTATAAATATTTACGTTTCCTTACATTTATGTTTCTTTATTTTCTACCAATGTTATCCTAATTTAGATCATAATTTGGTGGTGATTTTTTCATTTCCCTTTCCCTCTTATTAAGACTAAATTTTATTAAACCAATTTCCAATGTGGGTTTTCCACAAAGGTATTTTTCAATTTTTTTAACATTTTATTTTTGAAGAACAATTTAAAATTGCGAGGACACAATTTATTGAATGAGGGGAGAATGTAACACCCGAGGATTTCATAGTACGTTATCTCATTAAAGTAATTCAATAGCTTACACAACATGCAACACTGAGTTCTAGCACACCACAACTTACTAAACTAATCGTTCAAAAAGAAGTTATGAATATTATTAACTGAATTTTGAGTCTTATATACTCTATATAATTTTAACATCCATATTATGTGTTTCTTAGACATAATATAAGAACAAATTCATTTTTTCAGATAAAATAAGTATTTTTCAAAAAATGAAATTTTACCATCTTTTAATAGAGAACCCTTTTTAAAACCAATATTTGACAAAGTTATATATTCAATTTAATGAAATTAAATTATTCTTTATAATTGGTACATAAAAATTTAGTTTTGATAAATTTTTTCTACCTTTCTGATAACTTTCATATTTTGATGAATAATGAAAATTACTAAATTTTAATTAAAAACAACTTTTTTAATCGAAATAATTAATAGTGATAAATTATGAATTTGAATGGTTTAGAATTATAATTAGATTATATTTTTATCATTTAAGACAATTTAGGACATTATAAGTTATTTCACATTTAAATTTGAGATAAACAAGTGTCAATCTTTTGATAGTTATTATTTTATACAAACACGCTTTTTGTTTTGACAATGGGAATTAATTTTAAATTAATTTATGCTATTTCTGGGTTTTTTATTTGGAAAAATGGATTGCATATTTTGAATCAGGAGGTCCAAATTTTTTAAATAGGTATCTTTTATTTTTAGACATTAGGATTATTTACTTCAGTAAATATTTTATTTACCGTGGTTGAAGGGGTAAATCCAGTAAATAAGATTAAAAAATAATATTATAATAATATTAAATTACCCTAACACGTGTCTTAATCCTATTTTATGATACATGTCCGACCCTGGTCATCCTTGGGTCGATTTTGGGACCCCATGGAGCCACTTTGGAGTGATAATGACATTTTATATTAAATAATCTAAAGTAAAGACAAAAATAACAAAATCAAATACCTTTTAGTAAAAAAAATTTTATATGAGGTTATATAATTGATATATTCATCTATAAATAGTCATTATAAATCTAAAAATATTTCCTGCCTCAGGATATTTTATTTATAATTTTTAGATATAAAATAAATATATTTATATATGACACAATAGTGATGCAATATTTTCCTTATTAATGAAACAATCAAATAAATGATATAATAAATACCAAAATAAATGTAATTTGAGACTTTTTATGAATTAAAATAATTTTCTAGGTTAATATGACATATAAGTGTGGGTTAAATGAGTTTTTTTAAGTAATAATGTTTTTATAATTTTAGAAAAAACAAAATACCAAATAGTATCAAAATTGACATAAAAGAGTTTTTAAAAAACATATTATATTATTAATTGGTATTCTATTCCTAAAAATCCATGGTTCGGTAAAAGGGCTTAAATACTATTATATATGTCATTAATGAACCACTTGGGCTTAGATATGAAGTCTATAGTAAGTTTATTAACCATATAATATAAAAATACAAAGAGACATGGTAATTGTCAAACTATTTAACTAAGAGTTAAATCTAAAATATAAGGTTAATATAGTGAACCAAAACTATCTAAAACCTATTGGTTAAGTGGTTTTAATCCCATAACAACCTTATAATTTAAATAATTCATTTTTGGATCCATTAAAAACCGAAAATTATTTTATTATAAAATAATATTTTAAATTTTTCCTAAGGTGCCCCTCACCCCTCTTATAAAAGGGAACTTCCACTTCTCTCAAATTCACACCTCCATAGCCATTTGTCTTGACCAAAAACTGCCAAAATATCCTCCCAACTTTCCTAAATTAATCCTAGAGTCATTAATTTGGTCAGAAATCCAACCTATGGAGCCCTTTTGATCAAGTAAAATGGAATAACCCAATGAAGAGGTAAATATTTCATCACCTCTCTCAAGTTCTTTTATTCTTCCACTTCCTATTTTTTTGTTGTTTACATTCTAAAATAATAACTCCAGTATCTTCTATATACTGTGATGTTGTTATAAAAAAGGTACAACCATATTAATTATTCTTTCCATCCTATAAATGACAAAGTCATCATACGTGCGTACGTACGAATTACCGTCTCCATGTCGTGGTGTAGTTTGTTATTCAAACATTTCATTATTTGGATGGGTATAATAATGAGTATAACAGATGTAAATAATAAATATAACATGTTAATGATTCTATATATATGATATAATATCCAATTACATATTATTCCTCCATCAATATAATGATATTGTCACTCGTGCGTACGTACGGATTACCATCTCCATGACGCGATGAGATTCATTTCCACATTCACCATTCAACGATGATTATATAAATAAATAAATATATATATATTATTAATAAGTATGTAATATATGAAATAATAATTATACTTTATATATATATATATATTTATGTATGTAATTACATATATCTTATTCACTTACTTCCGTTCAATACGATATGAAAATGGAAACAACGTTCATCCGTATGTATGACCTACCGTCTCCATAAACAGTGCCTTCCATTTCATATATACATCTATTATAAATATTTATATTCTAAATATATATGATATATAAATCAAGGTTTATATTCTAGAATCATTTAAATCATGATCTAAATGATACGATCAAGAATAACAAGTTAAAACACATACGATAAAGAAAGTGAGTATTACCCAAAATTTTAATTTAACATGGAAATCATTATTAAATGGGTAGTATAAAGTCATAAATGAATCATGTATGATATAATAAATATAAATATGGTTCTGTTATAATTTAATAACATACAATGTTCATTATACAGGAGGTTAAACGTACCCTCGACCCAAGGAAAGTGCAAGGTAAGGGTTAATTTCACAATCTCATTATTATCCGAGGTTATTTTTACGTAAGTCTCTACTGGGACATATTTATTATCCATGTCTGTGTTTCATAAAAGACTTTTCAAAGGGATTATTTTTAGGTTATTTTTACTAAAAAATCATTTTAAATGTTTTAAATATTTATTCTTCTAAATCATTTTCATTAATGTTCATGTTTTAAATATTTATTCTTTTGAATCACCATAAAACCTTATTGATTACATTCATGCTCCCTTATTATTTTTTTGAAACCATATACAATTAGGATAAATAGATTATTTTTATGTTCTATTATCTTTTATAGTGAAAGATGAGTTTATGGTAAAAATTAGTTAAAGGATGGAACTCTACTTGTCAAGTATATATTTTTTATATTCTATGAAGAAATTAATTCTTAAACTTTAGTTAAGGGATCTTAAAACAAAAAATGTGTTAACCTAATACCTTATGTTTTTTTGAACCGATGATATTTTAAATCATCATATATTGATGGCTTTGAGGCTCTCAATTTTACACTTGTTTATGATTGATGACCTCAATCACTCCCAATAAATATTTACGTTTTTCCTCCAATAATGTGTCTCTAATTGCCACCAATGTTCTCCTAATCGAGATCATAATTTGGTGGTGACTTTTTCATTTCCTTTCCCCTCTTATTAAGACTAAATTTTTTTAACCCAATTTTTGATATGGGTTCTCAACAAAGGTGTTTTTCTATTTTTAACCTTTTATTTTTGAAGAATAATTTGAAATTGCGAGGACGCAATTTATTGAAGGAGGGGAGAATGTAACACCTCAAGATTTCATAGTACGTTATTTCTTCAATGTAATTCAATAACTTGCACTACACGCAACACTGAGTTCAAGCGCACCACGACTTACCAAACTATCTGTTCAAAAGCAGTTATGAATAGTATTAAATGAATTTTTAATTTTATATAATCCTTATAATTTTAGAATCTATATTATGAGTTTCTTATACATAATATAAAAACAAATTCATTTTTTCAGATAAAAGATGTATTTTTTTAAAATACAATTATACTACCTTTTAATGGAAACCATTTATAAATCCAATATTTGAAACTTTTATATATAAAATTTGACAAAATAAACTTCTTCTTTATAATCAGGACATAAAATTTTAGTTTTGATAAATTTTTGGTGTTTTTCTGATAACTTTCATATTTTAGTGAATAATGAAAAATACTAAATTTTAATTGAAAACAACTTTTTTAATAAAAATAATTTATAGTGTTAAACTATTCATTTGAATGGTTTGGAAGTATAACTAAATTATATTTTTACCATTTAATCCAATGTTGTTCATTGGAAGTAATTTCACTTTGAAATTGGACATAAACAAGTGTCAATCTTTTGTTAGTTATTATTTCTTAAAAATACGCTTTATGGTTTTGACAACGTGAATTAATTTTAAATTAATAAATGAAATTTATATATTTTTAATTTGGTAAAATAGACTTCATTTTTTAATTCAGAATATCAAAATAAGATTAGGGTGAATTTTTGGAATGTTTCTGAAAATTTTCAATTTTTGATGAATAGTGAAAAACACTATGTTATTGGTTAAAACCGACTTTTTATTTAAATAATTAGTTATTTTATTTTATTTTATTTTAGGTAAAAATAGATACATAATAAATATATATTTTAAACGTAATTCATTGGAGTCATTTTATAATAAGTTTAGATATATAAAATTTTATCGAACTATTTATCGTCTTTTACCCACCTCCTAGGAGCATTTGCAAATTTAAAAAAAACTTAATTTTATCACTTCTGTGAATTGAATTTCAAAAATAAAAGAGACACGGTTGATATCAGTAAGTAAAATGTGGTTCAATAAGATAAAAATAATTTTTGGTGAATCATAACTTTTGACTTTTATTTACCACAATTAAAAGTAAATAGGGTAATTAAAGGTAAAATGATATTATTATTACCCTAAAACATGTCCTAATTCTTTTAGATAAGTTTAATTCGACCAAAAACAAACTTAGGAATAAAATATGAATCTTTAGTTCCACTTGTATTAGATTTGGACATTTATTATTAATTAATTCAAAGAAGAGTTAAAAGTATTAAAATCAAAGTTTAATAACTAAACCATTTTTAATATAGAGTTATACATAAGATAAATTCAAATATAAATATTAATTAGAAAGATAAAGAGATTTACTAAATAATTTTATTTTATTTATAATTTTTAGACATTAAATAATTAAATATATTTATGACACAATGATGATGCAGTAATTACCAAATTAATGAAATATTAAAATAATTGATATTATAAATATCCAAATAAATGTAATTTGAGACTTTTTATGAATTAAAATAATTTTATAGATTAATATGACATTTTAGGGTTGGTTTTATTAATTTATTTCTATGTAATAATACTGTTATGAATTTATAAAAAACAAAATACCAAATAGTGTCAAAATTGACATAAAAGAGTTTTTAAAACAAATATTATATTATTAATTGATATTATATTCCTAAAAATATATGTTTCAGCCAAAAGACTTATATAATGATATTTATATCATTAATTAACCACTTGGGGTTCGCTTAGAAGTTTATGGTAAGTTTATTCACCATATAATATAAAAATACAAAGAGACATGGTAAATGTCAAACTATTTAACTAAGAGTTAAATCTAAAGGATAAAGTTAATATAGTGACCCAAAAATATCTAAAACCTATTGGTTGAGTGGTTTTAGACCCATTTACACCTTATCCTTTAAATAATTAATTTTTTATCCATTAAAAACCGAAAATGATTTTATTATAAAATAATATTTCTAGATTTTCCTAAGGTACTCCTCACCCCTCTTATAAAAGGGAACTCCCCCTTCTCTCTAATTTACAACTTCAAAGCCATTTGGATCAGCTAAACCCTACCAAAATACCATATAAACTATCATAAATTCATCATATAGACCTTTATTTAGTTATAAAGTCAATCTAAGGATCCCTTTTGATCAAATCAAAAGGAAGAACTTGAAGAAGATTTGAATATTTCATCACATCTTTAAAGTTCTTTTCTTCTTCCACCTCCTATTTATTTGTTGTTTCCATTATATAATAATAACTCCAATATCTTCTATATAATTTTATGTTATTATAAATATGGTACAACCATATTCATTATTCTATCCATCCTTTGAATGACATGTCACCATACGTGCGTACGTACGGCTTACCGTCTCCACGTCGTGGTGTACTTGTTATTCAATAAATTATTATTTGGATGGGTATAATAATGATGTTTAATTGATGTAAATAATAAATATAACATGATAATGATTATTTATATATGATATACCATCCAATTATATATTATTTTAATATCAAAAGAATGATATTGTCACTCGTGCGTATGTACAGATTACCATCTCCACGAACGCGATGAGATTCATTCCCCATCATAATACATTCGAGAATAATTTTCATTAAATGATTAAAAATAACGTTTAAAGACTTAATATAATTCTGAATATGAATAAGATACATCCTATCCATAACAAAAATTACTTACGTAACAAATCATATAAAGGAAAACAAACCAGTTAACACCCGAAACGATGATAATACTAAAATATTATTAACAAAGCAATATTAAAAGATCATATATGATATTATATTAATGAATGTGATTGTTTTATAATTTAATAACAATTATTTCACCATTATACAGGAGGTTAACCTACCCTTTACCAAGTAAAAGTACAAGGTAAGGGTTAATTTCACAATCTCTTTATTATCCGAGGTTGTTTTTACGTAAGTATATACTGAGACATATTTATTATCCATGTACATGTTTCATGAAAGAGTTTTCAAAGGGATTATTTTAAGGTAATTTTTACTAAAACATCATTTTAAATGTTTTAAATATTTATTCCTCTAAATCTATAATTCCCCAGCCTTAAACCTCACTTAATCTTGAGTTATTACAAGATTACACATTGAGGATCTTTTCGGGTTTAGAGTTTTAGAGAATTAGATCATAAAACTTGCATTACATTCCACATATAAACAAAGTGGTTACATAAAGATAGTATTCTTCTTTCCCATCAATGGAAACATATTTAAAATAAAACATGGATTCTTTCTTGACACTTCCTTGACACTATCATCATATCATGTACCTTTCCCTTGACCTATGAAAAACATTTCAAAAAAACTTAGGATGAGCATAAAAAGCTCAGTAAGGGATATAAAAATATGGAAAGGAAACATGGGTACATATATACATAAGAATGAAATCATAATTTACCCATAAAACATAAGCACTTTAACATACCTCATAAAATCATGAATAAAACATAGAAATCATAAGACATAAAGGTAACTTGAGACATTCATAACATTCTTACGTAGGGTGTAACCCTCTTGGTTACGTTTAGAATACCCATCACAGTATATTCCCTAAATCTCTTCGGAGAAACCTTAACGTTTCACTCCTTCGCGTTACCCAATGCATTGTAGAGCTATATCGGGCTCACCCGCCCTTAGTTTATCACGGAACCACCCGTCTTCATAATAATTCCCAAGAACCTCAACATAATCGTATCACATAAAACATGCATAAAGGAAACATAACATTTCCAACTTTCAATAACAAGATATCAATAAAACACATTGATATAAAAACATTATGAAAACCATTTTCAATACCAAAATAATAAGAAAAGTAAAACATGGTATTTATTTTTTTCTTTTAAAAAAAAGGTATGGCTTGTAGAGGAAGCCGAAACTCAAATAATGGTCACGACGGCAGAGAAGTCATTGTCACTGCATACGTACGACAAAAACATTCCCTTTTTTCATTTATTAAAACGCTTCGTATAAAAAATATTCCTTTTGGATAAACATAAAAGTCAAAGGGGTTTATACACCATATAAAAGAAGGTTGTGTATAAAACAAAATATGCCTCAATGAAAGGAGATTGAGATGAAGTCCCATACAATGATAATTTTTAAATAAAATAGATCTATTCTGCGTATTCACTATATGTACACATAAAGAAAGTATAAATACAAGATAAGACATAATAATATCATGAAATAATTTGAAAGTAGGAGATTAACCCAAAGAACGGAAATTGGGTTAAGAAGTTCCCATACCTCGGGTCCGACTTGACTTGGTCGTTCTTTAATGTCCTGAATAATAAACTTGAGTTAATTTATACTTTCTTAAGAACCTTTTTCAAGTTCATTATTCCTTTTATATCACTTATTTCCATGTCATGAACACTATGTAATTATTTAAGTTAATAATGGTCGTTTTAACCATCATTGGTACGTGAGTCAAAAATAAACCCTTTATAATTACATGTTTTTCATGTATTAATTATATCCAGAATTATAGTCATGATTTATATATCATATATATCCAGTATATACATGCATTTATAATATTACATAATCATTTAGAGGTAAGAAATGAAATGCACCGTTCATGGAGACGGTAAGCCGTACGTACGCATGAACACTACTTTCATTTCTATTTCGTATTTTATAGAATGGAATCATAATGATATAAAGGTATATTATAATTCCAGTATAATATCATATATAATATCATAGTTCCATCCTTTATACGTCCCACATATGGTATTTAGCGAATCAAATCACTTTGAGGGGGCGGTAGTCCGCACTTCCTTAAATGAAGATATCGCGTTTACCCACAATGGAAAGCATAAAGGTATGCCCAAAATAAAAAATACAGAAGCTTAAGGAAAACATAAACATATTATATATCATATATAAATATAGTGACATCTTAATGGCCACCTTTTAATGTGTTAAAATAATGTTGAACAATCATCGTTTCGGGAGGCATAAATTCACCATCCACGGAAATAGTATGTCCTTTAACCATTATATGTAGGTGTGTGTAAGTGTAGCTAGAATCCTTCTTATAAAAACATCCTAGTATATTGAATATACTATAGTTGTTACAAAATAAATGAATAAAAAGAGTTTAGGGGGTTGGAGAATCAAAATAAAACAAAAGGACTCAAGTGAAGACATTACCTTAAAATCGGGTAACTCCCTTTGGTTTGAGCTCAAAGGCTTCCTTGGGAAGACTTATGCCAAAAGTGAGGCTTTAAGGAGTAAGATATAGAAGTGGAGAGACAAAAGGGGCAGGTTTTGTCCGAGCCAAAGGCTTTGGGAGTGTGGGTAAGGAGGTATAGGTGGGGGCCTTTTATAAGAGGAGAGGAGGGGCACTCTTGGAAAGTACAGAAATGTTACTTTATTTGAAAATGATTTTGGAATTCAAAAGGTCCCACATTGATATAATTCGAGGGTAAGGTGATAAGGGTTTTAAATCCACCCATCCAATAGGTTTTGGACATGTGTAGGTCATAGATTTTACATTATCATTTCATTTTATTTAAATCCTTTATTAATGAGGTAATCGCTGCATCATCATGATGTCATAAATAATTTAATTTATTTAAAGTCTAAAAATTATTAAAAAAATACTATGATGTAGGAAATATTTTTATATTTCTAATGAATATTTATAGTCCAAAAGATCATTTATGTAGACAAAATTAAAAATAATTTACTTAGGTGATACATTCTTTGTCACATTTAACATTCTTTAAAAATAAAAAGATAAAAAGTCACTTTCTCACAAAAGTGATTCCATGGGGCCCCCAAGTTTGGCACAAGGCATCCCATGGTCGGCCATGAGACAACCAGTATCCTTAGGACACATGTTGTGGTCTTTTTGTATTATTATGATATCATTTTATTGTCTTTAACTACCTGATTACTCATTAATCAAGATAATTAAAGATAATTACCATCGTTACTATTCATAATGTCCAAAAATAAAAGTGTCTTAATTACATAATTTGGACCTTCTGATTCCAAATATGTAATCCATTTTACCAAATTCAAAACACATAAATTGCAATAATTGATTTAAAAATAATTCCCGTTGTCAAAACAAATAGCGGGTTTTTTTGAAACAATATCTATGAAAAGTTTGGCATTAATTTATGACCAATTCCAAAGTGAAATTAATCCTAATGACCACCATTGGATTAAATGGTAAAAATATATTCAGATTAAACTTTAAGACCAATTAAAAGGATAATCTAACCATATAATTAAATTAAATGAAAAAGCAGTTTTGATGTAAAATGCAGTATTTTTTCACTATTCATTAAAAAATGAACATTGTCAGAAAAATACCAAAAATTTATCCAATATAAATTTCAATGTCCCAATCATAATGAATATGTTTATTTTGATAAATATATCTTATAAAATTGTCAAAAGATAGATTTAAAAATGGTTTTCCATCAAAAGGCTGTAAAACAATCCTTTAAAAATATTAGTGTATTTCATGCTTAAGATTGGATTTATTTTCATTTTAAGCCTCTAAAACAATATCTAATTAATTAATAGACATAGATAAAAATATATATTATTCATTACATACTTTGGATGTTACATCCTTCCCCCCTTTATAAAATTGCGTCCCCGTAATTTATTTACTTATCGAATAAATGAGGGTACTTATCCCTCATTGCATTTTCAGATTCCCATGTTGCCTCTTCCATCATGTGGTTTTTAGACAAAAAATTTACCTGATTAATCACCATATTTCATAACACTTTCTACCTATGGTCAAGAATCTGGACCAGTTGTTCCTCATAAGATAGGTTCTCTTCCAACTGAACTACCTCTGGACTCAAAACATGAGATGGATCTGGCATATACTTTCTCAGCATCGAAACATGAAAAACATTGTGTACCTGAGATAAAATTGGAGGTAAAGCCACTCGGTAAGCAACTGATCCAACTCTCTCCAGAATTTCATATGGTCCAATGAACCTTGGACTCAGCTTTCCTTTCTTACCAAATCACATCACACTTTTCCTTGGTGATACTTTGAGAAAAACATGATCACCTACCTCAAAAGTTATATCCTTCCTCCTGTTGTCTGCATAACTCTTCTGCCTACTCTGAGCTGTTATCATGTGTTTCTGAATCAGCTGAACTTTTTCCGCCATCTCTTCTACCAATTCTGGTCCCATCAACTTCCTTTCACCCACTTCATCCCAGAAAGCTGGAGTTCGACACCGCTTCCCATATAATGCCTCAAATGGTGCCATCTGTATACTGGAATGAAAACTGTTATTATATGAAAATTCAACCAAAGAAATATGTCGGTCCCAACTTCCCTGATAATCCATCGAACAAGCTCGTAGCATATCCTCCAAGGTCTGAATTGTTCTTTCTGACTGCCCATCTGATTGAGGATGAAATGTTGTACTACAATTCAATTCAGTACCCAACGACTTCTGAAGGTCTTTCCAAAAGTTAGATGTGAACCTGGGATCACGATCAGATACAATGGAGAGGGGAACTCCATGTAACCTGACTATCTATTTAAGATACATACGGGAAAGTTGATCTAGGAAAAAAGTATCTCGTATAGCAAGGAAATGAGCAGATTTAGTCAAGCGATCCACAATAACCCATATTGCATTATTACCTCGAGATGTCTTCGGTAATCCCACAACAAAGTCCATGGATATATTCTCCCATTTCCACTCTGGAACTGGTAAAGGCTGAAGCATCCCTTTCGGTAACTGCCGCTCTGCTTTAACCTGTTGACATGTCAAACACTTCATAGTAAAATCAGCAATATCTCTTTTCATTCCATCCCACCAGTAATACTCCCGCAGATCTATGTACATCTTAGTACTGCCAGGATGAACTGAAAACGGAGAACTATGAGCTTCACATAACAACTCTCTCTTTAACTGTGAATCACAAGTCACACACAATATCTTCCCAAATCTCAAAACGTAATCATTATCAATGTTGAATTCAGGAAACTTACCTTTCTTAACCAGCTCTACCTTTTTCTGCAACTCACTGTCTTTCTTCTGTGCTTGCTTGATTCTATCTGATATAGATGATCTCACTGATACCTGAAATAAAACAGAAGGACATCCAGCACCAACAAATTCTATGCCAAATTTCATCAAATCCTTAACCAAAGGATCACGTTCCAAACACAACATTGCTAATGAAGCATTACTTTTGCGACTCAAAGCATCATCCACTTTATTTGTTTTTCCCGGATGGAAATGAATTGTACAATCATAATCCTTGATTAATTCCAGCCATATCCTCTGTCTCATGTTTAACTCTTTCTGAGTGAATATATACTTTAAACTTTTGTGATCAGTATATATTTCACACTTTACTCCATACAAATGATGCCTCCAAATTTTTAAAGCGAAAACAATAGCAGCTAATTCCAAATCATGTGTAGGGAAATTTACCTCATGAGTTTTCAACTGTCGTGAAGCATAAGCAATTACCTGATCATTGTGAATTAGGACGCAACTAAGTCCTTTCAATGAAGCATCACTGTATATAACAAACTCACCATTCCTGGAAGGTAGTGCCAAAACTGGAGCATTCACCAATCTTCTTTTCAATTCCTGAAA
This sequence comes from Viscum album, assembly GCA_963277665.1. Taxonomy (NCBI): domain Eukaryota; kingdom Viridiplantae; phylum Streptophyta; class Magnoliopsida; order Santalales; family Viscaceae; genus Viscum; species Viscum album. The sequence goes on along the minus strand of OY728119.1, from coordinate 169,583,116 downwards.
AAAATCATCACATTCTTTTGTCCAGATAAACTTAACACCCTTCCGAGTTAGCTTAGTCATTGGACTAGATAACCGTGAAAAATTTCTAACAAACATTCGGTAGTAGCCTGTCAAACCAAGGAAGCTACGAATCTCAGTTACATTTTTTGGTCTTGTCCATTCTTCCACAACCTTTGTTTTTGCAGGATCAACAGTTATCCCTTCTTTAGAAACAATGTGACCAAGGAAAGAAATTTGTTGCAACCAAAACTCACACTTGCTGAATTTCCCATACAATTTATTTTCTTTTAAGGTTTTCAAAATAACCCTTAAATGTCTTTCATGCTCCTATTTACTTTTAGAAAACACCAAAATATCATCAATAAAAACAACCAATAACTTATCACCTGAGTCAACTGAGCCATCACTACAGCAAACTCTTCAATTCTGATTCTGACCATCTGAAGTTACTGATTCAGAAGGTCATTTCCTTCTATATGCCTTCCTAGAAAACCGGTCCTGTTTCCTCTATGAAAAACCATTCTTAACAAAGAAATATCTTAGGTGAAGCAACATGGTAATCTTTAAATTCTATATCACTTAAATTTGACCATAAAAAAATTTGGATAATCATTTAATATAATTCTAACTCCTAAAGTTATCTAAACCGACCTCTGATACCAACTATAAGGCCCCAGCCTTAAACCTTACTTAATCTTGAGTTATTACAAGATTACACATTGAGGATATTTTTGGGTTTAGAGTTTTAGAGAATTAGATCATAAAATTTGCATTACATTCCACATATAAACAAAGTGGTTACATAAAGATAGTATTCTTATTTCCCATCAATGAAAACATATTTAAAATAAAACATGGATTCTTTCTTGACACTTCCTTGACACTATCATCATATCATGTACCTTTCCCTTGACCTGTGAAAAACATTTCAAAAAAACTTGGGATGAGCATAAAAAGATCAGTAAGGGATATAAAAATATGGAAAGGAAACATGGGTACATATATACATAAGAATGAAATCATACTTTACCCATAAAACATAAGCACTTTAACATACCTCGTCAAATCATGAATAAATCATAGAAATCATAAGAGATAAAGGTAACTTGAGGCATTCATAACATTCTTACGTAGGGAGTAACCCTCTTGGTTACGTTTGGAATACCCATCACAGTATATTCCCTAAATCTCTTCGGATAAACCTTAACGTTTCACTCCTTCGCGTTACCCAATGCATTGGAGAGCTATATCGGGCTCACCCGCCCTTAGTTTATCACGGAACCACCCATCTTCATAATAATTCCCAAGAACCTCAACATAATCGTATCACATAAAACATGCATAAAGGAAACATAACATTTCCACCTTTCAATCACAAGATATCAATACAACACATTGATATAAAAACATTATGAAAACCATTTTCAATACCAAAATAATAAGAAAAGTAAAACATGGTATTTATTTTTTTCTTTTAAAAAAAAGGTATGGCTTGTAGAGGAAGCCGAAACTCAAATAATGGTCACGGCGGCGGAGAAGTCGTTGTTGCCGCATAAGTACGACAAAAACATTCCCTTTTTTCATTTAGTAAAACGCTTTGTATAAAAAATATTTCTTTTGGATAAATGTAAAAGTCAAAGGGGTTTATACACCATATAAAAGAAGGTTGTGTATAAAACAAAATATGCCTCAATGAAAGGAGATTGAGACGAAGTCCCATACAATGATCATTTTTAAATAAAATAGATCTATTATGTGTATTCACTATATGTACACATAAAGAAAGTATAAATACAAGATAAGACATAATAATAACATGACATAATTTGAAAGTAGGAGATTAACCCAAAGAACGGAAATTGGGTTAAGAAGTTCCCATACCTCGGGTCCGACTTGACTCGGTCGTTCTTTAATGTCCTGAATAATAAACTTGAGTTAATTTATACTTGATTAAGAACCTTTTTCAAGTTCATTATTCCTTTTATATCACTTATTTCCATGTCATGAATACTATGTAATTATTTAAGTTAATAACGGTCGTTTTAACGATCATTGGTACTTGAGTAAAAAATAAACCATTTATAATTACAAGTTGTTCATGTATTAATTATATCCAGAATTATAATCATGATGTATATATAATATATATCCAGTATATATATGCATTTATAATATTACATAATCATTTAGAGGTAATAAATGAAATGCACCGTTCATGGAGACGGTAAGCCGTACGTACGCATGAACGCTACTTTCATTTCTATTTCGTATTTTATTGAATGGAATCATAATGATATAAATATATATTATAATTCCAGTATAATATCATATATAATATCATAGTTCCATCCTTTATACGTCCCACATATGTTATTTAACGAATCAAATCACTTTGAGGGGGCGGTAGTCCGCACTTCCTTAAATGAAGATATCGCGTTTACCCATAATGGAAACCATAAAGGTATGCCCAAAATGAAAAATACAGAAGCTTAAGGAAAACATAAACATATTATATATCATATATAAATATAGTGACATCTTAATGGACACCTTTTAAGGTGTTAAAAGAATGTTGAACAATCATCGTTTCGGGAGGCATAAATTCACCATCCACGGAAACAGTATGTCCTTCAACCATTAGATGTAGGTGTGTGTAAGTTTATCTCGAATACTTATTATAAAAACATCCTAGTATATTAAAGATACTGGATTTGTTACAAAATAAATGAATAAAAAGAGTTTAGGGGGTTGGAGAAGAAAAATAAAACAAAAGGACTCAAGTGAAGACATTACCTTAAAATCAGGTAACTCCCTTTGGTTTGAGCTCAAAGGATTCCTTGGGAAGACTTCTACCCAAAGTGAGGCTTTAAGGAGTAATAGAGGGAAGTGGAGAGACAAAATGGGCAGGGTTTGGCTGAGCCAAAGGCTTTGGGAGTGTGGGTAAGGAGGTAGAGGTGGGGGCCTTTTATAAGAGGAGAGGAGGGGCACTCTTGGAAAGTAAAGAAATATTACTTTATTTGAAAATGCTTTTCGGATTCAAAAGGTCCCAAATTGATATAATTAGAGGGTAAGGTGATAAGGGTTTGAAATCCATCCATCCAATAGGTTTTGGACATGTGTAGGTCATAGATTTTACATTATCATTTCATTTTATTTAAATCCTTTATTAATGAGGTAATCGCTGCATCATCATGATGTCATAAATAATTTAATTTATTTAAAGTCTAAAAATTATGAAAAAAATACTATGATGTAGGAAATATTTTTATATTTCTAATTAATATTTATAGTACAAAATATCATTTATGTAGACAAAATTAAAAATATTTTACTTAGGTGATACATTCTTTGTCACATTTAACATTCTTTAAAAATAAAAAGATAAAAAGTCACTTTCTCACAAAAGTGATTACATGGGGCCCCCAAGTTTGGCACAAGGCATCCCATGGTCGGCCATGAGACAACCAGTAGCCTTAGGACACATGTTGTAGTCTTTTTATATTATTATGATATCATTTTATTAGCTTTAACTACCTGATTACTCATTAATCAAGATAATTAAAGATAATTACCATCGTTACTATTCATAATGTCCAAAAATAAAAGATTCTTAATTACATAATTTGTACCTTATGATTCCAAATATGTAATCCATTTTACCAAATTCCAAACACATAAATTTCAATAATTGATTTAAAAATAATTCCCGTTGTCAAAACAAATAGCGGGTTTTTTTGAAACAATATCTATGAAAAGTTTGGCATTAGTTTATGACCAATTCCAAAGTGAAATTAATCCTAATTACCAACATTGGATTAAATGGTAAAAATATATTCATATTAAACTTTAAGACCAATTAAAAGGATAATCTAACTATATAATTAAATTAAATGAAAAAACAGTTTTGATGTAAAATGCAGTATTTTTTCACTATTCATTAAAAAATGAACATTGTCAGAAAAATACCAAAAATTTATCCAATATAAATTTCAATGTCCCAATAATAATGAATATTTTTATTTTGACAAATATATCTTATAAAATTGTCAAAAGATATATTTAAAAATGGTTTGCCATTAAAAGGTAGTAAAACAATCCTTTAAAAATATTAGTGTATTCCATGCTTAAGATTAGATTTATTTTCATTTTAAGCCTCTAAAACACTATCTAATTCATTAATAGACATAGATAAAAATATCTATTATTAATTACTTACTTGGGATGTTACAAAATCATTCTCATTAATTTCCATGTTTTCAAAATGGTTTTTAAGGATTTATCTATATGGACATGAATGTTTTTAAAATGCTAATTCCTTTCAAAAGTTTCAAAGTGGTATGGGACACTTTGATTCAAAAATGTCTTTAAATGTATTCCTTTATAAATTCTGCGACTTTTAAATATTTTCCTGAAAAAGGGATATTTCTCTCAAAGAGTTTTACAAATCATTTTCATCTATGTCAAAATCCTTTGATGGATTTTAAACTTGTTTGAAGTTGATTTATTATGATACAAATCTTCCATATTTTAGTGAAGGTTTGGTGATATGTTTGACTGTGGATGTGTTATTTTTATTCCATTCATGTTTTATGGATAAATTATTGACATTTCGTATGCTAGTTTTAATACGAATGTTTATGTTATGTTTAAACCTTTTTATATGAGGAATGCATTGGACTTAGTAAGTGACAGGTGGAGCCCGCTATAGCTCCTCGATGCATTGGTAGGTCTCATGAGACAAACTAGTGTCTTGGAACAAGGCCTTGAAAAAATCCTATTCGTAGTCTTGGCATAAGGCCTTGACTATGTGGTTATGAAAGTCTGTAATTATGCATTACATCATTATGAAAGTGGCTATTAATATTGCATGTGATTATTCGACTAGTATAATATCCATGTGAATAAGTAAATGGAATTATTTGATTTTATCTTTTCCATATTATGCTGAAGTTCAAGTTTAAAAGTCTTTTATTTTAGTCTTATACATTGCCTTAAATATTTATGCTTATTTATGAAAGTTTTCACTATATTGTTATCCTTACTGAGCATCTGCACTCACCCCTTTCTATGTTTTATTTTTCCCAGTATGTGAAGAAGTATATTATGAATGGCTTGTAGGGATAGTCTATGGGATCTCAGTGTTGTCTAGGGAAACAATGTTGTTGTAGTTTTCCATTTTATGATGTAATGTAAACCTTATGAATGCATCTATTACTTCCAAGGCTACTAAACTAATCGGTATTTTGAGACTTGATCTTTTGTGATCATTCTAATGATATGTAATAATGCACTGACTCTGGGATTTTGGGGTTGGGGTTGTCGCCCGACCTTTGTGTTGTATTTCTTTTCAAGTTGTAATAATGCACTGACTCTGGGCACAAGCGACAATATCATTTTTTGATATTAAAATAATATATAATTGGATGTCATATAATATATATAGAATCATTATCATGTTATATTTATTATTTACACCAATTAAATATCATTATTATACTTAACCAAATAATAATTTATTAAATAACAATTACACCACGACGTGGAGACGGTAATCCGTACGTACGCACGTATGGTGACATGTCATTCAAAGGATGGATTGAATAATTAATATGGTTATACCATATTTATAATAACATCATAGTATATAGAAGATACTGGAGTAATTATTTTAGAATGGAAACAACAAAGAAAGAGCAAGTGTAAGAAGAAAAGAACTTGAAAGAGGTGATAAAATATTTACCTCTTATTCGGATTCTTCCTTTTGATTTAATCAAAAGGGATCCTTAGGTTAGCTTTATAACTAAAGAAAGACCTCTATGATGAATGGAGGATATTTTATGGGGTATTTTGGTAGGGTTTGGTTGAGGAACTTATTAGGGCTATTAATAACCACTTTCATAATGATGGAATGCATAATGCCAGACTTTCATAACCACATAGTCAAGACCTTGTGCCAAGACTACAAATAAGATTTTTTTCAAGGCCTTGTGACAAGACACTAGTTTGTCTCATGAGACCTATCGATGCATCTAGGAACTATAGTGGGCTCCACCAGTCACTTACTAAGTCCAATTCATTCCTCATATGAAACGTTTTAAACATAACATAAACATTCGTATTAAAACTAGCATACAAAATATCAATACTTTATCCATAAACCATGAATGGTATAAAAATAGAACTTCCATAGTAAAACATACAACAAAACATTCAATACAATATGGAAGTTTTTTATCATAATAAATCAACTTCAAATAAGCTTACAATCCATCAAAGGATGTTGACATAGATGAAATCAAAACATTTTTTGAGAAATATATCTTTTTATTTTGAAATCATTTAAAAGTCATATAACTATAAAATAAAACATTTATATTTGAAAATATTCTTATAATATTGTAAGAGAAGCTTCTATGATGTTATAACAGCAGAAAATAGCCGCACCCTCCTTATAGGTTAAAAAATATTCTTACCTTAATTTTGTCAAAAAGGTCAAAAAGTACCTTGTTTGGAAAACGACGGAAAGATTCCTTTAAAAAACATATAAGGTAAAATAAGTGTATAAATGACTTTAAACCATTGTCTATTAAATATTAAAAAAAAATTGAAATATATTTTTAAGAAACATGGATGTGGAAGATAAAGAGGTCCCAGTAGATACTTACGTAAAAACAATCTCGGATAATAAAGAGATTGTAGAATTAACCCTTACCGTGTAATTTTCCTTGGTTAAGCGTAGGTTAACCTCATTTATAATGGTGAAATAATTGTTATTAAATTATAATATAATCATATACATTAATATGATATCATATATGATCTTTTAACATTGCTTTGTTAATAATATCTTAGTATTATCGTCATTTTGGGTGTTAACTGATTCATTTTCCTTTATATGCTTTGTTACATAAGTAATGTTTGTTATGGATATGATGTATCTTATTCAAATTCATAATGGTATTAAGTCTTTAAACACTATTTTTAATCATCTAATGAAAATTATTCTTGAATGGATTATGATGGGGAATAGATCTCATCCTGTTCGTGGAGGCGGTAATCCGTATGTACGCACAAGTGACAATATCATTATTTTGATATTAAAATAATATATAATTGGATGGTATATCATATATAAAGAATCATTATCATTTTATATTTATTATTTACATCAATTACACATCATTATTATACCCATCCAAATAATAATGTATTGAATAACAACTCCACCACGACGAGGAGACCGTAAGCCGTACGTACGCACGTATGGTGACATGTCATTCAAATGATGGATATAATAAGGAATACGGTTGTAAAATATTTATAATAACATCAATATATATATAAGATAACGGAGTTATTATTTTAGAATGGAAACAACAAAGAAAGAGGAAGTGGAAGAAGAAAGGAACTTGAAAGAGGTGATGAAATATTTACCTCTTCTTCGGGTTCTTCCTTTTGATTTGATCAAAAGGGCTCCTTAGGTTGGCTTTATGACTAAAGTAATGCCTCTAGGATTAAGGGAGGAAAGTTGGGAGGATATTTGGGTAGGGTTTGGCTGATCCAAAAGGCTATTAAGGTGTGAATTTGAGGGAAGGGGGAAAATGAGACCTACCGATGTCTTATGAGCCCGCTATAGCTCCTCTGATACCAACTGTAACGACCCAACCCTAGTTATCCAGAGTTTGTGTATTATTAAATAAAATTGGCATGATAAAAAGGAAATTTTGTCTCAAAATACCAATCAGTTTAGTATTATTAGAAAAAAGATTCATACATAAGTTCAACTTTATAACTTGGAAAGAAATACAACACGAATTTATTCCATTAGAAACATCCAAGCCTCTAAGATTATGCCTGCAAGTCACTCATAATTAACTTCTTTATATCCTAGTAAAATGAAACATAAGAATGGGTGAGCTCAAACTCTCAGTAAGGGTAAACAATACAGTGAAGGATAACATAAATATTAAGCATGGTGAATAATTGAAACTAAATGTCGTTACCAATAATAAACATGAATACTTTTATGGAAGGAATATGAGCTGAGTAAATAATGCCATAATAAAACATAATCATATGTGTTATACTATTATAATTACCACATGAACCATCAATATTATTTTCATAATGAGAGAATGTATAATTCTAGAAATTCTGATACATTTTGTCAAGGCCTCGACCAAAACGTCTAAAAATGATTAAGGCCTCGTCCAAAACCATATATCAAATTGGGAAAGGCCTCAGAAAATTCCATGTCTAGTTGTCTCATGAGACCTACCTATATATAGATGTGCTATAGAGGGCTCCACTCGTCACTTACTAAGTCCAATACATTCCTCATATGAAAAAGTTGAAATATAACATAAACATTCGTATTAAAACTAGCATACAAAATGTCAATACTTTAACATTAACCTTGAATGGTATAAAAATAACACATCCACAGTCAAACATATCACAAAACCTTCAATACAATATGGAAGATTTTTTATCAAAATGAATCAACTTCAAACAATTATAAAATCCATCAAAGGATGTTGACATAGATGAAATCAAAATTATTTGAGAGAAATATCACTTTGATTTTTTTGAAATCATTTAAAGTTACATAATTATAAAATAAAACATTTATTTTTAAAATATTATTATAATATTGTAAGGGAATCTTTGACGATGTTATAACGGTGGAGAATAACCGAACCTGCCGTATAAGTTAAAAAACATTCTTACCTTAATTTTGTCGAAAAGGTCGTAAAGTACCTTGTTTGGAAAAAGACTGAAAGATTCCTTTAAAAACATATAAGTTCAAATAAGGGTATAAATAAATTTAAATAATTGTATATTAAATAGTAAAAATGTTTTTAAATACATTTTTAAGAAACATGGATGTGGATGATAAAGTTGTCCCAGTAGATACTTAGGTAAAAGAAACCTCAGATAATAAAGAGATTGTAGAATTAACCCTTACCTTGTAATTTTCCCTGGTCAAGGGTAGGTTAACCTCATGTATAATGGTGAAATAATTGTTATTAAATTATTCAAGAACTATATACATTAATATGATATCATATATGATCTTCTAATATTTCTTAGTTAATAATATTTTAGTATTATCGTCGTTTCGGGTGTTAACTGATTCGTTTTCCTTTATATGCTCGTTTTCCTTTATATGATTTGTTACATAAGTAATGTTTATTATGGATAGGATGTATCTTATTAATATTCAGAATTATATTAAGTCTTTAAAAATTATTTTTAATCATCAAATAAAAATTAGTCTTGAATGGATACGATGAGGAATGAATCTCATCGTGTTCGTGGAGATGGTAATCCGTACGTACGCACGAGCGACAATTTCATTATTTTGATATAAAAATAATATATAATTGGATGGTATATCATATATAAAGAATAATTATGATGTTATATTTATTATTTACATCAATTATACATCATTATTATACCCATAAAATTAATAATGTATTGAATAACAACTACACCACGATGTGGAGACGGTAAGTCGTACATACGCACGTATGGTGAAATGTCATTAAAAGGATGGATATAATAATGAATATGGTTGTGAAATATTTATAATAACATTAAAGTATATATAAGATACTGGATTTATTATTTTAGAATAGAAACAACAAAGAAAGAGGAAGTTGAAGAAGAAAGGAACTTGAAAGAGGTGATGAAATATTTACCTCTTCTTCGGGTTCTTCCTTTTTATTTGATCAAAATGGATCCTTAGGTTGGATTTATTACTAAAGTAATTCCTCTAGGATTAAGTTAGGACATTTGGGAGGATATTTGGTCAGGTTTTGGCCATTCAAAATGACATTTAAGGTGTGAATTTGAGAGAAGGGGAAGTACCCTTTTATAAGAGGGGTGAGGGGCACCTTAGGAAAAGATTGAAATGTTATTTTATAATAAAATAATTTTAGGTTTATAATGGATAAAAAATGAATTATTTAAAGTATAAGGTGGGGATGGGTCTAAAACCACTCAACCAATAGGTTTTAGATAGATATGAGTCACTATATTAACTTTATCTTTTAGATTTAACTCTTAGTTAATTAGTTTGACATTTACCATGTCTATTTGTATTTTTATATTATATGGTTAATAAACTTAATATAAACTTCCAACAGAACATAAAGTGGTTCATTAATGACATATATAATATTATTTAATAACTTTGTCCCAACCTTATATTTTTAGGAATAGAATATCAATTAATAATATAATATTTGTTTTAAAAACTCTTTTATGTCAATTTTGACACTATTTGCTATTTGGTTTTTGTTAAATTACTAAGAGAATTATTACTTCAAAAAAATATATTTAATCAATCATAACATGTTAAATTAACCTATAAAATTAGTTTACGGCATCAAAACTTTCAAATTATATTTATTTTAACATCTATAATACTATTTATTTGATTCTTTCATTAATATGGAAAATATTGCGTCATGATTGTGTCATAAATAAATTAAATTATACAATGTCTAAAAATTATAAATAAAATAAAAATTTTTAGGAAATATTTTTATCTTTCTAATTAATATTTATAGTTTAAGGGATAACATATATAACCTTATGTAAAAATTGTTTTACTAAAAGATATATGCTTATGTCATTTTTGTATTTACTTTAACTTAATTAATATAAAGTGTAATTATCACTTACTAGTGGCTCTATGGGGTCCCAAAATCGAACAAAGGATTCCCATGGTTGGGCATGTATCAACCAATAGGGTTAGGACACGTGTTAGGGTAATTTTATATTATTATAATATTATTTTTTTACCCTTATTTACGAGATTTTCCCTTTAACCATGGTAAATAAAATATTTACCGAAGTAATTATTCAAAATATATAAAAATAAAAGTTACCTATTTAGAAAATTTGGACCTCCTTATTCTAAATATGGAATCCATTTTTCTAAATTCAAAACACAGAAGTGACAGAAACTAATTTAAAATTAATTCTCGTTGTCAAAACAAAAAGCGTGTTTTTATGAAATAATAACTATCAAAAGATTGACACTTTCTTATGTCCAGTTTAAATGTAAAATTATGTTCAATGACCAACATTGAATTAAATGGTAAAAATATAATCTAATTATAATTAAACCCACTCAATAGTGTAATTTAGCACTATAAATTATTTTGATTAAAAAGTGGTTTTTAATTAAAATTTAGTATTTTCACTATTCATCAAAAACTAAATGTTTTCAGAGAAATACCAAAAATTCACCCTAAGATAATTTAGATATTCATAACCCAAAAATGAAGTCTATTTTAAAATATAAAATTGATAAAATTTTAAAAAGTGGGTATTACTATTCATAACGGATTGTTTGATTGGTTGCGATGTGTTAAAATCTCGAAGTTGCGTACAACGCAAACTATTGCATTATTCAAAGGAAAACGTACCACAGATTATTGAGGTGTTACATTCTCCCCTCCTTCAAACAATAAATACAGTATATATTATATTGGAATTATTATAAATAATCAAGTCCCGAAGGACCGATCATTTTAGAAGTCTTGGAAAATAGATTACAAACATGAACGTTACATCACACATTAGAAGATAAAACAAAATGTAAATAATCTTTTGAGACTAACATTAATCACCTAGCTTAACCATTATTATCAATAATAAAACACTTCTTGGAATCCTAGAAAAATAAAACATAAGAAATGGGTGAGATCAAACGCTCAGTAAGGGTAAGAAATACAGCGGAATATGACATAAATATTAGGCATGGTGAATAACTGAAAACACATGCCTTTACAAATAATAAACATGAAAAGTTTTATGGTAGGAATATGAGATGAGTTAATAATTCCATAATATAACATAGTCTTGGTTATTATACTAGTCGAATAACCACATGAACCATCAATATTATTTTCATAATGAGGGAATGTATAATGCTGAACATTCTGAAACATTTTGTCAAGCCCTTGGCCAAGACGTCTAAAAATGATTTAGGACTTGGCCAAAACCATATATCAAATTGGGAAGGACCTCATCCAATTCTATCTCTAATTGTATCATTAGACCTACCGATTCATCGAGGAGCTATAGTGGGCTCCACCTGTCACATACTAAGTCCAATACATTCCTCATACGAAAAGGTTGAAACATAACATAAACATTCATACTAAAACTAGTATACAAAATGTCAATAATTTAACCATAAACCATGAATGGTATGAAAATAACACATCCACAGTCAAACATATCACAAAACCATCAATAAAATATGGAAGATTTGTATCATAAAAAATCAATTTCAAACAATTTTAAAATCCATCAAAGGATGTTGACATAGATGGAAATGATTTGTAAAACTCCTTGAGAGAAATATCCATTTTTATGAAAACATTTAAAAGTCACACAATTTAGAAAAGAAGAAATTTAAATAAATTTTTTAATCAAAGTGTCCCATACCACTTTGAAACTTTTGAAAAGAATTAACATACTTAAAACATTCATGTCTATATAAATAAATCCTTGAAACCCATTTTAAAAACATGGACATTAATGAGAATAATTTAGAAGAATAAATATTTAAAACATTTAAAATGATGTTTTAGTAAAAATTACATTAAAAGAATCCATTTTAAAACTCTTTTATGAAACATGTACATGGATAATAAATATTTCCCAGTAGATACTTACATTGACACAACCTCGAATAATAATGAGATTGTGAAATGAACCCTTACCTTGCACTTTCCTTAGGTCGAGGGTACGTTTAACCTCCTATATAATGACCATATTATGTTATTAAATTATAAAAGAACCATATTAATATTTATTATATCATACATGATTCATTTATGACTTTATACTACCCATTTAATAATTATTTCCACGTTAAATTAACATTTTGGGTAATACTCACTTTCTTTATTGTATGTGTTTTAACTTGTTATTCTTGATTGTATCATTTAGATCATGATTTAAATGATTCCAGAATATAAACCTTGATTTATATATCATATATATTCAGAATATAAATATTTATAATAGATGTATATATGAAATGGAAGGCACCATTTATGGAGACGGTAGACCGTATGTACGCATAAACGTTGTTTCCGTTTTCATATCGTATTAAACGGAAGTAAGTGAATAAAATATATGTAATTAAATATATATATATATATATTCAGTAGAATTATTATTTCATATATTACATACTTATTAATAATATATATTTTTATATAATCATCGTTGAATGGTGAACGTGGAAATGAATCTCATTGCGTCGTGGAGGCGGTAATCCTGACGTACGCACTAGCGACAATATCATTATGTTGATGGAGAAATAATATGTAACTGGATGGTATATCATATATAAATAATCATTAAAATGTTATATTTATTATTTACATCATTTATACTCATTATTATACCCATACAAATAATGAAATGTTTGAATAACAAACTACACCACGATGTGGAGACGGTAATCCATATGTACGCACGTATGATGACTTTGTCATTTATAGGATGGATAGAATAATGAATATGGTCGTACCATTTTTATAATAACATAAAAGTATATAGATGATACTGGAGTTATTATTTTATAATGGAAACAACAAATAAAGAGTAAGTGGAAGAAGAAAAGAACTTGAAAGAGGTGATGAAATATTTACCTCTTCTTTGGGTTCTTCCTTTTGACTTGATCAAAAGGGATTCTTAGGTTGGCTTTCTTACTGAAGAAATGAATATAGGATGAAGGGAGGAAAGTTGGGAGGATATTTGGGCAGGGTTTGGCCGAGCCAAATGGCTTTGGAGGTATGAATTTGAGAGAAGGGAAAGTGACCTTTTATAAGAGGGGTGAGGGGAACCTTAAGAAAAACTTAAAATATTATTTTATAAAAAAATATTCTTCAGATTATAATGGATCCAAAATGAATTATTTAAATTATAAGCTGGTTATGGGTCGAAAACCACTTAACCAATATGTTTTAGACAGGTTTGGGTCACTATATTAACCTTATCTTTTAGATTTAACTCTTAGTTAAATAGTTTGACAATTACCATGTCTCTTTGTATTTTTATATTATATGGTTGATAAACTTACTATAAACTTCCAATATAACCCCAAGTGTTTCATTAATGACATATATAATATTTTTTAAGCTCTTTGTCTGAACCTTATATTTTTAGGAATAGAATACCAATTAATAATATAATATTTGTTTTAAAAACTCTTTTATGTCAATTTTGACACTATTTGGTATTTTGTTTTTTCTAAATTTATAACAGCATTATTACTTCGAAAAAAACTCATTTAATCAACCCTAACATGTCATATTAACCTAGAAAATTAGTGTAATTCATAAAAAGTCTCAAATTACATTTATTTGGGTATTTATAATATCATTTATTTGATTGTTTCATTATAAGGAAAATACTACATCATTATTGTGTCATATATAAATATATTTATTTTATGTCTAAAAATTATAAATAAAATATCATGAGGTATGAAATATTTTTATCTTTATAATTACTATTTATAGTCTAATATATCAATTATATAACCTCATATAAAAATTATTTTACTAAAAGATATTTGATTTTGTTATTTTTGTCTTTACTTTATATTATTTAATATAAAATGTCATTATCTCTCCCAAGTGGCTCCATGGGGTCCCGAAATAGACCCAAGGATTCCCATGGTCGGAAATGTATCATAAAATAGGATTAGGACATGTGATAGGGTAATTTAATATTATTATAATATTAATTTTTAACCTTATTTACTGGATTTACCCCTTTAACCACGATAAATAAAATATTTACTGAAGTAAATATTCCTAATGTCTAAAAATAAAAGATACATATTTACACAATTTGGAACTCTTTATTCCAAATATGGAATCAATTTTTCCAAATTCAAAACACATAGGTGGCATAAATAAATTTAAAATTAATTCCCGTTGTCAAAACAAAAAGTGTGTTTTTATGAAATAATAACTATCAAAAGATTGACACTTATTTATGTCCAATTTAAATGTGAAATAACTTATAATGTCCTAAATTGTATTAAATAATAAAAATATAATCTAATTATACTTCCAAACCATTCAAATTCATAATTTATCACTATTAATTATTTCGATTAAAAAAGTTGTTTTTAATTAAAATTATTAATTTTCACTATTCATCAAAATATGAAAGTTACCAGAAAAGTACCAAAAATTTATCCAAACTAAATTTTTATTCCCCAATTATAAATAATAATTTAATTTCATTAAATTTAATATATAACATTGTCAAATATTGGTTTCAAAAAGGTTTCTCTATTAAAAGGTGGTAAAATTGCATTTTTTTTGAAAAATACTTATTTTATCTGAAAAAATGAATTTGTTCTTATATTATGTCTAATAAACACATAATATGGATGTTAAAATTATATATAGTATATAAGACTCAAAATTCAGTTAATATTATTCATAACCTCTTTTTGAATGATTAGTTTAGTAAGTTGTGGTGCACTCGAACTCGGTGTTGTCTGTTGTGAAAGCTATTGAATTACTTTAATGAGATAACATACTATGAAATCCTAGGGTGTTACATGTCACCTTAGTTTAGGGTCTTTTAGCTCTGACCTTCTGTATGATCATAGGATGCGATGCAGACATTTTAGGAGTGACCTAAAACACTCTAAGGTGTTGGGCCCAAAGATAGAATCCTAGCCATCGCTACGTATCTCATGAGAAAATGAGAATAAAACCACACATAGTTATTGGAAAACTATGCAGTTTAACATCATACGGTAATGATGGTAGGTGACTCGATGTGAATGGAGATGGGTATCATGGATCAGTGAAATTTTATGTCATGTGGTAAGGACATTGACCATGCTGTTTAACATCATGCGGTGAGGACCCATGTTATGCCTTTTATGGTCTTGTATTCAAGACCATAATGGAC
The DNA here is from genome assembly GCA_963277665.1 of Viscum album. Taxonomy (NCBI): domain Eukaryota; kingdom Viridiplantae; phylum Streptophyta; class Magnoliopsida; order Santalales; family Viscaceae; genus Viscum; species Viscum album. Next base: position 169,567,138 of record OY728119.1, on the reverse strand, counting down.
TTGTTTTGTACCTATGCGCCTTGCTTGTGAGGGTGAGTCCCTTCCAGAATCCCTAAGCACATGTGAGCTATGATCAGTGTGATAAACAAGGAATGACATGGGTTTCCCTACAACGCAGAGACATAAGAAGGTACAATAAGGGGATTTTATATCACATAGTGGCTGAACCAAGATATAGGATCAAGAAATCCCTACGTATCTCATAAAAATGAGAATAAATCCATAAGTAGTTCTAGAAGAACTGCATAGTTTGACGTCATGCAGAAAGGATTCCGACCATGAAATTTAACATCATGTAGAGAGGAAGATGGATTATCTGAAGTGAAGGGGAACTATGGATCCGTACAATCTTATGTCATGTGGTAAGGAAAAAAGGTTCCATGCAATTTAATGTCTTTCTTCTAGGATGAACTATGTATAATTTAACGTCATGTGGTTAGGATGAGATTATACAATTTAACATCATGTAGTTAGGAACAACCTATATAGTTTAACGTCATGAGTTAGGATGATTGATGGGGCTTACTATGATGTGGATGCCCTGTTGCTGACAGCTATGTAAAGTATTTCTTAATAAATCTCACATTGGTGGGCAGTGTGATACACTCCTCGTCCATGGTGGCTAATGAATATGCTTCATTATGATACACCTTATGTAATACATAGGGTCCTTCCCACTTGGTATCCAACTTTAGGGGATTCTTTCCCAGTATCATTAAGGTTCTATGATCTAGCACCTGCTCTCCCTAAAGTAATGAATAGAGACAAACCTTTTTATTGAAGGATCATGCTATCTTATTCTGATAAATCTCTAGATTGTGCAGTGTGCACAACCTTTTCACATATAGACATTCAAACTCATCCAAAAACTTTTTCAATTGTTCATCATCTGAGAGGTTCCCACAAATGGATATCTGGATTGAGGATATCTAGACCTCTATGGGTAACATTTCCTCAGTCCCGTACACCAGTGAATATGGCATTGCATGTGTATCAGTACGCATGGTGGTACGATATACCCATAAATCATGGAGAAGTTTATCTAGCCAAGCCTGATTATCCTTGTTCACCATCTTCTAGATTATTTTCAATAGAGTCTTATTGAAGGTATCTATCTATCCATTTACTGTTGCATAATAGATAGACAATTGATTGGACTTGATGTTGTACTCTTAGTAAGGATTATTCAACTCTGTGGAATAGAAGTTGGTGTTGTTAACCATCAATATTGTGAGAGGGACTCCAAACCTAGTGATGATATAGTACTTTACAAAGTTGGTGATGTTCTATGTCCCAAAATCCTTAAGGGGTATTGCATTAGCTCATTTTGAAAAGAAGTTGCTAGTATTAAGGATGTACTTGAACTACTTGGCTATGACCAGGGAATATGGCCCCATAACATCTATGCCCCAAAAGGAAAATTGATGGGAATATAGTTGTATACAAAAATTATAAGGGTTTATAGATGAAGTTTGCATGGATCTTGCAAACATGACATTTCCTAGTGAATTACATGTAGTCTTGTGTCATGGTTTTCTAGTAATTCCCCAACCTCTTGATCTCATGAGGGAGCCTAGTCCCAGATTGATGGGCGTTGTAGGAGCCTACATAGAATTATTCCATGAAAATGAGAACTTATCCTTCTTCTATGAGCCTGAGGAGAATTATATCAAATCCATGTTTATATAGAACTTTTTTCTTGTTAGGACAGTCTTGTAGGGTGAATTTTTCTACCCGACGCCAAATTTATTCTCTTCCAGCATGATTTGTTGGGAAAGTACTATCTCAAAGATATCTGATTATAGGATTCATCCATTCAAAGGTGGTGACTGGTTCATCACACTCTATGGTGATGTTGAATCAATTGATCTCTTCCATATCCCATATAATGACTGATGACACCATTCTTCGATGCATAATATAGAAGGTTTCTTCCTCCTAACCAGGTTCATCCAGGATGACAACTGCATTAGCCAGTGTGTTAGTATGAGAATTTCGTGATCGGGGGACATAATATAGAATGGGATAAAAGGAGAATAATTCCATCAATCCCCTAACATATCTAGTGAGGGGGACCAATTACTCCTTTTTGATGGCATATTTTTCACTGACCTACTTTATCACTAACTTTGAATCCCCTTTGACGTTCAGGTAGGCTATTTGAAACTACAGGGGTAGTTCTAATCCAGTGATGAGAGCTTGGTATTCTTCCTCATTGTTTGTGCATCCTTCAGATAGGGATAAAGAGTAGGGAATGACTGCCTTGTCTGGAGAGACAAATAAAATACCCAGAACAACCCAATTGAGCTTCAGGTTTTCCATTCTCATGCTGATAGGACTCCGTGAGGTGCCATCAAAGTACATCCCCCTTGTTTAGGGAGTTTCATGGGTATATAATAAATCTTCATCTGGAAGCTCAATGTCTTTCAGTGTATTTTATAGGGCTGGATGAGTTGGGAGGAAATCAACTAGGGATTTCCCTTTTACTGAATTCTATGATACAAACTGGATTTTATATTTCCAAAGAATGACCTCCCATAGAGCCAAGCGCCCATTCAGAATCAGAAGACCAAGGATGAACTTGAGCGGATCAACACGGGAGACTAATTGGACTTTTTGATACTGTAAGTAATGCCTTAGCTTGTTCATTATGAATATGAGTGTGATACAGTTCTTCTCTACATTAGAGTATCAATTCTCAGTACCTAGTATCATCTGACTAAGGTAATAGAGACTATTCTCACTTCTCGTATCATTATTTTGCATGAGGAGGGTGCCCAATGTGTACTCCATGGAGGCCACATATAAGATGAGTGGCCTCCCTTCCACCAGGGGCATCAGGACCAGTGGGTGAAGTAGTTATTTCTTGATACTTTTGAAGAATTTTTGGAAATCATCATCCCATTGGTAGGTGATTACCTTCTTCATTATCCTAGTCAAGGGGAGAGATTTTCCAGCCAGGTTAGAAATGAATTTCAGAATATAGGTGAGGTGACCCTAGAGTCCCCTTAGTTATTTGAGATTTTTAGGGGTGAAATTTCTAAGATAAAACTGATCTTTTCAAAGTTTAACTCAACATAATGGTAGCATACCAAAAAGCCAAGGAACTTTCTTGATATTTCTCCAAAGGTACATTTCAGCAGATTCATCTTCAGACTGTGCTGTCGCAGCTTGTCAAAAATTGTCTGAAGGTCCATAAAGTGATCACATTACCATTGAGATTTAACCACCAGGTCTTCGACATAACATTTGGCTATCTTTCCGAAAAATAGATCAAATATATAGTGCATGGTATATTTATATGTGGCACTGACATTCTTCAAACCAAAGGGCATGACTTGATAGAAAAATATCCCTTAGGGCGCTCTGAAGGGAGTGGATTATTCATCCTCAAGGTCCATATTAATTTGATTCTACCCCAAGTACCCATCCATGAAAGAATGGGCCTGAAAGCTATAATTTTCATTGATCAGGAGTTTTTTGGTTGGAAATGGGAATTCATCCTTTGGGAAATGTCTATTAAGGTCTCTAAAATTAATGAAAAACCTAATTTTCCTATTCTTATTCTTGGTAGGGATAATATTGAACATAAATTTCGGGTATTGAGCCTCTTGGAAAAAGTTGTCTTCAATCAACTTGCCGACTTCTACCTCTATATTGGTGGAATTAGAGGGGTGCATCCTCCTGAATGCCTTCTTGAAGACTCAATGTTATTCTAGTAGTCTGAGATGGTGTGTAGCCACATCTAGATTCAGTATGGAAATTTATGTGTAGTTCCATGCAAACACATATCGATGTTGCTTCGAAAATGTGATGTACATATATTTCTCTTAGAGGGGAATGGAAGCACTAATCAGTGTAGTCCGTAGATCTTCCTCTATTATTAAGTTTATCTATACGAGTTCATCGATGGTAATGGAGACACCTTCCTCAAATACGAGAGGATATCTCCTAAGGGAAGCCTCATCTTCAATCATCTTTGAGCCTATGGATTAAATCTCAGATGGAGATAGAAATCTGGGGGCTTTGACATTATTATTAGGATGAGAGAGTCAATGAGGATAGACATTATCATCCCCTGTTGACTGAGTCACTGTAAAGAGATGTTGGGACTGATGGTCTTGAATGTCATCACTGAGGACAGGAAGGGTTTGGACCTCTAGGATTATACCCATGATCTTGACCATATTTATGTGGAGTACATAGTCACCGTCGATCATGTTCTAGGGATTCACATCGGTAGTCCCCATCCCATTGGGAGGGGCAACCTGTATATCATCATCTATTATTGGTTGTTTTCCTCCCTTGTTATAAAACTCTTCTTCAACATATGTGGCCCCATAGGCCTCAAAGGGAGCACTATCACCATGTAGTATGCTGACCCTCCTATTAATGGGATACTTTAGACACTGATAAAATGTTGAAGTTATCGCTAGGTGGCTATGAAGCCAGGGCCTTCCAAGAAGGACATTATATGAGGTGTCTTGCTGGATTACCATAAACTCGACATCTTATGTAAGATCCCCAAACTGGTATGTGAGGTTAATTTTCACTAGAGGTATTTTATTGCATTTATCATACCCTTGGATGGTTAGATTAGTGGGAGACAGAACCCCTTCTCTATATCCCAAAAGTCCATAGGGTTTGGACTTGGATAAGATTGATCCCAGAACTGTTATCAATTAAGGCCCCTCACTACACTAAACTGAGCATTTAGTGGCAGTTTTTAGTGGTATTTTACTAAACTGCTACTAAACTGTAATTCTTTTCACAAACCCAACACTTTCCCCCTCCCCCAACACCCTAATCCCCACTCTACAGACCCCCCTAAATCCCTATCCTTAGAAACCATCACTGTCACTCACCGTCTCCGCCCATCACCGACTGCCACCGACCCCTCCCCCACCCCACCCGTCATCTCCCATCTCCGTTACTCACCACCCATCACCACCCATCACTTTTACTCACCACACCTCACCTTGCTGCACCTATCCTCATCATCCCTCACCTTTGATTTCTCTTAACAGCGAGCCCTAGGAGTGATTATATCTTATTCCCCAGCCATAGCGACCCACCCTCAAGTATCTATTTTCATCCAATTTTTCTTCCATATCAAATCATAAAGTTCTAGACCCATCATTTATTATTCCCCTTCTAGAATTTCACCATATTTGTTTTTGGTTTCTAAAAAAAATATCTATGTGTAGATTGGTGATGAAAAAGTATTTTTCCAAGATTTGTTATGAAAGGGTCTTAATCCCCCTTCCATAATAAGTTATTATATTAATAGAGTCGAATATTTTTTTTGAAATTAATTAGCCTTGTAAACTATAGTTTTAAGTGTTATTGTATACTCACAATATTCACATTTATGTGTAAACTGCACTATATTAAGTAACACTCTTTATATAACCTACCAACTATTATAAATTGTACATAATATTTCTTATTATATATAATATGTAACTTAAAACTACCATCATATATCAAATATTCATTCCATATGCATTAATTTTTTTAATTATATGATATAGTTTTAATAATATACATGCATATGTGTAGTATAAAACATTATAATGAAATTTATATTTTACAACCATTCATTTACACTTCAAGTGGAGTATCCTATGAATTAATATTACATTTTTGATATGTATTGAGATATAAATTCTTTATGATTCTATTGTCAGATATAATAATGGAACATCATCAAGAGTAAATTTATGCTTTACAATATATAGATAAGGCCTTTTAGACTAATGGATTCTCATATCACCTTAAAATATGGACATACTACAATGTGGTCCTCTAGTTTCATTTTGGACTTGTATTTTATGTTCCTTATGATTTTAAATTGATTCTTACAATATTTTCATCCTCACAACGTAACTATATTTTTACAATGTGACCATTTTTTAATCTTCTCTATGTATCACATAACTGTTGGGTGGAATTCTTAATGTGGAGTGATCCAATCCACCATCACATTCCAAACCCACACAAATTTATGATGGGATATTCACTATAACAAAATATAAACTCACTTAGATAATAATTCTTGAACCAACATCTCAATCAGGAAAACAAAAAAAACTTAACATTAATCCTACCCTAGGTATATTGGAATTTTCTCATATAAGTATTAACTATAACCAAGCATAAAGTTTTTTCTAATATATAAAAGCACATCCTACCTCCAACTGAAAAAACCCAAATAGTAAATTAACCAAAACAATGGTTTTATACCACTTTGTAATGTTCATGCTCAAATCATTCAAATGAAACCCAATTGGGGGATTCCAAAAGAACTTAGACATGCCGCCCTATATGCCTAAGGCTTCCAACTAGAAGTGAGAGTTTAAAAACAATATGGATAGAATATACTCTCAGTACCATGACACAAAATCATAGGTAAATAACAATAATATCATTTAGCATTAGTGTAAGTGAAAGGAACTATAGTTAAGATCCAACCATCAGAAAATGATAAACAATAACAAGCTATAAGAAATGATACTCCTTCTTAACATACAATAAAAAATCATGGGTCACTTAACAGGATAATAAATATAAAATAAATAGAAAAAAATAGGGGAGAATCAACTATAAAACTTAGGTCCCTTATCAGACCAGTCTCCCAACATCTATCCAGATACTCTAGTTGAATTCCCTATAAAACCTATCACCTGAAAGTGAAACATAAAGTTTGTATATGTGATGGGATTTCCATGTGGGGTATGAGAATAAAACTTGTAAGGTTCTCAAAAAGTTCCCCTTATATACACCATCATATATAGTGTATTCATGTATGATAAAATAAAATGGTAAGTGATATAAAACATAAAAGAATCCATGTTGGGTCATCTGATGCTAACCAAGTTACCCCAATACTTAACCTCACCTGTTTCGATCAATTCCAGTGATACATCTATTGTATCCAAAACTCATTCGAGTTCCATCATAGAATGGAATTTCAATATCTAGTACTAATAATAATAAAAATAATAAGGTAAGGTCATAATAATAGTCAGTACTAATAATATATAAAATCCATCACATATAACATGATATTTAAGGATTGAATCTCAATATCCAAACTCTGTCACAAGTTGAATCATTCCCTCTAGGTAGGGTCCCATGGACACATCTCGTATCACCAGTCAACATCAAAAGTAGTATGAGGAGGTTATCTCAATTTCCAACCTCCCACACAAGCCAAACCATATCAGTATAAGGTAAGTCCCATGGCTAGTTACATACAGATCGAGCATTATTAGAAGTGGAACGAGGAGAGAAACTTAATATTTGACCTACCATATGAGCTAAACCAAACTAACATGAGGTATATACCATAGATAAACACATATATATAACTCAAGAAAAGATGAGAACCTAGGAGATGTAACTCTACAATCTGATCCTTATGTCTCCAGTCCTCAGCCTCATCTCAAACATAAACATTTACTACAAAAAATCCATAACGATCTCACACCCTTATGTCGCGCTTTCATCATGACTTGACCCTATTATCATACCACTCATTATGAACCTCATGGGGTTTTCGCTATCCTAATACCATCATATTCTTGTTCCCATTCCCATCACATCCCAAGAACTAAGTCTATATATGAACTAACAAAAATCCACTCAGTTCCTCTAAGGCATACCCCTTTCAACACTATCTAATTCTTACATGACCTTTCACTAGAAATGTTTACTTGTATCATGATTTCTACTCACTCCCTCAAGATCCCCACACTCAAGAGAGACTATTACCCCAATTACAATCACCTATTTACACTAAAAACACCCAAAGAGAGTGACTATTCTATTCTATGGTCCACCAACATAGATACCCCAAGACCGATGACTTATCATGGGCCATTTGACCTATTCCCACATATCAATCTTCTCGCTCAAGGAGTTTCAATATTATAATTATATTTACATATATTATCCTATATTATTCCTATGTACCTACACTAATTAGTATATTTCTCAAGGATAACCACTTACATGACCTTCATGTAACTTATTATGGTTCATACCATTTCCAAAACAACTCATTCCACAATCCAAGAAAACTTTGGTGTCCTTTAAAAAATTATAGATACCACTTCCCTTGTGGAATAGCCACTGAGAAACTCTCAAATCCCCCACCCAAGCATGAAACACTTACACCACTACATATACACTATATAGCATAGTTGACTGTTAGGCCTTCAAAGTTCCTTACACCATGGGTTTAGTATTTTTAAACTATATATTAACATGTTGAACACAACCTTCTTTGATGCTTCATTTTAGACCTAGAAAACTGTAACGCCCCGACCCTAGTTACCCAGAGTTGGTTAATTATTACATAACATTGGCATGATCAAAAGATCAAGTCTCGAAAGACCGATTAGTTTAGTATTCTTGGAAACACTAGATATATTCGTAAGTCTTATATTACATCATAAAGTAAAAAAACTACAATAACATTTTGTCTTCATATCCCCTCGTACTATCCCTACAGGTCATTCATAAATTACTTCTTCACATCCTGGGAAAAATAAAACATTGAAAGGGGTGAGCTCAGATGCTCAGTAAGGATAACAATATAGAGGAAACATTCATAAATAAGCATAAACATTTAAGGCAATGTATAACTATAACAAAAGCCTTTTAAACTTGAACTTCAGCATAATATGGAAAATATAAAATGAAATAATGCCATTTAATTATTCACATGGATATTCTACTAGTCGAATAACCACATGAAATATCAATAACCACTTTCATAATGATGGAATGCATAATACCAGACTATCATAACCACATAGTCAAGGCCTCGTGCCAAGACTACAAATAAGATTTTTTCAAGACCTTGTGCCAAGACACTAGTTTGTCTCATGAGACCTACCGATGCATTGAGGAGCTATAGAAGGCTCCACTCGTCACTTACTGAGTCCAATGCATTCCTCATATGAAAAGTTTGAAATGTAACATAAACATTCGTATTAAAACTAGCATACTAAATTTCAATACTTTATCCACAAACCATGAATGGTATAAAAATAGAACATCCACAGTCAAACATAACTCATTCAATACAATATGGAAGATTGTATTGTAACCGATTAACCTCAATCGAGAATAATGAAGGATATTGGTATAGATGAAAATAGTCATCAAAACTATTTGAGATAAATATCTCCCTTTTTTATGAAAACATTTAAAAGTCTCACTATTTATCAAGAAGCCATTTAAAATCTATATTTTGAATCAAAGTTTCCCATACCACTTTGAAAAATTTAAAAGGAATTTTAATTTGAAAATCTTAATGTCCATAAAAATAAATCCTTAAAACCATTTTTAAAACATGGACATTAATGAGAATGATTTAGAATAATTAATCTTTAAAACATTTTAAAATGATTTTTTAGTTAGAGTTCCTAACCAAAAGAGAGACACATGAATACAAATAATTGAGGTAATAAAAACTTTTTAATATCATGAGAATAAAGGGATTCATGATATACTATGTCAAAGTACATTTTATACACCATATAAAAGTGATTTGGTGTATAAAAACAAAGAAGTCTCAATGGAATGTAAATTGAGATGAAATATCTTATAAAGACCGTATCCTTAGGTTAAGGATAAATCAACGACATAATTATGTGTGAAAAATATAAATACACTCAATATTATTGGATATTCAGTGTAAATCAATCATAGTACATTCACACATATTCTTGTAAAAACAACACCAATGAATTGGATATTGAACTCAACAAATAGAAATTGAGTTAAAATTACTCTTATAAAGTTCATATCGGTGACTTGAGAATTTATCAATGGAGTGATTATGTGTATAAAAAGTATATCCATAAAAAGGGGAGTGGAAATTATGACATAAGAAAATGAATAGTGATTCCACACATAATCTTGGAGTAAAATAATCAATGAAGTATGCGTAAAGCTGAATGAGTGGAAATTGAAATTTCAAATTCCCTTATCGATTTGGTAAATTAAGAAACATACAACCATGAAAGAAGTATGATACAATGATGATTTATATATCCACAAATTAATGTATATTATATAATGAATACAATCATGGGCAATACACACACCACATGCAATAAATAAGTGGTGAACAATGGAAATCTCACGGAATTAAAAGTGAGATAAGAAACCCATTACTTTGTACTTTTTCCTTGGTCAAGGGTAGGTTAACCTCATATATAATGGTTAAATAATCATTATTTAATTATAAAATAATCATATACATTAATATGATATCATATATGATCTTTTAACATTGATTTGTTGATAATATCTTAGTATTATCGTCGTTTCGGGTGTTAACAAGTTCATTTTCCTTTATATTATTTGTTATGTGATCCATATTTGTTATGGATGGGATGTATATTATTCATATACAGAATGATATCATGTCTCTAAACATTAATTTTAATCATAAAATGAAATTTAGTCTTGAATGGATATGATAGGGAATGAATCTCATCGCGTTCGTGGAGACGGTAATCCGTACATACGCACGAATGACAATATCATTCTTTTGATATTAAAATAATATATAATTGGATGGTATATCATATATACAGAATCATTATCATGTTATATTTATTATTTACATGAATTACACATCATTATTATACCCATACAAATAATAATATATTGAATTACAACACCACGACGCGGAGACGGTAGGTCATACGTACGCATGTATGGTGACATGTCATTCAAAGGATGGATAGAATAATGAATATGGTTGTACCATATTTATAATAACATCACATTATATATAAGATACTGGATTTATTATTTTAGAATGGAAATAACAAAGAAATAAGAAGTTGAAGAAGAAAGGAACTTCAAAGAGGGTGGTGCAAACATTACCTCTCCTTCGGGTTCTTCCTTTTGATTTGATCAAAAGGGATCCTTAGGTTGGATTTATGATAAAACTAAGGCCTATAGGTTGAATTAAGGGAAGTTGAGAGAATATTTGGGCAGGTTGTTATGATCCAAAAGGCCTTTAAGGTGTTAATTAGAGAGAAGAGGGAGTTCCCTTTTATAAGAGGGGTTAGGGGAACCTTTGGAAAAGCTAGAAATATTATTTTATAATAAATTCATATTCGGTTTCTAATGGCTCCAAAGTGGATTATTTAAAGTTTAAGGTGGGAATGGGTCGAAAGTATTTCAACAAATAGATTTTAGATAGGTTTGGGTCACTATATTAACCTTATCATTTATATTTAACTCTTAGTTAAATAGTTTGACATTTACCATGTCTCTTTGTATTTTTATGTTATATAGTTAATAAACTTACCATATACCTCCAAGCGACCCCAAAGTGGTACATTAATGATACAAATATCATTATATAAGTCCTTTGGCTGAACCTTATATTTTTAAGAATATAATATCAATTAATAATATAATATTTGTTTTAAAAACTCTTTTATGTCAATTTTGACACTATTGGGTATTTTGTTTTTGATAATTTCATAAAAGCATTATTACTTCGAAAAAAATTTATATAACCAATCCTAATATGTTATATTAACCAATTAAATTAGTATAATTCATAAAAATTCTGAAATTACATATATTTTTATATTTATAATATCAATTATTTTAATATTTCCTTAATTAGGTATTTACTACATCACCATTGTGTCATAAATAAACTAAATTATTTAATGTCTAAAAATTATAAATAAAATACCATTATGTAGGAAATATTTTTTATATTTCTAATGAATATTTATAATTGAATTTATCTTATGTATAACCCTATATTAAAAATGTTTTAGTTATTAAACTTTGATTTTATCTCTTTTAACTCTTCTTTGAATTAAATAATAATAAATGTCCTAATCTAATCCATGTGGACCTAAATAATAATATTTTACTCCTAAGGTTTTTTTGGTCGAGATACACTTTTTCAATAGAATTAGGACATGTGTTAGGGTAATATTAATATCATTTTTACCCTTAATTACCCTATTTACTTTTAATCATGGTAAATAAAAGTAAAAAGTTACTATTCAGAAAAAATTATTTTCATCTCATTGAACCACATTTTACTCCTTGATATTAACCTTGTCTCTCAGATTTTCTAAATTCCACTCAAAGAAGTGGTAAAATTAAGTTTTATGTGAATTTCCAAATTCTCCTAGGAGGTGGGTAAAAGACGGTGAAAAGTTCAATAAAATTTTTATATATCTAAAATTATTCTAAACTAACTCCAATGAATTACATTGAGATTATATAGATATTATGTATCTATTTTTACCTTAATTAAATTTAAATAAAATAAATAATTATTTAAATAAAAATTCGGTTTTAAACTATAACTCAGTGTTTTTTCACTATTCATCAAAAAATGAATGTTTTCAGAAAAATACCAAAACTTTACCCTAAGCTAATTTCGATATTACAAATCCAAAAATGAAGTCCATTTTGAAAGGTAAAATTTATAAAATTTCAAAAAGTGGGTATTAATATTCATAACGGCTAGTTTGATTGGTTGTGGTTTGTGTTAGAACTCGAAGTTGCGTACAACACACGCTACTGTATTATTCAAAGAGAAGCATACCGTGGAATCTTGGGGTGTTACAAAAACATTTTATGTCATTTGTGGATATTTTATAAATATAAAAAATATTTTGATGACATTCTCAAGAGAGGTCTATACAACTGTTTGTATTAAGAAGGCAATAGAAAACCTTAATTAAAATGATTCATTATTTATCATTGTCATGTATATTCTGTTTGTTAGTATTGTGCATCTGTTATAATTTCTATTTTTTTTCTGCATAATGTTTTTGAAATATATGTTTTTAATTTAATTTTATTTGATTAAATTAGAGGAATTCCAATGAGGAAGTGTTGTACTATTCCATCAACCACAACGAAAGATGAAGATCCATCTATCTCTATCCATACAGCATCAGAGACACCATCTATTCCACCCCCTACACCATCTCTCACACCCTCTGTGAGCATCCAATTAGTAGCTCAGTTGATGACTTCCCATTCAGAAGCCTCAATAGTGAGGGAGAAAGGCACCACTCTTAGTTCTTCATAGAGATATTGGAGGGTTACTTTTATAGGTACAAATTTTAATATGAATAAATTTATTGCACTTTTTTATACTAAATTTTTGTTCATAAAATATGGAAACAATGAAACTATGAAAAAATATATGAAAAGTTTAGATGTATGTAATCTTACCGGACTAAAGATAGTTGTCCCATTTGATTCCTATGGGGTCCCTGCGGATGATGTTGTAGGGTTACTTGGCCATATTCTAGGTCAGCTGGCCGCAGAGCCAATTTCCCTTCCGATTACATATGATTATTGGAGGCATATGCCTTCATCTTGAAAAAATGAAGTTTTTGATTAAAAAATAAAGGTAATTTTAATACATTATGGTTTAATTGAATGTTGTTATGTTATTAGAATCTAATATTTTTTAAATGAATTTTTGTGTACATATGTTTTTCCACTTTACGGTTGCTAATGTGCTAGCACGAAAGTGGACATTGAAAAATATGGGCAAGAAATGAAAAGACTTTAAATGGATATTATGTGGAGATGTCAACGATACTTCATTGATTACCCAATAGATGTATGACAAGGTATCCAATAGGGTACCTAGAGAGCAAGGAAAAGTTTTTATCAATAGACATCGTGATGATAAGAACATGGTATTTAAATATATATTATTACTTAATATCATTTTACATTTATGCATGTATATGAAAAGGATATGACATTGCATATATTACTATTAAATTAAATTTTATTTATTTCAGGATCTTTCAAGGAAGAATGCATCGAGCTGGGCTAATCAAATCATCCCTCACATTATGGGGTCAAAGAGTTTTTCTATAAGTCGATCGACTCTAGTAATCCTTCATCAGTTTAAATATTTATAAGACAATATTATATATTTAGTATATTAAATTGTTTATTTATCTTTGTTTAATGCAGTCATAGAGTTTAAGGCACCAAGCATTCTGAACAGAAGTGTGGTTTGATATTCATAAAAAATCTGATGGGAGTTTTGTTAATAATTCTGCCAAAGAAGTTGGGGTATGATTTCATTTTGCATTATAATAACTTATTATCATTTTCACTATGTTAATATACATTGCTTATAATATGATGGATAGTATATTTATAGGTAAAAATAAAGAACAATGGGATGCAAATCCCACACAGTCATACTCAGTCTCCCAGGATGACCTAGTTGGTAAAGTGCTTGGGAGGGAGAATCTCGGTTGAGTGCGCATTATAGGTTTGGGACCCTTACCATCTGAGGTCTTTAGTAGGACATTGGGGATTTAAGCTGCATGTACTCCTAGTTGTATTCGATATTCTCATAGAGATTATGTTTCTATGCAAAACACAATTTAGGAACGGGGGTCTTAGATACCCACTTTACAGAAAGTGTTGATTGATTTATATTAGAAGACGACTGAATATGACCCTCATGATATTACATTGATAAAGGGTGGTGAGAAGGTAAATCACAAAACTTTAAAATCAGTTAGTTTTCAAACATTTATTGGTTTTAACTTTAAATATAAATATACAAAATTATTTAATTTTCAATATAATTGTCTTACAGGTGCTGTAGCAGGAAGTAGAGATCGAGGTGGAGAGGGTGACCGGCAGTGTTCATCATCGGACAATGATTAGTGGTCTTGTTTATATGTTGGAAAAATATGGAAACATACGGTTTGTTCATGTATCATGTATCATGTATCGTGTATCATGTATCATGTATCATGTATCATGTATCATGTATGATGTATCATGTATCATGTATCATGTATCATGTATCATGTATCATGTATCATGTATCATGTATCATGTATCATGTATCATGTATCATGTATCATGTATCATGTATCATGTATAATGTATCATGTGTGTCATAGAGTAGTCACCTAACATTTTCATGATTCCCCATTTTTGATAAAGGAATTGGAATTTGATATGGCTTGATTATTTAGTAAGGTAGTGAGTCTAGAATTTGGTGAAGTATGAAGTTGGTGGAGTATGAAGTAATCTATGTTCCATATGGAAGATGTAGATATTTAATAGTTTCATTTGAGTTATGTTAGTATGTGTATATTAGTATTTTGGAATAACTATTATGTTGTTTATTTGATTCATTTTATTCTTGTTGGAGACACAAGCCCCACAGCTGTGTAATTCAAGGACGAGCCCCAAAAATGTTGGGTTGACCATTGACAACATTCGAAACATGGGAATGATCACTTCTCACAAGATATCCTTTGAGGTGTGTGATCTAAATGGTAGGTGATCCTATTTTGGCCATGCTCCATCACTATAGTGGAGAATAATACTTAGAGGATGATGGAGATCCAAATTAAGAGAGACCTAAAGTGCAAAGGTGAACATTAAGTGATTTTTGGGCATATTTCAATGCTTTGGGAGCTACACCACTATGTTCTTGAGCACATTGAGTGAGCCTATATATAAGAGATATTCAACCCCATTATCAAGGGGAAGGACCTGCAGTTGGTCATTTTTTGGGATGGGAATAAGATATGAGATTTGTCATCTCTTTGTATCCCATGAAACTTAGAATCCAGCCATATGTAGTTTTGAAAATCAGTGTGGTAGATGACCATCATTAGAATAGAAAGACTAGTCAGGAAAGGGCTATAATATCATGTTCATTACATACTAGTACAAGATGGTCAATTTTAGGCTAGGTAGTTTAAATTCTTATAGATCATAAGTTTGTTCTATGTAGTTTCAAGGATTATAGCTCAGATGTTAGTTATATACATTTTAGAGTCTTAGATTTAGATCTATGAAACATTGTTAGATGGTTGAGATACTATGGTTTAAATTATTCTGTTATATGTTCTATGTACGTGGTTTTTTATTAATTTTTTTTATATTGTTGAACACTGAACATTGTTTGATGGTTTAGATTATTCTGTTATATGTTCTCTATGCATGGTTTATTTCCAGGGCACTGGTACTAGGGCTTCAGAATCTTCTGATTTTTTATTTGTAAATCTACATTTAGCAGTTGTAGTTGGGGTTTGACTTAGTGTTAAGCACCCCTTAATTCTACATGAAAAATGGGGGTTCAAAACCCATTGGGCGTAGGTACTAGAGCAGAACTGTAGCATTACTATAGCAGTGGCAGCACTGTAGCGGCAGCAGGGTACTGTAGCAGTGGCGGGCACTGTAGTAGTGCGAGTACTGTAGTAGTACTATTCACATAATGGGCCTTGGGCCAAAACAATAGGCCTACGGGCCATGTAATGGGCTAAATACCTACTGGGACTTCAGGCTATGTAATGGGTCTCCCTCTACCCAGTTAATGAGGTATTTTCTTTGCTTTAATAATAAATGAGGCTTCGGCCCCAACCTTTAAAAAAATCTACATTTAATGGCAGTTTAAACCGTCGCTAAAGAAATAAACCATATTTAGTGATGGTTTAAATTTCTACTATAGTTTGATATTCTATTATTGGCGTCAGTTAAAACCACCACTAAATAAATATGTGTTATTGTTTGGCGATGATTATTCTGGTTTTAGCGGCAGTTAAAACCACTGCTAAATATGCCATCTTTTCACATGAAACCACTGTTAAAACCACAAAAAACAACGCTACATATGTTTACTACGACACTTTCCAAAAACCACTTCTAAATTGAAGAAACCACCACGTTTTGGATGTTGGAACCCAATTTAGCAGCGATTTTATGAAAACATCACAGAATCATATGGCAACAGTTTAAGTCATTGCCTTATTAAAAAAACTGCTGCCATGAGGCTCTTTTCTTATAGTGTCTTGACACTGGCATTATTGAGTCTACCTGAGACATATAGGGGCCTGATTTGACCCTATAGGACCTTTTCTTGATCCTGAATAGTGAACAAGATGGCGAAATTACATTCTAGTGTCGTGGTCTCCACCTGATAGGCCTCGAATGTAGCGACTTCTATCTCAAACTCTTTTGGGGTTTGAAGGGATTCAACAAATTCCTCCTTGAGTTATTTTGAAATATGGTGCACTTCAAGGACTAAGAACATAGTTGAGAATAACTCCAGCTATTTTAGAACATCATAATTTTGTGCCAAATGTTGGTGTTTCCCAATATGGGGATGCTTCTAGGCTTGCGGATGAGGAGATGAGGTGCTCAGGTTGGTCAAAATTGGTGCTTGTGCGGAGGTTATAGGGGCATCAGCTACCAGTGGCGCATGTCATCCTGACCTTTCCCTTTGTTTGTGCTAATCAGTTTGAGCCCCTTTTAAGCGGTCATGCAAGACAATTGGGTACATACAACTGCCAGAGGGTTCAAAGACACCTCCCTACCCCTGTTGGACTCACTAGAGTGATTTCCCATGCATCTCAGTTGTATATGTATTTTTTATAGAGGTTAAATTGAAATACTGAGTCCATCCCTATCTACGGTGTCCTCTATATCCTTGACTTCAGTGTATTCAGCCACCTGTTCCCCAGTTATGCATGAGAAACTCATGCTCTTGGGAAAATCCTCATCAAAGAAGGGGTCTAAAAATTGTATTTCATTGAAAGAACCAAATATGAGTTCTTCATCTGATGAGGATTATATTTTTATTATAGCGTTCTAGCAGTTTCTCTTGTGAGAGAGGGATGCTGAGTGAGTTGGTCAAATCCTTCCACCTTGCTATGAAATTAGATTCTCTCCCATTTTCACATTGTTTGCAGTTTTTCAGTTCGACGATCATTGTCTTCATCAATATAGAACTAAATTGACAAAGGAATTGACAAAAGAGGTCTTTCTATACTTACACAGATCCTATTGTCAGACTACTATACCAAAAGAAGGTTGACCTAGTCAGGGTTTGTACTAAACACCTTATCTTGGCTGCCTCTTGTTGATCTCGAGGTTCCACCATCAGTCCACATCGGGACAAAAAGTGTGTGAGATGATGTTCAGGGTCACTCGTACTGTAAAATATAGATAAGTTAGGGTTTCCAAATTTGGGAGGAGGTGTGGCATCATTACCCTATTCGGGATATGGATTCCTTTTAGGCTACACAAGAACACATCACCCTTTCATGGATTCCATTCAAGAAGCTAGAGACTTGATGATGTTAAAGAGATTTGGGGGCACTGTTTCCTAAGCTATCTCCTATCTGTTGGGATCTAGTGAGGGTTGACAAGGTGGCCCCTCTTTCATCTCCCTATTATTTTTTATTCTTCCTAGGATTGAAAGGTTATCCTAGAAGGGGAGAGGTTGTTGACGCAAAGGAGGGAATCCACGATCATTTTTTACTTCCTCATGTATGTGGGATAGATACCTATACCCAGATCCAATCTGATATTCAAAATCTGACCTTACTAGTGGATCTTCTATGGGAGGGAGAAATTTTTTCTTTTCTTGGAGACGATACCCCATGGGAATATTTCCCCTGAGTATCTCCTCATTAAGTTGCTGAATAGATTGTATTCCACTCTCATATTATGAAAATCGGTCCTCCAAGGAAGGAACCTTGCTTCTCCTAGGAGGTGATCAGGATGTGGCTTTACCCTTCCCTTTAGAAATATTCCAATGGGGATGTGGCAACTCAATATTTTGAATTTCCATGTTTTGGAGTCTTCTTTGGTTCCTGGTGCATGTAGCCTTTTTTGTACATTCAAGTCACCCTCAACCTGAGGTACATTTTCCATGTCACGAACCAATGTATTTGTGTCATGATCAATACATTCCATGTTGATAATGATGACATTCACAGAGGAATATTGGGCAATGGTGGTCGTTCCATTACTTTCGACACAACATGATGAATTTGCATTATCCTCTTTAGGGTTATTATTAAAACCCTTGCCTGTGTTGGGCTATTTTGACTTGTGACCCCATTAGGGTCTATATATCCTCTCCATACGTTCCTCCCATTTTGGTCTATGAACAGTGAACCTGAGAGAGTTTCTGGTTGGAGTTTATGAACAAGCCCTGATTGAAAAGGGTTTGTCTTGTAGTGAGAGGGGATGGTGGAATTCTTACCATTGATTCATTCCTCACAACCTGGAGAAGACTGATTCCCTCTACGGTAGTGATGATGATGAAAATTCACCCAACCCTATGGGGTGAGGGTCATTTGAGGATGTAGTTGGCACTGATTGGTCCAATTGTGGAGGATCCAATGGGTCCATTCAAGGATTTGATGACCCCAAGATGAATACATAGGTAAAAATTCCCCCATCCCAATGGGGTGGGGTTGTTCTAGGATCATCCTTGATGTCTCTAGGGTCCTCTTAGGGGATAATGAACCAGATTATGGTGATTGAGATATAAATATACCAATCCCAGCAGGATGGAGTTCACTTGTAGCTGCTATTGATGTGTCCCAAATCCTCTCAGTAATTGATGATTCAAGAGGTGGAGGTAGTGGTAGATATTCCCTTAGTCTGGCAGGTAGGGTCTGCTCTTGGATGGATGATACTATAGCTGCAATTGTGGCCTACTTGATTTGGTACAATTGTGCTCACATAGGAGTTGGGTGATGAGATTCATTTCTAATGGGAAGTTTTCTGGGTGATCACAACTTCAGTCCCCATGTTAAAAATGTGTTCTTATGGTTTTGATAGGCCCAATTTGGAGTCATGTTGGCTATCCACCCTCTCCATCTGTAATGTCTGGGCACTGTAGGAGCAGAGGCATTATGTTGTAGTGACCAACTGGCGCGAGGATTTTTCGGTCCCTTGATCTCTCCAGAGGCTATAACATTATAGGATGCTACACCAAGGGGCTATACTATTCCAAGGGAGAGATAAAGTGTAACTCTCTATATTTCCCCTATCCTCGACTATGGATGCATTACGTGGCTTCATAGACCAAATGTTGGAGAGTCATGATGCAATGATGACAATTGTGTTGCAGATTCACACTGTGATTTTCCAATTTCTGATCTCGATCCATGGATATAGAAACTAGGTCTAGCTGACAACAGAGTATATTGATCATATGAAGGTGAAACTAATATCCTAGATAAGGTAGATTTCAAGCCTTTAGTCGTTGATGAGTGTCCCACAAATTCTGTCACAGATAAGGTATGCACTCCTTTTCTAGCTCATCTGGGATGACATAGTCAGTGGTAGAGAGGGTCAAGAACATGATGGGGAGGTTGTTTTTGGCTAAATCTCTCCATATATCAATTTTATCCTCCTCCTCATTAGGCTCACACAACTACATCTGGTCATACCATAGAAAATGGTTTTGATGGTTTCCTGATGATGGGATTGGGGTGCTACTAGAAGTTGATGGGGAAACATATATATTTGAAACTAATGATTTGAGAACCTCTCTGTACAAAGGTTTTAGAGTTTAGAAAACCTCTCTATATGGAGGTGTCTAGGAAAGGGGAGGATTTACTTGTCCATGGGTGATATCACTGCGGGGAGGTTGACCACAATGGATGTTAGGAGTAGAGTCCCTATGATCCATATCCACACTACTATAAGGAGGAATATCGTGGTAATAAACTCCTTATTTTTCCACTTTGCTGGAAGAGTCGGCAGACCCTTATGGTGTTGACAATATGTCTTTAGCAACCTTAAGGACATTGGAATTGAGAAGATTAGGGATATGTGCCATGTTTTACATTGTGGTCGAAATATGTCGACTTGCCTTTTGGAGTTGTGTAGGGGTATGCGCCTGCTAAGTGATGGTTTATAGAACTTGTATATAACCATATAATGTTGCATGGGTATGAACCTACTACTGAGAAGCTTCCAGAATATGCTGATGAGTTGTATCATTATTGACAGGAATGTGAGCATGTCTCAAGGCATGTGCCATTCTCACTTGGTGAGCCTCAGTCAGGATGAGAATATGAACCCGACCCTAACCCTTTGGAATATGCTGTCGATATTTCTTGGTAGGAATATGATCCTGCCCCGAGGCATGTGCTGCTTTCACCTGGTTAGATCTGGTTTGATCAGGAATATGGGCCTAGTCTGAATATGCATTCCTCATGAGAATATAAACTCTAGAATAGGAGAAGTAATATGAGTCTCCTCCTATATTTCCATGGAATGATGTTGGCGTAATCATTCATCGCTGGAAGTAGGAATATACACCTTACTTCTGTGATCAGCTAGAGTATGCCAGTAAGAGTCACTGATAGGAATATGAGATTTTCCTAAGGCTTTTTTCCATTCTCACTTGGTTAGCCTTGGCAAGAATGGGGATATATGCCTGATCTTGGGCCTTTGGAGTATACCGCTAGACTTTTTCAATAGGCATGTTCCCCTATCCTGAGGCATGTGCCACTCTAATATGGTGAGCCCTGGTTGAAACAAGGATATGAGCCCAATCCAATTACATTCCCTTCATCATAATATGTTGATAATCCTCACGGATAGGAGCAAGAGTGTGATCTTGCTCTTGTATAACCACTTGTTCATGATGATTAGAGTGCTGAACTATATTGGATTTATGGATAGAAGTAAATGCTTATCCCTTCATCTGAAACACTTCCAGAATATGCCGACGGAGTTCTTCAGTTGTTACTAAAATGTATTTTCATTTTAGAAAAGTGTGTGTAGGGATATGAGCTTGCACATTTTTTGTATCCATGATGAACTGGAGGATGTATTCTATTGAAGTGGAGATATGCATGTAGAGACCCGAAGCCTGACGTACATGGACATTACATTACATTTGCAGAATACTTAGTACATAACAAAAAAACACACACACAAGGATCGTAATAGTTTAGTGTCTTTGGAAACTCGGAATATAATCTTCTAATCGTGGTGAAAGATCTTCAAAATCTCCCTTAAAGATCTTCCTTTTTTTTACCTAAAACCTTTCTTTATATCCTGGGGAAAAGAAAACATAAAAGGGTGAGCTCAAATGCTCAGTAAGGGTAAACAAAATAAATATCAATCACATCATATTCATAAGAACATAACATTTTGGAAATCATAACCTGCAAAAGAGAGCATAATTTCATAATCATGGGATAAATCATGGCAGTGAGAAAGTAATCCCAATAATCATAACTTAAAACATGAAACTTTGTGGCATACACACATAATCATAGAGAATCATTTCTTGTTAGTCAAGACTAATTTCCAAGTCTATCTTAGTGGACAAAGTCCCTTTCTGAATCGAGTAACCCTCGTTTCAGTCCTGTTTCACTGAACCGGTATAACCTACCATTTCAGCAATGTCTATCTCATGAGATATAAAATCTTTACCCAATGCATTGGAGGGATATATAGGTCCCAACCATCTCATAATGATACCATTCTTATGTGTGCCACAAAATCATAAATCATACATCATTGCATAACCTATGTAATAAAAATGGGATTCTTAAACAACATGACATCATAAAACAATTCATATAAGATAAAGGAATTCATAAAAATATTTCCATCACAACATAATCAAACCAATGTAATAATAGGGATAAAAACAGAACCCTTTTATTATCTTAGATGGAAAATAATTTTGATAAAATACTTGAACTCCATTCTTGAGGAAAATATCCTTTCTTCTTCAAAAACATTTTTCCTTTCATAACATGTCATACGAATTTAAAATAAAAGAAGTTGATTAAAAATAAACTTGAAAACTTGTAAAGGAAGTTTCTTGAAAATAATGTTTTAAAAATCCATTCAGGCCGTATAAGTTAAAAAAAACATTCTTCGTACTTTTGTCGGAAAAGTCAAAAAGTACCTCGTACGGAAAACGACAAAAGATTCCTTTCACTTCTTTTACTAAAAACTCACCGAAGGGTAAAAATGGATTTAAACAATTGTAGGTGGATGGAAATAATATTAAATATTTATGAAACATGTATGTGGATGATAAAATACACCCCAGTAAATACTTACGAATGAAAAATCTCGGATAAAAATGAGATTGTGATATTTCCCTTACCTTAGGTCCGATTTGCTTTGATCGTGTCCGAAGCTCCTCTTCTTTGGAACGCCTCTTTGAATCCTCCACTTAAGGAACTAAGATTGGTCTTTGGAGAAGACCAGAACCTCTAGGATTATTCTAGGGAAGTGGAGAGGAGAAAATGGCAGGGGTTGGCCGAGCTTGAGTGCTCAATTTGGTGTGAGGAGGAGGGGGAGGAGGTGCCCTTTTATAAGGGAGGAGAGGGGCACCTTAGGAATATCTCAAAATATTATTTTATATTAAAGTAAAAATCGGTTTATAATGGTTCCAAAGGGTCTTATTTCGAAGCTAAAGTGGGGATGGGTCGAAATCCTATCAACCAATAGGATTTAGATAAGTTTAGGTTCTTATTTTAACCTTATCAATAAGATTTAACTCTAAGTTAAATAATTTAACTTTTACCGTGTCTTTTTGTTTTCTTTCACTATATGGTTAATACACTTACTATAACATGCCAAACGAACCCCAAATTGTTTATTATTAATATATATATCCTTATCTAAGTCATTTGGCCGAACCTTAGATTTTTAGGAATAAAATAACAATTAATAATATAATATTTGATTTAAAAACTATTTTGTGTCAATTTTGACACTATTTGATATATGATTTTTTTGTGAAAGTCATAACAGAATTATATGTTCGAACCAAGTTGATTAAATCAACAATAATATATCATAGTAACCTAGAAAATTAGTGGAATTCATAAAAAGTCTCAAATTACATTTATTTTGGTGTTTATAACATCAATTATGTCAATATTTCCTTAAAAGGGTAATTACTGCATCATCGTTGTGTCATAAATAAATTAATTTATTTAAAGTCTAAAAATTATAAATAAAATATAATTATATAGGAAATCTTTTTATCTTTCTAATGAATATTTATAGTCGAATTTATCTTATGTATAACCCCATATTAAAAATGTTTTAGTGAATAAACTTTGATTTTAACTCTTTTAACTCTTCTTTGAATTAAATAATAATAATTGTCCTAATCTAATCCAAGTGGGCCTAAATGATAATATGTTACACTTAAGGTTGATTTTGGTCGAGATACACTTGTCAAATAGAATTAGGACATGTGTTAGGGTAATATTAATATCATTCTTACCCTTAATTACCCTATTTACTTTTAACCGTGGTAAATAAAAGTAAAAAGTTACTATTCACCAAAAATTATTCTCATCTCATTGAACCACATTTTACTTACTGACATCAACCGTGTCTCTCAGATTTTTGAAATTCCATTCACAGAAGCGGTAAAATTAAGTTTTATGAAAAATTCAGTTTTTTAACTACCACTTAGTAGTTTCACTATTCATCAAAAATTGAAGGTTTTCAGAAAAATGCCAAAATTTCATCCTAAGCTATATTTCATATTCCGAATTCAAAAATGAAGTCTATTTTACCAAATTCATAACATATAAGTTGCATTAATTAATTTTATAATTAAGTCCCGCTGTTAAAACAAATAGCGTGTTTTTAAGAAACAATATCTATCAAAAGATTGATACTTGTTTATGTCTGGTTTAAATGTGCAATTACATCCAATGACCAACATTGTATTAAATTGTAAAAATATATTCTAAATATACTTTAAAACTACTCAAATTAATAATTTATCACTATTAATTATTTCGATTAAAAAAGTTGTTTTTTAATTATAATTTAGTAATTTTCACTATTCATCAGAATATGAAAGTTATCCGAAATGTACCAAAATTTCACCTTAGGCTAAATTCGATACTCCGAATCCAAAAATGAATTTAATTTTGAAAAATAAGATTTATAGAATTTCAAAAAGTGGTTATTACTATTCATAACGACTATTTTTAATAGAATATCGTTGTTTAGTGAAACTCGGTATTGCGTATTACACACGCTATCGAGGAAGGTCGTGATTGCGTGTAATGCAAGGCAAGTCAAGGATGCGTGTTGTGCAAGCTCCTTTTGGTGTAGCGTACAACACAAGACATTAATTAAAAAGAATATTTTTTATAAAATCTTGGGCTGTTACATTCTACCCCCCTTAAAATGAATTTCGCCCCCGAAATTCGTCGGGGTTATAAATGGTTTACTATTTGAAAGTTTCTTTAATAGAAACCCACATCGTAAAAAGGAATATCAAAACCAATCTTTAAAAACAAAAGTATGAAACGTAACGGTTACCCAAATAAACTAATCATTGGGTTTCCACATAGGTGAAAATATGGATATGGAAGAGAAATCTAACTATCATGTTCTGATGGAGAGTGGTAGAGAACATGGCTATGGAAAAGCCAATAATCACAAATCCATAAATTTGTGACGATCTAAGGTACCATCCGATTCATCAGGTATAAGATCACTAGGACAACATTTTTGGTTTTCAAGATCATTTCCCTAAAGTTGAAAATTTGAATTAGAATAAATACTTTCTTTATTTTGGTACAATCTTACTGTTGTTCATGCCTTGAACAATTTCCACTTCATCTCTTAAATAAATGAAGTTGAATTTGTTATTCGTGAAGTGTTAGCAGATCATGTGACAGAATGACGGGTCATTCCATCTGTCTCAAACAAAAGGTTAGCAAAAATTATATACATAAGTCGATCTATAGTGAGATAAAGCATATATGGTTCCTAAAATGGACTTATACTTTATATATCATACTGCTTAATATAATAAAACTAGTTTCTACTAAACAGGGACTTCTTGTAGGCCAGTGGTAGGCGATAAAGGCCAGTCGCACTTCGGTTGTGGGTTCGATTCCCACAGCCTTGTCCGAAGCGATGGGCTGTCGCCCGTCCTGCAGGTTGTCCTTTTTCTAAAAATAAATTACTATAACATCCCATCAATAATATCGAAAAAAAAAACTTCTATCCTTAAACAATACTCACTTATGTCCAACATAATCCATTTCAATCTTTAGGCTTATCCATAATACTGCAGTCCACTCTCATAACATAGTGAAAACGATTACCAGAGATTTAATACCATCGTTGATCCCCATATATCATAAGATATGTTTTGTTGGTCACAATCCAAACATTCAAAGGCCTTAATCTTGTACTCTCTTGAATACCCATTGAACCTTAGTGAAAACTTGAATGCAGTTAAAAGTTAACACTTTCCACATACCAAAATCCTCAAAATTCTATATACTCAAACCATGATATCACTTAGTCCTTATATCAATCATGAGCTCATGAATACTGTTAAACATTTCATTTTCTCGTTTTCCCTTCATTATGCGCATAATATCTCAATCACTTTGAATACCACATTAGACCAATACATAAATATTCCAATATTCCATGATACAACATTATTTTGGAATCCCATTACATAAAAACTTAATCATTCCACCACATCATTGTCATATTCAACATTGCCAATAGTGATCGCATGTGACTTCCCTTTGTCCTTTTCCTTAAGCGGTTGCTCATGTCGATCATCACTAACCCTTGGATTAGGGCATTTATTGGCACAATGTCCCATCTCCTTGCACTTGAAGCATTGAAGTGTTGGTTGTGCGTCCTCTGCAGTGTTTGCTTTATTCACTTCATTAGAATCCCTTTTTCCATTACTTCGACACTCAGCTGCTCGATGACCTTCTTTTCCACACTTAAAACATTTTCTAGTCCCTTTAAGACAATATCC
Source organism: Viscum album (assembly GCA_963277665.1). NCBI lineage: Eukaryota > Viridiplantae > Streptophyta > Magnoliopsida > Santalales > Viscaceae > Viscum > Viscum album. The sequence continues at coordinate 169,540,515 of OY728119.1, read as the reverse complement.
ACCATGCTTCTTTCCACACTTTGTGCATAAGGAAACATTCATCTTCTTTTCACCATTATTCTGATATTTCTCCTTGAACTCCATCTTTCGTTTCTTGTCAAAACCATGAGATGGATATGTAACACCAACTTCCATTTCTACCTTGATAGCACAACGCACAATTTCTTCATAGCTACTGAAGTCTCTTATAGCTAATTCCCTTCGAAGACTTGGTTTTAAGCCACTGAAAAATCGATCAACTTTACTTTCAGGTTGGATGATAATGCCAGATGCATACCTTGCAAGTCTTGTAAAATTCGCTTCGTATATACCAACAGATTCATCATCCTTTTGCTTTAGTTCAAGAAACTCCTTCTCCATCTTCGTTCGAAGAATACGAGGGAAGTACTTACTGAAAAACAAGTTCTTGAACTCATCCCATTCCATGGAATCAATTTCATCTCTTTGCCTCGTATTCTTGATAAGATTCCACCATTGATCAGCTTCACCTTCCAAACGATATACTGCTAAGATGACTTTATCATGTTCAGAACATTGAAGAACTGAAAATATCTTTTCAGTAGTACTAATCCATTGTTCAGCAACTAATGGATCAGTAGACCCACTGAAAGAAGGCGGACGCTGCCTCATGAAGGATTCAACAGAATGTTGCTCCTTCATTTGCTCATTTGGAAGTCCTGCATGATTCATAGCTTGAGAAAGTTGTGTGAGCATGGCTACAAGATTTTGCATTCCAGCTCCCATATCGTTTGGTTGCTCAGGGGGACAATCATTGCATTGTCCATTGCATTGATCAACACGGTTCCTTCGGGTTCCAGCCATCGTCTAAAACCCCAAAAGAATAGTGTGAGAGGCAAAAATCATGCTAGGGAAAACAACATAATAAAGGGGTAGTACCCTCAATATCTAACATCTTAGGTTTAATTCTATGATCGTTAGCGTAGTTCTAGTACTATAACCTATACGTATACTTAACCTTAGGGACATCCCTAGACATACCTTAGAAATATCTCTAGGGATCTCACTAAAGTTCTCGCATCCTAGTTTCCAAAGGTTGACTAAACCTTCCCTCTGATACCAACTGTAGAGACCCGAAGCCTGACGTACATGGACATTACATTACATTTGCGGAATACTTAGTACATAACAAAAAAACACACACACAAGGATCGTAATAGTTTAGTGTCTTTGGAAACTCGGAATATAATCTTCTAATCGTGGTGAAAGATCTTCAAAAATATCCCTTAAAGATCTTCCTTTTTTTTACCTAAAACCTTTCTTTATATCCTGGGGAAAAGAAAACATAAAAGGGTGAGCTCAAATACTCAGTAAGGGTAAACAAAATAAATATCAATCACATCATATTCATAAGAACATAACATTTTGGAAATCATAACCTGCAAAAGAGAGCATAATTTCATAATCATGGGATAAATCATGGCAGTGAAAAAGTAATCCCAATAATCATAACTTAAAACATGAAACTTTGTGGCATACACACATAATCATAGAGAATCATTTCTTGTTAGTCAAGACTAATTTCCAAGACTATCTTAGTGGACAAAGTCCCTTTCTGAATCGAGTAACCCTCGTTTCAGTCCTGTTTCACTGAACCGGTATAACCTACCATTTCAGCCATGTCTATCTCATGAGATATAAAATCTTTACCCAATGCATTGGAGGGAGATATAGGTCCCAACCATCTCATAATGATACCATTCTTATGTGTGCCACAAAATCATAAATCATACATCATTGCATAACCTATGTAATAAAAATGGGATTCTTAAACAACATGACATCATAAAACAATTCATATAAGATAAAGGAATTCATAAAAATATTTCCATCACAACATAATCAAACCAATGTAATAATAGGGATAAAAACAGAACCCTTTTATTATCTTAGATGGAAAATAATTTTGATAAAATACTTGAACTCCATTCTTGAGGAAAATATCCTTTCTTCTTCAAAAACATTTTTACTTTCATAACATGTCATACGAATTTAAAATAAAAGAAGTTGATTAAAAATAAACTTGAAAACCTGTAAAGGAAGTTTCTTGGAAATAATGTTTTAAAAATCCATTCAGGCCGTATAAGTTAAAAAAAACATTCTTCGTACTTTTGTCGGAAAAGTCAAAAAGTACCTCGTACGGAAAACGACAAAAGATTCCTTTCACTTCTTTTACTAAAAACTCACCGAAGGGTAAAAATGGATTTAAACAATTGTAGGTGGATGGAAATAATATTAAATATTTATGAAACATGTATGTGGATGATAAAATACACCCCAGTAAATACTTACGAATAAACAATCTCGGATAAAAATGAGATTGTGATATTTCCCTTACCTTAGGTCCGATTTGCTTTGTTCGTGTCCGAAGCTCCTCTTCTTTGGAACGCCTCTTTGAATCCTCCACTTAAGGAACTAAGATTGGTCTTTGGAGAAGAACAGGACCTCTAGGATTATTCTAGGGAAGTGGAGAGGAGAAAATGGCAGGGGTTGGCCGAGCTTGAGTGCTCAATTTGGTGTGAGGAGGAGGGGGAGGAGGTGCCCTTTTATAAGGGAGGAGAGGGGCACCTTAGGAATATCTCAAAATATTATTTTATATTAAAGTAAAAATCGGTTTATAATGGTTCCAAAGGGTCTTATTTCGAAGCTAAAGTGGGGATGGGTCGAAATCCTATCAACCAATAGGATTTAGACAAGTTTAGGTTCTTATTTTAACCTTATCAATTAGATTTAACTCTAAGTTAAATAATTTAACTTTTACCGTGTCTTTTTGTTTTCTTTCACTATATGGTTAATACACTTACTATAACATGCCAAACAAACCCCAAATTGTTTATTATTAATATATATATCCTTATCTAAGTCATTTGGCTGAACCTTAGATTTTTAGGAATAAAATAACAATTAATAATATAATATTTGATTTAAAAACTATTTTGTGTCAATTTTGACACTATTTGATATATGATTTTTTTGTGAAAGTCATAACAGAATTATATGTTCGAACCAAGTTGATTAAATCAACAATAATATATCATAGTAACCTAGAAAATTAGTGGAATTCATAAAAAGTCTCAAATTACATTTATTTTGGTGTTTATAACATCAATTATGTCAATATTTCCTTAAAAGGGTAATTACTGCATCATCGTTGTGTCATAAATAAATTAATTTATTTAAAGTCTAAAAATTATAAATAAAATATCATTATATAGGAAATATTTTTAGCTTTCTAATGAATATTTATAGTCGAATTTATCTTATGTATAACCCCATATTAAAAATGTTTTAGTGAATAAACTTTGATTTTAACTCTTTTAACTCTTCTTTGAATTAAATAATAATAATTGTCCTAATCTAATCCAAGTGGGCCTAAATGATAATATGTTACACTTAAGGTTGTTTTTGGTCGAGATACACTTGTCAAATAGAATTAGGACATGTGTTAGGGTAATATTAATATCATTCTTACCCTTAATTACCCTATTTACTTTTAACCGTGGTAAATAAAAGTAAAAAGTTACTATTCACCAAAAATTATTTTCATCTCATTGAACCACATTTTACTTACTGACATCAACCGTGTCTCTCGGATTTTTGAAATTCCATTCACAGAAGCGGTAAAATTATGTTTTATGAAAAATTCAGTTTTTTAACTACCACTTAGTAGTTTCACTATTCATCAAAAATTGAAGGTTTTCAGAAAAATGCCAAAATTTCATCCTAATCTATATTTCATATTCCGAATTCAAAAATGAAGTCTATTTTACCAAATTCATAACATAGAAGTTTCATTAATTAATTTTATAATTAAGTCCCGCTGTTAAAACAAATAGCGTGTTTTTAAGAAACAATATCTATCAAAAGATTGACACTTGTTTATGTCTGGTTTAAATGTGCAATTACATACAATGACCAACATTGTATTAAATTGTAAAAATATATTCTAAATATACTTTAAAACTACTCAAATTAATAATTTATCACTATTAATTATTTCGATTAAAAAAGTTGTTTTTTAATTATAATTTAGTAATTTTCACTATTCATCAGAATATGAAAGTTATCCGAAATGTACCAAAATTTCACCTTAGGCTAAATTCGATACTCCGAATCCAAAAATGAAGTTCATTTTGAAAAATAATATTTACAGAATTTCAAAAAGTGGTTATTACTATTCATAACGACTATTTTTAATAGAATATTGTTGTTTAGTGAAACTCGGTATTGCGTATTACACACGCTATCGAGGAAGGTCGCGATTGCGTGTAATGCAAGGCAAGTCAAGGATGCGTGTTGTGCAAGCTCCTTTTGGTGTAGCGTACAACACAAGACATTAATTAAAAAGAATATTTTTTATAAAATCTTGGGCTGTTACAATGCACCCACTTTTTTCCTCCTTGTTCCACCAGAGTATACTGATGGGCTTCATATACGGGGGTAGGAATATGAGACTCCCCCATGCTTGTTGCAGGAATATGCTCACATACTTTTTTAGAGCGAGCGGGGATATGAGCCTGCTAGTTGGTTCCTGCCTAAGTATACAAGTAGTCATTGTCGGTGGAAGTATGAATATGAAATTTTTCTTGGATATCTAATTATTTTCTCCCCTGATGAGTCTTCCTTACATCCCATGCATGGGCATTATAGGTGGCTGTGTTTCGGATGGTACCCTCAACAGGCAAATGAGGGGTACCAGCAGGATGGTGCCAATGACGAAGGATAACATGAGCCCTCATGGGTGGCTCCTAAACCTGAAGGAATCCGTATCTAGCTTCTTGGTCCACCTTCATCAGATATGGAAGGTGGTGATTATCACGCTATGGAGACAAAATCATAAAGCTATTAGTCGTGGCAATGACAGCCATAAGTTTAGTAGTAGCCTTCCTTAAGAGATGTGGAATCACCGATTGTTGTGTCTGGATAATTATATGAGCATCCTCCATGTCCAGGATGGTAACATATCGGTGGTACCCCCGAACCATCATATTTTCCACCTACCATTGGAGTCACCATGCGGGTGATTTGTTTTGTGAGCTATGGAAGTTGTAGTTGCAGAATATTTTCTAGAACAAATGATGGATGACAACGAAATCATCTCAAATTGGGCTACAGAAGTAGTATATGAAATTATGCAGATGATAAAGAACATGATTACTGATTAGTGTAGTATCATAGGCATAATATGCTCAATTAGATATTCATTGTTAACTCATTTTTTCTTTTATTCCTAATTCGGACATTCCCCTCATTTGGACTTATCAAAATGAGGATGTACTTATGAGAACCCTGGTTATAAAGGATTATTTGTAAGATTATGTCGGACTTATTACTTTTTTGTATAGGGTTTTCAAAACAAAGTGGCATGATGCATTATAACCCAATCGTTCTATCGTCACAAAGATTCACATCAATTTTATCATTTTGTTTTCATATAGGGGAAAACAAAATGGATCGATGAGTAATAACCAATCGTTTTTTCATTAGAGAGATTCATGTTGATTTCACCATTTTTGTTTTGTCAGGATTTCATGGTGTGGAATGGTTTTTCTCATCAGGCTACTATTTTCACTTTTCCTAAAAACTCCCAATGGTTCACCCATCTGTAGCTAGGTATAGACGTTTTTTCCAATGGCTGACGATCATCTGGGTTTTCAGGCCTAATGACTCTTGGGGACACTTATTGGTCGAGAAGATGGGAGTTCAGTCTACTTGCACCCTTTTGGGGGGAATTATTTCCTACTCTGTGATTTTTTTTTATAGATTTAAGATATGTTTTTGGATCTCTTCCTAGTCCCGATATGAGACCAGTTACCCTAAAAAACAGTTTATCAGTTATTTATTTCAGTAGTTGAGGAAAGGTAGTATCATTAATGGACCCATCTATATGTATATGAGGTTATTCATCTATTTCTGTAACACCCCAAGCTTCCATGGTACGCTTCTCGTTGAATAATATAGCAGTGTGTGTTGTATGCAACCTCGAGTTCTAACACACCGCGACCAATCAAAGTAGCTGTTATGAACAGTAATACCCAACTTTTGAAATTATATAAATTTTATATTTCAAAATAGACTTCATTTCTAGATTTGGAATATCGAAATTATCCTATGTTTAATTTTTGGTATTTTTCCGAGAACTTCTAATTTTCGATGAATAGTGAAAAATACTTAAAAAAAACATTTTTAATCAAAATAATTTATTTTGATAAATTATACTATTTAGTGGTTTTAAAGTATAATTAGAACATAATTTTACCATTTTATCCAATGGTGGTCATTAGAAGTAATTTCACTTTGAAATTGGACATAAACAATTGTCAATCTTTTGATTGATATTGTTTCTTAAAAACACGCTATTTGTTTTGACAACGGGAATTAATTATAAAATTAATGAATGAAACTTATATTTTTGGAATTTTGTAAAATAGATATCATTTTTGAATTCGGAATATTAATTATATCTTAGGGTGAATTTTTGGTATTGTTCTGAAAAACATCAATTTTTGATGAATAGTGAAACCACTAAGTGGTAGTTAAAAAACTGATTTTTCATTTAAATGAAATTTTAACACCTCTGTGATTCGAATTTCAAAAATCCGACATAAATCATTGACATTAGGAAGTAAAATGTGGTTCAATGGGATTAAAATAATTTTTGGTGAATAGTAACTTTTAAGTTCTATTAATCACGATTAAAGGTAATTAGTGTAATTTAAGGTAAATATAATGATATAATAATATGAAATTACCTTTACACTTGTCCTAAACTTATTGTATGAGTCATGGTCGACCAATAAAATCCATGGGTCAACTTGGAGGCCCCATGGAGCCACTTGGGTAAGAAAATGACATTAATACCTTTTATTTAAAGTAAAAATAAAAATGTCACAAACATGCATTGTTTTACTAAAACAATTTTTACAAGGGGTTATACAAGTTATCTTTTCGACTATAAATATCCATTGGAAATGTAAAAATATTTCCTACATCATGGTAATTTTTTTATAATTTTTATGCATTAAATAAATAAATTTATTTATGACACCATTATGATGCAACGATTACCTCATTAATGAACAATTTAAATAAAATGAAAAGATAAGGTAATATCTAAGACTTAAACTTGTCTAAAACCTATTGGATGGGTATATTTCGAACCCTTATCACCTTATAATTGAAATTTATCATTGTGGGACCTTTAAAATCCGAAAATCATTTCATAATAAAGTAACATTTAATGACATTCCAAGAGTGCCCCTCCTCTCCTCTAATAAAAGTCCCCCACCTCTACCACCTTATTCACACCTTCAAAGCCATTTGGCTCGGCCAACCTCTTCCCAAATACTCTATCAACTTCCCTCTATTACTTATATAAGCCTCACTTTGGGCAGAAATCTTCCCAAGGAAGCCTTTGGCTCAAATCAAAAAGAGTTACCCGATTTTAAGGTAATGTATTCTCTTATGTTCTTTTGTTTTATTTTGATTCTCCAACCCCTTAAACTATTTTTATTCATTTATTTTGTAAAAAACCAGTATATTCAATATAATAGTATGTTTTTATGATAATTATTTGATTTACACTTACAAACACCTTCGTCTAATGGTTAAAGAACATACTGTTTCTGTGGGTGGCGAATTACTGCCTCACGAAACGATGATTGTTCAATCTTCTTTTAACACATCTCATGGTGGCCATTAAGATGTCACTATATTTATATATGATATATATTATGTTTATGTTTTCCTTATGCTTCTGTATTTCTAATTCATGGCATACCTTTATGATTTCCATTATGGGTAAACGTGATAATTTCATTTTAGGAAGTGCAGACTACCGCCCCCTCAAAGTGATTTGAATTGTTAATGCCATATATGGGACGTATAAAGGATGGAGTAAATGATATTATATATTATATTATACTAGAATTATTATATACCTTTATATCATTATGATTTCATTCCATTAAATACGAAATAGAAATGAAAGTAGGGTTCATGCGTACGTACGACTTACCGTCTCCATGAACGGTGCATTTCATTTCTTACCTCTAAATGTTATGTAATATTATAAATGCATGTATATACTCGATATATATGATATATATGATATATAAATCATGAATATAATTCTAGATATAATGGATATTTTACCACATGAACAACTTATAATTATAAGAAGTTTATTTTTAACTCAAGTACCAAAGATCGACAAAAAGACCGTTATTAACTTAAATAATTACATAATGATCATAACATGGTAATAAGTGATATAAAAGGAATAATGAAATTTAAAAAGGTTCTTAATCAAGTAGAAATTAACTCTAGTTTATTATTCAGGAGGTTAAAGAACGATCGAGTCAAGTAGGACATGAGGTAAGGGACTTCGTCTCAATCTCCTTTCATTGAGGCATATTTTGTTTTATACACAACTTTATTTTATACGGTGTATAAACCCATTTTACTTTTACATTTATTCAAAAGGAATATTTTTTATATGAAGCGTTTTACTAAACGAAAAAAGGGAATGTTTTTTTGTCGTACGTATGCGGCGACAACGACTTCTCCTCCGCGGTGACCATTAATTGAGTTTCAGCTTCCTCTACAAGCCATAAATTTTTTAAATGAAAAATAAATACCATGTTTTAATTTTCTTTTATTTTGGTATTGAAAATGGTTTTGACAGTGTTTTTATTATATCAATGTGTTGTATTGATATATTGTGATTGAAATGTAGAAATGTTATGTTTCCTTTATGCATGTTTTATGTGATACAATTATGTTATAGTTTATGATATGTTTAAACTTGTTCATATGAGGAATGTATTGGACTTAATAAGTGACGGGTAGAGCCCGCTATAGCTCCTCGATGCATCAGTAGGTCTCATGAGACAAACTAGTGTCTTGGCACGAGGCCTTGACAAAATCTTATTTTTAGTCTTGACACGAGGCCTTGGCTACATGGTTATGATAGTCTGGAATTACGCATTCCATCATTATGAAAGTGGTTATTGATATTGCATGTGATTATTCGACTATTAGAATATCCATGTGAATAAGTAAATGGCATTATTTCATTTTATTTTTGTCATATTACGCTGAATTTAAAGTTTAAAAGGCTTTTGTTTTAGTTATACATTGCCTTAAATGTTTATATTTATTCATAAAAGTTTCTTCTATATTGTTATCGTTACTGAGCATCTGAGCTCACCCCTTTCTATGTTTTATTTTTCCCAGGATGTGAAGAAATATTTTATGACTGACCTGTAGGGATAGTCTGAAGGGGATACGAGTGTGGACTATGGAGACCATGTTATTGTAGTTTTTCACTTTATGATGTAGTTTAACATTTATGAATGTATCTAGTGTTTCGAAGGCTGATAAACTAATCAGTCTTTCGAGACTTGATCTTTTGTGATCATGTCAATTTTACGTAAAAATGCACCGACTCTAGGTAACTGGGATCAGGGTGTTACAATTTCCCTAGCAGAGAATAACTACTTTATGTGCTGTAACCATATAACCAAGTGTTTTGGGATGTCATTTCATGCGAGGAGGCATTAAATATTCTAAGGAGAGGATTGAGCCATTATGAGGCATCCTACATATCCTAGATATTACAGGAATTAAAACTGTAACGCCCCGACAACAGTTACCCAGAATCGGTGCATTATTCTAATACATTGGCATGATTACAAGGAATCAAGTACCAAAGGACCGATTAGTTTAGCAGTCTTGGAAAATAGATTGCATACATGAATGTTACATTACACTTCATAACATACAAAACAACATAAATAATCCTTTATGAATGCCATTATTCCCTTATCTTAACCCTTCTTATCAATCACAATATACTTCTTGGAATCCTGGGAAAAAATAAAACATAGAAAAGGGGTGAGCTCAAATGCTCCGTAAGGGTAAGCAATACAGCGTAAACTTTCATAAATAAGAATAAACATTTAAGGCAATGTATAACTAAAACAAAAGCCTTTTAAACTTGAACTTCAACATAGTATGAAAAAATAAAATGAAATAATGTCATTTACTTATTCACATGGATATTCTACTAATCGAATAATCACATGCAATATAAATAACCACTTTCATAATAATGGAATGCATAATGACATACTATCATAATCACATAGCCAAGGCCTCGTGCCAAGACTACAAATAAGATTTTACCAAGGCCTTGTGCCAAGACACTAGTTTGTCTCATGAGACCTACCGATTCATCGAGGAGCTATAGCGGGCTCCGCCTGTCACTTACTAAGTCCAATGCATTCCCATATGAAAAGGTTTAAACATAACATAAACATTCGTATTAAAACTAGCATATGAAATGTCAATACTTTCTCCATAAACCATGAATGGTATAAAAATAACACATCCACAGTAAAACATATCACAAAACCTTCAATACAATACAAAAGTTTTGTATCATAATAAATCAACTTCAAATAATCTTAAAATCCATCAAAGGATGTTGACATAGATAAAAATCAAAAACTATTTGAGATAAATATCTCTTTTCTCGAAATCATTGAAAAGTCACACATTTATAAAGGAAGTAATTTAAAAGAGATTTTTGAATCAAAGTGTCCCATACCACTTTGAAACTTTTGAAAAGAAATATCATTTCAAAACATTCATATCTATATAAATAAATCCTTAAAATCATTTTGAAAACATGGACATTAATTAAAAATATTTAGAAAGATAAATCTTTAGAACATTTAAAATTATGATCTTGATAAAGAGTACCTTTCACAAATTCTTAAAATATTCATTTTAAAATCATTTAAAAGTCACATAATTATAAAATAAAAAATTTACTTTGAAAATATTCTTATAAGCTTCTAAGGTAATCTTTGACGATTTTATAACGGCGGTAAATAGCCGCACCCACTGTATAAGTTAAAAAAAAGACATTCTTACCTTAAATTTGTCGAAAAGGTTAAAAGTGCCTTGTTTGGAAAACGACGGAAAGATTCCTTTCAAAACACATAAGGGTATAAATGAATTTAACCCATTTTCTAGTAAAAATTAAAAATGTTTTTAAATACATTTTTAAGGAACATGGATGTGGATGATAAAGAGATCCCAGTAGATAATTGCGTATAAACAACCTCGAATAATGAAGAGATTGTGAAATAAACCCTTACCATTTTGGTAACTTATGAAATGTACAACTGATGATAGAGGTATCATACAATTAATATGTAAATACACATAAATTAAAGTGTATTACACAAATAATATAATTATGGGAAGTACATACACCACACAAAATGTAATAGTGGCAATATGGCATGAATCTCACGAGAATAAGGAGTGAGATGAAAACCCCTTACCTTGTACTTTTCCTTGGTTGGGGGTAGGTTAACCTCCTGTATAATGGTGAAATAATTGTTATTAAATTATTAAATAATCATATACATTAATATGATATTATATATGATCTTTTAACATTGTTTTGTTAATAATATCTTAGAATTATCATCGTTTCGGGTGTTAACTTACTCGTTTTCTTTTATATGTTTTGTTACGTAAACCATGTTTGTCATGGATAGGTGGTATATTATTCATATCCATAATGATATCAACTCCTTAAACATTATTTTTAAATCATAAAATGATAATTATACTTGAATGGATACGATAGAGAATGAATCTCATCGCGTTCGTGGAGACGGTAGTCCGTACGTACGCACGAGCGACAATATCATTCTTTTGATATTAAAATAATATATAATTGGATGGTATATCATATATACAGAATAATTATCATGTTATATTTATTATTTACATGAATTACACATCATTATTATACCCATCCAAATAATAATTTATTGAATAACAATTACACCACGACGTGAAGACGGTAAGCCGTACGTACGCATGTATGGTGACATGTTATTCAAAGGGTCGATAGAATACTGAATATGGTTGTACCATATTTATAATAATATTACAGTATATAGGAGATAATTGATTCATTATTTTAGAATGGGAATAACAAATAAATAAGAAGTTGAAGAAGAAATGAATTTGAAAAAGGTTGGTGAAAACATTACCTCTTCTTCGGGTTCTTCCTTTTGATTTGATCAAAAGGGATCCTTAGGTTGGATTTATGATCAAAATAAGGCCTCTAGGTTGTAGTGAGGGAAGTTGAGAGAGTATTTGGGCAGGGTTTGGCAGAAACAAAAGGCTTTGAAGGTGTGAAGTAATGAGAAGGGGGAGTGCCCTTTTATAAGAGGGGTGAGGGGCACCTTTGGAAAAGTTAGAAATATTAATTTATAATAAATTCATATTCGGTTTCTAATGGCTCCAAAGTTGATTATTCAAAGGTTAAGGTGGGGATAGGTCGAAAAACATTTAACCAATAGAATTTAGACAGGTTTGGGTTACTATATTAACCTTATCTTTTAGTTTTAACTCTTAGTTAATTAGTTTGACATTTACCATGTCACTTTGTATTTTTATATTATATAGTTAATAAAATTACTATATACATCCAAGAGACCCCCAAGTGGTCCATTAATGATACACCTATCATGATATAAGTCTCTTGGCCGAACCTTAGATTTTTATGAATTTAATATCAATTAATAATATAATATTTGTTTTAAAAACTCTTTTATGTCAATTTTGACACTATTCAATAGTTGATTTTTGTGAAACTCATAACAGAATGATTAATTCGAAAAACGTCAATTAAATCAATTATAATATGACATATTAACCTATAAAATTAGTGTAATTCAATAAAAGTCTCAAATTATATTTAATTTGGTATTTATAATATCAATTATTTTAATTTTTCACTATTATGGTAATTACTGCATCATCATTGTGTCATAAATAAATTAAATTATTTAATGTCTAAAAATTATAAATAAAATATAATTATGTAGGAAATATTTTTATCTTTCTAATGAATATTTACAATCGAATTTATCTTTTCTATAACACTATATTAAAAATGTTTTAGTAAATAAACTTTGATTTTAACTCTTTTAACTCTTCTTTGAATTAAATAATAATAAATGTCCTAATCTAATCCAAGTGGACCTAAATGATAATATTTTATTCCTAAGGCTGTTTTTGGTCGAGATAAACTTGTCCAATAGAATTAGGACATGTGTTAGGGTAATATTAATATCATTTTTACCCTTATTACCCTATTTACTTTTAACCGTGGTAAATAAAAGTAAAAAGTTACTATTCACCAAAAATTATTTTCATCTCATTGAACCACATTTTACTTCTTGATATTAACCATGTCTCTCGGATTTTCAAAATTCCATTCACAAAAGCGGTAAAATTAAGTTTTATGAAAAATTCATTTTTTTTTAACTACCACTTAGTAGTTTCACTATTCATCAAAAATTGAAGTTTTTCAGAACAATGCCAAACTTTCACCCTAAGCTATAATTGATATTCCAAATTCAAAAATGATATCTATTTTACAAAATTCCAAAAATATAAGTTTCATTAATTAATTTTATAATTAATTCTCACTGTCACAACAAATAGCGTGTTTTTAAGAAACAATATATATCCAAAGATTGACAATTGTTTAGGTCCAATTTCGAAGTGAAATTAATTCTAATGATACTATTGGATAAAATTGTAAAAATATATTCTAATTATACTTTAAAACCACTAAAATTCATAATTTATCACCATTAATTGTTTTGATTAAAAAAGTTGTTTTTAATTAAAATTTAGTAATTTTCACTATTCATCAAAATATTAAAGTTATCCGAAATGTACCAAAATTTCACCCTAGGCTAATTTTGATATTCCGAATCCAATAATGAAGTCCATTTTGAGAGATAGAATTTATAAAATTTTAAAAAGTAGGTATTAGTATTCATAACGGCTAGTTTGGTAAGTCATGGTGCGCTTTAACTCGGTGTTGCGTGTAGTGCAAGTTATTGAATTATTTTGAAGAAATAACACACTATGTAATCTTGGGGTGTTAAATTCTCCCCTCCTTCAATAAATTGCGTCCTCACAATTTGAAATTGTTATTCGAAAATAAAAGGTTGAAAATAAAAAATATCTTTGTGGGAAAACCCACATCGGAAATTGGGTTACTAAAATTTAGTCTTAATACGAGGAAAAGAGAAATGAAAGGGTCACAACCAAATTATGATCTCGATTAGGAGAACATTGGTGGAAATTAGAGACATATAATTAGAGGAAAACGTAAATATTTATAGGTAGTGATTGAGGTCATCAATCACAAACATGTGTAAAATTGAGGTCCTTAAATTCATCAATCTATGATGATTTGAAATACCATCGGTTCAACAAAACATAGGGTATTAGGATAACACATTTTTGGTTTTAGGATTCCTTAAATAAAGTATAAGAATTAATTTCTTCATAGAATAAGAGAATAAGAAAAATATATTCTTGACAAGTAGAGTTCCATCCTTTAACTAATTTCTACCACAAACTCATCTTTCACTCTAAAAGATAATAGAACGTAAAAAAAATTCTATTTATCCTATTCGAATAGGGTTAAAAAAATGAATTTATAATTCATCTACCATATATTTAAAAAAAACTACATTATTTAATCCCGGACATCACGTGGGTCAGTGGTAGGTGATACACCCTTGTCGCCCTTCGGTTGTGGGTTCAAGTCTCGCGGCCTTGCCGGACGCGACGGGTTGCCACCCGACCTCCGGGTTGTCCTTTTATGGCAATCCAAAATAATCCAAACTAGAACTATCCAAAATACTTCAGTCCAAAATTTATAAGGAAGGTAAACACAATAAAGATCCTTTTTCCCGCGTAATAACATGTGAACACCATCATCACGTATTCTTTTAAAACACTGCAATATCCCGAATTACCATAAAACCTTATTGATTACATTCATGATCCCTTATTCCTTAAAGAATAATAGATATACTCCTTCAATCCAAAAATGTTTTAAACCCCAACAATGATGGAATATAAAAATCATTAATCAGTTTCAAGGTAGTCAAGAATATCCAATATAATTTATCCAAATCAATCACGTATTATTCCAAAATCACTACCTCGGTATCAGAACTATATTATGGTTTATCATTCTCTCAACCATATATTTTCGAAAAATTTATCCTGCTATTGAGTCACTTTTCTTTGTTCCACACAATCTCAAGTCCTTAATGAAATAGCACTGCAGTACAATCCTTATATACTCCATAATTATTATAACAAGTACATTGTTGATACAACACTCAAATGACATAATAAACATAAGAACTCTAATCATTCCTCTTAATCTGTGGTAGTATCATAACTTGATTATTATCCAATAGCATCATTTGCGTCATAGTCTGATGACTGGGACATAGGTTCGCGTAGTGTCCAAACTCCTTGAAAATGAAGCATTGTACATTTGAAACCATTTTCTTACCCTTGTAGTCACGTACTTTATACTCTTTTTCCTCCACACTTATAAAAAACTCCCATTCATTTCAAGTAAGTTCCAAGGTGTTTCTTCCCACAGTTATCACATATGGGAAAATTCTTCTTTTCCCTTTTCCCTTTATCCATCTTTCTCTCTTCCATCCTTTTCTTCTCTTGCTTCTCTTCAAAGCCATAGGACTCAGTAAACTCTTTACTTATCTTATCAACACATGATATTATTTATTCATATGATGATAATACATAGGAGACTATTTCCCTTCTAAATGACGTCTTAGTACCATGAAAGATACAATCCTTCTTACTCTTTGGATCATACGTATTACTGGAGTTTACATTCCTTCTACTGGGCGCCATTTCTAAACAATAGCATAAACTAGGTCAGTTTATGAATTGAAATAAATAATTCCTAATGAAAATTGAACAGTTTATGGATATAATACATAATCATAAAAAAATGTTTTCTTTGAGTAAGTATATACTCATGAGCCCTTCATAATGGTTTGTAAATAAAATGAGAATTATCCTAAGCATATCCCCCAGGAGTGTCGTAACCAAGAGTGCAGCAAGGCCCATTGTCGTGCACCAGTTCCCATTCGAGTCTAGTTCAAAGCGGTGTTTTCGGGTTTTACCCCTAGGTACATATGTGCCAGAGCCGCCTCTACCTGCTTGTATCCAGACAAGGATGTATTTCTCGGAAAACTCACAAAATCTCTACAATACCAAAATTCTAGGAAGTTCTTCTATACTAATCCTCAAAGTCTATCTTAGGGCTATGTGCTCTAATCCGAGTTTATCTAAATCTAGTTTCCAAGGTTATTTCTAAACTTCCTCTGATACCAACTGTAACACCCCGACCCCAGTTACCCAGAGTCGGTGCATTATTTTAATACATTGGCATGATTACAAGGAATCAAGTCCCAAAGGACTGATTAGTTTAGTAGACTTGGAAAATAGATTACATACATGAATGTTACATTACACTTCATAACATACAAAACAACATAAATAATCCTTTATGAATGCCATTATTCCCTTGTCTTAACCCTTCTTATCAATCACAATATACTTCTTGGAATCTTGGGAAAAAATAAAACATAGAAAAGGGGTGAGCTCAAATGCTCCGTAAGGGTAATAAATACAGCGAAAACTTTCATAAATAAGCATAAACATTTAAGGCAATGTATAACTAAAACAAAAGCCTTTTAAACTTGAACTTCAACATAGTATGGAAAAATAAAATGAAATAATTCCATTTACTTATTCACATGGATATTCTACTAATCGAATAATCACATGCAATATCAATAACCACTTTCATAATGATGGAATGCATAATGCCAGACTATCAAAACCACATAGCCAAGGCCTCGTGCCAAGACTACAAATAAGATTTTGCCAAGGCCTTGTGCCAAGACACTAGTTTGTCTCATGAGACCTACCGATGCATCGAGGAGCTATAGCGGGCTCCACCTGTCACTTACTAAGTCCAATGCATTCCCATATGAAAAGGTTTAAACATAACATAAACATTCATATTAAAACTAGCATACGAAATGTCAATACTTTCTCCATAAACCATGAATGGTATAAAAATAACACATCCATAATAAAACATATCACAAAACCTTCAATACAATACAAAAGTTGTGTATCATAATAAATCAACTTCAAATAAGCTCAAAATCCATCAAAGGATGTTGACATAGATGAAAATCAAAACTATTTGAGAGAAATATCTATTTTCTCGAAATCATTGAAAAGTCACACATTTGTAAAGGAAGTAATTGAAAAGAGATTTTTGAATCAAAGTGTCCCATACCACTTTGAAACTTTTGAAAAGAAATATCATTTCAAAAAATTCATGTCTATATAAATAAATCCTTAAAATCATTTTGAAAACATGGACATTAATTAAAAAGATTTAGAAATATAAATCTTTAGAACAATTAAAATTATGATCTTGATAAAGAGTACCTTTCACAAATTCTTAAAATATTCATTTTGAAATCATTTAAAAGTCACATAATTATAAAATAAAACATTTACTTTGAAAATATTCTTATAAGCTTCTAAGGGAATATTTGACGATTTTATAATGGCGGTAAATATCCGCACCCACCGTATAAGTTAAAAAAAGACATTCTTACCTTAAATTTGTCGAAAAGGTTAAAAGTGACTTGTTTGGAAAATGACGGAAAGATTCCTTTCAAAACACATAAGGGTATAAATGACTTTAACCCATTGTCTAGTAAAAATTAAAAATGTTTTTAAATACATTTTTAAGGAATATGGATGTGGATGATAAAGAGATCCCAGTAGATAATTGCGTATAAACAACCTCGGATAATGAAGAGATTGTGAAATAAACCCTTACCATTTTGGTAACTTACGAAAAGTACAACCCATGAAAGAGGTATCATACAATGAATATGTAAATACACATAAATTAAAGTGTATTACACAAAGAATATAATTATGGGAAGTACATACACCACACAAAATGTAATAGTGGCAATATGGCATGAATCTCACGAGAATAAGGAGTGAGATGAAAACCCCTTACCTTGTATTTTTCCTTGGTTGGGGGTAGGTTAACCTCCTATATAATAGTGAAATAATTTTTATTAAATTATTCAATAATCATATACATTAATATGATATCATATATGATCTTTTAACATTGCTTTGTTAATAATATCTTAGAATTATCGTCGTTTCAGGTGTTAACTTACTCGTTTTGTTTTATATGTTTTGTTACGTAAGCCATATTTGTCATGGATAGGTTGTATATTATTCATATCCATAATTATATCAAGTCCTTAAACATTATTTTTAAATCATCAAATGATAATTATACTTGAATGGATACGATAGAGAATGAATCTCATCGCGTTCGTGGAGACGGTAGTCCGTACGTACGCACGAGCGACAATATCATTCTTTTGATATTAAAATAATATATAATTGGATGTTATATCATATATAAAGAATAATTATCATGTTATATTTATTATTTACATGAATTACACATCATTATTATACCCATCCAAATAATAATTTATTGAATAACAATTACACCACGACGTGGAGACGGTAAGTCGTACGTACGCACATATGGTGACATGTTATTCAAAGGATGGATAGAATACTGAATATGGTTGTACCATATTTATAATAATATTACAGTCTATAGGAGATACTGGATTAATTATTTTAGAATGGGAATAACAAAGAAAGAAGAAGTTGAAGAAGAAATGAATTTGAAAAAGGGTGGTGAAAACATTACCTCTTCTTCGGGTTCTTCCTTTTGATTTGATCAAAAGGGCTCCTTAGGTTGGATTTATGATCAAACTAAGGCCTCTAGGTTGTAGTGAGGGAAGTTGAGAGAGTATTTGGTCAGGGTTTGGACGAACCAAAAGGCTTTGAAGGTGTGAAGTAATGAGAAGGGGGAGTGCCCTTTTATAAGAGGGGTGATGGGCACCTTTGGAAAAGCTAGAAATATTAATTTATAATAAATTCATATTTGGTTTATAATGGCTCCAAAGTTTATTATTCAAACTTTAAGGTGAGGATAGGTCGAAAAAAATTCAACCAATAGAATTTAGACAGGTTTGGGTTACTATATTAACCTTATCTTTTAGTTTTAACTCTTAGTTAATTAGTTTGACATTTACCATGTCACTTTGTATTTTTATATTATATAGTTAATAAACTTACTATATACATCCAAGCAAACCCCAGTGGTCCATTAATGATACAAATATCATGATATAAGTCTCTTGGTCTAACCTTATATTTTTAGGAATTTAATATCAATTAATAATATAATATTTGTTTTAAAAACTCTTTTATGTCAATTTTGACACTATTCAATAGTTGATTTTTTTGAATCTCATAACAGAACGATTACTTTGCAAAAAGTCAATTAAATCAATCCTAATATGACATATTAACCAATAAAATTAGTGTAATCCAATAAAAGTCTCAAATTATATTTATTTTGGTACTTATAATATCAATTATTTTAATTTTTCACTATTATGGTAATTACTGCATCATCATTGTGTCATAAATAAATTAAATTATTTAATGTCTAAAAATTATAAATAAAATATCATTATGTAGGAAATATTTTTATCTTTCTAATTAATATTTACAATCGAATTTATATTATGTATAACACTATATTAAAAATGTTTTAGTAAATAAACTTTGATTTTAACTCTTTTAACTCTTCTTTGAATTAAATAATAATAAATGTCCTAATCTAATCCAAGTGGACCTAAATGATAATATTTTCTTCCTAAGGTTGTTTTTGGTCGAGATAAACTTTTCTAATAGAATTAGGACATGTGTTAGGGTAATATTAATATCATTTTTACCCTTAATTACCCTATTTACTTTTAACCGTGGTAAATAAAAGTAAAAAGTTACTATTTACCAAAAATTATTTTCATCTCATTGAACCACATTTTACTTCTTGATATTAACCATGTCTCTCGGATTTTCGAAATTACATTCACAGAAGCGGTAAAATTAAGTTTTATGAAAAATTCAGTTTTTTTTTAACTACGACTTAGTAGTTTCATTATTCATCAAAAATTGAAGTTTTTCAGAACAATGCCAAAATTTCACCCTAAGCTATAATTGATATTCCAAATTCAAAAATGATATCTATTTTACAAAATTCCAAACATATAAGTTTCATTAATTAATTTTATAATTAATTCTCGTTGTCACAACAAATAGCGCGTTTTTAAGAAACAATATATATCAAAAGATTGACAATTGTTTAGGTCCAATTTCGAAGTGAAATTAATTCTAATGAACACCATTGGATAAAATGGTAAAAATATATTCTAATTATACTTTAAAACCACTCAAATTAATAATTTATCACAATTAATTATTTTTATTAAAAAAGTTGTTTTTAATTAAAATTTAGTAATTTTCACTATTCATCAAAATATTAAAGTTATCCGAAATGTACCAAAATTTCACCCTAGGCTAATTTTGATATTATTAATCCAATAATGAAGTCCATTTTGAGAGATAGAATTTATAAAATTTTAAAAAGTAGGTATTACTATTCATAACGGCTAGTTTGGTAAGTCATGGTTCGCTTTAACTCGGTGTTGCGTGTAGTGCAAGTTATTGAATTATTTTGAAGAAATAACACACTATGTAATCTTGGGGTGTTACAAAAACCCATGTAGTTCATTGATTTTATTGGGGATGATCCTCAGGTATATGCCCTTATATGAGGGGTATTCATTTATGATGCCTAATGAGGTGTTCGTTCACATCTTCTTAAGCCCACGTGAGTTATGCTTGATGTGAGAAATTAGGGGAACGGATAATCAGCCCCATGGAATATATGTATGGAACTTGTGTATTGGGACAGTCCTTGGGATGTTTGGTATAAATATTGGTCCATGAGAAGGCATCCTACATATCCTGAGTATGGAAAGAATCAAAGTTGTTGTAGTTCAATTTATATCGAGGCATACACACTGAGGCTGCCCTGTACCATTTTGGGGGTTTATAGTGCTGATGATATGACTATTGCAAATCTCTAATCCCACGTGAGTCATGATCATTTGTGATAAACAAGGGATAACAAGTAATCAATGTCATTGCTCTGAAAAAGGGACTTATATGACGATCCCTTCATGGATGATCAATATGGAGCTCGAACCTCGGGGATAGGTGGCCTACACACCCTAAATATGTAAAGAATGGGAGTCTTCATAGTTCCCTTGATGTCGGGGTTCACACACTGAATCTGCCCTATACCATTGTCCTCTTGTTTGGAGGGTGTCATATGACCAAGCTAACATGTCCTTAGAGCCATCCCGTGACCTGGACTGACATATATGGAGGGTTTTGCATGACCCATTTGACATGTCCTAGGAGCCATCGCGTGACCTAGCCTGACACATATGTAGGTTGTCGCAAGAGTCGATGAGATACAGTCCAAAGGATGTCACATATCTTACCTGATAGTTCTATGAGACATTACAAGGCCAGGGCGATATGTTTAGAGGGCGTCATGAGTCTCAATTGACTTGACCATAGGGTGCTGCGAGAGCCTGGTTGTCATGACCAAATGATTTCTTGAGACTCGACAGACATGATAAAACACTATAATATGAGTCAGGCGGTGTGTCTGGAGGACGTCACAAGTCCTAGGTGATGGAACCAGAGGGTTCACAAGATCAAATTTTCATCTACAGGTGAATCGTGTGATTTGTTCTGAATCATATGGAGTATTTCGCGTGTCCTAGATGTCATGTCGAAGGAATGCTGTGAGATCTAGGCGACATGTCCTGGTGATGTCGCATTTCCTTAAATGAAACCCATGGAGCGCATGGGGGGTGGTGAGCATGTCCTCCTCTTAAGCCTTCTACCTTTGATCTTGGTTTTAACCCTTGTATTGTAAATGCCTTAGTATTGTTCAGTGTCAGTTTGTCTTGAGTCTCATGTGATCTAATAGGCTTGTGGGATGTTCTTCGCATAACCTACCCGAGATCCTTCGTGTGATCTATGAATAATCACATGAAGTGCTTTATGCCTAGCGCATGACTACTCCGGGTGCCCGCCGGTGTATTACCTGATGGAAGGCTGGCTGGTCGTGTGATAGGTTGCTCTGAGAAATGCACTTCAATGATTGGGACTTTGCCGCTTGAGAGTTCACTTCACATAGTAGTCGGTCCATTTTTTTTCAGGGTGGGGGATTTATAGGCCTCACCACCCCGAATACTCATCAGTTTGTGTGGCATATCTGGCGCGATCCCAGGCTAGAGTCAGCAGAGGGGCTTGGTGCCACGCAGTTTCGTGAGTCTCCGTCATGGACTACTCCGAGCATGTCGCCAAATTTTCAATGATTGTGATTCTCTTCCCTTATCAAATTATTACTAATTATTGGAGACTTGTTTGATCATGCAGATGTGTCTAAGGACTTTCATGCTGTCACATTGACATGCTGAAGAACCTTCACAATATCCAGGTACCTGTTGGGAGGCATCCATGAGATGCTTGATGACTTGTCTTGGAGTCTCGCGAGACAAGGATGGTCTATATGGGGGTCTTGTGGGACCACACAAGGGGTTCACTGGGCGCGTCACATGCCTTTTAGCGACCACGAGTACCTCCCACCTCCCTTTGTATCTCCTTTGTTTTATGCGACAAAGGTTGGGAGTCATGCTAGATTGCATGAGTGCTATTGAGGATATTTCTTCTGTTTTTCGACGATGCATCGTGTGACAAATAAGGGTCTCATGGTATGTTAGCATTTCGTTGGAAAAATCTGTTCATTTATCCTTAGGGCGCCGTGGAGTTGTCTGGATATACTTGAGGACTCCTGTTCGGCGAGGATGACAAGCCAAAGGACTTTCGTGAGATGTGGTGGACATGTTGCTAAGTTCTTGCAGTGTCTCGTGGATTGTTTGGGGCACATCACACATCCTTCAGTGACTGCGAACCCTTGTCACCTCCTGCCTTTTATCTCCTCTGTTTTATGTGACAAAGGTTTGGGAGGTCTTGCACGAGCAATGTTTAGGGTTTTTAATCAAATTTTCGATGATATCTCACTTGACCAATATGGGTCATACAAGATGTGTGTAAGCATGCCATGGATAGGTTTATTCTTCTATCCTCCAAGCACCGAAGGGGTTGTCTGGACATACTTGAGGACTTTTGTGCGGTGAAATTAACAATCCTGAGGACTTTCATGAGGTGACGCGGGTGAGTCAACGTAGAATCATGGTGTCTTTCAGGGCACGTCGTATGTCCTTCACTGACCATGAACACCTCCCGCCTCCTCCTCTTTATCTCATTTGTTTTATTCTATAATGGTTGGGGGGTCATGGGAGTTTTCCTAGATATCACCAAGGGATTTTATTCATCATATAACCGAGTAATCAGTTATTTAATCTCCTATCAGGTGGAGACAGGGTGATGATATGTGCCCAGTTCCATGTTTTCATGACCGAACATATACACAAGGTGCATCACCTCTCCGCATGTCAGGGTACGGGGTGCGGTATCATTTTGCAAGACTGGTTATGCGCTTCCTTGGGTGCTTCACATGAAATAGAGCATGCAGTCCTGCGTGCACGTGAGCTGCTTCGCGTAACCCTTATGTGGGGTTGCGCAAGCCCATTCGTATAACCTTTTGTGGGTTCGCGATGCTCTGTTTTGCATAGAAAACAAGTGCTCTTCCTTCAGAAGGGCAGCGGGTTCGCAGGATATGTTAGGCGATGCCATCAGTGGCTTCTTCGGGTGAGTGCAAGAATGTTCTTCACGTGACCACTTTGGCATAACCCTTATGGGGTTCGTGATGCCCTGCAATTCAGGGAGAATGAGAGCTCTGCCGCAGGAGTGGCACCCGCTTCACACTCATGATCTACCATTTGTATTTATAGAAAAATCCCCGCACTACCTTCGCGTAGTCACATGATCCACGTATGGAGTTTTATTCATGTGCTACGATTTTTCCTCATGCACAGGTTATATCGGAAACTCGGTATTTTGCCTATGCACTGTATATATGCGCATGCTCTGTTTTTATTGAGGACCGCATATTTCCATCACCATATTAATCATAGGCAATTCTTCTCCATGGTTGTTCTTCTGGATGAAGAAGGTGAAGCAGAAGATAGATACTCTTGGAGTGCTCATGATATCTTCATGCCTGCAGACTTCACATAGTATGTGTATGAGATCATCATCTCCTTCGTGATCTCATGGCCTGCCTTTCATCTATCAACAAAGCTTGCGAAAGCGTATACCACAACAGGGGATTCATGCGTGCGCTGCAAATCTTCCACAGGCACCATGGTCAGTTTATGTGCTGTAGTCACCACAAAAATGAGATATCCATAACAAGCATTTCATGTTATACTCATCACATTATAATCTTATCCATGGACCATGATAGCGGCATTGCATGTCTACACATATGTGTGTATGTATCCCTGTTTTTCAAATGAAATTACGATAGAAATATAGAGTTGATAGCTTTCTTAGGTATTTTAGATCTAAGAAAATCTATTAATAGAACGCGGATATTCAAGTATGAAATAAATAGCGGAGTCGTAACTTCCTTTAAGAACATGAGTGATTTTCTGTGATAAAAAATAGTTCTTTGAATCCATCATAACAAGCTTTGAATCAGTCGTAAACGAGCCTTTATTAGATCTTTAATTCTGTCAAGACCGTTGCAGAAATCTCAGAAAAAATCACGAATTTAAATCTCCAACATTGAATAGTCAAATGCAGGGTTCCTTCATAAAATGACAAAAATATCAAACGTAGAGTTCAACTATGCAACATTCATTCTCCGAATGTAAGGCTGATCATAAAAGTACAGTTGATGAACCATACGTTTGTTTCTCAAATGTAGGGTTTCTTAACCACACTTTCTTTTGTTAACAAATGCTAGGTTCCATCCGAACGTAAGGTTCTTTGACTATAATTTTCTGATAATGTAGGGTTGATGATCCATATGAACTATTCTGGACATATGGTTTATTCATTAATCATTGTTCCAAGCGTAGAGTTTGTTCCATACGTTACGTTTATCAACATAGTGTATCGACAATATTTCCAGAAAACATAAAAACGTGTTCCAAACGCTTTGACAAATATTTCTTGTGAAATAAAAGTTTGAATATAATTCTAGAATAAAGATTACAATGAATATTAATTTCCTGAAATACACTTAAACTAATATCATCAGTAAAAAAATAGTATTTTTGAGCATCAAAATCAATAATATTTATAGAGTATTGGTGATACAATACATGCCCGAAATCATCGTCTTCCTTGCTGATGATAGTAGCACGTTTTTCAAGTTTTTCAAGCTTCTTCTCCTCACCTAATCATGGCTAATAGAAATCTAGCATCTTTCCACTTCTAAGAAATACAACCTTTTCCTCCTCTCTTGGACGTGTCTCGGTATTACCAAGCAAATTACCCAGTAATCGATTTGATAGGGTCTTTGTTATTTGGTCCACTTGGTGCTCAAGGTTGCGCAGAGAATCCCTTTGGGTTTCATTTCAATCTATGAGGTTGTCATAATCAGATACGATTTTTCATGAAAGTGTTGAGTGTGTTCTCAAGATTGGATTCAAGAGGTTGGGCTTGTTTTGGTAGTCTTAGCGAAGCTTTTTGATACTGTTGTTGCTGAGTTGGTGGAAATTATTGAGCTCTAGAAAAAGGATATTGTGGAAATTGTGACTACGACTGAGGAGATAAAATCTGAGGTGGGTACCCAGGTGGTACCTGATTCATTGGTGTTACTTGTCCACTCCTCTACTGATAGTAACCTTGGTTAGGTTATTGCGGCTACTGAGTCGATCTCTACTGAAAATATTGTTGTTGATATGGACGAGGCTAATGAAACTGTTGGTTTTATTGATTATAATTTGCATAATTACAATCTTGGCTTAGAGGATCCTTTATTCCCACCCTGAAGTCTTGGTATGGGGGCAGACCTCTTCATATTTCACAAGATTGTATCTCTATAACAATGGAGGGAGGTGGTGATGGTGGTGTAGGTAGCTAGAAATTTTCAAGTTTTTTTGCTAGGGTTTCAACCTAAGATGCTAGGCAGGTATTCTCCTCCACCTAATAGATTATGTTCTAGGGAGGTCCTTTATCACTTTGCTATAGAATGGAATTATGATAAATCTCATCTAAAAATGCTCTGTCAAATTAAGGTGTGCATAGTATGAGCCCACCGTCAGCAGTGGTGTCTACAATTGTGTGAGTAGCGGGTTAGAGTCCCTGGTAGAAGGTTTGTAATTGTAGCCACACATCGAGTACGTGATGTGGTCATTTTCTGGTGAGCTTCTTTAAATGGTCTTAAGGCTTCCCAAGGTGATTCTCCATCCACCTGGTTGAAGTTTTGGATTTCATTCCTTAGGTTCTAGGTTCAGATCAGTGGGAAGTATTTATTTAGAAATTTATTTTCTAAATCATCCCATTTCATGATGGACTTAGAAGCTTAACTTTTAAGATAATCCTTGGCTTAGTTACGCAAGGATAATGGGAAGACTCACAGTCTGATGAATTCAAATGATACATTGCGAAAGGTGTCAAAAACCTCTAGGAAATTGGAAATGTGATCATGGGGGTCTTCAATTTGAAGTACACTAAATTTACCCATGTTCTGGATCATATGGATGAGCCCAGGTTTGATCTTGAATGAGTGTGACTGAATAGGTGGTCACACAATGCTAGGCACAACACCACTAATGGACGACAAGATGTAATCCATGATGGTGAGTTCCTGTAGCGCTGTTCTCACTTCTTAAAGTTTAGGTGGCACATACTGGTGGTTTTGTCGGTGTGGACACATGATTGTTATATTCATCCATAGCGAATCATTGGCACGAAGCTAAAAATCTATCGATCTTGGGATCTAAAAAAATAAGTTATTGAGGATCAAGGCTCTTTGAACGAGTCAATGGTCCCTAATGATTGCACTAGGGTGAAGAAAACAGTAGACATAGGTTCTGGTCCATGAGAAAAATTATAAAAAGAAAAGAAAAAAAGGGGAATGAAAAAATAAGTGGGGGTGAGGTAATCCAAGGTTCGTATCAAAGGTTGTTACGCCTAAGCATAGTTGTCCCTGGAAATGACACCAAAATTTTACCATCCCACATGACGTCATTGATTATGCACGAGCGTTGATCAGATTATAATTTATATTTCCCAAACTACACTCACTACGAAAAAATGGGTTTTTGTGACGGGGTATTTGCGACGGGGAAAGATCTCATCGCAAAAAGTCCTTTAGGAGGGACTTTTGTGATGAGGAGTTCTTCCCGTCACAAATAGTTATTTGCAACGGGGAGACGGTTCCCATCGCAAAAGGTTTGGCACGAGTTGCGCGTCTCATCGTGGGAATGGTATTTGCGACGGGCGTAAGCGCCCGTCGCAAATACCCGATGGAGTTTTTTTAGTATTTGCGACGTGATCTATCTCTCGTCGCAAATAGTATGTCAGAATTTTGGTATTTGTGACGGATCTCATCGCAAATACCTTTTTAACCACCACCGCTAATTTACAGGGGGTAGTATTTGCGGCGGGTCCCATCGCAAATAAGCCCGCCACAACTTATCTTACTTATATATACCTCTATCTATTTTCTCACCATTTCACTCCTTTCTCTACTCTTATCTCTCTACTTATATTTTCTCTTTCAAAATTGTTATAAGTTAAAAGTGTTAAATCGAAACAATATTCATGGCGTAAATCCTCCGAAAGATTCAGCTTGAATGTTTTTATCTATTTCTTTTATTTTTTAGTTAATTTATTTTATTTGATATTAATTATAATTATTTTCAATTAGCTGCAATTAAATTAAATTAGAATTAGATCGTTTTATTTTGCATTATTTTTTTACAAATACGTGTGATTAGTATTAATTAGTATTAATAAATAGTTATATTAATTATTATTAATTAGTTTTCATTAGTATTAATTAGAAAAATTATTAATAATTATTAATAATTAGTTATAATTAGTAATAGTTAGCGATAATTACTAAAAATTAGCTTTAATAAGTAATAAATTGAAATAAATATTTATAAATAACAATAAATAGTAATAATTAGATGTAAATAGTAATAATTAGAAGTAAAAAGTAATAAATAGAAGTAAATAGTAATAATTAGTAATAATTAGTAATAATTAGAAATAATTAGTAATAATTAGGAATAATTAGTAACAATTACGATTAATTAGCAATAATTAGGATTAATTAGTAATAATTAGGATTAATTAGTAAAAATTAGGATTAATTAGTAATAATTAGGATTAATTAGTAATAATTAGGATTAATTAGTAATAATTAGGATTAATTAGTTATAATTATGATTAATTAGGACTAATTAGGACTAATTAGGAATAATTAGGAATAATTAGGAATAATTAAAAATAATTTGGAATAATTAGGAATAATTAGTAATATTTAGTAATATTTATTAATGAATTGTAATAATTAGGAATAAATAGTAATAATTAGGAATAATTAGTAATAAATAGGAATAATTAGAAATAATTAGTAATAATTTGTAATAATTTGTAAAAAATTTGTAATAATTGGGAATAATTACTAATAATTAGGAATAATAAGAAATAATTAGGAATAATCAGTGATAATTAGAAATAATTAGAAATAATTAGGAATAATTAGTAATAATTAGTAATAATTTGTAATAATTAGGATTAATTAGTAATAGTTAGGATTAATTAGAATTAATTAGAAAAAATTTGTAATAATTAGGAGTAATTATAATTAATTAGTAATAATTAGTATTAATTAGAAATAATTAGGAAAAATTGGTAATAATTAAGAAAAATGAGGAAAAAATAATAATAATTACTAATAATTAGGAATAATTTGTAATAATTAGGAATAATTAGTAATAATTAGCAATAAATATGATTAATTAGTAATAATTAGAAATAAATAGTAATAAATAGTAATAATTAGGAATATTAAGTAATCATTAGTAATAATTAGTAATAATTAGGATTAATTATTAATAATTAGGAAAAAATAGTGATAATTAGGAATAAATAGTAATAATTAGGAATAATCAGTAATAATTACTAATAAATAGTAATAATTAAGAATAATTTGTAATAATTAGGAATAATTAGGAATAATTAGGAATAATTAGCAATAATTAGCAATAATTAGTATTAAAAAGTAATAATTAGTGATAAATAGTAATAATTAGGAATAAATAGTAATAATTAGTATAAATAGTAATAAATAGTAATAATTAGTAATAATTTGTAATAATTAGTAATAATTAGGATTAATTAGTGATAATTAGTGATAATTAGTATCAATTAGTAATAATTTGTAGTAATTAGGATTAATTAGCAATAATTAGTAATAATTAGGATTAATTAGTAATAATTAGTAATTTGTAATAATTAGTAATAATTAGGATTAATTAGTAATAATTCGTAATAATTTGTAATAATAAGTAATATTTAGTAATAATTTGGATTAATTAGGAATAATTAGAAATAATTTGGAAAAATTAGGTATAATTAGGAATAATTAGGAATAATTAGTAATAATTAAAAATAATTAGTAATAATTAGTAATAATTAGGATTAATTTGTAATAATTAGGATAAATGAGTAATAATTAGGGATAATTAGTAATAATTATGATTAATTAGGAGTAACTAGGATTAATTAGGAGTAATTAGGATTAATTTGGAGTAATTAGAAATAATTAGAAGTAATTAGGAATAATTAGGAGTAATTATGAATTGTTAGGAGTAATTTGGAATTATTAGGAATAATTTGTAATAATTAGTAATAATTTGTAATAATTAGGAGTAATTAGGAATAATTAGTAATAATTAGGAATAATTAGGGATAAATAGTAATAATTTGGAATAAATAGTAATAATTAGAAATAATGAGGAATAATTAGTAATAATTAGTAATAATTAGTAATAATTGTTAATAATTAGGAATAATTAGGAATAATTAGGATTAGTTAGGAATAATAGGTTTAATTAGTAATAATTAGGATTATTTAGTAATAATTACGATTGATTAGTAATAATTAGGACTAATTTGTAATAATTAAGATTAATTAGTAATAATTTGGATTAATTAGTAATAATTATGTTTAATTAGTAATAATTAGCAATAATTAGTAATAATGAGTAATAATGAGTAATAATTAGTAATAATTAGTAATAATTAGAAATAATTAGGAATAATTAGTAATAATTTATAATAATTATGATTAATTAGTAAATAATAATAATTAGAAGTAAATAGTTATAATTTGAAGTAAATAGTATTAATTAGTATTAAATAGTATTAATCATGAGTAAATAGTAATAATTAGGAGTAATTAGTTATAATTAGCAGTAAGTAGTAATAATTAGGAATAATTAGTAATAATTAGTAATAATTAGTAATAATTATTAATAAATAGTAATAAATAGTAATAAATAGTAATAATTAGTAATAAATAGTTATAATTAGGATTAATTAGTAATAATTAGGGTTAATTAATAGTAATTCACAATAATTAGCAATAATTCACAACAATTAGCAATAATTCGCAATAATTCGCTATAAATTGGTATAATTTCCAGTGGATTGGCGGAATTCCTTTTTCTTGACTGTCCATATCCTTGCAAATTTCTCTCGCTGAAATCACTATGAAAAATCTTCTCCAATGTACGAATGTTCATTTTCGTATTCACGAGAATTGATATGAGTACATCAGAGAAGATTTTTCATACTGATTTCAATGAGAGAAAGTTGGAAGGAGATGCGAAGTCGGGAAAAAGAGGCTCTTTTTCCTAACAAATCACATTCTTACAACTTTCTATGATTGAAATCACTATGAAAAATCCACTCTGATGTTCAAATATCCATTTTTTATATGCATGAGAATGGAGATCAGCGTAGCGAGGCCTCCCTAATCTCTATTATCATGCATATGAAAAATGGATATTCCTATGTTAGAGTAGATTTTTCACAGTGATTTAAGATAGAGAAGGTTTCAAGGAGATGATCCGTTAGGCAAAAGAGCCACCGCCAATCTGCTAGAAATTGTTCCTCTAAAAATTAGTGGTAATTAGTATAAATTAGCTATAATTACCAATAATTAGAGGTAATTAATATAAATTATTATAAATTAGCACAGTTTAGTATAATTTAAAAAAAAATACTATAAATAATTATGAAATTATAGAAATTATTATAAATTGCTAGAAAAGTGAATTTAAATTTCTTATCTTTTTTGGATAGTGTTTGTCTTATATCAAATTATTCAAAAAAAACATATTAATTTATATTTTTTAGAGAAATATGGAACATGGAATATGACAATAATCATTATTAGATGATCACGATTGGATAAATTAGCACAGGAATCCAAGCATTGTTAGTTTAAATCCCGTATATATTGAGGGAGTTAAAGCTTTCTTATCATTTACATCATCAAAAATAGAATTTTTTAAAAGGGAAAATTAAATGTCCTCATAAAAAATGTTATCTAAGGACATTTGACACATTTGAAAATGTTGGAGGTCATCTATTGAATTTTGGTTTTCAACCAGATTATATTTTTTGGTATTAACATAGTGAACGCAGTTCGAGAGAAGATACTAGTAATTTGGTTTCGGAGCCATCACAGTTTTAAAATTTAGTACATGATGTAGTAGGTTTGTCTTTTCATCAAAATGAAACTCAGGATGATATCGATTTAACTCCTAAGTTGAAACCATCTCAATTTTATAAGTTGTTGAGGTCTGTTGAGGAAGCCTTATATCCTGGATGCAAGATAAAAAAATTTGAAGCAATTAAAAAATTTATCGCTATTAAATCATAAAATGGAATGTCAAATAGATTTTTTGATAAGATATTCTCTTTGGTTAAAACACTATTACTTGAAGGAAATGTGTTGCCTAAAAATTTCTATGAGAGCAAGAAGCTGGTTCATAATTTGGGTCTTAGTTATCAAAAGATTCAAGCACGTTCAAATGATTTTATCTTATATTATGATGAAAATAAATCGTTGGAAAGTTCTCCCACATGTGGAAAATCGAGGTATAAAGAGGCTCAACTAGGAAAGTCTGGATTGATTTTTGTAAAACAGTTGATATATTTCCCACTTAAATCTAGATTACAATGTTTATTTATGTCTCAAAACACAACAACATTGATTTCATGGCCCAAAACCAATATTTCAATCGGTAAAAGATTAAATCATCCCTCTAATGATGATTTATGGAAACATCTTGAAAAAGTGCATCTGTATTTTGCTTTAGAATCTTGAAACATGTGATTGGGCATTTATACTAACGATTTATATCAATTTGGTTCTAACTGTAGTCAATATTCTTGTTGTCCTATCTTTCTAACTCTCTATAATTTAGCTCCTTGGATATTGATGAAGGTTCCATACATATTTTTGACCTTATTAATTTTGGGGCATCTAAAAAAGAATATTTATTTTTATTTGAAGAATTTGATTGATGAGTTAAATTCATTATAGAGTAATGATGATGGTACACATGATGTTACTATAAAATAGAATTTATTACTAAAATCTACCTTGATGTGAACAATTAGTGACTTCCCAACATATGGAATGTTATCTGGTAGGAGTACACTTGGTCCAAAATCATGTCCGTACTGTATGAGAGACAATAAAGCATTTATACTCATTAATGGAAAAAAACCTTGTTTTCTCAACTGTCATCACAGATTCCTTCCAACCAATCATCCTTTTGGGAGGAAAAAATATCATTTCAAAAAAGGTGTAATTGAAAGAGATGAACCTCCAATAATGATATTAGTATAAAGGTAAAATCAATTGTCTCTTCATTACCTCTCATCACATTTGGACCAACAACAAACCAACTGAAAATTGATGGCTTTGGGAAAGAACATAATTGGATAAAATGAAGCATTTTTTGGATATGCAAAATTGGTACGATTTGTTGGTCCATCACATGTTGGATGTCATTTATATTGAGAAGAATTATTTTTATAATTTATTTCATACAGTTTTGGATACATCGGGTAAGACCAAAGATAATGTAAAGGCATGATTAGATCTTTCCCACATTTGTAGGCGACCAGAACTTGAACTATTTTAAAATATCAGATAAAAAAAGTTAATGAATCCAAAAGCATCTTATACACCATCCAAATAAAATCGATTATTATTTTGTCATAGGATTACAGATTTTAGGCTTCCATATGGTTATGCTTCTAATTTGGGAAAATGTGTTAGAAATGGTCATATTACCAGATTAAAAAGACATGACTTTCATGTTATAATGGAAATACTTCTACTGATTGGATTAAGTTTTTATTGAATTATATGATTTTAGATTAGATAACAAACATATCATATTTTTTATAGGACATTTGTGTGGAGAAAATAGACTACAATGCACTAAGAAGACTGTAAGATGATGTTTTTTTAATTTTATGTAAACTGGAAAAAACATTCACATTGGATTTATTTGAATCAATGAAACATTTGATATTACATTTTCCACATGAAAAAAATGTAGAGGTCCGGTATAGTTCTGATGGATGTACCCATTTAAGAAATGCATGTAGAAATTGAAGAAAAAAGTACATAACAAATCATCAGTTGAAGACTTAATTACAGAAGCTTATTTGCAAGAGGAAATTTCTTTTTTTTAATCTCATTATTTTGAATCTAAATATCTGTCCAAACAAAACAGCATGGGTCATAATGAGAGAAATGTTGGTGATGAAATTAACAATCAATTATCAATTTTTAATCAGCCTGAACTTGGATTCGGTGGAGTTCATGAATGATGGATTTCAGATGATGAACATCACATAGATCATACATATGTTCTACTCAACTGTGAAGAAAAGAAACCATTTGTACTATGAGTGATCCTTTCACTTATTCTATAATCTTTGTTATAGTAAATTAATATTATTTTATTTGTAGGTTATATGATAATCATATTAATAAATAGCTTCCACAAATTACAATAGTTATTCTTGAATAACATCAGAAAAATATTTTTTCCTACTGGTTTCAAAAACTAGTAACATAAATTATTTAGGGTTTAACATATAAAATCAATTTATCACTTATTATATTTATATTTATTTTAAAAAAAATTCAATTATCTCAACATGATGATAAAATTGATAATCGATTTTGTGTCTTGAGTAACCCACCATCTAAAATGGGTAAATCTTATAATGTATATATCGTGAATGGTTTTCGATTTCATACACATGCATACAAGGAATAAAAAAACAATGAATAGTGGTGTGTGCTTGAGAGGATCTCATAATAATCTAAAGTTAAATTTTATGGAATGATGGAAGAAATTATTAAATTATGTTATCTGGGATAGAATTATATAAAAATGTTTAAATGTTAGAGGTTGGATATTGAGAGAGGCTTGTGTGTTCATTCGACCCATGGAATCATTGATATTAAATTTAAAAGTCTTATTGTAGTAAATGAACCATTTTTATTGGCTCATTAGGCACATAAAATTTATTATATTAATTATGATTCTACTTCAAAAGAGTTGCGTGATTGGTGGAGCATAATAAAAATTAAATCTTGGGAAAATTAGTTTACTCAAAGTGAATGTGGTTTCGCTAAAGTGCAAGGAATTGAAATATTTCAAGAGACTACTCCAAATCCATCTTTTTCATCAAGAGACAAAAATATCGATGAAGACACCCAAAAATTAAGGTTCGATGGTGACAATGATTTTAATGAAGTTAAAAATGAATTTAAAATGAAAAGAAATGAGGAAACTGAAACTTATATGAAAATTGATGATGTTGAGGAGGAATATGAAGGCATTGACCTCATCAGATCTGAAGATGAGGATACATATGAAGATTGACACATTTAAATTTTAGTTATAATCATATATAATATATATCTATATATAATAGTTGTTTTTAACTATTTGTTAACAAAAACCACTTTGTGTTTCAGATGGACAGAGATCTGTTTCGTTAGTTGCAGGAGATAGATCTACCTTTGGACGATCAGGATGTTGGATCATCTAACCCCCAGAATACTGGTAGTTCAAGGAGGACTCAGAGAGGGCGTGGTCTTGCCCGATTGATGAATCCTGACCCTATCCCAGTGGGACGTCTACATCTTAGCTTTGATCCATGCATGCAGAGGTATGTTTACTTGTGTATTTTAGTTAGTTTTTATTAATTTATTTATATACTAATTGTTTGATTATTTTTTCTTTTTTTTTTCATATATTTTTTCTCATATAGTTTTTGGAGTAGGGAGCGTTATATTGAACAATTATTTTTCTAAAGCATGGGTCACATGGGATGCGATTCCCGTTGATATTCAGCACTGTATGTTTGATCGTTGGATGGTATGTAAATAAATAATATTTATTTTGAAATTTATTTTATTAATAACTTGTTATTATAATTTATTTGTAGGGTTTATGAAATCCTACCGATGAGAGCCTTTATGTCATTATCTGTAAGGCATGGGATGGGTTTATTCATGAGGGTTGTTGTCATTTTTTTCACAATTTGAGAAGGAAAATAATGAATAAAGCATGAGTGATAAAGTTTGATGAGCCTTTTCATGCCCACCGACCTGATTACATTTCATCTTAGGTTTGGAATGGATTATGTTCACATTGTTTGGGTGAAAGTTTTCAGAGGATATCATCAGTAGGTCAATAGAACCGGGGGAGATAGGAGGTTACACATCAATCCAGTATTTATACATTCAGTACACACAAGGAACATATGGTAAGTACTTTTTTTAAATAATTTATATAACTTTAAATGTAATGGTTAATTTTATTTTCAAATAGGCAGTCGAATAGCCTGTTGTTATAAAATTCTACATTTATAGGAGGATTTACAATGATCCGGTCACTGGAGAGATTAGAGGTGATCATCAACGTCAGATTGTGGTGAGTATAATTTATTTTTGAGTTTTAAAATTAACTGCAAATAATATTTTAACTATTTTAATTTTAAATTATAATTGAAGGAGTCATATGAGGCTGCAACGTCTCAATCACAGATTGGGACTTAGGTTGAGACCAAGGGTTAGACTAGTGCCCACCGATTTAATGAGGTATCATAGATGCAGACAAACCATTATGCCTTCGAGAAAGACTGAGTTATTGGTATGAGCTCTCAACTAACGCCTGAGAGTTATTATGGTACTGATGTGATGTCAACATCCATC
Source organism: Viscum album (assembly GCA_963277665.1). Classification (NCBI taxonomy): domain Eukaryota; kingdom Viridiplantae; phylum Streptophyta; class Magnoliopsida; order Santalales; family Viscaceae; genus Viscum; species Viscum album. Next base: position 169,504,286 of record OY728119.1, on the reverse strand, counting down.
ACGAGAAGAGCTCGTGGGGAGCCATCATCATTTTTTACACAATATTAGAAGTAGCTGCGAGCTCAGAGTGAGGTCATAAAGAGTGCGTAGGGAGCAGTAGGAGATGCATCAATGACAGCAGCAGGAGACGCACCAATGACAACAATAGTTATAGGAAGAGCTCTAACGAAAGCATCAATAATAGGAGGAGGAGATGTGTCGATAGTAGTATCAGCATCACGAGAAGATAGAGTACATGTGACATATGACTCGTGGTTTAGGGATGAAGTTCCCTCCACCATCTCTTGTAGCTCCTCCAGAGAACCCCCTCCAAGTGATTTTTTTATGATAAAACATTTGAATGCAATTTTTTTGTAATATTAACTATTTACTTTTCTATATAGTGTGTTTTTTATATTATTGTGAATATTTAATTTTTTATTTTTTATTTAATTTATTATTATTTATTATTTGTTTAATTTTTTTTATCATTATATTATTTTATTTAATTTTTTAATTTTTTTTTAATTTTTTTTATTTTTATATTTTTACAAATATTGATGTTTTTATTATTTTATAATGTTTTATTATTTTACTAATATTAATATTATTATTTCATTTATAATAATATTAATAATATTATTATATTAATAATAATAATAATAATAATATTTTATTATTTTACTAATATTAATATTATTATTTTACTAATATTAATATTAATAATATTATTTTATTATTATTTTATTAATATTATTTTATTAATAATAATATTATTATTATTATTATTTTCCAATATTATTTTATTATTATTTTCTAATATTATATTATTTTTATTAATAATATCATTTTATTCATCTTTATTATTTTTTATTTTTTTAAGATATTTGCAATGGACCTTTTGCGACAGGGGGTCCCCGTTGCAAATAGTATTTGTGATGGCCCATTGTAAATACTTTTTTTAAATAATCTTGGGAAAAATATTTGCGACAATACCTTTTTGCGATGTGGTCCCCCATCAAAAATGCATTTTTTAGTTAATATCGGGGAAACTATTTGCGACGGGTCCACGCCCCATCGCAAATAGTTTGTTTTTGCGACGAACCATCGCAAAAAAAGTTTTTCACGACGCCCTTTTCTGTAATGGGCTATTTGCAACGGGGTCCCATCGCAAATTGTAAGATCCCAGCTTTTGGAAAGTTACGTTTTGTTGTGTTTTGGGTTGAACCCTTGCTTTTGGGACTATAAAAGGTTTCTTTAAAGTGTGAGAGGCCTTGGGGGTGTTCCGGGGGCTCGGGGCACGGAAGAACAAAATTCTGGGCAAAGCAGACCAAGGCACACGACCTTCGCACGGTCATCCAAACCATGCGGCCTGCCCAGGTGAAACTGTGCGAGCCTCCCTCCTCTGGATAGAAGCAAACACACGGTTTGCGCACGGTTTGCCAAACCGTGCAGCTAAACCGTGTGACTCTTCCTCCTCCGGCAGTGGCATGTGCACGGTTTGCTCACGGTTTTCCAAACCGTGCGGACAAACCGTCCGACCACTTGAAGTTGGGAAAAATTACAGGTTTTCCACTCCGGGCTTTTAAACCCCACTCGGGATTTTCCTCCTCTCCTCCCCTCTCAACCCTAGCGACGAACTTGGCCAACCCAAGCTTCCCAAGGGTGGTTCTCCTTCGATTCTTGTCCGTTTAGAGCACCGTTGGTTACGGATCGAAGCTCCGGGTAAGGCTAATCCCATCCTTGCTTCTCTTTTGGTTTAGGGTTTGTATCTTCTCTCCCTCTTGTTCCGAAGCTCTAAAACCCTATCTTTTGGGTGAGTTTTAGGTTGAATCTCCAAAGGTTGGTCGGATCGAGGTCTAAGGACTCGTTTGAGAGTGCGTTCAACTGCGGTTTCAAGGTAGGTGCTCTACAAGTGATATCCCATTGTTATTTGGGTATTTGTGCATGTTTAGTTGTGTTCTTGCTTTCCTTTGGTTATGTTTGGATAACCTCAGCATGTTTGGTAATAATGGCGTTTAAAATGGAAAATGGGAACCCTCACAATCCCCGTGGGATGTGTTGGGATGGACTTGACCTAACTTAGGACCATCCAAGGGATGTGCCGGCTTTTCCCTGGTTTCGGGATTGTTATTAAACAAGTGTCCTTATTGTAGTAAATTGTAGAGACCTTGATGAACACGCTGGCATGATTGGTTGAACTTGGAATAGAGGTTAGGTGATGCAACTAGACTTGGCAATAACCTAGGGGTTATTTGAAATGGAATGAATGGTTGATTCATGATAATGATGAATGGGTTAAATGGGTTAATGTGTAAACTGATTTAAGACCATAACGGGATAGGTTATGGGTCTAATGTTCAATGCTTAGTGAGATAGGCATAACACATGGGAATTGGGTAAATGGTTAAATGATGTGAAATGGTAATGTGTTAATGGGTTAAGGCATGTTGTGGATTCCCATGTGGGTTGTTGTAAATAGTGTTTGCCGAAGGGAAATGGTTGGATGGTTGATGGTTACTTATATATAAGCATGTGCACATGGATTTCTAGAGTGGGGTATGACATGAGGATCTACACCCACGGGTCGAGTGAAGACTGAGGTTCTAAACTCCACCCTAAATGCATGGGTTAAGAAAGGGGACTGAGGGTCTATTCTCCTAACGGTTGCATCCACCCGGACTGAGGCTTCGAGGTGAGGTTATGGTTGCTATGAGGGGTTAGTCCTAGTGAGATAGGATAACGATGTGTTTACCCTCTTGCATGTGATTGTTGGCCTTAGACCCATGTAACATAATGTATGTGTTTAACCCATGGAAATGTGGAGAAATGGTAGGTGATGATAATTGGTAATAAATGAACGGTAATGGAATGGAAATGGCTTGGCTCTGAACTTGTTAATGGCACCTTAATTAATTACCTGGCAATTATCATTCATATTCCTTTTGCATGCACTATCTATTTATACTAGATATTTTGTATACACTGTTGGTGGTGGCCTACTGAGTTATACTCTCACCTTGCTCGGGCCACCGTTGGGTACCCGAGCAGACTTCATGTTTGTAGGTCAGGAGAAGGGCAAGGGTCCTTGCTAGATAGTTGAGTGGACATGGGTAGCACTTGGCGGAGGATCCGGACTTGGAGTCGGGGCCATTTTGGGGATTTGGGTAGTTGTCTTTATTTTGGACTTTGCTCACTTTTTCACTTGTAGTATGACATGACATATTTACTATTGGAAATGTTTGTTATACATGTTCCATGTTGTTGGTTATTGTTTCTGCTATTTGGTTTATTCTGTTGTGGATTACTCTAATAAAAAGGGGGTATAGTCTCCCCACATGACTACATATACCCCTGCTACTAGTCGGCAGCCTTTGGTGTACGGGGAGGTGCGCTTTAGGTCATGTAACTACCCAACTCGGAGCACTAGTTTAGTGGATTTCATGTCGGGGACGTTACAAAGTGGTATCAGAGGAGATCTTACTTCTCCTTCTCTGAGGTCTTGTTATTTGGGATTGGTAGCCAAGGGTTAAGAGGTGTCAGGCCTTGGTAATGAGCTCATGCTTGGGAGTAGCTAACCCAGGTACGAGGGAAAACCCAAGTCACCCTAGGTGGGAATTTTTATTCTTGGCCGTGTGTTGTTACAGTTGATGATATTTCACCATTGGGTGATGCACATGTGGTTTGATGTGACTGTTTCATGATATTTGGCTTGTGGCCTTAACGACATGAGGATTTGCATTCATGCATCATTTTTAGGCACCTAGGGAGATAGGTGACATGCATTGTGTTAGGCACACGCATGGGGTGGGTGTGTGTGGCAGGAAAGTAGGGTGCATCATGTATCTCATGAAACCAAGAAATAATGAGAATAATGAAATAAAACAAGTGGGTAAAGGATGTTAAATGGAGTAATAAGGTTTGAAACAAGTTGGAAAATGTTGTTGGGTAAGTATATAAAAAGTGGGTTGTTGTAGCTAGTAATGTTATTTTGATGGAGTCATGAAAGTTTATGGTATGCGTGCTAAATCTCGTGCTTGGCATTGTAGAGAAAAGCCACCACGATGTCGGTTACCAGTTGGGAAATGGGAGGATGTTGCTGAGAACACTCCTCTAGTAGAGGGGCAAGAAAATGTGGCGATCAATGAAGGTAGAGAAGACTAGTTCCGGGAGAACTTGGCTCACCATATGCAGATGATGGATCGGGACCCAGGGCGGGTTGCACCGAGTATGTTTGAGTTGACTAGGGAGTTCCAGCTGCAGCACCCTCCGACCTTCACCGGAGAGGGTGGGCCAGAAGCAGCGGAGTTCTGGTTAGAGTCTGTCCAGACAATACTGGACCATCTAGAGACCCCTGTTGAAAAGAGAGTAAAGGTTGCCACCTATATGCTGCGAGGTCAGGCGAGGCGTTGGTGGGACATTCAGGCTCAAATCGAGCAGGCTGAGGGAATGTCGTGGAAGGTTTTTTAGGAAAAGTTTCTGGAGAATTTCTACCCAGATACCTTGAGATAGGAGTGGGATGCAGATTTTATGAGCCTGACTCAGGGATCGCTATCGGTGATGGACTATGCTAGTCACTTCACTGATTTGAGACACTTTGTCCCAGTGTTAGTAGGCGATGAGGCAGTAGTGGCAAGGTGTTTCCAGGATGGGATGAGACATGAGATCCGGTATCAAGTAAACATCTTCCGCTTAAAGCGGTTTGCAGAGGTAGTAGATCAGGTGCTGATCTCAGAAGGAAACCCGAAGGGAGCTTCGGGTAGTGGGCTTGTGGTTCCAGCAAGACAGACGAGCGGTGAAATTACCGAAGGTCTAAAGCGACGCCATGAGAGCTCACCACATGGTGGAAGTGTGAAAAGTGGCTAGAAGAGAGGGTACGCCTCTCAGAGTGGTAACCAGGTGTTTTGTTATTAGTGCGGCAGGCCGGGGCACATGCATGGTCAATGTCCTCGACCTCCATTTGAGTGCCGTTTGTGCAGCTGGATAAGACATGTGCAGAAGTTCTGCAAGAAACCTCAGCAGGTGGGCGAGTATGATGGTGGAAGGCAGGTACCAGATACGGGAAGGGGATCAGTTGCCCCGTATCAGGCAGGCAGTTGGAGCTCCACGGGTCGTACTGGCAGGGGTGGTGGACATGGAACTCCATGGAAAGATCGCTCACGCCAACAGGGTAGTGTAGCACAGAGTGCTTAGGCTAGAGCCTAGGGTAGAGGGGCATGTCAGCTTCAGGCAGTTCAGTTTGCGCCTGGTAATGGTGAGGCTGGACCATCAGCTGTTCGAGGTATGATCCTTGTGGCTTCTACTTTTTCTAGTGTGTTGTTTGACACAGGTGCCACACACTCTTTTGTCTCTGCTCAACTTGTGGTAGCGCTGGGTTTACCTGTGGAGGGGGTGTGTGGGGTGATATCAATTGACACTCCGTTGGGGGTGCAGGTTGAGGATATCAAGAAATTCAAGGGGTGTTCCTTGGAAGTCGGTGTGTATCATTTTCTGTGGGACTTGTTCGTTCTCAAGATGTCAGATTTTGACCTAATCTTGGGAATGGATTGGTTGGTGTTGTATCGGGCACACATATACTGTTACCATCGTAGAGTATCGTTCAGGTCGCTTGGGGGTGACACTTATGCCCACCGTGGCGAATGGGATATTCGATTAGGTCGTGCAGGATCGTTTGGTCAGCGGCTGAGTGGACTCACTGCTCAAATGGAATGTCTCATGCTTGATGATGATGAGGGAGGAGAGCAATGTAATTTCTCTTCTATGGTGGATCGGTTTCATGACGTGTTTCCTAAGGATTTCTCGTGGTTACCCCCTGAGAGGGATGTTGAGTTCACGATTGAGTTTCTACTGGGAGTGGAGCCAGTATCTATTCCACCATACCATATGGCACCGGCAGAACTCCAGGAACTGAAGGTTTAGCTTGAGGATTTGGAGCGTAAGAGGTTTATCCGCCCTAGTACGTCTCCTTGGTAATCTCCCGTGCTTTTTGAAAAGAAGGCCGATGGGTCATTAAGGCTGTGTGTTGACTATCGAAAGTTGAATCAAATGATGGTGAAAAATCGGTACCCTCTTCCTAGAATTGATGACCTGTTTGATCAGTTGAGGGGTGCTTCGGTGTTTTCTAAGATTTATATGAGGTTGGGTTATCACCAGTTGAGGGTGAGTTCTTCCAACATACCACAGACATCTTTCTGGAGTCGGTACGGGTTGTTTGAGTTTGTGGTAATTCCTTTCGACATGACCAATGCACCGACAGTGTTTATGGCTTTGATGAACTGAATCTTTCATCCCTATCTAGATTGGTTTGTGGTTGTCTTTGTTGACGACATCTTAGTGTACTCGAAAACTCACAATGATCATGCCCAACATCTTGACATCATCTTGGGTATGCTAAGAGAGCATCAGCTATATTCCAAGCTATCAAAGTGTCAATTCTGGATAGGTAAAGTTCATTTTCTGGGTCACATCATCTCAGAGGAAGGTGTGTCAGTGGATCCAGAGAAAGTGCAGGCAGTGGTATCTTGGGAGCAGCCCAAGAGTGTTTCTGATGTTTGGAGTTTTCTGGGTTTGGTCGGGTATTACCGAAGGTTCATTCAGGATTTCTCTCACTTGGCAGCACCACTCTCAGGCTTGACCAAGAGAGGGATCGAGTTCAAATGGTCTGAGTCTTGTGAGAATGCCTTCCAAGAGCTGAAGAAGCAGCTGGCGACCGCACCTATCTTGATCTTACCTGAGATGGGTAAGAAGTACATCCTATTTTGTGATGCATATGGAATCGGACTTGGGGCTGTGTTGATGCAAGATGAGTGGGTGGTGGCTTACGTGTCAAGGAAGTTGAGACACCATGAGAGGAATTATCCTACTCATGACCTTGAGTTGGCTGTAGTAGTGTACGCCTTGAAGTGCTGGAGGCACTATCTGTTGGGGGAGCGGTTTACCGACCATAAGAGTTTAAAGTAAATATTCTCATAGCAGGATCTGAATCTTCGGCAGCGAATATGGGTTGAATATCTTCAGTCTTTTGACTTTGAGTTGGTGTACATGCCCGGAAAGGGAAATAGTGTTGTTGATTCTCTGAGTAAGAAGGTTCAGAATCAGGTGGTTTAGGAGTCTAGAACTGAGTGGAGGGTGATGGATTTGTTTGCAGAAATGCACCTGGAGGTGCAGGAGGAGAATGGTCAGGACAATCTTGCTTCCTTATTGATGGAGTCGACGCTTTTGATTCAGGTTAAGGAAGGTCTGCTTGAAGATACTGAGTGTTTGAACATGAAGGAAAGGCTTAAAGGTGGGGAGATACCTTCTGGCTGGGCCGTCAGTGTGGACGGTGTTGTTCGTGTTTGTGAACGTGTGGTTGTGCCAAAGGGTGTGCAAGAAGAGTTGACGCGAGAATTCCATCCATCAAAGTGGGCAGTGCATCCTGGTTTGACCAAGATGTACCGTGATCTCCGAAGGCAGTTTTGGTGTCCTGGAATGAAGAAGGAGGTTACGGGCTTTGTGGCACTGTGTCTTACTTGTCAGTAGGTGAAGGCCGAGCATCAACGCCCAGGTGGTTTGTTACATCTATTTCCCATCCCGGAATGGAAGTGGGATGATGTAACAATGTATTTTGTCATGGTTATTCCGAGGACGCCGCGGAAAAATGATGCAATATGGGTGGTTGTGGATCAGTTAACAAAAGTGGCTCATTTCTTACTGATTCAGGATACCTTTACAGTCGATCAGTTGGGTGAGTTGCATGTTCGGGAGATAGTGCGGTTGCATGGGGTGTCGTGGACCATAGTTTCGGACCTAGATCCATGTTTCACGTTGTGTTTCTGGCAAGGGTTGTAGAAGGCGCTTGGTACGCAGGTGTTTTTGAGTACGGCTTTCCACCCGCAGACGAACGAGCAGTCGGAACGCACGATCCAAGTGTTGGAAGACATGTTAAGAGATTGTGTCTTAGACTTAGGTGGTTCTTGGGAGAGACACCTATCATTGGTTGAGTTTGCCTACAACAATAGTTTTCAGGCTACGATTCAGATGGCACCGTTTGAGTCACTTTACGGGAGGCCTTGTAGATCTCCGTTGTGTTGGTTAGAGGCCGGTGAATCTGAGTTGTTGGGACCAAGTCTCATGTAGGAGACTTCAGAGGGAGTTAAGTTGATCAGGAAGCAGATGGATACGGCTCAGAGTAGGCAGAAGTCGTATGCAGATCGACGGCGTAGACCTCTTGAGTTTGGGGTGGCTGATAAAGTGTTCCTTCAGGTGTCTCCAAGGTTGGGTCACCGTTGGATTCGGAATCAGGGAAAGTTGGAGGCCAGGTATGTGGGACCTTTTGAGATTGTGGAGAGGATCGGACTAGTGGCTTATCGATTGGCTCTTCCACAACTTTATGGTGGGATGCATGATGTGTTTCATGTGTCGCATATTCGATGGTATCACCCTGACCCATCTCACGTGGTTGGTATTGAGGATGTGGAGCTTGAGGCTGATGCGTCCTTTGAGGAGCATCTGGTTCATTTGGTGGATCGTAGTGAAAAGGTCCTGCGAGGCAAGGTTGTGCCACTAGTGCGAGTACTATGGTAGCATGGGAAAGTTAAGGAAGAAACTTGGGAGTGGGAATCGGATATACGGGCTCAGTGTCCCAAACTATTCTCCTCGGTGGATCAATAAGGTTTGGAACCTCGGCTCGAGGATGAGCCATTATAAGGTGGGGAGGTTGTAAGATCCTGGATTTCGGAAAGGTACGTTTTGTTGTGTTTTGGGTTAAACCCTTGATTTTGGGACGTTAAAAGGTTTATTTAAAGTGTGAGAGGCCTTGGGGGTGTTCTGGGGGCTCGGGGCACGGAAGAAGGGAAGTCTGGGAAAAGCAGACCAAGGTGCACGGCCTGCGCATGGTCAGCCAAACTGTGCGACCTACCCAGGTGAAACCGTGCGACCCTCCCTCCTCTAGAAAGAAGCGAACGCATGGTTTGCACACAGTTTTCCAAACCATGTGGATAAACAGTGTGACTCTTCCTCCTCCAGGCAGTGGCATGCGCACGGTTTTCCAAACCGTGTGGACAAACCGTGCGGCCACTTAAAGTTGGGAAAAATTACAAGTTTGCCACTCCGGGATTTTAAACCCCACTCGAGATTTTCCTCCTCTCCTCCCCTCTCAACCCTAGCGGAGAACTTGGCCGAACCAAGCTTCACAAGGGTGGTTCTCCTTCGATTCTTGGCCATTTAGAGCTCTATTTGTTGCGGATCGAAGCTCCAGGTAAGGCTAATCCCATCCTTGCTTCTCTTTTGGTTTAGGGTTTGTATCTTCTATCCCTCTTGTTCTGAAGCTCTAAAACCCTATCTTTTGGGTGAAGCTCCAAAGTTTGGTCGGATCGAGGTGTAAGGACTCTTTTGAGAGTGCGTTCAACCACAGTTTCAAGGTAGGTGGTCTACAAGTGATATCCCATAGTTATTTGGGTATTTGTGCATGTTTAGTTGTTTTCTTGCTTTCCTTTGGTTATGTTTGGATAACCTTGGCATGTTTGGTAATAATGGTGTTTAAAATGGAAAATAGGAACCCTCACGATCCCCGTGGGATGTGTTGGGATGGACTTGACCTAATTTAGGGCCATCCAAGGGATGTGCCGGCTTTTCCCAGGTTTCGGGATTGTTATTAAACAAGTGGCCTTGTTGTAGTAAATTGTAGAGCCCTTGATGAACACGTTGGCATGATTGGTTGAACTTGGAATAGAGGTTATGTAATGCACCTAGACTTGGCAATAATCTAGGGGTTATTTGAAATGGAATGAATGGTTGATTCATGAAAATGATGAACAGGTTACATGGGTTAATGTGTAAACTGATTTAAGACCATAACATGATAGGTTATGGGTCTAATGTTCAATGCTTAGTGAGATAGGCATAACACATGGGAATTGGGTAAATGGTTAAATGATGTGAAATGGTAATGTGTTAATTGGTTAAGGCATGTTGTGTATTCCCATGTGGGTTATTGTAAATAGTGTTTGTCAAAGGGCAATGGTTGGATGGTTGATGGTTACTTATATATAATCATGTGCACATGGCTTCGTAGAGTAGGGTATGACATGAGGATCTATTCCCATGGGTCGAGTGAAGACTGAGGTTCTAAACTCCACCCTAAATGCATGGGTTTGGAAAGGGGACTGAGGGTCTATTCTCCTAACAGTTGCATCCACCCAGACTGAGGATTCGAGGTGAGGTTATGGTTGCTATGAGGGGTTCGTCCTAGTGAGATAGGATAACGATGTGTTTACCCTCTTGCATGTGATTGTTGGCCTTAGACCCATGTAACATAATGTATGTGTTTAACCCATGGAAATGTGGCGAAATGGTTGGTGATGATAATTAGTAATAAATGAATGGTAATGGAATGGCAATGGCTTGGCTTTGAACTTGTTAATGGCACCTTAATTAATTACTTCAAAATTATCATTTATATTCCTTTTGCATGTACTATCTATTTATACTGGATATTTTGTAGACACCATTGGTGGTGGCCTACTAAGTTGTACTCACACCCTGCTCAGGCCGCCGTTGGGTACCCGAGCAGACTTTATGTTTGTAGGTCAAGAGAAGGGAAAGGGTCCTTTCTAGATAGTTGAGTGGACATGGGTAGCACTTGGTGGAGGATCCGGACTTGGAGTCGGGACCATTTTGGGGATTTTGGTAGTTGTCCTTATTTTGGTCTTTTCTCACTTTTGTACTTGTAGCATGACATGACATATTTATTATTGGAAATGTTTTTTATACATGTTCCATGTTGTTGGTTATTGTTTCCACTATTTGGTTTATTCTGTTGTGTCTTACTCTGATAAAAAGTGGGTATAGTCTCCCCACTTGACTACATAGACCCCTGCAGCTAGTCGGCAGCCTTTAGCATACGAGGAGGTGCACTTAAGGTCATGTAACTACCCAGATCGGAGCACTGGTTTAGTGGCTTCCGTGTCGGGGACATTACACAAATAGTCCAATTTTCAGTAGTGACTCAGAAACTAAGGCGTAATAAAGTGGATGTCCGAGGGTTGAACCCACAAAGACAACTTATAGTTAAGAAACCTAGCAGGAAGAACCTTTTTGGAAGTATTTATCATGAATTCCCTTTGGTTTTTGGTTTTCTAATAACTTAGTAGCTTGGGATTTAATCATATAAAAAAAGGGATAAGGGTAAATTTCATGGATTTGGGAAAAGATAATCCCAAATATTGCTTGAGATAAACCTATGGATTAGGCTACAAAGTAGTGAAAAGGTCCCCAATTAGTCTTGGTCCAACCAATTGGATCAACCTAAACTAATAACTAATCCTTGGTCTAGAGATATTCAACAAACTAAGTTCAATAAGATTATCTTATAACCAGAAAGAATCATAGGTTATTGGTCCTAACCTACTCAACTCCAATTTGTTCGTGGTCATTCATTTTTCACCTCTGATGGTCAGGGTAGTTGTAAAATAATGAGATTAAAAAATTATTTTAAACCTAATTACTATCTATAGAGTTACCAAGTTTTTATTTAGATATTCATTAGGTTCAAAGAAACCCCTAATCTTGACCCCTAACCCTAAGCAGATTAGTCACACACAATAATATTAAATTAAAGTAGGTAAATATGAAACATGCTTGACATAATGAATGAATTATTTAAATATTGTGAATCCATAATTGAAATCATATAAGAGAAATAAAATACTAACTTGAATGAAGAAACAATGAAGAACACAATAATGGACGAAGTTGAATGACCAATGAAATTAGATTCAAGAGCTGGTACAACAATGTATAAAGAATGTGTCTTGGAATCGAAAGAAGAAAAAAGGAATGCTTAAACAATAAAATAAAGTAATAGAAACAAACAATAATGAAAAAGATAAATAAAAAGAGAAGAAAAAGATTAAGGAAGTCATGCATCCTAGCTCTCTACTGCGTATCAGGGTTGCTGGATATTTATAGACCCTGATAGGTCCACGATGTGTAACTGATTCACATCATGGAAATTATTTAAATGATTTCTACCTCAAGGATTTCATAATGTGTAATTGATTTTCACTCCATGTACTTTATATCCTCAAATTTCTATGAAGATATTGAATATTTGGATTTTATGACTTGCATATTTGGTGGAAATTAGGTTTTGAACTTTGCACGTCATGTATTGAGTCCACATTGTGTATCTTCATCAAGTTTGAAATTTGAGACTTTCATGACATGTAATATGGATTCAAATCATGTTCTTGGTTCACGATTTGTACTTTAGGTTCACAGTTTGGCCTTTGGCCGGAAGGTACTCTGCTCAAGTAGTACACATCGTGTAATTCAGATTCATGATGTGTAATGACGATTTTTCAGATTTTTCAGTATGTACTCCCTCGATTCTTGAATTACTATTCCTTGAAAAAACAAACCAAAACCCAAAATATTATTAAATAAATCATGATAAAATATTAAATAATATCATCCAACATATATATATAAATTCATATTATCAATTTGGTACATTAGTGCGACCACATATCACATGTATTAATTAATAGTTAGACTTTTAAGGGACAACTTTAAGAAAAACTACCTTATACCTATAAACAGTCACTCATTGAAAACCAAAATTTGGCTTGAGATCAAATGGTGGAAAATTAAGAAGTATACAAACACCTAGAACTAGGGAACAATTATATATAAACATTATAAGATCTCTTTATATTAAAAGAAATCAAGAAATATTAAAGATAAAGTGATAAACTTACCTTAAGTTCCCAATGGAAATGAACGATGATCAATTCCACTATGAATCAAGAGTGAAATTACCCAAAATTTGTAAATAAGGAATAAATATAATTTAGGAGGTCCAAATTCATGTGAAATAGGGGAAAAGAGGGATAAAAAATCTTAAACCGAGTAGGGACAAAAATTAAAATTTAATCATTTTAAAAGGGCTACTAGGCCTCACAATGACTGTCTCCATGGTGTGAATCTTGTTGTGGTCCAGGATGAAATGCCATAGGAAGACCAGCCTCAATGTGGTCTTCCACTTCCAAGGAAAAATACATGGGATAGACATTTTTTCCTTCCCATTTCTCATAATGGGGCCTCCCATCTGAAATGACTAGCAGGCAGGAACCACAATGTATCTAGTCCCTGTTTCACTCCTTGATGCCTCGGTCATGCATGCCACCACCATGCCCCTCCAAACACCTAGACAAGGAATTCTGGGTCAGATATTTCGCTTCAATAACCCACATTTTCACTACTAATACCTCTACAACATGGTGCTCACCGTGGCCTAGAAAAAATGTCACAGTCTCTATTGGTTCCGAGCGTAGTGGAAGCACCAGTGGTGGGTGACATACTAAAATTTATTTTAATATTGAGTTTCCCAAAACCCTAAATAAGGATCTTTAATGTCAAATTTATAATAAATTATTTTATATTGGAATAAATGAATACCTTGGATTAATATCTTTCTTCGATGTGGATGTTGATCATCCGAAAATACCCTTTCAGATTGCCTTCATTTCACTGTGAGGATCCAATGATATAATCTATCTAGCGATGAGCCACATGTGCTCCTTTGATTTCCAATTAATGAAAATTGATCTATAATTTCTAGCATGGAGAATCAATTATCTATCATTTTTTGTGTGCTGATTTCTCATCCTTCGGTCTTGAAGGAATCACTCTTACATTTCTCATTCTTGATAGGGAGAGAGAGGGAGTAATCGAGAGATAATTCATTGTGCACAACAATTATCTAGTTTTTATTTTGTATTTCACACACAATAGACATAATGGTTTATTTACAGTTCTTTGGTTTAGTTTAAAATAATTAGTTAATTTCATATCATCCCTTAAATAATATAATAATCCTTAATAAACTCTATACTACATAATAATAATACTATTATCATTTTTGTGGTGTAAAACAACTTATTCAATACAAAAATATTATTTAACTAACTTGTTAATTAATATTTGTCACCAGACACGGTCTTGTTCTGTTCGAACTCCTTTAGAATTTATCAAACACCTGAATAAATATATAATTTAAATATTTAATTCATCAATAAATATTTAATATTGATAAAACATGAATAAAATTATTCTTCGGTCTTGATAATAATATTTATTCAATTAATTAAAATCAAATAGAATTTAATCTAGATCATTAGAAACACTTAATGTGTGACCCTCTAGGATTATTTCTTGTTGACATCATGCAGGATTACCTAAGGTCCAAGATTAATATCTAGATATGGGTAAAGGAACCCAAGAGAAATAACATAACGTCGCAATGTCGACAACCATATATGAATGATCACTGTGTAATATAATTCCTTTATCACAATATCTCTTCAAGAAGGTTTCACATATGTGTCACCAACCTATATTCTCAATATGAATTTATTTGAATATCTAAAATAAACATATCATTTCACCATGAACATGGATTTTAATGTAATGGTTCTATTATAATCAAGGATTCAATATATTAACTTCTATAAAGTGGAAGGCATAAATCCTTCTTCAACTCATCCATTAATGACATGAAGTCGTGACGTGAATAATGAACCTTACCTCAATGTGAACATATGGTGTCATTATTTTCATTAGAAAGTCTAAGTTCATGATCCAGGACATTCATTAATGATAATCATAAAGTCTAAGGACCATTACACATGCTCACAAATAGGAATATCTGATGACACCAAAATATGCAGAATTTCTACTGGTGGGGTTGTTATCATAATCTCTCATATTGGAGATTACCAAGTGTAAAGTTCATGAGAAGAATATTCACCAACTTATGAGTACTCACACTTGAAATTCTATATACCATGTGTCCCATCAAAATATGTTATCTAACTGCAAAACTATATTTAATAATATCATTATAATATTTCAAGGTTCTCATCATAGTGTGGAACTACTATGACCTTATCAATGTGACATATAGTCTTGGATATTATTACATTATAGTAATATAGAAAAATGAATAATATATAATAATAAGTTTTATTAATATTCCATACATCGAATATACATGTATTCAAAGTACAAATAATTGGTCCTAGGACACCAAATCCAATAAACCCCCACTTAGACTAGAGTCTTGCCTATGACTTTAAGTCCACTAAAACTCACATGATAATCATGTTTCTATTGAGTCAAGGATTTAGTCAAGGGATCAATCATGTTGTCTTCTAGGTAAATACTACTCGCTGCAACCTCACGCCTCTGGGAAAAAATCCCTTAAAAGATGATACTTCCAAAGTATGTGATTCGTATGCTAATGTGACCTTATCTCTTTTGCGAGATCCACCGCTGTAGTTTTATCACAATAGAGTATGGCAAGATATTTACTTCTAGGTACTACATCAATCTCTTGGATGAAGTTACGCATCCATACTACTTCTTTAGCTACCATGAAAGTCATAATATATTTAAAATATTCTATAGAATCTATGACCACAACCTACTTTGACATATTATAGCTCACATCACCTCCATTCAAAGTGAAGATGTATCCCATTTATTACTTCATATTATCTTGATCTGTTTATAAACTCCCATATACATATCCTCTGATGACTAGTTCCTCATATCCTCCATAAACCATAAATATATCCTTAGTATGCCTCAAATACTTATGGATAGTCTCGATTTCCATCTAAAGGTGGTCACCCGGGTCATATTGATATCTTCCTACCACACTTAATACATAGGCGACATCTAGTATAGTACATAGTATAACATACATGAATGAACCAATCGAAAATGCATATGGAATCCTTTAAATTCTATTTATTTTATCACGTGTCTAAGGACACATCTTCTTAGAAAGATGAATTCAATGTGACACTAGAAACAATCCCCTCTTAAATTATTCCATACTAAATCTCTTCAGTATCATGTCAATGTATGTAATTTGACATAGGTCGAGCAGTCTCTTGGATCTAACATAATGGATCTTGATCCCTAAAATATATGCTTCCTCTCCCAAGTCTTTCATGGAGAAGCATTTCTTCAACCATGCCTTAATAGACTATAAGACTGGTATTTCATTTCCAATAAGAAATATGTCACCGACATATACTATTAAGAAAAAAATTTCACTCCCACTAATTTTTTTGTATACACAAGGCTCACACTCATTCTTTACAAAACCAAATTCCATTATGGATTCATCAAAACAAATTTTCCATGACCTAGATGATTTCTTTAATCCATAAATGGATTTTTTTTATCTTCATATCTTGTTGGGATCCTTTGGAGTCATAAAACCTTCAAGTTGTGTCATATAGACATATTATTGAAGTTTCCCATTAGTTAATGGTGTTTTGAAATTCATTTTATAAATATCATAGTCATGGTAAGCTGCAATGGAAAGCATAATTCTGATAGATTTCAACATTTCAACTAGTGAAAAGGATAGTCAATGCCTTGATGTAGTTTAAACCCTTTTGCAATCAGTCACACCTTATAAGTACTGACATGTATTTCCTTGTATAGATTCTTCTTTAATACCCATTTTCAAACAATAGGATTTATATCCACTAGAGGATCTACCAAAATCAAGACTTTGTTTTGTTTCATAGAATCTATTTTAGAATTCATGGCTTCTTTCCACTTGGAAACATCTATTCCACTCACTACTTCTTTATAGGTTAGAGGATCGTTGTTATCAACTAATAATGATTCACCATCCTTGGTGACTAGAAAACCATACCATTCTAGTTTTATAACCTCTCTTATACTCCTACATAGTACTTGTGTGTTTGGAATAGTTTCTTCTTCCACAAGGATTTATGAAATATGTTTCTATGCCAACTCTTGAATACCTTGAGCCTCAAATTCATTGAATTCCATCTCAACCCTACTATCACTTTTAGAAATGTTCTCCCTCTCAAGTAATAGAGCATGTATTTCCACTATTACCTTTTTTTATGAGGGTTCATATAGTTTGTAACATCCCCCAATCCAGAACTCTCTCAAATGGCCAAATTAGGTTGTAACTGGACCTCAAGCATGCCTCCTCATACACCATAGGATTCCAACTAGTAGTGAAGGTGTAGATAATATGGTGGGGAGACTATACCCCCTAGTATAGAGTTATAATGTAGAAAAAACAAACAAATATTAAATTAAGGGAAAGAAAAGAAACAATACATCATAAAACTGAAAAGTAAATGAGGAACCAAGTAAATAAAATAATAAACCATGTAATATAGGGATAGAATGCATCTAAATTTCAAACTAAAAGTAATATAGAGAAAATTCTTTGATGACACAAATAAACTCAAAATACCCTAGTCCCAAACCCTATGCTACTCCCTTGTCCAAGATCCAACCTATACAACAAGAAATAATAAAAAACAAGTTCCTTTTCCCTTTTACAAACCAACATTTATGTAATTTTCTCAGGTACCAAACAGTGGGCCAAATAGTGTGTTAGTAAGACTCAATAGGTTGACACCACTATGTATAAACAAAACCAGTTTGATAATAATTGCATGCAGTAAAGTGATAAAAATAAGTATTAATTAATCAATTAATATGATGAAACAAAAAAATTTCTTCAAAAACACTTTTTAATATTTATGAGCATGTAACGCAACCATAAAAACCATAACAACAAGTCCATGACATAATCACATAACTGGGTCAAGCCCTATAAGTATTACAACATAAACAGAAAAAGAAATTTATATAATAATTTCAGTATCTAGGAAAATCCCTTTATTCAATAATTTCATCATTCGATCAAATTCATTTATATAATCATTTTAGAATCTCTGAGAAAATACCTTTATATAAGCATTTCAACATATTGGAAAATCCCTTTATATATGAATTTTAGTATCACTAAGAAGATTCCTTTATATAAGCATTTCAATATAAACAAAAACACAAGTCACAATGGTAAGAATAACACAACATGATATCATAAGCCATAAATGTCATTTCATCCAATTACCATTTTTCTTTCAATTACCCATTCATTCATTAAATTATATCTTAAACCTTTTTCATGCCAATGTACACACCCATCTCATATTAAATCAACATCAACCATTTGAATATTCAATTAATAAACATTACAAGGTGAATCCATCATAAGAAATCACCTGAGGTATCATTTCATGATAAAACATAATTTAATCCATTATCCAGTTCATCATCAATCAAGGGTAGAATCACCATATGGGTAGCTGCAAGCTAGGTCTCAATACTAGTGGGTCCAAATGGATCCAAGGAGTAGTCTAAACACATGATCATCACTAACCATTATAATTTTTTTAAAACCCATGTTGTGTTGGTGCAATAAAATATTATTTCACATACTTGAACAAATAGAAATAGACCACAGGGATTTTTTTTAGGCCCTCCAACTTTATCTAGAGATTTAAGCAACACTCTCAACTGAGAATGCAAACGAGGAAGGAAGGTGAAGGAGGTCACAAGGAAAAACCTAGACCACACAAGATCAAAACTTGGTTCAAAAATGGTCAAGATATTAAATTGTGATAAAGGAAATAAAATATAAAATAGGGGAAAACCAAATAAAAACAACACATTAGATATTAAACACTTAATTGAGATGTCAGTGTGGGAAGAAATGGCTCCAAAATCGCATGGAGTATCCCTAAGGTTTGAGAGAGAGAGAGAGATGCACCATGAATAAAATAAAATCATATGGGGTCCATGGTTTAAAAAATAATGGCCATGATAAATTCACAGCATGAAATCCTTTTATGATGTGAAATTATTGATTTATGAGATACACTGAAAAACACATCACCTTGGGTTAAAATAACCCTAATAAACCATTTCATGATGTGAACCATTTTCATGATGTGTAACCATTTCACACACTAAACCAATTCATGATTTCTTTATGAAAACATTTTCATGTCATGTTACATGTTCACAATATGTAAATGTCCAACAGTTATCTCTCAGCATAGCTTCTATATGAAAATACCTAACCACCTCCGAAGCCTTCCAAATTATAGATAAACTTATTGATCCCTTAAAAAATTTAAACCAGACTTCATTTAATTCAAAAAAACATACATCCCCAAACTTTAGGTCATTTTCCCTATAAAATTATCTCCATCCCCAAAAAGGGACTCAAAAAACAAGGTTTAAATAATAAGTAAAACTCAACTAAAATAGGTTTAATGCAAAACTCAAAGAGGGTCATACCTGAAAAAAGACAAGATCTTAAATAGGTAATATCCCATTGTTTCATTGTGGTATATTATTAAGGAACACTTTGTGACTTAGAGTTCAAGTTGTTTACATAAACAAGCCTTAACAAATTCTTCCCAACCCCTCACATGTAAGTATGAAAACACAAGTTTCTTTCCATTCTGTAAATGGTATGGTATACCATATTCCTCTTTAGTTGGAACTTGGTTTAGTATTTAGGATATTTTTTTAACACATATTTCCAAAAATATTAATGAAGAACCACATGAATCATCATTGATATCACCATGTCTAACAAGGCGTAGTTCCTCTTTCCCCTTATGCCATTCCACTAAGGTGTATAAGGAGGAGTGAGTTAAGATAGGATCCCAAACCCTTATAACTAATCAATTAAGTCTTGATTAAGATATTATCCACCACGGTCTGAGTGGATTTTCCTAATATTAATACCAATATGGTTCTCAACTTCATTCTCATATTCCTTGATTTTATAAAACTAATATTACTTATACCTCATTAAGTAGACTTATCTATATCTACTAAACTCGTCAAAAAAAGTTATGAAGTATGAGTATCCACCCCTTTTCTCAATAAGAAATGGTCCACACACATCTGTATGAACTAATTCAAGAATATCTTTGTCCATTTCACCTTTTCCTCTAAATGGTGCTTTTATCATTTTACATTTTAAACATGTCTGAAATATAACAAGTGGTTTTAGTTTAAAAGAATCTAAATATCCATCTTGGTATAATTTAGTTAACCACTTTTCATTTACGTGACCTAGCTTGTGATTCCATAGTTGGGTGTGGTATGATTCATGTTAAGTAGTTTCATTATTTATTTACATTACTTGGTTTATATAATTCAGCACATAAATTTCATTAATTAAATGTGTCATACCATAAAAAATGCTATATTTATAAAATAAGTATTAATTTATGAACTTGAAAATAAATCTATTCATATGAAGTCTAGATATAGATATAATGTATTTGGAAACCAAATCCACATAATAAAAACCCTTTAAAACCAAGATCATTCCAGTAGGAAACATGAGGTGGTAAAACCTGATAGCTATAATAACAAGTTTATCTCTATTGTATACTCATAAATATACCTCCCATCAATTAGTTTTTTTTAATATACTTGGTTACTATATTTTAATACATATTTGGGCACCAAAAGCTATATCTACTACCCAATTTGTTGAAATATATGGATTTAACTCGATAAAAAATGCACTTGAATCTTCCCCTTGCTTCTTTGGATGAGTGTAGTTTTTATTCCAGTCACCCTTCTTGACACATGTGAAATAGACAAAATACCATTCCCTTACTTTCCCCTTTATCTTCCTCTTCTTATAAAAGAATAAATAAGTTTTGGACTTAGATCTATTAACTTTCCCTTTTTTTCTTGTCTACCATAAGGACAAAATGATTTTCGTGCTTTGTATCCTCATCTACTTGGCGAAGGAGAGTAAGAAGATCTGGAAGAGACTTCTCAATGTTGTTAATATTGAAATTTACAAAAAAAAAACTAGAGAATATCTAAGAGGGTGATGAAATAATGAGATCAGTTCCCAATTCTTTGGGGAGTTTAAACCCTAGAACCTCTAAGCGCTCAATGTAGCTGATGAGTTTAACTACATGAGGCCCACTTGGAGCACCCTCCACAAGCTTACTCTAAAAGAGTTATTTAAAAATATCAAATAGTTCTTATCTATATCTCTCATAGAATAAACCTTGGAGGTTCTCAAGCATTCTATATACATCCATGTTTTCATGATACTTCACAAGTTCACTAGACATATACAAAAACATAAAACATTGACCATCGACTGTGTCGATACAATGTTTTTTTATAGATAAGGAACTTTTCACCACTCACATACTTTGCAGGTGGTTTAAGCATTGAAGAATCTATCACATTAGATTTTAATTCATGGAATAACACAACTTGAATTCATCTAAACCAATCTTTGAAGTTACTATCAGTGATGAGGTTGTCTTTCTCCAATATCGATAACACGTATAGTGTGGATTATGATATTTTCATTTTATTCAACAATTAAAGAGAATATTATTATTACTTTTTCTTTATTAACATTTATGTGATAAATAATAAATTAATGCATTTTTTTATTAAATATTCCACTATTTTATCAAGTCAAAATATCCCTCACCATTGAACTTGGAATGTCTAGTGGCTAGGACATTCTAGTGTTAAGGATCCATATACCCCTTTGCATAACCTCAATGTGGGATTTTTAATATACTTTAAGGTATTTATGTAAGAAGGTCTATCCCAACTACGGGATTTTAGCTCCTTGATCTATTGAGTGGACACCTCTATCCTGAAATCCTAACTTGGATTTCCTAAATGCTTGACTCTAGGTTATAGAAAGTCTAGATAGGGCTACTTATATTGATGTAATATGGTTAAGTCAACCCATAACCTTTATAAGAACTCCATGATAAAATTAAGTGTCCCAATAAGAATTGTTCAAACACTTAGTTCTAAGGAATTCATATATAATTAAGTAATGGAATTCAAAGTTTGAATTAATATTTAATTCAGGGATTTTAATTTATTATGCATAGATTTTATCTTTTTTTATCCTTTACATGTATTGTTAATATTAAATGGATGTTACTTAATTAATTATCCGTATTGGATAAAACATTTACACATAATTCATTTATTTAAATTATATCTTTTCACATTCATTCATTCATTTATATGATCATGTTCTCGTATTCATAAAAATTAAATAATTCATAGATAGAAATAAATAAATAAATAACCCATTCATGATCTTTATATAATGGTTGATTTAATGAGAGAAAATTAAATCAACCTATGACCTAGGGTAAATAACTCATATTGCTGGTCTTGGCATGAGTTATAGAATTCCCCCTATCCACTTGTTTAACAACTAGGTTGGCATCATTATGGTTCCATCTTGAACTTCCTTTATGAGCCTTGGGAAACTATATTAATTACAAGTATTTATAACTCACATGAAGGTGAAGGGAAAAAAGGAATGGTTGAAGGGGGAATACATAAATATCCTTGGATACATAGGTCCTACATAATAATGTAGGGAGGTATGAATCACAAACCATTAAATTAAATTTAATAATAAATAATTGAAAACCCATGAAATAAATTAAATTAAATAAATTCCAACACATACACCAGTCTTGGTATAGCTCATGAATGGTCATAAATGCAATATATATGAAAACGTAAATGGATAACATTCATTTCTTCATCCATTATTTATTATTAAGATAAATGTTCTTGTATTAATTAATTAATTAATCAATTAATTCCCTTTCATATTAATGACCATTCGGGTCACATGACTAGGGATTCGACATATTCACTTGGCTAGAGTTCATGGAATGTATATGTCATATACACACTGTGTATCTACTTTCTGTGTGCTCGATAAACTTGCTTGGGTATTTGGTGTGTATCTTAGTGAGATCACATGGTGTGTATAGGCCAACTACACATCATCTTGTCTGAATGCCGCATTCCCATGTAACCCACCGAAAGACTCAATGTGTTCCTGGGTGAGATACCACACAACATGTTCTTCCAACTACACACCATGTATCTCTAATGTTATGTGTATATATAACAATATCAAGGACTTAGTGTGTATCTTAGATGTATGAATTGATGAACTAAATGTCGTGTACACCGTATACATGTTATGTATATCATAAATTCTCCATTTTGTTAGTCCTACATGTTGAATAGAATATGTTTTTACAACATATTTTAGTTTTTATGTTTTTTGATGATTCAAAATATCCCTAATTTTATTATAACAAGGTTATTTTAAGTGATCTAGAAAATACTTTTGAGAATTTTATCCTACATTGAGTGAAGTATTCAATATATGCAAAAATGTTTTATCTTATGAGAATCAAATAATATCTTCTATCCACTTAGAATCATAATGTGTTGGAAGTTTATCTAACTATGTAAGACTTTATCATATGAAGAAAATGATTGAGTTATTAAATTCTCAAGTCTGTTGCTTTATCCAGAATAAAAATATGAGAAGATGTTATCTTACAAAAAGGATATTTGTAAAAGGTTATCTCATGAGAGTTAGAGAAGTTATAAAATCTATGTATCAAATCTTTGTAAAATATTCATCTTATGCTAAATAATTATCCTATATTATATTGAAGTAATTTTTTCTTATGAAGAAGTTGAAGAGTTGTTTTATCTTATGAAGTCTCTTAGGAAGTTATCTTATAATGAACAGTAATATCATTTGAATATCTTATAAAGATATATATGTTATGCAGAATGACATGATTACTTTTCTAATCCCTTCATAGTAATTAACTGATTTTAGAGAATATCATAAAAGAGATTATTCATTTATGGAAAGATTGATTTGTACAATATTTTCTATGAATAGAAAGATCTAAATAATGAGAAGAGTTCTGATATCGCTACCACAAAAGTAATTTCTAATTTAGAAGGAATAGAGGCATGGCCTTTATAGCCTAACTTATAATTTTATCAATGCATGGTTCACATGACCATTGGTATTATCTCATGCTTAAGTTAAAAATAATATATAAAAGGAACAATTAGTCACTACCTGAAATAATATGATTAATATGAGATAGTGGAATGTGAAAAATGATTAGAACACTCATACACGTTAATTTATTGAAGATATTTACATAGAAAAGATCAAATATAAATGTTTTTTTATGATTACTAGTTCTACAAATTGAAATAATGTTCATCTTGAGCTATAATTTGGAGACTATCATATTTTCAAGATGAATCTTTGACTACTATCAGTTTCTTCTTTCAAATATGTGCTACAACTATTTCTTCAAAAGTTTATTCATTATATTTTTTTACAGTCTATGTAAGAGTGTGTATTGAGACCATGGATATATATTGTAAAGTAAGATCATAGTTTAAAGATCTTGGATATTTTTATTAATTGAAAACTACTTGTACTCAGTTGGGAGCCCCCAGTAAAAGGGATGTTATAGTGAAAATCACCAAAATTATAGAGTAGAGTGTTGGTGGAGTGGGATAGGGTATTTTTATTCCCCAAACCACTATAAATCTCTTGTGATCAATATATTTTCATTAAGTTTTTATTTCCACTAAATATATTTATTAATAAAAATATTAGAACTCACATATCTTGAAGAGGTAGGTTTTATGTAATGAAAATTTTTAGGAACTCAATTCACCCCTCTTGAGTGTTCATTTAGCCATTATATTGTAAAAAAATTAGTATGGGAGCTTGTGAATATTGAGTTCACAGCTGTAAAACGTTTGTACAAAGATTTATTTTCTAATGGGTTACATAGATCATAACTGAGAAGGAATTTCAATAGTTAAATATATTCACTTTAATGGTAAAAATTATGGCTACTGGAAGGATCATCCCCAGCCCCGAATGATCATGTTCCCACTGGCTCATCCCCTACCCTGAATGATGTACCCTGGCCTGAAGTGTCCTTGGATGGATGATGTGGTGTACAATACTACTCACATTGGCTTGACATGACTTATTCAGGTGTTTCATTGTTCACAGTGTCCTTTTTGTTTGAGCTTCTTGCGGACTGGTTTGGTTTTGTTGGATTCGTATTGTGGAAGGATCATCATTGAAAACCTTGTCATGTACACGGGTGCAGATGGTCATCGCAGGAATGGTCGGTGTCGGTGGTGTTCTTTTCCTTTCCAAATCGATTTACAATTCCTTTCCAGTTTTGTTTCTAATTCCTTTATTGTTTCGTTGTTCCTCAGCTCTTCTTCTCCTTGTTTACTGTTCCATTTCACTGTGCTCCTTCACACACAACCCCATCTTGGTTGGGTGCGATGGATTCCATA
The DNA here is from genome assembly GCA_963277665.1 of Viscum album. NCBI lineage: Eukaryota > Viridiplantae > Streptophyta > Magnoliopsida > Santalales > Viscaceae > Viscum > Viscum album. The sequence continues at coordinate 169,479,206 of OY728119.1, read as the reverse complement.
ATATTTTGGATTGTGTTGGTAGCTTCAGTAAAGTCGGATATGTTGGGGTTATCTTTTGGCATGGTGGTGTCTTCACAGTGGTGTCAATGATGCTCTTTCCATTGGCCATCCTATGCCTATAGTGTTTTGGATTTGTTCTATCATGTGTCTTCAATGGTGGATCCCTTGGACACACTGCTTTGCTTGTGGTTTTTCTTGTTTTAGTTCTCACTTATCCTCAAAGTGATTTCTTTGAGGTTCTCACTCATCCATAAAGCAGTTTATTTGAAAATAAAAAAAATGTTTGGATCAAAGGCTCTCATGAACATCTATCTAAATAATCTTGGCTTGAAAGTTTATCTCAAATAAATAAATCCCTATTAAATTCCTAATATAGACCCTAAAATATGGGATGCTATAGATGAAGCAGATTATGATTTGAATTCCAAAGTTAGGAATTCTATAATATGTGGATTGGGATCATATGAATTCAATAGAGTTTCTCAGTTTTAAATAACACATGAAATATGGAAAACTATAACAGTTCCATATAAAGGTACTAATAATGTGAAGACTCTTATATATAATACAACCAATCTTAAGTTAGATTAATTGAAAACGACTAAAGGGGAGAGTAGTAATCAACTGAATGGAAGTCTCACTGAGATTATTAATAACATTTATATTATAGGATAACCTATCACTAAACCTAAAAACTGTTGAAAGTTCTTAGATTATTACCAGCAAAGTTTACTATAATCCGGGATTCCATTAGACAATATATATAATTCAAAATTTTCAAGTTAAAATAATGTATCACAACTCTCATGATTTATGAAGTCGAAATGGAAGATGAATTTGGAGAGAATAAAATGATAAAAAAAGATTGATTCCTTGAAGTTTTCTACTTATAAGGAAGATAGGTTGAAAAAAGAATAAAAATATCTGAAAAATCTAAATAAAAAGACTCCTCAAAGAATTATAGATCAAACAATGAGCTTTCACAACTTTCTAAAAAATTCAAAAAGTTTTACAATAAGATAAGAGGCTTTAAGAGACCTTTCAACAAGTACAAAAGACATGGCGAAAATTATAAAGAGTTTAGATACCATGGGTAAATTAAACTAGGACATATCAAGCTCAATTATCCGAAAGTTTAGGATGATAAGAAGACATAAAATAAATTCTTCAAGAAGGTTGGTTATAATAAATATTAAAAAGCTATTAAGGACACCTAGAGTGCTTATAAAGATTCTAGAAAGTACACATCATCAGAATTAGAAGATGAAACTCTTAATCAAAATGAAAAAATATGCTTTATGTCACATTTGTTTGAGGTACACTCTTACTATTTTATTGAGCATGTATTTGAATCAGGAAGGGGAAACTTCTCATATGAATATTTAAATGAACATTGTACCATGTTGGAAACTAAGTATGAAATCCAAAAGAAGAAAAATAAGTCTCTTAGGAACTCATATAATAAAAAGTTTAATTAATAGGAATAATTAAACAAATAGATTTCAAACTTTAAAAAAAAATTAGAAAATTATACTACCTAAAATATTGAACAAGATAAAATAATAGAGAATCTATAGAATGAGTTTTAAAACTTTAAAAGTTATGTAAGTGTCTTTACTAAAGAATAATATTATATAAATAAAAATTTTGGTCAAAATTTACTTAATAACGAAAATTATAGAATAGGAATTCAAGGTAAAAGCCCAAATTTTACAAAAACTATTTTTTACTAAGTTTTAAAAATGAAAACCTTTATAAAGTTACATGTTTTTATTGTGTTGAAGTATAAAATTATGATAATATCTTTAATTAAAAAAATCCTCAATTTTTTGAAACAAAAAATTCATTTCTTACAAAAGAAATTTCAAAATAAGTTTTTAATTTTTCTAGAAAATAAAATAATTTTGATACCTAAGTCTCTTATATCTAACATTTCTGGACCCAAAAGAGTTTGGGTAACAAAAAATTATATTGTTTTATTTTTCATTCTAAGGAATGAACCACATGAATAGTAATGAAAACTGGTTTATGGATAGTGGTTTTTGAATACATATGAGTGGTGATTTATCAAAATATCACTCACTATCGAAGATTTATGGAGGCTATGTCGCATTTTGTGACAATTCAAAAGAAAAAATAGTTAACATTAGATCTTTTAGAAATCCTCAATCTATTTTACTCAAAATATTTCTTTACATTTAAGTATTGAATCACAAATTGATAAGTATCTATCAACCTTGTGATTATGGATATTCTATTAGTTTTTCTAAAAATTAATGTTTAGTTTTCAAAGATAAGTTTCTCAAGTTTAAAGCACCTAGAACAGATAATGTTTACACATTAGATCTCAATTATTTGCGTAGAAAAAATGAAAACCATTTGAATACTAAAATTGATGAATCATGGATTTGGAATAGAACGCTTGGACATTATAATGTTCATTCTCTGAATTTTTGTTCTAAAAAATATCTAATTTCTAAATTTCCTAACCTTAAATCGGATAAAAAGAAGCTACGCAATGCATATCAAATTGGAAAGCAATAGAAGTTATATTTTAAAAAATTTAAAGAGGTTGATATATCTATACCTCTAGATATTATTCATATGGATATGTTCAGATATAATAGAACTACAAGTCTTTCTGGAAAATATTTTGTTAGTTGTTGATTTTTTGATATTTACATGGGTTTACTTTTTAATATTTAAGAGTGAAGCATGATCTATTTTTATTAATTTCAATAACCTTGTGAAAAATTAAAAGGATGCTAAAATCACGACTTTAAGAAGTGATCATGGAGGTAAATTTGATAATCATGAATTTAATTCATATTACTTAAAAAAGGAATTAAACATACATTATCTACCCCTAAGACACCTCAATAGAATGTTTTTTTGAAAGGATTATTATGAATTTTCAATAAATTGATAGGACTATGTTATGTGAATATAACATGCCTGCTCATTTTTGGGTTGAAGTTGTAAACATAGTATGTTGTGTCATTAACATAGTACTGATAAGACCTATCTTAAATAAAAAACCCTTTGATTTATGGAATAATATAAAAACCAAGGTAGGATACTTCAATGTATTTGGATGAAAGGTTTATATCTTAAACACTAAGGATAATTTTGGAAAGTTCAATCCAAAGGCTGGTAAAGGTATATTCATATCTTACTATACTACTTCCAAATCCTATAAAGTTTTTTAAAAAAGGTCAATGATTGTTGAAGAATAAACTCATGTTAAGTTTTATGAAATTTATCCATTTTACCACAAAATGATTCAAGCTAATGAACAAAGTGATTCACTCAAGGATATGAGATTTGAAATGCTCTTAAAAAAGGATAATGATTTAGAACTTGATTAATTTAAACCAAATTCAGTATAGGTTGATACTATTGAACCAAAAAGTGTATTTCATAGAATACCTATAAATCTTAAAGAACATCCTATAGAAATAGTTATAGGAACCTTAGATTAATGAGTACGTACTAGAATAAATATAGGAAACTTAGTAAAATTCTGTTACTTTGTTTCCTAATAAGAACCAAAATCTATAGAAGAATATTTATGAGATAAAATTTGGTTCTTGGATATGCAAGAAGATTTAAATAAATTTAAATTAAAAATTTTTTGGGAATTAGTTTAAATACGTTTTGAATATCCTATAATTGGAAAAAATGGGTTTTTAGAAACAAGAAATATGACCATAGTGTAATAACTAGAAATAAAGATATATTATTTACCAAAGGATACAATCAAGAAGAAGGGATAGATTATTAATAAACATTTTCTCCTGAATCTAGGTTATAATATATTATAATCCTTCTAATATATTCATTTTATTCAAATTTTAAATTATATAAGATGGATGTTAAATATTATTTTCTAAATGGATTTTTAATGGAGGAAGTTTAAGTAGAAAAACCTGCTAGTTTTTAATACCCTTACTTTAAAAATCCTATTTTTAAACTTACCAAATCTCTGTATGGAATTAAACAAGCTCCAAGAGAATCGTATCAAAGATTAAGATCTTTTCTTTTATCAAATGGTTTTGTATTAGGAATGGAAAAACCTTTATTATTTAATAAAATTTCATCCTCATATATTTTTTACTACAAATATATGTTTATGATGTTATTTTTGGATCAAGAAATCAAAGATTATGCAATGATTTTTCAAATATTATGAAAAAATAATTTGAAATGATTATGATGGGAGAGTTAAACTATTTTCTAGGATTTCAAATTTATCAAAAAGATTTGGGAAATTTTTTAATCCAAAGAAAATACATACATGATTTACTTAAGAAGTTTGGACATAAAAAATAATAAGACTTAATCAACTCCTATCAAATCCAATATTAAACTTGGTATGAATGAAACTGGAAAACCAATTGACAAAAAGTTGTATAGAGGAATAATTGAAATTTTATTATATCTCACTACAAGTAGGAAAAATATTATGTTTTAAATATGTATTTGTGAAATATATCAATATAATCCAAAAAAATATCATTTAAATGCTTCCAAAAAGATTTTATGATATTTAGAAGGGGCTATGTATCTTTATCTTCTTTTTCAAAAAAAAATCTGACTTTAATTTAACTTCATATTCAGATACTGATTTTTCTGGATATAGACTAGATAGTAAGAGCACCTTAGGAACCTGTTATTTTCTTTGAAAATCCCTAGCATCTTAGATGAGTAAGAATCAACACTCTATAGCATTATAAACTAATAAAGATGAATATATTGTAGTAAGAAGTTGTTTTGCCCATGTGCTATGGATTAAACACACCTTAATAGATTTTATATTTAATTTTAATTGTGTACTAATCAAATGTGATAACACAAGTGCTATAAAAATTTCAAAGAATCCAATAAACTATTCAAGAACAAATAACATTGATTTGAGACATAATTTATTAAGATATCATTCAAAAAGTAATGATATATATTTATAATTTGTTTGTATAGAAAATCTATTAGTATACATCTTTATTAAACCCTTTCCCATTGATAGATTTGATTTCATTAAATCAAAATGAGGTTTTTTAAATTTTAATTAATGTTATTTTTTAATATAGAATAATTTCTTATTCAAAGTAAATATGTTATTTATCTTATTTTATATATTTTTTGGTACCAATTTTTTGAGTATTAGTCATGTATAATAGGTCATATCACCTAGTTTTAGTAATAATTACACTTCACATCACTGTGTGACCCCTCAATTAACGCAAATGAAAATAATTATATCAACTCTACATGTGAAACATTTTGAAAACCTTTAAACCCTCTTTCTATCTTCTACCCAAACCCTTGATTTCCATAACCCTCCAATATTATGAATCCCTTTTAAATGAAAAAACAAAGAGAATTTACGGTTCCTCATCGAGTAGAATCAAGCATAAAAGGATGTCCAAGGAATTAATAAGTGGAAAAGTGATAGATTTTGACTATCTTGATGGAATGGATATGCTACTCAAGAAAGTTATAAACCATCAATGATTATAAAATGTCTTTGATGAAAGACAAACCTGGTTTTTTGTTGAAAGGGAAGTTATCTAGTTCTATGAGAATGGAGTGTTTAATTTTGGTGGTAATAATGATTTGGTCACAGAAATGATGAATCCAAAGAGTTTATTATTAACTTAATTGCAAATGGCTGAAGCTTTCAAATTCTCGCATGAAGGATAAACTGATATCAGTACCTCATTACACACCATAAATGAAGTTAATCCTCCAGAGATTATGAAATATCTATTTGGATTTGATGATATGGAGAAGAATCCAGTAGTTGATCAAGAGACAAAGAAAAATTATCATCAAGTTCATCCAATCTTTCATCGCTTAATAAAATAGTGGGTTTAAAAAATTTATGTTTCAAGACATTACTCTATTATACATATTTATTATTGAAAATACCACTAATATATCATAATATGTTGTGATGTATATTTGGCATGTACATAATGAGTCTGCAAATTTATTTCCTTTTGGTAGAATGTTAACTTTAGTCTCTCATCAAGTTGGTATTTTTTTGGACAAGAAGGAAAATGTTAACTAAAAGTGTTTTGAGGAAAAGTAGTTTGTTTTGGGATCCTTTGTTGAAAAAGTTGGTGTCCCTAAACTTAGAATCTAATGTTAATCCTAATTCAACTCAGGGGAGTCATATTGACTATAAAAAAGAATAGTGTTAGTAGAAAGATCAACTTAGAGTGCTGATATAATAAAAATTCATGATTATGAAGACATTCTTATCACAAAGCAAAGAAGAGTAAGGGTTGTTGTAGAATCTGTAGAATGAAGTGATAATTAATAGAGTTCACCTCCAACTCTTGTTTATATTATAATTAATAAGGAAAGACTCTTTTCTGATTATTGATTCTCATTCTAAAGAATTAGATAAATTAGCTTCAAGAAGAACCACATCCGAGTCTCATGAATCTCATCGTATTGAAGAGCTACATCATGCTAGATAAATTCAACCTAATTGTGATGAATGTACAGAAGTTCAATAAGAAATATACTCTCCTATCAGTGAAGAATGTAGAAATTTATAGGCACTAGAAGTAATTAAAGATACAACTGAGAGAGCTCAAGAATGTTATTCAAAGTTTATATTGGAAGTGGAATTTTTAAAACATCAGTTATTAGAATCTAGAAATGAAATAAAGATTATTTGTAACCATTTACTTTTAATAGATGATGTAAATAAAGTAAAGTTGTTAGTATAGTCTATGGTTGAAATGTTTTCAGTGGAAAACTCCTCTGAATCCTTAGATCAAATGGATATTTGTTCCAATTTATAAGGATTTTCTATAGATATAGACCCAATAACTTCTATAGTTTCATCTAAGTAGTGTAACTTTCTACCAAAATAAGTAATCCTGGATCTTTAAAGAGACACAATAGATGAATCAAAAGGGTTCCTGCATTTCCTCATAACTCTACCATATCAATTGAACAATAAAAGAAGGAAATAAACACTATTTTATAATAAAAAATTATTGAAATTCATCTTTTAACATCAAATGTATAGAAATATGTAAGTTTCATCATCATCAGATTATAGAAAATGGCTGGATCTCTGGAAAATAATTTTGAAGACTTGGAGAAAAGATTTGATGATATGAACTAAGAAGTTTTAAATAGTCTAAAGCTATTATTTTTTAATTAAGAGGAAAAAGAAGAAGAAGTTGATGCCATTGTTAATCCCCAAGATAATCTAGTGTCTGAAAAAGGAAAATAAGTTGTTTCAGTTGATCATTCATCTATATGAAAAAGAATCGGTTTGAAGGGATGAAAAAGTTAACAACTGCTTGTGCTAAGAAGTGGGATGTTCAGAATCTTCTTGGAATTTTTTCACAGAGGATATAGAATCATTTTACAAAGATTTTATACTTTTTTAATAATGTCATAATGAAAAGGATTGATGCATGTTCTGAAACTTTGTTTCAGATGAGAGGAAGATGTTTTCATCAACCTCCTATCACCGATCATCATGCATATTCCTTAAAAAGTCTAAAAGAAATATTTTATCCAAATGACATCATTCAAAAGGAAAATACAATATTTTCTAAATAAGTTTATGTACCTTTACCTATTTCATCCTCTCAACTATCATTTTTTATTTTAGATAGATTCAACTAGGAGAGAGCTCAGTGATCTACTCTCAACATCCAATCCACACCAGTAAGGATTGCTTGAGAAGATCAAGTAGGTCTTGGAGCATCTCTATTGACGTTGGGTGATGTTGTGAATCATCTATTCCCTCTATAAAATATGTATCCTTTATGAAAACACCCCTAAAGAACCATTACATGTTCAATATTTTATACACCCACACTCTTCAGTTTGTATAGTTAGTTTCTTGGTGGATAGGCACTTTTTTAAAAACATTTGAATCATGATGGGTTTAATGGAATATTTAAACATTTAAAATTATTTTTAAGATAAAATTTTAATTATTGAATTATTTTAATGTTATTTTTAGGATGTTTATTTTTTATATGATTCTATCTATTTATCATTTATTCAATATTTTTATCTTATAACTTCTCTATATTTTTACTCTACTATTTTAATGTTTTATCCATAAGATTGATATGTTTTAGTATCTTTTCACAATTCATATTTTATTTTCCTTACTTTCTTAATGATATCTATTAATTATTGACACAACTTAAAGAAAAATTCTATTCAAAATCAGTATGATTAACTATATAATATTGTTAATGTGAAATATTAATTTTATTCCTCACTCCACTTATTTTGGATATCATAAAAAGGGGAGAAAAAAATAAGAACAAAAAAATTTAAACTATTAAAATTATTAATTTGTAAGACTATGAAAAATCCATATTCTTTTTTCCAAAAGGGTATAAGAAAGGGAGAATATTGAAATTTAATGAAAAAACTTAAGGTGTTAAATTTTTTTATTATTATTGGGAGAAGAAAGTTATTTTTTAAAGGGAAAGTTTCTTTAGAGTGGGAGAAGAAAAATAAGCATCCATAATTCTAAAAGTTTTATCTTATGAGAAAATTTAAAGATAAAATATTATTTTATAAAATTTTTGTTTTCTATTTTGTGGGTTTTGTGATCATCAAAAGGGAGAGATTTCTGGATAGATTATGTTTTTCCAACATATCTTAGTTTTTATGTGTTTTGATGATTAAAAAAATCCCTAATTTTATTCTAAAAATGTTACATTAAGTGTTTCAGACAATAGTTTTGATAATTTTATCTTATATTGAGTGAAGTATTTGTTCTACACCAAAGTGTTTTATCTTATGAGAATCAAAGAATATCTTCTGTCCAATCAAAATAAAAAATCATTATAATTTTATCTAACTATGTAAGAATTTATCTTATGAAGAAAATGGTTGAGTCTATAAATTCTCAAGTCATATTATTTAGTTATAATGAAAATATGAGAAGACTTTATCTTATAAAAAGGATAATCGTAGAAGATTATCTCATGAGAGTCACAAGAGTTAGAGAAGATATGAAAGCTAAATATCACACCTACATAACATATTCATATTATGCTGAAGAATTATCCTATGTAGTATTGAAGTTAGTTTATCTTATGAAGAAGATGAAGAGTTTTTTTATATTATGAAGTCTCTTGGGAAGTTATATTATGATGAACAATACTATTTTTTGAATATCTTATAAATATCTATATGTTATTCAGAATTTCATGATTACTTTTCTAATCTATTGATAAGTCATTTCATGATTTTATAGCATATCAGAAGAGGGATTATCCATTTAAGGAAATATATATGTACACGATCTTCCATGAATGTAAAGATCTAAAGAATGAGAATATTTCTGATATCGCTGCCACAAAAGTAATTTCTATATTTGGAAGGAATGGACACATATCATTTATAACATGTATTATCAAGTTATTAATGTATGGATCACTCGACCATTAGTATTATCTCATTATTATGTTCAAAAGTATATATAAAAGGAACAATTAGTCACTTCATGAAATAAGATGACCAATATGAGATATAGGAATGTGAATAATGATTAGAATGCTCATACACGTGAATTCATTGGATGCTTGTACATAAAAAATATCAAACACAAAATATCATTCTATGATTACCAGTTCTATCAAATTCACTTAATATCACCATGATCTCTAATATAAGGACTATCATATTATAAGGATGAATCATCAACTACTTTTAGTTGCTGCTTGAAATCGTGTGCTGCAGCTATTTCTCTCAAATTTTATTTATTATATTTTATTTACACTTAGTGTAATATTTTTTATTGAGAATGTGAATAAGTCTTGTAAATGTAGAGTTTGGTTGAAAGCTATTGGAAATTTTTATTAATTTACAGCTTCTTGTACTTAATTAGGATCCCCTGGTAAAAGGGTTGTTATAGTTAAAATTACCAAACTCGTGGAGTAGAGTGTTGGTGGAGTGGATTGGGGGATTCATGTTCCTCAAATTTCTATAAATCTCATGTTTTCAATCTCTTTACTTTATGATTTTATTTCCTAAATATCTATGTATTAAGGAAAATATCAAAAACTCACATATCTTGAAGAGGGAGGTTTTCTGTAAATATTTTTTTTGGAAATCAATTCACCCCCTGTTGAGTGTTAAGCTATCCATTATCTAGGATAACATCATGTGGTTTGACCATGTATAATGATCACACATATTTCACAATTTATGATACTAACCCATGTAGACTACATGGCATGTATTCCATATACATGCCATATAATCTAATAACCATGTGCCAAGTTGGCCGATAAACACACGGCGTACACTGCGTGCAATAATTGTGTGGTATGTTGTGTATATCGTGACATAGTCAGGTGAAATAGACTATGATTCACAAAAATTACTCAAGCTACACAACATGTAAACGTATCTCATCATAAAAAATTTTGGTGGTTCCTAATGGAATCTCTGTTCATTCTTCATTTATTATTATACCTGTAATAAAATGAAACACTTAAATGTAAGATATCAGGTTTTTCAATGAGGTATGTATCCTTTTATTTCTGGTTTAAACTCCTATAAAGTTCTCTTTTTTTGGATTAGACCCTAAAGTTATGACATGGTATGGTTAGTTTGTTTTTTGAAAGGAAGAGGCAGGGGGATGTAGGTTGGTTTCCGGCCAATTACATCACATGTAATTGGAATACGCAGTGTGTAGTTATTACACAACGTGTAATGGATTGGGTAGGATAAATCATGACTTGTAAAGGGTTTTTCCCAGGGGTAAGACCCTGATATTTTAAAGACATGTAAAGAATTTACACTTAATGTAAATTCTAGAGTTATGTTTTTAAAAATAGAGGGACATCCTCTTTTTTTGATAGAATCCATCACCCCTTTCTCTTGCGCATAGGTGGAGCTCCCAAAGAAGCGTAAAGATAGGCTATGGTGTAACCCTCCAATCTGAACTCTGTTTCTTCCACCGTTAGTCTCATTTGATCCATGCTACTTATTTATTTATTCCTTTTGAGCCTTTATCCATTTCTCTTCTCCTCAATGGAGTTATTTTGGTGTAGTCTTTTATGTCCTATTTTTAGTATGTTCATCTTTTTCTCCATTTTCTTTCAAATCAGGTCGATTTAGGAGCTGATACGTGTTCTACCATGGGTATATGATAGGTGTTTTATACCTTTTCCCCTATGGTTTAATTATTTTATAGCTTTACATAGCTATGTTACATTCCAGACCATCCTGAATTTCCCCATAAATTAATTAAACACCTTGATATAATTGTTTGGGACCTGTTTAGGTTGTCAACTAGTACCTTTTGTGATTGTTGAAGGTTTTTAGCCCCAACCTTGGCCACCCATGGGGAATTTATCTATATATGCCATATTTTATACCACCTTGATGGTTGAGTGTGGTAATGCCACTTATTTTGGGAGACTTAATAAATTTAATTATATTTAATGAATGATTAGGATAAGGTTATACCTCATTTCCATGTGATCACATGATGTTGATTGATTTGATTGTTTAAATGGAAAATGTGGAAATGGGTTGGATGGAATCATGGATTGTAAATTTTTATGAAATATTAAATTAATTGATTTTTGAATTTATAATGGTAATGGATTCCTTGGATGAGATCATTAGATCTTGATTCCATTATATGTTGTGGACATTTCTTCTCTATGAATATTTGTTATGGTAGTAGATGCCTTGGACATGTTTAATCCTTATATCATGATTTTGTAGGATTCCATGAGATTTGGTACCCCTTGGATATGGCTTTATTGGACTCACATTGGACATGCTCTGTTGACATGCTCCTTAAACTCCACCCAAGTATTTATCGAGTTTCCATAGAGATGCTCCTGGGACTCGATGAGGATGCTTTGGTCTTCTATACCCTGGATTTAACTCTTCATTGTCTGATACTGGAATAAACTATGTGGATATTGTGGATTCTACACATTGGATAACATGTTGTGTCTATTGTGGATATTGGTACTGGATTATATGGTGAGGTTTATGTGGATATTTTTTCTATGCATTACAGTTAGCCTTGGTATGGGTATCATATTATATTTTTTAGACTAGAAGGTATCACACTTTCTTTTTTATGCTTTATAGATACCCTTATTTGTGGTAGATTGATTTTTGTTCATAGAGAGCCATTTTTTCTAGACAATATTACATATACTTCAGATACTTCATTTCATTTATTATTATACTTGTGATATGAAACACACTGCTTTTGTTACATGACATAAAATCAACTTGTTATAGACACCTTTGGTGGTGGCCTACTGAGTGTTATCTCAAACCTTATTTGGGAAACCATTGGGAACCTGAAAAGACTTTATGGATGTAGTTAGGTATCAAGGAAATCAACCAATGTATGATGCTTGACTTGTTCATTATTATGATTAAGGGAGAATTAGGCCAAGATAGGCTAATGATTCTATCTGAAGATAGATATTTTTGGACTTTTTTATTTTGATATATGTACTATATTGGTTTCCTATTTTCATGTATTGATTGAATTTTTATACAAATACATGACATGATCATCATACAGTACATGAATCTACTTTTGGTTTATTTATTATTATAGTATTTTGGGTATTTATCTTATGTATTGATTTATATAATGATTCAGTTTGTTTTTTTTAACTTGTGATACCATTATGTTACTTCAATAATAAGTGTATAGTCTCCCCACTATACCTCCTCAAACCCTCAGTGCTAGTCAAAAGAATCTGGCATGCAGGGAGGTGCGTTTGAGGCCATTCAACCCACTAACTTGGGGCATAGTTTAGTGGATCCTGGGTTGGGATGTTACAAAGTGGTATCAGAGAATTTTTTATTTTATTATTTTTACTATTTTGAGAAAATATATAGGAGCTTAGAAGGAATTTGGATTTGGTAATGATGTGTGGCTGGGAGTATCTAACTTGTGTAGATGAAAGAACCAAATTTTCTAAAATAGAATTTTTTGTTTTCTAAATTTTTCCTATTGTAGTCGATTTTATTCCACTGTTGGGTGACATAGTTGAGGTTTGATGTTTAATATGATTCCAAATTTTTATACTTTTCCTAATGATATGAGGGTATTCCATCTCATGAATCATTTTAAGCACTTATTAGAATTCACATTTCATGTATTATGACATTCCATATATGATGCATTGCTTGATTTCATGACATTATTATATGTTTTTTAAGTGATATACCTATTGTTTGATAAATTTTTTTTCAGGTAATTGAGAAACATGATTGGTACTTAGAGTTAATTCCACAATCTAAACAATGTTTTCCTACATAGGCTACAACATAAACCCTAAGATGCCAATTATGGAACATTGAGTCATGGACCATTGGTCTTATGGACTAGAATCTGTTATGGTATGGATTAAGTGGGTGCCTCACTTCAGTTCATGAGGTGTAAGATCCCTTATGGGTTATAAGTGGTGACCCATTTGGTTTAATCATCTAAAGATAATTGATAAATAATCATGAATTTAAATGAAATTGAAATTGGTGAAATAGAGAACTTGACCTTGAACCATCTTTATAGGGGGATGTAGGCATAGTCTGGTGATTTTTACGGTTATTTATTTTAACTAGTCCTAGATTTAGGATCAGGCATAGGGTTGTGGTTTGTTTATAGGAAGGATTCAACCCATCCTAATAATTTATTTGTGACTTAGTCATTACTTGTTCTTTTATGAGGTGCATGTTTGTTTTTAAGAGACATTCCAACATGAAAAAATCTAGTCATATGCTAGGAGGGTGGAGAAGACCATGCTTTGGAGGCGGTGTTCCATGGGATACCAGTAGATCCTCATATAGTTCCATCTATGAAAATATTATTAGTACCAGATATGGGTTACAAGGTATATTTCCATGAGAGTTTTATGTGATTTATATAGAAAATATAGGGAGCACCGCAGGCCACCTCATCTATGGTAGAGTTGATGCATGTGTTTCAATAGTATCATCCTCCCACATTTTTGGGGGATGGAGGATCAAAGGATAATGATCTATGGATTGAGAATATTTTTTCAATTTTAAACCATCTAGATACACCTCCTGAGAGGAGAGTGAATATCTCAACATATATGCTCCAGGGAGATACTAAGCATTGGTGGGATGTTTTAAACCAAGATAATTCACTTGGATATATGGTTTGGAGGGATTTAAAGTCCAATTTTTATGAATAATTCTTCCCTGAGACCCTTAGAGATGAAAGGTCTAGTGATTTCATGTGCCTAGAGCTGGGTTCTATGACTGTTATGGAATATTCAACACACTTTATAGAGCTTCGTAATTTTGTGTCGATTTATCATGTTGATGATCCATCAAGGGAAAGACACTTTTAAGAAGTTCCCAAGAATACTGTTTGATCATAGGTCAACATGATTTGGTTGAATACTATTACTGAGATTGTGAATTAGGTTCTTATTACTAAATGGAACTTGAGGGAATATGCAGGCGAAGAGTAAAGCAATTCAGCCTCTCGACCTAGTGGTTCGTCTTCCAGTGGAAGGAAGTGTCATTTTTTGGCTTCTCATGATGGGAGTACAAAACAAGATATTAGTACCTATAGTGATTTGTTTCATAAGTGTGGAAGATGGGTACATATGAGAAACCAATGTGATGGAGACCTACTTGAGTGCCGATCATGCTACAGGATGGGCCAAGTACAATGTTTCTACAGTAAATTCCCTCCAGTAATCAATGGAAGGGGATCAACTCTGACTCAAGGTTTAAGAGTAAGATTTATATCTCTATGTTAGGTTGGGAGATAGAGTAGTTCCAGTCATTCAGGCCGAGGTGGTGGTTGTGGCTAAGGTAGCTAGGCATTAGTTTTACCCAGACAATAGAGTGGAACTACTCCATGTAGTTATGTTGTTTCATAGGGTCACATTTCAGGCCAGATATATTATGTATATCCTATACCTGAGAATCAGAGCACCAAACCATCTATAGTGAGAGGTGAAATATTAGTGTCCTCTATTTAGTATATTCTCTTTTTGATACAGGTTCGTCACATAGTTTCATATCTATACCTATTATTCATATCCTTAGTATAATTATTATGATTTTTGATGGCATCGTGACACCTGGCACTCCATTGGGAATTAGAATGGAGAGTGTGCTCCAATGAAGGGAGTTACACCTTAAGATAGGCGGGTTTCACTTTGTATGAAATCATTTTGTCCTCGAGATGATAGGGTTTGATGTCATACTCGGGACGAAATGGCTAGTTTCATATTGTGACCATGTTGATTTCTATAACTAGAGGGTGACTTTCACATAAAAAAGAGAAGAGTTTTTATTCACAAGGGAGAATAGGATGTCCAAGAAGGTATATATGGACCTGAGTATTGTGGGATGGGTGAGATAATAGTCCAGATTCCTTGTTTATATATGGATGATTAGGGAATGTGTCAGGAAAACTTTTCTCTAGGGGTTGATCATTTTAGGGATGTTTTATTAGATTAATTTTATGGTATACCTTATGAGAGGGAGGTGGAGTTCTCTATCAATATGGTTCCAGGAGATGCGCCAGTATCCATTATTCCTTATATGATATCTATTGTGGGGTTTTAGGATATCAAGAGACAACTATAGGACTTGGAGGAAAAGGGGTTTATATGACCCAATAATTCTCTGTGGGGTTCTGTGGTCCTTTTGTGAAAAAGGTATATGAAATACTTAGGCTACGTGTATATTATTAGAAATTGAACTAGTTAACTGTTAAGAACTGGTATCCCTTTCCACATATAGATGATCTACTCAACTAGCTCGGAGGAGCTTGGGTTTTCTGAAATATTGACTTGCGATTGGGTTATCACTAGGTATGTGTTTGACTCAAAGACATAATTTTTATAACATTTCATAGTAGCTATGGTCTATATGAGTGTCTTTTTATATCATTCGATCTCACAAACATGTCAACATTTTTCATGGCATTGATAAACTAAGTTTTACATCCTTATCTAGATTTTTTGTGGTGGTATTCATGGTTGATATCCTTGTGTATTCTCACAATCGACATAACCATGCCAAAATCTTGATTTTGTTTTGGATACACTAAGTGAGTGTCAGTTATATGATAAGCTCACAAAGTCCCACTTCTGTATGGATAATATTTACTTGATGGGTTATATTATATCAAATAAAATAGTATCAGTAGACCTAGAGAAGGTGGGAGTTGTAGTTTCCTGGGAGAATCCTATGAATATATTTGATACACCGAGTTTCTTAGGGATAACTGGATATTAAATCCATTTCATAAAATAATTATCACTCTTAGAAGCACCATTAATGGTCTTGATTAAGAAGGGTGTGAATTTTGTATGGTTAGATGCCTATGAGACAACCTTTCAGGAGTTGAAAGGGAGACTAAATTTAGCATCGGTCCTGATTCTACCAGATCCGGCCAGGAGCTACATCAAGTATTGTGATGCATTAGGTTTCCATCTAGGAGTAGTTCTAATGTAGGAGGAGAAATTCATGGTTTACAAGTCTCATCATTTGAGGCTGAACGAGATGAACTACCCAAAAAATGATCTTGAGTTAGCTGCTATGGTACATGCCTTGTGTTGTTGGAGGAATAATTTATTAGAATATATTGTTATGGTGTACATAGACAGAAAAAAATCCTCAAGTACATATTTAGATAGTGTGGATTGAATCTGAGGCATCGAAGATGGGTTAAATACCTATATTATTTTAACTTCGATATTTTCTACATGCTTGGAAAGGGAAATGTGATTTTTAAATCAATGAGTAGGATGACTTAGATATAGGAAGTTTAGGAGTCCAATAGTGAGTGGAATCTTATGGCCTTATTATAAGATATTCACTTAGAGGTGAAAGATGTCCAAGGACATGATTTTCTCTCATCCTTTGGAGTGATATCCACTCTTCTATATAGAGTGAGTATGAGGCAATTATCATATTCTAAGGACCTATTCCTACAGGAGAGTATGAAAGGTGAGGACCTAAATTTTTGTTTGAATGTGGATGAGGATTAAATTCTATAGATATATGGTCACATATGGGTTCCAATATACATACACAAGGATATGATGTAGGAGTTTCATGCCTCATATTGGGTAGCACATACCAGCATTACTGAGATGTATCAGGACTTGAACTGTCAATACTGGTGGCTAGGGATAAAATATGAGGTAGCCAATTTTTTTCACAAGGTGTTCCACCTGTTAGTAGGTGATGGTAAAAACCCAGAATCCAGTGGGATTTTATAGTAGTTATCTATTCCTAAGTGGAAATGATATGATGTTGCAATGGATTTCATGACCGGTTTGTTGAGGCCACCTTGAGATAGTGATATTTTTTGGGATTTTATGGATAGTATCATGATGGTTTCTCATTTCCTACTAATCAGTGATACCTTGTTAGTTGATGATCTTGGGAGAATCTATATTCATGAGATTGTGTGCCTTCACAGGGTTCCTCAAACTATTGTATTATATAGGGGTTCTCGGTTTATGTCTCATTTTTTGTAGAGTTTATTGAGGTATTTGGATATACATGTGCTTCTATGCATGAAATACCACCCTTATACTGATGAACAATTAGAGTACACAATGTAGGTGCTTGAGGAAATTCTTAGGGCACATGTATTTGATTATAGTGGATCTTGGGAGAGGAATATACCCCTATACGAGTTCACCTACAAAAATATATATTAGGAAACTATATAAATGGAACCTTATGATATTTTTTATGGTAGGACATGCCAATAAACTCTATAATCGATAAAGGTAGATTTACTCAAGCCTTATCTTATTCAAGAGGCTTCAGAGCAGGTCCAATTGATTAGAAATCATATGGTTACTGCACAATCTAGACATAAATATTATTCTAATAACCGTTGATGACCTCAAGAGTTCAAGGTTAGAGATCAAGTCTTTTTACGTATCTCACTAATGCTGGGATATAGGAGGATTAGAATAAATGGTAATATTTCACAATTATATGTCTGGACATTTGATATTTTAGAGAGATTCAGGTGGATAACCAATTGGTTTTAGTTACCTCAGAGGTACTGAGCCATGTACAACATCTTCCATTTATCTTATAAATTCCATTATCAACCAGAACCATATAAAACTCTTCACCTATATGAGGTTGAGATATAGGTAGATGAATCCTTTTAGGAGCATCCTATTTTTATTGTTGATAGGATCATGAAGGTTATCTGAGCCTAGTATGTTCCTCTAGTAAAGGTTTTATGAAAATAACCATCTATAGGATAAGAATTGGGAGTGGGAGACCAACGTACATGATCAGTGATCAAAGTTATTCTTAGAAAATTCTTTACCACCCTTTGAAGGAAAATTTAGTGAATAATTTATTTAAGGGGGTAAGATTGTAAGATCCTGGGTTATTTATAAGGTGTGAATTATTTTGTTCCTAGTTTTAACTCTTGTAAAGTTTTCTTTTTTATTTTGAACCTAAAGTCAGGCCATGGGTAATTTGGGTTGTTTTTTAGAAAGTAATAGGAAGGGTATTTAGGTTGGATATAGGCCAATTACAAAACATTTAATTAGAATACACAACATGTAATTATTACATAATGTGTAATTGTCTGGGAAGGAAAATCATGACGTTTAAAAGGTTTTTCCTAGGAGGAATACCTTGATATTTACATGATGTGTAAAGAATTTATATTTCATGTAAATTTATGAGTTATATTTTTACAAATAGATGCAAGGACTCCTTTTTCTATAGAATCCCTCACCCCTATTCTCTTGTGAATAGGTGGAGCTCCCATGGAAGCCTACAAATAGGATATGGTGTAACTCTCTGATCTGGAATATGTTTCTTTTATAATTAGTATTATTGGATTTATGAAATTGATTTATCTATTAATCTTGAACCTTTCACAATTTATCTTCTTTTCGATGGAGTTATTTTGGTGTAGGATATTATGTCCTATTTTCAGAGTGTTCATCTATTTTTATATATTCTTCCAATCCAGGTCGAGTTAGGATTTGATACTAGATGAGTGTTATACCACTGGTATATGATAGGTGTTTTGAACCTTTTCCCCTATGATTTCATTGTTTTATATCTTGCTACATTTTGGACCTTTTAGTGTTCCCCCTAAAATTAATCGAATGCCTTGATATAATTGTTTGGGACCTGTTTATGTTTCTCCCAAGTACCTTTGTGACTATTGGAGGATGTTATCCCTAACCTAGGCCACCCATGGGGTGTGTCTTTTTATCTGACCTATTTTATACCACCCTTATGGGTGAGTGTCGGTTCTCCATTTTTTTTGGATCCTTAATAAATTGAATTGAATTGAATGAATTATTAGGATAAGGTTATGCCTCCTTCCCATGTGATTACATGATGTTGATTGATTTGATTGTTTAAATGGAAAACATGGAAATGTATTGGATGGAATCCTGGATTGTAAATGGTTATGAAGTGTTAAATGAACTGATTTGGGAATTGATAATGGTAGTGGATTCCTTGGATGAGCTCCATTGATCTTGATTCCATTAGATTCCATGGATATTCATACTCCATGAATCTTTGTTATGGTAATGGATTCCTTCTACATGTTTACTCATTGGATCTTAATTCCATAGTATTCCATGGGCCTTACTACCCTTTGGATCTGACTCACTTAGAATTGAATTGGACATGCTCTGTTGACATGATCCTTAGACTCCACCCAATTCTTTACTGAGTTTCCATCAAGATGCTCTTAGGACTTGATTAAGATGCATTGGTCTTCTATACCTTGGATCTATCCCTTCCTGGCTTGAAACTAGAATACACAGTGTTTCCATTGTGGATGTTATACACTAGGTTACACAATGTGGCCATTATCGATATTGACACTATATTACATGGAGAGGATGAGGTAGATATTCTTTCTATGCTTTACATATAGCCCTGATATGGGTATCAGATTAAACTTGTTAGATTGAATGGTATCACACTTTCTTTTTATACTTTTCAATATCCCTTATTTATAGAAGCTTGATTATTGTTCATAGGTATCCATATTTGGTTATACAGGATTACATATTCTTTAGATACATTATTTCATTTATTGTTATACATGTGATATACTACACACTACTTTTGTTACATTAAATATACTAGATTTGTTGTAGAAACTGTTGGACGTGGCCTACTATGTGTTATCTCAAACTCTATTTGGTCTAACTTTGGGTACCTAGATAAACTTCATGGGTGTAGGTAGGGACCAGGGAAGGCACCCACTATATGATGCTTGACTTATTCATTGTTAGGAGTAGGGAAGCATAGGATCAAGCTACGATTGTGATGCTATCTGAAGATAGTACTTTTTGGTATTTTTTTTATTTTGATACATGTACTATATTGGTTTCCTTTTTCCATGTATTTCCTACCATTTTGTATAGATACATTCAATGATCACCATATTTTATAGGAAACTTATCTTGGATTATTTATTATTATATTCTTATGGATGTTTATCTTCTATCTTGATTTATGTTAGGTTTCTGTTTGTTTGTTTTCACTTGTGATACCATTGCATTACTCTGATCATGAGGTTATAGTCTCCCCACTATACCACCTTAGACTCATGCTATTAGTCAGAAAAATATGGTGTATGGGGAGGGTCACTTGATTCCATGTGACCCACTATCTCAGAACACCATTTAGTGGATCTCGAGTTGAGATATTACATGAATGAACTTGATTAATATTTCGATAAAATGTTAATTCAAAACAGATTAAAGAACAAATATATATGAAATGAAAATTATACTATGATTTCATATGGAACAATAATAAAATAAATAATTATAAATTTAAACATGAATGATCTGATACCACTTGTTGGTTCTAGGTGAATAGGAAGTGCTGGTGGTGGGTGATATATTAAAATTTATTTTAATATTGAGTTTCCCTAAACCCCTAGTAAGTATCTTTCACATCAAATTTATAATTAATTTATTTAACATTAGAAGAAATAAATACCTCAGATTAGGATATTTCTTTGATGAGGATGTTGATCATCTAAAAAGACCCTTTTGGATTTTCTTCACTATGTTGTGAGGATACATGATATAATTCCTCTAGTGGTGATCCACACATGATCATTTGATCTCCAAGAAATGCTACTTTATCACTGCGTGATAACATAGTGAATCAATTTTCTTGATTTTTTTTGTGTCAATTGATCATCCTTCAGTCTTTAAGGAATCTATCATTCAATTCTGATTCTTGAGAGGGGGAGAGAAGGAGTTGAGATAGAATTCATTATGCACAACAATTATATAGTTTCAATTTTGGATTCCACACACAATAGACTTAATGATCTATTTATAGATCTAGGGTTTAAGTTCAAATAATTATTTAATTGTATTTGAACCATTAAATAATATAATAATACTTAATAAAACCTATGATGCATAATAATAATAATATTATTATTTTTGTGGTGTGTGCCAACTTGTGAAATATGAAATATTATTTAACCGGCTTGTTATTTAATATTTATCAATGGACATGGTCTTGGTCTATTCAAACTCCTCTATAATTTATTGAACACCCAAATAAATATTTAATTTAAATATTTCATTCATCAATAAATATTTGTGATTGATAAAACATTATTAAAGTTATCCCTCGGTCTTGAGAATAATATTTATTCAATTAATTAAATTCAAATAGAATTTAATCAAGATCATCGAAAACACTTAGTGTGTGACCCTATATAATTATTTCTCATTATCATTAGGAAGAATTTCCTAAATTTCAAGATTATTATCTATCAATTGGTTAAGGCACCCAAGATAAAGAACTTAATGTTTCAATGAAAAAAACCACATAAAACACTCACTGTGTAATATAATCCCTTTATCACAATATTTCTTCAAGAAGGTTGCACATCTGTATTACTAAACTATATGCTTTATACATATTTATTTTACTATCTAAAATAAACACATTGTTTCACCATGTCCATGTATTTTAATGTGATGGTTATATTACAATCAAAGGTTTAAGATATTAACTTCCATAAAGTAGAAGGGAAAAATCCGTCCTCAACTTACCCATTAATGATATGTTAATTATGATGCACCCAAAATGAACTACCTCACCGAAAACATATGGAATCATGGTTTTCATCAGAAACTATAAGTGTATGAGTCATGAAATGCATTATTGATAATCTTAAAGTCTAAGGATTGTTACACATGCTCACAAATAAGAGTATTTTATGACACCAAAACATGTAGAATTCATTCTATAGGGTTTGTTATCATAATATTCTATCTTGGTGATTACCAAGTGAAAACTTCATTAGAAGAAGCCTCGTCTACTTATGAGTAATTACACTTGATAGTCTATATACTATATGTCCCATCATAATACGTTATCTGACCGCATAACTATATTTAAGAATATCATCATAACACTTAAAGGTTCTCATCATAGTGGGTAACTACTATGAACTTATCAATGTGAAATATACTCTAGGACATTATTAAATTGAATTAATGCATAAAAATGAACAATATGTAATAATAATTTTTATTAATATTCAATACATTTAATATACATGTAATCAAAGTACAAACAGTTGGTCCTTAAACACCAACTTCAATAGTCTGAACCAAAATGACTGGGGGGGAAATACAATGAGGGTTCTCCTCACTAATATGCACAAGGGACAACCCCCATTCACTATGGAAATACCCATAGCATAGAGATTCCCTTGGTTAGTCAAAATTTTCTAAATGGGGACACCATGGTGTAGGGGAAGGTGTGGTGAGCCTCCAGGTGCTCCAGGAACCTCTCAAGTGTCCCGAACTCAGTCCTAAGCCCCCATCAATATAATATTTTTTTTAGAACCACTTAAACTCCCCAAAACAAATTCTAATATAAGTAAACTAATAAAAAACCCAAGTATTAGCACAAAATTAAATGGGTTATTACCTTAAAACAAGTCTAAGGTTTTACAACCTCCCCACCATAAAATAGTTCATCCTCAAGTTTCTTCCCTGAACATCATCGGTCCTCATTGATGAAAAAATATAGACACTGAACCCGTATATCTAAATCTCATTCCCAAGTCTTCTTCTAGATACAATTGTTCTTCCACTTTACATGCACCTGAGGAATTTTCTTTCAATGGAGAGTCTCCTCATTCAGATCCACTATAAAAATAAAGTGATCCTCGAAGGAAACATCAAATTCAAGATCAAAATCATGAATTTAAATAATGTAATATGGGTTATGGTAGTATATTTGATGTTTCTATAAATGAAATACATCATGTATAACATTGAAAACTATAATAAATGCAATTGTTATGAAAATATACTGATCCTCTCTACTATCGTGAATGACCCCTCATACATGGGTGATAACTTTATCTGCTTCTAAACATGATGGTGTCCCAACATAAGTAATAATTAAAAGAATACCTTTTTACCCACCTCAAAATGAAGTGATCAGTTTTGTCATTTTGTATAAGACCTTTTCCTAATATAAGTGGTTGTAATCTCATTTTAGATCAATTGAACATTTTATGAGGTATCCAATATGAGACTCAACCTAATCATCACTGAATCAAAAACCTCATATGGTCTACTATATAGAGCCTTATATGGTTCTATATGTATAGATGCTTAATAACTTCCATTATAGGTATACTCTTCTAAATCCAAATAGTTCTATTAGGAACCACCTAAGTCCAATATGAATTATCTCAGCATTTCCTCTAAAATCATAATAGTACACTTAGAAAACCCGTTTATCTGGGGATGATATGCAATGATCAGATGAACCAATGAATCAAGAACCTTCCTAAACTCTCTCTTAAGTCACCTCAAGCATATTTTTATACTATTATATTCACTAATCCTTGATTAACAGACTAAATTATAGGTATCCCATTGGTTGTGGACATGCCAACACTACACCTAAACTAGATACACCAATCAAAACATCATCTTTCCATGCATCATGGTGTCAATTATTTCAACTAACTCCACCATGATTCCCCACATATGGTGTAATTCATGAATTCAAAAATTTACCGACATCATACCCCATTGGTTGATGCCACTGGTCTATACCAGTATTTCTCACCTGATTTATCTTATTAGAATCCACTATCTCATCCCCAACACTATTTATAACACAAGTAATCAACTATTTATTCATGTCAGTATGCTATCCCTAAGAACTAAAGTCTCATAGACCCGATCAACCTATCATCCGACTTCTTAATATCTACACCTAGTCATACCACCCAATCATTATCCCACATCTAGTGGTTGTCAATGAATGATCATATGAATTCAATCCCACTCCCATCAAATGAAACCTATAGTTGAGTTCCTTAAATTTTTTCAACTAAGTCATACACCCATATATAAGAGACATCACAAAACCAAAACCGCCTTTAGGTTGGATTTATCAATACAAAACTTATGATGTTTACTGAAAACTGCTCAAAATGAGTTCCATGTTCTAAATCTTCCATGGTGTTCTACCCATCATAGGGATTTCTCATTATCATTCTACGAGAATGATCATACCTGATATCAACCATAATACAAAAATTATCATTCTATAACCACACCCATGTTACTTTAATAAGTCCTCAACATGATCCCTACAAAAAAACTCTATTAATACCACAATTCTACACATGATTATTTTCTAATTATATCAACAAACCCCCATTGTACATCACCATCTGACTCTCACATTCTATCTACTATGATCCTTTCTTAGTCCCATGAGAAACTTATAAACATGTTATTTCCAAAATCGCCACATTTTAGGAACTTCATAATTATTTCATCATCATTCCATGTTATTCACCCCACAACATTTCACAAGACCCAACAGTTATCCCATTATAGCTCATACTTTTTATAAATTTTCAAAACTCATCTCTCACATGACTTAACCATATTGAAAATTTTAAAGTCCTCATGACCTCATAGTTAGTTCATCATTTCTTACAGAGACCTCATCTCATGTATCATTTATACCCCAATGAACTACCCCTTAGGATAGCCTACACTTGACCATAACTATTAGAAGACCTTACTCTGACCAGTATATTCCACAACATCAAGGGTCGACACCTTCTTCCCATTACTTGATCAAAAAAGGTGTCTCATAAATTTACACACTAGCCTCACATTTGAACCTCCACTGATCCCATCAATAACCCACAACCTCACTTCACACAATTGAGGAAAAATAAGGATTCCTAGACCCAATAGAACATATTATAACCTCACAAGAACCTAACCCTAATAGGTCTTAAGGAACCGAACACACACATCATGAAATGAAATATATACACACTAAGATGATATCAAATTAAAAAATTATACATTCTAATCCATAATCATGAACTCACCTCAGGAGTCACATAACTTACCCAACTCAATATCCCTATCCCAAAGATTTCTCAAAATCTACCCATAAACATGTATCACATGCCATCAAAATCCAACCACATTAATTAAAATATAAGATTAACTATGAAAGTATAATCTTAGGTTACATCACTCCAACTACTAGGTAGGTTAAAAAAATCTCACCCACTCAGTACATGGTAAAGTAGTTTCATATTTCATAAAAACCCCAAATCCATCACTATTTTAGTACATTGGTACATAGATCACAAAACAAAGGATCCCACGGTTTAGCATCCTTAGGAAATCGAATACATAAATGAGTTTTACATTACATTTAATACTAAAAAATAAAACATATAAATACATGAAAACATTATCATTATCCTTGTAATACATTTTTAATATGTAATAATCTTCTTGGTTTCCTGGGGGAAAGGAAAAAAATAAAGGGTGATCTCAGATGATCAGTAAGTGAGTAATATATAATGAATGTTAGTATAGTGAGAATAAATAAATTGACTTATGGAATAAATAATGAAGTTGAGAGAATAAATAAATCCATAAACAACATACCAATGAATACATTTATGGATATCAATATCTGATAATATAGATATGGGATTATGGAAGGAATAAATAAACTACTTTATGACATATTAATGAAACTGAGAACATAAATAAATCCATAATCAATTTAATAATGAATAAATGCAAAGATATTAATAACTGAACATGTAATGAATAAATAAAATGTGTTATTCCATATTAAAAGAAACTAAGAGAATAAATAAATACATGGAAAACTTAACAGTGAATAAATTCTAGGATATCAATATCTTAGAGCATAAATAAGTTAATGAACAACATAACAATGAATAGATTCTAGGATATCAATAACTTAGAGCATAAATAAATCCATGAACAATATAAAAATGAATATATGTTAGGATATCAATAACTGAGAGCTTAAATAAGTACATTTCCAACATAATAATGGATAGATTCTATGATATGAATAATTGAGAGTATAAATAAATACATGGACAACATAATGAATAAATATTAGGGTATTAGTAATTGATAATATAGTTATCTAATCCATGAATAAATAAATTGAGTTATACCATATATAATGAAACTAATAGAATAAATAAATCCATGGCCAATATAAAAATGATAAGGTGCCGATATAATAATAACCGAACATGTAGTAAGGGAATTATATAATACAAGAAATATTAAAAATACCATCAAGGACTTGTTCCAAGACATAATACATAAAGGTTAAATATTATACCACTAACCTATCTTATTTCCATCAAGGCCTTTCAGTATGAAATATTACATAAAGGGTAATGATGCTCCCATTACCTTATATCAATTTTGTCAGGGAATTGTGCCAAAACATCTTAAATTAAGGGTAAGAATACTCTCATTACCCTATATTAGTTTTCTCATAAGACCTAACAGTGCACTGAGGGGATGTATAATTTTAGTCCCCACCTGTCACATAATAGTCCAATGCATTCTATCACATAGAAAAAGATTACATTTCATAATTTTCAAGGAATTAACAATATAAATACTTAGCATAATTTCTCAATGAGGTATATATTAAAATATTTTCTCATATAGAAGAAATAATTATATGTTATAAACTTATTTTCCCCAATTAAGAAATCAATAATATATCTAGGATAAATTTTGTAAGTAAATAACCAGGTATTTCATAATGTATGAATAAACACCTTTAATAAGTAAAGGATATGAGATTATAGTCATTGGATGTTCACATGGAATATGGTTAAAATGATTTTAGGTTGAATAATACATATATTTATAAAGTTAGCAGACTAATTACATGATAGATAAATCCTTCATAATGGTTTTGGAAAGTTAATGTAAATTATCCAAATAAAATCACCTGAGAGTATCAAACCAGGTGTGAGACAAGGCTCGTTCTCATGAACTAGGCGATGATCAGGTCAAATCCCAATGCACCATTTTTGGGGATATTAACCCTAGGTACAACTGTATAAAATATACATCCACTTATAGTATATTGAAAACTATTTAATTTCCTAAAAAACCACATACACATTACTTCACTAAAATTTAAGGATGGTTTTATAGTTATGGGATAGTTAGAGCATTATGACTACTTAGACAAAGGCTATAATGAGAGGGAGTAAGTAATATATAATTGGAAATATTTAAAATATATATTAATAACATATAATTTAAATTATTTTTTTATATGAAAAGGAAGTTAAAAATAAGATATAACAAAATCAATGAACTTTAAAATGAAAGATAAGGATTAAAGACCCTTACCTTGGAGGGATTCTTCTTAAAATAGAGAGGAGTTTATTAGAACATGAGAAACACCTTGGTGAGAATATTGAGAGGAAAATTTAGATAGGATTCATGATCAAATGATTTTTTGTTGAGAGTGAGAATGGAATGGGGTATTTATACTTGATAGGGTTGCTTTTAAGTGATTAAATGATGATTATTTTGTATTTAAAGCTAACAACTTTTGGGTGGAATTGATTGAAATGTTTTTGGATAATAATTAATATGGAAATTTTTGTTTAAGTATATTAGAAACCTCACCTGCCCATTTAAAATCTTTAATTTTAGTTGTATTATGTCTTTAACTTTTAATTTTAACCTTTTACATTATTTTACCTATACTACGGTAACTCCTTTTTTACCATGGTAATTTTTTCCCTAAAAATGAAATTAACATTTTTAAAAAAATTAGAAATTATAATTAAAAATATTCAATCAATTTTAATTGAATTAATTTATAAGAGTATTAAAAATTAATCCTAATATGATATACGTATAACTCATAAAAACAGTTTTCTTTACAAAAGATAAAATCATGGTTTTCAAAAAGTTATGAATGTGTTTCTAAATATAATTAATTCTATATTATGTTATTAATTAAATAGTTTTTTTATAAATAATAGGGATTAATAAATTTTAAATCATGATCATATCATGGTTATTTCATAAGAGTTATGGTATTTCGTAATAAAATATTATTTTCACTTTTTACTCCCAAAATAATTTTTTTAGAAAATTTGCATAAAAGAACCCTAAGATAATTTCTAAATGAGGAATCCAAAAGTGATATTTATTTTATAAAAAAAATCTCTAAATATTATAATTTTAACTTTAAAAACAATCATTTTTACTGAAAATTAGCAGTTTTTATGACATAGTAAACCGCCTGACCATTATAAAAATTACTTAGGACTTTGTTAATTTATGTTATACTTTAAAAAATGTTTTATAAGATTATTTTATGTAAATAACATTTATTATATCTTATAAATATATCATAAAGAATAATTTTAGTATAATTAAAATTTATTTATAGTTTCTAAAAATAAAATTTTGGTTTCTTCCTTCATAATCCCAATAGTATATTTATTGTAACTTCCTAACCAATTATATTAATTTTAAATAATATAATTTAATGAACACAATTTCCATAAAACATATTGGAAAATTTTAAAAATTATGAGTGACCATATTTCCCTATAAATACACCATTACATTGGCTTCATAATTCACTACATCACCTACAAAGGTTCTTACATTTACTTTGATAATGTCTATAATTTTTATAATGATTATCTTTGTTTTTATGATATTTTTGGAATGGAATATATTATTTGGGAATTAAAACATATGGGATTTGTTTTAGTGAATGTAATTTTCTTCAATGTGTATATCCCTTAACTTCACCTAGTTGTACTAGTCTATTTATACATTATGTGAAATGTAATTATGAAATGTAATAGTCTTTTTGTGTGCCTACTTATTTTAATAGTAGGTATTTTATTGTACACGACCATTCAATAAATGTATTTTAATAAAGATTTATTTTATTTTAATTATGAAACATGTTACTTAACCTTTTAAACGGAAAATTTTAAAGTAATAAAACCTATACCCATAATGAGATAAAATAAAAGCATTTAGAAATTAAATGAACTAAATGTAAATTAGAAATTCATAATAACATATTATTTACAATTAAAAATTTATTTTTTCATGTTTCACATAAAAGTTCATATGATAGTACCGCTAATGGTGATATGTTGTAACTTTATGATAATGAAAACATGCATCAAAATTTTTTAACCACTAAATTACAGTTATTTAATTATGAAGATGAAGTAAAAATAAAACTATCAACAAATGGGATGTGGTTATCAAATAAAAATATATATTTAAAAGATTAATGAATATAATAAAATCGATGTAAGTATATAAAAAGGGATGGAATTTGGAAATACGGAATCAAATTGGTGGGTGTTTCTCCATTTTTCTAAAATCATTTTAATAAATAATTTTCCATTTTACTTTAAAAATATGTAAAGGAATAACTTAGGTGATAAATATTTGTATAAATATTTTTTATTTATTAAAATAAACACATCCATTTTTCAGTTATATTTATATTTCTATAACAAACTTACATTGGAAAATTCAAGATGTTACATTATACCCCCTTAAAGAAATTACATCCTCGCAATTTCACTCATTGATAAACACTTACTAAACCCAAATGTTCTCTTAAATATAATATATAGTAATGAAACATTATAAATACCTTGAATATGTTAATATTATGGGGTCATACAAGTTATAAATAACATATTTCTATTAAGAAAATAATATCTACCTAAGGCCTTATACCCAAATATTTTGAATCCTAATTCCACAAAATAACCAAAATCCACTTTTATACCAACACCAGTCTCAATGTCATGCTCAGAGATAAAATCCCTACATTTATTTTTTGTGTTGAAATGGTTGTTCCTTCCATTAGGTGTTATTTCTAGATAACGGTATATACTTACTTATTGTATAAATAACACTATAGATTTTATTTCATATAATCTAGAAGTATTTCTAGAATATCCTAAGGATTTCCCCTAGGGATCATGTTTTTAAACTATGTTATAATAAATCTAGTTCCTAAGGTTTCTAATAAGTATTAATTTGATAACAATAGTAATAAACCCAACTCCAACACCATGGAGTATGTGGCTGTTTTATTACATTGGTATATAAATAAAAAATAAAGGATCCCGCAATTTAGTAACCTTAGGAAACTGAATGCATAAATGAGAAGACTAAAAAAATACATAATATAAATACATGAAAACATTATTATTATAATTTAAATAAATTTTTTATATCTAGTAATATTCTTAGTTTCTTTTAGAAAAGGAAAACAAAATAAAGGGTGAGATCAGATACTCAGTGAAAGAGTAACATATAATGAAAGTTATTATGACATGAATAAATAAATTGACTTGAGCTATAACAAATTAATTTGAGATAATAAATAAACCCATGTAAAACATAACAATGAATAAATTTATTGATATCAACAACTGATCATATAGTGATAGGATCATGGAATGAATAAATAAACTGAGTTTGGTCATATCAATGAAACCAAGAACATAAATAAACCTATAAAAAACCTAATAATGAATAGATTCCAGGATATCAATAACTGAGAATTTAGTGAAGGTATTACATAATGTCAGACATATTAAACATACCATCAATGCCTTGTGCTAATACATATTTCATAAATGGTAATAACACTCCCATTACCCTATCTTAATTCTATCAGGGCCTTATATAAAGGCATCTTACATAAAGAGTAAGGACACTCCCATTAACCTATCTTAATCCTGTCAAGGCCTTGCACCAAAAATATTACATAAATAGAAATTATTCTTCTATTACCCTATATTAGTTGTCTCATAAGACCTACCAGTTCACTGAGGGGATGTATACTTTTGGGACCCACCCATCACATAATAGTCTAATGTATTCCATCACATAATAGAATATTACATGGAATATTTTTTAAGGAATGAAAAACGTAAATACTTGGCATAATTTATCAACGAGGCAAATATTACTTGATTTTACCATATATGAAAAATAATTATATGGTATAAAATTATTTTTATTAATCAAGAACTAAATAATATATCCAGGTTAAATCCTTTAAGGAAATAACTATGGATTTCAAAATTTATGAATAAATACCCTTAATAAGTGAAAGATATGGGATTTTAGTTATTGGGTGTTAATAAGGAATAAGGTTTTTAGGAGTCTAGGTTACATAGTAAATGAATTTTAATAGGCAGGATACCAATCCATGATGGATAAATCCTTTATAATGGTTTTCAAAAGTGCGTGTAAATTATCTAAAGAAAACTTCCTAGGAGTGTTGAACTAGGTCTGTGGCAAGGCTTGTTGTCATGCATCTGGTGACAATCGAGTCAAATAAAAATGCACCCTTTTTTGTGGTTATTACCCCTAGGTAAAAAATTTTCATAACCACATCCACTTGTATTATCTATAATGTGATGTAATTTCTTAGAAAACAATAACACATTACTTCACCAAAATTTTAGGATGTTTTTATAGTTACGTGATAGTTCAAGCATTATAACGGATTGGAAAATTTATATAATGAGAGGGAGTAATTAATATATAATTGGAAATAATTCAAATGGATGGTAATAAAATAAAATTAAAAGAATTTATGTATATAAATATTAAGTTAAAAATATAATATAACAATGGGATTACAATTGAAAATTAAAGAGGAGGATTGGGGAAACCCTTACTTCAGTATTATAGCGGCTTGGGAAAATTAAGTTTTTAAAAGGAAATAGTAAACTATAATTTACAAAATATAAAATGGAATATAATACCATGTAATAAAAATAATGTTATTATATGAAAAATAAATTTAAATATACATTATATAAAATCTAAAGAACGTGGAAATGAAAGAATAGTATTGAGGACCCTTACCTTTGATGGATGATTCTTAAAGCTAGAGAGGGACTTCTTAGAACCTTAGAACCACATTGGAGAGACTCTTGAGAGGGTAATTTATATATAATTCTTGATCAAAGGATTTGGTGTGAATATTTATTTTGGAATGGGGTATTTATACTTGAGGAGGGGTGGTTTTAAGTGATTAAAAAATGATTATTTTGTATTTAAAGATAAACAGTTTTTGGTGGAATTAATTTAAAATAATTTGGTTGATAATTAATTTTGGAAATTTTGGTTAATGAGTTTAAAATCCTCAACAACCTATTTAAATTTATTAATTTTATTTGGCTTAAGTATTTACGTTTTAATTTTAAACTTTTACATTATTTTTCCTATACTACTGTAACTCTTTTTTTACCATGGTAAATTTTTTGTTCCTAAAATTGAAATTACAATTATTAAATAATTTGGAATTTATAATTACAAATATTAAATCCAATTTGATTTATTCAATTTTTAAAAGTGTTAAAAATTAATTCTAATATGATACATGTATAACTCATAAAAATAGTTTTCTTTAGAAATGATAAAATCACATATTTCAAAAAGATAAACACGTGTTTCTAAATTTAGTGATTTTTGTATTATATAATTAATTAAATAAATTTTAGTCAATAATAAGGATTAATAAATTTTAAATCTTTATCATATATTGGTTATTTCATAAGAGTTGTGGTACTTCGTAATAATACAATATTTTCACGTTTTACCCCGAATATAATTTTTTTAGAAAGAGACCATACAATAACCCTAAGATAATTTCATTGTAATGAATAATAAAATGGTATTTATTTTCAAAATAAAAATTATCTAAATATTATAATTTTAAATTTTAAAAAATATTTATCTACTGAAAATTAACTATTTTCATGACATAGAAAACTATCTGACCATTATAAAAATTACCCAGGGCTTCATTAATTTATGTTATACTTTAAAAAGTGTTTTATAAGATTATTTTTTGAGAATAAAATTTATTTATAGATTATAAATTTATCATAAATAATACTTTTAATATAATTAAAATAAATTTATAGTTTCAAAAAATATAATTTTGGTTTCTACCTTCGTAATCCCAACAGTCGCTTTATTGAGACTTTCTAACCCATGATATCAATGTCCAACTATCTTATTTAATGTTCACAATGTCCACCATCCATATTTTCTATTTTTTAAAATTATAAGAGACCATATTTACCTATAAACACACCATTATACTCACTCCATCATTCACTACTTCACTTACAAAGGTTCTTTAATATCCTTTGATAATGTCTATCATTTTTATAATGCTTATCTTACTTTTATGATATTTATAGTAGGGGTGATCTTATTAGGGGAATTAAAACCTAAGTAGTTTGTTTTAGTGAATGTAATTTTGTTAAATGTGTATACCCCTTTACATTTCCTAGTCTTTCTAATCAATATTTACGCATGATGTGTAATGTACAAATGAAATGTAATAGTATTTATCTGTGTTTACTTATTGTAATAGTGAGAATTTTATTGTAAATTATTGTTTATTAACTGTATTAAAGTAAATAATTAAAGAATTTTAATTAATAAATGTATTAATTAACCTTTTATATGGAAAATTTTAAATTAATAAAACCTATACATAGAATAAGATAAATTAAAAATATTTTGAAATCTAATTAAATATAATGTAAATCATAAATTAATAATAAAATATTATTTAAAATTAACCACTTATTTTATTATGTTTCACATAAAATTTTATATGACAATACCTAAAATGGTTATATGTTTTAACTTTATTATATTGAAAAAATTCATCATACTTTATTAACCATTAATTGGAAATGACTTAATTATCAAGATGATGTGAAAATAAAGATATTAACAAATAGAATGTAGTTATAAAATAAAACTATATATTTAAAAATAGTAATGAATATAAATAAATCGATATAAGTATATAAAAAAGGATAGAAGTCGGAAATAGGGAACACATTGGTGGGTGTTGCATCCTTTTTCTAAAATCATTTCAATAAATAATTTTCTATTATACTTGAAAAATATGTAAATGAACAGATTAAGTGATAAATATTTTTATAAATATTTGGTTTATTATAATAATAAAAATTCATTATAATTTATATTTATATTTTCGAAAAAAATGTTTGTTGTAAAATTTAGGATATTACATGTTTGACCTCTTATAATAATTCTCAACAGTTATTATTGCCAACTAGGTGTACCAAAAAAGATTATATCCTAGTGTTACATTTCTATACAATAAGACTCAAATATCTCAATTTATATCCTATCAATCCTTGGCTCATGTTCATAATAACCCATCTAACCATTCTCATTGCATGTAAATATCATCTAGTTGAAAACATCTAACTTGATGATTTCATTCCAATAATCATAGGGTATCTCACTAATGCCAAACCCAAACACGTGATCACCATCCATCCTAAGAATCACCATAAAACGATAAGCCTATATCCATGATATACCCATTCTATATCCAACCATCTAAGATCACCCAACAAACTGGTCCAAAAATCCAACTAATACTGAACTTCCAAATCTAGACACAATTAAAATCATCAAGGATGGACATCTACATACACAAAACACAATGAATTTACATTCCTATCATAAGTATTTGTTAGAACTTCCATGAATCAATTTAAATATAAATCATTTACCTTGCTTATTTTCTCTAAGGATTCCAAAATTCTAGGATAATCCCTCCCTTAGGTTATCCTTATATATGAAATCCATCTCTAACAATAGTAGGAAAACATCCTACTACTCAATCACAATGCTCAACTCACCAATATCTCAAGCCACATCTCAAAATCACAAGAAAAATCATATACCAATACACCTCCTCTAGGGTTCTCATACACATACCACCCACTCTGGTGTTATCCTTAGATAATATTCCTTCACAAAAAAGTAAAAGAAGTGGTAGAAAAGATGTCTCACTACTCTTATAAATCCCTAAAATATATGATCCCCACATACAAGATCAAGTCAATTCTATCCTACCCACTCTTGGGTCAGGCATAAACCCAAAAGGGTTATAGATAGTCACAACATATCACAATTATCAATGTCATAGTTCAAATTAAAGTGACAACTAGTATAACTTACCACTATCTTATACACCCCACATCCTAAAAGTCTCACAATCCAAGTTCTATCTCTATACCCATCTACCCATTATCAAGATTAGGTTTTGAAAAATTAATACCCACATTATAATACATTCTTATAAAAAAATTCCCAATATCACAATTTATGGGAAGAGATAACAAGAAAAACACCCCACTATCCTCTACATATCAAATCACAAGATTATTAAAACTTAGATGATTTCACTTGATCCATTTAACCATACTCAAGGTTAAAAACATATACAAATTTGGTTCATTTCATCGCATATTATTTAGTTTTCATCAATAATTTCATAATTAAGTCTTAATTAAATAAAATTTCAATCATAAATTATATAGGAAAACATTTTATAAGTTGTATTTGTAATTTTATTTAACTGATACCATAAGGTAACTAAGATAAAGATTCATAATTTAAATTTTAAAATAATTAATGAATAATATAGATAAGATTCTACCATCAAGTTATATAAAAAACACCATATAAGTTGATGTAGATAGTTTGAATAACCAAGCCTGGTACCTTATTTATGTGACTAATCTTGAGAAATAATTAAGATGACATGTGAATCCAACATGTATGATATAATTCATGTACATAAAAACTCTTTCCATTTTATCTAAGAGATAAAATCCCATAAATCATAAATTCAAAAATCATACGCATCACTCAAGGTGAAAAAGGTCAATAATAAAAATGGAAACGAAAACAACAATCCCATCCCAAAAAATGTGAAATTCCCTCATACGTGGGTTAGCTACTCCCAAACATGATATTAATACTATGTTCTGACAATTTCCTATTTCCTTTAAACCTTTCCCAAATTGCTAGACAAACATAAATGGCTCTGATACCACTTTGTAATGTCCCCCAATTAAAGGCCATTGATTAGTCTCTTGACTAGAGTCACTACATAACCTTAATCATGCCTCCCCATACACCATAGGTTTCCAACAAGTATTGAGAGCCTAATGTGGTATGGTAGGGAGACTATACCCTCATATTAGAGTGTAATAATATAGAAAATAATACTAATCATATACATCTAGATAAATTAGTAAAAAATCATCATGAAAAGTTTTAATAAATGGACATAATCCATACTATATTAAAATTGTATCTATATAATGTTAGGAAGTCATAAAGCCAAATCAGATCATATACAATAATATTTCAAAAAGAAAAAAATATAAAAAATGGGAAACACCATAAAAAATTGTTTCGAGTACTAGCCTAGTTCCAAACTCTCATGCTCCATCCTACTATCCCAAATCAAGCTTCAGTTATAGGGCGCTTTCTCTTTTCCTGGCCTATAACCATGAATTCTTATTGGGTACCAAATGGTGACCTGAGTAGGGAGTGTGTAAAAATTATTAGGCCACCCCCAATGAAGTATAAATAATATCTAGTATGAATGTATAGTGTATTCCTATGTGCATAACAAATTAAAGGAGACACAATAAACATCCCAGGTTGATCCTAGAGTTCTAAGGTGATACTCAGGGTTGAACATACCTGATTTGGCCAGTACTAGATGTATCTAATCATAGTAACCCATAAGGGAATAATCAAATCCAAGGTACATGTACAAGGAATTCTAAACCAGTTTTTATAATCTAAATCCTAGGAGCATGTCTAAGGCATTCCAATCTGATAGTCATAATATGAATCCAAGGAGTGTTTCTAAGGAATTACAAACTGATAGTCGTAATCTAAATCCAATGAGCATGTCTAAGGAAACTGATATTCATAATCTGAATCCAAAAAATGTGTCCAATGTAATCCCAACCGATTGTCATAATAAAAATATGAGGAGTGTGTATAAGGAATTACAAACCAATAGTCAAATTTTTTATCACAACATTTAATTTAGATATTTAAGGGATTAAACAAAAATAAACTATCCCAGATCCTAGAGTGCGCCCTAGGAATCCCCAACACACACACACACATGATCATTTAATTAAATACATGGAACCCCTAGGATGTAAGAACCCAACCCTTATTCAATAAATAATTTTATTTAAAAAAAATCATTTTCATGCATCTTTTAAGATCCTTTCAATTTTATAATTTTAGAGAATCAGGTCATACCTATTACATAAAAAACCCATACAGTACAAGTTAGACGCTTTATCTTAGTATATATCCCCATAATATAAGACATTAAAAATATAACATGTTTTATTTTCATGAACAATCATCATTATTTTCAAGTTGACTTCTTCTTTGTTCCTACACATCCTTAAAACCTAGGAAAAACATTTAAAAATATGGTATCATAATAAAAATATTAATAAGGAACATAAAAAATAAGAAATAAACCCATTCATCCATTTTAAAATCATGATATCATAAAATAGAGTTTTCTTTTAACATAATTAACTTTGATCTCAAATAATAGTTTACTTACACATGAAATTAGCTTTATTACCCAAAGTTTTTGATAAAAAAATTATAACAAAATATAAAGTAAAAATAATAATCATGATGGATTCTTATAAAACATGAAAACTAATGAATTTTTTTTCCTAAAAACATTTTTTTACCCTAAAAGGTAATAACCCCTCCTTTAAAATAAAATCTAATTATCTTTCCTTTTAAAATAAAACAATTTTTGTGAAAACTCATTAATATGTATAGAAAATTCATGTAGGTGCCTTGGGAAATCATCTCATAGAACCCTTAAAATAACCCTTACAAGTCTAATAACTAATATGTTTAACTTACAACATAATTCTCCAATGAACATAACCATTACCTAATGCATTGGTGAGCTATATCGGGCTCACTCATCATTATGTTCTATATCTGGCTCACCCATCACCACGAGTTATATCGAGATCACTGATCATTATAAAAAATTACAAGGAATATAACATGAATGAAACATATAAAATATTATATTTACATCATCAAAATTTTAGAAATATATTTTTCATCCCATAAGAAAAACATTTTTGGATATTGATATATCAATTTCCTTTAAAACGTAATTTTCAAAACTAAAATTCCTAGAATAAAGGTAAGGAGGATTTTTATTTAAATAAAACATGGAATATTATAAAGTAATACAAAACATAAAATAATGGTTTTATCAATGGGAAAAGTAATTGATATCATATACATTAAAATATAACATTCCTTCTACCTTTTGTAAAGAAATTCAAAATAATCTGTAAAAAGATTCCTTTTGAGATCCTTTAAAGGAAAGTAAAAAGTGAAATATAATTACATTTTTAATTAATTTATGTCCATATAAATATATCCATAAAATTATTTTAGGAATATGTAAATGGAATTAAAATATTTAGAAAATAAATCGTTAAAACATTTAAAATGAGTTTTTTAAGGTAAAGTGTCCCTTACCTCAAGTACGACTCATCACATATGTTATTTATCTTCCAGAATAATAAAATTATGTTACTTTTTTTACTTTCTTAAAAAAAAATTAAATTTTATTATTCCTTTTATTTTATTTGTTACTATGTTATATATAATTACTTAATCATGTAAATTCATGTCATATGTTTTGACGATATTCAGCTCATATATCCAAAATGACATTGGTAAGTTGACTATGGTCAAAGAGGTCATTATTCCATAACCACTAGCATAATAATCATTAAATATTTATAATTATTATACATTAATTATAATTTTAAAACCAACCATGAAATATGGTTATGAAAATTTAACTATGTTACAATCATAGAGACGGTAGGTTGTACGTACACATGAGTAACATTTCCATTTTTCAACGAACATGATGGGAAGAAGGTAAGTATTATTTTATATTTACAAAATTATGATTATATAATAAATATAATATTATTTATTTAAATAAAATTATTTATAATAACCATGTGATGTGGTCACTAAACACAAATCACATCAAATCGTTGAGGTGGTAATCCACACGTACGCATGAATGATGTTATCATTTCTCAATGGATTTAAAGGTAAACAAATAGATGATATTATATTTAAAAATTGTTAATTATTTCATGAAAATCATATATATACATTAAATCCATCATTATATACTACTATAATAGGTTGTGATGGAAAATGAATTGCATTGGTTCGTGAGGCAGTAATCCACCGTACACATGAATGATGTATTCATTTCTCATTTGAAGAAAGAAGGATATAAATATAGGTTAAGATATTAAAAATATAAAAAATATAATTATATGTATTATGTTAGTGTTATTATTTCTTCATGATTGAAGAATATTTGAAGGAGGTATAAGAATAAATAAAACAAAAACATTCGGTTAAAAGTTATACCTCTTCTTTAGACAACCACTTTTTTGTTACACCTTAATCCCACTAAGGTTGGTATTATGAAAATAATAAGACCTTTAGAACATGGGGAGGGATGTTAAGAAGGAATATTGGTAGGTATTTTCTAAGCCAGAGTGCTCAAATGCTATAAGGAAGTGAAGAGTGGATGTTCCCTTTTATAAGTGATGATAGGGACATTCTTGGAATTTCATAAATTATTAAATTAATATAAAACAATTTCATGTTAAAATGAATAAAAATTGACATAATTATAATATAGGATGAGGATGGTTTGAAATAATCTCAAAAAATAAAATTTAGACAAGTTTAGTGTAATGTCCCAGACCTGGTTCACTCATAAGTAACCAATCCCGATTGGTCACATGGCCTCAAGTGTGCCTCCCCATACTCCATAGGCTTCCAACTAGCAGTGAGGGTCCATGATGGTATGATGGGGATACTATACGCTCATAATCGTATTATAATTGTATTTTATTAAATAAATGAGTAAATAACATAATCTTAATAATGAGAAAATTTGTAGTAGAAGTAAATCATCCATGCAGCAGTAATAAACAAGCCAAAAGTGGTGTCATACACAAAATGATGAGTATTTCAAGGAGGTATAATTCAATAATACATGGATATAGTAAAACATACATACATGTAATCAAAAGAACAAAAAATACAAAAGGCTATTTTTAATAGCATCAAAATCCAAGGCTTGGTCTCGTGCTCCAAAGTTCCCATGCTATGCACAAATCAAGCATCCATGACTAGGCGCTTGCACTTATCCCTAACTATATCCATAAATTCTATTTAGGGTACCAAATATTATCCCAAATAAGTTGTTAGATAAAATCATTAGGCCACCACCAATTGTGTCTATAGAAAGTCCATCCCATGTATAAAAAACTACAACTGTATGCAGGTAGAACTGGTAAAACTATCATTTGATAGACAGATATAAACAAGTCCATGAATAGAGGTTGTAACAATGAGAAGGCCATAAATGGCGTGTATCAATACATAAAGGCATTTTATTCCAGTAACTACTACATTTAAAATATACAGCATACATATAAAGTGTAAAAACTATATGGTCTATGTCCCAAGGATAAAGACCAAGGAGACCTCCTCGAGTCCAAGGAACGTTTCCAAGGTGATATTGGAATAGTTTAGACCTACATGGGCCAAGAACCAAGGGTCCATGGTTGAGGTATCCTAATATATGAAGACATAATTTCACATGGGGTTCATGGGCGCTATACCTCAATCCCCCTCATTAGTTCCATGCCATAATTAATATCAGTTCTATATTGTT
Organism: Viscum album; assembly: GCA_963277665.1. Lineage (NCBI taxonomy): Eukaryota > Viridiplantae > Streptophyta > Magnoliopsida > Santalales > Viscaceae > Viscum > Viscum album. Next base: position 169,438,103 of record OY728119.1, on the reverse strand, counting down.
ATTCAATATTAGTTCCATACCATAAATCAAAGGTTAGTGCCATACTGGAAGGTCAAAAATAAATAAAGTAATATAAAAATCCAAGGGACTATGTTAGTTTCTATACCCAAATTCAATAATCCATAAAAGGCACAAGCTAAGATAATACCCCTTCCATTGAATATTATTTTTTAAGTCAACCATTTATCAACTTTAATAACATTTGATATTTTGGTGAGAAGTTATTTCAACCTCTCATTAACACATTTAATTTGCCTAAGGATTTCACTAACATGTGGAAATATCAGACACCCAAAGGGGTGGTTCTTAGCATAGGCTGATGAATAAACCCACCTCATATGTAGTTTGGGTTGTGGTATTCAACCTCCAACAAGGTTAAAGTGATATGTGGTCATCAAATTTAAGGTTCAAATAATTAATTTAAGACATTGATTAATTTTAAGAGCAACATATAAAAGGTCTAATGTGTGGAACAATGGTTATAATTCAATATGTTCCAATATCTTAGTGAAATTTTATAAACCACCAACCTTATGTAACGATGCAAACAATCATTCAATATCAGCTTCTAATTTAGACTAGAATGGAGGAAATAATCTAAGTAGAAAAATAATTTGAAAATAAGGAAAAATATTCTACATGAAGATTGCATGATGGATGGAGATAGAAACTATGGAAACAAGGTAATGGATTAAATCTCTTACCGATGACTAACCAAAAAGATATATGACACTTTATTTAGACTCAAATCTAAGAATAGGGATCATAACCTAGGTGAGGAAGCTTGTGAGATCTCCATCTGGGATGAGGTGTTGTGCATGGAGGACAAGGAAAAAGAGGGTGATAATTAATAAGAAAGGACTGAAAAATCATAAGATCACCCTGATTTAAAGGGGTTTTATAGTTTGGTTGTATGGTTATCCAAACCACTCTTTAACCATGTGACTATCATTGTACATGGTACCTCCTCACATGGTTTAGACACACGGTTAGACTAATCATGCACAAACCATGTAAAATGACTCTACAATAATGTTTAAAACATTTTCACATCTGTGTGACTTGGGTTTCATAGTTTTAAAAAACCGTTCAACCCTATAAATTTCACTAGAGAACCCAACATAGTTTAAAGAAACCACAAAGACTAGATTTCATGTTTTAAACTAACCATGTGGCCCATCTATTTCCTCTAAAATTTAGGGATTTAGCTCTGAACAAGCCCTGAATACCGTAAAAGCATTCCTTAACCCACTAGGAATTCATTTTAAGACAAAACAAAAAATTAAATATTTAATTAAATGGTTCCATACCTTTGATAAAAACTAGGGTGTTATATCCTCCCCCATTTGTGAAAAATCCACCTCAAGTTTCCCTTTTGAGGGTAGTAAAACATTGTCTGAGAAAATCTCAGTCCACTAGACATGTACATCGGCTTCTTGTTCCTAGGTCTTATCCTATACAAAACCATGATTCCATAGAACCCATACTAAATTAACCATCTCTTATAAGATACCTATGGGTGACACACTTTTTTGACTGATCTCATTAGTGCATTGTCTCGTGAAGGGGGCGATGAGATTTTCTTGTACCTTCTTGGATGTTTCCTTCTTTGGTCTTGTAGAATCATTTTGACTTGTGCACTTTGGTATTTGTCATTCTTGTAATGGGTTCCTCTTTCCCATTTTTAAGATGTTTTTTTATCAATTCAAGGGGATTGATTGTTTAAAAAAACTTTCTCTTCTAAGATAACCTTCATGTTTCGGTCCATTGTATAAATAAGATGCTCCTCAAAAGAATAATCAACATCTAATTCCACCTCATCAGGCTAGAAAACATGAGACAAGTATGAGTAGTAAGAAAATAAATGAGAAAAATGAAACACATAATGACTAGATCTATATCGTTTATGAAGTTATATTCGATAAGATACTAATCTGAACCTCTAAAAAACCTCAAAAGGTCTAAAAAAGTGAGGTGGAAATTTTCCATGCTGTCTTAACCATCAATGTACCAATCTAATCAAATCATGAAAGAATACTTGATCCATGACCTCAAACTCTAGAGGCCATAAATGGTGGTCGACATGTGACTTTTTTTCTATAATAAGTTGTATCCATTCTATTTATGATCATCTAAACCTACTCTGAAGTCTCCTAGATGAGATGAGGTCCAAGAAATACTACTTCTACTACCTCTAACCAACATAAGGGTGAACTGAAAAACCTACCATATAATGCCTCATATGGATCCATTTTTATAGTATTCTAAAATCTATTATTCTAAAAAAATTATATAGAGGTATATGCTTCACCCATGAACCTCTAAAATCACGGAAATATGATCTAAGAATTTCCTTTATCACATGTATTGTGTGCTTATACTACCCATCAGTCTTAGGGTGGTATGATGTACTAAAAAGTACATGTATACCTAATTAGTTTTTTAACCCTTTATAGAACCATGATGTGAAAATATCATCTCTTTTGATATAATATTCCATGGAACTCTATAAAGTCAGATAATCTATTGGACATATATCCTTCTAAGCTCATCCGAAGAAAATGAATCTTTAATAGGTAAAAAGTGAGTGACCTTTGTGATCATGCCGATGATCACCTGTATCACATCATTTACTTGAGGGGATCTTGGTAACCCAGTCAAAAAATACATGGTGACATCATCCCATTTCCACTAAGGAATGGGTAATATATGTAACAAGCCAGTACGCCACTGGTGCTACAATTTCACTTTTTAAAAGGTGGAACACCATGTGACAAATCCAATTATTTTCCTTTTCATATAAGGCTATGAGTATTTGTGACATAATTCATTATGCATATTTTTTAATCCCATGGTGTACTATCCAACTAGAATCATTATATTCCCATATCAATTCATCTCACACGTCTCCAGGATCCTAGATGCATCCATGAATTTAAAAGAACTCATCCTTGTCCATAATCTCACCCAAAGGTGAATCCTCACCCGAAACACTCTCCATTAGGACCAATCCCTTAGGGTCTGAAATTTTCCTCATATTCAATCTCTCTAGGAGTGAAGATGTCACTAATAACGATGTTAGGATAGGATATCTGTGATTCTCAAAGACCTCTAATTCTATTTCAAAAAATAGGCCCATAAACTACCACTCATTACTAGAAGCTTAAACTTCCCATTTATAAGTTCTCTAACTCATATCATCTGCTAGAACATTTTCCTTCCAAAACATATAGGAATTATAAAAATCAAAGGACTTTAGGTATTCAACCCACACTCTATGCATAAGATTAAATTCACGCTATGTGAATATGTATTTGAGTATTTGTTTTGACTATATACACCACAAAACACTATCCAATAAGTAATTACTCAAATAACACAAGTCATGAACCACATTTTCTAGCTCGAGATCATGTTTGGGGTAATTCCTCCCATTTAGACTCAACTGATGAGACCCTTACACCATGAATCGATCTCCCTAAATCATAATTTATCCTAGCTCGATCCTTGATGAATAATAATAAACTGTATATATTTTGACTGGCTTTAGTAGAATCAAGATCGACACTAAATTCATTCTCCCTTTTAGCCCCTGAATGGCTTTCTCACATGCTTCAAACCATGTAAATTTTACAACCTTCTTGGTCAATCCTATGAGTAGTGTTTCAAGACATGATAAATTCTGAATAAAGCACCTATAATATATAGATATCCTCAAGAAACTCTATATATCAAAAATGTTCTTGGGATAATCCTAGATAATTAAAAATATTACTTTCTCTAGGTCAACATATACTCTCATCTGTAAGATGATGTGACCTAGGAAGTGAACTTTATCAATCCAAAAGTGGCATTTAGTTACATTAGAAAATTATTATTTCTATATCAATGTATTTAGGACAATATCAATATTTTTTTCATGGTCATGTAGGGTATGAGAATACACCAAGATATCTTCCATTAATACCATCAAAAATAAATCTGGATACGAGTGAAAAAACTGATTCATCAAAGTAATGAAAATGGTTGACGTGTTCATGACACCGAACAACATAACTAAATACTCATAAAGGAAACACCTTCTATGAAACATTTTATATGGTATTGTTAAAGTTTTTTCATGTACCAGGTGATAGTATGAACTCAAATAAAATTTTAAGAAGACTTGAGATCCCTAGATATGATCAAAGAGTTCATCTATACATGGAATTGGATACTGGTTCATCACAATAAGATGGTTTAATCTATGGTAATCCACACATATCCTCAGGGTCCCATATGCCTTATTGGTGAAAATAATGGGTTAACCCTAGGGATAATTACTAGGTCATATGAAACCATGAGCCTATAAATATTATATCTATATCTTGAGCTACTAGAACTAATAGTAGTCATCTTGTAAGGAGGAATGGATATTGGTGTTGCTCTTAGAACTAGCTCAATCATAAACTATACCTCTCTCTCAGGTGGTAGTCCAGAATAGTTCTGGGGGAAAATATCCTTGAAATAGTCTACTATAGTGGGGAAATTATCCTGAAACATTCCCTAATATATGACTTTAATATAAATAGGGTGACCTGGTTCTGGATCTCTTGGTGAAAATCCTCCTAAAAATGCCTCACCCTTGCCTCCCCATTATATAGAAGGTCTGAAACATAACATAGGATGCTCTTATAGAAAATAATAAAATCCCAGACATTGGAAATTTCCTAACAAAGGGTAAGTATTTCCTACTGATATCACACTTTAGTGTTCAAATATAGAAACTCGATATAGAACTAATACATGTACTTATCTCATAAAAAAACTGACTCATCATGATACCCAAGGAACAAAATCCACCACTTCCAAGCTGAACCATGAAACATCTTCATAGCTAAATAAACCCATTACTCATGTTAAGAATTAACCAAACTGAAGGATATCTCAACCTATTCCATTTATCCCTCTATTTTTCAATCTAAAACAAATCCCTCATACTTCTACAGACCCTGGAACTGGATATATCAGAATTTCCTTCTCTAAGTGCCATCTTCATAAACCTCTACTCTATATTGATACACTAGAACATTATATTAAACGTATTCTTCATGAACCTAATGGGTATGTCGACCTGGTGTTATGCATGAAAAATAAAAAATTTCATTAACTCTTAAACCTTGAGAAAAATAACATTCTAACATCACTTAATCAATTCATTTTAACTTATTTCTTATTTTCTACCCAAATTAAAACACAAGCATAGAACATTATGATGCCTGATCATTACTTAGGTCTTTATCCCATAAGAAATATTACTTCACTTAGCATGTTTAGTAAACTTTAAGGTCCTTTAAATGGATCAAAAGTGGCCATAAAATATCATTTCCCAAATAGTATTCATTGTTTATAACATATATTAATCTGAAATGACACTATTTCCCTACTAACCCATTAATAATCACTATTACTTAACTCCGAACTCTTTCTAATATCTCAACCATTATCATTTGATAGCACCTTTTCATGACCCCCTCCCTCTAAAGGTACCCCATCCTGGGAAAAAATGAATAAAGGGAGATAATGACCCCCATAGACTTCCACTAGTAGGGCACATGTTGGAGACAAGATTTTGGGGTATATGAATCACACACATTGGAGGTATTTCCATCATATAGATTTAAGGAATAAGATATAAGAATTAAAACCACCATCCAAAACCTTGCATAAATAAAATAATAAATCCCAATACATGTATTGTCATACATATACTAAAAAATTAAAAGAAAAAAATTGGAAGTTCCAAAAGGAAATTCAAGGAAGTGAACACAAATCCAATTTTTTTTTCAAGGAATACCTTAATATAGTATTACCCATATCAAACACATAAAATCTCTTGTGGACTTGAAAAATAGTTTATATATATGTAGGGTGACCATGACATGTATAATCAGTTGGATCCTCCCTAAAAAAACTCATGAAAAATGTAAAATAACCATACTAAAGCCCAATGAATAAAAAAATGAAACTAACTCATAATTTAAACTTATATAACTATGTTTTCCATCCTTATTATAGATCAATAACCAAGTAATGCATAGAAGTAAAACATTATATATCAAAAACATATATAAATAGAAGGTACCCTATTTCTACTTCCCCACTAGTTTGTCTTTTTCATGCCCCTAGGTTACACATCATATGTTCAACCCTTTTATAAGTAAATCATCCTAGATGTGAGTTGGTTCTCAACCCTACCTACCTCAGTCCCACAAAGGCCCCAAAATATCATGTTATCATCAGTCCACATATCCATATTGTCATCAACATCTTCTCATATGTAACCATGTGTATGTCCAAAAGCCACTACAACCTATTTGAATGCATCATACCTCAAGCAATCAAAACCCATGCATGTAATCACATGGAAAACCAGATCCACTATAACTAGATACAAGTATATGCTAAAACATAATCCATTAAAACCCACACATAAATTTATAGTTAAAACAAGAGCCATCACATCCTAAGTATGAGCACACCATAAGAAATTATATTCTAGGATATGCCTACTCATAGATAAGACCAAAGGGAGAGTGTGAGAGAGGTATAAGTTCTTCATATATTCCCTTAATATACTAGATATTAGAAAAAAAATCCCTCAAAAAATTTGAGTGTTGGTTTTATAATGACTCATACATTTCATACATAAATATTACATCATTTTAGATGAATACATAATAAATTTCACAATAATACATGCATGAGGACAGTAGAGGTTTAGTGTATTTGGAAACATGGATACGCAAACAACAATTACATAAAATATATACATAATTTCCTAGTTAGTTCTACAAAATATCAACCTTATTAGACATAACATAGTTATAATCGTTCACCATAACCTGGGGAAATAAAACATGAGAAAGGGTGAGATCAGATGCTCAGTAAGAGTAAAAAAATATATATTTATAAATTATCATAATATAAAATAAGGTTATGGTAACATGAGATAAAAATTTGAAAATAATACTTATCAATTCATATATCATAATCATGAAACATGGAATACAGTCTTATCAATCGAAATATATATAAAAAAAGAGCGTGGAATCATAAATAATCAATAATGATCCATGTAAACATAACATAATCATAATAAATAAGTTTTTTCATGTAAATAAGAATATAAAATCATTTACATAGTTAAGGATCATTTGCAATACTATCATAGTGGATTGGGTTCACTCCTCATTCCATTTTTTCTTCAGTTAAGGTTCATTCCTAGGAGTATCATATTAGACAATTTCCCTTAATAAACTAGGTTCAATAGCCTTTATATTCCTCATTATCTCATGGTATATATAATTTACCCAATTAATTAGAGGTATATATAGTTCTATGCCCACCCATCACATAATGAAAACCATATGTATTTATTCCACATGATCAAAAAATATTCATAATATCATCAAATCATAACCCATAGAAAGGATATGGGTTTTATAAACATTTTATCAACATAATAATAAAATATATAGTGAAATAATAAATATGGAATCATTTTTCACATTCCTAGTAATTCATAAGAAACATAAAGTATTTTTTTATAAATAAAAATACCTTTATAAGATCACTAGAATATTTCTTGAGAAAAATACCCTTTTACATGAAATAATATATTTAAAATATAAAAATTTCTAAAATATTAAAGGAAAAATTTTATTTTTAAACAAAAAAGAAAACTTATAAAGTAAAATTTAATAAAATATTATTCATTATGGTGGGGGAATTCGTTTTTGTGGTGTTTGTTGAAACAAAAATTCCTTTCACATTTTTGGTAAAAAGTCAAGAGTACCATGATTGGAAAAGAATAAGAAGGTTCCTTTTAAAACTTTTTAAGGAATTTAAATTATTTTAAAAACTAAAATTAAACAATATTTGGATATTATTAAAAAAATTCTTGAAAAAAATTTAAATAAAATATAGATATGGAATAAAATATTCTTGATCGAAGGAAAAACAATGTCATATTTCCTTAAAAACGTTATTTCAGTCTCTCGAGAGATTAAAGAGAGGAAAATTAAATTAAAAAAATGAAATATATGGAAATAAATAATGGATAAGAAAATAATTAATATTTGGGTGAGATAGTTCATACAATTTCAACAATAGAAAATTTAATCATAAATAATCCTGATAAAAATGAGATTGTAACATAAAACCCTAACAACTTTAGAAATATTTGAATAAAACACCATTGGATGATAGAAAATCATATGGATCTTTAAAAACCATGAATTATATCATTTATTATTCAAAAATAAACTATTATGTAGTATATACACTACAGAGATAATAAATTGGTTCATAACATTAAAACATGTCTCGGTTGAAAGAAATTGAGAAGAAAACCCCTTACCTTATATATGACTTGATTCGTAAGCACTCTAACCTCTCGAATAATAAAATTTAGATTTATTATAATTCTATAAAATAATTATATTCATAAATATAATATCATATATGATCTAATTATATCATTTCAATATCCTTTTATTAACAATTATTTATTAAAGTCGTTATTTTGGGTGTTAATTGCTTCATTTTTCATGCATGTTTTGGTTCAGAGGTCATGGTCCTTGCACTATGATCATAGTTACTTAATATATATAATTGTAATTATGATATAATTATCATATATAATCATTATATACTTATTTATAATCATTCATAAAAATAAGTTATGAAAAATGAATTACATCACTCTATGGAAATGAAAGTCGGTATGTATGCATGAGTGATATTCCCATTTTTTAATGGATGGAATGAAATAAAGGTGAAGAATAATTTAACTTTAAATAATCATTATTATATAATTAATATCATATATTTTCATTAAATATATCCTTGTTAATAGAAAATTTTTAGGCCTAAGGAAGGTTGGTTTCATTTGTTATCAATATATCAATATGTATTTGAAGAGAAAGTTCCTTAAGAAATTTTCTTAAGAAAGTTGCTTTAGAAAGTTCCTTAATAAATTTTTATAAGTTTATTAAGGAATTTATAAGAACATTACTTATAGTGTAATATAAGAAATTTCCTTAACCAAATCAGATAATGCTATGATGTTCTTCAAAGTTCCTAATATCATGAAGTTTTTCATGATCCAAGAAATGTTTGTACAAATTTGTAAAAAGTGAAAAAAGTCCAAGATGAAGTAGAATAATGAAGTTAGAGTTTTCTAAATTAACTATTTATAAGAATATTTTAAAATTACATTGAACATACATATGCTGAATAAATTGGAAAAAAAATTTGTGAGAAGAAAATATTGATGAGTTTGTACATGATTGTATAAAGTTTAAGCCACCAGAAAAAGATCCACCAAACAAATAAAGTTGCATGAGATTCAACTTTTGAAGTTTTAAAGATTTTTTTTATTTTAATATACATGAATTTATGAAGTTATTAAAAATCATTTTTTAAGGAAATCCAATAGATTGAGTCCATCATATGAAGATCCATATGACAGACATACATTAGATGAACTTTTATGATGCCACCAGATGAACATTTATGGGAAGATGAAACCAAGTGGTGTATAAATATTGAGATGATGTTAATTGACCATATAAAGAAAAAGGTGAACCATCATAATTTTTTTTCCTATTCCTATCATATGTAGAATATTTGTAAAGAGTAACGATCAAAGAAAAGTTGAGGTAGGATGACTGGATAAAAGTTATTCGGATGAAGAAAAGTGAAGAAGTGAATTTTGGTGATAAAAAAAACATCAGAAATATAATTTCTTATGAATTCATTCAATGGAAATTAATTAGATGTTATATTTCAATGGATTTTAAATGAATAATGGTTCATTTTAAAAACACTCAAAATGTCTAATGGGTAGAGATTTTCCACTGGCAGTGAATTGATGAACTGATGATTGCTAAAATTCCAATGGATAGAATTTTGGAAAGATCATCTGAAAAATATATTATGAGTGAATTGGAAGAATTTTTCATAAAAAAAGTAAAACTTAATAATGGTTTATCATATTAATAAAATAAGTTAAGTCCATCAGATGGAGGAATGTCATTTCATCAGAAAAACCTTTCTGGATGATTTCTTTGAGGATCTTTCAAAAATCACTGTGAAGTCCCTAAAATGTGATGATGATGAAATATTATATCAATGTTTAATATCTTTATGATTTGAATGATATTTTTAAAATTTCTTTAACACAAAGTTTTAGAGAAGTTTTAATAAATTGGAATCTTTTAAAAAACATCAATGGTATTTGAGAATTTTCTAAAAAAGTTATGAAGGATTATAGTGAAATCCAATTGAGTTGGATATTTATTTTGTAATCTCAGTGAGTGTAAAAGTGATAATGGTTTCAACATTTTCTACTGTAGGAGAACCTATATAAATGGGTGAAAGTATGACTGTACTTAAAACTTTTCACACATATGAAAAGTTGATAATTGTAAGGTTTTGTGAAAAAATGAGATTCCAACCACGTTTAATTTCTGGTTGAATTTGAGATACTGGGTGAACTTATGTTAGATTTACAAGAAGTTGAGAGTGGATAAATAATTTTATACTCAGTTTAATTAGGAAGTTCATAGATACAAACTTGCTTCATTAGATATAGAATCATTAGATAAAGTCATCAGATGAAGTTCTTATGAATATGTCATTAGGGACTAAAGTTTAGTGAGTGGAATCGAATAAAGTAAAATAAGGTTAAACCATCATATAGAGGGTTATTAGATATAGGTTAAATGGATAAACATTTACTAAGGATGTTTTCCTAATAAAGTTTGGAAAAATTCATATTGAGATTATACTATTCTTTCAAAGATCAAGAGGAAGTTTCAAGGCCAACAAGATCTTAAGATGGTTATTGAAGATCTTAAATTCTATACACAGGTAAAGGTGATCCAAATTACTTGTGGGGGAAGAGAAGATATCTCTATAGTAGATAAAAAATTAAGAATGAAAGAGCTTGTATTTGAGAGTATAACTAGTTTCTAAAATGGATTATTTGATGGAGAGTATAAGTAGCTGTGAATTTAGTGGATACAGTTAGGATAGTTTAGTGGGTATAACCAACAGGGGTAGAAGGGATGACTATTGGGGTGTAGAAATAGGGTTTCATGGAGGATAAATACTAGGATAATAACAAATTGATGCATATTTATTTTTAATCATCACATAAGTTAGTAAAATAATCCACATTTGGGGGAATAACCAGCATTTCAAGGAGTAGGTATTTATAATGAACCTTGTAAATATAGTGTATTTCTCATTATTTCTCTCTACATATTTATTTCATATGAAAGTTGAGTTTGAAACATATATTTTATTGGATCATAACTCTAACAAGTTTTTATATGTTAATAAAGTGTCCTTACAATTTTGAGAAACTTTTTTATAAAAGATAAAGTGATAACTGATTAAGTTCCCTCGCTCAATGATCCTATTATTGAACTAGGGGAACTTCAATTGGAATCAAAGGGTAGGTTCTCTATAAGATATCTATCTATGAGGATGGAGAATTTTAATTCATTGAATAATAGAAGTGTTTCTATTTTTTATTATAGAAACTATCATAGCTCTAAGAATGGGAAGTTACCCTATCTTCTAACTCTTAGTGTTGAAGTTAGAGATGTGACAATAGTGGGATTACCTCCAATTAATTAACTTTATATAACAACTACTGATAATAGAAATTTATAAATTGATGGAAAAAATCGGTATGCCATGTTGATCGATCTTATATAAAATGTTTATTTAAATCTTATTGGGTTTCCAATGACTAAGAAAATATGATATAAGTTGAGAAGTAGTTATGAAAGAAATGAGAAATTTAAGGAAGATAAGTTACAAATCTATAGAAGTATATTTAAATATGTTAAGATAGATGATTAATAAAGTATTGATGATTACTTTATAATGGTAAATGAGATTATCCACAATATCATAGGTCTTTGTGAGAATATATAATATTATATTATTATTAAAAAAATAATGAGAAACTTTCCAGATAGATTTGATGTCGAAGTTTCAAATTTAAAAGATCATATATAGTTTTATCTAGATAAACTTTTGATATTATTTTGGCATGTGAGATTAATAAAACAATAGTTTTTAAGAAAAAGGTTGTAAATGAAATGGACTTTGAAGCTTTATTAAAAGGGAATTCCAAAGATAAAAAATCTGAATAAGAACTAAGTAATTTAGAGGAAGATGAATAAGCAGAATATTTTAACACAATAATTTATCTTTGTTCCAAAAGATTGAATAAGGTCAATTGGAAAGAAAAGGTAACATTTCTCTTAAATGTTGTAATTTTAATGATAAAATAAATTTTTCAAAAAACTATGCAAGGAAAAAGTATGAAGAATATAAGTTAGAAGAAGAATATAGAATTCTTGAAAATAGAATTTGAAAAAAATATATGAAAAACTATTTCTACTATCAGAAGAAATTTTTTTTGAGAAGAAGAGAGAAGGATGTCTCTTAATCTATCAATAAATTTGATTGTCTTGTAAACTTATTTTCTCAAGTTAGAAAATAAGTTATTTCATGAAGCAATGATGATGATGGTGAAGATATAAGAGAACTTGAGTGGATTCTAAAATAAATTTTTTAATCAGTACTTGAGGAAAATAACCAACTCAAGAAGGAAAGAATGAAGTTTAAGAAATAATTTAAGGAAATAACTTTTGAGAATGTTGAGTGAATAAAAAATTATGAGATAAACCTCAATATAATTAGATTTAATAAAATGAAAGTTAGTTAGATGGAAAGGGATCTAAAATATTATAAAGAAAAATAATCTGGTGATGAGAATCTTAACATGGTAGAAATTATACTTATTTAAGGAAGTAAGAAAAACATGTTGAAGTTGGCTAGATTCAAAAAAATAAAAAATTATCTTAAATAAATTTTGGGTGAAAAAGAATAATATTTATTAGAAAAATAATCAATATTTCTTATAACACAAAGTGAGTTAAGAAATATTAGAGAATACTTCACCAAAGAAGTTGAGGTTAAATGTGAAACCTATAATGAAGGTGAAAATAAGAGTTCACAATAGTAGGCTATTTATATTCCTAAACAATCACAATGTACATCGTCTTCCACTAATAATATAGGTTAAAAGGTTATGATTTATGAGAAATCAAACTACAATAATAATGTGTGAAAATATTAAAGAAATTATCTCCATAAAAAAGTCACTCATAGTTTTTAAAAAGAAAAAAACAATAAAAAACTTCATAGAAGCACTAATATTAGTTTGAAAGATCAAGATTTAGAGGTCATTACTAGTGTTGTGGAATTTTCAAGCATAGAGAATGCTTATGTTGGTGAAACATATACTTATTAAAAAAAATATATGTATAAAGGGAGAATTATATGGAGCATTGAAGAACCAAATTTTAAATAAATAAAGACGAGAGAGAAAAAAGGTTCAAAAGGTGAAGTTTTTTAAATCCTCTATAGATACCAATGAAAAAATTAAGAAATCTAAGTGTTGACGCCAAAATTTGGGAAGGATAGAACAAATGGAAAGCACTAGGGATTGCCTCACGAAGCCTGAGCGTGGAACCCCATATCCCCACATCCAACGCCCAGATCACCCTTTGCGAACCCGTCGTGGATCAAGGAGGCGGGATGCTCCACGAACCCCTTTGACATTCACGAAATCACCGTGAAGCAAGGAGGCAGGATGCTCTATGAACCCCTTTGTCATTCACGAACCCATCGCGGAGTAAGAAGGCAGGATGCTCCATGAACCCCTTTGACATTGGTGAACCCAGTGTGGAGCAATCTCATTCTTCTCATCGAGCAATCTCTACTTCGTGGCGCCTCTTGCCTATAAATACCATGCTCCCCTCGATCCCAAAGGATAGATCCTCCTACCTTTTTCCTTTTGAGCTCCCAAATTGTAAAGCAATTTCTTCTCTATGAACCATGAGCTTTTCAAGGTACTTTTGCATCACGAAATGCATTCCCCTTTTCATAGATTCCACCCCTCTTCAAAGAGGGATGCCCTTCGTAGAGCCCATGGGCCTCCAAGAAGGAAGGAGATCCCCAAGGGGACTAGAGTCATCATGGAGTGTTTATGCTTCGCAAAACACCCTTCATACACATGTGATCCACATGCTAAGGCATGGTCACTATGCTTCATGAAGCATATTGCTTTACAATGTAATGCTTCACAAGGCACCCTCACTTCACGAGGCATTTCTCCGTGAATTCCTTTCCACTTCGCGAAGCACCTTCCATATACACTTATTCCCTATACCTAGGCGAGGTGAATTCACTTCATGAAGCACATCCCTTCACGAAGCCTCTCCACTCCATAGACCACCAGAGCTCCACAAGGCTTCTACCTATGAACCCCTTTTCTCTGAAACTCCTTTTCCCATGTGACCCTTCAGGTTTTTACGAAGCAATTTTAAGGTCCCTTTGGCAGTGCTACCTGTTTCATTGCTTCGCCTCATGATTCTTTGCATAGGAACGCTAACGGATATTGCTCTTTCTCATAGCCACGCAAATGTGGACCCCCCCAATGGACCACTCCATAACAACCCCAAGCCACAACATTGCTGATTCCTTCCTTCCCTCAAGGGCGGGCAGGTATCGGTTATTTAACTCCTAGGGATGTAGAGTGCACCCACCTCATCTAAGTTGTAGGACATTAAAATTCCAAGCACCATCATCCTCAACACATGATGTTAAACTGTGACCTCACCCCGTGCCTTGCACATGGGGTGCCCCGTCTCGGACATTCTCTATGCCCACTGGTCTCCAAGGGAGTGAGATCATTCCTTACATGGAATGAAATCCTCTTTATGAGAATGAAATTCGTCCGTGGGGAAAGGGAAACCACCCTGGTGTAAGCCCCTAAATTTTATTGCAGGAGGTAGCGTCCCTGCTCATCCTCTCTTCTTAGGTGCGAAATCCCTCTCCCACTGGGCTTTTTCACCACCTGGGCCTCCGCCCTGGAATAAGTCCCAATCTCCATCTCCCCAGGATATTCACCACATGTAATACCTTTCTTCCTCTTTGGGTTACTAACCATGTGTAATCCCCACTCCACTTACCATGGACGCACCTTCCGTGACGTGATCATCAGGCCTTTACAGCCACTTGTTTCTCACACCGATCATGACTCACCTGGGCTTAGAGTAAGCATAGAATGAAGGTTACTACCCTGACCAGACCCCTTGGAATGTCCCGACAGAAGCAGTGTAATTAACTGGTGTCCATGAAGATATGGCACTGGGAAGAGTTTCACGAACAACGTCTTAAGTCTATAAGGGATTCCGAGATTAGGTGATAAGTTTCGAGGAGGAATATATAGAAGGAACAACCAGCATACCATCATCCCATTTCGATCAAGGAGCATATTTCCTTGAACAAGGAACGAATTCCTCCCACCTTTGGAAAGAGGGAATGCGGGTAAACAAATAGTGTCGCCATCCTCAAATAGACAGACATGTGAACCCCAGAAAAAGCGTTGGAAACCGAAATGGTGAACCCGACATCAAGTTATTCCCCTAAATTTGGAGATTAGTAGCATTCAAGGCATCAGTAGAATAGTGTGTCACCAGATCCTGCTATCTGGAGCCATGTCCTGCGAAGCAAGTAGTGGGCCTGGTGTGAAATTCACTAGAATTTGGGGGCAGTTAAAACATTGGACATCCTGGTCTATGACATTGTCAGCATGGATCCATCTTAACAGCCATGGAATATGGAATGGTGTTAGGTAAATGGTCTTCAATTCTTTTACCTTCAAAACTAATGGGTTAATCTCCCTGCTTTTCAAGAACCAAGCTACTACAAAAATTAGATCACCACCCACCCTCTGGTGTAGGGGCAGGGGAAATGCCAATGTGACAGTCCCATGTGGCTCCACCACTCTGGCGACAATCCCCACACCTACAAACATCGGGCATCCACACCCCATATGCCCATATGAATTCATTTAGTGGAGAGTGATCAATGACCTCGTACGCCGGTACGAGGAGGAGGGGATCATCCTGACTCAGGATATGGCCCTCCAAGATCTGAAGGTGTCTTATCCTCATCAACACCGCTGCCCCCAAGGGACACATAGGGATCCACTTCTCACCACTCAAACGTTCAATTGTTTCAGGAGCCTCTCCTCGAAATGCTTCTATGACTCTCTCCCCAGTGATGATGAGGTAGGGGATGTTCGAGGAAGCCCAGTCGGGATCCCATTTTAGGGGTTCCCAAGGAGGGTTCCCACTAGGCTATGCCAGCACCACCATATGGTCCACAAGTTGAGGAGCAAGTAAGCCATGCGCCTACACCATTGGCCCCCATCCAGTTGACCTGACGCCAGCGTCAGACACAGGCTGAGGAGGATGCCCTCCAAGGGGCGTCAATGTTAGCGACTATTGTGGCTCGAGCCATTGCCGATGTATATCATCAACCCCTTGTGTATTCTGAGCATGGGAACTTGCATACCAGGCCCAGATCGAGGCCCCAATGGCCCCACGGGAAGGTTGGGTCAACTCTCTTGGCTTCCAGTGAAAGTAATGGATGTTTCCAGTACAGAGGCCCTCCCTGTACCACCACTATAGAAAACACATGTCTTCCCCACTAACAATCTCGACATGAAGGTCTGCCTCATGCTACCCTCATCCAGAATGAGGTACCTCCCCCTGATGGTGATACTCAATACAGAATCCTCTCCCATGCTCATTACATTGGTTATGGAGTCATCTCTCCTACCACAGACCACCGGTGTGGGGACGTTGTGCATCCGGTCAATCTCCAGCATGGGGGACCTCCCTATGTTCTTATAGCAGTTGGCGAAGGTCCTCCTCACCTTATCAATCAAAGGGGTGAAGTCCAGCTTCACTTCACCACCCAACATAGAGGCCCTACCCATGTTCAACTCAACTTGTACAAGGACCTTCCTCGCACTGATGTCACTAGGGGAAACAAGCATGGGGGTCCTACCCATTCTCCTATAGGCTCGAGTGGAGTTCCTACCCTCTTCAGCACTTCCCACAGAGGTCCTCCCTGTATCCCCTTTGATATTTGTCCCGGTGATCCTCGCACCCCAGCTTACTTAGGTGGAAGTCCTCTCCGCCCTAGCACTAGTACGGTCGAAGGTCCTCCTCATGCCAGAAATCTACCCTACCCTGAAGAACCATCTCAGGGTATGAGGGTGGGTCGTCTCCACCAAAAAAGTAACCCTAGGAAGATTCAGACTAAGATCAGACTGTTTTGCTTATCATATTCTAAAGACGAATACAACTAAGCAGTGAAACCCTCGCCTAAGTCCTCTGTGTTAAGGGTTGGGGCAGGAACAAGGTGCATCGTCCTAGTACTCCCGAAATGTGAGTTCCATCAGATTCCCACCTCCCTCCACAAGTATATCTAGGAGGATGAAAATTTGGCAACTCCATAGGTTACGGCCATGCAATCGCCACCAGCATCTCTAGAAGCACTCTCTACCTCGACTAGAGATCACAAAGAGCTATTCTGGGGACTAATGGTGGATGAATAGTAGCGTGGTCCATCACCAGCAGCCATAGTCCCTGCACCAGAAAGTTTGGTATTCATCCTGTCTTACCATGATGTTGTATCTAAGTCACTTCACTATTAGGAGGATAACCCGAGATGTGGCGGTTTGTCAGCTCGCTCGTCATACTCTCCACTGGCCAGCCTACCGTCTCAGTGGTTTGATTCAGTGTCGCTACCCATTCCCCAGCCACCTCCGGTTCACGATTGGGGAAATGAAGGGCTAGAACCTGAATCTGAGCCCAAGATCTTTTGGTATATCTTTGCAGCAGACCACTTCTTTGAGATGTTTTGGCCGGTTGCAGTATCGAATTTCTGTGTGCCGGAATCCCTCACCCAAGATGAAGTTGAGTGTTTCCACCAAACCCTCTGGGTGAATCATTTCTGTCTTTGTCATTAGCGAGTGGATTACCCTAAGAGCCAAGAGAATTTTTAGGACATTAGAGAAAAATGTCGTCTGGTTGATTTGGCCGAACTCTCTATGGCCCAACGCCTTGAGTCACTAGGTCACTGTAGGTCCCTCCAACAATGGTGCATTTAGAGCTTCAGGGTACTCCGCAGGATTATCAATGAGTATTCTCACCATGTATAGATCTGTGACCGGGGACAGTATGCTTCCCTCTTCTTCAGTCTTATTCATTGACAGCCCAATTTTCCAGGCGATATAGAGGATATGCCTCCAGAAAGAGTCGTGGTTAACATGGCCGACCTTCCAGAGGGTGAGAATGGGCTAGAGCTTCTTGGAGAGGACCTCCCCCCCCCCCGAGGGAGCTTCACAGTTCTTAGATCTGTCGGGAAGGATTATTCGTCAATAGAGGAATCTACTAGATCTTCCTGTGCCCACCGAGGCACTAGTCCTTATCTGGAATCCCAACAAGGGAAAGAAACTACTTAGAGCTGTCAAACCATCCGACCCATCTGGCTTAGTGCAGAAGGTGGAAGATGACCCCGTGAAAGCCGTATTGCATCAGCAACTCACTGAATAGAAGAAGGTGGTGGATGAACTCCTTGCTAAATGTGCTGCAGAGTGATGGTCAGACTACGGTGATCCTAGGCTGGGGCAGCAGGGTCAAGCACAGCTTCCCCTCGACAAATTGCCTCTAGTTGACCCTGACCATCTTGCCCATGAAGACAGGGTTGAGGCTGGAACCTATGGAAAGAGGGAATAATATGTCTCACCCAATCCTCCTGAATAGTGTGACAATCCTCGGGACCCAGCCCGGATTTCCCCAGCTGCCCCGCAGATCGTTCCACCAACCGCTTCATGAGCCGCTGGTCCGCCTTATCATGTTGAGGAACCCACCAATGCACTTGTATTCAGGGATCTCCATCATGACATGAACTCCCGCCCATATGATCCAATAGAGTCACTCATTGCCCATCTAGAGGCATTAGAGACACGACAAGTGGTGCTCTTTCTCGATGGCAAGCCTTAACCAGCATGGGTGGATGATATGCCAGCACCCCCGAGTTTTAGAAATCCCACTTTTTACCACTTCAATAGGACTGGGCATCCGCCACAGCACCTGGCCTAATTTATTTCAAGGTGTGACCCCATGTTGGGAATGCTAGCACAGTAGGAGGATTCCAAGCTCTGATGTTTCGTACATACACTAGAAGGGCCTGCGTTTTTCTGGTACAGTCAGCTCCCTATTGGATCAGTATCTAGCTAAGAAGACCTCTGTAGGTAATTTATCTACCAGTTCAGTTCCACCACGTGGAAGATGAGTATCACATGCCTCTTCAAGTGCAAGATGAGGCATGATGAGCGCATTGCCGACTTTGTCGCCCGGTGGAAAGGACTCACGTATTCCCTTGACATGCCATTGACTCAGGAGAAATTGATGATGATACGCGTAGGTAATGTCTAGAAGGATCTGGTACCCTCTTTGATCACCCAAAACTATCCTGGGGGATTCTAAGACTTCTCTGATAAGTCCTAGCAGATAGAGGAAGCCTTACAACAGGCTAAGAAGGCACATCTGTTACCTCTTACAATCCCCGCAAAAAGGGCCTCCAGGGATGATCCCATCATAGTGGCCTAAATAGAGGCCCCCAGGTGACTAGATTTTTTACCAATAGAGATGCCTCAATAGCCTCATAGAGGACCTCCACCTCAAGCGTAGCCTCTATCCCAGCAGCGTCCACCTCAGAATCGGTGGGTGCCCCCGCGTAACGCGCCGCCACTGCCCAGACGAGATAACCTAGTTCCACCTCCTCGATGGCCTCCTCCAGCTCCCTGTCAGGGTCAGGTTCCAAGGTCCCCCTTTCTGAACAGGATAAACTAGACCTACTCGTTCAACAAGTCACAGGTCCCCAGTTACTTCTATAGTGCCTTGGAGCAGGAGATTCTATGTTTTCCTAAGTGTAGAAGGCCGGAAAAGGAAAACCTCACTGATCTCTCTGATTACTACCCCTATCACTAAATCCTGGGGCACACTCTCAAGAAGTGATATGTGTTTAAATACTGGCTTCAAGACTAGGTATATAACAACATACTCTAGTTAGGACTAACTCCGAAATAGGCGGCATGTATCTTCATGAGGCCAGAAAGCAATAGTGATAGTGAGGGCGAGTGGAATCAGGTTTCCAGTCATGGGTCCCAGAAGTATGATCATTGGATGGATCATAAAATAGTTTATTGTTCCCATGGTGTCAACTGGGCATGTCTAAATCAGACATAGCCTTCAGAATCTACAACCACTGCATCTGCATCGTCGCCTCATCCGACCTCTTCCCAGAAGAGAAAACACCGGTGTCGCAAGGGAAAGAAGATACCTCCACCAATTCCATCATCATCACGTACTCTCAGAAACTTCATGCCCTAGGAGATGGTAGTTCCACCCAGAATCTGTCCAGTAGTGGATGAATCTTTGAGTGACGGTCAGGGGTACTCCTCGGTTAACACCGTAGAGCTAGTAAATCCCTACATGATTTCTAATGATGAGGAGCTATAGGAGGATCCTCCCAATGTCCCCAGCCCTCGTCAGCGTCAACAGGGTCGTGGCTATATGAGTTTTCAGAGTGCCTCAGTTAGCACTTCCATCCAGGTTGTGCACGTGACCAAAACCAGGCAGTAGGCCCAGTGTAGAGCTCAGCATGCGCAACCTTCTCATCTGGTGGCAACAGACCCAACCTCATCGTCGTTCATGTTGTTGGATCAGGAAGAGCCACCCCGACCATGTCATGACCATCCACGCCCTGCTACAGGCCATTCTTAATCGTATGTCCTATATCTGGTAGCCACTCCGCAGGCTTTGACTAGTGGGAAGTGGGATATTCCTAATACCAGTCAGCTGCTGGTCCAGTCGGTAGGACCCACCATACCTCCTATCATAGTGCGACCTATTGTAAGAAAAAGTTCATGCCTAGAGCAAAAGTACGATGTTCTTAAGAATATTTCCAGAATTTCATCAAGGACCTCCATCCTTGAGGCCCTTCACCTATCGTCAGATATGCGTGAGGCCCTCACTAAGGCTTTAAGAAGACCCCTCCAGTTTGAGACGGAAGTAGAAACCGTAGAAGCCTTTCATGCTGAGGCGGTTGAGAATGATGAATTACAAGCCATTATCTAATTCTTTGGATAATATTAAGGGTCTCCTATACAGGGCACATTCATCCACTATACATCACCAGTCAGTTCAATGGCTTGGAGGTTCGTCGCTGTCTTGTCGAAACGGGCTCTGGAATCAATCTAATTCTGATTCAAACACTGTGAAAACTAGGATTGTCCGAAGATTATCAAAGTCCCTCTGACCTAGGAATGCAAGGTTATGACAGGATGGAATAGACACTGGTTGAAAAAATCTGCTTGAAGACATAGTTCAGTGGCCTACTTGCTTGCACCGAATTTATGGTCATCTCCCAAGACACCACCTACAATGCATTGATGGGAAGGCCATGGATCCACCTGCATGCAGAAATTCCCTCACCATATCACCAGTGCCTCAAGTACTCCCTTAATGGTCGAGTGGGTGTGCTTCAAGGTGATGTGTCTCCCTTTGCCTCTTGTAAATCCCTCTACCTAGATGTCGACTACTACAAGATCAAGGACAAGAAGATTCAGACAAATGAGGTTAATCATGCCATGGCTGCAACTGACCCATGAATAGATCTAGATGATGCCTATGTCTTTCCAATCCATCTATTGGAGGTTATGACCTCGGACATGGGATAATGCTTTGTTTTTTCTATAACGTGTGGAAAACACATTCCCAATCCTTAGAGACGCCATAAGATCAACTCGTACTCCTATACAAATCATGCTCAGGTGATCTCGGAGCCTTCTACTTCTATAAGGTATCAGGATGTCCGCCCCATGGAAATGACAATAAATTATACTTTCTTGTTCCACCAAATTTGAATTAACCATTTCAAGATGATGTGAAACTATTTATTCAATATCATCAACAGTGGAACCTTGGGACAAAGAATATATGGGATTGGATCAACAACCTTCATCACTATGGTCGCGGCCGCACAAGGGTTCCCCAACGTAGTGTCCATCGCCGCTCTGTCTGGTACCAACCTCCCATCGGTATTTTCCAACTCAGAATAAATGCCTACCACTAAGGATCCCTCCTATATAGGTGGAGAATAGGATTTATAGGATGATCCTCCCACCTTTGAAGAGGGTGTCTCTGCTACAGTTGATGAGGTGGTACAGGTGAATCTTGGTAGCGAGGAAGACCCGAAATCCATAGTGATTAGTGTCTCCATGCCCCTCAAGGAGTGACAGTAGTACATTGAATTCCTGAAATGAAACCGAAATGTATTCACCTGGAGTTATGAAGAGATGCCAAGACTAGATCCTCAGATAGCCTTCCACCACCTCGGTCTCCCGACAAATCATCGCGGGTTCAAGTAGCCTCCCAGAAAGATGCACTCTTCCCACAGTGCCATGGTTGAGGCCAAAGTTGGAAAGCCCATCAGAGCAAATTTTGTTAAGGAGGTCTAGTACCCAAAATTTCTTGCCAATATTGTGCCAGTCAGGAAGAAGAATGGACAGATCAGGGTCTGCATCGACTTCTAGGATCTCAATAGTCACTGTCTGAAGGATGATTTTCCCCTTCCTATGATAGAATTGTTGATTGAAGCTACAGCTGGATTCCAAGACCTCTCCTTTTGGGATGGGTACTCCAGGTATAACCAGATCAGAATAGCCCTTGATTATGAGGAGTTCACAACCTTTAGGGAACCACAAGGTACTTTCTATTACCAAGTCATGCCCTTCGGTTTAAAGAATACAGGTGCCACCTACCAGCGGGCTATGCATCGCATATTTAAGTTGGTCCTTGGAATGTTGGTGGAATTCTATGTGGAAGATCTGGTGGTCAAATCTCACAAGCATTGTGAACATCTCAAAGACCTTGAGAAAGTGTTTGGATTCCTCTGTTATTGTCACCTGAAGATGAACCCATTGAAGTGTGACTTCGGGGTCACCTCTAGAATGTTTATCTTCTTCGTTATTAGATACAGGGGCATTGAGATTGACCCAGATAAGATCAAGGCTGTTATTCAGATGTCTCCTCTGAGCAATATTCGGGAACTTCGAGGCTTCCAAGGCCACTTAGCCCACATACGCCAATTCATCACGAATTTGGTCGGAAAGTGTAAGCTCTTTTCTTGGATCATGAAGAAAGGACACTCTATGAGTGGGAAAAAGAGTGTTAAACTACTTTTGAGGAGATCAAGCAGTATCTGCTCCAACCTCCAGTATTAATGCCACCTGTCTATGGAAAATCACTGGTACTTTATGTGACCGCCCTGGAATGATCTCTCGGCACCCTTATCACACAGAAGAACAATGAGGGGATGAAGAACAGCCTTTACTACCTTAGCCGCATGCTCCTCGATACGGAGACCAGATACTCCCCCATCGAAAAGAGCTGCCTTGTATTGGTATTCACAGTACAAAAATTGCGACATTACTTGCAACACTATGAGGTAAATTTGGTGTCCCAGATAGACCCACTAAAGTACATCATGAATTTCCCCATGTTGATAGGTTGACTAGCTCAGTGGGTGGTAATCCTCCAGCAGTTTGATATCAGGTTTGTACCTCAAAAGGCTATTAAGGGGAAAGCATTGGAAGACTTCCTTGCTTCCCATCCAACTCCTGTGAACTGGTCCCTTGATCTTGATTTCCTTGATGAGGTGATCCTCTCGATAGACCAAGTCACACCGTGCTAACAGATTCACTTCAATGGTGCTTCCCAAAGCCCCACTGGAAGAAGGCTCAACGATCCTAGACTCAACAGAGTAGGCCTAGATATCATCTTCATTACTCTGGCATAATCCATCCTGCTATACTCATTCCTGTTGTTAGAAGGCTACACCAACAATGAGGTGGAGTATCAGGCTCCCATCACTGGCCTTAAGCTGACCCTCGAGATTGATGTGCCCCATTTGCATGTGAAAGGGAACTCTGAACTAGTCTTCAAGCAGATCAATAGTGACTACGTCGTCAGAAAACCAGAGATCATACCATTATTGGAAAAAACTCTTTATCTAATGGCCCAGTTCCCATCTCTGCCAGAAGTAACTCATGTCCCCCGATCTTAGAATAGTCGAGCTGATGCCCTGGATGGCCTAGCTATATCACTTGCATAGTCCGACAGGATGATCTGATTATCCACATGGCACATCGGAGAGTCATTGCTCCTGTCACCCTAGATGATGATGACAGCCTGTAGGTGATCCATATTACTGTCGAAGCATCCACGTCAGGACCCCCAGGTCCCCTGGATGCATTAATTGAAGTGAATTCCGACTGGAGATCCCCCTTTATTGAGTATCTCC
The DNA here is from genome assembly GCA_963277665.1 of Viscum album. Lineage (NCBI taxonomy): Eukaryota > Viridiplantae > Streptophyta > Magnoliopsida > Santalales > Viscaceae > Viscum > Viscum album. Next base: position 169,413,743 of record OY728119.1, on the reverse strand, counting down.
AAAATAGTTAACTCCCAGCTGATCGGGCTGAGCATGAGTGAATCTGATGCCATGCATTGCGGTTCACCCTCCAAGACGGCCCTATCTATGAGAAAATCCTCTACAAGAGCAGGTTTGATGGGGTTCTCCTCCATTTCATTCAAGGAGCCAAGATTTCTTAGGTCATGCAAGAGGTTCACACCGATTCCTACGAGGATCATTTGATTGGGCCAAAACTATCCCACCAGATCCATAGACTGGGGTACATTTGGTCCTCCATGATCCATGGATGCATTGAGTTTTCCAAGAGCTTCCATGCATTCCAAATTCATTATAACTTCATGCATTGGCCTCCAGAGCCTCTACACTCCACCAAATACTCTTGGCCATTTGCGGTGTGGGGCCTCGATGTCGTGGGACCATATCCACCGGCAATGGCTCACCAGTGCAGATTCATCATGACGACTATAAATTTCTTCTCAAAGTGGGTAAAGGTTGTTCCACTAAAGGAGTTCAAGGCCCATTCCATCATTGAATTTGTGAGATACAACATCATATACCAATTTGGAGTCCCTCACGTCGTCCTCACTGATAACGACACGATCTTCCAAGCAGCTGAGCAGAAGAAATTTTATGCTAAGTACAACATCCATTCTAACCACACCTCTCACTATCATGCGCAAGCAAATAGACAGATCAAGGCGTTCAACAAGACCCTCTCAAACATTCTGCAGAAAATGGTTGGTCAGAATAAGAATATTTTTCCATACAAGCTCCCCAATTCCCTCTGGGCTTACCGAACGACGACTCGTAAATCCACCCAGGTGACCCCATATTTCCTGGTATATGGGACGAAGGCCATTTTTACCATCGAGATTCAATTTCCTTCACTATGAATAGTTGTCTATGATTAGAAAGCACCAGATAAAGTAGCTGAAATCCATCTGGTTGAGTTGGAAGTGCTTGACAAGAATAGGCTTTGTGCCCTGCACAATCTGGAAAGGCATTAGAACAATATAGCTAGAGCGTTCAACAAGAAATATCACCTCCGCTCCTTCTTGCAAGGCGACATAGTATTGGCCCTGAGGGCACCAATGATACCTAGCAGGAAACCACCCAAGTTGGAACCCAAATGGTAAGGACCTTAAAACATTCAGAAGGTTTACCCCAATGGAGCATACTCACTGGTTAACATGAATTGTGAGCATATAACTCCTCCCACCTATGACAAGTTCCTCAAGTAATACTTTGTTTGATACATCCAGTCCCACATGACTATAAACTGTATGGTCCTGCATGACTTTAAACTATACGGTCCTGCACAACCTCAAAGTGTCGGTCCCACATGACCATAAACTGTATGGTCCATCATAACCTTAAACTATTCAGTCCTACAGAACTTTAAATTGTGCATTTCTCGCATGATGTTAAAATACATCTTAAGAACTACATATGGATTGATTACCATCCTCATGGGATACGTAGTAATTCTCAGACGCTTCATCTTGAGTCCAACCCCTTATTTTTCTCTTTTACTATCCCCTCTTGGGCATAGTTCTTCTAGAGGATCTCACATGGCGTCATGGTGGCTTATTTGGCACCACCATGTCAGGGTTACGATGATTGTACCATGTGCCCTCCTTCGTTCTTCTAATCCTCCCACATCCTTACCGCATGATACTAAACTGCATGTCCTTTTCAGAACTACATGTATCTTGATTCCCATCCTCATGGGATACATAGGACCACCCAGACATTTCATCCATAAGCCCAGCCCCAATCTTCGGGACCTACCATTAGGACGAAACACGTGGTGTGGTGTGGGCTTTATCCCTCATCCACATCAAGTTCATCATGACCATACCATGTATCCCTATCCCATGAAGATCTCCATCTCTTCTGCTGTCTAACTTGATTTGAAATTTCACAGGCGCATTTATCCTCCACACACCCCATCATTTGTGTTCCCATTATCTTTCACATCTGAAGGGCCCCCCGAACGATAAGGATACTTATCCTAAGGGATCTACTATCATTTTGGGCCAACACCCTCAAGGGTTTTAGACAACAAATAAATACGATTCTCGCACTGTGAATATGGTCAATGGTCAATGCTCATTTTTTGTTCCCATTTCAAGTCAAAAGATATAGATGTTGTGTTTTGAATCTGGTCAACAGATATCCTTTTTCAATGTCACCACCCCCATATGTCCCAAACATGGAGTGTAGTGGTTCATTCTACCCCACCGTATCTCCAAATCTTAGTCTACTTCGAGCGGGAGTGTAATTCCAGCTATCAGACCCTTATGTGATGGGGAGAGCCTAATCCTACTCCTTGTTTCCCACAACGAGCATTGCTCATATGGGCTTAAGAGTTATGAAATAAATGCTTGCATGAGAGGTCATATGGCTACAGTTGGCCGGGACACTCAGCCTCAAGTCCTTAGATCCCTTTGGGCCCCTGGCCCAAGTTCTCATTTAGGATTATGTGGTACGGCATGGACTCACATACTCATTCACGTCGGGCTATTTCGCTACACCACAGATATATACTTGAGACATACCTCCCTTTATTTATCTTCCATCCCGTGATCACAGGCCCTACCATGATTCACAAGTCCCATCATTTGGGCTTCCATAACCTTATATATCCAAAATTTCCCCCGAATGGAATGGATGCTCAGCCTAAGGGCTCTCCTACCATTATGGGCTAACGCCCTCGATGATTTCGAGCAACAAATTGATACAAGTCCCGTGTTGAGAATATGGTCAATGGTTGATTCTCAATTGTTGTCCCCAAATTCTAGTCACACAAGGGTGGATAATGTGTTACAAACCTGGTCTATAGTTTTCCTCTCCCATCATTTCTGCTTTGTGGTCTTCTATTGGTGCGATGATTCATCCTCTCTGTCCCATACATATGACATTAAACTAGGCATATACGATCTAAGATCTATGACCCTAAACTAATATCACCTTCATCCTCACTACAAGATGTTAAACCACAAGATGGCCATGATATTCTGTCCATGGGCCATCCTCAGGCCCCTCGGCCTTTTCAGGACCTAGGACCAAGTTCTCACTTAGGGTTGTTTGGTGTGGTGTGGGATTATGTCCTCATTCATGTTAGGTTACTCATCATGCCATACACATTATTGAATGATATACCTTTCCCCTACCTTCGTCCTCACCGCAAGACATTAAACTGCAATCTAGCCATGAAATTCTGTCCATGTCCTAGCTTCAGGCCCCTCGTCCTTTTCAGGCCCCTGGCCCAAGTTCTCACTAAGGTATGTATGGTGTGGTGTAGGATTATGTACTCATTCACAGCGGGTTACTTGTTGCGTCATACACCCCCTCATTGGGGTATCTTTCCCTTATTTGCATCATCCTTTCACCTAGAACTACGTATGGCTTGATTCCCATACTCATGGGATATGTAGGACCGCTCGAACGTCTGGTCTTGGGGTCCAACCCCATCTCTTAGAAACCTCCCTATAATTTTGGCCCCTTGGACCGTATTCTTCTAGAAGACTGGTATACGGTGTGGTATGGGCTTATGTCCCCATTCACATCAGGTTTATAACAACCATGCTGCATAACTCTCTTTCTCTCTTCTGAGTGGCATTCACCCCCTTTCCCCACTCTCATCTCTTTGAGTCAACTGCCCTTAATTCGGGTCCCTTGGCCCCCTTCAGTGATTCACCAATTGGCCCATGATTACTTTAGTCTAGAACCTGGAGTGTCAAATCCTATGTGGACATGCTTTCACCCATTTTTCAGGATTCATGTTCCCCTTTATTTGGGTTCCCATTATCTTTCACATCCGAAGGGACACCCAAATGGCATGAATGATAGTATTGAGGGATCTCCTACCATTACGGGCCAACATCTTTGAGGATTTCAGACAACAAATCGATACAAGTCCCACATTGAGAATATAGTCAGCGGTCAATGCTCATTTGTTGTTCCCATTTCTGGTCACACGATACAGATACTTTGTTTCAAACACGGTCAATAGTTATCCTCCGTCATCACACCAACCCCTTCAAGCCTTATATTTCGGTTACACAATTCACATCATTTTCCACCCCATTATGTCTAAGTGGAATTTCAACCCTCCTGGTATTATCCCTCCGTGCACATTTTCATGTTAGGAGAACGAATCCATGGTAAGGCATCATTCGGAGATCTGCACCAAATTACCTTTAGCATGTGTTCCAGGTATTGCAAAAACCTCTTCTGCCCTTGTTTCTCACACCGAGTTTGACTCACATGGGCTTAGGGATCGGTTTGAGGTCCACACTTACTTGGAAGGATTCCGCTTCTCCTCAGTCTGAGCTGTAAGACCTTAAACTAATATCTCTTTTAGAACTATATATGGCTTGATTACCATTCCCATGGGATATGTAGGAATGCCTAGACACCTCATCTTTGGGCTGAGCTCGAGTTCCACTAATTTACCTCTTCTGTTCTACCTTCTAGGCTCTGACTCTTATTGGACCGCATGGCGTGACACATGTGGGCTTATTCCTTCATTCACGCCGGGTTTGCAATAGTCTCACCATGTACACCCCTTTCTAGGAGTTATACCCCCTACTTCCTATCCCACATGACATTAAACTATATGTTGTCCCACACGATGTTAAAAGGCACCATCAAGAACTATGTGTGGCTTGATTCCCATTCCCATGGAATACGTAGGAACACCCGGACATCTCGTCTTCAGGTCCAGCTTAACTAGGGGCTAGCCTATCCTGTCCCATATCCTCTAACCTTTTCTTCCCCCTTGGTCCAAGGTTTCCTACTCAGAATAACACACAGTATGATGTGGACCTCATCCTAATTCACGTCGGGTATTCTTTATCACGCCATGAACATTCCCATTGGAACCTCATATATCCTATATATATCTAATCCATATGACTTTAAACTACTATTACTAGTCCTAAATGAATTTAATATGTTACATCTATACCGCACGATGTTAAAATGCAGGGTTGTTCCCCTCACATGACCCTAAACTGTGACATTATCATCTTGGGCACATGACGAAAAACGGAATTGCACTATGATATCCTCACTCGAGGGGGCATCATGTTTGGTATCGGTCACACATCATACCATTTATCAACGCCTACATACAACTTGATTCTTGTGGTGATGCCTGTACTTTCTATCCTAGGTCCATCGCTTCACAAAAAAACAATGCTCATTCATCCTAAAGGGCAAACAAGATCTATCAAATACCACTACTTTTGGTACAAGGGCTCGACCCACAAAACCTTATTATCTCTGACACTAGTATCTTACTGTGCCACCCTCAAGAACTACGTATGGCTTTATTCTCATCCTCATGGGATACATAAGAACACCCAGACACATTGTCTCTAGGTCCAGCCCTAGGAATCTAAAATCATGTCCTCTCTTTCGGCCCCTCGGCCCAAACTCTCTTGGGAATATGTGGTGTAGCGAGTACCTCATGCCCTCATTCACATCGGGTATTTCAAAAGTCGCACCATGTGTATCCCATGTCTTTTCCCAACCTGGTCCAAGTTCTATGGACCTAAACTAAGATCTACCTATGGGAACTGTGCTTCATGATTGGCTACTTCACCGCCCTATGCCCAATTCATTAAATCAAGTCCCCCCCTTAATGGTCCATCCTACGACCATTAAGTTGGAAGCATGCAACCTCAGGACCCTTGTCCTTGGATAAATACTCAACTCCCTCTATCTGATACGTCTTGTTTTCATACTCATGTGCATTGTGGAAGTGACCAAAGTGTGGAATCTTAATAGGGGAATTACCTCATTCCATGTCCAAGATTTGTGAGCCTATCATTCGGATTCTCATCCTCTTCCATGTCTGAAGGGACCCCCTTTACGGCCTGGTCTCATGCCACATTAGCTTACCTACCAACTTGGTCTAATGTCCTCGATGACCCTATATGAAATTTGTGATAGGTCCCATGTTTCGAACATGGTCAGTGGTCGACCCTCACTTGTCTATCCCCATTCAAGGCTAACACAAAAAAGATACTGTGTTTTGAAGATGGTCAACAGTTATCCCCTATCATCATGCCACCATCATCTTGGTCCAGATCTCAAGCATCATGATTCAAATATTTCCACATTCTTGTGTTCAAGTGGAATTCCAACATACTCGACTTTACTCCTCCATGCATCTAGGCATGTTATATAGGTGATTCAGCATCATTAAGAATTCATTCACCTAGCATCCCACCACCCCTAAAACGCGCCTTCTTGTGCCAGGAAAGCCCCATCACTACTTCTTGTTTCCCACATCGAACATGACTCACATGGGATTAGTAGTTCTGGTAGGACGTGTACTGGCGCAGCCATGCCACACATTCCTTTCATCATTCCGCATGACGTTAAACTATGCTATCTAAACTACGTACGGCTTGATTCCTATCCTCATGGGATACTTAGGAACGCTCGACCACTTTTCCTTGGGCCCATCCTAACTTTCACTTTTGGTCCCTTGACCTAAAGAACATTCTCCAGGTATACGTGGTGTGGTGTGGAATCCGTATGTCCTCATTCATGTCGGATTTATAGCTACCACACCATTTACTCCTTTCTTGGGATCTTCCTAACCTATCATATGATGTTAAACTGCACGAGCCCACATGTCCTTGACACATGACACTAAACTGCAGTTCTACTCTAAACAAGTTTAGGATTCCCCATATTAGTCATGGGATGAACCAGATCCCTTGCCAGAAAGGATTTCCCCTATTAATGTAGGCCTCCAGCCACGCTGTGCTTAAGAACTACATTTGTCTTGATTCTCATCCTTGTTAGATACATAGAGAACGCATAGGAATTTCACTTCAGGCCCATCCCTAGGGTCATTAACCCACCTGTCCCCTCATCCCCGATCACGGTCCAATCTCTATGACCTTAAACTAGGAGCCTATAGTCCATGTACAATGATTTTAAATTGTTAGCCTTGGTCCATGAAGTATTACCTTAAAACTATGTGCATCTTCCTCACCATATGATGTTAAAATACATGTCTATCGTCCTCATTGGTATGATGTAAAACTACATGTCATTATAGGTCCTTACCAGAGAGGTCCTATTCGGAAGTATGTATGATACCTGATCAGATAGATTTTCCCACCTAATGTGTCTTCACCATGGTGGCTTAATTTCGATAGTGTTGGAATCCATTCAAACAACCCATCACTCCACACTCCATGATTTTCATCCCATTTATTCAGACCCTCATCCTCTTTCACATCTGAAAGAACCCCCTAACAATTCGGATGCTTGGCCTATATCTCACCTACTATCCTGGGCTAATGTTCTATAAGGCTAATGGATGACATTTCGAGTGAGGCCTCATGTTTCTAACATGGTCAGCGGTCGGCCCTCATTTGTTATTCCCCTTCCAGGCTAACACAAAAAGGATACTATGTTTAGAACACGGTCAACAGTCATCCTTTATTATCACGCCACCCTTACAATGTCCCGAACTTTGGGTATTGTGATTCCCACATTCCATTCCCCTATATTCAGATTAAGTCGAGCGCCCCTAGAGTTACCCTTCTTGTGAACTATATTACATTTAAAGGATGGAATGTTGATTTTTTTGAGTTTCTCGTCCTCCAATCATGCTTCTCCCATTTCTTCCCCGAAATCCAGATTGGTTGTTCAAACCCTGGATGCCCGAAGCTTGGTTGGCACCCTTATGTTCAGACAGAATAACATGGTGATCATCCCTTTTTTCTCACATTGGGCTCGACCCATGTGAGCTTAGGGATTGATCACTGAGCATTTCAAAAATATAATAGATTCATGTAAAACCAATACAAATAAAATAACTCATGCATGCATCTGGCATAAAACAATCAAAGCATGAATGTACGTTCGAGGGTTTGTAATCCATATAGAACTCGAGGGTCGAACCCTCCCATGGATGTATTAACCCTGACAAAAGAAATTTTTAGCTCCGCCACCCTCTGGCTTATGGTGTCTAGGATTTGATGCCACTTGTTCAGATTCTACTCCTCCTCGGCAGTGATGGGGTTCAATTCATCAACTGAAATCTGGGCTGGCTCTATGTTGGCCCAAATGACGGTCATCTCTTCAGAGGCTTGCTTCATGCACTCATCGGCCTCTACCAGCAGGGCCTTCCATCACAATATTAGCTCAGATTGGTCATTGAGGGAGGATGAGTGCTCATCCATCTATACATATAGTTTCTGAATCTCTTCTTTAGCCTCATGGAGCCTCTTGATGTTTACCAATTTACTCCATTGTCAGCCCACACCGAGGCCATGGTCATACTCTTGAATATTCTCCGCCATAAGATCTCGAACAAGTATGTGGGGATGCCGGACATCCACTCCCCCAGCACACAGTTCACACAAATTTAAGTTAAGTCTATTCATCTCATCCATACATTGCATTTGGGGGGTTTCATTGATGAAGCGCTTGATTAGATTCCACGATAGGCAATGGACTATTTTTCTATACTCTTCATCAGAGGTCGTCTCGTCCTAGTTGGCATGGTTGGCAGGCTCATATACAGGGAATACCCCCAGGAACTCATCAGTAAGGTCCACATATGGTGTTTGATCAAGTATAGAAGGACCCGGGATATCAGATCAATCCTCATTGTCGAACCCCACCTCAATAATCTCGGGCTCAACCCTGATGACGGTCCCACCAGTGATTGGGAGCACCACAACTTGGTTGTTCGGGATATCTGCCTCCATGATCATCGGTATTACCCTAGGAAAGGCGCCGCCAGAAGCCCCGACCAACCTCACCAAGGTAGCCCACACCATTTGAAGAACTGTGCACACCAAAAAGGGGCATGAACGTCATTTGACATAGTCAATGGGTGACAGTCATGAATTTGGTAGAGGAGACTTACAAAGATATAATTCCTTGTCTCGTTCTTGGTTTGACGCCATCGGGAACCTAAGGCGTGGCCCTTCATATATTTTTGGAAGGTCTAAAAGCTCTATAAGATCCACCTTGGGTGTCCTATCCCCACCAGACATGGTAATCAATGCATCCATAGGTGTAGATCCTGAAGGTATCACATCTACATCTGTTGAGGGGTGAGAACGGGTTCTATGTATGAGACCCTCCTGTACAGTTCAAGTATTATTAAGGAGTCCAGAATATCCTAGAATAAGACCCTGAGGAAGGGGAATGGGATTTTACCTCAAGGGCCTCTGTAAATTCTTCAAGGTCCGAGTCTTGATCACCAACTTATCCCTCCTCCAATGGGCACCCTCTACCGGACTCCTTCCCTCAGGAGGACTCATCCGAATCTTCCAGTAAAGGAAAGTGCTCCCTCAGTTTGGATTTTAACAACTGTGGGGGGGGGGGGGCATCTGATTCAACAACACCTTCACCCGATCTGTCATTTGACGCGGGGCACCTCGGGAGTGCACAAATTCTTCTAGCTCTGTCAGGTATTTCTCTGCCTCCTCCTGGGATACTATAAAGTTGGCCCTGATAGGGATAATTCCTAGAAAGTCCATCCCAAGGTGGTTCAAGTGTTGCCACATCTCACACGGGCCGAGGAATTTCCTATTGACATCCCAGATGTCCCAGGCCTCCGGGAAGGTGGCATCCTCCAGTATGTCTATATGGCGCAGCTGCTTCCCCGGATCCTGGGTGGATATTTTACAGAATCCTCTCGGTGGCCTCCCCTCTGGATAACTCTGTTCTTCTGGGACCACCATGTGCGCTGTTGTTGCTAGATCTGCTGTCACTGCCTCCCCCTCAACCGGTACGGGCCTCGCCATCATGGAATCCCCACCATTGCAGTATGTCCTTGCTGCCTTCTGACTCCGACCTCGATATTGGGGAGGCACACCATCATCAACCCAAACAGTTGGCTGCTTCAGCATCTCTCCCAGGTAGGCTACCTCCCAGATTTTTGCATACTCCTTCACAAACCTAAAGATGGATGTGGATAGATGTAGACGCCGGAAAAGTCCGTTGTTCCCAAACGAAGCTCCGGATGCGGAAAGCGAGGTCATATTTGGAGTCGGAAGAATGTTTCGGAGGGCCCGGAGGCCTTGCGCGGAATTTCAGAGGTCTGCGCGCAAAGATGATGATCCGCGCGCAAAACCCCCGGGATGCGCGCAACTCCCTTGCGCGCCGTGCCCGATTCCGCGCCCGCGAGGAGAATTCCGCGCTCGTGCCTTGGATTCTGCGCCCGGGGTTGCCTATAAATACTAGGCGACCCCCAACGTTTCAAAGGTTGCTGGAAGTCGAACGGTCTCCCGCGCGCGCAATTCAACCCCTTCCGCGCGCAATGCCGATCTTCAGGTAACCTCCTTTCTTTCGCGCAAGAGAGCCTTGGGGTCCGCCTTCGCGCGCAATCCCCTTGGCTCCTTCCCTTTGAATAAATTTCAACCCGAAGGCCTTTGCGCGCAAAAGAAGCCTCTTGCGCGCAATTGCCCCCCGGGTGCGCGCAATCCAACCCGATTGCGCGCACCCCCCATTTTCAAAGTGGCCATTCGTTAGAGAATGAGCCGTTGCCCCCGCGCGCTACCCGAAGCCCGGTGCGCGCAATCCCAATCATCCGCGCGCAAAGCGCTGGCCCAATTGCGCGCCAGCCCGCCATTTTGCGCGCCGACCCGCGGTTTTGCGCGCAAAGCTCCTCTTTTGCGCGCAATCCGCCAGGGTCGCCTCCCTTGACCCCCTTTGGGTACCCGCCTGCGTGGCGCCCGATGGTCTTCATCGCAGGTGCCCGCGTTGTGCGTCGTCTTTCCGTGCCCCCCCCCCCCAGGCTCGCGCGAAGTGACACGGACCTACCGGCGGCTTTATCGTCCAGCATGACGTTAAACTGCATATTCGTCCAGCATGACGCTAAACTGCACCACGTCCTGCACGACGTTAAACTGTATACGTCCAGGCTGCACGACGTTAAACTGCCTAGCCCCCATCGTCCGCGCTGCAAGACGTTAAACTGCCAAGTGTTTCGTCCTCAACACACGACGTTAAACTGTACTTCGTCCGGCAAGACGTTAAACCGTCCGCTTCGTCCTCAACACACGACGTTAAACTGTACTTCGTCCGGCAAGACGTTAAACCGTCCGCATCATTCGATCCCGTGCTTCGCACGCAGGGTCTCCCCCGGTTTGGACGTGGCCCCCACCCGCTCGTCTCTGCAGGGATGTCGGGATTGTCCCCCTTTTGGGACGATTTAATGGGAGTGGCTTTTCCCTACGGGGGCAGGGTATTACAAACCCTTAGTTTCTCGTGGGAGGCTGCACATGTGTATCTCCATTGCGCCTCCCCACTGCCGAAGCCAGTAGAGGGTGTGACTGGGATCGAGGTGTCTTCTGCTTTCGGTCCAAGTCCCTTCCAGCTGAGTTTTGCCGCATCCGGGCTGCCCCAAGTGCGTAAGTCCTGACAGAATGAACTACGTGGACTTTGATCCCTGTCTTCTATACAGGGTACGTAGGAAGCCTCCCTGAGGTCCAAGCCCGCCACCTGGTCGTCCCGGTCGTATTTACGTCGGTTCGTCCATCAGTGGACCCCTCCAGGGTTCACGCTTGCGTCGATTCACCTATGAATCCGCCCCTGTGGGAGACTGCCCGTGTGTATCTCCACTGTGCCTCCCCACAGCCCCTTTTTCCATTTCTCTTTTTATCGTCCAGCATGACGTGAAACTGTGATCCACCCGGCCGTTCCATCCCCCTCTGTGCGAGGTGGTTCAGTTCAATCCTCCGCCCGGCGGCCTAGACCTCTTCGTGAGTCGGCTTGCCGACGTCCAGCATGACGTTAAACTGTATACCCGAACTACGTTGACTTTGATCCGTGCTAACGCACGGTACGTAGGAAGCCTCTACGGGGTCCAAGCTCTTCACTCCATCATCCATCCTGATCCTTACCCGGGCCGCCACATCCCGGTGGGGTCATGCCACTTCACTCCACTCCACATCATTTGGGAAGCCGCCCATGTGCTGGCCCCAGCGTCGGAGGTTCCCCGCAAGGGGTTCTGTCATCTGATCCACTTTTCGTGTTGATCGGTCCGATGCCGTCCCCGCTGGACGTTAAACTCGCGGCATACCCCGTGTTAAACATGGGAAGCTGAGGAAAACCTCAGGTGACACAGTTCCCCGCACCTAGTACGGGATGCCTCAGGCCATCATGCCTTCGAGAAGCCCTATTAGGGACGGAAGACAGACGTGCAGAGCCGCAGTGCTACGACACCCCCCCAGCACCCAGAGCCACCCGGCCTTCTCACCGCAGGTTGCTGCCCCGCCCAGACTCCTTGGAGCGTCCGGGCGGAAGCAGCGTAATTAACCGGTGTCCATGAAGATATGGCGCCGGGAACGAGATTCACGAACATTCTTAAGTCTATGAGGGAGACCCGGATTAGGCGACGAGTTCCAAGGAGACGTCCAAGGAAGGAGGAGCCGACATCCCATCATCCCGGTTTCGATCAAGGAGTAGACGCCCCTGAATAAGGGACGAATGTCGCCCGCCCTTGGAAAGCGGGACTGCGGGACCACAAGCCGCGCGCCCATCCCCTCGGGTTGACGGGTGCACGCGCGAACGCGTCCTGGCGGAACAGCGTAACCCGACGCACATCCGCACCGAAACAGAAAAATGGTGAACCTGACGTGAATCTCTTCTCCTCGATACGAAGACCGATGGCTTTCAGAGGTGTTGGAAGACCGGCGTGTTGCCCGGCCAAGCATTCAGTCTTACCCGCCAGGGGCTGGGGAAGGGACATCGGGCACTCCGTCTCGCAACGTCGAGGGCCTGGGTTCCCCCCACGGAAGGCGTCGTGGCGCTAATGGTTGGTTGTCGATTCCTTTTTCCTGTCAGTGTTAATGGGTCATTCTCCCTGCTTTCAGAAATCAGGTCGCCCGATCCAGTGCCCGATCGCCACCCGCCCACTGGCGCAGGGACAGGGGAAACACCGACGCGGCTACTCCGCGCGGTCCCGCCCGTTCCACAGCCGTCCCAGCAGCCGCAATTGCGGGACGACCACGCCCTCTCTCCCCCTCGGAGGTCATCCAGAGAAGGGTGATCAACACCCTGGTGCGGAGATACGAGGAAGAGGGAGTCATCCCCACTAGGGAAATGGCTCGCCTAGACCTTGAGGAGGCTGCGCCTCGCCACCACCGCCGCCCCCGAGGGCCGCGCAGGGAGGCACCGCTGCCTACCTCAACGTCCAATCGCTTCGAGAGCTTATCCCTGGAGCGCTCTGACAGTTCCCTTCCCTACGCGGATGAGGTGGAAGAGGCCCGGGATCATCCTATCCGGGATTCGCTCCAGGGATCTACGGTAAGGGCTCCCGCCAGGCCACAGCGACACCGCCGCCAGGCCTCTCCAGTCGAAGAGCGGACTCTCCACCTGCCCGCGCCGCTCATCCCGACTCGTCTGTCTCGACGCCAACGTCGGGCACGAGCGGAAGAGGATGCCCACCTTGGGGCTCTAGCAACAGCGGCCGCATTGGCCCAAGCCACTGCTGGCTCCAGTCGCCAGGCCTCTGCGCATCCTGAGCAGGGGAACTCCTATGCCCGACCTGGATCGAGGCCCCGACCACCCCAAAGGCAGGTTGGGTCGACTCTCCCGGTTGCTGGCACTGGCAGTAGCCACCGCGGACCACCTCGCGGTAGCGCTATTCACCGGCAGGATCTACTCTGTGTAGCCGATCCAGGAGGCATGGGTCATCCCACCTTCCGATCCCGGCCCGGAGTCCTGCCCGAAATCATCTCTCCCCGCGTCCCCTTTGATATCTGTCCCGGTGCCCCTCGCACCTTGGTTCCCAGTCCTCTTGGCCCCAGCATCAGTGCGGCCGGAGGACGCCAGGACAGAGATCAGCCCTGCCCCGAAGAACCACCCAGGGGCAGGAAGGCAAGGCGTCGACGCCGAGGGAAGAATGTTACGGAATTCCGGACAGAGATCCGACCGGTTTGCTTCTCTGACTCAGAGGCGGAGTACGATTCGGCGACAGAGCCCCTTCCCCAATCCCGCCAGTCAAGGGCAGGGGTAGGAATGCGGCACGTCAGCCTCGTGCTCCCCGAGAGCGAGATCGATGTGATCCCCGCTTCTCTCCGAAGGTATATCCGGAGTAACGAGGGCCTGGTAGACCCCCAAGGATCAAGCTTGCGGTTGGTACCGGCCCCTCCGGAAGTGCCTTCCGCCTCGATCGGAGAAGCCGGAGACTTTTTCTGGGGATCGACGGTCGAACCACGATCTGGTGCACCCTCGGCGAGCACCGATGCTACGGCAGGATGTTCGCTCGCCGGCCCGTCCTATCGTGATGTGGTAGCCAGGGCACCGCCACCCTCAGAGGGCGGCCCGGGATATGGAGGCCAATCGGCCTGTTCGCCGCATTCACCGTCGGCCAGCCCGTCGGCCCGGCGGCCCGCCTCGGCACCACTACCAGTTCCCCGTCCGTTCCCAGCCATGGAAGAGGACCAAGGAGATCTGGGTCCCGAGTTTGAGTCGTGGAGCTTCTGGACCGTCCTTGCAGAGGGCCACTTCCCTGAGAAGTTTTGGCCAGTCGCAGGACCGGGCTTTGATGCACCCGAATCGCTCACCCCGGATGAGTTCGAATGCTTCCGCCGAACTCTCCGGGAGACTCACTCCCGTCTTCACTGCCTACAAATGCCATACCCCGGGAGTCAAGCGCACCTGGAGGATATTGGTGAGCAGTGCCGTCAAATTGACCTGGCCATGCTCCCCGCGGTTCGGCACCCCGGGTCATTTGGGCACCACGAGGCCCTCCGACAACGATGCGTTGAGTGTTTTCAAGTACTCCGCAAAGTTATCGAGGAAGCCACTCCCCACGTGTATATCCGTGGATGGGGGCAGTACGCTGCCCTACGCTTCAGTGTGATCCGCCGACAGCCCGATTCGCTGGGTGGCCCTGAGGGTATATCCCCAGGGACAGGAACGGTCAATATGGCTGACCTGTCGGGAGAGGGGAACGACTTGGAACTTCTCGACGGGGGCTTCCCCCCCCGAAGACAAGCCGTCGTCAGATCCATCGGTGAGAGTTACTCGTCATCAGAGGAAACTCCTGGGGCTCCCCGCACCCACTGAAGCACTGACGTTAAGCCGAAACGTCAGCAAAGGAAAAGAGCACAGCGAGGCTATAAAGCCCGCCGACCCATCTGCCTCCATGCAGAGGGCAGAGGAGGATCCCGAGAAGGCTACGCTACGTCAGCAGCTCGCCGAACAGAAGAGGCTGGTTGACCAGCTCCTCGCCGAGCGCGCTGCAGAACGGCGGCCTGACTACGGTGATCCTAGGCCAGGACAGCAGGGACCGGAACAACCGCCCCTCGATGAGACTCTCCCGGGCAACCGTGATTACGCCGTGTTCGCCGACAGGAGAGAGGCCATTGCCTATGGCAAGAGGGCGTGGTATGTTTCGCCACACCCTCCCGAGCGGCGTGACTACCTGAGAGATCCCGCTCGGATTCCTCCCGCTGCCCCAAGGGCCGCTCCGCCCGCCATCCCACGAGCTGCCGAGTTCGACGACCCGGTCGACGACCCGATTGAAGGGCCATGCAATGCGCTCGTGGTTAGAGATCCTCGCCAGGACTGGAACCCATGTCCGGACGATCCGATGGCGGCACTCATTGCCCGCTTGGAAGCCTTGGAGACTCGGCAGGTGGCGATCCCACCGGACGGCAAGCCCTACCCAGCATGGGTGGATGACATGCCGGCGCCTCCGGGATTCGGGAATCCCACTTTCGCCCCCTTCAACGGGACTGGAGATCCGCCACAGCATTTAGCCCACTTCAACTCGAGGTGCGGGCCTATGTTGGGGACTCCGGCGCAGCAGGAGGCCGCTAAGCTTCGCTGCTTTGTTCAGACACTGGAAGGGCCAGCATTTGTCTGGTACAGCCAGCTCCCCGTCGGGTCGGTAACCAGCTGGGAGGACCTCCGTAGACAGTTCCTCTACCAGTTCAGTTCCACGACCCGGAAGACAAGTATCGCAGACCTCTTCAAGTGCAAGCAGAGGCCTGATGAGCGAGTCGCGGACTTCGTCGCCCGATGGAAGGGTCTCACGTATTCCCTTGACATGCCATTGACTCAGGAGCAGTTGCTGACAATGTGCGTCGGGAACGTCAAGACCGAGCTGGTCCCTTCCCTGATTACTCAAAATTACCCCGGAGGGTTCAGGGACTTCTCAGACAAAGCTCAACGTCTTGAGGAAGCCCTGCAACAGGCCAGCCAGGCACACCCGCTGCCTCCTATGATTCCTGCAAGGAGAGTCAGTAGGGCTGAGCCCGCTGCTGTTGCCCAGATAGAGGCCCCCAGGCCGTTGGAGCTGCTGCCGGTGAGGCCAGCTCCACAGCCTCACAGGAATCCGCCTCCACGGGCTCAGTTCCCGGCCCAGCAGCGGCAGCCTCAGAACCGGCCGGCCCCTCCGCGTAATGTACCGCCACAACCCAGGCGAGATAATCAGGGTCCACCTCCTCGGCAGGCCCCTCCAGCCCCTCGTCAAGACCACGCTCCCAGGGGCCCGCGACACCTGACTTACTCATTCCATGAGGATCAGGTCCCCGGTTATTTCCGGAGCGCCCTGGAGCAGAGGATTGTGCGACTGCCTGAGTGTTGGAAGCCAGAGGAGGCACATCTTACGAATAACCCCCGCTACTGCCCCTACCATCGGGCCCTGGGGCACACCATCCAGCGGTGCTATGTGTTTAAGGATTGGCTCCAAGACCAGATTAACAATAATGTAATCAGGTTGGGCCCAGCTCCAGCACAAGTGGCGGGCGTGTTCGTGGGATCAGATGACGATAGTGGCAACGAGGACGAATGGCAGCTGGTCTCCGACCGCGGATCCCAGAAGTACAATAACTGGATGGCCCGCAAGACGACCATTCGCGCCCATGGAATCATCCGTGCGCGCTTGAATCAGCCTGAGCCCCCAGAATCCGCGGGTGCTGCTTCGGCATCGTCGTCCCAGCCTGCCTCTTCCAAGAGGAGCAAACGGCGGCAGCGCAAGAAGGAAGAGCGCGCCCCGCCAGTTCCGCCACTATCCCGCACTCTCGGCGATTTCATGCCCCCGGAGATTGGGGTCCCTCCTCGGATCCGCCCGGTGATGGATGATTCGTCTGATGATGGTATTGGGTACGCTTCGGTTAATACCGTCGAGCTGGTAAATCCCTTTTCGGTTCCCGACGTTGAAGAACACCAGGTGGACCTCCCTAGTGTCCCCGGTCGTCGCCACCGTCGGAAGAACCGCAGCAGCAGGAGTCGCCGGGGCACAGCCGTTGGTACCTCCAGCCAGGACGTGCACGCCACTGAGACCAGGCAGCAGGCTCAAAACCGAGCTCAGCGCGCGCAGCCCCCCCATCCGGGGATGACGGATTCGCCTCCGCCACTGTTTGTGGTGTGGGACCAGGCAGAACCGCCTCAGCCGCGTCGTGACCAGCTCCGCCCTGCCACAAGTCCATCCCGGCCTCCTGAATCCAGTACGGTGACCATTTCCCGGACTGCGACCAGTGAACAGCGAGATGCGCCAAGTACCAGTCGGCCGCCGATCCAACCGGCAAGGCCCGTCATGCCACCAACCGCAGAGCAACCTCCTGCAACCAGGGGCTCGCGCTTGGCCAAAAAGTATGATGTCCTGAAGCACTTGGCCGACATCCCAGCAAGGCTCTCCATCCTTGAGGCTCTGCGCATGTCATCTGAGATGCGCGAGGCACTCGCTGAAGCCCTGAAAAGCCCCCTCCAGTTTGAGACAGAGGTTGCGGCTGCAGAGGCCTTTCACGCCGAAACGATCGAGGACGCCGAATTTCAGGCAGTTATCTCGTTCTCTGGTAAGGATGAAGACCCTCCTATACAGGGACACATTCGTCCGCTGTATGTCACTGGCCAGTTCAATGGCCTTGAAGTCCGGCGCTGTCTTGTCGACACGGGGTCCGGGATTAACCTGATTCCAACTCGGACGCTCCGGAGATTGGGGTTGTCTGAGGATGACTTGATTCCCTCCGACATCAGGATCCAGGGGTACGATCGCACCGAGCAAACCCCGGTCGGCAAGATACGTTTGAAGACCCAGTTCGGTGACTTGGTTGCCAACACCGAATTCATGGTAGTCTCTCAGGACACCGCGTACAACGCATTGATGGGCAGGCCATGGCTCCATCTTCACGCGGCGGTTCCCTCGTCATACCACCAGTGCCTCAAATACTCCCTTAATGGTCGAGTGGGCGTGCTTCAAGGAGATGCCTCTCCTTTTGCCTCGTGTGAAGCCCGCTATCTGGACGCGGACTATTACAAGAGCAAGGATAAGCAGATCCTGGCAGGTGAGGTTGAGCCTGTCGCTGTTGCAAGTGATCCCTGGGCAAGTCTGGATGACGCTTACGTCCTCCCGATTCAACGATTGGACGTCGCCATGGTCTTGACGGTCCGCGAGTCTCCTGATGAGATGGCCGCGACCGCCCGCGCCAGCACTAGTGGCCCAGCAGGATCTGGTAGCCCCAATGCAGTTGCCAACGCAGTCTCTCCCGTGGATGATCCCTCCCCGAGTGGAGAGGATATGGAAGACGCACCCCCAGCCTTTGAGGAGGGCGTCCCCGCCACGGTCGATGAGTTAATACAGGTGAACCTTGGAACCGAGGCCGATCCAAGACCCACATTGGTTAGTGCCGCCATGCCCTCTGAGGAGCGGCAGCAGTACGTGGACTTTCTCAGGCAGCACCGTGATGTATTCGCTTGGGGCTATGACGAGATGCCGGGGCTGGATCCTCAGGTAGCCGTCCACCGCCTTGGTCTCCCGGCGAACCATCGCGGGTTCAAGCAGCCTCCCAGGAAGATGCACCCATCCCACGGTGTCATGGTTGAGGCCGAAGTTGACAAGCTTATCAAAGCCAACTTCGTGAGGGAAGTTCAGTACCCCAAATGGCTGGCCAACATTGTGCCGGTCAGGAAGAAGAACGGGCAGATCAGAGTCTGCATCGACTTCCGCGATCTCAACCGCCACTGCCCGAAGGATGATTTTCCCCTTCCAGTGACAGAGCTGTTGATTGATGCCACGGAAGGGTTCCAAGCCCTCTCCTTCATGGATGGATACTCCGGATACAACCAAATTCGGATGGCCCCTGAGGATGAGGAGTTCACTGCCTTCAGGGCCCCCCAAGGTACCTTTTGCTACCGGGTCATGCCCTTCGGCCTGAAGAATGCAGGTGCCACCTATCAACGGGCGATGCACCGCATATTCAAGCCAATCCTCGGCACACTGGTGGAATGCTACGTCGACGACTTGGTTGTCAAATCGCGCCAGCGTCAGGACCATCTCAAAGATCTTGAGAAAGTGTTCAGCTTCCTCCGGTCTCGCTGCCTGAAGATGAACCCGTTGAAGTGTGCCTTTGGGGTCACCTCCGGAAAGTTCCTTGGATTTGTGGTAAGATACCGGGGTATTGAGATCGACCCAGAGAAAATCAGGGCGATTAGCCAGATGCCTCCCCCAGGTACCGTCCGGGAACTGCAAGGGTTCCAAGGCCACTTAGCCTATATACGCCGATTCATCGCGAATCTGGCCGGCAAGTGTAAGCCCTTTTCTTGGCTCATGAAGAAAGGTGCCACCTATGTATGGGATAAAGAGTGTCAGACCGCTTTCGAGGAAATCAAGCAGTACCTGCTTCAACCTCCGGTTCTGATGCCGCCTGTATCCGGGAAGCCGCTGGTCCTCTATGTGACCGCCCTGGAACGGTCCCTGGGTGCCCTTCTCGTCCAGAAGAACAACGAGGGAACGGAGAATAGCCTCTATTACCTCAGTCGCATGCTCCTCGATGCGGAAGTTAGGTATTCCCCCATCGAGAAGAGCTGCCTGGCGCTCGTATTTGCCGTACAGAAATTACGGCACTACTTGCAGCACCATGAGGTACAGTTGGTTTCTCGGGTAGACCCGTTGAAATATATCCTGAGCCGACCTATGTTGACTGGCCGCCTAGCGCGGTGGGCTGTGATTCTCCAGCAGTTCGACATCAGGTATGTGTCTCAGAAGGCCATCAAAGGGCAAGCATTGGCAGACTTTCTGGCTGCTCACCCAACCTCCGCGGATCAGCCGCTGGATCTAGGCTTTCCTGATGAGACCATTCTCTCGGTTGATCGAGCCGATCCATGCTGGCAGATGCACTTTGACGGTGCCTCCCGGAGCCCCACCGGTAGAAGACTCGATAATCCTAAGCTCAACAGAGTGGGCTTGGGTATCGTCTTCATTACCCCGGAGCGAGCCGTGCTGCCATACTCTTTCCTGTTGTCAGAGGGCTGTACCAACAATGAGGCGGAATACCATGCCCTCATCACCGGCCTCGAGTTGGCTCTCGAGATCGACGTGCCCCGTCTGTGCGTGAAAGGGGACTCCGAGCTGGTCGTTAAGCAGATCAATGGCGACTACGTTGTCAGGAAGCCGGAACTTGTGCCATTGTTGGAGTGCACCCTCCTTCTGATGGCCCGGTTCCCTTCTCGGCCGGAAATTGTCCATGTTCCCCGGTCGCAGAACGGTCGAGCAGATGCTTTGGCCAGCCTCGCTGCGTCACTTGCGGAGCCTGAACAGGACAACCTGATCGTCCGCGTGACGCGCCGCAGGCTCATCGCTCCCGTTATCCCGGAAGAAGATCGCGGCCCGTTGGTAAGTAACCTCACCACGGTTGCCCCTATGCCCGGAGCCCCGAGTACCCCAGATATGACAGTCGGATCAGCCCCTGATTGGAGGACGCCTTTGGTTGAGTACCTCCAACATGGAATTCTTCCATCGGATCGGGCCGAGCGCGAGCGAGTTCGACGCCGCGCATCGCAGTTCGTCCTCCAGAGCAGTCCCGGCCTGGAGCAGATCCTCTACAAACGCGGATTTGATGGTGTTCTCCTCCGTTGCCTTCAGGGAGTTGAGATCCCACGAGTCATGCAAGAGGTTCATGCTGGTTCATGCGGCGCCCACCAGACTGGGCCGAAGCTGTCCCACCAGATTCGGAGGTTAGGATACTTCTGGCCCTCTATGATCCATGACTGCATCGAGTATGCCAGGAGTTGCCATGCGTGCCAGGTTCATGCGAACTTTGGGCATCGGCCGCCGGAGCCTCTCCATACCACTAGGTATTCCTGGCCCTTTGCAGTCTGGGGTCTGGACGTTGTAGGACCTTACCCGCCGGCGACAGCTCGCCAGTGCCGGTTCATTCTGACCGCTACGGACTTCTTCTCCAAATGGGCAGAGGCGATTCCGCTCAGAGAGGTCAAATCCTGTTCGATCGCTGACTTCGTGACCTCCAACATCATCTATCGATTTGGAGTGCCTCACGCTATCCTCACGAATAACAGAACCAATTTCCGAGCAGCCGAGTTGAAGAAGTTGTACGCCAAGTATAACATTCGCTCGAACCATACATCTCGCTATCATGCGCAGGCGAATGGACAGATCGAGGCGTTTAACAAAACCCTCTCTAACATTCTGCAAAAGATGGTTGGTCAGAACAAGAAGAGTTGGCCGGACAAGCTCCCCAATGCCCTCTGGGCTTATCGGACGACGACTCGCAATTCCACCCAGATGACCCCTTATTCCCTGGTGTATGGAGCTGAGGCCGTCCTGCCCATCGAGATCCAGTTACCGTCCTTGCGCACTGCGGTCTACGACCAGCAAGCGCCGGACAGAGTTGCTGAAGCCCGTCTAGTCGAGTTGGAAGCACTGGATGAGAATAGACTTCGCGCTTTGCACAACTTGGAGAGGCATCAAAGCAGAATGGCTCGAGCTTTCAATAAGAAGGTTCGCCTCCGCTCCTTCCTGCAGGGTGATCTAGTGCTAGCCCTAAGAGCACCAATGATCCCCGGCAGGAAGCCGCCCAAGTTGGAGCCCAAGTGGGAGGGACCTTTTGTTGTCCACAAGGTCTATCCCAATGGCGCGTACTCCCTAGCGACTATGGATGGTGAGCGTGTCACTCCTCCCACCAACGCTAGGTTCCTCAAGCAGTACTTTGTCTGAGTGTGCCGACGTCCAGCATGACGTTAAACTGCACATACGTCCAGCATGACGTTAAACTGCACATTCGTCCCGCATGACTCTAAACTGCACTTCGTCCCGCATGACGCTAAACTGCACTACGTCCGAGCTACAAGACGTTAAACTGTTCAGCATTCGTCCTGCATGACGTAAAACTGCCCCTCAAGAACTATGTGCGGCTTGATTCCCATCCTTATGGGATACGTAGGATCGCCTGAACCTTCATGTTTCAGGCCCAGCCCCATCCTTCGGGAATTTCCATCTCATCCTGGGCCCTTGGTCCAGTTGCCCCCGGGTGTGCGGCGTATGGTGTGAGTGCGGGGCTATGCCCTCATTCACGTCGGTTTGCTCGTCACGCTGTACGCCCCCCCACGTTTGGGGATGCCTTCTGCTCCCCCCTTCTTTTTTCCTCATCGTCCTGCATGACGTTAAACTGCACTTCAAGAACTACGTATGGCTTGATTCCCATCCTTATGGGATACGTAGGACCGCCTGGACATTCATGTTTCAGGCCCAGCCCCATTTCCCGGGAATCTCTATCCCGCGTTGGGCCTCTGGCCCCAGTTCCCCTCCTTTTTTGTGCGAGGCGTATCGCGTGAGCGGGGGATTATGTCCTCATTCACGTCGGTCTACTGGCCGCGCCGTACGCCTCCCCCCGTGTGTGGGACTACCTCACACCCCTCATCGTCCTGCATGACGTTAAACTGCCTCTCAAGAACTACGTATGGCTTGATTCCCATCCTTATGGGATACGTAGGACCGCCTGGACGCTTGTGTTTCAGGTCCAGCCCCGTCTCTTGGTTGATCACGGGGATCTGCCCTCTTTTGGTTTCTCTCAGGGTGAGTCCTCCGACCCTTTCCGGAGATCTGTTAACATGTTTTGGGTACTTCGGTCTATGACTCGTAGTGTCAGATTCAATCCCGACAAGTCCTGTGTTGCTTGTCAGGCCTCGCGCTTCCTCTTATTCGAGCCTTCACTCAAAGGGATCCTCGTTAGCGGTTTGGGTACGATGCCTCAGTGCTCTCCCACTGCTCCGGGTCGATTTACCGGCGGGTCTTGGGCCGCAAATCGATATGAATCCTGCGATTGAGCGGTTGATGCTCGTTTGCTTGCCCCGTCTTAGGCTGACGCGATCGGATGTTGTGTTGCGAATGCGTCAGCAACATCCTTGATCGCCATGTCAGCTCCTTCAGGCTCTGAACATTGGTTGCGCAGTCCTCATCACACTCCGCCTTTATGCGTTGTAGTGGAATCTGGACACTCTTTTCATACTGACCTTCAGTACACCTTTACACGTTAGGCAGACCAACCAAGGTAATGATGTCGTTCGAGGCTCCCATGATCTGAGCACCAAGGATATATGCGGATGTTCTCCCCAAGGGCCATGCGTAGCTGGACCCTCGTCCCCATAAGGAGGGAGGAGTCGCTCGAACAATCGCGTTCTGAGCCCAGTATGCCTGGAGGCTAGCATCTCTGCCCCTCGGGTGATGGACATACGCAGACCCCCATCCCAAGACTCTTCTCCTGGAATCGTGCGTGACCGCAAGGCTGGGTATGCTCCCACCTCCGCCGTGTCCGCCGTACCGCGGTAAGCGGATTCCTCCATGGTCCGAACCACACGACCTTAAACTGTGTTGTCTGGTCCTACCACACGACCGTAAACTGTGATCGTCTTGGCCGCCCGACGAGAAAACGGCACTGCATCGTGATGTTCCCCTCAGGGGACACTCATGTTGGGCGCTGGTTAATAACCACGCCATTCATCAATGCCTTCCGTGGCTTGATTATTGTGGCGACGCCAGAGATTTCTCAATCACAGGCATGTCGCCGCACAAAGAAAAACCATTCATCTTTAAGGACAAACAAGAAATATCAAATGCCGCTCCTTCTGTGTGCGAGGGTCAGACCCGCACTCTTCCCCGCGCTGGTGCCCGATTGTGTTGCGCCGCGCTTCAAGAACTACGTGCGGCTTGATTCCCATCCTTATGGGATACGTAGGAACGCCCGGATGTTTGAAACTTCGGGTCCAGCCCCCACATCTTAGAGATTCCCCCTTCTCTGGGGAATCCTCCGCCTTCAGGTCACCCTCAAGGCGTGTTCCCCGACCCCTTGCAGTGGTCCACTGGTGTCAAGAGTACTCTGGTTTATTGCCAGGAGGGTCAGGATCCGCTTGGTCAGGTTTCCTCCGCTTTTCAGGCTTCGTGCTCCCTTTCATTCGGACCCATCGTCTACGCCCTGGGTGGAGCCCCCGTGAACGGTTTGGACACAATGCTTCAGTGCTCTCCCACCGACTCGGGCCGGTACCCCCAATGGCCTCGGGAAGCAAATCGATATGAATCCTGCGATTGAGCGGTCGATGCTCGTTTGCTGCCTCATTCCACCAACGGTTAGTGCGATGTTGATGCTGCTTTTCCGCCGCGGTCGGCAGTACTCTCATATCGTCACGCCGGTGCTCCTGGTCCTCGAGTGAATGGCCGCATGATTCACATTTCCCACCTCCCATTCTGACCAGGCGAAACCTCGGCACTCTCGACACTATCCCTCAGTGCATCTTCGCATATCCAGGGGATATGACCAGATGCGGCGTACTTTGAGGTCCTTATGGTCCGAGCTCTAAGACCTTAAACTAAGATCTCTCCTTATGGTCCGAGCTCTAAGACCTTAAACTAAGATCTCTCCTTATGGTCCGAGCTCTAAGACCTTAAACTAAGATCTCCCCTTATGGTCCGAGCTCTAAGACCTTAAACTAAGATCTACCCTTATGGTCCGAGCTCTACGACCTTAAACTAAGATCTCCCCTAAAAGGGATTCTACGTCCTGCATGACGTTAAACTGCACTCTCAGAACTACGTGTGGCTTGATCTCCAGCCTGATGGAGTACGTAGGAACGCCCGGGCATCTCAACTCGGGTCCAGCCTCAGGGATCGTTAAGTCCCGCCCCTCCTCGTCGCCGGCCGTCTGGCCTGACTTCGGGTAGAGTGGTGCAGTTGTGATATTCTCCCCGATTCAGCTCGGGATGCCCCATCGCAAGGATTGGAAGCGACAGTTTCCTCGTCAGAGAGGTGCTGTCTGAGAATTGAGGTGACTCACGGCCAGATTAGTGCATCCGCCTAATACGTTTTCCCCACGGTGGCGCAATTTTGAGAGCGTTGGATTCTGTCCGAACAAATCGTCACTTCGCCCCACGCTTCGCATGCCCTGTTGATCTGGATTTTCCACCCTTGTGTCTGAAGGAACCCCAAAGCGGTATTCATGATGACATGTGGTCCGCCTCCTGCAATATAAATGATGGCCTTTCTCGGTCCGTCTATTGCATTTGTTATGGTCGATCCACTGTCCGCCTACCGTCTTGGGCATTTCCTGGAAGGCCGACCGTTGTGGATGTCTGGATTCGGGACACGCGATTCACCCTTTCTCATTTCCCTATGTTCGGATAAAATCTCAACGCCCCTAGCATTGTCCCGCTCGTGTGTTGGAACAGGCTGGGGGAATGGTACATTGATTAGGTCTGAGGTCTCCTTTCCTAGGAATGACCTCCCTCTTTTCTCCAGAAATCCAGGCCCAATTATGGATGCCTGATGCTTGGTTAACACTCCCGCAAGACAACGAATTGTGGTTGAGCATATTAAACCAAAAGATGCAGATAAATATATTGATTCATACAGATGGATCAAAGTAGCGGAAGCAAATGTTTTGGGAATGGCAAAACAAAGCCCTTAGGGATTAGCGTGCTGAATGAGTCTTTCTAATGCCTCTACCCTTTGGCTGGTGGCCTCCAGAGCTGCTTCTCGCTCTCTGCGTGCCCTCTCTTCGTCGGCGGTCGCAGCACACAGTTCGTCGATTCTGGCCTGTGCACGCTCCCGCTCGACTTGAATTGTGACCATCTGTTGGCCCGCCTCCGTCAGCTGTACTTGGGCGTCAACCAGCTGAGCTGCTAGTTGCTCCACAAGCTCGGTACACGTCGCGACGAAGGCCTCCTTCTCTGCCGCCTGCCCTTCGAGGCGCCGGACTTCCTGCTCCGCCGCGAGGAGCGCCCGCGTGCTCTCCGACATGTCCCGACTTTGTGTGACGTCGGCACGCCGGCAGCTCTCGCGCATCTTTTCGGCCATGAAATCACGGACCGTTAGATGGAGGCGTTGAGCATCAGCTCCCCCGGCACACAGGAAGCGCAGCCAGGTTTGAAGTGATCCCATGCGCCCCAGCCACTCCGACGGGTCTCGCTTGAGGAAGCGCTGGATGCACTTCCACCCCCTACGGCGCGTTATCCGGCTCTCCTCGACCGCCTCTGTGTCTGAGTCGTCTATCTCCTCGGGATCGGCAGGCCGGTAGGCAGGGAAGGCAGCCAGCAGGTCTGCTACAGGGTCCGCCCCTGGGAGGTCCTCACGAGGGATAGGTTCCCCAACATCCGGGCAACCTTCTTCTCTCTCCCCAGCGGCGCTGACACCCTCGTCAGCCCCCAACTTCTCTCCGATGTCAGCACCGCCGATGTCCGGAGCCCCTTGATCAGCAGTTGGTGGGGCCGGCTCGGTTTGGGAAGTCTGTTCCGGAGCAGGCGGCATGTCCACCACTGGTCCACTCATAGATGGCCCGGGTTCGGCAACCCGACGAGCCTCCAATGTTGAGATCACTGCGCGGGGCATGCCATGGTTAGTCACGGATCGTCAACGGCAAGCACCAGCAGTAAAGTAAGGAGACTTACGGGAGTTCGTAGCGTCATCTTCCGCTACCCCGGTCGCCGCAGGAACCGTTGCAGCAGGGGACCCCTTAGCGCTTGTCAATTCGATGATGGGTGTCTGGCCCCCGCCTTGTCCTGCTGGCGCCCCTCCTACTCCCGCTGAGGATGCCTGACCAACATCCGTGCGCTCCTGAGAAAGATGGAGAAATGGGTTAGAAGCTGCATAAGAGAGTGGATGAAGCAGATTGAGTAGGGATAGAAGCGGACCTCGAGGAGCTCAGTGACATCAACGTTGTCAGAGCCGGCCACCTCGCCGCTCTCCCGTGGGCTCCCCTGATGGGATCTACCCTCGGAGCCTTCATCCTCCCCCATTTCCTCCTCTTCTTCGGAGTCGTTTCTACTGTCGTCTTCTTCCGGCGGCATCTGTTCCGGAGCGGGCTCGAGACCGAGCATCACCTTCACCAAAAGGGATGGCTCCGCGCGCTGACCACGTTGGCGCGCGTACTCGTCCATGGCCGTCAGATACGCATACTGCCGGTTGAAGTCCACCCTGTCGGCAATGTGGAGGCGCCCGACCTCTGGCAGATGGATTCCTTCTCTGAGAATCTTTCGCCAGATGGCGTCGGTCCCCAGTGACTGCCGCAGGGTCATCCAGGCCGACCACAGCTCCGGGAAGACTGCATCGTGGGAGGGTTCGAGCAGACGTCTCACCTGCTTCCCGGGCCGCTCTTCGACCGCCGCATGTGCCCCCTCTCTGGGCGCCGAGGTCGTAGCGGCAGCCTGCGATGTGCCCGCCGCCGAAGTCCCTGCCCGCGCCGGCTCCGCTGCTTGGCGCGCCTCCGTTCTCCCCCGTGTGGCGGCGCCTCGCCTCCTTCCTTGACGCCCGGTCTCCGCACGGGTAGCCTCGAGCCGCCGAACTAGCTTCCGCAAGAGCCCCTCAGGGTACGCGATGGCCCAGTGTTCGGCGTACTCGGTTGCCAAGCCTGCGTCAACTCCGGTAGGAGGGAGAGTGATGACGTCGCCAGAGCCGAAAGTGGCAAACATCAGCCACATCTGGCGAAGGACGCCAGGGTTCGTCTCCTCCCGGACAGCAGTGAATACCCTCTTCGGCATCCGTTGAAGGCACCTGAACTGCCTGGCGAAACGGGTTGGCACGTAAGGCTCGCAGATCACCTTCCCGTCGATCCGAGCCACGAGCACCCCGCCCCGCATGTTCAGGAAGTACTCATGCTGCTCCAGCGGACCCTGCCCGTTGTCGATCATTTGGCCAACGGGAGTGGGGAACGGACTGAAGTTGAAGTTGGCATGATTTCCAATCCGGATCCGCACGCCCTCCTCACTTAGGGTCATCGGAGCGACCCCCGCGATGTTCAGCTGGGAGGGTCGCAGGCCGTTGCCCGGAGGAATGATGGCGTTCGGAAACGTGTACCCACCGAGGTGAGCAGCCACCCAGCCGTGGAAGAACTGAAAGGGCCCACAGATCCTTCGTGGCGACCCCCCTCGTGAGATGCGTCCCAGGATGGCATACAGCCTCGCCAGCACTGGGACCCCGAGGTTGTATCTCTTGTTGGCAGCCATAGCGCCCGCCACCGCCAGTGTCGCCGGGCGAACGCCCATTCTCGCGTCCCGCACTGGCAGGAGCCACCCACTCAGAAAGGCGGCCAGGAACGCCGCGTACCGGACATTTGGGTCTCGGGCCTCGATGACGCGGTACCCCCATGAGCGGTAATCGCCCGTCTCCAGGACCCGCCAGTACGACCCGTTCCGGCTCCTCTAAGCTGCGGTCGGGCACCGCTTCCCCCTGCCTGGCATCTTGACCGCCGGGTCATGCTCCAAGAACTGGCCGAACCATTCCTTGTAGGCTATGTCCTTCTGGAAGTCTTTGATCCCGAGCCGCTGCGTAGCCAGGTCAAGCAGATGCCAGGTCAGGATGGGAGTCCGTGACCTGTCCTCCCAGATATTCTTCGGTGGCAGGAACTCATCGTATTGGTAGCCCTCCAGCGGGATACCTCCGATGCAGTGGATGTCCCAGAGACCGATGCCGACCTCCCCATGGTGAAGATGGAAGGTGTTGGTATCCGGAGACCATCGGGTGAACAGCTCCGGCCCGAGCTCGGACTGCTGGTAGAAGTGGAACTGCGACGTCCACACCGCCTCGAACAGGCCGATGTACCGCAGCTCCTCTGCGAAGTGATCGCAAGTGTGGCGTACCCAGAACGCCCAGGCCCACTCACTGGTGAAGTTTCCCCCAGACCGCAAGTCCCAGTCCTTCAGCCAGCCCTTGGTGTCGTCCGTGACGCTCTGGCGATATATGCTCGAGTAGAGGGCTGGAGAATTCTCCGCAGTAGGCTCACCCCCATCAATGGTTCGCGTCCTCAGGTTCAGGACATAGACATCCAAGTGTCTGGTCTCCCTGGCAGGATGCCCATTGTTGGTGATGTTATAGCGGAGAAGCTCGTCCTCCCGGGTCACCCAGGTCCGCGGCGCATCAATCTCGAACCCTGGCACCAGGACCTCATCTAGGATGCCGAAGTTCCAGAGCGGCAGGTTGTCCGACAGTGGATATGTCTTCTGGGCCGGCGTTAGTAAGTCGAACAAGGATTGATTGTTGGAAACAATCTCCTTGGCTCCGTAAACCTCCTCGTTCGTCGCCATCTCAGCCCTGCGAGTGGCGGCATCCCCCTCATTTCCTCTGTGCGCGGCCATCTCAGAAGTTTCGGGAGTCGTGCGGGTTAAGGGATGAAGTGTGCGGAATCGGACGAGGCTGGTAGAGAAGTTTGAAGGTTGGCGCGCAATCCAAGTGGGCGGCGCGCAATTGGGAAGACTGTCGCGCAAAGTTCCGGGTTTTCGCGCAAAGACAGGCAGAATCCGGACGGTTTTGCGCGACGAGCGGGCGAATTCCGCGCCGGAAAGGGCAATTTTGCGCACGAGAGCAGAGATGCTTATCGCGCGGAAGGCCAGTGTACGGCACGGAGGGACCCAGTGCCCCTATTTATAGGCGAGGCCGGGGTCCGCGCCGCGCGGAAAGCGCTTTGCGCGACCGCAGCGGCGAATTTCGCGACCGGCGCCCCTTTTTGCGCGCCTAAGTCCCGCGCCGCCCAGGACTTCGGCATTCCGGCGTCTCCCTCGGAACCCGATCGTTGCGACCTCTCGCCGATCAGATTCCGAGGGGGGGCTTTTGTAGACGCCGGAAAAGTCCGTTGTTCCCAAACGAAGCTCCGGATGCGGAAAGCGAGGTCATATTTGGAGTCGGAAGAATGTTTCGGAGGGCCCGGAGGCCTTGCGCGGAATTTCAGAGGTCTGTGCGCAAAGATGATGATCCGCGCGCAAAACCCCCAGGATGCGCGCAACTCCCTTGCGCGCCGTGCCCGATTCCGCGCCCGCGAGGAGAATTCCGCGCTCGTGCCTTGGATTCCGCGCCCGGGGTTGCCTATAAATACTAGGCGACCCCCAACGTTTCAAAGGTTGCTGGAAGTCGAACGGTCTCCCGCGCGCGCAATTCAACCCCTTCCGCGCGCAATGCCGATCTTCAGGTAACCTCCTTTCTTTCGCGCAAGAGAGCCTTGGGGTCCGCCTTCGCGCGCAATCCCCTTGGCTCCTTCCCTTTGAATAAATTTCAACCCGAAGGCCTTTGCGCGCAAAAGAAGCCTCTTGCGCGCAATTGCCCCCCGGGTGCGCGCAATCCAACCCGATTGCGCGCACCCCCCATTTTCAAAGTGGCCATTCGTTAGAGAATGAGCCGTTGCCCCCGCGCGCTACCCGAAGCCCGGTGCGCGCAATCCCAATCATCCGCGCGCAAAGCGCTGGCCCAATTGCGCGCCAGCCCGCCATTTTACGCGCCGACCAGCGGTTTTGCGCGCAAAGCTCCTCTTTTGCGCGCAATCCGCCAGGGTCGCCTCCCTTGACCCCCTTTGGGTACCCGCCTGCGTGGCGCCCGATGGTCTTCATCGCAGGTGCCCGCGTTGTGCGTCGTCTTTCCGTGCTCCCCCCCCCCCCTAGGCTCGCGCGAAGTGACACGGACCTACCGGCGGCTTTATCGTCCAGCATGACGTTAAACTGCATATTCGTCCAGCATGACGCTAAACTGCACCACGTCCTGCACGACGTTAAACTGTATACGTCCAGGCTGCACGACGTTAAACTGCCTAGCCCCCATCGTCCGCGCTGCAAGACGTTAAACTGCCAAGTGTTTCGTCCTCAACACACGACGTTAAACTGTACTTCGTCCGGCAAGACGTTAAACCGTCCGCTTCGTCCTCAACACACGACGTTAAACTGTACTTCGTCCGGCAAGACGTTAAACCGTCCGCATCATTCGATCCCGTGCTTCGCACGCAGGGTCTCCCCCGGTTTGGACGTGGCCCCCACCCGCTCGTCTCTGCAGGGATGTCGGGATTGTCCCCCTTTTGGGACGATTTAATGGGAGTGGCTTTTCCCTACGGGGGCAGGGTATTACAAACCCCTAGTTTCTCGTGGGAGGCTGCACATGTGTATCTCCATTGCGCCTCCCCACTGCCGAAGCCAGTAGAGGGTGTGACTGGGATCGAGGTGTCTTCTGCTTTCGGTCCAAGTCCCTTCCAGCTGAGTTTTGCCGCATCCGGGCTGCCCCAAGTGCGTAAGTCCTGACAGAATGAACTACGTGGACTTTGATCCCTGTCTTCTATACAGGGTACGTAGGAAGCCTCCCTGAGGTCCAAGCCCGCCACCTGGTCGTCCCGGTCGTATTTACGTCGGTTCGTCCATCAGTGGACCCCTCCAGGGTTCACGCTTGCGTCGATTCACCTATGAATCCGCCCATGTGGGAGACTGCCCGTGTGTATCTCCACTGTGCCTCCCCACAGCCCCTTTTTCCATTTCTCTTTTTATCGTCCAGCATGACGTGAAACTGTGATCCACCCGGCCGTTCCATCCCCCTCTGTGCGAGGTGGTTCGGTTCAATCCTCCGCCCGGCGGCCTAGACCTCTTCGTGAGTCGGCTTGCCGACGTCCAGCATGACGTTAAACTGTATACCCGAACTACGTTGACTTTGATCCGTGCTAACGCGCGGTACGTAGGAAGCCTCTACGGGGTCCAAGATCTTCACTCCATCATCCATCCTGATCCTTACCCGGGCCGCCACATCCCGGTGGGGTCATGCCACTTCACTCCACTCCACATCATTTGGGAAGCCGCCCATGTGCTGGCCCCAGCGTCGGAGGTTCCCCGCAAGGGGTTCTGTCATCTGATCCACTTTTCGTGTTGATCGGTCTGATGCCGTCCCCGCTGGACGTTAAACTCGTGGCATACCCCGTGTTAAACATGGGAAGCTGAGGAAAACCTCAGGTGACACAGTTCCCCGCACCTAGTACGGGATGCCTCAGGCCATCATGCCTTCGAGAAGCCCTATTAGGGACGGAAGACAGACGTGCAGAGCCGCAGTGCTACGACACGCCCCCAGCACCCAGAGCCACCCGGCCTTCTCACCGCAGGTTGCTGCCCCGCCCAGACTCCTTGGAGCGTCCGGGCGGAAGCAGCGTAATTAACCGGTGTCCATGAAGATATGGCGCCGGGAACGAGATTCACGAACATTCTTAAGTCTATGAGGGAGACCCGGATTAGGCGACGAGTTCCAAGGAGACGTCCAAGGAAGGAGGAGCCGACATCCCATCATCCCGGTTTCGATCAAGGAGCAGACGCCCCTGAATAAGGGACGAATGCCGCCCGCCCTTGGAAAGCGGGACTGCGGGACCACAAGCCGCGCGCCCATCCCCTCGGGTTGACGGGTGCACGCGCGAACGCGTCCTGGCGGAACAGCGTAACCCGACGCACATCCGCACCGAAACAATAGAGGCAACTTGTTCCGCATATTTCCGTAATCCCGTGTGAACATGAGCCACATCTGCCTCATCACGCACAAATATTCCTTGTGGTACACCCCTAAATAGACTTGTGGGGTCAGCCATTGCATACACTGAAATTATCTAAAAAATGATGCGGGGTGTACGGATCATAGAGAGGCTCACAGTCTACCCTTTCCACTAGGACTCCACCTTGAGAGGACATGATATAGGTCCGATGCTCTTTTGTTCCTTGGACATCATCAGTAAAAGCACCTGTTGGCAGTGAGAACAGATGAAAGATGAATTCTTCTATCTTCTAGATGTGGTTCAGTACCGCTTTCATAGTAAGTTTGGCTAGAAAGCTCCCCATAGCATTTAGAATGGACAGACAGAAGTTTGATCCTGGAGGAAATATGGGTTCAGATATTCATAGACCCCCTGACGTGCGTCACTATCCACCCGTAAAGAAGGTGGAATGGCCCGCATATCCTTTGTGGCCTCTTCCCCGCGCTGATGTGCTACAACATCTTGTACAGCTTGGCGAGCATAGGGATTCTAAGGTTTAGCCGCCCTCCTGTCGCTAACATGTACGCCATGATAAATGTGCTTGGTCACACGCCCATGTTCGTATCCCTCACCAGAAGGATCCAAACATATATGGGAGTCATGATAAATGTCGCTAGCCTGACTACCAGTTTTTGATCAGTGCTGACGCTGAATCCCCACGTCTTCCACAAGCTGTCCTCCAAGAGTTGCTAGTACGGGTGCTATTTGCATCATTGAGCCCCCTTCTAGCAAGTTCAAGGCCTCATTGGAAACTTCCTATGTTTATGAAAGTTCATGAACTGGATAAACCTTCGCCTGAAATGGATATCTCTCACTTCTTCCTTGTCCTCTCCCAGCATCAGCTCCATCAACGCCATCGCCAGCGATGACATTTTCTATGGATCCTCCCACACACCTATAATAGGGAGGAATTCATCATACATATCCCCCAATATCAAGACCCTTGATATCTTATTCACATCCCATAAACTGATTCCAAACTCCCTGTGGTGTAAATGAAAGGTATTGGTCCTTGATGATCACCTGCTCAAAAACATTGGAATCAGTTGTTTCGGTTGATAGATGTGTAATTGGGAGGCCCAAGACACCTCATATAGGCCCACTCTCCTCATATCATCCCCAAACTCTTCACATGAGGCACCTACCCAGTAGGACCATGCCCAATCATCTTTGAAGTTTCCACCCTGGCATAGGTCCCACTCATCGGACCACCCCTTCCCCAGGTTCCTTAGGGTTGTCTTCAAGATCACCTAGTACAGAGGGGGGGGGGATGTCTCTAGCTGCAATCCCTTCCCGTCAACATTTTTTTAGATGATTGTACAAACAATCAGAAATGACGAGTGAAAATTCCTCCTAGGCATGGCTGTCAGCTGCCCTGAACCACTGGCACTGACACATCATGCTTTGGAACCAGTAATTTGGTTCGTCCCTACTGACTTCAGGGATGAAGACGTCATCCCTCAGCCCAAAGCCATAAAAGTTAATCCTCTTGCATAGTGGATAGTTCCTTTGTCTTGCTGACAATAGTTCCACCAGTGACTCATAGTCAGATTGGCTTCGTAACAAATCCTCTAAACCCAATCTATTTTTCATCTCCTCCCTTAGGGAAGCATTCATGAGGACCCCCTGGTAGCCTCCAGGTGAGCCATTAAGTTTTTGAGATTGGGTGTTCTTTGGGTTCGGTTCGTGAATCTCTTTCATGGAGCAAGTTCACAGAGCTCGTTTTTGAAGACTATCCGTGAAGCCCTACCCTGGCCTTCAAACACAAGTTTCAAAGCTCTTCGACGCGAAGTCAAAGACTCATTGTGTGCCATGAAGCAGAAGGCCCGATCCGTAGAGACAAATCGTGGAGTACCCAGAGCTTCTCAAATCGAGAGCACTAAAAGACAAAATACCAGAGAGGAGAAATGACAAAAGAAAGGTCTCCCCCTATTTATAGGCATGAACCCTGGGTGCTTCGCGGCGTGTCCATCTACGGCGAGCTTCGCAGCATGCTTATCCCCACTCCGCCGCTCCTCTTAATGAGTACTCTTTGCGATGGTTGAGGTATTTTGGTGATTAACCCTGAGACTTTGACCCTAACTTTCTCCTCAGCTCCAAATCTGAGGGGGGAGGGGGAATTTGTTGATTCCAAAATTTGGGAAGGACAGAACAAATGGAAAGCACTAGGGGCTGCCTCGTGAAGCCTGAGTGCGGAGCCCCATATCCATGCGTCCAACACCCGACTCCCCCTTCGTGAACCCACCGCAGAGCAAGGAGGCGGGTTGCTCCATGCACCCCTTTGACGTTCGCGAACCCACCATGGATCAAAGAGGTGGGATGCTCTGCATACCCCTTTGATGTTCACGAACCCACCGCCGAGCAAGGAGCCAGGATGCTCTGTGATCCCCTTTAACGTTCGTGAACCCACCGAAGAGCAAGGAGGTGGGATGCTCTACGAACCCCTTTAACTTTTGAGAACCCACCATGTAGAAAGCTCTGTCTTTGAGTCAAGAAAGCTCTACTTCATAGCACCTCTTGCCTTTAAATACCAGGATCCCCTTAATCCCAAAGGATGGATCCTCCGACCTTTTGCCTTCTGATCTCCCACATCGTGAAGAAATTTCTTCTCTACAAACCATGAGATTTTCAAGGTACTTTTGCATCATGAAGTTCCTTACCATTTGAATGGATTCTTCCCTTCTCTAAAGAGGGATTCCATTCATGGATCCCATGGGCCTCCACGAAGGAAGAAGATCCCCAATGGGACTCAGGTCTTCGCGGAGTGTTTATTCTTCGCAAAACACCCTTCATACACATGTGATCTGCATGCTAAGGTATGGTCACTATGCTTTACGAAGCACATTTCTTCACAATGTTATTCTTCACAAGGCACCCTCACTTCATGAGGAATTGCTCCATTAATTACTTTCCAATTCACGAAGCACCTTCCATATGAACCTATTCCCTATACCTAGGCTAGGCGACTTCACTTCGCAAAGCACATCCCTTCACGAAGCACCAAAGATCCATAAGGATTCTACCTATGAACCCCTTTTCTCTACAACTACTTTTCCTGTGGGTCCCTTCAGGTTTGCACGAATCAATTTCAAGGTCCCTTGGGTAGTGTTACCTGTTTCGTTGCTTTGTCTCATGATTCTTCTCATAGGAACTCTAATAGCTATTGCTCCTTCGCATAGCCACGCTAACATGGACCCCCCAATGGACCGCTCTATAACACCCCCATTCCACGACATTTCCAATGCCTTCCTTCCCTCAAGGGTGTGCAGGGATCAGTTATATAATTCCTAGGGGTGCGGAGTGCACCCACATCATCCGAGCTGTAGAACATTAAACTACCAAGCGCCATACTCCTCAGCACATGACATTAAACTATAACCTCGCCTCGTGCCTTGCATGAAGGGTTCCCCATCTCAGACATTCTCTAAACCCACTGGTCTTCACATGAGTGAGATCATTCCTAACATGGAATGACATCCCATTTATGGGAAAAATATTCGTCTACAGGTAAAGGGAAACCACCCTATTGTAATACCCTATATTTTTTTATAGGAGGTAGCATCCTTTCCCCTCGTCTCTTCCTCGGTGCCAAATCCCTCTCCCACTGGGCTTTATCACCACCCAGGCCTCCACCCTGGAGGAAGTCCCGATATCCATCTCCCCGGGCTATGAACCGAGCGTAATCCCTTGTTTCCTCTTTGGGATAAAAACCATGTGTAATCCCCACTCCACTTCTCACGGACACACCTTTTGCGACATGATCATTATACTTTTGCTACCTCTTGTTTTTCACACTGAGCATGACTCACGTGGGCTTAAAGTAAGAATCTACCATGAAATACTATTTGGGCAGCCTAGAGTGTAAGCCCCACACACCCTTACGAACTACGTGAACTTTGATCCTTGCCAAGGCAAGGTACATAGGAAGCCTCCCTGAGGTTTAAGCCCAACACCCATCGGTCCTGACCATCTTAACGTCGGTTACCACTCCTTCCAAACTACGTGGAATTTGATCCTTACCAATGCAAGGTACGTAGGAAGCCTCCCTGAGGTTCAATCCCAACAACCATTTGTTCCGGCCCCCTTCACGTCGGACCACCTTCGTCCCGCATGACGTTAAACTACATGCCCCCTTTTCATCTTGTATGATGTAAAACTACATCCACCACCCCGAACTACATGGGATTTGATCCTTGTCTATTGGATAAGGTACGTAGAAAGCCTCTCTGAGGTTCAACCCCATCCATCGGTAATCCGTTGTGACCCCATCCAGTGGTAATCCATTGTGACCCCATCCAGCAGTAAGCCGTTGTCAACCACATCCAGTGGTAATCCGTTGTGACCTCATCGAGCGGTAAGTCGTTGTGACCCCATCTAGTGGTATTCCATTGAGACCCCATCCAGTGGTAAGTCGTTGTGATCCCATCCAGCGACAAGCCGTTGCGACCCCATCTAGCAGTAAGCCGTTGAAATCCCCAATCGACGGTAAGCCATCATCAGATGAACTACGAGGACTTTGATTCCCTACCATAGGGATACATAGGAGGTCTCTTCGAGACTCAATCCCAACATCAACGTCGTCCTCAAGTCGACTCCATCTCATTCTCCACCCACTTCGCTTAACCATCCATCATCCATTTTGATTATTACCTGGGCCACCACATCCCGGTGGGATCATGGCCCCTCATTCCCCATTCCCTTTAACTACAATTGGGTAGATAACCATGCGTTAGCCCTAACATTAGTGTTCCCTCCAGGGGTTTCACCCACCTGATCCACTCTATTTAGTGTTCCGATCAGTCTGATCCATCTCTTCTAGATGATAAACCTATGACATAACCTATGTTAAACATAAGAAGCTGAGGAAAACCTTAGATACATGCTTATGGAATATAATTCCCTACATTCAATGTGGGATGCCTCATGCTTCCGTGCCCTCGAGAAGCCCTATAATAAGGGGAAGAAATCCAGACGCGCCAGTGTTCCAGCGTCCAGACACACTAGTGATGTCCAACGTGACTACTCCCCCGACTGAAGGTTGCCGCCCTGATCGGACCCCTTGGAATGTCCCAACAGAAGCAGTGTAATTAACTAGTGTCCATGAAGATATGGAACTGGGAAGAGTTTCATGAAAAATGTCTTAAGTCCATAAGGGAGACTCGGATTAGGTGACGAGTTCTAAGGATGAATCCATAGAAGGAAGAACCAACATCACATCATCTTGTTTCGATCAAGGAGAAAATGTCCCTAAACAAGGAATAAATTCCCCATACCATTGGAAAGAGGCAATGCAGGGCAACAAAAAACATCTCTATCCTTGAACATACGGACGTGCGCGCGCCAGCGAAAGTGTTAGAAACACTAAGGAAAATATTTTAATAAAGATGAGTAGGTTATGAAAGTTGATAAAGGAAAGAAATAGTTCTTAGTTATTTTTCTAGCCCAAATATCCACGGTTATAAATTTGGAAGAAGCACAACAATATTCTAAAGAAAATTTGAAGAAATAGTTTTTTTAAGATGAGAACAATGTTGATAAAAATTTATAAAAAGATAGTGTTTTAAAAATTCAGAAAAAGTGAAAGAGATGTGATAAGTATGGGAATGTTAAAAAACTTTTATGAATATATTACCAACCCTAAAGGAAATAATAAATAAGATATTTAAAACTCAAGGTAACCAAGATACTACTAAATCTAGAGAAAAGTGGTCAACTTCATTTAAAGATTCTATAGATGAGAAAAAAGTCATCACAAAATATGATAAGGATGAATGAAAAGAATAAAACAAATCTAATAAAAAGTCTAATAATAAGAATAAGAATTCAAGACTGAGATAATATTTTTAGTTAAAACTTTACTTCTAAGTAAAAAATGAGGTACCACCTTATTCCTATTATACTTGCTTATTTTTATTAAATTATAGGGAATTGAAGGTGAATAAGAAGTAAGGAAGATGAGATATAAAGTAGAGATGATAATAAAGATGAGATATTAGGAAAAAAAAATTTACACTTGAATTATCTTGATATGTTTTTTGATATGGGCAAAAGATTTATATTAATAAAAATTCCTAGATTTCCCTAGATATGAAGATGTTATACTGAGCTTGAGAAAAATATTACATGGAATTTGTGTTATAGAAAACATTGACTACCTTGATTATTCACTCTTGTTTTATACACTGGGTTCACCCACATAGATTTAGAGTTGTTTATTTAATAGATATTTGTTATGAAAATAATGTGATGCTATTTTTATCTTGAATAAATTTATCTATACTCTGACATGAAGGAAGATGGGCTGATGTGATATAGATGTTGTCCCTTTGAATTTGACTATCAATGAGGGGGAGAAGTGAGATAAGAGGAGTAAGAATATGAAAACATCATATCAAGAGAAAGTATTGAGCACAAATATTGACTTTAAAGATGTTTGGATTTTTATATATATATTGAAAAAAAACACAAAGGGGGATATTTTTATCCCCAAGGAAGTTTGGTTTCATTTTATTCAATATATCAATATGTGTTTGAATAAAATATTCCTTAAGAAAGTTTCTTAAGGAAGTTGGTTGAGAAAGTTACTTAATAAATTTGGATATGGATGTTGATTATGGAAGTTGTAGGCACTTTTCCTATAGTGTAATATAATAATGTTTCTCAACTAAATCCAATGATGCAATATTATTCTTCAAATTTACTACCATAATGAAGTTTCTCATGATCCAAGAAAAGTTTGTACACATTTTTACAAAGTGAGAAAAGTCCAAGATGAAGTATAAAAGAAGATGTTTGAGTTTTCCAGATGATTTTTTCTAATAATATTCCACAATTCCATCAAACATAAAAATGCTAAACAAAATGGATAAAAAAATTTAGAATAAAATTTTGATGAGATTGTACATTTTTATACAAAGGGGAAGCCACTACTACAAAACAGACCTTTAACAGTGCTAAAAATGGCCATTATCATTGCTAGAGAAGCACTGATTAATAGAGAGAGATTAAAATCCCTAGTTATTTATCAATTCTTATAGAATCATTGATAAAGATTTCATTTATAATTGCTTATAAAAGATGAGATAAATGAAACCTTTATTAGTGATTTTTTGAGTGCTTATAAAGGGGAATATTGTAGTGTGTTGTAATAGCACACTACAACAGTAGTGCAGTATGATGTAATAGCACACTACAGTACCAAAAACACCACAAAATTAAAAAAAATAAAGTGCTAATACATAATTTAAATGAAATGAAATTTACAACACAAATAAAAGAAAAAACACTATATTATAGATATTTAAAACATTGGTTTCAACAATTACATAAGTACAAATTATTACATACATTAAAAAATGACATTCTTTTTTTCTATTTTGATGCTAACCCCTTATCAAATAAAAAAAGAACCTGTATAAGAAAAAAACTCTTATCTTAGTAATAATATAAAGAAATAAATTTCTTAAAATTTTAATTTTAAACTAAACTTTGAGTCATACAAGGAACTCTGTGTATCAGATTAAGTTGTTGTTTATTCTTGCACATCACACCATTTCTTATTCGTCTTTATAAATTATCTTTGTAAATAATAACTAAATAAGTATAAGATAAAAATAATAGGGAAATTAATTAATTAATAGCAGATATAATGATGAGAAAACAATCTAGGCTTGTTTTCTCAGTTTCCGCGATTTGATACGCGTTTTAAACTAAAATGATACTTATATATTGAAAAGACACACTTAGAGTCATACCAAACACCCAATGCATAATATTGAGGTTATTATAATTCCTATATGTCAAAAATGACCTATAGATAATTTTCCTAAAGTATCAAAACAATCTGAATAAGTTTTCTCAGTTTTGAGTGGGCCAGTTTTCCTTATTAGTAAAATGTCATTTTAAACTAGAAACATAAAATTTGACTCATATCAATTATATTTTGTGTCATTTTGACATGATATAAATTCTTATATGTCAAAAATGACTTATAAATTGTTTTTGTAAATTATAAAGATAATCTGAGCACATTTTCTTGGTTTTTTGTGAGTGATACTTTTTGAACTAAAATATTGATTTAAATTGACAATGAACACATTGAGTCGTACCGGACATACCATGTGTCGGATTGAGGTGATGATGATTCATATACATTATAGATTAGTTATGGATTATTTTAATAAAGTATAAAAATAATCCAAATGAATTTTCTTAGTTTTCAGTAGGTTAGTTATCCTTTTTACTAAAATTTCATTTTAGACTGGAAACATGCACTTTGAATCATACTGGTCACATAGTGTGCTGGTTTAATGTGATACCAATTCCTAAATGTTACAAATTAATTATGAATTGTTTTCTTAAATTATAAATACAATCAGAGTTCATTTTCATGGTTTTCAATGAGTGACACTTTTTGAAATAAAAGGTCAATTTTAAATGGATAACATACACATTGAGTAATACTAGACACACCGTACGTCAGATTGAGATGAGGATAACTACTATAAATAAAAAATGACTTATGGATCATTTTAATAAATTATAAAAATAAAAAAAATATGTTTTCTAGGTTTTGATTAGGTCAGTTTTCTTTTTACTAAAATGTCATTTTAAACTAGAAACATGCACTTTGACTCATACTGATTACATCATGTGTTGGTTTAACATGATAAAGATTCCTACACATCAAAAATTCCTTGTTAACCATTTAACTAAATTATAAAGAAAATCTAAGTGTGTTTTCTCAGTTTTTAGTGAGTGACACTTTTGGAACTAAAATTTCGATTTTAAACTGATAACGGACACATTGAGTCATACAGGACACACCATGCATTGAATTGAAGTACAGATGATCCATATATTTCAAAAATTACTTATGGATAATTTTAATAAAGTATAAAAACAATAAAAATATATTTTCTTGGTTTTGAGTTGGTCAGTTGTCTTTTTTTACTAAAATGTCATTTCAAACTATAAACACACACTTTGACTCATACCGATCACATCATGTGTCAATTTATTGTGATATTGATTTCTACCTGTAAAAAATGACTTATGAATCATTTTTATAAATTATAAAGACAATCCAATTGATTTTTCATGGTTTTAATTGAGGGATACTTTTGGAACTAAAATGTTAGTTTTAAACTGATAACGGACACATTGTGTCATACCAAACACACTGTGCATTAGATTAAGGTGAGGATGATTCCTAAATGTCAAAAATAACTTATTTATCATTTTTCTAAATTATAAAAACAATTATAATTTATTTTAACAGTTTTTATGAGTTCACTTTTCCTTTTTATTAAGTGTTATTTTAAAATGGAAACACACACTTTGACTCATACTGATCACATCAAGTGTCAGTTTGATGTGATATTGATTCCTACACATCAAAAATGACTTATGAATCATTTTTATAAATTATAAAGAAAATATGAGTGTATTTTCTTGATTTTCATTGAGTGACACTTTTTGAACAACAATATCAATTTTAAATTGAGAATAGACACATTGAGTCAAACCAGACACATCATCTATCAGATTGAGGTATGGACAATTCCTACACATCAAAAACGACTTATGGGTCATTTACCTAAAGTATGAAAACAATAAAAATGCGTTTTCTTGGATTTAAGTAGCCCAGTTTTCCTTTTTACTAAAAGTAATGTCAATTTTAAATAAAAAATAAGTACTCTGAGTCATACCGGTCACACCATGTGTCAGATTGAGGTGTGGCTGATTCCTACACATCCCAAAGTATAAAAACAATCCTAACTACCAATTTTACTATGTTTTTATTATATATTATTTGTAAAACTAACAATAATTCACCTTGACTCAGTGTTCTTAGCTGAAAAAACTTTCTCGTTGTTGAAATTTGGAAGATAATAGGAAGTTCATATGCCTATTATATCATGAGAAGTCATCACAATGGGCACATGAGATTCCTATACTCTTCTGGATTTCAATAATGAGAAAGGTTTTTTAGATAATAATATTGAATAAATATACAGTGTTTTCTATTCAAAAAAGAACTAAAATGTAAATATAAAACATGGAAAGATTGGAAAAAGAATCATTTTATCTCTTTTATGGATTGTTGTAGATAATTGAAAGAAAATTTTGGATTCCCAAAAGATCCATGAAAAAAA
Organism: Viscum album; assembly: GCA_963277665.1. Classification (NCBI taxonomy): domain Eukaryota; kingdom Viridiplantae; phylum Streptophyta; class Magnoliopsida; order Santalales; family Viscaceae; genus Viscum; species Viscum album. The sequence continues at coordinate 169,371,064 of OY728119.1, read as the reverse complement.
CTAAATAAGTATTAGATAAAAATGATAAGTAAAATAAATTATAAATATTAGATAAACTGATGGAAAAATAAATTAAATAAGAATCAGTAAATAACCTTTTATTGATTGTTGTATGCATTCTTGACGTATTTTCGTGTTGTCATTATCTTAGTTGCAGGCTTGAAGTCTAATCCCTCAAGAGAATGAGATTCATTAAAACACACTATCCCAAATAAAATAATAATAATAAACCTATACCAGAAAAAAATTATTATGTGAGTTATACTAAAAAGAAATAAATTAAACATAAATATGAAATAATACATTAATTCAATGGATAATAATTTTATTATGGAAACATTGTTGAAAGTGGAAATTTATTTATGGTAGTGAAAAATTGATCATATTATATAATGATACAATTAAATACTAACTTAAAAAGGGTTGGTTGATATTTTTTTATGATGATAATATAAAATTGATATATATTTTTTACAAATTAAAATGGAGAGATTGATAATAATTAAAATAATGATGAAACATTGGAGGAAATTAATGTTTAATTGATTAGAATATGGGGGAGAACATGAGGTTAGGTAGACTCAAAATAATACATTGACGATGAGGAAAATGAAGAGTGATTATCAGCTATAAGAAATAAAAGCAAGGCTGAAATCAATGTATAAAATTTCATTGGTGATCAGAGAGTTTTGATGAAAACTTAAAGGAGTAAGAATATATAAAAAACTTATTTTTTAACAAGTAGAGCTTAAATAATTTGGAGAGGCATGAAAAGGATGAAAATTGGATCAAATATATGCATGAGGATATTGATCCAAATAAAACAATGTGATATGGGAAATTGTTCCAAGGCTAGAGGATAGAAATGATATCAGAACCAAGTGGGTGTTCTGTAATAAACTCAATGACTATAGAAATGTGTCTCAAAATAAATATTGGATAGTGTTCAAGGTGAAATATTAGATCAAAAGAATTTAAATTTATGATAAATTTACTCTCCCATAGCCTAGTTGGAAGCTGTTTGATTTTTTTAGCTATTTATGTGAAAATGTAGTTAAAATTATACCAAATTGATGCAAAATCTATTTTCCTCAATAGAGTTCTTAATTGGTAAGTATACATTGTGAAACATGATGGGTTTATTATGTATGAAAATGAGATTAAGGTGTTCCAGTTAAAGAATTCTTTGTATAAGATAAATAAATAATTGAGGATTTGGTATTTGAGGTTGGATCGATAACTAAGGAAGCTTGGTTTCTAGCGAGGTAGAGTTGATCACACCATCTACATCAAGAAGGATAATGATCAAAGGATGTTGGTACTAATATATATTGAAGAAATAATATTTTACCATTGGAAAAATCACAATGAAATTTTTTTCTAGATCATATGAGGTATGATATTGAGATTTCTATGATTGGTGAAACATTTTCCTTAGGTTATAGGTGAATCAAGGAAATCATAACATATTAATTTCTCAATAAAAATGTTAAAAAGTGGTTCCCAAGTTATTTTCAATGGAATATTCCAAACCAATGACAACATCGACCACTATATAGATGAATTTCTCAAAAGTTGATGATTGCAAAGAGGTAGATGTCATGGAATATAGGTGTTAGGAGCCTATTATACCCCACAACAACATGAATAATAAAACTAGTGCATGCATAATAAGATGATGGAATAAAGGGTTGATTCATTTAAAACACATACATGTACATGAATAATAAAACTATTGCATGCATGTTATATCATGAGTTAAGATGATGACCATATTTTATATTACAAATAAAATTCATGATTTTATATGCATTTTGCACACATGACATGATAGTTTTAATTATTTAAAACTTACTATCAATAATAAAAATCAAATGATAATAAATTTTATTTATTATAGAGGCATAAAATAATAAATTTTATTATTTTAAATATCAACATATATTTTGATAAAATCAAATCCACTTAACAATAACAAGAAAGACTTTGTTGTTGTTTTATATTATATTTTAAAAATATAAATACTTGAATGAATATAAACAATGATTAAAAATTTTGTATAACTTGAAAATAATTTCATATAAATATATCTAAATAATATAAATATATCTAAATGATATTGTAATTGTTGTTGAAAAATATAAGTCTTTAAATAATACAAAAACAATCACTAGAAATAATTTAATCTGAATAAATAAAAAATCAAATATAATTATTATAATTCAAATTAAATATAAATTTTATAAGAAAATTTATTAGAATAAAAATTTTACATATGAAAATAAATTACCTTTTGAAAAATAAATCATGCTAAAATAAATAAAAAATTAATCTCTTTCAAAGATTATAATTATAAAAAAATATCATCTTAAAAATATATCCTTTTAATAAAAATAATTTTCCTTACTATTAAAATATGAACATTAAAATAGAATGGATAATCTCCCTTACTTGATTGCAGACTATTTCTTATTCTTCTTCAAGGTAGAAAAAATCACTAGAAAAACTCAATTACTCTCACTGATATATGTGTTCAACATACGAGTAATATGAAAGTAGGACATGAAACACTTAGGATAGTGCAACTAGACTTGTTGGGATATAGGGATTTTGGATGAAAAGATTCAGTGGATAACTAAGGGAAATTAGAGATATCAAAAAACCTTGATTTTGTTTGAGCCTTGGTTTTGTTCAATCGTTGAATTGCTTGAGCCTTGGATTCAAGCATTGGAATAGTAGGAGCCTTGATTCTAGCCCTGATTCGAGCTTGGATTCGACAATGAGAAGCGTCGACAGCAGGTCGCTTTCATAGAGAGCTTCAGATATTATGAACTTGTTTGCGGTGGTTAGGGTTCTTAAAATAAATCATGACACTTTTATCAGTACTTCCAAAAAAGTGTTGATAAAGATATCTTTTATTAGCGTTAAGTTAATAAGCACTGATAAAATGAATCTTTATCAGTGCTAATAAATCTATATTTTTATTAGCATTAAAAAAGAGCTGAAAAATACGTATAATACTTTATAAAAATAATATTTTAAAAAAGTATAACTATTATATACAATTATAATACTTATAAAAATACTTTTTATAAAATAATAATTTTATGATTTTTGAATATATATTTATTTATTTATAATTATATAAATAAATTTTTAAAAAATAATATTTATATCATTATATATATTTATATAATTATATATATAGTAAACATATTCATTATTTAAATAAATTTATTATAATTTTATAATTATATATTTATAATTATATAAATACTTTTTAAACAAATATTATTTATTTATTTATAATTAAAAATGTATAAAAATACTAAATATACATTTATAAATATATTAATTTAAATATATTTTTTATGAATGTATTTTTAAGATTATTAATGAATATTTAATCTTGAGTGCATGCATGTTAAAAATGAGTAAAATTGATTAATTAAAAATGAGTATAACATTGAAAATTTGGATAAGTTTTATTAATATAAATCAATAAAAACTTGGATATATATTGAAAAAAAGATGAATACATATTGAAAATATTAAAACATAGTTAATAAATATATATAAAATAAATAATATAAATTGATTAAATTCCTAAAAAAATATTTGTGTGTGTGTATATATATATTTAAATACATTAATTACGTATATGTGAAATCAATATAATACGTTTGATTTATGTTAAATCGACAAATCATACGACATTCATTTATGTCCATTACTCGAAGCAATTAGTCAGTATTATTAATTCATATTAATTTTTAATTAAAAAATATATTATTAACTAAATATATTACTATTTAATGTAAAGCATAAATAATATTTTTTATTATATAAATCATATTTATATACATTCATATATATCAATATATTTAATATATTTTATTTATTAACATTATCAATAATTATTTAGTAAATAAAATGTTTAGTATTTTTCTCAATTTACTTATATTTAATTTTTATTTTATATATATATTTGTATATTTAATATATAATTTTTATAATTTATATATAGTATAATTAATTTATTTTTTTATCAATAATTATTTAATTAATTAATTTTTAATATTATTTTAATAGTTTTTTTTATTTTATATTTATTTAGTTATTTCATTTTATTCGTACTTTTATCATCACTAAAAAAGTACCAATAAAGGATTCTTTTGTGGGCGCTATAAGTAAAGTTCTAATAAAGGGTGTCCTTTATCAGCACTAAATATAAATTGATGATAAAGGACACCCTTTATCAGCGCTAAAAAATGCACTGATAAAGGTTGTCTTTTATCAATGTTGAAAATATGCACTAATAAAGGGTGTCTTTTATCAGTGCTATAAAAAACGCTCATAAAAGGTAACATTTATCAGTGTTGGGTTTAGCGCATATAAAGGATACCTTTATTAATGATTTTTCTAGCACTGATAAAGGCCAGCGCTGTTAAAGGCCAGTTTTGTAATAGTGAATCTTGATCCACTAGACAAAGATCTACCAGATAATGAATGTTTCATGAGACTAAATTTTTTAAGCTAAATCTTTTTTATTACACGTTCATTAAGTTGTGAATTTATTAAAAATAACTATGGAAGGACAGTTCATGGATCGAGAAGATCTATTAGATGAACATACATCATATGAACTTTCATGACGTCTCCTGATGAACATTTATTATGAGATTAAACCGAGTGGTGTACACATATTGAGTTGAGGCAAATCGACCATATAGAGGATTTTTAGATCCATCAGAAAAACATTTCCTAATACCATTAGATATATAATTTTTTTAAATTTCAATATTCAAAGAAAATATGAGGTTGGTTGACTGAAAAATTATTATCTGAATGAAGAAAAGTGGAGAAGTGATGTTTGGTTATTAGAGAAACAAACCAGACAGATAATTGTTTATAAAGTCATCAAATGAAAATTCATTTGATGAACTATTTCAATGGAGTTTCAATGAATTAAGGTCCATTATATATATACTGAAAAGATATAATGGACGAAGATTTTCCACTGATATTGAATTTTAGAATTTATGATCGATAAAGTTTTGAAAAATATACTTTTAGAAATATCATCAAAAAAACATATGTTAAGTGCATTGAGTGAAGGTTTCCTAATAAATTGGAAACCGAAGGGAGGTCCCTTAGATGAATAAAAAATCTAAATTCCATCAAATGAATTAATGTCATTTCATCAAACAAACCTTTATAAAATAAGTTTTTTAGGAGCTTTACGAACACTTTATAAAGTTCTTAAAACATGATGCTACTAATATTCTCTATCAATGTTTGATATCTTGATGAGGATAAAGAAGTTTTCAAAATTTCTTTAACACCATGTTTTAAAAAGTTTAAAGAAAGGGGAAGTTTTCAATAAACTTTAAGGGTATTTGAGAATGTTCTAAAATATTTGATAATCATTATACTGACATCCAATTGATCATGATATTAATTTTTTAATTTCATTGAATGGGAAAGTGAAATTAGTTTCCCACATTTTTTACCATGAGAGAACATATATAAAGGGTTGAAATAAAACTTTTACTTAATATTGTTCACACATGAAAAAATATAAAACCATGAAGTTTTTTTGATGGTATGATATTCTAACAAAGTATACTTTTAGGTTAAATTTGAGCTACCAGATTAACTTACATCATAAATTAAATAATTTGAGAGTATCTGATTGAGTTTCTACTAAGTTGAAGTTGAAAGTGCATCAGTTTAGACTTACGTCATCAGACACAGAAACATCGAACAAATTCATCATATGTAGTTCCTATGAATGTATCATTCAGGACTAAAGTGTATTGAGAGGCATCAGATAGAGGAAAATTATATGGACCCATTAGATAGAGGGTTTCCACATGGAGTCTGAATAGACAAACATTTTCTAAGGAAGTTTTCCTAATTTTTTTAGAAAAAATTATATTTATATTATATAGGTATACCATAGATTAGAAGAAATTTTCAAGGCCAATGGACTCTTAAGAGGGTTATAGAAGATCTTAAAGTTTGTAAATAGGTAAATATTATCTAACTTTCTTTTAGAGGAAGTGAATATATTTCTACTATGAATCAGAAAAGAAAAAGTAAATAGATTTTAACTGGGGGTATAACTAGTTTCTAAAAAGGATTTTTGGCTAGGGGTATAACCATCCATGAATTTATTAGATATAGTTAGGACAATTGGGGGGGGGGGGGTATAACCAACTATGGAATAAGTTATGGTTATTGGGGGGTAGAACCAGGGTTGGTTGGAGGGTGAATACTGGTTGGTATTACTAGTTGTTGAATGCTCCTTTATAATACTCAAAGAGGTAAGTAAAAGAATCCATATTGGGGGGAATAACCAACATGAAAAAGAGTAATTATTTCTATCAAACCTTGTAAATAACTTATGACGATCTCTCTCTTTATATTTGTTGCATACAAGAGGTGTGGTTGAGATTTATATTTGAGTGGATCATAACTCTATAAAGTTTTCATATGTTGAGAATGTTTCCTTACAAAGTTGAGAGAAAATTTCTTATAAAATATAAATTGATCACTCGTTCACCCCCTCTTATTGATCCTATGATTTATCCAGGGGAGCTTAACTAAGTAAAGCATAAATGATAAAAAATGACATTGATTCATAGAGTTGGTAGTCCACACAAACACACGAGAAACATTATAATTTACCAATTAATCAAAAGGTAAAAAATATAGATATTATATTATAATTAAAAAAGAATAAATATGTCATAAATATCATATATTAACATTAAAACCATCTTAATAAACAACAAAAAATTATGGTGGTCGAAAATGTTTCGTATCACTATGTGGAGGCAATAGTCCATAAATACACACAAATGATGATTTCGTCTCCCATTTGGTTGAGAATGGGTGGTAAATGGTTGTTACATAATCATAATAAAATATTAGTATATTTATAAAACTGAATTAATCATTTTTATGGATATAAAATTTTTAGATAAAATTCAAGAAGAAATACAATTAAAATATCTTGGTAAATATGTATACCTCTTCCTTGAGAAGCTAAATTTGTATTACACTTTAATCCTTGAAGTATTGGTCTTAATAGAATATTAAAATGTATAGGATTAATATAAGGATTCTAGGAAGTGTTTTTAATAGGTATTTTCTTGTCTAGAAGGCTCAAATGGTGTGAATAAGGGAGGGGGAGATGTTCCCTTTTATAAGTGAGGGAAGAGACACACATATAATTTCTTAAAATATTTAAACTATATATGGTCACTTTCATGGGAAAGTGGATAAAAATATAAGGTAGGATAATATAAGGTTGAAATAACTTCAAAAAATAAGAATTATATAGGTGTGGGTGACAATCCTGCCCTTATCTCTTGGTTTAACCCCCAATAAACTCATTTTAACCTTATTCATGGTAACAATATTTTACTATTTTACTATTTACAATGAAAAAAATATTTTGGAACAATTGGAATATATTAATTATTATGATTCAAAATATATATTTTATTTTTCTATATTAAATGTATAGAAGTTATAGAATTTAATTTTAAATAAGCACGCAATCCGCAATGAAAACCCATTTTTGAAGAATGGATCTCTAGGCATAAAACATAATTTACTTAGATTCATTTCCATAAAAAACCATAAAATGGATGTTAAAATATATGATTTAATGTATAATATATAAATTTCATCAAAAATATTAATATATAGATAGTAATTTATTTTATTAAGATAGAAACATATTGAACGCATAAAAATAGTTTTTAGAAAATTGTGATTTAATCTAAAAAATGAACTTATATGAGAATAAATTATAATGATGATTCTTATTTAATTATTTTTTTATTTATAATTAATTTATATTTATGATACTTTAATATTAAATTCAAAACATAATGGGACTTTTATTTTAAAATAAATGAAAATCTTAACAAATTTAGGTATTTCCAATATTCATTGAAAAATAAATCTCTTTAGAAAAATATTAAAAATTTAACCTAAACTATATTAACATGATGGTTTCAAAAATTATATTTATTTCCTCAAATTAAATTTATTTAAAAATTATAAAAAAATATAGTGTTGGTAAAATTAAATAAAAAACATTTTTGAAGAAAAAATATTTTTGAAGTATAAAATTATTATAAATAGGTTGGGGCCAGAGCACCTTTATTAAAGAAAATGTAGATAAAGAAATAGTGGGATAAGGAAATATAATAAAACCTTCCCTCATACATAAAAAAATTAAAATAGAATAAAATCAAATCAAGATGGACCAAATAAGTTTACAGGTTAGAGATGGTGTGTATCCTGAGAGTGAAGAATAATATGGTGATAACCTCCCCACCCTACATATAAACATGTATATATTGCTTACCTATAGATTTTAACTTATTTAAATTGATCTTATTGATAATAATAATCCTCCTCCATTGAGACTTTATCAGTGTTGTAAGTTTAAATCACCTTATTGAAAGACACAACATGCCTCACTCTATCATGAAGAAAATTTCTAGAATCTACCATTTTATTCCCTAATTCCTTAATAATATATCCTTGGGAAAGAGGAACATATATATATTTAAGCATAAAAAAGAGTTAGATGTATGAACTTGAATTTTCACCAATCTCCCCACTAATACGCTCTGATTTGAGGACACATTCATAGGATTATCTGACACATTCGGGCCTTTTGAAAATTCCCCTGATGCATCCAACACACAAGAGACTATAGGTTTTCTCATAGGTTTATTCATCTAATTAATAGTATAGGACTTTTATAACATAGGAGAAAAATTTATCTAATGTTAAATAGTAGTTTTCCTATAATGAATCCATACTCAAATCACCTATATCAGGATATTTCTTGATTGTCACATTTCCCCCATTGAAGGGAGTAGTTTTAAAAACCAAATTCCCAAATTTAAAAAATAAAGATATTAATGCTTGTGTTCCTAATATGGGTAGATTAAAACCATCTGGTGTATAATAAACACTAAATTTTTATGCCTCTTACTTACTTGCCTCACCACTATGGTGTTAATGAATTAAATCAGGAAATGAATTTATTGAAAATTGAGAACTTATATATTAAGAATTAATAAATACATTTACATTAGATAAAATCAATATAAATATTTTTATAATGTGGTTGTTCCAATTCATATCACTAATTTGATGGCTAGTTTTTAATATATTATGGTTCATTTTAAGCTTAGTGTTGTGTTTAAATAAAGCTACCAAACACTTATATTTTATTTAAAGAAAAATATATTTTAAAATCTTAGGGTGCTATATGTTTCCCTATCGATGTGGGTGGGGTAGGATATAAAATCAAAAAATATAAATAATATCATTTAAAAACCACACTAAGGGAATATACTTAGACTTAGACCCATTTTTCTCTAACGTCGTACATGACCCCTAACTACCACTACTAAGGAATATATATCAAAAAAGTATGCAAGAATCAAGTTCATTATCAACTAATTAATTAACCATTAATTAATTCACATTAACATTTCCAAGAATAACATTTTAATATCACTAAGATAATTTCTTATGAAACTATTAGTTCTTTTATTTATATTGTCAAGTATGTCATCAAAATGTTTAAAGAATCAAGAACCAACCCTGTTATTTTATTAAATTACATTAATATATTCATAAATTATTTAGATACTCCATTAATTCATCTTGAGATACCACATCATAACTGCACATGTCAAGCAAAGATTCTAACTACATCCTGAAGTGGGAAACTAACAAAAAATATCTGACCAATATTCCATGTATAATTCATCAAGGAAGAAGTAAGAATCAATGAGAAAGACCAAAATTGAACTCATCCTGACTACCCTAGTGTCCCACACCATTATGAATATCATCAAAATGTGCCATCATCACTGTCATTAACCATCACTATAGCATGAGAACACAACCCTTTATTCTTAAACGGTTCCCAAACTCATCAAAACAATCATCAGTCAAAACAGCCTCAGGGATCCAACCCATTTCTCATCAACAAAGCCAACCAAACATGGTAATTAAACAATAATAAAAACACTCTAAAAATTAATAAAGAACGCATACATGTTAAATATATTTTACACACACAAGAAAGTCACTAAGGCCATATAAATAAGGTATATAATCCTTTCATGATAATAATGGGCTCAATCATCCCCAATTAATATGTATTTAGAAAACAACCATTTTAATTCTCATCTTAAATTAATCGGTTTATTATGAATTGGCTTCTTTCAATAAGAAACCTATAACATATCAGATATGAACAGATATTAATCAACAAAAACATGTGTTTATAAATACTTACATATTCCAGTAAAAACAAGGAATAATGCCTATTAATTTACATACATCATACTTTAACCACATCATCATAATTATTTCATCTTTATATTGTTTATTATATTTTCATAAAATTAACCATGGTAAGCACCAAATCAAGAAAAATATATAAATATCACACTATCTTAGTAAAATATGAGGTATTAAATCATAAAACCAAAAGTGATCCCAAAACCAAACCACAACTTTATTCTTACTTTAAATTCTTAAGTTGTTGTCTTTATTAGGTTAATTCAATTATTACCCAAAGGATTAAACCATGATAATATCATAATTTAACTTTAAATAAATAGATAGGTAACAAATACCCTACCCAAATATGGAACTTTTATAATCATTGTGTAGATGACACAAAAGAAGGAAAATCTAAATTCAATCATGGAAAGAAATCACAATGATCTAGATTAGTCTAAACCCATTATAAATGTAATAGAAATAAGGGAACAATGCTTCCATGGAATAATGAGTTAGAACAAAAGATAAAAAATCATTGACTGAAGGGGAAAACTCATTTAGGGTCACCATAAATTAATCTCTAGAATATGGGGTTTAAATCCAATCAAAGGGGGTTCAAATGTAATGACCTAAGATTTTAACATATGTTTTCCTCTAATTAAGTCAAATATGTTTGATAGTTTTCTCCACACGCAACACCAAACTAAAATGAAATCATGGTGTGTGTGTGTGTGTGTCTATATATATTAAAATGGATGATAAAACTAGCTATTGAATTATTAGGTATGAATAAGAGTAACAAAATTCTCAAATATATTAATATATTTATTTATATAGATAAGGGTTATTTTATAGAAATTTACTTAATTCATTATTATGTTTAAGAATTAATATTCTTATGCACTTTACTTTTATAAAATAAAAATAAGTATATTATTTTTAAATCTAAATTTTAATAAAATATAATATTTAATGATTAATTCTATATTTATTAGTGTTTTATAGAAATTAAGAATAAGAACAACATGTATTTTACAAAGTTATTTTCCTATAAAAACAGTTTTTAGTCATGCTTTATAATTTTATTTAAAAGGTAAAATTATATACTATATAATGATAAATTGAAAAAATAAACTTAATTTATGGATTCAAAATTACAGTATAATCTTAGGATTTTTTTTAGATTTTTCTAAAATATTGATTTTTAGATGAATAGTGAAAAATATTGTTTTTATAAATAACATGACTTTTATGAAAATATTAGTATATCGGTATGAATTAGAAATTAATTAAAAAAATTACAAGACCAAATATGTATTTTATAAGTTAATTTATAATTTTAAAAATGTTATTTTAATTTTTAAATATATATTTGACATTTTAGAACATAAAGTGTATTTTTTTAAAAAAAATATTTTAAATAAATTATACTTTTTTTATTTTAAAATTAAATTTTCTCACTTTGAGTAATTTAATTTTATTAAATTAATTTAAAATTTGGAATTAGTAGGTCCAAATTATTTAAAACTAAATATTTTATTTTTATGCATAAAAGATAGATTACTTTGGTAAAAACTATTTACCACGGTAAAAGAAAAAATGGTAAAAGTAAAATTTTAAGAGTTAATGATCTCAATCATATTTAAAAAATGTGTAGTAATGTGTGGTTGAGGACTTGATTAACCTTATCACTTATCCTCTCCATTATTTCTCTGTTTTGAGTCACTTTTCTAGAGAGTGAATTCCTATTAATGAAATTTTTTGATTATTTACAAAAAATGACATCCCTTCTAATTTTTAAAAGGGGTTCACCTCTCCTAAATTATTACCAAATAAAAACACACTTAATTTATAAAAAAATACCCAAAACTCTCCTAAAAACTTTGAGACACCTTAATGTCTTTACTTTATTCTCAAAATACCATCCCTAAAATATTTATTCCCCTTCACAAATGAGATAACCTATGTCATGAGGTATAAATTTCTAACCACTCCTCCGTCTTTTATATTTATTTTTGTGCACTTATTCCTCCTCAAATTTTATTACAACATATTAAAATGATAACATAACTACCATTAGTGTATTTTAATGTTTTTATAATGATGGTAAAATTATTATATGTGTTTCCCTTTTCCATTAAGAAAAATGAAAATGTGAATCATGTGTGTGTCAGTGGACTACCACCTCTATGAATAAATTTGTTTTATCTTCCTTCACCACCTAACAAGGTTGGTCTAAAATGGTAATTTATTAAATAATTATGATATATATATATATTAAATTTTTAAGTGTATTAAATAAGTAATTATATTTATCCTTTCTCACATTCCTTTAAAAATATAAAATCATCATCTATGAATACGTGTGGACTACCACCTCCATAGAACGATGCATTCAGTTTTTCTCTACCTACTTCATGGCTAGTTTAAGTTTATAATTGATAAATATATATGTATATGGGTATTGTATATAATTAATATAACTCTTTAGGTAAAAAAAATTAATTAATGATCATTAGAAAGTCATCCATCGACATCGATAAATAACTTAAAATTAGTTCATCACTGAATTATCCTTAATAAAACACAACAAAAATCTCATATAATTGAATTATAACATTATGATACATTATAAAAAAATTATATTACCTTTAATGGATTTTTAATGATTAAATTGGGAAAAAACTAAATTCTGACACTGCTATTACAAAATTAGTATAAACGATGAACACTCATTTATAAAAATATAATACTTGTAGAGAATTATTAAAAATTAAGTCTATAAATGGAAATATATATGAATAATGTTACTAAATAAAAAATTAATATTTTTATCTTTATAATAAAGGATGTTTAATCACTTCCTTGGGTATTAATTGTAAAGTAAAGTGTTTCTTGTTTCAAATTTTCACCCCTTAAGACATATTTCTTATTATACGCCATATTTTATTTAGAATGCTTTATCTACTATTAATTTATTATATTGTATCGTGATTTATTAATTATCAATGGAATTCAATGTTTAATTTGATATCATATCCTTAAAGTGGATTTGTCTCGAAAAAATTTAAAGTTGTAATGGTTTTAATGAATTAATTTCTGATTCGTTGGGTCATAGTCTTTTTTACTTAAATATAATATTCAAGTTTTATTTTATCCTACAATTCCCCTATTTTATATATAATTTTCTCTCGTTATTTGGGTAAATTTCTTTCCATCAATAGTTTGAACTTCTTTGATATTTTTTTATAATTATTATTATAATGTTGGCAAGAATAACTCCCATTCTTACCAATGAATATTTTCTTCCATGACCATGTTTTCTTTGTAGAAAAAGTATTTTCATTAATGAAATTAAAATATTTTTCATTATGAATATTCTTCATACTTTAATTTAACACTTTTATTAAATGAAATTATTTCAACATTTATTCTTGTGGTTTTTTCTTCAAACGACATAAAAAGGATTAATAAAGGGATTTATTTTCAATATTTACCACTTATAATTTATTAGCTTGATTCTTATTTTTTTTAAGGATCCTTTATTTGAAAATATGTAAAATATTTTTTGTTTTAAATTACTCTTTTTTACTTTTCAATTTTTTTGAAATTAATTTTCACTTTATCTTTTATAACAATGTGTAAAAAGGTCAAGTGAAAACTTTTTCATTTTCACTTATATTTTTCCTCAAAGGTTTATCTCTCATGAAGTGATGTTTTGATTATCCTATGTAGTTTATTATGATTTGAATCCTTTTTTAGGATTTTATTTTTTTATATTTTATTTTTTATTAAGTTCGTGTTACATAACTATTTTGAAATTTTTTAAAAAACCACTCCATTTATGGGTTCTATAAGATATGATTATGATTGATTTTAAGTGTCATACATATATATGGATAATGATGGGTAAGATCCAATATCTCCCTATAATTAATTTATTTATGTATATATCTCATTTGATATTCCAGAATGTACATAACGAGTTTGTTCAAAGATGCTTGGGAATGATGGGATCTCTCACATTTTCAGTCACAGACATAATGAGTTTGTTCACATAGGCATGAGAATAATGGGTTTTCTCACAAAGGCTTTCTTATGCTTATAGTTGTGACACATTTCCAAGAATTTTATAAAGTTATTCCACATTTTGAATATGCTTTTCATTTTCATGATATGACATGTTTTCATGATTATGCCTTATTTTTAATGTATACATTACATTTATATCATGCTCAAATTTTTATGATTATTAATAGGTATTTTTATCCACATCATGTCATTCACACTTCTTAAAGATATTGTAAGGATATTATGTTTCTCTATCATGTTTTATGATTACAATCTATGACATTATGATCTTTTATTGATATATTTACGTATTCCTTGCATTATCCTTCATTTTTATGATCTGTACTCATCCATTTCTTATATTTCAATACCCCAGGTTTTAATAATGATTATATGACATGATATGTCAAATGGGTTCTATAAGAGTGTGATTTTGTATTATAATTTTCAAGTGTTTTAAAATAAATTTTTTATATATTTAATATTAAAGTAGTAAACCTTTTGGTCCATAGGTTGTGGAACTATTTGTGAGATATATTATCCGAAACATTAAATTAATGTATTATTTAAGTTAGGTTTAATATGGTTCACATTAGTTTGTATCAAAGGTGGTTTTAGTTATTTTGGACATTAGTTTAGTTATTTTTTGGGATTAGTCTTGACAACTTTATTAAAAATCATTGGGATAATTCTATTGTATAAGTTTAAGTATAGGATAACATCCTGGAAGTTTTTTAAAGTAGATATTGTATTCTTAAATAGGAAATAAAATCCCTATATGGATAATGCAAGTGGATGCAAGATCTGGAACTGATGAACTTAAGGGTAATAATGTTAAAAAGGGTCTATTAAGTATTAAATCAAATGCCACCTAATTCATGATAAAGAGTTCTAACTACACACTTGGTTTTACACTGATGGGGGATATTATTCAGTTAATTACATTCTCTTTACGAACCATGATAAATGATTTATTTCCTAATTACTTTTAGGTATTAGGTTAAGAAGTAAATAGAACTATCTTAAAGTAATCTGGATTGAATGACAAGTATCAAAGGATGAAATGAAGGTGTTATTAGAAAATATTGAGTTTTCATATTCATAAGATCATTTACTCTAATTCTATTGGATATTATCATAATCATTTTGGATTTAGTATTTGGTTGAAACATGATCATGAAAATGAAGCTAAGAAAGGTATCTATCTAGAGACTACTATGCCTTATAACTGAATAAGGTAATATAATTAAGTTTTTGAGAATATCATTATATTCCTATTATGATAGAAAAGGTGATTATCCTAATGTTACCTAAGGTAGTGGGGATGATATTTTTATAGAAATTAAATCTTAATACTCCTATATATTTTTATCAATGAGTGATTTCTATCAATGATATTATGGTATTTTATTAAATTTATTAGGATTATGTGAAACAACAAAGAATTTTTTTAATTAATTTTTCTTTAAATGTTTGAAAACAAATATTAAATGGTATCAATAACCTTGGAAAGTTATTTTATGATAAATTTACATTTTAAGGATAATTATTGAAGAGAACATGATTTAGGTATAGATAAATCTTTGGTTTAATATATTCTTGTTAGTGAGGTAATATAGGGTTGTTGTTTTTTTGAAAAATCAACATAGATAGTATTATTAACCATAGTATTGATAATTGATTAATGTTATTTTTGGTTAAGTTCATCACATTTTGGTATTGTGGTATATAATGGATGGTATGTAATTTTATATCATTTGAGGGTTAAAGGTAGTCTTAATTTCTGGAAGGATATATAGTTTCACTACGGTTTAATGTCTTTGAGATTCAAATGGTTTTGGGAGAGGTTTGTTATAGAGAATGTATGATTATGGTATATATATACTAGGATACATTATTTTATGAATGAATAATTTCATTTGAGTAAAGATAAGTGACTTGATATATACAAAAGGAGAAAGGTAGATGTCATATTAGAATTTTTATCCTGAATTATTAACATTTTAAGAATACCATCACATAATTTCATTAGTTATAAATAATTAAAATATTGAGGGAAAAATAATTTAAGGGGGAAAATGTAATAACCTGAGATTTTAATATATGTTTTCCTCTAATTAAGTCAAATATATTTGATATCTTTCTCTATACACAAGACTAAAATAAAAGGAAACTGTGGTGTGTGTGTGTGTCTATATATATATATATATATATATTATTAAATATGTTCACTAAAACTAGCTATTAAATTTTTAGGTATGAATAGTATTATAAAAATTATGAAATATATTAATTATTTTATACAAATTTACTTAATTAATTATCGTGTTTATAAATCGATATTTTATGCATTAAAATTTTATTAAATAAAACTAAGTATATTATTTTTAAAATATGATTTTATTAAAATATAATATTTATTGATTAATTCTATATTAATTAGTGTTTTATATAAATTAATAATAAGTATAACTAGTATTTTAAAAGTTATTTTCCCATAAAAACAGTTTTTCTCTATGCTTTATAATTTTATTTAAAAGTTAAATTTTTATGTTTTAGAATTTTAAAGAGAAAAATAAACTTCATTTTTGGATTTATAATGTCAATATTATCTTATAATATTTTTTATTTTTCTATAAAATTGATTTTTAGGTGAATAGTGAAAATACTGTTTTTATAAATAATAACACTTTTATGAAATTATTAGTCTATAAGTATGAGTTTAAAATTAATGAAACATTTTTATAAGAACAAAAATGTATTTTAAAATTGAATTTAAAATTTTAAAATTGTTGGATTTAATTTATAAACCAATATTTTATTTTTTAGAACTTAAGTTATATTTTTCAAAATATTGTGTTAATACATTATACCTTTATTTTTTAAAAATTAAAATTTATAACCTTTAGAAATATAATCTTATTAAATGGATTTAAAATTGTAAATCATTATTTATAAATTATATAAAAATGACCATTTTATTTTTAGGAATAAAGGATAAATTACTTAGGTAAAAACTAGCTAACTCAAAATAAGCTAAAATGGTAAAATAAAATCATAAGAGTAAATAATCTAAAAAATATTTAAAAAATATGTTGGAATTATTTTTGAGTAATTAATATACATTATCACTTTTCTTCTCTATTATCTCTTAAATTTGGTGGCCCTTTAATTTATATTTACTTCCCATTATTGAAATATTATGAGTATTTATAAAAATTCCATCCCTTTTCACTTATAAAAGGAGATCTTCTATACTCACTTCTACTCACCCCAAAACCATTTCAGTACAGACAAAACTCTACCCAAAATTATTATAGACACTAATAACCACCTTAATGAGGTTATTTTATTCTCAAAATACCATCCCTAAAATTTTTAACCCCCTTTACAAAGGAGATAATCTAAGTGGTGAGGTATAAATTTCTAACTGCTCCACCCTCTTTTTTATTTATTTATATGCATTTATTCTTCCTAAAATTTTATTTCACCAAATTTAAATGATAATATAAGTATAATTATTATCCTATTATGTTATTATAATGATGGTGTAATCATTAACCACCTTTAATTTTTCTATTAAGAAAAAAAATGTGAATTGTGCATGTGAGCAGACTACCACCTCCATGAATAAATGTGTTTCATTTTCCTTCATCACCTAAAATAGAAGGTATAAAAGGTTAATTTAATAAAAAATTATTATATTTATTAAAAATTTAATAGTTTTAAATAAAGAACTACATTTACCCATTCTCAAGTTCATTTGAAAAATGAAATCATTGTACATGAATATGTGCAGACTACCACCTACATAAAAAGACAATTTCTATTTTTATCTAGCCCATTAATGGTTGGTTTTAGTTTATAATTGATTAATATATATGATATTAATGGGTATTATATATAATTAATATGGATATTTATAAAAAAAATTAAATAATGATCGTTATAAGACAATTCATCGATACTGATAAATAACCTGAAATTAGTCCATCGCCAGATTATATTTCATAAAACGAAAAAACAAACTCTCATTTAAGTGAATTATAACAATATAAAACATTGTAGAACATAAAATACATTAGATTTAATGGTTTTTTGAAGATTAATTTTTGGAAAAAAAGAAATTCTGACACCACTATTATAAAATTAGTATAAACGATCAACACCCGTTTATAAAAAACTAATACACGAAGATAATTATTAAAAATTAAGGGTATAAATGGAAATGTATATGAATAATTTTATTAAATTGGAAATTAATATTTTTATCTTTATGATACATGAGTTTTAATAAATTCTTTAGGAATCAAGAGTAAAAGTAAGGGTTTCTTATCAAAACTTTTCACCCCTTGAGGCATATTTCTTATTATACACTGTATTTTCTTTGAAATAATGTATCAACTTCCACTTTAATATCTGGTATCTTGATCCTTTCATTGTTCATATTATTAAATGTTTCATGTGACATCGTTTCCTTTAAGTGGTTTTGACTTGAAAATTTCTATGGTTGTAAGGGTTTAACCACACAATTTTTGATTCAATCGGTAATGGTATTTCATACTTAAATATAATATTTAAGTTTTATTTGATCTTACAATTAATCTATTATATATGGAATTTCCTATTTTTATCTAGGTAAATTACTTCTAATATTCAATAAATACTTCTTTGATAATGTTTTCCTAATTAAAAGTATAATGTTAGTAATAATAACTTACATTCTTACTAATGAATATTTTAATATATGACTATGTTTTACCCATAAAAATTGTTTTCATTAGTGAAATATAAATATATTTTTTCATTTATGTTCCTCATAATTTCATTTTCATCTTTTATGAAATGAAAGTATTTCACCATTTCTTCAATGTGGAATTTTCATCAAAATGGTTTAAAAAGTATTAATAAAGATATTTATTTTAATTATTTAATAGTTATGATTTATTAGATTTATTATTTTTTCAAGGATCCTTTATTTAGAAATATTTATAATAGGTTTTTTAAAAAATTCCCCACTTTTACTTCTCAAAATTGTTTTGAAAGTAATTTTCACTTTATATTTCCTAACAAAGTTTAAAAGGGTTTTGTGATTTTTTTTATTTTCACTTATACTTACCCTCCAAGGTTTATCTCTCATGAAGTGATATTTTGATCAACCGATATATTTTATTATGATATGATTCCATTTTGAGGATGATATTTTTTATATCCTATTATTTATTAATTTCATGTTATGTGAGGTTTTTTAAAATTTAAAAAACCCCATTATTTCCATGGGTTCTTTAAGATATGATTATGATTGATTTGAAGTGGCATGAATATGTATATATGATGATGGGTGGTTTCTCACATCACCCATTAATGCATTTGTTTAAGTTTATATATCATGAGATATTCAGTTATAGACATAATGAGTTTTTTCACACAAGAATGGGCGTGATGGGTTTGCTCACATTTTTTAGGTGTGGATATGGTGAGTCTGTTCACATATGTGGGAGTATACTAGGTTTTATCACAAATTTTTTCTTATGATTATGGTCATGTAACATTTAAAAGTTTATTATAAAGTTATTCCACATTTACAAGATACTTTTCATTTTCATGATATATCGTGTTTCCATGATTATGTCTTTTTTTAAGTGTTCCTCACTTTTAAATCATGCTCACATGTTTTTTGTTTATTGATATGTATTTAATCCATTTAATAACATTTATGGTTCCTTAATGATATTTTTATGATATTATATTTCTTTATCATGTTCTATGATTATCATATATGGTCTTATGATCTTTTATTAAGATATTTATGTTTTACTCATGTTCTTATTCATGTTTATGATTTGACTCATTATGATATGTTTTCACTTAATGAGTATATGACATCACCCATTTATTATGTTTTTATACCCCCATGTTTTTAATATTATTATATCATTTGAGATGTCTAAAAAGGTCTAGAGGAGTGTGATTATAGAGTATATTTTTCAATTATTTTAAATTAATTTTTCTATGTGACTCATCTTAAAGACCCTAAACCTTTCAGTTATTGGGTTGTGTGACTTTTTTGTGAGATGTATTATCTAAAACATGAAATTAATTTATAATTCAAGTTATATATTTCTTAGGTATCTTTATCAATGACACTCAAAAAAATCTATCCTGGTGAACTAGGATTCGACATTGAAGGGGTGAAATAAGATTTAGTGGTATCCCCAAATTATAACCCAGATGTAAAAGCCTCATTCATTAGATGAAATTCTAGTTTATTCTATGAATTTTTTCTAGGAAGAAACACCAAATTCCACCTCGAAACCCTATAAGTCATGAACCTAAATTCAAGTCATGAATCTGAACTCGTTCTGTTAATATTGACTTCATTTCATGAATTACCCCCAAAACCATTATTATATATTATAAACATAATATAATCCATATATTATATCCAAACCCATAAAGTAAATACCCAGTAATAATTTTCCCCTTAAACTTATAATTCCTCATTACACATTTATCAATAATTCTTCATTAAAATCAATATTGTTGGGTTAATAGTTCCATTTTTTATCCATGTTTTAGTTTTGTGGTTCCATTCCTTTCACCATAGTCATGTTTTAATCATATATATAATTTTAATAAAGGTGTATATTATGTGTTTTATATAGTTTTGGAATCCCAAGGTCACTTCATGTAACTTATGAATGGTGTTCATAAAATTCATAAAAATCCCCCTTTTAGACATTTTGATTTCATAAAAAGAATAGATTTTATTAACCAATATAAATAGATATATTATAATTAAATAATTTTTAAAACATCTTAAATTAATAATTATTATATTATGTTATCATTATTTTACATTCCTTAATCATTCATGACCTGAATATTATAACATCGTTCACATAGGTGGTAAAACCAACCAAAACAAGAGCATGCTATAATGAATAAATGAGTAAAAACATTCTATTTGGTAATGATAATATATAATTTAAATAATATTAATCATTTTATAAATATAATATTTATTCATTAAATTCATTTTTAGAACCATCCATGTGAGGTGGTGATTGAAAATAAAATACGTTATTCAAGGAGATAGTAGTTTTAACATAATAGGAAGGACATTTTAATTTTCTAATGGATAAGAGGGAAAGAATATATAAAATTATTTAACTTTTAAAAATTATAATTATTTAATAGATAGCATATTTATTTATTAAATACATCTTTATAATCATCTATATAAGGTAGTGATGGAAAATTAAATACATCACTTCATGGAGGTGGTAGTCCACAGGTATACACAAGTGACGTTTTCATTTTCCAATGGATCAGAATGAGGGAGATGATGTTTTTTACATAAGAATAATAAAATTTAATTAAACTATTTATACTGATGTTATTATTTTAATATGTTTATAGATGATTTTTTAGAGGTTAAAGAAGAAAGAAACTTGAATTTACTCGGTTAAGATGATTACCTCTTCCTTGGGTATCCTCATTTGGATCACTTATTAAGCCTTCTTAGGATATTATTTTAGTGAAAAAAACATATAGGTCATGGATAATGGTGCTGAAAAGTGATTTGGTTAGATATTTTTCAAACTAAAGTTCTCAAACCAGGGGGAGAAGTGATAAGATGTGAGGTCCTTTTAAAAGTGAGATGTATGGAATTTTTCAAATACTCTTAACTTTAAAGTAATATAAAGTAATTTAATAAGTTTAAGTGGAAATAAGGAAGAAAATTAAAACATATTATACTATAGGTCAAAATTAATTCAACCAATAATATTGATATAGTTTTTAGTGATAATTGTGGACTTATCCCTTAGTTTATCCCCCCTTTTAACCATTTACTCTTCATTACAATGACAAACTTTTACTATGGTAACTATTATTTATGAAAAAAATAAAATATAACTTACTATATAATTTTAATATTATTACTAAAAAAAATTAATCCATTTTACAAGATTCAATTTCTATAGGTGTTAAAAATTACTTTTAATAAAAGTATGCAAAATGCAACAAAAAACTGGTTTTTAGAAAAATATATTTTTAACCATAAAAATAAATTTACAACAAAATTGTGAATCCCCTAAAATTTATTGGTTTATAAATAAAAAATGAGAGTTATGTTACATTAAAACCAATACAAAACTAAATTTATCCATGTAAATACTTAATAAAAGAAAAGTGTCAAAAAAATATTTTATTATAATAAAACAACACTTAGGTTTTAAAATGTAAAACATAAGATTATAAATTCAACATGATATTTGTAAATGTTTTATTTTATTACTTAAAAACATATTTCATCTATATAAAATGTTTTATAAACTTTTATTCCATTCTTATATAATTATGATTTCATAAAAGTGATGGTATTTGAAAAAATTGTATTTTTCACTATTCACCCAAAAATCAATCGTTTTAGAAAAATCCCAAAAATTAACCCTAAGGTAATTTTAATTTGATAAATTCAAAAAAAGAAGTTCATTTTATAAATTTAAAATTCTAAAATTCATAAATTTATCTTTTAAATGAAAATAAAAAAAATATATAGGAAGGCCGCTTTTATAGAAAAAAGACCTTTAAGCTTTAAGGATTCTTAATAATATTTCATATCATTTATTAACTAAATGAATGTTAATATAATAGTTCATAAATTTAAATATCACATATTATCAAATTAATATTTTAAAATTTAAAATTTTAATATTTTGGATAAAATACACCAAAATATAAAAAATTTCTTTGAAAAACAACCCTTTTAAACATTAAATCATATTAATTATTTATTCTCTAAATGAAATATTTTTTAATTGATTAATATTTTTTAAAAAAAACTGATATTTTAAAAGAATTATATTTTTTTATGTATCATATGTGACACCCAACACTAAGCTTAAAAAATTTACGAAATATATTTCTTTAATCTTAACCTCTTTGATAGCTTGTAGAACGCACAACCCCAAGTTGAAATGAACCATAATGTAGCATACCATTATAAAATAGATATTAAGTTATAGGGTATGAATAGTAAAATATAAATTATGAAAATTATAGTTATATATTGGTTAGGAATAATATAATAATCATTTTAAATAAAAATAACTGTTTTCTGAAAATTTGTATTTTTTCTAAAAGACAGTTTAGTCACACTCTGCACACATAATTTAATGTTATGTTTTTTTTACCAATTTTAAAGAATTTATTTGACAAAATGAAACTTATTTTTTAAATTATAATGTAAAAATTATCGTAGGGTTAATGTTTGATATTTTTTGAAAAGATTCATTTTTTATGAATAGTGAATAATACTGAATTTTAATTGAAAACTTCATTTTCATTTAAATTATTTATAATGTTAAGTTATATTTTTAATTTGTTTTTAAATAAAATTAGTTAATATATATATATATATGTATATATTAATCCAATTTAGATCATTTGATTTATTTTCATGCACATGAGCCTCAGCCCAGTTGGTGAGGACTCCCTAGGTGCATCCAAGAGACCCGAGATCAAATCCGAGTAGAGGCATATTTTTGGTACTGTAGAAGTACTGTAACAGGCACTGTAGCAAGCACTGTTCGGTACTGTAGCAGCCGGAACTATTCATCCATCTGGGCCTTCAGGCCACCGGTTTGGTCCTCGGGTCCTGCAAGGATTTCAGGCCACCCAAGGCCTTCGAGCAAGTTGATTATCAAGGCCTTCAGGCCACCTTAAGGACTTCAGGCCACCCCAAGGCCTTCGGGCCACATGAATGCAGGCCCCAGACACACTACAAAAAAAGAGAAGCCCCAGAAGAGGATTCAGAGTAGGTGCACTCACCAGAGCAAAGCCAAATAGATTGTCTGAATGAGAGGGTATGGCTATGCCATCGGTACCAGCCTAGCCAGACAGTCATGCAAAGGTGGAGAGCTACTATCAGGATTCAGATGTTTGGGAGGGGTAGTTCCTTGTAGATAGTCTGGTTAAATTCACTAAGACCTTTGGGTTATGTAATCTCCTAAGCCTACGGGCCATGTAATCTCTGAGCCTACAGGCCTTGTAAGGGTTCCCCCTCATACCTTGAAAGGGGGGTTATAAAAAATAAATAAAAAATTAAGGAATCATTTTCATATTTAATTTTTATATAAAAACTTTGTAAACCTTTGAACTTTTTCTCTTTAAAAACTTGTTTTCTCATTGCATCTAATGGATTAATTTTAAATTAACATTTTCCACTTATATGAATATAATTTGGAAAAATGGGTTCAATATTTTGAATTAGAATAATTTATACTATCTAATAAGTTCAACTTAATCTTTTTACCAAAATTAATAGTGAAAATGGTAGAAATTATTTACCATAGTTAAGGTAAAAATGGATTTACTGAGGGTTAAACTAAAAATTTAAGTGTTAAAATGACAAAAAATGTTGTCTAAATTTTATTTTATGGATATGTTAAAAAAATATAGTTTCTAATTTTATATAATAATAAATCTTGGATTTTTTAGGATTTCAAAAATGTGGATACACTTTTCTCTTTTCAAACATTACATGTGTGCCACTCACCTTACTTATAAAAGGTCACCCCATCTATTCTCATATTCACATTGTCAAAAACTTTTGGTTCGGACAAGAACTACCCTAGTCACTTCTCAAATTCCCTGAACTCATCCTATATTCCTTATTGTTGTAAAAAAATCCACCCTTAGAAGGCTTTGGTTCAAACCTAAAGAGGTTACCTGAAGAAGAGGTAACATTCTTCAATGATCATTTTTATTTTATTTCTTCCCCCATCTCATTAAATTCTTATTAAAACATTATTATATAATAAAATAGTTATATTGAATATAATGAGATTTTTTTTATGTTAATTTCATTACCTATAACCATCTTCACTTCCATCTAATGGGTTGTAAAATCAGTATTCTTAAGTATGGAGGAATACCACCTCGTGAACCGATGTCATTCAGTTTTCCATTACCACCTATCATGGTTGGGTATGACAATGTATATAAATTATATATAGATATATATATCATATTTATAACATAAATATAACTTTCGAGTCATTATATCATATATATATATTTTTACTTTCCATTTATTAGGGGATATGATAACATCGCTTGTGTGTACGGTGGACTACTGCCTCGCGAAGTGATGTGATTCATCTTTCACTAATGCTTTACATGGAAGGTGATAAGGATAAATTTAATGATTATATGTTATATAAATGAAATAATTATTATATTTATGACATATTTATCATTATTAAAAGATAATATGTCATTTTATTTATTACACTGAAAAATGATAACATCATTTGTGTATGTGTGGGCTACCGCCTTCACAAAGCAATGTGACTCTCTTTTCATCACCACACCAAATAGATGATATATAAGTATATTTAAAGAAATAATATAGTATATATGATATTTTTATAATTATATAAAGATAAATATTACTTACCATCTTTCTATAATGATCGTTGAAAAATGGAAATGTTGCTCATGCATACGTATGACTTGCCATCTCCATGATTGTAACATACTTTATTTCTCAAAACCATCATTTATGATTGGTATTAAAAGTATAATTGTTTTATAAATATGATAATTATCTCAGGATTATTATTTTGGAGATGATGTAACTATATAATATGCACATGAATCAGAACAATCATGACAAAGCATGAATGATAAAACAAGGCAATTAACACCCAAAATAGTGAAAATAAAGAAAAAGTATTAAGGAAAGAGTGATATAATGTTATAAAAGGATCATATATGATATTATAAATATTAATATAGTTCTAAAATAAGTTAATAACATATTTAAAACCACTATACAGTAGGTTAAGTCACTTTAAACAAAATATTGTGAGGTAAGAGATTTCTTAACTCCATCCAATCTTAAGAAATTTTATTGATATGGGGGAAAATCTCAAAAAAATCATAGGGGTCTAAAATAGTGGATCTAAAGAGCATTAGATCTCACAATATTCAAACATTCCTGGGGAAGGGACCTGATGGTGTTAAAGGTGATACATGAGTTGATAGGTTTGTCTCAAGAGTCCAGGAAGTCTGCAACCATATTACCCTCTCACAATGTGTGGGTAAAATCCATGTGAATGGGAAGTATATTTCTACATATGTGAACAAGATAGGTGATAACATAAGGGATTGATATAGCCTCTATGATAGAACCATAGATAATGGAGGAATCCATTTCCACCCCTACTAGCAAAATATTTAGAAATATGAACAATTCAAATCCCTTGTTCATGGCCAAAGATTAAGTATGGAGATAATCACCATTGCCAAAAGAAGCATTGAATGTAAATATGACAGATCCATCCTAGTTGTGTACAACCCCTCCTCCTCTCAGGATACCATTGATACAAAACCCATCGGTATTCATTTTGGGACTAGTAATATGGGGAATCCATAAAAACCATTTTCCCTGTGAGGGAGATATGTGAATTGTATTAGGAGAGACCTTACAAGGCATGAGATGACAGAGGGAAGGGGAAGTATATCATTTCTTAAATAGAAGATAAAATTAAACCTCCATGGATCAAGCCTAGATCAGAACTTCCAGATTCGATCTTTGATTCCCATCATTCTGATTCTTGTTGTCATCATTTTATATTATCCAACATCTGATAGCCATAAACATATCCCCCACATTTATATACTAATAATTGACCTGAGAGTTGTGAAACCAGGTATATAGAAAATTACTACTAGAAATATCCTGATCATAAATTCCATAAAAAATCCAAGACCGAGCCACACCGCAGCCACCCATTCCCCATCGATGAAAATATAGTTGATGGTCTCCTCACTGGGTCATCAAAACAATTTCACTATGAGGCCAGTGAG
This sequence comes from Viscum album, assembly GCA_963277665.1. Taxonomy (NCBI): domain Eukaryota; kingdom Viridiplantae; phylum Streptophyta; class Magnoliopsida; order Santalales; family Viscaceae; genus Viscum; species Viscum album. The sequence goes on along the minus strand of OY728119.1, from coordinate 169,343,773 downwards.
ATAACCCTCTGTTGCACCAACTCATCAGTAGTTAAGTAATGGTTATGGATGCACTAAAGTTTGAAGGAGAATTTAGCTAGAAATTTTCTTGCACCACAGATAAGCTTCCCATGAATCGATCTCTGGTTCCCCATGATGAATCCTCCAATAATATTTTGTTGAGAAGAGCTCAGATGAGGAGGTGTTAAAAACCAATCGGTCAGTGTTCGAATTGGTCATGATGTTGTTGTAGATTTTCTACCCATGATGATTAATGGTCGCATGGATAAAAGAAGAAGATAGGATAGCCTATGTAAAGGAAATTTCTGGTATAGGTAAAATCAGAACCACAAGAATCCTCCCCATATATTTAGTGTTCTAGTAGCTAATAGCTCCACATCCAAAAATCCAATGAGAGTGATGCTGAAGGGTAGGTAAGTGATACTGAATTTAGTTCTACAGCCTAGAACTCCTACCCCCTGGACCAACTAGAACCTTACCATATTTTCTTTGAATAAAATTTTCCTACAATGACATCCCTTCCATAAAGTCCCATGCTAATATTTCTTGGAGACTACCCATGGTTTCAATGACTCTTCTCTGTCCAATGCCTCCTCACTCAACATGTTGACCATCATATTCCATGATTCCCAATGGAATTCACCTTCTCTATGAACATCCCAAATGAAGCCATAAATATTTTTTTCAATGATCTATAGGACAACCTTAGGGACAATGAGAGTAGAAAATACATGCATGGGGATGGAGGAGGGGATGTTGTTAACCATAGTGATCGAACAACCAAATGAAAGAAATAAAATTTTCTAGTTTAGAATGAGGTTGGAGGGTTTTTTTTCAATAATACCATAATATTGATGTATCTAAACTCTACCTGGGGAGATTTGATCTTCTATATATTCCATGGGAAAGGATCTTTTTTGTATTCCCAAACTATCAGTAATTATCTTTCCTCTTGAATTAGTACATGAATTTAGGAGATAGAAAGTACTCTTCTTTAGGTTGATGGATTGACCACTCCATTTAAAATATAAATCAAGGATTCGGTCTAGATCCTAGATAGAACTGATATTACTATTCAGGTAGAGAAGCATATCATTGGTAAAGAAAATTTGGGAGGGCCCTTTGATGTTAGGCCTATATTAGAATATATTCATTCAGTCATCATCAATGTTCTTGTTGACATATCTTCTAAACACATCATGAGACAAAATAAAGACACTTGGGGAGAGGGGATCCCCTTTCCTTAATCCTCAAACCAATTTGAATAAATCAAAACTTCTCCCCATGAAAGTGATAGAAAACCAAGGGGATAAAATGAATCTAAAGAAGAGATCAGTAGGCAGCCCCCGAGAACCCCATGCATCACATAACTCTAATGATTAAGCTCTAATCCTATTAAGGAATATTACAATTACTTTTTAAGTAAAATTTCACATGATGATCGGGTGTTACTATTTAAGAGAGGAAGTATTTGAGACCTTTGGTATGAGGATAAGGGTAGTTTAACAAGCTACCCTAGACAGAACTCCCCCATAGAAGAAGTCCTGAATGATCCTCACTAGTTTCTTATTAATGATGTGCCAATAATTAATATAGAAAGATCCAAGAAATTTTTTCATACCTGGGGAACTTCCAACCTTGATAGAGGATACATCCTCCTAAACCTCCCTCTCATATGATGTGCATTCATTGGGTTAAACTTCTATTTCATTGATTATTTCATGATAAAATTATTTATGTAATCACCTTTGATTATTTTAGTTTTTATTTACACTTGTTTTATGTGTTTTATAATTTATAAAAATAATCAATTCATTGATTAATCCCCACTTCAATTATATGATCTTTTTAAGGGACTTCATCTCAATTTCCCTTCATTGAGGAATATTATAATGTTATGAACCTAATTTCTTTTATATAATGTATATACTTCCCATTTTACATGTAATATTATTATTCATTAATAATTCATGGTATTTTATGTTTGAATTTCAATTATTTAATAATAGGGGATATTATTTAAGAGTTACCAAGTGGTTTAGAATTTTATAACTCAATTTATTTTCATTGGGTTATATTACTTCTTCGTCATCTATGATATTCTAAGATTACGTATGAAATTAATTTTGATTATCTTATGATTTATATTCACTTTTTTATATGGATTTATAGTTGATACACATAATCCATTCATTGATTAATTCTCACTTCAATTTTATGATCATTGCAAGATTTAATATCACAGTCACATTCTAAAGGAGATTGTTTATTATTGAATTTCAGTTGAAGGAAATTATTTGACCATTTTCTAATAAACCCACTCCTTTTTCTTATAATTTAGTTATTCATGATATTTTCAAGTAATAGTAACATTTTTACACTCTTTGGTACATAACATTTTTTATAAAATGTTTTTAATAAAATCTAACTTCATTTCTCTCTTTGGTTAGAAATTCGTTTTCTACCAATACCCTATTTTCTAAAAATGTTTTCAAAAATGTTTTTAACCCTTTTAAAAATGATTTCTTAAAAAAATTACCCATTTTTAATCTTTAAAAAATGTTTTGAAATAGATATTCATGTAATTTTCAATACAATGATTGTTTTAATTTTACCCCAAAATTGAAAGTAATCTTTGTTTGAATGTGTATGACATGAAAGAAATTTATATCCATCATGAACACTCAAATTTTTGAAAGATTATTTTATAATTTGAAATTTTTATTTTTAAAGAAAATTATTTTCAAAATGTTTCATGAAATTTTAGTTTTAAGAAGTGATTTTCAAAAAGAAAAGGTTATTTTCATCAAGAAATTATTAAATATATATTTTTGGTATTTCTATTCATAAATGAAAAATCCATTTATTACTACTCCAATGGATATATGTTTTATTGGTACTATCATTAATCTTCCTCTAGATGGTTTATGATCATTTTGTCCTAGGAAATTATTGACATTCACTTCCTTGATTCATTTTTGAAGTCATTAACTTTCCATTGAATCATTAAATTTCATATGGACATTAAATTTCTCCTAAATATCCATATTATAAATCAGGGATATGTTTATTGATTTAATTGTATATCATTTCTACATATGATGTTCTGAATTAAATGTTAAATTTTTATATGGTTAATTATTGATAAATCCATATTCTTTACTCAATATGAATATTTGATGATAAGTCACATTTTTCGTGAATTAAATATATTATTTGATATATGAGGAATGCTTTGGATAGATAGACATAGGTAAGGTATAGTTATAGATTTCCCCTTAATGCATTAACATGTATCATTAGATGGATTAGTTGGATAGGCTTAGTTAAATGGGTTTCTAACCATCAAATTTAAATGGTCTTGAGGATAAATCTTGACAATATAGGTTTTCATGATTCCTAAGATCATGACATCCAATAATTAATCATTTAATTCATTTATAATTCAGTTATTATTATCAATGATATTTTCAAAATGATATTATCTCTAGATGTATTTCATTCTTAGTTTATTGTTTAAATGGAATATGTGTTCAATTATTTACCTTTCCATATTGATTATACCTTATCTTATCATGATAGTCCTGTTTTTTAAATGGAATGTGTGTTCAATTATTTACCATTCCATATTGATTATTCTTTATTAATTCATGATAAATATCATTATACTTAACCCTTACTGAGCATTTGATCTCACCCTTATTTTGTTTTCTTTCCCTAGGATTCTATAAAGTATATTATGATTGATGTTCAAGGATATTATAGAGGTAATAATGTTATTATTGAAAAAAATTATGCTTTAATTTGTGTTTTCAAATTTAATATGGGAATCATGTGTGTATCTAGTATACCAAGTCTACTAAAATATTCTATTCTTTGGGATGTGATTCCTTATATCTTATGCCGATATAATAAATCAGACACCGACTCTGGGAAAATGAGGATGGGATTTATATAGTCGGTATAAAATTAAGTTTATTAGAAACCTTGAGAACTAGATTTAGTAAAACATAGATTAAGGATCATAACCCTATGAAGGAATTTGAGGATAACTATAGAATAAAATACTACGTCTTTTTTAAGTTATAGATTATATGGAGTTTTCTAGAAATACATCAATGTCTGGATACTATGAGTAGATTTGGTTCTGGTATAGATGTACCTAGGGGTAATAACTCTTAAAAGGTCACATTGGGCTTGACTTTATTGTTGAGTCAAAACATATTTCGACTATCTCATTGATCTTTTTGTTTTCAAAATCACAAATTACTTCTTATTTATCATGTATTTTGTTCTCCAAAATAACTAGATAAGTTGGTTTACAATTGTAATCATATATTTGGTTTTCCATCGTAACCACACATGTTGTCGATCTACATCGCAATCATATGATGATTTTTTTCAATCGTAATCACATATATTGTTTTACAATCATAATCAAGTTTTTTTTTTCAATCACAACCATATGTATCATAACCATGTGCATCATTATCATATGCATCGTAACCATATACATCATAACCATATGCATCATAACCATATGCATAATAACCATATGTATCATAACCATATGCATCATAACCAAACATCATAACCAGGTTATGTATCATATTCATACTGTGAATCATAACTAAGCATCGTAACCAGGTTATATATCATATTCATACTGTACATCATAACTAGGTTATACATCATAATCACTTTACACATTGTAACCATGTTATTTTATCATAACCATGATATGAATCATAACCATGATATGAATCGTAACCATGATATAAATCATAACCACTATATGCATCGTAATCATGTTAAGCTTTGTAACTGTATTGTAACTACGATATGCATTGTAATTATGTTAAGCATCGTAACCAAGTTATTTATCATACTCATTTAATGCATTGAAATCATTTCATATTTCAATACCACATACATACTTCATCTTATTCATTATTTCATTTTTCTTTACTTATTGTTTTCTAACTAAAATGATGTCATCGATTTGGTTATATACCAATCAAAACGATGTTGTGTATTCTATTTGTTTTGACCGTTATAATGCCAGGTGTCTAAGTCCCTCCAAACTTTTCAGAGAAAATGTAACTATTGGAGAAAATATGACTATTGGAACCTGATTCCTATAAATAGAAGGTCATTAGAATTAGAATACACAAATATTTCTTCTATAAAGTTCTATAGAGAGATAGTCTGACATCTCTCTTTCTTCATGAAAAATCCTTGAAGATACAAGACGGGAATGACTTGTTCTAATTTCTCGTATATCTTTAAGTGATTTTTTTTTGTGACCGATCATTGTGATAACAATCTAGGACTTTGTAACATCCCGGATCTGGGTGCCACACCATGGGTACCCCGAACCTGGTTGGTCACATGACCTCAAGCACATTTCCCCAAACACCAGATGCTGCTAACTAGTAGTGAGGGCCCAGGTCTGATAGTGGGGAAACTATTCCTTCATATGTCAAAGTGTAGCACAGTGGAAAAGATAAATAACATACAAAAGCAGAAGTGGTAAACAATATTTAACTGAAATGGAAAAATGAAGTAAAATAGAACCAGCAGTTATATATATAACTATGCAGCATGTCACTATTCTATGAAAGAAGAAAAAACAAGTTACACTGTAATACAATATAATACAACAAAAGTACAAGTACAGTGGAACAAAATAGAACAGTCAACAGCATCGCAAGCCTAATCTCGGTCTCATTCTCTCCTACTCCTCAGCAATAATCAAGTACCTGTATAAGTACTCTTTCCCCTATAGACACCTATAGCAATATAATCTATTTGGGCCGAAGACATGACCCAAATAGGGTGTGAGAAATAAATCCCAGTAGGCAACCACCAAAGGCTCGTGCCCAACTATCAGTGAAAAAGTGCAACAGCAGTGTGCCATAGTAAATGAAATAAACTAAGCAGTACTCAAAAGTAACTAACTACCAGTTATATTGCCATTTTAATATTCACTTAATCATTCAATTTAAGATATCACCATAATGAATATTCTAAGTATACAGTAAGTGTCCTCAGACATGAAAACTCTTACCCTCAGGTAAACAGAATCTTTCCCTCAGGCTAATAGAACCACACCCTTAGGCTAATCAGAACCACTCCCTCAGGCTAATTAGAATCACGTCCTCAGGTGATTTCCCTCAGTCATTTCAAAATTTTCCCTCAGGCACGGAATTATTGTCCTCAGACATAAGAAATGTAGCCCTCAGGAGAAACAGAACATTTCCCTCAGGCTAAGCAGTACCTTTCCCTCAGGCTAAACAAACACTGCCCTCAGGCTAAATAGTACCTTGCACTTGGGCTAAACAAACACCGCCCTTAGGCGCATGTAACCGGGCCGAGCCCAACATATAAGAAAGAAATTATATACAATTCCTCTCAATGAAATTTAAACCATGATAAATTCATGGTATACCCTCGGGTAACCTACCTAAACGGCTAAATAAAGGAACGCACCCCCTGGGTGGTTCTAGATCCAAGCAAGGATCCCAAACATCAAATTATAATTACATTCAAATACCTATAAAATTCTTGGTATATAATTCTTCAAGGTCTCAGCCATACAACACCTCATTCATGGGTGCGTATCACAACGGTACACAAATTCACCACAATAGTTGGAAATAAACACTAGACCACCTACCTCGATCGCCCCTGATCGGTATATGTGAACGATTCCTCCTGAAACAAACAATAACGACATAGATATGAGATGAACATATACTCATTAAAACTCAAATAACTTTCCCTCGGGAAAGAATTGGTAAGAACAGCTCTAGGAGAAGGAAGAGCTTACCCGTACAGTTCAAAGGAGATCGACGGTGTAGGAATCAGGTTCCCGGTGTGCGGTTGGGAGATCCTCCAAGGTCTGACCATCTCTCCCACTCTCCTTCAGTGTTATAAGCTTCCTCTGTGAACATAGGAAGCTAATGGACATTTTAAGTGAAAAAATAAACTAAACGGCATGTACTCCCAAGTACACGGCCTGTACTTTTCATTTTTTTTAAATGTTCCTCTGGCGGCTTCATTCCACCGTGGCACTGTTCATCCAATGACATGAGTACACAGCATGTATTCCTGATTAAACGGCTTGTACTGTCGCACTGCTAGTGGCTGTCTGCACCACCTTACTATTCACCTGCCGACTGAATACATGACGTGTAGTCATTTTTTACACACTTCATTTCCAATAGTCCTACACGCCATGTGTACTCATCCCACACGGCCAAAGTACACGGTGTTTGGAAAAGTACATGGAATGTAGTCAAATTTTTTGGGATTTTCCCCCTATTTTCCTTATTTTTCTCAAAAACACCTAAGGAAAAGGAAAAGAAGAAACCCATACCTCAAATATAAGAACCCTGTTCTTACAAACTTACCCCCTTAAAGAAATTTTTCCCTAAATTTATCTTCCAAGGGTGGAGAAGATAAAGCTCAGAACAACTCTAGACACTGAGCATGTACGTAGGTTTCCCGCTCCTAGGTCTTGTCCTGCACTCTGCCATGCTGCCATAGCACCCGTACGAGAGGAAATGACCGGCCTCAGAGAACCTTCGTGCTCCTATCAACGATACGAATCGGATGCTCCTAAAAGGATGCATTGACCTGAAGCTCAACCTCCTCAGGATGAACGATGTGAGACAGGTCTGAATGATAACGTCGTAGCTGAGATACATGGAAGACATCATGCATGGCTTGGTACCTCTGTGGTAACTGCAACCGATAGTAAACCGGCCTGACTCTCTCCAGAATCTAAAATTGCCCCACGTACCTTGGTAAAATTTTACCCTGTCTCCTAATTTGTATGTGTCCCAACCTTGACAAAATATGCAAGAAAACCTGATCCCCTACCACAAACTCTAAGGGTCATCTGTGGTGATCAGCATAAGATTTCTGACGAGACCGTGCAGTATCCATCCTCTTCTGAATCAATTGGACCTGCTCCGATGTCTCATGCACAAGACGTGGTCCCAGTAAAGCTACCTCACCTGTCTCCAACCAGCACAGGGGTGATCGTCATGGCCTACCATATATAGCCTCGTATGGTGTCATCTCAATAGTTTCCTGAAAACTATTATTATAGGAAAACTCTACCAGGGGTATATGCTTCTCCCAAGATCCCCCAAAGTCTAGGATGCATGCACGCAACATTTCTTCAAGCACCTGTATCGTACGCTCTGACTAGCCATCGGTCTGAGGGTGGTAAGTTGTGCTAGCACCTGTATACACAATGCCCTCTGAAAACTCTGCCAAAAACAAGACGTAAAACGGGAATCCTGACCTGAAATGATAGAATGAGGGATCCCATGAAGACGTACGACCTCTCGGATAAACAACTTCCCAATCTCGTCAACTCCGAAGGTCTCCTTGATCAGAAAAAATTAAGCTACCTTCGTAAGTCTATCGACAACGACCCACACGACATCATTGCCTCGAGGTATCCTCAGCAATCCCGTCACAAAATACATTGCAACATCATCCCATTTCCATTCCGGAATGGGTAACTACTATAACAGTCTAGCTGTCCTCTGATGCTCCGCCTTCACCTTCTGACAGGTGGAACATCTTGTAACAAAACCAGCCACCTCTCTCTTCATACCCGACCACCAATACTAATGTCTCAAGTCATGGTACATTTTGGTAACCATAGGATGAATTTCCCAAGATGAAGCATGAAACTCCCACATCAACTCCTCGTGGATGTCCCCTGGAACCCACACTCATCCATGGAAATGCAAAAACTCTTCATCGCCCCCCGTCCATCATGAAGGAGGGTCCTCACTTTCCATTGACTCCCGTAGAACTCGGCCTTCTGAATCTGAAAGTTATATCATCCTCACTCTATCCAGGAGGGTAGAATTCACAACTAAGAAAGAAAGATAAGTTTTCCCCTGACTATCGTGAACCTCAAAATGCATCTCATAGAACAAATCCATAAGCTGCCACTCACCACTGGCCTCACGAACTGCCTGGGTCTGAGTCTTCCTTCTCAGTGCATCAGCAACTGCATTACCATTCCCAGGTGTATAGGCAAGCTCAAAATCGAAGGACTGAAGGTATTCAACCCACCTTCACTGTCTCAAGTTTAAGTCATGTTGGGAAAAGATGTATTTAATACTTTTGTGGTCACTAAACACCACAAAATGATCTCCCAAGAGATAATGTCTCCAACAGCGCAATGCATGAACAACTGCAACCAACTCGAGATCATGCATCAGGTAATTCCTCTCATGTGGCCTTAACTGCCGAGACCCGTACACAACAACTCTATTGCCCTGCATCAGCACTGCTCCCAGCCCAATACCTAATTCATCACAGTAGACTGTATAGCTCTTCCCTTTCTCTGGAAGTATTAGAATTGGTGCTGATGTCAACTTTCCTTTCAGCTCCTAAAAGGTTGTCTCACAATATTCTGACCAAACGAACTTCACACCCTTCTTAGTCAAACCCATAAACAGCGCTGATATGCGGGAGAAGTACTATATAAAATGCCTGTAGTAACCATCCATCCCCAAGAAACTTCATATCTCAAACATGTTCTTAGGCTAATCCTAGGAAACTACCGCTCTTAATTTCTCTGGGTCTACTGCAACTCCTGCCTCTGAGATAATATGACCCAAGAAGTGTATATGGTCCATCCAAAAGTTACACTTTGAGAGATTAGAATATAGATTATTCTCTCTCAGTGTACTCAATATGATCTCAAGATGGGTATCATGGTCATGTCGAGTGTGATAGCACACCAAGATATCGTCCATGAAGACTACCACAAAAGAATCCAGATATGAGTGGAACACATGATTCATCAGAGCCATGAAAACTACTGGTGCGTTCATGAGTCCGAACGGCATAACCAAGTACTCGTATAGACCATATCTGCTCCAAAAAGCTGTAAGCAGTACGTCTAATGGTATAATGCGTAATTGATGGTATCCGGATCTCAATTCAATCTTTGAGAACACTCTTGATCCTCGAAGTTGATCAAAAAGTTCATCAATCCTTGGTAAGGGATATCGGTTCTTAACCGTAAACCGGTTCAGTTTCCGATAATCCACACATAGTCTGAGGGTACCGTCTTCCTTCTTAGTGAACAGAATAGGCGAACCCCAAGGAGAAGTACTGGGTTAGATGAAACCCTTTTCCTGAAACTCCTCCAACTACCTCTTGAGCTCCTGCAACTCTGGTGTAGCCATCCTATAAGGAGGAATGGACACCGGTGCTGCTCTTGGCACAAGATCAATAGATAAATCCACCTCTCACTCTAGAGGTAGACCTGAAAAGTCGTCCGGGAATACATCCCTAAAATGAGAAACTACTGGAGGGAAATCCTTCGGACAAGTTCCATGATCATCTAGATATAAGCTCGCAATATGGGCTGTCACTCCACCTCACCCACAATGCTCGGGTCCAGCCCGGCTTGCCTGGACATCCCATTTTCCCCTGTATAGAAACTCTATGCCCTCTAGTGACGTGAAACTCACCCTGCAATGGTAGCAATCGACAAAGGCTCGAAAAGGTACCAACCAGTCTATCCCAATAATGACATCATAAGTTTTCATCTCTAAGATAGAGAGGTCCCATAGAAAGTGACACCCACCAACCTCTAGGGGGAACTGTCTGCACTAACGAACACCAGCCGTTCTAGTCCCCAATGGAGTGTCTAGCGCTATAACACCAGAAGAAGAAGAAACATAGAGCCCAAGGCTCTTCACAACAGGCATAGATATAAACCTATGTGTAGCACCCGTATCAAAAATTACAAAAGATAAAACATAAGCTACTAAAATAGTACCTCTGATAGTGGAAGGTCTAGGATCATGCTCTTGTTGGGTCTGTTGCACTGCATATGCCTGCCTAGTGTCGCGGCCCTACAACAGAGCCTGGCTACCCTAAGTTGTCTCGCGATACTACCTCTAAGATCCTGGTGTCTGGATACCACGACCATGTCCACCATATCTACCTGCACGCCCTGACGTATTCTAGTTTCCCGAATGGTAAAAAGATGCTGGTCCTGCTCCTCCACATAGAGTCTACACAGAACCCCTCTCATTAGCCACTGGTAGAAACTCCCTGCAAAAGTGCTACAAATGACCCATCTTACCGCAAGCTCGGCACTCCACTGGGTCTCAGGGACACTGAGGTCGCTTGTACCCCTCTCTACCGCACTGGTAGAAAATAACTAGGCCACCTGAAGTATTCTTATGGCTAGTACTGCCACCATGAGAGAAGTATGTCAGTCTCTTCCTCTTACCAGTAGAAATAGTACTAGAAACTGGTGCTGAACCACCATGGCCCATACCACTAGCTTCCCGCAGTTTCTGCTTAGTAATCAGTGCCTGGTTCACAATAGAATGCAATGTAGGAAACCTAAAAACATTCACCAGTGCTCGGATGTCATATCGAAGACCATCCTCAAAGCGTCTGGCCCTCAACATCTCATCACCCACCAGAACGGGTGCAAAATGCTGAAGCTCGGTGAAGCGAGAAAAATAATCCATCACTGACTCTGCACCCTGCCATAGATTCATGAACTCTCAAGATCGATCTTCCCTCAACGTCTTTGGGAAAAAGAAGTCATAATAGGATGTATGAAAATCTTCCCACACCATGTCTATGTGATGCTCAGATTGGGTGGTAACATCCTTCCACCTCTTGGTGGAATCATGCGGCATGTATATAGAGAGCTTGACCCTCCGCCCTGGAGGTGTCTCCAAATACTCAAAAATAGTCTGCATAGACCCCAACCAAGATTCCACAACCTGTGGTCTACCATCCCCTGAAAACGTAGGCAGATACTGCTACTGGAAGATACGTGTCAGCTTTGCCATAGATGTGATAGCCAGCGGTGCTCCTTGGAAAGTCTGCATGAACCGCATAAAGCCTTCACAGAACTGTGCATCAATGCCTATGACTGGTATAATGGCTGGTTCCGTATCTAGTTCTGCTGGAGGATCCATCAGTAGCCCATGGCCTACCATTTCCGGAGTATAATCATTGCCACTCTCTTTGAGAACAATCGGTGTTCATCTTGGTGGCATGAATCTATAAGGTCAAAACACGCCTCAGATTTAAGTTTATCAAAGACTGAAAATAAGGAGACCAAGAAGGGAATATGAGAAAGAAAGCATTCGGGATTTTCAAAACTTGACTACACAGCATGTATATAAACTACACTGAGTGTTCTCGTAAGACGTTCTCATGGGCGTGTACTCCAGCTAAAACTGGTCATGTAACACCCCAAACACACGGCGTGTCCTCGTACTACACGGCGTGTACTTGAATCCTCCTTCCCTGCCAGGGTCCTTCTACATGGTTAAGGCACATGGTTCTCTTCTAAAAAAAACTACACGGTGTGTATAACATCTACATGGCGTGTAGGGTTTAATTTAAAACTGATTGTGTCATTTGTGACACGACCGACTACGCGGCTGACACTACACGACGTGTTACACCCGCACACGGCGTGTACACCACCCCGTTTCCCCAGCCACACGGCCAAGTCCACACAGTCTCTCACCAGTCAAGACTACACGGTGTGTCCCACAGAAACACAGTGTGTACTGGGTAGGGTAACACTGACCCGTGTTGTTCGTGACATGACCGAGTACCTGGGTCAGACTATACAGCGTGTACAACATTGACACAACGTGTTCAAACAAAGATTTCCCCCATCCGTGTCGTTAGTTACATGGTTGGTATCTGGGTCAACACTACACAACATGTACAACCGGTACACGGTGTGTTCCCCCAAGCCAAGCCCTACCCTGTATCCTCGCCCACATGACCTATGACACGAGAAGAGTCTACACTATGTGTACTTAGGGTATACGGCGTGTACTTAAAATTTTGTTTTTTATTCCCGAACAGAAGATTAAATGGCGTGTAATCATAGACTTACACTGTGTGTATCCTGGGTTTTCTAGACAGTAGGCCTCCAAAACTACTCCGGAGCCCAAAACACACTAAAACGAACACCTAAGTGACAAATTTCGATCCATGAGGGCCCATACTCCCCGTGAATCAAAGTTTGGAATCTTATATGTGTTATAAACAAAGTAAACAGTAAATGATCCACCAAATTCCGGTCATCGAGGGATCATACTCCTCAAGAATAAAAGTTTGGAGTTCATTCTACTAACCTTACATAACAATACCCTGTCAAATAGCAGGTAGTTATCAAAACAGCTATCACAACATCATGCTTTTCTAGCACAACAACTATCACAACAACATGCAATTTCTAATGCACCTACATGGCATGGAAACTATGCATGACATGTGATTATAACATGTTCCTAAATGATGAATGAGATGTCATACCCTCATCCCATCTGGTTGAAACTAAATAGAACCCAGTATAGAAATATAACAACACACCACAAGTGCGTCACCCAATGGTGAAAATCAAATCAACTGTAAAATTGAAAAATCCAAAAGATTAAAATACACGAGGTAGACTGGATTTTCCTTGTACATGGGTTAGCTACTCTCGGGCACATCTTATTACCAAATACCATTTCTATCCTATCCCTGAATAAGGCTCCAAATAGTAAGTCAAAGAAAATAACCCCCTCTGATACCACTTTGTAACATTCTGGATCCGGGTGCCACAGCACGGGTGCCTCGAACCTGGTTGGTCACATGACCTCAAATGCATTTCTCTAAATTCCAGAGGCTACTGACTAGCAGCGAGGGCCCAGGTCTGATAGTGGGAAAACTATAACCTCATATGTCAAAGTGTAGCACATCAAAAAAGATAAATAACATACAAAAGAGGAAGCGGTAAACAATATTTAACTGAAATGGACAACTTAAGTAAAAGAGAACCATCAGTTATATATATAATGATGCAGAATGTCACTATTATATGAAAGCAGCCAAAACAAATTACACTGAAATATAATACAATAAAACAAAAGTACAAGTACAACGGAACAAAATAGAACAGTCAACAGAATCGCAAGCCTAAGCTCAGTCCCATGCTCTCCCACTCCTTAGCAACAATCAAGTACCTGTATAGGGACTCTTTCCCCTATCAACACCTACAATAATATAATCTGTTTGGGCTGAATACATGACCCAAATAGGGTGTGTGAAATAAATATCATTAGGTAACCACCAAAGGCCTATGCCAAACTGTCAGTGAAAAAGTGCAATAGCATTGTGCCATAGTAAATGCAATAAACTAAGAAGTACTCAAAAGTTACTAACTACCAGTTATATTTCCATTTTAATATTCATTTAATAATTCAATTTAAGATATCACCATATTTAATATTATAAGTATACAGTCAGTGTCCTCAGACATGAAAACTATTACCCTTAGGTAAACAAAATCTTTCCCTCAGGCTAATAGAACCACGCCCTTAGGCTAATCAGAACCACGCCCTCAGGCTAATCAGAGTCACACCCTCAGGAGATTGCCCTTAGGCATAACAAATGTTTCCCTCAGGTATAGAATTATTGTCCTCAGACATAAGAAACGTAGCCCTCAAGTGAAACAGAACATTGCCCTCAGGCTAAGCAATACCTCACCCTCAGGATAAACAAACATTGCCCTCAGTCTAAACAGTACCTTGCCCTCAGGCTAAACAAACACTACCCTCAAGCGCATGTAACTGGGCCGAGCACAACATATAAGAAATAAATTATATACAATTCCTCTCAAGGCATTTTAAAGCATGATAAATTCATGGCATACCCTCGGGTAACCTGGATAAATGGCTAAACAGAGGAACGCACCCCCGGGGTGGTTCTGGATCCTAGAAATGATCCCAAACATCAGGTTATAATTACATTAAAATACCTATAAAATTCTAGGTATATAATTCTTCAAGGCCTCAACCATACAACACCCCATTCATGGGCACGTATCACAACAGTACACAAATTCACCACAACAGTTGGAAATAAACACTAGACCACCTACCTCAATCGCCCCTGATCGGTATACGTGAACGACACCTCCCGAAACAAACGAGAACGGCACAGATCTGAGATGAACACATCCTCGTTCAAACTCAAATAACTTTCCCTTGGGAAAGAATTGGTAAGAAATTCTCTATGATAAGTAAGATCTTACCCGCGTGGTTCAAAGGAGATCGATGGCGTAGGAATCGGGTTCCCGGTGTGCAGTCGGGAGATCCTCCAAGTTCTGATCGTCTCTCCCCCTCTCCTCCGGCGTTCTAAGATTACTCTATGAACAGAGGAGGATACTGCCCGTTTTAAGTGAAAAATACAAACTACATGGCGTGTACTCCCAATTACACGACATGTACTTTTCTTTTTTTTTAAACTGTTCACCTAGCTACTTCTTTCCACCATAGCACTGTTCATCTGTCGACATGAGTACATGGTGTGTATTCCTGATTACATGGCATGTATTGTTGCTCCACTGGCGGCTGTCTCCACTACCTTACTGTTCACCTACCGACTGAATACGCAGTGTGTAAATACCCTATACACGGTGTGTAGTCAGTTTTTACCCCCTTCATTGCTGACAGGACTACATGCCCTGTGTACTCATCCCACACGGCCAAAGTATACGACATATGGAAAAGTACATGGCGTGTAGTTATAATTTTTTGGATTTTTTCCCCATTTTCCTTATTTTTCTCAAAAACTCCTAAGGAAAAGAAAAATAAGAAACTCGTACCTCAAATATAGGAACCAGGTTCTTACAGACTTACAGGGATAGGAAGACGTGATGTCGATTATCGTATTGAGGGCTTTCAAGTGTTTTAAAAATAGCGGTGTTGATTACCTTATTAATCGGGTGATTTCGAGGATAGGAATATAGTAATGCCAATCATTGTATCGGGGGCTTACCAAGGTGGTGGTAAGACAAACCTTTTATCCTAGGTGAAAGTATACCCTGCTCTTTGGGATAAAAGAATTGTAATACTTTTACATTTCCATTTCTATTTGTAATAGAAATGGAATCATCTTGTTTCTTATTTCTATTCAAATTATTTTCTATTGTTATTTTTTAAATTAAAATTCATTAATTACATATTGTGTTAAAGGATTATATACATTGTATGGTATAATCATTTACATTTGTATTACTCTGATCATTGTATTCATTTCAAATACATCATTACTTGTGGTATTAAATTATTTCATATCCATCGGATCCAAGACCAATATGGTTATTTGTATTGGTTGTGAATTGTATTAGTTTAATACCTCTTAAACTAAGTTCTTTCTTAAGAGTATAAATAAAAAGTGTTTAAAACTACAATTCACCCCCTCTTGTATTATTTCATCTCATATACATATACATCCATATTTCGATCCAACATTGATCGTCACCTGTTTCACAATAGTAGTCTTTAATGCTCACTTAGTTTGACAATACTGGGGGAAATTATTTAGATAATTCACATTTTATTTACAACCCACTATAAAGGAATTAAAAATAGATATATTCCAAAAGAAACAATGTTTATGATTATGTGATTAGCAATGAATAAAATTTTCAATTTATGTTAAGTATTTCAATGGTTTTGGGATTGTAAATTATATTTCATTATGATATGATCTAATCTAGTTCATTAAATCATTTATAAATGATACCTTGTATAAGGAATGAGAACAATATTAATACATGTAATCCAAAGATTAAGAATTATCATTTATTTGACGGGATTAATCCAATATTTCGAAGGTAACTAGTCTCCCAAAAATTATCATTTTATGAGTACATAGTATTATGTGCTAAAAATACAGATAAATAATTATCTATGTATTATGTATTTTAAGGGAGTAAATAAAATAAGAGGATGATATATAAAAATATAGATAAAGGTAATAGGGGAAACAATGTTTTTTTCCACATGTTATAATTGTGGAAAGAAACGTCATGGTGCTTTCTTAAAAGGAGTGAGAGTTTTTGTAGGTTTGGAGAGAAAGGAAACTATTCTTGTGATTTTAATGGAAATAAAAAATTTCTAATGTAAAATGATTCTGCTTTAAGGATATGGGACACTACATAAATCAATGTCTCTAGTTTCAAAGGAATATACCTCAAAAGAAGATAGTGGATCATGGTCATGCTTACTCTATTACTATAGATGAAGTGGAATGATTAATGTGTGTGTATTTGGATTCAAGAATTAGTCCATTTTATTATCTTATCAATTATATCCCAGTTATGATGATTTTAAAATTTTTAAGGATTGTACTATTTTACTTTTTCTTTAAGGATTTGAATGCACATGTTAAGGTGTACCTATAACCAAGAAAAATGATTCAGTGGAAAGTTGAAATTCTTGGAAAATACATGATTGAGGGAAAGATAACCCTTAATATGTTCCTAATGTTTATATAATTATGTTAGGATAAAAATATTATTGATATATATAAATTAAATTTGATAGTAGTAACTACCTTGGAATTGATTAATGATTTGTTAACAAAGTGGTTTATGTTATCATTGATGGAGTTTACAACATTTTTAGATTTAACTAATATATCCAATAATCCATGTTTTACTTAAGGAATAAGGAATCATGGATTTTCTTAATAATTTTTTATGGTAATTTAGGTTATTACCATGTTTCAAGAGAATACATTATAAAGGAATTCACATGTTTGGTATGTGACGATTAAGAGCAACTTCGTGTTGTTTGGGGGATTAACAATAAGTTTATTTTAGAAATTCAGTGACCTTATTTATAAATATTTGGATATTAATCTTTTATATGGATCATAAGTTTAACTATTTAGGAAATGGTTTAAGTTAAACTTTGGATGAGGTTTTAGATATTACTATATTACTTTACCATATGGAGATTTATGCATATTTTGAATAACCCTTGCTAACCATTTTTTCATAGTAATATCTTGAGATCGAAGGGATGACTTATCATTCTATTATGGATATTAAGACCTGTTAAAATTAAGTTTTAGTGCTTTATGAATTAAAAAAAAAATCATTTTTTGATATTAATTTCAGGGAATAAGTGATGAATTGTAAATTGATCGAAGCACAACCAAAGGATGAAATTGTGCATATGAAATAGAAAAATATCAAGTAAGTATATTTCCTTATATTCGTAGATAGTAAAATAATTCCTCAACAGTATGAAAAAAGGATCTTGAAACAAAAAAATTATCATATTACCTTTATATATGATGAATCAAATGGTCCTTTAAATCATCACCGATTTATGGTTTTGAGGTCCTTAACATTTCATTGATCACTCACTTTCTTATGATCAATGACCTCTGTCACTCTCTATAATAAATTATTATTTTCTTTCATATCAATATATTCAATTGAAACCAATGTTATACTAATTTAAAATCTAGTTATGTGTTATTACATATGACCTTTATACTTCCCTTTCTCCCTTATTAAGATAATGTTTTACTAACTTGTTTATGATATGGGTTTTCAACATAAGAATTTTTAAATTTCAAACACTTTATTTCTGAGTCCAAGTTTAAATTCTGAGTACGTAATTTATTTAAGGTGGGTAGAACATAACACCCAAATATTTTAAAATAAGAATATTATTTTCAATAGCATATGTGACATGAAACACTAAGCTTAAGCAACCCAAAAAATATATTTCTTTAAATTTAACCTCTTTGATAGCTTATACAATGTGAAACCCTAAGTTGAAATGAACCATAATATAGAATAATATTATAACCTATATATTAAATTATTGTGTATGAAAAGTACTAAATAAATTATGAAAATTGTGTTTATATATTTATTAAGAATAAAATAAGAATCATTTAAAATAAAAATAAATTTTTTCTAAAAAATTATATTTTTTTTCTAAAAGACAGTTTAGTCACGCTCTGAACACATAATTTTAAGTTAATTTTTAACAATTTTAGAGAATTTATTTGATAAAATTAACATCATTTTTTCCTCAAATGGCCCGAAGGAATTAATTTTTTATTTATTTTTGATAATCCACCTTTCAAGGGGTGAGGTGGAACCCTTACAAGGCTTGTAGGCATAAGTATTATATGGCCCATAGGACTGAGAGGAATTCATTACCTGTAGGCTTCAAACAATAAATACAATCAAGACTAACTACTTGTAACTTCTCCTCCCCAGCATCTTCATTGTGAAATTATCTCTCCACCTTCATATGGATGTTCGGCTAGGCTTTCTCGTTCATGAATAGGCTTGTCTCGATGGAAAGTGTCATACCCTCTCATTCTTGCAATTCGTTTAGCTTCTGCTATGGTGAAAGCTCCTTGCTCATCCTCTTTCTAGAGCTTGTTCCTTGTAGGTTTCCTGTTTTTCATCTTCACTTAAGGTGGCACGAAGGCCTTAAGGTGGCCCAAAGGCCTTAAGGTTGCTTGAAGGCCTTGAGGTGGCCTGAAGGCCTTACTGACCCAAAGGCCTAGGTGGCCCGAAGACCTTAAAGGACTCGGGGAAAAAATTGGTGGCCTGAAGGCCCAAACGGGGGAATATTCCCAATTGCAACAATGAAAAATAGTATCTATTGTAGTTCCCACTATAGTACCAACTACAGTACTACTATGGTACCTAGAAATTATGCATCCACCTGGATTTGATCCTGGGTCGCCTGAATGCACTTAAGGAGTCCTCACCAACCAGGATGAGGCTCATGTGCAGCTATGTGAATTCGATTATGTGAAAACAAATATTCTTTTTTGAAATTATAATATTTAAATTATATTAAAGTGAATTTTTGGGATTTTTTGAAAGGTTTCATTTTTTTGATGAATAGTGAAAATACTGAATTTTAATTGAGAACTGCCTTATCATTTAAATTATTTATAATGTTAACTTATATTTTTAATTGGTTTTAAAGTAAAATTTGTAAAAATATATATCTATTAATATAATTTAGGTCATTGGAATCATTTTAATATTTAATTTTTATATAAAAACTTTGTAAACTTTTGAACATTTTCTCTTTAAAAACCAACTTTCTCATCATGTCTATGGGATTAATTTTAAATTAACTTTCAACACTTATATGAATGAAATTTTGGAAAAATTATTTTATATTTGTAATTATCATAATTTATACTATTTAATAAGATCAAATTAATTTTTTCCAAAATAAATACTGAAAAAAAAGTAAAAATTATTTACCGTGGTTAAAGTAGAAATTTATTTGTGGGGGGGGGGGTTAAACTAAAAATATATGGTTTAGAATGACCAAAAAAATTGTCTAGAATATATTTTATGGACATATTTAGAACCTATAATTTATAATTCTTGATAATACTCTATTTTGGACCCCTTTATCGTGTGAAAAAAGATGGTTACACCTTTTTCTTTTCAAAAAATACAAGTTTGTAACTTACATCACTTGTAAAAGGCCACCACATCTCCTCTCTTCTTCACATATCAAAAACATTTTGGTTTGGACAATCACTGAAAAAATAACTTCAAAAATTCACTCCCCTAATCTTAGAATCATTTTTAGGTAGAAATCCCACCTTGTCAGGGTTTGGTACAAACCTAAGAAGGTCACCTGAAGAATAGGCAGTGTTCTTCACTGAGCGTTTTTATTTTATTTCTTCCTCCACCTCATACAATTATTATTAAACCATAATGATATAATAAATTCAATAAATTAAATATATTTATAATTTTTTATGTTAAGGTAATTACCTACAACCATATCCACTTCCATAAAATGGGTTACAAAATAATCATTTGTGTGTATGACAAACTACAGCCTCACGAACCAATGTCATTCATTTTTTCCATTACCACCTCTCTCAGTTGAGTATGATGAAAGATATAAAGTATATATATGATATTTATAAAATAATTATACCTATTTAGTAATTATATCATATATTCTTTTTTTTTTATTTTCATTCCGTATGGGATACGATAACGTCGCTCGTGTGTACGGCGGACTACTGCCTCACAAAGGGATGTGATTCATCTTTCATTAACACTTGACATGGAATGTGATGAGGATATATTTAATGATTATATATATTATATAAATGAAATAATTTGATATTAATTAAATATTTATCATTCCAAAAATATAATATATCATTTTCTTTCTTACACTTAAAAATGATAACATCGTTAATGTACATGTGGACTACCGCCTTCATGAAGTGACAAGACTCTCCTTTCATAAACACACTACATGAATGACATATATAAGTATATTTAAAGAAATAATATAATATATGATATTATAATTATTCTTAAAAGGTAATATATTGTTACCTTATTTCCATATTAATCATTTAAAAATGGAAATGTTACCCATGTGTACGTATGACCTACCATCTTCATGATCGTAACGTACTTCATTTCTCAAAACCATCATTCATGACTGATATTTAAAGTATAATTGATGTATAAACATGATAATTATTATGTTATTATTACTATTATTTAGATTATATAACTATATTATATTCACAATAATTGTAACATTCATGACAAAGAACAAATGAGAAAGCAAGGCAATTTACACACAAAATAGTGAAAATAATGAACGATTATTAATGAAAGGGCGATAAGATGTATTAAAAGGATCACATATGGTATTAAAAATATTAACATGGTTCTTTAATAAGTTAATAAAATATATAAAACCACTATAAAAGAGTTTAAATCATGTTCAACCAAAATGAAGCATGAGGTAAGGGATTTCTTAACTCAATTTTCATTCATTAGGTTGAACTTATATTTCATTAACTATGTCATGCTAAGATTATGTATGTAATGAAATTTGATTTTTTATTTTTTTCTTACATTTTTATTATTTGGATTTAAAATTGATACTCATATTCAATTCATTGATTAATCCCCCCCTTAAATGATATGATATTTGTAAGGGACTTCGTCTCAATTTTCCATCATTAAGGCATATTGTAATGTTATGAACCTAATTTTTTTATATGGTGTATATACTTCCTATTGTATATATAATATAACAATTCATTAATAATTAATTGTATTTTAAGTTTCAATTTGAATTATTTAATCCAAGGGTATTTTATTTAAGATTTACCAAGTGGTAAACAATTTCATAATTAAATTTCTTTTCATTAGGTTATATTACTTCGTCATCTTTCATATTCTAAGATAATGTGTAAAATGAATTTTTATTATCTTATACTTTATTTCCAAATTTTTTATATATATTTAATTATTATACACATAATCATTGATTAATTCTCACTTCTACATTATTATTATTATAAGGGTTTATTTAACAATCTCATTCTAATCAAGATTATTTATTCTTGAATTTCAGTTGAAGAAAATTAATTGAACATATTCCTAATAAACCCATTTAATTTCTTTATCATATGTTTAATCATGATATATTAAGGTAATAGTGCCATTTTTCACTCTTTGGTAGTTAAAATGTTTTATATTTTTTTTATAAAAATATGACATCATTTATCTCTTTTATAAAACATTCATTTTCTTCCAAACACTATTTTCTAAAAAAATTCAAAAAAAAAATTTAACCCTTTTCCCAATGATTTATTAGAATTGTTTTCCCATTTTTACTTTTTAATTTGTTTTTGAAATGAATATTCATGCCATTTTTAAAATAATTCCAATTTGGATTTTATCGAAAAAGTGAAAGGAATCTTTATTTCCATGTTTATGACATGAATATAATTTCCATTATTCATGACCAATCAAATTTTTTAAAGATTATTTTATAAGTTTCAAAGGGTATTTTCAAAATGTTTTTCCAATTTTTACTTTTAAAAATTGATTTTCAAAATGAAAATGATGTTTTCCTCACTAATTTTTTTTAAAGATACTTTTATGGTATTTTTATTAATTAGAGACACAAACCATTTATTATTAATCTAATGGGTACATATTGTATTGGTTATATCCTTATTATTACTCTAAATGAATTATGATCATTTTGACTAAGGAAGGTATTGAAATTCACTTCCTTGATTCATTTTTATATTCATTAACTTTCACTAGAATTATTCACTTTCCCATAGACATTAAATTTCAGCTAAATATCCATATTATTTACCATAGATATATTTAATACTTAAACCATTTATAATTTCTACACATGGTGTTATATATTGTATGTTATTTTTTAACTTGGTAAATATTAATAAATCTATATTCTTTACTCAAAATAGATATTTGATTATAAGGCTAATTATTCATGAATTAAGTCGATTATTTTATATATGAGGAATGATTTGGATATTTAGACATAGGGGTGGGGGTTATAGATAGAACCTCAATGCATTGAAAAGTCTCATGAGATGAATCAGTTGGATGGCCTTAGTTAAATGGGTTTCTACCTATCAGTTTTAAAATGTCTTGAGGATAGATCTGATAGTAGAGGTTTTCATGATACCTGAGATCATGAATTCCAATAATTAATCAGTTTTTCCTTCATAATTTGATTATTATTATACATGATATTTTCACAATGATATTTTTTCTTGAAACATTTTATTCGTAGTTTAGTTTCTAAATGGAATGTGTGTTCAGTTATTCACATTTCCATATTGATTATGCCTTATCTTATTGTGATAGTCAATTAGTTTAAATGAAATGTTTTTTTAGTTATTTAACTTTCCATATTTATTATTTTTTATTTATTCATGTTAGATTTTTATATACTTAACACTTACTAAGAATTTGATCTCACCTTTATTTTTTCATTCTCCTAAGACTCCATGAAGTGTACTATTATTGATGTGTAAAGATATACTAGTGAATAATGTTATTCTCAAAAAAAATTATGTCGTAATTTTTTGTTTTCAAATGTAATATAGGAATCTTATATGTATCTATTTTATCAAGACTACTAAAATATTTAGTAGTTAGAGATTTGATTCCATGTATATTATGGAAATGTAATAAAGCAGACACCAGCTTCGGGCATCTATGGTTGAGGTTTCTACATATTTTTATTTATTATAGGTTTTATTATTATTATAATTTTCTTAAAATTGTTCATATAGTATGTCATGGCCTATTTTAGGTAAATTTTTCTTGTGAAAAAAACTATTTGAAACTGTGTTTATTTAATAGAGAATTATATATTGAAATCTCATGGTGTTACAATATAAATATAAGGAGTTATTCTCCCTTTATTATAATGGCATGGAGAAATTAGTTTTTATACAGTTGTGGAGTTTCATGGGTAAAATTATCATCTTATATTGGGGTTATATTTTTTTCTAATCATCATTTATTTTTAAAACTATTTATTTGGATTATTTGTCTCCTGGTTGGTTATATTTGATATACGAATACAATAAGATAGAATTTATAAGACCTTGGTATGAGGGGTACATTTTATATGAGGTTAAACTGTTCCCCAATAATATTATCTAAACCCTTAACATTAATTTATGGCCATTTGTGATTTTTGGGACACACATAAGGTTCAGTAACACTCTGACATGATTCAAGTGATTTTAAAGGGAGATGGGTCAGGTCGGGATGTTGAAAATAGTTACATTTTTTGTCTTTTTTTGTGGTGGAATGAAGATAGGTTTATTTGTGACTCATAAAGTAATTATAGTAAGGAATATATAACTTATTTATAGTAAATAATGAGTCATATAAAAGTGTGATTAGTCTAACTGGTTGTTGAATCACTTGTAGATCGAATGAATTCATTATGGTTGGTCACCTTGGGTCGTGGAAAAGGGTGTTAATTATGTATCATGTAGGAATTAATGGGTAGGTAATGCATCAATATTGATTGGTTTTTAGAGGATGGTGTATTTTGATTATAGAATGGATTTAAAATTTGGTTATTTGGAAAAATTGAATTTGAAAAAGGATGGTTTAAAATCATTGGTTTTCAAAGAGGGTTTTGTTGATGCCAAAATATGGGGAGGAGAAGAAGACACATACCTGAAGGTTTCCTTTAAAAGACCCTTCACGGAGTCCCATTTGACATTCGCGACCCGCTGTAGAGCAAGGAGGCGGGATGCTCCGTGAATCCATTTGACGTTCGCGACCCGCCAGGGAGTAAGGAGGTAGTACACTCCATGAACCAATTTGATGTTCGCGACCTGCCGCGAAGCAAGGAGTCGGGATTCTCCGCAAACCCATTTGACAATCGCGACCCGCCACGGAGCGAGGAGGCGGGCTGCTCCATGAACACATTTGATGTTCGCAACGTGCCGCGGAGTGAGGAGGCAGGCCACTCCACGAACGCATTTGACATTCATGACCTGCCATGGAGAAAACAAATTCCTCTTCGCACCAAGCTCATGCTACTTCATGGCATCTCTCCCCTATAAATATTGGCCTTCCCCCAAGTCCAGCAGGCGAACAATCTGACCTTTCAACTTCCTAGCTCTCGAATCATGAAACACCTTCTACTTTGTGAACCATGAGATGTGCGAGGTACTTTTTCTCTATGAAGTGCATCCCCTTTTCCTTGTTTTAACCCCCTCTTCCGAGAGGGATGACTTTCGCAAAGTCTAAGGTACTCCGTGAAGGAAGGGTATCCCCAAGGGGGCCTGGTCGTCGGGGAGCGTTTATGCTTCGCGAAACACCCTTAATGTACACATGATCCACATGCCAACGAAGGGACCCTGTACATCGCAAAGCACATTGCTTCATGATACCTTTCTTCATGAGTCTCTTTTTCTCTACAAGGTAGTTCTCCTCGAATCCTCTTCCACTTTGTGAAGCACTACATATATGCACCTCTTCCCTATGCTTAGGCTGAGGTGCTCCACTTCGTGAAGCACACCCCTTCGCAAGTACCCTCCGCCACGCGGAGCAGCAGAGCCTCACAAGGCCCTGCCTATGAATCCCTTTGATTTTCAATTCCTCTCCATGTGTGACTAATGAAGCATTGTCGTGTGCACTCTCAAAAATATTTATACTAAGTGCAGCACAGTAGCTGACCTAGGTCAATCTCTTGAGGAGCCTTTTGCAGTCAATCACTCACTACTTATAATTCACTATATATATATATATATATGAAATAAAATAACCAGAAATGTATATTTGAGAATTGAAAATACAAAACTAAAATTAAACATTCAAATTCAATGCAAACAGAATTAATTCAAATAGAATGATGTTAAGACGGAAAGGAGATCCTCCAAGGAGATTATCCAAAGTGAACCTTCATCGTCTTTTTTTAGATTCCAATTTACTTAATGAACATGATCCATCATATTCATGAACATCCAATTATGACTATGGTTTTGAATGTACAATACACTCAACGATAGCCAAGATACCATACATCCACCTCCTCGGTCCAGGTAGAATGTGACAGAAGTGAAAGCTAAGCTTCGAGTGGCAAGTAGAGACACAAATGCGCCTTTCCCACTAAGATCCCCCTTATACTAACTCTAATTAAATAAGAAACAATAACAAATTAATGATAAAAGACTTGGGTTCACCACTGAATTACTCCCCCGGGAAATTCCTTGTGTTAGCAACTCATGATCATGAGCATAAGAGTTCACAGTGGAAAGAAAACGGGGGGAGAAAACAAAAAAGAGAAAGAAAAGTGGAGAAAGGATAACACTTGAATTAAAACATGTAATGAAATTACAGAATGAAATTAAAATAAAATAAAACAATAAACTACATATAATGGCCAACAAAGTCTACCCCTAAGTTTCCAACCCTTTGAAATAAAAGAGGGATACACTTTTATAGGCAAAGGGAGTGAAAATTTGGCTACAAAAATATTCCTCCAAACGTATGCGCGTGTATGTCCTCTTTAATGAAATAATTTTGGAAATTTTCCTTCTTTAAAGTTGTTAGTATATCCCTCCTATGTCTACCCATAAAAGTTTAGAATAATTGGACACTTGGGGAGAGATATATAGCCAAGGAACTCCGGATATTTAATTCTTCAAAAACAAACTCTTCATCTTCCAATGCACCGTGTTAAAACGCATTAATATCCTTGAAAATGAAAGAATCGTGTGCGGTAATATTAATTAAACTTGTTCCTCCGGATGTCTTCCAGCTCCATGTAAAATTTCAGCTCCAATGGGTCGGCCATATATGAGATATGGTCCCAAAAATAAAAGTATCCAGTTCTGTACACAATTTTCGAGGCATGGTTTGTGAGTTGTATTTGAGCTTCCAAATGATTGATTGAGCTTTGGGTACAGAATAATAAAATGAAAATAATTGAACATAGAAACCTATAAAAGTATAATTTTTCAATTTTAATTATTTTAGAAAATTTTATGGCCGAAACATTAAAATAAATGAAAACTTTTTAAATCCAAAATATGCCATTTTTCCAATTAAGCTCAAAAATACTCCTAAAACATAAAATGTTACATTTCCCTTGATATAACACATTGGTGGGATTAAGAACATTTAAATTAAGAATAAAATAATTTAAAATATTTGTTCTATCAATTCCCCCACACTTAAACAATGCACTCCTGGGCAATCATCTTGTACCATGGTCAAAAACAAACTTCTCAAAGAAAAAATGACAACACAACTCAATTATCTTATCAGAAAAAATATCATGCCTCCTACATGGATCAGAATTTCAAAACTCCTAAAAAATAATATGAATCCATTCAATCACATGTTAATCATCACATGCATGTCGTACCTACCACCCCAGAAAAACATTTCTTTCTTCACTAAAGGATTTTCAATGTGGAGTTTTTCTCATTCCCAAGAACATGTGTGATCTACATAGGCTTGATATCCTCATAATATATCCACTTCATAGATTCACAAATGTGTCAATAATGAGTAATTTTTCATGGGTTGTTCTAAGGATGAGGTTTGGAAGATTTAAAATGTAAAAACATCTAAGGTAGAATGAGGAGGGTTATACTCTAAAGTGAAGTAAATGCATGAAAATAGTTTTGCTCAAGAATTGTGTGCTCCTCAATCATCTCAAAAATTAATCACCTCCAAACACCTATTTTTTTGGGAATTTCACACTTGTGATTTAAGAATGAATTATTTTCATCCATATTTTCCCCATTTGTAGCATTGTTTCAACTTGAATTCAGTTCTGGATTTATCTTCAGAATCATGTTTTAGAGGAAAAGAGAGGAAGCTTTGGATCTTCAAATATTGGTGAACACCCCACCCATATTTATAATGATATTTTGGTCCACCCATCCATCTTCCCATCATAAAATTTCTTCCACCCAAGTAGAAATAAATATGGAAACACTTTCAATTCAGCTCAAACATATTCTCCAGGAAAGAAAAACGCAACCCATATTCTCCCTCCCCCACACTTGAGTTCAATGATAATCATGCATTTAACTTATAGAGAATTTGGAAAGGGATAAATAGCTTGTAATGTGGATTCCTAGAAAGGTATTTCATGGATACTAGGGGCTTAAATATGGTCATATGTAAAGGTGGGCCAAAATAACAGTTTAATGCAAAAGAGGATTTCAAAGTGATGCCTCAATCATACTTAACAAATTATATTAGATCTTACAGCTTTGAAAAAGAGAAAAATACCAAGTTCTGGATCAAAAAACATGTCTCAAGACTCTCAAGAAAAAGATAAATGTAAAAAGATGTCAAATAGGTTTAGAAACCTCTCGGGTTGGGCAAGATTTTCAATTTGGATAGCACTAGTGCACATGAGTTTCACAGTCAATCAAACTTCATCAAATGAAAAGATAGAAAATCAGAAAAAAAATACATTCAGAAATCATTTAAAACCTCAAATACTCAAATCAAGAAATGTGCCAAAAATACCAATATGGTTTGAATTATCACAAGTATTCGATTCAACTCGGGATTCCTAAAAACACACCCAAAAAATGAAAAAGGAAAATAAGAAAATTTCAAAAACAATAACTTGAAAAATAAAATGAAAGCACAAAAAAAATAAATGACAACACATAATAAAAATAAATAAAAAGAAAGATAAAAGGTATATAAAATTAATAATGCTTTTTTTGACCCCCAAGTGGATGCTAGGTTTTTACTATCCCTAGTCAGGCAGTTGCAGCAGATTATCCCCAATCAGATGGTGGGTGTGGTTTCTTGGAGATAAACCACCACATGTGAATTTTTCCAGTGTACATCAGTAAACACAAATAATATATAACCACAAAGGAAATAAGAAAGTTCCCAACCCACAAGAAATAAGATAGATTGAATTTGATTTTAGGAGTGGGAGGGAAAAGAAAATAGGGGTGATCCCTATGAACTTCTGTGGTGTCCTCCTCCAAATGGTATGAAAGTTGTTGTAGAGGTGGTAGTCACACCACCACTAGATTCTCTTCCTCAATCACCACCACTTGGGTGGTATCATCATTAATATCCAAGGACTGATCTATTTGTACTGTATTAGAAATTTCAGGAAAGGAGAAGTCAGAATACAATTCAGTTTGAATAAAATTAAAACATGACGAATCAATAAAGAAATATTCCTTTTCAAGTATGTCAGCTAAGAAATTGATCTCTTCAGGAAAGACCATTTGAACTTCCATTTCATCAGGTGCATCTTCTTCATCATATTACAATGCAAGAGATAGGTCAAAAGGTTCTGATTTTTCATTAGCAAGGATGGAAAGATCAAGTTGCAGGTTATCTTCAACAAAGTTTTTCCAAGATTCTTTCAAAAAATGTTGATCTCCCATAAGTGCATCAGTTGGAATGTGTACATCAGGGACCTCCTTGAGAAATGGATGCTTTCAGGATGATATTATTAATTCCTTTAGAAGTTCCTTCTCACCCTCCTCAGGTTATTTGGCATAAAAAATGATCGGTGAAATCTCTTCCACCACTTGTTCAGGTTTAGGTTCCGGTTCTGGTTTCTCTTGACAAGCATGTACGTATTCAGAAATCAACTCTATTTGACTCTCCAATTTTTTCACTACATTACTAATCCTTTTATATTTAGCATCAACATCATCTAAAACTTCTTCTGGAACCTGATATTCATCAATCCATGCATAGAAATTTGAATTGAAAGACATCATGAACAAAAATATTTTTTTTAGTGTTTTTGAAATTTATGATTTTTTTCTTTTTAATGAAAGGAAGAAAAATAATTTACAATATGTGAATAAAAATAGTGAGTGAATACCACTTGGATCCCCGGAAATGGAGCTAATTTGATGAAGCGTTGTCATGTGTTCTCTCAAAAATATTTATACTAAGTGCAGTACAGTAGCTGACCTACGTTGATCTCTTGAGAAGCCTTTTGCAGTCAATCACTCACTACTTATAATTCACTATATATATATATATATATATATATGAAATAAAATAACCAGAAATGTATATTTGATAATTGAAAATACAAAATTAAAATTAAATATGCAAATGCAATACAAACAGAATGAATGAAAATAGAATGATGTTATGACAGAAAGGAAATCCTCCTAGGAGATTATCCAGAGTGAACCTTCATCATTTTTTTAGTTTCCAATTTACTTAATGAACATGATCCATTGTATGCATGAAAATCCCCTTCTGACTATGTTTTTGAATGTATGATACACTCAATGATTGTCGAGAGACCGTACATCCACCTCCTCGATCGGGGGAGAATGTGATAGAAGTGAAAGCTAAGCTTTGGGTGACAAGTGGAGACACAAAGGCGCCTTTCCCACTAATATCCCCCTCAGCCTAACTCTAAGTAAATAAGAAACAATAAAACATTAATGATCAAATACTTGGGTTCAACACTGAATTACTCCATCGGGAAATTCCTTGGGTTAGCTACTCATGATCATGAGCATAATAGTTCACAATGGAAAGAAAACGGGGGGAGAAAACAAAAGAGATAAAGAAAAGTGTAGAAAGGAGAACACTTGAATTAAAACATGTAATGAAATTACAGAATGAAATTAAAATAAAATAAAACACTAAATTACATGTAATGGACAACAAAGGCTACCCCAAATTTTCCAACCCTTTGAAATGAAAGAGGGATACACTTTTATAGGTAAAGGGAGTGAAAATTTGGATCCAAAAATATTCCTCCGAAAGTATACGTATTTATGGCCTCCTTAATGACTTAATTTGGGAAATTTTCCTTCTTGAAAGTTGTTATTATATCTCTCCTCTATCTACTGAAAAAAAAATTAGAATAATATGATACGTGGGGAGATATATATAGCCAATGTACTCCGGATATTTAATTCTGCCAAACAGACTCTTCATCTTCCAATACATGGAGTTCCAACGAATTAATGTCCTTGAAAATTAAAGAATAATGTGCGGTAATATTAATGAAACTTGTTCCTTAGGATTTATTCCAGATCAATGTAAAATTTTATCTTAAATGGGTCATCCATTTATGAGATATGGTCCCAACAATAAAATTCTTCAGTTCTGTACACAGTTTTCGAGGCCTGGTTTGTGAGCTAGATTTGAGCTTCCAAATGATTTATTGAGCTTTGGGTACAACATAATAAAATGAAACTCATCGAAAATAGAAACCTATAAAATAATAATTTTTCAATTTTTATCAGTTTAGAAAAAGTTATGGTCGAAACATTAAAATAAATGAAAACTGTTTAAATCCAAAATATGCCATTTTTACAATTAAACTCAAAAATACTCCTAAAACATAAAATGTGACAATTTACCTTGATATAACACATTAGTGGGATTAAAAAAATTGAAATTAAGAATAAAATAATTTAACATAATTGTTCTATAAGTGACCCTCCAGGTTTTCATGATGTGATTTGAAAGTCCCTTGGACGATACTGCCCATCGCGTTGCTTCACCTCATGCTTCTTCGCACTGGCACACTAAGAGTCACTGCTTCTTCACATAGTCATGCTAACGTGGAACCCTCAGTGGTTCGCTCCATAACACCCCATCTCCATGGAATTTATTTTCCCCTCTCTTCACCAAGGAGCAGAGGGTACTGGTTATGTAATTCCTAGGGGTGCGGAGCAAACCCACCTTGTCCGAACTGCAGGATGTTAAACTGCCAAGCACCATCGTGCTCAGCATATGACGTTAAACTGTGAAATTGCCTTGTGCCTCACATGTGAGGTGCCCCCACCTTGGATATTCTCGATGCCCATTGGTCTCCACGAGGATGAGATATTCCCCCACAGGGGATGATATCCTCCTTATTAGAGTGGCGTTTGTTTGTGGGGAAAGGGAAACCATCTTGGTGTAAGCCCCCATATCTTTCTTGCAGAAGGCAGCGTCCATGCTCCTCCTTTCCTCTTCAGTCCCAAGGACCAAGGGGGAATGGACATTGGACCCCTCCTTTCTTCAGTTCCAAATCCCTCTCCCGCTGGGCTTTGTCGCCACCGGTCCTCCATCCTGGAGTAAGTCCCAACCTCTTCGGCCCGCTAACTACGTGTAATCCCCACTTCACTTCTCATGGACGCACCTTTTGCAATGTGATCGTCAAGTCTCTACTACCTCTTATTTCTCACACTGAGGATGACTCACGTGGGATTAGAGAAAGCATCAACCATGAAATCCTCCTTGGGAGGCCTAGAGTGTAAGACCCACACCCAACCTAAACTATGTGGATTTTGATCCTTGCCAAGGCATGGTACGTAGGAAGCCTCCATGAGGTTCAAGCCCACCAACCTAGTCATTCCGACCATCTTCACGTCGGTTCACCAATACCTTGGGAATCCTAGAGCGTATTCCCCACACTCATTACAAACTACGGGGACTTTGACCCTTGCTAAGGCATGGTACGTAGGAAGCCTCCCTGAGGTTCAAGCCCAACACCCATTGGTCCCGACCACTTTCATGTCGGTGCACCAATGCCCCAATTCTGAACTACATGGTCTTTGATCATTTCCAAGGAAAGGTACAAAGAAATACTTCATGAGGTTCAACCCACCATCCATTGGTTGTCCCGACCCCCTTCACATCGGTTCACCAACACCTTGGGTTGCCTCAGAGCGTAATCCCCAAATGCTACCCAATGAAACTACGAGGTCTTTTATACTTTCCAAGGCAAGGTACGTAGGAGGCCTCTCTAAGGCTCAAGCCCAATAACCATTGGACCCCAGGTCCCTATTTTACTTTGGTTCTCCCCCATCCCACATGATGTTAAACTGTGGACCTCATTCAATGGTAAGCCATTTTCACTTCATTCAGCGGTAAGTCGTTGCCATTCCGTCCAGTGGTAAGCCATTGTGACCTTAATCAACGGAAATCTGTTGAAACCCCATCCAGTGGTAAGTTGTTGACACCTTATCCAGTGGTAATACATTGCGATCTCATCAAGCGGTATGTCGTTGAAAACCTCAATCGACGGTAAGTCGTCATAAAATGAACTACGTGGACTTTGATTCCCTTCCACGGGGATACGTAGGAAGCCTCTTTGAGGATCAAGCCCAAAAATATCATCACCCTCATGATGGTTCAATCCCATTCACCATCCATAACCTTACATCGTCCATCCTAGCTCTTACCCAGGCCACTACATCCCGGTGGGATCATGCCATCCCATTCCCCATTCCATTTAACAGAAACCAGGAATCCAACCATACATTGACCCCAACATCGATGTTCCCTCAAGAGGGTTTCCCCCAACTGATCCACTCTAGTCTGTGTTCTGATCATCCTGAACTATCTCTGTTGGACGTTAAACTTGATACATACCCCGTGTTAAACATGGGAAGGTGAGAAAAACTCAGATACATGCCCATGGCATATGATTCACCATGTCTGATGTGGGATGCCCCGGGCTTCCGCACCCTCGAGAAGCCCCATAATAAGGGTCAGAAGACAGACGTACCAGTGTACCAGCGTCCAGACACACCAGTGATGCCCAATGTGACTACTCATATAACTGAAGGTTGCTACCCTAACTGGACCCCTTATAATGTCCTGACAAAAGCAATGTAATTAACTGGTGTCCATGAAGATACAGTTCTAGGAAGAGTTTCAAGAAAAATGTATTAAATCTATAAGGGAGACCCGAACTAGGTAACGAGTTTCAAGGAGGAATCCATGGAAGCATAAACCGACATCCCATAATCCCGTTTCGGTCAAGGAGAAAATGTCCCTGAACAAGGAATGGATGTTTCACTCCTTTGGAAAGCGGTAATGTGGGGCCATAGTCGTGCGTCCTCCATAGATGGATGCGCGCGCCCCAGTGAAAGCATTGGAAAAAGAAATGGTGAACCCGATGTGAAGATATTCTCCTCAAAATAGATATTAGTAGTATTAGAGGCATAAATGGATTGATGTTTCACCGGATCGAGTTATCCGGCACCAGGTCCCACCAATCAAATAGTGGGCCTAGCGTGAAACTCACCAGAAGTTGGGGTAGTAGAATGTTGGACATCATGTTCTACGACATTGTCAACGTGGATCCATCTTACCGGCCATGGAAGGTGGGATGGCGTTGGGGCACTGGTCGTTGATTCCTTTTTCTTTCAGCACTGATGAGTTAATCTCTATGCTCTTAGGAATCCAGTTGCTGCTTCAGGGATGCCATCGCCACCTTCCCATCGACGCGGGGGTAGGGGCAGCCAACACGGCTATTCCACGTGGCTTCACCTCTTTCACGATGGCCTCTACATCTATGACCATCGGGTTCCCAAGCCCCCTCTATCCATCTGAGGCCATCCAAATAAGGGTAATCAATGACCTCGTGTGCCGTTATGAGGAGGAGGTCATAATCCCAACCTGTGATATGGCCTGCTTGGATCTAGAGGTGTCTGCGCCTCATCGCTAATGTCACCCTCGAGGGCTGCGTAGGGAGACATTGATCCCCACCATGACATACATCCGGCCTAGCCCAGTCAGAGTCCCATTCTAGGGGTTCCCAGCGAGGGCTCCCACCCGGCTGCATCAGCGCCGCCGCCCGGTCTTGCTGGAAGGGGAGCATGTAAGCTAGGTACCTACACCACCGGCCCCAGTTCATCCGACCCAACGCCAGCATCGGGCACAAGCTGAGGAGGATGCCCGCCAAGGGGCGTCAATGTCGGCAGCTACAGTGGCCCGAACCACCGCTGATGCATATCATCAGTTCCCTGCATACATTGAGAAATGTCACTTATACACCCGACCGGGATCGAGACCCCAACCGCCCCACGGGCAGGCTGGGTCGAATCTATTGGTCGCGGGCACAGGCGGTGGCCGCCATGAGCCAACCCATAGTGATGCCACCCAGTACGGAGGTCCTCTTCATACCACTGCCATAGAGAGCGTGGGACTTCCCCTCTTCGAGGCTCGTCATGGAGGTCCTCACTATGCCACCCTCAATCCAAATGAGGGTCTTCCTCACGGTAGTGACGCTCAGCTCAGGGGTCTCTCATGTGCCCACTACATCGGGTATGGAGTCATTCCTCCCGCCACCAACAACTGGTGTAGGGAAGTTGAACATCTGGTCCATCTTCAACGTGGAGATCCTCCCCACGCCCTCTCAGTAGCTGGTGAGGGTCCCCCTCGTCTCATCAACCAGAGGGACGAAGGTCAGCATCACTCGACCCGCGCCCAGCACGAAGGTCCTACCCGTGTTCAGCTAGATCAGTACAAGGACCCTCCTCATACTAAGGCCACTAGGGGAAAAAATGGAGGTCCTCTCCATGCTTCTTCCAGTTTGAGCGGAGGTCTTTCCCACTCCAATGCTACCCATGGAGGTCCTCCCCATATACCCTTTTACATCTGTCCCGGTGCTCCTCGCACCCCATCTTTCTCAAGTGGAAACCCTATCCACCTCAGCACCAGTGCAGACGAAGGACCCTATGTCTGAAATCAGCTCTGTCCCGAGGAGCCACTCAGGAGCGGGAAGGAAGGTCGTCACCACCATAAGAAGAATTCAGGGAAGGCCCGGATGGAGATCAAATTGGTCCACTTCTCAGAATCCTAGGTGGAGTATGACTCAGCACAGGAACCTTCCTCCCAATCATCTGAGTCGAGGGTCGAGGCAGGGATGAAGCACATCATCCTGGTGCTCCTATAATGAGAGGTCCATAGGATTCCCGCCTCCCTCCACAGGTATATCCAGGAGGATGAAAATCTGGTGACCCTGCAGGTTATGGTCGCGCAATCACCACTATCGTCATCGGAAGCGCTCTCTACCTCCACAAGAGATCATAGAGAGATATTCTGGGGACCAATGGCAGGCGAGCAGCATCGTGGCCAATCACCATTATACCTATCCCCTGAAACAGTAATAGTGGCCATCAGCCCATCTTATCTCAAAGTAGCATGCAGATCGCTACACTCTTCGGAGGACAGCCCGAGAATCGACAGCCAGTCAGCATGTTTATCATACTCTCCACCGGCCAGCCTTCCCTCCCAGTGGTCCGCCTCAATACCGCTACTAGTTCCTCAGCCACCCCTAGTTGACGAGTGGGTAAATCAAGGGACAGACCCTGAATCTGAGCCGAGGAGCTTCTGGAACATCCTCACAGCGGACCACTTCCCTGAGAAGTTTTTTCTCGTGGCAGCACCGAATTTATACATACTGGAATCCCTCACCCTAGAGGTAGTTGAGTGTTTCTACCACACCCTCTGGGAAATGAATTTTAGTCTTCATCATTAGCGCATGGTCTATCCAAGGAGCCAAGCGCAATTCAAAGACATCAGCAAGCAATTCCATCTGGTCTATTTGGCCGCACTCTCTATGGCCCAACACCCCAAGTGACCAGGTCGCTATGAGGCCCTCCAGCAGTAATACATTCAGAGTATCAAGGTACTCTGAAAAATTATCAAGGAGGCTACCCCCCCCCCCCACACACAAATCCATGGCTGGGGGAAGTTTGTTTCCCTTCTCTTCAGTCCCATCCGGCGGCAGCCCGACTCGCTTAGCGACATCGAGAACATGAACCCAGGAAGGGTCATGGTTAACATGGACAACATAGTGGAAAAGGAGAATGAGTTGGAGCTTCTCGATGGAGACTTACCCCCTAAGGGCATTCCACCACTATTGGACCCATCGAGGAGGGTCACTTGCTAGAAGAGGAACCTACTTGGTCTCCCGACGCCCACCAAGGCATTGGTACTCTGCCGGAATTATGGTAAGGGAAAAGAACATGTCAGAGCTACCAAACACTCCAACCCATCCACCTCAGTGCAGAAGACGGAGGAGGACCCCAATAAGAACACATTTCACCAACAAATTTCTGAGCAGAAGAACCTGGTTGATGACCTATTCGTGGAATGTGTGGTAGAGCGACGACCCAACTACGGTTATCCTAGGCCATTACAACAGGGGCAGGAACAACTTCCCCTCGATGAGCTGCCCCCACGCAACCATGATCATGTTGTTCCGTAGATAGGGCTGAAGCCGGAGCTCATGTAAAGAGAGAAGGATATGTCTCGCCAAACCCTCCTGAATGGAATGATAATCCAAGGAATCCAGCTCGGGTTCCCCCGGCTATCCCGAAAGTCGCTCCACCAGCTGCTCCATGAGCCGCTGAGCCTATTTACCATGTTGAAGAACCCAGAAACACGCTTGTGGTTAGGGATCCCCATCAAGACAAGGACCCCTGCCTAGATGATCCTATGACGGTGCTCATAGACCGCCTGGAGGCATTGTAAACACGACAGGTGGCAATCCCACCAAATGGTAAGCCATAGCTGGCGTGGGTGAATGATATGCCGATGCCTCTAGGTTTCAGGAATCCCACCTTCTCCCCCATTAATGGGACAGGGGACCCTCCACAGCACCTGGCCCACGTTAACTTAAGGTGTGGGCTTATGTTAGGGACTCCAGTGCAGCAGGAGGCTTCCAAGATCTGCTATTTTGTTCAGACATTAGAGGGGTCGTCATTCTTCTGGTATAGCTAGCTCCTCGTCGGATCCGTAACCAGCTGGGAGGACCTTCACAGGCAATTCCTCTACCTGTTCTACTCTACCACCCAAAAAACGAGCATAACAGACCTCTTCAAGTGCAAGAAAAGGCCTAATGAGCGAGTCATGGAATTTATCGCTCGGTGGAAGGGGCTCACATACTCCCTTGACATGACACTGACTCAGGAACAATTACTGACGATGTGTGTAGGGAACTTCAAGATAGAAGAGGTTCCTTCTATGATCACCATGAACTACCCTGGAGGGTTTTGAGACTTCTTTGATAAGGCCCAGCGCCTAGAGGAAGCCATGCAACAGGCCAGCCAGGCACGCCCGTTACCCCCTGTAATTCCAGTAAGGAGAGATGCCAGAGCCAAGCCCGCCGCGGTGGCCCAAATAGAATCCTCCAGGAAACTAGAATTACTACCAGTGGCACCAGCCTCATAGCCTCGCAAAGGCCCTCCACCTCAGGCACAGACTCCAGCTCAGTAGTGTCAGTCTCAGAATCGGCAGGTGCCCTCGTGAAATGCGCCACCACCACCTAGGAGGGACAACCAGGATCCACCTTCTCGGAAGGATCCTCCAACTCCTCATTAGGGTTGGACTCTAAGGCCCCCCTTTCTGGATAAAATAAATCAGACCTACTCATTCAATGAGAATCAGGTCCCTGTCTATTTTAGGAGTTCCTTGGAATAAGGGATCGTGCGTTTGCCTAAGTGCAGAATGCCAGAAGCGGCGAACCTCACTGATCGCCCCAACTACTACCCCTATCATCGGATCTTGGGGAACACCCTCAAGTAGTGCTATGTTTTTAAATACTAGCTTCAAGACCAAGTTGATAACAACATATTCAGGCTGGACCCAACCCTAGCACAAGTGGCGGGTGTCTTTGTAAGGCCAGACAATAGTAGTGATAGTGAAGGTGAGTGGAATTATATTTCTAACCGCGAGTCCCAGAAGTATGTTCACTGTTTGGCTCGAAAAATGGTCACTCATTCCCACGGTACCATTTGGGCATACCTGAACCAGTCAAAGCCTTCAGAAGCTGTGTCCACCACTTCTGCATCATCATATTAGTCAGCCTCTTCCCAGAAGAGTAAGCATCAGCGGCGCAAGGGAAAGCAACGTGCCCCGTCAATGCCATTGTCGTCCCACACTCTCGGCGACTTCATTCCCCCTATGATGGGGATTCCCCCCAGAATCCACCCAGTGATGGATGACTCTTCAAGTGATAGTCCAGGGTATGCTTCGGTTAATACCATAGAGTTGGTAAACCCCTATATGACTCCCAACGACAGGGAGTGCCATGAGAACCTCCCCAATGCCAACAACCGAAGCCAACATCGGCGAAGCCACAACCATATGGGTTGTCGAGGTACATCAGTTGGAACCTCCATCCAGGTCGTGCATTCCACTGAGACCAGACAACAATCCCAACGTAGAGCTCAGCACGTGTAGTCTTTTCATCAGGTGTCATCGGGTCCGCCATCCCCAACATTTGTGCTAATGGATCAGGCAGAGCTACCTTGACCATGTCGCAACCATCCTTTCCTTGCTAA
This sequence comes from Viscum album, assembly GCA_963277665.1. NCBI lineage: Eukaryota > Viridiplantae > Streptophyta > Magnoliopsida > Santalales > Viscaceae > Viscum > Viscum album. The sequence goes on along the minus strand of OY728119.1, from coordinate 169,304,506 downwards.
AGGATGTTCACAGTCATCTGGTCCTCATCCAGCAGCTACTCTTTGGGCTTCGACTAGTTAACGGTGGGACATTCCCAACACTAGCCAGTCGTCGCTCCAGCCGGCGAGGCCCACCATGCCTCCTATCGCAGAGCGGCCTCCTGTAAGCATAAGTTCACACCTGGCACAAAAATATTATGTTCTCAAGCACCTTTTTGTCATCCTATCAAGGTTTTACATCCTTGATTCCCTTCATCTGTTCTCATATATGCGTGGGGCCCTCGCTGGGGCTCTAGGAAGCCCCCCCCCCAGTTTGAAACAGAGGTAGTAGCTGTAGAATCTTTTCATGCGGAAGCAGTCGAGAATGATGAATGCCAGGCCGTCATTTTGTTATCTGGAGAATATGAAGGCTCTCCTATACAGGGGCACATCCACCACTGTACATTACCGTCCAATTTAACGGCATGGAGGTCCACCGCTGTCTTGTTGACACCAGCTCCGGGATTAACCTTATCCTGACATGGACACTACGGAAGCTGGGGTTATCCAAGGATGACCTGACTCCCTCCGATTTATGAATCCAGGGATGCGACAAGACAAAGTAGACCCTAGTCGGTAAGATCCGTCTGAAGACCCAGTTCAGTGGCCTAGTTTCCAGCACCAAGTTTATGGTTGTCTCCCAGGACACCGCGTACAATGCATTAATGGGCAGGCCTTGGATCCACCTGCATGTAGTGGTCCCCTATTCATATCACCAGTGCCTCAAATACTCCCTTAATGGTCAAGTAGGCATACTCCAAGGTAATGCATCTCCTTTCACATCTTGTGAATCCCGCTACTTGGACGCCGACTATTACAAGATCAAGGAAAAACAGATTCAGGCGAGTGAGGTTGAGCCTTCCACGGTCGCAAATGACCCATAGGCAGGTATGGATGATGCCTATGTCTTCCCAATACATCAATTGGAGGCCATAACCCCTGACATGGGGCAATGTTTTGTTGTCTCTGGTACAAGAGGGAAGCATATTCTCAAGCCTAATTGACGACAGAAGATCACTTTGTACTCCTACACAAACCAGGATTAGGTAATCCCAGAGCCTCCTACCCTCATATGGTATTGGGATGTCCACCCCATGGCAATGGAAGTACGTTATACGTGTCTATTTCACCAGGCTGGAATTAACTGGCTCAAGAAGACGCACCACTATTTCTTCAATATCATCAAGCGTGGCCCCTTGGGCCGAAGACCAGATGGGATCAGATTGATTGCCTTCATTCTTATGGTTTCAACAGCACGTGAATCTCCCAATGTATTGTCCACCACTTTCCAGGCTGGTACCAGCCTCCCATCAGGATCTGCCGACCCAAAGGAAGCTTCTCCCGCTGGGAATCCCTCCTCTGCAAGAAAATAAGAGGATCTGTAGGATTCTCCCCCTGCCTTTGAAGAAGGTGTCTCTACCACTGTCGATGAACTGGTACAGGTGAACCTTGTTAGCGAGGTAGATCTGAAACCCACATTGATTAGTGTCATCATGTCCCTCGAGGAGCAACAACGGTACGTGAATTTCCTGAAGCATCATCATGATGTGTTTGCCTGGAGTTATGACCAGATACCAGGACTAGATCCTCAGGTAGTCATCCACCACCTCAGTCTCCCTGCAAATCATCATGGGTACAAGCATCCTCCTAGAAAGATGCACCCTTCTCACAGTGCCAGGGTCGAGGCCGAAGTTGATAAGCTCATCAAAGCCAACTTCTTCAAGTAGGTCTAATACCCCAAGTGGATAGAAAACATTTTTCTAGTCAGGAAGAATAATGGATAGATCAGAGTCTGCATCGACTTCTGAGATCTCAACCATCACTGCCCGAAGGATGAATTTCCCCTTCTGGTGACAGAATTGTTGATCGATGCTACAGCTGGGTTCTAAACCCTCTCCTTCATGGATGGTTACTCTAGATATAATTATATCCCGATGTCCCTCAAGAAAAAGATTCCACAGCTTTCATGGCGCCCCAAGGTACTTTTTGTTACCAGGTTATGCCCTTCGGCCTGAAGAATGTAGGTGCCACCTATCAGCGAACCATGAACCGCATATTCAAGAAAATCCTCAGGACATTGGTGGAATGTTATGTGGACGATCTGGTAGTCAAATCTCACCAGTTCTAGGACCATCTCAAGGACCTTGAGAAATTGTTCGGCTTCCTTTTTTCCCTCTACTTGAAGATGAACCCATTGAATTGTGCCTTTGGAGTCACCTTTGGGAAGTTCCTTGGATTTGTTGTCAGGTACTGGGGCATAGAGATCAACCCAGAGAAGATCAAGGAAATCAGCCAAATGCCTCCCCCGAGCAATATTCTAGAGCTTCGAGGTTTTCAATGCCACTTATCCTATATACATCGATTCATTGCGAATCTGGCCAGCAAGTGTAAGCCCTTTTCTCAGATCATGAATAAAGGCTCCACCTACGAGTGGGACGAAGAGTTCCAGACCGCGTTCAAGGAAATCAAGCAGTATATTGATCTAGCCTCTGGTCCTGATGCCACTTGTCTCTATAAAACCACTAATCCTGTACGTGACTGCCCTGGAATGATCTCTTAGAACCATTCTCTCCTAGAAGAACAATGAGGGGACGAAGAACATCCTCTACTACCTCAGTCGTATGCTCATCGATACGGAGACTAGATACTCCACCATCGAAAAGAGCTGCCTTGCACTTGTATTTTCCATGAAAAAAGTTGCGACACTACTTGCAGCACCATGAGGTAAAACTGGTGTCTCAGGTGGACCCACAGATGTACATTATGAACCGCCCCATGTTGATTGTCCGGCTATCACGGTGGGTAGTAATTCTCTAGCAGTTCGACATCAGGTTCGTACCTCAGAAGGATATCAAGGGACAAGCATTGTCAGACTTCCTTCATGCCCATCCAACCCCCGCGAAAAAATCTCTGGACCTATATTTTCCTGAAGAGGCAATCCTTTTGGTAGATCATGTCGTCCCATGTTGGCAGATGCACTTCGATGGTGCCTCCCGGAGCCCCACCGATAGGAGGCTCAATGATCCCAGGCTCAACAGAGTAGGCCTAGGTATTTTCTTCATCACCTAGCACAAACCATTCTACCGTACTCATTCCTGTTGTCAGAGGATTTCACCAACAACGAGGATGAGTATCAAGACCTCATTACTGGCCTCGAGCTGGCCCTCGAGATCAATGTGCCCCATTTTCATGTGAAAGGGGATTTTGAGCTGGTCATCAAGAAAATCAACAGTGACTATGTCATCAGAAAGGCAGAGCTTGTGCCATTTTTGGAGCGCACCCTCCAGCTAATGGCCCAGTTTCCATCTTATCCAAAAGTTACTCATGTCCCTCAAACTTAGAATGGTCGAGGTGATGCCATGGTCGGCCTGGCTGCATCACTTGCAGAACCCGAGCAGGATGATCTGATTATACACGTGGAACATCAGAGAGTCATTGTTCCCATCACCCCAGATGACGACAACGGCCTACGAGTAAGCCATCTTACCACTAGAGTCTCCACATCAGGATCCCCAGGTTCCTCAGATGCAGCGGTTGAAGCAACCCCCAACTGGAGAGCCCCCTTTCTCGAGTATCTCCAAAATGGTTACCTCCCAGCTGATCGGGCCAAGCGTGAACAAATCCGATGATGCACGCTGCAGTTTACCCTCCAGAGTGGTCCCAGTCTTGAGCAGATCCTCTAAAAGTGTGGGTTCAACAGTGTTCTCCTCTGTTGCATCCAAGGAGTCAAGATTTCTCAGGTTATACAGGAGGTGCATGTTGGTTCTTGCGGTTCCCACCAAATTAGGCCGAAGCTATCCCATCATATCCAGATAGTGGGATACTTCTGGCCCTCTATGATCCATGACTATGTCAAGTTCACCAAGAGATGTCACACATGCCAAATTCATGCTAACTTCTTGCATCGGCTGCCATAACCTCTCCATTCCACCAAGTAATCTTGGTCATTTGTGGTGTGGGGAATCGATGTCGTTGGACCATATCCACTAGGGCCACTCTCCAGTGCAGATTCATCCTGACCGCTACGGATTTCTTTTCCAATTGGGCAGAAGAAGTTCCACTCAAGGAGATCAAGGACCGTTCTATCATCGACTTCATGACCTCCAATATCATCTACCGGTTTGGAGTCCCTCACGCCATCCTCACCAATAATGGAACAAATTTTCGAGCAGCTGAGTTGAAGAAGTTGTGCGCCAAGTACAATATCCATTAGAACCATACCTCCCGCTACCATGTGCAGGCAAATGGGCATATTGAGGCGTTCAAAAAGACCATCTCTAACATTTTGTAGAAAATGGTCGGTTATAATAGGAAGAGTTGGTCGGACAAGCTCCTCAACGCCCTCTAGGCCTACTATACGATGACTCGTAATTCCACAAAAGTGACCCCATATTCCCTGGTGTACAGAGCAGAAGTTATCCTGCCCATTGAGATTCAGTTGCCTTCATTACGCACAGTGGTCTATGACCAGCATGCACCAGATAAGGTAGCTAAAATCCTTCTGGATTAATTGGAAGCACTTGATGAAAATAGGCTTCATGCCCTGCAAAATTTTTAAAGGCACCAAAACAAGATAGCTAGAGCCTTAAATAAGAAGGTTCGCCTCTGCTCTTTCCTACAAGGTGACTTAGTATTGGCCCTCTGGACACCAATGATCCCTAGTAGGAAACCACCCAAGTTGAAGTCCAAATGGGAAGGACCTTACATAATCCACAGGGTTTACCCCAATGGAGCATACTCCCTGGTGACCATGGATGTTGAGTGTATCACTCCTCCCACCAATTCCAAATTCCTCAAGTAATATTTTTCATGAGCCCTTAGGTCCAGCACGACCCTAAACTGTCTGGTCCCACATGACCCTAAACTAGATTATGGTCCGGCATGACCCTAAACTGTTCGGTCTAACATGACCTTAAACTGTTCAGTCCTACATGACTTTAAACTGTGTTTCATCCCACAATACGTTAAATTGTGCCCTTAGAACTATGTATGGCTTGATTCCCATCTGCATGGGATATGTAGTAATTCCCAAGCTTTTCGTCTTGAGCCCAACCCCAGAACTCTTCTCTTTGACTATTCCACCCTGGGTATAGTTCTCTCGGAGGATCATTGTATGATATGGTATAAGCTTCATAATCCCCACTCATGCCATGATTATAACGGTCGCACCATGTGCCCTCTCTCAATTCTTCTATCCTCCCACATCCTTACAGTATGACGTTAAATTGTGTGGCCTTCAAGAACTATGTATGGATTGATTACCATCCTTATGGGATACGTAAGAATGCTTGGACATTTCGTCTATTGGCCCAGCTCAAATGCCAGACCATCCCCTCAGGTCAAGACATATGGTCGGGTGTAGACCTTTTAACCAATTTATGTCGAGCTAATCTCGATCCGACCATATGTCCCACTCCCCAGAGGTGTTCGCTTCTTTCATAAATGGGTACAGTTATGCCTCACCCACTCCTTTGATTGGGAATCCATTATTTTTCCCATCTAGAAGGGCCCCCGAATTGTATGGATGCAAGGCCTGAGGGCTCTCCTAATACTTCGGGCCAACACCCTCGAGGATGTTCAGCAACAAACCGATTCAAATCCCTTGTTGCAAATATGGTCAGCAGTCGGTGCTCATTTGTTGCTCCCAGTCCAGGTTACTATAGGGACGCTGTGTTTTGAACACGGTCAACAGCTATCCTTTGTCATTGGAACCACCCCAAAATGTCCCAAACATTGAGTGCAGTGGTTCATTATTCCCTATTGTATCTCCAAGTGATGAACTCCCTTCGGGCGATGCCAGCTGTTAGACCCCTATATGATAGGAAAAGCTGAGTCCAGCTCCTTGATTCCCACACCAAGCACTGATCACGTGGGCTTAGGAGCTGCGATGAGGTGGTAACCGCACAAGAGGTTGTATGGATTCCCATCAGAGGCCCAGACTCAGGCCCCTTGGCCTTTTCGGGCCCCCGGCCCAAGTTCCTATTTTGGGTTGTACGGTGTGGTATGGGATTATATCCTCATTCACACCGGGTTACCCAACATGTCATACGCAGCCCCATATGAGATATCTTATCCTCTTCATCCTCTCTACAAGATGTTAAACTGTGAGTTGACTGGGCCTTCCCATCGGAGGCCCATCCTTAGGCCTCTTGTCCTTTTCGAGCCCCCTACCCAAGCTCCTATTTAGGGTTATATGGTGTGGTATCGTATTATGTTCTCATTCACGTCGGGTTACTAGTTGTGTCATACACCCCCCTCCTTAGGTTATTTTACAACTATGTGTGATTCCAGAACTACATATGGCTTGATTCCCATCCTCATGGGATACATAGGATCGCCCGAGCATCTCGTCTTCGGGTCCAGCCCCATCTTGGCCCCTTGGCCCGCATTCCCCTAGAGAGAGGAATGTAGGGTGTGGTATGGGATTATGTTCTCACTCACGTATGGTGTTGTAACAACCATTCCATTTACCTCCTCCTGAGATTTTTCCATCCCTATGTGCTATCCTCATCTTTTCAAACCGACCGCTCTCAAGATGAGCCCCTCGGCCCTCTTCGGCGATTCACCAATGTGACTAAGGGTACTCTGGTTTAGTACTTGGAATGTCAGACTCTACTCGGACATGCTTTCACCCATTTTTCATGCTTCATGTTCTCCCTCATTAGGGATACCATCACCGTTCACATCCAAAGGGACCCCGAATGGCATGGATGCTCGGCCCAAGGGCCCTCCTACCATTACGGGCCAATGTCCTCCAGGGTTCTGGACAAAAAATCAATACAAGTCTCACGTTTGAAATATGGTCAGCGGTCAGCACTCATTTGTTTGTCCCCATTTTAGGTTAACGCGGTATAGATGCTTTATTTCGAACATGGTCAACAGTCATCCTCCATCGTCACGCCATCCCCTTTAAGCTTTGAATGTCGATTACATGATTCACATCATTGTCCACCCCATCATGTCCAAGGGGAATTTTGACACTCTTGTCATTATCTCTCAGTGCGCATTTGCATGTTAGGAGGACAAAGCTATGGTAAAGGCATCACTTGAGCCTCTGCACTGACTTCCCTTCTCTATGGTCTGAGCTCTAAGACCATAAACTAAGATCTCTTCCAGAACTATGTGTGGCTTGATTCCCATCCTCATGGGATACGTAGGAGCACCCATACATCTCGTTTTGGGGTTTAGATCAATTGGGAGCTAGTTTCTCTTGACCCTTACCCTCTTGCCTTTATTTTGGCCCCTTTTCCCGAGGTTTCTTTCATGGAATCGCATACGGTGTGGTACATGATTATGTCTTCATTCACGTCGGGTATGTTTTATTGCACCATTTACATTCCCCCTTTAGCCTCGTCTCTACTACATCTATGCCGCATGATGTTAAAATACAGGCCTGGTCCCATCACATGACCCTAAATTGTGACAATATCATCCTGACCACATGATGAAAAATGGAACTACATCATGATGTCCTCACTCAAGGGGACACCATGTTTGGTATCGGTCACACGCCATACCATTTGTCAACACTAGCATACAGCTTGATTTTTGTGGAGATACTGGGACTTTCTATCCTAGGTCTTTCACTTCACACATAAACCATTCACCTTAAAGGACAAACAAGACGCATCAAATACTGATTCTTTTGGTGCAAGGGACATGCCCGCACACCCCTTTTATCCCTGGAATTGGTACCTTACCGTCCTACCTCTTAGAACTACGTATGGCTTGATTATAATTCTCATGAGATACGTAGGAATGTATGAGCACTTCCCCCATGGTCCCACCTTAACTCTCGTTTCTGGTACCTCAATCTAAAACCCTCCCGGGGAACATATGGTAATTTGGAATCCAGGTTCTCATTCACATCGGGTTTCATAATCACTTTACCATGTGTCCTCTACACTCCTTATCAATCCATGGTCCGAGCTCTATTACCATAAACTAAGACCACTCTGCATCCTTTCCACAACACGTTAAACTGCACGACATCTTCTAGAACTACATATGGCTTGATTCCCATCCTCATGGGATACGTAGAGAAACCCAGGCATTTCTCCTTGGGTCCAGCCCCATGAATCATAAATACTATTTCTCCTTAGTTTTGGACCCCTGGCCTGACCCCTTGTGGGGAACCATGTAACTGTAGCTTTGCCCTGAACAAGTTTGGTATGCCCCATGATGACATTGGGAAGCAATAGTCCCCTCACTAGAGAAGTCCTATCTAAAAGAAGTAATGATCCATGATCAAACCGATGCGCCCATCTAATGTGCTTCCACCATGGTGGTGTAATTTCAAGAGTGTTGGATTATGCTCGAACAAACCATCACTCCATATTCCATGCTTCGCGTGCCCCTTATTCAGACCCTCATCCTCTTTCATGTCTAAGGGAACCCCCTAACATTAGGGATGCTCGGCCTATAGCCCGCCTATTTTCCTGGGCCAAAGTTCTGGAAGACTAATGGATAACATTTGATTCAGGCCCCATGTTTCAAACATGGTCAGCGGTCGGCCCTCATTTGTTATCCCCATTACAAGCTCACACAATAAGGATACTATGTTTCGAATTCGGTCAACAGTTATTCTTTATTGTCACGCCACCCCCACAGTATTCTGAATCCTGGGTATTGTGATTCACACCTTCTGTTACCATATATTTGGATTGATTCCAGTGCCCTTGGCATTACCCCATTCATTCACAAGAGCACACTAGGAAAATGGTAATTCGGCTATTCTGAGAGATTTATTCTCCAGTCAGGTCTCTCTCATTTCCTCCCGGAAATCTGGTCCATTTGTTCAAACCCCGGATGCCCGAAGCTTGGTTTTCACTCCTAAATATGGATGGGGGTGATAAGGTGGTCATCCCTTGTTTCTCACATCGGGCCTGACCCATGTGAGCTTAGGGAATGATTGTTGGACGCTCCAAAAATATTAATAGAATGAAATAAACCAATGTAAACAATGGAACTCATGCATGTTATGGCATCAAACAATCAAAGCATGAAAGTATGTTTGAGGTTTAGTAGTCATTACAGTACCTGAGGGTCGTTTCCCCCCATGGATGAGTTAACCTTGTCAAAAGAGTGTAGCATCTCCGCCACCATCTGGATGGCGGTGTCCAGGAGTTGTTGCCGCCTGTTTAGCTCCCGCTCCTCCTCAGTAGCGATGGGGCACAATTCATCGGCCGCAATCTAGGCCTACTCTACATCGATCCAAATGACGGTCATCTCCTCGGAAGCTCGCTTCACACCCTCTTTGGCCTCCGCCAGCTAGGATTTTAGTCGTGATACGAGCTCGTATTGCATGTCAAGGGAAGCAGAATGCCCATTCGCCCTGGCCTGCAGCTGTTGAACCTCATCTTCAGCCTCCTGGAGCCTCTTAATGTTCACCTCTTTCCTCTACTGTCATCCCACACCGAGGCCACGATCATAATCCTGAATCTTTTCTACCATAAGATCCCAGACGATCATGTGGGGATGTTGGGCATCCACTCCCTTAGTACACAGTTCGCGCAGTCTCGAGTGAAGTCTATCCATCTCATACAACCATAGTGCTTTGGGGGTGTCATTGATGAAGCGCGTGATCATCTTCCACGATCGGTGATGGACTATCTTTCTATCCTCTTATTCAGAGGTTGTCTCATCCCAGTCGGCACGATTGACAGGCTCATACGCAGGGAATTCCCCCAGGAACTCTTCAGCAGGGTCCATGTTTGGTGTTTGATCGAGCATGGCGGGACCTGGGCTATCTGAATGGTCCTCATCATCAGATCCTACTTCAATGATTTCGGTTTCATCCCCGTTAATGGTCCCACTAGTGATTAGGAGCACCACCGCTTGGTCGGTTTGGTACTCCGCCTCCACGATCGTCGACGCTCCCCTAGGAAGGACACCATAAGAAGCCCCGACCAACCTCGCCAAGGTGACCCACACCATTTGAAGAACTGGACACGCCAAAAAGGGACATGGATGTCAATAAATATGGTTAGGGTATTATAGTCATAAAATTGGTAGAGGGGACCTATATAGATCGAATCCCTAGTCTCGCTCTTGGGATGATGTTGTCGAGACCCCAAAGCGTGGCCCCCCATATATTATTGGAAGGTCTGAAAGCTTCAGAGGGGTCGCCTCAGGTATTCTAGCTCCTATGGAGGTAGCATCAGATGCTGCAGTAGGCGTATATCCTGAGGGCCCCGCATCTGCATCCACTGAGGGATGAGAACGGGTTCTTTATATAAGACTCTTCTGCACAATTCATATGTTAGCAAGGAGCCTAGAATGACCTCAAAACAAGTCTCGGAGAAGGGGGTTTTAGATTGTTACCTCAAGGGCCTCTAAAAACTCTTCAAGATCTGATTCTTGATCTCCAACTTTTCCCTCCTCCAATGGGATCCCTCTCCCGGCCTCATCTCCCCAGGAAGACTCTTCTGATTCTTCTGGCAGAGGGAAGCACTCTCTCAAATAAGCGACCAACAACAACGGGGGAGTAGTGCGATCTAGAAACACCTTGAATTGATATGTCATTGGATGAGGATCACCCCAGGAGTGCATGATTTCCTCCATCTCAGTCATATATTGTTCTCCTTTAGATTGGGACACTGCAAAGCTAGCCCTAACGGGGCCTATTCTCAGAAAATCCATCCCGAGACGGTTCAGGTGCTTCCATAAATCAGTGGGGCCAAGGAATTTCCTGTCGACATCCCAAATGTCCCAAGACTCTGGGAATACATCTTTCTCCAGCATTTCAATATAGCGCATATTCTTCCCTAGAACTTGGGTGGGTATCCTACGGAATCCTCTCGGCGGTCTCCCCTCTGGATAACTCAACTCTTCTAGAATCATCGGGTTGGCTGTTGTGGCCGGATCCGCTACCATTGCTTCCCCCTCAACTGGTATGGGCCTCGCTGCCATGGTGGTCCCACCACCACGGGATGCCCTTACTGCCTTCCATCCTCGGCCCCGAGGTTGGGGAAGCTCACCATCACTGACTCGAATGGTTGGCTTCTTTTGCATCTCCCCCGAGCAGGGTGCCTCCCAACTCTGGGCATATTCCTTTACCAGCCCGAGGACGGAGGTCGGCGGAGGAAAATTGTTCCACATTTTCCCATCCTCCCACATGAACATGAGCCACATATACCTCATCACGCATGGGTGTTCTTTAGATTGCACCTCCAGATAGACCTATGGGGTCAGTCACTGCATACACCGGAATTTCCTTGAAAACTGGTGTGGGGTATATGGCTCACAGAGGGGATCACGGTCCACCCTCGCCATTAGGAATCCACCTCAAAAGGCCAGGAGATAAGCCTGTTTCTCTTCCACCCCCCGTTCTTCATCAATAAATACCACTGTCAGCAACGAAAACAGGTGTAAATTGAATTGCTCCACCCTCCACACCCGGTTCAGAACCGATGGTGCAGTCTGCTTGGCTGGAAAGCTCCCCATGGAATTCAGGATCGATGGGAAGAAGTTAGAGCCCGAAGTAGATATAGGGTTCGGGTATTCATAAACCCCCTTGATATGTGCTACCATCCACCCATATAGGAGGTAGAATTGCCCACATACTCTTTGCGGCCTTTTCCCCTCACTGATATGCCACAACACCTTATACAGAAGGCGAGCATCTGGATTCCTAGATTGACCCGCCCTCTTGTTGCCAATGTGGATGCCATGATAAATGTTCTAGGGAATACTCCCATGTTAATATCCCTCACTGGCATGATCCAACCACAGATAAGAGTCACGATGAATGCTGCTAGCCTGAATATTGGTTGTTGCTCAGTGATGATGCTGAATCCCCAAGTTTTCCATCGGCTGTTCTCCAAAATCCACCAATACTAGTTCTCCTTACTCCGATCCCCCTTAGGGTAGGTCTGAGGCCTCACTGGAAACTGTCTATTTTCCAGGAAGTTTAATAATTGTTTTAACCACTACCTGAAGTGGACATCCCTTACTACTTCCTTGTCCTCCCCAGGCACAATATTCATCAGCACCATTGCCAGCCATGAAATTTTCTCTAGATACTCCCATGCACTCATGATGGGGAGGAATTCGTCGTACATCGCCCCCATTATTAGGACCCCCGAGATCTGGTGAACATCCCACAAGCTGATACTGACCTCTCCATGGTGTAAGTGGAAGGTATTGGTCCTTGATGACCATCTGCTCAACAGATCTGGAATCAGCTATTTCGGTTGATATATGTGGAATTTGGAGGCCTAGGCCACCTCATACAAACCCACTCTCCTCATCTCATCCCTAAACTCCTCGCACGAGGCACCTACCCAATAGGCCCAGGCCTAATCATCTGTGAAGTTGCCACCCTAGCGTAGGTCGCATTCCTCAGACCACCCCTTCCTCGGGTTCCCCAATACTACCTTCAAAATAATTTGGTATAGAGGGGGATACATCTCCAGCAATAATTCCTTCTCGTTGACATTATTCAGGTGGTTGTATAAGTAATCCGCATTGACGGGTGTGAAATCCTCCCAGGCATGGCCATCAGCTACCCTGAACCATCGGTACTAGCATGGCGTGCTCCTGAACTAGTAAGTTGGTTCGTCTTGACTTCCTTTTGGGATGAATACGTCATCCCTATGCCTGAAGCCATACAAAGGCAACCTATTACACATTTCTTAGTTCTTATGGATCTCCGAAAGTAGCTGCACTAGCGAATCATGGTCGGAGTGGCTCTGTACCAATTCCCCCAGAACCAGACTATTCGCCATCTCATCCCTCTAGGGGGCATTCGCAAGGACCCCCCGGGCTGCTTCTTGAAGAGCCATTCAGTTTTAAAATTTGGGAGCTTTTCGAGTTAGTTTGCGAAGCTAGTTCGCAGATGACGTTCACGGAGAACATTCACGAAACCTGTTCATGGAGCCTTGCCTCTTCCTTCAAACATAGAGTCACAAAGCATTGAGATGTGAAGTCAAAGACTTGCAGAAGTGTCGTGAAGCAGAAGGCCTGATTCGCAGAGAGCAATCACAGAGTACGTGGAGCTTTGAGAATCGAGATCACTAAAGTCCAAAATCACAGAGAGGAAAAAAAGAGAGTTTAGGTCCCCTATTTATAGGTGAGGTACCCCCGGATCTTTGCGCCACATCTCAGCCGAAGCAAGATTCGTGGCGCGTCTGCCCGGAGCTTCGCTTTCCAACTTGTCGACCCCTCTTCGCGAGATCGCTTCACGAACGACTGAGGATTTTGGTGATCTACCATCAGACATCGACCATTTATTTCTCTATGGATCCAAGTATAAGGGGGAATTTGTTGATACCAAAATGTGGGGAGTAGAAGAAGACACAGACCCAAAGACTACCTCACGAAGCCCCTTCACGGAGTCCCATTTGACATTCGTGACCCACCACGGAGCAAGGAGGTGGGACGCTCCGCAAACCCATTTGACGTTCGCGACCCCCTGCGGAGTGAGGAGGCGGGCTGCTCCGTGAATGCATTTGATGTTTACGACGTGCCACAGAGCGAGGAGGTGGGCCGCTCCACGAACGCATTTGACGTTCATGACCCGCCATGGAGTGAAAACATTCCTCTTCACACCGAGCGCACGCTACTTCGCAGCGCCTCTCCCCTATAAATATCGACCTTCCCCCAAGTCCAGTAGGCAGAAAATCCGGCCTTTCAACTTCCTAGATCCTGAATCGCGAAGCACCTTATGCTCTGCGAACCATGAGTTGTGCGAAGCATAAACGCTCTGTGACGACCCGGGTCCCCTTGTGGTACTTCTGCTCTGCGAAGTGCCTCCCCTTTGCCTTGTTTTAACCCCCTCTTCTGAGAGGGATGCCTTTCGCGGAGCCTAAGGGCCTCTGTGAAGGAAGGGGATCCCCAAGGGGACCCGGGTCGTCATAGAGCGTTTATGCTTCGCAAAACACCCTTAATGTACACATGATCTACATGCCAAGGTAGGGTCACTGTACTTTGCGAAGAACATCGCTTCATGATACCTTGCTTCATGAGGCACCTTTTCTCTGCAAGGTAGTGCTCCTATATTCCCCTTACACTTCATGAAGCACCTTCAATATGCACCTTTTCCCTATGCTTAGGTTGAGGTGCTCCACTTCGCGAAGCACACCCCTTCGCAAGTACCCTCCGACATGCGGAGCAGTAGAGCCTCACAAGGCCCCTGCCTATGAATCCATATGCTTTTCAATTCCTCTCCCCATGCAATCCTCAAGGTTTGAACGATGTGATTTCAAAGTCCCATGGACAATATTTCCCGTCACGTTGCTTCGGCTCATGATTATTCGCATTGGCACACTAATGGATATTGCTTCTTCGCATAGTCATGCTAACGTGACCCCCCCCCCCCAGTGGTTCACTCCATAACACCCCCTCTCCACAGCGTTTCCTATCCCCTCTCTTCACCAAGGAGAAGAGGGTACCGGTTATGTAAGTCATAGGGGTGTGGAGCAAACCCACCTCGTCCTAGATACAGGACGTTAAACTGCTAATCACTATCATCCTCAGCATATGACGTTAAATTGTGACCTCACCCTATTCCTTGCATGCGGGGTGACCCCACATTAGATATTATCCACACCCATTGGTCTCCACGAGGATGAGATATTCCCCCACAGGTGATGATATCCTCCTTATCGGAGTGGTGTTTGTCCATGGGGAAAGGGAAACCATCATGGTGTAATCCCCCTAGCTTTCTTGCAGGAGGCAGCGTCCCTGCTCCTCTTTTCTTCTTTGGTCCCAAGGACCAGGGGGAATGGACACCAGACCCCTCATTTATTCGATGCCAAATCCCTCTCCCGCTGGGCTTTGTCGCCACCAGGCCTCCATCCCGGAGTAAGTCCCAACCTCTTCAGGCCGCTAACTACATGTAATCCCCACTGTACTTCTCACAGATGCACCTTTCACGACGTGATCTCCAAATCTATTCTGCCTCTTGTTTCTCACACCGAGCATGACTCACGTGGTCTTAGAGCAATAATCGACCATGAAATCCTCTCTGGGTAGCCTAGAGTGTAATCCCCACACCCAACTTGAACTACTTGGACTTTGATCCTTGCCAAGGCAGGGTAAGTAAGAAGCCTCCCTGAGGTTCAAGCTCACCACACTGGTCTTTCCGACAATCTTCATGTCAGTTCACCAACACCTTGGGTATCCTAGAGCATAATCCCCACACCCATTATGAATTACAAGGACTTTGATCCTTGCTAAGGCATGGTATGTTGAAAGTCGCCCTGAGGTTCAAGACCAACACCCATTGGTCACGACCACTTTCACGTCGGTGCACCAATGCCCCCATTCTGAACTACGTGGTCTTTGATCCTTGATAAGGCAAGGTACGTAGGAAGCCTCCATGAGGTTCAATCCCACCATCCATTGGTCATCTCGACCCCCTTCACATTAGTTCACCAACACCTTCGGTCGCCTCAGAGCATAAGCCCCAAATTCCACCCACCTGAACTATGAGGTCTTTGATCCTTTCCAAGGCAAGGTACGTAGGAGGCCTCTCTAAGGCTCAAGCTCAACAACCATTGGACCCTAGGTCCCCCTTTTACGTCGGTTCGCCCTTGTCCCGCATGATGTTAAAATGTGGACTTCATTCAGCAATAATTCGTTGTCACTTCATCCAGTAGTAAGCCTTTGCCATTCTATCCAGCGGTAATCCATTGTGACCTCAATCAGCGGCAATCCATTGAAACCCCATCCAGTGGTAAGCCATTAACACCTTATCCAGTGGTAATCTGTTGCGATCTCATCTAACAGTAAGCCATTGAAAACCATAATCGGTGGTAAGTTGTCATCAGATGAACTATGTGGACTTTAATTCCCTTCCACGAGGATACGTAGGAAGCCTCTTCAAGGATCAAGCCCAAAACCATCTCCACCCTCATGAAAGTTCCATCCCATTCACCGTACAGAACCTTTCATCTTCCATCCTGATTCTTACCCGAGCCGCCACATCCCGGTGGGATCATGCCACCCCATTCCCCATTCCATTTAACAGTAATTGAAAATTCAATCATACGTCGACCCCAATATCGGTGTTCCCTCAAGGGGTTTCCCCCATATGATCCACTCTAGTCATTGTTCTGATCAGCCCGACCCGTCTCTGCTGGACGTTAAACTTGCGGCATACCCCGTGTTAAACATGGGAAGCTGAGAAAAAACTCAGATACATGCCCATGGCATAGGATTCCCCGTGTCCAACGTGGGATGCCTCAGGCTTCCATGCCCTCGATAACCTCCATAATAAGGGACAGAATACAAACGCGCTAGTGTACCATCGTCCAGACATTCCATTGATTCCCAACGTGACTACTCCCCTGACTGAAGGTTGTTTCCCTGACTAGACCCCTTGGAATTTCCCAAAAAAAGCAGTGTAATTAACTGGTGTCCATGAATATATGGCGCTAGGAAGAGTTTCATGAACAATGTATTAAATCTATAAGGGAGACCCGGACTAGGTAACTAGTTTTGAGGAGGAATCCATGGAAGGAAGAACTGACATCCCATCATCCTGTTTCGATCAAGGAGAAAATGTCCCTGAACAAGGAATGGATTTTTTCCACCTTTGGAAAGTAGTAATTTTGGGCCAAAACCACACATCCTCCATAGACGGATGCGCGCTCCCTGACGAAAGCATCGGAAATAGGTTTCTAAGTGGTTTTCTTTATGAAAATATTGGTTTCTTTGATTATGGTTGTGTTGTAAAAAGGTATATTGAGTTATATTTGGTATTTCATTTGGGTAGGTATGGTTTGATAATGTGTATAAAGGTAACGATATCCTAAGTGCTACTAGATAAACCCTTTCGGGAGGGATATTTCAATTAAATGTTGTGATGTCTAGTTGAGGTGACATTTTTCAATAGTGTAGGGATATTTCATGACCTTGTTGTATGAGTCCTTAAGGGGTTATAGTGGATATTTGAAAAGTGTAAATCTTAGGTAATTTGGATGTGGGATTGTGTGTGATTTATAGATCCAAGAATGATTATTTGGAGGATTTTATTTTTTGGTTTTCCCTATAGTGTAGAAGAAATATTTCTTCAAGGATACCTTTTTGTGAATTAGTGTGATTATTCCATGGGGGATGTGGGGCCTAAGGGATGAAGGATATATTGTAACCTTTTAAAGGAATAATTTTAATCCAACTAGATGGGTGATTTATGAGTAATTATTAGAAATATTTTGGGTTATAATATCAGTGTGATTCTCATACATGTGACCTCCATGGGTAGATGATCTTAAGGAATAATAAAAGTGCTTAAAAAGATAAAATATGGATTAGGGACAAGGTGATTTAGTATGTGATTAGGTGAATTATCCTTGATATATGGGTTTCCTTATAGAGAGTAAGAATGGGTGAATAATATATATTGTTGAGATAACATACAAGAGATGTGTGGTTAAATAGTGTGAATAAATAGGTCAATTTACTTGTGTAATTATGAGATGAGGATACAGATAATGATTACATGGAATATGTAACTTATATGATGGTTATGACTGATTAATAGTTAGGAATGTGAACACAAATTTTTTTGGGTGTGCATCATGGAAGAATACATTGAGATAGATAATAGGGTCATGTTAGAGCCTATGACACTTTGGAAATAGAATTTGATATCGGATGGAATTAGGCATAGAGAATTTTGAAAAAAAATTCTTGCATAATCTATCACTGGGGAAGACAAGAGACTTTCTTTTATTATGACATAAGTAGAAAATATGATAGAATGGAAAAAATATTATTCTTCAAATAGTGATCTTAGTTAAGTTTCAACAACTTAGGTAAGCATGGGAGGCATGACAGTTGGAATGTAAAGATGATTATCATGGTAAGATATTTTTTTTATAATTGATAGGATCCTCTACTTGAAAAGATGGTTGAGAGTTTTTTTTTTCAATTTTAGTGAACTTGAGGAATGATCATGCACAAGTAGTGATAATGGTATGGAAATACTTCAATAAAGTTATAAGATACCATAGTTGGATAAAAATGGGAATAATTGGATATTCCCACTAGTATTTTAGTCTTTATTTCAATGAGAGTTTGAGTTTCTCTAGGAATGGTCTGATATAGATTTGAATCGAACCCTAAGGTATGGTCAATGAGATTGGAAAAATATATATGAGATGTTGAACAATATCTAAGGGATTAGTTTAATTTTATATGCACTATGATTCTCAAATAGCTAGTTGAAATGATTAGATTTATATTTAATAATAAACAACGGTTAGATCGTGTAATAGTTGAGAAACACTTTGGCATATTGATGGTTCACATAGCTTAGAGCAGGCATTGAGTAATTGTGATGGTTTCTTTACTATAATGGGTTTGACATAATCTAATACTAATGAATTTTTAGTGGAATGTTATGGAATGGTAGAAAGGGGTTCCTGTTTCACATGGAACTAGGTAGAATTAGTGGATGTGGGATGTATTTGTTTGGGCTTAGGGTTCATGGTGGAATATTATATAGGAAGTGGTATTTCACTCTTGTAGAATGTTATGTTTTGTGTAGTCTCTTGATCAAGGCTTGTATAGTGGTTTTATTGGGCTCTAAGGAGGTTTATCCATTGATAGGGAAGAAAGGTCATGATGAAATCTAGAGAGGGTGGAATTTCTTGTTAAAGTACCTAGGAAACCCAATAGTGGGGATCACACCATTAGATGTTTATGGTGATGGCCCTAAGATGTGTAACTTGGTAATGTAGGTTAGAAGTGACATGTATGTAAGAAATGAAACTAATTTAGTTTTATGTTTTTCATTGATGTTGAGGTTGTTATGGTTGGTGTCCTGAGAACCAATTGTTTTATACTTTGATTACATGAATGTTCACTTATTATATATTGTTCATTGTTCTGCATGACTATAATATAATAATGACCTGGAATATTTTTTGCATTAATAAGGTCATGGAAGATCCCCGCTATGATGAGAACCTTGAAATTCTATAACAATATTATTAAATAAAGTTCTACGGTTGGATGACATACTATGATAAGACACATAGTATACAGACAGTCATGTGTGAGTACTCATAAGAAGACGAGACTCTCTCATGGAGTTCACACTTAGTAATCTCCAAGATGGGAGATTATGAGAACATACCCTCCAGTATTAATTATGCATGCTTTGGTGTCATCGTACATTGCTATATACGAGTGTATGTAATGGTCCTTAGACTGGAAGATTATCATTAACTCATGTCATGACTCGCACACTTAGATTTATTGATGAAAATCATCACGAAGACAGTTGGCGGGAAGTAGGGTATGTTGGGTGAATCATGAATAACATGTTGTTAATGGATAAGTCGAGGAAGTATTTGTCCATTCCATATTTATGGAAGTAGATATCTTGAGCCCTTTGATAGAAATAAAATTGTCGCCCAAATTCCATGTCCATGGTGTAACGACAAGTTTATTTCTGGATGTCAAAGAATGACAGATCAAGCACATAGGTTTATGAAACTGCCATGAAACCCGCTTGATGAGATATTGAGACAAAGGGATTAAATTACACAAGAATCATTCATATGACGTGACACGTCAATGTGGCATCAACTTCTTTCTCTTGGGTGTCTTGACCCGTTTCTAGACAGTAATCTTGGACTTTAGGCAAGCCCGCCTAATGCCAACGAGAAAGAGGCATAGAGGGTCACACACTAAGTGTATCCAAGTATCTCAAGTAGAATAAAGATTATTCTCGTACGTGGTTTAATAATTATTAAAGGAATCCTAAATATTTTTAATGATGGAGGAAGAATAAAATTAAAACAAGATATACATGCCATGTATTAATGATTACACGCCGTGTAGTTTTCATTTTGGAAAGGAAATGAAAAAAAAGTACACGCCGTGTATTAATAATTACAGGCCATGTAGTTTTATGAAAAACAAGTACACGCCTTGTATTAATGATTACACGCCGTGTAGTTTTTTCAGTCGGGATTTTGAGGATAAAATATTGTTTTATGAAATTATATTTATTATAATCTGTGTGGGCGCATGTCAAGGAATTAATGATTCGACATTGGGTTTTCAGTAAGAGTTAATGAAATAAATAAAATGTCTAACGCATTTATTTATTTTCATAACTCTATAATACATGTCAAGGAATTAATGATTCGACATAGGGGTTTTCAATAAGAGTTAATGAAATAAATAAAATGTGTAACATGTTTATTTATTGTCATAACTCTATAACCTCAAACCCGATTATAAATATCCTCACAACCCCAACACTTTTCCTAAGAATTGTTGTGCACAACAATTCTAGAGAATTCTTTCAAGGACGAAAGAACTCCTTCCTCCAAGAACACTCTCAAGACTGAGAGAGATCTACCTTCATCAGATCAAGGTGATCTAAGGTGGAAAATGCAAGCAAAGACTTATCTATTCTAGCACCCAGAGATTCCTTTGGCGACTTCTAGAGATATGTGGTGCACGTGTGGATCACCACTAGAGGAAGTCTAAACTTGGCTTCTGCGACGCAATGACGAATCACATCAGAACGTGGTCATAAATATCAATGAATAAAGAAGGCCATAAAAGGTACTTCTTGTCAATTAATTAAATTAATTATAATCAATGTGTGATGATCATCATTTGTGGTTCCGAGACTATTGTTCTTCTTTTTAAATTTCTGTGATTCGATCCATGAATTCTGGAAATTATCATCGTATTGATGCCAGATTTATCATTACTAATGACAAAAATCCAAGTGGGCACATACACCCACGAGCTTCCTCTATGACCGTAACCTTCAATTGGTATCATAGGAGGTTACAACGTTTATTATAGTTATTTAATTTTCATTGATAATTTATGCATTTATATTTGATTCAATTCTAGATAAATCATTCTATAAAATTGAATGAACAAGATCTATTCTTCCTCCTTCATTTCTTGATTCACATCATAGAAATAATATTTTAATTTTGATTTTGATTAAATTAAAAATGAGGAACTCATCCATAGGATCCACTCTTTCTGTCTGTACAACAGAAGAATACACAGCGTATAGTGAAAACTACACGTCGTGTACTTAGGTTCAACGAACCGGTACTGGTCTGCCAAACCACGCTATGTGAATTGATAATTCCTAAGTATTTATTACACCATGTTGAACAAAAATGAATGGTGTGTGGAAACTGGAATACATGGCGTGTATGTTTAATCAATATATCTTGTAGTCTGATCCAGCCTAGGTGAAACCGTGTACAAGGAGAATCCTTGTACCGCGTACACGGGATTGACAAGATGGTAACCGCGTAACAAGAAAGTACACGTCATCTTAGATTAATCTACACGCCATGTACTCCAAAATTTCCAAAGTAGAGAAAACACGCCAAAGCCCCTGGCGTGTACTTTAGATAAAGGGTGAAAACAAATACACATCGTGTAATATAGCCTACACGTCTTGTAATTTCCAGAAATGGAATTTCACTAGGTTTCCTTCAAATTATAAAGACTCGTACAAGGTATATGGATGAGAAGAATCTCAAGGATAAAGAATTGATTAATTATAAGATCATAATTAATTGAATTCAAGTGTGACTTATCTTAAATAATAGAATGATTAAAATAATTTGAATACTAAATATGTGTAAATGTCATTGCATGCTATGTATGATCATGAGCTAGACCAAAGACCCTTTGTATGTGTATGGTTTCATTTAAATTTAAATTTATTTAAATTCGTTGGCCTGTGATCCTTCTTCCAATAAAATGTAGGGCATGCGTGCCCATGGTTTCTTTAATGTAAACCCCATGTAATGGAGGATCTCCCAATCTAGAGGAGACAGTTCAAAACCCGAAGCTGAGGCAAAAGCAACCCAAGAAGATATAAAGGTGGACAGGTGGGATCTAAAAAACATGAACCATCGGTTTAAGGTGTTTTTCCCTAGTTCAGGTTTAGCTTATCAAAACCGCTAGATAAGTTAACCAATGGAATCTCATGATCATTCCATATTATTTTATTTTTGTATGATTGCATGGTTTATTTATTATGTATGTGTTGTCTCGATCACATAATTACTGAAATAAACAAGCATGCAAAGATGGAATAAAATAAAAACCAGACTATGCGCAAACATTATCAGAACATGGTTAATCACTTAAGCAAGCATCACTTAATATTAACAAGCATGTGATAATTCAAAACTACGCACAAAGAATAAAATACCTAAAATACCTTATTAAGTCATACCAAGCCTTTCATTACTTTATTAAGGTCAAGACTCAATAAAACAATGTGTTTGAACAACCCTTGTTGGGACACTTACTTTTATTAAGTAAGATCTTATTAAAGTTTCGGGCAGGCTTAAACATTTTACATCAAGAGGAGTATCCCTTTCTAGACTTTTTGTAAAATGGAGGCAAGTGTTGAAAAAATCCAAGTTAGGATTTTAGGATTTGAGAGTCCACTCAATAGACCAAGGAACTATAACCTTACAGTTGGCACATACCTTTCTACCTAAATACCTTCTAATAGCTTGACCAACCCTTGTTGGGGTTGTGTGAAGGGGAATATGGATCCTTACCAATAGAATGTCAAAGAAACTGTAAATTCCGAGTTCAATGTTGAGGTCCATTGGGACATGATAAAATAGTGGGATACTTAATAAAATTTATTATTTCTCATAAAATGTAATCAAGAAAGTACTAATAAATCTGCTCTTTTAATTTGTAGAATCAATATGACAAACTCATCAACCACATTTTCTCTGTGATCAATTCTGTATAAAGACAATATCCTCACTGGTAGTAACTTTCAAGAATGGTTTAGGAGACTTTGGGTTATCCTACACCATGAACGAAAGTTTTACATGCTGGAGTCCTCACTTCTTGATTCGCCTACCCAAGGGGCAAGTGATGAAAATTTCCTGGTCTATGATCAACATTTGAGCGATGCACTCGACATTAAATGTTTGATGTTGTCATCAATATCTAGTGAGATCATGAAGTCTCATAAACACATGGATTCCTACAACATGCTCAAGCACCTCCGTGGTCTATACCAGGAGAGAGAAAGACATGGAAGGTTTGAGATATCCAAGGCTCTATTTTAGAGCAAGCTTGGAGAGGGTTCCCCAGCTAGGCCTCATGTATTCAAGCTCATTGGCAAAATTGAGCACTTTGAGGTTCTAGGGTTTAAACTCCCCGAAGAACTGGGTACCGATATCATTCTTGCATCACTCCCCTAGATCTTCTCTAACTTTGTTGTAAATTTCAACATGAACAACATTGAGAATTCTCTATCTGATCATCTTATCCTTATTCGCCAAGTGTTCAATGATATGAAGTGTGAAAAGACTTATGACATTATGGTGAATAAAATTAAAGGGAATGTGAAGAGATTTAAGCCCAAGGATTCTTCAATGCCTTCCAAGAAAAGGAAGATCAAAGGGGAGGCAAGAGAATAGGAGGTTGTTTGTTTCACATGTGGCAAGAAGGGCCACTGGAAGAAAAATTGCACCTAGCCAAGGAAGCAAGGGGAAGCTTTAGGTGCGTTTGTTATCAAATGCAACCTATTTGTTTCTACTAATTGGTTATTAGATACTTCTTGTGGTGCTCACATATATATCCAAATACAAGAACCAAGTAGATTCAGAAAGATTGATCAAGGTGTGGTAGATCTGCGAGCAGCCAACGGAACCAGACTCACTGCTATAGCTATTGGAGAATACCACCTCACATTTCCTACTAGGATGGTCTTGGTATTAAAAGGATGTTATTATGTACCCTCTATAACCAAAAAATTTATTTCAGTATCCAAATTAGATATTTATGGATTCATCTTTAAATTTGGAAATGATTGTTTCTAATTTTATAAATATAGCATTTGTTTGGTAGGGAACATTTATATAACGACCTTTATGTGTTAGAATACATAAAACAAGTAATTGCAATCGATGACAATGTTAATTCACATGAATCATACCACACCCAACTTTGGCATCACCATCTAGGTCATGTCAATGAGAAACTTTTGATAAAATTACATCAAGATGGGTTTTTAGATTCTTTCGAACTAAAACCACTTACTGTATGTCATGCGTGTCTACAAGGCAAAATGACCAAAGCCCCATTTAGTGGGAAAGGTGAAAGGGATAAAGAGATTATAGAATTAGTTCACACAAATGTGTGTGGACCATTTCCAGTTGAAGAAAGGGGTGGGTTCTTGTACTTCATAACCTTTAATGATGATTTTAGTAGATATGGATATATTTACTTAATGAGGTATAAGTCAGATTCTTTTGATTGGTTCAAAGAATACAAGAATGAATTTGAGAAACATCTTTTTAAGAATATTAATAAAATCCACTCAGATAGAGGAGGAGAATATCTTAATCATGACTTCATTGATTTCTTATGGGAGTTTTTGATTCTGTCTCAACTCACTCCTCTTTACACGCCTCAGTGGAATGGTGTAAGTGAAAGGAGGAACCGCAACCTGTTGGACATGGTGAGATCAATGATGAGCCATGCGAGTATTCCATTATCCTTTTGGGGATATGCATTACAAACAACATCACACATACTAAACCAAGTACCAACTAAATCGATAAATTTTATTCCATACGAGTTATGGAGTGGACTCAAAGTCATGTTATCAAATTTACACGTGTGGGGTAGCGAAGCATTTGTTAAGGCCTCTGCATATAACAAGATTTCACCCCAAGGCATGAAGTGTACCTTTATAGGATATCCCAAAGAAACAAGGAGATATTACCTACACAACCCCTCGGATAAAAAGATTACAGTGGCAAGACACACCATATTCCTTTAGAGGGAGCACATCTACAAAAGAGATAGTGGGATCAAGATAGACTTCAATGAATTCAAGACTCAAGATACACAATAGTTGGTACAATAATAGATTCCACAAAGCCCCATGGAAGAAAAATCTATTCTGGAGAAACAAGAACTGTGTAGGAGCACGAGAGAGGTGAGAGAACCAGAACGATATGGTTTTCTTGTCACTAAGGATGGTGACTCATTATTGGTTGACAATGATGATCCTCTTACCTATAAGGAAGCAGTTGAAGGCACAGATGCTTCCAAGTGGCAAGAATCCATGAATTCTAAAATGGATTCCATGTACCAAAACCAAGTCTAGATTTTGGTAGATCCTCCAGTTGATGTAAATCCTGTTGGTAATAAATGGGTATTCAAGAAGAAACTAGACATGGAGGGACAATTTAGCACCTATAAGTAACGACTGGTTGCAAAATATTTTAGACATCATCAAGGAATTAACTATGATGAAACCTTTTCACTGGTTATGATATTGAAATCCCTTAGAATCTTATTGTCCATTACCTCTTACCATGACTATGAAATTTGTCAAATGGATATCAGAACAACATTCCTTAATGGGAACCTCCAGGAATATGTCTACATGACACAACCTGAAGGGTTTGTGACTCCAAAGGATTCCAACAAGGTATGCAAGTTGGATAAATCCATTTATGGATTAAATAAAGCATCAAGGTCATGGAACATTTGTTTTGATCAAGACATTATGTAATTTAGATTTATTAAGAATGAATGTGATCCTTGTGTCTACAAAATGTTTAGTCTAAGTGCAGTCGTTTTCTTAATAGTATATGTCGATGAAGTATTACTAATTGGAAACGAAGTACCTGTCTTACAGTTAGTTGAGGCATGGTTAGATAAATGCTTCTCTATAAAATACTTGGGTGAGGCAACATATATTCTTGGGATCAAGATCCATCATGATAGATCAAAGATAATATTGGGCCTGAGTCCAAGTACATACATTAACAAGATACTGAGGAGGTTCAGTATAGAACAGTCCAAGAGGGGATTGTTTCCAGTGTCACATGGCATTCATATTTCCAAGAAAATGTGTCCTAAAACACACGAGGAAAGAAAGAAAATGTCAATTATCCCTTATGCATCCTCGATTGGGTTAGTCATGTATGTTATGCTATGTACAGGGCTAGATGTTGCTTACGCATTAAGTGTAGTGGGCAGATATCAAGATGATCCAAGTGACCGCCATTGGATGGCAGTCAAGACTATCCTTAAGTATCTAAGTCTTACTGAGGATATGTTTCTAGTTTATGGAGGAGATGAGGAACTAGTAATTAGAGGACATGTAGATGATAGTTTCCAGACTGATCAAGATGACATGAAGTCGCAGACTGGATACATCTTTAGTTTGAATGGAGGTACAGTGAGCTGGAAGAGCTCAAAGCAAGGTATGGTTGCAGATTCTACAGTAGAGTCCGGGTATATCGTAGCTTCTAAGGTAGCTAAAGAAGTAGTATGGATGCAAAGTTCCATCCAAGAGATGGATGTAGTACCTAGTAGTAAAGATCCTATCACACTCTATTGTGATAATACTGCAGTGGTGGCACTTGCAAAATAGCCAAGGTGGACAAAGCACATACTTCAGAAGTATCAAATCTTGAGGTATTTTTCTTAAATAGGTGAAGTTGTAGTGAGAAGTATTTCCATGGAAGACAATGTGAAAGACCCCTTGACTAAAGCTTTGACCCAGTAGAAACATGATCATCATGTGAGGTCTAGCGGACTAAAAGTCGTAG
Organism: Viscum album; assembly: GCA_963277665.1. Classification (NCBI taxonomy): domain Eukaryota; kingdom Viridiplantae; phylum Streptophyta; class Magnoliopsida; order Santalales; family Viscaceae; genus Viscum; species Viscum album. The sequence continues at coordinate 169,277,930 of OY728119.1, read as the reverse complement.
GCAGTTGGCTCCAGTCCAAGTGGTATTTTGTTATGGTTGGTGTCCTGAGAACCAACTATTTTGTACTTTGATTACATGAATGTACACTTATAATATATTGTTCATTTTCCTGCATGACTATAATATAATAATGTCCTGAAATATTTATTACATTAATAAGGTCATGGAAGATCCATGCTATGATGAGAAACTTGAAATGCTATAATAATATTCTTAAATAAAGTTCTATGGTTGGATGAAAAAAATATGAAAGGACACTTAGTATACAAACTGTCATGTGCGAGTACTTGTAAGAAGATGAGACTCTCTCTCATGGAGTTCACACTTCGTAATCTCCAAGATGGGAGATTATGAGAACAGACCCTCCAGTAGTAATTCTGCATGCTTTGGTGTTATCGGACATTGCTATCTATGATCGTGTGTAATGGTTCTTAGACTAGAAGATTATCATTAACTCATGTCATGACTCGCACACTTAGATTTACTGACAAAAACTATCATGAAGACAGTTGGTGGGAAGTAGGGTACGTCGGGTGCATCACAATTGACATGTTGTTAATGGATAAGTCGATGAAGGATTTGTCCCTTCCATATTTATGGAAGTAGATATCTCAGGACCTTTTATTTAAATAAAACTATCACCCAAATTCCATGGCCATGGTGTAACGATGAGTTTATTTCTGGAAGTCAAAGAATGACAGATCAAGCACATAGGTTTATGACACTGCCATGAAACATGCATGATGAGATATTGAGACAGAGGGATTAAATTACACAATAAACATTTGTATGATGTGACACATCAATGTGGAGTCAACTTCTTTCTCTTGGGTGCCTTAACCCGTTTCTAGATAGTAATCTTGGACTTTAGGCAAGCTTTCCTAATGCCAATGAGAAAGAGGCCTATAGGGTCACACACTAAGTGTATACAAGTATCTCAAGTAGAATAAATATTATTCTCATAAGTGGTTTAATAATTATTCAAGGAATCCTAAATCATTTTAATGATGGAGGAATAATAAAATAAAAACAAGACATACACGTCGTGTATTAATGATTACACTCTGTGTAGTTTTCATTTCGGAAAGGAAATGAAAAACAAGTACACACCGTGTATTAATAATTACACGCTGTTTAGTTTTATGAAAAACAAGTACACACCGTGTATTAATGATTACATGCCGTGTAATTTTTCCAGTCGTGATTTTGAGGAGAAAATATTGTTTTATTAAATAATATTTATTATAATTAGTGTGGGTGTATGTTAAGGAATTAATGATTCGACATTGGGTTTTCAGTAAGAGTTAATGGAATAAATAAAACATGTAACATGTTTATTTATTGTCATAACTCTATAATGCATGTTAAGGAATTAATGATTCAATATGGGGGTTTTCAATAAGAGTTAATGAAATAAATAAAACATGTAACACATTTATTTATTTTCATAACTCTATAACCTCAAACCCAATTATAAATATCCTCACAACCCCAACAATTTTCCTAAGAATTTTTGTGCAAAACAATTCTGGAGAATTATTTGAAGGCCGAAAGAACTCCTTCCTCCAAGAACGCTCTCAAGACTGAGAGAGATCCACCTCCATCGGATTAAGGCAATCTAAGGCGGAAAATGCAAGCAAAGGCTTCTCCACGCTAGCACCTGGATATTCCTTTGACGACGTCCATAGATACGTGGTGCACGTGTGGATCATCTCTAGAGGAATTCTACACTTGGATTATATGACGCAATGACGAATAACATCAGAACATGATCAGAAATATAAACAAATAAAGAAATCCATAAAATTTACTTCTTGTAAATTAATTAAATTAATTATAATCAACCTGTAATGATCCTTGTTTCTGGTTCCAGGACTATTGTTCTTCTTTGTCTATTTCTGTGATTCAATCTGTGGATTCTGGAGTTTATATTCGTATTGATCCCAGATTAATCATTGCTAATGACAAAAGGCCAAGTGGGCACATACACCCATGAGCTTCCACTACGCCCGGAACCTTCAAAGGTTTGATTGGTCAGGATATGTTGGAAGAATAGAAATATCCAATAATGGGTAAGATATTATGTAAATCACTTAAGGATGGTGGGGAGACCTTAGATCGATAATTGAAACATGAAACATGATGAAGCACATCAATAAACATTTATATTTTATTTTCTCAATGTAATAGGAAGAGTGAAATATTATTTCCTATTATTATAGGGAAGTTCACACCACTATAAATGGAAATGTGAAAAATTATAAAATTTTAGTTGTATGACCAAGTATGAAATGGAATGTTGTAGCTACTGATTAGAAATAGATGTTGTACTAGAGAGAAATGGTAATGAAAATTATGCTTTACTAAAAGTTTGAAATAATTTTATATTCTAGAGTAGATATATGAATAAACCTCTATAATTTTGATGGGGGATTTAAAAAAATTATTTTAATATAATGTTTGATATATTTTGTGTGGATATGTTATACACCTCCATAGGTTCTCAGTTGGTATTCAATAAAGTTTAACACGGGTATGGGGGTCATGAAAAAATCTATTTCAAATGCAGATTCTTGAGAGAAGGTATTATAGAATGATATATTTTATTAATATGGGAACCTAGATAATTTTTGGATGCTCTTATAGAGATATGGTGATGGTCAATCTTGATCTAAAGGTAGGAAATATGGGAATGGTCTAATCCTTAAATTCGATAATTTATCAATGGAATTATGGATGAAGATCATGGACATGAGTCAGTTTATAGAATTCTTATGGTGACAGATTTGGGATAACTATTTTTGGTTTGGGTGTAGTTGGGTTTATAGAATTCCATGAAGGGATTATGGAATATTAGTAGATTTCTCTTGGTCTTAATTTCCCTTAGTCACATGAGGAGGATGGTCTACAGTGAAAGGTTTTTGGGGTTGATTATACATTACCTTTGGGTCATAATAGATGTGATAGTCTTTCAAGAGTGGTTTTGGATACCTCCTATAATTATTTTGGATTTGTATTATAGGAAAACCATGTGGGATAGTGTGAATTGCAACTGTTTAGGGTAGTTTTTATATGCACGAGCATAGTGATTCTCTATGATTGGATGGTTGTGACTGTGGAAAGGAATTATTCATGGTATAGAGTGCTTGTATAGTTGAAATTTTACCTCATATGGTTTTTTAAATCAATATGCACACTAGATTTTTTAGGGTGAAAAGCATGATAGTGTGGAGAGTTATTATACACATATTTTCAAAAGTGGATTAAAGAACTTGAATTTTCCTAGTTTTTTTAAGATTAAAAATGTTTTTGGGAGGTAATTTTCATGACTTGGGTTTTAGGATAAAAGGAAAAATTAAGGTTTAATCAGGTTAGATAATAATGTGAGGTGCATTTTAGGCCTTGGAAAGTGTTTTGGAGGTTATAGAAGTGGTTAAAGGTTTTTTGAGGAATAATGGGGGTATTTTTGTGGATTTTTATCCCTTTTATGGTAAATGAATAGTAATTGGTACCATAAAATGGGTGTTAAGAGATTTTAGAGGATACACGGTCTCCCAAGACCATGCATTAGGACTGTACAGACTTGAGGTTTGGGGGGTGGTGGCTATTGCATTGTCCCAACATGTTCATTGGGATCATGTAGCTTGGTCATATAACTGCATAAAAATTACCTCATTTTAAGTATGGTTTTTGTTATTCTAGTCACACTCTCTCCCTCACACATGGGTATCTCTGTTTGGGTTATTTTTTAGTTTATTATTTCCTTCAAATGTCCTCCCTCTTTGATATTGGTGTGATAAAAGTCTGGTTCTAAGGTAATTCAATTTAGATCACCTTCTATTCTTGTTCATGGATTTCTCTTGGTGGAGACACAAACTAGGTTGTGTTTAAGTGAGATTTAGTTTTTTTTTGTTGAGAAAATATGGGTATTTTATTTCTAGGAGTTTGATAAGGTTGGGGAGATTGTGGATATTGAGTATGGTGGCATGGATTTGTACAATAATCAGGTTATGATAGGTGGTTTATCTTACAATCTAGTTATATGAAATTATTGAGGCATGAATGTGACTTTTTTCATTAAATGGAACTTTGCGATTGATCCTTTCATGGTGAAGGTATTTTTCTGTGAAAAATCATTTTTTTGGTGAGTATGATTTTTTTGGGGAGGGGGGATGCATGTGGTGATTTTCCGACCGTGTGGGTGTTTTCAAAAAAATGGGTGTTTTAGAGAAAATGTTTTTATGATTGAATTGAGGCATAGAGTGTTTGGTTGTTTTATTATTATTATTTATTTTTTTATTGATAGTTTTATTTTTAAATGATTTCATTGAGTTTTTATTTGAAATATTGTGTTTTTTGATACTTTGTTGTTAAAAGTGGTGAAAAGGTGGAATTGAGTTGTTATTGTATTGATCTTATGATTTTATTTTGAATAGAGATTAGACATGAGTCAATAAACTACCACTTGAGTGTGGGTACCCCACTGGTAATGGAAAGAGGATGTGATGGAAACTCTCACTTGGATGTGGGGATATTAATAGTAATAAAAAATTGGGTTTTGGGGGTATTCGTTTATCTTGTGAGTAGGTGATACCCAATATTGGTTCGTACTCAGTGTCTAGGAATTCCTTAGGCTTAGTTGTTTTTGTGGGTACATGTTTGGGATTTATTCATTATGGTTATACTTTGAGTCTATTGTGATTCCTTGCAAGATTTTTTATTTGTTATGCTTATGTTGGTTATTTTGGATAATTATTTCATTGATTATGTATTTTTTATAAAATTTATTTTGTTAAATAATGTTTTATAAAAATAATTGAATATTATAGGATTTTTAATATACATTGGGTGCATGAGAAGTGTTGGGGAAATCATGTTGGGTCAAGTAGTTACCCATTATTATCCCACTCTAGTGGATGTGTATATTTTATACATGGAATACATTCTAAGAGTCATTTTCCCTTGGTTGTGATATCATAGAGGATTCAGTTGGGCTCCACTTAGGGATTTTCATAGTAAGACTTATCATATTATGTTGATATTCTATTTTTTCATGGATTGTGTATTTTTATAGCTTTATATTTGGTTTATTCATATCCTAGTTAGTTATATCAAATATGTACATAATTTATTCCATATTTTCTATAATACCTTGGCACGAGGAGTATGTTTTATATGAGTCTAAACTATTCATTAATAGTATTTTATAATCCCAAAACAATAATTCACAAACTTTAGTAATTTGGGGGATGCACCTAAGGCCAAGTAACACTCTGAATTGATCCATATGAGGTTGAGGGTAGATGAGTTAGGTTTAGATGTTAAAATTTTGAAGAATAATAATTTCAAGGTGATTAATACTTTGAATTTAAAATTAATTGAAAGATGTGGGAAGAATATTTTTATATAGGAAGAAAAAATAAGAAACATAATCAGTAAGAAGAAGAGAAGGGAAAAAACAAGGTAACTCATTGAATATCCAAGCTTATAAGATTGGGTTAATCCCAAACGGATTATAACTGAGATTATGTTTGAGAAGAATAATTTTCTATGAAAAGTAGTCAAGATTAGGAATATAAGTGCAATGAAACATAGATAACATCCTTTAATGGGGTTTCATTTTATTCTCATTTTTATTTGTAATAATGGCATGCATGCCATCAAACTCATCATTGTATCCCACTTGGAAAGTATTGATAAAAATAGTGGAATTGATTCTGGATTTGGATGAAGAATTAAATTTTTATAAATATAATAATCACAAAATAGTGAAGTAGTGATAGTTAGAAATATTAAAAATTATTGATATATACTATTTAGATATAGCCCAATGCTGGTAAACTGAGTAAAATATCAATAAATGTGCATCTTTTGTTTCTGCAGTTTGGTTGTGTAGCTGTGTGATTATTATGATAGGTACTAAGTTTCATTATAAATGAGAATAAAATATCTATTTGATATTGATATGAAAATAAATTTTATAACACCATAATTCAACCTCAGTTTGTATATCGGGGACTTGGGTTGCAACAAATTTTTATGTGCTCACGGTTATGAACCGGTTAACTTGTTTTCTAGGAATCATTAATTATTATTAGTGATAAGTAACTTTTTATTTTTCTACTAATGTGTCACATACTTTTATTGATGAATATAATTTTCATAAAATTCATGCAGGACTTGAATTAAATTTATAAAGAATCATTACTTCTCAAATTATGAGATTTGTTATTGGTTATATTAAAGGGAAGTGTAATGCTTTCCCCTAAATAGTTTACCATTTTCAATATGAATTTACTTAGGGTTTCATGGTTTTACCTCCTATAAGATAGGTTAAGTTTAATTTTTACTAGTACCAGGTACCAAGTTGATATCTATTCTTCTTTATCATATGGAACCAGTTAAAATTAAAGAGTTGAAAATCATCTTTGTTATTTATAATCAAAGTTCTTTATATAGAAAAGTATTTCACCATAGAGTTATCCTATGTTATTTACAAATAAATTATATGAAATATTGAGTGTTTTTTATAGATTATTGTAAGTTAAAATTAGTGGCTATAAAAACAATTATACACTAAGTCAAATATATTATTTATTTTATAAATTGAGGGGATATTATGGTTCTATAATATTGATCTATGATCAGGTTATCCTCATCTTAGGGTTTGGGAAGAATACATACCAAAATTATATGCAAGAGTTATTATGACCACTATAAATTTCTAGTGATGTCATTTTTTTGGACTAGTTCTTTTAATATTTCCATATATTTAATGGATAAGATTTTTTATCTTTATATTTATTCCATTGTATTCATTTTTATTAATGATATTTTAGGGTATTCTCTGTCATAATAGAATTAAATAGAACATTCAGTGATTATAGTGGAGTCATTGTGAGAGCACAAGAATTATGATAAGATTTCAAAATATCATTTTTAGATCATGGAAGTGGAATTTATGGGTTATATGGTATCAAATTTTTTAGTCTGATGGATATTATGAAGTTTATAAAAGTTATTACATTGAGTGTATATAGGAATGTTTTTGAGATTATTAGTTTCTTAGACTCATGGGATATTAACAATGTTTTATTTAAGACATATCTTAACTATTGGATTTAATAAAAACTCTAAATATGAAAGGGTATAATTTGCAATAGGATGACAAGTGTGTGGTATCTTTTTATGAGTTTAAGAATTGGCTCACATCAGCTCCAAATCTTATCTTATCTGAGTTAGGTAAGAGGTATGTATTTTATTATGATGCTTATAATGTGGGTTTTGTTTTATATTAATTAAATAATATTAGTTTATAGAATATGGTTCATGTAAAATTATACCACAATCGAATAATTACCTTACTCTGGATCTTTAATAGGAAGGTGTTGTGCATACACTTATGTAAAAGAGATATTACCAATTTGGTGATAAGTCTTTTGTCTATACTAATCATAATATATTGAAATATATTTTCTCACAATAAGATTTAAATACTAAATAATTAATTTGGTTTGAGTATCTCTAGTCATTGGATTTTGAGATAGTATATACTTTGAGAAAGGTAAATATAGTTTTTAATGATCTTAACAGGTGGTTCCAATTGGATACATTGTAAGAGTATAAAGAAGAATTTTATTTTAGGCATAAATTATCTAAATTACATCAACATATTACAAAGTAAGAAGTTTATATTATTCTTAACTTCCCTAATAATTATATCTTCCTTAGTGGATTAGATGAAATATAGTTAGAATTCATATTATCAGTGCCAAGTTATTCATGAAAGATTCTATTTTAGGGAGAAAATATCTAGGTGTACTTTTGATGATCGACATATCTTATATATCCACGAATAATTTATGGTTCTGGTAAACATGTGATAAGAATTTATGTTAGATCTACATAATTCACAGTAGGTTTTTCATCATGATTTTACTGAAATCTACCATTATTTCAATGTCAATTTTGGTGGTCGGTAGGAAGAGGGATATTTTTTTATTTTTTATAGATTTTTATCTTTTAGTTGGTAAAGATAGCACATCATAGGCATGATGGTACATTATAGCCACTTTATATTCCATTGTGAAAATGAGATATGGTTATTAAGTACTTAGTAATGGGTATTTAATGGTTATGCATAAGTAAATATAAAACATCACTAATAATGAATCATTTGATGAAAATATAACATTTCTTACTAATATAAAAGAAAATTAGAGTGGAAAATTTGGGTAATATATATGTTTTGTAGATATTTAGACATCATGGTGTTCCTGGAAATATTTTTCTTGGAATGGAATAAATATTTACTTCATGATTTTGGTAGGTAATTTAGTGGGGTTTGGGTTGTGAGCTTAAGTTGTGTATTGATTACTATCTATAGAAATAAAGTTAGTCTCTAAACAATTTTCAAGAATATATTTTTCATACTTCTAAATTTTAGTAGTTCTTGGGAGGATCATCATGCTTTGGTAAGGTTTCTTATAACAATATATACTAATAATATATGAAAAATGGATGCATTTTATGCTTTATATAGGATACCATGAAGATAATACTCATAATAGATGTAGGTTAGTTAAGAATATCAAATTGGATCTAGAATTTTGTGGGAGATCACTAATCAGGTTCATATGATCAAGTAGTGTTTATATATAGCTCGAATAATGAAAATATTTTATTCAAATAGTAGGTGTTAACCACTAGAATTAAATGTTTATGATTTTTGTAGTTCTTTATATTTAACTTTAATTAGGATATAGAAGGTTGGTAAAGTATGTGAATTTGAAACCTATATTTATGTATCCTTTTGAAATCAGGGAAAGTATTGGAGAGGTTAATTATTGTTTAGCATTACCTTTATAGAATAGTGGAATACATGATTTGTTTAATGAATCATTATTGGGGAACTATAAACCAGACTTGTCTCGTGAGATTAAATGTGATAGTGCAGAATTTGATGTTGATTTCTTGAATCATGGTTATTTATATTGGAATCTAAGTTTGTAAAAGTGGTAGTGTTGAAACATAAGGCTTTAAGAAGGATAATTTTGGTTCAATTAGTGTATTTCTAAGTCATGGTTGTTGAGTGTTGTTCTTTTTTCAATATAAGGTTGTAAATTATGTTTAAAGTAAGATATTTACCATAGTTTAAAGTTTTAAGATAAATGGAGAATCCTTAGAATGGTTGGAAAAATTGTTAAAGGAGATAAAACCACATAATAATAAGGCTGAACATGTAATGGTGCATAAAAAAATCATGGGTTTAGGTATTTTTGTGATCATGGTTTGAGGAATAATTTATATAAATCTATATATGTAATGAGGAGCTTAAAAATGACTATGATTTTGGTCACGGTGCATGGTAAAATGAGATATTAATGGTTGGTTATTCCATATTGTATGGTGTGGTTCTGGAAAATGTTTAGAACATTCCATAAAATATAGAGTTATTTTTCATCCAAGTTGTAATGGAAGTTAGTTTTTTAGATGATATAAGTTATAAAGGTTTTCTTAAAACATTCAACATGGATTTAAATGGGAGTATTAGATGTCAATTTTATGGGTAATGAGTCATTCTAGTAGGCATGGAACAAGTAGTTTTTCTATAAATTTATTCTTTAGTTGAAGTAGATAAAAATAAATTATTTTTAGTCGAACATCATGCCATAGTCTGTCTTGATATGAAAATTTAAATTTTAAAATAAATAGAATTATTAGAAGGATAATGATATGGAAGTTTTGGTTTCTGGGATCAAAGGTATAATCTATAATAATTCATACCATGGTAAGGCATGACCATTCCATGTTCTATTATGTTTTTAAAAAATTAATAATTTGATATTTTTTGATTTTTTGATGACATGTGAATTTTTTTGTGACTTTATTTTTTTTATAATGGATAGATTTAAGATCCAATATAGTTATAGAATTTTGAATTAAATAAAAGATGAATTTAGAAGTTAAAATTGATGATTTTTAATATAATATTAGAGAGTCTTGAAGATATATATAAATTGATAAATTTATAGATATATTTGATGCATATGTAGTGTAGTGTCTCTAATTTGTCTCACCTCCATCATGAATAAACCATGTGCCACGAACCTCAACATCATGATAAAATACATCCAACAGTTTTCATATATCAAGTGGGAATATTATACCACTAGATATAGATAAAAATAAACATAATAGAATAAATAACATAAACTATTCATCACAACATAACAGTAGCATAACAATATATACCATATATAAAATATAGAAAATTGTAACTATCAACATCATGTTATATCAAGATAATCTACTATATATGTAATATGAATCATACAGTATAAACAGGATCCCTCATGGGTGGATTGTAACATCCCAAGGTTTTCTAAAAATAAATTGAAAATTCTTGAAATTTTGTTTAAGGTATATATTTATAAGTATCCTTTAAACATAATTTTATTTCTTCTATGTTTTGAATTTCAAGAAACTGTCATCTACAATTGTGTTCAGTATGTTATTTAGAGTCTGATGAAACAAACTTGTTTTTTTTTTTGTGAATATTAACCTACCCTTATGAATAGTAATCTACCCTTATGAATAGTAATATGACCCTTATGAATAGTAAATAAGAAGAACATTACCTATGGATAATAAAATAAAATTTAGACATCTTAGAAAGTGACATTTTGACCTTAGTAAACGTTTTTGGTATTTTATAAGTCATAAATAATTAATTATAATTAATTTATTAATTTAAAAGAATATTTATTTTCCTATAATGTATTCATAAATTTTTGAATCAATGTATAATAGTTTTTAGATAATTTTATAAGACCCTACGTAATTTTTGAAAGAACTATAAAATCAGTTTTAATCTTAACAACTGTTTTATAATTAAATTATGATTTTATTTAAATATTAAATTAATAATACTTAGAAAATTATTTTTGAAAAATGGACTTCATTTTTGGATTCTACACGTCAAAAAATGTTTGGGGTAAATTTTTGGGATTTTTTTGAGAAACTTGAATTTTTGGTGAATAGTAGAATACATTAATTTACCATATAAATACATTTTAATTAAAACCCACTATTCCTGACATAACAAGTGATGTAAGAACCCAAATCCAGAACTCACATGTCTTATTTACTATTCTTAGTCATCCAAGACTCACTATTCCTTGTCTTAGGTGAAATTAATAAACTAATCAATTTTATATTAAGGAAACCCCTCTCCCCTCCACTATAAATACCACCCTCACTCCCCTATTCCTTCCACACCTCTCAAGCCTTGAGCATTGTCTAATTTCAGCCAAATTCCCTCCCCAATCTTCTTCCCCACGTCCTAGAGCTTCTGATCTCACCAAAAGACCAAAATCAAAGCCTTAAGAAGGATCTCAAGGAGAAGAGATCAAGAGGTAAACAACCTCTTTTATTTTCTTTCTTTTCTTTCATTTTTGTTATTCTCTTCCATTCCATTTGTCTTGTGTTGGGATATTTCATGAAATATTCCCCCCTTACTATAAATATCTTTTATTAATGATGATATATTCCATTCATCTCATCAATCTTGTTTTTATGAAATTTTAAGAGACGTTGTTAGGCTGCCGAATTTTCGTGAGAAATTTCTCAAGATTTTCTTTTATTTCATGATTAGTTTCTCTTATTTACTCACTCCCTCTTATCCAAGAGGCATGAAATATCCAGAATAATGTATATTCATTATTTTCTCATGATTATGGAAAATTACTCATCAGTATTCTTCTCCTCTTCCACTTATTTAAAGAATCAAAAAACATTGTCCATTTGTGTCGAATTACCGACATCGTGGATGATGTATTTTCAATTTCCATTAATTCTTTCAAGTATGGTCATGAAACCATTTATATAGATGAACCAGGTTATAATATATGTTTTATGAATCATATAAGGTTCTGGAATTATTTTGTACTCATGATTAAAATTTATAAGACTAAATGAGGTTGTAATTATCAAAGAACCACTTAAATGATCTAAACGAACATAATTAATGTTTTAACTTATGAATCATCATCATATAAAGCATCGAAGTGATAAATGGTATAATTTATGGTACTGGAAATATGTAAATACTAATCCATTCCAATTCTGGAGTTTCACTTCCAATCAACAAGAACGATTCATCATGAACCGATCGTGAAAATCACAAAAGAACTCACCCAAAATAATGCAAGGAACAAAATACGAACAATTAAGGGGTGAAATGAGGTTATTAAATGACCATATAAGATGTTATAAACATGAACATGTTTCTTTAAAATACTAATAACACTCTTTAACCATTATACAGTAGGTTTAAACAATTTTTAAGTAAGACAAGCCTAAGGTAAGGGAATTCTTAACCCGATTTCCATTCTTTGGGTTAACCTTCTTCTTTATTATTTATGTGATATTTAAATTGTTTGTGTGATGGGTTCTGTTTATATTATGTTTCATTATGTGTATTTACATAGTATATACATATTCCATCCACTCTATTAAGTCTCACTTCAAGTATATGTTGTTTATAAGGGACTTTTCTTCTAAAATCCTCTTTTAAAATTCTGTTTTACAATATTCAAAAGAAATGTTTTTATGCTATTATTTATGTTGTATGATTATGTTTTGGTTATTTGGAATTGTTTATGATGAAGGGTGGGACCTATATTTCCCTCCAATTCATTGGGTATGAGTAAGTTGGAGGTCGGCCGTATGGTTACTCCAAGTGTAACTGTGATGGTTACACAAGGTAAGGTAGTCGTGAGGGTTACAAATTTTAAGGTAGCCAAGATGGTTACAAGATTATGTAAGTAATGCCCCAAGATACCTCTATGATTATATTTATGTTTGTGTGGATCTTGTTTAAATCTCATGTTACAGAAAGTAAGTATTTATGGGTGGAAATCATGTCTTTTGAAAATGTTTTCATACGTCGTGAGTATTCATGAACTAATGTGATTTTTCCTTCTTTTTCATACCTTACTGAGCTTTTGTGCTCATCCCAAGTTTTTAAATTATTTTTCACAGGTTAATGGATGAGTAATACAAGGAAGGAAGACATGTTAAATGTTGAAGAATTGTCAAGGATTCTTGTTTTAAGTTTTATTGTTTTATATTCTGAGGAAAATGGAAACTGATTTTTATGGTATCCACTATGTACAATGTGTAATGTTATGAATGTTTTGTCTTAATTCTCTAAAGCTATAAACTTGAAAATGTCCTCAATGTAAAAGGAATTGTTTTCTTGAATGAATTCAAGATTATGTATGAAATAAGTGCGGGTCTTTATAGTTGGTATCAGAGGATGGTTTAGATAACTTTAGGGGTTAGGGTGATGCTAATAGAATACCATAAATGATTTTCACTATATGTTTAATTTGTTATAGCATTTAAAGATTACCATTTTGCTTCATCTAAGAAATGTTTGTTTAGAATGGTTGTCCGCAGAAGGAATATGGATGCTGAAGAGGAGAGGCACTGACAGAATGACATCCTTCCTGATCTACAACCCGGAATGGTAGGGATTGGAACCGAGCAGTTTGTGACAGTAATGGCTCAGCTAATGCAGGCTATAAATGGTGGTGGCATCCATGCAAGAGAACCAATAGAGGTACCCCAATGGAACATGATAGTGGTGGAACATTTTATGAGACAACATCCTCCTGCATTCAATGGATCTTCTGACCCAGTGGCTGCAGAAGGATGGATTAAATCCCTTGAAAAGATATTTGATGTTATGGGATGTTCGGACAATCAAAAGGTAAGTCTTGCCATTTATCGTTTTGAAGGGGAAGCTGATCAGTGGTGGTCAATGGTAAGGAATATCAGGGGTAGAGATGATTTTGATGCCTTAGTGTGGGATGAATTTAAAAGTCTTTTTCTTGAAAAATATTTTCCTAAGGTGGTGTGACTTAGAAATGGAGAAGCAATTCCTTGAATTGAAACAAAAGGAGGAAGATTCAGTGGATTTGTATGAAGCAAACTTCACTCGACTGGCGAGGTATGCTCCAAATCTTATTCTGGATCTCGATAGCAAAATAAACCACTTTTACTCAGGATTGAAGCCAAGGTATCGAAGGGCGTTAGCCTCCCGTGAATTCAAAAGTTATGAGAAACTTTTCCGATGTGCTGAGAGGGTAGAGATGGAATTTGCTGACGATCACATGCATTTTGGAAACAAAGATAAGAAGAGGTCTCGTTGGCAAGAAATGGGTAAGAATCAACCAAAGAAATCTGATGGTAAGAAAATCCAATTTCTAGTTTGTGAAAAGTGTGGCAAGAATCACCCTGGGGAATGTCTTATCAAAACTGGGAAGTGTTTTAAATGTGGTAAGTTTGGACATATGGCCCAAGATTTCAATGAAAATGATCCAAAGACTAATCCTGATAAGCAAACTGTAAAGTGTTTTAAATGTGGTGAGATGGGTCACTATGCAAATGCATGTCCAAAGAGGGATCCAAATGATGCAAAGAAGCCAGACTACAAGAAGAAAGGTGTAGTGAGATCCTTTGCGACTACGTCAGCAGGTGTTGGGTCATCCAATGAAGTTGTATCAGGTACTTTGTTTGTTCACTCAGATTTTGCTAAAGTTTTGTTTGATACGGGGTCTACACATTCCTTCATCTCTGAGAAATTTTTTGGTAGTTTGGAAATATCACCTCAACAAATGAGACCTGAACTTGTTGTTAAAACACCAGGGGGAAATGTTATAGCAAATAGGAATTATAAGAATATTTCTATTATGGTGTGTGGAAAGACTTTACCTGCAAACCTTGTTGTTTTACCCTTAGTCGAGTTTGATGTTATTCTGTGGATGGACTGGCTTTCTGATTATCATGCTAAGATTGACTGTAGAGCTAAAGAAGTTGTTTTTCAGAAAGAGTTTCAGTTTGTATACAAGAATGAACCCATAAAATTGATAACATATCAGGAAGATGAGAAACTACTGAAAAATGGAAGTGAAAGTTATCTTGCTCATATTGTTGAAAACAAGGGAACTATTCAAATTAATGATGTACTAGTGGTAAATGAATACCTTGATGTTTTTTCTAAGGAGTTACCCAGTGTCATACCTGAACAAGAAGTAGAATTCACAATTGATTTAGTTCCTGATGCTAAGCCAATTTCAAAACCCCCATATCGTATGGCTCCAATAGAACTTCTTGAATTGAAAAATCAGTTGCAGGATTTGCTTGTCAAGGGCTTCATTCGTCCCAGCACTTCACCATGGGGAGCCCCTGTTTTGTTTGTTAAGAAGAAAGATGGTTCCATGAGACTTTGCATTGATTATAGAGCTTTGAATAACATCACTGTTAAAAACAAGTATCCTTTTCTTCATATTGATGACTTGTTTGATCAACTCCAGGGAGCTCAGTACTTTCCCAAGATTGACTTGAGATCCGGATACCATTAGCTGAAGGTGAAGGAGGATGATATCCCGAAAACAGCCTTTCGTACTAGATATGGGCATTATGAATTTGTTGTTATGCCATTTGGGTTAACTAATGCACCTGTTGTATTCATGAATCTTATGAATAGAGTATTTCATGGGTTCTTGGACAAGTTTGTGGTTGTATTTATTGATGACATTCTGGTTTTTTCTAAAAATAAAGAGGAGCATGAAAAACATCTAAGTGTTGTTTTACAAACTTTAAAAGAAAAGAAACTATATGGAAAATTCATCAAGTGTGATTTTTGGTTGCAACCGATTTCTTTTCTTGGGAACATTGTAAATAAGGATGGAATAACAGTTGATCCTGCCAAAACAAAAGTAGTTGATGAATGGCCAAGACCCACAAATATTACAGAGATTCGTAGTTTTCTGGGCTTAGCAAGTTATTACCGACGGTTTGTTAAGAACTTTGCACGGTTATCTAGCCCAATAACTAAGTTAACACGGAAAGGGGTTAAATTTGTTTGGATAGAGGAATGTGATGTTTTTTTCAGTAACTAAAGAAGAGATTGGTGAATGCTCCAGTTTTGGCCTTACCTTCCCAGAATGGTGAGTTTGTCATCTACAATGATGCTTCTTTTAAGGGACTTGGTTGTGTTTTGATGCAGAATGATCAGGTAATTTCCTATGCTTCGAGACAACTTAAACCTCGTGAGCTAAATTATCCCACACATGATTTGGAATTAGCAGCTATGGTTTTTGCTTTGAAAATATGGAGGCATCATCTATACGGAACCAAATGCCAAATATATACTGACCATAAAAGTCTTAAGTATATATTCACTTAGAAGGAATTAAACATGAGGCAGAGAAGATGGCTAGAACTGATAAAGGATTATGACTGCACGATCAATTACCATCCTGGAAAAGCAAACAAAGTAGCGGATTCCTTAAGTAGGAAAAATCATGCATCATTAACCATGCTACGTTTGGAACATGATCCCTTGATTAATGATTTGATTAATTTTGTCTTAGAAGTTGTTGGTGCAGGGAATATATCTGTTTTGTTTCAGGTTTCAGTGCAGTCTTCATTCTCAGACAGAATTATGAAAGTGCAGAGGGAAGACTGTGAGCTACAGAAAAAGGTAAAATTGGTTAAAATGGGTAAGTTTCCAGAATTTAATCTTGATAAAGATTGTGTTTTAAGATTTGGAAAAAGGTTGTGTGTGCCTTGTGATTCCCAGCTGAAGAATGAATTGTTGTGTGAAGCTCATATTTCTCCATTTTCTATTCATCCTGGAAGTACTAAGATGTACAGTGACCTTCGAGAGTATTATTGGTGGAATGGGATGAAAAGAGATATTGCTGATTTTACAATGAAATGTTTGACATGTCAGCAGGTTAAAGCAGAGCGGCAGTTACCGAAGGGGATGCTTCAGCCTTTTCCAGTGCTAGAATGGAAATGGGAGAATATATCCATGGATTTTGTGGTGGGACTACCAAAGACTTCTCAAGGTAACAATGCGATATGTGTTATTGTTGATCGGATAACAAAGTCTACTCA
This sequence comes from Viscum album, assembly GCA_963277665.1. NCBI lineage: Eukaryota > Viridiplantae > Streptophyta > Magnoliopsida > Santalales > Viscaceae > Viscum > Viscum album. Next base: position 169,260,956 of record OY728119.1, on the reverse strand, counting down.
TTTTCTTTCTATTCGAGATACAATGACATTAGATCAGCTTTCTCGATTGTACCTCAAGGAGATTGTCAGGTTACATGGAGTTCCTCTTTCCATTGTGTCGGACCGAGATCCCAGGTTAAATTCTAAATTTTGGAAGGGACTTCAGAAGTCTTTGGGCACAGAGTTGAATTTCAGTACAGCTTTTCATCCTCAATCAGATGGTCAGTCAGAACGAATGATTCAAACTTTGGAGGATATGCTTCGAGCTTTTTCAATGGACTATCAGGGAAGTTGGGATCAACATATTTCATTAGTTGAGATTTCTTATAATAATAGTTTCCATTCCAGTATTCAGATGGCACCTTTTGAGGCCTTGTATAGAAAGCGGTGTCGGACTCCTGTGTTTTGGGATGAAGTCGGTGAAAGGAAGTTGATGGGACCAGACTTAGTAGAAGAAGTGGCTGAGAAAGTAAGGATGATCTAGCAACACATGAGGACAGCTCAGAGCAGGCAGAAAAGTTATGCAGATAACAGAAGGAAAGACTTCTCTTTCGAGGTAGGTGACCATGTTTTCCTTAAAATCTCTCCTTGGAAAAGTGTGATGCATTTCGGTAAGAAAGGGAAACTAAGTCCACGGTTCATCAGTCCTTTTGAAATCTTGGATAAAGTTGGAACAGTTGCATATCGCGTAGCTTTGCTTCCGAGCTTATTTCAGTTACACAATATTTTCCATGTTTCGATGTTGAGAAAGTATGTTCCCGATTCATCACATGTCTTGAGTCCGGAAGAAGTTCAGCTGGCAGAGAACCTTTCTTATGAAGAAAAACTGGTTCAGATTCTTGATCGAAGAAAATAGGTATTGCGGAATAAGGTAATCCACCAGGTAAAGGTTTTGTGGAGAAACCACATGGTTGAAGAAGCAACATGGGAGTCTGAAAATGCTATGAGGGAAAAATACCCTCAGTTGTTTAATAAGTAAATAAAATTGCGAGGATGCAATTTTAAGAAGGTGGGGATAATGTAACATCCCAAGGTTTTCTAAAAATAAATTCAAAATGCTTGAAATTTTGTTTAAGGTATATATTTATAAGTATCCTTTAAACATAATTTTATTTCTTCTATGTTTTGAATTTCAAGAAACTGTCATCTACAATTGTGTTCAGTATGTTATTTAGAGTCTGATGAAACAAACTTGTTTTTTTGGTGAATATTAACTTACCCTTATGAATAGTAACCTACCCTTATGAATAGTAATATGACCCTTATGAATAGTAAATAATAAGAACATTACCTATAAATAATAAAATAAAATTTAGACATCTTAGAAAGTGATATTTTGACCTTAGTAAACGTTTTTTGTATTTTATAAGTCATAAATAATTAATTATAATTAATTAATTAATTTAAAAGAATATTTATTTTCCTGTAATGTATTCATAAATTATTGAATCAATGTATAATAGTTTTTAGATAATTTTATAAGACCCTACGTAATTTTTGAAAGAACTATAAAATCAGTTTTAATCTTAAAAACTGTTTTATAAGTAAATTATGATTTTATTTAAATATTAAATTAATAATACATAGAAAATTATTTTTGAAAAATGGAATTCATTTTTGGATTCTAAACGTCGAAAAATGGTTGGGGTAAATTTTTCGGATTTTTTTGAGAAACTTGAATTTTTGGTGAATAGTAGAATACATTAATTTACCATATAAATACATTTTAATTAAACCCCACTATTCCTGACATCACAAGTGATGTAAGCACCCAAATCCCAAACTCACATGTCTTATTTACTATTCTTAGTCATCCAAGACTCGCTATTCCTTGTCTTAGGTGAAATTAATAAACTAATCAATTTTATATTAAGGAAACCCCTCTCCCCTCCACTATAAATACCACCCTCACTCCCCTCTTCCTTCCACACATCTCAAGCCTTTATCATTGTCTAATTTCATCCAAATTCCCTCCCCAATCTTCTTCCCCACGTTCTAGAGCTGCTGGTCTCACCAAAAGACCAAAATCAAAGCCCTTAAGAAGGATCTCAAGGAGAAGAGATCAAGAGGTAAACAACCTCTTTTATTTTCTTTCTTTTCTTTCATTTTTGTTATTCTCTTACATTCCCTTTGTCTTTTGTTGGGATATTTCATGAAATATTCCCCCCTTACTGTCCATATCTTTTATGAATGATGATATATTCCATTCCTCTCATCAATCTTGTTTTTATGAAGTTTTAAGAGACGTCGTTAGGCTGCCGAATTTTCGTAAGAAATTTCTCAAGATTTTCTTTTATTTCATGATTCGTTTATCTTATTTCCTCATTCCCTATTATCCAAGAGGCATGAAATATCCAGAATCATGTATATTCATTATGTTCTCATGATTATGGAAAATTACTCATTAGTATTCTTCTCCTCTTCCACTTATTTAAAGAATCAAAAAACATTGTCCATTTGTGTCGAATTATCGACATCGTGGACGATGTATTTTCAATTTCCATTAATTCTTTCAAGTCTGGTCATGAAGACATTTATATGGATGAACCATGTTATAATATATGTATTATGACTCATATAAGGTTCTGGAATTCGTTTTTACTCATGATTAAAATTTATAAGACTAAATGAGGTTGTAATTACCAAAGAACCACTTAAATGATCTAAACGAACATAATTAATGTTTTAACTTATGAATCATCATCATATAAAGTATCAAAGTGATAAATGCTATAATTTATGGTACTGTAAATATGTAAATAATACTCCATTCCAATTCTGGAGTTTCACTTCCAATCAACAAGAACGATTCATCATGAACCGATCGTGAAAATCACAAAAGAACTCACCAAAAATAATGCAAGGAAAAAAATACGAACAATTAAGGGGTGAAATGCGGTTATGAAATGACCATATAAGATGTTATAAACATGAACATGTTTCTTTAAAATACTAATAACACTCTTTAACCATTATACAGGAGGTTTAAACAATTTTGAAGTAAGACAAGCCTAAGGTAAGGGAATTCTTAACCCGATTTCCATTCTTTGGGTTAACCTTCTTCTTTATTATTTATGTGATATTTAAATTTTTTGTGTGATGGGTTCTCTTTATATTATGTTTCATTATGTGTATTTAAAGAGTATATACATATTCCATCCACTCTATTAAGTCTCACTTCAAGTATATGATGTTTATAAGGGACTTTTCTTCTAAAATCCTCTTTTAAAATTCTGTTTTACAATATTCAAAAGAAATGTTTTTATGCTATTATGTATGTTGTATGATTATGTTTTGGTTATTGGGAATTATTTATGATGAAGGGTGGGACCTATATTTCCCTCCAATGCATTGGGTATGAGTATGTTGGAGTTCGGCCCTATGGTTACTCCAAGTGTAACTGTGATGGTTACACAAGGTAAGGTAGCCTTGAGGGTTACAAATTTTAAGGTAGCCAAGATGGTTACAATATTATGTAAGTAATTCCCCAAGATACCTCTATGATTATATTTATGTTTGTGTGGATCTTTTGTAAATATCATGTTACACAAAGTAAGTATTTATGGGTGGAAAGCATGTCTTTTGAAAATGTTTTCATACGTCAGGAGTATTCATGAACTAATGTGATTTTTCCTTCTTTTTCATACCTTACTGAGCTTTTGTGCTCATCCCATGTTTTTAAATGATTTTTCACAGGTTAATGGATGAGTAATACAAGTAATGAAGACATGTTAAATGTTGAAGAATTATCAAGGAGTCTTGTTTTAAGTTTTAATGTTTTTTATTCTGAGGAAAATGGAAAATGGTTTTTATAGTATCCACTATGTACAATGTGTAATGTTATGAATGTTTTGTCTTAATTCTCTAAAGCTCTAAACTTGAAAAGATCCTCAATGTAAAAGGAAGTGTTTTCTTGAATAAATTCAAGATTATGTATGAAATAAGTGCGGGTCTTTATATGGATTATATAAAAAATTTCCAAATTAGACAAAATTAAATAGGGAAATCCATATACGATCTCTAATATCATACTAGAACTATTTATTAACTCTAACCAAGATCAACTAGTTTATCATTCAAATGCTACATGGACCTTTCCCTTACATAGGAAATGGAAAGTCTTCTTAGGTACCACAATTCTAGAGTATTTTGGGATTACAAATTAGTAGTTGAACTAGTTATCAGTATCATAAGACATTAAGGTCAATGATACATCACCAAACCAATACCAAGGGTGAACAAGTCATCATTGGTGAATGAGGAATCATCAATCTCGAGTAAAAAAATTAACTAGAATTTTTATGTTTGGGTGGATGACATACCACTATTACATGACTTGATTGAATGATATAACACTAAAACATCACATATAAGTGGGTGGTATAACACCTATATCACCCATTAGGTAGACAATATACCATAATATCAAGTCTCTATGTGGATAATGTACCACTAAGACAACATCTTAAGGATAACGATATTCTACCACTCCCATATCCATAGGTGGAAAATGTAGCACTAGTAACACGTCTCAAGTGGTCATTACATCATCAAAATCATAGCTTAGGCAATGAAGATACCACTAGAATAGGTCTCCAAGTGGATGATGTACCAATATGTTAAATCACATAAGTGGATGATGCTCCACCAATAAAAAAACACCAAATGAATGATATACCACCAATGAAAACATCACATGGTGAATGATTCATCACTTCTTCAAGTGGTCCAAGTGGATGATATACCACTGGATTATCATGGGTAGAAAAAGTACCATATATTCCAACATGATCATGATCGATGTATCATGACAACTCTAGTATATGATTATTCAATAATCATCTCATTTATATGAATGATTTATCATGTTTTAAACAGTTATAGTGATTGATATATCACAATTAAAATAATATAAGAAAATGATATATCGAAATTTTAAACAAATAATACAAGTGAGTGACATATCACAATTTAAAACAATCCAAGTGAATGATATAGCACAAAACTTAAGTAATGAGTTATACTCTCAATTACAAAAACCCTATTAATTATTTATTCCTAGGATAACTCACCTTTATCCTAGTTCATACATAATCTAAAATTTTCCAATGGTTACACTAGGGAATTACACTAAGATCCTAAAGTTGTTTCTCAGTCAAAGGAACCCATATCTTGTATAAATTTGTAGTTTCAATCTTAAATATATACATAAATTGGTCATTGATGACCAATGGTTTCATCAAACATTTCATATGATGCATGAACGAGAAGAAAATGTAGTTAAGAAATAAAGTGACCACCTACCATATATTATTAGGGTCATTCTCATAGAAGTCCACCCACTAATTCAAACTCAAATGGAATGAATTGAGAAATTTGTAAAAAAATCCTAGGAATTAGGAATAATCATTGATTTACATTGAGACAGATATGGAAACAAATAATATATGGGATATATGTCATATAATTATTATAAGTGGCCTCCTATGATGAATGGATTATGAATCCAATGATGAATGGATGTGATCCACTCTTTTGAGAGGGGAGAAACCAAATATAAGTGGGGGAAGGACTCTGGTTATTACTGGTAGAAATGAGAATGATCTATCATTTTAAAATATTAAAACAATTTAATTAATTAATTGTTTTAAATTAAAAAATTAAAAAAAACTAGGGGTATTTGATACCCTCCTTATTATTACTGAATACCAGGTCCCCCACTGAGTACCCACCTCAGGGTAACCGAGAACCTGATTACTCTCCATGAGATATTACCTCCCTTTGTGAGATGATAGAGTACCTGGTACCAAAGTATCAGGTTCCAGAACATGAATTTTTGTGAAGACTAAGTTAAATTCATACCTTGAACTGGTCGAGGTGTTAAAACATCCCCACTATATATAATCTCTTCCCCAAGATGCACCAAAGATAATCATTGAGCCTAGTGAGAAGTTATAGCCATTGATCCTATATATCAGAATCTCTTTCACATGTCTTCTTTGGGATATATTTAGGATACCACTACACTCATATGAGAGGTACAACCACTCCACATAGAGTCTTCTATCTCTAATCCACTATCCAAACAGGTCACTCCTCAAATGACGTGTGCATCTCCAACTCAACCTCATCAACACTAATCACATTAGAGGGGTTGTAATGATATTTAAAAAGATAAGATATCATAAGTAAATTGTGAAAACATCATTCATGATTCAAAAATGAGAGGATCTAGAACTTGGGATTCATATCTGGAGGGATTATTATAGAAGTTGATGACTAGTGGAGGAAAGCATGGTATGAATGAAAATTTTCTTATAATGACCTGAAACTTAAATAAACTATAAATACATTATTTACAACAAGGGTTTCACTTTATTATATTTTTAGGATAGTTGTGGTTTACAGTTTTAGATAAATATGTAAAAATATTACATATAAAACCCTTAAAATAAAAAGTGGAAAATTACACTCAATATCTATATCTTCCAACAAAAATTGGATTATTAAATTTAAACTCTCATTTAATTCAAAACACATTCTCTTATTTAAATAAAAATCCCAATAGTATAAAGATAAACATATTTATAATTCCCAATAACCCTTTTTCCCTATAAAAACATTTGAAAACTTGGGATAAGAAAAAAAAATCACATTAAGGGATATAAAAATAAAGAAATGAGTTAGTCTATTTTGAAAATCATGAAATACCATAACAAAGTTTTCAATTTTTACATAATAAACTTTGATCACAAATATTCATTTTTTTACTCATAAAATAAGCTTCCTATCCCAAATATTTTCATGAAACATATCATAAAAAATATTAAATTCAAAATCATAATCATGAGGGTTTCTTGTAAAACATGGGTACCCATGAAAACATTTTCTTGAAAAACATACTTTTTACCCTTAAAATGGCATAATGTTTCCTTTAAACGTAAGATCCTTAGATTACCTTATGAAATTAAAATACTTTAATGAAAACTCATTTGAAAGAATATAATATTCATGCAGGTACCCTATAAAATCATCTTTATATCAATATTAAAATCACTCTTAAAATTAATCTTATAAATGGAATAACCTACTCAGTTAATTCCAACATAATTCCCCAGAGAACATAATCATTTCCCATGGCATTGGAGAGCTATATAAGGATAACCTATCATCATGAAAAATGTATTAGGAACATAAAATACATAAAAAATATACAATATTTAATTTATATTATAAAATATAAAAAATTATTCCATTTAGCACATATATAGAAGCACTTTCGGTCTTCCATAAAAATAAGGATAAAATCACTTTTATTTAAAAAATATTTAAAAAATCACAAAAAATGTAAATAAGATGTTATTTTGAAAAAAAATGAAAAAATTTAGAGTAATATTCTTAAATAATAATGTTTATTATAGAGATAAATTATTATCATGTCATATATGTTTAAAAAATATTCCTTTCACACTTTTTTAAAAATTTCAACAATATCCCATTTGGAAGACATCAAAAAGTATTCTTTTAAAACCTTTATAAAGAAATTAAAAAATGGTTTAAAATGAATTTTAAAATACCTTTAAGTATGTTAATAACATATTATAATAATTTTAAATAAAATTTACATAAAGGTAAAAGATAATAAATTTTTTGAAAACCTTTCCAATAAGGTTTTAAAGAAAAAAAACTTACCTCAAGTTTGACTTTCAACATACATACTTTAACTTATGTCAGAATTTTTGAGGGTATTTGATTAATAATACAAAAAAATAATTAGGTTGAGCATATTAAATGTTTTCAGTGTTCCATATTTTTAATATTAATCATTACATAATTATCATGTTTATATAATAAATATAGTTTTTTAACCAGTTAGGAAAGGAGGACATGGAAAATGAATCACATCACTTTTCAACGAATGGAAGAATAAGAATTTAAGTAATATATTATATTTATAGAATCAAAATTATGTCATTAATATCTTATATATTAATTAAATCCATCATAATGTCTATCCTTATGAGGTAGTGGTGGAAAATGAAACACATTGCTTTTTGGTGGTGGTAGTCCACTCATACGCACAAGCGCTGTTTTCATTTCCCATAAGATAGAAAAGGAGATGAAAAAGGATTATAAAAAAATAAAAATAAAATTTAAGTATATTTAATATACTAATTTATTATTTTATTATGGTTAAATAATATTTAATAGAGGTTGAAGAAGAAATAAACATGAATCACTCAGTAAATAATTATACCTCTTATTTTTAAAACATACCTTATCTTACACCATAATTCATCTTAGGTTGGTATTTTGGTGAAAAATATACCTAAAGTATGTGTTAAGGTATGTTTGGAAGGTATTTTTGTTGTTATTAGTTGAGAAAAATGAATCTAATTATGCTAATAAGAGAGATGGAGTCTTATTTTACAACTCAAGGGAGTGGTTCTCTTGTAAGTTTTTAAAGTTTTAAAATAATATAAAGTATTAATAATTGGAAAGTGGATCTAAAATATAAAATATAAAATATAATGTGAAAATGGTTTAAATTTCATCAATAAATATAATATTATTTTTTTTGATTTTTCACAAAGTATAGACCTTAATTAACTTAGTTTACCCTTTACCATAGAGACTCATTTTATCATGGTTACAATTAATAATGACCAAAAATTAAATTTAAATAATTAATAAAATTGAAACTCATGATTAAAAATACATAATCCATTTTTTAAGATTAAATTTTTAAAATTTAAATAAATTAATTTTAATATAAGTGTACAAAACACAATGAAAAACAGTTTGTAAAATTGTGTTTTTAAGCAAAAAAAATAAACTTACACCAAAATAAAATATAATGTTGATTACTATATAATTATTTTGATTATGTTTAATCAAATAGATATTATTTTAATTTAAAATCAAATCCAAAATATAATTATAGTTTTAAATTACATGATTTAAATAAAATAAATGATAGCTTTTCAAAAAGTAGCATTTTTCACTATTGATCCAAAAATCAATCTTTTTTGAAAAATCCGAAAATTCACCCTAATATATATTTGATATGATGATATAAAAAATAAATTCAATTTTATCCAATTCAATTTCCAAAATTTATAAATTTAACTTTCAAATAAAACTATATAATACATTAAAAACACTTTAGTTAGGATAGAACCATTTCTTTTTCGATTGAAAAATTACTTAAAATTATTATAGTGAATATGAATCCATAAAATATAATAATGAATATTAATATGACATGAAATTTATTTACTATTGTCATTACCTAGGTTTTCACATTCTTTTCTTCTTGAAGAAATTGTGTACTTATAATTTTATTCATCATTTAAATAGTTAAGGGTGTTTTCCCTCATAGCCTTTTTAGGTTCACATGTTACTTCCTCAATCATGTGGTTCTTACAAAAAACTTTAACTAGGTGAGTCACCTTATTTTGTGAAACCTAGTCTATGTGATCTAGAATCAAAACTGTATTTTCCTTATAATAAATATTCTCTTCTAACTATACCTCCTCATGGCTCAAAAGGTGAGATGCATCGGGTACATATTTTCTTAACAATGAAACACATCATGTACCTGAGATAAACTCAGAGTCAATGATACTTGGTAAGAAACTAATACCTCCTTTTTTATAATTTCTTAATGACTAATAAACTATGTTCTTAACTTTCCCTTTAACCAAATTTTGTAACAGCTTTCTAATGAGATATTTTAAGAAAGACATGATCACCTACCTAAAATGAAAGGTATTTCCTCCTATTATCTAAAAAAATATTATACCTTCTCTAAGATAACATCATGTATTTTTTATTCAACTTTACCTTTTCAACCATTTCTTATACTAGTTTTTGTCCTAACAAATTTATTTAACTAATTTCATCCCAACATGTCAGAGTCCAACTCCACTTTCTATGTAATTACTCAAAAGGTTCAATCTGTATACTAGAATTAATAATATTATTATAAAAAAACACACTAAATAAATATGTTGATCCTAGATTCCTGGAAATCCAATGATAAATCCTAAATAATATATTCCAAATTATAAATTATTCTCTTTGTCCATCCATCAGATTAAGGATGAAAATTTGTATTAAAACTTAACTCAATACCCATTTAATTTTGATATTCTTACTAGAAATTTTATGTAAATTTTGGATCACAATTAGATACATCTCTTTAGGATAATGTCTATTAAGTTGATATAAATACATAATATCTCTAATATGAATAAAATTTACATATTTAATCAAATGATCTAAAATAAACCAAATCACATTATTATCCTAATATTTATTTGATAATACCACCAATAAATACATGGATATATTCTCTAATTTCCATTTAGGAAATAGAAAAGTATGAAGCATACCCTTTGGTAGTTTTATCTCATATTTAACCTCTTTAAATGTAAAACACTTCCTAGTAAAATCAGTAATATATTTCTTGATTCCATCCCACCAATAATATTCCCCAGGTCTCTATATATCTTAGTACTGTTGGGATGAATGGAAAATAGAAATATAGGAGCTTCATCTGATAATTCCTTCTTCAATTAAGAATCAATTTTTATGAAAAATCTCCTTCCAAATCTCACAACACCTTCTTTGTAAAAGTTAAATTTAGAAACTTACCCTTCTTTAAAAGTTCCACCATTTCCTAAAAATCACGATCTTCCTTCTAATAATGGTTAATTCTGTCTAACAAAGATGACTAAAAAATATGAGCCAAAAGAGTGGGAGTTCCTACATGAACATTTTCTAGGCCAATATTAATCAAATCATTAACCAAAGGGTCATGTTTTAAACATAACATGGTTAATGATAAATTATCTTTTCAACTTAAGGCATTGGATACCTTATTTTATTTACTTAGATGATATTGAATTGTGCAATCATAATCCTTTATTAGTTTCAACCTTTTTTATGCCTCATGTTAAACACTTTTTGAGTGAATATACACTTAAAACTTTTCTGGTCATTATATATTTTACATTTTAGACCATATAAAATATGTCTCTAGATTTTTAAAGGAAAAACTATTTCATCAAGTTCAAGATCATGTATGGGTAATTATGTTCATGGATTTTAAATTGGAGTGAATCATATGAAATTAACCGGTCATATTTCATCAAGACACAACTAATTACCTTAAAAGAAGCATTACTATAGATAAAAAACTCACTATTTCTATATGGAAATGCCCACACTAGAGAATTGATCAATCTTCTTTTCAATTCCTGAAAAAATTCATCACATTCCTCTATCCAAATGAATTTAAATATTTTTTAGGTTAACTTAGTTATTGATATAGATAACTGAGAAAATTTATCCAAAACCAATTAGTAGTAACCCAATAATATAAGAAAACATAAAATCTCATTGACATTTATAGGACTTGGCCACTCTTATACTACCTCATTTTAAACAAGATCAATAGTTATAAAAAATTTAGAGACAATATGTCCAAGGAAAGAAATATTATGTAACTAAAATCCACAATTAATGAATTTTCCTTAAAACTTATTTTCTTTTAAAATCAAAAGAACAATCCTTATATATTTCTCATATTCCTCATAACTTTTAGAATAAACCATAATGTCATCAATCAAAACCACCAAACATTTTTTTTAAACACACATAGAAATATCAATTAATAGGATCTATAAATACAGTGGATACATTCATTAACCCAAAAGTAATAAACAAAAAATCATAATTCTCTTTCTTAGTACAAAACACCATTTTTAGATTGTCTTCGGCCTTCAATTCCAACTAATGATATTCAAATGTGATATCAATATTTTTAAAATATTTTTCTCCCTGAATCAAATAAAATAAGATATATATATGAGGTAATAGATACTTATTATTAATAGTAATGTTTTTGAGTGCTTTATAATAAATTAAAAGACTCATTTATACATACTTTTTATTCAAAAAAACAAAATTGGATCACCCTTAGGTGAAGTGCTAGTATGAATAAAACCCTTTTCATGAAACTCTTGTATCAATTAAAATAACTATAATGGATCCATTTGATATGGGGGTTTTTAAATTCAATTATCATAAAGAACTAATTAAAACATAAATTTAACCTCCCAATCAGGAATAACACCATAAAAACATCGGGCAATATATCCACATATTCATTTACAATTGGAACATCACTAATGTAAACATCTTCACACTTTTCAGCAATATGAGAAACGTAAGTTTCACTACCATATTTAATCAGTTTCTCATATTTTTGGAATCTTATTATAGGTATGAACACATTCTTATATACAAATAAAAAATAATTATGAAAATAGGATATAATATTCTTAACTCTATAATATATCATATTATAGTAAACTAAAAGATAATCCATACCAATATTAACATCAAACTCAATAATGGGAAAGACCACAAGATTTGGAAGAAACATTATTCCATAGATAATAATAGTAATATTCCTATAAATATTTATCTCCTTAATAATTCCACCATGAGTTTTCACTAAAAGTTATTTATCCATTTCTCAAGGCAATAATTCCATTTTACCAACAATTTCCCTAAAAATAATAGAATGTGTAGACCCTGAATCAAAAAAGAGTTTCACATAATTTCAATCAATAAGTAATATACATTTCACCACTTCATTTTAAAATCCTATATTTTTTAAGGTAGTCATGAAATAATTTTACACACACTTATTCTTATGGTATTGATGATTCCCATTAGTCATGATTTTCTTCAGAAACATGTCATCATAATGCCCTATCTCATTACTTATAAATCATCTCACTTATAGCTTGTTATATTTGGTCTAACTATTACCCTAATTATTTTCTTTACAATCACTAGAAAAAATTCCTCGAATAACCTATTGATAACTTTTTGGATTTCATAAGACACTCCAAAGATTCTTATTAACACACTTATCATGAGATGGAAAATTAGAACTTTTACCTTTATCTTTATTTAATGAATACTTTCCCATCAATTTTCACCTATACTACTTCTTACATTTTTGTTTTATAATTAAAAAACTTCATCTCAAACTTTAAAACACCATATAAAAATTTCCCATAGTTTTTAAATTCATGAGAGATGAAAACTCTTCACAAACTTGGGTTTAATCCTGAGTAAAACCTACCAATTTTACTATCATGCTCTAGAATGAAATTTTTTGTATACCAACAAAATACAGTAAAATTACCTTTATAGGTGGAAACAGAGTCCTCCTCATTTTTATTGAGTTCTACAAAATTCTTTTCCATCCAAAGTCAAAAAAAACTTAGGAAAATACATCTCAAGGAAAATTTTATTAAATATTTTCCACTACTTGGTATTCATAATTAAATCCCACAACTGAACGACTTCACCTTTGAAATTGTAAATGGAAATAATTATGTTTTTATGTTTAGAACTATCCAAAACCTTAAATATATTTTATATATCATTAATCCATCCTTTTACTACCGCTAGATCTAAGGTTTTACTAAATTTCAAAGGGTGATGTTTCTTGAAATGTTCCACTATAGAAATGTTCATGTGTAGATATTTTAATCACTCTCTATCATAGTAACAACCATTAATTGAATGTTTCAAATATGTTAACACAGATAAAAAATATTATATTCCAATTCTGTCCATTCTAGGTTTTTTATTTAAAAGGACATTATCTTCCGGATTCCTTTCCACTTCATTCACACTTTTTCTTGTGTGGAAAACCATTCTAAAACATACACAGATTAGATGAAGAAATATGGAAAACATAAAAGTTTTATCATGATAATATAATACATATATTAATATCACTTAAATGCATTTTTCATAAAATCCTAATCTCTAAATATTTCTAAATCTTTCCTTTTATACCAACTATAACACCTTATAACTTTAAAAACACATAATTAAATAATTTCTAATAATGGTTGTTCTTTATTTGATTTTGATCATATTTTAAGTTTATAGTTTTATATAATTAGTTAAAAATATTAAATTTCAACCCCTTATAATAAAAAATAGACACTTCCAATCAATATATATTTTTCCCAAAAAAAAGTGGATTTTTAAATTTCAACTCTTTTATTATTCAAAACACTTTCACTTATTTAAATATAAATCACCATAGAAAATATGTATAACATCATTCAATTCATACTTAACCTTAGGCCCTATAAATTTTTTTTGAAAACTTGGTATGAGAACAAAAAATCTCAATAAGGGATATAAAATAAATAAATATGTTAGTCTATTTTGAAAACCATGAAATACTATAAGAAAATTTTCCATTTACGCAATAAACATTGATCAAAAATATTTTTTTACTCATAAAATACTATTTATAACCCAAATATTTTCATAAAACATCTCAAAATAAATCTTAATGTAAAAAAACCATAATCATGATGGTTTCTTGTAAAATATGGGTGCTTATGAATACATTTTCTTGAAAATAATAATTTTCACCCTTAAAAGGGGAATAAATGTTCTTTTAAACATAATCTCATTATATTACCTTATTAAATAAAAAAATTAATGAAAAATAATTTTAAATTGAATAATATTCATATAGATACCTTGGGAAATCATATTATATCATTATTACAATCACACTTAAAATTGGAATAACATACTCAGCTAAACTCAACATAATTCTCTAAAGAACATATTCATTAACCAATCCATTAGAGAGATATATCGAGATCAATTATCATCATTAACAATGTAAAAGGACTATAAAATACATGAAAAACATGAAATATTTCATTTTAATCATAAAATCTCATAAATTATTCTATTTAACAAATATGAATAATCACTTTTAAGCTTCATGTAAAAATAAGGATAAAAAACCCCTTTCTTTGAAAACTCTTTAAATAAAAATTCACAAAAGAATGGGAAATATAATATTATTTTAAAAAAATAAAATATTATATAGTAATATTCTTAAATACTAATGGTCATGACTGTGGGAACTTTTTTTCATGCCATATAATTTAAAAAATACTCTTTTTATACCTTTGTAAAAATGTAAAAAAATAAGTTTAGAAAATGTTTAAAATTAATATTTTAAATAATTTGTAAAGAAATTAAAGAATGGTTTAAAATCACTTTAAAAATAGATTTAATTATATTAATAAAATACATGAAACATTTTAAACAACAAGGATATGGAGGAAAAATATAAGAAAAAACATTACAAATTTTAAAATAAGGTTTAAAAGAAAAATCTCTTACCTCGAGTAAAACTTACCATGTACATACTTTAACTCATATATAATAAACATGTATTTATTTTAAACTTTCTTAAGAAAAATTTACATATTTATTACATTGTTATTATCACTTTTATTTCATTTATTAACATGCCTTATATAATTATTAAACCATTTAAGTTCATGTTGGGTGTTTTAAGGATGTTTGATTCATAATCCCAAAAAAAAATTGGAAGATTCATCATGGTTAAAGGGGTAATTGTTCCATCATAACCATAATATTAATCATGATATAATTATCATGTTTATATATTAAATATAATATTATAACTATTCATGAAATTTGGACATGAAAAATGAATCACATCTCTTTACAAATGTGGTAGTCCACCCGTGTGCATGAGTGGTGTTATCATTTTCCAATGAATGGAAGGGTAAGAAGGTAAGTAATATATTATATTTCTAGAATAATAATTATGTCATGAATATAATATTTATTTATTAAATCCATCATAATAACTATCCATGTGAGGTAGTGATGAAAAATTAAACACGTCGCTTTGTGGATCTGGTAGTCCACACACACACATGAATGATGTTTTCATTTAACATAAGATAGAAAAGGAGATGAAAAATAGTTTTACTATAATAATAATAACATTTAATCATATTCAAGATACTTATATTATTATTTAATCATGGATAAAGAATATTTTTGAGTTAAAAGAATAAATAAACATGAAACACTCAATAAATAATTATGCCTCTTCTTTGGAAAACCTCCCTTGGATCACACATTAATTCATATTTAGTTGGTATTTTGGTGAAAATAATATGTATAATACATGGATAGAGATTATAGGAAGGTATTTGGTTAGGGATTAGTTTATCTAAATGGGTCAAATTATGTGAATAAGAGTGGATAGGATATTCACTTTTATAAATGAGGGGAGTGTCACTATTGAAATGTTTCAACATTTAAAAAAAATATAAAGTCTTAATCATGGGAATGTGGCTATAAAATTATACAATTTTGAAGATAAGGTGATAAGGGTCTAAATACTATAATCCAATAATATTTAAGATGAAATTGGTGGCCTTATCACAAATTATTTAACTTAATTTAAATGATTTACCCTTTAGCATAATGACACATTGATAAGAATAATTTATATATACATATTGGATACATTTATATAAGGTATATTCACGTTTTATTCAATAATTCACTATGTCTTGGTTTGTTTTCATAATAATTAATAAATTTTTACTTAAAGGAAGCAATGTTGTGAAGTGGAAAAAAATAGACTTTCCACATCATATACACCATACATGACGTGTAGTCCTCATTCACAGTATACCTAAAGAGCCACTACCCCAGTAGGGAATACACAATGTGGAGGAGACTACCATCCTAGTATCCCAAATAGCGGCTCTTACAAAGAAGCTTAAATATTTTTAGATGAATACTATACCACCACCCCCTTCTGGTCTAGTGCTGGAAATATAATCTTGTGAGATGTGCGAAGGCCCACACTCATACCAATATTATAGGGAAGAATTAGAGAAACTACAATTAAAATATAGTAATCACATCAATTAAAATCAAAAAGAACAATAATTCCAACAGAATCAATCATACTAAATAAAACAATATTGCCCACAAATATTATTCCTGTAGTTTAAAAAACAACCTAATAAGGTCTATTTTCAATAGAGGAGTGGATAGGTTTCATCAAGAAATTAGGGACCACCTGGGTACCCACCACAAGGTCTAGATCCTCGAACACAATAACAATTTCAATGAACTTTTCCTAGAGCTCAACAGTTTCCAAAAACTCAGTAGTAATAGTATTAACAAGCTCTGCTAAGACCACCATATTAATCCCAACCTCTCAAATCAAATCTCAAAAACCTTATCACTACCTTCATGAAGATATCAAACCAAAGGATAAAAAAATAATAAATTGAAATAAAAAACCACAAGGTTTCACTACAAAACCTAGAGCATTAAATGGGTCATATCTTTGAAAATTTATCATATCAACTAACGTTTTCTTATCCTAGTAATATTGAAGATCATCCGAGGTAGGAGGATAAAGCTATAATTTTTCCAAGTGTAAATATGTTGGAATTTCATTGGTAATTATTAGGTGATAAAAATAAGTTTAAATAATATAATAAAGATGGTCAAGGGAAAAATTTAGAAGTATAACCAACTAAGAAAGCTCCAAAAAAGAACATCTGGAAAAGGAATAAGTTTATATAGGACCATGAGAATACAAGTCACCTCTCCTCTTTTTTTAAAGGATTGAAGAATCTAAAAAAGAGGGAAAATATAAAAAATCCTTTAAATTCTTAAACAACTTCATATCAACATTCCATTTGTAGAGGAAATTTATCAATTTCCTACTTATGAAAGATTATTTAAATACTTTCTCTCAATTAAAAGAAATATGGAGGACTTAGGATCTATATCCCTAAATGAAGAGTGATCCAAAATTTTTCAAAAGAATATGAACCCAAAATGAGAGATCTCAAAAGTTTCTCAATTATATGCTCTATAGGGCCAGGTAATTTTGAAAAAACCATGTGTGATCTTGGATCTAGTATCAAAATAATACCAATGAGTGTTTACATAAAGTTAGGGCTTGGAAAACTAAAACCAATAAGACTGGAACTCCAATTTTTAGACCACTTAGTTAATAATACTAAAGGATTTCTTAATGATGTAATAGTAAAAGTTGTAAAATTCATTTTCCCTGCTGATTTCCTCATCTTGGATATGGAAGAGGAAGGATATGTTCCCTTAATTTTAGAAAGACCATTTATCACCACTGGAAAGGAAATTATTGATGTTAAACAAGAAATATTGATATCCAGAGTTGGTGAAGAATAGGTTTTGTTTGATTTGGTGAAGGCCCCTAAGAAAAGTGATGAGTCATTGGATTGTAAATCTTTACATCTTATTGATAATAAAGAGGATCATATTCCTAGTAAGGATAGAAAAAAGAAACTTTCACCTATTTAAAATAGACCCAATTCTCACAAGATCAATAATTACACTACACCTCTAATGAGGAAGTTTGTCCCATTATTTGTCCCATATATTTTCAAGAATCATTCTATAATGGGTATCCCATCACAATTGAAGTATTCTACATCAAAAAATGTCTAGATATAGAAATTAAATAAATCACTAACTTGGAGGAAACCTAGGGTAGGGTCAATAGGCTATAACAGGTTAATTTATCCTTTAGAAATGTTTAGAACTTATAGAAATCTATTAAGATTACCTGGATAAAATGGGAATAAATTTCCAAATACATACCATGTAAATATTGAAGATCAGAAAAAAAAATCAAACATTACATGCAGTGTATCGAATACATGATGTGTATGTTTTGAGATCCTTTAAATCTAGTGAACCCTAGATTCATGGATCCCCCCCCCTTCTCCTCTCCCAAAAGATCCCTCACCTGATGCCACTTCCCCTTAATTCCTCCCTCACCACCATCCACCCCCTCATATCATATCCTCTCATCTCTTCTCAAATCACCAAACCTCTCCATATCCATCCCCTTCTCCTCCCTCTACCTCTGAGATGACTAGAACCAAAACAATCTACACCTCAACCACTAAACACATGCTCGATCATGTTGATATGCCTTCACCACCCAAGAATAGGAAGGCTTAACCTTCTACACTGCACATAGATCTATCCTCCTCGAACCCCACTTACACCTATTTCACTTCTTTAGCTTCTGAGGGGTCATAGTCATGTTATAGAGGGTCGCAGGGTGCTGATGGTCTACAACTATATCCCTACCCCTATTTCATGGTGGATGAGCACTGGTTATAGTTGGTATATATCCAGAAGAATCCTATGAGGACACAAAATGATGGACCTATCTATGCTCCAGTGAATCCACATTAATTAGAGGGTCCTTGAACTCATCAGACAGATGTACCTATCCCTGATTACCCAAGTGAGAGAGGAGACTTTTAGGGAGATCTTCCTAAAGTTCCTAGCCACATTTGAGCTATACATAAAATCTAACAGGTTTTGACTCAGTAGTGGGACTTGGGAGATCACCGATGAAAATTTTTCTATCGACGTTAGTATCTAATCTGTCAACTTCACTGCCTCCCCAGTCTTCTCAATATTACAGCTCAATCCTAACATGGATGATATTGTATGACTTTGGGAAAGGACATCCAGAGATCTATGGATCCCCTGTGATCCTCACATGATAAAGAGAACCAATCTATATGTTTCCACCTTGAGGATTCTCCATCAAGCATTGGCTCATGCCTGGTTATCCATAGGGTATACTCATGGGATCATCAGTCATATTAAGGTTCTCATACTTTCATCATCCATGGGAAGACCATCCATAAACATGGATATGTTATTTTGGTAGTACTACCAAACCCGTGAGAGGAGGACTCGAGGTATATTTATGGGAGGATCATTCATTAGCCATATGAATGGGAATCTTGGTGCCTTTTATGTTGCCCAACCTCGCATTTACTTGGTCTGATGGAGAGTATCAACCTCCCTTTTCTCTATAATATTGGGATGCTCATGAAGAGTGAAGGCATCTACTAGTGGGCACCATCTTATGTTGAGGATACTAATGAGGCACCAGTACATCATGCAACTAACCCGATATCTCCTTCCCATGTCCCATAACCCACTACTAACACACCTACCACCACTCCCACATCCCCTTCTTTTACCATCAACACCACCCATTACTATATTTGCACCTCATTCACCCATTACCATAAACCTATTCCCATTTCTCTAGGTTATCCAAGATATCTAGTGACAGATCTGTCTCCATCTATGATTTCCATACACCAACACTTCTCACTTCACCACCCATCCACTAGACCCTACTTCATCTTCACACCCACACCCACCTATTGATGCTACTTCTTCATTTATACCCACATCACGTCCCACCCTGAACCACCTACCTGTTAATATTACAGATCTTGGAACCCAATAGAAGTGCCCATCAGAGAAATCAATATGGGGAAAGGGAACTGCCATTCCATTTCCATCCAAGGTTTCCTTTATAGATCTAGTTTCCAGACACTCATCGACCGTATAGATTGGAAACTTGCCTTATATATCCTAGATTGATCCAATTCCCATCACCATGATGCCCTCTATAGTGGTTAATCCCCTAGCCCCTTCCACCATTGATTAAATTGATTGGAAAGGCTAGCTGAAGGCACCCACTTTTTAGGATGGTATGTCTGATACAGACCTTGAAGAAATTGATTTTACTACTTAGTTTTTTCCCAGTCCCCTCCTCTTTTTTTTAATATGCTTGGGTGTTCATTTTATAATACTTTTAATCCTTTTTACCTATTTTATCATTTCATATATATATGTATGGGGTATAGTTTTTGGATTCACTACTTGCAGGCTTACTTTAATTTCACTACTAGTTTACTTTATCCATGTCTAGATCTTCCACATCCTCTATTGTTATTGACGTGCCTATCCTTACACCATATACCCTTCTTATTAGATGTCTTATCATTTGGATGACTTTGAGCACCATATTGAGGAGCTCTTTCTTGAGATCATTCCTCAGAGGGAGTCCCCACCATGATGTACATAGATTATATTCTTTCCACATGAGATTCATGCTTGATATTCTCCTACATTGGTCAATACCACTGAGAATCCTTGCGAGCTCGATGACACAACCACCAGTTCATATAGGTGGCAGAAAACCTATAATCAGATGGATGACACTGACCGATCCCTTTTTTCATTAATCTGGATGAAAACATTTTTTTAACACTTTATTGGAGGAAACCCATATTTTTGTTTCTTTTATTTCAGTCATGTTCTTATGATCATTATTTTACTTTCTCTTTCATTTTTTTTTTGTAGGTATTCCCAACAATTCATTATACTCATCTTCTTGCATTTATCTGAGTTAATTTCTATTGGTTTTGACTATATGAACCTACCATTTTTCTTCTTCCATTTTATTTTAACCCTATGGACTAATGTTTTATCTAGTGTAGGTATTTTTTTCCAACAAATTATGTAGGTATTCCAATTTAAAATCACTATACACCATGTTTTTCCATGGAATGAAATTCATTATAGGGATTTCTCGATTCCCTAATTTCAATTTAAAATTGAAATTTCAATTTTTCCCATGCATTATTTGATATCTCTCCCATGATTCTTTCAAGAATAGTGTAAACACTATCTCATTTTAAGTGTGGGAGTCTTTCTTGATATTTATTGGTGATAAACTTGGATTATTACCTATTTTCAATTATCTAGGATAAATTTTTTATTTAAAGAATGCTTTAAACTTGAAATGTCATTACACCAATTTAAATAAAAGAAAAAGTTAGGTTATAACTTTTTTAAACCCTTTGTTACTCCTATTTATACTTTTAGTATGATAGATAAGTTTAGTAATTTAATTCAAATTCAAAATTTGTTCAATTTATTTTGATTTAATTATCACTATATTTTATACCCTAAGTTATTTCTAGTTATTTATGTATACTCTAATTCCTAATAGGACTCTATACCTACACATTCATATTCATTTCTAATCATATTTCTTGAGAGATTCCTAGGAAATTTAAACCTATCAGAACTTGTATTGAGATATTATTGCAGTTATGATTGAACAAATATACTTTTAAAATGATTGAGGAAATCTTTGTGAGCCACTCTTTCCTAATACCAACCTGTACATATTTATATCTTTAGTATCCATGAATAACCATGTTAGGATAGATCCGTTCCAAGCCTATTTACCTTCCTTTCCTACCCTTGGTATTATGTATGATTATCCTTTGAAAATTTGTATGGGGATCTTTACCACTGATAGACATAGGATATTATAATTGAGGATATGTATTATGGCACATTCACCAAAATGGTATTACATTGTCCCTAATTGATTTTGGAATTTTATTCTATTACCCTATTTCTTTGAAAAAAAAAATATATAAATAAAAAGAAAAATATATTGGGTTGTGTATTAGGAAGGTCAAAAATAACCATTACCAGACTGATGAATCTGATGATGGATCATATGTGGTTAAGGGATGGATTGGAATCCTTTCCTAGACATGATTTTTGAAAAATAATTAAAAATTAAAAGAAAGGAATGATGGTACATTATTGATACTTAATTGACATGCTAATGGAACCACTTTGAGTTATTAGAGCACATACACATTTTTTTCAGGAGGATCTACTTTATTGAACTATTCATGACTTTCATGCATTAAATTTTAGATCGTAACCTTCTTTTGATCTTGATTTTTACTTTTCACCCACCTACCCTCAACCACATATACATTTGAACCCTATTGCTAAAGTCCTCAGGATTGATTTTGTATTTGTATTTACAAAGTGTTGATACTAGAATCAATAAAATCCTATGATTATGATCATGTATTTAGGGTATGATCTTGACTCTAGTTACATTTTACCTTGAGTGATGATAGAAAATTTATTTTGAGGTTAACTAAAAAGTGGTACAGCATTTAAAGAAATGTTATGAAAATGAAGGAAGAAAAAATCTATATAAAGAAATGAATTATGAGGAATGAATTATTTTCTCTATAGGAGTGATTCTAGAGGACTAAAAATTTTACTTACACTTAGTTTTATTTTTTGGTTGTAATTCATGTTTTCTACTTTAAAAATTGTTTCTTTTGGAATCCATGTTGAGATGTTTTTTTCTTGAGGATAAGAAATTGTTCAAGTGAGGGGTAATTTTATAAGATGAATATATATATATATTGGATAAATTTTTCTAAGGTTCATTCATTTTTTTTATTTGATAATTCATTGGGTCCTGGATTTTTTTCATAGGAATTAAGAATTTTTAACTTAAAGGAAGTGATATTGAAAAGAGGAAAAAATAGAATTTTTACATCATGTACACTATACATGATGTGTATTCCTTATTCACAGCATAACTACAGATCCACATACCAACTCATGAAGGCTTTACATTATGTGAATCTTATAAAATATGTGTACATACATTACACTTCATGAAAATTTCAAAATCAGAAGCCTGTTGAAAATGAACCAAATACATGTCTTGTAGAGTTTATACAACGTTCAAAGTTCTAGATCCAACTCAATCAAAGATACAGTTCAATTTTTTAGAGGATATTTTGGATCTCAAATACATGATGTGAAACCTGATTAAATAACATGAAGATGTTGGGAAATATTCACTTAAAGAAAATACACAATGTTAATTCTTTACGCATCATATATATTTCAGTCTATTTATATTTTTGCAGAGCCGTTGTTCACAAGATCCCTAGGGACCTATATTTTTTTCTCATTTTCTTATTTTTTCTCTTCCAAACCAGTTTTAATTCATTACTTAACTTATTTTGTTAAATACTTTTGTGTTTTTTTTGATTATTCATCTTTCTTTTATCATTTCACTTTCATTTTTATTTCAACACTAGTTTTCTATAGTATTTTTTGTTCTTCATTGACAATTTTCCATTTATTCATTTTTTTCTACATTATGAGTAAGTATTTTATTGGATTTTCATTAATTTTAATTGTTTAAATGGGTACTTATTATCGTTTCAATCCTGGATTTCCTATTTTTTATTTGTTTCATGATTATGCATATCATGTTTAGTATTTATTTTCTTTTGATCAACACCTACATTCATGACTAATCCTATTAGGGTTAGGGGTCGATAGTAGGGGTGTTTTTGAGCCTAATGAATCTATGAGTTGAACCTTGGTAACCCTATGACTAGTAATTAGGTTAAAAATAAATTTTTATCACATTCACTTGCACAACCTTGACTATAAGAGGTGCAATTGAATAAATTTGAGCTAATTGGGTTTGAGAAAGCTATAACCATTTACCTCTGATGATTTATACATAGAATCTAATCATAATGCATATATATTGTTAGCTATACCTAGACCAAGGTATAGTTTCAGCATTGGTGGATCCAATTGGTTTGACCAAAACTAATTGGTGAATATTTCACCACTTCACAGCCTAATCCGTATAACTATTCCAAGATAGATTTAGGATTATATTCTTTCAATATTCTTGAAATCAAACCTTATCTATTCTTAGTTATCTAAATTAAATCCAAACTACCTAGTTTTAGAAAAACCCGATCTTGAAGAGTGAACATGAGGAATACATTCAAAGGGTTTTGTTCAAATGGTTTCTTGCCTACTAGTACTCCCTATGGGTTTGAACCCACACTACCACTTTACTATTACATAGTAGTAATTGTAGTTTGGGACTATAAATTTTTAATTTTATCAATTCCCATGTGAATTCAGTGACACATGCGGGCGCATCATACATTTTACCTTGGTTACTATTCATAATGACAAAAAATTAAATTAATCTTGTTAATAAATTTTAACCTCATAATTTCAAATATGGAATCCATTTTTAAATATTCAATTTTTAGAATCTCTATAAATTACATTTAATATAACTGCACAAAACGCAACATAAACCGTTTTTTAGAAAATTGTGTTTTCAAGCACAAAAATGAACTTTTAAAAAATCAAATATAATGTTGATTCTTATAGAATTAATTATATTATGTTTAATAAAATGGATATTATTTTATTTTAAAAATAAATCCAACATAGAATATGAATTTAAAATTACTTTATTTATAGAAAATAAATGATAGTTTATCAAAAATGATCATTTTGAAATATTCACACAAAAATCAATATTTTTAGAAAAATAAAAAAATCACTCTAATTTATATTTGATATATTGATATAAAAAAATGAATTCCATTTTATCCAATTAAATTTTTAAAATTTAAAAATTTAAATTTTATATAAAACCATTAATACATGGAAAACACTTTAGTTAAAATAAAACTATTTGTTTTTCAAATGAAATTTTACTTAAAATTATTATAGTGAATGTGAATAAATAAAATATAATCATGAATATTACTAAGAAATGAAATTGATTTGTTATTACTTGGGATTTGAAATTTCTAAAATTAATTTAAAAGTGGTCGTGTCTGGGTGATGGGAGTGTGGGAGATAAAACTATGTAGAATTAACTTTTTTGATGCATCAGATTAAACAGAGGTTTCCAAAGGTTATGTTAGATACTCTAGGGGGTATGTAAGAGTAAATAGATGTTATCTGAATTAAGTGGATATTTATTAAATGATTTATTTGAGGTTATGGCATTCATCCAGTGGTTATGGACGAAGCGATGGTCATCTACAAACTTTAGGAGGCAGTGAAAACGATCTTATAGGCTCTATCCTACTATAAATAGGTGTGGTGGGGTAACTTTAGAAATTAATGTGATGTGATAAATGTTTAATATTATTTTATCTCTAATTAAAATAAATAAATAGTGTTCTCCCAAGGAGTAGGACTAAGTCCAAACCATATAATTTTTTATCATCATTCCTTTAGTTGTTTTGTTTTATTTTATTCCCCATTCTGAAAGTTTGTTTACATTAAGATTGAATAATTTTAGTGCATGTATAGGGTGAATATTTATTCTCAATTTAGATACTCTGTTATCTTTGATTTTTTATAAAATAGTAATTTTTAAATCTTGTTTCATGCTTGGGATTCTAGTGTATTTTTTCAAACTCAATGGTTTTGTCCTCAATAAGTGGTATCAAATAGTGTTGTTCATTAATTATCACAGAACTCATCATTTTAATCTTATGTAATGTTCCTTTAAAAAAATATTTATTTTAGTGGGAGTTGTCTTTTTTAAAATGAATGTAATTGGAAGAAGGAAATCCCATATGGACAAATTCAATGAGATGAACTTTGGATTATAGAGGATATAGATTGAGTGTTTTCTATCCTATAAGGACCTAGATCTTCCATTAAAATGAATTAAATTATAATAAATGGATATAAGTATTGGGAAATGGTTATTAGGAAGATACTTAGTCTAGTATAAATTTTTTTGTCAAGGAATTTTTCCTACTACATTTGAGAGGTAAAGAACATTGGATAATTGATAAAGAATATAAATAATATATATGGGAATCCAACAATAATGAATAAAGTGTTAATGATGAGGAGTATATTCAATATTAGAATTTCAAAAGGAATTCCAGTGGATAATCATGCCACTTATACATGATTTAGAGTTAGTTTTTATCAATATGAGTAAAGTTTTTAGATCTATTGTGAGATTTTTTTTCTTTCACCACTCCCATAATTTCGGGACATGATGGTTACCACTGTTAGTAATTATTATGTCAAAACTAATTTTTTGTTTGAATACATTTTTATCTCATCCTTAATGAGAATATCTTGTATAGGTAATTCTATAAAATTTCTATAACAACATTCAATGTGAAATGTAGAATATATTTTGTTCAATGGAAACTACTGTAGAAAACAGTAGAAAAGAGGAAAATTATTCAAAGTAAATCAACCAAACCCAAACCCATATGTTGTCATTATTAGAATAAGGGGAACATAAATAAGGATTGTAGGGATCACAGAGTTAATTCTTGAATGGTAACTTCTCTATGTTTTAAAAATATTATAGCTAAGGGTGAATTGAGTTTACTACTAAGTGTAAATATTTCATTGGAATAATAGATCATTAATTTGAGAACATCATTTCATTCTATTCCCAAAATAAAAATCGTGAAAAATATGTTTATAAAATATTCATCAAGGTTCACCTTAAAGGTTATAAGGTTCTGAGATCATAGGTAAAGGTGATGTTAAAGTATGAATGTTAAAAAAATATTTCTAGAGTTATTGGAAATTTAGCACATACCCTAATTACAGAATAACTTAATGTCTAAAGGGAATCTAGATAAAGTGGGATTTTTTATAGAATTTTAAAAATGATTGTATAAGATCACTCAGAAATCCATTTTGGTAGTCATAGGTGTCAATGACATAACATTTTATCTAAAAATAATGTTGGATAGAGTAGTGATTATTGGAGCATCAATGTATGAAAGTATGAAGTTATGGAATTATCATCTTGGGAACATAAGTGAGAATAAAATGTGAGTTTTAGTGGATAAAGGAGAAATAAAATATTTGTTACATGGATTTTAGAACATGTTATATTTTTATTCTAGTAATAGAGATAACTGGATCATTTTCCACAAATAAAAGGTCACCTAAATCTCAGCAGTTATAGCTTGTAAATATGAACGTTTGGGGCCTACTCTAGTGTTTTTCTCATAGTGGGTCACTGTATTATGTTACTTTTATCAATGATTTAACTCATAAGGTATGGGTGTACTTTATTAAGCACCAATATAATTTTTTATGAGTGTTATTTTCTTATGAAGATCCATAGTGGATAAATATTCTAGAAATATAAGTGCTTGAGTTTAGAAAAAAGGAGGTGAGTGAGAAAGTAGGTAATTCCTATGGTTTTAAAAAAAGTCATTTTGAATACATGGGTTAAGAGATTGTAGAATAGTTATGGACTAGAATAATAGTGGTTGTTTCTTATCTTAATGTTTTTTTTATGTGTCATATATTTCTATTTTGATTCCATGGATAGGGAAAATACTGTATAAAAGTACCAATCATGATTCTTTATGGGGTATGGTGATGAAAAAATTGGGTTCTGTTTTCAGGATAAGGATAAAAAATATCATTGGAAGTTGGAATGTTCACATCGATGAGATGATCTTATGTAAAGATTAGAACATGGTGAAAATAGAGTTGAGAAAAAAGAGTCAACTAAATATAACCAATTTGATCTAAATATAATTATAGAGGTTCCAAAATGTTTATAATTCATATAAAGTCTAGAAGAGACAACAATGATAAAATTACCAAAAAGTTCTAAGATTATGGAGGCTTGGGGAAGTATTCTAGAAGATAAAATTAAAGAATAAGTGGAACCTCAAGTGGGACCAAGGAGTTATACCAACTCATTCAAAGGTTCAGAATTGATCTTCATTACTTAATTTTAATAAATAGAGGAGAAAATAATAACCTAGAAACAAAACTAAGTCATAATGGTTCTGAAAAGTGGGAGTTTTCTATTAAATAAAAATGGATTTTTTTAATTAAAACTAAATCTAGGAACTAATTTAATTATCAAAATAAATAAAGTAACTATCGAAAAAATGGTTATACTAATAGAGGAAGTGTATGGAATGAAACGGTATAATGGTAAGTTAGTTTTAAAAAGGTTTTAGAAAAAGGAAGGGATATATTTCTCTGAATTGTTTTCTTCTGTTTTTATGTATACAACTATTAGAATAGTTCTATGTCTAGTATCTTTGAAAGTATATATATTAGGAACTCTTTAGGTACCACTGATAGGGGATAATCGGTGGTACACACTTTTTATGAATTCCTTTCTTCTAACTCAACCTATGATTCCTGTTAAAGAACATATCCTTTATCTCTCTTTTTAGCATAGCCTCACCAAATTTCAATGTAAAATAAATGGCATGGAAACATAAGTATTTATAATGTTTGATTGAAAGGAATAATCCTTGTTATTTTGGTAAGACACCACAACATATATTCTACACTATCATTAAGTTATTACACTATAGTGATTGGTTATACATCCCAACCACAAATTCTTTCCTATAATTGTTTATGAACCCCAATTACACTTCTCTATAGAATCAACTAGTTATCCACCCCAATAACCCAACTACACATTTAATTGTTTATACATCCTAATTAAAAATTCTTATTCTATTTTTATTTTTATTTAGAAAGACCTCATTCTTTCTCCAAGTTACTTCATCACCTATAGAGAATAATATTCCTCTATAAGCAGACGGATCAGAAAATCTTTGCATGTACACCTTTCAAAAAATTCAGCAGTATTGTTATTCTTAAAACTGTTTACCAGATATTGAATGATTTTAGTCAACCTCTTTATTCTCTCTCCTCAATATAGATGTTGTATCAGCTCTTGAAATTATCGTGTGATTATCTACAATTCCTTTAAAAGATATCAATATAGAAAAATTCTTCTTCATCCATAGTTTCATTTTATATTCATAGATAATAATATCATGAATATCATTTCTCAATTATTAATAGATATTATTTAATTTAATATTCAAAAAATCTTAGAATGTTACCTTTATTATTCTTCATCCATAAAATCTCTCAGTTATTCCAGTTATAAATCAGTTTAATATGCGACCATTTATTCTCTCATAGTACTTAAATATCCATGAAATTATTTATAAATCACATGAAAATAATCTTTGTTTAAACCATTATTCATTTTTGGGATTTATTACTCTATGAAATATTTAAATATCATAGCTCATTTTATTTTAATTCTCTATGAAATATGCTTCCTTAAACTCATTCAAAATTTTCATGTGCATAGAAACATGCATCACTATTACATGGAACCTATATTTTGTAGTATGGAACTTATCTTAATATATCTTTGATCTTTCATGTATCACGATTCGTGGTTAGGATGTGTGGAACTTGATCAACAAATAATGTGCATTGTCTGATTTATTTCTTTAGAATATCCAAGATCTTGAAATTCATATTTTCACCCAGCAAATTAATTTTAAAATTATCTAAGAACTTGACCTACCATGATCGAAATCGACAATGAGGAAAGTGAACATATGAATAAACAACATTGTCTAAATCGATCATGAGGAAAGATTGCAAGATAATGCTACTATGTTTAGTGGATCAACTACATGAAAAAACTGTTGTATACGGTTATTGGATCAACAGTAAAAATAAAATCATACATATGGTTAATGGATTGACCATATAAAAAAATATGGATCGACCACATAAAAAAATATTTATTTTTATATATCTAATCTAAGAATCAATATACCTCGATGTAGAATCTCCTTACCTTTACGAAACACCTAATATTCCTTAATACCATTATAAAGCTTCACTATTTTCCTTATTATCATTCTATAGTGTCTGGTTCACCTTTATCTAGGTGGATCTGTTCATAAATTACCTTTATATAGGAGGTGAAATTTTTGGATCACCTTTACACAACTCATGAAATTCAATTCTTACCTTTATATAGGTATTGTAATTTATCATTAACCTTGTTGAAGTGTACTACAATACCTTATGTAGGTAGTGAAAATACCAATTTACTCTTACACAACCTGTATACATGTGGATTTACCTTTATGTAGGTAATAGAATTTATCATTTACCTCAACGCAACCTCTAGGAATATTCCATTACCTTTATGAATCTTCTCAAAATCCTCAAAATAAAATCCATCCACCTAAGAAAAAACATTTTAGGACCTATTTAATTTATCTCTAGGCCTTTTAACTTCCATCAAATATTGTAGATAGTTTCTCTATATCCCCAAAAACATCCCTCTATATCCTTGAGAAACAGCACATCAATCATCACATTTTAGCTGTAACTTTGTATTGAACCCCTCCTCATGTGTTCTTAAAATTTTATCATCAAATAACTTATATACATTGATGAATTATCCTAAATTCAATCCAATTCCAACTCATGAATCCGTATTAGCCCTCCAAGTATCATCACCCATTGCTTCACCAAACACATATTTTGTAAATAACCTAACCCCAATGGACCAACACTGGTGGTTAGTTTATTACATTAAAACTAGACATAAGAAATTTCATCCCAACATACCAAATAGTTTAGTAGTCTTGGTAAACTAGTTATATACTTAAACCTTACATTACATTTAAAAACATAAAATACAACACTTAGTGAAAGTAAATATTATACATCCTTGAACTCATTCAAATATTTCTTCTTTATATCCTGGTGAAAGAAAATAAAAATAAGGGTAACATCAAATACTAAGTAATGGTTACATTTATCAGAATCATAAGGAATATTTAATATGGAAAGGTAAATAACTTTAAATACACGCCATTTAACCAATAAATTGAGCACAAAGAATAATATGGTAGGCATAAATGATGATAAAATAATGTCATATAAATAATCACATGACATTGAAACTTATCCATGGAAATCATTAATATTCAAATAATCACATGGACATCAACAACTAATCCCATAATTAAGGAATGTATAATTTTTTTCTTCATAAACTAACCATTAAGGCCTCATGCTAATATTCCTTACAAAAATGGGTTAGGACTCAGCTAAATACCCGAAAAAGTTTGTCTGGTGATAACTACCAATGAATCTAAGGGATATAGTGTGCCCTCCCATCACATACTAAGTCCAATGCATTCATTATATAAAATGTTGGATAATAATTCAATACATAATCAACATAAACATTCATATTGAAAATCTAGAATATGATATGTTTATATTTCCCTAGTCAAACTTATCCTAACCCATCCAAATAAAAAATGAGTATGAAATCATTAAAACATATACCTAGTGGATTATAATTATAACAAATGGTTATTGTCTTTTATGATTATAAATACCATAAAAATATCATTAAAAACATTCTTCAAGAAAATGCCCACTTCATTATGAAATAAAATTTTAAAAACTAAAAATTTCCAGAATATTACAGAAAAAATTTTCTTTGAAAATAACCTATTAAACTTGTAAATGAAGCTTCAAATCATTGATTGATCATGATGATATGAAATTATGTTCATACTGTATAAGTTAAAAAACATTCCTTTAACACTACTATATGAAAAGTTAAAAAGTACCCCATTCAAAAAGTGACAGGACGATTAATTTTACACCATTTGAAAAAATCATATATGTATAAAAATATATTTAATAAATCATTGTACAATAGTAAAAATATTCTTTAAAATATTTTAATGAAAATATGGATATGAAAGAAACTAATTCTCGGCTGAATAGAAAAACAAAGCCTATTTTCCTTAAAACATTATTTTTGTATCTTGAGTATCTAAAATAGGAAGATGAAAGGAAAAATTTTTATTTTATAGAAATAAATAGAGGAGAAGAAAATGGATTTGGTCTAATATAGAAAGATTAAATAATTTCATAAATGGAGACTTAAGTATAAACAATCCCAAATAATGGTGTGATTGTGAAATAAACCCTTACCTCTTTGGTAGCTTTTGAATCAAAATACCTAAGAAATATTAAGTTTAAATAAAACATTTAATTCCATTAATATAAAATATTAATTATATATCATATCAAAGGGAATTATATACACCATATAAATGAAATAATTTGTGAGTATGGAATATTTCTCATAGAAGTAAAATTGAGATCAAAAACCCTTACCTCGGGTCGTACTACCTTTGTATGTGTTCGAACCTCTATTATAATAAATATTGATTTATTATAAATATATTTTATAAATATAATAATATATATCATACCATATATTTTTACTTACAACCATTTATCACCCATTTATTAATAATAATTTATTAAAATCACGGTTCCATGTGGTAATTGCTTCATCTTCCATGTATGTTTTGGTTTGATAGTTTTGTCCCTTGTAATTTGATCATGGTACTATAATTTATATAATTTTATTCATGATATAAATACCATATATATATATATATAATATTTATATTTAGAGTCATCTAGAAAAGGTTAAGATATAAAAATAAATTACACCGCTCATGGAGATGATAGGTAGTATGTACGCATTAATGTTGTTTTCACTTTTCGACGGATAGTATGAAATAAAGGTAAATAATAATACACCATTAAAAATAATTTTTATATCATATATATCTTATATATTCATTAAAACTATACTTATTACCATTCATGTAGAGTAGAAATGAAAAACAAATTGCATTGCTTCGTGAAGGCGGTATTCCACACGTACACATGAGATATGTTATTGTTTTCCAATAGATTGGAAGGTAAGAATGTAGATATGATATTATAATTACAAAATAAATATTATTTTATGGATATCAAATATAAAAATTCAACACATCATAATACTCATCCATAAAATATGGTGATGAAAAATGAATTGTATCGCTATGTGGATATGATAAGTCATATAAACGCATTAGTGATACTTTCACTTCCTGTTTTATAGAAAATAAGGTATATAATTGTGGTTTCATAATCATAATAACATTTTAACATATTGAGAATACTTAAGTTATTATTTTATGACAAATACCATGGATTTAGAGTAGGTAAAGTAATAAGTAAAAAATAAAGTTATGAGTTAAGGAGATTACCTCTTCTTTGAAAGAACTCGCTAGTACAAAATATATTTCCCAACATGTTTTTCATGTCAGTTATCTATAACTAATTTAGAAAATAAAACTAAAATATTTTTCATATCATTTATTCAATAACCACTGTGGAAAACTACTTTTTCACATCCGTTATTCAATAACCTACATGAAAAATCTTGTGATTTTATTTTTCATGCCTATTATTGAATAACTAATGTGGAAAATAAGATATTTCACATCAGTTACTGAATAGATGACATGGAAAATAACACCACGAGATTTTTCACATCATTTATCTAATAATTGATGTGTAAAATATCATTTTCCATGTCAGTTATGGAATAATTGATGTGAGATATCTAAATTTTTGTGTCGGTTATTAAATAAAAAATGTGAAAAAGATTTATAATTTTAATCGAAATTGGGATGAGTCATTTTTGTTTCTTTCTTTCACATGACTGCTCTCATTTTTCTCTCACACGAAGAACCCTAACCCTAAAATTATTTGATCTATGGCTTAAAATATCTTCATTATTTGATTCATTGAATCAATTTTTCTTCATTATTTTATTCTTGTCTTTGAATATCATTCAAATGGTATCCACCATGACCACCCAAGGTCACCTATCAGTCGACCACTACTCATGATTGGCATCACTCATCCTGATTTCATTTTCAATATAAGGCTAGTGTTTATTGTTTCTATTTTTCATGCATTTTACCTATCTGTATTTGTGGTTTCCATTTTATTTGATGTATTTTTATCCTTTAGTTAATATCTACCACTATCATCCACATTCACTCGTCATCAACCAATGCTCACACTTATTCTTGTTCATGTTGCTCATCCTAGTTTTGATTTCAATCCATGGTTAGTGTTTATTATTTCCATTTTCTATAAATTAAAGATATTTTCATTTGAATTTTCAATTTTTATTTGATGTAAATTTATCTTTGAGTTGGAATCTACCAATATCATATATCATCAACCACTTATGACTTATTCCCATTGGTTCCAACTTCACAATCGTTCCAAATCTAATATCAATTTACAGTTTTTGTTTTTTGTTTCTATTTTTCATGTATCCAAGC
The DNA here is from genome assembly GCA_963277665.1 of Viscum album. Lineage (NCBI taxonomy): Eukaryota > Viridiplantae > Streptophyta > Magnoliopsida > Santalales > Viscaceae > Viscum > Viscum album. Next base: position 169,226,484 of record OY728119.1, on the reverse strand, counting down.
TATTTTCATTTTCATGTTTATGTTTGGTTTGAATTTTCTATTGACATCTCTTTATTTTTCAATCACCCTATATCCTTACCCATCATTGGATACTGCTTGCACCTTTTTACCGTTGTTTTCACCATCTCAATTATCTCAGTTCAAATATCAAATTATGGTTTTTGTGGATGGTTTTGATTTTATTTGAATTCAGGGTATTTTTATTTGTATTTTCAATTATTTTCACATCTTAGATTTTTTTTAATTTATGAATATTTTTTTAGATTAAGGGTTGTGATTTTGTTATTAAATAATGGTAATTTAATATTTTCAAAGTTATATTTTTTATTAAATATGTTGTATTTTTTGTGAAATATGTTTTCATATTTTTTATTATTTTTAAAATGTAAATTTGTAATTAAATTTGAAATTATGATAACTTATTTTAAATTTTTGGTATTTATTATAGATCATAATGAGTCTAAGTTAGATTATTTCACTTTGAATAAGTGATGAATATGAGGAGGGTATCAATGATTTTTTAAAATTTTATAAATGAAATGTTCTAAATAATGACATATTTTTTTATTCATGCCTAAAATGTTTAAATATGAATAAGTTGAAAAGTTAAGAGATCAAAGATCATTTAATTTGTCATGGTTTTAACCTAAGTTTCAACCCTTGGATTTGGCATGGTGAAACTGGGTAGAATTTCAAATCTATTGATGATGGTTGTTTTTAAGATGATAAGTCTAGTCAAATTAAAGAAATGATTCATGATATTTAAGTAGATGAAATTGAGAAAGAATTGACAATTGAGCATCTATATGGTGATTTTAAAAAACATTTTATCTAGGTTTCATGTAATTTAAGGTTTATTGATGATGATAATATTGATTAACTTGAAGGAGAAAAAATGTTGGAGTGACTGGAGTTTTACAGAGTTTCTATAATTATTGTAAATACAACTATCTTCTATATTCACATTGTAAAGAAAAGAAAATATTATTCCTTATGGAATAAGGGTACAATAAAATACATGTCTACCCAAATGATTGTGTTCTATATTGGAAAGGATATAAATTTCTCTTATAGTGTCCTAAATGCGGGACATCGCAATATAAGTTAAATAAAAAATCACAGGTTAATTTAGTAGTTTCATAGACCCCTGATAAGGAATTTTTTTATATTCCTATAATTACTCATTTGAAACATTTATTTGAAAATTCAAATAATGAGAAAAGTTTAAAATGGCCTGCAAATGAGTGAACATATTATGGAAAATTATGGTATCCATCTGATTGTCTAAGTGGAAGAAAATTGATCAAAAAATTCCTACATTTGGAAATGAAGTTATAAATATCTAACTTGGAATGTAAATGGATAGAATGAATACATATTTAATACTTATTAGCACACATAGTTCATGGACTATTTTATTAGTAATTTATAACTTATCTCCGGAATGTTTTATAAATTAAAAATATGTCATGTTGAGTTTAATGATCCCTCGATTAAAACATCCTAGAAATTATATTGTTTCTTTATTGTCACCATATATTGATGATTTAAAAAATTTATGGAAGGTATTAGGGTGTATGATTATTATAAAATGTAACATTTTCAACTACATGCAATGATCATGTTCACTATAAATGAATTCCCAACATACGTAAATTTTTCTAGATACTGTGTTAAGGGGCATAAAGCTTATCGATTTTGTGAACAATATACTTCATATTATCAACTAAAATAAGGGATAAAAAAATTATACATGGGTCATAATAATCGATCTCATTGTGATGGAACACATAATATTAGACATTATAAATATACCATAAATTCCACATTCAAAGAAACCATAAATAAATGGGCAATAATTATACTAAATACCCAAAAAGTTTGTATCATGAGACCTACCAAAGCATCGAGGGGCTATATAATTTCAGGCCTAACCCTGTACATAGAAATTCCAATGAATCCATCATATGAAGATAATGGTTCAACAATACATATCATAATGTTCCCTAAGGAACTTCATACATCATCATGGATAAGTATTAAATAGTTATACACACAGAAATAAGGGATATATAGAATGTAAATATTTCCCCATTAAATGGAATAATATGTATATCAAGGTGAATATCTGATAATCAACTTAGAAACTATAGGATGTTCAAAATTTAATGTAAAGTAACTTTATCAATGGAATGATAATTAAATAAAGGTGTATGGTAATTTCATGATTTAGGTATATCAATAGAAACTATTATATATAAATATATTTAAATCCTTTATTATGGTTCATAAAGATATTTTGAATCATCCAAAGAATATCCCCTAGGAGTATGAAACCAGGAGTTCAGTTAGGCCCATTTTTTACGCACTGATTTAACATCAAGTTAATACAAAATTAATATTTTTTCATGTTATTACTACAAGTTGAATATTAGTCTTAGCTTTAATCCACTTGTAGTATCCAGGAAGGGATGTAATTGTGAGGTAACCACACACTATTTACTTTACCAAAATTTTAGGATGTTTGAGATTTATTACTTGAAATTCAAATAACTTTTAAGCATTATAATTTCATAAAAAGACAGTAGAATGGGAGGTAATAGTGATATCTCATTGATAATATGATAAATAATTTATAAAAAGAATCATAAAAAATTTCATATTGAAATGAAAAGAAATTGGAGAGGATTACACAAATAATGGATAGGAATGAATTAGGGGCCCATATATCAGCATAATAACAGCATAGTCAAAGGAAATAATTATAGGGAATAAGTAATATCCCATTAAAAATATATATCAAATGGACTATAGTACCATGTAATTAAAGTATGAAAATATATTAAAAATAATTTAAATGATATCATAATAAAAGTATTGAAATTGAAAAATAAAAGGAGGAGGATTATAAACCCTTACCTTGAAAGGTAGAATCTTGAAGCTTTATAAGAGCACCTTAGAACCTTATAAACTCTTTAGATATAATATTGAAAGTTAAAATGAGAGGTTAATTGTGATTGGTAATTTTAGAGTGAGGGGAAATGGGAGTATGGGTGGGTATTTATAGTAATCGGTGGAGATTTGTTTATTAATTTCAATCCATGGGCCTTGGACTCTAGGTTAATAACAAAAGAAACTCATTTGCCTTCCCATGGTTTTATCCCATGATATTTGAAATTTAGGGCCGATTTTTTTTCTTTCAATTGTTTAAGAACCAAAATAATTTAAAATATATTATTTTTTATATAAAAAAAATTATAATTCATAAAGAATTGTTTTTAAAATTTTTAAAATATACTTCATGTTTTATAGGATTATTTATATGTTTGGAAAAATAATTTTATTGCTCTAAAGTACATTATTTTAATGAATAACCCCATTTTTTGTTGAAAAATCCTTTATGTTACTTATTTAATCATTTTTAAGTTATTATGATGTTATAATACTTATCATATATTCATATTGTAGTGCCCAGGTCTTATGATATCATAATGAGGGTGAGGGGGTGAATTAGTGATCCCTTTTATTTTTATGAATATTACTTATTAATTCAAACATTCTAGTTGGTTAAAGAATTGATACACTCATCTTATTGACTCTTGGTCTTACTCGGATATGAAGAATGTAGAAGGCACAAGACATAAGGTTTTATAAGATTTTTCCTTGAAATCCTACTCCTTGACAGGTTTGGGTTGTAAACTGAGACTTGGTTTCTCCACAATTAATCACTTGAGTACAATTTACAAGTTATATCTTGAAAATATTAATGATTCATCTGAAAAAATACCTAGTGGATAATCTCCTGAAATATCTTGTCATTAAGTGATCACAATAGCTACCTCTCAATAGGTTCTTTATATTGGCATCATACCGATTGAATCTATCTCCTAAAAATTTTATTTCCACCTTCCAATGGGATATTTATACTTACTCCTAATAGTTTTTCAAGGTTCTTTATAAACTCCTACTTGGATAGGTTTTATATCACACTTCCACCTAGTGTATTCTACATCTACCATGTTCTACTTCAAGATCTCACATATAATACTCCATTTGGATTGCTCATCCTTGCTCACTTTAACTATAACAACAAATAATAATAGGTCATATTCTCTTATCAATTATTTATTCTTCCTTAAATAAATATAATCCCCTGGATGTCTCAGGTTATATCCTTTGATACATGAATAATATTATTCTCTAGATCAGTAGTATCAGGGTTTATCTCACTCCCAAGTTAACATTTTCACCTCCTGCAATATTTATATTCATATAATTATCATGAATAATATTTCCTTTTTTGAATATATAAAAACTAAAAGGAATAAATTAGGAACTTATCATATTTTAAAATCATTCAAATTCAATTTGAGACTTCCATTTAAATCACCTGAAGACTTCGATTTTTCTTTCCATGTGATATTGAAATATTTCATTTCAATATTATCCACTATTTTCACAAGAATTAAAAAATAATAATGTCTTCATGAATCACATAGAACAATTAAATGTCTTGTAATGTTTTTCTACCTATATTGGGTCTCAAACAACTTTTAACGATAAATTCATCTCAAAACTATCACCAAGAAATGACTATGGAATGGTCCTTTTCGTTTTGAATCTCAGGTCTCATATTTCATTAAATTATCATGACTTAGATCAAAAAATTCACCATATCATTAATGAGTCATAATTTCTCATAGGTAATAATCTATCTTTAAACTCCCACCACTATTATATGGTGTTTATTTTATCCATGTTTTCCACCATGATTTTCACCATGATCAGTGAAACGACTTCCACTGTGGTGTGTCCATATTCATCTTCCCATTTTGATATGGTGTGGAACTCATATCAAAAACACCAAATCATCCCTAATATGGTTCTTAAATTATATTATCTATGTTCATTATCTTCTAAAATTATCATGATTCTTGAATCCATAAATAACAGTTCTTGGGCACAGTCTAATTTATATTTTTTACTTTAAAAAAATAAATCTAGATATTCCCAAATTTTTATTTTTCAAACATATTAATTTTAAAAAAGTTTTTAAAAATTATGAATCAACTCTAAGTTATAGTGGACTCTATGGAAAACACTACATTCTTTTCTTTTTTCAAAATTATAACATATCTCAACTCAATGTCCTATTGGGAAACTCTACATCACAACTCTAATTTGTTCATATAGAGTACATGCCTTTTCTAATTTTTTGTTTTATTAAAATAATGAACTCAATATAGGTTGTGAACTTTACATCACAACTATACATATCAACTCCACATGTATCCATAATCTTATAAAAACACTTCAAATCACTTCAAAAAACATTCAAAATTGCTTCTCAAAGATATCAACATTTCATTTTTCCATCCCGTATGACTTTAAAGTCATATGATTTCAACTTATTCACAAAGCCTAATGCTAAAGTCAGACAGTCTGGCTCAAAGTAATATAGTGAACCAAATCCAAATGATTAAATCATATGCTTAATAAATGTTTCATTTTACTACCTTATATTAAAGTCATAAGACGTACATTAGGACTCAAAGTCTGATATTTCGCCTTCAAATTCATATGATCCTAACTAGATTCATATAATAATAAAGTTATATGATATACTCAATATTCTATACTTCACTCCAAATTACTCCTGGATTTCAACAATCAAAATTCATCTATTCTAAAACTTTTAAATCACTTAAAAAATTTATCCAAAAGACCTTGAACTTATATCTTAGTACCCTTGAATATCAATAAACTTTGGATGGTTTCTAAATGGATTAAACTTTTTAATCGTCCTTATAGATAGTTTTGAAATATTATTATTAAAACTTCTTCAAGTTTTTTACTCATACATCTTTATCAATACTCCACACTATTGTTGACACTACTAAAATATATAGTAGTTTTCAAACACATGAATACCAACTTAAACAATTAAAACATATTCAATATTACTACTTGAATATGTCCAACCTAGTTCTCCAATCCATATCCATTAGTTCTCTTTTCCATTTATGATGGAAGGACCCTATATTAGCCTTCCTCTAATACACCACACACATATTGGTAGCTTCATCCTTATATAATCAGCCTCAATTATTGTCAACAAATACAATTTTATGGATGGGTACTTCAATTTATCTCTTTCTATTTTTTTTTGAAATAACATTAACCATCCATATCAATATGTGAAATTAAACTCTTTTTATTCTACCCCTTATTGAAAATAAATGAAAATGGTGTGTAAGGGTTGCACCACACTCATTTTCTCTTTATTATTCTTGAGAAAGCTACTTTCCATAAGATATTCTTCTCCCTCTTTAAATATTAATTTTAGATTGATTTACTTGTGAGTGAAGGATATCACCACACACAACTTAACTAAGATACTTTATTTAAACTACTCTAAGTATACATGGGAAATCCTAATGTAAAAATAATAGACACTTCACAAGGTCATCAAGACTATCCCTTATTGTTTAATCATGTGATACTACTTCCAAATATCTAAATATAGATTTTGTATAATATATTTATCAATAAGTACTTATAATACACTCAAATCACTAAATACATCAGAAAAGTTCAAGTTTAATACATATTACCCTCATTTTATCCTACTAAATACATCAACCAATACTCCCCTTTGTAAACATATTTTTTCTAATCAAAACAATAATAGATTATTTGATTCGAATACCATAACCTTCAAATATTTATGGGTTATCTAGATTTAAAGAGTTAATGAAAATTAATATGTTGATAGATTTACTTAATTTTTTTCTCCCCTTTGAGTGATTTACTCACCTCTTCTCCATCATGGAAGTCAGTATACTTAATAAGGAAAGATGTATCTTTTTTTCCAGTAGTGGAAGCCTCATCCATCTCCCCCTATATTTGATTCCTATAATTCCTAGCATGTTACTACACATAAAATTAAATGGAATAAGGAGGATTTTATTTCTTATAACTTAGAAAAATAAGAAAGGTTGAGAGTTTCCTCTCAACCAAGGATTCTTTTTCCTACCAACTATAATTTCTAATGAGATTTCCATGCCACTTATTCTAAAGTTTCTATCATTATTATTCATAGGTAGAAATGTTTTCTCATTTATCTCAACAATTTACTTGTGTGGATACTCCTTATTTTTATGAGTAATGAATTTACATTCTTCCTCATAAATTTTTCTTTTCCTTTTCATCATTTTTGGATGAGCTAGAGGCACTAATGAACCATTTTCTAAACTTTATCTAGCTTGCTCATTCTTCTCATGTAGCGCCTTCTCTTGTGATTTTTCTTGTCTATATTTAGCATAGGAATTTATTTGTGCTTTATTCACCTTCATAGTTGGAAAATAACACCCTTAACCATATTGTTCATATATCCTCTTATATCTTTGCTTTTTCCAACTTCAAAAGCCTATGAGATCTATCTAGTAGTTTCATCAACTTCAAACTTTTTCCTTCTAAGAGTATTTCATCTTTTAATGGATCTCCTTAATTTTTTTCTCAGGTATTATACCTATTGATTTATTACAATTTATTAGTAATGTAATGTTATACTATAATTCATAGGTTATGTTCCTGAAACCTCTATGATGCTATAAATATACTTTGAAACTTATTCTTTCTATATATTGATGAGTTTTTTTACAAAAAAATTATTATTATATAGGAATATAACAAACTTTTTTTCATTTACTTGGGGGTTATTTATTTCCAAAACCATATTCATCTATCCTTTTAATAGGAGGAAAAAATTTACAACTTTCTACAGCCTGGACAGCTTTAGATTAGGTTTCATAATCTATATAACTAAAGGAAACATATTCAATATCACTTATGAATTTATAAAAGGTTTATACCTTGTTCTTAAGGATGGTTTTCTATGTATCCTTAGATGATTCATCATATATATCCACTACTTTATCATAATATTTTTTCATATTCATAAATGTGTTATCATATTTAAGACACCTATATTGTGCCTCATGGAGTTCTTCTTCCTTTGAAGTATATTTTTCATTAATATCTTCTAGAATATTTTATTTTTTCATAAATTTTATCCTTGTAAATTTTGATCTCTTATATGGGATCACTTTTCTTAATGTCCTCACTTATTTTATCTTTCTCTAATAGTTTAACTCGCTTATTTATATTGTAATTTTGTTCAAGGTAGCAAACCAATCCCTATCTTAACATATATTTATTATAGTTGTATCTTTCTCCTTCTTCTTTTCTTAAAATCTATTTTCATATTTCAAAATTTAGAAATGAAGGTTTTATGTTTTTGACAGACTCCTTCATCATCTAACTCAACAAATATTGAATATTTCTCACTTTTACCTCTAATAATCAAGTTTCTTCTATAGTTTCTTGAGAAATTATTCTTCTTACTATAGTCAGATTTTTCTTATTTTTCTAAATCTTCTTTTTGAACAATTATCTTTTTCGTCATCACTTTTAGATTCATAAAATTTATTTATATTTATAATTTCAATTAAAAAATTTCAAAAACCTCCAAAAACAAAAAATTTAAAAGGAATATTACCTTTTTTTATTTTTCTTTACCTTCTTTAATGTTCTTGGAGATAAATAGCATAACCTTCTTATATCCATCAACTCTTTCTTTACTAATTTCTTCATCTTCATTAGAAGTTGAGAATGGTTCATCTATTTTATCCTTTAACTCGAGTTTTTTCATGAAATTGAATATCATTTCATACTTTTATTTATTTTTGAAAATAAATAATTTATTAATCTAATAATTGAGGAGTGTATTATGTAACTCATCAGGTAATTAGTCACCAATTTCATCTATGGTCGATATCTTTGGATTAAATCTATCAAGGAAATTCCTCATGAACTTTTTTATAATAGTCACATATTCCAAATAAGTTCCAAAGCCCCTTATCTAACTTATAGTTTTATTCACACTTGTAAAATAGTTATCAATACTCTCATGATTATTCATCTAGATATCCTTAAAGTTTTCTCTCCAAATCTTTAGTTTGTCTTCCTTAATATTCACATTGCCTATACATATATTATCCAATTTTTTCCACAGCTCCTTATAATTTTTGAATCACATATTCATGGTATATAATTTATCATAAATAGATAAATGGATGGAATTTATATATTTTCAATATACTTAAATATTTATTTTGATAGCATAAATAATGGGAGCATCACTTACAAGTAGAGTAAATCCCACTATTGTGGCACCATTAACCCCAAGAACGTTTTAGAATAGTTTTGTAAGCATCTGGTTCTTCTATCCAAGAAATTTTTTTCCATTAATAATAGGCACTCCACAACTATTAATAGGATTGAGATACTCCATTATTATAATTTAGTTGGATATTTTAGAAGGAATATTTCTCTACTACCACTTATATTACCCAAGTCCTGGGATATCACTGAAATTAAAAGGATTTGAATTACTAATCGCTTTTATTTTTATGAATATGAATTATTAATTCAACTTCTATAGATAGTTAAATATTTTATTCATTCATCTTGTTTTCTCTAAAACTTAATTGAATATATAGAATGTAAAAGGCATGAGACAAAAGGATTTACAAGGTTTTTACTTGAAAGAATACACTTTTCCAGCTTCAGGTTGAATTCTAAGAAATGGTTTCTCTACTTTGAATCACTTTAGTATAGTGTATAAGTTATCTCTCAAAAAACGTAATGAGAAATATCCTGAAAATCTCAACAAGTAATATCCCAAAATATTTGGTCTTCAAGTGATCACAACAACCACCTCCGGAAGGTTTATTTATAATGGAATCCATATAGTTGAATATATCTCTCAAATATATTATTTGTACCCCTCAATGGGATCTTTATACTACCTCTTGATAGTTATTTAAGGTTCCACCTAAACCCCTCCTTAAAAAATTATTGAATCATGATACATTCGGTTGTAGTGTGTTTCGACCTTGTTCTACTTCATGTCCTCACATACAGTGCTCTATTTGGATCACTAAACTTTCTCACATTCATTATAATAATTACTCTTATTGGGTCCTCTTCTCTTCTTACTTATTTATTCCACCTTAAACACATGGGATATCCTAGATGAAATGGGTTCTCTCCTTTAATAGATAGATGATCTTATTCCCTATATCATAAGTATCGGGTCCTATCTCTCTATCAAGTTCTCATCTTCATCTCCTGACATATTTATATTCACAAAATTTTCATGAATAATATTTATTTATTTTGAATAGAGAAAAGATCCAAGAAATGTGGTAATATTTTCTCATGTTTTAAACTCCTTCAAATTCAATTCAAGGCTTCCATTTAAATATCCTCATGAATAGAATTTTTTATTTTCATATGATATTGGAAGATCGCATCTCAATCATCTCCACTAATTCCATATGAATTCAATCATATTACACATCTGTATGAATTGCATAGCATAATGACATATCTTGTTGAATGTTTTTTTTCCCATGATGGATCTCAAACAACTTCTAATAATGAAGGTATATCAAAATGGTCACCCAAAAATAACCATGGATTGGTCCTCACTATTTTGAATCTTGTACCTCATCTTCCATGTGAGTATCATGAATTTGAACATAGAATGCACCACATAATTAATGAGTCATAATTTCTCATAGGTAATCATATTTTCTAAAACTCCAACCACTATGATGTGATGTTTATTTTTTCCCTATTTTTTACCATGATTATCACCAAGATTAATGAAATGGATTCCATAATGGAATAAGCATATTCATCTTTTTTTTGTTGTGGTGTGGAACTTATTTCAAAAACAGCAGATCCACCCTTGAATGGTTATTAAATCATATAAACTAGGATAATAATACTAAAAAATGATAACGATGGTAGAATCTATGAAAAACGGTTCTTGATCACTGGTTGATTTAGTTTTTTACTTAGGAAAAATAAATCTTGATATTCTTAAATTTTCATTCTCTAGACTTCCATATTTTGATAGAGTGCTAAATTATACACAGAAACTCTAAAATAATAGGGAAATGAATGTAAAACACTATGTTCTCTAAATTTTATAAAATTAAAACTTTTAAAAGCTCTATATCACATTGTGAAACTCTATGTTGCAACTCTATATTGATCAAATAGAGTATATATATTAACTAATTTTTTGCTTTACTTTAAATAAAGAAATCTACGTCAGCCATGAACTCTATTTGAAATATATTTTTTAAAAATATAATTAGATCTATAATCATAAAAAAACTTCATATCACTTCCAAACCCTTCAAAAAAACTTTTAAAATATCTTAGAATTTTATTTTTTTCATTTTTTGTGACTTTAAATTCAACCAATCGTTCCTTGTTCTCAAAGTCTGATGTTAAAGTCTGATGGTCTGGATCAAAGTCATATATTGAACCAACATCATACAATGAATTCATATGATCAATGAATTTTATATTTTCCCACCTCAGATCAAATTCATATGATTTATATTGGAATTCAAGTTCTTATGCTTCACCCTCAGAGTTATAAGATCATAGTCGAAGTCATATGATGATAAAGTCATGTGATCTGCTCAATTTTCCAAAATTCACTCTGAATTGCACTAGGAATAATTTAATAAAACTCTAGTAATTATTAATCTTTTAAATAACTTAAAAATTTAATCCAAATACCTTGAGCACAGATCTCATCAAACTTGAATATCAAGAACCTTTGTATGGTTTCTCAATATCTTCAACACGTCATTCTTCCTTATGTTCAAATATGAACTTTGATCATTATAGCTTATTCAAGTTGTTCACCCAACAAACTCTGTCAATTACCTACACTATTATTGATATCAATAAAATATTTAGTTCTTTTCATACACATGAAGACCATCTTAAACAATGGATACATATTTAGGGATCCTATTTAAATATGTCATTCCTAGTTCTCTAAGTAATACACAATAGTATTATTTACTATTTAAGATAGAATAACCTTATAATATAATTTTTCCTATACACCATACACATATTGGAAGCTTTGTCCATATATTTTAAGCCTGACTTATTGAAAATAAATACAATCTTATGCATGGATACTTCACATATCGTATTTTACTTTTTACCCAAAAATTCAACTATCTTAGAAATTTATGAAAAGTTTAACATTGGATAATTTTGATGTGATGATTCCAAATTTAAAGTATTTTTATGAAAATAATTCTATATCTATGATAAATTTAATTATTAAATAAAAACACTTATGCATTTCAAAATCACACATATAGCGCCTAAAATTAAAAATATATTCTTATTTTTATTTTTAGATGCACGTGTGTAGTTATAATATTATCCATAGATCTATATATATTATTAATTATTAATTATATTATTATAAATGGATTTATGATAAATACAATTCCCTAGCTTTCTATTGTATTATAATGTGGTGTATAAGTCTGATAAAATAATTAAATTTTTATTTTTCCACAATTTGTCTGATGAAATGATTATTTACTATAGTTGAATATTAGGTATTACATCCCCCCCCCCCATAAATAATTCCATACATGAAATTTAGTGAATATATAAATAATTGAGTATATGAGAGTAATTCTTCTGCATTACTTCATCAGGCTCCTATATTGCTTCTTCTAACTTTTGATTCCTTGATGTGAGCCAATATTTTCATATTTTTATCTATTTTTTCATTGGAAATTAACCCATAATCTAGATAAAATCCAGGTAAATAATTCATATTTTTTATTTTTGGAAATATAGAATTATTTTGATCAGTGTATTGAAACATTATTTTTAGTGGTTTTATTTATTTTTGATTTAATTGATAATCCATACATTGGTTTTGAGAATTTAAACATAATTATTTAATATATTAAATTATTAGTTTAATTATTTTGTTTTTGATGCTTCCGTTAGGGCGTGGCATCTATCACGCAAAGGACGCACTGTTGTTTCCCTGCATTCCATCTTTCCAAAGGCGGGCGGCATCCATTCCTTATTCAGGGATGTCTTCTCCTTGATCAAAACAGGATGATGGGATGTCGATTCTTCCTTCTGTGGATTCCTCCTTGGAGATGATCACCTAGTATGGGTGTCCCTCATAGATTTAAAACGTAGTTCGTGAATCTTGTTCCCAGCGCCATATCTTCATGGACACAAGTTAATTATGTCGCTTCTGTCAGGACCTTCCAAGGGGTCCGGTCAGGGCAGCAACCTTCGATTAGGATAGCAGACATGTTGGGGCACCACTGGCATGTCTTGATGCTGGGGATTGGCATGTCTGTCTTATGTCCCTTATCATAGGGCTTCTCAAGGGCACGGGAGCCCTAGACATCCCACATAGAACATGGGGAATTGTATTCCATAGGCATGTATCTGAGTCGTTCCTCAGCTTCCCATGTTTAACAAAGGGTATGTCGCAAGTTTAACGTCCATCAGAGATGGATCGGATTGATCAGAAAACTGATAAGAGTGGATCAGATTGAAGAACCCCTTGGAGGGAACATCGATATTGGGGCCAACATGTGGGCGGATTCCCGAATTCTATGAAGGGGAATGAGGAGCGGAATTATCTCACCAGGATGTGGTGGCTCAGGTAAGAATCGGTATGGATGATGGCTTTGGTCTTGGGTCTCAGAGAGACTTCCTACGTATCCCCATGGTAGGGAATCAAAGTTTGTATAGTTCGATGATACGGTGGGACACCTGAAAAGGTGACCCATGGGAACGAACGCGTGGATGGGACCCAGAGAAAGTAGAACCTTCGGGTTAGGTCATGAGCTTCCCGAGACACATGGGCTCGAGGGAGAGATCATGATGAGACATGAGTGATTGTCTTGAGCCTCGTGGAGGCTTCCTACGTATCCCTATAGCGGGGAATCAAAGTCTTCGTAGTTTAGGATGGAATTCAGTTTAACTTCATGAGGGATGAGGGCAGTTGGGGATTACGCTCTGAGATGGCCCAAGGTGGTGGGGTCGGTGAACCGACGTGAAGAGGGACCTAGGTCCAGACGGATTGGGGCTTACACTATGAGGCACCCCAAGGTGGAAATGGGGCTTGGAACACTGACACTGAGATGGTCGGGGCCAATGGTTTGGCAGGCTTGAACCTCATGGAGGCTTCCTATGTACCATGCCTTATCACGGATCAAAGTCCCCATAGTTCGGGATGGATGGGGCTTACGCTCTGATACAGCCCATGATGGTGGTGAACCGACGTGAATGGGGTCAGAACGACTGGGTGGTGGGGCTTGAACCTCGTGGAGTCTTCATATGTATCATGCCTTAGCACAGATCAAAGTCCCTGTAGTTCAGGATGGATAGGGCTTACGCTCCGAGACGGCCCATGATGGTGGGTCTTGAACCTCATGGAGGCTTCCTACATACCATGCCTTAGCACGAATCAAAGTCCCCGTAGTTTGGGATGGATTAGGGCTTATGCTCTGAGACGGCCCATGATGGTGGGACTTGAACCTCATGGAGGCTTCCTACATACCATGCCTTATCACGAATCAAATTCCTCGTAGTTCAGGATGGATTGAGGCTTACGCTCTGAGATGGCCCATGATGGGGGGGCCTGAACCTCATGTAGGCCTCCTACGTACCATGCCTTAGCATGGATCAAAGTCCCCATAGTTTGGGATGGACAGTTTAATGTCATGCGGGACAAGTATGGGGCTTACACTATGAGACGGCCCAAGGTGTTTCATGGTTAGTTCCCACTCTAATCTCACAGGAGTCATGCTCAGTATGAGAAAAAAGAGCTAGTAGGGACCTGATGATCACGTCTCGAAGGGTGCGTCAGTGGGAAGTGAAGAGGGGATTACGCGTTGAGCAGCCCATGGTGTCGGGACTTACTCTAGGATGGAGGCCCAAGGGGTGACAAAGCGCAATGGGAGAGGGATTTGGCACCCAAGAAAAGAGGAGGGGGCCTCGTTCCCTATCACGTCCTCCATTGGCCTTGGGGACCGAAGATGAAAGGAGGGAGCACCGTCCCCCACCATGCCCTTGGCTGGCCTTAGCGCCGAGGGAGTGGGGAGGAATAGGGGCGCTACCTCCTGCAAGAATGACAAGGGGCTTACACCAAGGTGGCTACCCTTCTCCACGGAAAAATGCCACTCCAATAAATCACCCTCTGTGAGGGATGATCCCATCCCCGTGGATACGAGTGGGCATGGAGAATATCTGAGGTGGGGGGACCCTGCGTGTGAGGCATGGGGACAGGTCACAGTTTAACGTCATGTGTTAAGGACGATGTGCTTGGCAGTTTAACGTCCTGCAGCTCAGACGAGGTGGTTTAGCTCCACACCCCTAGGGCTTACATAACCAGTGCCCTCTGCCCCTTGGGGAAGGGAAGGAATCAGAAAGGCTGTACTGAGGGGGTGTCGTGGAGCGAACCATCGAAGGGTCCACATTAGCATGGCTATGTGAAGAAGCAATAGCAGTTACCGTGTCTATGCGAAGAAGCATGAGGCGAAGCAATGCAATGGTAAGGATTGTACAACGGACTTTTAAGTTACTTCATACAAGCCTAGAGGATCGTACGGGAAAACCATTTATGATGTGGATGCTTGGGGTGCTCGAGACACCAGTGAATGGCACCCAAAATAAGGGCATTGGGCGCTCGCGTGAGGGGGGTCATGAGAAGCATAGAGGTGAAGGGCCCTGGGGAATTGAGCACAACTCTTGGGACCTGCGCGAAATAAAGGGGGTCTGGCATGGAAAGCCCCAGGTTAGCACGAAATAGGTGTTGGTTGCGCAAAATAGGGGGGCTGAGACTTGCGCGGCTTGAATGGATCACGCGCAAGGGGGGATACTTATGCACATGTGGCAAGGGTCGCGCGTAAGGATAGGGGGGGCGCGCAAATATTTCACACAACTGATGGGCCTGTGCACAATGGAAGGAATTGCGTGCAAGGGGTAGACCCCAAAGGGGTTGGGGTTTAGTCTAATCCAGGGGGACCTTGTGCGAAGGCAGATCCCGGGGTGACTTGGCGCGAAAAAGAACCTTACCTAAATGTCATATTGCGCGTGCGCAGAAAACCAATTACGCGCACGAGAGGCGGTTCGAATTTTTCATCCCTGAATAAGAAGAGGGCGGCTTCTATTTATAGGCATCCGTCGGCGTGGAAATTAGTGTTGTGAGAAATATTTGTGTGAGGAGGTGGAGGCGCAAAATTCCCACCGCACGGGGCGTGGGCGCGAAATTATTTTGCGCCGGCACCTTGAACCTTCTCGAATCCCGGTACTTTCCGCACGGGAGAACTTTTTTCCACGTTCTTCCCCCTTTTTTCCACGCAGCACCTCTAGGCCCTCCGGACCGAGCCTCCGGGTCCAAATATGACTTTGATTTTTCATTTTGGAACTTTATCCAGTACGTAAGAACTTTTTCGACATCTACAAATTCCCTTACTCGAAATTGGATCAGTGAGGGATAACAACAATCAGATTTTGAGGGAAATACTGAAATGCTGGGCTTCAAGGGCCCCATGCGTGCAAAATTTTCGAGCGGCGTTCAGAACCCAGCCACACACGGAAGCTTCTTTTCACGTAGCGCGGAACCCTGGCTTTGCCTATAAAATCTGTCACGGGTCTCAGGCTCCATATATCGTTTCTCACGTGACAAGCCTTTATCTCTCCTGTGAAAAATTGCTTCTGCTCCTGTGCGATAACTACATTGGTGTGCGTAATTCCACTAAGATTTAATGGCCTTTTACACGAAAACCCGGGATTTTTCGCACAACAGCCCGAAATTTCGCACAGCCAGCTGATTTTCCATGCCGGGCTCTGAGATTTCGCGCTAGGCACCCAGATTTCACTCAACACTCCCGAACTTAGTCGGAAGAAAATGGCCGCAAATTGGGCTGATGATGGGGAGGCCATTGCTCACAGAGCTGAGATGGCTACGAAACTAGAGGTTTATGATTTAAAGAGTGTCGTCTCTGACAATAACACCCTCTTCAACATGATAACCCCCGCACAGAAAGAATACGCCTTGTCTGACAATCTTCCGCTGTGAAACTTCAACATTCTAGAGGAGGTTCCCCTGCTGGGATTCGAAGTGGATACCCAATGGTCATGGGTGACCCACAAGGATGACCTTCCTCGATACAACATCACCAACAATGGTCATCCTGCTAGAGAAACGAGGCATATGGACATCTATTTCCTAAATCCCAGGACCAAGACCATTTATAGGGGTGATCCTATTGCGGAGAGTTCATCGGCCCTCTATGCGAGCGCCTTCCGTCAGAGCATCACTGACGAGACCAAGGGTTGGCTGCAGGACTGGGATCTGCATTCCGGAGGAAAATTTACCAGAGAGTGGGCCTGGGCGTACTGGTTTCGCCACACATGCGACCAATTCGGGGCCGAGCTACGGCATATTGGTCTGTTTGAGGTGGTGTGGACATCGCAGTTCCACTTCTACCGGCAGCCTGATCTTGGACTGGAGCTGTTCACCTGGTGGTCCCCTGACACCAACACATTCTATCTTCACCATGAGGAATTCGGCATCAGTCTCTGGGACATCCAATGCATCAGAGGCATCCCTTTATAGGGATATCAATACGATGAGTTCCTCCCACCGATGAATATCTGGGGTGATAGGTCTTGAACCCCCATACTAGCGTGGAACCTGCTGGAGTTATCCAAGGAGAAGTTGAAGGTCAAGGACTTCCTAAAGGACATCGCCTACAAGGACTGGTTCAGCCTGTTCTTGGAGAAGGATCTGAAGGTCAATATGCCAGGGCGGGGAAAACACTGTCCAACCGCGGTTCAGAGGAGCAAGAGCAGATCCTACTGGAGGATCCTAGAGGTGGGGCAATACCAATCACGGGGTTATAGCATCAATGAGGCCTGGGACCTGAATATCCGGTATGCCTGATTCCTCACTGCATTCCTGAGCGGGTGGATCTTTTCGATACGAGATGCAAGGATGGGCGTCTGTACAATGACTCCGGTGATGGCGGGCATCATGGCTTCCAACAAGAGTTTTAACCTGGGGGTCCCCATGCTAGCTCGGTTGTACGTCATATTAGGGAACATCTCGAGAGGGGGATTTCCTTGGAGAGTATGTGGCCCATTTCAGATCTTCCACGGCTGGGTTGTGGCTCACTGTGGTGGCTACACCTTCCCAAATTCCATTCGTCCCCCGGGCGACGGCCTGCAACCCTCTCTACTGAATATTGTCGAGGTCATGCCGATGATGATAAATGAGGAGGTAGTATGGATCAGGATTGGTAACCATGACAACTTCGCCTTAAACCCATTTCCTGCCCCAACTGGGCAGCTGATAGACAATGGGAAAGGCTCGCTGGAGTAGAAAGATTACTTCCAAAGCATCAGAGGTGGGGTGCTTGTGGCCTGAATTGATGGGAAGATTTTCTGTGATCCCTATGTGTCGTCCAGGTTCACTAGGCAGTTTGGATGCATCCAGTGAATGCCAAAGAGAGTATACACAGATTTTTGGGAGGAGATGCATCCCTATGTCCTTCATCAGCTATGGCTGATGTTCACAACCTATGGCTCCGGTGACATCATTATTTTTCCTCCCACCGGAGTCAATGCTGGCCTCTCGACCAAGTATGTTGAACATTGGACCATAGCATACCCTGAGGGGCTTCTGCAGAAGTGAGTCTGGCAGCTCAAGGTCGCCAGTGCGAAACCACGGCGGCGAGAGAGCAGGCGGGGTTCCGCTAGAGGAGGAGGGCCAGAAGTGCCTCAGAGAATAGGGCATGCATGATCCGGGACCTCAGTAGTGGGGGCGTCACATGGCGTGGTCGCGCCCTCGTTGCCTGGTGGAGGGTCGCATGGGGCGGCCAGAGAACTTCCTGGGAAGAAAATAAAATACCTTCTTCAACCTTCTTATGATGACGTCTTCCCTGCACTGTGGTCGGCTTGGATAACTCTGCAGTAGTCAATAAGTACGGAATCCCTCTAGCAGAAGATAGTGCGGGACGGGATCCAGCTGCCATAAGTCAGGCTTGTCTGAGTTGCCGACAAAGTGAGCTTCCATCGACGACATGCATAACTGACGACCATGGACACATACGCATGCCAATAGGGTCAGCATGCGGAGCCACCTCTCTTGGTGAAGGTGATGCTCGGCCAGGAGCATGACCCTGAAAATATGTCATCGGAGGATGATGACGGCAGTGATGAGTCAGAGGATGGTGAAATTGGATAGGAGGTGGAAGTGTAAGGGGAAGGTGAAGGAGAGGGATAAGGGGAGCCCGAAGGTGAAGGGTCGCAAGGGGAGTCCCACCAAGGGAGTCTCTGAGAGAGCAGCGAGATCATCAGCTCCGATATGGATGTGACTGAGCTGCTTGAGGTAGGCTTCAACCCTTATCTTCTCTTGTGTTATCTTCCCTTTTAAATCCCTTAATCCACTTTCTCTCTCTTGCACAGAAGCATATCAGCGCTGATCAAGCATCTCTGGCTGAAGGAGGGAAGGAAGCGTAAATAGGGCAAGGTGGGGCACCGACGCTCATTATCGATCTGACAAGTGCTGAGGGATACCCCGCCACGACAGCTCCTGCAGTGGACAGAGCGCTAGTGGTGATTCCTTGGGTTCCTGTAAGTTCATTTCTTCGATACCGGTACTCACTATCGGAGGACTCTACTGATCAGGGTGCTTCTTGTCTGTACAGTGATCACGGCGCTGGAGGCTCGTTGGGCTGTTGAGCCCAGGCCATATATTAGCATGCCGATGGAAAATGTGCCACCCCTTCTAGAACATGTCTCCCAAACTGAGTTGGCTCCAGAAACTGGTGAACAAGGAGCGACAGACACCAGTGGTGCTGCCGTTGGGACAGATCCAAAAATCAATGTGAGCACTACCAGGACCGAGGAGAGAGAGGAGGGTCACCCAGATGCTGAGGAGCCTATTTCCCTGGGAGTAATCTCTGAGGAAGACCCTACTGCTACCCTTTTGGCTATCTTCCCTGTCTATTGGACCGCTGATCCCAAAGAAATCGACGATTCAGATTTGGAAGCGGTCGAGGAAAGCTGAATGACATGACGCAAGGGATGGAAGTGCATCCGGAGTTTTCTCAATCATCCTCAGGGGGAATGGCTAAAGCGGATGGGGTCCCTCCACACCTGGATGTGCTTACTATGTGCTAGAGGGGAGGATGATCAATGTCTTCATCTAACGGTCTATGAGTACATGGCCGAGAAGATGCGTGAGAGTATCCGGCGCACCGACGTCATCCGGTGCCAAGAGGATTCGGTGAGTACCCGGGCATTTCTGAGGGTGTATTAAGAGGTACAACGCCTCAAGGAACATGCAAAAGAGCAGGAGGGATTTATCACGAACTGCTCAAAGATCGTGGAGCAGCTGAGGGCCTAGCTGGTGGATTATCAAGATCAACTCATAGAAGCGAGTCTTCAGGTAACCGAGCTCCAAGCTGAACAGGCGCGGGCACAGGCTAGGGCCTACGAACTGTGATTTGTAGCTGAGGATGAAGAAAGAGCTCTCAGGGGACGGGAGGCAGTCCTGTAGGCCACTAGCTATAAGGTGGCGGTGTTGGAGAGGTCTATCCTAGAAACCGACCCTTAGGGGGCCTGTTTTGGCCATACCCATACACTTGTCCCACCTTACTGCTTTATGTTCTTCTGAACTGTATGTATAGACAAATTTACTTACTTGCCCTTTTGCTTAACATACTTGTCCCTATGGCTTAACATGCTCAACCATAATCCCAAAATAAATATAAATTCATCCCTAATATCACGTGGGCCATGAGAAACAAAGGAGTCTCATACTATCACTTCGTTCGATTGTGGGAGCGTCAACCAGGCTTTAGGCATTCGAAATTCGAACTCAGGTTCCTGAGGAGAATAGGGAGGCCCATCTAGAGGAGGAGGACCTCAGACCAATTGATGAATCATCTTCCCAACATGCTCTAGTGCACGTGCGAGGCAATTCCAGAGGCATTGGAATCAATCTGAACATAGGGAGATGAAAAAGTTGAATCACATTACCTAAATTCGAAACACTATGGGATGGGCGTGATGATAGAGGATAGCAGTTGACCGTGGCAGAAAAGCAGTATCCATATCACATTAGCCTGAAATGGGGACAACAAATGAGGGATGACCGCTGACCATGTTCGCAACATGGGGACTAACTCAAATATCGTCAATCATTCTTCCAGAACGTTGGCCCAGGATAGCAAGCGGACTATAGGCCAAGCATCCATACTGTTAAGGGGTCCCTCCAAACATGATCAATCTTCTGGAACGTTGTCCCAGGACAGCAAGTAGACCACAGGTCAAGCATTCATACTGTTAGGGGGTCCCTTCAAACATGAAATAGGATGAAGATCCAAATAAAGGGGCACGTGAAGCATGGAAAGTAGAGTGATGGTTTGTTCGCATGGAATCCAACACTCCCAAGATTACACCACCATGGTGGAGTCACATTAGGCGGACTTATTAATCCGGTCATGGATCATCCCTAATTTTATACAGGACCTATCTTGTGAGGGAACCATCACTTCCCAACGTCATTATAGGGCATCCCGAACTTATTCGGGGAAAATGTTGCAGTTACACAACTCCCTGAGAAGTCAGGCCAAAGGGCCGACAGTTAGGGGGGGTAGACTTGTGATTCCTAGGGCTAGACCCAAGACAAAATGTATGGGCGTTCCTATGTATCCCATAAGGATGGGAATCAAGCTACACGTAGTTCTAGAGGGTGGCATGGCATAGTATGGTACATGTGCCCAAGATGAAAAGGGGTGTGCAGGTCTAGCCCTCGCACCAAAAGAAGCGGCATTTAATGTATCTTGTTTGTCCTTTAAGGTGAATGGTTTTTCATTTGTGGAGCGACCATCTTAGGGTATAAATTCCTGGAATCACCACAATAATCAAGTCATATATGGGAATTGACAAATGGTATGGTAAATGAATGATACCCAACGTGATGTCCTCTATGGAGAGGTCATCACAATGTGGTGTCGTTTTTCGTCATACGGTCGGGACAGTATCATCACAATTTATGGTCATGTAGTAGGACCAACCATCACAGTTTAAGTTCATATGGCTTGGACCTGGGGGAATGCGCACGACGCGATAAAGCATACCCAACGTGAATGAGGACATAATCCCACACCATCACCGTGCGTGATTCTGGGGGAGGAGCCTCGGGCCAAGGGGCCAGCGAGGGTCAAAGGATAAGGGGCAGGAGACACTAGCCTCTAGATGATCTGGGCCTGAAACGCAATGTTTTCGTGACCCCACATATCCCCTGGGGATGAGGGTCAAGTTGCGCATGGCTCCTAGGGAAGATCCCAGCCTATATTCTTAGCGCTCGGATAGCAGGAGCCCCAAGAGACATCGTATTGCAGCTTTTTCTGCCTGACGTGTGGAGGTGAACTAAGGGTTAGTGCAAAGAGTGTCGAGATTCCACCTGTACACGATGGGGTGGAACATAATGTGAACCATGAAACCAACATTCAGGGCCTGAAGGGGTTTGTGTGATGATGAAGGATTAATACTGACCATGTTCGCAACACAGAATCCTGTCATGTTAGCTTGAAATGGGGACAAAAAAATGAGCATCGACCGCTGACCATGTTGCAACATGGGATTTGTATCAATTTTTCGTCTGAAACCCTTAGGGGCATTGGCCCGTAATGGTAGGAGAGCCCTTGGGCATTGTATCCAGGCCATTTTTTTTAGTTCCCTCTGGGTGTGAAAGATAACAGGGTCCCAAACGAAGGGGAACACAAAGCTTGACAAGTGGACGAAACTTACCTAAGTTGAATCTGACAATCCATGTCCTAGACCAGAGTACTCTGAACACATTGGCGGACCACTGAAAAGGGTCGAGGGGATCAATTTGAGAGCGGTCAAAAGATGGCGGATTTCCAGGAGAGGGGGGTCATGGTGCCAAAAACCCTGGACCACGCCTATATATCCTCCTCGTGGAGAGGGGAAGGCCAAGAGGCCTAGGTGACTGGGAGATCATGGGATCTCTTAAGATATGGGGATGGACCTGAAATCTAGGTGTTCAGGCGGTCCTATGTATCCCATAAGGATGGGAATCAAGCCACACGTAGTTCTAGAAGAACATTTTAACATCATGTAGGACGATGAGAGGCATCTAATCTGGGGATTTCTATGGCACGACGAGCAATCCAACATGAATGAGGACATAATCCCACACCACACCATACAATCCCACAAGAGGGAACCTGAGCTGGGGGCCCGAGAAGGCCAAGGGTCCTAAGGCTGGGCCTCGGTCAGGAGGGCATGACCAGCTTGCAGTTTAACATCATGCAGGACGAGCGTGCAGTTTAAGGTCATACGGGACCATAGGGGCTCGAATGTAGGACCAAACGTAGTTTAAGTTCGTGCAGGACCAACTGCAGTTTAAAGTTGTACAGGACCCGATGTAGTTTAGGGAAATGTGGGACCAAATTCCCAGGCAAAGTACTGCTTGAGGAACTTGGAATTGGTGGGAGGAGTTATACGCTCACCACCCATGGTCACTAGGGAGTACTCTCCATTGGGATAAACCTTATGAAAAATGAAAGGACCTTCCCATTTGGTCTCCAACTTGGGTGGTTTCCTACTGGGGATCATTGGTGCTCTAAGGGCCAATACCAAGTCACCTTGTAGGAAAGAGCGGAGGTAAACCTTCTTGTAGAAAGCTCGAGCCATCCTTCTCTGGTGCCTCTCTAGGTTGTGCAAGGCATGAAGCCTATTCTCGTCTAGTGCTTCCAATTCTTCTAGATGGATTTCAGCCACCCTATTCGGTGCTTTCTAGTCATATATCGTTGTGTGCAATGAGGTAAATTGAACCTCAATGGGCAGGACGGCCTCCATTCCGTACACCAGGGAATATGGGGTCACCTAGGTGGAATTATGGGTCATCTTCCAATAATCCCAAAGGGCGTTGGGGAGATTATCTGGCCAACTTTTCTTGTTCTGAACAACCATTTTCTGCAGAATGTTTGAGATGGTTTTATTTAATGCCTCAATCTGACCATTTTCTTGCACGTGATAGCAGGACGTATGGTTGGATCGAATATTGTACGTTGTGTACAATTTATTTAGCTCAGCTGCTCGGAAGTTGGTGTCGTTATCGATGAGGATAGTGTGAGGTACCCCAAATCGATAGATGATATTGGAACTCACGAAGTTGACGATAGAATGGGCCTTGACTTCCTTGAGCAGAATTGCCTCCGCCCACTTAGAAAAGAAATCTGTAGCGGTCAGGATAAACCGGCATTGGCGAGCCATTTTCAGTGGGTACGGCCCCATGACATCTAACCCCCAGACTACAAAGGGCCAAGATTACTTGGTAGTATGGAGAGGCTCTGATGGTCGATGCACAAAGTTATCATGAACTTGGCACGGATGTCACCTTTTGGAGAACTTGATGTAGTTGTGGATCATGGAGGGCCAAAAATACCCTAGTCTCTGAATCTGGTGACACAGTTTTGGCCAAGCCTGATGGGAACCACAGGAATCGGCATGAACCTCTTGCATGACCTATGGAATCTCGACTCCTTGAAGGCGATGGAGGATAACACCATCAAATCCGCATTTATAGAGGACCTGATCAAGGCTGAGACCACTCTGAAGGGTAAACTGTAGTGTGCGGTGTCGGATTCGCTCGCGCTCAGCCCGGTCTGATGGGAGATTACCATGTTGGAGGTATTCAACCAAGGGTGTCCTCTAATCGGCAACTGCTTCGATCACCGCATCTGAAGAACCTGGGGTTCCTGATGCAGAGCCACTGGTGGTAAGATGGTTTACCCACGGGCCGTCATCATCCTCTGGGGTGACAAGAGCAATGACTCTTCGGTACGCCATGTGGATAATCAGATCATCATGTTCGGGCTCTACAAGTGACGCGGCCAGGCTGGACAAAGAATCTGCTCGACCGTTCTGTGACCGAGGGACATGGATAACCTCTGGCCAAGAAGGTAACTGGGACATTATCCAGAGAGTGCACTCTAACAACAGTACGAGCTCTGGCTTCCTAAAAACATAGTCTCCATTGACCTGCTTGATGACTAGCTTGGAATCACCTTTCACATGCAAATGAGGAACGTTGATCTCAAGGGCCATCTCGAGACCAGTAATGAGGGATTGATACTTTGCCTCGTTGTTGGTGCAACATTCTGATATTAGGAACGAGTAAGGCAGGACGGCTTGCGCTGGGGAGATAAAGACGATACCTATGCCTACTCTGTTAAGCCTGGGATCATTGAGCCTTCAACCAGTGGGACTCTAGGAGGCGCCATCAAAATGCACCTGCCAACATGGAATGGCATGGTCCACTGAGAAGATTGCCTCATCAGGAAAATCCAGGTCAAGGGACTGGTTCACAGAGGTTTGATGGGCAGCTATAAATTCTGCCAATGCCTACCCCTTGATAGCCTTTTAGGGCACGATCCTGATGTCGAACTGCTGGAGAATCACCGCCCACCACACTAAACGTCCGGTCAACATAGGGTGATTTAGAATGTAATTTAGTGGGTCTACTCGAGAGACCAACTGTACCTCATGATGCTGCAGGTAATGTCGTAGTTTCAGCATAGCGAATACAAGCACGAGGTAGCTTTTCTCGATGGAGGAGTATCTAGTTTCTATATCGAGGAGCATGCATCTGAGGTAGTAGAGGTTGTTCTCTATCCCCTCATTGTTTTTCTGGGCGAGAAGGGCACCAAGGGATCATTCCAGGGGGGTGACATAGAGAATCAGTGGCTTGCTGGAGACGAGTGGCATCAAGACCGGAGGCTGGAGAAAATATTTCTTGATTTTCTCAAAGGCGGTCTGACACTCCTCATCCCACTCATAAGCAGTTCCCTTCTTCATGAGCCGAAAAAAGGACTTACACTTTCCATCCAGATTCGCAATGAATCGGCATATATAGGATAATTGTCCTTGAAGACCTCGAAGCTCCCGAATATTACTTGGGGGAGGCATCTGGCTGATTTCCTTGATCTTCTCTGGGTCGATCTCAATGCCCTGGTATTGGAAAAAAAATCCAAGAAACTTCCTGGAGGTGACCCCGAAGGCACACTTCAACGGGTTCTTCTTTAGGTGGCGGGAACGGAGGAAACCGAACACTTTCTCAAGATCCTTAAGATGGTCCTGGTGATGGTGAGATTTAACCAATAGATCGTCCACATAGAATTCCACCAAAGTTCCCGGGATTGGCTTGAAAATTCAATGCATGGCCCGCTGATATGTGGTACCTGCATTATTCAGGCCGAATGGCATAACCTTGTAACAAAAAGTACCTTGGGGTTCCTTGAAAGCAGTAGATTCCTCATCCTCAGGGTCCATAAGGATCTGATTATATCCAGAGTAACTATCCATGAAGGAGAGGGCTTGGTACCCTACCATAGCATTGATCAATAATTATATCACTGGAAGGGGAAAATCATCCTTCGGACAGTGACGGTTGAGATCGCGGAAGTCGATACAGACTCTGATATGCCCGTTCTTCTTCCTGACTAGCATGATATTGGCTAGCCACTTGGGGTACTGAACCACTTTGAAGAAGTTGGCTCTGATGATCTTGTCAACTTCGGCCTCAACCATGGCACTGTGAGACAGATGCATCTTTTTGGGAGGATGCTAGAACCCGCGATGGTTTATCGGGAGACCAAGGCGGTGGACGGCTGCCTGAGGATCTAGTCTTGGCATCTCATCGTAACTCCAGGCAAATACATAACGATGTTTCTTGAGGAATCCAACGTACCGTTGCTGCTCCTAGAAGGACATAGCGGCGCTGATCAATGTGGGTCTCAGATCAGCCTCGCTTCCGAGGTTCACCTGTACCAGTTCATCGACCATGGCTGAGACGCCTTCCTCAAAGGCAGGGGGAGCATACTCTATATCTTCTTCTCCATTTATGGAGGGATCCTCTGTAGGGGAATCTACTTCTGAGCTATCAAACCCTAATGGGCAGCTGCTACCCGCTTGTGCGGTCGTGGTCATTGCATCGGGGCACTCTGGCGCTGCTGAGACCATGGATATGAAGGATGTTGACCCAATCCCATATGGTCTTCATCCCAAGGTGCCACGCTTGATAATATCAAAGCAGTAGTGGTGATTCGGTCGGATTCAACTTATCTCGGCCCGGTGAAACAGACGATTATGACGTACTGCCATTGCCATGAGTCAGATGTCCCGATACCCGATGGAAATGGGAGGCTCTGGGACCACTGGAGTCTGGTTCGTATAAGAATATGAGGTTATCTTTCGATTACGCCTAGATTTTGGAGAATGATTCCCCCTTTTCCTGGAAATGACAAAACACTTCCCCATATTGGGGGTTGTGGCCTCCAACCGATGGATCGGGAAGATGTAGGCGTTATTCATACCTGTCCAAGGGTCGGTCGTGGAGGCAATGGGCTCAACTTCGCTTGCCTGGGCTTGCTTATCCTTTCTCTTGTAATAATCAGCATCCAAGTAGTGGGATTCGCAAGAGGCAAAAGGAGATGCATCACCTTGGAGTATGCCTACTTGACCATTAAGGGAGTACTTGAGGCATTGGTGATATGACAAGGGGACGTCTGCGTGCTGAGTTCTGCATTGGGCCTGCTATCTGGTCTCAGCGGCATGCACAGCCTGGCAGGAGGTGCCAAATAACATGCCCCAGCGACCCATATGGGTGCGGTTCCACTGACGTTGTCATCGGCTGGGGACATCGGGGAGGTTGGTCTGGCGCTCCCCCTCATCGGGAGTCATATAGGGATTTACCAACTCGACGTTATTAACCGAAGCGTACCCTTGACTATCACTCGATGAATCATCCACCACTGGGTAGATTCTGGGAGGGATTCCCATCTTCGGGGGTATGAATTCGTTGAGAGTGCGTGACGACTATGGCATTGGCGGGGCGTGCTATTTCTTCTTGCGATGTTGATGCTTGCTCTTCCGGGAAGAGGTCGGCTGAGGTGATGACGCAGAAGTGGTGGTCGCAGCTTCTGGAGGCTCCAGATGATTCAGGCGTGCACAGATAATGCCATGGGCACGAGTAACTGTCCTGCGGGCCATCCAGTCATTATACTTCTAGGACCCGTGGTCAGGAACCTGCTGCCACTCACCTCTATCGTCGCTACCACTATTTGGTCCCACAAAGACACCCGCCACTTGTGTTGGGGTTGGGCCGAACCTGAATATGTTGTTGTTAATCTGGTCTTGGAGACAGTCCTTAAACACAAAACATTGCTTGAGGGTGTGCCCCGGGATCCGGTGATAGGGATAGTAGTTGGGGTGATCAGTAATATGTGCCTCTTCTGGCTTCCGGCACTCAGGCAGTCGTACGATTATCTGCTCTAAGTCACTTCAGAAGTAATCAGGGACCTGAACCTCATCAAATGAGTAGGTCTGATTATTTCTATCTGGAAAGGGGGCTCTAGGATCTTGACCCTGACGGGGGGCCGGAGGAGCCTGCCGAGGATGCGGAATTTGATTATCTCGCCTAGGCGGCGGTGGTGCATTGCGCGAGGGCGCCTGCCAATTCTGGGGTGGGTGCTGCTGGGCTGGAAACTGTCCCGTGGTGGAGGGCCTCCACGAGGCTGCGGGTCTGGTGCTACTGGTAGCAACTCTAGCTATCTGGGGGCCTCTATCTGGGCCACGGTGGTGGGCTTGGATCTGGAATCTCTCCTTGCTGGAATTGCAGAGGGAAACAGGAAATCCTGGCTAGCCTGTTGTAGGTATTCCTTGAGGCACTAGGCCTTATTCGAGAAGTCTTGGAACCCTTCATGATAATTTTGAGTGATCAGGGAGGGGACCAGTTCCATCTTGACATTCCCAATGCACATCATCGGTAATTTATTCTCAGTCAGTGGCATGTCAAGGGAGTATGTGAGCCCCTTCCACCTGGCGATGAAGTCCGCGACTCGCTCATCGGGCCTTTGTTTTCACCTGAAGAGGTCTACGATATTCGTCTTCTGGGTGGTAGAGCTAAACTGGTAAAGGAACTTCCTGCGAAGGTCCTCCCAGCTTGTCACAGATCCAACGGGGAGGTGGCTGTACCAAACTAATGTCGACCCCTCTAGCGTCTGGAAAACGAAACGGAGCTTGGCAGCCTCCTACTACACTGGAGTCCCAAACGTAGGCCTAAACCTCGAGTTGAAGTGGGACAGGTGTTGCAGTGGGTCTCTCGTCCCGTTAAAGGGGGAGAAAGTGGGATTTTCGAATCCCGGGGGTGTCGGCATGTCATCCACCCATGTCGGGTATGGCTTGCCATCAGGTGGGATAGCCACCTGTCACATTTCCAAAGCCTCGAGGTGGGTGATGAGTGCCGCCATCAGATCGTCTAGATGCAAGTCCCTATCCTGGAGAGGATCCCTAACCACGAGTACATTGCTAGTCTCTTCAATGTGGTAGCCTAGCTCGGCGGCTCATGGAGCGACTGGTGGGGTGACCCTTGGAGGAACGCAGGCTGGATCCCTTGGGTTGTTGTGCCGCTCGGGAGGGTTCGGCGAGACATACCACACCCTCTTTCCATGGTCTTCAGCTTCCACCCTATCAGCGAATATGGAATGATCAGGGTTGCCTGGGAGAATCTCACTGAGGGGTAGTTGTTCCTACCCCTGCTTCCCCGGTCTAGGATTGTCGAAGTCAGGTCACCGCTCTGCAATGCGTTTATCCATAAGCTCATCAACCAAATTCTTCTTCTTAGAAAGTTGTTGGAACAGCATGTCCTTCTTGGTGTCCTCTTCCGTCTTCTGTGCTAAGGCCGATGGGTCGGAGTGCTTGACAGCTTCGACATGCTCTTTGCCCTTACTGGAATTTCAGCTCAGTACCAACTCTTCGGTGGGTAGAGGGAGACCCAGGAGGTTTCTCTGTTGGTGAGTAATCCTTCCTGATGGATCCAGTGGTAGCACATCCTCAGTGGGGACTCCCCCATCGAGAATTCCCAGTTCATTCTACTCTCCTGTCAGATCGGTCATGTTGACCACCACTATTCCTAGGGGCATGTCCTCTTTACTGCCAGGTGAGTCAGGCTGTCGGTGAATCACACTAAAGAGGACGGCAGCGTACTTCCCCCAGCCACGAACTTGCACGTGGGGGTTAGCCTCCTCAATAAATTTGTGGAGTACTTGGAAACTCTAAACACATTGTTGTCGGAGGGCCCTATGGTGTCTAGTTGACTCAGGGTGTCGGACCGCAGGGAGTGTGGCCAGGTCAACCAGGTAGAATTTTTCGCTGATGTCTTCGAGGGGCTCTTGGCTCCCGGGATAAGTCACCCGCTGGTGGAAAAGACGAAGGTGAGTTGCCCAGAGGGTACGGCGGAAACATTCAAACTCCTCCAGGGTGAGCGATTCTGGAGTATCAAAGTTCGATCCCGCAACCGACCAAAACTCCTCAGAGAAGTGGCCCACCGCGAGGATGGTCCGGAAGCTCCCTGGATCAGATTCATAGTCTGGCCTCTGATTTCCCCACTCATCAACTAAGGGTGGCTGAGGAAATGGTAGTGGCGCTGAGGTGGGCCGCTGGGATGGCAGGCTGGCTGGTGGAGAATGCGGTGAGCGGGCTGATTGGCCGCCGAATCTTGGGTTATCCTTTGATGATTGAAGCAACCTAGCCTCCATGTCACAATAAGATGGACCAGCGACCAGAGCTCCTGATGTAGTAGTAGTGTCTGTCGGGGTTGGGTTAAGCCCCAGCTCTTCCATCATTGACCCCCAAAATAGCTTTGAGGTAGAGGGCGCTTCCAGAGACGATGGTGGTGACTCCGTGGTCGGCCCCTGGAGAAATGCTAGGTTCTCATCCTTATGTATATACCTTTGAAAGGAAACAGGGATCCTGTGGATCTCGCATTCCAGGAGCATGAGGTTGATGCGCCTCGTTCCTGCCCCAGCCCTTGACTCGGGGGACTGGGGGGAGGGCTCCTGTGCTAAATTGTAATCTACCTCGGAGTCTGAGAAGCGGACCAGCCTGATTCCTAACCTACCTTCCCCAGGATTCCTCTTGTGGCAGCGGCGACCTTCTCTCCTGCCCTTGGGTTGTTCTTCAGGGCAGGGCTGATTTCCGACATGGGGTCCCCCGGTTGCAATAGTGCTAGGGTAGAGAGGGTTTCCACCCGAGGAATCCGGGGTGCAAGGAGCACCGGGACAAATGTAGAAAGGTACATGGGGAGGACCTTCATGTCAGCGAGTGACCAGACATGCTATGTCTCCATGCTCACGATCTTCGGTAGGGGGAGTGAATTTGTACCTAGTGTAGTGAGCGCTGGAGAGACCCCCACGTGGAGTGTTTCTCTCACAGGGAATACCCTTTCTTGGGTTGAAGGTGGTGCTGGGAAGACCTCCGAGATGAGGTTAGAAGCAGGGAGGTCCTGCACCTTTCATAGTGGTGGTGCGGAGTGAGCCTCCGAGCTGGGCGGCACTGCTACAGATTGGTCCGCAGCGGCCATCACCTGTGTCGGCGACCGGGAGAGTCAACCAAACCAGCCCGTGGGGCGGTCGGGTCCTCGATCCGGGTCGAGCATATAAATTCCCCTACTCAATGTATGCATGGATCTGGGGATATGAATCAGCGGTGGCTCGGGCCACATTGGTCGCTGACATTGACGGCCCACAGCGAGCGTCTTCTTCTGCTCGTGCTCGACGCTGGAGTCGGGTCAGATGGACTGGAGCCTGTGGTGCAGGCGCATGGACTACCTGCTCCTTGGCTCAGAGAACTGGGTGACAGCACTGACGTAGCCTGGTGGGGTCCCTCACCGAGATACCTTGAAGAAGGACTCTGATTGGTTCATCCCGGATACCTCCTACTTCATCAGCATAGGGGAGGGAGTTGTCGAGGCGCTCCAAGGAAAAGCTACTAAAGTGACTAAATGTTGGGGTGGGGAGAAGAGGCTCCCTACGCGGCCCTCGGGGGCGGCGTGGATGGTGAGGCATAGCCGCCTCAAGATCTAGGTGATCCATATCCCTGGTGGGGATGACCCCCTCCTCCTCATACCTGCATACAAGGTCATTTATTACCCTTCACTAGATGATATCTAATGGGGAGAGGAGGCGTGGGCGCCTAGCAGTCGTGGTGGTCGAAGCCGTCGTGCAAGAGGTAGAACCGCACCGGGTAGCCACGTCGATATTTCCCCTATCCCAGTGCCGGTGGGCAGCTGAATGAGCTACAGATACAGCAACTTGATTTCTGAAGTAGGGAGATGAACTCATTAATACTGCTAGGAAAAGGAATCAACACCCAGTGCCCTAGCGTCGTTCCGTCTTCTATGGTCAGCAAAAGGGATCGACGCTGACAACATTGTAGAAAGGAATGTTCAACATCCAAATTTTCCCAACTTCTGGCAAGTTTCACGTCAAGCGTTCTCGATGAGACCTGGTACCGGATGACGAGGTCAGACGACATGCTTATCCACTTATGTCCCGAACACTACCAGACTCCATGTTGAGGAGAGGAGATTCACGTCGAGTTCACCATTTTCTGTTTCTGATGCCTTCACCGGGGCACGCGCATCTGTTACACATAGGAAGCACTGTTGTTGCCCCACATTCCCACTTTCCAAAGGCGGGTGGCATCTGCTCCTTATTCAGGGACGTCTGCTCCTTGATCGAAATGGGATAATGGGATTTTGGTTATTCCTTCCATGGATTCCTCC
The DNA here is from genome assembly GCA_963277665.1 of Viscum album. NCBI lineage: Eukaryota > Viridiplantae > Streptophyta > Magnoliopsida > Santalales > Viscaceae > Viscum > Viscum album. The sequence continues at coordinate 169,193,879 of OY728119.1, read as the reverse complement.
TCGGATCTCATCACCTAGTCCGGGTCTCCCTCATAGATTTAAAACGTACTTTGTGAATCTCGTTCCCGGCGCCATATCTTCATGGACACCAGTTAATTACGTTGCTTCTGTCAGGACCTTCCAAGGGGTCCGGTTAGGGCAGCAACCTTCGGTTAGGAGATCAGTCATGTTGGGGCATCACTGGCATGTATTGACGCTGGGGATTGGCATGTCTGTCTTCTATCCCTTATCATAGGGCTTCTCGAGGGCACGGGAGCCCAAGGAATCCCACATCGAACGTGGGAAATTATATGCCATAGTCATGTATCTGAGGATTTCCTTAGCTTCCCATGTTTAACACAGGGTATGCCGCAAGTTTAATGTCCAGAGGAGATGGATCGGACTGATCGGAACACTGATAAGAGTGGATCAGATTGAAGAACCCCCTGGAGGGAACACCGATATTGGGTCCAGCACATGGGCAGATTCCTAAATGCTATGAAGGGGAATGAGGAGCGGCATGATCTCACCGGGATGTGGTGGCCTGGTTAAGAATCAGGATGGAAAATGGCTTTGGTCTTAGGTCACAGAGATACTTCCTACGTATCCATGTGGCAGGGAATCAAAGTCTGTATAGTTCGATGATATGGTGGGACACCTAAAAAGGTGACCTGTGGGAATGAATGTGTGGATGGGACCTAGAGGAATTAGAACCTCCAGGTTAGGGAATGAGCTTCCCAAGACACATGGGCTCGAGGGAGATATTATGATGAGACATGAGTGATGGGCTTGAGCCTCGTGGAGGCTTCCTATGTATCCCTGTGGCGAGGAATCAAAGTCTTCGTAGTTCAGGATGGAATTAAGTTTAACGTCATGAGGGAAGAGGGGATTTGGGGCTTATGATTTGAGACGGCCCAAGGTGGTGGGGTCGGTGAACCGACGTGAAGAGGGACCTGGGTCCAGATGGATTGGGGCTTATACTCTGAGGCGGCCCAAGGTGAAAATGGGGCATGGCACACCGACATGGAGACGGTTGGGGCCAATGGTTTGGTAGGCTTGAACCTCATGGAGGCTTCCTACGTACCATGCCTTAGCATGTATCAAAGCCCCTGTAGTTTGGGATGGATGGGGATTATGCTCTGAGACAGCCCATGATGGTGGAGAACCGACGTGAATGGGGTCGGAACGACTGGGGGTGGAGATTGAACCTCATGTAGGCTTCCTACGTACCATGCCTTAGCACGGATCAAAGTCCCCGTAGTTCAGAATGGATGGGGCTTACGCTCTGAGATAGCCCATGATGGTGGGGCTTGAACCTCGTGGTGGATTCCTACATACCATGCCTTAGTACGGATCAAAGTCCCCATAGTTCGGGATGGATTGGGGCTTATTCTCTGAGACATCCCATGATGGTGGTGCTTGAACCTCGTGGAGGCTTAATACGTACCATGCCTTAGCACAGATCAAAGTCCCCATAGTTTGGGATGGATTGGGGCTTACGCTCTGAGATGGCCCATGATGGTGGGGCTTGAACCTCATGGAGGCTTCCTACGTACCATTCCTTAGCACGTATCAAAGTCCCCGTAGTTCAGGATGGACAGTTTAACATCATACGGGGTGAGTATGGGGCTTACACTCTGAGACGACCCAAGGTGTGTCATGGTCAGTGCCCAATCTATGCTCATGGGAGTCATGCTCAGTGTGAGAAACAAGAGCTAGCAGGGACCTGATTATCACGCCGTGAAGGGTGCGTCCATGGGAAGCAAAGAGGGGATTACGTGTTGAGCAGTCCATGGTGTCGGGACTTACTCCATGATGGAGGCCCGAGGGGAGAAAAAGCGCAGCGGGAGAGGGATTTGGCACCCAGGAAAAGAGGAGGGTTCCTCGTTCCCTATCGCGTCCTCCGCTGGCCTTGGGGACCGAAGATGAAAGGAGGGAGCACCGTTCCCCACCACACCCTTGGCTGGCCTTGGCGCCGAGTGAGTGGGGAGGAACAGGGGCGCTTCCTCCTGCAAGAATGGATAGGGGCTTACACCAAGGTGGCTACCCTTCCCCATGGACAAAAACCACTCCAATAAATCACCCCCTGTGAGGGATGATCCCATCCCCGTGGAGACGAGTGGGCATGGAGAATATCCAACGTGGGGGGACCCTGCGTGTGAGGCACAGGGCCAGGTCACAGTTTAACGTCATGTGTTGAGAATGATGTGCTTGGCAGTTTAATGTCCTGCAGCTCAGACGAGGTGGGTTAGCTCCGCAGCCCTAGGACTTACATAATTGGTGCCCTCTGCCCCTTGTGAAAGTAAAGGCATTGGAAAGGCTGTACTGAGGGGGTTCCACGGAGAAAACCATTGAGAGGTCCATGTTAGCATGGCTATGCGAAGAAGCAATAGCCGTTAGCGTGCCTATGCGAAGAAGCATGAGGCGAAGCAAAGCAACAGGAAGTATTGTCCAAGGGACTTTGAAGTTACTTAGTACAATCCTAGAGGGTCATACGGGAAAACCATGTATGATGCGGATAACCGGGGTGCACGATACACCTGCGAATGGCACCCAGAAGAAGGACATCGGGCGCTCGCGTGAGGGGGCGCCTTAGGAGCACAGAGGTGAAGGGCCCTGGGGAATTGCGTGCAACTCTCGGGAACTGTGTGAAATAAAGGGGTCTGGCATGGAAATCCCTGGGTTGGCGCGAAATAGGTGTTTCTTGTGAGAAACAGGGGGGATGAGACTTGCGCGACTTGAATGGATCGCGCGCAAGGGGGGCCGACTTATGCGCATGCAGCAAGGGTCACGCGTAAGGACAGGGGGTGAAAATATTGCATGAAAATGATAGGCCTGTGTGCAATGTAAGTAATTTCACACAAGGGGTGGACCCTAAAGGGGTTGAAGTTTAGTCTAATCCATGGGGACCTCGTGTGAAGGCGGATCCCGAGGCGACTTGGCGCGAAAAAGAACCTTACCTGAATGTCATATTGCGCGCACGTGAAAAACCAATTACGCGCACGAGAGGAGGTTTGAATTTTTCAGCCCTGAATAAGAAGAGGGTTCCTTCTATTTATAGGTATCCAATGGTGCAAAAATCAGGGTGGTGCGAAATATTTGCGCGACAGAGGCGGTGGCACAAAAGGCCCACCGCACGGGGCACGGGCGCAAAATTATTTTGCGTCGGCGCCTTGACCCTTCGTGAATCCCGATACATTTTGGGCAGGAGAACTTTTTTCTACGTGCTTTGCTCTTTTTTCCATGCAGCACCTTCGGGCCCTCCGGACTGAGCCTTCGGGTCCAAATATGACTTCACTTTTTTGTTGCGGAACTTTCTCCGACATGTAAGCACTTTTTCGGCGTCTACATATTTTAAAACATTTTGATCCAAATTTTTAAAAATCCTACTTTTATTTTAAAATTTTCTTGATGTAAATGTTGAGTATGAAAATTGAAAAATTATACTTTCATAAGGGTAAACATGACCTCTACGTAAGTGTCAATCCCTTATATGTATAAGTTCCATTCCCTACACAACATAATTGTCAAGAATAGTTGTGTAAAGATATAAAAAACCTACATAAAGGTATACCCACTACCAGACATATTTCATAAGGGTATTATTTATCTCATGTAAAGTTAAAAGGAACATTTGTTAAGGTTTTGTAAGGGTAGAAGTAACACAGACACCCTATGTAAATGTACAAAGAAAATTGTGTAAGGGTATATCTATAGTTTCATATGCTACATCAAAGTAAATATTGTGGTTCCTAACCTATGTAAGGGTATTGAGAACACTCCAAAAACTATGTATAGGTTATCACATTGAGAATATATTGCTTAAGGTTCATTCCTTTTAAAACCAAAACCTCTCCTAGTGCTTACCTAGTATGAAGCCAGACTCATCTTCCTTCATGAAATACTGAGATTTTTTATCAACAAACCCAAGATTCTAATAACCTCAAATAAATAATCCTCACTAAATATTATGAAACCCAAGTTAGGATATAGAAAATGTGTTCATCATTTTGGTACATGTACAGGATTGAAATAGAGGGGGCTTTGATGTCTTCTAGTGTTGTGGTTGTGAGTGTGAAGGCTAGCGCATTCCATCTACTTGATGGAATGCATAAAAAATAAACTAAAGTATCCAGATCATAATTAATTGTCCCAAAGAATATCATTTGACTTCTAGTATATGAAGTCATTGTAAGACTTCAGCATATGTCATATGACTTCAGTAGAATTGTAGTACTTGTGAACTGAGTGTATGACTTCAACACCTATCATAATAATTTTTAGCTATATCATATTACTATCCATAGAATATATAACTTCTATAATTTTCTAATTTATGATAAGATCAAGTGTGGATGATATTACTCAACACCTCTGTAAGATATACAACACCAAGGGTGTTGATAACATCTTCTTCCATGTAGCTTCCATGTATGAAACATTTATACAAAATGAATATCCTTATTCATTCTAAATGTAAAAATTTGGTAAGGATCATTGAATATTTCCACATAAAACACATCCCTTCAAGAATAGAACCAAGGATCGTGCAATAATATGGGGAAATGGGGGAAGTAGATACTCAAGTTGGAACCTCTTGGAAGCTGGTGGCATGGAATGAATCAAAACTTATGCATGAAAAGATCATGAGATTCATAAACTATTGTTAACAATTTAAAATGAATAAGAATATTAATGGATAAGGTAGGTTAGTTTCATATCGAAGTAGGATATCTCTCACTAGTTTTTTTAGTTCATTTTTTGAATCTCCAGTGATGACATTATTGGCAATATAGATTGGATAAGGAAAAAGTCCTCCACCCCCACTGTTGAATTTTAATGAATTTATATTTTCATTTATCCAATTAAATTTTCATGATAACCAAGGTGTGAACTTTATCTATAGATGATCATCACTATTCTTTTGCATTTATTCTTTGTTTATTATATTAATTTGGCTTGTATATAATATTTCCTTGATCTTATTTCATTTCTCATATAATGGAGGGTAGTGAGGGGTGATTGAGGAGTGATTGAGGGTTATTAATTACTATGGGTAGGTGAAATATATGTGTTAGTTATCATTACTTTTAATTTATAACTAAACACATGAAATAAAGTGTGATTAGATTAATAGATTTATTTACTCATTAGAATTGAGTAGGTGAGTGGATTTATTTTATGAGGAATTATAATAGTGTATGCGATAATTATATGAGGTTGTCCACATTTATTCTCATCTATTTTTAATTCTTCTACATTTCCTCTAGGAACAATTTATTCACCATCATTCTTTCATTATTTTAAAATTAAATAGAAATAAGTTGGTATGTGTGTGAAGAGTATTAGTGGGCATTCCCTTCCTTAGGAGAATGACCCTTGGTAAGCTTCCCTAGTTTCATTTCAGGTTCTCTAGAAATTTCATTATTGATCAAAAGGTCCATGAAATCCTTTACAACATGAGAATCATTTATGAATAGGATTGGTACCACATTTCATGATTTTAAAATCTTGTGCATGTTGGAACCAAGGCCATCTGTTGATAATATTGGAGTTTTGTTTGTGTTTTTTGTCAATATACACATGGATGACAATGGATTTTGCAAAGAATTGGGTCATACATTTGAGGATGAAAGCAGTATTGAAGGTGTCATAGTTTCCCAGTGTTTGCTAAATTTTTTGGCCTCAAAATCAAAATTTTGGTAACGGTTTGCAGCAACGTTATGCGGTGAAGGCTACCGGTACGCGGTGAAGGCACACTGTATGTGGTGAAGGAACATGGTATGTGGTGAAGGCATGAGGTATGTGGTGAAGGCTTGCAGTATGTAGAACGGTGCACATAACCCAAAATAGTTCACAGTGATGGTGCGCGGTGAAGGTTTGTGGTACGCGGAATGCTGCAAAAAATGGTTCGTAGTGACGGTACGTGGTGAAGGCATGCAATACATAGAATGTTGAAGTTTTTAAGGATTATTTCGATTATCAAAATAGGAGTGGTATATTTTGGATCCTAATAGTACGTGTATGGATTTCAGTACAGTAAATATTGTCCCACATTGAAAATTAGGGTAAATCAGATTAGAAAATTTTACTAAGTTATGTGCCTATTTAAGGAGAAGTAATCCCCTTTATTGGGTGAAGAGATTGGATATTATAATTTTAGGAAGAAATCCAATGATTTAAGAAGTGGTTTTCAGAGGAGAAGATGGTACGCGGAGAGTATCATCCATGGAAGGAAAATAGTACGCGGAAGATAGCACAGTTTGTGCAGAAAGCTCTCATAGTACGCATCCAAGCAAGGCAGTACGTGGATTAGGACGGTACGTGGAGAAGTGGAGAAGTATGCAGAGTAGGTCATTACGCGAAGAAGTACAGTTCATGAAGGAGTTGTACAGTACACGGAAATAGCTAGATGGTATGCGAAAATAGTTGGACGGTATGCAAAAATAGAATCGGTATGCAGAAATAGCAGCGGTACAAGAAAATAGCAGCAATACGCAGAACACCCAAGGAAGCCTGAAAATTGACCAAATCTATTTGAAAAATTAATTTCCATAACATATTACTGTAAGGGAAAATAAATTACATCTATGGGTGATTATAGGACTTCAATAGAGCATCCATTTACAGTTGAGGATGCATGATCTAATGCTAAACCATTGAAGCGACCTTTAAGTCAATAAACTAAGTAAATATTCTTTCAACATAGTGAGCAAGGGGAGTCAACATAAGTGATCTGAGGGGGGCAGTGTGCTATCCCTAAAACCTTGTAAATGCAGTGCACCTGGCATAAAGTGACTGTGCTAAACTCCTGTAACCCACAACTTGTAAATATTAGTGGTTTTTGGTATGATCAACACACTGTCAGCGTATGCTCCTTGTACTTAGACCTTAATAGTGAACCAAGTAATATTGTTGTGTCATTACTTTGCATGTGATTTTTTATTTTCTTCACTTCCTCTTTAGATAGGTTTAACAGGTTCTTACCAACGTGGGAACAAGATCCATCAGTTTAAAAGAAAAAGTTGACACCCTGATTCATCCCTCCCCTCTCATGGTGTTTCAGGGTCCTTCAAGTGGTATCAGATCATAAAGGTTGTTGGTGTTAAATTTTTTCTATTCTTATAACATGTAAAATACAGTTAATGTTAGGGGATTTCCTTTGTTTGATGGAAGTAACTTTCAAATATGGAAGAATATGATGATATATCATCTAAGATATCTTAGGATTGATGTACATTTTTCCACTTCACAAGGAATACAGGTCACTGATCCAACCAATCTATCTATGACCGATAAAGACAGTAAAATGATGGATGTTGATGCTAAAGCAAAGAATGCCCTAACTGAAACTCTTTCTGGTCAAATATATCTAAAGGTGATGAATTGTACATCAGAAAAGTCTATATGGGAGAAACTAGAGAATATTTATGAAGGTGATATCAAAGTGAAGGAGGCTAAGATCTAAGTTTTACACAATAGGTTTGATTATCTGAAGATTCGCCCTAATGAAAATGCATATTCTTTCTTCAATCAAATTATTGAAGTTCTAGGAGAAATTTGAGGGATTGGTGAAGAGATCAAAGACATTGATATTGTAAAGAAAATAGTGAGAAGAATTACTCCCATTTATAATGAAAAGATTTTAGCACTTGAACAAAGGGATATTTCCAAACTTTCTCTTGATAATCTGCAGAGCATCCTGGTGGCATATGAGATTAGATTTAGCCCAGAAGATGTAATGACTCATGTAATAAAGGAATTTAAATTCAAATCCACAGACAAACTATAAATTTTAGGATATTGTATTGATGAAGATGATGAAGAAAAATAAGTTCTTTATCTCATTTTCAAGAAACTCAAGAAGGGGACAGGGAAATTTGAAGGAAATCTACCTCTGGCTTGTTTTCACTATGGAAGAGTTGGGAACTTTGCCTATCATTTCCCAATAAAGTTAAATGATAAATAAAGTGAATATGGAGACATTAAAAACCCTCAAAAAGTTTTTTAAAAAAGAGAGACTTAAAATATGGAAATAAATTTCAACAAAAGCGTTTTGTTTGTGAAGAAGAAGATGATGGCACTGAACTCTTTGAGTAAGAGGAAGCAAAATTCAAAATTGGGGACCGTGCTTTTATGATGGCTACCATTGAAAAGTCAGAACCATTAATAGATAATGCTAGTGATAATAAGTAGACTATAGATTCCAATCCCAAGTTTCAACTTAAATATTCCTTTTTTAAGCTTAATAATCAATGTAAGAGATATGATAAGTGGAAATAAATGGTGGAGGAATCATCAGAATATATTGATCAGTTGGAAGAGGAAATTGAATGATTGGAAGAACTAGTGAAAGTACAATCATCAATCCTTGAAATCACTGATGATGTTTTGAAAACTAAAATTCAGAATTGAAAAACAAGAAAAGGTCATCAATGAACTTACCTCGAAACTAGAGGAGAAGTTCAAGACCATTGAGGGAATTGAAGAAGAAGTTGTTACTCTAAGAAGCAAACTCAAAAGTGAATCAATTTCAAAAGAAACAAAGAACAAAATAAAATTTGGAAGGTTCTCAGATGCTGAACTACTAGAGAGATAAAAATGTGGTTCTGATAGAGTTTAAAAAATCTTTAGTGATCAAAGACCCTCTTTCATTGGAAATAGTTGAATTGGTTGTGATGTTGAAATGTCAAATGATATAAATAAAGTGAACTAGAATAAAGGAAAGCTAAAAGTTTATCATGTTTAAAAGCCACCAAAAGTGCTGAATAGGAAACCCTTAAATCAAACTAAAAGGATAACTAAAGATTATCCTCATTTTTTCAAAAATGATAGGCATTCAAACTATTTTCCCAAGGAATAAGGCATGAGGATAAATAGAAGTGAAAAGACATTTCCTTTCATGAAGTGTCAGTTTTGTGGCTATTTGAGCCATACCATGTCATACTGTGAATAGGCAAGGAGCTATATGAATGGGGAAGAGTTAAGAGTTCAAAAAAGATAAAAAAATTCATATCCTACTTCTTATAGAAAAAATAATTTCTATGGATATTGTTTTCACTGTTCTAAATTTTTCTATAAAGCTATGTATTGTCGGAATAGGTATGAAAGGAGAGATTCTTTCAATGCTCAAAGATGATTCAATAATCTTCAACCATATGGTGTTTCTATTTCAAACAAGTTTTCTCCTCTGGAAGAAGAATTTGAATATGAAGAACCCATGTACATGGAAGAGAGAATTGAAAGTCCATCAGTGTCTTATACTCAATCCAATATCTCATGGAAAGAAAAGAAGAAAATTGAGAAATCCAAATTTATAGAAGTATCTCTCAAATATAACAAGAACAACAGAACTTAGATTCTTGATCATGGATTTTCATCTCATATGACAGGAAATGCGGAGCTATTAATGAATATCAATAAAAAGATATATAGAATAGTGAGGTTTGGTAATTATGGTGCTCTTAAGATCAAATGAAGTGGAAATACTGAACTAGCTAATGAAGAGCTAAGGAAAATAGAAGTTCTTTATGTGGATGGATTACGTCACAGTATTATGAGTGTGAGTCAAATATGTGACTCAGACCTTATTGTGACATTCAACCATAAGGTTTTTACTATAAGAGGTAAGTTCGGGAATTCTCTCATGAAAGGTTGTAGAACATATGGAAACTTATATCAGGTTAAAAGCAAAGAGAAAATTTGTTACTTAACAGTTGAAGAGGAAAACAACTTATAGCATTGGAGATTGGGTCACTTCAATCAACAAGACATAGAAAAGATATCTAAGCTGAAGATAGTCATGGATATCCCTTATCTAAAGCGTGAATGAGAAACATCATGTGATGCTTGCATGTGAAGGAAACTGGTCTGTAGTTCCTATCGTCCAAAGAAGAAAAGAGCATCAAATCTCCTTGACCTCATCCATACAGATGTATGTGGCCCAATAAATGAATCTGGAACACATGGAGAAAGATACTTTGTTCTTTTTATAAATTATTAAATTAGAATAGAATGTGTGATCGTTATACACAGGAAGAGACAAGTGCTTGATTGCATGAAAAACTATCATTGAATCGCTGATAATGATACTGGATAGAAGATCAAATTCCTGTGGTCTGACAATGGAGGGAAATACATATCCATTTAATTTGAAAATTCCTTATAGAATCATGGGATACAACATGAGGTGGCATCTATGAGAACTCCACAACAAAATGGAGTTATTAAGCATAGGAATCGATAGGTAAACAACATGGCCAGAACTATGCTGATTGAGAGTCATATTTCTCAACATCACTAGAAATAGGTAGTGCAAGCTGCAGTGTATATTCAAAATCGAACAGGGCTATATATGGGTGAGAAAAATACACCATATGAATTGTGGCATGGAAGAGAGTCCTATTTGAAATATTTTCATGTATTCGGAAGCAAATGTTTTATCTGAAACAAAGAAGTAAATCAAGGGAAGTATGGATATAATTTACACAAAGGAATATTTCTTGGATACTCAATGAACAACAAAGCCTACAAGTGTTTCAATAAGAGCTTGGGAAGAATTTTGGAAATCAGTGATGTAATGATCATTGAAGATAAAAACATGAATGATTCAAGTAATTCTTATACTGATGTGATAGAAGATGAGGAAGAATGTGAACATAGAGAAAATGATAATACATAGGTAGAGGAAGGTGTGAAAAACTCTCAGGAGTCACATCATGATGTTGACTCTAAATAAGAATCAGAAGAGACAACCATAGCTAGAGAGAATTCGGTTGAACCCCAAAGAAGAAATTGAATATCATAGATTGATTATTCCAACATTATCGGGGATCGGAATGCACCAACACAGACAAGGAGAATGAGTAATAATACACAATCTTCATTTCTATCAATTGTGTAACCATCCTCATTTGAGGAGGCTACAAAGAATGAGTCATGTGTGAAAGCAATGAATGAAGAGTTAGATCATATTGACAAAAATCATACATGGGATCTTGTTAAAAGACTTGAAGATTCTAATGTGATTGGTAAAAATTGGATTTTCAAGAAAAAATTTGATAACATAAAAATGTGATCATAAATAAGGCGTGATTGGTCTTTAAAGGATATTCAAAAATCAAAGGTGTTGATGTTGAGGAGACATTTCCTCCCGTAGTGAGACTAGATTCAATCAGGCTATTTCTTTCCATGGAAATTCAAAGAGGATATAAAGTGTATCAAATAGATTTCAAGATAGCATTTTTAAATGGAGTATTGGAAGAAGAAGTCCACATTGAACAACCCATAGGGTTCTTGTTTGGAAATGATAAACTGAAGGTTTTCAAATTAAAGAAAGCTATTTATGGAATGAAACAGGCACCACGGGCGTGGTACTCTTGGTTGGACTCTTATCTGAGAAATCTTGAGTTTAAAATAGGATGAGTGGATCAAAATCTCTATGTGAAGAACTCTCAATAGGATCAGATTATGGTATTGGTATACATGGATGATATTAGTTTTGATGGAAGTAGAAATGTATCAGTGGATGAATTTTCCAATCACATGAAATAAAAATTTGAAATGTCCATGATTGGGGAACTCACATACTTTTTAGGGATACAGGTACTTCAGAATAAGTATTACACTTTCATTTCTAAATAAAAGTATGAAATACAGATACTGAAGAAATTCAATATGCATGATTCCAAACTAATGTCAACTCTGATTGCAGTTGGATCAAAGCTAGGAAATCATGAGGAAGGGACTCTTGTGGATCCCATGATGTATAGAAGAATAATTGGAAGCCTAATGTACCTAACAGCGACACGGCTAGATATTGTCTTTTCAACTTGCCTTGTGGACCTCTTTTAAAGTAATCTGAAAGAAGAACATATGGTGGTAGTCAAAATAATCATGAGATACATTAAAGGCACACATAATTATGGGCTATACTTTTCTGTAGGAAGAGATAGTGAACTATCAGCATTTTATGATGCTAAATAAGTTGGAGATGTAGTGGAAAGAAATTCTACCAATGGTGGAGCATTCTATATTGGGAAGAAATGTGTGGGCTGGTTAAGCAAGAAATAGGAAAGTACTTCACTTGGTACTATTGAAGTTTAATATATATCTTCTACCAAGGTGTGCTCTCCGTTACTTTTGATAAAGCAGAAACTGATTGACATAGGTGATGAGGTGAAACAACCAATGGTGATTTAATGTGATAACAAGAGCACAATTGATCTTATGAAGAATCATAGTCAACATTCTCATATGAAAAATATTGAGATCAGATATCACTTCATCAAGAAAAAATTTGAACAAGGCATACTCAAAATGGACCATGTGGGAACTGATGAGCAAGTGGCTGACATAATGACCAAGCCACTATCAGTGGCTGTGTTTGAGATGCATAAATTTAACCTCGGTGTTCATCCACCTCTTAGTCCATAAGGGGGTTATGAGATTCCCCTCTCCCCATTTTTTTTAACTATTTTTAATTTTTTTGTTGAAGTTTTGTAGGTTTATGGTGGAGATACGATCCAGGGGGAGTATGTTATGATCTCTACAATGTTTAAATACCAATATTTGGTTTTATTTCCAATGGGGGAGAATGGATAAATTCAATGGAGATTGATCTATTTTTTTATATAGGAATAATGGAGTTTGTAAAAAGAATGATAACTCAATTCATATCCTCTATCTTGTTTTCTACACCGATCACTAATCATGTAGATTTAGAGTGATGACTGAGTTATTTCTTGAAGGTTCAAGGTTTGATCATGGTTGGCACATTAGTGAATTTATCTAGAGATTTCCAATAAACCCAAAGGGGGATATTTTTGGAACCAATGTTATTCGTTGATAATATTGGAGTTTGGTTTGTGTTTCTTGTCAATATACACATGGATGAAAAGGGAGTTTTCAAAGAATGGGGTCATACATTTGAGGCTGAAACAAGTATTAAAGGTGGTGTAGTTTCCCAGCATTTTCCAAATTTTTGGGCCTCAAAATAGAGAGTTTGGTAATGGTCTGCAACAATGCTATGCGGTGAAGACTTAAGGTACACGATGAAGGCGCACGGTACGCGGTGAAGGCATGTGGTACATGAGGAAGTTATGCGGTACATGGTGAAGGTGTGTGGTACATGGAATGGTGCCCATAAATAAAAATAGTTTGCAACGACGATATGTGATGAAGGCGTGTGGTATGCGGAATGCTATCGAAAACAGTTTGCAGCAATGGTACGTGGTGAAGGCATGTGGTGCGCAGAATGATGAATTTTGGCAGGATTACTATGGTTCTCAAAATAGGAGTGGTACATGGTGGAGCTTAACAGTATGTGGATGGATTTCAGTACAGTGAATATTGTCCCACATTGAAATTTTGGGTAAATCAGATAAGAAAAATTTGCATAGTTATGTGTCTATTTAAGGAGCAGTAATCTCCTTTATTGGGTGAAGATATTGGAGATTAGAATTTTGGGAAGAAATATGGTGAAGTCCAAAGTGGTTCACACAGAGGATAAGATGGTATGCGGAGAGTATCATCCATAGAAGGAATATAGTATGTGAAAGAGAGTGTGGTTCGCGCAGGAAAATCTCACAGTACATGGTCGAGCAAGGCAGTACATGGAGCAGGATGGTACATGGAGGAGTAGAGTAGTACGCGGAGTAGGGTAGTACGTAGAGAAGGAGAGTTCATGGAGGATTTGTAAGGTATGCAGAAATAGCTAGACGGTATACAGAAATAGCAGGATGGTACGTGGAAATAGCAGTGGTATATGGAAACAACAATAATATGTGGAAACAATAGCAGTACGCAGAACACCCAAGGAATCCTAAAAATTGGCCAAATCAGTTTGCAAAATTAATTTCCATAACATATCAGTGTACGGGAAAATAAATTACATTTATGGGTGATTATGGGACTTCAACAGATCATCTATTTATAGTTGAGGATGCATGATCTAATGTTAAACCATTGAAGTGACCTTCAAGCCGATAAACTGGGTGAAGATTATTCCAACGCAGGGAGCAAGGGGAGTCAGCGGAAGTGATCTGAGGGACGCAGTGTGCTATCCCTAAAACCTTATAAAGGTAGTGCGCTTAGCACAGAGTGACTGTGATAAACTCTTGTAACCCACAACTTGTGAATATTATTGGTTTTTGGTACGACTGACACACTATCAGCATATGCTCTTTGAACGTAGCCCTTAGTGGTAAACCAAGTAAAATTGTTGTGTCATTGCTTTGCATGTGATTGTTTATTTTTTGAACTTCCTCTTCAGATAGGTTTAATAGGTTTCTACAAATGTGGTAATAAGATCAATCAGATTAAAAGAAAATTTTGACACTCTGATTCACCCCTCCCCTCTTAGGGTGTTCTGGGGTCCTTCAGTGCATTCCTTCCACTTTGTTTTTATTCTAATTTTCTTTTTTGTTTTCATTCCATTATTGGGTTGATAAAAAATAGCAGTCCATTAATATCATAAATTGTTTACTATTATTATGTCTAGTTATAAAAAGATGATGAGTTTAAATCCATTGTCAAAAAAGTTTCTCGTAACAACTAGACTATCCAACCTTTTCACCCACAAGTGCAAGAAGAAAAGGAAGAGAAACCACTTGAATTAACTAAATGACCCTCTTAATCAAGTCGCATCTAAATTTCAAAAATCCTATCGAAAATTAAGTTAAGTATCAATGGGAAGAGGAAGCTGAAACTAAATTTTATCCCCGAATAATCTCAAAAGTGAAGGTGGAGAAAGATCTCAAAGAAGAGGAAGTTCCACCACTTTTTTCTCTTGAATACATTTTCCATGTGGCATTTCACTTTGAAAAAGAATTAGAAGTTGATAAAAATGAAAGAGATTTTATTTAATTTGACTCTTTATCTATTGATTTCAATGAATCTCATTTTAATCCTAATACTCCATATATTTTGAATTCAAATTCAACACTCACCCTATAGGCCCTAAATTTTGAATAAAGAATTGTTAGGATCAAATTTTAATAAAATCCAAAATTTCCATTGTTATCTATATTCATATTAGTATACTTTTGAGATAAAGTTCACTTGGATAATAAAATACATTATGAAATTGAAGATGGGTATTATCTTAATATAAAATCATTTTATTCACATTTTATTCATTCTACATTAAAATCTAACCTCTCTTGTATTACAATTATAGATTCAACCCAAATCATGCCTAGATTGTATGATTATGAAGACACACTAGAGTGATTCTATTTAGAGGACATAGTTGAGGACCCCTGGTCTCCAATAATTTTAAATGAATTTTAAATTTTTTTTTAATGAGAAACAAAAGTTTCAAACTAGAGTATGAAAGGGAGTTAATCAAACCTATATATCTTTATATTCTAATTTCACAAAATATATTTTACATCACAATATCCATTATTTTAAAATTACAAAACTAGTACCATTTTTTCTTATACTTGATGAAGATAAAGTAGTGGATACCATGGAAGATAATATTAAGATATAAATTAAAGAATTATTTACATAGTCATAAAAGTAGGAGGATCTTAATGGGGATTATTTTGATAATATATTGGAATTGGCCCCATAAAATCTAATTGCGGATTAAATAGAAATAAAGGTATCCATTTTCAAGGGAAAGATGTTATTAGAAGTGGAATAAGAGTACCCAGTAACCTCTCATGATAAAACAGATGTACAAGATTCTATATATAGGGGATATGGTTTAAATATAAACTCAATATACTTTAATTATAATCAATTAGAGTTTTTTATCGATTCCCCTATGGTGATAATTATAAAGTGGAATAAGTGAATCAGTCACTAGAGAAAGATGCCACTAAAGTGTTCATGGTGGAATTGGGATCACCTATAGAGCTACCCTATGAAGAGCCCCCTCGTTTATATAAATAATAACTCTTTGAGAAGGGAGGAAAGGAAGAACCTAAAGAGATCCTATATATTATCTTTCTATCCATTACTTGTAGATTGTACCATAATAAAAGTTATGTTGAGAAGCTATGGAATGAAGAGGATTTGGTGGTTTGAATCACACAAACCACATCCTCTCGAAGGTTGGGGATAATCATAAAGTTGTATAGTAATAGATAGACAAAACAACAGCCCCTCTTGGGAGAGAAAACCTAAGAATATTTCCCTTACTCCCTTTATTTTTTTCATTTTATTAATTTTTTAATAACATTTATTATGTTTTACCTATTTTTATTTATAGGTTCCAATGATGAACATCACCAAAGAGATTAGATCAATATTCTTATAGATAACCAAAGTAGATCTTAACTCAAACTTACTGGGAATAATAACAACTGGGTTTTTTCTATCTTTTTATACTTTCATTGCCACTAATAATATATTTTCATTTATTTTGTTTAATTTTCTTAGGGCAGTTTTGGATTAGTGTGGAGCATGTTTTTTCCTGCTTAGGATTATTTTAAAAGATTTGTAGGAACTGTTTATTTAGAAATCTATAAATAAATTATTCTTGTTTTTATTTTCTATTATTTGTTCGATTTTGGTTTTATTTTAGGTCAAGAAACTTGAATTTCAAAGTTTTCATATCTAGTATATAAATTAATTATAGTTTTGAGGATTCACTAATTCAAAAATTGATTGAATTACATGATTTTTTAGTGAATATATCAATTGTGTTCATGAAAATTAGGTTTTATTACAAGGAAAAGTATTGTAATGGAAAAGTTTTAAGTCAATTTTAAATTATATAATGAGAGGACTAGATTTTTGAACTTTAGCCTAAGAAATTTATCCATTGTGAAAAATAACACCTCAGGGATCCAACTCAAAATATGGTTATATAAGTCTTTTAAAACTAGAGTAAAATGGAAAAAATTGATCCCACAATGAAATTCTGAGATAGTTAGGCATTGGGTGTGTGAGTAATAAAATTACTATGTGAATTTATTAATTTTTCTACATAAAACATGAATATGAAAAATTCAAATAAATTCTTAATTATAAAAAATAAATGGATTAAAGAAAATAGAATGTTGAACACAAATGAATAAAGGAGAAATTGACTTATAAGAATATCATTTGATTTGTATCAAGGAAGTGGAAAATAGATATTTGATAAAAGGAACTTAGGGGAGTGTTATTTTTGAAATTTGCCCTTGGTAAAGTTTTAATTGCACCATAATCTAATTTGTTTCACTCTTAGAACTGGAGCTTTTATTTGGATAGAATTGAAATAGTGGGATTAATCCACATAGTAGGAATAAAATTTTCAGCAATAGGTGAATATTTTATTTCTTATTTTTTGGTATACATATTTGAATCTAGGATAGACAATCTTTATTATAATTTAATTATTTGTGTTTCCCAAGATTGTAATGGTGTAAGTGTGGATAAGTGATGTAAGCCAAAATTTTCATATTTTTATTTATTTTTCATTGGAAATTAACCCCCTAATCTTGATAAAACCTGGGTAAATAATTTATATTTTTTACTTTTTTAAATCTATAATTATTTTTATAAGTGTATTTAAACATTATTTTTAGTGATATTATTAATTTATTATTTAATTGAGAATCCATATGTTGATTTAGTTGTAATTTAATTGTTCAATTGTTCAAATTATAAGTTTAATTGTTTTAAATAATGTTTATCTTGATCTGGAAAAAACTTACTTTTATTTTAAAATTATCTTGTTGTATAGATTGAGACCAAAAAATAAAAAGTATCACTTAAATAAGGGTAAACAAAAACCCTACATGAGTGTCAATCTCGGCCCTGCATAAGTGTCATTCCCTTCCCTATATAAGTTTCAAGAAGAGAAGTGTAAAGGTATCAAGAACCTATGTAAAGGTATCCCTATGGATAGACATGTTGTGTAAGGGTAAAAATCAGCCCATGTAAAGGTAGTATGTAGATTTATTGGAGATTCATATGGATAATACTAACACAGACACATTACATAAAGGTACAATGAATGTTTTTTAAGGGTATACCTATGGTTTCAATTACTATTTCATGGTAAATACCACAATTCCAAACCTGTGTAAGGGTGTCAAGAACACTCCATAGAATAAATAATGATTATCCTCATTGATAATGTACATTATAATAGTTATATATTTTAAGAATGGTCCCTCTCCTAGGTTTTAGCTATCATGAAGCCATCCCCAACTTCCTCCATGCAATACCAAGGTTGTTTGATTAGTGAACCTAAGATTTGGCCAACCATGGACAAAGAAGGATCACTAAAGATGATGAAAGTTTAGTTAAAGTATATAAAATGTTTTTGATGGTTTTTCCCCTATTTAGGATTGAATTGAAGGGGACCTTTATGTCTCCTAGTATCACTACTATGAGTGTGAAGGCCAATGGATGACATCTTTTTTATGTAATGCATCAATAAGTTCAACTAAATCATCCATATCATAAGAATTTTTCCCAGTGAAGATCATATGACTTTCATCGTATGACTTCATCATACGAATTCATCCTGCACTATATAAGACATTAATGATGTTGTAGGAATTGTGAACTAAGTGTATGAATTCATCTCCCATTATAATAATTTTGAGCTACATCATATGAATTCCCATTTAATGTATAACTTATGGAATTTTCCAATATGGTAGAAGATAAAGTGTGGATGAGAGTAACCAGTTTCTCCATAAGTTGAAAAACACCAAGTTCACAAGTCTCATTTTCTTCCATTTGGAATTCATGTATGAAATATTCATACAAAGCAAATTAACTCATTCATTTTACATGGAAAAATCAGGTTAGGGTTGTTGGATATTTCCATGTAGTGTGCATCCATTAAAGTAGGGAATCTAGGATTGTTCAAGTAGCCAGTTAAGTGAGAGAACAAGATGCTTGAGCTAGAACCTCCTAGAAATTGGTGATTTGGACTGAATCAAAACTTGTATGTAGAAATATCATGTGATTCAAGAGATATTGTAAATCCTTTAAAATGAATAATAAGACTACTAGATAAGGGATATTTTTCTCATACCGAAGTAGGATATCTCACACTAGTTTTTTCTAAGTTTATTTTCTAAAGATACACTGATGGAACTGTAGGTGTTGTGGTCTAGACAAGGATAAATTCCCCCATGCCAACTATTGAATTTCAATGAATTTATATTTTTATTTCTCGTGTTAAATTTTCATGATAAATGAGGTGTACACTTGAGTAGTAAATGATCATCAATGTTCTTTTTAAATTATTCTTGGTTTCTTCTATTATTATTTTTTCACATAATCTCACCTTGGTCTTATTTTATTTACCATACAATGGAGGGAGTGGGAGGATATTGAGGAGTGATTGATGGTTCTTAATTATTGTGGGTAAGTGAAATAAATATAGTGATGATCATTTCATTCACTACCTAACTAAATATACTAAATAAAGATTGAGTGGCTCGAGGTCTTGAGTTATTCATTGGGATTGGTTAGGAAAGTGAATTTATTTTATGAGGAATTATGATAGAGTGTATGGAAAAATTATTTGACGTCAATCATGTTATTTTCATCTATTTCACTTATTATACATTTCCACCTTATACACATTGCTTTACTTTCATAATTTAATTATTTTACAAGTAAATAGTAATAAGACGGTATAGGTGTGAATAGAATGAGTGAGAATTCCCTTCCTTATAAGAAAAATACTTTTCATCTTCTCTAATTTAATTTTAGGGTATTCAAAATTTTCATTATTGATCAAAAGTCCTGTGAAAACCTTTGCATCATTCCTCCAATGCACTTTATCCAATTGTGTTGCATGATTCCATAAAACTTACTTCTAGTGTCAAAAATTAGAAAATTACCTTTATTATATGAAAGGTTGGGTTCTATCTATATTTTATCAATGATTAGTACAAGAGTTGGTACTACCATGTACTTATTTAACATTGATACATGAAATGTAACGCCCCGACCCTAGAAGCCCAGAGTCGGTGCATTATTTTAATACATTGTCATGATTACAAAGAATCAAGTCTCGAAGGACCGATCAGTTTAGAAATCTTGGAAAATAGATTATATACATGAAACTCTCAGTAAGGGTAAGCAATACAACGGAAGATAACATAAATATTAGGCATGGTGAATAATTGAAAACACGTGCCTTTAGAAATAATAAACATGAATAGTTTTATTGTAGGAATATGAGTTGAGTGAATAATTCCATAATAAAACATAGTCATGGGTATTATAATAGTCTAATAACCACATGAACCATCAATATTATCTTCATAATGAGGGATTTTATAATGTCGGACATTCTGAAAAATTTTGTCAAGGCCTCGGCTAAGATGTCTAAAAATGATTTAGGACTCGGCCAAAACCATATATCAAATTAGGAGAGTACTCATCCAATTCCACATCTAATTTTATCATGAGACCTATTGATGCATCTAGGATCTATAGCAGACTCCACCCATCACATACTAAGTCCAATAAATTCCTCATACGAAAAGGTTGAAACATAACATAAACATTCGTATTAAAACTAGAATATTAAATGTCAATACTTTAACTATAAACCATGAATGGTATAAAAATAACATATCCACAGTCAAACATATCACAAAACCTTCAATAAAATATGGAATATTTGTATCATAATAAATCAACTTCAAACAAGTTTAAAATCCATCAAAGGATGTTGACATAGATGAAAATGATTTGTAAAACTCTTTGAGAGAAATATCCCTTTTTCATGAAAACATTTAAAAGTCACACAATTTAGAAAGGAAGACATTTATAGAAATTTTTTAATCAAAGTGTCCCATACCACTTTGAAACTTTCAAAAGGAATTAACATACTTAAAACATTCATTTCCATATAAATAAATCCTTAAAAACCATTTTGAAAACATGGAAATTAATGAGAATGATTTAGAAGAATAAATATTTAAAACATTTAAAATGATGTTTTAGTAAAAACTCCCTTAAAATAATCCATTTTAAAACTCTTATATGAAACATAGACATGGATAATAAATATTTCCCAGTATATACTTACGTAAAAACAACCTCAGATAATAATGAGATTGTGAAATTAACCTTTACCTTGCACTTTTCTTGGGTAGAGGGTACATTTAACCTCCTGTATAATGACCATAGTATGTTATTAAATTATAAAAGAACCATATTCATATTTTTTATATCATAAATGATTCATTTATTACTTTATACTACCCATTTAATTATTATTTCCATATTAAATTAACATTTTGGGTAATACTCACTTTTTTATCGTATGTGTTTTAACTTGTTATTCTTGATCGTATCATTTAGATCATGATTTAAATGATTACAAAATATAAAAATTGATTAATATATCATATATATTTAGAATATAAATATTTATAATAGATGTATATATGAAATGTAAGTCATTGTTTATGGAGATGGTAGGTCATACATACGCATAAACGTTGTTTCCGTTTTCATATCGTATTGAACGGAAGTAAGTGAATAAGATATATGTAATTAAATAAATAAATATATATATATATATATTAGAATTATTATGTCATATATTACATACTTATTAATAATATATATATTTATATAATCATCGTTGAATGGTGAACATGGAAATGAATCACATCGCGTTGTGGAGACGGTAATCTGTACGTACGCACGAGCGACAATATCATTATATTGATAGAGAAATAATATGTAATTGTATGATATATCATATATAAATAATTATTAACATGTTATATTTATTATTTACATCATTTATACTCATTATTATACCCATCCAAATAATGAAATGTTTGAATAACAAACTACACCACGACGTGGAGACGGTAATCCGTACGTACGCACGTATGATGAATTTTTCATTTATAAGATGGATAGAATAATGAATATGGTTGTACCATTTTTATAATAACATCACAGTATATATAATATACTATATTTATTATTTTATAATGGAAACAACAAATAAAGAGAAAGTGTAATAAGAAAAGAACTTAAAAGAGGTGATGAAATATTTACCTCTTCTTTGGGTTCTTCCGATTGACTTGATCTAAAGGGATCCTTAGGTTGGATTTATGACCAAATTAAGGACTCAAGGATGAATGGAGGATATTTGGGAGGATAGTTTTACAGGTTTTGTCCAATCCAAATGGATTTGGAAGTGTGAATTTGAGAGAAGAGGAAGTTCCCTTTTATAAGAGGGTTGAAGGGCACCTTAGAAAAAACTTAAAATATTATTTTATAATAAAATAATTTTCAGTTTATAATGGATAAAAATGAATTATTTAAACTATAAGGTGGGTATGGGTAGAAAACCACTTAACCAATAGGTTTTATACAGGTTTGGGTCATTATATTAACCTTATCTTTTAGATTTAACTCTTAGTTAAATAGTTTGACAATTACCATGTCTCTTTGTATTTTTATATTATATGGTTAATAAACATACTATAAACTTCTAATATAACCCCAAGTGGTTCATTAATGACATATATAATAGTATTTAAGCTCTTTGGCCGAAACTTAGATTTTTAGGAATAGAATACCAATTAATAATATAATATTTGTTTTAAAAATTCTTTTATGTCAATTTTGACACTATTTGGTATTTTCTATTTTCTAAATTCATAACAGCATTATTACTTCGAAAAAAACTCATTTGATAAACCCTAAAATGTAATATTAACCTATAAAATTAGTTTAATTCATAAAAAGTCTCAAATTACATTTATTTGGGTATTTATAATATCATTTATTTGATTGTTTCATTAATAAGGAAAATATTGCATCATTATTGTGTCATATATAAATATATTTATTTTACATCTAAAAATTATAAATAAAATATCATGAGTTATTAAATAGTTTTATATTTCTAATGACTATTTATATTCCAATATATCAATTATATAACCTCATATAAAAATTGTTTTACTAAAAGATATTTGATTTTGTTATTTTTGTCTTTACTTTAGATTATTTAATATAAAATGTCATTATCACTCCCAAGTGGCTCCATGGGGTCCCAAAATAAACCCAAGGATGCCAAGGGTCTGAAATTTATCATCCAATAGGATTAGGACACGTGTTAGGGTAATTTAATATTATTATAATATTATTTTGTAACCATATTTACTGGATTTACCCCTTTAACCACAGTAAATAAAATATTTACTGAAATAAATATTCCTAATGTCTAAAAATAAAAGATACCTATTTACACAATTTTTACCTCATGATTCCAAATATGGAATCCATTTTTCTAAATTAAAAACACATAAGTGTCATAAATTAATTTAAAATTAATTCTCATTGTCAAAACAAAAAAGTGTGTCTTTATGAAATAATAACTATCAAAAGATTGTCACTTGTTTATGTAAAATTAAATGTGAAATAACTTATAATTTTCTAAATTGTATTAAATGATAAAAATAAAATCTAATTATACTTCCAAACCATTCAAATACATAATTTATCACTATTAATTATTTCGATTAAAAAAGTTGTTTTTAATTAAAATTTAGTAATTTTTACTATTAATCAAAATATGAAAGTTATCATAAAAGTACCAAACATTTATCCAAACTAAATTTTTATGCCCAAATTCTAAAAAATAATTTAATTTAATTAAATTTAATATATAAAATTATCAAATATTTGTTGTAAAAAGGGTTCTCTATTAAAAGGTGGTAAAATTGCATTTTTTGAAAAATACTTATTTTATCCGAAAAATGAATATGTTCTTATATTATGTCTAAGAAACACATAATATAGATTTTAAAATTATATAGAGTATATAAGACTCAAAATTCAGTTAATATTATTCATAACCTCTTTTTGAACGATTAGTTTATTAAGTTGTGGTGCGCTCGAACTCGGTGTTGCCTGTTGTGCAAGCTATTGAATTACAGTAATGAGATAACGTACTATGAAATCTTGGGGTGTTACATTCTCCCCTCCTTCAATAAATTGCATCCTCGCAATTTTAAATTGTTCTTCAAAAATAAAAGGTTAAAAAATAGAAAAATACCTTTGTGTAAAACCCACATCGGAAATTGGTTTAATAAAATTTAGTCTTAATAAGAGGTAAAGGGAAATGAAAAAGTCACCACCAAATTATGATCTAAATTAGGAGGACATTGGTGGAAAATAGAAAAACATAAATAGAGGGAAAATGTAAATATTTATAGGGATAAATTGAGGTTATCAATCACAAACAAGTGTAAAGTTGTGGGCATCAAAGTCATGAATTTAAGATGATGTAAAATATCATCATTTCAAAAAAAGCATATGGTATTAGGATAACACATTTTTGGTTTTAAGATCCCTTCCCTAAAGTTTAAGAATTAATTTATTCATAGTATAAGTGTTAATATATATATATATATATATATATACTTGACATGTATAGTTTCGTCCTTCAACTAATTCCTACCACAAACTCATCTTTTACTCCAAAAGATAATATAATTTGAAAATATTCTATTTATCATAATCGTATAGGGTTCCAAAAAAATGAATTTATAATTTATCTGTTATACCATTTAAAAAAACTACATTATACAAGATAGTACATCACGTAGGCTAGTGGTAGGTGATACACCCTTGTCACCCTTCGGTTGAGGGTTTAAGTCTTGCGGCCTTGCCGGACGCGACTGGTTTTCACCCGACCTCTGGGTTGTCCTTTTTATGACAACACAAAAATAACCTTAACAATTGTATCCAATTTCAAACTTAATCCATTCCAAACTTTAGACTTATCCAAAATACTTCTATACAAACTCACCGTCCAAAATTTATATGGAAGTTAAACACAATGAAGATCCTTTTTTCCATGTAATAACATGTGAACACCTTCATCATGTATTCTTTTAAAACATGGTAACACCCTGAATTACCATAAAAACTTTTTGATTACATTCATGCTCCCTTATTCTTTATAGAATACTGGATATATTCCTTATATCCAAAAATTTTGACTATTCCAACAATTATGAAATAAACAAACTATTAATCAGTTCCAGGGAAGTCAAGAATATCCAATATAATTTATCCAAATCAACCATCTCTTATTCCAAAATCACTACCTCATTATCAGGACCATATTAAGGATTACCTTTACTTCAACCATGTATTTTCCAAAAAGTTAATCTTACTATTAAGTCACTTTTCTTAGAACCATATAATCTCAAATCCTCAACAAAATAGTACTGCAGTATAATCCTTATTTATCTCTATAATTCATATAACCAGTATATTATTGATACAACACTCAAATGAAAAAATTCTATAATAACAACATAATTACACTAGTCATTCCTCTTCATCTAAGGTAGTATCATAACTTGATTATTATCAAATAGCATCATTTTTTGTATAATCTGATAACTAGGACATTGATTCGCGTAGTGTCCCAATGCCTTGTAGATGAAGCATTTTACATTTGAAACCTTTTTCTTACCTTTTCAATCATGTACTTCGTGTCCTTTTTCTCCACACTTATATCAAACTCCCATTCCCTTCAAGCATTTACCAAGGTGTTTCTTTCGAAATTTATCACATATGGGAAAATCCTTCTTTCCCCTCTTCTCTTTATCCATCTTTCTCTCTACCATCCCTTTCTTCTCTTGCTTCTCTTCAAAGCCATAGGACTCAGAAAATTATTTACTTGTCTTATTAACACATGATATTATTTCTTCATATGTTGAGAATACATGGGAGACTATTTCCCTTATAAATTTTGGATTAATACCATGAAAGATATGATACTTCTTACACTTTGGATCATATGTATTGCTGGAGTTCTCATTCCTTCTACTGGGCGCCATTTCTAAATAATGGGATACACTAGGTCAGTTTATAAATTGTAATGAATAATTCCAAACTTGTAAAATACCTAATGTAAATTGAATAGTTTATGGATATAATATATAATAATAAAAATGTTTTCTTTGAAGAAGTATTTACTCCTAAATCCTTCATAATGTCTTGTAATGAAAATGTGAATTATCCTATTCATATCCCCCAGGAGTGTCGTAACCAAGAGTGCAGCAAGGCCCATTG
The DNA here is from genome assembly GCA_963277665.1 of Viscum album. NCBI lineage: Eukaryota > Viridiplantae > Streptophyta > Magnoliopsida > Santalales > Viscaceae > Viscum > Viscum album. Next base: position 169,167,860 of record OY728119.1, on the reverse strand, counting down.
TCGTGCACCAATTCTCATTCGAGTCTAGATCAAAGCGGTGTTTTCATGTTTTACCCCTAGTTACATCTGTGCTAGAGCCGCCTCTACCTGCTCATATCCAGATAGGTATGTATTTCATGGAAAAATCACAAAATTTATACCTTACCAAAATTCTAGGAAGTTCTTCTATACTAATCCTCAAAGTCTATCTTAGGATAGTGTTCTCTAATCAGAGTTTATCTAAATCTATTTCCAAGGTTATTTCTAAACTTCATCTGATACCAACTGTAACACCCTTACCCTAGAAGCCTAGAGTCGGTGCATTATTTAAATACATTGGCAGAATCAAGTCCAAAAGGACCGATCAGTTTATCAGTCTTGGAAAATAGATTACATACATGAACATTACATCACACATTATAAGATAAAACACAATGTAAATGATCTTTTGAGACTTCCATTAATACCCTAGATTAACCCTTATTATCAATCATAAAACACTTCTTGAAATCTTGGGAAAATAAAACATAAGAAAGGGGTGAGCTCAAACGCTTAGTAAGGGTAAGAAATATAGTGGAAGATAACATAAATATTAGGAATTGTGAATAATTGAAAACACATGACTTTACAAATAATAAACATGAATAGTTTTATGGTAGGAATATGAGCTGAGTAAATAATGTCACAATAAAACATAGTCATGGGTATTATACTAGTCGAATAACCACATGAACCATCAATATTATTTTCATAATGAGGGAATGTATAATGTCTGACATTCTGAAACATTTTTTCAAGGCCTCGGCCAAGACGTCTAAAAATTATTTAGGCCTCAGCCAAAACCATATATAAAATTGGAAAATTCCTTGTCCAATTCCATGTATAATTTTCTCATGAGACCTACCGATGCATCGAGGATCTATAGTGGGCTCCACCAACCACAAACTATGTCCAGTACATTCCTCATACAAAAAGGTTGAAACATAACATAAACATTCATATTAAAACTAGCATACGAAATGTCAGTACTTTAACCATAAACCATGAATGGTATAAAAATAAAACATCCACAGTCAAACATATCACAAAACACTCAATAAAATATGGAAGATTTGTATCATAATAAATCAACTTCAAACATGTTTAAAATCCATCAAAGGATGTTGACATAGATGAAAATGATTTGTAAAACTCTGTGAGAGGAATATCCCTTTTTCATGAAAACATTTAAAAGTAACACAATTTAAAAAGGAAGACATTTAAAGACATTTTTGAATAAAAGTGCCCCATGCCACTTTGAAAATTTAAAAAGTAATTAACAAAATTAAAACATTCATGTGCATATAAATAAATTCTTAAAAACCATTTTGAAAACATGGACATTAATGAGAATGATTTAGAAGAATAAATATTTAAAACATTTAAAATGATGTTTTAGTAAAAATTACCTTAAAATAATCTCTTTGAAAACTCTTTTATGAAACATGTACATTGATAATAAATATTTCCCAATAGATACTTATGTAAAAACAACCTTGGATAATAATGAGATTGTGAAATTAACCCTTACCTTGCACTTTCCTTGGGTCGAGGGTACGTTTAACCTCTTGTATAATGACCATAGTATGTTATTAAATTATAAAAGAACCATATTCATATTTATTATATCATAAATTATTCATTTATGACTTTATACTACCCATTTAATAATAATTTCCATGTTAAATTAACATTTTGGGTAATACTCGCTTTCTTTATCGTATGTGTTTTAACTTGTTATTCTTGATCGTATCATTTAGATCGTGATTTAAATTATTCTAGAATATAAACCTTGATTTATATATCATATATATTTAGAATATAAATATTTATAATAGATGTATATATGAAATTTAAGGCACCATTTATGGAGACGGTAGGTCGTACGTACGCATAAACGATGTTTCCGTTTTCATGTCGTATTGAACGGAAGTAAGTGAATAAGATATATGTAATTACATACATAAATATATATATATATATATATTCAGTAGAATTATTATTTCATATATTACATACTTATTAATAATATATATATTTATATAATCATCATTGAATGGTGAACGTGGAAATTAATCTCATCGCGCCGTGGAGATGGTAATCCGTACGTACGCACGAGAAAAAATATAATTATATTTATGGAGAAATCATATGTAATTTGATGTTATATCATATATAAATAATCATTAACATGTTATATTTACTATTTACATCAGTTATACTCATTATTATTCCCATCCAAATAATAAAATGTTTGAATAACAAACTACACCACGACGTGGAGACGGTAGTCCGTACGTACGCACGTATGTTGACTTTGTCATTTATAGGATGGATAAAATAATGAATATGGTTGTAACATTTTTAAAATAACATCACAGTATATAGAATACACTGGAGTTAATATTTTAGAATGGAAACAACAAAGAAAGAGGAAGGTAAGAAGAAAAGAACTTGAAAGAGGTGATGAAATATTTACCTCTTCTTTGGGTTATTCATTTTGACTTGATCAAAAGGGATCCTTAGGTTGAATTTATGACCAAATTAATGAGTTTATGATAAATAGAGGAAAGTTGGGAGGATATTTGGGTAGGTTTTGGCCGAGTAAAATGGATTTGGAGGTGTGTGAATTTGAGAGAAGGGGAAGTGCCCTTTTATAAGAGGGGTGAGGGGCACCTTAGGAAAAAAAACTTAAAATATTATTTTATAATAAAATAATTTTCAGTTTATAATGGATAAAAAATGAATTATTTAAAGTATAAAGTGGGTATGGGTCTAAAACCACTTAACCAATAGGTTTTAGACAGGTTTGGGTCACTATATTATCCTTATCTTTTAGATTTAACGCTTAGTTAAATAGTTTGAAAATTACCATGTATCTTTGAACTTACTATAAACTTTCAATATAACCCCAAGTGGTTAATTAATGACATATATAATATTATTTAATCCCTTTTTCCTAACCTTATATTTTTTGGAATATAATACCAATTAATAATATAATATTTCTTTTAAAAACTCTTTTATGTCAATTTTGACACTATTTGGTATTTTGTTTTTATAAATTTATAACAGCCTTATTACTTCAGAAAAAACTAATTTAATCAACCCTAACATGTCATATTAACTTATAAAATTAGTTTAATTCATAAAAAATCTCAAATTATATTTATTTGGGTATTTATAATATCATTTATTTTATTGTTTCATTAATAAGGAAAATACTGCATCATTATTGTGTCATATATAAATATATTTATTTTATGTCTAAAAATTATAAATAAAATATCATGAGGTAGGAAATAATTTTATTTTTCTAAATAATATTTATAGTCTAATATATAAATTATATATCCTCATATAAAAAAATTTACTAAAAGATATTTGATTTTGTTATTTTTGTCTTTACTTTAGATTATTTAATATAAAATGTCATTATCACTCCCAAGTGGCTCTATGGGGTCCCAAAATCGACCCAAGGATTCCCATGGTCGTACATGTATCATCCAATAGGATTAGGATACGTGTTAGGGTAATTTAATATTATTATAATATTATTTTTTAGCCTTATTTACTGGATTTACCTCTTTAACCACGGTAAATAAAATATTTACTGAAGTAAATATTCCTAATATCTAAAAATAAAAGATACCTATTTACACAATTTGGACCTCCTGATTCCAAATATGTAATCCATTTTTTCAAATTCAAAATGCAAAAGTATCATAAATTTATTTAAAATTAATTCTCATTGTCAAAACAAAAAGCGTGTTTTTATGAAATAATAACTATCAAAAGATTGACACTTGTTTATGTAAAATTTAAATATGAAATAACTTATAATTTCCTAAATTGTGTTAAATGATAAAAATAAAATATAATTATACTTCCAAACCATTCAAATTCATAATTTATCACTATTAATTATTTTGATTAAAAAGTTGTTTTTAATTAAAATTTAGTAATTTTCACTATTCATCAAAATATGAAAGTTATTAGAAAAGTACCAAATATTTATCCAAACTAAATTTTTATGTCCTGATTCTAAAGAATAATTTAATTTCATTAAATTTAATATATAACATTGTCAAATATTGTTTTTAAAAAGGGTTCTCTATTAAAAGGTGGTAAAATTGCATTTTTTGAAAAATACTTATTTTATCCAAAAAATGAATTTGTTCTTATATTATGTCTAAGAAACACATAATATGGATGCTAAAATTATATAGAGTATATAAGACTCAAAATTCAGTTAATAATATTCATAACCTTTTTTTGAACGATTAGTTTAGTAAGTTGTGGTGTGCTCGAACTCGGTGTTGCCTGTTGTGCAAGCTATTGAATTACTTTACTGAGATAACGTACTATGAAATCTTGGGGTGTTACATGAAAGAATATGTGAACTTTAAAGTGGTTTGGTGTAAAATACAAATGATAATCCACAGATCGAATTCTCTCTAAAATTTCAAAGGTTCTAATGTAATTCAGACTTATATTCCCTTTCTTACCATACCTTATAACTCCCTTCCATGGTAATACTTTCAAGAAGATATGATCTCCTACTTGTAATTTAAAGACCTTCCTATAACTGTTAGAATAGATTTTTTATTTCCTATAAGCTATTTTGATATGATTCTAAATATATTGCACCTTCCTAATTGTTTCCTTCATGATTTCTAGACCAACTATCATCTATTCCCCAACTTCATCCCAATAGGTTAGAGTATGATATATTTTTTTTCTACAAGGCCTCATGTGGTTCCATTTGAATGCTTGAATAGAAGCTATTATTTTACATGAATTACACTATAGGTAGTAATTGGTCTCATATTCCTTTTAATTCAAGTGAGAATGACCTTAGTATGTCCTATAAGGTTTAGATGGTCCTCTAATACTACCCATTAGTTTAAGGATGACAAGAGATGCTCAAATTTATCTCAGTGTATAAAGTATTTTGAATACTTCTCTAATATTTTGATTTTAAATGAGGTTCATGGTCAAATATAATTGATAAATTTTCACTATTAAGTCTTACAATTTCATTTATATAGATCCATACAAGATGTTAAAGGGGTAGATTTTCTCTTATTGCTAGGAAATGTGTAGAATTATAAATTCAATCCATAATGACCCATATAATATCATTCTTTTTAGATTTAATATCTAGTAAGGTAACAAATTCCATTGTGATATTTTCCCACTTCCATATTATTATAGTTATAGGTTGCATGATACCCTTTGGAAGTTTTCTCTTAATATTAACTTGTTGGCATACCAAGAATCTTGACACATAGTCTGTAATTTCCCACTTTATGTTTTCCCTTAAGAAGTTCTATTTTATATCCATATAAATATTGGTTCTACCAGGGTGTGTAGAGAATTTTAATCTATAATATTTAACTATTGATTCCATATTTGGCTCTGGTACTAATGATACACACATACTTGCTCCAAATTTCAACACATTATCTTCATAAATGAAGTATCTCAATCTAATATATTTCATGGATTTTATTTTATTTTTTAAACCCTTGTAATCTTATTTAAACCTCTTTATATTCTCTAGTAAATATAATTGGATAATTATTTGTAAAATTAATGATGCTTCCCTTTCCTTGATAATTTCCATATCCAACTTTAGTAAATCGATGAATATAATATCCTTTTCCATCCTCATAATGTATAGAACTCCCTGATCCTTACTACTCAATGCATCAACCACTTTATTCATGTTCTCAGGATGGTAGTGTATTGCATAGTCATATTCCTTGAGTAGTTCCAACTATCTCCTTTTTCCTTATATTGATCTTTTTTGAGTGAATATATACTTTAAAATTTTTTGATCGGTATATATGTAACACCTTTCCCTATAAATATTGTGCTGCTATATTTTTAACACAAATATTACAAATTATAGCTCAATATCATGAGTTGGATAGTTTTTTATGGGTATTTAATTGCCTAAATGGATAAGAAACAACTCTATAATTTTGCATAAGGTCATACCCTAGTCCTTTCTTTGATATATCATTATATATAAAAAACCCTCCTTTTCAGATGGTAAGATTAATACCATTTAATTGATCAATATTTTATTTTATTTCTTTAAGTTTTATTCACATTCTTTAAACCATGTGAATTTTACCCATTTATATGTTAACTTGGTTAATAGATTAGCTAATCAGGAAAAAAATTCAACAAATTTCCAACAGTAACCAGATAAACCAAGTAAACTACATACCGTAGTTATATTTGTTAGTGTGGGACATTATTTTATAAAATTTATCTTTTCCTGGTTAATTGATATTCCATAATTGGAGAAAATATATCCTAGAAAAGAAACTTGTTGAATCCAAAATTCACATTTACTGAATTCCCATATAGCTCTTTCTCCCTTGGAGTTTCAAGGAAAATTTGTAAATGGTCTACATGATCTTCATAAGATTTAGTGTATATCAAGATATCATCAATAAAAAGCACAAAATATCTATCAATATAATCCTTTATTACTCTATTCATTTGATCTATGAACATATAGGGTTCATTTGTTAACCTAAAAGGCATTACTGTGAACTCATAATTCCTATACCTTGTTCAAACAAAATTATTTAGTATATCATCCTTATTGAATTTTAATTGATGATAAAAAAACGAAGGCCAGTATTTTATATGTATTGATCCCCTATAAGTTGATATAATTCATAATCAATGTGAGGTAAAGGATAATTTCTCTTTATATTAATGTAATTTATTCCTCTATAATCAATGCACAACCTCACAGACCCATCTGTTTTTCATAAATAAGATCGTTGCTCCCAAAGGTAAAAAATTGGGGTGTATAAACCCTTTATCACACAACTCTTTCTATTGTTTCTTTAATCCCACCAATTACATTGTATCTATTGTAAAGTGAATCTTATAGATGTGTTTTTAATCATGTATATGATCAATAGAGAACTCAAATTCATGAACTAGTGGATATCTAGGTATTTCCTCAGTAAATACATCAATATAATCCTTCAAAAAAGATATATCCTCTATTCTTAGTATATCCTTCTCATTAATTTATTTATTTTCACTAAGAATTTCATTAATATGATCCACTAGAGTTGGTTTTTAAAAATTCTTAGGAAATAAAGTATCTCCTCTAAAAACATTGGATTCTATTCTAGCCTCATAGATTATAATATCCTTCTCATGATGATAAATTATTTCATTATACTTTGATACCCAATCCATTAAAAGGATTATATAAAATTCAACCATTGGTGTTACCCCCAAGTTTTCAGCTAAATAACCTCCATGAATTTTAATAGATACAGACCAATATACTTTCATTGTTATAAGATTTATACTATGATTATTAACTGATAACTCCTTCTTTTATGTATCATGGGTGATTCAATGTTCATAGAAAACATGGAAGATATAAAAGAGTTCATAAATCCATAATCAAATAATGTATTATTTTACTTTGATTTTATAATAAAAATACCTATTATAACATCATTTGGGACCTCAAATTCCGTTGTTGTGATTACACAAGCCTGACCTTTCTCCCATGGCCATTTCTGGGGTAGGTTCCCTTGATGATTGGGGAATTCATTTGAATAGTGTCTCATATTCTTTCAATTAAATTAGTGGATATTATTGTCTTATTTATTTCCCTTAAAATCATGAGATTTGTTTCCTTTATCTCTACACTTATAGAAAACTCATATTCCATTCAAGTAAGCCCTGAGGTGTTTCTTCCTATAGTTATTACATGATGTGAATTTTACCCTTCCTTTGTTTTCCTTTTCTAAATTTATTTCACCATAGTTCTTAGTTTCCCTATTCTTCTATTTATTTCCTTTAAAATTAAAATACTTGGAGAAGTCATTCTTAGTATTGATGAAACTTTCCATTATCACCTCATATGAGGAAAATATTTGAGAGACTAATGTTCTTTTAAGGTTGGGCTTCAACCCATCAAATAATAAATCAATCTTGCTTTTTGGATTACATATATAGTCTTTAGAATATATTTCTAACCATGTAAAGTTAGTATCATACTCAATAGAAACTTTTTAATGGCTTGTAACTCTTCGATCCATTACTTTGTGAAAATATGGTGGTTGAGATGTTCTGGGAGGAAATGGTGACTCATTTCAAGAGTTTTTCAAATTTCTAGTTTTTCCCAGTTTTTCTAGTTTCTCCCCTTCAGTATTTTATTTAACATAAAATGAGTTTAAAACCATTTTTAATTGTTTTTTAATCCATTTAAAATAATTTAAAATATATATTTAATTTACTAATGCTTGGGAGGCTTTAAGTTAGTCAAAATTCATGGTCAAGATCCCCTTTTAATGGGGAGTTCAAAATGGTTTCATATCCCTTAAGTCTCAGATCTTGTCCTTCAAAGTCAGACACCTTTCCTTCATTATTTATTTATCTTTTATCTTAATACCCAAGCATCCCTGAACCTTTCTTCCCCGATGATCCGTGCGTCTATGTTGAACCCTTGGATTGTGTTTCCCTGGAGCCTTGCACACCCCATTTTTAGCGCAAGGAGGAGGTGAAGATTGTCTGTTTCTCGAGGTAGGGATCCCTTAGTCCCTCTTATTTGTGTATCATGTAGGTTGGGTGTAAACAAATTTCCATGTAAAGGAATTTTAATCCAAATTTAATAAATATAATTGAATCGAATTTAAATCAATAAACAGGGGCTATGAAAAAGTGATGAAAGCTTTTGTTTTATTGTTTATTGATATTGTGAGTTGTATGGGCTGAATGCCTACTAAAAATCATGGTCGTTGGTGGTCTTTGTTTGTGAAATCAGGATTAATTGTGATGGATTTTTGTTGATCCTGTGTTTAACGGATGTATATATGAAATTGATTAACTACGTATACCTGGTTAAACAAATGGATTCCTCAGGATCTAACTTGATTTGTGATAACACCTGAATTATCAAAGTGGAATTAAATAAAAATTGTTTGATAAATATAAATACAACCTTCTTGTTTGGTGTGGTTGTGTTCTATGTGTGGTTTTTTTGTCTTGTGCCTTGTGCGATTGTGTGGTGTCGGGGTTGAGAGCATGGTTGTGAGGTGGGATGGTATAGGTGGTGTAATGGAATCTTAGGTTGAGAGATTGATTGATTGTATAATGGATGGGAAGTTATTGAGAAGAAAGGATATAGGTTTGGGTTGTTCTATGTTTATATTATTGGGTGTGATGGGTGTGGTGTTTTTATACATATAGACTATCAGGTTTTGTTGTGATGAGATGTGTTGTTGAGTTTGACTATGCTTTAGGGGTTTTATTGTTGAGAGGATCGATTGGGCAGAATGAATTTGAAGAATTATGATGGTAGTTAGTTTTAGGTGTGTTGAACAGAGTGGAAAAATTAAGTGGGTTTCCTTACTGTGGTTATTTTTCCCCTGTGGGGTTTATGCTATATGGCTTGTTTCATGTTGTGATTAGTAGTTTCTTGGGTAGGGATGGAATGAACAAATGTTTTTCTTAATAAATAATGTTAATTTGTTAAATGAGTTGGTCGAGGGTATGTTTTGAGTTGTGTCTTGTTGTGAATGGATTTCATTTATCAACATCCAAGGTGACTATTTATAATGTTGATAAATGCATTTAGAGGTAGCAGCAAAGGTGGTTTTGTGGGCTGGTTGGTTGTTGGAAAAATCCATAGGTTGGGTTGAGTGTTTGGTGCCTATATATTAATATACTTGTACTTCCTTGTGATTTTATATACACATCCCACCCTAGTTGATAACTATGTTTCAAACACCCCCATTTTCACAAGGGATGGTGAATTTTCCCAAAATCTTGGTGGGAGGATGTATGGATAGTTATTGTCTCTTCTCTGCTCCCTCTTCTAGGCATTGGTAGCCCAATATTCTTCAGGCGGGTTGTGGTGCAGTTGTGGGGCCCAGGTGTTTATGGGTGAGGTATGCTTTCCCAGGTGTCTATGGGATGAGATCTGGTGTGCCTCCCAAGTGTCTTTAGGATGTGGTATGGTTGTGTCCCAGGTGTGTGTGGTTGGGATATGGTGAGCTTCGTATGCCCAGGTTGCAGGACTAGCTCTGATGCTTAGGTGTGTGTGGGCGGGTTGTGACATGGGGCTTGTGGAAGAGTTTGGAATCACTTGGATGTTTTTCATTAGGGTATGATAAATTAAATAGTGGGAATTGGTGTGGGGTACCCAAGAATCTATGTGTTTATTATATTACTTTACTTTACTTGTTTTATTTTTTTATCATTCCTTAGTGAGGTTGGTATGGCTAGTATTCCTTGTTAGGTGTTGTTGGTTTCTACTATTTTCTCATAGGGGAATTAGTATGCTTCTCCCACTTGTTCATGAGAGACTTTGGTTTTTCCCTACGGAGTATACTTTTATGCTCACCCTATGTATATAAAACTACTTTTAGGTTTTTTAGAGGACTATGTGGACCATGTTGGGTATTACTAGCTCAAACGTGGGGATAGTTGTTGTGTCGCTGCTTAGATTTGTTCTTTTGGTACTTACTTAAAGTTTATTGTATTTGTAGCAGTTATATTTTAAACATTCATATGGGATTGATTTTGTATTTCTTTTATATATTTCTTGGATTTGTTTTGTGGTTGATACATCTTATCTCTCAATCTGGTTACTATAAAAAGGTTAATGCCTCCCATTTTTTGTGATATTTGTATACCCTTAGTGCTACTCTCCACCTTGGGACCTACTGGAGGCAGGAATCAGGGGTTTATTATCTCTCTTACTTCATTTCCAACTCAGGAGGGGCATCTTTGGAAAGAGGGGTTCATGACAGAATGGTATCAGAGACTTATGGTTGAGAGATAGGATGGGGTTTGGAGTTAGGCACAGTGAGGATTGCATGGGTTGGTAGATAAATAGTGTTAGGTGATCTTGGTGTGTGACATAATCCAGGGAAGACTAGCTATGATGCGGAATTTTAGGGGGGGCCATGATCCAATGCAAGGAATCTGATCCTACCGAACAACCAAGTGAAACTATACCATTTATAGGGTAAAGACCCTAGGATAGTTATATGCATCATAATGACTTGTTTTCCTATCTGAATTTGGGAGTTTTGGGGAATTTAAAAAAATAATGAGTTGAATGAGTTAAAAATAATCTTAAATAAAAAATTTTACTACTCAGGCTTAGAAATTCCTTTTTACCTTTTATCTATGGAACTTGGTCGTTGTCTACCAGTGGTTCGGGAAGTTGAGGCTCAACAGGCCGATCCGGTTGATCGGCAGAGGGTTGATCCAGTGGAGAAGGATGGCCAGTGGCATAGAACATTACGTTATTTCCAATGGTAGGATCTGGGAAAGTATGAGGTCGGTGTTTCATACATGGATATGGAGAGTTGGCTCAAGGATCTTGTGATCACCTTCAGTTTGATCTGGGATTCGACATAGTACTGGGTTCCTTTGGTAGTGAGTTAGATGCGGGAGTTGTGCATTGGTGGATGTTGTGTCTAAGAGAGAGGAAAGAGGCTGATGTTTTGTGGGTTGACTTGAGAAGGATTTCCATGAATAATTCCTTTTATCCACCATGATGGCTGAGAAGATATAGGAGTTACTCTCTCTTTGACAGGGGAGTCTATCGATACGGAAGTTGGGGATCAATTTCAAGGATCTCCTTCTTTTTTATCTAGATCTCTTTCCATATGAGGAGTCTTGTGAGATATGTATAGAGGAGGCACTTCATACCTCTCTCCAGTATGCGGTTACTCCCTTCACCTTTATGAAATAATTGGAGGTTCAGAAGAAGGCGTAGGTAGGTTCTCATATTCACTCATTATGAGGTATACCATGAGAGGGAAGATAGTAGGGTTCTTCTAAGGTAAAGGCCACCAGTAGTAGGTCTCAGGCTCCATGGCCTTCCAAGTTTCGGCCAGTAGATAGTCGACCTCAGCAGTTTCAACCTTCATGTCCTCATGCTTTTCTCGTGAACTTGGGACTGAGGTGTTTCACTTGTGGATCCCATGGCCATATTCAGATTTAGTACCCAATGTAAATTTGATCTTAGTATGGTGGGGGTGGGTAGGTTCATCTCCCACCTCAATAGTAGTTGTTAGAAATGTCGTTTCAGCAGTAGGGATAGTAGGCTCCTGCTTCACTATGGGGAGATGGGGCATATAGAGGCTGACCTCAAGGTGTTCCTCAGGGACCTTGACTCAGTCATGGTTGGGGAGGCAATCGTTAGTAGAGGGGTAGAGGATATGGGTGCGGTCATTTTCATGCTGCAGAGGTAGCATTCCCAGCAGGGCCAAAGATTGTTCAAGGTATAATCAGTTTTTTCAGTACGCTTTCTTGTGCTTTGTTTTATTCAGGATATTCACACTCCTTTGTTACACCTGGTCTAGCCCATGTTTTGGGACTAGACATAGAGAGACTTTCCATTCCCCAGGTGTTGAGTACACCAATCAATGGTCATCTTGTTAGATGTTTTATGGGGATGTAGAATGATGATTGGGTCGCATCAGTCTCATGGGGATCTCTTCTTGATAAAGATGTAACCCTAAAATATCATCCTTAGCATAGAATGGTTGTATTTTGTGCATGCTATTATTGAATGCTTCTGGAGAAGAGTTGTGTTTTCAGACATAGATGTACAGCATGAGGTTTTCATTGGAAAGCAGAGTTATTAGATGGGTAATCGGCATGCAGAGCCTCTTCTTTACTTGTTGGACAATATGTTAGCTGAATCGATGGATGCTAATATGGAGGAGGTTCCTATAATTTTTGGGGATTTATTGGATGTCTTCCCCAATGAGGTTGTGACTCTACCCCCTTGATGTGATGTTGAGTTCAGTATAGACTTACAGCTCGGTGCTTGTCCAATTTCAATGGCTCCTTATCAGATGGAACCTTATGAGTTGTGGGAGATAAAGATTCAGATTGATGACCTAATGAAGAATGGATTTATCAGGACTAGTGTGTCATCATGGGGTGATCTAGTCTTGTTTTAAAATAATGAAGATGGTGATATGAGGTTTTTCATAGACTACCGAAGGTTGAACCAGGTAACAGTCAATAACTGTTACCCTCTCCCAAGGATAGATGATCTTTTTTACCAGCTAAGGTGAGTAAGTTAGTTCTCTAAGATAGATCTGTGGTCTGGATATCACCAGTTTAGGGTGAAGGAGGGTGATATCATGAATACTTCCTTCAGGTGAAGGTATGTGCACTTAGAGTTTGTGGTTATGTCGTACAGTGTTATGAACGCACCATACATGTACATGGGGATCATGAACTCTATTTTTTGTGAGTTCCTGGACTGATTCGTCATCATATTCATCGATGAAATCCTGGTCTACTCGAGGTCATATGAGGATCATTCTGAGCATCTCAGGACCATCCTACAAGTTCTTCAACACCACCAACTCTACAAAAAGTTTTCCAAGTGAAAGTTTTGGATGTGAGAGTTGTACTTCCTTGGACATGTGGTGTCATAGTAGGGTGTGGTAGTTGACCCATCAAAGGTCGAAGCGGTTTTTAATTAGGTAAAACCAAAGAACATGGTGGAGGTTCACAGCTTTCTTGGTCTTTCAGGATACTATTAGAGATTTGTACTTGATTTCTATCAAGTTATAGATCTATTGACAACCTTGACCAGGAAATACCAGGCCTTTGTGTGGAGTGAGCAGTGTTAGGTATCATTTAGCTACCTGAAGGGGAATTTGGTTAGTTCTTTAATGATCTAGTTTCCAGAGGAAGGAGTAATGTGTGAGGTGTTTTGTGATGGTTCTTGTTTTGGATTGATATGAAAACTGTTGCAATAGTTGAGAGTGGTCTCTTATGGGTCTAGGAAGTTATGTCCCCATGAATGTAACTATTCCACCCATGATCTAGAGCTAGCAGCGGTTGTGTTTCTACTAAATTTATGGTGAAATTACCTCATTGGGGAGTGATTTTTGGTCTTCATAGATCATAAGATCTTGAGGTATATCTTTTCCCAGTGAAATATGAACTTACGACAGTGGAGGTGGATGGATTTTTTCTAGGACTACAATTTCGAGATCTCTTACACCTTAGGAAAGGGGAATGTCATGGATGATTCTTTGAGTAGGAATTTGAAGAAGGAGGTTGTTCAGGAATCTATAGATGATTGGAAGTCTATGGAGGAGTTAGTCACCTTGCATCTAGATGCAGGGATGGATGGTGATCGCGTTGTCGAGCGCGTCAAATTAGAGGTTAATTTTTTACTAGAATTTCTGCAGTATAGCAGGAACCCTAGGTCATCTCTCGACGGAGCCTTAGATCACTAATTTCAAAAGAAGGTTCTGATTAAGTTAAAAAAATTGAAATTAAATTAAGTGGTTGGGGGTTCTATGATTTTAAAATAGCAATTGAAACTATACTACTAAGTGAGAGAAACTGGTTAGAGAAATCGTGATCAACCCAGGTAAGTGTCCCTTGATGCTCAATCTGTCATCGCTCTCAAGGGAATGGGAAGGATCATTGATTCCTTGATTTTATACCCACTGAAACCAGTAGTATGTGAGTTCTTACTAGGTTACCACCTAGAATTTTATCAATCAACGTTATTGATTATCGGTGACCACTCATAATCAATAAAACTATGTCGATGTAAGAACCGAACTCAATCAAGGCATCACATCAACAACGTGATGAGATGTCCAGATTTGGATCTTTATAAAAATTGATCTCAACACAAAAACATGCATATTCATGGGTTATAACTTCTGGATATCATCAAACAAGTCAATTCAAAAGCAAACTCATGAAAGAGAAGAGGTGAGAAAAGAGGCAAACGCACTCAAATCATCACAAGATCCGGGTTATGCATGGAAGCATGAGGATTCTTGTTCCTTTGATTTATATTTAATCATACCAGAATAAACACAAATTCATAAGGTAAAATTTAATAACAATAGACAAAAAACCTGGAAATTAAATCACCTTACGAAGATTAAAAATGTAGAGCTCGGGATTACAATAATGGACACCCCCCAATTTGATCACTAAGATACTTAGAAGTACATGAGGGAGAAGGGAACTAAAATAAATGAAATAAGCTCTTCAATTAGACTCACCTTTACGCCTGGTCGTTCCACTTGAGAGAATGGGGGTGATAGGTGTTTTTATGGATATACACATCACACTTTCCACAAAAGAAGTTGCCTAAGAGACTAGGTCACTATTCAGGGCATACTTTTTACTCCATCTTTATCCGGATGGTTAACTGACCAAAACCCGTTAAAATGACTTTAAATTCGGTGGAGAGGTGGGTCATCAAGTTATCTGTCCATGGGAGGTAGAATCAGACCAATTGGATCTCTGAGCCCCGAGGTATAGCCTAAATACAGAAGGGTCATCAAATCTGGCTCGCCCATAATTGTTTCACATTGTGGGCCTATTATGGGCATTTAAATGGGCTAATTGGGCTACATGGTCTTATAGATAAATGTATCCCACACTATGTTACATTCATACACCAATTTTATCCCAATTGAATGCACGGAGTATCCATAGTATATATTTATGTTCACAAAAATGCTTGGACCCTTGTGCAGTTTGGCCCGTTTTTCTTGATTTCCATCATGGGCTCTCCGAATCACCTCCTCCTATAATATAAACACTTAAACAAGTAAGATTTCCCTATTAAATAATAATAAACATTATCTCATTGAATCAAACAGTAAGTTCAATTTATTATTATATTTGGAATATTCATTACAAAACTAGTTTAAAACAGCGGTGTAAGGGTGGAATAAAATAGTGAATCGTGGTACGATCACACCCCCACACCTAAACATTTTCACTCCTGTGAAAAGTCACATATCCTAATAAAATATTGCATATATAAATATTTCAAACATCATGAGGATTTATCATTTGAAGAAATTTTATTTAATGTAAAGTGATCAATGCACGAACCACACCAATGAGTTCTTCTTAATGAAAATAGAAAAAGATGTCTCATAAATCATATCATAGAAAAATTCAAAAAGATTCATGATACCAAATTGAGCAAGGAATTCAAAAGTTAACCATTACACTAACTCTCCATGTATGTGTGTGAAAACCATTCCATGCAATTCTTTCCACTTTTTATCAAATAAATATAGGTTATTTTAACATTATTCAGCATTAAATGATTTTTCACCGAACCTATCCTACATTCTTTGCAATCATATTTCAAGACCCACTCACTTAAGAATTCTCAGAAGTCAAACCATAAGCTCCTGGCCTAGATATCTCCATATTTTGCACATTTCATCACTCCCCTCATTTATTATATTTTTTTTGAAGTTTCAATTGGAACAAATATCACACTCATCTCTCAACCCCTGTTTGATCTCCTCACGACACTAATTGCAATAGTTATAACAAGATCAAAGGTTGAGGAGGAGTGGTTTTTGACCTGCCCAAGACAAAACCTTTTTTTTTAGTGCGTACAACAGTCAGACATTAGGTACACACACATAGGTCAATCTGGTATAGTAATTAAACAGATCGGATAAGGAACGAACGTATGGAAATATCATTTAAAGCTGAAAAATATTAACCCAACATATATTTACCTTATATTAAGTAAGTAATAATCACACTTTTTAGTTTGGTGCAAAAATTTGTGGAGATATTAGGGACACAGTTTTCCCAAAAACTACTCACACAATGGGCATCAATCATCTCAAAGGTTTCACATAGATACGACCATTTATATCACTGATAGAAAACCAATTCACTAAAAATCACCCCCTAATGTAAAATTCATACAAAAATTCTTTTTAGCCTTCGTTATGGTATTTTTAATTTCCCCCCATTATGGTCGCCAAATCATGGAACTTCGAAATTGTTGATGGGGAAAAATGAAAATACCATAAAGAATTCCAAAAGGAGAAAACAAAAGGAGAAAACAATAAAAATTCATATCTAACCCAGGAATGTATCCACCCCCCCCCCCCCCCCACACCTATAGTGTGTAGTGTCCTCACTGAAATAATTGAGAATGTGAGAAGCAAGGATAAAACCTGGTGTGTTTTATTGGTATTATGCGTCGAGAAGGTGGATTTACTCCACCGGATTCTTAGAAAAATCCTCATAGAAGTGTTTAAGTCACTGCCCATTGATGGTAAGACTTTTTCCACTCTTCTCATGCAAAACCTGTGTTGCACCAAAAGGGTAAACATTAGTAACAGTATAAGGACCGAGCCATCGGGAACGAAGCTTACCTGGGTGGAGCTTAAGCCTGGAATTGTACATGAGGACCTTCTCACCAATATGGAACTTCCACTGATGAATCATCCCATCATGTATTGCCTTTGTCCTTTCTTTATAGATTCGGGAGTTTTCATATGCATCACGTATAATTTCTTCCAACTCTTGAATCTGCAGCTTTCTTTCCTCACTTGCATCTGAAAGGTTCATATTACATTGTTTAACAGCCCAATATGCACAGTGTTCTACCTCCATCGGGAGGTGACAAGCTTTTACAAACACAATCCTATATGGTGACATTCATATCGGTGTTTTAAAAGCAGTACGGTATGCCCAAAGTGCATCATCCAAGCACAAACTCCAATCTTTCCTATTGGGTTGTAGCATTTTCTCCAAGATTCTCTTAACTTCTCGATTTGAAATTTATGATTGTCCATTAGTTTGGGGATGATATGCAGTGGAGACTTTATGAACAACCCCATACTTACGAAACAAGTTTTTCATGTTACGATTTCAAAAATGTGAACCCTGATCACTAATGATGAACCTTGGTAGACCAAACCTACTGAAAATCTGGGACCTCACAAAATCAACAACCACTCGAGAGTCATCGGTCCTGGTGGCCTTTGCTTCCACCCATTTAGATACATATTCAACATCCAATAAGATGTACACAAATCCAAATGAATTTGGAAAAGGCCCCATGAATTCAATGCCCCATGCATCGAAGATTTCACAGAATAACATGGGCTGTTGGGGCATTTCATTCTTCTTAGAGATATTCCTTGTGAATTGACATCGAGTACATGATTTACAAAACCTATGGTAATCTCTATACAATGTTGGCCAATATAATCCTGATTCAAGGACCTTTCGATCAGTATGTTGAGAGACAAAGTGTCCCCCACATGCCAAGGTGTGGCAAAAGGTCAAAACAGAGGTGAACTCATGGTCAGGGACACACCGACGAACTACTTGGTCACTAAAAATTCTCCACAAGTATGGGTCATCCCAAATGTACCAACGAGAATCATGCTTAATTCTCTGGGATTGTGAAATACTAAAATCAGTGGGGACCCTAGATGTTGCTAGAAAATTCACAATGTCCGCATACTAGGGGGTAAGGTCCACAACATCACAAAGGTTCTCATGAGGGAAGAATTATCCAATGGGTATTTGTGAGTCAGCATGATGGTCTGATGGTGGGTAAATCCTACTAATGTGGTCAGCTACCACATTCTCCACCCCTATCTTATCTCTAATCTCAAGGTCAAACTTCTGGAGGAGGAGCATCCATCGAATGAGGCGGGGTTTGGCTTCAAGTTTCTTTAGGAGGAAACGAAGGGCAGCATGATCAGAGAACACAATCACTTTTGACCCAAGAAGATATGAACAGAATTTTTCCAATGCAAACACAATATAAAGGAGTTCTTTTTTGTGGTTTTGTAGTTTACCTGGGCAGGGTTAAGGGTACGCGAGTCATATGCAATGACATGAGGAGCCTTCTCAACCCTTTGCGATAAAACTGCCCCAACTGCAAAGTTAAAGGCATTACACATAAGCTCTAAGGGGAGATACCACCTTGGTGGTTGGATTATGGGAGGTGATGTGAGACTCATTTTTAGTGAATTGAAAGCATCCTCACAATTTTTATCAAAAACAAATTCAGAATCCTTTTGTAATAACCGAGATAAGGTAAGTGCGATCTTACTAAAGTCTTTAATGAATCGGCGGTAAAAACCAGCATGACCCAAGAAATATCGCACCTCAAGAACACATTTTGGAAATGGAAGGGTTGAAATTAATTCAATTTTAGATTTATCAACTTGAATTACTTTATTTGAAATGATATTCCCAATAACTATCCCCCGCTCGACCATGAAATGACATTTTTCATAATTTAAAACAAGATCTTTTTCAATGCAGCAGCGGAGGACAGAACCTAGGTGTTCCAAACAATCATCAAAAGAAGATCCATATACCATGAAATCATCCATAAATACTTCCATACAACTCTCAAGGTACTTAGAAAAAATACTCAACATACATCGCTGAAAAGTACCAGAAGCATTACAAAGACCGAATGGAATCCTTCTGTATGAAAATGTTCCAAATGGATAGGTAAATGTGGTCTTTTCTTGATCCTCAGGGGCTATATGGATTTGGAAATAACCCGAATAGCCATCAAGGAAACAATAATGGGACTTACCGGCCAATTGTTCTAACATTTGGTCAATGAAAGGTAATGGAAAGTGGTCCTTCTGCGTGGCTTGATTCAGTCGATGGTAGTCAATACAGACTCGCCAACTGTTTTGCACACGTGTTGGAACCAACTCATTCCTTTCATTTGACACAACTGTTATTCCTATTTTTTTAGGCACAATTTTCACTAGGCTAACCCATTTACTATCAGATATAGGATAAATGATCCCCGTAGCAAGTAATTTACTGACTTCCAATTTTACCACTTCAAGGAGAGTGGGATTCAACCGGCGTTGAGATTGTCTTACGGGCTTAGCCTCACCATCCAAAAGTATATGGTGCATAAAAATAGATGGGCTAATCCCGGGAATATCAGCCAATGTCCATCCTATTTCCTTTTTACACTCTCTCAAAAGTTTGATCAGTTTCGATTCCTGTTGTGGAGAGAGGTTATTGGAAATAATAACGGGAAATTGGTCAATACCCTCAAGATATGCATATTTTAAATTTGATGGAAGTGGTTTTAATTCCAACACTGTGGGTTTCTGTATTGAGGGAGTGGATTTAGGGGGAGTGAGGTCCATGAAACTATCTTTCTGCTCATGTTTATTCTCAAAGGAAAGAGAATCTATTGAAATTAGATTTACAGAATCATCGATAGTCATGGGTACCTCAGAATAAACACACTCATCAATTAAAGCACAAAATTTACATTTTTCTGAACCCACACAACATTCAAAAGAAGAACCAAAACTCAAATCATCAATGGGTGAATAAGAGGAAAATAAATCAGAGGATGGGTCAAGGATAGAATTTTTTGTGTGTTTGTCATTAGAGAGAACCTCCATCGAATAGATAGGAAGAGTGGAGTGCTCTTCAACGGGGTGTTTCATAGCCTCAAGGATGTTAAAACTTACCTTTTCTCCACCAAACTCCATGGAAAACGTACCATTGTGAACATTGATGATCATCTTTTCTATTTTGAGGAATGGACTCCCAAGTATGATAGGGTCATGTCCTTGGGTTCGGGTATCTTCCATCTCAAGAATGTAAAAGTATGCAGGGAAGATGAGATTCTTAACTTTTACGAGGACATCCTCGACCACTCCTGATGGGTGTGGTGTGCTTCGGTTTCCAAGTTGCACGACAATTACTGTTGGTTGAAGCTCTCCAACCTGTAAATAAGTATACACGGAGTGAGGCATTACATTAATAGAGGCACCTAAATCTAGCATAGCATCAGAAAAGAAGGTCTCCCCTATGGTACAAGGTATCGTGAATGTACTGGGATCCTTGAATTTGGTTGGCATTTCTGGTTGAATTAAGGCCGAGACATTCCTTCCTAGGTTGACTCTCTCATTCCCCTTTAGCCTCCTTCTATGGGTACAAAGCTCTTTAAGAAATTTTGCATATCGATGGATTTGTTTAACTACATCCAATAAAGGAATGTTAACTTGAACCTTTTTAAATGTATCCATTATTTCTTTATCAATCTCATTATCAAAATTCTTCCTAGATTTAGAGAGTATTTGAGGGAAAGGAAGAGGAATGGATTGTTCTTTTGAATCATCAATGACAATTCGATTACCATTTCTGTCTTGTTTTTCTTTACATGAAATTTTTGAGGGTTGGGAAAGAGAGTTTTCATGAGGGGGACATACCTGCCATGTAGAATCAGTAGAAGGATAAACTTCTTTACCACTACGAAGTGTAACTGCACATACATTACCTTTGTCCTTTGGATTGGAAATGGGTTGGGATGTTAGTTTTCCAGAACCTTGCATCTTAAGCTCACCGATGGTGTTTTCCAATTTCCCCACTTGAGTTCGCAAATCTTGAATTGCTGATTGTGTGGTCTGTTGGAACTGGAGGTTCTGGGTTGCCATTTTTTTCACCATTTCCTCGAGGCTTGGTTCAGATTTGGGAGGAGGACGATGATTGTTTTGAGAATTTGAAGGATAAGAAGGTATCATACCTTGGACTTTTTAATACCAATTCTACTTGGGGTAGCTTGAGTTTCCTCCTTGTCGGTACTGTGGGTGTGCTTGCCACCCGGGGTTTGGATTTGGCCTGAATGGTTCTTTATTGAATGGTAGTGCTTGTTGGAATGGACTCCCATGGAACACTACAGCACAAGACTCAGATGAATCCTGAAGTTGTGGGCACTGGTCAGAAAAATGAGTATTATCAGAACAAATACCACAATGTAATGGAATGGGAGGAGAGTGTGAGTTACCTTGTGCTTGATCTAATTTCCTTATAATGGTATGCATCTCATCAAGTTTATTACATACCTTTTGTTCTAGGGATGAATGACTTACCTCATGAACTCCTCGGGTTGGTGCAATAGCTCATGTACCAAATTGTTGTGCATTTTGAACCATGTTGGCTATTAAGTCACGAGCGGCAGAAAGAGTTTTGTCAACTAGGGCACCACCAGCTGCAACATCAATCATTCCACGATCCATGGGGATAAGTCCCTCATAGAAGTATTGACTTAAAAGTTGTTCACTAATCTGGTGGTGGGGGAAACTTGAACAAAGTCTTTTGAATCTCTCCCAGTATTCATGAAGGGTCTCTCCTTGTAACTGCCTAATTCCACAAATTTCTTTCCTAATTGATGCAGTTCGGGAGGCAGGGAAAAAATTCTCTAGAAAGAGTCGTTTAAGGTCATTATAGCCCCCAATTGTGGTAGGCAGATAGTATAGCCAATCTTTGGATACACCATCAAGGGAGAAAGGGAAGGCCCTAAACTTAATGAGGTCCTCAGACACATTTTGGGGTTTCATGGTGGAGAACACTATGTGAAACTCCTTTAGATGTTTATGAGGGTCCTCACCGGGAAGACCATGGAATTTTGGAAGGAGGTGGATGAGGCCTAGTCTTAGCTCAAAATTGGCCACTTCCTCAGGATATTGGATGTACGCGGGTTGGTACTCCACATACAGGGTGGTCAGTTCTTTTAATGTCCGGTTATTTGCAGCCATGATCTATGGGGTTTGATTGGGTTCAATTTTTGAATGGTTTAAGACCACTTGAGGTTCCAAATGGGGTTCCTTAGTGTTACTTGATTGACCTTCTCTAGATGCCTTGATTTGTGTGTGAAGTGACTTTTCAATTTCAGGGTCAAATTCTAGTAGTGTTTCTTTACCAGATCGGGTCATGCAAATAAGATGTGAAGTTTGTTTTTTTTTTAATATGGATGAAATAACTTAAGACGAGTGAAAATAGAATATAATATTATAATACATAATTATAGAGAGGGAGGTGGAGAAAAAGAGAGATAGAGAGAGATAAAGAGAAAGAACACACTAGAAACAATCAAAAATAAATACAAAACCCAAAATAAAAACAATAAAATGGGGGTGGGGTATTTAAAAGAGTACTAATTGAGAATTAAAATAAACAAATAAAATTAAATAAATAAAAAAATGATCTTGGGTCCCCGGAAACGGCGCCAAAATTTGCTCGCGTTGTCGAGCGCGTCAAATTAGAGGTTAAGTTTTTACTAGAATTTCTGCAGTATATCAGGAACCCTAGGTCGTCTCTCGACGGAGCCTTAGATCACTAATTTCAAAATAAAGTTCTGATTAAGTTAAAAAAATTGAAATTAAATTAAGTGGTTGGGGGTTCTATGATTTTAAAATATCAATTAAAACTATACTACTAAGTGCGAGAAACTGGTTGGAGAAATCGTGATCAACCCGAGTAAGTGTCCCTTGATGCTCAATCCGTCATCGCTCTCAAGGGAATGGGAAGGATCATTGATTCCTTGATTTTATACCCACCGAAACCAGTAGTATGTGAGTTCTTACTAGGTTACCACCTATAATTTTATCGATCAATGTTATTGATTATCGGCGACCGCTCATAATCAATAAAACTATGTCGATGTAAGAACCAAACTCAATCAAGGCATCACATCAACAACGTGATGAGATGTACAGATTTGGGTATTTATCAAAATTGATCTCAATAAAAAAACATGAATATTCATGGGTTATAACTTCTGGATATCATCAAACAAGTCAATTCAAAAGCAAACTCATGAAAGAGAAGAGGTGAGAAAAGAGGCAAACGCACTCAAATCATCACAAGATCCGGGTTATGCATGGAAGCATGGGGATTCTTGTTCCTTTGATTTATATTTAATCATACCATAATAAACAAAAATTCATAAGGTAAAAATTAATAATAATAGACAACAAACCTGGAAATTAAATCACCTTAAAAAGATTACAAATGTAGAGCTCGGGATTACAACAATGGACACCCCCCAAGTTGATCACTAAGATACTTAGAAGTACATGAGGGAGAAGGGAACTAAAATAAATGAAATAAGCTCTCCAATTAGAATCACCTTTACCCCTAGCCGTTACACCTGAGATAATGTGGGTGAGAGGTGTTTTTATGGACATACACATCACACTTTCCACAAAAGAAGTCAAATGCCTAAGAGACTAGGTCACTATTCAGGGCAGACTTTTTACTCCATCTTTATCCGGCTGGTTGACTGACCAAAACGAGTTAAAATGACTTGAAATTCGTTGTAGATGTGTACCATCAAGTTATCTATCCATGGGAGGTGTAATAAGACCAATTGGATCTCCGAGGCCCGAGGTATGGCCCAAATACAGAAGGGTCATCAAATCTGGCTCGCCCAGAATTGTTTCACATTGTGGTCCTATTATGGGCCTTTAAATGGGAGAATTGGGCTCCATGGTCTTCTATAGAAATGTATCCCACACTATTTTAAATTCATACACCAATTTGTAACCCAATTGAACGCACAGAGTATCCACATTATATATTTATGTCCACAAAAATTCTTGGGCCCTTGCGCAGTTTGGCCCGTTTTGCTTGATTTCCATCGTGGGCTCTCCGAATCACCTCCTCCTATAATATAAACACTTAAACAAGTAAGATTCCCATATTAAATAGTAATAAACATTATATCATTGAATCAAATAGTAATTTCAATTTATTATTATATTTGTAATATTCATTACAAAACTAGTTTATAAGGGTGGAATAAAACAGTGAATCGTGGTACGATCAGATGGTAGTAGGGGATATCTATTTAAGATGAAAGTTTAGTCATCTCTGATGCAGTAGGTGGAGGAGTCTCAATGGGAAGACTTAGAGGCATAAGTGATGTGCAATCACATTAACCATGATGATGCTTCGAAGGGATGGACATAGGATGGTCAGAATAGGATGGTGTTTCATGGTAGGCTATTTGTTTCAGTGGAGATACATGATTAATTCCTATTTGAGTTTCATAGATCGCATTTAGTGGTACACCCAAGATTTTTTAGGATGTACAGTGGCTTGATGATTCAGTTTTGGTGGCTTATAATTAATTTGGAATTGGAGGAGTTTGTGGCAAGGTGCTTAGTGTGACAACAAGTGAAGGCTTAGAACCATGTTCCTGGTGGTTTTGGGTATCCCCTAGATGTCCCCAACTGTAAATGGGATGATATATCAATGGATTTCATCACAGGGTTACCCAGGTCTCATGAAGGATGTGATAAAATCTATATAGTGGTGGATTATCTAATTAAATTGGCTCATTTCTTAGCAATTAAGGAGTCAGGAGCAGTGGATACCTTGGTTAGAAGGTATGTGGATGAGTTGGTGCAGGTGCATGGATTTATAAGGTCCATTGTATCAGATCGTGATACATGTTTTACCTCATGAGTCTGGAGGGGATTTTAGCATGCTTTTGGCACTCAGTTACATCTCAGAACTACTTTACACCCTCATACAAATGGGCAGATAAAGAAGACAATCCCGACATTAGAGGATATGTTGCAGGCATGCATCTTGGACTTTTTCATATCTTTGGTTCAACACTTTCCCTTGGTAGAGGTCTCTTATAATAATAGTTATCACTCTTCCATTGGTATGGCTCCATTCGAAGCCTTGTATGGAATACCATTCTATTCACCTTTGTACTAGATAGAGGTTGGAGAGATAGTTATTTTTTGTCTTGAGTTAGTGAAGAGAACAACATATAAGGTTCAACTTGTCCATGATAGGATGAAAATAGTACAGGACTGGAAAAATTCATATGTTGATCGCATGAGGAGACCCTTGGAGTTTTAGTTTGGGGACTATGTGTTTTTGAAGGTTTCCCCTTGACATGGGAAGTGGAGGTTCTACAAAGGTATAAAGCTTTCTCCTAGGTTCATTGGACCCATTTATGTGTTGGGGAGAGTTGGAGAGGTGGAATGCTAGTTGGTGATGCCACCATAGTTAGAGAAGGTCCATGACATCTTTTATGTCTCTCAACTTCATCGATATCTTCATGATGACTCCCATGTCATTAAATTGGTAGAGTTTGATGTCAAAGATGATTCAACATTCATGGACTGGCTAATAGAGATCCAGGATTTTCGAGAGAAGGTTATGTGCAGACATACCATTACCTTGGTTCATGTGTTGTGGAGGCATGGTGGCCTAGAGAAGAGTACTTGGTAAAGGGACACGCAGATGTGTTCCCAGTACCCTGAGTTGATTTAAGTTTTATTTTTATCTATTTTGTCTTGTGTTGCGACATTTTAACCTTACTTTATACGATGATTTGTTCTCCTTACTTTTTGATGTGTGTGGTGGAATTTGCGGTTAGGTCTTGACATGAGGAAAGGGGAGGACTTGATTCCTAATCGAGATGAATTAATTAAGATGCAATTAAACCCATGTGGGAAAGTTATTTCCACCTAAATCAAATAGTATCTTGACATAGAGGAAGTAATTCTCTAATTCATATGTCCAGATAGTGTGGCTTTTGGTGCTTGTGTGGTGTGTCTCGTGGTTGGTTGGGGTAGTAGATGTTGGAGGAGGTATTATTGGATGTTGAGGTTTCACTATAGATTTCAAACACCATAGGTTGGTTTATCATTGGACCTTGGGGTTTTCAAATAGTATAGGTGTTTTAATTATAGAAAAATCCTTGAGAGGATCTTAAATGGTGGTTTTTTGAGCCCCTCTTTCTTCTAGGCTGGTTTTGGATTCTTAAGGATGAGAATAGTTTGAGAGGTATATTTTGTAATGGATCAGACCTATCTAGTACATTACTTTATGAAAATATGGTGTTTGAGATGTTCTGTGATGAAATAGTGACTCATTTCAATAGTTTTTCAAATTTCTAGTTTTTCCCGGTTTTTTCAGTTTTTCCCCTTTAACATTTTATTTGACGTAAAATGAGTTTAAAACCATGTTTAAGTGTTTTTTAAGCCATTTAAAAGGATGTTTAATATATATTTAATTTCCTAACACTTGGGAAGATTTAATTTATTCAAAATACATGGTAAATATCCACTTTTAATGGGGAGTTCAAAACAGTTTACTATCCCTTGAGTCTCGGATTGAGTCTTTAAAAGTCGGACACCTTTCCTTTGTTCTTTATTTATATTTTCTCTTGATACTCAAGCATCCCAGAACATTTATTATCTAAGGATCTATTAATTTCTATTTCACCCTTGGATTTTTTTCCCTAGATCATTGCGCACCCCCTGTTTAGTGCAAAGAGGACGTTCAAATCATTTATTTCTCTAAGTAGGGATCCCTTTGTCCCACTTTTTGTGTATCATGCAGGGTGGGTGTATGAATGTTTCCATGTGAAGGCAGTTTAATCAAAATTTAATAAAGAAAAATGAATTGTCTTTAAATCAATAAAAAGGGGCTGAGAAAAATTGATTCATGCTTCTGTTTTATTGTTTATTAATATTGTGAGTTGTATGGGTTGAATGCCTAGTGAAAAACATGGTTGTTGGTGGTCTTTGTTTATGCACTTGGGATGACTTGTGATGGATTTTTGTTGATCCTATGTTGAATGGTTTTATATATTAAATTGATTAACCGCGTATACCTAGTTAAATAAATGGATTCCTCGGGATTGAACTTTCTATGTGATAACCCCTAAATTATCAAAGTGGAATTAAAGAACGAGTGTTCGATAAATCTGAATACACCCTACCTTATTTGGTGTGGTTGTGTTCTATGTGTGGTTTTTTTATTTCTTGTGCCTTGTGTGGTTGTGTGGTGCTGGGGTTGAGAGTGTGGCTATGAGGTGGGATGGTACGGGTGGTGTAATAGAATCTCAAGTTGATAGATTGATTTATTGTGGAATGGATGGGCAGTACTTGAGAAGCCGAGGTGCAGGTTCGGGTTGTGCTATGTTTATGTTACTAGGTGTAATGGGTGTGGTGTTGTTATACATATGTGGTTCTTTTTACCCTGTGTGGTTTATGGTGTGTGGATTTTTTCATGTTGTGATTAGTAGTTTATCAGGTAGGTATGGAATGAACAAATACTTTTCTTAATAAATAATGATAATTAGTTAAATGAGTTGGATAGGGGTATGTTTTGAGTTGGTTCTTGTTATGAATGGATTTCATTTATTGAATTCCTAAGTGACTATTTTTGGAGTTGATAAATGCATTTAAAGGTAGCAGTAAATGTGGTTTTGTGGGATGGTTGGTTGTTGGAAAAACCCATAGGTTGGTCTGAGTGTTTGATACCTATATATTTATATACTTGTACTTCCTTATGATTTCTTATACATAACCCATCTTAGTTGAGCACTATATTCTGAACACTCCCATTGTCATGGGGCAGGGTGACTTTTCCCAACATCCCTATGGGAGGATGGATGGATGGTTATTGGCTCTTCCCTACTCCCTCTTCTAGGCATTGGTAGCCAAAGATTCTTTGGGCAGGTTGTGTTACGGTTGTGGGGCCCAGGTGTCTGCGGGCAAGGTATGCTTTCTCATGTGTCTACGGAATGAGATGTGGTGTGATTCCCAAGTGTCTTAAAGATGTGGTATGGTTGTGGCCCAGGTTTGTGTGGGCGGGATGTGGTGAGTTTCGTATTCCTAGGTTGCAGGGACTAGCTATGAGGCCTAGGTGTGTACGGGTGGGTTGTGACATAGGGCTTATGGAAGAGTGTGGAAGCCCCAGGAAATTTTTCATTAGGGTATGAGTAGTTAACTAGTGAGAAGTGGTGTGGGCTACCCAAACATTGATGTGTTTATTATATTACTTGACTTGACTTGTGTTATTTTTTGAGAGTGACTTGGTGAGTTTGGGATGGATAGTATTCCTTGTTAGGTGATATTGGTTTCTACTTTTTTCTCATAGGTTAATTAGTATGATTCTCCCACTTGTACATGAGAGAATTTGGTTTTTCCCTACTGAGTATAGTTGTATGATCATCCTATATATATAAAACGTCTTTCAGGTTTTCAGGAGGACTACATGGACCATGTTGGGCATTACTAGCTCAGACATGGGTACAGTTGTTGTGTTGATGCTTAGCTTTGTTCTTTTGGTACTTACTTGAAGTTTATTGTATTTGTAGTAGTTATATTTTAAAAATGAATATGGGATGGATTTTGGATTTATTTTATATATGTATTGGAGTTATTTTTTGGTTGATACATCTTATCTCCTGATATGGTTACTATAAAAAGGGGAATGCCTCCCATTTTGTGAGATTTGTATACCCTTGGTGTGGGTCACCACCCCAGGTCCTACAGGAGGTGGGAATCGGGGATCATTATCTCTTTTTCTTCATTTCCAGCTCAGGAAGGGAATATTTGGAGAGAGGGGTCATGAAAAGATTCCACTTCCTTTTATCTTAAATTCATGAATTTCCTTTCCATGTTAGGTCGTTGCTCATGAGTAGAGTACTTTTAAAGAATATAAACTTAAAAAAATTACAGTTTATATTCTATATCTAATCTTACGTCTTGTTGTTTCGAATAAAATAACACAATTGATCATCATTCCCTCTTAGATGATATAAAACCATGATAACCTTCTCCATTTTATTGTATCCCAATACCTTCTCTAAGGACATGATCCATTGTTTAACTACTAATGGATTTTTGGTTCCATTAAATGATGGAGGTTACAATCACATGAAGTGGTCCAAAATTGTCACACCATGTTCTGGAGAAACATTTTGTTCTATACAGGCAAGGTTATTGGTCGTAACCTGAGTCAACTACTTTAATATAGTTTCAATCTACTCTACTCCAACACTAGACAAACTAATATACTTTCATTGCTATAATATTTCCTCTATGAGTATTAACTAATAACTACTTATTTAATATATCAGGGGTGATCAATTTTCTTATAAAAAATTCAAGATATAAAAGAATTCATAGATCCATAGTCAAATAATGTATTATATAAAATTGATTTTATGATCAAAATACTTATTATAGCATCATTTGGGGTCTTAACTTCTAGTATTGTGATTACATAAGCTAGTACTTTCTCTCTTGACCTCTTATGGGGTATATTCACATGAAAATTGGTGCAACGCCCAAAGATTTTAGAATTTATTTTCTTTAATTAATATATTTTATAGTGTGTATTATATGCAAAATCGAGCTTAAATAAACCACGATATGCTAATAAATCATTTTTTAATTCTGACTGTTATGACCTAGTCATCAGTTTGGTGGGAATGAATATGAATAATCATATTATTAAATATATTTATCAAGTTTTTCCTTAATAAAATTAATAATCAATCATATATTGATTATCAATTGGTTATAAATGAAGAATAAATCTTTTGAAGGTAAAAGAGATATTTTCATAAAATGGTTTTTATGTGTCCAATGTATTTTTATCTTAATATATCACTATTGATAAATGATTCTAATGAAATAATTAAATTATATATATCCAAATTAATTAATTAAAATTCGTTTAATTATGTTTATTAGGTAATTAATGAGAATAAATGCATTTTATGATTCAAAAATCAATTTTCTTCAAAAATGGTTTTTATTACATTTTGTGTGAATATATTTTAATTTATTTATTCCAATCTTATAAATTGTTTCTGAAAAAACATAAATATTTTTTCAAATAATAATTTCATAATAGTATTATTATTAATTGATTGGTTTTTTCTAAAATTATTGATTTTTGAGTGAATAGTGAAAAATACCGATTTTTGCAAAATTGTCATTTCTTTTCTTTACATCAAGTAATTTAAAAGTATTATTATATTTTGGATTTGTTTTTAAATAAAAATAAGATCAATTTTATTAAAAAAAATATAAATAATTTCATAGTAATCAATATTATGTTTTATTCTGGTATAAGTTCATTTTTATGGTTAAAAACATAATTATAAAAAAACTGTTTTTCATTATGTTTTGCGCATTTATATTAAAATTTATTTTTGAAACTTCTAAAAATATAATCTCCAAAAATCTATTCCATATATTTAATAATTATGTTTAAATTTTTTTAATAAGGTTAATTTCATTTTTGGTCATTATGAATAGTAACTATAGTAAAAATGTGTCACCACAGTAAAGGGTAGATCGGGTTAATTAAGGTAAATACTTTTTGATAGTGCCAAAAAAAATTAATCTTAAATATTATTAGTTTATGGGTTCATAAACTTATCACCTTAAATTATAAATTTATAGTTTTTATACCACTTGAATTTGATTATGACCTTTATATTATTTTAAGTTAATAAAAATTACAAAATGTCACTCTATTTCTTTTAATATATCTAATATGTTTTCATGGGGATAAAAAGAAGATATGAATGATTATAAATTTTAAATTTTAATAGTAACAAATTATTTTTATTATATTAATTTATTTTTAATTTTTTGAGATAGTATAATTTTCTTGAAAGCTTACGCAACGCCGATGCAGCGCTTGTGAAAGCAGTAGAAAAATCAAATAAATTATTTTAAAAAAATTAAAAGTAATATATTTTTGGATTAATTCATTGCATAAATTCATATAGTCACTTTGATAAAATGGTTTAAATATTAATAAAATAAAGAACAAAAAAATAAGAATATGAACATGGGTTACAAGGATTTACGTGGTTCAGGAAAATCCCTACATCGAGAGAGAGGCAAAATACTTCTCTATTTCAAGAGAAAATTACATGGTACAATCTCATAGTATGAAACCCTAGCTCAAAATTATGTCATAATTAAGATGATGAAATTGTTCCACCAACCATACAGTAAGTCCAATGTGCTACAATAACCAGTGTTTAGAAGTCTGCGAAGCTACAATGACCTATCGATGTCGCTAGCCACATGCTACTATAGTGCCATGTCAAAGTCCACACTGCTATAATGTCTAGCAGTACGTTTCTACAGTATGTACGCAATGTTATAGTGATCTATTATTTTTTATTAAAATCTCTCCTATAGTGATTCAGAGTTGCAATAGTTCCCAAAATTTCAGTTGAGGGGCTTCATCCCTTAGACCCCTAAGTAGGGGCACACTGCCCCTATAACCCCTAATGATCTCACTACAGAGGTCGAAATTACAGTCTAGCCCGATCCTTTGGATGAATTTCAGATGAATTATAGCATACCATACTACACACTAGACCATAATTCCTTAGATACTTATAATTTATAATTAATGGTGAAATATTTTATACTTTAATTCCATTTTTATCCTATTTCCTTTAAATTCAAGATTTGTGAATAGTCCTGAAAATGACCTTGAATTGTATTTAATGTTTTAAATTTATTTTTAAATAATTATAAATTTATAAAAATCATATCCTGACATAATATGGTGGTAATTATTTGATCTTATCATACATGGTTTATGTATTTTCTACTTTTTATTCTTAAAATTACTTTCATTTCCCTTAAAGAGTGAAAATTTTGTTACAATGGTTAAGGTTAAACTGGGTTAATGAGGGGGTTAAAAAAATATAGAGTTTAATATGGAACCTAAACCTATATAAAATTAATTATTTAATTATATTTTGACCAAATTATCCTTATATTTGAGTCTATGGTATTTTGGATTCATTTTTCATGAGTTGGAGAGATATTATATAATAATATTTCAAGTATTTACAAGTTTTCCACCCACTTCACTTATAAAAGGGAAACTTCTCTCCTCTCTTCCTTGCACATTTTGAGAACTCTATCTCATAAAATACCTACCCAAATATATCCCCAACATCCATCCACATATCTTATAGGTTATAGTCTCACCAAAAGGATAAACCTATAAGTATTAAGGTGTAAAACAAATGTGGTTTTTTTCAAAAAAAGGTATAACTCTTAACCGAGTGTTTTCATGCTTATCTATTCTTATACCTCCATCAAATATTATTTAAAAATGATTATATAATAACATTATTATCTTAAATATACTTAAATTTTAATATGTTAATGTTTAAACCCTTTTTCATCTTATTTTTTATCCAATGGAAAATGAAATCATTATATGTGTGTACATACAGACTACCGTCTCCACGTAGTGATGTATTTTTTTCATCATCACCTCATATGGATGGTTAAAATTATGTATGAAATTAATATATATTATATTTATGAAATAATTATGATTTTTTAAGATAACATATTACATACCTTCTTACCCTTCTATATATTGAAAAATGATAACATCACTCGTATGTGCGTGTGGACAGCCACCTCTACAAAGCGATGTGATTAGTTTTATGTTACCAACTCACATGGATAGTCATAAGGATATAAATAATGAATAAATATTAAATTTATAATATTATTAATATTATATAAAATTAAAATATGATCTACTTTATTTATTTTTCTACCTAGTGGAAAAGTGGAAACGTCGCTCGTGTGTATACACGGACTACTACCTCCATGATATAACTTATATAATTTTTCATATCCTCCTTTCATGGATGGATATAAAATTGTATTTAATTAATTAAAATGGTAATTATTTCATGATTAATATTTTTTTGATGATAGAACCATTATCACTCTGACCATAGTCATTCTACTAAAGTCATTTTGGACTTATAAACTGAACATCATCAAAACATCCAACATGAAGTTAACCATTTTAGTAAATAAATAAAACATGGTAAAAAATAACATAAATGGAATATATGATAATTTAATTAACATGAAAAATGTTCTTAATAAATTAAATAAATAATATAATTTTATTATTCAGGATCTAAATAACATAGAATGCTAGACGGTATTTATGGTAAGGGGTTTCTCATCATAATTTCCTTTTGTTGAGACTTATGCCATTTTCACCACATTTTTCATTTTTTGTGGTGTATGAACTACCTTATGGATGTCTTTAATCATTAATTTACTAAAATTAAAGTGGTTTAAAATTTTATTTCAATTTATCTTCTTTACCATCCATTTATTTCATAAGTTATGGAAGATGCAATAGATTTTTCTTTAAAATCTTATTTTAAATTAATCTTTTCAAATATTTTTCCTCTATATCCATGTTCTTTAAAATGTTTCAAAAAAATTATTATTTATTTTTAAAAATTAGTTAAATTTTATTTTCAAGTAATTTTAAATTTCTTTAAAAATATTTAAAAAAGGAATTTTTTTAACATTTTCTATACATGTCACTTTTGACTCTTTTTACCGAAGTAAAAAAACATTTTTTAACATATACTGCATGAGAAGAATGTCCTATTGTAATGTCATTTATTTTTTTATAAATATTACGCTTCAATTTTACATGGTATTAAAAATTTAATTCAATTCCCATTTTTTTGGGTAATTATTCATTTTAAATAATTTTCAAAATAAAGGGGTACTTCTCTCTATTTTTATGCCAAAATGGAAATTACTTTTCTTATGGGTTCAAATGATTTTTTTCAAGGGGTTTATGTTTAAAAAAAGTGAAATATTATAAACTTTTTATTCATCATATGGTACTTAATCATTATATATGATGACATGTGATCCTGATCTAGCTCATGATGATAGGTGATCCAAATATATCTCTCCAATGCATTGGGTAATGAATAATCTTTGAAGGTGAAAAATGAGGGTGATAACCTGATAAGTTACTCCTATAGAATTAGCTAGGAATTGGTTATTCCAAAATAGGTTAAAAATGATTAAATATAGGTTATTAAAATGATGATCAAAGATATTAATCTTATTCTTGATAAAGGTTTTTATGGAAATATTTTGATTTCATAAGGTAAACAAAGTTTTTGAACTTTTAAAGGTGAAAATATTGTTTTCAAAGCAATGTTTACATAGTGATTTCATGGTTTTCCTATGCTTTTTAATTATTTTCAAAGGTTTTATTTTATAAAATGTTAATTTTCTCATATGTATAAGTTTTATTTATGTGCACAAATTTTTATTATTAAAAGGTAAGGTTTTTTATGGGTTTTCTTATTTTTCACCAAACTAATGGGATTAATTTATTTTTATATCCTTTAATGATATTTGTGTGCTCGTCCTGAGTTTTTTAATGTTTTTCACAGGTCCTAAAGATGAGTATGAATTATTTTGAAGTCTAGCTCTAAATAAAGGAAATTTACCTTAAACAAAACAATTGTGTCATGAATTAAATAGGTGTGTAAACTTAAGAATCCTATTTTTATAGAATAATATGGACATTGTGTGTCATTATTCCTAATGTAATGTAATGGTTTTTCCTAATTCTATAAAAATTTAAACCTAAAAGATATTGTGAATGTAAAAAAGTGTAACCCTTTTCATAAATCATGTAATTATGGGTTGATTATGA
The DNA here is from genome assembly GCA_963277665.1 of Viscum album. Taxonomy (NCBI): domain Eukaryota; kingdom Viridiplantae; phylum Streptophyta; class Magnoliopsida; order Santalales; family Viscaceae; genus Viscum; species Viscum album. The sequence continues at coordinate 169,132,892 of OY728119.1, read as the reverse complement.
TATGCAGAGTTATACATAGGGTGTTAATTTGAATAGTGTCTCATCTCCTTGAAATTGAAGTATTTTACATTAGTGGCTTCTCTTTTGCCCTTACACTCATGATATTTATGGTCTTTATCTCCACACTTTTAGCAAACTCGTATTCTATTTAATCAAGCCCCAGGGTGTTTCTTCCCTTAGTTATTATATGTTGGGAATTCCACCCTTTGTTTCTTTTCCTTTTCTAAATTTATTTCACCATGGTGCTTAGTCAACATCTCTGTGTCTTTATTTCCCTTCAAAGTAAAACCCTTATAGAATTACTTCTCGAGCTTGATGGAACTTTTCATTATATCTTCATATAAGGAAAATTTTAGATAAATAAATACCCTATGAAGTCTTAGCTTCAAACCATTAAAAATTCAATCAATATTTCTTTCTAGATTATATATATCTTGTAGAATGTATTTATAACCTTGTAAAGTTATCCTCATACATTATAACAACTTCCTCTGTCTTTTGTATTAAATTTAGGATTTTTCTTTCCATGTCATCTTGTCGTTCATGAGGAAAATACTTTTTCAAATAATATCCCCTTAAAAGACTTCCATTCCATATTCTTCATCTCCTCTTCCTTCTTAGTGTTTTTGAATCAAAGACCACCATTGATCAGCATACCCTTTTAGATGTTATAAAATCATGATAAACTTCTCCCTTTAACTATATCCTAAATTAAGGAATGACTTCTCTAGAGACTTGATCCTTTATTTAGCTACTAATTTATTAATGGTTCTATTTAAGGATGGAGGTTGTTTCCTCATAAACTGGTCCAACATTATTATACTATATTGTGGAGAAAAGGGTTGTTCCATACAAGAAGGTTATTGTTTGTAACCAGAGTCAACTACCCTAATATATTTATAATCTTCTCTGATACAACACCATCCACATTGAATTTCTCTAGAGGTAAATCTCTACATTGATTACAGGTCTTGACATGGTTTTCATTCCTTCCATTAGGCACCATTTCTAAAAAAATCTTATACTTAATTAGTTCATGGATAAAATTATGAATTATAAATCATATTATATAATCCATATGCATTTATTAAAAATTCATGTCATGTAATATAGAAATTTTTTCTAGGATACCCTCAGAGTTTTTCAAAGAGTTATCTTCTCTAACTATGTTATTTAAATCTAGTTTCTAAGTATTATACTAAAATTTCTATGATGTCTACTGTAACACATTGACTACAGTAACCCAAATCCAATGGTTATTTTATTACAATGATATATAATGCATAGATCATAATACACAAGTTTCATTAATTTATAAGTCTTAAGAAACTATATACATAAATGAAAATTATATTATATTAAAAAATTAAGGTACATCAACTAGCTACATGAGAATTTATTATTTCTCCTTGCAAATCCATAAGTCACATGTGGTAATTTTTATGATTTCCTAGGGAAATGAGAGAAAATATAAGAGTGAGCTCATAATCTCGATAAGGGGTAGCATACAGAAGAAGTAATCATATGTAATCATGGAACTAATAATATTAAAGTAATAAATAAATTCCATACCAAATGGATCTATGAGAATAATATATCCATGGATTACATAACAATAAATAAATACTTAGTTAATAATAATGGATCTCATAGTGATGGGAAGTATAATGTAAGACATCATAAACATATCATCAAGGCCACATGCTAAGAAATCATATGTAAATAGGTAAGGAATATAAAAAATACCCATCTCATGAGATCTTGTGATGCATCAAGGGGATATATAATTATGAGCCCCACCCATCATATAACAAGTCTAATTTATACATCATATGAAGAGAATGGATAAATAATACATGTCATAATGTTCCCTAAGTAACTGTATACATAGTCATGGATAAGTAATCAATAGGTATCCATACATATATTAGGGATATACATAATGTTAGTTTTTACTCATTCAATGAAATAATAAGGCTATCTGGGTGAATATCCAATAATAAACTTAAAAACTATAAGATATTCAAAATTTAATGGAAGGTACCGTTATTGGTGGAATGATAATGAAATAAATGTGTGGGGTTATTTCATAGTTCAAGGATATAAATAGAAATTAGTATATAAAAATATATTAAAATATTTTATTATGGTTCGTAAAGAGATTTCGAATTATCCAAAGAATGTCTCTTGGGAGTATCAAACCAGGTATGCAATTAGGCTCATTTATTATGCACCAAGTGAATATCGAGTTAATACCCAATCAAATTTTTTAAGGTTATTACTAATAAGTGAATATGAGTTAGAGTATGCATCCACTTGTATTATCTAGAAAGGAATTTCATTACTAGGAAACCACACAATTTTTACTTTACCAAAATTTTAGGATGTTTTGATTTATCCTTTGGGTTTACACTAATGCTTGAGCATTATAATGGATTATAGAGGTGGCATAATGAGTGGTAATTTTGATATATAATTGATAATATGATAAGGAATTAATAATAATGAATCATAATAAAATTTCATATTGAAATTAAAATGACTTGTAGAGGATTTTACAAATAAAGGATATAGAGGAATTAGGGGCCCTTATATCGGCATAATGAAAGTTTAGGAAAAGGATATAATGATAAGGAATAAGTAATATCTCATTAAAAATATATCAAATGGATTATAATACCATGTAATTAAAAGCATGAAAATATATGAAAAATTATTTAAATTATATCATAAAAAAAGGATTGTGATTGAAAAAGAACAAGAGGAGGATTGGGAACCCTTGCCTTAAAAGGTGGATTCTTAAAGCTTGATAAGAGAACCTTGGAAAATTAAAAACACCTTTTAGAGATTATTAATAGATAAAATGAGAGGATAACCATGCTAATTAATTTTTATAATAAAGATGAATGGGAGGATTGGTGAGTATTTATAGTAAATTAGGGGTATTTTTTTATTAATTTAAAATCATGGGCTTGAACTCTTGGTTAATAAAAAAACCATTAGTCTTACCATGGTTTTAGCCCATAGTATTTGACATGTAGCAGATATTTTTTGGATTTAAATTGTTTAAGAATCAAAATCCTTTAAAATGTATTATTTTGGATGTGGAAATGATTCTTATTCATAAAGAATTTTTTTTAAATCTTCAAAAGGTACTTTAAGTTTTGGAAGATTCATTGTAGTTTTGGAAAATTAATTTTATTAATTTAAAGTACATTATGTTAATTAATAAACCCATTTTTGGTCAAAAATACTTTATGTTACTTAGTGTGTCATTTTTAGGTCCTTATAATTTCATAATACTTACCATATATTCATATTGTATTTTACTTTTTACCCAAAAAAATTAATTGTCTTAGAAAATTTTGAAAAAATCACTGTTGGCTAAATTCAACATTATTATTCCAAATTTAAATTCATTTTATGAAAATAATTATCTATCTATGATAAATTTATTTATGAAAAAATACTTGTGTACTTCAAAACCGAACATTTAACACCTAAAATTTAAAAACTATTCTTAATTTTATTCTAAGACGCGTGTGTGTAATTATATTTTTATTCATCAATATATATATATTATTAATTATTAAATATATTATTGAAAATTATTTTTATTGTAAATGAATTTCCCTATTTTTTGTATTATAATTTGTTGCTCTATTGTGATGAAATAATTTAATTTTTATTGTGCCATAATTTTTTTGATGAAATGTTTATTTACTATAGTATAATCTCAAGTATTACAACTATTATATCATGAGGGATAAATATACCCTTGATAGGGAGTATTTGGTATAATAGATAGGGGAGATGTGATCCATGGATAATAACATTAAGGGGTGAATCAATATAGGGGGAGTTCTAAGAATCCAATTATCTACACATTGTCGATTAAATCTAAAGTTCAATGGTATGAAATGAGGCATAGAATTTTATCTTGATATCTTGTTTTCTACACCCAGCATTGATCATTTAGACTTAGAGTTATGGGTAATTCATTATATTGTATTTGGTTTTGATGGAGCATTTGAAGTTTTGAATTTTATTGTGATCACTCAGAATACTTTGGATTTCAAACAAACCCAAGGGGGTGTTGGAACCATGCTTATTCATGTTAGAATCTAAGTTTGTAAAATGGAAAATGTTGGAAATTGAGGGTTTAAAGAGGAGAATATTGGTTTAATGAGTGGATTTATAAGTCATAGTTGTGAAGTGTTGTGTTTATTTCCAAAATAAGGCTGGAAGATGAGTGTGATGAAAGATATTTGACATGGTTTATAGTTTGATGGTTAATGGATAATTCATGGAATGGTTGGAAGAGTGTTTTGTTAAAGGATAGAAAACCACATCGTAATAAGGTCAGACTGCATCATGGTGTACAAATAAGTCATGGTATTAAGTGTGTGATCATGTTCTAAGGAATAATTTAGATAAATACATATATGTCATAATGATAATTAAAATGACCATGGTTTTGGTCACAATTCAAGGAAAAATGGAATGTTTAAGGATGGTTATGTCATTTTTCATGTCATGGTTCTAGAAATTATTTAGAGAGGACTGGAATATGGGGATATGTTATCTGACCATGTCATAATGGTGGTTGTTTTTAGATGATGGAAGTTATATAATTATTATAAAAACAAGAAACATGGTTTGAAATAATAATTTTAGATGTTTGTCTTGTAGAAAACAAGAAATAAGCCATTTTGGTGGACCTAGAGCACATTGTTTTTTCTAGAAATGTGTTCTAGAGTCAAGGTAGATAAGGCCATACTGTATTTAGTTAAACACCACATCATTGTTTGTATTGATATAGAAATTTTAATTTAAAAATGGTTGGAATTCTCAAGAGGATAATTATATGGAAGTCACAGTTTTTAGGATTGAAGGTTCAAGCTGGAATGAATCATATTGTGGTAATCCATAACCATGTCATGGTCTGTGAAGTTTTGTAAAAATAAAATATTTGGTCTATTTTGATTATTGGGTAATATGTAAATTTTATGGAGACTTTAATTCATTTATAATTGATGAATTTAATAGATATTTAGGGGATTACATGTGGCGTCAAATGAAGGTTGAATTTTGAAGTTATAATATAAGATTTTTTAAGAGGAAGATTAGAGATTTTTGAAGAGAGATTGTTGCATATTTGGAAAATGATAAAAAGAGTGGTTGTTGTTCTAAACATCATTCATGATTCATATTTTATAAAGAATATTTGAGATTGAATAAAAAAACTATTACTAATTGGTGCTTGAATATTCTCTTAATATTCATTGCAAGTGACCTCTGCATCGTCTATTCATTTATTATCTTCTTTAAAACAATGTATGGATTGGAAGGAGGAAGTGGACCTTGGTTTGGAACTGGGCCTTACCCAAAATTTTTAATCATATATAGTGTGTAGTTATCACCCTAGTACATTAAAACATTGTTGTTGTATGCTCCATGAAGTTGAACTTTGTAGTGAACCAAGTAAAACCATTGTATTTATGCATTATTTTTAATACTTTGGGTGTTTTTTGATGTTTGGTTGATCTCTATAGGTTCAAAAGTGTTATTGAATATGTAATAACATTATCCTTTTGAAGTTTAAAAAAAATTGACATCCTAAACCCCCCCCCCTAGGGTGTCTTTGGGACTATAGTTGAAACATAAACTCATTATTTATTGAACATTTAGTGTGTATTATTGATCAAAGGGAAAATACATTGTGGGGAAATACCATGTCACTAGTTTGAGTGTTATGGTAATGAAATCGAGTTTAAGAGGAGACTAGGGGATCATGGAGTGGAAATGAGATCTTGGTGGTCAGAGTTGTGCACAAGAGATGCTCGGTGATGCTCCTTGAGGTCAGGAAACATTATGGTGTAGATTTTTTTATGAATCTAGTTTTATGGTAAGTCAAATGAATTTAATTTTTTATTTTTTTATTTTATTAAATGTATTAATGCATATTTTAAACTGAATTTTATTTTTTTAGAAGTTTAGAGGAGTGTTTGGGGGGACTAAGGTCTATTTGAACTTGGTTTTCATGGAAAGAGGGCCATGAGAACTCTGGAAGGTAGTGCCAAAACACTAGTGGGTATAAGTTGAGGCTTTGTTTGGCTCAGATGGCCATTGTAATCCTGTTGGATAATCATCAATAGCCACCAGAACTTTGAAATGTTTCCCATATATGGTTTTAATCAAGGGTGGTATAGTCATTTTCATATCATGAATTCTGTTAAAATCCTATCATTTTTTATCTGGGTGAACAATGATCATGCAGGAGATTATCACTTTTCCCACTCCTTTGATTTCTTCTAAACATCTTAGTTCTTGGCTAGGAGATTCTCTCTTTTCCCTCTATTTTGATTTCTATATAAACTTATTAGTTCTTAATAGATTTTTGATTCATTCATTACACTGGATTCATGAGTCTGAGATTTAGGTAATCTTTAAGGTAGTTCATGTAATGGATTTGGTTTTATAGTTATTTGATCTAATTATTCCTTTCCTCTTCTAGTTTGTCATTTTGTCAGATGTCTGGAAATTTTCAAGAATTGATCATCTATTATTCATGAGAGGTATTGATTAATTTACTTGTAAGTGATCTTGAACCTTTTCTTAGATTTAATTCACTGTTTTTATATATTTATGTTAACATGATATGTAAATTTTCTAACATCTCGACCCAGATTCCACTAAAATGGTGCTCTGAGACAGTTGGTTACAAGACCTCAAGTGCACATCCCCATACACCAGAGACTATCAACTAGAAGTGAGGGTCTAGGGTGTGATAGTGGGGAGACTATGTCCTCATATCAGAGTAATAAAATAGTATAAATAGCTAAGTATCATACAAAGAAGTAAAAAAAACAAAGTTTGGAAACAACAAAGAAACTAAAATAAAACATGATGTAATAATAAATGAAATACTATAAAATCCCGAATAGTTATGACATACATACAACACTAGTCACCCACTTGGCTGACCATACAGATACAAGAGTATAACAGAATCTAAAATAAAAGTACAAGGCCCTACTAGTAACTCTGAGCCAAACCGCGTACCCAAACTCCAAACATTGTCGAACTACACCAGCCTGATCAGAAGAACCCATTTTAGTAGATCTACTCGAACATAAAACTCTAGGCCATAGCCCTATCCACTATGAAACTATGCTCAACTTGAAAAGTAAACATGATATTTACACGTCCACTGAGGTGCATGTGCAGGGGTGAGAAATAATATCAATAGGACACCCCAAAGATGAACCTATAAAATATGTTTCCATAAGTGTATGCAAAAGCAGTATACTCATCCTAGCTGAGACTCAATAGAAAATATAATTAAATCTAATAAAGTGAAACCACGGTCAAACCCTGGGTTTGTGAACCCAGACAACTAGGCAAGTGCCTCCAGGGATGTCTATATATATATACGTATACATGTATAGTCCCATACCTATACATATATATATAAATATGAATATTCATGAGTAAGGTGAAAGAAATAGCATAAAACCCATTAGAATCCAATCCTTGGGTCTGTAATCCTGATCACCTGGACATCATATGCAAGGGCATTGGGATAGATGTCGTACCACTCAATACACGTATAATTAATTCGATCTCTAGGTCTGTAATCACAATCAAAAGGTACTTACTTTGTCCAATGATGGAAATGCCTATAATCAAGATGAATCACTAGGATACTCATCCTATACTTGGGTTCACCCGTACTCACCTCTAATCACTGAAATCATGGATTCTGGGGAAGTACAACCAGACATCCTATCAATGGTCACTGATCTAGACACCATGTTTCTTAGGCCATGTAAATTAAATCCAATGTCTACGACCTAGGTCCCAATTTGTAGGTGGTCACAACATTTAGAAATTAGATAATCCCTAAGGTTCTGAACCTTAGGTGATTTTCAAGGATAATTCACTGGTGAGACATCATGCCCATCCCTGGAGTATCTAATAAGGGAGATCATAATCATCCTTGTCATCTGGAAGATCATAATCATTCTGTGTATCCAACAATGTGAGACTTCATGCTCAACATCATGGCCAGGTAACTGATTAGGGTGATCATAATCATCCCTATCATAGGACATTGGTTGAGGAGAGCGTAATAATCCTCTATAAACTATAAGTTGAGGAGAGTGTAATCATCCTCATCATATATCAAACAGAGGAAATCAAAATCATCCTCATCACTCAGGAGAGAGGAATCATCCACAAGTCTCGTTACTAGGGACACCATTCCCATAAATCATAGCAATGGGCTCAATAGCTAGATTCTAGGAAACACCTCTAGACATTCCAACAATATAATAATAAAATATACAGGCTCAAAAGTCCCAGGTAATACCTCTAGGTATACACATAACATATGAAAATAACATGGATCAGAAGTTGTATCCTAGGAAAGCATGTCTCGGGAACCCAAAGAGAAATAAAGACACCTCGTGTCAGGCTCAACAACCACCAACTGGGAAGCACTTCTGTTAATCATCACTACATCAACAGTAAACAACTGAAAGTATAAAAAAAAGATTGAGGGTGTCTGAACTTCTAAACCCAACACTACTTCCACATCCCCATGGGCTTACAAGTTCGGAATGTGTTCTAAGGTGACACCTACTACCATATCTACCCAAACCCAATGTATTAACTTAGGTTTGATCAAACATCAGAGCACCCACTTGGTCCCTCAATTCAAACACAAGAGATGCATCCTACTTGGGATTCTCAGTAGAAAAGGTAAGTAGGAATCCTTCATGGGATCCTCAAGGTCTATGCATAAGCGAAGGCATCCTACTAGGGATCCTTAGCTCTAAAGGTAAATGAGGAATCCTACTAGGGATCCTCTACATCAATTCAACAAAGGAATCCTACTTGGGACCCTAAGACGGTAAATAGAAAAAGGGGAATCCTATATGGGACCCTCACAATAAGGTGTGAAGGAAAAAATGCATCCTACATGGGATCCTCAAAACATCATACAAGTATAGGGTTCCTAAAATGGATCCGCTAAGTCATATTATAAGAAAAGGCATCCCTTGGGGGATCCTTGGTACAGAAAGAAGATAGAGGCATCTTACATGGTATCCTCTAGGTCAAAACATAAGTGGAGGAATCCTATAGGGTATTATCAAAAACAACTGGTCTCACTACCTCCTAGGCTTGAAGGGAACATATCACAAGGGATACATCCTCAAATGAAAACTACTAAGGAATAATCCAAGAGAGATGGATCACTGCTCGTTTCAGATAAGGGTCTTAACTAGGTTGGTCCAAATACCCAACCTATCATTCTCATTCAAGTCTCTCTTAGGAGACGATTGAATTCAATCACTCGATGAATAACTTCTCCATTTAAATAGAAGCTTAAAAATCATAATAGGAGTCCTTAAAACACCTCATGGGTATTACTATAATGATCTATATGATAAGATACTTAGAATGGACTACTCTTGGGTCCAACTCTGACTCCTGAGTAATAATACATGAAAAATCCTCAAAGGGTGGTAAGGGAGGAGGAGTACGTGAAGTGTTACCATGGTATATGGAATGTACCCTCAAGGCCCCACATGGGTCTGTACTTATTCTTGTACTAGGAATGTAAAATCCTAAGTACACAGTGTATAAGATGGGTACATGACGTGTGCCCTACATGGGGCACCTGCCCGTGTCCCTTAAACGGCCCGACCATTTACTTGGCCTAGTCATGTACTTCTACATAGGGTGCGACCCACACAGGGTCTGGATGTGTACTCAACACAAACATATACCCCTAAACAAGTATCCTAGCTAGGTACTTAGCTACACATATGAGTCCCAGTACATGGCATGTACACCCTAGTACATGGTGTTTACTTCAAAAACTTCATCTTCCTCAAACAGTAAGAACACACTGCGTGTCTCCCTGAACCACACATCATGTAGATGAGTTTTCCCGAATGAAAAACCCTCATATCACCCAAAAACCCCTTTTTCACCCCAAAAATAGTAGATCAACCCCCAAGGTTTCACAATCAATCATAATAGGGCTTTAAAACTTTAAAATTATTAACCTATAGGTATTTATTGAAAAACTTAAAAATTGTCTATCTTTGGGAAGAATCTGTTGAAGCTTTGCCCGTTTCCATGACCCACAGTTGGTGAATGATGATATGGCATGTCCCAAGATCTATAGTAGTACATCTCTATCATTCTATCTATCTCCCTCCCTATATAACGTCCCGAATCAAACAACCACCTGAATAGTGCTAAACAGTCCAAGTGTCACTGACCTTAGGCGCACCTCCCCAAATGCCAAAGGTTTCTAACTAGAAGTGAGGGTGTAAATAGGTATAGTGGAGAGGCTATACCCTCTGGAATGAAGGTAAAGGTATCATTTTGAGTGTAATATCATAACATGTAGTGGAAAATAAATGACTCAGTAGACTCAAACCAGACCCGCAGAGCAAAAGCATATTCAATATCAATAAACAGTGGAAGCAATATAGAAATAACTACAATTAAAAGTAAAAATAATATATTACTAAACACCACTTGTAACTACTAATTAAACAAACAAGGCATGCATCCATATCAGTTCATACATGTCAATACACAAAGGGAACCCATGGCTAACCACTATAGCTACATAATAATAATAATCATGTTGATAATGTAATAAAAGCTAAACAAAAGTAAACTCTATCTAGTAATTACCTCAAGGTCCATGCTAGTATCCATGATAAACAGTAATATAATCCATCTCCTGAAGTTGATCCTTTAACTATATATAAAACCATAAAGTCTACACACATCTTGAAGGGCATATGTAGGGTGTGAGATGAATCTCAGTAGGATACCACCCAATGGTGTATACCTAGTATAAGTGTTTAAGAATAAATGCATCTCTAAATAAAGTAAACGGTGCAATGTAATAAATAAACACAACCTCCACTGGTGCTCAGCAGCCACCAGGGAGTGTCACCTACTCCAGAAAATGTTGAAATCTCAGAAGCAAAGAGAGTCATTGGCCCACAGCCCAAGGTACTCTTATAGTCACTAAATCCCTATGAACCCTCAGGTTCAACCTCAAATACATAACCTAGAACCATGTGCCTCCTGACACCCCATGTCTCATGTACCGATGTCTCAAAGTCATTCTCAAACAAAAGTATCCTGGTCCCACGAATCCCTGATCAGAAGCTCATGTCCTTGGCATAACAATCGACGGAACAGCGATGTCTGTCCTCAAATAAATATTCAGGCCCACAGCCTCAATCATGGAAAGGCTGAGCCCCTAACCTGATATCCCCACCACTATCCCCTGAAGGCTCCTCACCTTCCATGTGGCTTCCTATAACAATCACCCCAAAACAGATGATACCTAAACCGTAACTATTTGGGGCCTCTCCCTACATGAGTGGTCAAAACCACATCATCACAAAGTCTACCTGTGTGCACGCAACTCAAATAGGCACTTTGGCTATCACGGGTGAGTGGAAATAACCAAAAGAACCCAAGCCACTCCATCTCTGAAACCTTGTGTCCCTGCGACCATGTCACTCAAATCTGATGGCCATGCCCTCCAAGTATCTCAGTTCATGCCCAACCTGACAGTCACACTACCTCAAATCGATGTCCATGACACCCAATCCCATGGTCAAACTACCCAACACAATCCGGGACATACCCAACCTTTGATCAACATCACTCAATAAAATCTGCTCCATGCCTAACACAACCCCAAGGGTTCCAACACATGTAATTCATCAATTACATATATATATATACATACAATTTAAACAACACATAATAATAAATAAATTCAATTTAGAATATTAAATTACACACTTTAAAAAATCATCATAATATGACATGGATGTCTTGAATGACTCTAAAAAGTTTAATAAAGCTTAAACAATTTATACATATCAATATAAATCAAGACAATTCATTTAAAACCATTTTAGCACCCCCGACCAAAATAATCTGATGACCAACGGCCTCTCACCCGGCCTCGCTCAAGAATAACAGGTAAGGGAATACCCAAAGTCATCCCACAAGGTTTAATAATCAAATTAAAATGCAATAATAGGGTTCCTCTCAAAACCCCACTATTGCGCTAAAAGCCACAACCCCCAAATGTCCACGAAAACACAAAACAAGGTATGCACCACCTACCTCATACTCGTACGATGTTCTTCATCCAGTATCGGCCTCTAATTTAGTCTAGAATGGGTTAGATCTAAAAATTGATCAAAAATTATCAACACTCAATAACTTGGTTGAGAGGATAAATCGAGAATAATGACTCAAGAGGAATCAAGGGCTTACCGATTGGGTTCCAATGGATATGACGACATTCGAATCGGAGTTCAGACGGATGATCAAGAGAAAAAACGAGTCTCGATGGTGATTGTTCATAAACCTGGATGAACCCATCTACCATCTACCTCAAAACTAGGCTATTGCCTGATTTAACAAAAATAAATAAAATACACGGCATATACTTGGGCCACATTTCATGTAGGTTCTTTTATTGTTCATTTGGTAGCCGAATTTTCCCAGGTCTTACCGACTTGACTACATGGCGTGTACTAGGAAGTATACAGCATGTACAGGGTAAAACCTCTCACCCCTTCCAACAACCCCACATGCCATGTATGGTCGTTACACAGCCAAGACATACATAGCGTGCACTCAGAGTGCATAGCATGTAACCCAAAAATTCCAGTACTTGCCCAGTTTTCCCCTGTTTCCTCAAAAACAACCTAGAAATGAAAAAAAATACTTGTACCTCAAAGGAAGAACCCAGTTCTTACAAACTTCCCCCTTAAAGCAATTCGTCCCTAAATTTACCTTTCAAGGGTGGTGAAGAGAACACTTCGGAATAACTCCATCCCAAAGATTAAATCAAACAAAGGTCCAAAGAACTATTTCTGGACCCATAGTCATCCCATGATGCTTCATCACCCGTACACCTTATCAGGTACTCCCGTGTCACTTCTGATGCCCAATCACATCCCTCACCATATCAGTTCCAGCCTCGATCCCATGGAACTCATGGTACAATGAGGTCCTGTATCCCATGGATGCTCAAAACAACCTGGTGCCTTACACCTCAATCACAATTGCATCCTCGATGCCCCGATGCCCAAGGTACCTAAAGTAACCCACATCCCATGTATTCCTCGATGCCTAAGTCACCTCAAAACACACATCCTATGATTCTACTGATTCCAAGCATCTCATACATATATATATATATATAATCATGCACTCAAAATTGTGCCAACCCACTGACCAGTGTCTAGTCCGTCCAAAAACATCTTGTGCACCTCATGCACTCAAAACAGACATGCCTCAACCATGCCAAAAAAAAGTAAAAAAACAACTATGGCCATGCCCATGTCATACCTCTTACCGTCGTCGGCTCACCAGTCTGCTCAGCCCCTAGTAGCTCCATAGCATACACCTGGCCTGACACATGGCTTCCTGAAGCCTGTCCTCCCTATAGTGTTGCACCAGTCACCGGCCACTGACCCCTCAGCAAATTTCCACTGTCTCTATCGTGTTCTCTGCATTCAGCTAAGCCTCAGCTACCCTCACCTGGTACTGATCCTAAATCAGCCTTTGAAGTTTGTGCCTGACTCGGTCCCTGCCTACCAGTTGTCTGAGAAGGATTCCTGCAGAACCTCTCAATATTCATGATATATCCACGTGCCTAACACTCCTTTAGAGGCATATCGCACTGAGTCCGGACATTCCCTAGCTACCCATACTGAAATTAAACCACTGTTGATCTACCACGAGGTGGTCTATCTGATTCCTTAGCCCGACTGGCCTACTGGAAGTCATCCCGACCTTCTTTCCTGCCATATAAACCATCATATGAAGTCACCATTCAGCCCAAGTGAGATATGTCTGTTAGGTTTAACTAGGGTCTGAGTGTATGATTCACCGCCTCTGAGAATGAGGGAAGCCTAAAGATGTTAACCTGCACCCGAATGGAATTTTGTAATCCATCCTCAAAGTGTCTCACCCTTGAGGTGTCATCGTTTACCATACCAGGTGCGAAATGAGACAGATCAGTGAAAGTAGTTGTATAGTCCATGAATAACATTTCACCCTTCTGAAGGCTCAAGAGCTCCTGATCTCTCTTTTCCCTCAGCATCTCAAGGAAAAATTTCTCAAAGAATATGTCCTTAGAGTCCTTCCAGGCCGGTCCCTCATGTCTGCGAGCCGGAACTGGTACATCCCACCAATGATTTCTTAGTCCTCTCATCATGTATATTTCCAGCTTGACCATTCACCCTAGAAGCATCTCTAGTTGCTCGAATATCATCTACATGCTCTCTATCTAGTTCTCAGCCACCTATGGACCACCCTCATCCTGAAAAAGAAGTAGGTGCTACGACTAGAACTCCCAAGTAAGGTAAGACATGAAGGGGTTTGTTCCATGCACGCCTATGCCGATCACCTGAAAAACACATACTAGACTAGATCGGAGCTTCTCATCAAGCCACGACCCGAATGTTGTAAAACCTGGATGTCGCTCTGCTTGCACTGGATCCTAAACATTATCCCTGATCTTGTACCTACGGCTCATGCTCTGCCTATCCCTTGGGGGTATGAATCTGATCATGCTCCTACAGCACTGTACGATCACCCTCCTAATGTTCCATCAAACTATCTAGAAGGAACCCATTGAATACCATAAATTTTCAAACATCCCATATATATAATTAAGATAAGGAAATTAGTAAAGAGGTAGCGCATAACAACTTACTCTCCCCCATCGCAACTATGCCCCATGAAATCATGGCCTCATGGACTCATGGCCTCCTTACCCACCCTCAACAGAGTCAAGTATCACAAAAAAAACCTCGGGCCACACCCATTCAGAAAACCATCATTGCCTCAAACTGACGACCAATTCACCCAATCCTAGTGATCAAAATCACCTCAAGCATAAAAACTGCCTACTCGTATAAGAGCCAAGACCAAATCCCCTACCACATGCAATTCTAAAAAATATAAAGCATGCCAGATCACATTGCATAAAACAAGCAATTCTATCACATCATGGAATTTGATATTATTCAGTGGAATTATCACTTCAAAGAGAATATATGTATATATGAAATTAAAATATCCTAAAAATGTGCCAATAAAAATCCAAGAAACTATACATTTCCATACCGGGCCAAGGTCCGATTCTTCCCTTACCACAACTGGTCAGGGGTCACATATCACAACCAATAACATCACAATTAAAGTGATCCGCCAAGGTGGAAACCATATAAATTGTAATATGAGAAAAATAAAAATAGTAATTCCCATGAAAGGTAACTTAGTCCTTCCCTCATACCTGGGGTTGTAGGCACCCGAGCATAATCTAGAAACCCAGTTCCAATAACAACCTAATCTTCAGTCTACCATATCTCAAATAGTAAACCAACAGAAAAGAAAAGGTAGTCTCGATCTCATCAGTAGCCATTCAAAAGTTACTACTAAATACTATTAAAGAACTCCTCTGATACCACTTTGTAACATCTCAACCTGAACATCCACCCAAACAATGCTAAACGTCCCAGGTTTCACTAACCTTAGGTGCACCTCCCTGAACGCCAAAGGCTGCCGACTAGAAGAGAGGGAGTAAACAAGTATAGTGGGGAGGCTATAGCCTATGGAAGGAAGATAAAAGTATTGGTCCGAGCATAATAGCATAACATGCAATGGAAAATAAATGACTCTACAGACTTGAACCAGACCCATGGAGTGGAACCATATTCAATATCAATAAATAGTGGAAGCAATATAGAAGCAATTATGGCAGAAAGTAAATAGAACATCATAATAAAAACCACTTGTAACTACCACTGAAACAAACAGGGCATGAATCCATAGAAATTCATACATGTCAATACAAAAAGGGAGCCCATGGCTAACCACTGTAGCTAAATAATAATAATAAGCATGCTTCGGCCAACGTCGAAATCTCAGAAGTAAAGAGAGTCCTTGTCCTATGTCCCAAGGTACTCATGTAGTCACAAAGTCCTGGTAAACCCTCAAGTTCCACCTCAAATACATAACCTATCACCACGTGCCTCCTGACACCTCATGTCTCAAGTAATGACATCCCGAAGGCATGCCCAAACAAAATTATCCCGATCCCATGGACCCCTACTTAGAATCTCACATCATTGGCATGATAACTGGAGGAACGTCAATGCATGTCCTCAAATAATAACCATAGGAACAACAATGTATTTCCTAAAATAAATATTCAGGCCCATGGCCTCAATCATGGAGAGCCTCATCCCCTAACCTGATAGCCTTAGCACTATCCTCTAAAGGATCCTCACCATCCATGTGGCTTCCTATTAAAAGCAACCCCAAATCGATAATACCTAAACCAGAACTATTGGGGGCCTCTACCCAAATGAATAATAAAAACCTCATCATCACGGAGTCTACCTGTGAGCACACGACTCAAATTGGAACTTTGACCATCACAGGTGATCAGAAATCACAAAAAAAGAACCCAATCTACACCATCTCTAACACCTCATGTCCCTAAAACCATGTCTCTCAAATCTGATGGTCATGCCATCCAAGTATCTCAAGCCATGCCCAACCTGACAGTCACATTGCCTCAAACCGACTTCCATGATGCCCAA
The DNA here is from genome assembly GCA_963277665.1 of Viscum album. NCBI lineage: Eukaryota > Viridiplantae > Streptophyta > Magnoliopsida > Santalales > Viscaceae > Viscum > Viscum album. The sequence continues at coordinate 169,116,204 of OY728119.1, read as the reverse complement.
TCCCATGGTCAAACCACCCAATGCAATCCAGGCCATGCCCAACATATGATCAACATCACTCAAGAAAATCCAGGCCACGCCCAACATCTAAGGGTTACAGCACATGCAATTCAACAATTACATATATACATACAATTTAAAAAACACATTGTAATCAAGCAATTCAGTTTAGAAGATTTAATTTCACACTTTAAACAATCATTATAATATGAAATGGAGGTCTTGAATGCCTCTAAATAGATTAATCAAACTTAAACAATTTATACACATCAATATAAATCAATACAATTCATTTAAAACCATTTTAGCACCCCCATCCAAAATAACCCAATGAGCAACGGCCTCTCACCCAGCCTCGCTCAAGAATAACAGGTAAGAGAATACCCAACGAAATCCCACAAGGTTTAACAATCAAATTAAAATGAAATAATAGGGTTCTGCTCAAAAACCCACCATTTCACTAAAAGCTTCAACCCTCAAATGTCCACAAAAACACAAAACAAGGTCTGCACCACCTACCCCGTACTCGTATAATGTTCCTCATCCAGTATCAGCCTCTAATTCATTTTAGAATGGGGTAGATATATAAAATGATCAAAAACACTCAAACCTTGAAAACCTTCTAGAGAGGATAAATCTAGAAGAACGGATCAAGAGGAATTAAGGTATTATCGATTGGGTTCCAATGGATCTAACGTTGTTCGAATCGAAGTTCGGACGAATGATCAGGAGAAAAAATGAGTCTTGGTGCTGCTTGTTTATAAAATCAGACAAACCCCTCTGTCATTTGCCTTAAAATGAGTCTACTACCTGATTTAACGAGAAAAAAATAAAATACACGGTGTGTACTTGGGACTGCATGCCATGTAGATTCTTTTACTGTTCATTTGGTGGCCGAATTTTTCCCAAATCTTGCCTACTTGACTACACGAAGTGTACTAGGCAGTACATTATGTGTACATAGTAAAGCTTATCACCCTTGAAGAAAACCCCACATTCCATGTATGGTCATTACACGGCCAAGACATACACAGCGTGTAACCTAAAAATTCTAGTTTTTTCCCAGTTTTCCCATGTTTCCTCAAAAAAAACCTAAAAAGGAAAAAAAAGAGACTCATACCTCAAAGAAGAATCATGTTCTTACACCCTCTCCCTATCCTCTCTCTCCCAGTCATGCAAATGGGAAGACACAAGGATGTGTTGATTCAATAAGGTTTTCCTTATGAATTTTCCATTCCTTCTTATTTTGAAAATCACAAACACCTTATTCTTAAGCAAATCTATATTTTACTTCTATAAGGAAAATTTCATTCCTTAAAAAAATTTACCCTAACCTAGATTTCCTTATAAAAAGAAATATTTTTCTTAAGTATAAAATTCAGATTCATACCCAAAACCTCGGAATCATATAATGATAAGGTATGAAGCATTCTGTTTTAGGATCTGAATTCTGGATACGAACTCTAATAAAGTTCCACTCCGAATTCTGGATATGAACTCTAATAAAGTTCCACTCCGAATTTTGGACTCTGAACTTTTATTAGTTCAACTCCGAACTTTTATTAGTTCGACTCTGAACTTTTATTAGTTCGACTCTGAACTTTTATGATTTCGACTCTGAACTTTTAACTAGTTCGACTCCGAACTTTTATTAGTTTGACTCCTGACTTTTACTAGTTCGACTCCGAACTTTTATAAGTTTGACTCCAAACTTTTATAAGTTCGACTATGAAATATTATAAGTTCGACTCAGAAATTTTATAAGTTCGACTCCAAACTTCTATGAGTTCGAATCGAAACTTCTAAAAGCTCGACTCTGAACTATATAAGTTCATATTCTGAATCCTGATAAAACCAGACTCCAAATTTCCTTAGAAATTCAGACTCCGGATTTCTATAGAATTCAGGTTCCGAATTCCTATAAAACAGAATCCGAATATCTTTCTATTATAGACTCCGAATTCCATTTTGGTTGGACTCTGAAATTTTATTTACTTACATTCAGAACTTTAGTTTTGCTTATGCTTACACTTGTTTCATTATAAAATGATGTCGTGCTTTCAGTTACACATGTTTTTTTATAAAATGATGTCATTCATTCTGTTTCTAACTGACCGTTGGTTTAGTGACACGTGTACAGGTCCCTCCGAAATTTAAGTAAAATATGATCGTTGGAGGATGGATCTGAACGTTCCAACTGAGCCTATAAATATGAGCTCATTTGAAAGAGCTCAACAACAAGTTGATCACTCTAGAGACCACATGCTGTTAAGGTGATTTCTAGAGATATAAGCTTGTCATGCTTTGTGCGTATTAAACTTCTCGTTCAGATTGCTTCGTGCAACTCCGAATGTTGGTGATTACATTCGAGGGATTCCGGGGATAGGAAGACAGAGGTGTTGACTTCCTTGAAGTTCGAGAGCTTCCTTGCTGAGGAAGACAGAGGTTCCAACTACCTTGAAGTTGAGGGCTTACGGGGATAGCAATACAGAGACTCTGATCTTCATATCGAGGGATTACCCTGGTGTGGGTAAGATATACTTTCTTGAAAGTATAAATCAAGGGACCTTTATCCAAGGTTGTTGGATACCCTTCTCTTTGGGTTAAAATATTTATATCTTGTTACTTGTCATTTTATTACTTGTTTTTCCGCTGCTTTGTGTATTGTAAGGAAAATATAACTCTCTTATATTTCCTTACACTTGTACTCTGATTCATTTAAATTCTATAATCTTTAAGGTAGAATCTCATATTGTAAACTTTAGTTAAGTTTCAATTTCTGGATCCATATTTCTGGAACCTGTTTTTCAGAATCACTTTCCATATTTAAGCAAGTGCATAGAACTATAAGTTTGTAACTTCATACTTTGACCCAATCGTTTAATTGGTGTTAGAGGTGTTGTGAATTTTCTTAGTTTAACTTTGTTAAACTTAGATCTTTCCTTGTTTAAAGAAATTTTTAAAGTGTACAATTCACCCCCCCCCCTCTTGTATATTGAGCATCTACATCGTTATTTCGATCCTACAATTGGTATCAAATGAGGTTAACTCAAACCCCAAGGGTTAGTTCAATCTGATTTAATCTCATGATTAAATTCAGAATAAAATTTTTATCATTCTTTCTTAGAATAGATTTTTCAGATTCGATTTTTTGGACTCATAAAGTTCGGATTCATCTTTTTCTTACATCTACTAAAGTTCTATTTTTTCATATAATATCCAGAGTCAATTTTCTGGATTCATATTATTTTCTCGGATTCATATATTTTCTTTCATTACTAACTCTTGTTACTAAAAATTTTGTGTGCCAAAGGTTATTTTAAGAATGGTAGGTTTAAACGTTGGATCCATAGACAATCTAAATCCTACCAGACCTCCAATTTTTTATGGTAATGACTATGAATATTGGAGAGATAGGATGAAGACTTTCATTATCAATACTGGAGTAGAAAATTTTTTTATGCTTACCGGTGGATATCAAATTCCTGACAAGGAAGTGAGTACCTTTACAAATCAAGAGAAGCATGATTATCAACTCAACTACAAGGTATGAAATACTCTACTTTGTTCAATGAAAAGAAACATATATAGCCAGATTTCATCTTGTGAAGCATCTAATTCTATATGGAAGAAACTTGAAGTTACTCACTTTGGAACCTCCAAAGTAATTGAGACAAGAAGAGCTATGTTGAGAGCTGAGTATCATGGTTTCAATTTTCCTTATGGAGAACCTATAAGCAAAGTACAGTAAAGATTTATGACTATCGTGAATAGATTACAATCCATGGGAGAAAAAGGTTTGGATGATGAGGCTCTTGTAGACAAGATCATCGAAATTATTCCAAATGAGTGGGAGTCCAAGAGGACAGCCATTGATGAAAATAGGAAAGTCATTGAAATCTCCTTAGATGAGATATTTGGAACTCTTATTCAGCATGAAACGAGAATGAAGAGAGATGCTGACAATATCAAGAAGATGAATGGGAATAGAGGAGTTGCTTTTACAACCAATTTTAAACACATGAAATCCAAGACCCCAGAAAGAATAACTAGATCGAATTCTACGAAAGTTGTTATTCAGACAGATTCTAGTGACACAGAAAAGTCAGAGAATGAGTTAGCTAATCTTGCTCGGAGAATGAAAAAGATTGTTTCTCAAAAGAATTATCAGAATAAGTATAAGAATAAAGAATACAGAGACAAGAAAGATGGAGAAGTTCCTTGTTATGAATATAAGAGAGCTGGACATATTAGACCAGATTTTCCTTTGCTCAAGAATAAAGAAAGGAAAGAGAGTCATTCTGAAAGGAATAGAAATTAGTATTATAAAGCCAAAGATAAGAAAGTTTTGAAATCCAATGACACCTGGAGCGCCAGTGGTGGTGACTCTTCAGATGAATCTTCAGATTATGAATCTTCTGGACAGAAGAATCTTGGTCTTATAGCCAGATTACCTATTAACAATCATTTCTTTATGGATAAGGTACAAAATGATGAATCATTGACCAATGTTTCCTTAAATTATAATGATAGTAAATATTATAACTCTTCAGAAGAAGAATCCTCCTATAATGAAGAAAATACTTTACCTACCTATGAAGAAGTTTCTAGGTTTGCTGAACTACTTGAGATTGATAATTCTAAACTCAATAAAAATCTTGATAAGGCAAACTCTAGGAATACTATTCTTACAAAATAAATATCAAATCTATCTAAAGATCTTGATAGGAAAAATGATGATCTTATAAGTATTTCAAAAAATCTTGAAGAAGTGAATTCTGAAAAGGATAAACTTTCTAAAGATCTAGAAAAGATAATTTCTAAGAAAAGTGTTTTCGAGCCTAGATCTAGTTCCAAATCTAATTATTTTGAAGATAAAAACTTGGTTATAAAACTCAAGTCTGAAATTTTTTCCTTAAATAAGTTTTTGTCAAACTTTACTCATGCTAAAGAAAATTTTGATAAGATGTACTCACAAATACAACCTTTAAGAAACAAATTCGGATTTGGTTATACCCATGCAAAACCAATTTTTAGTAACAATTATTTTGTTCCACAAAGTGCCCCATTTTGTAACAAGTGTCAATGTGGTGGTCACTGGGCAAAGAATTGTTCTTTAAACAAAACCCAATATTTAGGTTTTCATAAGGCTTATTTTTCTAAAAAGATGTGGGTACCCAAAATTTTTTTATCTGAAAATCTCAGATCCAAACAAGTTTGGATTCTGAAAGTCTAACTCCTTTTTTGTTCTCAGGGAAATAAGGAGAATGCTGACAATAATACTTGGTACATGGATAGTGGATGTTCCCGAAACATGACTGGTAACAAAAGCTATTTTGAAAAGATTATCAAGACGAAAGGAGGAAAAGTAACTTTCGGAGATAATGCTCAGGGAGAAATTGTTGGTATAGGCAATATTGTTCTTCTTGGTAAAACCTTGATTTCAAATGTTTTATTTTTTAAGGGTCTTAAGAACAACCTCATTAGCATAAGTCAATTATGTGATGAAGGATACCTTGTGAATTTTAGGAATGATAAATGCTTAGTACACAATTCCAAGGAAGAGTTTATTCTCTCTGCCAATAGTCAAGAGAATGTTTACACATTAAACTTAGAAGACCTTAGGAGCCAATATTTACCTTGCCTTAGTGCATTGGAAGATCTTTCCTAGTTATGGCATAGAAGTCTAGGTCACTGTAACCTTAGAAAATTATGTAAATTCTCTAAGAAGAAACTTGTTAAGGATCTACCAGAGCTTAGATTTGATTCTTCTAAAGTTTGTGATCCTTTTCAATATGGCAAGAAACATAAATCTAGTTTTAAATCGATCGGTGAAGTCTCAACAACTGATGTATTACATTTAGTACACATGGATCTTTTTGGTCCAACACAAACTGGAAGCATTGGAGGCAAATACTATGTGTTTGTTCTAGTTGATGATTACACTAGATTTACATGGGTCTATTTTCTAGCAAAAAAGTTTGAAGCTTTTTCTTATTTTAAAAGTTTTAGAGCCCAAGTTAAAAATGAGAAAAACCTTCCACTGAAAACTATTCATAGTGATCATGGAGGAGAATTTCAAAATTCTAATTTTGAAACTTTTTGTAGTAGAAAGGGTATTACTCACAACTTTTCAGCACCTAGAACTCCTCAAAAAAATGGTGTAGTTGAAAGAAGAAATAGAATTATTCAAGTGATAACTAGGACCATGTTGAGTTAATATTCTATATCTAGACATTTCTAGGATGAAGCTGTAAGTACTGCTTGTTATACTATAAATCGAGTTTTGATTAGACCTTTTCTTAATAAAACTTCTTATGAGTTATGGAATGGTAGAAAACCAATACTTTCCTACTTCAAGGTTTTTGGTTGCAAGGTATTCATCCTGAATACTAAAGATAATATACACAAATTCTCACCAAAATCTGATGAAGAAATTTTCTTAGGTTACTCCACAACTTCTAAGGTTTATAGAGTTTTCAATAAAAACACTTGTACTGTTGAGGAAATGGTGCATATAAAATTTGATGAATCTGGTCCTTTTATTTTTAAACCATCCCAACCTATATCCTCGGATGTGTTTTCAAAAACTGGTTATCAAAATTTGTTAGAATATTCTTCTGATAAGGAAAATTTTCAAGAAGATACTTCTGAAACATTTACCCCAAAAGACTTTATACCCTATGTTGATGGACAGGTTCTACAAAACCCAAGTCAGGTGTTTCTAAAGAATCATCCCAGTGATAGTATCATTGGTGATATAAATAAACCTGTAAGGACAAGAAGTTCCTTGAGGAATGAAGTAGAACATCTAGCATTCCTTTCCCAATTAGAACCAAAAAGCACTGATGAAGCTTTAGGTGACGATGATTGGATTAAATCCATGCAAGATGGACTAAATGAATTTGAAAGGAATAAAGTCTGGACCTTGGTTGAAAGACCGAAGTAAACTTTTGTTATTGGAGTAAAGTGGGTCTTCATAAACAAGTGTGATGAAAATGGAGTCATTGTAAGAAATAAAGCTAGACTAGTTGCTAAAGGCTATAATCAGCAAGAGGGAATAGACTATGAAGAAACCTATGCTCTAGTAGCTAGACTTGAATCTATTCGTATCTTACTTTCCTTTGTAGCATTCTTCAATTTTAAACTTTTTCAAATGGATGTGAAATGTGCTTTTCTTAACGGTTATGTTCAAGAAGAAGTTTTTGTTGAACAACCTCCTGGCTTTGAAGATACAAAACATCCTAATCATGTTTTTAGACTTAACAAAGCTCTGTATGGCCTTAAACAAGCCCCACGATCTTGGTATGATAGACTTACAGGATTTTTGATTCAAAATAACTATGTTAAGGGAAATATAGATCCAACCCTTTTTATAAAGAAAGATAAGAAAAATGTTTTGATTGTTCAAATTTATGTTGATGACATTATATTTGGTTCAACTCATCAATCTTTAACTGATTCCTTTGCGGATCTAATGAAATCTGAGTTTGAAATGTGTATGATGGGTGAGTTAACATTTTTCCTTGGTTTTCAAATTTCTCAAAAACCATAAGGTACCTATATATCTCAACATAAGTATATTAAAGATCTTCTTAAAAAGTATGGATATGAAAACACTTAGAGTATAAGTACTCCCATCGGTACCTCAAACTCTTTAGATCTTGATAAAGCTGGGAAACCAGTAGATCAAACATCTTTTAGAGGTATGATAGGAAGTCTACTATACTTGACATCTAGTCGTCCAGACTTAATGTTTTCAGTATGATTATGTGCAAGATATCAATCCAATCCTAAGGAATCTCACTTAAAGGCAGTGAAAAGAATTTTTCGCTACTTAAAGGGAACCATGGATCTAGGATTATTTTATACTTCTGGAAATGATTTTTTTTAAAAGATTTTTGGATGCTGACTTTGGTGGATGTAGAATGGATAGAAAGAGTACATCCGGAACCTGTCATTTCTGAGGAGATTCATTAGTTTCCTGGTCCTTCAAGAAGCAACATTTTGTAGCACTCTCCACTGCTGAAGCTGAATATGTAACAGCTGGAAGTTATTGTGCTCAAGTGGTGTGGATGCAACACACACTCACAGATTATGGATTGAGTTTTACAAAGACTCAAATTTTGTGTGATAACACAAGTGCCATTTCCCTTAGTAAAAACCCTGCACATCATTCTCATGCAAAGCACATAGATATTAGGCATCACTTTCTTAGGGATCACACACTTAAAGAAGATATTATTCTTCAGTTTATCAGAACACAAGATCAACTTGCTGATATTTTCACAAAATCTTTACCCTCCAATAGATTTGAATACATTAAACAGAAGTTAGGAATGATAACCGTGAGGTAATCCTTCTTCATTAACTTCTTATTGAACAATTCTCCTTACAGTAATAAACTCCTTTTCATAGGGGGGGGGTACATGTGCTTGTTAGTGAAATCAATTTTCGTAGTCAGTTTTCAATCTTGTGTAACCAAATTTTTTTCGTAATGAGTCTTCAGATTTTCAGAACTGCAATTTTCAAAATAGAAACTTTCAGAACTAAAATTTTCGTAATGAAAATTTCCGGAACTAAAATTTTCGTAAGGAAAATTTCCGGAACTGAAATTTTCGTGATGAAAATTTCCAGAACTAAAATTTTCGTCATGAAAATTTTCGGAACTGAAATTTTTGTAATGAAAATTTCTGGAACTGAAATTTTCGTAATGAAATTTTCAGAACTAAAATTTTAGTAAGGAAAATTTCCAGAACTGAAATTTTTGTAATGGATTTTCGTACTAAGAGTTTTCGTAATGAAGTTTTTCATAGTAAGTTTTTCTTAGTGATTTTTTTTCTCAAGAAGAACTTTACCAATCACGAACAATCTTTCTAGCCAATCCAAAAGGTATGATTTCCTTACTTAAGTTTTCGTAGTCATATTTTTCTTGTTGGTATTTTCCTATGAGTTTTAAAAAAAATTGAATTCTAGTTTTCTTAAATCCGAATTTTTTTCTTAAAAAACTCAAAAGATCGGAGTCAAGTTTTCTTTGCGGTTTGTATCTCAACCGTCAGATCAAATCTCAATGTATCTCAACCATTAGATCAACCATGGAATCTGAACCGTCGTCTCAACTCCTATATAAAGGGGACCCCTGAGGGTCGTCCCACATCGGTTTTTCAAAGCTTTTGCGTCTCGAAGCCCTGACTCTCTTCTTAAGGACCGTTCCGATCTTTGTGAAAGTTGTTCCGAATCTTCCAGAGCTCTCCACTCCGAATGTCTGTTGAAGCTACATCTCAAGACATGTCTACCTCAAAGCCAATCTCAAAATGGTTAGTTTTCAGGTAAAGGTCAGTGTATCCGAATTTCTACAAGTTTGATTCTCTTATATCTAAGAATATCAGACTGAATGGCTGGGAAGATGTTTGCTTGTCTAAGTCAGAGAAACAAGATCCGGTTTATACAGAGTTACTTGTTGAGTTCTACGAGTCTGTTTCCTTCCAGCAGGAATATGGCAGAGAGTTATTTTCTTTCAAGTCTTATGGTAAGACTTACAAATTATCTTACACCAAGGATGCAAGCTTGGTGGTTTTATCTTACGAAGGGGAAGCTGAGTTTTGCTCACATAATCTTCCGGATGATCAAGGAAGTTTCAACAAGGTGAAAGCATTGAAATGTCTTGGACTTAAAGATACCAATACTTCTAAGATTTCTCATCTCTCTCCGAATAATTGGATTCTACAGCTGTGGGTACAAGGTTTTCTCATACCAAGAAGGGGTGACAAGGATAATCTGAAGAAGAGTGACATTTATGTCCTAGATTTCTTGGTAAATCTAAGTAAGATAAATTTGATGAGGCATATTTTGATTATAGTTAATAATATAAAAGAAGGGAACTTGAGAGCTCAAATCATTATGTACCCTACCTTACTATCAAAACTGATAGTTCAGTGCTTAGATTCTTTCAAGGTTGCATGTAAGTCTAAAGTTAGGAATTGTAAGCTTATTCTCGTCAGTGATGATACTTTGAAAAGGATGAAGATGGGTTTTTATGTTGAATCTGGAGAATTCTACCCTTTACCAGAGGGAGAGGCTGAGAACATTCCAGAAAATGTCGAGAAGGCTGAACCAGTGAAGAAAGTTTCTAAGAAGAGGAAGCTTAAGGAAGTGGTTGATGATGACAAAACCCCCAAAGGTAAGGAAACTCAATCTGCACCTCCCAAGCCGAAGAAACAAAAGTCTTATCCAGATGAAGTGGCTGTTAAGTGGAGGGAAGACAAAGAAAAGAGAAAAGAAGGGGATCCATAGTTCGGATTGGACCCTGTAGAGGCTAAGGCCTTAAGATAAAAAGTTGCATATGTGTTAGAAAAGAAATCTAGAGAAAAGAAGTTGAAGAAAAAGATATCTGAAGCTGAGATTGTTCAATCCCTTTTGAAAGCAACTGAAATAGCTTCTGAGAAGATTCTCATTCCAGAAACCTTTGATATTAAATCTTTACCAGAAACCCCAGGCAAGAAGTACTCCACTCCAGAAAATCTTAAGGGTAAATAAGTTGTTGATGAAGTAGAAAAACGAGCTGGTGAAGAAGTAGAGGAAGAGATTGTTGAAGAATAAGAAGAGGAAGAAGAAGGAAGTTATGATCTAGATGAATTGATCAAACAAGTAGAAGATTGTCAAGAGAAGGCTGAATCCACAAAATTAGTCACTCTGGGAAAGGGAGTTGAGAAAGAAACTAGCAAGGATAATGATAAGCAAGAAGAAGAGAAGGAAACTATTTTGTATGATGAGGAAGAATCCTTTGAGAAGAATTTTCTTAAGGAAGGAGCAGAAAAGGAGAAAATAGATGAAGACCAGATTGTGCAACTATCAGAAAGTGAGGAAGAGTCCCTAGATGATCAACCCATTCCGAAATCAGACAAAGGTAAGCAAGTGCTTATGGATACACCAATAAAAGACATCATCAAGAAAAAATAATTTGGTGGTTCTTCTAAAAGGAAGTTGGTTCATGTTGAGGAATAGAAATCTCCAAGCAATTTATCTGATTCAGAGTCATCAGCACATGGTCATGATTTTGTGGTTAAATCTCTGAAGAAGTTGGTGGACACCATTTCGATATTTCCCACTATAGATTTCAGATGCCAGATGATGCAGCATAGCTTGAATCAGAAGTCAGAATCCTTATCCATGGTGATGGATAAGTGTATAAAGATTGAGGCCGAACATGAAATTTTTCTTATTAATTATGATTTACACAGGAAGTCATGCAGCAAAATCACTTTTTGGTCTAATAAATTTGAAGAAGACATGGCTGACTATGATAATTTTCAGAATGAAGTAAAAGAGGCTTTTGACACCGAGGATAGCAAGATTAAGAATCTTCAGGATTAGCTGATAATTGAGCAAACTTATCAGAGTAAACAAGTGAAGTAACTGAATGATAAGGACAACTCTCTTGCTTAAAATTTTATAAGGGATAGAGATCTCCGGATTGAGCTTGAGAAAAGAATTTTAAAGCAAGATGGGTTAATGAAGATGCAAGAAGAAGCCATGAAGGCTCAGGAAGAAGCTTTGAAAGCTCAAGATGAAAGGATAAAAGCTTTGGAGAGGCAAGATGAGGAGGATCAAAGAGATTTGAAGAAATTGAAAACCTTTTTGAAGAAGCTGATCCCAAAGGAAAAGGAAGACAAATAAATCCACTCTGATCTTTTGTTGTATTTGTCTTTCCTTGTAAAAAATTTTCTCAACTCTAAAGAAAATTTGGTTGGTCATATCTTGTTATATACTAATGTTTCAGGTACCATATTTTCTTTTCCATTCCCTTAACTTCTTTTTGAAAATCAAAAAGGGGGATAAAGAAAAAGAACTACTCAAAAGGGGAGAAGGAAAAATCTCTAAGTGAAATATCCTTAAAGAAAGGGGGAGTTTCTCATTATGAAGTTTTTCATTCCCATGATAATGAAAACTCCACTCCAGAAATTCAGAATGCAATCCTTATAGTTTCAATGCCTAAGGGGGAGTTAGTTGTATTCTTAATCATCCATGAACAAAGGGAGATAAGTTTTAGTTTCAAAGTCAAATGAAATTTTTCAAAGTCCTATATTCTTTTTCGTAAGGATTTTTTTGCTTTCCAAAAAGGGGGAGATTGTTGAGTCAATAAGTTTTTCCTTATGAATTTTCCATTCCTTCTTGTTTTGAAAATCACAAACACCTTATTCTTAAGAAAATCTATATTTTACTTCTATAAGGAAAATTTCCTTTCTTAAAGAAATTTACCCTAACCTAGATTTCCTTATACATAGCAATATTTTTATTAAGTATAAAATTCGGATTCATACCCAAAACCTCAAAATCATATAATGCTAAGGTATAAAGCATTCTGTTTTAGGATCCGAATTCTGGATACGAACTCTAATAAAGTTCCACTCCGAATTCTGGATACGAACTCTAATAAAGTTCCACTCCGAATTCTGGACTCCGAACTTTTATTAGTTCGACTCCGAACTTTTATTAGTTAGACTCCGAACTTTTATTAGTTCGACTCTGATCTTTTATGAGTTCGACTCTGGACTTTTAACTAGTTTGACTCCGATATTTTATTAGTTCGACTCTGAAATTTTACTAGTTCGACTCCGAACTTTTATAAGTTCAACTCCAAACTTTTATAAGTTCAACTCTGAACTCTTATAAGTTCGACTCCGAACTTTTATAAGTTTGACTCCAAAATTCTATGAGTTCGACTACAAACTTCTATGAGTTCGACTTGAAACTTCTAAAAGCTCGACTCCGAACTATATAAGTTCAGATTCTGAATCTTGATAAAACCAGACTCCGAATTTCCTTAGAAATTTAGACTCCGGGTTTCTATAGAATTCAGGTTCTGAATTCCTATAAAATAGAATCTGGATATCTTTCTATTATAGACTCTGAATTCCATTGTGGTTAGACTCCGAACTTTTATTTACTTACATTCCGAACTTTATTTTTTCTTATGCTTACACTTGTTTCATTATAAAATGATGTCGTGCTTTCAGTTACACATGTTTTGTTATAAAACGATGTTGTCCATTCTGTTTCTAACTAACCGTTGGTTTAGTGACACGTGTACAGGTCCCTCTGAAATTTAAGGAAAATATGACCGTTGGAGGAGGGAGCAGAATGTTCCAACCGAGCCTATAAATAGGAGCTCATTTGAAAGATCTCAACAACAAGTTGGTCACTCTAGAGACCACACGCTGTTAAGGTGATTTCTAGAGAGAGAAGCTTTTCATGCTTTGTGTGTAGTGAACTGCTTGTTCATATTTCTTCGTGCGACTCCGAATGTTGGTAATTACATTCAAGCGCTTCCAAGGATAGGAATATAGAGGTGCCGACTTCCTTGAAGTTCGAGGGATACCTTGCTGAGGAAGACAGAGGTTCCAACTACCTTGAAGTTGAGGGCTTGCGGGGATAGCAAGATAGAGACTCCGATCTTTGTATCGAGGGCTTACCCTGGTGTGGGTAAGACATACTTGCTTGAAAGTATAAATCAAGGGACCTTTATCCTAGGTTTTTTTATACCCTTCTCTTTGGGTTAAAATATTTATATCTTGTTACTTGTAGTTTTACTACTAATTTTTCCGCTGCTTTGTGTATTGTAAGGAAAATATAACTCTCTTATATTTCCTTACACTTGTACTCTGATTCATTTAGATTCTATACACTTTAAGGTAGTATCTCATATTGTAAACTTTAGTTAAGTTTCAATTTCTGGATCCATATTTCTGAAACCTGTTTTTCGGAATCACTTTCCATATTTAAGCAAGTGCATAGAACTAGAAGTTTGTAACTTCATAATTTGAACCAATCTTTTAATTGGTGTTAGAGGTGTTGTGAATTTTCTTATTTTAACTTTGTTAAACTTAGATCTTTCCTTGTTTAAGGAAATTTTTAAAGTGTACAATTCACCCCCCCCCCCCTCTTGTATATTGAGTATCTACATATTTATTTCGATCCTACAGGACGTGCATGAGAATCTAGAGGATAATGAAGAAAATAAAAGAAAAGAAAGAAAATAAGAAAAATAAAAGGAAAAAAAGGAAAAGAAAAGGGTGCCCTATTCAGCCCCGACACCCAACAAGAGTTTATGCCCCGCCTAGGAAAAACTCCCCATTCTAGACTCAACAGTGAAGATAGAATCTCAATATGACGCTCCATTCAAAATATAAGGCCAAATGAACATGAATGAATATATTAATATTTAATTTATTAAATATTAATTATTAATTATTATGCTAAAATTTGAATACCTCTGATTTCCACCAAACTCATTTCCTAGGGTAAACACCATGTTCTGGGACCAACGGAGTGGTCAAAAAAAATATATGTGATTGTATTCTTGGGTAAAAATACTATTTTACCTCTTATAGGCATCTAAAAGAAAAAAATTAAATTTTTGATCAAAAATATAGTCCGAAAAAACATAGGTCCTTATAATCTCTCCACCATAAACCTTCTTATCCCTAAAGAAGCCTGGTGGTCAGACTAGAAGTCATGCTCTCAACCCGATCATCTGCTCAATCAAACTATCTGGATTTTACGATGATTAGTCTCATATCATCAAAAAATCTCTCCTATACAGAATACATTTAACTACGACCGATCTCGTACTCTCCACATAGGAATACCCTTATCGTCATCTCAAAATTGGCTCTGAGCTCAACAGCCCATGAAAATTTCAAATCTCAACTGAAAATGAGGGTCACCAACCTCAAATGGACAAAGGTAAAATCCCAACCATATGGATTACCTTACACCGCTCCTTGAGCACAACCTCAACAGGTTTCCTTCTTCAAATAGGGAATAATGTTTAAAATAAAATAAGTTCGGTGTAGGGATGACACTCTCTCAGCATACTCAAGACGATGTCAAAATAGAGCATGATCATATCTAACTAGGAGTACACTAAGATTCCATAAAAGGGCATGTATAGCTCCCTTCGAGCCATGCTCACCATCCTTTCGATACTTAACTAGGATTCAACAATGATTCAACCATGATTCAACCGTATTATGATACTCCATTCAAACTCGATGTTTCCTCTAAAATAGAGGGACTTTAGTTATTTAACCATAACTCCTAGGAAACAAAGCCCATAGAAAGCCTTGAAAACATTGTTACTTGCATCACAACTGACCAATCACTGATTTACAATTTAATGGTACTACACACAATCAGTGTGTACCTTTATCACTCGACTCATACTCTAGTGAGTCTTCAAGTCTAAGATGACTGTGCTACATGGAACATCGGTATCATTAAGCTAGAATATCCCTTCAAACTCTTCTTCAAAAATGGGCATCTCACCAATTCTATGATCTATTCCATGAATTCCCATCACCCAGCATCATTCCAGTCACAAGTGTCTACCCACACTCTTACCACATTGGCAATAGCAGAAACATTGGTCGACCGGGCTAGGCACCCGAACAGTCCTGCCCTTCGAAGCTAGTCTTGATACCAAGCACCCTAGGTTCTTGTCAAAAGATGAAGGCATAAACATACCTAAAACACAATACTCGAGCACCTACCATGTCTCGATATCAAAACAAGCGTACAACTAAGATCACTTCCTAAAAATGCATCTGAAAACACAGTCCAACCTCTCTCACACAGGTTGTCCTCAAACAAAAAAAATGTTTACCTACAAGGTTCTAAGTCAAACTAAGGGCTTCTTGGTCTCCCACCTGGCCCTATAGAAAAAGTCTCATAACTGGGTCACAAGGTCTAACCACCTAGACCAAAAGATCAAACCTCTCTAAAGAAGGTAAATATCACAACAACCTACAAGGGTCAAAAATGACAGCATGAACTATAAGGGTCTAATCCTCTCCAAGAATCCTCATAAGGAACTTATCCCTAGAATTCATAATACCAACACAGAAGAGAGATTGAACTGATACTCATAATGAATATTTATACAGTAATACCCCCTCTAGGTCTAGTTCATGAGAAAAGTTCTGGTAACTATAGGCATCATACTCAATGATCTAACTAGATAACCATGACCTGAGAAACAAAACCCTACAAGGGGTTCATAAAAATGGCATCACATTCCATAACAACCTACTAGGGTTATTGCACCTACCATGCACGAGGACTGAGTCATCAACCTCACACCAAATGCCTCAATGTAGATCAACATAACCTACCATCAGAATGAAATGTGTGTGTGTGTGTGTTTGTATTTAGGTCCAATTAAATAGACCTTACTTGTCAATAAAGACACACATTAGCGGGCCTATATGACTTGAATCTTACGTGCAAAATATGATGCATGATATGCGTATTTCCTTTATCATATAAGAGTCAAAATTCATCTATGGCCTCTTGCTAATGGGCCAAGATCCAGAGATCCATAGTAAATCATAACATCCACAAAACATGTGTGTCACTGAAGGAAAAAATCATATACAACTGTAACACCGCAGATCAGAACAACAATCCCATACCCCTGGAAACCAGGACTTCTCACCGGAACAAGTGTTCTTGAATCACCATTCTGATATCCATCACAAGTTCTAACACATTCCTAATACTCATATCTACTATATCCCAAATAGTAAATATCAGGAAAATAAAATCTCTGATACCACTTTGTAATGTCTCGAATTGGATTACACTAAAATGGTGCTTTGATCTGGATGGTTATGAGGCCTCAGGCATGCCTCTCAGTGCACTAGAGGATGCCAACAAGCAGTGAGGGCCTATAGTGTGATAGTGGGGAGACTATGCCCTCATATTAGAGTAAGAAAACAGAAAAAAAAAATAGTTAAGTATCATACAAAATAGTAAATAAATAGAGTGCGAAAACAATGAATATACTGAAATAGAACATGTTGTAATAATAAATGAAATGTTATAAAATCCTGAACAACTATGTCATACATATAATACTAGTCACCCACCGGGCTGACCATACAGATACAGGAGTATAAAAGAAACTAAAATAAAAGTATATGGCTCTACGACTAACTCCAAGACAAACCACATACCCGATCTCCAGACACTTTTGAACTACACCAGATTGATCAAAAGAACCCACACTGGCATATCCGCTTGAACATGAAACTTTGGGCCTTATCCCTATCCATTATGCAATTGTTCTCAATATGAAAATATGGCATAAGGTCTACATGTACACCAAGGTTCACATGCAGGGGTGAGAAATAATATCAGTAGGCCACCCCAAATATGAACCTATAAAACATGCTACCATAAGTGTATGCAAAAGTAGTATACCCAGCCTATCTGAGAATCAACTGAAAAGATAAGTGAAGCCAATAACATGAAACCACAGTTGAACCCCAAGTCTGTGATCTCGGTCAACTGGGCAAGTGTCACCATGGATTTCCATGTCTATATACATATAAATTTATAGTCTCATAACTATATATATATATATATATATTCATGAGTAAGGTGAAATAAATAACATAAAACTCATCAGCAGTTGATCCTTGGGTCCATAATCCCGATCGCCTGGACATCCTGTGCAAGGTCATTGAGCTAGACGTCGTGCCACTCAAGTCGTGTATAATTAACATGATCTTTGGTTTTGTAATCTGATAAAACACTATTTTATTGAATATTTTATTGATAATAAATGATATAATTTCCTCACATTGTGTTAAATATGTTTAATTAGAAAGTATTTGGGATTAGATCATTCATTTGAATATTTGATCAAAATTCCAATTTTACCCTTTATAGTTCACTGTAGTATTTCAAAGCTAAATATTTTTATATTTATTATTTGAATTTTAAATTTTGTAAAAGTGTGTATGACATAATTATCTACAACTTTTATTCAGGACACTAAAGCTAAAGAGTGAATTTGGTTGTTGAAACTGGGCCATGAAGTCAAAGTTGGGCTGGACTCGCCAAAATGGAGAAGCTTCTGTATTTCAGCCATAACTCCTTCATCTGGGCCTAGATTAAGCCCAAATTTTTGGAGGAGATATATGACCCATATAATCAAATATTATACATCTGGAAAACCATCCAATTCACGCGTTTTGGTGGTCAAATAGGTGGTGCAGTTTTCATTAAAATATTTGGCCGAATTTCCACATTCACACTTGAAACCACTTGTAACCTCTCCTCCCCTCCCCTCTGTAAATTATATTTTTTCTCATTTGGATGGGTTGGGACGTGATTTGAGAAGTTGAGGTCATAGGAGAAGTGGATCCACTCCAATTCTCCAACCATTTCAATAAGGGTATCTCTTGAAGCAAGGATCCCTTCGACGAAGCCTTCTTCTTCTCCTTCATGTTGTAATGATTTTGTTTGTGTAATAAACTTCTTTGTTCTTCTTTTATTTCTTCTATTTTATTCTGTTTTGTTTAAATTTATTATTCTATTAATCTTCCTATTTGGTCTGGAATTCTTGAGTAGAAGCGTTATTGGGTTATACCCATTATAAACCTTTGCACATGCAAAACGCTTCTACGATGATTACGCCACCCATGGAAGAGTGGTCTTTTAGTAATCGATCTATATTCTACCCTCTTCATTTAATTATTTTAAATCAATGAGCTACTGTAATTCACATAATATGATCCATGAATTGTGTTTTTAAATTACAAGAAACTAAGCAAGCAATTGAACAATTAACACAAAAACACGCGAGGTCGGAATTTTGTGTAAATTGTGAGAGCGTAATCTTAATCGGTAATACAAGACCACACGAGATAAATTTGTAGAGTTCAAATATAATCCCTAAACACAATTCATCCTAATTTCTAGAATGGATATGTGCTCTAATTAACCACTGACCATAAGCTATCCTTAGAACAACAATCAAAGCAGGGTGTTGCGATTGCGTATTCCGAAGCTAGCCTAGGGTTTAAGTAATTTCATCTTTGTGGTTAAGTTAACTCTCGTAGGGTTCGAGGGATAAAAAATTAGGGGATCATAATTAAGTGGATATTTATTTAAATGGTAATGATTAATAAGTGAATGAATAGGTAGAGTTAGATCGATTACGCCTTTTAAAATAGATTTCTAAAAAAACATCTTCTTGTTGTGTCATTTTAATCAAAATTCATTTCAAAACTAAAAACAAAAAAAAATATACAATCTTCTTCCAGCAAACTTCTTCTAGATTCATAAACTATAAAAAAAAAACCAATCCTTTAAAGTAGTGTTTTTATTTTATTCTCTTTTATTTTATTTTTAGAATACCTTTAATAAGTTGTTAAATTCACTTCCTCCTTTGAGAGACGACCTTGGTCAGCCACTCTGCTGCACCTAAGTACCCCAAAATCACATTAATCATTTGAGGGCGCCCATGACAGCACTCTTTCAAATTGGCGTCGTTGCCGGAGAGGCAAGTAATTATTTCAACCAATTAGAGGTATTTATTTTATTTTACATTTTATTCTCTTCCTCTCTTATTTCTTCCTTCTTTACCCAATCTGATTTTTCTTCTTCTTCTTTTATTTTCTTCTACTTATTTTTGGACCATCAACTCAAACTTCTCATTTTTATTTTACTATGGTCCACTTTCTTTCTTTTCATTTTTATTTGATTTGTGACACGAACTAATCCCGAAGATCTCTTAGATCTTGACCCTGAGATTAAACGCAGCCTTAGGGCATGAATCAGACATTCTCAATCTACAGGAAGTTTCAATATTCAACCAGTTGGTGAATTCCTCTCTTCTGGAAACATAGAAATTGGAAGCAATTCAAATTCAAACATAAAATAGGAACCAATGGCTGGAAATAATGGAAATGAACTTAATATAACCATTCAAGAATTGGCTGCACCTGATATTAACTATCAACCAAATTGTATTGCATACCCAAATCTCGAATCGGACTTTGAACTAAAATATGGGTTAATTCACTTACTTCCAAAGTTTCATGGCCTCTCTGGTGAGGATCCAAATAAACATTTTAAATAATTTAATGTGGTTTGCTCAACCTTAAAACCAAGAAATGTTTCTGAAGATTAAATCAAATTAAGAGCATTCCCATTCTCACTTGATGGAGCTGCAAAGGATGGGATGTACTATTTACAACCTGAAGATGTAACATGTTGGAACGATTTAAAATGTCTTTTCTTGCAGAGATTTTTTCTAGCATCAGGGACCACTTCCATTCGTAAGGAGATCTCGGGGATCAAGCAAGCACAAGGGGAGTCAATGTATGAGTATTGGGAGAGATTCAAGAAGTTGTGCGCAAGCTGTCCGCATCACCAAATCAGTGAGCAACTCCTCATCCAATAATTCTACGAAGGACTCACACCTATGGAGAGAATCATGGTAGATGCTGCGGCTGGAGGAGCATTGGTGGACAATACACTAGTATCTACACGTGCGTTGATCAACAAGATGGCCCAAAACTCCCAACAATTTGGTGATAGAGGTACACCACATATCAGGGGAGTACATCAGGTAAGTCCTTCTTATCTTGAGAGTCATTTGATTGATACCAAGTTAGAAGAATTGAAAACTATGGTGAGGCAAATTGCTTTGGCACAAAAGACATACCTACCCCCTCCTTCAAGGCCTTGTGGCATTTGCACTGAGACAAGCCACCCAACTGACTGTTGCCCACAACTACAAGAGACAGAGGATTGCGCAGCAGTATTCCCAGGGAGACCATTTCAGCAACAACAACAACCATATCCCCAAAAGAATTTTGATTCATTTTCTCCAACATACAACCAAGGGTGGAAAGATCAACCGGACATGAGGTATGGATCTGGACAATAACAAAGGCCCCCTTTTCAACCAAACTTCCAGTAGCCTCCACCTTACCAACAGGTTTTCCAACAACCCCAAAGGAGATTTGAAGCTCAAACATCAACAAGTCAGCAACAAGGGAATCCTCCACCAAAGGTAGATTCTAATACTGATGATCTTTTGAAGCAAATTGTTTTTAATCAATAGAATGATTTGAAGAGTCAAAGTTCGGAGCTGAGGGAGTTGAAGACTCAAATGAGCCAGATTGCCACCACCCTCCATGAACTTGTGATTAAGAATTCTGGAAATCTACCTTCCCAACCCACTCCAAATCCAAAGGGGAATGTTAGTGCCATCACATTGAGAAGTGGGAAGCAAATGAACGATACATATGGACCTACCATTCCACCGGGATTCACCTCTACTCCAGAGAAGCCGCATTCCATACCAACTGATGAGAAATCCAAGGAGAAAGATAAAGGTAAGAAAAAGATTGATGATGTTCCTCCTAAACCCCTTCCTTTTCCAAACAGGGTTGTTCAAACCAAGAAGATGGCTGAAGAAGTAATGAAAAAGGAGGTTTTGGACACATTCAAGCGTGTAGAGATCAACATTCCTCTACTTGCAGCCATTAAGCAAATCCCAAGGTATGCCAAATTCTTAAAAGAACTTTTCACCAATCAAAGAGGGCTCAAGGGTAATGAGAGGATCAACCTTGGAAGGAATGTCTTGGCACTCATTACACCAACTCTAGCAATGCCAACAAAGTTCAAGGACCCCAGGACATTCACCATCCCATGTACCATAGGGGATTTTCACTTTTCTGGTGCACTTTGTGATTTAGGTGCTTCCATAAATGTGATGCCTCACTCTGTATTCTCTTCCTTGCAGGTTGGTGAGTTGAAGCCAACAAGAGTAGTGGTGAAATTGGTGAATAGAGCTACGGCATATCCAGCGGGAGTCCTTGAGGATGTACTTGTCTGGGTAAGAGACATGATCTTTCCAGCAGACTTCTATGTTCTTAACATGGAGGATGATCAGGTAAGTTCTCATGCCCCCATTATCTTAGGTAGGCCCTTCCTCAAAACTGCAAAAACTATCATAAATGTCAATGAGGGTACACTTTCCATGCAATTTGGAGATGAAGTTGTGATATTTAATGTTATGGATTCCATGAAGTACCCCTCAGAGGACCATTCTGCTTTTGTTATCTCCCATTTTGAACCACCAAGTAAAAAAACCATGGAATTGGATTGTCCTATGCTTAGGGAGATTATGAGTATTGGTTATATTTTGATGTCTAAGAGTACTTCTACACCCATTTTTAAGGAACAAGACTCTCTAAGATTTGATTTTGAAATGGAATCATATTCTGATTTTGATCATGTGAACTCTGATTATGACATGGCTATTGAGTATGCTGATGGATTTGGTGCTTTATTATCTGATTGTGATGATTTTTATTCTGATACTGATGTTCATTGTGTAGATATGTCTGTTGCATCAATTTCTCTATCCATACATCACCCCCCTACATTGGAACTCAAGCCTTTTCCCCCAAATCTTAAATATGCATACTTGCTGAGTGGTGATATATTACCTATTATCATTTCTAACAATATCTCTTTTGAACGTGAAGAAAAACTTTTGAATCTATTGAGAGATAACATTAGGTAAATTGGTTGGAAATTGGCTGACATATCAGGTATTAGCCCCTCCATTTTCATGCATAGGATTCTCTTGGAGTATGGGGCTAAACCGGTGAGGCAACCACAAAGGAGACTCAATCCAACACTTTTGGAAGTTGTTAAAAAAGAAGTTGCAAAATTGATCGAGGCAGGTATAATCTATCCTATTTCAGATTCTCAGTGGGTAAGTCCAATTCAGGTTGTGCCTAAGAAAACTGGTTTCACTGTTGTTAAAAATGAGAAAGATGAGTTAGTTCCAATGAGGGTACAAAACAATTGGCGTGTGTGTATTGATTATAGGAAACTAAATCATTCCATGCGCAAGGACCATTTCCCCCTCCCGTTTATTGATCAGATGCTTGAGAGACTAGATGGGAAGACACACTATTGTTTCTTGGATGGATTTTCTGGATATTTTCAGGTTCCTATAGCTCCATAGGATCAGGAGAAGACTACATTCACCTGTCCCTTTGGCACATTTTCCTACCGGAGGATGCCATTTGGACTTTGCAACGCCCCAGGTACCTTCCAGAGATGCATGGTGAGTATTTTTCTGATTTTATTGAGACCTTCATGGAGGTATTTATGGATGATTTTACTGTTTATGGATCCTCATTTGATGAATGTCTCTCTAGTTTGGGTGATGTGTTGCATCATTGTATTGAGAATAATCTGGTCTTAAATTTTGAAAAATGTCATTTCATGGTCGAAAAGGGAATTGTCTTAGGTCATATAGTCTCACAACGTGGCATTGAAGTTGATAAATCTAAGGTAGACATTATTTCATCCCTTCCATATCCTACATGTGTGCGTGATGTTCGATCATTCCTTGGACATGCTGGATTTTATCGACGCTTCATCAGAGATTTTAGTAAGATCGCTCTACCCTTATCTTGATTACTTTAAAAAGATATTGACTTCAATTTTGATGATTCATGCAGGGTATCATTTGATGAGATCAAGAAGTGTCTGTCCACTCCACCGATCATACAGCCCCTACGGTGGGACCTTCCTTTTGAGCTTATGTGTGACGCCTCCAACTTCACGGTTGGAGCTGTCTTATCTTAGAGGGTGGAGGGACGTTCACATGTGATCGCCTATATATCGAGGACACTGGATTTAGCCTAATAAAACTACACTACCACGGAAAAGGAGTTTCTTGCAGTCATATTTGCTTTAGATAAATTCCGTTCATATTTATTGGGCTCTAAAGTAATTGTTTTTTCTGACCATGCAGCTTTGAGGTACCTCCTAAAGAAGCCAGATGCAAAGCCCAGGCTGATTCGATGGATGCTCCTTCTTCAGGAATTTGATATTGAGATAAAGTACAAGAAGGGTTCAGAGAATTTGGTGGCAGACCGCATGAGTAGGCTTACTCACACACTAGAGGATGACACCTTGGACCAGGTACCACTTTGGGACACTTTCCCTGATGAGCATCTTTATTCCATCTCAGGTACGCATCCTTGGTATGCAGATTTATTTAACTACATTGTTGCCTATGAAATCCATGCAAATTTAAAGAATCATCAAGTCCAAAAATTAAAAAGTGAGTCTAGGTTTTATGTGTGGGATGATCCTTACCTCTGGCGCATGTGTAGTGACCAAGTAATTAGGAGGTGTGTTCCTGATCATGAGTTTGAGTCTGTTTTGCATTTCTGTCATACACTTGCTTGTGGTGGACACTTTGGACCCCAATGGATAGCTAGGAAGGTTTTGGACTCTGGATTATATTGGCCTATCTTGTTCCATGATGCCCATGTGTTTTGTAAGTCATGCTCTCATTGCCAACACACTGGGAATATTTCTAGGAGACATGAGATTCCCCAACAACCCATATTATTCTGTGATATTTTTGATGTATGGGGAATCGACTTTATGGGTCCTTTTCCTATTTCATTTGTATTTTTGTATATTTTGGTTTCTGTTGATTATGTGAGTAAATGGGTGGAGGCTAAGGCCACTAGGACTGATGATTCTAATGTTGTTGTGGACTTTGTCAAAGCACATATTTTTTGTAGGTTTGGAGTACCAAAGGCCATCATCACTGACCAAGGGACACACTTTTGCAATAGTAATTTTTCTTCCCTCCTTCTAAAGTATGGGGTGACACACAAAACATCAACACCATACCACCCCCAAACAAATGGTCGGGTTGAGGTTTCAAATCGTGAGTTGAAACAAATATTGGAGAAAACCGTGCAGCCAAATAGGAAGGATTGTAGCAAGCACTTGGATGATGCATTGTGGGCTTATAGGATAGAATACAAGACACCCATTGGTATGTCCCCATTTCGGATTGTTTTTGGGAAAGCTTGTCATCTCCCAGTGGAAGTCGAGCATCGGGCATATTGGGCTATAAAGAAATGCAACATGGAATTCACCCAAGCTGGAATTCAAAGGAAGTTGCAAATTCAAGAGCTTGAGGAGATTCGACTGTCATCATATGAGAACTCAAGGCTCTACATGGAAAGATAAAAATCAACTCATAACAAAATGATCCAACAAAAGGATTTTCATGTTGGATAGAAAGTCCTTCTCTACAGTTCACGAATGAAGCTGATGTCTTGTAAGTTGTGTTCCAGATGGTTAGGTCCTTATATTGTATCTAATATTTTTCCTTATGGTGTAGTGTAGATCACACAAGAGGACACTAGAAGGAGCTTTACAGTCAATGGGAAACATTTGAAGAGATACATTGAGGGACTTCCTACTAATGCAGTGGATTTTATCACACTGCATGACCCCATCATCACTTGATCACGTCAGGCTATTCCTAACCCTTTCACTTTTATATTATTTGTCATATTTAAAAATTCTGCATTTCATGTGCATATATCATCTCATGGGTTCACATTGAGGACAATGCAATATTTTAAGTGTGGGGGAGGGAACCTTTTAGTTTAGTAATTTCAATTGTTTTCCTGTTAAAAAAACCAAAAAAAATTGTGTGTTTTTCAAATTTTGTGTGTTTATTTTACAATTTTCTGTGTTTTTTTTTTTTGAAACTTTTGAGCTGAAATGATTCTCATCGCCATTTTTAAATCCATATCAATGAGTGAAATAATTTATCCCAATAAACTAAGCTTAAATGAATGCTGAATGACTTTGTTTCAAGTTCAAATATTTAGTAATTTCATGAAAAGTACGCTGAATTTTGAATCTCATGCCACATCTCACTGTCTTTATATTTGAAATCACTTTCCTGTGAGGATTCTAAACCATTATTTTCATATTATTTACATTCACCTCACTTCTTGAGAGAACCAAAACATGATTGATTTAACCAGAATTTGATTTATTTCTGTCAAAACTTGAGGGTTTGAGGTACTTATGTTTAAATGATTGAGGAATTTTTTTGGTATTAAAGCCCCTATTTCAAAGAATCCTTTTTTATAATGGCCTACCTTTAATATTTAATCCTTTTAGCCCTTATAATCCATGCACATCCTGTTAGTTTAGCCACATTACAAGACAATTTTCCCTATCCAACCAACTCTTGAAGTGAAATTGCATAATCTAGTTGAGCTTAAGTGTGGGGGAATCTATCTTGTGTTGTGCCACCACATTCTGTTATACTTTGGGTGGAAAATTAATTTCTGAAGAGATTTGTTTTCTACTGAAGAAAGTCATTATATTGAAAGTTGTGCCTATCTAGAGCTTTCATGACAAGTGAACCTGTTCCTTTTCTGGAGCTTCTAATTGAGGTAGAAAGTTGTGCCCATCTGGAGCTTTCAAGAAAATCATGTTTGAGAAGATTGAAATTTTTTATGCTGAAATGATGAATGGTGTAAACCTTTCATGAGTTTTCATGATGATGGAGCTTAATTGATACTATGGGTATTGAGGAGAAGACCATATTTAAGTGAAAATTATATTAATGCAATTTTGCTTCAAAAAGAGTCAAGCCCTCCTCATTTAGCCTCAGAATTTTTCACATCTAAATCCTACCAACCGAAAGCCACAGAAAAACCCTAAAAAGTCCTCATGATAAACATATGTCCTTGACTCACATCGGGTAGCGATATAGGAATTTATCAAGCCTATGGTGACCCTTGTATGAGTTTGGATGAGAAAGACATTGCAAAAAAATTGACATTTGTGTGATAAGAGAAAATTCAAGCGAGGTAAGTGTTTTGTGCATGGGAGGATAAATAAAGTGGAAATATATTGAATGATATAAATTAAGAACTTTAAATAATGGTTTTTTATGAGGCATGATATCTTTTGTTTCTTGGTGTGTAATTGTTTGATCTCAAGGATATGTGTTTTAAAATTGGTTTTGATTTGATATTGATGTTTACTTGATATGAGGTTTTGCTCAGGAGTGCAAAAGGGTAAGTGTGGGGGAGTTGATAAAACACTATTTTATTGAATATTTTATTGATAATAAATGATATAATTTCCTCAAATTGTGTTAAATATGTTTAATTAGAAAGTATTTGGGATTAGATCATTCATTTGAATATTTGATGAAAATTCCAGTTTTACCCTTTATAGTTCACTGTAGTATTTCGAAGATAAATATTATAATATTTATTATTTGAATTTTAAATTTTGTAACAGTGTTATTGACATAATTATCTACAACTTTTATTCATGACACTAAAGCTAAATAGTACATTTGGTTGTTTAAAATGGGTCATGAAGTCAAAGTTGGGCTAGACTCTCCAGAATGGAAAAGCTTCTGTATTTAGGCTATAAATCCTTCATATGGGCCTGGATTAAGCCCAAATTTTTGTAGGAGATAGAAGACCCATATTCACACATATTATACTTCTGGAAAGCCGTCCAATTCACGCGTTTTGGTGGTCAAATGGGAGGTGAAATTTTCATTAAAATATTTGGCCGAATTTCCACATTCACACTTGAAACCACTTGTAACCTCTCCTCCCCTACCCTCTATAAATTAGAGTTTTTCTCATTTGGAGGGGTTGGGACGTGATTGGGTAAGTTTAGGGCATAGTATAAGTGGATCCACTCCAATTATCCAACCATTTCAATAAGGGTAGCTCTTGAAGCAAGGATCCCTTCGACGAAGCCTTCTTCTTCTCCTTCATGTTGTAATGATTTTGTTTGTGTAATAAACTTCTTTGTTCTTCTTTTATTTCTTATCTTTTCTTATGTTTTTTTTAAATTTCTTCTTCTCTTAATCTTCCTCTTTGGTCTTTAATTCTTTATTAGAAGCGTTATTGGGTTATACCCATTATAAACCTTTGCACATGCAAAACGCTTCTACGATGATTACGCCACCCATGGAAGAGTGGTCTTTTAGTAATAGATCTATCTTCTACCCTCTTCATTTAATTATTTTAAATCAATGAGATACTATAATTCACATAATATGATCCATGAATTGTGTTTTTAAATTACAAGAAACTAAGCAAGCAATTGAACAATTAACACAAAAACACGCGAGGTCGGGATTTTGTGTAAATTGTGAGAGCGTAATCTTAATCGGTAATACAAGACCACACGAGATAAATTTGTAGAGTTCAAATATAATCCCTAAACACAATTCATCCTAATTTCTAGAATGGATATGTGCTCTAATTAACCGCTGACCATAAGCTATCCTTAGAACAACAATCAAAGTAGGTTGTTGCGATTGCGTGTTCCGAAGCTAGCCTAGGGTTTAAGTAATTTCATCTTTGTGGTTAAGTTAACTCTCATAGGGTTCGAGGGATAAAAAATTAGGGGATCATAATTAAGTGGATATTGATTTAAATTATAATGATTAATAAGTTAATGAATAGGTAGAGTTAGATCGATTACGCCTTTTAAAATAGATTTCTAAAAAAACATCTTCTTGTTGTGTCATTTTAATCGAAATTCATTTCAAAACTAAAAACAAAAAAAATATACAATCTTCTTACAGAAAACTTCTTCTAGATTCATAAACTATAAAAAAAACCCAATCCTTTAAAGTAGTGTTTTTATTTTATTCTATTTTATTTTATTTTTAGAATACCTTTAATAAGTTGTTAAATTCACTTCCTCCTTTGAGAGACGACCTTGGTCAGCCACTCTGCTGCACCTAAGTACCCCAAAATCACATTAATCATTTGAGGGCACCCACGACAGCGCTCTTTCATAATCCCAATAGACATGTACCTGCTTTTTCCAACACTATAAATCTCTCTGAGCAAGCTACATCACCACAGGGGGGGTACTCGTCCTACACTTGAGTTCACTCATACTCGCCTCCAATCACTAAAATCACAGATTCCAGGGAAGTGAAAATGAACATGCTGTCAATGGTCACTGAGATGGAAATAATTTTTCTCAAGCCATGTAAATACAATACAATGTTTGATCCCTAGGACCCAGTCCGTAGGTAGTCACGACATTCAAAACTCAGATAATCCCTAAGGTTCTAACCCTTAGGCGACCTGCAAGGAGAACTCATAGGTGAGACATCATAACCACCCCTAGAGTTTCTAATAAGGGAGAGAGAAATCATCCCTTTCATATAGAAGAGCGTAATCATTTCGAGTATCCAATGATGTGAGACACCATGCTCAACACCGCGGTCAAGTAACTGGTTCGGGTGAGCGTAATCATCCCTATCATAGGCCACATGTTGAGGAGAGCGTAATCGTCCTCTATAAACCACAAGTCAAGGAGAGTGTAATAATCCTCATTATATATCAAAAAGAGAAGAGTGAAATCATCCTCATCACTCGAGAGAGCAGAATCATCCATGAGTCTCATTACTAGGGACGTCATGCCCGTATATCATAGTATTAGGCTCAACAGTTGGATTCTAGGAAACACCTCTTGATATACTGACAATATAATAATAAAATATACATGCTCAATATCCAAATCCCATATAGTGCCTCTGTGAATATACATAACATATGAAAATATCATGGATCAGAAGCCATATCCTAGGAAAGCACATCTGGGCATCCCAAAGAGAACGAAAGACACCTCACGTTAGGCTCAACAGCCACCAACCAAAAATCACTTCTAGTAATCATTGTTGTATCAGCATTAAACAAGTGAAAGTATAAACAAAATAGTGAGAGTAGACAAATTCCTAAACCCAACACTACTATCATAGTCCCATGGGATTACAAGTTCAGCATGGGTTCTAAGATGACATATGCTACCATCTCTACCCAAGCCTAATGTGATAACTCATGGTCAGTCAAACATCGGGGTAGATGATAGGTCCCTCAAGTCAAACATAAGAGAGGAATCCTAATCGAGATCCTTAGTAGAAAATTTAAGGAGTAATCCTACACAGGATACTCAAGGTCCATGCATAAGTGAAAGCATTCTACTAGGGATCCTTAGATGTAAAGATAAATGAGGAATCCTACATGGGATCCTCTAAGAAAATTCAACAGAGACATCCTACTTGGGGCCCTCATATGGTACATAGAAAATTGGGCATCATGCATAGGACACTCATAACATGGTACAAAAGAAAAAAGGTATCCTACATGGGATCCTCAGAACATCATACAAGTATAGGGTTCCTACAAGGGATTCCCTATGTTAGTTTTTAAAAAAAGGCATCCCTCATGGGATCCTTGCTACATAAATAAGATAGAGGAATCCTACACGGGATCCTCTAGGTCGAAACGTAAGCAAAGGAATCCTACAGTTCATCCTCGAAAACAACTAGTCTCATGGCCTCTTAGGTCAAAAGGGCACATCTCACAAGGGAGATGTCCACAAAGGAAAACTATGAAGGAATCAGCCAAGAGAGGTAGCTCATAGCCCATATCAAATCAGTGTCTCAACTAGGTTGGTTAGAACACCCAAATTATCATTATCATTCAACTCACTCTCAGGAGACGACTGAATTAGATCACTGGAGGAAGAACCTCTTCATTTAGATAGAAGCTTTAAAATCCACATAGAAGTCCTAAAAATGACTCATGGGTCTTACCATTTCGATCTATGTGAAAAGATACTCAGAATGGACTACTCTTAATTCCAACTCTGACTCTTGGGAAAGAAGATACAAAAAACCCTCAAAGGGTAACAAGGGAGGAGTACAGTGTGTGTTACCATGGTACACGACATGTAACCTCAAGACCCCACATGGGTGTATACTTCTGCATGTACTTGGCATGTAAAAGCCCAAGTACACAGTGTGTAAGATGGGTACACGGCGCGTACCATACATGGGGTACTTGTATGTTCCCTTCAAAGGGATTTTCCATGTACTTGGTCTGACCGTGTACTTCTACATAGCATGCGACCCACACAGGGTCTAGCAATGTACTTTACACCTCCATGTACCCCTACACAAGTATCTTGGTCAGGTACTCGGCTACACGATCGAGTCTCAGTACACGGCGTGTACACCCTAGTACATGGTGTGTAATTTGAAAACTCTTTCTTCCCCAAATAGGAAGAACACATGGCATATCTCCCTGAACCACATGTCATGTAGACAGGTTTTCCCAAACGAAAAAAACCCCTCGAATCTCCCTGAAACCTCTATTTTCACCCCAAAAACAGTAGATCGGCCCCCAAGGGGTCCTGAGCAAGCATAATAAGGATTTAAAACTTAAAAACGATCAAACTATGAGGATTTATGGAAAAACTTAAAAACATCCTACTTTGGATGGAATCCACCGAAGCTTCACCCATTTCCACGGTCAACGGTTTGAGCACGATGATCTGGCGCATCTCGAGCTCCATGGGGGTACCTCTCTCTCTCTATCTCTCTCTCTCTCTCTCTCGCTTGCTCGCTCCCCCTCTCTCCCTCCCCCCCTATCTCTCCCTCTCTCTCTCTCTCTCTTGTAGGTTCCGGGTGCAGCGGAAGTGCGTTGGTTGGTGTACCCAACTTTAATTTTAGTGTTAATAATGATCAATCTGAGATCCATCATGATAATAAAACGTTGGATCTTATGAATAGAACGAAGACTAAAAAAGAAAGAGGGGAGTCCTAGAACCATATATAGGATCATCATATGTTGGTTATAATTAATTTAATTAATTGACAAGAATCACCTTGATGGAATTATTTCTTCGTTGATGTTTATGGTCATGATTCGATGTGATCCGTCGTTGCATTGTAGAATCCAAGTGTAGGATTCCTATAGTGGTGATCCACACATTCTCCACATATCTATGGATGTCACCGAAGGGATCTCCAGGTGCTAGCACGGAAGAGCTTTCACTTGCGATGTCCACCTTCGATCGCCTTGATTTGGTGGAGGAGGATTTCTCTCGTAGCTGGAGAGTGTTCTTGGAAGAAAAGAATTCTCTCTTGGATTTAGAGCTTTCTCTAGATTCATTGTGCACAACCAAAAAAATGGCTAGGCTAATGATAATTATATGATTGGGATTTTAATTATATAGAATGATAAAATGAATTAATTACCCGAAAGCATTTATTCATTTCATTTAATTCTTAGTAATATCCCATGTCTAATAATAAAAATTGGTTATTATTACTTGACATGTGCCTAGAGAATTACACATAATATTATTTAATTAAATAAATAATATTATTTCTCATAAATTCCTAGAAAAAAATACATGGCATGTATATTTAATATACACGGCATGTACTTTTGTTTTTCCATTTTTCTTTATTTCCTCCACCACATTTATTAGACCTTAAAAAATGACTATTTATTTCTCAAATAAATATCACTACATTACTCGCTAATAAATATATTATTTCACCTACAATATATTCTCTCGAATAACTAGTGTCGAAATAAATGCATCAGGCATCCTTGAATAATTATTAAACCACAATCAGGAATAATCTTTATTCAACTTGTTAAATTAATATTTAACTAAGATACTTGGACACACTTAGTGTGTGACCCTATAGGCCTCTTTCTTAGTGGCATTAGGCGGAGCCTGCCTAAAGTCCAAGGTTAGCATCTAGCAACACGCCAAGGTACCCATAGAGAAAGAAGTTAATGCCGCAATGACGTGTCACCTACGACGAATGTATATCATATAATATAATACCTTTGTCTCGATATCTCGAATCAAACGGGTTGCATGCTAGTGACATCAACCCATGTGATCGATTATTCTTTCTTTGAATTTCCAGAATTGAACTTTCCCATTCCTCACCATGGACATGAATTTATTTAGGCAATATCAATTCCATCAAAGGGCCTGAGATATATACTTCT
The DNA here is from genome assembly GCA_963277665.1 of Viscum album. Classification (NCBI taxonomy): domain Eukaryota; kingdom Viridiplantae; phylum Streptophyta; class Magnoliopsida; order Santalales; family Viscaceae; genus Viscum; species Viscum album. The sequence continues at coordinate 169,083,676 of OY728119.1, read as the reverse complement.
ATTATGGAATAGAAGGGACAAATCCTTTCTCACATTATCTATTAATTCAGTATTACCCGTGATGCACCCAACATATCCTACCTTGTTGTGAACACTATGTCATCACAGTTTTCATCAATACATCTAAGTGCGCGAGTTTTGATACCCATTAATAATAATCTTAAAGTCTAAGGACCAATACACACATCCGTAGATAGGAACATCCAATGACACTATGAAATTTGGATTTCCTACTGGAAGGTCTCGTTCTCATAATATCCTCCTAGATATTACCAAGGGCGCACACCATGATAAGGTGCCTCAAAGTTTTATGATTCCTCACCCCTAATGACCTGTATTATTTGTGTCCCATAAATAACATCATCCATCCCTAGAACATATATTCAAGAACAGTGTTATGACAGTTTCAGGTTTTCATCATAGCAGGGATCCGCCATGACCCTTTAATGAAACAGCTATCCTTAGGATATTATCACATGTATTGTCATGCAGAAGAACAATCAAGATGTGATAAGGTATTTATTAATGAATAAAGTAAAAATTAGTCGGTTCTAGGCCACCAAATACAACAGACTCTCACTTGGACTAGATCCAAATGCTAACAACCTTTAACCCGCTAGCTCTCACATGATATTCATGCTTCTACTAAGATAGGCCTTTAGTCAGGGGGTCTGCCATGTTCTCTTTCATGGACACTCTACTAACTAAAACTTCTCCCCTTTGATAGAAATACCTCAAGAGGTGATACTTCTAGAGTATGTTCTTTGTCCTTTGATGTGACCTTGGTTCTTTTGAAAGAGCCACTGCTATAGTATTATCACAATACAATGTGATAGGATCTTTACTGTTAGGCATCACATCAAGCTCCTGGACAAAGTTTCGAATCTAGATGGCTTCCTTGGTTGCATCAGAAGCCGCTATATATTCAGACTCTACTGTAGAATCGGCGACAACCAGTTGCTTTGAACTCTTCCAGCTCACAGCTCCTCTATTGAGACAGAAAACATATCCAGATTGCGATTTCAGATCATTCTGATCTGTCTGAAAACCAGAATCAACATACCTTCTGATGACAAGATACTCGTCTCCTCCATACATCAGGAACATATCTTTAGTTATTCTCAGATACTTAAGGATAGTTTTAACAACAATCCAATGATGTTCTCCTAGATCTTCTTGATATCCGCCTACCATGCTCAGTGCATAGGTAACATCAATCATGGTACATAACATGTCATACATGATGGAGCCTATAGCCGAAGTGTATGGGATCTTACTCATTCTATATTTCTCATGTTGTGTCTAAGGATGCATTTTCTTAGAAATATTTAGGTCATGTGACACTGGAACTAATCTCCTCTTGGATTGTTCCATACTAAATCTCTTTAGTATCTGGTCAATGTATGTACCTTGACTTAGTCCAAGCAACCTTTTGGATCTATCACGAATGATCTTGATCCCTAAAATGTAGTCTGCTTCACCCAAGTCCTTCATGGAGAAACACTTGTTCAACCAATCCTTAACTAACTGTAAGATTGGTACATCGTTTCCAATAAGAAATATGTCATCAACATATACTACTAGGATAACGACTGCATTCCCATTAAACCTCTTATAAACACATGGATCACATTCATTCTTAATGAAACCAACTTCCTTTATGACTTCATCAAATCAAATGTTCCATGACCTAGATGCTTTATTTAATCCATAAATGTATTTCTGCAACATGAAAACCCATTTGGCTTCACTTGGTGTCACAAACCCTTTTGGTTGTGTCATATAGACATCTTCCTAAAGGTTCCTGTTAAGGAATGCTATTTTGACACTCATTTTTCAAATCTCATAGTCATGGTAAGCTGTTATGGCAAGTGTGATTCTTATAGATTTAAAAGTGGAAACTGGCAATAAGGTTTCATCATAGTCAATTCCTTGATGTTTTTTGAATCTTTTGGCCACTAGCCTTTCTTTATAGGTGCTAACTTGACCTTTCATGTCCAGTTTTCTCTTGAATACCCATTTTCATCCAACAGGCTTTACATCAACTGGCTCATCGGCCAGAACCTAGACTTGGTTCTGATACATGGAATCCGTATCAGAATTCATAGCTTCTAGCCATCTTGCAGCTTCTGAGATTTCTACTGCTTCCTTGTAGGATAGAGGTTCATCATTTTCCAACAATAATGATTCACCATCCTCGGTGACTAGGAAACCAAATCTCTCTGGTTCCCTTACATCTCTTGAGCTCCTACGTAGTACTTGTGTTTCTGGAACCGCTTCTACAGGGACCTGTTGAACTTGTTCCTGTACCAACTCCTGTATATCTTGAGCATCAACTTCATTGAAGTAAATATTGATCCCATTATCCTTTTTGAGGATGTGATCCCTCTAAAGAAAAAGGCTTGTCTGGCGATAGTCAGTTTTTTGTATGAAGGGTTATATAGGTAATATCCTTTCATTTCCTTAGGATATCCTATAAAGATACACTTCATACCCTGGGGTTCTAGTTTGTTTCCTAAGAAGGCCTTAACAAATTCCCCGTATCCCCATACATGTGTGTGCAATAAAATGGGTTTCTTTCCATTCCATAACGCGGAGGGAATTCTATTTTCCGCCTTAGTTGGTACTCGGTTTAATGTGTATGTTGTAGTTTATAATGCATATCCCCAAAAGGATAATGGAAGATCTACATTACTTATCATTGACCTCACCATGTATAATAAGGTTCAGTTCCTCCTTTCAATAACACCATTCCACTGTTTTGTATAAGGAAGAGTGAGCTGAGATAGAATCCTAGACTCCCGTATAAGATCGATGAACTCTTGGTTCAGATATTCTTACCAAGCTAATTTTCTACTTCATTATTGAATTCCTTAAATTTCTCTAAGGATTATGACTTATACCTTATTAAGTAGATATATCCATATCTACTCAAATCATCAGTAAAAGTAATGAAGTAAGAATATTCATCTCTATATTCTACTTGAAATGGTCCACACACATCCATATGCACCAATCTTAGAAGTTTTGTTTCCCTTTCACCCTATCCACCAAAAGGCGGCTTGGTCATTTTACCTTATAAACAAGCGTGACATCTATCAAGTGGTTTTAGATCAGTAGAGTCTAAATAGCCATCTTGGCAGAGCTTTGTCAAGTGCTTCTTGTTTATATGACCGAGACGGTGATGCCACAACTGTTTGGTGTATGATTCATGTGAGTTTGTTTCGTTATCGATTTTCAACACATGGTTTTCGTAATTTAATACATACAAACCATTATTTAAATGCGCAATACCATAACATACATTGTTCTTATAAAATAAGAAATCATTATTTCCAAACTTGAAAATAAATCCATCCATTTCCAAACATGATACAAAAATTATGTTTTTGGTAACACTAGGCACATAATAACAATTATGTAAATCCAAAATCATCCCAGTTGGTAATGAGATGTGGTAATCGCCAATGGATAATGCAGCCAGCCTCGCACCATTGGTAGCTCGAAGATCCACCTCTCCTCTATCAATCTTTCTAAATCTAATTGGTTCCTACATTTGAATACAGATGTGAGCTCCACAAGTTGTATCTAATACCCAATGTGTAGAAATATAAAGATTACACTTGATAACGAACGCACCTCTACGCTTCTGGGTGCAGTTCCTCTTCCAGTATCCTTTCTTTCCACATGAAAAACATATCGCCTCATGTTCCTTGCCCTTCCTCTGGATCTTCCCCTTATTAGAGGGATGGTGCTTGGGGGCTTCAGACCGTTTATAAGTCCTTGTCCCCTTTTCCTTATCCTTCCTTTTCTTATTCACCCTAAGGAATGTGGGTTTTTCATGCCCTATGTCCTTATCTACCTAGAGAATTAAGTTCAGAATTTCTGATAGACTCTTCCCATTGTTTCTTATGTTATAGTTGACAATAAATCTAGATAAGGTCTTGGGCAGTGATGATGGGATGAGATCTATATGCAACTCATCTGTGAACTTAATCCCTAAGATGTCCAGGTGTTCAATGTAACCAATGAGCTTGACTACATGAGGCCTAGCTAGCACAGACTCTCCAAGATTAGTTTTAAAAAATTGTTGGAGATCTCATATCTCTCATGTCTCACCTTCTCTTGGTAGAGATCCTTAAGGTGAGACATCATGTTATATGCGTCCATGTTTTCATGCTGCTTCAAGTGCTCATTAGACATGTTCGATAGCATGAAACATTTGACATCTTTGTAATCATCCATATGTTTCATATAGAGAGATAGTTACTCATCATTGGCCTCTTTTACAAGCACAACTGGAACAGGCTCTTCTAGCACATATAATTTCCTCTAGTGGAGAAGGATGACGCGTAAATGCATCTGCCACTCTTGGAAATTGGTGCTGGTGAGAAGGTTTTCCTTCTCGAGTATGGTTCTCAATGATATGTTTGAATTCATTTTTCTTTATATTTCTACAAATTAAGATGAGCAAAGGTTTAGTACTTTATTATGATAAAACTGAGAAAAATAAATAAATTAATACTTATTAGTCTCCCACTATTTTATCGAAATCCAATAGCCCTCACCATTGACTTCGAAACATTTCGTTACCTAAATATTCTAGTGGGAAGGATCCATATTGCCCTTCGCATTACCCTAACTAGGGTTGGTCAAGAAACTCAAAAGGTTTTAGGTAGGCATTCCAAATGCCAACTGCATTAACTCGCATCTCCTTGATCCGTTGAGTGGACTCCCAATCCTAAAATCCTTTTATTTTGGATTTCCTCAACCTTTGCCTCTTGGTCACACCAAGTCCTATTGTGGAAGTCAACCCTTGATGTGAACCAAGTCATGTCAACCCAAAACCTTGAATTAAAATTCCCTGATAATTGAAATCACCCCAACTAGGGTTGGTCAAGCACTTTAAACTATGGTTTGATTCTAACCAAGATTATGGAAGGCTATACAGACTTAATATTTCTTTGAGGGATTTTATCCTTATACGTAAATTTTATTTTTATTATATTTGATTACATTCTTGTTAATATTAAGTGGTACATACTTAAGTGATTAACCATGTCTAAGATAATATTTTACACATAAGCCGGTCTTATTTTAGTTTTATCTTGCATGCTTGTTTAATTCATTAATTGTGTGATCGTGACAACACACCCACAATAAATAAACCATGAAACTGACAGAAATAAAATAAATGGTATGATCATGAGCGTGTTCTATTGTTTAGTTTATCTATTGGTTGATAAACTAACCCAAGACATAGGGGAGAAACACCTTGAACCTTTTGGGTTCATGTTTACAGCTTTCCACCTGTCCACCTTTGTATCTCCTTGGATTGGTTTCACCTTGGATCCTAACTTGAGCCACCTTTACTAGCTTGGGAGATCCATCCATTACATATGCTTTTATCTCACACACAGGTGAGGGGTAAAATGGGGTTTTATATAAAAGAAACTTTTGGCATGCAGGCCCTACATATTAATGAGAAGAAGGCTCACAGGACAAAAAATTTAATTTAAATAAATAAATTAAAAGAAATAATTCACATAAAAAGGTATTGGTCTATCTCATGATCATCCATGCAAGAAACGATATTTACGCATAAATAAAACTAGCATTCAATTATTTAATCGTTCTTGTTTAAGATAAATCATGCTCGAATCAATTGATTATCTTTAATTAATCAATCCTTTTATCTTAAACTCTTTTCTGAATTTCCTTGAGATTCTCATCCATCATAATTTTAAACAAATAAATTCATTTAAATTTATCTTTGTATGTAACTTGTACCTTAGAGGAAACCTGGTTAATTCCCATTCATAACTACCCAATGAGTAGAAATGAACATTACAAAGATGTTAAAATAAACACATATATATAAAACACCTATCACGTGTTGTGCCTCAGCTTTACTTTTGCACTATGATACACGTCTCAAGGGTTTTTATAATATAATAATAAATTTTAATAAATCTTCATAATTTGGATGAGTACACGGTGTGTATTTATGACTACACGACGTGTACTTTTGTTCACCGTCCATCCGAAGTACATGATCGGGAACATGGCGTGTAAATGTACTTCAGAATTCTTCAGAGTACATGGTGGGTTCAGTGGGACACACACCATGTAGTAGCATCATTACACGGTTTCCAACCGGGCGAGCTGTGTACGGGGTACACGGTCCAAAGCTAACCCGAAGGGACTACACTCCATGTTCAATGAGCCACATGGCGTGTAATCTGGAAACCGTGTGTCACCTGTTCCTGGTCAACACACAGATTCATTTAAGACTTAGAAATACTCCAACACACAGCCTGATTTGGCAGACCGGTCTGATGCATTGAATCTTGACTACATGGCGTGTACTGCTGAATACACGCCGTGTATTCTGGTGTTATATGGCCAGGAATGTTTGGAACCTCCGGATGAGATCCTCTATTTTATTTTAATCAAAATTAAAAGAAAAATTTGTTTCTGTATGGTGAATGAGAAATGAGAGAGGAGGAACAGATCTCGAGATTCAGATTTAAAGAATGATTAACTTGAATTGAAACAACTAAATTATTAAATGCGTAAATCACCAACGAAAAAATAAATAATTATAATCAATGATATGACCCCTCTGATACCACTTGTAGGTTCCAGGCACAGTAGAAGTGCGTTGGTGGGTGTACCCAACTTTAATTTTAGCGTTAACAGCGATCAATCTAAGATCCATCACGATAATAAAATTCCAGATATTAGGAATATAACGAAGAACAAAAAATAAATATGGGAGTCCCATAACCATATATAGGATCATCATATTTTGGTTATAATTAATTTAATTAATTGACAAGAATCACCTTGATGGAATTATTTCTTCGTTGATGTTTCTGGTTACGATCTGATGTGATCCGTCATTACGTCGTAGAATCCAAGTGTAGGATTCCTTTAGCGGTGATCCACACGTGCTCGACGTATATTTGGACGTCTCCAAAGGGATCTCTGGGTGCTAGCATGGAAGAGCCTTCACTTTCCATGTCTGCCTTCGATCACCTTGATCCGGTGGAGGAGGATCTCTCTCGTAGCTTGAGAGCTTTCTTGGAAGAAAATAATTCTCTCTTGGCTTGAGAGCTTTCTCTAGATCCATTGTGCATAACCAAAAAAAATGGCTAGGCTAATGAGAATTATATAATTGCGATTTTAATTACATAGAATAAAAAAATGAATTAATTACCTGAAATCATTTATCCATTCCATTTAATTCTTAGTAATACCCCATGTCTAATAATAATAGTTGACTATTATTATTTGACATGAACCCAGCGAATTACACCTAATATTATTTAATTAAATAAATAATATTATTTCTCATAAATTCCCAGGAAAAAAAAATATACGGCATGTATATTTAATATACATGGTGTGTACCTTTATTTTTCTATTTTTCTTTATTTCCTCCACCACATTTATTAGACCTTGAATAATGGTTATTTATTTATTAAATAAATATCACTGTATTACTCGCTAATAAATATATTATTTCACCCACAATATATTCTCTCGAATAACTAGTGTTGAAATTGTAACACCCCGACCCTAGAAACCCAGAGTCGGTGCATTATTACGTATCATTGGCATGATCACAAAAGATCAAGTCTTGAAAGACTGATTAGTTTAGTAGCCTTAGAAGTACTAGATGCATTAATAAGGTTTACATTAAATCATAAAATGGAAAACTACAACAACATTGATTCCATAGAAAACAATGAGATCCCATATAATATCCCTACAGTTCAGTAATAATATAATTCTTCGCATCCTGGAAAAAAATAAAACATAGAAAGGGGTGAGATCAGATGCTCAGTAAGGATAACAATATAGTGGAAACTTTCACAAATAAGCATAAACATTTAAGGCAATGTATAGAACTAAAACAAAATCCTTTTTCAACATAAAATTCATCATAATATGGAAAATATAAATCAAAATAATGTTATTTACTTACACACGTAGATGTTCTACTATTTTAATAATCACATACAATATCAATAGCCACTTTTATAATGATGGAATGCATAATGCCAAACTTTCATAACCACATAGTCAAGGCCTTGTGCCAAGACTACAAATAAGATTTTGTTAAGGCCTTGTGCCAAGACACTAGTTTGTCTCATGAGACCTACCGATGCATCGAGGAGCTATAGCGGGCTCCACCCGTCACTTACTAATTCCAATACATTCCTCATATGAAAAATGTTTAAACATAACATAAACATTCGTATTAAAACTATCATATGAAATTTCAATAATTTATCCATAAACCATGAATAGTATGAAATAACACATCCATAGTCAAACATATCACAAAAACTTAAATACAATATAGAAGTTTTGTATCATAATAAATCAACTTCAAACAAACTTAAAATCCATCAAAAGATGTTGACATAGATGAAATCAAAACCTTTTTAGAGAAATATCTCTTTCTATTTTTGAAATCATTTAAAAGTCACGTAATTATAGAAGAAAAAATTTATATTTGAAAATATTCTTATAAGATTGTAAGGGAAGCTTTGACAATGTTATAACGGAAAAAAATAGCTACACCCGCCGTATAAGTTAAAAAAACATTCTTACCTTAATTTTGCCGAAAAGGTCATAAAGTACCTTGTTTGGAAAATGACAAAAAGATTCCTTTATAAAAATATTATAAAAAGTCAAAAAAGGGTATAAATGAATTTATCCCATATTCTATAAAATAGTTATAATTTTTTTGAAATACATTTTTAAGAAACATGGATGTCGATGATAAAGAGGTCCTAGTAGATAATTACATATAAATAACCTTGGATAATGAAGAGATTATGAAATTAACCCTTACCTTGTACTTTTCCTTAGTCGAGGGTAGGTTAACCTCCAGTATAATGGTGAAATAATTGTTATTAAATTATACAATAATCATATACATTAATATTATATCATATGTGATCTTTTAGCATTGTTTTGTTAATAATATCTTAGTATTATCATCATTTCGAGTGCTAACTGATTCATTTTCCGTTATATGAATTGTTACATAACTAATGTTTGTTATGGATAGGATGTATCTTATTCATATTCATAATGATATTAAGTCTTTAAACATTATTTTTAATCTTTTAATGAAAATTAGTCTTGAATGGATACGATGGGGAATGAATCTCATCGCATTTGTGGAGACGGTAATCTGTACGTACGCACGAGCGACAATATCATTCTTTTGATATTATAATAATATATAATTGGATGGTATATCATATATACAGAATCATTATCATGTTATATTTATTATTTGCATCAATTACACATCATTATTATACTCATCCAAATAATAATGTATTGAATAACAATTACACCACAACGTGGAGACGGTAAGCCGTACATACGCATGTATGGTGACATGTCATTCAAAGGATGGATAGAATAATGAATATGGATGTACCATATTTATAATAACATCATAGTATATAGAAGATACTTGAGTTATTATTTTAGAATGGAAACAACAAAGAAAGATTAAGTGGAAGAAGAAAGGAACTTGAAAGCGGTGATGAAATATTTACCTTTTCTTCGGGTTCTTCCTTTTGATTTGATCAAAAGGGATCCTTAGGTTGGATTTATGACTAAAGGAAGGAAGACCTCTAGGATGAAGGGAGGATAGTTGAGAGGGTATTTGGGCAGGGTTTGGCCGAGCCAAATGGCTTTGAATGTGTGAATTAGAGAGAAGGGGGAGTGCCCTTTTATAAGAGGGGTGAGGGTCACCTTAGGAAAAGCTAGAAATATTATTTTATAATAAAATCATTTTCAGTTTCTAATGGATCCAAAATGAATTATTTAAAGGATAAGGTGGGTATGGGTCAAAAACCACTCAACCAATATATTTTAGATAGGTTTGGGTCACTATATTAACTTTATATTTTATATTTAACTCTTAGTTAAATAGTTTGACATTTACCATGTCTCTTTGTATTTTTATATTATATGGTTAATAAACTTACTATAAACTTCCAAACAAACCCCAAGTGGTTCATTAATGATACACATATAATTATATAAATCTTTTTACTAAAACTTATATTTTTAGGAATAGAATATCAATTAATAATATAATATTTGTTTTAAAACTCTTTTATATCAGTTTTGACACTATTTGGTATTTTGTTTTTTCTAAATTCATAACAGCATTATTACTTCAAAAAAATTCATCTAACTAACCCTAACATGTCATATTAACCTATAAAATTAGTGGAATTCATAAAAATTATGAAATTACATTTATTTGGATATTTATAATATCAATTATTTTAATATTTCATTAATTAGGTAATTACTGCATCGTCATTGTGTCATAAATAAATTTAATTATTTAATGTCTAAAAATTATAAATAAAATACCATTATATAGGAAATATTTTTATCTTTCTAATGAATATTTATAGTAGAATTTATCTTATGTGTAACCCTATATTAAGAATGGTTTAGTTATTAAACTTTGAATTTAACTCTTTTAACTCTTCTTTTAATTAGATAATAATAAATGTCCTAATCTAATCCAAGTAGGCCTAAAGGGTCATATTTTATTCCTAAGGTTGTTTTTGGTCGAATTATATTTATCCAATAGAATTAGGACATGTGTTAGGGTAATAATAATATCATTTTTACCCTTAATTACCCTATTTACTTTTAACCGTGGTAAATAAAAGTAAAAAAGTTACTATTCACCAAAAATTATTTTTATCTTATTGAACCACATTTTACTTACTGATATCAACTATGTCTCTCGGATTTTTGAAATTCAACTCACATAAGTGGTAAAATTAAGTTTTATGTAAATTTTCAAATGCTCCTAGGAGGTGGGTAAAAGACGGTAAAAAGTTCAATAAAATTTTTATATATCTAAAATTATTATAAACTGACTCCAATTAATTACATTTAACTTATATAGGTATTATGTATCTATTTTGACCTAAAATAAATTTAAATAAAAATTCAGTTTTAAACAATAACTCAGTGTTTTTCACTATTTATCAAAAATTGAAAGTTTTCAAAAAAATACCAAAAATTCACCCTAAGCTAATTTCGATATTCCAAATCCAAAAATGAAGTCCATTTTGAAAGATGAAATTTATAAAATTTTAAAAAGTGGGTATTACTATTTATAATGGCTAGTTTAATTGGTTGTGGTGTGTTAGAACTCGAAGTTGCGTACAACACACGCTATTGTATTATTCAAAGAGAAGCGTACTGTGGAAGATTAGAGTGTTACATTCTCCCATCCTTCAAATAATTTAGTCCTCAAAATTTCTAGAATATTACTTCATAAAAAGACTCGGGTGTTTCTTCATCATAAGTTCCTCAGGTTCCCACGTTGCTTCTTCCATCTTATGGTTTCTCCATAGAACTTTTACCAGACGAGTCGTCCAGTTTCTCAGCACTTGTTCTCTTGTATCAAGATTCTTGACAGGCTCTTCACAATAAGACAGATCGGGTTTCAGTTCTAATTCCTCATAAGTGAGTACATGCGTTAGGTCAGGCATGTATTTTCTCAACAGTGATACGTAGAACGCATCATGAACTTTGGAGATACTTAGCGGCATTGTCAAACGGTAAGATACATCCCCAATTCATTCTAAAATTTTGAAAGGTCCGATGTACCTGGGACTTAATTTTCCCTTCTTACTGAAATGTATAACACCCTTCCGTGGAGATACCTTCAATAAAACATAGTCTCCCACCTGAAATTCAAAATCCTTCTTTTGGTTATCAACATAGCTCTTCTGCATACTTTGAGCTGCTTTGATGTGGTTTTGGATTACCTTCACCTTTTCCATCATTTCCTCCACAAGTTATGGGCCTACGAGTTTTATTTCGCCAACATCATCCCAAAAGGTTGGTGTGCGACATCTCTTTCCATATAACACTTCATATGGTGCCATATGAATACCTGAATGAAATCTATTGTTACAGGATAATTATACCAGAGGTAAATATTTATCCCACATACCTTGAAAGTCAAGTGAGCATGATCTCAACATGTCTTCTAAGGTTTGAATAGTCTGTTCTGATTTTCCATCAGTTTGGGGGTGGTAGGCAGTGCTCAAACGAAGTTCAGTATCTAGGGATTTCTGAATAATTTTCCAGAATCTTTATGTAAAACATGGATCACGATCAGAAACAATCGATATGGGTACTCCATGAAGTCTCACAACTTAATTAATATATAATCTTGCTATACGTTCAAGTGCTAAATCTTCTCTTATAGTAAGAAAATGTGTTGACTTGGTAAGATGATCAAAAATAACACATATTGCATCGTTCCTTCTAGGAGTCTTTGGTAGTCCCATGACAAATTCCATCATAATATTATCCCATTTCCACTCAGGTATGGGAAGAGGTTGCATAACTCCTCCAGGTTGTTGCCTTACATCTTTCACTTGTTGAAAAACCATACATCTTGACACAAAATCAGAAATCTCCCTCTTCATGTTGTCCCACCAAAAATGTTCCTTCAAATCTCTATACATCTTAGTGCTACCAGGGAGTATAGAGAAATTGGAGCTATGAGAATCATCCAACAATTCCCTTTTTAGATCAGGTATATTGGGAACACAAAGTCTCTTCCCAAATTTCAAAATTCCATCTTCATACACAAAGTCACTCAATCTCCCATCATTCACAGCTTTAATCTTCTTTTGAAACTCTTCATCACAGGTCTAAGAACTCTTTATCCTTTCTAGTAAAGATGGTTTGGAAACCATTTGAAAAAGTATTGATGTTTCACCTTCCATGGTGATTTCCATATCCATCTTTACTAGATCCATGTATATAGGATCCTTTTAAACTCTCATCCTATTCAAAACTCCATGATCCTTTCTTCTCAAAGAATCTTCCACCTTATTTTCCTTCCCCAGGTGGTAGTGTATCATGAAATCATAATCCTTGAGTAGTTCAAGCCATCGTATTTGTCTCATGTTGAGTTCTTTCTGTGATCAAATATACTTCAAACTCTTGTGATCGGTATATATCTCGCATTTTTCACCATAGAGATAGTGTCTCCAAATATTCAAAGAAAAGATTATAGCTGCTAACTCAAGATCATGAGTAGGATAGTTTTTCTCATGAATTTTTAGCTGTCGTGATGCATAGGCAATAACCCTATCATTCTTCATAAGGACACAACCAAGTCCTTTATTTGAAGCATAACTATAAATAACAAACACATCATTCCCCTATAGTAGAGTCAAGATAGAATCATTGACTAATATTCTATTCAATTCTTCAAAACATTCTTCACACTCTTTTGTCCAAACAAATTTAACCCCTTTCCGTGTGAGATTTGTTAATGGGTTAGCTAACCGGGAAAAATTATGGACGAAACATCGATAATAACCTATTAAACCAATAAAATTGCGTACCTCAGTTATACTCATCGGTACTGGCCATTATTGGATTGCCTTGGTCTTAGAAGGATCAATAGAGATCCCATCCTTAGAGACAATATGTCCAAGAAAAGAAATCTCCTGAATCCAGAATTCACACTTGCTAAACTTCTCATATAATTCATGTCTTTTAAGAGTCTTCAGGATAATGCGCAAGGGATTTTCATGATCTTCATAGCTTTTGGAGTATACCAAGATATCTTCAATAAATACCACTATAAAGTCATCAATATATTCCTTGAAAACTCTATTAATTAGATCCATGAAGACATAGGGTGCATTAGTCAATCCAAAAGGCATTACTATAAACTAATAATTCCCATAATTGGTTCAAAATGTTGTTTTCGGAATGTCTTCCTTATTCACACACAACTGATGATATCCAGATCGAAGGTCAATCTTTGAAAAGTATTGAGCTCCATGAAGTTGGTCAAATAAATCATCAATGTGAGGTAGAGGATATTTTTTCTTTATTGTTATAGCATTTATCTCCCTGTAGTCAATGAAAAACCTCATAAATCCATATTTATTCTTAACAAAAAGGATAGGGGCTCCCCATGGAGAAACACTAGGGAGAATAAATCCCTTATTACTCAATTCCTCTAGTTGTTTCTTTAGTTCCACTAATTCCACAGTGTAAATTCTATAAGGGGTCTTCGATATGGGCCTTGATCCAGGAATTAAATCAATGGAAAACTCAATTTCTTGTTCTGGAGGATGTCCAGGTAAATCTTCTGGAAATACATCAACATATTATTTCACAATAGGTAAATCCTCTATTTGAACATTTCTTTCCTCACCCATAGTTATTTCATTCTCTTCCTTCCCAATAATTGAATTTAGTTGAGCTACTGGGGGTGGATCTAGATAAGAATTAGGTGGTGACGATTCTTCTCTAAAGATAAGGCGTTCTTTTTCATCGTCATCAAAAATAGTAACCTCCTTCTTCTTACAATAAATTTTTGCATCATGGTATGAAATTCAATCCATATAGAGGATTATATCAAATTAAATCATGGGTATGATGATGAGATCAGCAGATAAAGAACATTTATATGCCCTAATGGGAACTAATTCATAAAACTTTGTAGCAATGATACTTCCCTTATGACTTTTGACTGATAACTCCCTTGTTAAATCAAATTGGAAATATCTAATTTTCTTAAAAAAATGGGAAGATATAAAATAATGCAATGATCCAGAATCAAATAAATCATTGGCTAAACTTGAGGAAACCATTAAATTACCTGCCACTACGTCTTTCGGAGCTTCAACCTCAGCAGTAGTGATAGAATAATCTTGGCCTTGATCCCTTGGCCTTTTCTGAGGTAAGTTCCCATGAAACTTATGACATTCATTCGCATAATGCCCCCTTTCTCTACAATTGTAGCATTCAACATCAACAACCTCTTTCTTCCCCTTGCAATCATGAGCTTGGTGGTCTTTTTCACCACACTTGTAACAGACTCTCATTCCTTTCAGGCAAGTACCAGTGTGTTTCTTCCCACATTTACTGCAGGATGGATATTCAAATTTTTTTCTTCTTCCCCTTATGTCCATTTCTAGAGTGTTCATCATATCTCTTCTTCTCTTACTTTGATTTAAAGTTTTAAGACTTAGAAAAATCTTTTTCTGTCTTGATAGCACATGAGACAATATCTTCGTATGACGAGAAGGATTATGAGACTAATGCTCGACAGAGAAATGGTTTTAACCCATCAAAGAAACGATCAATATTACTTCTTGGGTTGCGTATATAATCTGTATCATGTTTCTCTAACCTTGCAAAGTTAGCTTCATACTTTGCGACATTCGCATCCTCCTTTTGCCTCAGACTCAGAAATTGTCTTTCCGTATCTGCTCGATGGTCATGAGGAAAGTATTTTTCTAAGAAAATTTCTTTAAACTCCCTCCATTCCATATTTGATACTTCATCATCTTCCTTTGTGTTTTGAATCAATGACCACCATTGATCAACATCTCTATTGAGGCGGTAAACTGCCATGACAACTTTTTCCCTTTCGCTACTCCCCAAGGCGTGAAATATTTTCTATAAGGAATTTATCCATTGCTCAGCTACTAGTGGATTTGTACCCCCCATTGAATTTTGGTGGTTTTTGCCTCGTGAAGTGATCTAACATTGATCCTCCACGCTGCGGATCAGGGTGCTCCATATGGGTAAGGTTATTATTCATAACTTGAGTGAGTTGTCACAGTATGGTGATTAGCTAATCAGCACCGATTGCATCACCAGCTCCACTATAATTATCTTGAGTAGGAGGGAAATCCCAGCATGGAGTGCGTGCATTGATATGGTTTCTATTCCTTCTACTATGTGCCATTTCTAAAAAATGGCATAAACTA
Organism: Viscum album; assembly: GCA_963277665.1. Taxonomy (NCBI): domain Eukaryota; kingdom Viridiplantae; phylum Streptophyta; class Magnoliopsida; order Santalales; family Viscaceae; genus Viscum; species Viscum album. The sequence goes on along the minus strand of OY728119.1, from coordinate 169,067,846 downwards.
GATTAGTTTATGAATCGAAATACATAATTCCAAACTTGTAAAATACTTAACATAAATTGAACAGTTTATGGATATAATCCATAATCATAAAAAATGTTTTCATTGAGGAAGTATATACTCATAAACCCTTCATAATGGTTTGTAAAAAAAATGAGAATTATCCTAAGCATATCCCCCGGGAGTGTTGTAACCAAGACTACAGCAAGGCCCGTTGTCATGCACCAGTTCCCATTCGAGTCTAGCTCAAAGTGGTGTTTTCGGGTTTTACCCCTAGGTACATCTATGCCAGAGTCACCTCTACCTGTTCGTATCTAGACAAGGATGTATTTCTTGGAAAACTCATAAAATCTCTACAATACCAAAATTCTAGGAAGTTCTTCTATACTAATTCTCAAAGTCTATCTTAGGGTTATGTGCTCTAATCAGAGTTTATCTAAATCCAGTTTCCAAGGTTTGTACTAAACTTCCTCTAATACCAACTGTAACTCCCCAACCCCAGAAACCTAGAGTCGATGCATTATTACGTATCATTGGAATGATCACAAAATATCAAGTCTTGAAAGACTGATTAGTTTAGTATCCTTGTAAGTACTAGATACATTCATAAGGTTTACATTACATCATAAAATGGAAAACTACAACAACATTGATTCCATAGAAAACACTGAGATCTCATAGATTATCCCTACAAGTCAGTCATAATATACTTTTTTACATCCTGGGAAAAATAAAACATAGAAAGGGGTGAGCTTAGATGCTTAGTAGGGATAACAATATAGCGGAAACTTTCATAAATAAGCATCAACAATTAAGGCAACATATAGAACTAAAACAAAATCCTTTTTCAACATAAAATTTATCATAATATGAAAAATATAAATCAAAATAATTCCATTTACTTACTCACATGGATATTCTACTAGTAGAATAATCACATGCAATATCAATTGCCACTTTCATAATGATGGAATGCATAATGTCATACTTTCATAACCACATAGTCAAGGCATTGTGCCAAGACTATAAATAAGATTTTGTCAAGGCCTTTTTCCAAGACACTAGTTTGTCTCATGAGAATGACCGATGCATCGAGGAGCTAAAGCGGGCTCCACCTGTCACTTACTAAGTCCAATTCATTCCTCATATGAAACGGTTTAAACATAACATAAACATTCGTATTAAAACTGGCATACGAAATGTCAATACTTTATCCATAAACCATGAATGGTATGAAATAACACATCCTCAGTCAAACATATCACAAAACCTTCAATACAATATAGAAGTTTTGTATCATAATAAATCAACTTCAAACAAACTTAAAATCCATCAAAGGATATTGACATAGATAAAATCAAAACCGTTTTAGAGAAATATCTCTATCTATTTTGAAATCATTTAAAAGTCACGTAATTATAGAAGAAAACATTTATATTTGAAAATATTCTTATAATATTATAAATAAATCTTCAACGATGTTATAATGGTGGAAAATAGTTTCACCCGCCATATAATTAAAAAAAACATTTTTACCTTAATTTTGTCGAAAAGGTCATAAAATACCTTGTTTGGAAAATGACAGAAAGATTCCTTTATAAAAATATTATAAAAAGACAAACAAGGGTATAAATGACTTTATACCATATTCTATAAAATAGTAAGAATGTTTTGAAATACATTTTTAAGAAACATGGATGTGGATGATAAAGAGGTCCCAGTAGATAATTACATATAAACAACCTCGAATAATGAAGAGATTGTGAAATTAACCCTTACCTTGTACTTTTCCTTAGTCGAGGGTAGGTTAACCTCCTGTATAATAGTAAAATAATTATTATTAAATTATATAAGAATCGTATACATTAATATGATATCAAATGTGATCTTTTAGCATTGCATTGTTAATAATATCTTAGTATTATCGTTGTTTCAGGTGTTAACTAATTCATTTTCCTTTATATGCTTTGTTACATAAGTAGTGTTTGTTATGGATAGGATGTATATTATTCATATTCAGAATGATATTAATTATTTAAACATTATTTTTAATCATCTAATGAAAATTAGTCCTGAATGGATACGATGGGGAATGAATCTCATCGCGTTCGTGGAGACGGTAATCTGTACGTACGCACGAGCGACAATATCATTCTTTTGATATTATAATAATATATAATTGGATGGTATATTATATATACAGAATCATTATCATGTTATATTTATTATTTACATCAATTACACAACATTATTATACTCATCTAAATAATAATGTATTGAATAACAATTACACCACGACGTGGAGACGGTAAGCCGTACGTACGCACGTATGGTGACATGTCATTCAAAGGATGGATATAATAATGAATATGTTTGTACCATATTTATAATAAAATCAAAATATATAGAAGATACTGGAGTTATTATTTTAGAAAAAAACAACAAAGAAAGAGGAAGTGGAAGAAGAAAGGAACTTGAAATAGGTGATGAAATATTTACCTCTTCTTCGGGTTCTTCCTTTTGATTTGATCAAAAGGGCTCATTAGGTTGGATTTATTACTAAAGGAAGGTCTCTAGGATGAAGGTAGGACAGTTGAGAGGGTATTTGGGTAGGTTTTGGCCGAGCCAAATGGCTTTTAATGTGTGAATTAGAGAGAAGGGGGAGTGCCCTTTTATAAGTGGGGTGAGGGGCACCTTAGGAAAAGCTAGAAATATTGTTTTATAATAAAATCATTTTCGGTTTCTAATGGCTCCAAAATGAATTATTTAAAGGATAAGGTTGGGATAGGTCAAAAACCACTCAACCAATAGGTTTTATACTGGTTTGGGTCACTATATTAACTTTATCTTTTTGATTTAACTCTTAGTTAAATAGTTTGACATTTACCATGTCTCTTTGTATTTTTATATTATATGGTTAATAAACTTACTATAAACTTCCAAGAAAATCCCAAGTGGTTCATTAATGATACACATATCATTATATAAGTCTTTTGGTTGAACCTTATATTTTTAGGAATAGAATATCAACTAATAATATAATATTTATTTAAAAAACTCTTTTATGTCAGTTTTGACACTATCTGGTATTTTGTTTTTTCTAAATTCATAACAGCATTATTATTTCGAAAAAAAATCATCTAACCAACCCTAACATGTCATATTAACCTATAAAATTATTTTAATTCATAAAAAGTCTCAAATTACATTTATTTTGATATTTATAATATCAATTATTTTAATATTTAATTAATTAGGTAATTACTGCATCATCATTGTGTCATAAATAGATTTAATTATTTAATGTATTAAAATTATAAATAAAATACCATTATGTATGAAATCTTTTTATATTTCTAATGAATATTTATAGTCAAATTTATCTTATGTGTAACCCTGTATTAATAATGGTTTAGTTATTAAACTTTGAATTTAACACTTTTAAATCTTCTTTTAATTAAATAATAATAAATGTCTTAATCTAATCCAAGTGGACCTAAAGGATCATATTTTATTCCTAAGTTTGTTTTTTTTTCGAATTATATTTATCCAATATAATTAGGACATGTGTTAGGGTAATAATAATATCATTTTTACCCTTAATTACCCTATTTACTTTTAACCGTAGTAAATAAAAGTAAAAAATTATTATTCACCCAAAAATATTTTCATCTTATTGAACCACATTTTAATTACTGATATCAACCGTGTCTCTCATATTTTTGAAATTCAACTCACAGAAGTGGTAAAATTAAGTTTTATGTAAATTTGCAAATACGCCTAGGAGGTGGGTAAAAGACAGTAAAAAGTTTAATAAAATTTTTATATATCTAAAATTATTATAAACTGACTCCAATGAATTACATTTAACTTATATTGGTATTATGCATCTATTTTGACCTAAAATAAATTTAAATAAAATAAATAATTATTTAAATAAAAAGTCGGTTTTAAACAGTAACTCAGTGTTTTTCACTATTCATCAAAAATTGAAAGTTTTCAGAAAAATACCAAAAATTTACCCTGAGCTAATTTCGATATTCCAAATCCAAAAATAAAGTCCATTTTGAAAGATAAAATTTATAAAATTTCAAAAAGTGGGGTATTTCTATTCATAACGGCTAGTTTGATTGGTTGTGGTTTGTTAGAACTCGAAGTTGCGTACAACACACGCTATTGTATTATTCAAAAAGAGGCGTACCGTGGAAGCTTGGGGTGTTACAGAAATAAATGCGATCAGAAATCATTGAATAATTATTAAACCACAATTGGGAATAATCTTTATTCAACTTGTTAAATTAATATTTAACTGAGATACTTGGACACACTTAGTGTGTAACCCTCTAGGCCTCTTTCTCAGTGGCATTAGGTGGAGCCTGCCTAAAGTCCAAGGTTACCATCTAGCAACATGTCAAGGCACCTATAGTGAAATAAGCTAATGCCGCAATGACGTATCACCTCTTACGAACGCTTACCGTGTAATATAATCTCTTTGTCTCGATATCTCGAATCAAGCGGCTTGCATGCTAGTGCCATCAACCCATGTGCTCGATTATTCTTTCTTAGACTTTCCAGAATTGAACTTTCACATTCCTCACCATGGTCATGGATTTATTTAGGCTATATCAATTCCATCAAAGGGCCTGAGATATCTACTTCCGTTATGGAACAGAAGGGAAAAATCCTTTCTCGCATTATCTATTAATGCAATTATTACTCGTGATGCACCCAACATATCCTACCTCACTGCGAACAGTGTTCCGTCACAGTTTTCATCAATAAATCTAAGTGTACGAGTTTTAATACCCATTAATAATAATCTTAAAGTCTAAGGACTAATACACACGTCCGTAGATAGGAACATCCAATGGCACTATGAAATGTGGATTTCCTACTAGCGGTGTAACATCCCAAGTAAATAAAGAATATAATATTTTCATATTTATTAATATTTGTGAATTAAATATTAATTTTAATTTAAAGTGGATGTTATGTTCGATGGCTTACCCGATACGCAACAACGGGTTTCTTTAAAATCTTACGTTGCACACTAATAATATAATATTATTATTTTAAATGGTAGTTAACGTCAAGACATTGTATTGGATGAAATGAATAGAACTAGCAACAATATGATTATACATGTTTGTTAAATGTTTTTACATTTATCCAATAAAATTTAGAGGCTTAAAATAAGAAAAGAATTCGATTTTAAGCATAAATACTCTAATATTCACTAAAAGTTTGATTTACCACCTTTTGATGGCGAACCCTCCTTAAATATAGTTTTGGTCACTTTTATACGTTTTATTTGACCAAATAAAATTCTTCTTTAAAATCGGGACACCAAAATTTACTTTGGGTAATTTTTTGGTATTTTCTGATAAAATTCATTTTTTAATGAATAGTGAAAATACTGTATTTTAATTCAAATATGATTTTTAATCTAATTTATTTATATAGTTAGATTGTCTTTTTAATTTGTTTTAAAGTTTAATTAGATTATATTTTTACCATTTAATCTAATGGTGGTCATTGGAATTAATTTCACTTTGAAATTGGACATAAACAAGTGTCAATCTTTTGATAGATTTTGTTTATTAAAAACATGCTATTTGTTTTGACAACAGAAATTAATTTTAAATTAATTAATGCAACTTGAATGTTTTGAATTTTTTAAAATAGACATCATTTTTTAATTCAGAATATCAAATATAGCTTAGGCTTAATTTTTGGTATTTTTCTGAAAAACATCAATTTTTTATGAATAGTGAAACCATTAAGTGGTAGTTAAAAAAACTGACTTTTTCATTTAAATGAAATTTTACCGCTCCTGTGAATTGAATTTCGAAAATCCAACGTACATGGTTCTTATTAATAAGTAAAATTTGGTTCAATAAGATGAAAATAATATTTGCGAATAGTAACTTTTGACTTATTTACCGCGGTTAAAGGTAAATAGGGTAATTCAATGTAAAAATAATATCATAATAATACAAAATTACCTAAACACTTGTCCTAACCTTATTGGATGAGTCATGGATGACCATAGGCATCTTTTGGTTGATTTTGGGACCCCATGGAGCCACTTAAGTGTGATAGTGGCACTTTATTTTAATTAACATAAAGTAAAGACAAAAATGACACAAACAAATATCTTTTAGTAAATTAATGTTTACATAGGGTTATATAAGTTATCTATTCGACTATAAATATGCTTTGAAAATATAAAACAATTTCCAACATCATGGTATTTTTTTATAATTTTTAGAAATAAAATAAATTAAATTATTTATGACACAATAATGATGTCGTGTTTTACCTCATTAATAAATGATTTAAATAAATAAGATTTTAAATATTAAAATAACATCCAAAACCAGTCCAATTATTATTGTACAAATTTATTTCGACCATGAGTCATCTTATCTTCGACCTTAATGAGTTTTGTACCTTTAGAAACCAAAAATCATTATATAATAAAATAATATTTTCACACTTTTCTAAAGAGCCCCTCCTCCCCGTTATAAAAATCCCTCACTTCTATCCCATTTATCACACCTATCAAGCCCCTTGGATTGTCCAACCTTTTCCCAAATAATCTCTCAAGATCTATCTCTTCCACCTAGAAGCATTACCTTAGGCAGAAGTCACTTCAAGAAGTCATTTTGGTTCAAACCAAAGGGAGTTACCCAAATTAAAGGTAATGGTTTCTCTTAACTTCTTTTCTTCTATTTTACTTCTCTAACCCCTAAACTCTTTTTATTACTTTATTATATAACAACACCAGAATTATCAATATACTAGGATGTTTTTATGAGAAGGATCTGAACTAACTTAAACACACCTCCATCAAATGGGTAAATAACATATTGTTTTTGTGGATGGCAAACTAACGCCTCACAAAACGATGATTGTTCAATTATAAAATACCACCTCTTATAGTAGACATTATGATGACACAATATTTATATATGATATATATTATGTTTATGTTTCTTTATGCTTCTGTATTTTTAATTTATAGAATATCTTTATGGTTTCTATTATGAGTAAACGCGATAATTTCATATGAGGAAATGCAGACTACTACCACCTCAAAGTGATATGACTCGTTCTTACCATATGTGGGACATATAAAGGATGGAGTTATTGAAATTATATATTATATTATACTATAATTATAATATAATGATGTATCATTAAGTTTTCATTCAATTAAAATATGAAATAGAAATGAAAGTAGCGTTCGTGCGTACATACGGCTTACCATCTCCATGAACGGTGCATTTCATTTCTTATCTCCAAATGTTATGTACTATTATAAATACATATATATACTGGATATATATGATATATATGATATATAAATCATTAATATCACTCTCAATATAATGGAATCTTGACCACATGGACAACTTTTAATTATTAGGTGTTCATTTTTTACTCAAGTACCAAATATCGACAAAACAACCATTATTAACTTAAATGATTACATATTGTTTATAACATGGTAATGAGTGATATAAAAGGAATAATAAACTTGAAAATGGTTCTTAATCAAGTATAAATTAACTTAAGTTTATTATTCAAGAATAACATGGAACAAACAAGTCAAATCAGACACGAGGTAAGGGGTTTCTTATCTCATTATTAATTCTGTGAGATTTTCATTGTTCACCACTAATTTATTGAATGTGGTGTGTTATGTACTGAAATTTGATATATATTATCATGATTCTATTTATATTCATGTTATTCTATGAATAATTTGGTGGTTATTAAGTTTTGGTCATACGACTCGATTGATTACAACGCGGTAAGGGATTTTCCTCTCACCTTTTTATTCCCGCGAGATTCATGTTATATTTGTCACTATTTCCTTATGTGTGGTGTATGTACTACCCAAGATTGTATTAATTATGTAATATACTTCAATTTATGGGTATTTACATCTTCATTTTATGATCCTTCTTTCATGGGTTGTATGTTTCGTAAGTTACCAAATCGGTAAGGGAACCTTTTAACCCAATTTTTATTCCTTGGGTTAATCTTCTAATTATTAATTATGTCATGATGTGATTATGTGTGGAATCACTATTTATTTATTTATGTTGTAATTTACACTACCCTTTGTGTGGATATACTTTTGATACACATAATCACTCCATTGATAAATTCTCAAGTCATCGATATGAACTTGATAAGAGTAATTTTAACTCTATTTCCATTCATTGAGTTAAATATCCAAGTCATTGGTTTTGTCTTAAAAAGAATATGTGTAAATGTTATCTGATTGATTTACACTGAATATCAAATTATATTGAGTGTATTTATATTTTTCACACATTATTATGTAATTGATTTATCCTTAATCTAATGTTATAGTTTTTATAAGGGATTTTGACTCAATTTACATTCCATTGAGACTTCATTGTTGTTATGCACCAATTCACTTTTATATGGTGTATATACTGTCCTTTGGCATATTATATCATGAATCCCTTTATTCTCATGATATTATAAAATTTTGATTGAATTTTATTCCTCAATTATTTCTATTCAAGCGTCTCTCATTTTGTTAAAAACTCTTTAACTAAAATATCATTTTAAATGTTTTAATGATTTATTCTTCTAAATATTTCTAATTAATTTCCATGTTTTAAAAATGGTTTTTAGGAATTATTTATATGGACATTAATGTTTTCAAATGATAATTCATTTAAAAGCTTCAAAGTGGTATGGGACACTTTGATTCAAAAATCTCTTTATTAAATGTTTTAAGTGGTTTTGAAAATGGTTTGATAAAGCATTGTTTATTTCAATATCCTTATTTGATATAATGTGATTGTAATGTGGAAATTTTATCTTTCTTATATGCTTGTGTTATGTGTTATTATTATGGTTATTGGGAATTGTTTACGTATACGGGTGGTTCCGTGATAAACCTAGGGTGGGTGAGCCCGAGATAGCTCTCCAATGCTTTGGGTAACGTGATGGAGGTAAACGTTAATATTTATCCTATGAGATTTAGGGAATATAATGTGATGGGTATTCCAAATGTGACTCCCTATATAGTTTTGATAGCTACAATGTTAGTATGTTATGAATTTCATAAGTTACCTTTATGATTTATTATTTTTGTATGTTATTTATAAATATTATGATTTCATGAGGTATGTTATGATTGAAAAGTATGGTTACATAGATTTGTATTTATTGATAGGCTAATGTTTCTTTTCATTATATTATAACCCTTACTGAGCTTTTTATGCTCATACCAAGTTTTGAAATGTTTTTCACAGGACATAAAGATGAATATGGTCAAGTATGAGATCAAGGAAAAGTCATATTGTCTAAAACATGGAACTAGACATGTCTCTATTTTTCAAGAGTTTTTATTTTATGAAAAATGGATAATGGGTAGTAGTGTCTATTTTTAATATTCAAGTTGTTGTGTAATAGTTATGGCCTAATTATCTAAAACTCTAAACCTAAAAAGATCCTCAATGTGAATTCTTGACTTAACTCAAGATTATGCAATGTTTAAGGTCGGGTCCTTATAGTTGGTATGAGAGGTCGGTTTAGATAACTTTATAGGTTAGTGCATTATTTAATCATAAGTGACATCACCATAATGGTTAGCATATTGGAAAGAGTCATAGTTTTTTTTAGATAAAGTGAATGAGTTTAAGATAACATGAATAAGTTTATCTTAGTATTTACCCTCCTCATAAGATATTATATGATTATTTTAATGATATACTAACACTAACCTTTTTGGTTTTAGTAAATGGCCAGATCTAGCAGGCACCAAAGTAATAGTGGATGTGAAGAAAACTGTGATGGTTTTCTGAATGAGCAACTGAATGAAATGGGAGCTGCAATGAGAACTCTTGTGGTTATTCTCAACCAACTATCTGGAGTCATGATTGACCACCTGAACCTTGGTGATTTTATAAGGATTCTCTAAGGAATTTCAGGTAATAATCATAAAGGTATGTATATTCAAAAACCTATGTGTCAAGGATGTGTAAAGAAACACCTAGGAAAATTCTTCAAAGGGACGGGAAGATGCTATAGATGTGGAAGTGAAGGTCATAAAGTAAGAACCTTCCATGGAAAAAGGAAGCATCCAGTTGACTCTAGAAAAGGGAAAGAAGTTCTTTCTGAGAGATCAATTGAATGTTTTAAATGTGGTGTGCAAGGACATTATACAAACAGTTGTCCTACGAAGAAGTTTCGGGAATGGGATCACTAGGATTGTACAAATTTTTGTTTATCAACACCTAAAGCCATTCCGATTGAGGATGAATAAACTGACAATGACCAATGAAAGGTATGGATTATTTCTTAACATATGTTTTGATATTATTGAGTCTTAGGATATGATTCATGATTTTGTTTGTAGGAAAGAAGTATTTCAGAATAAGTTGGTAAAGAATGGTTAATGGATCATGAATAACGTTGAATGAGTAAGAAGTCAACATGTAAGGGATTCAAGAGTTATGGTAGATTTTAAGATGATGAAATGCTTCAAAGTATTAAGGCTCTTTTGATGATGGGATTACATTGGAAGAATTTTTATAGTATGTGTAACCCTGAAGTTTGATATATGAGAGTTTTATTCAAGGAATAATTATCTTTTCTTTTGTGGATATAGTTATAAAGAACCATTTGGGTTTATATGATTCTTGAATTTGAGGCAATTACAGGTTAATACATTTTGGGATGCAAAATAAAAGTTATTAGATAACCTTTGTGGTTAAAATATGTTATGGTTATTTTGAAAAATTTATCTCTTTTTGGGAATGTTATAAAATTATATAGTTTTTGAAAAAGGATAACACACAGACTGCATGACAACCTGTCGCATCGGACAAAGCTATGGGAATCGAACCCACAACCAAAGTGTGACTAGGATTTATCGCCTACCACTGGACCGCGTGAAGTCCCTGGTTAGTATGATTAATTCTTTTTAGTTAGATGATTTTATGAATCAATAATAAGTTAATTTTGGGTTATCTATGGAAATGATTAAGCTATCATGGAGAATATGTGATTAGGTTAATTACTTTTTAATATGACACTTTAAGAGTAACTGATGTTATTTGGAGATAAATGTTAAGATTTATCTTGGAAGACTATGTGATTAAATCCTTCTGAGATTTGGGTTTCAATCTTAGTTTTGATTACTTTGAATAATTTTAGAGACAGTTTTTTATTGAATGGCCTTTCTTGAAATTTGGGTACTTTTGGTTGAATTTTGAAGATTAAGAATATTACTTCTTTTTATAAAGGATTATCCTTTTGGGGGATTATTTGATCTTCTACTAACCATTTTGGTTTTGGTTAATGTCTAAAGACATGGGGAAAATATATTTCATCTTTTGTGGATTATGTAATTCTCTAGAAGTTGATTATAGCACTTTTAATGTGAACAAGTCGTCTTGAATACTTACCGTTTGGAGAAAAGATGGATTTGTGGTAGAATTTTATTAAAGAATGACACTCTACATGACAAGTATATTTCCTTACGATCTTAGTCTAGTTATTAATAAAATTCTTCAACTCTATGAAAAGGATCTTGAAGTAAAAATGTTATAAGATCTTTTTTATCATCAGACTTTTACCCAACCAAAAATTTATGGTATTGTGGTGGTTAACTTTTCGTGATCAAGTTCACTATCACTATCTATTAATCTATGAGAGTTAGTTTCTCTTCCATATCCATGTTTTCATGGAGTCATAGTATCTGTTGTCTCGAGTAACCTTTGTACTTCTCTTTTTTTATTTTAAAGTGATAGTTTTATTGACTTTTTTTCCGATGTGGGACTTTAAATAAAGTTTCTGATCCCAATTTTAAAATTGTAAGGACGCAATTCCCAAAAGGGGGGAAGGATGTAACATCCCAAGTAAATAAAGAATATAATATTTTCATATTTATTAATATTTGTGAATAAAATATTAATTTTACTTTAAAGGGGATTTTATGTTTGATGGCTTACCCGATACGCAACAACAGGTTTCTTTGAAATCTTACATTCCACACTAATAATATAATATTATTATTTTAAATGGTAGTTAACGCATAGTCGTTGTATTGGATGGAATGCATAGAACTAACTACAATATGATTATACATGTTTGTTAAATATTTTTACATTTATCCAATAAAAGTTAGAGGCTTAAAATAAGAAAAGAATTTGATTTTAAGCATAAATACTCTAATATTCACTAAAAGGTTAATTTACCGCATTTTGATGGTGAACCCTCCTTAAATATAGTTTTGGTCATTTTTATACATTCTATTTGACCAAATAAAATTCTTATTTAGAATCGGGACACCAAAATTTACTTTGGGTAATTTTTTGGTATTTTTCTGATAAAATTCATTTTTTAATGAATAGTGAAAATGATGTATTTTAATTCAAATATACTTTTTAATCTAATTTATTTATATGGTTAGATTATCTTTTTAATTGGTTTTAAAGTGTAATTAGATTATATTTTTACCATTTAATCTAATGGTGGTCATTGGAATTGATTTCACTTTAAAATTGGACATAAACAAGTGTCAATCTTTTGATAGATTTTATTTCTTAAAAACACGCTATTTGTTTTGACAACGGGAATTAATTTTAAATTAATTAATGCAACTTGTATGTTTTGAATTTTATAAAATAGACATCATTTTTGAATTCATAATATCAAATATAACCCGGGCTAATTTTTTTGTATTATTCTGAAAAACATCAATTTTTTATGAATAGTGAAACCACTAAGTAGTAGTTAAAAAAACTGACTTTTTCATTTAAATGAAATTTTACCGTTTCTGTGAATTGAATTTTGAAAATCCGACAAACATGGTTGTTATTAGTAAGTAAAATGTGGTTCAATAAGATGAAATATTTTTTGGTGAATAGTAACTTTTGACTTTTATTTGTCGTGGTTAAAGGTAAATAGGGTAATTTAAGGTAAAAAGAATATCATAATATTACAAAATTACCTTAACACTTGTCTTAACCTTATTGGATGAGTCATGGCCGACCATGGGCATCTTTGGATCGATTTTGGGACCCCATGGAGCTACTTAAGTGTGATAATGACACTTTATTTTAATTAACATAAAGTAAAGACAAAAATGACACAAACAAATATCTTTTAGTAAATTAATTTTTACATAGGGTTATAAAAGTTATCTTTTCAGCAATATTCTTTGAAAATCTAAAAATATTTCCTACATCATGGTGTTTTTTTATAATTTTTAGACATAAAATAAATTAAATTATTTATGACACAATAATGATGCAGTATTTTACCTCATTAATAAATGATTTAAATAAATAAGATTATAAATATTAAAATAACATCCAAAACATGTCCAATTCTTATTGGATGAATTTATTTCGACCATGATTCATCTTATCTTCGACCTTAATGAGTTTTGGACCTTTAGAAACCAAAAATCATCATATAATAAAATAATATTTTCACACTTTCCTAAAGAGTCCCTCCTCCCCCTTATAAAAAGTCATCACTTTTAACTCATTCCTCACACCTATCAAGCCCCTTGGCTCGTCCAACCCCTACCCAAATAATCACTCAAGATCCATATCTTCCACCTAGAAGCATTACCTTAGGCAGAAGTCACTTCAAGAAGTCATTTTGGTTCAAACCAAATGGAGTTACCCAAATTAAAGGTAACGGTTTCTCTTAACTTCTTTTCTTTTATTTTACTTCTCCAACCCCTAAACTCTTTTTATTCCTTTCTTATATAACACTAATATCCTCAATATACTAGGATGTTGTTATGATAAGTATTCGAACTACACTTACAAACACCTCCATCAAATGGGTAAAGAACATATTGTTTATGTGGATGGAAAACTAATGTCTCACGAAACGATGATTGTTCAATTATCTCCTGCCACCTCTTATGGTGTCCATTATGATGAAAATGTATTTATATATGATATGTATTATGTTTATGTTTTTCTTATGCTTCTGTATTTTTAATTTATAGCATACTTTTATGGTTTCCATTATGAGTAAACGCGATAATTTCATTTGAGGAAATGCGGACTACCACCACCTCAAAGTGATATAAACCGTTCTTACCATACGTGGGACATATAAAGGATGGAGTTATTGAAATTATATATGATATTATACTGGAATTATAATATAACTATGTATCCTTAAGTTTTTATTCAACTAAAATATGAAATAGAAAGGAAAGTAGCGTTCGTGCGTATGTACGGCTTACCATCTGCATGAATGGTGCATTTCATTTCTTATCTCCAAATGTTATGTACTGTTATAAATACATATATATACTGGATATATATGATATATATGATATCTAAATCATGAATATCATTCTGGAGATAATGGACTCTTGACCACATGGACAACTTGTAATTATAAGGTGTTCATTTTTTACTCAAGTACCAAATATCGACAAAACGACCATTATTAACTTAAATGATTACATATTGTTTATAACATGGTAATAAGTGATATAAAAGGAATAATAAACTTGAAAAAGGGTTCTTAATCAAGTATAAATTAACTTAAGTTTATTATTCAGGAAGAACAAAGAACAAACAAGTTAAGTCGGACACGAGGTAAGGGGTTTCTTATCTCACTTTTAATTCCGTGAGATTTTCATTGTTCACCGCTAATTTATTGAATGTGGTGTGTTATGTACTACCATTTGATATATATTATCATGATTCTATTTATATTCATGTTATTATATGAATCATTTGGTGGTATTTAAGTTTTGGTCATACGACTCGATTGATTACAACGTGGTAAGGGATTTTCCTCTCACCTTTTTATTCCCGTGAGATTCATGTTATATTTGTCACTATTTCCTTTTGTGTGGTATATGTACTGCCCAAGATTGTATTCATTGTGTAATATACTTCAATTTATAGGTATTTACATCTTCATTTTATGATCCTTCTTTCATGGGTTGTATGTTTCGTAAGTTACCAAATCGGTAAGAGAACCTTTTAACCCAATTTTCATTCCTTGGGTTAATCTTCTAATTCTTAATTATGTCATGCTATTATTATGTGTGGAATCACTATTTATTTATTTATGTTTTAATTTCCAATACCCTTTGTGTGGATATACTTTTTATACACATAATCACTCCATTGATAAATTCTCAAGTCATCGATATGAACTTGATAAGAGTAATTTTAACTCAATTTCCATTCATTGAGTTAAACATCCAAGTCATTGGTTTTGTCTTAAAAAGAATATGTGTAAATGTTCTCTGATTGATTTACACTGAATATCCAATTATATTGAGTGTATTTATATTTTTCACACATTATTATGTAATTGATTTATCCTTAATCTAAGAATATAGTTTTTATAAGGGATTTTTTCTCAATTTACATTTCATTGAGACTTCATTGTTGTTATGCACCAATTCACTTTTATACGGTGTATATACTGTCCTTTGACATATTATATCATGAATCCCTTTATTCTCATGATATTATAAATTTTTGATTGAATTTTATTCCTCAATTATTTGTATTCAAGCATCTCTCATTTTGTTAAAAACTCTTTAACTAAAATACCGTTTTAAATGTTTTAATGATTTATTCTTCTAAATATTTCTCATTAATGTCCATGTTTTCAAAATGGTTTTTAGGAATTATTTATATGGACATTAATGTTTTCAAATGATAATTCATTTAAAAGCTTCAAAGTGGTATGTGACACTTTGATTCAAAAATCTCTTTATTAAATGTTTTAAATGGTTTTGAAAATGGTTCGATAAAGCATTGTTTATTTCAATATCCTGATTTGATATCATGTGATTGGAATGTGGAAATGTTATCTTTCCTATATGCTTGTGTTATGTGTTATGATTATGGTTATTGGGCATTGTTTACGTATACAGGTGGTTCCGTGATAAACCTAGGGCGGGTGAGCTCGAGATAGCTCTTCAATGCATTGGGTAACGTAACGGAGGTAAACGTTAATGTTTCTCCTATGAGATTTAGGGAATATATTGTGATGAGTATTCCAAATGTGACTCTCTATGTAGGTGTGATAGCTACAATGTAAGTATGTTATGAATTCCATAAGTTGCATTCATGATTTATGATTTCTGTATGTTATTCATAAATATTATGATTTCATGAGGTATGTTATGATTGAAAAGTATGGTTTCATAGATTTGTATTTATTAATGGGCTAATGTTTCTTTTCATTATATTGTAACCCTTACTGAGCTTTTTATGCTCATCCCATATTTTGAAATGTTTTTCACAAGACATAAAGATGAATAGGGTCAAGGATGAGATCAAGGAAAAGTCATGTTGTCTAAAACATGGAACTAGACATGTCTCTATTTTTCAAGAGTTTTTATTTTATGAAAAATTAATACTGGGTAGTAGTGTCTACATGTAATATTCAAGTTGTTATATAATAGTTATGGCCTAATTCTCTAAAACTATAAACCTGAAAAGATCATCAATGTGAATTCTTGACTTAACTCAAGATTGTGTAATGTTTAAGGTCGGGTCCTTATAGGCGGGTCTCGTTCTCATAATATCCTCTCGGATATTACCAAGGGCGCACACCATGAGTTTATGTCTCGCCTAGGCAAAACTCTTCGTTCCAGACTCAATGGTGGAGACACAATCTCAATCTGACGCTCCATTCAGAAGATAAGTCTGAACAAACCTTCATGAATATATTAATATTTAATTTATTAAATATTAATTATTAATTATTCCGTTAAAATTTGAATGGCTCGGATTTACACCAAACTCATGTCCTAGGGTAAACACCTTGTTTTGGGACCAATAGAGTGGTTAGAAAAATTATTCAGGATCATCTTTTAGGGGGAAAGACTATTTTACCTCTTATAGACATCTAAAAGGGAAAAAATCAAATTTCTGCTCAAAACTGCAGTTCAAAGAAACACAGGTCCTTACAAATTTAATTTGGAGTAGACAAACGATGTCAATAGGAATTTAGTTATAAATGAAGTTCATATTCAGGATAATTAAGACTATGATAATCATCCTGCTCACTTAATTTTTGTGTTAAATGATTTAAGTGAAATAATTATGTTATGAGAACTTTAATGTACAAAGTGCAACATATATGGTAATATGCATGTAGAATTTTGTGTAAATGAGATTTTAAAAATATATGTTTGAGTGAATTTAAAAATCGAGTTGTTTAATTAAACATTTTTAGTTATTGTATTTAATTGGAAATGACTCCATGGGTTTGGCTATGCGAGTTTTTCTCATAGATTCGTCTATGTGGTATATTTCCATGGTTTCGTCTATGTAGTGATATGAGATAACACCTGGGATGTGGGGTATGAGATATTTGATACAATAGAGAAATGGATTATTCAGTAGCAAAGGTTGAAGCATATAAAATTAAATGTTGTGATGGTTTAGTAACCACGCAATAATTTTGTTTGTTTGATGTTTTGATTTTATTACACTATTAAATACATCATATTACATTGCATTATATACATGAAGTCACATTAAATCTCAGAAGATGTTTGGGGCCTTGTCAAGATGCAGGTAAGGACAAAGGTCTTATGTAGATGAGAGATGTCAACGAGCCCGTACCCGAGTGGTAAGGGCTCCTGCTTGCAGGGCCCGCCCGGGCAATGTTATTGCCCAAGACAGTTCTTCAAAACGTTGCCCTTTACCATATGCAGATTAATATAAAATATAAATAGCAATAAAATTACCTGTTGTTGGACGAATGAACCCATTTCAATCACCATTTCACATATACAGCAACGGAGCCACGGCAAGGGAGGCATTTGCTGGGTGATGCGGACATACAGCTTTGGGGAAAGTGTGTGCCGGAGGGAAAAAGGGAGGCGGGGTGGCCCGATGAGGACTTGCGCCTCCAAGAAGAATGCTAGGCGAGAAGGCATGCAGGTATGTTGAGAGACTGTGTTGAAGACAGAGAATAGGCGAAGTGCAGGAGAATGCACAAATTAATAGAGGAGACGTATCCGCAGGAGACAGAAGCAACTGCTGACAACAAACGCCGCTCCACCATCACTAGAAAACGCCGAAGGGGCACCAACATGAGCCGATTCAACATGAGCCGATTCAACATGAGCCGATTCTGGGAGAGGCAGGGAATCGCGCCAGCGGAGGCAAGGCGAGGAGCGGCCAGTGCCGGTTGCGATTGGGGAGAGGGCGGCCGGTTGCCCCTTTACAGGTTGTTGCCCTAGCCCGGGGGCTCGCTGGGCTTGCCCTCGGGCCGGGCCTGATTTTGGGAGAGGCAGGGAATCGCGCCAGCGGAGGCAAGGCGAAGAGGGGCCAGTGCCGGTTGCGATTGGGGAGAGGGTGGCCGGTTGCCCCTTTACAGGTTGTTGCCCTAGCCCGGGGGCTCGCTGGGCTTGCCCTCGGGCCGGGCCTGCCTGCTTGACATCCAAGAGACCCAGGTTCAAAACCGGGTGGAGGCAAATTTCTGGGTACTATAGCACAACTGTAGCAGTTATTGTTCGGCACTGTAGCAGTCGGAACTATTCACCCGATTTGGGCCTTCGGGCCACCGGTTTGGGCCTACGGGTCTCAAGGGTCTTCGGGTCATCAAAGGCCTTCGGGCCATAGGGTCTTCGGGCCACAGAGACCATGGAGTAGCTCAGTTCACACAGAACATGCCCCAAAAGAGGATCAAGGCAACTAGAGTAGCAGTCACTAGAAACAGAGCTAACCGGATTGGAAGAATGAAAGGGTATGGTAGCCGCCATCGGAACCAAGCACCGTGCAGCTTTGTACGGGGCAATGTTAGTCGATCAACAACGCAAGGTGGGGAGCTAGGTGATCAATGACCCAGAAGCTGAGGAGAGGCAGTTCAAGTAGGTTGGGTCTACGAGCCATGTAATTAGCACGATATGTCTCTGGGTCTTCGGGTCATGTATTGCGGGTCAATCGGGCCTTGTGTCTTGGACCTACGGATCATGTACGAGTTCCCCTTCAACACTTAAAAAGGGGAATTATCCATAATAAAATAAAATAAAAGGTATGCGGGCTATGTAGATGGGAGATGAATTGTATCTTGAAGATTGAATCATAAGAATTTAGAAATATTATGAAGCGATGGATTTTACTATATTTTGATTTATTTGACTACATTGCATTTGAAAACATAGAATCTTGTCACATTTTCTCCTTCAAACTCCACTAACATTAGATTCATTTTTACTGAATCATATAAATCTTTATGTACGATCTATTTTTCTTTTTTGTTACGGTTCTTAGTTTTCATAACAATCCAGAAGGAAGATCTTTCATCCTTCAACAACGAGAAGACAAACCAAAAAAGAACATCAACAACACACTCATCATCTTCCACCACATCTCTCAATGCCCATGCCCAACGAAGGCTGGACCTTACATTCCATCACACATACCTCTCTCAAAGCCCATGCCCAACGAAGGCTGGATCTTACATTCCATCACACATACCTTCACCGATGGCTCCGACCGATCAGACTGGGCGAGCTATTATCTTCGACTTAGAAGGAGGTGAGGCCCGATTGACTTTTACCTCAAAAGGCAACAGGCGGTACTCAATATCGAGCTCCCGGAACGCCTTGACCAGCTCCTCGACCAGCAGTGCTCTCCGTGCCCATCGCTCCCCCATGTCATGATGGTTCATCGTGTGGGTCAACCCCACCATCATGGTTATGCCGTTCATTCGCTCCACGCCCTTCATCACTATCATTGTACCCGGACCCCAGTGCTCGGTGTTGCTCTCCACACAGCTGTGGTTTGAATTAAGAACCCAAAGTAACAATAATATACCCCTTCAAGAAAAGTCTAGCAATAACATAAGACATGCATGATTCAATCAATGTGACCTACATCCACGATAACATTGAGTGTGTAGTACAGGTTTTAAGGGTTAACAATAATTACATTTTATACCCCCAACCCAAAAAAAAACCCAAGAAATCATATCAAGTTTTCAACTGAACAGGTTGACGGCACGATTCCGAGCACCCAGTTAAACAATATTGTATGAACTTGTTGGCCTCACTAAGTTTGGTCACTTTTACAAAAATAATCTTTTACGCGCCAGCTTGCTAAATTGGATGGGCAGGGCCGAGCCCAGGCTGGCCAACCCACCTGAGCCCGGGCCCAGGACTGCCCAGCCCAAGCAGTCGAGCCAGATTGTGGTTAGGCAGTAGTTGGCCTCCAACCAGGGTTAAAAGAAACTAACTTATCTTCAAGCTGCTCATGAAGCTCAAGTGCAAGTTGACTTGACCTTCATACCCATGCCCCTGGAATCAAAGGCCTGTTTCCCAAAATGTGTATTTTCCCCCAAACTCAAGTGGGGCGAACTGCAAAAAACAGGCCCAAACTGGGAAAGGCTGTGCCAGATTCCAAGATTTTTAGCCCACAATTGTGTTGGATCATTGGGCTGGCCCAACATGCTTCAGGCCACAAACTGTTTTTGCACAATCATTGACAGGTTTTGAAGTTCAAACTAGGCAACAAGAGATAATAGCAACAGATGGGGAACAAAAAGAAATGCAATGCGAGTGCATACCTTTTAATTCTGTCCTTCATGGTGGTAATCTTGTCAGCTGGAGTTGAGATGTGGATGCAGAAATCGATTGAATCTCCCATATCGGGGCTCCGATAATAATTGCCGATGGCCTTGGTGGCCAAAGTACTATTGGGATATATGATCTTTTGATTATCATACCTCAGAAATGCAGTGGTAAATATCTTCATTTCTTCAACAACCATCTGGGGTCCAAAAGGAAATATTATAAGACTCAAAAGAACAGCTCGTGAAGGAAAATATCTTCATCATTGGGCTGAGAAATTCTACCTGGACTCCATCCACCTCACAACGGTCGCCCACATCGAATGGGTGCATTACAAACAGGAAGATGATTGCTTCAAATAATGTCTTGCAGAAATTTCCAAAGATGAACTTCAACAGAAGAAGCTGGGAGCTGACGAAGACAAGAAAATGCTTGACCCTCACGTCTAGTATGAGAAGACAAACCACGGCAAAGATGATACCCACAGCCAGATTTAAGAAACGTTGGAGCTCATTCACGGCTGTGTTTGTATCCTTGAGAGACAGTGAGAGCGCTTTTCTTTCTCGGAATGCATTAACCTGAAATGAAGAATGAAGTGTAAAATGATGTCATGCTCATGTGAGTCTAGGTTATAGTTGAAGAACATATGATTCAACCCATTCGTCAGACTTAATATGCTCATCCATATTAGCAGTTGCTTCATGACTACTCAAATCAAACTTCGTAAAACTGAAATCAAGAAGTTATGTGTTTCCTTGCTGAACTCATTCCTGCTACATTTTCAGAACCAAAATCCTTGAAACCTTTAAAGAAAATATATCAGGGATCAAGCCACATGTGGTAACATGGCTGCAGGCAGCCATCCTTCAAACAAAGAACCACGAGGAATGAAATTTCAATTTACCATCCAGTTCTTAAGGGATAATTTGCTGATGCCGTCATTTGCTCCATCAAATAAATGCATGGTCTTCACAGCTTCATCTTCTCTCATGAAGCACAACAGATCATCTAGATTGATATATCTTTTACAAGGGGAAATAGGCAACACAGAGGGAGAAAAACCTCAATAACACGGGGTAAAAAACGGTTGCTTTATGCTAATAAAAATACACAGGAGAACAAACAAACAAAGAAGAAAACTCACCGGGAACCAGTTTTAGCAACATTGTGGAATATCTTGTTTGCTGCCATTCGTGCCTGGAATTCACTCTGGATCTCCAATGACGACTCATCCACAGCATTTGAATTCAGTACTCGCTCATCAAGTGTGTAAAGAGACCCATGGAGAATGATATTCATTAAACGTTTCATATTCCAGGCCGAAATGTTGTGATGATTGAGCATGTGCAATTGATCAATAGTGATCTCCTCATTTGGTGTATTGGTTGCATTGCTGAAAAATCTAGGGCTCCTGCCAACTTTAGGGCTCTTTTCCGGTCTCCCACTCCTTGAAAAGTGAGGACTGGCTCTAAGATCAGAGCGAGGAGAAGCGCCCGTATTCTGAGGCTTTTGGGCCTCATCAAAAGCCCTTTCTGCATCCTCCTTGAAGCATCCACGCTCAACTAATGGTGGCATAGACAGTGTCTCAATCACATACTGGTTGAACAGAGATTCCTGAATCCGTTCAAAGAAAGCATTCACGTGGAAAGTTAAGGCAAGCACTTTCACAGCTAGGGTTTTGAGAAGCCATATGAACGTACCCACTAAAAGACACAGGAGGATCTTGGTAACAAAAGGCAAGACCCGAGTGTGGATCTCCCTCTCCACCTTATCATCGAAAATGCAATTCCAGATGATCAAAACCAAGCCCAACCAGAGGCAGTGCTGAACAGCCTTCTTCAACCCATAAACGAAGTACAAAACCCTTTTTCTCAGAAGGAAATTCCGCTCGATAAAGAATACCACAACACGAACGCCCCAGGCAGAGCACAAACGGCCACAAATAATAACCAGAAGCATCACTTCCCATTTCCACAAATTAAGATCCCATAGCCTCTGCTTCTTTATGGCGGGAACAGAAAGACTGGAAATCAAGGCCGCAGAGATGAAAATTAGACTCACCGATTGAATCCATGTCAGGGTGCTCGACTCCATCATCTTGAACTCTTCGGGGATGTCTTCATCCGAAAATCCATCGTTGCCGGCGTTTCCTGACACCCCAGACATGAGGGATCTCCCCGATCTTCGAACTTTCCCCGCGGGCGAGTCCGTCGGCCTCCACTCAGTTTTAGCGCTCAAGAAGCTTGACCGCCCCTTGAAAGGGGAATTCCCACTGCAGAACACCACCCCTTCACCGATCCCTCGGATGCCGCCGCCGCCGCCGGTCATCGGTGACGACTTGCGGGTTTCTGGACCCGATGAGTTCCTGCACCTTCGCCGCAAATCCTCCGTAGAAGAAGTTTCTTGAAGCGAAGCCTGAAGCTCCTTCGACGAAGAGCGCAGCGCGCATGCACCCTCGCCGCCGGACAGAGATGGACGGACGGCGTCGCGGCAGCTTCCATCGTCGCTGCTTCGGTAGTCCAATTCGAGGATGTGCCGCTTGAGGACATCTCCGGAGTCCAAAGATGCAGCCATATGAAGCGGGGTGGACGGTTCGGAGCCCGTTTTCATCTGGGCGAACTGGGAGCTGCACCATAGGCCTCTGGAAAGTCCAACGGCGCCCCGCTGCGGCTGATTCAGTGGCTAATGCATCGTCCGGCGTGGAAGCATCTGGAAAAGATTGAGCGGTAACTCAGGGAGAAAAAAACGAAAAATAAAAAAACCCTTCACAAAAATTGGGTGCAACCGCGAAAGCGGCACGGACAGGGTTGAAGTTACCTGAGTCAGCACGGACAGGGCCGATGCAAGGACGGCGGCGGCGTAAATCACCCGTAAAAAACACTAACCTTTTTTTTAGATAACAAAAAGATAATTATCGGCGTTCATTTTCAAGCAATGAGATGTAATAAAGATGTGATTTTTAAGGGAGATGACGAGGGATTATTTCACCCCGTGTTTTTTTTAATATATGTATTTTGAAAAAATAATTATGAAAATAAATATAGGTTTAAAATATTTTTATAACTACGACACAAAGGTGTATCGACGCCTTTGGTTTGCCTCTTTTCCCGAAATAGAAAAAAAAAACTTATTTTAAATATACATGTTTGTATATTTAAAATTTTTATTTTTAATTTGTTTTGTTTTGTGTGTATATATATATATATCAGCAAAATTTAACTGATATTTAATATCTAATATTACTATCATTAAATCAATCTTGAATTCTAATAGAAACTCAGAACTCCCTTTTATAAGGGAGGTTGCCCTGAAAACCTTTTTGATTTGGGATTTAGATTCTTCATTTTCTACACATAATTAATAATATATTATTATTAACAATTAGTAATTAATAATAAATATTAATAATGAATAAATAATAATAATAATACCTAAATAATAATTAGCTATTAACATTTACTATTAAATATTAATAATTAAGTAATTAATATTAATAATATTTTAAAACATATTAATTAATGACCAATTAATTACTAATTAATTATTAATAAATTATTAATAGTTAATTGTTATTAATTAATTAGTAATTAAGCAATATTTAATTAGTTATTAGTAATAGTAATTACAAATTAACAAATTAATTATTAATTAATAATTTTAATTAATTATTACTGAATTAGTTTTAATTAATTACCTAATTTTGCTAATTAATATTAATTACTAATAAATAATAATTAAATAAGATGATTTAAAAATTAGTAATATTAATTTCTAATAAATATTTAAAATTATTATTTAGTAACTAATTGTTAAAAATAATAATATAATTATTGGTTATTAATTATTTAGTAATTATACAATATTTAATTACTTATTAATAATATTAAGTAAAAATTAACTAATTAATTATTTAATAATTATTAATTATTAATAATTATTTTTATACAATTAGTAATGTTACGACCTCCACCCCACAAAGTGTACCTCTTCTGGGCTAGCAATGGGAGAAGAGAAATAATGACACCCGAGTCCCGCTTCCAGTAGGCCCCGAATTGGTGACTAGCACCGAGAGTATAGTAAACACACATATGGGATACATTACCCTCTAAGAGAACACATGCGAAAGAGAGAGATAAGACAAATACCAAATAAGTCAAGCTCAGACTACAATATGAAAAGAAAACTCAAATGCACATATGTAATGACATGCAAGAACTACTGCAACTAAAAAGGAAAATTGCAAGTACTAAAAGAAAAGTAAGGATGACAGCGACCACGAAGCCCAAAACAGCTTCTGCTAAACCCTAAACTAGTAGTAATCAGCTTCGTCTCCAACCTGCTCCAACTGACCTGAAAAATAGTTTATATATACGTAGGGTGAGTATAATAGTATACTTAGTAGTATCCTCCCGAGAGTCTCTTGTGCAAAAGATAAAGAAAACATGTTAAAGCACAGTGAACAACAAGTGAAACTAACTCGTCACTTACACATGTATATTAAGTTTTCAGTCTCACCATGACTACTCTCACCAAGTATTGCGTACAAAGAGCATATAATATTATATTAAGGGTTCCCTACTACCACTTCCCCACTGATTTGCTGCTTTGCCCCAACGTCGCACGTCTTGAGCATCTCTCTCCAAAAAGGCTAGCTCACAGACATCTAGGCGAAGCACCACAACATGCATCTTGTGCAACGCACCGCCACGTCCACGTAACCAAAAGTAATCAGGTAGTTTCTGAGAGCCACCACAACCCGCATAACATGTATCATACATCGAGTCTTATACCTCAAGTCATCACAACCTATACACCGAGTAAGGAATCTCAAGCCATCACAACCTACACATGTTATACATATAATAGTCCTTAGAAAACTATATCCAGAATACATGTGTGTGAAAATAACCACAAGTTATTACAACTCTCTACACACATATATGGGGAAAATTAACTATTGTGCATACAAGCACACGTAACTACCAAGAGAAGAGAGCGGGGTCAAAGGGGGTAGTCAGTCATTCATCCTCCTACCAGGATGTTGGGGAAAACACCCCCCAGAGCTCAGAATCCCCAGGGTGTCAGTTGTCTTAACCGATATGGTGAAATAGCGTATAAAAACACAAAATATACATGATATAATATAGCTCACAACCACACTATGGACATAACCTAGTCTCCGACTCAACTGCAGCTAATGGTTCTCGGACTTCCGACTGCCACTGCTAAGACCAGATATCCTATAAACACACAACCATTTAAAGAACTGCATTAAGTTATTTAATTCCTTTTCATTGGTTTCAATTCACGTTAATTAATTCATTAACCATTAATTAACCATTTGCATTTTCCATGTTACATTACATTAACATCACAACAAAGTTCCATGCCTTACAGGCATAAGCAAACCGAGTCCACGACTTCTCAGAATTACAACCCCAACATTGCATCCCAACAAGCTCCAACCCCATGAGTTAAACATTTATTCATTTATTAACAACATTACTTTCCATATTGATAGGTACCGTAGGAAAACATCCTAAGCTACCAAACAAAATAAACAACCAAGCACCTCTATCCGCCTCAAGTAGTGGGGAAAGGAAAACAGATAAACAAACAACCTAGCCATCAGCCACACAACAGACCCAAACAAGTATCCAACTTTCATATTGATGGGTAAGCCCAATTTCAACCCGTTCAGTCATCCCCGGTGTCCTCCCCGACACCCACATGCATATCCCAATGCATCCTGCCATCACAAGCGTCAATTGTCGCCACAACAACCGGGCCTCCCTGCCCCATATACCACAACATCCCTCCATGCTCAGTCATCCCAGGCTCACATCACATCCGGGCACCCCCTCCCCATAAACCACAACAACCCTCCAGGCTCACATCATATCACAAGCAGTAGGAAACAAACATAGCAACCGAGATCTTGGCCCTAAAACAAGGCATTCAATCTTCACACACAACGAGCCCTCACAACTCCAAAGCACAAAGCACTCAGCCTTTACAAGCAAGCGGGCGACTTAGGCCCTACAAATGTATTATCTTTTATCACACAACTGATTCTTATTCCATCTTGAATTAACCGATTCATTATTTATAGGTTTCAAATGCGGACAACCTAACCAATAAGCTACCACAAGCTGTCACAAATTAATTAAACAATTAATTTAACATGCCTTTAATTCTTTTATCAACAAACACCATCATGTTTTAGGTTCATTAACCAATTCAATTAAACATGCATAATTGCATCAATTGATTATCGTCAAATTACAACGACAACCAGATACATTAAACATGCCTATTTAATCTTTTATCCAATTAATTATCAATTAATCCTGAGTTTACGTTCTTTACCAATTTCACATGTCAATCCAAGCATAACAAGCACAACATAGATACCACACTATCTAGAAAATCAAGAGGCAACCGGTTATCATGGTACAAAAAAAACAACATTGCCATGCGATCGATACCAATTCTTTAATTTGGTTCAAGTAATTATTAGGTTAATTTCATTGTGATCCAAGTGGCCAAATCATGCTATCTCTACAATTGCACATAAATAAAAGAGAAGCAACGAATCCCCTACCTCAAAAGGGTGTCAACATTCTCTGCAGAAAAATGGACCAACGTTGCGGATCCTGATTGCCTCTCCCGTAAGAACCGCATCCACCAGAGGACGCCACACCACAACCGCGCCAACAAAAAACCAACAATACTACTTTAGAAACATGGAGATCAAGCGCCATCACATGGAAAAGAGGAACGTGAGGAAATAGATCAAAGAAACTGCAAGAACGGAGGTAGAACATACCTTGGATCGAAGACGAATTGCTATGGATTGAATAAGGGAAGCTAGATATCAATCCCTGACGAAGGAATCCCCAAAACATCGAAGAGGGGGCTGCCGGGTCACCTGGAATGAGAGAGAGGGGATCTGTGGCCATAGGGTTTGACAACCCAAGCGATTGAAAATGTTTAAAACATACAACATCGGGGATTTACACGATGTGTAATTCCCTTTCACATAGTGTAATCATTAGGGTTCAGTTTCTGTAAAAAAAAAACGGGTTGCTTTCTATTATTTAACCCCAAAAACTTACACGTTGTGTAAAAGTTTTACAAGGCGTGAAATCTCCCTACTTCTAGCATTTAGCAGTCAAGTCCCTACAGAATTTCTCCGAGCCTCCTCTAAGTACTTCGGTCTTCAGAAACGCGCAAAGGTTTGATCCATTCAGATCTGAGCCCTTACATCAGATACCTCTCAAAACATTTTAATTCTTGAGAATCCAAAACTAACCCAAAGAGGAAAAGAAAAGGGGTTATCCAAACAACCACCCTGCGAGACACCTCTCAAGCCTCTTTTCACCACATGAGATCAACCACCTCACCAAGGGAGCATCATGAAACCACACAACAAGCACAACCGACACCCAACCACTCTCCCGAGGGAGATACCTCTCAAGAGAGAGCAACAAGAGAAAGCCATCTCATAAACCAGAAAAAGTTCTGCAACCAAAAAATGAATATTGTTACAAGAGAAGAGCTAAATATCAAACTACTCGGGATACTGAGCACGTATCTGTGACTCACATTCCCAGGTACTCTCTTTCATGTCATCATTCTTCCACAAGACACAAACCAATGGGATAGAACGCATGCACAATACCTTCTCCTGACAGTCCTAGATCTCTAAAGGCCGCTGCTCAAAGGTCACATCATCATCAACATCGATCTCACCCCAATCGATGATGTGAGAGTTTCCATGAAGATAACCATGGAGCTGCGATATGTGAAAAACATCATGTATTTGGATCATCTGTGGGGGAAGCACTATCTGATATTACATAACTCTAACATGATCTAACACCTCAAAAGGCCCAAAAAACCACAGAGAAAGCTTATTCCCATGACCAAACCTTCGCTGCCCATAACGGAGAGTCACCTTCAGGAACAAGTGATCCCTAACGTTAAACTCCATAGGTCTCCTCCTATGATCAACATAGGATTTATGAAGATCTCATACTGCCTTCTTCCTCTCACAAATCACCTGAACCATCTCTGTCGTATTCTATACCAATTCCAACCTGAGAATTGCTGAATCTCCAACCCCAGTCCAGCACAACAAAGAACGAAAATGTCAGACATACAAGGCTTCAAATGGTGCCATACTGACAATAGAGTGAAAACTATTGTTGTAAGTGAACTCTACCAAGGGAAGATGCCTCATCCAAAAACCTCCAAAATCTAGGACACAAGTGCGTAACATGTCTTCATGAGTTTGGATGGTCCACTCTGTCTGACCGTTCGTCTATGGATGAAAAGCAGTGTTAAGGCATAATTGAGAACCAAAATCATGCTGGAGACTTTTCCACACCCTTGAGGTAAAACAAGGATCTCGATCAGAAATGATCATCCTTGGGACCCCATGGAGTCTCACCACCTCCTCCAAATATTGCCTCGACAAAACCTCTACTGAGGTCGACTCTTTGATCGCTATAAAGTGGGCCGATTTTGTCCAATGATCCACTACCACCCATATAGCATCACAGACTCCCTGATCTTAAGGTAAACTGACAAAAAATTCCATCAATATGTCCTCCCACTTTCACTGAGGAATATCTAATGGCTGGATCAAACCATCGGGAATATGGTGCTCTGCCTTCACCTTCTGGCAGACCAAACATCAAGACACAAACCCTACAACTTCACGCTTCAACCCAGGCCATCAAAACTGACCCCTTAAAGCTCGGTACATCATTTTCACATCAGGATGTACCGCCAAAGGAAAACTATGTAACTCTCTGAGAACTATCTCACACATCAATAAAGGAATGAAAATCCTTCCTTGAAACAATACTCGATGTTATTCATCCTTAGACTAACCATTAGGGGCCTCACCACAAACAACTCGGTCTCTCTAGACTTCCACATCAAGATACCCCAACTGGGATTCCTTCACCTACTGCACCAAAGATGACTGCATCATCATCTAAAAAAGAAAACCACTTTCCCGAATTCACCCATATTGAGATTCAATGTTGAAATTTCTGCTATCATCCTCTAGGAATCAATTGATTCATGACTGCATCACTACATGAATTCCTACTCAGTGCATCAGTGACAAAATTTCCCTTTCCAGGTGCATAAAAAATCACGAAGTTGTAATATTGTGAGAACTCCATCCACTAATGCTATCGCAAGTTCAATTCATGTTGGGAGAAAACATACCTCAGGATCTTATGATCGGTGAAGACCACAAAACACTCACTAATGAGGTAATGTCTCTACAAATTCAGGAAAAACACCACCACTGCCAACTCAAGATCATGGGTGGAATATTTAAGCTCATGGGGACGTAATTATCGAGACCCATAAGAAATGACTGATCTCTACTGCATCAGAACACAACCCAACCTAAAACGTGAAGCATCATAGAAAACCTCAAACTGGACTCCTTCTGCTAGTAGACAAAGAACTGGAGCACTGAGAAACTTCTCATTCAGATACTCAAAAGATGTCTGACACTGATTAGTCTATAGGAACACATGATCCTTTCTGGTCAATGTTGTCAGAGGAGTCGCAACCTGAGAGAAATCAACTATGAACCTCCTGTAATAGCCTACAAGACCAAGGAAATTTTGAACTTCTGCCACTATCTTGGGGGATTCCCAAGACAAAAATTCTTCTATCTTTGACGGATCCACAATTAATCTCTACTGGGATACAACATGCCCCAAGAAAAGGACTTATCGAGCCCAAAACTCACACTTTGACAACTTCCCAAATAACTCATGGTGAAGAATTACTAAATCGGCATGTTGATGCTCTGGATGCTCCTCCTCAGATACTGAGTACACAAGGAAGTCGTTGATGAGAACCACCACAAACTTGTCCAGAAACTCAAAAAACACAAAATTCATCAACCCCATGACCACAGTTGGGGAATTCTTCACACCAAACGAAATCACAACAAACTTGTAATGCCCATGACGACAACATAACACAATATTTGAGTTATCCTTATCCTTTACACGCATATGATGATATCCCAACTGCAAATAGATCTTCGAGAACTAACTTTAACCCTTTAGTTGATCAGATAAATCATTAATCTGTGGAAGATGATAACGGTTATTCACTGTAACATGGTTCAAGAGATGATAATTGATACACAAACACAAACTTCCATAAGTATTCTTTATGAACAAACCGGTGCACCCCATGGTGACACACTTGGCCAAACAAAACCACAACACAAAAGACCATTGAGTTGTATCTAAAGCTCTCACAACTATAAGGTGCCATCCAATATGGAGACATCGAGATAAGAAACATGTCTAGCTGTAGTTTGATCCCAAACTCGATCTCTCATTGAGGGGGTAATGTTACAACCTCCTCTGTAAAGACATCAGGGTACTCTTCCATGACCCTAAGAAAAGTTGACTGCTGAACTTTCGACGAACTCAGCATCAACCCAGCCATCAATGATAATAAGGACAAAACATGCCTCAAACCCAGTTGACAGTCTTGCTCGCCAAAAAATAGTGCTAGATCTCCATCAACATTGAAGAGTACAATCTTACTCTTGAAAAAACCCACAATAGCCTCTCCTGAGTGCAACCAATCCATGTCAAGGATGATATCATATGGTTGTATCTGTAAACATAGGAAATCTCCCAAAGAGTGGTGCTTCCCCATCACTAGATCATAATCTCTACATACATCAAACAAGTCAGCTCGACCTCCAACTAGAGTATTCAATGTTGAGGGCACTATAATTCTCTCTACCTCAAGTCCTAAAGCATAAAAAATGGAAGGTGATATGAAGAAGTGTTTCACTCCTAAATCAAAAAAGGAATGCACCCAAGTAAAAAACAAGAAAAGGGTACCTTGAAAAACGTATGTATCGCATGGTGCTGACAATGTTAAAGCATGAAGCTGACCATGAACTACTCCATGGTCTCTCTGACCATGGTGAAGACCACCTCCATGGCCATGATTTTCTGTCTAGGGATGAGGATAATCCTATTGATGTCCTCTTCTATCCCCATCCACTCTCTACTGATCCCAAACTGGAGCAACCTATTGCTGTTGAATCGGTTGGAATTACCTCAACAAAGGAACCTAAAGCGGAACAACTGGAACACACTGAATGCTCAGAAAGGTTGGGCACTCTCACCGTTGATGACCTCAACCTCCATAAGAAAAAAATGTTTATGATTCCTTGACATAGGCCTGAGAGTTGGCACCCCTAAAGAAACAAGACATTAAGGGCTGATACCCACCCCTGGCTAATCGAAAGCTCTTTTTTCCTGACAACTAGGAACCCTAGACCAAATCTCTACTTCATGAGGAATCCCGATGACTCCCCTATCATAATGATCTGGTTCTATCTAACTTTTTCTCGATGACCTCTTCTCTTACCACCACCTTGAGATATGTATTCAGAATAAACAGGGTGACCTGGTGTTGGATCTTTGGATGTAATGTCTCCTTGAAATGCATCTCCCTGGCCCCCTCAGCTAGAAATAGGTTTGAAGCATATCACAAAAGGTTTCTAAAATGGACCTCGGACTCTCACACATTAGAGCTCCCCTGTCGAAGGGTAAGCAACTCCTGGTGACTAGCCTCCTTCATGGTTGAAGAAAGAAACTCAACTTTGAACTGGTCTCAAAACTCTTCCCACAAGATTGCAAACTCCTCACGATCTCCAAGGAACAAGAACCACCATTGCCTCACTTCCCCACACAACATCATCACGAACAATGATACCCAGTGCTCCTTCTGAGTATAAATCGAACTGAAGGATATCTCAACCTCTTCCAACCAGTCTTCTATAACTGTATCTAAAATGAATTCCTTGTACCTATGTAGACTATAACGCTAAAACTCTCAGAGTTTCCTCCTCTAAGTTTCATCATTATTAGCCTCTACTCTACGGTGATCTATTGGCACAACTTGCTGAACATATTCTGCACGAACCTGAAGAGGACGCCGACCTGGAGCCATGCCTGCAAAAATAGTTAGAGCTCCTAAACCTAGAATATGGAAGACCTTAACATTAATTAATTATTTTATTTTATTCATTTTAGGTTAACCTATCTCAAGGTCTGCCTATTCAAACACAACCGCAAACAAGAATGATGCATGGTCCTTTCCTAGGTCTCTACCCTATAACCAATATCACCTCATTCAGTGGCTGGTGTAAGCTTAAAGGTCCATGAATCAGATCACAGGGGGCCCTAAATACCCATGTCTAAGATGGTATCCCGTGTTTACAGTGCTTGTTAAACTTAAATGATATCGTTTCCATACCATCCCACACAACCTCACATATTCCTAACTCCAAACTCCATACTATACCTCAACTAGATCTCTGATATCACTCTGTCATAACCCCATCCTCACAAAGTGTACCCCTCCTGGGCCGGAAATGGGATAAGAGAGATAGTGACACATGATTCCCACCTCCAGTAGGCCCCAGGTTGGCGACCAGCTCCAAGGGTATAATAAACACACAAATGGGATGCATTACCCTATAAGAGAACACATGTGAAAGATAGAGATAAGACATACACCATCCAACTCTTTCTCAAACTAAAATATAAAAGAAAACCCAAGTGCACATATGTAATGACATGCAAGAACTACTACAACTGAAAGGAAAACTGCAAGTACCAAAAGAAAAGTAAGGACGACAATGACCATGAAGCCCAAATAGCTCCTGATAAACCCCAAGATAGTAATAACCAACCTATTATTCAACCTGCTATAACTGACTTGAAAAACAATTTATACATACATACGGTGAGTATAATAGTAACTTAGTAGGATCCTCCCTGAAGTCTCTCATGCAAAAGATAAAGAAATCATGATAAAACACAATGAACAACAAGTGAAATTAACTCGTCACCTACACAAGTACACTAAGTTTCGAGCCTCACCATGGATATTCTCACCAAGTATCGCATATAATAGCATATAATATAATAAATAATATTAAGGGTTCCTTTTTATCTCTAACCCACTGGTTTGCCGATTTTCCCCAACATCGTACGTGCTGAGCATCTCTCTCCAAAAAGGTTAGCTCACAGACACCTGGGAGAAGCACCACAACATTCACCTCGTGTAACACACCACCACGCTCACATAACCAAAAGTAACCAGGTAGTTTCTAGGAGCCATCACAGCCCGTATAACGTGTATCATACATCGGGTATTATACCTCAATCCATCACAACCCATACACCAAGTAAGAAACCTCAAGCCATCACAACCTATACACGTTATACCTATAGCAGTCCTTAGGAAACTATATCCAGAATGCATGTGTGTGAAATAATCACAAACCATTATATCCCTCTATACACATATATAAGGAAAACTAACTGTCATGCATACCGGTATAAGTAACTATCAAGAGAAGAGAGCAGGGTCAAAGGGGGTAGTTAGTCATCCATCCTACCAACAAGATGTTGGGGAAAACACACCCCAGGGATCAAAATCCCTGGGGTATTAGTTTCCCTAACTGATAGGGTGGATTAGCATATAAAAACACAAAATATACATGATAGAATATATCTCACAACCACACTACGGGCATAACCTAGTCTTAGACTCAACTGTAGCTAACATCTCTCGAACTCCCGACTTCCACTGCTAAGACCAGATATCCTACAAGTACACAAAAAATTAAAGATCTATATTAAGTTATTTAATTCATTTTAATTAGTTTCAATTTATGTTAATTAACCATTTTCATTTCCTACATTACATTACATTATCATTACAACAAAGTTCCATGCCCTCCAGGCATAAGAAAATCGAGTCCACGAATTCTTAGAATCATAACCTCATTATTGCATCACAGAAAGATCCAACCCCATGGGTTAAAAATTTATTCATTTATTAACAACATTACTTTACATATTACCAGGTACTCTAGGAAAAAAATCCTAATCTACCAAAATAAATAAGTAACCAAGCACCTCCATCTGCCTCAAGTAGCGGGGAAAGGAAAACAGATCAACAAACAACCTGACCATCAGCCAAACAACAAATTCAAACAAACATCCAGATTTTAAATCAACGGGTAATCCCAACATCCCATCCCATCATCCCCAATGTCCTCCCCTACACCCACATGCATATCTTATGCATCCTGCCATCACAAGAATCAACTTATGCCACAAAAACTGAGCCTCCTCACCCTATATACCACAAAAAACATCTAGGCTTAGCCATCCTAGGCTCACATCATATTTAGGCCTCCTCTCCCCATAAACCACAACATCCCTCTATGATCACATCACATCACAAGTAGTAGGAAACAAATATAGAAACTAGGATCTTGGCCCTAAAATAAGGCATTCATCCTTCACACACAACGAGCCCTTGTGACTCCAAAGCACAATGAACTCAGCCTTTACAAGAAATCAGGTGACTTAGGACCTATAAAGGCATTATATTTTATCACACAACTGATTCTTATTCCATATTGAATTAACCAATTCTTTTTTATAGGTTCTAACTATGGGAAGCCTAAATAGTAAGCTATCACAAGCTGCCACAAATTAATGAAACAATTAATTTAACATGCCTTTAATTATTTTATCAAAAATAATAATCATGATTCATATTCATTAACCAATCCAATTAAACATTCATACTTTCATTTATTGATTATCATCAAATTACAATGACAATTAGATACATTAAACATGCCTATTTAATATTTTAGCCAATTAATTATCAATTAATTCCAGCTTTATGTCCTTTACCAATTTTATATTCCAATACAAGAATAACAAGAACATAATAGATTCCACACTATCTATAAAACCAAAAGGAAACCCATTATCATGGTACAAAACTTCTACATCCTCATGTGATTGATACCAATTTAATCTGGTTTAAGTAATTATTAGGTTAATTTCATTGTGATCCAAGGGTCTAAATCATGATAGCTCTATGATTTCACATAAATAAAAGATAATAAATGAATCCCCTACCTCAATAGGGTGTCAAAATTCTTTTCACAAAAACAGACCAACACTGTGGATCCCGATAACCTCTCTCGCAAGAACTGCATCCACCCGAGGACACCGCGCCACAACCACCATTGCTGGAAACTTAGGCTATAAAAACGCTTTTAAACCGTTGGTATAAGCTATAAAACCATTGGTATACCCTATACCAATGGTTTTATAACCTGTTGGGTGTTATGTTATGGGTATATTCCTATACCAATGGTCATCAACCATTGGTATAGGCCACTGGAAATTGCACTATACCAATGGTTTGCTGATAACCATTGGTATAGATTTCTACCAATGGTTTGTCAACCATTGGTATATATTATGATACTTAAAACTATACCAATGGTTGTTAAACTGTTGGTATAGAGTTCTACCAATGGTTTGTTGATAACCATTGGTATAGAGTCCTGAATTTCATCTGAGTTCAGATTCTCTCTTTTTTACATCAGCTTTTGGGTTTTCTATCTCTGTATCCATATTTTGCAGTTCTTCATCTTGGGAATCATTTTTCTCCCTCAAATCAGTATCCATATCAATAATCCTTTTATTTAATCATTTTATCTTGTTAAACTAAATTTCTAGTACTTGGATCCGAATATCTTGGGACTTGTTTTCCTCTTTTAATTTCCAATCCAATTCCTTTATTATGTCGACAATATCTACTAGTGGCATTCTTGGAATTTATTCATCATCAGTAGTTCCAAAATAACTTAGAATATCAGGTTCTTCACTATATGAATCATCCAAATCATTCTTCTAACCACTGCTTATTTCCTCCAACTGAATCACACTCTTTCCATAGACACTTCCACACTAAGGAGTACCACCGGACTTCTACTTATTCTTTGATGATATTACTTTTTCCATGGCACAACAGGATAAGAACAGATTGAATATTTAACTTTCAATGATCAACCGAACCAAGTCAGAAAAAACAAATATGATAAAATAAAACTTCCCCATGATACCAATTGTTAGGTCCAAAAGGGTTCTAGATACCCTGAGAGTGGGGGTGAATCATGATATGGATATTATTTTAAAACTTCTTCCTACCCCATCAAATCTCGACCTATTTATTACAAGGTTCACTTATTATTCTCTTTAATGTTAATTTTGATCGTGTCCTTTACAATTTTATCTGATGATAATGCACTGAAAGTAAATCAATAAAGAAAGGGCACATACACAAATATTTTTACTTAGTTCACCCTCACCGGGCTACATCCAAGGAGTATACAACGACAATGTGACAATTTTACCAAATTTGATATGGATCATTGCCAATAATGATGTTCATGATAGATCACTTATATACCTAGGATCACTTCATTTACAAGATTTAGGGTCTTCTCACTACATTCCCAAGGGTCACTCCCTATGTCTCTTTCTCTGGATCACTACCGGTGGAAAGGATCACTGTCTTCCTCTTCCTTTGCTCACTACCCTTAGAAGGGATCCACTCATAGTTTATGGAATTTTAGGCCCCTTCATTTTCATGAATTATTCATCCTCAACTATAGATATATGCTCTTTTGAAGTTCTATTTTCATCCACTGATGAATACCTCTTTACCACAAATATACTAGGCAACTTCCAAATTTCGCACAACCTCAGTGTGACTTGCGCGTTACTTTAATCATGGTGCACAAGTGGATCCTTTTTCACAAAAAAAAACTTTCACACTACTCAATAATTTTGTGAAGCAATATTTTTATTCCAAACTCACTATTTGAATGCAACTACCTTCTAGCGTGCAACTTCTGCACAACTCTCTACTTGCGTGAACCCACCACTTGCATGACCAGAGCTCCAATTTTCTCTAAGTATTGAGCTTCACCTTGAATGAGGGGGTAGCCACCTATTTATAGGCATTTTAAAAATCCCATGCACATGGCACACAACTTCTCCCCAAACGCACAAGTCTCACTTTTGCGCAACCTCAACTTGCGTGGAAAATCCATAACTTGCACACCCTTCTTTCCTTTTCCATATTTTTATGTACTGATCTTGAAAAATGGTTGGAACATAACTTTCCAAACCACCTTAAAACTTGCATTCAACTTCCTTTACCAAAAATACTTTTCTCCATTCTCCAATTTTTAGAGCAAAAAATTTGGAAAACACCAGGAAACGACGCCACCTTGTATACGATATTTTTTTACCACCTCCAGACCATCCATTCCTTTTCCATGGATCCTTATCAATGTAGTTTGTCAACAATATCTATGGAACTCCACAACTGACCATGGAAACCCATTTTTTCAACAAACAAAATCAACCCAAAAATGAATTAATGTTGCCTTGAAGGATTTTTTTCCAACAATATACATGTTCAATTTACTTACTTGATGTAGTAATCGAAAAAATCACAGTTGAAAAAAATTGTGTGATGTGCCATATCTCACTCTTCAAGGATTAATTTTCCCTTTGTGTTCCATCCAGACATCATTGCATAAGTAGGAAAATCATTGATCATCCACATAATCACAACACACATCTGAAATATTTCTTTACAACATGCATCATATGTGTGCACACCCACATCCCAAAGAAGTTTCAACTCTTTTATTAAAGGTTTCATATATACGTCTATATCAATGTTGGGATCAGAAGGGAAAAATATGAGTATACTCATAAAAGTGAAAGGTTTTATAATATACAACCATGGGGGAAGGTTATAAATGTGTATGGAAATTGGCCATGTGCTGTGTGAAGTAATCATCTACCCAAACAGATTAAAACTATCACATTAAAGACTCAACCTCACATTACGCACATTAGCTATGAAATCAAGATATCAAGCATCAAATATCTTCCATGCAAATCCATCTTCAGGGTGAACCAACTCATCATTATTCTTCTTTCTTTCATTATCACACCATCACATTTTTATTGATATTTCATCATACATGAAAAATTATGGAGTCTAGGGATCAATGGAAAGTTCCACATTACTTTCTATGGCACACAGAATGGCGTTCCATCAGATTTTGGCTTCCATCGGGATGTTACACATTTTATATAATCATTCCATTTAGCAGTTTCCCCCCAGAATAAGCCACAATATTTCAAGCAACCATTAATTTTGTTTTTTGAAAATCCAAGTTCTTAAACTAACATCCATGCCATATATTGGTTTTCGGGAATATCTTCATCATCTAGAAGTAAGTCCTTCAAGAACATAAAAATGTAATCGATAGTAGTATTAGAAATCCCACACATGATTTTCCCATGAAACAATTGGATTGTAAATTCTAGCTATTTCATTTTACCACATTGTTGATATACTAGAGTCGTGGTAGCATCATTCAATTCCCCCCTATCAACATCATCATTTTATTAGACGCATCATGTGTTCTCATATAAAAATATTAATGGGTTGGTATCCTTTCCTTCTCATGATGACGAATAAATGGAAACTAATCATTTAAAAATTTCTCTAATATAGTCCTATAATTTGGACCATCAACATTTTGAGATTTTATTTTCTCCCCATTGTGATACCACACATAATATTTTGTTTGAAAACCATATTTGGTTATATGGTAGATAAATTCTTCACGGGCCAACCAAGGTATTCCAACACAATTATAACATGGGCAATGTATGTGACCACTATATGAAGCATTGTTAAATGAAAAATCTAAAAATCTCTTCAAATTATTTTGAAAATTGCTTGTGATTTGATCAGTTTCATATATCTAACTTCTATCCATTCTGTAAAAAAATTGTTATATGTCATTTAGTAAAAGAAGTTAAATAATATTGAAGTTTAATTGAAAATATATTTAAGTAAATGATAATTGTTCACTTTATATGAAACCATAATAGACACACTACTCTATATGAGAATCATAATATAAAAGAAAACAAAATATTATATACATAACAAAATACTATAAATATAAAACCATGATATTTAATTCAATTATATCAATGAGTAATAACTAATCATAATACTACACAAATTTGTGTTTATAATTATTGTTTTTTATTTTTTCTCTTATTATATTCACTATTTAACAAATGTTATAATTATTCAATAAATTCATGTATAAAAGATTACTACTTCTAGGTAACTATATTATATTTTATTGAGATCAGTTTTAGTCAGTTCTTTTTGTTTATGATTAGTTTAGTTATCATCGGTTTAGTTTGGTTGGGTTTGGTTATTTTTTTGGATCGGGTCAATGCATGCATATTAGGGTTTTATTAAATATTATTCAAGTTAGTTCATTTTTTATCATTACTATATAATTTATTTTAGTTAGGTTCAACTTATTTCACTTCTTTTTATTTTAGTTCAGTTTGATGTAGTTTAGTGTAGTTCGATTCTAATCAAGTCTACATGGGCTAGATCAAGTCATTTCAATTCAATTCAGTTGGTTTTATCAAGTTGGTTCAGTTATGATATAGATTGATTTTTTTATTTCGGTTAGGTTTCAGAGTGTAAAGGGTTGATGGTTCAATTCATTTATTTTCAAGCCTAGTTTGATCAATTTGGTACAATTAAATTTTCTTAGGGTATGGGCAATTCATTTCAACTTAAATTATTTTAGTGGGTCATCATAATAAGAAATAAATTGGGAGATTATGTGAAACATGGTAAATGTGATGAAAAAATCATTGTATAAAGAATGACCTCTCTAGGATAATTAAGAGAAAACAGTTGGAATTGAGTCTAAATTTATAGATATCATTATATTTCATAATTAATGATATATTTCTAATCAATGGTGTCATTGTAGTATTGGTGATCAATGATATTTTTTATAGGGTGTGTTATTTAAAAGTTAGACATCTTGGAGTCATGAACTAAAAGCATGTAGGTGCTAAATGAAAATGATATAAATCCAAAAAGATGAGTTATTGAAGGGTTGATGGACTTCATGGTATACCCCAATGTGTTATATTTACCTTACTCTAATACATTATAATATTTTTAATGGACACCCCACTTTAGGATGATAATTTAAATCTAACCATGTGGTTATATAATAGTAATTGTTCTCCCTTAGGATAAAAAATAGTACTTCTTTAGATGATTCACATGGTTCAGAAGTGTGGGTTCATATAATAGACAATATCATGATAAAAAAATATCCAATATATCATAGATGCATGCATAAACTTCTTCATCTAAAATACAAATAGTTTTCTAATCCATTCGAAGTATGGAAGTAGGCATAAAATATTTTATTAGTACCAATGTAATTATTTTAATGTATCATTGAGTAAAGGATATCGTGGGTCAAATTTGGGTTAATTATATCTCAAGTGGGTTGTGTAGCCTTGTTCATGAATTTGGAAAAGTCATAAATTATTACCAAGTACCTCACACAAGTCACTTCTCCCAAGTGCATCCAATAGGTCACTTCACCAACATGCCTCACACAGGTCACTTAGCCCACATGACTCGCACATATCACTCCACACAAATTACTTTTTGAACTCACTTCCCATTATGTAATCAATCATTTAAATTCACATATAAATGTTTCATTGAATATTTATGAGAATAATGGATTTACTTCACCCAAAACATGCAAAACAGTGAAATTATAGGTGGGGACCATCAGGTAGACATCACAATTTATAAACATGATAGTGACCCATGTGTCAAACATACATGGATAACCTTAAAAATAAAAAAGTGAAAAATATATACAGGAGAGGGAATATTGGTAATATTAAACCAAATCAAGGGCACTAATTATATTTGTGAATGTGTGGTGACCAATGAAAATGAAAATGAGAAATGTGTCTCAAGATAGTCCCAAAAGGCCAAGTGGTATTAATACATTAATAATTATTTTCCTTTAATAACATTTTACACATTTTTATGTCATACATGCCTCATTATATAGGAATAAAGGCAATATTATTAGTAAAAAATGTATTTTCCATTAATCTATTAAAAACGAAAACATTACAAAAAAATTTCAAAAATTAATTGTTGGAACTCCCTTTTCGAAGAAAGGAATTAGTTTACAAGGTAAAATACCTCAAAATATTATTGTGAACATGAACAATGGGGGAAAATATAGTTATCCTAAAACACTAATATTTTGTAACATGCCTGAAAAAATTAGAGATGGTGGCAGCGGTTCAAGAAGTGACATTCATTATCTCTGTATAGGATTAAGTATTTGGAACATGCCAATTTCATATTGAATAATAATCAAATAAAAACCTTAAATGATGATAGATTGTAGCGGATGGGGAAATAAACTAAACGCGGTACATAAAAATCCAAAATAAATATAGGCAGAAGATATAACTCGAACTCGTCAATTTAAAGTGGAAGAAACTGAATGATTTAAACTATTATGGATTGCCTGTTGGAAGAGGAGGAGTGGTCACTGGTTGGGAAGAGATCAGTGCTCGGTTAGGGAAAAAATAAATCGAATCTAGAATGAGGAGGGAGGGCTGGCCATTATATTTTGGGGGAAACTATCCTAATGATTATTTCAAACCATTGGGATAGACTGGTATTAAATGGACTATAAAAGGTATATCCCAATGGTTATTCGAAACCATTGGTATATGGGTATTGGTATAAACCAACTTTCCAGTAGTTCACACCAACAAAAAACCAATAACACTCCTTTAGAAACATGGATATCAAGCGTCATCACATGGAAAAGAGGAATGAGAGAAAATGGATTGAAGAAACCGCAAGAACGGAGGTAGAACATACCTTGGATTGAATACGGATTGCTACAGATCTAAGTAGGGAAGATAGAGATCAATCCTCGAAAAAGGAATCCCCAAAATGCTGAAGAGGGGGCTGCCGGGTTGCTTGGAACAAGAGAGAGGGGAGCTGCAGCCGTAGGGTTTGACAAC
Source organism: Viscum album (assembly GCA_963277665.1). Taxonomy (NCBI): domain Eukaryota; kingdom Viridiplantae; phylum Streptophyta; class Magnoliopsida; order Santalales; family Viscaceae; genus Viscum; species Viscum album. The sequence goes on along the minus strand of OY728119.1, from coordinate 169,025,360 downwards.
CCAAGTGTCTAAAAATATTTAAAACCTCCAACATCGGGGATTTACATGACATGTAATCCCCTTTCACATCATGTAATCCCCAGGGTTTGGTTTCCGTCGAAAAATGCATCGTCTTTTCATTATTTAACCCCTGAAAACTTACATGTCGTGAAACCTACTTTCAAATCCTATAAAAGGTTTGCACAACATGAAATATTCTTGCTTCCAACTTTTAACAGCCAGGTCCCTCTGAACTTCTTTCGAGCCTCCTCCAAGTACTTCAGTCTTTGAAAACATGCAAAGGGTTAATCCACGTGGATCCGGGCCCTTACAAGTAATAAATATTTAAAAATAATATTTAGTTACTAAATATTAGTAATAATGATTAAATTATTAAAATACTAATGGTTAATTAATTATTATTAAACTATTCTTATTTAATTAAATAATTATTGCTAATTAATATTAATTACTATGAAATGTTTAAAATTATTCTTTAGTTACTAATTATTATTAATAATAACTATATATTTATTATTTATTATCTATTATTTAGTTATTATTAATAATATTTATCATTAATTATATATTTTTTATTTAACAATTAATTAAAACCTATTAATTATTATTAATAATTGGAAATTAATTAGTAGTTTATTAATATTGTTAATAATTTATTAATAATTAATTGGTTATTAGTTAATATAGTTTAAAATATTATTAATATTAATTACTTAATTGTTATTATTTAATATTAAATGTTAATAGTTAATTATTATTAAGGTATTATTATTATAATTTATTCATTATTAATATTTATTACTAATTAATTACTAATTGTTAATAATAATATATTATTAATTCTGTGCAGGAAAGGGAGGACCTGCATCCCACATTGGAAATCTAGATGGATTTCTAGGGCAAACCCCTTATAAAAGGGAGCCCTTGGAGAGGGTTTCTATCAGAATTTCAGACTACTATAATGACAATAATTCTTGATATTAAATATTAGTTAAATTCTATTGAAATTTTTTGTTTTAAATATATATAAACAAAATAAAACAAAACAAAATAAAAATAATTTTTTTAATATATTAACATGCATGTTTAAAATATATTTTTTTCATTTTTCTAAAGGTGGCAATGAACTTTCCCCCTTTTCCCTGGGTGAAAATAGGCCAAAGGCAGTAAAAACCTTGCCATCTTTTTGTCTCAGTTTAAAAAAAATTAAACCTACACTTATTTTTTAAAAAAAAATGTATATAAAAAAACTCATTTCACCCCCACCCATAACGCTCTGATCCCGCCACACCCGCCATCCCCAATGGGAATGATCCTTCCCACACCCGAATTATATTGTGGAAGCTTATTTTTTTTACTTTATGAAGTTTGAGGGGGGTATTTTAGACATTTTTAATTTTATGAATAAAATTATTATTTTTTCATTTTATAGGAAAATAGTCATTTTTGACCTTTTATATATTTTTAGAATATTTTTTCAAGGGCGTCATCGATCTCCAAATATGATGCTTACCTTATAATGTTTCTGAATGGATGTTTTACCACTCACTAGTGATGATGTTTTTTCAATCCGAGACTCACACAAGGGTCATGCTATATTAACACAAGGTTGTTCCAAATGACACATGTGACGTGCCACTTGCTGATCCTCTCCATTACCACAACTATTAGTTCAAGAGAATACGAGGTAGTATAAGGAGAGTATCATCTTTCTATTTATAGATTTTAAGCACTTTAAAATCCTTATAAATCCTCTACAATTGAATCATGACATATCTGATTGATGTATGTATATGCAGGGAAAATGTTTAGATGAAGGAGATTAATTGAACCTTTTATTATAAGTATGGTGTTGGAGTTGGTGCCCTAGAACCAACTTCTGTGTACTTTATGATAACATGTATTCATAGTTTTTAATATTAATAAATTTTTTATCACATCATGATTATTCTTCCATGTAACATAGTATGTAATAATGTCCCAAGAGTAGTTGTCGCACTAAATGTTCATAGCAGTTCCCCGTTATGATGAGAACCCATAAGTGCTACGACACTATTCTTAAATATATGTTCTATATCTGGATGATATCATTTGAGGGACATAAATAATACAGGCAATCGGGGGTGGAGACTCATAATACTTTGATGAATCTTCTCAAGGTGTATGCCCTTGGTAATATCGAGTAGGATATTATGGGAATGAGACCCACCAGTAGGAAATCCACATTTATATGTGTCATTGTATGTTCCTATCCGCATGTGTGTGTATTGACCCTTAAACTTTAATATTATTATTAATGATTATTATGAGTCATGTACTTTTATGTATTGACAAAAATCACGATGACATATGTTCGTAGTGAGGTAGGATATGTTGGGTGCATCATGAGTAATATTGCATTAATGAATAATGTGAGAAATGATTTGTCCCTTCTATTATTTAATGAAAGTTAATATCTCAGGACCTTTGATGAAAATGATATATCCTAAATAAATCCATGTCCATGATGTTCTATAGGCAAGTTCAATTTCTAGGAAGTCAAAGAAAGATACATCGACCATTTAGGTTGATGGCACCAGCATGAAACCTTCTTGACTAGAGATATCATGATAAATGGATTATATTACACAATAAGCGTCCATATGAGGTATTATGTCATTGCATCATTAACTTATTTATCTATGGGTTCCTTGGCGCATTGTAAGACGCTAATCTTGGACTTTAGGATGCTTCGCCTAATGCCACTAAGAAATAGACCTAGAGGGTCACACACTAAGTGTATCTAGAATCTCAGTTTAATAATAACAATATTATTTATTATTTAACAAGTTGAATAAATATTATTCCCTCATGTGGTTTATTAATTATTCATGTTGGCTTGATCACATTTATTCCATCACTAGTTATTCGAGAGAATATAATGTGAGGAGAATATTTAATAAATATTTATTTTCTATTTAGTGAATATAATATTTATTTATCTATTGTATAATAATGCAATGATATTTATTTAATAAATACATAGTCATTATTCAAGGCCCAATAAATATTGTAGAGGAATTATGGACTAAGTTTAATGGTCTGGTGAGAAGTAATTAATATTGAATATTATTTGATTAAATAATATATAATTTAATTCGCAAGTTAAGAACATGTAGAGAAATAATAATAATAATAATATTATTATTTGACATAGGGTTCGATAGGGATTAAATAAATAAGGGAACTTTTGAAATTATTTTATTTTAACCCTAGTAGTATATAAACCCAATTATATTATTTTTTAATAGATAAAATTCATTTGTTTGGTTGTGTACAATAGATTTAGAGAATCCTAAAAATATCTAGAGAGATCCCTTTTCCAAGAATGCTCCTAATAATAGAGAGTGATCTTCCTCCAACTCCCACTCTCAAGTCAAGAGAGATCAAAGATAATGATTTGAAAGTGGTTTTTGAGGCGATCAAAGGAGGATGACGCAAGAAATAGGAGATACCATGCTAGCACCCAAAGATTCCTATAGCGACGTTCAGATATTTGTGAAACATGTGTGGATCACCACTAGAGGGAATCTTCCCTTGATTCTTATAAGGAAACGATGATAAAAAGAAGATCTGTTATCATATTCATCAATGAAGAAATAATTCCAACAAGGTAATTATTTAATTAATTAAATTGATTATAAATAATATGTGATGATACTCTCTCTGGTTCCAGAGTTCTATCCCTTATATGTCTTCTTTGATTCAATTATGTAGATCACCACATTTTTTCATTGTGTAAATTTGGGATTGATCATTGATCATGACAAAAAGAAAATTTAGGCATGACCCATCACATACTTCCGCTACACTCGAAACCTACAATTGGTATCAAAGATATCACATAATTATTTATAATTATTTAAATATTGTTGATTTATTTACACATATTTATGATTTAGTTTTCAATTCTAGTTTAATCGTTTTTCTAATCTGAATTGCGAGATCATATCTTCCCTCCATTTCTTATATATTTAATCAATACGATTAATTTTATGAATAAAATAAAATCGAGGAACTCATCCAGAGGTGCTAAGGATTTTGGCTGGATAAAACAGGAGTACACATCGTGTAACCAGAGTTACATGCCATGTACTTGTGTTCAATGCATCGGAAATTAATTCAGAAATTAATTCAAACCATGTATATTAATGAAACATAGTGTATTTATTTCTTACACCATGTGATGACCAGTATAGGGTGGCGCACGATCATCCGATGTACACACCGTGTAGCCCACATACACGACATGTAGTCCCTTTGAGTCACAGATGGGCTGTATATTACCATACATGACCTAACTAACTGGTGACTGTGTAACAGGGATAACACACACTATGTAGTCGATTATACACACCATGTGATCCAATTTTTTAAGGCATGGTTTACATGACGAGTCCCTAGGCATGTTCCTTGGATACATGGTGAGATATGTACACGCCATGTAGATCGGCTGTACATGTTGTGTACTTATACCAAATTACACAGATTTAAAATTTATTTATTATATTATGTAAACCTTATCGACATGTGCTTGTGTGTAGTAATTAAGTTGATAGGACACACCATGTGATTGGTTTTAGTATATATATATATATATAATTTTAATTAATATCTATGTAATGTTTAGATCTACATATCATGTATGATTTGTATTAACAGTTTTTACTCTATGTGTATTGAAACATAACACATGACCGAAAAATCATGTAATTCATGTATTAATTAAGTTGACAGTACACATCATGAAAGTATGTGATAAGTCATGTATTCCATATGTCACAAGAGTAAATTGTATATGATTATAATACATGTTGGGAAGATTCAAACGGATATTCACCATGTGGCCTCCAAGGTACATTTATGTACACAGTTAATTTTAAATAAATTTATTTAATTTGTTTAAAATTATAATGGATGATAATCTCAAGGAAATTTGGATGATAATTAAGATAAAATAATTGAATAATTAAAGAAAAAAAATAATTTATTTGAACGCAATTTATCTTAAATAAGAACGATTAAGAATCGAATGCTAGTTTTATTAAATGTATAATTTATTGCATGCATGTGGATGATCATGAGTATAGAACAGACCTTTGTATGTAATTGGTTCCATTTAATTTATTATTAAATTAAATCCCTCATTCCTTCTCTCCTCTTATTATGTAAGGGTCTACGTGCCCATATTTTATTTTATGTAAACCCTTTCCCCGTCACCTATGTGTGAGTAAAATCATATGTAAAGGATGGAGATCCCAAGCTAGTGGAGGAAGTTAAAGTTTAGAGATGATGTGAAATCAATCCAAGAGAGACACATAGGTGGACAGGTGGAAAACTGTAACACAAACCTTAATTGGTTCAAAGTGTTTCCCCCCTAGGTCAATGGTTAGTTTATCAACTGCTAGATAAACTAACCATTAGTAAAAGATCATGATTATACCACTTTATTATTTTATTTTTGTCAAGTTTCATGGTCATTTCATTATTTTTTTTTTGTGATAACATGAATTAATGAAATTAACAAGCAAGAAATATAGAACTAAAATTAATTGTCTTATGTATAAATATTATCTAAGACATGGTTAATCACTTACGTAAATACAATTAATATTAATAAGTATGTGATAAAGATACCAATTGGAAATTTATGCATAAAGGATAAAATCCCTCAATTACATATATTAAGTCGGTATAGCCTTCCACTACTTTAGCTGAAATTGAACCATAGTTTAAAGTGCTTGACCAACCAAAGTTGGTGTGATTTCAATTATTAAGGAATTATAACTTGAATTTTTGGGTTTAATTAACTTATTTCACATCAAGGGTTGACTACCAAGGTAGGAATTGTTGTAACTGAGAGGCAATGGTTGAGGAAATCTAATTTAAGGATTTTGGGATTGGGGAGTCTACTGAACAGATCAAGGAATTTTGAGTTAATGCAGCTGGTATTTGGAATGCCCACCTAAAATCATTCAAATTTTTTGACAAACCAAAGTTTGGGTAATGAGAAAGATAATATGGATAATTTATTTTAGAATTTCAAAGAAACAAGATATTCTGAAGGCAATGGTGAGGGATATTGTGTTTAGATAAAATAGCGGGATACTAATAAATTTAATAATTATTTATTTGTCTTAATTTTATCAGATAAAGTACTAAAATTATGCTCATCTTATTTTTAAAAATAAAAATAAAATGACATTAAAAATATCATTTTGATCCACACTTTATAAGGATAAACTTATCACCGACACAAATTTCCAAGAGTGATAAAGGCGCTTACGCATTATCCTTCACCATGAAAGAAAATTGTATGTGTTGTAAGAACCTATTCCTGATGTGCCTGGTAATAAGGAAAGTGACGAAGAGTTATCACTCAATGAGAAATATTTGAATGATTCCATTTATGTTCAATGTTTCATAATGTCATCCATGTCCAATGATATTTTGAAGCAACATGAGGACATGGTTTCATATATCATAATGTCTCACCTTCAGGATCTCTATCAAGAAAAGGCGAGACAAGAGAGGTATGTGATCTCCAATGCTTTTTTACAACTAATCTTGGAGAGTCTTCACAAACTGTGCCTTATTTAGTCAAGATTATTAGATACATTGAATTCTTAGAAATATTTGGGATTAAATTCTGAGATGAGTTACATACAAATCTCATACTTTTATCACTGTCCAATACCTTCTCCAGTTTTATTATTAATTACAATATGAGCAATAATGAGAAAAGTATTTCAGATCTTCTTACTTTGATTTGAAAAGTGGATAAGGACACGAGGCATGATAAACCCATTCTCCTTATGCTAAACAAGAAAAGGAATAATACAGAAAAGGGTCCCAAGAATCATAACAAGTCTAAATCTCTTGAGTACTATCCTTCCAAGAAGAGGAAGATCCAGAGGCAAGGTAAGGAAAAGGAGGTGATATGTTTTTCATGTGTAAATCCAGGTCACTGGAAGAGGAACTGCACCCAGAAGAAAGGAGAATCTAAAGGTATGTTTGTCATCGAGTATAATATTTCAATATCTACACATTAGGTATTAGATAAATCTTGCAGTGCTCACATTTATATCCAAATAAAGTAACCAAGTAGATTTTAAAAGATTACTAGAGGAGAGGTGGATCTACGAGCTACCAATGGTGCGAGGATAGAAGCTCTAGCCATTAGTGACTACCACCTTTCATTTCCAATGATAATTATTTTGGTTTTAAAATATTTTTATTACGTACCTATGATTACCAAGAACATAATTTTTGTATCATTTCTAGATACAGATGGTTTTATTTTCATGTTTGTAAATAAAATTTGTTTCTTATAAAAAGAAAATATATGTTATAGTATGAAACATTTAAATAATAGTCTTTATGTATGAAATTATGAAAAATAAGTATTTTTAATTGATAACGAATCATATTCACATGAATTATATAACACCCATCTATGACATCACCATCTATGGCATCACCATCTTCGTCATATAAATAAAAATCATTTGACAAAGCTCTATCAAGATGGTTATTTAGACTCTTTTGAGCTAAAACCACTTAAAAGATGTAATTCTTGTTTAAAAGGAAAAATAAACAAAAAACCATTTGATGGATTGGGTGAAAGGTCCAAAAAGATTCTAGGATTGGTACACACTAATATGTGTGGAAAATTTCTAGTAAAATCTAGAGGGTGATATTTGTACTTCACAACTTTTACTGATGACTTGAGTAGATGTGGATTTTTTTACTTAATGAGGTATAAGTACGAGTCCTTGTGAAATTTAAGGAATTAAAGAATGAAGTAGATAATCAACTTGGAAAGAAGATAAATAATCTTAGATTATATCGAGATGGTGAATATCTTAACCAATAGTTTATTGACTTTCTAAAGAAGTTTGGGATTCTATCTCAACTTACTCCACCTTACACACCACAGTGGAATGATATTAGTGAAAAGAGGAACTGTACCTTGTTAGACATGGTAAGGTCAATAAAGAGTCATTAATATCTTCTATTATCCATTTAAGGATATGCATTACGGACTCTATAATACACATTAAATAGAGTAGCAACTAAAGAGTAAAATTGAATTCTCTTTGAGCTATGGAGTAGAAAGAAACCCATTTTTTTGCACACACATGTATAGGATTATGAGGAATTTTTTAAGGCCTTGTCAGGACACAAACTAGCACCCTGGGGAACAAAGTGTATCTTTATTGGGTATCCCAAGGAAACAAAAGGATACTACCTATAAAACCCCTTAAACAAGAAAGTGACTGTTACCAGACAAGTCGTCTTTCTTGAGAGGGAGCACATTCTCAAAATGGATAGTGGTAGAAAGATTGACTTCGATGAAATTGATACCCAAGATAAAAAAGAGATGGTATAGGAAAAGATTCCATAGGTCCCCATGGAAGAAGTAGTTTTTGAAACACAAGTACTATGTAGGAGCGTAATAGAGGTAAGAGAACTAGAGAGATATGGTTTTATAGTCACTGAATATGGTGAATCATTATTGGCTAACAATGATAAACCTATCTACTATAAGGAGGAAGTATAGAGCATATGATTTGTAATATGGAAAGAAGCCATGAATTCTGAAATGGATTCCATGTATCATAACTAAGTTTGGTTTCTGATCGATGTTTCAGTTGATGTAAAGACTATTAGGTGAAAATGGGTATTCAAGAGAAAATTAGACATGGAAGGTAAAGTAAATACCTATAAATAAATCCTAGTCACTAAAGGGTTTAAAAACCATCAAGGAATTAAAAATGATGAAACCATTTCACCAATTTCCATGCTTCAATTCATCATAATTCTACTTGATATAGAAGATTACCATGACTATGAGATTTGGAAGATGGATCTCAAAACTACATTCCTTAATGGGAACCTTTAGAAAGATGTCTATATGACAAAAAAAAAAGGGTTTGTGACTCCAAGTGATGCCAAAAGGTTTTGAAAATTGTAGAGATCCATTTATGGATTGAATCAAGCATCCAGGGCATGGAACATTCATTTCGACGAATCCATAAAATAATTTGGTTTCATTAGGAATGAATGTGAGCTGTGTGTTTACAAGAGGTTTAGTGGGAATGTAGTCATTATCCTAATAGTATATGTTTATGAAATATTACTTATTATAAATGACATACTGGTCTTATAGTCTATTAAGGATTGGCTAAACAAGTGTTTTTATATGAAGGAATTATTTGAAAAATCCTATATTCTAGGGATCATGATCATTCTTGATAGATCCAAGAGGCTGATTAGACTAAGTCAAAGTACATATGTTGACCAGATACTAAAGATATTTTGTATGGAACAATACAAGAGGGTATTGGTTCCATTGTCACGTGGTTTATATCTTTATAAGAAAATGTGTCCTCAGACACAAGAGGATAAAGAGAGTCTGAGTAAGATCCCATATACTTTAGCGATAGGATCAATCATATATGTCATGTTATGTACTATAATTGATGTTGCCTATGCATTGAGCGTGGTAGGCATATATCAAGCGAATCTAGGCGAATAACATTGGTCTATTTTTAAGTCTATACTTAAGTATCTAAGAATAACTAAGGATATGTTTTTGGTGTATAGAGGAGATGGGGAGCTGGTCATTAGGGGATATACTAATTCTAGTTTTTAGACATATTAGAATGATCTTAATTCACAATCAAGATATGTTTTCAGTCTCAATGAAGGAGCTATGATCTAGAAGAGTTCAAAGAATCTAGTTGACACTGATTCTACAGTGGAGTCTGATTATATAGAGGCTTCTGATGCAGCCAAGGAAACTGTTTGGATTTGGAACTTTGTCCAAGATATTGATGTGGTACCTAGAAGTAAAGACCCTATCACATTATATTATGATAATATTGTAGTGATGGCTCTTGAAAAAGAGACAAGGTCACACCAATAGATAAATCATATACTCTGAAAGTATCACCTATTGAGGTATTTTTATCAATGGGGTAGAGTTGAATTAAGAAGAGTACCCACAGAAGAGAACATGGTAGACCCCTTGAATAAAGGCCTATCTTAGAATAAGCATGAGTATCGTGTGAGAGCTAGCTGACTAAAGGTAGTTAGAAGTTGAATCTAGTTCAAGTGGGAGTCTATTGGAATTGGTTCCCTAGAACCAAATTTTTCATACTTTATGATAGTCTGTATTCATAGTTTTAAATATTAATAAACTTCTTATCACATCATGACTGTTCTTCTTCATAACATAGTATGTGATAATGTCCCAAGAGTAGCTGTTTCACTAAAAGGTTGTATCAGTTCCCCACTATGACGAGAACATAGAAATGCTACGACACTAATCTTAAATATATGTTCTATATCCAGATGATATAATTTCAGGGACAAAAATAATACAGGCTATCAGGGGTGGAGACTCATAGGAATTTGAGGCATATTCTCATGGTGTATTCCCTTGGTAATATTCAGTAGGATATTATGAGAATGAGACCCACTAATAGGAAATTCACATTTATATGTGTCATTGGACGTTCCTATCTACGAACGTGTGTATTGATACTTAGACTTTAAGATTATTATTAATGAGTATTGTGAGTTGCTTAATTTGATGTATTGATGAAAACCATGATAAAAAATGTTTGTAGTGAGGTATGATATATTGGGTGCATCATGAGTAATATTTCATTAATGAATAATGAGAGAAAGGATTTTTACCTTATGTTCTTCAATAGAATTTAATATCCCAAGATATTTTATGGAAATGATATAGCCTAAATAAATCCATGGCCATGGTGTTCTATAGGAAAGTTCAATTTATGGTAAGTAAAAGAAAGAGACATCGAGCATATCAGTTGATGGAACCAGTATACAACCTGCTTAATTAGAGATATCATGATAAATGGATTATATTGCATAGTAAGCATTTGTATGAGATATTATTTCATTACAGAATTAACTTATTTCTCTATGGGTTCCTTGGTGTGCTGCTAGACCTTGAACTTTAGGCTACTTTGCCTAATTACACTGGGAAAGAGGCTTAGAGGGTCACACACTAAGTGTATCCAGAATCTTAGTTAAATAATAATAATATTATTTATTATTTAACAAGTTGAATAAATATTATTCCCACATGTGGTTTAATAATTACTCATGTTTTCTTGATCACATGTATTTTCTCACCAGTTATTTGAGAGAATATAATGTGAGCAGAATATTTAATAAATATTTATTTTCTATTTAGTTAATATAATATTTATTTATTTATTGGTGAATACTGTAGTGATATTTATTTAATAAATAAATATTCATTATTCAAGGCTTGATAAATATTGTGGAGGAATGGAAGACTGAGTTTAATGGTCCAATAAGAAATAATAAATATTAAATATCATTTGATTAAATAATATTTAATTTAATTCTCAAGTTAAGAGTATGTCGAGAAATAATAATAATAATAATATTATTATTTGACATGGGGTTTTATAGGGATTAAATAAATAATAAATTGTACTTTTTCAATTATTTTATTTTAAACCTAGAAGTATATAAACCCAATTATATTATTTTATAATAGATCCAATTCATTTGTTTGGTTATGAACAACAGATTTGGAGAATCCTCTCAAGCCCTAGAGAGATCCCTTCTCCAAGAACGCTCCCAAGAACAGAGAGAGATTTTCTTCCACCTCCCACTCTCAAGTTAAGAGAGATCAAGGAGAACACTTTGAAAGCAGTTCTTGAGGCGATCAAAGGAAGATAACTCAAGTGATAAGATCTACCGTTCTAACACACAAAGATTCCTATGATGACATTTAGATATTTTTTGAACAAGTTTGGATCACCTCTAGAGGGAATATTCTCTTGATTACTACAATTCAACAATGGTACAAAACAGATTTATTTTCAGATCCATCAATAAAGAAATAACTCTAACAAGGTAATTATTTAATTAATTAAATTAATTATAAATAATATGTGATGATCCTCTATCTAGTTCTGATATTCTATCCCTTGTCTGTATTCTTTGATTCAATTATGTAGATCATCACATTTATCATTGTGTAAATCTTGGATTGATCATCGATCATGACAAAAAACAAAGTTGGTCATGACCCATAAAACGCTTCCATTATACTTGGAACCTACAGATAGTGTGACATGGGAGAAATTTATCAAACTTATAGAATTATGGAAGTTAGGAAATGGAATAATGATAATTTATTTCTCTCTGAGACCCCTTAACTGAGATAGCTCTTGTTGGAGGGTATTGAATTTTTTTTCTAGAATGCCCCCCAAAATTCATATGAACTCATTGGTATGGTGACACCTTGAGACCTTATCTAGTATGTGTGCCTTATTTCTATTGTTTTATCCAAGGGGTGAGAATGGAGGTTGTTTACCATAGGGATGACATGAGATAATGATGACTATTGAGGATGGATGGTCGGTCCAAGTTATTGAGGTCTTATGGGTTACTTTTATTTATTATTTATTTATTTGAGAAATGGGCGTACCATTCCAATTTTTTTATTAAAAAACATGTCATATCAACCTATAACATAACAACATCAATATGTAGTCACCCAAAAAATCATCACATTGATCCTCTTACTAAACTTTTTAATGATGTGGTATCTTTTATGGACATATTTTAATTTAATGGTGATGTTCGAGTTTTAATCCTTTATTAGGAATAAAACCCAACTTTAGAACTTCTAAATTAAAATAATTTCTCCCACCAATGTATTTAACTTCGATTTTAATGAAAATAAATGCTTTGAATTATTCCAATTCATTGTTTCATCTTATAAGTAAAAAAATAACCTAACTATGACCATTTTTTATAGGAAACTAGATACAATGGAAGTGTTTGTGAATCAATATTTTAATTCTTTTAATCAAATTCATGTCATACACTATAAAAAAATAGAGAAAAAATAGAAGTTTAAACTACCATTAAATGTTTCCACAATGATTTTTAAAAATCATTGCTAAAGTTGACATCGACATCCAACCTATGTCAGTTTAGTCCATTTAGTGGTGGTTTCTAATAAGCGTCAAATTTTTTTTTTATGAACGGTAATTTCATTTTTAGCGGTGATTTTCTTCTGGAAAATCGATCAGGAGTTAGCAGCAGTTTAAACCACTGCTAAAAAATTTGGACCATATTTGGAGACGATTTAAACCACCACTAACAAAATTTTGACCAAATTTAACAGTGGTTTAATCCACTGCAACATAGTGCTGTTAAAAAAAATTGTAGAAACTATGGCCCCAAAAAATCAATAAAACATAACACAAAAACAAACATCCATCTTACATACCAACATAACATAAATAACAAGGGGAGTAATAAATATAAACCAGAATATCAGAATACATAGAGGCTAAATTGTCCAATACATACACGGTATAAGATAAGAGAGAAGACCCAAAATTCTAAATTGGAAACCTCCATGTGAACAGAGGGAACCATCCAAAACCATCACCAAAATTAGTTATACCAAATATAAAAATACAATTAAACTAAAACTTAACAAACATAAGGACATGAATCAAATATAAGGAAAGAATAATAATCAAGTATAGTATTAATGAAGTCGCATAAAGTATATGTAATCATGGGAAACTCCCATGGTCCTAGTGAGATGGTCCTAGATATACTCGGGTGGAACTATCTTCCAAACTATTAATGATGTTCCTAGAAAATAACATCTCGAATTACTCCAACAATCCTCACTAGATGAAATTCAACATATTCAAAACAAATCATATAATAGAGGACCCTATAGTCAAAGTCTCATCATGAATAACATATAAACCATCTCACAATCTCCCACTTAGATGTCAAGGGTTCCCATGATACTAGCGACTGATAGTGGGGAAAAATGTATCACATATCATTCACACATTAATAAAATTCCACAAGGAAAAGCATATAAATGTCATAAATCATCCCTCCCACATACACCCTTATTATAAATTACCCATATATAGTTCAAATAACAAAAAAAAAAAAAAATCACAATTCTCTCGTAGGATCCAAAAACTTCTATAAAACATGGTTCTATCAGGGAATAAACCAAGTGTGTAACACATTTTGTGAAAAAAACATTGTACAAAGGTTCAAATAGGAATTTGGTTTTAATCTAATAAACATACATATAAAAACTTACTCAAAAACCAATTTATAAACTAGTTGTTATTTAGATAAATTCTTCAAGTGTCTTTTTAAAACCACCATAGAAATAAAGGGGAAACTTCATTTTAAAACTACTAAATACAACATATCATATATAAATACAAACACAACCTCAATAAACAATATAGAAAATCTCATAAGAAAAATTCATTAATAAGAAACATTAGAACATATCAATGAAACTGTTGGAACCCATATGTTTGTTTGGAATGGAAATGGTTTTGTTGATAAGTGAATATGTTGACAATATTAGTTTTGTTGAATTATGGAATTGCATAAAAGGGTTATGCTTAGAGAAAACAACTATTTCAGAAAATCAAGTATATAGACAAAACCTAAGAGCCTAAAAATGATGAGTATATGGTAAACTTCAAAATAAAACATAGAAAATCAAACAGGAATATAGATATTATGTAATGTAAAGGAAATATAGATATCCACTTCCTCAAACCACAATATGGTTTCTCAATCACCATATCAGTGTCAGTATTTCATGATTTTAGTTACACATCACCACCACCAAATCTAAAGTCAACCCTAATCATTACACGAAAAACTAAGATCGACATCATCTCTATATCCATCTCCACTCGTTTCTACTAGAACCTATATGAAAATTTTCTTGAAAGTTAGACAGTGTTGTATATTTAAATTTAAATGTAAAATAAATAAAAGTTTGTGCACTAAATGATCATAAAGTTGTGTGATTTCCCTACCCATTCAAACCATCCATCAATGAAATATAACTGGGTATATATCCAATCAACTTTTGATATAATTCAACCAATGATTTCTACAGAGAAATGGTAAATTGGAATAACATTTGTACAAAGAGATTCATTTTTAAAATATCAAAATTTAATTACATAGTTCCATTCAATTGAGCTGTAATGTATCAAAATTACCTTTATATGGGAATCAAAGACTTTATTATTCGAATATTGAGGCATATTATTCCAATCAGAATATGTAATTAGAAGGGTAATTGGCTCCGCTGCCAACTAGCCTAGAATCTGGTCAAATAATTCCGCAACATCATCTATGGGGACCCAATAACAATCAAAGGGGATAACTATCTTCAATAAATTTATATTTCACACATATGAACTATTCATATTTGTTTTAGTAGTAACATTATTTGTATATTTTATGAAAAAATAGGTATTAGTATAAAAAATTACAATAAATTCATTAACATTAAAATTTGTACCTATAACCGACACCCTCCAATATCCTCGTGAAGAAATAGGGAGTTAACTGGGTTTAGTGAAATGCTTTATCCTTGGCATTCAAGTATTTAAATAATTAAAATTAACTTCAAAACATATATTTCAAAAAATTCATACAGGAAAATAAATTTAGAAATGATAATAGAGGAAAAATACCGATAATCAAAATATACATAGGTATGATAATGAATGACTACACATAGAAAAAAATATAACATTTATGTTTTCAAAATTAAATAACTCATTAATAAAAATCAATTTAAATATGATAACAGATCCATAGTACTAGAAATGAATAGTATATAATATAGGTGGTTGATAAGTTAATGGATGACTATATATACAATCATTTTGTCTTTCAATCATGTCGTTATACTACTCCATAATTACTTCATCTATTTCATCCACTATTGCAAGACTGATATTTGCAATATCATGATGGAAAAATAAGTTTTTTTCTTACTGTTTATGGTCTTCAATGTCAGAGGTTAAATCTTATACTTGATCACCCATATCATACAAGTCTCTTTGTTTAATGTGAATAACTACACATCACCCTTCATCTATGACATATTCCACATAATATACCATTTTAACTTATGATGAGAAGATATATGGATCATGTAATTCATGGTAACCAACATCCATCAAGTGAGAGAAGTTCATAGAGGTAAATTGAAAGGAATATCTTTAAATAACCATGGTAATATCAACCCATTTTCATTTGAATAAAAATATTAAAAAACAAAAATGGTAATTTCATTTAATAATATAATTCAAATTTACATAGTATCCCATTTTAGAAACTATAAATATACCACTATTATGTGTTTTAAAATCCTCTCCCTGATTGAATGTATGAAATTTAAATTAATTCACATTGTAAGCATAAAACTTTCTATCCTGTTTTAGAGGACCTCGAGCTAGAAACTTCAAATATTTTAACAACTCAACCCAAGTATCAGTATTCACGATCTACAAAAAAGTAATATACATTATTAGATATAAAAAATATACGTGTCAACCTAATATCCATATTGATTGCAATATTTATGAACTTACATGATGTGTAAACCATTCTGCAAGCTCTTTATTAACATCTTTTATTATATCTTTCTCATTTCATGTTTTAATTATCATTCACATATTTTTTTTGTATCGTGAGATATTCAATAAATGGATCTGCAATTTCACTATTTAGTAGAACATATCTATGTTCTTGAAATAATTCCATTTTTGTTAGGGTAATATTTAAGATCCTTCCAATTGATCAGCCAATACTATGAAATATTTTTGATTTCCCATGTAGTTGATATTGAGTTGATGTGTAATCAAAATGTTCAAATTGATTGAATCTTGTCTCAATATCATCCAAGTATCTAGAAAAAAAGGTATGTAACTCCTCTTCTAAATAGCCTTCAGAAATAGATTTTATAGGTTTAGATTTATTTTTCACATATGATTTCAAATGAACAAGGTGTCTGTGAAATAAAATAAATAAAAAATAATTAAGTATTTAATTAATTGGAAATAATTATTTACTTAGGATAAAAAAACATATAAATAAAGTACCACTCAATTATATACATCCATCGATAATGTACATGACCTCCTAATTTAGTTTCCTCAACGAAATGCATAGTTAAATGCATCATGACAGTAAAAAACGATGGTAGAAAGATCATTTCCATTGCACAAAGCATCGGTAAAAATATATCCTGAAGGTTTTCAAGCTCATATAGTTGTATATTTTTCTCACATAGTTGTATTAATAATGTGAAAAATTGGAGTATAACTATAGTAACCTTTTCAGGTAACAATGTACGTAATTCCAATGGTAGAAAATGATATAACAAAATATGTAAATCATGGATTTTCAATCCATGTAACCTATGATGATTTAAGTTGACATACCTTGAGGTGTTACTTGAATAACCATTAGACACCTTCAAATTTTTTTAAAATTTGAAGAAATATATCTTTATCCCTATATTTCATTGTAAAAATTACTGGAGCATAATTTCCATTCTCATCTGGCCATATATTATGTTTTATATTCATTGCTCATAATTCCTTTTGAGAATTGAGATGTTCCATCATTTTTCCATGCACATTAAGAAATTTGAAGATCACATTTACATAAAAATTCTTCTCAATATGCATAACATCAATATTATGATGCAACAAATTAAATTCCCAATACATAAGTTTAAAGAATATACTTTTTTTCATCCATTGTTGTATTCCAATTTCCATTGATGATGCACTTCAAACTCGTTTCCCACTATCATTCAAATGATAAAACTTTCAAAATTTTGTTCCAAAATTTACAAGTTATTCCAATATTTCAAAACTTGTCAAAAACTTTAGAGGTGGACTATGATTAGTATAACATTTAATTTTGAATTGTTCAATCAAAATATATGAGATGCATCAAGAAATCTGTGATGACACAAGAAACACTGTTTTTTACTTTAAGGAAGTCGTTCAATCTCAAAATCAATGTTACAAATAGGAAAATCTAGACCCATGTAAGTGTTCCAACCAGATAAGTTTCCAAGTCTAGGGAAGTCACTAATAGTTCACATTAGAGCATCATTCATTCTGAACATTATTCCACAAGATGCATCATATGTCTCAATATCGTTGCTCCATAAATCTTGTAATTATTCAATTAAAGGCTATAAGTATACATAAATATCATTTCTAGGAATTTTTTTCCAATAATAATCATAAAAATGATAAATTATGTTTGTTTCATACACATCCACGGAGGTAGATTGTAAGGGATCAAAACAATTGGTCGAATGCTACAACTGGTACTCAAAGTCCCAAATGGATTGAATCCATCGGTAGCCAATCACAATCACACATTCCTAGGATTAGTTTAGAAATTTGGATCTAATGAATCAAATGTATTCCAAAATTTTGAATATCTTAGATGTAATTTAACCCATCATTGTTATTATCTATAGAATGCCACTTTATGTGCTCAGTGGTTTTCAATTACATGAATAATCTTTCTAGTCGATGTTTTAAAGGGAAGTAATGAAAATCCTTTATAGGTGTGTTCCTTTTCTTCTTTTTCATAGTATTATATTGATCTATACTTCTAACATAACCCATTTAATTCCATCTAGAAGACAATTTTTTTTGCAATCCTGTCTACTTGAATCCTCTCCCTAACGAAGCATACAATCATTTAGATAAGCATGTATTTTTGTTTAATTTAGAAAAAGTTTGGTAATAACTGTTTAATATCATAAAAATACTTAGGGATATTAGATTCATGAAAGGTTTCATGCAACAATTTCAATATCATTGAAATCACATTTTTTTTAATTCCTCATAGGAATTTGATACGGTAAAACTTCAGTAGGAAAGAAAGTTTTGAATATTTCAGACATCCACCATAAAAATATTGATTTACATCATCACATAAATCATGAAACTAATTTTTATACTTATTGAAGTTCTCTCTTACATTACTATCTTCATAATCAAGAGAAGGGTCCAATGATATATTACGATCTTGATCTTGTTGTCCTATAGTCCAAAAAACATCAATTTTTAAGTTACTATTTGTAGCACCCTCAACTAGTTGTTCTGATATGTTTTGATGTTGATGTTATTTCTTTGTAATGCCTAAAACATCATTTATAATGTTTTTCAATTAATTTTCCTTTGTCAGTGAATTTGGAAGTTCATTCTTTTGGAAGTCATCAGTGCTCAAACTTTCTATAACGTTCAATTCTCTATGCCAAATCCAACAAAAATATTGAGCAGGGAATTGGTTCTATATCAAGTGTTCATAAACTTCATGTTTCTTCAACCATATTATAAATTTACATTTAGGAAATGGACATCATATTTTACCATCAATGGATCTATTATAAATTTCAAAATCTAAAAACTACCCCAAACCCTTAGCATATAGAGGCGTGTTCCTCGGTAATGTGATTTATCTTTTATCCATATATCACAATGTGACTACATTTCATTAAAGAAAATTAAAACACACAAAAAATATTATGTCATTTAAAAAAAATTACTAATTTATTCAAAATCAATAATATACAAAATTATTTATTCTTTTTAATTTTATTACATTTTTAAACAACATCATTTTTTTAGATTTTAATTCAAATATATATAATCCATCACATGGTGCAGGAAGATATGATCTAAACTTTCTCTTTTAGAGTAGTATAAATTAAAACTTTAAGGAGAAACCCCCACTTTAAAATAAAAATGATTATGAGAACCTTATATCAATGAGTCACAATAATAATAAATAATTACACAATCACCATAATCCATCACATGGTGCAGGAAGAGATAATCTAAACTTTCTCCTTTAGAGTAGTAGAAATTAAACCTTTAAGGAGAAACCCCCACTTTAAAACCAAAAAATCTTATGATAACTTTAAATCAATGTGGTACAATAATAATAAATAATTACACAATCACCATAAAACATGAAAAATCTATAAAAAGATAGAAAAATCTGGAAACACACAAATAATTCCATTTAAAAATAAATTTACCCCAATTTTAATTTCAAAAAACCCCTTAAATAATTTAACATATTAATTAAAGTGAATTAGGGAATTTACAAAAAAAATAGTATAAAAAATGAATTAAAACAGATTTTTAACAAACTTCTAAATTATGGAAATCCTTTAAATTGAAGTAGATATCAACTAAAACTTGATTTCCCATTAAAAAATCCATTAAAAATATTTATTATAATCATTTGATATCTAAATGAGGGATTAAAAATACAAGTAAGCTAGGTTCTAAAATTTAAATACATAAATCAAGGGAACCTACTTGAAACTTGCTGCACTTGAAAATGAAACTGAAATTCCACCTCAAAAAAGCCAATGACACCCTAAAAAATAACACAAAACCTAAAAATAAAAAAATACCTAATTTAATTTGATCCAAAATGGAAGAATAAGATAAAACCCTACCTTAATTAAGGAAAAAACCATCACCTTTAATGAACCTCACTAGAACGAGTCTCAAATCACTCATCACAAACCCTAAGAACAAAAAATAGACAAAATAAACCACCCAAATTCATTGGGGTTCAACCATGGGCTACGAAAAACCAAAAATGTGAGGAGAGAGGGAGGGGGGCTCCGGGAGCGGTGGAGATGGGGAATGGTGAACCACTATGAGGGGGAAAGGGGGTGACAGTAAGGGGGAATAGGGGGAGGTGACAAGGGGGAATAGGGGAGGCAGTGAGGGGAGAGGTCGGGGGATTAAGGAGTGACAATGATGGGGAATGCGGGGCAGTGGCGAGGGGGTACAGGGGTCGGAGGCAAGGGGGAACTCGGGAGATAGTGATGGGAGAGGATGATAGCTCGAGCTCATTCTTGGGGGGGGGGGAGGCTCATGGGAGAAGGGTTGAGTGGGGAGGAAGTGTTTTTTAATAAATTCTAAATATTTAATGGTGGGTTTTTAAAATCCACCACTAAATATTTGATTTTTTTAGGGGTGGTTTCTGAAACTACCACTAATAAACTGCAGTTATT
This sequence comes from Viscum album, assembly GCA_963277665.1. Lineage (NCBI taxonomy): Eukaryota > Viridiplantae > Streptophyta > Magnoliopsida > Santalales > Viscaceae > Viscum > Viscum album. The sequence continues at coordinate 169,004,356 of OY728119.1, read as the reverse complement.
ACCCTGTTTTATTGTAGTGGTAACACTAGATTCATCCTACCAGTGCCCAAATTCATCCTAATAACTTACATAAAAAAATTATAAGTACAATATAATAATAAATGATACCTCAAGAATTTCTTCAAGATTCATATGTGTTCCACTCGTTGTTGATTTTTCATCACTCAAAGGATCTAAACAAGAACCATTCTAAACATGTCCACACATACTCTACAAATCTCTTGATCATTGATCTTGAATCTTCGTATGTAAGAATGGGATATTTGAGTGCTTTATAATGCCTTTGTAATTGCAGAAATACCACAAACTCAATTAGAGAAAGAGGGATTGATTTTTAGTTATTTATTTCTCTTCATTCTCTCTCTAAACCTTGAGAGAATGTTAATAGGGATTTTAAATTCATGGCCTAAGGTTATGTGATGAATTTTGGACATAGAAAACATCTATATATTATATTAATTTTTTATTGAATTTCCTTTAAGACCTTTAATAAATATTTATTATAAAAATGACCAAAATATTTATTAAGATTTTTTAAAACTTATCTTTAATTTCATGCTAATTCTATAACACACTTACAACACTTCATCATGTCACGTGATTGAACAAGATACATTAACTCAGCATGAGTCCTCTTATATAAATTTATCAAATCTCAAACACATAAAGTTTGTTCAATAAACTACTTATTGTACTCAAATCGTTTACACTTAAATAACTTTTGAATATATTAAGAAATAAATTAAAATTACTTTATTCTAAACTCTAATAACTTGTAATTCAATTTATTTATCCTTTTATTTTTATTGAGTTAATTCATACATAAATGAACATTGAGGCAAGATCTTGAGACAAACTTCTCCCTAAACTATGATTTTTCTAAATTAGTAGAATTTCTAGGTATACATAGTGTGTCTCTCTCTAGGCCTCTATACAAATAATACCATGTTCATCCCACAAACTAAGAGTAGTACCCGACACACATCCTAAAACCTAAAGAGATAGAGATAAGTCATAGCAATGAAAAACCACACTATGAACACACCGTTGTAATAAAATACATTTTTCAACCAATATATCATCAATCTGAATGCATATCTGTGTCATCATCCTTGCATGCTTGATATATCTTTCTTTATACATATTAGTTAGACTTGTTTATAACTACCATGGCCATGGATTTTATTCAAGCACTACCATTTGAGTCAAAGGGACATATATGTATTCTTATAATACTCAGAAGGGAAAAATCCTCACTTGATCATTCATCCAAGCCATAAAATGTATAATGAATTTGATACAAGTTACCACACAAAAAATATAAATTGTTATAATTTTTTCTATGCATTAAAGTATGCAATTTTTTGGACCTAAGTAATTTAAAACCCTCAGGGGGGTATATCATGGGGTGATGCTTCCTTTGAAAAATCCTCACAAACATCACGTTACAACTTTAATAGGAACACTTTTCTCCCTCATAATATATATGAAGGATAAAATAAGTAAAGTGAGATATAATAAATTTTACTTGGTTCACCAAAACTGGGCTAATCTAAGGAGAATATACCAAAAATAATCTAAGATTCCAAAATCATTAATCACGCTTCTTGTTTTTACAATTTTGAGGGGCAGTCCTGACCCTCTGATCATGTGATTTTCATGGGTTATTTTCAAACATAATTACTACTCCTAATACGACCTAGTGACTGAACAAGGTAATCTACCAAGGATAAAGTGTTAAAGAGTCTCACTATCATAGAAATTATGTATTTTTATTTTGTTTTATTTAATTTTTAAATTATCCGAATAATATATATTTTTTGGTTTTTTATTAAATAGAATTAAAACTGAAGAAAATAACAAACACAACAGTCTATAAAAGGGATTGGATTCAGGGTCGAACACACAAATTTTTCATTATTACCTGGTTCTCATCCAATAATGGCTTCAATATAATTATTCTATTTCTCTCCTCTATTTAAATTGTGGTTCTGAACATACACAAGATAAATCCCCTTGATACATCTAGTTCCACCTCCTTCATAATGAAGAGGCAATGGACACACTCAATTGAGACATTCACTGTCTCAACCCCCAGCTCCATCTTATGTTATTAATCTCTTGGGTTTGTACTCCACGATTTCGAGTTTTAAGAGATCATGCTACAATGTGGGGGTTGAATAACACAAAGAAACAAGGGAGAAAAAAAAACAACATAGTAAAATTAAAAAACAAAGAAAAACTAATATTAACATACAAAAGAAAATTACAAAAGGAAATATAAGAGAAAAAAACCTATTCAGTAGAGGCTGAACATTCTACTTGGAGAGAGAGGGAGATATTTATAGAGAAGGTGAGGCAGAAACTTCTTCCTTGTAGTTAGTGTTGAGGAGAGAGATTTGAATTTAGCTGGATAGATGCCCCGTGTCATAACAAAAAATTGAGATTAATTCCACTAAAACATCCTCTCCCCATGATCACACACACATAGTCTCAAGAAATCTGGAGCAATAATTGTTCATGAGGTTTGTGGTGGTAGTTGAAAGTCTGATATTGTTAGACGTCACTGAAAAAAAGTAATTAGTAATAATAAAAAATATATATAAAAATATATATATATAATTATTATTATATATACATAATATAAATATATTTGTATATAGTTATTATTATTATTATTATATATTTCTTTTTATTCTATTTTTTATTATATATATATATATTATTTCATATTATATTATTTTATTTTTATTGTTTTGTGTTTTTTCTATTTCAGGCTGAAATCAAGAGGAGGGTTCTTCTTCCTTTGAGCTTGATAGGATTATTCTCTATAGATGCGAGCTCGAGGGATCTCTTCTCCGGTGAGGCGACGCTCCTGGTTTCTTTATAGTTATCAACAAGGATTTGGCTTTTCTGTCTCTTCCCCGATCAGAGCTTGGTGTGGAGTGGTATTAAACAGTGATAAATGACATGGATCGAGTTTCAACATGCATGCCTAGGAGGTTGGGGTTCATCACAGATCTGGTCCGATTTTGCCCTTCATAGGGTGGTGGTGTGGTTTGGGTGATGGTGGATGTGAGAGAGGTGATCGTGAATGGGGTTGATTCTATCCACGAGAGATGAAGGTGATTGTGGAGGAGATTTGCGATAGGGTGGAGGTGAAAGCCTCGCATTAGGCATGGTGACCATGGAAGAGGGTTGTGAATAGGTGGATGAACATGAGTAGAGCTTACCATCAGCTAATTGATGAAGGCCACAATCAATGTGGTGATCGTGGGGGATTCTTGTAGAAATCAAAGGGGTTTCTCATGGTCAGTTGACTGACCATGAGAATAGTTTGTGGTAGGTTGATCTCACAGTCATTTTTTTTTGACTGTGCAAGGCCTTTTCATCCTACATTAAATATTTTTCTCAGTGATGACATTTTTTTAATTAAATTCAAAAATAATAAAACAATAAAACTCAAAATTTAATACCCTTTCAAAATTAAAATTCCAATGTCAAATTAATATTCAAATTAATTAATTAAAGACTTGATATTGTAAGACATGATTCCCATGTTTTAAAATCACACTCATTATCATTTTTTTATAATGATTGTAATTTAAATCTCAAAACCAATTTATGGATTTCATATAATGAAAAAATGATTGAAATAATTAATATTAAAATTAAATTTATTCAAGAATATTGGATTGAGATTCAAATTATTTTCAAAATAATTTTCAGTTTCAAATCAAGAATTAAATTGTATATCCTATTTAATTAATTCCAAAAAATAAATATTAATAAAATTCAGTAATTTTCCATTTTAACATTTAAGTTCCAAATTCTCAAAAGTCACAAAAACTACTGTTTTAACCATAATTTGAATTTAAAGAAAGTGTATTTTCAATGAATAATAGATAAAAATATGGGAATTTACATCTCACATAACTCCTCTAGACTTGAACTATTACATTCCTAGAAAATTTATCATTGAATTAAAATTATTTACAAATAAAAAGAAATAAAGTTAGTCTACCTATATTTAAATTTACCAGCCAAATAAAAGAGAATACAATGTTTCATTCACTATGAGAAATATCATGCCTTGTTTGTGAATCAAATAACTCCCTTACTTTTAGTCAAAGTATTAGTTCAAGAGTGGATCAAATTAGATTTAAGTGGAATAAATTTTTTAATAAAAATTACTTCAAATTATCCCTATTTCTTAATTTTTCTCAAACTAAAGTTATATTTTTCACATTATTGAAAAAAGTTAAATAAATGTGTTATAAGTTAGTTACCCCTTTTTCTATGGGTTTAATATTCACTTCACCTAAACGGTCTCATTTTTCATAGGATCATTTTGAAATTATTTTCCTTAGCCATAAGTGTGTGAAAATCACTATGCATATCACTTATTAAGATAGATTTATTTAATTATAGAAACACACTTAGTGATCATGTCTTAGAGATCCATTATGGGTTCCTAATTGCCCATTTTTATTCTAGGTTCAAAATAACTTATATATCATTTTCATTTAAGTTGGATCCCTAAGGTGTTTGTCTCATAGAGGTCAAGTGTCCTTGGATTAAGTTCAAAATTCTAGAGACTTAAAGTTATAATATTTATTTTAAACAAATATTTTCACTCACACTCAATATCCCAATTCTAAGACCAAAATTTTATAAAACAATGAAAAACTCACCCAACAATCACTTAAAGTTCACCACTTCAGAACCAATGAATTTTCTCAACTCTAGCATGATATTCTCAAAACTAGGAAGCATATAAATGATGTTCAAGAAAAAGGGTGAAAAATATAAATAGAAAATTGTACAAAGGTATGTAAAATATTGTATTTACAAAACATATTTTTTATAGAAAACAGAATCCTACAGTATGTATATATTAATATTTTTTTTGAATTTTTGTTTGTTTTATTGTTTTTTAAACTAAATATGAAAATAAATATAATAGGATATATATATATATAATTGTATTTTTTAATGTTTTTTTTGTTTTTTAATATATTTATTAAAAATTTACAGAAAACTATAAAAAAAGTTTATTTATAAATTAACTAAAAATTAATTAAAGAACTATTCTAAATAGGTTTGAACATACCCACCACACTTATTTATCACTACTCATTTAAGTTCCAAAAAAATACATAGAATATGCAGTGATTAAATAGTGTACATGGATTGAAACAAAGCTAGAAATTATTATCCAGCAAGTTTAAAGTAAGCTCTCTCCTAGGTGATTGCTGGGGATAGTGGAGATAGCCTCCTAGGTGATGTCTATTTAAGTAAAAACATATAAAAATATAATTAAACATTTGAAATTTTATTTTTTAAAAAAGAAAAGTAAAGGAAATGAAAAAGAAAAGGAGTGGAGGAGATTCTTGGGTTTAACCCCCCAAGAGGTGCTATAGCTTATACTTTCCACAGTTGGATAATGTACTGAATATCCCTAGTTCATAAGGGGATTGGGATTGTGTGGTAAAAATAAACACATATTTTTTCCAAAACAGTTGAGGTTTACTTCTTGAAGGTCCCTATAAAAAAGCCACCACTTCTCCAACCCCTTGGCTGTGTGGTGTATCTCATAAAGTGGGGGTGGAAGGATCAAAATTGGGATCTCCCCAAGTTCTTCCAAAGACAAACTCATGGCTTATTTAGCTTCCATTGGCTTCTCAAATGAATTTTCTTCACTATAATATTCAAATAAGGGAGATTCAGTAGGTAATTTAATTTTAAAATGATTAAAACAAGGTAATATTATATTAAAATTTCCCCCATTATGAGAAGAATCTTCCTCTATAGATTTATAATCAGAATCCACCAGGTGTACTTCCAGTGTTGTAGTGCCTCCCCCAAGTTGGTGTTCATATTGAGGTTGAGGGAGTAATAGAGTATTCACAGGTTACTTTGCTTCTTTTTCTTCAACCACATCCTGAGTGGCATCATCTTTATATTTTTCAAGTGATAATTTCCAAATATTATCAAAGTAGTCCTCAATAAGTTATTCTCCATCTTTTTAGGTGGCCTTGTATTTAGTTTCCAACTCCATATTCAATTTATGGTTTTAGATGGTGATGTATATTGCATCAATTTTATACTTCAATTCCCCAAGTTTTTCTTGATGTTTCTTATATTGTTGTCCCAACAATGATTCTTGGGAATTGTTCTCCTCATACTTCTGTGAGACTGTGAATTGGTAGAAAAATTGGTGATGATCCATTAAATAATTACCTCACTATAATGATTATCCCAGTTTATAGAAAAAGAGAAAGAAGAAAACAAAAATAAATAAAAAAAAATAAAAACAAGAAAGTAGTATTTACAGTCATGTTAAATATAGTTGGGACTCAACATTTCTCCCCAAAAACAATGCCAAGTTGATTGCTTGATTGTAGTAGGTAATGGTTAAACATAATTTATACTCCTAATGTATCCTATTGCCTGACTAGGGTCGTCTCTCAAGGAGAAAGGGTTTGGAATCTCACTATCCTAGCACTTATGTATCTTTGTTTTGTTTTATTTAATTTTAAAAGCATACAAAAAATAATTGTTTTTTTTGTTTTTGATTAAACATAATTAAAATAGAAGATAATAGAAAACAAAATATTCAGTGAAATGGGTTGGATCTAGGGTCAAATGCAAAAATTCTTCATCATTATCTGATTGTCAACTGATAATGGATTCAATATAATCCTTCCATTTCTCTCCTCTATCTAAATTTTGGTTCTGAACATACACAAGAGAAATCTACCCTGATACACCCAGTTCCACCTCTTCCATAGTGAAGAGGCAATGAACACACTTGATCAATACATTTAATGTCTTATCACCCAAATCCATCATATGTTATTCATATCTCAATCTATATTTCTCCACTGGTATTCATTGTGAACTGAGAGAGGGAGGTAGATAAGATTTGATAGATTTGAGGATGTAGTATCTCATCAAAGAGATAATATGAATACCATCTATCTACTTATCCCCAATTTACTACTACATCAAGGGTGAAATTTATATTATAAATAAAGAACATGGTGTCTGTGTGATCTCCCCTAGGATCCTATCCCTTATGTTAGTAATCCATAATTTAGAGTTTCCAGAGATCATGTTATAGTGTGGGGGTTGAAGAAGAACATAAATAAATAGAAAATAATAGAAAAATACAATACAATTAATAAAAAGGCATAATTAATATTAATATGTAGAATGAAATTGCAGAAGGAAAGATAAGAATAAAAAATAACATAGTTATCAGAGGACAAATAATTATACTGGGAGAGAGTGAGAGATATTTATAGAGTAGGTGAGGCATCAACTTCTTCCTCATAGTCAGTGTTAAGGTAAGAGATTTGACTTCATCTGGATGGATGTCATGTGTTGTAATGAACAATTGAGATTAATTCCACTGGCATTTCCTCTCCCCATAATCATGCATGCATAGTCTTGATAAATTTGGATTATAAATTATTCCTGTGGTTCATGGTGGTAGTTAAAAGTCAGATGTTTTTGAACATCACCGCACAAAAGTAATTGGTATTAAAAAAATACACATATAAAATTATATATATATATATCTTTTTATTCTATTTTTCTTTTTCTATATATATATATATATTATTTAATTTTTTTGGATTTTCTATCTCAGGTTGAAATTGAGAAGAGAGTTCTTGTTCCTTTGATCCTGGAAGGATTCTTCTCTATGGACATGAGCTTGGGGGTTCTCTTCTCTGATGAGGAAGTGCTCTGGTTTTCTTCAGCATGGTCAGCAAGGCTTCGAATTCTCAGTCTCTTCCCTAATCAGATCTTGGTATGGTGTGTGGTATTTAATAGTGGTGGCTGGCATGGATCGAGTTTCAATAGGCATGCTCGGGTGGTTGGGGTTCTTCACAGACCTGGTTTGATTTTGTTCTCCGTAGGGTAGTGGTATGGTTTGGGTGATGGTGGTCATGAGAGAGGTGACCATGAATGGGGTCAATGATCGCTGTAGGATATGAAGGCAAAATCCATGGTCACTATGGTGACTGTGGAAGAAATTTGTGGTAGGGTGGAGGTTAAGGCCTCATGGTAGGTAAGGTGACCATGGATGAGGGTTACGATAAGGTGGATGACCATGATAAAAGCTCACAATCAGTTGATTGATGAAGGGAAAGATCACTATGGTGTCCATGGAGGATTCCTGTGATAGGTAGAGGGGGTGTTCATGGTCAACAGACTAACTTTGATAATTGTTTGTGACAGATTGGTCTCACGGTCAGTCTACTGACCGTGAAAGGCCCTTTCATCTTGCCTAAAATATTTTTCTCAGTGATGAATTTTTTTTAATTAAATTTAGAAATAATAAAATAATAAAACTCAAAATTTAATTCCTTTTTAAAATTAAAATTCCAATATAAAATTAATATTAAAATTAATTAATTAAATAATTTATGTTGTAAGACATGATTCCCATGATTCAAAATCACACTTATTATCACTTTTTATAACAATTTTAATTTAAATATCAAAACCAATTTACAGATTTCATATAATTCATAAAAAAATTATTGAAAGAATTAATGCTAAAATTAAATCCATTCAAGAATATTGGGTCCATATTCAAATAATTTCAAAATCAATTTCAGTTTCAAATTAAGAATCAAATTGGATGGCCTATCAAATTAATTCCAAAAAAAGAATATATCAATAAAATTCAGTAATTGTCTGTTTTGACATTTAAGTCCCAAATTCTCAAAATTCACAAAAAAATATTATTTTACCCATAAATTGAATTAAAATTAGGGGTATATTCAATGAAAAGTAGATAAAAATATATAATTTTATAGCTCACATCACCCTCTAGGCTTACAACCTTCACGAAAATATAGAATTCATTGTTCTCACTCACTTAGAAATCTCACTACTCCTCTAAGAGTAACCATATTAATCTTCCACATACCAAGAGTGAGATTACACTATCAATGGTGTATCAATAAGCTCTGTCTTAATATACTTGATTAAGTCCATGAAACTCCAATGAAATGGACTCCCAAATCTCCCTTATTCCTTATCTCTAATGTTCCAGCATAGATCTGGAATCCCTCATTTTTCTTTGCATGGATTTCCCTCATTTCTTCATAGATAAAAATATCTCTACACTATTGAGTGAAAATTTAAATTTCCCTTCCCATTGAACATTATTTTACTTTAATTAATATGATAAAATTATTCCAATAACCTCCATCATTATAAGAACCTGGGTTTTTAGAACAGGTCAAAATCCCGACCCTGTTTGAATTTTTGACTTGTTCTGAGGAATCTGGAGAAACTGAGAGTTTTTGGAAATTTCCAGACTACACACCGTGTATATGTTAAGCGAGTGACTGGCCATGTGCTCGCCGAGTACATTTCGTGTAATGATCGTGTAGAAATTTATTACTACACGACGTGTAGTTTTTGACACGCCGTGTACCCTTGACCGTGTGGAGGCCATACATGGCGTGTAGGCCTGTTGGCCGGGGAGAATCTCTTTTACCAAGTACACTCCATGGCCTCCTTGGACGCACCGTGTAGTCTGGCTATGTATAAGGTAAATACATGGCGTGTGGGTAAGTCGGTGAAGGAAAACCAAGTACACAATATGTACCCCTAGGTACACACCATGTACCCATGTCGGTAGGTCCTAGAAAGTAAGTCGGTGGAATTCCAGCTTCCAAATGAATAGTTAAATGACATATACGGCGTGTAGTCCTAAAGTACATTCCGTGTAGTTTCTTTTTTTTGTGTTAAAGCGGGCAGTAGCCTCGTTTTGAGGCAGAACTCACTTCTTTCACTGGGTTTCGCGAACCAAGACATCCAGACCTTGTTTTATCTCCCGGTTCTTCATCTGAAGTCAGATTCAATCATGGTTGGATGCATTGGAACCCCTTCGGTAAGGCCTTGATTCCCCTTAGGCCGTTTTGTTTGATTTATGTTCTTGAACGAGTTATAGGGGTTTGAGAAGTTTTGACTCTTTTGTAGATCTACTGTGTTTTTTACTGAATTAGAGGCTGTTATCGGAGGAGTAGCATCATACGAGTCTTAGGTAGGTGGTGCATACCTCTTTTTGTGTTTTCGTGGTCTTTTGGGTGATGCGGCCTTCGATGCGTTTTCAGGTATTTTGAGCGGGACTTGTTTTATCTGCTGTTTCATATTGAATTGATTGTTGGACCTATGGGATGCCTTTGGGTATGCCCTGTTACCAGTTTTTCTTGAGCGAGGCCGAGTGAAGGGTCGTTGCTCATCGGGTCATTTTGGTCGGGGGATGCCAAAATTGTTTAAATTGCAATATTAATGTTTTAAACTGTTGAGTTTAATTTATTAAGATTGCTGTAAATTTTTAGAGGCATTCAAGATCTCAGTGATGTTGACCGATAACTATTGGGTTAGGGAAATTCTACTGTTTGAATGTTTTGCCTGTTTATGTGTCCTGTTTAAATTTTTTATACATGAAATTGCTGAATTGCACATGCTGGACCCTTTGGGTTGTGTTGGGCATGGACCGGATATTCTTGAGTGATGCTGATCACAGTTTGGGCTTGGAATAGGTTATGTTGGGTGGTTCTGACCACGGTATTGGGCGTCATGGATGTCAGTTTGAGGCAAGATGACTGTCAGGTTAGGCATGGCCCGGGTTACTGGGATGGCGATGCCATCAGACTTGAGGGACATGGTCTCAGGGACACGAGGTGTCAGAGGTGTTATGGCTTGGGTACTATTTTGGTGATTACTGCTCACTCGGAAACTTTGATTAGTGTGCACATAGAGATACTCCGTGATGAGGTGGTTTTGACCACTCGTGTGGGTAGAGGCCCCTATAGTTGCGGTTTAGGTATTTTGGTTGGGGGTGATTGCCGTAGGAAGCCATGTAGAAGGTGAGAAGACTTCGGGGGATATCATCGAGATTATCGAGTTGGGGGCTGAGGCTCTCCATGATTTGAGGGCAGACATCGCTGTCCCTCCGGTTACATTATTTGAGGGCAGATATCACTGTCCCTCCAGTTTCTTATTGAGGACAGGTATCGCTGTTCCTCTGGGTTACTTCTTGGGAATGCCTTTGAGACGTTGGTACTTGAGACATGCGGTGTTGGGGGGCACATGGTGCTGGGTTACATGACAGAGATTCCAGCATTGGCCGAAGCAGGTGACACTCCGTGGTGGCTGCTGAGAACCAGTGGAGTTAGTGTTTATTTGTGCATTGTATTGTTTACTGCTTTCCTTATAAATGCATGACTACTTAAACACTCATATTAGGTATGCACCATTGGGTGGTATCCTACTGAGATTTGTCTCACACCCTGCACGGGCCCTTCGGGATGCGTGCAGACTTTATGGATTTACGTGCGGGAAAGAGGTCAGCTTTAGGAGCTGGGCTGTGTTAGTTGTTGCATGGAGATGGTATGGACCTTGGGGTCTTACCTAGCTGGGGTTACTCTGTTTTGTTTTCTTTACTTGTATCAGCATGCTTACTTGTTTGTAGATATTGTTGGTTAGCCATTGGCACCCCTTTTGTTTAGTGACTTGCTATGGATGCATGTTTAGTTTGTTTAGTAATTACCAGTGATTAGCATGCTGTTGTGTTTGCTTTCCACTGCTGTTGTTTATATTTATTTCTTCCACTGTTTATTGATATTGAATGTGCTTCCACTCCGCGGGTCTGGTTCGAGTCTGTTGAGTCTTTTATTCCACTGTATTTCTACTGTTATACTTGGACTAGTACCATTATTATTATCCTCTTAGAGGGTATAACCTTTCCACTATACGTATCAGAACCTCGCTGTTAGTCGTCAACCTTTGGCGTTCGGGGAGGTGCGCCTAAGGTAGTAGCACCTGACCCGTTTAGCACTATTCGGGTGGCTGTTCAGGTCCGATTCTTTACAATCATATTAGAGTCAAATATCACCTTGAAATAACCCCAAAATATTTCTAAAAGATAAGAACTTTGAATATGGATACCAGCTGACTCAACTCCTTCATGGTATGAGGATCAACACCATGACGCGATACTCATTCCCCTTTTGAAACTTCAAATTTGAACAACTAACTGTTTTAATAACTATATGGTGTGACACTATATTTCATGATGTGTAATCAATAACCTATGAATTTTATGGAACAAAATCCCACTTTAAAATCATGGAAAAAACCTCAGGTATCTTCTTTATAGTAAAACCACACCGACCATTGTGTGAACACTATTAGATCAATCCTAAACTATTATTACATGGAACTTGACTTAATCACATAGAATACATGTCATGATGTGACACCTACTTCAATGGTATGAATCAACCAACCAGATCCAAACATCCCATACCATAATTTTCATAGGGGCCCCATTACAACACAAGCTATCCCCCACAATAGATAACCCCATAATAGTTTATTCTAATGTATCTCACTTGATACATGACTAACCCTTCATAGAGTGACACATTAGTAACTTAGTCTTCTATAGTCATGGATTATTCATACTTACCCTCATCTTCACCTAACGTAACTCTTTCAGAGTGTCTTCTTTTCCAATACAACATGACCATTTCACTAGCCATAGAATTTGAATATGACATGATATGAATTGTAGCATTAACCCTCTTGTATACACAACCCAAACATACTCCAATGTATTTTTTCTAATAATCCCCACCTTTGGGTTTATTAAAAACCCATTCAAAACTAGTTCAATAAAACTTCTTCTGAAAACCTTATAACTAACCAATAACATAGTCTGAACCATATTTCCTACATATAGTGTATCAACAATTTACCAATAATCAACTCTAAGATCACATGAGTCAATATTGTTGTGATAAACAAGAGTTAAATGAAAATTTACTAATGTAAACACTTCCTTTAATAGCATGTGGATCAAGGCCTTCGGGCCACATGATGTGCAGTTCCAAACCAGACAGACTCTACAAGGAACAAACTCTGGAGTAGGATTCAGAGCAGGTGCATTCACTAGACCAGAGCTATTAGATTTGGAAGAATGAGAGGGTATAGAAATTTCCATTGGTATCAGGCCTATGTATATCTTCAGAATACAACTAGTCGAACATCCATGTGAAGGTGGAGAGCTAATCATGATACAGATACTAGGGAGGGGCTATTCCAAGTAGTCATAGTCTGGGATGAATTACCCTAAAACCTTCATTTCATGTAATGTTACGAAGCCTATGGGCTATGTAAGGGTTCCCCTTCAACCCTTAAAAGAGGGATTATCAAAAATTAATAAGAATTTAAGGACTTAGATCCATTCAAGAAAAGAAAACTCCAAGTCATATTCATTTTCAATCATGGATAAATCCTCTAAATCAACTCCTAAAAAACTCCCCCTATCAACAAACCCAATGATCATTTCTATTAAAGTTCACAAGATATGGTTATAAATCCAAGAAATTAATTCAATATAATTACTATACCTTACTATGAATAGAAAACTCCATAGGGGAGTTGAGGTTCCTTCTACCCATCTAGTTTGATGGAGATGGTTAGGCTCTAAGAGCCAACTAGTGCCTCTCAAAATTATCTTTGGGTAGTTCCCTTTTCATGATGTTTATAACCTGATTTTTTATTGACACATACTCCAATGTCACCAACCCTTGATCATTATTATCCTTAATGAAATGATACTTTATTTTGATGTGATTTTTACTAGAATTATATGCATGATTTATTCTAATATTTTTAGCACTCGAGTTATCACACTTAATTAAAATAGGATAGTTTACTTCAACTCCAACACCCTTAAGATATTAGTTCATCCAAAAAAATTGAGTATATGATTGAGAACCTATAATATACTCTTTTTTATATAGTGATTAGTGAAATTCAATATTTCTTCTTACTTAACTAAGAAATACAAAAACCTTTAAGTTAGAATGTACAAATTTATGTGGACTTGTCATCATCCACTGAACCATACCAATCCACATATGTAAATACTAATAATTAATGTTATGATGTTTCATGACACGATAATCCAAAATATTTCATGATTATGATATAATGAATCTCTTCACTGATAATAAGCGACTTTACTTTCTATAACTATGGTATTGTGTGACTTCATAAGTGAAAAACACAACGTTCGATAATTTTTATATCAAATATAATAGGCTTCCAATTATTTTCCTATATTTTATCGCATCCACATTTTTATCATTGTTTCCTCTTGAAAAGTTCAACTATGTTGCAACCGATGTTGTAATAACCTTGGAATCCTCTATTGTAAACCTCTTGAGTATATCTTTGGAATATTTTTATTTAAAAATAAACATTTTATGCTTTCATTGCTTCACTTATAAACCCAATAAAATTGTTAACTTATCAATTATGGATATCTCAAACTTTCACCTCAAGAATTTTTCCAAAAAATTTCATTTTTTATTTGATCCTATAAAAATCATTTCATCCACATAAATGACCACCAAAATCCTTTGATAATTCTCATTTTTGATGTAGATATTGTGATAAACTCCTCTTCCTTATAATCCAATATTTCTCAACTATTGATCCATCCTAGAATGCTATATCCTTGGTGCTTGCTTTAATATGTACAACACCTTCTTCAGTGAGAGTACCTATCTCTCATATTCATTAATAAGAAATCCATATAGTTGTTTGATTTATAGTTCTTCAATAAGGGATCCATTAAGTAACTATGATTCTAAATCCATTTGAAACATTTGAATCTCCTTTGTACCACAATTTCCAAGAATATTTGAATTCTCTTTAATAAGGGCATATGAGTGAATGTCTCATCAACACCAATACCTTCTATTTGGTAATATCTCTTACACACCAGTTATGATTTTTTCTAAATCACCTTTCCATATTCATTGATTTTTTTATGGAAAAATCATTTAGTTTTGATAACATTTTTGTCTTCCGACCTTATAAAAATTTCCCATGTTTAGTTCTTCTCAATTTGTTTAAGCATCTCATGCATATCTTTGAACCAAATGTCACCTCTAATATCCTCATAAAAATTATTTAGCTCTACTAGGGATATGAATGATGTTTTTATAGGGTCTTAATCCTTTTAGTTTTCACTAGATATGTCTGTTCACCAAAGATGTTCTCTTAATTGATTTCATCCTTTTTTACAGTCTCCTTGAAACTATTGAACTTTCCTAATTTTATTCATAATTGGTGTATTTTTCTTAATCTACTTCAGCCTCACATGCCCCCCCCCCGAGCTTATTACTTCAGAATCAATCTCTTTCATAATTTCATAATTATCTTATTATAAAAAAAAATTCTCAATGGATTGAGAAATATTCTCACTATCCATAATAATAATGTCTTTATTTTCAATTATTTTTCCAATTTTTTTGGTGTAACACTTATATTATTTTCCCTTTGTATATAATAGAAATTAATTTATCCCCACAAGCTTCAAACTTACAGTTTTCCTCCTTATTAAGAATAAATCACTTAAAATTTAATATTAGTTCAATTTTGGATTCTTCCCATACCACATATCACAGGAGGGGGGAATTATCTTAATTCATTTTCAAAATACCCCATTGAAGATATAGACTAATGTAAGAACTGATTATTTCTAATATATCTTCATTATATCTTTCTCAATGAGCATTTCCCAGGATGTGTTATTAATTATCTAGTTCCTCCTCCAAAAAACACCATTTTTTAAAGATTCCTCACCACTAAAACTTGGTTCCTTATCCCATGATTATAAATATATTCCTTCACCTATTTATTGATAAATTATGCACCATTATCTGTCTATAATTTCTGATTTTCAGCCCAATTATTGTCTCCACCCATCTCTAATACCATGTAATACACTTAAACACTTTGGATTTTTGATATATTACCATCATTCATTCCATCATTCTATAATCATAAATAATTAAAACATAATAACCTTTTATATCCATGTATTTTGATGATATTGGTCCATAAACATAAATGTGCACCAACTCAAGAAATATCATATATTTCTTTCCCTTTGACTTTTATATCTTCTGAATGATTTTACCTCTTTGATAAGTATTGTATGTGTGAGTGTGATCATGTGAGAGTTTATGGATATCATTAGTTACTTCATTATTTTCCAAATCCTCCAAGAAATTTTGGCTCAAGTGTCTAAGATTTTTATGCCACAACATGTTCTCTTCTTCCTTGATTAGAGAACATGTGTCTTATTATCCACCTTCTAGGTTGGGATTCCCCTTTATGTTCCTTCCTTGAATTATAATTATACTATCTATTCCTTTTAAAATGAAATATTTCTCATTGAAATTTTCTATATCTCTTAAGTTACACAATTGATTTACACTTAGAAAATTGCAACCAAGGCCTTCAACCACCAAGACATATATGTGTCCTATGTCCTTTTCCTCCCAAATAGGGAGGGAGTGACCTTGAAGGAAAAAAAATAGTAGAACCTGGGAGGATATGGGAAAACAAGAGCTTAGTTCTAGGAGAAAGAACCCTGCACAATGAGACTTATCCCTAGAGATTACTATCCCCTTCCAAAATATTTGAATCATTTGAGTCATTGGAGACTCTATATGATATTTCATTTTTGAGTTTAATTATACTCTCTAGCTTCAAGATTCCTTTGTGGATTTGGAAATGTACCTATATATATCTAGTATGTCATATATTCTTCCTTGAGTTGGGGATAGTTTTTCCTTGTGGAAACCCCTACTCCTCTCCTCTTAATTTCTGTTTTATTCATTTTTTAATCTTCATGGAAATTCATTTTCAAATTCTAGAAGGGTTCATGAAGGTATGAAGGCTCCCCATCCATGGGAAGATTCAATTCTTCTTTTGTTTCCCTCTATGAGGGATGACGAGCAACAAGTTTTGGATATGTTATATCCAGCTATTTATGTGGAGGTTGGTGCTTCTTATTCTGCTACCCCAATGGAATATTTCAGATTTTCATAATTGGTCTCACCTTATAGGTATCCATAATATTTCATATAGATAATTTCTTCACTTTGGTTCCCTAAAGGACATGTATGATTTAATTCTTACATGATATTATTCCTCCATCTCCTTTTCCAGACCCCAGAATAGTGTGTCATCAAAGAAAGGTAGTTGTGGAATCCTCAACCACCTCCATAGTACCTGAGACCAATGATTACAATCCTTTAAACTACTAATTGATTTACCTAAAATATGATTTCAACATTTTATCAGATCCCTTACTGGTTCAACACCTATCAGATGATCAAGTTTTAGTCTTTATACTCATATGATTAAACCCTAGTGGTGTTTCTACTAGATCTCACTACAAAAAATATTCAATTCTCCCATCCCATAAAATTATTTTATAATTTTTGAAAAAAATGAAATCAATTAATCACTTTCAATGCTGATCTTTATCTACATTTGGAATGATAGATTCCTTGGTAATTGGGTGAAGAAATATTCTGGTATTAATGAATAACATCACAGTAAGGCTTCCCTTATAGAAGTGTTGCAACCCAAGATACAACCCTCCAAATCTCATATATTTTTATCATAAGATTGGTCTCTATAATTTCATGTTTGGAGAACCCTATAACATACATTTCTATATTTTTTTGAATGGCTCTATTATTGTGCAACATATCCATGTCTCCAACCAATATATCTTTTCCAAGGTAAGATGCAGTAATCATAGTTTTTTATCATCCATTTTATATTTGATGTGATATACGACGGTAAGGGAATATCAATGGAAGGATTGAGGTTCCATTAATATGTGGGACATAGCCTTGTTTTTTAGAGGTGATTTTTAAACTTTTATGGATCGATCAGATATGAAAGGTAGATGAGATTATCCCTAGAATTCAATGTAGGGTTTCACTTATTTTTAATCCAGTAATGGACTAAATGATATGGGATTCATAGGATAATAGTTCACTTAGGGAAATAACTAGAAGGATCATTGACACACCTAGTCTCGAGCTGATCAATATTTTGAAAAACTTCACGTCGTATCTTCTTTTCACAATGTAAGAGTTACCCACCTCATTCATGGATTATCAGACCACCCCCATATTTGTGTTAATCTATTTTATGTTTTTTTATTACAATAATTGGTTCTTTTTATCTAGTTTTTGGTATTTATATCCTAGATATCACAACATATTTTGATAGTCCTTGTCCAAATACATGTAGGAGTGATAGTGTGTTAGCATATAAAACAAGATTAGACACTCAAAAGGGGACCTTCGGGCTTAAAATAGAAATCTGACTTCTCTCTTCCTGGAGTTGTACTCCATTAAAGTGGAAATATAGTTGGATATGGTGAGGATCGACTTCAGTAGGGGAGATGACATATTTAGTGGTATCATCTTTAAGAAAACAAAACTATCTAAAATGGACCTAAAAAAGAAAGATTAATTCTTCAAGAGTTGAGTGTTAATTAACTTATGGAAGGGGACAAAATACTGCATTTTTCTTGTTTTTATTAATTAAAGACACACCCTTATCCTATACATTTTCTTTGAGGATGGATCCTTCACTATTGATCTTTTGGTGGTGGGAGGTATGAATGAGTTAACCTTAAATATCTTCTTGTATGCATTAACCCTATAATGCATTATGGATACCCATGGGTTAAGGGTAAAATATTTGACTCCTTGCCTAATGTGGTGAACTATCTAACATGTCTCATAGATGTATCCAATAGGAGAAGGATATTTTTGATGCTATACATGCTCTAAATTCTTAAATCTCCCCCAGTCTTGATGGATTCTTGGGATCTTTCTACGTTTCTTCAAGGGAACTCATCAAGATTTATTTGGTGGAGGATATTAATAATAGTTTTTGGGGTGGTGGACTTCCTAGTGTGTCTTTTGGAACAAGTATTATTATAATCCCAATTATTAACGACACTTATTATCTTAGACAATATAGGACGACAAGAATTTTTATTTTTACCTATATGGTCTACATAACTACTTTAAAAAAAATATTTTCACAACTGGGTTTTTGAGAAGAAAAACAGTTTCATCTAACATAGACCTTACCCAGAGTATATAAAATTAGGACATTAAATGATAAGTGAAATGAAAAAAACCCTTTTTCAACATGGAAATCAAATTTGATATAGATAAAAATTGTTATAAATTGGATTGTGGTTTCATGATCATGGTTAATATCTGTATGGGTTTCTCGTAATGGGTTTTAATTTTTTTAGATGATTCAATTCACTGTGGATCATCACTAATTTTATGGGTGAGAATGTGGGATCTTTAAGTAGGTATTTGGGATAATGTAGGAGATCCCTAATCCCATAATATTTTTATTTTGGTTCAGAATCCCCTCTATAGACACCTTACTCGGTGCATTAATAATAGAATCATTCTTCCAGACCAGTGTAGACATTTTTCTTAACAATGTATCATACCTCTTATATTTTATGAATACATTATTTTTTTATTGGGAATATAAATTCTATTCAAAACATTAATAGAGTCCTAGAGGGTCACAATGGGTCGAGTGGTAAAATTATAAACTAAGAAAAATTTAGTTCAAAAATTTATAATTTATGTTCAGATAAATACATTTAAATATTAAAAAAATTACATATACTCTAATGGAACATTCCCCTTGAATAATTGGGAGTTGTGATCTCACTGTGAAGGGTGAAAATTCATCATTTCATGGGGTAGGTTGATAAAATTTCCAATCATATAAATAAATATGAAATCATTTCCACACATTCGGTGGTAGAATTACCCTCTTCAACTGTGCTATCACTTCTATTCTCATGCATGTGCTATCAATACTTAGGGTTCCTGAGTTCACTATGAGGAACATTGAAAAACACTTTCAATCATTTATATGTGATACCCACTCTTAAGGGTTATACCATTGGGCTACATAGGAGAGGTTGATAAATGTGGTAGAGGTTGGAGGAATCAAATTAATGAGTGTTGATGTCTTCATAAACTATATACAAGCTATAACATCATTACCAAAAATCCACTAAATGGTTCCCTAATCTAGTGGGACACGTGGCCTGATGCGCACCTACCCAAATGCTAGAGGGTACCCACTAGAAATGATTGTCCAAGGTGGTACAGTGGGGAGTCACAATAGTGAAATAAAAATATAAATAAAGTAACTTTAATAATTGTAATCCAAACCAAAATAAGGGATTAACTCAGATGATAATAATAAACAGGTCCTCAAAATTAACATCTAGTATAAAATACAAAATGAAGTAATGTCATGTATCTATCAAAATAATATACGATGTCATGGAAGTATATAAACAATACAATACTTGTATCAAAAGAATAAAACACAATAAAGGTTATCCCCAAATACCATCATGATACATATCTTGGTCTTGTTCTTCCCACTCGCATGATATAATTGTATTAAGAATCTATTTTTTCCCTTACCCCTATCACTGCATGCATCCACTTAATATTCCCAAGTACCATCAGCGGCCCATTAGGGTGTGTGATAAACTCGGTAGGCCACCACCAATGGTGTATATAAATTCTTAGTCAGCTTATATAATATGAATAGTGTGTATATATAATAATGGTTAGTAGTAATAAACACTATAAAGGGGTTAGGTCTGAAGCCTGAAGGAAACTATGTTTACACTACCAACTTATGCTCATTCTGGTAAATCTTTTGGACAAAATTAATCATGGAAATATATGTATTAGTGTATATGTATTCATGTATATATATGAACTATATGTAGGGACATTTATAGCTATAAATATGCATACATACTGCTATCCATGACCCAATGTATAACTTATAAAACCATATCTAGTCACAAATTTTTCAATAAGTATTAGGGGATTCCATACCCAAATTTCATATCAATAGGGTCTCCTTGTTTGAGTATCATAACATTTCGGACATCAAGACCATGTATAATAAAATTAGGGATTTCATCCCCCGAATCATATCAATAGGTTCACCATACCCATTTATCACAATTAATCTGGGCCTCCATTCCCATTTATCATAATTCATTAGGGCCTTCATTCCCATTTATCATAATTCATAAGAGTCCCCATGCCCAAGTGTCACATATGTAAGGGATTACATGCCCAAGTAACACAATATAGTGAAGACATGCCTGTATCTAATAAAAGTAGGGTCTCTATGACCATATTTCATAGGTGTAAGTTATGTCATTAGTATATCTCATAAATTAGTAAATGTTCCTAGGATTTAGGAAGACCTAATAGATAGTTCTTTGGTAATTAACATTAATATTTATCATGGTCATAAACATTGTTCTATTCTTGAAAGTAACTTGTTTTCACTATGAATATTTAATTCAATTCACTATAATCATCTCACTTATGAGACATGCCAAAACCATGAAGATGATGGTTTGTTCATTTAAAAATTTATAATAACAACATAAATTCTATAGGAACACCTCAAGGTGTGGCACCAATTTAAGGGGACTCATCCCAACATGAATAAATGGGACCTTGTTATTTCTATTGAGGATATTGAATTAAACATGGTTATGTGTATTTTATAAGTTAACAAATTGAGAATCATGTTTGTGATGTCATGAAACATAGTATAATGCAACAATTATTAAGATATAATTAATAAATCACCTACCTTATGCCTATAGAATATCACTCTACCAGGATCGACCTCTGAATAGGTCATAGTCAAAATAAAATGACAAAATAATTAAAACAACTTGAAAATATATAATATTAAATTTACCCAAAATAGAATCATTGGTAGAAATAATAATTTCAAAAGGATCCTAAGAAGTGGAGTACTTACCGAGAGGAACCAAATGAGAAAAATAGATTTTGATTCAGAGGTCAGATAATGAAATTATCCAAGAACTAATGTGGAAGAGTTCAAATGGAGAAATAGATATCCACCTATCTACTAAGAGAAGAAATAAAGAAAGGGATTTTGATTTTAATTTTGTAACTAAAAAAATATAAATTTCACAATTTTAAAACTGGGTTACATAGTTTGGCTACACAGTTGGCCAAACTATGCACCAACCTTGCACCCAGTTCTGTCCCAAGACCCCCATCACAGAGGATAGGGAAACTGGAATAAAAACTGTGTATAGACTATGAAATAATCATCTATAACAAGACCTAAAACAATCACACATTCATGAAATATGGGTCACATGGTTAGGGAAAACCATTTGTCCCACTTCTTCCCACTGAAATTCCCTACACAGTTATCATAAATCATTTGGACTGAGATGCATTGTTTCTAATAACTTTGCGGCCAAGCCGTTTCTTCCACCAGTCGATGTTCTAGGATCTGAAAAAACCTTGAACACCCTTCGTTCCTCCATATCCTTAGAAGGTATTCACATTATATTATAATAAAGTAATTAAACCAAAATTTAAAAGGATTCATACCTCATAGAAAAACTGATTTCATAATGTCTTCCCCCATCCCAAAAAAAAAATCATCCCTAAGTTTCACATCCAAGGGTGGTGAAACCACATATGATAATAACTATGGCCACTGTGAACATACATCAACCTCCACTCCCAAGTCTCATCATGCACACAATCATATTGGCATAGTACCCATAATAAATGGATAGACATTCTAGAAGATCCTTCATGCAATGATCAAAGATATGTATATGAAAATAATTAAAATAAAAATTGGAATCTAATTCAATATCCTCAAGAGAAGAATTATCATATGGGTCATCATGGTAATAGTAAACCTATGATATATGGAATACTACATGCATGGAATGGTACATCTAAGGTAATAGTATCTGATAGGGTACTGATCTAACTCTTTATATGATCTCAAAAGTCATGAAAAAATAAGGTAAGTACTTCCCCTTCCATTGTATCCATATATTTCAATGTCTGGGAGATACCCAGAAGAAAAATCAATCCATGACCTCAAACACCATATGTGAATGGAATGGTAGACCATATAAGTCCTCATACAGACCCATCTGTATTGTTTTTTGAATGATATTGTTGTTGGAAAACACAATTTTAGGGATAATATTATCCCAATAACCACCTAAATCAAAGAAACAAGCATATGAAATTCACCCAAAAATCACTATAGTATATTTTGATTGTCCATTGGTCTGAGGGTGAAAAGATGTTTCCAAAAGTAACTTTAGATACAATTCTCATTGTAACACTTTCCAAGGCCTTTACATGAAACATGAATTCATATATCAAATTATATTATAAGGGATCCAGTGTAAGAATATAATATTACAGACATACAATCTTACAAGATCATTAACTGAGAATGTTTTTGATATCAGATGGAAGTGGGATACCTTCATCAGTCAATCCACGACTACCAAAACCATGTCACTACCTCAAGGTGACCTCGGTAAAGCTACCAAAAATCCATTTCAAAATTTTCCTATTTTAATTATATGATAGGTAATGGAAATATAAATCATTTAGGCCACTGGTGTTCTACCTCCACATACTAATAGGTTGAATAACTAGTGATTAAGAATTTTATATGATGCTTCATCCCATGACATAAATACCGATGTTTCATATCACAACACATCTATGAGATAATTTAGAGAACATACCACAAAGAAGCATGGGATTATCATATCATCTCTTATCTCATGTATGTACGAACCTTAATACACCAATGTATAGGAAGAATTTCATCTCTATCAATAGAATGATCTGGAGGTAGGGCATAACCATAAATACATTCCCATAGGACCAAAACATCATAATCTAAAAAGCAACTTCTCTTTACCTTATCCGCTATTGGATAGGTAACTACTAAAGTTATAAGAAATGGATTCTTGTGACTCTCTCGAATCTCCAAAAAAATCTTAGAAATATGTTCCATAAACTATAATTCATCACTAGATTCTTGAATGGCATACACCTGAGTTTTCTTTCTTTGCGTGTCACATACTACATTCCCCTTTCTAGTTGTATAGGGAAGCTCAATGTGAAAATACTTATGTTATTCAACCCATATTTTTTATCTGAGATTAAATTTACACTTTTTAAAGATATTTTTTTGGCTCGAATGGTCAGAAAACCCCACAATGTTCTATCCCCTAAAATAATACCTCTAAAAATACAATGCATGAATGACACCTGAAAGATTAGTGTCATGTTTTGGGTACTTATTCTTATTAGGTATCACCTAGAAATACATGTGTTCATTGAATCGATCCAATTGCATCAATATGACACACATATCAACTCTTAATGCATCATAGAATAATGTATAAAAAATTCTACGCTCTTCTAGAATCAGGATCAGTTCCAAACTAAGCCTTTCATTAAAATCTTGAAAGTAATTATCACATGTTTCATACCAAAAGAACTTCATACCATTATTAGTCAAACTAGTAATAGGTTTCACAAGGCATGATAAGTCCTACATGAGAAAACCTATAATTCCCAACTATCCCCAATATACTACATATATCAAACATTTTCTTGGGATTATTCTAGGAAACAATAGAACTCACCGTATCTAGGTCAATTGATACTTGTGATTCCAAGTTAGCAAGACCCAATAAGTGAAACATGTCGATCTAGAAGTTTAATTTTATAATCTTGGTATATACTTGATTCTCTCTCAGTGTAATAAATGCGATCTCAAGATGTTTTTCATGGTATATTTAGGTATGATAATAAAACAAGATTTCATACACAAGAACCTTGGCAAAGGAATTTATGTAGGGATGAAAACCCTATTAATTAGAGCCATAAAAATGTTTGATGCATTCATGATACTGAAAGGAATAACTTGATACTCATAATAACCATAACTACTACAGAATGTTGTATGAGGTATTTCTAAAGGTATAACATGAACCTGGTGACATCCTTACCTCAAATTGATCTTCAAGAATACCCACACTCCATTGAGCTAGTCAAAGAGGGTATCTATATGAGGAAAAGGATATTGTTTCATCATTATAATCTAATTCAACTTTGGTAATCCACAAAATTCATGGGGGTTCCATCTACCTTCTTGGGAAAAAGAACTGGAGAACCCTAAGGAGAATCATAGGACTATATAAAATCCTAATATTACAAATCCATAAGCTATATGTTTATCCCATTCAACTTAGTAGTTTCATTCTTGTATATTGGAATGAATACTAGTGAATATTCTATCACTATCTCGATAGTATATTCTACCACTTTCTCAGGAGGTATTCTAGAGAATTCTTCAGTGAAAAAATCCTTGAAATAGTGTTCAGTGGGAGGAAAATAAGTTTGATGTTTCCCTTTATCATCTATAGAAAGCCTATTAGACAAGGAGGTCACTCTACTTAGCCCAAGATTCTCGGTTCCATCTCTTATTTCTTGGATATACCATTTAACCTTGTGAAGATTAATAACACCCTATGGTGATGTAATGGATACCCTGTAGTGATAGTTTTCCATAAAGGATTGATAGTGACCAGCCAATCAAACCTGAAAATGATACTAAATCCTATCATATCTTGGATTAATAGGTCCCATAATAAATGATATCTTCCTACCTCAAGAGGAATTACTTACACTAAAATAAACATTCCTATCAAATTTTCCTTAGAGTATCAAGTTTCATCACACCACAGATGTTCCCAATATCAAGACCAAGGCTTTCTATAATAGACACATAGATAAAGGAATGTGAAGAAACTATATCAAATATGGTAGAAATAATAGTAGAGGCTACTAGAATAATACCTAAAATAGTATATGGCCTCAAACTCTAATCCTCTGGTAAATAATGCACTAAATAAATCTATCCTAATCCATAGCCATGTGTTGTAACCAAACTACCCTGATTCAGTCCACTGTGATGGTTATTTGTATTTAAATATCATCTACCTTGTATGTGACCTCCTCCTCTACTTTACGGATGGTAGTAATATAGTGACCTTCTTGGGGCGGTTCTCCTAATCCCACTCTTAATGGAGGATCTAATATGGATCTTATTCCAATATAAATAGATGGGAAGGTCCTGTAAAAATGATGAAGATTCCCAACCTGCCACTACCTTGGCACTCAATAGGGTCTTTGAAACATTGGGTATTGTTATGCCCAGTCTTCCCACATTGGTTTAAATCTACAAAACTATATGTGTGTGTCATCTGGATTCCCTTGATCCTGCATGCAATCTTAAGGTGTTGCTTCAAATTTTTATTTAGAACACTTTCCTATTGCAATTTTGAACCACCTTGTCCCACACCATTATATTCTCTCAGGTTCCCCCAGTGATAAGATACTAGTTTCCTATATCAGTCATTGTAGTGAACCGAAAAAATTTCAGCAATGATAGAATAGGATTTCTAATATCATCCTCAAATCACCTAGTTTTTTATCTCTCATTATCATTATATAAATTTTCAATGTGATAAAGCTCTATAAAATAAGATGTGTATTCCATAATAAACATTGAACCCTACTACCAGTTCATGAACTCCCTATCATGATAACACCCCAATTTCTTAATGAATTTTTTTTCATATAATCTAGATTTAAAATCACTCTAAATAACATCTTGATACTTACCTTCCTAGTTTAGAATATCCCCCCAATGTTAGGAAGATCCTTGAATAATATACTTAGTGAGGTTCACTCTTCTCTCAGGAGGTGTCTCTATTTGATCAAAAATAAAAAAATATTGTCTCAAGCTTTAAATCTACATCTAGGGGGGCCATCATCCCTAGAAAAGGTTGGTGGATGATGTTACTAAAACTCACATAATAACTCTCCCATAAAATGGATAGCTTGTGGATATATATGTATATTATATATAATCCACAAAAACTCCCCTCACAACATGGAATCATGTCCCACATTAGGGATAAGAGGAGGTTATATAAGTGTCACTACTATAGATATAAGATGTGTATCAGTGCCCACAAACTCTATAGATTGGTCATAAAATCATTCCCGACACACTACTTGAAGAATTCATGGCAGAGTAGCTTTAAAATTCAAAACACACACCTCATATAGGGTCAATAACATTAAAGATCCTAGATAAACTAATATATTAGGTACAAGCCTTCCTATGAAAAATCCATGCACACTCTTCATGATCCTAATGAAATTTATTGGTGATAGAATTAATTAGGAATACTATGAGTCACACTGCCTACTTCTAACTTCTAAATTTAGGTTTGTTTTAAGATATATGTTTTAAGGAAAAGTTTCTAATATATAGACCATCAATTGCAAATTTTTAAGGAAAACGTACTATAATATTCAACTGAATCCCCCTTAAATGGGGATCATATTTTAGATTTTAGATTTTCAATTATTTTATAACATACTAGACCTTTTCTCTAAATTAACATTCCAAATTTATAGTAGTACATTCTTTATAATTTGAAATAGGTTGTTCATTTAACTTCATCCATCCCTCTACATTTAACAGAAAAATGTAAAAGGTGATTTGAGATGATTGGACTACATGAATCAGCATTCCCAATATATATTGGTATATTAACTATTTATATTACAAATGAAATCCATGTATTTGAAATAAACTAACATTTCAGGATATGTGACCTTAGTTAAATAACTCAAATATGTGGTAATTGGTAAATTATGGTTCCATCATGAAACAATATGAAAAAATGTTAAGTTTGATAACAACACTTAAATAACCCATTACCTAATATCCTTTTTCTTGTTGAAATGTTAGTTTTATAAAATATATATCATTAAAGACTTATAAAATTACTATCATGCAGCTAGGAAATGAAACCTACATGGTATGGCGTAATTCATGACATATTAGTCATATAAGGTGCCTAAAATGAAGAATGAACAATGATTAATCACTATACAGGGACAAGGATAAAATATAATTGAACATAATAATAATAATAAACATCACATTCCATGTCTATCAGACAATGGTGTAATCAAATCAAATATAATAGGCATAAACCAGAACATGATATCATATCCAAGGAAATGTGGTTTTCCCCCCAAACATTGGTATGGAAATCCAAGGAACATGCTCATAACCAAATTATAATTTATTATAGTCTCTATTATAATATCCCAAATATTATGGAAAAGAAAATAGACCTCTAATATGACTTATTAATGTCCTAAACCAGGATCCACTAAACAGTTCCCCAATCTGGTGGGTCACATGGCCTCAAACACACCTAACCTTATGCAATATGTTACTGACTAAAAGTGAGTGTCCAAGGTGGTAAAGTGGGCATAATATACCCTCATGTTCAAAGTAGTACAATTGAAAATAATTAGATACATGGTGGAAGTGTAATAGATTAAATCCAAAATAGTGGAAGGTAATCACTCAGGTGATTATTATAAATAGGCCATCAAAAGTAATATCCAGTATCAAATACAAAGTGATATAATGTCATGTATTTATAAAAATAAAATAATAACAAATGAAATAATTCATCCATTACAAAAAATCAATCAGAATAACTAAAGATAAAAAAACTATCTCTAGATATCCTCACAAGCCATAACTCGGTTTGCTGCTCCTATTCTCCCATGATATAATCAAATAAAGAATTAATAATTGGATGTTTTACCCTAATCATACCTACATCCACATTATCTTCTTATATACCATCGATGTCCCAAATAGGGTGCGAGATAAACTCAATTGGACACCACCAACAATGTGTATAATTACCCAATCAGTGCACATAATATGTGCAATGTGTAGATATATTAAACGTAAGTAGTAATAAAGACTGTAAAGGGGTAAAATCTAATTCCTTAAGGACACCAAGCTAACACTACCTTATTCGAATCATGTCGGGAAATCCTATGATAAAAACACATCATTAACATGTTTGTATAATTTTAGATGGATTTATAAATATATATTCAATATATACATAGGGATGTTTATATCCAAATATATGCATACAAAGTTATATCGAGGAACCAATGTGTAACTCTTGTATCCATTTATTATCACTAATATATTATTAAGTAATAGATGATTCACTACCTAGATGTCATATCAATAGTTTCACCATTACCAAGTCTCATAACAGCTTGGATGTCTTTCCCATGTACCATGAAAGAAGGAAAGTCATGCATGTGTATCATATCAATAGCGTCACCATGTAAATTTATTAAAATTCCTAATGGTTTCCCTGAAAATTTATTAAAATTAATATGGGTATCATAGCTCATTTGGTATAATCCATAAGGGTATCTATTCCCAATTATCACCAATGTATGGTACACCATGGTAAAGTATCATAATATAGGGATTCCACGCTCATATCTAATAAAGGTAGGGATTTTATACCTATATCTCACAAGTGTGAGGGATTTCATGCACATATCCCATAGAATTTGTAAATGGATTGAGTCTTTAGGAAGTTCCTATAGAAATTTCTTATTTCATTAGAATACCTATTTAACAAGAGTGTAATCATTGTTCTATTTATGAAAGAAACATGGCCATACCACTTACCTTCAATTCAATTAATTATAATCATATCATTTAGGAGACGCACCAATCCATGAAAATTATGAGGTTTCCATTTAATTGTTTATAATAAAAAATTAAATTCCTTTGGAACACCTCAATTTGTGGAAAAAATAAAATGGGACCTATCCCTACATGAATAATGGGGTACTATGTTATTTCTACCAAGGATATTGAATTAAAGGCGATCATGTTTATTTTAATGAAATACATGGAGAATCTGAAATGTGGCATCATGATATATATATTAATGAAAAAATACATGAGGGATAATTATTATACCCCATACCTTATTCTTGTAGAAGATCTCTCATCCAGGATCAGCCTTTGGCTAGGTCAATATCGAAAGAAAATAGAAAAAATATATGAATTCCTTGGAAATAGGGAATATAATCTCTCACCAACACAACATTGATGATATTAAAAATAGTCATTAAACAATACTAAGGAGTGGATCAAATTACAATATGAATCCAACAAGGTGAATGGAAGTTAATATGGAGTTTGGATGAAGAAATAATCTACGAACCTTTGTGGAAGGTCTTCAGGTTGCCTCAAAGGGATAAAATGAGACCCTCCTTTCCATTGGAGGAAGAAAAAAATAAAGTTATGTATATGAATATTTAAGGTTAAAATATACATTTCACCCATTTATAACTAGTTTTAATGGTTTAGCCTTAGAATTTCCCAAACTGGGTGCCAACCATGCACCCATCTCATTCCCAATACCCCATCCCATGGGCTTGGTGGATAGTTAGACTAACCATGTTTAGCCCTTGAAAAACGCATCTAGAACAATAAATACAACACTCATAGATTCATGAATCTTGGTTAGAACAGTTAGTAAAAACTATATGGCCCACTTCTTCCCACTGAAACACCCCGCACATTTGGTAGAAACCATGTGGATTTGGAAGGAGGGTTTATGCTAACCATTGAACCCAGCAGTTTCTTCCATCGGTAGTTTCTTCCATCGGTTGGGGTTCCAAGCTCTAAAAAATCCCTAGAAACCTTTTTTATCTCCATATCATTACTAGGCATTCACATTAGGTAAAAAATAATGAATTCAACCTAAATTTTATTGGATCCATACCTCATAGAAAAACTAGGCTCTTACACAAGTGAAGACGACATGGATTGTAATTTATGGATGAAACTTTTGAGGAATGTTTTTTAAGGGGTAAAATAGATCAAAATAAGATTCACCGATTTTAAGAGTCTAAGGTCTTTTTAAAATTCATTGTGGTCACATATTTGATCTAAAACATCACTCTTGTTAGATATTTGACAATGGAAAGATTAATTTTTCATTCCATAACTAGAAGGGAGATCCACATGGATTTCCAGGGTTTCTGAATCTATAAATATCATTCAAATAGGTGACATCCCACAAAAATTTCATCCATGTTATTCACTACCACAAAAACAGTTTTTCCAGGAACCAACCTTTATCAGCGCTAACGAAAAAGTGCTAATAAAGGGGGGGGGGGGTACCTTTATCAGTGATTTTTTTAGCGCTAATAAAGGTACCCCCTTTATCTGTGCTTTTTTAGCCCTGATAAAGGTACCCCCTTTATCAGCGCTTTTTTTAGTGGCGCTGATAAAGGGGGGCCTTTATCAGCGCTTTTTTTAAATGTGCTGATAAAGGGTCAAGTTCAAAAAAAATTAATTAAAAATAATATATTAATATATAAATATATAAATATAGTTATATTGAAATAAATATAATATATAATTTTTAAATATATTTTAGATAAGTATAAATACACATTTACACTTAATATACTTAATATATAAGAGATTCAGTGAAAATGGCTTATAAAAAATTAATAATTTTTTTTAATTAATAATTTTCTAATTATTATGGAGGGATAGTCATTTCACAACAATTTGAAGACCCAAAAAATCAAAAAATTAAAAAAAGACCCAAAATATGTTGAAAACGCAACTCGAACATCAAACGACCATAACTTTTGATCCGGGTGTCCGTTTGAACTCTACCATATATCAAATCAAAGCCTGCGATGAGATCTACACCCCTATGACCGGGGGTACTATGGTCAAGGTCTTTTAGAGGCCAAAAAAGGCCTAGAAGGCCTCTGAAACTGATTTTTTAGTTTGGATACCTCGATATTTTAACATTTTATGGATTTTCAACCTTGTTTAAGGGGGTATTATTGGATTTTTTTGGTATGGACTGAATTTATTCCAAGGTATTACATTCATATTGATATTATGTCTTTGAAATTTTATCGTTTTTTATAATGAACTGCTATTTATAATCAAATATATAACAATATATACATATTTTTTATATATTACACATAAAAATTTAATTATAAATATAAATAATAAAATATATTTAAATATAAAATATATTATCTTTATCTAAATAATAACTAATATCCATTTTATTTAAAATACAAATATATAAATATTAATATACCTATATATTAATCTAACTATATATATATATATTAATATAACTACATATATATATTCATATAACTATAAATATATATATATTAGTATCACTATAAATATATATTAATATAACTATATATATATTAATATAACTATATATATATTAATATAAATATATATTACTATATGAATAAATACAACTAAATATATATATAAATAAATATATATATATATATAAATAGAGATATCATGAAATGGAAAACAAATCAAAATAGAGGAGTAGTAAGGGCTTAAGCATATAGGGGGGAGGTCTCGAATTCAAAACTTGGTGGAGATAGGGGCGCGTG
Organism: Viscum album; assembly: GCA_963277665.1. NCBI lineage: Eukaryota > Viridiplantae > Streptophyta > Magnoliopsida > Santalales > Viscaceae > Viscum > Viscum album. The sequence goes on along the minus strand of OY728119.1, from coordinate 168,972,125 downwards.
TGCATGAGAAAATATGAGAGCTAGCGCTGATAAAGGGTGGAGGGGTGCTTGCGGGCACTGGAGGGGGGGCAGAAAAGTGCTATAAAATGGGGGATCAAGTGCTATAAAAGCCCCCCGATTGGCAGGATTTTTTTAATTTTTTTTTAATTTTTTTTAATTTTTTTTTTAATTTTTTTAAACTTTTATCAGCGCTAAAACAAAGTGCTGATAAAAGGGGTCCTTTATCAGCGCTAAAAAGAAAGCACTGATAAAGGACCCTTTTATCAGCACTTTGTTTTAGCACTGATAAAGGACCCCTTTTATTAGTGATTTTTGTTAGCACTGATAAAAGGGGTCTTTATTAGTGATTTTTAGAGTGCTGATAAAGGGGACCCCCCCCCTTTATCTTCGCCGGCTTTAACAGTGCTTTTCTAGCACTGTTAAAGGCCATTTTTAGCGCTGATAAGAGGGGTATTTGTAGTAGTGATTCTTAAATAGTAGTATCATGACATATATGATAATATTAAATTGAATAATGAACTTGATAATATTTTCTTCAAAATATCTTTGTCAGGCCATTTTTTATCCAAGGAATATCATCTTATACTCTATGAAATCCTTGATCAGGATAACTGGAGAGGTATTATTTAGTAAAGAGATATCCCCATGAAGTATAACATCCTTTTATAGAGCATTAGAACTAATGAAATATCAATAAATAAGAAAATTAAACACATATGGATCATTGTCACATATATGTGAACTTATCTCCATAAGTCCACTAAATAAATGACCTATCAGTTATTCTTCTAAAGATATTGTGAAATAGATACGTGGTAGAGTTTTATTGTGGTATTCAAGCATCCTTTTTTCTTTTCCATGACTTCCACTTCTTCCAATCATTGTTCCATGGAATCAGAGAGAAAAACATGAGTAAAAAGGAGGTAAAATCCTCTTGGAATCTATTTGATGGGGTATTTTGAATTCAAAAAATAAGGTTCCACATAAAGGTATACATTTTTTTCTTATAGAAAAGGTTTACATGTATATACATTTGGAAACCAAATTGTTCCTCCTCTTGATGTGCTGGGAGAATGATCCCTCTCTAAGGATGAGAATGGTTGAGAAAATGCCTTCCCCACCTTCTCATTTCCCACATCCCTAGGGTATATGGGTTAGATGGTTTCCCCCCAGTAGAATATTTGAACATACTGTTAATCTATCTTGCATCTTTGGTCTTTTACTGTGGTGGTGTTGTGCATGACTAATTGGGTTTGATTGTCTTCTCCTTAAGTGGTTCATATGGTCATCTAAAAATCCCTCCAAGGGATTTCTTCCATTCTACAGTATACTATATATCATATCTAGAGATGTAAACCTTTAATATATATCCTAATTTAGATAAACCATTCATGGTTGTAAGGAAACAACTTTTCATATTTCCTCGCATCATGGGGTCCCCAGGATGTTACCTTTATCTCTTTTACAATTATGAGTTCACTTCCACCATGTGTGAAGATCAAGTTAGTGAAGATTCACTAGGATTACACAATTTTAGACCCCCCTCAATTTCTTATAAATATTTGTATTTTAATAAAAACCTCTACCTTTGACGAAGGATACAAATAAATACTGATCTCATACTAATGGAATACATAATTTCAAACATCAAAAAATGTTGTCGTGCAATTTTTTGAATAAATGTATACTAATATGGAGAGTGTTATACACCAAAACCCATGTTGTTTTCTGATGAGACCAATTTATGCATCTAATGGATATATAATGTTGGTCCCCACCCACTGCTTGATTAAGTCCAATGCATTAACCGAAAGAGTCAATAATACATTTCCTATCATTATGTTAGTAACTTCTAGAAAAAAATCATGGATATTTTTATAACGAAAAATATAAAATGTAAATACATAATAAATCTACAATACCCATCAATAATCCTCATGTATTGCAACCCAACCCATGATGGGGCTCGAGCCACAACTACCCCAAGCTCGCCTCTATAGGCCAAGGGTTGGTGACTAGTGTTAAAGGCACAACAAACTCGATGAGACCATTTACTAAGAACTTGTACACACACGCAACTCGCTCAATGAAAAAGTGCATAGGGAAAAGAAAACAAAATACAATACTGCTATATATAAACCACAAACATTCATAAACCTCTAATCTGTACTAGTACAGAAAGTAAACAAAAAGGTAAAGTGGAAAAATACACGCCCAAACAGAAAAAGTTCACATCCCGGTAATAGGTGGAAAAGTAAAACTGCATGTAGAGCCCCGCTCCTGAATCCCATGTCACGAACACCACATGCTGTCCAAGAACTCTATATCCCTAGCTCATCTTAAGTCATGATCAACCTATCTGTCATCTTAAAGGGCGCACCATGTGTCGGAAAATCCCAAGAAAGGGTGAGTATAAAGATACTCAGTAGGATGCCCTGAAGGCTCAAGAGAGCAGTAAGAGTGGTACTAAAGAGGGGAGAAATAGATATAACAAGTTACAGTAAAAGAGTACAACAAATGAGTGTAGTAAAGGAGTGAAGCTCAACCCAATAAAAGAGTGAAGTAAGTGATGTGGCCTTATTTTTACATAGTTATTCTACATCTTTTTTAAAAAAATTAATGATTTAATTATTAATTTTACACTTTTTGATAAATTTATGCACTTTTATATTTTTATAATGAAATTTGTTAATTAATAAATTTTTATAAATAATTATGCATTTTTTGTTTTTTAAAATAATTATTTTTAATCTTACTTTACTTTTCTAGTTTAATTATTTCTTAATTAGTTTTGTTAACTTTAATCTACTTAACATTTTAATAATATGATGTTGATATTAAATTAAAATTTAATCTTTTTATTTGAAAATTAATTAACTTAGTTTTTAATTTAGTAATATATCTTTCAATTAGTTGTATTAAAATAATTTAACTTTATTAATTATTATTTTTAATTATTTTTCTAATTAATTAAGTTTAGAATTTGAGTTTAAATTTAATAATCTAATTTGTTTTTATTTTTTAAGTGTTCATTTAGTTGTTTAATAAATTAATTTATTTTTTTTACATTAATTTTTTAATTTTAGGTTTGTAGTTTTTAAATTTTATGTCACTTACTCAGTTTTATTTGACTCACTATTCATTTTCCCTTTAATTAATCAATTTAATAAATTAACTCATCAATATATTTTTAGTTTTAATCGATTTTATTAATTAATTTTTTTAACAATTTTATGTCACTTACTCAGTTTTATTTGTTCGGCTTGGCTTATCTGCTTCTACAATTCTTTCACACCATCACCACATACACACAACTCGATCTCACCATTCAGTTTTTTGAAATTAGATATTTTAATTTCACGTTTTCTTTTTTCATTCTAAAATCATCCACCATTTTATTTTATTGTTTTTTTATGCATTGTTTTATTATACCTTCTCGAATAACAGATACCAGCTGGAAACTTTTTTTTCAGATCTGCTTCTTGTCCGTTGATCAAGGGAACCACCCTTCCAATCTCATCCCTCCATCGTGATAGGCGGTTTGAGATGCCGCTGAACAAGTCGATGGTTTTAGCCGCTCTCTCTCACCACAAGTAGATTATAAGGACCCGACCCCAGTTTCCCAGAGTCGGTGCCTTATTTGATTACATTGGCATACAAACAAGGAATAAAAATCCCAAATGACCGAGTAGTTTAGTATTATTGGAAACAAGATACATACAAAAGTTCATCATTATAACTTGAAATGAAAAACAACATAGAAACTCCTTAGATAACTTCCATAACTGCTAGGTTATTTCAGCATGTCATTCATAATAGAATTCTTCTTGCCCTAAGAAAATGAAACATAATAAAGGGGTGATCTCAAATGATCAATAAGAGTAAGAAATACAGTGGAAGATAATATAAACATTAGACATGGTGAATAATTGAAAACATATGCCTTTAATAATAAACTTGAACACATTATGGCAGGAATATGAGTTGAGTAAATAATACCATAATAAAATATAATCATGGGTATTATACTAGTCGATTAACCACATGAAATATCAATAGCTGAACTCATAATGATGTAATGCATAATGTCGGACATTCTGAAACATTTTTTCAAGGCCTCGGCCAAGACGTCTAATGATTAAGGTCTCGGCCAAAATCCATATCACATTGGGAAAGGCCTCGGCCAATTCCTCATCTAGTTGTCTCGTGAGACCTATCGATGCATCGAGGGGCTATAGTGGGCCCCAACCGTCACAAAATAAGTCCAATGAATTCCTCATATGAGAGGGGATAAACATAAACAACATATACATTCATATTGAAACTATCATATGAAATGTAACAAACTTTCCCCAATTATTGAACATAAACACTAACCATTCAGAATAATATGGTGAATGGTTTTAGGATAGATCATTCACAATAGAGTTAGTCATAAACTATTAAATAAAATATGTTATATGACTTCATAACTTATTAAACCCAATAATACCATGGAATCAACAAGAGTGTTGAATTAGACGAAAACACTCTTATAAAATCATTAAGCAATTCTTGAGATAAATACTCTTTTATTTTGAAAAGAAGAGTTCTTTTGAAAAAATCTTTGTATAAAACCAGAAGTGAGGTAAGATAGTATTTTCATAATAAAATTATTTATTTTATAAAGATAAAGGTTTCCAAAAATATATCATAGAATTCCCTTGAAAATAGGAAAGAATTTGAGAAATTCCTTTGGATCGGGCTTGTATTTTGGAAACAACTTTGAAAGTTCCTTTAAAAATGTGTAACTATCCATAAAATAAGGAAGGGTTCTGGTTTTTACACATATATATGATACTCACACAGAATATATGATGAGTACATAACAACACATAATAAATTCATTGATTTAATTAGATAATGAAATTATCCCGAATGAAAATGGAAGTTCGGGTGGAAAAACCCTTACCTTAACTCCAAACGTGTTATGATCTTGTAATTAAGCTCCTAAAATATGAAATTATACTTTTTAATGACTTATTTAATAACCTATTAGACATTTATTTAATTTACCATAATTATGGTTAGTTCATTTATGTATTTATTAACAAGTTATTGTATTGAATTTGGTTGTTCTGGAGTGTTCGTTTCCTTTATTTTCATATTCGGTTCACTTGCTTTTAAGTAATGAAGTGGAATGGATGTAAATCTCCAGAATTTAAATTAAATATCATTTATAAACATCCAGAATTGTAAATGTCCATTTCTATAATTTGGTTACATGGAATGAGGATGAATCATTAGATGACCACCACTTCGATTATTTGGTGGTATTTGGAATATTATGAACTACTTTTGTCATATAACTTAATTATATGTACATATTCTAGTTCCTGAATATTAATTAGGTTATAACACATATATTATAGTCTAGTTCAACCATGAATATGGTTTCATGACCAGTAATGAAGAAGAAATTGAAGAACAAAACTTCGTCGTCCACGAAGGTTATAAATCGGAACCTCATGGATGTAGATTTCATTTATAAAATAAAAGGGAGGGAGTAAGAGTATTTATGATGGTTCTTCCATTCACATGATATAAATACAGTATATATATTTTAATAGAGTTATCATGATAATTTGGACAGAGGAGGTGAGGAGAGGATAACAAAAGAAGATAAATTGAAATGAAACCAAATGAAAAAGAAGGGTACTTTACCTCTTGAAATAACCTCCTTGAGAAACTCCTTAAGGGAAGGGGTTTTGGCCTTTTGGCAAGACCAAAAGCTTCTTGGATGTGGGGAGAGACTAGGGAAGGGTAATTGGGCAGAACTTTGAGTATCTTCAAGGCTTAGAGGAGTGAAGAGAAGAGGGAGTGGTGAGGGGTTTTTATAGTGGAGGAGAGGAGTAAATTTTGAATATTTAATTCATTATTTTTTTATTTACCTCAAGGCAACCAATAGTATTGTTTCATGTGACCCCTAATAGTAATAATGGAATGTGAGTTCGAACCAAGTGGCCTTACATCACATATGATGTCATAATTAGTATATTTAACTGATAATTTGTATATACAGTATTTTATCGTATTTCACTATTCATAAAAAATTCTAGAATTTCAGAAAAATCCCAAAAATTCACCCCTACCATTTTCCAACGTATAGAATTCAAAAGTGAAATCCATTTTTAAAAAATAATTTTATAAATATTATTAATTTAATTTTTAAATAAGGTCATGGTTAATTCGAAAAATAACAATTTTGAAGTGCAATTAGTTTTATGTGACATTGAAAAATTAATTAAGATCCCATTATCATATTGCCTTAAGAAAATAAAATAATAATATTATTTACTATTCAAGGGGAATATCACTATTTATATTACTATTCATAAGGGTATGTTACTATTCACCAAAAATCAAGTTTGTTCTATCAGACTCCAAATGACTTACTGAACACAACTCTAGATGACCATTTTTCGAAATTCAAAACATAGAAGAGGAAAAGTTGTGTTTAAAAAATTGCATTCTATATTTATTTTCAAAACCTTGGGGTGTTACATTCACACCTCCTTATAAAAATTTCATCCTCGAAATTCACTGAATATTACCTAAAAAGATTCTGGTATATATTTAACATAAGCTCCTCAGGCTCCTATGTTGCTTCCTCCATCTTATGGTTCCTCCATCTTATGGTTCCTCCATAGAACCTTTATTAGTCGAGTCGTCCGATTTATCAATACTTGTTCTCTAGTATCAAGAATATTGATAGGCTCTTCACAGTAAGATAGATCGGGCTCAAGTTCCACTTCTTCATAAGTGAGTACATGTGTTGGGTCTGGCATGTACATTCTTAACATTGACACACGGAACACATTGTGATCCTTGGAGAGACTTGGAGGCATTTCCAAATGGTAATCTATGGCTCCAACTCGGTCCAGAATTTCAAAAGGTCCGATGTACCTGGGACTTAATTTTCCCTTATTACTGAATTGTATAGTACCCTTCCATGGAGATACCTTTAAGAAAACGTGATCACCTTCTTGAAACTCCAAATCCTTCCTTCGGTTATCTGCATAGCTCTTTTTCCTACTTTGAGCTATTTTGATATGGTTCTGGATAATCTTCACCTTTTCCATTGTTTCTTCAACAAGTTCTGGGCCCACAAGCTTTCTTTCACCAACATCATCCCAACAAGTTGGTGTACGACATTGCCTCCCATATAATGCTTCATAGGGTTCCATCTGTATACTTGAATGGAAGCTATTGTTGTAGGAAAATTTCTACGAGAGGTAAATACTGATCCCACATGCCTTGAAAATCAAGTGAACAAGACCTCAACATGTCTTCCAATGTTTGAATTGTCCATTCCGATTGTCCATCAGTTTGTGGGTGATAGGAAGTGCTCAAACGAAGATCAGTATCTAGGGCCTTCTGAATACTTTTCTAGAATCTTGATGTAAAATGTGGATCACGATCAGAAACAATCGATAGGGGTACTCCATGAAGTCTCAAAACTTCATTAACATATAGTCTTGAGAGACGTTCAAGTGGTAGATCTTCTATTATAGCAAGAAAATGTGCTGACTTGGTAAGATGATCAATAATGACCCATATTGCATCGTTCCTTCTAGGAGTCTTTGGTAGTCCCATGACAAATTCCATCGTGATATTATCCCATTTCCACTCAGGTATGGGAAGAGGTTGCAATACTCCTCCAGGCTGTTGCCTTCTACCTTTCACTTGTTGACAAACCATACATCTTGACACAAAATCAGCAATCTCCCTCTTCATGTTGTCCCACCAAAAATGTTCCTTCAAATCTCTATACATCTTAGTGCTTCTAGGGTGTATAGAGAAATTGTAAATATGAGCATCATCCAATAATTCCCTTTTTAGATCAGGTATATCGGGAACACAAAGTCTCTTCCCAAATTTCAAAATTCCATCTTCATATACGAAGTCACTCAATCTCCCATCATTCACAGCTTTAATCTTCTTTTGAAACTCCCCATCATCAGCCTGAGAATTTTTTATCCTATCTAATAAAGATGGTTTGGAAACCATTTGAAAAAGAATTTATGTTTCACCTTCCATGGTTATTCCCATATCCATCTTTACTAGATCCATGAAAATAGGATCCCTTTCAATTATCATCTTGCTCAAAACTCCATGATCCTTTCTGCTCAAGGAATCTGCCACCTTATTTTCCTTCCCCAAGTGGTAGTGTATCGTGCAATCATAATCCTTGAGTAGTTCAAGCCATATCCTTTGCCTCATGTTGAGTTCTTTCTGTGAGAAAATATACTTCAAACTCTTGTGATCAGTATAAATCTCACATTTTTCACCATAGAGATAATGTGTCCATATTTTCAAAGCAAAGATTACTGCAGCTAACTCAAGATCATGAGTAGGAAAGTTTTTCTCATTAATTTTTAGTTGTCGTGATGCATAATAAATAACCTTATCATTTATCATAAGGACACAACCAAGTCATTTCTTTTAAGCATCATTATAAATGACAAACTCGTCATTCCCCGATGGTAGAGTCTATATAGGATCATTAACTAATCTTCTCTTCAGTTATTTGAAACATTCTTCACAATCTTTTGTCCAAAAAAAATTTAACCCCTTTATGTGTGAGCTTCGTTAGCGGGTTAGCCAGTCGGGAAAAATTTTGCATGAAACGCCAATAATAACCTGCTAAGCCAATAAAACTGCATACCTCAGTTATGTTTGTTGGTGTGGGCCAATCTTGGATTGCCTTTGTCTTCACAGGATCAATTAGGATTCCATCCTTAGAGATAATATGACCAAGAAAAGAAATCTCCTGAAGCCAGAATTCACACTTGCTAAACTTCCCATATAATTCATGTCTTCTAAGAGTCTTCAGGATAATTCGCAAGTGATTTTCATGATATTCATTTCTTTTGGAGTATACCAAGATATCATCAATAAATAAAACTACAAAATCATCGAGATATTCCTTGAAAACTCTGTTCATTAGATCCATGAAAATATAGGGTGCATTAGTCAATCTAAAAGGCATTACTGTAAACTCATAATGCCCATACCTGGTCCGAAATGCTGTCATTGGAATATATTCCTTCCTCACACGCAACTGATGATATTTGGATCGAAGATCAATCTTCGAAAAGTATTGATATCCATGCAGTTGGTCAAATAAATCATCAATGTGAGGTAGAGGATACTTGTTCTTTATTTTTATAGCATTGATCTCCCTGTAGTTGATATATAACCTCATATATCTATCTTTCTTCTTAACAAAAAGGACATGGGCTCACCATGGAGAAACACTAGGGCGAATAAATACCTTATTACTAAATTCCTCTAGTTGTTTCTTTAGTTCCACTAATTCCACAGTGTCCATTCTATAACGGGTCTTCGATATGGGCTTTGAACCAGGAATTAAATCAATGGAAAACTCAATTTCTCATTCTGGAGGATGTCCAGGAAAATCTTCGAGAAACACATCAACATATTCTCTCACAATAGGTACATCCTCTATTTGAACATTCTTTTACTCACCCACAGTTATTTCATTCTCTTCCTCCCCAATAATTGAATTTAGTTGAGCTATTGGGTGTGGATCTAGAAAAGAATCAGGTGGTGATAATTCTGCTCTAAAGATAAGGTGTTCTTTATCATCTTCATTAAAAATCATAACCTCCTTCTTCTTACAATAAATTTTTGCATCATGGTCCGAAAGACAATCCATACCGAGGATTATATCAAATTCAATCATGGGTATGACGATAAGATCAGCAGATAAAGAACATTTATATGCCTTAATGGGAACTGATTCACAGAACTTTGTAGCAATGATACTTCCCTTAAGAGTTTTGACCGACAACTCCCTTGTTAAATCAAATTGGAAATATCTAATTTTCTTAGCAAACTGGGAAGATATGAAACAATGTGATGATCCAGAATCAAATAAAGCATTGACTAAACTTGAGGAAACAATTAAAGTACCTTCCACCACGTCATTAGGAACTTCAACCTTTGCAGTTGTGATTGCATAAGCTTGTCCCTGATCTCTTGGCCTTTTCAGTTGCATATTTACTTGAAATTTTGGACAATCATTAGCATAGTGTACCATCTCCCGACAACTATATCATCAAACATCATTGTCTTCCTTCTTCCCCTTGCAATCAACAGTAAGATGGCCTCTCTAACCACATTTGTAGAATACTCCTTTTCCTTTTAAGCACTCACCAGGGTGTTTCCTTCCATAATTGTCACATGGTGGAAATTCAACTCTTCCCTTCTTCCCTATTTCCTTATTTCCTTTCCCAGGGTTTTCAGCAGCCCTCTTCTTTTCTTTCTTTCCCTTAAAGTCATAAGACTTAGAGAATTCTTTTTCTGTCTTGATGGCACATGAAAATATATCCTCATATCATGAAAAACTTTGGGAGACCAGTGCCTGCCGGAGGAATGTCTTTAGGCCATCAAATAATTGATCAATTTTGCTCCTTGTATTTTGTATGTAGTCTAAAACATGTCTTGATAATCTTGTGAAGTTAGCTTCGTACCTTGAGACATTCTCATCTTCCTTCTACCTCAGATTCAAGAATTATCTCTCCATATCTGCTCGCTGATCATGAGGGAAATATTTTTCTAAGAAGATTTCCTTAAAATCCATCCATTACATCTCTTCTATCTCTTCCTCCTCCTTTGTGTTTTGGATTAATGACCACCACTAATCTGCATCTCCCGATAGATGATATACTTTCATGAATACCTTCTCTCTTTCATTACATCCCAAGGAGAGAAATATCTTCTCAAGGGAACATATACACTACTCTGCTACAAACAGGTTTGTAGTCCCGTTGAATGATGGAGGCTGTTGTCGCATAAAGTGATCTAGCATGGCTCCTCCATGTGGTGGATCCGGATGCTCCATACAGGTAAGGTTATTATTCATAACCTGAGTAAGTTGTCCCAGTATATTTATGAGTTGCTCAGCACCAGTACAACACCAGAGCCAACATCATTATCATGCTTCGGAGGAAAATCCCTATAGGGGACGCGTGCATTTGTGCAATTTCCATTCCGTCCACTAGGTGCCATATCTAGATAATGGAATACACTATATTAGGTTATGAATCATAATGTATAATATTAACTTAAAAATAATCATAAAAATTGAGATCCTATGCATGGATAATACCATATTCACAAATATGGTTTCTTTGAGAAATATTTTACATTTAAATCCTTCATAATGTCTTGTAAAGAAAATGTGAATTATCCTAAGCATATCCCTCGGGAGTGTCGTAATCAAGAGTGCAACAAGGCCCATTGTTGTGCACCAGTTCTTGTTTGAGTCTAGCTCAAAGCGGTGTTTTTGGGTATTACCCCTAGATACATCTGTGCCAAAGCCGCCTCTACCTACTCATATCCAGACATGGATGTATTGCTTGAATGATCCACATAATCTATTCCTTACCAAAATACCAGGACGTTATTATATGTATATCCTCAAAGACTAACTTAGGTACTCTTCCCTAATTCTATGTTTTCTAGATCTAGTTTCCAAGTATTCTACTAAACTTCCTCTGATACCAACTGTAAGGACCTGACCCCAGTTGCCAAGAGTTGGTGCCTTATTTGATTACATTGGCATACAAACAAGGAATACAAATCCCAAAGGACCGAGTAGTTTAGTATTATTGGAAACAAGATACATACATAAGTTTATAATTACAACTTGAAATGAAAAACAACATAGAAACTCCTTAGACAACTTCCATAACTCCTAGATTATTTCAGCATGTCATTCATAATAGAATTCTTCTTGCCCTGAGAAAATGAAACATAATAAAGGGGTGAGCTCAAATTATTAGTAAGAGTAAGAAATACAGCAGAAGATAATATAAATATTAGACATGGTGAATAATTTAAAACACATGCCTTTAATAATAAACTTGTACACATTATGGCAGGAATATGAGCTGAGTAAATAATGCCATAATAAAACATAATCATGGGTATTCTACTAGTCGATTAACCATATGAAATATCAATAGATGAACTCATAATGATGTAATGCATAATTCCGGACATTCTGAAACACATTGTCAAGGCCTCGTCCAAGACATCTAATGATTACGGCCTCGACCAAAATCCATATCACATTGGGAAAGGCCTCGACCAATTCCTCGTCTAGTTGTCTCATGAGACCTACCGATGCATCGAGGGGATATAGTGGGCCCCACCCATCACATAATAAGTCCAATTCATTCCTCATATGAGCGGGGGTAAACATAAACAACATATACATTCATATTGAAACTATTATATAAAATTTAACAAACTTTCCCCAATTATTGAACATAAACACTAACCATTCGGAATAATACGGTGAATGGTTTTAGGACAGATCATCCAAAATAGAGTTAGTCATAAACCGTTAAATAAAATAAGGTATATGAATTAATAAATTATTAAACCCAATAATACCATGGAATCAACAAGAGTGTTGAATTAGACGAAAACACTCTTATAAATTCATTAAGCAATTCTTGAGATAAATACTCTTTTATTTTGAAAAGAAGAGTTCTTTTGGAAAAATCTTTGTATAAAACTAGAAGTGATGTAAGATAGTATTTTCATAATAAAATGAGTGATTTTATAAAGATAAAGGTATCCAAAAACAGCTCATATAGTTCCCTTGAAAATAGGAAAGAATTTTAGAAATTCCCTTGGATCGGGCTTGTATTTTGGAAACAACTTTGAAAGTTCATTTAAAAATGTGTAACTATCCATAAAATAAGGAAGGGTTCTAGTTTGTACACATATATATGATAATCACACATAATATATGATGAGTACATAACAATACATAATAATTTTATTGAGGTAATTAGACAATGAAAGTATCCCGAATGAAAATGGAAGTTCGGGTGGAAAAACCCTTACCTAAACTCCAAACGTGTTACGCTCTTATACTTAAGCTCATGGAATATGAAATTATACTTGTTAATAACTTCTTTCATAACTTATTAGACATTTATTTAGTTTACCATAATTCTGGTTAGTTCATTTATGTCTTTATTGACAAGTTATTGTATTGAATTTCGTCGTTCTGGAGTGTTCATTTCCTTTATTTTCATATTCGGTTCACTTGCTTTTAAGTAATGAAGTGGAATGGATGTAAATCTCCAGAATTGAAATTAAATATCATTTATGAACATCCAGAATTGTAAATGTCCATTTCTATCATTTGGTTACATGGAATGAGGATGAATCATTAGATGACCACCACTTCAATTATTCGGCGGTATTTGGAATATTATGAACTAGTTTTGTCATATAACTATATTATATGTACATATTCTGGTTCCTGAATATTAATTAGGTTATAAAACATATATTATAGTCTGGTTAAACCATTAATATGGTTTCATGACCAGTAATGAAGAATAAATTGAAGAACGAAACTTCGTCGTCCACGAAGGTTATAAATCGGAACCTCATGGATGTCGATTTCGTTTATAAAATAAAAGGGAGGGAGTAAGAATATTTATGATGGTTCTTCCATTCACATGATATAAATCCAGTATATAGATGTTACTGGAGTTATCATGATCATTTGGACAGAGGAGGTGAGGAGAGAATAACAAAAGAAGATAAATTGAAATGAAACCAAATGAAAAAGAAGGATACTTTACCTCTTGAAATAACCTCCTTGAGAAACTCCTTAAGGGAAGGGGTTTTGGTCTTTTGGAAAGACCAAGAACTTCTTGGACGTGGGGAGAGACTAGGGAAGGGTAATTGGGCAGAACTTTGTGGAGATTCAAGGCTTAGAGGAGTGAAGAGAAGAGGGAGTGGTGAGGGGTTTTTATAGTGGAGGAGAGGAGTAAATTTTGAATATTTAATTCATTATTTTATTATTTCCCTCAAGACAACCAATAGTATTGTTTCATGTGACCCCTAACAGTAATAATGGGATGTGAGTTCTAACCAAGTGTCCTTAAATCACATATGATGTCATAATTATTGTATTTAACTGATAATTTGTATATATGGTATTTTATCGTATTTCATTATTCATCAAAAATTCTAGAATTTCAGAAAAATCCAAAAAATTCACACCTACCATTTTTCAATGTGTAGAATTCAAAAGTGAAATCCATTTTTCAAAAATAATTTTCTAAATATTATTAATTTAATTTTTAAATAAGGTCATAGTTAATTTGAAAAATAATAATCTTGAAGTACAATTAGTTTTATGTGAAATTGAAAAATTAATTAAGATCCCATTATCATATTGCCTTAATAAAATAAAATATTAATATTATTTACTATTCAAGGGGAATATTAATATTCATATTACTATTCATATTACTATTCATAAGGGTATGCTACTATTCACCAGAAATCAAGTTTGTTCTATCAGACTCCAAATGACTTACTGAACACAACTATAGATGACCATTTTTCGAAATTCAAAACATAGAAGAGGCAAAGTTGTGTTTAAAAAATTGCATTCTATATTTATTTTTAAAACCTTGGGGTGTTACATAGATTTCGAGTTTTCTACCCTTCTCTTCTTGCTTGTGGGTGGGCATCTTCATCCGCTTTCCAGATCTCGACTAGCTGATGCTTTGATTCAGATATCTGGCGGTTTTCGTCCTCAAGGGAGGATTGAACACAGTGGCCTGCCAGCCTCCCTTCTTGCCACTACAGCACGATAAATGGTGGAGCTTGTCGGCACCCTTCCCCGCTGAAGACGTGTGGCCATTCCATGCGATTACACCTCCCGATTTGATTTGATTCTTCTTTAGTGAAGTCGATCTGAAGCACCTACATCGACGACATATCAAGATTGAAGTGATCCAGATCATCATACTTTTGAGCCCGAAATTGTAAGTTCATTCCAGTACCGGATTTGAGTTTCTTTCTTGCGGTTTGTTGCATGGTTTTCTTGCTGCATGTTGATTGTTGAACCTTCTGTATCCGCTGCTTGTTGCTGCCCTTGTAATTTGGTTTTGTTTTTTTTGAGCAATTAATAAATGTGTGCGTGGGTGTGGTGTTCTTGCCGTGCAGTAGGTCCCCTAAGAGACCAAATCACGTTAAATCCTTGCGTTCCTTTACTATTTCAGCACTTTTGTTTCTTTTCGGTTCCTGTGATATTGAAATCACAGCTCCAGGTCGGTCCTTGTTTAGTTTGTGGTTGTTTGGCTTGATTTCACCGCTGTATTTTTGTTTCGCTACCCCAACATACCGCAACAAGTGATATCAGAGGCTTCCTGGCTGCTGTGTATTTTGATTTTGATAATCTGCTTGCTTTCCCTTTAGATTTTAGTTTCTTTAGAACTGTTTGGCATTGCTGCGTTCTGTTACAGTCCTGTTACTATTGTTGTTTCCACTTAGCTGCCCCTCATTATTGTTCTATCATTCTGTCTTGTTGTATTCTGTTTACAGTTTATTGCAATCTTTGTACAGCTTATTAATTTGGGTTTTCTTACATTTTATTTGCATCTGCATCTCTGTTTAATTCTACCTGTTTAAATTGATTTCTATTTTTTAATAGAAACCATTGTATTCATTGAAATCCTCTGATTTTTGTATCTCATGGTACACGTTTACCAAGTTAGATTGGTCATTTCTTGGAGGTGTATGACTAATGTTGTTCCTAACCACTCGACATCCACTCATCTGGATAAACATGACTACAATGCGATACAAAATTGAGAAATTCGATGGAGACAACGATTTTAATTTGTGGATAATTAAAATGAGAGCCCTGCTTGTACAACAAGGTTTAATTGATGCCCGATGTGGGCCCAAGAAACCCATTACGACTGTTAATCAAACTGGTCATACTGTTGTAGAATACCAAGATGTACCCCTTGATGTGATAGTTAAAGCCCATAGCTCACTTTTGCTTTCTCTAAGAGATAAGGTTCTTAGAGAGGTTTCCTTTGAGTCCACTGCTGCCAGAATTTGGTTGAAATTAGAGAAATTGTATATAAGTGCTTCATTAGTTGATAGACTGTATAAAAAACATTGCATGTTTACTTTTAATATGAAACCTGTTAGTTCTATCAAATCTCATCTTGATGAATTTAATAAAATCATGTTAGACCTTGCCAACATAAATGTAGCAGTCTATGACGAGGATCATACAATGATTCTCTTAATTTCTCTTGACAATAGTTATAGTTCTTTGGTAGAGACTATGATGTATGGTAGGGACTCGCTGACCCTAGAAGAGGTTAAGTCTGCTCTTCTTTCAAAATATTTGCAGTCAAAGAATGGGTTAGGATTAGTGGGAGAGGGGATTAATGTTGTGGGTATAACTAATGATAGAGGATTTGGGAAAAGCAGTGATAAGGGTAAAAAGAAAGGTACAGGTCAGTTTAGGACACTAAAGTGCTATCAGTGTGGGAAACCAGGACACTTTAAAAGGGATTGTCCTGAAAGGAATGGTTCGAGGGGTGATGAGGCTCAATATAATGTATTTGAGCTTAGTTTCGATGATGATGTCATTCTGTAGTGTGTCTAGTGTGCTGCATGGGGGGCAGAGTTGTGGGTCCAACTCTGGGTTTGTTTGGTTCTTTGTGTCCTAGCTGTGTTAGGCCTCTCAAGAGGTAACATGGAGTGAGGACAGTGTAGCATTGGGTAGTGGTTAAGAGAAGCAGATCATGGGAGGTGTCTGGATGATCACCAGACTTCATGATGGGGGTGCTGCTAGTATCTATTTGTCGACATTGGATGGGTACCTGGGAATAAGGTGCTTGATGTCGCGGGTGGGCTAGACTAGGATGGTTGTTCCCTAGGTCGGTAGCGGGTTTCCCTTGCTTGCTGGGTGTGTTTCCTCGTGGTTACGAGTTGGATCTAGGATTGGGGATGTATGGGTTTTACAACGGTTGAGGTTAAGAGGTGTCTTACCCTGTTGCACGTGTCTAGGCAGTGTCTTGTTCTTAGGTGGAGAGAGTCTTCTGGGTCTGTCGTAGATCTAGGTGGAGTGAGTGTTTTCCTTGCTCTGAGTCTTATGTTGTGTTTGCTTATTTTCTTTCTTTTTCATGAGCTATTTTCTTTGATTCTACTTCTTGCATATAAACTATTGAGTTTATGTTCACACTTTGTATTGCGGTTATACTTTGAGGATTGGTACTGCTGTGTTTGCTGCTTGTGTGCAGGTACTAGTTTGCAGTATGGGACTTCCTTGATGGCATGATCTCAGCAGTCAGCCCAGGTAAGTGCAGGTATGAATTTTTTTTATGTTTAGAGGGTTTATTTCTAATCATGTTTAAGTAGTAGCTTATATGGAATTGATGAGGGAAACTGTATATCACATTGATACACATGTTGGACATAAGCAGTGTATAGTTTGACTAGCACTGTTTATTGTTGTTTTTGTTTTGCTTAGGTTGTGTAGCATGATTTCCCGATTCAATTCATAGGTTAGGTGCAAGAACATCACCAAATTTTAAATAAAAATGGTGGAGATTTGTAAAATTAGATATTTTAATTTCACGTTTTTTTTTCATGTTAAAATTATCCGCTGTTTTATTTTATTGTTTTTTTGCATTTTTTTATTATACCTGCTCGGATAATGGATACCAGTTGGAAATTTTTTTTCGGATATGCTTCCTATTTATTAATAAAGGGCACCACCCTTCCAATCTCAGCTCTACATCGTGATAGGCAGTTTGAGATGCCGCTGAACAGGTCGATGGTTTTAGCAGCTCTCTCTCACCGCAAGCAAATTGCGAGTTTTCTACCCTTCTCTTCTTGCTTGCGGGTGGGCATCTTCATCCGCTTTCTAGATCTCGACCAGCCGGTGCTTCAATTCAGATCTCTGGCAGTTTTTTTCTTTAACAGAGGATTGAACACAGTGGCTTGCTGACCTCCCTTCTTTCCGCTGCAGCGCGATCCACGATGGAGCTTGTCGGCGCCCTTCCCCGCTGAAGACGTGTGGCCATTCCATGCGATTACACCTCCAGATTTGATCTGATTCTTATTTAGTGAAGTCGATCCGAATCACCTACATTGACGACATATCAAGATTTAAGCAATCTGGACCGTCGGACTTTTGAGTCCGACATTGTAAGTTCATTCCAATACTGGATTTGAGTTTCTTGCTTGCGGTTTGTTGCATGGTTTTCTTGCTGCATGTTGATTGTTGAACCTTCTGTATTCGCTGCTTGTTGCTGCCCTTGTAATCTAGTTCTGTTTTTTTGAGCAATTAATAAACGTGTGTGTGGGTGTGGTGTTCTTGCCGTGCAGTAGGTACCCTAAGGGACCAAATCACGTTAAATCCTTATGTTCCTTTACTATTTCAGCAGTTTTCATTTTGTTTTGGTTCCTGCGATATCGAAATCACAGCTCCAGGTCGAACCTTGTTTAGTTTGTGGTTGTTTGGCTTGATTGCACCGTTGTATTTTTGTTCCTCTTCTCCAACATACCACAACAAGTTTCAATTAACAACTCATCACAAACTCAAACCAGATTAAAAATTAACACACTCTAAACCTTTGATATTTTTTAGATCAGAGAATTCTAGACCAAGAGTTCTCCGGGAAGCAACTCGAGCTTCCACTGGTCTCTTGGGTGCGTCAAATGGGGAGGAGCTGTGGTATCTGTACACGGGGAAGGTGCCACCTTCCATCGAGACCTCTTCACTAACCCACCACAGGGAGAGGAACCGTAAGTCCGCCATCGACGCTAGGAGGAATCCGAGACCACCACTGCTCCGCTGAAGCTGAGCTCATCGAGGAGTCCGTCGCTGGACCGGAATAACTACAGCATAGACGGAGCTGGAAACCGGAGCCGCCGCTGCTGAAGGATGTTGTGCTGCTGCTCGCTTGTAGAAGAAACCAGAAAACCCTCCCCCTGCAGCGCTAAGATTGGGGGAAGGAAGAAGAAAATATTAAAAAAATAAAAGAGAACTAAAATAAAAACTTAAATTAAAAAATAAAAAAACTAAAATCACAAATAATATTAATTATAAATAAATAATAAATATAAGATAATTAATTTTAATAAATTAGAATTATTTAAATAATTAACTAAAAAACTTTATTAAACTAAATTAGTAAATAATAACTTCTAAATTAAATTTAAATAAATAAATTTTAATTTAATGTTGCATATTAAATATTTATAATTATTTAGCAATAATATTTATTGATAAAATAAAATACCAATAATTTAAAATAAACTAATATAATTAATTTAAAATAGTAAATAATTTAATATTAGAGATAACAATAGACTTAATTAACATTAATAATAATAATAAATGAAAATAAATTACTTAATTAAATAATAATATTAAAATTAACAACATTAAAATAAAATATAGAATTAATAAAACTTCTAATTTTTTTTGACAATAATGATTTATTAAAATTAACTATTAAATAACTTAATCAACATAATAATACTTAAATATTTAATTATTTATTATAATTAAATAATTATTATTAGTTCATCTTAATTAATAATGATAATTTAAATTTAAAATATAATTAATAGTTATTAATAATTCTAATAACAAAATATAAATTTTAAAACTTATTAATTATATAGAATACTTTTTAATAAATTAATAACTATAATTATAAATATTTATTTTTTAATTTTCTTTGTGTTTTTAACTATTTTGTTTTGCAGGTTCATGCAGGAGCCTAATCCCTATCCAGGTTCACTTATCTAACTCGCATGAAGTTGGTTATGAAGGAAAACATAGTGCGACGTGCGGTGCACCAAAAAATGCACACGTGCGGTTCACAAGTGAAAAAACACTTGAAGTTGGTGTAAAGTGGTGGTGAAATGCAATGGATGACTGTGAGTTTAAAAATAGAGCAGCGAGGAGAAATGAGGTGGACAATTTTGACAACACGATTCACCACTTCTCACACATCGGAGCAGAGCGAACATGGAGCGATTCTCAGAGATCCGTTCTTGGAGATCAAAGAACCAGGTGCAGCAACAATTCGAGCTAGGATAGGGAGATCTCTTCCTCAGTTCTTTTTCAATTTCCTTACTTTGTAATTGAATTATTTCAATGTATATAATAGACATGCTTGTTAGTTAAATAATTGAGTTCGGGGAAATTTCTAGTTATACTGGTTAATTCTTCTCTTCCTTATCACTTTCATTTTAATGAATCTAGAATCAATCAATGAGATCAATTCTAAATTCATACAATTTCTTTGTGCCACTTAATATCAATTTTAAATTATACGATCATTTGGTGAGAATTACCATGGATTCATTTTCTAAAAGTGTTAATTCATAAAACTTCAGAACTCACAACTAGTTTATTATGTTGTCTTTTTCGAAGATAAATTTTCACAGTTGTACTTTCTTGGAGAGGCAAACTATGAGATTGGTCAATCTGTATGTCTTAATCCCTGGAGAAAGATCTAATAAATAAATATTTTTCAGTGGTACATTTCATCCATATTTGAGTGAATAGGAAACCTTTCATACCAGTAGAATAGAGTATTTCACCGGGCAATTCATTCTATTGTTCATCTATCAGCATTTTATAAAAACACAAAAAAATATAAATTTTTTAAAAAAACACAAAAAAATATAAAAAGTTAAAAAAAATAGAAAGTCCCCTCACTGCTGACAACAGTGGGGTGTTTTTAAGAAAATTAGAAAAGTTTTGGTCAATTTTACCCTCCCTGTGGGTTCGACCCTACTCTCCACCATACAATAGTTTGTAGAAAATTATAAATTCTACACTTTGGTCAACTTCAATGACGGTCATTTCATGTTTTTGGAACCATTTCCAGGGAAGGCACAAACCATTCATTTTCTAAAAAAAACTATAAAAAACACATAAAAAAATCTAAACAAAATTGAACAATAGAAAACTGTAAAAAAAATTGCTTCAATTTCTACTGAATTATTTTTGTTTTGGTATTGGTTAGTTACTGTTACTATTGTTTGTGCCGAATTTCACTATTTATTATAAATTTCATGAAAAATACGTCTACTGCTGATATTTTAGAGCCCCTAAACCTTGAATTTGATAATCATCTCACTGCTCCTAGGAAAAAGAAAAAAAATTGAAATGGAGAATCTAGACAATAGGGCTCCTGCACCTAATGAATTCCAAAACCATCCAGAACTCTTAGAAGAAAATAAAAGGCTTAGGATGAGGGAATTCCAACTCCCACAAGTTTCAAGAAACCCATCTTCCGTTAGGTTATCTCCTAGAGCCCAAAACTATGAACTGAAATAGTCACACATTTCATTGTTGGCTGCCTTTAATGGACACTCTAATGAGGACTCTCTAGCCTTCATCAAAGATTTATACAATATTGTGCAACAACTACATCTTCTAAGACTCATCAAAAATTAACATAGAATGAGATTATTTTTGTTTATACTTAAAGGGAATGCTAAGAACTGGTTTCTGAGTCTAGATGAGAACATTTTGAAAAACTGGGATCAAGTGTACAACTCATTCATAAATAATTTTTATACGCAATGATTAAAAGGAGAACATAGAACAAAAATCACTATTTTTTATCAATAGGATGAAGAAGATTTTCTTGAATCTTGGGATAGATTTAGGGAACTTCTTAGGCAGTGTCCCCATCATAAACTCCCATCCCACCTTCTCATGGATACATTCTATGAATGGATGTCCTCCTATGGGTAGAATCTAGTTGATCAGGGTGATGTGGGTAATTTTAATGACAAGAAAGATGAACTATGAAAAATATTTAATAATCTTTCCCTTAATTCACAACATAAAAATTCAAGAAGAATAAGAGTTAACATAAATTCTAATGTTAACACTGGTTCAATGAATGAAGCACAAACCCAACACGCCTAAATCACCATCCAACTTCAATATTTAATGAACCAAAATTGAAAACAATCTATTAACCAACTGGGTTGTCAAAATACCAACCAATCACATAGTGAACAATTTTTAAAATGTGGAGTGTTTGGGCATACTGAAAATAGCTGTCCTAACTTTGATATGCTATCCCAACAATAAGAGAACTCAAATTTTGTTACCTATGGTCTTAGGATGCATCCCAAAGAAGATCCATTTTCAAAAAATTATAACCAAGGCTATTGGAACCATCCCAATTTGTCATGGAAAATTCAAGGTTTAATTAAACAATCCACTGCCCCTAACTATCAAAACTAACCAAGATAAAACTACCAAAATCAGCAAAGGGGTGGGTCTTCAAATTCAAAAAGAAATAATGATAAAAAAATGTCTTCTAAGTTTGATTCAATCTTGAAAAAAAATAATTCTCAAGAGGAAAGATACGCGACTTAGTAAACCTAACAAAAAAATCAATATAAGTCAGATAAAATGAAAAATTATGCGAGAATGAAAAACATGGAAACACAACTTGACCAACTTTCTAGAGATTTTTCATCAAGGGAAAAGTTAGGTTTCCTAGTAAAAATGAACTCAATCCTAGAGGGAATGAAATAGATGTTGTTACAAGGAGTGGGATTACTACTCAAACCGTTGCTGAAAACATACTAAAAATTCCCAAAATAAAAATCTACAAGAAATTATTAATAAAACTCTGATTTGTTATAAATATGGAGACCATGAAAAAGTTTTTGAAAATGATGAGAATATGAATTTTTCACCTGATACTCATGCTGGAAACTCATCTAAAAATAAAAATAATAAAAGAAAATAAAATTTTGATGAATACAGGAGGAAAATTCCTACTGTTCTGAAAATTTTGACCCAACTTTTCATTTCCCTAAGAAGATGAAACCTCAAAGTAATACCAAGGCTGAACTTCTTCAGTTCCTTCATCTCTTGTCTAAACTGAAAGTGAACCTTCCATTTATTTAAGCTTTATTTCAAATTCCATCTTACTTAAAATCTCACAAGAAAATTATTTAAAAAAAATAACCTTGAAGAATTTTCCACTTACAGCCTCACTGAAGTGTGTAGTGTTGTACGTCAAAAGAAAATCCCACCCAAACTAAAAGACCCAGGTAGCTTTATTATCCCATGAACACTAGGAAATTATGATCAACTCAATTGTCTTTGTGATTTAGGTAATAGTATCAATCTACTTCCATACTCATTATTTCAATAGTTGAGGCTTATCTTCAAACCACCACATTCGTACTATAGTTAGCTGATAGATATTTCACTCATCCTGTGGGTAGGGTAGATGACCTTATAGTTGGAGTTGTGAAGCTATTTTTGCTTACTAACTTTCTAGTTCTAGATATGGAATGTGATCAAGAGGTGCCCATAATTCTAGGTAGGCCCTTCTTGGAAACATGTGGTTTTGTTATTGATGTGTCAAAAGGTCAGTAAATTTTTAAAATTGGTGAACAACAAGAAGAATTTAATGTGTTTCAAAACATTAAGGGACAAACGTATTCTGAAAACTACTCAAATATAGAGTTTCTTGAAGGTTAAAGTCCATATAAAAATCAAATTGAACACATTGAAGAAATTAAAAATCAATAATATGTTGAAGAAACTCATTTGGAATCTGAATATCATGATTTACATGTCTCACAAATTGAAAATTCTTCTCAAATAGAGAATCTGGATTATTTTCCAAAACTGGAAAACTATTGAGTTTCAACTGTAGAAGAGTTTACTGTTTCTGGATGTAGGATATTTTTGAGTGAATTTGAAGGTGTTTCTATTAAAACCAACTTTTATGATCACTTTGATGATGTTGAGGGAGAATATATAAGACAACTTGATGATTCTTCATTAATAAATCTTTTAAACCCAGATCTAGAAAATCTGGATAATGAGCTCTCCACTTTGGGCAGCAACACTGTTATCTCTGAAAATGAACACGACATTGAAAATATTTCATCATTTAATACTCCTTACAAGAGGTATGTTAAAGATCTTGGACCTCCTAGGTGTAAGAGTCTTCCTTCGAGTGTAGAACCACCCACTCTTGAACTCAAACCACTTCCTACACATTTGAAATACTTGTTTTTAGTGAGAATTCCACTTTTCCCATAATAATTTATTCTAAGTAGAAATGTAATGAAGAGTAGATATTTATTAATGTTTTGAAAAAATTTAAATATTCCATAGGATGGACCATATATGATATAAAGGTTATTTCCCTCATTCTTCATGTATAAAATTTCTATGGAGCCTGATCATAATCCAAGGGTAGAATGTCAAAGAAGGTTAAATCCAAACATGAAAGAGGTTGTGAGAGAGAAAGTGATCAAAATATTAGACACTAGTATTATATATCCCATCTATGATAGTGATTGGGTCATCCCTGTCCAGGTTTTCCCAAAAAAGGATTGTTTTACTATTGTAAAAAATCAAAAAATGATGAAATCCAAGTTAGGAAAGCCACAAAATGGAGAGTTTTTAAATATTATAGGTATCCGAATACAGACACTATGAAGAACCATTTTACAATTCCCATCCATGATCAAATTCTTTGTAGGCTTACTGAAAATAAATTTTTCTTATTCCTAGATGGATATTCTGGTTACAACCATATTCATGTTGCTCTAGAGGATCAGGAAAAGACTACATTCACATGAACCTTTAGAACATTTTATTACAGGTGAATGCCTTTTGGGTTGTGTGGATATCTAGAAATCTTTCAAAGGTGTATGATTTCTATATTTTTAGAAATTATTGCAAGAATAATTGAGGTATTCATGGATGATTTCTCCATTGTGGGTAGCACTTTATATATTTTTCTTGGAAATATTGAATTATTTTTGGAAAGATGCATTGAAACCAACCTTGTTCTTAACTAGTAAAAGGGTCAATTCATGGTCACAAAAGGCATTTTTTTAGGTCATAAAGTTTCAAAGAGAGGTTTGGAATTTGATACTGAAAAGATAGAGGTCATTCAAAAACTGCCACCACCTAAAAATCTTAAAGGTGTTAGAAATTTCTTAGGGCATTCTGGTTTCTAACAGAGATTCATAAAATAATTTTCCAAAATCACTAACCCCTTTGTGTTATCTACTTATTAATGATGCACCTTTTAATTTTGATGAAAACTATTTAAAATCATTTAATATGTTAAAATAAAAACTCACTACATCAACCATCATCACTACACTGGATTGGAAACTACCTTTTGAAATTATGTGTGATTTGAGTGACATGGATGTAGGTGATGTCCTTAGACAGAGGAGAGACAGAAAGTTACATATGGTGTATTATTCTAGTAGACTGCTATTATACCACCACTAAAAAAGATTTGTTAGTTGTTTTTTTTTCTCTTGAGAAGTTTAGACATTATTTTTTAGGATCAAAAGTCATCATTTTCACTAACCATTCTCCCTTAAAGTACTTTTTGTCTAAGAAATAAGCAAAAATCAGGATGATTAGATGGATTATGTTGATTCAAGAGTTTTATTTAGAGATTAGGGATAAGAATGGAGCTAAAAACCTAGTTTCTGACCACCCATCCAGGCTTCCTCTTACTCAATTTGAAGATCCTAGGGAGGTAAAGTCTTCCTTTCTAGATAAAAAACTGCACTCTATTTCTATTAGTCAGTCTACATGGTTTTCAGATTTTTCTAATTTCCTCGTAGTAGGAGTCTTTCCTAAATATTTATCTAATAACACAAGGAATAAATTTATTTCTAAGCTTAATTACTACCTTTTGGATGACGCTTTGTTGTTTAAAAGATGTGAGGATAATATTCTTTGGAGGTGTGTGCCTGAGGAATAGATTTTTCCTATTTTAGAGAGTTTTTACTCCTCACCTTGGGGATTTCACCATGGTGGTGAAAGGGAAGCTCAGAAAGTATTACAATCTGGTTTCTATTGCCCACTCTTTTTAATGATCCTAGGAGCTTTGTAGTTGGTTGTGATAGGTGTCAGATGTTGGGAAATGTGGGTATGGAGAAAGAGTTACCCCAAAAGGTTATTTTAGGAGTTGACATTTTTGATGTTTGGGGTTTAGATTTCATGGGTCCATTTCCATCATCTCACAGTAATGAATACATTTTAGTTGTTTTACATTATATTTCAAAGTGGTTTGAATTAGTGGAACTACCCAACAATCAATCCAATAATGTTATCAAGTTTGTTAAGAAGAACATATTTTCAAGATTTGTAGTACCCAGAGCCTTTATCACTGATAATGGAACACACTTTAAGAACTAAAAATTTAAGGATTTGATGAAAAAATATGATTGTGTTCATAAAACTGGTATTCCTTATCATCCACAGTCTAGTGGACAAGTGTAAATCTCAAATAGAGAACTGAAACAGATTTATGAAAAAACTGTGTCAAATTCTAGGTAAGAGTAGTCTCTTAAATTAGATGAATCTTTATGGGCATATAGAACTTCTTTCAAGACCCCAATAGGTATTTCTCTATATAGGATATTGTTTGGGAAATTCTATCATTTACCTATGGAGTTTCAAGACAAGTCTTCTTGGGAATTTATAGATATGAATTTTGATATTAATAGTGCTGGTGAGAGGAGATTACTTGAGCTGAGTGAGTTGGATGAAATTAAGAGAGAGAGTTATGAAAATTCAAGAATATATAAAGAGAGGACTAAAATTTTTCATGATTATACCATTAAAACCAAAGAATTAAAACATAGATAGAAGTTCCTCCTCTTTAACTCAAGAGTCAAACTCTTTCCTAGAAAACTGAAGTCCAAGTGGTCTGGACCTTTTACTATTGTTAGAGCTCTGAGGAATGGATCTTTAGAATTTTTAGGTGATGAAAACAAACCCATGTTGGTTAATGGTAAGAGAGTGAAGATTTATGGGATATATGATAGTCTTATATGCCTTCACCGTGTTTTAAAACTGATCTTATATAAAGTTTTGATGAAGACTTTAAACATATCACTACATGGGAGGAAACCCATGGTTATTGTTTTGTCCTTTTTTTGTTTCATATTTGGATTTTGAATAAAAAATATTACATGATCTATTTTTTATTCAATTCCTTTTGTTAGTTTCTTCTTGACCATGGTTCTTATTTTCTTTGTTAGGATGATTATGATGTTATCATAAGGGAGTGGAATTCCCATGATGGAGGATTAATGAAAATCATCAATTTAGGGAAGTACCTTACTGTTAATTTTTGTTTCATTTTTATTATCTATTTTTACTATAATAAAAAAAATTCATTGATATGTCAACGTGACTCAGATCAGCAGTGATTCATTGACCAAATGTTGTTCTTGATCCATTATTCCATTTTTAACGGTGAGTCATCTCAACGGTGACTCACTGATAAACTTCTATATGGTGAATCCGTTACTGTTTATTTAGATAAATTATGATAGTACTAAAAAATTTTGCTGCATGACTTGTGATGTTTACACAATATGCTTCTTGTCTTTCTTGAAAAATTATGCCTATATTTTGAAAATTTTTCTTGTATTAGAATAAAAACCAACTGCATTTCACCTTGTTGATTTTTTTGAACATGTCACTTTGCTGTAAAAAAATCTAATGGTTATTTTTTCTTAGAATTGAATTCCATTTATTTCTAAAACCAATTCACTTTATGAAATTAAGTGGGGGGTATATATAGGCTGAGAAATTATTTATTGAATCTTCTTGGGTTGGTGTGTTAGCATGAATTTTTTATACTCTTTTGAACATTCTATTTCAATCAAAAAATTTGAAATGTTACACCCTATCCATCATGCACCCACAAGTTACATGTTATATCTTGAGATGTTATGAAAATCATTATCACTGACTTTAATGTTAATATATGTAATTTTTTTCTAACATTCTATTAAATAATTATTATGTCAAACAATATTTTTGAACTTTATTGAGACCCTCAGACATGTCATAAATCTACACTATTGAAAATTTGTTTTGAAATATAACAGTCCAATTGTTCTTCTCCACTATGAAATTCAGATTTAGGGATAATGTTAGGTTTTAAGTGTGGGGGAGACAGTAAATTATTGACGGAGCTAAACTATGTTTAATGAGAAGCCCTTAAATTCCCACCGCAACATAAAATATTTTGTAAAAAATGGTTAAACATTTTCTAATTTTTCAGAATTTCTTTCAGAATTTTAGGCTTTACACTATTTCCCAAATGGGTTATGCCTTAGAATATTACTTGATTAGTTGTTAAGAACAACTTTTAATCAAAAATTAACATGTTTGGATGATTTCTGAGTGAATATACTTAGTGATTTAATGGAAATTTGGTTTAGGAACTACTTTTGAGAGTGATATGGGTAACCTGTTAGTGGAGTTATGATCATAGCCCTTGGAACTGAATGTTTGATCTTGATCATAGGGGATGCATTTTTCTTTTAATTATTAATCTAAATACCTTAGTGTTACAATGTAAATGATTTTTATATAAATATTTTGAAACTGGATTAGTTTGGGCATATGGGATCCCACGGTGAATTTCTATGACCCTAGATGTTGGGTGTGTTTCTATTTACTATAAGCCCTTTGTACACTTTGAATAAGTGCACATGCACAGTGCTCAACACATGATACATGGCTTGGGAAAAATTAAATAAAGTGTCTAGGGTCAAAAACAAGTTCATTAAGGTGAGGAGAATGATGAACTCCAAATGAAGAAGGGGACAAATTGTTTATATGGGAATCATTTATGTTGTATCAATGTAGTGATTCACACAAAAAATTATTTATTTTTGGAACCGAGGTGAAGTTAAAAGTATAAGGTTCCTACTATTAAGTTCTTAATTCCAATTTTTTTTTAATTATTTACACTCTTAGATTTAGATCATATATTTTAATTGAGATAAATCATTAAGTCATATAACATATGAGGTAGTACATCTTCATTGCTTGATCAATCATATCCTTATAGACTACTAGTGGGAGTTTGATTTAAGAAAAAACTCATTAGGACAATTCATTTTTAAAGCCTATTGACTTGTGACAGTCCTCTATTTTGAAAGTGCAGGGCATGTTACATTTTGAGTTGAGTATTGTAAACACTTAACTATCTTTCAAAGATAATAAAGCATGTGACTGTTTGAGGACAAACAATTCTTAAGTGTGGGGGAATTTTATATGGCCTTATTTTTACATAGTTTTACCACAACATTTTTTTTAATTTTTAATGATTTAATTATTAATTTTACAATTTTAATAAATTTATGTACTTTTATATTTTTAAAATGAAAATTTTTTATTAATCAATTTTTATAATTAATTATGTATTTTTAGTTTTTAAAAATAATTATTTTAATTTTACATTACTTTTCTAGTTTCATTATTTCTTAATTAGTTTTGTTAACTTCAATCTGCTTAACTATTTAATAATTTGATGTTGATATTAAATAATAATTTAATCTTATTATTTAAAAATTAAATAACTTACTTTTTTAATTTAATAATATATCATTCAATTAGTTTGATATATCATTCACAGGGAAGCTGCTCGAGCTGCCGTTGGTCTCTTGGGTGCATCAAATAAGGAGGAGTCTGACTAGGAGATCTCGCACCACTGGATGATGGAGCCTGAGCTGAGGTCACGGTCCATTGGGAAGCTGTCGCCTTCTATCGAGACCTCAACACAAACCCACTGCAGGAAGAGGAACCGCAAGTCTGCAATCGCCGCTAAGAGTAATCTGATACCACAACTGCTCCACTGAAGCCGAGCACGTTGAGGAGGCCGTAACTGGACCAAAATAACTACCGCATAGACTGATCTTGAAATTAGAGCCGCCGCTGCTAAATGCTAAAGGATGTCGCGCCGCCGCTGTCTTGGAGAACAAACCATCAAACCCTCCCCCTGCTGTGCCGAGGTTGGGGGGAGGAAGAAGCAAATATTAATAAATCTCCCTGACAATGTTTCTCAGATCATTGATAACTATCCTTTTATTAACTGTGATGATTTTCTTGTCTGGGAACCCACTCTGAATGGTATTATTGACTCAAAAAATTCCTATATGCACAACTTTCTTGGATATGAATCTAGCTTTCAATGGTTAAATTCTTTCAACAAGATGTGGATTAAGCCTACTAGACTAACTCTAATTAGGCGCATTGCTCATAACAGATTTCCCACTAAGGTCTGCCTTCAATCTTTTGGTATCCAACTATGTTCTAAATGTCACCTATGTAATCAATATAGGGAAGACACTATCCATCTATTTTTATCTTGTTCCACAGCCTCTGCTCTTTGGAAATATATTTTTGACATTTTTGATTGCTGATGGCATACCCCCGACATAATTTTTACCCTTCTTAAATGTTGTGTGCAACGCCAAGCCTCTCAGCGAATTAAGAACATTTTTCTAGCTACTGTTGCTAAGCTCCTACATGTGATCTGGTATGATAGAAATGATATTCTACAAAATAAATGCTCATTAAATCTTAATGCAGGGAAAGCACAGATCCTCATTGCGATTTGAGAAGATGCATCGATTCAAAAAGCTCATTGCAACAACTCGGTTGGTGACTGGGAGATTTTGCATAGGATTCGGGTTGATGGCATATACCGTCAACCTCTTCACACCGTTTATGTTTTATAGAAAACACCAATGCTGGGATGGATCAAAGTCAACGTTGATGGTTCCTCAAAGGGCAATCCTGGACCTGCCAGGTGCAGAGCCATTTTCAGAGATTCTGCTGGCAAGTGTCATGGGCGTTTCTTTGGAAATTGCGGCATAGCTTCATCCTTGGAGGCCGAAATGATGGGAGTAATTCATGCTGTCAAATTTTCCATTCAAAAAGGCTGGATGAAACTATGGATTGAAAGTGATTCTACCACCATTGTCCAGGCAATCTGGAATGGTGTGACTCACCTTTCCGGGCCTTTGATCAATATTTAGATGCAGTGCCTAGACTCTTTACATGATATAGACTACATTGTCATGCATACCTTCAGAGAGGCTAATGTTGTTGCTGATGCCCTTTCCAACAAGGGTGTTCATCAGACCATGACCTGGATGGACACCCTCCCTCCGGATTTACTTCAGCTATTTGATGAAGATTGTAAAAAAATCCCTTCTTTTCGTCTCCAGTAATCCTTTAGACTTTTTTATTCAATAAAACGTGCTTTGGTCTTTGTCCAAGGCACCACTTTTCCTTAAAAATAAATAAATAAATAAAATAAAAATAAAAATAAAAATAAAAATAAAATAAAACATTACTTAAAAAATGACTAAACTAAAATCTTAAATAATAATAATTATAAATAAATAATAAATACAAGATAATTAATTTTAATAAAACTGAATTGTTTAATTAATTTACTAACAAAAACATTATAAAAAAATAGTTAATAATAACTTATAAATTAAATTTAAATAAATTAATTATAATTTAATGTTTCATATTAAATATTTATAATTATTTAACAATAAATTTTATTGATAAAATAAAATATGAAAAATATAAAATAAACTAATCTAATTAATTTAAAATAGTAACTAATTTAATATTAGAAATAATAATAAACTTAATTGACATTAATAATATTAATAAATGAAAATAAATAACTTAATTAAATAATAACATTAAAATTAACAACATTAAAGTAAAATATATAGTTAATAAATCTTCTAAAATTTTAATGATAATAATGATTTATTAAAATTAATTATTAAATAACTTAATCAACTTAATAATACTTAAATATGTAATTATTTATTAAAATTAAATAAAAATTATTAGTTCATCTTAATTAATAATGATAATTTAAATTTAAAATATAATTACTAGTTATTAATAATTATAATAATATAATATAAATTTTAAAACTTATTAATTATGTAGAATAATTTTTAATAAATTAATAACTATAATTACAAATATTTATTTATTTATTTTCTTCGTGTTTTTAACTTCTTTGTTTGGTAGGTTCATGCAGGAGCTTGAAACCCATCCATGTTCACTTAACTAATTCGTAAGAAGTTAGTTATAAAGGAAAATCTTGTGTGACGTGCAATGCACCAAAAAATACACGTGTGCGGTTCATAGGTGAAAAACACTTGAATTTGGTGTAATGTGGTGGTCACTTGCAGTGGATGACTGTGGGTTTAAAAACAATGCAATGAGGAGAAATGAGGTGGATAATTTTGAGGACACGATTCACCACTTCTCAAACATCAGAGCAGAGAAAACCTGGAGCGGTTCTCAGAGAACCATTATTGGAGATCCGAGAACAGGGAGTAGTAGCAATTTGAGCTAGGAGAGGGAGATATCTTCCTCTATTCTTTTTCAATTTCCTTACTTTTTAATCGAATGATTTTAATGTATGTAATAGACATGATTATTAGCTAAATAATTGAGTCCAGGTAAATTTCTAGTTCTATTGGTTAATTCTTCCGTTCCTTATCACTTTCATTTTAATGAATCTAAAATTGATCAGCGAGATCAATTCTAAATTCATACAATTGCTTTGTACCACTCAATATCAATTATCAATTCTACGATCATTCGTTGAGAATGACCGTGGATGAATTTTCTAAATGTTTTAATTCATAAATCTTTCTAACTCACGATGAGTTTGTTCTATTGTCTTTTTCAAAGATGAATTTTCCCAGTTGGACTTTCTTGGAGTGGAGAACTCCAATATTGGTCGATCTATATGTCTTAAATCATTGAAAAAGCAATATGACATACCTTCTTCAGTGGTACATTGCATCCATATTATAGTGAACATGAATCCTTTCAAACTAGTAGAATAGAGTATTTTACTGAGCGTTTCATTCTGTTGTTCATCTATCAGTATTATATATTTATGTTTCTTACTGTTTTCAGCATGTTTCCGGTTTCATTATAGTTTTGAACAAAAACACAAAAAGATTATGGTATTTTGTTTCTACCTTATAAAAAAAATATAAAAAGTTAAAAAAAATAGAAAGTCCTCTCACTGTTGACAAAAGTGGGGTGTTTTTAAGAAAATTAGAAAGGTTTTTGTCAATTTTACCTTCCCTATGGCTTTGATCCTACTCTCCTTTACACACTTGTTTTTATGAAATTATAAATTCTAATATTTGTTCAACTTCATAGAAGGCCGTGTCAGTAAGCCCATCTAAACACAAGGAGCTAGAAACATTGAGAAGATGATATTCTTGTCGAATCTTCCCTACCTATAATAGGAGAGTATACTCATCCAACCACAAGAATCTAGACACAAAAAACACATGACATACCCCACATGTCTTCAACTCTCATGGAAGTAGAGTAACCAAAACCCAAGGAGTGGGTACTAGAAACATGATATATATATATATATATATATATATATATGCTCTGTCAAGAAACCCAAACAAGAGAGTAAGGGGATCTCTATACCATTAGCTCAACCCTGGAAAAGAGGGTATCCAACAGTCACAAAAGTAACCACCATCGATTCCTAACATACCACACGTCTGCTCTAAATTGCAAGTCAAAGTGACTCAATCACTGCACCTTGATACTATCTGCTTTGGGCGGGTCAGTCTTTCTTGTATGGGTTTGGGTCACATTAGAAGGATGAATCTTGGTGTAAAAAGTGCCCATATTAGAGTTCAAGGTCACATCAAATCATGTCTTTTTCACTATTAAAAATAATTGAGAGATCATGTCTCAAGGTCGAGGACCCTAGCCCAGCCCGGCTAGAGGGTTCCACTCTAGTGTCGTCGAGGTCCCATCCCCAGCCCGACGGGAGGGTTCCAGTCAGAAAATATCAAGGACCCATTCCTAGCCCAGCTAGAGGGTTCTACTATAGAATCTTCGAGGACCCATCCCCAACCTGGATGAAGGGTTCTACTCGGAACTACCATTGGGGACCGCTGCCTAGCCCAGTTGTAGATAAGTCTGAAACTACTTCGGCCATCCCTTCTGGATGGTACATCTCAGAAAGTCATCGAGGAGAACTGGTCATCCCTATTGGACGGTACCTCTCAAAAAATCATCAGGTAGCACTGTCCATCCCTGCTAGATGGAACCTCTCGAAAAATAATCGAGGAGCATTGGACATCCCAACTGGATGGAATCTCTCAGAAAAACACTACTGTAGTCATCGGGTGCCTCCCTAGAAAGGCGTCAGACTCAGAACATCTCACATTATAACTCGAAAGCCACCAAGGAGGAAACCATCACACTATATGCAGAAAAACACTCAGGATTGGCTACTGAAATACTATAATACAAATTTATAAGTAGTTATGAAAGATAGAATAATTCTTAAAGTATCACATGGCGTGTGTGGGACCCACACAATGTGTGACCCCGCCTCATTTCTCAGTTCTATACGTAGAAATTATCGGGTACTAAACTATAAAAAAGTTCCCCTATGTGAGCCATGGAACCCCCAGAGTACACATCACAAATTATCATAAGGCCGACAAGCGCACGATGCTCGTTGTAAGTTCGGAGTGTAAAAATGTAACTTCGCTGACACCCCTCCTCAATGGCCCCGAACAATTAACCACATCTCTTCAAAAATCTTCTCCATTCTCACAAGAGTCAAAGATAACCCAAGATGTGGGTTCTCTTCAAACACATAAAAAGTATCTTCCACTGATATTAATTAATGATTCAACATTTAAATAGATCATGAATAAGTCTTTGCACATCAAAACAGATCAAACCATTATGATCCCTACGGAAAAACACACAAGATCAACTATTTATTCGCCCCAAACAAAAATATGATGGAAAATTCATAAGTCTCTGCACTGTTCTCAAAGGACATCCCATTGGTCCCATGCCTTAGTCCCAAAAAAAATTATACGGATCCATCCATTGTGATTCTCTCAAAAAACACATGAACTAGACTAGACATTCTTCCAAAATGAAGAACCAGTGAAAAAATATCATTTCACCACAACACGTGTGAACCGTGCCTCTTGGGACCTGCACGTTATCCTTATTTAAACACCCAAAAGTTTTCTTGAATATCCTGCATGGAGACAAGGGTTGCGCTGCCGCTGACATTGCATCAAACGGACCTCCCATTTAGAAGGTTGGTCCGAAACATGTTTTCCGAATAATAATAATTAAATTATTATTATTAAACTTAGGTGTTTGGTGCACCCAAATCTTGATACCATGAAATTAAAGTCCTAAAATAGTATAAAAAGACCCACCTTGAAGGGAGGGATGTGTGACCATAAACGGCGCATCAAACGGATGCCCGGATTGAGAAATATGGGCATTTACTCTATTTGGGATTATTTTGGGCCGGTCCGGCCCATTCTGGCCGGACCTGTCTGCCTGGTCCGGCCTATTCCGGCTGGCCCAAATTTTCTTTTCCGACCTATCCCACTCCCTGTGGCTCGACCCACCTCATTCTGACCCCGACTGGCACCCCCAGTCTCCCCTCTCCCGGTCTCTTGGTCACCATGGCGACCTGTGTCGCGCAGGTCGCTGCTAGCTGGGGTCACGAACTGCGATACCGCTCCACCCTAGCCTATCCAT
The DNA here is from genome assembly GCA_963277665.1 of Viscum album. Classification (NCBI taxonomy): domain Eukaryota; kingdom Viridiplantae; phylum Streptophyta; class Magnoliopsida; order Santalales; family Viscaceae; genus Viscum; species Viscum album. The sequence continues at coordinate 168,936,793 of OY728119.1, read as the reverse complement.
GACCCCACTCCACCCTATCCTAGCCGCGACGTCCCTCTGTCGTGCCGACTCCATAGTGCACTAGCAATACCTTCATCCGCTGGTCCGGGTCAACGTCGCCATATGCCTCTAGCCGCTCATGGCCTACCGACCTCACCGCCCTCCAAGCTACATCCACCTGACTTCCAACTTTCCATCCAACCCAAACCATCATCCTACGAACTCCTCTACTCCACCATCACCCTACCAACTATTAAATGGACCATTTGTGCCGCCTCATACAACTTCTGAGCCTCCGCTGGGCAGCCAAGCTCCTATGGTCCCTTCCGTAGACCACCACGACTTTACCAGAAACCTGATTATAGATCTGAGAATGGATCTAAGTTCCCTACAAAAAAACATTCAAAATTCCAGCCTCTGATTGATGATTTTAAAATGGATTGGTGCGTCCGAAAGTGAGCGTCGATTATCCACGAGGAAGGCACGGATTTCAAATACAAATATATATTAAAGTGTGGACCGGGGATCATGTTAGTGAGGCCATCAGTGATCAATAAGCCAATGATGAATTAAAATGGTGAAGGATGGATTATCAAATTAAAACTCCAATAAGAGGTGATCAAAGGAAGAATCCTACCTTGATTCGACCGTTCGGCGTTGACGACACGTCCGCTACAAACCTGCTTTGATGCATCGAGGTTCCAACAGAGATCACTTCTTAATCTTGTGAATAACAATAAAGAATGGATAAAGATAAAGAGATAGAGATAATTGTTCTATAGATATAAGGTTATTTTGGTTTTACCATAACCTAATCTCTTAACACTATTTATTGTCATCTCACTCGGTGTAGAAAGACGAAGTTGTCACACCCTCTCATTTTATTTCATGTGTAGAAAAAACATATCATTCTGAACTCAAGGACGGTCTCAGATTTACAATCTTATTCCCCATTTTAATTTTACTGGGGTTGGTGTTTGAGATAAAATAATAATGTTTAATTATTTTAATTACCATTTTTCCCCTGCGTGGCGTTTTTTCACAAAAGTCTCACATCGACAAAAGTTATACCCTTCCTAGGGTAAATTCTATTTTCTGGACTCAACCGTAGCCTAAGATTTATGTTCCAAGCTACCATTTAACAGTTATCCCATTTTCATTGTGTGTATAGTATAAAAACACTTAATATTTTTTTATAATTTATTCTGGGTACACCGGGCCTCATAATTGCATGCTGTCTCAGCACATAGCTCTAGAAATATATGTAGAAATATTCCTAAGTATTACAAGGAAAAAAGGGGTCTCTACATGATTCCCTCCATCAATATTTTCATCCCCATAAAGTAAAACCAGGGAAAAAAATTCAGGATACTCAGCTCATACCTGGCTCTCCCACTCTTAGGAAAACCTATATGTTTCAATGTTGGGACATCACATGAACTTTATAGATGATCTACCATCATAAGGTCTGCTCTTTTCAATGACGTGCATTGGAATATGCATGCACTTCCTTAGCCGCAACACATAGGAGACGTCGTGTGCTCACTCCATTTATTAGGGGGTACGACAAGGTGGCAGGAAACCTCAACATCTCTTTTCACAATCCTGAACATCCTTATGAAACTCGAGGGAAATATTTTCCTCTCCGACTAAACTTCTACATCCCACATCACAATTAGAATCACTAATTTCCTTTGAACAAGGTCTTGTGATTTCCTCCTTCATAATATCCATCTGGTGAAACACCCATGGATATATGGTCATGCAATATTTCACAGTTGTTTCATCACAATCAATACTCTATTACATAATCAATAAGAGAAGGAGTCAACGCCATTGACTGAAGTAAATTCATACCCTCTTTCTACACCAGGGTCAGCTACAGGGAAGCTAACTTCTCCCAAACTTCATGCACTATGAGACCATGGGACTTCCTACTAAGGGAATCCACTACAATGTTGTAGGTTACTAGAGTATAGGATATCTCAATGTTTTAGTCCTACAAGAAGTTTAACTAGCATCTCTGCCTCAGGTTCATGTCTTACTAGGTGAAGACGTAACAGGGACATCAGTGGTCTATTCAAACCACAATGTTTGACCCAAGAAGGTAGTGTCTCCATGCCCTAGAGTCGAATACTACTGCTACCGACACCCGATAGTGAGTCATGTACTATTGTTCATGGATTCTCGATCACCTCGACCTGTACTTGATAACTTTAGTATCAAGACATGATGTTGAGCACACAATGTACCAAAGAAAATAGAAGGTGATTAAACTCATCTAACCATAAGGAGCTAGACATGGAAAGCCTATTTCATACCCTAAATGTATTTTCTCCCCTTGGAAGAAGATTAATCCCCATACCCGATACTCTGATACACCCACTAGAGACATCCTGAGAAAAAAGTGTCAAACAAGAAAACCCCACCCGAAAAGCTAGGACCTTCTCTAACACTCCACTGCACAACTCCTCTCTGAATGAAAATGTCATAGGGATTCGTCAACCACACCTCAATATTATCCACATTGGGAGGCACTGAGTCTCCCTTAAAGTTTTTTTCACATCACAAAAATGCATCTCTATGGGGGAACTACCCCTCTTCCTCATGCATTCAAAGATACATCAAACAACACTGAGACAGGGTTACACCGACGCCCACATCACCCTGTTAAAATATCAAACCAGTAAAAGGGAGGAAATGAGTAATTTAAAAAGTTTCTAACAAGTTCTAATACCAAAAGTATAAAAGACACAAGGAATTCCTCTTATCTTATTGTTCTCTGCAGGATCATAGACATCAAAATCTTGTGGCTATCTGTGGACCCAGCTGCCAGCTTCTTGAGCCTACTGTGGGCCACCTGGTGGTAGTGGAAAGACCTCATAACATCATCCCCACCTCCAAATCCTCATTATCCTCTACCAGCACCACCCCCCAGGGGACCACCATGATCACGACACTATCTCTATCATGGTGGTCCACCTTCCAACTATCTAGTTTTCTCAGCACTTCTGGTCAGGTAGTCCCATGCCAAGTGACCTTGCCCGTCACAAGAATAACACTAGCCCTCACTAGGCTATCCCCATGCTCTGTTCTGACATGTCCCAATTCAACTACATGATTGAGACTGATTATAGGGAGTCCTATACGTCTAGATATTGTTGACTAACACCTTCTTCCTGCAACAGACATCTTGGCTCTGTTGCGCTCACTACCACAACTAGTTGTATGGTGTCCCGCTTAGGAATCTCTCTATCAACAACACCTACACCAGTACCCCAACATAGGTGGGGATGCACAAGGTTAATATGATAAAATAGATCTCTATGAGGTTTCCCTTCTCGAAATTTCATGCCCAGAAGTAGTCTTCATGGATAATGTACATAGAGTAGTTCGCACTATATGCGAACCTAGTTGCATAATCAATCACCACCATCCCTCCATGATCAATTTGGAGGAGCTCCTAAAGTCAAACAGAGAACATGTAGGAGTGTTATAACTCCTCATGAAACATCTTCTAGAAGTCATCCCACAAGTGGGTTGACTTATTGTGTATATACGTAACCAAACTCTACAACACCCAACTGCTACATGGAAAAGGGTGGCTGCCAAATCCACCATCTAGTCTATCGGTGTATGTAAAATCCTAAATAAGTGAACCACAAAATCTAACCAAACATCTAATATCTGCGGGTCTAGATCACCATGGAACCCCAACAGTCCCTAGAGTTGGAACTCACAAAGTGAATTTAGCATGTGTACATCCTAATCCCACTCTATTGGGGATGTCTGTTGCTCAATAGGTGGAGGTGCTATTAACTTCCCACTTGGAGAAAGGGGATTGCATGATGGGTCCTGAACTGAGGCCTCGTTGCTCACTAGGTTATCTTCATGACCAGAGTTAGTATCTTGGATGTTTGTCAATGCAGAGATATCCTGAATTCTATCAAGTAGTACCACATTCAAATGAGTATATATATATATATAATGATGTAGAGTTGACACAAGAAGGACAGTCAAGAATCGATCCTATATGATTTACGTTCCATTGTTCCCTCCATCATGTGTCTCAAGGTTCTGAGTCGAAAAGAGGGTAATCAGGGTCCTGGTGAATGGATATGTGGGCTTCCCATACCATAACTGGACTCCCTGGCCTGAGAGCCCCTCTCAAGACATATTAAAACTATTTCCCTAAACTCAACCAAAAATTTTTAGGGAAATATTCGAACAACATCCTAAGGATTGAACCACCATTGATACCACTTTTTCACGACCCGACCCATGTCGAGGCTCGAGCCGCAAATACCCCAAGCCCACCTCCATAGGCCAGCAGCTGAAGACTAGCACATGAGGCACAAAAAACTCAGGGAGGCCTTTTCCAAATAACTTGTACACACATGCAACCAACTCAATTTAAAAGTGAATATGGAAAAAATATACAATACTTCTATATATAAACCATATACATGCATTGACATCTAAATAGTACATGTATAGAAAGTAAACAAAAAGGTAAAGGGGAAAAATAAATTCCTAACCAAAAGAGTTCTAGAACCCGACAACAACTGGAAAAGAAAAATAGCTGGGAGATCCCCACTCCAGAATCCCAAGTCACGACCACCACACGCAGTCCAAGAAATCTATATCCCTAGCTCCCCTGAAGCCACAATGAACCAATATATCATCTTCAAGGGAACAACAAGTGTGGGAAAATCCCAAGTAGGGGTGAGTATAAAGGTACTCACTAGGATCCCCTGAATGATCAAGAGAGTAGTAAGAAAGGTACTGAAGAGGGGGAAATAGATAGAATAATTTATAGTAAAAGGGTACAGTAAAGGAGTTGAATAATGGAGTGCATCTCAACCCAAAAAATGAGTTAATTAAGATCATACAAACACATGTAGTTAGAAATGGTGAGAATATGAACTTCTCACCAAGTATTCGCTACCTATGGTAGGAGAGTAGACTCATCTAACCACGATAAGATAGACATGGAATGCAAGTGGCATACCCCACACATCTTCATCTATCTTCGAAGAAGAGTAAAGAAAACCCAAGGAGTGGGTACTGGAAATAAGATATATATATATATATATATATATATATATATATATATATATATATATATATATACACACTTAATCAAGAAACCCAAACAAGATATTAAGGGGATATCCATCTCACTAGCTCAGCCCAGGAAAAAAGAGTATCCAACAGCCCTATAAGTAACCACCATCGATGCCCAGCATCCCACACGACTACTCTAAACTGTAATTCAAAGGGACTTAATCACCACACCTTGATACTATCCACTTATGGTGTGTCTGTCTCACCGTCGTAGTTTTGGGTCACGTCACAAGGATGCATCTTGGTGAGAAAATTTCCACTCTTCTTTGGGAGTACAAAGTCACATAAAAGAATGTCTCATCACTATATCGCATAGTCGAGAGATCATGTCTCATGGTCAAGGTCCCATTCCCAGCTCGGATGGAGGGTTCCACTCTAGTGTCGTCGAGGACCCATAACCATCCCGACTAGAAGGTTATACTCAGAAAAGTTCAAGGTCCCATACCTAGCCCGACTAGAGGGTTCCACTATAGTCTCATCAAGGACCCATCCACATCCTAACTGGAGGGTTCTACTCAGAATTTACATCAGGGACCACTTCCGAACCCAGCGAGAGGTAAGCTTGAAACTACTATGGAAATCCCTACTGGATGGCACCTCTCAAAAAATCATCAAGGAGCATTGGCCATCCCTACTTGATAGTACCTCTTGGAAAATTATCGAGGTGCACTGGCCATCCATACTAGTTGGTACCTCTTGAAAAAGCATTGAGGAGCACTGACCATCCCTTTTGGATGGTATCTCTTAAGAAAACACTACTGTAGTCATTGGGTGTCACCCCATATAGGCTTCTCACCAGAACATCTTACATTGTAACTTGAAAGCCACTATAAAGTGCAACATCACATTATAAATGAAAAAACACTTAGGATAGACTGCTCACCTCCCAAAATTTGAGTTTAGATGAAGGATTTGGGAGAGATAGAAGAATTCATAAAGTAGTATACAGTGTGTGTGGGGCCCACACAACGTGTGACCCTGCTTCATAACTCGATCATGTAACTGGACATTCTCAGGTACTAAATAGTAAAAAATTACCCATAGGCATGCCATGGTATGAACTGAGTACACGACATATATTGTCAGCAGGCCGATGAGCGTACGATGCTCATCGTTTGTCCATAGGGTCAAAAATGTAACTTTGCTAACACACCTCCTCATTGTCCTAGATCATTTGACAACATATCTTCATACATCGTCTCCACTCTCACAATTTTCAAGCTGACCCAAGACATGGGCTCTCTTAAAACATGTAAAAATGATCTCCCACTAATATTCATTCATTTTTCCACATTTAAAGAGACCAAAAATAAGCCTCTCATGTCCAAATAGATCACGCCATTATGATCCTTGTGGGAAAATAGGCATGATTGACTATTTATTCACCCCAAATGGACATCTGATGGAAAAGTCATAATCTGTTGCACTGCATTTAATGAAAGTCCCATGGGGCCTGTGCCTCAGTCCTGAAACAAAATATACAGATCACTCCATTATGATCCCTTCATAAAAACACTAAAAATGGACTACTAATTCGTCTAAAATGTAGAACCGGTGAAAAAACAACATTTCACTGCAACACTTGTGAATCAGGCCTCATGGGGCCCGTACCTCAAATTTAGTTAAATACCTAAAAGTTGTTTTGAAACGCTATTTAAAGACAAGGTTTTTTTTTCACTACTAAAGGCGCATCAAACAGACCTTTCGTTTAGAAGGTAGTTCCGAAACTAGTTTTCCGAATAATAATAATTATATTATTATTAAAATTAGGAATTTTGTGCACCAGAACCCCAAGACCAGGACTTCAAAATCCAAAACTAGCCTAAAAAGATCATCATCAATGAGAGGGATTCATTTCCATAGACGGCGTATCAAACAGACGCCCAGATTGGGAGATACATGCATTTAAAGCTGTTTGGGCTCGCTTTGGGCTCGTTCGGCTTGCTCTAGTCAGCCCAGTTTTGTTTCTTCGGCCTGGCCTGCCTGCCGTGGCCTAGCCTACATCCTGCTGACACTAACTGATGCCCCCTATCTACGCTCTCCTAGTCTCCTGGTCACTATAATGACCTGCATCACGCGGGTCACTGCCGCATAGGGTCGTGGGCCGCGACCCCACTCTGCCCCAGCGTGCCTGTGACGACACTCTACTGTGCCAGTGCTACAGTGTGCCAAATCTGGATCCAACCATTGGTATGGGTTGATTCCACCATCTGCCTCTATCCTCTCCCAACATGCTGACCTCTCCACCCACTGAGCCTCCTCTAGTTGGCTTCCTCATCACCGTCCAGCCGCAGCTTCCATGCGATGGCCTCCTCCATTCCACCATCACTCGGAAAGCCACTGACTCACCCAACCACACCGCTTCGGATGACCGCTTCACCTCCACTGGCCACCCTAGCTTTGGTGGTCCTTTCCGTGGACCACCACGACTTCTATGGAAGTCCGATTTCAGATTTGAGAACAGATCTAAGGACCCTAAAATGAAACAATAAAAAATGTCAGCCTCTGATCGATGATCTGACAGTGGGTTAGTGCGCCCAAAAATGGGTGGTGATTATCCGTGAGGAATAAGTGGATTTCATATAAAAATATGGGTTCAATGTATGGATCAACGACTGTGTTAGTACGACCATCATTGATGGATAAGCCAATAGTGATTTAAAATAGAGAAGGAAAAATTATCAAATTTAAACTTCAATCAAAGGTAAACAAAGGAAGAATCCTACCTCGATTTAACCATTTGGAATTGATGATGCTCCCGCTGCAAACCCACTCTGATCTATCAAGGTTCTGGTGGAGATTTCTCCTCAATCCAGTGAAGAACGATGAAGAATGCCTAGATAGACAGATTCTTTCTAGAGAGAGAAGGTTATTAGGGTTTTACCTTAACCTAAGCTCTTAACTCTATTTATAGTCATCACGCTCGGCACAAAAAGCCAAATTCATTGCACCCTCTAATTTTATGTCATTCCTAGGAATAAAAAAGCCATTAAGAACTCAATAGTGGTCTAAGATTTCCAAACCACATCCATGTTTGAATGTAATTGGGTTGGGAGTTCAAGATAAAGTAATTGTGTTTAATTATTTTAATTACCATTTTTCACCTGCGTGGCATTTTTCACAGAAGTCGCATGACGAAAAAAGTTTTACCCCACCTTGGTTAAACACAACACTCCAGACTCAACTGTGGCCTCAAATTTCTAATCCAATCTACCATTTAAGAGATATCCCATTTTTATCATGTGCACAGTATAAAACAATTCATATATTTGTATAATTTATTGTGGGCACATCAGGCCCTAGAATTGCACGTCATCTCATCGCCATGATCTAAAAATATATGTAGAAATATTACAAAGCCATATAAGAAAAAATGGGTCTCTACATCATGAATGTCAATACTTCCCCATCTGATAGATAAACATTATTTCAAGGTGAACATCCCCCAATCTAATTTTTTAAAAATGAGATATTCACACCATATTTGGTAATGATTATATAATTAAGTAAATAATAGAATAATATTTTTATAATACATCTATATAAATAAGGTTGATGGTTTCAAATAAACATATCCCCAGTTCAAAAAAGGAAACTAAGAAGGGTGGTGACATAAATGAAAAACATTCATGAAAAAGACAGTTACAAAAGAAATCAAAAAAATGATCAAGAATCAATGTTTTGATACCATTAGTTAAATCCCTAAAATAATAAATATTTATATTAGAATATAAATCTTGATACATAGAACACATTGTGTTATATACTTTTTAAAATGATATGTCTAATAGAAGCTAAAAAATATAATTTATTTTAGAAGACATTTTTTTCATTGATTTAAAATATAAATTTATATGTTTCTTTCAAATAAAATTTTTAAAAATATAATAATAATAATTTTTAAAAAATTTAATTTTAAAAATAATCTCCATTTTTTTAGAATATAGAAGTCATAATTTTTATCATGGAGAAATGAGCTGAGGAAGACAAAATCTATAAGTATGAAGGAAATGCCATTTTTATTTTCTGTTAAAATACCTTTTTTCAAAACTCATATTATATAAGAGTAAAAACACATTTATTTTTATCAAAATTTCATATCTCCATGAATATATAGATAATTAACATATAATAATAAATTATGGTGGAATAACACAAGCATTGAAGAATGAAGTTCATGTAGAATCAATATAACTAAAGGAATGAAGAATTGTGTAATAAAAATACCAAATGAGAAACATACTACTTCAAGTAAAAAATATTTTTGTAGCACAAAATATTTTAAAATAAAACTACGTCTTGTAGTGTATTCAACACACAGAAATTTGATTAAACAAACCGTTAAATAATATTAAAATATTATTATTTAAAAATCACTGATATAACTTATCTATTAAGTTGGAGAATATGAATAATATTAACTACATAATGAAATATATATAAATTTACAAACTAATATAAATTTATTGATATATTTTTAATAAATAATCACTCAACTATTAATCATGACATTTTATTTTTGAAAAAAATATGTTTCCTCCATGAATGAATTTTATTGCATTTTGTGAGAAAATATTATAATTTATTTTTTAGAAAAATAGAAATGTTATCTTATAAAATTAAAATCATTTTTTAATTCAGGATATCAAATATTTTTTTTGTGTGTACTTTTTGGATTTTTTTGTAAAATATTATTTTTTAGGTGAATAGTGAAAAATACTAATATTTGTACAATAATAATTTATTTTAAAAAAATAATGTAATTTAATAGATACATTATTATTTAGGTTTGATATCAGTGTAACATAATAATTATTTATTTTATATTTAATCCAATTAATTACATATAGATAATATTTATACTAGAGTTTAGTATATTTTTATTTTAAGAACTAAAAATACATTTATCTGAATACATTTTTAAAAAATGTTATGTTTTTTAATTTAAATGAATTGAAATAAAACCTAATTAGGAATTATATAAATGAAAATAATATATTAAAAATATACATTTTTTAATTTATATTCATATAATTAATATTACTTTTCATACAGTAAATTTAAAATCATCATTTCCTTAAAAATGCATTTTTTTGAAAAACAACTTTTTTGTCGCACTTAGGAGTTTTATGTTAAATTAAATTAATACAATTTTGTTAGTTTAATGTGATAAAAATTATTAAATATTTGGAATAAGAATAATTTATATTATATAATAATTTCAATCAATTTTTTTCTCATAATTAATAGAAAAAATAGTAACAAACTAGTTTGTGTGTACCACGGACTGCCGCCTCATGAAGAAATGTGATTCATTTTTATAATCACATCACTTTGATAAGTATATATATGTGTATTTCTATAAATTATATGAAATTTATTGTAGAAGTTTCATTATTTAAAGATAAAATAACACTTTCCTTTATATTATGATCATTGAAAAATAGAAACTTTACACAAGCGTACGTATGACCTACCATCTTCATCATTATAACGTAATTCATTTTATATAAAAATATTTTATGTTTGTTTTTATGAGAATAAATTATTTATAAAAAATGATAATTATTTAATTAGAATTAATATGGAGATGATGGAATGATGACCCATTTGACAATGGTCAACACACAAATTCCATTTTTCAATTTTTGAACCAACCATATTCAAAACACATGACATAATTCAATACATAATTAAATATGACAACAAATAAATGAGTAAAATGAAATAATTATATGATATTAAATAATTAAATATTTATTAATAAAAAAATTATTTATTTATGTTAATTATATAAGAGATAAAATACATACATGAGAATGTATGCACTCGAGGTAACTGTTTTGTCTCAAAACTTCTTTCATTGAGACTCATGTTTTTATATGAACCTAATTTCAATTAAATAGTGTATATAATACCCCATTGAATATTATATAGTGAATAATTTATAAATTGTGAAATTTTATGTTACAATTCATTTACTTCATTCTTGGGATTTATGAATAAAAATGTACCAAATTGGCAAGGGTTTATGCTACAATATTATTTTATTAGGATTCTACATGCATGAATTTCCATTATAAGAAATTATGAGATCATTATCCAATAAAACCAATTAATTTTCTCCCTTATTTTTATTCATAAAATTTTCATGTAATATTACCATTTTCCAACCTTTGGTACTAAAAATTATTGAAGAATCTATTTTACGAAATTATGACTTTGTTTATGTCTTTAGTCAAAAATAGTTTTTTTCCAATTTCATTTCTTTAAAAAATAATTTCATGAATATTTTTAAAATTTTTAAAAAAATTATTATATTCAATTTTCCCATTTTTGAATTTAATATATATGGTTTGAAAGTATTCTACTTGTTATTTTTCAAATGAGGTTGTTTTAAAATTTTTACAACAATGCGAATGGAATTTTTTTAACTTCTACAGAATGTAGAAAATTAACCTCTTTTATGAAAACTAAATTCCTTGAATATTCCTTTATAATTTTCCACGAATATATTTAATGAAAACAATTTCTATAATATTTTTTAAATTTATATATTTTGAAGATGTTTTTTCGATGTAAAAAATGTATTTTCTCAATAAATATTCCATTTAATCTTTTGAAGAAATTTTCATCAATTGAGAAAAACATTTATGTTATGGAATTGTTATAAATTATATATATATTTCTCTAACATATATACCTATACAATTCTATCTTACATTGATGGTTTAATACATTCCTTATGTTTAAATATCAAATTACTTCATTATGAATATTCATTTGATTATTATATGATACAAGATTATGCAACCCATTTTATTTACATGGGAAATTATTATGTTTAATCCTTATTATTGGTTTCTTTTTTTGGAACACATATGAATGTACCTGATATGAATTCAATTGTTTGTATTGAAATTATATATCCCTCAATTCATTGGGTAATATTTTCATCTCATGAGATGATTTTTATGTTATTAGTGAGTAAACTGAATCCATTATGGGACTCTTCCCACCATACGATATGATCTAGGCAGTTTTCATTGACTCTTGTTTCTGTCATGTAATATGTTTCTAAAAAAATTATTATGATTACATGATCATATGGTACCATGTTCTTTATGTTATTTTCTCATGTAATTACTCATGTACTTTCTATTTTATGATATCATGCATTACCTTTAAGTCAAAAGTTATGCTTCCCTTTCATGTTTATTCCTTTATTGGGGTTTTAGATCACCCCTTTTGACTATTTATTGCTCAGGTTATCCCAATTGGTTTTAGGATCCTGAGATTATTTTGGATCATGTTATAGGGAATAAAATAAATATGTTTTATATGAGTCTCACTTTGATATATTATAAACCTAGTCCTACAAATACAACATGACTCGTTATGTTTGGGTTGTAATAATTTTATGAATATGTTAAAATTCATTGAATAATATATGTAAAAGAATTGGCTTACTATAGTTGGTATCAGAACAAGGAATAATTATTTTTGTGGTTTAGGATAAGAATAATTTTGTGATAATAATCTAATGAAATTAATGTATAAATATATGTATTGTAAAATATCATGGAATTGATTGAGGTTTAGATCTAGTGGTTTCCAATAAATTATATCCCTATTTGGATACTACAAGAGGACGTGGGTCTGGAATAGTTTTACCATGGGGTAATAACTCTAAAAAGTTTGAATTTTTTCCTTGACTTGATCATCACCTAGTGCACGAGAATAGGTCTTTCTTCACACCATGTTTGACGCTATGAGGAGATAAGTTTACAGAATTCACATGATCTTTATAAACCATCATGAATGGATTGAATAAATGATAATCAAGGATGAACTAGGATTTCCCTAAAGTGAATTTTGTTAAGAAATATATGTTTTATATTATGTTTAAAAGAATAAATTTCCCTTTGGGGGTTTATGTTAAGGAATTATAAGATGATTAAGTGTATTTTTCAAGAAATTTATGGTAATATAACCCTTGGGTTTAGTATGTGTTTTGGTAAAAAACATTTTTTATGGAATATTTACTTTATATTTTTGGGACATAATTTAGATGGTATTGGTAAATTTTAGGGTTTATCCCATCCTTTATATTAATGAAATACTATTAAATTACGATTTTTTGATTTTGAGGGATAAATGAGGTATATAAAAAACCATAGTGTTTACAAACTGATTTAAGGATTAGGGTTATTTTGAGAATTTATGTTATATTTTGTGAATGTTATATGAAGAAAATTAATATAGTTTATAAAAATGACAACCTACATATCAGGTGGAACCTCATAACATCCTCCAAGGTCATAGTACTTGAACCCACAACTAAAGGCTAATAAGGGTGGATTTCCTACTACTATCCTATATGATGTACTAGTTAGTATGACATTTGTTTTCACTGAACGATTCGACAGATAAATATTAATTCAATTCTAGGAAACATGTTTTTAGATCTGTTTTTTTAATTTTAGTATTTTAATGTGGTTAATGATATTTTGGGAAACGTTTTATTCGGTTGAGATATATGTATCTAAAATTTTTAATGTAAAGTATTATTTATGAAGAATTATATTATTCTTTTAAAGATGTATTTTGATGGGTATGATGTAATAATTAATTTTAAAACCTTTTTTAATGTTGAGGACAATGAGGTTACTTGGGATAAAGGGTTATTTATTTAAGGATTTATCTATGTTAAACCTTAGGTATTATTGTTAAATTTTTTAGATTAATATATTCATAGTCAATAATAATATCATCTTTTATTAAACGAATATAAATCCATAGAGTTAAAAAAATCATAAACAAAACTGAAACCAAACATGAACTAGTAGACATGGGGTCAATGTGGTCTAAAATTGTAAAAACCAAGGGAGTCCCCTCTAAAAATTTTCACAAAAATGGGATGGGGATCACATGCTAGAGAAATTCCTATAAGGATTCTCTTTATCACATCATGAGGCCAAATTTTCCACCACATCGTTACCTTATCTCCATGTGTGGATTAAGCCTATGTAATTGTGGATAAGAATAATTCACTATGAATATGGTATGTGATGGACCATGGAATGTTATTAGTTTTTTTAATGTAACAATGGATAACTATAGAGTCTATTACATTGGTATTAAAAAGGATATTCTGATAATGGAATACCACAAACCCATTAAGTATGGCATTGAATTTTTCATGATGTAATGTACGCTACTATAGAATATACTAAAGACCATGAGGTCCAAAACTATATGATCTTGAAAGAAAAATCCACCTCACATGAATCCCATACCACATAAACCATTGGAATTGATATTGAGGCCACACTCAATAGGATTCTAACATACCCATATCACTTGTTTGTGACTAGCTAATTATGAAGGGTCACTTATACTAATCATGAACCTCCCCAAGGAAATAATTCCTCTCACCACATAAGAAGAATTCCCCGATCCACCATTAGAACCCTATATTAAACCTTCATATCCAATAGGGAACTGAAATTTCCATTGATCTGCACTTAGTTTCTAGCATCCCAAATACACCAACAACCCATCACCAATAATGTACCCCTCATTTTACCATCATATATTTTCATGCCCACTCTAGGAAAACAATTATTAATAAAATAATTGAACGAACTTATCTTACAACATAATCCAATTATATCTCTAAATCCAATCAATACTATAGTAACCTAGTCACTTTCAAGGAAGATATGCTTAGTTTTTTCCTTCTTGGAATTTTGAAAACACCAAAAAATTTATGCTAAGATGATCCCCTTACTTATAACTTCATCGTTTATGTAAATCACACGGTTGAGGATGATACAAACAAAGAAATTGTATTTAATTTGGATGTACTCACACCAAATTGTTTTCCCTCTGATGGAACTCATGTTGTTGGGTTAGAGAAGGATCATATAATATTTAGAGGTGAACTCCCATACTGGAGAATTTGTGAAGGCTAACTAGACTTTCTCAAGGGAGATATCAATGAGATCAAAAACCTCATGATGTTGTGGAGTGAGAATGTCCTGCATAAAGGAAGGGTGATGAATCTATTTGAAAAAAAAAATTTGGGTGTGGGGAAACCTAGGAAAATGAGCTAAGAACCATCCTAGTTGTGAAATTGAAATCCAATATCTCTATATACCATAATCCACTGGGAGTGCTGCCTAAGGATCAAAATGTTTCCACAAAAAATATTCCTAAAACCTAATACCTTACCCTTGGAGAATCAAGGTATTTCCAATATTTTACAATAATGAATATACTTAAAAGATATTAAACTTCTAAGACCTCCTAAAGCATTTTATTTTGGATACATTTCATATTTTCTTCCACAATATGTAGATTAATATCCTCATTATCCGATGCTTTAGATATTATCTTCTTAGAAGCCCAGTGAAACCAACCCTCACCTTGTGATTCAGATATGAAGGTGGTTAGAATAATAAAAATATCAATCAACATGGATTTAGATAATATTTAATCCAATTAATTACATTTAAATCAACTTTATACTGGATTTTTGTATATGTTTATTCTTAGTCTTACAAATGCATTTTTCCGAATTTTTTTTAAAGTGTATATTATTTCTCCATTTTAATTATTTAAAATAAACCATAACATGGAATGATTTGAATAAAATTTATAGATTATAAATATACCTTAATGAATTTAAAATATGTAATGAATATAAAAATACAAATATTTAATGTAAAATCATTATTTTCATAAAATATTTATTGGAAAACAGATTTTTTGTAAGCTTGCTGATTTTATTTTAAATTTAATTATTGAAATTATGTTATTTAAATTTGATAAAATTTATTCAATAATTGAAATAATCATAATTTATATTATATAATATGGCCAAATTAACATTTGGTCATATGGAATAGTAAAAACAATAAAAAAATTGGTTACAATGGTAAAACATTAAAATAGTAAAAGTCGGTAACCTTAGAGATAAAGGGTATAACATGTTTAAAAACATGTTTCTTAGTGGTGGAGGGGTGTATTTCCCTTATCACTCATGAATTACATGATTTTTATATTTTTTAGTTACTTTTCTTCAGAGTGGCTTCCCGTTTTTGAAATTTTTTGGGTATGTACAAAAATTCACTCCTCATAAATTATAAAAGGGAAAACTCTCCCTTACTAATTCACACTTCTATAGACATTTGGATCAAAAAAACCATTCAAAAATCTATCCAAAAAATCCATATACACTATATAGATATTTTGTTCCTCCAACCTTAGTTTCCATAATAATAAATCCAAAGGAGGTTCCTCTAAGCGAAGGAAATCATCGTCACTAGGATACATATATTTATTTATTTTTTCCACCTTAAATTGGGTCATAAAAATTCCAAAATAGAAATATAAATATATCCTATACACTGAAATTTTATTATATTTATTACTTAATATTTATCCGACACCCCTTTTTTGAAGTGGGAAAAAACTATCATTCTGGTGCACAATGGTTTACCACCTGGAGAACCAATGTTATTAATTTTCCATAATCTTCCCTCACAGATCTTCTTAATTATGGATTTAATGTTTTTATAATATATTCCTAAAATTTTAATAATTCTTTAAAATTAGAATATCATAGACATTTCTATCATACCATCCATTTTAAAATGATAGCATCATTAATGTGTATGAAGGACTACCACCTCACGAAGTGATGTGATTCATTTTTTGTTATTTCATTATATAGATGGTATATTTAATAATATTTTTAAAAAATAGAATTATATTTTTTTATATATCTATCATTATTAAAAGGTAATATAACACTTACCTTATTTACGTTATCGTCTTTAAAATAGAAATGTTACACTTGCGTACATATTTCTTATTGTCTCCATGATTGTAACATACTACATTTTTTATAACCATATTTTATGGTAGGTTTTAGAAGTATTATTTATGTGAAAAAAACATAATTATTTTATAATTATTATTATTTATATAATGGAAAAATTATCCCTCTGACCAAATTTAACACACCCATGTGATTATGAAACTATGAACAAATCTTCCTCAAAACACACGACATGGCAATAACTGAATAAGTAATTAAATATTTCATTAAAATAAATTATGTAAATTATTTATTTGTTAGTGATTAAACCAAGAAATTTTTATTAAGAAAAATTTGATATAATTTTATTTTTTTGAGATAAATGAGAGACATGATAATGTTTGGACTCGAGGTAAGGGTTACATCTCAAAACATCATTCTTTGAGAAAGATATTATTTTATGCACCTAATTTATTTCAAATAATGTATATACTACCACATTATATATTATATCATGATTCAAAAAATATTCGTGATATTATAAGTTACAAATCATTTACTTCATTAATGGGAGTTTGGATTCAGAATTTTCCAAAGAGGTAAGTGTTTATATTTTAGTCTTATTTTAATTGAGAAGAGTTAGAATGGTTATTATCTATATATCTTTAGACTATGATGGCATAATAACTCCTAATTTTATACTCTAATGAAATTCGTTCTACTTTTCTCTCTTTCTTCATTAACAGATGATATCAAATCCTCAGTGAGGTAGTTATGTTTTTTTTCTTCCACAATGCTATGAAAACCACACTTCTTCTATGGATGAGCATTTTCCACACTTGAATTATCTTATTTCACTCTCACTTACTCTATCTTAATATCTTAATGAAATAACATCATCCCATATAATATCCTCTACTTACTATTTCTTACAACTAAAATTTAGGAATAATTTAACATTATAATACTCCTTTATGAACTTAATTTCATAACACCTATATAGAACATTGTTCACCACATACCATGATTCATACTTCTAGAACTATCTTTCAATATGAGGTGCGTTTATTTGTGAGATAATTCATTATATTCCAAAATGTAAAACTACTTTACATGAACTTCATCAATTATCAATACTTTATGAGCTGCATCATATAAACTCATCATGAATAAATATTAAAGAAACCATTCATTATGAATTTATTTTTATTCAAAAGTAGTTATTGTTTTCACACTATATATGATATGTGAAAATCCTTCCATATTTTATATTTGGATTCATCATTGGATTTTCTATTAATATATTTTTCTATTTTTAATGATTAAAATGTGGTGTTTTTATAGGTAAACACATTCAAGAAATTCATTAAGAAATAAAATTAATATTCATCCCTTTTCACTACTTTGTAAACTACCATCTAAAAATATAAATTGTGAACCATCTTTTATAGTCCTCCCAAAATTACCACTGCATCTTCATACGTAACTATGTTATAATGATTTTCATAGAAAAATATTTCTTGGTTGGCTCTAAATCACCACCTATTTCTCATTGAAGACATAAACATTCTTGAAAAACCATTGATATATAATTTTAATAGTTTCCTTCCTATGTTAATCACTTCAAATCACCACCTCCCTTTATTAAGTGACTTCTTTTTAAATTGTAAAGACTGATTCACTATATGCCATATTTTTGACATTGTGACAAATGTTTTTTCACAAACAATGACACTCTGACCATGTACATGATATGTAGTTCTCATAGTATTGACATAATTATATATGTATTATATAGAAAAATAATAATTCAACTCAATCACTCTAAACTATCAAAAAAAATATAAAAATCATATAATTTTTTGTAATGTTTTTTTTGAAAACACTGAGAAATAATTCCATTTACAAAAGTCCTCATGGATTTCATATTCTATAAACCATCATTCTTTCGATTTTATTTATATTTAATACTCATCTTATTTTAAAACCACTATAAAACTTCAAGTGATATATATTTCAAAACACCTTCTTCATAAACATACATCTCTAACTATATCCACTGAACCAGGTTTCTAAGATCCATATAACTCATCTACTAAATCATTAATAGAATACCCATACCTTCTTCATACTACATTAATGAATTGAAATACCCATAAATCTTATATATAGTTCAACCTTTATCCTCAAAACATGAAATTGATAAATCCAAGATAGGACACCTACAATGTCTCTCTAATAACATTTCTAATATCAACAATTATTCTCATAAAATCCCACACAAAACTTCTTGGGTAAAACATTCATTAAAATTGTATTTTATTGAAATTATTATCATAAATCCCCTTTCACTAATAAAATTAATATTTTTCAAGAAAATGGATGGATTTAGGATGCCTTCATTTCTCTCTCCACCCATTTGTTAATAAAATACTAAGGGGATCTTTACCTCTATATTTATCCATTAATTCTACCCCTTTTGGGTTTTGTTAAAATATGGAATCATGTTTTATCACCCCCATTATTTAATCTCTTCAAGGGTACCTTCTTCATCATTTACTCCATATTTTTCAATAATATCTTCACACTATATTTTTAATGATCTTGTTATGGTTATATAAGCCTATTAAATTCTAGATAAGGATAGATATTTAACCATATTGTAAGAACTTGGATCTTATTTTTAGGTTTGGATCTTGGTTTTGGGTGGTTTTGTGAAAAATGGGAGAATTTGAAAATTTTATAAGTACACACCATGTACATAGGAGTACACGCCATGTGCTAGGTTGCTGTGGGCAGTCGTGTACTATTCATGCAATGGACAAGTGTAAGGTTGTGAAGGGTGACATGGAGACCGCCTAAAGTGGGGGCCAGTTGAGGCATGTACACAACGTGTACATTAAATTAACACACTATATACTTTTCTTTTTATTTATTTAATCTGACCAGGGTCGCGTCTAATCCCCAATTTCTTATTCTTCTAGCCTCATTTCATCTAGGAGTAACCGAGAGTTATTAATCTTCTCTGATCTACTACTTCTCCATCCAAAGTCTTATCTGAACTCCAGCGGGTGTGTTGGAATCCCACTGGTGAGTTCATCCTTTTTCTAGAGCCTCTCCCCCTGATTTCTTCTCTCTCTATCGAGTTATTCAATGTTGAACATTTTTGATGTTTTTATAGATCTATGACGTTCTAGGTCAATTAAAAGTTATAGGTTCAACTATATTGATCGTACAACTTTGAGGTAGGTGGTTTGTTGCCTTTTGTTGTTTTTCATTGAGTTTTATATGCCAAAGTGTTGATCACCCATGTTTTGGGTATTTCAGGTTTAGGAAATTAAACCCTATTTTATCTTTATTATATTAATTATTGGATTAAGGGTTTTTTGATATGATATTATGTGAAATTTAATGTTTAAAAAAATCCCCATGGGTGCGTTTCCATGTTTGAATATTTAGGTCTGTTTGGTCCAGGTTTCCTTTGAGGTAGACATTGTTTCCTTGCCCTACTTGATATGATAGAATTTTTTGACTTTTGATTATTGTTAAATGCTTATTCTATGCATTGGAATTGTTTATCCATTGAGTATTCGAGATTACTTGGGGATTCTTGATATTGTTTATGCACAATTGAATTACACAAGGCTGTGATAACCTAGTGTAGTTAGACCACAGGGGGAATTGATGTTGTGTGCTTCCTTAGAGTGTTTGTTATATTTCATGCTATTAGACAACATGGGGGATTGACGACGAGAGATCCCTTATATATTCTATAGTTTACATTATGAGACCACAGGGGGAATTGACGTTGAGTTCTTCCCTAGAGAGACTATAGTTATTCGAAAAGACCATAGGGGGAATTGATGGTGAGTTCTTCCTTAGAGTGCCTTTTCCTTTTTATTTCATTACTTTTCCAGAGGGGTTAGATTGTGTGAGATACCCAGAGGGTTAATGTATATATTGAATGTTTGTGACATGTCTGCCAAGCCAAAAAAAGATTGGATTTGGTCCTATTAGGTAGTCTTCTGAGATACCTGTTGTGATATATGATTAAATGATGAACATTAAATGCTAAAGAATGTAAATGGAAATTTTAGTATTTGTTTATTTTTTTGTACTCCTAGTTACTTTGCTACATTTTCACTATTGTCTTCTATATATACTCACAGATAGTTAGGCATAGATCTTGTGGTGGTTTCCCACTAGGATTCGTCTCACATCACGATTGGGTCATGCATTTGGACCCAAACTATTATATGGTTGCAGGTATAGATAAGAGAAAGCACCCTTCATCATAGGATACTTTATTGCTGTGGAGCTAGAGAGAATGGGACCAAACTGAGGATTGCAATACTGCTAGAATATATTTGTTTTATTTTGTAATTTAGTTTAGTACTGTATTTCCATCATTGTGACTTTTTTGGATTCTTTCCTAGACATGTGTGACATTAATAATTTATATATGTGCTTCAGTTATTTATTTACTTTAGTCATTCACTATTTACTTACTTGGTATGGTATTACTACTTCTATTGTTGTATATTGTTATTATTATGTTGTGTTACTCTGCTAATGAGGGCATAGTTTCCCCACTATCACACCCAAGGCCCCCGCTGCTAGTTGAAAGCCTCTGACATTCGGGGAAATGCACTTGGGGCCATGTGACCAACTGGGTATCGGTCACCATTGGGTGGCACACAGAACTAGGATGTTACAAAGTAGTATTAGAGGAAGTTCTTTTCTACATTTTATTACTATTTAGAGCTTAAAGATAGGGATAAGAAGGAATGGGTAGTTGGTAATAATATGTTCCTGTGAGTAGCTAACCCATGTATAGTAAAAATCCAATTTACCTCAATTATTGCAATTTTTATAGTTTTTCAATTGCTACATTTGATTTGATTTCAATGCTGGGTGATTCACATGATTTGTACTATTATCATTGATATTATTGAGGTAATATTTTCATTGCAACCCGATGAGATGAGGGTATTCCATCTCATGCATCATATAAGCAATTTATAGGAATCATGTTTCATTCATTTTTTTCATGACATTTAGGGATAATTACTGATTTCATGTTGTTGTGATAGGTGTTGTGCTAGATATTCATGTTGTTGTTATAAATGCCTTGACAAAAATTCTTCTATTTTGACTATGTATTGGAATACACAATGTTTTGTTTAGATGGACGAAAAATTTTGGTACCTGAGGTGTTATGGGACCTCTTGGATAGGAATATTATGGATAATATTGAACTTTAACTAAATTCTGTTATGATATGACATGAATATGATGTCAAGCTTTGATTCACAGGGAGTATGGGCCCGCACTGATCAGAATTTGGCATCTTAATGCTTGTTTTATTATTTTTATGGGGTTCCAGAGTAGTTTTTAGGTTTAATGTATATAAAAAACCCAGAATACACGGTGTGTGATGACAAATACACGCCATGCATCATTATGTTTGGGAAAAAATGTTTTTCATAAGTACACGTCGTGTACTTGTTCTACAGGATGTGTAGTATTTGACCATGTGACTGACAATGTGGGAAGATACATGGGGTTAGAAAATGTTTGGTGGAACAAGACACGTACAGGTACTACAAGCCATGTTGTAGAGACCATGTATACGGCCATGTGACAAACGAGATGGGAGGATAAACTTCAGATAGTATACATTGTGTCTAGCGACAACACGCCGTGTGGAAGTAGACCGTGTCTCCAGTCGTGTGACCAATGACATGAGTCAGTAAAATCATTATAGTACATGTCATGTATGACTTACACATTCCATGTAGTTTTTTTCTAAGGGAATCATGTAGTTCTAGATAGGTAAAATAACTTGGGCAGGAGAAAAAATTCAAGTACACGCCGTGTCACAGGATGAACATGCTATGTGTAGGGGTGTTACATGACCTATTTTGGCATAAGTACACCCCATGTTTAAACCTAAGGGAACATGCTATGTGGAGGGTATACATGCCGTGTTTACCTATTTTTTAAAACTTTAATGTTTTATTATCTTGTTCTTTTATTGCACTTCTAATTTTCAGTACTTGATAATTTTGAACTGAGATGTGCGCTTGACCTTGCAGATTTATTCCACTGAGACATCCTTCGGTTGTATGAAAGATACAAGGAAATGATTAAACACTGGAAATGGTAGATTAGGGACTACCAGCAGATCCTCCCATTGTTCCGGGCTTGGCACCAACTATTATACTAGACACAGGTTCTGAGACATAGTTCTGTGAAGGCTTTATGAGGATGATGTAGACGTTCCAGGGAGCACCGCATCCTACCCCGTCTATGGAAGAGTTAACACATGTTTTTTAGCAGTAGAATCCTCCCACTTTATTAGGAGATGGAGGAACTCAGGCTAAAGAGTCATGGTTAGAATTCATGTTGTTTATATTCGAGAATCTTGAGACTCCTCCAGAGAGGAGGGTGAATATTTCTACATTCATGCTTTGGGATTCCTCCAAGAGATGGTGGGGTGTGATATCATAGGCGGGACTCCATTGGGTTATGGCATGGGATGAGATACATCATACCTTCTATGACTACTTCTACCCCAAGACCATGAGGGCAGACCAATCCCAAGATTTCATGAGTTTGGAGTAGGTTACTCTCTTAGACATGGAATATTCTTCTCACTTTACAGAGCTGTAGCACTTCACACCCATTCTGGAGGGTGAGGAGTTATTTCTGGAGAGAATTTTTGAGTATGGTCTCTGAAATGACATCTAATCCCAAGTGAACATCTTTAGGTTGGATTCCATATCTTCTATATTCAACCAAGCGCTGATCACTAGTACAATCTGAGGGATTCTGAAGCTGTGGGCTAAGGCGGTTCAGCATCCAGAGTTGGTACTCTTGCGAATGATATCATGAAGCACTGTAGAGAGTCTACACATGGAGATCTGAGTAGGCATTATTTTCTTTCAGGTAGTTAGGTGGTGTGCTACCAGTGAAGGAAGGGAAGTCATAAGAAACCTCAGAGCCCAAGATACCCATTTGAATGCCGATCTTGCAGCAATATGGGGAATCTTCAATGATTCTGCAATTCCCTCCCTCCAATAGCTAGTGAAGGGTGATATTTTTTGACTCCTCATACTAGAGAAGGACCACCAGTCCAAAATCAAACTGGGGGATGGAGTTCTTCAGGCCGTTTAGGATGAGGGGGTGGTCATGGACATAATGGTTAGACACAGGGTTTTCGACAACCATGGGGTGGATCAGCTAAGGGATATCAGAAAACTTCATAGGGCTGCAACGCAGGTTAGGATTTTGCACTGGAACATAGACAATAGGAGAAAGATCCCAGAATCTCTACAGTTATATGAAAGATTTTTGTTGCCTTATTTTTATCTTATGCTCTTTTCAATATAGGGGATTCCCGTAGCTTTATATTTGTTCCTGTTTTAGAGAGACTTGGGATCTGTATCTTTACATCTTGCTGGTATCATGACACTGGACACACCTTTGGGGACTAGAACGGCTAGTGTACATCAGTGTAAGGAGTTCCCTCTTGTGGTTGGTGGGTGTCACTTCTTATGGGACATTTATGTCTTAGAGATGATGATCTATGACGTCATTTTCAAAATGGACTGGTTATTTCTCTTATAGTATTTTGTCAATTTCTATCACTTTAGGGTGAGTTTCACATCCCCACATGGCATATTACTTATACATAAGTGCGAATGGATTCTCTAGGAAAGTAGAGCTAGAACCGAGCATCATGGGTTGAGAGGTGTTACAAACCATATTGATAGTCTTTATCTTGATGACCAGGGGACTTCTAGATGGACTTTATTCCAGTGGTCGATCATTTCAGGGATGTATTTCTAGACAACTTTTCAGGTTTGCCTCTTGAGCAAGAGGAAAAATTTTCTATTTAACTTATGCTAGGAGCAACACCTCTGTCTATTCCTCTTTATAGGATGACTACACTAGAGTTACAGGAGATCATGAAGCAGTTATAGGAGTTACAGACAAAGGGTTTCATCCAACCCAGTACTTTGAAGGACCCCAGAACACCCTAAGAGGGGAGGGGTGAATCAGGTTGTCAACCTTTTCTTTTTAAAGTTGTGGATCTTGTTCCCACATTGGTAAAAAATTGTTAAATCTATCAAACAAATGAAATAAGGAAGTTGACACAACACTTTTACTTGGTTCAACACAAAGGGATACGTCCAAGGAGCATATGTCAACAGCGTGTCATTTGTACCAAAATCCAATAATCTTTACTAGTTTATGGATTACAAGTTTTGGTCACACTTACTCTGTACCTGTCATACTGCCTTTACAAAGGTTCAATGAACACTCACTACATCCCTCAAATCACTTCCTTCTACTCCCCCTAGATCACTGCCTTGAGAGAAGTCAAAATCATTTTATCAACTTTAAGGTCACTTCAATATATTTTCATTGAAGTCTTTATCTCTGTTCAGCATGAGACACTTCTTGCATCGAATTCCTAAAAATATTCACTTGAAAGAACTGAACCACTGAACCAGATATTAGGAACTTACAAACAGGTTACACTGATGATTTCATGCAACACCTACCCTTTGTGCGCAAGATATCACTTTTGCGTGCAATACATGATTTTCACACGGAAAAATATTTCGCACAACACCCCCTTTATATGCAACTTTCACTTTTACGCGTAGCCTTAACTTTTATGCGTGACTTCGACTTTTTTGCGCAATATCAACTTTTACGCGCAACTGCCAATTTTTACACGCAACATCTGCGTTTTCGCACAACTTAAACTTTTCCATGAAACTCCCTTTACACGCACCTTTTACACGCATCAGAACTCAGATCTTCTCTATGTCTTCAGCCATACCGAATGAGGGGGGTCACCTCTTATTTAAAGGCATCACCAACCCCCACACGCAAAACCTGCCATGTCGTGCAAAACTCTCATTCTGCGCGCAATCCTTTTTTTGCACAGGATCCATTTTTCATGCACATATCCAGATTTTTCATGCACCACATGCCTTTTCCGTTTTTCAGCATTTTGACCCCAAAACACCTTTTGTGCGAGAAAACCAACCTACATTCACTATTGCGCACAAAAAAAATTTAGCGCGTAATCCATGTTTTTTTCACACCACTCTAATATTCCACGCAGCTCATGCCTTTTCCATTTTTTGGCGATCTGATCCTGAAACTTTCCTTGCACAAAATTTTCTAACACACCTACCCTTTTGTGCACAAGTTACTTTTCTAAACACACACTTTCCCATTTCTCGATTTTTAGGACAAAAAATTTGGCAAACACTTGGAAATGATGCCACCTTCAATACTATTGTTTTCTTAAATTGTAAGATCACTTTACTAGAAAACATTCTGAACTTCCAATAAGGATTGGCAATAAACACAAACAGTACTCCAATTTTTACATAGAACGACCATGGTTCCAACATAATTATCCTTGGGGATCTCATGTCCTGTTTGCGAAGAAGGTTAGCGGTACCCTCAGACTTTGTGCTTTTTATCAGAAGCTCAACCAGTTGATAGTCAAGAACCAATATCCATTTCCAAGGATTGATGATCTCTTTTATCATCATCGAGGATATCAGGTGTTCTCAAATATTGAATTGAGATATGGTAATCATCAGATGTGAGTTAGACCATTAGATATACCTCTTATAGCCTTTCAAAGTAGCGATAGTCTATATGAATATGTGGTTATGCTATTCTGTCTCATGAATAAACCTGCAATTTTCATGGCACTGATGAACCATGTGTTCCATCCTTACCTAGTGTAAGAACCTGAGTTTTTAGAACGAGTCAAAATCCCGACCCTGTTTAAATTTTTAACTTGTTCCTGAGAGAACTGGGAAAAAATCTGTGAAGTTCTATAAATTTTCAGACTACACACCATGTACTATAAAGTACACGTCATGTATGGGTTGGGTGATTACCGGCCATGTGCTCACCGAGTACATGTTGTGTGATGAATGTGTAGGAATTTCTTACTACATAGCCTATAGTTATAGACATGTCATGTACCCATGACCATGTAGAGGCCATACATGGCGTGTAGGCATGTTGGCTGGGTAGAATGTTTTTAGCATGTACACGTCGTGTACTATTTGTACACACCATGTAGAGGGGTCGTGTATGGGGATATACATGGTGTGTTAGGGATGTTGGCAGGGTAAAGAGGTACACACCGTGTACCATAGGTACACGCCATGTAGTCAGTCGGCAAGTCCTCGACGAAATATCAGCCGTCATGTGAACAGTAAAATGATACACGACATGTAGTTATAAGTACATGTCATGTACTTTATTTTTTTTCTAAAACGGGTAGTAGCCTCGTTTTGAGGAAGAAACTCAACCCTTCAACGAGTTTGAGCGGGGAGAGCTAGACAAAGCTTGTTTTTTCTCCGGATTGTCCATTTGAACTCTGTTTCGATCTTCATCAGATGCATTGGAACCCCCTCGGTAAGGCCTTGATTATTATTGATTTGTTTTTATTGATTTCTGTTCTAGAGAAAGTTATAGTGTTTTGAGAGGCTTTGATTCTTTTGTAGATATACCACGTTTTAGACCTAATTGTAGGTTGTTATCAGAGGAGTATCATTGTACGAGTCTCAGGTAGGTGGTGCATACCTTTATTTTTGTTTTTGTAGACCTTTGGGTGGTGCGGCCTATGGCGTGTTTTTGGGTATTTTTGAGTGGGACCCTAATTTACCTACTATTTCCTGTTTAACTGTTATTTGATCTATGGGATGCCCTTGGGGTATTCCCTGTTACCTATTTTTCTTGAGCAGGGTTGGGCAAGTGGTCGTTTCTCATCGGGGAATTTTGGCTGGGGAATGCCGAAATGGTTATAATTGTTTTGTATCATTTAAAATGTTGAGTATAGTTTATTGAACTTGTATATGAATTTTTGGAGACTTTAAAGACCTCAGTGTTGGTATGAGACAACACTTGCTTAGTGCAATCCAACTATTTAGATTATTTTTCCTATTTAGGTGTTCTGTTTAAATATATTTTATATGTAATTGTTGAATTGCATAAGCTGGAACCTTTGGGTTGTGTTGGGCATGGACTGGATATTCTTGAGTGATGCTGATCACAGGTTGGGCTTGGTCCAGGTTACATTGGGTGGTTTTGACCATGGGATTGGGCGTCATGGGCATCAGTTTGAGGTAGGAAGACTATCAGGTTGGGCATGTCCTGGGTTATTAGGATAGAGAGACCATCATACTTGAGTTTCATGGTCGCAGGGACATGAGTTTTCAGATGTTTTGTGTCTAAGGTACTATTTTGGTGATTACCGCTCACCCGGAACATTGAGTAGTGTGCACACAAAGAGACTCCGTGATGAGGTGGTTTTGACCACTCATGTGGGTAGAGGCCCCCGTTAGTTGCGGTTTAGGTACTATTGGTTTAGGGGTGATTTCCGTAGGAAGCCATGTGGGAGGTAAAATTTGGATCAATGACATTTCTACAATGGATTTTAAAAAACAACATAACCCAATGGTAGTATTTTTAACAGCTGTCAGAAATATACCAAGTAGTGAAACTAGTAGCATTTGTTGAACCAATACATGAAAACCATGGGATTTTATACATATTAATTTAAAATAATTTAATGACAACAAATTATTCACATTTCAAGAATATCCATTGGGTACTTTAATACCATACAGACATTGACAAAAATTCATTTTCTCACTCTTTCTTAATGTGTAACAATCCAGAGGTAAATATGTATTGTTTAATTTTATAGTGGGAGTTAACTCCAAATTTATTACCATGGATATTCTATTTCAAATCATTATTCTCAAGGGAGAACTTCCCTAGGATGATTATCAAGGAGGATTAGTACTATGTGGGTTGATTCTTGTTAGGTGATGGATTAACTATTTAAAAAAAATAATCTTTCTGAGGTTATTATTGTGTTGCATTTAAATGTGATTCAAATAACAAATAATATGGTGTTTTAATCTACAACATGAAATTTATAAATAGAATAATCAAATACATTTTGACTCATTTTGAACTTCATAGTTTGATTATATCCTTATCTTTTAAATATTTTACCTATTTTAGAATTATTTTATTGTCATGTTGGATGCCCTGTAATACTATATATAGGGAAAAGATAATTTCACAAACATTATAAATAATGTGGGGTATAATTATTGTGTATGAGTCTTGTGGGAAACCTAGTAGTACATAGTCAGCCTGTTAGAAGCCTTGATTGTGGGGTCTACATCAGAGACATAAGGGCCCTTATTTCCAACTCATACCATAGTTAGTCGGTGTACAATTTGATCAAGGGAACCGTATGAGAGGGGTTAACCTAGGTTTACAGATTCTATCTTAGGAATTGTTCTTGATGGTACACATTTGATAATTTTAGTACATATGTGGTGTCATTGAGTATGTTTCTTTGGAATAATGGTTCCTTTGGTATCTAAGGAATCACTATGGGTGCTTAGTTAGCCAGACTACATTCATAATGAATGGATTTTTAGGTTCCTTCCCTTATTTTCCAGTGGTTGTGTGGTTATCTATATGGTTAAAGTGCCGATAGATAATCATGACTTGAAAAATGTTGGTTGGTGGATAACCATCTGGATGAGGTTGACATTAATCAAACCAAGGATTCATAACTGCAGTGTTAGGATGATGTTGAGTGGTGAGAAGTCATGGAATAAATCATAGCATGGGGAGGTGCCATATTTTGAATAGTTGTTCTAAGGAAGAACTAGGTGTGGTAATATTGAAATAACATAGAGCACACTCATTTTATATTCAATAACGAATGAATCATAAGATCATGATTTGATTCTTGAATTGAGTGGGTTGGGATTTTACACCAATATTTTTATATTTAATAATTCATTTAATCTTCTAATTTACCATGAGTAACTATTTAAATTAGGAATTTTTTGATGATTGTATGTGGTCTATGGACTGATGGATCTAAGAGAGACGATTGTAGATATGATATCAGGGAGCATAATCTGTATTAAGGGAATTTATTGGTTATTAGGATGTCATTGGAATGAAAATGTATTTCATTAGATAATTGACCCGAGTGTGGACTTTGAAAGGTATTGATTGGATATATGATGTCAAGGGATATCTAAATGCAAGGGAAGCCTATCTTTTCCCGACAATGGCTCAGAATGAGAAGAAAATGATTAATATTAGATTAATATATGGAATAAATCAAGGGTTTGACCCATTATGAGATTAAACTTAAAAAACTTTATGGACTCTATTTCTATGGGTCAGGAATGGGTGATAGGTAACGTTTAAATTGGAGCTCAAGAATGAAAATGTTTCTAAACATGCAACTTATTATGTCAATAATTGGATGGGACCTTAGATATCATGATAATGAACTCATTTTTATGAAGTTATTATAAGAATGTTTCTGTATTGGGGAGTGGAGTATTGGTATCCACTGAGATACCCTCATATGGGTAAGGGTCGGTGAAGATTAGACCAATTGTTTGATGAGAATTAAGTATTTTAGATTAAATTGGATAAGTATAAATAGGAACTGCTGCATTTATTGATGAATTCCAAGTACATGTTAGAATAATGACTTCAATGTAGTCTAATCATTGGTTTCTGGACCAGTGCATCTTATAATAATCCAAGGGTATTAGATCAGAAATGTATCAGCATTCTCACTATAGAATGAAAATATAATTCGATAGGGGAAGGTTCGGTCAAGAAACTTCATAAAATGTCAGTTATGTACATTAGTGAGAATGATCAAAATGATCTAGGTGTTCCATGGGATAAAGGCATGAGGAATAAGATTTTTTGATGCATCACTGGTTGAAGATGAGAATTTTTTAGAATAGTTGGTCTAATGTTGTTTGACTTGAGTACTCTGTAATAGTTCAATGCATTCTATGGGGAAACCAGATTAGGAACCCCATTGGAAATAGTTATTTTCAAGGAAATGAAATCATAATAAGGTTAAAATTTGTATATTTTAAATTCATCATTTCATATCATAATTGAGGAACAATAGTAGAATCATTTGGTGCTTGATTGGGTGCAGTGGGTTATTAAATGTTCTTGGAGGACTGATAAGATGCAATGGGTCTATTTCATTAGGAAATCCCAAAAGAGGTGGAACCTTTTTTAATTGGATTTTGAATGAAAGAATAAATGGTTTTAGAGATTCTTAGTGTAGTGGTTTATTGAGAGGAATATGTGGTAATGTCTTGGGTTTGACATGATAGAGGTATAGTCCAAATTTATGCAGAAAAGGTAGTTATAAGTGTCGAATTAGGATTTAGAAGGTTATGTTATCTATATTTAATATAAAGTTATGAAACATGTTTGGAATTTAGAAACAGGGTTTGGTTTTTTGAATGGGATGTATCTACCATTATAGGTTAAGTTGTTAGGTTTTATTATTGATGAGAATTATTTGGGATGATATGAATTAAGGTGGTGAGATTATAAGATCCCGCAACTATAATAGTTGAAAATTTCATAAGTAATTTTCATTTTCAAATACCAGACATGATAAATTTATTTTTAGAGATTCAGGAATGGATTATGAATGATGTAATCTAAAAAATGATGCTTTTATATATAGAACAATGATCATAATGTTTCTTAGAGGTTTTGGAATAATCTCATGTGTTCATGTTCTGGAGTCGATATTTAGAAAATTTTTAGCCAAGGTTTTATAGTCAACTCATAATTAGAGATAATTGTGTGGCCTAATCATGTGACCCAGATTACATAGGCACATATACTATTAAGAAGTGCTAGATTCTCTAACAAACTATACCTGACTTTCTAATAAACTATATACATGAAAACCAGTCAGTGCATTTCCCTTTAAACTATGAATCATTCTTATTCATGTTATTTTATTCTTATACTGTAGGGTCACAATATTGGTTGATATTTTTTCCAACACTGCAGTCAAAATGTTCTTATATTTAAAGGAAGGGAATTACCAATTTTCCCTCTAATACTTTAATTGGGAATCCACACATTTCATCTCTTTTCCTCCCTCATTCAAGACACATCACCTCCTCCTTCCTTCCATTAATCAAACCACATTAATATGGTGTTCTAAGTGAATTTATGTAGTGTTATGGGGTTTCATTATCTCTTTTGTATCATTCTATATTATTTATGTCTTGTTTTTTTTTAATATTTTTGGTTAGTTATTAATTTTAATTTTGATTCCACTAGATCCTAATTGAATCCAAAATTGGTTGTATGGATTATTCTCTTCTATTAAAGTGGTTGTCTAAGAAGACTGTCTGTACAGATACATGTTCCATTTTGTTGGGGTGTGCTGTCATGGTGAGTTTCCAAGACCTCAATGAATGAATTTATTTTCCTAGGTTTTTGTGATGATGTTCCGTATAGATTCTTCCTAGTTTATGGTTATGGATATGTCAATGATTATTAGGGACAATTTGGTCATGATTTTTGTGAGGCATGATTAAATGATGATTTTTTGTCTTTATTTCATTATAAATAATTTTTTAATTTTATTTATTAATTTGTTTCTGAGTTTAACCAATTAATTAAAAATGTAATTATATTTAAGGAATTTAACATGGTTTGGTTGTGAGAGAACACCCTATATAATGTTGATGATCTTAGACAAACCTTTTAAATTACTTTTGGCCCCTAAAAAATAAAAAATAAATATTCTTATGAGTTAGGTGGTCTATCATACATACCCTATGGTATTTGATCATGTTTATAGTAGTTATTGTTTGAAAGGGAACTCCCATGAGGGAAATGTTCAAACCAAGGCTGTTTTATGCTAATAATGGAGTTTGGTTTGTGTTTATTGTCAATCTGCACATGGATGACTAGAAAGATTACATGGAATGAGGTCATATGTTTGAGGCTAAAAGAAGTATTGAAGGTGGCATAGTTTCATAGTGTTTGATAAATATGTGGGCCTCAAAATCGAGTGTTTGGTGTTGGGAAACAATGGTTTTTTAGATAGGAGTTAATGGTATGAGAAATTATGATGAAAATAAGGAAAATAAGGGAACCACATACCCCGTAACATGGACCACGCACCATGTTCCGTGAATGTTTCACAACCGCATTCCAGTTAGTGGGAACAGTACATAGGGCAATACGTGGAACTGAAAACAGTTCACAGCAACGATACACGGTGAAGGCATGAGGTACGCAGAATACTAAAGGATGAAATGAAAAGAGGTTCGTAGTAATGATACATGGTGAAGGCATATGGTACGCATAGTGCTGAAGGTTGGAAGGATTTTTGTGGTTCGTGAAACATGAGAGGTATGCTGTGGAGGATAACCGTAGTCATATAGAGTTCAGTATATAGTGAAGTTTGTCCCACATAAAAAATTTGGGTAAATCAGATTAGAAAAATTTACTGAGTTACGTGCCTATTTAAGGAATAGTAATCCCCTTTATTAAGAGATGAGATTAGAGATTAAAATTTCAAGAAGAAATCTAGTTATATACAAAGTGGTATGTGGAGGAGAAGACGATAGGAAGAAAGAATCATCTGCGTAATGAAAATAGTATGTGTAAGAGAGTGCATTTTGCACAGGAAGCATTCACAACATGTAGCGGAGCATGGAAGTACGCGGAGCTAGACGGTTTGCAGAGGAGTGGAGCAGTATGCATAGTAGGGAGGTATGTAGAGCATGTCATTTTGTAGAGGAGATGGATGGTATATAGAAATAGCAGTGGTACGCCGAAATAGCAGTAGTACGCAGAATACTCAAGGAATCCTAAAAATGGACCTAATCAGTTTGCGAAATTAATTTCCATAACAAATCAGTGTACGAGAAAATAAATTACATCTATGGTGGATCAATGGACTTTAACAAAGAATCCATTTTCATTTGAGGATGAATGAATTAAATCCAACCCATTGATGTGACCTTCAAGTTGTTAAACCAAGTGAATATTCTTCCAATGCAGTGAGCAAGTGGGCATCAGCTGAAGTGACCTGAGGGACACAATGTGGTATCCCAACAACCATGTAAAGGCATTATGCCTTGAACATGGTGACTGTGCTAATCTTTTGTAATCCAAAACTTTTGAAGATTATTGGTTTTTTTTGTACGACCAAAACACTATCAGCATATGATCCTTGGATGTAGCCCTTAGTGGTGAACCAAGTAAAATTGTTGTATCATTTCTTTTCATGTGATTTTTTATTTTCTTCACTTCATCTTCAGACATGTATAATAGGATACTATTAATGTGGGAGAAAGATCCATCATTTTAGAAGAAACATTTGACACCCTGATTCTCCCCTCCCCTCTTAGGGTGTTTCGGGGTCCTTCTAGTGGTATCGGTGCTAGGTTGCTAGTGTTGAATCTGTCTGTCATAGAGAATCCATTCAACATTAGGGGAGTTTCCATATTTGATGGAAGTAATTTTAAAATATGAAAAAACAGGATGAGATATCACCTAAGATCTTTGTAAATGGAAGTATTATTTTCTACCCTATATGGAATACAAGTCATTGATCCAACAAGACCGTCGATGATTGATACAGATAGAAAAATTACTTGATGCTGATACAAAAGCACAGAATGCTCTCAATATAGCCCTTTATAATTATATCTATCTAAAGGTATTGAGTTTCACATCTTCCATGTCAATGTGGGATAAACTAGAGAATATTTATGATGGATATAACAATGTGAAGGAAGAAAACAAATCAATTACTAAACAAGAGGTTTCATGATCAGAAGATGCACCCTGATTAGAATATAGACTCTTTTTTCAATAGAATTTCTGGATTTGTAGAAGGAATATGAGTTTTGGGTGAATAAATAAAAGATATTAACATAGTGAAGAAAATCATGACAACTCTACCACTACATTACAATGAAAAGGTGTCATCCCTTGAGGAATGAGATCTCCTTGAACTCTCATTGGATGATCTTATGAGCAATCTATCAAATTATGAAATTAAAATCAAAGAAGAAGAATCTATGACTCGTGTGAGCAAGGAAATGGAATTAAAAGCCATGGAAAAAATAAAAGTTTTAGGAGATAGTGGTGATGAAGATGATAATGAAAATGAAAATATTTCTCTCATTTCCAAGAAGTTCAAGAAGATAACAGGGATATTTAAAGGCAAGATACGTTTGACATGTTTTTTGTGTGGAAGAGTTGTGCGCATTGCCTCTCAGTGATCAAGAAAATTTGATGATGAAGACATTGAATTTGAATGAAATTAAAAACCCTTGGAAAATATTCTTCAAAATGGGAAACATCAAATTTTAAATGAATTTATAGAATAAGGGTTTTTCTATGAGGAGAAATATAATGGTAATGAATTTTATGAGGTAGAAGAACAAAAATTTAAGACTGGAAACCATGCCTACTTAAGGATGCTTTTGGTAAGTTTGTGATTATATTTAAGATGAAATAAGTGGAATGAAATGGTGTAATAATCATCATAATATATTGATCATATGGAAGAAAAAATTAAATGAATGGGTGAACTGGTGAATGCACAATCATCAATCTTTGAAATCACTGATGATGTTATGGAACAAAAACTCAGAATTGAGGAAAATGAAAAGGTAATTAATGACCATACCTCGAGACTGAAAGAGATTTCCATGACCAGTGAGGGACTCTAAGAATATGTTGTTTCTCTAAGAAGTAAACTTTATATAGAATCAATTTCAATAGAAGAAATGATGAATATACAATTTGGAAGGTTCTCTGATGCTGAGCTGCTAGAGAGAGAGAAATTTTGTTTTCATGTAGTTGAAAAGATTGTGAGTGATCAAAGACCCACATGCATGGGAAATAGTGGAGTTGTTTGTGATACTGAAACACCAATTGTCATAAATAAAATGAGCTGGAATAAAGGCAAGATGAAAGTTAATCTAGTTTAAAATCCACCAGAAGTACTTAAAATGAAATCCTTAAATCAAACTGATACGAGAATTTAATATTATCCTCGAGTTTCCTGAAATTATAGGAGTCATACAATTTTCTTAAGGAAGAATTCATTAAGAGAAGTATAATTGAGAAGACATTTCCTTTCATGATATGTCAGTTTTTTGGCTATCTAGGCCATATCATATAATACTATAATGAGGAAAGGAGATATATGAATGGTTAAGAGTTAGTAGTTCATACAAGGATAAAATATTCATATCCTACTTATTATAGAATAAATTATTTCTATGGATATTTTTTTCACTATTCTAACTTTAGCCATAATACATTGTATTGTAGACAGATGTATGATAAGAGAAATTCTTTCATTGTTCAGATACGAGTCAATAAAAATCAAGAAGATAGTGTTTCTATTTCCAATAGGTTTTCTCCTCTCGACAATGGATTTAAATATAAAGAACCCATGTACAAAATATAGAGAATTGAATATCCATCAGCGCCCTACAATCAATCAAATATCTCATGGAAGGAAAAGAGGAAAATTGAAAAGTCCAATTTTGCAGAAGTAGCTCTCAAATGTACAAAGAAAAAAAGCACTTGGATTCTTAATAGCATATGTTCAACCTAAATGACAGGTGATGCAGACCTATTAACAAATGTCAGGAAAAAGTTCAATGGAATAATGAGGTTTGGCAACGATGGTACTTTGTATATAAAAGGCAGTAGAAGTACTAATCTAGATAATGGAGAAATAAAGAAATTAAACTCTTGTATGTGGACCGTTTGCATCATAATAATCTAAGTGTGATTCAAATCTATGACTTATGTATTATTGTGACATTCAATCTGAATGATTTTAGTATAAGAGGAATGTCTAGGAATTATCTCATGAAAGGATGTAGAATAGAAGTAAACATATGATAGGTTGACAACAATGAAAACATTTTATACCTAATAGTTAGATGGGAAAACAACTTATGGAATTAGATATTGGGAAACATGAATCAGAAAGACATGGAAAATATATCTATGCTGAGGATAGTCATGGATATCCCTAATCTGAAGAGTGAATGAGAAAACACTTGTGATGTTTTCATGTGAGGGAAACTGGTTTTCAGTTCCTACTAGCCTATAAAAAAATAGAATCAAATCTCCTTGACCTCATCCATATAGATTTATGTGGCCCGATAAATGTTTCTGTAACACATGGAGAGAGGTACATTGTGCTTTTCATAGATGATTATAGTAGAATGGAATGTGTGATCGTTATACACAGTAAGTGACCATTTATTGATTTCTTGAAAACTTATCAATGAATTTCTAAGAATGATACTAGATGGAAGATCAATGTCTGATAGTTTGACAATGGATGGGAATACACATCCATTGAAATTGACAATTACCTAGAGAAGCATGAGACACAATATGAGGTGCAGTTGTGAGAACTCCACATCAAAATGGAGTTGTTGAGAGCATGAATTGTCATGAAAACAACATAGACAGAACTATATTGATTAAGAGTTTTATTCATCAACATTAATGGAAAGAGGTAGTACAAGCTATAGTTTATATTCAAAATCGAGCAGGGCTATATATGGGTGAAACAAACACACCATATAAATTATGGCATGGAAGGAATCACTCCTTGAAATTTTTATGTGTTTTTAGAAGAAAATGTTTTATCCGAAAAAAAGAAGGAAATCAAGGGAAGTTTGGAGACAATGCATAAAAAAATATATTACTTGGATACTCAATGAATAGCGAATCCTACAAGTGTTTCAATAAGCACTTGAGAATAATTGTGTAAAGCAGTGATATAAATATCATTAAAGATAAAAACCCAAATTCTTTAGGGAATCATTATGATGATGTGATTGAATATGAGGAAGAATTTAAACATGGAACCGTTTCTAATATAGAGGTAGAGGAAGATCTGAAAAACTCTCAAGAGTCACATCATGATGTTAACTCTAAAGAAGAATCCAAAGAAGAATCCATTGTTGGAGATAATTTGATTAAATCCCAAAGGAGAAATCAAAGATTAGAGATTGATTAGTCTAACATTATCAGGTATCAGAATGCACCATCACAAACAAGGAGAATGAGGAATAATGAACAATATGCATTTCTATTAGTTGTGGAACCATTATCATTTGAATAAGATAGAAAGGATGAGCCATGGGAGAAAGAAATGAATGAATATTTAGATCAGATAGACAAAAATCAGAAATGGGATGTTGTTAAAAGGCATGGATATCATAACATGATTTGTATGAAGTGGATTTTCAAGAACAAATTTGACAAACAAAGAAATGAGATCAGAAATAAGCATGCTTGGTCTGTAAAGGATATTCACAAATTGAAGATGTTGATGTTGAGAAGAAGTTTTCTCCCATTGTGAGTCTAAAGTCATTTAAGCTATTTTTATCCATGGAAATCCAAATAAGTTATAAAGTGTATGAAATGTATGTTAAGACAACATTCGTAAATGATATATTGGAAGAAGAAGCCTAAATTAAACAACCAGTAAGGGGTTTTTCTTAGAAATGATGAATTGATGTTTTCAATATTAAAGAAATCTATTTATGGCCTGAAATAGGCACCAAATGCATGGTACTCTCGGTTAGACTCATATCTAAGAAAGCATGAGTTTAAAAGAGGAGGATTGGATCAAAATCTATATATTAAAAACTATCAATAATACTAGTTCATGGTAATGGTATACGTGGATGCCATTATTTTTGGTGGAAGTGGACATGGATCAGTGGATGAATTTTTCAGTCACTCGAAATCAGAATTTTAAATGTCCATGATTGGTGAACTCGCATACTTTTTAGGGTTGCAGGTACATCA
Organism: Viscum album; assembly: GCA_963277665.1. Lineage (NCBI taxonomy): Eukaryota > Viridiplantae > Streptophyta > Magnoliopsida > Santalales > Viscaceae > Viscum > Viscum album. The sequence continues at coordinate 168,898,101 of OY728119.1, read as the reverse complement.
GAATAAGGATTTCACATTCATTTCTCAAGAAATATATGGAAGAGATCTACTAAATAAATTCAATATGCATGATTCCAATCCAATTTCTACTCCAATTGCAGTTGGCTCAAAGCTTAGAAAGAATGAGGAAGGGACTTCTGTGGATCCCACCACGTACAGAGAAATCATTGGAAGCTGACTTTACCTGACAAAAAAATAGCCCGATATTTTCTTTGCAACATGAATTGTATCCAACTTTTAGAGTAATCCAAAGGAAGAACATATGGAAGTAGTGAAAATAATCATGAGATACATTCAAGGAAAATATAATTATGGGATATACTTTTCTGCAAGAAGAAATAGAGAACTATCATCATTTTTTGATGCTTACTGGGCTGGATATGTAGTGAATAGAAAATCTACCAGTGGTGGAGAATTAAATATTGGAAATAAATGTGTGGGATCATTAAGAAAGAAATAGGAAAGTCATACAGAATCTGGATATATATCTACTACCAATGTGTGCACTCAGTTACATTGGATGAAGCAGCAACTGAGTGACATTGGTGATGAGGTGAAACAACCAACAGTGATTTACTGTGATAAAAGGAGCACAATTGATCTTACAAAGAATCATGTTCTTCATTCTCATACAAAACATATTCATATTAGATATCACTATATCAAGTAAAAACTTAAACAAGGAGTGGTCAAAATGAACCATGTGGGAACTGATGAGCCAATGGATGACATTATGACCAAGCCACTATTAGAAGTTGTGTTTCAGAAACATCAGTTGATCCTTGGTGTTCAGGAACTTCTAGTGCATATGAAGGCTATGATATTCCCCTTCTCCCCAACATTTTTAACTATTCTAATCTATTTGTAGACATTTTTCAGGTTCATAGGGGAGATACGATCCTGTTGGAGTTTGTTCTGAGCTCTATAATGTTTAAATAACTAGACTTTGGATTTATTTCCAATGGTGGAGAATGGATAAATTCAATGGAGAGTTATTCATTTCTTTTTGGATACATGAAATAAGGAGAATAGAAATAGATAGAAATGAAACTTTGGGGGAGAAAAGAAAAGGATGAGAACTCAATTCATGTCCTATATCTTGTTTTTTACATTGATAACTTCTCATGTTGACTTAGAGTAATGGCTGAGTTGTTTCTTGAAGGTTGATGATCTGATCATGGTTGGTGCATTAGTGAATTTTAATGGTGATTTCCAATAAACCCAATGGGGAGATTGTTGGAACCAAGGTTGTTCATTGATAATAATGATGTTTTGTTTGTGTTTTTTTGACAATGTGTACATGGATGACTATGTAATTTTCATGGACTGAGGTCATACATTTGAGGCCCAAAACAGAATTGAAGGTGGTGTAGTTTCCTAGCATTTTCCAAATTTTTTGGCCTCAAAATAGGGAGTTTGGTGTAGGAAAATAGTGTTTTTTCAGATACAAGTTAATGGTATGTGAAATGACAAAGAATACCAGAAAAATTTGGGAACCTCATACCTTAGAACATGGACCGCGTATGATGTTCTGAGAATGAGTCGCGACTGCATTCTAGGAAGTAGGAATGGTACACGGAGTGATGGGTGGAACTAGAAATAGTTCACCGCAATGGTACGTGGTGAAGGCATGCAGTACGCAGAATGTTGAAGGTTGAAACAAAAAGTGGTTCATAGCGATGGAACGCAATGAAGGCATTTGATATGTAGAGTGTTGACGGTTGGATGGATTTATGTTATTCATGAAACATGAGTGGTATGTGGTGGATTCTAACCATACATAGATAGAGTTCAGTATACAGTGAATATTTTCCCACATTGAAAATTTGGTTAAATAATATTAGAGAAATTTGGTGAGTTACATACCTATTTGAGGAACAGTAATCCCCTTTGTTAAGAGACGAGATTGGTGTTAAAATTTTAAGAAGAAATTTGGTGATGTCTGAAGTGGTATGCGGAGGAGAAGACAGTACAAGTAGATAATCATCCACATAAAGAAAAATGTCTACGGAAGAGAGTGTGGTTTCCCCCAGAAGCTCTCATAGTATGCGGTGGAGCAAGGTAGTATGCAGAGAATGATGGTTTGTAGAGGAGTAGGGAAGTATTCAGAGTAGGGAGGTACGTAGAGCAGGGCATTTCATAGAGGAGCTAGACGGTATGCGAAAATAGCAGTGGTACGTGGAAACATTAGCAGTATGTGGACACTCAAGGAAGCCTAAAAATTGACCAAATCAATTTGAGAAAATAATTTCCATAACAAATCAGTGTACAAAAAAATAAATTACATCTATGTGCCTCATATGACTTCAACAGAGCATCCATTTATAGTTGAGGATGCATGAATTAATGCAAAACCATTGAATTTACCATCAGTTTTTTAAACTGAGTGAAGATTCTTCCAATGCAGAGAGAAATTGGGAGTCAGCAGAAGTGATCCGTGGAATGCATTGTGCTATCCCTAAATCCTTGTAAATGTTGTGTTCCTAACACAAAGTGACTATGAAGAACTCTTGGAATCCCCAAATTGTGAAGATTAGTGGTTTTTGGTATGACCGACACATTTTCGGTGTATGATCCTTAGACGTAGCCCTTAGTGGTGATCCAAGTAAATTTTTTGTGTCATTCCTTTACACATGATTGTTTAATTTTTTTACTTCCTCTACAGATAGGTTTAACATGTTACTATTAATATGGGAACAAGATCCATAAATTTAGAATAAAATGTTGACACCCTGATCCACCCCTCCCCTCTCATGGTGATCCAGGGTCCTTCTAATGGTATCAGAGCCAGGTTGCTGGTGTTGAATCTGTATGTCATGGAGAATCTAGTCAAATTTTAGGAAGTTACCCTCTTCAATGGAATTAATTTTCAAATATGGAAAAAACAAGATGAGATCTCACATAAGATATCTTGTAATGGAAGCCTTATTTTCCACTGTGTAGGGAATACAAGTCACTAAACCTATAGGACTATCAATGATAGATACAGATAAGAAATAGCTTGATGCTGATGCCAAAGCATATAATTCTCTCACTACAGCTCTTTCAAATCAGATTTATCTAAAGGTAATGAGTATCACATCTTCAAAGTCAATGTGGAAAAAATTGGATAATATTTATTAAATAGATAACAATGTGAAGGAGTAAAAGCTTCATGTACTACACAAGAGGTTTGATGATCTGATGATACACCCAGATGAGAATGAAGACTCCTTTTTTCAATTGGATTAGTAATTTTATAGGAGAAATCCGAGTTCTGCGAAAAAAAATCAAAGAATTTGACATAGTGAAGAAACTTTTGAGATGACATCCACCCCTTTACAATGCAAAGGTGTCATCACTTTAGGAAATATATATCTCCAAACTCTCAATGGATGATCTTCAGATCAATATATCACCTTATGAAATGAGAATCAATAGAGAAGAAGTTTCAGCTTGTTTGAGAAAGGAAATGGCATTCAAATCCATGGACAAACTAAAGGTTTTAGGAGATATCAGTGATGAATATGATGAGTAAAAAAAGTACTATTTCTTTCATTTTGAAGAATATCAAGAAGGGAACATTGAAATTTGAAGGCAAGCTACCTCTATCTTATTTTATCTATAGAAGTGTTTGACAAATTGTCTCTGAGTGATCATGAAAATTTGATGATGAAGGGAGTGAATTTGAAATCCTGGGAAATCCATGGGAAATATTAATCAAAATGATAATGTAAAAAATTTGAAAATAAAGTACAAAAAAAGAGTTTTTTCTATGTGGAATAAGATGATGATATTGAATTCATCGAGGAAGAAGAAGAAAAAATCAATACTGGAAACCGTGCCTCCATGATGGCTACCATTGAAAAGTCAGAACCATTGACCGATAAAGCTAGAGATAATTAGGTGACTACTAATGCTGATCCTAAGTTACAACTTAAGGATTATTTTGTTAAGATTGAGATTTTATGTAAGAGATGAAATATGTGGAATGTAATGGTGGAAGAATCATCAGAATATATTGATATGTTGGAAGAATAAATTAAATGACATGAAGAACTTGTGAAAGTAAAATCATTGATCCTTGAAATCACTAACGATTTAATGGAACTAAAAATCAAAATTAAAGACCAGGAAAATGTCATTAATTAGATTATATTGAGACTGGTGGAGATTTACATGACCGTTGAGGGACTTGAAGAAGAAGTTGTTACTCTGAAAATAAAACTCAGAAGTGAATCAATTTCAAAAGAAAAAAAGAATAAAATAAAATTTGGAATGTTCTCTGATGCTGAGCAGCTAGAGATAGAAAAATAATGTTCTGATTGAGTTGAAAAGATCTTGGGTGATCAAAGACCCACATGCATGGGAAATAGTGTTACTGGTTGTGATTCTGAAACGTCAAATGCTATAAATAAAGTGATCTTGATTAAAGCCATGATGTATGTTGATCATATTAAATATCCACCAGAAGTGATAAAAAATAAAACATTTAAATAAAACTAAAAGGAGAATTGAATATTATCTTCATTTTTTATAGAAATTATTGGTAGTCAAACTATTTTCCTTAAGATGAAGTCATGAGGATAAATAGAAGTGAGAAGACATTTCCTTTCATGGAGTGTCAGTTTTATGGCTATCTGGGACATACCATGTCGTACTGCGAAGAGGAATGGAGCTATATGAATGGGGAAGAGTTAGGAGTTCAAGAAAGGAGAACATATTCACATCCTAATTCTTATAGATTAATTAATTTCTATGTATATTGGTTTCAATGTTTTAAATTTGTCCATAAAGATGTGTATTTCAGGCAGATGAATGATAGGATAAATTCTTGCAATGTTTAGATATGATTCAGTATAAGTCAAAAAGACAATGGTGCTATTTCAAATAGGGTTTCTCTTCTTGAAGAAGAATTTGAATATTAAGAACCCATGTACACAAAATAGATAATTAAAAGGCCATCCGCGCCCTACACTCAATCCAATATCTCGTGGATTGAAAAGAGGAAATTGAAATGTCCAATTCTCCAGAAGTATCCCTCAAAGATAAAAAGAGAAAAAGCACCTGGATTCTTGATAGTAGATGTTTATCCCACATGATGTGTAAAACAGACTGATTAATGAATGTCATGAAAAAGGTCTATGGAATAGTTAGCTTTGATAACTATGGTGCTTTGAAGATAAAAGTTAGTGGAAGTGCTGAGCTAGATAATGTAGGGCTGAAAAAACCTGATGCCGTATATGTGGTAGGTCTCTATCACAATATTCATAGTGTGATTCAAATCTATGACATAGGTCTTATTGTGACATTTAATCAGAATGGTTTTACTATAAGAGAAATGTGTGAGAATTCTCCCATAGAAGGCTATAGAAATGAAGGATACATATATCAGGTTGAAAAAAAGAAAACATTTTCTACCTAATAGTTGGATAGGAAGACAACTTATGGCATCAGATATCGGGGAACATGAATCAAAAATACATTGAAAAGATATCTAAGATGAAGATAGTCATGGATATCCTTAATCTGAATAGTGAAAGAGATAAGACCTATGATGCTTACATGCAAGGTAAATAGGTCTGTAGTTCCTACCGACCATTGAATAAAAGGGAATCAAATCTCTTTGACCTTATCTATATAGATGTATGGGACCTTATAAATGTTTTTAGAACACATTTATGTAGGTACTTTGTTATTTTCATAGATGATTACTGTAGAAATAAATGTGTGATCGTTATACATAGGAAGCGATAAGTGCTTGATTTCATGAAAACCTATCGATGAATCGCCAAGAATGATACTCGAAAGAAGATCAATGTCTTAAAGTATGAAAATGGAGGTGAATATATGTCCATTGAATTTGAAAATTTCTTAGAGAAGCATGGGATGAAACATGAGGTGGAAACTATGAGAACCCCATAGAAAAACAGAGTTATTGAGCGCATGAATCGATAGGTAAACAACCTGGACAGAACTATGCTGATTGAGAGTCATATTCATCGACATTACTAGGAAGAGGCAATACAAGAATAAGTGTATATTCAAAATCTAAGAGGGCAATATATGGGTGAAACAAAGATGACATATGAATTGTGTCATGGAAGGAAGTCCTCTTTGATATATTTTTTTTGTTTTTGGAAGAAATTTTTTTATTCAAAACAAATATGTAAATCAAGGGAATTATGGATATAATTCAAATGAAAGTATATTTATTGGATACTTAATTAATAGAAAAGACTACATTTTTTTCAATAAGCACTTAGGAAGAATTGTTGAAATTAGTGATGTAAATATCATTGAAGAGAAAAACCTGAATGCTTCAAGAAATTCTTATGTTGATGTGATGGAAGATGAGAAATAATGTGAATATGAATAAAATGATAATATATTGGTAAAAAAGGTGTGAAAAACTCTCAAGTGTCCCATAATTATGTTGACTCTAAAGAAGAATTATAAGAGGAATCCATAGTTGGAGAAAATGTGGTTGAACCCGAAATGAGAAATCAAAGAGTAGAGATTGACCAGTCTAACATTATCGGGTATCAGAATTCACCTACACAGACAATGAGAATGAGGAATGATGCACAATCATCATTTCTATCAGTTGTGTAACAACCTCATTGGAAGAGGCTATAAAGGATGAGTCATGGGTGAAATAAATGAATGAAGAGTTAGATCAGATTGACCAAAATATGACATGGGATCTTGTTAAAGGACCTGAAGATCATAATTTGATTGGTACGAAGTGGATTTTCAAGAAGAAATTTGATGAACATGGAAATGTGATTGGAAATAAGGTGTGCTTGGTCTGTAAAGTATATTAAAAGATCAATGACATTGATATTGAGGAGACATTTTCTCCTATAGCGAGACTAGAGTCAATCAGACTATTTCTAGGCATGGAAATCCAAAGAGGCTTTAAAGTGTATCAAATGGATGTCAAGACATAATTCTTTATAAAGTATTTGAAGAAGAAGTATTCATTGAAAAAACTATAGGGTTATTGCTTATAAATGATGAAATAAAGGTTTTCAAATTAAAGAAATCTCTTTATGGCCTGAAACAGGCACCACAGGAATGATACTCGCAGTTGGACCCTTATCTAAGAAAGCTTGAGTTTAAAAGACGAGTGGATCAAAATATCTATGTGAAGAACTCTCAGGAGTATTAGTTCATGGTATTGGTATAGGTGGATGATATTATTTTTGGTAGAAGCATAAATGGATCAGTTGATGAATTTCCTAGTCACATGAAATCAAAATTTGAAATGTCCATGATTAGTGAACTCACATACTTTTTTGCGATGCAGGTACTTCAGAATAAATATTAAAGATTCATTTCTCAAGAAAATAATGCAATATATCTACTGAATAAATTCAATATACATGATTCCAACCCAATGTTGAATCAAATTACAGTTGGGTAAAATCTCAAAAAGCATGCCCACCATGTACAAAATAATCATTAGAAGCCTACTTTTCCTAATAGAAATAATAAATGATAATTTCATTGCAACATGTGTTAAAGCCCGCCTTCAGAGTAATCTGAAGGAAGAACATATGATGGTAGTGAAAAGAATCTTGAGATACATTCAAGGAAAACATAATTATAGGATATTATTTGCTTCAGGAAGAGATAGTGAACTATCATCATTTTCTGATGTTGACTGGGATGGATATATAATGGAAAGAAAGTATAACAGTGGTGAATCATTCTATATTGGGAAGAAATGCATGTAGTGGTTATGAAAGAAAGGGGAAAGTACTTCACATAGTACTGCTGAAGTTGAATATATATATCTGCTACTAATGCGTGCACTCAGTTACATTAGATGAACAATAACTGAGTCACATAGGTGATGAAGTTAAAAACCAATGGTGATTTACTATGATAAAAAGAGAGAAATTGATCTTACTAATAATCCAATTTATCATTCTCAAAAAGGAACATATTCATATTAGATATCAATTTATCAAGGAAAATGTTGAACAAGGCATGATCAAAATGAACCATGTGGGAACTGATGAGCAAGTGGTTAACATTATGACTAATCCACTTTCAGTGGGTATGTTAGAGAAACATCGGTTGAACCTCAGTGTTCAGCCACCTCCCTGTGCATAAGGAGGTTATGAGATTCCCCCTCTCCTCAAATTTTTAACTTTGTTAATCTGTTTGTGAAAGTGTTACAGGTTCATGGGGGATATATGATCCATGGGAAGTTTGTTCTGAGATCCACAATGGTTAAATAATAGGTCTTTGGGTTTATTTCCAATGGAGTAGAATGGATAAATTAAATGGAGAGTGGTCTATTTCATTTAGTATACATGAATGATGGATAATAGAAAAACCATAAATAAAACTATGAGGGGGAAAAGAAAAGGGTGATAAATTAATTCATGCCCTCTCTCTGTTTTTTTTACACCAAGCACTTATCACATAAACTTAGTGTGATGGATTAGTTGTTTCTTGATGTTTTTTGTTTTTATCATGGCTTGATCATTAGTGAATTTACCTGAAGATTTCTAACAAACCCAAAGGGTGAGTTTGTTGGAACCAAGGTTGTTCGTTTCTAATAATGGAGTCTAGTTTGTGTTTTCTATAAATATGCACATGGATGATTAGAGAGTTTGCACGGAATGAAGTCATACGTTTAAGGCTGAAAGTAGTATTAAAGGTGGCATAGTTTATTAGTGTTTTAAAAATTTATGGGCCTCAAAATCAGAAGATTCGTGTTGGAAAACAACGATTTTTCAGATAGGAGTGAATGTTATGAGAAATGAAAAATAAAATGAAAAAATAAGGGAACTACATAACTCAAAACATGGACCACAAACCATGTTCTGGAAATGGTTAGCAACCGCATTCTATGCAGCGTGAACGGTATGTAAAGTGATGTGTATAACTGAAAACTGTTCACAGCAACGATACACAGTGAAGGCATGCAGTACATAGAATGCTGAAGGATGAAATGAAAAGTTGTTTTCAACAATGGTACATGGTGAAAGCATACAGTACGTGGAGTGACGAAGGTTGGCATGATTTCCGCGGTTTGTGAAACATGATCGGTGCGCAGTGGAGGATAACCATACACATATAGAGTTCAATATACAGTGAATATTGTCCCACATTGAAAATTTGTGTAAATCGGATTAACTAAATTTTCAGTGTTATGTGCTTATTTACAGAACACAAATCTCCTTTGTTAAGAGAAGAGATTGGAGATTAAAATTTTAGGAAGAAATTTGGTGATGTTCTATGTGGTACGTGGAGGAGAAGATGATATATGAATAGAATCATCCATGTAAGGAAAACAGTCTGTAGAAAGGAGTGTGGTTCACACAGGAAGCTCTCACAGTACATGGAGTAGCAAAGAAGTATGCGAAAAAGGACAATTATAAGAGGAGTGGAGTAGTTTGTGGATTTGGGAGTTATACGGAGCATGGAAGTTGGCGGAGGAGCTGGAAGGTATATGGAAAGAGTAGTGGTACACAGAAAAAATAGCAGTATGCGGAATACTCAAGGAAGCCTAAAAATTGACCAAATGAGTTTGTGAAATTTATTACCATAACAAATCAGTGTCTAAGAAAATAAATTACATATGTGTCTGATCATAGGACTTAAACATAGCATCCATTTACAGTTTAGGATGAATTAATTAATACAAAACCATTGAATAGACCTTTAGGTCATTAAAATTAGTGATGATTCTTCCAATTTAGTGAGAAAGGGGGAGTCTGTGGAAGTGATCGGATGGACACAATGTGCTATCCCTAAAACAATGTAATGGTAGTGTTCCTAGTATAGAGTGACTGTTCTAAACTCTTGTAATCCACCACTTGTAAATATTAGTGGTTTTTTGTATGACCGACACACTATCATCATATTCTCCTTAGACATAGCCCTTAGTGGTGAACCAAGTGAAATTTTTGTGTCATTTCTTTTAATATCATTTTTTATTTTCTACATTTCCTCTTTAGACAAGTTTAATAGGTTCATATCAACATGGGAACAAGATCCATCAGTTTAAAAAAAAATGACACCCTGATTCACCCCTCCTTACTCGAGGTGTTTTGGGTTCCTTCAGGAAACACAACCTGTATAAATGTTTTCCAATAATTTTTTAATTAAATTACAATTTTAAATTATAATTAGTGGAAAATTGGGGTCATGAACAAATATTTTGTGATAACTTTATTCATTATCCTAAAATCAAAATAATAAGACCATTGAGATGATGAGTATTCTCTATACAAATTTGGAGGGGAGACAAGAATTTGTGATTCATGTTAGCCCTTTCATATTCCATGGAGGACATACATTAAGATTTCCAAGATAGGTTTAGGAAATTGGACTATCCTAGAATGATGTTGAGTCCCACAATGGGTCATGACCCCTCTCTTGATGCCTTCCATAGTAGAAAGACACCATGTATCCAATAATTTTGCACTAACTTATTCACAATGTCTTGGGGAAATATTTCATGGTGCATCTGTACTGAGTTAACACCATGACTTGACCTATTATAACCCAATTGGTTGCCTCTAGCTCTATTTTTTTATAAGGATCCCAAAACATTTTCCTTTAATTATGCGATCACTTAATGGAACTGAAGAGGGATACCTATTTTTTGTATAGACCCTGAGGATTCGAATAGGGATACCTCTGTGTGTTAACCTATGGGACCCCAATGGAATACAAAATAGGTTACTAAATCAAAGTGGGTGTATTGTAGTCTTTCATGGAGATAGTATCATGTGTCACATTAGAACTGTTCCAAAAAATTTATCCCTATGGGTTATGGTAATAGTGAAAGGTTTATTCAATTGGATAACCCCTCTCTATTATTCATGATTTCACATAGTTAACATTGATGTAGTTTTATATGTCTAGTTGTTCTTCTGAGAACTTGATATATGGACCCGACAAGATATGTTGAAATGTTAGGGATGTCTAGTGTATCTTACAAGGATCTAGATTATGATCCTTACATAATTTAATTATAATATTATATAATTCCTTATGTCACTGGGATCCATCCCTATGTAGGGAACATAACGGAGGAGGATGACTAATTCTCAAAACCCCTTGAAGATAGGGATTCACCCAATATTATTTGCTTTCAAGGATTCTCATGATGTAGAAAATTTTCAAGTAGCTGTATCTCCACCATGAATAGGATGAATGTGGAATCCACATGTGTTGATGATTATCTCCACAATTAATGCTTTATATACTCCCTAGTATCAGGTGGGGAAACCATGATTTCATTTACCTGAGTTATTTTGGAATATAATGTTGATCATGTTATCGAAGGATTATGAGTTAGTATCTCAGGTCAGGAGAGTATTCCATATATATTTCTTAATGATTATCAACTTAGTAATTAATCTTGCATCCAATGTATTTATTTTCTATGGACCGAAAACATTGAATCTAGCCATAGACTATATTAGAGATTTTCAAGATGCTATCTGGTTTCCTTAAGATAAATACAACTTGAGTGGTACTTCTAGGATGACTAAGATCTCTCTTGATCCCTTATTTATAGTTTGTTTTATATAACACATGAAATAATTAATTATATTTAGTTTATATGATAATTAATAATCCTATATCTAAAAATTATATCCCCATGTTGTGACATAGATTGGTCATATACAATTTTTGGAACAGGTTAAATAGGACGGTCATACCAGGGTAGCCATTAGACTATAGATACTACATTTTTTCTTTATTTATTTTCCATTAGAAGGATATTATTATTGTCAATATTATTATTCAATTTTTTTTAAAAAATAGATACATATCTTTTACTTGATATATATGTTACTGATTGTTTTGTCCCCTTCTTATCTTTGTGGTCACACCCTACTCTGGCCACAAATGCACTTGGGTAACCAAGAAGACACCCACATGGATGCATGCATAAATTGTATTAAGGCTCAAGACTTTTTTAGACGGATGTCATGGATATGTATTAGGATATGGTTCTGTTGTATGGATTAGTGTGGAAGTAGATCCTTGTACATTCTATTCTATTTCTTTCTTTTCATTATATATTTATGATCAGGACAATGGGTGACTAGTGATGTTGGTATAACATGGTTTTTTTATACTTTACTACATTCTAATTTAATATATCATATTTTATATTTATTTTTTAATGACTCTGATTAATTTTTTAAATGTTTGATATTTTGTTATTTACTATATTTTTCTACTGGAATATGAGGGTATAGTTTCTCCACTAACACACATTATTCCTTTGATGCTAGTTAATAGCCTCTAACATATAGGGATGAAATATTGAGTCCTTGTGATGAAATTACCTAATTACTATTAAAACAATTCGTAATTTTTTATTTTATAATGAAACTATTAAGGGGTAATTGTGAACCCGAACAAAAATAAAAATATTCAACCCATCAAGAAAATTACAGCATACAAAATTCAAAATTAAAATAAAACAATGTAGAAAAACCCAGATCTAAGAACTTCCATTGCAACCTTAAAAAAATTCACAACATTCAAATTTCATAATTTGTCACCCATCTCATCACATGTCTACCTCGAGACTCACACACATTGAGAAGGAAATCCTGTAGAAAAAAAAAACACTCTCCTAACATCAACATCACCAACATCGACCATCACCATGACACTGTTGTCCACGTCATTGTCACCACTCAAATTCATCGTTACACTAGCACCATCACCATTTTTCCCACATCCCCAGGGAGAACAAAAAAAATGGATTCTAGAATACAAAAATCACAATTCAAGAAAAATAAAAAAACACAGACATGTAAATCAAAGGGATCTCATGCCATGTTCATGCATGTCCGCCGAAGTCTCTTCACCATCATTCATCAAATGAGATTTTTATCGATTTCTTTTTCATTTCCAAAAACTCGCAAGAGCTGATAACTAGATAAAAATAATAAAGAATCATTCACTATCATCATCTCCAAAACACCAATGATGTCGCCAAGAGCCATTACCAAACAAAATCACAACCAAATTATACAAACATATTCACAAAAAAAAACAAAAATAGATCTGAAACAAAAAATGGGTTCCATTGAAGGTCTCTTACCTTGACACATACTCGATGAAATACTGAACCCATGAATCATCAAGAAAAATAGGACCACCACATGTCAGGATGAAGCTATCATTGGAAGTGCCTCATGGAACACAACTGACCAATCAGACCACACTTTCCAAAACCTCCATGAAACCACCATGGTAGACCAAAATAGAGAGAAAATAATGAACAAGAATCTAGAAAAGTAATAAAACTAGGCTAAGGCCTCACCATATATGCTTAGCCTCAACTACGTCGCCAACCCGGACTATCGGAGCCACAACCAATAGAAAACCAACATTGTGAAACCCATGCAACTCAGCTGGCACATTCCAAATCTCCTCAAGAAAAATGGTGAATCAAACCCAAGTGGGGTAAAAAATGTGTCTACCGAGAGGATAGAGCAGGGGAAGAACAAATGGAGACTTTAACAGAGGGAAATTATGCAAAAGGGCTCGAGCGGGAATAATGAAGTAGGGGAAAATAGAAATGAAGTTGAAAGTGAGGAGGATTAGGGAAAGGGAGAAAAAGGGCGAGGGATAATTAAAGAGGGAGTAAAGGGGGAAGACGAAGCTGGATGTGGCGTGCCATCCTCCCCCTTCCAAGGCACCACTAAGGAACCCTACTGGGTGGTGGGGAGATAGAAAATCCACTCCCCATGTTACTATTCATAAAGTGAGATTGGATGAGACATAACATATAAAGAATCTATGATTTGATAATGGGAAGGAATAAAAACATTTCGAATTTGAAATGTATATTTTCAATCATGGAATCAATCACTAGTATAACCTAAATAATGAGCATAAAATGGATAGTGTAGTAGAGAGAAATAGCATGAACATCATATAGATGGTGAGAAAAACACTGACTAAAATTATATCTCAAAATAATTATTGAGAATGGTGGTGTGTAAATATTTTAATAATCAAAGTAAATTTATTATTATATACAATACACATGTTACACCTTCTAATATGTGATACCAGAAGAATCCTAAAAGAAATATTTTATGTTTTTTCTATGTCCTTATTAAATAAAAATCATATAAATAAGACTTGAAATGTTCATATAAAATGATAATGATGGAGTATTTGAGATATATTTATCTAATTAGTATGGATACAAGTTTTAGTTTAAGAGGTATAATATAATTATTGAGTTTACAGATGTTAACATTGATGGAATTCTATGAATGAAAAGGAAACATATTCGAGAATGTTTAGAGTTTCTTATAGGGAACAATGAGCATAATTCTTGAAAAATGGATGAAAATGATATTGAAATTAAACCATATATATTTGATTTGAATTATGAATTTTATTTTAATTATAAATAATTTATTAGTGGTAAAAAATAGTTTTTGAGGGTAGATAAAAAATTCAAATTTATATAATAACATTGGAAATCATAATGCACCAATTAAATCCAAAAGGAGGCTATGTGTTGAGAACCAAATATCTTCTATACTATTGGTCAAGCAAAGAACATTAGATGAGGGTATTGAACTTCATGAAAAGATAAATATATAAATTAAGAACTAAATCAAATTGATAATAAGTTTATATGAGAACCTGAAACATGAACAAATGCTAAAAATATAATTGGTATAAATTTGGTATTATTAATTAAAATAAATGATAAATGTGATGTTGCATGAAAAATTGAAGTAATTATTTAAAAGATATATTCAAAAATGGATGGAATATGATATGAATATGTTTTCTCCCTGGATGCTGGATAGGTAAAAATAATAATATTCTTAGCAGTGGATACTCATAATCAATTCAATGCAGTTTAAATAGATGTAATGTTTTCTTTTCTGGATAGTGGTGTCGAGTAAGAAGTCATTATTGAACAACATAGTTGTTTCAACATAGAAAATTATGGGTGAAGTTTTTTGTAGATTTAATAATGAATTTAATGGGTAAAAAAGGGAAGCATGAGCATGATATTCTAAACATTAGGACTATTTGAAAAAATGGGGTATGACTGGAACTATTGATTGAAACTTTTACATGAAGAAGGATTTAATTGATGAATTAATGGTAATTTTATATGTGGATTAAATATTTTATTTCATTAATAGAAATTTATTATGTGGTTAATGGTATAGTATGATGTATAAGCAGTTTAAGATGACTATTCTATGAAGAATAAATTTTTTTATGGGACTACATATAGGAAAAATGCATATTATATATTAATTTGATGAAGAATGTATGCTACATACTTATTGATTTTTTTGGAGTGGATAACTCAAAATTTATTTCTACACCAATATCTACTCATCTAATGTTGAGAAAAAATTTAAAAGGTTGATAAATGGATCCTAAAATTTTAGAAGAATTATTAGAATCCTTTTGTTTATACCAGCATCTCAACGAGACATTTACAACATTTTACTCTTTGTGCTTGTTATGAAAGTGAACCAAGGGAGTCACACATTCTTGAAATAAAAATAATTATAAGATATATTAATGGTAAAATGAATTATATATTGGTCTAAATATGCATCATGGACCTATCATTTCTTATTTACACTGATACAGATTGGGATTGTGAAAATACTCTTTACAGATCCACATCAGGTGATGTTTTCTTTGTTGCCAATGGTTCTATTAGTGCTACAATAAGAGGAAGAGTTTGGTGACCTTATGTACATAGGAGTAAGAGTATGTGTTGTATACTTATACAGTTACATAGAATTTATGGATATAGGTTGGGAAAGATTATTTTTTTATTAATGTTTATAGACATTTTAAAATTAGTTGTGATAATGAAAGTGATATCGATCTCTTAAAAAATATCATCCATAACTCTAAATATTAATCCATTGAAGTTAAATATATTTTTATAAATTATAATGAGGCCTTATGTGAAATAAAACTCACATTTTATAGTACAAAATAGGAGCTTGAAGATATAGTTACGAATTTTATTCAACAATGGAGGTTTTTAGAAATAAGTCTAAAATTTTATTTTCATCATTCCTTACTCACTTGAGCTATTTTTTCATTGATACTAACTCATATAGACTTGTATTTTTTTCAATGGTTGTGAAAATTTACCACAAATCTATTAAAGTAATGGCTATTTTCATTTCCAAAATAGTATGATCTTTGGAGGGGTGAGTTCCCTTATTGTGGTGAAGAGCATATATTCACTAGGATGAAGTCTTTTACTATCAAAAAGGGAAGGATTTCACTAAAAATACTACTAGATATTTTAGTATGGTTTTATGATATTCATATTTTGACAAAGATATTATTTTGGAGGTTCCATACATAGTGGATGAGCCTTGGGGGGATGACCAATAAGGTATTTCTAGATTTGGTGGATCATTCTCCAGTTTTGAAATATATAAACATCATAAAAATGAATTAATTCAATCGAATATTGGCTTAGGGAAACTCAGAACCATGAGGGGATATTTTTCACATTATTTAAATAGTTAATTTAAACAATATATGAAGAAATTTTACATTGTATTATGATCCTTCTTCGAAGGTGTTGTTGATCCTACGAAAAAACTATTTATATTACCATCATTGTGATTATAGGATCCAAGTGTATAATTTCACTAGTGGTGATACAAAAGTTCTCTTTTGATATATTAAAATCACCAATAATTCATCTAAAACCTATTGCAATAGATCTATCTTCTAGTGACTTTTTTCATTATCACTACTAGTTTCATTGGGCTTGATGGATTCCTCTTGTAATTCTCGTTCATGAGAGGATGAGAGAATGGGGAAACCAAGAGGTAATTTTTTTTTTCATGAAATTATTCTCAATTCTATATAAAACATTCACAATATACATAAAAATATATTTATATAGTTGGGGTATAGGTTAAAATAACATTTACTTCCACAATTTACATTAAATAATATAATAAAACTAATATTACCCCATGACATAAAAAAATAATAAGATTATTATTTTATAGTGTTTGTTAACTAAGGAAATTATACATATTATTTCACTAGATTGTAAATTAATTATTTTCATTGAACATGATACTAGTCCCCACATATTCCTATAAATTTATTAAACAATCATATACATATTTAATTAAATAATTTACTCAAAAATATATATGTTATTCACAATCTTGTAAACCAATAATTATTAAATATTATATATATATATATATATATAATATATTCTTTTCATAGTTCATTGAATAATTATTAATATCATAATTATGATTGATAAATCATGAATTAAATTAATCTTCTTTTTTGAGTGTAATATTTATTCTATTATTTAAATTTATAATAAATTTAATCATGATTAAAATAAACTATTAGTATGTGACAATCTAGGATTCATCGATATTAGAATCTGGTGGGAATTCCTGGAGTCCAAGATTACTATATATTAATTGGTCAAGAAACCCAAGAGAATTAATTTAATGTATCAAAATAAAAAACCACCTATAAATGATTAATTTTTAAAATAAAGCATTTTTTCCTCCAAATCATATCAAATATGTTGCACTTCAATGTAATCAACCTATATGATTGATTCCTCTTTCATTGAAAATATGAAATTAACATGTTTTAAAAAAAATTAAATATAATTTAATGTAATGATTCCATTATAATCGAAGGATTGAGAAATAAACTTCCAATAGAAGGAAGTCCTTCTAAGAATTATCCATTTATAACTTGTAATTATTGCCACACCTAATTTACCTTACTTACTATGTAAATATAGAGTCATGGAATTGGTCGATAAATATAAGTGTGTGAGTCTTGCCTTACATTAATTATAATCTTAATGTCTATGGACCATTATACATTCTCATAAAGAGGAATATCCATTGAAAAAAACATGAATAATTCCAAAATGTGGGTCTATTCTCATAATCTCCCATCCTAGAAATTACCAAGTGTGAACTTCATGATATAAAGTAACATCCATGTATAATTACTTTCACTTGAATGTAAATATACTATGTTCCCCATCATAGAATGTTATTCGACTACAGAACTATGTTTTATAATATCATCATGGAATTATAATGTCAAAATCATGGTAGGAAACTACTATTCCATTTAAAATTTGATAGATACTCTATGAAATTATTACATGAAATTAAAAAATAATAATGAAAAATATATAATAAGATATTTTATTAATATTAATATATTTAAATATACATGTTATCAAAATTATAGATAGTTGGTTCAATATCACATACTCCATCAGAATCCAACATGAAATAGAGATCACTACCTATAATGAGACATTTGCGGTGTTGGCACCCTCACCATGAGGCAGATATTTTGGTATACCATATAGAAACATTCAAGGAAGATGGAATTTGATGAATGGCTTAGAGATCAGTTCTACTAAGACCCGGCATGCTACGTGCAGAAACACTATAGTTGGATGAGACCTAAAGACTGCTAATGAGTGACCCTGTGTGGATCAAATACTATGGTCCTGTGGGAATTGGATTCAGTGTGACCTGACAGGCCCAAGGTGGGGAGTAGATTTTGTGTGGCTCGGCAGATCCACGGTACTCGACATGAGGTGTACCTCAATATTGTCATAGATTAGTGGGAAATGGATTCTATGTGACCCGACATATCCACTATGGGGAGAAGATTCTGTGTGACCCAGCATACCCATGGTACTCCTTAGGCATGAGTACCACAACCATCTATAGGTTAGTGGGAAGTGTCTTCTTTGTGACCCAGAAGGCCCACTATACTTATTGGGGAGGAGTTCTCTAGAATCCCATGGTGTTCGACAATGTGACTAATGATCCTACTATCCTCTTCTAGAATATTTTTGGTGTGACCTGTCTTGCTTCATGATCATGCTTGGTGATCATGATATGTAGTTTAGTTTTGGATTGCTTTGTGGTATTTCCTTTGTTTCTTTGGGGTCCCTACTGAGTATTTTTTTACTGACCCTAGCACGGGCCTCTCCCACATGTGTTGTGTCTGGTGCAGATGACTGCCACCTTGATGGAGGAATCAGTGGACCAGGACTCAGTGGTTCCCAGTGTGACTCGGTAGATAGGACGTACTTCTATGACTTCCATCAGCTACTTTGTACTAACCCATTATGTGAGGTTATCAGCGAATGGCTATCTAGAGTTCGTTTTGTACTTTCCTATTTTGCAGTTAGTTTTTTGTTGGGTTGGAATTATAGCACATTTGATTTTTTAGTTGTACTTGTGCTCAATGGTTATTTATATTGGCATTATTTTTTAATTTTCCAACTTTGGAATGTGGTTGTGTGTGCATGCGTAAAGGTACACAGGAAAATGCCTCCCACTTAAAGGTGACGCCTTCAGTGCTAGTCCCAAACCCCAGGAATTTGGGAGGCAGGATTGGGGTATTTCATGGAACGGGCCCTGGGGGATGGTTCATGAAAAATATACTCTCATGAAAAGTATAATTTCATCCATTAATTAATTTACACTAAAATCTTCTCTTTTTTCTCCAAATGATTAGAAATCAAGATGATTTTTTATTCCTAGTGTACTAGAATAATATTATAATGGATAACATAATCCACCATAAAATGAAATTATATTCCCTATATATTTACTAAACACAAAATTATCAGCATAAAGTTACGTTAATACTGAAAATGAATAAACCATAATACACTAATCTCGAATGTTCTAAAAATAACCCCAATGGTCTAACATAGATCATTCAATAAATAAATAACCATATATCTCAAATAAAAACAATAACCTAATCATTAAATAATTATTTAACCATAAATTTTATCCCATACCATTCATCTTAATCGTTAAAAAACAAAAAGTTATTCTTTCAAAAATAACCTTAATGTGTATATATACATTTTCTTAATAAAAAATCTCCAAAAATATCATTAATCATATCAAATTAAATAAATATTTGATCATTTAACATGTTTCTAAATATTTTATTAATCATTATAAACATGAATCAGATATATCATCATGAGTTGTGTAAATAATTTTATAGAGTATACATAGAAATTTCATCCAAAGACTCTTTATGATTATCCAAAATTCAAACACATATTAATACTTATCAATTCCTCAATAATGTGTCTTCTAAAATATCACTTTATCCCCAAATCACTTCTATAGGTTATCAATACTATTCAATATATATTTTGAATTCGTAAATAAAAACTACAATAGAATAATCCTTTGTTATTTCAAGATTCTTATGTCAATAATATCTTTGTTAAACTACTTATACAACATAATTCTCAAATACAAATTCTTAGACACTCCAATACTTTCACTTTAATTATTTATATTTAATTGGTCCTTCTTTATTGTAGGACTTAACCCCTAGATTTGAAAATTTACTCTAATAATTCCAGCATTATACACAAATTAGATTTTAAACAACAAAGTGTTCCATAGGATGTTATTTTTTTTATGGAAACTTGCTACATTATACCCTATATATCCACACTTGAAACACCTTCATGTACCTTTATGATATTTCCCTTGGCGATGGTTTCCCAAATTTTGAAACACAATAAATTGAATCTTATTACCCTTTTCACCTTTATCAGATGAACTTAATTGAGATGTCATCCTCCTCTTCTTTTCTGAATTTGGATATTAAACTATATGCCAGTTTTTCATTGTAATATTTGATTGCTTGATTGGCATAATCACAATATGTCTTACTTGAGTTCTCATTATGTTATGAATCTCATTTGGGTAGTCATCATAATGAACATCATATTAGTTATTAACTATGGTATTTCTATTATATCCATTTACTAGAATTATTAGAAAATTAGGGTTGATTAATTTATTACTATTGAACACTTAATCAAGAAAAATTAAATTTAAAGGGATAACCTGTAAATGACATGCACCTCATTAACTTATGAATTTTTAAGTTTCAATATATGTTATTCATGTCCTATTTCCGAACATAGAATCTTATGGGAATTCATGTTCACATAATAATGATTTATAATGTGTTTATGGATGTAACAATGCATATCCACCCATGAGTTTCATACCAGGTGTTCAAGAATTCCCATTGTCATTCACCAGTTCAAGATCAATTCTATCTTAATGTAGTGTTTTTGAGTGCTACCCCTAAGTGATTATGTTCCAAAGACATATCAACTTGTAGTGTCTAGACAAGGATGAATTTTCTTAGATACCACATAATTCATAATTTAAAAAATGTTAGGGATGTTTTCTTATACTTATTTTTTTTGTAAGGCATTCACTAGAGTTTTATAATCCTAATTCCAAAAAAACTAAAAATTACTTTGAAATAAAATACTAAAAATTGTGACACTATTATACATTATTTCATGATTTTTTACAAAATAATACACTAATAAAATACATATGATCAAGTAGTCTAGTGTATTTGGGATTGTTGGAAATTACATAAAAACATAAAATGGAATATTCATCAAAATTATTGGAAACATAATTAACATTATCATATTATTCCATCATTCTTAAAAATACATGGGATAACATGAGGACATACATAATAAAAGGGTTAGCTCTAAAGGCCATTAACGAAATAAAAATTCATAACATTAAAATATATTACATGTTAGAAAAAATGAATTTATATGGGATATAAATGGAATTAGAATCATAAACATGAACAATACAACATTATTTTAACTTTGTAATATAATGGTAACACATAAAATGTGGCAACAACATTAAACAAAAAATTAAGTACATAGGTCATGGTTAACCACTAAGACATCATAAAATCATGTTCCTAGGATAAAATATTGTACACTAATTATAGGATCTCATTAGACTAAAACATTACCCAGTGTATTGGATCGCTACCTTGATGCACCCTTCATAATCATATGATGGACATTCATAAGTGTTCCTCATAGATCATATAAAAAAGATCATATTCAATCATATTTAGTCCCATGATAATGGAGTGTAGACTACATACATATAAATTGAAAATTATATAATTATAATTACATATAGGTGAAAACCCATGATGTAACGCCCCGACCCCAGCTACCCAGAGTCGGTGCATTACTTCGTAACATTGGCATGATCACAAATGATCAAGTCTCGAAAGACCGATTAGTTTAGTAGCCTTGGAAACACTAGATACATTCATAAGTCTTTTATTACATCATAAAGTAAAAAAAAACTACAATAACATGGTATTCATAGTCCACACTCATATACCTTTCTAACTATCCCTGCAGGTCATTCATAAAATACTTCTTCACATCCTGGAAAATATTAAAACATTGAAAGGGGTGAGCTCAGATGCTCAGTAAGGATAACAATATTGTGGAATCTTTCGAAAATAAACATTAACATTTAAGTCAATGTATAACTAAAACAAAAGCCTTTTTAAACTTTAACTCCAGCATAATATGGCAAAAATAAAATTAAATAATGCCATTTACTTACTCACATGGATATTCTACTAGTCTAATAATCACATGCAATATCTATAACCACTTTCATAATGATGGAATGCATAATGCCAGACTATCATAACCACGTAGCCAAGGCCTCGTGCCAAGACCACAAATAAGATTTTGTCAAGGCCTCGTGCAAAGACACTAGTTTGTCTCATGAGACCTACTGATGCATTGATGAGCTATCACGGGCTCTACCCATCACTTATTAAGTCCAATTCATTCCTCATATGAACAGGTTTAAACATATCATAAACCATAACATAAACGTATCACATAAAACATGCATAAAGTAAACATAACATTTCCACATTTCAATCACAAGATATCAATACAACACATTGATATAATAAAAACACTTTAAAAACCATTTTAAATACCAAAATAAAAGAAAAGTAAAACATGGTATTTATTTTTCTTTTAAAAAAAAGTTATGGCTTGTAGAGGAAGCCGAAACTCAAATAATGGTCACGACGGCAGAGAAGTCATTGTGTCCGCATATGTATGGAAATAAAAACATTCCTTTTTATCGTTTAGTAAAACACTTAGTATAAAAAATATTCCTTTTGAATAAACGTAAAAAGTCAAAGGGGTTTATACACCGTATAAAAGAAAGTTGTGTATAAAACCAAATATGCCTCAATGAAAGGAGATTGAGACGAAGTCCTTACAAAGATCATTTTTAAAATAAAATAGATATATTATGAGTATTTAATATAAGTACACATAAAGAAAGTAAAAATACAAGATAGGACATAATAATATCATGACATAATTTGAAAGTAGGAGATTAACCCAAAGATTGGAAATTGGGTTAAGAAATTCCCTTACCTCGTGTCCGAATTCACTCGACCGTTCTTTGATCTCCTGAATAATAAACTAGAGTTAATATATACCTTCTTAAGAACCCTTTTCAAGTTCATTATTCCTTTTATATCACTTATTGCCATGTTATGAACATTATGTAATTATTTAAGTTAAAAACGGTCATTTTGTCGATCTTTGGTACTTGAGTAAAAAATAAACTTCTTATAATTACAAGTTGTTCATGTGATGAAATATCCATTATATCCAGAATTATATTCATTATGTAGATATCATATATATCATATATATCCAGTATATACATTCATTTATAATATTACATAACATTTAGAGGTAATAAATGAAATGCACCGTTCATGGAGACGGTAAGCCGTACGTACGCATGAACGCTACTTTCATTTCTATTTTGCATTTAATGGAATTAAATCATAATAGTATAAAGGTGTATTATAATTCCAGTATAATATCATATATAATATCATTTACTCCATCCTTTATACATCCCACATATGGCATTAACGATTCAAATCACTTTGAGGGGGCGGTAGTCCGCACTTCCTAAAATGAAAATATCGCGTTTACCGATAATGGAAACAATAAAGGTATGCCATAAATGAAAAATACAGAACCTTAAGTAAAACATAAAAATATTTTATATCATATATATAAATATAGTGACATATTAATGGCCACCTTTGAAGGTGTTATATGAGTGTTGAACAATCATCGTTTCATGAGGCAGAAATTCTCCATCCACAGAAAAGTATGTTCTTTAACCATTAGATGTAGGTGTGTGTAAGTGTATATAGAATACTCATTATAAAAACATCCTAGTATATTGATAATACTGGTGTTCTTATAAAATAAATGAATAAAAATAGTCTAGGGGGTTGGAGAAGCAAATTAAAATAAAATAACATAAGAGAACACATTACCTTAAAATCGGGTAACTCTTTTTGATTTGAGCCAAAGGCTTACTTGGGAAGACTTCTGCCCAAAGTGAGGCTTCTAGGAGTAAGAGAGGGAATTTGGGAGAGTATTTGGGCAGAGGTTGGCCAAGTCAAAAGGCTTTGAAAGTGTGAGTAAGGTGGTAGTGGTGGGGGCCTTTTATAAGTGGAGAGGAGGGGCACTCTTGGAAAGTAATGAAATGTTACTTTATTATATAATGAGTTTCGGATTTTAAAGGTCCCACACATATATAATTAGAGGATAAGGTGATAAGGGTTCGAAATATACTCATCAAATATGTTTTTGACAAGTTTAAGCCTTGTATTTTCCATTATCTTTTCATTTTATTTAAATCGTTAATTAATGAGGTAATCACTGCATCATCATGGTGTCATAAATAATTTAATTTATTTAATGTCTAAAAATTATAAAAAAAATATCATGATATATTAAATCCTTATAGATTTATAATGAATATTTATAGTAAAAAATATGACTTGTATAACCCCATTTAAAAATTGTTTTAGTAAAACAACTTATGTTTGTGACATTTTTATTTTAACTTTAAATAAAAGTTATTTATGTCATTTTCCTACCAAATTGGCTCCATGGGGTCCCCAAGTTGACCCATGGATTTTCTTGGTCGGACATGACACATCCAATAGGGGTAGGACAAGTGTAAAGGTATTTTCATATTTTTATAATATCATTTTTACCCTAAATTTCACTAATTACCTTTAATCGCGATTAATTAAACTTAAAAGTTACTATTCACCAAAAAATTATTTTCATCCCATTGAACCATATTTTACTTAATAATGACAACCATGTATGTCGGATTTTTAAAAATAAAATCACAGAAGTGGTAATGTTTCATTTAAACGAAAAATCAGTTTTTTAACTACCACTTAGTGGTTTCACTATTCATCAAAAATTGATGTTTTTCAGAACAATGCCAAAATTTCACCCTAAGCTATAATTGATATTCCGAATCCAAAAATGATGTCTATTTTACAAAATTCCAAACATATAAGTTGCATTAATTAATTTTATAATTAATTCCCGCTGTCACAACAAATAGCGTGTTTTTAAGAAACAATATATATCAAAAGATTGACAATTGTTTATGTCCAATTTCAAAGTGAAATTAATTCTAATGACCACCATTGGATAAAATAGTAAAAATATATTCTAATTATACTTTAAAACCACTCAATAGTATAATTTATCACTATAAAATACTTTGATTAAAAAAGTTTTTTTTATGAATTTTTCACTATTCATAAAAATTGGAAGTTCTCAGAAAAATACCAAAAACTCAACATAGGCTAATTTAGATATTATGAATACAAAAATAAAGTCAATTTTTGAAATATAAAATTTCTATAATTTTAAAAAGTGGGTATTACTATTCATAACAAGTACTTTGATTAGTCACGGTGTGTTAGAACTCGAACTTGCATACAATGCAAGCTATTGCATTATTGAATGAGAAGTGTATCGTGGAAGCTCGGGGTGTTACATTCTCCCCTCCTTCAATAAATTTCATCCTCGCAATTTGAAATTTTTCTTTGAAAATAAAAGGTTGAAAATAGAAAATACCTTTGTGGAAAACCCACATCAGAAATAAGGTTAATAAAAATATAACATTAAAAGAAAGAAAGAGAAGTACAAAGTTCACCCGAGATAGCCCATATTAGGATTCTATGAAAATATGGATATGGAAGAAAAACAAACCATCAAGGTCTGATGGAGAGTTATAGAAAACTGGATTAGGAGAAAGTTAACCATAAGAAAATCAAAAACTTGTGATTGGTTAAACAATCATTGAATCCCCAGTTGGAAAAGTTAATCGGCAATGTTTTTGTTTTAAGTTACCTTTTATAAAGTTGAGGAATTTATTTAGGAGATTTACTAAGAACATAAGGGAATATACATACTTGTTATGTATACTTTCATTTGTTAATAAAGTTTTACCACAAACCCATCTTTTACTCCAAATGGTAACAGAACTCAAAAATATTCTATTTATCCTAATTGTATAAGGTTCTAAATATTACCACATACCATTTAGATTAGGAAAAATATTTTGTTACCAGGGACTTCCTGTAGGCTAGTGGTAGGTAATAAAGGCCTGTCGCACTATGGTTGTGGGTTCGATTCCTGCATCTTTGTCCGACGCGACGGGTTATGCCCCACCCTGCAGGTTGTCCTTTTCCTAAAACTATAGTATTATAATATTCCAAAAATAATCTTCAGAAATGTTTTAACCTTAAACAATACTATCCAAAGATCAACTTAATCCATTCCAACCTTTATAGTTATCCAAGATACCTCCGTCCAGACTTTCTCTAAAAGGTCTCCAAATTCCAAAATCAATTGTAACATCAGATTCCCCAAACAAAGTAAAATTTCTCTTATTGTCACATACTAAAAATATGATTACCTTCATCATATTAAATCCTTAATGAAAACAACATGTACTGCAGTATAATCCTTATATATATCACATTATTATTATAACCATAATCTAGTTCTTGAGTCCAAAAACACAAATACAATAATTATTCAACTTCATCTGTAGTAACAACATAAGCTTGGCCTTGATCCCTTGGCCTTTTTTGAGGTATGTTTTCCTGAAGATTAGGACATTCATTTGCATAATTCCCCATTTCCCTACAATTGTATCATTCAACATTGATAGCCTTTTTCTTTCCCTTGCAATCACGTGCCTGGTGACCTTTTTCTCCACATTTATAACAAACTCCCATTCCTTTTAGGAAAGTAACGGGGTGATTCTTCCCACAATTATCACATAATGGAAAATCCTTCTTTCCCTTTTTCCCTTTATCCGTCTCTTGCTCCACCGTTCTCTTCTTCTCTTTCTTTACTTTATTGTCATAAGACTTAGAGAATTCCTTTTCTGTCTTGATAGAACACGAGACTATATCTTCATATGTTGATAAAGATTGTGATACTAAATATCGACGGAGAAATGGTTTTAACCCATCAAAGAAATGATCAATCTTACTTCTTGGGTTACACATATAATCTGTAGCATGTCTCGCTAACCTTGTAAAGTTGGCCTCATACTTTGCGACATTCTCATACTCCTTTTGTCTCAGACTCAGAAATTGCCTTTCCATATCTGCTCGATGGTCACGAGGAAAATATTTTTATAAGAAAAGCTCTTTGAACTCCCTTCATTCCATATTCGATACTTCATCATCTTCCTTTGTGTTTTGAATCAGCGACCACCACTGATCGACATCTTCAGTGAGGCGGTAGACTGCCATGACAACCTTCTCCCTTTCACTACTCCCTAAGGCATGGAATATTTTATCTAAGGACTTTATCCATTGCTCAGCTACTAATGGATTTTTACCCCCATTAAATGTTGGTGTTTGTTGCCTCATGAAGCGGTCTAACATTGATCCTCCATGCTGCAGATCAGGGTGCTCCATACGAGTAAGGTTATTATTCATAACCTGAGTGAGTTGTCCTAGTATGGTAATAAGTTGATCAACACCAGTTGTATCTCTAGATCCACAATTATTATCTTGAGTAGGAGGGCAATCCCTACACGGAGTGTGTGCATTGATACAGTTTCCATTCCTTCCACTAGGCACCATTTCTAAACAATGGCATAAACTAGATTAGTTTATGAATCAAAATACATAATTCCATACTTGTAAGATACTTAACATAAATTGAACTATTTATGGATATAATCCATAAAAATGTTTTCTTTGAGGAAGTATTTACTCATAACCCTTCATAGTGGTTTGTAAAGAAAATGAGAATTATCCAAAGCATATCCCCCGGGAGTGTCGTAACCAAGAGTGCAGCAAGGCCCGTTGTCGTGCACTAGTTCCCATTCGAGTCTAGCTCAAAGCAGTATTTTTGGGTTTTACCCCTAGGTACATCTGTGCCAGAGTCGCCTCTACCTTCTCGTATCCAGACAAGGATGTATTGCTCAGAAAACACACAACATCTCTACAATACCAAAATTCTAGGAAGTTCTTCTATACTAATCCTCAAAGTCTATCTTCAGGCTATGTGCTCTAATTAGAGTTTATCTAAATCTAGCTTCCAAGGTTAGTACTAAACTACCTCTGATACCAACTGTAACGCCCCGACCCCAGCTACCCAGAGTCGGTGTATTACTTCGTAACATTGGCATGATCACAAATGATCAATTCTTGAAAGACCGATTAGTTTAGTAGCCTTGTAAACACTAGATACATTCATAAGTCTTTCATTACATAATAAAGTAAAAAAACTACAATAACATGGTCTTCATAGTCCACACTCATATCCCTTTCTGACTATCCCTGCAGGTCATTCATAAAATACTTCTTCACATCCTGGAAAATATTAAAACATTGAAAGGGGTAAGCTCAGATGCTCAGTAAGAATAACAATATTGCGGAAGCTTTCGAAAATAAACATTAACATTTAAGGCAATGTATAACTAAAACAAAAGCTTTTTTAAACTTTAACTCCAGCATAATATGGAAAAAATTAAATTAAATAATGCCATTTACTTACTCATATGGATATTCTACTAGTCGAATAATCACATGCGATATCTATAACCACTTTCATAATGATGGAATGCATAATGCCAGACTATCATAACCACGTAGCTAAGGCCTCGTGCCAAGACCACAAATAAAATTTTGTCAAGGCCTCATGCCAATACACTAGTTTGTCTCATGAGACCTACCGATGCATCGAGGAGCTATCGCGGGCTCCACCTGTCACTTATTAAGTCCAATGCATTCCTCATATGAAAAGGTTTAAACATATCATAAACCATAACATAAACGTATCACATAAAACATGCATAAAGGAAACATAAAATTTCCACATTTCAATCACAATATATCAATAAAACACATTGATATAATAAAAACAATTTAAAAACCATTTTCAATACCAAAATAAAAGAAAAGTAAAACATGGTATTTATTTTTCTTTAAAAAAAAGTTATGGCTTGTAGAGGAAGTCGAAACTAAAATAATGGTCACGGCAGCAGAGAAGTCATTGTCGCCGCATATGTACGGAAATAAAAACATTCCTTTTTATCATTTAGTAAAACACTTAGTATAAAAAATATTCCTTTTTAATAAACCTAAAAAGTCAAAGGGGTTTATACACCGTATAAAAGAAAGTTGTGTATAAAACCAAATATGCCTCAATGAAAAGAGATTGAGACGAAGTCCTTAAAAAGATCATTTTAAAATAAAATAGATATATTATGAGTATTTACTATATGTACACATAAAGTAAAAATACAAGATATGACATAATAATATCATGACATAATTTGAAAGTAGGAGATTAACCCAAAGATTGGAAATTGGGTTAAGAAATTCCCTTACCTCGTGTCCAAATTCACTCGACCATTCTTTGATCTCCTGAATAATAAACTAGAGTTAATCTATACCTTCTTTATAACCCTTTTCAAGTTCATTATTCCTTTTATATCACTTATTACCATGTTATGAACATTATTTAATTATTTAAGTTAATAACGGTCATTTTGTCGATCTTTGGTACTTGAGTCAAAAATAAACTTCTTATAATTACAAGTTGTTCATGTGGTGAAATATCCATTATATCCAGAATTATATTCATTATTTAGATATCATATATATCATATATATCCATTATATACATTAATTTATAATATTACATAACATTTAGAGGTAAGAAATGAAATGCACCGTTCATGGAGACGGTAATCCGTACGTACGCATGAACGCTACTTTCATTTCTATTTCACATTTAATGGAATGAAATAATAATAGTATAAAGGTGTATTATAATTACAGTATAATATCATATATAATATCATTTACTCCATCCTCTATACATCCCACATATGGCATTAACGATTCAAATCACTTTGAGGGGGCGGTAGTCCGCACTTCCTAAAATGAAAATATCGCGTTTACCGATAATGGAAACAATAAAGGTATGCCATAAATGAAAAATACAGAACCTTAAGTAAAACATAAACATATTTTATATCATATATATAAATAGAGTGACATCTTAATGGCCACCTTTGAAGGTGTTATATGAGTGTTGAACAATCATCGTTTCGTGAGGCAGAAATTCTCCATCCACAGAAACAGTATGTTCTTTAACCATTAGATGTAGGTGTGTGTAAGTGTAGCTAGAATAATAATTATAAAAACATCCTAGTATATTGAGGATATTGGTTTTCTTACAAAATAAATGAATAAAAATATTTTAGGGGGTTGGAGAAGCAAATTAAAACAAAATAACATAAGAGAACACATTACCTTAAAATTGGGTAACTCTTTTTGATTTGAGCCAAAGGCTTCCTTGGGAAGACTTCTGCCCAAAGTGAGGCTTCTAGGAGTAAGGGAGGGAAGTTGGGAGATTATTTGGGCAGAGGTTGGCTGAGCCAAAAGGCTTTGAAAGTGTGAGTAAGGTGGTAGTGGTGGGGGTCTTTTATAAGTGGAGAGGAGGGGCACTCTTGGAAAGTAATGAAATGTTACTTTATTATATAATGAGTTTCAGATTTTAAAGCTCCCAAACTTATATAATTCGAGGCTAAGGTGATAAGGGTTTGAAATATACTCATCCAATAGGTTTTTGACAAGTGTAAGCCTTGTATTTTCCCTTATCTTTTCACTTTATTTAAATCGTTAATTAATGAGGTAATAGATGCATCATCATGGTGTCATAAATAATTTAATTTATTTAATGTCTAAAAATTATAAAAAAAATATCATGATGTAGGAAATCCTTATAGATTTATAATGAATATTTATAGTAAAAAATATGACTTGTATAACCCCATTTAAAAATTGTTTTAGTAAAATAACTTGTGTTTGTGACATTTTTTTTAACTTTAAATAAAAGTTATTTATGTCATTTTCCTACCAAAGTGGCTCCATGGGGTCCCCAAGTTGACCCATGGATTGTCTTGGTCAGCCATGACACATCCAATAGGGGTAGGACAAGTTTAAAGGTATTTTCGTATTTTTATAATATCATTTTTACCTTAAATTTCACTAATTACCTTTAATCGCGATTAATTAAACTTAAAAGTTACTATTCACCAAAAAATTATTTTCATCCCATTGAACCACATTTTACTTCCTAATGACGACCATGTATGTCGGATTTTTGAAAATTAAATCACAGAAGTGGTAATGTTTCATTTAAACGAAAAATCAGTTTTTTAACTACCACTTAGTGGTTTCACTATTCATCAAAAAATTGACGTTTTTCAGAACAATGCCAAAATTTCACCCTAAGCTATAATTGATATTCCGACTCCAAAAATGATGTCTATTTTACAAAATTCCAAACATATAAATTTCATTAATTAATTTTATAATTAATTCCCGCTGTCACAACAAATAGCGTGTTTTTAATAAACAATATATATCAAAAGATTGACAATTGTTTATGTCCAATTTCAAAGTGAAATTAATTCTAATGACCACCATTGGATAAAATAGTAAAAATATATTCTAATTATACTTTAAAAACACTGAATAGTATAATTTATCACTACAAAATACTTTGATTAAAAAATTTGTTTTTAAGTATTTTTCACTATTCATAAAAATTGGAAGTTCTCAGAAAAATACCAAAACTTCAACATAGGCTAATTTCGATATTATGAATACAAAAATGAAGTCCATTTTTGAAATATAAAATTTCTTTAATTTTAAAAAGTGGGTATTACTATTCATAACGGCTACTTTGATTAGTCGCGGTGTGTTAGAACTCGAACTTGCGTACAATGCAAGCTATTGCATTATTGAGTGAGAAGCGTATCCTGGAACCTCAGGGTGTTACACATGATATGAAATGGTTATGGGTATTCAATACATGTTAGTTTGACATGGAAAAGCATAGTGAAATTTTGGAAGCATAACGAGGTGAAAAAATGATCATGGGAGGGATTGATGGGAGTGAAAGGGGTATCCCATAATATATAAATCATATGTTTAGTAAGGGGTATATAGGTGAAAATATCCTAAAATTATGAATTAGAGATTATAGGAATACGATAATTAACATTCTTGGATAAAGAGGAGATTGAGAGGCTTTTGGCATAGTAACAACTTAAGTAAATGAAATAATAAGAGGGGATAAATGATCTCTCATTGTTATGAAATAAATAGTATATTAGAGGGGTAATTATAAGGTATTGAAAACAAAATATTCATATTAAATTGGGATTAAAATAATTAAGGATTTAATTGAAAAAAAGAGGTAGAGTTTCGTCATTTTTTGTAAAGAGAATCGATGGAAAATTTTAGCAGAAAAATGGGTGTACATAAATTTTCATGGGATAGATTAACAAGAGTGAAGGGGTAATATAATGAAATTAAAAAAATAGTAATAGGTATGTAAGAAAACATAACCAACAAGAAATGTTTTAAATTAGGTGGCGTAATATAAAATAGGTTATTGAATAAAAATAATAGAGGGGAATCCCTTACTAAATTTCGGGACAATAATAGATTAGGAAAATGATATTATGAGTGTGAATAAATTATATATTATTTTTTATAAAGAAATTATATAGTATAGGGATATTTATCATATAATTGAAACATAAAAACTTGCGATTAAAATGGATAATTACAAATATGGTTCTTGAATTGAAAATAATAGATGAAAATATCCTATGACATTTTTTCATGGTAACAGCTTAAGTAAATGTCAAAATGAGAGGGGATAAATGGTATATCATTCAAAGAATATGAATTGGGAAGTAATAGGAAAATTTTAAATTCATGAAGTCATAACCAATTTGGAATGAAAATAATAAATACAAATATGTTTTAAGAATGGAAAAAAAGATATATCCTTCATTTTTGTTATGGTAAAGCATATAACAGTTTTGGCCGCATAACGAGTGTATAAAAAGGTTCATGGGATAGATTAATGAGAGTGAAAGGGGTCTATCATGACATGTAAATAAAAAAGGGTAGTACAATTGATTTATGAAAACATTAAAAAACAAGAAAAAATAGATTTTAAGAAGTATAATATAAAAGAAGTACTAGAATAAAAAAAGAGGGAGATCTCTTACATTGAGTGGGAGATTTAAAAATATTGGAAGGAGATTTCTGAGGGATTTTGGGAACCATGGGATGAATCTAGATATCTTAGGTAAGAGTAAGGGTATGTTAAATGGTTTTGATTTAAGAGTAATGGTAGAATGGGTGGGATTATATAGGCTAATAAAAGGGAGTTCTTTAGTATTTCCCCAACATAGGTTTTTGACTCTGTAAAATAAAATAACAAACCCCGAAAACATAAAAATGGTTTCCTCACACGGGGTTTACCAAAGATGATTAGTATTAATTATTTTATAATCAAATTGATGGAAATATTTAAAATATTACCTCTGTTGATGTGAAAGTGGGTCGTGTTCATAAAGAAATGATTTTAAAACCATAAAATATCATATTTGTTCTGGAGGATCCATAATATCTTTATAAAATTAACCAAATAAAATATAATAAAATTATTATAAATTTAAAACATTTATTGGGTAATTTATACAATTTATTGAATTTATTACAACACTTTTGGGTCAGTATGAAGTGATAACACTAACCGTATATTTATACCATATTAAACTTTTTCTCGAAAGTTTTAAGTCTCAAAAAATAATGAAACAACCAGCACTAGATAATCATGATGTTCTAAATCCTAAAATAATATTTATGTTATCAAAATATTTTTTTAATTTTAACTTTTAAAATAGAATCAATAATTATTGTGAACTTTCAGTTTTTTACAACAAAAATGCTCTAACCCTTATAAAAAATTATATTTTAACATCATAAAATTATATTATAATTTTTATATAATATATAATATTTAATAAAAATATTAAAATATAATTTATTTAAAAAATAATAATTAATGAAATATTTCTTTTGATTAAAATAATAAATTACCAAAACAAGAATTTTTGTTTTAATTACTTAATAATATAATTTGTATCAAAATAATTATTTAATTATTTATAATTTATTAAAAAATATAATAATTAATATATATATATATTTGAGTATATGAATATCAATATTATTAGGGCGACTTTTTTTTCTAGCTCTTTTTAAATTATTAACTTTAACCTTTTTCCAAAATTATCCTATTTTACTTTTACAACGATAATAAATATTTACTACGTTTACTATTTATAAAATCAAAAAAATTAAGTTTCCCTTTTTAACTAATATTAATTTTTAACATTAAAAATATGGAATAAATTTTATAAATATAAACTCACAGAGGTTGAATAATTTAATTTAAATAAAATGTGAAAGCTTGATAAAAATCAATTTTCCGAAAAAATGTAGTTTTTTAAGGAATGAGTAATTTTACTTGAACAAAAAAACAAGAAAAATTCATTATAAGAATTTAAATTAATAAGTATAGATTTAAGAAATATATATATAATTTAAAAAATAATCCCTAGAAGGTATTTTTAATTATTTACATGTGAGAATCATTATGTGTTTTAATACAGGTTTTAGAATATTGTGTTAATAAGACTAAAAATAAAATTATTCAAAACAAATATTATAATGATGATATAAATGTAATTAATTGGATTAAATATAACTCAAGAATAATTATTTTAAATTTAAATAAAATTAAAATAATAATAGGTATTTTATATTACTTAATTTATCAAAATAAATTCCAATTTTACCTAAAAGAAGTATTTTTCACTATTTATAAAAAAATACATATTTTTTAAAGAATCCCACAAATTACACAAAAGTTTAATCATGATTATATGATTTAAAAATTGAAGATAATATTATAAAATAAAATCTAAATTATATATAAATTATTATAATATTTTTTCACCAAAATAATTTTTTAAGAAAACAAATTTTTGAGAAATGACATGACATTACAAAAAATTGATTTATTATTACTAATAATTTTAAAATATATTAATTATTTTTTAGATATATATATGTTTCATAAATTATTTAATCCAATTAATTTAATAAAATGTAATGGCTATGTTAAATTGGGAATATAATCATTTATTGTTTGGGTTTTGTGTTGCGTATCACATATATTATCGAACATAGTTTAATCTTTAAAAAACATTGGGTGATACAAAACCATGAAGGATAAATCATTATTTTTATTTTGGAAAATAAAATCCATTATAATTTTTAGTAAAATATTTTGAGGAAAATATTTATCGAAACATATTTTTCTGAATTATTTCCACTCTATTTCTTCAATCTCTTCATCGAGAAATTTATTTTTGATCTGTTTCAACCATTATTCAGGTACTCACTCGATAAAATAAACATCCAACACATCCTTATTTTTTCCAGTGCATTTAAGGTTAGAGAATATATTTTTAATATATTTGATCCATTATTCCATGATTTAGTGATCATAAAATCCACTAAAAGTTGGAGGAAATTTTACATAAATGTCACACTTGAAATTGTCTAATTTTTAATTGGATATTTTTTGTTCGTTGAATTATTTTAATATTCAAAAAATATATTTAATTGAGAATGTTCTGTTATGATTTTCTTCAATCCTATTCCCATTGGGCTAGGATTCTCATTTGGGAAGTCATGAAATTCCCAATCACATTAGTTATTGATTTTGTTCCCCCTAATACCAGCCATCGACAGAAATAAATTTGAAAATTAGGGATGATAAATATCAAACTATTAGACACATAAAAATGGGACTATGAAGATTTATGAGGTAACACCTAGATAATATATTCCTTTCTCTATTAATTTTATGGATTAAAATGATTTTATCCATGGTATATTACCTAACATAAAATGTTATGGTCATTTTTTCCCTTCACAATAGTTCGTATAGAGAATGTGAATTTTAAAAATAATATCCAATGGTATATGGAAACCTGGTGTGAATTATGTCCTCTTTATCATTCATTACATGATGACCAGGTTATTACCCATTGATCCCTCTTTCATGGTTATTAACCCTAGGGGAAACTATATCAGTGTCACTTTCTATTGTAGTATAAAAACCAATATTTGTTTTTGGAAACATCATACTATATAATTTACCATAATATAAATATTTATTACTATGTTTATACTTTTCCATATGAGATTCAATACTTTTTTTATAAAATTAATCCAAAAACAATACATTTCTATGATGGAAACTATGAAAACAAATATCATTTATAAACAATAATTCATGATTTAATATATAAATACATACATAATGCAATACCAAATGATCAAAAAATGAGTAATTTATTTGTGTAACTGGATACATAATATAATAAAATTAAGCAGGGATAGAACCAAATTATTTATATCCCCTTAACTTGATCATTAAATTCCATCACTTTTCAAAAAATGAATGGTATACTCTAGGGATGTGCATAAGAAAAGCGGTGAGATATAAATCCAATTAAGGGAATAATAAAATCATAACATGATGAATGTAATACAAGTTATCCAAGAGGAATATCAAGGCTACATTAAAAAAATGATAATCATACAAATGAATATTGATATTTTTAAAAAAATAATGTGAACATTGATATATGATATATAATGATAATATCAAGGTAACATAGGAATTAGTAAATAACATGAAACATGAAACAATAAACATAAGACTTTGGTAACCACAAATACATCATAAAATATTGTGCCTATAATAACCTCTTATGCACCATACATGGTATATGATGAGATAAAAGCATTACCCAATGCATTGGAGGGCTATATAATTTTGGTCCCTCCCATCACATTCATATTATTAAAATGAATTTGTGTGCCACATAGACCATACAAAATAAAAGTTCCATTAAAAAATATTTAATCCCATGGTTCAAAAGTGTAGTATATATACCTGGAATTTCCATGTCATTAAAATATAGGTATATCAATGAGAATAACCTTGAGTAGAAATGGATATGGGTATACAAAACACAAATGTTTGGCATGGAAAATCGTGGGATAATTTTAGCAGTATAATGGGTGTATATAATGGTTTATAGATGGGTTTAATGATAGTAAAATATGGTATATCATTACATCAAAATCATAATGAATGTAAAATAATGTGGAAAAAATATTTTCCAACATGAAAAATTGGAAATATAATTGCATACCATAATGACTGTTCTTTAATATAGAATTGGAAGATAAACCCCTTACCTTGAGGTTTCACTTCTAAAAGCATGGGAGAATATTGTTAAGAGCTTGGGAATTCCTTTAGTGGGATCTATAGAGGGAGAAAGAAGTTAACTACATGATCAACTGGTTTTGAGATAATATTATTGGGAGGATGTGTGGGTATTCATTTTAAATGATGGTGTGGTTTGATATTAATTTCTAAACATAGGTTTTTAACTCTATATGTTAAGATAATAAAAACCACAATACCTTACATGGATTTTTACAATGGTGTAAGATCCAAAAATTTTCAAGAGATGTCCCTCGATTATTTTAAGGTACTCATTTTTCATTATTTGTGTACTTTTTATTTGGGTTTTCTGTTGTGGTGTGTTTAAATGAAAATTGAAAAATTTTAAAAGAAGAGGGAAAGATAACAGTTGGTGCACCATTTTCCCCAACCATGCACCATGGCCTAGAAAATTGTGCAACCTTATACAGAGTGGATTTTCGTATCTAGGGAATTATTTTTTCAAACTGTACAACCTTTTTGGAGAAGCTCTAAACCCCCTTGAATAGGTTCATAGTCAAGGCACATACTTTGGAAAACCATGTGCCCCAGCCTAGGAAAACATTCATGTAAAGACCCGTAAAATTCAAGGGAAATTTTTTCTTAATTTTCTTTGGGATTTTACAAGAATGCAGTTTCTGACAACACCTGATTCTGAGGCCTGGTGTGCCCGAAATCAATTTCTGAATTTTACCTCAGGTACGTTCAGTGAACGAACGAGCGGGTTTTTCTATCTTTTTAACTGGTGCTCGGAATTGAAATCCGAGGGCACCGATGAACTCGCAGCGCCGATATTTTCTTTAGAGGAATTTTACCGTAGTTATGTTTTCTTGGGAGAAGAAGTTTAATTTTGGGGTTTAAGAAAGAAATAAATAAAATTATGGACAATTTTATTTTGTTATTCAAGAAAGTTAAAATATACCATGGGAAGTTGTTGGTGGGGTCCACAACCACCCAACTTCCCATGTGTGAATATGTGGGAGGTGGGGCCCACACCCACCTAACCTTCCATGGGAGAGTTTAGTGTGGTGGGGCCCACACGAGACCAAAACCCCTTGAACTTCTTATAACTCCCTTAAACTCCCTAGAACTTAATGTGCCAACTCCTCTTTAATCTCATCCTCCTTTAAGTTTATATAACTCTTCACCTTTTCCTTCCACCTTTAATTCATCCCAACATGCCTTAATTAATGAGATGAGCCTCTTCATTTAATTAATTATGTGGTTGGGTTTGAATTTTAAAAATTCTTGAGGTGTGAATAAAAATAATATCATGGGATATTATTTGGGAGCTTTTGGTGTGTGAGAAAACCTTAACAACGTTCTGGAGTTTTTGGGAGAACTTTAGTGTGAAGAAGAAGAGAACTTCCCTCCAACGAAGAACGACACATCTTCAACGAATAACGGTTCTTCTTTGACGAAGAACACTTTCCCTTCAACATAGAATGTTCTCGATGAAGAACGCCTCCGACGGAGAACATCGCCATCGACAACGGTTTTTCCTCCGACGACAACGGAAACGACACCGATCTTCTGCGGCGACCGAACACCACGACGCTTGCCTCTTTCCGCGGCTCGACGACATGCGATGTCTTTTCGAGGTAGGGGAATTTATTTGGTGTTCTCTTATCTTTTGAGAAAAGAACGACGAGCATGAACCAACCATTTCCAAGTTGATCTGCGGATCGTTCGTTCATGCGGGTTGATGTTGAAGATTATTGTTTTTGCTGTGAAATATTTCTTTTCCGTACGTCGACTTCTAATTGATGGCCTCTTGCTATCATTATAACAGGAGGAGGTCAGACCGCACAAACACAGCCGACCCTCCTCCCCTTTGTTTTTTGAATTTTTGCGGCACGTGAAAGGCGGCGCGGTGCCGTTGCACCACGCGTAAATTATGAGGAAGGGCTAAGAAGCACGGCGTCGTCGCGCCGTGCCGATAAAGTTGAACAAGCCACGGCGCCGTCGCGCCATGCCGTAAAACCACGAAGAGGCCGCAGTTTTATTATTTTTTCATTGAGCACAGATTGATGGGCGATGACAAACGAGGCCGCTAGGTAATTTTGAGGCCTCCGCAGTGAAGGTCGGGTCCCGGGAGGGCCTTTGGCGAAGACGGCGTGAATTTCCGACCACCGGAACTCATCCGGTGGTCCGCTGAGCAACCCGCCGGCGCGCCGCCGCGGCTGAAGCCGCGGTGGCGGGCCGGCCGTCTCGCTATCGTGTGGGACTGACGAAGGATGGGATACGGCTGGCTTCTGCGTCCGCTGGCAAGGGCGGCCCCACGCGGGGCCGTGGTTCCCTCACGCGGGGGCAGCACGCCCCCTGCTCCGCTCGACCGTAACAGGCCGAGCCGCCTGGCGACCGGGCCGGGTCGCGCCCAGGCTGGGCCGGGCCACCCAGGCCGGGTCGGAACCGGACCCGGGTCGGGTCGACCCGAGGGGGGGGGGGGGGGTTGGGCCGGGTCGGTCCGGGCCCAAACCCACCGTTTTCGGACCTCTTCGGTTTTTTGCCAATATCTTGGGCTACGAACCTCCGATCGACGCACCGTCAGTTGTGATGCGACCCTTGGATCGAGACGGTCATTTCGTTATATCGCACTCAAGGTTTTAGAATACTTTGGGTTCGTCCGGGTTGGTTCGTACACGAAACTAACCGGGCCCTCGGAGCGGAAACCCTTATAACATGAGATCTGGACGTCTGATTGACGTGCCATCGACTTTTATGGATTCCTCTAAGTGAGACGGATCTTTTGGCTTACTCCGCATGAGGTTTGGATGCCGTTGGAGTGCGGTCGGGTTGGTTCGCTCACGAAACCAACCGGGCCCCTGGAACGAAAAAGCCAATAACTCACAGACCGAGCGTCAGATTGATGTGCCGTCTGTCTCGTTGATTTCCTCTTGATGAGACAGAACTTTTGGCATACTTCGCTTGAGTTATGGATGAAGTTGGATAGTGGCCGGGTTGGATTACACCCGAAATCCAACCGGGCCCCTGGAACGGAAAAGCTGATATCTTTCAGACCGGACGTCCGTTTGACGAACCGTCAGCGGCGTTGGTGATCACATGGAGAACCGGTCCCTATGAGTATACCCGATGAGATTTCGGGGTACAGTTGAGATACGGCCGTGTTGGTTCGCACATGAAACCAACCGGGCCCTAGGGACGGAAAGACTAGTAACTCACAGACCGGGCGTCCGATTGACGCGCCGTCTGTTGTGTTGAGACCCCTATGACGAGGTGGTTCTTTGAGATACTTCTTAGTGTGACTTTGAGGTACTTGGAGTATCTACTAGTAGCTCGTGGAGTGGACCCTCCTGGAGATGAGCGTACAGAGTACGGAGACCATGTAGCTGGCTATGACCTGATGATTTCTTGTCCGATTCGATTTGGAGTGACTATCATAGCCCAGTGGGGAGAACTACTGTGTGAGGTGGCAGACCCATGGTGGAGGAGCACTACTGTGTGAGGTGGCAGACCCGCAGTACTCGACAGGAGGAGTACCTCTGTAGGCTATGAGGGGGAGCACTACTATGTGAGGTGGCATACCCATGGCGGAGGAGAACTACTGTGTGAGGTGTCAGACCCGCGGTACTCGACAGGAGGAGTACCTCAGCAGTCATATGTTGGTGAGCTGTACTCGGAGACATGACAGGATCACTGTACTCCCAGAGACGGAGCTCTTCAGCAGTTATGGTTTCGATAATGAAAATCCTAGTTTGAGCTGAGTCTTTGACCTTTGTGTTTCCCTCATGATTGAGATGGGTCACTTGATAACTTAGGTATATGTATGGGCATATACCTGGGTAGTGGTTATCCGTTGATTTCATAATCTTTGTGTTTCCTCATGATTGAGATGGGTTACTTGATAACTTGGGTATATGTATGGGAATATACCTAGGTAGAGGTTATCTGTTGAGATCTTCTTTGTGGTTATCCTTGTTGGATTTAGTGAGACCTTGAGGGTCTCGGGGTCACTACTGAGTATCGTTATACTCACCCCTGCACGGGCTATGCCCGCACCTCGTTGTGTTGGTTGCAGACGACGGGCAGCGCAGACAGAGGCCGAGTGTTCGAGGACTGGACGGTACCCAGAGGAGGACCTCACGATGAGACAGTATCTAGTGGTGGACTTTACGACGAGACGACACTCGGTGGAGGTTGATGGGAGAAAGCGTTGTGGAGGCTATCTGTACCTACCCTTCAGGTAGGATCCGTGGTGGATGATCCAGGAGCTGCGTTAACTGTACCTACCCTTCAGGTAGGATCCTTGGTGGACAATACAGGAGATTCTTATCACCTTCTGACTGTTTTGTCTTTTACCTTGTACTTTACAGTTGGGTTTGTATTTCCGGCCCCTTTACTTTCAGCACTACCTTTGTTTTCAGTTTTACTTAGTGTTTGCTTCCACTTGTACTCTGATTGGTGTTTGTTTAATTTTATAAAGGAAA
The DNA here is from genome assembly GCA_963277665.1 of Viscum album. Taxonomy (NCBI): domain Eukaryota; kingdom Viridiplantae; phylum Streptophyta; class Magnoliopsida; order Santalales; family Viscaceae; genus Viscum; species Viscum album. The sequence goes on along the minus strand of OY728119.1, from coordinate 168,856,134 downwards.
TGCCTTCCTAGTTATCGAGATATACGCCTTTGGTGCTAGTCGCCAGCCCCTGGCCTTTGGAAGGCGGGCTTGGGGTAGTTACGACACGGGCCCCGGGGGACGGGTCATGACAAATTGGTATCAAAGGAGTTCAGTTCTACCGCAGAACTCAGGACTCTGATTTTTTTTTCTTTTCTGTGAAGCAATAGTGTTAAGGCTACCGAGTGTGGTCTTTATTTCAGGGAGTCCAGTGTTGGTGTGGCGGCCGACGTATCCGTACACCAGGACCCTAACTACTGATTTCTGACTTTGTGCACAAAAACACTGATTGTGTGCGTGTTTCCAAATGTTTTAAAGTCATCTCAAACCAGGTCATCTCACTAGGTATAAGACGTTGACTGTGTCTCATCTGTTCAGGATGTCTCCATACAGACAGTCAGTTGGAGTTCCGAGAGAGTACTCGATGGCGGCCCACCGAGCGACGAGGCTCTGGTGCGGGACCCTTTTTACTATGTTGGCACCCTCGGGTGGTGTACCAGCAGCACCACCACCTATTGGGTAGTAGATTCCAGCAGTTATACTAGCGAACTGTGCATGCTGGCAGAGCGCGTTGCACAAGTTCCAGCAGTAGAGGCCTCCGAGGTTACGAGGTGAGGCATATTCCCAAACAGGAGAGGACTGGCTGGAGGCAATTGCTAGAGTTTTCCGTCTAGATGAGACATCAGTAGGGTGGATGGTGGACTTGGCCACTAGTGTTTTCCAGTAAGTGACCATGAGGATGGTCCACATAGTAATGAGGCTTCAGTACGTGGACCGATGCCTGAGATAGTGCCTTAGGGTAGTGTGTCAGCTATACATCACTACCTGTTGGTCAGCAGTTACAACCGGCGGTACCGGTAGGTGACACATGTAAGCTTACTGCCTTACACGCGTTCTAACATCAGATACCCTCAAGTTCTGAGGTGAACCTGATTCACAGGCGGCTGAGGACTGGCTTGAGGAGGTGGCTGAGAGTTTTCTAGAGCTTATACAACTTCGGCAGGACGACGTGTCGGTATCTATGAATTCATCGAGGCGTACCGAACATTCCGGGTACTTGATGAATACGATTAGAGCCATCAATTTTTCTTCTATGCATTCCTACTCACGTTAGGGTGCTAGAGAGAACCTTGAGGTTGAAGGTTCTTTGGCTGATCGGTTTAAACCAGTGAATGTTAACAGTGGGAAGATGCGAACTGGCTTCATTCTCAGAGACTTGGACGTGTAAAATGTTTCAAGAAGAAGAAGTGTCAAGGAAATATGATTCTGCAGAGCAGTAGACGTGGAGGCAGAGCTAGGAGAGCAGCATGGGGTGGTGTACATTTCAACATGTTACAACCCCCCTCCTTTGTTGTCCCCTCCAGGCTCATGGAGCTGGAGGGAAGGGGAAGAGAGTAGCTACATGCGGTCAAGGAGTGCGACCAAAAGGGCTCTAAGGATGATTCTAAGTGCAGACTTTGTCTTTTACTAGCTTCCGTAGCCATATACATCGATACGAATCATCCCTTCCTTCCATGAATCTAGTCCCAGACTTAGAGTTTCCGGTTAAGCCGTTGAATTGACCCTCATGTCTGGAGATACCTTTGGGAGGAGACTCGATAGTCACACTTATGCCGACGGTGTGATCTGACCCTTGAGGCAAGAGTCTCGGTTGGGACCTCTTGGTGACAGCGTTGAGGCCTTATGCCGTTAGTTTGAGTATGGATTGGGCAATCACTGTTCATACTCAAATTGATGATATTAGGCAAAAGTCGGGATGGGTTTTCCTTGGTTGGCGAAAAGGAAACCCCAGGTAGCACATGCTAAACTCGTACATGGGAGGGTGTAGCCGATCATTCTTGGGTCGGCAAACCATACCCTCATGGCAGCAGGAGTTAGAGTTTCAGTTCTAATCAGGAAAGGGAGACCTCTAGAGTTCAAGGATGGAGACCACGTTCTTATAGGAGTCTCACCTCTATGAGGTTTATAGAGATGTAGCCGAGGCGGCGAGATACCTCCGAGGTTCAATGGACCTTTCTAGGTCCCCAGCAGGGTAGGCGAGGTGGTTTACCGCTTCACCTTTCCACCTCAGTTGCACCGGGTGCGTGAAATATTCCACGTACCTCGGCTAAGGAGATACGTGCATGATCCTTCACACATCATCGGCCTCAGGGAGTTAGACGTCGATGACAGGGCGACATGCACGGAGGTTCCAGAGGAAATTGAGGATTGACAGGAGTGGATCCTACGAAGATGGTCAATTCCTTGGGTGTGATTTCTTTGGCAGTACGGGAACCTCCAGGTGAGCACATGGGAGCGGAAGGCTCTGGTGCGTTCTCAGTACCACTTTTTTTTCCTAGTTTGTGTTATAGCTTTACGGGGACGTAAAGCCCTGAGGTGGGAATAATGTAAAGACCCATAAAATTCAAGGGAAATTTTTTCTTAATTTTCTTTGGGATTTTACAAGAACGCAGTTTCTGACGGCACCTGATTCCGAGGCCCGGTGTGCCCGGAATCAATTTCCGAAGTTTGCCTCGGGTACGTTCAGTGAACAAACAAGCAGGTTTTTCTATCCTTTTAACCAGTGCTCGGAATTGAAATCCGAGGGCACCGATGAACTCGCAGCGCCGGTATTTTATTTAGAGGAATTTTACCATAGGTGCGTTTGCTTGGGAGAAAAAGTTTAATTTTGGGGTTTAAGGAAGAAATAAATAAAATTGTGAACAATTTTATTTTGTTATTCAAGGAAGTTAAAATCTACCATGGGAAGTTGTTGGTGGGGTCCATAACCACCCAAATTCCCATGTGTGAATATGTGGGAGGTGGGGCGCACACCCAACTAACCTCCCATGGGAGAGTTTAGTGTGGTGGGGCCCACACGAGACCAAAACCCCGTGAACTTCTTATAACTCCCTTAAACTCCCTTGCACTTAATGTGCCAACTCCTCTTTAATCTAATCCTCCTTTAAGTTTGTATAACTCTTCACCTTTTACTTCCACCTTTAATTCATCCCAACATGCCTTAATTAATGAGATGAGACTCTTCATTTAATTAATTATGTGGTTGGGTTTGAATTTTAAAAATTCATGAGGTGTGAATAAAAATAATATCATGGGATATTATTTTGGAGCTTTTGGTGTGTGAGAAAACCTTAACAACATTCTGAAGTTTTTGGGAGAACTTTAGTGTGAAGAAGAAGAGAACTTCCCTCCGACGAAGAACGAAGCATCTTCAACGAATAACGGTTCTTCTTCGACGAAGAACACTTTCCCTTCAACATAGAACGTTCTCGACGAAGAATGCCTCCGATGGAGAACGTCGCCATCGACGACGGTTTTTCCTCCAACGACAACAGAATCGACAACGATCTTCCACGACGACCGAACACCGCGACGCTTGCCTCTTTTCGCGGCTCGATGACATGCGATGTCTTTTCGAGGTAGGGGAATTTATTTGGTATTCTCTTATCTTTTGAGAAAAGAACGATGAGCGCGGACCAACCATTTCAAAGTTGATCTGCGGATCCTTCGTTCATGCGGGTTGATGTTGAGGATTATTTTTTTTGCTGTAAAATATTTCTTTGCCGTACGTCGACTTATAATTGGTGGCCGCTTGCTATCATTATAACGGGAGGAGGTTGGACTGCAAAAACACAGCCAACCCTCCTCCCCCTTTGTTGTCTGAATTTGTTGCGGCACGTGAAAGGTGGCGTGGTTCCGTTGCACCACGCAGAAATTATGTGGAAGGGCTAAGAAGCGCGGCGCCGTCGCACCACGCCGATAATGTTGAACAAGCCATGACGCCTTTGCGCCGCGCCGAAAAACCACGAAGAGGCCACAGTTTAATTATTTGATCGTTGAGCGCAGATTGACGGAAGACGCCAAACGAGGCCGCAAGGTAATTTTGAGGCCTCCGCAGTGAAGGTCGGGTCCCAAGAGGGCCTTTGGCGAAGACAAAGTGAATTTCCAACCACCGTAACTCATCCGGTGGTCCGCTGAGAAACCCGACGGCGCGCCACACCGGCACGGCGGTGCCGGCGGCGGAAGGCGGCGGCGCCCGGCCGTCCTGCGACTGCGCGGGACCGACAAAGGATGGGACGCGGCTGGCTGCCGCGTCTTCTGGCAAGGGCGTCCCCACGCAGGGCCGCAGTTCCGTCACGTAGGGGCAGCACGCCCCCCGCTCCGCTCGGTTGTAACCGGCCGAGCCGCCTGGCGACCGGGCCGCGCCCGCGCCGACCGGGCCGGGTCGCGCCCAGGCCGGACCGGGCCACCCAGGCCGGGCCAGGCCGCTCCGGCCGGGTCGGACCTGAGACCGGGTCGGGTCGACCCGGTTCGGGCCCACCCAGGGGGGTTGGGCCGGGTCGGTCCGGGCCCAGACCCCCCGTTTTCAGACCGCTTCGGTCTTTTGCACATATATTGGGCTACAGACCTCCGATCGACGCACCGTCAGTTACGATGCGACCCTTTGATCGAGACGGTCGTTTCGATATATCGTACTCATGGTTTCGGAATACTTTGTGTTCGGATGGGTTGGTTCGTACACAAAACCAACCGGGTCCTTAACATGAGCTCCGGATGTCCGATTGAAGTTCCGTCGACTTTGATGGATTTCTCTAAGTGAGATGGATCTTTTGGCTTACTCTGCACGAGGTTTGGATTCCATTGGAGTGTGGTCAGGTTGGTTCGCTCACGAAACCAACTGGGCCCCTGGAACGAAAAAGTCAATTACTCACAGACCGTGTGTCAGATTGACGCGCCGTCTGTCTCGTTGATTTCCTCTTGATGAGACGGAACTTTTGGAATACTTCTCTTGAGTTTTGGATGAAATTGGATAGTAGCAGGGTTGGATTACACCCGAAATCCAACCGGGCCCCTGGAACGGAAAAGCTGATATCTTTCAGACCGGACGTCCGTTTGACGAACCGTCAGCGGCGTTGGTGATCACATGGAGAAACGGTCCCTATGAGTATACCCTATGAGATTTTGGGGTACAGTTGAGATATGACTGTGTTGGATCGCACACGAAACCAACCGGGCCCTGGGGATGGAAAGGCTAGTAACTCACAGACCGGGCGTCCGATTGACGCGCCGTCTGTTGCTTTGAGACCCCTATGACGAGGCAGTTCTTTGAGATACTTCTTCATGGGACTTTGAGATACTTGGATTATCTACTAGTAGCTCGTGAAGCGAACTCGCCCGGAGATGAGCTACGGAGTACGGAGACTGTGTAGCTGGCTGTGACCTGATGACTGCTTGTCCGATTCGATTCGGAGTGACTATCATAGCCCAGTGGGGAGCACTACTGTGTGAGGTGGTAGACCCATGGCGGAGGAGCACTACTGTGTGAGGTGGTAGACCCACGATACTCGACAGGAGGAGTACCTCTGTAGGCTATGAGGGGGAGCACTACTGTGTGAGTTGGCAGACCCATAGAGGATGAGCACTACTATGTGAGGTGGAAGACCCGCGGTACTCGATAGGAGGAGTACCTCAACAGTCATAGGTTGGTGAGCAGTACCTTGGAGACGTGACAGGATCACTGTACTCCCAGAGACGGAGCTCTTCAGCAGTTACAGTTTCGATAATGAAATCCTAGTTTGAACTGAGTCTTTGACCTTTGTGTTTACCTCATGATTGAGATGGGTCACTTGATAACTTAGGTATATGTATGGGCATATACCTGGGTAGTGGTTATTCGTTGATTTCATAATATTTGTGTTTCCTCATGATTGAGATGGGTTACTTGATAACTTGGGTATATGTTTGGGCATATACCTAGGTAGAGGTTATCTGTTGAGATCTTCTTTGTGGTTATCCTTGTTGGATTTAGTGAGACCTTGAGGGTATCGGGGTCCCTACTGAGTATCGTTATACTCACCCCTGCACGGGCTATGCCCACACCTCGTTGTGTTGGTTGTAGACGACGCGCAGCGCAGACAGAGGCCGAGTGTTCGAGGACTGGATGGTACCCGGAGGTGGACCTCACGACGAGACAGTATCTGGTGGTGGACTTCATGACAAGACGACACTCGGTGGAGGTTGACGGGAGAAAGCGTTGTGGAGGCTATCTGTACCTACCCTTCAGGTAGGATCCGTGGTGGATGATCCAGGATCTGCGCTAACTGTACCTACCCTTCAGGTAGGATCCTTGGTGGACAATCCAGGAGCTGCTTGTCACCTTCTGTCTGTTTTGTCTTTTACCTTGTACTTTACAGTTGGGCTTGTATTTCTGGACCCTTTACTTTCAGCACTACCTTTGTTTTCAGTTTTACTTAGTGTTTGCTTCCGCTTGTACTCTGATTGGTGTTTGTTTTTTTATAAAGGCAATGCCTTCCCAGTTATCGGGATATACGCCTTTGGTGCTAGTCGCCAGCCCCTGGCCTTTGGAAGGCGGGCTTGGGGTAGTTACGACACGGGCCCCAGGGGACGGGTCGTGACAATTCACAACATTTTAATTAACCAAAAAAATAGATTTGAAATTCTCAACCACCCCCATTTTTACCCAAAATTGACTTTAACTGATGAATATTAGATTTATCTAATTTTGGAGGCTCCCAGATGAATTCCTAGGGCTCATGACCTCTGATATTCATGATCCTAATAGAGGATCTATGATATGAACCCCTCCGAGTAAGAGGACCTAATCTTATGTGGTTTAATTATTCTCTCACGTCCTTCCATCATATTTTAAATAAATTTTATCCTCTATTTTTTAGGATATTGATCTAGGAATGTTGTATCTAGATCTATTAATTTTGTATATTGATTATATGATATGGTATTTTAGGTTTCCATTCCAGATCTCATTCTTTTATGTTTTTTCGTTTCAAATTGGGGATTTCGATTGGTGATCATTTGTCAACGAATTGAGTTAGGTGATATATAATTGAAATCTTAGAGTCTTGATTCCATTTTCATGTATGCAATTTCATAATTACTATTTCCTATTATAAATTTAGTTTCTTAAATTGAATTAATCTATTTGGTAAACTGATTAATTTATGGATTGTAAAGTTGTTATATTGAATTAACTGAATTGAAATAATTAATTATTGAAATAATTGTGGGTTTATTGGGTTTGTTGAATTTTATTAACTACTTGTTGAATTAATTAATGAATGTAACGATATTAATTCAATGATGAATTGATTAATAGAATTTATGTTAATAATTAATGGTTGGATTAAGTAATGGTGTTGATGTGATTAATTAATTTTGGAAGTAATTAATGTAATGATATGAATTTAAAATTTATGAATTTGATTAATTAATTGGTGGATAAATTATGTGTTCTATTATGATATATGTGATATTGTGATATTGTAATATATTTTTTATTGTGATATTATGATATATGTGATATTGTGATATTGTGATATATGAGATATCTTAATATTATGATATATGTGGACTGAGACAATGAATAGTAAAAATTTCATTTATAAGTTAGTTGATTAAATTAATTGTAACAATGGAATTCATATGTGAATTGAGGTAATGAATGGTAAAAATTGGTATTCATATGTTAACTGAGACAATGAATGGTAATAATGGAATTCAAATGTGAATTGATACAATAAATGGTAAAAATGGAATTTATTTGTGAATTGAGACAATGGATGGTTAAAATTGAATTCATGTGTGAATTGATGTAATTAATGGTAATAATGGAATTCATATGTGAATTGATAGGATGAATGGTAAAAATGGAATTCAGATGTGAATTTAGATAATGAATGGTATTAATAGAATTCAGATATGAATTGAGATGATGAATAGTAACAGTGAAATTTAGATATATAGTATCCCTTGGGGATAATTTATACATCCAAATGATCTGAAACATGTATCAAGAGTTTGAGTGTCCTCAATGACTGGGGGGTTATGTGGTTAAATAATGAGTAATTGAATAAAATAAAATTATTTACTTTATTTATATTATTTATTATTTTAAAAATATATACACTATTTTGACTGAATGTTGTTATATATGCCATTGAAAGTTTCCTAATGGGTTTTAATCACACCTTACTCAGGCACCTAATCGGTACCAGAATAGATATCATGGTTGTATGATAGGTCTCGGGAAAAGGCATTCTTTTGGTTGGCTGAGCAAGGATGAAGCTTAAATGAGGGAACTGGACTTGGATTTAGAGCCTCCTTGGGAGTTTTCAAATTCGTTAATTTTTTTGGGTTTTTCATATTGACACATGACAAGTATCTCCATGACATATCTATTATTTAGTTTATGATATTTTCTTTTTGGTTTTATTCATCATGTGATTCTGGTTTGGTTGGTTATTGGTAATAACCTTTGTTATTATTATTTAATTCCATTCTTGTGATATTTAAATAAAAAGGTTATTGTCTCCCCATGATCGATATTGAACTACACTACTAGTCGATAGCCACTGGAATATGGGGAGTCTCTCTTGGGGTCACATAGTGGACCATCTCAGGTCACTGATGTGTGGCACCATGGTCGAGAATTTACAAAGGGGTATCAGAGGTGGTTTTCCATTATTTTCTTTTGTCTTACTATTTGGGAAAGGTAGACATGAGAATAAGATGAGTCAGAACCTAGTTACGAGAGTGTTCATGGGAGTAGCTAACCCATGTATGAGGGTAAAAGCTAAGTACATAGATTTTGATAGTTGTTATGGATTTATTTTGTTATAATGGATGTAATTTCACCTAGAGTGGAGCACTTGTTGTGTGTTTTGATTATTGTTTCAAATCATTTCTATGATTTCATTCATGGCCTAGAATGGAATGAGAGTTGAGTATGCATGTTTCATTCTTGGAACCCTAGATTATTTTTTACATGATTCCTTTTATGCACACATAGGAAAATGGGTTTTGTGTAATATTTTAACTTGATATTTTTATCCTATTTTGTGAAATTGTAAATTTTAAAATGATGGAATGTGTGAATAAATGTGTGTCTAATGAGAAAATTGAATTTGAGAGTTTTCTTACATTTTTATCCATGAACAAGATATAGAAATGATTAAGGTTTGTGATAGGGCCTCCGTTGTGAATGTGTAGTGAGGTTTGGGGAGAAGATTGGATGTTATTTATTGTGATTTCATCTAACATAAATGAGTTAAACATGTTTTATGCATCTACAGATGTGTGTTTGTAATTTTAGAGATATACCTTCATGATGAAATTTTATTAGATGATGACATAAGGATGAGTCTAGATATTCTCTTCTAGTAGTGGAACACAAGGCATGAATAGTGTTAGGTGAGGAATTTAGAGTGTTGTTCCAAGAGAAAATTTCTAACATTATAAAGTATATGTAGAGTGACCCATAACAGGTGGTGTAGAGTATATTTGACCATACATGGGAGTTTCAGTTACAATTCCATATGACTTTCACCATAGTGGGCATACCACATGCATAAGAGTAATGGATTGAGTCCATCCACACTATACATGACAATTTGGAGACCCATTATAAGATGGGGGTCAAGTTGGTAATATACATGTTGAGAAGATTAGTGAAACACCAGTGTGATGTTCAGGTCTAGACAGGACAGGATGATAGAATGGCATGGATGGAAATTATAGAGATGTTCATAGAATAATTTTATCCAAATAAACTGAGGTAGGAGAGATAACATGATTTCATATGGTTAAATAAGGTGTGTTTGTTCGTGATGGGAAATTATTATTGCTTTACAGACTTGCAGCAGTTTGGTCCAGTGCTAGTAGGGGATGTGACAACTATGAAAAAACATCAACAAGATGGGATTAAATGTGGTATTAAATTTAAAGTTAACCTCTTTCAATTAAGGAATTATGATGAGGTGTTGGATTATGATCTCATATGTGATGGGAACATTATGAAGGCTTATTGTACTAGAATAATGGTTGATGTTGTATGATCAAGATATATGTTATTTGAAGGTTGGAAGCATCACTACAAGAGTTTTAGCCAGAGGGATAGTAGGAAGAGTGGCTAGATGGAAGGATAAGTTACACAATATCATACCTATATTTATAATCACTAGTGTTTTAGTTTGAGCAGTTTTCATGGGAATTTTCCCTGCAAACTGGTAGAGTTTCGATTTGGCAACATGATGGTACATCTACAAAAGTTCAATAGGAACCCGTAACAGAAAGGTAGTGATGGAGGATCTATACAAATCAAAATTGAGAGAAAGTGATATTTTTCAAAATATTAGTTTGGTAGTTGTAGTTCTACTAGTTGTTCTGGTAGAGGTAGTGGATATATCTAGAAAAATATCATGTATTAATATGAAATGTAATGTGACTTTGATAACTATGTGGATAAGTTTTTCATATTTTCCTTTACCTTTCCAGAATCCATTAACTATCTATATGACGGGGAACTTGGTAGGTAGGTATTTTTGTTCTTGTAGTCTCACTATTATTGTTTTTCATCCAATCTCCCCTCACATTTGTATTGATGTTGATGTTTCAAATCCTCCGAAGGAATGCATTTTGATCTGAATTGGAGAATAATTCAGATCGAAGCAATTGATGGTCTTTGATTCGTGGCCAACATTATGATTTAATTTTCATTAGTAAGGAAATAATATCTCTGGATTTTGTCATGGACATAGAGTCTGGAATGGATCGGTCAATATCTCAAGAAAACCAACTAGGACAGAGGTGCAGGCTGACCCCACTGCGAACCAGTGAGTTCAAGATGGTGTCAGTTTAGGAAGGACTAACTGTATGTTTTGGGCGCAATGGAAGCACATTGGTGGGTGTACCAAACATTAATTTTAGAATTAACAATGATCAATCCAAGATCTTTCACGATAATAAAATGATGGATCTTAGGAATAGAATGAATAATTAAAAAAAGAGGGGAGTACCATAACCATAAATAGGATCATCATATGTTGGTTATAATTAATTTAATTTATTGGAAAGAATTACCTTGATTGAATTATTTCTTGTTTGATGTTTCCTGTAACGATCTGATGTGATCTGTAGTTTTGTCATAGAATCCATGTGTAGGATTCCTCTAGTGGTGATCCACTTGTTCTCCACATATCTCTAGACATCACCGAAGGGATCTCTGGGTGATAGCGCGGAAGCGCCTTCGCTTGCATTGTCTCCTTTCAATCACCTTGATCTAGTGGAGGTGGATACCTCTTTCATAGCTTGAGAGCATTCCTGGAAGAAAAGGATTCTCTCTTGGCTTGAGAGCTTTCTCTAAATCCATTGTGCACAACCACAAAAAATGTCTCAGATAGTGAAAAATATATAATTGGTTTTTTTAATTACATAGAATAATAAAATGAATTAATTACCCGAATGAATTTATTAATTTCATTTAATTCTTAGTAATATCCCTTGTCTAATAATAACATTTGACTATTATTATTACCTGACATGTTCCCAACGAATTACTCCTAATATCATTTAATTAAATAAATAATATTATTTCTCATAAATTCCCAGAAAAAAATATACGATGTGTATATTTAACATACACGATGTGTACTTTTGTTTATCCATTTTTCTTTATTTACTCCACCACATTTATTAGACCTTGAATAATGGCTATTTATTTCTAAAATAAATATCACTCCATTACTCGGTAATAAATATATTATTTCTACCACATTATATTCTCTCTAATAAGTAGTGTTGAAATAAATGCGATCATGAATCCTTAAATAATTATTAAACCAAAATTGGGAATAATATTTATTCAACTTGTTAAATTAATATTTAATAGAGGGACTTAGACACACTTAGTGTGTGACCCTCTAGGCCTCGTTCTTAGTGGAATTAGGACGATCCTACCTAAAGTCCAAGGATAGTGAACATTCCAATTCACCCATAGGGAATGATGTTAACACCACAATGATGTGTCACCTACTATGAACACTTACCATGTAATATAATCCCTTTGTCTCAATATCTCTAATCAAGTGGGTTGCATGATAGTGCCATAAACCCATGTGCTCAATTATTCTTTCTTTGAATTTCCAGAATTGAACATGCCCATTCATCACCATGGCTATGGATTTATTTAGGCTATATCAATTCCATAAAAGGGCCTAAGATATCTACATCTGTTATGGAACAGAAGGGACAAATCCTTTATCGCATTATCAATTAATGCAGTATCACTCGTGACACAACCAACATATCCTACCTTTTTGCGAATAATGTGTTGTCACAGTTTTCATCAATACATCTAAGTGTATGAGTTGTAATACCCATTAATAATAATCTAAAAGTATAAGGACCAATACAAACCTTCGTAGATAGGAACATCCAATGACACTATGAAATGTGGATTTCCTACTGGTGGGTATCGTTCTCATAATATACTCTTTGATATAACAAAGGGCGCACACCATGAGAAGGTGTATCCATGTGTTATGATTTCTCACCCCTAATGGCCTGTATTATTTGTGTCCCTAAAATAACATCATCTAGACATATAACATATATTCAAGAACATTGTTATGGAACTTCTGGGTTCTCATCATAGTAGGGATCCACAATGCCCCTTTAATGACACAATTATCCTTTGGACATTATCACATGCATTGTCATGCAGAAGAACAATCAATATGTTATAATGTATTTATTAATGAATAATGTACAAAATATTTGGTTCTAGGCCACTAAATATAGACTCCCACTTGGACTAGAGCCAATGGCTAAAAACTTTTAATCTGCTAGCTCTCACATGATATTTAGGATTCTGCTGAGATAGGTCATTACTAATGGTGTATTCCACTTTCTCATCTATAGACACTCTGGTCACTACAACTTCACACCTTTGATAGAAATCCATCAATAGGTGATACTTCTGGATTATGTGCTTTGTCCTTTGATGTGACATTGGTTCTATTAAAAGAGTCATCACTGTAGTATTATCAGAATATAATGTGTTAGGATCTTTAATACTAGGCACCACATCAAGCTCTTAAATAAAGTTCTGAATCCAAATGGATTCCTTGGCTGCATCAGAACTACTAAATATTCAGACTCCACTATAGAATCGACGACAACTGGATTCTTTGAACTCTTCCAGCTCATAGCTCCTCCATTGAGACAGAAAACATATCCATATTGCGACTTCAGATCATTGTGATATGTCTAAAAACCAGCCTCAACATACCCTCCGATGACAAGCTCCTCATCTACTCCATACAACAAGAACATATCCCTAGTTCTTCTCAGATACATAAGGATAGTCTTTATAGTAGTCCAATGTTTTTATTCTGGATCTGCTTGATTACTACTTACCATGCTCAGTGCATAGGAAACATTAAGCCTGTTACATAACATGGCATACATGATGGACCCTATAGCCGAAGCGTATGAGATCTTACTCATTCAATGTTTCTCTGGTTGTTTTAGAAGAAACATTTTTATAGAAAGATGTAGGCCATGTGACACTACAACCAATCACTTCTTGGATTGTTACATACTAAATCTCTTTCGTATCTGGTCAATATATGTTTCCTAACATAGTCCAAGTAGCCTCTTGGATCTATCACGAATGATCTTGATCCGAGAATGTAGGATGCTTCACCCAAGTCCTTCATAGATAAACACTTGTTCAACAAATCCTTAACTTACTGTAATACTACTACATCATTTCCAATAAGCATTATGTCATCAATATATACTTCTAGGATAACGACCTCATTCCCATTAAACCACTTATAAACACATGGCTCACATTCATTCTTAATGAAACCAAAATCCTTTATGGATTCATCAAATTGAATATTCCGTGACCTGGATTCTTTCTTTAATCCATAAATGGATTTCTACAAATTGCAAGCCCATTTGGCTTCACCTGGTGTCAAAAACCCTTCTGTTTGTGTCATATAGACATCTTCTTTAAGTTTACCATTAAGGAATGTTGTTTTGAAATCCATTTGTCAAATCTCATAGTCATTGTAAGTTGCTATGGAAAGTATGGTTCTTATGGATTTAAACATGGAAACTATCGAAAGGGTTTCATCATAGTCAATTCATTGACCCTGTCTGAATCCTTTAGCCACTTGCCTTGCTTTATAGGTGCTAACTTGACCTTCCATGTCCAGTTTTCTCTTGAATACCCATTTTTATCCAATAGGATTTACAACAACTGGATCATCGACCAGAACCCAGAATTGGTTCTGATACATGGAATCTATCTCAGAATTCATAGCTTCTAGCCATCTTGAAACTTCTGAGCTATCTTCTACTTCCTTGTAAGAGAGAGGTTCATCATTTTCCAACAATAATGATTCACCATTCTCAATGACTAGAAAAACAAATATCTCTTATTCTCTTACCTCTCTTGAGCTCTTACACAGTACTTGTGTTTTTGGAACCTCTTCTATAGGGACATGTGGAACTTGTTCCTGTACCAATTTCTGTGTATCTTGAGCATCAACTTCGTCAAAGTCAATCTTTCTCCCACTATCCTTTTTTAGGATGTTCTCCCTCTCAAGAAATACTACTTGTTTAGCAATAGTAACTTTATTATATAAAGGTTTATATAGGTAATATCCTTTTGTTTCCTTGGGATATCCTATAAAAATACACTTCATGCCTCAGGGTGATAGTTTGTTTCAGGAGAAGGCCTTAACAAATTCCTCACATCTCCATACACATGTGTGCGACAAAATGGGTTTCCTTTCATTCCATAACTCGGAGGGAATTCCATTTTCTACCTTATTTGGTACTCAGTTTAATGTGTATGTTGTATTCTATAATGCATATCCCCAAAAGGATAATGAAAGATATGCATGACTCATCATTGACCTCACCATGTCCAACAAAGTGCAGTTCCTTCTTTCACTAACAACATTCCACTATGGTGTATAAGGATGAGTGAGCTGAGATAGAATCCCAAACTCTCATAGATGATTGATGAACTCTTGGTTCAGATATTATCCACCTTGATCTGAACGAAGCTTCTTTATCTTCTTACCAAGATGATTTTCTACTTCATTCTTGAATTCCTTAAATTTCTCTAATGATTCGGACTTACACCTCATTAAGTAAACGTAGCCATATCTACTCAAATCATTAGTAAAAATAATGAAGAAAGAATATCCACCTCTAGATTCTACTAGAAATGGTCCACACACATATGTGTGCACCAATCCTAGAAGCTCTATGGCCCTCTCAACCTATCCACCAAAAGGTGGCTGAGTCATTTTACCTTGTAAACAAGCATGACATATATCAGGTGGTTTTATCTCAGTAGAGTCTAAATAGCCATCTTAACATAGATTTTTCAAGCGCTTCTCATTTAAATGACTGAGACGGCGATGCCACAACTGGGTGATGTATTAGTCAGGTGAGTTTTTTTCGTTATCAGTTTCCAACCCTTGGTTTTTGTAATTTAATTCATACAAACCATTATTTAGATGCACCATACTATAACATATGTTGTTCTAATAAAATAATCTACCCTTATTTTCAAACATGAAAATAAATCCATCCATATCCAAAAATGATAATGAAATATCACTACATTACTCACTATTAAATATATTATTTTTCCCACAATATATTCTCTCAAATAACTAGTGTCAAAGTAAATGCGATCAGACATACATAAATAATTATTAAACCAAAATCATGAATAATACTTATTCAACTTGTTGAATTAAAATTTAACTGAGATACTTGGACACACATAGAGTGTGACCCTCTAGGCCTCTTTCTCAGTGGCATTAGGCGGATCCTACCTAAATTCCAAGGTTAGCATCTAACAACATGCCAAGTCACCCATAGAGAAAAAAGTTAACGCCACAATGACATTTCACCTCCTATGAACGCTTACCGTATAATATAATCCATTTGTATTGATATCTCGAATAAAGTGGGTTTCATGCTATTTCCATCAATCCATTTGATCGATTATTCCTTCATTGACTTTTTGGAATTGAACTTTCCCATTCCTCACCATGGCCATGAATTTATTTAGGCTATATCAATTCCATCAAAGGGCCTGACATATATACTTCAGTTATGAAACTGATGGGAAAATTTCTTTCTCGCATTATCTATTAATGAAGTATCACTTGTGACACACCCAACACATCCTACAAAGTACGAGGACCAATACACACGTCCACCGAAAGGAACATCCAATGACACTATGAAATATGGATTTCCTGATGGTGGATCTCATTCTCATAATATCCTCCTTGATATTACCAAGGTCGCACACCATGACAAGGTGCCTCAATGTTTTATGAGTCCTCACCCTAATTTCCAGTATTATTTGTGTCCCTCAAATAACATCATTCGGCGATAGAACATATATATTCAAGAACAGTGTTATGGAACTTCTAAGTTCTCAACATAACTGAGATCCGCTATGACCATTTAATGAAACAGTTATATTTAGGACATTATCACATGCATTGTCACACAGAAGAACAATCAAGATGTGATAAGGTATTTATTAATGAATAAAGTACAAAGTATTTAGTTCTAGGCCACCAAATCCAACACTAACGAGTTGTGTGGGGATCTCTTGGGGGACTGAGGACCCCTTATGCAATATTTTTTACCTAGTGATGAGACCCTTACTATTCAAGAAGGCTATTCTCAGTAGGTTCCTAATAATTTTTTTATAGGATCATATCATGCATGTTTTATGCCCTATACTGAAGGGTGAAAAGTATATGGATACAGGGCCACAAATCATGAATTTCTTCAACCATTTGAGGAATAATCTAGGTATCAACCCCTTATCTAGTAAAGGTAGGTTAGAGGTGGTGGTGCAGGTGTGTAGAGAGGATAGGGAGGCCTCTATGGATACTGATATGGGGAGAAAATTGTTTTCATGTAGTGTTATCGATGAATCTGAGTTGAACATGGAATTTTGTGGTGTTTTAAGTTACTGGTGGACATCCTCAAGGTCTGGGAAGGGAGGACACTAATAAGAAACCCTAATTTATGGGATGTGGCTTTGTGCATCCCATAGGTTTAGATATGACAATGCGGTTATTACAGGATTGAACATCCTATGATGATATTGTTAAGTTTATAGGTATGATTATCCATTCCCAAAATCAATTGCAGTACTGGGAGATTAATAATTTCATACATTCAAGGAAGGTAATGAAGTGGAGGATGACAATGGTGAGAACCCCCTTTGAGTTTGGTGGGTTTACATGAGGTTATGGATTCTGATTTGAAATCCCCCATTGAGTCCAAGGAAGTGGAAATTGTGGAAGACTATATTAGATCCTTTTCAATGAAGAGAAAAAGCAATATCATTGATTCTGATGGGTTTATCAAGCTCTCTTGTGGCCGCAAAGAAGGAAAAATTATTCTTTATTAATTAGTCCTCCCATTACTCGATCCCCAAATAAAGGAAATATACCTATGAAAGTTTCCATAAAGGTGGAGGTAAACACTTCAAAGGATCTAGAATTATCAGCTGGGGAATCTTCTGTCTTTGGCCTGTCACATACTTATATTGAGGTTTTTTAATTTAATATGAACCTGAGTGTTAAGGAATTGATGGAGTGTGATGAGTGGGAATGCATCATCAATTTCAATGAATATTTCTTTGACAAGGGACTTCGGGCCATTACTATAGAAGATGGATTTGATAGCCTATTTGGAATGAATATTAAGTCTAGTTATACCAAAAAGATGGTGACTAGATCCAAAAAAAACATAGAATATTGGAACATGGAATCAATTAGAAGAATATCTTTTTTTATGATCTCATTCAAAAATGGGACAAGATAGAATAAAACATTGATAACTTTATGAAAGATGATTCAGATGAGAAGGATAATGTTTTTCAATGAAGTCTCCTCATTGCTAAGCACTCTAATAGGATTAAATTATAATTATTATATTTTGACATTATGTATTAGGTTGGGTGATTATATTTTTTGTACTTAACTGGTTTCCCACTTTTCCTTAAAATTTATTTTTATTAATAAAAATATATCATTAGTAGTACATTAAATGGTGTTTTATTTTTTACTTGTTCCTACAATTATTTTATAACATCACAATATGTAAATGGTTGATCCTATGTATGTATTTCTTGAGAGGGGTGATGATGATAGATACAACAATTGGGGTATGGTCAAGTGAAATGTGTTTGAGAAAGGGGTGTTCTCTCAATGTAAGGGAGTATTATTTTCCAAGGTATATTTATATCATTGAAATTTTAAACTTCGAGCTAATTATGTTTATGGTCTATTTAGTATCATATTTATTACACATTGATTATTACTAGAAGTTGTTGACTTTTACATCTCATACTGATGAGAAATATATTCATTGTGGAGAGTGGGATATCAATGCAGGATATAGAGGGAAAGTTATTCATCAATTGGGAAATATTACCACCCTGGTTTCTATTCTATTGATGAATGATGGAGGATTAAATATGGATGTATTTAAATATATAGTGGCCATATTTTAAGCAGTTTTTCTATATAATTTTCAAGGTTTTCACTTGGGAGAGATTAGAAATTTATGATTGAGATCTTGTCGAGGGTAGAGCTAGTTTCTATTCCATAATAAAAAATAGAACCAGTAGAGCATAAAGAGCTCAATACTTAGCTGGAAGAGTTAAAGGATAGATGTTTTATCCATATGAGTAAATTTCCTTGGGTTCTCTAGTTTTCTTTTCAAAAAAGTATGACGAGACTCTACACATGTGTGTTGATTTTCAAACATTGAACCATATGACTGTGATGAACCAATATCATCTTCTACATATTGATGGTCTATTTGACCTGTTGAGTAGAACCTGTTCCATCTTGAATATTGACTTGAGATTGGGGTATCATCAGTTGAGAGTTTTACCTTATGATATTTTGAGGACTTCTTTTAGAACCATGTACTACCTTTATGTGTTCTTATTAATTTAGTTTAGATTAATGATGTATTCAACAATGTTTACGGCTTTGGTGAAAAGAATATTCCATTCATACCTTTGTCATTTTGAAGTAGTTTTTTTGATTAAATAATGGGGTAATCCAAGACATGTGATTATCATTCCCAACATCTTGACCTCATTCTAAGTACACTGAGGGAGAATCGGTTATATGCCAAGATATCTAAGTGTCATATTTGGATTGATCAGGTAAACTTCTTGGGTCACATCATCTTGGAGGGAGGTGTTTCAGTGAACCTAGATAATGTGAAGGTAGTTTTATATTGAGAGAATCCTAAGAACATTTTAGATATTCGTAGATTTCTAGGGTTATCTGGATATTACCAGACGTTCATCCGAGACGTTTCACGATTGGAATCACTTATTTTAGACTTTACCAAGAAGGAGATAAAGTTTTAATGGTCAAAATAATGTGAGAATTCTTTCTTGTGGTTTATGAAGTGCTTCACATCCACACCAATATCGACCCTACATAATCCAATAGATGATTATATAGTGTTTTGTGATGCTTCTGTGATCAGACTCGGAGTTGCATTGATGCAAAGAGATCGAGTTTTGGAAAATGGTTCATGGTAGTTTAGGACAAATGAATGAAACTAACCTATGCATGGCCATGACTTTGGATAAATGTTTTATGATTTGATGTGTTGGTGATATTATCTGTTGGGTGAAAAGTTTACAATGTATATAGATTAGAAGAGCCAGGAGTATATCTTTTTGTAGTGAGAATTGAATCTACAATAGTGAACATTGGTTGAGTATATGAAGTCATTCAATATTGATATTGAATATACTCACGATAATGTGAAAATTGTTTTTGATTCATTAAGAAAAAAATGACTCAATAAGTTTAAGAGTATATTTTTTAGTGGAATATAGTGACTTTACTAGCTGAGATGCATGTTGTTGTTTATGATAGATAAGAGATGATGACTATTGTATTAGTTTCAGTGAAGTATATACATTTGAACCAGATTAGAGATAAAATGTATAAGGATATAGAGTTTATGGACTTGAGGGAAAGAATTGAAGTTGGGGAGTCAATTTTCAACTAGACAATAGATGAGGATGAGATCATCTATATCCAAATTTGGGTTGTTGTGCCTACAATTATATGTGAGGATCTAATGCAATAATTGGATGCCTCAAAGTAGGAAGTGAATGTAGGTGTGACAAAAATATACCATGAACTAGATTGAATACATTGGTTTTTGAGCATGAAAAATGATATTGAAGGGTTCATAAATTATGTTACACCTACCAACAGGTGAAAGATAACAATCTATAAACTGGTGGTTTACTACATCCATTTCCCATTATAGAATAAATTTAGGATGTCTTTATCATGGAATTTGTGGAGATCCTCATGAGGATAACTCTGAAGAATGACTATATATTGGTGATTGGTGACTGGTTGAAAAAGGAAGAACATTTCTTGTTGGTATGAGAGACTTTATAAGTAGAGCAACTAGGAGATTTTTAAGTTCAAGAGATAGTTTGTCTATACTGGGTGCTACAAAATATTGTTTCAGAGTTTTAATAATGCTTCAATTCATGATTCTAGAATTGATTACAAAAGGTTCATGGTATATAGGTTATTTGAGTATGACGTTCCACCAACATATAGATGGACAATCGGAGCATACGATACATGTGCTTGAGGATATGCTTTATGCAAGTGTCCTAGAATTTGGTGGGTCATGTGAGAAGAACATATATTTGGTGGATTTATTCTATAACAATATTTATTAAGATAAAATTCTTATGAAACCATATGAGGAACTTTATTGTAGCACATGAAGATCACCTCTATGCAGGGTGGAGGTAGGTGAGTCCGAGTACTTGGGACCAAATCTCATGTTGGAGACATATGAGAAGGCTCGATTTATTTAGAAAAATATTTCCATGGTTCATTTTATAAATAAGTTATATGATGATATATTTCATTGAACCCTATATATTATAAAGGTTTATGATATATTCCTTTGGGTGACGTCTAGATTGGGTGACCACAGGATACTGAGACATGGAAAGTTGGTGCACATGTTCCTTGGACCATTTGAGGATGTGGAGATAATTGGGTCAGTGGCTTATTAGTCACTAAAAGTGACTAATATTCATTTTTAATATATTTATATTCATTTTTCCAAAGTCCATAAACATTTTTTAGTTCATTACATAAATATAACTTCATTTCTCATCTTAAATGCAATTAATGTTTAAAATAAAAATTTGGGCCCAATGATTCATCTATTTGTGGATAGAATAATATTAATTTTATGAATTTGATATTTTTGGATATGATTGATAAATTTATTTGTAACATTTTATCTTTTAGGTCCGATGGATGAATCCCAAGGGAAGATGGAGATTTTTGTTCTTGAATGCATAAATTTACTGGAAAAAGAATAATGGGACTAAGGCCCATCAAACAAATATGGGGCCCACAAAACAAGCCCAATGAAGCTCAAAGTTTTACAGTAAAAATAGAAAAATATGAGGATCATTTTATAAAACTGTGGCCAGAGCTAATTCCGAAGTTTTCATGGAGATATATGGATTCTAAGTTTACATTTAAACGGTGGGACCAATATGAACGCCCATAAATTCTTCTCACCATTTCGGGAATAACTTTCAAACAATTGCACCAAATGACCTGAAATTTGGAAATATGATATAGGACACATGGAAAAAGATATTTGTCTTCTATTAATGCTGATGATTCGACCATATTTAATGTCAAATTCGAACATCCAAATGAAGGATGAATCTGGACAGTTTTCCGGGTCAACTTCAAAACGTCAATTTCATTTTGATTCTTCACCCTCCTTTTGACTCTCTTAATTTTTGGGGGGTGAATTGATTGTTGGGGGGTGAACCTAAGGCTCTTAATATTCCTATATAAGGAGATTGTGGTGAAGGGAATAAGCATATTATATTTTCCTTTCAATTGTAATTTTCTGCTTTAATTTTGTAATCGTATCGTCAATTTTTCCCATGTAAGTTTTTCATTCATGTTTAGTATCTTAATAATTTTTTTTCTTCTTATTTACTTTTTCTTTTCATTTTATTCACACGTTAAATACATTGAATCTAGGTGTGAATTTATTCACACAAACACTTTTGAATTCCTCACACAACGGTGGAGTGTACATTTTTCTTAATGTTTTTCTTCGTCAATCCCGCTTCTTTAAGTCGACTTCCCGCTTACATTAATAGAATAACGTCAATTAATGGGTAAAATTTTATGGGTTGATCTTAGGGAGTCGCATGGGGTGTATTGAATATTATTTTATGTTCTTAAATTATTAAATTTTTTCTTTATTTTAAGAGTTCTTTTCTTTGATTTATCTTCTTCTTTTTCTTCACCGACTTTAACGACGACACATTTTGAGTGCTAGTACGATCCAATTACATAGAGTGATCATCAAAGTAATCCTATAAGTGAATTGGTTATTAGCCTTGAAATTGTGTATGGATTAAATCAGAGAATGATGTTGTAGAATTATTTCATTTAATGGATACCTCTTGAACTGATGAACATAAAATCCAAAGAAAAACAAATACATCCAATCAAGCCCTAGAGACAACCTAGGATCGACTCATATTAATTAATTGTTTTAATTAAAGTCATTCTGTTTGTTTTGTTCTTTAAATCAAATCATTATTTCTTAAAATCAATCAACACCATAGTTGGCCACTTCATAGCCAATCCCGTTTCCAATCTTAGTGTCTCAAGGTTTCTTCTTCGGTCCCTGTGGTTTCGATAACCCAAGTTGTACTACAAATGACCGCTTACACCATACAACTTGGGTAAATTTGGGATCAACCAAATTTTTGCGCTGTTTCCAGGGACCAAGTAAGTCACCTTAGAACATCTTTCTATTCTCTCTCATTTCTCTTTTCTCATCCCCATTTCTCTTCTCTTTTCCCCTTTCTATTTTTTTCTCGACTCCCGAAAATCACGATTCCAAATTTCAAAATGAATCCAATGGAGTATAATCAACAATATCCCTTAAAAAACTCAGGATGGAATCAATTTGAAATTCCACATTGGGAATCACCAACCTTTTTTAATTACTTTGATCAACTTTTGAATGAATACCCCAAACCCGATAACATGAACAATATTTGTAATGATGAATGTTTAAAAGATAAATTTACATACCTATCAAGAATGATTGAAAAGATAAATAATGAGGAATTCCATGATGTACAAACATCTATCAACTCTAATCCTAAGAAAATTCTAGAACAATTGTGTAATCAAATGGAGATAAGGAATTCTGAGGTTTCATCTTTG
Source organism: Viscum album (assembly GCA_963277665.1). Lineage (NCBI taxonomy): Eukaryota > Viridiplantae > Streptophyta > Magnoliopsida > Santalales > Viscaceae > Viscum > Viscum album. The sequence continues at coordinate 168,832,939 of OY728119.1, read as the reverse complement.
AGGTTAGAACTACAAAACATAAAAACATGTGAAGATCTGACTTTAGAATTTGGGAATTCAGAGTTAGATAATGAATTGAATGGATCAGATAATGTTGAAAGTCAAGGTGAAGAGTGTTTAAATCAGGATGAAATTTATTTTTTTAATTCAAAAGATAATAACTTGACATCATGGATTGATTTTCCTAAACATGGATTCATTAGTGAATTTTTTGGACCACCAATCACTGAACCATTGGAAGAAATCCAAAACATTGAGCTCATACCCACTCCTAGAATTTAAAGGGAAACTTTTGGGGATGAATAATATTTTTATAAGGAACCTTTTCATTATAAAAATTTTGTATAAGAAACCAATTTTGATTCAAATAGCCAATCTGCATTAAGAAAATTCAATCAACACAAACTCAAAATCATTGTCCTTTCTTCCCCACTTGAGTATCCCATCATTTGTGTTAAGAAAGATCTTGGGGGTTTCATTCATTCATCTCATGAAACCCAAAAAGGGGGGTTGATCTTTGATTTATTAGGAAATACTACAGAAGAAAAAAGATCAACCATTTATAATATTCCATAGATTTTCCCATTCATTTTAGAAAATAGGATTGTTCATGAATCAAATTAAAAATCTTCTTACCAACCACAAGGGATATACATTATCAATCATGTTGAAGTCGAGAAAGGTGAGGTCATTAAAATTTTTAAAGTTGGAATTGGATAAGTTGGGGGGTTCAAGTCTAGATAAAGACGTTAAATTAAGCGCTGCATGGGAGGCAACCCGTGGTTTTCAAGTTTCTAATAATTTTGTTGTTTTAATCAACTTTATATTTCAAATAGGATTAGTGGATCATTCTGATATAATTTTATTCTACCTTAGACTGTTGACCTATTCTTCTTTTATGAGTATGGATGGGTATGAAAGGGGAGCACCGTATTCATCCGTGTCACACGGTGTGATCCCTGAGTAATACCTTACCCAGAAAATATTAAGAAGACAATGTATCATCAGTTTGATTTTTTTTAAAAACAAGGAAAACTATAAAAATGTTGATACTTGGTTTTAAATAAATTGTTTTTTTGTTTGTTTTGTCTGGTTTGTTCTTCTTTGTATGGTTCAGGGACTATTTTGGGTGATACATATTCGATCAAGGAGGTGCCTACATCTCCCAAGAGATCAAAGGAGTAATCTGGAGCATCATGAACTTCAACTTCAAAACCAGCTGAATTTGTTCCATGTTTATTGTTTCAAATTCCTTTTAGAACACCTATAATATTCCTCTACCCGTTATAAGTTTTCTTTAAACACTAGGGACAATGTTATTCTATGTTGGGGGGAGATGAAATAAAAAATGATTTTTTAATGAGAACATGCATGGAAAGAAAAATTCCATCAACCTTGAACATGATAACACACATTGCAAACTATGAAATTGGATATCGAAAAATTTGGATTCCTTGATTCTGATTTTAATGCAAGTTTAAGTTCACGAGCATAGTTTTTGGAAAGTGCAGTTGTCCGATGTGATTTTTCAAAGTTTACATTTTCATCCTCTTAATAAAAATTCCACAATGCAGGTCTACTGGATCGTGGGTGTAAATTTGAGTTATTGGGTCCCTTTAATTAATGCATAGGGTTTTGGGGTCACTTTTAGTTTAATTTGAGTATCCAAAAAAAAAACAATAACAAAAAAAAACAAAAAAATTAGAAAAAAAAAAATAATGACCTCATAGAGAAATGTTTTGTCCAAATGTATGGCATCCGACACTTGGGGATCATGACTCCATAGTTTTCTTGCGCAGAGTTAGGCTTTATATCTCTATTTTAAAGCATGGAATTTCCAATATGTGTGGCATCCAACACTTGGGGATTGTGACTCCATAGTTGTCTTGCCCAGAGTTAGTATTTTCATATATATTGTGGTAAAAAAACAAAAAAACAAAACAAAAAAACAAAACAAAAAAATCAAAAAAAATAGATACTCATCTTAAGGTTTAATGTGATTCCCACCTAGCACTTCCATTTCCCCCTTGAACAATAAAATGGGCCCTATATCTTTTGTGATGCACAAAACTTTATCATGCTTAATTGAAATTGGATGAAATGTGGTGATGAATTTGAACAAACGAATGAGCTTGGTATAGGGATATGCTTATGAACCTAGATTTTTTTAAATGATTTTGATGGATTTAATAATTTTTTTGGTAAAAGGTCTTTGGGTGAGCAATGTGTATTAAAATGTTTTTGGAAAAGGGGATTCGAATTTCATATTTGTAATATATTTTTCTCAGGACTAGCAAAACTCAAGTTGGGGGGTGTGATTAGTCACTAAAAGTGGATAATATTCATTGTTAATATCTTTATATTCATTGTTTTAAAGTCCATAAACATTGTTTTTAGTTCATTACATAAATAGAACTTCATTTCTCATCTTAAATGCAATCAATTTTTAAAATGAAAATTTGGGACCAATCATTCATCTGTTTGTGGATAGCATAATATTCATTTTCTGAATTTGATATTTTTGGATATGATTGATCACTTTATTTATAACATTTTATCTTTTAGGTCTGACGGATAAATCCCAAGGGAAGATGGATATTTTTACACCTAAATGCATAAATTTACTGGAAAAAGCATAATGGGCCTAAGGCCCATCAAACAAATGTGGGTCCCACAAACCAAGACCAATAAAGCTCAAATTATTACAGTATAAATAGAAAAATATGAGGATCATTTTATTCAACTGTGGGTAGAGATAATTCCGAATTTTTCATGGAGATATATGGATCTGAAGTTTACATTTAAATGGTGGGACAAATATTAATGCCCATAAATTCTTCTCACCATTTTGGGAATACCTTTCAAACGGTTGCACCAAATGACCTGAAATTTGGAAAGATGATAGAGGACACATGGATTAAGATATTTTCCCTCTACTACCGCTGATTATTCGGCCATATTTAATGTCAAATTCGAACTTCCAAATGGAGGATGAATCTGGACAGTTTTCCAGGACAACTTCGAAACGTCAATTTCCTTTTGATTCTTCACCCTCCTTTTGACTCTATTAATTGTTGGGGGGTGAATTGATTGTTGGGGGTGGACCTAAGGCTCCTAATATTCCTATATAAGGATCTGGTGGTGAAGGGAATAAGAATCTTATATTTTCCATTCAATTGTAATTTTATTCTTTTATTTTGTAATCGTATCGTCAATTTTTCCCATGTAAGTTTTTCATTCACGTTTAGTATCTTAATAAAAGTTTTTTTTCTTCTTTACCTTTTCTTTTTATTTTATTCATACGTTGATATCGTTGAATCTAGGTGTGAATTTATTCACACCAACACTTGTGAATTCCTCACACAACGATGGAGTGTACATTTTTCTTAATGTTTTTCTCTGTCAATCCCGGTTCTTTAAGTCGAATTCCCACTTACATTAATATAATAACGTCAATTAATGGGTAAATTTTTATGGGTTGATCCTAGGGAGTCGCATGGGTTGTATTGAATATTATTTTATGTTCTTAAATTCTTAAATTTGTTCTTTATTTTAAGAGTTCTTTTCTTTGATTTATCTTCTTCTTTGTCTTCAATGACTTTAACGACGACACATTTTGAGTGCGAGTACGATCCAATTCCATAGAGTGATCATCAATGTGATCCTCTAAGTTTATTAGTTATTAGCCTTGAAATTGTGTATGGATTAAATTGGAGAATGATGTTAAGGAATTATTTCATTTAATGGATATCCCTTGAACATATGAACATAAAATTCAAAGAAAAACAAATACATCTAATCAAGCCCTAGAGACAACCTAGGATCGACTCATATTAATTAATTGTTTTAATTCAATTCATTTTGTTTGTTTTTTTTCTTTAAATCAAATCATTGTTTCTTCAAATCAATCAACACCATAGTTGGCCACTTCATATCCAATACCGTATCCAATCTTAGTGTCTCAAGGTTTCTTCTTCGGTCCCTTTAGATTCGATAACCCAAGATATACTACAAATGACCGCTTACACCATACAACTTGGGTAAATTTGGGAACAACCAAATTTTGGCGCTGTTGCCGGGGAACAAGTAAGTCACCTTAGAACATCTTCCTATTCTCCCTCATTTCTCTTTTCTCATCCCCATTTCTCTTCTCTTTTCCCCTTTCTATTTTTTTCTTGACTCCCAAAAATCACGATTCTAAATTTCCAAATGAATCCAATGGAGTATAATCAACAATATCCCTTCACAAACTCGGGATGGAATCAATTTGAAAATCCACATTGGGAATCACCAACCTTTTTTAATTACTTTGATCAACTTTTAAATGAATACCCCATAGCTGATAACATGAACAATATTTGTAATGATGAATATTTAAAAGATCAATTTACATACCTATCAATAATGATTGAAAAGATAAATAATGAGGAAGTCCATGATGTACAAACATCTGTCAACTCTAATCCTGAAAAAATTCTAGAACAATTGTGTAATAAAATGGAGATAATTAATTATGAGGTTTCATCTTTGAGGTTAGAACTATAAAAATTTAAAACATGTGAAGAACTCACTTTAGAATTTTGGAATTCAGAGTTAGATAATAAATTGAATTGGTCAGGTAATGTTGAAAGTCAAGGTGAAGAGTGTTTAAATCAGGAGGAAATTGATTTTTTGAAATAAAAAGATAATAACTTGACATCATGGATTGATTTTCCTGAACATGGCTCCATTAGTGAATTTTTAAGACCACTAATCACTGAACTATTGGAAGAAATCCAAAATATTGAGCTCATACCCACTCCTAGAATTCAAATGGACCCTTTTGGGGATGAATAATATTATTATAAGGAATCTATTCATTCTAAATTTTTTTAGAAGAAACTGATTTTGATTCCAATTGCCAATCTTCATTAAGAAAATTCAATCAACACAAACTCAAAATCATTGTCCTTCCTTACCCATTTGAGTATCCCATCATTTGTGTTAAGAAAGACCTTGGGGTTTTCATTCATTCATCTCATAAAACCCAAAAACGGGGGTTGATCTTTGATTTATTAGGAAATACTACAGAAGAAAAAATATCAACAATTTCTGATATTCCGTAGATTTTCCCATTCATTTTAGAAAATAGGATTGTTCATGAAACAAATTAAAAATATTCTTACCAACCACAAGGGATACACATTCTCAATCATGTTGAAGTGGAGAAAGATGAGGTCATTAAAATTTTAAAAGTTGGAATTGGATAAGTTGGGGGGTTCAAGTCTAGCTAAAGATGTTAAATTAAGCGCTGCATGGGAGGCAACCCGCAGTTTTCAAGTTTCCAATTATTTTGTTGTTTTAATCAATTTTATATTTCAAATAGGATTAGTGGATTATTTTGATATAATTTTATTCTACCTTAGACTGTTGACCTATTCTTATTTTATGAGTATTGATGGGTATGAAAGGGGAGCACCATATTCATCCTTGTCACGCGGTGTGATCCCTGAGTAATACCTTACCCAGAAAATATAAAGAAGACAATGTATCATCAGTTTGATTTTTTTTAAAAAAAATAAGGAAAACCCTAAAAATGTTGATACTTGGTTTTAAATAAATTGTTTTTTTGTTCGTTTTGTCTGGTTTGTTCTTCTTTTTATGGTTCAGGGACTATTTTGGGTGATACATATTTGATCAAGGAAGTGCCTCTCCCAATAGATCAAAGGAGTAATCTGGAGCATCATGAACTTCAACTTCAAAAACCAGGTGAATTTGTTCCATGTTTATTATTTCAAATTCCTTTTATAACTCCTCTCATCTTCCTCTACCCCCTTATAAGTTTTCTTTAAACAATGGGGGAAATGTTATTCTATGTTGGGGGGAGATGAAATAAAAAATTATTTTTTTAATAAGAACATGCATGGAAAGATAAATTCCATTAACCTTGAACATGATAACACACATTGAAAACTATGAAATTGGATACTGAAAAATTTGGATGCCTTGATTATGATTTTAATGCATGTTTAAGTTCATGAGCATAGTTTTTGGAAAGTGTGGTTGTCTGATGTGATTTTTCAAAGTTTACATTTTCATCCTCTTAATAAAAATGCCATAATGCACGTCTACTGGATCATGGGTGTAAATTTGAGTTCTTGGGTCTCTTTTATTATAGAATAGGGTTCTGGGGTCACTTTTAGTTTAATTTGAGTATCCAAAAAAACAATAACAAAAAAAACAAAAAAATTAGAAAAAAAAAAATAATGACCACATAGAGCAATGTTTTGTCCAAATGTGTGGCGTCCGAAACTTGGGGATCGTGGCTCCATAGTTGTCTTTCCCAGAGTTAGGCTTTATATCTCTATTTTAGAGCATGTAATTGACAATATGTGTGGTGTCCGACACTTGGGGATCATGACTCCATATTTTTTTGCCCAGAGTTAGTCTTTTCATATCTATTGTGGTAAAAAAACAAAAAACAAAACAAAAAAAAATCAAAAATATAGATACTCATCTTAAGGTTTAATGTGATTCCCACCTAGCGCTTCCATTTTTTTCCCCATGAACAATAAAATGGGCCCCATATCTTTTGTGATGTACAACACTTTATCATGCTTAATTGAAATTGGATGAAATATGGAAATTAATTTGAATAAAGGAATGGTCTTGGGCTAGTGATATGCTTATGAACCTAGATTATTTTAAATGATTTTTATGGATTTCATAATTTTTTTGGTATAAGGTCTTTGTGTGAGAAATGTGTATTAAAATTTATTTTTAAAAGGGGATTCTAATTTCATATTTGTAATATATTTTGCTCGGGACTAGAAAAACTCAAGTTGGGGGGTGAGATTAGTCACTAAAAGTGGCTAATATTAATTGTTAATATCCTTATATTCATTTTTCCAAAGTCCATAAACATTGTTTTTAGTTCAATACATAAATAGAACTTTATTTCTCATCTTAAATGTAATTAATGTTTAAAATTCAAATTTGGGCCCAATCATTCATCTGTTTGTGGATAGCATAATATTAATTTTCTGAATTTGATATTTTTGGATATTATTGATCACTTTATTTGTAACATTTTATCTTTTAGGCCCGATAGAGGAATCTCAAGGGAAGATGGAGATTTTTTCACCTGAATGAAGAAATTTACTGGAAAAAGCATAATGGGACTAAGGCCCATCAAACAAATGTGGGGCCCACAAACCAAGCCCAATGAAGCTCAAAATTTTAAATTATAAATAGAAAAATATGAGGATAATTTTATTCAACTGTGGGTTTCCTCTGGTTGATAAGCATCCTAAGTACCTTGGCCTCCCGAACCTGGTGGGTAGGTCAAAAAAACAAGTTTTCAACGCGATTGTGGATCAGGTTGATAATCTGATTTGTCTTTGGTCTAGTAGGAAGATTTCCAAGGTGGGAAAGGAAGTTCTTGTGAAGTCAGTGGCCCAAGCAATCCCTTCTTATGCTATGTCACTGTTTAAATTCCCAGAAACTCTCATTGATCAAATCCACTCCCAATTGGCCATTTTTTGGTGGGGCTCCCATGACGGCAAACATAACTACCATTGGATGTCTTGGGAGAAGTTGTGTGTTTCAAAATTCTGTGGCGGCCTCAGATTCCGAAATCTCAAATGGTTTAATGAGGCTCTTTTGGAGAAACAAGGATGGCACCTTCTTTCCCACCAAAATTCCCTGTTTTCAAAGGTGATGCGAGCTAAGTACTTCCCTCGTTCGGATTTCTTGCACGCCCAGCTGGGGCCATGACCGTGTTTTGTGTGGAGGATCATTTGGGGAGAAAAATATCTCATTGATTTGGGCTTCGTGTGGAGAATTTCTGATGGGCATAATGTTAAAATTTGGAAGGATACATGGATGTAAGAGGGTGTCAATCATAAGGTTTCCTCACCGGTTGTTCCTGGATTCGAAGATGCAAGGGTTCGTGATCTGCTCAATGACTCACTTGAGGAGTGGGATCGGGAGAAGATTTGGTGCTAGTTTAACGAGGTGGATCGTCAGCTCATCCTGAGTATCCCTCTCACACCAAGAATGGGTATTGACCAAATCTGCTGGACTGGGGAACCTCATGGGAGATATTCTATTCGTTCGGGTTAAAAAATGAGGGTTACAGGTTTGGTTCAGGGCTTTACCGATAATCGGTGGAGGTGCCTTTTCTCCCTCATCGCCCCCCTAAGGAAAAATTCTTTTGGTGGAAGGTCTGTGCTGGAGTCCTTCCAACCCGTGACTTTCTGATGCAACGACATTTGTCTGAGGATGACACTTTTCCTTTGTGCCTCCATGAAGTGGAATCCCCTTTGCATGCAATTCTCTCCTATAAGGGGGTGGAAGGGGTGTGGAAGGTTTGGAGGCCGGATTTTGGTATTTTATTTTATCTTTCAATTGGGTTGGTCCCAAACCTTACTAAATGGGTGTCTTCTCTAGATCCGAGAGTGGTCGGGCTAATATGCACAATTTCTTGGTTGCTATGGACTCGACGGAATGAATGCATTTTCCAAATGAGTGTGACCCCTGATCACCTTTGGGTGGATAGGGATTTGGAGTGGATGAATGGTTGGAAGAAAAGTGAAGCGGTGCATTCCTTGGTCCCAACTCAATGGGCGACTCCCCTTTGGTCTCCCCCTCTTAAGGATTTCTTCAAGATTAATACATATGCTACTGTCTCTTCTAATTCAAGGGTCAGCATTGGGCTCATTGCTCATAACAGTTTTGTCCAGATTGTGGAAGCTCAGTGTAGGGCGGTGCCTAACTCATGGTGCCCAGTGGTGGAAGAGGCCTCAGACATCCTCTAGGGGATTCTTTTTTCCCATTCAAAATTTTTTCCCAAGATTCTGGTGGAGTCTGATTGCCTCAAAGTGGTGAACTCTCTCTCAACAAAAGATGAGGATTCCCATCCTTATGGCCTCATCCTGAGAAAATTTGGTCCTTGACCGATAGATTTGAGGAATGCAATTTTTCATTTATCAAAAGTGATGGTAATTTGAAATCCCATCATTTAGCTCATTTTGGGAAATGTAGGGGTGATCATTCTTGGGTGAACTCATTCCCTGATTGGCTTTGTAATCCTAGTTTCCTTGATTAATAATTTATTTTTTCTGTTAAAAAAAATGGTGGGACCAATATGAACGCCCATAAATTCTTCTCACCTTTTCGGGAATAACATTCAAACAGTTGCACAAAATGAGCTGAAATTTGGACATATGATAGAGGAAATATGAAAAAAGATATTTGTCTTCTACAACCGCTGATGATTTGGCCATATTTAATGTCAAATTCGAACGTCCAAATAGAGGATGAATCTGGACAGTTTTTTGGGTCAACTTCGAAACGTCAATTTCCTTTTGATTCTTCACCCTCCTTTTGACTCTATTAATTATTGGGGGGTGGACCAAAGGATCCAAATATTCCTATATAAGGAGCTGGTAGTGAAGGGAATAATCATTTTATATTTTCCTTTCAATTGTAATTTTCTACTTTTATTTTGTAATCCTATCGTCAATTTTTCCCATGTAAGTTTTTCATTCACGTTTAGTATCTTAATTGAAGTATTTCTTATTATTTACTTTTTCTTTTCATTTTATTCACACTTTGATACCGTTGAGACTAGGTGTGAATTTATTCACACCAACACTTGTGAATTCCTCACACAACGGTGGAGTGTACATTTTTCTTAATGTTTTTCTTCGTCAATCCCGCTTCTTTAAGTCGACTTCCCGCTTACATTAATAGAATAACGTCAATGAACGAGTAAGCTTTTATGGGTTGATCATAGGGAGTCTCATGGGGTGTATTGAATATTATTTTATGTTCTTAAATTCTTAAATTTTTTCTTTATTTTAAGAGTTCTTTTCTTTGATTTATCTTCTTCTTTTTCTTCACCGACTTTAACGACGACACATTTTGAGTGCTAGTATGATCCAATTTCATAGAGTGATCATCAAAGTGATCATCTAAATGCATTGATTATTGGCCTTGAAATTTTGTATGGATTAAATCAGAGAATGATGTTGAGGAATTATTTCATTTAATGGATACCTCTTAAACTGATGAACATAAAATCCAAAGAAAAAAAAATACATCCAATCAAGCCCTAGAGACAACCTAGGATCGACTCATATTAATTAATTGTTTTAATTCAAGTCATTTTGTTTGTTTTTTTCTTTAAATCAAATCACTATTTCTTCAAATCAATCAACACCATAGTCGGACACTTCATAGCCAATCTCGTATCCAATCTCAGTGTCTCAAGGCTTCTTCTTCAGTCCCTATGGATTTGATAACCCAAGCTGTACTACAAATGACCGCTTACACCATACAACTTGGGTAAATTTGGGTGCAACCAAATTTTGGTGCTGTTGTCAGGGACCAAGTAAGTTACCTTAGAACATCTTTTTATTCTCCCTCATTTCTCTTTTCTCATCCCCATTTCTCTTCTCTTTTCCCATTTCTATTTTTTTCTTGACTCTCGAAAATCACGATTCCAAATTTCCAAATGAATCCAATGGAGTATAATCAACAATATCCCTTCACAAAATCAGGATGGAATCAATTTGAAAATCCACATTGGGAATCACCAACATTTTTTAATTACTTTGATCAACCTTTGAATGAATACCCCACACCCGATAACATGAACAATATTTGTAATGATGAATGTTTAAAAGATAAATTTCCATACCTATCAAGAATGATTGAAAAGATAAATAATGAAGAATTCCATGATGTACAAAAATCTATCAACTCTAATCCTAAAAAAAATTATATAACAATTGTGTAATAAAATGTAGATAATGAATTATGAGGTTTCATCTTTAAGGTTAGAACTACAAAACTTTAAAACGTGTGAAGAACTCACTTTAGAATTTGGGAATTCAGAGTTAGATAATGAATTGAATTGGTCAGGTAATGTTGAAAGTCAAGGTCAAGAGTGTTTAAATCTGGAGGAAATTTATTTTTTCAATTCAAAAGATAATTACTTGACATCATGGATTGATTTTCCTGAACATGGCTCCATTAGTGAATTTTTAGGACCACCAATCACTGAATCATTGGAAGAAATCCAAAACATTGAGCTCATACCCACTCCTAGAATTCAAATGGACACTTTTTGGGAGGAATCATATTTTTATAAGGAACCTATTCATTCTAATTTTTTTAGAATAAACTGATTTTGATTCAAATTTCCAATCTGCATTAAGAAAATTCAATCAACACAAACTCAAAATCATTGTCCTTCCTCCCCACTTGAGTATCCCATCATTTGTGTTAAGAAAGGTCTTGGGGTTTTCATTCATTCATCTCACAAAACCCAAAAAGGGGGGTTGATCTTTGATTTATTAGGAAAGACTACAGAAGAAAAAAGATCAACCATTTCTGATATTCCATATATTTTCTCATTCATTTTAGAAAATAGGATTGTTCATGTATCAAATTAAAAATCTTCTTACCAATCACAAGGGATACACATTCTCAATCATGTTGAAGTGGAGAAAGATTAGGTCATTAAAATTTTTAAAGTTGGACTTGGATAAGTTGAGGGGTTCAAGTTTAGATAAAGACGTTAAATTAAGCGCTGTATGGGAGGCAACCCATGGTTTTCAAGTTTCCAATCATTTTGTTGTTTTAATAAAATTTATATTTCAAATAGGATTAGTGGATAATTTTGATATAATTTTATTCTACCTTAGACTGTTGACCTGTTCTTCTTTTATGAGTACGGATGGGTATGAAAGGGGAGAACCGTATTCATCCGTGTCACGCGGTTTGATCCCTGAGTAATACCTTACCCAGAAAATATGAAGAAGACAATGTATCATCAGTTTGATTTTTTTTAAAAACAAGGAAAACCATAAAAATTTTGATACTTGGTTTTAAAGAAATTGTTTTGTTGTTAATTTTGTCTGGTTTATTCTTCTTTGTATGGTTCAGGGACTATTTTGGGTGATACATATTCGATCAAGGAGGTGCCTACATCTCCCAAGAGATCAAAGGAGTAATCTGGAGCATCTTGAACTTCAACTTCAAAAAGCAGGTGAATTTGTTCCATGTTTATTATTTCAAATTCCTTTTATAACACCTGTCATTTTCCTCTACCCCCTTCTAAGTTTTCTTTAAACACTGGGGACAATGTTATTCTATGTTGGGGGGAGATGAAATAAAAAATGATTTTTTTAATAAGAACATGCCTGGAAAGAAAAATACCATTAACCTTGAACATGATAACACACATTTCAAACTATGAAATTGGATATTGAAAAATTTGGATGCCTTGATTTTGATTTTAATGCATGTTTAAGTTCATGAGCATAGTTTTTGGAATGTGCGGTTGTCTGATGTGATTTTTCAAAGTTTACATTTTCATCATCTTAATAAAAATGCCACAATTCACGTCTACTGGATCGTGGGTGTAAATTTGAGTTCTTGGGTCCCTTTTATTATAGCATAGGGTTCTAGGGTCACTTTTAGTTTAATTTGAGTATCCAAAATAACAATTACAAAAAAAAACAAAAAAAATAGAAAAAAAATAATGACCACATAGAGCAATGTTTTGTCCAAATGTGTGGCGTCTGACAATTGGGGATCGTGACTCCATAGTTGTCTTTCCCAGAGTTAGAATTTATATCTCTATTGTAGAGCTTGGAATTGACAATATGTGTGGCGTCCTAAACTTAGGGATCATGACTCCATAGTTTTCTTGGCCAGAGTTAGTCTTTTCATATTTATTGTGGTAAAAAAACAAAAACCAAAACAAAGAAAATCAAAAAAATAGATACTCAACTTAAGGTTTAATGTGATTCCCACCTAGCGCTTCCATTTTTTCCCCTTGAACAATAAAATGGTCCCCATATCTTTTGTGATGTACAACACTTTATCATGCTTAATTGAAATTGGATGAAATATGGAAATTAATTTGAACAAAGGAATGGACTTGAGCTAGTGATATGCTTATGAACCTAGCTCATTTTAAATTATTTTTATGGATTTCATAATTTTTTTGGTATAAGGTCTTTGTGTGAGAAATGTGCATTAAAATGTTTTTTAAAAAGGGGATTCGAATTTCATATTTGTAATATATTTTGCTCGGGACTAGAAAAACTCAAGTTGGGGGGTGAGATTAGTCACTAAAAGTGGCTAATATTAATTTTTAATATATTTATATTCATTGTTCCAAAGTCCATAAACATTGTTTTTAGTTCATTACATAAATAGAACTTCATTTTTCATCTTAAATGCAATTAATGTTTAAAATTCAAATTTGGGCCCAATCATTCATCTGTTTGTGGATAGCATAATATTAATTTTCTGAATTTGATATTTTTGGATATGATTGATCACTTTATTTGTAAAATTTTATCTTTTAGGTCCGATGGATGAATCTCAAGGGAAGATGGAGATTTTTTCACCTGAATGCAGAAATTTACTGGAAAAAGCATAATGGGACTAAGGCCCATCAAACAAATGTGGGGCCCACAAACCAAGCCCAATGAAGCTCAAAATTTTAAAGTATAAATAGAAAAATAGGAGGATCATTTTATTCAACTGCGGGTTTTCCTCTGGTTGATAAGCATCCTAAGTATCCTGGCCTCCCGACCCTGGTGGGTAGGTCAAAAAAACAAGTTTTCAGCGCGATTGTGGATCGAGTTGATAATCTGATTTGTCTTTGGTCTAGTAGGAAGATTTCCAAGGTGGGAAAAGAAGTTCTTGTGAAGTCAGTGGCCCAAGCAATCCCTTCTTATGCTATTTCGCTGTTTAAATTCCCAGAAACTCTCATTGATCAAATCCACTCCCGATTGGCCAATTTTTGGTGGGGATCCCATGAGGGAAAACATAACTCCCATTGGATGTCTTGGGAGAAGTTGTGTGTTTCAAAATTCTGTGGCAGCCTCGGATTCCGAAATCTCAAATGGTTTAATGAGGCTCTTTTGAAAAAAAAAGCATGGCGCCTTCTTTCCCTCCCAAATGACCTGTTTTCAAAGGTGATGCGAGCTAAGTACTTCCCTCGTTCGGATTTCTTGCATGCCCAGCTGGGGCCACGACTGAGTTTTGTGTGGAGGAGCATTTGGGGAGAAAAATCTCTCATTGATTTGGGCTGTGTGTGGAGAATTTCTGATTGGCATAATGTTAAAATTTGTAAGGATACATGTATGGAAGAGGGTTTCAATCATAAGGTTTCCTCACCGGTTGTTCCTGGATTCGAAGATGCAAGGGTTCGTCATCTGCTCAATGACTCTCTTGAGGAGTGGGATCGGGAGAAGCTTTGGTGCTGGTTTAACGAGGTGGATCGTCAGCTCATCCTGAGTATCCCTCTCATACAAGGAATGGGTATTGACCAAATCTACTGGACTGGGGAACCTCATGGGAGATATTCTGTTCATTCGGGTTAAAAAATGAGGGTTCCAGGTTTGGTTCAGGGCTTTACCGATAATCAGTAGAAGTTCCTTTGGTCCCTCACCGCCCCTCTAAGGTAAAATTCTTTTGGTGGAAGGTCTGTGCTGGAGTCCTTCCAACCCGTTACTTTCTGATGCAGCGACATTTATCTGAGGATGAAACTTTTCCTTTGTGCCTCCATGAAGTGGAATCCCCTTTGCATGCAATTCTCTCCTGTAAGGGGGTGGAAGGGGTGTGGAAGGTTTGGAGGCCGGATTTTGGTATTTTATTTGATCTTTCAATTGGGTTGGTCCCAAACCTTACTAAATGGGTGTCTTCTCTGGATCTGAGAGTGGTCAGGATGATATGCACAATTTCTTGGTTGCTATAGACTCGATGGAATGAATGCATTTTCCAAATGAGTGTGACCCCTGATCACCTTTGGGTGGATAGGGCTTTGGAGTGGATGAATGGTTAGAAGAAAAGTGAAGCGGTGCATTCCTTGGTCCCAACTCAACGGGTGACTCCCCTTTGGTCTCCCCCTACTAAGGGTTTCTTCAAGATTAATATAGATTCTAATGTCTCTGCTAATTCAAGGGTCGGCATTGGGCTCATTGCTCATAACAGTTTTGTCCAGATTGTGGAAGCTCAGTGTAGGGCGGTGCCTAACTCATGGCACCCAGTGGCGGCAGAGGCCTCAGACATCCTCTAGGGACTTCTTTTTGCCCATTAAAAATTTTGGCCCAAGATTCTGGTAGAGTCTAACTGCCTCAAAGTGGTGAACTCTCTCTCAACAAAAGATAAGGATTCCCATCCTTATGGCCTCATCTTGAGAAAATTTGGTCCTTGACCGACGGATTCGAGGAATTAAATTTTTTGTTTATCAAAAGTGATGGTAATTCGAAAGCCCATCGTTTAGCTCATTTTGGGAAATGTAGGGGGTGATCATTCTTGGGTGAACTCGTTCCCTGATTGTCTTTGTAATACTGATTTCCTTGATTAATAATTTATTTTTTCTGTTAAAAAAAAATGGTGGGACCAATATGAACGCCCATAAATTCTTCTCACCTTTTTGGGAATAAAATTCAAACGGTTTCACAAAATGACCTGAAATTTGGACATATGATAGAGGATATATGAAAAAAGATATTTGTCTTCTAAAACTGCTGATGATTTGGACATATTTAATTTCAAATTCAAATGTCCAAATAGAGGATGAATCTGGACAGTTTTCTGGGTCAACTTCGAAATGTCAATTTCCTTTTGATTCTTCACCCTCCTTTTGAATCTCTTAATTATTGGGGGGTGGACCTAAGGATCCTAATATTTATATATAAGGAGCTGGTAGTGAAGGGAATAATCATTTTATATTTTCCTTTCAATTGTAATTTTCTGCTTTTATTTTGTAATCGTATTGTCAATTTTTCCCATGTAAGTTTTTCATTCATGTTTAGTATCTTAATAGAAGTTTTTCTTCTTCTTTACTTTTTCTTTTCATTTTATTCACACTTTGATACCATTGAAACTAGGTGTGAATTTATTCACACCAACACTTGTGAATTACTCACATAATGGTGGAGTGTACATTTTTCTTAATGTTTTTCTCCGTCAATATCGCTTCTTTAAGTCGACTTCCCGCTTACATTAATAGAATAACGTCAATGAACGAGTAAAATTTTATGGGTTGATCCTAGGGAGTCTCATGGGGTGTATTGAATATTATTTTATGTTCTTAAATTCTTAAATTTGTTCGTTATTTTAAGAGTTCTTTTCTTTGATTTATCTTCTTCTTTGTCTTCACTAACTTTAACGACGACACATTTTGAGTGCTAGTATGATCCAATTTCATAGAGTGATCATCAAAGTGATCCTATAAATGCATTGGTTATTAGCCTTGAAATTTTGTATGGATTAAATCAGAGAATGATGTTGAGGAATTATTTCATTTAATGGATACCTCTTGAACTGATGAACATAAAATCCAAAGAAAAACAAATACATCCAATCAAGCCCTAGAGACAACCTAGGATCGACTCATATTAATTAATTGTTTTAATTCAAGTCATTTTGTTTGTTTTGTTCTTTAAATCAAATCACTATTTCTTCAAATCAATCAACACCATAGTTGGCCACTTCATAGCCAATCTCGTATCCAATATTAGTGTCTCAAGGTTTCTTCCTCAGTCCCTGTGGATTTGATAACCCAAGCTGTACTACAAATGACCGCTTACACCATACAACTTGGGTAAATTTGGGTGCAACCAAATTTTGGTTCTGTTGTCGGGGACCAAGTAAGTTACCTTAGAACATCTTTCTATTCTCCCTCATTTCTATTTTCTCATCCCCATTTCTCTTCTCTTTTCCCCTTTCTATTTTTTCTTGACTCCCGAAAATCATGATTCCAAATTTCCAAATGAATCCAATAGAGCATAATCAATGATATCCCTTCACAAAATCAGGATGGAATCAATTTGAAAATCCACATTGGGAATCACCAACCTTTTTTAATTACTTTGATAAACCTTTGAATGAATACCCCACACCCGATAACATGAACAATATTTGTAATGATGAATGTTTACAAGATCAATTTCCATACCTATCAAGAATGATTGAAAAGATAAATAATAAATAATTCCATGATGTACAAACATCTATCAACTCTAATCCTGAAAAGATTATATAACAATTGTGTAATAAAATGGAGATAATGAATTCTGAGGTTTCATCTTTAAGGTTAGAACTACATAACTTTAAAACGTGTGAAGAACTCACTTTAGAATTTGGGAATTCAGAGTTAGATAATGAATTAAATTGGTCAGGTAATGTTGAAAGTCAAGGTGAAGAGTGTTTAAATCTGGAGGAAATTGATTTTTTTTAATTCAAAAGATAATAAATTGACATCATGGATTGATTTTCCTGAACATGGCTCTATTAGTGAATTTTTAGGACCACCAATCACTGAATCATTGGAAGAAATCCAAAACCTTGAGCTCATACCCACTCCTAGAATTCAAATGGACACTTTTTGGGAGGAATCATATTTTTATAAAGAACCTATTCATTCTAAATTTTTTGTAGAATAAACTGATTTTGATTTGAATTTCTAATCTGAATTAAGAAAATTAAATCAACACAAACTCAAAATCATTGTACTTTCTTCCCCACTTGAGTATCCCATCATTTTTGTTAAGAAAGATCTTGGGGTTTTCATTCATTCATCTCATGAAACCCAAAAAGGGGGGTTGATATTTGATTTATTAGGAAGGACTACAGAAGAAAAAAGATCAGCCATTTCTAATATTCCATATATTTTCCCTTTCATTTTAGAAAATAGGATTGTTCATGAATCAAATTCAAAATCTTCTTACCAACCACAAGGGATACACATTCTCAATCATGTTGAAGTGGAGAAAGAGGAGGTCATTAAAATTTTTAGTGTTGGAATTGGATAAGTTGGGGGGTTCAAGTCTAGATAAAGATGTTAAATTAAGCGCTGCATGGGAGGCAACCCATGGTTTTCAAGTTTCTAATCATTTTGTTGTTTTAATCAACTTTATATTTCAAATAGGATTAATGGATCATTTTGATATAATTTTATTCTACCTTATACTGTTTACCTGTTCTTATTTTATGAGTATGGATGGGTATGAAGGGGGAGCATCGTATTCATCCATGTCATGGGTGTGATCCATGAGTAATACCTTACCCAGAAAATATAAAGAAGACAATGTATCATCAGTTTGATTTTTTTTAAAAACAAGGAAAACCATAAAAATGTTGATACTTGGTTTTAAATAAATTGTTTTGTTGTTTGTTTTTTCTGGTTTGTTCTTCTTTGTATGGTTCAGGGACTATTTTGGGTGATACATATTCGATCAAGGAGGTTCCTACATCTCCCAAGAGATCAATGGAGTAATTTGGAGCATTATGAACTTCAACATCAAGAACCATGTGAATTTGTTCGATTCTTATCGTTTCAAATTCCTTTTAGAACACATCTCATCTTCCTCTACCCCCTTCTAAGTTTTCTTTAAACACTGGGGATAGTGTTATTCTATGTTGGGGGGAGATGAAATAAAAAATTATTTTTTTAATAAGAACATGCATGGAAAGAAAAATTCCATTAACCTCGAACATGATAAAAAACATTGAAAACTATGAAATTGGATTTTGAAAAATTTGGATGCCTTGATTCTTATTTTAATGCAAGTTTAAGTTTATGAGCATAGTTTTTGGAAAGTGCGGTTGTCTAATGTGATTTTTCAAAGTTTACATTTTCATCCTCTTAATAAAAATTCCACAATTCATGTCTACTGGATCGTGGGTGTAAATTTGAGTTCTTGGGTCGCTTTCATTATAGCATAGGGTTTTGGGGTCACTTTTAGTTTAATTTGAGTATCCAAAACAAAAAAAAATAAAAAAACAAAAAAATTAGAAAAAAAAATAATGACCACATAAAGCAATGTTTTTTCCAAATGCGTGGCGTCCGACACTTGGGGATCGTGACTCCATAGTTGTCTTGCCCAGAGTTAGGCTTTATATCTCTATTGTAGAGCATGGAATTGACAATATCTATGGAGTCTGGCACTTGGGGATTGTGACTCCATAGTTGTCTTGCCCAGAGTTAGTATTTTCATATATATTTTGGTAAAAAAAAGGATACTCATCTTAAGGTTTAATGTGATTCCCACCTATTGCTTCCATTTTTCCCCTTGAACAATAAAATGGGCCCCATATCTTTTGTTATGTACAACACTTTATCATGCTTAATTGAAATTGGATGAAATGTGGTGATGAATTTGAACAAAGGAATGGTCTTGGGACAAGGATATGCTTATAAACCTAGCTTATTTAAAATGATTTTGATGGATATCATAATTTTTATGGTATAAGGTCTTTGGTTGAGCAATGTGTATTAAAATGTTTTTGGAAATGGGGATTCAAATTTAATATTTGTAATATATTTTTCTCGGGACTAGCAAAACTCAAGTTGAGGGGTGTGATTAGTCACTAAAAGTGGATAATATTCATTGTTAATATCTTTATATTCATTGTTCCAAAGTCCATAAACATTGTTTTTAGTTCATTACATAAATATAACTTCATTTCTCATCTTAAATGCAATTAATGTTTAAAATGAAAATTTGGGCCTAATCATTCATCTATTTGTGGATATCATAATATTAATTTTCTGAATTTTATATTTATGGATGTTATTGATCAATTTATTTGTAACATTTTATCTTTTAGGTCCGATGGATGAATCCTAAGGGAAGATGGAGTTTTTTGCACCTGAATGTAGAAATTTACTGGAAAAAGCATAATGGGCCTAAGGCCCATCAAACAAATGTGGGGCCCACAAAACAAGTCCAATTAAGCTCAACTTTTTAAAGTAGAAATAGAAAAGTATGAGGATAATTTTATTCAACTGTTTCCAGAGCTAATTCTGAAGTTTTGATGGAGATATATGGATCCAAAGTTTACATTTAAATGGACCAATATGAACGCCATAAATGCCTCTCACCATTTCGAGAATAACTTTCCAACGGTTGCACCAAATGACCTGAAATTTGGAAATATGATATAGGACACATGAAAAAAGATATTTTTCTTCTACTACTGCTGATTATTCAGCCATATTTAATGTCAAATTCGAATGTCCAAATGGAGGATGAATCTGGACTGTTTTCCAGGTCAATTTTGAAACGTCAATTTCCTTTTGATTCTTCACCCTACTTTTGACTCTCTTAATTGTTGGGGATGAATTCATTGTTGGGGGGTGGACCTAAGGCTCCTAATATTCCTATATAAGGAGCTGCTGGTTAAGGGAATAAGCATCTTATATTTTCCTTTCAATTGTAATTTTCTGCTTTTATTTTGTAATCATATCGTCAATTTTTCCAATGTAAGTTTTTCATTCATGTTTAGTATCTTAATAAAAGTTTTTATTCTTCTTTACTTTTTATTTTCACTTTATTCACACGTTGATACCGTTGAATCTAGGTGTGAATTTATTCACACCAACACTTGTGAATTCCTCACACAACGGTGGAGTGTACATTTTTCTTAATGTTTTTCTTCGTCAATCCTGCTTCTTTAAGTCGACTTCCCGCTTACATTAATAGAATAAA
Source organism: Viscum album (assembly GCA_963277665.1). Taxonomy (NCBI): domain Eukaryota; kingdom Viridiplantae; phylum Streptophyta; class Magnoliopsida; order Santalales; family Viscaceae; genus Viscum; species Viscum album. Next base: position 168,812,432 of record OY728119.1, on the reverse strand, counting down.
GTCAATGAATGGGTAAAATTTTATGGGTTGATCCTAGGGAGTCTCATGAGGTGTATTGAATATTATTTTATGTTCTTAAATTCTTAAATTTTTTCTTTATTTTAAGAGTTCTTTTATTTGATTTATCTTCTTCTTTGTCTTCACCGAATTTAACGACGACACATTTTGAGTGCTAGTATGATCCAATTCCATAGAGTGATCATCAAAGTGATACTCTAAATGCATTGGTTATTATCCTTGAAATTGTGTATGGATTAAATCAGAGAATGATGTTGAGGAATTATTTCATTTAATGAATACCTCTTGAACTAATGAACATAAAATCCAAAGAAAAACAAATACATCCAATCAAGCCCTAGAGGCAACCTAGGACTGACTCATATTAATTAATTATTTTAATTCAAGTCATTTTTTTTGTTTTGTTCTTTAAATCGAATCACTATTTCTTCAAATAAATCAACACCATAGTTGGCCACTTCATAGCCAATCCCATATCCAATCTTAGTGTCTCAAGGTTTCTTCTTCAGTCCTTGTGGATTTGATAACCCAAGCTATACTAAAAATGACCACTTACACCATACAACTTGGGTAAATTTGGGCACAAAAAAATTTTGGCACTATTTCCAGGGACCATGTAATTCACCTTAGAACATCTTTCTATTCTCCCTCATTTCTCTTTTCTCATCCCCATTTCTCTTCTCTTTTCCCCTTTCTATTTTTTTCTTGACTCCCGAAAATCACGATTCCAAATTTCTAAATGAATCTAATGGAGTATAATCAACAATATACCTTCACAAACTTAGGATGTAATCAATTTGAAAATCCACATTGGGAATCACCAACCTTTTTTAATTACATTGATCAACCTTTGAATGAATACCCCACACCCAATAACATGAACAATATTTGTAACGATGAATGTTTAAAAGATAAATTTCCATACCTATCAAGAATGATTGAAAAGATAAATAATGAGGAAGTCCATGATGTAAAAACATCTATAAACTCTAATCCTGAAAAAATTCTAGAACAATTGTGTAATAAAATGGAGATAATGGATTCTGAGGTTTCATCTTTGAGGTTAGAACTACAAAACTTTAAAACATGTAAAGAACTCACTTTAGATTTTGGGAATTCAGAGTTAGATAATGAATTGAATTGGTCAGGTAATGTTGAAAGTCAAGGTTAAGAGTGTTTAAATCAGGAGGAAATTGATTTTTTGAATTTAAAAGATAATAACTTGACATCAAGGATTGATTTTCCGGAACATGGCTCCATTAGTGAATTTTTAGGACCACTAATCACTGAACCATTGGATGAAATCCAAAAAATTGAGCTCATACAAACTCCTATAATTCAAATGGACACTTTTGGGGATGAATCATATTTTTATAAGGAACCTATTAATTCTAAATATTTTGTAGAAGAAACTGATTTTAATTCAAATTTCCAATCTGCATTAAGAAAATTCAATCAACACAAACTCAAAATCATTGTCCTTCATTCCACACTTGAGTATCCCATCATTTTTGTTAAGAAATATCTTGGGGTTTTCATTCATTCATCTCATGAAACCCAAAAGGGGGGTTGATCTTTGATTTATTAGGAAAGACTACAGAAGAAAAAAGATTAACCATTTCTGATATTCCATAGATTTTCCCATTCATTTTAGAAAATAGGATTGTTCATGAATCAAATTCAAAATCTTCTTACCAACCATAAGATATACAAATTCTAAATCATGTTGAAGTGGAGAAAGATGAGGTCATTAAAATTTTTAAAGTTGGAATTGGATAAGTTGGGGGGGTTCAAGTCTAGATAAAGACATTAAATTAAGCGTTGCATGGGAGGCAACCCGTAGTTTTCAAGTTTCCAATCATTTTGTTGTTTTAATCAACTTTATATTTCAAATAGGATTAGTGGATCATTTTGATATAATTTTATTCTACCTTAGATTATTGACCTGTTCTTCTTTTATGAGTATGAATGGGTATGAAAAGGGAGCACCGTATTCATTCGTGTCACGCGGTGTGATCCCTGAGTAATACCTTAACCAGAAAATATAAAGAAGACAATGTATCACCAGTTTGATTTAAAAAAAAACAAGGAAAACCATAAAAATGTTGATACTTGGTTTTAAATAAATAGTTTTGTTGTTTTTTTTTTCTGGTTTATTCTTCTTTGTATGGTTCAGGGACTATTTTGGGTGATATATATTCGATCAAGGAGGTGCCTATATCTCCTAAGAGATCAAAGGAGTAATCTGGAGCATCATGAACTTCAACTTCAAAAACCAGGTGAATTTCTTCCATGTTTATTGTTTAAAATTCCTTTTAGAACACCTCTCATATTCCTCTAACCCCTTATAAGTTTTCTTTAAACACTAGGGATAATGTTATTCTATGTTGGGGGGAGATGAAATAAAAAATTATTTTTTTAATAAGAACATGCATGGAAAGAAAAATTTCATTAACCTTGAACATGATAACAAACATTGCAAACTATGAAATTGGATATTGAAAATTTTGGATTCCTTGATTCTTATTTTAATGCAAGTTTAAGTTCATGAGCATAGTTTTTGGAAAATGCGGTTGTTCGATGTGATTTTTCAAAGTTTACATTTTTATCCTCTTAATAAAAATTCCACAATGAACTTCTATTGGATCATGGGTGTAAATTTGAGTTCTCTGGTCCCTTTCATTATAGCATAGGATTTTGGGGTCACTTTTAGTTTAATTTGAGTATCCAAAACAAAAAAATTAGAAAAAAAATAATGACCACATAGAGAAATATTTTTTCCAAATGCGTGACGTCTGCCACTTGGGGATCGTGAGTCCATAGTTGTCTTTCCCAGAGTTAGGCTTTATATCTCTATTGTAGAGCATAGAATTGGCAATATCTATGGCGTCCGACACTTGGGGATTGTGACTCCATAGTTTTCTTACCCAGAGTTAGTCTTTTCATATCTATTTTGGTAAAAAAAACAAAAAAAAAACAAAAAAAATCAAAAAAATGGATACTCATCTTAAGGTTTAATGTGATTCCCACCTAGCGCTTCCATTTTTTCCCCTTGAACAATAAAACGCCCCCCATATCTTTTGTGATGCACAACACTTTATCATGCTTAATTGAAATTGGATGAAATGTGGTGAAGAATTTAAACAAAGGAATGTTCTTGTGCTAGGGATATGCTTATGAACCTAGATTGTTTTAAATTATTTTGATGGATTTCATATTTTTTTTGGTATACGGTCTTTGGGTGAGAAATGTGTATTAAAATGTTTTTTTTGAAAAGGGGATTCGAATTTCATATTTGTAATATATTTTGCTCGGGACTAGAAAAACTCAAGTTGGGGGGTGTGATTAGTCACTAAAAGTGGCTAATATTCATTGTTAATATCTTTATATTCATTATTACAAAGTCCATAAACATTGTTTTTAGTTCATTACATAAATAGAACTTCATTTCTCCTCTTAAATGCAATTAATGTTTAAAATGAAAATTTGGGCCCAATCATTCATCTGTTTGTGGATAACATAATATTCATTTTTTGAATTTGATATTTTTGAATATGATTGATCACTTTATTTTTAACATTTTATCTCTTAGGTTTGATGGATTAATCCCAAGGGAAGATAGATATTTTTGTGCATGAATGCAGAAATTTACTGGAAAAAGCGTAATGGGCCTAAGACCCATCAAACAAATGTGGGTCCCACAAACCAAGCCCAATGAAGCTCAAATTTTTACAGTAGAAATAGAAAAATATGAGTATCATTTTATTTTACTGTGGGAAGAGCTAATTCCGATGTTTTCATGGAGATATATGGATCCGAAGTTTACATTTATATGGTGGGACCAATATGAACACCCATAAATTCTTCTCACTAGTTCGGGAATAAATTTCAAACGGTTGCACCAAATGACCTGAAATTTGGAAAGATGATACATGACACATGGAAGAAGATATTTGTCTTCTATGAACATTGATTATTTGTCCATATTTAATGTCAAATTCGAACGTCCAAATGGAGGATGAATCTTGATTGTTTTCTGGGTCAACTTCGAAACGTCAATTTCCTTTTGATTCTTCACCCTCTTTTTGACTCTCTTAATTGTTGGGGGGTGAATTGATTATTGAGGGGTGTACCTAAGGATCCTAATATTCCTATATAAGGATCTGGTGGTGAAGGTAATAAGCATATTATATTTTCCTTTCAATTGTAATTTACTGCTTTTATTTTGTAATTGTATCGTCAATTTTTCCCATGTAAGTTTTTCATTCACGTTTAGTATCTTAATAAATGTTTTTATTCTTATTTACTTTTTCTTTTCATTTTATTCATACGTTGATACCGTTTAATCTAGGTGTGAATTTATTCACACCAACACTTGTGAATTCCTCACACAACGGTGGAGTGTACATTTTTCTTAATGTTTTTCTTCGTCAATCCCGCTTCTTTAAGTTGAATTCCCGTTTACATTAATAAAATAACATCAATGAATGTGTAAACTTTTATGGGTTGATCCTAGGGAGTCACATGGGGTGTATTGAATATTATTTGATGTTCTTAAATTCTTAAATTTGTTCTTTATTTTAAGGGTTCTTTTCTTTGATTTATCTTCTTCTTTGTCTTCACTGACTTTAACGACGACACATTTTTAGTGCGAGTACAATCCAATTCCATAGAGTGATCATCAAAGTTATCCTCTAAGTGCATTGGTTATTATCCTTGAAATTGTGTATGGATTAAATCGGAGAATGATGTTGAGGAATTATTTCATTTAATAGATACCTCTTGAACTGATGAACATAAAATCCAAATAAAAAGATATACATTTAATCAAGCCCTAGAGACAACCTAGGATCGACTCATATTAATTAATTGTTTTAATTTAAGTCATTTTGTTGGTTTTGTTCTTTAAATCAAATCACTATTTCTTCAAATCAATCAACACCATAGTTGGACACTTCATAGCCAATCCCTTATCCAATCTTAGTGTCTCAAGGTTTCTTCTTCTGTCCCTATGGATTCGATAACCCAAGCTGTACTACAAATGACTAATTACACCATACAACTTGGGTAAATTTGGGAGCAACCAGTGGCATACCAATTTGATCTTCCATAGAAATAAAATTATATTAATTATGTTTTTCATGTGTCACTACTTTGAAAATATCAACTTGACCCATATAATGTTATATATGTGGATGATTTTGAGGTTGAGGATGATGTGTTCTTTGAGGTGAAAATGATACGTGTGTTGGATCGTTGTGTGAAAGATTTGTGGGAAAGACTATGCCATTAGTTCATTTATTGTGGAAACATGTTCATTTGAAGGAGGAAGCTTGGGAAAGAGATATATATATATATATGCATTCTCAATAGCCCGATCTTTTTTACTCTAAATTGTAAAGATTTTTGGGTGTACATCTCGATGATGAGCTATTATAAGTTAAGGTGATTGTAAGATCATGACATTTTTTAGAGATTTATTCATCTTATTTTTAGGTATTATTTTCACCATGTTTGAGTAATTTTTTTGGGTTGTACCTTGAGATGTGTTCAAATTAAAATTCAGAAATTTTAAAGAAAGAGACAAAGTGCACAGTTAGCGCACAATTTTCCCAAACTGCGCCCCATGGCCTAGTAAAATTGGAAACCCCTGATAGGGGGATTACCATGGCTGGTGGATGGTTTTTCAACCCGTTCACCCACTTTGAGAAAACGTACACCCCCTAGAATATGTTCATTTTTAAGGATTAGGGTTTGGAAAACCGTGAGCCCCTGTCCATAAAACTGTGTTCACCTTTTTAATTAAACTGAAAATTAGATTTAAAATTTTGAAACCCCCCATTTTAACCCAAAATCAACCCTAAGTTGTTCATATTTGATTCCTCTTACTTTTTTAGTCTCCCAGATGAATTTTATGGTCTCCCAACCTCCATTAATTATGATTCGAAGGTAGGATTGAAGATATGCACCCCTCTTGTTAGGAGGATCTTGTCCCATCTAGTTTCTTTCTTCTCTATCGTATCTCCTTCATCATTTATAGGGATTTTATCCTCTATTTTTAAGGATCTAGATATAGTCTAGTTGGATCTAGATCTAGGATTTATGTATCGTTATTTTTTGATCTTTGATTTCTTTTTTCAATTCAAGTTCTTGTTCTTCAGCATTTCTCTGTTCCAAATTGGGGAAATATATTAGAGAGCGTTTGTCAAAGTATTAAGGTGGGTGGTCTATAATCCTGTCATAGAATATTGATTCCAATTTAATAAATATTATTATAAAATTTAAATTTTATAATTAACAATTGAGTTTTATAAATTGAATTAATTAATTGGTAAATTTTTTTGTTGATCGATTTTTGAATTTGGGATATTAATTTGATTGAAACGAAATAATTTGTTGTTGAATTAATTGTGTGTATACATAATACAATCCAAAATATGAGTTGGTGACCCAACCCAGATACCACAAAAAATTAATAAATTAAAAATAAATATCTATTTATAAATGAAGTGTAACGAACTTACACCAACTAGAAATTAAAGGAGAGGAAAAAATACATTCAATCATACACACATCATTGAATATTACCTTATCCAAATGATCTTGGTTAATCAAACTTAGAAACATCAAATTCATAAACAAGACATTAAGAATGTGAAAAATGTAAAAATCACTGAATCCAAGCCTCTATGAACCTAGAAATTATTACATCCAAAATGAATCATTTTAATGTCAAACCGTGCAATAAAAACAGATGAAAAAGATGTTTCTAAGACCCAACCTCAATACCATATCAACCGCAATCCACAAAATCCACTGATATTTAGTTGTTCAGTGAGGAGTACTCCCCATCTTGATTATGCTCAGTCTTTCTATAGAATCTCCTGGTGCTTCCATAAGGATGGATGAATGTGGATGAGTATTCTGTGTAGTTCACAGACCATACACATTACTCCATTGACATGATTTGAGATGGATAATTCCAATCACATAAGTTTTAACAGGGACTCCATAGAGAAATCCAGTCCAGCATTGTGCCCTTCTACATCCCCACCTATATCGGGGTGCTAGAGATAGCATTGATGATAGATAGATTTATGTCAGAGGGAAGCAACACAGGTGGATTTGGTAGTGGGCATTGTGGCACTGAGTCTTCTACAACAGCTAGTAGGGGCCAGTCGGTGGGATCTCAATGTAGGAAACCCCTTTGATGAGTAGGTTCAGGCACATGGTCATATAGTTAAAGGGAAGCACATAGAACTAGATAATATTGGGGAAGACCAGTTCTATTCTTATGATGGTTTAGGTAACGTAGCATGAGACTGCCCTACTAGACATGTTGAGCAGCCCAAGAAAATAGCTAGTGGACTGCCATGAATAAGGTAGTGCATTGATGAGAGATCTCATAATAATTGAAAGGTTGTTCCCCAGAGAAGAAAAGCTATAAGATGATAAGGAGGATATGTTGGTGTATGATGATGCTATGAGATCCCCCCCACTAGGTGGCCAGCAATAGGATTAGAGAATTGGTGGCCTCGGTCGCAGACAACTACAAGCCTCAGATGTCTATGATCCCACAACACACAAGATGATTCAAGGTATGATTTTTGTTTATTCTAATCTTTACATTATATTAGTATACATAGGTTCCAATCATTATTTTATCTCTCGACTCTTGGTGTGAGATCTGAAGCTCCCAATAGGGGATCTAGCACATTATCTTTGTCTTGAGGTTCCTATAGGGAATCCTTATTTTGTATATTTCATCTTCCGGTAGTGAGAGATATTGTTTGGAGGAGATATGTTCATGAGGGACCTTTTGGAGGTCAAAATGGAACCCTATTACACCATCTTAGGTATGGATTTTGTTTCCATGGTCTAAGCCAAGATTATTTTCCACCGCATACAAGTCAGATGCCTACACACTGATGGGATGAGATTCTTCTTTTCTAAAAAGAAATATCTCATGGTCGAACATGTGGATGATGCAATAAGGATGTTCTATACTATCACCCATCTATTGGAAAGTGTATCCTTTAGTGAAACATGTCTTCATGAATTTGGTTTCCTTTAGTTGTCGAGGATTATATTGAAGTCTTCCATGAAGACATTCAAGGACTACCACCTAGGTGGGAGATGGGTTTTTGCATTTTATTTCATCTTGGGACTGGCTTGATATCTTCTGTGGTGTATTGGATGGAACCTAACAATATTTGGAAGCTATGGTTATAATTGGAGGACATTTTTGAGAAACGTTTCATCAAATCCAGTGTGTTTCCCTAGGAAACTTCATCCATGTTTGTGAAAAAGGTGTACAAGAACTTATAGATTTGTGTGGATTATCATCTCATAAACCAGGATATGATAATGAAAAAGTACCCATTACCAAGGACTGAAGACCCCCTTGATCAGTTGAGAGGCGCAATATGGTCTTCTAAGATCGATCTCAGTTCTGTTTACCACAAGTTGCAGGTTCACGAGGCTCATATTCCAAATCTGGAATTCCAATGTCGCTACAAACACTATCAGTTCCTAGTGATTTCCTTTGGTGTGAAAAATCCCCCTTATGTTTTTATGTATTTAATGAACTAGGTCCTCCAGCCATACTTGTACTATTTTTTTTGTTTTCTTCATCGATGACATACTCATATACTCTACAACAGAATGGAGCATACAGAGCACTGTAAAAAAGTTCTTGATTTTCATTGAGAGCACCATCTTTATAGAAATATCTCGACATGCCAGTTCTAGAAACACGAGGTTCACTTTATAGGGTAAGTCATTTTGACAAAGGTTTATACATGGATCCATCAAATATCAAGTTAGTGATTTCTGGGGATCAACTAAAGAATGTGTCAGAGGTGGAGAGGTTCCTTTTCTTGGTTGGGTACTACAAGAGATATATGGTGGGATTCTACAAGATCATAGACCCTTTGACTTCCCTAACATTGAAAGGGAATTCGTTTACTTGGTTTGAGTAGTACTAGAGGGACTTTGAGTAGTTGACGTAGAGGTTGAAGAGAACTCCTGTGTTGAGACTATCAGAGGAAGGTTTTGAGTTCATAGTGTATTGTGATGCATCAAGATCTGGGATTAGTTGCATGTTGATGAAACGTCCAACATTCATTACATACGGGTCAAGGTAGTTGAGTCCCCATAAGAAGAACTGAATTACTCACAAACTAGAGCTAGAAGTGGTAGTATTCACCCTGAAGATGTAGAGACAATATCTTTTGGGAGAGTGATTCGTGGTTTACTCAGACCACCATAGTATCAAGAACATATTGTAACGCCCCGACCCTAGTTTCCCAGAGTCGGTTCATTATTACATAACATTGGCATGATCACAAGAAAGATCAAATCTCGAAAGACCGATTGGTTTAGTAGCCTTGGAAACACTAGATATATTCATAAGTCTTACATTACATCATAAAATGAAAAACTACTACAACAACATATTGTCTCCATAATCCACACTCATATCCCCACATAATATCCCTGCAGGTCATTCATAATTTACTTCTTCACTTCCTGGGAAAAATAAAACATAGAAAAGGGGTGAGCTCAAATGCCCAGTAAGGATAACAATATAGTGGAAACTTTCATAAATAAGAATAAACATTTAAGGCAATGTATAACTAAAACAAAATCCTTTCAAACTTGAACTTTAAACATAGTATGACATAAATAAAATGAAATAATTCCATTTACTTATTCACATGGTTATTCTACTAATCGAATAATCACATGAAAAATCAATAACCACTTTCATAATGATGGAATGCATAATGCCAGACTATCATAACCACATATCCAAGGCCTCGTGCCAAGACTAAAAATAAGATTTTGTCAAGGCCTTGTGCCAAGACACTATTTTGTCTCATGAGACCTACCGATGCATCGAGGAGCTATAGCGGGCTCCACCCGTCACATATTAAGTCCAATGCATTCCCATATGAAAAGGTTTAAACATAACATAAACATTCGTATTAAAACTAGCATACGAAATGTTAATACTTTCACCATAAACCATGAATGGTATAAAAATAGAGCATCCACAGTCAAACAAATCACAAAACCTTCAATATAATATAGAAGTTTTGTATCATAACAAATCAACTTTAAATAAGCATAAAATCCATCAAAGGATGTTGACATAGATGAAATCAAAATTCTTTTTAAAGAAATATCTCTTTTTATTTTGAAATAATTTAAGATCCATATAAAATAAAACATTTTCTTTGAAAATATTATTATAAGCTTGTAAGGGAAGCTTTGAAGATTTTATAACGGCGGAAAATAGCCGCACCCTCCGTATAAGTTAAAAAAAACATTCTTACCTTAATTCTGTCGAAAAGGTTAAAAAGGACCTTGTTTTGAAAACGACGGAAAGATTCATTTATAAACCTCTTATAAAAAGTCAAACAAGGGTATAAATGACTTTAACCCATATTCTTGTAAATAATAAAAATGTTTTGAAATACATTTCGAAGAAACATGGATGTGGATGATAAAGAAATCCCAGTAGATTATTACATATAAACAACCTCAGATAATGAAGAGATTGTTAAATAAACCCTTACCTTGTACTTTTCCTTGGTTGGGGTAGGTTAAACTCCTTTATAATGGTGAAATAATTGTTATTAAATTATACAAGAATCATATATATATTAATATGATATCATATATGATCTTTTAACATTGATTTGTTAATAATATCTTAGAATTATCGTCATTTCGGGTGTTAACTTACTCATTTTCTTTTATATGTTTTGATACATAAGACATGTTTGTTGTATCTTATTCATATCCAGAATGATATCAAGTCCTTAAACATAATTTTTAAATCATCAAATGATAATTATACTTGAATGGATACGATGGAGAATGAATCTCATCGCGTTCGTGGAGACGGTAGTCCGTACGTACGCACGAGCGACAATATCATTCTTTTGACATTAAAATAATATATAAACGGATGGTATATCATATATACAGAATCATTAACATGTTATATTTATTATTTACATGAGTTACAAATCATTATTATACCCATCCAAATAATAATATATTGAATAACAATTACACCACGACGTGGAGACGGTAAGCCGTACGTACGCACGTATGGTGACATGTTATTCAAAGGGTGGATAGAATACTGAATATGGTTGTACCATATTTATAATAACATCACAGTATATGTGAGATACTGGAGTTATTATTTTAGAATGGTAAGAACCAAGAAAGAAGAAGTGGAAGAAGAAAGGAACTTGAAAAGGGGTGGTGAAAACATTACCTCTTCTTCGGGTTCTTCCTTTTGATTTGATCAAAAGGGCTCCTTAGGTTGGCTTTCTGATCAAACTAATGCCTCTAGGTTGTAGTGAGGGATGTTGGGAGAGTATTTGGTCAGAGTTTGGCCGAACCAAAAGGCTTTGAAGGTCTGAAGAAATGAGAAGGAGGAGTGCCCTTTTATAAGAGGGGTGAGGGGAACCTTTGGAAAAGCTAGAAATATTAATTTATAATAAATTCATATTCGGATTATAATGGCTCAAAAGTCTATTTTTTAAATGTTAAGGTGGGGATTGGTCTAAAACAACTCAACCAATAAAATTTAGACAGGTTTGGGTACTTATATTAACCTTATCTTTAAGTATTAACTCTATGTTAATTAGTTTCACTTTTACAATGTCTCTTTGTATTTTTATATAATATGGTTAAAAAACTTACTATATATATCCAAGAGACCCCCAAGTGGTCCATTAATGATGAACCTATCATGATATAAGTCTCTTGGCCTAACCGTAGATTTTTAGGAATTTAATATCAATTAATAATATAATATTTGTTTTAAGAACTCTTTTATGTCAATTTTGACACTATTCAATAGTTGATTTTTGTGAAACTCATAACAGATTTATTACTTCGAAAAAAGTCAATTAAATCAATCCTAATATATCATATTATCCTAGAAAATTAGTTTAATTCATTAAAAGTTTCATATTATATTTATTTTGGTATTTATAATATCAATTATTTTAATTTTTCACTATTATAGTAATTAATTCATCATCATTGTGTCATAAATAAATTAAATTATTTAATGTCTAAAAATTATAAATAAAACATCATTATGTAGTAAATCTTTTTATCTTTCTAATTAATATTTATAATCTAAAATCCAACATATATAACCTTATGTAAATATTGTTTTTCTAAAAGATATATGCTTGTGTCATTTTTGTATTCATTTTAACTTAATTAAAATAAAGTGTCCTTATCACCTACAAGTGGCACCATGGGGTCCCAAAATCGACCCAAAGATGCCTATGGTCGAAAATGTATCAACAAATAAGGCTAGGACACGTTTTAGGGTAATTTAGTATTATTATAATATTATTTTTTAACCCTTATTTACCGGATTTACCCTTAACCATGGTAAATAAAATATTTACCGCAGAATTATTCAAAATGTCTAAAAATAAAAGTTACTTATTTACACAATTTTAACATCATGATTCCAAATATGGAATCCATTTTTCTAAATTTAAAACACAAAAGTGGCAGAAATTAATTTAAAATTAATTCCCGCTGTCAAAACAAAAAGCGTGTTTTTAAGAGATAATAACTATCAAAAGATTGACACTTGTTTATGTTCGGTTTAATTGTAAAATTATGTCCAATGACCAAAATTATATTAAATGGTAAAAATATATTCTAAATATACTTTAAAACCACTCAAATTAATAATTTATCACTATTAATTATTTTGATTAAAAAAGTTGTTTTTAATTAAAATTTAGTAATTTTCACTATTCATCAAAATATGAAAGTTATCCGAAATGTACCAAAATTTCAACTTAGACTAAATTCGATATTCCGAATCCAAAAATGAAGTCCATTTTGAAATATAAAATATATATAATTTCAAAAAGTAGGTATTACTATTCATAACGGCTAGTTTGATTGGTTATGGTGTGTTAGAACTCGGTGTTGCGTATAACACACGCTATCACATTATTCAAAGAGAAGCGTACCGTAGAAGCTTGTGGTGTTACATTCTCCCCTCCTTCAAATAATTTCATCCTCAAAATTTCTAGAATACTTATCACATGAAAAGACTCGGGTGGTTCTTCATCATAAGTTCCTCGGGTTCCCACGTTGCCTCCTCCATCTTATGGTTTCTCCACAAAAATTTTACCAGACGCGTCGTCCGGTTTCTCAGCACTTGTTCTCTCGTATCAAGAATCTTGACGGGCTCTTCGCAATAAGACAGATCGGGTTCCAGTTCTAATTCTTCATAGGTGAGTACATGCGTTGGGTCAGGCATGTATTTCCTCAACAGAGATACGTGGAACACATCGTGAACTTTAGAGAGACTTGGCAGAATTGCCAATCGGTAAGCTACAGCCCCAATTCGTTCTAGAATTTCGAAAGGTCCGATGTACCTGGGACTCAATTTACATTTCTTACCAAAACGTATGACTCCCTTCCATGGAGATACCTTCAGGAAAACATGATCACCGACTTGAAATTCCAAATCCTTCCTTCGATTATCGGCATAGCTCTTCTGCCTACTTTGAGCTGCTCTGATGTGATTTTGGATTACCTTCACCTTTTCCAGCGTTTCCTCCACCAGTTCTGGACCTACAAGTTTTCTTTCACCGACGTCATCCCAACAGGTTGGTGTACGACATCTCTTTCCGTATAACGCTTCATATGGTTCCATCTTAATACTCGAATGGAAGCTATTGCTATAGGAAAATTCTACCAGAGGTAAATATTGATCCCACATATCCTGAAAGTCAAGTGAGAAAGATCTCAACATGTCTTCTAAGGTTTGAATAGTCCGTTCTGATTGTCCGTCTGTCTGAGGGTGGTAAGCAGTGCTCAAATGAAGTTCAGTATCCAGGGATTTCTGAAGACTTTTCCAGAATCTTGAAGTAAAACGGGGATCACGATCAAAAACAATCGATAGGGGTACTCCATGAAGTCTCACAACTTCATTAATATATAGTCTTTCTAGACGTTCCAGGGGTAGATCTTCTCTTATAGCAAGAAAATGTGCTGACTTGGTAAGACGATCAACAATAACCCATATTACATTGTTCCTTCTAGGAGTCTTTGGTATCCCCATGACAAAGTCCATCGTAATATTGTCCCATTTCCACTCCGGTATGGGAAGAGGTTGCATGACTCCTACAGGTCGTTGCCTTCCAGCTTTCACTTGTTGACAAACCATACATCTTGACACAAAATCAGCAATCTCCCTCTTCATGTTGTCCCACCAAAAATGTTCCTTCAAATCTCTATACATTTTGGTGCTCCCAGGGTGTATAGAAAAATTGGAACTATGAGCATCATCCAGAAATTCCCTTTTTAGATCAGGTATATCGGGAACACAAAGTCTCTTCCCAAATTTCAAAATTCCATCTTCATACACAAAGTCTCTCAATATCCCATCATTCACAACTTTAATCTTCTTTTTAAATTCTTCATCATCAGTCTGAGTACTCTTAATCCTTTCTATTAAATATGTTTTGGCAACCATTTGAAAAAGAAATGATGTTTCGCCTTCCCTGGTTATTCCCATGTCCATCTTCACTAGATCCATGAAAATTGGATCCCTTTCAATTCTCATATTGTTCAAAACTCCATGGTCTTTTCTACTCAAAGCATCTGCCACCTTGTTTTCTTTCCCCAGGTGGTAGTGTATCGTGCAATCATAATCCTTGAGTAATTTAAGTCATCTCCTTTGCATCATGTTGAGTTCTTTTTGTGAGAAAATATACTTCAAACTCTTGTGATCAGTATAAATCTCACATTTTTCACCATAGAGGTAGTGCCTCCATATCTTCAAAGCAAAGATCACAGCTGCTAACTCGATATCATGAGTAGGATAGTTTTGTTCATGAATTTTCAACTGTCGTGATGCATAGGCAATAACTCTATCATTCTGCATAAGGACACAACCAAGTCCTTTCTTCGATGCATCACTATAAATAACGAACCCATCATTCCCCGATGGTAGAGTCAATATAGGAGCATTGACTAATCTTTTCTTCAGTTCTTCGAAATATTCTTCACACTCTTTTGTCCAAACAAATTTAACCCCTTTACGTGTGAGCTTCGTTAATGGGTTAGCCAATCGGGCAAAATTCTGGACGAAACGTCGATAATAACCTGCCAAACCAATAAAACTGCGTACCTCAGTTATACTCGTAGGTGCTGGCCATTCTTGGATTGCCTTGGTCTTAGAAGGATCAACAGAGATTCCATCTTTAGAGACAATATGGACAAGAAAAGAAATCTCCTGAAGCCAGAATTCACACTTGCTAAACTTCCCATATAATTCATGCCTCCTCAGAGTCTTCAAGATAATGTGCAAGTGATTTTCATGATCTTCGTAGGTTTTGGAGTATACCAAGATATCATCAATAAATACCACCACAAATTCATCGAGATACTCCTTGAAAACTCTATTCATCAGATCCATGAATACAGAGGGTTCATTAGTCAATCCAAAAGGCATTACAGTAAACTCGTAATGCCCGTACCTGGTTCGAAATGCTGTCTTCGGAATGTATTCCTTCTTTACACACAACTGATGGTATCCAGATCGAAGGTCAATCTTTGAAAAGTATTGAGCTCCATGTAGTTGGTCAAATAAATCATCAATACGAGTTAGGGGATACTTGTTCTTTATCGTTATAGCATTGATCTACCTGTAGTCGATACATAACCTCATAGATCCATCTTTCTTTTTAACAAAAAGTACAGGGGCTCCCCATGGAGAAACACTAGGGCGAATAAATCCTTTATTACTCAATTCCTCTAGTTGTTTCTTTAGTTCGACTAACTCTACAGTAGCCATTCTGTAAGGGGTCTTCGATATAGGCCTTGATCCAGGAATTAAATCAATGGAAAACTCAACTTCTCGTTCTGGAGGATGTCCAGGTAAATCTTCTGTAAATACATCTACAAATTCTTTCACAATAGGTACATCCTCTATTTGAACATTCCTTTCCTCACCCGAAGTTATTTCATTCTCTTCCTCCCCAATAATTGAATTTAGTTGAGCTATTGAGGGTGGATCTAAATAAGAATTAGGTGGTGACGATTCTGCTCTAAAGATAAGGTGTTCCTTATCATTATCAACATGAATCGTAACCTCTTTCTTCTTACAATAAATCTTCGCATCATAGTCCGAAAGCCAGTCCATATCGAGGATTATATCAAACTCAATCATAGGTATGATGATGAGATCAGCAGATAAAGAACATTTATGTGCTCTAATGGGGGCTGATTCACAAAACTTTGTTGCAATGATACTCCCCTTAGGAGTTTTAACTGACAACTCCCTTATTAAATCAAATTGGAAATATCTAATTTTCTTAGAAAACTGGGAAGATATGAAATAATGTGATGATCCAGAATCAAATAATGCATTTTCTAAACTTGAGGAAACCATTAAATTACCTGCCACCACGTCTTTCGGTGCTTCTACCTCAGCAGTAGTGATAGCATAAGCCTGGCCTTGATCCCTTGCCATTTTCTGAGGTAAGTTATCCTGACGCTTAGGACATGCATCTGCATAATGCCCCATCTCCCTGCAATTATAGAACTGAATGTTGGTAGCTTCCTTCTTCCCCTTGCAATCACGAGCTTAGTGGCCTTTTTCACCACACTTGTAACAGACTCCCATTCCCTTCAAGCAAGTACCAGGGTGTTTCTTCCCGAATTTACCACATGATGGATATTCAACCTTTCCCTTCTTCCCTTTATTTCCATTCCCAGATTGATCAGCAGGTCTCTTCTTCTCTTGCTTTTCTTTAAAGTCATAAGACTTAGAGAATTCCGTTTCGGTCTTGATAGCACATGAGACAATGTCTTCGTACGATGAAAAGGATTGTGAGACTAATGCTCGACGGAGAAATGGTTTTAACCCATCAAAGAAACGATCAATCTTACTTCTTTGGTTACGTATATAATCACCAGCATACCTTGCTAACCTTGTAAAGTTAGCCTCATACTTTGTGACATTCTCATCCTCCTTCTGTCTCAAACTTAGAAATTGCCTTTCCATATCTGCTCGATGGTCGCGAGGAAAGTATTTTTCTAAAAACAGATCTTTGAACTCCCTCCATTACATATTTGATACTTCATCATCTTCCTTCGTATTTTGAATCAATGACCACCATTGATCAGCATCTCCAGTGAGGTGGTAAACTGCCATGATAACTTTTTCCCTTTCACTGCTCCCCAAAGCCTGAAATATTTTCTCTAGGGAAAATATCCATTGCTCAGCTACTAAGGGATTTGTACTCCCATTGAACGTTGGTGGTTGTTGCCTCATGAATCGATCTAACATTGATCCTCCATGCTGCGGATCAGGGTGCTCCATACGGGTAAGGTTATTATTCATAACCTGAGTAAGTTATCCCAGTATGGTGATTAGCTGATCGGCACCAATTGCATCACCAGCTCCACTATCATTATCTTGAGCAGGAGGGAAATCCCTACATGGAGTGCGTGTATTGATACGGTTTCCATTTCTTCCACTAGGCGCCATTTCTAAACAATGGCATAAACTAGATCAGTTTATGAATCAAAATACATAAACCCATACTTATAAAACACTTAACATAAATTGAACTATTTATGGATATAATCCATAATCATAAGAATGTTTTCTTTGAGGAAGTATATACTCATAATCCCTTCAAAATGATTTTTAAAGAAAGTGAGAGTTATCCTAAGCATATCCCCCGGGAGTGTCGTAACCAAGAGTGCAGCAAGGCCCGTTGTCGTGCACCAGTTCCCGTTCGAGTCTAGCTCAAAGCGGTGTTTTCGGGTTTTACCCCTAGGTACATCTGTGCCAGAGCCGCCTCTACCTGCTCGTATCCAGACAGGGATTTATTGCTCGGAAAACTCACAAAATCTCTACAATACCAAAATTCTAGGAAGTTCTTCTATACTAATCCTCAAAGTTCATCTTAGGTCTACGTGCTCTAATCAGAGTTTATCTAAATCTAGATTTCAAGGTTTGTACTAAACCTCCCTCTGATACCAACTGTAACGCCCCGACCCTAGTTTCCCAGAGTCGGTGCATTATTACATAACATTGGCATGATCACAAGAAAGATCAAATCTCGAAAGACCGATTGGTTTAGTAGCCTTGGAAACACTAGATATATTCATAAGTCTTACATTACATCATAAAATGAAAAACTACTACAAAAACATATTGTATCCATAATCCACACTCATATCCCCACATAATATCCCTGCAGGTAATTCATAATTTACTTCTTCACTTCCTGGGAAAAATAAAACATAGAAAAGGGGTGAGCTCAAATGCCCAGTAAGGATAACAATATAGCGGAAACTTTCATAAATAAGAATAAACATTTAAGGCAATGTATAACTAAAACAAAAGCCTTTCAAACTTGAACTTTCAACATATTATGGCATAAATAAAATGAAATAATGCCATTTACTTATTCACATGGTTATTCTACTAATCGAATAATCACATGCAAAATCAATAACCACTTTCATAATGATGGAATGCATAATGCCAGACTATCATAACCACATAGCCAAGGCCTCGTGCCAAGACTACAAATAAGATTTTGTCAAGGCCTTGTGCCAAGACACTAGTTTGTCTCATGAGACCTACCGATGCATCGAGGAGCTATAGCAGGCTCCACCCATCACATATTAAGTCCAATGCATTTTCATATGAAAAGGTTTAAACATAACATAAACATTCGTATTACAAATAGAATACGAAATGTTAATACTTTCACCATAAACCATGAATGGTATAAAAATAGAACATCCACAGTCAAACAAATCACAAAACCTTCAATATAATATAGAAGTTTTGTATCATAACAAATCAACTTTAAATAAGTGTAAAATCCATCAAAGGATGTTGACATAGATGAAATCAAAATTCTTTTTAAAGAAATATCTCTTTTTATTTTGAAATCATTTAAGATCCATATAAAATAAAACATTTTCTTTGAAAATATTCTTATAAGCTTGTAAGGTAAGCTTTGAAGATTTTATAACGGCGGAAAATAGCCGCACCCGCCGTATAAGTTAAAAAAAACATTCTTACCTTAATTCTGTCGAAAAGGTTAAAAAGGACCTTGTTTTGAAAACGACGGAAATATTCCTTTATAAACCTCTTATAAAAATTCAAACAAGGGTATAAATGACTTTAACCCATATTCTTGTAAATAATAAAAATGTTTTGAAATACATTTCGAAGAAACATGGATGTGGATGATAAAGAAATCCCAGTAGATTATTACATATAAACAACCTCGGATAATGAAGAGATTGTGAAATAAATCCTTACCTTGTACTTTTCCTTGGTTAGGGTAGGTTAACCTCCTGTATAATGGTGAAATAATTGTTATTAAATTATAAAAGAATCATATATATATTAATATGATATCATATATGATCTTTTAACATTGATTTGTTAATAATATCTTAGAATTATCGTCATTTCGGGTGTTAACTTACTCATTTTCTTTTATATGTTTTGTTACATAAGCCATGTTTGTTGTATATTATTCATATCCAGAATGATATCAAGTCCTTAAACATAATTTTTAAATCATCAAATGATAATTATACTTGAATGGATACGATGGAGAATGAATCTCATCGCGTTCGTGGAGACGGTAGTCCGTACGTACGCACGAGCGACAATATCATTCTTTTGACATTAAAATAATATATAAACGGATGGTATATCGTATATACAGAATCATTAACATGTTATATTTATTATTTACATTAGTTACACATCATTATTATACCCATCCAAATAATAATATATTGAATAACAATTACACCACGACGTGGAGACGGTAAGCCGTCCGTACGCACGTATGGTGACATGTTATTCAAAGGGTGGATAGAATACTGAATATGGTTGTACCATATTTATAATAACATCACAGTATATGTGAGATACTGGAGTTATTATTTTAGAATGGTAAGAACCAAGAAAGAAGAAGTGGAAGAAGAAAGGAACTTGAAAAGGGGTGGTGAAAACATTACCTCTTCTTCGGGTTCTTCCTTTTGATTTGATCAAAAGGGCTCTTTAGGTTGGCTTTCTGATCAAACTAAGGCCTCTAGGTTGTAGTGAGGGATGTTGGGAGAGTATTTGGGCAGAGTTTGGCCGAACCAAAAGGCTTTGAAGGTGTGAAGAAATGAGAAGGAGGAGTTCCCTTTTATAAGAGGGGTGAGGGGCACCTTTGGAAAAGCTAGAAATATTAATTTATAATAAATTCATATTAGGTTTCTAATGGCTCCAAAGTTTATTTTTTAAATTTTAAGGTGGGGATGGGTCGAAAAAAATTCAACCAATAGAATTTAGACAGGTTTGGGTACTTATATTAACCTTATCTTTAAGTATTAACTCTAAGTTAATTAGTTTCACTTTTACAATGTCTCTTTGTATTTTTATATAATATGGTTAAAAAACTTACTATATATATCCAAGAGACCCCCATGTGGTCCATTAATGATTAACCTATCATGATATAAGTCTCTTGGCCGAACCTTAGATTTTTAGGAATTTAATATCAATTAATAATATAATATTTGTTTTAAGAACTCTTTTATGTCAATTTTGACACTATTCAATAGTTGATTTTTGTGAAACTCATAACAGATTTATTACTTCAAACAAATTCAATTACATAAATCCTAATATATCATATTATCCTAGAAAATTAGTTTAATTCATTAAAAGTTTCATATTATATTTATTTGGGTATTTATAATATCAATTATTTTAATTTTTCACTATTATAGTAATTAATTCATCATCATTGTGTCATAAATAAATTAAATTATTTAATGTCGAAAAATTATAAATAAAATATAATTATGTAGGAAATTGTTTTTCTTTCTAATGAATATTTATAATCTAAAATCCAACATATATAACCTTATGTAAATATTGTTTTTCTAAAAGATATATGCTTGTGTCATTGTTGTATTCATTTTAACTTAATTAAAATAAAGTGTCCTTATCACCTACAAGTGGAACCATGGGGTCCCAAAATCGACCCAAAGATGCCTATGGTCGAACATGTATCAACCAATAAGTCTAGGACACGTTTTAGGGTAATTTAGTATTATTATAATATTATTTTTTAACCCTTATTTACCGGATTTACCCTTAACCATGGTAAATAAAATATTTACCGCAGTAATTATTCAAAATGTCTAAAAATAAAAGTTACCTATTTACACAATTTGAACACCCTGATTCCAAATATGGAATCCATTTTTCTAAATTCAAATCACATAAGTGGCAGAAATTAATTTAAAATTAATTCCCGCTGTCAAAACAAAAAGCGTGTTTTTAAGAGATAATAACTATCAAAAGATTGACACTTGTTTATGTTCGGTTTAATTGTAAAATTATGTCCAATGACCAAAATTATATTAAATGGTAAAAATATATTCTAAATATACTTTAAAACCACTCAAATTCATAATTTATCACTATTAATTATTTTGATTAAAAAAGTTGTTTTTAATTAAAATTTAGTAATTTTCACTATTCATCAAAATATGAAAGTTATCTGAAATGTACCAAAATTTCACCTTAGGATAAATTCGATATTCCGAATCCAAAAATGAAGTCCATTTTGAAATATAAAATATATATAATTTCAAAAAGTAGGTATTACTATTCATAACGGCTAGTTTGATTGGTTATGGTGTGTTAGAACTCGGTGTTGCGTACAACACACGCTATCACATTATTCAAAGAGAAGCGTACCGTAGAAGCTTGGGGTGTTACACATATTCACTTAGAGAGACCTAAATATGAGATAGTGACAATGGTTGGAGTTATTTCTTGTCTACGAATTTGAGGTAGTCTATACTCCAAGAAAGGTAATAATTATATTAGATTCCCTTAGTAAGAAGTGTTAGGATCACCTAGTTTAGTAACCTTCGGAGTAGTTAGCTTCCCTATAGATGACCCTGGTGGAGCTGGGGGGTGCATTTCTCTTTAGTGGATGATGTTGAATCCTTTAATCCTCGAGCATGTGAGAGTGTCCTTATTGGTAGAAATAAACTATTTGGTCTTAAATGGTCAAATATACATATTTGACTCACCAGATAGATATTCTGAAGGTGGTAATAACATCATCTTTTTTCAGAGTTGAACAATATTTCTATTTGCGATGTGAGAGGAGTGATGTAGAATTTCTAAAATTATACACTAGTTTTACATCCAGGTGTGGGGAATATGTACAGATACCTTTAGTGGAAGTTTTGGAGGTCTAAATTGAGAGGGAACATAGCTGAGTTCATATCTTGGTGTCTCACCTATCAAAAGGTGAAGGCTAAGCACCAAGTTCTAGAAGGTCTGTTACTGCCTCTTGATATACCAGAGTGGATGTGGGATGTCATGTCCATGGACTTCATCACAGTGATTCCACACATAATGAAGGGAAATGATTCCATCTAGGTGATAGTAGACTGACTCAGAAAGTTGGCGTACTTCCTTGCTATCAGGGAGTAGGGTTCAGTGGATATTTTTGGGTGGCTGTACTGATGGGAGATCATTCACCTTCACAGAGTACCCTCGATGATTGTCTCTGATTGTGATGTGCAGTTTACATCACAATTTTGGGGAGGTCTAGAGGAGGATTTTGGGACTCAATTATAGATGAGTACATCATTTTACCCCAGAATAATGGGCCGACTAAGCACACTATCTATGTTCTAGAGGATATGTTAAGGGCCTACACATTGGACTTTGGACAAAGTTGGGGGGGATCAATTTCCCTTGATAGATTTTTCATAAAACAATATCTAAAACTCTACCATTAGAATTGAACTTTTTTAGGTCTTTTACGGGAGACCCTGTTGGTCACCCTTGTGTTGGACAAAGATCAGAAAGTTATCTCTTGTCGTCCCTGAGATGGTGAAGGAGATAATAGAGAAAGTCCAGGTCATTCACGAGTAGATGAGGACAGAGAAGAGTAAACAAAAATCCTATAAAGATCACCATAATAGGCTTTTAGAGTTAGAGTAGGGATACAACACCTTCTTGAGAGTCTCTTGACGATGAGGACTGTGGAGGTTCATCAGGACATTTGAGGTCGTGAAGTGGGTTAGAGAGGTTTCTTACCGCCTCACCCTACCCCCATAGCTAGAGTAGGTGCACAATGTTTTCCATGTGTTATATTTTAGGAGATACATGCATGAATCCATGCACATCATTTACTGGGGTGATCTATACATCAAGTATGGTGCCACCTTTCCGGAGAACCTAGTGGTTATCGAGGGTCGACAGGAGCGGACCATGGATGGATAGAACATCCCTTTGTTTCATGTGCTATGGCATCATGGAAATGTGTGAGAGAGTTACAAGGAGTGGGAGAGCGAAGTGTGGGCTCAATATCCAGAGTTGTTTTCCTATTTTTACCTTTCAAGGATAAAAATATTGAATAAGGTAATGATGTATAACCCCGTTTTATGCCTTGTAAAACTTTGAAATGTTTATATATTTATTTCTAGAGCTAGGTGCTAAGATGACATGCGATTCCAAGGCTCGTTGTGCCCAAAATTAATTTTATAAAATATTAAGTATATTTTATACTGCACCCACATGATACCCCAAAGAGAATGAGATAACTCTTAATCAATTGATTAGATCAAAAATCTGAGCTCATGGTTGGGTCCAAAATTTCGTTGTTACCCAAGGTGTGACATAAAATGGGTCATTTCAGGACATTCAGACCCCTCACTCATAAATGATGCATTAAGTGGATTTATTTAATTAAATAATTCGTTTATCCTAAAATAAAATGTTTATAAATATATCGTTATAGATATTTATCCAGGTTTGGCCTCACAATTCTGTGAACTATGACATAGATCTCTTTTCCTCATTCATCTGATGAATAGAGATTGATCGACAATGAATCCATGGATCAATGTGAATTGAAGCAAGATGAATGAGACAAATCTCCCTTCTATTTTAAAACATCATGAAATAGAAAGGAGGATTTTTGGAGGCATATCATGAAAAAAATGGCCAATTTTCAGTGAAAGATGGCTAGAAAGAATGAATCATAGTAAGATCCATGAGATTCAGAAGGAATCAAGGTGGACCTACAATAGTAAGGCCTAATTCGAAATGTGAAGACTATATTTGTAGATCTGTAGTTTTTGCTGAAACCCCGACTACACGTCATGTTCCAGGATGAACACACAGCATGTAGCCCCTTCTAGTGATGGAACTAGGTTTTTGGAAACCCATTAGGATGGAATGATGTTTTCTTCTCTTGACACTCCATATATTGTCTATTCTGTGTGATGGATCACAAGGTCGAGCACACACCGTGTTCTGAGTACACAGACATGGCCAGAACACACAGGTGGCATCCTGTGTGGCCTAAAACACCATGTATTGTAGTATGTGGACATGTGATCCAATTACAAGGACATGACTAGAAACATGCAACCCATTCCCTAGATAGTTTGGACACACATTGTAGTCCACCTTCACAGTGTGTACCCCTAAACGGTTGGGAGCCATGTGTCATCCAGGGACACGGGCAGGCAGTGAAGCAAGACGACATGCCACGTGGGTCCCCTCACACATCATGCTCCCCTTGAGCTCCTTTAAAGAGACTTATAACTTCCGTATCTCTTTTATTTGTACTCATATTTTGGCCTAGTAGTAGCCTATACTATGTGTTTTTCACATAGAATGTGTGGTTCCCTCAGTAGTGTATTTCAAGATAAGATGTTGAATCTTCAGGGTGGTACCCTTTAGTAGGTCTGGGAAGTGGTGTTCCCTAAAAACTTCTTCTGGGAATTACCCTCCAGTAGGGATGGGAAGTGGAATTTCTTTATGGATTATTTTTGGCCTTAACCTCTACTAGGGTTGGGTAGTAGAGTACTCAGAGGCCCATTTCCATGCATTACCCTCCAGTAGGGCTGGGTAGTGGATTTCCCAGATGGATTATTTTGGTAATTTTTCTCTAGCAGGGCTGGGAAGTGGATTTCCCTGATGACCTTTCCTAGGAAGTACCCTCTAGAAGGGATGGGTAGTAAAGTTCCCCTGGGACCTTTCTCAAGGTTTTTCCTTTAGCATGGATGGGTAGAGGAGTACCCCGATGAACATTCCTGAGCATTACCTTCCAGCAGGGTTGGGCAATGGAGTTCCTCAGTGACTAGTAGAGTAGGACCCTCCTGTTATACCAGGGCATGGGATCCGTACCTAGATATTATCACCACTTGACTGTGTGTGGTCTCGCTTGTCATTTATTGAAGTTATATGTGTCCCAAATTAATTACCCATTCTTAGAACTTTAGTATAGCATAAGTTCAGGGTCGATCCACAGGGAACCATGGCGTGCATGAATTCAATTGAGTTAATACTTAATTAGGTGAAGTATGAAAAATTTAGAAATTATTGGGTTGATTTTGGGTTTTGATTGAAACTAAATTGATTTACTTTGAAGAATGGATACAGTTTGAAAGAAAACAACGGGTAAATTTAAAGAGTTCTTAGAAATGTAAAGAAAAGATGTGTTGGGGCTGTGGTGAATAAGTAGTTCTTATGCATATTGTTTAAATGGTTGTGTTGTTCATAATAATTCAATCATTCAAGATTTCATTTTGTTACAAGAATTCCTTGGTCCGGTTCCTCTTGTTTGGAATTAGAGAAGCTGACTCCTTGGTCCAGTAGTCAATGTACTTAATTCTTTATTATGTCCAGTCCATTATTTGAATCGGTGAAAACCTTCCAATGGTCATGGATGTTTTCACCGTTACTTTTCTTTTGTATCGCTGAGAATCCTTCCCTTGGTCTGGCTAAGAATTCTCAGTTATATTAGACAGTGGTTTAAGAAGAGTAAGATGAATTACAATGATTCCAACACAACTATATAAAACAACATATGAATTATGATCCCATCATCCATAGCCCCAACACGAGGGGTTTATTTACACATAGAATTTAGGAGAGAAACGACACACGTGATACCTGACGAATTCATCGTGTAGGCGTTGAGGTAGAGTATCAGAAGGTGGAATGGCGGAGTGACGACAGTAGCTTCGGGAATAGTGATAGCAGAGCTTCTCTTTCCTCTTAATGGTTCTGAACTACCTAAATCTGTAGGCCAAGGCTTCTTTTTATAGAAAAATAAAGTACATGACGTGTATAGAAAGTACACGCCGTGTACTTTTCTTCAACGCGCTTTGGCGCCAGTTTCTCCGATGGCAGGTGGCCGAGCACGCCGTTTTTGACTTTTGAACATGGCGCCGCCTGTAAGTTGAGTGTACACGGCGTGTAGCGCCTCCATACACGGCGTGTAGTGCATAATTTTGGCTGCCAACCCCTTCTAGAGTAGCAGACACGACATGTAAAAGTTCAAACATGTCGTGTCTTCATCAATGGACACATGGGCGCGTGGACTTTTCTTCGGAAAATACTGCTTCTAGAAAGTAGTACACGGCATGTAGCACCGCCACACACAGTGTGTATCTTCTTCCTGGTGACATGGGTGTGTACTCCCTCCTTCGGCCCGTGTCCCTGACTGGATGTACACGGTGTGTATAAAAGTACACGCCGTGTAGTTTCAAAATTTTCACATGCATCCCTTGATTCGTATATTTAGCCAGAAAGCTCCTGAAAGTAAACAGAATCACCAAGATCAAAGAATATGTTCATAAAACCAAATATATTTTCTAAAAACTTGTTTTTATCTTCAATTATATATATGGAAATGTATACACAAATTGGGTGCATCAAATTCCCCCACACTTAGTATTTTTCTTTCCCTCAAGCAAAATCTCAACATCTAATTAAGAGAGAATATACTTTAAAAGGAAGGCATTTAATTAATCAAATGTATAACTGATAAAGTTACTGAGGAAAAATTCTGAAAGGAACAAACAAATTAAATTCATAAGATATTAAAATCATGCCTCATATATAATGTAATTAACTACTCTCATCCTCTTTCAACACATTTTTCAACCTTTCAAAAATAAGCATGCCACTTGATGATTTACCTTACCAGTTAAAATTACACTCCACACTCAAGATGTTTTTAATCGAAGTTATGCTAAATCCATGGAATATACACTCTATCCATAGGTTTGCAAGATATCTTGTTCTCTACATCAGAAAAATTGAATTACAAAAATCATGAGGGCTTTATCAATAAGGTTCAGATGTTTCTATGGCTAAGGGTTGGTAGGTTCAGATGTGAAAATAAATTCTGAGGCTTTAAAAAGGATGGATAATTCCTTTAAACAACATTGCATGATATTCAAAGTAAAGCTCACTGAAAATACATCCTTCAAAAACTCAGTCAAATGATTTTTTAATCGTCACCAACTTCCTTAGGCAAGTAGGGTTTATGGGCAAATAAGCATAAGGTCCCCTTGTTGTTTGTTTATTTGTTGTTGTTGTTGTTTTTTTTGAACAAAAAAACACAAGTGCATCTCTTATGAATAAAATGAGTAGATGTTTGGAACCCATTCTGCCCCAAATAATCAAGAGGCACTCCCCCACACTTTATTTCATGGCTGTACACAAAAATATTCCATGTATTTCCAACTCCCTCTTTAAAGCTTAAATGAATAATCATGCAAAGTTTAAAAAGAAATAGGGTAGGAAGGGAAATAGGCTTGTAATGTGGCTTCTTATAAAGGATGTTCATGGCTTCTATGGGCGTAACGAAGATTAAATGTAGGGTAGGTATCAAGATAAAGGGGTTGAAACAATCTAATGCCTCAATCATGTTAAAGTAATTCAAAAATTTCTTCATGTTTCGAAAAGAAAAACTTGCAAATTATGGTAGTGATGCATATCCTAAGAATCTCTCAAGAAAGAAGGTATTAGAAAGGAAATACGAAAAATGGTTTAGAATACCTCTCAGGAGTGGAAAAATAATAAAGGGAC
Organism: Viscum album; assembly: GCA_963277665.1. Classification (NCBI taxonomy): domain Eukaryota; kingdom Viridiplantae; phylum Streptophyta; class Magnoliopsida; order Santalales; family Viscaceae; genus Viscum; species Viscum album. Next base: position 168,784,438 of record OY728119.1, on the reverse strand, counting down.
AATCAGGTCATGACATGCATATAAATGATTATCCTAATTAATGTAATTTAATCAATGATGAAAGGTTTCAATTGAAAATATATCAACAATCATTTTAAAATACTTAAAAACTAAAAATCATGTAACCTTTCCAAAAGTTCCTACTGATAACTCTAGCATTTATAAGATTGATTAACCAAAATTGCTTTACATTTTCAAATATCGAGTCTAATAATGATGTCTCCTAGGTTAGTTTACGGGAAAAGACTAAGGTGAAAGATATAGACGCTCCCCCACACTTAATACTGCACATGGTCCACCAAGTGCAACAACAAGCTAAAGGGTGGGAAATGGGGAGAAATGGGGGAAAAATGAGGGAAAGCAGTGGAAGAAGGAAATCCAAAAAGAAATAAAATAGAAATGGAAAAATACTCCCCTCGTGAAAAGTGACGGCCAAGGCGCTCCATGTCCGTACCTGTGACTGTCGAGAAAAAAGAAAACCACAAACATGCATAACATCACAACACAGAAAATGACATAAGAGATATATAAGATAAAGGAAAATGTCACTATCATGGGGTCACCTCATGGGAGGCATCATCCTGTACAGAATCGACCGGTAGAGACGGCGCAGGAGGCGCAGAAGTGTGAGGCTCTGACTCGGCATCAGGAAGGGTAGCTGAAGAAGTAAGAGCCGCAGGTGCTAGACTCAGGATCGGAAGCTCAGCAGTAGGCCCTGTCCTGGCAGAAGTACCAGTAGCAGAGCTCACCGTAGTCATTGGAACGGAATCGGTGGCTGGCGCAGGAGACGGCGGTGGAGCAGCAGCAGAAGGGCCAGGAATGGAGGCAGTGGCTGGTGGCTGAGGCAGTGGAACACCAAGATGCTGAGCTATATGCACCAATAGATGGTCCATCCGGTCCTGACGGCCGTCCAAATGAATCAAATGGCATGCAATGGTGTCCTGGTGGCTGATGATACGGGCTAACTTCTGCTCCATCGTGGCTAGGCGGAGGGAAAGGGTCGGATCGACCGAGGGTGCGGGGGTAGGTGGGATGGGGGATGGGATAGAAGAAGGACGGTCAGAAGAAGTGGGGTCATTAGGAGGTGGGTGAGGTGGAGAAGTTGGAGGGGGTGGGGAAGGAGGAGCAGGGTCAGCAGCTGGGGTAGGGTTAGCAGGTGGGGCAGGGTCAACAGGTGGCAGGGCTCGAGCCTGAGCAAGGATGTAGGCACCCCCTACTTCCGGACCAATCCCATGCGAATGAGCATGATGAAGTCCATCCGTTGGGGTGAACCTATCAAGTCATGAGGTAATGAGGGCTCGAATACCCCCAAGTGGTGGGCAAGACGGGTGGTGTAAAACCCGCCGTTCAGGTTGCCTTGACGGCCGGTAAACATGGAGTAGAAATAAAAGGCAGCAAGATATGGGAAGTCCGGGTAGGTGTGCCAGATGACACAGGTAAGAAGCTCCATGTCACGGCCGGTCACGACCCCCATATCCTCATGGAGGGGAAAAAGGATGGCGCTAAAGCACTGGTGGGTGAAGCGTAGGACAGGGTCGGCTATAAGAGTGCTCTTCTGGGAAGTGGGGGAGTACCGGTGGTCAGACCCAACGATCTCCCACCACATGTCAATAAGGTCAGAGTGCTCAGGCCGGGTCAAGTCAGAAACTAGAGGTGGTGTGATAGGATGGGGGTAGAAGCCGCACCCTCGACCAAACTCTGTCATCGTCAGAGAAAAACGTCAGCCGCCTAGCCGGAATCGAACTACTAGCACCGCATTGCCAGGTGTCTCCCGGTACTCCGCTCCATTGAACTCAAAGGAGGCCGCAAACTCCAAAAATAAATCTCGGAACACATAAGTGATGACCTAGAAAATCTCGAGGAGTGCGGTGTGCCCGAGAAGTACTTCCAACTCCTCCAAAATACCGAGCCGCTGTGGAATGATTCTATCAAGGTACCGGCCAATAAATGGTATCAGTTGATGAGAGAAGTTTCGGATCCTGTCGTATGCAAGGTCATTGACCGGGAATACCGTGTAGGGATAGGGAGAACCTGCAGGTCCCGCTGAAGAAGAAGGTGTGCTCGAAGAGCGACCAGCTACTGAGGATGAGGGTATAGGGAAAGTGGCAGCTGGTGCAACAGAAGTAGGCACAACCTCATCTAAGGGAGTGAGTGGCAGCAGAATGGCCAACGGAGGTAGCTCAAAGACCGGAGCGTCGGGGTCCGGCTGCGTAGGTGGTTGGAGTCAGATCCAACTATAGCTGGGCCTCTCTCCCTCGGTGGCGGAGGCTAGCCGCTTCCCGCATGAAGGACCATGATCTGCCATAACCTGAAATAGAAAGAAAAATAAAACAAAAGAAAAGAAAAAGAAAAAGGAAGAAAATAAAACAAAGAAAATGTGAGAAAACTGGAAAATAAAAGTACACGGCGTGTACTCCAGAGTACACGGCATGTAGTCAGAAATGGAGAGCATCCCGTGTTCTCTGGAAAGACACGCTGAGGGTGGAAATAGACCATGTAAAAGGACACGACGTGTACCAAACATACACGTCGTGTTCACATCAAAGTGTAGGTGGTCGTGTAATAAAAAGGACACGACCATGTTGCTATCAGTTCTAAGAAAACAATACACACCGTGTAAGTATAGGCCACGACGTGTATTGCACATGAAGAACATGGTCGTGTAGAGGGGGAGACACAGGCTGGCTACAGATATAAAGGACACAGCGTGTACCGAACATACATTCAGTGTTCTAGAACATGGGGTGACATGCCGTGTTATGCGCCACACACGAATGGGCCAAAGGAAATGGTCTACATGGTGTGTACCGAACATACACACTGTGTACATGAAAATTTCGAAATATATTGTGTGTGGCCGTGTACAGATGTACACGGTGTGTGTTCTTTATATCGTGGCCGTGTCCAGGCGGAAGCCGAACAATTGTCCGATCCGATTAACACCCTAAAAGATTCTAAAAACTTGAAATAGAGGGTGCAGAATGGTGTACTTGGACTGAGGATCACAATGTGAGAAGAATCAGAACGTGAAACTCCCCAAATCGACGGATCTGGTAAAGGGGGTTCGGATGGCGTTCAGGAGAAGAAACGGGAAGAAAGGGAAGAAGGGGGCGGCCATGCGACACGACCTCAAGCCGGGTGGCCCACGACTTATATATCCGCGGTACACGGCGTGTATTTTTGGTACACGTCGTGTATCCCGATTTTTTATATTAGTAAATATAATTATCATAGTAAACTATATAATAATTATTATTAATAATTAAAAATACATATATTGACAAATTATAATATACATAAACCTATACACAATGTATATAGGGAAATACATGCCATGTATTTTAAAATAAGAAAAAGAGTAGTACAACCTTTGGTCCGGTGCTTGTGGCGGGATTCGAACCGGCGATCGGCCGATTCGAACGGACGCCCTCACCCACTGGAGCAAAGGTTATTCTGCTGTTCATATTTATTATATATATATATTTATTCTATATGACATATACACATGGAAAGAAAGAAAAGCACGACATTTGGTTTTTATTTAGGAAAGGATGGGGGTGAAGCGGGGAGATTAGCGCGATTCGAAACCGGGTCTTGTGGACCTGGTGCTGAGACTTTTCCAATCCGCCAACTTCACCCGCATGTAATTTCTTATTTTTAAAACGGTGTTCATTTATATTTGAAAAATCATGGCACACACGGCGTATATAGGAGTACACGTCGTGTGGTTTTATTAAAAGAACAAATGATGGAAATGGGACGGTTGTCTGGATTCGAACCCGGGTCTTTTGAAACCGGATTACGATTCTAGCCAATCGGCCCATCCCCACCATGGGTTTTATTAAACACACACACACACACACATATATATATATATTGAAAATACCACACATGTCGTGTAATTAAAAGGATGAACCCCGTGCCGAAGGTAGGTCAGGAGGATTCGAACCGAGGATGGCTCGAATAAACTCCAGTGAATTTGCCATCGGCACCGGCATCATCCCTGGTTATTTATTTGTTATTCTATAGATTTATACTATTAAGTTTATAAATTAAAAAGTATTAGTACACGCCGTGTATATAAGTGGGACATGGTGTGTAACCTCTGGGTTGCCTCCCAGGAAGCGCCTTTGTTTTAGGTCATTGACTCGACCTACTTATCTTGCTTACCTAATATTTACGGTGGATAATGGTCCCAATAGCGGCCGCTCTGGCCATCCAGGAGTTGCAAATTCTTGGTCTCTTCTTCAACATAAATGTCTGCAATGTTAAAGTTATCAGAAATATAAGAATATACCAGATCATCCACCAGGCGATCGTCTATAGTAGTTATTGCAAAAAAATCCTCATGATCGGACAATGATGCCTGCTTGATGGATTTGAGAACATTGTAGGAGACTCTCTCATCTCCTACTCGGAAAATAAGCTCTCCTTGGTGCACATTAATGAGCGCCTTCCCAATGGCAAGGAAAGGTCTTCCCAAAATAAGTGGCGCCTCCGGATCCTCCCCCATGTCGAGGATGATGAAATCAGTAGGGAGAATCAGCCTACCCACCTTGACTAATACGTCCTCTAGTAGTCCCTTTGGGTGCTTGATGGATCAATCAGCAAGTTGAAGGGAGACGCAGGTAGGCTTGAGCTTGTGGAGTCCCAGCTTCTTGAAAACTCTGAGGGGCATGAGGTTTACGCTGGCCCCTAAGTCGTAGAGGGACTTCCCAAACTCACAGGATCCAATAGTACAAGGAATGGTGAAAATACCTGGATCTTGGAGTTTGGGAGGAATGGAATGTTGAACCACCGCAGAGCACTCCTTCGTTAGTGCAATAACGCCCAAATCCTCCATATTCCTCTTATTCGAGATGATTTCCTTCATGAATTTGGCGTATGTTGGCATTTGTGTCAGGGCCTACGAAAATGGTATGTTGATATGTAGCTTCTTTAAAACATCCATGAATTTGATGAATTGGTGGTCCAGCTTCCTCTGCTTCAATCTTTCCGGAAAGGGTAAGGCAAGCTTGAATGGTTGGATTACTTCCTTTTCTTTATTTTGTAAAGCCTCCTTATGCGGACTTTTGGATGAGGAGGGGTCGGTATTGGTACCTTTTTCATCAACAGTGGGTGTGGATGCACCTTGCTGTGCTGATTGGTTATGGTGGAGCTCTTTTCCACTCCGGAGCATGATAGCATTGGCCTCCTCCCTTGGGTTATTTTTGGTGTTCCCCGGTAGTGTACCGGGCTGCCTCCCTGAGAGTTGATTTGCCAGCTGGCCAATCTGATTCTCCAAGCCTCGAATCAAAGATTCCTGATTCTGGAACCGAGTCTCAGCAGTAGATATGAATTTAGTCATCAGATCCTCTAACCTTGAGGTGTTCTTTTACTGAGGTGGTTGTCGAGCCGGTGGAGGAGGTGGCTGCCCTGGCTGCTGTGGACGAGGGTTTTGATACCCTTGTTGATGATAAGGATCCTGCTGGGGTTGTTGAGGCCTTTGGAATTGGTTCTGATATGGAGGATGGTTGTAGTTGGGTGGTCGTTGGGGCGGAGGATTCTGCTGTTGTTGGCCCCAACATGAGTTCTGTTGATCTCGCCATGCCGGGTTCTGGTACTGCTGGTACTGGTTAGGCCCTTGATTTTGGGCAACATAACTCACCTCTCTCATCGAGGGGCCTCCAGCCGAACCTGGGCATTCTCCCATGATGTGGTTATCACCATAGTCTCCACATGCTGGATGGTTCACCGCATGAACTTGAGATGTTCTTTTGAGGTTCAATGCATCGATTTTCTTGGACACAACATCCAACTGAGCAGCTAACATAGTGGTAGCATCAAGGTTGTTCATACCTTGCTTTTGAGTCCCCCGCTCGGAGTGCCACTAGAAGCTATTGGCTGACATGTCTTCTAGTAGTTAGAATAGTTCTTCGGGGGACTTCTGCATCACCGTACCTCCAGCAGCAGCATCCACCACAGACTTGGTATTCGTGGTAAGTCCTCCATAGAAGGTCTGGACTTGCATCCAGAGTGGGATTCCGTGATGGGGGAATTTTCGTAACATCTCCTTGAAGCGTTCCCAAGACTCGTACAACGACTCAGAGTCGTGCTGCTGGAAGTAATGAATCTCATTCTGGAGTGTCACTGTCTTGGATGGTGGGAAGTACTTGGACAGAAACGCATGGGCTAGCTCCTCCCAGGTGAGAATAGATCGTTGTGGCAACCCCTTGATCTAGTACTTCGCCTTATCCCGTAGAGAAAAGGAAAATAGGCGAAGACGGATGGCGTCCTCGGACACGTCATGGTACCGAAAGGTATCGCAGATCTCCAGAAAGTTGGAGAGATGGGAATTCTGGTCCTTACTAGCCAGGCCTCCAAATTAGACTGTGTTCTGGATTAGCTGCATGATAGCAGGCTTGATCTCGAAGTGCTGACCCTGGACCGGAGGAAGAACGATGCCCGTATCAGCTCCGTGAATCGATGGAAGTCCGTACTCCATAAGGGTACGTCTTGGAGGTTGTTGTTGATGGGGTGGAGCTTGCATAAACTGCTCCTGAGGGGAAAAGTATGACCGTGGGAAGAGTTGTTGCGGCAGCCGTTGGTAATCCCTTGGGAGGAATTCCATGAAGGCTCTAGGAGGTTGCTCCGGTAGACTAGCAGTGGGAGGCTGCTGATACTGATGCTCAGTCGCAGCATCTACGGCTGGTGCTCCCTCTTCCTTGTTCGTCATGGGTTGTGGTTGATGGTTGTGAGTTTCTGTCCGTGTACGCCGATGATGAAGCAAGGTCCGTTCGATTTCCGGGTCAAGCGGAACTAATTCCGAAGACTCGGCACTTCTGGATTGTGTAAAACGTCTAAACATACACTTTAAGATCTGTACAACACAAAAACAAAAACTAGGCATAAATGAGAAAAATAAAAAAAAGAAAATTTGAAATGGGATTAGAAGATATATTTTTGATATTTTTTGATTTTTTTTATTTTCACTTAAATCAATTATTAACACAATTTAAATCTTAGCATTAAAACCAAATGGGCTCCTCGTCAACGGTGCCAAAATTTGGTCTTGCTTGTCATTGAATGAAGTTATATGCGTCCCAAATTAATTACCCGTTCTTAGAACTTTAGTATAGCATAAGTTTGGGGTCGATCCACAGGGAACCATGGCGTGCATGAATTCAATTGAGTTAATACTTAATTAGGTGAAGTATGAAAAATTTAGAAACGATTGGGTTCATTTTGGGATTTGATTGAAACTAAATTGATTTACTTTGAAGAATGGATACAGTTTGAAAGAAAACAACGGGTAAATTTAAAGAGTTCTTAGAAATGGAAAGAAAAGACGTGTCGGGGCTGTGGTGAATAAGGAGTTCTTATGCAGATTTTTTAAATGGTTGTGTTGTTCATAATAATTCAATCATTCAGGATTTCATTTTGTTACAAGAATTCCTTGGTCCAGTTCCTCTTGTTTGGAATTAGAGCAGCTGACTCCTTGGTCCGGTAGTCAATGTCCTTAATTCTTTATTACATCCAGTCCATTATTTTAATCGGTGAAAACCTTCCAATGGTCATGGATGTTTTCACCGTTACTTTTCTTTTGTATCGCTAAAAATCCTTCCCTTGGTCAGGCTAAGAATTCTCAGTTATATTAGATAGTGGTTTAAGAAGAGTAAGATGAATTACAATGATTCCAACACAACTATATAAAACAACATACAAATTATGATCCCATCACCCACAACCCCAACATGAGGGGTTTAGTTACATATAGAATTTAGGAGAGAAACGACACACGTGATACCTGAAGGATTCATCGTGTAGGCATTGAGGTAGAGTATCGGAAGGTGGAATGACAGAGTGACGACAGTAGCTTCGGGAATGGTGATAGCAGAGATTCTCTTTCCTCTCAATGGTTCTGAACTCCCCAAATCCATAGGCCAAGGCTTCTTTTTATAGAAAAATAAAGTACATGGCGTGTATAGAAATTACACGCCGTGTACTTTTCTTCAACGCTCTTTGGCACCAGTTTCTCCGATGGCAGGTGGCCGAGCCCACCATTTTTGACTTTTGAACACGGCTCCGCCTGCAAGTTGAGTGTACACGATGTGTAGCGCCTCCATACATGGCATGCAGTGCATAATTTTGGCCGCCAAACCCTTCTAGAATAGCAGGCACGACGTGTAAAAGTTCAAACACACCGTGTCTTCATCAACAGCCACATGGGCGTGTGGACTTTTCTTCGGCAACTACTGCTTCTAGAAAGTAGTACACGACGTGTAGCACCTCCACACACGGCGTGTATCTTTTTCTTGGTGACATGGTCTTGTACTCCCTCCTTCAGTCCTTGACCCTGCCTGGATGTACACGTCGTGTATAAAAGTACACACCGTGTAGTTTCAAAATTTTCACAGGCATCCCTTGATTCATATATTTATCCAGAAAGCTCCTGAAAGTTAACAGAATCACCAAAATCAAAGAATATGTTCATAAAATCATAGATATTTTCTGAAAAATTGTTTTTATCTTCAATTATATATATGTAAATGTATACACAAATTGGGTGCATCAGTGTGGTACAATGATGATAAGTGGTTTTATGTATCCTTGGATTGACAAGGAAGAGGAATGATTTCCCACCAAGACATGTTCCATTGATGTGACCTAAAACCGTGCAGGTGAGTTAGTGCTGCCCAAAGTGGATTATATCAAGGTGAGATTATTGACTTCCTTAAACTTGTGTGTTCATGGAATATGTGTGGGATGTTGAGCTTTGTTGATCTACTTTTGGAACTGTTGGTGACTCTTCTTCTTAGGTTGAGTTGTGATATGGAGATCCATTTACTCTATCATTTGGGAATCTTTCACTGAGCATTTATATATATTATTTCTTCTAGATTCACACCTTGGATTTGGATACTCTTATTCCAGGAGAGGTGAATATGTGTAGGGTATGGTATGTTCTTTATGTGTTTAGATTCCAATGGTTTTAGGAGTCTAATATCCTACTATAGGTGGCGAATGTTCGATGAGTAGTTCATCTACTCACCATGTTTAGCCCCCTGTTCTTGGAAAAGAATATTTTCACTCTCTTATTGGGTTGACCTATACTCTTTTATTGTAATTTATTCTATCTACTATTTTCCACTTCAGTAGTATCACTTACTTCTCCCCATCACCATTTTAGGGCGTTCTACTAGGTATGCATATACACACTCTTACATGAGCTTCTACCACACATGTCATGTCTTTTGCAGATGATGGATAGGTCGGCCATGATTTCAAAGGAGCGTATAGATATTGGGTTCTTGGACTGCATACGGTGGTTATATCTTGGGATACAGGAGCTAGGCTCTCTTACCTTTTTACTCTTTTCCATTTTTTAGGTTGGGACATATTTTTGGTTTGGTGTGTATACTACCCCATTACTTTTTAGTATACACTACCATACTTTTTTACTATCTATAGGTTTATGCATGCTTAGTTTACTTTATAGTAATGTTGCATATTTTTTTCTTTCCCTCTTCACTTTTTCACTAAGTTGGTTGTGTGTGTGAATATATGTTTTTTGGGAAAAGGCCTTCTAAGTTAGTTATTCCTTCGACACTAGTCACCTCCCCCTAGCCTATGGAGGCAGGCTTGGGGTATTTTTAGTTCAAACTCCAGCTTGGGTCGGGTCATGAAAGCTCTGGATTTAGTGAAAAACTATTTTCAGTATTCACCTAAAAAACAATTACTTTAGAAAGAAAATAAAAAATTCATCTTAAGATAATAATATTATTATAAATCCAAAAATTAAGTCAATATTTTCAAAATAAAAATATTAAATTTTATAATTGAACTTTTAAATAAAAACATAAATATATATTGTAAATAATATTCATGGGGAAAAATATTTTTAAAATATTAACAATTATTATTCTTATTTCCTATTAATTACGAATAAAATTTAGTGTATGAATATTATTTATATCAATGATATATTTTATCCATAATATAAGTAGTGTCTTCAAATAAAGAACCTAAATTCTAATTTTATAAGTGTTATATTTTAAATCATACATTGGTCTTATTAGTTACTTAGTTACACTAATTTAAATTTATCAATGTCTTGGTATTAATAATGACATTTATTGTATTTTTAAATATATTTCATAATTCAGTTACCTCTATTTTTACCTACTAATTCTATAAATATATTTTAATAGTTTTTTATTATTCTATGGTTTATTTTGGTTTACTATTGCATTTTAAGTAAGCTATTGAACACAATGTGTTTCAAAGGAAAATATATTTTAAAATTTTTGGGTGTTAAAGTCTTCCAATACTTTCCCAAATTCAAAATACATAAGGGAAATAATTTATAACATAAGATTCATCTCTAAATATGGTTTATATGTAAGAATATATTACTCTATAAAAAATCCATACATAAAATTATATAAAAAAATACATAAGATTTATTTAAAACATTTCCAAATTCCAAAAAATATGTTTGGGAAATAACATGAATGCATAAGAACCATGATATAAGTAGATTTCCAAAAACCCAATACGTAAAGGTACTTTTCCTTGTGTATAAGAGTATATTCCTTTTCCAAAAACCAATACTTAAAAGTAAATTCCATAAGTCAACACTTTACTAAATATTATGTTTTATACGTAATAAAATATAAATTATAGGATCAAGACTTATTCTCTATTTGAATGATTCTATCCTTAGCAACATTTATCGAATATAAAATGTAATTAATAAAGAAATAAAATAAAAAATAATAATAAATAATATAATAATAATGATAATATAATATAAAACATTAATAAAAAATATTGATATATAAAAATAGATAATAACATTCATAACAGACAACAATGAACATAATTAAGAAAAAATATTAATGTGAGGGAAATAGTAATTATCAAAACATAAATAAAGTGTAAAAGATCCATTCAAAACAGAATTTTACTTGATAAAATTTTGTACTTACATTGAATAATATTATACCTAGGTTGATTACTAATATAGGGTTAGACTAATTATTTATAACCCTAATTAAGATTTTTTAGTGTTGAGAAAGGGTCAATCCACAAGGTATAAATGAAGTGTGTTTGTGTGACAAAGAAGATAAAAATAAATCTCTACAAAAATAGTATTAAGAAGTAATGATGGAATAATTATAGTGGTGATGAAGTTTTGATAGAGAAATTGAAGGGAGAAAGTGACAGTTTTGAGATAGATGAATAATTAGAGGAGAGAAAACAGATCAAGAAGCAAGAAGGAACATATATTTAATACGATCATAGAATTTGATTTTCTAGTTTCAAAGAGATTATCCTTCAGTTGTGAAGTTTATTAAGTTATATAGAAATGATTAAAATATGTTAACCCTATTGTCAATAGGTTACCCTATAGTCAGATTAACAAAACTAAATTCACCATCATCCTTCCCCTTTAGATTGGACATCATCCTCAAACCACATCTAGTCTTGACATAAAAAAACCTAGAACCAAATTTGTCTTCATTAAAAATTGATTCAGGTTTGAAATACTCATCCAACTTGGGATTGACTCCCCTTGTTTGAGTTAGAATTTATTTATATTAGAGGTCCTTAGTTTAGTTATTCAAATTCATTTGACTTATAATTGTTCACCTTAGTAGCTTGGGGCTTCACAGCCAATATCCTCTCATGTGGTAGCTTGGGATACCTCTTTATGCTTGGTTTTATTTTAGTCATGGTAGGTTGTAAGTGATTATTCAAAAACATCTTCTTTAGGCATGCATTAGGTTATTCTCCCTACATAGTCCCTTTTTATAACCCCTAATGATTAGTTGGAGTTGCTCCTATAGTAGTTTCATTTTCCCTTTCTGGAAGGCTGGGGTTCTCATTTGTCGTAACTAGGTTCCAAGATAATGGTAGGTTCAATACATTTAGAAAAAATCTCACCATATGGTTAGTACCGTAACTATGAAGTGTAGAACGACCAGTTAAGTGAAAACAACACCTCCATGCACTTCATGTGAATAGACATCATTTTCTAAATTTTCTTTCACACTGTTAGTTAAGTAACTACAACAATTCCCCACACTTCATGCATCCAGTCATCATTTTATAAATTTTTCTTCATGTGGTTAGTTAAGTGATTACATGTCAATTCTTAATAACATGTCATAAATTAAAAAATTCAGATTTTAGAAAAAAATTCAATTAAAAAAAATGAAAAATTCAAAAAAAATGAAAAAAAATGATTTCTATTGAATTCAAAAAATGAAAAACAAATCACCAAGAAATATATTTAATTAGAAGATATAGAATCATTGAAAGAATTAATTCAAATAAATTGAAAAAAATAAGAAAACTTTTTTTCTCTAAAATATTTGTAAAATAAAATCATGAACAATATAACAATTAAAACACCAAAAATAATCATTTTTAACAATATTTTTAATGAATGGTTATTAAAACATAGATTTATAAAACAATAAAAAATTCTCCAATATAAATATATTTTCACATTTAAAAATCTATTATTTCACTAAAACAAATGTTGAAAAATGTGTAAAAAACAAGAAATAAGAAACTACCCACATTGATTTTTCCTCAAACAATTCATTCTTTAACAATTTATATAGAAACAAATGTCATAGGTTAGATCACAGTGTTTCATGTTTAAAAATTAATTTTCACAGGAACATGATTTTGAGATGGGCCAAGATTCTCAATTAATTTTCAGAACAAGTCTCACCAAGATTCAAAAACACACCAAAAATTAAGGAAGCATATATCCATCCACCATTGAACATTTCATTCCTTGTAAATGAAATATCTCATATCCATACTTCAATTACAATTCATGTTCCAATTTTGGGGTTAGTCAAGTTAGATTTAAGTGGAATTTAAATCATAACAAGAGGAACCTTCAATTATTACTCTCCCTTAGTCTGCAAAAATCAAGGATCCATTTTTCACTTCATTGATACAAATAAAATGATTATATTATAAATAAATTTACCACTTATTCATCAATTTTAGATATTCTCCTCGCTTGAATAAACTTATATTTTATTGTTATGAACTTTATTTTTTTTAATCTAGGAATGTGGAAAAAAACTTATGTAATGCATCATATTTATTTTCTACTACCTAATGTATCATAGATTCACCACATGATCCCAATTTCCTTTTTACCCCATATTCAAAGAAATTATATGTTCATATTTTGATTTCAGTATATAAGGTGTTATTTTAAAAACATTTAGTCCCATAGGTTTAATTCCAATGATTTAGTTTCCTCATATTTTGATTCAAATTATACAATGATCTATCCAATCACAATCTTTTTCCTAATTCATAAATACAATATACATAAAAATAGTGAGAAAAATAACTAAAAAATCATTCAAATCCAATAATTTTATACTCAATTATATCCTTGGTAAATATTATGCAATTATCCACAAGGAAAGATATCATTTAGGTGAAACATTTTGCAAAAAACCCCTTAAATTTTGAGAAATGTTTGAAAAATATTGAATAATTTCTTGATAAAAGAATTGGTGGATTTTGATGTGAACAACATGAAGCATAGCTAAGCCTAGTAAATACCTATATCCTTCACACTTAAAACCTAACATTGTCTCCAATGTTCAAAACCTAAAATGGGAGAACATTTTTATTGAAAAAAGATAGAAAATTCAGTATCTCAAATTATGTTTAAAGGGGGACAATAAAGTTCAAAACATTTTTCCTCATCTACCAAAATAGCCATAACATATTTAAAAAATTTCATGTTTTTTATTTTAAAATAAGATACACAAATTTACAAGATAAAAATGTAACATGGTGATAATAATGTGCAATAGTAGGGGTTAAATATAAAGGCATTTTAAAATGTGATAGCTGGGTTTGAAATTAATATTTAATTGATTCTGAACATCCTAATAATCATAAATATAAACACTTGGACTAGAAAATATATCCACAATTTTCGCAACATTAGGGGAAATTTCCCACAACGTAGTATATATTAGCATAAATTAATAGATGAGTAGAATAAAAAATTTAAGAACTGAAAGCAGTACTCCCCCAATGAAGAAGATTTTATAATTCCAATTAAATCATTTCCTCCCTTTCTATAATTTAGTAATATCCCTATTTTTTTAGTTTTGGTACCTAAAAATGTAAAATATCAACATTATAATTAGAATATTAAAGTTTAAAGCATTTTAAATCAAAGTTTGAGTTTAGGAGCCTTAGTCTAAATGATCTAGGATACAACTTATTTAGGTCTTGAATAACACTGGGAATTTCTTGTGGGAGGTCTAAGACCATAGTCATTTAGAATTATTCATAAAGTCACTTGACCTTCCATAGCTAGTTCACCTCTCAATGTGGTTACTTGACTAATTGAATAACCATATAAGTGTAGATCCATTCTATCCTTTACTCTTGTCGTCAATTGACTAAAAATATAAACACTTATTCATTCGACCACTTATTTCTTTTCATGTGGTATGTCTAGGAATTTTTTAATTCCTACTCATGGAACACAATCACTGGACCTACCTTGGAACATCATGATCACTTGGGGACTTCAACAACTGAGAGATGTACAGTGTCATGGTAATCACCTGGATTTATATTTAAAATGAATTTCTTGAGTAAGAGAATAAGAGAAACAATTATTTTTACGAAAAAAATAGTGAAAATATAAAAAAGAAGAGAAAATAGGGGATAACTACTATTAAACACTAAATTTATAATCCCCAATTATACTCAGTGATGACTCGGATTTCAAACAAGGTGATGATAGATAAGACCTTATGTTTCCAATCAAAATAGTCATTTACTATCTGAAAGTTAACCATGAATGGTTTTTATCCTCCCAAACTAGCCCAACATCCCCATTTACAAGCAATTTGAGAATAGTGAATGGTCTAAAACACATGGTTTTCACTTTTTCTAGAAATATATTCAACCTATAATTAAAGAGTAAGATGCTCTAACCAATCTTAGTGTTTAATTATAAATGATTAAGTAATGAAATGATTTTTTTTATTTATAAATTTTGGAATTCTCATAAGATTATCTCATAATTTGTTCTAGTTAATTGAATTCCAACAAACATATCTATTTTGTAGAATAAAATCATAGTTCAGGGCCTTCAATAACCAAAAGGATTTGTGATACAGTTTCATAGGCATATGAACTATATTTCCAAAGAGAAATCTATATTTAAATATATCTAGGGGGTCTTGTAGGTAGTCTTGTAATCCCACAAAGATTTATCCAAATTAATTGATCAATCCTTCCTAGAGGTAGACATTTTCTTCTCCAAAATCTGTTTAATATGTCTGTAAGAAATCTAAGCTCAACCAGTGGATTGTGGGTGATAGGTTGTTCTATTTATGTGAGAAAACCCATATTTCCCCATTAAATCCTTTAACTTATAATTATTGAAATGACTTACATTATTAGTGATAAATGCCTTGGGAACTCCAAACCTGTAAAAGATATTCTTCTTGATATACTTGAAAATAATAGAAGAAATATTTCTGGGAAGAGTTGAAACCTCATCTCACTTGGACACATAGTAAACATCCAAAGGTATATACTGATTCCCATAAGATGATAGAAATGGCCCCATAAAATTTTACCCCCAGACATAAAAAAATGTGTCCTCTAAAATCCATTTTTGTGGAAGCTCTTACCTTCTTCCAACATTTCCTAGCCTTTAACACTTGTCAAAAACTATCATAGGACTCATATCATTTTTTAATAGTGTTTATAGTATAAATCATCCTATAGGACCTACTAGGAAGCTATCTATCCCCCATGGTATCCACCCTCAAGTGATGAATTCCAATGCACAAGATTGGGAAGAATCTCCTCTACAATCACATATATTATTGGAATACCATCATCACATATCCTAAAAATTAAGGGATCATCCCAAAATTAATAATTTATATTAGATATTAATTTATTTCTTTGATTTTGTAATATATTCTTCATCATGAATCATAAAATAAAAAAAATTCTATATCAGAATACCATAAAGATTTACCAAATAAAGTAGAAAAGAGTTTCTCATTTGGGAATGAAGTATTTATCTCTTTGGTTTCCTTGTATTTGGTAATGGGTAACCTAGAAAGGTGGTTAGTAACCAAATTATCATATCATTTCTTATCCTTTATTTCTATGTCAAACTCCTACAACTGATGTTTCCATCTCATTATCCATTGTTTGGATTTTTTATTTTCCAATAAGTATTTAAGAGCAGAATGATTAGGGAAAATAATAACCTTAGACCCAATAAAATATTATCCTAACTTTTCCAAGGAAAACATGGTAGCATATCACTCTTTCTTTATGGTATAGTAATATTTTTGGGCACCATCTAACAACTTTCTAGAATAGTAAATAACATTCATTAAAAAATTCCTTTATTTTCCCTATAATAAACCTATAAAAACCTACTTAACATAACACATATCCTCAAAAAGAAGTTTCCATTCATGTGTAATGATAATGGGTGAGATTATGAGATTATTTTGAAAAAAATTAAATAACTCTAAGAACTTATCATCAAATAAAAAGGTTGTATCCTTAACAAGCAATGAACAAATGGGTCTACTAATTTTGGAAAAGTATTTGATGAATCTATTTTAAAACCCAGAATGTCCTTAGAAGATTCTAATTCCCTTAAAATTATCAGGTGGTAGAAGCTTTTAGATCACTTCTATTTTAGCATTATCAACTTCAATACCTCTATTTGAAACTCTGTGACCTAAAAAAATTCCCTCAGTACCCATGAATTGATACTTTTCCCAACATAAAAATAGAGTTGTTTTGTGATATCTCTCCAAAAAAATCTATGGGATATTTTAAAAATCACTTCTAACTATTCAAAAATCATCTGTAAAAACCACAATTATCCTATCAATCGTATTAGATAAAATGGCCATCATTCATCTCTAAAAAAGTTATTGGATAACCACACAAGTCAAAGACCATTCATCGGTAGGAAAATTTCCCAAATAGACAAGTGAATGTGATCTTATTCTAATCCTTAAGAGCTATAGAAATCTGGTAATAACTAGAGTATTTGTTAAGAAAAAATAAGTAGTCATTACCATCCAACCTATCAAGAATTTGATCCAGAAATGATATTAGGAAAATTTCCTTTCCTAGGGTAAACATTGATTTTCCTAATAAATTCATACCCTTTATTTGTTTTTTTTATCCTAACTTGAACTCATTAATTATTCTAATTTGTGAAAATTGTAAATATGAACTTCTTAGGAACAAATTTTACTAGAATAATCCAAGGGCTATATAATATTGGAAAAAATATTTCAGTATCCAAAAATCTAATGACTTACTCTCTAGCTACTCCTTTTATGTTTTAGTTACATATTCTTTTCCCTTGAAGTATTTTTTTGGTCCTATTCAATGGGAATTTTATGCATGAGGAAATATGGATTTATACCCTTAATATCAGATATGGACAACCCAATGCAAAATTTAAACTTTTTCAAAATAGCCATCAAATAATCCTCCTGAATTTCTTCCATCCTAGATGAAATTATGGAAAGTAATGTTGATCACTCACCAAGAAAAGAATATTACAGGTGAACTAGAAAGGTATTAACCACCAAATAAGGTTTTTTAACATGAGGATTGACTCTTGGGATTGGGAGGTCTAAGGTCCTCAAGATGTCTCTTAAAGAAGAAATTATAGAAGGTTTCTTCTTCTTTATCGATGCCCCTAAAAAATATATCTTCATGCTCAAAATCAATGTCAGGGTTTAGAACTTTTCCTAAAGGAAACATATCAAGGATATCTAATATTTATCCCAAAAATTCATGTACTGGTTTTTCATCCTCACTCTAGTAAATTCCCATAAAATTGTCAATAGGACCAGGTCTTTAATTTATTTCATCTAAAATAATCAAAAAAATCTTCTTCATCCTTAATATGTTCTGAAAATTATAAAATCACATCTCTAGGATATATTTTCCTTTGAGTGGGTTATTTAGTTCTTTTGAAAACATTAAATTCATCTTTTTTTCTCTCTGAGATTAAAAATCAACATTACCCTTGACACATCAATGAAAAATCCTCCTATTGAAAGGAAGGGACTAACAAGGATGATAAATTCATCCTTTCCACACTCCGTATCCAATATCAAGAATTCAGTAGGAAAGAACAAATTTCCTACTCCAACCAACAAGTTATTGATTCTATCAAATGGGTGAGTAATTGATCTTTCAACTAAATATAAGACAATCATGGTGGGTTGTGGAATACCTCTTCTAATGTGATGAAACGATGATAATGGAATTAGATTAATCTAGAACATAGGTTACACAAATAGTTAAATAAGACCCCAGCACCTCATAAAGTTTAAATTTTGAAAAAACTTCCTGGATCTTAAAGTTTGGGAGGTATCTTATTCTGCCAGACATCACTATAATCCTCTTTAAGGTTATAAGTAGTGAATTTTTCCAAACTTTTTTTGTTTGAACAAATTTTATTCAATGATTTCAAATATGATGGGATTTGAATTAAGGATTCCAGGAATGTTATATCAATGTTAAGTTTCTTGAAAACCTTTAGAATATTAAAAAATTCTGTATATCTATCTTTCATTATTATTCTTTCTAGGAAAGGAGTGATTAGAGTGAAGGTATATATTATATTGGCCATTCAATCACTTTCTTCTTCCAGTTTCTTCTTAAATTTTTCTCTATCTATTTTTTAAGTCACTTCACATGGTTCTTAGTTGGAACAATTGGTTGTATAGAGAATTAAGTTCTTCTATAATAATTTACAAACTATATGATTTTTATATTTGGGTTTCCAGTTTCATTAAGGCTTTAATTCTAAGAATGTTTTGGATCATTTATAACTTCCTATTAAGTTTGATGGCCACTCATTATTGTAACATAGAATTTTATATAGGATTTATTTGAGTGGTTTTTGAAATTTTACCCTTATGGTTATTTTACATTACCATACCTAGATTTCCCATTTTTTATTCATTTTTTTCATGCTGAAATTTTTCTAGGCACTATATGCATCGTATTGGTCTTTTTTATTTATCTAATTGAATCTCAAATTTTTTCTATTGAGATTCTATTCTACCCAAAATCTGATCCATCATAGAAGACACTTTTCTATATAAACTACCTTGGGAATTAGAAGATTTATATCTAGGTTTAGTTTGAAATTATTTCATAGGTTGTTGGAACCTTGGAGGAGAAGCAGGTCTTAGCACCCCTTATTCTCTCCATAAAATATTTAAATGGTTAACATAACCATTTTTTTATGTGTTTGACAATGGGTCATCATTAGGTTGAATCCTGGGTCCATATCCATCAAATTTTTTATTTTCATGGGATTGGGGAAGTATATTAATGTTTGGACATCAATAATTTGAATGCCCAAACATGCCATAATGGTGACATTTTACCCTAAGTGTATTTTGACTATTTTCATTATTGTAACTAGTATATTGGACTTAATCATTTTAAACATAATTGTTTCTATCCTAATAATGGTTCTTATTTAAGATCACTTATGTTGTGAATCTTGATCCAATGTGTTTAAATTTTTTCTCATTTCCTTAGTTTTTCTATCAATAAATCTTCTTTATAAGTGTTGATAAACCGGTGTTTTGTTATATAGTATAAGATTATTATAAAAGGTGTCCACGAGAAATTGTGGAATGAATTTTTGGTTCATACACTACCTAAGTAACCTATTGAATCTATCCAAAACATAACAAAACAATGTACTTTATTCTTGAATAAAACTAGTGATCTTGTGTCTTATTTCAGTGACCATTCTGCTAAGAAAAAACATCATGAACAAAGCATTATACAGTTGATCTCATGTATCAAATATTTCTTAATCAATTAATTGAAACTATGTTTTTTTAGTTCATTTCAACAAACATGGAAAGACTTTCATTTTAACTTCTTCTCCATTCAACCCCCTTAATGGTAGTTGCTAGAATATAGAAGATAAGTCCTTAATTAAGTCTAGAGATTCTTCATTGGGTATTCTATAGAATTATGGAATCATTGAAAACATTTATTATTTAATATCCCAGTTTCCTGAAAAAGGTTTGATCCTAATGCATGATGTGTTACTTGAAACTATGGGTAGTTGAAAATTCTCCATGACTATGCCTCTCATTCAGATCATTTTCATATTGTGATGGGTTGACATTTTAATTTTGATTATTATTCAGATTCTCTTTATCCTTTTCTATTTCAATTTTATATTTTTCCTTTTTGAGAGTAGTTAAGTGAATTTTGATCTCATGAATAAAGGGATCTAAGTTTATAGATGATGGGCTAGTTTTTATCCACTAGTACTTTCAAAAAAAATCTAGAAGTTTTTTGTATATTTTGTGTTTTTCATTTTTGTTTGATAAAAATTTTATCAACCTGGTCAAAAGTTCCCCCACCTTAGAAATGGAATCAAAATTTTAATGAGCATAAACATAGGCCATTGAATAAGAGAGGGATAAATAAAATATTCATAACCATACTTATTACTAGTTTAGTGGTTGTGATGGGTCAATCCACATGGAAGGAATGAAGTGTGTTTCTGTGACCAAGTAGATAAAAATAAATCCCCAAGAAAATAGTAACAAACAACAGTGATGGAATTAGTGATGGTGGTGATGATGTTATGAGATTGAAAGTAAAGGGAATAAATGGAAAAGTTGAGATAGGTGAATAGTTATATGAGAGAGGGAATACAAGATACAAGGCTAGACAAAAACTAAATGAGATCTGGGAATTTATTGTTTGGTTTTAAAGATATCATCCTTTAGTCATGAAAGATATTATGTACTCTAGAACTGATTAAAAAGTTTTCAATAGATTTTCAATAGGTCAACCAGGGGTCGAATGAATACTATAGTTCTTCAACCATAGAACCCACTAAACCAAAAAAATGATAAATCAGTTTTTATTCAGTTCAATTTGTCATTGATCTCAATGAGAAATCTCAAGATTAATCTCCATATTGAATGCATAGTTTGAATTAAATTCAATTAAGGAAAAATTTTATTCTCTCTTAATGTTTTTTAAAATAAGTTTGATAGATAATGATTGAGAGAGTAACATACAACAACCTAGAAAAATGAAGTATTAAAAGTAACAACATGATCTCATTCCCCATAGAGATTTTAGCCAATCAACATGTTCATTTTAATGACATTCAATAATATGATTCCAAAAAAATCCAATAAAATAGATAAAAAAGAAAAATAGAGTTATGAATATGATTATTATCTATCGATTACTTCCACTTCATGATTTGATTTCACCCTATAGTATCTTCCCTAGTTGGTGTATCTTTTATGATTTATGTATCACCCTATGTATTTCTAGAAACCTCTCTTAAAATCAAACCTCAAGTTAAATCCCAACAAGTTCTCAAATTAATGTATCCGCTGCTTGTACAAATCCAATCAGTGAGCTTAAACATCTTCAAAAAATATTGTTTGGCATGTCCACTTTAATTCAATTCCCAAAATGTCAGTTTGAGTTCTGTACAACCCCATATCCATAATGGTATGACATTATCATAATCATCACAACTGGATGAGATTTAGGTTCAACAATTCATCTTGGTTTGTCTTTTTCCAATATTATCTCACAATAATTCGATTGATGCGAAGAAGGGTTACTGTGTTTGAATAAACAAAAAAACCAGATCAAATACAGAAGGAGTTAGTACGATTTTAGAATCAACACTATTTGAAAAATAGTGGTAAACAAGAATTTGAAACAATCCAAAGAGATGAACATACAATGAGAAAGATGTAGGGAAGAAAAAAAATATAAGTATTTACATGTTTCATACCATTTTAGTTCTACTCCATGATAATAAAACTACCATAATTCATTATTATTATGAAAAATAAAAAATTACAAGAAAAGAGACTGATGTAGAGAGAAAAAAATGTGAACCACAGAAGATATCTAAGAACAGGGACCTCGTTGCTCCAGGATCCAGTGATGAATTCTGACTCAAAGATGGTAACGTACACCCTTGAACTGTATATACTCACACACACCAACCCCAACCTCGACCAAGTAAAAGGAAGAAGATACAACACAGAATCCAAAAAAACAAATAGATCCTTACAAACTCATGCATACACCAAGAACCTGGGAAGGGGTATCTGAAGAACAAGACTACTGTAGCTAGATCTTCTTGAAGGCACATTAGTTGGAAAAGACTCATGCAAGGTGAAGTCTCTACCAGAAGGGATCACCAGAATGAGGGGAGTGCATGTTCACAGGAGCACTGGAGGTCCTATTTATCTCTTTAATGATCTCTTTGGATGAATTCTAATTCAGAAGAACCACTCCACACAACCGAAGATACATGGTAGGAGGTAATAATATAATAGTAGGGGTGAGGCAATGCACTAACATGCACGACAATTTAGGTAGACACACATATTGATGAGTGTGGGAGAAAGCATCATGAAGCAGGGCAGGTGAAACAGATCATGATAAAAGTGGGACATGCAGCATGCAATGAGTGAAAGGTTAATAGTGGATAAGATTTATGAGAATCACAAACAGTGGGTGGTAGATCCACTAGATGAAGAGTTATAAATGGCCAACAGACACAAATTACCAGGGTGGAGAAGAAGAAAAAGGCATGATAGTAGATTAATAGGCCAAGCAATAATCCTAGTAAATAGCCCATTCCCCATGACCTAACATAGAGATCAATACTATAGAAGGACCACATGGAGGCCTAACCAGAAATAAGCTAGAAAAAACATATTTTTCATAATAATAATAACAAAATAATTTTTCATTGAAAAATAAAAAAAATAATTTGGAAAACCAAAATTAACAAATCTCATCTTTTTCAAAATAAAATGTTAAAAAAAGATGGTGTTATTATAGAATATCTACCCTAACCTATCTATAGTGATGGTATATTTTTATAATCATAAGAAGAAGAAAAGCTAAGTCTACAAAGTAATCACCCAACGTGAATACCACTTAGAATGTTCTTGTAGTGGAACATGTTCTACCCATACTACACATCTAATGTAATCAAAATTAATTAAAATTCCTTATAAATAGAACAATATAAGAATCAACATTAAAAAATAACTCAACATTATTATATTGGTCCACCATGAATATAAACACCTAAGTATGCATATACCTGAAAACATAACCTTCCTCGGGGTAAAATACAATGATCTTATAAACATAACAAAGCTCCAAAAATAATTCAACAATAATAAAATAGTAGAAGCACACATCATCCAAAAAAGAAAACCAAGAGGAAACTCTCCACCAAATCCCAAACAACATATTCTAGCCCTCACAAACCCTCTCTTCTAACCAGGGTTCCATACAAAATATAAGAAGGAAAATCTTATGATCGAAGAAGAGAGACTGTAAAGAATTTATGACTAATTCTAACTAAGGGGTTGATTAAAAAAACTTACAGAACATATTTAGTGGTGAACCCAAGTATACCACAAGATAATGGGCTATACTATCATTATTTTTAATGTTTAGATAGTATCTTTTGATATGGTTGGTCTCCCCATAGTCAAAACACCAGAAATTATTAAACCAGTTCTTGTATTTTTTTATTTTGTATTTGGCCCTTTATATGCATCATATGAGGCTCAAATTTAACATTAAAGTCATCCTTCAAGACATGTGTTTTATTTTCTCTATATAACACAACTGATTTAACCTATTATAATGTGATCTATTCTCTACCTTACATCATAGAGTCTTTTAAAGAGTTAAAAAAATCAAGGGAAGTCAAAAAGATTATGGCATGATCTTCATCAATTATTTTAACAACTATATTAGCTAAGTCATGAAATACATTATTAAAATCAAAAAGATAAACACAAATAGAAGAACTAGGGTTCGTTTTAAAGGTATAAAGTCTCATTTTATTATATAAACAACCAATAAGAGACTTACACATACAAAAATGTTAATGTTTAAGCCTTATTCCCTTAGTTGTAGTTTCATGAACAATATCTCATAAGAATTTACTACCTATGGTTAACAATAGAATAAAATGGGAATTCTCAAGTATATTAGGGTCCATACCAACAAAGGTGGTGTTTGAATTTCTTTTAGTAGAGATAGGTACTATTGATTTCTTAGATACTAAAAGAGTTTTTGCGAATCCATTGTGGACAATCTACACCCTCATTTTCTCTCTCCACAAGTTAAATTCGTTTTCTCCATCAAAATTCTCAACATCTAGTTTAATAGATGTCATGATTATGTTGAAAAATTAAGGCTCTAATAATAATTATGAAGAAGGGTGATAGTTTTTGAATAAAAAACAAACCATAACAAATGTGGAATCATTGAATAAGATTCAAGAATGCAAATAGTTCAAAAAATAAATGTAAAAAAGAATGGGAAATAAGACGAAGAGATGAAAATACAATGAGAAAGATGCTGGAAAGATAAAGAACACAAGTACTTATGTGGTTTATACTAGTTTGGTTCTACACCATAGAAAAAAACACCACCAAAATATTTTATTATTATGAAAAACAAAAAAAATATAGGCAAAGAGAGTGATGTAGAGAGAAACACACGCTTACCACATAAGCTATCTGAGAATAGGGATTTCATCACTCCAAGAGCTAGCAATGAATCCTGACTCAAAGATGGTAATGTAATCCCAATAACTAAATGGACTCACACATGCCAACACAAACCCTGATCAAGAATAAATAAGAAGATACAACACAAAATAAAAAAACAAATACAACCTTACAAACTCAGGCCTACACCAAGAACCCGAGAAGGGGTAGCTAAAGAACTAAACTGCTATAGAAAGAGATTCTTGATGGTGTGTCAGTAGAAAAAGGCTCGTAAGAGGAAATATATACACTTGAATGGATCATTCGAATGAGGGGAATCCAAGTTCATAGGACCACTGGAGCTCCTCTATACCTTTCATAGGATCTCTCTGGATGAAAAATAAAGGTGAAGAACCACTCCAGACAATAGAAGATCCACTATATGAGGTAATAATAGAACAACAAAGATGAGGCGATTCTCTAAAAGGAACAATAGTTTAGGTTTATGTGTGGATGGATGAGTGAAGGAGGAAGGATCACAATGAAAGGAGGGTGAAAAAAATCACAAGAAAAGAGGGGAACACAACATACAATGAGCGAAAAAATGACAATGGATAAGATCACCAAGAAGAAAAAATTGAGGGAGGTAAATTAATTGGATGAAGATTTATTAATGAACATCAGATAGGGATTTCCAGGGTGGCACATAAGAATGATGCATACCAATAGATCAATAGGCCAAATGAACAGCCCAGAAAACAGCCCAGACCCCCAACCCAACATAAAGACCAACACCATAGAAGGCCCACATAGAGGCCCATCTATAAATAAGACTGGTTAAAAATATTTTTTATAATAATAATATTATAATAAGTTTTAATGGTAAAAACAAACAAGATTTTGATTTTGAAAACCAAAATTAACAATTTTATTCTCTGACATGCCTTATAGTCTTGTTTCACCTTCCAAAAATACTTATCATCTACTTCAGTATTTTTATTATTTGAAAAAATAAACAAACCCCAATTCACCATCGTCCTTCTCCTTTTGATCATACATCGGCCTTAGACCATGTCTAGGCTCACTATAATAAAATCTTGAACCAAATTCTTCTTCTCAAATAATTTTCCCAGGTTCAGAATCCTCATCCAACTTGGGCTTGACTCCCCTTGTTCACCGTGGTTCCATAGACCATTGTTAATTCAACTAGGTTAGATACCTTGAGGGGGGGGGGGTGAATCAGGGTATGACATATTAAAACAACTACCCCTATTGATCTTATCTCGCTATTAAGAAAGACTCTCTTCTCTCTCTTTCCTGCAGTAAAGTATAAACAGAAACTAAAGCATGCATAAGACACAACGATTTTTACTTGGTTCACCCTCATTGGGCTATGTCCAAGGAGCATACACTAGCGATGTGCTGATGTACCAAATATACTAAAAGCGCACTGCTGTTTACAAAGATCGGGATAAATCACTTCTATTCCCAAGATCACTTCCTTTACAATGTTTTGGGTCAGCTCACTGCTTTCCCAAGGGTCACTCCCTGTTTGTCTCTCTCTGGATCACTGCCGGTGGAGAGGATCACCATCCTCATCTTCCTTTTCCCACTACTCTGGAAAGGATCCAATCATAGTTTATAGACCTGTAGGTCTCTTCATTATCACTAATGAATACATCCTCTATTGTATGTATATGCTTTGTTGAAGTCCAACTTTCACCCGTAGATGAATCTCACTTTGCACCGAAGGTATCGGGCAATCTTCCAACTCTCACTCTGCCCTGAATCACTGTCATGCTTCAACCATACCTGGCGCCCTTATCCAATCCGGTGCGCAAGTCTCGGCGTGCAAGTTATAACTGGCATGCAAGTCCACCTCAACCACTTGCGACACAAGCTTATGCAAATCTAAACTTGCGTGACTCACACCCTTTTACGCCCAAACCAATATTGGCGTGCAACCACCAACTATCGTGCTTCTTCAAACCTTGGCGTACAACTATCACTAAACCACTTGCGCGACACCTCCTTCTTCAACTCAAAACTTGGAAGACTCCCTTCCTTTCTCACCCAGACCTCCTTGGGTGCGCAACAAACAACTGACGCACAACTTCTACTTGCGCGACAACACCACCACTTGCGCAACCACCACACCTACGTGATGGGAGCTCTGATTTTTTCTAAGTGTTGAATTCATATAGAATGAGGAGGGGTCGACCTCTATTTATAGGCATTTGGACACCCTGCACAACAGTACAAAAGTCTCTTCTCAGCACACAAGTCTCACCGCCCTAGTCTCTGTCGTGAAAATCACTTGCGCGACCAACTCTAAAACTTGGGAGACCCTTTTCCCTTTTCCATATTTTGATCTTCTAATCTTGAAAACATTTGGGGCATAAGTTTCCTCTCCTTCAAGTCAACAGAGCGCAAGTACCTTTTCCAAAATCACTTTTCTCCATTTTTCGAATTTGATGACCAAAAATTTGGAAAACACTAGAAAATGGCGCCACCTTTTATCTTCTCTTTTTTTACCGCCTCCAGATCAACCATTCCTTTGTCAACATTCTTGAATCAAAAAATGATCGTTAACCATATCCCTTGAACTTGACATGCCACCATGAAATCCCCTTTGTCAACAAATTTGTATGTCCTGGTTTTCTTTGTCAACAATCACAACACAGATATCCACTTTGTCAACAAATACAATCACCTAAAAAATGCTTCAATGATACCTTGAGGGATTTTTTCCAAACAATATCCCCCTTTGGGTTTGTTGAAAATTATACCATAAAAAGATAAATTGTTAATTATTCAGCCACGATTCGCCTATTGCAATTCTGATAGTGATCAGGGATTTACTCAACACATACTCTAAGCCCACTTGAGCAATGATCGACATGAGAAACAAGAGTAAATGAAAAGTTCACTAATGAATCACTTCAACTCTAACACACACTATTGACACCAAACTGATAATTTTTTTTATAAAATTATTACCACATTCCAAAACCACTCTTCTTCTTTTATCATGATCCTCAGCTATTGTGATATCTATTATTTGATTGATCACTTCAAGCATTGTCAGATTTGATATTCTCCCCCTATCTCATTGAACTCCCCCTATCTCATTGCTCCACTTGTCAGCTTCTCCCCATATCAATCTTGATTTATCAAATTTCCACACTGTCTCCCCCTTGAACAATCACTATTTTCTCCCCCTTTGTCAACAAACCCAAAGATCACTTCTTTGTTGTTTGTAAAAGAGTAAAGAACACATATAAGAACATTAGGGAAAAACACATCATACCTCGGGGAGAGGGGGTGGGGGGGGGGTCCACTTCCACACTCTTTTAAGTCTAGGGAGTCGACTGAACTCCCAAATCCAGTCGATTCTTCTCAAAATCTTCCTTGGGTAAGGCCTTTGTCAGAATGTCTTGAACCTGTAGCTCTGTAGGAACATAATCCAACTTCACAATTCCCTTCTCAACCTTCTCCTTGATAAAATTATACTTTATCTCATTGTGATTTTTCCTTGAATGATGGACATGATATTTGCTAAGATTTATAGCACTTGAGTTATCGCACTAGATTCTAATCAGAGACTTCACTTCAACTCCCATATCTTCAAGCTACTGCTTCATCCACAATAACTGTGTGCATGTTTGAGTGACCACAATATACTCAGCCTCCGCGATTCTCAATAAAATGAAATCTTACTTCTTTATTATCCAATAAATACACAATCCACCAAGATAGAAAACACCACCTGACATTGATTTCCTATCATCCACTAAACCGGGCCAGTCTGCATCAGTATATCCCAATAACTCTGTCTGAGATTTGTCATTATATGTCAAGCTGAAGTCCATCGTGCCCTTGATATACCTAAGTATTCTTTTCACTACAAGCATGTGGGTTTCCTTGGTATTACTCTAATATCTCACTTCTTGGAATGTGGCGAAAACAATGTCAGGCCTTAATACGTTCAAGTACAACAAACTTCTAATAATTTTCCTGTATTATGTGATATTAATTGCCTTGTCATCCTCATATTTGGACAGTTTCGTCCGGGTAGCAACTGGAGTCTTCATCTCCTTAGAATTTTCCATTCCAAACCTTTTCAAAACCTCCTTGGCATATTTGTATTGAGAAATGAATGTTCCATTCCTTCCTTGTGTCACCTGTTGACCAAGGAAAAACATTATCTCTCTAATCATTGACATTTCAAACTCACTTTTCATGAATTTGGAAAAATGTCTACACTGAGCTTCATCTGATCCACCAAATATTATGTTATTGACATAAACCAATATCATCATCCTTTGATTACTATAATTTCAGAAATAGAGATTGTCATTAACTCTCCCATGCTAGAAACCAAACTTCTTCAAGTACTGATCAATCCTTGAGTACCATGTTCTTGGTGCTTGTTTCAGCCCATACAACGCCTTCTTTAGTCTGCAAACTTTGTTTTCATCCTTAGCTACATCGGCGAAGCATTTCAGCTCAACCTTTGATAGTAAAGATGTCTGCTGCAATGATTTCATTCTTCTTGTATGAACTGGAGTTGACTGATCACCAATGATATTCTGCCTGTCAATTTCAGCTCAACTCTTTGGCTTCCTTGCAGACACAGACTTGACACTTTCTTGTTCATCATTAGCGTCTTCTTCTGAGTCAGTATCTACCACTTCTCCTCCTCCTGTGTTATTTTCCTCTTCATAACTTTCATCAAGAAAATTCTCACCGTGCTGTAGAATATTTCTTCATTTTTCACAATAGTGACTCCATTACTCTCAAAAACGTTTCCCATACTCTTGTTAAAGCTTTTGTATGCTTTGATTTTTCCTGAGTAGCCCCAGAATATCAACTCATCTCCACGTGATTCAAACTTCCTATGTTTTTTTTGTTGAGAATGAAGTACTTACTTCTAAATATTCGAAATTATTTCACTGTTGGATTCTTTCTGTACCACATTTCATACAGAGTCTTTCCTTCCTTCAGACACAATAGAGCCCTATTAGAAATGTAGACTGATGTCAATACTACTTCCTTCCAAAACTTCTCTAGTAGGTCTTTTTCTATAAGCATTGTTATGTCCATATTGTTGATGATCCGATTTCTCCTTTCAACCACTCCATTCTGTTGGGGATTTCTAACTGAAGAAACTCGATTCCTTATCCCATGTTTCTTGAGATACTCTTCCATTTGAATGTTTGTGAATTCTTTACTATTATCTGTATGAAAATTCAGAATTTTCTATCCAATCATCCTTTCAGATTCTCTTCGGTACAATTTTAAGTAGCTGAACACATCGTACTTATGGGAAATAAAAAATACCCATGCCATTATGCTATAATCATCAATGAAAATAACATAATACCTCTTTCCGTCAATGGCTCTTGGTGAAACAGGTCCACAGACATCAGCCTGAACTAATTCAAGCACTCTTGTTGACTTCTTTTCCTTCGCTTTGTATGTCTTTCTGATGATCTTCCCTTGTTGACAGGAATCAAATGTATGTGTACGATCACGTGATAACTTAGGGAGGTCTCTTGCTACTTCACACTTTACCATATCTTCTTGGGATGGTTGGAAAAGATGACCAAGTAATTTATTCCACAACTTTTTCTCTTCCTCTCTAGACAGAAAACACATATCTTCTTCTCCACTTACTAGGTAGAGATTTCCATTTGTTCTTTTTCCCTGTAGAACAACTGCTCCGTATCTTCCTTTGATAATACACATATTCTTAGTAAACCTTATAGAATGTCCTGAGTCACATAGTTGACTGATGCTGAGCAGATTGTGACTGAGGCCTTCTACTACCAAGACATCTACACAACTCATCTCTTTGCCCCCAAACTTGGCCTTTCCTGAGCCAACAATCTTCAGGCCTTATTCGTTTTCAAATTTGAAAACTCCATCTTTGTCATATCTTATGCCTGTAATAAGATCCTTATTACCTGTCATGTGAGAAGTGAAACCACCGTCAAGGATCCACACACTAGAACAATCTGATTCTTTAAGGGAAATTTTTACCACCACGGCCTTCTCATACTTCTTCTTTTTGGTCCACATTTTTCCTTCACACTTGTCTTGGATAGAGACTTATGTTCTTTATCAGAGTATGATGGACCAACTTCATTTTGTAAAGCTGAAAATCTATTCTGCATTTTTAACTCACCTGTTGGTTTATTGATCTGCTGCTTGCAAATGTTTTGATTCTACTTTGCCACATTCCTCTGTATGGTCGAAGTGCAGTACCTATCCATGTGCCCAAATCCTCTGCACCAAAAATAGTGTCCTTCGAAATATGTTCTGGAGGACCACTCTTTATTTGACTACCACCTTTGTTCTTGTTTCCTTCGATATCTCTTGGATATGGAACACACATACTGTGAATGTACCATCTTTCCACAGCAATAACACCTTATATAAGGTGAATTCCTTCATGTAACTTTAACACTACGAGTTTCCCCTTGAGATCTTTGAATATTCTGATTCTAGTTTTTTCCCAAATCAACCTTCAATCTCCGGATAGGTGCTTGCGGTCTAACTTCAATTTTCACAGATTTTTGTTTCTGATCAAGCCCTAAATCAGCCTTAACGTCAGAGTTCACATGCTACTTTGTTCATGATGAACTACTAGCCTCCTCTTTCATCTTTTATATCCTCTAAATGACCTGCTTTCCTGATATCACATTGGGGGTCAAGAGTTTTTCTTGATCCTTCATTTTTCATCGCAGACTAACCACTTCTTCTTCAAGTTCTTCGAGACACATGACTTTATCTTTCAATTTTCTATTCAATCCATCGATCTCCCTTTTCTATTCTTCAATCATGAGCTTCTTCTCATCAACATTTTCTGAGCTCTCTAGCCTGGAAGACTTAAGGTTTTCAATTTATTTCACTAGCTCAGACTTCTCTTCTTCCTACTGTTGCATGTAGAGTTTGGCATCATGTACTAAATTCTTGGATTTATTTGTTTTTTCTCTCCAAACATCTATCTCTTCAAGAGCTTCTTCTAATTACACTTCCATGTCAACTCTCCCTTCAATTTATTCTTCTTCTTCATCAATGTCCGTTTCTTTCTTTTCATGAGAACTACCGACTACAGCCACCATTGCATTTTCTCCATGATCTTTGGAATTTTCAATCTCCTCAACCTCTTTAACCACAGACTCATCTGAACTGTCTATTTCTTGTGAAAGAAGATTCTTCTTCTTGAAGAAATTTCTCTTGAACTGCTTCTTCCCTTTCACATAGGCTAAAGACGGTTTCTTGGGAATTTCAACTTTATCTTCATCATTTTCTTCTGGAAACCTTTTGGGTCACCTTGCGGAAATATGAATAACTTTCCCACATCTAAAGCAAGCAAGTGGAATTTTTTCCTTTAAACTTTCCTTTTTCTCTT
Organism: Viscum album; assembly: GCA_963277665.1. NCBI lineage: Eukaryota > Viridiplantae > Streptophyta > Magnoliopsida > Santalales > Viscaceae > Viscum > Viscum album. The sequence continues at coordinate 168,752,407 of OY728119.1, read as the reverse complement.
TGAAGATTTGAGTAAAGGAATGACATTAACTCACCTGTATCTTCTTATTCCTGATAATATTCAATGGTAAGCTTCTTCATGGCCTTGAATGCCACCTCTTTGGATTTCCCCTTGTCCACAACCTTGTTATCATCGTTCCTCATTTCATATGCAACCAGGGTACTATGCAAATTGTCCAGTGTCAGATCTTTTGGATATTTATCTTCTAGCACAGAAACTTTCAGATTGAACCGAGTTGGAAGTTTCCTCAAGATGTGATTTACGATCTTTATGTCTTCAATGACTTCACCAAGACCTCTCATATCTTCCACAACAATATTTACCCTATCAAAGAATGCATCAACAGACTCATTCGGGTTCATCTTTAGATCTTCATACTTATTCCATAGTACTTGTGGCTTTGCCTCTCTGACCTTTGTATCTCTTTCATATATATTCAGAAGCTTTTCCCACATGGAATGTGATGTTTTACATGACATCACCTTCATATAGATAACATTGGATAGGGCTCCCCCTAAAGCATTTATGCCCTTAGCGTCAGAATCCAATTCTCTTCACTCGGCTTCCGATAATGCTCCACTATTGATGTCAGCTGTTATACCATGAATTACTGTTGTGAATACGTCCATTACCAATGATCAGAAGTAGTATTGCATCTGATTCTTCCATAGCTGAAAATTGTTTCCGTCGAAGATCTGAATCCCTTTATGATTAGTGACCTCCATTTAAGAGAGAATTACAGATAAAAACCTTTCCCTCTGATACCAATTGTTAGGTCCACTAGGTTAGATACCCTAAGGGGGGGGGTGAATCAGGGTATGATAGATTAAAACAACAACCCCTATTGATATTCTTCCACTGTTAAGCAAGGCTCTCTTCTCTCTCTTTCCTACAGCAAAGTATAAACCGAAACTAAAGCATTCACAGGACACAACAATTTTCACTTGGTTCACCCTCACTGGGATAAGTCCAAGGAGCATACACTGGTGATGTTCCAATGTACAAAATCTACTAAAAGTGCATTTTTGTTTACAAAGTTCAGGATAGATCACTTCTATTCCCAGGCTCACTGCCTTTATAATGTTTTGGGTCAACTCACTGCTTTCCCAAGGGTCACTCCCTGTTTCTCTCTCTGGCTCACTACTGGTGAAGAGGATCACCATCTTACTCTTCCTTTGCTCACTGATCTAGAAAGGATCCACTCACAGTTTATAGACATGTAGGCCTCTTCATTATCACTAATGAATACATCCTCTATTGTATGTATATGCTCTGTTGAAGTCCAAATTTCACCAGTAGATGAATCTCACTTTGTACCAAAGGTATCAGGCAATATTCCAGCTTTCACGCAGCCCTGAATCACGGCCGTGCTTCAACCATACCCTGCACCCTTCTCTAAGCCATCACGCAAGTCTCAACATGCAATTTACATTTGGTATGAAATTCCACCTCAACCACTTGCGAGAAACAAGCTTCAGAAACTCTAAACTTGCGCTACTCGCACCCTTTTACGCCCAAACCAATATTGGCGCGTAACCACCAACTATCGCACTTTTTCAAAACTTGGTGCACAAGTGTCACCAAACCAATTGCGCGACACCTCCTTCTTCAACTCTAAACTTGGGCAACTCCCTTCCTTTCTCGTTCAGACCTCCTTGGGTGCGCAACAAACAACTGGCATGCAACTTCTACTTGTGCGACCACACCACCACTTGCGCGACCACCACACCTGCGTGACATGAGCTCTAATTTTTTCTAATTGTTGAAATCATACAGAATGAGAAGGGGTCGACCTCTATTTATATGCATTTGGACACCCTGCATGATGGCGTTCAAGTCTCACCTCGGCACGCAAGTCTCGCCGCCCTAGTCTCTGCCACACAATTCACTTGCGCGACCAACCCTAAAACTTGGGCGCCCCTTTTCCCTTTGCCATATTTTGATCTTATGATCTTGAAAAACATATGGCATTCAATTTTCCTCTCCTTCAAGTCAACGGCGCGCAGGTCCCTTTACCAAAATCACTTTTCTCCGTTTGTCGATTTTCAGGCCCAAAAATTTGGGAAACACTGGAAAATGACACCACCTTGTATCTTCTCTTTTTTGTACTGCCTCCAAATCAACCATTCCTTTTTCAACATTCTTGAATCAAAATTGTATCGTTAACCACATCCGTTGAACTAAAAATTCCACCATGAAATCCCCTTTGTCAACAAATTTGTATGTCATGGTTTGCTTTGTCAACAATCACAACACAGATGTCCACTTTGTCAACAAACACAATCGCCTCAAAAATGCTTCAATGATACCTTGGGGTATTTTTTCTCAACAAACATCATGGTATACTCCCTCTCATGTGGTATCTTGGGTTCCCTCTTTAGGGTTGGTTTTCTTTTTGGTTGTTCTCCATGCACCATCAGTTCTTTACAGCCCCTTATGGTCAGTTGTAGTTTCTTGTGTGACACCTTCATGTCCCCATCACAAGGTTCAAACTCGTGGTAGGTTCAATCCCTTTAGAAAAATACCCACCATGTGGTAAGTATAGATATCGTGAAGTGAAACACTGTTAGTTGAAATTTTGTCTTGCATCCAATTAAGTGACTATAATAGGGCCAATCATCCTTTGAAAAATTTTCCTACATGTATCTAGTTAAGTGATCACATGTCCATTATTTAAATCAAATCCCAAAAGACACAAAATTTATATTTCATAAAAAAATGTCAATTAAAAAATTTCAAGATTAAAGAAAACCCCAAGAAAATATTTCCATTGAATTCCATAAATTTTAAAAATATTCCACACAAAACATGGTCAATAAAAAGATATGGAATAAATAAAAGAATTAATTCAAAATTGAATGAAAATTTAGAAAATATTTCTATCTAAATAAAAGTAAAGAATAATTCATAAATTAAAACACTAAACACAAAAAAATTTAACAAGGTTTTCAATGAATGTGAATTGCAACCTCGGTTTAGTAAAAAATAAAAAAATCTTCAATATATGTATATTTTCTTATTTAAAACACCATTATTTAAAAAATAGATGTTTCAAAATTTGTAAAACACAAGCCGCATCATCTATAAAGGAATACAACTTTTAATTACATTACCTAGGTTCATTCTTCACCACATATTGACTCTATTTAAGTTTACACACCAAGTTACTTTCAGATTCTTAAAATCCTTCATGTTTCTTTATGTATACGTCTTCATCTTAGTTTCCAAGTAGAAAATATTGTCTTATATATAACTGTTCAAGATTAAATCCTTATTACACAACTTTTCCAAGAACCATCTTAATCTATGTGGGTTAACTAGTAAAAAAATAAATTTCAGATCAAGGTTTTTATATTGGTATTAAGATAACTGATGTGAGAACTCACGTTGAAATTTTTTTCACATTGGTTATTTAATAACCGATGTAAAATGTTGGTTTTCACATTATTTAATAGATACCTGATGTCAAAAAGAGAGTTTTTACATTATTTATTTGTTAAATAATGAAAAAAATAGAGTTTTTACATTAGTTAAATTACAAATAACATGAATTTTTTTAAAAAATATTAAAACATGTGAGTCTTTCTATTCAAAAAATTCTTTCATCACCCTATTTTATAAAACCCTATTATTCGTGACTTTAAACCATGGTTCATCTCAATCATTTGATAGTATTATTATACATTTTTTATTTTTTATCCTCTCTCTTTACTTGTTATCCCATATTCACTATCATTACACTGCCCTCAAGAAGATTCCACTTGCCAAAGTTGTGTTCCTCTTGTCTCAATTGTGTTCCATCTTTTTCAGCATTCAATAACTATTTTCAACCACAATATTCTTTCATTACGTATAATCTAAAGTCCATTTATCTTGGTGTTGGATTTCATGGTTATGGATATTCTATATGATTATCATTTTTGAGTAAATTTATTAATTTCAATGTTTTGGTGATTTATTAATTAGCTACTAGTTATAAATTGTATTCATTTGTTTATACATTTATAATAGTCCTAGTGGATTGGTTTAAAATAGTTAAGGGGGTTGAATTATGTGTCACCAAATTTTACAATTTATTATTGAGAAATAAACCTCTTCGATTGGTTGGTATCTAAACTTCTTAATATAAAGACACTTATTTGGATGATGAAATAAATAAATAATGGAATACATGGACGATGAAATTTTTTACAAGGATCATAATCAATGTGAGAGACTACTCCTTGGTGTATCCAATTGTTATCTAGGTCCTTATATTTTTCTATTATAATCCTAAAAAAATCATAGTGGACAGGGCGGTAAAATCCTTCTCCTACAATTCATAGATTCTTGCTGTTTACAATCCTTTATACTAGCTCCCTCCAGCTATAGTGAAAATCAAACAACACCAATTGAGAAAGATATTCATTATGTCTTTATTGCTTCAGTAAAAATATAAACCTTCCTTTTCAAGCTATTAAGTTTGATTAATATAGATATTTTCACTATATACAGATCCTTGAATTTCATCTTATTCTCAGTAATAAAATCTTAGGCATATAGATTTTTAATTCTCAATAGCAATACAACTTCATGCTAAGACTCATCTTTTCCTTAAAACTCATGAAAAAGTATTTTATATACCTCATTTAGTTTTCCAGTGATAAACTACTGCATAATTAAGGATCTCTATATGATTCATTTTGGGTATCATTCATTTATTACCACAATATCAACTAATTTATTCATGGTAGTTTTTATATAACTACCTCAAAAACCACCTCTTGTTTGATCTCCACATTCACATAAATATGATTAAAAATATAACATGGAATATTCATATGTGGCTTGGAATGACATCTCAATAATCTTCATCACTAGTACATCATGTCCTTAACCTTAGCATAAAATAATTTCACACAGACCTAAATTGAAAACAGTAAGATCCATGTTCACTTACCCATTTCCTATAAGCCTTAGAAATCCTGATACACAAAAAACATTGCACTATGACATAGGGATTTCCAAAATCTCAATTCAATATTTTTTCATGTAAGTCAGCCAAAGTAACTGAATAGCCTATAGTGGGGTTTCCCTATTTTGGTATTTACCTTTGAAATGCACTAAGGTGACCACTATTGTGTGTAGTCTACCAACTTCCTATTTTGATCAACCTTCTCAGATAGGCTCTTTTATGTAATCCTACCATGATGAATAACATTCCCATGTTATGATTCCCTATTTTTCATAGGCAAATAACATGATTTATGGTGTGGTAAAAAACCAATGAACATTTGACAAGCACCACACATGTGTTTTCCTTTCACTATAGAGTGGTTTCCTTCATTTACTAAAATACCTTCCATATTATTCTATATTGACCAGTGTATCATTTTTTTGAGCCCCACATTATACTTCATCTAGTATTCTCATATCTATTACATTTTTAACACTCCATGTTTGATCATTGAACTCATGTGATACCAACCCGAAAAACAACCACTGGTCCTCCTTCTCTTCTTGGTGCCATCAATAACTAGGCACTCCAAATAATCAATCTATGCATCTCACTATGCTAGACCACTACTACTCTTCCACAATGTAGGTTAGTTGCTGATAAGCCTGGCCACTGCCTCACTATGGTAGATCCTAGATCCTACTGCTGGCCTTTTTTGAAATATTTTTTTAGGTTCTTCATGTAATAGAGTTCATTGGGTTTAATTTTGGAAAACTTACCATTAATTTCCTCTTAATGGGTAAAATTTCAAGTAGTTTTGATGAATTCACAAAATTCCCACTATAGATGAGACATAATGCGGGATTCACTATTTCATGCCCCTGGAACTTTAACTTTCTTCAATTAAACTAAAAAACAATTCAAACACCTCAAAAACATTCTCAAAGCTATTTTTTTCTTCTTTAAAAAAGTTGATATTAAATAAATCCTCCAACAAAATTCTTCAATAATCCCAATGGTTTCTTCAATCTATCCTATTGGATTTGTTAGAAACTATATGTTTCTTTTCCATATTTCTCAAATTCATTTTTGAACTTGTAAATTTACTTCTAAATTATCCGATTACAAACATGATTAAATGATAAGTGTATTCAAACCTCATTATAGGATAAGGTAATTTTTTGAGATAATTTTATCTCTTGGTGTCAACCAATTGTGTCCAAGTTATTTAGATTTTTAACTCCTCAAATTATCTCTCCCATATTACAATAACCATAAAATCATATTAATATAACTAGAATGATATTTACCTGAAAGAATTACACTTATTTAACTTTTTTTTCATAAATAAAAGCAAAAATATAACTCCCCATTTGAAAAAATGATCCAAATAATAATGGGGGTTGTTGCCACAATTTCTTATATGATTGGAGAAGTTTGAACATGAAGTTATAGCCTCAATTTAGAAAACCAATATTTAGGCATAAACATTGTAAAAATATCTACAATTTTATCTTTGGTGAAAATGTATTCAAGTTTCATATCACCATCATCTACTCTTTGTTTCATAAAATGAAACCAAAATTCAAGATTCTATAATCAAGAGTGATGAAATGGATTATTTTATAAATCAATAGAACTTTAGTTATCATAAGAAATTATGATTAGACTCTCTTTAGATACTTTAAAATAATCCAATTAGACATGGATCCTATGTATATGCATGTGTTATTACAATATAATCTGCCTCATTTATACTTAAGGAAACTAAATTTCTCTTCTTGAAAATCCAATTTACACCTATTCCACCTAGAAAGAATTATCCACCTGAATGGTAATTTTTATCAGGGAAACCAACATCCCAATATACATTTTAAAATCCCTAAAAAATAAAATTAAATCTTTAAGTGTACATTAGGCTGAAATTTAGAATGATTTTGATATTTCTCAAGATTCATTCAATATCCAGTACAAGAGACTCCTTTGGACGAATTTGAAACTTTGAAAAAAGAGTCAAATAAATCACTATAGCTGGTCTTGAAGTTTTCAACTAGAGAAATATTTCAATAACTTTTTTTAATTCTTTATGATAAATACTATTTATATCATAATATTTTATCAATTTAATTCTAATATATATGGGAGTGGAGACTTATTTTTAATCATATTTTTGAAAATACTTTTTCAATTCCCATGAATATTCTTCTTGGGATAGAAATATGTAATCACTCATTTAAAAAATATGATATCCCAGAAAATAAGTCATCTCACCTAACATAGAAATATAAAAATGTATTTTCATCTATTTGGAAAATTACTCATAGAGGCATTATTTTTCACCAGCAAATATAATATCATATATATATACAATGATGATATGATTTCATATACACATAAATTTTGTATAATTTTTGATGTCAAAAATTATCTTTGATAATTTAATGTCCCTCAAACAACTATTCTGATTAGCATACAAGGCTTCAGGATCTTATTTCAAGATATATATATCCCTCTTAATATTATAGACCGTGCTTCCATATTTATCAAGAATAAAACCCCCATGTTGTTCAATGGAAAATTCCTCTTATAGATCACCATTAATAAATATTGATTTCACATCCATTTAATAGATCTTGTAATTTCTATGTGCTTCCACTACCAACAACATCCTAATGGTATCAAGCCTAACTACTTGTAAAAATGTTTCATAAAAATTAACTCCTTCAATTTAGAAATTTTCTTTGCAAACCATACTTTAATTTCATTTTGTAACTTATCCCTTTTCACTGAGTTTATTTTTAAAAACCCACTTGAGGAAAATTATTGAACGATCTTTGAATTATACTATGACATAATCTGGGTGAAACTCATTGAAAGGCTTGATGCCCACCTCAAAATCCAGAGGTCAACAACGAAGACTAACATAAGACTTGTGTATGGAATGATCTATATCCATATGCATATGAATAAGATAATCTTTATTTGAAGTATCCTAAATGAGATAAGGACCCAGTAGTGCTACCTCACCTTATGTTAACCATCACAGAGGAGAGAAACATGGCCTACTATAAAGGGCCTCATATTGTGACATCTCAATCATTTACTAAAAAACTTTACTGTAATAAAACTCCATAAGGGGTATATATTTCTCCGACAAATATCCAAAATCAAGGATGCAAGCCCAAAGTATGTCCTCAAAAACCTGTCTCATCTAATCGACCAGTGTCTATCCTCACCATAATAAAATCTAGTACCAACATCATATTCTAAAAAAATTGAATCAAGTTTAGAATCCTCATACAGCATGTCCTTGAATTCCCTTATTCGTGTATGAATTGACTTACATTAGAGGTCCTCAAATAAGTTCTTAAAATTCATTTAACTTGCGATTTTTCTCCATGGTAGAATGGGGAATCATGATATATTATCATTCATGTGGTATCTTGGGGTCCCAATTTTATGGTAGGTTTTATTTTAGGTAGTTCTACATACGAAATCACTTCTTTACAACCCCTTAAGATCAGTTTTAGTTTCTTGTGTGACACATTCATGTCCCTATCACTAGGTTCCAACCTCGTGGTAGGTTCAACCCCTTTAAAAGAAATGAAGTATAGTACGGTTAGTTGACATTTTGTATTGCATCCAGTTAAGTGACCACAATATCTCCACACACTTCATGCAACCAATCAACCATTGAAAAATATTCATGAATGTGGCCAATTAAGTGACCACATATCCATTTTTATATAATGTCCTAAAAAACACAAAATTCATATTTTATAAAAAATTATCAATTAAAAAGGTTCAAGATTAAAAAAATCCAAAAAATATTTCCATTATATTCTATAAATTTAAAAAAAACACAAAAGATGTTTAATAAAAAAATATAAAATAAATTAAAGAATTAATTTAAAAAATTGAATGAAAAATCCAAAGAAAATTTCTCTAAAATAGTTTTAAAATAAACTCAAGAATATTTCATCAATTAAAACACCAAAACACAAAAAAAAGTTTTTCAATTAATATGGATTTTAACCTTGGTTTAGAAAACAATAACCAATTATTCTTTATAAGTATATTTTCTCATTTAAAACTAAATTATTTCAAAAAAAAAATATGTGTAGGAATGTGTAAAACTTTGGACACATTATCTATAAAGGAATAAAACTTTTAATTACATTATATGGGCGCCTGCTTCACCCCATACTGTCTCTATTTATGTTTACACACCAAGTTACTTTTTTATTCTCAAAATACTTCTGGTTTATTTGTGTAGATGTCTTCATCTTAGTTTCCATATAGAAAGGATTGTTTTATATCAAACTATTCAAGATGAAATACATATTCCAAAACTCTTCCAAACACCGTCCAGATCATTGTGTGTTCAATAGTAAAAAAATTATTTCTAACATCAAGGTTTTCATATTGTTTTTGAGATAACTAGTGTGAGAACTCACACCGATAGTTTTTTGACATTGGTTATTTAATAACAGATGTGAAAATGTGGGTTTTCACATTGGTTATTAGATAACAGATGAAAAAACTTAATTTTTCACATCAGTTAGATTAAAACTAACATGAAAACCTTGTGAAAATATGAAAACATGTGACTCTTTCTATATAACAAATTCTTTCTTCACTTGATTTTATAAAACCCTATGCTTTGTGACTCATAACCATGGTTCATCTTCTTTATTTGATAATATTATTCCCCATTTTTTTTTATTTTTTATCCTCTCTATTTCCTTTTTGTCCCTTATTCTCTATCATGTCACTTCCCTCAAGAATATTCTACATGGAAAAGTTGTGTTCCAATTGTCTCATTTATGTTTCATCTTTTCCAGCCTTCATTAACTATTTTCAACCACACACAAATTTCATTGATCATAATCTAAAGACCAATTATAATTGTGTTGGATTTCTTGGTTGTGGATCTTATATATGATTATCTTTTTTTCTGAGTAAAATTTCTAATTTCTATGTTTTGATGATTTATTAATTATCTTCTAGTTATAAATTGTATTCTTTTATTTATATGTTTCTAATAGTCATATTGGATCTATTTTAAACTGTTGAGGGGGTCGAATTAGGTGTCAATAACTTTTAAATCTTATTATGGATAAATAATACACTTCAAATGCTTGGGATATAAGCTTATAAATATAAACACACATCCTTGGATGATGAAATAAAAAAATAAAGGAATGCATGGCACAAGATATCTTTTACAAGGTTCGTCCCCAATGTGAGAGCCTACTTTTTGGTGTATCCAATTGTTATCCAGGTCCTTATATTTTTTTATTGTAATCATAAAACCAAATTATAGTGGGTAGGGAGGTATAATACTTAATATAAAATTCATATATTATTATTGGTTACAATCTTTTATACTAGATCCCTCCAGTTATAGTAAAAAAAAACATCCCTAGTTGAGAAAGATCTCCATTATGTTTTTGTTGCTCGAGTAATAAATATAATCCTTCTTTTTTGAGATAGTAAGTGTGATGAATATATATTTTCTCACTATATAGAGATCCTTAAATGTTATATTATTCTTAGTACTAAAGTCTCATGCATATAGATTTTCAATTCTCAATAGTAGTACATATTTTTGCTAAGTCTCATCTTCTCCTTCACACTCATGAAAAAGTATTTTCTATATCCCATGAATATTTCCTTTGACACACTAATGGATAATCAAGGATCTATCTATGATTACATTTAGATATAATTCATTTATTACCATGATATTTACTAATTAAATCATGGTAATTTTTATATAACTCCCTAGAAAATCAACTATTTGTTTACCTCCACATTCACAAAAATATCATGAAAAAAATATAATGATGAATATTCATATGTGGAATGGAATGAAATATAAATAATCTTCATCACTATGACACTATATCATTAACCTCAACATAAAATAATTTCACACAAACCTAAATTGGAAATGGTATGTTCCATGTTTACATATCCATTTCTTGCCTTAAAATTCTAATACACAAAACACCTTTTACTACGGTATAATGATTTCTAACATATCACTTCAATATTTATCCATGTAAGTTAGCTATGGTAACCAAAATGACTATAGTGGGATTTCCCTTTTTTGGTATCTACCTTTGGAATACACTAAGGTGACCACTAGAGTGTGTAGCCTACCAGCTACCTATTTTTATCAACATTATCATACATACTCTTTTATGTAAGACTACCATGATGACCAACATTCCCATGTTGGGATTCCCTGTTTTCCATATGAAAACACCAAGTTCCATGGTTTGGTGAAAAATACTTGACCATTTCACAAGCACCACACATGTTTTTTCCTTGAACTATGGTAAAATTTCCTCAATATTATAAAATACATTCCATATTATTTTATGTGGACAAGTGTTTAATTATTATTGAGTCCCACATCTGGATTCAGCTAGGATTCCCACTTCTATATCATACTCAACAATATATGGTTGAGAATTGAACTCATGTTGTACCACCCTGCACCACGACCACTGGTACTCCTTCTCTGCTTTGTGCCACCAAGCATCAGGCGCTCAAAATACTCAAGCCATGCATCACACTATGCTAGACCACTAATCTGCTTACAAAACATAGGCTAGTTGTTTTTAATCTTGGACATTACCTCGTAATGGAAGATACTAGATGCTAGAGTTGGCCTTTTTCTAAAATGTGTTTTTGGCTCCTCAGAATCCTATTTTTAAAAACATAGATTGAATTATATTTTTTTAATATTTAAATCACTTAACCATAGTATTAGAATCATCAGGATTTGATCTTGGACATGTATTCCTATCACGTTTCCCCACTACTACATTATGGTATGTTGGATTTCATTTCCTCCAAAATAAACTAATAACTACATCTAGAAATTCCTTGTATGATGCCATGTATTCCACCTACTATTTTTGAATGTAAATTTTTTCTTCCATTATTCCATGCGTCACTTCATGGATATCATTGTGTGGAATTTTAGAAAACTTCCCATATTTTTCTTTGTAATGTGTATAACTCCATGTAGTTTTGAGGACTTTTCAAAATTCCAACTATAGATGAGACACTATGTGGGATTCACTATTCCATGTCCCTAGATATTTTACTTGCTTTAATTCAACTTAAAAACAATTTAAACACCTGAAAAATAGTCTCAAAACATTTTAGTTGTTATTTAACGAAGTTAATAAAAAAACCTTTGTCAAACTTCTTTAATAATCCCAATGAGTTTTTCCATATCCCATTTTGTATTTTTTTAGAAACTATATATTTATTTTTCATCTTGGTTGTGTAAAACTCTAGGAGTCATAATGACAAAATATGTTTGAAGATGAAGAAAAGATAGAAGAAAGAATCACACTAGACACCGAGATTTACATGGTTTGGGAAATGATACCTACATCCATAGAGAGGTAGAAATATAACTAAATCATGAGAAAAAATTATAAGGAGTTTCTCAAAGTTTCAAGAATCAAAAAACCTTTCCCGTAATGGGATTATAAAGAAGATTAAGTTATGTGACACCAACCTCACAAAATGTACACACTACTACAGTGAATAGAGGATGGAATTTTGCATCTCTATAGTGTTGCGGCCACCCAAGTCGAAGTTTCTACATTGGATGGATGTTAGAAGCCCATGGATATACAGTACTATTTTCTCCAAAGTTTGAGATTCTATAATAATCATGCCAAATTCTGCATAGGTATAGTTCCCTATTGGCCTGTAGCATAGCCCAAAAGCATTCGGCCCAAAATTATCCAATTAGATCGGGCTACACCAATCCAAAAAGCTTTATCAAATTCATTTTAAAACCTGAAATTTTACTTCTAAATCAACCAGTTACAACCTTTATCAAATGATATGTGTCTTGAAACATTATTATCAGATAAGGTAATTTTTTGAGATAATTTCATCTATTGGTGAAAATCAATTGTGTCCAGATGATTTTAATTTTTAACTCCTCATATTTTCACCCCTATATTAAAATAACTATAATATTAGATTAACATAACTATAAATTTATGTTCCAAAAGTAATTATACCCCATTAAATTACTTTTCACAAATAACATCACAAATATATCCCCCCTTTTGAAACAAAATACAAATAATAATGGGGGTTTCTACCGCAATTTCTCATGTGAGAGGGGATGGTTGATCATGGGGTTACAACCTCAATTTATAAAACCACTCTTTAGGAATAGCCTTTATAAAAATATATGCAATTTTATCTTTGGTGAAAATTTATTCATGTTTCACATCACTATAAACCACTCTTTATTTCATTAAATGGTACCAAAATTCAACATTATTTGATCAAGAGTGTTGAAATGGATTCTTTTATAAACCAATGGAACTTTGGTTATCATAAGAAATTATGATTGGTGTATATTTAGCTATATTAAAATCATCCAATTAGACTTGGATTCTTTGTACAGGAATATGTTGCCACTATATACTCTACCTCATCTGTACTTGATAAAACTAAAATTCTCTTCTTGGAAATCCAATTTACATATATTCCACCAAGACATAATTTTACACCTAAATTGGAATTTTTATCAGTGAAATATACATCCCTAAATAATTTTTTAAATCCCTAAATAATTTAATTAAATCTTTACATATGCATTAGGCTGAAATTTAGAGTAAGTTTTTTTATATCTCAAGATTCTTTTAACTTAACATACAAGAGACTCCTTTGGACCAATTTCAAAACCTTTCACAAAGAGTCAAATAAAACACTATATTTGGTCTTAATGTTGTCATGTAGAGAAAGATTCCAATAAATTTATTATTTCCTTACGATTAGAACTGTTTCTAACCCAATACTTAATCAATTTTATTCCATGATATATGGGTGTAGAGACTTATTTGAAACCATATGTTCCAAATTACTTTAACAATTACCTGGAATATTTTTCTTGGGATATAAAGATGTAATAAAGCCTTTGAAGAATATGAAATCCCTGAAAAAAAAGTCATCTTACCCTACATAGACATCTCAAAATTTATATTCATATATTTGGAAAATTCCTCATAGAGGAAGTATTTTTCACCCAAAAAAATAATTTCATCATCATATACAATGATGATATGAGTTTTTATAGACTTAAATATTGTATAAATGTTATTTTCATCCTTTCCATTTGAGAATTACATGTCCCCCAAACAACTATTCATCTTAGAAAACGAGGATCGAGGATCATATTTCAAGGTATATAAAGCCAAATCAATCTTGTAAACCAATATTTTATCTTTATCAAGGATATAATAATCATGTTCTAAATAAAAAATTTATCTTCTAGATCATAATTACAAAATGTAGATTTCAAATCCACTTGATAGATCTTGTAATTTCATTGTTCTTACAATACCAAAAACATCATGATAGTCTCAATATTATCTAATGGTGAAAATGTTTCATCAAAATAAATTCCTTATGTTTGAAAGTTTCCTATTAAAACTATCATTTATTTATTTCTTTTAACTTCACCCTTTTCATTGAGTTTTTTTTAAAACCACTTCGGGGAAATTATTGAGACTAAGTGTGCAGTAGAAGCATACAAAGTAAGGAAATTAATTTTTTTCCCACCATGATCAATTTTGAAATATCATCTCCAGTAAGGTGTGACTAGTTTAAAACTCGATGATCTCTATTGAATTAAATTAAGTATGAAAAATCAATATTTAAATCATACTTCATTCGATTTTGATCTAACATGTGTCTTCTCACTGCCATTTATTGTTATATAAGAGAAAAAATATAGAATTCCTTTAGATCATCCAACTATGATTTAGATTCTTGATGGTAAATTGATAATAAATTTCTAGGTTTTAGTAAATATAATCTATGACACTTTCTACATCCACTTGATCATAGGAGAATTATTGCTTCAATTTGAGAAAAACGTCTTAGATTAGAGTTCTAGGATTGACTGATTCTCTCTATAAAAAGTTAAAGGTATCATAGAGGATCTATCAACATCCTAGGATGAATATTCATATGAATATTCATCTCCTCTAGGCATATATAGGTAGGGTTAAGCCTCATAAATTTTACTTAGGCCCTCCGAATATGTTTAATTACATCAATAAGCACTAAAATATCAATGTTAACACATTAAACATTTTGTAAAAGTGGTGATTACTTTATCACTCACTTATAACATTAAAAATATGTTATTTGATAAAATATGAGTCATTAAATTAACACTTTTCTCCCAAAAATATTTTAACGAACCTTAACATTAAATATTATTCATTCATCAAATAATTTTCCTCATATTCACTCAAAACATGTAAATTCATTATGTAAATAAATTAATATATTATTATTATAATCTTGAATAATATTGAATTTTTTATTTCTTTTATTTGTCTAAATCAGACATATCTCAACCCCCACCATGGGGACCACCATATCTTAAACCTAAATTTATTAAAATTTACCAAGCTTCAGAATATTCTTTGCGTATTACCCTATAGACCATTATCTTGATAGAAATAATTCATACCCATAGGACAAGAGTAGAATCTAGAATCATATCATGACCTCTAAGGAGATAATGATTAGATATAGAAATAACAACCTCCTATAGACACAAACTTTATAATACAATCTCTTTGTCTTGTGATATCTCATAAATCAGGATGTACAATTTTTGTCATCATCTTGTCTTGATTTATTATTTTTATGACCTTACTATATGGAATTGAATTCTTATACCATGAGCACGAATTTAAGAAAGGAACTAACATCCTAGTCAAATTGTCCTGAGATATCTATTCCATTTGGAAGTGACAAATATTATCTTGATCATTCAATTAATTCCATACCATTAATGATGCACCCTACACAATGTACCTCACCACAAAATAATTTTAATGGTTTTAATTTTATATCAAAGAACATGATAAATTTTTTCACTTTGGTAATGATATCTAGTCGATATATTAATACATGTGATCTTAGATAGGAACAAACAATGACAACTGAAACATGTGGCATTTCTATTAGTAGTTCAATTTTCATGATCTCCTCTAATTGAGATCACTATATGAAAAATTAGTGAGAATAAGTCTCAATTATTATGATCCCCCAACTCCTGATAGTCAAACACCATATATATCATATTTTTATGATTTATCTATACTATATGAAATACATTTAAGGTTACTTATATAGTATATCAAGGTTCTCATTATTGTTGGGAACTATTATAGCATGTTTATAACACAAATAATATAAGGGAATTACCATGTAAATAGTATAAATGAATGTATCAACACTATTATACTAAGAATAAATCATGATTAACTATTTTTATAAATAATACTATAATAAAAAAGGAATTTTTCATGTAAGGTGTAGAGTCTCTCCCCGGATTCCACTTATCAGTGCCCCAATATTGTCATCCACATAACCTCATGCATTCCTCCCCATGCACCAGAGGATAACTTCTAGAAGAGATGGACTAGGTTGTGTCTGTGGGGAGGTTATTCCCTCAAATATTAGATTATATCACAACAAAGATCAATTTAGATAAGTATTATAATAAAATAATTGATAAACAATAGTGGAAATAAAACTGAAAAATCATACAAGAGTGTAACACCCTAAGATTTTTTAAATTTATTTTTTTCAAAATAATTTAATAATTTGATATTTTCACGTCACAAAATACCGAATATTTTTTATTATATAATATCACTACGTTTTGGATTATTTTATACACAACACCAAGTGAATCTTTCACTACATGCAACATCGACTTGCCTTGCGTTACACGAAACACCGAGTTTCTGATAAACAACACATTAATATTATAATATATTTAAATACACTAGCTATAACCTATATTTTTAACTTTTAATATGAATATTAGTAATGAATTTTTAAATATTAGTTATAATGGTTTTGATAATGAAAAATTTAATGTTTGGTAAAGTCTTTATATTTTTAAAACTATTATTTTCTTAAAAGAACTACTTTTTTATGTCCTTTTATAAAAAATAATAAAACTAATTTTATATATTCATAGAAATTGAATTTGGTAAAATAGAAATTATTTTTTAATTCATAATATTAAAATTATCTTTGGGTAATTTTTGGGTATTTTTCTAAAAAGTTTCAATTTTGATGAATAATGAAAAATACTACATAGTAGTTAACAACTGAATTTTTCATTTAAATAATTATTTTTTACATTAAATTGATTTTAAAGTCATAATAGTTAAATAATACATATATTAATCTAATTTAGGTTTTGGAATAAATTTTATAAAGAATTAGATATAAAAAATTATTGAACTTTTGAACGTCTCTTTTACCTCCCTTCTTACCACATTTATGGGGTTAGCAGTAAACATAATTTTATCACTTTTCTAAATTGAATTATAAAAAACAGATGAACATGTTTGTAATTAGTATTAAAATTTGTCCTAATAGGATCCAAATATGTTTTTGGTGAATAGTAACTTCTGAATTCTATTTACCACAGCTAAAGGTAAATAGTGCAATTAAAGGTAAAAATAATATTTCAATAATATAAACTTACACTAAACTTGTCCTAATTTTATTGGATAATTGTATTTAGACACAAATAAACATTAGTTAGAAAATATTATCCTCTTAATCCACTTGTGTTTGATTAGGACATTTATTATATTTTATTTAAAGTAGAGTTAAAAATATCATATTCAAAATTTAATAACTAAATAATTTTTAATATAGGGTTATACATAATAAATATTAAACTATAAATATTAATTAGAAATATACTAAATTTTTATTCAACATTATAATTTATTTTTCATTTTTAGAGAAAAATATCTTAATTAAAGTCTTGTATAATAATGATGCAATAATTGTTTAGTTAATTGAGATATCAAATAAATGATATTAAAAATATTAAAATAAATATAATATAACATAGTTAATGACATAAAAACAATTTATAGATAACTTACACATATTAGTTGCATATTGGAAGTATTGGTTTGATGTTATCATATTGTTATGATATTTTTAAAAATAAAAATATTGAATAGTATCAAAATTGACATAAATGATACTTTAAAATAAATAATATTTTATTAAAAGTTATAAAATTCATAAAAATATAATGTTGGTAAAAATAACTTTTATATTTTCAAACATATCATAAATGGTCTAATTGGGGTTCTTTTTTAATTTTATAGTAACTATATTAACCCTATAGTGTAAAAAACAAATTGTCATGGTAAAAGTTGAATTATTTAACTACAGGTTAAATCCAAAAGATAAGGTTACTTTTGTGACCAAAACATGTCTAAAATTAATTAGTTTAGATTATTTTTACCCATAAACATCTCAAATTAGAAATAAATCACTTTGGAGCTATTTTAAATTGAAAATAAATTTATAATAAATTAATAGTTTTAGAGTTTCCAAAAGTCCACCTCCTCCCTCTTATAAAAGGGAACCTCTCCTTATCTTTTATCCACACCTATAAAGCCTTTTATATGGAAAAACCCTGTACATTTATCCTCCAAACTCTCTTACCCTTCCAATATAATCCTTCCCTTGGTCATAATGCAACTCAAGGAAGACTTTTGGCACAAACCCAAAGGAGTTACTCTATTTAGAGGTAACTTCTTCTCACAAGAACCTTCCCTTTATTTTTCTTCTCCACCCCTACAATCTAATTATTAAATTATTTTATGACATAAATAGTATATGACAAACACTTACACACACATTAATCTAATAAATATCAAACATACTATTTCTGAGTATGGAAAACTACTGCCTCACGAAACAGTGATTGTTTATTTTTTCTTTACCACCAATAATGGTGGCCATTATGATAGAACATATATATATATATAATATTTATTATGTAATGAATATTATTATTCATTTTTACAACACATTCATTTTTACTTTCCATGTTTTGTTAACACGATAATCTCGTTCAAGGAAGTGTGGAATACTGCCCCCTCAAAGTGATGTGATTAATTCACACACCACATTAAATGTATTAAGGATGGGTTTAGTTTTCTTATATGATATAATAATTATACTATAATAATGATATAGATATATATACATACATATATATTTCATTTACATACTTCCTTTCAATATGATAATTAAAACTGAAACAATGTTAATGCATACGTACAACTTACCGTCTCCATGAACAGTGTATTTCATTTTCTACTTATTTATGTTATAGATTATTATAATATACATATACTGGATATACATGTTATTTATATCATTATTTTGATTTTGGAATCATGATATATATTTAAGGACTAATGATATAACAAATTAAGGCAGATGCAAAGAACAAGGAGAATATTACCTGAAGTAAAACCTTAACATAGGATTGTTAACAAGTGGGTAATATAAGGTCAAAATCAAAACATATGTGGTATTAGATATTAGAGTACTATTCTTTAAAATATGTATAATAAAATTATATTTATTATAAAGTAATCTTGTTCTAGTAAGAAGAGATTCAATCCCCAAGGTAAGGGGATTTATGTCTCACCTTTATTTCAATGTGACACATGTCTTATACACTACTTGTTTCTTATAAGATTCATATATACATCCCATGAGTGTATTTTATGAGTCTTATATTGATTATTATAATATTTACATATTCTTGTAATTTTATTTCTTACATGGGTCATATGATTCAATTGATTATAAAGTGATGAGTATTGATTTAACAATCTCTTCCATACTTGGGATTGGTTCATTTTAAGTCTCTATTAGGGAATATTTATCATACATGACCATGTTTTCTATTTTTTTTCATAAAATGTTTTTATTATTCTCCTACAGATTTTTAAATTCATTTTTACCCATATCTGACTTTTACTTCATTGTTTTAATAGAATATTTATTTCATTTTCCAAACGAGGTACTTTTTTACTTTTTTTGAAAAAGTACGAGAAGAATTTTTTTAAATTATAATAAATGAATGGATTTTTACTCTTTTATGATTATTTATTACCTTGAAGCTTCCCCTAAAATTTTACAAGGTTATTTAAAAACTGATTTCTTTTAAAATTTTGTGGCCTTTTAAGAAAAGAAAACTATTTCAGTGAAGAAAGCATATTTTACTTAAGAACTATTTTATATGATTTTTATGATTCCTTTATATATTTTGAATGTGGTTTCAAAGAAAAGGTTTTTGAAAAGGTTTTATGCTTTAAAAGTGATTTTTAAGGACAATTCATGTTCCAAGTGATCTTTCATAATCCTTCCCCACCTATGATGGAATACGATGTTATACTTCAATAATACCATTCATATTATTCCTCATAATGGTTTATATTTTTATTTAATGAAGTTTAAGAAAAATCCTTATTTTAATGAGTTATGGTTTTTATGAAATGATTATGAAACTTATCTATTTTTTATAGGTTATTTTATGATTACATGTTTATGATACCCATTCCAATACCTTGGTTATGATATTATTTTTTATGATTTTATAGAACATGTATGCATTATTTAATTATGAGATGGGTGGGACCTATATCTACATTTGCTACATTGGGTAAAGATGGAAAATCATGAGGTGTATATGTTATGCATGAACCTGATTTCATGTTCACAATTCTATGTCAGGACCAGGTTTTCATGTCCATAATTCTATGCATGTATTTGGTTTTCATGTCTATAATTTTATGCATTGACCTCATTTTCATGTCCATATGTTTATGCAAGGTCATGATTTCATGTTCTTAATGAGTAAACCTCTTACTATTTATACATGTTCACAAAGTTACAAGTTGATGTTTATGACACAATTTCATGACTTATGTTAATTTTATGATCTTATGGATTATGTTCTTTGGTTTCATTATGATTCAAGTATACCTTTGATATGTAGGGTATGATCTTATAATGATATGGTCACATTCTCATACCATTTATGCTCATGTTTATGTTTACATATTACCCTTGTATACTCTTACTGAGTATCTAAGATCACCCTTTCTATATTTCCATTCCCCAGGTTATAATGGAAGGTTTTTGGTAGAATTAATAAATGTGGTGATCATTATGGTATATTTTGAAGATATTTCACCAGGATGGAATATTTTTCCCCATGTTTCCAAAGACACTAAAATATTATGGTCCTCAGAAATGAATTATTGTAATGTACTAAATATTCCCTTAAAATGATGTAATATACATATATGTTAAGCCTAGGTCATTGTAGTTGGTTTCAGGTGAAAGGATTAGTCAACCTATGGAAACTAGGATGAGAAAAAATCAGTGAGATCCCTAAGTATATTTATAAGGATATGTCTTGGGATGTATCTAAGGATAAATATAAGGATAAGTCGACATTTAGGAAAATGTATAGGAATTTTGGTAAAGGATAGAGTGAGCGGGTTCCTAGAAATACATCCTTGTATAGATACTACAAGTTGATGTGGATCTGGAATAGATATTCCTAGAAGTAGCAACTTTGATATGATGTTTTTGGCTTGAATCAAGGTAATCTCGTACACGAAAACATGCCATGTTTCAAACCTCATTTGACACTCCCAGGGATATGGTTTGGAAATTCATAAACTCTTCCCGAACCATTATGAAGGTTTAGAGTAAATGTTGGTTACAAATAACCTAGGATAAACCTAAGGAATCATATTTTAAGAAAGGTTTCATGATTTAGACATCATATAAGTTGTTTTCATGATTATGTGATTCCTTATTATGATAATCATTTCTTACTCAATTCTTCTTGGTTTTAGAAAATTGAGGTAACCAGAAAGAACAAGATTAATGTTGAGTATAATGGACAATCTATTAATGAGCAGTAAAATTGGATGATCAATGGGGTGAAGGATTTTTTGATCATTCCTAACTAGTTTTCAAGGAACATGATTAAAAATGTGTACCTTAACCAACTCTCAGACTCACCAAGGAAGAGAAAGAAGGAGAACACTAAGAGTTTGGGTAATGGAGACCATGAAGGAAAGAAGATTTGGTTTCCTTTGTTTCAAGAATGTGGAAAGAATCACCTAACTGAATGTCTTAGAGGAACACAAAAATGTTTTGACTATGGAAAATAAGGACACAAGTCAAGTTTCTGTAAGGTAAAAATGAATATTTCGGTTAAAAGAATTGATGACAATATTGGAATCCCTAAGATATCATAAAGGGTTCAGTGTTTTATGTGGGGATTAAACAGTCATTATGAAACCCAATGTCCCAAGATTAAAGTTACTGATGGGAACTAGTAATGTGGTATAAGTAATGGTTTTTCCACTAATGATGAAGAGACCAAAGATGACATATGAATGGCATGGTTTGTTTTAATTGTATTGTTCATAAGAATGATTAAATTGAGTTTGAAAAATGTTAATACATGATTTTTGTTTCATATTATTAGAAAGAGGTATTAAGTAATAAGTTGATGAAGACTAAGTAATGATTTAATAATGAAGTTGGATGAATAAATTATTTATATTTTTAAATTCAAAGATAATTAATTAGATGAGTATTTTCAATATATGTTTCCATTAAGGATTTAAAAGGACATTTTGAATAGTGATGAAGACATAGAAAAATTATTTCATGGAAACATGATATTTTGATTAAGGGAAGGTAACCCTTAATTAACGTCTAACATTGAGATAATGATGTTTGGATAAAGATACACCTAATATGAATAACTAAATTAGTCGATACATATTTCCTTGAAGCCGATTATTGACAAAGAGTTATATTACATCAAGGATGAAGTTTACAACTTCTTGGATTTAAAGAATATATCCATTATTCATTGGAATAAGGTAACATGCAAGTTTTCAATAAGTATTCATGGTAATTCAAGTTATTTCCATGTTTCAATAGAATACATGATGAAGGTATTCACATGTTTGGAATGTGAGGACCAAGAACTGCCATATGATTTATGAGAGATAAATGTTAAGGTGATTTATGGCACTTCTTTCTAATGATTTGTATTTTCAGATTTTGGAAGGAGGGTGGGATTATCCATTTATGGAATTTTTAAGTTAAACTTTATATAATTTTATGATATTAAAGTATTATATCACTGTAGGTGGATTTATGCATATTTGATAACCTATGTTATACTTTTTGTGTGATAATGATAGATGGAATGACCCATCAATCTATTTATGAACCTCATGATCTCCTAACACTTAAGGAATGAAAAAATAAACTTCATTTATTAGAATATGAGATGAAGTGTAAGTTGTTCATGGAAAAATAAAGGGTGAAGTTATTCCAAAATAAAGTAAGCATATCTTTTATTAAAAAATATTCAATATTAAGAAAAGGGATCGCGAAGTAAAAAGTTGTCCAGTTATCATCATTTTGATGATATCAATGACCTCTTTTACACTTCTTTAGTTTATGGTTTTGTGATTTTTCACTTTTTATAGATCACCAACTTTTTTGTGATCATTGATCTTTATCCATCTCTATAATTACTCACATTTTTCCTCTATACCCAAATTTTTACCTATGTTCTCCTACGTAGAGACCTAGTAATGGTTTACTTTGAGAAACTGTTATTTTCCAACATTTACTTTTTGAAAAGGAGTTTTAGTATTCATTTTTATGATGTGGTTTTCTATGAAATGAACATTCAAGTATTAAACCTTTGATAAAACAGAATAATCTTGAAGGATAAATTCATTTATGGGGGGTAGAATGTAACACCTCAAGATTTTGTGAATTTATTTTTTTAGAATAAATTTAATCTTTTGATATTTTCACTTCATGAAACACTAAATATATATTTTGTTTATTATATATCAGCACTAAGTTTTTTATTATTTTATATGCAATGCAAATGGAATCTTTTACTACAAGAAACACCGACTTCGCTTGCGTTACACGAAACACTGAGTTTCTGCGAAACAAAAAATTACTTTTATAATTATTTAAATAAGATAGTTATAACCTAGCTATTAAAATTTTAATATTATTAAATAATTTTTTAATATTATTTATAATGGTTTTGATAAAAAAATATTTTTTGGTAAAGTCTTTATATGTTGAAAACTACAATTTTCTTAAAAAACTACCTTTTATGTACATTTGTGAAAAATAATAAAATTAATTTTATACACTCATATAAATTGAATTTTTCAAAATAAAAATAATTTTTGAATTCATAATATCAAATTTATCTTATGGTGAATTTTAGGTATTTTTCTGAAAAGTTTCAATTTTTTGATGTATAGTGAAAAATACTGCAAAGTAGTTAAAACCGACTTATCATTTGAAAATTTTATTTTTAAATTAAATTGATTTTAAAGTAATAATAGATAAATAATACAGATATTAATCTAATTTAGGTCTTTAGAATCATTTTTATAAAATAATTTGATAAAAAAAATTATTGATCTTTTGAAAGTCTCTTTTACCTGCTTTCTAGCCACATTTGCGGGATTAGTAGTAAATGTAATTTTACTACTTCTGTGAATTGAATTTTGAAAAATAGAAATACATAGTTGTAATCATTATGAAAAATTTGGTTAAATAGGATCAAAATAATTTTTGTTGAACATTAACTTTGGAATATTATTTACCACAGTTAAAGGTAAATTGGGTAATTAATGGTAAAAATAATATTATAATAATATAAAATCACTCTAAAACTTGTCCTAATTTCACTGGATAAGTGTATATCGAAAAAAATGAACCTTATTTGGAATGTTTTATCCTTTTTAGCCACTTATGTCAGATTATGACATTTATTATATTTTATTTAAAGAAGAGTAAAAAATGTCATATTCAAACTTTAATAACTAAATAATTTTTAATATAGTTTTATATATAATAAAAATTAGACTATAACTATTCATTATAAATATAATAAATTTATCTTCAAAATTGATAATTTATTTTTAATTTTTAGTGACGAAATAACTTAATTAATGTCTTGTATAATAATGATACAGTAATTGTTTAGTTAATTGAGATATCAAATAAATGATATTAAAAATATTAAAATAAATATAATATAACATATTTAATGACCTGAAAAACATTTATAGATAACTTAGACATGTTATAGACATATTTAAAGTATTTTTTAGAGGATATCATATTGGTATGATATTTTTTAAAATAAAAATATTGAATAGTATCAAAATTGACATAATTGAAACTTTAAAATAAATAATATTTTATTAAATGTAATAAAATTCATAAAAATATAAGGTATAGTAAAATTACTTATATAGTGTTAAATATGTCTGAAAGGATCCAATTGGGGTTCTTTTTGAATTTTAGAGTAACTATATTAACCCTGTAGTGTAAAAAAACAAGTTGTCACTGTAAAAGATAAATTATTTAACTAAGTGTTAAAGCCAAAAGATAAGGTTAATTTTGTGGTATAAAAATATCTAAAATTCATTAATTGAGATTATTTATACCCATAATCATTTCAAATTATAAATAACTAACTTTTTAGCAATTTGAAATTGAAAATAAACTTATAATAAATTAATAGTTTTGGAGTTTCCAAAATTTCCCCTCCTCCCTCTTATAACGGGCACCTATCATTCTATTTTATTTACACCTATAAAGCTATTTTTATTCACCAAAAACTGCCCATTTATCTGAAAAACTTTCCTCCCTAAATCTTAGAAGTTTTACCTTGGGCATAATGCAACTCAAGAAATCCTTTTGGAACAAACCCAAAGGTGTTACCTGATTTAGAGGTAACGCCTTCTCTCAAGTTGCTTTCTTTTATTTTCCATATCCACCCCCTAAACTCTATTTATTACATTATTTTATAAAAAAACTAGTATAATAAATATACTAGTATGTTTTTATGCTTTGTTTTCAACCTAAACTTATACACACCTCTATCTAATTAATATCGAACATTCTATTTCTCTGTACGACAAACTACTGCCTCACAAAACGATGATTGTTCATTTTTCCATTACCACCAATCATGGTGGCCATTATGATAGAAAATCTATATATATATGTTATATATAATATTAATTATTCCTTTAATAATATTTATTTCTTTTTAAAACACATAACTTTTTACTTTCCATTTGGTGTTAATATAATAATCTTGTTCGAGTAAGTGTGGACTACCACCCCCTCAAAGTTATGTGATTCGTTCACACACCACATGAAATGTATTATGCATGGGTTTAGTGTAATTATATGATATATATGATATAATAATATGACTGGAATAATTATATATATATACAAACATATAAATATATATGTCATTTACATACTTTCTTTCAATACAACAATTAAAACAGATACAACGTTCACGCGTACATACGACTTACCATCTCCATGAATAGTGTATTTAATTTCATACATATTTATGCTACATATTATTATAATATAAATATAATGTATATAAATTTTATTTATATCATGATTTACATTTTGGAATCATGATATAAGTATAAGAACCAATGATATAACAAATTAAGACACATGCGAAGAACAAAGTGAATATTACCTGAAGTGAAACTATAACATAAGATTGTTAAAAAGAGGGTAATATAAGGTCATCATAAAACCATATGTGGTATTATATATAAGATTATTCTTCTTTAAAATATTTATAATAAACTTATATTTATTATATAGGAAGCTTGTTTGAGTACGAAGAGATTCAAGACACAAGGTAAGGGGATTTATGTCTCACCTTTATTTCTGTGTGACACATGTATTATACACTAATTGTTTCTTAAAAGTAGTGTATATACTTCTCATGAATGTATTTTATGAGTCTTATCCAAAATATAATGTCATTTCCATATTCTTATAAATTTTTTTCTTACATAGGGCATACGATTCAATTTATTATAAAGTGATAAGTATTGATTTCACAATCTCTTCCATATTTGGGATTGTTTCATTTCAAGCCTCCATCGCAGAATATTTATCATCCATATCCATATTTTCTAAAAAAAAATTACTATTTTCATACATATTTTTAAAGTCAATTTTACCCATCTTTTACTTTTACTTCATTGTTTTAATGGAATATTTATTTCATTTTCCAAACGAGGTACTTTTTTACTTTTTTGGAAAAAGTATGAGAAGAATGTTTTTTAACTTATACAACAAGAATTTATTTTTATGATTTTAGGATGATTTGTTACCTTGAACCTTCCCCTACAATCTTATAAGGTTATTTTCAAATAAAATGTTTTCTTTTAAAATTTCGGGGCATTTTAAGAAAAGAAATCTATTTCAATGAAGAATGGATATTTTACTTAAGAACTGTTCTATATGATTTTCATGATTACTTTATACGTTTTCAAAGTTGTTTAAAAAATGGTTTTGAAAATGTTTTATGTTTTAAAAAATAATTTTTAATGAAAATTCATGTTCCAAGTGATCTTTCAAAATTATTCCCCACCTATGATGACATACTTTGTTATAGTTCAAGAATACCACTTATATTATTTATCAAAATGGTTTATATTGTTATAGTATGATGTTCAAGAAACCCCCTTCTTTTAAAAAGTTATTCTTTTAATTAATTTATTATGAAACCTACCTCTTTTTCATATGTTATTTTATGATTACATTTTTATGAAACCCATTCCATTACATTAGTTACGATATTATTGTTTTTGATCTTGTGTCATATGTATATATGATTTAATTATGAGATGGGTGGGACCTATATATCCTTTAGATGCATTAGGTAAGGATAGAAAACTTGTGAGTTATATATGTTATTCTTGAAACTGATTTCATGATCACAATTCTATGCGTCGACCTAGTTTTCATGTCCATAATTCTATGTGTGAACATCGTTTTCTTGTCTATAATTTTATGCATGGACCTAGTTTTCATGTCCATATGTTTATGAAAGGTCCTTATTTCATTTCCTTAATGAGTGAACCTGTTACTATTTATACATGGTCATAAAGTTACAAGTTGATGTGCATGCCACAATTTCATGCCTTTTTTTTAATTTTATGATTCTATATATTATGTTCTTTATTTTACTTATAACTCAAGATTACCTTTTATATATTGGGTATGATCTTGTAATGTTATGATAACATTCCCTTACCCTTTATACTCATGTTTATGTTTACATATTACCCTTGAATACTCTTACTAAGCATTTGAGATTACCATTTCTATGTTTCCTTACACGAGGTTCTGAAGAAAGGTTTTAGGTAGAAGTAAAAAAGGTAGAAATATTTACAGGAGATATTGAAGATCTTTCACAAGGATATAATATTTTGTTTCCTTGTTTCCAAAGACATTAAACTATTACCATACTTAGGAATATATTATTGTAATGTACTGAATATTCTGCTAAAATGATGTAATATCCATGTATGTTAAGCCTGGGTCATTATAGTTGGTATTAGATGAAAGTTTTAGTCAACCTTTGGATACTAGGATGAAAAAAATTTAGTGATATACCTAGGTATATTTATAAGGATATGTCTAAGGATGTCTCTAAGGATAAGTATAAAGATGAGTCAATGTTTATGAAAATGTCTTTTAATTTTGGTAAAGGATATAGTGATTGGGTTCCTAGCTATACATCCCTTTATAGATACTACAAGTGGATGTGTCTCTGGAACAAATGTACCTAGGAGTAACAACTTGGAAAATATGTTCTGGGCCGGACTTGGGGTAATCTGGTACACGAAAATAGTCCTTACTACACATATGGTTTGACACTCATAGGGGATATGCTTTAGAAATTCCCAAACTATTTATGAACCATTATGAAGGATTATAATACAATTTGGTTAAAAATAACCTAGTACAAACCTGTAGATTCATATTTTAAGAAAGGTTTCATGATTTAGACATCATATACGTTGTTTTCATGATTATGTGATTCCTCGCTATGATAATTATTTCTTACTCAATTATTCTTGGTTTTAGAAAATGGAGGGAAATAGAAAGAAATGGATTAATGTTGAGTATGATGGAAAATATTTTGATGTTCAGTCAAATGGGATGATCGCTAGATTGAAGGATGTTGTGATCATGCCTCACCAGTTTTCAAGGAATATGATTAAAAATTTGTACCTTAACCAACTCTCAAACTCACTAAGGAAGATAAAGAAGGAGATCACTGAGAGTTTGGGTTATGGATACCATGGAGGAAAGAATATTCAGTTTCCTTTGTGTCAAGAATGTGTAAAGAGTCACCTAAGTGAATTTATTCGAGGAACAAGAAAATGTTTTGACCGTGGAAAAGAAGGAAACAAGGAAAGTGACTGCAAGGGAAAAATGAAGAGTTCAGTTAACAGAATAGATGAGAATATTGGCCTCCCTAAGATATCATCCAGGGTTAAGTGTTTTAAGTGTGGAGTAAACCAACATTATGCAACCTAGTGTTCCAAGATGAAATATCATTATGTGAACCAACAATGTGGTATAATTAATAGTTTTTCCACTCATGCAGAAGATACCATGAATGACATATGAACGGTATAGGCTGTTTTAATAGTATTGCTGATAAGAATGAATAAATTGTGTTTGAAAAATGTTAAGACAAGATTCATGTTTCATATTCTTCGAAATTGGTATTAAGGAATAATTTGATAAAGACCAAGTAATGATTTAATAGTAAAGATTGATGAATAAAGTATTTAAATTTTGGAATTCAACGATAATGAATTATATGAGTATTTTCTGTATACGTTTTCATTAAGGATTGAAAAGTACATGTTGAATGGTGATTAAGAAATAGAAAAATGATTTCATCAATAGCTAGTATTTTAATTAAGGGAAGGTAACCCTTAATTAACACTAGACATTGAGATAATGTTGTTTGGATAAAACTATGTTGGATATGAATAAGTAAATTGGATGGTATAGATTACCTCAGAACTTATTATTGAAAAAGAGTTCTATTCCATCAAGGATAAAGTTTACAGCTTCTTGGATTTAAATAATATATCCCGTAATCATTGGAACAAGGAAACATGCATATTTTAAACAAGGAAGTGTGGTAATTTAGTTTATTTCCATGTTTCAAGAGAATACATGATGAAGGAATCCACATGTTTGGAATGTGAGGACCAAGAACTGTCTTATGATATATTGGGGATAAAATTTAAGGTGATTTGGTGAACTTATTTCTACTGATTTGGATTTTCATCTTTTAGAAGGATTGTGGGCTTATCCATTTATGGAAATTTTAATTTAAACTTTCGATAAGTTTGTGAGATTAAAGTATTATCTCACAATAGGTGGTTTTTTCATATTTGATAACTTATTATAAACTTTTTACTGTGATAAAGATAGATGGAATGACCTATCAATCTATTTATGGATCTCATGATCTTCTAATTCTTCAGGAATGAAAAATTAAAATTCATTTCTTAGAATATGATATGAAGTGGAAATTGATCAGGGAACAAAAAAGGGTGAATTAATGCCAAAATAAAGTTAGTATATCTTCTATTAAAAATTATTCAACATTAAGAAATGAGATCCTGATGTAAAATTTTATCCTGTTATCATCATTTTGATGATATCAGTGACCTATTTCACACTTCTTTAGTTTATCATTTTGTGATTTTTCACTTTCTCTAGATCACCCACTTTCTTTTAATCAGTTATCATTCGTGAACTCTCTAATTATTTTGGTTCTTCCTCCATTCCCAAATCTTCACTTATTTTCTCCTATGTAGAGACCTAGTCATGAATTATTTTGAGAAACTATTATTTTCCAATGATTCCTTTTTTAAATTGAAGTCTTTCTATTCATTTTAATGATGTGGTTTTCTATTAAAGTAACATTCAAGTATTAAACCTTTGATAACCCAGACGTATTTTGTGGGTAAAATTCATTTTAAGGGGGGTTGGATGTAACACCACAAGATTTTATGATTTTTTTTGAATTAATTTAATCATTTGATATTTTCACTTCACGCAACACTGAATATAGATTTTTTTATTATATATTAGCACTAATTTTTGGATTATGTTATACGAAAAACCATGGGAATCTTGCACTACACGCAACACCAACTTCGCTTGTGTTACACGAAACACAGTATTTCTAGAAAGAAAACAATTTACAAATATAATAATTTAAATAAGATAGTTATAACCTAGCCATTAAAAATTTAATATGAATAGTATTAACAATTTTAAAATATTATTTATAATGGTTTTGATAATGAAAAATGTAATTTTTGGTAAAGTATTTATATGTTTAAAACTATTATTTTCTTAAAAGAACTACTTTTTATGTACTTTTTTAAAAAATAATAAAATTAATTTTATACACTTATATAAATTTAATTAGGTAAAATATACATCATTTTAGAATTCATAATATCAAAATTATCTTAAATTGAATTTTTAGTATTTTTCTGAAAAGTTTAAATTTTTTATCAATAGTGAAAATACTATATAGTAGTTTAAAATGAATTTTTTGTTCAAAATATATATTTTTACATTAAATTTATTTTAAATCCATAATATATAAATAATATATATATATTAATCTAATTTATATCCTTGTAATCATTTTTATAAAAGAATTTGATATAAAAAATTATTGAACTTTTGAACGTATCTTTTACCCACCTTCTGGCCACATTTGCAGGATTAGCAGTAAAAGCAATTTTACCGCTTCTGTAAATTGAATTTAGAAAAATGAAAATAAATGTTTGTAATAAGAATGAAGAATTTGGTCTAATAGGATCAAAATAATTTTTGGTGAATAGTAACTTTTGAACTTTATTTACCACGTTTAAAGGTAAATATGGCAATTAAAGTTAGAAATAATATTATAATAATATAAAATTACCCTAACACTTGTCCTAATTTAATTATATAAGTGTATTTAGACCAAAATCAACCTTAAGTAGAAAATATGATCCTTTTTATGCCACTTTTGTTAGATAAAGACATTTATTATATTTTATTTAAAGAAGAGTTAAAAAAGTCATATTAAAACTTTAATAACTAAATAATTTTTAATATAGGGTTATACATAATAAAAATTAGACTATATATATATTAAATACAAATATAATAAATCTATCTTCATCATGATATTTTATTTTTAAATTTTAGAGAATAAATAACTTAATTAAAGGCTTGTATAATAATGATGCAGTAATTGTTTAGTTAATTGAGATATAAAATAAATGATATTAAAAATATTAAAATATATATAATATAACATAGTTAATAAAAAAAAAATTATAGATAAATTAGGCATGTTAGTGACATATTTTAGGTATTTTTTTAAAGTTATCATATTAGTTTTAAAAATGAAAATATTGAATAATATCAAAATTGACATAAATGATACTTTAAAATAAATAATATTATATTAAATGTTATAAAATTCATCAAAATATAAGGTTCATAAAACTAACTTGGATATTATCAGTTATGTCATAGATGATCAAATTGGGGTTTTTGTCATTTTATTATAACTTTATTAACCCTATACTGTAAAAAACAAGTTGTCACAGTAAAAGTTAAATTATTTAACTAAGGATTAAATGAAAAACATAAGGTTAATTTTGTGACCTAAACATGTATAAAATTGATTTTTTTGTGAGTATTTGGACCCATTCTCATATAAAATTAGAAATAACTCACTTTGGATCTACTTTAATTCAAAAATCAATTTATAATAAATCAATAGTTTTGGAGTTTTGAAAAGTACCCATACTCCCTATTATAAAAGGGGTCTTATCCTTCTCTTTTATTCACACATATAAAGACTTTTGAATCTAAAAAACCCTAACCATTTATCCTCACAACTTTCCTCCCTTGCTCATATAATCCTTCCTTTGGGAAGAAGGAAACTCAGGGAAGCCTTCTAGCACCAACCAAAAGGAGTTACCCGATTTGTTGGTAACGTATTCTCTCAAGAACCTTTCCTTAATTTTTCTTTATCTGACCTAAACCCTATTTATTATATTATTTTATGATAAAAATAGTATCCTCAATATACTAGGATGTGGTTATATGGAGGGTTTGACCTACACTTACACACACCTCCATCTAATGAATATCAAACATATTGTTTCTGTGTACGACGAACTACTGCCTCACTAAACAATGATTTTTAAATAAAATATTTATTATTTATTTAATATTATTTATTATTTTTTATAAATCATTCCTTTTTTACTTTTCATTTGGTATTTATATGATAATCTTGTTCGAGGAAGTGTGGACTACTTCCCCCTGAGAGCAATGCAATTTGTTCGTACACCACATGAAATGTATTAAGGATGCGTTTAGTGTACATATATGATATATATTATATAATAAATCTATTTTAATAATTATATATATATATATACATACATATATATACATATTTCATTTACATTATTTCTTTAAATACAACAATTAAAATGGAAACAACATTTATGCTTACATACAGCTTACCATCTTCATGAATGGTGTATTCCATTTAGCACTTCTTTATACTATAGATTATTATAATTTACATATATTGGATATACATGTTATTTATATCATGATTTAAATTTTGGAATCATGATATAAGTGTAAGGACCAACAATATAACCAATTAAGACACAGGCTATGAACAAAGAAAATATTACCCAAAGTGAAACCTTAACATATGATCATTAACAAGAGGGTAATAAAAGGTAATAATCAAAACATATGTGAAATTTTATATAATAATATGATTATGTAAAATATGTATAATAAAATTGTATTTATTATATAGGAATCTTGTTTGAGTATGAAAAGAGTCAATACACAAGGTAAGGGGATTTATGTCTCATCTTTATTTCTGTGTGACAAATGTCATGTATGCTACTTGTTTCTTATAAGTGGTGTATATACTACCCATGAATGTCTCTTATGAATTTTATATATAATATTATTATATTTTCATATTATTATAATTATTTTTCTTACATGGGGCATATAATTCAATTGATTATAAAGTAATTATTATTGATTTCACAATGTATACCATTTTTGGGATGGTTTTATTTCAAGTATCCGTTAGGGAATATTTATCATCCATGTCTATTTAATATAAAAATAATTTCATAATTTTTTTACTAATATTTTACAAAATTTTAAAGTCATTTTTCCCATTTATGACTTTTAATTCACGATTTTAATGGAATCTTTCTTTCATTTTCCAAACGAGGTACTTATTTTACTTTTACAGAAACTGTATGAGAAGAATGTTTTTTAACTTATACGATGTGAATGGATTTTAATGATTTTATTATGATTTATTACCTTGAAGATTCCCAAAACATCTTACAAGGTTATTTTCAAATAAAATGTTTCCTTTTAAAATTGCGCGTCATTTTACGAAAATAATACTATTTCAGCAAAGAAAGGTTATTTTCCTCAAGAACTATTTTATATGATGTTCATGATTCCTTTATATGTTTTCAATGTGGTTTCAAAGAAAAGGGTTTTTTAAAATTTTTATGCTTTAAAAATTGATTTTTAATGAAAATTCATGTTCCAAATGATTTTTTTAAATCCTTCCCCACATATGATGAAATATCCATGAGTGCTAAGCAAGGGTCGTTATGAAGAGAAATAAACAATAGGTGGAAACTGAAGAAATAATAAATACAAAATGATGATAATCATGATGTCATATAGCTATACAAAAATTGGATAAATAGGATATAGGGAAACATGCATATACCACATGCTATACAAAATAAAAAATGCCAAAAAGAAGATACTACTAGAATCACGATCATTGGTTGGTCCTCTTCACCCACAATGAATCCTAGAACTCAGAGTCATCCTTTATAAGCTAGACACTTCCCTTTATCTATACATGTAATCATGAAGTCTTCTTAGGTACCAAAGGTGGACCCATAAGGTGGAAAAATATACTCAGCAGGCCACCACCAACGGTGTCTAGATCAATCCAGTTTGCGCAATATAAAATTAATAGTGTTCCAATAAGTAATAAATTTAAGGAAATAATAAATAAGATACACCAAAATGGGTGTCACATGGGACACCCATCGAACTCTACCTACTTTGGCCTTAGACAGATGTCTCTGTACTGAGGTAACCTACACAAGTGTGAAATGTGGTAAGAGATTCCATAAGTAAAGTGTCAAGGATAGACCTTCCCCAAGAATGTGATTAGGCTTGGCGGGCCATGTCTTAGGAGTTTCAGTCACACATCCTTTCTCTTTAATTCAATTAACATCTTTTTAAATTATTAATAGACTCCCTTATCTCATCGAAGGAGATCCCAAGGGAATCCCAAGTATCATTCTCGGGGATTTGTATATGTCCAATTCCATGGCAGTCCATCCAAGGAGACCCATGAAGGAGATCCCAAGTATCACTCTAGGCATGGTGTGAAGACAACAAGAACTAACCTCTGATTTCATCCATAGTATCTCACATAGGGGTCTGATTCTCTCTCATGGCATGTTGCAACCATCTCACCACTATTCCCATCCATGGGGTCTCCCATAGGGAACTAGTATCACTTGACTGGATGTAAAAAATGAAAATTCATGGAAAGCCTATCCCAAAACAAGATAGTATAGCCCTAAATATATTTACGAATTCATTAACGAATTTTAACTAAAGGACGATGAGATATTCTAAGGTTTCCTTAAGTTGAGACCCTTGTATCACCCCTGGTATGTATTAAGGGTATGTTTTTTATATCAAAGTCACACCTTTTAACAAGTAATCATTTATAACATAGTTACAAAGTTGTCCATATCATTTAATTTAACAATTTCAATTTATAACATGAGGTATAGGGGCCTAAAACATAGTCCACCACTCTAATTAATTATTTTTATTAATTCAAGGCATTTGTTATAGGGTAATAACACCTCACATGGTTTTTAACAATATATAACAGTGGAATCTAGGATATAAAGGGCTGGGCACACCCAAAGGGGATTCCTATGTCAAATATAACAACCTAGGAGGTGAATCTCCACTATCTAAAATCGTAATAAGCATGAAAACCCATTTTTAATAATTTATTTAAAATTTTGGAGGTGTCTTCAGAAAGGTACGACATGTTTCATGTTGAAACACAACATTGAAAGCAATGAAACTTAGAGAAAGAAGCTAGAACAACTACCTTAGGTTCGTAGATAAACACTTGTCTGTTGCTGACCATCGATTCAATCTAGAACATAAGAAATAAAAAGAACGGACCAAAACCCTAAAAATAGGGAAAATTATCTCACACCAAAATATTTCAAGAGATGATAATAGAAACTATTAATAGAATAAGGTGGAGTGAAGAGATTATAGTTGTAGATCCAACATAATAAACGGTGAAAAAAAACTAATTCCAAATAGGGGAGATCTGCTAGAACCTAACTTAGGCGTGGAGGAACTCCCATGCAGAACACCCGTGTGAAACTCCCCTTCTGTGTAGGAGAAGAAAATGATCCCTTATTAAAAAACATGTTATTCTACCATTCTTAAAAACTCAGTCAGGAATTTACACAAAATGTAAGTGAATTACATGTCATGTAATGCTCAGACCTTTTTCCCTAAGAAAAATAAGTTACACGATGTGTGATCTCATACCAAGTCATGAAATGCTTGGTTTTGATCCC
This sequence comes from Viscum album, assembly GCA_963277665.1. Taxonomy (NCBI): domain Eukaryota; kingdom Viridiplantae; phylum Streptophyta; class Magnoliopsida; order Santalales; family Viscaceae; genus Viscum; species Viscum album. The sequence goes on along the minus strand of OY728119.1, from coordinate 168,715,867 downwards.
TCCAAAGAAAACCTCTAAATGATGTGAATGGGGTACGGGAATCCTAATACACATCATGAATTCAAAACACGTCATGTATTTAAATACATGTTGTGTATTTGGTCTGTATCAAGATTCCAACCCACATATAACCTCCTTTCTGAAAGCAAGAAGACCTTCCCTTAGGCGTGCTTTTCAGGTTTAACCAAAGTTAAAAGAAATTGTACCTCACAAAAAAATCAGGATTTTTCAACCCCCCCTCATTAAAACAACTCATATCTTGGTGTCCATTTTAAGTGTAATAAAGTATCTCCTGAGAAATGTTCTGGCCACTACGCATGTACATCGACCTCCCACTCCCGGGTTTCTTCCTAAACATGGGTGTGCTGTCATAACACCCAGACTAATGGAAATGAACTACCTTAGAGAACCTGCATGCTCTGATTAATCATATGGATCATACTCTCCTCAAAGGACCCATCTTCCTTAGTCTCGATATCCTCAGGGTCAAATGAATGAGGAGGGTCAACATGATACCGGTGAAGCTATGATATATGGAAGATGTTGTGTGTGGCTTGATACCTCTAAGATAACAACAACCTATAGGCTACCATCACGACTCTATCCAATATCTCAAAAGGAAATATATACTATGGTGATAACATTACTAGTCTATGAATTCATCAATGACCCAATATGGGTGAAACTCATAGAAAGACTTGATGTCTTACCTCGAACTCAAGAGATCGATAACAATGATTGGAATAAGACTTGTGCCTAGACTGAGATGTTGTAATACAATTATGAATCCACCGAATGTTATCTAAAGTCTCCTAAATGAGATGAGGACCCAGTAGTGATACCTCACCCACCTCTAACTAGAATAGAGGGGAGTGGAATATCCTACTATAAAGGTCCTCATATGGAGCCATCTGAATTGTTTCCAAAAATCTTTTATTGTAGGAAAACTCTAAAATGGGTATATGTTTCTCTTAAGAACTTCCAAAATCAAGGACACATATCGATAGAAAATCCTCCAACACCTTTATCATCTACTCGTCTCATGTCTAGGCTCACCATAAAACAATATTGCACCAGATACATCTTCTTTAATAATTCACCATGGTTCTAAATCCTCATCCAAATTGGGATTGGCTCCTCTTATTCAAGATCTAATTGATTTACATTGGAGGTCCTTAACTCAATTCTTCAAATTCATTTGAATTGTGATTGTTCACTATGGTAGCATGGGGAATCATTGTATATTACCTCTCATGTGGTACCTTGAGGTTCCTATTTATGGTTGGTTTTCCTTTAGGTTGTTCTCCATGCACACTCACTTATTTATATACCCTTATGGTCTATTTTAGTTTCTTGTGAGAGACTTTAATTTCCCCATCACTAGGTTATAAGATCATGGTAAGTTTAATCCCTTCAGAAAAACATGAACTACAGCATGGTCATTTAAAATTTTGGCTTACATCTAATTAAGTGACTGAAATAGATCAATAAACTTCATATGAACAATCATCCTTTGACATATCTTTTTTCATGTGGCCAATTAAGTTACCGCATATCCATTATTTACATTAGGTACTAAAAGAAAAAAAAATCATATTTCATAAAAATTATCAATTAAAAATTGAAATATTAAAGTAAAATTCAACAAAATATTTCCATTGAATTCCAAATAATTTACAAAAAATCCACACAAAAGATGTTTAATAAAAATATATGGAATAAATGAAAGAACTAATTCAAAAAATTGAATGAAAAATTAGAAAATATTTTTCTATAAAATACTTGGAAAATAAACTCAAGAATAATTCAACAATTAAAACACCAAACAAGAAAATTTTTAACAAGGTTTCCAAAGAATGTGGAATGCAACATCGGTTTAGAAAAAAATAAAAAATACATCATTATAAGTATATTTTCATATTTAAAACTACATTATTTCACCAAAAAAGATGTGAAGAAATGTGTAAAACATTGGATACAACAACTATAAAAGAATAAAACTTATAATTCCATTTCCCGGGTGCCTGTTTCACTCCATATTGACTCTCTTTGAGTTTACACATCATGTTAATTTTGGATTCTCAAAATCCTTCTAGATTCACTGTTTAGATGTATTCATATTAGTTTACAAGTAGAAAGGCTTGTTTTATATATAACTATTCAAGATGAAATCATTATTCCACAACTCTTCTAAGAAACCTCTAGATCATTGTGTTTTCACTAGTAAAATAATTAGTTTTGGCATTAAGGTTTTCATATTGGTTTTGAGACAACTGATTTGAGAACTCTTACTAATAGTTTTTTACATTTATTATTTAATAACCGATGTAAAAAATGTAAGTTCTCACATCGATTATTAGATAACATATGTGAAAATGTGGTTTTCAGATATATTATTAGACAACTGATGTAAAAATCTAGAGTTTTCACATATGTAATATTATAACTAACATGCAAACCTTCTTTAAATATTAAAAAATGCGAGTCTTTATATTCAAAAAATATTTATTCACCCAATTTTCTAAAACCCCATTCTTCATGAATCATGAACATAGTTTGTGTTATTATTTTTATAATATTATTCACCATTTTTTAGTGTTACTCCTATAACTTTTATTGTTCTCCCTTATTCATTATCATTCCACTGCCCTCAAGAAGAGTATACCAACTGAAGTTGTGTTCCTCTTATCTTATTCATGTTCTATCTTTTTCAGCCTTTAATAACTATTTTCAACCACAATTGTCTTCCATTACTTATAATATGAAGTCATCATTGTGTTGTATTTATTGGTTATGAATCTTCTATATTATTTTCTTTTTTTCTAAGTTAAAATTTTAATTTCTATGTTTTGGTGATTTATTAATTATCTGCTGGTTATAAATTGTATTCATTTTTTATATGTTTATAATAGTCTTAGTGGATCCGTTTTAAATAGTTTAGTGGGCTGAATTAGGTTTCACCAATTTTTATAATTTCTTATTGAGAAATAAACCTCTTCGATCAGTTAGGATCTAACCTTCTAAATATAAATAAAAATCCTTGGATGATGAAAGAAAATTTAAAGAAATACATGTAACATGATATTTTTTACAAGGTTTGACCTCAATTTGAGAGCATACTCCTCGGTGTATCCAATTGTTATCCAAGTCCTTATATATTTCTATTATGACCATAAAACAAAATCTTAGTGAGTATGGAGATATAATACTTCACTTACAATTCACAAATTCTAGCTTCTTAAAATCATTTATACTGGATCCCTATAGTTATAATGAAAAACAAACAACACCGGTTGAGAAAGATCTCCATTATGTTGTTTTTCTACAATAACAATTATAAACATTCCTTTTCAATCTAGTAAGTGTGATGAATATAGATATTCTAAATATATATAGATCCTTAAAGTTTTTCTTATTCTCAGTACTAAAATATTAGGTATATATATATTTTCAATTATCAATAGTAGTACAAATTCATGTGAAGACTCATATTCTCTTTCACACTCATGAAAAAATTATTTTCTATATCTCATGAAGATTTCCTTTGATACACTAATGCATAATCAATTATCTCTCCGTTATTCCCTTTGGGTATTATTCATTTATTCCTGTGATATCAACTAATTAAATCTTGATAGTTTTTATATAACTCCCAAAAAAATAACCTCTTGTTTGACCTCCACATTCACATAAATACCATGTAAAAATATAACATGGAATATTTATATGTGTCTTGGAACGACATTTCAATAATCTTACTCACTAAGACACCATTCCCTTAACCACGACATAAAATAATTTCACACAAACATTAATTAGAAATGGTAAGCTCCATGTTAACTTACCCATTTCCTATAACCCTTATAAATATTGATACACAAAACACCTTGGACTATGAAATATGTATTTCCAACATATCACTTAAATATGTTTCCATGTAAGTCAACCACAGTAACCAAAAGGCCTATATTGGGATTTCCCTTTTATGGTAGCTAACTTTAAAATGCACTAAGGTGACCACTATAGTGTGTAGTCTACCAGCTACCTATTTTCATCAAACGTCTAAGACCGAATCGTTTATGTAAGATTACCACGATAACCAACATTCCCAAGTTGTAATTACCTATTTTTCATAGGTGAACACCAAGCTCCATGGTGTGGTGAAAAACCTATGACCATTTCTAAAGAACCACACATGTGTTGTCCTTTCACTATGGCATGGTTTCCATTACATTCTAAAATACCTTACATATTATTTTATGTTTACCAATGTTGCATTTTTTTGAGTCCCACATCAAGCTTCATCTAGGATTCCCATTTCTATGTCACATTCAACAATTAAAGGTTGATCATTGAACTCATGTGGTACCACCCCACACAATAGTCATTGGACCTCTTTCTATGCTTTGTGCAACAAATAATGAGGTTCTCAAACTACTCAATCCATGATTCACACTATGATATCCCACTACTCCTCTTTCTCAACATAGGTTATTTGCTGATAATATTGGATGCTGCCTCACAATGGAAGATCCTATATCCTAAAATAGGACTTTGTATGATTTTTTTGTTATTTAGAATCCTCTTTCTCCAAGAATATATTGAATCATATTTTTTATATTTAAATCATTTAACCATAGTATTAACATCATATATATTTGATCTATAACATTTATTCATACCACGGTTTCCCCATGGCTACATCGTGGTATGTTGGGATTCATTTTATCACAAATGAACAAAGTACTACATCTATAAATTCCTTGAACCATTCCATATTGTCCACTTGATCGTTTAGAATGGAAAAAAATTCTCATATGCTATGCTTCACGTCATAGATCTCATTGTGTTGAATTTTGAATAGCATCCCATCAACTTCATCATAATGGGTTCAACTCCATGTAGTTTTGAGGACTTCAAAAAATGCCCACTATAGATGAGACATGGTGTGGGATTCACTATTTCATGTCCCTGGAACATTAAATTTATTTAATTCAACTCAAAAACATTTAAAACACCTCAAAAACAGTCTCAAAACTATTTTGTGCTTCTTTAAAAACCTTTAAAATAAAGAAAACCTCCATAAAAATTCTCCAATAATCCCAATGAGTTCTTCAATCTCCCATTTTGTATTTGTTAGAAACTATATGTTTCTTTGTCAACATTGTCAAATTCATTTTAGAAATTAGAAATTTACTTCCAAATAAACCAATTACAACCTTTATCAATTGATAAGTGTCTCGACACCTCAGTATCAGATAACATACTATTTTGAGATAATTTCATCTCTTAGTGACAAAACATTGTGTCCCAGGGATTTAGATATTTAAATCCTCATATTTTTTCCACCATATTAAAATAACCATTAAATCAACTTATCATAACAGGAAAGATATGTTCCTGAAGAAATTCTACCCATTTAACTTCAATATCAAAAATAAAATCACAAATATATCTCCCCTTTGAAAACTTAATCCAAATAATAATGTTGGTTTCTGTCACAATTTCTCATATGAGACGGGAAGGTTGGACATGATTTTATAACCTCAATTTATCAAACCACTCTTTAGGCATAGACTTTATAAAAATATCTACAATTTTATCTTTGGTCATAATGTATTCAAGTTTTACATCACCTTCAAACAATCTTTATTTCATAAAATGGTACCATAATTCACTATTTTTTGTTCAAGAGTGTTGAAATGGATTCTTTTATAAATTAATGAAACTTTGGTTATCATAAGAAATCCTGATTGGTTTCTATGTAGAATATTTAAAATCATCTAATTGGGCATAGATCCTATGGTCGGGTGTGTGTTGTAATAATATACTCTGCATCATTTGAACATAAAGAAACTAAATTTTTCATCTTGAAAATCCAATTTACACATATGCCACCATGAAATAATTGTTCTCCTGAATTGGAATTTTTATCAGTGAAATCTACATCCCAATATACATATTTAAATCACTATAAAATAATATTAAATATTTATTTATACATTAGGATGAAATTTAGAGTAATTTTGATATATATAGATATTATTTTAACTTCCAGTTCAATAGAATCCTTTGGGACACTTTGAAACCTTGCACAAAAATTCAGATAAGACAATATATTTGGTCTTAAAGTTGTAAATTAGTGACATATTCTAATAAGTTTTATAAACTCGTTCTGATTAACACTATTTCTAGCCAAATATTTTATCAATTTTATTACATGATATATGGGATTGGAGACTTATTTGAAACCATATTTTCCAAACTACTTTAACAATTCCCTGTAATATTTTTCTTTAGATAGAAATTTGTGATCACTCCTTTGAAAAATATGAAATCCCAGAAAATAAGTCATCTCACCCCACAATGAAATATAAAACTATATTTTCATATATTTAGAAAATTCCTCATGTAGGAACTTTTTTTCAATAGAAAATAAAATTTCATTATCATATAAAATTATGATATGAGTGCCTATATACATGAATTTTGTTTAAATTTTGTTTTCAACCATTCCCTTTGAGAATTTAATGTTCCTAAAACAACTATTCAGCTTAATATATGAGGCTCAAGGATCCTATTTCAAGGTATATAAATCCTTCTTAATCTTGTAGACCATGCTTCCATATTTTTTAATTATAAAACCCTCATGTTGTTCAATGAAAACTTAATCTTCAAGATCACCATTAAGAAATATATATTTCACATCTGTTTGATTGATCTTGTAATGTCTATGTGCTTCTACTACCATCAAAATCCTGATGGTCTCCATCATAACTACTTGTGAAAATGTTTTATCAAAATAAACTCCTTTATATTGAAAGTTTCCTTTTCAAACCATCCTTTATTTGTTTCTTTTTTTACTTCTCCCTTTTCACTGAGTTTATTTTTAAAAACCCACTTGGGGGAAATTATTGGGACTGATTATACCGAAGAAGCATATGATAAATGGAAATTAAATTTTTTCTCACTATGATCTATTCTAGAATATCTTCCCTAGTAATGTGTACCTAGTTTAAAACCTGATGATCTATTTTAAATTAAATTATTCTAGGAAAATAAAAATTGAAATTGTAACTCATTCTATTTTTATCGAACACATGTCTACTCACTACCAGTGATTATCACTTAAAATAACCAATGTTAAATCCATATAGATCATCTTCACATGATTTAGAATCTTTATAGTAAATTGATCATCAATTTCCAAGTTTTATCAAAGTGAATCAATGACTCTTTATACATCCACTTGATCATAGGATCATCATTTCATTGATTTAAGATGAAGATCATAGATCAGAGTGCTAGGATTGATTGATTCCCTCTATAAAGTGAAAGGTAGAATATATGAGATATAAAAATCCTAGGATGAATAGTCATACAAATAGTGAGCTCCTTCAGGATTATATGGGTTGGGATAAGCCTTGGAAATTTCTCTTAGGCCCTCTGAATATGATTAATTTCTTAAATAAGAACTAAAATGTCAATGTTAAGATTTAAAACTTTCTGTAAAAGTGGTGATTATTTTATCACTCACTCGTAACCTTAAAAATATGTAACTTGAGAAAAATATTATTCATTAACTCATTTATTCCCTCCCAAAAATATTTTAATGAACCTTGACTAAAAGTATTATTCATTCATCAAATATTTTTCCTCAAATTCACTTAAAACATGTGAATACCTTAAGTAAATAAATTAATCTATTATTATTCTAAACTTGAATAATATTGAATTATTTATTTATTTTCATTGTTTAAACTCAGACAAATCTTTTCCCCCACCATAGGGCCCACTAAGTCTTAAACTTAAATTCATTATAATTGAAAAACATTTAGAATAAGCTTTTTATGTTACCCTATAAGACTTTATCTTGATAGAAATAATTCCTACCCAAAGATCAAGAGAAGAATCTAGCAACATGTCATGTCCCCTAATGAGATAAGTTTTATCCATATAAATGAAAACCTCTGATGATCACACACTATATGATATAATTTCTTTGTCTCATGATATCTCATAATGAAGTATATACTATTTGTGTCATCATCCATTCTCGATTTATTATTTTTATGAACTAACTGAATGTAATTAAATTATTATACCATGGGAATGGATTTAGGAAAGAAACTACCATCTTGGTCAGATGGTCTGAGATATATCTTCTATTCTAAAGTGAAAACTATTGTCTTGATCACTCAATCAATGTTATATCATTAATGACACACCCATCACAATTTACTTCACCATGACAATAATTTAATGGTTTTTATATTCCATCATATCATGTGATCAATTCGTTCACTTTGGTAATGATCTCTAGTCGAGATATTAATACATGTGCTCGTAGATAGAAACAATCAATGAAATTTGAAACATGTGGTGTTTCTATTAGCAGTTTAATTTTCATGATCGCCACTACTTGAGATCACCATATGAAAAATTTCTGAAAATAATTCTCAATTATTATGAGCCTCCAACACCTAAGAGTCAAACATAATATATATCCTATTGGTGTGATGTATCTATACTATACGACATATATTTAAGATTACTTCCATAGTATCTCAAGGTTCTCATTATAGCTCGGAACTGTTATAACATGTTTATATAAAAAATAATCTAAGTAAATTATCCTGTAAATAGTATACATGAAAGTATCAATGCTATTATACTAACAATGAATCATGAATAAATCTCTTTAAATGTAATACTATAATCAAAATGTATTGTTCAAATTTGGTGTAGCGTCCCGCCCTAGATCCCACATACCAATGCCCCAAGATAGTCAACCAAATGACCTCATTCACACCTCCCCACACACTAGAGGATTCTGAATTGTAGCAAGGGCCTATGGTGTGTTAATGGGGAGACTATGCTCTCATAGACTAGAGTGTAGCATAGCAGAGATCAATATAGATATACATCAAAACACAATAATTGAAAATAGCGGCAGAAATAAGACTAATAAATCATCTATGAGAAATAAACAACATGAAAAATATGAATAAATAATAAATGCAAAATTATGATGATCATAATGTCATGTATCTATACAAAAAATGAGGGAAATAGGATATAGGGAAACAGGAATATACCACATGCTATATAAAAAAGTCCAAAAAGCATCTACTACTAGTAACATGAGCATAGGTTGTGTCCTATGCACCTGCACTCCAAACTAGAACTCATAATCAAGCATCAAAAGCTAACCACTTCCGTTTATCTATACTTAGAATCTTGAACTCTTCTTGGGTACCAAAGGAAGAAAAAGAAGGGTGTTATATAGACTTAGTTGTCCACCACCAACGATATCTAGAACAATCCAATTCATGTAATATAAAATCATCAGTGTGTCAATATGTAATAAATGAAAGGAAATAATAAATAAGATACACTGAACTAAGCTTCACTTAGGACACTGGTACAAATATACTTTCTTTCGCTTATGTTGAATATCTCTTGCTAAGTTGACTTTCACAAGTGTAAAATATGGCAAGAGGTTCCCTAAGTAAAGTGTCTGGGTGAACCATCCCCAAGCATGTTATTTGGATTTGTAGGCATGTCCTAGAAGTTTCAATAACACATTCTTAATCTTCAATTTAATTAAAATATTTGGAAATTTTTAAGAGATACCCTGATCCCATCCATGTTGATACCAAGGGAATCCCAAGTATCGCTCTAGGGGCTCTATATATGTCCAATGCCATGAGATTCCATCCAAGGATACCCATGAATGAGATCCCAAGTATCACTCTAGGCATGGTGTGAAGATATCCTGAAATAAATTCTGAGTTTGTCCATGGTATCTCACATAGGTTTCTGAGTCTCTCTCGTGGCATGGTATAACCATCTCGCCACTGAGCACATCCATGGGGTCTCCCCTCAAGTATTAGTATCACTCTTCTAGAGGTAAAAAGATAAATTCATGGTGAGACCATCCCTAGAATAGTTAGTATCACCCCTATCATGTTTAAAAATTAATTAATAAAGTCTAACTAAGGCACAGTGAGACCATGAAATCTTTACTCAAGTCGGTACCCTTGTATCTCCCTTGACAATTAGCAAGGGTTTTATTTTTCTATCAAATACATACCATTTTACAAGAAAGAATTTATAACATAATTAACAATATGGAAATATCATTTAAATCAATAATTTTCAATTATGGAATGAGGTATAGGGGATTAAAATATATACCACCACTCTAATTAATTCATTTTATTAATTCAAGGAATTTATTATAGGGAAGGCACACTAAAAGTGGTGTTTAATAATTTTAAACAGTGGCAGGTAGGTTATCAAGGACCAGGCACACCAAAAGGGGTTTCTTAGGCCAAGGAGATCGACCTAAGAGGTGATTCTCCACTATATAAGATCATAATAAGCATTATAAACAATTTTGAATAATCTATTTATTATTTTGGATGCATTTCTAAAAAGGTATGGCATGCGAGATGACGACGCACAATAGAGAAAGTGATGAAACTTTGGGAAAGAATCTACAACACCTACCTTAGGTTTATAGATGACCACTCATCCATATGTTGGCCTTTTATTCAATTTATAAGGGATGAAATCATAAGAGCAGACCAAAACCCTGAAAATAGGGTAAGTCAACTCTCTCCAAAATAGTGAATGTGACTAGAAGAGAAACTAGGAATAGAAAAAAGAAAAGTGATGATCTTACCGTTGCAGATCCAACATGACCAATGGCAAATTAAATTTAGTCTTAATGGAGGAGATCTAATATAACCTATCTTAGGTGTGGTGGAAATCTCATTTGTGGATCCCCTTCTGCGTGGGAGAATAAAATGTTCCCCTGTTAGAAAAAATAATGGGTTCTTCATCCTTTATTAAAAATCGGTTTTGGAATTTAAACAACGTGAAAGTAAATTACATGTCATGTAATTCCCATGCCCTTTTCCCCATGAAAAAGAAATTACATGGAATGTATCCTCATTACACATCGTATAATGATGAGTTTAATTCACTTCGAGGAAAACCTCTACATGGTGTGAACGAGGTATATCCAGCCTAATACTTGTCATGAATTCAATACACATCATTTATTTAAATAGATGCCATGTATTTTGTCTGCTACCAGATTTTATCCCACCTACAACCTTCATTCCAAAAACACATAGACCCTCCCTTATGTGTGGTTTCCTAGTTTAACCAAAGATAAAATAAAGTTTACCTTGTGGAAGAGTTTGGACATTAAAACCTCCCCTACATAAAGAAACACATTCATGAGTTTCTCTTTCTGGGGTAATAATGAATTTCTTGTGAAACGTTCTGGCCATTATGCACACACATAGACCTCCCGCTCCCAAGTCTCATCCTAAACATGGGAATCCATCCATAGCACCTGGACTAGTGGAACTGATCTGTCTTAAAGAACCTTCATGATTTGATCAATTATAGGGATTGGATTCTTCTCAATGGATGCATCCTCCTCCAGCTCAATATCCTTAGGGTCAAATCAATGAGATGAGTCGGCATGATAACAGTGAAGCTGTAATATGTGCAAGACGTCGTGCATATAATGGTACCTATGAGGTAACTGTAACATATAGGCTAAAACACTGACTCTCTCCACTATCTCAAAAGGATCAATATACCAAGGTGATAAATTTCCATGTCTATGAATTCATCTATGACCCAATCTAGGCGAAACCCGCATAAATACCCAATGTCCCACCTAGAACTTCAAAGGTTGATGATGACGATCAACATAAGATTTATTCCTAGACTAAGATATAGTCATACATTTATAAATAAGATAAAATTTCTCTGAAGTCTCTTAAGTGAGATGAGCACCCAGTAGTGCAACCTCACCTGCCTCTAACCATCATAGAGTGGATTGGCATGATCTACTACAAAGGGCCTCAAAAGGATCCATCTAAATTGTTTCCGGAAAGATGTTATTGTGGAAAAAATCCAAAATAGTTATATGTTTCTACTAGGAACCTCCAAAATCAAGGACACATGCCCATATCTTGACCTCCAACACCTGTATTGTCTTCTCATATTACCCATCAGTTTGATGGTGATAAGTTGTACTCATGATAACCTATGAACCTAGTGAATTCTATAACCCTTTTTAGAACCTCGAGGTAAAACAATTATATTTGTCTAATATGATAGACTGGGGAACATCATCAATGTTCGCAATATCATAGATATAAATCCCCCCAATATCATAAATTGATAAGGTCTCTCAGATCAGTAGGAAGTGTAGTCAACCTATTAATGATCACCCATATTGTATCACTACCTTGAGGGGATCTCATAAATCACGTCATGAAATCCATCTTGAAGTCATTCAATTTCCACATAAAAATGTCTATATTCTATAAAATTCCATCAAGTTGATGGTTTTCTTCCTTCACTCATTGATAGATAGAGCACAGTGTGATAAAACCTTCAATATACCTCTTCAAACCTAGCCACCAATACTGGTGACATATGTCTCAGTACATCTTGGTGAGACCAGAGTGAACTTCCCAAATAGAAGCATGAGATTCCTATATAAGCTCTTACCATATGTCCAAAGGCATAAAAAAACAGCCATGATAGATCAATGTCTCATTTTCATCAACAAACCCACCAGGTGATGGGTTCTCACATGTGACGCTCTCCCTCAAGATGAGTACCTCAGAATCAAATAGCTGCCTCATCCACACCCACTCTAGTAGGGTGGATGTCGCTACTAAAGATTCTAAAATAGACTATATGTGATGTTCCTGAACCTCTAGCTACATCTTAGAAAATAAATCCATCAACTTCTATTCATTTTTGGCATCCTATATGGCCTATGTCTGAGTAATCTTTCTTAGGGCATCACCACAACATTATCCTTTCTGGGTGTATAAGAAGGCTTGAAGTTTAATGACTGTAAGTATTCAAATCACTTGTGCTACTTTATATTCAAGTCTTGATATGTGGATATATATTTAATACTTTTTTAATCGTTATAAACAAAAAACCTCTCACCCAATAAGTAGTTCCAACAATAGAGTAGAGCATGAACCACAACTGCTAGCTTGAGGTCATGAATAGGGTAATTCCACTCATGGGGTCTCTATAGGAAGGAACCATACTCTACAACCCAATCACACAACATCAGAACTAGTCCCAAACCAATACCCGAGACATCACGATAAATAATATAGCTTTTTCTCGGCTCTGGAAGATTCAGGATAAATGCTGAAGTCAGTATCCCATTAAACTACTAAAAGGTTATCTCACAAGCTTCAGACTAGAATAATTTAACACCCTTCATAATCATACCCATGATAGGTTCTTCTAGTCATGATAATCCTAGATAAATCACCTGTAATATCCATCCATCCCTAAGAAATTGTGTATGTCAAACACATTCTTGGGATGCTCAAAGGAAACCATGGTGCTCACCTACTTTGGGTCAATAGATACTCCTATCTATGAAATTATACAACCCAAAAAGTGAACCTTACTAATCCAAAAATAGAATTTTATAATCTTTTCTTATATATAGTTTTCTCTTTATGTATTCATTGTGATCTCAAGATTGTTGGAATTGTCATGTTTTGTGTGAGAATAATCTAAGATGTCATCTATAAATACTTCCACAATAGAATCTAGGTATCGGTGGAAAACCCAATTCATCAAGGCCATGAAAATGGATGGCATGATTGTAAGGCCGAATGTCATAACCAGATACTCATACAATCCATACTAGCTTTAGAATGATATACATGGTATGTCTAAGGGTATCAAACACACCAGATGGTAGGAAAACCTCAAGTTGATCTTGTAAAAACTGTCTCTCCTTGGATCTAGTCGAATTGGTCATATATATGAGGAAGTGGATACCAATTGTTCATTGTAAGATGGTTCAACTGTTTATAATACATGCACAACCTAAGGGAATTGTCCACCTTCTTGGAGAAAATGATAGGTGAACCCCAAGGTGAAGTATTGAGTCATATAAAACCCCTTGCTTCTAAGTCCTAAAGTTGTTTCTTGAGTTCCTAGATCTATGTAGGTTTCATACTATAGGGAAAAATGGACATTGGTGTAGAACCTATCACTAGCTCTATAGTGAATTCCACCTCTCTCTCAGGAGTTAATCTAAAGAATTTTCATGGAAGACATCCATGAAAGGATCCAAAACAAGAGGGAATTATACAAGCTACATTCCATGATCTCTCATAGTGATACTCTCCATCTGAGATGTTACTCTTCCTAGACCAAGATGTTTGGGTCCATCTTGACCCTCCAAGATATCCCATTCAACCATATAAACATATGAGTTTCCCTCGGGTGATGTAAACAACACCATTTGGTGATATAAACCCACATGGGCATGATTAATAACAAGATAGTCCATACAAAGAATGATTTTGAATCTAGTCATCTCATGAAAGAATAAATTATATAGGAACAGGTACCCACTTATATCAAGGGGAACTCCTTGAATTGGAGAACATTCTCTGATCGAACCCCCAATATTTTGTTAAGAGTCATGAAACCACTGATTTACTCTATCTCTTGGAACATACTTTCCATAAATGTAGTAGATATAAAAGAGTGTGATGTATCTATATAAAAAAGGGTAGAAACTAATAGAGAGGATACCCGAATAGTACTTAGTATAGTAAAAGTCCCTAGAATCTTCTACTATAGTTCAGGATTCATTGGATAGATAGGGCCTGAACTGAAACCCTAATATGAAACCTGAATAGCCTAGGTAGGTCCACTCTTCTAGCATAGAGCTTCATGTTCCTGACTACCTTGGCCTCGACTACCCCTCATCCTGATCGGCCAGTAGAAGATTATCTCCCAACCAGATGTGGAGTCATTGATCCTTTACCTGAAAGTAGTATCAAGACAGATCCCATTTCACCGGGCACTGGAGGAAATGATCAGTATAAACACTGGTGGTGAACTATCCCATCGTAATACCAACACTCAATTGGGTTCCTCATACACTTTCACATCATATGGCATGGCCTGCCACACTAGTGACACACCACATAACCATCATTGCATGCCACCTATCTTGTATTTCCCCCACATGCACCCTCGAAATGATGTTTCCTACCACTAGATAAACTTCCTCCCTTATTAGAAGCTGAATTTCTTTGGATCACATTGATGAATACTATTAGGTTCTTCGCATTGATGAGGTAGATGTTTAATGTCTTAGAAATCACAGTTAGTCGAAATACTTTCACCTAAAATTAGATGGAATGTGCAATCCCATCCTCAAACTATCTCATAGTCTTCATCTCCTCATCGGTCATGTTCAATGGAAAATGATGTAATTCAGTGAAGCAAGTGAACACTGCATCACTGACATGCCACCTTTATATAGGTTCATGAGTTCTTGGGAATTGTCCACTTGCAATGTCTGATGAAGGAATAACTCAAAAAGGTCTACCTAGAAGTCCGTCTAGACCATACCCTATGGTCGACCATCCTGAGTGAGTACATCCCACCTATTCTTTGTGGAGTCATAAATAATATAGGTGGAAAGATTTACCCACATCTATAGAGGTGTCACTCTATGCTTAAATATGGAAATCATGACATCTAGTCTTGAATCAGCAGCGTGAGGTTCGCCGTCCCTTGAGAAGGTGGCAGGATGCTACTGCTGGAACTCATTTGTTAGTTCTTCTATGGTAGGGGAAGGTTGTGCATAACCCTTTATAGAATACATTAAATGGAAAAAAATTTCACAGAACTGAACATCATTTCCCAGTGTAAGATCTGCTGGACGTGTCTCATGTGGCACTATAAGAGGCATTAGAGGTGGATCAAGGTCCACTACCTCCAGAGCATGTTCATATAGAAATTTATATTTCTCATGGTATTGTGCATGGAATTAATACCATATGGTGCCTAGTATGATACATGAATTTTATATTCCCTCATATTATTAGTCCATGTTATAATAAATCCATAATAATAATATGAACAATATAAATAGAAAAAAAAATTCCTCAAATAATGGTGGTATTTGTGAAACTCTAACAAGTGAAACCAATAACTGCATTAACCCATCCCAGTTAATTTGGGTTTCCACTATACGTAGGTTAGCTACTTCCAAGCACAAGATCATTACCAAATTCCATTACTCATAGTCTCATATATAATTCCTAATAATTAATAAATAAGTAAAAAGAGGCTCTTACACAACTTTGTACCATCCCGCCATGGATTCCACTTATCAGTGGCCCAAGATAGTCAACCACAAGACCTCAAGTGCCTCTCTATATACTATAGGCTTCTGACTAGTAGCAAGAGCCTAGGGTGTGTCTGTGTGGACACTACTCCCTCATAGATCAGAGTCTAGCACAAAAGATATCAATATATATAAGTAATATAACTAAACAATGGATAGACAATAGTGGAAATAATACTGATAAATCATCCAAGAGAAATAAACAATGGAAAAAATTTGAATAAATAATAAATGATGATGATCGGGATGTTATGTAGCTATAAAAAAATGAGGAAAATGGGATATAGGGAAACATGATATACAAAATAATATAAAAAATACAAAAAGGATAAAAATAAGCTGCCACTAGAATCACGAACATAGGCTCAGTCCTCTACACCCATACTCCATCTAGAACATAGAATCAACCATCAATAGTTGACAAGTTCTCTTTATCTAAACCTGAAATCATGAAGTCATCTTGGGTACCAAATGTGGCCCTAGTAGGGTGTGATATATACTCAGTAAGACACCACCAACAATATATATATCAATCCAGTTAATGCAATATAAACCGATTAGTTTCCTAATAAATAATAAATTCAAGGTAATAATAAATAATATGCATAGGACTGGATTCTACTTGGGACACCCATCCAACTCTACCTACTTTGGCCTAATAAAAATTTTTCTGGACTAAGGTAAACTATAAAATTGTGAACTATGGTAAGATCTACCATAATTAAAATTTCAAGGATGAACATTCCCCTAGAATGTGATTTGTCTTGGTGGGAAATTCCAAGGAGTTTTAGTCATGAATTCTTACTCTTTAATTTAATCAATATATTTGTAAATTATTAAGAGGCACCCTGATCCCATCCAAGATGATCCCAAGGGAATCCCAAGCATATATCCAGGGGCTCTGTATATATCCAATTCCATGGGAGTCCATATAAGGTGACCCATTAATTAGATCCCAAGTATCACTCTAGAAATTGTGGGAAGATAGTAAGAACTAACATCTAAGTCCATATTTATTATCTCACATAGGAGTCTGAGTCCCTCTCATGGCTTGGTATGACCATATCGCCACTGAGCCAATTCACATGGCCTCCTCTAGGGAACCGATATCACTCGTCTGGAGGAAAAATATAAAAACATGTGTTGTTCTCATCCTAGATATAGCTAGTATTCCCCCCAATGTATTTACAAATTAATTAACAAATTCTAAAAAACCCACGATGAGCCTGTCTAAGGTGTCCTTAAGTTGGGAGCCTTATATCGGCCTTGGTAGAAAGTAAGGGTATGATTTTTTATCAAAGTCATACCATTTAACAATCAAGAATTGATAACAAAATTAAGAATCTATACTTATCATTAAATTTAACAATTTACAATTATATAATGAGGTATAGGGGACTAACACATGGTCCTATACTCTAATTAATTCAATTTATTAATTAAAGGCATTTATTATAGGGGTGGAAAACCTCAAGTGGTGTTTAACAATTTAGAATAGTGTCAAGTAGGCTATAAAGGACCGGTAACACCCAAAGGGGTTTATTAGGTCAAGTCGATCAACCTGGAAGGTGATTCACCACTTGATAGGACAATAATAAGAATGAAAACCCATTTAGAATAATTTATTTAACATTTTGGAGTTTTATCTAGAAATTTCTAGCGCACGGTACAACATCGTACAATATAGAAAGTGATTAAAAATAGGGAAAGAAGATATACCACCTACCTTAGGTTTGTATACAGCCACTCATTAGTTTTCATCCATTGATTTGAGCTACAAAATAATAAATTGAATTAATGGACCAAAACCCTGAAATAGTGATAATTAGATTGCACCAAAATAGAACAAGGGATGAGAATAAAAACTAATAATAGAATAAGGAAAAGTAAATAGAATATGATTTCATATCCAACATGACTTATGGTGAAGAAAATAGAGTTTGTATGGAGGAGATCTAATCGAACCAAGATTAGGCATGGAGGAACTCCCATTCATGGATCCCCTTCGATGTGGGGGAAGAAAATTTCCCCTATTAAAATGAACAAGGGGTTCTTCTCCCTTTTTTAAAAACTGTACTGGGTATTTACTTGGTGTGTAAGTGAATTATACATTATGTGTTGCTCGATCCCTTTTCCCTGGGAAAAATATACCCAGTGTGTATCCTTATTACTCATCATGTAATGTTTTGTTTCTTTCCATCTAGGTAAAACCTCTACATGATGTGAACATGTTTTTTCCATCCTTATATATTTTTTATATTTAATAAACATCATGTAGTTAAATTCAGATCATGTATTTGTTCTACAGCCAGATCCCATCCCACATGCAACCACCTTTCTAAAAACACACAGACCCACCCTTAGGCACGATTTCTAGGTTTAACCAAAGATAAAAGAAAACATAACTTGTTGAAAATATAGGATGTTAAATTAGGTCTAGGAAACCCACTTTCACAACACTCCCACTTGCAATAGATCCAAATTTCTAACCATCATCCAGTTAGTTCTCACAATACAAAATCATGCTTCTACTGAGTAAATAATTTAGTCATTAGGATGACAACATTTTCCTACATGGATAATATACTATATATGAGTTTAGCTCCTTTATTAAAATCCCTAAATATATGATATAACTGAGTATATACGTTTTATACTCTATCAAAACATTGATATCTTCACTAGTACCACTATCATAATACAATCATAATTTATATTTTGATAATAATTTAATTTATAGGTACAAGTCCAAGAAGTGGAACAAAATTTTGTTTATTTAATACTACTTCATTAGCTATATCAAAAGTCACAATATTCATGGTATTTGTAGTTATGGATACCACCAGATATAACAAGTTACACTTTATCATTTTACTTAAACTAACTATGGTACTAGATTAATCAATCCATAGAAAGAATATTTTTACACTTCATAACTAGTTTTCCTTCCTCTCTAACTTAAAAGAATATATATTTTGAACCTTATCAAGTACTGATGGATAGTTATAACTACTTCCCATAAATTTATCCTTGTTTTTTTGATATTTTCCACCATAATGAATGTAATAGTAATATTATAACTAGTACATAGCCTAAAATATGTGATAGATCTATCACTAAGTAATATAGAGTTATACTCACCACTTTAATATCCTCTTATGTATTATATAGTCTTCTTAGATAAATATATGTCATATGAAATTGTAAAAAAATAATATATCCAATTATTCCAAATTTTATTTTTCAATACATTTCAAATACATATACTTTAACTTGGTTCTAGAATCCCATTGTTCTACCTTTGAAAACAATGTTCCATAGAATATGGGTCACTACTTTAATTCAATCTGTAAGGAGTAACTTTTCTTTTAGTATCAACTAACTATAGGTCTAATAATTGTTTCCATGTTTTATCAACTTATTTTCATTGGAAAATTATGGTTCTCCCACTAACCCCTTATATTCACATGGTAAAATTTCATTTTTAATGAATAATCAATGATATCTTTGCTTGATTCTATCATTAAATAGATATATGAAAATTTCATATCATATTAACATTCTATAATGTCATCATCCCTTTCTGTTTGTACTATATAGATATCTTCCAAAAGGTTCCGTTCTAAGGAAGGTGGTCTTGACATCCAATAACCAATATAATGATCCTAAAATTTTCTATAAAAATTATAAATGAAATAAATTTTCAAAAAATATTGGTGAGAAGGTTTTTTCATATACTACATATAAACACAATAAACCTTTTGATAATCATTATACCTTATTGGACCAAAGTTAGACATTCATGCTAAGATTACCATGAATACCCACCAATGGATTTACATCCATTAGAGGAACTACAAAAATGAATAATTTATTTTGATACATAGAATCTATATTTGAATTCACATAAACTTTACAATCATGTTTCCTTAAACTAATTCCTTATTGACATTGAATAATATATCACCTTGACTTAGTGGTCCTAAAACCATATATCTTGGTTTTATCTTTCCTATTAAGTATATATCTTAGGAACATTATTTTTCCATGAGTACTTATTGAAATTGTTCTTATACCAACTATAGGTGCATCTTAAGTCATAACTTTATCCATGTCAATCTTTCTTCCATTATCTTAAAAAAGTGCACCCTTTTATATAAATATAGTTTATCACTTGACAATAAGTTTTCTATCTTATGTATTTATGTAATATTGAATATAAAATTTAGGATAATTACCTAAAATGTACTATGTAATTTTATAGATGCACATTTTTTAGCACTAGTGACAATTTGGCGAATGGTATTTCCCCTATATCCATGGTTGGGCTTGACTATAGATATATGTACCCCTATAGCCATGGTAATCCCCAATCACGATAGTAGGATTTCCCGTAGTAACCCAACAAAAAAAATCCCATAAAAATGGTATGAAAAAATCCTTTAGATACAGTTGGTTACCTGGCAGTGGACATAGGTTGTCAGGAATGGAATATAGCAATAGATGAGGCCCAACTATGGCTATAAGGTTGTGGATAAGGGATATGTTGATGGGAAATCCAAACCGTACCTATTGGGTTGTGGTAAATTAATATTATAATTAATCAATATTTTTTATAATAAAATTAATATGTATATATATGTGTGTGTGTGTCTGTGTTTCATATATATATATATATCTGTGTGTGTCTGTGTGTAATCAAAGTGTAATGAGAGTGGTAAAGTATTTGAATAGAAAATGAGATTTCCTGAGTTTGAAATTGGAAGAGATATTTTTTTATAGACCTTATAACCACGAATAGGTGACTAAGGCTATAGGAGGATCCCAGTGTAGGCCTATAGCCACAATGTTATGGACACATGGTATGTTCACAATCACACCTAGTTCTATAGCCTAGTAAGATATTATAATTACAATATCCTTCGTGAGAATTTTGTTCATGGTCATAGTTTATGACCATGATCACATGGGTTATATCCATGGTCCTCAGCCCTAGTTATCGCTAATATTTTGAGTGGTGTTGTCTTATACATAAAATAATATTTGTATCTAAACACTTTGATTGTGAAATAATGGATTTATTTCATATTATAACTTATATGGTATCCATTTTTCACTTTATCTAGCATATGGTTATGGGTTAACACCATTATTTGTGAATCGTGTCTCAAAAGGGAAAACATAAGGCTATGAAAAGATTATAACACTCATTATTGATCCTCCTTTTACTAACAGCATGGATCTAATGTGTATATGTAAATGGGAGTTTAGGAAAAAATCTATTGCAAATTTCATTAATTAATTAATTAAAATAATACTCATCATCGATCCCCCTTTTAATAACATCATAACTCTGATATGTATAAGGAAATGTCAGTTTAGGAATAAATCCACTATACATTTTTAATGACTGATAAATTCTTGGTTAAGATGTTATTTGGATCATGCTTAAAAGAAACTCATATCCTCAAAGCATTCATGTTACATACCTTATTTTTACATTCCTTAAATTTTTTAAAAGTAATCTCTTGAATTGTATTAAATTACATTTAGATTCTCCTTAAATTAGTTTTCACATATCTTGTTGAACTAGTTATAAAATATTTTTGGATTTATCACCATTACATAAAGTGTCTCTATTATTATACCTAATAATAAATAATGTATAATACTAAATAATTTGAGCTCAAAAAGAGTCTAAAGAACCTTCTTGGTATTTACTTGATAGTTTCTTCTAGTTATACTAGACAAAGTTTTATGTCACTACAACTGGGTAAGATTGAGTCTTAAATTTTATATTCATAATTTATTATAGACGATTCAAGTAATAATGAACTATTAGTTGAGTATGAAACACCATAAAAACCTTCATTCCAAAATTAAATAATGTATTATTTCGTCCAAAGGAAATATGAGATAATTTTTTTGAAAATAATTAATTAAAAATAATAGTTCTACTAGAATAAAAGTCATGTTCGTCTCACCGCTAACATAGGAATAACCCTTTCTCAATCACTTTTTTAATTCACCTTACTTATTATAATGTTTTTAAGTTACTTGGTTACTATATTTGGATAACAATTTACAACACACAAACATTATCTAATACCCAAGATGTAAGGTAGAAATATTACAGTCAATAATAAATATTCTTAAAGTAAAAGTGGATGCTTGCTTCTTATTCAATTTATTTTAACTTATATTAGAGTGAACTTCCTTGCCACATTCAAAGAAAATATTACTATTTTTTATTCTACTTATATTTATATTTTGTTTCATTAAAGAACATTGTTAAGGTTCCTCTATCATTACACTTTATATTAGAATTTTATTCTTTTCATTCAACATGTTCGCTATGAAAACTAAATATTAAACTTTATTTAAGTTTCTTATTTGGATAATTTTCCCAAAAATATGAAATTTGTTTCTCAATAATTTTCATTTTATAACACTTAAAAAAACTAGATTAATTTGGTGATAAAGATAATATATTGACATTTATTGAAACATCATTATTTAACTAGAATCTGATTCTATTAATTTATCAATGTACTCAATCATCTTAAGTATATGGTGGTTTTCCTGGATTTTATCTTTCAATATATACATATTCAGTTTAACCATAAACTCATCAATTTCATGCTTCACTTTCTCATCATAGACTTATAAAAGATAATACATCATGGTATAAATATCCATTTATTGATTTTTCTTTCACAAAAAAATTGTACATTGAGGAGATAATTATGATGTAAAAATTAAATGTATCACCCATGAGTCCCTTGAAAACTTCTTTTACACCATTGGTTACTTCCTAAGGTGACTAAATAGGAATCAGGGACTTTAGAACACACAATTTCCTTTCATATCAAATTATTATGCCCATAATCATCCAGTCATGGAAATTAGTGCCATTTACGACATTTTCTTTGTCTGGTACATATTAAAGTGATTAAGTTGTATTACTTTCCATTTTTTTATAAAAAAAACATAATCATATCGGTATTTTTATCTTGAATTACAATTATTATATATTATAAATTTATTAATCATAAATATCTCATGTTATTTAATCAAATCCTAGTAACCCTCAACTACTAGATTCAGAATGATCGATCACTTGAATAATCTAGTGGAAATGATCCTTAAAACCTCTCCTCATAGTCTAAGTTAGGGCTACCCCACTACACAAAGAGTTTCAAGGTAGGATTTTATCTATCCTACCATATTTACTCATCGATCATGTAACTATTTAGTGGAGTCTCATCTCTTACAAAGAATAACATCAATTTACTCCTATTTTTACTTTAAAATTACTACAAGATACCTATAACTACTTATTTACAAATAAATTTAGTTTTGTTGACAAAAAAATCATAAGAATTCCCTAGTATTAAGATTCTCCCTTAATCAGGGAAAATGAGCACCAAATGGCACAATTCTATTCAAATTCAAGTGTTGGAAGGTGTTAATGAATTAATATTTTTTGAGGGTTTTTTATAGTTTTATTAGGGAATGAAAACCATTTCTATTCATCATGATTACTCTTTCGAATCACACTCACAACTTTTTCTTGCTAAAATATAAAATATTCGTCATGAATGTTTATTTTATCTATTCATGCTTGTTTATTATTTTATGTGATAACATATAAACTACACAAACATAAAAATAATATTCCATGAGTAAATAGATAAACAAACAAACAAATGATATGATTATGAGATTTTCCAATGGATGATCCATTGAGTTAAAAATGGATCAACCTCGACACTAAGGGTAACTCCTAGAGCTGGGTTCACCATGAGTTGAAGTTCCGACCTCATCCAATATATTGACCTCTTGTTAGGTTCCTTGTTATGTATCAACATGATCTATATCACTTTTTTCCTCATCGTTATATAAGCACACTCACATGTATGTGAGAGGATCTCGAGAATGTAGGGTATACATAAACAATATCACTCATGTATACACATGACCTTAAACATATAATGAGGTAAATGGGTGGTACATAGATCACAATTTATTAATTAATTATTAAAAAACATAACATTAAAATAAATAAATAAACAAATAAAACTCAGACATACATTAGTTTTTCTAAGATCATGATCATTTGACATGTATTAAACTCATAAAATATAACTAAATTTGCAATCAATTCTACGTGAGTGAATTAATTATGAAATAAAAAAATTAAAAAAATTAATTCCACAGTCCCAAAAATAATTTCATTATATTCCAAATATTAAAAAAAAATCAAATTTTAGGGATTTTTGGGTATTTAAAAACCCTCAGGTTTCCAACACTCTTCACTAACATGTATTATTCACATGTGGGGTACTGTTCACGTAAGGGGTATTGTTCATGTGGGTATGCATAAATCGCTTTTTTATATTTTTATATGTCTTGGAAAACCTGAATTTTTTTATTTTATCTTCTTATGATGTGGAAGAACCAACACTTAAGTCACTTATAATGAACTATTTACCTGGATAAAAAGTAACTAAGAGTTAATGTAGTACCTTGATATTTTAGAACATATATTTTCTCTTTGATAGATTGTTAAGTGATGCAACCCGAACTTTTTGTAAAAAATATTACATCATTTTAGATGAATTTTTAATAGAAAATATTATGATCCATGCCTAAACCGTAAAGGCTTAGTATATTTTGAGACTAGATACAAAAACTTTTTATTTAGGTACATTCTTCATCATCTATTATAAAGTTATTCTCACTTTTTACACTTATTTACATATTCTACTTAAAACCTTTATTTATAACCTGGGAAACATAAATATTAGAAAGGGTTAGATCAGTTACTTAGTGAGGGTAAACAAGGGAGATATGAATCGATAATCAAATGAAATAATAAGATAATCATAATGGTGTGACATTATGATCATGAATTTCATAGTTTATACCCCATTTATCTTAGATCATAATCATTAATCCTGAAATAAATATTTCACATTTTGAATACATGAGTCAAAAGAGTGAGAAATAATTACTAATAAATCAATAACCATGAGTTTAATTCATAATCATAAAAACCCATCACAAAAACTATACACCAGGATTGGTATAGAAATCATTTCATGTGTCTAGGTTCACTAAAAATACCATCAAATCATAACTGATCAGATATCAAGCCCACTTTCACATATCATAACAGATAAATAATAATCACCAATTTCCCATAATGTATAAGAAAACCCTACCTATTTCAAATGGTGGATAAAGAACATCAACTTGTTTCCCATGATTATATCATGATATGTAAAACATTACCCAATCTATTGTAGGGATATATAATTATGGGCCCACCCATAAAATAATTAAAAGCATATATATGTGTTCTACAAGATCATAGAACATTCATCATATCATCATAACATACATTTTTTAATAGAAATAAGTTTCATAAAAATCTAATCATCGTAATCATAAACCATCTGGGTAAAGAATAAGGATGGTATCATTGGATAATATACCCAGTAAATCATAATTAAAACTATGGATGTTATTATAGATGAAAATTAATTTAAAATTTCACATGAATATTTATTTATAAGAATAAAATTTTCATTTTTTAAATCACTTCTTTAAAATCTAAAAAAACCAAAAATATTGCAGAAAAAATTTTGTTCGAAAATAACTATGGAAACATATAAAATAATCTTCAAATATTTTAGTAGTCACGACTAAAGAAAATTATATTCATGTTGTATACATTAAAACAAATATTCCTTCCACATTTTTCATAAAAAGTCAAAAGTACCTTGTTTGGAAAATGAAATGAAGATTACTTTGAAACATTTTTATAAAAATCCAATCATGGGTAAGTATTAGTTTAAAAAATCATAGGAGAATAGTAAAACAATATTTATTTATTTAAAGAAAACATTGTTTCTTCTGGAAATGGGGATGACCTTGTTTGTTTAAGGTTCAAACATTCTAATTGGTTTCTAACGGGTTTATTCATAGAACCTGAAACATCCAATGATTCTATATCCATTTGGACCTACTTTCTAAAGGTAGGTTCTCATTAGTTATGGACCGATGAGGTTTAATGATTTTCATTGGTCGAGAGGATGGGAGGTCAGACTCATCACACCTTTTTGGGGGGAATTATTGTCTACTTCGGGACTCTCTTTATAGATTTGAGTTATGTTCGTGAATCCTTATTAATTTACCAAGTATGAAAATGAGATTTCCTTTAGATATGACAATCAATTATTTATGTGTATGAGATTTAGAGAATCTTTTATATGTATTTTAGGTTCTTCGTAGATAGATAATCATCCGTATTTATTAGAGATTCTTAGTCAATGGTATCCTTCAACACATTATATAGAAATCTCTTGGTCATTATGATAACCATACTGATTTTAAATCCACTCAGTGGGGCACGTGAAGTTTATCGTCGTTCAGAAGGACATGGATTATTTTAGAGTTGGGATCATACTCACAGATGGTCTACCTATGTATCCTTGTTAGAAAAGGAATCAGAACCCACATAGTTCAAGTGACAAAGTATGAGTTTTATGCATGATTAATGGCTCAAACAGAGATCTAATAATCACTTGCACACTCTAAGATCACGAGAGTCATGATCGGTGTGAGAAACAAGAGGTATTAGTAAAACCTGAAAATTATGCCATGAAAGATTAAATCATAAGAAATTATGTGGGGATTACATATGTATGACAGCCCAAGTAAATGAGGATTAGGACTTAGTTTAGGAAAGAAGACCAGAAACAAGGTCCATAAAGGTATATGTTCTTTATAGAGATTTAAATACATAACTTAGGGCTTACTCCTAAGAAGGATTCCCAAATTAGAGAGGGAATAATGATTGGGTTTTATTCCTAAGAAGGAATCCCAAGTAAAAATAAATTAATCCTGGGGCTTATTCTTGAAAAGGAGGCCCAGGTTAAGGGGACTTGAGATCTGGGGATTACTCCTAAAAAGGAGGCCCAGGTTAAGAGAAATTAAGATTAGGGATTACTCCTAATGAGTATGCCTAGATTAGGGAACTTGGGGCTTAATACTAAGGAGGATGCCCAGATTAGGGAACTTGGGGATTACTCTTGAGGATGCCCAGATTTGGGAACTTGAGGCTTACTCCTAAGAAGGATGTCCAGATTAAAGATCTTATCTTCTTAAAGGATAAGGTTTAATGAATTAAATCTCTAACCTGTGTGACATAAAGTTATGTACATCACAAGGTTTTGAGATATGTTCTATAGAATTCCTTTCAAATAAAGAAGCCAACAAAGGAACCATGCCATAAATGGATTTGAAGAGGGTTTTGAAGGCTGTCCTTGAAGAGGAAAGGTGGATTTGAGAAAAATAAGTGAATTGGAAGGAGGCGCGCAAGAATTGGTCTAGAGCGCAAGTCCTGGTCGCGCAATTATACTTGCGCGACATGAGTTCACTTGGGTGATGAAGAACCTGTGAAGTGATACTTGGGAGACTTTGTATTGGATCCCTTAGTCTCATCCCTAGAGGCTTTTAGATAGGTGTCGTGCAAGTTTCCTTGAGAGGGAAAGGAAGCATGCAAGTATCATCACTTTCCTTAAGGGCTGGGCACTTAGGCGTGCAAGTATTGATGAATTCTAATACTTAGGCCTTATTCTTCCTCTTCTAAGCTTCCATTTTAGGTAAAGAATTACCATATAATTGTTCGAAAGACTTCAGACGGAGACTTGGGTGACCAGAGCTTAAATATGAGTTTTGGATTTTTTTCGTCCTCGAAATGGGGGGCCCACTGGGGGTATTTATAGGCCATTGAGGACAGTGGGAGAAACAAAATAGGGCACTCAAGTGACTTGCATGACCCATATGTGGCGTGCATGTGTACTTGCACGACCCATTCTTAAAGAGTTCCTTGTTCATGCCTTTGTCAATTTTTGAGGTTTCTTTAAAGGATGAATCTCTTTGGGCATAAGGTATTCCCCTTTTTCATTCATTAGACTCTATGATAGAAAGTAGTGTCAACAAAAGTCCCCCCTCAGAGTTGGATGCGAAAAAGAAAAGAGGATTTGACTCTGAGGAAAACGAGAAACAAGGTACTTCGGCGCGCAAGTAGTAGGCGCGCATGTATGCTTTAGGCGCGCAGGGGTATGGCCTCGCCTATAAATATGCGGCACCACTTCGTGCAAAGCACTCGGTTTCAAATGCTCCTGATCTGTCGACGCGCAAGTAAATCTCGTTCTCACATGTTACTTGGTTTTCCGCTCGTTCGCGCTTCTGTTCGTGTTGCGCTTCTGCAGTGAGTTTCTGACTTGCGCACCAGCACTAGAACAGTTAAACTAGCGCGACCACCTTGGACTTGCACGCCAACATTATACTTGTGTGACTTAATGCCTTAGCCATTTTTTCCAAATTTATTCACAAATTTTATGAAAAATAAACTTACTTAAAAGTTAATTATCTGATGTTTGTTCAGATTCAATGGCTCCTAGAAGAATTGGATCAGCTGATGAGTTGGCTAGCAAGAAGATTAATGAAATGATGAACATCATTGGCCATGACTATTATAATATCTATGATAACACTCTCCCAGATTTGGCCAAGTACTTGAAGAAATATTATGTCGATTTCCCACAGAGTATTTACCTGCCTCTGTATGGGCATGGTCATTTCCAAGGAATCAACGTTCCAAATGAAAAATATTATATGCCCAAGATGAAGCTGCACTGCTACTCCCCTATTTTGGTTATGTTGTGAATTAAGAGCACCAACAATGGCATGGACTTTCAAATTTTTCCTCCATGAAATTTCCTTGTAGATATGAAAATGGAAAACCCATGGGCTGATTTGTTTTCTGCTGCCAGTTGGTGGAGAGAAGACTATAATGACATTAGAACAATATCTAAAAAGAGTAATCTCTCCAAATGGCTCTTTACTTCAAGTGCTCTATTCTCAAATCCATGTATCCATCTTCCAAGTCTCTTGGACAGAAACATAGTCACTATTTAATCAGCAGAAAAGTTTCTTAAACTGCACTCAAGAACATCCTTTTACAATTGTTCCAAGAAGAGATGGTATCACTGTGTCTCTTATTGTATCCAGTTGAATGAATGAATTCCAAGTGGCTGCTGATGAAGCTTGGGATGGTGTAAATAAAATGAAGAGTTATGTTGAAATCCTCTTGTAATTCTTGAAAAAGAGAAGAGACTCTAGAATGTGGATTTCCTTCTAACTCTTATGCATCAATGAAAAACACTTTCATCTTCAATCATTTGTTCCTGCATTTTTTTGCTACTTGCTTTAAATTATTTTACCTAATTCAATGGCCTAGTAAGCATAGTTTGATTTTTTCTAGGATTATAAAAATAACTCTACAAAATTTGAATCTTTTTATTTCTCAATATTACCTAAATCATAAAAAATGTATGTTTAGTGAGATGGGACTTGACTTTTGTTCAGAGTTACCTTGTCTTTTGTGGGCATTTTAAAGTCATGCACGTTAGACATAAAAAGGATAATGTTGAAGGTTGAATATCTTTGACTGAATGAATTAAAATTGACTCAATTCCTTGATAATTTATCTGAAAATATATTACCACATTCAAGTATGGGGGAGAAAATGTAAACTATGACTTAAGAAATTTTGAATATGAGGAATGATATGAAAAAAGGATAAAAGGCATTATAAGAAGTATTTCCTAAGAGTAAAGTTATCATTATTTAACAAACCAGTTAGGGGGTTTAATTATATAGGGCCACTTAAGAGCATTGACTACATAGTCAAATAATAGCATCTTTTGGATGACAGGTCTGTTATATAGACTACTTATGCAAGGCCACCTAGGGGCACGTGCTGCATAGTCCGGAAAAATAACTCTAATTTTTTTTTACTTTTCTAATGCTAAAAAGCCAGTGAATATTTATGGAGATTAAAATTTTCCAAAGCATAGAGTTTGCTATATGGAGAGAGGTACTTGAGTATGGAGAGGATATTCCCAATCGAGATTGTCAAAGAATTGGCTGAATGTTACTCCTACGAAGGTCTGACCCAAACGTAGGGAAGGGAAATATAAACCATAGACTTAAATACTTTCAGATCATGAAAAAGAGTATGTGACAAATATTTTAAGGATGGATACTTTTTTTCTCAGATCCCTACATATTTCCATTAAGACCAATAAATAAAAAAAGAGGTTTTCCTACCAAGAATGAAATTACCACTATTTGAAAAACCCGTTAGGGGGTTGAATTATACAGGGCCACTTAAGGGCATTGGCTGCATAGTCAAATAATAGTATCTTTTGGATGACAGGTCCGTTATGTAGACTACTTATGCAAGGCCGCCTAAGGGCACGTGCTGCATAGTCAGGCAAAAGAATTCCTGGGTATTAGACATTTTGTGACCAGAAGTCAAGAAAAGGGTTATGGAGATCTGGAAATATTTAAGGTTAGGAGTAAAACACATGAAAATGGGTATTGTCTGTTGCATGTAGGACATACATAGCCAATACTAACCATAATCATGTTGTGGATGGGTCCTGAATTGAGGTATAGTACTTCACAATAAATCCTATAAGGATGGGAATCAAGCCATACGTAGTTCTTGAAATACAGTTTAACATCATGTGATATGAGAGTGTAGGAGATCTTAGTTTTAGGGTCATAGAGATCGGACCATAATGAGGAATACACATTGTGTGTTCTATAAACCTGATGTGAATGAATACCAGGGTTTTCATACCACATTCATGTTTTCACAGGGGGAATTTTCAGCCAAGGGACTGAAAGTGGAATTTTGTGTTAGGCACAAAGACTTGGGGCTGGATTCGATGGATGCTCGAATGTTCCTACGTATCCCATAAGGATGGGAATCAAGCCGCATGTAGTTCATGAAAAACCATTTGTATAGACTTGGTTCGTACAAGTGAAGGGTGAAAGGGGAATTTAGTGTAATTATGGAAAGATTAAAGGTCTAGGCATTAACATGTATGCACATAGTCTTTGAAATATGACATGATTGGAGATATATGTCAATGATAATTCCCTCTCAAGTGAGGGTGTCAAAGAATGTTGTAGTTTATTGTCATATAGGACAAAAGTGCGAATAGTTTAAGGTCATATGCATGGACCGGTGCTGCACAGTTTAACATCATGTAGATAGGATTTATGGCTATGCAGTTTGATTTCTTCTAGTGAGGACAATGTGGGATTGTATAGTTTAACGTCATATAGAAAGAATGATGGTGAACCAATGTGAAGTTATTGGTTTTGGGGGTAGCTTCACAAATCAACATCATATGAGATGGAGGTGAACTGACGTGAAGATATTAGTTTTGGGCTTCTTCACGGATCAAAATCATATGAGACAGATGTGAACAGACATGAAGATATTGGTTTTGGGCTGCTTTACAGATCAAAATCGTATGAGAAGGAGGTGAACCGCCGTGAAGAGATTGGTTTTGGGCTGCTTCACAGATCAACATCATATGAGATGGAGGTGAACCGACATGAAGAGATTGGTTTTGGGCTTGAAACTCAGGAGGTTGCCTACATATCCAGCCTGGAAGGCAAGGATCAAAGTCTGCGTAGTTCGATTGAAAAATGAATTGGTGATTAAGTTGTACTTAAGGAAAACCTGAAGATGTTGTTGGGAATTACACGTGGTTAGCAGCCCAAAGAGGGTGTTATGGTTGAAGTTTACTCTAAGATCACGTGAGTCATACTCAGTATGAGAAACAAGAGGTAGAAATAACCCTAACGGTGTATAGTTTAATGTTATATAGGACATATAAGGGACTGGACACGGTTTAACGTCATGTTGAATGAAAGAGGGACTGTGCAGTTTAATGTCATGTTGTAAGGACAATGGGGGCTATGCAGTTTAAATTCTTGCAGTAAGGACAATAGGACTATGCAATTTAAAGTTATGCAGTAAGGACAAAAGAGGGGAATGTGCAGTTTAAAGTCTTGCAGTAAGGACTATAATAGTTTAAGGTTATATGCATGGACCAGTGCTGCACAATTTAGTGTCATGTAGCTAGGACAACACAGTTTAACATCATGTTGTATGAAAGGGTGATGTACAGTTTAGCGTCATGTAGATAGGACATATTGTATTTGTGTTACACAAAAAACTTCTTCAAGAATCTTGCATTGGTTGGAGTCGTGATGAGTTCTCCATCCATTGAGATTAAAGAAAAAGCTCCATTGGAGTAGACCTTATGTATGGAGTAAGGTCCTTCCCATTTTGGCTCAAGCTTGGGATGTTTCTTTCCTGGTATCATTGGATTTCTGAGAACCAATTCCAATTGTCCTTGAATTAATGAATGAAGATGATCTTTTTTGTTGAAATCTTGTGCAATTCAATTCTGATAGACTTCCAAGTGGTGTAGGGTGCCCAATCGTTTTTCATCTAATCGTTCCAATTCATCCAATAGCTTTTGAGATTGTTCATATGTAGATGAATGATCAAAAATGACTACTCTGAGTGAAGGTAATTGAACTTCAATGGGCAAGACTGCTTCTATTCCATATACCAATGAATATGGAGTTGACCGCATAGCAGTGCGGGTGGTGGTCTGATAAGCCCATAAAGAATGAAAAAGTTTATCAGGCCATGATTTCTTATCTTTATCCACCATCTTTTGTAGTATGTTTGAAAGAGTATTGTTGAAAGCTTCTAATTGGCCATTGGCCACTACATGATACCGAGATGAATGGTTTGATTTTATGTTGTATTCTTGATATAAATTCTTTACCTCGGATGAACAGAAGTTGGTGCCATTATCCATCAATATGGTATGAGGGAAACCAAATCTGGTAATGATGTTAGACTTGATGAAGCTAACAATTCTTTAAAAACTAACTTCTTTTAGAGTTATTGCCTCTGCCCATTTGGAAAAGAATTCAGTAGTAGTAAGAATATACTTAAACTGCTTGGATGTAGCCAAAGGGTAAGGTCCTACTACATCCATTCCCCATGTGGAAAATGGCCATGAGTATTTAGCTATATGAAGCAACTCTGTGGATTGATTAATGAAGTTGGTACATACTTGGAAAGAATGAAACTTCTTAGTTAAATCAATACAATCTTGTATCATTAAAGGCCAAAAGTATCCAAGCCTTCGAATTTGATCAGACAGTCTATGTCCAGACTGGTGGGCACCACAGACTCCTGCATGTACTTCTTTCATGACAACCATTGTCTCTTCACCATAAACACATCTGAAGAGAATTCCATAAAAACCTCTTTGGTATAGAATTTTTTCTAGGAGATCTGGGATATCATAAAGAGTAAAATTGACCACACGTCGCTGAACTTGTTATTTCTCGGCTCTATCAGGTGGGAGTGTTACATTTTGAAGGTATTCCCTAATAGGTGTCATCTATCCTGTAGTATGACCATATGGTTCAGAAATAGGACTAATTTCATTGATTTCCTCTGTTCTAATTTGAACATAAGGATAAACTGTACGACGGTGGGCAATACTGATGATCGTTTCATCCCGATTTGGATCTGCTAGAGCCGTGGCTATATTAGCCAGTGCATCATCTTGAGCATTTTGTGATTACGAGACATAAGAAAACATCAGTTCTGAAGGAAATTCTTCCATTAACTCTCTGACATAATCATACAAAGGTATTAACTTTTCTTTTCTGATGGCATAATCCCCATTGACTTGTTTGATTACCAGGTCTGAATCTCCTTTCCCCTTTAAGTGATTCACCTGTGCCTGAAGCGCCAACTCCAATCCTGTGATGATAGCTTGATATTCTGCTTCATTATTTGTACCGCCTTCCAACAATAAAAAGGAACAGGGTAGCACTGCCTTTTCATAGGAAATAAGTAGAATTCCCAACCCAACTTTTTTGAATTTAGGATCTTCCATTTTATTCCCTATTGGACTTCTGAAAGCACCATCAAAGTACATTTCCGATGTTTGAAGATTATCTTGAATAGAATAGAATTCCTCATCAGGAAGTTCAATATCTAAAGATGTATCTTCTACTGAAGGGTGTTCAGCAAGGAATTCAGCCAAATCTTGGCCCTTTATTTCCTTTTGAGACACATACTGGATATCAAACTGCTGCAAAATAACTTCTTACCTTGCCAGAAGTCCTATAAGTATTGGACGACTAAGGATAAATTTGAGTGGGTTATTGGGAGATAACAATTGGACCTCATGATGTTGTAGGTAGTGTCTCAATTTATTAACTACAAAGATTAATTCTAGGTAGCACTTTTCAATACTTGAATATCTAGTTTCTACCTCAAACATAGTCCTACTGAGATAGTAAAGGCTGTTTTCATTCCCAACATCATTCTTTTGGGCAAGGAAGGCACCCAATGATCGCTCTAATGATGTCACATAGAGGATAAGTGGTCTTCCTTCAACAGGTGGCATTATTACTGGTGGACTCAAGAGATATTTCTTGAGAATATTGAATGCCTCTTGACATTCTTCAGTCCACTATTAAGTGACTCCCTTATTCATCATTTTAGTGAAGGGTAAACATTTGCTTGCCAGATTGGCAATAAAATGCTGAATATTGGCCAAGTGTCCTTGAAGTCCTCTCAATTCCTTCAAATTTCGAGGAGGTGACATACCAAGGTATGATTTTGTCTTCTTAGGATCGACTTCGATACCACGATGGCGTACAAAAAAGCCGAGAAATTTTCCTAAGGTTACCCCAAAAGTACATTTTAAGGGGTTCATCTTCAAATTGTGTTGTCAAAGTTTGTGGAATATGATTTCCAAATCCGCCAAGTGATTAGAACGTTTTCAGGATTTAACCACCAAATCATCCACATAACATTCATAAAATTTCCCTAAAAAGGGTTTGAAGATATAGTGCATGACACATTGATATGTTGCACATATATTCTTCAGGCCAAAGGGAATTACCAGATATAAAAACACACCCTAATGGGCTCTAAAGGCTGTAGATTCTTCATCTTTGGGAGTCATTTGGATTTGATTATACCCAGAATATCCATCCATGAAGGAAAGTGCTTCATAGCCATCTGTTGCATCAATTAAGAGTTTTGTGATCGGAACTGGAAAATCATCCTTAGGACAATGCAGATTAATCTCTGAAATCAATGAAAACTCTAATTTGTCCATTCTTCTTTTTCACATAGACAATATTATCCAACCATTTGGGATATTGAACTTCTCTGAAAAAGTTAGCTTGATAAGCTTATCCACTTCAGCTTCAATTTTGGAACCAAAAGTTGGGTGTGTTCTTCTTGCGGCTTGCTTGAATCCTCGATGTTCTTCTGGAAAACCCAAATGATGGGTAGAAACATCAGGATCAAGCCCTGAAATTCCTGTATAGTTCTAAGAAAATATATCTCGATTTTGCTTTAAAAATAAAATATACATTTCTTACTCTTCAAGAGTCATGGCCTCACTAATTAAAGTGGGGCGTGGATCTTCTTTTGTACCCAGATTTATTTCTCTGAGTTCATCCACAATGGTAGAGATACCCTCTTCAAATGCTGGATGATCATCTCTGAGATCTTCCTCTTCTTCTTCAACACATGTTATTTCTTATGTTTCTACTTTCATAGTATATGATGATGCAGAATTTCCATGATCAGGAGAGAAGATAAAATTTGAACATCTTGAAGAAGAGGCTACCATTTCTGACCCTATTGATGATGAAGGGCCTTCCTTGGGTAATAAAGAGGAGATTATGGATTGAGAATCGACATCATCGTTCATATATGACATTTCTATAACTTCTTATGGCCTGGTTGATGAAGTATAGAGTTGTTGGAACTCAGCGGATAAAATAAAGACATCTCCATTTGATCTTTCATCATTGCCTGGTGAATCAAAAATTTCTCCCATGTTGTCTGGTTTGGTTGCCGTAATTGACATTATGGAAGTTTCCATAAGAGTATTGGGATTTGGGTCTATCCTATCAATTTGACTGATAGGAAACACATAATATGTACTCACATATATGAATGGGTTTACTGGAGTCTTTTCCAAACCATATGGAGCATTAATCTTAGTAACCTCTTTTGTTATAGATACCTCCTTTCCCTCCACGTGATAGTATTTTGTCTCAATGTATTGATATTCACATGTATTGAATGGGGATTTATCACCATACAATGTCCCAATTTGACCATTGAAAAAATATTTGAGACATTGATGATATGATGAAGGTATAGCCGCATGTTGATGTAGCCAAGGTCTTCCAAGAAAAATGTTGAAGGATGTTTCATGAAGAACAACCATGAAACATGAATTAGATACAAGGTCCCCAAACTGAGTTTTGAGTGTAATCTCGCCCAGAGGTTCTTGTTCATTTTTATCATATCCTTGCAACATCAAAGTAGAAGGAGATAAATCAGTTTTAGTGAGGCCCAATCGACGAAGTGTACGAATAGGGATGAGGTTGACTCCTGGACCATTATCAATAAAAGCTCGTCAGATCTCTATATCATTGACCTTTCTAAATAAATAAAAAGGTCTAATATGTCCATGCACAACGTCATCTTTATCTTCATCTATAAAAGATATCACTGCATGGAATTCTGTAGGATCATTATCTACATGGTAGATTTCATCCGCAACAATTTCAGTTTCAAATTCATGAGGACTTGACAAAGCCTCAATGAGTGCCTCTTGAAGATCCTTTGATAGATTCAAGGCATCCAGAATTGATAACTTGGACGGTACTTGGGCCAAATGTTTCAAGACCTCATACTTTTGGTCCAAATGTCTGTTTTTCCCAATAGGAAAATGTGGTTTCGTAGGTGCCTTAGAAGTTGATGCTTTGGAAGTAGATGCATCTTGTATCGGGGTAGGAGTTGGAAATACTCCTGGATTTGAAATATTAGACTAACTAGGCCTATTTATTTGTTGAGAGGAAGAAGGTGTAACTTCTAATCAATCTTCCAGAATAACTATGCCAGGACTGAATTTGCCATGTGTGGAAGAACTTTCTTGTTCTTGTTGAGCCCACTAAAGGGCTTTGCCACGATTTTCTGCTGAATATACAGTTCTTGCAGGGGTGGTATTGAAATAGTGGATTCTGGAATATCTATGCCTTCCTCTATATCCTAGACCTCTGTAACTCCCTCTAATTCCTCTGTTTGATACAGGGAACTCATGTCCATCAAGATCAAAAATGTAACTGGCATAAGGATGTGTTATGTGAATCATGTTAACAGAACCAAAGATCAACTCTTCATCTAATTAAGATTATGCATGATTAACCAGTTTAGGCTATGCCGTTTGGTGGGGAGGTGCCAGTGCTTTTTAAGTAGATGATATAAAATTTGATAGAGTCAAACACAACTTGGGCTTTGACATGAGCTCAGATTCTTCTGACTGCTCTTCTTTCTTTGAATTATGCCACTTCTTTGAGGATTTTCCTTCTGATGAAGGGGGTTTTTCTATGGAATTCATAGTAGAAGACACAATTGGATTCTCCAATTTCGTTCGTAAAATGTCATGAGTTTGGTTTATCATTTTCCCGACCATCCAATCATCATATTTCTACGCATTTTTGCTTTTGACTTCTTGCCACTCGCCTTCTTCCTTTGGATCTTTAGCAATAACACATGCTATTTGGGCTGAAGAACCTTTCAGTTTGACTTGTCCTGAGTCCCCCATCTTTTACAGGAGGTATTTGAAGAAAAAACACTCATGAATGGGATGCCCCAACATATGATGAAATGGGAAATAATTGGGAAGGTCTTCATATCCTTCTTTGTTCGGCCTTTTAGGCCTTGGAAACTGAACCAAATTATTATCCAGAGTCGAAATAAAGTAACCAGAAAATTGTTCATTTCAGAAAGAATAAACTTTGTTCTTTAACTCCTCAAATTGTTCCGATCTTTGATCTCTTTGATCATCTTGACGAAACGACCTCTATTATTGATGCTCAGGAGGTGGAGCCCTTTGATATGATGAAGGTCTTGATGTGGAAGCAGGTACATGTGCTTGTTTAAGTGTGACTGTAGCAGTCTCTACTTTACCCATTCTCCTTCCTGGAGATAATGGAATTACATGAGTTTTATCCTTAGTCTTTGTAATAGAATATTCAATCTATTAAGTGATTGAAGTAAGGTCTCGAAACTCTCCTGCATATTTCATAGGGATCAACGGTGTGCGTAATTCATCACACAAATTTTCCACATAGATTGGCAAAAATTCTTCTTGAGGGAGTGCTAAGCTTTAGGAATATGTTAATCCCTTCCAGCGAGCAATGAAATCTGAAACTCTTTCATTCTCCCTTTGCTTACAATTTGTAAGATCAAACACTGTTGTCATTGGAAATGTTGAGCTGAATTGAATAAGGAATCGTTGACAGATATCTTCCCTCCCGGTAATTGACCGGGATTGCAAGCTTGTATACCAGACAAAGGCAGGCCCTTGTAATGACTATACAAAACACCTGATCTTAACTGCTTCTTGTTGTTGAGGAGTTCCCATCATAGTATCACAACGAAAAACGAAATGTGTTAAGTGTTGTTATGGATCTCCCGAACCATTAAAAATTTGGAATGTGGTACTTTCAAAATTTGATGGGGGGAGGGGGGAATTGCATCAACCCATTCAGGGTAAGATCTCTTCTCCAGTTGAATTTGTGCACGTTTTACCTCCACAGATTCCAACTGAACTGTTAATGAATCAATGATAGTTATTAACATTTGAGAAACATCTGGTTGAGCTTGGACCTAAGCAGGTGCAATAACTGGAGTTTGGATAGGTATGGTGGCTGGTATTGCAACTGATGGTAGCACTACCGGTTGTTGTTTCACATGACCCATAGGATTATACCTGTGAGGGTGTACTAGTAAAGGAGGATATTATTGATCCATCTTAATAGCTTCAACAAATTCCCTTGACTGACTAACACCAACACGCTTAGGAGGAATACTACCTAGAAGTAGTTTTGCATTCATCCTTCTTAACTCCTTCATTTCATCCTCTTATTATGCGAACCTTTTCTCTAGTGAGAGTGATTTTCCATCTCCATAGGTAGGGTGGAATGTAACTTGAAATTTTCCTTTCCCCTTATTGGACGCCTTTCGGAGAGGGGGAGGTTGGTTATTTAAAGGAATACCTAAATCTCGGGTAAGCCTTTGATTCTGGGTATGCACACCTTCTTCATTTACTTCTGTGTGTACAACTTATTGAACAGGAACCTCTTCATCTGATCCCTTTGAGTGAGCCTCATGTTATGGAGGATCAGTATCAATGACATTAATGAAATTTATTGATTCATAACGCATTGCATCCCTTTTATCGGAATTTCTGTGAAACTGTCTTCTTCCATGTCCTTTATGAGACATTGCCTTTTGTTGAGTTGATCCCTCAGGAAATTCTTGATGAATCGTAATTTGGAGGGAATCTCCTGATAATTCGGCTCTACGTTCCTCTTGTGGCTTCTTCCCTAATCGAGAGAATACTGACTTTTGTTGAGGAAGAGATTGAGGATTTGAAAAAGTCCCCAGTCCAGTGGACTAGGGAATTTCCTTCTCAACTCCTTGAATCCTATTTGTTGATTCTGAGGGTTGGGTTAAAAGAGTCCCCAGTCTGGAAAGATGAGGTGGTTCTTGAGCTGCTACATCTAATACTTTCTTAAAATATCTCCTAATTTTGTAGACTTTAGTCTGGAAATTGGCCGGATGCATCAATCTACATCCACTCAAATCATCTGGCTCGAATGACCGTTGGATTATTTCTGACACTTCTGTAACCTAATGATGCGCATGATCTAAAGGAGAAGCCTATTTGAAATTCTCATTTGCCTGATGCAAGAGTAATTCAACAACTTGTTCTTTGTAAGCATGGCTTTGGGAAGAACTAGTTGAGGCATGTTCCAGATCAAGCCTTTGATTACACACAAAACCAATTGGTTGTGGTCGGCCATGGGAAATAACATTGCATGAGACCATTTTTAGCGGGCTTTATTGATTGTAGAGTACAGTGAAATGCAGTGCTCCGTGAACACCCCGTCCCCTAATATGAATACCATATGGGGCATTGGTAATTAACTGGCGCAATCTTTTTAGTGCCCCAAGGAATGAATGCTGAAGGGCTCTCTGCTGCTTTTCAACCTTTGGATATCCGGAAACTGAGAGAGATGCCAAATCAATTTGGCGTTGTAACCCTTCTGTTATCTTGACATGATTTTCATACTCATCATAAGATAATATTTTCTTTTTCAAGTGACAAAGAGTTTTCCACATGTTGAGATGAATATCATGAATAGAATCTTCCATCAACATTTTTGGAATATCATTCTGAGAGTCAGCCAAAGGACAAAACATGACTGGTACTTCACCTTTTACTAGTTGTTTTCTTATATTCAGCACTTCCTTCTTATCATTCGATGAAGATTATTCTACCTGATTAGACTAAAGCTGGTGCTTCTTTATTGCCTTATCAGATTCAAGAAGATTGGTAGAGAATTAATTTATCAAATTAGAAGATGAATGACCTAGGGGTGGTTCAGAGAATGACCTACACCCTGGGCTATCTTCTGATTGAGAAATTATTTCACCTGCTAGCGGTAAAGAATCATACATGACTGGATTCACATTTGCAAGTGCCTCAAGATAAGAGAGATTTCTCATTACTACATTGTCCTTTGAATAATTTTATAGGCAATGTGTATTACTACTGCGGAGAGGACTTTCGCAGCTAAATTCATCATCGTGGGGAGGACCACCATGGTGGGT
The DNA here is from genome assembly GCA_963277665.1 of Viscum album. Taxonomy (NCBI): domain Eukaryota; kingdom Viridiplantae; phylum Streptophyta; class Magnoliopsida; order Santalales; family Viscaceae; genus Viscum; species Viscum album. The sequence goes on along the minus strand of OY728119.1, from coordinate 168,674,936 downwards.
TACAGCAAAAGATAAAACCTTTTTCTCTTTGATCTTCTGGCCATGCAGAGGGTTATCATGGATCTCATCTGAAGATGATACTTCATGATTGACCGAACTGTCATGAATCAATCCTTCATGAGGAAGTTTCTGATTAAGACCTTTAGAATTATTGTTCCCATTATTGGGAAATGAGAGAATAGAATCTTGAGTTGCAACGGATAATTGTATGAGGGCTTCAAGAACTCCAAAATCGAGCAAGGCCTTATTACAGATTGGCTCTTGATTTCTTGACTGTGCTGGATGGGTATTTTTCTTAGATGCCTTCTAACTCATTTTGGGAACCACTTATTGACAAAAGTGATTATTATGGGCAGGTGTATGTGCCTGCTCAGGAGAAATAGTCAGGGTAAGCTGATTATCTCCATTCAAATCAGGTGTATGTGCCTGAATTGATTGTCCGTATGACATGGGGGAGTATGACCCACAACCCTCTTGGACTGGAACATAGGTGTGTATCTATTCTGGAGTGATATGTTGATGATTCACTCCACTGGTAGGGACAGATTTGTATTTCTTTTCCTGTGATGCTGCTGAAGTTGTTGTAATATTCTGACAGGCATCCAGAATATGGGCATGGATTTTCTTCTGCTCTTTCACCATTGTCAGAATGTTCTTGGTGACTTTAGCTATTGGAACAGGAATATACTTCCATTCCATTTCTGGAGTAGGTGTATGTGCCTCCTCCTATCCTCCTTTTCCTGTCAGTGAATTCTGATAGTACTCATGTGTGGGGGCAGAGAGTTGAGTCTGCACCAAATTTGTCATCAGAGCTTTCCGAATGGATTCTTTGGGTGCTACCAAATGAGACTGTTGGCAGGCTTGATGAACATTGGCAGGTGTATGTGCCTTCTGTGTATTATTCTTCAAGTATGGTTGATGATTTTCCTTCAATACTAGAAGACAAAACGGCTGACAGAATTGTTGATTGTAAATAGGTGTATGTCCCTTCTTATCAATTTCCACCATATTAGATTGGAGAGATTTTTTGGGTGTAGTTAGACGAGCCTGCTGACTGGTTGATGAATTATAAATAGGTGTATATGCCGGCCTATAATACCCCACCAGAATTGCCTAGCGGGATTGGTGTGTTACTACCAGACGAGTCTTCTGGGCAGTAATATCATGACGGACGGGTGTATATGCCGACTTGTTGTTTTCCATCAAGTTGGCTTGATGGACTTCTCTGGAGGGGGAAGAAGTAAGAACCTGCTCCCTATTGACTAGATTTTGCCTTTGACAGTTCGTCTTGTGGACATGGGTTTGAGGAACCTGAGCCAAACCCCTAAAGGCGATACCCTCATCATGTTGAGGGTGCACTGTCGCACGAGTCTGACAACGATTGTTGATGGGAGCCCTCAGGAAGGACTCTTGTCTTCTTGAATTAAGTCCTTGAGTGACCTTCTCATTCACCTCCTCATAATATGGGAGGTACTGGTGATTTCATTCTAGGGATAACGACCCGAAATGGTTGGATACGGTGGTTGGTACCACCTGATTCTTGATCACTGGTCTTCGCGGTCCGGACGTTAACCCGGAGGGCTTGTCGATCAGCCTCCAAAGTTGGAATTGTACCGTGTTGATAGTATTCCTTAACTAGTTCATTTGAGATCCAGCATTGAAGACGCTGAGTAGGTGATGTCGTCCTCAGAGCAGATGAGGATCCAACAGGATTAGCAACAGAGGCATTCACAGGTGTGAACTTTAAAGAAGCCATTTCTGTAATGCAAGGAGATCTTGGAAAAGAGTGCATGTTTGATATAACAGACATAATCAAGATAAGTTCGGCCACTACATCTTTTGGATGAGCACATATGTGATTGATTGCTTTGTTGGCCCTCACATAAAGTTAAATAGGGGCCTAAAAAATAATTAAAACATCATTTAACTTGGTTAAGGATTCACGTTGGGTTCACCATTTTTTGTTTCTTCTGGAAATGGGGACAACCTTGTTTATTTAAGGTTCAAACATTCCAATCGGTTTCTAACGAGTTTATTCATAGAACCGGAAACATCCAATGATTCTATATCTATTTGGACCTACTTTCAAAAGGTAGGTGATCATTAGTTATGGACTGATGAGGCTTAAGAATTTGCATTGGTCGAGAGGATGGGATTTTTGGGGGGAATTATTGTCTACTCCGGGACTCTCTTTATAGATTTGAGTTATGTTTGTGAATCCTTATTAATTTACCAAGTATGAAAATGATATTTACTTTAGATCTGACATTCAATGATTGATATGTATGAGATTTAGAGAATCTTGTATATGTATTTGAGGTTCTTCATTGATTGAGAATCATCCGTATTTACTAGAGATTATTAGTCAATGGTATCCTTCAACACATAATATATAAATCTCTTGGTCATTATGATAACCATACTGGTTTTAAATCCACTTAGTGGGGCATTTGATGTTTATTATCATTCATAAGGATAGGGATTATTTTAGAGTTGGCATCATACCCGCAGATGGACTAACTGCATATCCTTGTTAGAAAATGAATCAGAACCCACATAGTTCGAGTGACAAAGTATGAGGTTTATACATGATTAATGGTTCAAAGAGAGATGTCATAATTACTTTTACACTCTAAGCTCACGTGAGTCATGATCGGTATGAGAAACAAGAGGTATTAGTAAAACTTGACAATTTTTCCACAGAAGATGCAATCACAAGAAATGATGTGGGGCTTACGTATGTATGATGGCCCAAGTAAATGAGGATTAGGAATTAGTTTAGGAAAGAAGCCCAGGAAAAAGGTCCATAATGGTATATGTTCTTTATGGAGATTTAAATACTTAACTTAGGGCTTACTCCTGAGAAGGATGCCCAAATTAGAGAAGGACTAATGATTGGGTTTTATTCCTGAGAAGGAAGCCCAAGTCAAAAGAAATTAAGCCTAGGGATTACACCTGAAAAGGAGGCCCAGGTTAAGGGGACTTGAGATCTGGGGCTTACTCCTGAAAAGGATGCCCAAGTTAAGATAAATTAAGATTGGGGCTTACTCTTAAAAAGGATTCCCAGATTAGGGAACTTGGGGCTTAATCCTAAAGAGGATGCCCAGATTAGGGAACTTGGGGCTTACTCCTAAGGAGGATGCCCAGATTAGGGAACTTGGGGCTTACTCCTAAGGAGGATGCCCAGATTTTGGAACTTGGGGCTTACTTCTAAAGAGGATGCCCAGATTAAGGATCTTCTCATCTTAAAGGATGAGGTTCAATGAATGAAATCTCTAACCTTAGTGACATAAAGTTATGTATATCATGAGTTTTTGAGAGACGTTCCATAAAATTCCTTTCAGATAATGAATCCAATAAAGGAACCATGCAATAAATGGATTTGAAGAGGGTTTTGAAGTCTGTCCTTAAAGAGGAAAGGTGGATTTGAGGAAATGAAGTGAATTGGAAGGAGGCGCACAAGTATTGGTCTGGCGTGCAAGTCCTAGTCGCACAAGTATACTTGCACGACATGAGTTCGCTTGGGCGACGAAGAACCTATGAAGTGATACTTGGTTGACTTTGAATTAGAGCCCTTAGTATCATCCCTAGAGGCTTTCATATGGGTAGAACGCAAGTTTCCTTGAGAGGGAAAGGCGGCGTGCAAGTATCATCACTTCCTTTAAGGGTTGGACACTTAGACGTGTAAGTATTGATGAATTATAATACTTAGGCCTTATTCTTCCTCTTTAGAGATTCCATTTTAGGTAAATAATTACCTTATAAGTGTTCGAAAGACTTCATACGGAGACTTGGGCGACCAGAGCTTAAATCTGAGTTTTGGATTTTTTTCGTCCTAGAAATGGGGGGCCCACAAGGGGTATTTATATGCCATTGAGGACCTTGGGAGAAAAAATAATAGGGCGCGCAAGTGACTTGCGTGACCCATATGTGGAGCGCATGTGTACTTGCGCGACCATAATGGAACTTGCGTGACCCATGATTAAAGAGTTCCTTGTTCATGCCTTTGTCAATTTTTGACGTTTCTTCAAAGGATGAATCTCTTTGTGCTTAAGGTATTCCCATTTTTCATTAGTTAGACTCTGTGATGGAAAGAAGAATCAACAAACATGGAATGGAAGAAAATTATTATCAACCAAAGAGGAAATAAAGTTTTTTTCTAAAAAATAATTTCTCGGTCCTTTTAGGTATCGAGGAGAGAGAAATGGTACTATTACTTGAAAATTACATGAATAACCAGAGGAGAAGAAAATTAAATGGATTTATCAGAACTTAAATAAAATTTAGTTAAACCAATACATTTTTCACATTGGTTATCTATAATTAACATTATAAATTAATTTTCACATCAGTTATTCTATAACTGACAAGGAAAATAGAACAATTTTTTTTATTGTCGTATATTTAATAACTGATGTGGAAATATATTTTTTATATTGGTTATTAAATAAAAGATGTGAAAAAAGAAATTAAAATTTTAATCAAACATCAAAATGATTCATTTTGGTTTCATTCTTTCACATGCCAGCCATCAGTTTTCTCTCACATAGTGAACCATAACCCTTAATTATTCTATATAGTGTCCTCAAACCTCTTATTTATTTTACATGATCACCTTAAATATCATTCAATTGTAATACACCACCATCATCCACCTACACTTTCCATAATTCTCTACTCTCTCTCTACTTCGTCCCATTAGTGTCTCCTTTTGAATCACCCCTTCTAATATCAATTTACCATTTGTGTTTATTGTTATGAATTTCTCTACATCCAAATTATTTTAATTTTTATTTACAATTCCAATTTTCTATTTCTTTCTCATTCTATTTTTTTTATTTTTATTTACAATTCTTATTATTCAAACATTTAAGGTATTTTTTAATTTATGAATGGTTGTGGTTAGATTAAGGATTGATTAAATTATTTTTGATGAATTGGTGTTATTAATAATATTAGTTTATTAATTAATGTGTGTCTCATGTATGATTTTTTCTACAGTTTAAATGGTTGGTTTATATTTATAGTGTATTATAGAGTTTGAATACATATTATTGATAATGTATATTTAGATAACCATGATTATTAAACAATACTTTGTAATTTTTTATGAAATTATGATAATTAAATATGTTCAAAATTATATATTTTTTTAAAAGATGTTATCTTTCAATTATTAATGAAATATTTTATTGTTCTTTTTTAGTTTTATTTACAAAAGTAATTTTGAATTTAAATTTAAAATTATAGTAACTTATTTTCAATTCTTTATATTTTTTATAGATAATAATGAGTCGAAATTGGATTATTTTTCTTTGAATAGGAGATGAAGGTGAGGAAGGTGTTGATGTGTTTTTGGAATTTTCTAAAACAAATGTTCCAAAAGACAACCTATTTTCCATCCATGCTTGAAATGTATAAATAAGAATAAGTTAAAAGGTATAGAAATCAATTATAATTTAATTTGTCATGGTTTAAATCTAATTTATAGCCCTTGGATTTAGCATGGTGAAACTGGGTATAATTGAACATCTATTGATGATGGTGATTTTCAAGGTGATAAGTACAATCAAATTGAAGTAATGATTCATGATATTAATTAGATATAATTGGGAAAGAACTGATAATTGAGCGTCTATATGGTGATGCAGAAAACCATTGTATCCAAGTTGTATAAAATTTAGGATTTTATTAATAGTGTTAAGATTGATTAACATGAAGTTAAAAAATGAATGCAGTGACAAGAATTTTATAGATTTGATATAGTTTTAGAAATACATACTTCAAAAGAAAATGATATTCCATATTCACATTATAATGTGATGAAAATATCATACTCAATGGTTTTGGGGTACAAGAAGATACATGTCTACGTGGATGGTTGTTTTCTATATAGGAAGGAATACGAATGTCTTTTAGAGTTTCTTAAATGTTGGACATCATTTTATAAGTTGAAATAAAAATCACAGGGCAATTTAGAAGTTGTAGAAACTCCTACCAAGGAAATTTGGTATCTTCTAATAATTACTCATTTGAAACATTTGTGTGAAAATTCATATTTTGGAAAAAGGTTAACATATCATGTAGATGAGTGGATATGTGATGGAAAATTATGTTATCTAACTAATTTTCAACAATAAAATAAAATCGATCAATATTTTTCTATATTCAAAAATATAGTTAGAAATCTCATACTTGGATTGTGAATAGATGGAATAAATCCATATAAAAGTATTATTAGAAAACATAGTTCATGGCCTGTTTTATTGGTAATTTACAACATATCTTCTGAATTTTGTATGAAGTAGAAAAATATCTTGTAATGTTTAATGATTTTTGTACCAAAATATTCTTTAAATGATATTTATGTTTTCATGTCACCGTTAATTGAAGATTTGAAAATTGTATGGGAGGAAAGTATTAGAGTGTATTATTTTTATAAAATCGAGCATTTTCAACTATATGAATTGATTTTTTTCACTATAAGTGACTTTCTATAATATAATTATTTTCTAGATATAGCGTTAAGTGGAATAAATCTTGTCTAATTTTTGAACAACTAACTCTATATTATCAACTGAAAGATGAGAGAAAAATAGTATACATGGGTCATCAGCTATTTGTTCCTAAAGATGACACTTATTGAAGACTAAAAAAGGTATTTAATGGCACAAAATAATTTTATATTACTCCAAAACATTTTTCTACTTATCAGTATTTTGTGAGTGTAAAAGCATTGATTTCACATTTGGAAAGACAAAAATATGGTAATGATTGAAATATTTGGAAGAAATGATCAATATTTTTTGAGATTCCATATTAGAGATATCATCTGGTCAAACATAAAATTTATGTAATCCATATGGAGAACAATTTTTGTGAAAAAACTTTATTGGAGAATTATTATATATTAAAGGAAAGACTACATTTTTATTGAATTCAAGATTGGGATTACTCTCAATGTGAATACATTTGGAGTCAACTCTCACTCTTTATGGAAGATGACCATACCTTTACCTAGCTTGTCATGAATTATCCAAGAGGGATAAAATTAGTTTTTTATTGTGTCCATTGCATCAAAGTTTCATAGGTTTACTCTCAAAATGTAAATAATATTGTGTCACTAAAATATTTTAAGTTGATAGGAATGAAATCTCAATATTTTCATGTCACAATACACAGATCCTACCGGTTTCATTACATGGAATATTTCTTATTTTTGTTAGAATGACTATCATGTAGGTTTTTTGTTTTTTAATCAATTTTTAACAAATTTATTAATTTGAATTCATTGAATAATTTGAATAGTGATGCAGTTTCTATAGTTTTTCAAATTGAAATGTATTTTCCTTTATCTTTTGTTAGTATTATGGTTAATTTAATGGTTCATTTGCTGTAATGAATATTTCTTTTTGAGCCTTTATATCATTGTTGGATGTATCATTTTTAAAGTTATATAAAGATATTAAAGGGATGTGTTAAGAATCTATACTGACATAGACCCTCCATTGTTGTGAAGTATATTTCTAAAGAGGTTGTAGAGTTTTGTATGATTTATTTTTTTTGTAGTGGAGCACATCGGTTTGCCTATATCTCACCATGAATGATTCGATTATGGGGGAAAGGATATTAGTTGGGTGATAGTAAAATTTTTGAGAAGTGAAAAAATAAAGAAGTCACATTTATGTATCTTGAATAATAAAGATGATTCTCATCCATATATAACATTTCATATTAATGTGTTAAATCAAAGTTATCTAAAGAATAAAGATGTTTTGATTTTGAATGAGCATAAAAAACTATGTTAACATGGTTTAAAGAGACCATGTATGGTAGATTAGATGCATAAGAAACATTGATATGGTTATTGGGTGGACCAAGTTTAAATTTGATAACATAATCTTGGTATGGAATTAATGGCTATAAATTTTATACAAAAGATCAGGAAAACACAAACTCAGTTAAGAATAGTAGTGTTTTGGTGTTCACAGAAGAATTGAATTTTTTTACTACCAAAAAAATACAATATTCACATCAAGTATATATTTTTGAGTCAATAAATAAATATGGGAGGTTTATTATATTAAATTTTGAGTTCTAGTGTTTAACTATAAATGGGTTATCGATAAAAATGGCATCAAACATTCAGAATTCAGAATAAAACCAATTAATATTAATAGCGTGGAATAAAGAGATGATCCTTATATTAGATAAACACATTAAAAATAAATTTTCTATAATCTTGGTCCAACAAATATGCAATGGTCTATCATTTTAAAAAAAAAGTACTTTGGTGATGTCAAACTTGATGAGGATTAGACTTTATATGAGATACCATATTCAATGGAAATGTAAATAGGGAATATTGATGATCACATTGTTTACATGGTTAGTTCCAGATAGAATGATAAGGATGAAGGAATATGGGAAAATAATCCTCTAGTATTTTCCTAATATAATAGGTAATATATATTTATTTCGTGTTTACTTTTTTAAATTTCCAAAAATGTAGGATATATTTTTTTTATTTATTTTACTTAAAATACATATTATAAATAACAATTAGACAATGAAAGAGGATAATATTAATTCATTATATCATAATATTCATGTGTTCTAAAGTCCATAAACATAATTTTTAGTGCATTATAGAAATTGAACTTCATTTCTCTTCTTAAGTGCAATTCATGTTTAAAATGAAAATATGGGTCCAATCAATCATCTATTTGTGGATAAAATTATATTCATTTTATTTATTTTTATATTTTGGGATATGATTTAAATTTTTTTTGTAACATTTTCCCTTTTAGGATCGATTAATAAATCCCAAGGGAAGATGATGATTTTTGGGTATGAATGCAGAAATTTTCTAGATAAAGCATAATGGGGCTAAAGCCCATCAAACAAATGTGGGGCCAAAAATACAAGCCCAATAAGGCTAAAATTTTAAATTCGAAAGATAAAAATATGGGGATAATTTAATTAAACTATTTCTAGAACTAATTCTGAATTTTTTATAGAGATAAAAGTAGCAGAATATGACATTTAAATGGTGGGTCAGATCTGAGCACTCATAAATTCTGCCCAAACTTTCAAGAATAACATTAAAATGGAGAAACCAAATTACCTAATGTTTTAAAATATGATAGAGAAAAAATTTAATATCATATTTCTCTTCTACCACCCCATCTGATTCGACCATATTCAGTTACAAATTCACATTCCAAAAGGGGGGATGAATCTGGTCCTATTTTTGTGGTAAAGTTTGTAACATCCAATTTCATTTACTCTCATACACCTTTTGACTCTCCTAATTGATGGGAAGGGAGTTGATTACTGGGGGGCCAAACTAAGGCTTCTAATATGTCTCTATAAGGAGCTGGTAGTGAAGCTATTTTTGCATCCAAGTTTTTCTTTCAATGCAAGTCATTCTTTCAATTGTAATTTCCAGCTTTCATTTTGAAGTCACATCTTCATTTTTTCCATGTATGTTTCTCAATCATTTTAGTTTCTTAATACATTTTGTTATTCTTATTACCTTATTATTTTTTTTTTCTTCACACGTTGATACCTTTTAATCATGGTTTTAATTCCATATAGTGATTATGAATGTGATTATCCTTGAAATTGTCTATGGATTAAATTGGATAATGATATTGAGGAAACATTTCATTTAATGTGTACCTCTTGAACAAATAAACGGATAATAAAAATAAAAAAATACGTCCAATAAATCCCTAGATACCTCTTGAAAATTTTTATGTATTAAATTGGAGAATTATATTGAGGAAATATTTCATTTAATGGATACCACTTGAACAAATGAACGAAAAATCTAAATAAAAAAAATACATCCAATCAATCCCAAGATACAACCTAGGATCGACTAATCTTAATTAATTTTTTTAATTCATGTCATTTTTTATTTTTTTCTTAGTTGTTTAAATAAAATCACCATTTCTTAAAATCAATCAACACCATCATTGGCCACTTCATAGAAAAACATCCCAAAACCATATCAAATCATAGTGTCTCAAGGTTTCTTCTTTGGTTCCTATGGATTCGACCTCTACATGTAATTCAACGACTGCTTATACCTGTACAATAAATTTGGGCACAACCAAATTTTGGAGCCATTTTTGGGGACCCAAGTAAATAATATTATACTATCACCTTATCATTTCCAATTTATATTTGTGTGTGTCTTGAAAATTTCAAATCAAAATATCTATCCACTCTAATGGAATATCATCCACAATACCCCATCATAAACCCATTCTATAATAAAATTGAAAATCAATATTGGTAAGTACCTCACATAGGGAGTTTCATTGATCAAACTTGGATTGATAACACCACATTGAATGAGATGCACAATCACTTGGATGATGATTTTTTCAAGGATCAATTTCCAACCCTCTCAATAATGATTAATGAGATCAATATTAGGGACATAAATGATTTCCAAACTTCTATACAACCAAATACCCAATAAATTCTTGGACAATTGTGTGAAAAAACGGATAAAATAAATTCAGATGTTTCATCGTTGATATTAGAAATACAAAGCATTGAGACTTCTGAGAAACCCATTCCCACTCACGATGTCCTTTCCTCATCACTGATAGAGTAATATTTTATCTGAAAAACAAATCATGAATTTACAAAAATAACTATCATTTGGATATGGAATAATTTAAGAGGATCAAGGAAATGTTTTATGATATTTAGATCTGGAGGAAATTAATTTTTCGGATTCACAAGGGGAAAATTTGTCTTCATGGATGGAATATTTTGAAAATTTCTCCAATGATGATTTTTTAGATACACCAATCACTAAACCACTGAAAGAAATAAAAAAAAATTGATTCCATACCCATTATTGAAACTAATATATCTAACTTTTTGGTTGAATCTTTAGATCATATAGAACCAATTTTGCTAAGCAATTTTGAAAATGAAACTGGGTTCCATTTAAATTCCCCACCTATTTCTAAAAGTGTTAGCCAAAATGATGTTTCATTATTGGTCCACACATAATATTTAATGTCTTATTTAATAGGGGATAATAAAAAACATTTTGTCATCATTTCATCATCTCTTGAAGCTAACAAAGAAAAAATTATTCTTAATGTCTTAGGCAATACAAAAGAAGTTACCAAGTAAAACATTTCTGAAATTCATTGGATATTCACAATCATTGTTGAACATGGGATTACACATGAAAAAAATTATAAAAAATGAATCAATATAAATCATGTATAATTTGAGAAGAATAGGGTCCTAAATATTTTGAAATTTGTTATTGTATAAGTTGGGCGGTCTAAGTCGAGCTAACGAATTTAAATTTAGCGCTTTCTAGGAGTCAACCTAGCTACTACATTTTTTCTGTTTTGTTTTTTCAAGGTAACCCATTGGGATTTCCAATGTGATATAATGCCTCTTTTTTTGGAGATTTTATAGCTGAATAATTTTTTATATTTCCAAATAAATCCCAATAATTCTAAGGTTCAAACCCATCCATCAATCATCCCTTAGGAATCTACATGTGACATGAATCCAAAGTATTAAATTTCTTATTGATGGGTCATCAACTACAAACTAGGTGGTTTTATTCTATGATTTAATTTCAAATCACATCTCTCCTATTTCTTCCCATTTTTTATATCTCTCTTTTCTTCTCTTTCAAAATTGAGGGTAGTTTCATTATATGTTGGTGGGTGTGAAAATCTGGGATTTCAAAAAAACTTTTATGAAAAAAAATCAATTCAATGAAAAAAAAATCCTTATCCTTGAATATATTAATTTAAATTGTGAAACATGAAAACTTATCTTCAAATGATTTTGAATTCCCTGATTATGATTTGAATTCATGTTAAAGTTTATGAGAAATATTTTTCAAAAGTGTGGTTTTCCAATTTGATTTTTCAACGTTAACATTTTCAAAATTTTATTAAAAATCCACAATGAAATTCCATTGGTTATTGGGTGTTAATTTAGTTCTTAGGTCCCTTTAACAATATTATAGGGTTTAGGGACACATTTATTTTATTTGGAGTATAGAAAAAAATAAAAAAATGACCACATAGAGCAATATTCTATCCAAATGTGTGGTGTCCTGTACTTGGGGATCCTGACTGCATATTTTTCATTCCCATAGTTAGGATTTATATCTCTATTTTAGATTATGGAATTGACAATATGTGTGGTTTCCGAAACTTGGGGATCATGACTCCATAGTTGTCTTTCCCAGTGTTTGTCTTTTCATATCGATTATTGTTCAAATAAAAGTGAAAAAAATAATAACGCAAAAAATAAAAATATTGGATTCATATTAATTTTTAATGTTTTTATCACCTAACACTTCCATTACCCCCCCCCCCCTTGAACAAGAAAATGGGCCCCATTTATTTTGAGATACACAACACATCAATTTGGTTAATTGAGATTAGATGAAATGTGACAATGAATTTCAACAAAGGAATGGTCATGGAATTGGGATATTCTTGTGAACCTAGATTTTGAGAATTGAAGTTTATATGTTTTAGGTTTGTTTGTAATGATGTGTTTTTGTGAGCAATGTATGTTAAAATATTTTTAGAAAAGGAAATTAAATTTCATATTTTGGAGTTTTTTCTCAGGACTAGAAAAAATCATGTTGGGGGTGTGATTAGCCACTGAAAGAGGATGATATTATTTGATTATATCTTAATATTAATGTGTTCCAAAGTCCATAAACATCATTTATTGTGCATTATAGAAATTTAACTTCATTTCTCATCTTAAGTGAAATTCATGTTTAAAATAAAAATATGGGTCCAGTCAGTCATCTATTTGTGGAAAAACTTATATTCATTTTTTGAATTTTATATTTTTTGATATTATTTATCACTTTTTTTGGAACATTTTATCTTTTAGGATTGATGGATTAATCCTAAAAGAAATGGAGATTTTTGGGCATGAATGCAGAAATTGTATGGACAAAGAATAATGGGCCTAAGGCCGATCAAACAAATTTGGGGCCCACAATACAAGCCCAATTAATCTAAAATTTTATATTTATAAAGATAAAATATATGTATAATTTCAATAAACAGTTTCCAAAGCTAATTCAAAAGTTTTTATGGAGGTAAAAGTAGCTGAAGTTTACATTTAAATGCTGGTCCAGATCTGAACGCCCATAAAGTCATCCCACCATTCCGAACATAACTTCCAAAATGCTTAACCAAATGACCTAAAATTTTTAAATATGATAGAGAACAGATGGCCCATAATATATATCTTCTATGAACCCTTTGTATTCAGCCATATTTAGTTACCAATTCACATGAAAAGGGGGGAATGAATCTTGTACTATTTTGTGGTCAAGTTTGCAACATCCAATTTCATTTATTCTCACCCACCTTTTGACTCTCCTAATTGATGGGAATGGAATTTATTGTTGGGGATTAAACATAAGGCTCATAATCTGTCTATATATTGATATTGTGGTGATGTTATTTTGGAATCCACATTTTTCTTTCAATACAAGTCTTTCTTTCAATTGTAATTTCCCGCTTTCATTTTGTAATTTCATTTTCATTTTTTCCATGTAAGTTTGTCAATAATTTTAGTTTCTAAATAAAATTTATTCTTCTTATTCACTTATTATTTTTCTTTTATTCACACTTTGATACCATTTAATCAAGGTTTGAGTTTATTCACACCATCATGTGTGAATTCATCACAAAATGGTGGAGTGTTCATTTTTCAATATTTTTCTTCGTTAATTCCACTTCATAAAGTCTACTACCAGCTTCCATTGATAGAATAACATCAATAGAGAGGTCATAATTTATGTGTTGATCCTAGGGAGTTTCATGGAATGGATTTAGTATTATTTTATGTTCTTAAATTATTAATTCTATTCTTTATTTGAAAGGCTCATTTCTTTGATTTTTCTTTTTCTTTTTCTTCACTAACTTTAACGACAACACATTTTGAGTGATAATATGATCCAATTCCACAGATTGATCATGAAAGTGATACTGTAAGGGCATTTTTTATTATACTTGAAATTTTTAATGGATTAAATTGGAGAATGATTTTGAGGAATTATTTCATTTAATGGATACATCTTGAACCAATGAACGTAGAATCCAAAGAAAAACAAATATATCCAATCCAGTCCAAAAGAAAACCTAGGATAGACTCATCTAATTAATGTTTTTAATTCAAGTCATTTTATATTTTTTATATTTATTTTTTAAATCAAATCACTTTTTCTTAAAATCAATCAACACCATAGTTGGACAAATCATATCCCAACATCCCAATCCCACATCCAATCATAGTGTCTCAAAGTTTCTTCTTCGGTCTATGTGGATTCGACCCCTACATGTACTTAAATGACCTCTTACACATGTAGGGTAAATTTCGGTGCAACTAACTAATATAATAATTTTTTTTAGATTAATTTAATTTTTTTGTATTTTTTTTAATTATTCAACTTTATATGTAGTTGTTGGATTTCAATTAATTTTTACTTAAGTTTTTTTTTATATTTATCATTTTATGTTAGATAAGTATTTTCCATATTGTTTTAACATTGTTAAATACTAACAAATAAGATAAATAATATTGCTAGTATTCTATTTAACATTTTTAAACTAATCTAACAAATATGATAAAGAGAATTTTTTTAATATTTTTTTTTTGTTTGTATCATTTTAAAAAATTTATTTAAATTTTTATGTTATATTTAGATTTGATTACCTTTTTTGTTTCATTTCAACTCTAATTAATGTTGTTATCATTTTAGTTAACAACTTCATCAAATATGAATAAAAATGTGTTTATTTTAGTTTACTTTCTCTTGGATAATTTTTCATTTTTATTTAATTTTACATGTAATAGTTGTATTTTTATATTTGTGTACTAATTGTTTGTTACTTTTGATTTGATAATTTTAATTTTGGGATAATTTTATATAAAAAATTAGTGTCACATCATGCTTCTGGGAAGTACTGTACAAATACTTCTACTGAGGTTCCTCCTCATCATTCTGCACAGGAGCCATTTACTTCAATAGTGGTAGAGAATAATTCTAGTTTTAGTAAATAGGAAGCATGTGTTTACCAAAATTATTAGTTTCTCATAATTGGGACTAGAGGATACTAGTTTATTTTGATGATAATGATGTTTATAGGGGTCCAATTTCAAAAAAGTTTAATAATTTTGTGGTAGTTCAAGTGTAGCACCCTAAGATTTTACAGTATGTCTATTTTTAAATAAATTTAATTTCATCGATAGCTTGTGGTGTACACAACCTCAAGGTTCTAAAATAATTATTTTTTCTATAATGTATACAACATGTAACATCCAGCTTAAACGAACCATGATACACTATTAAAATATTATTATTTTGACACGACTGTTATAACCTAGTCATTAAATTGGTGGGTATGAATATGATTGACCATATTATGAAATATATATAAAGGTATTAAAAAATAAAAAATTATTTTTTAATTCATAGGAAATAAACACTCAAATTTTAGTAAAGTTGTTTTATACGTTGTCTTTAGAAAAAAATTATGAGGATATAATATAATTATTATTTTTTTCTAATTTTACAAAAAAAATTATAAAATGAACTTTCTTTTTGAAATTATTCTATAAAAAATTTATTAGCGTGAATGTTTCGTATTTTTTAATAAAAATATTTATTTTCTCGTAAATATTGTAATATACAACTTTTTATTGAAAACCGTGTTTTTATTCCAAGAATATTAAAATTATCATTTTGTTTTAAAATAGATTAAAAGAAAAATTATTTATATTACATTATTAATAATCTAATTAATTAAATTTGAATCACTTTTATGGTTGAATTTGGTATAAAAAAATTTATACTTAATGGAATTAAATAGTTCCATTTTATTTTTGTTGAATATGAATTGTAACTTTAGTACTTTTTATTACTATAATAAAAGGTAAATCGAGTAATTAATGGTTAAAAATAATATGAAAAGGACTATAAAATAACACTAACACTTAAATTAATTTTATTTTATGAGTAAATTTCAGCCATAATCGTCCAATATTTTTTTATATATCCTTTTTTCCATTTGTATGAGATTATGACTTTATAATATTTTATGTAACGAAAAGTGAAAAATGTCACTCTTTTTGTTAATAATTATAGATTTTTTTATATAGGTATATCCAGAGTATATGTTTATTTATAAATAATATTTTGAAATATAAATGATTTAAATTCATCATTATAATTTATTTTTTATTTTCTTTTAAATAAATTATTACCTTAATTGCTTACACAACACTCATAGAGTAATTATTTAATTAATGGAAAAATAAAATTAATGTGATTGAAATTATTTAAATTAAAATAATTTTAAATAATTAATGTTACCCATGAATTTTAAACATAAAAATGGAATATTAGATAGGTCTTTATGCATTATATCTGATTTAATGTTTTGTATTTATTTAATTTATGTCAAACTAAATGAATAGTTCTAAAATTGAAATTATTAATATTTTATGAAAATGATATATTACTAAATGATTTGAAATTAATAAAAATATTAGATTTATTCAAATTAATTTGATATGGTTGATAAAATTTCTATGATATATTTATAGAATTTTTTTTTCATTTTATAGTAACATTATTAACCCTTAATGTGTAGGAAATTATAATAGCAATGTATTTGTCAAAATGGTTAACTTGAAGTTAAAACTAAAAGATAAGGATGAAAAAATATTCAAAACATGAAAAAAAAATTATGAAATTAATTAAAATTATATCTACATAAGATTATAATTATTTCAATTTTTATCCATTTGTACATGATAAATATATTATAGGAATTTAATTTTTTTATGAAATTCCTAAGTAACACTCTCCCCAGTTATAAAAGTAAGCCTCCACCATTACTTCTTTACACCAATTATAACCGTATATCTCAGCATAACCATAAAAATTAATCTTATAATCATCTTTATCCAAGTAATTTAGGTTCTTTTCCGTCCAAAATAGCAACCTTGGTTCCCTTAAGAAGATATTTTAAGGGAGTTCATCAAAGAAGAGGTAATCATCTTTACCAACTCTTTAAAGTTTATTTTTTCTTATACATCCCCTTAATATGTTTTAACCATGATAAAAAATAACTATATTATAATAAATATAATTATTTTTTATTATTATTATGTTAAAAATATATTCTATCTCTTTTCCACCCTCTGAAATGCGAAAACATTTCTTGTGTATACGTATGACTTACCAACTCCACATAGCGGTGTAATTTTTTTTCATTACCACTTTACATGGATGGTTATAAAGATGGAAATAATGAGTATATATTATAATTATGAAATAATTATACTTATTTTATGATAATATCATATCTACCTTCTTACCTTACAATTCATTGGGAAATGATAACATCGCTTAGGCGTACATGTGGACTACTAGCTTCACGAAGCGATGTGATTTGTTTTTCAATTATCTTTTACTTGGATTTTAATAAGTAAATTTTTAAGGAATATATATGATATATATTATATAATAATGATTCTATAAAGGTTACATACTATTTACTTATCTTTGGTTCCATACATTGAAAAGTGAAAATGACGTTCATACATACGTACCGTCTGCCATCTCTAAGAATGGTGTAATTCATTTTCAATATCTATTTTTATGGATTAGGATAAATAATTATATAATGAATATATTTCATATTTATATCATTATTAAAATTCTTTATATGATGTAACATTGATCAAATTACAAGTACAAAAACTATCGAACCCAATCATACATGAAAAATGAAGCAGTTACCACCCGAAATAATGATTTTAATAATGAATTGATAATAAAAAAGGTGATAAAAATATTATAAGTAAACAATATATGGTATGATATATCTTATTATGGTTCTATAATATATTCATAATAAATATATAATTATTATACCGGAGGTTCTAAAACGTAAAAAGGAAATTGTACCTGAGGTAACGATTTCCCATCTCACTTTTACTTATGTGGGAATTATGCTATAGTCACCACTTATTTCTTTTGTGTGCTGTATATAATTTATATATAATATTTTATATAATCAATAAATTTATCTTAATAGTATTTAAAGTTCCATTTTAATTCAATTATTTCATGGGGATTATGATTCAAATTTTTTAAAGTGGTAAGAGTTTATTTCACAATCTCATCATTATTTGGGATTGTTTATTTTTAACTATTAGCTGAGGAATAATTATCAACCATATAATTTTTTTCCTAAAATTTTATTAAAACTCTTTTTACTATTCTTAAATTATTTTTTAATTCCATTTTTACCCATGTTTGAATTTTTATAATTTTTTAAAAGGAATCTTCCTGTCATTTTCCAAACAAGGTGCTTTTTTTACTTTTCTTACAAAAGTTTGAAAGGGGTATTTTTTTAACATACATGGCAATAGAAATTTACATTTTCATAAATATTTAGTGATTTAAATATTCATTTACAAGTATAAAAATTTCTTTACAAATAAAATTATTTCTTTATTATGTGTGGTGTTTTTACATTCTAAAAAGTGATTTTCAAATTAGAAAGGGTATTTTTCTCAAGAAATTTTCCTATAAATTTTTTAAAGTATTCTCATTTATGTAAATAAATTTATTGAATATTATGTTTGGTATAATAAATAATTTTACCATCCTTCATGTTTATTTGTATGGTTTAACATCATTTTTATTGTGGGAAAGTATTGAAATTCCGTATGATTGTTCTTCCAACATTAAAATTTATTGATTTTTAAGGAATGTTGATTCAATTATATTGTTTCTTCATATGAAGGATGCATTGGATTTAGTAAGTGATTGGTGGGTACCTCTATATAAACTCTATTCATTTTCATGTCTCATGAAACAAATTATATTTGGTTTTGGTTTAGGCCTTACCCATATTTTCAAATGTCTTGGCCAAGGACTCGACTTTATGTTTCAAATGTTCCATATTATCCATTCCATCATTATGGATTCAGTTATTAATTTCCTTATTATTATTTTATTTACTATCCATGGATGAGTTTCTATCTCTTTTGATTATTTATATGTAATTACTAAATTGTTATTTATTATTTCTATAGTATTCATTCCTTATTAAATTCTCTTATATGCATAAACTTACTGAGAATCTAAGATCAAACCTTTATTAGGTTTTATTTCCCCAGGATGCTAGGAAATATTTTAGTATTGATATTTATGGATATGATAAAGTTTATAAGGGTGTTCTATAATAAAATACTATGTTATATTTTATGTTTTCAAATTTAATTTGTAATTCTCGTATGTTTCTAGTTTTTCGATACTACTAAGCTATTTGGTCCTTTGGGATGTGACTTCTTGTGTCTTATGCCAAAATAAAAAAGTAACGAACCAATTTTGGGATACTATAATTGGGGTCTTTATGGTTGGTATCATATCAAGTTTATTAGAAACCATTGGGAACTAGATTTAGGAAAATATTGATTAGGGAAATGTAACCCCATAACATACTTTGAGAATATTCACAAAGAAACCAATATTATGATTTTTATATTATTTATACATATATGTTCAATTTTATATTAACTATATCAATAGTTTTGAAATTAAACATTAATTTTCACAATGTTATGGTCTAATTTATTACATGTCATTTTCTTAGAAATGGTGCTTTTTAGGAGGAATGGAGACCATATCAATGCATGTAATACATGTAGGCATTTTCCTTCTAGGAATGATAATAAATCTAAATATGGAGCTAAATATGGATTCTAACAAATTATAACTATATTGGGGAAGATATCTATGGTTATGAGCAATATCCTTACTTGTATAGATAAACCTTCTGATCCACAATGTTGTGTAACAATGTCAGACCACTTCATTAATTAGAAATCTCAATCATTCAATGATACTTAAAATCAATTTGTAGACAAGGAATAGATAAGTTCCTTAAAGAAGATATTTCTCACTTTGGGAAGTAATGAAAGGGAGAAGGTTTTCTTGTATGTTTATCATCTCCCTTAAGATGCAGATAAATGTTTTTCATTGATTCAAAAAACTAAGGATGAGGAAAAAATAATTATCCTAGAATGGAAGGATTTTAAGGAACTCTTATTGGAAAAATATTTTCCTCATGAACAATGAGTAGGAATGAAGAGAAAATTATTCATTATGAGACAAAAGGAAGAGGAAAATGTTTCTATGCATAAATACAACATTACAAGGTTATAAAGGAATACTTTGGACAACATATGTAATATAAAGAGCAATATTGACCATTTCTTTGATGGGATAAATCCATTCCTTCAAAGGGAACTAGTCTCCCAAACGTTCTCATCATTTGAGGACATTGTATCATGATATATCAAGATAGATAAATAATTCTATAGTTATTATGAATCCAAAGACAACCAAGAGAATAAGATGCTAGTGGAGAAAAAAATGGATAAAGGAAAGAATATAAAGGTAAATTTTCCAACATGAAATACTTTTGGAAGGAAAAACTCTAGTGCATGCTTAAAAGAAAAATGAGTTTGTTTCAAGTGTGGAGAAAAGGCTCACCAAGCTCATGATTGAAAGGAAAATAAAAAAGGTACCATTTTTCAATGCTTCAATCGTGAGGATATGGGTCAAGATAAAAAAAATTGTCCCCGGTGTCAAGGGAATTCCCCCCAAAAAAGGACAACAGATAAAGGTCAAGATTTTATGATCACAACATTTGAGTTTGAAGTTATTAATGATGTGGTGGTGGGAATTTTAATCATATACTCAAACTTAGATAATGATTTATTTTATTCTATAACTTCATATTCTTTAATATCTTCCATGTTTTCTAAGAAAATTAGATATTTCCCTAGAACCTTAAGAAATGAGTTACCAGTCAAGACTACTAAATGAAGTCTCACCATGACATGGATGTATCATTCAATTCCTATTATGACACACAAACATGTTCTATCTCCCAAATTTATAATCTTACCAATGGTTAATTTTTATATAATACATGGTACAGAATGGATTTTGAAATATGATGAAAAAAATTATTATCAAGAGAAGGAAATTTTGATTCATGATGAAGATGTGGAATTTATTAACTTTAGAGGGGAAATATAATTATTCTATTCATTTTTATATCCACCACCAACATATATTCTAAATTAAATTCATGGGGAAGATGAGAAAATAAAACCTATAGATGGAAATAGTAATACTAAAATTGAAGATGTACTAATTGTGTAAAAATACAATGATGTATTTACTAAAGAATTTCCTAGACATATACCGGAGCATGACTTTGAGTTTTACATTGATTTAATTTATAATGCAAGACCTATTTGAAAGACTCTATATTGAATGTCCACTATGGAATTAGTGTAATTTAAGAAACAAATAAAGGATTTGTGTAATATGGGATTTACACACACTATTGTTCCACCTTAGGGATTCATAGTTCTTTTCTTTAATAATAAATATAGATCTATGAGTATGTGAATAGATTATAGGAAAATCACTAATGTTACGATAATGAACAAGTATCCTCTACCCCACATTGATGACTTATTCGATCAAATTATTGAAGCTCATTATTCTTTAAAGATTGATATTTGATATGGGTATTATAAATTGTGAGTAAAAAGGGGGATATTTAGAAGATATCATTTATAATGAGGTATAGACAGTACAAGCTTTCAGTAATAGAATTTGTATTAACTAATACACCCTCTATTTTATGGACCTAATGAACAGAGTATTCAAGGAGTATCATGGTGATTTTTTTGGTATTTATTAATGATATCTTAGTGTAATCTAAGATCTACGAATACCATAAAATCACTTGTGAGCTATTCTTGATACTCTTAGAAGAAAAGAGTTACATGGGAAATTTATAATGTGTAAATTTTAGATTCAGAATTTCTTTTTCCATATTGTCTCTAAGGATGTAATATCAATTAATCCTTTAAAGATAAAGCCGGTCTAATAATATTTTACACCAATGAACATTACTAAGGTATGTAGTTTCATTGCTTTAGCAAGTTACTGTTAGAAAATTGTTCAAAAAAATTTTCAATTGGATAAACTGTTAACCAAGTTTACTCGTAAAGGGGTTGAGTTCATTTGTACAAATAAACGTGAAGAATGCTTTGAAGAATTGAAGAGGAGATTATTGAATGAGCAGATCTTGACTCTACCATCAAGAAATAGTGGATTTTTGATATATAGTTTGCATCGAATAAGGGAATTGGTTTTTCCCACTTATATAAAGATAATGATATTTCATATGCATCAAGATAGTTAAAGAACCATGAACACAACAATCCCACCCATGATATTGAGTTAGCAACTATAACATTTTCATTGAATATACAGAGACACTATCTATATGGTGAGATATGTTATATATAAACAGATCATGAAATTCTAAAATATATCTTCTCATGGAAATATCTCAACATTATACAAAGGTGATGGATAGATCTACTCAGGTATTATGATTGCTTAGTACACTACCACTCAAGGAAGGAAAATAAGGTAGAAGATGCATTGAACAGGAAATATAATGGACTTATTTCCACAATAAGGATTGATAAGGATCTTATGTTCATGGATTTAGTAAAGATACATATGGGAATTATTAATCAAGAGGAAACATCACTCCTTTTTCAAATGATTTCCAAACCATCTTTATTGGAAAAGATAAAAAGTTCTCAATCTAAGGATGAAAATCTTCAAAATAAAATTATATTCATAAATAATAGAAAATTGGAATAAATCATATATAAATAAGGTGTTCTGAAATTTTTAAAGAGACTTTGTGTTCCATATATACCTATACTAAAAAGGGAATTATTTGATGATGCTCATAGCTCAAATTTCTCTATACACCCTAGTAGCACCAATATATATATATATATATATTGAACGAACATTTCTTTTGGTGTAATATGAAGTGGTGAATTATTAATTATGCATCAAGATGATTTATTTTTAAATAGGTAATGACTTAAATACATGATCTTAGAGGAGTCATGAAACCTCTGCATATTCCTATATGTAAATGGGATTCAATTACTATGGGATTTGTTACCAGATTACAAATGAATCCTAGAAATAATGATGTATTATGGGTTATTTTTTATCAACAATAGAGACCATATTTTTTACTTGTATGACTTTGAAAAATATCTAAAAATAATTTTAGATCTAGGTATTGAGACAACACGTGATTACGAGTCCTCGTGTGTTTATATTGTTTTTATTAAAATATTAAATATATTTTATATTTTTTGATAATAGTATTTCAATAAAAATAGTAAAACTCTTATACGGATTCTCAAATAAAAAAATTGAGATTATAGTTGACTCTATAATATGAGTATTACCCCAGGCATGACCTATAGTTGGTCAGTGTGGGGCGTTCAGATATAACGATCGTTGGTAGGTGTGTTTTAATTAAATTAATTGATTAATTTAGTTTTTTAATTTAAATGACATAATCTGGAAACCTATATAAATATTATTCTATAGAGAATTTCTTGGGTTATCCACATAACCCTAGGACATTGAGAGGATATTTATACCATCTCTTCATTAGTATATTAAGATCGATCGATGAGAAGCTTGTAGATCCAGGTGAGTCAAGACACAACGAACACAATAGATCTCCCTCCTTAATTATTGAATGCATTCTTCATCAAAAAATGATCCAATCTCAATTTAGGACTTTTAATATGTGGATTTATGCAATTATGATTAAATTATTGAGCATGATATTTCGTAATTATTTGATCTATGTCAATTTGGAATCTTTGCATGCACCCTTGTCAAATTAAATTTTTTATTTATTTTTTTATTCCTGATATGCCATGTTTCTCACCCAATATTATCAAATTTGAATTCATTGGTCTAGAATACTTGTCCAATGATTATTGCGCATTTTTTATTGTGCCTTTCTCCCAATAGTTCTTCACATTATTTTACGGGGCCACGATTCAACATTTATGGGTGGGATCGAGCATGATCGGACCTCTGAATATGTGGAAGATTCATGTGGGATGAATGGATTGGAAATCAGAGGATGTATTGGGATAATTTGATAGATTTTGGTGATTTCTTCTTGGATCTAGGATCCAAATAGGAGTTGCAATAATTTGGGAGGCATGTACATGCGTGTACAGGCTTCCCACCATATGTCTAGAAATGAAAAATGGATCTTTCCCCCTTCAATTTAGGGAAAACATTCTGTAGATTTTGGTAGTGGATATTTTGAATCAAGATTCCTCATAGAATGTATGACTTTATATGAAAACATACACTACACATAGTGAAGGTTGATGAATACATGTCATGTAGAACCCCTATAGATGAAGAGATAGGGTTTTGGAAATGTTAAGGATCACCCACCATGTGGCTAGGCCATATTCCATGTAACCCTCTTCTGGTAGATAGGGTGTGTGATAGAAGCACACGGGTAGGGCCCCAGGTGGTAAGAAATTTCGTGTATCAGAATACACAAACATGACCAAGGAACGCATACACTACCAAGGAACACAAACATGGATAGGATCCTGGGAAGGACCATGGGTGGTCGAGGAATTCCATGTAGTTATCATACACGTCATGTAGGGATACATGGCTAGTGATATATGTACTTGAAAAGGATATGATCAGGAAGTGGAGTGAGACCACACACCATATGGGTCCCCTTACACATCGTGTACCCTCCTTTCTGAGTAAAATTATACCTCTTGTATCTCCTTCATTTGGACTTATATTTGTTCCCGTGAATAGCCTGTTCTGAGTTCTTTTCACATAGAATTCCATGATTTCCCTTATGGTGTATTTTGAGATATGATGCGAGAGGTTCTGAGTGTGATGCTTATTTAGGAGGCACACAAAGGTGGTAGTGATCAGGTAAGATAATTAGAGTGTAACCTTCCTATTGGGATAGGTCATGAGTCCTCTATCTATCTATCTTTAGAGAGGTGCCCTCCTATTTTTATAAGGAATGGTTCCTCCATCTATCATTATTTATATTAGAATCCTTATGTTGGGATAGGGCATGGGTCCTCTATTTATCCATCTTTAAAGTGGAACCCTCCTGTGGAATCAGGGCATGGGTTATATACCACTAGAGTAGAACCATCCTACTGAGTCAGGGAATGGGTCCTCTACCACTAGAGTGGAACCCTCTTATGAAGTCAAGTAATGGGTCCTCTACCCATAGACTGGATCCATCCTACCGCATATGGTCATGGTTCGTCTATCTATCTACTTAATGTAACCCTCCTCTTATAATAGGTCATGTGTCCCTAATCTAATTAGTGGAACCCTTCTAACATAACATAGAATGGGTCCTCGATCTAAAGAGTGGAACCCTCTTGTTGTACTAGGGTATGGGTCCTATAAATAGATATTGTGGCCCCCTAATAATTTTTAATAGTGGATAGGTGTGGCTTGGGATGGATGCTTTTTTAGATAGATGCGTGTGATTATGGACATCGTTGATGGACCTTTTGAACTAATGGTAGACTCTTTTTCTAGGCTATGCACTGGATATCCCCTTTCTCTCTCATTTGGGTTTTTTTATGAGAGGATACATATTTGTGTGTGTGTGTGTGTCAATTTCATTAGATTTTGTTACTCTATTTTTATGGGTTGAGCTATCTATTCTTATCATGTCTCTTACTGCTCCCCCATCAACTTTTGGGGCATCCAAATGAGTATGTATATACTAACCCCTACATGGGATTTTCCCACACATGTCATGTATTATATAGATGACTGACAAGTTGATGATGATTATAGAGGAGCATAGGGATACCCTAGTGTATTTGACGATGTACAATAATCAGAGTGTGGAGATTTATAAATGGGATCTCTCATTATTTACATTTCTAGTTTCTTCAGTCTTGGACATCTTTATTGTTGGGGGTATTTTCCCAACTTTTCTTTTTCATATTACGTTGTTTTACTATTTTAATCCCAAGAGGTTTTACATGCATGGATCATATCTAGATTTTGTATCTTTTATTTCTATTCCTCTAATTTTATACATTGATATGGTTTTGTGTGTGTGTGTAGGTAAATTAGGAAAAGGCCTATAATATTAGTTATGGATTTTCATTCTTGTCTCCATCCCCTGGCCTATACAGGCAGGCTTGGGGTAGTTACCGATCGATCCCTATTGGTTTAGGTCCAGATAGATTGGTACCAAAGTAGTTCATTAATTTGGATTATTTTTAGATTTGTACACTTATAAGGATTTGGTTTGGAATTTTTGAAATAGTTCCAAAGTCTCTCGAGTGTAGCTTTCATGCTAGGGAACCCTATGTTGGTGTGGAAGTCGATGTATCCATTCACTAGGACTCTAAAAACCTTCTTATAAACTTGGAATACTAAGACATTGGTCGTAAGGATCAATAGTACATGCATCATATTGTATTGAGTCTTTAACTATCCTTATTTAATCATCTCCCTATATATATAGGTTTATCTGAATGTGGTGTGTCTTGATTAAATATTTAAGATTCCTCCATGAAGACAACAAACCGGTTACCAATTATGGATAGTGATGATTATCTAAAGAGTGATGAGGCCTCATTTCATGGTTCATATCTTCATATTAATCCTCTAGGTGGATAGGTAGACACACCCCCACATTTTGATTAGTATATATTACCATCATAGTAGGATAAGGATGCATGAAATCTTATTGAACTCTGCGAGTTCCATCACTAGAGACCACTAAGGTTCCATGGTGAGATGGATCCTTAGGTAGAGGAGGATTGGTAAGAGTCAATGATACGAGTTTTTATGCTTATCTAGACACTAAAGGACCATATGGTTTCACAAAAATCTAGTATTTTCCATGGATAAGAAAAGTTATAGTGGTGTTTAGTCATGAAAATTCATGATGAGTCAACACTCACATTGACAAACTTCTAGATATTATTTCAAGAGGAGTATTACACCCCCCCCCCCCTTATTGAGATCAGTTCAGATACAGGAGATTCTAGACCTAAAAAGGGGAGGGATCATAGTTGTTGAGTATTCTATGAGGTTTCAGACCTTACGTCCCATGACAGGATCCAATATGGCTACTTCCTAGCTTAGAAGTTTTAGAAGGGTCTATGAAAAGACATCCATGCTAGTGTGGTACCCCTATACATTCCCACTTATATCAGAGTGTTGGAGAAGGCAATTATGATAAAGAATATCTTATCAGAGGGATGTCATGAAGCAAGATGTTTACTGGATTAGGACACTCAAGAGGGGTGTGAATTGTGTTCTTATAAAAATTTCTGTTAAGATGTTTATTTAAAACAATTTCCCCAATTTAAGATAAAACTGGCCGGTTAATGATGGTAATAAAATTATAATAGTTTGAATGTTCGAATAGCTTCTCAATAGATATATTAATTATTAGTAATATCAATATGGTATATTGATACCACTTTTGAAAATATTCTAATAGGTAAAAACAATAACAACTACTAACCAAGACTAACTATCAAAGTAAAATTTAGATTTATGAATTAAAACAAAGAAAGACTAAATAGAATCACACAAAAGATAAAAAACAAGTGGTTTAGTCTCAAGCTGAGATCTAATCCACTCGACTTGGTGATCACCTACCACCAAGAAATATATAGATCTTTGATCCACACCCCGGATCGGGGTTAACAATAGTACACAAGACTATCTAGGTTAAAAGACATCTTCCATTGTCCATCATGGGAAAACAAACAACCACTTCACATAGGATCTCTTCCACAGTTATATGTGGGTAAAAAAGTGTAAAAATATATTTGAGTGAGGATATTTTGTATAGCATCATGCCTTTTTATCACATAAACTTTCATTACATTTTACAAAACCGAGGATCTTTAAGGTTTAGTGTCTTGGAAACCAGGAACTTATAACATGAAAAAATAAAACATTCTTCTTAAACACTTGAAAGGCTTCTCCTCATGTTCATCCTAGATTCATTACTGCATCTCATAACCTGGGAATATACATCAAAAGAAAGGGTGAGCAGAAGGCCCAGTAAGGAAAACAAGAGAAACATTTTACATGTGAACTTGAGATACTTCAATAAGGTCATGAAAAGAACTTTAAGGCATGAGAAAGAAATCATGAGATATATCATAATAAAAATAACATTTTTCATAACTTGAAGATTTGGCTGCAACATTTAATATAGACAATCATGAACATATCACCAAGGTCCATCCCCAAGGTGTCATTTGAAAATTACCAAGGTTATTCACCAAGGTATCGTGAAAATTGTAATCTCTAGTGGTTACATCATTACCCAATGCATTGGAGCGCTATCAGGGCGCACCCTTAAATTTTCCTTTATTATCATGTGAGCCACATATATCATCATCAAAAATTTCATAAATAACCCATATAGCATAAAATAAATGGTTTTCATTTCATAATCATAACGTTTTAAAAACTGCTTTAAAGACATGATCTTTACGTCACTTTAAACCCACGGAAAGGGAAAGAGGGTTTCATGTATGTAATTCCCAGAATTTAAAATAGAACATTTTGATATATATGTGAATACCCCTGTAGAAATAATATCTTTGATTATTCACTTTATAACATAAAATAATTTTTAGAAAAGAGAGAGAGGCATTTTGAGAGGAAAATTCTGCAGCATAATGGCTATGTTACAAGGTTTTAGAAAACATTGAGAAGAGAGGGGACATGGGTCAAACATTCATAAATGACCCATCAAATAGTAGAGGGAAAAAATATAAGGGATTTAAGAACATGGTAATGAAATTTTAAAATATACCATATGAAATGAAGAACATGAAAGGAAGAAAAAAAAGATTTCTCTTGTGAGAATTCGGCAGCCTAACGGCGTCACTTAAGCTTCAACAAAATTGAATTGACAAGGTCAAATAGGGTCTCTCATCATATGAACATAAGAGTCTAGTATGATAGATATAGAAATCATACCCCAACATAATAGAAAGGAACTTGAAAGAATTGACATGAAAGTAGAACTTCAAAACGAGAATGGTGAAGAACCACTTAAAAATTCGGCAGCCTAACGGCGCCACTTAAACTTCAACAAAATTGAATTGACAAGGTCAAATAGGGTCTCTCATCATATTAACATAAGATTCAAGTATGATAGATATAGATATCATACCCCAACATAATAGAAAGGAACTTGAAAGAATTGACATGAAAGTAGAACTTCAAAATGAGAATGGTGAAGAACCACTTAAAAATTCAGCAGCCTAACGGCGCCACTTAAAACTTCAAACTACTGAATTGAAGAGATCAAATGGGGTCTCTCATCATATGATAATAAAATATCAGTATGATAAATTTAGAGATCATACCCCAACATAATAAAAAGGAACTTGAAATACTTTACATGAAAATAGATCTTGAAAAATGAAAAGGGAGAAAGAATCTGTTACAAAAATTTCGGCAGCCTAACGGCGCCACTTAAAACATCACAAAATGAAATAATGAGAGTAAGAGGGGATATATCATTATATTAACATGAAAAGGGCAGTATTAGGAGTATAAAATAACATCCTTCAACATAAGAACATGGAGCATAAAAGGAATGACATCAAAGAGATTACTTGAAATGAAAGAGAGAGGTCGGATCCCTTACCTTAAAACGTAACTCTTAAAACTCAAAGGTGGGGACCTTGAGGGCTTGGGGGACCTTGGGAGGACTCCTTGGGAGGTAAGGAGACCATAACTTCATTGAGGATGGTTTTTGAGTCGAAAAGATGAGAGGAGGGCTTGGTATTTATAGGGAAAGTGGGGGGACAAAGCATTAATGGCCAAGGGACACCTCAAAAGTGGTTTTCTCAAAAGCATGGGCCCTCCCATGGTAGTTCCCATAAAGTTAGGCCACATGGGGACCCCCAAACAATAATTCATCCTCTTTAGTCGAACATCCTTTAAAATATCTCATGACATCATCATGACACAGTTATGATGTCATTAAACATACCGAAACCCTAAAATTGTATTTTTACTATTCACTGAAAATTCAACTTTCTCAGAAAAATCCCAAAATTTCACCTTAACCAAATATCAATGCTCTGATTTCAAAAATGAACTCCATTTTATAAAAATAATTTTCTAAATATTTTTAATTTATTTTTTTAAATAAATACACTATTCACCGAAAATTCATTATTTTTAGAAAAATCCCCAAAAATTACCTTAACATAATATCGATGCTCTGAGTTCAAAAATGAAATCCATTTTATAAAAATATTTTTCTAAATATTTTTAATTTAATTTTTAATTAAAAAACACTATTCACCTGAAAAAACTAATACTTGAATAATAATTTATGAAACCGTTTTTTTAACCATTTTATTGAATCACATTACTTAATCAAGGTGCCTAGATTATATTAATAATTTATTTAAGTGAGATTACTAATCCATTTGGTCACATTACTAATCCTAAGCATAAAATCACTATTCATAATTTACTATTCATCCAAAATCAATTTGATCTTATTAGACTCCAAATTTCGTACTGAACATAATTGTAGAAGACCATTTTTTGAAAATCATTACAAATTTTTAATTATTTAAGGTTTACATAAACATTTTTAAAATATCTTTTTTCTAAAATTCATCAAAATATGTATACTATATTTATCCGGTCATTTGAAAATTCATAAACATGATCATAAGAAGAAATCCCAATTTTTATTTAAAACAAAGGATTACACAAGGCAGTTACGGTCTTCTTACATAGCCCCTTATCACACTAGCATAGGACCTAAGTGTAAGGTGTGCTAAGGTGAGAGAGTCCCAGGGAGGCTCGACCAACATTTCCCGAGCAGTAATTTCTATCAGTTTGAACTTCTCGCGAAGGCGATTCTGTTCTAGCTTCACATGATGAAGTTCAGCTTGGGTTTGGTCCAGAGCAAAGCCTAATGGTGCTACCTCCTTCCCAAGTTCTATTAGATGGGCTTCGATCGGTCCAAGACTACTAGGTGAGGCCATCAAATCTTCTTTCTATAATAATCAACCAAGATTACTTATTTTTAGAGACAAAAATCAAAACATTTTGTTCACAGCGGTCATATTGACCGATGGTCATATAACAGTCAAAACCCAATGGTCTCATTTTAATGATAATCATGTTTATCAAATAAAACATTTTTGTTGAGTATAAAAAAAAAAAAATAACACATGAAATTAGGAAACAAGATTTATTCAAAATTTTGGGCCGTTACAATCTTCCCCCCTTAAGAAATTGCGTCCTCGCAATTTTTAAAATTGGGTTTTGAAATTTCATTGAATGTCCCACATCGGAAAAAGAGTCAGTAACACCATTACTTTAAAAGAAGGAAAAGGAAGTACATAGGCCACCTGAGTTTACTCATACTAGGATTCCATGTAGGAAACATGGACATGGAGGAGAAAACAAAGGGTCACGTTCTAAAGGAGAGTGATAGAAAACATTATTAGGAGGAAGTTAACCACCAGAAAATCCCAAAATTATGATGTGTGTAAGCGGTCTTTGATTACCTAGTAGGAAACGTAAACCAACAACGTTTTTTTATATGTTCCTTTTAATAACTTTGAGGAATTCATTTACAACATAGAACAAAAACAAAAGGAAATATATCTACCTTCATGTAGAGTTTCATACATTAATAAGTTTTTACCAAAACTAATCTTTTCTCCAAACGATGAGCATTCAAAACTACTTGGTCTCATCAAAACACAAGAATCATCTTCTAGGGAATCACATAATCCACAAATGATCAACTATCTATTTCTTCTATCTTTAAAAATTATCCCAAAAACAGAAAGGGTAAGGTAAAACAACTCTTCAAAAAGAAAGAATCCCATAGGAAGGGAAAAAAATTTAAATCTTCAAAGTTCCATGGTACTACCCAATGTACATCATAGACCATTCCGTAAATAATGGTCCTTAAGATTCCTCAAAATAAACCAAACTAAGATTGAAACCCAAATACAAGAAGGATTTGATAACATAGTCTTCCAAAATAAACTTCATTGTTCATCTCCAAACAACATCAACCACTCCTAACATCTTATAACAAATGTAGCTAACCTAAACATATTTTACCCAAGATAGGTTAATCATTCCCATAAGTAACCTAAATTACTATAAGTCCACCTTAAATTCATCGATTCTTCAAAATATAAGTCAACCTTACTCCTCAATGAAAATACCGTAGTAATATATTTACCTCGATCATATAGGGTCCCCAAAATAGTGAACGTATTCCAAAATAATAATCATCTTTTAATCCCCTAATCATATCTTTCATATTAATACGGAAATCGTCGCATTTCCTATCACATTGGTTGTTGGGACATGTTCTTCCATTTCCCACCATTAACTAAGAATAGAAAGTATAATTAGGGGCTTAAATACTTAGCTAATAATCATGAAAAAGAACTTAAAGCATATAAGGATAACTTGTAGAAGAAAAGTATACCCAAACTTGTGACCCCCTAGGTTCTCATCTAGGTTATCCATGATCATATATTCTTATGTGAATCTTTATTTTATCTTTTTTCCTTTAACAATGGTTCATACTAAGCTTATGAATTTACCAAAGCATATCCCCCGGGAGTGTCGTAACCAAGAGTGCAGAAAGGCCCGTTGTCGTGTACCTGTTCCCGTTTGAGTCTAGCTCAAAGCGGTGTTTTCGGGTTTTACCCGTATGTACATCTGTTCCAGAGCCACCTCTACCTACTCGTATCCAAAAAGGGATGTATTTGCTTGGCAACCCATAACTCAATACTCACCAAAATACCAGGAAGATTTCCTATATATAAACTTTTCTATAGGCTTCTTCCTAAAGTTTTCATATCCTAATTTCCACAAATAACTAAACCATCCTTTGATACCAACTATAGCATCCTGCCTTTTTATCACATAAACTTTCATTACATTTTACAAAACCGAGGATCTTTAAGGTTTAGTGTCTTGGAAACCAGGAACTTAAAACATGAAAACATAAAACATTCTTCTTAAACACTTGAAAGGATTATCCTCATGTTCATCCTAGATTCATTACTGCATCTCATAACCTGGGAATATACATCAAAAGAAAGGGTGAGCAGAAGGCCCAGTAAGGAAAACAAGAGAAACATTTTACATGTGAACTTGAGATACTTCAATAAGGTCATGAAAAGAACTTTAAGGCATGAGAAAGAAATCATGAGATATATCATAATAAAAATAAAATTTTTAATAACTTGAAGATTTGGCTGCAACATTTAATATAGACAATCATGAACATATCACCAAGGTCCATCCCCAAGGTGTCATTTGAAAATTACCAAGGTTATTCACCAAGGTATCGTGAAAATTGTAATCTCTAGTGGTTACATCATTACCCAATGCATTGGAGCGCTATCAGGGCGCACCTTTAAATTTTCCTTTATTATCATGTGAGCCACATATATCATCATCAAAAATTTCATAAATAACCCATATAGCATAAAATAAATGGGTTTCATTTCATAATCATAACGTTTTAAAAACTGCTTTAAAGACATGATCTTTACGTCACTTTAAACCCACGGAAAGGGAAAGAGGGTTTCATGTATGTAATTCCCAGAATTTAAAATAGAACATTTTGATATATATGTGAATACCCCTGTAGAAATAAGAGCTTTGAGTATTCACTTTATAACATAAAATAATTTTTAGAAAAGAGAGAGAGGCATTTTGAGACGAAAATTCTACAGCATAACGGCTATGTTACAAGGTTTTAGAAAACATTGAGAAGAGAGGGGACATGGGTCAAACATTCATAAATGACCCATCAAACAGTAGAGGGAAAAAATATAAGGGATTTAAGAACATGGTAATGAAATTTGAAAATATACCATATGAAATGAAGAACATGAAAGGAAGAAAAAAAGATTTCTCTTGTGAGAATTCAGCAGCCTAACGACGTCACTTAAACTTCAACAAAATTGCATTGACAAGGTCAAATAGGGTCTCTCATCATATGAACATAAGAGTCCAGTATGATAGATATAGAGATCATAACCCAACATAATATAAAGGAACTTGAAAGAATTGACATGAAAGTAGAACTTCAAAACGAGAATGGTGAAGAACCACTTAAAAATTCGGCAGCCTAACGGCGCCACTTAAACTTCAACAAAATTGAATTGACAAGGTCAAATAGGGTCTATCATCATATGAACATAAGAGTCCAGTATGATAGATATAGAGATCATACCCCAACATAATAGAAAAGAACTTGAAAGAATTGACATGAAAGTAGAACTTCAAAACGAAAATGGTGAATAACCACTTAAAAATTCGGTAGCCTAACGGCGCCACTTAAAACTTCAAAATACTGAATTGAAGAGATCAAATGGGGTCTCTCATAATATGATCATAAAAGATCAGTATGATAAATTTAGAGATCATACCCAAATATAATAAAAAGGAACTTGAAATGCTTTACATGGAAATAGATCTTGAAAAATGAGAAGGGAGAAAGAATCCGTTACAAAAATTTCGGCAGCCTAACGGCGCCACTTAAAACATCACAAAATGAAATAATGAGAGTAAGAGGGGATATCTCATTATATTAACATGAAAAGGGAATTAAGAGGAGTATAAAAGAACATCCTTCAACATAAGAACATGGAGCATAAAAGGAATGACATCAAAGAGATTACTTGAAATGAAAGAGAGAGGTCGGATCCCTTACCTTAAAACGTAACTCTTAAAACTCAAAGGTTGGGACCTTGAGGGCTTGGGGGCACCTTGGGAGGACTCCTTGGGAGGTAAGGAGACCATAACTTCGTTGAGGATGGTTTTTGAGTCGAAAAGATGAAAGGAGGGCTTGGTATTTATAGGGAAAGTGGGGGGACAAAGCATTAATGGCCAAGGGACACCTCAAAAGTGGTTTTCTCAAAAGCATGGGCCCTCCCATGGTAGTTCCCATAAAGTTAGGCCACATGGGGACCCCCAAACAATAATGAATCCTCTTTAGTCGAACATCCTTTAAAATATCTCATGACATCATCATGACACAGTTATGATGTCATTAAACATACCGAAACCCTAAAACTGTATTTTTACTATTCACTGAAAATTCAACTTTCTCAGAAAAATCCCAAAATTTCACCTTAACCAAATATCTATGCTCTGATTTCAAAAATGAACTCCATTTTATAAAAATAATTTTCTAAATATTTTTAATTTATTTTTTTAAATAAATACACTATTCACCGAAAATTCATTATTTTTAGAAAAATCTCCAAAAATTACCTTAACATAATATCGATGCTCTGAGTTCAAAAATGAAATCCATTTTATAAAAATATTTTTCTAAATATTTTTAATTTAATTTTTAATTAAAAAACACTATTCACCTGAAAAAACTAATACTTGAATAATAATTTATGAAACTGTTTTTTTAACCATTTTATTGAATCACATTACTTAATCAAGGTGCCTAGATTATATTAATAATTTATTTAAGTGAGATTACTAATCCATTTGGTCACATTACTAATCCTAAGCATAAAATCACTATTCATAATTTACTATTCATCAAAAATCAAGTTGATCTTATTAGACTCCAAATTTCGTACTGAACATAATTGTAGAAGACCATTTTTTGAAAATCATTACACATTTTTAATTATTTAAGGTTTACATAAACATTTTTAAAATATCTTTTTTCTAAAATTCTTCAAAATATGTATACTATATTTATCCGGTCATTTGAAAATTCATAAACATGATCATAAGAAGAAATCCAAATTTTTATTTAAAACAAAGGATTACACAAGGCAGTTACGGTCTTCTTACATAGCCCCTTATCACACCAGCATAGGACCTAAGTGTAAGGTGTGATAAGGTGAGAGAGTCCGAGGGAGGCTCGACCAACATTGCCCGAGTAGTAATTTCTATCAGTTTGAACTTCTTGCGAAGGCGATTCCGTTCTAGCTTCACATGATGAAGTTCAGCTTGGGTTTGGTCCAGAGAAAAGCCTAATGGTGCTACCTCCTTCTCAAGTTCTGTTAGATGGGCTTCGATCGGTCCAAGACTACTAGGTGAGGCCATCGAATCTTCTTTCTATAATAATCAACCAAGATTACTTATTTTTAGAGACAAAAATCAAAACATTTTGTTCACAGCGGTCATATTGACCGATGGTCATATAACAGTCAAAACCCAATGGTCTCATTTTAATGATAATCATGTTTATCAAATAAAACATTTTTGTTGAGTATAAAAATAAAATAAATAACACATGAAATTAGGAAACAATATTTATTCAAAATTTCGGGCCGTTACATTTTGTGTCCTCCAGTTTAATGAAGGATACTGAGTGTGTTTTAATACATACACACACACTGATCAAAAGGTAATAAAAATAGTACACAATAGAGAAAAAGTAACGAGAAAGGATTATAAATTCATTGAGTGTTTTTCTATGCAGCTCTGGACTCGTAGGATGTATCAGATTCAAATTTCAATTCCTCCTGTGAAAACAAAGTATCATGTGTTTTGTTTTCTAGTTTCCAGTTCTATGAAATTTTATTTTTATATCTTGTTCTTCTTAGATTTGATTTTTTTATGATGTTTGAAGTTCAGATATATAGAAATTAATCCACCAACAATCAAGAGTTATTTGTGTGTTCTTTAGTGTATATGTTCTTTTATCTTTAATGAATTTCACTTCACAAACTCTATATATTTTCTCTAGTTCCACGTTTTTCTTTTTATTTTGGGTTTATGTGTTGGAGCTGATAGGATTCACTATCTCCACACCTCTTACCTCCTACTATTTACTGATAGGACTGAAAAAGAGAATTTATTATATCAGTGTCATTAAATGACTCAAATATGAATGTTATAAATTACTTTTTAATAAAACTAGAAAAAACATAAAAATGGTTAAGAATGGAACAGTGTCCCTGTTTGTCTTGAAATTGTGTCACCTGGAAGGGTTTATTATGCTTTTCCTTTGAGTGGTGAGACATTCATAGTGATACAGTCACAGTGTCATAGTTTAACTGAGATTTGGAACCGGTAGCACAGATGTGGTGTCAGGATTATGGTGGCAAGGAACCAGTGCCAAAAGATTTATGAAATATGGAACAGGTTATGGTGTCAGAGTCATGGTGTCTGGATTATGGTGTCCAAGTCATGGTATCAGCATTACGATGTCTAAGTCATAGTTTCTGGTTTATGGTTTCTAAGTCAAAGTGTCTGAGTTACAGTGTTAGGGACTTTCCCAAAATCCGGAACCCGTACCAGACTTATAGTTTCTCAGACTTAGCCAAATATCTATAAACTATCTTAAGAAATAAAATCCACATAATGGATTAAGATTACATATAATCATACTGAAACATAATATAAAAAGATTAAACATAGTTTAAAATATTTAAACATGATTTGTGAGATTCTAAATCAGGATCTTGTGAGAGTTTAAACCATGAGTTGTAAACATTAAAACATAAGGAAACTAACAATCTCCAAACATGATTTGTAATATGGTAAACATGATTAACATAATTAAAATGATTTTTGATCATTAAAATAGGAGGAGTTCAATAATATCCCAACATGATTTGTAATATGGTAAACATTATTAACATGATTAACATGATTTGTGATCATTAAAACAAGAGGAGTTCAACAATCTCCCCCTTTTTGATGATAACAAATCATGGAATTTATAAGCCATATATGTTAAAATTGAAAATATTACCATGATGATTCTTTTTCTATAAATTCCTTTTCATATTTATCCCCCTTTTGGGATTATAAAAACGAGAATAAAAAAAAGAAAATAAACATGGAATGATGGTAAGTAAAAAAATAAATAACAATAGTGCACATTGTATTATAGAGAAAGATAATGTTCATTACAGGCATAATAAAAGACAAAATATATCCCTATCAAAATACATCCTTTACTTTTCTTCAGCACTAGAATTCTTCTCTTTTCCCTTGGAAGGACCATCGGGAGGAGACATAGGAGAATAAGTAGATGTTGGAGAAGGGATAGGTCCAACTGAGAGAGAACGAAGTGGAACTCCTTCAAAAATAGAATGTTCTATAGTTGGTTTGGCTGAAGACTAAGGCATGGGTTATTCAATAATAATACGTATAATCTATATCATAGCCTAATATATAGACATGGTAGCAGGATAATAAGTAGTAGAGGAGGAAGGGGTTGAACTAGTACGTAAAGGGGTAGCTACAGGAGCCACAATGGTAGTGCTTTTCACATGGAGATAAGGCTTCAACAACTTAATGAAGTCAGTGATGATCTCACCACTATACTGCAAAGCCTACTCTAAATCATATTTGTTATCCAAAAAATTTTCCAATAGAGGAGTGAAGTATTTCAACTTTTGAACTTGATTTTTAAAGTCTTGAGGGATAGGAGGAATTTTCAAATTCTCTACAAGGTACATGAAATGATTGGTCAAATCATACTTAGAATAAATTATGTTGAAGTATAAATCCAATTTTTTTGAAAATTTTTCTTGAGCATCATTTCCAATATTTGAATGTATCCTTACCAAATCAAGTAATCGGTCACTATTCTTGAAGACAACAGATAAACTTTCCTTATCAATACCCTTATATACTGACTAAATCTAGTCTTTAACAATAGTTATGATTAGGTCATTGTCCATAGGTTGAGATGGATGTCAAGAGTCATTTGAAGTTGTAACAGCTAAAGTGAGAGACTTAAGTTGAATTCGAACTTTCTGTAAACATCCCTTATACTCATTAGTCATCTTGTTAATTCCAATAACAAGCTTACATATCTCATTGACTATCTTGATGTTTCTCTCATCCACTTTTTCATATATTGAAATCAAATTTGGTTGAATCAGAGATACAAATTTATATGGGATCTGATCACTAAAATCCTCAACAGGATGAGCTACAGGATATTGTCTAGTTTGAAACACTTTTTGCATATCTTCATCTGTAGATCAGAGAGACTTCACCTCATCACTCAACTGCTTATTCTCAATTCTCAATTCTTTAATTTCATGAATCATTTTCAGTTCAGTCTTCCATATGATCTTCTCTAACAACTAGGAATCATCTCTTTCACTAAGATTAGTCACTAGGGAAGGTTGTGACTTCATGATCATTTCAAATCCAACTAACAGGGTATCTCCAAAATTTTTCAGATCACTTTGACTCAAAGAATCCAAAGATTACTGTGCAGGTTTAGGAGTAGGAGATGAATTAGGTTCAGGATATTTAGCAGAGGTTACTTCTATAGATGAAATTGGTTTCAATTGAAACAAAGTGGAAAGATCTATGCCTTTTACTGAGGCCACTTGATTATTATCTACCTAAAAGAAGATAGGAAACTTATACCAGGTATCTATAGTGCTTTTTTTAACAGGATTGGGAACTTGAACAGTTTCTAAATTGGGGTGTTGCTCCCGCTAAACAAGTGCATTTCTTTTGGGACTAAGAGATTCAGTCTCTTGGCCCATTTCCAAATTTTTATCTCTATCAGACTCACCCATATCTTTTCAAAATAACTGAATGTCTTGTTCCATCCTTTCCTCATAATATAGAATAATTTCAGGATCAACATTCTCTTCTGATTGTTCCACTACAACATTTCATTCCTCAACAACAAGTTCTTCCTCAACAACATTCTCTTCTAAATATTCCTTATAAATAGCTTGTTCTTCTATACTAGCAACTGGTCCTTTTTCGGCAACAATTTTTCTAGCAACTATCTCTTCATCAATTACTTTTTGTGGAAATGGTAAGCCACTATCTTCCCTATCTAAGACAGTTCCATACCAATGTGAATCTACTGCATCTTCTACTTATTCATATGAATAATCAACAACATCATCAGATTCCAAACCAAGTTTATATTTGTTCTTAGGTCCTGGAGGATTCTCAACTGGATTAAACTTTTCATACAATCTTTTATTGTCCTCCACTCATGACTTTTTCCAATGATTACAGCTTATTTTCATCCTTCTGATTGTATCCTTTGAGATACAAAACACATAATATTCAATAACTTCTTCATTTGTTCTAACTACTCCTTTGGTTGACAACATTGTAGAAATTAATCTTGAATAAAACTGATAGTAAGATTTAGAAGTTGTCTTGATCATTTCACACATGTGAAATATAATACTCTTACACAAATTGATCATGTTCCCATTATTCATAAGATGTATCAAGAATACATCTTGGTACATAAGTGTGGAAAAATATCCTTTCCCTGAACAAAATAAGATTTTGAATAAACTTAAATAGCAACCTTGTCTCACCATCCAACTCAGCAGAAATTACCCTTCTTTTCTTCTTATTTCAAGTCAACATTCCTAGGTCCTCTTCTAAATAAAAAACATCACTAGGAGGGGTAGGAAATCTTTTATAATCCTCATAAATTTCTTCATGAAGTATCAGTAGGAATCCATCCCAAACCTCAAAGAAATGGTACACCTTTGTCCAAAAATCCAACTTGTTACTACAAATTCATCTTCAATATTGAATGAAAAATGAACATAATGATAAAACTAAGAAAAAAGGTTTGGATAAATAAGTCTTTTCTCTTTTGTGAACCAGTCCATCCATCCCCATTCTTTTAGTAATTTTAAAATGACTAACTTACTTATAAGCAACCAATTTTAAAAAACATCATTTTCTGGTACAATTGTTATATCAGCAAG
Organism: Viscum album; assembly: GCA_963277665.1. NCBI lineage: Eukaryota > Viridiplantae > Streptophyta > Magnoliopsida > Santalales > Viscaceae > Viscum > Viscum album. Next base: position 168,634,163 of record OY728119.1, on the reverse strand, counting down.
GCTTGGATTCAGTGGTCCCTTAGGCGTTACTTTTGGTTCCTTTTTAACTTTATTTTGAGATCTGTGATTCTCAAGAGTCAATGAAGATGAGCACTTCATCATGTGCATCTAATATGGGTTTGAGAAAGGTGAACGGTTAAAATAGGGCAAATGGATTGAGAGAGAAGGGTTTTGGTTTCAAGAGAAGAGAGCTCGAGTCAAGAGAGGAGTGAAAGATATCGAGTTTTTATCACTTAGAGATTTCAAGAATCACAAACACAAAAGATTGGTATAAAAATAACAATGTAATTGATACATCGATATGGGAAATAAAATTCTAAAAATAGAAATTTGATCCATTACGGTGAGACCAAAACAGGTCATCACAATGTCATCATTACGGTTTGACTTCAAATGGTGTGACCATATTATTGAGACAACAACATGAGACCGTTAGATAGAGATAGTAACTGAAAAACCATTAGTGTGAGATAGTAACTGTAAGACAATGACTACAATATAGTGACTTGTGAAATCATGAATCATGAAACTGTAAACTATAGAATAGTAAATTGTTCACTAAAGGCTTATCATTCCTAACTCATGTATGATGTATTTTATCCTTTCAAAATTTAATGGATTTGTGAATATATCAACAAGCTGATGTTTAGTTCCCATGAATTCCAAAGTGATATCACCTTTTTGATAATGATCTCTTAAAAAGTGATGCCTTACATCAATATTCTTTGTTCTATAATGTGAAATAGGATTATTTGAAATGTTAATATCACTTGTATTGTCACAATTTATAGGTACATGTCTGAATTGATATCCATAATCTTGTAAAGTGTTATTCATCCAAAAAAATTGTGCACAACAACTACTAGTAGCTATGTATTCAACTTTGGCAGTAGATAATGAAAAAAAAATCTTACTACACCATGATACTAGAGACTTTCCTAAAATGTGACATGTTCCAGAGGTGCTTTTTCTATCTAACTTACAACCACTAAAATCAGTAATTAAATAGATAAATAAATCAAATGACTGTTCTCTAGGATAAAATATTCCTAAGTTGGTAGTATGTTTATGTTTTTTGAAAATCCTTTTAACAGCAAGTAGATGTTACTCTTTGGGGCTTTCTTGAAAATGTGCACACATGCAAACACTAAACATACTATTAGGTCGACTAGTAGTTAAGTAGATTAAACTTACAATCATTCCTCTATAAGTGGTTTGATCATCTTATTTTTTTGTTTTTATCAAGATCCAACTTACAGGTTGTACTCAATGGAGTACCAATACTTTAGTTCTATCTAATCCAAAACATTCTATAATATTTTTTTTATATTTCTTTTGATTTAAAATAATACCTTCTTTATTTTGAAATATTTTAAATCCAAGAAAGAATTTTATCTCACCCATTAAGATAATTTCAAATTTATATTGCATCATTATTGAAAAGTCAGTATATAAGTAATTTTTGAAGATCCAAAAATAATTTCATCTACATAGATTTGGACAACAAATACATATTTCAAAATTTGTTTGATAAAGAGAGTAGTATCTGCTATAACATTGGTAAAACCATTGGGAATAAGAAAAATACTTAATCTATCATACTAATCTTTTGGAGATTATTTTAAACCATATAAAGATTTTTTTAAAATTTAAAATAATGATTTAGAAAGTGAGGGTTTGTAAAACTATGGGGTTGTTCAACAAAAACATCCTCAACTATTTACCTATTTAGGAATTCACTATTGAAATCCAGTTGATATAGTTTGAAAATTATATTTGTTGTATAGGCAAGAAATATTCTAATGGATTCAAGTCTAGAAACATGTGCTAATGTTTCTTTATATTCAATTCCTTCTTCTTGACTATATCCTTGTGAAAACAGTCTAGCATTGTTTCTAACTATGTTACCAGTTTCATCTACTTTATTCATGAACACCCATTTAGTGCCTATGGTCAAGGAGTCTTTGGGTCTATACACAAGTTTCAAAAATTTATTATGTTCTAATAGATTTAACTCTTCTTTCATATCCATCTCCCAAAATTCATCATTGATAGAATCATTGATGTTTTTATTATCAAGATGTGATAGAAAATCTTGATGTTCAACTTTATTTCTTAGAGAATATCTATTATGTGTTCCTTTATCTAAGTCTCCAACAACAACATCTAAAGGATTATTCTAAAGGGTTCTACAACTCTAGAAAAATAAGGGATAGTAATTTCAAGATCTTCAACAGGTTTGGGTTTATTATGGCTTGAATCTGAAGAATTTATAGAATTAGAAATTTTAATAGATTCCTTTATAATATGGTCAGATAATAAATCATTAATGTATATATTTGACATATCATCCTCAAGATTCTCTAGGGAGGTCTTAGGTTCATGTGGGTTTGTTTCATCAAATTTGACATGTACAGATTCTTCCACACATTTTGTTCATTTGTCAAAGACTCTATAGGATTTACTTGATATTTAATATCCCAAAAAAATTCCTTCATTACGTTTTGATGAAAACTTATCAAGATTATCTGTATTATTAAGAATATATACTTTTCAACCAAAAAATATTAATTAATTAACCTTTGGTTTTGTATTGTTCCACAACTCATAAATATTTCTTTTAAGAATAGTTCTGATAAACACTCTGTTAATAATATATCATGATGTATTGATAGGTTCATCCCATAAATAGATAGTTAGGTCATACTCACTAAGCATGGTTCTAGAAATTTCTTTCAATGTTATATTTATTCTTTCAATAGAACCATTTTGATGAGGTTTTCTAAGGGCAAAGAAATTATGAATATAGCTTTTTTGTGAGAAAAAGGATTCAAACTCTTGTTTTTCAAACTTACAGCCATGGTCACTTCATATAGATTTAATTCTAAGTCCACTAATATTTTCTACAGTCTAAGCATACATGGTGAATTGAGAGTAGACTTCACTTTTGTGAGCCAAAAAGAAGGTCCAACTATACCAAGAATAGTCATCTACAAGAACATAAACATAGTGCTTCCCATTTAAACTAGAAACACTAGATGGTCCAAAAAAATCCATGCGAACCAACTCAAGAGGTTTAATAGTTGGAACTTCTTTCTTTTGTTGGAAAGATATATTTTTTTGTTTACGCTTCTGACAAGGATTAAAGACTTTATCATTTAGAAACTCATGTTTGGGTAGGTACTTGAATAAAAATTTTCTAGTAAGATTTATAATGGAGTGTATATTACAATGTACAAGTCTTCTATTCCAAAGTCAATACTCTTTACGAAATACACTTAAGCATGAAACATTTTGAGAAAATAAATAATATAAGTTAACAACATAAACATTTTCATTTCTAAAAGTAAAAAATATTATTTCATTTTTAGAGTTGAAAACATTATAAGCATAATTTTCAAATTTAACATGAAATCCATCATCACATAGTTGTAAAATACTAAGAATATTATATTTAAATACATCAATAAAAATTACTTTAGAAATTAAAATTGAGTTACAGTTACAAATATGGCCTAAGCCAATTATTTTTCTTTTAGAATTATCACCAAAGGTGACATGCCCACCATCAATATTTATTAAATTATTCAAGCTTGAGTAATCTCTTGTCATGTGTCTTGACCATCTACTATACAAGTACCATAAGCTTTTATAGGATCTCTACAAACAGATTTCCTCAGATGTGTTTGTCATAAAACACATATTTGACTTGTCAGCCCTTTCATCATGTGAAGAATCTAAGTCACTTGAACTATCCTCAGAAGCATTCCATGATTCATTCATGGACTTTTTATACATTCTATATTTTTCCTCATATTTATTCTTATATTTTAACTTAAGACAATTATACTTTATGTGTACTTTTCTTTTTCATTCATAGAAGACTATTTCATCAGATTTGTCACTTCTTTTTTAATCCTTCTTCCAGTTTTTCTTATGTTTATATCTTCCATTGAAGTTGGGCTTTATGAAAAATTTCATTCTTTTATAAAATTTATTAAATATTCTAGCTAATTTAGCCACTTACTAATCACTATATAATGATGAATCTTCATTTATTTTACTACTTTAATGATATTGTATCCTTTCTTTCTCTTTATTCTTAGAAGTAGTGGTTTTGAAAGCCACTAACATTCTATTTGGTTCATCTACCTCTTAATTGTTGACTTTTAATTCTTCCTCATAAATCATCAGCTTGCGTGTCAGCTCTTTGACTATAAACTTTATAATATCACAATATTCTCTAATTGATATAGAGGTCCCTCTCCATCTCTCTGCTAAGCATATGAGTATCCTCATGATTTTCTCTTTGGTTGTAACATCTATTCCCAGTGCGATCATAGTGTTTAGAATCTCATTAAACCTGAGATACATATCCGAAATAGGTTCATCATACTTCATTTTAAAGTTATCATGTTTAATAGTATACGTGTTAAGTCTCATTTCTTTAGCACTAGGTATTCATTCATGTGAAACAGATAAAGTATCCAAAACTTTCATGGGTTGTTTTACATGAAGAAATTTGGTTAAATTATTAATATCCTAAAGAACAGTGTAAGGCATTCATGGATTTTCAATTATTGTTATAAGCATCCTTATTTGGGTCATCCCAAGTAGTTGTAGCAGTAGCAATAATCTTATATTCATTTATAATGAAAGACCAAATCTAAAAACCCATACTTTCTAAGTGCATCTTCATTTTAATTTTCCATTTTACATAATTTGTTCCATTAAATAATGAAGGTCTTTTGAAAGAAGAACCTTTTAATATATTATCCATACTAAATAATACAGTGTATGATTTTTAAGGAACTAAATATTTAAAACTAAAAGAAATTTTGAGATCTTTGAAATAAAACTAAAATCATAGTTGAAAGACGATTTGGAACATATTAAAATTTAAAACTTTTTAAAACAAGGATTTTAACAACTCTAATGATACCAAATGTTGGTTGGAGTAGAACACTCAATAGGGGTTAATTGAGTTCCTATGAAAAAATCTATTCAAAATTTTATTCAAAAGAATCTCCCCAATTTAAGATAAAATAGGCCAGTTAATCAAGGTAATAAAATTATAATCATTTGAATTTTCAAATAGCTTCTCAAAAGATTGATTAATTCTCAATAATATCAATATGGGGTATTGATACCCCTTTTGAAACTATTCTAAAAGGGAAAATAGTCATAACTACTAACCTAGACTAATAATCAAAGTAAAATTTAGTTTTCTAAAATTAAAATAGATAATGACTAAATAGAAACACACAGTGGATAAAAAACGTTGTTTAGTATCAAGATGAGACCTAATCCACTCCACTTGCTGATCACCTACCACCAACAAATATATAAAGCTTTGATCCACACTCTGGTTCAGGGTTAATAATAGTACACAAGACTGTATTATTCACAAGACCTATTCCACTATTCATCATGGGAAAGCAAAAGACCAGGTCACACAGGACCTCTTCCACAGTTATACGTGGTTAAAAAAGTGTAAAAATATATTTGAGTGAGGATATTATGTATCCTCCAGTTTAACTCAAGAGTTAGAGTGTGTTTTAATACCGAAACACACACTGCTCAAAAGGTAATAAAAATAGTACACAACATAGAAAAAGTAATGAGAAAGGATTATAAATTATATGAGTTTTTTTCTATGTAAATCTGGAGTCGTAGGATGTAGCAGATATGAATTTCGAGTCCTCTTGTGAAAATAGAGAATCGTGGGTTTTGTCTTCTAGTTTCCAGTTCTATGATATGTACTTTTTAGATCTTGTTCTTATTATATTTTCTAATGTGAGGATGTTAGATTTTTTGATCTATAGGATTTCATCCACCAGGAATAGAGAGTTCTTCGTGTGTTCTTCAGTGTATATGTTCTTCTATCTTGCATGCAGTTCACTTCACAAACACTCTATAGTTGCTCCAGTTCCACAATTTTCTTTTTATTTCAGGTGTATGTGTTGGAGCTAACAAGATGCACTATATTCACACCTCATACCTTGAACTATCTTCTGATAGGGCTTTAAAAGAAAATTTATTATATCAGTGTCATTAAATGACTAAAATATGACCGTTTTAAATAACTTTTGAATGAAACTATAAAAGACAGAAAAATGGTTAAGTGCGGAACAATGTCATAGTTTGTCTTGAAACAATGTCACATGGAATGGTGTCTTCTTATTTGCCTTTGAGAGGTGAGATATCCATAGTGAGACAGGCACTGATCCATAGTTGCATTGAGATCTGTAACTGGTAGCACAAATGTGGTGTCAGGATTATGGTGGTAAGGAACTGGTGTCACAGGCTTTATGAAATATGGAACTGGTTATGGTGTTAGAGTCATGGTGTTTGGATTATAGTTTCCAAGTCATGGTGTCTGGGTTAGTTTGTCTAAGTTATGGTGTCTAGGTTATGATGTCTAAGTCACATTGTCTGGTTTACGGTGTCAAGGACTTTTCCAAAATTTAGAATCGGTGGCAGACTTACAGTTTCTCAGGCTTAACCAAATATTTGTAAACTGTCTTACTAAATAATATCCTTATAATGGATTAAAAATATCTATTGTCATACTGAAACATAATATTACAAGTTTAAAAATAGTTTACAAGACTCAAACATTATTTGTGAGATTCTAAATCAGGATCTTGTAAGAGTTTAAACCATGAGTTATAATCATTAAAACATAAGGAAACTAACAATCTGCAAACATTATTTGTAATATGGTAAACATGATTATCAAGATTAACATGATTTGTGAGCATTAAAATATGTGGAGTTCAACAATCTCCAAACATGATCTGAAATATGTTAAACATGATTAACATGATTTGTAAGAATTAAAACATGAATATTTCAACACATGAGTTGGCAGTGTGCTTCAAGGGGATGATTTGTCTTCCGTAGCTAGAAAGATTCATTTGACAGGATCTCGACACTAGAGATATTATCATGATTAAACTCAAATTCATGTTTTTACATCACAGGGACCATGAGGAGGACCATGGTATGCCATATAGTGAATATTCTATAAATGTGATGGGATAGGTAACATGGCACATTACTTTCTGATCTGGCATGCTGAAGAGGGAAGGTAGATAGTAGAAGGACCACCATGGTAGAGGTAGTATCGTGATGGATCTCCCAAGTGAGGGTAGGGTGGTCCCTAGGGAAGTGGATATTGCATAATATTAGTTTGGGCTTTTGGAGGAGGTGTTTTGTGTGTTGGTTGATATTATGAGCTCCTTCCACCACCGCCACCTGGCATCCCACGTCAGGTGCAAGGAGCTGGAGATCGGGGTTGTGGGAAGCTTTAGTCTACTGAGGCATATAACTCAATGTAACATGATATTATTAGTGGTATGATCTATGTTTATTCTAATATTTAGTTAGTAATAATTATCATTGGTGTAAGTTATTACTTTATCTCTTTACTCCTAGTGTAAGATATGGAGCTCCCATCTGAGATGTTTTTCCAGCAGCTTTGCCTTGAGGTTCCTATAGGGAACACTTCTTCAATATCTTCTATATACTAGTTGTGAGAGTTTCACTTAGTGGGGAGATGTTCTTATATGAACTTTTTGTTTTCATGATGTTACAATATGACATCATATTTTATATGGATTGGTTGTCTATGGTCCAATCCAAATTTTACTATCACCACAAACGAGTTTGATTCATTCTCAATGATGGGATTAGATTCTAATTTGTGGGTGAGAAGATCTCATTACAAGATGAGTGGGTTTTATGAGTAGAAGGATAAATCCCATCACCCATCAGTTGGTGAGGGTATCCCTTGGTATTGTAATCTCTTCATACATATGGATTCCTTTAGTTGTGGACAATTATATGAATGTCTTCCCTAAAGATGTTTTAGGACTACCTATGTGGTTGGAGATAGATTTTGTATTATCTTATACCCTGGGAACACTCTGATATTGTTTTTTAATATCATATGGACCCTACTATGATATGGGAGATGAGGGTGTAGTTTGATGACCTTCTAGAGAAAGGTTTTATTATACCAAGTGTGTCCCCTAGTCAACTCCGGTGTTGTTCATGAAAAAGTGGGACAAAATCTTACAACTCTATGGGAATTATCGTCACATAAACCAGGAAATGATAAATAATAAGTACCAATTTCTGAGGATTTAAAACCACTTTTATCATTTGTGATGCATGATATGGTTCTCAAAGATCGATCTCAAGTCCAACCACCACCAGTTGAGAGTTCGCAAGGCTAATATTCTGAAGTTTTCATTCTGATGTTGCTACAGACACTATGATTTCTTAGTGATGCCTTTTAGTGTGACTAATTCCCCTACTGCATTTAAAGATTTTATGAACCGAATCTTCTATCTATACTTGGATTTATTTTTTATTGTCTTCACTGACAACATACTCATATACTATATTCCAAAGGAGGAGCATGAAGAGAACTTGAGGATGGTCTTAGATTTTCAATTGGAGTGCCACCATTCTGCTAATCTCTCAAAGTCTCCATTATGGATCCATTATGTTCACTTCCTAGGGAATGTCATTGTTTATCATGTATTAGATGTGGACCCCATAAATATCAATGCAGTGATTTCTTGAGATTCATTCAAGAGTGTGTTAGAGGTGTAGAGTTTTCTTGGATTGGAACAGTACTATAGTAGTTTTATGGTAGAATTATACAGGATTTTATCTCATTTGACCACACTGATACAGAAAGGGGTGTTGTTTACATGGACTTAGTAGTGCCATAGAGCCTTCGAGGAGTTGAGGATGAGGATGAAGAGTGCTTCTATTTTGAGGAAACTAGAGGAGGGAGTGGAGTATATAGTGTATTTTAATGCTTCCAGGTCAGGACTCCACTAGATATTGATGAAGAGGTAATAAATTATCAAATATGGGTAGAAAAAATTGGGACCCCATGAGCTGAACTACAAGAATCGCATCATAGAGTTGATATTTGTATTCTTCAACCTAAGGATGTGGAGGAACTATCTTCTGGGAGAGAACTTTGTTTTTTACTTAGACCATCAAAGTCTCAAGTATATCTTCATAAAGAAAAACATTAACCTAAGACAGTGGTAATGGTTGGAGTTATTATAAGACTAAATTTTATATATTCTATACTCTTGGGAATGGAAATGTTGTGGTATATTCCCTTAGTAGGAAGTCTCATGCTCATTTGGTGCATGAGGCATCTGAGTAGTTGGATAACTTGTAGCTGGCCCTATTTGAATAGGAGGGTTTATTTTTTATTTAGTTGATGGTATTGAATCATACACTTCTCCAATGTGTGATAGAGTCCTAGTTGGGTGACATATACTGTGAGGTCTTACATGATCAGATATCCTCAAGAGATTCATCACATGGATTTTTTGAAGGAGGGAATCACGCCATCTTTTTCCAGGGATGGGAAGTGGTCCTGTTAATTATGAGAGAGGAGGTGATGAGATATTTTCAAAATAATCATTTTATTGTACATCCTGTTGAAGGAAAGATGTCTAGATACCTTTAGTGGTAGTTTTGGTGGGCTTTCATGAGGTGAAGAATGGCTGAGTTCATCTATCGATGCCTCACTTGTAAGCTGGTGAAGGCTGAACACCAGGTTCTGGTAGTTTTGTTGTAGCCTCTTGAGATCTTGAAGTGGAAATGGAATTGCATAACTATTGACATTATTGAAGAAATATCATCGATAGAGAGAGGAAATGATACCATCTGGGTGATATTTGACCAACTTACAAAGTCATCACACTTCCTTACTATCAGTTAGTAGAGTTCAGTTGAGTGTTTGAAGCATTTGTATGTATGGGAGATTATCCTCATTCGTGGGTTTATGTCAATGATTGTATCTAACCATGAAGTAGGATTCATGTAAAAATGGTGGAGAGGCTTTTAGGATCTATTTAAGTCCCATATGAGGATGAGTACAACCTTTCAACTCTAGAAAGATGGGAAGACTGGGTGCACTATCTAGGTGTTATAGGATACGCTGAGGGATTGCATGTTATACATCAGTTGAGGTGGGTAGGATCACTTCCCATTGGTATATTCTGTTTATAATAATATCTACCACTCTAATATTGGTAGGGAGCCTATTGAGTCCCATTACGAGAGACTTTGCATGTCACTCTTATGTTTGATTGAGATCGGAGTAGCATCTCTTTTTGGACCAAAGATGGTATAGGAGATGATGGAGACGGTCTAGATAATCCATGAGTGGATGAGGACATCTCAGTGTAAAAAGAAATATTTTATGGAATGATTTCATAAACCATTAGAGTTTGAGTATGGAGACCACATTTTCTTAAGAGTCTCCCCACGATGAGGACTGTGGAGATTCAGTTGGGGAGGCAAGATATCCCAAAGTTCATCAATCCATTCAATATCTTACAGAGGGTTGGTGATGAATCTTCTTATCCCCACAGTTAGAGTGGGTTCATGGCATCTTCCACGTGTCATAGGAAAAGAGATATGTACATTACCCCATGCACATTCTTTATGAGGGTGATATGGACATCGAGGATGGAGCCACAATTGGAGGGAACTCTGTGTTGATTGAGTATCGGTATGAGAGGACCCTACATAGATGGACCATACCCATGGTTTGTGTGTTATAAAAGCATGGGAGCATGAGAGAGATATTCTGGGAGTGGTAGATCTAGATGTTGGTTCAGTATATCGACAATTTTTATTAGTTTTATTTTTCAAGGATAAAAATATTGTAGGAGTTAATAATGTGAAGACCTTGTTTTTCTGCCTTTTAAGAGTTTGAAAAATATCTAGAAATATTTTCAAAGCTATCTGTTGAGACAGCGCATGATTCTAAGGCTCGGTGTGACTAGAATTTTTTTTATAAAAGTATTAAATATATTTTACATTGCACACGCATCATTTTTCAAGAAAATTGTGATAACCCTTAAATGGACTCTTAGATAAAAACTATTTGATCAAAGTTGAATCCAGAACTCAAAGTTTACCCTAGAAGTGACCTAAAATTGGACAATGTGGGATGTTCAAATATAGCAACCATTGGCGGGTGCATTTAAATTAAATTAATTGATAAATTTAATTATTTAATTTAAATGACATAATCCTAAAACCTCTAAAAATATGTGGCTATAGAGAATCACCAGGGTTATCTTCAAATCCCTAGGTTCATCGAGAGGATATTTTTACCATCTCTTCATTGGAATATTGAGATCGATCGATAACGAGATTCCTAATCTAAGAGATTTGAGACACAATGAATGCAGCAGATCTTCCTCCTTCATTAGCGAGTGCATTTTTCATCAAAAAATGATCCAATATCAAGGTAGGACTCATCATATTCATATTTTCACCCAAACGATTAAATGATTGACTGACTAAAACTTACTTTTTATTATATAATGTAAAATTTGAGGACCTAGTAACATAGACACGGGGGGCCTCAAGGAGGCCGAAAGTGGTGCAAGCCAAAGGCATCCCCAATCACAAAGGACCTACACTCAGCAAGCATAGAACCGAAACTGTCATATATAATAATATCCTCTCTAGGACTCCCAAGTTTCGAGAGTGAATCCTTAGAGATGTTGGTCTCCCTCCATCTTTGGGGGATGAGCTACCGTTGATTGGTATCCAAAGCACACCTACAAATAATATAAGACAATTCCCATGGAATTGCTGACCTCCCCTGAACCATATTAACCAAAGTCACTAAGTCTGACTCCACTTCAGACACATGATAACCTCGACTCTTGAAAATCGTGATCCCTGATAGAAGAGCCCGAGTCTCTGTCCCCAGTGAATTGCCCAGACCATAAGCTGCACTAAAGGCCAACAGGACAGAGCCGCTCGAGTCATGAAGGACCCCACCACCACTCATGATCCCATGCATAAAGGAGCCTTCCGCATTAATTTGGAAGCTTATCATGCATCAAATACAAAGAAATTGGGTTTATACACTACTATAGTTTTAACAGTGATATCTAAAAGAACTATTAAAACCCCCTTTGTCAGTGTTATAAAAAGTGATGTTAAAAGTGGTCTTTAATGGTCTTTTTTAGTGGTGTTAAATTGGGTCTTTAATAGCGCTAAAAAAATGTTGTTAAAGGGGGTCGTTTATAAGCACATGTAAAAAATCACTTATAAAAAGGGTGCCTTTATTAGCATTTTTTTACAAATCCTAGTGAAGTGTATATTTCAAAAAAAATACATTAAAATATTATATTAATATATAAATAATTTTATTTCGATATAAATATAATATATATTTTTATGTATGTTTTAGATAAGGCTAAAAAGGAATTTACAAAAAATATATAAGATTGATTGTGAAAATGGATTATAAAATAATTAAAAAATATTTTAAATTTAATAATTTTCTAATTATTATTGAGTAACAGTAATTTAATAACAATTTGAAGATAAAAAATCAAAATAATAATAAAAGAACTAAAATAAGTTGAAAACGTTACTCCAACTTCAAATGACCATTACTTTTGATCTGGTTGTCCATTTGGGCTCTACCGCATATCAAATCAAAGCCTACGACGAGCTATATGACACATTAACTAGGGGGACCTCAGTCACTATTTTTTGAGATAAAAAGGCTCAAAAGGCCTCAAAAACTAAGTTTTTAGTTGGGGTACCCAGTTCTTTTATCATTGGATGGATTTTCAGCCTCATTTAAGGGGTATTTTTTTCCCTTTTTCAGTGAGGAGTGAATTTATTCCTAGGTATTACATTCATATTGATATTATGGATTTTAAATTTTGTTTTTTTTCATAATGTACTGTTATTATAATCAAATTTATTACCATATATATATATATATTATATATTCACCCAAAATATTTTATTTTTATAAATAAATAATTAAACATATTTACATATAAAATATATTTCTCAATATATAAACCTTATCTAAATAAAAAATAATTTCCATTTTATTTATATATAAATGTATGAATATTTATATACCTATACAATTAATATATATATATATATTGTTTATATGTGTGTGTGTGACTGTATTGAAAAATAGATATATATTTATCTACATATTCTAATATATGTATATAAATATTAACATATAATATATGTAAATAAATATAAATACATATAATTATATTTATAGATTCACATATATATATAGATGATATATTTATTCTTTTATGTATTTAAAAAAACACACATACACACACACAAAAAAACATATTTTTTATATGTATTTAAAATATATATATATAAACATATATATAAATATATAGATAAAAAATGTAACAATATATATATATATATATAAATATATAGATATATCGTAAAATGTAAAAAAACAATATATGGGAGTGGAAAAGGAATTGGTGTATAAGTTGGAGGTCTCAAGTTCGAAACACATTGGAGGCAGGGGCATGCATGGGAAGGAGAGATTATCTAAATCACTCATAAAGGGTTGGGGGAAGAGATGATATGGGGGGAGGGAATGAACAAAAAAATACCCCCTTTATTAGTGGGGCCATTATCAGTGCTATTAAAGGGGGCCATTATCAACACTTTTTACGAGCATTGTTAAAGCTAACCCTTTAACATTGTGTACATTATTGGTGCTTCTATAACACTGATAAATCACTTTTACTAGTGTTCTTAAAGGCCTAATTTTTTGTTGTATTCCTTGTCAATTTAAATTAGTTATTTAATTTTTTTTATTTCTAGTATTCTATGCTTCTCTACCAATCTTCACCAATTTTCATTAATTAGAAAAAACGCTTGTAAAATGATTATTGTGCCTTTGATTTTGTTTCTTTCTCCCAATAATTCATCACATTCCTCACAGTTGGCCTATAGGTCCCAGTTCAACATTACCGGGTAGGTTCAAGTATGATCAGACCCTCAAATCTATCGCAGATTCACATAAAATTAATAGATCAGTAATTAGAAGATGTATTGGGATGATGTATGGTTGTGAGTGATTACTTCATGGATCCAAGATCCAAAGTGGAGTTAGAGAAGCATGGTAGTTTTGTGAGGTGCATACATGCATTGGATGGACTAACAAAAGTCCAATTTTCGACCATTGGATGGCCGAAAACAATAAAAAGGGACTTCCCCCTTCTATTTCAGGTAAACATTAGGTGGATTTCAGCAGTGGAGAGGCCGAATCAGGAATCCGTAGTGCATATCAAACATTATATGAAAAACCAAACTACACGGTGTGTAGGATGATGAACAAAAATCATGTAGAACCCCTATGGTTGTGGCACTATGGTTTTAGAAAAGTTAAGAATCCCATGTTGTGTGGATGGATGCCACACCATTTGAAAAAAGAACATGGATAGGACCCCGAGTGGGAGGACACACTGTGTATCGGAATACATGGACACAAATAAGAAATACATACATAACCATAGAACATGGACATGGCTAGGAGCATAGGCAAGACCAAGGGTTGTTGAGTCACATCATGTAGTTCCCTTACATGTTGTGTAGGGATATATTGGTAGTGATCCATGTACTGTTGAAGGACACAACCATGCATCAGAGTAGGACCACACATTGTAGGGATCCTCTTACACACTGTGTACCCTCCTTTTTTAGAAAACTTCAACTTATTATGTCACTTTCTTTTGGACACAAATATTTCCTTGTGGATAGACTAACCTAATTATTTTTCCTCGTGGATCATGATGGTGGCCTTTATGATGCCTTTTAAGATATGATGTGAGATGTTACAAGTGTTACACTTCTATAAGTGGAACTAAATTATGGTAGAGATCAGGTAAGATCATTAGAGTAGAACCCTCCTATTGGGACATGGCATGGGTCCTCTATCAATCCATATTTAGAGTGGGTACTTTATTGGGATAGAGAATGGGTCCTATATTTATACATCTTTGGATTGGAACCCTAGTTTTAGCATAGAGCATGGATCCTCTATCTTTCCATATTTAGAGTAAACCCTCCTTCAGAGTTTGGGCAAGGGTCCTCTACCACTTCAGTGGAACCCTCCTGTGGAGTCATGTAATGGGATCTATACCACAAGATTTGAACCGTCTTGTGCAGTTATGGAATGGTTCTTCTACCCATAGAGTGGAGCCCTTATGTCCGGTCAAGGCACGGGTCCTCTATCTATCGACTGAGTGGGACCCTCTTTTCGAAATAGGGCATGGGTCCTCGATCTACTAAGTGGAACCCTTTTATCTTAACGGGCATGGTTCCTCGATCTAATGAGTGGAACCCTCATATTCTATGAGGGTATGGGTCCTTTACCCAGAGATTGTGGCCCCTTAAATTTTCATCACAATGGCGAGGTCTGTCTTGGCATGGATGCTTCTTCAGAAAGGCACACATGATGTTGGGAATCGTTTATGGTCCATTGGAACTAATGAAAGATTTTTTACAAGGGATATGAGATAGAGATTCCCTTTCCCAATTGTTTGGTTTTAATTTATTATCACAAATATATGTATATATATATATATATATATCTTTTTATGTGTGTGTGTGTGTGTGTGTCCATGTTGTTGGATTTTGTTACTCTCTTGTTATGCGTTGAGTTTTCTATTATTATCCTGTCTCTTATTACTCCCCCTTAATAATTCAGGGCATCCTAATGGGTATATATATATACACTCATCCATACATTGGATTTTCCCACATGTGCTATGTCTTATGAAAATTATGAACATGTTAGTGGAGATTATAGAGTATCATAGGGATACCCTAGAGAATTTTATCATGTGCGGTGGTTAGATCATGGGGATTCAGAGCTGGGATATCTCAAAATGTAATTATCCTTTTTTTAGGTTGGGAAATATTTCTAGTTGGGAATGTATTTTACCCCTTTTTCTTTTCAAATTAAGATTTTGTACTCTAATACTCCCTATAGGATTTACATGCGTGGTTATCTAGATGTTGCATCTTTTATTATTATTCTTATGCAATTTTGTGTGTATATAGTTGTGTGTGTGCATATATGTATATTAGTAAAAGTATTCCCATATTATTTATTCCTTGTGGAACTCATCTCCAGTCACTAGCCTATGGAGGTGGGATCAGTGTAGTTATGGCTTGAACCCCGTTAGGTCAGGTCATGACATTGACTTACCAAATGTGTAAATTTCCTTACTATAAAATAATACATACCTTTGGAGCACCTTGAATGACTCTGTATTAGTGAAGTAGTAATACTTTATAGTGCACTTATGTCAATTGTTTCAGATAATGATCCATGATTCACATCAAAATTATGGAAAAGTATTGAAAAGTTTCTTGATACTGAGATTCATTAGAGAACTTCTTATTATCCTCAAAATGATGGATAACTAGAAAGGACTATCCAAACATTAGAATTAATTTTGAGGCCATTCTCACATGACTTTTATGGAATAGGGGATTAGTATTTACCTTTGGTAGAATTAACATATAATTATAGATTCCATTCAAGTATTCAAATGGTGTCATATGAAGCATTATGTGGAAAGAGATGTCATACTCCAGTTTATTAGGATGGAGTTGGTGAAAGGAAGTTTATATACTGAAAACTTGTTGAGGAAACAATGGTAAAAGTAAATACTATTCAAACCCATATTAAAATGAGTTAAATTAGTCAAAAGTGATTTATTGACAATGGAAGGAAAGATTCTTAATTTCAATTAAGATCAATTATAAAAAATAGGCCTTTAACTGCACTAGAAATGGCCTTTATCAGTGCAAGAAAATCACTGACTACATGAGAGAAGTTAAAATCCCTGGCCTTTTATCAGTGCTGAAAAAGCACTAAAAAATGGGCCCTTTATCGGTGCTAAAGAAATTGCTGATAAAAAGGACCTTTATCACTTCTTATATAATTGCTGATAAATTATGCCTTTATCCATGATTATAAAATCCCTGATAAAGGACCTTTTATCAGTGTTCATGGAGTGATGATAAAGTATACCATTATTTGCACTTTTAAAAATGCTGATAAATGTGTCCTTTATTAGTGCTTTTAAAAGCATTGATAAAGGTCCATACTGGAGTGTGCTGTAACAGCACACCACAACACTAGAAACACACCAGATATCAACAAAAAAAGTCCCAATATAATATTTAAATGAAATTAAATTTACAACACAAACATGTGAAAAAAACACTATATTATAGGCATTTCAAACACTAGTTTATACAATTACATAAATAAAAATTATTACATACATTCAAAAACAGCAATGTTCCTTTGTATTTTAATCATAACCTAACACATGCTATTTCTGAACAAACCACCCCTAATCAAACAAAATAATTCACCTTTATAATAAAACAATTTTTATGTTAGTAATAATATAAAGAAATAAATTAACAAAAAGTGTTAATTTTACTAAAATTAATGTCAATTTTAAATAAAAAGATGCAGTTGGAGGAATACTGGTCACACTGTCCATTAGATTGAGGTGTGACTTATTCCAACACATTTCAAATGACTTGTGGATCATTTTTTATAAAGTATCAAAAAAATATGAATGCGTTTTCTCAGTTTTATGTATATTAGTTGTCTTTTTTACTAAAATGTCATCTTAAACCAGAAATATGGAATTTTAACTCATTATGATCACATCGTGTATCAGTTTGATGTGAAAATGATTCTTACACATCATAAATAACTTATGAATAATTTTCCTAAATTATCAAGAAAATACAAGCTTGTGTCGATTATTGTTTAGTGAGTGACACTTTTTGAACTAAAATATCGATTTTAAATTGATAAGGGACACTTTGAGTCATACTAGACACATAATGTATTGGATTGAGGTGTGACTTATTCTTAGAAGTCACAAATGGCTTATGGATCATTTTTGTAAATTATCAAAACAATAAGAATGTGTTTGCTCAGTTTTGAGTAAGACAGTTGCCTATTTTACTAAAATTGATGACAATTTGAAATAAAAAGGTGCGCTTTGAGTCATATCAGTAACACCGTGCATCATATTAATGTGAATTTGATTCCAAAAAGTCTCTAATGACTTATGGATCATTTTCCTAAAGTATCAAAACAATCAGAATGTATTTTATCATTTTTGAATGTGTCACTTGTCGTTTTTACTAAAACATCATTTTAAAATTAAAACATGAACTTTGAGTAATAATGATCACATTGTGTATCAGATTGAGTATGGTTGATTCCTGTATGTGAAAAATTACTTATGGATATTTTTCCTAAAGTATGTAAACAATTTGAATTAATTTTATCAGTTTTGAGTAGGTCAGTTGGACTTTTTTGCAAAAATTGATGTCAATTTTAAATAAAAACATGCACTTTGAATCATAACGGTCATACCGTGCGTCAGATTGAGGAATGTCTAATTCGTTCACATATTAAATCACTTATATATCCTTTTCCTAATGTATCAAAACAATATGAATGTGTTTGTTCATTTTTGAGTTGGTCAGTTAGTTTTTTTACAAAAATTGATGTCAATTTTAAAAAAAGACGTACATAGAGTCATACTGGTCACACTGTGCATCTAATTAATGTGCGTCTGATTCCTATATGTTCCAAATCACTTACAGATTTGTTCCTTAATTATCAAAACAATATGAATATTTTTTCTTGATTTTGAGTACCTCAATAGTCTTTTTTACTAAAATTTCATTTTAAACTTGACACACACACTTTGAATCAAATGTATTACACCGTGTATCAGTTTGACATGGGGCCTATTTCTACACATCATAAATGATTTATGAATAGATTCCCTAAATTATCAATAAAATCATAGTGGTTTTTCTTGGTTTTCAGTGAGTGACACTTTTTAATGTCAAATGTATATTTTAAACTCATAATGGACACATTAAGTTGATTATATTTTTTACTTAAATTAATTTCAATTTTAAAATTAAAAGAAGTACTTTGTGTCATACCGGTCAAATCGTGTGTAGGATTGAGGTGCAGTTGATTCCTAAACATCTTAAAGTTTAAAAGAAATCATAAATATCAATGTTACCACAATTTTAATTGTCTTTCATTGTCAAACTTCAAACACTACATAAGCATATTTTAACAAACCACATCGACTTGAAAAAAAATGAAGTTTTATAAGAAAAAAATTATTATAAATAAAAAAAAAAAAAAAAATTAAACTAAAATGAGTTTTCTCGGTTTTGGCGATGTAATGCGTTTTTTAAACTAAAATGATACTTATATATTGAAAAAAAACACTTTGAGTCATACCAGCCACAACTTAAATTGTATTAAGTTGATTATGACTAATAAACCTTAAATATTACTTATGAATCATTCTCCTAAAGTATCAAAACAATTTGAATTATTTTTCTCAGTTTGAGTAGGTGAGTTGTCCTTTTTACTAAAATTGATGTCAATTTTAAATAAAAAGATGCACTTTGTGTCATATAGGTCACACCATGAGTCAGATTGGGGGGATGTTAATTATTAAATGCCCCAAATGTATTATTTATCATTTTCATAATGTATCAAAACAATATGAATTCATTTACTCGGTTTTGAGTACGTCACTTTTTTTTACTAAAATGGTATTTTAAATTGGAAACTAACACTTTGACTCATACTGATCAAATAGTGCTTCAGTTTGATGTGAGACTAATTCATACATGTCACAAATGAATTATAAATCAATTTTCTAAATTATATAGAAAACATGAGCACATTTTCTTGGTTTCTATTGAGTGACATTTTTTGAACAAACAGTCGATTTTAAAGTGATAATGGACACATTATGTCATACTAGGCACATCGTGCATCGGATTGAGATGAGGCTGATTCATAAATGTCACAAATTACATATGGATTGTTTCCCTAAAGTATTATATACAATATGAATGTTTTTTTATCTATTTTTAATAGGTCAGTTGTACTTTTTATTAAAATTTATGTAATTTTTAAATAAAAATATTCACTTGGAGTTATATAGGTCACACAGTGCATCAGATTGAGGTAAGACTGAATCCTACACATCTCAAATGAATTATGGATCATTTTAATGAAGTAAAAAAATCAATCCAAATGTGTTTTCTCAATTTTGAGTATGTCGCTTATTTTTTTTTACTAAAATGTCATTTTAAACTAGAAACATGCACTTTGACCTATATCAATCACATCATGTATCGGTTTAATATGAGACTCATTCCTACAAGTCATGGAGGATGTATGAATTGATGTCCTAAATTATCAAGAAAATCCAATCACATTTTTTTTGTTTTTAGTGAGTGACATTTTTTGAACTAAACTATCAATTTTAAACTGATAACGGTTACATTGAAATATAGCGGTCACACCATGCATCGAATTAAGGTGTGGCTAATTACTACACGTATCAAACGACTTATGGATCATTTCTCTAAGTGTGAAAAAATTACATGCCTCAATCGACCTCTTTTTACAATTATATAAAACCCTGTCATTTTTAATAAAATAAAACATATTAAAAACCCATGTTTTATCGAAAAAAAATTATAAAAAATATACTCAACAAATTATTTTATTAAATTTTTATTTGGATCATTATGGTTAAATTTGAGGATAAAAATGAAATTAATTCATCATTAACTCTAAATCTATTTAAAATCAAATAAATTAATTTTAGTATCATACACTCTTCATCCAAAATTATACCGTAAAACCCAAGACCCACAGGTTGTGCATCACTATAGTGGAATATTCTGATTCTTCCATCTCCACCCTATCTATTTCTATGTCTCCCTTACCTATATCACTTCTCTAGTTCTGTGGAACTTTTCTCTGAAAGGATTTGGTGGCAATAAAGGTTTCAAGTTAATAAATAGTTTCAATTATGTAATTTATACAAATGGGAGGCAATACCCCTTTTAGATAACACAATGACGCGTTAAGGATTTTTTTATATTGTTTTTTCAATAAAAATTGGTTTTTTTAATAGTTTTAATTTCATTAAAAAATGATAGGGTTTTATATGATTTCAAAAAGAGGTCGATGGAGGTGTGTAATGTTTTCACACTTATCTTAATAGGAAATAAACCTGAATGGGGTTAACACCTTCCACTGTCATAAACTATAAAATAGAGGTAACTCATCATTCAATACATAGATAAATAAAGTAAATATACCTAAATAATATATATATATGTTATATATATATATATCAGTAACTTTATTTGAATATAATTATATATATATATTATTTATCATATTTAATTTTATTTAAATATACCATATATTATTCGATGTATATATATAATAATATTTTTTCTAATGAAACTAAAAAAATACTATTAATAACAATTTTTAAATTATATTAATTATAAATAATTATTATTTTGGGTAATTATATATAAAATATAATTATTTAAATTTTGGAATGTTTAATTATCTTAAAAGAAATTTATATATAGTTACCTAATTTTATTATTTTTAAAGAAGCATGACTTTATAATATTTTATTCGTTATTTAAGTATAAATTATATTAATTTTAATTAAATGTACATATAGACCTAAAATGTATATATAGACATAAAATTATGAATACCTAAAAATAATTTCTAATATATAGAATTTGATAATTTTCATTCTATTGTTTTGGAATAAATGATGTATCAACCTAAGGATTATAGAAAGGCCACCTAATACACATTGACCCATAGTTGAGATTCTAGGTAGGTCCATAAAGAAGTTGACATAAAGCAATAATAAACATCAGAAAGATATATCAGAAACAATGGAAAAAACACACCAACCCTTGCATCGTTTATCCCATACACATTTAAACACACATATATATATATAATGGAATTTATAGTACACATAATTTCCAAACAAATGCACATTTAAACATAATTTTTAATGAAAATAAATATAAACTCTTCCTAATTTGGAAATCTAGAAACACAATTTCTGAATAAATAATTATAAAATCACCCTTACATTATTAGTTCTGAAAACACATATAAATATATATATATATATATATATTTATAAAAAAAACTTAAATTGATAAAAATATATGTAACCCTTACCACATAATAACAGAACATAGTAAAATAAATACAACACCATACTAATTTTGAAAATAGAGAGCCATTGGAAATAAATAAATATGGTATCACCCTTACTAAGATTCATATTATAATAAAACAACATAATTCTAAGAAAATAAAATTTTGAGAAAAAAATACTTAAATAAAAATATTTAAACAAAATTTAAATAAATAAATTCACTTATATGAATCGCATGAAATCATCTTCGGTTCCTACTTCACACCATCATCATATTGAGAATTGGTTTGCTAAATCAATTTTCTTGGAACCTACAAAGGAAATTGACTCAAAAAAGAAAAATAAGTTTGGGTATAAAAGTAGATAGTGAAGAAAATTGATTCAAAATGAAAATTTAAAAAGACCAAAACAGGATATCCAAAATAGTAGTCAAGAAAACAATAGATCATAAACAAAAGAAAAACAGAATACAATAATAAAAGCATTAAATTTAGAAAACAAAATGGAAGCTAAAATGAAAAATCTGAAACCCTCAGATCCAGATCTCGAAATTACAAATACAGAAATAAAATTGAAACCTACAAAGGAAAAAAATCCTACCTCGCTAGGTTGAGGAAAATTCAAGACCCTCAGATATGAATCTCGATGTTTTCTTCAAAAACCCTAATTGAAACGGGACACCAGAAGTTGGATGATGTTTAAGAAACTGTATGTAGTAGTCTTTTGCGATTCGAGCTTTGATTCACCGAGGAGGAGTGCCGGCAATGGGTGGCTTCTATAGAAAGCTTCTGATATCGCGACGGGTTTATAATTTTTTAAAAGCATTGATATAGAGTCCTTTTATCAGTACTTATTATTTAAGAGCTGATAAAAGGCATATTTATTAGGTTTTTTTAGTACTAAAAAGGTAAGTCTTTATCAACACTAATAAAATCCATATTTATCAGCCCTATAGTTTTAGCACTGTTAAATATGACTTTTATCAACACTTTTTTTAGCACCGCTAAAGCCTCGTATCAGTGCCTATTACTTAAGCATTGTTAAATGAATTATAATTATAATTATAAACAAAAACATTGGTAAATATATATATATACTTAATCAATATATATAAATATAAATATAGTAAATATATTCCTTATTTAAATATATTTATTATAATTTCATAATTATTTAAATATATAATTATTTATTTATAATTATATAAATATTTTTAAAAAATAATATTTATATCAATAAATATATTTATATAATTATATATATACTTAATAAATATACATAAATATAAATATATTAAATATATTCATTATTAAAATAAATTTATTATAAATTTGATAATTATTTAAATATATATAATTATTTACTTATAATTATATAAATAATTTAAAAAATATATTTATTTCTTTATAATTATAAATATATATTTTTATAAATATAGTATGTATGTTTTTAAACAAATTCATCTGTAAATATTTTTTATAAATATTGTTTTACAAATATGTTTTTTACATTATTAATGAATTTATAATTTTAAGTGCATGAGTGTTAAAAATGAGTGAAATTTAATAAATTAAAAATAAGGGCACTTTAATAATATTGAAAAAAGGCTAAGTTTTGTGTGTCTACATTGTATATAAAAATGCATTAATTATGTATATTTAAAATCAATAAAACACACATTTGATCTATGTTAAATTGAAAAATCAAAGGACAATCAAACATATGTCCATTAATCTATGAAATTAGTTGGTATTTTTAATTCATATTAATTTTGAATTATAAACCATTATTCACTAAATATAGAGAATAAATATTTTGTAATATATAAATAATTTTTATATATATTAATATATATATATATATATATATATATATTCTTTTTTTATATTATCAATAATCATCTAATTAATAAAATGTTTAATATTTTTCTCAATTTACTTACTTTTAATTTTAATTAGTTAAATTTTTTATATCACATGTTTATATATTTAATACATACTATTTATTAGTATTTATAATTTATATATATTATAATCAATTTATTCATTTTTATCAATAATTATTTAATTAATAAAATTTGTAATATTTTTTTAATAAGCTTTTTTTATTTTTCATTTATTTAATTATTTCATTTTATTTATTTGGAACTATATCAGTGCTTAAAAAACACTAATAGAGGACTCCTCTGTGAATGCCAAAAATATAGTGCTGATAAAGGGTACCTTTTATCATTGTTAAAAAATAAAGCGCTGATAAAGGGTACCCATTATCAGTGCTAAAAATAAAGCACTGAGAAAGAGAACACTTTATTACCACTAAAAATGAAGTGATGATAAATGGGACCTTTATCATTGCTAAAAAATGACGATAAAGGGTTAAATTTATAAGTTCTTACTTTAGCACTGATAAAGGTGCCATTTACCAGTGCCTTCTTCTGGAATTGATAAATATCAGCATTATTAAATACTGGTTTTTTAGTAGTGGAGATCATATTTTTTTGAAGGTATCACCATGGAAGGGTGTTATAGGATTCAGTAATAAAGGAAATATGAGCCCCATGTACATCAGACCTTTTGAAATCCTAAAAAGAATTTGAGCTATGCCATAGAATTTGGTAATGCCAATTATAATCTCTAAAGTACATGATGTGTTCTATATATCATTATCATGTAATTACATACCAGACCCAATTCATTTGCTCAACTCTCAAGAAATAGAATTGGAAACTGATGTAGCTTACTGTGAAGAGCGTATCCTGGTTCTGGATAATATTGAACAAGTGTTGAGAAATAGGATGACTCAACTGGTAATGGTACATTGGAGACATCATAAGATAGAATAGGTGATGTGGGAACCTGAAGAAATTATGATAAATAACCACCAGAATCTGTTCGTGAAGTGAAATTCTAGAAATTTCGAGTATGATATTTTTTGAAGGAGGGAAGAATATAGCACCCCAATATTTTAGGTTATGTTTATTTTTTAAAAATAGTTTCTCTAATATCTTCTAGTGCAAGAAACCCCTAGATTTTAAAATAATTCTATGATTGATAGCGTATATAACACACAACACTAAACTTAAACAAACCACGATGCACTATTAAAATATTACCATTTTAATATAAACATTATAACCTAGCTATTAAATTGGTGGGTGTGAATACAATTAACCATATTTTTAAATATATATAGGTATTAATCAATACAAATTTATTGACTAATTATTAGGAAATAAACACCCAAATGTTAGTAGTCATTTTATACATTTTCTACAAAAATATTTTTTATGATAAAATAATATAATTATTTTTTATATTTTTAAAAAATTAATTTTAAAAAATTAACTTAATTTTTTAAAAAACTATATCAAAAGTTTTTTAGTGTGATTTTTGGGATTTTTTCTGAAAATATTGATTTACCAGTTAATAGTGAAAAATACATCTTTTTATTGAAAACTATATTTTTATTTAAATATTTTTAATAATACCATTTTATTTTAAAATATTTAAAAAGTAAAGTTAATTATATTATATTATTAATAATTCAATTAAGTTCATTTTGATTTATTTTATGATTTAATTTTGTATAAATACATTTTTATACTTAAAAAGGCATTTTTCTGAAAAAATGTTTTTCGTTTCATTTTTAATTTTAATCATAAATGATTTTTTTCCAATTATTGAATTTTAATATTAAATAAGTGATTCCATATTTTGAATTAGTAGGTCAAAATTTATAAAATATTACCCTTTTATTTTTTGTCAATATGAATAGTGACTAGTATTTTCTGTTACCACAACAAAGTGTAAATCAGGTAATTAATGGTTAAAAATAATATGATAAGAACTATAAAATTAGCCAAAAAAATGAAATAATTTAATTCTAGAAGCCAATTTTATCTATAACCATCCAATATTCGATTATATGGCATTTTTTCCATTTTTATGAGATTACGAATTTTATAATATTTTATGTAAAGAAAAGTAAAAGATGTCGTACTCTTGTTTTGAATAACTATAGTATTTTTAACATATCGATAAACAGAGGTTATGTTCAGTTATAAATACTATTTTTAAATATAAATGATATATCTGTATCATGGTAATTTATTTTTAATTTTTGGTGAAGATATAATTACATTAAATGCTTACACAAAGCTAACATGATAATTATGTAATTATAAGAAAAATATAACAAATGATATTAAAATCATTAAAAGTAGTATAATTTGAAGTAATTATTATTAGCCATTAATTTTATATATAAACATAAAATATTAGAGAGTTTTGGATTAATTTTATCTAAATTCATTTATTTTCTTGATGTTATTAAATTCAAACTAAATGAATAGTTCTAAAATTGAATTATTTATATTTTATGAAAATCATATTTTATTATATTATTTAAAATTTATAAAAATATTATATTCATTAAAATGAATTCTATATGGTTAATAACATCTTACATGGTGCATTTATGAGTCTTTTTTCCTTTTATAGAAACGTTATTGTACATTAGAGGATAGAAATCATTATTAGCGTAGTAATTGTCAGAAGGGTTAAAAGGGGTTAAAACTAATAGATAAGGGTGGAAATATATCCAAAACATGGTCAATTTTTTAAAATTATTTTTACTTATATCAACCTTATATTGTAATTATATTAATTTGGATTCATTTTTACAAGATAAATAATATATATTTATTTAATATTTTAAGAAATTCCAAAAGTGCTCCTCACCTCAATAATAAAACGGAACCTCCTACATTGATTCTTTACAACACTTATATCCATATAGATCAACCATAATCTAACCATTATTGTTCTAAACATCCTTATAAATTGTTTTTTGGTTATTTACCTTCAAAAATAGAAACCCTACATGTAACGCCCCGACCCCAGCTACCCAGAGTCGGTGCATTAATTACATAACATTGGCATGATCACAAGAAAGATCAAATCTCGAAAGACCGATTGGTTTAGTAGCCTTGGAAACACTAGATATATTCATAAGTTTTACATTACATCATAAAATGAAAAACTAATACAACAACATAATGTTTCCACAATCCACACTATTAACCCCTCATAAAATCCCTGCAGGTCATTCATAACTTACTTCTTCACATCCTGGGAAAAATAAAACATAAAAAAAGGGGTGAGCTCAAATGCCCAGTAAGGATAACAATAAAGTGGAAACTTTCATAAATAAGAATAAACATTTAAGGCAATGTATAACTAAAACAAAAGCCTTTTAAATACGAACTTTCAACATGGTATAGCATAAATAAAATGAAATAATGCCATTTACTTATTCACATGGTTATTCTACTAAATGAATAATCACATGCAAAAATCAATAACCACTTTCATAATGTTGGAATGCATAATGATAAACGTTAATTTCTTTGTCTAGGCCTCATCCCAAGACCTAGGGGTTACTTCTAACCGGAACCCAACCCGGAGTGCCTCTAATAACCGGACACCAACCCGGAGTGCCTCTAATAACCGGACACCAACCCGGAGTGCCTCTAATAACCGGACACCAACCCGGAGTGCCTCTAATAACCGGACACCAACCCGGAGGGCATACTTTTACCAGTCCCTAACCTGGAGGGCTTACTTTAACCAGTCCCCAACCTGGAGGGCTTACTTTTACCGGTCCCTAACCCGGAACATACTTGTTTAGCACATTCATCTGAAGAAAAGTTTGAAATATAACATAAACATTCGGGTTAAAACTATCATACGAAATGTCAATAGTTTCACCATAAACTATGAATGGTATAAAATAGCACATCCACATTCAAACATATCACAAAACCTTCAATACAATATAGAAGTTTTTTATTATAATAAATCAACTTCAAATAATCTTAAAATCCATCAAAGGATGTTGACATAGATGAAATCAAAATTCTTTTAAAAGAAGTATCTCCTTTTATTTTGAAATCATTTAAGATCCATATAAAATAAAACATTTTCTTTGAAAATATTCTTATAAGCTTGTAAGGAAAGCTTCGACGATTTTATAACGGCGGAAAATAACCGCACCCGCCGTATAAGTTAAAAAAAACATTCTTACCTCAATTCTGTCGAAAAGGTTAAAAAGGACCTTGTTTTGAAAACGACAGAAAGATTCCTTTATAAACCTCTTATAAAAAGTCAAACAAGGGTATAAATGACTTTAACCCATATTCTTGTAAATAGTAAAAATGTTTTGAAATACATTTCGAAGAAACATGGATGTGGATGATAAAGAGATCCCAGTAGATTATTACGTATAATACAACCTCGGATAATGAAGAGATTGTGAAATAACCCTTACCTTGTAATTTTCCTTGGTTGGGGTAGGTTAACCTCCTGTATAATGGTGAAATAATTGTTATTAAATTATACAAGAATCATATATATTAATATGATATCATATATGATCTTTTAACATTGATTTATTAATAATATCTTAGAATTATCATCGTTTCGGGTGTTAACTTACTCATTTTCTTTTATATGTTTTGTTACATAAGCCATGTTTGTTGTATCTTATTCATATCCAGAATGATATCAAGTCCTTAAACATCATTTTTAAATCATAAAATGATAATTATACTTGAATGGATACGATGGAGAATGAATCCCATCGCGTTCGTGGAGACGGTAGTCCGTACGTACGCACAAGCGACAATATCATTCTTTTGATATTAAAATAATATATAAATGAATGGTATATCATATATACAGAATAATTAACATGTTATATTTATTATTTACATGAGTTACACATCATTATTATACCCATCCAAATAATATTATATTGAATAACAATTACACCACGACGTGGAGACGGTAAGCCGTACGTACGCACGTATGGTGACATGTTATTCAAAGGGTGGATAGAATACTGAATATGATTGTACCATATTTATAATAACATCACAGTATATGTGAGATACTGGAGTTATTATTTCAGAATGGTAAGAACAAAGGAAGAAGAAGTGGAAGAAGAAATGAACTTAGAAAAGGGTGGTGAAATCATTACCTCTTCTTCGGGTTCTTTCTTTTGATTTGATCAAAAGGGCTCCTTAGGTTGGCTTTCTGATCAAACTAAGGCCCCTAAGTTGTAGTGAGGGATGTTGGGAGAGTATTTGGGCAGAGTTTGGCCGAACCAAAAGGCTTTAGAGGTGTGAAGAAAAGAGAAGGAGGAGTGCCCTTTTATAAGAGGGGTGAGGGGCACCTTTGGAAAAACTAGAAATATTAATTTATAATAAATTCATATTCGGTTTATAATGGCTCCAAAGCTTATTATTCAAAGGTTAAGGTGGGGATAGGTCTAAAACCACTCAACCAATAGAATTTAGACAGGTTTGGGTACTTATATTAACCTTATCTTTAAGTATTAACTCTAAGTTAATTAGTTTCACTTTTACAATGTCTCTTTGTATTTTTATATAATATGGTTAATAAACTTACTATATACATCCAAGCTACCCCCAAGTGGTCCATTAATGAGGAACCTATCATAATATAAGTCTCTTGGCCGAACCTTAGATTTTTAGGAATTTAATATCAATTAATAATATAATATTTGTTTTAAGAACTCTTTTATGTCAATTTTGACACTATTCAATAGTTGATTTTTGTGAAACTCCTAACAGATTGATTACTTCGAACAAAGTCAATTAAATCAATCCTAATATATCATATTATCATAGAAAATTAGTTTAATTCATTAAAAGTTTCATATTATATTTATTTGGGTATTTATAATATCAATTATTTTAATTTTTCACTATTATAGTAATTACTGCATCATCATTGTGTCATAAATAAAATAAATTATTTAATGTCTAAAAATTATAAATAAAATATCATTATGTAGGAAATCTTTTTATCTTTCTAATGAATATTTATAATCTAAAATCCAACTTATATAACTCTATGTAACAATTGTTTTGCTAAAAGATATATGCTTGTGTCATTTTTGTATTCATTTTGACTTAATTAAAATAAAGTGTCATTATCACTTACAAGTGGATCCATGGGGTCCCAAAATTGACACAAAGATTCCCATGGTCGACCATTTATCAACCAATAGGGTTAAGACACGTTTTAGGGTAATTTAGTATTATTATAATATTATTTTTTAACCCTTATTTACCGGATTTACCCTTAACCATGGTAAATAAAATATTTACCGCAGTAATTATTCAAAATGTCTAAAAAATAAAAGTTACCTATTTAAACAATTTGAACATCCTGATTACAAATATGGAATCCATTTTCCTAAATTCTAAACACAGAAGTGGCAGAAATTAATTTAAAATTAATTCCCGCTGTCAAAACAAAAAGCGTGTTTTTAAGAGATAATAACTATCAAAAGATTGACACTTGTTTATGTTCGGTTTAATTGTAAAATTATGTCCAATGACCAAAATTATATTAAATGGTAAAAATATATTCTAAATATACTTTAAAACCACTCAAATTCATAATTTATCACTAGTAATTAATTTGATTAAAAAAGTTGTTTTTAATTAAAATTTAGTAATTTTCACTATTCATCAAAATATAAAAGTTATCCGAAAAGTACCAAAATTTCACCCTAGGATAATTTCGATATTCCGAATCCAAAAATGAAGTCCATTTTTAAATATAAAATATATATAATTTCAAAAATTAGGTATTACTATTCATAACGGCTAGTTTGATTGGTTGTGGTGTGTGTTAAAACTCAAGGTTGCGTACAACACACGCTACTGTTTTATTCAAAGAAAGCGTACCGTGGAAGCTTGGGATGTTTCATTTTAAATTTTTGATGTCCCCATTTAGTCAAAAAGTTTAAAATATAGTATTTAAAAAGGGTTCACTATTAAATTTGATAAAAGTGCAATACTGAAAATGAATTTGTTCTTGCATTATATCTAAGAAACTCATAATATGGATTCTAAAATTATAAGGATTATATAAACATTAAAATTTATCTAATACTATTCATAACCTCTTTTGAACGGCTTGTTTGGTAAGTCATGGTGTGCTTGAACATGGTGTTGCATGTAGTGAAAGTTATTGAATTATTTTGAAGAAATAACACACTATGAAATCTTGGGGTGTT
Source organism: Viscum album (assembly GCA_963277665.1). Classification (NCBI taxonomy): domain Eukaryota; kingdom Viridiplantae; phylum Streptophyta; class Magnoliopsida; order Santalales; family Viscaceae; genus Viscum; species Viscum album. The sequence goes on along the minus strand of OY728119.1, from coordinate 168,603,096 downwards.
ACATTCTCCCCTCCTTCAATAAATTGCGTCCTCGCAATTTGAAATTGTTCTTCGAAAATAAAAGGTTGAAAGTAGAAAATATATTTGTGGGAAAACCCACATCGGAAATTGGGTTACTAAAATTTAGTCTTAATATGAGGAAAAGAGAAATCAAAGGGTCACCACCAAATTATGATCTCGATTAGGAGAACATTGGTGGAAATTGGAGACATATAATCGGAGGAAAAACGTAAATATTTATAGGTAGTGATTGAGGTCATCAATCACAAACAAGTATAAAATTGAGGTCCTTAAATTCATCAATCTATGATGAATTGAAATACCATCGGTTCAACAAAACATAGGGTATTAGGATAACACATTTTTGACGTTTCAAAGTATCCTAGTTGAAATCCCACATCGAAAAATGAATTAATGAGGCCTCTATTTAAAATAAAGAGTCGAAAGTATGAAGATTACCGAAAATAACACATACTAGGGTTCCATGTAGGAAAATATGGATATGGAAGAAAAATCTAACCATCAATTATCTGATGGAGAGTGGTAGAGAACATGGCTATGAAAAGGCCAACAATCCCAAAGCCATGAATTAGTGATGATTTAAGGTACCATCTAGGACGACATTTTTGTTCTAAGTTCCTTTTCTTAATGTTGAGGAATTTATTGGCTAAGATCATAAGGAGATATACTTACATTATAATTAGAGTTTTATCCATTAATAAATTTCTACTACAAACTCATCTTTCACTCTAAAAGATAATAGAATGTAAAAATTCTATTTACACTATTCGTATAGGGTTCCAAAATAAACGAATTTATAATTCATCTACAAGATCTTTTAATAAAAACTACATTATTTAATCCAGGACATCTCGTGGGCCAGTGGTAGGTGATACACCTTTGTCGCCCTTCGGTTGCGGGTTCAAGTCTCGCAGCCCTGCCGGACGTGACGGGTTGCCGCCCGACCTCCGGGTTGTCCTTTTATGGCAATCCAAAATAATCCAAACTAGAACTATCCAAAATACTTCTGTCCAAACTCACAGTCCAACATTTATAAGGAAAGTAAACATAATGTAGATCCTTTTTACCCCGTAATAGCATATGAATACCTTCATCATGTATTACCATATTCCTTATTGATTACATTCATGTTCCCTTATTCCATATAGAATGCTGGATATACTTCATTAATCCAAAAATGTTTTAAACCCCAACAATGACGGAATATACAAATCATTAATCAGCTTCAAGGTAGTCAATAATATCCAATATAATTTATCCAAATCAATCATGTATTATTCTAAAATCACCACCTCGGTATCTGAACCATATTATGGTTTATCTTTCTCTCAACCATATATTTTCCAAACATTTAACCTGCTACTGAGTCACTTTTCTTTGTTCCACACAATCTCAAGTCCTTAATGAAATAGTACTGCAGTACAATCCTTATATACTCCATAATTATTATAACAAGTACATTGTTGATACAACACTCAATTGAAATAATCAACATAAGAACTCTAATCATTCCTCCTCATCTGTGGTAGTATCATAACTTGATTATTATCCAATAGCATCATTTGCGGCATAGTCTGATGACTGGGACATAGGTTCGCATAGTGTCCAAACTCCTTGCAAATGAAGCATTGTACATTTGAGACCATTTTCTCACCCTTGCAGTCACGTACTTTGTGCCCTTTTCCTCCACACTTATAACAAACTCTCATTCCTTTCAGGCAAGTTCCAGGGTGTTTCTTTCCACAGTTACCACATATGGGAAAATTATTCTTTTCCCTCTTCCCTTTTTCCATCTTTCTCTCTTCCAGCCTTTTCTTCTCTTGCTTCCCTTCAAAGGCATAGGACTCAGTAAACTCTTTACTTATCTTATCAACACATGATATTATTTCTTCATATGATGATAATACATGGGTGACTATTTCTCTTATAAATTCTAGCTTAAGACCATGAAAGATATGATCCTTCCTTCTCTTTGAATCATGTGTATTTCTGGAGTTCTCATTCCTTCTACTGGGCGCCATTTCTAAACAATGGCATAAACTAGATCAGTTTATGAATCAAAATACATAATCCCATACTTATAAAACACTTGACATAAATTGAACTATTTATGGATATAATCCATAATCATAAGAATGTTTTCTTTGAGGAAGTATATACTCATAATCCCTTCAAAATTATTTGTAAAGAAAATGAGAGTTATCCTAAGCATATCCCCCGGGAGTGTCGTAACCAAGAGTGCAGCAAGGCCCGTTGTCGTGCACCAGTTCCCGTTCGAGTCTAGCTCAAAGCGGTGTTTTCGGGTTTTACCCCTAGGTACATCTGTGCCAGAGCCGCCTCTACCTGCTCGTATCCAGACAGGGATGTATTGCTCGGAAAACTCACAAAATCTCTACAATACCAAAATTCTAGGAAGTTATTCTATACTAATCCTCAAAGTTCATCTTAGGTCTACGTGCTCTAATCAGAGTTTATCTAAATCTAGCTTCCAAGGTTTGTACTAAACTTCCTTTGATACCAACTGTAACGCCCCGACCCCAGCTACCCAGAGTCGGTGCATTAATTACATAACATTGGCATGATCACAAGAAAGATCAAATCTCGAAAGACCGATTGGTTTAGTAGCCTTGGAAACACTAGATATATTCATAAGTTTTACATTACATCATAAAATGAAAAACTAATACAACAACATAATGTTTCCACAATCCACACTATTAACCCCTCATAAAATCCCTGCAGGTCATTTATAACTTACTTCTTCACATCCTGGGAAAAATAAAACATAAAAAAAGGGGTGAGCTCAAATGCCCAGTAAGGATAACAATAAAGTGGAAACTTTCATAAATAAGAATAAACATTTAAGGCAATGTATAACTAAAACAAAAGCCTTTTAAATACGAACTTTCAACATGGTATGGCATAAATAAAATGAAATAATGCCATTTACTTATTCACATGGTTATTCTACTAAATGAATAATCACATGCAAAAATCAATAACCACTTTCATAATGTTGGAATGCATAATGATAAACGTTAATTTCTTTGTCTAGGCCTCATCCCAAGACCTAGGGGTTACTTCTAACCGGAACCCAACCCGGAGTGCCTCTAATAACCGGACACCAACCCGGAGTGCCTCTAATAACCGGACACCAACCCGGAGTGCCTCTAATAACCGGACACCAACCCGGAGTGCCTCTAATAACCGGACACCAACCCGGAGGGCATACTTTTACCAGTCCCTAACCTGGAGGGCTTACTTTAACCAGTCCCCAACCTGGAGGGCTTACTTTTACCGGTCCCTAACCCGGAACATACTTGTTTAGCACATTCATCTGAAGAAAAGTTTGAAATATAACATAAACATTCGGGTTAAAACTATCATACGAAATGTCAATAGTTTCACCATAAACTATGAATGGTATAAAATAGCACATCCACATTCAAACATATCACAAAACCTTCAATACAATATAGAAGTTTTTTATTATAATAAATCAACTTCAAATAATCTTAAAATCCATCAAAGGATGTTGACATAGATGAAATCAAAATTCTTTTAAAAGAAGTATCTCCTTTTATTTTGAAATCATTTAAGATCCATATAAAATAAAACATTTTCTTTGAAAATATTCTTATAAGCTTGTAAGGAAAGCTTCGACGATTTTATAACGGCGTAAAATAACCGCACCCGCCGTATAAGTTAAAAAAAAACATTCTTACCTCAATTCTGTCGAAAAGGTTAAAAAGGACCTTGTTTTGAAAACGACAGAAAGATTCCTTTATAAACCTCTTATAAAAAGTCAAACAAGGGTATAAATGACTTTAACCCATATTCTTGTAAATAGTAAAAATGTTTTGAAATACATTTCGAAGAAACATGGATGTGGATGATAAAGAGATCCCAGTAGATTATTACGTATAATACAACCTCGGATAATGAAGAGATTGTGAAATAACCCTTACCTTGTAATTTTCCTTGGTTGGGGTAGGTTAACCTCCTGTATAATGGTGAAATAATTGTTATTAAATTATACAAGAATCATATATATTAATATGATATCATATATGATCTTTTAACATTGATTTATTAATAATATCTTAGAATTATCATCGTTTCGGGTGTTAACTTACTCATTTTCTTTTATATGTTTTGTTACATAAGCCATGTTTGTTGTATCTTATTCATATCCAGAATGATATCAAGTCCTTAAACATCATTTTTAAATCATAAAATGATAATTATACTTGAATGGATACGATGGAGAATGAATCCCATCGCGTTCGTGGAGACGGTAGTCCGTACGTACGCACAAGCGACAATATCATTCTTTTGATATTAAAATAATATATAAATGAATGGTATATCATATATACAGAATAATTAACATGTTATATTTATTATTTACATGAGTTACACATCATTATTATACCCATCCAAATAATATTATATTGAATAACAATTACACCACGACGTGGAGACGGTAAGCCGTACGTACGCACGTATGGTGACATGTTATTAAAAGGGTGGATAGAATACTGAATATGATTGTACCATATTTATAATAACATCACAGTATATGTGAGATACAGGAGTTATTATTTCAGAATGGTAAGAACAAAGGAAGAAGAAGTGGAAGAAGAAATGAACTTAGAAAAGGGTGGTGAAATCATTACCTCTTCTTCGGGTTCTTTCTTTTGATTTGATCAAAAGGGCTCCTTAGGTTGGCTTTCTGATCAAACTAAGGCCCCTAGGTTGTAGTGAGGGATGTTGGGAGAGTATTTGGGCAGAGTTTGGCCGAACCAAAATGCTTTAGAGGTGTGAAGAAAAGAGAAGGAGGAGTGCCCTTTTATAAGAGGGGTGAGGGGCACCTTTGGAAAAGCTAGAAATATTAATTTATAATAAATTCATATTCGGTTTCTAATGGCTCCAAAGCTTATTATTCAAAGGTTAAGGTGGGGATAGGTCGAAAACCACTCAACCAATAGAATTTATACAGGTTTGGGTACTTATATTAACCTTATCTTTAAGTATTAACTCTAAGTTAATTAGTTTCACTTTTACAATGTCTCTTTGTATTTTTATATAATATGGTTAATAAACTTACTATATACATCCAAGCGACCCCCAAGTGGTCCATTAATGAGGAACCTATCATAATATAAGTCTCTTGGCCGAACCTTAGATTTTTAGGAATTTAATATCAATTAATAATATAATATTTGTTTTAAGAACTCTTTTATGTCAATTTTGACACTATTCAATAGTTGATTTTTGTGAAACTCCTAACAGATTGATTACTTCGAACAAAGTCAATTAAATCAATCCTAATATATCATATTATCATAGAAAATTAGTTTAATTCATTAAAAGTTTCATATTATATTTATTTGGGTATTTATAATATCAATTATTTTAATTTTTCACTATTATAGTAATTACTGCATCATCATTGTGTCATAAATAAAATAAATTATTTAATGTCTAAAAATTATAAATAAAATATCATTATGTAGGAAATCTTTTTATCTTTCTAATGAATATTTATAATCTAAAATCCAACTTATATAACTCTATGTAACAATTGTTTTTCTAAAAGATATATGCTTGTGTCATTTTTGTATTCATTTTGACTTAATTAAAATAAAGTGTCATTATCACTTACAAGTGGATCCATGGGGTCCCAAAATTGACACAAAGATGCCCATGGTCGACCATTTATCAACCAATAGGGTTAAGACACGTTTTAGGGTAATTTAGTATTATTATAATATTATTTTTTAACCCTTATTTACCGGATTTACCCTTAACCATGGTAAATAAAATATTTACCGCAGTAATTATTCAAAATGTCTAAAAAATAAAAGTTACCTATTTAAACAATTTGAACATCCTGATTACAAATATGGAATCCATTTTCCTAAATTCTAAACACAGAAGTGGCAGAAATTAATTTAAAATTAATTCCCGCTGTCAAAACAAAAAGCGTGTTTTTAAGAGATAATAACTATCAAAAGATTGACACTTGTTTATGTTCGGTTTAATTGTAAAATTATGTCCAATGACCAAAATTATATTAAATGGTAAAAATATATTCTAAATATACTTTAAAACCACTCAAATTCATAATTTATCACTAGTAATTAATTTGATTAAAAAAGTTGTTTTTAATTAAAATTTAGTAATTTTCACTATTCATCAAAATATAAAAGTTATCCGAAAAGTACCAAAATTTCACCCTAGGATAATTTCGATATTCCGAATCCAAAAATGAAGTCCATTTTTAAATATAAAATATATATAATTTCAAAAATTAGGTATTACTATTCATAACGGCTAGTTTGATTGGTTGTGGTGTGTGTTAAAACTCAAGGTTGCGTACAACACACGCTACTGTTTTATTCAAAGAAAGCGTACCGTGGAAGCTTGGGATGTTTCATTTTAAATTTTTGATGTCCCCATTTAGTCAAAAAGTTTAAAATATAGTATTTAAAAAGGGTTCACTATTAAAGTTGATAAAAGTGCAATACTAAAAATGAATTTGTTCTTGCATTATATCTAAGAAACTCATAATATGGATTCTAAAATTATAAGGATTATATAAACATTAAAATTTATCTAATACTATTCATAACCTCTTTTGAACGGCTTGTTTGGTAAGTCATGGTGTGCTTGAACATGGTGTTGCATGTAGTGAAAGTTATTGAATTATTTTGAAGAAATAACACACTATGAAATCTTGGGGTGTTACACTACATCCCTTAAAAATAGATATAAAGGTATTTCACCGAAGAAGAGGTAATCTACCAACTCTTTCAATATTATTTCTTATTCTAATTCCTATTTATGTGTTGTACCCATAAAAAAAATAAAACATATGGTATCATAATATAATTATATTTTATTATTATTATTTGAAAATCATATTTAATCTCTATTCGATCCCATGAAAATAAAAAACATCGCTCGTGTGTGCCTACGGCTTATCGTCTCCACGTAGCGTTGTAATTTGTTTTTCATCATAAATTTACTTGGATGGTTATAAAGATGGAAATAATTAGTATATATAATAAATATAAAATAATTATACCTTTTAATGATAATATTATATATACCTTCTTACCTTTCAAACTGTTGGTAAATGATAATGTCGCTCGTGTGTACGTGTGGACTACCACTTTCACGAAGCAATGTGATTCGTTTTTCATTTCTATTTTATTTGGATGGTAATATAGATATATTTAATGAATATATTTGATATATATGATGTAATAATTATTTTTTAAATGTTATATATTATTTACCTTTCTTCCATTCCATCCATTGAAAATTGAAAATAGCATTCATGTATAAGTACGTCATATCGTCTCCATGAACGGTGTAATTCATTATATATATATATATACCTTTTATGGATTACTATAAATATGTGTGAATATGTATGATATATATTTCATTTTTAAAATTATTTATATTATAAAACCTTTATCAAAGTATAAGGACCAAAACTATTGAACCAAATCATACATGAAAAATGAACACGTACAAAGGAAATCGAACATAAGGTAAGGGTTTCTCATCTCACTTTTGCATATATGGAACATATTCCATATTCACCAATTATTTATTTTTTATGGTTCATATATCTCCCATATAATATGTTATATTATGAATCTATTTATATTTATAGTATTTATAGTATCATTTTAATTCATTTCTTTCATAGGGATTATGATTCACTAGTTACTAAAGTGGTTATGGTTTATTTCACAATCTCATCATTATTAAAGATTGTTTATTTTTGAGTTTCATCTTATTAATGTTTATTATCCATGTCCATTTATTCTTAACATGTTTTAAAAAAAATTACTATTATCCAGTGATTTTTTGATGTCATTTTCACCCATATTTTACCTTTTACAAAAGGTTTTAAAAGGATCTCCCTATCATTTTTCAAACGATGTACTTTTTGACTTTTCTTAAAAAAGTATAAAATGAATGTATTTTTATTTTATATTGAACATAATTTCCTAAATTAATGATGTGTAAATTATTTGAATCTTTCTTTACAAGTATAAAAAGTTTTTTTCAAATAAAATTATTTCTTTATTATGTGTATAATTTGTATCTTTTAAAAAGTGGTTTTCAAAGTAGAAAGGGTGTTTCCTCAAGAAATTTTCTTATGAAAGATTTAAATAACATTTCTCTATGCCAACATCCTTTTCTTAACATTATATTGAGGATATATTCTAATGATACAATCCACCATATTCATTCATATGTTTTATATTCATTTTGGATGGGGGAAAGTATTGGAATTCTTTGTGATAGTTCTTCCAATATAGGCAATTATTGATTGTTAAGTCATGATAATTAAATTATATTATTTATTTATATGAGTAATTCATTGGAATTATTAAGTCATGGGTGGGGACTATTATAGCCCCTTGATGGATCAGTAGGTCTCATAAGACAAACTAGCTTGGGTTTTGGTCCGGGCCTTACCCATATTTTCAGATGACATGGAGAAGGCCTCAACGATATGTTTTAGATATACAACATTATCCATTACATCATTATTAATTTATTTATTTATATCAATGTAATTAATTTATTTACCTTCCATGGATGAGTTTGTAGCTCTTGTTATTATTTACATGGTATTACTTGATCATCATTTATTCTTTCAATATTATTCATGCCTTGTTAGCTTCTCCTGTACGCATACCCCAACTAAGCATAAAATCTCACCATTTATTATTATTCCATTCCCTAGGATTCCAAAAAGTGTTTTATAACTGATATTCATGGATATGATAAGGAAAATAATGGTGTTCTCAAAGTAAATACTATGTTGTATTTTATGTTTTTAAATGTAATTTTTAATTCCAGTAAGTAGCTAGTTTTCTAATATTACTAAGCTATTTGGTCCCTTTTTATATGATTGCTTGTATATTATGATAATATAATAAAGTAACTACTGATTTTGGGCTATTGGAATCAGGGTCTTTATAGAAATATTTAACCAAAATCTTTCTTTTTATTTGTGATGGGATAAGTGTCAAAATAGAAACATTATCTCAATTATGGGAGGTAATTTTAGTAATCTCATTTTTTATTATTTAACTTATCATAAAATAGTTATAAAATATTGTTTCTTTACCTAATTATCAGATAGAATATGATATACCTAACATTGTAGTAGTTAGGAAGAAATGTTTAGCCTAGGTTGCTAGGAGATAGAGGGATTTTAAACCAACCTTCACATCTAATTTCATTTTTAGAGAAATAAAAAATGAAAATCCATGTGATATATATCATTTTTTGGATAAATATACAAGGAAGCGGTTTATTGATAGTGGAGAAGAACATTTATTTTTGGTAAGTAGAATGTTATATTTACTTTTTTGATTAAATTAATGATTTTATTAATGATTTGTTTTCATAATTTTTAGAAAATTAGGAGATATCATTAGGATATCCAATAAAAAATATATACCATCATACTTTATCTCATGGAGGGTATACATTATTAGAATAAAAATTATGTTTGGAAGTTTTCAAAAAATGAGAGCTAAGTCTTCAAGCCCCACACTGGTTGAACCTCCTTCCCCTCAATCTAGACATGTAAAATGAAAGAGGTCCAGAATGAGTAAAAAGGGAAAATATCTTGCAGAAGAGTTGAGGGTTATGGATGACGGGAGTTTAAGAAGTTATTCAATTACATTATGTCATTTAATTTAATTCAAATATTTATATGTTGTGATTCACTAAGTAATTTTTCAATCATTATTTATAGGAATCCCTTAAAGATAAGAGTGCATAGGGGACCTTCCTACCTGATGGTAGGAAGGATATTTTATCTACTTCATTGGGAAATCCCAACCACACAACTCATGTACAAGGATACATGATTTGTGTATCAATAAAAAATTATTTGGTTGTTTTATAGTTTATTCAAGTGAGGATTTATATCAAAGTAAATTATAATGTTTAAATATAAAGTTTATGAGATGGGTGAGGTAATGTAGGGTAGGATTAAAGTTTTGGTATAGTCAATGTTTATAGACATGAAAAAATAGTTTCAATATGGAAATCCTACTCCTCAACATCCATATTTAGATCCCACTCCTCCATCTTTTCCTAGTGATCCCACCCCTCCACCTCCTCTTTCTTATCCAACTCATAAACCACCTCCTCTATATATTTTCATATATTATGATATATATGTTGAGGATATCCAACAAAATAATTTTGTATATGTAATTATTTGTTATATTGGGGTTACTTCAAATCATCAATAGAAATATATGAAATATATTAGGGTCACTGTGAAGGAAATTATAGATATATTGACAAGAGTACCATTTTCTATAGATGATGTCACTGTAGTTGGAAAAGGTATCAACTATTTTTTAGTTTGGCCATATATAATTTCCTAAAAAAAATTCATTGGGGGTGTATAGTTTATATTATTTATTTCATATTGGTGTCTAATTCTTTTCACATTTTAAAATTTATATATTTATCTATTTTTACATGAATAATTAAAAGTTAAAGGCATATTGTATATAAAACAATAAGTATAGATTTCTATGATTTTAGATACTAATTCTTTTGGAATTAATAGATTATTAAAATATTTATCTTTTTTTGGAATTTTATGATCTTAAAATGGATTCTAACATTTGTGGGCGTGTGGTAACTGGGATAATTTTTAAGAGATATAACACGGAGCTTATAACTACAGATTTGTTGAGCGTCAACCCAATGCAAGTATTTTTCATGTAATTTTATTACCATATTTATTTTAGTTATTTTAATTTATTTAAACATAGTAACTATATTTATTTTTTATTAGGTGTGTTTATAAACTTTTTATTCAGTATTATTTGACATTAGTATATGGGTTTTTGGACCCATAATGTATTTCACTAAAAGTGATGAAAATAACTGATTATTAAATAATATTATATATTTCAAAATTATTTCAAAATAATTCAATTAAGTTTTGTATTATTTATTATCTTTATGGTTATGGAACATATATTTATTAAATTTTTATTTATATTAACCGAATAACCACTAACATTATGTTTTTTATATTATTGACCATTTTTTATTGTATTTTTTTTGTCTATGTGAGATGAAAAATTACTATTTATTCCCTAGACATGGAGACATGTGATAAAAATTAATCAACTATTGAATAAGAAAGTTTGATTAATTCAATACTTTAATATTATATTGACTTTTAAGTCTATTTCATACATATCATTTTCAAACATGCAATGAGATTACATTAGAAATATAATACGAAAGAGAAGCACAAATATAAAATATATAAAATAAAAGCTGACTTATCATTTATAAGTACTAAATTTTAGAAGAAAGTACTTAAAATATAATTTCGAATTGAAAAAATATTTTGAAACAGAACTATCATCATTAACGAGGAGTAAAGTAATGTGCATATTATGTTCTAAGATTTACGTTTGATGTCATTTCAACCTAAAAATTACAAAATTCCACATGGTAAGATTTATTTATAAAATTTCCTTTAATAAAACTTATAATTATATTGATAATAAATTTTAAATGATTTTTTTTAATTTATGTCTTTTTGATGACCCTTGCCCTTATACTGAACAAGATCAGAATCATGTACACAGAGAATGGGAAGAATATTTCACAAGATTTGTTGGATTTTAGTTTATTTTTAATATATATTTTAAAGTTTGAATTTAAAATTTTAATGTTTAAATGATTTGAATCTATGATTCTATTTATTCTGTTCTATTACTTTTTGATGTAATTTTTTAGTTCATATGCTAACATTTTTTTATGTTTTTGATGTTGTACTTTTGGGAATATGTAATTAAATTAAATTAAAAAATAATAATCTTTCACATTGGTTGTATAAAAACAATGTGATAAAATATTTATCATGTTGGATTTGATATAACTGATATGATAAATGAATCTATATATATAATTCTAGGTCGATTTCCATATCATTTTTTAAAATACTTATGTTAAAAAAAACATTATCATGTCGGTTATTGTTAACCGATGTGAAAAACCTATTTATAGCATCTATTTGGATAATGTTGTAAGGTGAATGAAGTTAAAAACCCAACCCATTGTAAAATAAGCCTTTTTTATACTATTAAAAATAAGGATCATATAATTTTACCAATGGAAATTCAAGCATAAATAAATCCAGATTAAAATGGGATTGAGACATCAATCCTTTACCTATAGTATCATATTTTTTTTATACGTGTTAAAAATTATAGTATAATAAATATAAATTTATTTTAAAATTAATCTATATAAATTAAACATAAATATCATTCCATTTATTATTTTCTTATAAATGTTTATCACATATTTATTAACAATTCGTTATTAAAATCATTGTTCCTGGTTATAAGAGCTTAATTTCACATGAATGTTTCAGTTTGGTGGTCTAGGTTATTGTACTTTGATCAAGGTTACATAATATTTATAATTTTAATAATAATAATAATAATATAATATATATTAATTATATATATATAGAGAGAGAGATTTATCCATAAACGGTAGTGATAGAAAAACTTCATTACACCGTTCAAAGAGACAGTAGGTTGTATGTATGTATAAACACTATTTTCACTTTTCGATGGATGGAAAGAAAGAAAGTTAAATAAAAATTTACCTTTATATAGTCATTATTATATCATATATATCATATATATTCATTTAATTTAACTTTATTACCATACAAGTAAAGCATAATTGAAAATCGAATCACATCGCTTCGTGGAAGAGGTAGTCCACACGTACGCACGACTAACGTTATCATTTTCAAATGAACTAGAAGGTAATAAGGTAGATATATTATTATAATTAAAATAATATTAATTATTTCATAAATATAAATTATAAAAATTAAACCCATACTAATTACATTCCATGAATGATGGTGTTGGAAAATCAATTGTATCACTACGTGGAGACTATAGTCCATATGTACTCACGAGCGATACTTTCACTTCTCATTTGATAGAATAGAGGGTGGATATTGTTGGTTATATAATCTTAATAAAATTTTAGTATATTAAGTATAATTTATTTATTGTTTTATTATGAATACTGTAGATTTAGAGGACGTAGAATAAGAAATAAATTGAATGAGATCGAGTAAGATGATTAACTCTTCTTCGATAGGCCTCCTTAAGATCTCTTCTTAAGGACCCTTTGATTAGTATTTTAATAATAACATAACTTAAAATTAGTGTATAGGGATGTTTATAATATAATTTGGTAGTTTTTGGTTGTGATATATAGATCAAGGAGGAGTAAAGAAAAGATATAAGATGTGTCCTTTTATAAGGAATAGAAAGGACACAATTGGAATTACTTAAAAATACTTAAATATAATTAATGTATTTATCAAGTATAATGATTAAAAAAAGACATTAATTCTAATAAAAAGAGTTTTTAGTCGAAATAGCTTCAACAAATTAAATTTATATTTGTTTTTGAGTGATTTAAAACCATATCTTTTGGTTTAACCCCTTTGTTAACCAATAATAATTTAATATAATATTATTTTTCATAAAATATCATAAATTTCATTTTTTGACACTATTCATTTAATTTGAATTTAAAGACATCAATATAGTAATTTAATTATAATATAAATCATAAAAAACCCCTAATGTGTTTTATTAATCTATAAAATTTTTGGGGTCCTATAAATCACCTAGAAAATATTACTTTTAGAGTTTTTAAAATCATTTACATGATTTTTCACCTTATTGTTCAAGAACAATTGCGGTGTTGTGTCAAAATTCAAGGTAATTATTTTATCACAAAAAATAAAAAATAAATTACCATGGTAAAATAAATAATTAATATTTAAAATAAAAAAATTTATAATTGAACTTATCCTCTTTTAATCATTATGTAAAAAATTTATAGATATTAAATTCAAGAGAGAGTCATTTTGGAGTTTTATTTACTTAAAATAATATATATATATATATATATATATCATTACCCATATTAAATGGTACAAAAATGAAATATATTTGAAATTCGAATATATAAGGTCAAACTAATCCCATAAAATGAAATGTAATTAAGTGTTCGGTTGATTTTTAGATCTTGTCTCATGGGTTTTACTCTGTTTTACCCATTTTACCCTTACTATTGTGACAAATATTTATCTCTGTTTCTATTCATAATGAAAAAAAAATAAAAGGGAAAAATTTACCAAATTATAACCTCATGATTCAAAATATTAAATCCATTTTTAAATATTAAATTCTAAGAATAGGGAGGAAATCATTTTACAGTAAGTGTGAAAAATGCAACAAAACTATTTTTAGAAAAAATGTATATTTGAACATAAAACTGCATTTATTCTTATTCCATGTCTTATAAAAACATTAGATGAATATCAAAAAAAATTATTGAATATATTATATATTTATTTAGTTAATACCATTCATAAATAGAGTATAATATAATTTATAAAAACAAATTATGCACATAAAATTAGTTTTTCATAAAAAAACATCTCAATTTACCTTCAAATATTTTATTTTAATTTTTAACCATTTTATAACCAATGAATTTATTTTATAAATATTTAAAAAATATTTTTTAATAATTTATCTATACCTATTATTACCCACTAATCCAACATCTAGGTGATAATTGTCACATTAAATAATAATATTTCAATAGTATAATGTAGTTAGTTTAAACTAGGTGTTGTGTATAAAGATATAAATCAAAGGAATAAAATTTATTTACAAAGAAATATATCAAAAAATATTGGGGTGCCAAATTATACCCCCATTAAAATAAATTCCACCCACAAAATTATTTCACTCTGATATATACAAATAACGATATCTCTGTTTCATCACATCATTGGGTTCCCAAGTTTCTTCTACATATTTACAATTCCTCTAGAGAACATTAACCAGGTGAGTTGTCTTATTTCATAGAACTTTATCAATTTAATCCAATATTTACACAAAATTTTCTTTGTATTAAATATCATATTCTAGTGGTACAACCAATTATTTTAGTACTTTTGAAGGATCAGGTTTGTAATTCCTTAGGAGTGATATATAAAACAAATTGTGAACTTGAGAGAGATTTGGTGGAAGTTATAAATGATTAGATATCATCCTGATGTGATCAATAATATCATAGAGACTGATGTATCTAGGTCTCAACATAACCATATTTCCAAATATCATAAATATTTTCCAAGGAGATATTCATAGGAATACCTTATCACCAACTTTGAACTCTAGATCTCTCTGAAAAATGTATGTATAACATTTTAATTGACTTTGAGTCACCCTTATGTGTTTCTGAATAGCATTAACCATCTATTTTATCTCTTTAAAAACCTTATGTCCAAATATATTTCTTTCTCTAACTTCATCTAAACATTTTTTAGTTCTTTACTTACTGACATAGAGAGATTCATAATGAGACATCTGAATTCTTGAATGAAATATATTATTGTTATAAAATTAGACCATAGAATGTTCTATAAATATATTTTATAGGGTTTTAATGGTCCATTTATACTGACCATATTTCTGAGGATGATATGCAGTACTGAACCTAAACTATATATAAAGAGTCTTCTGAAGACTTCACCAGAACATTGAGGTAAACCTGGAATCCTAATTAAATACAATTTAGTGTGGTGATTCATATAATATCACCACATTCATGATGTATATCATAGAAATATAATTAAGATATAAATCATATTTTATGGAAATGAATTGTGTTGAATTCCTAATTTCATTGAATACAACCACAATATCATTTTTCCATTTTGATGTTTTGGGGATTCCAATGACGAAATACATGGTGATGTTTTCCCATTTCCATTCTGGTATAGATAATGGTTGTAACATCACCTTATATATATGTCTCACATACTTAAATTCCTGACATATTAGGCATCAATATACATACTTTACAGTATTCCTTTTCATGTTGTCCCACCATAAATATTCTTTCAAATTGATATGCATCTTTGTACTTCCAAGATGAATAGAGAATGAAGAACTATGAGATTCATATTAAAGATCTTTCTTCAATTATGGTATTGATGGGACCCATAATACATTCTTGAACCATACCATTCCATCATAATCATTTTTTAACTTAGAAATATTTTTGACACTCTTCAATAGTCCCACACCTTCTTTCTATGCCTCATTAATCCTCACATGGATATATGGTTAAAAATTCATCTATGAAAGTTAGGATTTTCCCCTTTACTAATTATTTAAAGTTTTATATTCTAAAAATCCATAAGTTATGGATCTATTTTGATCCTAATCATATAAAAAATGACATTTTTCTTCTCACTCGGACCATCATTCGCCATTTTTTCCTTCCCACGGTGGTAATATATTGATCAGTTATAATCCTTAATCACTGCCAACCATTTTCTATGGTTTATATTCAGCTCTTTCTCAAGAAATATATACTTCAATATTTTATGATTTGTATATATGTTGTACCTTCACCATAAATATAATACCTCTATTTCTTTAATGAGAAAATTACCATTGTATGCTCCAAATCATTAGACGGGTAAATTTTCTCATGTATTTTTAATTTGCATGAGGCATATTCTATCACCTTATCATTCTGCATGAGTACACATCCCAATATATTCTTTGATTCATCATTATAGATCAAAAACCCTTATCCACTATTGGGTAATGTGAGAACAGGTTCACATACCAACCATCTCATCAACTCCTAGAAGTTTTCTTCATAGGAATATATCTATAAGAACATAACCCCCTTTTAAGTCAACTTTGTGAGTTGATTGTATAGTCATGATAAATCACTCACAAAAAATTTGTAGTATCCATCTATCCTAATAAAAATATGGATTTTGATTACTGTGGTTGTTCTTGGCTATTGATCAATAAATTTTATCTTTTAAGGATCCACCTATAAACCCTTATTTGAGATTATATGACCCAGGAATGAAACTTTCTAAAGTCAAAATTCACACTTGGTTAATTTTTCATACAACTTATCCATCCTCAGGGTATTTAAAAAAATTCTCAAATGATATTCATGTTCCACCCCTATATTTTAATATATAACAATATCATCTATAAATACTATGAAAAACTAATCATAGTAATCTCTAAAGTCTTTATTCATTAAATCTATTAAGATAACAGGAATATTAGTATGTCCAAATGGAATCACTATAAATTCATGATGCCCATAACTCATACAGAAAGTTTTCTTGGGTATATACTCATTTTTTAATCTCAATTTATGATATCCAAAATGTAGTTCAATCTTGGAAAAGTACTGAGATCATCATAATTGATCAAAAAAACATCTATATGTGGTATATGATACTTGTTTTTGATAGCAATCTTGTTAAGTTCCCTATAATAAATGGAAATATGCATTGACTCATCTTTCTTCTAAATAAAAAGAATATTTTAACCCACTGGTGATGGAAAAGGGTATATTAATCCCTTATAAATATTCTCCTAGAGTTTATTCTTTAATTTCTACAACTCAATATGGTCAAATCTATAAGGATTCTTTGAAATAAGTGTACCACAAGGTATGAGTTCTATTGAAAACTAAACTTCATGATTCAGTGGAAGACTACAAACTATTATGTAATTATGTCAATAGAATCTTATAAAATAGGTATATCATCAATGTTTAGTTTCTCCCCAACCATCTAAGATAGGTACCCTTCATGAAAATAAATTAATACCCACAAGATAGAAGTAATTTCAATTAGAAGTTCTTATTCATCCTCAAACTGATAAATGATCATACGTTTATTTGGAATATGAAATGTGGATTCAATTCCTCATAAATTGATATGAGTGATATATAAACAAAGATAATCCATGCCTAGAATAACATCAAATTCAACTAAAGGGAGAATCCTAAGATTTATAGGAATCACATTCCAAAAAACTTCAATCGGATAGGAACTATAGACTTAAGATACGTCCATTATAATGTTAGGAGTTTTAACTTCTAACTCAACATCAAATCATTGAGGTGGTAATTTTATATCCTTAGAAAAATCCTTATATATAAAGTAGTGGGTAGATCCAAAATCAAATAATACATTAGTTGTTTTAGAGTGGATGAATAGTATACCTTTCACTACATCATTCTCATAACCCACTTCAATAGTCATGATCACATGATATTTCCCTTTTTATTTGGGCCTAATAGGTTGTTGATGTATATCATCATAATAAAAATTTAGATATGTGAACTAGTTAGTGTAATGTATATACTCCTTATATTTGAAGAATTAGAGTATGGGTTGTGCATTATTTGGAATCTTCTTTTACTCCAGTACATTTACTATACAATTCACCACCTTTCAACATTCATGGGTTTTATGACTATAATTTTCACATTTAAAGAACCTTCTAGTTCTATTCATTCAATTTCCTTAATGTTTTGTCCCACATTTCTAGCAAGTAGATGGCTAGAATTTCTTTCCAATGTATGATTTATTCGAGTTTTCATGAGACTCCGTCATTTTTTAATTATCAAAACCATGAAATGGTGGGAATCTCTAATTTCCATTCATACCTTGAGTGCACATAAAATTATTTCTTCATAGATATTAAAGTCTCTTATATCTAAATTTTTTTGAATACTCTATTTTAATCCACTAAATAATCGAAGAGTTTTTCTTTGAGGTCTAATGATTAATCAAAAAGAATACCTTTAAATTTTTGTAAAATTTTCCTAATAGGTTCCAATGGATTCATCATCATTCTATTTAAAATAATGTAATTACTTATTATTTTTTACATATAATAGGAGGGTATTACTTAAAAATATCCTCTTGAACTCATCCCATTACATGGAGTCATTTCTTCAACTTTCCTTGTATTATTAATAATATTCCACCATTTGTCTATTTTTCCTTCCAAACGATAAACAATTAAGAAAATTTGTTCATGTTTCAAGCACTATAGAACAATAAATATTTTCTCAATAGTTCTGATCAATCACTTAGCCACTAGAGGATCAAAATACCTACAAAATAAGGTGGATGTTACCTCATGAAATACTCAACAGTACATTTTTTCCTCTTTTGATCATTTGGTTTCTTAGCATGATTCATGGCCTAGGAAAGTTACGTAAGCATATTAATAGGATTATACATTCCATATCCCACAACATTTGGTTTATCTTATGGAAAATCATTACATTTTCCATTACATTCATCATTAACATGGTTCCTTATAGATTAATCCATTGAAAAAAACCAAAATGAAAAGTTCAATAATTAAGATATAATAAATAGTGTGATCTATCATATAATCATGAAATATAATTCATATGATGTCCAAATCATGACACCTTATCCTCAATCTATGGAACCTTAGGTTTAACTTAGGTTATCTATGGTTATTTCTAAAACATTAAGATGTTATCCTATACTTATACTTATCCCTGGGGTATTCACTAAATTTTTATTATCCTATTTTAAAAAGGTAACTAAACCATTCTATGATACCAACTTAGGTTACCCAAGCTTTATATGCATAAATATTACATTATCTTAGATGAATATTAAATACATAATATTATTATCCATTTCAGAACTAAAAATATTTTGTGTATTTTGAGACTATATACAAAAATATATTATTTAGGTATATTCTCCATAATATATCATAAATTATTTCTCACTTTATATCCTTAAAATACCCTACTTAAAAATAGTCTTCAAAACCATGGAATGAAATCATAATAAATGGTGTGATCAGATGTTCAGTAAGGGTAAACAATAGAGATATCAATCGATGATTATATGAAAGAATAAGATACGAATAAGGTTATGTGATTATGATTATAAATTACATATTTCATACCCCATTTATCCAAGATCGTAATCATGAATAATGATATAAGTTTTTATCGTTTGAAATACATAAATCATAGGAGTGAGAAATCATCATTAATCAGTCATGAACCATGAGTTCAATTCATAAGAGTAAAAATATTCCATAAATGTTTGGCACCATAATAGGTATATAAACCATTTAATATGTTAAGTTTAACTATTGAGACCACAAAATCTTATTGGATCTTGTATCAACACCTATTTCCCACATCATAATGGATAAGGCATCATTACATGTTCCCTATAGTGGATCAGGCATCCCTAACCATTTCACATAGTGGATTATGCACATCAATGTCTTCACCATAATTATCTGATGAGATATAAAACAATAAATAATATATTATAGGGATAAATAATTCCACAAGAACCCATTACATAATTAAACCATACATATGTGTGCCATATAATCCTAAAACAATCATCATATCATCATAACATAACCTATAGAAAAGAAACGAGTTTTATAAAAATATCATCATCTTGATTGTAAACCATCTAGATAAGTAATAATGATTGTATTATTGGATAATATATCTACTAAAACATAATTAACATCATGGATGTTATCATATATGAAAATTCATTTAAAAGATCATTGGAATATTTCTTGAGGAAAATACCCTTTTCATTTTGAAATCACTTCTTTAGAATCTAAAAAATTCCAAAAAAATCTGGAAAATATTTTATTAAAAAATAATAATGGAAACATGCAAATGAAGATTCAAATATTTTAGAATTCATGATATTGGTAAATTCGATCCATAATGTATATGTTGAAACAAAGATTTCTTTTACATTTTTGGTTAAAAAAGTCAAAAGTATATTATTCAGAAAATGACAAGAATATCTCTCTGAAACATTTTTATAACAATTAAAAAATGGGTAAAAATGAATTTAAAAATTCATAAACTAATATTATGAAATTTTTGAAAACATTTTAAAGAAAACATGGATATGTAATGAAAATATTATCGACCAAATAGAAAATATAGTCTTTTTTTATCAAAAACATTTTACAGATAGTTTTATGAATCGCAGAGAGAAAAATGATACTATTACTTTAAAATTTCATAGATAAATATAGGAGAATAAAATTAAATTTATTTATCATAAAATTATTATATAATTTTATCAATGTAAATTCAAGCATAAAAATCCAAATTAAAATGGGATTGAGATATAAATCTCTTACCTCAAGTCTCATCTTTCTTTATACACATTTGAAACTCCTATATAATAAATATACATTTATTATACATGTATTAATGAAACATAATCATATATATAATACCATATATTATTTACTTATAACATCATTTAACCCATTTATTATTAATTTGTTATTAAAATCACTATTCTAGGCTATAACTGATATGTTTCTCATGGTTGTTTAAGTTTGAAAGTATTGATTCTTTTACTATGATCATGGTTCCATCGTATTCATAACTTTTATAATTATATAAATATAATATATATTTATTATATATATATATAGATGTAGATTCATCTATAAAGGGTGAAGATAGAAAAATGAATTGCACTACTAATGGAGGTGGTAGGTCATACGTACGCATGAATGTTGTTTTCACTTTTCCTTAGATGGAAAAAAATAAAGGTACCTAAAAATTCAACTTTAAATATTCAATATTATATCATATATATTATATTTATTAATTAAATACATCCTTATTACCATCCATGTAAATTAAAATCGAAAAATGAATCCCTTCTCTTTACAGAGGTGGTAGTCTAGACATACGCATGAGCAATGTTATCATTTTCCAATGGATTGGAAGGTACGAAGGTAGATATAGTTTTTTAATTTTATAATAATATTTCTATCATAAATATCATTTATAAAATTTTGACCCATCATAATAAGCATTAATTTAATATATTGAATGAAAATTAATTGTATCGTTATATGGTGGTGTTGGTCCACACATACGCATGAGCGATAACTTAACTTTACATTTGATGTAATAGAGGGTGGATATTTATGGTTACATAATGATAATAAAATTTAATTATATTTAATATAATGAATTTTTTATTTTAGGATGAATAATTCATATTTTATAAGGTATAATAAGAAATAAATTGAAAGAGATAGGGTAAGACGATTACCTCTTCTATGGAAGTCCTCCTTTAGATCCCTTCTTAAGGACCCATTTATTTGTCTTCAAAGAAGAAAAAACTTCTAATTAATTAATAGGGAAGTTTAGAATATAATCTATCAGGGGATTGTTGGGATATATGTCTCAAAGAGGTGTATAGACAAGATAGAACGCATGTCCTTTTATAAATGAGGGAAAATACACACTTAGAATTACATAACTACTTAAATAAAATTAATGTATTTATCATGTATAATGATTAAATATAGAAACTAATTAGAATAAAAATATTATACGGTCAAAATATAATCATCAAATTAAAATTAGACAGGTTTTTGTGTCATTTGAAACCGTATCTTTTGGTTTAACCCCCTTTTTAACCAATTTTATCCTTAATTTTGGTAATGACCTTTTCAAAATTAAAGGGTTATAATTTTATATATAAGGTAGAAATTAGATAATAAATTGAAAATGGATGAAATTTTAGACCATTTAACCTCATAATTTTCCTCTATAAACATTTTTACAATTTTTAAATTATTCAATAAAATATTATTTTTCAAAAAAAAATCATTAATTTCATTTTTGATATTATTCCTTTAATTTGACTTTAAATACATCAATATGGTAATTTAATTAGAATATAAACTTTTCACACATAAATAATGTGTTCTATTGATATTTTAATTCATGTCTAATAATAACCCACCCAAACAATATTACTTTTAGATTTTTCAAAATCATTTACATACACTTTCTACTGTTTGCGCAAGCATTATGTCAGTGTTGTGTAAGTATTTAAGGTAAAAATTTCATCACTAAAAAGAAAAAATAAAATAAAATCATAAAAAATAATATTTCAAATAAACATTTAGAACCTAAATTATCCTATTTTTTATCCTCATGTAAAAAAATTTATAGATACTAAATTAAAGAGAGTGACATTTTGGAATTTCTTTACCTAAAATAATATAAATGTCATTGCCAAGGTAAAATGAAAAAAAAATACATATATTATAATTTGTGATATATATATATATATATATGTGTGTGTGTGTGTGTGTTTTTGGTTGGATTTATCCCAAAAATAAAATAAAATCTAGTTATGGGTTGATTTTGATACCTTATCCCATGGTTTTAACTCAATTTTTAAAATTTTACCCCTACCAAGGTGACAAATATTTACCATGGTTACTATTCAAAATGACCAAAAAGGAAAGGAACCTATTTAACAAATTTAAAACTCATTATTCCAATTATGGGATTAATTTTTAAGGATAATATTCCTTGAAGTGGCCTAAATTCATTTTACAATAAGTGTGCAAAGCGCAATAAAACCATTTTTAGAAAAATGCATAATTGAACATAAAACTGAATTTATTTGTTTTCTATATCTAGTAAAAACATATAAATGAATATTAAAACATTTTATTGAATATATTTTATTTTAATTTAAATAAAATAATTCATCAATAAATATTAATCTAATTTATAAAAATACATTATGTGCATAAAATATATTTTTTAGAAAAACATATCTATTAACCTTCAAACGCTTTGATTTTCATTTATTACAATTTGATAACAAATTAATTTATTTTAAAAGAAATGTAAAAAATATTTTATGATGATTTGTTAATCCCTATTAATACAATCCAATATAACAAATTAGTTATAATTGTCACATTAAATAATAATATATCAATATTATAACGGGGTTTGTTTAAATTGGGTGTTACATGTAAAGAAAGCTATTAAAGAAATCAAATTTAGTATATAGTGGACTATATCATAAAATATCAGGGTGTTACATTAATAATGAAACCCTAAAATTATGTGAATAATGTTTAAATATAATAAAATAAAACACATTATATGGTATTTTAATGAAATATAATTTTCAAAAATTATTTCTAATTCAGTGAGGAAATAATATTGATCCTAAAGAACTATTTTGAAATATATTTTTTGCGATAATTTTTTTATTCAATGTTTCCAAAACAATATAGTATCAAAAATATTAAATGATATTGTTTACATGTGTAGAAAATTAATTCATTATTTACCGTTTGGTTAGATATTAAAATAAAAGCAATTAAATGTAAAAAATGTATTTTATAGAAAAAGTACCTTTATTCATGTAATTTGTTTTTATGTTAAAAAATTAAATTAATTATTAATGATTGATTATTTTAATTAAAATTTTAGATAATATATTCAATAAAATATTTTAACATTCATATAATGGTTTTTATTAGGCACGTAATTGTATTAAATTCAGTTTTATGCTTAAAATTCATTTTTCAAAAATAGTTTTCATTAAGTTTTATGGGATTATTTTAAAATGAATATATTATACTTATAAGAATTTTTGGGTCTTGAATATATAGATTATACACAAGAGGGTGAATTGTGTCTTTCGGATTTTTTGTTAACTCATCGATTGAACGAGATTTGTCCTCTATGCTTTATCAGATTTGATCATTCGGCGGAATAAGTAAAATCAGGGACACATAGATGTATAGTAGTTCAGGGAACATAATGCCCTTATTCCACTCCACCAACGCTCAACTCCATGAGCTTGGTGATTTTCACTATCTTGTCCTCTTTTCCACAGAACTTCCAACAACTGAAAAACAGGCAGTTGACACCTTTACAATTTTCAGGCTAACAAAGCCTTCTGGTTCAAACACAAACCTACTCAAGTTAGTACAAGAAGCTGGCTACTCAAGATAAAAAAGAATTTTAGAAATAACTTTTCCAGTTGATCTTCACAATTGCAACAGAATGCAATTGACAGCAGATGGATCGTCGTCTCTAAAAATATTGATTTTCAAGTCGAAGCAGTTCTGAGTTGATCTGGTTGCAGTAGATATAGAGATATAATTCACAACTTCAGAAGTAGTAGATCCACAGTAGATATTTGATGTAGAACAAGTGAATCTTCTATAGAGTTCTTTCTTCTTAAATAAACAGAGCTTTGAAGCTCCTTTTGAATCAGCAGAACTGAGTGCTTTAAGCAGTCTCTGTTTTCTGCCCTTTTGAATAATAGATTGATCACCACACTCATGTGCCTGGTGTTTTAGAGAAAACATATATAATAAAGCCGAGCATATCCCCTGCACATTTAGATCCATAAAAGTCTCCTTTTTATTTTCAATATTCAAAAATTTGAATTTACAGAGTAGTCATAACTTCCCTGAAGACTCGGCATAAAAATCTCCTTTTAATTAAATCATTAATCCATTGATAAAACGGATTTGAATCGGTCAAAGTTGTATTATAAAATCTACTTTAAATCCAGCTTGAAATCTTCCTAACAATAAGCTT
This sequence comes from Viscum album, assembly GCA_963277665.1. Lineage (NCBI taxonomy): Eukaryota > Viridiplantae > Streptophyta > Magnoliopsida > Santalales > Viscaceae > Viscum > Viscum album. Next base: position 168,577,650 of record OY728119.1, on the reverse strand, counting down.
TCTTACCATTGCATAAAAATATCATCTTTCAAACTTTTCGACGCCAAACGTAAGGTTGATGACGTGGCCTCCAAACGTAGGGTTGACAACATAAGGTTGAACATAAATGTAGGGTTCATGTTAATTTCTTGAAACTTAAGGTTGATCATAAATGTAGGGTTGATCATCCATACTTTTTCTTCAACTCTCAGGTGAAAGATAAAAGATCCATTCAAAGAATTTATGGTTGTTTACAAAAGTAAGGTTGATGAACCATAGTTTTGAGAAACAAACGTAACGTTTAGTACTTATGTACGGTTCTCCTTCCATACTTTGTTGATAACCCAAATGTAAGGTTCCTTCCTAACATAAGTTTCTTATTCAATACTTTGATGATAAAGTATGGTTGATTAACCATACTTTTCTCTTATCTCAAAAAGTATACACGCTTTTCATCCTTACACTACTTTTATCCACATATGGTATGAACAGTGATTCCCGGACATGCTAAAGCAGATCCCGAATAAGTAAGGTATGAACAGTGTTTCTAGAACACACTAAAAAAGTTCCCAAATAATTAATAAATTCTATTTATTTCAAGAGTAAAATAAATTAATAAATTCCTGAAAAATACTAAATAAAACCATTAGAAAATAATTAAGGGTATTTGTGAGCATCAAAATTATCATAAAGAGACAGAGTATTATTTTCAATAATCTCCCCCTTTAAATAACATTATTATGTATTGTTGAAAACAATACTTTTCTCAACAAGAATTTAATTTTATCAAATGATATAAATATTTTTAATCACCATGTAAAAATATTATAAATAGTTCAATTTTATTTTGTTGGTATTTATGAATAGTTACCATGGTAAAACTTTGTCACCATAGTAAGGGTTAAAAGGATTAATGGGGGGATTAAACTTTGATATAAGAAATATAATATCTATAAAACATAGATAAATGTGATTTTTTTATGTTATTTAAACCCATAATTATATTATTTTATATTTTGGGTTTCCTTTGTTTTACCATCACTTTAATAAGACTTTATTAAATTTTAATGTTTTAATTATTTACATGAGTTCCACTCAACTCACTTATAAAAGGGAACCCCCACCCTTTACTTATTTACATACATTGATACCTCTAGTTTTGAAAATAACTATCAAATTTCTTACTAAATTCACTCTCAACATTCTATAGCTTCTTTTCTTCTCAAATGACAATCCTTTAAAGGCATAAGGTTTATGTCAATTGAAGTTTCTCAAAGAAGTGGTAATTGTCTTTACCAATCTATTTCGAGGTTTTTTCTTATTTAATGTCCTATAAAAATTATATAACTATAATAAAATGATTAAATTATAATCATTAATATACTAATTTTTTTATATTTTAATGGAACATATATTTCCTACCTTCTTTCTATCCTATGAGAAATGATAACGTTGTCCATGCGCACGTGTGGATTATCGCCTCCACAAAGCGATGTGATTCATTTTTCATATCCTCCATATATTGAAAGTTGTATGGATGGATTTAATGAAAATATATATAATTATGATATAATTATTATTATTTAAAGATTAATTATTATTTACCTTTCTTTTCCAATACATTGAAAAGTGAAAACGTCACTCGTACGTACTTACGGACTACTATCCCCATGACATGATGTAATTTATTTTTTTATAATATCCTTATTAATGGTTATAAAACTGTATATAAGGAATAATTATCATAAATATAAAATTATTAATATTATATATATGATTAAATCATTGAAAATATACAAGTACTATAATCGTCAAACCAAAATGTGCATGGAAAGAAGAACAGTTAACACACCGAATATTATTTTTAAAGAATAATTATTAATAAATGGGTAATTAGAAATTATAAAGGAAAGTTATATTATAAGTAAATTATAAATATGGTTCTGTTTTATATTTATAATTAATCAAAATTTATTATACAATAGCTTAATATGAATAATTTCAAGACCTTAGGTAAGGGTTTATGTTTCAATCATATTTTTAATTGGTATTATTTATTCATAAATATCATTTAGGTTAGTTAAATGATATTTATCTCATTAATCCAATATATTTTCTTTTACTCTTATTTTTTATTAGTTTTTTAATTTTTAATTTTTTTTATCCTCTCTTTGGTAGTTAAAAAAATAAAAAAAATAGTTACTAAAATTCGACCTTATTTCCTCTTTGGTAGATGAACCTTTTCTTCCATGTCCATGTTATTTAAAATGTTTTCAATAATTTTATAATATAATATTAAATGGTTATTTAAAGTCATTTTCAAACATATTTTACTTTCTTTTCAAATTATTCAAAATGAATTTTCACAATGTGTTTCCGAACAGTTTATTTATAACTTTTTACAAAAACAAAATTGAAAGGAATCTTTGTTTTAACATTTACCATACAAATAGATTTTTCCACCTTTAGGGATATTATTTTCTTGTAATATTTCTTTAAAATTTTAAAATTTTATTTTAAAATAAAATCATTTTCTCAATATTATGGTTCTTTTTATTTAAAATATTATCAAAATAAAATGATATTTTTCTCATGTTTTTAAAGAAAGTCTTGAATGTTATTTTTAATATATTTTTCATCTATTTAACCATATTTTTATCTTTATTATACTTTATTGGGTATATGATATAATTATATAAACCAAGGTATTTCTATGTATGGCTTATGATTATGTGATTTAGACATATTTATGAAAACCTTTTCTTTTCCACCGGTTATGCTATGATGAACTGATGATTTTTCTTTTGATCTTATAGAACACATATGTGTAGTTTTCATTATGGTATGGGGGGTTTCATTAAATCCATATAATTCATTGGGTATTGATTTATATCTCATGATATAATATAAAGAGGATAGGGAGTGAATCCATTCTATGGATGGAAATAGGTTGGAGAGTAAACCCAATCCTTTATGGGTCTTTGTCCACTATGTGATGATGGTCATGGTAGTGAACCTTAATTAATAAAATGATTTTATATTATTATTATTACATCACAATTAATATAAAATTTTATTATACTTATGATGTTCTCTTATGAAACGTGATTGATTAATGCTAATTCCTCACTCTTAACACCTATATCTTTTATAATGTTAAGTCTTTATGCTAAGACTCATGATTTATGATCTATGAATGATTGGGTGTGGACATAATAGGTTATGATCATGTGATCTTACCCCTATGGTATTATTATACTTGTATATGATCAATGATTGATATCTCCCATTTTTACCCTTACTATAAATCTAAGATCACCCTTTCTTATATTTCTATTTTTCCTTGGTTATAAAGAAATATTTTAAGAAGAATATGTCTAAGAAGGGTGTTATAAGAGATGAAATTTGTGGGAAATATTGATATATTTCATGAAATATGTTCATTATGTATCTAGTTTTCAAAGACACTAATCCTTCACAGTTCAATGGTGTGTATTATTGTATAATATATTAAGTTTCGTCTAAAATGTCATAATATTTATATATATTATTCTTTTGTCACCTTAGTTGGTATTATATTAGGGTTTAGTTATTCATATATGTTAGTATTTGAAGATTATAGTCCAAAAGGTAATCATTATTTACTAATGGGTCTAATCAAAATATGAAATTTTTAAAAACTCAAACTATACTACTTAATAGATTAAAATTTAGTATTATAAAAGTTTGAGGATGAACCCACAGAGATGGTGAATTAGTTTTATTAGGTTTTAAAAATATTTGATTTAATTTTAATTGAATAAATAGTTTGAGGTTAATTTGTTGTTTTGGAAACAGTTTAAATAAAGAAATAATTGAAATTGAGGTAGATTGTTGTGTTTAAAATATCATTTGAATGAGTGCCTAGGTTTTTTAGTTTCTGGGTTTGGATCAAATTGGATTTTAGAAAAAAAAATTATTAATCAATGTTTTGGTGTCAGATTCATGTCAAGAGAGATTCAATGGTTTTGGTATCCCCTCCTTGATGCATAAATCCCATATTTCCCTTGGTCTAATAATTTAGGGTTGTGCCGAATAATGTTTGTCTCGATAACATTTTTAAACATAATTCCCTTTAATTTAAAAATGGTATTGCATCATTTAGGGTAATCATTTGCATAATTATAAAGTTCTTTTTATATTCAAATATCAATAGTCATGATAAAAATAAAAGAATGTTATTAGGAATTAATTGAATAAAAAATCACTGCAATTCAAAATACATGAATAAAGAAAAAGGAATAAATCCAATGGAGTATTCCACCTTCAGCTACATAACCCTAGAAAAATGTGAGTTTACCCACTAATCCAAGTGATGAGATATTAATAGATAAGGAAATAAAAATAATGCAAAATGAGAAAATAGATATGAACTGATGAGGACCTTGTATAGCATAGCTTCTCACTCCAATATTTGGTCTCCAAGATCTCCCGGACAGTAGTAACATGTCCCTCTATTTATAGACTTTAGATGGGATCATAAAGAAGTAAATGGCATTTAGGATGGTTAAAAAAGAGGTGATAGGTGGGTCCCAAGTCTTAAAACAGGTCAAAAATTCAATATAAGACAAGTCTGGCCATTTTTTCCCATCCTAAACAATACACATGATGTAGTGATTACACGACATGTAAATATTCCACCACATTCATTGAATTTATGAAATTTAGATCTCTAGGTCATCGTCACATGTGTCATTGTGTGACACATATGTTTCATGCCGTGAAACATGTCATATTCATTATAGGATGATTTTCTACACTTTAAGACTTGTAATATGTTCATGACATGCACTAGTTCATGATGTGTAGTGATTACACATTGTATAAAGTTAGATTTTATCATCTAATGCCTCTTTTTTCCTTATTTATTCAATTTTGTGACCTAATAGTTCTCCATTACCATTCATATTTTCAGAAAATCTTCTTTTATGTGGATATAATGATCACTTCCATGTATTTTGGTTTTCTCCCATAACTTATAGTATCCTAAGAAAATGATGAAAACATTAGGTGCACAAGAATGTATTAATAATAGAAATCATCTTAATCAATTAATTTCATTATAAAAAATGTAAAAAATCAGTTATCAACCTCCCCCCCCCCACACACACACACTTGAATTCATACTTGTCCTTAAGGATTGAATCTTAACATACTGTAGTGAACACTTACTATACCATGCTTTAAATTCAATGTCAAAAAAAATAATTGATCAAATGGAAAGTTAAATGTTCAAGTATCACATGTAGAAAATTTATCAATGCCTAATTTTTTGAAAAATTCATATCAACCATGTATATTACTTTTCATCTTTTGAACTAGCCAAACCTTTTAATTCATCCATTTTTCTTAATTCATTATAAATATTTTTTACCATTTGTAAATTACCTTATTTTAATTTTTCCACTCACCATCAAGGTACTAATGAATAGAGTGATTAACATACCTCAAGAACATTTCACTTACTATAGGCCTTTAAGGCATCTAACATCTCAACCGCATAAATAAAAAATAACAAATAATCATGAGGGCTTAACCGTTTAGGATCAAATGACTCTGAGTCTTAGGGAAGGTAGGTAAATAAAGTAAATCAATTAAGGCACAAAAGGAGGTCTTATTCTAAATAACTATGCATGGTAATCAAAAATACCTCAATAAAAGTCTCCTCTTACCCTAGTATCTCAAACTAAGCTCATAAAGAGATGAAATGAAATAAACGAAACACCCTATTTTTTATTATTTTTTCCATTATTTTTTTATTTTTTGAATGTTGTGCTAGGGAAAAATATCACAACCACCACCTAACCCCAAATGATATCCTCATGACACTATTTGTAATAGTAATAACAAGATCATAGGTCACACAATAGTAATTTTTTTATTTCCCTGAATGAAATCCATTTGTTTCAAGAGGGTGTGCAATAAATACAATTAAATTTCCTTCCACGGAATCTCATGAAATTCCCCCCACACTTATTTATTAAAAAATATGAATTCCTTCAAATAGTTACCATATTCTCCCCCACTATTATTTTTAATAATCATGAAAAATATTTACGGAAAGGTGGGAAAGGATAAGATTGGCTTATAACATGGATATTCCCTATAAAGGTTGTCCATAGTTTCTATGGTTTTGAAAATGGATTAATGTAAGGTGGGTATTAGGATAAAGGATAAAAAAATATGCCTCAATCATATTATATGGGATTCTGTTTAGTCATATCTTTGACCAGATGCAAATAAATTTTTATAAGGGAACATTCATAAGTTTGAAAATAAATATATTAAGGAAAGAATGGAAAATATTGGCTCATAAGATGTATTGGTAATAATAATGAAGTGTTTAGAGAATCACTCATGGAAATTCATATGAATAATTAAATCAATTAATCAAAATATCATAAATTAAAATAACAACTAAATCTCATAATAAATTCATTTATCAAAACCAAGATGATCCCCAAAATCAATATTTTTCAAATACCAAACCACATTCTTATCTTTACTATTATTCTCTCCATTTTTCTCATTAAAATTTGTTGATAAATACATTTAAATTCCTGAAATGGTAATTTTACTAAGCATTTTATGTCACATATTTCAATTGATTGAAGAAATAATCAAGTGAAGCCATGAAATTGGTAGTTAAAGTTATAAAATAAATTAATATTGGGGTAAAATAGAAAAATTATGAATTTAAACACTTACACTCCTTTTTAATTATGATTTAAAGTTGGTTTTATCAGATATATCTGCTCTTAATTCATGATGTGTAATTCTTACAGCTTCTTCTTGTTCTTCCTACTACTTTCTACTAGCTTGGGTATTGGTTTTCCTAAAAGAATAAAAATAAACAAGTGAAATTATAGGCACTAATAAATGAATTTTTGAAATATTTTAAGTGAGAGAATTCTAGCCTAAAAAAATAAAAAATTCAAAAAACTCGGGTTTCCTCCCAAAGGTGATTTTGTTTACTATAATTGGATAGACCTTAACTCCTCCATATTTATCTCACAATATGGATGCTTGAAATTTTTTTACATGCTCAGTTTCCATAAATGGTCTTAGTTGTGTCATATCTATATAGGTCAGCCCCTGTCCTTCCTCTCTAAATAGCTTGATTCTTTCTGATCGAAGTAATTTCTTGATATCCATTAGACGAACCCACCATTTCATCCTTAAAACTGATGAACTAAATGGAAGGACATGTACCATCCATACCTATTGTCCTTTCTCAAATATGGTGGAGTTGGTTTCTCCTCTAGTGTTAGTGATCTTGGTCCTCATCTTCTTTTTCTTCTTCAGTTGAGCAACCTCTTGCCTGATAATAGTTAACTCATATACCTATTTTCTTTTAGAGAAACCCTCAACATCATGGGTTTTTTCTTCTTTAAATGCATTTTCCTCTCTCACATCGTAGTTCTTCATTTTTTGGGGGATGTTAGTACTTAATTGATCACATCCAACTCTCGAACAATGTTCTATACTTTGGAAATCGATTAGAAAGCGCCTAGTGGACAAAACTATCTCCCCAAAATGAGTTCATTTTTCTTCTATTCCACATTAAGCACTAATAATTCAAAGTGAAGTATAATTTTTGGACTTTGATTAGGATATCCTCGATTAACCCTTGAGGTTACTTCTCTATTAAGTCTACTAATTGATGTGAAAATCTTGTGGTATTTTCAATCCCAAACTATTGAATGTTAGTAATGACATGATATTTACACTCACAACTAAGTCACATAATTAATTTCCAAATTTTTTAGCTTTGATAAAGATGAGAATCGGAAGAAATAATTTGATCACATTGCTTCTTAGGCGGGTTCGTTGATACCACCACTGAACTTTCTTGTCTTAGTGGAATAGTTTCAATTTCCTGTAGCTTCTTCTTCTTGGTTACCATTTTCATCATTAAGTTTTTGTAGGTTGTCATGTTTTTAAGATCCTATGAAAAATTAATATTAATATTCAATTTTATAAAGTTTTCAAGAAACTTACCATTCAATGTGTTGTTCTTCACTTGTACCATTTGTTCTAGAAAAGGCAGTCCTGGTTCTTCAACTTTTTTTCACTTGATTCCACAGGTTGTTTTCTAGTAAATTTTATACCAATTACTTATGTTTTATTTCCACTTATAAGAAGTAAGTACTTTAAATCTTCATGTGGTTGTACATCAGGTCATCCTGGTAGTACTCCTCTAGGTCTCCCTTTGATATAATCAACAATTTTCCTAATTTGATGTTCCATATTCCTAAATGCGGCCTTTTGGTTTATTGATTCATCTTTTATTTCATTGATTAAAACATTGGTTTTGGTCATGAATGTTGCTATAATATCTTCCAATGTATTCACTTGGATCATCAGTGTAGGCCCTTGGGGTTCTAATTTCTGGTACCATTGTTTCCTTTGTTGATATCCTTGTCTTTGTGGTTATTGAGGCTGAAAAAACTAAAATTGATTACCATAATTATAATCAGAATAATTTGTGTCTTATATATATGTACCTTGGGGAGTTTTCTATTTTCCTTTCCTGATGTTCGCCTTTTTGGATAATGATTCTATTTGTTCCTCCATCCAGTCATTGTTATTGATTATGTGGATACCTTTTCTTTGTGTTCCTTCTCCTTCCCACTAGAAACTATTGATCACCATTTCATCCAGAAATTGTACCTCAATTTAGGATATTTCATCATTAATTATCCTATAATTGTAGGGTCTATAATGGACTTTTTTCCCTACAAAAAACCCCTTATAAAACATTTTTATTAGAATCCATAGATCTATACCATGTTGGGGGAATTTTTAAGTCATATATTTATATCATTCCCAATAAGAATATAGAGATTAATATTTTAATTGATAGAAGTATAGAATATTTACCCATATGTATATTTATTCAGAAGGTGGGAGAAATCATGTGAGAATGTTTCATTTCAAATCATCCCATATGTGATGGATATAACAACCCTGCTCTTTATTACACACTTAAAGATGTTTTATTACATAAACTTGAACTTAAGACAAATCTTAGGATTGAGATGTCTAGTGTCTTGGAAAAATTAGGAACATTAAATGAAAACCTATGATATAAAAAACAAAATCTTTATTGAATAATTCTTTTACATGGCCATAACATTCCACTATACATAGCATTGTATGGGATAACCTGAGCACATACATAAGAAAAGGGTGAATTATAAAGCCCCAACAAGGGAGTAAACAACGAATAACATGAATAATACAATATATTTTAGGAAATAGGCATATCAATGGATCATAATAGAAACATTAACATAAAGGCATGATATAGCATGATTATCGCAACATGGAGATGTGGTAACAACATTTATCATGATATTAGCATGAGCCAAGGATCATTGCACATGGAGCATGAGTAAACCCTCATTGAACTTGAATTATCATGATTAAACCCTCATTTCACTTGAATTATCATGATTAAACCCTAATTTAACATGGAGTATCATGATATTATTATTTACCCAATGCATTAGATCGCTATTAGGGCGCATCCTTCTTAATCATTTCATTTCATGCATATATGTGCAACATGGATCATATAACATGGAATCATTCAACATCATAAGTTATTACACTATTAAAGAATTTGAAATACATACATGAAAGTAACATTCAATAATTATATGTTCATAAAGTTGAATATCCCTGATAGGGAAATGGGTATGGTATTTACTACACAATGATTTTGGCATGGAAAATAATGGTGCAATTTTGGCAGCGTAACGGCGTGACATAAAAATGGTTGATGAGAGAGAAAGGGGAATCTCATAATATGTAAATGAAATGTATAGTAAGGGGTTAATATAAATACATGTCCCAACACATGTAATTTGTATGTAAAAGGCGTAACATAATAAATAAACTTGAAGAAAGATGAGAAATGGAAAAACTCTTACGAAATTTCAGCATGGTAACAGGAGTACATGGGAGGGATTAATGAGAGAGAAATAGGTCTCTAATCATTCAAACATAATTAGGTATGTATGGGGGAGGTTCTAAATAACACGCCAACATTTTTAATTGAAAATAAAATAACAATATAAAGAAACATGGACAAAAATGAGAAAGGAAGAAATCCTTTACATGGATATGGAAACCCAAAGGCTTGGGAGAGGATTGAGATAGGATTCATGGGAGCATGGGGTGACTTGGGAGGATTATAGAGATAGTAGGGAAGATTAGGGACGTGCTCCAATGGTTTTGAGTGAAGAGAAGTGGGATCCTGGGTGGGTTTATATAGGAAAAGAGAGGGGAATTCTTTAATATTTCACAAACATAGATTTTGGAATCTATATAATTAAATATTTAAAACTAAAAACAAAAAAATGTTTTTTTCCTATGGTTTTTGAAAAAGGGGAGTGGAAACAATAGTTTTATGATGAAAATGGACAAACTTATTAAAATATTATTCATGATTATGTGGATGTGAGTCACACTCTCAAGGAAATCATTTCAAAATTTAAAAATATCTAATATTGGAGGGTCCATTAAGGCATCAAAACATTAATAAAACAAATCTAAAATAACATTATTTTAAAGTTAAAACATATATTGGCCGAAAAAACCGTTTTATAGTATTTTATTACATCACTATTTAGTCATTATGATGTCATAAAACACAGTATATATTTAAATGGTATTTCATTTATACCCAAATATTTGACTGTCTCAGAAAATTATGAAAAATTCATTGTTAGATAATTTTGACATCCTAAATCCAAAAATAATATTCATTTTACATAAATCATATTCTAAATATGTGAATTTTTCACTTTAAAAATAAAAACTAATATTTATCAAAAACTCATGTGTTTTGACAAAAACAGCTTTCAAAACATAATAAAAATTACAATTGTATTCATAAAATTTATATAATGATTTATATTTAATAAAAAATAACTTAGTAATAATATTTTATTAAAAAATTTATTTAATTCAAAAATCCATTAATTCATCAAAAAAGATTTCTTAATTGAATTTGAATATTAACTAAAAAATTACTATTTTTGCTTTAAAAACCATTTACAAAGTAGAAATAATAAAATGAATGTATATTATTTATACAAAAATAATGCACATAATAATAGTTTTAGGGTCTCATTACATAACGCCTTATATCACCCGTATAAAACCTAAGGGTAAGGTGTGTGCTAGTGACAGACTCTTGGGGCGGCTCGGATAACATCGCTCGGGTGGTAATCTCTATTAACTTCCACTTCTCCTATAGATGATTCCATTCAAGTTTAATGCATTGAATCTTGGCTTAAGATTGGTCAAGATCAAAGCCCAGTGATTCTACCTTCTTTTTAATCTCTGACAAATGGTCATCGTATGGAGCAATGCTACTTGATGAGGCCATCGCTTCCTTTGTCTGAGTAATTTGGATTTGTTAAGGCCCAATATTTATACTAATCATGTAGATCAATATTAAAAGGAAATATTAGAAATGGTAATAATTATTAACAATATTTTAAAATCCAAAAACATAAAACCAAGTAAGTGAATATGTTTTATATAACCATTTTACATAATAAGACATTTAATTATATCAAGAGTAATTTTCATTAATAAAAGTTTGAGTCATTAAAATCTTCCCCCTTAAGAAATTTCACCTTCAAAATTTCATTTTCCCACACAAAAACAGATGAGGGTAACTTTGCTTCATCACTTCCTCTCATTCCCACTTTGCTTCTTCAAACTTGTGGTTTCTCTTTGACACTTTGACAAGGGGGATTGTCTTATTTCATAGAACTGTTTCCCTATGATCTAAGATCTTCACCGGCTTCTCTTCATAAGATAGGATATTCTCCAAAGGTACCACCTCTAGATTGAGTACAAGTGATGGGTCATGTATGTACTTCCTCAAGAGTGATACATGAAATATATAATGTACTTGAGATAGGTTCGGTTGGAGTGCGAGTTGATAGGCCACTACTCCAATATGATCAAGGATCTAAAAAGGGCCAATGTACCTTTGAATAAGAATTCAATTTTTCTAAAATCTAATAACTCTCTTCGATGGTGATATGTCAAGGAGTACCTTGTCTCCAACATCAAAATCTGGGTCTCATCAACGATTATCATCATAGCACTTTTGTTGACTCTGAGCAGCTTTAATGTGATGTTGGATAGTCTTAACCTTCTCCACCATTTATTAAACCATCTCTAGACCTAGGAGTTTTTTCTCCCCAACTTCATCCCAACATGCAAGTGTTCGACACCTCTTCCCAAAAAGGTATTCATAGGGAGCCATTTGGATGCTTGATTGCAAACTGTTATTGTAAGAGAACTCAACCAGAGGAAGATGTTGATCCCATCCTCATTTGAAGTCCATTGAACATTCTCTCAACATGTCCTCAAGTGTTTGGATTGTCTTCTCAGATTGGCCATCAGTTTGAGTATGATAAGTCGTACTAAAGTTCAGCTCAGTATTCAGAGCATGTTGGAGACTCTTCCAAAACATAAAGGTGAATATTGGATCTCGATCGGATACAATCAATATTGGTACTCCATGAAGCATCACCACTTCTCTGATGTATATATGTGCTATTTTATCCAATGAGAAATCCTTCCGAATTACAATGAAGTGTGCAATCATTGTAAGACAATCCAAAAAACCCCAGATAGTATTTTTTCCTTTGGATGTCTTCAGAAGTCAAGTGACCAAGTCCATGGTGATTTTATCTCATTTCCATATTGGTATGGGTAATGGTTGCATCATCCCCTAAGACTTATGCCTCTTAGCCTTCACTTGATGACATACCAAGAACGTTGATGCATAATTAGTGATCACCTTCTTCATGTTATACCACCAATAATTCTCTCGGAGATCTTGATCCCTCATTGTGTTTCCTGGGTTAATGGATACATTTGAACTATGTGAATCATAAAAAAGTTCTTTAACTAACTATGGATTTGATAGAACATATAGTCTTGATCCAAATATCATAATTCTTTCTTCATTAACATTGAACTCCGAGGATTTCCATTTTTTATAGTTTCCACTTTCTTCTGAATTCCCACGTCATCCTTTTGAGTATCCTTTAAACTTTCCAAAAGATACTATTGAGAAATCATTTGTGAAAGGATTGATGATGTTCCATTTTTTATAATTCTCATGTCCATCTTCATCAAATATAAGAATATTGGATCCATTTAAATTCTGGGGGGTAGGGGTGGACATTCCTCTTGACCCATGTTTCTATTAAAAAAATGAGTTAACTAAGAGAGTATTGTGACAATGTTTTCTATTTCCGCTCCAGTCGAATTGGTAATATCTTTAGAACAATCATCACATTTATCTTCACATTGGTTTTTATCCCAAGTCCTCCTATTACCATCCATTGGTAGGAATAAATGGAAATTTAGGGGTGACACATAAAGGGGAATCCAAATAAAAGAAAGGTATAACTTATAGATTACATTTATTTCCTTAACTTATGAATTTATGGGATTCAATCTATGTTATCCATGATATACTTCCCAACATATATTCTTAGGGGAATTATTTTATTCCCATAATAATGGTTCATACTAACCTTATGAATTTACCAAAGAATATCCCCCAGGAGTTTTGAACCAAGAGTGTATCAAGGACCATTGTCACGCACTAGTTACTATTTTAGTCTAGATCAAAGTGGTGTTTTTGGGTTTTACCCCTAGATACATCTGTACTAGATCCACCTCTACTTGTTCGTATCTATATAGGGATGTCTTTTCTTGATAACCCGCTTACTCTATACTCACAAAAATTTAGTAGTTTTTTTATTATTTTTAGTCTTATACTTAATTCTTTCGCTAGGGTTTTCTAATCCTAATCCCAAAAATAACTAAACATATCCTTCGATACCAACTATAACAACCATGCTCTTTATTACACACTTAAACATGATTTATTACATAAACCTACACTTAAGACAACTCTGAGGATCAAGAGGTCTATTTTCATGGGAAAATTAGGAACATTACATGACAACTTAAGACATAAAAAATAACATCTTTATTGAAAACTTCTTTTACATGACCAAAACATTTATTTGTACTTAGCATTACATGGGATAACCTGAGGACATACATAAGAAAAGGGTGAGCTATAAATCCCAATAAGGGAGTAAACAAGGAATAACATGAAGAATAAAATATATGTTAGGATATAGTCATATCAATAGATAATAATAGAAACATGAACATAAATGCATGATATAGCATGATTATCACAACATCGAGATGTTGCAACAACATTTAACATGATATTAGCATGATCCCAGGCTCATTGCACATAGGGCATGAGAAAACACTCATTGCACTTGAATTGGAATGATTAAACCCTCATTTCACTTGAATTAGCATGAGTAAACCCTCATTTCACATGTTTTATCATGATATTATTCTTTACCCAATGCATTAGATCACTATCAGGGTGCACTGTTCTTAATCATTTCATTTCATGCATAATTGTTCCACATGGATCATATAACATAGAATCATTCAACATCATAAGCTATTACATGATTCAATAATGTGTAATACATAAATTTAAGTATCATCAAATAAGTATATGTTCATAAAGGTGAATACCCTTGATAGAGAAATGGGTATGGTATTCACTACCCAATGATTTCGGCTTGTAAAATCATGGTGCAATTTCGGCAGCATAACAGCATGACATAAAAATTCATAAAAAATGTTTGATGAGATAAAAAGGTATATCTCATCATATTTACATGAAATGGAATATATAATGGTAATATGTATACATTTTCTATCATATGTAATTTGTAATTAAAAGGTATGACATAATAAAGAAACTTGAAGAAAGAGTAGAAATTGAAAAACTCTTATGAAATTTCGTCATGGTAATAGGTGTACATGGGAAGGATTAATGAGAGAGAGAGAGACATATCATCATTAAAACAAAAGTAGGGAAGTATTGGGTAGGTGTGAAATCATAACCAAAATTTTTAATTGAAAGTAAAAGGGTATAACAACATAAAGAAACTTTGACAAAAAATGAGAAAACAAGAAATACCTTACATGGACGTGTGATCCCATAGGCTTGGAAGAGTCTTGAGAGAGGATTATTGGGAGCTTGAGGCGCCTTGGGAGGATTATAGAGAGATGATTTCAGAGTAAGTAATGGATTAAAGGGTTTTTAGTGAAGATAATTGGGAGCTTGGGTGGTTACGAAGACTACTACTAGTTAATCAAGATCATGGGTCGCATAATTCTACTCATGTGGTTTCAAATGGAGTAAACTATAGGAAATCACCACTTGCCTCTGCATCAGGACACAACCAAGCCCCGTTGCTGATGCATCACAGAACACTATGTACTTGACACCCTCCTCCAGCAATCTTAAGATCAGAGCGCTCATAAAACTCTACCTCAATTGCTAAAAATCCTACTAGCACTTCTCTATCCACATGAAAGGTTGTCCCTTTCGAGTCAAAGTTGTTATAGGTGCTGATATCCTAGATAAATCATGTATGAATCTCTGATAATATAATTTTAGACTAATGAAGCTGCACACCTCCATCATGTTCTTAGGTGGATCTCATGCTAACACTGCCCCAACATTAACGAGTCCACTAACACTCTATTTACTGAGATAACCAGTCCCCAAAAGTGGACCACCTAAATCTAGAACTGTGACTTTGAGAGTTTCCCATAAATCTGGTGCTCTTAGAGTACATCCAAAACCATCCTTAAGTGTCTCGCGTGATCCTCCTCAAACACTGAGTACACAAGGATATCATCGATGAAGACTACCACGAACTAGTTTAAGTAAGGTTGAAAGATATGGTTCATGAGTCCCATGAACACTACTGGGGAGTTTTTCAAGCCAAAGGGTGTCACCAAGAACCCATAGTGACCATAACGACATTTGAAAGCCATCTTTGGTATATCCTCATCCCATACTCCCAACTGGTGATAAAATGATCTGAGGTCAACCTTTGAGAACCATCATGCCCCTATCAACTAATAAAAGAGGTTGGTTATTCTCAGTAGTGGATACTTGTTCTTCATGGTCACCTAGTTAAAGTGTCAGTAGTCCATGCACAAACTCAAGCTCTAATATTCATTTTTGGAAGAAAAAAACTGGGGATTCTTAGGGTGAAACACTAAGTCTCATGAATCCCTTCCTCTGTAAGTCCTCCAACTGCACCCTTAGCTCACAAAACTCTACGAGATCCATTTGAAATGTTGCTGCAGATATCGATGTCATACTGGGGTTTAAATCAATATATAATTCTATCTCCCGATGGGGAGATAATCCTAGAACATCTTTAAAAAATACATCCTTGTACTCCACCACCACCATTGGAAATTGAAAACTCATAACATCTAATACACCAAGGGTCAAGCTAGCCAACTAATGAGTAACCAGCTGCACTATCCTATGCATAAGTCCATCATATGCTGTATGGGTTTCCTTTTCACTGACAAAGGAAAATCCCATTCCATCATTGTGGACACACCAAATCCTTTTCCTAAATTATTCAATCTAGGCATAGACTTTGGATAACCAATCCATACCAATAATGAAGTCATAATGCCTCGATGCTTCCACCAAGTGGTTCCAAATGAAACTCTCACCTCCAAGAGCCAGGTCACACTGTCGGCATAGATGTGTGATCATCTAGTCTTATCCAGTAGGTGTCTCCAAGCATAAGGTTCAAGTAAATGGTTCAACAAGAATCTCAAGGTCTCAAACATGATATGTGGAAAGAAAGGAATGACTAGAACATGTTTATATCAGTACTGAAGATAAATTAGAAAAGTCATAGATCTTACCTTAGATCATTCCCAGAGCCCTTGGGTCATATTCCTCGACGGCATGCAGTTGTCCCTACCCCTGTCCTCTATCTCCCTGAGCCTGGTGTGGACCACCTAGGGGTGGTGGCGGTAATAAGTCAAAACATCAACCACCTCATGATACTCTCTCAGCTCCTCTTCCATGTCCACCACCCTATAGATATATCTACTCCTTTCACTATCTCTGCTCTTGAAAATACACTGTTGACTATCACTGACTGTATCTTCTCATACAATAATATTTCAACTGCCAAATATCACTAAAGTATCCTAACATAAGTAGAAATGCATAGAGGGATAATTTTGGATCAGTTGTCTCTACAAACAACTTTCTCGAAGGTTCGATCCCTGATGTACTGATCTCTAACCGTATCCATGGAGTACCTGGAAATCTTGGTGAACCTTGATGAATAATCAGCTACTATCATGCTACCCTACTGAAGATGAAGAAGATCTTATATATGCATAGCTCTTAGTATAACTGTTGAAAACTACTATCTAAAGAGATTCTCAAACTATATCCATGAAATAGTCGACTCGTCATGAGTCTGGATATCCAAACTCCATCATCGCCCTATCGGGCCATATAAAAGGCTCGCCGCTAGAACCATTATCTGGTCTTCTGGTGTCCAGGATAGGAAGAAAACTTGGGTCACCACCTCAAGATAGTCCTCAGCTGCCTGAGGGTCAGGCTCACCTCAAAACCTCAAGATTCTCTATCTCAAAAACTTATATTGAGCGCTCAGCCTATGCTCCTCTTCTACTGGTATTGCAGGTATCATGTGCTTATCAACAGGTGGAGGTATAGCTGGTGCACCACCTAGAGGTAACATCTGAAGAACTGGTGCCTGTATCGAAGCCTCTTCACTAGGGGGTTCATCCTCATGATCAAGCTACTAAATCCTTGATAGTATGCTTCATATAGGAATCCTATAAGAAAAAAAAGTGTTCCACAGCCAATGAGTATATCTAGAGAGCTGACTCAAGAAGGAAAGGAAAAACACATCTCATTCCTATATGATGCATGTACCATTATTTCCCCTATAACCAGTGTTCTCATGTTCCAAGTTTAAAAGAAGGTTATTAGAGTCATGGTGTATGGATACGTCAGCCACCTGCACCAATACTGGAGTCCATGGCTTGAAAGATGAACTTGAAACACTTAACATTATTTCCCCAAACCAATCTCACAGACTCCCGGTCCTAAGGTAGAATTGACCACCTCTGATACCAATATGTCACCACCTGTCCCAATGGGGTCTGTGCCATGACTCCCCAAGCCCGCCTTTAATAGGTTAGGAAATGGTGACTATCACCAAGTAGGTATATCACTAACATGGGAGGTATTGTCTATATACCTATATGCACACACCCATATCCAATCCCACAAAATGATGAAATCTAAAAACTACTAAGTAAAAAATGTAGTAATACCACTATATCCCAAGCAACAGAGTAAAACATAAAAGTAAAGAAAGTAAAGTAAATTGTTCCGGAATACAAGACCACTAAGAGGAGTTTATAAACCACAAGTCCAACGTATGAACAAAAGGTACTGGGACTACTCTCTATAGTTGTAGGAACACACCTCAGCCTGCATAATCTCACAAATAACCATTTGGTTCTAGTCCACCTAGGACTCCATAAAAAGGTCTCTCATCTTCACAAGACACTACATGTGCAGGAAAAATCCCGTGCAAGGGTGAGTATAACAGTACTCAGGAGGACACCCCAAAACCACAAAGTAATATATTACATTTATCTCTACATAAGTATATGTCTACAACACATATAAGAATATCTAGATATACTCCATAAAAGATATGCGGTCTAGAAGTAAGTCACAAATACCACATACCAGCACTAGAGATTCATCTCAAAGATTCCACGAAGCATTCATCCAAGATAACACACTCCTGAGTCCGATAGAACAAAAAACGTTCGTCTGAGAAGTATTATTCATCAAGATCCTTCATGAGAGAGATATGCTGACAGATCTGAAGATAGATATGTGATACACAGATGAGGATCACAACCAAGGCCATGGGGTGATACCAACAACTCAATTTGGATTAACATATTAAGAAGAGGATCAACACCCTATAAAGTTGCATCATGTTAATACTAAAGACTCTACCTAGGGCATAAATAATGAATATAGGATCCCTCTTTAGTCCTCTTGGGTGATTATACAACTCTATCCAGAAGGTCCTACTGAAGGGATCATAGTTCTATGAGTAGGAAATAATTTTTATATACCTTCAGGGAAAACAATAAAGGGAACGAACCCTAACAAAACTTGTCCAAGATATAGGGGAAAAGATAATCAAGCCATGTAAAAAGGGGTACATGGAGTGTAGTAGGGTCACATTCTGTATCCCTTGACCCCATGTACTACCTATGTACAAGGGATTATGTCTTTAGAACATGTCGTGTAGAAAATGGTTACATGCCATGTTAAAGGGTTCATAAGTCATGTCCTTCCATCCAATCTATTCCCATGTGCTCTGGTCATGTGCTAGAACATGGTTTCAACCCGTGTGTCTCTACCCATTTACCAGTACATGGGGTAGTATATGTACTTTTTCTAGGCCAAGTCGTGTGGTGGGGTACACTCCATTAAGGTAACCTATATACTTCGACCCGTGTCTATGCATCTCTGGAGATACATGCCGAGTCTCTTGGAAGGGAATACACACTGTGTGATAAGGGTCACACACCATGTTACAGTTAACTATTCCTTGAAAACCTAGCTTCTGATCAGTGGGGGCCACACTGTGTGTAACCCTGGGTTACATGTTGTGTTCATCAGGTTTTTCCAGAAAGTCATGTTCTTCCTCCGCGCACCTCGACCGATGATCCTAATCTCATTCTGGTGGTTTGTTCATATTGAAACTTCATATACAGGGTCATTTCCCCACCCAAACACTGAATCGATGTGTTTTGATCCTTAAATCATCTCAGAAAGTTGTTTCGATCTATTCTGACCCAAACCGTTCGAAGAATGGTTTCTTTCGATTCGATCTGATTTGTATTTTGTTATCACCATCGCACCTTAGTTACGTTATCCTAATGTCGAATCTCTAATTTCGGATCATTTAACCAAGAAATGAAGGTGGAACGATCATTAATTCATAAACATGATGAAGAATGAAGAAAATGCATGTAAAAAGAGGGAGAGAGAAACACAAGGAAAAAATATAATGACCAAACCTCGGCCATTTTTCGTTCTGGCCTCGATCTGTTAACATAAGAATGATCATAAAAACAATTCAATTTGAAAATAGTCAAACTCCGATAATCCCATAACTGAACCCATCCCACAAGGTTACGATCAAACCACGGATCAACCTCCTCATTGGTTTTTCCTCATTCGTCACTCAGTCTAAGAATAGGGAAATAAATCCAAAATAACACATCCTACATGGGAATTGGACCACTAGTTCTTGAAGATATATTGCCTCTAGTGAGATCTATCAAGAATGGTCTTCATTGATCTTCTATCCACAATTTTGTCATCACCGTCAAGAGAATTTTCCAGGGTTTCTCTCCAGATCCTCTAGGTAATTTCCAAAGTTATAAGCCTAACCCTAGATCCCTTCCAAAAGGATTATTTAAAATAAAAATCAACACTATATCATTCTGTCGATGAAATGGTAAAATAAAATAAATCTTCAATTTATTTTATTCATTAAAAATGCCTGAAACTAATTTTCAAAAAAGACTTGTGTCAGTCGATGTTTGGTCACACCAAAGGTAAAGTTTCTTCTATGAATGCAATGGTGCCCTCAAATTTCTGATTTGAGAACCCCTTTATAAGTTATTCTACTTTTACCGGAAAATTGTGCACATGTTCTATTTAATATTTTAATATATTTCAAACATTTATTTCGGGAACACTGGGCCTCAAATTGAATTCTTTCTTAGATATTGGTCTTGAATATAATCCATATAATATTTAAAAATAATACACAAAAATTCCTTTATATTATAGTATGATCTCCTATCAAAGGCAGATCTCAAACTTCTGAGCCTTATGCACCTCATTCTCACCTGAAGAAGAAGGAAAGTGAATTAACTCTATAAACTGGTCAGTGATTTTAATAGAACCCTATCATAATTCTATGAAATACTAGGAACGCTCTACTTCATCATGTTTGGGAAGTACTACTTGGGGAATAACTCCTTGAAGTTCACCCAAGTAATACCCTCTCGTTTTTTATCTTGACTCATAGTGGTCCACCATCACTTGGAGAATCCCTAGAACATGAAGGTCACCAGAATCACTTTCCCCTCATTAATAGTACAGAACATCTTCAAAAATTCTGTCAATAAATTCTATCAATTCCTCCTTATATTGGGGGCCACAAGTACCCTTGAATTCTAGAATATTTTAAGGTTGGAAATCCCAGGTGTGATTGGTCATGGTCTTCTAAATGGTTTTTCCTTATATGGGTAAAATCTAAAAGAGTCACACCTAAACATGATCTATAGTTCGAATCACCTATTCTGGTATTGGATCATTTCAGGGTATATCCTCTTACACCATGAGTGGTGGAACATGGGTATCCTAGTTTACCTCAGTTGGAGGTCCTATAAAACATCTCTAAGGTAGAATCTCTATACTAGAAAAAACACTTTGAATGTTTTAAGGATGATCTTCAATAGTCTATGTGATAACACAAATGTTTCCCTTAGATTCTACCTATAACCCAATGTATAACCCTCCAAACACTAACCAAATTTATATTTCCCCACATGTTAGTCACGGTCATATATATACAAAAAAAATACAACAATAAGCTCATATAAAATAATTAATTCCAATAGATATATATCATAACAGTAGGGAAAGATATATATATATATATATCACCCACTAAAGGATCTATCTGGAATAGATTGTACAATGTAATGAAATTAATTAAAGAAATACTATACAGTATGGAAATATGTATTTATATAGAATGTGGACCTAAATTTATAATCATACTGTATGAACCCACCTGAAATATCATGAAAACAGTAATAGAAATCTAATCCATGGTAACTCAGAGGTCCATTACACATGTGTTTTCCAGTAACATGGAAACTCCCCTACCAAATTCCCATAAAACTATCTTCTTTCTACCATGTCCTAGGTTAATCTAAAAAGAAATGGATAAAACTGGTCCTCTGATACCATTTTGTAACATTTTGAACCAGACCATCGAGTCTGAGATGAAGTGTCACATGACCTCATGCACTCCTCCCTATACACAAGATGTTCTCGACTAAAAATGAGGGTCTAAGTACATCAATGAGTACATTGTACCCTCAATATCATTTCATGGAAAAAATAATGATAATAAAAAATATAATAAACAATTAAATTAATCATGTTAAAAAAATAATCAAAAGAGTACACATGTCATACATATAATCAATGGTCTCCCAAAGTGGAAAGATGAATCATATTATAAATTACGACCGATAAATCAATAAATAAAATTGTGGTATCCCCTAGAGTATGTCCTAGTCCTAAATCAATCTCCATACTCCAGGGCTCAACCATCTTGCACAATCCTCTTACCCTTTCTTGAATCCTCATACATGAAATCTATACACGCATCAAGATTCCCATATAGAGTGTGATTATGAAACCCTGTAGTATACAAAAGATGCATCCTTAAAAATTTTACCCATATATATCAAGTTAATTTCATGATAATAATAACTAAAAAATCATTCATAACAACACATAATCATGTACCGAGCGACTGTGGGCTGACCAAGCCACCACAAATCTCTGGTCATACCTGTTTTGGCTCCATGTTAGAATGATGATCAAGGAATTCAGAAAATATTATAAATATATTCAAGGATATCATAATTTCACTCAAATTCCACAAGGAATCGAGTAGATGCACTAATTAGAATCCATAAGGCATCGAGTTGACAAGCTACACAGAATCTACAGGGTATTGATTTTGGAATGTTTCCATAGAATCCTAAAGGTTTTGAGATACATTTGGGCCCTAAGGTTTTCATTATATACCATCAACATCATAATAAGTCATACGCACTCCCCCTCTAGGGTTTAACCATACCATGATGGTCACCTTTCATGTATACCAAGTATAATACCTCCAAAGGTAGAATAATACCCAACAAGGAAAATAATTATAAGCATACATAGGATGACATCATGAGAAAAAAATTATAAACACAACATCATGTGAATCAATATCAAATAAGGAAACAAAAAACTATAAAAAATTTCATGGAATAGGGATCATATATCGGTAACATAGCAACACAAACACCCAAAGGCTATCACCATCAATGGAGAACACAACCATGTTAATAAATGAATTAAACCATGAAAAAAAGTGTATATGAGATCCCTAAAATTTAAGGAACTTCCTACCTCGGGGTTTTAATTTTCAACATCAGGGATAAACCACCATGTGTGGTTCAAAAGCTATAGTGGAAACATCTACATCCAATAAAACCTCCTTCTATGCCTTATATTATAGTTTTCTACATGTCAATGTGTTTGTCATCTCAAACTACTTGTAAAGGATTCCTAGAAACAATGCAAACATTTTTTTTCAAAAATAAATAAAAACTTGTTAGTTTTTGTAATTTCATTTGTGTTTTATTATTTTGATAAATTTAAAAAAATATTTTTAAATAATTAGTAAAAATCCCTCATTAAAAAAACCCTTAATTGTTAAATTTTTATAAACCATCTTTCTAATCATTCATTGATAATTTGTAAAATGTATTTATTTTTAAATATATTTATTTATAAATATTTATTGAAAATGATTTAATTTATATTTTTTGAATTAAATAATAAAATTTTATTAATATTTATATATTTTAATTTATGTATAAATGATGTTTAATTAAAATTTACTCATATTTAATTTAAATTAAAATTATTTAAAAAGTAAAATCTTTTTTTATTTCATGTATTTATTTTTTGAAATGATTAATTATACTTTATTCAAATTTTAATTTTATATTTTTCTTGTTAATCATATCTTCAAAAAATACAGTAAATGTATAATATATTTTGTTTTATTTTTTCTCTTAAGTTTTTCTTGAATTTCTAAATTTTTTCTTTGGTGAATTTTGTAAAAAATGGGCCAATCATGACAAGCCCACAATTCTAGCCCATCAACCACACAAGGGACTAGAGGGTCAACCACATGGGAGAGCTAGCCCGAGGGACTATCAATTGTGGAATGGTTTAAGAAAATCACCTGTATAGGGTAGGTAGAAGATAATGGGTGTGAATGGTGCCTACTAGGTGCGCACTATAGTGCACATAGGGCGAGCGGGTCGGACCACCTCATATGTGTGTGTAAAAGTATATCTTTCTACTTACCTCGATGCAAACTTGAACAAATAGGTGTGGATCAAAAATGTGCAAGTCTGATGTGGTACTTAGGGCCGCTGTACTATTCATCCATTTTTAAAAAATACACATATAACAATGAATGATCGATCAAACTAATCTCTATCATCAGATGAATCTTGCACATCACTTATATGAAGGATGTCATCTTCAACCTATCGACATTTACAAATATATGAATGATCTTGATTAAAACATCAGAATGATTTCCAACTATCTCTACTATTCATGCTGAAGGATAGAGACAAGGTCAGTCGAACCGAATACATTCATGAAACTTTTTCCAATATGTATGTTGATTATTCAAAGAATAATTTCTTCATGAAAATTATCAGCATCATCTGGCACACCTTCTCCAATGAAAACCTCAATCACCAATTTGACCACTCTACATCAATGGAAGATCAAATTTCCATTAAATGGTAGATCCTTCAAACAGTAGATCCCTCAAATAGTAGATCATTGTACAATGCTAGTTTAACCTACTATTCAACGATATCTCCCTGTTGGGAAACAATCCCTCAAGATAACATTGCATCATTTTTGGGTTGGTTTTGTTTGTTAAAAAGGTGTGTTTCCATGGTGAATTTCAGAGTTCCAAAGATATTTTTGACAATCAATGTTGAAAAATAACCATATCAAAGGAATGAATGAACTAGAGGCGGTATAAAAATAATGGATACAAGGTGGTATTGTTTTCCAGTGTTTGCCAAATTTTTGGGGTCCAAAATTTGGAGATTATATAGCATTGAGAAATATGGATGCCCTAGAAGATCTCATCTAAATATGGAAGAGGCATGATTTTTATGAATATGGGATTCATGAAGATGGTTTTGTAAAGGATCAAAGGAATATGACGGTGATCTCTACGATTATGACGAGCTTTGTGAATGGTAGAGGTGAAGAGCATTGAAAGTTAAGCATTGTAGTGAAGCGAAGGTTTTGACGAAAGGCTTTATGATTATGATGAGCACTGAAAAAATGAAAATTTTCGTGGATATTTGGGAAAAAGGGAGCATTGTGGTGGAAAAATCAGAACTTTGAAAAATGGTGTTGATGTGGCACTGACATAGCTAGCAGGTTCTGGAGTTGTTGGGAAATGCCTAAAAATAGTCCTCTACCACCTTGAGAAGAGTATAGAGACTCAAATAAAATATTAAGGCTCTCAAATCATGAAGGAGGTTCACGAAGGGAGTGAGCTTCACAAAATTAAGGGAATTCGTTAAGGCTAATTGAGCTCTGTGAAAGGGAAGAGCTTTACGAAGGCTAAGTTAAGCTTTGTGAAAGTAGTGTACTTCAAGAAGGATGGTTTGAGATTTGAGAAATTGTGATATTCATGAAAAGGTAGGAACTTCATGAATCCTTCTTTGATCTGTGCGAAATAGGGAGCTTTATGGATGAAGTGTGCATTGTGAATGGGTTTTAGAATGGTTTCCAATGTTCTGTGGTAAATTAGTATTCAACATTGTATAAAAGTGGGAAATCAATAAAGAATCTACATATAGTGGAGAATTCATTAATTAGTGATAATGGAGAGACCTAAATATCTTCAAACTGTGATGGGATCTTCTGAAGAAGCAATGAGCACACTTCGGTAGAGAGAGTAGTGAGGTTTCAAATTGGGATTTGTTGTAAATCAGGAGGGACAATGAGTCTGCTTCAAACTTTGTAAACAATAGTTCTCTTATAGTGGATTTGGTATATCGGCACATAATTGGTGTATGCTCCTTGGATGTATTCTAGTATGGGTGAACCAAGTAAAATTTTTGGGTCCTGTGCATGCTTTAATACCTATTCATACTCTCTGATGGGAATGAGAGAGAAACAAGTTTTTTTTAACAATGAGACAAGATCAAAAATGAACAATTGTTTTAATATATCATACCCTAATTCACCCCCCCCCCTTAGGGCATTTGACCTAGTAGTCCTAACACTCTATCGATTATCCATGGAAGCACCGCTAACATTAACTAGTAGTAGCTCATCTGAAATAGAATCTTTATTTAATAGTACTATCAATGGTTGATCGTTCCTTCCTCATGGTAGCACCACAAGATACCTCTCCTATGTGGTCGTATCTCACTTAAAAAAACAGTTTTACTGCTAAGTATCCTTTCTACAAGGACAATAGTAGTGTATTTCTTCTCACTAGCGGTAGTATCACCTACCATTTTCAACTGAAGTTCCAATGGTAGTTATCACAACAATGGTAAATCCTTGGATCGGTGGTAGTACCATGATTCAAATGGTAGATCATACTCAATGTTCGATCACATAGGACAGTAGTAGAATTCCCCTACCAGCGACAATAACATGTCAGTGGTAGCAACACCTTGCTACCGCTAGGTATTTCTATCCTCCATTTGTTAAAATATTTTTCTAAAAATTTAATTCTTTTTATTTCTCTTATTAAATTTGAAATAAATATTTTAGTTACTGTTTTATTATATTTTGGTAAAAAATATAATTACATGTTGTGTAAAAATATTTTGAGAATATATTATATTTATTCATGAATGTAGTATATGATACTTTATTTTTGTGGCTTTTTAATATTTTATCAAACTGAAAATTTATTCAGATATTTGAATTGTTTTAATTAATATGAAATATAATTAGTTGTATTATCGATAATTATTTAATATTTATGTTGATATTTTATGAAGAAATAAAAATACTCTAAAACTATAATATATTTGGAATAGTGTTTCCAAATATAGAAAATTGTAATATTATGTTTTTTTTATTCGCTAACTCATGGAATGTTGTGATTAGACATATTGATGCTCTGAGAACATATTTTATTTAATGATATAGGATTATTCCATTGATATATGGTCAAAGGATTAAAATAAACTTTATATAGTTTATTCGATAGCACTTTACAACTTTAATCTGATACGCATTCTTATTGTACATACAATCAAGAACTCATATGACTTGTTTTCCATTACTATGATCATGAATGAACTTCTACATTAGACTTCGTACATCTGAAGTGATAAATATCATTTAACAATATCATCTTTATAATATGATATTTATGTTGCTTTTTTATTTATTTTCTTTACTTTATGTTATCTTTTATTTATCTTTTTTTAATTGTTCATGTCAGTTTATACTTTTACGCATCATAATTAGGTCTGTCTATTAGTTATTATACCACCCAAAAGGAAGTTCTTGGGTTATGACTCTTGAAGAAAATTCAAGTCCAAACTATGTTCAAACTCTTGTGAAATGTCTAGGTTATATCTTCGAGTAATGTAAATGGCAGAGTCTATAAAAGGTTAGCACACCTCTAAAAGTTATTTTCCATTAAGTGGATACCAATATTCATGCTGAGTAGAGAAGGTTGATGAGTGTACTTGGATCTTAGTGATCTGAACCACTATAAAACCATTATATTCATTCTTTTCATTTTCACTACATTGCATAACTCAAACACAACACTCACTATATATTCTTAAATTAAGAAAACTCTAATTTATTTTTTAAAAAAAAATTAAAAAACTATTCCCACTCAGTCTATTTATCCATCAACTATGATACAAAAAAATTGTATTAGATGAAGTTCCTTGCAGGATATTTATCTTCTCTAATTATTTTTATGTGATACCAAAAAATTTGTATTAGAGGATGGTCTTTGATAAGTTAACACCTTTGTTTGTTTTAAATCTTTTGGATATAGTTATATTATTTTTTTTAACTGCTACACTAACATGAATATATCTGACCTAAAAAAATAAGGAATAAATAAAAGTTTTTTGAAGATAGCAGGTTTCAAATCCAATAATTAATGGATTCCACAAAATCCCCCTCTCTTTGATGGAATTGACTATGAATACCGGTGATACTGAATGGAAGAATACATGAAAATATTATGTGTCGGCCATTGGAATATTATAGAGAAGTAGTATAAACTACAAAGTTTATCCACAAAAACTTGTAGGTAATGGAATGGTTAATTATATTTTGAATTATAATGTTAAAAAAATATGTATTGTACTATAAGTAGAAGTTTATAGATCCATTTTTTAGTATGTAAGACATCCCATAACTTTTGTAAAATACATTAATTTACTCACTATGGTATAAAAAATATTACAAGAACCAACAAAGTAATGCTACAAGTAGAATACCATGAGTTCAAAATGGGAGATGAAGAGTTATTAAACCAGATGTTCCATCAATTTACAAGTATTACAAATGGTATGAGTGATCTTGATGAATTATTGGACAACATAGCTCAAGCTTAATGAGTTTTGAGAGCTCTAAAAAATATGGCATGTAAATTATGTGCCCATTGATAAGTGTAAGAATTTTTAAGAGTATGACTTAGATAAACTAATATGCTATTTGTTAAAGTATGAGATTGAGTTGAAAAACAATGATGATGATTAGGATAAAAAGGAAAAGGTATAGTTTTCAAGATTATTTTTAATGAATTATTTGATTCTTATGATCCTGAGTTCCAGTAAAAAGAAAAATAGATGGCACACTTTAGTATGAAGCTTTTTAAATTTAAGAAAAAAATGTAGTGAGAGAAAGTTTATAAGGAATAATGAAAATGATTACTAGAAAGTTAATCTTACCAAAAATAATGATGTTTTAGAATTAACATGTTATGAGTGTAGGAATAAATGGCACATTAGTCCTAATTTCCCCGAACTCAAGCATTCAATGAATATAAAAGATAAGAGAAGGAAGGAAAAGAAAGATTTATTTAGAGGATATGACAACTCAAGCAGTTCGAATTCAAGTAGTAACTCAAGGAGTAAAAAGAAAATATGTAACCTTGATTTGATGGGTTTATAATGTGAGGCAACCGATTCATTTTTTACACAATTAATGACTCCTAAAAATTTTGATCATAATGATATATCTGAAGATAAACAAGAAACTGATTTTGATTCATGTTTTGATTCTATTTCTATAAATTCTAAAATTAACTAGTTGTATACATAAAATATTCAATTAAGTAATGATAGTATCATGATTATTGAGAAATATACTAACATAAAAATTATAAACATATTTTGATTAAATAAAATAAAAAAACTGAAAAGGGAATGTGATAATCTAGATATTTATGTTTCCTAGAATGATTAATCTTAAAGGAATATTGATTCTAAGATGTTAAAACTAAAAGAAGAAAGTGATCAAATTAAATATTTTCTATAAGTGAATAAAAAAGATCAAGAAAAAAGATTTATTTTTATTTTGGATGGTATGAATAATATTGATAATGAATGTAAGAAACTTAAACAATAAAATAAGAAACTAAAAATTAAAAAATTTATTTCTAATGAAAATTTTTATACTAATTTACAATCTATTCAAAAGAAGAATATGTATTTTTAAAGTTTTTAGTATTAAAGAAACTATATCAACTTTTTTCAAGGAAAATAGAAATATGATAAAATGATGTTTATGATAAAACTCTTGGTTATAATATATTACCACAAAAATGAATAAGAACACCTTTTTCATAAGATAAAATGATATTATTTATACAATAACTTGTTTTAAATGTATAAATAATGGGAATTATTCCATTGAATTTTATTTAAGATTTAATTAGTTATTTATTCATACTAAAATTTTTATATCTAAGAATTTATTTTCATACTTACCTAGAAATATATTTTTGAAGTCAATTTGGGTGCCAAAATGTTCTACTGTCAATTCATATGAATCTAAGATAGCATGGGTACCAAAAGGATGCTACTAAAATATTATTAGACCTAATTTGGTCACCATACCCCGGTAAGTTTATTCTTTTAGTTAGAATAAGTACTATCTTATGTTACATAATCTAGTATACTGGAAGGAAAATTATCTAATATCTTTTTTTATGATGATTTTTAATTATGTATTATTGGCATGTTCATTAACTTCTATCTATTTTGTTTTATCAAGTAAAATGTTGTTGCTTATTTAATTAGAAAACCATTTATAATGATTATGTGTTTAAATTTTCTACAAAATATCTTAATAATTTTTTTGAGAAGCGTGAATTTAGGGGGAGTTACCCCTTATTTATTAAATGAAATGATATGCCGGTATATGGTTTTTAACTTTAGTTTTTAAATCATTAGTATATAAAAAAATCAAAATTGACCAGTCTGTTTGAAATAATTTTATATCAAATGATGTAGTTTTTAGGAAAGATCACATGTTCTACTTATTATCCTCAAATAATATAATTTTTTACATTTTGGTGTTTGGAATCTTTTCATTGTTAACTTAATTAAATTTAACATTCTGTTTTTTGTAATTGTTAAAGTATAATGTTTCAATAATTTTGATCTAGGTAAGTTTTTCTATAAACATCTAAATTTCCTTTATGAATTACAATTTAGTTTATTTCTTTCTTCATTTTAAATATGTTTGAAATTATATTTTTAATTCATAGTTCATATTGGTGAATAAAATTAAGATAAACTTCTTAGACTGAATAATCTTTCTTCCCTGTTCTAACCTGTTTAAATTTATTCCTATTTTATAAAATGTTTTAAACTCTATTAAAATAAAAAAAAAATTAATTGATCAACTTTGGTCAGTTTTTAAATTCTTAAACTCAGAGGTGAGGTTATTTTTAAACCTTTAAATAAAAATTCTTTATAATTATTCAAGGTAATAGTATATAAAAAGCATTATGTTTAATTGGACTTATTTTCTTCAAAGTTTGTTTTTTCATGTTTTCAATTATTTTAAGTAACTTTTTTGATAAATAACTATTCTAAATTTATTTCAATTAAAAATATATTATTTTATTGGGTTTTATTAATAAAAATTAAAGAATTCCTTTTGAGAGATATATATTTTTTCTTTTTTGTTTGATAAATTTCAAAAAAGGGGAGAAGATTTGGGTTTTTAAATAAAAAATTTTATTTTTAAATATACAAAAAAAATAATATTTTTAGTATTAGGAATTTCATTTCTGTTGTATTGTTTTTTTAAATTGAAAATTCATTCATTTAAAAACAATTTTTGAAAATACCTTCATTAAAAACCCTTTATTGAAAAATTTCAAAAAATGTTCTTTTTTATCCATCATTAATAATTTTTAGAATCTATTTGACATGTTCCTATCGTAGGGTGTGAAAACAACAAATAATACCTAAGTTAAAATGTATTAGAGTGGTTAACCTAAGTTTTCTCCAGATATGAGTGCACAACAATTATGTTTGTCACTTAAATTTAAGAAAGAAGGAAAGGTTTTTTTTGAAACTGTTTGAGTTGAAAAATAAAGAAAGCAATAAAAAACAAAAGTTGAACACTAATGGATGAAGAGAGTGATAGGTTCAGGGTAGGATCACCTTTTCAATGTCATCATAGTCATAAATATCATCTTCCCTCTCTTCCTTTTGAATGATAAATAAAAGACTCCTCGATCGAGTTATCAATCACCTTTAGTTGAAGAAAGAAGTGGAACTCACTTTTATGTGCATGGAAGTTCATAAAAAAATCCTAAAAAACCAAGGAAAGTCTCGATAGAGAATTGTTTCTCCTTAGAAATCAAGAAAAGGTCCACCAGTTTTACACATGTGCCAACGATCGCTGAACACTCACCACCTAAGACAAGATGCTCGATCGAGACAAATTGCACTAGGCGGAGGGAGATTAAAAGTCTTTAACCAAAGCTATTAAAAATGAATACACCAAACTCAAAACATGATCGAATTAAGATAATTGGGAAAAATAATAATATAAGTCATTCAAAAGAAAAATAGGGTTTTACATTTAAGCACAAAACTCTGACATTACAAAAGTGAAACTCCCCCTTCCCTGATCACTCAAAGGTTTTACCCCTCCATGTGAAGGGTATTAGAGTTGAAAGGGGACGAAGAGATCATGATGAAATAAAGAAAATAGAATATATAATATAAAAGGAACTTCAAGAACTCAATCCTCTATCACAGCCCCTCTTTCACCTTCTTCAGCCCCTTTTGAATGGAAGTGAACACTCTTATTTATAGGCTTTTGGAGTAGAAAAGTTCCCTCCAAAATTACTCCACCGAAAGTTTGAGTCTTGTTGTCATATTAATGGAAAATATTCGGAAATGTTTATTCATAAATGTTTTTCCCCTTTTTCTTTTTTAATTCTTCCTCAAAATCTCAGCGAATTTGGAAAAGTGGCACAGACGTTATCCTCGAATTACTAATGACATCTTTTTCATCCCGAGGTGACTCTTCAACTTCCACTCTTTGTCTGCATTCAAAGGATGCTTAAATGAACTAATTTATTTATGAAATTTAATGGGAACATGAATCTTGTAGTCCTATATATTTTTAATCTTGAATAAGCCCCTTTGGACAAGTGTATCCCGATATATACTTCATTAATTAAGGTGGGGTCCATTCTATTGTCCAAAAACATTTGTCCACTTGTTGAATTTTTCTTGGCCATTGTGTGCCGAATTAGATCCATGTCCAAAAGTTGAAGTTCAATACCATGAGAATAGAAATCCTAAAAAAGTAATGACACAATTTGGATCAAAAATGTAAATTATATTCCTGATATACAAAACCTCCACAAAACTGCTAAATTTGCAGAATTAACCAATTTCCACAATTAAGCCCATAATTGACCAAGACACTAAAATGATACAAATCAGCTAAAATTGATTAATTGGAAGGGTATAAATCATTTAAAAACATATGAAAAATAATGAAAATATTATCTCTATCAATTCTCCCACACTTATCACATGGACTCCCGGACAAGTCAAAATCAAAATTAAATCAAAGCAAATTCAAAACACATGCCATTAAGATCCACCAATTCCACACCAAGAAATAAAAGATATCATGCCTAATCCATAACCATTATTACAAGTTATCAAATCATATCATTCAATATTTTTCCTCTTAATTTCTCCTCCCATGCACACAATACTCCTACCTCACATGAATTTTCTCTAATCTCACAAATATCAATTTTTCAACAAAGTTTTTCTCATCCAAACCAATGCAAGGGTCACCATAGGTTTGAAAAACTCCTAATTCTCCACCTGATGTGAGTTAAGGAAATGTGTTTATCATGAGGACTTTGCAGGTTTGTTCTGTGACTTTTGGTTGGTAGGATTTAATGTGAAAAATTCTGAGGCCAAATGAGGAGGTTTTGGCTCTTTTTGAAGCAAAATTACACAATTCTAATTTTTACTCAAGTTTGGTATCCTCCTCACTACACTTTGTAGAAATTAAGCTCCAAAATCATAAAATCTCAACAAATTTTCAAACATCTCATCATTTCAGAAAAAAATTCAATCTTCTCAAACATGATTTCTTTTGAAAGCTCTAGAAAAGGAACAACTTTCTTCCTCCATTAGAAGCTCCAAAAAGGCACAGATTCTCTTATCATGAAAGCTCCAGAAAAGGAACATCTTTCAACAGAATTATTTTCATCAGCACACACATCTCTTTAGAATTTTATTTTCCACCCAAAGTTTCACCAAATGAGTTAGCACAACACAAGACAGCTTCCCCCACACTTAAGTTCAACTAGATCATGCAATTTCGCTTCAAGAGAAGGTTGGATAGGGAAAATTGGCTTGTAATGTGGCTAACCTAACAGTCTGTTCATAGCTTATATGGTCTACAAGGATTAATTTACAAGGTAGTCCAGAATGAAATGGATTATCTTAAAAAGGGGGCTTTCAAACCAAATAAATGCCTCAATCATTTAAAAAACATGTACCCCAAACCCTCAAGTTTCGAAAGGAATAAACCAAATTATGGTTAAGATAAGAATGGTATGGTTCTCTCAAGAAGTGAGGTGAATGAAAATAATATGACAAAAATGGTTCAGAAGCCTCACAGGAAAATGATTTCAAAGATAAAGACAGTGAAATGTGGCATGAGATTCAAAAATCTGAGTACTTTTCATGAAATTCCCAAAGAATTGAACTTGAAGAAAAATCATTTTCAGAATTCATTTAAGCTCAGTTTAATGGAATAAATTGGTTCACTAAATGACATGGGTTTAAAAAAATGACAATGACAATCATTTCAGCTCAAAATTGTCAAAAACACACAAAAAAACTAAAAAAATAAACACACAAAAATTTTAAAACACACATTTTTTTTGAAAACAAATATCAAATGAAAGTCCTATACTACAAAGGTTCCCTTCCCCACCACTAAATGATGCAGTGTCCTCAATTCATTCAAAAGGATGTAACATGTAAGTATAATTTAAAATGAATCACAACAACAAGAAAGTGTAAAGGATGGGTACAACATAACTTATTGGTAGTGAAATATTGAGTTAAGATCCTAAGTGTTTCACACTAAAAACCTACAAGAAAAATAACAAAAGAAAACATAATAAATTTATTGAAAGAAATGAAAATTGAAATGAGATGAGAAAATAAAGATAGATCTTGGTTTAATCCCCCGAGTGGGCCCTAGGTTTTGACTGCCTCCAGATGGGTTGTTATAATTAGTTATCCCCAATATGATGGTGGGTTGAGTTTCTTTATGATGAACCAACAAAACTACTCCTTCACATCATGTGCTTCAACCTTTTTGTTGAGGAAACCATGGGTGTAGTACACCAAATCCACCCCTAGTACAACATGATACAATTTTCTTGGTGGGGGTAGGATAACAAATGAGTCCTCATATTTATTGATTTCCAATTTCACAGCCTCCCCTTCATTATTGAGTGACTACCGAAGGTATGTTTCATGAGTATAAAAATCAAAGGAATAGTCAAAGTATAATTCTATTTGAACAAAGTTAAAGCATGAAGTGTAAATATCATATTCATCCTGTCCAAAGTAAGCATCTTTTATCTCTTTTTCCTTAGGAAAATCCACTTTGATTCCCTCTTGAACTACCTCCAATAAATGATCAACATGTTCAGGGAACTCCATATGTTCTTCACTAGGTGCATCATATTTTTCTTCCTCATCCACCAAGGCAATACAATAGTTATCAGAAACTGAAAATTTCATGCAAGGAGAATTAGTACTCAATTAATATTCTATAAAATCAGAATGAATAGAGTTTAGAAAAAGATTATCTCCTTTAAGTGTCTCTAATTCAATTGATTCTTTAGTAAAAAGATCCTCATTGAGATGAATTTCATTCGGTAGAGGTAGGTAGTCAGGCTCCTCTATTTGAAAGATGAGTTGTGAATTCACTTCCCACACTATTTCTGATTCTGGTTCAGGTTGAGGTTCTTGATCTAATGTAACCTTCTCTATGGACTTCAATATTTGATAATAAATATTGACTTGATTCACCATGTCCATCAGTTCTTGAAGCGATATGCCTGTTACATGGTCATTCATCATTTTCTTGGCCAAAATAGTGAGTTCATCAAGCTTTTGAAAGAGGGATTTCTCATCATTATGAACCACTTTTACCTGAAACCATGAGTATAAAATCAAAGAAGAATAATTTCAATTGTCATACATCATGGATTTTTTAGATTTTTTTAAAAATAAAATAAATGAAAATATTTAAAAAAATGTTAGAATTAGATTGTTGGCACAGCCTCCCCAGCAATGGCGCCAGGTTTTGACACGTGCCTGTTGTGGGGTGCGACAAAAACAAATAATACCTAAGTTAAAATGTAGTAGAGTGGTTAACCAAATTTTTCTCTAGAGAGGATTTCACAACAATTATGTTTGTCACTTAAATTTAAGAAAGAATAAAAGGTTGTTTTTGAAATTGTTTGAGTTGAAAAATAAAGCAAGAAATAAAAAAGAAAGGTTGAACACTAATGGATGAAGAGAGTGATAGGGTCAGGGTAGGATCACCTTTTCAATGTCATAATAGTCATAAATATCATCTTCCCTCTCTTCCTTTTGAATGAAAAATGAAAGACTCCTCGATCGAGTTATCAATCACCTTTGGTTGAATAAAGAAATGTAACTCACTTCTATGTGCATGGAAGTTCATAAACAAATCCTAAACAACCAAGGAAAGTCCCAATCGGGAATTTTTTCTCCTTATAACTCTAGAAAAAGTCCACTATTTCCACACACGTGCTAATGATCGCTGGACACTCACCACCTAACACAAGATGCTCGATCGAGACAAATTGCACTAGGCGGAGGGAGATTAAAAGTCTTTAACCAAAGCTATTAAAAATGAATACACCAAACTCAAAACATGATAGCATTAAGAGTATTGGGAAATAATAATAATATAATTCATTCAAAAGAAAAATAGGGTTTTACATTTAAACAAAAAACTCTGACATTACAAAAGTGAAACTCCCCCTTCCCTGATCACTCAAAGGTTTTACCCCTCCATGTGAAGGGTATTATAGTTGAAAGGGGAAGAAGAGATAATGATGAAATAAAGAAAAAATAAAATATAAAATAAAAGGAACTTCAAGAACTCAATCCTCCAGCACAACCCCTATTTCACATTCTTCAAACCCTTTGAATGGAAGTGAACACTCTTATTTATAGGCTTTTGGAGTAGAAATTTTCCCTCCAAACTTACTCCACAGAAATTTTGAGTCTGATTGTCATAATAAATGGATGATATCCAGAAAGTTGTCCTAAAAAATGTTGTTCCCCTCTTTCTTTTGAATGCTTCCTCAAAATCTTAGAGAAGTTTGACAAGTGGCACAAAAGTTATCCTCGAATTACTAATGACATCTTTTTCTGCCCAAGGTGACTCTTCAACTTCCACTCTTTGTCCGCATTAAATGGATGAATAAATGACCGAATTTCATTATGAAATTTAATGGGAACATGACTCGCGGAGTCCTATTTATTTTTTAGCTTGAATCAACTCATTTAGACATGTGTATCCCGAGATATACTTCATTAATTAAGGAGGGGTCCATTCTGTCATCTAGAAAACTTTTCCCACTTGTTGAATTGTTCTGGGCCATTGTGTGCTGAATTAGACCTAGGTCCAAAAGACACAATTCAATCCCACGAGCATAAAAAGGCTAAAAAAATGATTCACACAATTTGGATCAAAAATGTAAATGATATGCCCGAAATACAGAAGCTCCACAAAATTGCTAAATTTCCAGAATTAACCAATTTCCACAATTAAGCCCATAATTCACCAAGACACTAAAATGATACAAATCAGCTCTAATTGATTAATTTTCAGGGGACAAATCATTGAAAATCATATTAAAATAATGAAAATATTATCTCTATCACTATTCATTTATAAATATCTTTATTTATAAATATTTACTGAAAATGATTTAATTAATATTTTTGGAATTAAATGATATTAATTTTTATTCAGATTTTCATCTTTGAATATACATTTAAATAATTTTTAACTACAATTTCCTCACTTTTAATTTAAATTAAAATTGTTTAAAATATGTAATCTTTTTTTATTGCATGTATTAATTTTTTTAAATGGTTAATGATACTTTATTAAAATTTTAATTTTTTATTTTCTTTTTTAATTGTATCTTGAAAAATGTTAGTACATATATAATATATTTTGTTTTAATTTTTTTCTTATGTTTTTTATTGAATTTATAATTTTTTATTTGGTGGGTTTATTAAAAAATGGGTCAATTATGACAGGCCCAGAAATCTAGCCTATCAAACACATAAGGGACCCAAGATTCAAAAAAATGGGAGAGCCAACCCAAGGAACTAGCCATGGAAACATAGGTGAAGATGAGCGCCTCTATAGGGTAGGCAGAAGACAATAGGAACACATGTCACCTACTAAGTGCCATGGTGGAAATAATGGGGGTGAGTAGGTCGGTTTGTGCCATATGTTTGTGTGAAAGTGCATCCAAGTGGCGACTATGGAGTTGTCTCAAACAAACAGTGAGAAGTGCTTGTTTAATATAGCATGGATCAACAATTCTCAAGTCCAATGTGGGACTTGGGGCCTCTGCATTGTTCGTCCATTTTTAAATGATACACGTATAATGATGACCGCTCAATCAAACTGATCTCCATTGTTGTATGAACCTCATGCATCGTTTATATGAAGGGAATCATCATCAACTTCTCAACCTTGAAAAATATATGCATGATCTTGAGTCAAACATCAGAATTATTACTGTCTATATTCACTATTCATGTTGAAGGATTGAGATAAGCTCAATCAAACCAAATCCATGCACACAACTTTGTCCTGCATGCATATTGATCATTCAAATAACAACTCCCTTATTGAAATGATATTGATTGAAAATAAGACTATAGGGGGGTGAATAGTTATTTTTATATTTAATGACAAAAACAATCAGATATTATAAAATATTAAACTTTAGTGAGTGCGGTGATCTTGAGTTATAAAATAGAGGAAATAAAAAGTTATAGAACACAATATTTATAGTGTCTTGGATCAAAAAGTTCTGAGTCCACTCCTCAATATTCTATAATTCTCAAGGAGACTGGTACCCACTAAGAAACTCACTTTTAAAGGTGTCTGAACCTTATTAAAGACCCTAAATTTGATCAAAATGGAGGCACAACCTAGTCTTTGATACAGGATACCAACATGGTCTTCTTACCTAACTTTTTATAAAGATTCACAACCCAAAATTCTTTTTGGGTGGTAGAATAACCAAATAAAGAGAAAGGTTTTAATTTTATATGAAAATTATAAACTAGGCATGAGTAATTAAAAACATAAATTTACAAGATTACAAGAATAAAATAAATAAAATAAATGAAGTAGATGATATGAATTTTGATGAAGTTAATGCTCGATGATCATTGATCACTTGAAGGAAAAAATGTCAAATATTGAGTCCTTCATGATCACAAAAAGAATGTAGAAGTCACAGAATACCATGAACAATTATGAGAGAAATATGAATGTTCAAGATGTATCAAAAATGATCTTAATGAATTGATCTGCACAAATTTATATTTCATACCTTGAAAAGATCTCCCGGATCATTAAAACAAGATCTTTAGGAGCATGTCCATGTTAAATATCTTCATGACATGTGTTAATGAAAAACAATATAATAATATGATTTTTACTTGTAGTTTTCTAAAGCCTCGCTGAAAAAAATAGAATACATTCGGGGTTTCTAATTTCTTCATGAAATATTAATATAAAACAATTAATATATTAAGTATAACTATTGTAACCCATTTAAAATTATAAAACAACTGAAATAACTATATAATCATTTATATTATACATGCAGCAAAAGTGTAGTAAAAAAGAGCATCGTATGAAATTTAATCTTCATGTATACAATATCATAAAGTAATGTTACAATTATTTTTAACACTCTAAAAATTTATTCCAATATAAAATAATAATTTTTTTAACAAATTAATAATATCAATTTAAATAAGAAATGAAATGTTAAAACATAACATTTTTAACTAATAGTGGGTCATTAACCTACCATTGGAATAGAGAACGGTGACTCATGACCCACTGTTGGGTTCTAACGGTGGCTAAAAAGAGTATGAACTATTGTTATTATTTTATGAAAAAATAAAAAGAACTAAACAAAACTTAGTTCATTCCAAGAATCTAAGTAGTCAAATTCTTATTATGAAGTAATAAAAATTTTATCATCATTGGAAGTCCAACGGTGACTCATAACATGCCGTTGCATAAATCCAAGAGTGGATCATGACATAATGTTGTAAAATTACGATGGAATCTCACTGAAAATAGTTTCTAAATATAAAGAATAATAACAAATGAATAATAATAAATTAAATTAAAAACACTTCATACAGTGAGAATAAAAATTAATAAAAACAAAATAGATAATAGAGCTAAAGCTTGAAGAAGCTTCTATCATCACAGGGAATAAAAATATAAAAATAAAATAACTCCAAGAGGTAAGTTAAAACAACATCAACTAGAATAAAAAACGATAATCAGAATGCTCAATAACTTAATAATAGAATAAAACAAAGAAAATTGCAACACGCAATTGAAGAAGGGAAGAAAATATTCTTCTAAGATCTCTGTAGAAAAAAATAACAAACAAAATAATATATACTTTTTGATAAAATAAACATAAGAAAATTTATACAAATTTGATGGAAAAACTCCTACCATGGTTTATAAAAACAAAGATAAGAAACACTCGCTAATAAAATAACTACTGTGACTAAAATAAGAAGACGAAAAGATCTTGTTGAAGCTTGAAGAACTACTTATACAGCAGAAGTAAGAAAAAAGTAAAATAGAATGAAAAATATCATGTTGGAGATTGAAGAAAACTCATCCAAGTATTACATAGAAAAGTATTAACAACCTGTGGGTAAAGAAAATAACCCACCATTAATGCCCAATGGTGGGTAAAACCACCCATCGTAGTAATTTAGCGGTGGGTTATTGGCCCTCTATTGGGTTCCAAAAGTGGTTAAAATTACCTACCATTTATAATTTTCTAATAATGAGTTGATTTTATATCATCATTTTTTTTCAACGGTGAGTTGATTACCCACTATTTCTATTTTCCAATAGTGAGTCGACTTACCCACCATTTGTATTTTCCAATGGTGATTCGATGACCAACCAATAGGGATAAGAAAAAATTTAAACCATGAAAACTAGATAAAATGAAAATAGAATGAGAAGATTTTAATACCATCAGACATAATCCATAAGTATTGAAGAGATTAGGTTAACATCATCAGAGAAACTTTGAAGAATGCTGGTGACCAGAAGGCCTGAAGATACTTGGATTAAAGTGATGGTGAAACTCTGAATATCGCTAGAGTAAAATATGTCATCATTTATTATACTAGTTGGATGGAGGAATAATAGTCAAGAAAAAATAAAAAATGAATAGAGAGGTGCATAGTTTAAAATATGGGTATGGGAATAAAAGGAATTGAAGAAAAAGAATGGATGGCTCGGATTAAATAAAAAAAGACCATATTTGCGTTTTTTTTAAATTGATCCCATATCAAATCCAAGATAGGGAGGCCAAGCAGTATAAAATCCAATTCATTCTTAGCCTCAATTCATATTAAAACACAACACTCACACACATGGGTTTTGTGTCCCATGTGGGCATCTTATCCCATTCCATTCACTCTTTGAGTGCGCTCCTTGGGGACTTATACATGGGCCCTTATGCATAAGCCTTGCACTATGAATGCATAAAAACAAATCCTCCTAGTGGGGATACCTTCATCTAGTCACCCATGGGGTTAACCAGAAAGGGTTCCCTACGTGGATGAGGATTAGCTAGGTCCTCGTAATGATGGAATAAAATTTGTACTTAAACAAAATGAAACTTAACAAAAAAATATAACGTGATTATTAAAAAATATAACAAGTACCATTTAAAACATTTTAAAGAAACAATAATAAAACAATTATATAAGATTTATTATAATTTTTTAATTAAAAAATATTTATTAATTAAAACACTTAAATATTAAAATATTTGAGAAATTAATAAAATGTTAATAAAGAGTAATTTATCAAAACAACTAAAAGTGAAAAAATATTTAAAAAACTTTCAAATACTAACAAAATCCCCCTTTTTGTAAATTAAGAAATAAAAAATTTATTAAAAGTTTAACAAAAAATATCCCCATTTAGAAATTTACCAAAAAGTACAGTGGTATAGAAGAAAATATATTCCCTTTTAATAAAAATCAATTACTGTTAATAGAATAAACATAAATAATTAAGATATTATTAGTGATTAACAAATCATTTATAAATATTAAGTATACTAACTAAAATTTTAAACTTCAAACATACCCAATTAAAATTTTAACTTTTAAAATTTAACTGAATCTAAGGGTTTAATAAAGATGTAAGTTAGTTGTTTCTCAGTGGGAATAAATTCCATGCATATATCACCTTTATTTACATGATCCCTTAGAAAGTTAAATCTTACATCTATTTGTTTTATTATAAAGTGTTGAAGAGGTTTTATAGAAATTAAAATATCACTTGAGTTGTCATAGTAAATAAGAATTTTATCCAAAATTAATATTGAAATCATATAGTGTTTTTTTAATTTAAAATATTTGTGAACAAAAACTAGTAGCATAAACATATTCATCCTCAGTTGTTGATAGTTCTATTGTAATTTATTTCTTAGAGATTCATGAAATTAAAATTTTTCTTAAAAAGTGACACATTCTGGTAGTGATTTTTCAGTCAAGTCTTCAATCCCTAATGTTAGAATCAGAGCAAGAGAGTAAATAAAAACGGTTCTCATTAGAATAAAACAACCAATTATATACATTTCCCTTTATAAATCTAATTACACTTTTTATGTCTTTAAGGGGACTTTCTTTTGGGTTTGACTGAAACAT
This sequence comes from Viscum album, assembly GCA_963277665.1. NCBI lineage: Eukaryota > Viridiplantae > Streptophyta > Magnoliopsida > Santalales > Viscaceae > Viscum > Viscum album. Next base: position 168,535,134 of record OY728119.1, on the reverse strand, counting down.
GGAACACAAGAAAACTGAGAAAATGGTGTCTATTATAGATTCAATGAGATGAAAAAGGCTTCCTATCATTCCTCTATATTTTATGATATCTATTGACTCACTAGATTCAACTAAGTCCAATTTTTAATTAGTTCTCATAGTTGTTTTTATAATTTTACTAGAATCAAGTTCAAACCTCTTTATAAGTTATTTAGCATACTTGTCTTGGTTTAAGAAAATACCTTATTTTCTTTGATTAATTTGTAAATCAAGGAAAAAAATTATTCCACCCATTAATCTCATGTCAAATTCACTTTTAATAAGATTAAAAAAATCATTACATAGAGAATCATTTGTTGAGAAAAATATTATATCATCAGTATATATCAGTATAATCAATATATCACTTGAGACACTTTTTATAAACAAGGTTGGATAAACCTTACCTTTAACAAAATCATTTCATAATAAAAACTATGTAATTATTTCATATCAAGCTCTTAGATCTTGTTTAAGACCATATAAAGCTTTATGATGTTTAAAAACATGATTTGTGAAATTATCATTTTCAAATCCATGGGGTTGTCTAACATAGACTTTCTCTGAAATTATTCCATTTACAAAGGCACTTTTTACATCCATTTGAAATAATTTGATTATTTGAAAACTATTAAAGGATAATAGAATTATAATGGCTTCCATCCTAGTAATATGATCAAAAGAATCTTCAAATTCAATTCCATCTTCCTCAGAATAACCTTGATATACTAGTCTTTATTTTTTAACTATGTTTTCATCCTCATCAAGTTTATTATGAAAATTCAGTTTAGTTCCGATAACAGGTTTACCTTTTCTAAAAACAACTAAATCCTACACTTTATTACTTTCGAATTGATTTAATTATTCATGAATAAAATTAATTCAATTTAAATCAATTAATGAATTTTTTACATTAATAGTAATATATTCATCAATATAAAAGAATAAACATAGTAAAGAAAAATAGATTTTCTAGTTTGAATTCCAGATTATATATTTCCAATTACTTTTTTAATATGGTGATCTTTAAGAGTTTTCCATTCTTTTGGATCAGTTTGAGAAGAGATATGCTTCCCCAAAATTGATGCTTTTTTATTATCTTGGTCATTATCATCACTAAAGTTGAATTCTCTAAACTCATAATTTTCTTTGAAATATTAATAATCATACTTATTAGAATTGTTTTCATAAAACATAACATGAAAAAATTCTTCAACAACTAAAGATTTCTTATTGGAAACTCTATAATCATTACTGGCATTTAAATATCCTAATAATATCCATTTATTTGATTTAGAGTCAAATTTGTTTAAATTATCTTTTGTTTTTAAGATGAATAATTTACAACCAAAGACCATGAAATAACAAACTTTAGGTTCATATCCTTTTAAAAGTTTATAAGGAGTCTTATTTAGGAAATCTATAATTGAAACTCAATTTAAAACATGGAAAGCTGTATTTACAGCTTCTATCCTGAAATATTTATATATATTAAATTCCATTTACATAGACCTATCCATTTTATGAATTGATACATTCTTTATTTATACCATACCATTTTTGTGGTGTCCAAGGGGATGAGAAAAAGTTTTCATATCCATTTTATTTTAAAAAATAAAATTCTAAATTTATAAATTCACCACATCTATCACTTCTAATAGAGATGATTGAAGTATTACTGAAATTTTGAATAATTCTATAGAAATAAAAAAATTTGTATAAAGTTTCATTTATATGTGATAAGAAATAAATCCACAAAAATCTACTATAATCATCTAAAATTAGAAAAATATACCTTTTACCACCCAAACTAGAAAGTTTCATTGGTCTAAATAAGTCAAGATGCAATAATTCTAAATATATAGTAATACTAACATCATTTATAGATTTAAATATTTATTTGGGTTGTTTACCTTTTAAATAGGAATCACATATAAAATACTTACTTGTATGAAACATAGGAAGTTGCAGAAAATGTTCATGATTTGACATTTTGTGAAGTAGTCTAAAATTTTCATTCCCAAGCATCCTATTCAACAAGATGGTGTCTCTTCTATATCATTCAGACACTTAACCATTTTTTTGGTTAAGTCATAAAAATCAATAGTATGTATATTTTCTTTTGTATTTGCATAAAATAAAACTAAATTATTTTTCAAAATAGAACATTTTTCATTTTCAAAAAAAACATTTAATCCATCATCACATAACTATGATATACTTATGAGGTTATTTTTTAAAACAAGTACATATAATACTTTTTAAATAATAACTATTTTAGAACAACCAACCTCACCAATACCTTTAATCTAGCATTTAGAGTTGTCTCCAAATGTGATAAGGACACCATCACATGAGTTAAATGATAAAAAAAATTGAAATGTCACATATCATGTGACTAGAGAAGCCAATATCTAAGTACCATGAGTCATTTAGACTTCTAAGGCAGATTTCATGAAATTATGAAATCTAGAAGATTGTTTTTGTACCCATTCCAACTTGGGTCCAGATGGATCACTAGTAGAAAACTATGGCACCCAAATAGTTTTGAAGCATTTACTAGTGGGATGAATAGAAATTAAATCATTATAAATGAAAGTTATAGTATTCCCAAAGGACTGTACAAATATTAATGAACACTCATTAGAATAATGACCTTTCATTCTACATTTTAAACAAGTTACACTTGAAATGATTCTTTTTGAACTTTGGGAAAAGTTAGTTTTATTTATACTTGGACTTGTGTTTTTGTATCCCGAACTATTATTATTGGTGTTTAATCTCATTAGATAAATCATATTATCTTATTTTTTCCTTTTAAAAAACTATATAATTCCTCTTTATGATTAACAACTTCATTTTTCAAAACCATATTTTTTTTAAAGGTTGGGGCTGAAGCCTTAATTTATTATTAAAGCAAAGACCTCTTTGGAGGGTAGAGGGATACCCAATACATAGCCCGAAGGCCCAAGGCCAAGTGGCCTGAATACAAGGCTTGAAAGCCCATTTTTTGGCCCAAAGGACCCTCTGTGAACAGTGCTTCTACAGTACCCTGTGCAGCAAAAAAAAGTATACTGGGCTTTCAGGCCCAAGGGGTTACCTGGTATAGGTGGGACATCACCCACCACCGAGCGCCTTTATGTACTACTATAATTTTTTTAATCCTTTCATTTTTATCTTTTAATTTCAGCAGTTCAGAATTAAAATCCTCTCTAGATTTATCATTCTAGGAAATACATATTTTCAGATTATCACATTACCTTTTAAATTTCTAATTTTATTTTATCAAATTATTATTATTAATTTTCAAATTAGTATAGTTTTTAATAATTTGGGATCCATCATTTTTTAATTCTTCATTTTCTTTAAGAAATTACTTAACTATATAATTTTCAAAATCAGAGTTAGAATATGAGTTGGAAACAATTTAATTTTCATTTATAGATAAATCATTATGATCAACATTTATAAGAGTTATTAACTGATTAAATAAAGAATCATTTACCTCACATGTAATACTCATCAAGGAAATATTCATTGTATCTTGTTCACTTCCATAATTATCTCTTGAGTCAGAACTGTCTAAATAGTCCCAACCTCCAAAAAAACTTGTTTTACCTTTCTTATTTTATTTTTTTCTTTATTTTAATTTTTGAGTTTAGATAAGTCAGTACTTATATGACCTTTATTCCTACACTCATAGTAGGTTAATTTTTAAACATCATTGTTGTTATTATCATTAATTTTCTTATATTCTTTTTTGTACTTCCTCTTGAAATGACCCTTCCCACCTTTGTTTTCATGAAATTGTAAAACTCCTTAGGAAAGTGGGCCACATCCTTTTCACTTTCCTAACACTCGGATTTATAGGAATTAGAGGTATCAATAAATTTTGATTTAAATTCAATACATTTTATTTTAGTATACTACTCATTAAGAATATTCCTCATCATTAACTAATACTATAGTAGAGAGCCAATAATTTCATCTAAATTATACTCTTTAAAATTCTTACTCTCATCTATGTACACCTTCTTTTCATGCCATATCTTTGGAAGATATCTCTATATTAATTCTACTGGGGAAGTTTTTTCCAAGACCTCTCCAAGAGCACTCATATATTTGGTGATACTAGTGAACCAATAGAACAACTAATTTACATATTCTTCTTCTCCCATCATGATGTCTTGTTATTCTGCTCGAATCATTCCTAGCTTGGTTCTCTTCAACTTTTCAGTGCTATAATTATTTACTTGTAATGTCCGCCATATTTCATGGGTTGTCTTACAAGATGAAACATGACTATATAAACTTGTATTAATATCACAATAAAAAATATTTTTTAAAATTGTAATTCAAAACATATTTTACCAAGTCATTACCAACAAGAGTCTCTGAATAAACCTCAAGTAGCTCATATGGAATTTCTATGATGGTCCAATGATCCACACTGATTTTTTTGAAATAGGATTCCATTATATATTTCCAGTAACCATACTCACTCCCATAAAATAATGGGGGTTTCTGTGGTATCCAACCATCATTTATATTGACACCTACCATCATAAAATTAAACTTTTCTATTATTTCTTTGACTTTTAAGTCTAGGATATAGGTTAGCACCAAGTAAAAAATAATAAGCAGAAATAATAATAACCAATCATAGACCTAAGTTATGATATCAATTGTTGAATCAGTGTTGAAGGAAAATATGACTAGAGGGGGGTGAATAGACGTTTTAAAATTTAATGAAAAAAACAATCAGATTTTATAAAATATTAAACTATAGTGAGTTAAATTATCTTGAGTTATGATGCAGTGGAAATAAAAAGTAAAAGAACATAATATTTATAGTGGTTCAGATAATAAAGATCCTAGTCCACTACTCAATCTACTCTACTCCTTAATGGGACAGGTACCCACTAAGAAACTCACTTTTAAAGGTGTGAGAACCTTATTACAGACCCTAAATTTGGAAAAATATAGAGTCACAACCTATTCTTTGATACAGTAGATAAACCTAGTCTACATACTAGAATTTTGATTGGGATTCACAACCCAAACTTCCTTTTGGGTGGTAGAATAACTATATAAAGAAAAAGACTTCATTTTTATGGGAATATCATAAACCAAACACGAGAAATTACAAATATAAATTTATAATATTACACGAATAAAAAACTAAAAGAAATGTATTAAATGATCATAATGTCGATGAAGTTAAATATCGATGATCATTGATCACTTGAATGAAAAATTTCTAAGATGGAGTCCTTTGGACATGAAAATAAGATTATAAAAGTCACAAAATATCGTAAACAATTTTTAGAGCAATAAGAATTTCAAAGATGTATTATAAGTCACTTCAATAAATTGATCTGTGTAGCTTTATGTTTTATACCTTGAAAGGATATACCATATCATTAAAAGAATATATTTATGAGCATGTCCATGTTCAATATCTATATAGAACATGTTAATGCATAACAATATAATAATATGACCGTTACGTGTAGTTTATTATAGCCTCACTAAAAAAATATAGAATACATTCGAGATTTATAATTTCTTCATGAAATATTAATATAAAGAAATAATATATTAATTAAAATTATTGTAACCAATTTAAAATTATAATACAATTTAAATAACAATATAATAATTTAGATTATGCATGCATCAAAAGCGTTGTAAAATAGATCATTCTATGAAATTTAATTTGCATGTATAAAAGATCATAAAATAATGTTACAATTATTTTTTAACACAATAAAAATTTATTTCAATATAAAATAATAATAATTTTAACAAAATAATTGTTTTTTATAATAATATCAATTGAAATTAGAAATAAAATTTTCAAATAAAATTTTTTTAACTAATAGTGGGTCATTGACCTATCGTTGGAATAGAGAACAGTGACTCCTGAACCGCCATTGGGTTCCCAAGGTGGATAAACAAAGTATGGCCAGCCATTATTATTTTAAGATAAAAAATAATTAAACAAAACTAAATTCATTCCAGGAATCTAAATAGTCAAATTCTTCTTATGAAGCAATAAACATTTTCTCACTGTTGGAAGTACAACAGTGAATCATGAACCACCGTTGCATGAATCCAATAGTGGCTCATAGCGTGCCGTTGGAAAATTACAATAGTGTCTCACTGAAAATATTTTCTAAACATCTAGAATAAAAACAAATGAATAACAATAAATCAAATTAAAAACACTTCGTACAGTGAGAATAAAAAATCATGAAAACTAAATAAATAAGGGAGTTAAAGCTTGAAGAAGCTTCTTCCAACATAAAGAATAGAAACCACAAAATAAAATAACCACAAGTAGTAAGTTAAAACAACATCATCTAGAAGAAAAAACCTTTAATTATAATGATGAATAACTTAATAATATAATAAAATAAAGAAACATGTAGCACACAATCTAATGAGGGAAGAAAAGCTTCTACCAAGATCTTTACCTAAAAAATCACAAACAATATAAAATATATTCTTCTTATAAAATAAAAGAAATAAATTTTTATCAAGAGGATAGAAAAAATCCTTACATGGGTTAGCAAAAAAAATATAAGAAACACCTGGTAATAAAACAACTACTTTGACTGAAAGAAGAAGAAGAAAATATATTGTTGCAGCTTGAATAACTACCTGTATATCGGGAGGAATAAACAAATAAAAGAGAATAAAAATATCATGTTAGAGCTTGAAAAACACTCGGACAATGCTTGTACAACAAAATATGAACTCCATGTGGGTAAAGAAAATAACCCGTTGTTGATATCTAAATGTAGGTAAAATGACCCACTGTTGTAATCTTGTGGTGGGTCACTGACCCACCATTAGGTTCCAATGGTGGGTAAAATTACCTACCATTGATAATTTTCTAATGACGAGTTAATTACCCACCGTTGTTATTTTCTAATGGTGATTCTATTACCAGCCATTAGTATTTTCCAACTGTGAGTTGACTTACCCACCATTGGTATTTTCAGACTGTGAGTCAATTTCCAACCAATAGGGAGAATAAAAATTTTAACCATAAAAATTAGAGAAAATAAAAACATAAGGAGAAGATTCTGAGACATTCATACATGATCTTAAGGTTTTGAATAGATTTGGTTAACATCACTTGAGAGACTTTGAAGAATTCTCGTGACTAGAAGGCTTGAATATACTGGGATTAAAGTGACGATGAAACTATAAATATTTAAGGAGTAAAAGATATCATCGGTCAGTCCTCCATTTTGATAGAAGAATAATAAATTTCAAGGAAGAAATGATAAAAAAATGAATGAAGAGTTTGTGCAGTTTAAAATGTGGACACATGAATAGAAGGAATCGAAGAACAAAATGGTTGGCTCAGATTAAATGAAAACAGACCAGATGGTCCATATCGTATCCAAGTTTTCTTAAAATCATTCCCACAATGAAATTTAGAAAGGGATACTGAGCAGTATAAAAGCCAAGGAATTTTTAGCCTTACTTCATATTAAAACATTACACTCACACACATGGGGGTCGTGACCCATGTGGGTGCCCTAACTCATTCAATGTGCTCTGTGGGTGCGTTCCTTGGGTCCTTATACATGATCCCCACATGAATAAGTCATCCACTATGCACACATAAAAATAAGGCCTCATTATGGGTCTACCTTCATATGTCCTTCCCATGGGTTTGACCTGAATGAGTACCCAATGTGGTTGAGGACTTGCTAGGTCCTCATAAGGATGGCATAAAATTTTTACTTCAAACAAAATTAAACTTAACAAAAAAAATATAACATGATTATTAAAAATATAACAAGAAGTATCATTTAAAATTTTTTAATAAAAAACATTATTAAAACAATTACATAAATTTTATTATAATTTTGTAATTAAAATTTATTAATTAATTAAAAAACTTTAATATTAAAATATTTGAGAATTTAATAAAATTTTATTAGAGAGTAATTTATCAAAATAACTAAAAGTGATAAAATATTTAAACTACTTTCAAATACTAACAGTCTTGATGCATGTTATCAGTATCATTTGGCTCATCTAGTCAGACGCACACCTCCAACAATGGTTTGGCCACTTCTTTACACCGAATAAAGATAAAAGTACCATTTGATGGTAGATACTTTTAACAGTAGATCCCTAAAATGGTATATCACTGGATGATGATATTTTAACCCACTATTTGATGGTAGCTCCCTCACTCATCCATTTAATAACCTTCAGCCTCCACCGATGGTATCTTGTCTCAAATGGAAGATTGATTCGATGGTAGCAGCAATGGTTTACCATTAATTCCTCAAAGTAGCTTTACAAGATAGTTATCCTTCTATGTGGTGTTTTCTCACTTCAACAACAACATTTTTAACACCAAGTATCCTTACTTCAGTGATATTAGTATTGCATGTATTCTCCCCAATGGTAGTATCACCTACCATTACCAACTGAAGCACCAACGGTAATTAGCACAACAATGGTAGATCCTTGGCTCGATAGTAGTATCATGCTTCGAATGGTAGATTGTACTCAATAGTAGATCACCTAGGATGGTAGTATCATTCCCCTTCCCATGACAGTAACATGCCAGTGGTAGCAAGACCTTACTACCGCCAGGTATTTCTATCCACAACCAGTTAAAATATTTTTCTATAAATATAATTTGTTTTATTTTACTTATTATATGTGATATAAATATTTTAATTATTATTTTATTATTTTTTAGCTAAACATATAATTACATGTTGTATAAAAATATTTTGAGAATATATTATTTTTATTCACACATGCAGTATATGAAACTCTATTTTTGTGGATTTTTAATATTTTAACAAACTAAAAACTTATTCAGATATTTTAATTGTTTTTATTAATATTAAATATACTTTTCTATATTATAGATCATGCTGGAATATTTATGTTGTTATTTTATACATAAATTAAAAACCGCTACAACTATCTGATATTGAGTGCAGTATTTCTAAATATAGGTAATGGTAATATTATATTTTGTTATTATCTAACTAGTGGAATGTTGTTATTGGACATCTTGATTCTCTAATAAGATCTTTGATTTAATGATGCGATATTAGTCCGTTGACACATGGTCAAGGGATTAAAATAAACTTCATACATTTTATTTGACATCACTTCACAACTAACGTGTGATACGCATTCTTACTACACATACAATAAAGAACTCATGTGACTTATTTTCCATTGTTATGATCATGAAGGAACTTTTACCTTCAACTACATACTACTAAAATGATCAAGATCATTAAAATTCATCGTCTTCATCATCTGATATTTTTGTTGGTTTTCTTTTTTTTTTCTTCGTGTTATCTTTTCTTTATTTGTTTGAAATTGTTTGTGTTAGTTTATACTTTTCCACATTAAAATTAGGTATGTCTATTGGTTATTATACCACCCAAAATAAATTTCATGGGTTATGAATCCTGAAGGAAATTCAGAACTAGAATAGGTTAAGACTCCTGTAAAAATTTTAGGTTGTGCCTCTAGATAATGTAAAAGGTAAAGTCTATAATAGGATATCACACCTCTAAAAGTGAGTTTCTATCTATGAGTACTAATATTCTTGCTGAGTAGAGAAGTTTGATGAGTGGGGTAGGATATTTTTGATATGAACCACTTCAAATACAATGTGTTAATTTTTTTAATTTCCACTACACAACATAACTTTAACACAACACTCACTATAAGATTCCTTAATATATAAAAATATGATTATTTTTTGATAAAACTTTTAAATTAATATTCACCCCACTGGTCTATTTTATCATCAATTATGATCCAAAAATTAGTATTAGGGTAATTTACTTAAAGTGTAGTTAGCCTCTCTAATTATTTTAATTTGATACTAACCAATTAGTTTCAGAGGCTGGTCTCTGATAAGTTATCACCTTTGTTTGTTTTAATCCCTCTAGATATAGTTCTGGTGTTTATTTTTAACTACTTATATAACTCGAATATCATAGAACTAATAGACTAATGAATAAAATAAACGTTTCTATATATATTCTATTTCATTTCCAATGATGTATGGATTCTATAAAATCCCCCAATCTTCAATGGAAGTGATTATGGATACTGGAAATACTGAATAAGAGACTACCTGAAATTATTATGTTTTGATCACTAGACTATCAAAGAGAAGACATATGAATTACCCAAAATTAAAACAGAGACACTTTTAGGCAGTGACATGGTTAATTATATTTTTAATTATGAAGTTAAAAATATATTTTATTTTTCTATAAGTAGAATTTTCTATATCCATGTTTCAGCATGTAAGACAGCCCACAACATCAGAAGAATATTTAAAGTTACTCGCTATTGGATAGAAAAGATCAAAAGAACCAAGATAGTAATTCAAAGAGCTAAATACCAGGACTTCAAGATGGGAGATGAAGAGTCAATGAACCAAAATTTCCGTCAATTTACAAGTATTACAAATGGTATGAGTGCTCTTAGTGAATTACTGCAAAATATAGCATGAGTTAAAAGAGTTTTAAGAACTCTTCCAAAAATATGGCATGCAAAGAAGGAGACCAACGATGAGAGAAACAAATTTAAAGAGTATACCTTAGATGAACTAATTGGATCTTTTCTGCAGTATGAGCTTGAGTTCAGAAAAATTTCTGTTAAGGAGACTACAAAGAGAAAAGGTATATCTTTCAAGTTTAATGCTAATGAATTATATAATTCTTCTTATTCTAAGTTACGGGAAAGTGACAAATTGATGACACACTTAAGTAAAAATATTTTCAAATTTATGAAAAATAGTGGTGGAAAGATAAAATTTACAAGTATGAAAAATATTATAATAAAGGTAATCCTACCAAGAATAATGATGTTTTAGAATTAATGTGTTATGAGTATAGAAATAAAGGTCACATCAGGCCTGATTTCCCCAAACTCAAGCATTCAAAGAATTATAAAGATAAGAAAAGAAAGGAAAATTAATATTTTTTTGGAGGATGGGACTGCTCAGATGGTTCTGATTCAAGTAGTGACTCGGGGAGTTAAAAAAAATAGGTAACTTTACTATTATGGGTGTAAAATGTGTGTGAAATGATTAATTTTATACACAATTAATTACTCTAGTAAATATTGATCATAATTATATATCTAAATATGCAAAAGAAACTAATTTTGATTAAGGTTATAATTTTTTCGAGGAATTCTAAAATAAAATAGTTGTATAAATAAATGATGAATTAAGTAATGATAATATTAGGATTATTTATAAATATACTAATATAAAAATTATAAACCAGAATTTGATTAAAGAAAATAGAAAACTTAAAAGGTAATGTGATAATCTAAATATATGTGTTTCAAATAATGATAAATCTAAAAGGAATATTTATTCTAAGATGTTAAAACTAAAATAATAAAGTGATTGAATTAAATATTTTCTGGTAGTGAATGATGAATATTAGAAAAATATATATTTAATTTTATTTCAGATGACATGAATAATATTGATAATTAATGGAAGAAACTTAAATAAGAAAATATGAAACCGATAAATACAACTTATAGTTCTAATTAAAAGGTTTATACTAATTTATAATTTATTCAAAAGGATAATATGGATTTATAAAGGTAAGTTATTAGTCTTAAATAAACAATGTCTACTTTTATTCAAGAAAAATAAAAATATGATAAATGATTTCTATAATGAAACTAAACTATAACAAGAAATGTTTTGGTTATAACAGTTTACCATGAAACATGAATAAAATTAGATTTGTTATAAGCTCAAAAGGAAGTATTTCTACTGAAACATGTTTTAAATGTTGAATGTATGGGCATTATGTAAATGATTGTTCTTTAAGATTTACTCAATCCTTTGTTTATAGTAAAACTGTTATATCTAAAAATTTATTTTCATACTTACCCAAAAATAGATGTTTGAAGTCTATTTGGGTTCCCAAAGGTTCTATTATCAACTCATGTGAATCTAAGACAATATGGGTACCAAAAGGATGCCAATCAAATCCCATTGGACCTAAGATGGTTACTATGAACAACTAAGTATATTATTTTTCTCAGCATACATATTATATTCTATTAAATAATCTAGTATGTTTGCAGGAAAATTATCTAATATCTTTTTTGTTGATTATTTTAAATTTTAGATTCTATACATACACACTAAATTATGTCTATTTTTTTAGAAAGTAAAATATTGTAGCGTATTTAGTTAAAAATTATATATAATGATTATGTGTTTAAATTGTCTATAAATTATATTAATATGTTTTTGAGAAGCATTAATTTAGGGGGAGTTACCCCTTGTTTATTAAATAAAATTATAAATATATAAATATATAAGTTTAAAGTTTTTGATTAAGTAGTTAGTATATGAAAAATTCAAAATTGATGAGTCTGTTTGAAATAATTTTCCTTCTTATTATCCTCTAACAACATTTTTTTCATTTTAGTGTTGGGAATTTTTTCTATGTTAACTTAGTTAACTACCTACTACTTTAACATTCACTTTATTATAATATTTAAAGTATAATGCTTCAATACTTATTATCCAGGTAAGTTTTTCTATAAACTTCAAAATATCCTTTGTGAATTAAATTTTCTTTGTTACTTTCTTCATTTTAAATATGTTTGAAATTATATTTTTAATTCATAGTTCATAGTGGTGAATAAAATTAAGATAAACTTCTTGCACTGAATGATTTTTTTCCTTGTTCTAACTTGTTTAAATCTATTGGTATTCTATAAAATATTTTAAACTCTATTAACAAAAAAATTTGTTTAATTAATAAAATCAATCAGTTTTTAGATCATTAAACTTGGGGGGAGGTTTTTTTTTAAACTTATAAGGAAAAATGATTTATCATTTCTTCTTGAAAATATTCTATAAAAAGAATAGTGTTTTAATTGTTTTCTCCTCTTATAAGATTTGTTTCTCATGTTTTGAATCATTTTAAATAACTTGTTTTAATAAATAACTATCACATATTTGTTTCAGTTAAAAGCATATTGCTTTATTTGGGTTTATTCATAAAAAATAAAGTTTTATTTTTTGGAGATATAATAATTTTTTCTTTTCTTTTTGATAAATTTCCAAAAGGGGGAGAATATTTTTGTTTTTAAATAAATGTTTTTTTAAATTTACAAATAAAGGAGATTGTTATTGTTTGGAATTTCATTTTTGTTTTATTGTTTTTTTAAATTAAAAAATTCATTTACTTAGAAATCAACATTTAAAATCCCTTCAGTAAAAAAATATTCATTGTCAAATTGAAAAAAAAAACCTTATTTTTATCCTTCATTGATAATTTTTAAAATCTATTAATTTTTAAATATATTTATTTATAAATTTTTATTTAGAATAATTTAATTGATATTTTTAGAATTAAATGATATTAATTTTTATTAAGACTTATATCTATGTAATTTAATTTTAAATAATGTTTATTTACAATTTCATCACCTTTAATTTAAATTCAAATTGTTTAAAAATGTAATATTTTTTATTACATGTATTATTTTGTTGAAATTATTAATGATACTTTATTAAAATTTTAATTTTACATTTTATTTTTTAATCATATATTCAAAAATGTTAATATATATATATAATATTTTTTTGTTTTTTATCTTACTTTTATTTTGTTGTATTTCTAATGTTTTTCTTTGGTGGCTTTAGTAAATAATGGGTCAACCACGACATGACCACAAGGCTATTCCATCATCCACATAGGAGACCCAAGGGTCAACCTTATGATAGATCCAACCCAAGGGAATATCCATGGTAGTATGGGTGAATTTGAGTGCCTGTATAAGGTAGGTAGAAGACAGTGGGCATGCATGGAGCCTATTAGGTGTGCACGATGGCCTGCATGGGGGTGTGTGGGTTGTTCTGTCCCATATGCGTGTGTGAAAGTGTATCCGGGTTCTGACCCTAATTCCAGCTCAAACAAACAATGTTAAGAACTTTTTTAATATAGCATAACTTAATAATGTGCAATTCTGATGTGAGACTTGGGGTTGTTACACTGTTCATCAGTTTTTAAAAGATACGCATATAACGATGGTCGTTTGATCAAACTCATTTCCACTGTTAGATGAATCTCATGAATTTCTTATATAAAGGGTGTTGTCTTCATCCTCTCAACCTTGAAAAATTTATGTGCAAGATTGAGTTGAAAAAACAAAAAGATAACTGACCATCTCTATTATTCATATTGAAGGATTGAGATAAGGTCAATCGAATTGAATCCATGCATGAAACTTCATCATGCATACATGTTGATCATTCAAAGAATAGTTTCCTTGTTCATGTTATCAGTATTGTTAGGCTCTTCCAGTCTGACACACACCTCTTGTATTGGTTCTACCACTCCTTCAGACTAATGAAATATCAAAGTACCGTTCAATGGTAGATCCTTTGAACAGTAGATCATTTGAATGTTAGATCACTATATGATGGTATTTTAACCTACAATTTTATGGTATCTCCCTCACTCAAACACATAAGAAAAATAAGAGATCCAATTTAAACTTTAAAAATAAATATTAAGAATTCGAGGTAACTTTCTTCGATTGGAAAAAGAAGGGCCAAATCAAATCACATTATCCCTTGAAAAAGAAAAAGTCAAAAGACAAGAAGCAAGGTAAGAAACTTTTAAAGGTCTTAACTTGGAACACAAGTTAGGACTCTATTTCAACATATGAATCAAGTGCTGAAAGTACCAAGGGTCACATGAAACGTTTTGGGGTTGAAATTGTGGTTAGTTTTAAAATTTATCACTCTCATTCCCATTTTCCTTCTTAATCTTATACTTCTTCTACCTCTTATATAAATTATGAGGATCTTCTCAATTCTAAAAAAGAACTTAAAAATCGTTTTTGTGATATTCTTTGAAAATTAAAAGATATTAAAAATAAATATAATATTTTTATTTCAAAAAATGATCAACTTTTAGAAAAAATTATGATTTTACTTTAAAAATAAAAATAATAAATAAATATTGAAAATTTGGAATTTTAAATTAAAGATGTTAAAAATTATGTTTACCATTTTACACATGGGGTATAAAATTTAAATAATATTTTGGGTTTCCAAAAACCTATTAAAAATCACTATGCCTTCGGTTTTTTAAAATAGTCTACTTTTCTCAGAAATTCTAAAAATACTACTTTTGTAAAGGGACGTTATCAAAATAAATTTTTTAATTATTTCAAGAAATTTGTTCATCTAGTTTATGAATGTAATTTTAAAAATTCTAGATATGGTAGACCAAAAATAATTCATCTTTATTCTCAATTTTCTAAAATAAATTTTATTTACCAAAAAATTTGGCATCCAAAATTCTTATTATCCAATCTTAGTTGACCCAAAAATTGTTTCTCCATCTCAATGCTTATTAGCTCACATAGTCGAACCCAAACTATGGGTTCCAAAAGACACTTTCATTTGATATCTTATAGGGTGATTCCATTAAACCTAATTAAATTATCATTTTATTGATAAAAATTAAAGGAAATAAAATGTTGATTCAACTTTGAAGTAGTTGCTATCAAAATGAGAAATCCATGGATTCAGAATGAAAAAAAAAATAATGAAGTATTTTTAAATTTTATTTTATTTAATTATTTTATATAGTGAGAGTTGTTTTAATGGTCAATATTTTACTCTATCACCTTTATCCAAGTATTAATAATCTTGAATATCTTATCCAAGCTATTATAATCTTGAATATTTTATCAAAGCATGAAAAATCATTAATATCTTATCAAAGAGTGAATAATGTTCAATATCTTATCCATGCATATCTAATCTTGAACATCTTATCCAAGAAAGTTTTAATTTTATATATTTTATGCTAAGAATGTGGGATCTTGAACATATTTACCTTTTCAAAACAATGCTTTAAATTTTTATCTCATGGCATACTTTTTAAATTTTCCTTTTAAATTTTTTCATTTATTTTTTTTTAGTTTTTTTTAAATTTCTTTTTAAATTTATTTTTAAATTCCCGTTTAAATTTCTATTTAATTTTTTTAAAATTATTTTTAAATTTTATTTTAAATTTATTTTTATATTTATTTTTATATTTATTTTTATATTTATTTTTAAACTTTCTTTTATATTATTTTTTAAATTTCTTTTTTAAGTTTCTTTTTAAATTTATTTTTTAATTTATTTTTTAATTTTATTTTTTAAATTTATTTATAAAATTATTTTAAAATTTATATTTAAATTTTTTATTGAATTTTTATTTAAATTTCTTTTTAAATTTATTTTTAAATTTCTTTATAAATTTCTTTTAAATTCAATTTTTAATTTCTTTTGAAATATTTTTTAATTTATTTTCAAAAAAAATAATTTCTTTTCAAATATTTTAAATTTCATTTAAAATTTTCTTTTTAATTTATTTTAAAACTTTTACTTATAATTCATTTAAAATACTTTTATAACTCATTGAATATCTTTAAAAATGTTTAAAGGTTCATTATTTTCAAAAGTCTCTATTTTTGAAGAACTTTTTGTTTATATCTTATCTCATCTTGAGTATGAGCTTAATTATTTATATTCAAATGGCTTCTTGAATTTAATTGTACTATCATTTAATAATTTTATTATTTTTTGAATCTTAAAACACAACTCCTTGCTTTATATTGTTTTAATTTTTCACAGGGATAGTTTTGAATAAATTATTCTTTTCAGTAAAAATTATGTGTTCTTTGTTGAATATCATTTGCATGGTTTGTTATAGTTATTTAAAAATATTTTATTTCAAAAAGGGAGAAAATATTATTTTTAAAAACCCATCAATTTTGATAAATTCAAAGAGATTTCAATTTTCAATTCAAAAAACCTTGTATGGATACAGACAAGTGGGTCTGGTTTTAGCATAGATTTTCCTAGGGGTTTTATTCTGAAAAGAATTGATTAGGTTTTAACATCATCTTTATCTTAAGCACAACTAGTGGACTATATTTCACATATAGTTTGACATTCCAGGAGGACTTTCATGGTTTATTCACACATTATTTACTTACATAAATTAGTGGGTTGTTTTGAAATTCTCTTTGAACTATATTTAATGTTTTCATTCCTACTTACAGTAGTTTTAATTTTATACAGGTTAAAGAGTTAACTAAGATGGAAGTGAAGCATAAATTATTGGGGGTTATATATTTAAAATTGTTATATTTATTTCATTATCTCTCATTAAATCATTATCTAATTTAGAGGGATCTCTATTATTTTTTTTAATAGTTTTTTATCTCTTTTTAGAAAGAATATTTTTAGGCGAATTTATTAATATCACATGACTTTTTTGGGGGGAATTAAAATCTATATTATATCTTGTTTATTTCAATATGGCGATTTTTTTTGAAATTTTAATATTTTTGATTAATTAAAAAAATAGGGAATGATTTTGAAATTGATATTTTGATTTTGAAATTATTAAAAAGGGGGGGATTTTTGGAGTGGTTCATTGTCACTTTATTCTATTTATGTTTTGATAATTACAAAATCTTAATTTCATTTATTTTTAGAATATATTTTATTAAATTCTATTTGGGAAGAAAATATTATTGTTGAATTTAATTGATTATTTATTTATTTATTATTTTTTATTAATTTTACAAAAAATATTTATTTAATTATAGGTGTAAGTTTTTTTAATGAATTATACACAGGTTTTTCAAATTAAGTTTATTTCAGTTTTTTAGTTTTAACTTGAGCTAAAAAACTTGAAATTGAGTGATTATTATTATGAAATATATCTAATAAAATTATCTACATTTCATTTTCATACATATAATGCTAATTTAGGAATTTTTATGTTATAAGTTTGTTCAAAAACTTCATCACGTCTTTTTAATGTTGTTTTCATATTAATTTTTCTATCATTTTTTAATATTTTGTGCTAAAAATTTTAGATTAAGATGATATTTTATGTGTTATAAATTTAATGGAATTATATAGATATTTTCAATTGTAATGAAAGATAAAAATAACATTTAGAATTTATAATATTGGACCAAACCTAATGTTATGAATTTACTATAAATTTTAGTTTTATTTTTAATATTTTAAAATATTTATTATTTAAAATCATAGTTGTATCCTTGTAATTTTATTAAGAAATATTTCATGGTGAATTTTATTATGGATACTATATTTAAAATTGAATTTGAGTTTTCAATTTTAGAATCTTTTAAAAAATTTCCATCTTCTGTTCAATGTATTTTATGGAAATTTCTAACATAATTTATTATGAAGCTTATCTTGGAACACCAATTTATATTTTAGATATTTAAAATATTATATTTTTTAGTAATTTAAATTAATATTTTTAGGAAATTAAAATGGACAGAAATTATATATGATAAAAAGAGATGGTATCTAGATGAACCAGAAAAACTAATCCGAGAATGGCATTTAATGAGGTTAAAATTCATCGAACATGGATTCCTTTGAATTAATGTCCCCTAAATGATTCGAAAACATTTCTAAATTAATTGAAGCCTATAAATAGAGGCTTGGGGAAACATTGCAATCTACATCAAAACACTTTTTCATCCACCAATATGCTCAAATATTTCATTTTCTCTTAAAGTTATCTTTCATTATAAATATTCTTTCTCCTTCTATAGTGTGAAACAAATTAATATCTAATCACACTCTTATATAATTATTATTATTCCTTAGTATTATTCATATTCTTTAGGATAATTGAGATAAATCTTTAAGGTGATTTCTTTATAGAAATCATCTTAATTCATATTTCTTCTATATTTTATTCTCATTACCATTAGAGTAAGGGAATATGGTTTTATTTTCATTTCCTTTAAAAAGGTAAGGGACTATTCTTTTTAGCTTTCTTGCATTTATATTAAATATCTAGTGTATTTTGTATCTAGTTTCTTACTATAACCTGAAAATCAAGGGATATTTTTGGTATCTTGGCTATCAATAAATCCAATAGACTAATATATTAAATCCTCAAATGATTGTGGTGGTAGTCATAAGGGATATTTTAGATCTATAGATAAATTTCCATCCAAATACTATGCCTTATTTAATTTCCACAATTTCATTTATTTATCACTTTATTTCATTCTTTTATTGAATTGTTAAATATATCAAATATGCTTAATTGATTTATTTTCGAATGTCTCTTGGTTTTATTCTTTCACTTATATTATTTTATTTTATTTTATATTTTTGTTCTTTATACTTTGATTCTTTTTTATCTCTTCAATTGGTTTTAATTTCTTCAATATTTTGTAAAGAATATTTTAAAATTGAATTTATTTCCTTTAATTTTTATTGGGTGGTAGGGACAATCATAAGGATACAACACCAAGAACAGTCAAGTATCACTAAATAGTAGATTGTTTTTTATTAATATATGAGTTCAAAATAACAAAAATCATAATAATAAGACACCAAGTGATTTGGCGAGTCAAAATGAGATCAAACACGGAATCATAATAAATAAATAAAAATTAAGAAATGGATATAGGATTTAACATGTTCATATCCTTTGGGATCATACATGCATGATAAGAACACCTACCCACACATTCAAATTTTATTTTGATAAAAAAAATGGCACATATAACAAAATGGTAGTATGAATAATAAGAAAACATGATTCAATTTGAAATAATACTAACAAGCTAGATAGGGTAGCTATCTGAATATACTGATATATTCATGATGCTGGAGCACCTCAAGATCTAATGGTTTTCACTTATCTGGGAGATCCTGGAACAAGAAAATGATAAAAAAATCATCATGAAAGAATGTTATTGACACTCCATTAAGAATGTTGTACGAGGACTATCCAAGGAGGATGATAGGATGGTAATCATATCATAGGAAGCAGATATCGATGGGGCAAGATAGGGGTTTTCCAAATGATATCTAACGACCACGAGTGATAAGTGAACCAAATAAAATGAAGATATCAGATAGGATGAGGCTATAGGGGGTCATTAATTCCCCTGACTACCGCACATTCCATCCAAACTACCTAGCCAGTCAAGTCATGTCATAGAGCCCTTATAAACAAAAAAAATGGTGTAAAGAAATATAAGGGTTGTGTTGCGTAAGGGTCATAGAAACCTACGTAAGGGTAATGATATACACTTATAATGGTAAACCATGCTACATAGAGTTATATATTCAAACCCATAATGTGTAATGGTAAACATGTAAGGACACCACCTGTGTAAGGGTACCACACGCATAAGTCTAAATCTCGCATAAAGGTCATTATGATCCACACATAATGGTAAAGAAGTCCTAACATAAGGCATAAGTGTAATACCTTAAGATCTATAATCAAAATATAATCATAATAATAAAATGAGCATGAAAATTCACTTTTTCATTCATAATGATGTATAAATAGAATAAATAAATGAAAAAAATCATATGGAAATTAAACAAAAAATATCTATCATTTTTTTATGTTATCGATGATATTCTTCCACATATTGTCATTGAATTAGAACCAAGTACACTAAGTCCAAATAATTCTTGAACTAAGATAACATCACAACCTTAGTCAAACTATTGATTAGATTTTCATAAGTGTGTATCTTATTAACACACATGGTTCCTAATTCAATGACATATCTAATAAAATGAAACCTAATGTTAATATGATTAGAGATACCATTGTGTGCTAAATTTCTAGATTGGTGTAAGGAATTTGACAATCAGAATATATAGTAATAACAAAATTACTAAGAAAAAGTTCAGAAAGAAAAATATTGATCCAAATGGCCTCTTTGTTATCCTTTATCATGGATATATATTCAGATTTGGTGGTTGAGGGCCCACCATGTATTTCATATTACATTTCCATGACACTATTACTCTACAAGAAGTAAATACATACTCTATAAGGTAATTACAAGTATCTATATTCCCTTTATAATATGAACCTACATAACCAAAGACCGGGCCATTAATGTCAATATTTTTTTCATATCATAAATATAATACTAGATATTTATGAATATATCTAAGAAACCATTTTAAATCTTTCCAATGATACTTTCTAGGATTAATTATAAATCTATTAAATGTGTGAAAATATATTTAAAATTATGTTGAGTAAAAATAATGGCCTACATGATGAAAACTAATACACTAGAATATGGTATATTATACATAAATTCAGCATCAGATTCTATAGAAGTAGATTGAGATAGTGAGAGTTTAAAATGTTGT
The DNA here is from genome assembly GCA_963277665.1 of Viscum album. Classification (NCBI taxonomy): domain Eukaryota; kingdom Viridiplantae; phylum Streptophyta; class Magnoliopsida; order Santalales; family Viscaceae; genus Viscum; species Viscum album. The sequence continues at coordinate 168,513,842 of OY728119.1, read as the reverse complement.
GCTATCGGGACTTTATCAATTTTTAATATTTCAAACATATATCTCTTAATAATTTTTAGAATATAACCATGATATGATAGGTATAGAAAATCATTATATCTATTCCTTATTATTACAATCCCCAAAATTTTCATACCATTCCCTAGGTATTTCATTTCAAGCATTTCCTTCAATTTATACTTAATATAATTGATAACCTTCATGTCGTAGTAAATAATAATAATTTCATTGAATTATAACAAAAAATAGAGCATAAAATATTTGACAGTTTTTAAATATACATAATCATTATATTTACTTCCATTAGAACAATTGTTAAGAATGAATGTATCAAAATTTAAATACCACTACCTAGATGCTTACTTTAGACCAGAAAAGGATTTATTTAGAAGACATACCTGATTATCCTTTAAATTATTCAAATAATCATCAAGTGGTTACATGTAAATGGTCTCATTTATAAAACCATGAAAGAAGTTTATTTTTACATCAATAATATCAATTTTTTAATCATAATAAGTATCAAAAGAAAGTAATAAATGAATTGATAAATGTTTAACCATAGGAGAAAGAATCTTATAATAATCAATTCCCCCTTTGGAGGAAACAGTTTTCTACAATTCTAGAATTAAAATTTATTTTATTATCATTGGTGTTATCTTTTTTTCCTTTTAAATATCCACTTATAGACAATTAATTTTCAATTCAGTGTCTTAGAAACAATAGTCTAGGTGATGTTATCTTTTAAAGATTTCATTTCATCATCCATGGAAGTGACCCAATGTTTGGAGTCTCTGTCAGTTATAGATTTTCTATATGTTTTTATATCCGCAAACTCAAGAACCTAGGAAACATGGAAATAAGAGGAATATATGTAATATTGGTTAAAATAATCTTGAGACTTGATGAACCTCTTGGCTCTATCCCAAGTAAGCTTGAGCCTCAGCCGGATCGCCATCTGATTCAACAAGAGAAACAGATTCAAACAGTCTTAAGGATGTGGTTTCAGTGGAACATCCTTAGTTAAAGCCTCAAAATGAGTTGACCGTTATTTTTACAGCCTCAGTTTGAAGCATTTAATCACTATCATTAATGATAAGTTTATATTTTTAAACTACTGACTCATGGAAGAAAAAATCTGAGCTTATAATTAACTTTTGGTAACCTAGTTTATCAACCCAAAGATTATGCCCCTCAACCACCTAAGGATATCCTATGAATATAAATTTAAGGGTTCTTGATTCAAGATTATCACCTTTAATATGATAATAGGATGTGATACCAAAAACTCTAAAATAGTTATAAGAAGAGTGTCAGTTACACAATAACTCATGAGAAGTTTTAAATCAATTTACATAAGAAGGACATCAGTTAATAAGATAAACAACTATAGATTCATCTTATTCCCAAAAGGATTTGGGCAGAACTAATTATTTTAACATGCTTTATACTCATTCAAGTATATTTTAGTTTATACTCTCTTCACAACCATTCTGTTGGGTTGTTTCCCTAATAGGTTGACATATAACAATACATTCTAACTCAAAAAATTGTATGAATTTAGATAAGAGATACTCTAATCCATTTTATATTATTAAATATTTAAGATTTATACTAGTTTAGCTCTCAATAATTTATATATTATATTTAAAGGTTTCAAATAAATCAATCTAATTTTGAAAAACATAATTCAAACTCTTCTATAGTAATCATCGATTAAGATTGAAAAATAAGAGCCTCTGTCATGAGAGGTGATCCTAGAAGGTCCCTATAGGTTAGAATGGATATATTCTAAATGGTGAATAAATTTAAAATAAATATTATTAAATCTGAATCTCTTAGACTTTCCTATAACATAGTCTTTATTGAATGGAAGGTTTCTTAGTGTTATTACATTCAAAATCCCTTGATTACTCAACTCCTATAGACCTTTGAAGCTTATATGCCCCAATATTCTATTAAAAATAATAGTACTATCTGAATTGGTTACATATGTACTACCTATCTATCTATGGTGTATCCTTACATATAAAACATATAACCCATTTACAATACTTCCTTTGATTATTGTCCTAAATCCCTTATAGATCCTTATATAACCAACATTAGACCTAAAAGTGTACCCTTTTTTATCTAATTCACCTAATGAAATGTGGTTTTTATATATGTTGGAGAACCACATTACATAAAGTAAGGTTAATATGGAGCGATCATGAATCTATTACATGATTTATACTTTTCCTTGAATACAAAACCTATTTTTTTATAGCATAACTTATCCCTAAACTCTCTCAGATAGAGCAAGGAAAGTATCTTTAACATGGCACATATGAAGGGATCATCCTGAATCTAGCACCCTTTAATTAGAAAGACTATTATTAGAAACATTTAATGCCTCATTAGTGTCATAACCATTAATAAATATCAAATATTTATTAGAATATTCATCAACTCTAAAACTATTTTTTTGGGGCTTATGGCACTCTGGAGAAATATGTCCAAGCTTTCCACAATTATATCAAGAAACCTACTTTATCTTAAAATTGGATTTATATTTATATTTATAGTGTTATTTTCACTTTCCTTATTGTTTTATTTATTCTTATTATTAATCTCATTTCTACCTCTAGTAAAAATTCATTATACCTTATACATCACTTTAGGTTTGGAATGAAATTCTTTAGAAATAAGTGACAATTTAACTTTTTCTAGTTCTAAATATTCGCAGACATATATCATGGTTTATACCTTGGTATTATAAGAACTATAAATTGTAATTAATGATATAATATCTTAATATTTAATCTCAATTTAAACATTAATGTTTGAAAGATATAATAGAATCTTGTTAAATTCATTAATGTGAGCTCAAATTTGAGTACATGGGTAAATTCTAAAGGTGAACAGTCTATGTTTCTTATAAAAGTGACCAATAAGTTATGAATTTATATTTTTTTTCAAGATTTAACTATATACTATATGCGTTTGTTTTATAAGCGAAATCTCTAAGAACATTATCACCTAGGGATATAAGAATCAAGCTATGGGCCTTTTTCAAGGTGTTAATAGGGACAAATTGTTAAGTTTTTATAGTATTTCCATCATTGGAATATGAAAATATAACTTTTCTAGGTCTATGAAAAGAAATGATAATTCCTTATTGTACAAGTAGATCTCTCATCTTGAATCACCAAAGGTTTAAGTAATTAGCACCATCAAAACTTTTTTATCTCATATTTAGTAAATTCCATATTTTTATTTGGTGGCTATGAAACCAAGTTATTATGGATAATATTAAGGATACACCCCCAATAATAGATGAGGATCATATAATAGTGGATTGGTTTTCACTTAATATGTTTTATAGAATAAGTTCAAAATGAAAACGATAATAACAAAAAGACATAGAGTGATTTGGTGAGTCAAAATGAGAATATACACAGAAGAAAAATAAATAAAATATAAATCAATAAAGGGACACATGATTTATATTGATTCAAATCCTTTGGAATCCTACATGCATGGAAACAACACCACCCTAAACACACTCATTTTATAATTCTCTAGAAAAATAATACATTTAACAAACCAGTGATATAAAAAAAAGAAAATAGGTTTTTATTTTAAAGAATACTTACAAGCTAAAGAGGGTAGATCTCCAGAATTCATGATCTATTATTGATACAAGAAAACATATGGATTTGATGGTTCAAACTTTTTGAGAGCTCATGGATGAAGAGAATTTCCACACTTATTCTGCATGGAGGAATGTCGTCAACACTACACCAAGAGAAACATATGAATATTAGTTGAGGATGATGAAAATCCAAAAATAATCTCACAGGAAGCAGTGATCGGTGGGGTGAGCTAGGGTTTTTCCAAACAGGAGACAAAAATCAGGAGTTAGGAGAAATCCATATTGAATGAAAATATCAAGGAGGATGAGGTTGTAGGGGTTATTAATTCCACTAACAATTGAAAATATCATCCTAACTACCTATCCAATTAGAGAATTCCATGGATACTTTCCAAATAGAAAATAAATGGCACAAAAAAATCAAAGGATTGTTCTACATAAGGTTCAGAGACACCCATGTAAGGGTAATGAGAGCAACATGTAAATGTAAATAATGCTACATAAAGGTGTAGAGTCAGAACCCTAATTCATAAGGGTAAATTCATTAGGGTATAACCCAAATAAGGGTAAATGAGTAAGGGTACCATATGTGTAATGATAAACATGTAAGGATTCTACCCATGTATGGATAAAGATCATATAAAGGTTATTATGAGCCTCATGTAAGGGTAAAGAAGGCCTCATGAAAGGATAACTAAAAAAACATGCATAAGAGTAACACTTTAAGATCCAGAATCAAAATTTGAGTATAATAATAAAAGGAGAATTAAAATTAAATTTTTTAGGCATGATTAATGTATAAATGATAGAAATAAATTAACACGATTTCATATATAAATTTTAAAAAATGTAAATTCAACCCCCCCCCCTCTTGTCATTTTACTTTAACCATACCTACACCCTCCACTTTTAATTGAATAATATTGATTATATTTGAAAATGTGTGATTATGGTGAATAATCAATCACATATAAGAGTATGTCTTTATGCTGAACCTTGTAAAAACCCTTACATTATTGTGTATTTACTTAATGAATTATCAAAATAAGGTTGTATGAAAAAAGAAATAGTAGATCAAGACTGAATATTTCTAGGAGGTTGAATTAAAAATTGAATAATTCATAAAATTTTTAAGCAACCACTAATTCACCCCTCCCCTCTCTGTAGTCCATTGGTCCCCTAGGAACTTCAATTGGTATTAGATAAAACTCATGTTTTCTATGAAATGATTCATATAAAGTGTGTATTTGAGATACTTAAATAAGATTATTAGATTAAGAATTTTTTCTCTATACCTTCTAAAGAAGAAAAAGATATTGTATCCAAGAAACTGGAAAAAAAAATATCCAAAGAAGAAAAGTATTGATGGATAAAGGGATCAACTACTTATGAAACTTCAATAAAGTGGGATGCACTCGCATATTGAATCAGTTTACAAAGATCCTTTTGATAATTCAAGAAGTTTTGGAGATAATAAAGAGATCAAAACAATTGAAGTCTTATATTCTCATGTTGGAGTTTATCTGAAGAAATTTCCTGATGAATTTATTTCATATATACTTGGTTTTATCAAGGAAATATTTAAATATAATCATAGTTAGAGTAATAGGATAATGTTATGGATGATGCATTGGAAAATATATTTGAATATAGAACACCCTTACAAAATTTGTGAAAGATAAGAGTGAAATAACCTCAATTTTCAATGACAGAAAGTCTCTGATTGATGAAAAGTTGCAAATAATAGTTATTTATAAGTAAGAGTTTAAGTATTTTTTGACTAAAGTGTTATATTCATTAGAGAACATATATAAAGTCTCTATGGAGTTCATGACTTCCCAACTATAAGTAAAATAAAAAATAGTGAAAGATATAGTCAGTTTACTAGTGGAGACAATGAAAATTCATGAGGTTAAAACTTATACGAAGAAAAGTGATTGGGAAGGGAGGATATGATATTTTGAGGATGATAAGTACACCCTTTACATGAATTGACTTGATCTAGAAGTCAAATTGAAAAATATGTAAGAGTCCAAATATAAAAATTTCGATCAGTTAAAAAAATATTTAACTCCAAATATACTTTTGAAGTGATTCATGCATAAAAATAGTATCGAAATGGTGTATAAAATAGATTTAGATCATGTGTACAGGCCTCCACTTCTGTCACATGGGAAAAGGTAACCCATAGTATAGATAAAGTCACTTGCATTAAATATATAATTTCTTGGATTTGTGGGAAAAATAAAAAATATATAAAAACATGAAAGGAGAAAAATGTTGGGAAACTCACCAATGGTTCAATGGTGTAGGTAAGTAATCCCCATAAGATAAGTTTCCTAAACCAATCCCAAAATAATAGATAAACAACCCAAAAATAGCATGCAAAAAATCCCAGATAGACTGCTCCTCAATATAAAATAAGGAGGTTTTCAAGCTATTTTTGGTGTTGTTGGAGGTTCAGACATAAGGATATTAATTATTGGAATAATGTTTCAACTTATTCAAGTGTAAAGGACAAAATTTTGGGGAAACAAATCTAAAATGAGAATATTCCTACTGCATAGAAACAAAATAGTGTTCCTTTGAAAAATATATTTGAATACTTATAGATTTTTTGTAATTACCATTAATTTTATGGTCATTTCTATAATGAATTTTGGTATTTTCCATCCAACTGAATCACTCATATTGATGAAATAAAGAGGATACAATAGTAGATAGAAAAAATAATTCCAAGAAAGAAAAATATACCTTGGGGAAAAATACAGTCCCCAAGAAGTCAAGGAAGGATGAGGATGATATTCAATCCTCTAATAGAAAATCAAAAAACAAATAATAAAAAAATCAAATGAGGAAGGGTAACTAGGATATCACACCAAATATGAGAATATTATTCTATTTTTTATAAGATAGTCCATACCAAGGATTATTAAAAACAATACTTTGAAGAAAAAATCGAAAATATAAGTAGGTTTAAAGTAATAAAGATTTCAATTAAAGAGGTGCACAAGAATATTTTCATGGTGGAGGATATCACTCATGATAAAATTAATAACCTCCCTAAAAAGGATAAGGAATGAGATGATGAAGGTGTATGTGGAAGGTGAAATAGGGTAGTACATGTAGCCAAAAATTGTATGTCTTGGTTGTCTAGTCAAAAGGAGCTCAAGAATGAAAAATGAAAAATCACCATTAGTCCTAAGTTACAAATCTATTGGTATAAATAATAACTCCACAACAAAAGAGGAGGTGCATAATCCAAATAATATTCTAATCATATGGCTAGATTAGTTAGAATTTCCTCAAAAGCTAAAAATAAATAAAGTGGGATATTTATAAAGGTTGGGAAGATAATTACAAATATGAAAGAAGTTGGAATAGAAAATAATTACATTCATCTAAATAGTGAACATTCTTGGAAAACTAAGGATGGAAGTATTAAGAGATCTGGATATGAATGTAATGGATTGGGAAATCTATCTCAACCCTCTTTCTCAATATGAGGAACTATTTAGAGATCCTCCTTATTCCCTGATCAATCTAAAGATTCTTGAATATTTAAGGATTAAAGGTGAAGTTTTATAGGAATCATCCTTTAAGGGGGATCTACTAAAATAATCCAATCTTCTAGATATATATTATTTTTTTATAAATATGGAATTCTGGAAAATTTTGAAGAAATTTGAAGTTTGAGTTATGCTTTTTACTCTCAAAACCTTTTCTATATTTATATTGGTTTTTTTATTAATAGAGAGTGATTATGTAACAAAAAAGTGTAATTTTTTTATTTTCGCTTGAAAATTTTAATGTTTTTGTTAAATTAAGTGTGGGTGCATTAATATCATGTTAAAACTAGTTGATCAACCCCTGTGTAGAAAAATGTTTCAGATGGTATCACATAGTGAGTATTTATGGAGATATTTGTGGTCTAAATTAATAACTCGTGTTTCTACCCTAGGATTTACCACATGGACTTTGATTTTGTTGATTGATGTCCCACTACTAAGGAACATGTGATCCCACATGACTTATGTTGTTTATTTATTGATCTATATTTCTAGTTGTCACTTTCAATAGGTTATTTGTGACACAATCTGAATTAATTATCTTATGGAATTGGTGGATATTTTTTTTGAAAACTAATGAAGGGTATACCATGTTTTACAAAGGTTTTTTTATTCACAAATAGTTTCATTATTTATAAATTTTAATTGGTATCTGGTAAATTTCATATTTTTCCCAAGTAGAACATGTTAGGAGGCATAATAAGAGAAGATGTTGTTGAAATCCTCCTAGTGGCATTATAGAAGGGAGAGGAATTTGATGAATATCCACCCAATATATTTAAATTGGTATCATTTTACATCTCAACTAGTATCATTTTTTCAATTGGTATTACATCTCAAGTGGTATCAAACTTTGTTCGGGGATAATAATTTTAAAGTTTAGGAAGTCCTCTCATATACCCACCTTATCAATTAAGGGGAGTGTAAATTAACCCTTACATTAAGGGGGAGTATAATTTCCTCCCCTATTCATTCATTTTAAATTAGGGTGAGAAGAATTATATTGATTATTGGGGACTATGTGGAATTGACAAAAAATATAAAGGGGGAGATTAAAGTTCCCAAAGTTGTTTAGTTTTATTTTATTTTCAATTAAAATTTTCAATGTAATAAATGCAAAAAAGTTGGGTGAAGAATTTAATATCTACCCAAAAATGAAGATTTGATGCCCACATATTAGTTGTAAGTAAAAAAAGAGGATTTGGATTCCCTTAAATACTTAGTTGGACATATTCAAGTAGGTAGCCCCTATTCCATTCAGAATATTATTGATATAGTCATAATGTACACGAAAAGTACTAAGAGTGGGTGAGAGATGTCTATAATAGTTCATATTATGGAGAATCATGAAGATATGTCTTGTTGTTTCACCTGTACTGGATAGATTGGATAGTTGTGAAGAATACATGTAAAATAAGTTCAAAGTTTGGAGAGGAAATTGTCTGAATGAGAGTATCAAGTGTTATATCTATAGCGAATCCATCCCTATGTACCTGTACATGAAGTTTGATGAAATTAGTGAAGAAAAACACTTGTATGAAGGTTGAATTTAAGCTGAAGTGATAAGTGTATTATGGGATTTTGAAGTACTCAAAGAGGATATTTTTCATTTTCTTTAAAGGACTTTGGATTTTTTTAGGTGGTTTAGAAGTTTTATAAGTTCAAAAATGTGTTTTGAATTGTTTATGAGTGGTTGAAATTAGCTGGATATGAACTAGGTGTGCCATGGTTCGAAATTAAATAAGTCTAGAAATTCTATCTTCCACGTATATGAATTATAGCAATGTAGGTGAATCCATGTAGTCTAAGTCACCGCATTTGAAAAATATTTTCATAAGTGAATATCGTCATATGCAAGTTTAATGATGTATCCAAATGGCCCACGTATGTAGTTCACACAACCAAATTCTTTAATATATCATATTTCAAGAACCTTATACATGAATATTATTCCACTAAGGAGAATCTAAAGACATATGTGAATACTAAATAGCCAAATCCATATTTGTGAGGCACCATGTATATAAATCCATCACGTACCTGAGTCTACATATGAAAAACTAAATCTCACATAATTGAATTTCCCATACATTCTAGATGAAAACTATAGAATTATACAATTATTTGTTCTGAAGAAGAAACTAAAATTAGTCAATGTTTATGTTGTACATTCAATATTGAAACATCATGAAGATTATTTAAGAAAATATCCGATCTTGTTTTGAAGAAGATATAAGGAGAATAAATATTTCATATATTCATTGATGCGAGAAATTGATTTATCACATTTTTAAGAATAATACAGATGAAGAACCATCAAATATCAAGCTATTTTTTATCATCGATTACATCAGTTAATCTGAGTCTATTTGAGTGTTTGAGAGGTAATAAGATTAAATTCTTGTAATTTTTTCAAGATTGGAAGATGATATTTAAGTTAATATGTTGTTGATGTGTCTAGAACATATATTAAGGATGTATTATTTTTATTAAATGTCATAGGATGCAGATTGAGTTCTGCACTATAATATTAGTTTATAGTATATTTTATATATATGTGGAAAATGTAAACTATGATTTTGTAGAGATGTTTTGAGGAAGAATAGAAAGGTCCTATTGGTGATTAAATCAGAATATATATTCAATTGATCCAATAAAAAATGAGAAGAAAAATAAATAAGAGTGTAGTGTTTACATTTATATGGGGATAACTATTGAAAAATAAAAAGAAGGTCATGAGAATTAAGGGGTGAAACATATTCATTCATTTATCTTACACACATTTAATGTAACATTTCCATTAATATAAATATGAGGAGACACCCACCAAAAGATCGTAGCCACCTAGATGGAAATGTAGATCCTAAGAAAATACCACGTACAAGCTGTTGAGACATGTAAAACTATGGGATACCAAATTTGAATAAAGTTTCTATTTTCTAAGATAGAAAATAAATGTTGGTCACCTACATATAAAAAGAAAAATATTGAGAGAGACTATCATTGTTGATCCAAGGGAATTTTTTCATGATCTATATTGAAGTATTATCTTAAATAAGAACCAGGAAATACTACTACCTATAAGGAATAATAAGATGTTAGTCGATACTGTACTAAGGTATTTTGATCATCTAGGTATCAAAGAAAAATTTAGAAAAATAAGATTATGTGACATCCTTTATTATAGGAGCTTGAGAAGAATAATCTAAATAGGGTCAACTTATAGATCACAGGATCTCATCGAGAGAGACAACCATGTGAATAGATTCAGTAGAAGTTATTTGAAGCTGATTTGTGAAAAGTCACTGAGTTGATGAATTTTTGTAAAGACTTAATGAAATTTGAATAAGATACTTATGAGAAGAAGAATATTTTTTTTAATTAAGAGACATCTTATTATTAATTGGTGATATACTTATGTAGAGAATCTAGAAATAAAATCTTTTATATTTATGGTGTAAAGTTATCAAACATGTGGGACTCAAGGTATGCAATAAGACTATTATGAGACTTGGTGAATATAGTTTGAAGATGTTGAAGAAGTACAGTGAGAATCTGGAAAGAGAATTCCTTTGAGAGGAAGGAAAAGTCATTGGTGAAATAACCAATCACAACAAGTGTATTTATAAGAATATTAGTGATAATATAATCTAGTTATAGTAGAGAATCCATGATTGTAGTGAATAACCAATCACAACAAGGAGAAATTCTTGGTATCGAACCTTGTAAAAATCCGCGTGTTCTTGTTATTTTACTTATTGCATTATCCAAGTAAGGTAGTGTGACATAAAGAGTGGATTAAGACTGAACAAGACTAGAAGGTTGAATTAAAAATATGACTAATTTATAAAAAAATTAAGTGATCATTGATTCACCCCTCCCCTTTTAGTGCTCTATCAGTCCTCAGGGCACCTCACAAGTCTTCCATAAAACCTTTCTAAACATGTTTTACTATATAGCAGTGTAACAACTAACCATGTGCCAACTATATTGACTTATGGATATCATAAGTTATGATATGATATGAACTCATTATGTCACATCATAATATTTTGTTATGAGAATAATTTTTTAAGTTTTCCTTAGATTCAAATTAACATCAAAAGAAAAATAAAATTCATCTTATTTATTTATCCTAATTCTATTAAAGATATTAACATCCCCAAGATAGAAAAGTATTAATCATACCAACTATATTTCTATAAGGGAAGGAAATATCTTTTGAGATATTAGGAGTAAGCAATGCTTCAATTGAAAATTGGATATAGATTCACAAGTTAGCATAAATAATAGTAAACTCCACAAGTTTAAGTGGGAGGAATTATTCCAAAGACACATACTACATAAGAAATATAAAACCATAGTGGTGGTTTTATATTCACTATAATGGATGATAAATTATTTGATAAGAATAATGGTTCCTATAGGAAGTAGTAAGTTGAAAACTAGATATGATTGATATGTTTATTTGAAATTAAAGATGGATTCTATATACCAAAATCTATTTCAAAATTTTTTGTAGTTTCTATTGTAAATAAAAATTAATAGGTATTTATTCAAGAGAAACCACACATGGATGGTAAAGTTTGAACCAATAAATAATTAATGATTAATGAAAGTCTTATAATATCTAGAAATATTCTATTATAATAACTTCTCACTAATCATAATGGGAAATTCCATTCAAATTGTACTTTCTATAGATTCTCTATGAACATTTTATTGGGTATTGGTCGTAAAGATCATGATCCTTAAAGGAAGCCTTATGGTAGATGTATATATGAAATAATAAAAAAGTGATTGGTGACATCATGAAATACAAATATGATATATAAGTTTCAATGATCCATTTATGGATTGAAACAAGCACAATGATCAGAAGAAATTCATTTGATATGAATTTTTACTTAGTTATTTATAATAGGTTAGTGGGAACACAGTTATTTTCATGGATAATATGTTTGACAACATATAGAAAACAAGTTATTGGTCTTGTAGTTAATAAATACTAAAGTTAATTTATCCAATATGACATAAGTATAAACTCGTGTTCTAGGGAACAAGATATACTTATATAGATCAAGGGGTTGCTTAATCCAAGTAATCATATATAGACGAAATGGTACTAAAAAATACAAGATGGAATAATACACCCGATTTAGTCTAGTGTTGTATGGTATTCTTATGATGTATAGACAACATATGCCTAATATTACTTTATAAATGTATATCAAATGCCATGATATTTACATAGGTTCGATATTTCTTATTCATATAGTATATAATTAAAATATAAAATGAGAGTAGGATAAATGCATTGGTTGGTAGTCAAAACTATCTGAAAGTGTTTGAATAAGAAAAACTAGATAAGTTATTGGTAATTAGAGAAATAGGAATACTAGTTTTTATGGGACATAAAGCTAGTTTCTTTTAGATTAGTTTGATTTAGTTTCATAGTAAGGATAAGTTAATATTATAGGGTTAAATATATTACATCTATTAGTTTCCATATCTATATTAGAACAAGTTTATTATAGATTTTAATTCAACTTAAGAATCTTGTTTAGGAACATTTTGTTTCAGATTTTGGAGTTGCACTAAGATATTAAAGTTCAATCATATTACGATGAACTTTTAACTATACTATTATCCAAGATATCTTTCATGATAGAGGGAAAATGTATATACTTGGTCATATCATCTCTTGAGAGGTTTTCTTAAAGAAATGAGGTCACCATAAGAAAATAAGCCACATGTAGCATGGTGGGATTATCCTTTATACCTATATATTGGTGAAAAAACATGTTTATAATGTGAGGATAACTAGTTGAATTGTTAGCGGTTGGTTCTAGTGTAAGTGAGAGCCTAATGGAGTTGGTTCCCTAGAACCAACTACCATTTTCATTAAATTACCCTAATATTAATGGTGTTGAATAATAATTAATATTTTATCACATTTTGATCATTATTTTTCATGATAATAAATGTGTTAAAGTGATTAGAGTATGATGAGGTCATTGAGACACGCCATATTAATTATTTATACCAACTAACCCTAATATTGATGATACCAGGGTTGATCCCTCAAGTAAGGTGATATGTGAGTGAAGAATGAGGAAAGAAATTTAAAAAACTCACGAAAATCAAAACAAACTCAGAAATGATAGCAGGTGATGAAAGTGATGAATATGGTGAAATAGTGTTTGTTTAAGAGATAAATATCAATATATAACAACATATCATAGAGAGAGAAAGAACAATTGGTTGATGAGATATGGAAATTTAATTGGATGGTTTTATAAATATTTTTCTCCATTCATGTACAAAGATCAAGGGATCTAATAGGAAGAGGCTATTCAACTTTGTCAGTTCATCAACCTGTGAGTGAATGAATCCTACAATTTCGCAATTGTAGCACTCACTCATTCAAGAAAATGATGAAATAAATTTTATACAAAAATCAATTTGTTTTTTGATACTAATGTGTTACTCTCAAGAGAGAGTCTCTTATTAGAATATTCTTAGAATATTAAGAATCTTAAAATTGAATTCAATTAAAAAATATTCATCAATGCTAGATGTTTTTATAAATTTAAACTACATAATAATTTGAATTTGAGAGTAAAATACAAAAAAATAAGGCACAAATAGAATAAATAGATTGCCAGTATAATCTCATTCCCCCAAGTTTTGTATTTAATGATCATATTTGATTCAAAAAAAACTTCAGAAATTCATTACAAATAGAAAATAAAAATAAAGAAGTGAGGAATAAAAGTCTTCTCTATTAAGGCACTCCACATCCAATTCAACTGCTTCCCAATCACCTAGTTATTTCTTAGTTTTTCTTATAAGTATTTGATAGATCATGATATATCAGTTCATTTTAATGGTATATTTTCCTCCCTAAAAACAATCATGCATCAATTCCCAATTCAAGCTCACATGCAGTAGCATCACACTCATCTTCTCCATTTTCAACATTGTTTGCCTATCAAATATGATCTTACCCTTTTCAAAACACTAGAAAACTCCTCTTAAGTGAATTCACTCATTGAGAATGTGGGTAGAATTTATATTATTCTAATTGGTTCACTCCCCAACTCTTACATCACACTCCAAAATCTTCCAGCACAACTCCCATCTTCGAGCTCATCTTCCATTTCCTTGAAGTTGATTTATCCCTTTTATAATTTTTAAGGCATTATACAATTTTGAATCCCACTTTTCACCTTAGAATAGCTTATTTTTATATTTTTGTAGTGTTTAATGATCTTTACTTGAGATTAGGTATATTTAAGTACCCTTTTGTAATATTGAACACAACCAGCTACCTTTACACAAGTCTCTTGGTTCCCTTGTGTAACCTTTAAAGTATGGGATTTACCCTTCTATAGATTAGGCTTCACCTTTTTATAGATAGTGAAATATGCAGTTAACCCCTACACATCTTACTTCATAGCCTCTTTATGAATATGAAACACTAAAATACAAATAAAATTACAAAACAAAATTAGAATATCAATTACAAATGCAAATTAACTTGAGCGGAGTTAGGCAATATACACAATGTTTGATCTTAAAATATATGGAAATAAAAAAAATTAATAATATTAACACACACAAAAAACCCCATTTTTAACAATATATTAAATTAATAACATATTATATAAACACATTACCCAGTTTATAATAACTATCTATTAAAAAACTTTTACATTAAAATCACAACAATTCCCTAGAAAGTATGTGGTAAAATGTATTAAAAATGCACCATGTCAAATTCCCATGAACTTATCAAATTTATTCTACTCAATAAATCTATGATTAATCTTTTTAAACAAGTATGAAAGATTACACAAATAATCTCATAAGGTATCATGTTGAAACATTTATTTACAAAGAAAATAAGATTTTGAGATGGCATAAATTTTTTGAATAATTTTTAC
Organism: Viscum album; assembly: GCA_963277665.1. NCBI lineage: Eukaryota > Viridiplantae > Streptophyta > Magnoliopsida > Santalales > Viscaceae > Viscum > Viscum album. Next base: position 168,498,687 of record OY728119.1, on the reverse strand, counting down.
ACCAAGGCTTGCCTAGATACAAATACACACACTATAAATGAAATAAAGAAAAAACTAATCCATAATTTTAAAATGACATTATTACTATATGAATATAATTCATTACCTAATTTAAATCCAAGTTCAAGTTCAATTTCTAGTTCTAGGAGTGTAAACAAATTAGATTTAAGTATAATTTGAACTTTAACAAGAAGCACCTTCAATTATAAATCTCCCCTAGGATACTTAAACCAAGAATCCATTTTTCACTTATTTCATACAACTCAAATAATTTTATTATGAGTCAATTTCACCCTTATTAATTTTATGTAATGGTATATGATGTTACGGGTTGATAAAATTTTGGGAAATTTTAATTTTTTCTCTTGGGTGGTTTTTAAGGGGAGGTAATAGTGATTTCTCTAATGGGATGATCTAAAAAATATTTTTTGACCACTCCATTGGTCTTATAATAGGTTTTTTATCCTAGGATAGGATTTTGGAGTAAATTTGAACTGTTAAAATTTTCACCAAATATTAAATATCTAATTAATTAAATTTTAATTATTCAGGAACATCTGTTTGGAGATATATTTTGAATAGAGTGTTGGATTGAGATTATGACTCTGTATTTGAGTCTAGAATGGGTTTTTTTACTAGACAATTCATAAATTCACATAATACATAGATATTGGGACATACCTATTTTATTTTTATTTTCCTTTTCTTTTCTTTTTCTTTTCTTTTTCTTTTCTTTTTCTTTTCTTTTTCTTTTCTTTTTCTTTTTTCTTATTTTATTTTATTTTATTTTTTCTTACTTTTTCTTTCCCTTTAACTTTTATTTTATCATTTCCTCCCTTATATTCTTGCACACACCCTAGTGGGATTCCTATTTTGTGCCTGATATAGATTGAGAGGGATAATAATAGAGATAGAGAGAGAGGTATGGAGAGGGAGAGAGGAGCCACTACGGAGCTCGGGGGGGATCCAGATCACTATTCAAAAGATGAAAAGCATAGATCAGATCGAAGTTAGGCCTATTTTATTTTCTAAATCAAAAAACCCAAAAATTTAATTATTTTATGTTTTTAAATCCCTATTATGATTTTTGGGGACTGCATGGGACATTTTCGTGCAGTAGTATACAGCCAGACTCTAACATCCCAAGATTTAATGATTTTTTTTCAAATTAATTTAAATTTTAAAATAGTTTTCATTATAATCAACAAGTATTTTATCATGCATTTCACACAACAATAATTTTATTTGATTGCGTGCATGACACAAAAAATCAAGCTTCAGTGAACCAAGAAATAATATTATTTTAAATATGACCATTATAACCTTGTCGTTAAATAGGTGGGTATGAATAGTATTAAATAATTTATGAAATATTCATATAAATTTATTAAATAATATAAATTAATTTCTAAATTATTAGTAAATAACAAATCAAATTGTAGTTAAGTAATTATATTCATTAAAAATATGTTGTCTTCAAAAATGATTTTTATTTCTTTTTATGAGAAAATATTATAATTAACTGATTTATATTTTAGAAAATTTATTTGATAAAATGAACTTTATTTTGAAATCATCATATAGAAATTAATTTATGTTAAAAATTTTTTATTTTTTGGTAAATATAATTTTTTTAATAAACAGTGAAAAATACCGATTTTTGTAAAACTGTTATTTATTTTTAGTAAATTAAGTAATTTAAATTCTTAATTATGATTTAAAGTAACATAAGTATTATTTATTTATAATTTATCTAGTTAATTACTTTTTAACCAACTTTATATACCATTTTAGTATGAGTTTAAAGTGAATAATGTTTCTCCATTCAAGCACAAGAGCCTCAGCCCAGTTGGTGAGGACTCGGCAAGTACATCCAAGAGACCTGAGTTCAAAACCGGGTAATATAGCAGTATTATAACAGGCACTGTAGAAGGTATTATTCTGTACTATAGTAGTTAGAACTATTCATTTGTTTGGGCTTTCGAACAACTAGTTTGGTCCTCGGGTTCTTCAAGGCCTTCGATCCACCCAAGGCCTTGGGGCCAATTAGGCTTTCGGGCCACCTCAAGGCCTTCGGGCCACTTCAAGGCCTTCAGGCCACCTTAAGGCTTTCGGGCCACCTGAAATTGTGCTTAATGGACTAGGCATACTCTACAAGGAGAAGACTTCAGATGAGGATTTAGATAAAGTGTATTAACCAGAGTAGAATCTAATGGATGTGGAAGAAAGAGAGGGTATGGCATTGACCTTGGGATCAGCTTGTGCATGCATGAGAATCCTTGTCAAACAGCCATGCAAAGGTGAAGGGATGATATCATGATGCATATAATGGGGAGGAGTAGTCCCATGTAGTTATAGTCTCTATATTTCCTATAAGACCTACAGGTCATGTGAAATCTAAGCTTACAGGACTTGTAAGGGTTCCCCCTCATCCCTTGAAAGTGGGGTTATCAAAAATCAATAAAAAAGAAGGCCTTCAAGTCATTCGGTTAATGGTTTTCTCCATTAAAATTAATTAAAATAATCCCTAATGAGTAATATTTAAAATTAAATATATATATATATATATTATATATCAATAAATTTTAATTTAGATTCATATAATTATTTTTATTAGACATAGATTTAATACAAAACTATCATGTACTTGAAAAATACACTTCTTGAAAAACCGATTTTACATAACGTCGGTGGGTTTTGATTTAAATTTAATTTTTTCCAATTTTATAAAATTTATTTGAAAAAATAAAATTAAATTATGAAATCATAATTGAAAAATTATATAAGGGTTACGTTTTTAGGATTTTCTGAAAGGATTATTTTTTTATGAATAGTGAAAAATACTAAATTATAATTGAAGACTTCCTTTTGTTTAAATTATTTTTAAAGTTAAATTAAATTTTAAATTGGTTTTAAACTATAATTAGTTCAATTATATATCTATTAATATAATTTAGGTCATTTTAATCAATTTCATATTGAAATTGGATAAAAATATTTGTAACTTTAGAACATTTTCACTTTGAAAACCATCTTTCTCGTCACATTTGCAGGAATAATTTTAAAATTAAAATGTGTCACTTCCATGAATTGAATTTATAAAAATTGATTATATATTTTGAATTATAATAATTTATATTATATAATAATTTCAACATAATTTTTGACAAAAATGAATAGTGAAAATAGTAAAAATTAATTACTGTGGTTAAGGTAAAATGGGTTTCCCAAGGGGTTAAACAATAAAGATAAGATTTAAAATGACATAAAAACTTGTCTAAAATATATTTTATAGCCATAATTAAACCCTATAATGTATTATTATCTATAATACTACATTTTTAATCCTTGTTTAATGAGAAAAATGTGGGAACACCATTTTCTTTTCAAAATATTACAAGTGTGCCACTCACTTCACTCGTAAAAGGTCACCCACTTTCCTCTCTCCATCACACCCTAAAACCCATTTTTTTGGCCAATAACTATCTAAATAAATTACCAAATTCACTCCTAAAATCCTATAATCCTTATTTTTGGAATAAATCTAACCGAGGAAGGATTTTGGTGAAAACTTAAGGAGGTTACCCGAAGAAGAGGTAGCATTCTTTAATGAGTAGTTTTATTTTATTTATTTATTCAACTATTTAAATTATTATTAAACCATAATGATATAATATAATTTATATATTCAAAATACTGAGTTTTTAATGTTAATTTCATGACCAACAACCATATCCTCTTCCATAAAATGGGTTATGAAATTGTTGTTCATGTGTACGGTGGACTACGGTATCGCGAACCGATGTCATTTATTTTTCCATTACCACCTATCATGGTAGAGTATAATGATGGATATAAAGTATATATATGATATTTATAATATAATTATACCTATTTAGTAATTATATCATATATATATATATATTACATTCCATTTAATAGGGGATATCATAACATTGATTGTGTGTACAGCGGATTACCGCCTCGCGAAGCAATGTGATTCATTTTTTACTAAAGATTTACATGGAAGAAAATAAGAATAAATATAAGTTATATAAATGAGATTATTATTATATTAATTATATATTAATCATTCTTAAAAGATAATATATCCTTTTCTTATTACCTTTTTTCTCACTGAAATATGATAATGTCGTTCATGTTTGTGTGGACTACCGCCTTCACGGAGTGATGTGACTCTTTTCATCACCGCACCATATGAATAATATTTATAAGTATATTTAAAGAAATAATATGGTATTTATTATATTATTATAAATATTTAATTATAATATATTACTTACCTCCTTTCCATAATGATCATTAAAAAATGGAAATGTTACTCATGCGTATGTATGGCCTACCATCTCCATGATCATAACATGCTTCATTTCTCAACATCATTTTCATGATTGGTCATAAATGTATAATTAATGTATAAATATCATAATTATTTCATGATTATTATTCTATATATTATGAAACCATGATCAATTTAAGAGGACTGAAAATAACAAATCAAAACATATACAAAAAACAAAGTTGTTATAACTAAAACGTGGATTTAACATGGAATTGTTAATAAATGGATACTAAAATTAAATAAGTAAATCATATATGGTATTATATTTTTACTTTTTTCTTTAATATATATATAATAAAATTATATTTATTATATAGGTAATTCAAATGAGTACGAAGGAAGTCGAGACTTTTGGTAAGGGATTTCTATTCTCTTTTATTTCTAGGAGACATATGGAAATTCACCACTTAATTATTTTTTTGTGGTGAGTATACTAAAACTTTGATATTTTATATCATTAATATCCTAATTTTATTATATTAAAAGTTTAATTTTATTTTATTATATATTGTGGATTACTATTCAAAATATTACCAAAGTGGTAAGGGATATTTGTATCAATTTTACTTCTTTGAGACTTATGTCCTGTTATGCACCTACCTTCTTTTATGAGGAATGTATACAGACCCTTTGAAATGTAATATCATAAATTTATTTATTATCATGATATTTTATGTTCTATTTAATGTTATTACTTCATGGTAATTACAATTAAAAGTTACCAAAGTGGTAAGAGTTTTATGTTACAATCTCATCATTTATCAGGATTATTTATGATTATGATTTCAATAATGAAATATTATGATATATCTCTCAAAAAACTCACTAATTTTATTCTTATATAGTTATTTCATGATAATACATGATTTTCCATCATTTTCCACTCTTTATGCACTCAATATCTCAAAATAATATTTTTAAGAAAAATTATGTTTATTTCTCTCTTCGGTTGAAAAAACATTTTTTTTCCAAAACCATGTTTTCCAATAATGTCTTTAAAATTATTCAAATGATTTATTAAAGAAATTTTTACTCATTTTTTACATTTTTTATAGCATTGTTTTAAAGGAATATTCATATCATTTTCCAAACAATGCATGTTTGGATTTTACCAAAAAGGTCAAAAGAATATTTGTTTTTAACATGCACGGCATGAACAGTATTTCTCATTGTAATGACCGCTAAAATATTTAAAGATTCCCTGAAAATTTTCCAAATTTATTTTCAAATAAAATGTTTCCATTAATATTTAATAATTTTTTAGATTTTAAATAAATTAATTTAAAGTAAAAAAAGGATTTTGAAAATGTTTTAAAAAGTGCTTTCAAGTGGAATGTCGATTTTCCTCAAGAAATGTTTTAAGTTATTTTTTAAATATTTCTTTATAATTTTTCAAGTTTATTTTTAAAGAAAAAATTTACAAAATATTTTATGAATTTTTAGTTTTAAAAGTTTATATTCAAATAAAAGTTATCTTCCTCGAGGAGACATTTAAGATCTTTTGTGAATTAAAAAGTTTATGTTCCAAGTTTCCAAATGCACTAAAATATTATGGTCCTCAAACATGTGTTTGTGTAATGTAATAAATATTCATCTAAAAAGATTTAATATCCATGTATGAAAATCCTGGGTCTCTACAGTTGGTATCAAAGTAAAGGTTTAGTTAACATTTGTAAACTAGAATGAGAAAAATTTAGTGAGATCACAAGAAATCAAATCCATAAGGACCAATCAGTTTAGTATCCTTGGAAATACTAGATACAAATATAAGTTTTATATTACATCTTGAAATGAAAACAAACATATTTTCTCCTTTGAAACACTTATATCCCTTATATTATCCCACAAGTTAGTCATAATATACTTCTTGGCATCCCGGGGAAAAATTAATCATAATAAATGGGTGATCTCAGATGCTTAGTAAGGATAAACAATATAACGGAAGCTATCATAAATAAACATAAACTATTAAGGAAATGTATAAAACTGAAACACAAGCCTTTTAAACGTAATCTTGAGCATAATATGGCAAGAATAAATAAAATAATTCCTTTTAAAAATTCACATGGATATTCTACTATCCGAATAATCATATGAAATATCAATAACTAATCTCATAATGAGGGGATGCATAATGCCAGACATCATAACCACATCATTAAGGCCTCATGCCAAGACCATATATAAACAGGTAAAAACCCAAACTAGTTTGTCTCATGAGATCTACCGATGCATCTAGGGACTATAGCGGGCCCCTCCCATCACTTACTAAGTCCAATTTATTCCTCATATGAAAAGGAGAAATCATAACCAATATAAACATTCGTATTAAAACTAGCATACAAAATCTTAATACATTATCCATAAAACATGAATGGTATAAAAATAGCACATTTATAGTCAAACTATTAATAAACCCTTAAATACAATATGAGAGGTTGTATCATAATAAATCAACCTTAATTAAACATAAGATACAATAAAGGATGTTGACATAGATGAAAAGTTTCTTAATATAATAATTAGAAACTTCTTTAAAGAAATACCCCTTTTATTGAAAATAGTTATTTAAAATTATATACAATTTAAAAAGAAAATATTTTTATTGAAAATGATATTATAATCTTGTAAATTAATCTTCAAAACATTAATGCATCATGATGTTGGAAAAGACTGCTCACGCCATATATGTTAAAAAACATTCTTCTCATACTTTATCAAAAAAGTCAAACAAAGTAACTCGACAAAAATATTTACTTTAATAAAATCAAACATCGTTAAAAAATTCTTTAAAAATTGTAAAATAATATTAAGAATGTTTTTAAATATATTTTTAATAAACATGAACATGGATGATAAATATTTCCCAGTAAATTCTTACATAAAAGCAATCTTGAATAATAATGATATTGTGAAATTAACCCTTACCTCATACTATCCTTTAGTTGAGGGTGAATTAACCTTCTATATAATGGTTAAATGATGTTATTAAGTTAATACCAGAAATATATACATTATATATGATATCATATATGATTATATGATATTATTTTCTTAGTAATATTTTGTTGTTATTATTATTTTGGGCATGAACTTATTTATTTTTTTATGTTTATTTTGTCGGATAAGTCTAGTTTATTATGCATAGGATATATCTTCTTTGTATAAATAATTATATTAAGTTCATAAATATTATATTCTTTCATTATATACATTTTCATAATCATTCTAAAATGGTTTTAGTGGAGGATGAATCTCACTGCATCGTGGAGACGGTAGGTCGTACGTACACACGAGAAATGGTATCATTCCCTTAATGGTTTAATGGTATGGAATTGGATGGTATATTAATTATAAATAATCATTATTATTTCATATGAATTATTTTTATACATAATAATCATCATTATACCCATCCATGGAGACGGTAATTCGTACATACACACGCATGGTGATATTATTATTCATAGGATGGATAAAAAGAGAAATATGGTTATAAAATAATCATAATAATATATCATAATGTATAATATACTGTATTTATTACTTTATTATGGAAAAAAATAGTAAGAGGAAGTATAAGAAGAAAATAAATTGAATTGAATTGGTAAAACAATTACCACTTCTTTGTGTATCTCCTTTTGATTTGCACAAAAGGACTTCATAGGTTGGATTTATGTCGAAAGTATGGCCTCTAAGATTAATTGAGGTAATTTAGTAGGATAATTGGTTAGGTTTTGGATGAGATAAAAGGCTTTAGAAGTGTGAATAAAATATAACGAGATGTGTCCTTTTATAAGAGAGGGGAGGGAAACTTTTGGAAACTCCAAAACTATTTATTTAATATAAATTACTTTTCAATTTAAAATAGATCCAAAGTGATTTATTTTGGGGATAATATGTGTTTTGGTCGAAATCCTCTCAACCAATAAAATTTATACATGCTTGGATTTTATTTTGAATCTTATCATTTTGATTTATCCTTAATTAATCTATTAAATTTTAATTTTGGTAATCATATCCTAAATATTAAAAGGTTTTAAATATTTACTTATATGGTGTCAATTTTATATAAATAGAAACTTTATGATATTTTATACCTTATAATTATCACGTCATATTTTTTTAAAAAATATGATTTTTAAGTAATTTAATAAAATGTTTTTTTATAAAATATCAATAGGGTTAATTTTGACACTATTCATTACTTTGACTAAAATTAAAATCAAAATAGAAATATAACTTCAAACCAAACCATTTAATATAATTATAACATTTAATATTCACATATAAATGTCATGGAGTAACTTAATTAATTCCAATTATATTTATTTTAATATTTGTAAACCATTTATTTGATATTTCTATTAGTAAAATAATTTCTGCATCACTATTGTGTCATCGTTAATGACTATTATTTAATCTATAAAAATTATAAATAAATTACTATGTTGTAGTTAATTATTTTATATTTCAATATAATATTTAAAATCAATTTTATCTGCTTCTTATCCCTATATTAAAATTAATATTCTTATATAAAATGAGAGTGTGACATTTTGTCACATTCTTTGATTTTTATAATATCTATGTCGGATTAATGGAAAAGTGTCCATTAAATGATTAAATTTATAAACTTAGGTGATAAGGGTAAGATTTATTCATCCAATAGGATTTTAACATGTGTTAGGGTAATTTTATAAAATTATTTTTACCTTTATTTACCCGATCTACCCTTAACTGTGGTAAATAAATAAACATTTACTAAAGTTACTATTTACCAAAAAATAATTTGATCCTATTAGATCTAAAATTTCATACTAATTACAAAAAATTATGTCTGTTTTTATAAATTCAATTCATATAAATATTAAAATTAAGTTCAATGTTAATAAAGCAGATGTGGCGGGAAAGCGGGTAAAAAAAGACATTCAAAAGTATAATAAATTTTTATATCTAATTCTATTATAAAAATGATTCTAATGACCTACATTAAATTAATATAAATATTATTTATCTATTATTACTTTAATATAAATTTAAATTAAATAATTATTTAAATGAAAAAGTTAGTTTTTTAACAGTAATGCAGTATTTTTCACTATTCATCAAAAATTGAAGCTTTTCAGAAAAATACCAAAATTTCACATTAATCTAATTTTGATATTATGAATTCAAAAATGAAGTATATTTTTAAAAATAAAATTTATAAAATTCATAATGTGGTTAACACTATTCATAACCTCTTTTTAAACAGCAAGTTTGATAGATCATGGTGTGCTCAAACTTGGTATTGCCTACAGCGCAAGCTATTGAATTATTTAAAAAGAAATGTACTATGGAAGATTGGGGTGTTACATCCTTCCATCCTTCAAAAATTTCATCCTCTAAATTTCCATAATATAACTTCACAAAAAAAATTGGTGGTTCTTCATCATAAGTTCTTTAGGTTCCCATGTCGCCTCTTCCATTTTATGGTCTCTCCAAAGAACCTTTACCAGACCTGTCATCTGATTCCTCAACACTAGTTCTCTAGTGTTAAGAGTCTCGATAGGATATTCATAGTAAGACAGATCAGGTTCTAATTCTACTTCTTCATAGGTGAGTACAAGTGTTGGGTCTAGCATGCATTTCCTTAATAGTGACATGTAGAAAACATCATGAACTTTAGAGAGGCTTAGTGGAATTGCTAAATTGTAAGTTATAGCTCCAATTAATTACAGAATTTCAAAAGGTCTAATGTGACTATGACTTAACTTACACTTCTTAACAAATCCTATAACACCCTTCCTTGGAGATACTTTCAAGAAAACATGATCTCCCACTTAAAACTCCAAATACTTCCTTCAGTTATCGACATAGCTCTTTTTCCTAATTTGATCTTCTTTGATATGGGTTTGAATAATCTTCACCTTTTTCATCATTTCCTCAACAAGTTCTGGGCCAATGAGTTATCTTTCACCAACATCATCCCAATAGGTAAGTGTACGACATCTATTTTTATATAATGCTTCATATGGTGCCATCTAAATACTTGAATGAAAGCTATTATTATATGAAATTCTAATGGAGGTAAATAATGATCCCACATACCATGAAAGTCAAGTGAGAAAGATCTTAACATGTCTTCTAAAGTTTGAATATTCCTTTTTTATTGTCCATTTGATAGTGGTAGGAAGTGCTCAAATGAAGCTCAGTATCTAGGGCCTTCTGAAAAATTTTCTATAATCTCAATGTAAAACAGGGATCATAGTCAGAAAAAATCGATAGGGGTACACCATGAAGTCTTAAAACCTCATTAATATAAAGTCTTACTAAATTTTCAAGTAGATAATCTTCTCTTATTGAAAGAAAATGTGATGATTTGGTAAGACGATCAATAATAACCCATATCACATCATTTCTTCTAGGAGTCTTTGGTTGTCAGCCCATACCGAGGATTATATCAATTTCGACCATAGGTATGATGATAAAGTCAGCAAATAAATCAAGTTTATATGCCATAATTTGAACCTCTTAACACATATTTGTTGAAATTAGACTTCCCTTAGGTGTTTTGATTGACAACTCCCTTATTAATGTGAATTGAAAACACTAGTGGCAATAGTGGCTTTAACGTCAGATAAATGACGTTGGTTTTTTATAAAATGATGAAAAAAGTATGTACAGGGGGTTTTTGCACCATTTTTACTAAATAATGATGTTTAAAAAATTTTATATATGGTTTTTGGCATCGGTTTTACTAAAACCTGATGCCAAAAACTGCTGGTGAATCTCTTTATGGCATCGGTTTTTTAAAAAAATGACCCCATAAATAAAAACAATTACGTTGGTTATTACAAAAACTGACACCAAAACTTTTTTCTAGGACTCTTCGACGTCAGTTTTTGTAATAATCGATGCCAAAAACCTTTTAAAATTATTAATTATCAGGAAACTCTAATTTTTTTGGATCTATGAAACCTCTCTCCCAACTCGTGATGACCCCCTCCCGACTCGCAATGGCTTCGAAGGTGACCTGGTGATCCCTAATGGCCAATGTTGTTGATTTTCTTTGATTTTCATGATTATTAGTCTATATTATTCATCCTCTATCATTGTTTAATCATCCACCGAATTATTTTTTCCACAGAAACCTATTTTCGGCAGACATTCAACTGTGGTTTGATTTTATTTTTTGTTCATCTTTATTGTTCGTTTTTACAATAATTTTTTTAAGATATTGTAGTGTTTATTCTTCCAACGCATTCAAGGTAGAGAAGTTCAGATTAAGAATACATTTTCCTTACTTAACTCTAAGTTTTTTAAGTTTTTTTTTATTTTAAAGATAAATTATTTATCATTTATTTATATTTTTCAGTTGTTTCAATTATTAGTTTGTAGTTTATTGTGATTTATAAATGTTTTTGTAAATTTTGTTTATTTTGAAAAAATAAATTATTTTTTAAAATTATAAAATGGTCTTTATTATATTATGAAATGAACAATGATATATGGTGTCAATGTTCATTAATAAAATGTGCATCACATGTAATGAATCCATATTTTTTACCCGTTAAATTAATGCAATATTCAATACTTTTGACACACTCAACATCGAACTAATCTAATAACTATGTAAAATTAACTAATAAATGTTAGATGATTGAAAATAATTAAATTATAATTTCAACAAAACACATGTATATAATATGAAAATAAAAATTTTACTATTTGTAAATTTGTTTCATATCTGATGTTTCCTATTTGATTATCAATAGTTTTTATTAAATGTGTTTCAATTTACAATTTATTTGTTTATATATTTATATATTTAAATGTTTATATATATTTACCAATTATATTACAATATTAGGTATTTAATGGATTTTAATTGGATAAATTTATGAAGAACCGCTAGTGAATATGAAAAAGGATTTGATAAATTCTTAGAATTTTCTAAAAGAAATATTCAAAAAATTGATTTGATTTTCTGTCCATGTGTGAAGTGTTTGAATATGAGAAAGTTAAATTCTAGATAAATCAAGGATCATCTCATTTATTATGGTTTTATCCTTAATTATACACGTTGGATATGGCATGGTGAAAGAACTAAAAATTCAACATCCAATGTTGATGAAAATATTCATAATGAGGTAGAGGATCATATTAAAGAATTAATTCACGATTTAGGTGTTGAAACCATAAAAAATAGAAATGATTGAATAATTATATAGAGATTCTGAGAAACCATTATTCCCAGGTTGTAGTAAATATATAGTGTTATTAACAGTTTTGATATTAGTTAACTTGAAAGAAAGAAATGGGTGGAGTGATAAAATTTTCTCCAACTTACTTGAACTTTTAAAAGAGCTACTTCCAGAAGGCAACGATCTTTTAGATTCCAATTATGAGGCAAAGAAAATATTATGCCCAGTGGGATTGAGGTATAAAAAGATATATGCTTTCCCCAATGATTTTTTATTATATAGGAATGCATATAAATATTTATCAAGTTGTCCTACATGTGGGAAATCAGACTATAAGATGGATAAAAAATTCAACTTAGATCCATTATTAGGTACTGACATCTAACCTCATGAAAAATAAATTTTGTAATTTCTAATGATATCATCCAATAATTCTTTTATACAATTCTGATAATTCAACTATGATTCATTCTTATGTACCAGAATCACAGATCATGATAAAGTAATTTTGTACCTTCCAATAGTTCCTCATTTAAAGCATCTATTTTCAAATTCAATTGAGGTAAAAAGGTTGAGATTGAATTTAGATGAGTGCATCTTTGATGGTAACTTACGCCACCCTACCAATTCACCACAATGGAAGAGATTTGATAAACAATTTCATGATTTTGAAAGTAAAGTTAGAAATCACATAATGGGATTGTGTACTGATGTAATGATTCCATATTAGAGTCTAAGTAGCCAATATAGTTCATGACTTGTTTTGTTGGTAGTTTACAACTTTTCCCCCCATCTATATATGAAGAAAAAATATGTTATTATAAGCTAGATGATTTCTGGACCAAAATAGCTGGTAAATGATATTGATGTGTATCTTTAACCATTGATTGTTGAATTGAAATTGCTATGGAGATAGGTGTTAAAGTTTTAGATGCATACAATAAAGAGTATTTTATTTTTCATTATATGATAATGTTCATGATAAATTAATTTCCTAAATATTGAATCTTATTTTGAGACAATGTTAAGGGACATAAATCATGTCCAATATTTGAAGAAGCGACTTCTTATTATTAATTGAAAAATGAAAGAAAGACAGTGTACATGGAACATTGAATATTTTTTCCAATTGATCATCCTTATCATATATTGAAAAAATCATTCAACGGTTTATAGGAATACAACCTTATTAGAGTTGGTGTCTTGGAACCAACTATTTTTACTTTGATTACATGGATATTTAATGTATTTAAATATGAAACACCTTATTACATATTTTTTATTGTTCTGCATGACTATGATGTAATAATGTCCTAGAGTATTTGTTTCATTGAAAAGGTCATGGCAGTTCCCTGCAATGATGAGAAACTTTAAATGATATAACAATATTCTAAAATATAGTTCTAAAGTTAGATGACATACTATTATGGGACACATAGCATGCAGACCATCAGGTGCAAGTACTCATAAGCATATGAGACTTCCTCTCATGAAATTCACACTTGGTAATCTCTAAGATAGAAGATTATGAGAACAGGCCCACCAGTAGGAATTATGCATGTTTTGGTGTCATCAGATATTTATATCTACAAACATGTGTAATGATCCTTAGACTTTAAGATTATCCTTAATCTATCTCACGACTCGCGCACTTTGATTTACTGACAAAAACTCTCACTCAGATAGTTGGCGAGAAGTAGGGTATATTGGGTGCGTCACGAGTGGCATGTTATTAATGGATAAGTCAAGGAAGGATTTGTCTCTTCCATTTATAGAAGTTGATATCTCATCCCTTTGATTGAAATAGAAACATCGAGTGAAATTTCATGGACATGGTGTAATTATGAGTTTATTTCAGGAAGTCAAAGAATGGCGTATCCAATCATAAAATTTGATGACACTATCATAAAACCTTCTTGATGAGATATTGCAAGAAAGGGGTTATATTACACTGTGATCATTTATATGTGGATGTTGTTGTTGCAACTTCAAGTTATTTCTCTTGGGTTCCTTGACCAGTTTCTAGATAGTACTCTTGTACTTTAGGCAAGCCCACTTAATGCCAATGAGAAATAATACTAGAGGGTCAAAACTATGTTTTTCTGGTAGTCTCAGTTAAATTCTATATTAATTTAATTAATAAATATTATTCTCAAGATAGTGGAATAATTGTATTCAAGTTAAAATGATTTTATAAATTAAATAAATATTTATTCACTAGATTGTGGGTAAAATATATTTATTTATTTTATTGAAAATTTAATAAATATTTATTTACTAGTTTTTAAATAAAATATTTATTTAATAGAATAAATTATTTATTTATTTATTCAGGTGTTCAATAAATGGAAGTGTAGTTCAAATGGACCAAGGCTGGTCCGGTAGTAAAATTATTATTTTCAAGATGATAAATAATTATTTAACTAGTTGGAACAAATTAATATAACACTGCTATTATTTTGTGACGTGGAATTTTATTTATAATTCCATTTTGCGTAAGCTGGCGCACCATAAATAATGACATAGTATTACTATTAATAGCATGGGTTTTATCTAAGGTTATTAATGTATTTAATTCATGTTACGAAATTAAATATTGTAACTGAAGCCCTATGTCAATAAATAGACACATATGTCGCTATGTACCGAACCGCACACCCAGTGAATTGAGAATTGTTGAGCTAAAAAACTTCTCTCTCGAATCCTTTTCTCACCCCTTCCAAGAACAAGACACTTTCTTCAAGGCTGAAGAATAAGCGATCAAGAATGACCTACACAAGACACTCGCTTCATCGCGCTGGCACCCAGGGAACGAGTGGTGTCGATCGGAGGCCATTGGAGCACAAGTGGATCACTGCTATAGGGATTTTAGTTTGGATCCTCGTAAGCGCAATGAGATAATTTGTAAGGGTCATTCTGGATGATCAACATCATCATCAAAGAAAATAACGAAAATCCAGGTATTCTTTTCTTTATGAAATTAATTAAATTAATTATAAACATGATGTGAAAGATCATCTCTAAATGTTTTAGGCCTCCTTCTTATTTATCTAAATCTTTGATTCTATTATGTGGAGACTAGCATTCTTTTCATATTGATCCCAAAAAAATCATTGATCGTGGTAAAAATTAAAGTTGGGTGTTGGCCCAACCGCACTTCCACTGCGCCTGGAACCTACAAACCTTCCCCCTCAACTATTTTTAGATGAAGAATATTAAAAAATGGTGAAAAATATTTACTTGAAATTTGAAAATAAAATAAGTTATGGTATTCAAAAAAAATATATAGAAGAAACATTCTATCTTTTTTGAACTACATTATTGAAGATATTTAGAGGTAAAACATTACATCGAGGTTATACTTGTTGAGAAAAACATATGTGACAGTTTGATTGGAACTTTTTTATAAATAAAAGGAAATACAAAATATGAATTGCATGCTATATTAGACTTGATATCAATGGGAATATGTTTAGAGTTAGGTCCCACTATGAAAGGAAATATAACATATTTACCTTCGGCTTGTCATACATTAAGCAAGATTGAGAAGATGAATTTTTTCAGTGTCTTCATGGTATTAAAGTACCCAGTAGTTATTCTTAAAATGTGAATAATTTGGTGTCATTGAAGGATTATAAATTAATAGGTATGAAATCTCATGATTGTCATCTATTGATGCAACAACTTCTACCAGTTACACTGCCTGGTATATAGTCAACAACTGTCAGAAATACTATCATAAGTTTATGTAATTTTTTCAAATTAATTTATAGAAAATTCGTTGATCCAAATTTGTTAGATTTTTTAGAGAATGAAGCAACTCTTATTCTTTTTCAAATAGAAATGTATTTCCCACCTATGTTTTTTGATATAATGGTTCATATGGTAATTAATTTTGTGCATGTGATAAGAATATGTGGTCCAATTTATTTATTATGGATGTATTCTTTTGAAATATATATGAATTTTTTTAAGGAATATATTAAAAATACTTATTGACCAAAGGCCTATATTATTCAGAAATATGTATCAGAAAAGGTGATTGAGTTTTTTACTAATTATTTGTATGAAGTAAAGCATATTGGACTCCCTATATCTTGACATATGACAGTTGATAGTGAAGGTATATAGATTTGAGGGTTAAAGGTAAAGATAATTCCATATGATGAAGGGATACATGCACATTTATACATTTTGAACAACATAGATGAGGTTCAATCATATATATCATCACATATTGTTGAATTAAAGTTACAATATCCAAAAAATAAATGAAAATAGGTTGATGATTGAGCATAAAAATACATTATTTTCATGGTTTAAATAGAAATCCATCATAGATATATCTGCATCAGAAACATTGAAATGGTTGGAAGGAGGCATCTCTTAATATGATCACATAGTATGGTTTTGATACTAATGGGTACAAATTATACACAGAGAAGCTAGATAACAAGAGTACCATTCAAAATAGTGGTGTAATGGTCTTCACTAAAGTGCTGCATTTTTCGAGTGCAAAAGATAAAAACCCAATTTTTGCATCAATGCCATATTTTTTAGTTTTTGAATACATATGGGAAATTTATTATATTAAATTTTGAGTCACCGTGTTTAAGTTTAATTGGGTTGAAAGTAATAATAGTGTTAAAAATAATGAATATGGGTTTAAACTGGTTGATTTTAAAAGATCTAGTTTCAATGAGAAACTATTTATCATGGCCACACATGCAAAGCAAATATTTAATGTCATCGATCCATCGAATGACCAGTGGTCCATCATTTTTCAAGGTAAAAGAATCCATTTGGATGATAAGGATGATGATGATGTTATTGATTTATATGAGGATTCTTCATCTATTACACAATTTCCAAATAAAAGTGACTATAAAGCAGATATAGTGTATGCAATACAAAATTATCATGTTGAAGGGATATGGGAAAATACTAAAGTACTCGCCTAATTAATCAGGTAATTATTTACTTTATATTTCTTTTTTTGAAATTTTCATGTGTAAAAACTGTATTATTTAATAACTATTATATATTTTATTATATATATTTTATTTTTTATGTTAAATTTTGATATTCCAAAGTTATGGTTAAACATTTTTTCATTGAGACACCTGACATACATTATTATATTTTGGTTTAATTTACGCATATGAGAACACATTTTCAAAGTTTGATATTTAAATTTTTAAATGTTTCTGTCTTTTTAAAATTAATGTCTATATTTAATAGTTTACCTTGCATATTTTTTGGTCAATAATCATAACATTATTTTTTTTAAAACTTACAAATTCATGCCACTTTTTTTTATTACATGATTCTCTTTTCATCTTTTCTAATTACTGGCTTGTCTAATAATATTCAAGTACAAAAAAAATTCACTAAATTTTCCCTTTATAATGAAAGATACTGATACAAAGACAGATGAATATCTATCGAGGTATTTTTATTTTTTCATATTATTAAATATATAGTAATATAATTAGATAATTAAAGTAAATTTTAATTTGCAAAAAAATAATTACAGGCCTACTGATGAGACTTTAGTTGGGGAGTCTACTGAATTTAGTATTTAGAAATTGAATCCTTGAGTTGGTAAACGTGGCATTAGACTTTTACCAGAACTATCACTTTCTCATGGAGAGGAGAAATTACATATTTGTTTTGATGATAATAATAATAAAACAATCCCAAATTCAATGCAATTTTTTATCTATATCGGCATGCAGAGCCATTGTAGGATAATAATTTTATATCCTAATTGGAAGTTTGTCGGAAAGATGGTGATAGATCGGCTTTGGGAGGCCGTGAAGGTAAAATATCCCAATTGATTTATTTTATCTTGCTTTTTTAATATGATATATTTTAAATCACTAATATTTATGTTATGAACCTACAAATGACATTCAATTTTGAAGAAACAAAATTAGTTAAGAAAATATGCCTTACTTTAGTGGTGGTTTGATGGAGGGATTGCAAAACGAAGTTGACAAAAAATAATGTGTTTGGAAAGAGACAAAATTAAATCCCATTCCTCAAGTATCCATTTTTAGATGAATATATGTGGAATAAATTTGTTTCCACTCGACATGATGAAACATTCTAGGTGTGATAATTATATTATATTGTATTTTATAATTTATTAAATATGTACCTAATTACTTATTAGTTTACATTTTATATAATAGGCCTTCAGGAAATCTCATCAAGACATTTAGTTTTGTAATATTTACCCTCGTACTTTATCACCTAGAGGGTATAATTTATTGATGTAAAAAATGATTGAGGAAAAAATTGAAGCACTAAGAGATCACTCCACCAGTGGTTCTGATGAGGTCAAATTGAGTCCTCCATCTCCACCCACCCGACATGAGAAATGTAAAAGAGAAAGAAAAAGAAAAAATTAAAAGTATCTTATAGAGAAATCTAAGGAAGTAGTTAAATGAATTATAAGTAAATAATTATTATTTTTCATGAATTTTTTTATTTATAAATTAACAATAGTAATATTCCATTTTTATTTTTCATTTCAGGATGAACTTCAGGAGTAATAGACACAAGTAAATTTTATCCCTAAGGGTAGGATGGACTTCCTAGACACTACATTAAGAAATATAGAACACCATGGCTGCATAAGAGGATATGAGGTGGGTGTTAGTGTTTGAAAAAAAAAATTCATCAAAGTAAACAATCAAGAGACCCATAAATTGAATCCTTAAAATCTTAGCTGAAAGATATGAAAGAGTCCATGGGTAATCAAATTCAAGTAGCTGTGAAGTAGGCTATTTTATAACAAATGATGAGACAATCACATTTTTCACAGCCTTCCCAGTCTGCCCAGCCTTCCCAGCTTGCCTACTCAGATCCTCCACCTCCTCACTCAGACCCAACCTTATATTGTGAGTTGTATGCACAAGATCCTGATGTACATATTGTAGTGTTTGGAGTTGTACAATTTTTGGGGGATTCTGTACATCACCAACCTATTAAGATGGGTCAGGTTAGAGTATCGATACATTGTATTATTGATCCTACTTCTCTACTATCATTCCTTACCATGGATATTACCAGAGTTAGGGATTGTGTGGGTAATTTTTTACTTTGTACATCTAGCCTTCTTCATCATATTTCATATGAGGTATGTGTTTTTTTAAATATTAATTACATTTGATTGAAAATTACTTATAATTTTTTCTCACATTTAACTTATATAGGATAATCTGAAATCCAAAGAAATGGCACAAAGGAAACAAAAGGTTTAGGAATAAAAAACTTTATATACTTCAGATATTTCTGATGGGATAGAAAGATTATCTCAGGTTTCTTCTTCCTTGGATAATATATATGAGTTTCAGATGTCATCAGATATATTTAGAAGAGACTATCCTTGAGAATATTTTTCAAAGATATTAGAGATCTAATTTATTTTAAAGATCTCACCATGAATGTGTTGTAGTTGTTTTCCAATGAAGTAAATTGAACTTTTAGTTTTTATTTTTTAAATTAAAGATGATTTAAATTGAATAACTATATTAATTTTTTAATTAGGTATCTACACACGATACTTGTACAAAATTACAGCATAAGTTTTTATGGTTTCATAGATCCATAATATATTTCAACGGATGTGAAATATGTGTCGAATGAGAATAGAGTGGCATATATATGTGAGAGGTTATCAATGAAGAATATTGGGTGATGGTTTATTCCATTTCTTAATGGGTAAGAGAAAAAACATAATTATAAACTAATGCTCATTATAATATCATTAAATGTAAACTTTTTGTATTGTAGTGGCATTGGATGTTAGGAATATTCTACCCAAGTGAAAACACATTATATTGGTTTTTCACTTTATTAGATGGTGTTCATAGAAAATTTTTCACCATGTTAGACAAGTAAGTTTTTTGTTTTTTATATGCTCATTATTTTTAATTATCATTTTTTATACATGTATTATTAGTTTTTATGTATGAAAATGCAGGTCATGGAAACAAATTTAACAAAGATAACTTATCAATACATAATCCAAATGCAATCAAATATGTGAAAGTAAAGGTAATTATTTTTAATATTATATATTATTTTGATTTTTGGATATATATATATATATATATATATGTTTTTATTATCAAGTTATGGTTTTATTAATTGCAGTGTCATCATCAACAAGGATATGTCGAATGTGTTTTTTATGTTCTATGATTCATTTATGAGATAACAACAACTAGGGTAACGTCTGATTATGATGAGATTAGTCATATTAATTATTTTATATTTTCTATCATAATATTCTATTTTTTAATCTTATATCATTCAACGTCATTGTAGATGTTCAATGATGTTGATTCGTACACGTAATAAGATCTTATCCATCTTCGGTATTTGTTTTTGAACTACTTGTTTAGTATGATTAGGATTTAAGGTATGTATATTCTTATGTTTTTTATTACTGTTATATTTTCCTAATAAAATATGTTCAAAAAACATATAATTATTTTTTCATAATTGGTGTTTGAACGTAAAGATATCAAATGAATGCTTCAATAATAACAAAAAATCATCATGTTGTAAATTTTAGGGATATATTTTTTAATTCTACTTTATAATACAAAGGGGTAGGTAATTTATTGATTAACTAGATAAAATTATCTGTTTTTTTTGTAAATTTTCAATCAATATTACTTGATTTTTGATTGTTTTATACAGGCTTTTTATTACGGGGATTTTGATTACTTAGGGGATGTAATATTAAAATATTTATAAAAATAATTTTAATTTCGACATCGTTTTTTATAGAAACCAACATCAAATCATTAAAATAAAATAACATGGTCTTCCATGTCAGTTTTCATGAAAACCTATATTGAAAATAAAACCAAAAACTAAACACATTATCATTCTCAATGTCGATTTTTAAAAAATAGATTCTAAAAACCTTATTTTTTATATCACATGTATAGATTTTAGTTAAAAACTAACATCAAAATTAAAAAACAACATTAAATCATATTTTTTCGCTAGTGAAATATCTAATTTTTAAAGAAAATTAGGAAGATATAAAGAAATGTGAGGATCCAAAACCAAATAAACCTTTGGCTTGATTTGTAGAAGTGATTAAAGTACCTACCACCACATCATTAGGAACTTCAACCTCAGCAGTTGTGATCGCAAAAGCTTAGTCTTTCTCCTTTGGCCTTTTCTAGGGTATTTTTCCTTGACGCTTAGGGAAATCATTTTCATAATGTCCCGTATCTTTAAAATTATTGCATTGAACATTGGAATCTTATTTATTTCTCTTACAATTGCGATCTTGGTGGCCTTTTTCTCCATACTTGTAACAAACTCACATCACCTTCAGGCAAGTACCGAGGTGTTTCTTCCCACAATTACTACTGGGTGGAAAGTCAACTTTTCCCTTCTTCCCCTTATTTTCTTTTCCAGAGTTTTTAGTGGTCCACTTATTCTCTTTCTTTACTTTAAATTCATAAGACTTATATAATTCATTTTCTATCTTGATATCACATGAGACTATATCTTCCTATGATGAGAAAGATTTTGAGACTAATGCTCGTTAGAGGAATGGATTTAACCCATAAAATTATCAATAAATATTACTTATTTGGTTATATATGTAGTATGTAGCATGCCTTGCTAACCTTGTGAAGTTAGCTTCATACTTTGAAAAATTCTCATCCCCCTTCTGCCTCAAACTCAGAAATTACCTCTCCATATTCGCTTGATGACCAAGGGGAAATTATTTTTCTAGGAATATTTTTTAAAATTCTCTTAATTCTATATTTTCTACTTCTTTATCCTCCTTCATGTTTTGAATTAATGACCACCATTGATCTGCATATTCTGAGAGATGATAAACTACCATGACAAATTTTTCCCTTTCTTTACTCCCCAAAGTAAGAAATATTTTCTCTAAGAAACTTATCCATTTCAAAATTACAAATGAATTTTTACTCTCATTGAATTTAGGACTTTTTTCTCTCATGAAGCGGTCTAACAATGATCCTCCCCATTGTGGATCAGGATGCTCCTTAAGGGTAAGGTTATTATTCAAAACATGAGTCAGTTGTCCCAGTATAGTTATAATTTGTTCAGCACAGGTTGTATTACCAGCTCAACTATCATTATCTTGATTTGAGGGAAGTCTCTATATGGATTATGTGTATTGATATGGTTTACATTCCTTCGACTATGTGTCATTTCTAAACAATGGAATACACTAGATTAAGTTATGAATCATAATGCATGATTTCAAAATTCTTAACATAAATTGAAAATTTTATGCATATCTTATCTCATAATCATAAACATGGTTTCTTTGGGGACATATTTACTTTTAAATATATCATAATGGTTCACAAAGAAAATGTGAATTATCCTAAGCATATCCCCCAGGAGTGTCAAACTAGGTGTGCAGTAAGACTAATTATCATGTACCAGGTTACCCCAAGTCGAGTTAGGAACACCTTGACGGGTTTATTACTCCTAGGTACATCTGTGCCAGAACCACATCCACTTGTAGTATCCAGACAGGGATTTATTTTTTAGTAATTCTCACATAATCTCTAAATTACAAAAATTTTAGGATGTTCTTATATACTTATCCTAAAAGTCTATGTTAGAGAAGTGTTCCCTAATTAAATAATTTTCTAAATCTAATTTCCAAGGTTTTTACTAAACTTCCTTCGATACCAACTGTAATGCCCGGACCCTAGAAGCTCGAATCTGGTGTATTATTTTATTACATAGAAATGATCATAAGAAATAAAATCCTAAGGGACTGATTAGTTTAGTAGCCTTAGAAAATCTAGATACAAACATAATTTTTACATTACATCTTGAAATGAAAAACAACATAGTGTCTCCTTTAAAAACATCATATCCCTTAGATTTTCCCTATAATTCAGTCATAATATAATTATTTGCATCCTAGGGAAAAATGAAACAAAAAAGGGGTGAGCTTAGATACTCATTAAGGATAAACAATATAGTGGAATCAACCATAAATAATCATAAACTTTTAAGGTAAGGTATAAAACTAAAACACAATCCTTTTAAACATAATATTGAGAATAATATAGCAAGAATAAATCAAATAATTCCATTTATACATTCACATGGGTATTATACTAGCCAAATAATCACATGATATATCAATAACTAATCTCATAATGAGGGAATATATAATGTTGGACATCAGAACCACATCATCAAGGCCTCATAAAAAGACCATACATAAACAGGTAAAAACTCAAACTAGTTTGTCTTATTAGACCTACCGATACATAGAGGAGATATATCAAGTCTTTCATGTCACTTACTAATTCCAATGCATTCCTTGTATGAAAAGGGGAAATCATAACCAATATAAACATTCATATTAAAACTAGCATGTGAAATCTTAATACATTATCCATAAACCATAAATGGTATAAAAAAAGTACATCCATATTCAAAATATTCATAAACCCTTCAATGCAGTATGATAGGTTGTATTATAAGAAATCAATCTCGATTAAACATAATATCCAATAAAGGATGTTAAAAAATATGAAAATTTTCTTAATAAAATCCTTAGAAACTTCTTTAGAGAAATACCCATTTTATTGAAAATAGTTATTTAAAATTCCATTAAATTTGAAAAGAAAATATGTTTATTGAAAATAATATTGTAATATATTAAAGGAATATTAAAAATTTTAAGGCATCATGATGGTGGAAAAAGCCGCTCATGTCGTATAAGTTAAAAAACATTCTTCTCATACTTTATCTAAAAAGTCAAACAAATTACCTCGACAAAAAGATTTTTTTTATTAAATTGAACATGGGTAAAAATGTATTTAAACAATTTTAAAATAATAGTAAGAATTTTTTAAAATATATTTTTAAGAAACATGTACATGGTTATAAATAAATCCGAGTAAATTCTTACATAAAATCAATCCCGGATAACAAATAGATTGTGAAATTAACCCATACCCCATACTCTCCTTTAGTAGAGGGTGTGTTAACCTCCTATATAATAGTTAAATAATGTTATTAAGTTATAAAATAACTATATCCATTATATATGATATCATATATGATCCCATTATATTGTTTTCTTGATATTATTTCATTATTATCACTATTCTGGGCATAAACTGCTGTATTTTCCTATGTTTATTTTGTCGCATAAGTCTTGTTTCTTATGAATAAGATATATCTTATTCATATATAAAATTATATTAAGTTAATAAATAGTATATTAATTCATTATATACATTTTTATAATCATTCTTAAATAGTTTTAGTGGAGGATTAATCTCATCACATCGTGGAGACGGTAGGCCGTACGTACGCACGAGCGATGGTATCATTCTCTTAATGGTTAAATGGTATAGAATAGGATGATATATTAATTATAAAGAATAATTATCATGTAATATTCATTATTTATATCCATTATAATCATCATTATACCCATATAAAAAAGTAGTGTTGAATAATAAATTACACCACGATGTGGAGACGGTAAGTCGTATGTACGCACGAATTGTAATATTGTTATTGATGGGATAGATAAAAGAAAAAATATGGTTATACCATAATAATAATAAAATATTATCATATATATTATACTGTAGTTATTACTTTATTATAGAAACAACATAGTAATATGTTGTAGAAAAAGAAAATAAATTTAATTGAATTGGTAAAACAATTACCTCTTCTTCGAGTATCTCCTATTGATTTGCACAAAAGGACTTCTTAAGTTGGATTTATTCCCAAATTATGGAATCTAGGATGAATTTAGGGAAGTTGTGAGGATAAGGTATTAGTTTTTAGATGAGTCAAAGGGATTTATAGGTGTGAATAAAAGAGAATGAGAGGTTCCCTTTTATAAGAGAGGGGGGGCACTTTTGGAAACTCCAAAACTATTAATTTAATATAAATTGATTTTTAATTTCAAATTGATACAAAGTGAGTTATTTTAAGTATAAGATGATTATTTGTATAAATAATCTAAACAAATAAAATTTATACATTTTTGGATTTTATTTTGAGCCTTATCATTTTGATTTATCCTTAATTAATCTATTAAATTTAATTTTGGTAATAATATCCTAAATATTAAAATGTTATAAATATATAATTATATGGTGTAAATTGTCCATAAATGGAAATTGTAGTATATTTTAGATCTTATAATTTTAAATTTTTACTTTTTAAATATTTTTATAATTTTTAAATAATTTAATAAAAAAATTAGAAAATATCAATAGCATCAATTTTGACACTATTCATTACTTTGACTTAAATTAAGATCCAAACAAAAATATAAATTTAAAATAAAACATTTAATATACTTATAAAATTTTATATTCATATATAAAATTAATGTAGAACCTTAATTAGTTAAAATTATATATCTTTTAGTATTTTTAAAACCATTTATTTGATATTTCTATTAGTAAAATAATTTTTGTGTCACTGTTGTGTCATCATTAATGGTAAAAATTTAATCTATAAAAATTATAAATAAATTAATATGATGTATTTTATTATTTTATATTTCTATATAATATTTATAATTGATGTTATCTCCTAGTTATACCTATATTAAAATTAATATACTTATATAAAATGAGAGTGTGACATTTTTTCACATTGTTTGATTTTTATAATATCTATTTCATATTGATGGAAAAGTGTCCATTAAAAGATTCCATTTCGAAACTTAGGTTATAATGGTCTAATTTAGTCATCTAATAGGATTCTGATATATGTTAGGGTAATTTTATAATATTATTTTTTCCTTTATTTACCCGATCTACCCTTAACCGTGGTAAATAAAACAAATCTAGTAAAGCTACTATTCACCAAAAAAATAAGTTGGTCCTATTAGATAAAAAATCTCATACTAATTGAAACTATTTATTTTAATTTTTATAAATTCAATTCACATAAATGATAAAATTAATTTTAATGTTAATCATGTATATGTGGTGGGAAAGCGAGTAAAGAAAGGCTTTAAAAAGTTTAATCAATTTTTATATCTAATTATATTATAAAATGATTCTAATAACCTAAATTGGATTAATATAAATATTATTTATCTATTTTTACTTTAAAATAAATTTAAAGTAAATAATTATTTAAATGAAAAAGTCAGTTTTTTAATAATAATGCAGTATTTTTTACTATTCATCCAAAATTGAAACTTTTTAGAAAAATACCAAAATTTCATCTTTAGATAATTTTAATATTCAGAATTAAAAAATGAAGTCCATTTTGAAAAATAAAATTTATAAATTTCATGATATGGTTAATACTATTCATAGCCACTTTTTTAATTGATAGTTTGATAGATCATGGTGCGCTCGAACTCGGTGTTGCGTGCAGTGAAAGCTATTGAATTATTTCAAAAGAAATTTACTGTGGAATCTTATGGTGTAATAATAAGTCTAAGGATGAGTCAAATTATAAGAAAATTTCCTGGAATTTTGGTAAAGGAAACATCAAGTGTATTTTAAGAAATTGCATCACTATATGGAAACTACAAGTGAATGTGGATTTGGCATAAAGGTACTTAGGGGTAATAACTCCAAAAGGGAATATTGTGCTAGACTTGATCGCTACCTGGTTCCTGAAAATGAGCCTTTTTGTACACTTGGTTTGAAACTCCTAGGGGATGTGCTTTGGAAATTCACAAAACTCTTTATGAGCCATCATGAAGGATTTAAATAGATGATAACTATGAAAAACCTAGGATAACCATAATTTATCATAGATTAAAAATAGGTGTTGTGATTTAGACATCTTATAGGTTATTTTCATGATTATTTGGTTTCCCATTATGATTATCATTACTCACACTATGCTTTTTTAGTTTTATTCAGTGATGGGAACTAGAAGGAACTTAGTTAACATTTAATGTGACAGACAATTTTGTTGATGAGCATCCAAATGGGACGATGACTAGAGTAAAGGATATTGAGATTATGAATAATTAGTTATTAGGATATATGATTAACAATGTTCCCCTTAACCAACTCTTGAACTCACCAAAGAAGATAAGGATAGTGTTCATTGAGATTTTGGGTAATGGAAACCATAGAGGAAAGAAGATTCAGTTTTCTATATCTCGAGAATGTGGGAAGACGAACTTAAGGTAATTTCTCAAAAGGACAAGAAGATGTTTTGGGTATGGAAAAGAATGACACAAATAAAGTAATTGTAAAGGAAAAATTAATAGTTTGGTTAATGAAATGGATAAGAATAATGGTATCCCTAAGGTATCATATAATTTTATATGTTTTAAATGTGTAAAGTATGGGAATTATGACTATTGATATCCAAAGAGGAAAGTTCATGAAGAGAATCAACAAGGTTTTACGAGTAATGGTTTTATTGTTGACAATGAAGAGACTATGAATGACATATGAAAGGAAATAGGTATTAAATAATAAGATGTAAAATATTAGTTAATGGTCTAAGAATAAATTATAATGGTTTAAATTTATTTATTGGAATTAAAAAATCATAAAATTTATAAGGAGTGTTCAGTATAATTTTTTTTAAGGATTTGTAAGAATATGTTTAATGGTGTTGATGACCTAGAAAAGTGATTAATAGGAAGGTGATATTCATGGAAAACACATGACTAAGGAAAATATAACCCTTAATATGTTCCTAATATTGAGATAATGATGTTGGTAGAAAGATATTATTGATATAATTTAAGTAAATTGGATATTATTGATTTATTTAGAACTGATTAATGATTTTTTGAAAAAGTGGTTTATGATATAATTGATGGAGTTTTAAAAAAATGGATTTAAGGAATATATCCAATAATATTTATTTTATTTAATAAATAAGGAAGCATGTATGTTTTCAATAATTTTTTAAGTAAATTTTGGTTATTTTCATGATATAATAAAATATATGACTAAGGTATTCACATATTTGGTATGTGACAATAAATAGATACTTTATGATAATTTGGGGATTAATATTAAGTTGATTTTGATAAATTTAGTTACCTTATATTTAAATTTTGAGTTTTTTAAGGGTTTTAACGTTAAACATTTATAGAATTATTTAAGTTGAACTTTGGGTGAGGCTTTAGAGATTAACATATTACTTCACCATATAAAGATTTATGCATATTGGATAACCTATGTTAACCATTTTGATAACTAAAGATAGACGGAATGACTTATCCTTATATTTAGGGATATTATGATCCATTGGTGCTTCAGGCATAACAAATTCACCTTCATTTATTAGAGTAAGATATGAAGTGTAAATTTATCAAGGCATAACCAAATAGAGATATTGTGCTTATTAAATGTAATTAAATATAATAAGTATACATTCTCTCTCTATCCCTATTTTTTTTTCTCTCTCTCTCTCACTAATTATGTAGTATAAAATTCTATTTTTTTTCCAACTTTCATTTCTTAAGTGTTTTTATTTCATTCATTTTCCATTAAAAATTATTAAAAAAACAACAAAAAATCAATCAATAAAACTGGACATCATTGTTGCATGACAAGATCTGGTAAAGAAACACTACTTGAATTTGACCCTAAAATTGAAAAATAACTCCACTCACAAATCAATTCATCTAGAGAAGGTCAATCAAGTAACACTGATGAAACCATTTTGGAACCTCAAGTGGCCCTAAACCAATCAAAAATTGAACCCAATCAAACCCAAGAAAATATGGATGCAAATAATAAAGCCTTAAAAGAAATGACCACCCCAGATGTGGAGTACCAACTTGCATACATCCAATATCTCGAGAAAGCATCCAACTTTGAGCTGAGATCGGGCCTCATCCACCTACTTCCCAAATTACATGGTCTTCCTGGTGAGAACCCTCACAAACATCTTAACAAGTTTCACATAGTGTACTCCACCATGAAACCCAAAAATGTATATGAGGACATAATTAAGTTTAGGGAATTCTCTTTCTCCCTTCATGGTGTAGCCAAAGACTATGTATACTATCTGTCTATAACAATTAGAGGTTGTAATTACCTTAAATGAATCTTTCTAGAGACGCTCTCCCCTGACTCCCGAACTACATCAATTAGAAAAGAAATATGTGTCATTAGGCAATCACAAGGAGAGACCCTTCATGAATACTGGGACAGATTCAAAAGAATTTGCTCAAGCTACCCCCACCACAAAATTAGTGAACAATTATTAATCCAATATTTCTATTAGGGACTTATCCCCATGGATCGTGGAATGATTGATGTTGCAGATGGTGGTTCCCTAGTTGATAAAACCCCTTCCTCCACTCATTGATGATTCAAATGAACCATCCATTCCTCTTCCTTTCTCCCAAAGACTATCTAAATCTAAGAAGAATTATGATAATGATATTGATAAATAAATAATGGATACATTTAAAAAGGTTCAAGTTAACATTCTTTTATTGAATGCAGTTAAAAAAATCCCCCGATATGCCAAATTTCGTAAAGAGCTTTGCACCCATAGAAGGAGGCTAAAGGGGAATGAGCGAGTCAAATTGGGAAGGAATTTGTTAGTCTTGATTCAACCAGAAATGCCAACCAAATGTAAGGATCTAGGAACATTCACAATATCATGTACCATAGGAGAGACATTTTTTATGATTATATGATATATTTTGGTGCTTATATTAATGTAATTCCTCACTCTATGTATACTTCTCTGTAGGTTGGAGAGCTTCAACCAACAGGAATTTTCGTGAAAATTTCCAACTGGAGTACTATGCATCCAATAGGAGTGATTGAGGATGTCGTAAGAGTGAAGAATCTTATATTCCCTGTAAACTTCTACATTCTTGAAATGTAAGATACCCTAACCCAAGGACATGCTCCTCTCATACTTGGGAGGTCATTCCTCAAAATAGAAAATATGATCATCAACGTTCACAATGGTACATTTTCCATCGAGTTTAGTGGAGAAAAGGTAAGTTTTAAAATCCTTGAGGCTATAAAACACCCCGTTGAAGAGCACTCCACTCTTCTTGTCTATTCGATGGATGTTCTCTCCAATGATACACAGACACACACAATTCTCTCCTCAAACCATACGATAACTCATTTTCCTCTTCTTCTCCCTTGGATGATTTGAGTTTTTATTCATGTTTTCATTATTATGTGGGTTCTAAAAAATGTAAATTTTGTTCTTTTATTGATGAGTGTGTTCATTCTGAGGTACCCATGACCTTCGATGATTCTGAAAATCTCATTTCCATAGATTCTCTTTCCATGGAGAATAAACATGAGCAAATAGACAGTTTCATGGACCTATGACAGAGCTAATATTTTCATAATTATTCTTATGTTTTTAAATGATTTAATCCCTTCCAATTAATCAATTTTATCTTCTTTGGATCATTTTATATTTTTTTGTGAGTTTTCAGCTTAAATGTGAAAATTGGTTAATTTTGGAAATTTAACAATTTTATGTTGTCTCTGTATTTTGAACACAACTCCTAAAATTTTCATCCAATTCATTTGATTTATTTTGTAGGATGACATGATTTTTGGGATACAAGTAATTCTTCTAGACCTTGAGCCAATTCAAACTCCAACAATCCAAAACAAATTGGTCAATGTGAAAACTTATTCTGGTCGGCAGAATGGAACATGTATCATTCAATGATCCATATCTTAGGCTACCAACCACCAAATTTGGTGCTTCTATCTGGGTAAGAAACCCAACTAGATGAGGAATATTCATTGTAAATTTCATAGAGAAATGAGTTGATTAAGGCTTCCCTTCAACCGGTCAAAATATGGTTTTTGGAATAGTGATGGCGGCCAGAATAAGTCAGATCTACTAATTCGGCTCTAACTCATTACGAACGGCTCAAAATTCTTTAAAACTCCATGGGTAGATGGCCAAATACATTCCTCACATCCTATAAGAAAGAAACTTGGCCTGATTCTATGATATGGTGGATGAACCGAATCTGAACTTCTGGTGGACATCTTCTGGAGGAAATGTCCATGATCTTCTTTTCCCTCTTTTCTTTCTTTTAGTTTTGTAATGTAATCTTCTTCCCACTTATCCTCAATTACCCCTAACATGGTGGGGTAAATCTTATGAGTGATTTGGTATAGTTAGGTTTTCTATTTTGTAATGTTTTAGTTCATGCGCTTAATGTTATAAAATGTTTTCTCTATTATGAAGTTGGTTTCAATTGTAATAACTTATATTATCTTGTGCGATTGTATTTGATTTTATATTCTGTTGTTATTATTGATTTGTTTAATTACAATTATATCCCTCACTAGGTTATGGCCTATATACGATGGAATATATCAGAACATAGTAGTGAAGTGCTTGGCGATCGTTAGTACGTGTGAGATTTGTACTCAATATTCAAGATTGTTTGGGATAAACAAGACCCGATTGGGAATTGCCTTAATCAATTGAGGGTATTCGCTACAAATATTTCACAAAAGGATGGAGATTATACCAAACTAAGATATTATTAAGTTTTAATCTCCCCAACATCATTAAACAAATAAGTGATAGGAAGCAATTGTGAAATCTCATTTTAATCGATTTAATAAAAGAGGAATGAATAAATAAGAACTACGATAACATTGCAATTAGAAAACCAACCCCGACCTGATCACCCAATAATTATCACTATTTTTAATCACATTCTTCTTTAATTTGTTTTAAATATTATACTTTATTTCTTTCTTTAGTTTTTTTTCATTGTTTTCAAAACCAAAAAAATTAAAAAACAAAGTGAAAAACATGATTGTTGTGTGATCCTATATGGAGACAACCTAGGTTAACCACTATACTATATTTTAACTTAGTAAATAATTGTTTCTTCTACACCCCATGATAGGAACCTGTCAACCTCACTCCCCCTAAACCCCCTCCCTCAATCCAAAAATCACCGGTGTTGGAATTTAAACAACTTCCTTATAATTTAATATATGAATATCTTGAGGTTATTGACCAATTTCCCATCATTATTGCCAATAACCTATCTCCATCATAGGAAGAAAAATTGATCAAACTTTTTAGAGAGTGTAAAAAGGCGATAGGATGGAAATTGGATGATATTCTTGATATTAACCCATATATTTAAACGCACCATATACTTTTATATGATGAGGCTAAGCCCATAAGACAAACTCAACTCCAGTTGAATCCCACTCTCCTTGAAGTGGTAAAATTGGAATTTAGTAAACTCCTTGCTGTTGGGGTCATTTATCCAATATCTGATAGTAAATGGGTTATCCCAGTGCAAATTGTGCCTAAAAATAGGAATAACAATTGTGTTTAATGAAAGGAATGATTGGTTCTAACACGTGTGCAAAATAGTTGGCGAGTCTGTATTGACTACTGTCGACTGAATCAAACCATACAGAAGAACCATATTCCTCTACCTTTCATTGACCAAATGTTAGAACGATTGTATGGTAAGTCCCATTATTGTTTCCTCGATGGCTATTCAGGTTATTTCCCAATCCATATAGCCCTTGAGGATCAAGAAAAGACAACATTTACCTGTCTATTCGACACATTTTCATATAGAAGGATGTCTTTCAGTCTATGTAATGATCCTAGTACTTTTCAATGATGTATGTTGAGTTTTTTTTTTATTACCATGAGAGTTGTATGGAAGTCTTTATGGATGATTTCATGGTATATGGTTTTTCTTTTGATGATTGTTTGGAACACCTAGGTTCTATCCTCTTCCGCTTCATTGAAAAAAAATATTGTTTTAAATTATGAGAAATGACATTTCATGGTCGGGGGATATTTCTGGGGCATGTCATTTTAAATAAGTGATTCAAGTTGATAAATCTAAAATTGAATTAATTTCATCCCTGTAAAGTCCCAGTTCTGAGTACTGCCCAAAGGTGCCCCGTACCCGGTTGGTCACATGGCCTCAAGTGAATTTCCCTGAATGCTAGAGGATACCGACTATTAATGAGGGCATTGGGTGTAATAGTGGGGAAACTATTCCCTCATTGGCAGAGTATTCATAGTATAATAACAAATAATAATTAGTATCAGAAGAAATAATACCATACAAAAAGTAAACAGCAGAAGACTGAAAGTAAATAACAACTGGAGAACATATATAAATAACGAATTTCACATATGTCTAGGAAAGTATCCAAACAAGACAATATGATAGAAATAAAATTGAACCAAAGTAAAAAAGAAAAATAGGAAAACTCTAGTATCATCGCAAGCCTAAGCTTGGTCCTATGCTCTCCAACTCCAATCATCCAATCATGTACCTGAGGAAAAAGGGTGATTTCCCTTCTCTACACCTGCAACCATATAATCTATTTGGGTCCAAAAACATGACCCAAACAGGATGTGATATGAATCCCAGTAGGCAAACACTAAAATATCTCTTCCTAACTACCAGTGAGTATATATAGTAGGTAATAATGTAAATTCAGTAGAGAACTAGGAGTACACAAAAGTAAACAATCCTAAAGTTTCCATTTACATTCAGTAGCATTTAATGTTTATCATTTAATCAAGTAAGTATCACAATAGGTATCTTAGAATACTACCTAACATGATTTAATCCAAGCTTGCGCTTTGTCTTGGCATATGCTTCACAAACATTCAATAATTATGTTAACCCTCTGGGTAGCTCACACAGTCTAACCCCTCTGTCCAAGTAATGCAACAAAAAGGCAAAGACACTCTAAGTAAGCACTCACCATCAATTCCCACTATGGTCTTTCCAGAATAACTACAGACTCTCTAGGGAAGCACTCAATGTCAATTCCCCCTGTGGTCTCATAACATAAAGTATAGACACTCTGAGGGAGCACTCACCGTCAATCCCCCCTATGGTCTCGTAGCATGAAATATAACACACTCTAAGGAAGCACTCAACGTCAATTCCCCATGTGGTCTCACTACACCAGGTTCTAATGGCCCTATGCAATTCAATCGTGCATATATTATATCAAGTATCCCAAATTAATCTCAACTACTACAGGGATAAACAATTCCAATGCATGTCACAAGCATTAACAAGCAGAAAAAGGAAATCAGTTACATCCTATCAATCAAGGTAGGGAAACAAGGTATGCCTCATAGGTAACCTGGACCAAACTACCATAAACATTCAAAAACAGGAAATGCACCCATGGGATTTTCCTTAAACGTATAATTTCACATAATACCATAACAACAAACCCTTAATCCAACAATCAATCTAAGTAAGATAAAATAGGGTTTAATTTCCTTAACTCGAAATACCTGAAACATGGGTAATCAGAACTTTGGAATATAAACTCAAAGACAAACAAAGAAAGGCAAAAAACCACCTACCTTGACATTATATGAAGAACACTCTTGAACTTTGGCCCTTGAATCGTCCTATAATGACGTAGATCTACAAAAACTTCAAAAACATTCAACCTTGAATAACTCACAAAAGAAGAGGAAATAAGAGGAGAGTATCTAGAAGAAGGAAGAACTAAATAGTGGGATTCTAACGCACCCACTGGAGTTCGAATCAGACCTTGTACTGAGAAACAGTGGCTCAGAGAAGATTCATCGCTCTTGGTCACTCCTAGATGATACAAGACCAGAAGAAGATGAATCTTGGGATTAGATGTGACCCTAGTTTGATTAAACAAATAAAAATAAAAGTACATGGTGTGTACTATTAATAAACACATCGTTTATTTGCCTCAATTAGCCCCCGGCATTAGTGGTCTACCACATCACCCCACACAACCATGTCTTAGCCGTTACACGCCCAAAACATGGTTGTACTTGGTAACTGGGTACATGGAATGTACTCCTAAGTACACGGTGTGTTCTCCTAAGTACACGGCGTGTACTTATAAAATTTACAAATTCTCCCCTTTTCCTCAAAAACACCCGAAAACAAGATCCATACCTGAAATGAGGATCTGGGTTCTTATAAACTTCCCCTCTTAAAAAAATGTGTCCCTAAATTTCCCTAATAAGGTGGCGAAGAATAATACTTGAACAGATTCGTCCATTGTGATCACACATGGGCCTCCCTCTCCCAAGTCTTGTCCTACACTCGCTTGTGCTACCATAGCACCCATACCAGAGGAACAGACCGACCAGAGTGAACCTTCGCACTGCGATCAAAAATCCAAATAAGCTGCTCCTCGAACAATGCATCCACCTCTAACTCAACCTCCTCGAGTTGAAAAACATGATACGGGTCTGAGAAGTAATGTTGTAGTTGATAAACGTGGAAGACTTCGTGTATATCCCAGTACCTCTGAGGTAACTGCAACAAATAGGCAACCATCCTGACTCTCTCCAAAACCTCAAACGACCCAACGTATCTCGGTGAAAGCTTTCCTTGTCTCCTAATCCTATTGTGTCCCAACCACGGTGTGACACGTAGGAAAACCTGATCTCCAACCTCAAACTACAAAGGATGTCTCCGTCGATCATAATAATACTTATTTTGTGACTGTGAAGTAGTCATCCTCTTCCGAATCAACTTCACCTGCTCTGTGGTCTCTTAGACAAGATGAGGTCCCGGCATAGATACCTCTCATATCTCCAGCCAACATAGGGGTGATCGGAATGGCCTACCGTACTAAGACTCATATGGTTCCATTTCAATAGTTTCTTGAAAACTATTATTGTAGGAAAACTCCACCAGAGGTATGTGTTTCTCCTAATAACCTTAAAAATATAGGATGCATGCTCAAAGCATGTCATCTAGCACCTGAATCATGTGCTCTAACTGGCCATCTGTCTGGGGATGGTAAGTTGTACTTAGAATTACTTGTGTACCCAAAGCCTTATATAACCCTTTCCAGAAACCTAAAGTAAAACGGATGTCTTTATCTGAAACGATAGAGTGTGGAACCCCATGAAACCATAAAATCTCTCAGATATACAACCTTCCAAGCTCATCAATATTGAAGGTCTCCTTGATCAGTAAAAAATGTTCAACCTTTGTGAGTCTTTCAATGAAAACACAAATTGCATCATTCCATCTAGGTGACCTCGGTAAGCCTATCATGAAATACATCGCAACATCATTCCAATTCCACTCGGTAATGGGTAACTACTGTAAAATCCCCACTGGTCATTGATGCTTCACCTTCACCTGTTGATAGGTGGAACATATCATCACAAAAATAGCAACATATCTCTTCATACTTGGACACCAATACTGACGGTGTAGATCTCAATACATCGTGGTGACACCATGATGAACTGCCCAAGATGAAGAATGAAAATCATGCATAATCTCCTCACATATGTCTTCTGACACCCGTACGCGTCCCTGAAAATGAAAAACCTCATCCTTCCCTACGATCCACCCAGGAGTAGGTTCCTATCCTAACACACTCTCCCATAGGACTAGGCCTTCAGAATCTGATAGCTTCCTCATTCGCACTCAATCAAGTATAGTATAGGTAACAGCTACAGAATAGAGAAAAGTACAATTATAAAAATATGGCCTTTATCAGTGCTAGAAAAGGAAAATAACAGTGCTAGAAAAGTGCTATTAATCGAGGCGAAGATAAAGGGGGATCCCTTCTATCAGTTCTTAGAAAAGCGCTGATAAAGGCCCCTTTTATCAGTGCTAAAAAAACCGCTGAGAAAAAGGTCATTTATCAGTACTTTTTTTAGCACTGATAAAAGTCAAAAAATTATAAAAAAAACGTTAAAAAGAAAATATAATGCTCGAGGAGCTTTTAACAGCACTTGACCCCCCCCCCCCATCAGATCTAGGTGGACCCCCTCCCACTCTCCCATACGCTTCAATTTCCCACACATCCCCTACTTGCCTGCGCGCCCCTGTTTCCACCTAAACTCGAACCCGAGACCTCCCCCATTGTGGGCATGCACCTTTACCATTAATCTATTTAGTTTTTTTCTCTATTTAATGATATATCTATTTATATATATATATATAGTTATATTTATTCATATACTAATATAGATTCAAATTAATATATATATTTAGTTATATTAATACATATATATTTATTCATATATTAATATATATATATATATATATATATATATATATATTCGTATATTAATATTTATTTATATATATATACAGTTATATTTATTCGTATATTGATATAGATTCATATTAATATAAATATATTTAGTTATATTAATACATATATATTTATTCATATATTAATATATATATTTATTTGTATATTAATATATATTTATATTTATATATATATAGTTATATTTATTCCTATATTAATATAGATTCATATTAATATAAATATATTTAGTTATATTAATACATATATATTTATTCATATATTAGTACATATATATTTATTCATATATTAATATATATTTTTATTTATTTATTTATATATTTTTATTTATAATTTTTTATATGTATATTTATTTGTATATTAATATATATTTATAAGATTGGTTTTAAATACATTTACAAAATATGTTTTTTCATGTGTGTTTATAAATAAATAAATACATACATACATAAATATATACAACACACACACACACACACACATATATATATATATATATTTACAAATAAATACATATATATGTGCATTTGAAAAGCCGTAGAATGTTAAAATGACCATAACTTATAATTCAGAAGTCTGTTTCAACTCCAAAAATAGTCAAATCGAAGAAAATGAAACAATATTTGATATGATATGTGGTACAGGCCTAGAGGACATCAGGATCAGAAGTTATACCTATTTGAATGTTAAAAAATCGGGGTATCCTAACTAAAAACTCAGTTTTGGAGACCTTCTGGGCCTTTTTGAGCATCCAAAAATGCGATAGAAGGTTCCCTTGGGTCACTAACGCATAGAGATCATCACGATCTTTGATTTGAAATGTTGTAGAGCTCAAACGGACACC
This sequence comes from Viscum album, assembly GCA_963277665.1. Taxonomy (NCBI): domain Eukaryota; kingdom Viridiplantae; phylum Streptophyta; class Magnoliopsida; order Santalales; family Viscaceae; genus Viscum; species Viscum album. Next base: position 168,460,230 of record OY728119.1, on the reverse strand, counting down.
CGGATCAAAAGTTATGGTTATTTGAAATTTGAGTTATATTTTCAACTTATTTTAGATCTTTTATTAATATTTTTGATTTTTTGTATCTTCAAATTATTATTAAATTATTATTAATCGATGATAATTAGAAAATTATTAATTAATAAAAAAAATTAAAATATTTTAAATCCATTTTCACTAAATTTCTTATATATTAAATGTAATAGTCTATTTATACTTATCTAAAACATATTTAAAAATATATATATTATATTTTATATCAATATAAATATACTTATATAAAAATATATTATTTTTTCTGAATTTTTTTTTGAAATATACACTTTATCAGTGCTAGGAAAAAGTGCTGATAAAGCCCCCCATTTATCAGGGCTACTAAAAAAGTGCTGATAAAGGGGTCCCCTTTAATAGTACTAAAAAAATCGCTGATAAAGGGGGGGGGATTTATCAGTGCTAAAAAAGCACTGATAAAGGGTCACTTTTAACAGCACTTTTTTAGCAATGTTAAAAGTTCCCTTTATCAGATCTTTTTTTAGGGCTGATAAAGGAACCCCATTTATCGGCGCTTTTTTTAGTGCTGATAAAGGGAGGTGCTGCGAAAACCCAGTTTTGTGGTAGTGGTATGTCCCTGCCTGTCATGCACCTTTAAATGTATCTCAGATAATAAAGTCATAAGTGTTGGAAGTGGGTTCCCTAGACCCAACTTGTATTGTACTTTGATAACTGTTACATGTATTCAGTTTGTTTTTATACATGTTTTTATCTTACCATGATAGTGTAGATACTTCTGCATCCACTTTGTTTATGGCAATGTCCTTAGATTACCTGTCGCATCAAATGGTTATAGCAGGTCCCAATCTATAATGAGAACCTTGAGATGCCATGAAAGTAATCTTAAAATAACATCCTATGGTCTAGTTACATCATTATGAAAGGACACAGATGATGTATGAGCATCAGGTGATGGGGGCTCATAAGCATTGAGGCTTCTTCTCATGAAGTTCGCACTTGATGATCTCTAGTAATTGAGATCATGAGGACAGACCTTCTTAATAGGAACACCACATGTTTCTGGTGTCATTGGTCGTTCCTATCTACGAACATGTGTAATGGTCTCCTGACTTGAGATCATTATCAATGAATGTCATTTAATTACGTACATATGATATAAGGAAAAAACCATGGAGACAAAGTCGTGGTGAGGTAGTTTGTATCGGGTACGTCATTAATGGCATGGCATTGATTGAATGATCGAGAAAGGATTTGTCGCTTCTGAGTTCAGGAAGAGATATCTCAGGCCTGGTTGATTAGGATGGTTGCACCTTCCATAAATCAATGGCCATGGTAGTCGAAGGTAAGACCATCTGGACAATTCAACAAACAAAATAAATCAAATAAATAATAATGACACTAGTATGCATTCTTCTTTATTGAGATATCGATGATGAAGAGATTATATTACACAGACTGTGTTCATAGGAAGGCAGTCGTTGATTTGACTTTTCCTTATCTCTATAGGGACCTCGATGGGTTTCTAGACCCCGCTCTAGGTCGGTGGTGTTATTCACTGCTATTGAGATAAGGGCCTTGAGGGTCGCACACAATAGCGCCTTGAGAATCTCCCCTATTCTGGGAATAGGAATTTAGAACTTGGTGGGCCTCGCCAAAGGGTCTGAGCACTATCCAAGTTCTATGGATCACCAAAGAATAAATAAATTCATTAATTAGTCGAGTTTAGAATACTTCATTGAATTTATTTATAACATGTATTTACAAGTTATATAGTAAATACAAGTATTAATATTATTCGAATGGATTTAAATATCCTAGGTTCGTTTAATATTAGTTGGAGGAATGAGTCAAGCTAAAGACTCAAATTTATCATGTAATATATTTATATATTACAAGTAAGTGATAAATTGTAAATATTATTTATGGCATAATTTTATTTGTCATAAATAATTATTTATATCACTTATATAGTGGATTTCTATTACACGGGGGGCCAGGAACCTATACCGCATGTTTTAAACACTCCCTATATAAGTGAGAGAGAGGCTCTCCCATGATTACTATTCATGTGTCAAGATTGAGAGATTCTCTCTCCTCCTAGAATCTAGAGAGAGTCTTTAAAGCAAAGAAGAATCTTCAGGATCATCCATCTCGGATTGAAGCTTCTTCCTTTCCAGTGATCGTCACTGTGCTGAAGTGAGCATCGAAGATCCGCGCTAGCACCCAGATCTTGATGAATGGTGTGCGAGCAGATTCGCAAGGCGTGTGTGGATGATCTAGAGGGCTTCGACGTCGGAGTCTTCAAGCAACGATTGCCAGCGTCCTGCGGTAGACTTGCACACATCATTTCTGAACAAGGTAAATGTTCAGTTTAATTTTTCATGATCTGTTTAAACCTTGCGAGATCCTCGGACCAAGCTGGGACAAGATCACCGGAGTTGACAGGGTTATGTTACTCCGGTGAAGCAGAAAATTTTAAATTCCCGGCCCACCAGCTTCCGTTGTGCAGTCCTGATTCCCAACAGTGGTATCAGAGGGATCGCAAGGTTTTTCTGAGTCAACAAAATTAAAATGCATTAAATTTAATTTCAGGGTGTTAAAACGGTTCATTCGGATTTGACCGCGTGTCATTTCGTTTTCGAATGATCAAGTTACGATCATTTAAAATTTTTAATTGAATCAAAGTCGTGTTTTTTCATTCATTTTATGTTTATCTCAAATTGAGAATCAACATCAAATATATATTTTATTATTATAAAATATAATAAAATATTTATTATAAAATATTTTATTATAAAATATTCTTCCACAAAGGTGTGTGAAATTTTTCTTTTAATAATAAAATAAGTGGGAAGACCAAGACCCCAATTTGGGGTCTTCTTGCTTTTAAATAAAAATTGATAAGACAAAGACCACAAAATAGGGTCTTCTATCTTTATTTATTTATTTATTTTAAAAAAAAGGGGTTGGCCTTATTTTTCTAAAGGAAAAATAAAATAAATAAATAAAATAGAAGACCCCTTTTGGGGTCTCCTCCTTCACGTGGCGCAAGGGGGTGTGGCACCCCTTGAGGGTGAAACCCTAGCCGCACCCAGCCAGCCTCACCTTCCTGTTGGCTCCTCTCCCACCGGACCTGCCTGCTGCGCCACCTCGGACCCCTCCCGGTGCCGCTCCTGCTCGGACTGCCTCCGTCCGGCCGCCCCGAGCCCGTGCCAGCCTCCTCCTCCATGCAGGACCACCTCCATCCGGTTGTCCGAGCCCGCGCCAGAACCCCGCTCCAGACCGCCTCCTACCAGCCGCCCCGAGCTCACCGGCCGAGCCCACGCCGGACAGGGCTTCCGCCTCGCCGGTTCGTCGGAGCAGTGGGCTGCCGACCATGTGGCTGGCCGGTTTCTTTCCCGGCCTCCTCCTGCTCCCCTCGGACCATGCCAGAAGATGCAGCCACTGCGGGAGTCGTTGAATGCCGGGGACACGCCGAGATCACGCCGTCGTCATGTCGCAGTCACACTACAGTCACGCCACGGTCAAGTCGTGGTACCCTGTTTCAGGATGACATCATGTGGCGGTACATAGTCTTACCAGACTCCTCTTCGGCTAGAGGTAACCCTACAATAAATTAATTTTAATTAATTTAGTTTTTTTAAAATTAAATTAACTGGAATTAATTTAGGGGTTTACATTTTATTTTAATCCGAAATATTAATTTAATTTAAGACTAAAATTAAATTAATGATTTCATTTCATTTTAGAATTAAAATTAAATTAAACAAATGAACCGATAAAATAAATTATTTTAATTTAATCAAATTCATTTAATTTATTGGAACACCTTCGCATTATTTAAATTTATTGCAATTTAATTTTATTGAGCTTTTACCCTGACTAGTCTTGAGCAAGTGACCGACCTGTGTATCTCTGGAATTTATTTATTTATTTAATTATTTATTCAATGTTTGCGATGATTGTAATATTTAATTAGATAAATGACGGTCTTTGAATCGTCTTTTAATTCAAATATGTATAAGGGTCTGTGCGTCCATTTCACTAGTTGTATTATGTACCCCAGACCCCCTAGCCTGTGTGTGATTATATTTGTAATTATACGGTGATGATCCGAGAGGCATACCCTTCCATGTTGAGGTGGTAGTCCAGACAGAAGTTGGGCGCTTTGCACTGGGTCCAGCAGTGAAACGAGTCATGTATTGACTCAGGTATGGATGCCCCTAGGTGATGATTGATCAGTTATCGATCGATCATTATAGAATGCTCAAGACCAGTCGGAATTCATGATTTACTTTATGCATAGTTTATTATTTTATGCGTCTGCATGATTATTGTGTGATCACATAGAATAGTAAACAAGATAAAATGCATAAAGATGTGACGAATAATATTATATTGCATGTTTAGTTGTGAGCTCTACAACCCATTTTGAACATAAAAATAGAAAAGGATTATATTCGTAAATTAATATTAGAAATCCCTTAAAGATATATTAATTCTAAATGCCTTCCATTTCTCACATCTAAACAAAACCGGCTGTTTGGGTGCTCGTCAGCCTTAGTTGAGAGTGCCTCTTACTACCGGAGCGTTTTCATGAGAGAAATGGGTCTACTTAACTTAAGTGAGTAGTCAAGGATTAGCCTTAGCTAACTTGCTATCAATTTAGAGGCAATTGATTGAGGGAATCAAGTTCAGATTCCAAAAGCTGGGACTTTACTCAACAACACAAGGAACCACAAGGACAAGTGGTTGGCCAGCATAGTGACTACCTTGAAACCCTCCAAGTAGTGGCGTAGCCCTAGCTTGTAGACTAAGAGGGAGGTTTTGAGGATCCTTGCCGCTAGAATTCTCAAGCGATAGATTATTATGAATCTAATAGTGAGGTCTATTAAGGTTCGTTAAAATAGTGGGAGACATTAAATGATATAATAATTTATTAATCCTAAAATGTCAAAAGGTAATCAAGACAAATTACTAACTGATAAATGTTTATCTGATGTAGATTCAAAATGGAAATCACTAACACCACAAGTACTTTATAACTGCGATAAATCTTGGATAAAAAAAATATCCTAACTGGAAATAACTTTAAGGAGTGGTACAGGCGCTTGTGCATAGTACTACGCCATGAAAGGAAGTTATATGTGCTAGAATCCCCAATTCCTGCTGAGCCTCCTCAGGGAGCAAGCAAGACAGAAAAAGATAAGTGGAGAAAGCATGTAGACGATGCGCTTGATGTACAATACATCATGTTGTCATCCATGTCCAGCCAATTACAAAAAATGCATGAGGAAGAGGACGCCTACCAGATGTTTTCACATCTCCAAGAACTATATGAGGAGAGGGCTAGGCAAGAAAGGTATGAGATCTGAAGTGCGCTTTATAAGTGCAGGATAGCAGAAGGGCACCAAGCCGGTCCTCACATACTCAAGATGATTGGGTATATTGAGAGGCTTGAATCCCTTGGGTTCAAACTGAACCAAGAACTAGCAGTGGCTCTCATTCTTTCCACTTTACCATCAAGCTTCTCGACTTTCATTGTCAATTATAATATGAATGATATGACAAAGTCACTCCCAGATCTCTTGGATTTAGTTCTCCAAGATGATAAGGACATGAAAAACACCAATTCAATTGTCCTTATGGTGAACAAGAAAAACAAGGGAAGGGAAAAGGGGTATAAGGCCAAGTCAAGGACAAAGACACCAATGCATCGTCCTGCAAAGAAGCCAAAGATTCATAGGCAACGTAATGAGCAGGAAGATGTCTGCTTTGGATGTGGAAAGAAAGGCCACTGGAAGAAGAATTGCAGAGCTGGGAAGAAGAAGCAAGATGACACTTCTACTTCAGGTATTTTTGTCATTGAATGCAATCTATCATTATCTACAAGTTGGTTATTGGATACGGCATGTGGCTCACACATTTGTATTCATATACAGGAACCAAGTAGGTTTAAGAAGATTGAAAAAGGTCAAGTGGATCTCCGAGCTGCAAATGGTTCAAGTCTGCCAGCCTTGGTAGTGGGAGACTATCACTTGACTTTAACAACAGGTTTAGTTCTTATTTTAAACAATTGCTATTATGTACCGCCTGTTACCAGAAACATTATCTTTGTGTCAAGTTTAGACACTATGGGTTTTTATTTCAAGTTTGGAAATAAAATTTGTCTCTTTTATAGGGATAACATATGTTATGGTATGGAATATCTTAACAATGGTTTATATATTCTAGAACTAGAAAACTCAATAATGGAAATCAATGAAAAAACAGCCAACATGACTCAAATAACACCCACCTATGGAACTTCAGACTTGGTCATGTAAACGAGAATCGATTAGAAATATTACATCAAGAAGGGTATCTAGACTCGGTACAGTTAGAACCCTTAGATGTATGTCAAGCTTGTTTACAAGGAAAGATGATCAAATCACCTTTCTCAGGAAAGGTATAAAGAGCCAATGCAGTGCTGGAATTAATACATACTGATGTATGTGGTCCATTTCCAGTAGAGGAAAGGGGTGGTTTTATATACTTAATTACTTTTACCAATGATTATAGTAGGTATGGCTATATCTACGTAATACGGTATAAGTCAGATTCCTTTCTTTTCTTTAAGGAATACCAAAATGAAGTAGAAAACCAACTTGGTAAGAAGATAAAAGAACTTCTCTCAGACTGAGGTGGAGAATATCTTAACCAAGTTTTCATTGATCACTTGAAGGAGTGTGGGATAGTATCCCAACTCAATCCTCCTTATACACCACAATGGAATGGTGTTAGTGAAAGGAGGAATAAGACCTTGCTTGACATGGTCAAATCAATGACGAGTCATACAACTCTTCCATTATCCTTTTGGGGATACGCCTTGCAGACAGCAACATATACCCTTAACCGAGTACCAACAAAGCTGAAGATGGGATTCCATATCAGTTATGGTATGTAAAGAAACCTAATCTGACACACATGCATGTGTGGGGGTGTGAGGAATTTGTTAAGACTTTACCAAGTGACAAATTAGCATCCAGAAGCACTAAGTGCATCTTTATAGGTTATCCTAAGGAAACTAGGGGATACTACCTATATAACCCTTTAGATAGAAAAGTCATTGTGGTAAGATACGCCAAATTTCTAGAAAGGGATCACATTTCTATTAGAAATAATGGGAGCAATATTGACTTCAATGAATTTAATGCTTCAGATGCACAAGATTTGGTAGAGGAACAATCTCTACAAGATCAAGTGGAAGAAGAAATTGTTCCTGAGACATAGATATTGTGTAGGTCTACGCAAGAGGTTAGAGAACCAGAGCGTTATGATTTTCTTGTCACCGAGTCAGGTGACACAATATTCCTTGAGGATAATGAATCTATAACCTGCAATGAAGCAATAGAAGGCAAAGAAGATGATAAATGTCAAGAAGCCATGAATTATGAGATGGAGTCCATTACCAAAATCACGTTTGGATTTTGGTAGACCCTCCAGCTGATGTAAAGACTATTGGATGAAAATGGGTATTCAAGAAGAAGCTGGACATGGATGTTAAGGTTAATACCTTTAAATCAAGACTGGTTGCAAAGGGTTTCAGACAACATCAAGGCATTGACTATGATGAAACGTTCTCACCAGTGGCAATGCTTAAATCCATCAGAATATTGCTTGCAATAGCAGCCTTTCATGATTATGAAATTTGGAAAATGGATGTCAAAACTTCTTTTCTAAATGGGAAGTTGGTTGAAGACGTATATATGACTCAACCCGAAGGGTTTTTTAAGTCAAAGAATGCCAATAAAGTATGCAAGTTGCAGAGAACCATTTATGGATTGAAGCAGGCATCAAGATCATGGAATGTTTGCTTTGATGAGGCCATAAGAGATTTTGGTTTTGTCAAAAATGAAAGCGAGCCTTGTGTCTATAAATTTTTTTAAGGGAATGCTATCTTTTTCCTAGTTTTATATATTGATGACATATTAATCTTGGGAAATTAGGTGCAAGTATTGCAGCCAGTTAAGACTTGGTTAAATGAATGCTTCTCCATGAAAGACTTAGGTGAAGCAGCCTATATTCTAGGGATCAAGATCTATCAAGATAGATCTCAAAGGCTGCTTGGCCTAAGTCAAAGTACATATATTGACAAGGTACTCAAAAGGTACAATATGGAACAATCCAAGAGAGGATTGTTACCTATGTCACATAGTGTAAATATCTCCAAGAAAATGTGTCCACAAAAACAGGAGGAGATTGACAGAATTAGTAGATTCCCTTATGCTTCGATTGTGGGTTCTATCATGTATGTCATTCTATGTACTAGGTTTGATGTTGCCTTTGCTTTAAGAATGGTGGGTAGATATCAAGCCAATCCAGGAGAGTTGCACTAGACAGCTGTTAAAACTATCCTAAAGTACTTAAGGCGTACTAAGGATATGTTCCTGGTGTATGGAGGATATGAGGAACTGGTTGTGAGGGGATACATTGATGCTAGTTTCTAGACAGATCATGATGATATGAAATCATAGTCATGCTACATATTTTTCCTGAATGGTGGTGCAGTGAGCTGGAGAAGTTCAAATAAAGTTGTGGTTGTTGATTCTACAGCAGAGTTCGAATATATTACAACTTCCGATGCAGCAAAGGAAGCAGTCTGGATACATATCTTTATCTCAGACATTGGTGTTGTACCTAGCAGTGCAGACCATGTTCCAGTATATTGTGATAATATTGCTACAGTGGTGCTTTCCAAGGAGCCCAGGTCTCACCAGAGGACAAAGCATATTCTTCGGAAGTTTCATATCTTGAGGAATTTTACTCAAAGAGGTGAAGTGACAGTTAGCATAGTAGCCACAGAGGACAACGTGGCAGACCCCCTGACTAAATCCATTTCTTAGCAGAATCATGATTCACATGTGAGAGCTAGCGGATTGAAACTTGTTAGTAGTTGGCTCTAGTGTAAGTGGGAGTGTTTAAAGTGGGTGCCCTAGACCCAACTTGTATTGTACTTTGATTACTGTTACATGTATTCAGTTTTTTTTTATACATGAGTTTATCTTTCCATGATAGTGTAGATACTTCTACATCCACTTTTTTTATGGAAATGTCCTTAGATTACCTGTTGCATCAAATGGTTATAGCAGGTCCCAGGCTATAATGAGAACCCTGAGATGCCAAGATAGTAATCTTAAAGTGATTTCCTATGGTCCAGTTACATCATTCTGAAAGGACACAGATGATGTATGACCATTAGGTGTTGGGGGCTTATAAGCATTGAGACTTCTTCTCATGATGTTCGCACTTGATGATCTCTAATAATTGAGATCATGAGGACAGACCCGCTTAATAGGAACACCACATGTTTCTGGTGTCATTGGTCGTTTCTATCTACGAACATGTGTAATGGTCTCCTGACTTGAGATCATTATCAAAGAATGTTATTTAATTACGTACATTTGATATAAGGTGAAAACCATGGCGAAAAAGTCGTGGTGAGGTAGTTTGTATCGGGTACGTCATTAATGGAATGGCATTGATTGAATGATCGAGAAAGGATTTGTCGTTTCCGAGTTCAGGAAGAGATATCTCAGGCCTGGTTGATTAGGATGGTTGCACCTTCAATAAATCCATGGCCATGGTAGTCGAAGGTAAGACCATCCGGACAAATCAACAAACAAAATAAAGCAATTAAAGAATGATGACACTAGTATTAATCCTGCTTTATTGAGATATCGATGACGAAGAGATTATATTACACGGACCGTGTTCATAGGAAGTAATTCGTTGATTTTACTTTTTCTTATCTCTATAGGGGCCTCAATGGGTTTCTAGACCCCGCTCTAGGTCGGTGGTATTATTCACTGCTATTGAGATAAGGTCCTAGAGGGTCACACACAACAGTGCCTTGAGAATCTGCCCTATTCTGGGAATAGGAATTTAGAACTTGGTGGGCCCCGCCAAAGGGTCCGAGCACTATCCAAGTTCTATGGATCACCAAAAATAAATAAATTCATTAATTTTTAGAGTTTAGAGTAATTCGTTGAATTTATTTATAACATGTATTTACAAGTTATATAGTAAATACAAGTATTAATATTATTCAAATGGATTTAAATATCCTAGGTTCATTTAATATTAGTAGGAGGAATGAGTCGAGTTAAAGACTCAAATTTATCATGTAATATATTTATATATTAAAATTAAGTGATAAATTGTAAATATTATTTATGTAATAATTTTATTTGTCATAAATAATTATTTAAATCACTTATATAGAAGACGTCTATTACACGGGGGGTCGGGAACCTATACCGCGTGTTTTAAACACTCCCTATATAAGTGAGAGAGAGGATCTCCCATGATTACTATTCATTTTTCAAGATTGAGAGCTTATCTCTCCTCCTAGAATCTATAGAGAGAGTCTCTCAAGCAAAGAAGGATCTTCAAGATCATCCATATCGGATTGAAGCTTCTTCCTTTCTAGTGATCGTCGCTGCGCTGAAGTGAGCATAAAAGATCTGTTCTAGCACCCAGATCTTGACGAATGGCATTCGAGCAGATTTACAAGGCGTGTGTGGATGATTTAGAGGGCTTTGACGTCAGAGTCTTCAAGCAACGATCATCGGCGTCCTGCGACAGACTTGCATATGTCAATTCTGAACAAGGTAAATGTTTAGTTTAATTTTTCGTGCTCTGTTTAAACATTGCGAGATCCTCAGACCAATCCGGGACAAGATCACCAGAGTTGACAGGGTTATGTCACTCCGGTGACGTAGAAAATTTTAAATTCTTGGCCCATCGGCTTCTGCTACGCAGTCCCTGTATCCAACAATAAGATGTCACTCACTATTGGCCTCCTAAACTGCCTATATCATAGTCCTCCTTATCAATGCATCAACCACTACATTTCCTTTCCTAGGTGTGTAGGCAAGATCCAAATCAAAGGACTGAAGGTACTCAACACACCTTCGCTATCTCAAATTCAGGTCATGCTAGGTAAATATATACTGGAGAATTTTTTGGTCAGTGTACACCACTAAATTCTCTCCCAAAATATAATGTCTTTAATAGCATAAAACATGCACAACTGCAGCTAACTCGGGATCATGCGTCGATCAATTACTCTAATGTGGCCTCAACTGCTGAGACCCAGATGCAACGACTCCTTCCCCTTGCATAAGCACTACTCTCAGCCCGATACCTGATGCATCACAGTAAACAGTGTAACTCTTTCCTGAGTCTGGAAAAACTAGTATCGGTGCTGAAGTCAACCTCCCTTTTAGCTCCTGAAAGGACGACTCACAAGAATCTGTCCACAAGTACTTTGCACACTTATTAGTCAGGCCCATCAGTGGCGCTGCTAATCATGAAAAGTAGTGTATAAAATGTTTGTAGTAACCATCCATACCCAAAAAACTCCATACCTCAAAGAAGTTCTTCAGCTGCTCCTAGTAAACTACTGCTCTCACTTTCTCTGGGTCTATTTATACTTCTGTCTCTGAGATAACATCACCCAAGAAGTGAATCTAGTCTATCTAAAAGTTTCTTTTTGAGATCTTATCATATAAATGATTCTCTCTCAGTGTACTCAAAATGATCTCAAGATGGGTAGCATGGTGATGTCAAGTGTGATAGTACACCAAGATATCTTCCATGAAGACTAACATAAAAGAATCCAAGTAAGTATAGAAGACTCGGTTCATCAGTTCCATGAAAACTGAAGGCACGTTCGTGAGACTGAACAACATAACCACATACTCGTATAGACCATACATACTCCAAAAGGCTATAAAAGGTATATCTGATGGTATAATGTGCAAAGATGATAACTAGATCTCAAGTCAATATTCAAGAAAACTCGGGTTCCTCAAAGATGATTAAAGAGATCATCAATCCTCGATAAGGGATATCGGTTCTTAACCACCAACTATTTCAGATTCCGATAATCCACATAAATTTGGAGGGTATCTTCTGCCTTCTTCGCAAACTGGATAGGCGAACCCCAAGAAGAAGTACTGGGAATGACGAATCCATTTTCCTATAACTTCTCTAACTTCTTCTTGAACTCCTATAACTTTGTTGTATCCATCATATAAGGAGTAATGGACACCACTTCCGCTCCTGGCACAGGATCAATAGAAAATTCTACCTCACTCCAGAGGAAAACCTGAAAAGTCTTCTGGAAAAACATCCCTAAAACAATCGACCACTAAATAAAATCCTATCTATGAAGTCCCCTGGTCATCAAGATACAGACTATAAATATGGGTTGTAACACCTCTCAACCCATGATTCTTGGGTCCAACTCTACTCTCCTAGACATCCCATTTTCCCTTATGTAGAAACAATCCGCCCTCTGGTGACTTGAAACTCACCCTACTACGATAGAAATTGAAAACTTCCTGGAAGGAAACTAACCAGTCTATCTTGAGAATGGAATTATATCCCTTCATCTCTAAGACATAAAGGTTCTATAAGAAGTAACACCCACCAACCTCAAGATGGAACTCTTTGCACTAACGTACACTAGTTGTTCTAATCCCCAACGGAGTGTCCAACATCATAATATCAGCAGAAGTAAAGATACAAAGCCCAAGGCTCTCCACAACATGAACAAATATAAAGTTATGGGAATCCCCTATATCGAAAAGAGCATAAGCTCAAACTAAGGTAGCCAACATTGTAACTCTAACCGTAGAGGGTCTGGGATCCTACTTCTATTGGATCTACTCCAACACAAAAACCTAACCTACACCACGGCCCTCTGAAGCTATCTAAGATCCCTGAGCTGATCTACCCTACAGCTGTCAAAAACCATGCGTCTGAACACTGTGACTACGACCACCACCTCGTCCTGAATGGCCTGAAGAACTCTAGCCCCCAATATGATGTGGAACTGGTGATCCTGCTCCGGTATGAGGAGTCGAAATAGATCCTCCATCACTAGCTGCTGGAAGGAGGGCATTGTGGAAACGTTGAAGATGTCCTATATTACTGCAATATCGGAACTCAACTGGGTCTCTCAGACACTGAGGTTTCTTTTGTTTGCCTTTCCCTCACTGGTATCACACCACCTGGATACCTGAAGAAAATTCACGCCTACTCAGATCTCCATGCGTAGACTCCCTGTGGCACTTCCTGCTATCAGTCAGATGTGTACAAACTCTGGATGCTGAACCGCCCTGGCCCACAACTCTAGAATCTCTCAGGTTGCGCTCGATGATCAGCACCCGGTTGACTATATAAGATATGGAATTCAACATGAATATGTTCACCGGAGATTGGATGTCATGCCTAAGACCATCCTTAAACTTCCTCACCAGAAATAACTCATCACCCCCCAGAATTGGTGTGAAGGGTTGTAGCTCTGTAAAGCGAGAAGAATACTCCATGACTGAGAGAGTACCCTGCTCCAAACTCATGAACTCATAGGATTGGTCATCCCTCAAGGTCTCCGGGTAGAATTAATCATAGAAGGTACACTGGAACTCATCCCAAGTCATAGCTCACTGATGTCTCTCCTCTGATATCACATACCACCATATCTTGGAAGAATCCCGAAGCATGTATGTCGTGAGCTTTACCCTCCTCTCAAGAGGTGTCTCTAGATGCTTGAAGATAGACAAAATGGCTTCTAACCATGACTCTGCAGCCTAAGGCCTTCCATCACCTGAGAAAGTGGGAGGATGATACTGCTGAAAACCCAGCGTCAACTCTTCTATAGATGGGGAAGGATGCGGTGCTCCCTAGAATGTATACATCATCCTCATGAAGCCTTCTCGAAACTATGCATCGACACCTGTATCTAGTATAAATGTTGGTTCCAAGACGATAATGGTGGTAGGATCGGTTGGTAGTCCCTGGCCTACCATTTCTAGTGTCTGGTCGTTGCCCTATATCTGGAGTACAACCAAAGGACGTCTTAGTGGCATGAATCTGAAAGGTCAAGTGCACACCTTAGTTCAAGATTATCAAGGACTGAAACTTATAAATGAAAAACAGAAAAGAAAAGGAAAAAAATTCAAGTTGTTCAAAATAGGGTTACATGGAGTGTATGCACTCTACACAGTGTGGTCCCTTAAGCCTTTACATGGGTGTGTACTTCTTCCAACCTAGTCACGTAGCACCCATACACACGGCGTGTTCTCCTTGAGACATGGTGTTTACTTGAATGATCCCTCCTGCCCAAGTACTCCTACATGGCTATAACTACATAGTTCTCTTAGAACAAAACTAAACAACATGTATATGCCAGACACGACATGTAATAGAAGGATTTCACTGACCCATGTCGTTGGTCACACGGTTAGATACATGGATCACCAAAACACGGTGTGTATGACCAGTACATGACGTGTTCAAGAAAATATTTTTCCTACCCATGTCTCTTCCCACATGGTTGGTCACATGGTCAATGGATACATGGAGTGTTCATTACATACACAGCATGTTCTAAAAAAGGTTCCCCCATTATCATGCCTCTTCTCACATGGTTAGTCACATGGTCATCATGTACATGGCGTGTAGAAAAAGTACACAGTGTGTATTTAATAAAAATAATTTATTCCCAAACAAAAGGATACATGGAGTGTATTCTAGATTTTTCTTGACAGTGAGCCTTAGAAACTACTCCGGAACCAGATAAAACATTGAAACAATCCTACACAAAAGTAAACAATCCTACACAAAAGTAAACAATCCTACACAAAAGTAAACAATCCTACACAAAAGTAAACAATCCTAGTAGGCAAGAACCACAAGATATATGTCTAACTGTTAGTGAGTATATATACTAGATAATAATGGAAATATAGTATAGAAATGAGTGTACACAAAAGTAAACAATCCTACAGTTTCCATTTACATTCATTAGCATTTAATGTTCATCATTTAATCAAGTAACTATCACAATAAGTATCTCAGAAGATAACTTAACAGGACCGAATCCACGCTTGTGCTTTGTCTTGGTAGATGCTTCACAAACATTTAATAATTATTTTAACCCTCTATATAGCTCACACAGTCTAAGCCCTATGGCCAAGTAATGCAATAAAAAGGAAAAGACACTCTGAGAAAGCACTCACCATAAATTCCCCATATGGTCTTTCCAGAATAACTACAGACTCTTTGGGGAAGAACTCAATGTCAATTCACCATGTGGTCTCATAACATAAAGTATAGAAACTCTGAGGGATCACTCACCCCCAATCTCCCCTATGGTCTCGTAGTGTGAAATATAACAGACACTCTGAGGAATCACTCAATGTCAATTCACATTGTGGTCTCACTAGACCACGTTCTTATGGACCTATGTAATTAAATTGTCATATATGATATCAAGAAGCCCAAATTAATCTCAAATACTATATGGATAAACAATTCCAATGCATATCACAAGTATTAACAAGCAGAAAAAGGCAATCAGTTCCATCCTATCAAACAAGGCAAGGAAACAAGGTATTCCTCATAGGCAACCTGGACCAAACAACCCTAAACATTCAAAAATGGGAAACACACCCATGGGGTGTTCCTTAAACATGAAATTTCATATAATACCACACCAAAAAACCCTTAATCAATTAATCAATCTAAGGTAGATAAAACAAGGTTTAATTTTCTTAACCTAAAATACCTGAAACATGGGTAATAGGTACTTTGGTATATAAATTCAAAGACAAAAAATGAAAGGAAACAAACCACCTACGTCTACATTTTAAAAATAATAATCTCAAATATCGTCCCTTGAATTAGCCTAGAATGACATATATCTATAAAAACGTCAAAAATGTTCAACCATGAATAACTATTTAAAGAAGAGGAAATAGGAGGAGAGGATCTATAAGAAGGAAGAACTCACCAGTGGGATTATAACGCACCTGCCAGAGTTTGAATCAGACCTTGGATGGAGAAACAGTGGCTCAAAGAATACTTTTTTCTCTCAGTATCTCTTAGAAAAAACAAGGCTAGAAGAAGATGAATCTAGGGATTAGATGTGACCTTGGTCCGATTAAACAAATAAAAAGAAAAGTGCATGGAATGTACTGTTAATGAACATGATGTGTATTTTGCTCAACTGTCCCCTGATATTAGTGGTCTACCATGTCACCCCACAAGGCCATGTCTCAGCCGTTACATTCCCAAGACATGGTTGTACTCGGTAACTCGGTACATGGCATGTACTCCTAAGTACACGACGTGTACTTATAAAATTTTCAAATTCTCCCATTTTCCTCAAAAACACCCAAAAGCAAGATTCATACCTGAAATGAAGATCTGGGTTCTTAAAATCCCTTCCATATCCAAAATATATTTGTGAAATGCAATCTTTCTTAGGTCATGCTGGTTTTTACCGCGAATTCATTAAATACTTTAGTAATATCGCACTTTTATTGTCCCGGTTATTACAAAAATATTCTGATTTTGTGTTTGATAAAAATTGTAAGGATGAATTCAATTCACTTAAAAGGAGTCTCACATAACCTCCCATCATCCAACCACCAAGGTTGGATCTCCCCTTCAAACTTATGTATGATACCTCTAACTTTGAAGTTAGGGAAGTATTATCACAAAGGGTTGAGAAGGCTCCTCATTTCATTGCATATGTCTCGCATACCCTTGACCCTACCTAGGTAAACTAAACAACCACTGAAAAAGAACTCCTTTATATTGTGTTTTCCTTGGAAATATTTCATTCATATCTTATTGGGTCAAATTTTTTTTTCTTTTCTGATCATGTTTCCCTTCATTTTCTCTTAAAGAAACCTGAAGCTAAGCCCCACCTCATACGGTGTAAGCTCCTCCTCCAAGTTTTTTACCTTTATATTAGAGATAAAAGGGGAGTGGAAATGTTGTAGCTGACCAAATTAGTAGTATTTCTCCACCACTGGACCACCATGTTGACTCATCCCTCCCCATTGGAGATTTCTTTCCTTGTGAGAACCTTTATGATGTTGCGGACCTTACCCCCTAGTATGCAGACATTGTGAATTTTCTAGCAACATATAGGGTCCCCACTGATTTCATCACTTCAAAATCCCTGATACTTAAGCATGATTCTCAATGGCATATTTTGGATGAACCATATTTGTAGAGAATTTTTTGTGACCAAGTAGTTCGTCGGTGTGTCCCTGACCATGATTTCACCTCTGTTTTGACCTTCTTCCACACTTTGGCTTGTGGGGGCCACTTTGGCTCTCAACATAAAGTTTGAATGGTCCTTGACTCAAGAATTTATTGTCCAAAATTTTATATGTATTCCCATCTATTTTTCAAGTCATGTAGTCGTTGTCAATTCACAGGGAATATCTCCAAGAGGAATGAAATACCCCAATAGCCCATGTTATTTTATGAAATTTTTTAGGCATGGGGCATTGACTTAATGGGGCCTTTTAAAAATTTATTTGGCTTTGTGTACATATTATTGGGTGTGGACTACATGTCTAAATTGGTGGAATAAAAGCATACTTGGACTGATGACTCTTGATTTGTTTTTGATTTTTTAAGGTCCCAGATTTTTAGTAGGTTTGGTTTGCTAAGATTCATCATTACTGATTAGGGTTCACATTTTTACAATCACAACATGAAAAAATTATTTCATAATTATGGGGTTGATCATAAAGTCTCTACTTCATATCACCCTCAAACTAATGGACAAGAATAAATATCAAATTGTGAAGTTAAGAGAATCTTGGAAAAAACGGTACAACCCAACTAGAAAGATTGGAGTTTTCACTTGGATGATGCACTTTGGGCATACCATATAGATTTTAAAACCCCAATTGGAATGTCACCATATAGAATTGTGTTTGGAAAGGATTTTCACCTCCCAGTGGAGGTAGAACACTGTGCATATTGGGATTTTAAACAATGTAATATGAACCTTTTAGATGCAGGTGATTATAGGAAGCTACAGATTCAAGAGTTAGAGAAAATTATACATGATGCATATGAGAACTCCTAGATCTATAAATAAAAGACAAAGTCTATCCATGATAGTATGATTCATCAAAAAAAGTTCCATATTGTTGAGAAGGTCCTCATGTACAATTCTAAGCTAAATCTCCACCTAGGTAAGCTTTGTTTCTAACGGCTCAGTCTTTATACTATTACTAATGTTTACCCTTTTGGTGCAATACATATTTTTCATGAGAAGAGTGGATTAAGTCTTACCATCAATGGGTAGTGAATTAAACACTTCTATGAGGATTTTTCAAAGAATATGATAGAGGAAATACACATTCTAGAAGCAACATACTAGTGAAACACACCAGGTTTTATCCTTCCTTCTCATGTTCTCAATTATTAAAGTAAGGACACTGCACATTCTAGGTGTGGTATACATTCCTGGGTTCATTAGTATTTTCATTTTCTTTATTCTTTCTTATATTTTTTTCCATATTTATGGTATTTTCACTTCTCCCCATCTTGTTGAGTTCATTAGTATTTTCATTTTCTTTCTTCTTTATTATTTTTCAACTTCTTTATGGTATTTTTACTCCCCCCCCCTTATAGTCACTAAATCATGGAACTTACTGAAAATTCATGTTGAAATTTTAGATTCCATGTTAATTTAACATTTGATGAAGACTTGTCTCTGTTATGGAATAAATGTTTGTATGAATTTAATATTATGGAGTGATTTTTGGTGAATTGGTTTTCTGTCAATGATATAAATGGTTTTATCTCTATGAAACATTTGAGATTATTGATTTCCCTTGTGTGAGTAGTTTTTGGGAAAACCGTCTCACTAATATCTCCCCACATTTTTTCACCAAACTACAAAGTGTGAATATTTGTTACTTAATAGAAGATAAATATATGTTAGGTTAATAGTTTTCATCTTAAAATGATATTTCCATACATTTTTTCCTTATCTGATATGTTTCATTACTATATCAGATTGACTTATGCATGTGTATGTGATATCTGACTATTGTACACTCTAAAAAACAACACAAAATTGGGTTGTGTCTTGGGCAGGTCAAAAACCACTCCTCCTCAACCTTTGATCTTGTTATAACTATTACAATTGGTATTATGAGGAGATCAAACAAGGGTTGATAGATGAGTGTGAGATTTGTTCCAAATGAAACTTTTGGAAAAAAACAAAAATAATAAATGAGGGGAGTGATGAAATGTGCAACATATGGGGATATCTAGTTCAGGAGCTTATGGTTTGACATTTAAGAATTATTAAGTGATTGGGTCGTGAAATATGATTGCAAAGGATGTAGGGAAGGTTCGGTGGACAAAATCTTTTAAGCTGAAAATGTTAAAATAACCTATATTTATTGAATATAAAGTGGAAAGAATAACATGGAATGGTTTTCATACACACACATGGAGATTTAGTGGCATGGTTGAATTTTGAATTCCTTTCTCAATTTGGTATCATGAATCTCTTTGAATTTCATTATTATATAATTTGTGAGACATGTTTTTTCATTTTTACTAGGAAGAACTCCTTGGTGTGGTTTGTGCATTGATCACATTACTTTAATGAATTAAAATTTCCTAAAATGTTAAATCTTCATGATGTTGGGAATATATACATGCATAATTTTTTCATTGATCCCATCAATATTTTATTTTCATAATTATAAACTTCTTTTTAATTTAATGATCTAAGTCTCTGCCGAGAGACGTCCTGGGGTTGCTGTTATGATGTAGAAATTCTAGTTAAAAATAAACATCTAATTTGACGAGCTCAACAATGTGATCCATCCACTTCTCAAAGCTCAAACCTTTACAGAGAACACCACTTTTTAAAGCTCAACCCTTTTTAGAGCTCCCTGCCTCACAGAGCACAACCCTTTGCAAAGCTCACTACCTTGCAAAGCAACCTACTTTGCAAATCTCACTGAGCCAACATAGAGCACCTCATCTTCATGAATCTCTCATAAATTAGAAGCATTTCCATCATTAAATAATTTAAAATTCTCTTCAAAAATCTCAAGCTCATAGAGAAAAATCTACTTCTTGGATCACCCCTTGCTTCGCAAAGTCAAAGCGATCCCAGATTTTCTCTCTTCAAATCATGTGAAATGAAGAGGGGTGGCCTCTTATTTATAGGAACGGTCGAACATGGAGCTCCGCTTCTTCAAGAATGAAATAAGGATCATCCAAAAATGTCTTTTCAATGCATCTTTCTCTTTGTAATTCTCATCGTAACTGCTTAGCTCTCCGTTAAAACCCTTCGCACTGCCGCAAAGCACCACCACAAAGCACCACTCACAAAGCAAGTCTCGTAATCGCAGAGCACACCATAAAAAACTTCATTTCTTCAAGAAACACACTTCATGAATCCCATATCTACAAAATTCATTCCATTTCCATATTTCCATGAGACCTTCAAGAACAACCACTTTTCTCAATGCTTTCCATTCCCCAAATTTTTGACACCAAAAATTTGGCAAACACTGGGAAACAACGTCACCTTCAAAACTGCTTACAGCTTGAATTGTATGATCTCTTTCCTTGAAATATCCCTTATAATCCATGAGAGGATTGAAAAAAAACACAAACCATTCTTCTTTTTTAGAAAATAACATCCTTGGTTCCAACAGAGGACGGGTCAGGTGTCAGATTGGCCTCATGATGACTTCATTTCTAGGATGGGCTATATGTTATCTCCTAGGAATTATGCCACATAGGCATGTTTTTTAAGTAAATTAAGTTTATAGTGTGATATTGATAATTATTAGGGGTGTAATACCCCTGAGTGATGGGTGTTGGCTTGAGAGATTAATTAGTGATTGAGGATCCCAAGAGGGATGGCTCCACTTACATACTAATCAAGAGGATCCCAATAGGAATGACTCCACTTCAGTACTAACTAGAGGACCTGAGTGGGTGTCTCATTGATTGAATGGACCTGAGTAGGTTTATATAGATGGGTAGTTATGGTTATGGTTGTTACCCTATAACCTAAACCGATGTGTAAGCCCATATAGGGATGAGATGATGTTGATGGGAATGGGCATTTATCCAGCCCTTAATATATTCTTATTTTATTTTTGGTTATAGTATATGATTTCCTAGGATTACTAGTAATGGACCATTGGTTTTTTCACTAATTTGATTTCCTGGGGCACATAAGAATCACCTAATGTGACAGATGAGGCATGAGGATGCCCAGTATGTTTGGGATCTAGCCTCACTGTGTATTGGGGGTGGATGCTTATCTCGGCTAGCATCTAGTGATTTTGTTGATGTAGGAGTGTATTAATAGATGTGGTAAATATGATCTTGCATCAGAATGTGTGTTTCCATATATATAAAAATGATTAGGATGGAAGGGATTCCTCTTATATTGTGTACTATTGTGAATGCTCGAGTGTTGGGATTTGAATAGAGATACCAGTATACCATTGTGAATACCCATGATGCTCAGGATTATAATAGAGGTATAATGTGTTGGGTAAGTGTATATCCCCAAGAATGGATGTTGGACATCTTGAGGTATATTTTTGGGTTTCCTCAATTGATGCCTATGATACCCTATAGGACCGGTTGGGCACACCAGAGATGATTTGTCTGGGGAACCACATGACATTGGATGACCACTATAAAAAATCTGGGATCCATGGAGGGTATCCCCTTTGATATCATGGAATTACCATGAATCAATCACATGTAGAAATATAGGATTTCTTAGGGAATCCCCCTCCTAGGATAAGATATTGGATTGACACTGAGGATTCCCATGTATTACCATGGGTTTAATCATGAGAGATTTAGGATGAGGAGTACCTAGGATGCCCTTGGATAATCTACTCATCATGATGGATCCATGATCTTTGGATCCCCAATGCATGGACTGAGGTTTCCTTGATGTGATTCTCATGCTTAGAGACACTCTGGAACTGGCTGAGGTGGTTATGGTCGATCAAGGTCATTGATCTGAGGGTTCGTGATTCTTATTAGGTGTGGCCCCATTTTTATATGTATGAACTTAGGGTAGTTTTTATACTATGGTTGGAATGGTCCCCATGACATTATTAGAGACATTTTGGAACTAGTAGAAGCAGGTGTGGTTAATTAGGGTCACGAAACTAAGGATCAATAGTGGTTTTTATTATTTATTTCTATTCCAATTATTTCTTAGCTAGGATTTTCATATTTCATGAGCATTTACTTATGATATTAGGTTATAGTTCCATCATTTTAAGTGGCTAACTAAGATTAATTTCTAATCCCCTATATGTGTACCTTGATGTGTGTGCAAGCCTAAAGTCTATTTTCAGGTTGAGCACAGGGTGTAGTGGAATGGGTTGAGACCTAGGATTTCATGATTGATCAGATCCACTCATGTGGATTCTTATGATTGGTCTAGTTTAGCTCAAGATTCAGGGATACCAGATATGTGGAATGTATTGATGTTGGTGGTGGATCCTTGTACATTTATTTTTTTTATGTATTTTGTATATGTGGTCAGTCTGGTGAGAAACTAATTGATGTTTATAGCATGATTGTTTGAGTTTTATGTTATATTTAATTTTATTATAGCATATTTCTATTTCATTTATTTCTTATTTTTGTACTCTTACGTATTTTTGTATTGATGGATGAGGCTTTTTTTGTTTTTATTATTACTAAGAACTTTGATATATGGGGTTTAGTCTCCCCATAGTACCTCCTTAGACCCTCATCACTAGTTGGTAGCCTCTGTTATATAAGGAGTCACACATGAGGTCACTTAGAGATCCGGTATGGTTACTATTTAGAGTAATCTAGGTCGAGGCATTTCATAGTGGTATTAGAGGTGTTTTTATTTTGTATTTCTATTTGAGGATATGGTAGCCAAAAGATATAGGAATGTATTGAAGCCTATGATGGATATTAGGTTGGTGCATCATAAACACCATTTTTGGTAGGGATTCTAGGTTTCATAAGATAGGATTGATGTGTTGGATTGGATTTGTTAAGGTTGCATGATTTTCACCACATGTGATCCACATGGTGTTTGAGGTTTATGATCATTTTGGATTCTTGGATCTTGTACTATTGGTAAGAGATCAGTTATGGATTTTGGCTCTTGGTCATGGATTCAAGAGGAATATGGATGCATCATGATTTGGAACATGGGATTTACATGAAATTTATGGGCTTTATCATGTGATTTTTATCACTGTAAAGTGGTTCAACTGTTTAAAGTGTCAGCAACTGCACATACATCATTTTTCTATATAAGTACTTGGTGTCATTCTAATTAGCTAGACCGATATGTATATGTATTTTCTATTGATGTAAATTCATGTATATCTATGGTGATACTCTTTTTAATGATGAAAATGTGGTACCTCAATGTATGGAATGTGGGGTGACCCTAGTAGGTTAGTGAGGCACATCATTCCCTAGTGGAAAATCCTAGTGGGTTACAATTTCTTGAGTTTGGTTATTTAAAGTTCTAGTAAAAACCTATATAGTGTTTTCCTTTATATCTTGGAATGAAATTCTATCTAGATGAAACTTTTAGTTATTCTTATTTTGTATAAGTAATCAGAGGGAAATGTCGATTGAGTGAATATGCCTATATGATGTGACCATATGATCAGTTATTTAAATGTCAGTAACAACCGATATGATTTTTCCCATATGTATTGGAATTTCATTCTACTTAGTCGAGCCAGTGGTTATGGTTTTCTTTGGTATAGATCATCTAGGACAATTTTTTTATGTATTTATGACCTTGTATGAACTGGGATTCTTGAGTTAGTATTTCCATAGGTGGATGTTAGGTTATAATTAGTGCCCTTGTAGGTTTTTGAGTTGGCGTGGGATATCATTATGAATATGGGTCAGTTTTAAGGGAGTTTGTAACATTGGATGTTATGGTTTGTTGAGATAGGAATGTGAATTACATCCAGTGAGCTATGAACTTGTGTAATACATGACCTTTTAGATAGATAGGATACCTAGATATTATGAGATGTGACTCACTATATCATGAGTTGTAGATTTTTCAATAGTCTAGGGAAACCCTTGAGAGGGGTTGGCTTAGTTTTGTGAGTGCCTTTGAGGAAGAAAGGAATGGGTAGATTCCTTTATTTGAGATTAATGCATGAGATGTGTAATTTTCTATGTGGTATAGGCATGGTTATACCTTGGGATTTTATGAGAATGATACCTTGAGTTCTAGAACCTTAAACTGTGAGGTACTTAGAGTGTTGTAGTACTGAGACTAGATTCAAAAGGCCAGGATTGTTTTTGTGCTTGGCCCTATTGACTCTATATTCACTATAAGAGTATGGTGAAAGAATGGTTAGATGCTTTTGGTTTCATAATAGCACCAGATAGAGGCTAAGCATGTGGTTAAGTTTTTAATAAGAGATATGAACAGTTTTTTAGAGAAGTGTTGAGGGTGCTTTGGATTTCTGGAGCTGACCTATGCGAGGATCGTGGTCAGTGGTTTAGGTTTGTTGGCCTAGGTTATTGGTTTGTGGCTTGGGTGAGCATGAGATCTTATGATAGGTTATTTTGGTATCACTCTTCCTTTATGAGAAGAGTGTTCGTTGGTATGTATTTCTAGGAAAATCCTTGTTACGTGAAGGCATGCGCATGTGGGTTATGTGCAGTGTCGATAGGACCATGTTTGGGTCCATTGTGTTTGCTTGGATCATTAAGAAACCCAAATGGTGTAACCTCAATGAACCTATTTATGTAGTCACTTAAATAATGGTTTAAATGGGTCCTTATGGTTGGGAGTTCACCATATTCCATTAGAGGATGCAATCCCAGTATTAATTGTTTTTTTAGGTGTGAGGATTTCTAACCCTGATAAGACGGGAATGGGTGGTTGGTATTTTTATGCTGATTCTATAGTGTGAGAAAATTGTCCACATCCAATCATTGTGTTTGATGATGGATGTAGCATGGTTCATGGATGTTTTTATTGGTTGCAGGCGATGATAAGGATAATCCTATAGTGGGTAGTATAAAATCATTCATAATTTAATGTCTCTTGTGTTAGGAGAGTTCTCGACATTATGGGACTGGTCAGTGGATGGTTAAGATAGTTTCAGTTGTGAAAATTATCAGTGTGAAGAAATGGATGTTAGTTGGTCACTAAAACTTCTTGAGGATGAGAAGTGTTATCATGTGGATTTTGTAATGACCTATGCTATTATGGGTTAATAAAAATAGGAAAAAATTTAATTTTTTCTCTTAAGTAGTTTTTAAGAGGGGTAAATGATAAATTTCCTATTATATGATATGAGGAATATTTTTTTACCATAATTTTGGTCCTAGAAAAGGGTGTTTACTTTAGGACAAGAGTTTAGTGGAAATCTATGTCATTCTAATTTTCACAAAATATTTAATGTTTAATTAAATAAATATTAATTATTCAAGGAAGTTCATCTCGTGATATATTTTTAATTTATATTTTTATTTAGATTATGATTTCATGGTTGAGTCTAAAACATGGGGTTTTTCCTAGGTGAGGCATAAACTCACATCAGGTGTCAGGGTTATCCCTAGTCCCTTTTTTCTTTTTCTTTTTCTTCCATTTATTTTTCATTTCTTATTATTTTATCCTTTACTCATTTTTATTATCATGAAACCCCTTTTGGGATTCCTTAATCATGGTCTAGAGAGAAGGAAAGGGAGAGGGAGGTTCCACCGCGGAGCTTAGGAGTAACTAAATTATTGTGTTGTCATTGTGGACTTTGGATTGGACTGAAGTATTTGTAGTTTCCACCCAAAGGTAGGACCATTGTATGTTTTAATCCATAAATACTTGTATTTTAATTTTTTTAAGTTTTAAATCCCTGTTATGATTTTCATGGACCCTATGGGGGTCGATTTGTAGATATTTTTTGGAAACTAGGTGTTTTAGGAGGATCATAGGGGTTTCCCATTCGGAAAAACTGATCACACAGCATGTGGTTTAAAGAATAAACATTATGTGTTCTTATTGTTTAGGGAATATGGAGTTTTTGGGACTAAAATCCATGTATTCAAAGTATACTCCATGTAGTGGGATTCTAGGGGTGTGTTTGAGTACTTGTCTAGAAACCCTGTGTGAGGGGGCACTATCGTATAGTAGTACATGGCCAGACCCTAGGTGTACCCAGGGTATGTAAAAGTACATAGAAAGGTTGGAGATTTTCGAGTACACATCATGTACTTGGGTTACACATTGTGTAATCAGGGTACACATCACGTACTCCTCCGTTGTTACTCATTCAAGGGGTTTGAGTGATTTTACACCTCAGATCTAGAATTAGACATAATAGTATCCCATTATAAGTGTTTTTTCCATATAGAGCACAACGTTGAGACCTTATGGGTGTTTTTAAGTCTTCTAAAAGATGATTTGGGGCTAGTGACTTATAACAAAGAGTTATTTCCTCCAAATGATGAATTAAGAGTGATTGTAAGGGAAATGTGAATTGAGATATGTGTGAGGGTTGTGAGAATGATTGGAGGCTTGGAAGGAGAGATTTCCATGAACCCTGATTGAGACTTAGAGAAAATAAATTGGTGGACATGATATAGGATCCTTAGACACCTCTGATTAGATGTGCATGATGTCTTATCATATCATGGACCTAGTAGGCCTTGGGTAGTTAACAATGGGTTGGGTGTTCGGATTGACCACATAATGACTTCATTTCTGAGATGAGATTTATTCCATATCATGGGAATGATGACACTGAGGCTTATTTTGTGAGTTCAGTTGGGTTGTTCCATGATGATGATGACACTAAGGGATGTGATACCCTTTAGTAATGAGAATTTTTTCAAGATACTAGTTAATGACCAATGATCCCATGAGGGATTCCACTACTTATGTACTGACCCTGAGGATCCCAAGAGGGATGTCTCCACTTACATGCTAATTAGAGGACCTGAGTGGATTCCCTGTTGATTGAATGACCCTGAGTAGGTGCATATGGATGATTAGAGATGGTTGTAGGTGTCACCCTAGAACCCGAACTGATGTGTAATCCCAATAGGTCTAAGAAAATGGTCATAGGAATGCACATTAATCCATCTCTCAGTATAATTTATTTTATTGTTTTTTAAGGTATGTGATTTCTTAGGTCTTCTAGGAATCAACCATAGGGCCTAAATCACTTGATGAAATGAATGAGGCCCTAGGATGCTTGGTGTGTTTGGGATTTAGTCTCACAATGTGTTGAGGGATGTTTATCTCAGTTATCATCCTGGGATTTGGTCAAAATGGGAGTGGATGTTTATAGGTGGTTCCTAGGATCCAACATCAGATCATGTGTGGATTTGCATATAAAAATACCCAATATGGTAAGGATTTATTTGATATTGTGATACCATTATGAATTCCTAGGTTTTGGGATTCAAATAGATATACCAATAGACCATTATGAATTACCATGATTCTTATGATTCTAATAAAGGTATAAGGAGTTTTTTGGGTTTATATATTTAATAATATATGTTTTAAATCCCTAAGGATATGGTTACATCCACTATATTTATTCCTAGGATACCCCCTAGGATCAGGTGGATGCACCAGAGATGGTTCAAATAAGGATCCATGTGACATTAGATTCTCAGGATACTGATTGTGGGATCTAGGGAGTGTATTCCCTTTGATTTTATAGTCCAAAAATAAATCATTCACACTTAGACATGTAGGATTTACTTGGACCTCCCCCTCATAATAAGCATACATCATCTTAAAACTAAGATCACCCAGGTACTATCATGGGGTTCAGCCTATGGATTTGAGGATGAGGGATTCCTGATGACACCCTATAATCTACTACAAATCATAATAGAGGCATGAGTGTGGGATCCCTTAGGTATGGAAATATGTTCCCTTAAGGTTATTCTCATACTTAAATACACTCCATCACTATTCAAGGAAGGTATGGTTGATTTAGGTCTTCTACACGAGGATCGATAGAGTTTTTCAAGAATGGCCCTAGTTTTATTTATATTCCCATGGGGTGGTTTTGATATTGTGGTTATCATGGTCCCTGTAATGTGCTCAAAGACATTACAACATTGGCTGAAGAATGTGTGGTCAATTAGGGTCGCAAAACTAAGGATCAATGGTGGTTTTAATTTTTTATTTACATTAATTGTTTTCTCAGTTATGCTAGGAATATTTCACAAGCATAAACTTATGATATTAGGTTATAGGTCCACCATTGGGGGTTTCCTTATGATATTCATTTTTCTCCCCCTGTATATGCATCTCGGTGTGTGTGCAGACCTAATGTCTACTTTAAGGTTGATCATAGGGTGGAGTGGATAGGGTAGGGTCCTAGGATTGAATGATTTAGCTAAGTCACTAATGTGAAGTCTTGGTATCAGGTTAGGACTGCTCAAGAGTCACAGGAACCAGGTATGTGGAACATCTTAGCGTTGGAAGTGGAGCCTTGTACATTTATTTTTCTATTTATTTTATTTTTTATACATGGTCAGCCCAATCGGCGACCAATTCATGATTATATCATCATCTTTCAAGTTGTATGTTTCATTTAATTTTATTATAGCATGTTTCTATTTCATCTATTTATTATTTGTGTACTCTGATGGATGCTTTTATTGATAGATGGCGTGTGTTTATTTTTATTGTTATTATGCACTTTGATATATCTCCCCATGGTTCCTCCTTAGACCCTCACTATTATCTAACATCCTCTGGAATATGAGGATACATGTATGAGGCCACTTGGTGATTTGGCCTAGTTATTATTTAGTGTGATTCGATCTAGGGTGTTACAAAGTTTTATCGGAGGTTTTTTATTTTTTTATTACAATATGGGGATATAGTATCCATGAGATATAGGAATGTGTCAGATCCTATGATGTATATCGAGATGGTGTGTTATGAACACCTTTTCCAGTATGAAGTCCAAGTTTCCAAGGATGGGATTGATTTTCGGGATTGGTGCTATTATAGTTACATGATTTTCACCTCATGTGATGCACATGATGTTTGAGTTTTGAGATTATTATCAATTATTATATCTTATCCCATTGGTAAGAGACCAGTTATTGATTTTGGATCTTGGTTGTGGAGGAAAGAGGTGTCTTCACACACTATGATTTGGTATATTACATTCACATAACATGTAAGATCCTACTAGTGTGATTTTTTTTCACCAAAGATAGGTTAAATTGTTTAAAGTGTCAAAAAATACTCATACGTTGTTTTCCTATATAATTACTTAGTTCCATTATACTCAGCTGGACCGACATGTATGTGTATTTTCTTTTAATGGTGGGTCTTGTGGATCCATAGTGAGATGTTTTTCGATGATGAAGACATGTTCCCTCAGTGTATGGGACATGAGGTGACCCTATTAGGTCAGCCAGGCACATGGTGCCTTAGTGTAAACCCCAAGTTGGTTACAATTTCTTAGGTTTGGTTATTTAAAGGGTTAGTAAAAACCTATACAGTGTTTCCCATATAGATTGGAATGAAATTCTATTGATCCAAACCTTGTGGATATGTTTCTTTGGTACAGATCTTCAGAGGGATATTCCAGTTGAGTGAGTATGCATGTGTGATGTAAACGGATACTTAGTTATTTAAAGTGATAGTGAAAACCTATATAGTTTTTTCCCATATAGATTGGAAAGCCTTTCTACTTAGCTAAGCCAGTGGCTAGGATTTTCTTTAGTATGAATCATCCAAGATGATGTTATTATGAATTTATGACCCTGGATGAGTTATAATTCTCAAGGGAGTAGTCTATTAGGTGAATTCTTGATGAGAATTAGTGACCTTTTAGTATTTTGAGTTAGCATGGGATTCCATTATGGATATAGGACCCTTAAGAGAGAATTTTTCATGTTATATGGCTTGGTTTGTTAATATGGGAGTGTGGATAATGTCATATGAGCTATGAACTTGTGTGAGACATGAAATTTAGGTTAGGTGGGAGACCTAAATACCTTGATATGGGACTTTGTGTTTAGTGAGATGTATATTTTATGACAGTTGAGGGAAATCCATGAGAGGGGTTGTCCTAGGTTTGTGAGTGCCTTTGAGTCGGAAAGGCATGGGAAGATTCCTTGAGTTGATATCGATCCATGCGAGGTGCAATAGGATATATGGTATATTCATTGTTATTTATGTTATTAATATTTTCATGGATTATTGTATACTCCCTTTACTGATTTTATATTAAATGTGCATAATGTGTGTGAAATATTAATATTTTAATACTAAGTATAATTTTTGAGCATTTTTTAGAAGTAGTCCAATTGAGTCAGTTTATTATTTTATTTATAAATATCACCCTACTAATCCAAATTTTGTGGTTCATGTTTTTTAGGATTCCTAATTCAATATAAAACATTTCATTAGAAGGGATCATGGACTAATTATTCCATTTTAAGGCCCATATTGACCCCACAAGGAGGCCTATAGAATCTGTGAAGAAACTGGACCAACCATGAAGATTTAATTGCGGGTCTCAATAAAGAAGTCCAAATTCTTTTATTCTCCTCCAAAGTTAGTAGGATAATTAAAGGAGTATTGGATAAAAATTCCAAGTCCCAACTATAAAGACAAGGGGCCCAAATAATGCTTTTAAACTCAGCCCACCATTCTGGCCGAGAAATAAAATCAGCACACAAATATTGACATTTCTCCTACTATGGACATCCAATAGAGATGAGATTTTTCAGTGTGAAAGAGGAGATATAGTTTTCCAAATTTTTTGAAGAAATCATTCGGTTTTGAAGGCATATTTATATTCAAAAACCCTTTCACATTTTGGACTTCAAAAATACTGGATTGAAATGGACAGATTAAAATTGTTTAATCATACGGCCATAACTTTGGATACATAGTTCCAAATGCCACCAAATTTTGAGAGTAGTCGTCCAACATTATTATCTACAACTTTGAATAAGTAGATATCTCGATATTATATTGTTTGAATGTCCAAATCGTCGAGCTAAGTGTAGGGACAGATTGGGAATGTAAACAGCCCACTTCCTTGGGCTATAAATACATCCCCCTCCACTCCTTGAAAGGGGTTGGCATTTCAGAAGATATGAGATCATATTGGCACGACCAAATCATTTCCAAAGGCTTGGGAGGACCTTCCATACTCAATTTTTCACTTGAGAGACCTTTACTTCTCTCTTTTTTTCATTTAATTTTATGTTCTTCATTGTTGTAATTTTGTAAGTCCTTTCTTTTGTAATTCTGTTTTAATGAAAATTTCTTCTTCAATATCTATTATTCTCATCCACCTTCTGTAGTTCAATATTAATGTTATTAAAATAGTTTAAATTCATTTTAATCCCCTTCCCTTCTTTTGCTTCCTCATTCAATCGAAAATCTGTTTTTAATTATCATCATTGTTCGTGTGTGTGTGTTCGACATACCACTATTTTCTAATCCCTTTCTTTTTATTCTATTATTAATTTATCATCATAATTATTATAACCAGACTATTAAAAATCCAAATGTATGAGTAAATATATCATTGGGTTGTGTCAAAATTTAGGGATGTTAATTGATTGATAGTATTTGATCGATTAGTATTCATTAATTTAACATTGTGTATGTTGGACTTAATATGTCATGGATTAATGACATCTTTTGTTTAGCATGTGGTTTCCATGGATTATTGGAACCATAAATACACTACCATAAACAATTACTGATTGAGATTATAATCCTAGTTAATTTAAGGCTTGTATTAAAGCTTTAACACTTAGGAATTCTAATCGACGTCAACTTATGAAGTGGGTGTTAATTTAAATGCAATATAAAGCAAAGCTCAAGGATATCACAAGATTAAATCCCTAATAAAGAACTCACCCCAATATTTATCAATTTGTTAAATCAATTATAATCAATCAATCATTTCAATTAAGCTCTGCAAACAAACCCCCTAATCAAAATACAATCAACTAAAAACAAATGACTATTACAAAGTATCATCGCCGAGGATTCGACCCGAGTGCTTCTATACACATTAGTAGAGCACCGGAACTTTGACCGGTCGATAGGCGACAATCGGCCATGCGTTTCAGTTATACCTTGGGGTTTTACGATAATGGAACCATGAGTTCTAGAACCTTGGAATGTGAGTCACTTAGAGTGTGGTAGTATCAAGAATCATTTCAAAATTATAGGATCGTTCGGGTGACTAACCCCATTGAATCTAGTTACATTTTAAGATCATAGTGAAAACATGGGTATACACTTTTGGTTGTAGTATGATGCTATATGGTGGCTAATAATGTGGTTATGTTTGGTATTGGAGCTATTACTGAGTTTTAGTAGGAGTTATGAGGGTGATCTATCTTGTTGGAACATATTTTTGTGAGGAGCATGGTCATTGGTTTAGGTTCATTAGACAAGGTTCTTAGTTCATGGATCAAGTGAGTGTAAGAGTATGTGAGACGTTCTTTAGGAATCAATATTCCATGAGGAGGATATCATTGGTTGACATGGATTTCTGGGAAAAGAATTATTGTGTAAATTCATGTAAATACGGGTTATGTAAAGTGCCAGTTGAATTGTGTTTAGGTCTGTTGTGTTTGTTTGGGTCATGTAGAAACCCAAGTTGTGTAGCCTCGGTGGACCTGTTGAGGTCAGCGCTCGAGTAATGATGTAAGGGAAGCCTTATGGTGTGGAGTTCACCATAGTCCATTGGTGTATGTGATCCCCATATTAAGTGGTTTATTGGGCATGGGGATTTCCATTCCTGGTAAGTCAAGAATGGGTGGTTGATGTTTCATGCTAACTATCTGGTGTGAGAAAATTATCCATGTATAATAATTGAATTTGGTTATGGATGGATCATGGGTCATGGACACTGACATTAGTTTTAGATGATGATAAGTATAATCTCATGGTGGGGAGAAAAAAATCATTTTTGGTTGAATATATCTCTTATTGGGAAAGTTATGGGAACTATAGGATCGATCAGTGGATGGTTGAGATAACATCAGTTGTAAAATTTATCAAAGTGAAGACATGGATACTTCTTGGATACAATGTCCTCTCAAGGATAAAAAGTGTTATGGTGGAATGTTTGTAACAACCCACATCTTTATGGGTTGAGAAAATCAGTAGAAATTTGAATTTTTTTTC
This sequence comes from Viscum album, assembly GCA_963277665.1. Classification (NCBI taxonomy): domain Eukaryota; kingdom Viridiplantae; phylum Streptophyta; class Magnoliopsida; order Santalales; family Viscaceae; genus Viscum; species Viscum album. The sequence goes on along the minus strand of OY728119.1, from coordinate 168,427,169 downwards.
TTTGATTTAGTTTTTTAGGATGAAAATAGTAAATTATCTTATAATATGATCTCATAAATATTTTTGGACCACTATGTTGGTTCCAGAATAGGGTTTTTACCCTAGGACAATAGTTTAGTAGAAATATTAGTCATTTGACTTTTAGAGAATATTTAATATTTAATTAATTAAATATTAATTATTCATGCATGTTTTTTTGGTGATATATTTTGAATGGGGGTTTGGATTGATATTATAACTCCATGGTTTAGTTTGGAAATAGGGTTTTTTCTTAGATGAGAAACAAACTCATGCCGGGTGTTGGGGTCAGGCCCGAGCCTCTTTTATTTTTCTTTTAATTTTTTTATCCCTTTTCTTTTACTTTTCCTTCTATTTTCTCCTTTAATCCCTTGTATTATCATGCATTATATTAGGTTATTCCTTCATCGTGATTGAGAGAGAAGTAAAGAGGGAGGGAGGGAGGGAGGAGTTGTCATGGAGCTCGGTATGATCCAGATCATCATGCAACAGCTGTGAAGTGTGTATTGGACCAAAGCATCGGTGGTTTCTACTTGAAGTTAGTCCCATATTATTTTTAAATATACTTATCATGCATTACTTTAATGGATTACTTCATTATATATGATATAGAAGGATATGGAGAAGGATATGGAGGTGTCATCATGGAGCTCGGGAGGATCTGGATGATCATGTTGCAGTTGTGGAGTGCAGATCAGACTAAAGCATCGCCAGTTTCAACCGAGAGGTTTTATTGTTTTATATTTTAATCCATATATCCTCATGTTTTAATCATTTTAAGTTTGTAAATACCTATTATGATTTTTTAGGACCCCATGGGGGTTTATTTCAAGCTATTTTGGGAAAAATATGGTTTTTGAGAGGATCGCATGAGTTTCTTGTTCGAAAAACCCAGGCACACGACATGTGGTTTCAATAACACATGTTGTGTGTTATTCCTATTTGGGTAATATGGGTTTTTTGGGACTGCATGTCATGTAGTCTGAGTACATGGTGTGTAGTGGGCTTCTGGGGGTGTGGCCGAGTACTTGGCTAGACACCCCGTGTGAGGGGGACTTGACCATGTAGTAGTACACAACTAGACCCTAGGTGTACCCAAGGCATGTAAAAGTACATGGATAGGGTATATATTTTGGAGTACACATTATGTACTTGGGGTACACACTGTGTACTCCTCCTTTATTACCCAATCGAGGGGTTTGAGTGATTTTTCACCTCGGGTCTATAATTAGACATAAGAGTAGCCCATTTTGAGTGTTTTTTCATATAGATCACTATGATGAGACCCTATATTTTTTTAATATCTTTTTAATGATGATTCATTCTTGGTGAGTTATGAAGGAGATGTGTTTCCTCTAAATGATGAACTGAGAGTTCTCTTGAGGTAGATGTGAATTGAGACTTGTGTGAGTATTGTGAGAATGATTAAAGGCCTGGTAGGAGAGTGTTCCAAGGGCCCTAGTTTATACATAGAGGAAATAACTTAGTGGACCTAATGTAGGAGTCTTCAAAACCTCTAATTATATGTGTGTCATGTCTTAGCAAGGCATAGACCTAGTAGGCTTCGGGTAGTTGATGAAGATTTGGGTGTTTGGACCAACCTATGGATGACTTCATTTCCAAGATGGGATTTTTGACATCTCCTAGTAATTATGATACTAAGTCATTCTTTGTGAGCCTAGTAAGGATGTGGTTTGATGGTGAAAATGATGATGATGATGCTAAAGTATTTTTTGCCCCTGAGTGATTAGCCTTGTCTTGAGTGACTGGTTAGTGACTAAGGATCCCAAGAGGGAGGCCTTCGCTTACATACTGACCCCAAGGATCCCAAGAGGGATGACACCGCTTACATACTAACCAGAGTAACCAAGTGAGTTCCCATTTGATTGATAAACCCTATGTGGTTGTGTGTGGATGGGTAAAGATGATTAAAAGTGTCACCCTAGAACCCAAACTAATGTGTAAGCTCATTGGGGACGAGATGATAGTGATGTGCATGGGCATTCAGCTATCCCTTGGTATGTTTTTATTTTATTATTGGTTATGGTATGTGATTATCTAAGATGTTTGGTAATTGGTAATTAGGATTGAAACCGATGTGATTGCATCGAGTGCTTGAGAATAACCTAATGAGACAGATGAGGCCCTAAGATGCACTATATGTTTGAGATCAGACCTCGAAATATACTGGGGGTGGATTCCTAGATTAGTTGGCATATTTTGATTTGGATGATATGGTAGTGGATTCCTATAGGTGGTACCTAGGATCTAGAATCAGATCTTGTGTGGCCTTGTATATTATAATTCTCGAGATGGTAGAGATTCCTCTAATATTGTGATACCATTTCATATCCTCAGGAATTGGGTTTCAAGTGAAGATACTGGTAAAATATTATGAATTACCATTATTCCTAGGATTCAAATGGAGGTATGAGGTGTTATATGGGTATTTATTCCCAAGCATGAATGTTGAACATCTAGAGAGAGATTTTTGGATCCCCTCAAATGATGCCTAGGATACTCCCTAGGATTTAGTGGATGTACCATAAGAGGTTCGACTGAGGATCCTTGAGAAATTGGATGTCTATGATACTGATTATGAGATCTAGGGAGGGTATCCCATTTTATTTCCTAGTAAACCTAGGAATCAGTAACTCCTGGACATATAGTATTTTCTATGGCCTCCTCTCCTAGGAATTAGATGTAAGCCTGACACTGAGAATGCCTAGGTACAATCATGGGGTTCATCCTGAGGGATTCCTGGTAATGTCCTAGGATCCATTACTCATCATGATTGAGATGTGAGCATGGGATCCATATTCAATGTATAGAGTTTCCCTTGATGTAATACTTATGCTCAAAAACACTTTATCACTGGCCGAGGAAGGTATAGTTGATTAGGGTCTTAGACCTGAGGATCAATGATGGTTATTGGGAATAGCCCTAGTTTTATATATACACCCTTGGGCAGTTTTTATATTATGGTTGGCACAGTCCCCACAACATGTTTAGATACATTCTGGCACTGGCCAAAAAGTACTATCAATCAGGTTCATGGACATAAGGATTGAAGGTTCTTTTTATTATTTATGTCAATTTTAGTTATTTATTAGCTAGGATGGGCATATTTCATGAGCAGTCACTTATGATAGTATGTTATAGTTTCATCATTATGTGTGGACTACTAAGATTCATTTATCACCCCTTGTACGTGCACCTCAGTGTGTGTGTGTGTAGACATGATGTTTGCTTTTAGGTTGGTAATAGGGTATGATGGATAGGGTGGAGGCCCAGAATTTCATGATTAAGATGAGTTGCTCATGTAGATTCCTAGGATCAAGCAGGTGTAGCATGAGAGTCACAGATATCAGGTGTGTGGTGTATATAATAGTTAGTAGTGGATTATTGTACATTTATTTTTATATTTGTTTTATTTTGTATATGTGATCGGCCCAGTGGGTGACTAATTGATGTGTATAGAATGAACATTCAAGTCATGTGATTTATTTCATTTTATTATATCATGTTTCTATTTTTGTTATTTATTATTTTCATACTCTAATGGATGTTTGTATTTAAGGATGAGGTTTGGTTGTTTTTATTGTTACCAGGCACTCTAATATAGGGGGTATAGTATCCCCAAGATACCTTCTTATACCCCTTCTTTTAGTCAGTATCTTATGGAGTACCGGGAGGCATGAATGAGGATATTTAGTGGTCTAGTCTAGTTAATGTTTGGAGTGACCCAAACCGGGGTGTTACATTTGGGTTTAATATTCCCACCAACTTAATGAATTCATTTTTTACAATTATTCACTTTATTTGAATTTTTCCCATCTGTGGTTGTGTGGGGATCTTATTGGATTTATAATAGTTCTTGATGTATTAGAGATTCATTATCGGATCTCAATTGAACATTTTTCTCCATTTTGAAAGTACTTATGTGGCTCTCTTTTTAGTTATCTCTATAAAGTGTTCTATTTCACAAAGGATAAGCTACCTAGGTTTGAATTCAATGATTCAGTTTTCTTATGTTATAATTCCAATTCCACAAAGAACTTTCATATCACACTTCTTTTACTATTTCCTAATTATAATTTCAAAAAAATGTGGACAACATCACTCAACAATCATGAACCTCTAATAATTTTAGACTTAATGAAATTTTATTACCAGCATGAAATTATCCACTAGGTGAGGCAACATTGAAGCTTAAGACACTTAAATTTGAAAATTTTGAGGCATTATGATGTGTGAAATAATTAAATCATATCTTGATATAAAATAATATCTCAACATATTGAAAAATACCTCTCCCACACACATAAAACCCAACATTATCCCTAATAATGAATATTAAGGTGGGAGAACATTAAAAAAAATTTATTCAAATATATTTTCAATTGAGCAACTCATAGTATGTTTGAAGTGTTTTTATGAAGTTCATGAACAATTTTCTACAAAATCTAGAACATCCAAAACACACATGAAAAATCACATGTTTTTTATCTTGAGAATGGTAGAATGAATTTTTAATAAAGATATCAAAATTATCATAGTTAAGTAATGATTACACAACAAGAATCATTTTGAATAAAAATTCACTTTAAGGGTGTTATCTAGGTTTTAAAATTTGACTCAAATTAATTTATAATACTATAGATACCAATAAGTTAAACACCCAATAAAGAGTCATGGAAACACAAACAAAAAAGTCATACCCCCCATACAAAGTTAACTCTTATTAGAAAACATATCACCAAATAGATGAAGAAAATAATAGTAAACCATAGAATCACTTAAAGATAGGAACTTCTTGAATGTGGAAGCTTTCATCATTTGAGTTCAACCAAATAAACCCTTCCTTTTGTCTTTTAAAAAGATACATAGTTTCTTTGATCGGTTCCAAACCCTACAAAGTTTGAATGAATTAACATTAGTAGGTAAATATTGGGAAAATTATAGCCATAGTTTAAGTTTAGGGAAGTGTTATCCAGATATATCCAGATGATTTCTCCTCTTATGCCCTTGAAAATAGAATAAATTCTACTCTATATGATCAGCTCAATACCAAAAATCACTCATCTATAAATTCCACAATTTTTTATTCAAAGATAATGCGGCTCACAACCAATTATATCATAAAATAACCAATCAACTTCCTGAAGAATATATGATCAACCATATGTGAAAATCAACTATGAAAAAAAATATGGGTGAAGTAATTCAATCGAACACATGAAGATAATCAATCGCACACTAAAACTCAACAAAGTGATAGATCGATCATAAAAATGAATGATAAACCATATGAAAAGAAACTAAGTGATCATGTAAAGATAAGTGGTTTTTTCAGTAGCCCACATAATAAAAACTAACTAAGCATGAGGGTATTGTAGTTAATATATATTGAAAACTCACAGAATATGCATAAAAATTCACAGAGTGATGAACTGACTATAAGGAGACTCAAGTAACCATGAATAACTTACCATACCATCACACTGAATATTAGTAAAGGGATTAAGTGATTATAAAAGGAAAACTGATTGGTTGTAAGAAGGATTGGAAATTGGTTGTGTAGACCAAGTGACTGCAAGTAGGGACTAACCACATGGTTGAAAATTTTCTAAGGGTTGAATTGACTATATGATTCAACTAACTGTGAGAAGATAAAAATTTATCCATAGACATGACTTTCCACAATGAGAATCAAGTGACCATAAGGGACAAAGTTAATAGAAAAGGTATAGAAGAAAACAATTCTTACACTTATTTAATAGAAGAAAATAGAGAGAAGTAACTATGGGTTATCTCCCATGAGGCACTAATTTTATATTCCTTAGTTAAACTTAGTGGTAACTTATAATTTAAGTAAGAATATAGAATCCAAGACCTTTGGATTCCCCTAAAAGTAGTGTTTTATTCTCTCACCATTGACTAGAAATGGTCGATTCTCTTCTCCAAACAACTCTACAACCTTGTTGACAAGCACTCTCATATTGATGAAGGGTCCAAATCACTTGGTTTTAAGTTTTCCTAGAAAAATATTTCACCTAAAATTAAAGAGAACGATCTAATGTCCAAAATTAAAATACCTATTTTGAATGATTTAATCATGAAATTATTTTGTTCTCTCCTTATATATATGAGAATGTTTATAAGATTCTCTTATAATTTCATCAAGTTCCCTCAATTATAATAACCTTCTCTCATGATCCCTTTTGAAATAACAATTAATGACATTCATATCCCAATAAAACATATAGTTAATCTATATAGGTAAATAAAAGGTCTTACCAAATATAATTCTATAAGGAAATATACTTATAGGGGTATTCTAAGAAATCCTATAAGCCCATAAATATATATTCAACTTAACTGGCCAATCTTTCCTAGAAATAGACATTGTCTTTTCCAAAATTTGTTTAAAATATCTATTTGAAATTTAAGCCTTCCCACTATAATATGGGTGATAGATGGTACAAGTTATATTAACATGGCCATATTTATCCATTAAAGACATGAAATTGTAATTCTTGAAATGAGTTTCATTTGAGTAATGAATGGCTTGGTCACTCTAAATTTGGAAAAAATATTCTTTTTGATAAACTTGAAAACACTACCAGGTAGGTTTTTTGGAAGTACTGTAGCCTCAACCCACTTAAAAACATAGTCAACAGCCACAATTATATATTCATTCCCATAATATTATGTAAATGGTCTCATAAATTCTAATCTTAAGACATTAAATATCTCAACCTCTAAAATCTTCTTTTGGGGGATCTCCTACTTTCTACCAATATTTCCAAGCCTATGATATTTATCACATCCTACAATAAGGCTCTTAGTATCCTTGACTAGATTAGTCTAATAGAAACCATATTTTATGACTTATTGGTCTATCATATCACCCCCATGGTGTCTGATCCATGGTGAAGAGTGAAAACACTCAAGGATGAGAGGAATCTATTCCTCAGCCACACATCTACTTAAAATTCCATAAGCACGTCTCCTAAAGAGAAAGGGATCAGACTAAAAGTAGTATTTATGTACCTAAATGAATCTATTTATTTGGTTTTTTGAGATTTATTTGGAAAATATTATTATAGAAAAAATTTGGTAATGTCAATAAACCATGTTGATTGTGTAGATGACACGGAAAGTAATTTCTCATTAGGGAAGGGAGAATTAATTTATCTTCAATCAACTTTTTGTCTACCCAACAGCCTGGATAAGTGATAAGACACTACATTTTCATCACTAAGTTTATACCTGGTATCTAAAGATAATTCCTATATAAAAAGGATCCATCTAATTATTCTAGGTTTGGCCTCCATCTTGGACATAAGATACTTCAAATATAAATGATCAATGAACACTATGAATTTTGAACAAATCGAGTACTAGAAAAATATTCAAGGAAAAACAAAACTTCTAGAAGCTCTATTTTTAGTGAATTAATTATTTTAGGCATCATCTAAAATCTTGATAGAGTAGTAAATCACATGTAACCTCTTTTCCTTCCTTTTATGCAAAACTACTCCCACTGCTGCATCATTGGTATCACACATCGCTTCAAATGGAATTATCTAATATGGGGAAGTAATGATGGGTGACGATATAATATTCTCTTTAATAATGTTCAATGATTCTAATAACTTTTCATTAAACTCAAAGGGTGTATCATTGATAGTTACTAAGAAAAAAGTCCTAGTGATTTTGGAAAAGTATTAGATAAATATCTGATAGAAACCAGTAAGACCTAGAAAGATTATAATTCCTTTGACATTTTCTATAGGGGTAGTCTCTAAATGACCTTGATTTTAGAATTATAAACCTTTATCCCCCTATTTGAAACTTTATAAACTAATATTATAGCCTCAGTAACCATAAACTTACACTTTTCTCAATTTAAAAAAAAAGGTTTGTTTCCTGGAATATTTCTAAAATAGTTTCCATATTTTTAAGAAAACTTTTTAATTTACTTAAATTAGTTGAGAAATCAACCATAAACACTTCAATTATACTTTCAAACATATTTGATAAAATGGACATCATAAATCTTTGAGAATTAGTTGGAACACCACAAAAGACAAACGGAATTTTTTTGTAGTTAAATGTTCAATATGGGCATGTGAAGGTGGTATTTTACTGATCTTCAAGGGTTATGGAAATATGGTTCTAACTAGAATATCCATTAAGAAAATATGAGTACTAATCCTCTCAAGAATTTGGTTTAGATTTGGCATTGGAAAATATATTTCCTGGTGTTGGTATTATGTTCTTTGTAATATATGAAAACTCTCCACTTATTTACTCTAGTTTTTATTTTTTTCATTATTCTCATTTGTAACAATTGTCACTCCATTATTTTTAGGGACCATATAAATAGGACTAACCCATGAGTTGTCTGAAATAGGAAATGTTATTCCAGCGTTAATAAATCTTATCACATGCTCCCAAACCACTTATTTCATGTTGGGTTTAAGTCTCTTATACACCACAAATTTTTTTATGGTCATTCTCCATGGGAATTTAATGAATAAAGTATGAAGGAATTGTTCCAGTTATGTCAACTATGGTCCAACCTATAACAGTTTTAAGCTTTATCAAATCATTTAGAAAACCATCCTCTTTACTTCCTTTTAGATTGGATGAGATGATGAAAGGGTAATAAAGATCACTCACCTAGAAAAGAGTATTTAAATGATATAGAAGGGGTTTGAGCTCCAACATGGGTACTTTTTTACTCAAGAGAAGACACTTGGGCATACGCGGTCTAAGGCCCTCAAGTTTCCTTTTAAAGAAAGAACTAAAGAAAGCATCCTCTTCATCATTACTTCGAAAAAACTATTCCTCATATTCAAGATTAATTTATGGGTTCAAGATTTTTTCTTAAAAAAATAAATCTAAGTTGTAACGCCTCAGGTTTTAGGATCCATTAATTTTTTTCCCTTATAATAATAAAGAGCATTTTTCTATTCTTTCAAAAAAATTAATACTCAGTTAGACATTGGGCCATACAAGATATGAAATAAGATAATGACACTTTATTAAATTATATTAGAACATTATAATAAAGGTGAATTAAACCATGTATCGCATATAATGAATTATTACACATCATAGATGAATACATCCATTAAAACTGAAAAAAAAAAGGTCGAAATAAATTGAAAAGAATAGTATCTTTAGAACAAGAAACTCATGTGGACCACTATCGCCTTTAAGAATCACCATTAGTATAACAAAACCTATAATGAGAAATAATACCATTAAAGGAGAAAACATGTTATGATATCTAAAATGAAAACTATGGAAATGATAATTGTGACATAAGAAGTGAGAATATAATGAATAATTTTAGTATAACTATATATAGAAATGGAATATAACCATTGAAAATATAATCATTGTAAACATGGTCATTAAAAAAATAGACATTTTATATGCATGTGTTAAATAGGTTTACCTGGGTTATTTATTGTTAGTAATGAGTTTAAATAATATATTTTATAAATAATAAAAACGAAACAAAAATATAATATCCAATTAGAATATCTTACTTTTATGTGTTAAAATATTGATATTAAAATAATGATTTGATAAAATTAAAAAAATGTATTTTAATATTTATATATTTATAAAATTAAATGATTAGGATAAAATAATTAAATATAATTATATTTAGGCTAAGACCATTTTATACATAAAAATATAATTTTATAACAATTGTATTTTCATGCTCTATGTAATTTTCTTAAGATACTAAATATATTACAATTAAGTAAATATAGAGTTCATTATCAATATATATAAACACTAATTTAATTATTAATTGATGTAGAATAATATTAAGAACACGTAACGTCTAAAACTCGTTTTTCTATATAAGTAGTTTTCTTTATTTTTTGCATCTTAATTTAAAATCAAAATTTATAAATTTTAGGGCATGAATTTTATAAAATTAACATCATTTTTAAATTCCACATATCAAAATTTTATTAAGAATAATTTTCTATATTTTTCAAAAATAATTAGGTGAATATTGAAAAATATCAATTTTTCTAAAATTGTCACTTTTATAACATTATTATAATACAAGAATGAATTATATTTTTTAGAACATTTATATATATATATACATAAATTAAAATAAATCATTTAAAAATAATATATTGTATTTAAAAAACCCATGTTTACCATTTTGGAAACATAAGTAATATTTTACTCTGAAAACTATTTTATTCACCTATGTTAAGAATTAGTTTTCATAAATTGTATAAATTAAATATAAAAAATGGATTTCATATTTTAGATCAATATTATAATATTATATAATAATTTCATTTTCATTTTTTTGTATAAAAGTATGATTACTAAGATTAAATTTAATGACCCCGATAATGATAAAACAATTGTTTTCAAGCCTTATGTAATTAACATTGCATAATTTTTATCGAATCTAATAAATTTTCACTTATAATTAATTATTATAATATAATTTTCAAACCTATATATAAATATATTAACACTAATTCATTTATTAATTAACACTAAATATGAGTGGGAATACTTAATTCTGAAAACATCATTTTTATGAAAAAAAACATAATTCTATATATTAAATGTTTTTATTTAACAGATAATTTTCACTTATTTAGAAACTGAATCAAATTAAATGGATATTGAATTTAGGTTTATAAAATTAATATTTGGTGATAATGGTTACCTTATATTTTTAATAAAATATAAATTACCTAGTTAAAAACTAGTTACCAAGGTAAAAAACCAAAATAGTAAAATGTAAATAAATATAATAACAAATAACTAAAAACATGTTTAAAGAATGTGTTTGAATTCTTGGTTGAGGAATTATCAACCCAATATCACCCTTTACTCTATTATTTTTAACTTTTATATTCATTGGACCTTGAATAGTGTAATGATATCATTGAAATGTGAAGGGCATTCACGAAAGTGACATTTTCATCACTTATAAAAGGGGATTACTTCCATTCCTTCAATGTTAATCTTACCATTAGAATTTATATTTAAACTATTCCTAGAATATCTCTCATATAATTAATTTTCTCATTATTAATCCCCTAATCTCTAGAAGTTTTCCTAAGGGATTCATTTCCAAGGAGATCTCTAAGAGAAGATTGGGTCTCCAGCGTAAGTATTACCTAATTTTTAATCTTTATCTATTAGTATTCCTCTTAAAAAACTCTTATATCCATACCAATATAATGAAATAATTATAATTATTATACTTATATATTATTATATGAATTTAACAGCTATTATTTACTCCTCTCTATTCACTAAGGAAAACAAAAGTGATGTTACTGCGTGTGCATAGACTACTGCCCCCACGAAGCGACGTCTTCTATTTTTCATAACCGCCTATCATGGTTGATTTTAATGATGATATTCATGAATATATATTAAATTTATAATATAACTATGATTATAAAATTTCAAATTATCATATACTTTAACTCCATCTCACTCTTTGTGAAATGGAAACGTTAATCGTGCATTGTACAGGCTACCGCCTCCACGAAGTAACATTTTTTATTTTTCATCTTGATTTTAATTCATTATAAAAACCCCATAAAATATAATTCAACAACTTAAAAATACAAATAATATCATTATTATTATATTATAATGATATTATACACTTCCTTAACAATACTCACGCATCAAGATATAGCACGTTCATGTTTGGGTTGGTTTAACCACCTACTTGAATAATGCTATAAAACTCTATCATGGATGACTATGGGAACTTAAATAATAACAATATTATATTTTATTTATAAAATAATTATTATTTTTAATTATTTAATGTTTATATTAAGTATTTAACTTATTATTAAATTATTATCTTCAATCGTTAAAATTATTGAAATAAGTCGACACTGATTTTCAAACAAACATAAGAAAAATATATATAATAAATAAATAACATATGATCATAAATGATACATATAAATTTAAATATAGAAAAATAAGGCTTATAAAAATGTATCTAATAAACTTAATTTTATTATTCAGGAAGCTAGGCGCATGCGCAGAGTAAACTGGGAACAAGTTAAGGGTTTTTGTGTTAATCTCCCATAATTGAGGCATGTTTTGATATTATAAACTAATCTTAATTTGTATAGTTAAATAATTCCACATTGACTTATAATATCATAAATTATTATTTAAATTTTAAAATTCACTTCCATTCATTCCCTTTCTTATTGTGGGATATGAATGATATCTTCCATAAAATATAAGTGATTTTCATAACTCAACCTGCTTTCTTGAGTTATAATGTTTCTCCTTGATATTCATATTTAATTTCATATGGTATACCCTATTTATATAATGGGACATAAATTTTTATTCAAATATTCCTTATTTATTATTTCCCTTCCTTCTTTAAAATTAAACTATGTTAAGAATAATTCTCATCCTCTAAAATGACATTTTCCCCTCCTTATCCATAAATTCCCTTCTCTACAATGTTATCCTTTTTAATTAGAAATATAGTGGTGTTATATATAATGTGACCATTTATATTTCCATTCTAAACCTTTCAAAATAATTTTTTATTATCTTTTTTATTATGTGGTATTTCAACAAATGTGTTTTAAAACATAAAAAGGGATCTTCTATACCACCCTCATTACTTTTTAGTTACACATTCTCTTTATTTTTCTCCATTTTACATGATATTATTATCATGAACTTATTTTATTTTGTATATATTTACCTTAAATATATAATTTAATTAATTATCATTTACATCATTTGTTTTATACATGTTTTTAGTTCCCTTCTAAATTCCCACTTTTAAGTAAACTCAATTTAAACGGAACTTTCCTATTTATTGTCTCATGTCATGAACCACACCCATAAAATATTTTTAAATTAGGAATAAACTCTAAAAAACATCCTTATTTTAATATTAAAACTCTTGATTCAATTATGGTTTTATGGAAAATAATAATATCTTTACCTATTTAAACATAAAGCATCACCCAAGTGGTTCATTTTTATTCTTTCTTCTCCTAGATCATTCTCATGAATTTTATACATTGGATATACATGTTCAAGACCTATATACCTTTTCAATTATGAAATTTAAAATGATTTATTTCTTTCTTCTCTTGGAAATCCTTATGACCAATCCATTAGTTATACTTTGAATCAGAATTATAAAACTCGCTTTCTTCTCATGGGTTTGGTCATTCTTATGATTTATGTATGGTTTCTTTTCCTCATATTGCACGCATATGTATGATTTTCATTATATGTTGGGTATGATCGAAATTTTATAGCCCTTCAATTTATTAAGTAAATATTTATATCTGATGAGATTTTATATAAGTTATTATGGAGTGAACCCAATCCACCATGGGACTTTGTCAACATTATGATGATGGTCCTAGGAGTAACCCTTGAATTTTGTTTATGATATCATGTCTTATTTTTTTCCATATATTATATTATTCCAAGATCTTATGATTTCATTTCCTTATTCCATGGTTCTATTATTGTGATCATTATCTTTATAATATCATGTTATGTCTCTTGACTCTCATGTTATTCTTTATAGACATGTATATTCCCTTATTTGGCTTTCAAGATCACCCTTTTCCTTATTTATTTTCCCCAGGGTATCCTATGTAGTTTTAGAAGATTTATGTGAGCTAGTATCACTATGTGTATTTTTAAAAAATGATAATGTTTTTATATTTAATTTGATGTATTTATGTGTCTAATCTTTCAAATACACTATACCTCTAGATCCTTAGTTTGTATTTTTTGGAAATCTATGTGAAAAATCATGAATAAATAGTGTTTAAGGATTAGATTGCTATATATGGTATCAAATAAATATTTATTTATATTTGGATATTTTGATGAGATAATATTAGTGAAAACCCTAGGGATAATCCTAAGTATAGGATAACATCCTAAAATTATGGAAAAGTTTTGAGTTTGTGGTTTTACTTTAAATGAAGTACCTATATAGATACTATGAGTGGATGAGGGGTCTAGCACAGATGTGCCTAAGGGTAGTAACCCTAAAATGGTTGTATTAAGTATCAACTCAATCATCACCCTGTGCATAACAAATAGGCTTATCTTCACTCTTGGTTTAACACTCCAAGTGGATATTCTTTAGTTAATCGCTTTCTCTTTATGAAACATTACAAAGAATTTATTATGTAAAGGAATTAAGTTGAGGGGTATAATATAATGCAACTTAAAGAACCCCAGATTAAAACAACAGCAATTTAGGTTGAACTCAATGTTAATGTGATGGTTTTAAAGAGTAATACATTTTGAGGTTTAATTTTTCATAAAATAATTTATGATCATTCTATTATAATGTTAATTAATTATCACTCATGTTAAACCATTTTTGTTTTATTAATAGTTAAATCCTAAAGGAATCAATTTAACAATGGATGTCATGGAAAATGAAGATATTATCCTAATGAGAAACCTTATGGGATAAGAGATAGAGTGAGAAACTTTTTTATTATTCCAAACCAGGTATCAAGAATTATAATTAACAATATAGACTTAGTTGAGTTTACAAACATGCCAAATAAGATAATGATGTAGTATCATGGAATTTCATGTGAGGATGATGATGAAGGAAAGAAGAGATAATATCTTTTTTTAAATGTGGGAAGAGATACCTATGGGAATCTCTCAAATGAAATGGGAAATTTTTTATTTTGGTAAAAGGAGGGAATAAAATGATAAGATTCTAAGGAAAATGGAAGATTTTAGTTAACATGATGGGGAAAAATAATGTTATTCCTAAGGATCCACTAGAAATTAAATGTTTTATATATAAGTAATTTGGGAACTATGCAAACAAATTAAATAATTCAAGGGATTAAAATGAAAATCGACACTAGTAACCTACTAGAGCATTGGAATAAGGAAAAACCCATGAAAAAACTACTATTGAAGTGGATAGTGATAATTAAGTGGTGTTAGGTACATTTATTCTTCACTCGAGATTTGAAGATGTCTTATTTCATATAAGTTTTCACCAATTATTAGACATTTAAATAAAAACACCAAGTAGTGTCATTATTATATCCAAGGTATGTGAATCTTCTTCAAGGTTTGTGGGATTATGATTCATGTGAGTTTTATTATCCTTCATTTTGATACATTTAATGTGATTTTGGGAATTGATTTTTCCTCCCTTCTTAGAGGAAAAATTATTTATTGGAATAAAGAAATCACATTTCATATCAACCTATAATCATCTATAGATGCAAGGATTAATAATTATAAACTCTCAGCTAAAATGGTTGGAGAAAAATTCAATATTAGGGATAAGCCTATTCTAAGGAAAATAATATGTTCCCTAAGTTTATAAGGTTAATATTTCTATAGAAATTATACATTGACTCATAGATACCTTTTAGATACACTGTGTTATTTTCATTAGTATGTGATAATTAAAATTTCAAGTGTTCAATTTATTTGGGGTGTATTTAATGCCCCAAGTTTTAGGAGCCATTAATTTTTACCCCTATAATTATAAAGAATGTTTCTCTATTCTTTCAAAATAATTAATACTTGATTAGATATTAGGCTATATAATATATGAACCAAAATAATGTCACTTTATTAAATTATAATGGAATATTACAA
Organism: Viscum album; assembly: GCA_963277665.1. Lineage (NCBI taxonomy): Eukaryota > Viridiplantae > Streptophyta > Magnoliopsida > Santalales > Viscaceae > Viscum > Viscum album. The sequence continues at coordinate 168,411,458 of OY728119.1, read as the reverse complement.
AAAAGGTATTTTAAACCATGTGTTACTTATAATGGATCATTATACATTCTGGATGATTACATCCATTGAAACTGAAAAAATTAAAAGGGGGAAATAATTTAAAAGGAAAAATATCTTTAGAACTAGAAACTATCCTAGAACATAATCACCTTTAAGAATCACCATTAGTATAACAAAACCAGCAATGATAAATAATACCATGAAATGATAAAGCATGTTGTGATATATAAAATGAAAACTATGGAAATGAAAAGATTGGCTTAAGAAGTGATAATAGAATGAATGATTTTAATAATCCTATATATTGTAATGAAATCTAGCCATTGAAAATATAGCCATTGAAAATATGTCCATTGTATATATGGTCATTTTAGAAATGGTCATTGGATATACATGTGTCAAATAATTATACTGGAGTTATGTACTATTAGTAATGAGTTTAAATAATATATTTTAGAAATAATAATAATGAAACAAAAATATAATATCTAATTAGAATATATTAATTTTATTTTCCAAAATAATATTATCAATAGAATGATTTGATAAAATTAAAATAAATATTTTAATATCAATAAATTTATTAAATTAAATGATTTGATATAAATGATTAATTATAATTATATTTAGGTTAAGATCAATTTTACTTAAGAATATATTTTTGTAAAAAATTTCTTTTCGTGCGTTATTCATTTTTTTAAGAGAATAAATATATTATGGTTAAATTATTATATATTTTATTATTTATATAAATTAACACAAATTTAATTAGTAATTTATTTGAAATGAGATTAAGAACGCATAAAGTATGAAAACTTATTTTTTCTCTATATAAGTAGTTTTCTTTATTTTTTGAATCTTAATTTAAAAATCTAAATTTATAAATTTATAGATTTTAATTTGATAAAATTAACATAATTTTTGAATTCCACATATCAAAATTTTCTTAATATGAATTTTTTGAATTTTTCAAAAATAAAAGTGAAAAATACTGATTTTTCAAAAAACGTCACTTTTATGACATTATTATAATACAATAATAACTTAAATATTTTTGATAAAAATATATAAAAATATTTATTTACTTATAGAGTAAAATAAATCATTTAAAAATATTATTTTGTATTTATAAAACTCTTTTTTATCATTTTGGAAATATCAATGATATTTCACTCTAAAAACTATTTTATTCGCCTATATTAAATATTAGTTTTCATCATCTGTATAAATTAAAAATTAAAAACTGTATTTAATATTTTATATCATAATTATCATATTATTTAAAAAGTTAAATTTAATTTTTGGTCATAAAATTATGATTGCTATGATTAAATTTAATGACCATGATAATGTAAAACTTTTATTTTTAAGAATTTTTTTATTAACATTGCATAATTTTTATCTAATAAAATAAATTATAACTTATAAATAATGATTTTAATATAATGTTTAAAAATATATATAAATATATTAAGAATAATTCATTTATTAGTCAATACTAAATACGATTAGGAACACTTAATTGTGGAAACATCCCTTTTCTACAAAAAAAATCTATATATTAAAAAAAATTATTTAAAATATAATTTTATATTATTTAGAAATTTAATTAGATTAAATGGAGTTTAAATTTAGGTTTATAACATTAAAATTTGGTAATAAGGGTAACCTTATATTTTTAATAAAATATAAATTACCTAGTTAAAAAATAATTACCAAGGTAAAAAGCATAATAGTAAAATATAAAAAAAAATATAATGGAAAATAACTAAAAACATTTTAAAAAAGTGTATGTGAATTATTTTTTGAGTAATTATAGACAAAATATCACCCCGTAATCCATTATTTTGAACTTTTTGAGTTATTGACCATTGAATAGTGTGATTATATCACTAAAATGTAAAGGGTGTTCATAAAAGTATCATTTTCTTCACTTATAAAAGGGGGTCACTTGCACCCCTTCAATGTTACTCTTTCCATTTGAATTTATCTTGAACATATACCCAAACTAAACCTATTAGAATTTATTTTCTCATAATTAATCCCCTAATTCCTTGAAGTTATCCTAAGGCCTTCATTTCTAAGGAGATGTCTGAGAGAATATTTAGTCTCTAATATAAGTATTACCTACTTTTTATCATTTTCCTCTTAACCTTCCTCACCCAAATCACTTATATTCATACCAATATAATGAAATCAGTATCATTATGATACTTATATGTTATTTATTAATGGAACAATAATTATTTATTCCTCTATATCTACTAAGGAAAACAAAATCATCGTTAGTGCTTGTGCGCGGACTACCACCTCCATGAAGCGACACCTTCCTTTTTTTCATAACTGCCTCTCATGATTAGTTTTAATGATTATATTTATAAATAAATATGATATATATAATATAAGTATGATTCTAAATTTCCAAATATTCATATAATTTAATTCCCTTTCACTCGTTGTGAAATGGAAACGTTAACTGTATATTTTGTGGACTACCGCCTCCATGGAGTTTATCATATTGATTTTCATTCTTTATTAAAACCACATAAAATATGATTAAAAAACTTAAAAACATATAAATAATATCATTATTATTATATTATAATTAAATTATACACTTCCTTAACCAAACTCACCCATTAAGATATAGCATGATCATGTTTGGGTGGTTTAACAACCCACTTGAATAATGTTATAAAGCTCTATCATGGATGTATATGGGTACTTAAATACTGATATTATTATATGTTAATAATAAAATAATGATTTTTTTTAGTTATTGAATTTTTATATTAAGTATTTAACTTATTATTAAAATATCATCTTCGATCGCTAAAATTACTGAAATAAGTTGACACTGATTTTCATGAAAGAATAAACAAAAAATATATAATAAATAAATAGAATATAATTATAAATGGTACATATTAAATTTAATATTGAATAAAAAGTTTCCTAAAATGTATCTAATAAACTTAATTTGATTATTCAGAAATTTAGGCGCATGCGAAAAATGAATTTGGAACAGGGTGAGGGTTTATATCTCAATCGCCCTTTATTGAGAAATGCTTTGATATTATGTTACAATATTCATTGGTATGGTGTAAATATTACCCCCTTGTATTATGATATCATAAATTATTGTTAAAATTTTAAAATTAACTTTTATTCATGCTTTTCATTTTTTGGGCTATGATTGACATCTTTCATAAAATAGAATGGTTTTCATAACTCAATCTGATTTCTTGAGTTAGAATGTTTTTCCTTGAGCTTCATATTTAATTAAATAAGTTATATTATATTTATTTCTTGGGAGATAAATTTTTATTCAAATATTCCTTATTTATTAGTTTCATTCCTTCTTGAAAAATAAACTATGTTAAAAATAATTTATATCCTCTTAAATGATGGTTTCCCCTCCTTATCCATTAATTTTATTCCTACTAATGTTATCATTTTTAATTGGAAACCTATTTATGTGGTGTATAATTTTACCTTTATATTTCCCTTATATCATTTTTAAAATAAGGTTTATTATCTTTTTTTCGATTTGGTATTTCAACAAAGGTGTTTTAAATCATAAAAATAGATCTTCCGGACCACCCTCATTACTTGTTGGTTACACGTTATCTTTATTTTTCTCCCTTTTATCTAATATTATTCTCATAAACTTATTATATTTTTATATATATTTCCCTTATATATATACCTAGTTAAATACCATTTCCATTGTTAGGGTTATACATGTTTTTAGTTCCCTTCAAAATTTCCACTTTTAAGTAAACCCAATTTAATGTAAATTTCCTATTTACTGTCTCATGTCAATAATTACCCCCATAAAATGTTTTTAAACCATGAATAAAATATAAAAAACATCTTTATTTTAAGTAGAATCCTCTTGGTTAAATTATAGTTTTTATAGAAAATAATAATCTCTTTCCTTTTTAAAAAATATCTTTTACTTAAAACATTGGGTAAATCTTTATATCTTATGGGATACTATGTAAGGTATTATTGAGTGAAGCTAATCAACCATTTGAATTTTTACAATTTATGATGATGGTCATGGGAGTGAACTTTGACTTATGTTTATTATGCCACGTCTTATGTTGTTTCCACATATTCCAAGATTTCATGATCTTATTATTTCATTTAATTATACCATTTTTTCATAATTATGACTATTCTCTTTATGATATCATATTATGCCTCTTGAATCTCAAGTTATAATTTATTTACATGTTTATTCCCTTATTAGTCTTTCTATATCACCCTTTTCCTTATATATTTTACCTAGGGTATACTATATAGTTTTAGAATATCTATGGGAGTTAGGATCACTATATGATTTTTTAAATAATAATGATGTTTTTACATTTAATATGATGTATTTACGTGTCTAATATTCCAAATACACTAGACCTCAAGATCCTTAGTTTGTATTTGTTGGAACTATATGTGGAAAATCATAAATTTATATGTGTTTAAGTCTTGGGTAATTATATAATTGTTCTAAAGACTCTCCCAAATGTCCATCTCTAGGAACACCCATACAAGTTTCAGTGGTGTATTATCAAATATTAATTTCATCAATCATTCTCAAAAATTATTCCTCTTTATTATCATCAGGTTTCTCAGTTTCTAGAAGCACATCTCTTGAAAATTTTCAACTTTATGTGGGTTCCTTAGTTCTTTTAAAAATATTGAATTCCTTTTTTTAATCATAAGTTGAATATCAAATTACCTTTAAACACATATATGAAATCACCTCATGTGTCTAGTAAGGGTCAACCAAAGATTATAATATCTTCTCTATCACACTCCATATCTAAAATAAGAAAATCAATGGGTAGGTACAGCTTCCTTACTCCAACAAGCAATTCATCAACCCTCTCGATTGGGTGGGTAATATATCAGTGTGATAACAATAATAAAACTATGGTGGGATGTGGTAATCCTAATTTCAAGTGTTGAAACAATGGAAATGGAATTATATTGATACTATATCCAATATTATTCCAAAAATTAAAAACATCAATATTCCCTAAGGTTAAAGGGATAAAAAAACTTTCTAATTCTTGAAGTATATGAGGTGTCATATTTTGAAGTACAACACTACACTCCTTTATACTATTGTAAATAATAAATTCTTCCAAGATTTTTGTTTTGAAATAATTTTCTTCAATGATTTGATATAATATGTAAATTTAATTAAATACTCAAGGAATTTAATATTTATTTTAAGTTTCTTGAAAAGTTTCAAAAATTAGAGAAGTAATGGCTCCTGGTTCTTATTCTTTATTATTTTAGTGAAAGGAATGGTTAGAGTTAAATTCCTAATTATAGTTGGTATCCCCTTAATTTATTCATCAATATTCTTACATTTATTATTTTTATTTTCGATAATTTTTTCCTTTCAGCCTCTAACTAGAACAAAAAGATTCAAATTTATTTCAGTATTTATTTAAAAATTTCTAGATTCAAGTTATTTTGGTTTTCATATTCATCCAGATATTCATTTTGAACAGTTTTAGGATAATTTTGAACATTTTGGTGAGTTTCAAAACCACTACTAGTTTTAATATCCATTATATTCTCTTTAATAATAACTTTATTGTTGGTTTAAAGTTTACCTTTATGTCTTGAGTTCATTCCCCTTGCCAACTATCCCCATTTTTAATTCAATATTATGAATCCTAGCATATGATTGATCTTTTTCTAAATCATGTTGATTTTTTTATTTATCAAATTGAGCTTTAAACTTTTCATCTTGAGAATATATTTGACTTAATATTTTATCTATCTTTGAAAAAATATATCCCTAAAAATTTCCATGGGGATTAGAAGTCTCATCCCTTTATTGGTTGTTAATTGTTTCCTAGGCTATTATTAAAACCCATGGGGGTAAGTCTAATCACCTATTATTCTTTATATGGAATATTTATATATTTTATATACCCCCAATTATAGTTATTAGAAAAAGGATAATACCTGGTATACATACTGGGTCCATGCCTAGAAAATCCGTAATTTTCAGGTGGTTGGGAAGGCATGTCAATGTTGGAGAAACATGAATTTGAATGTCCAAACATACCATAGAAGTTCCATTTATCCCTAAGTGAGTTTTGATGATTTAATTATAGAAACCAGTATCTTGAACTTAATCTTGTTGAAAAATATTATTTTATTTCCTAACTATGGTTATTCTTATTGAATATTTTTTGCTGTGAGTTTTGAGAAATAGTGTTAATAATCTATTTTAGTTCCTCTTCAGTTTTATCACTAAAATATCCTCCATAATACTGATCCACTAAGTTTGGTGGTATGGGGTGAGAGTTTTTTAGAATGTGTCCATAAACAACTATAGAGTGTATTGGTGGTTTGGACACTACCTAAGTAGACCTATCTAAGTAGTCCCTTGAAAATACCCGAATCTTCATGGAATAGATAACCCTCATCTTGAATTAATCCTATGATTTTGTGTCTAATTTCATTTGAAATTTTTTTTGGAAATAATTTCATCACAATATCATTAAACAGTTGATCCTTTGTATCAAATATCTCTTCATACATTATTTAGAACCAGTTTTTTACATTTCCCTTCAAGAAAAATGGGACAAATTTTAGTTTCAATTCTTCCTCACTCATCCCTCTAAGTGTTAGTTATTGTTCCACACTATAAAATTCTCTAGTAAAGTAAATAGATTCTTCATTAAGTATTCCATTGTGTGATGTAAGCATATAAAAATGGGATTGTTTATTCTCATAATTTCGAAAGCTAGGGGATTTACTAATGCATTCTGGGTTACTCGAAACCATAGGCATTTATGATTCCAAAAGTATGGCTCTCTCCACCAAATCATTCCTAGGTGGAGGTGGATAAATGTTTTTATTTTAGTTATTCACATCCTCCTTGTTATCTTCCATTTTCCTTTTGTTATTATACTTTAGAGAACTTATATTCTTGTTAATATCAGGTATAAATGGCTCTAAGTGTCAATTGGATGACTTTGTGTGCATGCACTAATAGTTTTTTGAAATATTTTTGTTTACAAATAGGTGGTGACACTACTTTATTTTTTGAAATTTTCTTGAGATTTTTTTATATTTCTTGGATGTATGTGTCTTCCTCAGCAATGATGACCAAATTTGATGAGGGAATTACAACTCAACATATTAATTATTTATGGCTACTAACCCTATTATAGATGATATAAAGGTCAATACCTCAGGGAAGGTGATATGTGAGTGTAGACCAAGTAAAAAAATTAAAAACACTCAATAAAATCAAAACAAACTTTGAAAAAATAGCATATTATAGAAGTGATGATTATGGTGAAACATTGTTTGTTTAAGAGAGAAATATTAATGGAGAACAACCAATCATAGAGTAAGAAAGATCAATCATTTTATGAGATAATGGAATTTGATTAACTAGTTTTATATATTTTACTTTATTAATGTACATAAATAATTGAAACTAACTGGAAGAGGTTGGATAACTTTTTTGATTGATTGACCTATGAGTGAATGAATCCTATAGTTTCTCAACTACAACACTCACTCATTCAAAAAAAAGATAAAATAGGTTTTTCACTAATATCAACTAGTCATTTAATTCTGATGTGTTACTCTCAAGTATCGATCTCTTTTTATGATATTCTCTTATTATTAAACATATTAAAATTGAATTCAATCAAAAGTAGTTCTCATTGTCTCTTGATGTTTTTGTAAATTTTAACTACCTATGAATTTTAAGTTGAGAGTAACATCTAACAAAATAATGTACTAATGAAGTAAATGGATTAACATCACAATATCATTCCCCTAAATTTTTTATCCAATGATCATATTTGATTCAATATAATTTAAGAAATTAATTAGAAATAGAAAAGTTAAATTAATAAGAGAGGAATAGGAGCCTTCTCTATTGAGGCGATCCACTTACAGTTCAACTACTTCTTAATCACCTAATTCTTGCTCAATCATTCCCAACACTCCTGGATATCTCCTGAGATATCAGTTTGTTCCAATGGAATCTATCCCTCCTTAAAAATATAATTATGCACCAATGCCCAATTTGAGATCATAGTAAACAACACTGCTTTCATTTACTCTATATGACACATGGTGTGCCTATCATTGTGGATATTCCCCTTATGTGAAACTCGAAAACTCCTCCTAACTAAATGTACTCATTGAATATGTGTGTAGGATTTACTTTTTTCAATTTGGTTCACTCCCCAACTCTTATAACACAATTTAGAATCTCCTAGCACAACTCCCAGCTTTGATCTCTACATCCATTTCCTTGAATTTTATTTATTTATTTTATACTTTTTAGGACTCGATAAATTTTTGAATTTCCCCTCTTCACCTTGATATAGCTTATTTATACCTTTTTGTAGCACTTCAATGGCCTTTATACAGTCTTAGGTGTAAGGAAGTACCCTTAAAAGATGTTGAATGCAGTTGGGTACCTTATGAAAATCTCTTGGTACTCTTACATAACCTTTGAAGTATAGGATTTACCCTTTCTAGGTTAGGCTTAACCTTTCCATGTATAGGGAAATATGTGTTTAACCCTTACAAATCTCACTTCATAAATTATTTACCTATACACAAAACAAAAATACATCCAAAATTATAATACAAAGTGAGAAAATCAATTCCAAATGAAAAGAAACTTGATCCTAATTAAAAAAGATACAAAATGTTTAATATTAAAATATATGTTTTGACATTGAAAATGTATTCCTTGAATTTTTCCATAGAATTTGTGATGTTATCATCACTTAAACACAAAATTTAGAGTTTGAGTAGAAACTAAACATTATTCCAGAAGGAGAATATTAGATTTCCATGTGCCTCAATAATTCTCACACACCGGGGGATGTATATTCCCATAGAAAATTTTCCCAATCGAATGGAATGGTAGTGAGAACCTCCCTATGAGAGTAGGTTGTCAATTTGGATAAGAGGTGGTGTTTTATGTGTAGCAACCCAAAGTGACCTCAACCTGGCCAAAAAATTTCACAATCAGACTCTCCATTTTTCATGGGGTTTTGTGATGGTAACGAAGGAACCATCTGAAAGGGTCTAGGCCATAGCCTAACACTGGTCTTTAGAAGGGTGTGGGGGTGCAGCCCTCATGATATGGAGCGAAGGGTTTTCCTAGGTGATCTTGTATGCACACATCCAACACTCCAAAAGGCTTGTATAAGTTACCTATGTGGGACACATATTCAGGACACATATGAAGGGTACCTGTGTGGGTGACATCCTTCGACTAAGGTCCCATATTTTCCTATAAATAGGACCCTGGGGATCCTCATTTGAGATACTGAAAAAATGGAATAAGCTTCAGAGCTTTGGCCTCACAGCCCCTTTTCCTGAGCCCTCAAAAAATATGTTAGGTAGCCCTCTAAAACCTAAGAGAAGAGGAAATTAAGGGGGGTAGTGGGATAAAAGTCCCTCCAGGGTCTAAAACACAAGACACCTACACGAGGACTCCCTCCCCACTAGTTGAAAAGAACTAGCATGAAGGTCCCTCCCTAAATATGGGACTGGCGTAAGACCCTTGCAAGGACACCTGAAGAAACCCTTGGTTTTTAAATAAAGGCCTCTCCCAAGTGTTGTTTTCTAGGTTTTATATCACCCAAGTCACTCCATATTATGCAATACTACCCTACATGAAGCACTTTTAGTTAATACTAGGTTTACCTAGGGAAAATCACCTTCTACTCGCCAAGTATTAACCTACATGAGACACTCTCTAAGCCTTATTTTAAGACACCAATGGTAGAGATCAATTTACTTTGGATACCTTATCTAGGGGGGGGGGATTTAATCCTCCACTGAATCCTCTGGACTTGATCAACTATGGATAGAGGCACACCAGTGTGTCTCCCATTCAGTTATGCATCCCTTTCGGTCAGAGGTTTCCTACTCCTGTCCTACCCGACGAGTAAGGTCCTTAGGGTGAATGTAGTTATGCAACCAATCATTCACGAGGACCTAGGAATTGGGGAAGTTTCAAGAACCCCCTGGTATTAGATATAAGTTCTAGGACTATGTCCTTCCCTCATTGTCTCCATGATCAAGGACCCCTGATTCTAGGAAGGGAGGGAGAGGATCACTCTTTATTTTCCCTTTAAGGGTTACTGGCTTATTGTACTCTCTTCTCTATAACTAGGAGAAAGGAATCCCCTTTGGGGTAATACCTTGGCCTTTTATTATGGGTTATAGCCAAGAATATAGTTGGATGTGACTATCTTGGTTACCAAAACTAGATAGGATATGGGCACATCAAAACCCTTTCTTCTTCTCTCATAGTCTTGGACTCTTCCACCAATAAAAGAATGATTGTACGATTTTCCATATCTTCCACTTCCTCTTGTTTCTCAAATTAGATCATGAATCACATGGGATTAGAGGTTAGATATAATCATGAAATTTATGAATTTAGATGTATATATCAACATAAAATCTTTTATGGATCTTCCTCTCTCCTTCCCAGAGGGCCTCCATAGGTGTGGGTCCTCAAATCCATGTATCCAACCACCAAGGAATCCTCCTATTAGGTATAATCCCAAACATGATACTCTAAAAGGGCCACATTCCTTGAGAGACAAACCTTTATAGGACCTCCATAGGCATGATTCCTCAACCCTTTCAGAACTATATGGGATTTGATTCCCGTCCAAATGGGATGCATAGGAAGCCTCCTTGAGGTCCAAACCCAACACCCCAAATCAACCCTAATTCTCTCTAGGATACATTACCAGTAGGTTCATATCTAACATGGGATTCCACATCCCTTCTAGGTCTCTTGTGCCTCTTTAGCTTAATCCCCACACCAAACTTTGACTAGGCGCTTTTCACATGGATTTCCTTTTTTCACGATGTTAAACTCCATGGTTTGGTCCTCATCACATGGCCTTAAAAGGTATGATATGTCCCATTAAGTGGCACAAAACTATGTGGGTTTTGATTCCTTTCATGAGGATACAAAGGAAACCCATCTTATAGGCCCAATCCCTACATCGAAACAACTTATGTCTCTCTGGATGATGATAAAATCTAGATAACCCCACTGCGTGGCTTAAAACCAGCATCCTAAAAATAAATAAATGTTGGAACCAAAATGAGGGAAGAAAAAGAAAAAAAGATGAGTCCCCATGCACTACCTCGGAAATCCTGTCTGTATAGCTCCCGGGGGCCTACGGGCCCGCCACAAAGCAAGGAGGCGGACCCCTCCGTGAATGCCTTTGACGCTCGTGAGCCCGCTGCGAAGCAAGGAGGTGGACCCCTCCGTGAACGCCTTTGACGTTCGTGAGCCCGCCACAAAGAAACCACTGACTTCTTCGCGCCGCGTAATCTCTACTTTGAGGTTCCTCTTGCCTATAAATATCGGGTTCCCCCTGAGCCCAATGGACGGACAATCCGACCCTTCAACTTCCTAGCTCCCAAATCACAAAGTACCCTTTGCTCTGCGAATCATGAGCTACGCGAGGTACTTTTTCTCTACGAAGTTCCTCCCCCTTGCTCATTTTAATCCCCTCTTCTGAGAGGGATGCCTTTCCCGAAGCCCAAGGGCCTTAACGGATGAAGGGGATCCCCAAGGGGACCCGGGTCATCGTGGAGTGTTTATGATTCATGAAACACCCCTCTGTACACATGATCCACATGCCAAAGAAGGGTCACTATACTTCGCGAAGCACATTGCTTCATGACACTTTACTTCGTGAGGCGCCTGTGCTCCGCAAGGCAGTGCACCACAAATGCCTTTACACTTCATGAAGCACCTCCCATATACACCTATGCCTTATGCTAAGGCTGAGGCAGCCCACTTCATGCAGCACACCCCTTCGCAAATGCTTTCTGCCATGCGGAGTGGCAGAGCTTCGCAAGGCCCCAGCCTTTGAACCTCTTTTCTTTGCAATTCCTCTTTCCATGTGACCCTCCAGGTCTTCACGATGTGATTTCAAAGTCCCCTAGATGATACCACCCGTAGCATTGCTGCGCCTAATTCTTCTTCGTATAGGCACACTAACGGCTATTACTTCTTCGCATATCCACGCTAACGTGGACCCCTCAATGGTTCACTCTGCGACCCCCCCTACACCATGGACTTACTGATGACTTTCCTCCTACAAGGAGCAGAGGGTACCAGTTATGTAAGTCCTAGGGTTGTGGAACAAACCTGCCTCGTCCGAGCTGCAGGATGTTAAACTGCCAAGCGCAATCGTCCTCAGCACATGACGTTAAACTGTGACCTGGCCCCATTCCTCGCATGAAGGGTCCCCCGCATTGGACATTCTCCACACCCACTCGTCTCCATGGGGATGGTATCACCCCTCACAAGGGATGGTATCCTCCTTGTTGGAGTGGCCTTTGTTCGCGGGGAAGGGCAGCCACTTTGGTGTAAGCCCCCTAGCCTTTCTTCCAGGAGGCAGCACCCCTGCTCCTCCTCACTTCCTCGGTGCCAAGGCCAGCGGAGGGCATGATAGAAAACAGACCCATCCTCTCTTACTGGGTTCCAAATACCTCTCTCGCTACGCTTTGTTGCACCTGGGCCTCCATCCTGGAGTAAGTCCCAATATTCCTCTCCCTGGGCTTCTCCATGCATAAGCTCCACTCCACTTTCCATGAATTCACCTTTCGCAACGTGATCGTCAGGTCTCTACTGCCTCTTGTTTCTCACACCGAGCATGACTCACCTAGCTTAGAGTAAGAATCGACCATGACATCTCCCCCATCCCGCATGACGTTAAAATGTACACCCAAACTACGAGGACTGTGATCCATGTCAAGGAATGGTACATAGTAAACCTCATGAGGTTCAAGCCCAACACCCATCGGATCCCCGGTCTATCTTCACATCGGTTCACCGGAATCCACCCAAACTACAAGAACTTTGATCCATGTCAAGGCATGGTACGTAGGAAACCTCACGAGGTTCAAGCCCAACACCCATAGGACCCCCAATATATCTTCACATCAGTTCACCGGAATCAAAACTGAACTACGGGGACTTTGATCCATGTAAAGGCATGGTACGTAGAAAGCCTCCATGAGGTTCAAGCCCACCACCCGGTTGTTCCGACCATCGGTTCACTGACACCTTGGGCAGCCTAGAGTGTAATCCCTGCACCATCTGAACTACGTGTACTTTGATCCATGTCAAGGCATGGTACGTAGGAAGCCTCCATGAGGTTCAATCCCACCACCTGGTCATTCCCACCTCCTTCATGTCGGTTCACCGATCCCGTTTCTTGAACTATGTGGTCTTTGATCCTTGCCAAGGTCGGGCACGTAGGAAGCCTCCACGAGGTTCAAGCCCAACAACCATTGGCCACGACCATCTCTATGTCGGTGTGCCAAGCCCCTTTCTGAACTACGTGGTCTTTGATCCATGTCAAGGCATGGTACTTAGGAAGCCTCCCTGAGGTTCAATCCCACCATCCATCTGGACCCCAGGTCCTTATTCACGCTGGTTCACCTACACCTATTCTGAACTACATGGACTTTGATCCATATCAAGGCATGGTACGTAGGAAGCCTACCTGAGGTTCAATCCCACTACCACCCATCGGTCATACAGGCCCCCCTTCACGTTGGTTCTCCCCCATCCCGCGTGACGTTAAACTGTATTCTCCACCTGAACTATGTGGTCTTTGATCCATGTCAAGGCATGGTATGTAGGAAGCCTCCTTGAGGTTCAAGCCCACCACTCGGTCGTTCCAAACTCCTTCACGTCAGTTCGACCCCATCCAGCGGTAAGTCGTTGCAACCTCATTCAGCGGTAAGTCATTGTCAACCTCATTCGATGGTAATCCATCACCAGATGAACTACGCAGACTTTGATTCCCTGCCACAGGGATACGTAGGAGGTCTCTTCGAGGCTCAAGCCCAAAACCATCATCCATCCTGATTCTTACCCGAGCTGCCACATCTCGGTGAGATCATTCCACCTCATTCCCCTCCACAACATTCGAGAATCCACCCACGTGATGGCCCCGATATCAGTGTTCCCTCTAGGGGGTTCCTCCATCTGATCCACTCCCGTTAGTGTTCTGATCAGTCTGATCTATCCCCACTAGACGTTAAACTCGCGCCACACCCTGTGTTAAACATGGGAAGCTGAGGAAAACCTCAGAGACATGCCTATGGCATAGGATTCCCCGAATTCAACGTGGGATTCCTTGGGCATCCGCGCCCTCGAGAATCCCTATAATAAGGGGAAGAAAATCAGATGTGCCAGTTCTCCAACGCCCAAACACACCAGCGATGCCTCAACATGACTACTCCCACAACTGAAGGTTGCTGCCCTGACCGGACCCCTTGGAATGTCCTGACAGAAGCAGTGTAATTAACCGGTGTCCATGAAAACATGTCACTGGGAAGAGTTTCACGAACTACGTCTTAATCTCTAAGGGAGACCCGGACTAGGTGACAAATTTTGAGGAGGAATCCACGAAAGGAAGAACCGACATCCCATCATCCCGTTTTGATCAAGGAGAAAACATCCCCGAACAAGGAGCGTATGCCACCTGCCTTTGGAAAGTGGGAATACGGGGCAATAGAACAGCGCTGACGTCCCTCGAACGTGACAGATGCGCGCGCCCCGGTGAAATCGTCAGAAACAGAAATGGTGAACCCGACGTCAATATCTTCTCCTTAATGTGGAGATTAGTAGTGCTTGAGACATCAGTAGAGTGACGTGTCACCAGATCCAGATATCTGGAACTGGGCCCCACCAAGAAAATAGCGGGCCTGGTGTGAAACTCAGCAGAAGTTGGGGCAGTCAAAATGTTGGGCATCTCGGTCTGTGACGTTGTCAGCGTGGATCCCTCTTACCGGTCATGGAAGACAGAATGGAGCTGGGGCACTGGGAATCGATTTCTTTTTCTGTCAGTACTAATGAGATGATCTCCCTACTTTCAGGTACCTAGCTGCTGCATCCGGAACCCGACCACCTCCTGCCCACCAACGCAGGGGCAGGGGTAATATCATCGTGGCTACCCTGCGCGGTTCTACCTCTTCTACGACAGCCTCGACTGCCGTGACAACTGGGCGCCCATTCCCTCTCTCCCCATAGGAAATTATCCAATGAAGGGTAATCAATGACCTTGTATGTAGGTACAAGGAGAAGGGGTTAATCTCTACAAGGGACATGGCCCGCCTGGATTTAGAGGCATCTGCGCCTCGCCACCAACGTAGCCCCTGAGGGCCACGCCGGGAGCCACTGCTCCCCACTCCAACCTTCAATCGTTTCGGGAGCATCTCCCTGGAATGCCTCGATGACTCCATGCCCTATGCCGATGAGGTAGGGGATGTTCGGGCCAGCTCGACCAGAGTTCTATCCCAGGGATTCCCAATGAGGGCCCCCACCAGGCCGCGCCAGCACCGCCACCTGGTTCCCCGAGCTGAGGAGCAGGTAGACTGCCTACCTGCACCACCGGTACCGGCCCGACTGACTTGATGCCAGCATCGGGCATAGGCCGAGTAGGGCGACCATCAAGGGGTGTCAACTTCAGCGGCTACTATGGCCTAAGCCACTACCGACGTGCATCCTCAACCCCCTGCATACACCGAGCATGGGCAGTTATATGCCCGACCTGGATCGAGGCCCCAACTACCCCACGGGCAGGCTGGGTTGACTCTCCTGGTCGCAGGCACAGTCAGTGGCCACCACGGACTAACCCGCAGCAATTCCACCCAATATAGGGGCCCTCCCCATGCAACTACCATGGGGGATGCGGGCCTTTCACGCTTTTAGTACCGGCTCGTAGGTATGCCCCATGCGACCTTCAACCCGAATGAGGGACTTCCCTGTGGTAGCAACACCCCATATGGGAGCCTCTCCCGCGCTCATGACACTGGGTACCAAGCCATCCCTCCTGCCACAGACCGTCGGGCTGGGGACGTTTCACATTCAGTCACTCTACGATGTGAGGACCTTCCTCACATCCTCGTAGTAGCCGACGAAGGTCCTCCTTGTCCTAGAAACCAGAGGGGTGGAGACCAACTTCACTTCACCAGCACACAGCACGGAGGTCCTACCCGTGTTTGGTCCAATCAGTATGGGGACATGCCTCACACTGACGTCACCAAGGGAACTAGTCATGGAGGTCCTACTCGGGCTCTCGTCAGTTCCAGCGGGGGTCCTACTCGCACCAGCACCCAGCACGGAGGTCCTCCCTGTGTCCCCTTTGACATCTGCCCCAGTGCTCCCCGCACCCCAGCCCACTCAGGCGGAAGTACTCCCCTCCCCAACACCAGTACGGCCGAAGGACCTCCTCATGCCGGTAATTTTCCCTTCCCCGAAGAGCCATTCCGGGGTAGGAAGGCGAGTCATCGTGGCCACAAGAAGAACACTGAAAAGCTTCAGACTAAGATCAAACTGGTCTGTTTATTAGATTCTGAAGTAGAGTACGACTCAGCGGTGGAACCCTCCTCTTAGTCCTTTGTGTCAAGGACCAGGGCAGGAACAAGGCGTATCAGCCTCATCCTTCCGGAGTGTGAAGTCCACTGGATTCCCGCATCTCTTCGAAGGTACATCTAGGAGGAGGAAATTTTTGGAATCCCACAGGTTCCGACCATGAAGTCGCTACCATCATCACTAGAGGTGCCCTCTACCTCAACCAGAGATCATGGAGAGCTATTTTGGGGACTGATGGCGGTAGAGCAACAGTGTGACCCATTGCCGGTAACCGCAATCCCTGCACCAGAAACTCTGGCTTTCAGCCCGTCGTATCGTGACATTGTGGTCAGGTCACCACACTCCTTAGAGGATGGCCCGGAATTAGGCGTCCAGTTGGCTCATTCACTATATTCTCCACTGCCCAGTCTACTGTCTTAGCGGTCCGCCTCAGTGCCGCTACCAGTTCCTCAGTCACATCCGGTTGACGATTGGGGCAACATGGGGCCAGACCCTGAATCTGATCCCAAGAGCTTATAGGACATTCTTGCGGCGGATCACTTCCCGAAGAAGTTCTGGCTGGTGCCAGCGTCGAAATTCTGTGCACCGGAATCCCTCACCCCATAGGAAGTTGAGTGCTTTCATCAAACCCTATGGGCGACGTACTTCTGTCTTCGTTATCATCGGGTGTTGTACCCCAGGAGCCAAGTGTGCGTTGAGTAAATCGGTGAGCAATGCCATCTGGTCGATTCGGCCGCACTACTCGTGGCTCAGCACCCTGAGTCACCAGGTCACCAGAGGACCCTCCAACAAATATGCGTTCAGAGTTTCAAGGTACTCCACAAAATCATTAAAGAGGATACCCCCCACGTGCAAGTCCGTGGCTGGGGGAAGTACGCTTCCCTCCTCTTCATCCCTATTCGATGGCAGCCTGACTCGCTATGCGATATTAAGGACATGCCTCCGGAAAGGGTCACGGTCCACATGGACAACACTGTGTACAAGGAAGACGCGCTAGAGTTTCTTGATGGAGACTTACCCCCTAAGGGTGTTCCACCACTGTTGGACCCATCAGGGAGGATTACTCGTTAGGAGAGGAACCTCCTAGGTCTCCCTGCGCCCATCTAGTCATTGGTACTCAGTTGAAATGTCGGTAGGGGTAAAGAGAATGTCGGAGCTGTCAAGCACTCCGACCTGTCCGCCTCAATGCAGAAAATGGAGGAAGACCCCAAGAAGTCCACGTTGTGCCAGTAACTTGCTGAGCAGAAGCGGTTGGTCGATAAACTCCTGGTCGAATACGCTGTAGAGCGACGACCCAACTATGGTGATCCTAGGTCGGGGTAGTAGGTGCATGAACAACTTCCCCCGCGGCGAGATACCTTTGGGAAACCACGATCATACCGCTCCTGCAGACAGGGTTGAAGCCCAAACTCACGGAAAGAGGGCATGATACGTCTCACCAAACCCTCCCGAACGGCACGGTAATCTAAGGAATCCAGCCCGGGTTCCCCCAGCTGCCCCGCAGGCCGCTCCACCAGTCGCCCCACGAGCCGTTGAACCCATCTACCATGTCGAAGAGCCCGGAAACACACTTGTGGTTACGGATCCCCGTCACGACAGGGACCCCCGCCCGGACAATCCAATGGCAGCACTCATCACCCGTCTCGAGGTGTTAGAAACACGACAGGTGGAAGTCCCACCAGATGGAAAGCCATATCCAGCGTGGGTGGATGATATGCCCGCACCCCCAGGTTTTGGAAATCCCACTTTCTCACCCTTTAACGGGACAGGGGACCCACCGCAGCACCTTGCCCACTTTTCCTCAAGGTGTGGCCCCATGTTGGGGACTCCAGCACAACTGGAAGCTTCCAAGCTCCGATGTTTTGTGCAGACATTGGAAGGCCCTATGTTTGTCTGGTACAGCCAGCTCCCCATTGGATCGGTGACCGGTTGGGAGGATCTTCGCCGACAATTCCTATACCAGTTCAGCTCCACCACGCGAAAGACCATCATCGCAGACCTCTTCAGGTGAAAGCAAAGACCCGATGAGTGAGACGCAGACTTCATCGCCCAGTGGAAGGGGCTCACATACTCCCTTGACATGCCACTGACTCAGGAGCAGTTACTGATGATGTGCATGGGGAATGTCAAGACGGAACCGGTTCCTTCCCTGGTCACTCAGAACTAACCCGAAGGGTTCCAAGACTTCTCATATAAGGCCCAGCGCCTCGAGGAAGCTCTGCAATAGGCTAGTCAGGCATGTTTGATACCCCCAGTGATCCCAGCAAGGAGGGCTGTCGGAGACGATCCCGCCATGGTGGCCCAAATAGAAGCCCCCGGGCAGCTAGAATTGCTACCAATAGCACCAGTTCTGAAACCTCGCAGAGGCCCACCACCACAGGCATAGCCTCCTACCCAACAGTGACCGTCTTAGAATCAGCAAGTTCCACCATGAAATGCACCACCGCTGCCTAGGTGGGATAATCAGGCTCAGCCTCCTCGGCAAGCCCCTCCAGCCCCTCGTCAGGGCCAGGCTCCCAGATCCCCCTTCTCGGATAAAAGGAATCGGACCTACTCATTCAACGAGGCTCAGGTCCCTGGTTATTTCCATATCACCTTATAGCAAGGGATCGTGCGATTTCCTGAGTGCAAAAGGACAGAAGAGGTGAATATCACTGATCTCCCCAACTACTTCCCCTACCATCGAATTCTAGGGCACACCCTCAAGTAGTGCTATGTATTTAAGGACTGGCTCCAATACTAGGTCGATAAAAACATAGTCAAGCTGGGCCCGGCCCCAGCACAAGTGGTGGGTGTCTTTGTGAGGTCATAAAGTGGTAGTAATGACGAAGGTGAGTGGCAACAGATTTCCAACCGAGGAGCCCAAAAGTACGATGAATGGATGGCTCGTAAAGTGGTAGCTCATTCCCATGGTATCATCTGGGCACACCTAAATCTGCCATAGCCTTCAGAATCTATAGTTGCTACCCTTGTATCATCATCTCAGCTAGTCTCTTTCTAGAAGGTAAAGCATCGGCGGTGCAAGAAGAAGCAATGCTCCCCACCAATGCCATCGTCATCCCGCACTCTCAGCGACTTCATGCCCCTTGAGATGGGGATCCCTCCCAGAATATTCCTAGTGGTGGATGATTCATCAAGTGATAGTTAGGGGTACGCTTCGGTTAATACCGTGGAGTTGGTAAATCCCTATATAACGCTCGATGAAGGGTAACACCAAGCGAACCTCCCCAACGTCCCCAGTCGATGCCAACGTCGGTGGAGACGTGGCCATATGGGTTGTCAAGGAACGTCAGCTAGAACTTTAAGCCAGGCCGTGCATTCCACTGAGACCAAACAGTAGGCCCAACGTAGAGCTCAGCATGCACAACCTCCTCATCTGGTGTCCTCAGATCCACCTCCACCGTTGTTTGTGCTACTAGATCAGGCCGAGCTACCTCATCCGTATCGCGGCCAGTCTCGCCCTGCTACAGGCCAATCTCAGTTATCTGGTCCTCATCCAGCAGCTACTCTTCAGGCCTCGACTAGTGAGAAATGGGACATACCTAGCACTATCCAACTGTCGGTCCAGCCAGCAGGGCCCGTCGTGCCTCCAATCACAGAGCGGCCTCCAGTAGGCAGAGGTCCGCGCCTGGCATTAAAGTACAATATCCTCAAACATCTCGCCAGCATTCCAGTGAGGCTCTCTATCCTTGAGTCTCTTCTCCTGTCGTCAGACATGCGTGAGGTGCTCGCCAAGGCTTTAAGGATCCCCCTCCAGTTTTAGATGGAGGTAGCAGCTACAGAATCCTTCCACGCTGAGGCAATTGAGAACGCTGAATGCCAGGAAGTTATATCGTTCTCTGGTAAAGACGAAGACCCTCCCATATAAGGGAAAATTCTTCCATTGTACATCACTGGCCAGTTCAATGGCATGTAAGTTCATCGTTGTCTTGTTGACATGGGATATGGGATTAACTTAATCCCGACTCAGAGACTGCGGAAGCTGGGGTTGTCTGAGGATGATTTGACTCCATCCGACCTAAGAATTCAGGGATACGACAGGACCGAGCAGACCCCGGTCGGCAGGATACGTTTGAAGACACAGTTTGGGGGCCTAGTTTCTAGTACTGAATTCATGGTTGTTATAGCATCCCACATTTTTATCACATAAACTTTCATTACATTTTACAAAACCGAGGATCTTTAAGGTTTAGTGTCTTGGAAACCAGGAACTTTAAACATGAAAACATAAAACATTCTTCTAAAACAAGTCTTCTCCTCATGTTCATCCTAGGTTCATTACTGCATCACATAACCTGGGGACATACATCAAAAGAAAGGGTGAGAAAAAATCCCAGTAAGGGAAACAAGAGAAACATTTTACATGTGAACTTGAGATACTTCAATCAGGTCATGAAAAGAATATTAAGGCATGAGAATGAAATCATGAGGCATATCATAATAAAAATAACATTTTCATAACTTGAAGATGTGGCTACATCATTTAACATAGACAATCATGAACATATCACCAAGGTACATCCCCAAGGTTTCATTTGAAAATTACCAAGGTTATTCACCAAGGTATCGTGAAAATTGTAATCTCTAGTGGTTACATCATTACCCAATGCATTGGAACGCTATCAGGGCGCACCCTTAAATTTGAATTTATTATCATGTAAGCCACATATATCATCATAAATAATTTCATAAACAACCCAAATAACATAAAATAAATGGGTTTCATTTCATAATCATAACTTTTTAAAAACTGCTTTAAAGACATGATCTTTACATCACTTTAAACCCACGGAAAGGGAAAGCGGGTATCATGTATGTAAATCCCAGAATTCAAAATAGAACATTTTTGTATATATGTGAATAATCCTGTAGAAATAAGAGCTTTGAGTATTCACTTAATAACATGAAGTAATTTTCAGAAAAAGAGAGAGGTATTTTGAGACGAAAATTCTGCAGCACAACGGTTACGTTACAGGGTTTTAGAAAATGTTGAAAAGAGAAAGGACATGGGTCAAACAATGATAAATGAACCATAAAACAGTATAGGGACAGAATATAAGGGATTTAAGAACATGGTAATGAAATTTGAAAATATACCATATGAAATTAAGAACATGAAAGGAAGACAAAAATAAGATTTCTCTTATGAAAATTCGGCAGCCTAACAACGTTACATAAACATTAACCAAAAATGAATTGATGATGTAAAATAGGGTCTCTCATCATATGAACATAGAAGATCAGTATGATAGATATAGAGATCATACCCCAACATAATAAAAAGGAACTTGCAAGACTTGACATGGAATTAGAACTTTGAAAAGGAGAAGGTTGAAAGAATCCCTTAAAAATTCGGCAGCCTAACGGCGTCACTTAAACTTCAACAAAAAAATGAATTGATGAGATCAAATAGGGTCTCTAATCATATAAAAATAAGATTACAGTATGATAGATATAGATATAATACCCCAACATAACAAAAAGGAACTTGAAAGAACTGACATGAAAGTAGAACTTCAAAACGAGAAGGGTGAAGAACTACTTAAAAATTCGGCAGCCTAACGGCGCCACTTAAAACTTCAAAATACTGAATTGAAGAGATAAAATGGGGTCTCTCATCATATGATCATAAAAGATCAGTATGATAAATTTAGAGATCATACCCCAACATAACAAAAAGGAAATTGAAAGAACTGACATGAAAGTAGAACTTCAAAACGAGAAGGGTGAAGAACCACTTAAAAATTCGGCAGCCTAACGGCGCCACTTAAAACTTCAAAATACTGAATTGAAGAGATCAAATGGGGTCTCTAATCATATGATCATAAAAGATAAGTATGATAAATTTAGAGATCATACCCCAACATAACAAAAAGGAACTTGAAATACTTTACATGATAATAGATCTTGAAAAATGAGAAGGGAGAAAGAATCCATTACAAAAATTTCGGCAGCCTAACGGCGCCACTTAAAACTTCATAATACAAAATAATGAGAGTAAGAGGGGATATCTCATTATGTGAACATGAAAAGGGAAGTAAGAGGAGTATAAAAGAACACCCTTTAACATAATAACATGGAGCATAAAAGAAATTACATAAAAGAGATTTCTTGAAAAGAAAGAGAGAGATCGGATCCCTTACCTTAAAACATAACTCTTAAAACTCAAAGGTTGGGACCTTGAGGGCTTGGGGGCACCATGGGAGGACTCATTGGGAAGTAATGAGACCAGAACTTCGTTGGGGGAGGGTGGGGAGTCTAATGGATGAGAGGATGGCTTGGTATTTATAGGGAAAGTGAGGGGACAAGGCATTAATGGCCAAGGGACACCTCATTAGTGGTTTTGGCAAAACCATGGGCTTGCCCATGGTATTTGCCCATGGTATTGGCCACTTGGGACACCTCATACCTTATATTACTATTCATAAGTCGACCATATTGATTACATACTTAGTACATCATTTAATGATGTCATTAGACACCCGTAACTTAAAAACTGTATTTTCACTATTCATCGAAAATTCAACTTTCTCAGAATAATCCCAAAATTTCACCTTAACCAAATATCAATGCTCTGATTACAAATATGAACTCCATTTTATAAAAATAATTTTCTAAATATTTTTAATTTAATTTTTAAATAAAAACGCTATTCACCAAAAATTCATTTTTTCAGAAAAAGCCCCAAAAATTACCATAGCATAATATCGGTTCTCTGAGTTCAAAAATGAAATCAGTTTTATAAAAATAATTTTCTAAATTTTTTTAATTAAATTTTTAATTAAAAACACTATTCACCCGAAAAAACTAATACTTGAATAATAATTTATGAAACCGTTATTTAACCATTTTATTGAATCACATTACTTAATCAAGGTGTCTAGATTATATTAATACTTTCTTTAAGTGAGATTACTAATCCATTTGGACACATTACTAATCCTAATCATAAAATCACTATTCATAATTTACTATTCATCAAAAATTAAGTTGATCTTATTAGACTCTAAATTTCGTACTGAACATAATTGTAGAAGACCATTTTTCGAAAATCATTACACATTTTTAATTATTTAAGGTTTACATAACCATTTTTAAAATATCCTTTTTCTAAAATTCATCAAAAATATGCATACTATATTTATCCGGTCATTTGAAAATTCATAAACTTCATCATAAGAAGAAATTCTAATTTTTTTTTAAAACAAAGGATTACACAAGGCAGTTACGGTCTCCTTACATAGCCCCTTATCACACCAGCATAGGACCTAAGTGTAAGGTGTGCTAAGGTGAGAGAATCTGATGGAGGCTCGGCTAACATCGCACGAGTAGTAATTTCTATTAGTTTGAACTTCTCGCAAAGGCGATTCCGTTCTAGCTTCACACGATGAAGTTCGGCTTGGGTTTGGTTCAGAGCAAAGCCCAGTGGTGCTACCTCCTTCCCAAGTTCTGTTAGATGGGCTTCGATCGGTCCAAGACTACTGGGTGAGGCCATTGAATCTTCTTTCTATAATAATTAACCAATATTACTTGTATTTAGAGGAAATAATCAAAACGTTTAGTTTCCAGTGGTCATATTGACCAATGGTCATATAACAGTCAAAGTCCAACGGTCTCATTTTAATTATACTCATGTTATCAAATGAAACATTTTTGTTGAGTATAAAAAATAAAATAAAATAACACACAAAATTAGGAAACAATATTTATTCAAAATTTCGGGTCGTTACAATCTTCCCCCCTTAAGAAATTGCGTCCTCACAATTTTTTTAAAAAAATTGGGTTTTGAAATTTCATTGAAAGTCCCACATCAGAAAAGGAGTCAGAAAAACTATTACTTTAAAAGAAAGAAAGGGAAGTACAAAGGTCACCCGAGTTAACCCACACTAGGATTCCATGGAGGAAAACATGGACATGGAAGAAAAACAAAGGGTCAAGTTCTGGGGGAGAGTGATAGAGAACATGATTAGGAGAAAGTTAACCATAAGAAAATCCCAAACTTATGATGTGTCTAAACGGTCTTTGATTACCTAGTAGGAAACGTAAACCAACAACGTATTTGTTTTACGTTCCTTTTCATAATTTTGAGGAATTCATTTACAACATAAAACAAAAACATAAGAAAATATACCTATCTTCATGTAGAGTTTCATCCTTTAATAAGTTTCTACCCAAAACTAATCTTTTCTCCAAACTATGAGCATTCAAAACTACTTGGTCTCATCAAAACACAAGAATCATCTTTATAATCCACAAAAGATTAACTATCTATTTCTTCTATCTTTAAACATTGTCCCAAAAACAGAAAGGGTAAGGTAAAACAACTTTTCAAAAAGAAATAATCCCATAGGAATGGAAACTACTTTTAAATCTTCAAAGTTCCATGGTACTACCCAAAGTTCATCATAGTCCATTCCATAAATAACGGTCCTTAAAATTCTTCAAAATAAACCAAACTAAGATTGAAACCCAAATACAAGAAGGATTTGATAACATAGTCTTCCAAAATAAACTTCATTGTTCATCTCCAAACAACATCAACCACTCCTAACATCTTATAACAAAATTATCTAACCTAAACATATTTTACCCAAGATAGGTTAATCATTCCCATAAGTAACCTAAATTACTATAAGTCCACCTTAAATTCATCGATTCTTCAAAATATAAGTCAACCTTACTCCTCAATGAAAATACCATAGTAATCTATTTACCTCGATCATATAGGGTACCCAAAATAGTGAACGTCTTCCAAAATAATAATCATATTTTAATCCCCTAATCATCCCCGTCATATTAATACGACAATCATCGCATTTCCTATCACATTGGTTGTTCGGACATGTTCTTCCATTTCCCACCATTAACTAAGAAGAGAAAGCATAATTAGGGGCTTAAGTACTTAGCCAATAATCATGAAAAGGAACTGAAATCATATAAGGATAACTTGTAGAAGAAAAGTATACCCTAACCTGTGATCCCCTAGGTTCCCATCTAGGTTATCCATGATCATATATTCTTATGTGAATCTTTATTTTATTTTATCTTTGTTCCTTTAAAAATGGTTCATACTAAGCTTATGAATTTACCAAAGCATATCCCCCGGGAGTGTCGTAACCAAGAGTGTAGCAAGGCCCGTTGTCGTGTACCAGTTCTCGTTCGAGTCTAGCTCAAAGAGGTGTTTTCAGGTTTTACCCCTATGTACATCTGTGCCAGAGCCACCTCTACCTTCTCGTATCTAGACAGGGTTGTATTTTCTTGGCAACCCCTTACTCAATACTCACCAAAATACCAGGAAGATTTCCTATTTTTTAAATTTTGTATAGGGTTCTTCCTAGAGTTTTCATATCCTAATTTCCACAAATAACTAAACCATCGTTTGATAAAAACTATAGCATCCCGCCTTTTTATCACATAAACTTTCATTACATTTTACAAAACTGAGGATCTTTAAGGTTTAGTGTCTTGGAAACCAGGAACTTTAAACATGAAAACATAAAACATTCTTCTAAAACACTTGAAAGGATTCTCCTCATGTTCATCCTAGGTTCATTACTGCATCACATAACCTGGGGACATACATCAAAAGAAAGGGTGAGCAAAAATCCCAGAAAGGGAAACAAGAGAAACATTTTACATGTGAACTTGAGATACTTCAATAAGGTCATGAAAAGAACTTTAAGGCATGAGAATGAAATCATGAGGCATATCATAATAAAAATAACATTTTCATAACTTGAAGATGTGGCTACATCATTTAATATAGACAATCATGAAAATATCACCAAGGTCCATCCCCAAGGTGTCATTTGAAAATTACCAAGGTTATTCACCAAGGTATCATGAAAATTGTAATCTCTAGTGGTTACATCATTACCCCATGCATTGGAGAGCTATCAGGGCGCACCATTAAATTTGCCTTTATTATCAT
Source organism: Viscum album (assembly GCA_963277665.1). Lineage (NCBI taxonomy): Eukaryota > Viridiplantae > Streptophyta > Magnoliopsida > Santalales > Viscaceae > Viscum > Viscum album. The sequence goes on along the minus strand of OY728119.1, from coordinate 168,385,080 downwards.
GTGAGCCACATATATCATCATAAATAATTTCATAAACAACCCATATAGAATAAAATAAATGGGTTTCATTTCATAATCATAACGTTTTAAAAACTGCTTTAAAGACATGATCTATACATCACTTTAAACCCACAGAAAGGGAAAGCGGGTATCATGTATGTAAATACCAGAATTTAAAATAGAACATTTTTGTATATATGTGAATAATACTATATAAATAAGAGCTTTGAGTATTCACTTAATAACATGAAGTAATTTTGAGAAAAAGAGAGAGGCATTTTGAGACGAAAATTCTACAGCACAACGGCTACGTTACAGGGTTTTAGAAAACATTGAAAAGAGAAAGTACATGGGTAAAACAATGATAAATGACCCATAAAATAGTAGAGGGATAGAATATAAGGGATTTAAGAACATGGTAATGAAAGTTTAAAATATACCATATGAAATGAAGAACATGAAAGCAAGATAAAAATAAGATTTCTCTTATGAAAATTCGGCAGCCTAACAGTGTTATATAAACTTCAACCAAAAATGAATTGATGATGTCAAATAGGGTCTCTCATCATATGAACATAAAAGATCAGTATGATAGATATAGATATCATACCCCAACATAATAAAAAGGAACTTTGAAGACTTGACATGGAATTAGAACTTTGAAAAGGAGAAGGGTGAAAGAATCCCTTAAAAATTTGACAGCCTAACGGCGTCACTTAAACTTCAACAAAAAATGAATTGATGAGATCAAATAGGGTCTCTCATCATATGAAAATAAGAGTCTAGTATGATAGATATAGATATCATACCCCAACATAACAAAAAGGAACTTGAAAGAACTGACATGAAAGTAGAACTTCAAAATGAGAAGGGTGAAGAACCACTTAAAAATTCGGCAGCCTAACGGTGCCACTTAAAATTTCAAAATATTAAATTGAAGAGATCAAATGGGGTATCTCATCATATGATCATAAAATATCAGTATGATAAATTTAGAGATCATACCCCAATATAACAAAAAATAACTTGAAAGAACTGACATGAAAGTAGAACTTCAAAACGAGAAGGGTGAAGAACCACTTAAAAATTCGGCAGCCTAACGGCGCCACTTAAAACTTCAAAATACTGAATTGAAGAGATAAAATGGGGTCTCTCATCATATGAGAATAAAAGATCATTATGATAAATTTAGAGATCATACCCCAACATAACAAAAAGGAACTTGAAATACTTTACATGATAATAGATCTTGAAAAATGAGAAGGGAGAAAGAATTCATTACAAAAATTTCGGCAGCCTAACGGCGCCACTTAAAACTTCATAAAACAAAATAATGAGAGTAAGAGGGGATCTCTAATTATGTGAACATGAAAAGGGAAGTAATAGGAGTATAAAAGAACACACTTTAACATAATAACATGGAGCATAAAAAAAATTACATAAAAGAGATTTCTTGAAAAGAAAGAGAGAGATCGGATCCCTTACCTTAAAACATAACTCTTAAAACTCAAAGGTTGGGACCTTGAGGGATTGGGGGCACCATGGGAGGAATCCTTGGGAGGTAATGAGACCTGAACTTTGTTGTGGGAGAGTGGGGAGTCGAATGGATGATAGGATGGCTTGGTATTTATAGGGAAAGTGAGGGGACAAGGCATTAATGGCCAAGGGACACCTCATTAGTGGTTTTAGAAAAACCATGGGCTTGCCCATGGCATTTTCCCATGGTATTGGCCACTTGGAAAACCTCATACCTTATTTTACTATTCATAAGTCGACCATATTGATTACATACTTAATACATCATTTAATGATGTCATTAGACACCCGTAACTTAAAAACTGTATTTTCACTATTCATCAAAAATACAACTTTCTCAGAATAATCCCAAAATTTCACCTTAACCAAATATCAACGCTCTGATTACAAATATTAACTCCATTTTATAAAAATAATTTTCTAAGTATTTTAATTTAATTTTTAAATAAAAACACTATTCACTTAAAATTTATTTTTTCAGAAAAAATCCCAAAAATTACCATAGCATAATATCGGTGCTCTGAGTTCAAAAATAAAATCTGTTTTATAAAAACAATTTTATAAATATTTTTAATTAAATTTTTAATTAGAAAACACTATTCACCCGAAAAAACTAATACTTGAATAATAATTTATGAAACCGTTATTTAACCATTTTATTGAATCACATTACTTAATCAAGGTGCCTAGATTATATTAATACTTTCTTTAAGTTAGATTACTAATCCATTTGGACACATTACTAATCCTAATCATAAAATCACTATTCATAATTTACTATTCATCAAAAATTAAGTTGATCTTATTAGACTCTAAATTTCGTACTGAACATAGTTGTAGAAGACCATTTTTTGAAATCCATTACACATTTTTAATTATTTAAGGTTTACATAACCATTTTTAAAATATCCTTTTTCTAAAATTCATCAAAAATATGCATACTATATTTATTCGGTCATTTGAAAATTCATAAACTTCATCATAAGAAGAAATACCAATTTTTATTTAAAACAAAGGATTACACAATGCAGTTACGGTCTCCTTACATAGCCCCTTATCACACTAGCATAGGACCTAAGTGTAAGGTGTGCTAAGGTGAGAGAATCTGAGGGAGGCTCGGCTAACATCGCACGAGTAGTAATTTCTATTAGTTTGAACTTCTCGCAAAGGCAATTCCGTTCTAGCTTCACATGATGAAGTTCGGCTTGGGTTTGGTCCAGAGCAAAGCCCAATGGTGCTACCTCCTTCCCAAGTTCTGTTAGATGGCCTTCGATCGGTCCAAGACTACTGGGTGAGGCCATCGAATCTTCTTTCTATAATAATTAACCAAGATTACTTCTATTTAGAGGCAATAATCAAAACGTTTAGTTTCTAGTGGTCATATTGACCAATGGTCATATAATAGTCAAAGCCCAATGGTCTCATTTTAATTATACTCATGTTATCAAATGAAACATTTTTGTTGAGTATAAAAAATAAAATAAAATAACACACAAAATTAGGAAACAATATTTATTCAAAATTTCGGGTCGTTACAGTTGTCTCCCAGGACACCGCGTACAATGCATTGATGGGTAGTCCATGGCTCCACCTTCATGCAGTGGTCCCTTCATCATATCACCAATGCCTCAAATACTCCCTCAATGGTCGAGTAGGCATGCTCCAAGGAGATGCGTCTCCTTTTTCCTCCTGTGAAGCCCGCTATCTGAACACTGACTATTACAAGAGAAAAGATAAGCAGATTCTGGAAAGTGATATTGAGCCCACCCCAGTTACAACTGACCCTTGGGAAGGTCTAGATGACACTTACATCTTTCCGATCCATCGATTGGAGGCCACGACCCCCGAAATGGGGCAATGCTTTGTTGTCTCTGGTATAAGTGGAAGGCATATTCCCAAGTCCAAGCAACGGAGGAAAATCACCTCGTACTCCTACACAAACCAGGCTCAGGTGATCCCAGAACTTCCTACCTCCATACGGTACCGGGATGTCTGCCCCATGGAGACGGTGATACGTCATGTGTCTATTCTACTGGGATAGAATTAATCTACTCAAGCCAATGCGCCACTATTGATTTGATATCATCAAGCATGGCCCCTTGGGTCAAAGACCAGATGGGATCGGATCAACTACCTTCATCGCCATGGTCTCATCGATGTATGAATTTCCTGATGCACTGTCCACTGTTGTCCAGGCTGGTACTAGCCTCCCATCAGGTTCCTTTGACCAAGGGGAAGCCTCACCCACTAGGAATCCCTCATCCTCAAGGAAAGAAGAGGATTTTAAGGATGCTTCCCCCACCTTTGAAGAGGGCATCGACGCCACAGTCGACGAGTTGGTATAGGTGAACTTCAGTAGCAAGGTGGACCTGAGGCCCACGTTGATCAGTGCTGCCATGCCCCTCGAGGAGAAGCAGTAGTACGTAGACTTCCTGAAATAGCACCATGATGTGTTTTCCTGGAGTTACGACGAGATTCCAGGACTAGATCCTCAGGCAGTCGTCCACCGCCTTGGTCTCCCAGTAAATCATTGTGGGTTCAAGCAGCCTCCCAGAAAGATGCACCCTTCTCACGGCACCATGGTCGAGGCCGAGGTTGACAAGCTCATCTGGGCCAACTTCGTTAAGTAAGTCCAGTACCCCAAATGGCTGGCCAACATTGTGCTAGTTAGGAAGAAGAATGGGCAGATCAGAGTCTGTATCAACTTTCGCGATATCAACTACCCTTGTCCGAAGGATGATTTTCCCCTTCCAATGACAGAATTTTTGATTGATTCTACGGCTGGGTTCCAAGACCTCTCCTTCATGGATGGTTATTCTGGGTACAACCAGATCTGGATGGCCCCCGAAGACGAGGAGTCCACCGCTTTCAAGTCCCCCCAAGGTACTTTCTATTACCAGGTTATGCCCTTTGGCCTGAAGAATGCAGGTGCCACCTATCAGCGGGCCATGCACCGCATATTCAATCCAATTCTCAAAACATTGGTGGAATGTTACGTGGAAGATCTGGTGGTCAAATCTCACCAGTGCCAGGACCATCTCAAGGACCTTGAGAAAGTGTTCGGTTTCCTCCGTTCTCGCCACCTGAAGATGAACCCGCTTAAATGTGCCTTCGGGGTCACCTATGGAAAGTTTCTCGGCTTCTTCATCAGATATCGGGGCACCAAGATCGACCCAGAGAAGTTCAAGGCCATCATCCAGATGTCCCCCCTGAGAAATATTCGGGAGATTCGGGGATTTCAAGGCCACTTAGCCTACATACGGTGATTCATCACAAACCTAGCCAGAATGTGTAAGACCTTTTCTTGGATCATGAAGAAGGGAACCACCTATGAATGGGATGAAGAGTGCCAGACCGCGTTCGATGAAGTCAATCGGTACCTACTGCAGCCTCCGGTCTTGATGCCCCCATCACCAGAAAGCCGCTGGTCCTTTATGTGACTGCCCTGGAATGGTCTCTCAGCGCCCTGATCGCCCAGAAGAATAATGAGGGTATGGAGAATAGTCTCTACTACATCATTTGCATGCTCCTTGATACAGAGACTAGATACTATCCCTTATAAAAGAGTTTCCTCGTGCTGATATTCGTAGTACAAAAGCTGCGACATTACCTGAAGCACCACAAGGTACAACTGGTATCACAGGTAGATCTGCTAAAGTACATCCTGAACCAATCCATGTTGATAGTCTGTCTAGCTAAGTGGGCAGTGATTCTCCAATAGTTTGACATAAGGTTTGTCCCCCAGAAGGCCATTAAGGGACAAGTGTTGGCAGACTTCCTCACTACCCATCTGGCTCCTACCGACCAGTCCCTGGACCTCGATTTCCCCAATAAGGCAATCCTCTCGGTGGATCAAGCCACGCTGTGTTGGAAGATGCATTTAGATGGTGTTGCCCGAAGCCCCATCGGCTGAAGGATAAATGATCCCAAGCTCAAAAGGGTAGGCCTGGGTATTGTCTTCATTACCCCGGCACAGGCCATTCTGTCGTACTCATTCCTGCTATCGGAAGGCTGCACCAATAATGAGGCAGAGTATCAGGCCCTCATTACTGGCCTCGAGCTAGCCCTCGAGATTGAAGTGCCTCATATTCATGTAAAAGGGGACTCCAAGATAGTCATTAAGCAGGTCAACGACGACTATGTTGTCAGGAATCCATAACTCGTACCATTGTTGGAGTGAACTCTCCAGCTAATGGCCCAGTTCTCTTCTCAGTCAGAAGTGGCTCACATCCCCCGATCTCAGAATGGTCAAGTTGATGCCCTGGCTGGCCTGGCTGTGTCACTTGTAGAGCCCGAGCAGTATGACCTGATTATCCACGTGGCACATCAGAGGGTGGTTTCTCCTGTCTCTCCGGATAATGGAGACGGCCTACAGGTAGGTCACCTAACTACAGGTGCCTCCATGTCAGGACCCCCAGGTCCCCAAGATGCAGTGGTTGAAGTGATTCCCGACTGGAGGTCCCCTTTTGTCGAGTACCTCCAAAATGGTTACCTCCCAGCCAATCGGGCCGAGTGTGAGCGAATCTGACACCGCGCGTTACATTTTACCCTCCAGGACAATCCCAGTCTTGAGCGGATCCTCTACAAGCGCGGGTTTGATGGTATTATCCTTTGTTGCATTCAAGGAGTCGAGATTCTATAGGTCATGCAGGAGGTTCATGGAGGTTCTTGCGGTGCCCACCAGGCTGGGCCGAAACTGTCTCACCAGATCTGGAGATTGGGGTATTTTTGGCCCTCCATGATCCATGACTACATCGAGTTTGCTAAAAAGTGTCATGCTTGTCAATTTCATGCCAACTTCGTACATCATACACCAGATCCCCTTCACACTACCAAGTTCTCTTGGCCCTTTGTGGTGTGGGGACTCGATGTCATGGGACCGTATCCACCGGTGATAGCTCACCAGTACTGGTTCATCCTGACCGCTACAGATTTCTTCTCTAAGTGGGCGGAGTCAGTTCCACTCAAGTAATTCAATGGTTGATCCATTTTTGATTTTGTGAGCTCCAACATCATCTACCGATTTGGAGTCCCTCGCGTCATGCTCACTGACAATGGCACAAACTTCCGAGCAATTGAGTTGAAGAAATTGTACGCCAAGTACAATATCTATTCTAACCGCACCTCCTGCTATCATGTGCAGGCAAATGGATAGATCAAGGAATTTAACAATACCCTCTCTAAAATTTTTCAGAAAATGGTTGGTCAGAACAAGAAGAGTTGGCCGGACAAGCTCCCCAACGCCCTCTGGGCTTATCAGACAACGACTCATAATTCTACCCAGGTTACCCCATATTCCCTAGTGTATGGAACTGAAGTCGTCCTACCCATTGAGATTCAGCTACCCTCACTGCACACAGTAGTCTATGATCGGCAGACGCTAGATAAGGTAGTCAAAATCCGTCTAGCTGAATTGGAAGCACTTGACAAGAGTAGGCTTCGTGCCCTGCACAATCTGGAAAGGCACTAGAAAAATATGGCTAGAGCCTTCAACAAGAAGGTTCACCTCCGCTCTTTTCTACAAGGTGACCTGGTATTGGTCCTCTGAGCGCCAATGATCCCTGGTAGGAAACCACCCAAGTTGGATCCCAAATGGGAAGGACCTTACATCATTCACAAGGTTTACTCCAATGTCGCGTACTCCCTGGTTACTATGGATGGTGAGCGTATAACTCCTCCCACCAATGCCAAGTTCCTCAAGAAATATTTTGCCTAAGCCTCACGATCCTACACGACCTTAAACTGGATGGTCCCACATGACCCTAAACTGCACGATGGTCCTGCACGACCCTAAACTGCGCGATGGTCCCACATGACCCTAAACTGCACAATGGTCCTGCACGACCTTAAACTGGATGGTCTCACATGACCCTAAACTACATGATAGTTCTGCATGACCCTAAACTGCACGATGGTCCTGCACGACCCTAAACTGCATGATGGTCCTGCATGACCCTAAACTGCATGATGGTCCCACATGACCTTAAACTTTCAAGTCCTACATGACTTTAAATTGTGCATTTTTCGGCATGACGTTAAATTGCATCCTGAGAACTATGTATGTCTTGATTCTCATCCTTATGGGATACGTAGGAACGCTCAGATGCTTCGTTTTGAGCCCATCCCCAAACTCTTCTCTTCGACTATCCCTCCTCGGTATAGTTCTCTCGAAGGATCCTTGCATGATATGGGCTTCCTTATCCCCACACATACAAGGGTTATAATGGTCACACCATGTGCCCACTCCCGTTCTTTTATCCTCCCATGTCCTCACCAAAATACGTTAAACTGCATGGTATTCAAGAACTACATATGTCTTGATTCCCCTCCTTATGGGATACGTAGGAACGCCTGGACATTTCGTCCGTTGGCCCAGCCCAAATGTCAGAATCTTTCCCTCGGGTCAAGATGTGTGGAAAGGGTGCAATTTTTCCCCAATTCATGTCGATATAATCTCGATCCAGCCGTACGTCCCACTCCCTGGAGACATTCTCCTCTTTTAGAGATGGGTACAGCTATGCTTCACCTACTCCTTGACTGGGATTCCATCACCTTCCCCGTCCGAAAAGAACCCTGAATGGTATGGGTGCTAGGCCTAAGGGCTCTCTTACCACTTCGGGCCAACGCCCTCGAGGATGTCGAGCAAAAATCCGATACAAGTCCCACGTTTCGAATGTATTTAGTGGTCGATTCTCATGTTTTGCTCCCATTTCAGGCCACTATAGGGATGCTACATTTTGAACGTGGTCAACAGCTGTCCTGGATTGTTAGGGCCACCCTAAGATATCCCAAACATCGAGTGTAGTGGTTCATTCTACCCCGTTATATCCCCAAGCGATGAACTCCCTCCGGGCGGTGCCAACTATCAGGCCCCTTGGCCTTTTCGGGCCCCCGGACCAGGTCCTCTATTATGGGATTTTGCGGTGTGGTATGAGATTATGTCCTCATTCACGTTGGGTTGTTCACCGCGCCGTACACATCCCTAGATGAGATACCTTATCCCCTCCTCGTCCTCACTTCAAGATGTTAAACTGCAAGTTGGTCAGGCCTTCCTAACCAATCCCCAGCCTCAGGCCCCTTGGCCTTTCAATCCCCCGGCCCAGGTTCTCTTATGGGAATGTATGGTGTGATGCGGGATTATGTCCTCATTCACACTGGGTTACTCGTCGTGTTGTACACCTCCCTTGCCTAGGGAATCCTACTCCCCGCCTCATCCTCACTACAAGACATTAAACTGAAAGTTGGTCAAGCCTTCCTGACCGAGGCCCAGCCTCAGGCCCCTTGGCCTTTCGGGCCCCCGGCCCAGGTTCTGTTATGGGAATGTACGGTGTGATGCGGGATTATGTCCTCATTCACGTCGGGTTATTCTTCATGCCGTACACCCCCCTCGTTGGGGTATCTTACCCCCAGGTGTCTTTAAGAACTACGTGTGGCTTGATTCCCATCCTTATGGGATACGTAGGACCACCCAAATGTCTAGACTTTGGGTCCAACCCCATCTCCTGGAAATCTCCATTTCACCTTGGCCCCTTGGCCTACCCTTCCCTAGAGAGGGGAGTATATGGTGTGGAATGGTATTATGTCCTCATTCACATCGGGTGATGTAACGACCACGCCATGTACCTCTCCCTCCTGAGCATATGTGTCGACCCTCTTTGGCGGTTAATCAATGTGCCTAAGGGTACTCTAGTTTAGTACCTGTAATGTTGGGTTCTACTCGGACATGCTTCCACCCGTTTCCCAGGCTTCATGTTCCCCTTCATTAGGTATTCCATCACCTTTCACATCCAAAGGGACCCACGAATGGCATGGATGCTCGGCCCAAGGGCCCTCCTACCATCACGGGCCAACGTCCTTGAGTGTTTCGAACAACGAACTGATACAAGTCCCACATTGTGAATACGGTCAGTGGTTGATGCTCATTTATTATTCCCATTTCTGGTAACACGATCGGGATACTGCGTTTCCTCCACGGTCAATAGTTATCCTCAATCGTCACTCCAACCTCATTAATCCCAAGATATCGGTTACATTATTCACATCCTTCTCCACCTCATCATGTCCAAGTAAACCTCCAACACTCTTGACACTATTCCTTAGTGCGCATCTGCACGTTAGGAGAACAAAGTCACGGTAAGGGCATCATTTGGGCTCCGTACCGATTTCCCTTTGATGGGAATTCTAGGTATTGCAATAAAGATCTTCCTCCCTTGTTTCCCACATCGAGTTTGACTCACGTGGGATTAGGGATCGAGTCTATGTCTGTGCTTACTTGGAAGGTTTCCACCCCTCCATGATCGAGTCGAGGTCTGTTCTTATCGTCATGGTCGCACAATGAAAAATGGAACTGCATTGTGATGACCTCATATTAGGGGGACATCATGTTGGGTATTGGTCATATGTCATTCCATTTTTCAATGCCTACTATGGCTTGATTATTTTGGTGATTCCAGGGCTTGTTACCCTGGGCCTGTCACTTCACAAAAAAAACCACTCACCTTAAAGGAAAAACAAGATTTATCAAATACCACTTCTTTTGGTGCGAGGGCCACATCCGCACACCCCTTTTTCCTGGCATGGGTACCCTACCGTGCCCCCTCAAGAACTATGTGCAGCTTGATCCACATCCTCATGGGGTGTGTAGGAATGCCTGTGCACTTTGTCTCAGGCCTAGCTCAAATCTCATTTTTGGTCCCTCGAACTAAAACCTCTCCAAGTAACACATGGTGGTTGGAACCCCTAGTTCCCATTCACGTCAGGTTTTTTTTTATAGTTACCACACCACGTGTCTCCCGTGTTTCCTACCATCTATGGTCCGAGTTCTATGACCCTAAACTAAGATCTCCCCATGGGAAGCAACTCGATTACCTTTATTTAATAAGTCTCGTTGTTGTATTTAGATGCATTGTGACAAAGAGCCCGAAGTGTGGGATTTTCATGGGGACATTCCCCTCATTCCATGACCAAGCTTCGTGAGCCCTCTATTTGGATCCTCATCCTCTTCCATATCCGAAGGGACCCCCTAATGGCCTGGTCCCATGCTGCATCGGCTCACCTACTGTCCTGGGCCAACACCCCTAAGGATCTCAGACGACATTTGCAACAGGTCCCATGTTGTGAACATGGTCAATGGTTGACCCTCATTTGTCTGTCCCCATTCTAGGTTAGAGTGATATAGATGCTACATTTCCGCCACAGTAAATAGCTATCCTCCATCATCACTCTTTCATCATTGTGGTCCAGATTTTGAGCTTCATGATTCACACATTTCCACGTCCTCTTGTTCAAGTGGAATTTCGACATACTCTGCTTTATATCTTCACACGTCTAGGTGTGCTACATAGACGTGTTAGAATCATTGGGCTGGTATTCACCGAGCGTCCCTTCACCCTAACATATCCATTCCTGTGTCGGGAAATTCCCCCATTACTTCTTGTTTCCCACATCGATCTTGACTCATGTGGGATTAGTAGTTTTGGTAGGATGTGCACCGGTGCAGCCAGGCTTCTCATCGTCCTGCATGACATTAAAATGTGCTTCCAGAACTACGTATGGCTTTATTCCCATCCTCATGGGATACGTAGAGACACCCTGGTATTTTGCCTAGGGTTCAGCCCCAGGAATCATAAATCCTATTCTTCCTCATTTCCAGCCCCCTGGCCTGACCCCTTGTGGGGAACCGTACAAATGTAACTCTAACTTGAACAAGTTCGGGATTCCCCAAGATGACATTGGTAAGTGATGTCTCCCTCGTTAGAGAGGTCTTGTATGAAAGAAGGAATGATCCATGATCAAACCGATGCGCCATCTAGTGTGCTTCCACCACGATGGCGTAATTTCAAGAATGTTGGATTCTGTTCGAACAAACCATCACTCCACCCTTCATGCTTTGCATGCCCTTTATTCGGACCCTCATCCTTTTTCATATCTAAAGGAACCCCCTAACATTATGGATGCTCGTCCTATGGCTCGCCTACTGTCCCGGGTCAACGTTCTGGAAGACAAATGGATGGCATTTCGAGTCAGGCCCCGTGTTTCGAACATGGTCAGCGGTCGGCCCTCATGATTCATCCCCATTTCAGGATAACGCAACAAGGATACTGTGTTTCTGCCATGTTCAATGGTTATCCTTCATTTTCACACCACCCCCATAGTGTTCTGGATTTTGGGTATCGTGATTCACACCTTCCACTTCCCTATGTTCGGACTAATCTTAACGCCCCTGGCGTTTCCCCGCTCGTGAACTAGAGCACACCATAAGAACGGTTCATCGATTGTTCTAAGGTCCTAATCCTCCGATCGGGCCTCTCCCATGTCTTTCTGGAAGATCCGAATTGGTTACCTGAACACCGGATTCCCGAAGCTTGGTCGACGCATTATGTTCAAATGGAATAACATGGTGATCACCCCTTGTTTCTCACAATGGGCTCGACCTGCGTGAGCTTAGGGACTGACCACTGGACATTTCATGAATATAACAGATGTGTATGAAGTGAACCTCGATAATGAAACTCATGTATGTTATGGAATCAAATAAATCAAAACATGAAAGTATGTTTGATATTTTGTAATCCTTACAGAACTCAGGGGTCTATCTCTCCCATGGACAGGTTGACCCCGTCAAAAGAGAGTTGCAATTCCACCACCCTATGACTTGTGGCATCCAAGAGTTTCTTTCTACGGCTCAACTCCTGCTTCTCCTCAGTAGTGATGGGGCGTAATTCATCATCCTCAGTTTGGGACCGCTCTACGTCAGCTTGAATGATGGTCATTTCTTCATAAGCTTGCCTCATATGCACTTCAGCCTCTACCAGATGGGCCTTCAATCGCAAGATCAGCTCTGATTGTGCATTAAGAGAGTTTGAGTGCTCATCCACCCAAATCTGTATCCGTTGGATCTCATTTTCAGCCTCCCGGAGCTTCTTTATTTTCATTGCCTTCCTCCGCTGCCAGCCCACGCTAAGGCCGCAATCATACTCCCAGATATTCTCCTCCATAAGGTCTCGGATGAGCAGGTGAGGGCACTGAGCATCCACTCCCCCAGCACACAGTTCGCGTAGCTGTGAGCAAAGTTTTTCCATCTCATCCATCCATAATGCCTGGGGGGGTCTTTTCGTTAAAGCACACGATTAGCTTCCATGATCGGCGACGGACTATCTCGATGTCCTCTTCATTAGAGGTCGTCTCGTCCCAGTCTATGCGGTTGGGAGGCTTGTATGTGGGGTATGCCCTCAGGAAATCCTCAGTGGGATCTACATCTAACGTTGGATTAGGCACGACATCTAGCGTTGAATCAGTCGTGGCGGGACTTGGGTTGACCGGTTGATCCTCATCGTCGGACCCCACCTCAATAACCTCGGGCACAACCCCGCTGGCAGTCCTGCCAATGATATGGAGCGCTGCAGCTCAGGTGGGCTAGGTATCTATCTCCACGATTACTGGAATTCCCCTAGGAGGGGCTCCGCCAGAAATCCTAACCAACCTCGCCGAAACGTCCCATGACAATCGAAGAACTACACATAACAGAGAAGGGCATGGACGTTATTTGGCATGATCAACGTGTGGTAGTAATGAGCTCAGTAGAGAGGACTTACGGATATTGAACTCCTGGTTCCGCTCCTGAGTTGATGTTAATGGGACCCCAAAGAGTGGCCCTTCATATATTGTCAGGAGGTCCATAGATTCTGGGGGAGCCACCTCGGGTGTCCTAGCCCCGCCAGACATAGAACTGGATGCGGCCACAGGTGCGGGTTCTGAGGGTCCTGCATCAACACCCACCGATGGGAGAGAACGAGGTTTGTGCCCAAGGTCCTCCTGCATGGTTCAAATGTTGGTAAGAAGTCCATAATGACCTGAGATAAGACCCTGAGGAAAGAAACTTGGAATGTTACCTCAAGAGCCTCTGTGAAATCATCAAGACCTAAGTCTTGATCGCTGACTTCACCTTCCTCCAACGGGCTCCCTCCACCAGCCTCATCCCCCTGAGAGGATTCATATGATTCTTCCGGTAGGGGGAAGCGCTCTCTCATCTCAGCGGCCGACAGCTGTGGGGGAACCATCTGATCCAGAAGTACCCTCATCTGATCTGTCATTGGACGCAGGCCACCCCTAGAATGCACGAAGTCCTCCAGCTTAGCCAGATATTGCTCCACCTCCACCGAGGATACTACAAAGTCAGGTTGAACAAGGCATATGCTCAGTAAATCCATCCCGAGATGGTTCGGGTGTTGCCACATCCCGGGCGGGCCGAGGAATTTCTGGTTGACATCCCAAATGTCCCAGACCTCTGGGAAAACAGTATTCTCTGGCATGTCGATATGGCGCAGCCATTTCCCTGGGGCCTGAGTAGATATCATGAAAAATCCCCTCGGTGGCTGCCCCTCCGGATGGCTTTTCTCTCCTGGGACCATCGGATCTGCTGCCACTGTTGGATCTGCCGCCGCTGCCCCACCCTCAGCTGGTGCAGGTATCGCCGCCACGGCATCCCTGCCACTACGAGAGGCCCTTGCCAGCTTCCGACCTTGACCTCAAGATAGGGAAGGCCCACCATCACCATCTCGAATAGCTGGCTGCTTTAGCATTTCCCCCGGATAGGCTGCGTCCCAGCTTATAGCGTACTCCTTCACCAGTTCGAAGGTGGCAATAGGAAAAGGCAATGTATTCTGCATTTTCCTTTCTTCCTGTGTGAACATGAGCCACAATTGCCTCATCACACATGGGTGCTCCTCGTGGTGAACCTCCAAGTAGACCCACGGAGTTAGTCGCTGCATGCACCGGAAGTGACTTGCAAACCGGTGTGGGGTGTATGGCTCGCAGAGAGGCTCGCGGTCCACCCTTGACACCAAGACTCCACCTCAAAAGGCCAACAGATAGGCTTGGTGCTCTTCCGTCCCCCGACCATCATCGGTGAATACCCCCGTCGGCAAAGGAAACAGGTGAAAATTAAACTCGTCCACCTTCCATACCCGGTTTAGCACCAACGGTACGGTCAATTTGGCTGGAAAGCTCCCAGCAGCATTCAGGATGGATGGGTGAAAGTTTGACCTCGGGGGTGAGATGGGGTTCAGATACTAATAAATCCCCCTGATGTGCTCTGCGATCCATCCATACAAAAGATGGAAGGGACCGCATATCCTCTGTGGCCTCTTCCCCTCGCTAACATTCCATAGCATCTTGTACAATTTGGTGAGCATCGGAATCCCCAGATTGACCCGCCCTCCTATGGCCAGCATGGATGCCATGATAAATGTGCTAGGCTACACCCCCATGTTGGTATCCCTCACTGGTAGGATCCAACCACAGATAAGCGTTGCGATAAACGCCGCCAGTCTGACTATCGGTTGTTGTTCTGTATTGACACTGAAACCCCAGGTCTTCCTCTGGCTATCCTCTAAGATCTGCCAATACGAGTGCTTCTTACCCCGTTGATCCCCCTTCGGGCAAGTCCAAGGCCTCGCGGGAAATTTTCGATCCACAGGGAAGTTTAGGAACTGCTTGAACCACTGCCTAAAGTGGACGTCTCTCACTGCTTCTTTGTCTTCCCCGATCACCATCCCCATCAGTGTCATCGCCAGTCGCGAAATCTGCTCTGGATCCTCCCACGCACTCATTATGGGGAGGAACTCATCGTACATAGCCTCCAATATCGGGACCCCTAAAATTTGATGGACATCCCACAGACTGATGTCAACCTTCCCATGGTGCAGGTGAAATGTTTTGGTCCTAGGCGACCATCTGCTCAACAGCTCTGGCATCAGCTGTTTCGGTTGATATATATGGAATTGAGAGGCCCAGGATACCTCATACAAACCCACTCTCCTCAACTCAGCTCCAAAGTCCTCACACGAGGCACCTACCTAATAGGGCCATGCCCAATCGTCTGTGAAGTTACTGCCCTGGCGCAGGTCCCACTCCTCGGACCACCCCTTCTTCGGATCCCTCAAGGCTGCCTTCAGTATTGTATGGTATAGAGGAGGAGACGTCTTCGGCTGCAATTCCTGCCCATCAATGTTATTCAGGTGGTTGTACAGGTAGTTAGCAATGATGGGTGTGAAGTCCTCCTGCGCATGACCATCAGGCGCCCTGAACCATTGGTGTTTGCACGGCGTGCTCCTGAACCAACAAGCTGGTTCATCCCTACTTGCCTCAGGAATGAAGATGTCATCACTCAACCCAAATCCATACAAGGGCAGCCTCCAGCACAACGGATAGTTCTTCTAGATCTGTGATAGCAGCTCCATCAATGAATTATGGTCAGAGTGGATACGGACTAACTCTCCTAGACCCAGACAATTTTCCATCTCATCCCTCTGGGCGGCGTCTGCAAGCACCCCCTGGGAAGCTTCTTGATGGGGAATTTGGTTTTAAGACTCAGACAATTTTCAGGTCGGGCCGCGAAGCCTGTTCACGGAGCTCTTTCGAAAAGCCGATTCATGGAGCCTTGCCTCAGCCTACAAGTGCATGATCGCATAGTGCTGTCGTGGAGTCAAAGACTCGCGGTGCACCATGAAGCCCGATTCGCGAAGAGCAGTCGTGGAGTATGCGGATCTTTGCGAATCGAGAGCCCAAAAGGAAAAATTCGTGGAGAAGGGAAAGGAAAAAAGAGAGGTCATCCCCCCTATTTATAGGCGGTGTCCTTAGGAGCTTCGTGGTGCATCTGGATCATGCCAAGCTTCGCGGAGTGCTCGGCCTGTGTGTCGGTTGTCCCCCTCGTGAGCCTTCTTTGTGGTCCATCTTCGTGATCCATCTCTGCGGACAGTCGAAGATTTTGGTGATTGACCCTCGGACTTCAATCCTTGATTTCTTTGCAGCTCCAAGTCTGAGGTGGGGCATTTTTTGGCACCAAAATGAGGGAAGAAAAAGAAAAAGAGATGAGGCCCCACACACTACCTCGTAAAGCCCATCCGCAAATCCCCCAGGGGCCCCGCGAGCCCGCGCGAAGCAAGGAGGTGGACCCCTCCGTGAACACCTTTGACATTCACGAGCCCGCCATGAAGCAAGGAGGCAGACCCCTCCGCAAACTCCTTTGATGTTTGCGAGCCCACCGCAAAGCAAGGATTCAAACCCCTCCATGAATTCCTTTGACGTTTCTGAGCCCGCCGTGAAGTAAGGAGGCGGACCCCTCCACAAACGCCTTTAACGTTCGTGACCCGCCACGAAGCAACCACCAACCTCTTCATGCTTCATAAGCTCTGATTTTCAGCGCCTCTTACCTATAAATACTAGGATCCCCTCGATCCCAACAAACGGACAATCTGACCTTTCAACTTCCTAGCTCCCAAATCACGAAGCACCCTTTGCTCTGCGAATCATGAGCTATGCAAGGTACTTTTTCTCTAAGAAGTGCCTCCCCCTTGCCTCATTTTAATCCCCTCTTCTGAGAGGGATTCCTTTTGTGAAGCCCAAGGGCCTTCATGGAGGAAGGGGATCCCCAAGCGGACTCGGGTCATCGCGGGGCGTTTATGCTTCACGAAACACCCCACCTGTACACGTGATCCACATGCCAAGGCAGGGTCACTGTACTTTACGAAGCACATTACTTCACAACACTTTCCTTCGTGAGGCGCCTGTGCTCCATAAGGAAGTGCTCCACGAATGCCTTTCCACTTCGTTAAGAACCCCCCATATACACCTCTGACTTATTCTAAGGCTGAGGTAGCCCACTTCACCAAGCACACCCCTTCACAAATGCTTTCTACCATGCGGAGTGGTAGAGATTCACAAGGACCCTTCCTTTGAACCTCTTTGCTTTGAAATTACTCTTTCCATGCGACCCTCCAGGTCATCACGATGTGATTTTAAATTCCCCTGGATGATATTACCCGTAGCGTTGCTGCACCTAATGCTTCTTCGCATAGGCACGCTAACGGCTATTGCTTCTTCACATATCCACGCTAACGTGGACCCCTCGATGGTTCGCTCTGCGGCCTCCCTGCACCACGGCCTTGCTGATGCCTTCCCTCCCACAAGGAGCAGAGGGTACCAGTTATGTAATTCCTAGGGGTGCAGAACAAACCCACCTCGTCCAAGCTACGGGATGTTAAACTACCAAGAGCAATCGTCCTCACCACACGACGTTAAACTGTGACCTGGCCCCGTGCCTCGCACACAGGGTCCCCCGCCTTGGACATTCTCCACACCCACTCGTCTCCATGGGTATGGGATCACCCCTCATAGGGGATGATATCCTCCTTGTTAGAGTGGCGTTTGTTCACGGGGAAGGGCATCCACCTTGGTGTAAGCCCCATAGCCTTTCTTCTAGGAGTCAGCACCCCTTCTCCTCCTCACTTCCTCAGTGCCAAGTCCAACGGAGGGCATGATAGAGAATGGGCCCATCCTCTCTTCCTGGATGACAAACCCCTCTCCCGCTGTGCTTTGTTGCACTCGGTCCTCCATCCTGGAGTAAGTCCCAATCTTCCTCTCCCTGGGCCGCTCTACACATAAGCCCCACTCCACTTTCCATGGACGCACATTTCACGACGTGATTGTCAGGTCTCTTCTGTCTCTTGTTTCTCACACCAAGCATGACTCATGTGGGCTTAGAGTAAGCATCGACCATGAAATCGCCCCCATCCCGCATGACGTTAAATTGTACACCCGAACTATGAGGACTTTGATCCATGTCAAGGCATGGTACGTAGGAAACCTCACGAGGTTCAAGCCCAATACCCATCGGACCCCTGGTCCATCTTCACGTCGGTTCACCGGCATCCACCCGAACTACGAGGACTTTGATCCATGTTAAGGCATGGTACGTAGGAAACCTCATGAGGTTCAATCCCAACACCCATCGGACCCCCGGTCCATCTTCACGTCGATTCAACGGAATCCAACACGAACTACAGGGACTTTGATCCATGTCAAGGCATGGTACGTAGGAAGCCTCCACGAGGTTCAAGCTGACCACCCGATTGTTCCGACCATCGGTTCACCAACACCTTGGGAAGAATAGATTGTAATCCCCACACCATCTGAACTACGTGGAATTTGATCCACGTCAAGGCATGGTACATAGGAATCCTCTACGAGATTCAATCCCACCACCTGGTCATTCCGACATCCTTCACGTCGGTTCACCAGTCCCCTTTTTTGAACTACGTGGTCTTTGATCCTTGCCAAGGCTGGGCACGTAGGAAGCCTCCACGAGGTTCAATCCCGATAACCATTGGCCCCAACTGTCTCTGTGTTGGTGTGCCAAGCCCCTTTATTAACTATGTGGTCTTTGATCTATGTCAAGGCATGGTACGTAGGAAGCCTCCCTGATTTTCAAGCCCACCATCCATATGGACCCCAGGTTCTTATTCACGTCGGTTCACCGGCACCTATTCTGAACTACGTGGAATTTGATCCATGTCAAGGCATGGTACGTAGGAAGCCTACCTGAGGTTCAATACCATTACCACCCATCGGTCATACCATCCCCCCTTCACGTCAGTTCTCCCCCATCCCACATGATGTTAAACTGTATTCACCACTTGAACTACATGGTCTTTGATCCATGTCAAGGAATAGTACATAGGAAGCCTCCCTGAGGTTCAATCCCACCACTTGGTCATTCCAACCTCCTTCACGTCAGTTCAACCCCATCCATTGGTAAGCCGTTGCAACCTAATTCAGTGGTAAGTCTTTGTCAACCTCATTCGATGGTAAGTCGTCGCCAGATGAACTACACGGACTTTGATTCCCTGCCACAGGGATACGTAGGAGGTCTCTTCGAGGCTCAAGCCCAAAACCATCGTCCATCCTGATTCTTACCCGGTCCGCCACATCCCGATGAAATCATTCCACCTCATTCCCCTCCACAGCATTCGGGAAGCCGCCCACCTTCTAGCCCCAATATTGGTGTTCCCTATAGGGGGTTCCTCCATCTGATCCACTCCTTTCAGTGTTCCAATCAGTCTGATCCATCCCCGGTGGACGTTAAACTCGCGGCATACCCTGTGTTAAACATGATAAGCTGAGGAAAACCTCAGAGACATGCCTATGGAATAGGATTCCCCTCATTCAACGTGTGGTGCCTCGGGCTTCTACACCCTCGAGAAGCCCTATAATAAGGGGAATAAAATCAGACGCACTAGTGCTCCAATGCCCAGACACGCCAACGATGCCTCAACGTGACTACTCCCCCAACTGAAGGTTGCTTCCCTGACCGGACCGTTTGGAATGTCCAGACAGAAGCAGTGTAATTAACCATCATTCATGAAAACATGGCACTGGGAAGAGTTTCATGGACTACGTATTAATCTATAAGGGAGACCCGGACTATGTGATGAATTTCGAGGAGGAATCCACAGAAGGAAGAACCGACATCACATCATCCTGTTTCGATCAAGGATAAAATGTCCCCGAACAGGTAGCGAATGCCGCCCACCTTTGGAAAGCGGGAATGCGGGGCAATAGAACAGCGCCGACGTCCTGTGAACGTGACTGACGCGTGCACCCCGGTGAAAGTGTCAGAAACAATAACCAAAGAATCTCTAATTAGTATGCAATAGGGTACAATCAATAGAGAACTTTGAATACATACAGATGTCTCCATTGATAAATAAACTTTAATAAATATAGATGAATCTAAAGTTCATACATGCTAATGATTGATTGTTAATTAAAGGGATACCTAGGTCATACTTGGGAATTAATAAAGGATTCACGAATATTTATTAAATATATAAGAGAGTCTTGGAGTATGCAATAATTCCCCCAAAAGGGTGTGATGAGCCCAAACTCCCATCCTCTCAACCAATTTGAGTCCCTAATCCTTATTGGGATATCGTTCAAAAATCTATTGCCTTTGGAAAGAAGGTTCATAAAATATCTCGAATAAGGGAATCATTGGGTGTTTTCAGCTCCACGAACAAAACCCATTATAAGCTGTTTAAAAATAATGAATTCAATGTGAATGATTATGCAACCATTCAAACCCCCCCACAATTAAGTCACCAAGCATGAAAACAAATGATAAATGAAACATTTTCATCAAAACCAAAAATGGTGAACCCAACGTGAATCCTTAACCAAGATAATGGTGTCACCTACCTGTCAGGCCCCTTTCACTCTCAAAATGAAAGAATTCCAAACAAGGAAATCAATTATGCATGTGCTCATTTATTGAGATGATAATTTTAAAGGTATTTCTTATTTATATTTTTCACCTATATTTCAGGAACCTTTGATAAGAACTCCCTACAATCTGAATTGTGTCATACCATTTCTTGCAGATGTGAACATTATCTACTATATAATCTGGGTCCTCAACTAAGAAAAGGACACTTTTTCCCACCCAGAATCTTCTACACTAGGTATCAAATGTTCTAGTCTAGAAGTACCACCAAAATGGTATCATCCTAACCCTGGAGGATACTCAACAGGCCCTCTCACTCATGAATCCCCACCAGTCATCCACTCAGTGATGGTCGGTGGTCTATAAGTAGGTGGAACTAATTTTTATCTCTAATCATTTTGAGAGATTATCCCTCGAACGCACCAATAAACTCCTCCCTTATCTTAGGGAGGCAAATTAAGAGGCCACAAGTTGCCTCACCCAGAATAAATAGGGGTACTTTCAAATGAATCCTGCAAATAGACGTTTCCACTAAATCCATGTGGTAGTGAAACCTTAGTATGATGAGGGTTCCATCCTTATAAGTCCATCCCATGTCATTCAGACCTAGGAACACAAGGCCGGCCACTAAGGGAGAAAACTAGTCATTGGGAAGTAGAATCATGATTATTTTACTTATAAATAACACTAGTAAAATTTTATAGAAAATCATGAGTAGGAAAAAACACCACCCCGCATCAACCAAGTCTACTAATAGGCTCTTCTAGTAGTGTCCAAAGAAGCCTGCCAGCCAAATTCATTAGCAAAACATGAGTAAGAAAAAACACTATCCCACATCAATCAATTCCACCAGTCAAATTCTATGGAAAACATTGGGAAAACTCACAAACCTACCCACATCCATCAAACTTTCTAGTATCCTCATTTAGTAGTGTTCAAAGAAGTTAGTCAACAAGTCCTAAAAAAAATAGGGGGCAACCTATACCTCTACCCCAATACCTGAGTACTGTTAATATCCACCGGTAGGAAATGTAGGAAATGAATAGGTACACACCCTTGATCCAGCTATATAATGGGAATATATCCCTATTCTAGAAGCTATAGTTACCAAGAACATCCTCAAAATTGTGAAAGGGAATATGTAAATTCCTTCCCACATACTACAAACATGTCATAATATAATAACAACAATGGTAGTTGTATAGGGGATGACACATAAATTTTTTCCCAAAATTGGGGTGAATTATCAACATGTCACTCCAAAGTAGACATATACCTCTTCTCCCATCCAGAAGGGTCATGTGCCAAATTCCCCCATGATATATAGACAATCGGATCAGGTTTATACCCCTATTCTTATTGAAGGTAATCGGCCTATTCTAATGGCCACTCCAAGGAAGGAAAAAAACCCTGCCAAAATTCCCAAAACCTACTAGTAAGTTCCAACAGTGACACAAGATCTAATAAAACAAGATTCTATATATGAAAATCACTTTCCCTAATAAGCAACTCCAGTTGTCTACAAGAAGGCATTCAAAAATAATCCTCACTAGATATGATTGTAAAATGAAGAGTTAATCCATGATCTCGCTCTACTTAATGCTGGAGATCTTGAAGCCCTTAGACATTGATTTGTGGCAGCTCAGGATCCTTCTATCCCATTAAAAAATTATAGGAATAGTAATAATAGTTCTAAAGGTCCTCCTCAGACACCTCACCATGAAGGATTTCTTTATGTTTAGAATATAATTTATCTTGAGAGCCCATCTTCTGATGAGAGAAACGGTATCCCTCCATGTGGCCATAAAATCAAATATAAAGAAGTTCCTACCCTTTCTATCATCCTCCCTAAAGGTACTCCCTAGGGTATACACTGTAGGAAATATCCTTGCAATCAGAAGTTGATCCATTATGGTAGTCCTCCCCATAACAGCATTTCAATTCATCAAGGAGGTCCTTCCCTTAGAGATTTAATGATGATAAATCCCTCCTACTATGAGGCACTTGGAAAAATGAGGCCATTAATTTATAATGCCTTTTCATTGAAAAATAAAATCCTTTAAAATCCAAAAGATAGCCCAAGGTGATGATCATTCTTTAAACCACCCTCATATCGCTTAATTTCCAATATGACAGAGGATGTCCCCACTGATATCATTGTTTACAATAAAGCAACAGGGAAGCATCCACTTTAGTCAGACCAAGTTGAGGAACCTATGAAAAAATAAGAAGAAGAAACATTGAACATGAGAAAACAGTTGGCTAAAGATGACATACCAGTCATGTTTTGGCATTCATCCACTCCTCAATTCATCATTCCTAAAGCATTTTCATAATATTGTGTGCATGACATTTGCCTCAATATGTGGAACACTCTTCATTATTTAAAATAAAAAATATTACCTTATGATGAATATCTAATCTAGGTCAAGGTAATAGAAGGGATACATCACCAAATTGACTTAGCAGCTCTCCTGCCTCTAAGACATCCATATTTTTGAAAGCGGCAAGGATCCCTACAGTGCACATGTCTCGACAGATTAAAAGAATTGTGTCAGCTGATCACATTCCCCATCCATAGTTCATATCAAAGGATGGGGTGAACATAGAGTGTTTCATTTCATTGTGCTCCCCAATTAGAAAATCCTTCCAAAGGTGACATCATGCAATGTCATAGCTTCAAGATGGATTTGAAAAACAGACTTTGTTCACTATAGACGCTACGCTCAGAAAAAACTATCCATGACCGACGCCCAAATACGTCAGTCCATAAGAGAGTAATCCATTAAAATACTTTTACTTCAGGAATTTGAAAATATTTACCATGTCCCCTAATTAAGGGAATTCAATCTCCAGATAGTGAAAATGTAACAAATGGATCAAACATATTCTGAAGCAGGTCATTCAAATGAAAACTGTATAATGCATCCAAACCATGTTCGAACACAGCTCTGTAAAATCAATAAGGAAACTATAGTAGAATCATCCATGGAAATCCCAGAGAAAACCTATCCCACAAGGTTGGGGGATTTTTTTTAAAAACATTTTAGGTCATCAAACCATGCTTGAAAGTTTTTGGGAATGGATCAAGAATAGCCTTAGCCCACAAGGATGGGGGATTTTTTCACCTCAATAACCTACACCTCAGTAGAAGTAATTCTTCTTCTGATTAGGGGGAATGCCACAGAATGAATCCTCTTATTTCATCCCATCTTGTGACCCAGTTTTCTCTATTAGAACATGCATGATAAAATTATCCATATATTCTCTTTGGATTACCATTCATCGAACGGTTCCAAGTGAACCAGCAGAGGAGAGGAAGAGGCCTCATGGTGGAAAAAAATCAATCTTGTAAAGAGACTAATGAAATTACTAAAATTCATTATTCCTCAATTAATGTCATTAACACAACCCCTATAGACCTTATATAATATGAGTCCAATACAGAGTAGTGGAAGGAGGAAGTCACGGTCTATAATATGTTCCACACCAAAATGATTGAAGGATGTGTGCACACTCATAACTGAAGGATCCCTCTGAATTTGGGTATTCTATAAACCACTCCATTACTACCTCATCATATAGCCTCTACCAAAGAAAAGGGTAAAGGTGATGTTGTGCCTCACCCAACTCTTGAAGAGGTTGAACCCCTCACACTTGAGAAAAGATTTTCTTAGTGAGAGGAAGAAATGAATTATTTGAGGATAATAAATGTGTAATTACTCCAAGAAAACATTTCTACCAAATATGTTCCATAAATAGAACATTAACTCGCACTCTAAATTGATGTACCACAACAAAGAGGTTTCACCCCAGCAACTGATATGGAACTAGAACATTTTCTCAATGCACAAGATCAACAACCAATATATTTGAACCTCGTGGCAGTGAAATATTAGAAGTTCCCTCCCTTGGGTGCACAACCAAGTCTTGGTCAGACACATCCTCATATACCATCCCCTACAATCTATCCACTGTGGGTACAACTAGAGTCTCTACAGATGGATTTACCTACTACTTCCACTGCTTCAGATCATGTTCAGCCATACATCCCCCAAGTGCTCCTTAATACTATTGAGTCACTGACAGTTCGGTTAGAATATATATAAGAACTTAATGCACCAGTTTATCTAAAAAATAGGCCTTACCCTAAATGGGTAGATCCAACCCCTCCCCTGCCAAATTTTGGGAACCCCACATTTCCAATTTTTAATGGTTCAGGAGATCCTAAGTATCATTTGAAACATTTCTTGTCCCGCTATGATCCCATAATGAGGAATCCTATATAAAAATAAGTAGTGAAACTCATATTATTTTTAAAAACTCTAAAAGTTCCATAATTCATATGGTACCCAGTTTTCCAGCTCATTCTATCACAGGATGGGAAGATCTCTGTCAACTGTTTCTCTTTAAATTTAGCTCAACACTTTACAAAACAACATTCCTCAGCCTCTATAACTACAAACAGTTAGAGAATGAGAGGGTCTCAGATTTCATTACTCAATGGAAATGGTTAACCTACTCCCTGAACCTACAACTTCCCTGACATGATTTTTTGTCTATCTATATAGAGAACCTCTATGATGAGTTTCATACACCACTAATCCCTATAAAATACACAAGAAGGTTTTGAGATCTCACTATAGTGGCTAAAAAAATATAATATTCCATATTATGCACCAAGGCCAAGTCCATAGTAATTCTAACAGCTCAAGGGAAGAGAACGTGGAAAGCAGAGGCTACTATTGTTACACTTAAGCTAGCCCTTGAGCAAGATCCAACTTCAAAACCCATGTTATATCACACGAACCTCCTCTTTAGAATCATCAAAAATTATAAAATCATCAGGATGAGCAAGGGGTTAGAGGAGAACCTAGTTTGAGGAAATGAAGAATAATTTTTATTCATTATGAGATGACCAAGTCTCTGGATACTTCAATGCACCTTTGTAAAATAATGTTCTCAAGTTTCCAAATACCAAGAGTCCTGAGCAGAATGGTATCAAAGATATCCCAAACTATTTCCCCTTCCACCAAACATTGGGGTAATCTACTCAAGAATTCTTTGTTTTCAAGTTCATTCTAAAAAAATGGTAGACTCTGGATAGGTAAAGTTGGGAAATCCACCCAAATAGGTAGCGTTTGTTTTTATCACTAATCCATAGGAAGATAGAGAATAACAGAAAGTTACTAACAAAGGTGCATGGAATTTCGGTGATTTATGGTCATAAATATGATAAAATGGTCTCATTATATCCTTTGAGAATAGTTGAAACATCCTACTATTCCTTAGACTACTTCTTCTATGACACATTCGACTCCATCGACACCACGATCCTCCAAAATCTAGTCTTCCAAGAAACAACATGGCCATAAAAGAGAGAAGAAAACACAAGAAGATGAACATGTACCAAGGATAAATTTGGATTTTACTCTATCAAAATTCATAACTTTAGTCCCAAAAGCACATATGTCACCCATCCAAATGGTACAATAAGATCCAATCTACCAGACAGAGTCCTCATCAGATGAGGAGTTGATATTCGGTTCCATTAATGTTATTCACTTAATGGATCCCTTATCGGATGATGAGTGTGGATATGAGACAAAATTATCTACATTTGATTTGGGAATCATGGGAAGATTACATTGGAGTTGAGGATACAAGAGAATATACAGTTGTAGTAGAAATCAATACTTTATCTACATCCCTACTCGGGTCGTCTACGTAGCCAAAACTCGTGAGAGAGCCCTTCAATGGGCCTAGTAGGAGCTGGAAAGATTCACCACATATTCCATAGATTTTTTGGACCTGATCATCCTATAATATTGACTAGATAAGACACCATATCCAAATAAGTATCAGCATGCAAGAAGGTATAGTTGACCTTTCCCACTAATGACAGGAGCACCTACAACTCCTGTTCCAAGGGCCGATCTGCCTACATCAAGTACTTCAATTCCTAAAGTGCCTACAAAAGATAATCCCCATGTTGGGAAGAAAATACATTTATATCATAAGTATGAAGTTTTAAAGAAACTTTACCCAGTTTTAGCCAAATTTTCAATCTTGGATGCTCTATGTCTATCAAAAGACCACCAGGAAGCACTCGTAGAGGCTTTTCTAAGCCCTCAAGAATTTGAAGTGGAATTTGTTGTTACTGAAGTGTATTGTGAAGAGATAGATCATTAATAATGTCATGGGATCATCTCTTTCATGGAACATGACATGTATTACATTATAAATGGACTCATCAGACCTCTGTATGTATCTGTTAGGATAAATGGCATTGATATCCAACAAGATTTTATTGACAATGGACCATAAGTCAACCTCGTTCTATTTCTAAGACTCCGCCAGTTAGGTTAGAGTGAGTCCCACTTATCCCCTTATGATCTAATCCTATAGGTTTATGAAAAGATCGATCAAAATCCTATCAGTAGAATCAATCTCAAGGACCATTTTTGGTACCTTGTGTACGACTCAGAATTTCTAGTTGTTTGGAAAGACACGGCATTCAAAATTATATTGGGGAGACCGTAGTTGCATCAGCATGTGGTAATACCTCATCATACTGCCAATGCCTCAAATATTACATTAATGGTCAAATTGGGAAATTTTATAGTGACAAATCCTTATTCAAATATTTCAAAACTCAATACATTAATGTAGGATTCTACTATAGGGAAGGGAAACAACCCATGATCGATGGTGTTTCTCGGGTTATGGTCTCCAATGGTCTAGAAATGACCCCGACCAATCCCTTCAGATACATTAGTGAATAATATGTGCTTCCTAGCCATAAAATAAAGGAATGGGTTCAAATTTAGGCACATATTCAGCAACTTACATGATATCAGTCATGAAAACTGATCCTGGAAGCACTAGATAAGTCGTTAACTCTCCAGATAGTGAAATAATCCTGGGTGGAAATTCTTTCATTCCATCCCCTAAGATTCAAAATATCTCTATCTCATTAGATGATACAATATATGATAGAGGGGATCCTTATATATCCCTTACTCCATCACCTTCGGAGCTTCAAAAGGACCCCACTTTATTAGCAGGTTCAGAGGGAGTTGCTTCATCTTCTGAATGTCAAAATATCGACTCCCCTCCTAAGTATGGAGAGATTTTTCCATTACCTAATTCCCCTCATAGTGAGGTAGAAGAGGAAGAGGAATAAGAGGAGTGCCTTGGGGATTCCCCTACAACATTTGAGGAAGGTTTTTTAGCCACCATTGATGAATTCAAGAAAATAAACCTGGGTATAAAAGAAGACTCACGACCCACTTTGATCATTGTGGCCATGTACTCCGAAGAACAAGAGGTATACACCTCATTCTTGAAGAAGTATTAGGACGTGTTCACCTGGAATTATACAAAGATTTTGGGCCTCAATACTAAGGTTGACACTCACCGCTTGGCCTTTCCAGAGAACCACTAAGGTTATAAACAAGCAGACAGAAGGACACACCCGACTCATGTCACCAAAATTGAGGTTGAAGTTGGTAATCTTATAAAATAAAATTTCATTAGGTAAGTCTTGTATATAACATGGATAGACAATATTGTCCTAATAAAGAAGAAAAATGGGCAAATCAAGATCTGAATCGACTTCATAGATCTCAACTGACACTGCCTGAAAGATGATTTCCCAGTCCCAAACATATAACTACTGATTGATGCAACATTTGGATATCAATACCCCTCCTTCATGGATGGATATTTGGGGTATAATAAAATATGAATGGCACAAGAATATGAATAATGCACCACCTTTAGGGACCCCCAAGTATTATTCTACTATCAGGTAATTCCCTTTGGCTTCAAGAATTTCGGCACCACATACCAATGTGTCATGCATCTCATTTTCAAACCCTTTCTAGGAAATTTTGTTGAATGCTACATTGATGACCTGGTGGTTAAGTATCTATAGTGTTTTGATCATCTGGATGATCTTAATGATATCTTCAACAAACTGTGATAGCATAGCATAAAGATGAAACCCTTGAAATGTGCTTTTGGGGTCACCTCAGGGAAATTTCTTGGCTTTGTTGTATTCCATAATGGCATTGAATTCAGCCCTGAGAAGAAAACTGATATCCTCGGTATGTCACTACATATAAACCTCAAAGAGTTTAGGGGTTTATTAGGACACATTGCTTGCATCCGATGATTTATATCCAACCTCACAAGAAAGTGTTTTCCCTTCATGAAGTTAATGAAGAAAGGGGTCATATATCAGTGGACCACTAACTTTCAAGAATAATTTGATAGCCTCAAGAATTATCTCTTGAGACACTAGAGTTAATTCCACCTATTGAGTGGAAACTGCTCATTTTGTATGTGACGGCCCTAGAGTGATCACTAAGTTCTTTCCTTGCAAAAAATAATGACACTGGGAATGAAAATAGTCTTTATTATATCATTTGAACCATGATTAAAATTGATACTCATTATTAGGATATTAAGAAGAGCTTCCTAGTTTTAATCTTCATGGTTTAAAAACTAGGGCACTACCTGCAACACCATGAGGTCCACTTATTCTCTCATAATAAACCGCTCAAATCCATCCTAATTCATCCTATGTTGAATGGATTTTTTTCATGATTATTATTTATCCTGTAGAATTTTATCATGTAGTTCATACCTTAAAAAGCGGTGAAATGTCAGTCTTTGAAAGATTTTATTATAGAATACCCATATATCGGAACAACATCATTAAATACTGAATTTCTAGATGAAGAGATATCTTCTGTTCAAGATATCCCCCATACATGGGAAATTTATTTTGATTGTGCATCTAGAAGACCAATAGAAAAGAGATTGGAATACCCTAATCTCAATAAATTCAAGTTGGGAATCATGCAGATCTCTCCAGCAAAGGAAGTCTTGTCTTACTCCTTCCAATTATAAAAAGGTTGTACAAATAATGTGTTAGAATATCATACCCTCATTACATATCTAGAACTAACACTTCAAAAACCATTGGTCCACCTAGAGGTGAAAGGTGATTCAGATTTGGTAATAAAATAGATCGACAGGGATTATGCTATCAGAAAAGAAGAACTAATCCCCTTACTTGACTATGTTTGTGGACTAATGGAAGAATTCCCATCAAATCCAACATTTACTCACATCCCATGATCATAGAATTCTCAGTTTGATGCATAATGAAACCATGATCCTAGAATATCCATATTAGGATGAAATAGTCACCATCATTGTGCACTGCTAAATGGACTCTCCTTTTGCTCATGCCACTATGGAAGAGTTCAATAAGGTCAATCCCATTCCCGAACCATATGGTCCCATGACTGGTTGGATGATACCCATTGTGGATTACCTTAATAATGGAGTTCCCTCATCAGTAAGAGATATAAATGAGAAAATATGATGATGAGTAACCAAATTTACTCTTTATGATGGCCTAAATTACCAAAAAGTCCTCTATAAATGAGGATTTAATGGAGTATATCTCAGATGCATTGTCATATAAGAGACCTTTACTATCATGATAGAAGTTCATACATGTGTTTGTGGTTCCCACCACTTAGGGTTCAGGCTCACCCATCAAATTTAAAGGCTTGAATATTTATAGACTTTAATAACATAGGATTTCATAGAATTCACCAAGAAATTTCATTCATGTAAAGTGCATCCCAACTTTATCTATTAACCCTCAAAGTTTCTATATATATCCAAATACACCTATCTATTTTCCACATGGGGAATGGATATTGTATGGTCCTATTCTCCAACAATGGCCAAACAGTTCAAATACATTATAACTGCTACCAACTTCTTCTTCAAATGGGTTGAGGCAATAACCCTCAAATAATTTGGGTCCAAAAGCATAATCAACTTTGTGAAAGCAAATATCATTACCATATTTGGTGTCCTTCATAAAATATTGATGAATAATGGAACCAATTTTTATTCTGTTGAGTTATAGAATTTTTATCATGAGTATAATATCAAATCCAACCACTCGTTCTGTTGTCATGAAGTGAAAAATGGATAGATAGAGGCCTTCAACAAGAACCAATCATAATTACTCCAAAATATGGTAGATAAAGATAAAAAATATTGTTCTGAAAATATATTTTAAGCCTTATTGGCCTACTGAACTACAAACCATAATGCCACATGAGAAACCCTATATTTACTTATTTACATAGTAGAGGTAGTTCTGCCCATTAAGGTCTAATTTTTCTCACTCCTCATTGCCATTTGTGATCAGCTATCCATTGATGAGCAATCCCAGAAATGTCCGGGTGAATTGGAATGAATCGATGAGAAAATATTACATACCTTGAAACACTTATAGATCCATAAAAATTAGATATCATGGGATTTTAACAAGAATTTATTCCTCTATTAATTCCTCCAAGAAGAACTGGTGTTGTTCCTAATTACTTTGATGATACTAGGGAAGAATCATCCAAAGATTGAGCCAAAGTGGGAGGGTCCTTATTTCATACACAAGGTCCACTCTAATGGATCTTATTCCCTATTCTTGATGGATGGAGAGATCATTATGGTCCTTGCCAATACAATATTTCTCAATAAATACTTAATATGATAAAAGATCATGAATCGTCTTAGAAGCATGATGTTAAACTGTATAGTAGGTCTTTGTCACATGAACATAAAACTTGTGACATTTTTTCTATGTCATAATATGATAAAGTTTGTGACACTAACATCCTTTATGTATAACATTAAATTGCATGGAATCATGGTCCTCTATGCATGACCTTAAAAGGCAGACCATATGGTCATAATCATACAACCCAAAACTACAAGTCATCATAGTCTAAGTTGTAAGACTTTAAACTACATAGCCTAACATCCTAAACACAAGATGTTAAACTATATGACAATATACTTATTGCACGACGTAAAACGTCATAAAATTTCAATTTGTTCTTAAGTAGATCATAATCTTTGGTGTTGGTATCCTACCACACCTTTATTAAAGAACCATATGTGGCTTGATTCCTGTCATCACAGGATATATAGTAATGCCTGGATCATCAATTTTGGGTTCTTCCATAGAAAAAATGCCCCCTCTTATGTACAGGTCAGAATAGTATAAGTATCCTTTCTAGAACTATGTGTGGTTTGATTCTCATTTCAATGATATACGTAGTAAAGCCTAAACCTCGTGTATTAGGTCTATCTATAGGGGTAAAAAAATTCCCCTCTTCTACAAACAAACAAATATCTATGGAGGATACCTTCACTCAGGTTCCCTCATATGAGAGCCCATCATGGAAATATGAAGATTCCTCTCCCACATATAAAAAACAAAAAACTATACGAGGGACTTCACAATATGTGGTTAGTACCGGTCCAAATGTTTCATTAATGCTTGGACATATTCCTTCCATGCAACAAACTCCTTGTCCTAGGAAATTTAAGATCACCACAAGCTTTCCTCATACATCAGTAATAGGAAGTTATATTCTCAAAGAAACCTTTGTTTCGCTATGCAGTAATACACCCCATTCATTTTTGAATAAGTCACCCACCAAAAGGTCCTATCAGCCCAAGGATTCAACTATTTGACTATGAATTAATACTGCCAACTTGGATTTGAATAAGTCTCCCACCAAAAGGGTCTATCAATTAGAGATACATTGGTCCTCAAGAGAGACCTTTTTTATCTTTATAAGCCTTATAAACACTATTCTTGGGAAATTTTTTTAACATTATTCTACATTCAATCCTTTTATTTTGTCCCATACCACTTAGCTTGATCCTAGAACCCCCAAAATTATGGTTTATGATTCCATTCCTCACATATGAAGTATGTCGAAGCATTATTGGTCCACTCAAACTTATGTCATTTATCTTTTCCATGACATATCATCCTTACCAAATGATGTTAAACTAAATGGTTGATGTCCTCAAAACATGGAACTAAACAGAAAACTTTTAAAGAACTATGTATGGATTGATTCTCTCTTTGAAGAGATATATAGCGATTCCTGGATCTCACATCCTAGTCCAGCCACCAAAAAAATCAAAATGTCCTTACAATTCATTTTTATCACCTTATAAGTGGTGGAAGAAACCTTTTCCACTTCTTGTTTCCCACATTGAGCATGGATCATGTGAGCTTATGAGTTTTGATAAAGGATTCCCTGCATAATCAAGGCATATCAATTCACATCAGGGTTACTATGGTCCTAGTTGCAATACCTTGAAAGGCACACCAGATTTATTTACCATATAACATTAAACTACACATTTGATGAAAATTCAAGAACTTTATGTGGATTGATTCTTGTTCTAAAGAGATATATAGTGATGCTCAGATCCTATACCCTAGTCCAGCCACAATATTTTCTTTTCACATCAGGAAACCATGCCCTTTCCACCTGACTTTAAACTGCATGGTTCCTTAAGAACTATGTATGGATTCATTCTCATTCCCATGAGATATGTAGTGGTCCCTGGATCCTACATTCTAGTCCAACTACAATATGATAAATTCCCTCACTCTCTTATATATGAGTCAGATTTACATAAGAGGATTAAATATGGGTTCTCACCCCATTCTTGAGCTCATATTAAAAAAATCCCCTTCTCCACATAAGAATTAAATCAATATGGGGAATCTTTTCTAGAATTATGTGTGGATTGATTCTTACTCCTACATGATACATAGTGGTGCTCGGGTCTTATACCTTGGTCCATCCATAATATTCCTTTTTCAAGTCAAGTCACATTCATCCTTACCACATGATGTCAAACTTCATGGCTGATGTCCTCACTGAATGGCACTAAACTGTATGGTTTCCTAGAACTATGTACAGCTTGATTCTCACTCTGACGAGATACGTAGCAACGCCCAGGTACTATACCCTGGTACATCCATAATATAAAAAGGAAATACTATTTTCCTACATATGGGTCATACCTATGTAGGAAAATAATTTCTCTCCATTCTTGATAATTTTGATATGAAATGCTCCTCCCATATTTAGGTACTTTCCTCCCACAAACCAAACTCTATGAATATGACAACCCAAATCTCCATAAGCTTTCCCCAGCCACTGATAGTGGAATATTAGATTCCTAAGTATTATTTTTTCTAACTATGTGGTAATATTCCCTAGTTGGATTTGCGTTGGTCACCCACAAAAAGGGCCTATCAGCCAATGGATTCCACTATTTGACTATGCAGTGATATTCCCTAGTTGCCTTTGCATAAGTCGACCACCAAAAGGGCCTATTAACCAGAGGTATATTCATCCTTATGAGAGACCTCTTCAATCTCTATAAGTCCCAATGAAGTTTTCATCCCATTTCACTCTTCAAATCCACAAAACCCTAGATTATATCTTACAACCCTCCCCCATTCATACCTAAAAATGATGGAATATTCTTGGTTAGATTAGCATGAAAGGGGGAAATCACTAATCTTTTGGTCAAAGTTAAATGACCTTAAACCATAGCCCCAACATACTTTTCATAAAATGTTAAACTGCACATTCCATGTCTTGGTTATATGACGTTAAACTATATGATTCTTCAACCTTTTTCAAGGTGGGTCCTTCCCCCCTAATTCCAGTCATCTAATATAATTTACTCTCCTTTACACAATCCAAATTCATGTACGAGAAGTATCCCATTCATGGACATTTTCAATATAGATTATGTCTTAATTATTCAATACCTTCTCTTGGTAAAATTCCCTTCATGGTCTTGAGAAATATGAATCTTCACAAACTACTTGGAAATCAGTAATGGAATGTTAGATTCATAAAGAAACCTTTGTCTGACTATGTAGTAATACACCCCAGTTGGATTTTCATAAGTCACCCACAAAAAAAAGGTTCAATAAACTAGAGGTATATTCATCCTTAAGAGAGACCTCTTCTATCTCTGTAATCCTCGATGACAACATCATTCTAGAAACTACTTTTCAAATATGGTATGCATACTTTCCTTATATGTTTGTCTCACATCATGTTTTAGATTCAAGAATCAAAAAATCATGACTCAAAATTCACATTCATGTATCTATAGAATGTCGGAACACTCTAGTCCTGAAATAATTGTTTGAGTCATCGTTCCAAAGCTCATTTTAAAATTTGTTCGACCTAAAACACCAATCACATTAGTCCAACTTGTAAGACTCTAATCTACCCAAAAAAGAGACATTACTCATAGGGTTGAAAACCCACAAAATGGAACCCTTTTTAAAAGTTCATCCATATATATCTAAACCTATAATTCACATGGCTTGGTAAGAAATAGATAAATAAAAGATAAAAGGTCAAAAAAATAGGCTAAAAACCCACAAAGGGTGGCCTAAGAAAAATCCAAGTCTCACCCACTAAGTCATTTTTATCATGACTTAGTGAAAAATTAGGGTGTTGAAACAAAAGACAAAAATTTCATAGGTTCTATCATATGGAACTAGAAACTGTCAAAGTACATTCTCTAAACTCCATGGATTAGAAAAAAATTAGATAATCCTATCATAATTGAGATAGATACAAATCCCACCAAGTGATGTTAGAATGCATAAAAGTGCCTTATAGTTTTCTTAGAACTAGATTCTTTTCATTCTAAACAAATCTAATTCTAAGGGGGGCTTTTAATGACACCAAAAAATGTATTCCATTCAATTTTTCATAGAATTCATGATTTTATCCTCACTTAGACACCAAATTTCAAGTTTGACTAGAAATGCCTCATTCTACATAAAGAAGAATCATATTGGATTTCCATGCGCCACATGAATTGTCACACACCAGGGGATGGATATTCCTCAGAAAGATTTCCTAATCTAATGTAATGGTGGTGAGAAACTTCTTCTAAGAGTATGACATGGATCTAGAATGAGAGGTGGGGTTTTATGTGTCACAACCCAAAGTATCCTCAGCCTGACCAGAAAATATCATAGTGTGACTCTCCATTTTTCATGGGGGGCAGTGATAGTATCAAAGGGATAGGCCTGACGGGTTAGACCATAACACAGTAATGATCCTAAGTAGGGCTATGGGGGCACATACCCCATGATATATATGGATCATTGGGTTCACCCAAGTGGTTCAACTAGGTGGTCCTATGTGCACATAGCATGTGAAACAAAAGGCTCACGTAGGCCATTTCTGTGAAAAAAAAGTATTAAACCCCCCCCCTACATGAGGTACTTGTGGGAGACACCTGCGTGAGTTACCTACATAGGACACCTATTCAAGTTACCCATGCGATCGACCACCATTAACCAAGGTCCCATGTTTTCATATAAATAGGACCATGGGACTCATCATTTGAGGGTATGGAAAAACGAAAGAAGCTTCAGAGCTCTGATCCTATAGCCCCATCACCCAGGACCTCAAAAATATTTCATGTAGCCCTCCAAAACCCAAGAGAAGAGAAAATTAATGGGAATAGTGGGATAAAAGTCCCTCTAGGGTCTGAAACACAAGACTAATGTGTGAGGACCCCCTCCCCCATAGTTGACAAGCACTAGCACGAAGGTCCCTCCTCAATTCGGGGACCTACATGAGACCCTTCTAGGGAAACCTGAGGAAACACTTGGTGCCTAGGAAAAGGCCTCACCCAAGTGTTTTTTACCAGGTTTTCCATCACCCAAGGCACTCCAGCTCATGTAGGCCTACCTTTCACAAAGAACTTCTAGTTCCTCCTAGGTCTACCCTGCATGAAGCACCTTCTTCTCACCAAGCCTTGACCTACACAAGACAACCTCTAAGACATATTTCAAGACATTAATTACCATGATCTATTTCCTTTGAATCCCACATTTGAGGGGGTCCAAATTAAAACCTCCACTAAATCCTCATGACTTTCACAACCATGTTGATAGGCACTCCAGCATGTCTCCCATTCAATTATGCATCCATTCGGTCAGAGGTGTCCCACACTTGTCCTACCTGGTAGATAGGGTCCTTGGGGTGAATTAATTTATGCATCCCATCAGTCCCAAGGAAACCACCCTTAGGGGAAGTTTCAGGGACACCCCAGTCTTAGATACAAGGTCTAGGACCATGTCCTTCCCTATATATCTCTAATACCATGGACCCCCGGTTCTAGGTAGGGAGGTAGAGGATCGTACTTTCTTTTCTATTTGAGGGTTAGTGGTTTATCCTCCTCTCTTATTTGGAACCAAGAGCAGGGGATCCCTATTGGATTAATACCCTATCCTTTTCTTATGGGATGTAGTTAGGTAGGTAGTAGGATGTGACTATAATGGTTACCAAAATGGGAGAAGAGATAATCGCATCAATGCCCTTTATTCTTCTCACGTAGCCCTAACCTCTTCCACCAACGGAAGAAGGATCATGCGATTTTCCAGATCTTCTAATTCCTATTGTTTCTCACATTTAAGAATGACTCATATGGTCTTAGAGGTTAGATATGATCATGAAATCTACATAGTCTTATGCATGTATCAGAAGATAATCTTTTTTGGATCTTCCTCTTACCTTCCTAGAGGGCCTCCATAGGTGTGGGTCCTCAAAGCCATGTATCCAACCACTAAGGTATCCTTCTATTCGGTATAAACCCTGACATAATCCCTTCAAATAACCACATTACCTATGAGATAAACCTTCATAGTAACTCCATAGGTGTGGGTCCTCAAACCTTTTCGAACTATGTGGGATTTGATTTCTGTCTAAATGGGATATGTAGGAAGCCTCCTTGAGGTCAAAACTCAACACCCCAAATCAACTCTAATTCTCTGTAGGACACATTCCCAGTATGTTTATATCTTTCCTGGTGTCCCACATCCATTCTAGGTTATTTGGCATGCTTCAGCATTAGTCCCACACCAAACTTTGACTGGGCACCTTTCACCTAGATTTCCTTACCACGCGATGTTAAACTACCTGATTTGGTACTCATCACATGACCCTAAAAGGTATGATATGTCCCATTAAGTGGAACCAAACTATATGGGTTCTAATTTCTTTGAGGATTTTTAGGAAACCCATATTATGGGTCTGATCCTGACATCAAAACAACTTCTGTCTCCCTGGATGATGATAAACTCCATAACTCCCCACAACATGGCTTAAAACCATAATCTTAATAATAAACGACCAAAGAATCTATAGTCTCTATGAAATAGGGTAATGTCAATAGAGAACCTAATATACATACAAATGTATCCATTGATGAATAACCTCATATACATGTAGATGATTCTAAAGTTCATACATGCTCATAATTGATTTTTAATTCAAAGACAACCCGTGTCATACTTGAGAATTAATGAAGGATTCACGTGTATATCTTAAATCTCTAAGAGAGTCCTAGAGTAAGAAATAATTCCCCTAAAAGGGGTGTGATGAGCTCGACCTCACATCCTCTTGACCAATGTGAGTCCCTAATTGTTTTTAGGCCATCTCTCAACAATCACCTACCTTTGGAAAGAAAGTTCATAAAACATCCGAATAAGGGAACCATTGGGTGTTTCTGGCTCCACAAACAAAACCCATTGGAAGCCATTTGAAAATGATGAATCTGATATGAATGATTGTAAAACCATTCAAACCCCCCAAAATCAATCCATCGAGCATGAAACTAAATGCAAAAACACATTTTCATTAGAAATAATATGAAAACAAAAAAATTGATTAATCAGATTAATACCTAAAACAAACATTTTTAAAATCATATTCAATGAGTAATACATTTAATCAATACATTACCCAATTTATAATAATTATCCATTAATAACACACTTTTTATTAAAAGATCAATAATTACCCAGAAAAATATTCCAAATGTGTTCAAAATGGGCCACATCAGAGTACATACCACACTAAAAGGTCATAATAGTTCTCTGTTATGATGAGAACCTTGAAATTATATGATAGTATTCATAAAATATATGTTTATGAATGAATGATATCATCTTATAGGACATAAATTCGACAGACTATCAGGGGTATGGGGCTCATAATGCATTTAGACTTCTTATCAGGAAGTTCATCCTTGGTAATCTCAAGTATGGAGATTATGAGAAAATGACCCTCCAGTCAGAAATACACATTTAAATGTGTCATTCGATGTTATTATTTATATACATGTGTAATTATCCTTATAATTTAAGACTATTATTAATTAATATCATGAGTGGAGTTATTTTTTGTATTTTCGTAAACCATGACAACATATATTCATGGCGAAGTTCAGTGTGTTGGGTGTGTCATGGATGATATTGTATTAATGAATAATATGAAGAAGGGTTTGTTCCTTCTATTCTTTAATAGAAGTTGATACCTTAGGCCCTTTGATGAGAATTGAACTATCTAATTAAGTCCATGAACATGAAGATTTTATTGAAAATTTAATTTCTATAAAGTCAAAGAAAAAGACATTGAGCATATAGGTTGATGAAACTAGTATGAAACATGCTTGATTAGAGATGTCGAGGCAAAGAGATTATATTACACAGTGTGTGTTTGTAAGTGGTTATTATCATTGTTGAATTTAACATATTTCTCTATGGGTGAACGGCATGTTTCTAGACACTAACCTTGGACTTTAGGTGAAACAACCTAATGCCATTGAGAAAGGGGCCTAGAGGGTCATACACTGAGTGTATCCAAAATATCAGGTAAATTCTATATGAATTTAACATGTTGAATAAATATTATTCTCACACGTAGTTTGAAAATTATTCATGTTGAGTTGATCATACAGATTCAATCACTAGTTATTTGATAAAATATTATGTTATTTGAAAATTAAATAAATAATTATTTTCCAAGAAATTATTTATTTAATTATGTAAATATAATATCTATTTATTCGGGTTTATTCATAAGGTAAAAAATATTTAATTATTTAATTACATGAATATCTAATAAGTATTTATTCATTATTTTAGTGGATAAAATATTTATTTATTTATTGATTAATAATACAGTGGTATTTATTTATTTAAATAAATAATCATTATTCAAAGTCTGATAAATATTGAGTAGTATTGGCAGGCCAAGTTTAATGGTTCAGTGCGAAATGAAATATTGAATATTATTTGAATAAATATTAATCTATTTATTCAAGAAAAATAATATTTATAAATCTTTGAGTTTATCATATGTGAAGAATATAATATTATTATTATTATTATTTAGACAAGGTATTTTTTGATGATTAGGAGAATAATAAGGACATGTGTGCATTTATTTATTCTCTAGACCTAGGTTTATAAATACTTGGTTATGTCATAATAAAATTCTAGAGAATCATTTCTATCTCTGAAGGGATATTCTTCTAAAATTATATAAAGAATAGATAGTGATCCTACTCCACCACTTTCTTAAGCCCAGAGAGAACCAAATCAATTACTTCTCACCTCAAAGGATTCTACTACAATCAACTACGAATGACGAAAGTGTTATAATCTTCTGCGCTAACACCTGAAGATTTCTACGGTGACATTCAGAGGTTTTTGGATCATGTGTGGATCATTTATATAGATATTATACCCTTTAATCCTCTCATTATAATGATAGTATAACAAAAAAATCCAACTTATTCATAAACCAATAGTAAAAAATGCCTTTGATGTCAGTTTTTTTGGGTTTTAAAGTCTATTTTTGAGGTGATGTCTTTGCGAATGATGTTGTAAGTATATTTTTAACATATGTTATTCAAATTGATGATAAAATATGTTTTTATGAAAAATAAAATACTTTAAATGATGGATTTTTTAATAATCGGCATCGAAAATTCCACTCTGTGACTTTTGACATCAGTTTTGTGTTATAACTAACATCAAAAGTAACTTTTGATATCGGTTATAAAAAAACTGATGTCAAAACTCTTTAATTTTTTTAAAATATTTCAATTCTCATTACTCACTTGGATAAAAATAAAATATTGATGAATTAAAAATGTATAGAAACTAAAAAAAATCTAGAAAAAAAATTAAAGCTTCAACTTAAAGATCCAACATAAATTTTTGACTCAATTGGGTGAAAATACAAGATAGATAAAGTATAAAATTTTAGAAATTAAACAAAATCTAGAAAAATAACGTTAAATATTAGATTTGATTTTTATGCTTGATGCGGTGTCCAACAACTTAATTTTCTTTAGAGGGAAGATCTGGTGAGGTATCCAAAGTTGTAGTTTGTTGGACCTTTTAGACTTCGACATGTAAATTTCATGAGGAATCATTATATTTTTAACTTGGTTTGATAAAGTTTCCTTTATTATAAAAAAAGGAATCATTAACAAGTATATCAATGGATTAAACTAATCATAAATAAATTAAGTAATGGGAGAATAATTATAAATACCATTCTAAAATTTCCAAATGACAAACTCATGGAATGATGGTGAGGGTCAAAAGAGTCGATCAAAAATCAATAAGTGTGGAGAGTGGAAACATATAAAATATACTCAAAAAATTGTAACACAATATAATAAATTTTATGTGGCAATTGAAAAATTATAAATCACATTCTGAAAAAATTAAATTCCGCTTTCACATTACTTTTGACATCACTTATATATAAAACTGATGTTAAAAAATTCCAATGAGAATAGTTTTAAAGTTGATTTTTAATAAAAACTGATTTCAAAAGTTAAAAATATATATATATTTTTACAACATTGGTTTTAATAAAAAAAACTAATGTCCCAAATTTTTAAAAATTGTTTTGATGCCAGTT
The DNA here is from genome assembly GCA_963277665.1 of Viscum album. Lineage (NCBI taxonomy): Eukaryota > Viridiplantae > Streptophyta > Magnoliopsida > Santalales > Viscaceae > Viscum > Viscum album. The sequence continues at coordinate 168,343,800 of OY728119.1, read as the reverse complement.
TTACAAAAAAAAATGTCAAAAGTAAAAAAAATATTTTTTTAACTTATGTTTTTAGTAAAACCAATGTTAAAATTTGGAAACATTGATATTTTTATTGTTGGTTTTTAATAAAAACTGATGACAAAATTTTAAAAAAAAATGTTTTGACATCAATTTTACAAAAAAACCGACATCAAAATAAATATAATAATTTTTAATGTTGGTTTTTAGTAAAACCGGTATTAAAACATGGATGCACTAAATAAAAGGGTATATTTAGTTTCATAGGCTTAAATATGACTGGTCATAGAGCTCAAATGGACTTACAGAAAAAAAATTATGGGTGTCGGAAGTTGGACTTCTCTAAGACTTCTCTTAGATAAGTCCAATTTTAGCTCCATGACCAGTAAAAATTAATCCTGGGAAAAAAATATTCACTTTTATTTATTTTTTCCATGTTTTTATGTTGTTTATTTGAAAACCTGACACTATAAGTCCTTATAGAATAATTTTAACATTGTTTTTTTCAAGAATCGACTTTAAATGTCCGCCTTCCAACAGCCAGAACATTTTATCCGTAAGACCATTTTAGCTCCACGAATAGTCAAATCGAAGCCTAGAAAATAAAATAAAACCCCACATTTAGGTTTTACACATTTTAAAAATTGTTTATTTAAAAACAGACATTAAAATTTTACTTTTAACATCGATTTTAAAAAAATTGGACTTTAAAAGTCTTCTATGGGGACTTTTAAAGTCGATTTTTTTAATAAATGATGTTGAAAGTGGACTTTTAACATAAGTTACTAAAGAACCAATGTTAAAAGTCATCTATGAGGAATTTTAACATTGGTCTTGAAGAACCAATGTTAAAAAGTTGATGTTAAAGGCCATTTTTCTACTAGTGAACGAAGAAAGAATTCAAACACAAGGCAATTTTTAATCTACATTAATTAATTATAAATTATATATGATAATTATGTCATGTGGATTCTTAGGTTGAAATTTTACTAGTTCTGAGGAGAAATATGAAGGAGTTTACAAACCATTATTGTGCATGGGCCCAATCGCTACTGTTGTGCCTAAGAACCTATATTTCCAACAAGTAAACTTTTTATCAAATATTGCATGCAAGTGAAATTTAGATTCCAGACCATCTTTATCACACCAAATGATGTATTTTCTATTTTTTTACTCATTGATTATGTATGAAAAATTTTGATTAATGTGGTATTTCTTAATCATATTTTTTGATGCACTTTTACTTTTAAACTTTCTTTTAACATATAATGCATGATTAGTTGACGTAAATGTGTTACCTATGATATTTGGGAATTTAGTAGTCGTTTTAATTACATATCAATCAAAATTTTATGCATGTGACATTTCCTCTAGCAATTAAGTCAATAATGGAGGATCGCTAACAATTCCTAGTTCTTGGATGCTCAATAAATCAACCACTGAAGGATAATTTACCACATATTACTCACCTACCTCATCTCCTTACACATCATCATATATTTCTCATCATAGAAAGACTCATTCATTAAATCTTGAGTATTAAAACAAATTACTCCTATATTTATCTCAATAATATGTGGATTTGGAGTCTCTTTTACTAGATTCATATGATGAGATATGAAATTATATTTTTCAAGAAATACTGACTTCAACAGATCACTCATAGCAGTATTCCATAATAGTAGGTTGTAACTCATCAATAATAGAAATTTATACATATGATCCAATTAAACCATGAACATGATTTTACCTGAAGAATGATGAATCTTTCACCCAGTCCTCGTTATCAAGCAAAGGATATACAATATACCATAGGCGATCGATATATTGAAGATGTCGATATGTGATTGATTTTAATACCTGGCTAGCCCTTGGTTTTAAGAGACTATGAATCCTAGTGCTTAATTCTTCCAATGTCATACAATCTCAAAGAGTAGAAACTCCTTTTAGTGGTAAACTATAATTAGGAATCATGTCATTATAAATCATTTCTTCACTGTGGGATATGGACGCAAACATGATTACCTATAAAGAAAATTTATTGAGACATTATATATAACAATACTATGTAATCAAATGTGTAACCTTTTTAAATTTTTTCTAAATAAATAAATGTGACTTGATCTTGATATTTTATATATAAATTGGTTTATCGTGGTGTGATAAACCAACTAAGACTTAGGGGGGACCTTCTTTGGCATGTATTATCTCAAACAACAACCATTACTCTCCTTTCATTCATGGTGTACAGATCCATCATTGAACATCATCATGTCTTATGGAACCTCATTTTTTTACAATATTACTCACATTAAAACGAGGAGTGCTAGATGTTTGTGATACATAACAATTTACCATAAACACCCGTCCTTTTAATTCTTAGATAGAGAGATGACACACAAGTCATGATGAAAAAACTAAATGTAATTATTATAAATTATATAACTCATTTCAAAATAATTACAATATATAGTTCAATACATACATTGGTTGGTCATCTTAAGATCGGTCATCATCACTTCATTTACCATGTTTTTTTATGGTAAGTTGATATTTGCTGTATGCATTTACATTAATAACTAATTAAACATTTTCATTAAAAATAATGAAATGATCACGAGCTATTATATATCATGCATTTGGTTTATCAAGTAAAGATAAACCAACCACAACTTTGATGGGAATCTTTTTAAGGATTGATCAGCTCAAGTCAAATCATCAATCATTTCGCTTCAAACTTCATGTACAGATTGAGCATCGAAAAGCATCACTTGTTGTGAATGCTATATTTTTTTACAATATTACTCACATGCAAGTGAGGGGTAACCTTTATCAGCGATTTTCTTTAACACTGATAAACGGTACCCTTTATCAGCGCTTTATTTTTAGCGCTGATAAAGGTCCCGAATAAAATAAAATAATTAAAAAAATAAAAATGAGTAAATTTAAAAAAAATATAAAGAATTTTATTAATTAAATAATTATTGATAAAAATGAATAAATTTAATATACATATATATAAATTATAAAGACTTATAAATATTATATATTAAATACATAGATATGTAAAATGAATAAAATGAAATAAGTAAACAAATAAAAATTAAAAATGAGTAAATTAAGAAAAAATATTAAACATTTTATTAATTAAATACTTATTTATAATAATGAATAAATTTAATATACATATATAAAGATTATAAATATTAATAAATAATATATATTAAATATAGATATATAAAATGAATAAATTTTTATAATTAAAGAAAAAAAATAAAAAATGAATAAATTGTAATAATTAAACAAAAAAATAAAAATGAATAAATTGTAATAATTAAACAAAAAAAATAAAAAAGAATAAATTAAAAAAATTATTAAAAAAATTATTAATGAAACAATTATTAATAAAAATGAATAATTTTAATATATATATATATGTATGTATATATTATAATTAGTAATAAATAATATATATTAAATATAAATATAAATAATCAATAAAATGTAATAATTAAAAACATATTAATGTCTAATTCATTTTTAATGGTTTTTATATATAATTATTCATTAATACATTTAATATATATATATATATATATTAGGTTCTTGGGGTACAATTACATTAAACACACACACACCGCACACACATGGGCCTGAAAGGTAGGTCATATCCCCCCCAAGGGATAACCCACCCAACTAGCTACTTTATTACATAATATATTTTTGGCCCGAAGGCCCAGCCAATAGGCCCAAAATTTTTGGCCCAATACCCATTCTTTGAATAGTATTTCAGCTGCTACAACACCCACTACAGTACCGCCACTACTACAGTACTCGTTATAGTACACGTTGTTGCTACAGTGTCTCCCTCCACTGCTACAGTGCCCGTCACCGCTATAGTTCTTGCCGCTGCTAAAGTGTCTTCGGTCAATAGTTCCACCACTGCTACAGTACGCTACGGTTCCCACCACGTCTAAAGTTCCATCGGTCAACAATTCCACCATTGCTACAATACGCTACAGTCCTACTGCATTACCTGTTCCCAATGGGTTTTGAACCCCCATTTTTTATGTAGTATTACGGGGTGGTTACCTCTAAGCCAAGCCCCAACTACTTTCTATATATATATATGAATGTATATAATATTTCAGAAAATGTGATTTATATAATACAAAATATTTATGATTTATATTAAATAAGTCATATATTTAGTGAAGAATAGTTTATAATTAAAAATTAATATTAATTAAAAATACTGACTGATTGCATTGAGTAATGGATATAATTGAATGTCATTTGATTTTTCAATTTAACATATATAAAATGTGTGTTGCATTGATTTTGCATACATATATGTAGTTAATTCATTTTTATATACAACACAAACACACACACACATATTTACATAATTAATGAAATCTTATATAGAAACACATACACCTAATATTTATGTAATTTATTCAAATTTTAGTATTCATTTTAGAATTTCATTATAACATGATAAATTTAATACATTATGTCTTTAATAGGTATATTTTATTTATTTATTTTTAATATTATTACAGTTAGGTATTAATTCGTTTTCAATGTTTTTTTTATTTTTTATTTTTTATTTTTTTGAGAATTTAATCTTTTTCTATTATTTACTTTTATTTATTTATTTAATATGTTTTAATGTTTTCAATATGAATTCATATTTATTTCAGTATATATCAACATTTTTTTAATAATTTTTATTTAATTAATAAAACATATCCATTTTTTGATATTTTTAAAGTGTACTCATTTTTTATTATTCAATTTCACTTATTTTTAACATGCATGCATTTAAGATTATATATTCATTAATAATGTTAAAAATATATTTGTTAATATTTATAAATAAATATATTTATAAATGTATATTTACTATATTTATAAATTTATATACTTATAATTATAAATAAATAGGTATTATTTTTTAAAAAAGTATTTATATAATTATAAATAATTATATATATATATTTAAATAATTATATATATATATTTAAATAATTATAAATTTATAACAAATTTATTTAAATAATGAATATATTTAATATATTTATAATTAAATTTATATTAATATTTACATTTATTAATTATATATATAATTATATAAATTATATAATGATATAAATATGTAAATATATAAATATTATTTTTTTAAGTGTTTATATAATTATAAATAAATAATTATATATTTAAATAACTATAAAATTATAATAAATATATTTAAATAATGAGTATATTTACTATATTTATATTTATATTTATATTTATATTTATATTTATATTTATTTATTATATATATAATTATATAAATATATTTATCATTACAAAATTATGATAAATATATTTAAATAAGGAATATATTTACTATATTTATATTTATATATATTTATTAAATATATATATAATTATATAAATAAATTTATAATTATAATAAATCATTATAAATATATTTATAAATATATATTTACTATATTTATAAAATTATATATTTATAATTATAAATAAAAAATATATTTTTAAAAAAAATATTTGTATAATTATAAATAAATAATTATATATTTTGATTATTATAAAATAATATATATATATATATATACATATTTATAAGAAATTTATTTGTAATTATAATTATAAGTCCTTTATCAGCGTTAAAATTTTACCGTTGATAAAGATGTATTTTATCAACACTTTTTAATTTAGCACTGATAAAATGTATCTTTATCAATTCTTTTTTGAAAGCGCTGATAAAAGTGTCCCTGATCTATTTAAAAAACTCTAACTAGTCACGATATATAAAGCTTTCTGCGGAAACCACCTGTTTTCGGCACTCCTTGTTGAATCCAAGCTCAAATCAAGCCTCGAACAAATCCAAGACTCAAATCTAAGGATCAAACAAATCAAGGCTCGAACGAATCCATGGATCAAATGAATCCAAGATTTGGCGATATCTCTACTTTCCCTTAGATGAATCAAAGATTCAATCCAGGGTTTGTTATTTTCTTCTTCTCCTCACTCATTTATTGCTTATTTGGTGATATCTTTTTGCATTTTTTTTGTTCATTATCTCTTTATATTTATTATCCATCGCTACTTTCCCTTCTAGAATTGATTTCTAATTGGTGGTTCCTATGATTTTGGGTTTGTATTGACCCTTTAAGGGATTTTCTTAATTCTTTATAGCATATTAAGACTTTCACACACTGATTTCATCCATTATGTTAGGTGGCTCCATTCACTTTCCTTTAAACATGGAACCATGAATGCTTGTATCTTTTAAATCTATGTTTTTTTCTGAAGTAAATTATATTATAATCATCCATGATGTGGTTATGGATTTATAAGTGTTTTTCTTAAGTTTTCATTAATATCAAAGGAGTTTTTATTAAGTTTAAATGTTTTGAACTTCCTTCCATGGAAATAACGTGCACAAAGTGTTTGTTAAAATTTCACCCATGGTTTTTATTGAATAAATTTAAATTGATTTCATGTAAATATTTCTTGTGAATTATAATGAATTATCATTATTTTTTGATCAAGGATTTCTATGAATGAGACCATGTTTGGCTATTTTTTAAGATGCTTTTTACGTTAGAAAATAATGTGGAAGTATAGTTTCCTTTCATATTTTTAAAAGTTTTGGATGGGTTTCAAATGGAAAGTTTTATGTATTTTATCATATTTTCAAATGAAGTAAGTTATGTATGATATGTTTTCCATATTAGATTAATATTTTATGTTATATACACCCTTGAAGTTAGTCCCTTTGTTGATTTATAAGTGAAATTTTTTTTATTATAATATGGATTTATCATGTCTCATGGATATCATTATATTATTTACGTTATTATGAAGGGGGTTGTTCATTAAATGGTATTCTAAGGTGTGAATGAGTTTATTTTTGTTGAACTATTTTAATAATTATTTTTATTATGTTGAGATGTGTTATATTGTATTGTTCAACTCCACTTAAATGTCATGATAAACCTCAGGTATCTTAGTGAAAGATATTGGGATGAGTATTACACTAGTTTATGATCATGCTTTGGCTAGCGCCAGTGACCATTGCACCACACAGTGCTTGCGCAATAGCCAAATCGGGATGGTGAATCATGGTGTGTGCTATGTTGCGTTATGTCGCAGTGTGACATTGTGCACGCCATTACACCATCTTAAATTTTTTTTGTTTTTTTCACCTATTTTAACTAGCCAACCGAAACCTTATTAAAATACTTTATTAAAACACTTTGTTTCAAGGCAATCAACACCCATCCTCTCCCTATTTCGTGTGATACATCGACCGTGTGCCACAACTGAGCATAACCCGCAACCCTAACACCTTATGGATACCCCTGTCACAATCGAATTGTGATAATTTTTTATTTGAATGACTTAAGGTTATTTATTTATTTCATTTTAGTTATATTTCATTATACTAGGTTTTCCTTCTTAGTTCCATTTCTTTAAAAACAAATATAAAATGGATTTTTAAATGTGTGTTTTTAATAAATAAGGACTGGGCCAAGGAAAATGATTTTCAAGTGATTTTTTTCATTTAAAATTGAAAAATAAATAGTTTAATAAATATTTCTAAATGATTATTTAAAATATTATTCATTTTTAAAGATCGATGTCGGGAAAAGATCATGGTTGGATTTTCTTAAAAGAATAAAAAAATATTCTCCATATGTATTTCAAAATAAATTTCTTGGTAATTGATAAATGGTATCCTTAGTTTATAACAAGAATGGTTTTATAACAATATTTTCACCCATATGAGGTTTTGATCTCAAGGCATAAAAGGGAATATTGAACTAAGTATATCCATACCATTTAAACTCATAATTTAAAACTAAATTTAGGTTTACTAAAAGTACTCAGGATATCATAACATAAATATATACCAAATAGTAATTTTATTTCTTGAAAAAGGGTCTAATATATGTGAATATTCGGGTTACTTTATCATAATGATGTGAGGTAACATAACCCAAACATATGATAGCTACATTCTTTTATGGATCTTAAAATTATTTGGATCTTATAGAATTTCTAATAATGTAAATAATTAAAGAAAACAAGTATAAACTTTAATCTCATAGAATAAATAATTTTAAAATAATTAAACACATTTAACATACTTTACACAATAAACCAAGAATAAATATATAATGTGAACAACTCGTGTGATGTGGTTTCCATATCACCATATCCAATCTCATGAAAAAACATTATCTAGTCTTCCTCTGGATAAATTTTCACTGAAAATGCTCAGTTTCATCTATCAACACACTATCTCATCGCTTGGTCATGATTCTGAAACAACTAAAATCATCCCATGATCTTCTAAACACCCACAACAATGTACAAACTCGAAACTTTGTGCAACTTCAAGGTTGGTTCCTTTCCAAACAAAAACCAAATCTGTTATCTTTATCTCACCCCAAGTACTAGAGCACCTCCAATTCGACTCACACTCAGATAAATTCAAATCAAACCTAAGCCTATATCACACACAAACTCCATCTAACACCTCATGATCTTTTGGAAAATATTTTTCAATGTCATGAATATTTGTAAAACCTTCTTGATGTCGAATCTTAAATAATTTTTTTGGCATGTGAAAGCTTGGATTTGTGGCTTCTTGTGTTATATTTTATGAAATTGGTTTTTGATAAATGAATAGTCCCTTGATTTAATTTCTAAATAATCACATGGGAACCTTGTTATTTAGGTGGGTAGTCTAGAAAAATCATGTTAGGATTTAAATTGTTAATTTACTACTATATTCTAAAAAATGTTTTATTCATGTCATCTTTATAAAATGTTTATCAAATGTTTAATAATCATGATTTTCTTTAGATCATGTGGTTTCCTTCTTAACATTTTTATGATCATGCCTATTTTAAATTTAAGTTTTGAAAAATTAAACTTGGTTTTAATTGTTAAAGTGGGTTTTGAAATAAAAAAACAAGGTTTTCCCTTAAAATTAACTAAAATGGATTCGGTGTTTTGAAACTCATGAAGTGATTTCAAAGTAAACCTATAAATTTTTAAACATTTCAAAGTGTACATATTTCTATGGAAATAGTTTTAAACTTTTAATTTATTTCTAATGGGTTTTTAATATTATTTTAAAAAAATTCACTTGATTCTAACAGTTTTTATAAAAAAGGAGGTTCATGTCCCATTAAGTGTTTTGAAAAAAATGGTCAATTTTCATGTGTAATTTTAAAAAATTGAATTTCAAGTGGGGTTTTAAAAATTTAAAAAGTATCCTTTTGAATTTTGAAAGTGGTTTTGAGATGAAATTTTAGATTTTAAATTAACATGTGGTAATTGAAAAGGCTTTAAGGAGATAACTCTCATCCTCATTAGCTTCATCTCCCAAACAGTTATTATTGCGTTTTGTTGCTTGAGACTCATTCCCCATATCTTTTATGTTTATTGAACTACTCTAGGTAGTATTCATCCAAAATGATCATCGATACCCAGTATGGGATTACTACTGCTCAAAGTAGTTCAAGCAACATAAGTGCATGTTCAAAAGAGATGGCGGATGAGTCTCAAGTAATAAATTTCAATAATAATTGTTCAGGAGGTGAAGATGATGAGGATGATAGTTTTCTATAGCTTTCACCTTTGGATGAATTCAAAGGATAACAACTACCATAGTAGAGTAATTATTTTCTTAAATTTAATTTCCTATTTACTTCAAATCATGCTGAAATTATTTGAAACAATCAAATTTTAGGTTCTCATTATTAAAATTATTTATAACTTTCACCTTTGATAATGAGTACCTTATGTGTATTTATTTATTTATTATAAAAAAATGAATATTTTATGAACATAATAGGATGGATATGAATCAAAAATGGATGCACACTGATCATTTGAAAAAATATTATGAAGATGGAGTTAAAGAGTTCATCAAGTTTGCAATAGAGCATGCATATGACCCTTCTCAAATACTTTGTCCATATTTACATTGTTGTTATTTTTATTCAAGATAAATTAGTCTATAAGATTTTTAAGAACATTTGATTTGTTATAGAATAGATCAGAGCTATAAATATTAAACTAAACAAGGGTAAAACTGAACATGCACACTGATTGGTATGATACTATGGTTTATGGATCATTTGATATGAATACTAATGTAAATGATTGGAGAGATCACATAGAAGACATGACAATGGTAATTGAAGATGGCCTTCATGATTGTCCAAAGTTGTTTGAGAAGTTAAATAGTTGTTCTAAGAGACCATTCTATACCGGTTGTACTAAATACACAACATTGTGAGTTATATTGAAGTTATATAATTTGAAATATGGAAGCAAATTTAGTGACACCAGCTTTAAAAAACTACTTGGTCTCCTGAATGATATGCTACCAGAATAAAAAGAAATTTCATGTTGAACATATGATGCTAAATGAATGCTACGTTCAATGGGAATGATCTATTAAAAATACATGTTTTTCCAAATGATTGTTTATTGTTTCACAAGGACCGTGAATCACTCATAAAATACCCTAAGTGTGGCATAGATTGATAAAAAAAATAAATCAAGTACTTCAAAATTTGTATGGTAATTTCCTAAAATTCCATAGTTTAAAATATTATATGTATGTTAAGAAACTATGATACAATTTACATGTCATGCTAATATAAGAATTAAATATGGGAACCTATGTCATCCAGTAGATTCTCCTCAGTGGAAGAAAATTTATTATGAGTATCTTGATTTTGGAAGTGAGTTGAGAAAATTTTGTCTTTCATTATCTACAGATGAAATAAATACTTTTGGTGTACATAGTATTACTCATAGTACATGGCCCTTCATGTTGGTAAATTATAACTTTCCGCCATGGTTATTTATAAAGCACAAATACATTATGTTGGCTCTGCTTATATATGGACAAATGAAAATAGGTAATTATATTGATGTCTCTTTGGATCCATTGATCAAACATATAAAATTGATGTGAGATACAGGTGTTATAATGTATGATTATCATAAAAGTAAATAATTCACATTGAGGGTCATGTTGTATTGGATGATAAATGACTTTCCTTCTTATAAAAATTTGTCAGGTTGTAGCATTAAATGAATTTTTGGGTGTCCAATTTGTGAATAATGAACACACTCAGTTCGGTTGAAACATTACTTGAAGACTATGTTTTTAGAACATCAAAAAAAATTACCTTGACGCCATAAATATCGGTCTAGGATGACAACATTCAAGGGGAATACTGAACAATATACAACATCATCTCTACTAACAAGTGATTAACTATTCAATAAAGTAAAATATATTAACACTATTTTCAGTAAACCATTTTATAAAAACCTTATGAAATTGGGTTGGGAGAATAAATCAATTTCTTTGAATTACCATATTGGAATTGTTTGTATGTCAGAAATTTTCTTGATGTCATGCATGTAGAAAAAGATGTATTTAATAGTGTTATCGGCACATTACTAAATGTTCCTAGAAAAAATAAATATGAAAACAAGTCTAGGTTGGACATGATTGAAATGGGGATAAGTGGAGATTTTGAACCAATGAAGGGTAAAGGGAAGACTTCTTCCTTCAACAGCTTACACTCTATAAAGACAAGAAAAATTGAAAATTTTCATTTTCCTTAATGTTGTAAAATTTATAAAGGGGTATTCATTAAATATTAATAATGTCATGTCAATGACTAATTTGAAGTTATAGGGACTAAAATCACATGACTAACAAGTTTTGAAGCAAGATTTGATTCCCATTTCTTTCTATTGCATTCTGTAAAAAAATGCATGGCATACATTAACCTTTTTAGGTCGGAATAATACAAATATACACAAGAGGGGGTGAATTGTGTCTTTTTGATAATCTTGATAGATTTTGGTTTTTAAATCTCTTTGTGATTTATGAAGATATGTAGAGTTTTATTTTTTGATAAGTATAAGCATTGTATAAATAGAAAGAATGAACACATCAATTTTATAGTTGTCTAGGGCACAAAGATCCCCTAGTCCTCTCCACCAACGATCTCTCTACGAGCTTGGTGAATTTCACTATAAAGGTCTTCTTATTACAAGACCTTAAAAACCACAACTGAGTGTAGGTAGTTGACACCATTAAAACAAGGCTAAAACAGAGCCTTCTAGTTCTTTTACAGGGAACTGGTTATCCAAAACTTTGCATAAGAAGCTGACATTTCATCCATGATTGAATCCGAGCAGTCAAAATTCCACTAAATCAAACGAGTTTGATTTTTTGATGGTTCAGAAAGTTACATCAGCACCAATTGATAGTAGATGGATGTTTTTCTTCATAAAAAAAAGTCTTCAAGAATGAATAAATCTAAAGCAATCTTGGTTGAAAATGATCTTTAATAAAAGTAGCAGCAAAGAAATAGTAGTTTGATATTGAAAATGTATATCTCCAAAGTGTAGCCTATTTTAGAAAAAGTGTCGATCATTCAATGCAGTAGCACTATAAAAATATATTCATAGGTATACACTCATATGTGCATCTTTCAAAATAAATTGTGATAAAATATATAGAGTAGATAGATTTCTTTGGTATTCCAAATCCAAAAAAAATAACCTGTTAGAATACAGAAATTAAAATTCAATTGTCCAGGGGATTCGTAACTTCCCTTAAGAATAGGATTGATTTTCTCTGTTGAATATGATCGATCAAAACGATCTTTTAAACCAATCATAGAGAATATTTTAATCATATTGAAATACTATCAAGACCATTTCATGAATCTCATATTATATTGCAGCATTAAAACTCCATTGTTGAAAAGAAAAACATAGGGTTCAACTGCGTAGCGTAGGGTTCCTTTGCATATTGTAGAGTTCCTTTGAATATTTTTGATGAAATATACTTTCATATTCATGGAATACAGGGATCAAAAGCAACATTGGTATAATAATCCATATGTTTATCCTTCCAGTGTAAGGTTGACTAACCATACATTCATTCTCTAAACGTAGGGTATGAATAGTGATTCCTCATTTCAACATTGGGTTGATATTCTATATTTTTATCTAAACATAGTGTTTCTAATCCATATTCAAATTGTTCGGTGTAGGGATGATAAACCATACGTGTTTCTTTGAACATAGGGTTCATGATCTATATGAGTTATTCCAAGCGTAGGGTTCATTCCCTACATTATGCTTACTAATATAGGGTGTGAACAATGTTTCCAGAAACAATAAAATGCTTTACTAATACTTTGAAGAATATTCCTTATGAATTAAAAACTTGAATATAATTCCAAAATATTGCAAAGAATATTAATTTCCTGAAACTCACTTAAAGTAATATCATCAGTAAAAAAACAAGGGTATTTGTAAGCATAAAAATAAATAAGATTTATAGAGTATTGTTGAGACAATACATGCCCAATAATATCCCCCTTTTTTATGATCACAAAACCCATAACATAATTTATAGAAAATGTAGGAATTGTAAACACTAGAGAAATAGTATTTTAAAGAAAATATTTATTTTTTTTGAAAATTAATTTTTTATAGTAGTGTCTTGATTACACAGTATTATTTTGATTTAAAATAAAATAGATGCTTGAACAAATGAGAATGTTGTGTTTACCCAAATTTCTCCACCTTTTGTGATATCAAAAATAAATCATATGAAAAATGTATTAAAACACATTTAATTTTTCACTGAACAGTAAATAAATGTTATAGTCTACTAGTTAAAAAAACGAGACATCAATTCTAGCAGTGTAAATTTGAACATGAAAAATATAAAATGATATAAAACTTAAAAATATAAAATTAAAGTAAAATAAATTGAAATGTAGATCAAATGTTTTTGAAAATAATTATTACATCCCATAATCAACTAAAGAAATCTTTAAAATGATGGGCTTGGTTCAGATTGGTTTTCATGATCAGAATCTCTATTTATAAAAGGTGTATTAGGATGAGGAAATTATTAAACAACACTATGAATATCAAGGAGTTTCACCAATAGGCTCTGAAAATGATTGTTGAACACATCTGTCAACTTCTGAATCATATTCCTTGAATGTTGACCGATCTTCAAGATTTCAACCAAATTCACCTTAACAAACTCATTAAATGTTTCTTCATATTTAATGAAGGTAGACAAATAATCTCTCACTTGATAAATCACTGGTCCCAACCATAAATCATTAGAGGTTAGTTAACTTACCAAATTTCTCTAATTCTAAAAAATATTATTGAAAGGTATATTGTCACACTGAAGAGTGTTCAGTATGTCATTGAAATTATCTAACACAAAATTTATTTCCTCAACTATTCTTATAAATTCTGGAGGATTATGTTGAGAAGAGGTTGAAGCCTGATGACTTTCTTTGACAAATTGAAACTCTCTTCCCAACATCTGCTTCAGCTCATCAAAATATGATTTCTTTATAGATTATTCATTCAAAGGTCTTAACTTAGCACACAATATTCTAATTAACTCTTCAAGGTCACCCATATACAAAAGATTTTCCTGAACTTCTCTTAATTGTGTTTGAAGTGCCTCAAACTGAGCCCTAGGCACTGTTGAACTTCTGAGATCTTCAACATACTTCCTCTCGATATCTAATTCTTATCTTAGAGTCAAATTATTTTCATTCACTTGATTGTAAATATGAAACAAATATTTTGTACCTCTTTCTAATGAGTCGAAAGACATAGTAGATTGTGCTCTGGTTTGACCAACTCCCACCCAAGACAAACTTGGCTCATCCTCTAAAATGTTTGTTCTCTCTCTTAATGAAGATACTCCTGCATCAAATGAATTAGTAGTGACTAAAGAAATATTTTTAGGGGCATCTTGATCAGAATTAGGAACAACTTCCCTATTTTGATCATCCCCTTGAGAAACATGCTCAATATTCTCAGTTACTTGAGCCACCTTCTCAGCAACTTCATCTTCTCTTGATTGGGAAACTACCACTGGCTTGGAAATATTTACTAAAATTCTTATTCTTTGATGAAGACCAACCTCATCAATTATAGATTCAGCTTTTTTATCAGGCCTTGGTCTCACAAAACCAATAAAAGGCAATAAATTTTTCTCCCCCTGAGTACCAACCATACTCCTTTCTTTTTCTTATATATCAACTGGTAAAAGATAATTGCATGAATCACTCTAGAAAAATCCTAGCTTCTTGAAAGTTCCATCATTGATAATATTGTTATGATGGAATCTCTGACCAAAAGAGATGTCTCTTACCTTTCCCAGCCTTAGCAACAAAATGGATAGAATTCTTCCATAAGGTTAAAAGCCCATCTTTTCTTCCTTGTGACATCAATGATTCAAATACCTTAACAAATAACTAATAAAGTTCAACTTAATATTGTTCAAAAACAAAAACTAAATATAAATATCTTGATAAATAACTTTCTCTAACTCATTCTTCCTTGGTACAATTCCATATTATATGAACTTTATCAAGACTCTTTAATCAGCATTGAGATCTCTTGTCATCATTTTCTTGACTATTCTAGTTCCAAAAAGAGAAAACATTATATCCTATGATCTGTATTTCTCATCTTCTATATTTCTTAGATCAAAATGAAATTCCCCATCATGGGGACAAGAAAAGATCTTATCAATTTTCATTTAAAAGATAGAAAACTCATCTTGATAAATCTTATACATAATTGATTCTACATCATTTCCAAAACTAAAAGAGTTCTTTTGACAGAACTCTTTTACTTGTATATCAAAAAAAAGGCATATTTCTAACACCAAAAATGAATTCTAAGACTTGAAATCTTATTGCAGACTTTAATGATAGATTTGTTTGGTTCATCCAATCAAAATCAATTACATTCCCTTAAAGAACTTTCCAATATTTTAGTTGTCGAATAGGCTCGCTTGGTCCAACTTCTTCAACTATGTCTGAAGTTTCCATTTTTGAAGGTTCAAGGTTTGAAGGTTCGAAGGTTAGGGTTTCAGTAATCTGAAGGATAGGTGCTCTGTAATCCAAAATGGCATGAAGGAGTAGGAAGGAGAGCGGGAGAATTCTGACGATTTGTTTTTGGTTTCATGTGCCGATGATGTGGTGTAATCATTAAAATTTTAATTTTGAAAAGTCACATTATAATAATAAAATACAAATAAAAATTAATTTAAATAAATAAATAAAATAATAAATTGAGAGTGAAATTAAATTAAAATGAATTAAAACTATAAATACATTAATTGAAGTAAATTGATAAACATTTATTTGAAATTAAATAATCCTAAATCCCCCTTAATAAAATCAAAACTTGTAGTGGGAAGTGGTTTAGTAAAAATATCAGCTAATTGATATTCAGTATTTACAAATTCTAAAGATATATTCTTTTTAAGAACATGATCCCTTAGAAAATGATGTCTTATATCAATGTGATTGGTCTTAGAATTACTTATATGATTATTTGAAATATTTATTTCACTAATATTATCAAATAAAATAGGTATATTACTAAAATTTAGTCCAAAATTCGGTAGAGTGTGTTTCATCCATAACACTTGCACACATCAACTACCAGCAAACACATTTTCTCCCTCGGCTATTGATAGAGAAACTGAGTGTTGTTTCTTACTCAACCATGATACTAAAAACTTTCCTAAAAAGTGACAGGTCCCTGAGGTACTTTTTTTATCTAATCTATAACCTCCAAAATCAGCATCTGAATATGAAATTAAATTAAAATCATTTTTTGGGGTAAATTAGATATTAAAAAATAGTTCCTTTTAAATATCTAAAAATTACTTTAACAATAGTAAGATAAGATTATTTTGGATTTGACTAAAATATAGCACATGGGCATATGAAAAAAATTATGACTGATCTGCTAGTAGTAAGATACAATAAACTATCAATAATACCTCTATATAACTTGTTGTCAACTGGTTTTCTATCTTTATCCAAATCAAGTTTTATATTTGCACACATGGGAGCTGTATAGGTCTTACTATTTTCAAGTCCAAAATTTTTCAATAAATTAATAATATATTTACTTTGATTTAAAATACTTCCATAATCTTTTTGATAAATTTGAAATCCTATTAAAATCAGTTCTCTCGTCATGCTCATTTCAAATTCTTTTTACATTATATTTGAAAAATCATTACAAAGATTTTTATTAGTTGAACCGAAAATAACATCATCAACATAAATTTAAACTAATAAAATATTATAGAAAATAGTTTTCTTAAAAATAGTAGGATATACTAATCCCACATAAAATCCATTTTTCAACAAAAAAATAGCTTAATCTTTCATACCAAGCTATAGGTGTCTGTTTAAGGCCATAAAAATATTTGGTAAGTTTAAAAACAAAATTTGGTTTATGAGGGTTTTTAAAACTTAGTGGTTTTTTAACATAAACTTCCTCCATTAAATAGCCATTTAAAAAGGTATATTTAACATCCATCTGATATAATTTAAAATTTATATGAGATGCATAAGCTAAAAGGATTCGAATATATTCTAATCAAGCTACATGTAAAAATGTTTCATCATAATATATACCTTCTTCCTAATTATATACTTTAGCTACTAATCTAGATTTGTTTCTGGTTATGATCCCTTGATCATCCTGTTTATTTCTAAAGATCCATTTAGTTCCTATTACTGAATAATCTGATGGTCTTACCACTAAATCTCAAACTTTATTTCTTTTGAATTGGTTTAGTTTTTCTTGCATGTATAACATCCAACTCTAATCTTTGAAATCTTCTTCAATATATTTAGGTCCTAACTGAGATATAAAGGAATAGAATTCAACTAGGTTTCCTAAATTTATTCTAGTTCTAATTCATGTGTCTAGGTATCCTATAATAGTTTCTAAAGGATGATACTTTAAGGTTCTAGACTGTCTGGGTAAGACACTTTTAGGTTCTTTAGTTTCATGTTCTTCTAAACTGGACTGAATTTTATTTAAATCATTTTCAAAATTATATTTAGAAGATTCAAGTCTCATTTTATCGAACAAGTCAGTAATTTTATTTGTTTAAACTTTCTCTTTAATAAAAGATTCAGTTTCATCAAACTTCGCATGAACTGATTCTTCAACAATCCATGAATTTTTATTAAAAACTCTATAGGCTTTAGAAGTTGTAGAATATTATAGAAATATTCCTTCATCATCTTTTGAATTGAATTTACCAAGGTTGTCCACATTATTCAAGATATACACCTTGCATCCAAAAACTTTAAAGTACTTTACTTTAGGTGTTTTGTTATTCCAAAGTTCATATAATGTATTTTTAATAATTGGTCTTATTAAAACTCTATTCATGATATAGAAATATGTGCTTATAGATTATTCCTAGTAATAGATAGGAATACTATATTCATTCAGCATAGTTCTTTCCATTTCGTGAATAGTTCTTTTTCTTTTTTCGATAATTCCATTTTGTTGAGGTGTTCTTGGTGCACATGAGGTGTGTTTAATACCTAGATTTGAGAAAAAAGAATTAAATTCATGATTCTCAAATTCTCCACCAGGATCACTTCTCAATGAAATTATTTTAAAATCATTTTCATTTTGAACAATTTTTCAAAAGCTTTCAAAAATAGTGAATACTACACTTTTGAGTTTTAGAAAATAAAACCAAGTAAATATAGAATAATCATCAACTAAAACATAAAAATATAATTTACCAACCAAAATTGCTACTCTTGATGGTCCAAAAAATCCATATGGATAAGTTCTAATGGTTTAGATATAGCAATTTTTTTAATTGATTTGAAATATGGTTGTGTTGTTTTCCAATTTGAAATGCATCACAAAATCTATCATTTTCAAACTTAATACTATGAAAATTAGAAACTAGCTATTTCTTAGATAATTTATGTAAATCATATATATTGCAATATCCAAGTCTTTTATGCCATATCCATGACTCATTTGTCTTAAAAATTAAATAGTTCACTTTTTTACATAGGGAATTAAGATCCAAAGTATAAACATTCTCAGTTTTAGGTACTCTAAATTTGAGAAGTTAGTCTTTGAAAAATGAGAAGGAATTGTTAGAGAAATCAACATAATATCTATCATCACAGAGTTGAGAGATACTTATTAGTTTTTATTTTATCCCTTTTATATAAAGTACTTTGTTGATTGAGATAGTCTTTGGATCTCCAACAATTCCAACTCCAACAATCTTTCCTTTTGTATTTTCACCAAAAGTAACTAGACCTCCATCCATTTGAGTCAATGTAAGAAAATTTTATGAGTCTCCAATCATGTGTCTGAAGCATCCAATGTCCATATACCATATGTATTTTCTATTCTTGTGGATTTTTTCATGCAAAAGAAATTAAAAATGTATTTATTTTGGTACCCATGTTTTATTGGGTCCAGTAGTGTCAGCAAGCCATGATCTGGGAATCTATATCTAATTTATCTTTCCATAATTCATATCATTTGCTTCAGATATATTTTTAGAAATAAAAGCCTTTTTAATATGACTAATTTGAGGATTTCTCAAGTAACAATTGTTAGTGTAATGACCTTTTATTCCATAGTAATAATAGGTAGTATTTTTTGAATTGGTCACAAAAATAATTTTTGTATAATTTAAATTTTTCACCCTTTCTTCCTATTCCAAATTTTTCTCTTTTAATAACATTCTTTCCAAGAATCCCATTCAGAGAATTTTCTCCTTTTTCTAAAATACTTACAGCACTTTTATAAGATTATACTTCATCCTGCGATTCTTTAATCCCTTTTTCATGATCAATAAAATTTGTTGTAGATAAATTAAATTTTTCAATTAAATATTGATATTGTTTAATCATTGTGTCTCTTTCACCTAAAACAACATTATGCATATTTTTTAATGATTTACATTTCATTATTAAAGAATTATATTTTTCTTCTAGCATAGAACAGTAAGCAGCCAATTTATCATTTGAACAACTATCAAAGTCATTGGTGGAAGAATAATAAATTTGTACCTATTCTTCTTCCTTATCCATAAAGCACATATTATCTTTTAGATTTTGTGGTGCTTTTTTTAATCATATTTTGAAGAGATACTGGATTCTTCAGATTCACTCCACGTAGCTTTCATATCTCTTTTTCCTTTATACTCATAATCTTTATTCTTCTGATATTTCTTTTATGTTCTTCTTCTTTCATATTTCAATTGGGGGCATTCGGGTCTAATGTGACTCAAATTTTTTCATTCATAGCATCATACTTCTCTAGGTTATCTTTCATCTTAAAATATTTTATGAAGCCTCTCTTTTTCTTGTATAATTTTTTGACCTTTCTGGCTAGTTGTGCCAGTTCCATATCAGAATCTAAGGAGTATGAATTTGTGATTTTGACTTATTATTTTGATTTTCTTTCTTTATTTTGAGATGTAACCTTAAGGGTAGTGTTTTTCCTTTTTACTATAATCTTATGATCTTCAGCTTCATCTTGTATTCCTGATTCATACATCATCAATATTCCAATCATTTCCTTCATAGTCAAATTATTGACAGGAGATGATTGTCGAATCGCTACAGATATGTCATTCCATTTAGAGGGTAGTACTTTTAGTGCTTGATCAGATTGACTGATGGGATCTCCCAATGCAGTAATACTATTGACAATATTTGTTAACTGTCCATTATTTTTTGTAATGATTTTACCATTAAACATTCTAAAGATGAAAAATTTTAGTTTTGAAGTATCATACCTCATATGTCTGATGTTATCTATTCCTTCATAAGAAACTGCAATGGTTTACCACATCTCATAGGTAGTAAAACATTGTGAGACTTGATTAAATTCATTAGGTCTAAGTCCATATATTATTGCATTCATAACTTTTGAATTGATGTCATATTCTTCTTTTGTTGTAGCATCCCAAGTTTCAGGTTTTTCAGGAATCACATAAGGAGTGATGACCTTCGAAAAGACTTTGAAGCCCATATTTTTTAGATAAATGATCATACATGATTTCCAGCATCCATAGTTTCCACCATTAAAATATGGAGCATGAACCATAGACATACCTTCTTTTGGATTAGTCATTTCCATTTTTTTGTATAGACCTTATTCCTTTAAGTTTGTTATAGATTTATTGAAAATATCTCCTCTGATACCAATTGTTAGGTCAGAATAATACAAAAATACACAATAGGGGGTGAATTTTTCCTTTTTGATAATCTTGAAATATTATGGATTTTAAATCTATTTGCGATTTATGTAGATATGCAACATTATATTCTATGATAAGTATGAGCAGTGGATAAATAGAAATAATGAAGACATCAATTTTATAGTGGTTCGGGTCACAAAGATCCCCTAGTAGTAATGCGAAATGGGTGGGGAGGGGCGGGGCAAGCCAAGCCTGCACGGGTTTGATCCCACGTGGGTTTTTCCGCAAAAGCCCACATATAATGCGAACAAAAAATTTCAAGCCTGCCCCACCCCACATAAACTCGCGGGTTACCCACAGGCTTATCCACATTTACAAAAAAATACTATTTATAATCATTTAAATACTGTATTTTTTATCATTCTTAAAGGTATTTGCGGGGATAAGAATGAATTAAAAATAACTAGAGTTTTAAACAATGTGATAGAACATTTTTTGTGGGTTAATGGTGGCATGTGGTAATGCCGATGTGGTGGCGAACTGTTGCGATTGAATGTAGGTGAGTGATCGGTGATGGGCGATGAATGATAATGTTGGTTGTGTGGTGATGTGAACAACTAAACATGCGAATTAATGAAGTCTCTCCAGGTAACGATTAGTTTCAGAGGAAGCTATTGGTGTTTTCATGAGGTTTTGTCCAATTCTCTTAATAAAAAAATAAAATTAAATAATAACAAAATTAAATCGACCTAAAAAATATTATGATTATAATAACTCTTATTGAATTGAAACCAAACGCAGGGGTGATGAGTTCCATTTTTCGAGAGATGGGTTGACACACCATGTGAATATGATTAATAATTACTATATAAATAATATAATATCATATTAAAACAATAAATACAGACCTATTTAAAAATTACATGTGAATAAATGGTGAATTAATATGATCATAACGGTGAGAAATCATATGTCACTGTTTAACCATGATTTTTAAAAAAAAACTAAAATGTTAAAGAAACATATATTGTAAAAATAATATATATATATTTTAAATCAGGCCCGTGGGCAAGCCTGCACCCGCGCGGGCTCAACCCGCATTGGCCCGCACCCGCACGGGCTCAACCCGCATTAGCCCGCACTCTAAACGGTCAAAAATTTTAGGCCCACCCCACCCCACATCCTCCCCATACCCGCAAAGCCCACAGGCCGTGAGCCCGCTTTGCATCGCTATCCCCTAGTCCACTCCACCAACGCTCTCTATGCGAGCTTGGTGAATTTCACTAGAAATATTATCTTATCACAAGACCTTAAAATCCACAACTGAGTGTTGGCAGTTGATACCTTTACAATAATGCTAAAATAGAGCCTTCTAGTTCTTTTATAGGGGACTAATTATCCACAACTTAGTACAAAAAGCTGACACTTCATCCATGACTGAATCCAAGAAGTAAAAACTCCACTAAATAAAATGAGTTTGATTTGTTTATGGTTGGGGTTGAACTTTACAGTTTCAATAGAAACAACTGATATTAGATGGATATTTTTCTTCATAAAAAAAAGTTTCCAAGAAAGAATAACTCTAAAGCGATCCTGGTTTCAAATGATCTTCAATAAAAGTATCAACAAATAAGTAGCAGTTCGAGGTAAAAATGTATATTTCCAAAGTGTAGTCTCTTTCAAAAAAAGATTTGATCATTCAATGCAGTAGCACTATAAAAATATATTCATAGGTATATAGTTTTATGTGTATCTTTTAAAAAAAATTGTGATAGAATATATAGAACATATATCTTGCTTCGGTATTCCAGATCCAATAAAATCACCTGATAGAATGCGGAAATTCAAATTCAAATTGTTCAGGGAAGTCATAAGTTCCCTTAAGAATATGAGTGATTTTCTCCATTGAATATGATTGATCAAAATGATCTTTTGAACTAGTCATAGAGAATCTTTTAATCATCCTGAAATATTTTCAGGACTGTTGCATGAATCTCGGATTATATTGCAGCATTAAAACTCCATTGTTGAATAGATAAACGTAGGGTTCAACTATATAGTGTAGGGTTCCTTTGCGTATTACAGTTCTCTTTTGTGTATTGTTGATGAACCATACTTTCATCTTTGTGGAACATAGAGATCAAAAGCAACATTGGTATAAGAATCCATGCATTCGTCCTTCTAGTGTGAGGTTGATTAACCATATATTCATTCTCTGAATATAGGGTATGAATAGTGATTCCTAACTTCAACATTTGGTTGATATTCCATACATTTATCCAAACATAGTATTTCCAATCCATATACAAACTGTTCAGCATAGGGATGATAAACCTTACGTGCTTCTCTAAATGTAGGGTTCATGATCCATGCATGTTGTCCCAAGCGTAGGGTTCATTCCTTACGTTATGCTTACCAACGTAGGGTATGGACAGTGTTTCTCGAAAAACTAAAATGATTTCTGAAACTTTGACGAATATTACTTGTGGATTAAAAACTTGAATATAATTCCAAAATATTACAAATAATATTAATTTCCCGAAACTCACTTAAATTAATATCATCAGTAAAAAAAATAAGGGTATTTGTGAGCATCAAAATCAATAATATTTATAGAGTATTGTTGATACTATAAATTCCCAAAAAACCTTACTCATCTTCTTTTTCAAATCCATATATAGTAAAGTTATAGACCTAATGAAGTTTCCAATCATGAATAAGGAGGTTGTAGTCATATTATGTGAATTAGAGATGTTATTCCCACCATCATTCTTTGATATAATGGTCCACCTGATGGTTCACTTGGTTAGAGAGTTTCAACTATGTGGTCTTATCTATTACAGATGGACGTTCCCCATTGAACAGTATATGAAGATTTTGAAAGGGTATGTCAAGAATCAAAGTCGACCAGAAGGTTTTATTGTAGAATGATATAATGTTGAATAAGCTATTGAATTTTATACCAATTACCTACCAAATGTTGAAAACATCAGTCTCCCAAAGTCTCATCATAGTGGACGTTTTATGGGTAAAGGGATTTCTAGAAGAGATGTTGTTATAATTACCATCACAGAGTGAGATCAAGTTCACCTTTACATGTTACATAATAGTGAATATGTTTATCCATAATTTGAATCCCACAAAGAAATTCTTATATATTTGAATCCATCATGGGTTGAAGGATGGATATCAAATACACATAATCAATAGTTTATAGGATGGTTTTGAGATCAAATTTATAATTATTTATATGAAAATACAAATTCAATTATCGAATGACTTTGATGGATAGTTAGGGTATTGAATGAAAATGTTATATATTACACTGGTTTTGTAATCAATGATTATACATTTTATACAAAAGAGAACAATGATTGCAGTATGATGCAAAACAACGGAGTTACACTTGTGGCAGAAGCAATGCACATATCTAGTTCTAAGGATAGAAATTCAATTTATAAAAATATGTCATATTTTGGCATTATCAAACAGATATACAGGTTGTATTATACAACATTTCAAGTGCTGGTTTTTTGTTACAAATGGGTTGACAATAGGACTGTAGTGAAAGTTGATAAAATGGGCTTTGTGAAGGTGAATTTCAGTGTGGAATGGGAAAATAAAAGTTGTTCATAATAGAATCACAAGAAATGCATGTATTTTATGTCTTGGATCTAGTAAATAAGAATTTTTCGATTGTCCTGATATCAACTAAAATAATTGTAGGGTCAAATGAAAATTCAATCGAGGATGACCCTTTCATTGGGTAATCACAATCAGTTCATTTTGGTCCCAATGTAGACAATGTATTGTATGTTAGAGGGGGACACAAAGAGGGGATTTGTATTATTGATAGAAGAGCCAAATCCCTAAAACCTTTAAAAAAGTAAAGAGAGTTTAATGATAAGGTTAAAGTTTTTTAAAATATACTATGTTTTCCTCATAATATTATTTGTTCTCTACTGCATTTACATAATATAAATTAAATGTTTGACTACTCTTATAGAAAATGTCTTATGAACAAGATGATGTTACTAATCTCAGGGAAGAATGGACTGTTGATGCTGAACCTGTAGAATTATTAGGGAATCAATAGCATGTTGATGAAAAAAACAAGAATGACGCAACATCACGGTGTCGAATAAAATCATCAAGGAAAGAAGTAAGTGTATAAAATTTGAGGTTGGTTAGAATGAACGTGGCCAACCTATTGATGCCAACAAATCAATGTTCATTAGTTATGTTGGGTTCACAATGAGGATGAATTTTTTGATTGATATTGATTCATGGCACCACATCCAACCTATAATGAAGTAAACCCTTTGGGAAGATGTAAATATAATATTACGATATACTTTATCTATTTTACCAAAAAATTATATAATGAAATGTTAATTTAATATTCATTATTCCTTATAGAGTTTGTTTATTTTAGAATAAATTCGTAATAAATTTGTCTTAATGGCTGCTATAAAATCCCATAGAGGATTTTGGGATCTTCTAACCAAGTTACATATTAGGGATGTTGAGGGGAAATTAAAGTCCCACTATTTTCGACGCTTTCGCCGGGGACGCGTGCACATCCGTCACGTAGAGGACGCGTGGCTTATAGCCCCTCATTCCTGCTTTCCAAAGGCAGGTGAAATTTGTTCCTTATTTAGGGGTGTCTGCTCCTTGATTGAAATCAGGTTGATGGGATTTTAGTTCTTCATTCTATGGATTCCTCCTTGGAGCTCTTCACCTAGTCTGGGTATCCCTCATAGATTAAGTCGTGGTTCGTGAATCCCTTCCCGGTGCCATATCTTCATGGACACCAGTTAATTACACCACTTCTATCAGGACCTTCCAAGGGGTCCGGCCAGGGAAGCAACCTTCAGTTAGGGGAGTAGCCATGTTGGGTCATCACTGGCGTGTCTTGACACTGGGGAATTGGCATGTCTGTTACCTGCCCCTTATTATAGGGCTTCTCGAGAGCATGGAAGCCCGAGGCATCCCACATCAAATGCAGGGAACTGCATGCCATAAGCATGTATCTAAGGTTTTCCTCAGCTTCCCATGTTTAACACAGGGTATACCGCAAGTTTAACATCTGGCGGGGATGGATCAGACTGATCGGAACACTAGCTAGAGTGGATCGGATTGAAGAACCCCCTGGAGGGAACACTGATGTTGCGGCCAGCACGTGGGCAGCTTCCCAGACACTATGGAGGGGAATGAAACGGCATGATCCCACCGGGATGTGGCGGCCCGGGTAAGAATCAAGATGAATGATGGAATTGGTCTTGGACCTCATGGAGGCTTCCTACTTATCCCCGCGGTAGGGAATCAAAGTTCGCATAGTTCGATGATACGGTGGGATGCCTGAAGAGGTGACCTATGAGAATGAATGCATGGATGGGACCTAGAGGGAGTAAAACCTCTGGGTTAGGGCATGAGATTCCCGAGGTGTGTGGGCTCAAGGGAGAGGTCAGGATGAGACATGGGTGTTGGGATTGAACCTCATAGAGGCTTCATACGTATCCTCGTGGTGGGGAATCAAAGTCCGCGTAGTTCAATGAAATGCAGTTTAACGTCATAAGGGACAGAGGCATTTAGGGCTTATGCTCTGGGGCAGCCCATGGTGGTGGGGCTTGAACCTCATGGAGGATTCCTACGTACCATGCCTTAGCATGGATCAAAGTCCCCGTAGTTCGGGATGGTATGGGGATTACGCTCTAAGACGGCCCATGGTGGTGGGGATTGAACCTCATGGAGGCTTCCTACGTACCATGCCTTAGCACAGATCAAAGTCGTCGTAGTTCAGGATGGTATGGGGATTACGCTCTAAGACGGCCCATGGTGGTGGGGCTTGAAACTCGTGGAGGCTTCTTACGTACCATGCCTTAGCACGGATCAAAGTCCCCATAGTTCAGGATGGTATGGGGCTTACGCTCTGAGACGGCCCATGGTGGTGGGGCTTGAACCTCATGGAGGATTCCTACGTACCATGCCTTAGCATGGATGAAAGTCCTCGTAGTTCGGGATGGTATGGGGCTTATGCTCTGAGACGACCCATGGTAGTGGGGCTTGAACCTCGTGGAGGCTTCCTATGTACCATGCCTTATCATGGATCAAAGTCCCCATAGTTCGGGATGGTATGGGGCTTATGCTCTGAGACGGCCCATGGTGGTGTCGGAGAACCGACGTGAAGATGGACCGGGGGTCCGATGGGTAGTGGGATTGAACCTCGTGGAGGCTTCCTACATACCATGCCTTGAAATGGATCAAAGTCCTCATAGTTCACTGGGGGTGGGGGTCAGGGTTGGTGCTCACTCTAAGCTCACGGGAGTCATGCTCAGTGTGAGAAACAAGAGGTTGTAGGGACCTGACGATCACGTCATGAAGGGTGCATCTGTGGGAAGCGAATAGGGGCTTACGTGTTGAGCGGCCCATGGTGTCGGTACTTACTTCAGGATGGAGGCCCGAGGGATACAAAGCGCAGTGAGAGAGGGATTTGCGACCGAAGAAAGGAGGAGTCCCACTCCCCATCATTCCCTCCGCTGGCCCTGGTGCCGGGGAAGTACGGAGGTGCATGGGTGCTACCTTCCGCAAGAAGGGATAGGGGATTAAACCAAGGCGGTTTCCCTTCCCCATGGACAAACGTCACTCCAATAAATCACCCCCTGTGAGGGATGACCCCACCATCCCCGTGGAGATGAGCGGGCATGGAGGATGTCCAAGGCGGGAGGACCCTGCGTGCGCGGCATGGGGTCGGGTCACAGTTTAATGTCATGTGTTGAGGACGAGGTGATTGGCAATTTAACGTCCTGTAGCTCAGACGAGGTGGGTTGGCTCTACACCCTAAGGACTTACATAACCGGTTCCCTATGCCCTTTGTGGAAGGGAAGGCATCGGCAAGGCCATGGTGAGGGGGTGTCGTGGGGCGAACCATCGAGGGGTCCACGTTAGCGTGGCTATGCGAAGAAGCTATAGCCGTTAGCATGCCTATGCGAAGAAGCTTGAGGCGAATCAACGCTACATGAAGGATTTTCCAAGGGACTTTGAAGTTTCTTCGTATGAGCCGAGAAGGTCGTACGGAAAAACCATACATGATACGAATGCCTGGGGTGCACAGGACACCTGCAAATGGCACCTGAAAGGAGGGCATCAGACTCGAGCACAGAGAATACCCGGGGAGCATCGAGGTGAAAAGTGCCGAAGGATTACGCAAAGCCCTTGGGGATGTGAGAAATAAGGGTGGCCAAGCCTTTGTGCGACTTGAATGGATTGTGCGCAAGGTGGTATAATTACGTGTGGGTGGCGAGGTCCAAGCGTAAGGACAGGGGGCATGCAAATATTGCACGCAACTGATGGGCCTTCACGCAATGGAAGGAATTGTGCACAGGGGGACAGACCCCGAGGGGTTGGAATTTAGTCTAAGCCAAGGGGATCTCGTGTGAAGGAAAATCTCGAGGCGACTTGGCACGAAAAATAACCCTACCTAAAGGCCATATTGCACGCACACGAAATGCCAATTATGAGCATGAGAGGCAGTTCGAATTCTTTAGCCTCGAAAAGGAAGGGGGTCTCCTTCTATTTATAGGTATCCGACGGTGAGGAATGCTAGGATTGCATGAAATAATTGCACGACCGATGCGGTAGTGTGAAATATCAACTGCGCGGGGCGCGGGCGTGAAATTATTTTGCGCCGGCACCGGGACCTTTCGTGAATCCCGAGGCCTTTCATGTCGGACGTAATTTTTTCGCGCGCTTCTCCTTTTTTTATGAAACATCTTTGGGCCATCCAGACCGGGCCTCCGGATCCGAATATGACTTCTCTTTTTCGTTATGGAACTTTCTTCGGTACTTACGCATTTTTCGACGTCTACAAATGCCCCCCCTCGGAATTTGATCGGTGAGGGGTCGTGATGATCGGATTCCGAGGGAAACGCCGAAATGCAGGGCCCATGGGCTGCTAGCGCGCAAAAATGATCAAGCGGCGCGAAAAACCCCGGTCAGGCATAGAAGCCTCTTTAAGCGCGGGCACGGAACCCTGACTTGGCCTATAAAAGCATCCATGGTCCCCATGCTCCGTACGGCATTTCTCGTGCGATAAGCCCTGATCTCTCATGCATGAAATTGCTTCCACTTCTGCGTGAAAACCGCTTGGCTGCGCGTAATTCCACCATGATTTAGTGCCCTTTTACATGAAAACCTGAGATTTTCCGCGCAACACTCTGAGATTGCGCACGAGTCGCTGCTTTTACGCGCCCGACTACTAGATTTTGTGCCCAAGTCCCTGATTTCACGCACCACTTCTGAACACTTAGCTTGAAGAAGATGGCTGCAAACCAGATTGATGAGGGGGAGGCCGCTGCGCGCAGAGCTGAGATGGCGGCAAACCTGGAGGTTTACGGTTCAAAGAGGGTGGTCTCTAATAACCACACACTCTTCAACATGATAACTCCCGCCCAGAAATAGTACGCTTTATCAGATAATCTACCATTGTGGAAATTCGGCATTCTGGAGGAGGTTCGCCTACTGGGCTTCAAGGTTGATATCCTGTGGTCATGGGTGACCCGCGAAGATGACCTTCCTCGATACAACATCACCAACAACATTCTTCCTACCAGAGAAACCAGGAACATGGATGTATATGTCCTAAATCCTAGGACTAGGACCATTGCTGGGGGTGATCCCGTTGCGGAGAACTCACCATCCCTCTACGTGAGAACTTTCCGTCAGAGCATCACTGACAAGACCAAAGGATAGCTGCAGGATTGGGATCTGTGTTCTGGGGTAACTTCACCAGCGAGTGGTCCTAGGTGTACTGGGTTTGCCACACATGCGACCAATTCGAGGCCAAGCTACGGCACATCAGTCTATTCGAGGCAGTGTGGACATCGCAGTTTCACTTCTACCGGTAGCCTGATCTCGGACCGGATCTGTTCACTCGGTGGTCCCCCAACACCAACACATTTCATCTCCATCATGGGAAATTTATCATCAGTCTCTAGGATATCTACTGCATCGAAGGCATCCCCTTGGAGGGCCATCAATACGACAAGTTCCTCCCGCCGATGAACATATGGGGTGACAGGTCTCAAACCCCCATACTAATGTGGAACCTGCTGGAGTTGGCCAAGGAGAGGCTGAAGGTCAAGAACTTTCTGAAGGACATTGCCTAAAAGGACTGGTTCAGCCTGTTCTTGGAGAGGGACCCATAGGTCAAGATGCTAGGGCGGGGAAAGCGGTGTCCAACTGCAGTTCAGAGGAGTAGGAGCGGATCCTACTGGAGGATCCTGGATGCGGGGCAATACCAATCATGGGGCTACAGCATCAATGAGTCCCAGGACCCAAATGTCCAGTACGTCAGATTCCTTACCACATTCCTGAGTTGGTGGCTCTTTCCGATACGGGGTGCAAGGATGGGAGTCCGCCCCGCGACCTTGGTGATGGCGGGCATCATGGCTGCCAACAAAAGGTTCAACCTCGGGGTCCCCATGCTGGCTCGGCTGTATTCCATATTGGGACGCATCTCGAGAGGGGGATTGCCTCAGAGAGTATGTGGCCCCTTCCAGATCTTCCATGGATGGGTTGTGGCTCATTTTGGCAGCTACACCTTCCCAAATGACATTCGTCCCCCGGGCAACGGCCTGCGACCCTCTCTGCTGAACATTGTCGGGGTCGCGCCAATGACGCTCAACGAGGAGGGGATACGGATCAAGATTGGTAACCATGCCAACTTCGCCTTCAGCCCATTCCTTACCCCAAACGGTCAGCTGGTATACGACGGTCAAGGCTTGCTGGAGCAGAAGGAATACTTCCAAAGCATTAGAGGTGGGGTACTCGTGGCCCGGATTGATGAGAAGATTTTCTGCGAGCCTAATGTGTCGTCCCGGTTCGCTAGGCAGTTCAGATGCCTCCAGCGAATGCCGAAGAGGGTATAAAAAGATTTCCAAGAGGAGATGCATCCCTGTGTTCTTCGCCAGCTGTGGCTAATTTTTACAACCTACGGCTCTGGTGACATCATCACTTTTCCACCCACAGGACTCGATGCGGGCCTCTCAACTGAGTATTCTGAACATTAGACCATAGCATACCCTGAAGGGCTTCTGCGGAAGTGCGTCCGGCAACTCAAGGTTTTCAGTGCGGAACCTCGGCAGCGAGAGATTAGGCGGCGTGCTTCTAGGAGAGGAGGACCAGTAGCACCTCAGGAAACGGGGCCTGCGCAAGCCAGGACTTCAGCGACAGGGGTGTCGCATGGCGTGACCGCACCCTTGTTGCCTGCAGGAGGAGGGGCCCACGGAGTGGCCAGAGAACTTCCTAGTAAGTAAATAAAATACTTGCTTCAACCTTCCCAGGATGTTGTTTTCCCCGTGCTATGGTCGGCTTGGATAACCCTACGGCAGTCAATGAGTACTGAATCTCTCTGGAAGAAGATAATGCGGGAAGGGATCTGGCTGCTGGAAGTCGGGCTTGTTCAGGTCACCGATAGAGTGGAATTCCACCGGCGAAATACATAACTGACAGCCATGGAAACATACGCATGCTAGTGAGGTCGTCATATGGAGCCACCTCTCTTGGTGAAGGTGCTGCTCAGCCAGGAGCATGATCCGGAGAGGATGTCGCTGGGGGAAGATGATAGTGATGAATCGAAGGGTGACAAAATAGGAGAGTGGGTCGAATGAGAAGGGGAAGGTGAAGAAGAGGGGGAAGGGGAGTCCGAAGGTGCAGGATCACAAGGGGCATCCCACCAAGGGAGTCTCCGAGAAAGCGGCGAGATTGTCAGCTCCGACATGGACGTGACCGAACTACTCGAGGTAGGCTCTGAACCTTACCCTTATTCTCCTGTATTCTCTTTCCTTGTCAACCCTTAACCCATCTTCCTCATCTTACTCAGGATCACATCGGCACTGGCCAATCCTCTCCTCCCGAAAGATGGGAGGAGGCGTCAATAGGGCAAGGCGGGGCACCGATGCTCGTTATTGAGCTGACAAGTGCTGAGGGATCCCCCACCACGATAGCTCCTATAGTGGCCAGAGCAATAGAGGCTGATTCCTTGGGTTCCTATAAGTTCCTTTCTTCGAGACCGGTACTCACTGTCAAAGGACTCAACTGATCAGGGTGCTCCTTGTCTGTACAGTGATCACGGTGCTGGAGGCCCGTCAAGCTGCTGAGCCCAGGCCATCTGTTAGCATGCTGATGACTCACGCACCACTCCATCTAGGACATGCCTCCCAAACTGATTTGGCTTCGGCAACCGGTGACCGGGGAGCGGCGGACATCGGCGGTGCTGCCATCGGGGCAGAGCTGGAAGTTGATACAGGTGCCACCAGAACCGAGGGGAGAGAGGAAGGTCATCCAGATACTAAGGAACCAATTCCCCTGGGAGGAATTTATGAGGAATAACATGTTGCTGCTCTGTTGGTTGTCTTCCCTATCTACCGGCCTACTGACTCTAAAGAATTTGATGATTCAGATTCGGAAGCGGCCGAGGAGATTCAGATGACGCGACGCAAGGGATGGAAGTGCATCTGATATTTCCTCAATCATCCCCAAGCGGAATGGATAAAGAAGATGGGGTCTCTTCACACCTGGTTGTGCTTCCTATGTGATGGAGGGGTGGATGCTCAACGTCTTCATCTAACGGTCCATGATTACATGGCCGAGAGGATGTGGGAGAGAAGCCAGCACACCAATGTCATTCGGTGCCAGGAGGAGTTGGAGAGTACCTAGGCCTTTTTGAGGGTGGAACAGGAGGTATGACGCCTTAAGGAATATGCGAATGAGCAAGAGGTGTTCATTGCAACCTGCTCTGAGCTTGTGGAGCAGCTGAGGGCCCAACTGGAGGATGCTCAAGATCAACTCATAGAAGCGAGTCATCAGATAACCGAGATCCAAGCTGAACAGGCACGGGCATAGGCCAGGGTCGGCGAGCTGTACTTCACAGATTCTAACAAAGAAAGAGTTCTCAGGGGACGGGAGGCGGTCATGGAGGCCACTAGAGAAAAGGTGGTGGCATTGGAGAGATCCATCCAAGAAGCCGACCCCTAGGGGGTCCCTATTTTGGCCAAACCCCTACACTTGTCCCACTCTGCTGCTTTCTATTTTTTCCCTAAACTGCATGTATAGACAAGCCTATTTACTTGCCCCTTTTCTTAATCATACTTTTCCCTCTGGTTTAACATGCTCAACCATAATACTGAAATAAATAGAAACCCATCCCTAAGCTCATGTGGGTCGTGAGAAACCAAGGAGGCTTATATTATCACTTCATTCGATTTCGAGAGCATCGACCAGGCTCCAGGCATTCGAAATTCAAACCTGGGCTCCTAAGGAGACAAGGGAGGACCAACCAAAGGCAGAGGACCTCAGACCAATCGATGTATCATCTTCTCAACATGCTCTAGCACACGAGTGGGGCAATGCCAGGGGAATTAGAATTAATCCGAACATAGGGAGATGAAAAAGGTGAATCACGTTACCCAAATTTGGAACACTATGGGAGGGGTGTGGTGATGGAGGATGGTTGTTGACTGTGGCGGAAACGTAGCATCCATATCGAATTATCCTGAAATGGGGACAATAAATGAGTGCTGAGCGCTGACCATGTTCGCAACATGGGGCCCAACTCAAATATCATCGATCAGTCTTCTGAAATGTTGTCCCAGGATAGCAGGCGGACCATAGGTCGAGCATCCATACTGTTAGGGGGTCCCTCCAAACATGAGTAGTCTTCCAGAACGTTGTCTCATGACAGCAGGCAGACCATAGGTCGAGCATCCATACCGTTAGGGGTTCCCTTCAAACGTGAAAGAGGATTAAGATCCAAATAAAGGGGCACGTGAAGCGTGGAAAGTAGAGTGATGGGTTGTTTGTATGGAATCCAACACTCCCAAGATTACGCCACCGTGGTGGAGGCACATTAGGCAGACGTATTAATCTGATCACGGATCATCCCCACTTTTAGACAGGACCTCTCTGGTGAGAGAACTATCACTTCCCAACATCATTATGGGGCATCCCGAACTTATTCGGGGATAATGTTGTAGTTACACAACTCCCCAAGAAGTCAGGCCAAAGGGCCGACAGTGAGGGGGGAGACGGGTTTGTGATTTCCAAGGCTGGACCCGAGACGAAATGTCTGGGTGTTCCTATGTATCCCATAAGGATGGGAATCAAGCCGCACGTAATTCTGGTAAGGGTCTTAATTTAAGGTCTTAGAACTCGGACCAAGGATGGGTAAGGAGAGCAGGAGACACACGATATGGTGATTACGAGACCCGACGTGAATGAGGTCATAATCCCTACTTATCATGTGTTCCTTGGGGAAGTGTCCCAGTCGAGGTAACGAACACGAACGTTAGGTTGGGCCCATGGGGAAGTGCACGTGCACTCCTACGTATCCCATAAGTATGGGAATCAATCCATACGTAGTTATTGGAGGGTGGCACGGCACGGTATGGTACCTGTGCAAAGGATGAAAGGGGTGTGCGGGTCTATCCCTCACACCAAAATAAGCGGCATTTGATGTATCTTGTTTTTCCTTTAAGGTGAATGGTTTTTATTTTGTGGAGCGACTGGCCTAGGGTAGGAATTCCTAGCATCGCTACAATAGTCAAGTCGTATATGGGAATTGACAAATGGTATGGTAAATGACCGATACCCAATGTGATTTCCTCTATGGAGAGGTCATCACAATGCAGTGTCGTTTTTCGTCGTGCGGTCGGGACGATATCATCACAGTTTATGTTCATGTGCTAGGACCAACCAGCACAGTTTAAGGTCATATGGCTTTGACCTGTGGGAATTCGCACGATCCGATAAAGCACACCTGACGTGAATGAGGACATAATCCCACACCATCACCACGCGCGATTCCGGTAAAGGAGCCTTGGGCCAAGGGGCCGGCGAAGGTTTAAAGATAAAGGGGCAGGAGACACTAGCCTCTAGCTGGTCTGGGCCCGAAATGAAATGTCTGGGCGACCCCACATATCCCATGGGGATGAGGGTCAAGTTTTGCATGGCTCTTAGAGAAGATCTCAGTCTATAGTCCTCACACTCAGATCGTAGGAGCCCCGAGAGACACTGTATTGCAGCTTTTTCTGCCTGACGTGTGGAGGTGCACTGAGGGTTAGTGCAAAGAGTTTTGAGGTTCCACCTTGATATAATGGGGTGGAACATAATTTGAATCATGCAACCAATATTCAGGGCCTAAAGGGGCTGGCTTGACGACGGAGGATTACTGCTGGCCATGTTCGCAACACAACATCCTATCGTGTTAGCTTGAAATGGGGACAGACAAATGAGAATCGACCACTGACTATGTTCTCAACGTGGGATTTGTATCAATTTTTTGTCTGAGACCCTCGGTGGCGTTGGATCGTAATGGTAGGAGATCCCTTAGGCATTGTATCCAGGCCATTTTTTTGGGGGAACCTCTGGGTGTGAAAGATAATGGGGTCCCGAATGAAGGGGAACATGAAGCTTGACAAGTAAACAGAACTTTCCTAAGTTGAATCTGACACTCCAGGTCCTAGACCAGAGTACTCTGAACACATTAGCGGACCACTAAAAAGGGTCTAGGAGCTCAATTTGAGAGCAGCTAACAGATGGAAGATTCTCGACAAAAGGGGGGCATGGCGCCAAAAACCCTGTACCACACCTATATATCCCCCTCGTGGAGAGGGACAGGCCAAGAGGCCAAGGTGATTGGTAGATCGGGAGATCTCTTAAGAGATGGGGTTGGACCAGAAATCTAAGTGTTCAGGCAGTCCTACGTATCCCATAAGGATGGGAATCAATCTATACGTAGTTGTATCAGAATAGTTTAATGTCATGTAGGATGATGAGAGGCATCTCATCCGAGGATGCACATGGTAAGGCGGGTAACCTAACGTGCATGAGGACATAATCCCACACCACTCCGCACAAACCCATAAGAGAGAACCTAGGCCAGAGTCCCCAAAAGGCCAAGCGGCCTGAGGCTAGGACTCAGTCAGAAAGGCTTAAACAGCTCGCAGTTTAACGTCTTGCAGTGGGGACGAGAAGAGGAGGAAGACACCTCAAACAAGGGAGGTGTACGGTACGGAAAATAACCCGACGTGAATGAGGACATAACCCCACACCACAACGCACCCTTCAGGTAAGAACTTGGGCTAGGGCCCTAGAAGGCCAAGGGTCCTGAGGTTGGGCCTCAGTCAGGAAGGCCTGACCAGCTTGCAGTTTAAAGTCATGCGGGACAAGTGATGCAGTTTAGGGTCATACAGGACCATACAGTTTAAGGTCGTGCAGGACCGTACAGTTTAAGGTCGTGCGGGACCGTACAATTTAAGGTTGTGCAGGACCGTACAGTTTAAGGTTGTGCAGGACCGTACAGTTTAAGGTCATGCAGGATCGTACAGTTTAAGGTCGTGCAGGACCGTACAGTTTAATGTCGTGCAGGACCGTACAATTTAAGGTCATGCGGGACCATACAGTTTAAGGTTGTGTAGGACCATAGAGTTTAAGGTCTTGAAAAACCGTACAGTTTAAGGTCGTGTGGGACCGTACAGTTTAAGGTTGTGCGGGACCATAAAGTTTAAGGTCATGCGGGACCGTACAGTTTAAGGTCCTGTGGGACCGTACAGTTTAAGGTCGTGCGGGACCGTATAGTTTAATGTCGTGCAGGACCGTATAGTTTAAGGTCATGCCGGACTGTACAGTTTAAGTTCATGCAGGACTGTGAGGCTCAGGCTAAGTATTGCTTGAGGAACTTGGCATTGGTGGGAGGAGATATACGCTCACCATCCATGGTCACCAAGGAGTACGCTCCATTGGGATAAACCTTATGAACAATGAAAGGCCCTTCCCATTTGGGCTCCAACTTGGGTGGCTTCCTGCCGAGGATCATTGGCGCTCTGAGGGCCAATACCAAGTCACCTTGCAGGAAAGAGAGGAGGTGAACCTTCTTGTTGAAAGCTCGAGCCATCCTGCTCTGGTGCCTCTCTAGGTTGTGCAGGGCACGAAGCCTATTCTCGTCCAGTGCCTCCAATTCTGCTAGACGGATTTCAGCCGCCCTATCTGGCGCTTTCTGGTCATAGAACGTTGTGCGCAATGAGGGCAATTGAATCTCAATGGGTAGGACAGCCTCCTTTTCATACACCAGGGAATATGGGGTCACCTGGGTGGAATTACGGGTCGTTATACAATAAGACCAAAGGGTGTTGGGGAGCTTATCCAGCCAACTTTTCTTGTTCTGACCAACCATTTTATGCAAAATGTTAGTGAGTTTTTTGTTGAATGCCTCAATCTGTCCATTCGCCTGCGCGTGATAGCAGGAGGTATGGTTGGAGCGAATGTTGTACATA
Source organism: Viscum album (assembly GCA_963277665.1). NCBI lineage: Eukaryota > Viridiplantae > Streptophyta > Magnoliopsida > Santalales > Viscaceae > Viscum > Viscum album. The sequence goes on along the minus strand of OY728119.1, from coordinate 168,306,330 downwards.
GCGTACAATTTCTTCAACTCGGTTGCTCGGAAGTTGGTTCCGTTATCGATGAGGATGGCGTGGGGTACCCCAAATCGATAGATGATATTGGAACTCACAAAAGTCGACGATAGAAAGGGTCTTGACTTCCTTGAGCGGAATTTCATCCGCCCACTTGTAGCAGTCAGGATAAACTGGCACTGGTGAGACGTTGCTGGTGGGTATGGCCCCATGAAATCTAACCCCCAGACTGTAAAGGGCCGAGAGTACTTGGTGGTATGGAGAGGTTCTGGTGGCTGATGCACAAAGTTAGCATGAACTTGGCACGCATGGCACCTCTTGGCGAACTCGATGCAGTCATGGATCATGGAGGGCCAGAAGTACCCCAGTCTTTGAATCTGGTGATACAGTTTTGACCCGGCCTAATGGGTTCCACAGAAAGCGGCATGAACCTCTTTCATGACCTATGGAATATCGACTCCTTTAAGGAAACGAAGGAGAACACCATCAAATCCACATTTATAGAGGATCTGCTCAAGGTTGGGACCGCTCTGAAGGGTAAACTGTAGCACGCGGCATCGGACTTGCTCGCGCTTGACCCGGTCTGATGGGAGATTACCGTATTGGAGGTATTTGACCAAAGGTGTCCTCCAATTGGAAACTACTTCGATCACCACATTTGAAGCACCCGGGGTTCCTAACGTAGGGGAACCAGCGGTAAGATGGTTTATCCGTGGGTCACGATCATCCTCCGGGGTAATGGGAGCAATGACTCTTCAGTGCGCCACATGGATAATCAGGTCATCCTGTTCGGGCTCTGAAAGTGACGCAGCTAAGCCAACCAAAGTGTCTTCTCGACCATTTTGTGACTGGGGGACATGGGTAACCTCTGGTCGAGAAGGGAAGTAGGCCATTAGATGGAGGGTTCACTCCAAAAATGGCACAAGTTCTGGCTTTCTGACAACATAGTCGCCACTGACCTACTTGATGACCAGCTCGTAATCCCTTTTCACATGAAAATGGGGCACGTAGATCTCAAGGGCCAGCTTGAGACCAGTAATGAGAGCCCGATACTCAGCCTCATTGTTGGTGCAGCCTTCTGACAACAGGAATGAGTATGGCAGGATAGCTTGAATCGGGGTGATGAAGATGATACCTAGGCCCACTCTGTTGAGCCTAGGATCGTTGATTCTCCTACCGGTGGGGATCCGGGAGGCACTGTTAAAGTGCATTTTCCAACATGGTATGGCATGGTTGACTGAGAGGATTGCCTCATCAAGAAAACCTAGGTCCAGCGGCTGATCCGATGAGGTTGGGTGGGAAACTAGGAAGTCTACCAATGCCTGCCCCTTGATAGACTTCTGGGACACAAACCTAATGTCAAACTGTTGGAGGATCACCACCCACCATGATATTCGGCCAGTCAACATGGGGTGATTCAGAATGTACTTTAACGGGTCCACTCGGGAGACCAACTGCACCTCGTGGTGCTGCAGGTAATGCCGCAGTTTCTGCATAGCAAATATGAGCGCAAGGAATCTTTTCTCGATGGGGGAGTATCTGTTCTACATATCAAGGAGCATGCATCTGAGGTAGTAGAGGCTATTCTCTATCCCATCATTGTTCTTCTGGGCGAGAAGGGCACCCAAGTATCATTCTAGGGTAGTGATATAGAGAATCAGTGGCGTCCCAGAGACGGTTGGCATCAAGACCGGAGGTTGGATCAAATATTTCTTGATTTACTCAAAGGTGTTCTGGCACTCTTCATCCCACTTATAAGCGGTTCCCTTCTTCATGAGCCGAGAAAAGGTCTTACACTTGCCGGCCAGATTCGCAATGAATCGGTGTATGTAGGCTAAGTGGCCTTGAAAACCTCGAAGCTCCTGAATATTGCTCCGGGGAGGCATCTGGCCGATTTCCTTGATCTTCTCTAGGTCTACCTCAATGCCCCGGTGCCAGACAACAAAGTCAAGGAATTTCCCGGAGGTGACTCCGAAGGCACACTTCAACGGGTTCATCTTTAGGTGGCGGGAACGGAGGAAACCAAACACTTTATCAAGATCCTTGAGATGGTCCTGGTGCTGGAGAGATTTGACCACCATGTTTTCTATATATAATTCCACCAGTGTCCCAAGGATTGGCTTAAATATGCGATGCATGGCCTGCTGATATGTGGCACCTGCATTCTTCAGGCCAAATGGCATGACCCGGTAACAGAAAGTACCCTGGGGTGCCTTAAAGGCGGTAGATTCCTCATCCTCGGGGGCCATCCAAATCTGATTATATCCATAGTAACCATCCATGAAGGAGAGGTCTTGGAATCCAGCCATAGCGTCAATCAACAATTCTGTCACTGGAAGGGGAAAATCATCCTTCGGACAGTGGCGATTGAGATCACGGAAGTCGATACAGACTCTGATCTGCCCGTTCTTCTTCCTGACTGGCACAATGTTGGCTAACCACTTGGGGTACTAAACTTCCTTGACGAAGTTGGCTTTGATAATCTTGTTAACTTCAGCCTCAACCATAGCACCGTGAGAAGGGTGCATCTTTTTGGGAGGTTGCTTGAACCCGCGATGGTTTGCAGGGAGACCAAGGCGGTGGACGGATACTTGAGGATCTAGTCTTGGCATCTCATCGTAACTCTAAGAAAACACATAACAGTGCTGTTTAAGGAAGTTCACGTATCATTGCTTCTCCTCGAGGTACATGGTGGCACTGATCAATGTAGGCCTCATATCTGCCTCTCTACCAAGGTTCACTTATACCAGTTCATCGACTGTGGTAGAGAATCCTTCTTCAAAGGTAGGGGGAGCATCCTCTAGATACTATTCTCCATTTGTGGAGGGATATTCTGTAGGGGGAGCTGCTTCTGAGCTATCAAACCATGATGGGTGGCTGTTACCTGCTTGTGTAGCTGTGGTCCTTATATCAGGGCACTCTGGCGCCGCTGAGACCATGGCTATGAAGGCTGTCAACCCAATCTCATCTGGTCTTTGGCCCAAGGGGCCACGTTTAATAACATCAAAGCAGTAGTGGCGCGTTGGCCGGAGCCGACTTATCCCAGCCCAGCGAAACAGACACGTATGACGGACTGTCGTTGCCATGAGCTGGATGTCTTGATACCGTACGGAGGTAGGAGGTTCCGGGATCACCTGAGCCTGGTTTTTGTAGGAGTACGATGTGATTTTCCGTCGTTGCTTGGACCTGGTAATATACCTTCCTCTTGTACATGAAACAACAAAACATTGCCCCATGTCGGGAGTCGTGGCCTCCAACTGATGGATCGAGAAGATGTAGGCGCCATCCAAACCTACCCAGGGATTACTTGTGATAGTGGTGAGTTCAACCTCGCTTTCCAGAATCTGTTTATCCTTGCTCTTGTAATAGTCATCATCCAGATAGCGGGATTCACAAGAGGAAAAAGGAGACACATCTCCTTGGAGCATGCCTACTCAACCATTGAGGGAGTATTTGAGGCATTGGTGATACGATGAAGGGACCGCCGCATGCATGTGGAGCCATGGCCTTCCCATCAATGCGTTGTACGTGGTGTCCTGGGAGACAACCATGAATTCGGTACTGGAAACTAGGCCACCGAACTGGGTCTTAAAATGGATCTTGCCGACTGGGGTTTGCTCGGTCCTGTCGTATCCCTAGATTTTGAGGTCGGAGGGAGTTAGATCATCCTCAGACAACCCCAGCTTCCGCAGTGTTCGAGTCGGTATTAGGTTAATCCTGGAGCCTATGTCGACAAGATAGTGGTGGGCTTCCATTCCATTGAACTGGCCAGTGATATACAACAGGTGGATGTGCCCTGGTATGGGAGGGTCTTCATCTTCACCAGAGAATGAGATGACGGCCTGGCACTCGGCACTCTCAACTGCTTCAGCGTGGAAGGCTTCTTCAGCCACTACCTCCGTCTCAAATTAGAGGGGGCTTCTAAAAGACTCTATGAGTTATTCTCACATATCTGGTGACAAGCGAAGGGCTTTAAGGATGGAGATTCTTGTTGGGATACTGGCGAGGTGCTTCAGAACATCATACTTCTGTGCCAAGTGTGAACTTCTGCTTACAGGAGGCCGCTCTGCGTTTGGAGGCAAGGTAGACTCGGCCGGCTGGACCGGCAGCTGATTGGTGCTGGGGACATCACGTTGCTCATTAGTCGAAGCTCGGAGGGCAACTTCCGGGTAAGGACTAGGTGACTGAGATCGGCCTGTGGTTGGGTGAAGCTGATCGCGAGACGACCGAAGTGGATCTGCCTGATCCAATACCACAAACAGTGGTAGAGGAGGGCCTGTCGCGTGCTGAGTTCTATGCTGGACCTGCTATCTGGTCTCAGCGGTGTGCACGGCTTGAATGGAGGTGCCAAATGGCGTTCCCCGGCGACCCATATAGTCGCGGTTCCGCTGACATTGGCATAGGCTGGGGACATTGGGGAGATTCTTCTGGCGCTCCCCCTCATTGGGGGTCATATAGGGATTTACCAGCTCGACGGTGTTAACTGAAGCGTTCCCCTGACTGTCACTTGACGAATCATCCACCACGGGGCAGATTATGGGAGGGATGCCCATCTCTGGGGGCATGAAGTCACCGAGGGTGCGGGACGACGACGGCATTGGCTGGACATGCTGCTTCTTCTTGTGTCGTTGATGCTTTATCTTCTGGGAAGAGGTCGGTTGAGATGATGACGCTGAAGTGGTGGCCGCAGCTTCTGAAGGCTCCGGCTGATTCAGGCGTTCATGAATAATGCCATGGGTGTAGGCGACCATTTTACGAGCCATCTAGTCATCGTAATTTCGGGACTCGTGGTCAGGAACCTGCTGCCACGTGCCTCCGTCGTCACTACTACTATCTGATCTTACAAAGACACCCGCCACTTGTGTTGGGGATGGGCCCAACCTGACTATGTTTTTTTTAATCTATTCTTGGAGCCAGTCCTTGAACACATAACATTTCTTGATGGTGTTTCCCAGGATCCAGTGATAAGGGCAGTAGTTGGGGGGATCGGTGAGATGTGCCTCTTCCGGCTTCCGTCACTCGGGCAGTTGCACGATTCTCTGCTCCAAGGTGCTATGAAAGTATCCGGGGACCTGAGCCTCAGCAAATGAGTAGGTATGATTATTTCTGTCCAGAAAAGGGGATCTAGTATCCTAACCCTAACGGGGGGTTGTAGGAGCCTACCGAGGGGGCGGAACTTGATTATCTCTCCTAGGCGGTGGCTACGCGTTACGCGGAGGCGCCTGCCGATTCTGGGGCGGGCGATGCTGGGTTGGAAACTGTGCCCGCGGTGGTGGGCCTCTGTGAGGCTGTGGAGCAGGCTCCACCAGTAGCAACTCTAGCTGCCTGGGGGCCTCTATCTTGGCCATGACAGTGGGCTTGGCTCTGGCAACTCTCCTTGCTGGAATTGCAGGGGGCATCAGGCGTGCCTGGACAACCTGTTGTAGAGCTTCCTCGAGGCATTGGGCCGTATCCGAGAAGTCTCGGAACCCTCCGAGATAATTCTAGGTGATTAGGGAGGGAACCAATTCCATCTTGACATTACTCACGCACATTGTCAATAATTTCTCCTGAGTCAATGGCATGTCAAGAGAGTATGTGAGCCTCTTCCACCGGGCGATAAATTCTGCAACTCGCTCGTCGGGCCTTTGCATGCACCTGAAAAGGTCTGCGATGTTCGTCTTCCAGGTGGTAGAGCTGAACTGGTAAAGGAACTGCCTGTGAAGGTCCTCCCAGTTAGTCATAGATCCAACGAGGAGCTGGCTGTACCAAACGAATGTTGGCCCTTCTAGTGTCTGAACAAAGCAACAGAGCTTGGCGGCCTCCTGCTGCACTGGAGTTCCCAACATAGGCCCACACCTCGAGTTGAAGTGGGACAAGTGCTGCGACAGGTCCCCCATCCCATTAAAGGGGGAGAAATTGGGATTTCTGAATCCTGGGGGTGCCGGCATGTCATCCACCTATGCCGGGTACGGCTTTCCATCAGGTGGGACAGCCACTTGTCGTGTTTCCAAAGCTTCCAGGAGGGAAATGAGTGTCGCCATCAGATCTTCTGGGCACGGGTCCCTGTCATGACGGGGATCCCTAACTAAGAGCGCATTGTCAGGCTCTTCAATGCGGTAGCCGAGCTCAGCGGATCTTGGAGTGGCTGGTGGAGCAACCCTTGGGGTAGCTGGAGGAGCCCGGACAGGGTTCCCTGGGCAGTCCCGTCATTCAGGAGGGTTCGACGAGACATACCGTGCCCTCTTTCCATGGGCTCCAGCTTCTGCCCTGTCAGCGAATACAGTAGGATCAGGGTTGCCTGGAAGAATCTCGCCGAGGGATAGTTGTTCCTGCCCCTGCTGTCCCATCCTAGGATTGTCGTAGTCGGGACGCCGCTCTGAAATGCACTCGGCCAAAATCCCATCGACCAACTTCTTTTGCTCATCAAGTTGCTGACTCAACGCGGTCTTCTCTGAGGCCTCCGTCTTCGGCACTAAGGCCGATGGGTCGGAGTTCTTGGCAGCTCCAATATTCTCTTTTCCTTTACTAACATTCTGGCTCAGTACTAGTGACTCAGTGGGCATAGGGAGACCTAGGAGGTTCCTCTACTGGCGAGTAATTCTTCCTGATGGGTCCAGTGGTAGCACGTCCTCAGGGGGACGTCCCCATCGAGAAGTCCGAGCTCATTCAACTCTCCTATCAGGTCGGTCATGTTGACCACCACTCTTCCTAGGGGCATTCCCTCACTACTGCCAAGGGAATCAGGCTGCCGACGAATCGCACTGAAGAGGAGGGCAGCATACTACCCCCATCCACGGACTTGCACGTGGGGGGTAGCCTCCTCGACCACTCTACGGAGTACTTGAAAACTCTAAACGCACTATTGTTGGAGGGTCCTATGGTGGCCGGGTGACTTGGGGTGTCATACTGCTGGGAGTGTGGCCAAGTCCACTAGGTGGCATTGTTCATCGATGCCTTAGAGGTGCTCTTGGATTCCGGGATAAGTCACATGTCGATGGAAAAGATGGAGGTGAGTCGCCCAGAGGGTCTGGCGGAAGCATTCAAACTCCTTTGGGGTGAGCGATTCTGGCATACCAAAATTTGATCCTGAGACCGGCCAAAACTTCTCAGAGAAGTGTCCCACTACGAGGATGACCCAGAAGATCCCCGGCTCAGATCTGGGGTCTGGACTTTGATTACTCCACTCGTCAACTGAGGGTGGCTGAGTAACTGGCAACAGCACTGAGGCAGACCATTGGGACGGCAGGCTGGCCGGTGGAGAATACGGCGAACGGGCTGATTGGCTGTCGAATCTTGGGTTGTCCCTTGGGGATTGCAGTGACCTGGCCGCCATGTCATGGTAGGACGGACCGGCAACCAGAATCCCTGACGCGGCAGCAGTGTCTGCCGGAGGTGGGTTACATCCTGGCTCTTCCACCATTGACCCCCAAAATAGATCTGAGGTAGAGGGTGCTTCTGGAGGCGACGGTGGTGAATGCATGGTTGGCCCCTGAAATCATGCCAGGGTCTCATCCTCCTAGATATACCTTCGGAGGGAAGCAGGGATTCTGGGGGGCTTCGTATTCCAGAAGCATGAGGCTGATATGCCTCATTCCTGCCCCCTCCCTTGACTCAGAGGACCAAAGGGAGGGCTCCTGTGCTGGATCGTACTCTGCCTCAGAGTATGAGAGACGAACTGGCCTGATTCCTGCCTGACCTTCCCCAGAATTTCTCTTGCGGCGACGGTGGCCTGCCCTCCTACCTCTAGATGGTTCTTCAGGGCAGGGATGATTTCCGACATGGGGTCCCCCGGCTGTACCAGTGCCAGGGTGGAGAAAGTTCCCACCCGAGGAGGTCGGGGTGAGAGGGGCACCGGGACAAATGTCGAAAGGGACACGGGGAGGACCTCCATGCTGGAGAGTGACCGGACATGCAATTCCCCCATGCTCTCTATTCACGGTAGGGGAATTGACTCTGTACCCAATGTAGTGGGCGCGGGAGAGACCCCCGCATGGAGTGATGCTATCAGAGGGAAGACCCTCGCCTGGGTTGAAGGTGGCACGGGGCAGACCTCCAAGCTGAGATTGGAAGAAGGGAGGGCATGCACCTTCCATAGTGGGGGTGCGGAGTGAGCCTTCGCGCCGGGCGGCACTGCTGTAGATTGGTCCGCAGCGGCCATCACCCGTGTCGGCGACCAGGATAGTCGACCAAACCTGCCTGTGGGGCGGTTGGGGCCTCGATCCGGGTTGATCGTACTGTTTTCCTTGCTTGGCGTATGCAGGGATTTGGAGGGGTGAACTAGCGGTGTCTTGGGCCACAGTATTCACTGATGTTAACACCCCATGATGGGCGTCTTCTTCTGTTCGTGCTTGATGTTGGCGTCGGGTCAGGTGGACTGGAGCCAGTGGTGTAGGCATGTGAACTACCTACTCCTCGGCTCGGGGAACTGGGTGGCGGCGCTGACGTGGCCTGGTGGGGGCCCTTACTGGGATCCCTCGAAGCGGGACTCCGATCGGATGGGCCTAGATACCTTCTACTTCATCGGCGTAGGGAAGGGAGTTGTTGAGGTGCTATGGGGACAAGCTACCGAAGCGATTGAATGTTGGGGTGGGGAGCAGCGGCTCCCTGTGTGGCCCTCGAGGGCGGCGTGGATGGTGAGGCACAGCTGCCTCAAGATCTAGGCGGGCCATATCCCTGGTGGGGATGACCCCCTCCTCCTCGTACCTGCATACAAGGTCATTGATTACCCTTCGCTGGATAATCTCCGATGGGGAGAGGGGACGTGGGTGCCCAGTATTCGTAGTGGTCGCGACCGTCGTGGAAGAGGCAAAATTTTGTGGGGAAGTCACGCTGATATTGCCCCTTCCCCTGCGTCGGTGGGCAGGTGATCAAGCTCCGGAGGCAATGACTTGATTCCTGAAGCAGGGAGAAGAACTCATTAATACTTCTAGAAAAAGGAATTGAAAACCAGTGCCCTAGCGTCATTCGGTCTTCCATGGTTGGAAAGAGGGGTCCACACTAACAACGTCACAGAACGGAATGCTCAACATCCTGACTGTCCCAACTTCTAGCGAGTTCCACGTCTGGCCTGCTCGGTAGGACCTGGAACCAAATGATGAGGTCAGGCGACATGCTTATCCCCTGATGTCCTGAGCGCTAATAGTCCCCAAGCTGAGGAGAGGATCATTCATGTTGGGTTCACCATTTTTCTGTTTCTGATACTTTCGTCGGGGACGCGCGCACATCCGTCACGCAGAGGACGCGCAGCTTATAGCCCCGCATTCCCGCTTTCCAAAGGCGGGTGGCATTCGTTCCTTATTTAGGGACGTCTGCTCCTAGATCGAGACTGGGATGATGGGATTTCGGTTCTTCCTTCCATGGATTCCTCCTCGGAGCTCGTCACCTAGTCCGGGTCTCCCTCATAGATTAAGTCGTGGTTCGTGAATCCCTTCCCGACGCCATATCTTCATGGACACCAGTTAATTACGCCGCTTCTGTCAGGACCTTCCAACAGGTCCGGTCAGGGCAGAAACCTTCGGTTAGGGGAGTAGTCACGTTGGGGAATCACTGGCGTGTCTTGACGCTGGGGAATTGGCATATCTATTTTTTGTCCCTTATTATAGGGCTTCTCGAGGGCGCGGAAGCCCGAGGCATCCCACATCGAACGCGGAGAACTGCATGTCATAGGAACGTATCTAAGGTTTTCCTCATCTTCCCATGTTTAACACAGGGTATATCACAAGTTTAACGTCCGGTGGGGATGGATCAGACTGATCGGAACACTAGCTAGAGTGGATCAGATTGAAGAACCCCCTGGAGGGAACACTGATGTTGGGGCCAGCACGTGGGTGGCTTCCCGGACACTATGGAGGGGAATGAAATGGAATGATCCCACCGGGATGTGGCGGCCCGGGTAAGAATAAGGATGAATGAAGTCTTTGGGCTTGGGCCTTGTGGAGGCTTCCTACGTATCCCCGCAGCAAGGAATCAAAGTCCGCGTAATTCGATGATACAGTGGGATGCCTAAAAAGGTGACTCGTGAGAATGAACGCATGGATGGGACCCAGAGGGAGTAAAACCTCTAGGTTAGGGAATGAGCTTCCTGAGGCGCATGGGCTCGAGGGAGAGGTCAGGATGAGACATGGGTGTTGGGATTGAACCCCATGGAGGCTTCCTACGTATCCCCATGGCGGGGAATCAAAGTCTGCATAGTTCAATGAAATGTAGTTTAACGTCATGCGGGATAGAGGCATTCAGGGCTTACGCTCTGGGGAAACCCATGTTGGTGGGGTTTGAACCTCGTGGAGGATTCCTATGTACCATGCCTTAGCACGGATCAAATTCCTCATAATTCGGGGTGGTATGGGGATTACGCTCTGAGACGGCCCATGGTGGTGGGGCTTGAACCTCATGGAGGCTTCCTGTGTACCATGCCTTAGCACGGATCAAAGTCCCTGTAGTTCGGGATGGTATGGGGATTATGCTCTGAGAGGGCCCATGGTGGTGGGGCTTGAACCTTGTGGAGGCTTCCTACGTACCATGCCTTAGCACGGATCAAAGTCCTCGTAGTTCAGGATGGTATGGGCTTATGCTCTGAGACGGCCCATGGTGGTGGGGCTTGAACCTTGTGGAGGCTTCTTATGTACCATGCCTTAGCACGGATCAAAGTCCCCATAGTTCGGGATGGTATGGGGATTACGCTTTGAGACGGCCCATGGTGGTGGGGCTTGAACCTCATAGAGGCTTCCTACGTACCATGCCTTAGTACGGATAAAATTCCCCGTAGTTCGGGATGGTATGGGGCTTACGCTCTGAGACGGCCCATGGTGGTGTCGGAGAACCGACGTGAAGATGGATCGGGGGTCCGATGGGTAGTGGGATTGAACCTCATGGAGGCTTCCTACGTACCATGCCTTGACATGGATCAATGTCCTCATAGTTTGCGGGGGTGGGGGTCAGGGTCGGTTCTCACTCTAAGCTCACGGGAGTCATGCTCAGTGTGAGAAACAAGAGGTTGTAGGGACCTGACGATCACGTCGCGAAGGGTGCGTCCGTGGGAAACGAAGAGGGGCTTACGCATTGAGCGGCCCATGGTGTCGGGACTTACTCTAGGATGGAGGCCTGAGGGCAACAAAGCACGGTAGGAGAGGGATTTGGGACTGAAGAAAAGAGGAGTCCCACTTCCCATCATGCCCTCCGCTGGCCCTGGCGCCGGGGAAGTACGGATGTGCATGGGTGCTACCTTCCGCAAGAAGGTCTAGGGGCTTACACCAAGGCGGATGCCCTTCCCCGCGGACAAACTCCACTCCAATAAATCACCCCCTGTGAGGGATGACCCCACCATCCTCGTGGAGACGAGCGGGCGTGGAGGATGTCCAAGGTGGGGGGACCCTGCGTGCAAGGCACGGGGCCGGGTCACAGTTTAACGTCATGTGTTGAGGATGAGGTGCTTGGCAGTTTAACGTCCTACAGCTTGAATGATGTGGGTAGGCTCCGTACCCCTAGGAATTAAATAACTGGTTCCCTCTGCCCCTTATGGAAGGGAAGGCATCGGCAAGGCCGTGGCGAGGGGGTGTTGCGGGGCGAACCATCGAGGGGTCCACGTTAGCGTGGCTATGTGAAGAAGCAATAGTCGTTAGTGTGCCTATGTGAAGAAGCATGAGGTGAATCAACGCAATGGAAAGGATTGTCCAAGGGACTTTGAAGTTGCTTAGTACGAGCCGAGAAGTCCGTACGGGAAAACCATACATGATACGAATGCCTAGGGTGCACAGGACACCTACAAATGGCACCCGAAAGGAGGGCATCGAACTCGCACACAGGGAATACTCGTGAAGCACCGAGGTGAAAAGCACTGAAGGATTACGCGAAGCCCTTGGGGATGCGTGAAATAAGGGCGGTCGAGCCTTTGTACGACTTGAATGGATTGCGCGCAAGGTGGCATAATTACGCGTGGGTGGCGAGGGCCGAGCGTAAGGACAGGGGGCATGCAAAGATTGCACGCAACAGACGGGCCTACGCGCAATGGAAGGAATTGCGCGTAGGGGGATAGACCCTGAGGGGTTGGAATTTAGTCTAACCCAGGGGGATCTCGCGTGAAGGTGGATCTCGAGGTGACTTGGCACGAAAAAGAACCCTACCTGAAGGCCATATTGTGTGCATGCGAAATGCCAATTATGTGCACGAGAGGCGGTTCGAATTCTTCAGCCCCAAAAAGAAAGGGGGTCTTCTTCTATTTATAGGAATCCGATGGCACGGAATTCCAGTCTTGTGTGAAATAATTGCGCGACCAATGAGGCGGTGCGAAATATCAACCGCGTAGGGCGTGAGCGTGAAATTATTTCACACCGGTGTCGGGACCTTTCGCGAATCCCGGGGCCTTTCGCGCGGGACGTAATTTTTTTGTGCGCTTCTCCTTTTTTTCATGCAACATCTCCGAGCCCTATGGACTGGGCCTCCGGGTCCGAATATGACTTCACTTTTTCGTTATGAAACTTTCTCCAGCACTTACGCATTTTTCAGCGTCTACACCCACCCACTAGTTAGTTATGAACACGTTATAAAGTAGGAAGCATGGAATGATTTCATCAATCATCATGATGATAAATCATTTAATGTACATTACAGTCAATAATATATTATTTGAAATTATTCATTTTATCCAATTTGATTCAAAATTATTAATTTATGAAATAATAAAAGAGTGATGAAAATAATGAACGTGCATCAAAACCAATGTGCCCCTATCACAAAGTAAGGATGAGGTATACTTTACTAGAGAAGAAATTGGTATTTATTTTAGATCAATAATAAAAAATTTATGTGATATGAAATAATATATGTTCCTTTGTTTATATGCAGATTGATGAATCAAAATCTAAATCCACTTCCATCCCATGTCATGTATTATGGAAGGAGGCTCACGTAAATAAAGATGGTAAACTAGTTGATGAGAATACAAAAGTGGTACGAGAAACATGGGTAAGTATGACATAATTGTAATTCATAATGCTTTATAATAGTATTACATAAAAACATCTATTTATCTTTATATTTTTTTATATGATTTAGACACAAGAATAGACTGTCACGACCCATCCCCCGAGGCCCGTATCGTGACTACCCCAAGCCCGCCTTCCATAGGCCAGGGGCTGATGACTAGCACCAAAGGTGAAAATCCCTAAACTGGGAAGGCATTTCCTTTATAACAGTAAACAAACACAACAGATTACGCAATTGGAAGTAAAACACTAAGTAAAACTGTATACAAAAGAGTGTGCTGAAAGTAAAGGGGCCGGAAATACAAGCTCAATAGTAAAGTACAATACAACTGAAATGCTAGTACAACTGAAGAAAGGAAGTAAAGAAGCTACTGGGTCATCCTCCGGCATTCCCACCTGAAGGGTGGGTACAGATGGCCTCCTCAGCACCCCAAGTTTGTCTGTCTGCTCCGTGTACGTCTCACTGAGTGGTCCACCTATGGGTACCGTCCAGTTCTACTACTCTCTGTCCCGATCAGCGTTGTCTGTCGTCTGCAACCAAGACAATGAGGTGCGGGCATAGCCCATGCAGGGGTGAGTATAACGATACTCAGTAGGGACCTCGAGACCCTCAAGGTCTCACAAAATCCAACAAGGATAACCACAAAGTACGGAGTCAACAGATAACCCTTACTTAGGTATATGCCCATATATATACCTAAGTTATTTAGTAACCCATTTCAATCATGAGGAAAACACGAAAATCATTGACTCAGCTCAAACCAAGATTTCAGTGAAGTATAGAAGTATAGATGATTAGTCACGAAGCTAGATCATTTTATTCTGTCAATAGGCACTGCTTCTGACTATACGGAGTCTGACCCACACAGGGTCGATAGGAACTAACCCCCGCAATGACCAATACAGGATCGGTATGCGCTGACCCACACAGGATTGTTGAGCGCTGACCTCCGTATGATCTGTCTCCAACCTCCGCCTCACTATCAGCCACTGGATTCCTTGCACCCGGTGCGCTCAAGTTCTGTAGAATCTACCCTCGAGATATCTTCCGTACCTCGACCACCACTAAAATCTACAAAGGAGTAACAAAAAGGACCACCATGTTGTAAGGGTTCCAACGTGACAGACGGTGTGTCAATCGGACACTCGGTCTGTGAGTTATTGGCATTTCCGTTACAGGGGCCCGGTTGGTTTGTAGGTTCAAACCAACCCGACCGTACTCCAACTGCGTCCAAACCTCAATTTGGGTAAGCCAAAAGAACTGTCTCTCTCCAAGCCTTCCATCGCCGTAGGTGGTTCGTCAATCGGACACCCGTAGCCCAAGATATGGGCGAAAAGGTGTAAACCGGCCACACGGGTCCGGGTCCGGTCCGATCCAGTTGGACCGACCCGGCCCGACCCAGTCCGGACCGGGTTCTGACTCAATCCGTGGGTCCAACCCGGTCCGAGGAATCGTTCAGGCCCGAGGGGGCGGCCCGACTCGAAGGGACGGTCCGGCCGAGGCCGACTGGCAGGCCCGCGTGGCCGGCAGGCTGGCCCGTGTGGCCAGCTGGCTGGCTCGCGTGGTTGGCTGGCCACACATGGGGGGGGGGGGGGGTTACACCCCCCTGTCTTCTGAAACGGTCGGCGCATGGCGCCGGCCTGGTAACTGCGATAACCGAAGGGTTCCGCTTACAGCGTGCACCGGCGGCTCGCTCAGTCGGCCGCCCTCCTCTGACCACCACGGCCTATGGCTGCGGATCTTCTCTCTGGCGCGGCACGACGGCGCCGCGCCCAGCTCGTCCAACCACCGCGGCCGCGTGGCCGCAGCTCCTTCCGGCGCGGTGCGCCGACACAACGCCCCTCTGGTACCGCCGCGTCTCGCCTGACCGTGGCGCGACGGCGTCGCACCCCTTCGGCGGCCCGGCGGCCCTTGCACCGCGAGCTTCTTCCGCAGCTGGCTCGTTGCCAGTCACCGCATACACCGCCGCGGCCCATCGGCCGCGGCCCGTTTCTCCGCTGCGATCCTCTCTTCCGACGGCGCCGTTCCGCCGCCGCCATCATCAACAAACGTGAACAAACAAAGGGGGGAGGGTCGGGGCCATGTTCTTGTGGTCCGAGCCCTCCACATTACGTTGATATCATTCGTCAACAAAGTGCTCAACAAACAATGAAGAACAGAGGGTAAAAATCATACATAAAACAACTCAAATCCCCCTACCTCGTATTTGTCGATCGTTGACGGAGTCGCGGAAAAAGGCGGGCGTCGATTCGTCGTTCGCCGCGTTCGTCGCGCACTCCCAAATCTCAAGCTTGTGCGTCGGAAAGTGATCGGAAGTGGCGAAGTCGAAGATGACATTCTTCGCGTTCTTCGTTGGAGAGTTATCCTCCTTCCCCAAGCTCCACCCAAAAGATTATGCCAACCCCTATAAAATTATAGCATATCCTTTATTATAATGGTTGACATGAATTCAAATGGATTCAATTAATTAATTGCAAGGCTTAAATTAATTAATTGAGGGAGTTGGCACATTAAAAATAATGGGGGGTGGTGAAGAGTTTTCATCCCACATAAATGGGGGGTTAAAGGGGGGTTTAAAGCCCAGGTGGCCCCCACCTTAATTATCCTCCCAAGGGAAGTTATGCTCGGGTGGGCCCCACCACCATAACCTATGAGGTTAGGGTGTGGTGGTCCCCACCCCCAACCTCCACTTGGAGATTTTAACCGTCATAATAATAAAAATAAGTTTTACCCTTATTTTTATTTAACTTATTAAAAACCCAAAATCTAACTTCCACTCTTGTCAGAACACAACTACGGTGAAGGTCTCACTAAGCAATTATTGACGCAGCGAGCTCAACGGTGCCCTCAGATTTCAATTCCAAGCACCGGTTCAAAAGTTAAAAAACACCGCTCGCACGTTTACTGAACGTACCCGAAAAAAAGTTTGGAAAATTATTATCAGTCACCCTCAACCCGTGCTGGTCGAGGTTAGGCTCTGCCTAGGTGAATCACACCCCAAAGAACCCTACGGTACCCTCGGATTTCCAATCTGAGTTACCGTTTAAAAGTTATGAATTTTACAATAAAATAATTGTCACTTAATTATTTTATTTGCGGCCAAAAACTAACTTTCTCTGGTGGTCCTCACCGACCCAAGTTAGTATCTGCTTAAAGAAAGCCTACCCTTACAAGTTCAGCGGTGGTCTCAGATTTTTAATCTGAGTTACCGTTTGTGAGTTATAAGCATTTGAAAAATAAAATAACTTTATTTAATTATTTTATTTACGGTTATGCTATTTTCGGGTTTTCTCACAGGAGGCCCGCGCCGACTAAACTTAAGTCACACCTAGGGTAAACCCACCATCCTGAGTGCAACGGTGGCCTCAGATTTCTGATCCAAATAACCGTTTAAGAGTTATTCCACTTTTTCAGGAAAACTGCTTACACGCGTTAATTTAAGCTTAACAGAACTTTGATGGATCATTCCGAGCACTCCGGGCCCCAGAATCGCGTGCCGTAAGATTTCACGGACTCGTAAAATTCTCATGTATTTAGGAGAAAAAAAATCCACGGAATTTTCAGGTCTTTACATAGACAGCAACCATACCAGAAGAAAAACTACTTTCAGTAGTTTTGAAGCGGCCGAAAAAATATGGTCGCGTTAGAGGAGTAAGTTTTGGAGTGTCTCCTAGAACATATTTTGAGAAGATAAAACCACATGAAGATATATATAAGTTTATGAAAGGATTGTAGGCACAAATAGATGCTTTAAAAGATATTATTGTTTTTTATGGTTTATCATACCAATGTATGAGAACGGATCAAAAAAAATTGGCGGTGGAACAACGATCCGCACATGAAGAACCAAATGACCCTGCTAGCTTTGAGGCTAGTCATTCCCCCCAACCACATACCTTACCTGAGGTAATTAATTTTTTCATTACTCTTTCTCCTAAATGTGAATCAAACAACTTCTGATAACTTTATATTACAAAAATTCTACTGAGTACAGTTGTATGTGATTTCTATCTGTCAACACCCATGCACCACCTTGTTGCGAGGGGTATGGTGTATAATATATCGGGAGACAAGCTACACCAGAAAGAACTCCCAAAATATCACATGATAGTGGGGATTGAGTTATCTCATGAGTTGACTACTGATTTGTTTGTTTCACTTGATGATCTGGATATTACAATGGTCAATGATGCTATTAAAAAATTTATAGCATGGTTAGCTAATCTTATAAAGATACATGATGTGTGTCTAATAAATTTTTTCATATGAAATCACTATAAGAGTTGATGAAAAAGGTATAAAGTGAGGTATGATATTATAGGTGGATAAAATGATGGGGAAACGGAAGGTCAGATCAAGACAATATAGTGAATTGACCAATAAATCAAAAGGACCTTCCAGGAGTACCTTCTCCCCACCAGTTCCAGAGCAACATTAATTATCATTACAACTTCATATAGAGACCACATTTAAAGATGAAAATATGTCTTATATTCCATATGAAGAAAAAATATATAGAACTTTCATGACATACATAGTTAGTCTTGAGAGTATAAATAAGATTCTCAAGAATGAATGATTAGGAGCCTTAGTTGTGAATACATACATAAGGTACATTTTCATAATACATATGTCCAAATAGTGAGCTAATATGTTCATTAAAGTTAATAAATATTCATATTTTCTTTTGAATTGTTAATTTACAGTAGTTTCGCTTTGGAGGGTAATGAAATTATTTGGGCTATTCGATCATAAATTAGATGCATGACATAATATCACAAATGCTCGTGAAATCTATACAAGCAACACATCAAGTTTACATTAGTGAAATGGATTGACTAAAACTGGTTCTTTTGAATGCACATGATGTGAAATTAAATCATCCCACCATTATATCACATAAAATCTCACAATCATTGCATGAGTAGAGGTGTTTAACCTATCCTTATTATGCATATAAATACTTATTCACTGGATCACGATAAAAAAATGTCTCCACTGGTTTGTCACTAATATGCATGTGCACATTCATTATGTAAAATGATCCATGTTTAGAAGCTCATTAATAAAAAACCCCATCATCGTTCTCAATAAAAAGTACATGATAATAGGGATATTCCCATCTTGATGAACAAATAATGATGATGTTATGTTAGAGTTTTTCATCACCCAGGATATTGAAAAGGATATACTAATTTATAGCATAATCCAGGAACACTTAATGGATGTGCTAGATTTTAGTGTCATTTGGATGCTATAAAGGGCTATATTGATGTTTAATACTGTCAAAAAGGGGTAAACAATTTATGATGGAGTTCAGTGTCTTCTGAAAATACATAATGGGTCACACTTAAGTTTTTTTCATTAAAGAAGGTAAATGGTTTATCATGAAGTTTTTATTCTCTATGATGGTGAAAGGGAAAGATATGTTTTATTATGTTCCATAAAAACTTAGATGTAAATATTTATTTTAGTTCAATCAATGAACTCTAATAGGTTTACACTAATGGTTAATGTTTTATAGGAATAAATAAAGGGATACACTAATGTTTAGTATAATCTAGGAATATATAATGTGTTATGCTAGTTTTTTTGTAAAAAAAATATAAAGGAAAATGTTTATATATGACTTTTACACCAACCCAGAAGGATAAAAAAATTTATGGGAATTTTTTGTAATACATGAATGTTATGTTACTATAAAGTGGTTAAATATATCATTTTTTTCGAATTGATCTTCTAAAATATTTTCTTTTAGGGTCATGTAATATTGAATAAAGTCCTTGTATTTTAGTTTCATATGATCAAGAATAATTATAGTGTAGTTTAATGATATATAACTAGAAAAAAATTGTCTTTTAGTTAATTTTCTCATCATTTTATCTACTTTTTTTAGTTAATTTCCTATTCATTTTTATCTAATACTTATTTTGTTAATTTTCAAAAAGATCGTGAAGAAATGAATTTGTAAACAAGGATGAGTCACTCCTTTACTATGATCATAAAAAGGTGAATTCATACTACTTATTTAGTTAATTTTGTTACCATTTTATCTATTATTTTTAAGTTAATTTTCTTATCATTTTTATCTAATAATTTTTTTTCACATATATTTTGGGAAGTCATGTTTTTCCTTCAACCATATGCAGCAAGCCAGAAAAGAGAGAACATATTTCTTTTGGATGAGGCATTTTAGGCAGCATGGGGTTTCCTCTTCCATCCAAATGGAACATTTCTTTCTTTTTTGTCTTGGGTAGATGGTTGAAATAAAAACATACATCACATAATCAATCAGCTACACCTCAATTTGATACACAATGTGCTCGATATGACTTGAACTGTATGTTTTTAGTTTATAATTTACATTTTAGTTCAAAACACACATCATATACTCAAAATTAAGAAAACACATTCCCCAAGATTCGAACTAAATTCACCTATATCTATATTTTATCAAAGAAATTTAGTGAGTTAAAATAAAACTTGGTTGGTTAGTTCTTTCTAAATATTTCAAAAACTTTTTCTCTTGCACAGGCTGGCCAATCTTGATATTTGCATAGTTGAATCATTGTCCATAGAAGTAATTTATTGTTCCATATTTATGTTTAATTTATTTCTTTTTAGTATTGATCTCATAAGAATTGTTTTCTTATATGTGAGAGATCAAACTTCGAGGTTGCAATTGAGATTATGAAAATAATAAAATAGTTCAAGAATGTATACAACTATCATGAAAAGGTAAATTCCTACTGGATATTTAATTAATTTTGTTATCATTTATCTATTATTTGAAAGCTAATTTTATTTTCATTTTTATCTAATACTTATTTTGTTTTTTTCATAGATCTTTTGGGAAGCCATATTTTGCTTTCAACTATTTGCAACAAGTCATAAAAGAGAGAACATGCTCCTTTTTGATGGAAGAGGAAACCTCATGCTTCCTGAAATTTGAAGTGTTTCAGAGAGCATTGAGTTTCTCTTCCATCAGAATGGAACATGTTCTCTCTTTTTTGGATTTTTGTAGATAGTTGAAAGGAAAACACATATCTCATATTCAATCATCCACACCTCATTCTGATACACAATGTGGTCGGTATGACTCATATTGTATGTTTTTAGTTTATAATTTATATTTTAGTTCAAAACATACATCACATACTCAAAATTTTAGTTTATAATTTATATTTTAGTTCAAAACATACATCACATACTCAAAACTGAGAAAACACATTAATATTTTTTTCAGGCTTTATGACAATAATACATAAGTCATTTGTGATGTGTAGGAATTAATTGCACCTCAATCTGATGCATGGTGTGCCCAGTATGACTCCAATTGGGTCTTTTTATTTAAAATTGACGTTATTTTAGTAAAAAAGACAAGTGGCATACTGAAAACCGAGAAAACCCACTCAAATTGTCTTGATAATTTAGTAAAACTATTCATAAGTCATTTTTTACATGTATGAATAAGTCTCACGTCAAACCGAGACATGATGTAACCAGTATGACTCAAAGTGCATGTTTTCAATTTAGAATGACATTTTAGTAAAAAACACAAGCGATGTACTCAAAATCGAGAAAACGCATTTGGATTATTTTGATACTTTAAGAAAATAACCCATAAGTCATTTGGTATTTGTAAGAATCAGTCACACCTCAATCCGACGCATGGTGTGACTGGTATGACTCCAAGTGCATCTTTTTATTTAAAATTGACATTAATTTTAGTAAAAAAGATAACTGACATACCAAACTGAGAAAATGCATTTGGATTGTTTTGATACTTTAGGAAAA
Source organism: Viscum album (assembly GCA_963277665.1). NCBI lineage: Eukaryota > Viridiplantae > Streptophyta > Magnoliopsida > Santalales > Viscaceae > Viscum > Viscum album. The sequence goes on along the minus strand of OY728119.1, from coordinate 168,285,570 downwards.
TGATCCATAAGTCATTTGTAACATGTAGGAATCATCCGTACCTCAATTTGATACATGATGTGACCAGTATGACTCAAAGTGTCTGTTATCAGTTTAAAATTGACATTTTAGTTCAAAAAGTGTCACTCACTAAAAACTGAGCAAAAACACTTGGATTGTCTTGATAATTTAGGAAAATGATTTATATGTCATTTGTGATTTGTAGGAATCACTCTCGCATCAAACTAACACATGATATGACTGGTATGATTCAAAGTGTGTGTTTCTAGTTAAAAACAACATTTTTATAAAAAACACAAGTGACGTACTCAAAACTGAGAAAACGTATTTGTATTATTTTTATACTTTTGGAAAATAATCCATAAGTCATTTGGGATGTGTAGGAATCAGCCACACCTTAATTCAATGCACGGTGTGACCGGTATGACTCTAAGTGTGTCTTCTTATTTAAAATTGACATTAATTTTAGTAATAAAGACATCTGACATACTCAAAATCGAGAAAATGCATTCGGATTATTTTTATACTTTAAGAAAATGATCCATAAGTCATTTTTGACATGTAGGAATCATCCTCATCTCAATACGATATATGATGTGTCTGGTATGACTCAAAGTGTCCGTTATCAGTTTAAAGTTGACATTTTAGTTCAAAAAGTGTCACTCACTGAAAACTGAGAAAACACGCTCGGATTGTCTTGATAATTTAGATAAACGATTCATAAGTCATTTTTGACATGTAGGAATAAGTCTCGTGTCAAACCGACACACTATGTGACTGGTACGACTCAAAGTGCGTGTTTCCAGTTTAAAATGACATTTTAGTAAAAAACACAAGTGACGTACTCAAAACCAAGAAAACACATTAAGATTATTTTTATACTTTAGGAAAACCATTCATAATTCATTTTGGATGTGTAAGAATTAGCATTATCTCAATCTAACACACGGTGTGACTGGTATGACTCTAATTGCGTCTTCTAATTTAAAAATGACATTAATTTTCATAAAAAAGACAATTAATATACTCAAAATCGATCAAATGCATTCGGGTTGTTTTGATAATTTAGGACAACGATCCATAAGTTATTTGTGATGTGTAAGAATCATCTGCACCTCAATCTGATATATGATGTGCCTGGTATGACTAAAAGTGTTCGTTATCAGTTTTAAATTGACATTTTAGTTCAAAAAGTGTCACTCACTGAAAACCAAACAAACACACTCGAATTGTCTTGATAATTTAGGACAAGGATTCATAAGTCATTTTTGATGTTTAGGAATCAGTCTCATGTCAAAGCAACACACGATGTGCCCGGTGCGACTCAAAGTTTGTGTTCTATGTTTAAAATGATGTTTTAGTACAAGACACAATTGATGTACTCAAAACCGAGAAAAATCATTTGAATTGTTTTGATACTTTAGAAAAACGATACACAAGTCATTTAGGATGTATAGAAATCAACCGCACCTCAATACGATGCACGGTGTGACCGGTATGACTCAAAGTGCGTCTTTTTATTTTAAATTGACATTAATTTTAGTAAAAAAACAAGCGACATACTCAAAGTGCTGATAAAAACAAGTGACGTACTAAAAGCGCGGATAAAAGCGTCATTTATCAGCGTTTTTTAGTGTTGAGAAAAACTGTCTTTATGCATTTAGTAGCGCTGATAAAATTCTAAGTCTTTTAATCACACTCCGATAGTCAGTGATTTTTTAGCGCTAATAAAAGCCAATTCTAATGTTGTTAAAGGCCTGTCATGTCGTTGTGAAATAAAAAAACCAAACTTTCATCGGTGAGTTTAACTAATGATCATTCAGTCATTGTATTACTACATTTATTATAATCGTTGGTATATAATATTTTCGAAATAATATTTTTTCAAAGTAGTTTAATTTGATATACAATCAATGATATAAATATATATATGTGTGGTTGGGTGGGGGTGGTTGGGTAGGTTGGGATTTTGGGCAGGGTCTAACCCCCAGGTTTCTTTGCAATTTCTTTTATCGTGTGTGAGGTGTCGTTGAACTAATAATAGTAATGGTATAAATATATTAAATCATTTAACAACATTTACATCATTTACATATTTAAATCATACAATTGAGGTATTATTTAAATCATCTAAACTAATTAAATAAATAAAACTAACAAATTAATATAACAAATTAACAATAAAATAAACTAACTAAACATTACAATTCAAATGGGACCTTTAAGCCCTCGTCAGGGTTCGGGTCATGGAATCTTGCCTGGCACCGAACCTTTTATCCACTGCTAGTTGAGATTATTGTCCACTAGTCTAATTTTTAGAAAGCATTTTATTATTTTATTGTTCCACATACTTGAAATAGAATCGTTATCCTTCATGGTCGCGGAGATCCGATCGAGGGGTGAGATCAGGTGTCGTGGCAGTTTCTGGACCCTCCATCATAAAAAAGATCACTGAATCCATTAACCCCATTCCATCCCGCGTGGCATCCAAAGCCATCCAATGAGAGTGGCCCTGGCCGCAGACGCCTTATCCGCTCGGATCACCATCAGCCACCCAAAACACAGCCCCCCGCGTCTCCCTTATAACCCACTCTCCCTTCACAGCCCCTACCCACGCCGCACAACGCTCCTGTATCTACTCAATGGCCGCCTTCGCCTCGCCCACAGCCGTCGCCCCGTCCCTCCCCAGACTCAGGCCCGGCGCCGGTAACCCCACCTCCGGGGCCTTCTCCGCCGCTAGGCTGCCCGGGCTCCGGCCCTCCCGGCCGAGCGCCGTCAGGGCCTCCCTGAAGGACGCCGCCGTCGCGGTCATCGCGACCGCGGCCAGCGCAGCGATCGCTGTCGGGAATGCGGCGGCGGTGGAGGTGCTGCTGGGGAGCGACGACGGGACGCTGGCGTTCGTGCCGAGCCAGATAACGGTGAAGGCGGGGGAGAAGATCGTGTTCCGGAACAACGCCGGGTTCCCGCACAACGTGGTGTTCGACGAGGACGAGGTGCCGCCGGGTGTGGACGTGGCCAAGATCTCCATGGGGGAGGAGGATCTCCTCAACGCCCCCGGCGAGACCTTCGCCGTCACGCTGACGGAGAAAGGCACCTACACCTTCTACTGCACCCCCCACCAGGGCGCCGGCATGGCCGGAAAAGTCACCGTCAACTGAACCGACGAACACTCACTCCCCTGGTCTGCTTTATTTTATCCCATGTAGCCGAGTTTTGAACTCCCATTTTTCTGATCATGAATCTATAAAGAATTTATGTGACATACGTTTATGTGGTGAGGACATCGGGGAGATTAGTGGGTGAGCCGATGATTTTGCCTCCGACATCGGGGAAATGCAGGTGGCCGGACATGGGGATGACCTTCCCATCGCCGGTGACCTCCACGGGGTATCCCAGGAGATGGCCCTGCAGAGGCGCGAAACCCTCCGCCGCGAAACGCTTCCAGTTATCTCCGGCGATTCTGTTCACACGTTCCACGCACTCCAACCCTTCTGGCTCCTTGAAACATTCATCCACCGCTTCCAGGTGCTCTGCCCACAGTGACATTCTGTACCCATAAATCTGTAAAACCACAACCAATTCTGTCAGAAGAGGATGACGAAGAAGACGAAGAGGAAGGGAAAGACCTGGCCACGGGGATGCTGCTTCTTCTTCGCCCAAGTATGGTGAGGCTGGTATGCGCCCATTGCTATTTCTGTGTCTCTGGAGCCCGCCAATGAGCGTTGGTTGATATTAGCAGAGCCCAGCAGGACATACTCGTCATCCACCACCATCCCCTTCGCGTGTACGTACACCATGAATCTCTGAAACTTCTGTGACGCAGAAACGGAGTCGCCATTACTGGCGGACCGATTGCTTGAAGAAGAACAGTCTTCGGACAGCCTTTCTCGATTGCCTAGACAATAGAAATTCAGGTAGTCTCGGGGGTGTGAGCCCCCGAGATGCATGTCATCCAGCGCGGTTGCTATGATTTCATACATCATTTGCATCGTCTGGCTCTGGAAAAACAAAAAAAACATCGAAATCAGCGATTAAAACAATACCAGCTTCAGACAAGCATCACCTTATTTTTTACTCCAATCCATGTTACCTGCCAGAACAGAATTTCCTGGACAGATGCGGATGCAGGAGCACCCTCAGGCCACATGGGTATGACAATATAGACCGCAAATCTCTCCGTAGCTCTTATCTTGCTCGCAATCTTCAATGCCAACTCCATGGGGATTAGATTATCAGCACCTAATCACGTTGTACACACAAAAAAAAAAAAAAAAAAAAAAAACATCACCTACGTATCCAATGACCAAAGCCAGGTCTCAAAAGCTGCAAATGGAGGTGGCAAATTGGATTCGGATTTGGATTGGATGTCCTATCAAACCCATATTATCGGATTGGGTAAAAAATTTGGTTCATATTTGGATCAAAATTTGGTTCATATTTGCGGGTCTCCAAATCCGTTTAAAGGTCTATTGCCAACCCATTTAAATTCTCTTAATCCATTTAAAGGTCACAACCTATTTAAATTTAAATATTTCATTATAACATGAAACATTAACTGAATTATACTCAATATAGACAGAAAATAGAGGTGGCAATTAGGTTGGGGTAGGGTGTCCTCTGAACCCATTTAACCTCAACTCCGGTTCATTTAATTAAACCAGTTGAACTCATTTAACTTTAAATATATAACATATATTGTGCTGTAACATGTCCAGCTAGACCTAACGAAAGTAAATTATTCTATTTAGATTAACAATAACCTAATCAATAGGAATCCTGTCGACCATATTGCAACTAGACCCTCCTAAATCATAAAATAAATAATCTGTTAAAGCATGTTATATTATCATTATGTTTTTATTCGGATCATGAATGGTCAATCAATTATTTATATCAAATTACTCTAGCTGATGACAACTCAAATCTTTTTGAGTTATCCTATAGGGTTCAAAATTGTCACCTCTAGCTGGGACCAAACTGCATATTTGGGTGACCCTTTGAACAATTTTAAGGTAATATGCTAAAAAATTATGTGTACCTGCCGTTCTGTAAGCTGGCCATGCATATGATGACCCGAGAAAATACTGATTCTCAATGTATATGAAGTGTTGGGCAGATCTGATGGCCTTAATGTAAGCTGCCTGAATGCTCTTGTCTATTACCAAATTTTTGGCACATACAAGATTCTGCAACCAGGTTGGAAATTATCAGAATGCTGAAATTATTGTAACCTTAATCTCTGACTTTTCATATCAAATGTATTATCAACCGATGTTTTCTTGGTTAGATTAGATGTAAACCTGAGCCTCAGCCAAATGAACGTCTTTCGGAAACCCTTTCACTGAACCTGAATCTATAGATCTGAAAACCTGTTCACAACCGCATAAATTAAGCAAGACCGGCTAATGAAAACAGAGAAGCATGGTTTGGTGAGAAGTTATTGACCTGAACATGCCAGTTTTCAGGATCCTCTTCCGTTGTCACCCACAGCAAAGGATCATCATTGGGAATTGATTCAGAAGGGCTTAGTATCCATGATATGCGTTCCACCTTTAGTAACGCGTCGTCAAGCCAGTGTGATATCCGTTTTATGCGTCGACCAATCTGTGACCATTTTGTGGCTTTTTTCCAGCGCTGCTCAAAGTTTTTAAGCACATCATACACTGCCGGACCATCGATTTTGCAATGTAAGTCATGCCATGGCTCCCTTGGGCCACTGGTACCAGCCTGTTACATGAAGAAAACACACACACACAGTGACCGAGTGAGTGGTTTTTGATTGCAAATTGTAGATCTCTAGCAAGGGGATTATGTGTAGACATACACACATAGTTGGGTTGTGATAATCATCTTGAAATACAGTGCCAAGATCACAAAATAGTCTATGTTCGGGTGTATCATAGCGGCCATCACAAAGGTCTAGCCCCCCGATAAAAGCAGAAATCTTCCGATTATTTCCCGATGCTTGTGTGTCCACAAGCACGCATTTCTGATGATGTGTAAAAAGGGTTCCAACAACCTGGAGCCAAACCAGAAGAGGGAAACCAGCTACATCATTTATTTAAGAGTCGCAGGGAACAAAAACATGCTTCTGAAGTGAACATGAATCTATGAAAATATTATTAATTGATTGTAAGGCTTGCAAATTGTGAATAGGGAATTATAATAGCCTCGAACAGTGAATCAAGATCACAATCTCTCTACCATGAACACTTTGCATTCAAAATATTTCATAAACCAAATCGAATGCGTTGACTATCATTGGACCATGGTATAAAGCATGCCTGTTGCTTGAAAACGCTGAGCTTACTGCTGGCATATCGAGGCGACAAAACACAAGTGACGGAAGAATGCCTGAAGAACTTCCGGGTTTCTTCATCGTGAGTTTGCATCACTCCTTCCTGCATGAAAAATGCTATCAACTTAAGATTCTGCACAGAAGCCTTATATCATCCGACCAACTCCGACAAAACAGAAGAGTTGTAAAGAGAATCAAAGATGCATTGTGCACTACCATAGTTTTTCTTTAATGGAAATCATATGTGACGAGAGTGAGGGTAAATCAACTTAATTGAACACAAATAAATTTTGAGAGGTGGGGAACTTCTAATTGAAAAACTAAACGATATGCTTCTTATTATGCATCTTAATAGAACTCCATGGTACCAATCCATAATGAAATCTTTAATTGAAAAAATGAGATTTAGCCCTAAAATGGAATGGAGATTAAACAAAGAAATACAAAGCCCTCCTAAAAAGGGGGTTCTATTGCAAGAACATTGAGTCAGTCCCAAAGAACAATAGGCTTCATCAAGTTTTTCATCTGTTAAGTTTCATTCTTAGAACACAATGACTAAAACTAGAATGCCATGCATGAATATGCACAAGCTATCATAAGATTAGATGCTTACCACAACAAATTTTGTTATGCCTTGAGCTTTGTTCTACATTTTTAGTATAGTTACTTGTGTTATGTGCTCTGATCGAAGAATTAAAGGTTGTGTTTTGAAAGATAGTTAGAAAGTCAAAGTTTTGAGAGAGATGGATTTAGATGAAGGGTAGGAACAAGAAAGAATGACAGCGAGGACCAGTCCAGGGATTCAATCCCAAGGGAGGACCCCGCAGTTGTATTTGCATGATGAATTATAACTGTCCAGGTCCTTCGTTGGGATTAAATGCCTGGATTTGTTCCGGATGTCATCTCCCTAGAAACAACTTACTCTTTTGAAAATATTCCGTAGATATGTACTTTTGACAGAAAATTGAATGTGTGGGATATTATTTGAGGGCACTTAACTTGCTGGAGGCAGGTTCTTGCTTTGGTCTGCTTTTTTTTATTTTTTATAATGAAATGATACATTATCAAATCCACAATTACAGTGGTTACGGCAATTACAATTGTAGTTATTCACTACCAAATCGAGTGAACATAAACACGAAACCTTGCCTAAAAAGAAAAATCATCTAATCCAAACGATAAACAAATAATAGTCTCTCTGAATCTGGCAAGACACTTAAATCCAGTATAATCAGAGGATTTGGTAATGATTTGTGCCGAAAACGTACCGTATTAATGAAGAATTTGTTGTGTGAAGTTTTATCATCCCAAACCAGAAGCAGGACCCTAACCCCTTCCTGCGATTTGTACTTGAGCAGTTCCCCGAGATTCAAATCCCCACCGGTCGGCAATGGCCTGGTCGGCTCTCTCACCAGCTTCACCTTATGGTAGATGGACCATCCAATGATGTAAACCAGGTGGTGGGCTTCCAGGATCGCATGGCAGATATCCTCCCAGCACGTTTCGTGCCGAAAAAGCTTTCCGCCCTCCAATTTGATCTGCGGAAGCATCCCGCTGGGCACGTGCGCGTCCTGATACAGCGTAACCGACCCCCCAACTCTCGCCGGGAAATAACTGTTTTTCACGGCGAGGGAATGATCCCCGCCGTCCTCCGCGCTGCGCCGATACGCCGGATTGCGATCGCACGGCACAAACAGCAGCTCGATGCGTATAGCGGAGTTAGCTTTCGGCGGCTTCCCGCCACTGCCGATCACCGGGAGCCAGTCGCTGATGACCTCGCCGGATTTGATCTTCTGCGCGGAGACGGTGGCGACGCCGATCACGTCGGCGCCAAAGACGTCATTGTCCTTCACCTGAAACTCCACGTGGGAGACCGGGTGGGCCAGGGGGATCCTGAAGTTCTCATTCCAGCTAGGATTCTGAGAGTTGGAGATGACGCGAGTGCGGGCCACGGTGGCTCCGGCGAGGCAGACGGTCACGTAAGGGTCGCTGGTGATGATTTTACGGCGGTGATAGCCTTTGCCTCGTCGGGCGTTCGAGAAGGAACCGTTGCAGGTATCAAACGCGGTGAATAAACGACGGAGACGCTCCGAAAGCAAATCCATGTTCGGGAGGCATCGAGCCTCGATGATCTTGAGATCGAGGTCGCCATGAAGGTAGGCAACCTTGTCCGGTTTGTTTCCCGGCATTGCAAAGGCAGATAAATTCGAGGTCCTTTGAATGCGCAAGTTCCGAGAGGATGATTCAGGCAGGAAAGGTGAATCAGGAAATCGCCCCGGAGATCTTCATTTTGTTTCGTGGGGAGGAATACTGATATATGGCAGAGGTCGATGTAGAATGAGAAAGAACGGTGAGAGCGTTGACTGTGTTTGGAGGAACCGGATAGCTTCAATGACGGTATCGCCGACGGTTACATTCGCTGCCGGTGCCGCCTGGTTTATGCAGCGACCATCGGCGGAGAACGAGGCGCGCCGCCACAGTCGAATGATAATGAACCTTGAAGGGAAGGGAAGGAGAGTTTGGCGATTGACACGTGGGATGCTTTGGATCGGAGAATCCAACTTCCACCATCTCCTTGATTGCTGAAAAGGTAGGCACGGGAGACCGTCCTATAATTAAGGGACTGTTAGCTTGACCTCCTACCATCTACACAATTGTAAAAGATGTATTTAGCCTAAATAACAAATGTGATTTCCTAAAATTGATCATTTGTTTATTGTTTATAGTCTTATTAATAACAATAAATTTGATTTAACAAATTTTTTATTACAAAAAATGCAATTTTCAGAACATAAAGACCTTGTTCTCAAATATTTTATGAGTACATATTTTTGTTTTTGGTTTTATAAAACAATATAATTTTCATTTTTTTTTTCATTTTAGAAACTATTTTTTTCTTTTTTTAAAATGATTGATAACTCTTTCACTAAATTTTATAACAAATTGAGCCACCTATTAAATAATTTTAACATGTTTTTATGTTTTTCAATTAAACACCAATCATATTACAAAACATTCGGGTTATGCATAATATATACAAGAGGGTATCAAAAAACATATTTATTGATAAAATGTTTTTCAGGGTTCTTGAAGACTTTGTGAAGATTTCAATGTTTTCGTTTTTGTTGACAACTAACTTTTTATAAAATAATGTTTTTGTAAATCAGATGAAAGAAACGTTGCTGAAAGTTTATAACCTGTTTATTGAGAAGTTGTTGAATGTTCGAATGAAGAAAAATGTTTTGCAAAGTTGTCGACCATACACTCGATCAGACGCTCCATCAAACCTAGTTCATCAGAGTGAGTTTTTGATGAAAATCAGAAGTTGTTAAAATTCAGAAAGTTTGAAAGTTGTTGAGATTTGAAAAATGGAAAGTCGTAGAACTTTTCAAAATTAGTCAGACGATGCTTTGCTGATCTTTCAAATTCTTGAAACATCATGAAGAAGTCATAATACAAGGTCAATGCTAATCGGATTGAAAGAATGAGAGGGTATGACAACCGTCATCGTGACTATGCACCGTGCAGCTTTGTACGGGGCAATGCTAGCCGATCACCAATGCAAGGTGGAGAGCTAGACGATCAATGATGCAGAAGCTAGGGAGGGGTAGTTCAAGTGGGTTGGGCCTACGGGTCATGTAATGGGTGTAGTATGCCTCTGGCCTTCAAGTCATGTATTGGCCTTCGGGTCGTGTTGGGTCTTATGCCTTGAGCCTACGGGTCATGTAAGAGTTCCTCTTCAACCCTTAAAAGGGGGATTATCCACAATAAAATAAAAAGAAGGCCTTCAGACCATTCAGACAAATTTCCCGAGTTTCCAAAATTGAAGTTTTCTGGACGTGGATCATCGGGCCTAGAACCACCAGATGCAGAAGTTGTCAGAAGACTGAAGTTCAAGAGTTTGCAATGTTGCTGATTGGATGAGCTGTAGATACCAATCCATCGGATGAGATGCATATACCGATACATTAGATAGAGAAATGAAAATTGAAGATGATCAGTTGAAGAAATGTGCTGACTCTAGAAATCAGTTTTTGTAAATCTGAGCAAAGACAAAGGAGGATATCATCGTTGCTTTCAATGAAAAATACAAGGAAGTATGAAGTTGTTTTACCATAGAAGTTGATCGGATGAAGAAGTTATTGAAAAACAGAAAAGTTCGAGTTTGCTATCAAACATATCTGATCGGACTAGAGGCATTTGCTGAGTTGATCAAAGGCATTAGGCACAAATCATCGAATGAGAATTTGATATCGATCCATTGGATGATCATCTAATACCAATAAGTCACCAGATGCAGAGTTCCATCAGACACAATTTGATTGGATGGAGAGAGTTGCTACAGACTTGTGGGGAAAGAAGTAGAAGAGTTCAAAGTCTCCAGACAAAGAAAAGGTTAGAAAGGTTGAAGTAATTACCGGATAGTCGTTGCAGGTTTCTGGAGTCTTTAAAAGTTGCAATAACGTGTAGGATCGAAATAATAATGTAGATGCTCAATTTACAGGGGGGGGGGGGCTGAATTGTAAGTTTAAAAATTTTCGTTTTCAACCTTAAGGAAAACTATGTTTAACAAGGTTAAATAAGGTAAATTCACAAGACCTCTTTTAGTTCTACAAACTTACTAGGTTCTGGAAATATGGTTCCAGAAATGAAACTTAAGAAAAGTTTACAAGGAAAAGATTCTACCTTAAAGCGTATAGAATCTTACTTATCAGAGTATACAAAAGTACAAGAAAGTATAAGAATGTTATACTTTCTTCCTTTATCAAAATACAGTGGAAATAAACTTGAAACAAAACAAGTAACAAGTATGAAATCTTTTTACCCAAAGAGGAGGGTATCCAACAACCTTGGATAAAGGTCCCTTAATTTATACTTTCAAGAAAGTCTGTCTTACCCACACCAGGGTAAGCTCTCGATAGGAATATCGAAATCTATCTTGCTATCCTCGCAAGCCCTCAAACTTTAAGGTAGTCGGCACCTATGTCTTCCTATCCCCAGAAGTCCTCAAACTTTAAGGTAGTCGACACCTCTATCTTCCTATCCCCAGAAGTCCTCGATTGTAAACAACAACAATCGAAGTCTCACGAAGCAATCTGAACAAGATATTCAGTACGCACAAAGCATGAGAGTCTCCCTCTCTAGAAGTCACTTTATCAGCATGCAATCTCTAGAGCGATCAACCATCAATTCTCAGTATTGAGCTCGTTCAAATGATCTCCTATTTATAGGTACTTCTCTAACGGTTGACACCCTCCTCCAATGGTCATATTTTACCTTGAATCTCGGAGGGACCTGTACACGTGTCACTCAAACAACGGTTAGTTAGAAATAGATTGTACGACATCGTTTCATAACTATAACAAGTGTAAGCAACATAAGGTTCCTTAACAAAATCTAATTTTTAGAGTCTAAGGAAAAATAAAGTTCGGAGTCTAACCAAATAAACATTCAGAGACTATAACTCATGGATATTCGGATTCTGTTTTTCAAGGAATTCAGAACTTGAATTCTATAGATTTTGGAGTCTGAATTCCAACGAATTCGGAGTTGGAATTCTGAGGAATTCGGAATCAGAATTCTGAGGAATTTGGAATCTAAATTTCAGAGAATTCGAAATCTAAATTTCAGAGAATTCGAAGTATGAATTTCAGAGAATTTGGAGTCTGAATTTTAGAGAATTTTTAGTCCGAATTTCAAAGAATTCAGACTCTGAATTTCAGAGAATTTGGAATTTGAATTTCAGAGAATTTAGAGTCTAAATTTTAGAAAATTTAGAGTTTGAATTTCAAAGAATTCGGAGTCTGAATTTCAGAAAATAGAGAATTTAGAGTCTGAATTTCAGAGAGTTTGGAGTCTGAATTTCAGAGAATTATGAGTCTGAATTTCAGAGAATTCAGAGTTTGAATTTCAGAGAATTCAGAGTCTGAATTTCAGAGAATTCGGAGTCCGAATTTCAGAGAATTCGGAGTTTGAATTTCAGAGAATTCAGAGTCTGAATTTCAGAGAATTTGGAACCTGAATTTTAGAGAATTCATAGTCTGAATTTCAGATAATTCGGAGTCTGAAAAAAGAATGCTCTATAACCAAGGATTTATAGGATTCTGAGATTTTAGATGCGAAACCAAATTTTAGATTTAGGAATAAAATGGGTTATATTTTGAGAGACTATAAAATGATCAATGAAAATCTAGATAAGGATAAAATTTCCTTAGGGAATGAAAATTTTCCTTAGAGAATGAAAATTCTCCTCATTATGATAATTCATAGGGAAAATATAATTTTCCTTAAGATAGAGTGTTTGTGATTTTCAAAACATAGAGGAATGAAAATGTCATAAGGAAACCCTATTGACTCAACAATCTCCCCCTTTTTGGAAAGCACAAACATCCTTATGAAAAAGAATATAAGGAATTATAGTTTTTATGAACTTGAAAATAAAACTGATCTCCCTTTACTTATGAATCATGGTGAATACGACCAAATCCCCCTTAGGTTTAGAAATCCCTAAGGATCGTATTCTTGATTTCCTGAACGAGATTATACATTTTTTTGCATACAAAAATCTTCTTTAATAAGAACTCCCCCTTAGATAAACTCCTTCTTACTTAGGGAATTCTCTTATTTACTTAGTATTCTTTTTATCATTCCTTCTCCCCCTTTGTGATTTTCAAAAAGGAATAAAGAGAATGGAAAAAAAATATGGTACCTGAGATATTAGTACTATACAACAAAAAAATATACGAGGGACAATGAAAATTTCATTACAATTGAAAGAATTTGTACAAGGAAGGAAAATACAACAAAAGATCAGATTGGGAAAAAATTTATTCTTTTTTCTCCTTTGACATTAACGTATTCATGATGGTTTTCAGCTTCTTAAGCTCCTTGTGATCTTCTTCAAAGCGCTTATGTAATTGTTCCTGATCCTCATTTTTATTCTCTAAGGCTTTGATCTTTTCTTCCTGAGCCTTAAGAATTTCTGCTTGAGCTTTCAAAACTTCTTCTTGCTTATTGAGTTTTTCTTCGAACTCAATTCTAAGATCTCTTTCCCTTTTCCAATTCATAGCCACTGAATTAAGCTTCCCATTCAGGTCTTTAACTTCCTGATTCCATGTTGTTTGTTCGAGACTTAGCCTTTCCTCAAATCTGTTAGTGATATCATTGAACTTACCATCTTCGGTGTCAAAAACATCCTTCACACTTTCCTAACAATCATCAAGGATTCTCATCTCTTCGATTGTTTTCCTTGACCACTTTGTGATTTCCTTACAAGATCTTTTGTGTGCTTTATATCCAATGAAGAAAGTTTTGAAATCGGCCTCAAGCCTGACAAACTTATCCATAAGCATGGTAACTAAAAACGTTTTCTAATTAAACGAGTGCTGAAGCAACTAACACCTCGAGTCTATACTCGGAAACAACAGAATGCTATCAACCAGCTTATTCAAATATTGGACTACAAAATCATGCTCAAGAGAGGATGATTCCGAATCAAATTGATTGGTTGGTGAGAATTATTTTTCTATCTCAACAACCTTTCTCTTTGAAGATCAACCAATATATTTCTTTTCCACCACAACTTTTCTTGGTGTTTCAACCAACACCTGTTTTCCTTTATCATCTTTCGGAATGATCTCTACAGCCTTTGGAGATTCATGTTCACTATCAGATAGTTGAACTATTTTATCTTCCTCATCTATTTCTTTTTCAGCATCTGCCACTAGATCCTCTTGGTGAAAAAAGTCATGGTTGCTACTATCACCATCAGTTGGTTTATTCACTTCTTCCTAACTCTTTTCTTCTTTTCCTGGGGTAGCAAGTTTTGAAGATTCGGCTTGAGAAGTCCGGATCGACAATTTTTCAGAAGGACTCTCCTTCTCATGATAAAGCTCTACTTGCCTTATGACATAATCAATGTCATCCCCTTCTTCCTCATCCTCTTCTTCTTCTTCTTCTTCTTCTTCTTCTTCCTCTTCCTGCATGATGTCTTCATCTTCTTCTGGTTCCAGACCATCTTCTTTCCTAGAGTCTCTATGGGTACTAGTTCATTGAGAAAAGTTTCTGGTACTTGGAGTTGTTTAGAGGCTTTCTCAGCAGCCTTGAGAAGATATTGAACAATCTCGGCTTCATACATTTTCTTCTTTTTCTTCTTTTCTTTTTCTTACTTCTCAAGATCCTCAACAACCTTTAACTTTAAATCTTTTGCCTCAACGGGATCCAATCCAAAACTAGACTCCCCTTCCTTCTTACTCTTCTTGTCTTCTCTCCACTTGGAAACCAATTCATCCGGATAAGTCTTTTGCTTCTTTGTCTTAGGTGGTTCTGATTGAGTTTCCTTAGCTGTAGGAGATTTTTCTTTCTTTTTCGGTTCCTTCACCTTTCTCTTCTTTCCTCCTTTCTTGAAAGTCTCAACCATTTCTTGTTTCTTCTATAAGGCTTCTATTTTAGCTTCAGATAAATCATAGAATTCTACAGATTCACTAGAAAAACCAACCTTTATTCTTCTCAGTGTATCATCACTAAGCAACATGACTTTGAAATTCCTTAGCTTAGAGCTACAGGGGATTTTGAACAAATCAAGGCAGAGAACTATGAGCTTGGAAATAATGACTGGATACATAATTATCTGAGACTTTATAGTTCCATTCTTGATATTTGAAATTGTAATCAAGATTTACTACACAAGATTAATCTTCCTGAGGTTTACCAGAAAATACAGAATATAAATGTCACTTTTCTTCAGGGTGTCCTTATCACCTTTTCTCGGAATGATAAACCCCTGAACCCATAACTCCAGAATCCTCAAATTTGTAGAAATATGGTTGATCTTTGGTGTCTTCATCCCTGACAAACCAAGGCACTCTATGACCTTCTCCTTATCAATACTTCCTAAAACATCTGGAATCTTGTGGGTGCAGAACCCAGCTTCTCCTTCATAATGGATTCCAATGATATTAGCAGCCATACCGAAAGAAAGAGAATACTTTTTTCTCACAACTCTTGAAATAAAACTTATCTTTACCATCTTGAACAAAGAAACTTACAGATTCATAAAATTCTATTAGCAATTGAGGATACATCGGATCCTGTCCCTTTGCTTTTGATACTCCCATACTCTCCCAACCATTCAAATTGATATTCTTTGAGATAAGAGAATCATACTTCGCAAAGAATTTTGGATCTACTAACCTTTATCTATATATTTTCCATTCAGAGATTTCCTTTATTGATGACATTTGTTTCTGAGGAGAAGCTTCCACAAACATTCGGAAATAAGGAAAACCTAAAGATTCAGAATGGGCCTTAAGAAGAGCAGCAGAGATTCAACACGCTAAAACATGAAAATCGATGTGGGACAACCATCAGAGGGGATTTATATAGGCATTTGAGGTGATGGTTCATATTTCCAAAAATATCCAATGGCGGTAACATGTTTGATTAGATCTGATGGTTGAGATTGATAGCCAAAGAAGGAATTTGGTAGGTTCTAATCTTTTGAGGTTTTTAGGATAAAAATCCAGATTTAAGGAAAGTGAATCTGAATATTTTTTAGTACAAAATGAAAATACTAATAGGTAAAAAATGATTACAAAAATTTAAGTAAGAAAACATACCTTCCGGATTGCTGGGAAAATTATCAGTAATGAGGTAAATTCTTCTTGAAAAACATTTTTTATTCCAGAAACTGATTACGAAATTTTTTTGATTGCGAATAATAATAAAAAAAATTCACTACGAAAAATTTTGATTACGAAAAAATTTTCACTAAAAAGAATTTTGATTACGAAAAAAAATTTCACTATGAAAAAAAAAAATTGATTATGAAAAAATTTTCACTAAGAAGAATTTTGATTACGAAAAAATTTTCACTACAAAAAAAAAATTTGATTACGAAAAAGTTTTCACTAAGAAGAATTTTGACTACCAAGAAAATGTACCCCCCTATGAAAAGGAGTATGTTACTGTAAGGAGATAGGTTTTAAAAAGATTTAATATGGAAGATTACCTCATGGTTATCATTCCTAACTTTTGTTTAAGGTATTCAAATCTATCGGAGGGTAAAGATTTTGTGAAAATATCTACAAGTTGATCTTGAGTTCCGATAAATTGAAGAATGATATCTCCTTTTTGTTTGTGATCCCTAAGAAAGTAATGCCAAATATCTATGTGTTTTGCACGAGAGTGATGTGCAAGGTTTCACTACTAAAAAACCGCCATTAGCGACCGCCAAAAGCGGTCGCTATAGGGCTCTAGCGGCCGCCCAGCGACCGCCATTGGCGGTCGCTTTAGCCTCGTCGCTAGAGGCCTATAGCGACCACCAATGGCGGTCGCTATAGATTTTTTTTTTTAAAAAAAATGTCCACTGAAATAAATAAATAAACAAATATATATATATATATATATATATTTAAAAAAATATTCACATATATACTATTAAATGCAATATTTTAAATATATATATATATATATAATATATTTTAAATGTTTTAATATATATAATATTAAATATATGTATAATATCGAATCATTGTGCTATAATAATTTAAAACCCCCGATTTAAGAAATTCTATCATTTCAGGTTTTTCGGAGCACGTTTGCTCCGAATTCGACCGCCGCACGCCGTTTTGGTGTTTTATGACTCCGAAAACGTGTTTCCGGCCGCCGCGGTCAAACGACACCTCCGATTGACGTGCTTTCTCTCTGACCATTTCAAAATTCACGCAACGGATGTTGTCGTGCGGTTACGTGGCATTCAAAGGTCGTTCGGGTGGTTTTGACCCCCAACGCGCCATTTCAGCGCGCACCGAGCTGCTGAAAACGACACATTCGGTCGTGCCGCGCGCACCGCACGTCCGATGGATGTGCCGCCTCCTCCTGCATCTCAGGAATAATATTTCTATCATTCTCGTGCGGTTTCAGGTTTTTCGGAGCACGTTTTCTCCGAATTCGACCGCCGCACGCCGTTTTGGTGTTTTATGACTCCGGTAACGCGTTTCCGGCCGCCGCGGTCAAATGTCACCTCCGATTGACGTGCCGTCTGTCCGACCATTTCACAATTCACGCAACGGATATTGTCGTGCGGTTTCGTGGCATTCGGAGGTCGTTCGGGTGGTTTTGACCCCCCGACGCGTAATTTCAGCGCGTGTCGAGCTGCTGAAAACGACACATTCGGTCGTGCCGCGCGCACCGCACGTCCGATGGACGTGCCGCCTCCTCCTGCATCTCAAGAATAATATTCCAATCGTTCTCGTGCGGTTTCAGGTCGTTCGGAGCACGTTTGCTCCGAATTCGACCGCCGCACGCCGTTTTGGTGTTTTATGACTCCAGAAACGCGTTTCCGACCGCCGCGGTCAAACGACTCCTCCGATTGGCGTGCTTTCTGTCTGACCATTTCAAAATTCACGCAAAGAATGTTGTCGTGCGGTTTCGTGACTTTCGGAGGTCGTTCGGGTGGTTTTGACCCCCGACGCGCAATTTCAGCGCGCGCCGAGCTGCTGAAAACGACGCATTCGGTCGTGCCGCGCGCACTGCACGTCCGATGGACGTTCCTCCTCCTCCTGCATCTCAGGAATAATATTCTATCGTTCTCGTGCGGTTTCAGGTCGTTCGGAGCACGTTTGCTCCGAATTCGACCGCCGCACGCCGTTTTGGTGTTTTATGGCTCCGGAAACGCGTTTCCGGCCGCCGCGGTCAAATGACACCTCCGATTGACATGCCGTCTGTCCAACCATTTCACAATTCATGCAACGGATGTTGTCGTGCGGTTTCGTGGCATTCAGATGTCGTTCGGGTGGTTTTGACCCCCCAACGCGCCATTTCAGCGCGCGCCGAGCTGCTGAAAACGACGCATTCGGTCGTGCCGCGCGCACCGCACGCCCGATGGACGTGTCGCCTCCTCCTACATCTCAGGAATAATATTTCTATCGTTCTTGTGCGATTTCAGGTCGTTCGGAGCACGTTTTCTCCGAATTCGACCGCCGCACGCCGTTTTGGTGTTTTATGACTCCGGAAACGCGTTTCCGGCCGCCGCGGTCAAACGGCACCTCTGATTGACATGCCGTCTGCCCGACCAATTCACAATTCACGCAACGGATGTTTTCGTGTAGTTTCGTGGCATTCAGAGGTCGTTCGGGTGGTTTTGACCCCCCAACGCGCCATTTCAGCGCGCGCCGAGCTGCCGAAAACGACGTATTCTGTTGTGCCGCACGCACCGCACATCCGATGGATGTTCCACCTCCTTCTACATATCAGGAATAATATTCCTATCATTCTCGTGCGGTTTCAGGTTTTTCGGAGCACGTTTGCTCCGAATTCGACCGCCGCACGCCGTTTTGGTGTTTTATGACTCCGGAAACGCGTTTCCGGCCGCCGCGGTCAAACGGAACCTCCGATTGATGTGCCGTCTCTCCGACCATTTTAAAATTCACGCAACGGATGTTGTCGTGCGGTTTCGTGGCATTCAGAGGTCGTTCGAGTGGTTTTGACCCCCCAACGCGTCATTTCAGCGCGCGTCGAGCTGCTGAAAACGACGCATTCGGTCGTGCCGCGCGCACCGCACGTCCGATGGACGTGCCGCCTCCTCCTGCATCTCAAAAATAATATTCCTATCATTCTCGTGCGGTTTCAGGTTTTTCGGAGCACGTTTGCTCCGAATTCGACCGCCGCACGCCGTTTTGGTGTTTTATGACTCCATAAACGCGTTTCCGGCCGCCGCGGTCAAACGAAACCTATTGACGTGCCGTCTGTCCGAACATTTCAAAATTCATGCAAAGGATGTTTTCGTGCGGTTTCGTGGCATTCGGAGGTCGTTCGGGTGGTTTTGATCCCCCGACGTGCAATTTCAGCGCGCGCCGAGCTGCTGAAAACGACGCATTCGATCGTGCCGCACGCACCGCACGTACGATAGACATGCCGCCTCCTCCTGAATCTGAGGAATAATATTTCTATCGTTCTCGTGCGGTTTCAGGTCGTTCGGAGCACGTTTGCTCCGAATTGGACCGCCGCACGCCGTTTTGGTATTTTATGGCGCCGGAAACGCATATTCGGCCGCCGCGGTCAAACGGAACCTCCGAATGACGTGCCGTCTGGCCGACCATTTCACAATTCACGCACCGGCTGTTGTCTTACGGTTTCGTGGCATTCGGAGGTCGTTCGGGTGGTTTTGACCCCCCGACGCGGCATTTCAGCGCGCGCCGCGCCGCTGAAAACGACACATTCGGTCGTGCCGCGCGCACCGCACGTCTGATGGACGTGCCGCCTCCTTGTACATCTCAGGAATAATATTTCTATCGTTCTCGTGCGGTTTCAGGTCATTCGGAGCACGTTTTCTCCGAATTGGACCGTCGCATGCCGTTTTGGTATTTTTTTGGCGCCGGAAACGCGTTTCCGGCTGCCCGCGGTCAAACGGAACCTCTGAATGACGTGCCGTCTGGCCGACCATTTCACAATTCACGCACCGGCTGTTGTCGTACGGTTTCGTGGCATTCGGAGGTCGTTCGGGTGGTTTTGACCCCCCGACGCGCAATTTCAGCGCGCGCCGCGCTGCTGAAAACGACACATTCGGTCGTGCCGCGTGCACCGCACGTCTGATGGACGTACCGCCTCCTCCTGCATCTCAGGAATAATACTTCTATCGTTCTCGTGCGGTTTCAGGTCGTTCGGAGCACGTTTGCTTTGAATTGGACCGCCACACGCCATTTTGGTGTTTTATGGCGCCGGAAACGCGTATTCGGCCGCCGCGGTCAAACGGCACCTCCGAATGACGTGCCGTCTGGCCGACCATTTCACAATTCACGCACCGGATTTTTTCGTACGGTTTCGTGGCATTCAGAGGTCATTCGGGTGGTTTTGACCCCCCGACGCGGCATTTCAGCGCGCGCCGCGCTGCTGAAAACGACACATTCGGTCGTGCCGCGCACACCGCACGTCCGATGGACATGCCGCCTTCTCCTGCATCTCAGGAATAATATTTCTATCATTCTCGTGCCGTTTCAGGTCGTTCGGAGCACGTTTGCTCCGAATTGGACTGTCGCACGCCGTTTTGGTGTTTTATGGCGCCGAAAACGCGTTTCCGGCCGCCGCGGTCAAACGGCACCTCCGAATGACGTGCCGTCTAGCCGAACATTTCAAAATTCACGCACCGGTTGTTGTCGTACGGTTTCGTGGCATTCGGAGGTCGTTCGGGTGGTTTTGACCCCCCGACGCGCAATTTCAGCGCGCGCCGCGCTGCTGAAAACGACACATTCGGTCGTGCCGCGCGTACCGCACGTCCGATGGACGTGCCGCCTCCTCATGCATCTCAGGAATAATATTTCTATCGTTCTCGTGCAGTTTCAGGTCGTTTGGAGCATGTTTGCTCCGAATTGGACTGCCGCACGCCGTACGGGGGGCTCTACGGGGGTGCGGGGGGTTCTACGGGGGTGCCGGGGGGCTGTACGGGGGTGCGGGGGGCTGTACGGGGGTGCGGGGGGGCTGTCCGGGGGTGCGGGGGGGCTGTCCGGGGGTGCGGGGGGCTGTACGGGGGTGCCGGGGGGCTGTACGGGGGTGCGGGGGGCTGTACGGGGGTGCGGGGGGGCTGTACGGGGGTGCGGGGGGCTGTACGGGGGTGCCGGGGGGCTGTACGGGGGTGCGGGGGGCTGTACGGGGGTGCGGGGGGGGGGGGGGGTGTACGGGGGTGCGGGGGCGCTGTACGGGGGTGCGGGGGGCTGTGCAGCAGGCATATATGCCTTGTTTCCCTCAGCTAACTGTAAATGCAACTGTTTCCTTAAACCCATTTCTTCCAAATCACGGCGTTCATTAACATGGTCCTTTGATTTTCCACTGACACCTAAAATGGTCCACAATATGTTATCACAAACATTTTTTTCAATGTGCATGACATCCAAATTATGCCTCAACATGTTAGTTTTCCAATACAGAAGACTATAAAAAATACTTTTCTTTTTCCAATTGTGACTGCGCTGCCTACCCGCAGCACGAATATTACGTACTGGAGGAGCCACCAAATCCTGAATTTCATATACCATGCGGATGTTTTCTTCCTCAATCTGCGATAACATTTCGACTCCTGTCATGATCTTTGGTGCTGGGCTGAACTCTCTAGAACCATCAAATGCCACTCTGTCCTTTCTGAATCTGTGCTGAGGAGGGAGAAAACGCCTGCGACCCATGTATGCCCATTTTTTGGAATGTTTAAGCCATACAGATTTTTTACTTTTATTGCAACAAGGGCAAGCAAATTCCCCTTTCGTACTCCAGCCTGATAAATTTGCATAAGCTGGGAAGTCATTGATTGTCCACAATAAAGCAGCATGCAGTTTGAACATTTCATTCGTTTCGCAGTCATAAGTCATCACACCATCGCCCCAAAATTCATTCAACTCATCAATCAATGGCTGAAGGTAAACATCAATCTTATCTCCCGGACTTTTAGGTCCATCAATAAGAGTGGAAAGTAATATAAATTGTTGCTTCATACAAAGCCACAGAGGAAGATTATATGGAACCAACACCACGGGCCATGTGCTATGAGTTGCACCAACGATAGACTTGAATGGATTGAAACCATCTGCTGCCAATCCCAATCGGACATTACGAACATCTTTAGCAAAGTCGGGATGTCTCTTATCAAAATCCTTCCATGCATGAGAGTCTGCCGGGTGGGGTTAACATATCACTTTCATGAACTCTTTCTGCATGCCATCTCATTAAATTAGAAACTTTAGATGACATAAAAAATCTTTTCAACCTCGGTTTAAGGGGAAAGTAACGCATTTTCTTTACGACAATCGGTTTCCCCTGTATCGCAATCTGACTTTGATGAGTATTATTTCCCCTGTTCTCTTTCCACCTGGAAGCACCACAAACCGTACAAATATCCAAATGGGAAGTTTCTTTCTAAACAACATACAATTGTTTGCACATGCATCTATGGTCTCATATGTAAAACCTAAGTTCTCTATCAACTTACGAGCATAGTAATACGACTCAGGAATCTTAGCGTTGACAGGAAGAACTTTTTTCAAAAAACCAAAAGCATGTCGAATGATGTGTCTGACCAATTATTCAAAGTCTTCAAATGCAACAACTCCATGATAAACGACAGTTTATTTTAAGAAGTACATCCAGGATATAATTCTGTTTTCGCATCATCAAGTGCTTCATAAAACCTCCTCGAATCACGATCTGCACCAGAGCAAAGATTTATCTCACTGGTCTCAAGATTCTGGATGTCAATGCCTTCAGGATCAAACCCACGTACCATTTCAGTAATCATTTCATGCATTGGATCAGTCATCCTTGCATCAACATCCATCTGAGCTGCATCTGTATTTTGACAACGAACATATTCTTCTCCATGACGAGTCCAACTCTTATAATTTTTCAGAAATCCATTAAAGAAAAGGTGCTCCCTCACAGTATCTCGTGTGAATTGATATCTGTTAGCACATTTTCTACATGGACAACTAATATAGTCACTTCCAAATCCTCTCGTGAAGTCAATAAACTGCATAATGCCATTGAAATATTCTCTAGACGTTCGATTTGGAAGATCAATCCAACTCTTATCCATAATTATATCTGTATAACAAACATTTACACAATACTTATTACATTTACATTTTTCAAATCAACTATATTTAAAATAAATATTAATCATTTGTTTATGAACCATTGATAAAATAATAATGTAACTAAAAGCCCATGTTACCTGATTGAGATACAAACCTGAAAGGGAGGGGAGCCGAAGGCGGTGCAGCGAGAGAGAGGAGGCAGTGAAGGGGAGCCGGAGCCAAAGGCGGTGCAGCAAGGGAGGGGACGGGCGGCGGCAGTGGCGGGGAGCTGGAGGAGAGGAGGCAGTGAGGGGACGAGGGACGGGCAACGAGGGGGGGGGGGGGGCTGTCCGGGGTCGGGGGGGGGGGGGGGGCTGTTTGAGGTGCGGGGGGGCGTCTGGGGTGCGGGGAGCGGTCCGGGGTGCGGGGAGCGGTCCGGGGTGCGCGAGGGGGGGGGGGGGGGCTGTCCGGGGTTCCAGAGCCGTCCGGGGTGGGGGGGAGGGCTGAGGGGGCGGAGGGCGGATGGCGGAGGCCGGAGGGTGTGCGGAGGGGGAGGCCGGGCGGCGGGGGAGGCCGGGAGGCGGGGGGGGGGGGGGGGGGGAGGGCGGCGTCGGGGGGGGGGGGGGAGCGGGGGAGGCCGGGAGGCGGGGGGGGGGGGGGGAGGGCGGCGTCCGGGCGACGGGGGGGGGGGGGGGGGGGCGGCCGGGCGGCAGGGGAGGCCGGAAGGCGGGGGGGGGGGGGGGGCGACGGGGGGGGGGGGGGGGTGCAGGGTTCGATCAAGAGGGGGGCGCGGGGGGGGGGGGGGGGGGGGCGCAAAAAGGCCCAGATTTTTTTTTATCAAGGCCAGCGACCGCCATTGGCGGTCGCTATTAGATATCTATAGCGACCGCCAATGGCGGTCGCCCGATTCTGGGGGGCTTCAATGCCCCCTTTTCTAGTAGTGTTTTTTTAAGGGAAATGGCACTAGTGTTATCACACAATATCAGTGTTTTGGTAAAACTGATATCATAGTATGTGAGTGTGTGTTGCATCCACAACACTTGAGCACAACAACTTCTTGCTGCTACATATTCAACTTTAGCAGTGGAAAGTGCTACTGAGTGTTGCTTTTTGCATGACCAAGAAACAAATAAATCTCCTAAGAAATGACAAGTTTCCGATGTACATTTCCTATCCATTCTACATCCACTAAAGTCAGCATCCAAAAAACATTTTAAAATAAAATCATTTCTAGAAGTATAAAAGAGTCCTAAATCCATGGTTCCTTTTAAATAGAAAAAAATTATTTTCAGTGCCTTTAAATGAGATTCCTTAGTATTGGATTGATATCTTACACATAAGAATATTGAAAACATTAAGTCTCGATGACTAGATGTTAAGTATAGTAGACTTCCTATCACACCTCTAAATGATGTTTGATCTACTGGTTTCCCAGCTTCATCAAGATCAAGTGAATTTGAGGTACCAATGGGAGTATTTATACTCTTAGTGTTTCCATATCCATACTTTTTAAGATCTTTTATATACTTATGTTGGGATATATAAGTTCCTTCTGGTTTTTGAGAAATTTGAAAACGTAGGAAAAATGTTAACTCACCCATCATACTCATTTCAAACTCATATTTCATTAAATTAGCAAACGAATCAGTTAATGATTGCTGAGTTGAACCAAATATAATGTCATCAACATAAATTTGAACAATCAAAACATTTTTCTTATCTTTCTTTATAAAAAGGGTTGAATCAACATTTCCCTTAACATAATTGTTTTGTAATAAAAATTATGTAAGTCTATCATACTAGGCTCTAGGAGCTTGTTTAAGTCCTATAAAGCTTTGGTAAGTTTGAAAACATGTTCGGGATGTTTTATGTCTTCAAAACCAGAAGGTTGTTCAAAAAAAAACTTCCTCTTGAGCATATCCATTAAGGAAAACACATTTAACATCTATTTGAAAAATTTTAAAGTTGAAGAATTCTGAAAAGGAAAGTAAAATACGAATAGATTCAAGTATAGCTACTGGAGCATAGGTTTTTTCATAGTCTATTCCTTCTTGTTGATTATAGCCTTTAGCAACTAATCTATCTTTATTTCTTACAATAATTACATTTTCATCACACTTATTTCTGAAGACCCATTTTACTCCAATAACAAAAGTTTCCTTAGGTCTTTCAACCAAGGTCCAAACTTTATTCCTTTTGAATTCATTTATCTCATCTTGTATGACTTTAATACAATCATCATCACCTAAAGCTTCATCAGTGCTTTTTGGTTCTAATTGGGAAAGGAATTCTAAATGTTCTGCTTCATTTCTTAAGAAACCTCTAGTTCTTATAGGTTGATTTACATCACCAATGATACTATCACTGAGATGATTCTTAAGAAAAAACTTATTTGGGTTTTGTAAAACCTATTCATCAACATATGGTAGAAAATATTCTAGGGTAAATGCTTCAGAAACATTTTCTTGAAAATTGTCCTTATTTGAAGGATCTTCTATCAAGGGTTGATAATCAGTTTTTGAAAACACATCTAAAGATGTAGATTGATGTTTTTTTAAAAAAAGGATCAGTTTTATCGAATTTAACATGCACTGTTTCTTCAACAGTACAAGCGTTTTTATTAAAAACTATATAATCCTTAGAAGTTTTGGAGTAGCCTAAAAAAATTCCTTCATCATATTTTGGTGAGAATTTATGTAAATTATCTTTAGTATTCAAAATGAATACTTTGAAACCAAATACTTTGAAGTAATAAAGTCTAGGTTTTCTACCATTCCACAATTCATAGGGGGTTTTATTAAGAAAAGGTCTAATTAAAACTCGATTTATAGTATAACAAGCAGTACTTACAGCTTCAACCCAAAAGTGTTTAGCTATAGAATATTCACTCAACATGGTTCTAGTTATCACTTAAGGAATTTTATTTATTCTTTAAACAACACCATTCTATTGATAAGTTCTTGGTGCTGAGAAGTTATGAGTAATGCCTTTTTTACTACAAAAAGTTTCAAAATCAGAATTTTGAAATTCTCCTCCATAATCACTATGAATAGTTATCAATGGAAGATTTTTCTCATTTTTAACTTGAGATATAAAAATTTTGAAGTAAGAAAAAGCTTCAGATTTCTTTTCTAGAAAATAGACCCATGTAAATCTAGTGTAATCATAAACTAAGACAAATATATAATATATGACTCCAATGCTTCCAGTTTGTGTTGGTCTAAAAAGGTCCATATGCACTAACTGTAATGTATCAGTAGTTGAGACTTCACTGATTGATTTAAAACTTGATTTATGTTGCTTCTCATATTAACAAGGATCACAAACTTTTGAAGAATCAAATCTAAGCTCTGGTAGATCCTTAACAAGTCTTTTCTTAGAGATTTTACATAGGTTTCTAAGGTTATAATGTCCTAACCTTCTTTTCCATAACCAAGATTTATCTTCCATTGCACTAAGACAAGGTAGATCTTGGCTCCTAAGGTCTTCTAAGTTTAGCGTGTATGCATTATCTTGCCTATGGGCATAAAGAACAAACTCTTCCTTGGAATTGTGTACTAAGCACTTGTCATTCCTAAAGTTCACAAGTTAACCTTCATCACATAATTGACTTATGATAACGAGATTGTGCTTAAGACCTTTAACAAATAAAACATTTTAAATCAAAGTTTTTCCAAGAAGAACAATATTACCTATACTAATAATTTCTCCCTAAGCATTATCTTCGAAAGTTACTTTTCCTCCTTTTGTCTTGATAATATTTTCAAAGAAGTTTTTGTTACCAGTCATATGTCGGGAAAATCCACTATCCATGTACCATGTATTACTGTTGGTACTATCTTTATTTTCTTGAAAATAAGAGTGTTAGACTTTCGAAATCCAAATTTTCTTGGATCCAGAAATTTCAGAAAGCAAGATTTTAGGAATCCATATTTTCTTAGAAAAATAACCTTTATGAAAACCTAAAGACTAAGTTTTATTTAAAGAACAATTTTTTGCTCAATGTCCACCACACTGACATTTAGTGCAGAATGGATCACTTTGAGGAACAAAATAGTTATTACTAAAAACTGGCTTAGAATAAGTATAACCAAATCCATAACTATTCCTTAGAGGTCGAATTTGGGAATACATCTTGTCAAAGTTTTCCTTACCAAAGGTAAAGTTTGAAAAACACTTCCTCAAGGAAAATATTTCTAACTTTAGTTTAATAACCAAGTCTTTATCCTCAAAAACATTACTTTTAG
Source organism: Viscum album (assembly GCA_963277665.1). Taxonomy (NCBI): domain Eukaryota; kingdom Viridiplantae; phylum Streptophyta; class Magnoliopsida; order Santalales; family Viscaceae; genus Viscum; species Viscum album. The sequence goes on along the minus strand of OY728119.1, from coordinate 168,258,469 downwards.
AACTAGAGTTAGTATCTAAAATATTTTTCTTAGAAATTACATTTTTAAGATCCTTAGAAAGTTTATTCTTCTTAGAATTAACTTCCTCAAGGTTTTTGTAAATACTTTCAAAATCATACATTTTCTTATCAAGATCTTTAGAAAGATCTGATACTTTATTAGTTAAAATATAAATTCTATATTTTTCCTTATCATGATTTTTCTTGAGTTTAGAATTATCATTTTCAAGAAGTTTAGCAAACCTAGACACTTCTTCATAAGTAGGTAATATATTATCTTCATCAAAAGAAGATTCTTCATCTGAAGACTTATAGTATTTATCATCAGTATAATTTTTATTCAAGGATACATTAGTGATAGATTCGGTATTGTGTACCTTGTCCATCAGAAAATGATTTTCAATGGGTAGTCTGGCTAGTAGACCAAGATTCTTCGGACTAGAAGATTCATACTCTGAGGATTCCTCAGAAGAGTCACCACCACTGGCACTCCAAGTGTCATTGGATTTCAAAATGTTCTTAGCTTTAGCCTTGCAGTACTTATTTTTATTCCTTTCAGAATGCTTTTCCTTTTTATCATTTTTCTTAAGCATAAGACAATCTGGCCTTATATGCCCTACTCTTTTGCATTCATAATAAGTGACTTCTGTGTCTTTCTTGTCTTTTATTTCTTTATTCTTATATCTATACTGAAAGTATTTCTTTCTAACTATCTTGTTCATCCTTCGAGCAAGATTAGCTAGCTCATTCTCAGAATGTTCACTTTCACTAGATTCAGGTAAAACAGTGACTTTCTTAGACTTGGATCTTGTAACCCTTTCAGGATACTTGACTTTAGTAGTAGTAAAGGCTACACATTAATTTCCATTTTTCTTGTTATTCAAATCAACATCTCTTTTCATTCTTGTCTTATGTTGAAGAAGAGTTCCAAAAATCTCATCAAGAGTGATTTGAGATACTTTCCTATTTTTATCAATAGCTGTTATCTTAGATTCTCACTCATTAGGCATGATATCTATAATATTATCCACAAGAGATTCATCATCTAAACCTTTCTCACCCATAGATTGTAAAATGTTAACAATAGTCATAAATATTTGTTATACCTTACATACAGGTTCTCCATAAGGAAATAGAAAACCATGATATTCTACCCTAAGCATAGCTCTTCTAGTTTCTATAACTTTGGATGTACCAAAATGTGTAACTTCCAATTTCTCCTAGATACAATTTGCAGCTTCACAAAATAAAATTTGACTATATATATTCCTGGTTATGGAACACAACAAAGTATTACGTACCTTGTAGTTTAGTTGATATTCTGATTTTTCTTGATTGGTAAAGGTTCTGACTTCCTTGTCAGGAATCTTGTAATCTTCAGTGAGCATAACAAAGTTTTCCACTCTATTATTAATAACAAAAGTCTTCATACGATCTATCCAATACTCATAATCATTACCATCAAATATAGGTGGTCTAGTTGGATTTAGATTGTCAATTGAACCAACATTCATTCCTGCCATCTAAAAGAAAATATCTTTCCACAAAAACTTGTTAAAAGTAAAAGTTTGTAAACACACAAAAAAAATCCTAAGAAAGGAAAATACTCAGAACATTGAAAACTTGAGCAAGAAAAGTTATACATGAATATAAGTATTTCAAAGACCTCATTTGATACCAATTGTACGATTAAAATAATGACGTAGATGCTCAATTTATAAGAGGGGGGGTGAATTGTAAGTTTAAAAACTTTCATTTTTAACCTTAAGGAAAACTGTATTTAACAAGGTTAAACAAGGTAAATTCACAAGACCTATTTTAGTTATACAAACTTACTAAGTTCCGAAAATATGGTTCTGGAAATGAAACTTAAGAAAAGTTTACAAGGAAAATACTCTACCTTAAAGCATATAGAATCTTACTTATCAGAGTATACAAAAGTACAAGAAAGTCTAAGAAGGTTATAATTTCTTCCTTTATCAAAATATAATAGAAATAAACTTGAAACAAAGAAAGTAACAAGTATAAAATATTTTAACCCAAAGAGAAGGGTATCCAACAACCTTGGATAAAGGACCCTTGATTTATACTTTCAAGAAAGTCTATCTTACCCACACCAGGGTAAGCCCTCGATAGGAATATTGGAATCTATCTTGCTATCCTCGCAAGCCCTTGAACTTTAAGGTAGTCGGCACCTCTATCTTCCTATCCCCGGAAGTCCTCGAAATTTAAAGTAGTCGACACCTCTGTCTACCTATCCCCGGAAGTCCTTGATTGTACACAACAACAATCAGAGTCGGACAAAGCAATCTGAACAAGATGTTCAGTACGCACAAAGCATGAGAGTCTCTCTCTCTAGAAGACACTTTATTAGCATGTAATCTCTTGAGTGATCAACCATCAATTCTCAGTATTGAACTCGTTTAAATGAACTCCTATTTATAGGTACTTCTCCAACAGTTGGCACCCTCCTCCAATGGTCATATTTTACCTTGAATCTTGGAGGGACCTATACACATGTCACTCAAACAACAGTTAATTAGAAACATATTGTACAATATCGTTTCATAACTATAACAAGTGTAAGAAACATAAGGTTCCTTAACTAAATCTAATTTTCAGAGTCTAAGGGAAAATAAAGTTCAGAGTCTAACCAAATAAACATTCGGAGACTATAACTCATGGATATTTAGATTCTATTTTTCAAGAAATTACAAACTTGAATTCTATAGATTTTGGAGTCAGAATTATGAGGAATTTAAAATCTGAATTTCAGAGAATTCAGAATATGAATTTCAGAGAATTTGGAATCTGAATTTTAGAGAATTCAGAATTTGAATTTTAGAAAATCCAGAGTCTGAATTTCAGAGAATTTGGAATCTAAATTTCAGAGAATTCAGAATCTGAATTTTAGAGAATTCAGAGTTTGAATTTCAGAGAATTTGAAGTCTAAATTTGAGAGAATTCAGAGTCTCAATTTCAGAGAATTCAGAGTCTGAATTTCAGAGAATTCAGAACCTAAATTTCAGAGAATTCAGAATCTGAATTTTAGAGAATTTAGAGTCTAAAAACAGAATGCTCTATAACCAAGGATTTATTGGATTTTGAGGTTTTAGATGTAAAATCAAATTTTAGTCTTAGGAATAAAATGAGTTAGATTTTGAGTGACAATAAAATGAACAGTGAAAACATAGATAATGATAAAATTTCCTTAGGGAATGGAATTCTCCTCATTAAGACAATTCTTGGGAAAATATAATTTTCCTTAAGGTAGTGTTTGTGATTTTCAAAACATAGAGGAATGGAAAAGTCATAAGGAAACCTTATTGACTCAACATAATTTAGTAAACCATTTTAATTTGGCTTGGAGCTTCGGAGTGAGCAATTGCTTATTTGTCTTGTTCTCAATGGGTTAAGCGAAAAAGATGCGAGTTATTTAAATTGGGTCAAGAGAATCTGAATGATGAACAAAGTTTTGAACTGATATTATCCGAACTTGTAATTTTTGGATATAGCAGTTACAAAGTGTGAGATGATGGTTGAGTGTACTTCAATTGGGTCAAGTGGATCAAACAGATGGAGAGTTTTTCCGATCATCTTTTCCAGACTAAAATTTTTGTTCTTTCAAATTGTTTTTTATCTTGTTTAAAGATAGGCAATTCGAGAATAGTTGTGAAAAATCAATAAGTTTAGAGAAGCCAACATAAGATATGATAAGGTTTGAAACAGTCGAAATGAAGTTCTAATGTTCGAGAAATTCCAATGTGTGAATTTGGGTGAGCGGGAAAAATATTTATGTTTCCTTCCTTTACTATTTCTAGAGCACCTATAAATAGAGGTGGATAATACTATGACACTTGACACTGTTCAATTGTGTGTAAAATTTGATACTCTGCAGAATTGGTGTCAGAAGTGAGTTTTCCAACCATTGTTGTTTCAAGTTAAAGAAGAGTTTTCAGACAGTTTATTCTGATCATAAGATCAGATTGAGGAAAATTCAGATCACCAAATAGAGAATCAGATTGAGGGTATTAGTCTGAGTTTTGAGAAGTTGTTTGAGAAGTGAGGCTTGAGGAAAAAGTCTATCGGTCTAAGACTATTGAATGTAGACAAATTGGATAGAGGCTGATCAGACACATGATTTCTAGACAGACCTTTTGGTGGAGAAGTTTGAACAAAGTTACATTATTTTTGTTTAGCTCAAATTTTTGTAGGTTTTTTTTGTAAACTGATGGGAGTTAGTATAATCATTTCTATAGGGATATAGAAGGTGTCCAATGGGAGCTGACACGATTTGTATTCACTTCTTCATATTAGTGATTTTTCATAAACCCACTGGAGTGACTATGACAAGGATGCATGTTCTCACATCGAGGCTAAACCTTATAAATCATGTGTTCTATGTTTACTTTTCTATTTCTGCATGCATTTGAGTTTACTAAAAGTTGATAAATAAGATACTCTAACAAGTTACGGGGATTAAGTTTCCTAAAGTTGAAATTTGTAAAAAGGCAACAACTGATTCAACCCCCCTCTCAGTTGTTCTTCGATCCTTTGGAAGTTAAATTGTTATTAGAGTGAAGGTTCATTTGTGAAATTCTTATCATGAAAAATATCAAAATTTTCAATAGAAAAGAGATTCATACACTTGATGGAAAATGGCACTAGTGTTATCACACAATATCTGTGTTTTGGTAAAACTGATATCATAGTCTGTGAGTGTGTGTTGCATCCACAACACTTGAGCACAACAACTTCTTGCTGCTACATATTCAACTTTAGCAGTGGAAAGTGCTACTGAGTGTTGCTTTTTGCATGACCAAGAAACAAATAAATCTCCTAAGAAATGACAAGTTTCAGATGTACATTTCCTATTCATTCTACATCCACTAAAGTCAGCATCCAAAAAACGTTTTAAAATAAAATCATTTCTAGAAGTATAAAAGAGTCCTAAATCCATGGTTCCTTTTAAATAGAAAAAATTATTTTCAGTGCCTTTAAATGAGATTCCTTAGTATTGGATTGATATCTTACACATAAGAATATTGAAAACATTAAGTCTCGATGACTAGATGTTAAGTATAGTAGACTTCCTATCACACCTCTAAATGATGTTTGATCTACTGGTTTCCCAGCTTCATCAAGATCAAGTGAATTTGAGGTACCAATGGGAGTATTTATACTCTTAGTGTTTCCATATCCATACTTTTTAAGATCTTTTATATACTTATGTTGGGATATATAAGTTCCTTCTGGTTTTTGAGAAATTTGAAAACGTAGGAAAAATGTTAACTCACCCATCATACTCATTTCAAACTCATATTTCATTAAATTAGCAAACGAATCAGTTAATGATTGCTGAGTTGAACCAAATATAATGCATCAACATAAATTTGAACAATCAAAACATTTTTCTTATCTTTCTTTATAAAAAGGGTTGAATCAACATTTCCCTTAACATAATTGTTTTGTAATAAAAATTATGTAAGTCTATCATACTAGGCTCTAGGAGCTTGTTTAAGTCCTATAAAGCTTTGGTAAGTTTGAAAACATGTTCGGGATGTTTTATGTCTTCAAAACCAGAAGGTTGTTCAAAAAAAAACTTCCTCTTGAGAATATCCATTAAGGAAAACACATTTAACATCTATTTGAAAAATTTTAAAGTTGAAGAATTCTGAAAAGGAAAGTAAAATACGAATAGATTCAAGTATAGCTACTGGAGCATAGGTTTTTTCATAGTCTATTCCTTCTTGTTGATTATAGCCTTTAGCAACTAATCTATCTTTATTTCTTACAATAATTACATTTTCATCACACTTATTTCTGAAGACCCATTTTACTCCAATAACAAAAGTTTCCTTAGGTCTTTCAACCAAGGTCCAAACTTTATTCCTTTTGAATTCATTTATCTCATCTTGTATGACTTTAATACAATCATCATCACCTAAAGCTTCATCAGTGCTTTTTGGTTCTAATTGGGAAAGGAATTCTAAATGTTCTGCTTCATTTCTTAAGAAACCTCTAGTTCTTATAGGTTGATTTACATCACCAATGATGCTATCACTGAGATGATTCTTAAGAAAAAACTTATTTGGGTTTTGTAAAACCTATTCATCAACATATGGTAGAAAATATTCTAGGGTAAATGCTTCAGAAACATTTTCTTGAAAATTTTCCTTATTTGAAGGATCTTCTATCAAGGGTTGATAATCAGTTTTTGAAAACACATCTGAAGATGTAGATTGATGTTTTTTAAAAAAAAGGATCAGTTTTATCGAATTTAACATGCACTGTTTCTTCAACAGTACAAGCGTTTTTATTAAAAACTATATAATCCTTAGAAGTTTTGGAGTAGCCTAAAAAAATTCCTTCATCATATTTTGGTGAGAATTTATGTAAATTATCTTTAGTATTCAAAATGAATACTTTGAAACCAAATACTTTGAAGTAATAAAGTCTAGGTTTTCTACCATTCCACAATTCATAGGGGGTTTTATTAAGAAAAGGTCTAATTAAAACTCGATTTATAGTATAACAAGCAGTACTTACAGCTTCAACCCAAAAGTGTTTAGCTATAGAATATTCACTCAACATGGTTCTAGTTATCACTTAAGGAATTTTATTTATTCTTTAAACAACACCATTCTATTGAGAAGTTCTTGGTGCTGAGAAGTTATGAGTAATGCCTTTTTTACTACAAAAAGTTTCAAAATCAGAATTTTGAAATTCTCCTCCATAATCACTATGAATAGTTATCAATGGAAGATTTTTCTCATTTTTAACTTGAGATATAAAAATTTTGAAGTAAGAAAAAGCTTCAGATTTCTTTTCTAGAAAATAGACCCATGTAAATCTAGTGTAATCATAAACTAACACAAATATATAATATTTGACTCCAATGCTTCCAGTTTGTGTTGGTCTAAAAAGGTCTATATGCACTAACTGTAATGTATCAGTAGTTGAGACTTCACTGATTGATTTAAAACTTGATTTATGTTGCTTCTCATATTAACAAGGATCACAAACTTTTGAAGAATCAAATCTAAGCTCTGGTAGATCCTTAACAAGTCTTTTCTTAGAGATTTTACATAGGTTTCTAAGGTTATAATGTCCTAACCTTCTTTTCGATAACCAAGATTTATCTTCCATTGCACTAAGACAAGGTAGATCTTGGCTCCTAAGGTCTTCTAAGTTTAGCGTGTATTCATTATCTTGCCTATGGGCATAAAGAACAAACTCTTCCTTGGAATTGTGTACTAAGAACTTGTCATTCCTAAAGTTCACAAGGTAACCTTCATCACATAATTGACTTATGCTAACGAGATTGTGCTTAAGACTTTTAACAAATAAAACATTTTAAATCAAAGTTTTTCCAAGAAGAACAATATTACCTATACTAATAATTTCTCCCTAAGCATTATCTTCGAAAGTTACTTTTCCTCCTTTTGTCTTGATAATATTTTCAAAGAAGTTTTTGTTACCGGTCATATGTCGGGAAAATCCACTATCCATGTACCATGTATTACTGTTGGTACTATCTTTATTTTCTTGAAAATAAGAGTGTTAGACTTTCGAAATCCAAATTTTCTTGGATCCAGAAATTTCAGAAAGCAAGATTTTAGGAATCCATATTTTCTTAGAAAAATAAGCTTTATGAAAACCTAAAGACTAAGTTTTATTTAAAGAACATTTTTTTGCTCAATGTCCACCACACTGACATTTAGTGCAGAATTGATCACTTTGAGGAACAAAATAGTTATTACTAAAAACTGGCTTAGAATAAGTATAACCAAATCCATAACTATTCCTTAGCGGTCGAATTTGGGAATACATCTTGTCAAAGTTTTCCTTACCAAAGGTAAAGTTTGAAAAACACTTCCTCAAGGAAAATATTTCTAACTTTAGTTTAATAACCAAGTCTTTATCCTCAAAAACATTACTTTTAGAACTAGAGTTAGTATCTAAAATATTTTTCTTAGAAATTACATTTTTAAGATCCTTAGAAAGTTTATTCTTCTTAGAATTAACTTCCTCATGGTTTTTGGAAATACTTTCAAAATCATACATTTTCTTATCAAGATCTTTAGAAAGATCTGATACTTTATTAGTTAAAATATAAATTCTATATTTTTCCTTATCATGATTTTTCTTGAGTTTAGAATTCTCATTCTCAAGAAGTTTAGCAAACCTAGACACTTCTTCATAAGTAGGTAATATATTATCTTCATCAGAAGAAGATTCTTCATCTGAAGACTTATAGTATTTATCATCAGTATAATTTTTATTCAAGGATACATTAGTGATAGATTCGGTATTGTGTACCTTGGCCATCAGACAATGATTTTCAATGGGTAGTCTGGCTAATAGACCAAGATTCTTCGGACTAGAAGATTCATACTCTGAGGATTCCTCAGAAGAGTCACCACCACTGGCACTCCAAGTGTCATTGGATTTCAAAATTTTCTTAGCTTTAGCCTTACAGTACTTATTTTTATTCCTTTCAGAATGCTTTTCCTTTTTATCATTTTTCTTAAGCATAAGACAATCTGGCCTTATATGCCCTACTCTTTTGCATTCATAACAAGTGACTTCTGAGTCTTTCTTGTCTTTTATTTCTTTATTCTTATATCTATACTGAAAGTATTTCTTTCTAACTATATTGTTCATCCTTCGAGAAAGATTAGCTAGCTCATTCTCAGAATGTTCACTTTCACTAGATTCAGGTAAAACAGTGACTTTCTTAGACTTGGATCTTGTAACCCTTTCAAGATACTTGACTTTAGTAGTAGTAAAGGCTACACATTAATTTCCATTTTTCTTGTTATTCAAATCAACATCTCTTTTCATTCTTGTCTTATGTTGAAGAAGAGTTCCAAAAATCTCATCAAGAGTGATTTGAGATACTTTCCTATTTTTATCAATAACTGTTATCTTAGATTCTCACTCATTAGGCATGATATCTATAATATTATCCACAAGAGATTCATCATCTAAACCTTTCTCACCCATAGATTGTAAACTATGAACAATAGTCATAAATATTTGTTATACCTTACATACAGGTTCTCCATAAGGAAATAGAAAACCACGATATTCTACCCTAAGCATAGCTCTTCTAGTTTCTATAACTTTGGATGTACCAAAATGTGTAACTTCCAATTTCTCCTAGATACAATTTGCAGCTTCACAAAATAAAATTTGACTATATATATTCCTGGTTATGGAACACAACAAAGTATTACGTACCTTGTAGTTTAGTTGATATTCTGATTTTTCTTGATTGGTAAAGGTTCTGACTTCCTTGTCAGGAATCTTGTAATCTTTAGTGAGCATAACAAAGTTTTCCACTCTAGTATTAATAAAAAAAGTCTTCATACGATCTCTCCAATACTCATAATCATTACCATCAAATATAGGTGGTCTAGTTGGATTTAGATTGTCAATTGAACCAACATTCATTCCTGCCATCTAAAAGAAAATATCTTTCCACAAAAACTTGTTAATAGTAAAAGTTTGTAAACACACAAAAAAAATCCTAAGAAAGGAAAATACTCAGAACATTGAAAACTTGAGCAAGAAAAGTTATACATGAATATAAGTATTTCAAAGACCTCCTTTGATACCAATTGCACGATTAAAATAATGACGTAGATGCTCAATTTATAAGAGGGGGGGGGGGTGAATTGTAAGTTTAAAAACTTTCATTTTTAACCTTAAGGAAAACTGTGTTTAACAAGGTTAAACATGGTAAATTCACAAGACCTATTTTAGTTATACAAACTTACTAAGTTCCGAAAATATGGTTCTGGAAATGAAACTTAAGAAAAGTTTACAAGGAAAATATTCTACCTTAAAGCGTATAGAATCTTACTTATCATAGTATACAAAAGTACAAGAAAGTATAAGAAGGTTATAATTTCTTCCATTATCAAAATATAATAGAAATAAACTTGAAACAAAGAAAGTAACAAGTATGAAATATTTTAACCCAAAGAGAAGGGTATCCAACAACCTTGGATAAAGGACCCTTGATTTATACTTTCAAGAAAGTCTATCTTACCCACACCAGGGTAAGCCCTCGATCGGAATATTGGAATCTATCTTGCTATCCTCGCAAGCCCTTGAACTTTAAGGTAGTCTGCACCTCTATATTCCTATCCCCGGAAGTCCTCGAACTTTAAAGTAGTCGACACCTCTGTCTACCTATCCCCGGAAGTCCTTGATTGTACACAACAACAATCAGAGTCGGACAAAGCAATCTGAACAAGATGTTCAGTACGCACAAAGCATGAGAGTCTCTCTCTCTAGAAGACACTTTATTAGCATGTAATCTCTTGAGTGATCAACCATCAATTCTCAGTATTGAACTCGTTTAAATGAACTCCTATTTATAGGTACTTCTCCAACAGTTGGAACCCTCCTCCAATGGTCATATTTTACCTTGAATCTTGGAGGGACCTGTACACATGTCACTCAAACAACAGTTAATTAGAAACATATTGTACAATATCGTTTCATAACTATAACAAGTGTAAGAAACATAAGGTTCCTTAACTAAATCTAATTTTCAGAGTCTAAGGGAAAATAAAGTTCAGAGTCTAACCAAATAAACATTCGGAGACTATAACTCATGGATATTTAGATTCTATTTTTCAAGAAATTACAAACTTGAATTTTATAGATTTTGGAGTCAGAATTATGAGGAATTTAAAATCTGAATTTCAGAGAATTCAGAATATGAATTTCAGAGAATTTGGAATCTGAATTTTAGAGAATTCAGAATTTGAATTTTAGAAAATCCAGAGTCTGAATTTCAGAGAATTTGGAATCTAAATTTCAGAGAATTCAGAATCTGAATTTTAGAGAATTCAGAGTTTAAATTTCAGAGAATTTGAAGTCTAAATTTGAGAGAATTCAGAGTCTCAATTTCAGAGAATTCAGAGTCTGAATTTCAGAGAATTCAGAACCTAAATTTCAGAGAATTCAGAATCTGAATTTTATAGAATTTAGAGTCTAAAAACAGAATGCTCTATAACCAAGGATTTATTGGATTTTGAGGTTTTAGATGTAAAACCAAATTTTAGTCTTAGGAATAAAATGAGTTAGATTTTGAGTGACAATAAAATGAACAATGAAAACATAGATAATGATAAAATTTCCTTAGGGAATGGAATTCTCCTCATTAAGACAATTCTTGGGAAAATATAATTTTCCTTAAGATAGTGTTTGTGATTTTCAAAACATAGAGGAATGGAAAAGTCATAAGGAAACCTTATTGACTCAACATAATTTAGTAAACCATTTTAATTTGGCTTGGAGATTCGGAGTGAGCAATTGCTTATTTGTCTTGTTCTCAATGGGTTAAGCGAAAAAGATGCGAGTTATTTAAATTGGGTCAAGAGAATCTGAATGATGAACAAAGTTTTGAACTGATATTATCCGAACTTGTAATTTTTGGATATAGCAGTTACAAAGTGTGAGATGATGGTTGAGTGTACTTCAATTGGGTCAAGTGGATCAAACAGATGGAGAGTTTTTCCGATCATCTTTTCCAGACTAAAATTTTTGTTCTTTCAAATTGTTTTTTATCTTGTTTAAAGATAGGAAATTCGAGAATAGTTGTGAAAAATCAATAAGTTTAGAGAAGCCAACATAAGATATGATAAGGTTTGAAACAGTCGAAATGAAGTTCTAATGTTCGAGAAATTCCAATGTGTGAATTTGGGTGAGCGGGAAAAATATTTCTGTTTCCTTCCTTTACTATTTCTGGAGCACCTATAAATAGAGGTGGATAATACTATGACACTTGAAACTGTTCAATTGTGTGTAAAATTTGATACTCTGCAGAATTGGTGTCAGAAGTGAGTTTTCCAACCATTGTTGTTTCAAGTTAAAGAAGAGTTTTCAGACAGTTTATTCTGATCATAAGATCAGATTGAGGAAAATTCAGATCACCAAATAGAGAATCAGATTGAGGGTATTAGTCTGAGTTTTGAGAAGTTGTTTGAGAAGTGAGGCTTGAGGAAAAAGTCTATCGGTCTAAGACTATTGAATGTAGACAAATTGGATAGAGGCTGATCAGACACATGATTTCTGGACAGACCTTTTGGTGGAGAAGTTTGAACAAAGTTACATTATTTTTGTTTAGCTCAAATTTTTGTAGGTTTTTTTTTGTAAACTGATGGGAGTTAGTATAATCATTTCTATAGGGATATAGAAGGTGTCCAATGGGAGCTGACACGATTTGTATTCACTTCTTCATATTAGTGATTTTTCATAAACCCACTGGAGTGACTATGACAAGGATTCATGTTCTCACATCGAGGCTAAACCTTATAAATCATGTGTTCTATGTTTACTTTTCTATTTCTGCATGCATTTGAGTTTACTAAAAGTTGATAAATAAGATACTCTAACAAGTTACGGGGATTAAGTTTCCTAAAGTTGAAATTTGTAAAAAGGAAACAACTGATTCAACCCCCCTCTCAGTTGTTCTTCGATCCTTTGGAACATAAATTGTTATTAGAGTGAAGGTTCATTTGTGAAATTCTTATCATGAAAAATATCAAAATTTTCAATAGAAAAGAGATTCATACACTTGATGGAAAAAATTATCTTGGTTGAAAAAATAGGATGATTCTATATCTTCTATCACTTGAACCAGAAGCTGTTGATGTTTCTTCAATTGGGTTTCCACCCATTGAGAAATATGCCTTGATGACTTTTTTTGAAAATATAAGTATCTAAGTTTATGGAAAAGTTATAAATGTTATTCTTATGTCTCTCTCAAAAAATGTATATATGAAGGTGATGAGTCTCAAAACAACAAATAGTACATGAGACAAGATCAAAAGTATTTTTGAAGAGAACACTAAAGTGAAGTAAGAAAAACTACAAATCCGGTGTAGCAAGTTTGAAGACAAAATAACCAGAGATGAAGAAACTATTGAAGAGTACTTCACTGGAGTAAATGACATTGTTTGAAACATCAGAGGTTCTGGAGATGTCCTGAAATATTCTATAATTGTGAAGAAACTCATGAGAGACTTTCTAGAAAGGTTTGATTCTAAAATTTATGCTTTATAATATAAAGATGATTTATCTCTTGATTAACTTCATAACTATATCATTTCTTATAAAATGAGAAAAGCTCTAGTTTTTTTTTTTAAAAAATATGAAAGATGAAATGACTTTTGAAGCTACTAGAAAGATGAAAATTCATGATGTTAAAGATGTTGATCCTTATGATTTTGAAGGTATAGAGGATGATGATTTAAATGAAAAAATCACATCTCTTATCTCAAAGAACTATCAGAGAGGAAGAGGAAAATATGGAGGACAACCTTCTCTCAAATGTTTTGAGTGTGGTGGAATCAAGAAATTTTATTTGAATTGTCGCAAGAAGAAATTTGGAGAATATCGAGATGATTATGATGAAAAACCTCAATGAAATAAGTAGAATAAGAGTTATAATGAAGAAAATTCATCCAAAAAATATAAGAAGAATTTCACTAGAAATAAGAGAAGCATGATGAGTAAGAAAGATGAATTAGATTTAACTGATAACAATACTTCAGAAGATTAAAGTTTAGAAAAGTTTAGAACGTTCATTGAAAAATTTAAGAAAAAAGATTCCTCAGATAGTGAAGAATAAGAAGGACGTGAAGAATCTTATAGAGAGTATCATCTCAAATTATAACTTGTTGCATGTATTGAAAAAAACAGGACTCTTAAGAAAGAAATCAGAATGATAAAGAAAAATAGTGGAAAAGTTGTTGAAGGTGGAAAAGATGTTTTCAAGGAGGATGAAGAATACATCCACGAGATCTTAAGTTAAAAATTGAGAATTTACGAATAGGGAAAGATGATTGAAGATCTTAGTAAGAAGTTGGAAGATAAGGAATATGAAGTTAACAAGTCTCAATAAAAACTTCTTTTAGGATGAAAGTACTTTAAGAAAGTTGAATAAAAATTTTATCAAAGCTTTGGAAGTAAAATCCGAATCATCTTCAGCTATAGAAAAACCTCACTCTAAAAATCAAGTGAAATATAAACCCACTAAACTAAAAAGTTCATCTGATTTTTCTAACATTCCAGGTGTAAAGAAAAATGTTAGGAAATATTGGGTTGAGAAGGGATGTGAAAAATCAATGAAATCTATAAAAGTTGAAAATTACCCCCAGATGAGAGTTGTCACACACCTAGAGGTAATTAAAGTAGAAAGATGTTATGAACCTCAACAATATTTTTACAGGAAAAGATCACTCTTTTATAGAAAACTAAGATTTGATGGGTTCTGTTGCTGTTGTGGAATTTATGTGCACAAATATTATAACTATTAGAATAACATGTATCTTCCATAGAATAGGTTTGAAAAGAGTGGAAGAAATGGTGGAGATATAATGAGTAACTTTCTTAACCCAGAGGAAGTAAGAAAAGTAAAACCTCAAGTTGTTAGAAACTTTATAATAAACAGACAGTTTGATTTACCAAAGGAAATATATGGAAGATATGACCAACTAGGACAATTTTCTAAAAAATATATGACAATCCTTCCATAATAAGTTTTTTATAATAGAAAAAGAAAAGGAATCTAGAAAGAAGAAAGCTGAGGAAAGAGCATTTATTGTTGAGATAACACTTAAAGCAAACAAAAAGAACAAACCATGGATACTTGATAGTGGTTGTTCATCACACATGATAAGTGATTTTAAAATATTAAAATACGTTGAAAACCATGATGGAGTAGTTTTTACCTTTGGGAATGATAGTTCCTTAAAAATCAACGGAATTGGAACATATGATATTGTAGCAGAGAAGTTGAAATATAAAGAAGTTATATTTGTTGATGGGATACAACATAACTTACTTAGTGTAAGTCAAATTTGTGTTGATAGTAAAAAAATTATCTTTAGAAAATATTCTTGTATCATTAGAAGTGTGGAAGATGGAAAAGTTATTACAAGAGGATAAAGAACCAGTGGAAATATCTTTCAAATAGGAGAAGTATACAACTCATGTTACTTGAGTGCTGAAGATGAAAACAAGTTGTGGAACCACAGACTTGGTCATCTTGGATAGAAAAATATGAACACAATTTCTAAAGTTGATGTTGTAATAAATTTTCTAGAGTTGAAAAGAAGTGAAGAAGATGTTTGTATAAATTTTCAGAAAGGGAAAATGACTAATAAAAGTCAAAAGAAAGTTGATATTTAGTTTACCAGACCTCTTGAACTTATTCATTATGATTTATGTGGTCAAATGAGATATAAATCAACAAAAGGAGATTTATACTTTATCACTTTCATTGATTATTTCACTCAGAATGACCAACATTATGTTTTTGAAGCACAAGTTAGAGGCCGTAGAAATGTTTAGAGTTTTCAGAAGAGAAATTGAGAGAGAAATGAGTGTTTACATAATGAAGTTGAAAAATGATAATGGAAAGGAATATACTTGCAATGAATTTGAATAATATTTGAATAAACATGGAATTAAACATCAGTATAGTGCTCCATACACCCTTCAACAAAATGGAGTTTCATAAAGGAATAAAAAGAAGTTTAGTGTAAATGGGAATGTGCATGTTAGTAGAATACAAACATTCAAAGTTCTTTTATATGGAATATAAGAGTACTATTGTTCATTTTAAAACATATATTTTCTAAGGCCGAAATCCAACATGACTTATTATAGAATGTGGTATAAAAAAACATTCATTGAGGCACTTTAAAGTTTTTGGAAATCCATGTTTACTAAAAATAAAAAATCCATCTCTTGGTAAATTTGATAAGAAAGAAGAAGAATGAATTTTCATTGGATATTCACTCAATAGAAGAAGATAATAATGTTGGAACAAACTTTTACAAAAGGTGATGGACTCCTATGACATGAAAGTTATTTAAAATATGAATTCCTTAACAAAGAATGTTGAAAATATTGAGGAATACAAACTGAATATCTCCAACAAAAGTGGAATTGATTCAAATTAGACTTATCAAGATTCAAAAAAATCATGTGATGAGGAAAGTGAATATGGAAAAGAAACTTTAAAATTTCCTAATTTACAGAAACATGTTGAAACCAAAAATATTTTTGGGAATCATAAAGCTTTAGTTCAGACAAGAAGAAGGTTGAGATTAGAAAATCAGACATCACTCATTTCATAAGTTGAATTGGAATTAGTTTCAAACATAGTTGAACACAAAGAATGGGTTGATGAAATGAATGAAGAGTTAGATTAGATTGAGAAAGACAACACCTTTGAACTTGTTCCACATCCAATAAATAAAAATGTTATTGGAAAAAATGGGTGTACAAAAACAAGTTGAATAAACATGAAGAAGTTTCAAGAAATAAAGAAAGACTTGTTTGCAAAGGCTATGCACAAGTGTAAGGTGTGTATTTTGAAGAAACCATTGCCGCAGTTGCAAGGTTAGAAACTATCATAATTTTTTCTAGCAGTAGTTGAAAATAAAAATTAAAAATTTCATCAGATGGATGTAAAGTCATATTTTATAAATGGTGAGATTAAAGAATAAGTTTACAGTAAGTAACCTTATGGGTTTCTACTTGATAATGATGAAATATAGGTTTGAAAATTGAATAAATACTTGTATGTGTTGAAACAATCCCCACATGCTTGGTATTATGAACTTGAAAATCGTTTTAGAATATTTATTTTTTCTAAAGGAAAAGTTGATAGAAACTTATATGTGAAAGATGTTAACTTAGACAACTAAATTGTAATTATTTATGTGGATGATATAATTTTTTCTGGAGATGAAGAAAAAGTTTGAAAATAATATGTTGAGGAAATGAAGAAGAATTTTGAGATACCAATGTTGGGAGAATTAACTTTTTTTTCTTGCCCGAATGGCCCAAAGGCCATTTTTATTGATTTTTTTGTAAACCCCCTTTCAAGGGATAAGGGGGAACCCTTAAAAGGCCTGTAGGCTTAGAGATTACATGACCCATAGGTCTTAGAGGAAATTTATAGACTATAACTACTTGGAACTTCTCCTCCCCAGCTTCTACATCGTGATGTCAGCTCTCCACCTTCACATGACTATTTGTTTAGGATTTCCATGCATGCACATGATGGTCCTGATGACAATGCCATACCCTTTATTTATTCCAAATCCATTAGCTTCTACTCTAGTGAATGTGCCTGCTCTAAATCCTCATATGGAGTATGCTCCTTGTAGAGTCTTCCTGGTCCATTAAGCACAATTTCAAGTGGCCCGAAAGCCTTGAGGTAGCCCGAAGTCCTTAAGGTGGCCCGAAGGCCTTGAGGTGGCCCGAAAGCCTTGAGGTGGCCTGAAAGCCTTACCGGATTGAAGGCCTTGGGTGTCCTGAAGGCCTTGAAGGACCCGAGGACCAAACCGGTGCCCCAAAATCCCAAATAGATGAAAAGTTCTGGCTACTATAGTGCTGAATAGTTCCTCCTACAGTACTGCTACAATACCCCCTGAAAAATTATGTCTCCGACCAGATTTGAACTCAGGTATCTTGGATTCACTTTCTGATTCCTCACCAACCGGGATGAGGCTCTTGTGCAATTAACTTTTTTCCTTGGTTTACAAGTTTAACAAAAGGAAAAATACATTTTATTATCTTAAGAAATGTATGATAGGTAATTGTTAAAGAAGTTTCATATGGAAAAGTCCAAATAAGTTTCAAATCCTATTTTAGTGAGTACAAAGTTGAGTAAATACGAAACCAAAAAAAGTGTGAATCAGAAAGATTTTTAGAAGCTGATAGGAAGTTTTCTTTATCTCATAGCCTCATGACCTAATACAATTTATGTGGTGACTTTATGTACTATATATCAATGTGATTCGAAATAATTTTATATGTTGGAAGAAAACATAATTATGAGATATGTTAAAGGGAAAACTTCACATGGGTTATTATATAAAACAATTTGTGAAATGAACTTTCATGGTTATATTGATGCTGATTCAGCTGGAGATTGCAATGATAGAAAATTAACTTCCAGAGGAACATTTTTCCTAGGAGGATGTTTTATAAGTTGGTACAATAATAAAAAGAGTTCAATAACTTTGAGTACATCAGAATCAGAATATGTTTTCACTATATAAGATACTTTGTGAATGTTGAAGTTTTCAAACCATTGTAAGAATTGAATGTTGAAGTCTGCAAACCATTGAAGATACTTTGTGATAATCAGAGTGAAATTGATCCTCTAAAAATCCCATCCAACACTCAAGATCAAAAAACATTGATATTAAGTTTCATTTTATAAATTAAAAATTTGTTGGTGGAGATGTTTTATTGGAATATATTTCAATGAACTATCAAATTGCTAATATCTTTAAAAAAGTAGTTACTAAAGATAGATTTGTGGAATTTAGGCTGCAGCTTAATGTTCAGGCTCCACCAAAGACTTCCTAAACATCTTAAGGAAGTCCCCCCACTGTTCTTTGGATTATTTTTGAAAAAGGGGAGAATTTTACAACTTTGTCTTACAAGGGGAGAGAAGTACTTTTCTTACTTAAATGAATCTGAAGCTGTGGTTATCATAAAATAGGGGAGAGAAGGAAAAATGATAAGAAATATAAAAGTAAAGGGGGTTTTTTCTTAACAAGTCCACATATTTTACTGTCACTGAGTGATGAAATTCCTTAAAAAATTACTTTATCTAGTAGTGTGGTGTTAATAAATCCTCTTTTGAGAAATACTATGTTTTGGTAAATGTCCAAACATGAGTTGTGAAAAAGTTTGAGTGCCGAAAAATGGAAAGTTGAGAAAATTATTAACAGGAGTTGTCAAAAAATCCAAAGGGGGATACCAAAGATCCTTTGTGAAGATTTCAATTTTTTTTTGTTGAAAACTAACTTTTTGTAAAATAATGTTTTTATAAATCAGGTGAAAGAAGTGTTGTTGAAAGTTTATAACTTTTTTGCTGAGAATTTGTTGAAAGTATGAATGAATAAAGTTGTTTTTTAAAGTTTTAGATCAGACTCTCAGTCAAACAATCCATCAAAACCAGTTCATTAGAGTGATTTTTTTATGAAAACTAGAAGTTGTTAAAATTCAGAAAGTTTAAAAGTCGTTAAGACTTGAAAAATGGGAATTTTTAGAACTTTCCAAAATTATTCATATGATGATTTAATGATCTTTCAATTTCTTGAAACATCATGAAGATGTTATGATACAAGATCAAGTTATAAGAAGAAAAGAGAAATGAAAATTTCTGAATTTTACAAAATTGAAGTATTTTGGACGTGGATCATCAGACCAAGAAGTACTGAACACAAAATTTCTTAGAAGATTGAAGTTTGAGAGTTTGAAATGTTGTTGATTAGATGAGATATATATATCAATCCACCTAATGAGATACAAATATCGATCCATCAGACATAGATATATTATGAAAATTGAATATGACCAGTTGAAGAAATGTGACGACTCAAGAAGTAAGTTTTTGTAAATCCAAGCAAAGAAAAAGTAGGAGATCATATTTTATTTCAATAAAAAATATGAGGAATTCTAAATTTGTTTCACTATATAATTTGATTGGATTAAGAATTTATTGAAAAAAAAAGTTCAAGTTTTCCATTGGAAAGATTTAATCAGACTGGAGGTAGTTGCTGAGTTGATCAAAGGCATCAGGCACAGATCATCAGATGAGCATTTGATACTGATCCATCAGATGAGAATTTGACACCGATAATTCATCAGATACAGAGTTCCATCAGACATAGTTCGATCAAATAAATAGAGTTGTTGAAGACTTGTTAAGAAATAAGTAGAAGAGTTCAAAGTCTTCAGACAAATAAAATTCTAGTTTGGTTGATGTTGTTACTAAATGGTCATTGTAGGTTTTTGGAGTCTTTAGAAGTTTCAAAAATATAGTCAATAATTTTCATTTGGCTTGGAGCTTTGGAGAGAGAAATTTATTATTTTTATTGTTCTCAATGGTTTAAGATAAAAATATGTGAGCTATTTAAATTGTGTCAAGAGAACTAGAATGATGAAAAAAGTTTTGAACTAAGGTGTTGTGGACTTTTAATTTTCAGATAGAGAATTTACCAAGTGTGAGTTGATGGTTGAGTGTTTTTAAATTGGGTCAAGAGGATCATACATATGAATATTTTTTCAAAACATATTTTCCAAACTAAAGTTTTTGTTCTTTAAAATGTTTTCTATCTTGTTTAAAGATAGGAAATTGGAGAAGAGTTGTAAAGAATCAAGATGTTTTGGGAATCCACTAGAAGAGATGAGAAAGTTTTAAACAGTCAAAATGAAGTTCAAATGTACAATAAATTCGAATGTGTGAATTTGTGTGAGCGAGAAAAATATTTTAGTTTCCCTCATTTACTATTTATATAGCACCTATAAATAGAGGTGGAAATTAAAATGGTACTCGAAACTGTTCACCCATGCATAAAAGTTGATACTCTGCAGAATTGGTGTTAGAAGTGAGTTTTCCAACCAAAATTGTTTTGAGTTGAAGAAGAGTTTTGGGAAAGAGTATTCTGATTAGAAGATTGGACTAAGGCATGTTTAGATTACTAGAAAAAGATAATTTGATTGAGGGTATCAGTTTTAATTTTGAGAATTTTTTTGAGAAGTGAAGATTGAGGAAAAGGGCTATTGGTCTGAGACTATTGAACATAGGTATATCGGATAGAGGTTGATCAGACACATGGTTTTCAGACAGACCTTAGGTGGAGTAGTTTAAACAAAGTTACATTATTTTTGTTTGGATCAAATTTTTGGAAGAATTTATTTTAAACCGATGAGAGTCAGTATAATCATTAGTATTGAAAGATAGAACGTGTCCAATAGAAGATGACACAAGTTGTATTCACTTATTTATATTAGTGAATTTCCATAAACCCACAAGTGTCGCTATGACAAGAATGTAGGTTCTTACATTGAGGTCAAACCTTGTAAATTTTGTGTGCCATGATTACTTTTATATTTCTTAATGCATTTGAATTTACTACAAGTTGATAAGGAAGAAACTATAACAAGTTGTTGGGGTTAATTTTTCTAAGGTTGACCTTTATAAAAAGGCAAAAACTGATCCAACTCCCCCTTCTTAGTTGTTCTTCAATCCTTTGGAACTTAATTTCTAAATAGAACATATATTATTTACATATGCATAGAATATGTTATGGATAAATCATAGTGAGACAAATAACGTATAATTGTTGTTCTATTTTTTTTAAAATATAATGTATTTATTATTTATATTAGTTTTTATAATTGTTTTCATTATTTTTTTTAATCTTGTTTTAAAAAACTTATTTTATATTATTATTTATAAAAGTGAATTTGAATTTACAATTTTAAAAAAATAGAAACTTATATTCAATAATTAAAAATTGTTATCTGTGACAATGAATCATAGTTGGATTACTGCATGATGAACAAGTGATGAATATGAGGTAGAGGCTGATTTTTTTTTGAAATTTTCCAAATTAATTATTCCAAATAATGAACCGTTTTCTGTTCATGCATGAAGTTACTAAATCTGAGAAACGTGAAAGGAAAAAAAAATCAAAGATCATTTAATTTTTAATGGTTTAAATATGAGTTAAAATCCTTGGATTTTGCATTGTAAATTTGAGAATAATTCAAGATCTAATGATGATGATGATTTTTAAGATTACAATTCTGATCAAATTAAAGAAATGATTCATGATATTGAAGTGTTTGAAATTGATAAAACACTAATGATTGAGTATATATGGTGATGTTGAAAAACCACTATATCCAGGTTGTATAAATTTATAGTTTTATCAATAGTATTAACATTGGTTAACATGGATGTAGGGAAAGAATGAATTCACAATAGTTTTAAAAAATTGTTACATCTATTGAAATACATACTTCTTGAAGACAATGATTTTCTAGATTCAAATTTTAATATGAAAAAATATTATGCCTGATGGGATTGGGGTATAAGAAGATACATGTATGAATCAATGGATGCGTGTTATATAAGAAGGAATACAATAGTATTTTTGAGATTATGAACTAAATCCAACACAACGACGTGGTGGTTTAGACCATGTCATGGCCTACTTTAGGTTACACCACAATATGCTGAGTGCCACCACTCCATAGTGTACTTTAATGGGATTATCGTGATATGTGATATCATGTTAGATTGCCCATTATCTTATTCCAAATTCTATCTATTGGATTTTATTCAATAGAATCAACTTCTATATACTTTATGAATACATGTATTCTTAGTTTTTGTATATCAATAAAGTTATCATCACAATATGATCATTCTTCTGCGTGACATTGTATGTGATAATGTCCTAAGGGTACTTGTTTCACTCAAAGATCATAGTAGTTCCCTACTATGATGAGATACTAGAAGTTCTATGACAATATTTTGAAATATATGTTCTATGGATGGATAATTTCATTTGATAAGACACAAATGATATAGGCTATTAGGGGTAGGGGGATCATAAGACATTGAAACTTCTCATGAAGCTCATCCTTGGTAATCTCAAAAAATGAAGTTATATGAACTTGAATTGCCAGCAGGAAATCCACATTTATATGTGTCATTGGATATTTTTATCTGTGAATGTGTGTAATTGAGGTGACTCAAGTAAAACATACCATTATTTCATATTATTTCCACAATTATAAGCATTACATTACATAATACACTATAAAAAATGCAATCGTTAGAGGGGGTTATTTTTGTGACTAGAGGGGGTTATAACCCCCTATAAATAGTTTAATGATGGTTATCAGTAACTATTGCTAAAATTTACTCCTAATCTCATTAGTGGTGGTTTTCATGAAGCGTTGGTATGATAGAATAAAAATTAACAGTAGTTATTTTAGAGGGGGTTTAGACCCCTTCTAATTTCGCTACAAATTTTTCAGAAGGTGATAAATTAAGGATGGTTTCCAACTATCCTAATTAATTTTTAACACCATTTTAGGGGTAGTTTCCATCCATTACTAATTGATTTGTAAACACTTAATTATGGATGATTGGAAACCACCCTTAATTTATTTTTAAAATAACATTTTAGGGGAAGTTGAAACTCCACCTAATTTAAAAAAAAAATACTCTGTATGCCTCACGTGCATGCCCCACCACCACTATCCACTGTACAAAAACCATGGCCCCCACCAATACCCTCCCCCTTAATGTGAGGGAACCAACCCTAATTAAAAAACATTATGTAGGCCCTACATGTGTGCCCCACCACCACTGTCCGTTGTACACAAACCACGAACCCCACCCATCCCATCCCCGTCAACATGAGGGAGGCTAGGAACCATTATTAGGGTTCGAACCTAGCTTCCATGGGTCCACAACCAATGCCCCAACACTCATAATCTTGACTTACTAGTTTAGGATATACTCATGGTGGTATTTATATATATTTGTATGTTTATTAAAATAAATACTATTTGTGTCATGACCCCCTCCTCGTAATGATAACACAATGAGGGGAGAGAGATAGTGACTGCCCGAGAAACCTCTAGTAGGCCTTAGGTTGGAGGCTAGTAACAAGGGTATAATAAACAAGTGTATGGGATAAATTACCCTCTAATAGAACATAAAAAAGATAAAGATAAAAAGTATACACCAATCAAAACCTAGTCAAACATAAATATAAATAAATAAAACCCAAGTGAAAACATGTAATGTCATATAGTACTAAACAACTAAAAGGAAACTACAAGTACCAAAAAGGTAAAGATGAAAGTAACCACTAAGCCCAAACAACTCATGAAAAACCACAAGATATTAATATCCATCTCGATTTACAACCTGATCTAGTTGAGCTGAAAAATAGTTTATATGTACGTATAGTGAACACAACAGTATACTTAGTAGGATCCTCCCTAGTTCCTCTCATGCAAAAAATAAAGAAAGTATGATAAATCATAATGAACAATAGTGAAACTAAATCATCATATAAACAAGTATACTATGTTCCTAGACTCACCATGGATACTCTCATCAAGTATCGCATAAAAGAGAAAATATAATATAATAATGAAACATCAAGGGTACCCTGCTCCTGCTTTCCCACTAGTTTGACTCTATGCCCATTTGTCGTACGTCCTGGGCCATTTCTCCCCAAAAGTAATCCACCCAAAGACACCTGGGCAAGGCATCACAACATGCACCTCATGCATCACATCATTACATCATATCATCCACATCCATATATAGCAACCAAGTAGTTTTTAGGATCTATCACAACCCATATGATGTGTATCATACATCGGTTATTACACCTAAAGCCATTACATCTCATACACTGAGTAAGTACCTTAATCCAACACAACCTATACATTTCATATCTATAATAATTCTTTGGATACTATATTTGGGGATACTTGTGTGTGAAATAACCACAATCCATCACAACCCTCTACACACATATATGGGTAAACTAACCACCGTGCATACCATCACAAGTGACTACCAAGAGAAGAAAATTTGAGAGGGGGTGTGTTTTTTAATGACATGGTAGTAGGGTTTTTATATTTTGATAAAGGGGGAAGTAAAGCACCAAACCAATTGGCATTTTTGGGGCCTTTAACACAATGCCACATCAAGTGGTGTTTTCCACCCCTCAAAATATCATATATATTTATAATATATATATATGTATGTATTTATAATTGTAAATATATATTTATAATTATATTTATAAATAAATAATTTTAATTCATTGAATATATTTATAAATATATATTAAAAAATATCAAATTATTTATAATTATATTTATAATTATATAATTATAAATCTATAATTATAAATTTATATTTATATAGTTATTAATATTTATTTATGAATAAATTTAAAATATTTTTAAACATATAATTATTATAAAAAATATTAATAAATATATAAATATAAATATAATTATAAATATTTAATTATTAAATTATATTTATAAATAAATTTAAAAAATTTATATTTTTATATACAAATGTATTTTAATTTATATTATTAATATAATTAATAATTAATAATATAATAATTATTCAATAATATAATTACTATAATTAAAAATTTAAAATAAATAAAAAATGTATATAATTATAAAGAAATATAATTATAAATCAATATTTATATAATTATAACTATATTTAAATAATTAAAAATATGTATTTATAAATTTATCTATAAATAAATATAAATATATATAATTATAAATAAAAATTTATCAATATAAAAAAAATATATAATTTAATAAATATATTTATTAATTAAAAATATTTATTATAATTTTATAATTATGTAAATATATAATTTTATATTTATAATCATATAAATATTTTTAAAAAAATTATGTATATTTATTTTTAATTATATATATATATAAAATAATAACATTAAATAATAATAACGTAGTAAATAATTTTCATAATAATTGAATTAATAATGAAATATTTAATAAAAAATATGTTCATAAATTATGTAAACTGTAAATGTAATGTTTTTAAAGAATAAATATTATGTTATGTAAAATAATTTTTTTATTATATTTTTGAGTTTCTTTTCATTTTAAATAATTTATTATATGTTTAGTTAGTTTATAAAATTTCATTTAGATTATATTTATAATTTATAATTTATACACTTTTGAAGTCACATACATGAAACATAATAATGTTACAAGTATGTGACTTTGAAAGTCTATAAATTATAATGTATAAATACAATTAAAATGAAAATTTTCATACTGAGTAAACATATAAAAAATTATTAAAAAATGAAAAGATGTTTTCAAATAAATTTAATGAAAAATAACTTTAATGACACAAACTATTGTTATTTCAAAACATAATAGTTGTGCATAATTTTTTTTGACATTTCCTTAACGAGTCGAAAGGAGATATATAGTAACAGAATAAACCAACATTAAAGGTATAGATCCCATTTCAAGTAGTGAAAGGAGTGTGACAATAATTTATAAGTACCACTATTATGTTACAAGAAAGATTATAAGATATAAAATATAAGCACAATCTAAGTGAAACTTTAAACTATTCAGAGTTTGTTTTTATTTATTAATAGTTCATATAAATTAGTTTTTCTTTACTATATTTTTGATTTTCTTTTTATTTGTATAAAACAATAATTAATTATCTTAATAAATAGGTTTTTTAATAAATACATTGTGACATCAGAATACATCAACATCGATACCCTTTAGCACCACAACCCAACGTATGAACCTCACACCCACTCTGAATCCGATATCTTTATAGCTCTATTGTACTAGCTACGGGCACGAGTTCCTCCTCTTGTGGTTCTGTGGTTGCCTACTCATAGTGCTACGTAGAGGACTACCCAAAATCACATGCATATGACTTCCCAACATCATATACGGAGCCATATGACCCCAGAATCCTAAAAATGGAGAAAGTGTGATATTAAAGAAGTTATTGTTGATGGGAGTGGGGACCCCTACAAGCTGTGCCACTACACCCAGCTCGTAGTCCATCACAGTCAGTAGATATGACATATATAGCACATAAGCATCTCCCAGCTATGTAAGATTTTCATTATCCTATGAAAAACCATCTCTTTGTGGTGCAACAACATCCTTAGGAGCCTCTCTCAGATGTCTGTGTCATCTCCTATGCCCTCGCTGATGTACTCATCTCTATCCTCTGGGTGGCGGTGGCAGTGTATCATCCTCAGTAGGCATAGTAGAGACATCATCACCCCCAAGATCCTCATTCGGTGCATATGAATCATGATATAATTTTGGATCCTCATCATAGACACTATCACGTATGAAATAGAGAGGATCTCTAAGAGACACTCGATCTGGGTGAACTACATCCTGCCTAATAAATGCCTCCTCCTAAGGATCCGTGATATGTACAAGATGATAAATGATATTAAACTAAAGATGAAATAACATTCAAATTAATACGAAACATGAGCTAAAAAAATATAATAAATCTTAGTAAATATACCAACTATTGAATGCCAATCCCTTGACGCATAAGGTACATGATCATGTGTTATCGGTACCAATCTGTATAATACCTCTAATCATTTAACCGATAGAGTGCTATGGGATATCCATGATAAAAGATACCATGTTGGGAATGCGTGTCCCAATATTCGATATAATGTGCATGAAACTACGACCATTCTGTCATCTATATACCTATAAGCATAATGGAATGTATACCATTAGGATTTTATAGTTCCACGAGTATATCCTATATATATCTAAACTAGTACATGACTTGGTATGGATGGTTCCACTCAATGATATGTAAGTGGATGAGTGGAACCATTGCATAATGATCTCTAATCATAGCAGTGCAATATGGTGGGAGCGATGCGTAGAAAAAACATGTATAAAAGGTCTCCTGAAATGTAAACTAAAAAAAATCATAAATTAACCTCATAATGTTACTAAGATAAAATTAAAATAATTTAAAAAGTAATAACAAAAATAATTTTTTACAAAAAAATTAATTTTTAGCTTACATCAACTGGCTGTATAGTGTCAAATATCCATCAAAAGATATGCACATTATGTATCAGAGTATGTGAATAATGTTGATCCAAACTCCACCTAGTTAAGATCCTCAAGTAATGGTTGGTACATCATGTACACCAAGGTGGTGGAGTGGTTGACACACAACATTCCTTTGACCAGTCACATAATATATGCACGTGTGTGCCGAATAAGCATCTCCTCATCTGCATCATCAGGAATGAAAGTGAAATGCTCATTAATCCATGCCATGCACAAGTGGGAAACATGGAGTACACTTTGTATGCCAATGGAATCAATAACTAGTAGACGATGTATGAATACGCACCATTCACCACTAGTGTCACCCATAACTACCTGTCTATGGATAGGTAGAACGAGCATGTAGGAAACTTCCTATAAAGTAATGACCATCTTCCCCTTAGGGAGATGCAATGTGTCTATCTCCAGATTTCTTCTCTCAACCAATTCAGCAATAAAGTGGTGATAAATGGAATTGATTTTTCACATGGATAATCCATAAAATCCAGAATGTATGAGGTATGGAGAAATGGATGCTAGAGGTGCATTATGATGGAAATAATGTGCTCTCCAAATAGAAAGAAGTCTAATAGGTCCCCGTACCAACACATCACACAAAACATGCGACTAATAGGTAGATAATAGAGGATGATCTATCTAAATGTATTAATAATAGAACATTAATTTCTACAGTTATTTGACTCATAAATTTTTATATGATTTTTTATAAAATATTTTTAAAGTTTCTTTTTGGTTTTTTGTAAAGATGATGTATGTTCTTTTAAGTGACTATATATGTTATGCGTTAACTATTTTAGTTTTTAAGAACACAACATTTCATTTGTGAAATAATTTTGTTATACTACAAAATTATTTTAAACTTACATATAATAGATTTAACATGCATTTTTTTACTAATGAATAATTTATTTTTTAAAATTATGAAATGTAACTTTTTAATTATAGAACATTTTTTCTATAAAATGTTTTATATACTATATATATGTATGTATTATAATATAAAAGTATATTTTTTAAAGTTATAATATATACGAATAAAAAAAATATGATTAAAAATGGTGCTAATGAAAAAATGATTACATGTACAAACTTTTATATTAATTGATAAAGTACATGAATCTTTTTAACTATTAGATGATTTCTATATATGTCTAGGGAAATGTGTCTCATGTAACCTTCTTGGAAGCATATGTTGCACCTCTCTCTAGGTTCCCGTTCACTTGTCCAATATATCTTATTCCAAATACGAGTCAACTTTGGCTTCTCTTTTGGTTGAAGCCTATTCATGTTTGGTAGAAGCATGAGTGTTCCACCAGATAGACAAAAATTATGATATTCCCTAATAGACATCCATGGAGAACTGTAGCAGTCATTGAAACTCTCTAGTCGATAAACTGGATCAAAAAACCGCTCCCAAGATAAGTGTATGTAAGATCATGTTGTGATCACATGGCCGCAATGATATCGTAATGCTTGAAAGTTTCCATAATCACAGTGATGCTTCTCTAGTAAAAAAACTCTCACACGACCACTAATACAAGACATAAAATCATTGGGATCAGCAAACTAAAATTGTTTCTCTACACAATAAAATGAAATGAAATGAAATGTTGTATCCTCTTGAAGAACTCTATCTGGATCTCACTAGAAATGTTGTCCATAGCACATCCTTATGTTCAGACCCTCTTCATCCTACTTTACTCATTCCACAAAATACTTTACACTACAATAGATAGTCTCTTGTACCAAACCTGTAATTTACATTTAAAACATTATACTAATTTTATATTATAATTATATATCTTCTAATTAACATATAATAAAATATTCTTAATTATATATGATGGGTAATTTTCAAAATCCCTTGAAAAATACATTTATACATTCTACGATGTTGGTTGTCATATGTACATATCTCCTCCCCTCATCACATGCCAACAACCATTTATTCTTTGGAATTTTCATCATGTAATCATAAACTTTCAGATTAGTTCCATGAATATATTAAAGATGCTCCTCCATCCTTTATTCTTTAGGCTCATATGCTAACAAACAAGAACTAATCTAAACACATATGATAATAAATATTACAAATATTTTTAAAACAAAAAAAGGATATTCATACCAATTTTTTTGATTTCTTTCTTCAGGGACTCATCCTTGAACTTCTTTCAAATAGTTCTGGAAATGTGTTGAATACACTATCAATGAAGGGAATAGGGTGGTCTCCAGGACACACCCTCAGACTTTCCTTCCCCCTTGATTACTCGATGATGATATGATATAAGACAAATCCTTTCTGCACCAGTAACAAAATCTCTAAGGTAGGCCATAAACTATCTCCATGATGAGAAGTTTTCCTTCTCGAAAATAGAAAATAACAAATGTAGAGGGGCTCGATTACCATCTTGTGTTATGACAATCAACAAAGTTCTGGTATAATTTCTCTATAGAAATTTTCTATCAATCTTCATAAATTGATTGCAATGTCTAAAAGCTTCCACACATGGTAAAAATGTCCAAAACAATTTATCAAATACAACCATCAACTGATCAACTTGGTTATGTTGGTTAAAATATTCAGAAGTATTTAACTGATAAATAACTTGATTATCTCAATAAGTGTCATCCCAGTCACCATACACTTTCAAAATAGCCTTATGTTATGCCGTTCATGCCTTCCAGTAAGAGATTTGATACCCAAAATCTGTTTGATTCTCTCCACCACCAGAATGATAGGAATATCTTGACATAGTCTTATCATTTCAAAAATAATAGTTGAAATAAACTCAACATCTAATGAAAAGTTTTCCGGTGACAAGCTTGGGTTCACACATGTGTGTGGAGTAAATCTAGTTATGTGAAAACTGTGAAAAGTGTTATCAATAATAGATCATGAATGCATTTTACAGTTTGAATCATAATTTTCACACTGAATCACATGATAATATCTATTTGACTCTTCTATAACACAACTGTAATGTATTTTAATGTGATATTTTTTTTATCACATTTTTATAGCTTCTTTTCTCTTAAACTCTATTCTAATATACAGAACACCTTCATCTAACACTTGATTTTTTTCCACCAATAATTATTAGAAACTATATACTGGGAGTAATAACTGACCAATTTAATCGTGGAAAGCGATTCATTCCTTTGGTCAACCATGATTTTGATAGTGGAGGATGGTTCAAAGGTCAGTTGAACCACACGGGAGTGGGCACAAACTGTTCTTCAACATGCTTTTCTTCTTCAACTTCCTCATCATATTCTTGTTTTAAATTTTCATCATCATAAAAATTATATATCAGTACATTTAACATAAATGTATGACTATCCATAGATATATCACTTCCTCTATAAGACAACACAACTTGAGGATATGAAACTGTGGCATGAGGATATGACGAAACAACTACCATTCTTGATGGAACTTCTTGTGGTGTTATAGCAGGAGGATATGAAATTGTATCATGAAATTGTGACAGAACAACTTCCAATATAGATGGAACCTCTATTGTAGATATAGTGACATACAATTCCATCATTTGATTCTCAGGTTGATACTTAACCAATGACAATATGTGTTCTCATTCTTCATCATTAGTTATTGGATAAGCTATATGAAACAACCTATCTCTAAATTGAAGATGTTTGTATATGATAGATTCTATCATTTGATTCTCCACCAATTTTAACTTTCGATAATTTTTTATTTCAACATATTCCAAAGTTGCACATCCTCCAAGCATCACAACTCCTTCCAGACGTACTCTATAACTACATCCTTGTTTAGTCTCAATTATTTGACCGCTGTAATAAATATAGGCATCCGTATTTTTTTATGTGAAATAAACCATTGTTATTAATTAAATTCAACTAGAGAAACAATTTATATATGCATGCTTCTAGTAATTAATGTTGGAGTCCTATTCCCTCCACTAAATCAATTTGTTCAAACTATATTGATGTGTAATTCTTTACACAACCCACAAGTTTGTCTTACTTACCCAAAAATAGAAGTAAAACATATTTATACATATCCACATGCATCATATGTATGAGGTACATGAACATGTTATGAAAAATAATATAGTTACACGATATTGGAATATTCCACATGAGTAAGCCTGAAGTGACATATAGCCAACCCCATTCACTTTCCTAGCCAAGGCAAGCCTCTATGAAAGTAGGTGGTCTGACCCAAATCCCCTCTACCTGGGTATACTTTACTCAAGATAAAATTCAATTCATGAAAACAATAACACTTAATATGCACCAAATATATTTAACAACTAAATTCAGGTTCATAACTTCAATTACAAACTGAGGTCAAAGTAGATAGAAAACTAAATTCATTATCATACCTAGAATATAATGCAAGGCTCTATTCTAGAACCAATATATCAAATGTACTCTAGCATATAGTCATTCATAATTCAAATAATTTATTGATATGAATAAAAATTATTAATTAATTATTTTAGTAATTATAAGTAATTGTTAATTTCTTTTTAATTAATTGTTAATTAATTTTTATTTAAAATTAAATAATACTTCATTGTTAATTAGTTATTTGAGTAATTTTAATTAATTAATTACTAATTAAAATTAACTAACGCTTAGTAACAATTAATTAATAATAAATTAATTACTAATTACAATTATGTAATTACTAATTATAGTTAATTAATTACTAATTACAATTAGTTAATTAATTAATCACTAATTACAATTAACTAAGTACTAATTAAAATTAATTAACTACTCATTACATTAATTTATTTACTAATTACAATTAACTAAGTCCTAATTACAATTAATTAATAATAAATTAATTACTAATTATAGTTAATTACTTTATTAATTAATCGTTAATGATAGTTAACTAAGTAATAATTACAATTAATTATTTTAAAATTAAATTAATTTATTTACTAATTATACTTAAATAATAGCTAATTAAAATTAATTAATGATAAATTAATTACTAATTACAATTATGGAATTACTAATTACACTTAATTAATAGCTAATTAAATTTAATTACTTAATTAATTAATCAGTAATTACAGTTAACTAAGTAATAATTAAAATTAATTATTTTCTAATTAAATTAATTTGTTTACTAATTAAAATTAACTAATGCCTAATTGTAATTAATTAATTATAAATTAATTACTAATTATAATTAATTACTTACTAAGTACAATTAGTTACAACTTACAATTAATTACTTAATTAATTAATCACTAATTACAGTTAACTAAGTACTAATTATAATTAATTAATTCCTCATTACATTAATTTATCACTAATTACAATTAAATAAGGCCTAATTACAATTAATTAATAATAAATTAATTACTAATCACAATTAATTAATTAATTAATTAATCACTAATTACAATTAACTAAGTACTAGTTTTAATTAATTAGTTTCTTATTACAATAATTTATCCTCTAATTACAATTATATTATATTAGGTGTTTGGGGGTACAATTACATTAAACACCCACACACACCACACACATAGGTTGGAAAGGAAAACCATAGCCCCCCCAAGAGATAACTCACCCATCAAGCCTTATTTAATCAGTACATGACCTGAAGACTTAGTGGGTATGAAGCCCATTACATGGCCCAAAGACCCACAAACTAGCTCAAAGGCCTAATGAAACGTCATCCCTGCATCATACTACCCACGTCATTAAGCTTGTGTTATGCCTGCGTCACATACTTCCTGTAGAAATTATCTCCCACCAAGATTTGAACCCGGGTCTGATGCATGATTATGAGAAGCCTTTACCACTGAGGCAAACCCCCAACTATAATAATTACAATTAACTAATGCCTAACTAAAATTAATTAATGATAAGTTAATTACTAATTGTAATTATGAAATTACTAATTATAGTTAATTAATTACTAATTACAATTAATTACTAATTACAATTAACTAAGTACTAATTAAAATTAATTAATAACTCGTTACATTTATTTATTTAGTAATTACAATTAACTAATCCTTAATTACAATTAAGTAATCCATAATTACAATTAAGTAATCATAAATTCATTACTAATTACAATTTTTAAGTACTAATTACAGTAAATTAATTACTAATTATAATTAATTTGTTAATTAATTAATTAATAATTATGATTAAATAAGTACTAATTAAAATTTATTAATTATTAATTTCATTAATTTATTTACTAATTACAATTACCTAATTCCTAATTACAATTAAGCAACAATAAATTAATTACTAATTACTATTATGCAAGTACTAATTAAAATTATTTAACTAATAATTACAATTAATTACTTAATTAATTAACAACTAATTACAATTATTTAGTTAATTAATTAATTACTAATTATAATTAACTATGCAATAATTAAAAACTATTTACTTAAGTAATCAACTAGTAATTTCAATTATATAATTATCAGGTTCTAATTCTAATACATTAACTATTTACTAAAAAATTTAATAAATAAATTAAAATATTAAAAAAATGAAATATAAATAGAATTACCTCAATATTAGAGGGAAAAATCTAAACGAGGGGGAGAGGGGGTTTTAGAGTGGAGGGTCGCTAATGCTTCAGAGCAGAATTACAGAGCTTTGAGGAGGTCTTGCAGATCACAATAGTAGGGGAGAAGTGGGTTTGGATGAATAAATTGGGAGGGGGGGGGGGGGTTACAGGGGATGAATTTGTAGGCATCACTTCATTTCAACCATGAGTTCCACATGAAGTGGCACTCATGGTTCAAATCATTTGAAGATCAACACCACTTTAAGTGGAACTCTGGTCAAAGCACCACTTTAAGCGGCTCTTTTCCATTCGAATTACTAAAGCACCACTTGAAGTGGCACTTTGGGATTTTACCCCCAAAACACCACTTGAAGTGGCACCTGGCTACCCCTTTTACCAAAATATCAAAATCTTACACCCATATAATTAAAAAAAATACCCCTATAAAATTTTTCCAACAAGAGTGCGGATCCAGAGGGGGTAGTCAGCCATCTATCCTTCCACCAGGATGTTGGGGAAAACACCCTCCTAGAGCCCACTGGGTTTCAGTTACCATAAATAAAATGGGTAGAGTAGCATATGAAATCACACAATATAAATGATATAATATATCTCACAAACACACTATGGGCATAACCTAGTCTTATACTCAACTACATCTAACATTTCTTGGACTCCCGACTGCCGATGTTAAGACCAGATATCCTATAAGTACACAAGCATTAAAAAGAGCTACATTAATTAATTATTTCATTTTTATCATTTACTTACATTAATTAATTCATTATACATTAATTAAACATTAACATTATTCCAAATTACATTAGATTATATCATAGTAAAGTCCATGACCTTCATGCATAATCCAAACCAAGTCCACAGTTTATCAAGATTAATATATTTTCAATATTTTCATTCCATCGTTACCAACTCCATGGGTTAAGAATTATTTATTCATTATTAGAATCATTATATATACTAGGTACTCTAGAAAAACCATCCTAAGATACCACCAAGATGAAACATGCAACCAAGCACATCCAAATGCCACAAGTAGTGGGGAAAGGAATGCATATAAAACAAGAAACCCGCCCATCAAACATTAAACAGATTCATAAGAGAGCATCCCAAATCTCAATATCACATTAATGGGTAATCCCAACTTCAACCAATTCCATCATATCTAGTGTCATAATATACACCCAAATGCATATCTTGATGCATCTCTCCATCACAGGCATCAACTACTACCACATCATCCGGTTCTCCCTGCACACATCACATCAGCTATCCCAGACTCAGTTATCACTGACTGATATCACATTTAGGCCTCCACACCCCATATCACATCAACTATCCCAGGCTCAGTCATACTGAGATCATATCATAAAACTCATATGTAGATCACATCACAAAATCAGTAGGAAACAAACAAGAACATCCAACAGGGTAATCTAGGCCTTAAAAAAAGGCATGCATCCTTCATAAATAAATGAGCTCTCACGAATCTAAACTCAAGGTACCCAACCTTCTCAAGAAGACATGCAACTCAGTCCCTAAAAATTATCTATACCATGCAACTGATTCTTATTCAAACTTTAATTAACCAATTCATTATTCATTGGTTCCAACTATGGGAAACCTAAGGAATAAAGTTATCAAAAGCTATCAAAAGCTATGCATTCATCTAGAATAATAAAAAGTTTCATCAAACTGTGAGGAGAACCATTATCAATTAATATGCCTTTTTTTATTATCATGAATAGGCATAAACATTCTTTAAATTATTATTCAATTACATTAATCGTATGAAAGATTGTTTTTAATTAAACATGCACATTGTATAAATTTGATTATCATAAAATTACATCAACCACAAGATTAAAAACATGTATCTTATTTAATTACTCTTAATCTAATTAATTATTAATTAATTGGATGAATTAACGATGGCGTGCAGAAGGGTCGACCATACCCTCACGGAGAATGAAGGTGATTTTCTGGTGAGCGGCGGCCCTAAATCACATTTTACAACTAGATACACCATTTTTAACCTTAGATAGCACCGTATCTGAGCATTTTGAATGGAATTTAAGGATGTGAAGTGGATCTAGAAGTCTAAAATTTCTGTAAAAATCCCAACTACATTTTGTGTTCAATGAAGAACACACGATGTGTAGCCACCTACGCAATGGTTCTAGGGTTTCAAAGAAATTAAGGGTAACATGACTTGAAATACATCTTACATGTTGTGTACCCAATTTATAGTTGGATAACCCATGTGAAGGGTCACGCAGCTAGTAACCCGTGTAGGAGTATATGGGGTTTGATACACAGTCGTGTACCATATTACACGGACATAACAAGAAGCACACGACCTTGGTCCCAGTTATCCAGGACACACAATGTAGTCCACCTACATAGTGTGTAAGAATACATGGGATGAAGTTATGTGCCATCTAGTAACACAACCAGGATGTGAAGTGGGGCCACATTCTATGTGGGCCCCCTCATAAGCCGTTTACCCATTGTATCCTTTTTAGGAAACTTCAAATTCCCGTATCTCTTTCATTTAAACTCATATTTTAGCCTATGAGTAGCATATCATGAGTGTTTTTCCACATATATTACGATGGTTCCCTCATTTTTAGATATTGTGATATGATGTGAAATGTTATGTGTTTTTCACAAACTGAGACGACACCCGTTCCCTCTGGCGGGGCTAGGCAAAAGAGTTCCCTGGGTTCCTTTATAGGCATTAACCTCTAACAAGGATGGGTAGTGGAGTTACCCTATGACACCTTTTAGACATTACCCTCCAACGAGGCTAGGCAATAGAGTTCCCCGATGACATTCTCGAGCATTACCCTCCAGAGAGGCTGGGCAATGGAGTTCCTCAATTACTATTAGACTGGAACCCTCATGTTGTATTAGGGCATGGGTCCTCTATCTAGAAATTTTTCCCCCTAAACTATGCGACATAGTGATGAGACATGGTTTGGTGTAACTTTAGACTCACGAGGAAGATAGATACCTTCCCCACTGAGATGCGTTTTTTTTGATTTGACCTTAAACTATGTGGGTGAGTCAGTGCCACCCAAAGCAGATAATATCAAGGTTTTGTGATTGAGTTCCTTATACTTGTTTGTTAAGGATAGATGTATGGGATTATGAGCATCATTGATGGAATTTTGGAACTGTTGGATACTCTTCGTCTTAGGTGGAGCTGTGAGATGGATATACCCTTAATCCCTCGTTTTGGCTTCTTTTATTGAGCACATATATATATATATAATCATTCTTATGTACCCAATCCTTGGGTTTGGTTACTCTACTTCTAGGAGAGAAGAAGACATGAGGGGTATGCCACATATTTTCTATGTCTATATTCTCATGGTTGGATGAGTCTACCCTCCTGCTATAGGCGGTGAAGGCTCGATAGGTAGTTCATCTACTCACTGTGTTTAGCTCATTATGCTTGGATAAGCTTACTTTTACTCTTTGTTGGGTTGAGCTATACTCATTCACTGTACCTTGTGTATCTACTATCTTTATCTTCCTAATGTATCTCTTACTATTCCCTCATCATCTTTCAAAGTGTTCTACTAGGTATTTATATACTCACCCCTGCATGGTATTTTTTTCACATGTTGTGTCTTATGCGGGTGACATATAGGTTGATCATGACTACATAGAAGATTAGGGATACTGGGTGCTTGGACCGTGTACAATGGTCTTAGATTGGGATTCAGGAGCAGGGCCATCTTTTTCATATGTTTACTTTTCTAGTCTTCTGTCAGGTTGGGAAACATTTTTGGTTGGTCGTGTACTTTTACCTTTACTTTTTAGTTTACACTATCATAATTTTGTACTTTCTGGTGGTTCATGCATGTTTGGTTTACTTTATAGTTGTGTTGCATCTTTTATTCTTTCCCTCTGAACTTTTTAATCAATATGTATGTATGTGTGTGTATAGGTACTTAGGAAAAGGCCTCCTTGAGTTAGTTATGCCTTTAGTTCTTATCGCCACC
This sequence comes from Viscum album, assembly GCA_963277665.1. Classification (NCBI taxonomy): domain Eukaryota; kingdom Viridiplantae; phylum Streptophyta; class Magnoliopsida; order Santalales; family Viscaceae; genus Viscum; species Viscum album. The sequence goes on along the minus strand of OY728119.1, from coordinate 168,220,340 downwards.
CCTGGACTATGGAGGTAGTCTTGGGGTAGTTACAGATCAATCCCCAACATGGGTCGGGTCGTGACATATTGGTATCAGAGAAGGTTCATTCCTTGGATTTTTTTGGACATATCCCCTTAATAGGATTGGTTGGGTTTAGGAAAAAAAAATCAATGTCTATTGAGTGTGGCTCTTAGTGTAGAGAATCTAATGATGGTGCAGTGGCTGACATAGAAATTCACTAGGACCTTGACCACCTGCTTGTCGACTCAGCACACTGAGACATTTTTTGGAGGGATAAATAGTACATGAATCATAGAGGATTGAGTCTTTGAATTTACTTCTTGAGTCATCTCCCCATTATTATCAATATATATATATATATATATATATGTTCATCTAACTACAGTACTCCTTGATAACTTTCAGGATGCCTCCGCGATGATATCCAGCTAGGATACTAGTTTCATTTCACCACAACGACCCTATGAGCGATGATGCCTTAGTTTAGGGTCCATCCCACGACCCCCTTCCTCTAGGCGGGAAGTCAGTAATACCCAAACCTTTCAATCATTAGATCATCACAGCAGAGAAGGATGAAAATGTGCGTAGTCTTAGCACACTCCTTAAGTTCCAGTGTTAGAGTCCATTGAGGTTCCACAATGAGCTATATCACTAGGAAGTAGAGGATTGGCTAGAGTTAGTGGTACATATCTTGAGGATCATTCGAACTTTGACAGATCAGGTGGTGAAAAAGGCACCTGTTCATTTTCATGGATATTCTAGGCATTAGTGGAGCCTGGTTACGTAGATGCACGATGAGTCGAAACTCTCTTGGGAAGACTTCGAGTAGCTGTTCTATGAAGAATACTACCCCTCCTGCTTACACTTAGTCTGGATCCAGGAGTAATGGAGCTTCATCAGGGATGGATGATGGTGGTTGAGTATATGGTGAGGTTCACAGACCTTACATGCGACTCCATTGACATGATCCAGGATGACTACTTTTGGCATTGTGCCCTTATGTATCCCCACCAATGCCATGGTGCTGGAGAAGGCATTGGTGACAGAGAGATTTATATCAGAGGAACACCGAACAATTGGAGATGGTAGTGGGATCCTAGATATGATTCATCTGCACTAGCTAGTCGGCTCCGGTCAATAGGATCTCAGACCAGGAGACCCTTTTACAAGTAGGCTTAGGCATGTAGTCGTATGGGGCTGAGGTAGCGTTGTGACCAGGGATCTTCAAGGAAGGGACTGAGTGGTACCTAAAGAAGAAGATTTGGAATAGGAGTATGAGGAGCTATGGGTAGTGGACGCCAATATGAGATTCTTCTACCACCACCACCAAGAGGCCCACGTCAGGATCAGGGAGATAGCGGCCGAGGCCATGGAAAACTGCAGGCCTTGGATGTATACAATCCCACAACACACGATATGATTCAAGGTATGATATTCATTTATTCTACTCTTGACTTAGTATTAATAGACATAGCTTCAAGTCATTCATTTATCTCTCTATTCCTGGTGCGAGATCTAGATCTCTTAGTTGATATGTTAGCACAACAACTTCATCTTGAGGTTCCTATAGGGAACACTTCTTATGTATCTTTCATTTGCTAGAAGTGAGTGATATCACTTGGACGATAGAGGTTCATGTGGGACCTTTTGTTCATCACGATGGAAACCTATGATTTCATATTAGGTAAGGATTAACTTTCCATGGTCTGATCCTTGATTGATTGTCACAAAAAACAAGTCAGATACCTACGCACTGATGGGAAAAGTTTCTCATTTTCTAGAAAGAGAGATTTCATGGAAGGATAGGTGGATGTTTCAAGTATGAGGTTGTATATTATCACTCATCAGTTGGATATTGTATCCCTTGGTGCAGCAGGCTCTTTAGGTATTTGGAATCCTTTAGTTGTGGAGGATTATATGGGTATCTTCCTCGAAGAAGTTCCAAAACTACCTCCAAGGTGGGATATGGAGTTTTTCATTAAATTACTAGTACAAACATGATATCCTATGTTTCATATCTAATGGAACCTATTGAACTTTGAGATATAAGGTTGTAGTTGGAGGACCTTTGATAGAAAGGTTTTATAATACTCAGTGTGTCCCCCTAGGAATCTTTAGTCTTGTTTGTGAAAAAGGAATATGGAAGATTATGGATTTTAGTGGATTATCATCACATAAACCAGGATAAAATAAAGAAAAAGTACCCCTTTTCAAGTATTTATGATGTATTTGACCAGTTTTGAGATGTGAGATGGTTCTTGAAGATTGATCTTAGGTCTGACTACCACCAGTTGAGGGTCTGTGAGGCTAATATTCCAAATTTGGAATTCTGATGTCGGTACAAACACTATGAATTCCTAGTGATTCCCTTTGGTGTGACAAATTCCCCCACCGTGTTTATGGATTTGATGAAACAATTATTCCTACCATACTTAGACCAATTTGTTGTTGTCTTCATCGATGACATACTTGTATACTCTACAATAGAATAGGGACATGTATAGCACTTTAGAAAAGTTATTTATTTTCTTTGAGAGCACTAACTTTATGGAAAGCTCTCAAAGTTCTAGTTCTGGATACATGAGGTTCTATTTCTAGGGAATTCCATTTTTGAATAAGGTTTAGCCGTGGATCCAGCAAAAATTGAGGTAGTTTTTTCTTAGGATCCACCCAATAACATGTTAGAGGTGTATGGATTCCTTGGCTTAGAGGGGTACTATAGGAGGTTTGTGGAAGAATTATCTAGAATAACAGCCCCTTTGACCACCTTGATGTGGAAAGGTAAACCGTTTACCTGGTCCGAGTAGTGCTAGAGGTCCTTTGAATAGTTGAGATAGAGGTTGAAAAGTGATCCAGTGTTGAGACTACTAGAGGTGTATTGCGATGCTTCAGGAGCTAGTCTTGGTTGCGTGACAACAGGAAGTTATCATATATGGGTCAAGGCAGTTGAGACCCCATGAGTAGAACTATGAAACTCATGACCTAAAGATGGTAGGGGTATTCTTCTCCCTGAGGATGTAGAGACACTACCTTTTGGGGGAGCACTTTGTAGTTTACTTATACCACTAGAGTCTCAGGTATGTCTTCACTCAAAGAGACCCGAACCTAAGAAAACAATGCTGGTTGGAATTATTATAGGACTATGAATTTGAGATAGTATATACTCCAGGGAAGGGAAAATTTGTATCATATTCCCTTAGAAGGAAGTCCCAGACTAGCCTAGTGCATGAAGCTTTAGAGCAGTTGGCTTCCCTACAGCTGACCCTAGTGGAGTAGGAGGGTATAAATTTTCTTCAATAAATGGTTTTGAATCCTTATATCCTTGAGAATGTGAGAGAGTTATATCTAGGAGACATTGAATTAAAGGTCTTATGTTATCATATATCCACAGGTGACATACCTGATAAATATTTTGAAGGATGAAATCACTTCATCTTGTTCCAGGGTAGAATAGTGGTTCCAATCATGCTGTGTAAGGAGGTGATGTGGGAATTCCAAACTTCTCCCCTAGATGTACATCCTCACATGGGGAATATGTATATAGACCTCTAATGGTAGTTTTGGTGGTCTGAAATAAGATAGAGCATAAATGAGTTCATCTCTCAGTTCCTGACCTGTCAGTAGGTAAAATAATAACACCATGTTCAGATAGGTTTGTTACAGCCCCTTGAGATCCTAGAGTGGAAATGGGATGAAATAACTATGGAATTTTTCATAGGGATTCTATGCACAATAAAGATACATAACTCCATCTAGGTTATAGTTGACTGACTCGTGAAGTCAGCACACTTCCTTTCCATTAGGGAACATAGTTCAGTGGAGAGTCTGGGGTAGTTATATGTATGGTAGATCATTCTATTTGATAGGTTACCCTCGACGATTGTATCTGATCATGAAGTTCAGTTTACATTCTAATTGTGTAGAGGACTGTAGGAGGAATTTAAGACCCAATTACGGATGATTAAAACTTTTAAACCCTAGACAGATGGGAAGAACAAGTGCACTATCTAGGTGTTAGAGGATATGTTGAGGGATTGCATGTTAGAATTTTTCCAGAGTTGGGAGGATCACCTACCCTTGGTAGAGTTTGCATACAATAGTAGCTACCACTCTAGTATTGACATGAAACCTTTTGAGTACTTATATATGAGACCCTACCAGTCACCCTTGTGTTGGAAAAAGATTAGAGAGTCACCTCTGGTGGGACCAGGGTTGGTGGAGGTGATATTGGAGAAATTCCAGGTTATCCATGAGTGAATGAGGACAACCTGGATTAGATAGAAATACTATATAGATCACCTCTATAGGCCCTTGTAGTTTGAGTAGGAAGACTACATTTTCTTGAAAGTCTCTCCACGATGTGATTTTAAAAGGTTCATCTAGGGATAAAATATATCCCCGAGGTTCATTGAACCATTCTAGATCATGAAAAGGGTTTGAGAGGCTTCCTACCACCTCACCCTACCCCCACAGATGGAGTGAGTGTATGATCTCTTCCGTGTGTAACAGCTGAGGAGATACATGCATGACCCTACACACTCCATCGACTGGGGAAAGCTGAACATAGAGGATGGAGACAACTTTGTGAAGAACCCAATGGTGATCAAGGATTGATAGGAGAAAAATCTATGTGGATGGACCATCCCTTTGTTTCACATGCTGTGATAGTACAAAAACGTGCATGAGAGTTCCTAAGAGCGGGAGAGACAAGTGCAGACTTAGTATCCTGAGTTGTTTTCCTAGTTTTTTCTTTTTAGGGATGAAAATATTAAAGGAGGTAATGATACCAAGACTCGTTTTTTGTCTTGTAATAATTTGAAACATTTATATATATATATTTAGATTTTGGAACTGAGATGGCATGCGATTTTGAGGCCTAGGGAGTTAGGAATTAATTTAAAAAAATATTAGATATATTTTATATTTTACATGCATGATACCTCAAAGAAAATGGGATAAATCTTAAATGGTTGATCAGATTATAAACCTGAGACCATGGTTGGGTCCAGAATGTGGTATTTACCCTAGGCAAAACATAAAATGAATCAGCATGGGATGTTCATACCCCTCGCTTGTTGGAGGTGCATTTAATGAATGTATGAATGAATGAATTAATTGATTTTTCAGTGAAATGGATAATATTATAAGTATATTGAATTATAAAAACTCTCTAGGGTTGGATCATAATTTCTATAATTCACTGGCGAGAGCTCCTCCATCCTCCCTTTGGTAAACGATGAAAAAACTATGGAATTGAGAAGATTAGACACAACGAACACATCAGATTCCTTCAAATTGTTGATAGATGCATTCTTCCACAATGATCAATCCAAAACAGTGGTAGGGCTCATCAATTGGTGTTATTTATCCCTTTTTGATTATATGATTGAGCAAATCCATCCTTTCCCTTGCATCTATGCCAATTACAAAACTTTTATGTGACTGAGTATTGACATGTTGATTTATTTCATTTGTTTTATAACCTCAGATTATTATTCTTGATCATTGGATAAGAACCCTTATCCAATTATGTTTAAAAATTTGTTTTGGTGCCTTTATCCCTAATTTCTATTTGATTTCTTCACCAATTTGACCCCTTAGTCCTTGTTTGACCTTTATGGGAGGTACCAAACTTGATCAGACCCCCAAATTCATGGAGAATTAGAGAAACGAGAAATATTTGGTGAGATAGGCATAAATATGGAATCCTCATAGTTCGATTATACTTGATTTGTTGGTTTGTGATCAAGAAATCAATCTATTAATGAACGACAATGTGAATAATGATTAACCAAACCCTCATGGTGAATAGAGGAAATTTTCTGGTGGGTTGTGGCCTAGAATCACATTTTTCGGCTAGATGCACCTTTTCATCTTTAGATAGAGCCAAATATGAAGTGGTTTGAATGAATTTGAAGCATGTTAAGAAGATATAGAAGTCTTAAATGTCTTCAAAAATCCAGACTATATGCTGTTTTCAATGAAGAACACATAGTGTGTAGCCCCGTCCATGGAGGAGCTAGGGTTTTAGAGAAATTAAGGGTAACACAATATATATGCCCTTTTACATGACATGTACCCCCTTCCTATTTGGTTAACCCATGTGAAGGGTCACACAAACGGGAACCCATGTAGGAGTACCCAAGGTTTGATACACGGCTGTGTACCCCAGTACACAGACACAATGAGCAGAACATGGCCCTGGTCCTAGTTAGATAGGACACTCCATGTAGTCCACCTACACAGCATGTACTGCTAAATGGGATGAATCCATATGACATCCAGGGACACAACCAGGCTGTGAAGTGGGGATATACACTATGTGGGACCCCTCACATGCTGTTTACCCCTTGGTTCATTTTCAGGAAACTTCAATGTCTCATATCTCTTTCATTTGAACTTAGATTTTGACCCACAAGTATCATATCCTATGTTTTTTATTATTAGAACATGATTGTTCCCTAAGTTGTGGCTTTTTAGATATTATATAATTTTTTTTGGGCTTGGAACACACTGAAATAAAACCCAATGATAATAGAGGTTGTGTAGGATCACTGAGACTTCTTCTATGCGTTACCCTCCAGTGGGGCTGGGTAGTAGAGTTCCCTAAGGGTCCTTTATAGGTGTTACCATCTAGTAGGGCCAATAAGTGGAGTTCCCCGATAACTCATTTTGACAATTACCTTCTAGTAGGACTGGGCAATGGAGTTCCCTAATGACATTCCCAAATGTTACCCTCTAGCGGGTCTTAGTAGTGGAGTTCCTCGGTGACTACCAAAGTGGAACCCACCTATTGTATCAGGGAATGGGTACTCTATCTAGAAATTATGGACCCTTAACTATGTAGAACAGTGATGAGATGTGGTTTGATGTAACTTTGTAATCATGAGGAATAGGTATGCTTTCCCCACCGAGATGTGTTATTATGATGCAACCTAAAACCATGCAAGTGAGTCTGTGCCTCCTAAAATAGATAGTATTAAGGTGTGGTGACTGAGTTCCTTAGACTTGTGTGTTCAGGGCAGACGCGTGGGATGCTGAACATCATTGATGGAATTTTGGAACCATTGGCTACTCTTATTATTGGGATAAGATGTGATATGATGATTCCCTTACTCCCTTGTTTAGGATTCTTTGACTGAGAATAAACACACACACACACACACACACACACACACTTCTTCTGTACCCACTCCATGTATCCTCACTAATTCCCTTATGTATATCTTGTAGTGTTGGTCAATGGATAAATCTTATTTTATGATAATAAAATGCACTGATTTTGTAAGGCAATCGACTACAACCTAAATATCATTATGGCCTTTAAAGGTTTTGGTGAGTCCTATGATGAAATCCATGGTTATGTTTTACCATTTTCATACTGGTATGGGTAATGGTTACAACATACCCTTAGGATTTTATATTTATCCTTAACTTGCTCACATACCAAGCATTGAGATACATATTCTACAATTCACCACTTCATTCTATCTGATCGGAAGTTTTGTTTTCGGTCTCTATAAAACTTTATAGTACATGGATGAATAGAGAAGGATGAGCTATGTGAATTATCCAAAAGTTATTTATTCAATTATGTCTTTTATGGGACACATATCTGTTGGGACCAAGTTGGATGGATAAGGAAGTAAGAAGAGTTTGCTGTTATAGAGTGTTGTTTTTTGTTGTCAAAGAATACAAATAAATTCACTTTGTTAAGGAATTGAAAATCAGATGATGCTTTGCTGATATGTATTTCAAAAATATCATAAGTTAGAAGAACTTGTGATGCAGTCCTTATGAAGGAAAGGGTGAGTAAAAGGTGATTCCAGTCATATTCAGTTTTGATTGGAATGAATGATGCTACTGGAAGATAGGGAAGCTACAATACTTCCCGTTGTAACTCTAACGATGTTAAAGCTGGTCTATCAAAGGATATATATCACAATAGTGGATTTTGGGATGAAAGTTGAAGAATGATTATGGAATGTAGTGAAGAGAATCATGAAAAAGGAATGGATGATCTAGAGGCGGCACAAAAGAACATTTTAATGTGGTGCTGTTTCCCAGTGTTTTCCAAATTTTAGGGCCTAAAAATCGAGAGATGAAGAAATGTGTTTTTGGTAAAGTATATTGTGTGAAAGTTTTAAGATGTCTTGGTATGTTTCATTCAAGTGTATTTCCATGATTCAAACATCAAAATATGGAAAAGGAGAGGCTTGCATGAAAGATTTTGTTTTGCGTGCAAGATTGGTTTTTGCATGCAATATTGAAGGGAGTTTGAAATCTTGCGCACAAGGCATGATTAGAGGTCCAAACTTTGAAAAATTGAAAAGGAATAAAGTGTGAAATAGATTCAAATAAGTGAGTGAAAGATGAGGTTGGCACGAAAGAGACTTACTCACCTAATGCGACATCACATGGGGTTTTCCATGACATGCTAGGATCTTGCGCGACACATCGGGGGTTTTGCGCGTAGGGGTCAATGAGGTCTATAAATAAGAGGTGACCCCATCACACTTTGTTTGCTTGACACTTAGAGAAATCCTGATCTCTAAGGCATGGAAAAATATTAAGAAAGGGAGAGTGCAGGAAATAAATATAGTTGCATGCAATAAGAGAGTTGCACGCAAGATTGAAGTTACGCGCAAGAGGTCTTCCATGACAAAAGTCAAATCTTGCGTGCATGGAATAAAAGTTTTGTGCAAGATTTATAAAAGGGTGTGTGAAAGATTTGGGTTCTTAGCACGTATTCAGTTGTGCATAATATAGTTCTTACCAGCTTCTGGGTAAGAAAGTAAATATTTTTACTTTATAGAATACACTTGTTCAATTGTAAAGAATCCCTGAAATACTGTAATTCCCTATTTGTGCTAAGTGGGTGCACACACACTTTCGAATTGTTTTCCAAGTGCTATAAAAGTGTAAGGGTATATCCTACTCATTATATTCCACATCAAAGGATTTTTTTCTAGTGGATTGTGTGGTACTGAATTATTTCCATTCCATACCAAGGACGTAGCTACTCTTGTTGAGTAGTGAACCATGTAAATCTTGTGTTCCTGTGGTTGTGTGTGTTTAGTAGAGAAGAAACTCTTTAACATGAGTTGAAGGTTTTTTCAAAAAAGGAGAAAAAATAAAAAGAAAAAGATATCACTGATTCAACCCTCCTCCTCTCAGTGATACTTAGATCCTTATTGGGAACTTCAATTGGTATCAATGGGAGGTTCCCTTAATTTTATCTTTTTTGAAGTTTTGAAGAGAGGTTTCAATGGAGAATATGAATTTCATATAAAGTAAGGTGATTCTGATATATGATGGGAAGAATTATCATATCTACAAAGATATAATGATTCCTTATCTTATGTCTCTTGGATATGAAGTTATTGAAACTAAAAAAGATGGATTTCCCGCAATTGATGACAAGGTTCCTCTTACTCCTTTCGATAAGAAGAATCTTGAGGATGATGGAATATCTAAAAATGTGTTACTCTCATCACTTTCTGAGAGTGAATTTTTAAGAGTGAAAGGTGTTTCTACAGTCAAAGGAATCTGGGACAAACTGAAAAACATCTATGAAGGAAATACAAAAGTGAAGAAGGATAAACTTCAAATATGGAGGCTGTAGCATGAATACTTAAAGATGGGTGAGCATGAATTAGTTGGGAAATTATTTACTAGAATAAATGACATTGTCAGTACAATCATATTTCTTGGTGAAAAGTTGGAAGATTCTACAATTGTTGAAAAGATCCTTAGAATTCTTCTAGAAAATTTCGATGCTAAAGTTTCATCATTGGAAGACAGAGATCCTGAAATGTTATTGCTGGATGATTTTCATAGCACTCTCATCACTTATTAAATGATAAGGGAGAAGAATATGGATAGGAAAGGAAAAGCTGATAGAGAAATGTATTTTAGGGTAGAAAAGAAAGAGAAGTCAAATAAAATTATTATTGAAGATGAAGTTGGTGAATCCTACTTTGAAAATTATGTATGTAAATTTTTTGATGAAATATTGTCCTTATTTTCTAAAAATGTGAAAATAGGCACAGGGAAATACAAAGGGAAACTCCCTTTGAAATGTTTTGAATGTGGATATGTTGGACACTTTGCAGCTAATTACCCTCAAAAAGAAAAAGGTAAAGATAGTGATGAAGAAAATAGAAGACCAAGAAGGTCAAGGAAGAAATAGGGTGGACAAGATAAATATTCTGGAAGAGGTAAGGATACAAAGTTCTTCAAATATAAAAGAAGAAGATTTTTGTCAAAAAATGAAGAAGATAATGATAGCGATACTGAATATGAAAATTTTTTTGTTGAGAAAGCTAGAGAGATCACCTTTTTTGAAATAGTGAATAATGATGATTATGAGAGTAGTAGTACTGAAGAAGAAGAAAATCAACTTGAAGAATATCTAAAAGAAGAGATGAAAGAATTTTTGAGAAAGATCAGAAGGCTTAAGAAGAAAAATAGGAAGTTGACAAATGAAAACTCTTCATAAAATGACCAAGAATGTCATCTTGACAAGAAAGAAAAATTTGAAAAGGAGATTGATGATCTAAAAAATTATCTTGAGAGAGAAAAGAATCGTAATGATCATCTGGAAGTAAAGATGAAAGCAAAAGAAGATGTGTTGTAACTTTTCCAATATAAACTTTCTAAATCCGAGGAAATGAACCCAAGGTTCAAAAATTCTATTACAGAAGTTGGTGAATTTTTTGCTAATAATGAGCCTAACAATGATCAAAAAAAGTTTCTTTCAAAAGTTGAAAAGAATTATAGAATGGGTACTGATAAGAGACATGTTGGAAAGAGCGTGTATGTGGTCAAAGTTAGCAATACTAAAAAATCAAAAGAATCTATAAATATTGAGTTTAGAAAGATGTATACCACTTCTGATTCTAGTAATACTGAACAGGAATCTGAGCTGAAGAAGAAAGTTACTATTGAAAATATGAAGGCTGATAGTCAACAAAATTCTGGTAAGAATATTGTTGAGAATCATGTTCACAACTCCAGTTAGTATGGAAGTTTCCAAGGAAAATATTCATTATATGGCTACTGCTGGTATTGTGGTGTATTTGGACACATGGAAAATATGTGTTGGTTCAACCAACAATATTACAACTATTCCACATGTTTTAAAAGACAAGGATTGAGGGGCAGTCAATCCTTTCAAAAGAGAAAATCTCTAAATAATGTTTAGAAGATATCTAAGAAGGTTGGTGTAAAAGTTGAGAATAGGTTCAAACCACTAGAAACTATTTGTGAAAGATGTGATCGACCTAGAAATATTGCTAAGGGCTGCCTTAGTGTGTTACCAGAGCAACAAAAGTTTCTTAATAATCCTTAGAAGTCAGAGTTTTTAAAAGCTAAAAGGGACATTTTTGATAATTCCGAAAAGAAATAGTGCATGGTTGTCTAGCCAGAACACATTGACTTGGCTAGGAAATTGGAGAAATCACAACATAAAGTGGAAGAAGAGGAAGAAAAAAGATCTCGTTGTCGAAACTACTTTGAAATCTACAAAATGAGAACATCCATGGATTCTTGATAGTGGGTATTCCTATCATATGATAGGGGACTTAAATCTATTGAAGAATGTGAAAGACTTTAAAGAAGGAACAATGACATTTGGAAATGATGAATCTCTAAGGATCAAAGGTGTTAGATCATCCATCAATAGAAAAGAAAAGATGAAATCTAGTAAAACAATATATTTTTATGGGATAAAATATAACTTGAGTGTTTCAAAAATCTATGATGAGGGAAACAAAGTTATCTTCAGGAAAGATGGATTTATTGTGAAAAGTGAAAATGATGGAAATATAGTTACAAGAGGCCAACACACAAGAAGGAATTTTTTCCAAGTTGGTGAAGTGTAGAACTTTTGTTACATGGATGTGGTGGATAAAAATCAGTTATGACATAAAAGGCTGGGACATATGTGTCAGATAAATATGTGTAAGTTATCAAAGTGAGATAGTGTCTGAAATATGCCTGATTTATTAATAATAAGAGATTGCTGTTGCACTATTTTTGAGAACGGGAAGATTACAAACTCTATTCATAAAAGAGTTGAAATTTGCTCAAAAAGACCCTTGGAACTCATACACTCTGATATATATGGACCAATGATCATGAAAGCTACAAATATAGATAAGTACTTAATTACTTTCATTGACGACTTTACTCGCATTACTTGTGTTATGTACATGAGACATAAGTTAGATGCTCTGAAATTTTTTAAGAGTTATAGGAGGAAAGTAGAGAAGGAATGTGAGTATTCAACAAATAAGTTGAGAACTAATAATGGCGGTGAGTATAAGAATGAATATTTTGAAAGTTATATTGAGAAGCATGGAATTCAGCATGATTTTAGTTCACCATACACACCTCAATAGAATGAGGTTGCTGAAAGAAAGAATCAAAGTCTAGTGGAAATAAGGAGAACTATGTTACTTGAAAATAGTATTTATCATTATTATTGGAGGCAATCCATGAGAACTACTATGTATATTCATAACCAATGTTTCTATAAGCCAAACTTAGATATGAATCCATATGAAATGTTCTATGGAAAAACTCTAAGTCTAAAACACTAAAGAGTTTTTGGGAGTCCATGCATTATAAAGAAGAAAGGTGGAATCCTTGGAAAGTTTGAGAAAAGAGGAGATGATGAATTTTTCTTGGCTATGCTCTAGAAGGAAGAGGATATAGATTTATCAACAAATAAATGGGAAGATTTATTGATTCTTCAGATGTAAAAGTTGTTTAAAATGTTGAGAATGAAAAGCAGTCATGCGTTGATGTGGAAGTTGAGCATGATAGAGAAGATTTTGTTAATGATTCTGATAATGATGTAGACTATGTTAACACTACTCAATAAGAGGAATCTAACTCAGAAATCTCAAGTGATGAGGATGAAGTTCGAACAACTAATCCTAGTATGAGGAAACAAGTGGAGGATCATAACATTTTTGGAGATCAACATCAGAGGGTTAAAACAAGAAGAATAACGAATGATATAACACATACTTCTATTTATTCAAAAGTTTAACCAAATGATGTAAATGATGCATTTGAGCATTCATAATGGTTTCATTATATGAATGAAGAGCTTGATCAGATATAGAAGAATAATACTTGGGAAATTGTACCCAAGCTGGACAACAAGAACAATATTGGTACAAAGTGGGTTTTCCAGAACAAGCTAAATGAAGAAGGTAATATAATAAGAAACAATGAAATATTGGTTTTCAAAGGGTATTCAAAAATTGAAGGCATTGATTTTGATGAAACCTTTTCTCCAGTGGATAGATTAGAAATAATTAGAATCTTTCTTTCTATTACTACACAACGAGGTTACAAAATCTTTCAAATGGATGTAAAATTCGCATTTTTGAATGGTGACTTCGAAAAGAAAGTTTACATAGATCAACCTTGTGGATTTATTATTGGGAAGGATGATAGTTATGTGTTTATCTTGAATAAGGCTTTGTATGGGATAAAACAGGATCCGAGGGCATGGTATTATAAATTAGATACTTGGTTAAAGAAGATGAATTTTAGGAAAGGTAGAGTTGACAACAATCTTTACATGAAGGATTGTCAGGAGTTTTCACTAATCGTAATTGTGTATGTCAATGACATTATCTTTGCTGGGAATGATGAAAGATCGTGTGATTGTTTTTCTGAGGAAATGAAGAAGTTATTTGAGATTTCCATGCCAGGAGAAATGAAATACTTTCTTGGGATACCAATTTCACAGAAGAAGAATCACGTTTTTTGTCTCAAGAAAAGTATGCTAAGGAACTTCTGAAGAAGTTTGGAATGGAAAATTCGAAACCAGTGTCCACACCAATTTCATTGGGAACCAAGTTGTCTAAATATGGATAATGCAAGGAAGTTGATATAAAGAGTTTAGAAAGATGATCAGAAGTCTGTTATATTTGAATGCCTCAAGACCCGACATCATCTATACTGTCACTTTATGTGCAAGATTTCAGAGTGCTCCTAAAGAATCACATTTGATTTCTAGAAAAATAATTCTTAGATATATCAAAGGAATAATTTTTTTTGGAATTAGGTATGATGGATCCATAAATATTGATCTATTAGGGTATTCAGAAGCTGATTGGGCAGGAAATGTTGATGATCGAAGATCCACATCTAGTGGAGTTTTATTTCTGGGGAAAAGTTGCGTTAGTTGGAATACCATGAAACAGGATTTAGAAACTCTTAGAAAATGAATCTAAGTTTGTTGTTGTTACTGAAGATACAACTCAACTAATGTGGATGAAGACTCAGTTGTAAGATCTATTTGTTGAAGTAAAGATACCCTTGATCTTGGGTTATCATAATCAGAGTGTAATCAATCTTACAAGAAATCCAGTACAACATTCTCATTCAAAACAAATTGATATAAAGTACCAATTCATCAAAGATGAGGTGGAGAAGAATGAATTGTGGCTGGAGTACGTTCCTCTATCTGAACAAGTTGCTGTTATATTCACAAAACCTTTATCGAAGGAACCATTTTCAAAATTGAGGTTGAACATGGGTGTCCAACCTTCTTCTCATCAAGGTTGAAGTATGTGTTTCTATCCTCAATCTCATATTACCTTTGGATAGTGTTGTCAAGGGGGAGAATTGTTTCATAAATCTATCCTTATGGAAGCATGCATAAAGGGGGAATTGAGGGTAACTATGAATCCATCATGTATGTATGTGAACTATTGTAACTGTTTGTTGGATTTGTTGTAGGAAATAATGTTGTTGTATTTTAGGAAAATTGAAGAAGTTAAGAATGCTGAAGTAGAATCTTGAAAGATGTTCTGAAGAAGGCTAAGGAGATATGATCATGACATTTCATAGTCATTTCTTTTGGACAGTATGATTTTGGCTGTCAATAATTATTGTTTTCTACAATGAGTTAGCTCATATAGGATTAGAATTATTGATAAGTAATCCATTTCATAAGGTTACAAAGTTCAGTGATTTATGAATCTTGGTTGATAAAAAAATCCAAAGGGGGATATTGTTGGGACCAAGTTAGATGGAGAAGGAAGTAAGAATAATTTGTTGTTACAAAGTGTTGTCTTTTGTTGTCAAAGAAGATAAATCAATTCAATTTGTTAAATACTTGAAAATTAGATGATGCTTTGATGATATTTATTTAAAAAATATCATAATTTAAGAGAAATTTTGATGAAATCCTTATGAAGGAAAGGGGGAGTAAAAGGTGATGCTAGTCAAATTCAGTTTTGATTGGAATGAATGATGCTGCTAGAAGATAGGGAAGCTGCAGTACTTCCCATTGTAAATATGACAATGCTAAAGTTGGTCTATCAAAGGATATATATCATGATAGTGGAGTTAATGATGAAAGCTAAAGAATGGTTATGTAATGCAGTGAAAATAATCATGAAAAAGGAATGGATGATCTAGAGGCAGCACAAAAGAACGTTTTAAGACGGTGCTGTTTCCCAGTGTTTTCCAAATTTTAGGGCTTAAAAATCAAGAGATGAAGAAATGTGTTTTTGGAAAAGGATGTTTCACGCAAGTTTGAAGATGACTTGGTATGTTGCGTGCAAGTGGATTTCCGTGATCTGAACATCAAAATATGACAAAGGAGAGGTCTGCACGAAAGAATTGGTTTTACACGCAAGATTGGTTTTTTCACGCAAGATTGAAGGGAGTTTGGAATATTGAACGAAAGGCATGATTCAAGGTCCAAACTTTGAAAAATGGAAAAGGAATGAAGTGCACGATAGATTTAAAGAAGTACGCGAAAGATGAGGTTGGCGTGAAAGATACTTACATGCCCAATGCGACGTCAAATGGGGTTTTGCGTGACACGTTAGGATCTTGCAGGACACATCAGGGTTTTTTGTGTGTAGTGGTCAATGAGGTATATAAATAAGAGGAGACCCCCTCACACTTTGTGTGCTCGACACTTAGAGAAATCCTGAGCTCTGAGGTGCAGAAAAATATTAAGAAAAGGAGAGTGCATAAAAGAAATATAGTTGCGTGCAATAAGAGAGTTTCACGCAAGATTGAAGTTGCATGAAAGAGGTCTTCCATGACAAAAGCCAAATCTTGAGCGCATGGAATAAAAGTTTCACGCAAGATTCCTAAAAGGGTGTGTGAAAGATTTGGGTTCTTCTCACATATTCAGTTTTGCGTAAGATAGTTCTTACCATCTTCTGGGTAATAATGTAAAGATTTGTACATTAGAGAATACACCTGCTCAATTTTAAAGTAGCAATGAAATATTGTAATTCCCTATTTGTGCTAAGAGGGTGCACACACACTTGCAGATTAATTTCCAAGTGCTACATGAGTGTAAGGGTATATCCTACTTGTTTTATTACACATCAAAGGATTTTTTTCTAGTGTATTGTGTAGAACTGGATTATTTTCATACCATACTGAGGATGTAGCTACTCTTGTTGAGTAGTGAACCCTATAAATCTTTTGTTCCTGTGGTTGTGTGTGTTCAGCAGGGAAGAAACTCTTTAACAGGAGGTGGAGGTTGTTTTAAAAAAGGAAGAAACCTAAAAGTAAAAAGATATCATTGATTCACCCCCTCCCCTTATCAGTGATACTTAGATCCTGATTTGGAACTTCAATAGCCAGGTTCCAAGAATTATAAATCCATCTTTATCAAAGTTGAACACTAAAATATTTGTTACCTTTTTTTTGTAGCGCCACATTATCTTTCTGGGATTATTTAATCTTTACGTGAATGGATGGTTGGGTAGCCATTTGGTAAAGATGATATTTATCACCTCCACTTATGAATTCAAGATTCATCCTTTGAAAATCCATGAGTATTAGGTCCTTTTCTATCCTCATCATGGATATGGTACCATGATATTTTCTTCTTAGAGTATCAAACACCTTAGCTTCCTTCCTGGGTGGTAATGTATTGAGAATTCATGTAGTTGGAATTTTCCTTAGTGGTTTAGGAACCCTGTAATACTTCATTGGCTAGGTTTGAATTCCCAATAGGAATTTATTTGGCCCATAATGCGGGTTGGTCTTGTGGGAGGGTGTCGTTGATGCCAACAGTTTTATTGGACATGGCATTATAATAATCATGGATTTTTGTGGAATCTCTTCAGCTACTAGTGTTGGGAATGGATAACCCCTCTCGATAATAGGGTGGTGGTTCGATAAAATAGAGATGATGGGTTGGGATCATAAAGATTGGTATCAAAGAGGGGACGATACATGTTATTCTTTGCAGTACCCTCTATTGTGCACACCACCGAGTGAAGGCGGGAGATGATGGAAGCGTTAATGTAGGATGATGTGGATGCATGCACTAGGTGTGCCCAACTATTGAGGTTGGATGGTATTCCAATTCACTAGTAATGATGGACGAGTGATGAATGAAGCGGTGATATACCGACTAGATAAATGGAAGACATCTTCAATGCAGGCGATGATGGTGCCCCGATTGTAGTGGGGTAGGTGACTCACCAATGGGACATGATGATGCTGGTTAGTTGATGGTGTGCCCCCTCCCGATAGTGGGGGGGGGGTGGTGGCGATCATGACTAACATCAAATAGATTCCAGTATAGATGATGGGTTTGTATGTGAGAAGTGCATATGTTTCCCTCACATGATAGTGAGAGATGGTGGAAAATAAAAAGGGGATTATATATATATATATCCAATATATATATATATATATAATATAATTATAAATACAGGGTATTCTCTGGTATATTCCTACAAGGGGATATGGACTCGAGTTAACCTTGGCATGCAGGTGTGTGTGTGTGTGTTTGACGTAATTATACCCCGAACCACCTAATATTGAGAAGTCATAATCATTTATCAATTCAAACCATCTCCTTTGGAACATATTCAACTCCTTCCATGTGAATACATATTTTAAGATCTTGTGATTAGTATATATATCACACTTTTCTCTATAGAGATAATGTCTCAAAATATTTAATGCAAAGATCACTACCGCTAAATCTAAATCATATATAGGTTAATTTTTCCCATGAATATTTAATTAGTATGAGGCATAAGAAATTACCTTATCATTCTATATGAGGATGCAACCCAATTAATTTTTTTTGAAGAATCATTGTATATTAAAAATCCTTCCCCACTATAAGGTAATGTAATTATAGGAGTGGAGATCTACCTCTTTTTTAGTTCCTTTAAACTTTATTCACATTCTTATGACCAAATAAAATTTATTCTCTTCTATGTCACTTGGTTAGTTGATTTTATAGGAGTGATAAATTTTTTCAAAAATAATAAATAATAACTTTCTAAAAGAAAACTATGAATCTCAGTTACAATGTTCGGTCTGGTCTATTGCATGATTACTTTAGTATTTGATGGATCTACTAATATTCCCTTGCTTGTGATTACATGACCCACGAATAATACTTTCTGGACATAGTATTCACACTTGCTAAATTTGGCATGAAATTTCTCCTTTCTCAATGTATTTAACTCAATATGAAAATGATCTTCATGATCTTTATTTCACTTTGAGTATATATGAATATAATCAATAAATACAACCACAAATTGATCAAGGTAATCCCTAAAGTCTCTATTAATTAGATCCATGAAGATATAAGGAGCATTAGTGAGTCCTAAAGGCATCAATATAATTCATAGTGTCTATATCTCATTTAAAAATATGTTTTGGAAATATCATCCCATTTGAATCTTAGATGATTATATCCATATCAAAGTTAAATATTTGATAATGACAAAGATCCTATGAGTTGATTAAACATGCCATCAATACAGGGTAAAGGATATTTATCCTTAACTATGATATTATTAAGCTCATGATATTTAATCAAAAGTCTCATTGATCCATCCTTCTTATTAATTAAGAATATTGGTTCTCCCCATGGTGAAGCACTGGGGAAGATAAAACCTTTTCCCAAATTCTCTATTAGCTGCTTATTTAACTTTTACAATTCAATGGGGCCCATTATATATGGACTCTTTGAGAGAGGTATATATCTAGGTATGAGTTTAATGAAAAACTCAACCTTACACTCTGGGGGAATACCAAATTGTTTATCTGGAAATACATTATTATATTCTCATACAATGGGCATGTAAACAATTTAAACTTTTTATTTGATCATTTTAGCTAGAAATCTCTCGTTTCTAGGTATCAAAATCCATATTGTAGAATTTTCTTCCAAGGGGATATAATCCTTATGATGATAATTGAGAATTTGATGATCTAGGATATGAAATGAGATCAAATTCTCCCAATAATGGATATGAGATCTATGCATAGATAACCAATCCATACCCAATATTATGTAAAATTCAACAAATGTGAGAATAATTAGATATTTAAGAAGTATCATCTCAGGAATTATGATCCAAGGGTATTTTCATATCTTCTATAAAATCACCACGCCACTAGGAATTTTCATATATAGTTCAATATCCAATGCTTGAGGTGATGATTCAATATTATTAGAAAACTTGTGTGATATAAAAGAATATAAAGAACCAGAATCAAATAAGTCATTCAAAAATTTAGAATGGAGAATAAGTGTAGCTCACATCACTTCATTATCACGATTCACCTTAGAGGTAGTGATTTCACATGCTCTCCATTATTCCATAGGTTTAGTAGATCACTAGGGCCTATTTTATTCATTAACACTATGGTTAGGGAATTTATTTTTTTAATTCCCAAACTCCTTTCATTTGAAACATTGAAGTGCAGGTGGTGTATTAGTAAGAATATTATTCTATTTTGTTAGAAATTTTGTATCATTTAGACATTCATGAGCTTAATGGATAGCTCTACCACATGTAAAACATCTTCCTGACCCTATTAAGAAATTTCTCAGGTGTTTTATCCCACATTTCTAGTATGAATACGTTTAAATATTCTTTCCTTCATAATATTTTTCATCCGAGTTCCCATGAAATTCCATCATTCATTTCATTCCTCTGGAGTAATGTGAGTCTCCAACTTCCATCTCTACTTTAAGTGCATATCAAATAATCTCTTAATGTATACCAAAGTACCTTATAGCAATTTTGCTTCATATACTTAGTTTAAGGCCACTAAAGAATCATTTGATCTTGATATTAGGATCTGTAACAAATTTGGAGGCACACCTCACTAGTTTTGTGAAGTTTTCTTTATAAGTTCCATGGGATTTATTATCCTTTTGTTTCAACTCCAAGAATTAATTATCCATATTTATGTGAACTGTTTAAGGAAAATAATTGATGAAGAACAATTTCTTGAACTCTTTCCATACCATAGAGTCTACTTCCTCCTTTGTTGTTTTATTAATAAGAGTCCACCATTGGTTAACCTCAAATTCCAATAGATAAACAACTAGAATAAAATTCTCAGGATTTTATTACTAGATAATGGAAAATATATTTTCGATCAAATTAATCCATTTATTAGTAATAAGTGGATTATAAGATACACTGAAGGAGGGTGTACATTTCCACATGAAATACTCAATAGAAATATTCTACCTCCTTGATGTGTTTGGGATCTCAACATGATTTTAGTTATTATTCATAAATTCTGAGAGTTGGGCGATCATTTTACTAAGGTTTTTTACTCCATTCTCCATTCTATTGGGATTTTCATTAGGGCAGTCATTTCATTCTCCCTCAAACCCATTTTTAATTCAATACTGTCTAGTTATAACCATATTAAAAATGAAAATGAACTAAAATGAGTGGTGAACATTTAACATGTAAGGACCCAAACTTTCATTAATGAAAATTCCTCTTGATCTAATTAAATGTCTTATTATGGTTATATAAAATGTGAACTTAATTGGTTTTATGTTTCTAGATTTTAAAATACTGTTATGAATTGTGACCATTTCTAATATAGCTGTTGAACAGTGATCACATGATTAGTATAAATATAGGGATTTAACAAATCCAATTTACTCAGAAAAAGGAAACGATGACCTCATCCATTAGACTTTCCCCATACGAAGACCATTTTTCAGAACTCAGAAAGGAGGTGGTGTCATTGGTATTAGCTCTTGACCAAGCCCAAGCCGAGCTTGAACACGCTAATCTTGAGCGGAACCGACTACGGGAGAAATGGAAGTTAATAGAGATTACCACCCGGGTGATGTTATTCAAGCCACCCCAAGAGTTTGTCACCATCGCACACCTTACCCTTTGGTATTATGAGGGTCTTATAAGGGGTTATGTAACAAGACCCTAGCACTATTAAAATGTACATTATTTTTTTATAAATAATGTGCATTCATTTTATTATTGTTACTTTGTAAATAGTTTTTAAAGCACAAATAGTATTTTTAGTTAATATTCAACTAAGAAATCTATTTTGGTGAATTAATGGATTTTTGAATTAAATAATATTTTAATAAAATATTATTATTAAATTAATTTTTATTAAATATAAGTGATCATATAATTTTATAAATGCAATTGTAATTTTTATTAAGGTTTGAAAACAATTTTTGTCCAAACCCAAGAATTTTCTGTAAATGTATGTTTTTATTTTAAAACTAAAAATTCACATATTTATAAAATTATTTATAAAATGAATATTATTTTTGGAATCAGGACATTGAAATTACCCAACAGTGATTTTTTCATAATTTTCCGAGACAATCAATTTTTTGGGTAAAAAAGAAATACCGTTTAAATATATAATGTGTTTTATGACATCATAATGACCCAATAGTGAGATAATAAAATACTATAAACATTATGTTCGACCAATATATGTTTTAGAATTAAAATAATGTTATTTTAGATTTGTTTTATTTATTTTACAAAGCTTTAGTGGACCCTCCAAGACTTATAAAATATTTTCTTTCTAAATTGTTTTCCCTGAGAGTGTGACTAACCTCCACATAAGAAACCCTATTATTTTAAGAGGTTTGGAAATTGGACTTATAAAATATTTTCTTCCACTCCCCTTTAGAAAATACCATGGGAAAAAACCATGGTATGGTTTGTGGTATTGATTAGTTTAATGTGAGGTCTCCCAAACCTAAATAATAAAGAATTCCCTCTCCTTTCCTATATAAACCCACCCAAGCCCCCACTCCCTCTTCACTCAAAGACTTTGGATTTCGACCAAAACATGCCTGAATATCTCTATAATCCTCCCAAGGTTCCCCAATCTCCTAATAATCCTCTCTCAAGCCTCTCCCAAGCCTTTGGGATCAAACTTCCAAGTAAGGGATTACTTCCTTTCTCATTTTTGTCTAATTTGCTTTAAGTTTTTATTCCCATTTTTAAATTAAAAATGTTAGGGTATGATTTTTCACCCCCCATACTATCCTATTTATTTTTGGATGATTTTATACCCCTTTATCTCTCATTAAATCCACCCATGTACACCCGTTACCATGCCAAAATTCCGTGAGGGATTTCTCTCTCCTCTTTTACATCCAAGTAATTCTTTTGTATTATGCATATAAATTACGTTACGTTTGTTGGGAAATGTATCCATATGATTCCATTACTATCCATTCCATATAAATATGATGAGACATCCTTTTCTATCTCATCATCTATTTTAATGAAATTGTACCGCGTTTTTCCAAGCCAAGATCATTATGTAGTGAATAACATACCCATGTATCTATCAAGGGTATTAAAATTTATGCACATATACCTATTTAATGGCACTTTAATGTATTTATTCCAAATTACTTAATCATGTAATAACTTTTTATGTTCATTGATTCCATGTTATATGATCCATGTGGAACACTTATGCATGAAATGAAATGTTTAAGAAGGGTGCGCCCTGATAGTGCTACAATGCATTGGGTAAAGTATAATATCATGATATGTCATCTGAAATGGGTGTTGAATAATTATAATTCAAGTGCAATGAGGTTTTAATCATTCTTCATGTTCAATGATCCTTGGATCATGCTAATTCCATGTTAAGTGTTGTTGCCACATTTCCATGTTATGATTATCATGCTTTATCATGCCTTTATGTTCATGTTTCTCTTGTGATATATTGATATGCCTATTTCCTAACATGTATTGTATTTCTCATGTTATTTCATGTTTATTCCCTTAATGGGCTTTATAGCTCACCCTTTTCTTATGCTTGTCCTCAGGTTATCCCATGTAATGCTAAGTACGAGGGAATGTAGTGGTCATGTAAAGGATGTTTTCAATAAAGATGTTTTGTGTTTTATGTTCTAAGATGTTATGTAATGTTCCTAATACAAAAATACACTAGACCTCTCAATCTTATATTTTTTATCAAGTAAATATTTTATGTAATAAATCAGGTTTAATTGTGTAATAAAAAGCAGGGTTGTTATAGTTGGTATCATAGGATAAGTTTAGTTATTTTTGGGATTAGGATTAGAAAACCCTAGTGAAGACTTAGAGAAAAGAATAAGTATAATAAAAATATCCCTAAGTATTGGTGAGTATTGAGTAAGTAGTTTATCAAGAAAATACATCCCTGTCTGGATACGAGCATGTAGAGGCGGCTCTGGCACAAATGTATCCTAGGGGTAAAACTCGAAAACACCGCTTTGAGCTAGACTCGAACAGGAAATGGTGCACAAAAATAGGGCTTGATATACTCTTGTTTATGAAACTCTTGGGGGATATGCTTTGGTAAATTTATAATCTTAGTATGACCCCTTATTAATGGAATTAAAAAAAATGCCCCTAAGAATATATGTTAGAAAGTAGATCATGGATAGCATAGATTGAAGCCTATGGATTCATAAGTTAAGGAAATAAAAGTTATTTATAAGTCATTAGTTTTTTCCTTGGAATACCATTTATGTGTTACCCCTAACTTTCCTTTTATTCCAGCCAATGTCCGGTAATAGTAGGACTTAGGCTAACAACCGATGTAAAGATCAATGTGATGGTTGTGCAAATGAGATTCCCAATCTGATGGGAGCGGGAATCACAAACTTTTTCATGCTTATATCTCAGTTAACTCAAGATTTGAATAGAAACATGAGTAAAGAGGAACATTCAACCCCACCTAAGAAAGAACAAGTCGCTATCGAGAGATTCATGAGACAAAGGCCTCATACTTTTAATGGATTGTCAGATCCCTCAATCGCCGAACAATGGATCAACTCCATTGAAAAGAGCTTCTCCATCCTTTAATGTTCCAAACAAGAGAAGGTTCTTCTGGCTGATTATCATATGGAAGGTTAATACGATCAATGGTGGACGCTGATAAAAAATACGAAGCCTGAGGAAGATATTGAGGTGTTGGAATGGAAGGATTTCCGGAAGATGTTTTTCGATAAATATTTTCTGCACACCCTATGAATTAAGATGGAAAGGGACTTCCTTGCCCTCAAGCAAAAAGACAATGAATCTTTTAGAGCATATGAGAAAAAATTCACAAGGCTTTCACGATACGCCTCCAGCTTTGTCGTTACCCCCGAATACAAGGTTGACCGCTTATTTGGTGGGATGAAACCTAGCCTATGTATAGTGCTGGCGATCCATGACTTTGACAACTACGAGGAAATTGTCTGATGTGCCCTCAAGGTTGAAATGGAGATCGGATAATCTTAGGGGTATCATGGGGATAAGAAGTGTAAGGTGGACTTCAATGCTGGTGGTCCAATGGATAAATCCAATGGTGCTAAGAAGATCCATGACCCCACTTTCCAAAGGTACAGAAAGAAGCACCCTAGAAATTTCCTGAAGGAGACAAGGAAATGCCTTAGGTGTGGAAGAGAAGGTAACCTAGATGTTAACTACTGATAAGAAAAACCCGTGGCTGCAACAGAGGAGAGGAATGCTCCGTTCAAACCTCAACGCGTTGTTCATTGCTACAACTACCAAGAACCAAGGCATATTGAAAATCAGTGCCCTAAGCCAAGGGTCTTCGGAGGCAACCAACAACCTCCAAGGTAGAAAGGGAGATATTTTTCCATCACTACTGCTCAAGTGAGCCTCGAAAACAAAGTGGTGAAAGGTATGCTAGTTATTAATTCAAGAATAGCGAACATACTTTTTGTTTCAGGTTCTACGCATTATTTTATAACCCAAAATTTTAGTAGAACAATCACAACACCATCACAAATCATGGAAGTAAAGATGTCAGTGAGTACGAGAAATAGGTAAATCTTTGAATCCCATGAATATAACTCCTCCTCTGTCATAATCTATGGATTGAATTTCCCGGTGAACCTCGTCATACTCCCTCTGGTGTAATTTGATGCAATTCTTGGCATGGATTGACTTTCCTTATATAGATCCAACATAAATTTTTGTGAGAGGGAAATCACTCACCATGTGGAGAATCAACCCCCGATTCTATACAAGTGTAAGGAAGAAGATGAATCTTCTTTAGATCCATCATCTCAAAAGTGGACATTATTGCCCTATGAGAAAACTTATCCAGATTATATGATTGAGTCTAAGGAGTCAACCATCCTTGAAGACATGCCTATTGTGAGGGAATTTGATGAAGTGTTTTCCAAAGAATTTCCTGGTATTCTCCCTAGAAGGGATGTTGAATTCTCAATTGATCTTATACCCGGGACATTTATAATATCCAAGACTCCATATAGAATGGATGTTGTGGAGCTTGAGGAGCTTAAGAAACAACTATAGGAGAATCTGGATAAAGGGTTTATATGCCCAAGTGCTTTACCATGGGGTGCACTAGTCCTCTTTATTAAGAAGAAGGATGGGTCAATGCACCTTTTCATCAATTATCATGAGATTAACAAAAATCAAGATAAAGAACAAGTATCCTCTTCCACGAATTGATGACTTGTTCGATCAGCTGCATAGAGAAAAATACTTTTCCAAGGTGGATTTGCAGTAGGGATACTATCAAGTAAGGGTGAAGAAGGAAGATATACCCAAGACTAGTTTTTGTACAAGATACATGCACTATGAATTCATAGTAATGCCTTTCAGACTCACTAATGCTCCATCAATCTTTATAGAATTTATGAATAGAGTCTTTAGGGATTACCTCGACAAATTTGTGGTAGTCTTTATAGATGATATTCTGATATACTCCAAAACCAAGGAGGATAATGAGGAGTATCTTATAACTATACTAGAGACCTTGTAGAAGGATAATATCTATGAAAAGTACAGTAAGTGTGAGTTCTGGTTGAAGGAGGTATAATTCTTAGGCCATATAATCACAATCAATGCAATATCTGTGGATCCCTCCAAAACAGATGCAATTGAGGGATGGCCGTGGCCAACATCGGTAACAGATATCCATAGATTCTAGGGGTTAGCTGGATATTATCAATGATTTATGAGAAATTTCTCACTATTTTCTAACCCTCTTACCAATCTAACTCAGAAGGGAGTAAAGTTTTCTTGGAGTGATGGATGCGAACAAAGCTTCAAGGAGTTAAAAAGGAGGCTTATCATTGCGCCCATACTCACTTTACCCACAAGTGGAGAACTTTTTGTGGTATTCAGTGATGCTTCGAAGAAGGGCCTGGTCTGTGTGTTGATGAACAATGACAAATTCATTCTCTATGCTTCAAGGCAATTGAAATTTCATGAGCAGAATTATCCAACAAATGATTTGGAGTTGGCTGTGGGGATCTTTTCTTTAAAAATTTGGTGGCATTATCTCTTTGGGGAGAAGTGTGAAATATATACGGACCACAAAATCCTCTAGTATATATTCACACAGAAAGAGTTGAACATGATCCAACGAAGATTGTTAGAGCTGATCAAAGACTATGACTGCTCAATCCATTACCACCCTGGTAAAGTGAATAAGATGGTAGATGCGATAAGTAGAAAGGACCCAGTAATTCTATCATTGATGAGAATTGAGAAGGACCCAATATTATTAGATTTGATGAATATGGACACATGAATCATAAATTTGAGAACATCATAAATCCTTTAAAAAATGATTGCTCAACCATATCTTTTGTAAAGGTTAAAGGATGCTCAGAAGGATGCTGTGGGAATTCAGAAGAGAGTGGAATCTATCATAAAAGTGAAATCCTAGGATATCAATGTTAATGAATAAGGAATTGTGAGATTTGGGAAAAAACTATATGTTCCATTAAGTCCGGAGCTGAAGAAGGAACTTTTGGATGATGTGCATAGTTCAAATTCCTCTATTCACCAAGGAAACACACAGATATATTGAGATCTCAAAGAGAATTATTGGTGGGATAATATGAAGAAGGAGATCACTGAGTATACATCAAAGTGCCTGGTGTGTCAGTAAGTGAAGGTAGAGAGGTATAAGTCTAAGGGGATGATGCAACCATTTCCCATACCAATATGAAAATGGGAGAACATCACCATAGACTTTGTCACCAGACTTCCCAAGACATCCGAAAGAAATAATGCAATCTGGGTTGTTGTGGATCGTCTTACAAAGTCTGCACACTTCATTACAATTCGTGAGGATTTTTCATTGGATCAAATGGCACATATATATATCAGGTAAGTGGTAAGGATTCATGGAGTACCACTATATATTGTATCCGATTGAGATCCAAGATTCACCTCTAAGTTTTGGAAGAGTCTTCAACATGCTCTAGATACTGAGCTGAACTTTAGTAAAACTTTTCATCCTCAAACTGATGGCCAATCCGAGCGGAATATCCAAACACTTGAGAAAATGTTGAGAACGTGTTCTATGGACTTCAAAGGAGGGTGGGACCAACACATTCCACTAGTTGAATTCTCCTACAATAATAGTTTTCACTCAAGCATCCGAATGGCACCTTATGAAGCCCTGTATGGGAAGAGGTGTATAACACTGGCATGTTGGGATGAAGTCGGAGAGTGTAAGCTTCTAGGACCAGAAATGGTTAAAGAAATGGTGGATAAGGTGAAAACCATTTAGCAACATATCAAGGTGGCCCAGAGTTGACAGAAGATTTATACAGATAACCATCAATGATACCTTGAGTTTGAAGTTGGATACATGTTATTTCTACATATATCTCCTTATAAGAAGGTCATAAGGTTTGGAAATAAAGGGAAGTTAAGTCCTAGGTACATTGGACCCTTGTAGATTCTTGATTGTGTTGGGGCTGTGACCTATCGACTAGCACTTCCACCTACCATGGACAAAGTACATGATGTCTTTCATGTATCCCTTTTAAGGAAGTACATACCCGACCCTTCACATGTACTCTCTTAAGAGGTAGTACAAATAGAGGATGATCTTTCTTAAGAGGAGAAACCAATAAAGATATTAGATCATAGAGAAAAAGTTCTAAGAAATAAGAAAATGACCCTCATCAAGGTCTTGTTGCAAAACCACAAGTTTAAAGAAGCAACATGGGAATCAAAGGAAGTGATAAATAAAAGTCACCGACATCTGTTTTAGTGAGGGAAAAGAAAATTTCAAGGACACAATTTCTTATGGGGGGAAGATTGTAACGAACCAAACATTCATTAATGAAAATTTCTCTTGATCTCATTAAATGTCTTATTATGGTTATATAAAATGTGAACTTCATTGGTTTTATGTTTTTGGATTTTAAAATACCATTAGGAATTGTGACCATTGCTAATATATCCATTGAACAGTGATCACATGATTAGTATAAATATAGGGCTTTAACAAATCCAATTTACTCAGACAAAGGAAGTGATGACCTCATCCAGTAGACTTGCCCCGTACGAAGCCCATTTTTCAGATCTCGGAAAGGAGGTGGCGTCATTGGGCTTCGCTCTTGACCATGCCCAAGCGGTTCTTGAACACGTTAATCTTGAGTGGAATCGACTACAGGAGAAGTGGAAGTTAATAGAGATTACCACCCGAGCGATGTTATTCAAGCCACCCCAAGAGTCTGTCACCATCGCACACCTTACCCTTCAGTCTTATGTAGGTGTTATAAGGAGTTATGTAACAAGACCCTAGCACTATGATAATGTACATTATTTTTGTATAAATAATGTTCATTCATTTTATTATTGTTACTTTGTAAATACTTTTTAAATCACAAATAGTTTTTTTAGTTAATATTCAACTAAGAAATCTATTTTGGTGAATTAATGGATTTTTGAATTAAATAATATTTTAATAAAATATTATTATTAAATTAGTTTTTATTAAATATAAATAATCATATAATTTTATGAATGTAATTGTAATTTTTATTAAGGTTCGAAAACTGTTTTTGTCAAAACCCATGAATTTTTGGTAAATGTCGGTGTTTATTTTAAAAGTAAAAATTCACATATTTATAAAATTATTTAGATAAAATGACTATTATTTTTTGAATCATGACATTGAAATTATCCAATGGTGATTTTTTTATAATTTTCTGAGACAATCAATTTTTTGGGTAAATATTAAATACCGTTTAAATACATAATGTGTTTTATGACATCATAATGAGCCAATAGTGAGGTAATTAAATACTATAAACATTATTTTCAGCCAATATATGTTTTATCATTAAAATAATGTTATTCTATATTTGTTTGATTTATTTTACAAAGCTTTTGTGGACCCTCCAAGACTTATAAAATATTTTGTCTTTTTAAATTGTTTTCCTTGAGAGTGTGACACATCTCCACATAAGAAACCCTATTATTTTAAGAATTTAGGCCATTGGCCTTATAAAATATTTTTTTCCAATCCCCTTTGGAAAAAACCATGGGAAAAAACCATGGGATGATTTGTGGTATTGATTAGTTTAATGTGAGGTGTCCCAAACCTAAATAATAAAGAATTTTTTCTCCTTTTCTATATAAACCCACACAAGATCCCACTTCCTCTTCACTCAAAGCCTTCGGAGTTCGACCAACCCATTCCCTCCTCTCTCTATAATCCTCTCAAGGTGCCCCAAGCTCCCAATAAGCCTCTTTTAAGCCTCTCCCAAGCCTTTGGGATCACACTTCAAAGTAAGGGATTTCTTCCTTTCTCATTTTTGCCTATTTTTTTTAAGTTGTTATGCCCTTTCGTTTTCAATTAAAAATGTTGGGGTATGATTTTTCACCCCCCATACTGTCTGCTTTATGTTTTCATGATGGTATAACCCTTTATATCGCATTAAAGCCTCCCATGTACACCCGTTACCATGCCAGAATTCCATGAGGGATCTCTCTCTCCTCTTTTACATCCAAGTAATTATTTTGTATTATGCATCTAAATTACATTAAGTTTGTTGGGACATATATTTATATGACCCCATTAATGTTAATTTCATGTACTATTATGAGACATCATTTTTTATCTCATCAACTATTTTCATGAATCCTTATGTCACGCTGTTATGCTGTCGAAATTGCACCGCGTTTTTCCCATCCAAGATCATTGTGTAGTGAATACCATACCCATGTCTCTATCAAGGGTATTCAAATTTATACACATATACCTATTGAATGTTAATTTAATATATTTATTCCACATTACTTAATTGTTCAATAACTTATGATGTTTATTGATTCCATGTTATATGATCCATGTGGCACACTTATGCATGAAATGAAATGTTTAAGAAGGGTGCACCCTGAAAGCGCTCCAATGCATTGGGTAAAGTATAGTTTCATGATAAATCATGTGCAATGGGTGTTGAATAATGATAATTCAAGTGAAATGAGGTTTTACTCATGCTTCATGTACAATGATCCTTGGGTCATGCTAATTTCATGTTAAGTGTTGTTGCCACATTTCCATGTTATGATTATCATGCTTTATCATGCATTTATGTTCATGTTTCTCTTGTGCTCCATTGATATGAATATTTTCTAACATGTATTGTATTCCTCATGTTATTCCATGTTTATTCCCTTAATGGGATTTATATCTCACCCTTTTCTTATGCATGTCCTCAGGTTATCCCATGCAATGCTAAGTAAGAGGAAATGTAGTGGTCATGTAAAGGAAGTTTTCAATAAATATGTTGTGTGTTTTATGTTCTAAGATGTTATGTAATGTTCCTAAGCCCCAAAGACACTAGAAATATCGATATTATATGTTTTATCAAGTAAATATTTTATGTAATAAATCAGGTTTAAGTGTGTAATAAAAAATAGGGTTGTTATAGATGGTATCAGAGGACAGGTTTAGTTATTTTTGGGATTATGATTAGAAAACCCTAGTGAAGACTTAGAGACAAGAATAAGTATAATAAAAACATTCCTTATTATTGTTGAGTATTGAATAAGTGGTTTATCAAGCAAATACATCCCTGTCTGGATACGAGCAGGTAGAGGCGGCTCTGGCACAAATGTATCCTAGGGGTAAAACCTAAAAACACCGCTTTGAGCTAGACTCGAATGGGAACTGGTGCATGAAAATGGGCCTTGCTACACTATTTGTTATGACACTCCCAGGGTATATTCTTAGATAAATTCATAATATTAGTATGAAACCTTATTAAGGTAATTAAAAAAATTTCCCTAAGAATATATGTTAGAAAGTAGATCATGGATAACATAGATTGAAGACTATAAATTCATAAGTTAAGGAAATAAAAGTTATTTATGAATCATAAGTTTTGTCCTTGGAATACCCTTTATGTGTTACCCCTAACTTTCGTTTTATTCTTGCCAATGGATGGTAATAAGAGGTCTTAGGCTAATAATCGATGTAAAGATCAATGTGATGACTGTGCAAATGAGATGCCCAATCCAATGGGAGCGAGAATCGCAAAATTTGTCAGGATTCTCTCTCAGTTAACTCAAGATTTGAATAGAAACATAGGTCAAGAAGAATGTTCAACCCCCATAAGAAATAACAAGTCGCTATCAAGAGCTTCATGAGACAAAGGCCTCCTACTTTTAATGGATCGTCTGATCCCTCAATCACCGAACAATGGATCAACTCCATTGAAAAGATCTTCTCCATCCTTCAATGTTCCGAACAAGAGAAGATTCTTATGACTACTTATCGTATGGAAGGTGAAGCTGATAAATGGTGGACATTGATAAAAAATACAAAGCCCAAGGAAGAGATCAAGGCATTAGAATGGAAGGATTTCCAGAATATGTTTTTCGATAAATATTTTTCACGCACCCTCTGACTTAAGATGGAAATGGACGACCTTGACCTCAAGAAAAAAGATGACGAATCTGTCGAAGAATAAAATTAAAACTTCACAAGTCTTGCACGATACACATACAGCTTTGTCGTTACCCCCAAATGTAAGGTTGACCACTTATTTGGTGGGCTGAAACCTAGCCTACATAAAGAGTCGGCGATCTGTGACTTCAACAGCTTTGAGGAAATTGTCCGATGTGCCCTCAAGGTCAAAATGTAGATTGGATAATCTCAGGGGTATCATGGGGATAAGAAGCGTAAGGTGGAATTCAATGAAGGATATTCGATGGATAAATTCAATGGTGCTAAGAATATCTAGCACCCCACTTTCCAAAGGTTCGGAAATAAGCACCTCAAAAGTTGACTGAAGGGGACGAGGAAATGCTTTAGGTGTGGAAGAGAAGGGAACCTAGATTTTAACTGCCAACAAGAAAAACCTATGGATGCTACATAGGATAGGAATGCTCCTTTCAAACCTAAATGCATTTTTCATTACTACAACTGCAAGGTACTAGGGCATCTAGCAAATCAGTGCCCTAAGCCAAGGTTTTTTGGAGGCAACCAACAACCTCCAAGGTAGCAAGGGAGAGATTTTTCTATCACTACTACCAAAGTGAACCCTGACAACGAAGTGGTGATAGGTACGATAGTTATTAATTCATGAATAGAAAACGTACTTTTTGATTCAGTTTCTATACATTCTTTTATATCCTACAAGTTTAGTAGAACCACCCCAAAACCACCAAAAATCATGGAAGTAAAGATGTCAGTGAGTACATAAAATGGGTAAATCATTGAATACCATGAATATAACTCCTCCCCTATCATAATATATAGATTTAATTTCTTGGAGAACCTCGTCATACTCCCTCTAGTGTAATTTGATGCAATTCTTGGCATGGATTGGATTTCCTTATATAGATCTAACATAAATTACTGTGAGAGGGAAATCACTCTCCATGTGGAGAATAGACCCCTGATTCTATACAAGTGCAAGGAGGAAGATGAATCTTCTTTAGCTCCATCATCTCTAGCATGAATATTACTGCCCTATGAGCACACATATCTGGCTTAGATGATTGAGTCTAAGGAGGCAACCATCCTTGAAGACATGCCTATTGTGAGGGAATTTGCTGAAGTGTTTTTTGAGAAATTTCCTGGTCTTACTCCTAGAAGGGATGTTGAATTATCAATTGATCTTATACCTGGGACGTTTCCAATATCCAAGACTCCATATAGAATGGCTGTTGTGAAGTTTTAGGAGCTCAAGAAACAACTACAGGAGAATCTGGATAAAGGGTTTATACGCCCAAGTGCTTCACCATGGGGTGCACCGGTCCTCTTCATCAAGAAGAAGGATGAGTCAATGTGCCTTTTCATCGATTATCTTGAGCTTAAAAAAATCATGATAAAGAACAAGTATCCTCTCCCATGAATTTATGACTTGTTCAACCAGCTACGTGGAGCACAATACTTCTCCAAGGTGGATTTTTGGTTGGGATATTATCAAGTAAGGGTGAAGAAGAAAGATATCCCCCAGACTACTTTTCATACAAGATACAGGCACTATGAATTCATAGTAATTCCTTTCAGACTCACTAATGCTCCAGTAATCTTCATAGAATTGATGAATAGAGTCTTTAGGGATTACCTTGAAAACTTTTTGGTAGTATTTATAGATGATATTCTGTTATAATCCAAAATCAATGAGGATCATAAGGAACATATAAGAACTGTACTAGAGACCTTGCAGAAGGAGAATATCTATGAAAAGTACATCAAGTGTGAGTTCTGGTTGAAGGAGGTCTCATTATTGGGATATGTCATCATAAGAAATGGGATATCTGTGGATCCCTCCAAAACAGATGCAATTGAGTGATGGCCGAGGCCAACATCGGTAACAGATATTCGTAGCTTCTTGGGGTTAGCTAGATATTATCGATGATTTGTGAGAAATTTCTCACTATTGTCCAACCTTATTACCAAGATAACTCGGAAGGGAGTAAAGTTTTCTTGGAGTTTGAATGTGAAAAAATTTTCAAGGATTTAAAAAGGAGGATTATCACTGCGCCTGCGCTCACTTTACCCACAAGTGGAGAACTTTTTGTGGTATTCAGTGATGATTCGAGGAAGGGCCTGGTCTATGTGTTGATGCAAAATGACAAATTCATTGCCTATGCTTCAAGGAAATTGAAAGTTCATGAGCATAATTATCCAACACATGATTTGGAGTTGGCTGTGGTGATCTTCGCTTTAAAAATTTGGCGGCATTATCTCTTTGGGGGGAAGTGTGAAATATATATGGACTACAAAAGACTCAAGTATATATTCACACAGAAAGAGTTAAACATGTGCTAATGAAGATTTTTAGAGCTGATCAAAGACTATGACTGCTAAATCCATTACCACCATGGGAAAGAAAATAAGGTGGAAGATGCTCTAAGTTGGAAGGACCCATCAATTCTATCATTGATGAGAATTGAGAAGGACCCAATCTTATTAAATTTTATGAAGATAGAAATGGGAATCATAAAGTAGGGAACATCATCAATCCTTTCACAAATTATTGCTCAACTGTCTCTTTTGGAAAGGTTAAAGGATGCTCAAAAGGATGATGTGAGAATTCAGAAGAGAGTGGAAGCTATCATAAAATGGAAATACTCGGAGTTTAATGTTAATGAAGAAGGAATTGTGAGATTTGGGAATAGACTATGTGTTCCATGAAGTCCGGAGCTGAAGAAGGAACTTTTGGATGATGTGCATAGTTCAAATTTCTCTATTCACCCAGGAAACACAAAGATGTATCGAGATCTCCGAGAGAATTATTGGTGAGATAATATGAAGAAGGAGATCGCTGAGTATACATCAAAGTGCCTGGTGTGTCAGCAAGTGAAGAGAGAGAGGCAGAAGGCTAAGGGGATGATGCAACCATTGCCCATACCAGAATGTAAATGGAAGAACATCACCATGGACTTTGTCACCATACTTCCGAAGACATCCGAAGGCAATAATGAAATCTGGGTTGTTGCAGATCGTCTTAAAAAGTCTTCACACTTCATTACAATTTTTGAGGATTTCTCATTGGATCAACTGGCACATATATATATCAGGGAAGTGGTAAGGCTTTATGGAGTACAACTATCTATTGTATCTGATCGAGATCCAAGATTCACCTCTAAGTTTTGGAAGAGTATTCAATATGCTCTAGATACTGAGCTGAACTTTAGTACGGCTTATCATCCTCAAACTGATGGCCAATCCAAGTGGAATATCCAAACATTTGAGGACACGTTGAGAGCATGTTCTATGGACTTCAAAAGAGGGTGGGACCAATATCTTCCACTGGTTTAATTCTCATACAATAATAGTTTCCACTCAAGCATCTGAATGACACCTTATGAAGCCCTGTATGTTAAGAGGTGTATAACACTTACATGTTGGGATAAAGTCGGTGAGCGTAAGCTGCTAGGACCAGAAATGGTCGAAGAAATGGTGGAGAAGGTGAAAACCATTCAACAACATATCAAGGTAGCCCAAATTCGATAGAAGAGTTATGCAGATAACTGTCAATGAGACCTTGAGTTTAAATTTGGAGACATGGTATTTCTATGAATATCTACATGGAAGATGGTCATGAGGTTTGGAAAGAAAGGGAAGTCAAGTCCTAGGTACATTGTCCCTTCTAGATTCTTGATCATGTTGGGGCTGTGGCCTATCGACTAGCACTTCAACTTACCATGGCCAAATTACATGATAAATTTCATGTATCCCTCTTAAGGAAGTACATACCAGACCCTTCACATGTACTCTCTTCAGAGGTAGTATATCCAGAGGATGATCTTTCTTAAGAGGAGAAACCAGTGAAGATCTTAGATCATAGAGAAAAAGTTCTACAAAATAAGACAATGCCCATTGTCAAGGTGTTGTAGAGAAACCACAAGTTTGAAGAAGCGACATGGGAATCAGAGGAAGAGATGAATCAAAGTCACCGACATCTATTTTAGTGTGGGAAAAGGAAATTTCAAGGGCAAAATTTCTTAAGGGGGGAAGATTGTAATGACCCAAACTTTCATTAATGAAAATTCCTCTTGATATAATTAAATGTCTTATTATGGTTATATAAAATGTTAACTTCATTGGTTTTATGTTTCTAGATTTTAAAATACCATTATGAATTGTGACCATTGCTAATATATCCGTTGAACAATGATCACATTATTAGTATAAATACAGGGCTTTAAAAAATCCAATTTACTCATAAAAAGGAAGCGATGACCTCATCCAGTAGACTTGCCCCGTACGAATCCCATTTGTCAAAGCTCGAAAAGGAGGTGGCGTCATTGGGCTTCTCTCTTGGACAAGCCCAAGCCAAGCTTGAACACGTTAAGTTTAAGCAGAACCGACTACGGGAGAAGTGGAAGTTAATAGAGATTACCACCCAAGTGATGTTATTCAAGCCACCCCAAGAGTCTGTTACCATCACACACCTTACCCTTCAGTCTTATGTGGGTGTTATAAGGGGTTATGTAACAAGGCCCTAGCACTATGAAAATTTACATTATTTTTGTATAAAGAATGTACATTCATTTTATTATTGTTACTTTCTAAATAGTTTTTAAAGCACAAATAGTATTTTTAGTTAATATTCAACTAAGAAATCTATTTTGATGAATTATTGGATTTTTGAATTAAATAATATTTTAATAAAATATTATTATTAAATTAATTTTTATTAAATATAAATGATCATTTAATTTTATGAATGCAATTATAATTTTTATTTTGGTTCGAAAACCATTTTTGTCAAAACCCATGAATTTTCAGCAAATGCCGTTTTTTATTTTAAAAGTAAAAATTTACATATTTATAAAATTATTTAGATAAAATGAATATTATTTTTGGAATTAGGACATCAAAATTATCCAATGGTGATTTTTTTATAATTTTCTGAGATAGTCGAATTTTTGGGTATATATTAAATGCCATTTAAATATATAATGTGTTTTATGACATCATACTGACCCAATAGTGAGGTAATAAAATACTATAAACATTCTGTTTAGACAATATATGTTTTAGAATTAAAATAATGTTATTTTATATTTGTTTTATTTATTTTACAAAGCTTTTGTGGGCCCTCCAAGACTTGTAAAATATTTTCTTTTTAAATTGTTTTCCTTGAGAATGTGACTCACCTCACATAAGCAACCCTATTATTTTAAGAAGTTAGGAAATTGGAATTCTAAAATATTTTTTCCACTCTCCTTTGGCAAAAACCATGGGCAAAAACCATGGTATGGTTTTTTGTATTGATTAGTTTACTGTGAGGTGTCCCAAACCTAAATAATAAAGAATTCCCTCTCATTTCCTATATAAACCCACCCAAGATCCCACTTCCTCTTCACTCAAAGCCTTTGGAGTTAGACCAAACCATTCCCTCCTCTCTCTAGAATACCCCCAATGTGCCCCAAGCTCCCAATAATCCTCTCTCAAGCCTCTCCCAAGCCTTTGGGATCACACTTCCAAGTAAGGGATTTCTTCCTTTCTCATTTTGTCTATTTTTTAAAGTTGTTATGCCCTTTTGTTTTCAATTAAAAATGTTGGGGTATGATTTTTCACCTCCACCATACTGTCCTATTTATGTTTGGATTATGGTATACCCCTTTCTCTCTCATTAAAGCCTCCCATGTACACCCGTTACCATGCTGAAATTCCATGAGGAATTTCTCTCTTCTCTTTTACATCCAAGTAATTCTTTTGTATTATGCATCTAAATTCCATTACATTTGTTGGGAAATGTATCCATATGACCCTCTTACTATCCATTTCATGTACATATGGTGATACACCCTTTTCTATCTCATCAACTATTTTCATGAATCCTTATGTCATGCCGTTATGCTGCCGAAATTGCACCGCATTTTTCCAAGCCAAGATCATTGTGTAGTGAATACCATACCCATGTCTCTATCAAGGATATTCAACTTTATTCACATATACATATTGAATGGTAATTTCATGTATTTATTCCACATTACTTAATCGTGGAATAACTTATTATTTTTGTTGATTCCATGTTATACGATTCAATGCATTGGGTAAAGTATAGTATCATGATACGTCATGTAAAATGGGTGTTGACTCATGCTAATTCAAGTGAAACGATGTTTTAATCATGCTTCATGTGAAATGTGCCTTGGATCATGCTAATTCCATGTTAAGTGTTGTTTCCACATTTCCATGTTATGATTATCATACTTTATCATACCTTTATGTTCATGTTTCTCTTGTGATCCATTGATATGCCTATTTTCTAACATGTATTGTATTCCTCATGTTATTCCATGTTTATTCCCTTACTGGGATTTATAGATCACCCTTTTCTTATGCATGTCCTCAGGTTATCCCATGAAATTCTAAGTATGAGGGAATGTAGTGGTCATGTAAAGGAATTTTTCAATAAATATGTTATGTGTTTTATGTTCTAAGATGTTATGTAATGTTTCTAAGCCCCAAAGACACTATACCTATCAATCTTCTATGTTGTATCACGTAAATATTTTATGTAATAAATCAGGTTTAAGTGTGTAATAAAAAGCAGGGTTGTTATATAAAATCATAGGGGGATTATCATAATCAATAATATAAAAGGTATTCAACCTTAAAAACTTTTACCCTTTTACATAATCATGTTATCCTATAATTCCATTAGTTTAACCTATATCAATATTAGGTTACATTAATCTGGGTTATCTTATTCTTCTTATCATTATCCCTCAAATTAACTACAAATTCAAACCTTAATAGTGGTTCATAACGAGCATATGATCAAACAAAATATATCCCTAAAATGTGTCAAACTAGGTGTATAGTTAGGCATATTTTTCATGCATAAGGTGATGATTGAGTTAATACTTAGCATGCCCTTTTCAAAGTTATTAACCTTAGGTACATTTATGTTATAGCCTACATCCACTTGTAGTATCCAAATAGAGATATATTTCAAGTAAAATCATATACTCATTACTTTACCAATATTTTAAGTTATCATCATATACTTAGACTCATATCTAGGGTCTTTTCTAAGGTTATATAACCTTAACACTAAAAGTAACTAAAATAATCTCCAAAAATTACTAAACCTTTCTCTATTACCAATTGAGAAGATCCAAGATAAACATTCCATTATTATGTATCATTTACATAATTGTAATCATTACATTACATAATAAACTAATCATCCCAAGAATTTATAGGTTTAGTGTATTTGGAGACTATATACATAAGATAGTTATTTTAGACTACTTGTGAACATTTCCTCATAATTTCATCATACCAGATATTCTTATAAACATCTCCCAAGTTAAACTCATCCTAATACCCTTGGAAATTGAAACATAAAAAAGGGGTGAGCTCAAGTACTTAGTAAGGAAAAAATAAAAATATCAATATATTATATAGGACAAGATCATAATATGTGATAAATCATAAGAAGAATATAAAACATAGATTTAGAGAACAAGGAATCATAAAAATGGTCCATATGACAAGATGAGAGAACAAATACTCCCATATGATCAAATATATAACATGGCTTAAAGACTGGTAAAACATGAGACTTAAATCATGATCCAGAGAGTATGAAATAATATCATATAAAGGGAGTGTGGCACCGACATAAGAATATAAACACATCATCATGGATTAGGAATCACCACCTATTTCTCATAGGCATCACAACCTATTTACCATAGAATACCATTCATCACAACCTATTTACCATAGTGGATCAAGAATCACAACCTATTTCCCATTTTGGATCAAGCGTCACTACTCATTTTAATATTATCTCATGAGATATAAAACTTTATCCAATTAATTTTATGGATATGTAGGGCCCACCCATCACTTAAAGATTAGCCATACACATGTATTCCATAAGAAAAAGTCAAATCATCACGTCATTAAAACTCAGGAATAAGAATGGATCTCAAATTACATTTCAAAATGTATCACATAAACAACCAAATAAACCATATCATATGATAAAAAATTAAATCATCCAAAAGAGTAACTTTATTATATCATTTAGAGGGTGATTTATAAAACATAACATAATGAAAAATAGATTCCTTTAGAGATAAAGAGTAAAATGAAAGATAATTCATAAAAGAGAGTAAAAAAGATTATATTTAAAAATAATGTATCAAGATTGAATGAATTGATACATATTTTGATTTAAAAATAATAAAGGATAGTTTTGGTAAGTGAAAACATAGACTTGAAAGAAAGATCTATTTAAGAGAAATCGATACTTAACATGATGAGAATTATTCAAAACATATTATAATTTTATGTGAAAAATCATTCATAGAAGTGGATTTGAATTAAGAACTAATTTTTTCCATGGATATAAAAGTGGAAACTATATAAGAAAATTATATCATTGAATATATAGGATATTTAAGGTCTAAGTTGAAAATAATCCTCATAACTCAAAGAAATAGATTTGTGTTACCAAAGCCCCTTACATTTACTCATGATTTTCATAGAAGTTCTTTAAACTCATGTATAAATAAACTAACTATCATAATAATCTATTTAATAACATTATTATTATCCATATCCTTTTATAAACTTGTATAAAATTAATTTATAATTATTATATATATGTATATTTGTTATTTATTATCCATTTTTAATACTAGGTGTGAGTAATCTTGATCATTTTGAACTAGTTTCGTAATATCAATGTTGTTCTTCATTATTATCCCAAATTTAATCATTAATATATCATAAAAGGTACAATAATTTATATTTTAGTATAGCTTATAAAATTATAATTTCATTATATGAGAGTTTTAGTTACAGTTCTTGTAGACAAAATTGGTGATGAGCATGTTTAAGTGATTTTTAACAAATGAATAGTGGAACTTAATTAATGAGTTAAATGTTTATATTACCAAAAAATAATCAAAAAATTATAATTTTTTACTTATTAATATCCAATATTTTTTTAAATTCCATATTTTATATAAATTTATAGTATTTTTCATGTAGGTGGTTAAACCAACCCAGTAAGAGTATACTACAATCTATGTGTGAGTTTGGATATAGAAGAGAACCTTTTGTTATAATATCATTATCACTTAAGTATAATGAATTTTTTTATATTTTGTTAAGATGATTAATAATATTTTTTAATTTTTATAAGAATTATAGAAATTAGAAAAAATAAGTTTTCACTTATAAATAAATCTATTTTTCTCTTGGTATGTTCGTTTTAGGCTTTTAGTATTATAATAATTGATTATTTATAATGTAACATATATAATGACTAATTTATATTTTAAGAATATAAATAATGAAATAAATATCATATATATTCAAAAAAACCATTTATAAAACTATCCTTGAATGTTGGTGATGAAAAAAATGCATCGTTCATGGAGGCGGTAGTCTGCACACACACATGAGCAATAATTTCATTTTTTTGATTGAATTGGAGGGGAATATATAATATTTATACAAAAAATATAATAAAATTTTAGTATAGTATTTATAAAAATTTCATTATATAAATATGTTTATAATTTTTTGGAGGAGGGTGGCTAATAATGATAAAGAAAGGAAGTAGAAAGCCAAGTAATACTTACGTTGGAAATTCAGATCTTCCCTTGAAGTATCCTTTGGAAATGAAAAATATGAGACAATTTGTTGAGGATAGGGGATACCAAATGTGTATAGGGTATATATAATAAGTAAATTTGATATAGTTTCATGAGAATTTATAATTAGGGGTGTGGCTTTGAAAATGGTGGAAGTGAGCTCCTTTTATATGTGAAAAAGAGGGACATTCTTTGGAAAAGAACATTAGGTAAGGGGTAAGAATAGAATTTCATGATAGTTAGGTGGGTTAGGTGAGAAAATTTTGGTGATACATGTAGTTATGAATTTATAACCTAAAAAATGTATTCTATAAGTTATAAGTGACCAATTTATTTTGTAAAATTTGGGACATATTAGATTACCTATTTTAACACTTATTAATATTGATTTAACATTAATCATGGTTATTATTTTATCAATAAAAATATAAGATGACCCATTATATCAAATTTATCTATTATAAATTTTAATTTAGAATCCATTTAATCTAATTCAATTTCTAAATATGAGAAAATTAACTTTTAAATTTAAACATATAATATAATGAAAAAATGTTTTATAAAAAGACACTTTAATCATTAAGAATATTTAATCATATTTAACATTGAATACTAATTAAATTAGTGTCAATTAATTTTTATATATTATTAAAAACAATATTATATTATTAATTTATAATATATTCATTTAATTTAAAAAAACAATATATTTAGAAAAGAACCATGCTTTGATAAATAACTGCTTTATCCCAGTAACTAATATTTACCTTGGTAACTTAATTTTATAGATAAAAATGAAATTTAACCCATTATCTAATTTGGAAATTTTTATTATAAATATTGAAATAATTCTATATGATTCAATTTCTAAAAGAAATAAAAATAAATTTTAATATAATCATGTATAAAAGTAATTTTAAAAAGTTAGCATCTTCTAGGTATAAAACAACTTTTGTTTTATTATAGTTTTTTATATTGTTTCTATAAAGTTGTTAATTCTATAAATGCCCACTAATTTAATAGTTATTATATAAAATTAATTTTTAATAAGTTTATTAAGGAAATTTAATTTTAATTTTAGTTCAGTATTACATGCAAGACAAGCTACTCACATAATATTTAATAATGGAAAAGTATTTACTAAAAATAGTGGATCGTCATATTCTACCCCCTTAAAAATATTTTCATCCTCAAATTTTTATTTTTAAAATGAAAAAAGTGAGTGTAATTTTGTCTCATTACATCATCAGGTTCCCATGTAGCTTCGTTGAACTTATGATTACCCTATAAAACTTTGACCAAAGGAGTGGACTTGTTCCATGACACCTTATCTATTAGTTCTATTAATTACACTAGATATTCCTCATATGATAGATCATGTTCCAATTAGATGGATTCTGAGTTCAGTACATGTGATGAGTTTGGTATGTACTTCCTTAAAAGTGATACATGGAATACATAATTCACTTGGGATAGGTTTGGAGGGAGTGTTAAGTGATAAGTTACTACCTCGATACAATCAAGGATCTCAAAGGGACTGATGTACCTAAGGACCAACTTCCATTTATTCCCAAATCTCATAACCTTCTTCTATAGAGATATTTGAAGGAACACCTTATCACTAACTTGAAAATTTATATCTCATCAATTATTATTTTCATAACTCTTCTATATAATTTTTTTCTCTTTTATATGCTTCAGAATGGTTTGAACCTTATCCATCATTTCTTATAAAAGTTTAGGGATTATCAGCTTCCTCTCTCCAACATCATCCTAGCATGTTGGAGTCCTATATCTTTTCCCATAAAAAGCCTCATATAGTAAAATATGAATTCTAAAATGGAATTTGGTGGTATATTAAAACTTTATCAGGGGAGGTGTTGATCCCAAAATCCTTTAAAATCAATCAAACAAGATATAAAAATATCCTTTAGAGTTTTAATGGACCTTTTATGTTGACCATACATCTAAGGATGATAAGAAGTTTTGAAACTCAGCTCTGTATCCAATTATTTCTAAAGAATTATCCATAATATTGAAGTAAATCCCAAATCCCAATATGATACAATGGAAAATGATACTCCATACAACCTCACCACTTCCCTTATGTATATCTTGGTGAGTTTTCAACTGAGAAATCTTCACTGGTGATAATAAAATTCACTGAATTCATAAGGAGATCAAGTATAACCCAAATAGAAATATGGCCTTTATAAATTTTGGGGAGTCCTTGGATGAAATACATAGTGATGTTTTCCCATTTCTATATTGGTATGGGTATTGGTTTCATCACACCCTTAGGATTTTGTCATTAAACTTTAACTTTCTAGTATACCAAGCATCAAGATATGTATTCTGCAATTTCTATCTTCATGACATCCCACCATAAGTTTTGTTTTAGATCTATATAAATCTTCATACTTCCTAAAGGAATAGAGAAGGATAAGATATGTTAATTATCAAAAATTTCCATATTTAATTATATATTTTATGGGACACACATCTGAGTTCCAAAATTTATTACTCTATCTTATCAAAGTTAAACTCCAAAATATTGTCTATTTTTTTATAGCTCCACATAATCTTTTTGGGATTTTTTGATCTTTACGTGAATGGATAGTTGGGAATGAATTTGGGAAAGATAATATTTCTCACCTTACCATATTAATTCAACATCAATCCTTTTAAAATATGTGATTATAGTGTATTTTTTAATCCTCATCATGGATAGGATAACATGATCATTTCTAATAAAAGCATTAAACACCTTATTTCCCTTCTTAGGGTGGAAATTCATTAAGAAGTTCTAATATTTTATCAATTACAACCATCTCCTTTGGTTCATATTTAACTCCTTCCATGTGAATAAATATTTCATTCTATTTTAATC
Source organism: Viscum album (assembly GCA_963277665.1). Classification (NCBI taxonomy): domain Eukaryota; kingdom Viridiplantae; phylum Streptophyta; class Magnoliopsida; order Santalales; family Viscaceae; genus Viscum; species Viscum album. Next base: position 168,175,772 of record OY728119.1, on the reverse strand, counting down.
AGTATATATATATATATATCACAATTTTCTCTATAGATATAATATCTCTAAATATTTAATGAAAATATCACTGTCATTGGATATAAATCATGTATTGGGTAATTTTTCTCATGAGTATTTAATTAGAATGAGGAATAACCAATTTCCTTAGAATTATGTATTAGTATGCAACCTAAAACATTTTTCAAAGAATAAATGTATATTAAAAACCATTCCACACTACAATGTAACATAAGTATAATAGTAGTGATCGACCTCTTTTTTAGTTACTTGAAACTTTATTCTCATTCATCTAACCAAATAAACTTTACTACCTTCCATGTTAACTTGGTTAGTTGATTTGACAGCCATGATAAATTTCTCATAAACTGTCAATAATAACTTTCTAACCCAAAAAGCCTATAGATCTCGATTATAGTGGTTGGTTTGGGCCATTACTAGACAACTTTAGTCTTTGATAGATATAGTGATATGGACATGATTTTGATTTCATGAAAATAATGATACTTTCTGGAGCCATCATTCAAACTTACTAAAATTGGTATACAATTTCTTCTTTCTCAATTTTTTTTAACAAAATCTATAAATGATATCCATTCTCTTCCTTGATCTTTGAGTTTATAATAATATTTTCTGTAAATAAAACCATAAATTTATCAAGGTAGTCTTTAAAGACTCCATTTATTAGATCCATGAACATGGAAGGACCATTAGTCACTCTAATTGGAATCACTATGAATTAATAATGTCCATATATCATTTGGAAAGTTTTTTTTGGAAATATATTCCTTTTTGATCCTTAACCAATGATATCCATATCGAAGGTAAATCTTTGAGAAGAACTATCCTCTGAGTTGATCAAACAAGCTATAGATATGGGGTAAATGAAATTTATTATTAATTTGTGGTAAATGGTATTTATTATTAATTTTGTTATTATTAAGATCACTATAGTCAATGAAAAGACTCATTGATTCATATTTATTCTTAACAAAGAGGATCATTGATCCCCATGGTGAAGCACTGGGGTGGATAAAACATTTTTCCAAATTCTTTTTAAGTAGTATATTTAATTTCTCTAATTTAATGAGGGATATTATAAATGGACTCTTTAAGATAAGTATGAATCTAAGTATGAGTTCAATCGAAAAGTCTACCAAAAACTCTGGGGTAAGACTAGATAGATCATCTATAAATACATCATTATATTCTTATACAATGTAATTTCATCAATTATGACTTTTTATTTTATCATTTGAGTTATAAATCACACATTTCTAGGTATCAAAACCTATATTATAGAATTTTCATCCATGCTGAGATCATACTTATGTTGATAACTGAGAAAAGTATAATCTAAGATGAAAAATGAGACCTCATTCTCTTAAAAATTGATATTGGATCTATGTAGGGATATCCAATCCATACCCAATATAATGTAAAATTCAACAAAGGGTAGACAAATTAAATCTATTGTAAGTATCTTCCCAGAAATTTTTATTGGATAGAATTTATATATATTAGATGAAATAATCATTCAATAAGGTATTTTCATAGATAGTTCAATATCTAATTCCTGAGGTGATGATTTAATATTCTTAGAAAATTTGCAAGACATAAAAGAATGAAAAGAACTAGAATCAAATATGGAATTCATAGATCTAAAATAGTGGATAAATGCACCTCACATCAATTCATTATCATGATCTACCTCAATGGTAGTAATTGAATATACCATCCCTTATTCCCTAGGTTTAGAAGGTTACTAAGGCAAATTATCTTCATTAGATCTAGTTTTAGGGAACTGATTTTCATAATTTCCAAACTCCTTTCATTTGAAACTTTGAAGAGTGGGTGGATCATTAGAGTGGAAATTCTTTTTATTTTTGGGTATTTTGTATCCTTTAAGAATTTGAGAGCTTAATGGATAATTCTACACCCATTTAAATCATATTTATAACCCTCTTAAGAAATTTACCTAGTGTTTCTTCCCACATTTGTGGAATGAATGGTGTTAAATATTATTTCCTTCCTGATATTTTTCATCCGAGTTACCCTAAAACTCCATATTCTATTTCTTGTCTCTAGAGTAATGAGAGTATCCCGATTCTATATCCCTCTTAAGTGAACATAATAAAATATGTTAATAGATACTGAAGTTTATTATAGTTGGTTTCATTCAAAGAATTTTTTTAATGACATTAACGAATCATTCGATCTTATTCTCAAGATCTATAACAAAGATGGAGGAATACATCACCATCTAGTGAAGTTAACTTTGTAAGTGTGAATTGATTCATAATAATTTTGTTTCAAATCCAAGAATTTACTCTCTTTATATTCATATAGATTTTAAGGAAAATAATTTGTGAAGAACACTTTCTTAAACTCTTCCCATACCATAGAGTCTACTTACGTCTTATTTTTTGTATTCTTAATAAGATTCCACCACTGGTCAACCTCACATTCCAATGGATAAATAGTTAGAATAAACTTCTCATATTTTGCGAACTTGATAATGGAAAATATATTTTCCATCACATTGATCCATTTATAAAAAATAAGTTAATTAGAAGAGCCACTAAAGGAGGGTGGTCATTTCCATATAAAAGACTCAATAACATGATTCTCCCTACTTAGTGCGTTTGGGAACTCAATGTGATTTTAATTATTATTCATAGTTTATGATATTCGGGTAAGTATTTATATGATAATTTTTACTCCATTCCACATTCCATTGATTTTTTCATTATGGAAATTGTTACATTATCACTCAAACCCATTGTTCATTCAATTACTTCTAGTTCCAGCCATATCAAAAGCCAAAATAGATTAACATGAGTGATAAAAATTTAACATAACAGGGGGATTATCAAAATCTATAATATAAATGACATTAAACCTTAAAACCTTTTAGCCTTTTTCATCATCATTTTAGCCTATAATTCCATTAGTTCAACCTATATTAATCCTTGGTTACTTTAAATTGGGTTATATTATTCTTCTTCACCTTATCCCTCAAAGTAACTAGAAAAATGAACCTTTACAGTGGTTTATAAATCTAATATGATCAAACCAAGGATATCCCCTAGGAGTTTTAAACCATTTGTTGCATTAGACCTATTTATCATTCACTAGGTTCCAATTGAGTTAACACCCAATATACCCTTTTAGGGTTATTACACCTAAGTACATTCATTTTAGAGCCTACATCCAGTTATAGTATCTATACAGGGATATATTGCTAAGAAAATTACCTTCTCAAGAATTTACCAATATTTATAGATTTCATCTGATACTTAGACTAATCTATAAGGTTTTTATAAGGTTATATAACCTTAAAACCGAAAGTAACTAAACCAATCTCCAAGAATTACTAAACCTTGCTATAATACTAACTAAGGTGACCCACACTAAACATGTTATTTTTCTATATCATTTCCATTATTATAAGAATTAAATTACATAATAATATAAACATCCTAAGAATCGAGAGGTTTATTGTCTTTGGATACTAGCTATATAAGCTAATTATTTTATAATACTTTTGAACATTCAAAATAATTACCTAATACAAAATATTCTTATAAACATATCATAAGTTAAACTCATCTACATTACTTGGGAAATGGAAAAATAATAAAGGGGTGGCCACAAGCATAGTGTAAGAGAGAAATAAAAATATCAACATGTTACCTAGGGTGAGATCATAATCATATGAGAAAATATAAGCAGGATTGAAAACTCTGATCTATAAACATGGAATCATGAAAACTATCTATATGGAAATATAAGAGAGAAAAATACTCATATATGATCAAATTCATAAAAAAGTGTAAAGATTAATAAAACATGTGACTTAAATAATTCTCTAGAGAGAATAAAAGAATCACATATCAAAGGATTGTGGTACCAAAATAATAATATAAATACAACATTGTGGATTAGGAATCACCACCTATTTCCTATAGAGAATTAGTCATCACAACATATTTCCACGAGTATATTAGGAATAAAAACATGTTTACCATAGAAAATTAGGTATCACAAACTATTTATCATTTTGGATCGAGCATCACTAATCATTTATCTCATGTTATGTTAATTTTTACTCAATGCATTTAAGGTATATATAGGGAGAACCTTTCACTTAAATATTAACTATACACATTCGTTACACAAGAAAACATCAAATCATTGCATCATTAAAACCCAAGAATATGAATTAGTTTCACATTAAATTTCCAAAGGTATCACATAAATAAGCACATAAACCATATCAATTGATACAAAATTTAGTTACCCAAAATAGGAACTTTATAAAATCATTTATAGGGTGATTTATAAAGCATAACATCATGGAAAATAGATCCCTTTTGAGATATAGGAAAATGACATCCAAATCATAAAAGAGAGTAAAAAAATCTTTTCTTTTAAAAGGAAAGTATAAAGATAACATGAATTGAGACATATTTATATTTCAAAATAATATAAGATAAATATGTTAAGTTATTTATGGAAATATTAATTTAAGATTAATCAATACTTAATAGGATAGAAATTATTCAAAACATATTATAATATTTTGAGGTAAAATCATTCATGGAAGGGGATTTGGATTAAGAACTAATTTTCCCTAGGGATATAAATGTGGAAATAATATTTAAAAAGGATATCATTGAATATAGGGAACATTTAAGATCTAAGTTGGAAATAAAATTAAAAACTCAAAGAAAGAGATTTGAGTTACCAAATCCCCTTAACTTTACTATTGATTTCCACAGAATTAATTTAACCTCCTATATAACAATAATAAATATCTTAATATCCTATTTAAGAACATTATTTATATCCATATTCTCCTATAAATTTAATTTATACTTATTCTATACATTTATATTAGTTAGTTATTATCCATTTTCAATTTCAAGTGTGAGTAATTTTGATCTTTTTGAACTAGTTTCGTAATCATGGTATTGTTATTCATTCTTATAAAAAAAGTTCATAATTCAAAAATCATAAAAGGTATTGGAATTTATTTTTTTAGGATAGTTTATAAACTTATAATTTCATTCTATAATATTTTTAATCACATTTATTGTAGATGAAATTGGTGATGAGCATGTTTCAATAGTTTTTAACAAATGAATGATGGAACTTAATTAAAGAGTTAAATGTTTATATTAAAAAATAAGAAAAAAATAATTATTTAATTATTTATATCTAATATTAATTTTCTAATCCCATACTTTATATAAATTATAACATTTTCATGTAGGTGGTTAAACTAACCCAATAAGAGTATGCTACTATCTATGTGTGAGTATGGATATGGAAGATATCCTTTTATTATAATATTGTTATCACAAAATTATAATGACATATTAAGGTGATGAATCAGAATTTTATAGAGTTATAAGAATAAGGTAAATGAAAATAAAGTTTTTACTTATAAATAAACCACTTTTCCTCTTGGTATGTCTATGTTAGGCGGTTAGTTTTATAATGATTTCTTATTGATAATGTCATATATATAATGCCTAATTTATATTTAAAGAATATAAATCATGACATAAATAAAATATCTATTCACTAATACCATTTCTAAAACCATAATTGAAATTTGGTGATGAAAAAAAAACGTGTCTTTCATGGAGGTGGTAGTATGCGTGCACACATGAGCAATAATTTCATTTTTTCGATTGAAATGGAGAAGAATAGATAATGGTTATACTATCAATATAATAAAATTTAGTATATTATTTATACTTATTCCATTATATATATAGTTATAATGGTTTATAAGAGGTTGGATGATAATGATAAATAAATTAAGTAGAAGGGTAAGTAATAATTACTTTAGAAATTCAGGTCTTCTCTTGAAGTATCCTTAGTAAATGAATGAATTGACACACTATGTTGATGTTTTTGGATTCCAAATGTGTAAATAGGATCCAAAAAAATCAAATTGGTAGATTTTAATAATAATTTAAAATTAGGGGTGTGGCTTTGAAAATGATGTAAGTGAGATCATTTTATAGTTAAAAAAGAAGAATAATATTTGGAAAAACCTATTAGGTAAGAGGTAAGAATGAAACTACATGAGTGTTAGAGAGGTTAGGTGGGGAAATTTTGGTGATACATTTAGGTATTAATTTACATCCTAAAAAAATTATTCTATAAGGTTTAAGTGTCAAAATGATTTAGTAAAATTCATGACACATTAGATTACTCATTTTTAACACTTATTAATCTTGATTAAATATTAATCATGGTTATTATTTTATCACTAAAAATATAATATGAACCCACTTGATGAATCCAAATTTTGAATCCATTTAATATAATTCAATTTCTAAATATTATAAAATTAACTTTAAAATTAAAACATATAATGTGTTGATTTTTTTTAAAAAATAGTCATTTTAATCATTTAGTGATCTTATTTAATATTTATTACCAATTAAATTAGTTTTAATTCTTTTTTATATATTATTAAACATCATATTAGATTATTAACTTAAAATTTATCCATTTAATTTAAAAAATTTTATATTTAGAAAAGTATTATTATTTTGAAAATTACAATTTTATCATGGTAACTAATATTTACCATGGTAACTTAATTTTATGCCTAAAAAATAAATTATGACCATTACCAATTTGAAATTTCTGATTAAAAATATTCAAATAATTTTATATGATTCAATTTCTAAAAGTGAGAAAAACTAATTTTAATATAAGCGTGAATAAATAAAATTTTATGAAACCAATATTTTCTAAGTATAAAATGACCTTTGTTTATTATACCTATTTATATAGTCTTTTTAAAGGGGTTACTTATATTAATAAGTGTAAATTTAATTTTTATAATATAATGGTAATGTTAAACAATTTTATTAAGGTAACGTGATTTTCATTTTAGTCCAATGTTGCATACAAGACAAACTATTCCCATGGTATTTAATTAAGGAAAAGTATTTGGTAAAAATCATGGGTCATTAAATTATTGGTCCTTAGATTTTAAGATTATTATTAATGAAAATAATGACTTGTATACTTTTATATATTAATGCAAAATATGATGTCATATGATCATGGTGAGGTATGATACACTGGGTACGTCATGAGTGATATTGAATTAATGAATAATGCACAAAAGGATTTATCCCTTCAGTTCTTTAACTATAGTTGGTATCATGAACCCTTTAATGACAATAAAAATCTCTAATTATGTCCTTTTATATGGGGTTCTATCAGTAAGTTCATTTCTGAAAATTCAAAGAAATCGACATCGAGCATATAGGTTGATGACATCATTATACAACCTGCTTGATTAGAGATATTAAGATAAAGGGATTATATTACCCAATGTACATTTTTATGAGGTTGTATATTGTTGCAACCTTAACTTATTTCTCTATAAGTGTATTGGTGTGTTTCTAGATGCCAACATTTGGATTTATGGGGTTATTCCTCCCACCACTGATAAATGGGATTACAGGGTCATATATTAAGCGTATAAATAACCTCATTTAAATTATATAATAAATTATCATATTGAATAAGTATTATTCCTGGAAATGGTTTAATAATTATTCATATTTATATTGATCACAAATATTTAGTCACCAGTTATTTGAGAGAATAAATGCGAGTTGGATATTTAGTAAATATTTATTCACTATTTTTAATAATATAATATTTATTTTTTTATCAGTGAATAATTCAGTGATATTTATTTATTTAAATAAATAACCATTATTTTAATTTCTATAAATATGGATGAGGGAACATAAGCCATGTTATTGGTCTGGCGATAAAAAATATATTAAATATTATTTGAATAAATTTAAATTTATTTATTCAAGAAATAATATTTATTAATTCATGACTCTAGTGCATTTCAAGTAAATAATAATAATAATAATAATAATAATAATAATAATAATAATAATATAATTTAGGTGTGGGGTTATTTGGGGATTAAGTGAAAGATAATAGGCACATGTTCAATTATGATTATCCAACCTTAGTTCTATTTAAACCTGATTATATTATTCTCAACCCTAATTATTATTGTGAATGGTGAATGTCTAGAGAGAATTCTCCCAATACCTAGAGATATATTATCCTAGAACACTATCAATATTGAAGAACAATTATCCTCATCTACCCTCTATACTCTATAGAGATCAAGAAGAATCCTACCAACTATAAAGATATTCTTTTTGAGATCATTAATAGATATGGAAATCATCATAATATTTCATGCTAGCACATGAGGATTTCTACAATGACATTTATAGGTTCATGGTGCATGAGTGGATCACTACTAGAGGTATTATACCCTTGAATCCTATCACTATAATGATGTTACAATAAGAAGTGGTATACCTAATCTTCAATGAAGAAAAATTTCCAATGTGTGGTAATTATTATTTTATATAAATCAATTATAAATTATATGTAATGACCAATATTATGGATTCTATGTTTTATATTCATTTAGTTATGAGTAGAAATCTTAAGAAGTTGATGAAATTCCATTTTTGGGCATCAGATTGACTTATTTCTATACACCTCAAAACTATCAAGTGGTATTATAATGGTCTCATAACAATTTATAATTATGTGTTGACTGTTGATTGATTTTCATATTTACCATTAGTTTTTCATTTATGTAATTCATTCTTTAAAATAAAAATGTAAATATCTTCTATTCTTCTTCTTCATTCTCTCTCACATAATCTAAAATGGGTTAATAGTATATTAATAACATCTTAAGAACTGATCTAGAGGTATTGATAATTTTAAATAGATAACACAGGGTTACACAATGTGAAACACATTGGTACACAGTGTGTACCCATGTACATTGCACTTGGACAAACAGTGAGAAATATTGGTCATCATATAGTAAATAAACATAAAATATATTAATATATACCACGTGTTGACCAAGATAACCCGACACATAGTTTTCTAGACTCCATGCTGTGTAAATTTCTTACATGTCGTGTAGTCCACGTGCTTTCATAGTGAAAATCACGTAGACAAAGGAACACTGTGCATTTATTACACAACATGTGTGACTAACATCCTTGCAAATTAGAGACCAAATGATGTGTAACTCCCATACTGATCATGCACCTCATAAATATCCATGACTGATATACACACCCATTCCCTAGGTGTGTGTAACAAAAAAAATGAAGAAGCATTATACATGGCATGTAGCTAGCCTATACACATCGTGTACCCTAACTGTTTATAAAGAAAGAAAGATTCATTAATTATTCCATTTAAACCTCATTAAAAGGTGTCTATGTTTCATTTATTCATAGTAAATGACACATGATAGGTTATATATATATATATATTAAATACTTAATTAATTTCTATGTAATATCTAGAACTACATGCTATGTATAGTTCTAATACACTAACTACTCCATGTGCATTGAAATCATTACATGCTACCTAAATTAATAAATATTCACATGTCATTTATTGATAGTATACTTTATGTAATTATGTGACATAACATGTATGATATATTCTATATGATTAGATAGTATACATATAAAATACTGGTCGGGTAGTTCAGATGGGTACTCTCTATGTTGTCTCCAAGTACATACTTTGTAATTAGTTAATTTTGAATAATTTTTTTATTTTTTTAAAATTACATCAGATTTGAATATCAAGGATATTTTGGATAAAAATGAAGATAAATGAATTGATTTATTAATAAATATAATTAATTAATTTGAGTGTATTTTATTATAATTAAGAATAATTTAAATTAATTCCAGTTTATTAAATTTATGGTTATTTAATGTGTGTGGATGATCATGATATTAGACCTACCTATGTATGTGGTTGATTTATTTTAATTTATTATTTTTAAATTAAAATGATGGCCTATATGTTATCCCCTCCTTATTATCTAAGGGCCTAAGTGACCAAATTTTATTTTATGAAAACCCTATAAACAATCCTTTAGAACCCCACACCTTCATGTGAGTAAAATAATATGTAAATGATGGAGATCCCAAGAAATAGAAGGTAGTGTCAACTTAGAGTTGAGGATAAACCAACCTAGGATATACATAGTGCATAGGTGGAATGCTGCAACTTGAACCGATGTATGGTTCAAAGCGTTTTTCCCCTAGCGGAAAGGGTTAGTTTATCATATTCTAGATAAAAAAACCATTATAAAGGCTTAGGATCATACCAATTTATCATTTTATTTCTTTCTATTGCATGGTTAATTATTTATTGATACTTTATTGTGATCACATAATAAACGAACTGACAAGCATTCATGGTGGAATTAAAATAAAATTGTATTATGAGTAAATTTTATCTAGATATGGTTAATAACTTAAGTAAAATCCAATTAATGTTGATAAGTATGCAATAAGAAAAATGTTCAATTTACACATAAAAGATAAAATCCCTCAAATCAAAATTTTAAGTCATTAAAGTCTTCAACTACTTGGGTTGAAATCAAAACACATTTCAAAGTGTTTTTCCAACATCTTTTAGGATGATTTCAGTTATTGGGGAATTTCTAACTTGAGTTTTGGGTCGACTTAACCTAGTTTATTAGATTCCACTCAACAGATCAAGGAGATATGAGTTAATGTATTTTCCATGTTACACTTACCTAAATACCTTCAAATAGCTTATCAGGCCTCTTTTTGGGTTATTAGAAGAGATATATAGATCTTTTACACTATAATATCTATACTAAAAGATATTCTGAAACCAATGGTGAGGGATATTGGGTTTAAATAAAATATTGCGAGATTAATACATTAAATTTATTATCTAATTTTGTAATCCATATAAAGTACTAAAAATATTTTCTTATTTATTGTATAAATATAAATTCATATGAATCCAACTATATCAATGTAATCTATATTATACAAGGATAAAATTATTACTAGATAAAATTTATAGGAATGGTATAGGTGCTTTCAGGTTATACTATTCCATGAGTGGAAATTATACATTATATAAACCACTATTCCTAAAGTTCTTTGTAAAGAAGTTAGTGAGGAATAACTGTCTCTCTACATGAAACATTTGTATGATTCAAAATATTTCCAATGTTTCATTCTTTCATCCATGTCCAATGATCTTATAAATTAACATAAGTACATGAATGCATATAGTATCATGTTTCACCTATATGATCTTTATCAAGAGAAGAAAAAAGAAGACAAATTTGAGATCTCCAATGCACTTTTTATGTGTAATATTGGAGATAAAAATCCAAATAGGACTCATATATTCCATCTGATTAGATATATATGGCATTTTGACATCTTGGTATTTAATACCCCTGATGAGTTTTTTACAAATCTCATCTTATCCTTATTACCTAAGAGATTATCTAGTTTCATTTTTAATTATAATATTATTAATAGTGATAATTATTTATCGATACTCCTTACCTTGATTCTCCAAGTTGATATAAACATGAGGTGGAAAAAATCTATGTTCCTTATAGTGAATAAAAGTAAGAACAAGGAAATGGGCTCCAATACTCACTCCAAATCTAAGGATCCTGATCACTATCCTTCCATGAAAAGTAAGATATTAAGATAGGAAAAGTAAAAAAAGATGTAGTATGTTCTGTATGTGGTACGATAGGCCACTGGAATAAGAACTAAACCTAGTTAAATAAGGAAGGGGATGCTTTATGTTTCTTCATTATAGAGTGAGATATTTCCATATCCACTAATTGGGTAGTAGATACAACTTGTGGCACTCACATATGGATTCCAATGTAGAAACCAAGTAGATTATGGAATATTTCCATAGGAGGGGTGGATATTAGAGTAGTAAATAAAACATGGATTTATGCCTTGAATATATAATATTACCTCATTCTATCACCAATGAGGGTGATATTGGTTTTAAAATATTGTTACCATGTACCCTATATTACTAAAAACACAATTTTTGTATCCTCCCTAGATACATATGGTTTTATTTTTAAATTTGGAAATAAAGGTTGTTTATTTTATAAAGAAAGTATATGTTATGGTATGGAATATTTAAATAATGGTCATTAGATATTAGATTATGAAAACTAAGTATTAGAAATTGATAATAAATTAGGTTCACACGACTCATTACAGAACTAGTCGTGACATCACCTACTTGGTCATGTAAATAAGAAATTGATGAAAAATATCTATCAAGATTTTTATTTATATTATTTTAAACTAAAACCACTTGATAGATTCCTTGATTTTTTATAAAGAAATATAACCAAACCACCTTTTGGTGGTAAGGGTAAAAAGGCCACAAATATTTTAGAATTTTTACATAATGATGTGTGTATACCTTTTTTAGTAGAAGTGAGAGGTGGGAATTCTTACTTCATTAATTTTATTGATGACATTATTAGAAATTAATGTGTATAATTAATGAGGTATAAGTCCAAATAATTTTAAAAAATAAAATAATTAAAGAATGAAGTATAGAATTAACTTATTATTAAGATAAAAAATATTTAATCTTATTGGGTTGGTGAGTATATTAACTAAGATTTAATCGATTATTTATTAAAGTTTGAGATTATATATTAACTCACTCATATTTATACACCATAGTGAAATAGTGTTAGTGAAATGATATATAATGAACTAACCCAAGTTAACACAACTCATCACCCAATCCGGACCACCATATGTCTCAAAGCACATTCTTGATCAACATATGCTAGAAACAAGCATCATACATAACCAACCATCGATTGGTAATGGAGACAACCGGCATGAAACATCCATAAAACGGGATGGACAAACCAATATCATTAGAGTCAATAACACAAGGAAAGTAGATACCATAAACAATGACATACATCATAAAAAAACACGCCACAACTAGACATAGACATACATGGTATCTCAAAACAAACGCCAAAACTCAAAATAAAGGGGATAATGCCAAACAAGACCCAAGAAAAACTCAGTGGGAACAAAAGAACAAAGAATGACTCTACATGAGTCTATACATATGAGAAAAATACTCCTCCAAACAACATTAGAATTCAATAATTAATAAGATCCATCTTGGAACATAGTTCCCTTGCCTTTACTTATGTCCTACAAAACAACGTTTGAAAACACCTAAAGGACCAAGTAGGGTGTGAGGCATGAAGACGAGTAGAATACCACCATGAATATATTTAACTCATTTACCCATGAAAACTAATAAACTATTTTGATTTTTTTTTCAAAACTAAAAAACTTTTAAAACATAACATTTTTAAATAAACCTTTACAATCTCTTTGGTTTTTCCATTAAAAAAAGGTTTTCTAAAACAATTTACAACATGGGTCATATAGATAAACATGTCTAAAAGGACCAAAATGATAAATATCATAACCTAATCATAATTAATGGTGAGAATAACATCAAAAACATTTAATAATAATAATGGAATATAGGAATAATATATCTTATCACTTCAAAATGGAATTAATCAACGTATAAAGCACATAAACCAATCCAACAAAAGTAATGTTCACTTAGGGGATATAAATATTAGGTCTATCATGAGTGAGTAAAAAATTATGCCATCTAGATAAGAAAATATAATCTCTCAAGGTTTTCCTCGAGACCAACATAGAAGATATCGTTGTATTCCTACCAAAAGGCTCTCACAGTCCCTTATAAAAAAATTGGAGGCTTATATGGTCCTCCTATAGATGGATCACACAACCACTCATAAAATCCAATATAGAAGGTCACACATCTAAAGGATCATACAGTTCCTCAAACAAATACCATGCTCATACCCCAGCTAACCCATGTGATACTCCATATCAACACACCCACAAACAAGTTCCCATATCACTGAATCTATATTTAAACCCATTTAATTCAAAACATTCCCAATTTTATCAAAAATACTTTTTCATGGTAAAAAAATTTCTAAAACAATTTTAGATATCCATTTAAAATTAAAAAACCTCTTTGATCTATTTTATCAAACACTTGGTGGGCATACAAGCCACACCCATTTGGAAAACTCCACATTAAACCCCAAATTTCCAAACCAATCCATGAAACAAATAAAACATAGAATATGAACTAATAAAAAATAGTTTTAATGGAAATTTAATAAAATAAAAAAGGTCTTTCTAAATTTAAAGGTATTACATAGAAAATTCCATTAAATAGAGACACTTACCTCAAATTCAGCTCCAAACTTTTCACCCTTGATGATGATCATTCAAAAGAGGTATAATAAGGCATAAAACACCTAATACAAAGTAAATAAAACCAAAAACACCATTAAAACCCCTATATTCATCCAAAACCACCCATAGGGTTCCACACTTAAAAAAAAATGAAAGAACAAGTATTGAGAAGGGTAAAATAAGAAGAAATCATGAAGAAATTGACATAACTCAATAAAAAAAACCAAGATTTCCTATAGAAAACCACTAACTAGGTGGGGGGAGAGATCGAAGGTCAAAAGGGAGAGGATGAATTCATCAAGGAAGGAAATAGTTCCCCTAAACTTAAATAAATTAATATTTGAAAAATGGGTAAAAATAAACTTTTTAATGAGCTAGGCAGGGTTGCACGGTTTGGATGCACAGTTAGGAAAACCATGTGCCAATTATACAGGTGCCACTATCCACCCAAAATAGTCTAAATTTTTTCTCCTAGGATGTTTTATGGTTTGAAAAATATTCTCAAACCATGAAAAAATGCACTATCAAAAATACATCCCCACTCGCATGGTTTCCTCATGGTTAGGAAAACCATGCTCCCTAGTTCACCTTCCCAAAAAATCTCAAGTTTGACCCTAGGAACCCATAAACTAAAAAAACACATGAATATATAAAGAAAACTCAAAATTAGCTGTACCAGTGACTCAGAGGGTGTCAAAAACTCCACACTGTGCCACTTTATGCCCTTAGAAAGTCCTCAAGATTCCTTAGAAGAAAATAAGTGAGGCTACTGCCCCCTAAACCAACCTTCCCAATAATATGTCTCATGAATATCACCTCCATGTTTCTAGATAATGTGGACCAATGGGATCACCTTCACATGAAGCACCTTGTTCTGGATATCCATGATATGAATAGTTTTCTCTAAAATGGAAACATCATGATCTAACTCTAATTATTTCAACTCTAGTATGCGAGATAGGTTTGGACAGTATCTCTTTATTTGGGAGACATTGAAGACATCATGGATTAAGGTAAACTATGGTGTAAGCTCAAAATATTAAGATACCTTCCCCAGATGTTCCACAATACAAAATAGACCAACATAACATAGTGACACTTTCCCATGATTTCCCAAATGACAATGTCCCAACCAAACTGATACCCAAAAAAACACATAATCCCTAACCAAAAACTCTAATGGATGACGATAAATATCATCATTTGAATTTTATAAACTCCAATATATCACTAACAATTTATGAATTAGCCACACTATCTCAATCATTTCCTAGATGAGGCTATGTCCAACCAAGGAACACTCACCTACCTTAGCCAATCACAAAGGGGATCGACATGAATGCCCATAAAATGCCTCAAATGAGGCCATAATAATCAATGATTAATAATTTTTTTGTAAGAAAACTTTGAAAAAATAAGATGCCTCTCCCACAAACCTAAAAAAACAAGAACACACCCCTATAACCTATCCTTGAGAGTCTATATGGTCTACTCAGACTGAATATTCATCTGCAGGTGATACATGGTGTTCAATTTCAGCTAGGTTCCCAAATAATCTTATAGTCCCTTCCAAAAACAAAACATAAAATTGGAATCTATATATAACACTATAACTGAGGGTACTCCATGAACATGAAAAAATAATTGGACATATAGGTGTATGAGGTCGTATACCATCATTGACTCTTTTATAGGAAGAAAGTGGGATGATTTCATAAAATGGTTGAAAATCAACCATAAAAGATATTTCCCACTCGAAGTATGAGGTATTACGATCAAGAAATCCATAAATATCTTGTACCACTTCTACACTGGCATGTGAAGTGGTTGAAATATCCCAAATAGTCCCTGATGCTTAGTGTTGATCCTTTGGCAGGCCAAGCAATTAGAAAAAAAGTCCTACACTTCACATATCATCCTAGGCCACCAATATCAACCTATCAAGGTATAAAACATCTTGGTCACCCTGGAGTGAATGAACCAACTATAATGATGTGCCTCCTATAACATCTCCTACCCAATGATCAAAGGAACAAAAAACTTCTTTTAGAAGAGAAGAGAGCCATCAGGACACTGAGACCAATCACGCGATGTCTCCCCACTATTTGAGGCACTGCTAATCTGTTGGAACTCATGGTCATATACATGCTTAATCCTCACCCAATTAATGATAGAGGATGTAATCTACACACTATAAAAGAATAAATAGCCTATATTGTAACACCCCAAGATTTCATAGTGTGTTATTTCTTCAAAATAATTCAATAGCTTGCACTACACGCAACACCAAGTTCAAGCGCACTATGACTTACCAAACAAGCCGTTCAAAAGAGGTTATGAATAGTATTAAATAAATTTTGAACCTTATATAATACTTATAATTTTAGAATCCATATTATTAGTTTCTTAGACATAATGTAAGAACAAATTCCTTTTTTTCAGATAAAAGAAGTATTTTTCAAAAATGCACTTTTACCAACTTTAATAGTGAACCCTTTTTAAATAAAATATTTTAAACTTTTATATATTCAATTTGACTAAAAAAATTTACAATGTAACACCCCAAGATTCCACGGTACACTTCTCTTTGAATAATACAGTAGCGTGTGTTGTACGCAACTTCGAGTTCTAACACACACCACAACCAATCAAACTAGCCGTTATGAATAGTAATACCTACTTTTTGAAATTACATATATTTTATATTTCAAAATGGACTTCATTTTTGGATTCATAATATCTAATTTAGCCTAGGGTGAAATTTTGGAACTTTTCAGATAACACTTATATTTTGATGAATAGTGAAAATTACTAAATTTTAATTAAAAACAACTTTTATTAATCGAAATAATTTATATTGATAAATTATGAATTTGAGTGGTTTTAAAGTATATTTATAATATATTTTTACCATTTAATATAATTTCGGTCATTGTACATAATTTTACAATTAAACCGAACATAAACAAGTGTCAATCTTTTGATAGTTATTATCTCTTAAAAACACGCTTTTTGTTTTAACAACGGGAATTAATTTTAAATTAATTTCTTCCACTTATGTGTTTTGAATTTGGAAAAATGGATTCCATATTTGGAATCAGGATGTTAATATTGTATAAATTGGTAACTTTTATTTTTATGCATTTTGAATAATTACTTCGGTAAATATTTTATTTACCATGGTTAAGGGTAAATCCGGCAAATAAGGGTTAAAAAATAATATTATAATAATACTAAATTACCCTAAAACGTGTCCTAAACTTATTGGTGGATAAATTTCCGACCATGGGTATTTTTGGGTCAATTTTGGGACCCCATGGAGCCACTTGTAGGTGATAGGGACACTTTATTTTAATTAAGTTAAAATGAATACAAAAATGACATAAGCATACATCTTTTAGAAAAACAATTTTTACAAAGGGTTATATATGTTGGATTTTCGACTATAAATATTCATTAGAAATATATAAAGATTTACTACATAATTATATTTTATTTATAATTTTTATACATTAAATAAGTTAATTTATTTATGACACAATGATGATGCAGTAATTACCATAATAGTGAAACATTAAAATAATTGATATTATAAATACCCAAATAAATATAATTGGAGACTTTTATTGAATTAAACTAATTTTATAGGTTAATATGACATATTATTATTGGTTTAATTTTCTTTTTTTGAAGTAATAATTCTGTTATGAGTTTCACAAAAATCAATTATTGAATAGTGTCAAAATTGACATAAAAGAGTTTTTAAAAAAAATATTATATTATTAATTGATATTAAATTCCTAAAAATCTAAGGTTTGGCCAAGAGACTTATATAATGATAGGTGTATCATTAATGGACTACTTGGGGGTCTCTTGGATGTATATAGTAAGTTTATTAACCATATAATATAAAAATACAAAGAGACATTGTAAAAGTGAAACTAATTAACTTAGAGTTAATACTTAAAGATACGGTTAATATAGTAACCCAAACCTGTATAAATTATATTGGTTTAGTGGTTTTAGACCCATAAACACATTAAACTTTAAATAATTAACTTTGGACCCATTAGAAACCGAATATGAATTTATTATAAATTAATATTTCTAGCTTTTCCAAAGGTGCCCCTCACCCCTCTTATAAAAGGGCACTCCCCCTTCTCATTACTTCACACCATAAAAGCCTTTTGGTTAGTACAAACCCTGCCCAAATACTCTATAAAATTCACTCACTACAATATATAGGCATTATTTTGATCATAAATCCAACCTAAGGAGCACTTTTGATCAAATCAAAAGGAAGAACCCGAAGAAGAGGTAATGATTTCACCACCTTTTTTCAAGTTCCTTTCTTCTTCCACTTCTTATTTCTTTGTTATTTCTATTATAAAATAATGAATCCAGTATCTAATATATAATGTAATATTATTATAAATATGGTACAACCATATTCAGTATTCTATCCACCCTTTGAATAACATGTCACCATACGTGCGTACGTACGACTTACCGTCTCCACGTCGTGGTGTAATTGTTATTCAATAAATTATTATTTGGATGGGTATAATAATGATGTGTAATTCATGTAAATAATAAATATAACATGATAATTATTCTGTATATATGATATACCATCCAATTATATATTATTTTAATATTAAAATAATGATATTGTCGCTCGTGCGTACGTACGGACTACCGTCTCCACGAACGCGATGAGATTCATTCTCCATCGTATCCATTCAAGTATAATTCTCATTTGATGATTAATAATAGTATATAAGGACTTGATATCATTCTGGATATGATTAAGATACAACCTATCCATTACAAACATGGCTTACGTAACAAAACATATAAAATAAAACAAGTAAGTTAACACCCGAAACAACGATAATACTAAGATATTATTAACAAATCAATGTTAAAAGATCATATATGATATCATATTAATGTATATGATTCTTGTATAATTTAATAACAATTATTTCACCATTATACAGGAGGTTAAACTACCCCAACCAAAGAAAAGTACAAGGTAAGGGTTTATTTCACAATCTCTTCATTATCTGAGGTTGTTTATATGTAATTATCTACTGGGATCTCTTTATCATACACATCCATGTTCATTAAAAATGTATTTAAAAACATTTTTAATATTTACTAGAAAATGGGTTAAAGTCATTTATACCCTTATGTGTTTTTAAAGGAATCTTTCCATCGTTTTCCAAACAAGGCACTTTTAACCTTTTCGACAAATTTAAGGTAAGAATGTCTTTTTTTAACTTATACGGTGGGTGTGGCTATTTACCGCCGTTATAAAATAGTCAAAGCTTCCCTTACAGTCTTATAAGAATATCTTAAAAGTAAATGTTTTATTTTATAATTATGTGACTTTTAAATGATTTCAAAATGAATATTTTAAGAATTTGTGAAAGGTACTCTTTATCAAGATCATAATTTTAAATGTTTTAAAGATTTATCTTTATAAATATTTTTAATTAATGTCCATGTTTTCAAAATGATTTTAAGGATTTATTTATATGGACATGAAAGTTTTGAAATGATATTTCTTTTCAAAAGTTTCAAAGTTTTATGGGACACTTTGATTCAAAAATCTCTTTTAAATTAATTCCTTTATAAATGTGTGACTTTTCAATAATTTAGAGAAAAGAGATATTTCTCTCAAATTGTTTTGATTTCATCTATGTCAATATCATTTGATGGATTTTAAGCTTATTTGAAGTTGATTTATTATGATACAAAACTTTTGTATTGTATTGAAGGTTTTGTGATATGTTTTACTATGGATGTGTTATTTTTATACCATTCATAGTTTATGGAGAAATTATTGACATTTCATATGCTAGTTTTAATACGAATATTTATGTTATGTTTAAACCTTTTCATATGGGAATGCATTGGACTTAGTAAGTGACGGGTGGAGCCCGCTATAGCTCCTCGATGGATCGGTAGGTCTTATGAGACAAACTAGTGTCTTGGCACAAGGCCTTGACAAAATCTTATTTGTAGTCTTGGCACGAGGCATTGGCTATGTGGTTACGATAGTCTGGCATTATGCATTCCATAATTATGAAAGTGGTTAATGATATTTAATGTGATTATTCGATTAGTAAAATATCCATGTGAATAAGTAAATGGAATTATTTCATTTTACTTTTTCCATACTATGTTGAAGTTCAAGTTTAAAATGATTTTGTTTTAGTTATACATTGCCTTAAATTTTTATTCTTATTTATGAAAGTTTTCGCTATATTTTTATCCTTACTGGGCATTTGAGCTCACCCCTTTTCTATGTTTTATTTTTCCTAAGATGTGAAGAATTAATTTATGAATGACCTGCAGGGATAGTATGTGGGGATATGAGTGTGGAATATGGAGACAATATATTGTTGTAGCTTTTCACTTATTGATGTAATGTAAAACTTTATGAATATATCTAGTGTTTCCAAGGATACTAAACCAATCGGTCTTTCGAGATTTGATCTTTCTCGTGATCATGCCAATGTTATGTAATAATGCAGTGACTCTGGGTAACTGGGGTTGGGGCGTTACATATATCCTCTTGCATGTCTATCTTTAGATCAGAAAACAAACTAATCAAATCCCACTCATCCACTGATTCCTGAAAAAACTACACTAGAAGATTCCTACTCAAAGTGTCGATGACCATATTTCCCTTCCTGAGCGTATAAGCAATATCAAAATATTAAGTATGATGGTGATCTAACCAACTTCTCTATCTAAGATTCAGGTATGTATGGGTGAAAATATACTACAATCTCTTATGATATGAATACAATGTGAAATGATCCCCAAAGAGATATTGTTTCTATGTCTTCTATTCATGCATAAAAGATACCAGTTCTATGTTGTAGGTGGGAAAATTTCACTCACAGAGAAATAGCTACATCGATCCATAAACCACCATGTGGTCATCATATATTACCGCACATCCCAAAAATTCACCATAATCATCACGATATATAGTGTAATCTATCCCAATTTTGGGAAGAATCAATACAAGTTTAGATGTTAGAAAATCCTATAATTTCTCAAAAGAAGTTTGGTACTTGTCACCCCACTCAAACTTCAAACCTTTTCTAGTCAAATCCACCATGGGAGAAGCTATCCTGGAGAATTCCCAGACTTAGAATATATAATACCCAACCAATCATAAAAAAATATAGAACTAGAACACATTTTTAGAATACTCCTAAGACATGACTATTGTAAATCCATTTGGATCCACTAAAACTCCTACCACATAAATCATGTGGCCAAAAAAAATCACTTCCTAAATCCAAAATTGGAACATAGATAACTTTTCATATTGACTATTATCTATCAAAAAACCAAAAAACACATCCATATGGTTTACCTGATCCTCATCCATCTTGTAATTCACCAAGATTTCATTCACAAACAAAACCATGAAGGAGTCCAAAAAGTGATTGAAGATCCAGTTCAATAACTCCATAAATAATTTTGGAGCATTAGTCATCCCAAATATCATAATCAAATAATCATTATTTATATATCAGATTAAAAAGGGGTTCTTTGGAATATCCAATTTTTGAACCCTCAACTAATGGTACCCTGATCTCATATTGATCTTTGAAAACCAATGGGATCCTCTGAGCTGATCATATGGATCATCAATTCTGGGCAATGAGTATTTATTATTTACCATCACTTGGTTTAGGTTTTGGTAGTCTTTGAGAAGTATAAGTCTACCATATGACTTCTTTGAAAATAGAACTAGAAAAGACCATGATGACATTTTGGGGAAGATAAAACCCTTTCCCTTAATATCCTCTTACTGAACTTTCATCTCTTTCAGCTCATCCAAATCCATCCAATAAGATTGAAGGGAAATCATGCTCATCCCATGAAGTAGATTGATGGTAAAATTAACCTACCATTGAGTTCTAAGTCCCAATAAATCCTATGGAAACACATTTGGGTACCTTTTCATGACCATTGAAAATTCACCCACTGAACCCTAACCAATAGCCTTATGAAACAACATATACAACTTGCACAATATCAACCCCATATTCGAAAAAACTAGTCCTTCCCTCCTTGAGTGTGGATCCCAATCACCCCGAAATATGTGAGTTCTCCCATTAGAATCATATAACTACACCCTATTTAGATAATAATCAACCAATTACTTGAACATAATCAATCTATCCATGCTGATAATAAGGTCAAAAACATAAAGGTCCAAAATAAGGAAGTCCCAAACAAATTCTATGATAGCTACCACAACATGAAACTCAAGGAACTTGAAAAATTTCCCCTTATTTATATATAATTAGGTTAGATGATCCATAAAATAAGTCATCAACTCATCCCACATACCCAAAGAACCAATCATATTAAGTGAAATAAATCAATGGTATGTGATAGTGTCAAATAAAACCAATTCCATGGAAGATGCAATAAACACTATACCTCTAATATATGATTACTTATGATTTGAGTCCTTTGGTATGAACCCCACTGTATGGAGACACCCTGGATCATAATTTCCCTATGCCTTATTACCTTGGTGAGAATCTCCATTACCACGAGGGCGAGATCCTCCAACCTTGGAAGCCTATGACTGCACTTGAAACCCATTTGAGAAAATGTATCCTACACTACTCTCCCATGAAGCCAGCTGATAGAAGAATTGAATATGAACTAGATGTACACATTGGTTGAACAGCCTTAGAGTCTCTGATAAACTGAGACTGGTGTATCCATCCTTCCCACACTAATAAAAAAAACTGGTCCATGTCCTATAGAAACCATACGAGCTGATCTTGAAGACTTCTGGACACTCTTACCACTGCCTCTCTAAGGCTCATCCTACTTCAGATTATGTCCCAATGAATAACTATGAATTCCACCCACTAAAGGAACATCACAAAGACTTATCTTACTAGTCAAATCTACCTCTTCCATAACTACCTTGTTAACCACATTTTAATAGGTCATAATACATGGATGAATGAGTATAGATCTGATCTCTATCCTCAAGACCATCTCAAAACACCAAGACTTAAGGTAGTCATTCATGAGGAAATCCAGTGAGACATGATCCAACTTGGTAAATATGGCAGCATACTCCATCATCTAATGATCAACTTACTCCATCTTCAAGAACTCATGGGCCTCCACTGCTCTCAAGTTCTCTAGGTAGAACTGCTGATTTAATGTCACTTTAAAAGTGGTCCACATGAGACCTCGTGATTTTCTGAGAGCACCATCGATTCCCACCACTTTCTACCCAATCCTTCTAGAACATACATGAAGAATCCCACTTTATAGGTCTAATGGGTCTTTAAGAACTCAAAGATCTGCTCGATATGATCCAACCACTCCTTAGGATCGGTGGGTCCCTTGTTTCCAGCAAACAATGGTATATTATTTCTATAAAATTATTGAGAATGATCCATGGTATGTGTTTTCTCATGACCACCCACTTGACCTAAGGTTTGAATCATATGAATCATAGACTCCATAAAATATGGACCAACGAGAGGGTTTTCCTATGGGTTACTCTCCTTTAAACCCTTTTTATGCCTGGATAGTGTCATTCTAGGAGGAATTGTTTACAAGACAGAAATTACAATCTTCTTTAATCACAATCCAACATAAAAACAAAAAAAAGTAACAAAAGATAACCCCCAAAATGGGAATCATAAAAAAATTCAAGGAAGATGGTGTGAAAAAATCATCAAAACAACCCATAACTGGGTTCAAAACATAAATACAATTCCCAGACCACCCATCAAAACTAAATGTTTGACATGAAGAAGAGATTCCAGGAAATCCTTTACCCCTACCTATCAAGTCCCTATGGTCCTAGATACAATATACCATTGACTCATAAATAATAAAACCCTATGATTAATTTTTTTAATGAACCAACCCTGGTCGACCCAACTTGTCACCCAAGATGGCCTGTCACACAGACTGAAGCACATTCTCAACCACCATGGGCTGGCGATAAGCACATAGAATGACTAACTATTGCTTGGGAATGATTTCAACATAGGTAACCTACATTATCCATCCATAAAATGGGATGTACAAAAAAATATAATTAGAGTCAACACCATAAGGAAAGAAGATACCATATAAAATTACATACATCATATAAAAACAAGCCATAATTGGACATATACATAAATGGTATCTCAAAAATAAACCCCAAAACTCAAAAGAACGGGTATAATGCCAAAAAATTCCCAAGAACAACCCAAAGGGTAAACAATACCAAAAAATACTCAACATGAGTCCATCCATAAGAGATCAAATATCCTCCACACCACACCAGATGATGGTAATCAAGAAGAACTACCCTGAAACATGGTTCCCTTTCATTTAGTTATGTCATGGAAAATAAAGTCTGTAAATCCTTAAAGTCCCAAGAAGGGTGTGAGGAAACAATCCCAATAGGATAAAACCATGAATTAATTCAAGGATTTTACTCATGAAAACCAATAAACTAGTTTGAAAACATTTTCAAAACTAAACCACTTTTAAAACATACCATTTTCAAATAAACATTTTAAATCCATTTGGGGTTTCCATTCCAAACAAAACCAATTTTTAAAAATAATTTCCAACATTGATAATATATATAAACATATCCATAGGTCTCAACATGCTCAATATCACAACCAAATCATAATAAATGGTGATCATAATATCAACAACCTATAAACATAACAATGGAAGATGGGAATAATGTATCCCATCACATAAAAATGGCACTAATCAATGCATGATGCACAAAAAAATATAACATGAGTAATTTTTAACTAGGGGATCTAACCATAAGTCAAATAATGAGTGAGTAAATGATTATTATATCTTGTTAAGAAAATGAGATCTCTCATGGTCTTCCTTGGGCCCAACATGGAAGATCTCACGATCTTCTTACCCAAAATCTCTCACAGTCACTTGGAAACCAAATTGGAGGCTTGCATGATCCTCCCTCCTATGGATCACATGGAAATTTATATAAACCAATATGGAACTCACATAGTATTCCCTTTTAAATATCACATGTTCCCTTGAATAAACCCCTCACTCACAACCCGGTTAACCCATGTGCTACTCTATGCCAATACATCCACAAACAAGTTCCCATATCAATAAAGTTATATCACAACCAAATTTATAAAAAAACATGACCAATTTTATCAAAATACATGTTAAAAGGTATAACCATTTCTAAAAAAACTTTATAAATCCATTTAAAAATACAAAACCTCTGGCCTATTTTATCAAACATTTGGTGGGCATACAAGTCACACCAATTTAGAAAAATCCACTTTACACACAAAATTTCCAAACTAATCCATGAAACACATCAAACATGGAATAAAAACCAGTAGTAAATCATTTAAATTGAAATTTAATAAAAAAAACAAAATTTGATTATAAATTTAAAGATAATCCATGGAAAATGACCTTAAATACTGACACCTACATCATATTTAGTCCAAATCTCATCACCCTTGATGATGAACACTCAGAAGAGGTAGAACAAGGCCTCACACACCTAATACATAAGAAATAAATCTAAAACCCACATTAAAAACCCTAAATTCAACCAACACTACCCCTAGGGTTCCACACTTCCACGAAAATGGAATAACAAGGCTTGAGAAGGGTAAATAAGAAGAAATCCTAAATAAATCAACTTACCTCAATCTAAACCACCAATATTTCCAAGATAAAACCACCACCAAGTATGGGGGATAAATCTATGAATAAAAATAATAGGAGGAACGATTTATTCATGGTTAGACAAGATGTACGATAACCGTGCACCCACCTTCCCCAAAACTCCTGATTTCAACCCCCGAAACTTGGGAACTCCAAGAATACATGAAAAGAAAAAATATATAAAAAATTTACATATTGGTGACCTAACATGTGTCACATGATAACCCATAAATTTCTTTATATAGTGAGGTTGATGATTAGTCAAGATGATCTTCTATTATCCTTTTAAAGATATGCATTAAAGACTACATCACACATTCTAAAATGAGTTCAAACTAAGATAAAAAATGGAATAACTTATGAATTAATTTGTGGAAATAAATTTATGTTATCATATTTTTATGTATAGGTCTGTGAGGTGTTTTTTATGACCAATCTGGAAATAATATAGCACCTCAAAGCATGAAGTCTATCTTTTTAGGTTATCCTAATGAAACAAGGGAATATTACCTACACAACCCCTCAAATAAGAAAGTTATTATTGAAAGAAATGCTATATTTATTGAGAGAGAGAACAAATCTAAAAGTTATAGTGTGAGTAATATTGACTTTGATGAAGTTGAAACCCAAGATAAATAAGAGTTTATATTGGAACAGATTCTTCAGATCCTTATAGAACATTTTTTACTAAAACACAAGTATGATGTAAGATCACCAGAGAGGTTGAAGAACCAATAAGATATAATTTTCTAGTTACTAATGATGACAACTAATTATTGGTTGAAAATATTATCTTATTCTCTATAAGGAGGAAATATAGAGCTCATAATATGAAAAATGGAATGAAGTCATTAATTCTGAAATGGATTCCATGAATCAACACCAATATGGGTTCTGATTGACTCACAAGTTGATGTAAATCATGTTGGGTGAAAAAGGGTATTCAAGTGAAAATTGGGCATGAAAGGTAAATTGAGTACATATAAAGCACAATTAATGGGTAAATTATTTACAAAACATTAAGGAATAAACTTTGATAAAATATTTCCTACAATTTTTATGTTTAGATCTATTAAAATTATACTTGCTATAATATTTTACATGACTATGAGATTTAGAATATGGATGTCAAAATGGATTTCCTTAATAGGAACCTTTAGTAAGATGTCTATATGACACAAATAGAAGGGTCTATGACTCTAGATAATGACAATAAGTCATTAAAGTAATAATGTTCCATCTATGGATTGAAGTAAGAGTCTAGTTCATGGAACATTCAATTCAATGAATCCATAAATGGATTTGTTTTTATATATAATGAATGTGATCCACGTGTTTACAAATAATTTAGTGGTAAAGTGATCATTTTATTAGTAATATATGTCAATGAAATATTACTTATTAAAAATTAAATACCAATCATACAATTAATTAAGGATTGGTTAAAAAAGTGCTTATCTATAAAGGAATTATGTGAAACAACCTAATCCTAGGGATCAAGATCATTCTTGATAGATCCAAGTGGATGCATGGACTAAATCAAGGAATATACATTGAATAGATACTGAATAAATTTAGTATGGAAAAATAAGATAGGGGATTAGTTCTAGTGCCTCATGAAATATATATCTTTAAGAAAATGTGTCCTCAAACACAAGATGATAGAGAGAGAGGATGAGTATCATCCCATATGCACATATGATAGGATTGATCATGTGTGCTATGTAATATACTATGATTGATGTTACATATTCCTTGAGTTTGGTAGAAAGATATCAAGCTAATCTAGGTGAACAACATTGGATTTCTATTAAGGTTATCATTAAGTATCTGAGGAATAATTAGGATATATTCCTTGTATACGGTGGATACGTGGTGATAGTTATTAGGGGATATACTGATGGTAGTTTCCAAACATATCAGAATAATTTTAAATAGAATTCAGGATAAATATTCAATATGAATGAATGATCTATGAGTTTTAAAAGTTCAAAGCATATAGTTTTCCTCGATTCTACAGTAGAATTCGAATATATTTAAGCTTCTGATTAAGAGAAGGAAGTCATGTGGATATGGAACTTCATCCAAGATATTTATGCGGTACCTAGTAGTAAAGACACTATCACATTATATTGTAATATGGTGGATCTTGTATAGGAGACAAGGGCACATCAAGTGGAAAACAAAATACTTAAAAAGTATCATTTATTGAATTCATTTTCTTAAAGGGGTGAGGTTACAATAAGAATAGTTTCTATGAAAGAGAATATGGTGGACCCCTTTAATAAATCCTTATCTTAACAGAAGCACAAATATCATATGAGAATTAGAGGACTGAAGGTAGTAAACAATTGGTTCTAATGAAGTGGGAGTCTATTGGAGGTGGTTACCTAGAACTAAATTTTATATATTTTATGATTACTTGTATTCATGGGTTTTTAATATTAATAAATTTATTATCATAACATGATTATTCTTCTGCATGACATTGTATTTGATAATGTCCTGAGGGTACCAAACACACTGAAAGGCCATAATAACTCCCTTCTATGGCGAGAGTCTAGAAGTGTTGTGATAGTATTCTAAAATATATGTTCTATGTTTGAATTATTTCATTTTATGGGATAAAAGTTTTACAAGAAATTAGGGGAAGGGGGCTCATAATACATTGAAGCTTCTTATCATGAAGTTCATCCTTGGTAATATCAAGGAAAGAGGCTATGAGAACTTAACCACCAGTAGAAAATACACATTTATACATGTCATTGGATATTCCGATCTACAAAAATGTGTAATGGTAATTATACTTTAATATTATTATTAATTTACATTATGATTCATGTACTTTGATTTATTGACAAAAACCATGATAAAATATGTTCACAGTGAGGTAGGATACATTTGGTACACGGTAAGTGATATTTAATTAATGAATAATGCGAGAAAGGATTTTCCCCTTTTTTATTTAATATAATTTGATATATCTGGACCTTTAATGGGAATGTAAATTCCTTATTAAGTTTAATGAACTAGAATTTTATCAATGGAATTTCCCTTTTAATTATATAAATGTGTCATATTTAGTAAATCACACGTACCACATGATAGTACAAATTTTTATTATAATAATTTGAACATTACATTTGGAGAATAAAAATGACCATAATAATTGAAAGTATTACAATGGGATAGAAAATATAAAATAAGATAACAATAATATGTTCCTCTCGATCTACTCGACCCCCCTAAATAATATCACTCACGAACAACACTATATAAATGAAGAAGAATGTTATTAATTCAATATGTATTTTGGAAATATATATATATATATATAACCATGAGATAAAGTATAATGGAATAAATAATGAATGAAATATGAGTCATTTATAGGAAGTATGGAACCATATGGCCATTACAAATTTGACCGTTGGAATAGTAATATGACCATTGGAATATTAACCTAAACATTGGAATAGTAAGCTGACCATTAAGAATATTAACCTAACTGTTAGAATAGCATCCTCACCTATGTAAGTTTAAAAATAATATTTAGTAATATTATAAAATTAATATATGAAATATTTATATAATTATACAAGTATATAAATGTTTCAAAAATGATAAAATAAGTGCTTATATTTTTATAAAACATAAATATTTTATTTGTATTTTTATAATAAATATAATGATTTAAAAGAAAGTTTATTTTCATAAAATGAGTTTATAAATTAATATTAAGGTTTTTATAATGATAATATAGTTTTATGATACCTCAATTAATTTTTCAAATGGTAAGAAAAATGATCATAATATTAAAATTGAGATTTTTCCAAAATAAATAAGTACTTTATTTAAATATTATAATTCTCATATTTATAAAATTATTTTCATAAAATGGATTTCATTTTTGGGATATATTTTTTTAAAAATGGTTATGGTGATTTTTTGGAATTTTTCTAAAATAGTCGATTTTTTAGTGAGTGGTGAAATATGACAAAATATGATATTTAGAAATATATGATAAATACATGAATTTAAAAGTAATTTATTATGTAAGAAACAATTATTTAAAAATTACATGATACATTTACCTTATATGGTCATAAGATTAATCATTATTGTTAATCTTTGTCCAAAATAATAAACTAATGAATATAATATTAAAAAACTTTCATCTCCTCCCCTTATAAATGCCACCCTTTATCCTCACATCATCTAAGCCTTAGAGATTTCAAAATTTCTACCCAATTACATTTAAAACTCTCTCCTCCACATTATACATCTTATGGTCTCACCAAAAGACCATTACAAGGATCATTAAGGGGTAGCCTAAGATGAAACAATCAGAGGAAGTGGTAAGATTCTCGACTAATCTCTTTCAATTTTATTATTTTTCTATGACCCCTATATGTTCTCCATACACACAAAAATAGTAACATGAATATAATAAATATAATGATATGTTATTTTGATGTTTTAATATTCATATTATTCCCTCCCTTATTTTATTTCTTAAATGAAAGCGTTGTTCACAATATGGTTGGTTCACCCCCTCCATGAACAACACACTTCATTTTTCACCACCACCTTCAAGGATGGTTATAAAAATATTATTATAGTTAAATATGATTATAATAAGTATAATATAACTTATTTTAAGTTATATAATGTTTTAATATTAATTTAATTAAATAATATGAATCTAGTTCGTGGTAGTAGGTAAAACCGCCTAAATGAACTAACATTATAACATTAATGTTTTTACTAAATGAATCACCACTATATAAGAAAAAATATTGGAATTTTTGTTCATTTAAATTTATATAAGGAAATAAATATAATTTAATTTCACTTCTATAGTTTTAATCCCAATTTACAGAAACTTCAATGATGATACACAAGCGATCCGACCTTGGAATCATGAAACTAACACTCCTGAAACATCACAATTAAACATTATATCTCATTGAAATGGTTGTAAATGGAAAAAATATAATTATATTAAATAAAATTTAGATATAAAATTTTATTAATTAAGTAACTAATGAAGTTAATTTTATTATTCAGGATGATAATTTCAAGTGCCGAATGATTCTAGAACATAGGGTAAGGGATCTCTCTGAACCACCCTTTTCTTTGGGTTATGAATTTTCTCTCTCTAACTCACATTTTATTTATTATTTATGTTATTTAATGATTATAAACTATGTATATATTTATCTTAAATATATATCTATCTTATTATACCTTTCATTTATGGGGTTATACATGCCTTAATTTTATTTTCCAATGCCTTCTTTAAAATCAAACTCGATTAAGGGAAACCATTGTATCCCTTAATCCTTGTATATAACACTCTTTTAAATTGTTTATTAAAATTAATGATTTTATTTAATAAATAAATATTTTATTCTTAACCATTCAATTTTACTTATAGTTTTCAAGGAACATACCATATTCATTCTTACTTCAAAAGTTGTTAACCAACTCTTTAAAAATACCATTTTAAAAGTTCATTTCTATACCCAATTCTCTATCCTTTCTCATGATGTTTTTAATGAACATAAAATTTGAGACCTATGATTATTTATCCAGATATTAATATCAAAATTATTTAATTCCTTATTCTTATTATAATCATTATGATATCTCCTTTGATAGTGATAAGAGGAATGACTACACAACCCATTTCCTTCCATGGTAAATTCTTATGTTTATGAATTATGTTTGATTTCCATTAGTGGAACACATAATCATATAAATGTTATGATATGTGTTTATAGATAGTGATCCAATTCATTGGGTAACTTTTTTCTCATGATATTATATTTTTGGGGTTAGGGAGTAATCCTAATCCATGATGAGACTCTATCCACCATGTGATGTTTTCTTAGTAGGTAGCCTTGACTTATGATTATATCATGTGTTATATTGTTTCCAAGTTCCTATTTTCCATGATATTATGATTCCTTATTATTTATGTTATGATCTCGTATTTTTATTCATGAGACTTTTATTTTATGATATTATATTATTCCATTTGACTCATATAGAATGTTTTATTATCATGTTTATTCCCTTACAAAGTTTTTTGGACAAACCCTTTTGTATATGTATTCCATAGGTTATCCTATGTAGTTTTAGGAGATCAAAGGAATTTAGGAGATAATTATTGGGATTTAAATAAATATGTTTTATTTTAGTTTCATGTTGATGTTTGATGCATGTAGTCTTCAATGAACACTAGTCCATTCTATCCTTGGTTTGTATTTATTGGATATTTATGTTAAAAATCACATAACAATATGTGTAAAAGTATTGGGTCGCTATATTAAGTCCATGAACATGTTTTTATATTAGAATGTTCATTTATAAAAATTCAAAAACGTGACATTTAGTACATAGGTTGATGACATTAGTATTCAACCTTCTTGATTATAGATATCAAGATAAAGGGATTATATTATGCAGTGTATGTTAATATGAGTTTTTATGTCATTGTGACATTAATTTATTTTTTAATGGGTGCCTTGACATGTTTATAGACATTAAACTTGGGATTTAGGTAGTTTTACCCAGTCCCACTAATAAAGGGCCCTATAAAATCACAGACTTAGTGTATTCAAAACCTCAGTTAAATTCTCTAAGAATTTTACATGTTGAATAAGTATTATTGCCATATGTGGTTCAATAATTATTCATGTTTAGACTTATAATAGATATTTATTCACTTTTTATTTGATAGAATAGTTTTTTTTGGATATTTAATAAATATTTATTCATTATTTTAGTGAATATAATAATTATTTTCTTATCAATGAATAATGTAGTGATATTTATTTATTTAAATAAATAGTAATTATTCAATGTTTGATATATACAAAGGAGGAAATAGGAGACGAGTTATTTGTCCAATGTGAAATAATATATTAAATATTATTTTAATAAATGTTAATTTATTTTTTCAAGAAATAATATTTATTTATCCATGATTCTAACACATGTAAAGTAAATAGTAATATTATTTTTATTATTTAGACTTTTAAATCATCAGGGATTAAGATAATGATAAGAGGCCATGTGAAATTATTATTATCTAACCCAAGATCTATTTAAATCTGATTATATTATTCTCAACCTTAATCATTATTGTGAATAAAAAAAGTCTAGAGAGAAATTTTCCAATCTAGAGAGAGCACTTCTCCTAGAATACTCTCAAGAACAGAGAGTGATTTTCTTCCTTCAATATCTAGAATCTATAGAGAAAAAGTATAATACTTCCAACCTCAAAGTGATTCTTGTGGAGATCATCAACAAATGATGTAAGTGCTAGAAATTCCATGTTATCCCTTGGGGATTTCTATGATAATGTTTGGAGGATTTTAGTGTATGTGTAGATCAAATTCATAGGGATTCTACCCTTGTATATCCTCACCCTAATGATGAAAAGACAAGATGTGGTCTATTGAATATTCAATAAAGAAATAATTCTAACCTGAGGTAATTTTTAATTCATATAAATTAAATATAAATTATATTTGATGATCTTGTCTCTTTGATTCTAGGGTTTTCATTCATCTAGTTTTGAGGAGAAATCTAAAGAATTTGATGAATTTAAATTGTTGGGAATGGGCTCAACCACTTTCACTATACCCCAAAACAATCACAATCATGTTTAGTTATTTATCATTTTGTGTTGATATTAGGGAGTTGAATCATTATTAATGTAAGTTTAAATGTTAAACATTCATTATGAGGATTAAATAGAATGTTTCAAGGGATTTGAAATGTTGAAACATTTTATGAAACATTCAAATAATATATTACCATAAATTTGGTCCTTAGAGGCCTATATAAATTGGTTCAATACTTATAGAGTGGGAAGAGAGTATGAGTCTTACTGCTTCCATTAGAAATACTCAAATTGAGATGATTATCTAGCTCTTGTTTCACTATATTCTTTAAAGATGATGTTCTAGAAAAATGTGAATAGTGGGAGATCATACATGAGAAATGAGTGATTCCCATAATTCATGGATGCCTCCAAAGAAAGGATTCATTCAGTTAATTCAAAGTAATCTCTATAAAAAAATCGATAAAGGATTTAGTAAGTCTGATCAACTAGTTTAAGGTATGTTATTATTATTATTATTCATTTATATTTATTCCAAAAGTATATATAGATTTCGGGTTTAATTATGTTTTGGATTGTTCTTACACTATGTTTTAGATTTTAAAAATCCCTATGAAACCTAATAGTGGTATTTGAGAAGATCTATCAGCATTTGGTTTGATATTTATATCAATGAATATTTTAGAAAAACTAGTTTTCCAGATGCTATTGTATATCCCCTTTAAAATGGGAGTTTTGATACTTTATTTTTTTGATCTAAAACATGGACCAGTTCTAAAATAGGCTTTCTGATTATAAAATTTATAACACTATGCCACAAAACACAAGAAATGAACATTTTGGAAATTGATATAAAATCATGAGAAAAATAAAATTTTATGGTTATTATATATGTCATGGTGAATCAATATCTGTATTACGGTGGCCTTTATAATGAGGACCACCAAGACATAGTTAAAAATGGAAAACCATTTCAAAACAATGATCAACTAACCAAAATTCCAACAAAAAATGACATGATTAGGTAAATCAATATCCCAAAATTCCATGAGCGAAATGCCTTGTCCAACCAAAATGGTCATGGACTTACCTTAGAAAGAGTTCTCAATATGGGGAAGAGCAAATTATCTTATAAGTCATTTTAGAGGAATTATCAAGAAAATAACCATAATTTTTTTTATATTAATTATGGTGGCCTTTATAAAGTATTTATAAATTTAAAATAAGGAAAATATAATTTTTTTATATTAATTCATTAATAATTCCTAAATAAAAATAATAATATTTTTGTTAAGAATTTATTTGAAACATAATTTAATCCATTCTAAATTAAGTTTTGGTTATTTATGTTATCAATGGTTTAAATAAAATTAAATGTGAGATATTTAATTTATGTAAATTATTTACATGAAATAGGAAATGATTATTTTTCAATAATAAAAGTGTTAATAAATTATCTCAAATTATGAAATATGATGGATTTCACATTAAAACAATGTAAATGATAATATTAAATATTCATATAGGATAAAAGTTAATTTTTTAAGTTTATATATAATATAATTATATTTTTTTTATAATTTATTAATGAATTGTTGATGAATTTTTATCTCATGCTTAAATATTTGAATTGTTCACTTACTTATTTATCCCCGGATTTATTCATGGATATAATTTTTATATTATGAATTGTGATGTATGATTTAGTTTAAAGAATAAACTACTTATAAGTAATCATAAATTCATTTAAGGATTTACATGTTAAGTATAATAACTGATTCAGTTTCCTTCTACATTGAATTTGTATTGTACTAGGTTATGAGCTTTAATTAAGTAGTTAATTATAGTTTATACATATTAATTGTTAAAATTATAATGTAATTGATGTATGTATTAAGTGAAATATCATTGGGTAGAGGAAATTTGGTTCGGACTACTCACTATATTAGAGGCTTATTCTTTGTCTAAAAAAGTGGGGGATGACTATCTGTCCCAATAAGATTACTCATGTAGGGATTTTTAATTTCATATGATTCTGAGAATTTACTTAAAAGGGTTTCATGTAACTTATACTTGGGATGCATTTGGATATGTATAAATATAGTTGAATTTTAATTTGGGTTAGTAACAGAAGTAATGTGTTTTTTAAAGAGTCTCACATCAATATGGTTTGAAAACGTTGATTTAGTGTTATGAATAAGTTTAAAAAACAAATAATTAGAATCATGTATACATAAAGGGAATAACAGGATGTGATGGAGTGAGGTTAAATCCTCTTTAAAATACAAAATTTTAGATTCCTTATAAATTAGAAACTTTTCAAGATATCGATCATCCAACTAGGTAGGTCACGTTGAAGCAAGGTTCTCATGGATTATCTTGTGTAAGTAAAGTAAGTAATGAGGTGGACCTAACCATTTTGGGTCTCATTATTGGGGTATTATTTGGGGTATACTTATTTGGGAAACCCTAACAATTAGGATACCATATGAATCAAGTTTAGATAATCTGTATGATGTATTGAGAAAAGAGTTTTCCACTCAAATATCCAAGAGTCATATATGATATGATTGACTTGATTGTCTACCAGATATAGTCATGGGTAATTTACATGCCTAAAAGGTGTAATTCATAGTGAAATATGGATCATGGACCATTAATGTGTATGATAGATTCAGAAATGTGGTCATCATTTTAGTGAAATAATATTTAATAAAATACCTTATTAAATGAATGTAAAATATGATACACATCTGATAAAAGCCTTTGTTTTATATTTATGGAATAATTATCAACAAAATTAACTTTATGATCAATATTTAATAAATAAGGAGATTAATGTTAGTAACTTGTTAAAATGGTATAGAAACTTATGAATTGTTCTTAAGAAAATAAAATTCTACGTGTCAGACTAACTCTTTCCTGAGAAACTAATATTTAAAATTTTTCAACACTTGAATTTAGATACTTATAAGAAGTATTGAATAACCCACTTAAGGTTTTAAAGGTATTAAGTTAAAAATGATCAAAGGGAATTTAGTATTCACTCTCAAACTCAATATGACTGAGTGCGCTAATGACTTATTGAGACTGATGATCTCTTTATGGCATAGTCTGTCTTTGAAATTCATTTCATTAAAAGTGTTTAGATAATGAGAACGAGTCCAGTAAAAAATTAACCATTTTTATTAATGTTTTAGGATAGATGAGCATGAAATATGATTTCTAAACTATATTACTGTGTTAACAACACACAATGGTAAAGGTTTAATCCAGCAAGAGAAGAATGAATTTTTCCAATACTCATACTCGGTCATAAAAACTTAAAGAAGAAGTTAAGAAAGAGGGAAAAGTTTTCCATAATATGGAATTTTCTTATATAATAGATGGGGTTTAATAAATTCCATGGTGTTTTCATGTCTGGTATCAGTGTTATATAAATCAATTTTTGATTTTTAAAGTTATATGATATAAACTGTATTTTTTAAAAATGTTTTAGATATACAAGAGTTCAAAATCAATGAAATAATTTATAAAGATTTTGGTTTGGATTCAAGTGATGCATCAAATAGTTACTGCATCAAAGATTTGAATATAAAAGAATATTTCAATCTCAAATTGATCTTATTAAAATATGTGTACTATCTTCTCATTATATTATATGATAAGAAAATTTTCTTATTAACAAGGTGTTGTTATAAAAAATATAAGATGATGGTTTTGATACACATATTTTATGATTATTAAGATTCAATAACATTATTGAGAAGAATAATGGGATAAAATCAGTTTTATCTAAGAAAAAATAGTATATCCATGTATTTGTTCAAATATTAGAGAAATAATTACCCCCACTAAATTGTGGTATATTTTAAATAATAAAGTCTTATATTTAGAAAACTTATCCAAATACATAGAATACCATATATGATATGGAAACAATAGTTTATCTACTAATATTAACACTAAATGAAATAATATTTATTTCCTATACACAAAGGAGTTTGTGTATATTATCTTGAAACTCTAAACAGAATATAGTTTCTAATTGAATATCAATAAATATATTAAAAGGGTTTAGAGTATATTGATAAAGGGAAATGTAAATATTTACATTCATTTAGTGTAATGAGGTAAATATCACTTTATATACTAAAGGGGTTTTAGGATGTGTTGGTAAAGATATAACATAAAGAGTTACAATTGTCACCCAAATGATCTCAAAGGAAAATTTTTATTGCATGGTTTCAATAATGATGATGATGATGAACATAAAAAGTGTTATAAGTAGACTATAGAAGTTATCAACAGCATAACATTTGATGTTGTGAAGTAAAGGGGTTTAAATACCTATCCAAGGGGTTGAAAATTAGGAATATGATTCCTAAGTATCACTGTTATTCAAAATTTCTTTCATTATAGATTTTACTCACAAAAATAGTTTATTGGGAGTATTTTATTTGGTGCTCACATAGATATGTAGAAGTAATTACATGGAGATATAACAAGTTTAAGAAAACTTGAAAAGTGTAGAAAATATAAGGCTGATATGGTAGTCTATGATATATGACATGGTCATATAAGCACTTATTTATGGTTTTTAAGTATTATTAAAGTAGTTTATGAATATAAGATGAGTCATGATGTGATAAATTCAATATAAACTTTATCATTATTTCATGGTGGATGGATATATTACATGAAGTGAAATAATAATTAACCACTGAATGTATAGATTTGATTTATCCCTAGTTTATGTTCATCATGGAGTATTATTGGTTGTGATGAAATGTTAAGGTTAATGTGAGTAGAAATATCATATCATATAGGGAACCGAGACACCTTTAGGGGGGGGGGATAAGGGTGTTAGAAGAATTTAAAACATCTTTTAATTATATCCCTCTATTTTCTTTACTTTAGAATCTTAATCCCTGATTGAAAGGAATAAAATTCATCCTTTGATTTCTTCTTCAAAGACAACCACATATATATAGAAATTTAATTTAAGGGACATAATATATTTTTTACTTTGTTCCCCTATAAAAGGATATCACAAGAAGTACATATAAAAAATGTTTTGATATTCCATATTAACCACTACTACACAATATGTGATTAGAAATTAAAGAATGCACGCTACTCTACCAAGTTCTAAAACCACTTCCTACCTTTCACTCGCTACTTCCAAGAGGGTAAAAATCATTTTATAAACATGTAGGTATTCTTATAAATGTATTTAAATAAAGTTCACTTAAACATTAATAAATGAAATTAACATGCCTTGAAACCTCAATATCTAAATATATTCTTTGTTATATTCTAGAAAATATTTCCAATTCTCCTAATAGATATGTTAATCAATCTTATTTCACACAACCAAAATAATTCACATATAATAATTCCAAGACTGGAATATTATTCCTCTTAATTTTCATGTATACGCAAAAAAATTCCTTTTTTCAAACCCGATCTTCAATAATATTCACAAAAACCATAAATGTAATTTTTCTATATATTCAGAAAACACTCCTCTTTAAAAACTGATCTTCATTAAGATGCATTCCAATAGAAACTTCTATCTTTTTCAAAGTATAATATACGATACAACAACTGTTTGCGACCCTTATTATTCCTTTGGAACACACTCTTAAGGAACACATACTTCCTATCATTATTTTTTTAAATGTTCTCTAATAATCCTCTCTCCTATTTTTAATCCTGTACACAAAAAATAATATATTTTTAAAATATTGTTTTAGTTTCAAAATTGAAATTAAAACAATAACTAATTGATAGTATTGGGGAACACAATTGAAGTAGATGGGATGGAGATTTTAATTTTTTACCACTAGATCAATGTAACAATGTCATCTCTAAAATACATTATCTGGTAAGGGAATAGAGGACCACACATGAAAAAAATAAACAAAAAAATAAACCAAACATACATTTCATTCAATTTGAAGATGAATTTTGCAACCGTTCATCACTGGAGATCATTTCTTAAAGGAATCAACATCATATACCTCTAGATCATACACATGTTCTTATTATATCCATGATAATGATGATCGTCAATATTCGAGTGCTATCATTGAGATTTGTTGAAGCCTTACATGTCCTGATGATCACCAAAACATTGATCCTTAGATCCATGAATGAGAATTTGGATTGAAAGCTTGGATCGACTGATTATCTCTCTAGGATTTAGGAGAGACAAGAGAGGAACTCTCAAATTTGAGTGGTGAATAATACCTTAAATTAGATCCACCTCTTACTTATATAGTGAGGTATGAAATACCTGGAAATGTCTCTTCAAACGTTTAATATGTATTACACACTAAATAATCTATATAAGACATATTATGACCAACTAACTATGTCATAAACATCATTTATATTTTTATCACTTGTAATATAATAAATATATTATATAATAAAAATGAATCATTAACCCAATTCGTTATTCCCATAAATATTAAACAAATATTGGATATTAAAATAATATTAATTCGCTAAATATTTCCTCATATACTCACTTAAATAATAGTAAATACATTAAATAAATAAAATCAATTATAATTATTATATACTCAAATAATAATAATTAATTAATTTATTCCTTAGTGATCATTTATACTCGAACATCTCCTAAACCCTATGGCGGGGCCCACCATGTCCTATACTCCATTTCTTTAGAATAGGTTAGAATTTTGAATATGCTAAGTGTGTGATCCCCAAAGTCCTTATCTCGATTATAGTGAATACTATTTATAGATTGGGTGTGGGCTCTAGAAACCCATAAAGGCCCCTAAGGTGATAAACAGTAATTATAGAAATGATACCCTTTCCTATAGACACACAATGAGTAATATATTCTATTTGTCATATGATATCTTATAAAGTAGGATGCATAATTTTTACCATCATACATTCGTGCTTTATTATTCATTGACCTCACTGGATGGAATTACCTTCTTCTACCATGGCCATGGATTTAGTGAAGATACTACCATACTTGTGAATTAGGCCTGAGATATCACTTCCTTTCAGAAGTAAAAAATTCTATTTTTATCATTCAATTAATTTCATATAACTAATGGAGCACCCAACAAAATCTACCTCACCATGATATAAATTTCATGGTTTTCATCTTTCATCAAAGTATGCTATAAAATAGTATTCACTAATAATAATCTCAATTTAGGAGTCCATTACACATGTTTATATATAAGAACTACCAATGACACCTAAAAATATGGTTTTCTTATTGGTGGGATAGTTATTATGATTTCATCTACTTGATCTCACAATGTGTGAAATTCATGAGAAGAAGTATCAAGGCTTATAAGCCCCCAACACTTGATAGTTAAACACCATCTATGTCCTATCAACATGATGTGTCTGAACCATAAGACATATATTTAAGATTAATGTCATGGTATATTTAGGTTATCATTATATCCTAGGATCTATTATAACCATTTGAAATGAAATATAATCTAAGGAAATTACCATAAATATATTAGATGTAGAAGTATCAATAATAATATGGTAAGATAAACACATGTATATATCAAACTGTATACATGTAATGGTAATAAAAGTACACAAAAGAGTTGGGTCTAGGGAACCCACTCACAACGCTCTGATTTTCAATAGAGGAAACTTTTAAAA
Source organism: Viscum album (assembly GCA_963277665.1). Taxonomy (NCBI): domain Eukaryota; kingdom Viridiplantae; phylum Streptophyta; class Magnoliopsida; order Santalales; family Viscaceae; genus Viscum; species Viscum album. The sequence goes on along the minus strand of OY728119.1, from coordinate 168,134,471 downwards.
ATACTCGAATCGATGGATTTCATATAAGAATCATGCTTCTGCTGAGATATGGATTTAGTTAGGGGGTCTTACACATTATCCTCTATGTCTACTTTTCTAAATGTGACTTCACCTCTTTGAGTAAAATCCATTAAGTGATTAAACTAATGAATTATATGATTTGTCCTCTAGTATGACCTGGGATCCTTGGAAAGCACCACTACTACATTATTATTACAATTTACTAGAATAAGGTGTGCACTTATGGGAACAACACCGATATCATAGATTAAGACGCGTATCTAGAATTTCACCTTAGCTGCATCAGAAGTTTCTATATACTTGGATTCTTCTGTAGAATTGGTTAACATAGGTTGCTTTGAGATTCTTCAGATCACCACACCATCATTCAGGAAAAATAGATTTCATGAATATGGTTTAATATCATTATGATCTATTTGGAATCTAGCATAAGTGTATCCCCTCACTACTAGTTCATCATATCCTTTATACACCAAGAAAAAAATCATTTGTACATATCAATTACTTTAGGATAGTTTATACAACTACCTAATGTAGCTCCCATGTATTAACATGATATCTTACCACCATTCCTAAAGAAAGTGAAAAATCAAACCTAGTATATAGAATAACATACATGATATATCCCTTTACTAAAGTAAAAGTGATTCTAATCATTCTTTCAATATCATCATGTGTTTGTAGACACATTTTCTTAGAGAGATTGATACTATGTGACATTGGAAATAACCCTATATTGGATTGTTCTTTGTTATAACTTTTTAGTATATTTTAAATATTTATAATTTTACTTAGCCCATAAATCCTCTAAGATATATATATATATATATATATATAGATCTTTATCCCTAGTATGTAGGTCACTTCACCGAAGTCTTTCATAGAGAAGAATTAATTTAACCAAGTCTTAACTGACTATAAGATTTAAACTTCATTTCCCATAATTAATATTTAATCAAAATATAATACTAGGAAAATGATGACATTCCCATTAACCTTATTATAGACACAAGACTCACATTTTATATTAACAAAACCAAATTATCTTATGACCTCATCAAAATAAACATTCTATGATTATGATTCCTACTTCAACCCATAAATGGATCTATATATCTTACACACTTTATTGGCACAATTTTAATTTATAAACCCTTCATGTTGAGTTATATATATGTATTCAACCAACTTATCTTTTATAAAATCAGTTTATACATCAATTTACCAAATTTTATAATCATGGAAGGATGATTTTGAAAGTAATATTATGATGGATTTCAATATCGATACTGGTGAGAAGGTTTTATTGTAGTTTATGGCTTGACATTTCTTGAGACCATTCAAAACCAATAGTTATTTATAGGTATTTACTTTTCCATAAATGTCTATTTTTTTTATTAAATATTCTATTTATACCTAATGGGTTTTACATAAGCTGGAGGGTCTACCAAAATAAAAAATTGATTTTGATACGTGGACTCTATATTAGAATGCATGGATTCTATTCATTTGGAAGAATCCTTTCATTCCACTAATTACTTGTAGGATAGAGGTTCGTTATTCTCTAAGAGTAATGTGTCACCTGAATTAGTGACAAGAAAACCATATCACTCTGGTTCTATAACCTCTCAAGTATATCTATACAATACTTATGCCTTAAGAACATATTTATCTCCCACTATCTCTTATTAAGACTATTCCTATACCAATGCTTGTGCATCTGGATCATTAACTTCATCCAAGTTAATCATTCTCACATTATCTACATTGAAAATAAGTTCTCTTTATAGAAATACGGAATGCCTTTCTATAATCAATTTTATATATAAAGGTTTATATAGGTAATACACTTTAGTTGTTTTAGATATGCTAATTTTCCACTATGTATAGTCTTAAAAAAACCTCACATCCCCACACTCATATATGTGAAAAACTGGGTTTCTTTCCATACAATAACTCATACGAAATAACATTTTCAGCTTTAGTTGTTACTATGTTAAGGATATATTCTATTTTCTGCGACGCATATCCCCAACATGATAATGGAAGTGTTACTTAACTCATCATTGTTCTGACCATATCAATAAAGTTTCAATTCCCACTTTCACTAAAACCATTGCATTGAAGTGTATAAGGAATATTGAGTTGGGATACTACCCCACACTTCTTTAAGTGATTCATGAAAGCTTGGTTGAGATACTCTCCACCTTGATTTGACAAAAGTTCATTAATCTTATTTTCAAGATGGTTTTCTACTTCATATTGGTATTCCTTAAACAGATAAAATGAATATAACTTATACCTCATTAAGTTTGTATATATCTATACATACTATACTCATTGGTAGAATCATTGAGGTATGAAAAACTGCCCCTTGAGTCTACTAGAAATGGACCACACACATTAGTTTAAATCAATTATAGTAGTATTTTGAACCTTAATCCTTTCCCAATAAAGGGTGCTTTAGTCATTTTACCTTGTAAACAAGTGTGAAATACATCCAAGGGTTTTAACTTAGTAGAATCTAAATACCCTTCTTGATATAATTTATGTAAATACATCTCATTTACATGACCAATCCTAAAGTGCAATAGGTGGGTGTTATATGATTCATTTTCACTGGTTTTATTATTGTTTTAAAATAGAGTTTTTTTGAGTTTAAGTATATACAAGACATTGTTAACATGCACCATACCATAACATATATTATAATTATAAAAGTGAAAATATTTATTTCTAAACATTAAATAAAATCACATGGTGTCTAAAATCAACACTGAGATTATGTTTTTGGTAACTGAATGAATATAAGAATAATTTTTTATTACAATTACCAAACCACTAGGCAATGTTAGATAATAATATACCACTACCAAGGTTACTAGTATTACACCATTTGTGGCCCAGAGATCCAACTCACCCTTTTTAATCTTCTGAAATACACATGGTTTCTGTATATGAATACAAACTTGTGAACCAAATTTTGTATCCAATTATTAACTTGTAGATAAAGAAAGATTTCATTCAATGAAAAAATATATGAGCCAAAATAATTACCTTTCTTATTCTTCCTAGCCCTGAAATTATTCTTATAGTGGACTTTCTTTCCACATGAAAAGTAGAAAACATATTTCTCATTTCCCACCATATCATTGGATTCTTGGAAGGATAGTGCATCAATGTATTCAGTATGGGTTTAGCCTTAGACTCCTTATACTTTCCCTTACTACTCTTATTCACCATAAAGAATGAATATTTGATATTATTCATATCCATTTTATCTTGGAATACTAAATATATTAGGTCTATAAGTGAATTTTTCATGTTATTCATGTTGTAATTAAAAAAAAGTCGATAAGTTCGGTGGTAAATATGTAAGAATGAGATCAGTCACTAGTTCTTAGTTAATATTGAGCCTAAAGGATTAAAGTATCTTAATTTACCCAATAATATTGAGTACACGAGGTCATTATTGATTCCCTTATTCTAGATTCTACCTATATAGTGCACTTGATATCTCATATCTTTCTTATTTTTCTCTCTCCTAATATGACTCTTGGAGATGAGATAACATCTTGTATACATTTCATCCTCTTGTATTTTTTTTTATAACTGACTGAACATTAATGAAAACATGATACACTATACATATAGTGAATCATCTATATACTTCTTATATTTTTCTTTATCCAACTTTATTTCTCCCTGAGGAGACTCAATAAAAAGTTGGGATCCTGCACATAAAACTTCCTCTCTTGGTGTAGTACTATGTTCAATCACCAGTACCACTCATGGAATTTGTAGATGGACATGATATTATATTTATACAGTATAGATTTAAGTGATATTGAATATATGGTGGTGTTTTCCAATTTATATTCAACAGATAAACTTATAAGTTAATACTCTATCTTGATTACTAATTAAACATTACCAATTATTTAAATCATTAAATGTATCCTCTATTTTATCGAACTCTAGTATCATTTACTAATAGATTCAGAATACCTAATTTCTTGAGTATTATAGTGGAAATGACCCCTAAAACCTCTCCTAATATCCCAATCTATGGATATTCCACTACTTATAGAGTTTCAAAGTATGCTTTAGATTATCTAACCACACTGAATCATGGCTCCGTGAACCATTGAGTGAAGTTCTGGATTCTAGGAATCATAACCTTGATTTACAAAAAAATTCTCCTATAGAGTGGCAAAAATCTAGCTATGGACACTTATTTACTTGAAAATTTAGTCAAGTAGACCCATCGCTATAATAAGAACTCCCTGGTGGTAGGTGTAACCCTCAACTAATGCTGATGATTACCTCATACACCCAATTTTGTTCAAATGTAAGTAATAAAAGGAGTTATGAATTAATATATCATTGAGGTTTTTATTATTATTAAATGATTAATGAATTCATTCTATTTGATATGTTCATACTATATGATCTCTCTCACAATTGATCAATACATTAAATAGAAAACATTCATCATGTATTGATTTGACATAATTTATAAATATTTTGTTTATTATTTTATGTGGTCAAATAAATATATATATTTAAAAAATAATAATAGACCATGTAAAAATAAAATAAAAAATGTGATTGATCTTTAGAATTTACTATTGGTTGATCCATTAAGTGCAAATAGATAAACTGTGACCCTAGGAGTTGAATACCTAAGTCATGTATGACTCGTATTACATATTTCATCCCTGTCCAATGTAACCAAGTCTTGTATAGAATAGTTCCTCATCTCATCATGGTCCATATCTTATAACATCCTAAAAAATATACATAAATACTCAGAAAATCATACAATACATGCAGAATAATACACACAAGCATGTAAAAAATTATACATATAAAGAGAGGAAAGATGATTTATAAGTTATAAAAAATAAATAACTTATTAAAATCATCACACATAATTGTAATAATAAATTAAATAAATTAAATTATTGACATGCATTGGTTGATTTCCACTCAATGACAGTTAGACGATAATAAAAATGTGACAAAAAATTAATTTTTCAATAAATTCCACTCGAGGTCATTTTAAATGAATTAAAATAAATTTTTCTAATTTTATTTCATAAAATATTAATCTCAAAGTCCCTGATTTCTTTAAATATTTCCAATTTTTTTAATAATTATTTACTTAAAAAAATTGGGCCCCTGGGTGGATAAGAAACCCATTAAAAGGGGTTTCAGGCCATTTTTGGGAAGATCAGGTTGGGATTTCCCTGGTCTAGTCACTAGACCAGACAGAGGCAACACCCCTACACACTTTTTTGGGGAATAGGGGAGGGGGAGGGTAACACTACCTCCATTTTTTATAAAAATATTCTTTTATTTGAACACTTCCACCTGCTTATGGAAGGTGTCTTAAAAAATGGCACCTCAAATTGGGGGGGAGGGTAGGTGATTCATGGGGGGTGTCAAAACTACCCCATTTATCTATTTATTTTTGATTTTATGGCTTGGTATTGGATCCCCATCCCCATTTTTATTTTTTAAATCTTTTTATTTTGAAGGTTTTTTTTTCAAAGACTATAAACTTAAGACTTTTTAACTCATTTTATTTTCCAAAAATTTCTAGAAAATTGGATCTGTTCACAAACACTATTCTAGCCACCAAATTCTAGCTGGAATACTTGAGTTCACTAAGAAACACCCCATTGAATTCCTCTAGATAAAATTTTAACATATATAACACACACACACACACATATGTTCTTCAAGTTTTAATATAAAAAATTAGGTTTGATATGATTTAAAACTTCAGAGGGATACAAATTTTCCTTCTATGATTGGATTGAAGCCTATGAAGACAAACCATACATGAATTTAATAAAATTTTATTTTTTATAAGATTAAAAATCACAAGATTTCTCTGATACCAATTGATGGTAGTAGAGTGCACAACAGAAGCATAAGGGTCGATGATTTTAAATTTTTATCATCGGATCAATGTAACAACACCGTCTTCATTGAAAAAAATCCCGGTAGGAAATCCAAGGATCTTTTGTGAAAGAATTAATAAAAAAAATAAATAAAAAATATACCTCATTTTATTTTAATGTGCATTCAACAACCACTCATCTCCAATGAATGTTTCTTGAAGGAACTGATGGTAGATCCCTTTAGATCATCCACACATGCTTTGAAAGTTACGAAGAATAATGATAATCAATATTTGGGCATTAGCATGGATATTCGATGAATAATTTTACATGCCAAAGATCACCGTAATTCTAATCCTTTAATTTGTAAATGAGAACTTGTATCAAAATATTGGATTGGCTACTTATCTCTAGGATGTGAGAGAGATGGTAGGGAAGATTTTAAATTCGAGTGATGAATAATACCTCAAATAAATCCTCTTATTACTTACACAGTGAGGTATGGAATAACCAGAACAATATATTATGACCAACTAACTATTTCATAAATGTCATTTATATTTTTATCACTTGTAATATAATAAATACATTATGTGATAAAAGCGATCCATTTACTTGAATCTGTAATTATTAAGCAAACCTTAAATATTAAAATAACATCCATTCGTTAAATATTTTCCCATTTATTCACTTAAATACTTGTAAATACATTAAATAAATAAATTCAATTCCAATTATTCTATACTTGAATAATATTAATTAATTAATTTATTCCTTGGTGATCATTTATACCTAGACATCTTCCAGACCTCGTGGTAGGGACCACAATGTCCTATACTATTATTAATTGAAATAGGACAAACTTTTAAATATGCTAAGTGTGTTACCCTATAGACCATTATCTTGATATTAGTGAATAATATTTATAGACTAAAAGAAGACTCTAACAACCCTTCAAGACCCCTAAGGAGGTATGGAATATTCATAGCAATGAAAACATTTCCTATAAAATCACATTGTGTAATATAATCGATTTGTTGTATGATATCACATAAAACAGGCTGCACACTTTGTGTCATCATCCATTCTTTCTTTATTATTTGTTGATCTCCCTAGAAGGACTTACCATCTTATACCATGGCCACAGATTTAGTGAAGGTACAAATATCCTGATCATTTGGGCCTGAGATATCACTTCCTTTTAGAAGGGAAAAATTATATTTTGATTATTCAATCAATGTAATACCACCAATGGAGAACCCAAAACAAGATACCTATCAATAATATAAATGTCATGGTTTTTTCTTTCTTAAAAGTACATAATCAAATATTATTCACTGATAATAATAACAATTTAGGAGACTATTACATGTGTTATCAAATAGGAAACACCAATGAAACCTAAAATATTTTCTATTCTTATTGGCAGACCAGTCCTCATGATCTCATCTACTCGAGATCATCAAGTGAAAACATTATGAGAAGTAGTCTCAATGCTTATGATCCCCCAATACTTGGTAGTCAAATATTATTTTTGTCCTGTCAAACTGATGTTTATAGAATATAAGACATATATTTAAGATTATTATCATGGAATTTCTAGGTTCTCATTATAGAATGGGGACTACTATAACCTTTTGATATGACTTGTAATATAATGACATTAACATAAATATAGTAGACATGAAAGTATCAATACTACCATTGTAAGATGAACACACACACACACACATCAAATTATATATATGTAATTGTAATAAAAGTAGACAAAGGAGTTGGTTAAAGGGTACCTACTCACAACAATAACTTTCTCTAAATTAATATTATCCTCTGGATATTTATCCATTTAGTTTTATCCATATAATTCAAATGAGATAGTTAAATACTAGAACAATAACTTCCAATCGATTTTAAGAAGTCCATCTGTATTACTCTAGTTCTTCTTAGGTTGTGGCATAACACAATTTCTTTCAACATAGTAAGGACACTGCTGAAAACATATCCTATACCTACAGTTTAGAACTATGGGAATAACCTATAAAACAATGGGTATAGGATATACCCATGATTCTATGAACCGTGGCTAATAGAGTCATCGGTATAGATCTATAACCACGGTTTCTATAGAAACCCTGGGTATAGCCTATGAGACTTTCATATACCCAAAATTTAGTTAAACTGTGGGTATATATCTATACCCCTAATTAGAAGAACCATAAGTATATTTTTTCCCACCAGACATCGTATACCCACAGTTCATATAATCGTGGGTATAGCTACCTATCCCAACCTAGCTACAATAACCCTTCTAGACCATCTTGAACCTATAAGAAAAATAAAAACCACTTTAAACATTCAATTCAATACATATATTATATATTCATAATTCAACCAACTAGTTTTAATAAATTTCAAACCATTTAAAATACTATAACATACATATACATCCATACAACCAATCAATTCAAGTCAATAAAAAACATCCACATGTATTTTTACTGCTAACTAAAAAATGGAGGGGATCAATATCTACCTCATCACCAACATCCTCATCCTCATCACCATCAACTAAATCCTCATCACCACCATCACCAATAATATCATCTAGAGCACCATCAACATCATCATCACCATCAACATCACCACCACCTCCACTACCACCACCAGTATCATCAGCTCAACCACCACTGGGACCCTCATTGACATAACTTAGGGAATCATATAAAGAGTTCATTGATTCCACACATGAATAAAAAATAGTATCAACCATTTATATAAGTGATGGAATTATAACTGACATAGATTTTAGAAAGTGTTTGGTGACCAATTTACTTCTTTCATGCTCTGGTATAGCTATTTTTTTGTCTCAACTACTTCTGTATGAACGTTTTTTAGTTTTTTGGTTTGAGAGGTTTGATCAGTGCTCGATTAGGAGAAATATCTAGTGGGGATGATGTTTTTTCTGGGTCGACATCAGACACTTCCCTGGTGATCCTCACCTAATTCCTGGCTCAAATGATCATTTGGACCAAAGATGCCATCTTCTTTCTCATTGAGGGATGATAGGGCACACTGTTGAAAATATAAACAAGATATTTAATTATTAATTATGTATTAAAATTTTAAATATAAATAAAAAACTTACAATATTTTCTTTTGTCTATGCATTTATATCACTTCCATCATTTTTTCCTACTTGAGAAAAATAATTTTTCTCAATGCACACAATCTTTGATGCCCAATGCCGCTTGCTGCAAATGAAATTGATTAGTATAATACTACATTATTGAATAATATAAAAGTAAAACTATAAGGAATTAAAATTTTATTTGTTTAAGGAATCCATATAATGAAGAAACATCTAAATATAAACTTAATTAGAAATTTAATACTAGTGGAATAACATAAACAATACATACTAATTAGCATGATAAACATGTGTATGATATGGATTAATATTGTATGATCATTTTAGTCTAATTATATTTGTGTTATGTTATTTGGTTATTCATTCACTTGGTAATTTTAATCATTTGGAAATTAGGTTCATTTTTTAGTTAGGTTGCTTGGTAATTTGGTTATTTGGCAATTTGTCCATTTGGCCATTTTTCTATCTGGACAATTTGGCCATTTAGGCCATTTATTCCATTTATTCCATTTATAATAATTATGATAATTAGGCCAATTAGGTCATTTAGACCAATTTAGGCCATTTAGGAAAATTTAGTCCATTTAGGCCAATTAGCCATTTATTTGGCCATTTTAGGCCAATTAGTCCATTTAGGAAAATTTAGTCTAATTAGGCCATTTGTTTGACCTATTTAGACCAATTAGGACATTTAGACCAATTTAGGCCAATTCAGGATAATTTGGCCAACTAGGCTAATTTAGGCAATTTAGTCTATTTTTGGTCAAATTAGGCAAATTACTACGATCAAGCCAATTAGAGAAATTAGTCTAATTTAGGCCATTTTAGGAAAATTTAGGTCAATTAGTACATTTAGGCCAATTTAGGCCAATTAGGCTATTTATTTAGGAAAATTAGGCCAATTAGGCCAATTAGTTCAATTAGTCCAATTAGGCCACTTAGGCTAATTAGTCAAATTAGTCCAATTAGGCCAATTTAGGACAATTTAGGACAATTAGGCCATTTAGGCCAATTAAGAAAATTAGACCAATTATGCCAAATAGCCTAATGAGGCCATTTAGGTAATTTAGTCTAATTAGTCCATTTGGTCCATTTATGTTAATTAGTCTATTTAGACCGATTTAGGCCATTTAGGAAAATTTAGGCTAATTAGGCCATTTAAGATAATTTAGGTAAATTAGGCCAATTTATTCTAATTAGGTTATTTAGACCAATTTATGTAAATTTAGGCAAATTATGTCATTAAGTAAAATTTAGGCCAATCAGGACAATTAGGATAATTAGGATAATTTAGGCCAATTAGGCCAATTTAGATCAATTAGTCCATTTAGGAAATTTAGGCCAATTTAGGCCAATTTATTATAATTATTACATTTAGGAAATTTAGGCTAATTAGCCCATTTAGGATAATCAGGCCACTTAGGACAATTAGGCCATTCAATCCATTTGGCTATTTGTCCATTTGACAATTTGGTTATTTAGTCATTTGTTAATTTTGATCATTTGGTCATTAGGCCATTAAACCATTTTCCATTAGGATAATTGTTCAATTTTCCATTTATTCATTCGGATAATTAGACCAATTAGGCCAATTATTATAATTAGAAAAATTAGTCTATTTAGTCCTATTAGACCATTTAGGCCATTTATTTGGCCAATTTAGGCCAATTAGGGTATTTATTTGGGTAATTTAGGCCAATTAAGTCATTTATTTGGAAAATTTAGGCTAATTAGGCAATTCTTTCCAATATTGTTCAATTAGGCCAATTTAGGCCATTTAGGCCAATTTAGGCCATTTAGGCCAATTTAGGAAAATTATGCTATTTATGCCAATTAGGCCATTTATTTGGCCAATTTAGGCCAATTTAGCCAATTAGTCCAATTTAGTACAATTTAAGCCAATTTAGGCCAATTAGGGAATTTAGTACAATTAGTCTAATTTGGCCATTTGTTAGGTTAATTAGACCATTTAGGCCAATTTGGCCATTTAGGCCAATTTAGGTCAATTAGGCCATTTAGGTGATTTTGGCCATTTTGGCCATTAAGCGATTTATTACATTAGTCCATCTAGGCCATTTAGTCTATTTGGACAATTGGATAATTGGCTATTAGGTCATTTAGCCATTATGCCAATTTGGCCAATTTGGCTATTAGGCCATTATGCCAATTGGCCAATTGCACAATTGGACATTTTCCCATTTGGCCATTTATCCATTTGTCCATTTGGCCATTTGACCATTAGGTAATTAGGAAAATTTGTCCAATTAGGACATTTAGGACATTTAGACAAGTTAGGCCACTTAGGTTCCTAGGCCAATTGGTTATTTGGCCATTTGTCCATTAGGATACTAGGCCATTAGGTCATTTGAATATTTTTCCATTTGGAAATTTTTTCATTATTCCATTATACCATTAGGCTATTATGGGATTTAGCCATTAGGCCATTAGGATATATGGAAACTTTTTCCATTAGGCTATCTGGCCAATTTGTCCATTTGGCCATTTTACCATTTGGACATTTTGCTATTTGGCCATTTGAAAGGGGAATTTCTAGCCTTATATTAATGGAATTGATGATAAGAAAACATAAATTTCAGCATTAAAATCTAACTAAGTAACAATATAAATATATATATTAATGTTATTTATTTTAAATCACCTAGTTCCCCTCATGGTCGGGCATTGTAGTGAACCCAAAATTGTGAAAATATGTCAATGAATATTTATTATTTTTTCCCAATGTATCCTAAAATAAATCAATAAAATAAATAAGAATTAAATTTTATATGAAAACCATTAATGATTAAGAATACATTAAACTCATCACTCTTCCAATATGTAATCGTTTATTGATATTGTGTTGTTGGACAGTCAGGAAATATTGGTACATCCTCTAAACCAGAACCAAATCTAATCATCTAACCAACATATAATTTCTACTTATATGATTACTAGAACTCCCCAAGATCCATCAACCTTATAACCTTAGTAGCTTCACCGATAGGAAAGTTAAACCAACATTGTAATGAACATGTTAATTTATATAAATAAAACAATAATATAGATATAAATTTAATAATTTTCTTACCCATGTAGCCACCAATGATTTATCCTTGATTACATTATTGATATGCGTCCATGAGTCTAGTTGCATCAGAATGATATCATATTACTTGGATAAAGTTCCCATGAAAATTCTACACTGCCTGAAATTTTTACCTATCATATGATTATCTTCATTACAATCCACCATTATTTATGATTTATGATTCTAGGATTCATGAATATGGGTGTTACCATGTCACCCATTAGAATATACCACTAAATAAGATCAAGAAAAAAAATTAAGTCACAATACTATAAGAAAAAAATGATGAGATATAATTTGACACACTTATAATAAAATAAACCTGATGAAGGTTTCTCATTAGACTCTGATAGATCAATGGGATATCATGAATAAGTATCCTTTGAAGGATACGCCTCTTCCAATGTATGAAATACGTGATCTATATGAACTGGAGTGGAATTTAAAGGAACAGAACCATGAGATCCTAGATAGATAAAAGGAAATGGATTTAGTGTAGACATGGTAGGATATGGGTAGTAGGGTTGGGGTCACATCAAAGGATATGGATATAGTAACGTTGGGAAAATCCCTAGAGGTGGGGCAGACATGGTATGAGAATAAGAGGCTAAATGAGATGATGATGGAGGCATGGGTGGGAACATCCCTAGAGGCTCAAGTGGAGGATGGAAAGGTGTGGTAGAAGGGGTGTCCACTGGTAGGTTAAGGTGAGAACAGGTATGAAGGGTGCTCCATCTAGCTCTAAGAGAACCCCTGCTCAGACCCATACTAGTAGGTGGAGCAGAATTCAACATTGGTTCAATTGTATATCCCTAATTTCATTTGATAAAGAATAATAAAATGACATTAAATATAATGAAGAAGAAAATTATTAAAATTATTATACTCACTAAGGGAACCAGAGGAGAAAACCCAATCTCACACATCTATTGATCATTATCAAATAATCGCTTCCTTTTAACTTATTCAATATCATAATCTATATAAGAATGAAATGTACATTTTTTATAATTTTTTTAAAAAATAATTCACACAACTTAGAAGTCAAATAAGTCATAAACAATGTCATAACATGTTTTATAAACTATAATTTCAAACCATGTCATACATTTTTTAAAAACCCATTTTAAAACTAGTTTAAAAAATTGAAATAAATACAGTTAAATACAATGAAAAAAAAATACTAAAACAAATATATCATTCAAAACTGAAACTAAATTAAAGTAATTATAGTAGTACCAACATGAGAAAGCCACATTAAGGTAAACTAAATGAAATGTGAACATATATGGTTGCTTCTATATATTACCCTCCAATAATTAAGGTTCATTATCAACTATCACAATAGGAAAATTTGAGTCATCAAATGCAATATTTTTTTCAACACCAAAGGGCACATCAATGGTTTCCATTTCATCCCCACCATTATGAAAAATATGTCTTGGGATTACTTCAATAATGAAATAATACTTAGGTCAGAGATGTTCTTTCACATAAACACTTAGTTTTTCATTGATTCCAAAATATATAATTCATCAATATAAAGTAATCGAATCATGTTAATAATTCTAAATCCATAGTTATTAATAAATGTACCATGTCGAGTCATTGAATCAGACCATTTAAATTTCATCATAGTGACTCCACTATGAGAGTAGTAATCCAATAACAATATTTTCTAAAAAATTCCATAATAAGACACATTTTTATATCAAGGAATACTATCTAATACACTATCATAATATCCTGTTGTAGAATTTACCATTACACCATCATGTGGTGTTCCCATTTTCACTGATTAATCAGTTGTAACAAATTAATAACCATTTATTATTAAATATTTTCATTCAAGAACCAAAAAATTGGGACCAAAAACCAACACTCTTAATTATTAAGAGACAAAGTCAACATGTAAACTCAATACTTGAAATATATATGAATAAAACAATTAAATGAATATTTATGTTTTAAGTTAATTAAAGTAATGGTCATACATTTGATTTCAACCATGTAGGAAAATTTTTTCTATACAAAGCCTCTCTCATTCTCAAAGGTAAAGATCGATGAAATCCACTTATAATTTGTTTATGTTACCTATATAAAATGATAATAAAAGTTTAAGGTATATGTGAAATGACATATTATGAGATAACATATTAATATTAAAATTAATTACTTGATATAATCATTGAAAAAACCACAGTAAAACAAGACCGTGTGATGTAACATATCTCTCTCTTCAAGGATCAATGTAAACAATGTATATAACCTAGAAAATTTTCTAGTTTGGGGAAGAGATGTAAATGAGGACTCAATTTTACCATACTACTCATCTTCATATCTCATTGTCTAGTTATGTATTATTATCACATCAGATAAATATACTGAACAAAAATAAATATATTATTGACCTATATAATCTATCACAATGGAACCTTTTGGATGATTATTGTTTCAGACATAATATTTCACTACGAATATATTTATTTCAGTTGGATACATCTACCAAAAATCAATGGGTCCCTCAAGAAGTGTTTCAGTTAGAAGATGAACTGTTAAATGAAGATGCAAATGAAAAATGATAGAGGGATTTTTTTTCTAAATCACACAAAATTAATGGATCCTCTTGCCGCATTTTTATCAAGAAAGGCTTGGACAAAATTTTAGTACAAAGTTATCTAAAAAATGGAACAAGAGAATCACTGTCACCCTTACATTATTAGATAATAAATGCTGGGTTACTATTGGAATCAATTCATGAAGATGGATTTTATAATCATGAGTTTTTAGGGATTTTAGTTTCAAATACCTTCTATTGAATCATTTAGACATGTTTCTAGAATAGCCATCATGAACCATGACATTATCCAATACTTCCAGAAATTGATTTTTCTTTATAGGTGTCATCACATAAGTAACATAATGAACTTTCCATTTTTTTCACCGATACACATAGGATGAAGTTCTAGTCGAATACCCCAATCCAACAAGTCCCAAAAAGATAAAAAGTCATCTTTGGTCTTACAATTGATATTTAGAAGATTCAAAATCAACATTTCACACATATTTTTATCAATGTGTATTACATCTAAAAAATGACATAAAAAATTGGTAGACAAATATAGAACTCAAAAATTATACTTTTCTTTTTCTAATTGTATGTGGATTAAGTGTTAAAATTATTCTTATTTTTAGATTTCATATAACCTCTCCCTAATGTGAAAATGAAATATTTTAATTCATTAAGCACATTAGTTCCTTATATATGTTGAGGTGGCTGCTCAATGTTAATAGTATTATCAAGCCTCTAGTGATTCTTCCTATATTGATGATCCATTATAATGAATCATCCATTACCCATGAAACTAAAAAAATGATGATATTTAAGCCCTCTTTATTGTGTATTATTTATAAAAATAGGACATGATATTTATTTCTTCTTTCTCCAACTAGACATCATTTAATTAGTAGGGAAATCATTTATAGACCATAAAATTCTAGCACACATCTTAAATATATTTTTTGAAGAAGCATCGAATGTGAATACACCCATATCCCAGACCTACTTCAACTATCTTTTTAAAGGTTTTAAGTGGATATGTATATCACCGCTAGGATCATAAGGTCTAGATATTATTATACTTAAGAAAGTGAAATTTTTTTTTATACACATCCATGGTGGAAGATTATAAACGTGAATACAAACTTCCATGTGCCGTGAGTAGTTAACATATGACAAAATAAATTAAAACCATCATAGGATAGACCCAAAATGACATTATGCACCTCATCTAAAAAATCATAATGTTGTGAAACAAATTCCCACCATGATAATCCATCTATAGGATGATCCAAATCATTATTACCTTTAATTCTATCAGCATCATTCCAGTGCATATTGGTTGATATTTCCAAAGACATGAGTAGATTTAGAATCCTGGGAATAAATAGAAAGTGACATATAACTTTATGTGGCACATAAGATGGTATTATATATGATTTTTTCTTTCATAGAGATGTTCCACATTCTTTACAGTCATTAAGGTATGCTATTCCCTACTAAAATAAATTGTAATCTTTTGGAAAATCATGAATTTTATTAGTACAAAATCTAATATACTTAATTAGATTCCATTCATTATATTGATTTGAGGTAATATCTACATAATTAGGAAGAAATTACTTAAAAAAGGTAAAATTATAATAAATGGAGGTATTAGAAATTTCATACATGAATTTTACATGATATTACTACATTAAAAATTCCAACCTTTTCATTTTAGTACATTAATGATATATAGGAGTTCTGGCATCATCCATTAATTTTTTCACCCTCTCAACATCATCATCTTCAGTATTTTTATCATGTGTATTGATATCATTGCCTTATTTCATTGGAATACTATATCTCTTGTGAAGATTCACAAATGAAAACTGATCAAATATCAAATTCTCCACACCTCTTCTTTCTTTCCGTTAATGAACAGTAGAAGATTATCTCATCTCTCTATTGTGATACCAAACACAATAGTTTGTTTGAAATCTAGGTTTTTTATATGGTATAAAAATTCTTCCTAGATTAACCACAATATTTGAACACAACTTTAACATAAAAAATATATATGACCACTATCTAAATCATTGTTAAATTAAAAATCTAAAAAAATATCCAAATTCTTTTGAAACTCAATTAAAATATGATCAGTATGATACATCCAGCTTATATCCAAAATATTATAGGGGAAAAAAGTTATGTTCTAGTAAAAAATGTAAACCATAATTAAAAAATTCCTTAAAATTATTGGTTCTAAAATATGTGTTCAATTGTAATAGTTGAGGAAGGAATATATAGTTAAGATCAAATCCAAGCCAAAAGAACCCAAATACCTCTTAAGGGTCTGCTTTGCAAAGACCTTATCCTTCATGAATGGTTGGAGCTCACGAAGTTCCCTGGTTGAGAATTTTATTTGAGAATAAATGAATGTTTGATGATAAACATAAGAACAATGAGTTTTGGAGTCATGGGGAACTTTGTGGTCCCATAAATCATTGAAGATGTCTTCACGAGTATGAAAATTGGATTTACAAAGATGCACCCATTTTTGAATCCCACCAATTATTCATGATCACATCTAATCTTTGTGAAGACCCTTGACTATAAATACCCCCTTCCTCATGAAATTTTTGGGATTGCTACTTGACCATTTGGATTACAAATTTCTCCCAATTTGAAAACCTCCCAAGCTTCGTGGACCATAGAAAAAATGGATCATCCAAGGTATCCAAGCTTCACGAAACCCCCTTCCATGTGTTCTTGATAGCCTCCACCTATGGTGGGGATGCATTTTGTGAAGTCCTAAACCCTTAATGATGGAAGAAGGACCTATGGGTAACTTGGGACTTCATGAAGCATTCAACATTCTCAAAGAACTCCACTCATGAATCAGGACCTCCCTCTAAGGGGGGGAACCCTATTTCACAAAGCATATACCTTTGTGAATACCATGTCCTTCTAAAGGCACCTAGTCTCTATGAAGAACCTATATAAAAGTCTCTAGGCTTAATGAAACCTCTCTTCGAGGCCTCTCCATGGTTCCTCCCTTATACTGACCCTTATTCCAAAAGGTTGAGTTCCCAGTGCCCCCATACCAATCAAGGACCAGTCCAGCTACACCTCAAGTCCCTATGCGATTTTTTCCACCCATTCATGTGTCCATCAACTTCACCCAAAGTGTGGATTGAACCTAACACCTACCTATTTATTCTAATAAGAGGAACTATAATCCCTTTTTCTTTTAATCATATGAACCCTAACATGGACATCGTGAATGGACACTCCTCCCTTCGGTGTACCCTAGTAGTTACAAAGCCATGCCCTACCTAGAGGCACACAGGAAATGGTCACGTAAGCCCAAGGGGTAAGGAGTGATCCTACCCATGTCCAAGATGTATGACATAAAACTATCTAACTTTACAACCCAATCATCTGATGCTAAACTACATGATAAATTCCTTAGCACATGAAGTTAAAATATACTCTCACCTATGTAATAAGCACGATATTTTTTGTGTATGAGTGGAATGGGATGAACCACACACATCCTATCAATAGGATTCTATGTGTACTACTCACATGGAATGAGATACTCCTTGGGAAGCTCAATTATTAATCCCCACACCATCCAACTAAGAGAAATCCTCTTTCCAAAGGCAACTTCAATGTGTAAGCCCCACACCATCCCTCATCAATGATCCTTTAGTGACATGAGATTACTTACCATATAATGTTAAATAACATGTATCAATCCTATCACACAACCTTAAACTATGAAATCAAACTACATGGTTTTTGATATATTTATTCTAAACAGAGAGTATATTATATATCCCTCATCTTCAATATTGAACAATGGTAAACTTAGGTGGTCATTTCTAGGGAAATACCTCCCTGATCCACCTCAAGGGAGGGGAATTTTGATCAAACTCTTAGGTTTGAATCAAGGGGAATCATGGGAAATGGTAAACTTAGGTTCTATTCTCTAGGGATTCACCTCCATGATCTGACTTAAAGAGAATTATTATAAACCTCTCAAGTTTTCCTCAAGGGGAATTACAACCAATGGTAAACCTAGGTGTTACCTTATAGGGAAATACCTCCCCGAACCTATTTATGGGAAATTCTAATCAATCTATCAGGTATGCATCAAGGGGAATCCCAACTAATGGTAAACTTATGTTCTCCCACCTAGGGATGTACCTCCCCAATCTACCTCAATGGAAATTCTAATCAACCTTTCAGGTCTAGCTCAAGGGGCATCCCAACCAATAGTAAACTTAGGTATTTCCTCCTTAGGATGTACCTCCATGATTCATCTCAAGGGGAATTATAGTCAACCTCTCAAGTCTGCCTCAAGGGGCATCACAACCAATGGTAAACTTAGGTGTTACCTCTTAGGAGAATACCTCCCTAATCCACCTCAAGGGGCATTCTGATCAACCTTTTGGGTCCGCCTCAAGGGGCATCCTGGCCAAAGGTAAACCTAGGTGCTCTATCATAGGTACGTATCTCCTTGATCCAACTCAAGGGGAATTATAATCAACATCTTAGGTCAACTTCAAGGGGAATCATGAGTAGTGGTAAACTTAGGTGCTCCCTCATAGAGATGTACCTCCCTGATTTTCCTTAAGGGGCATTCTGATCAACCTCTTGGGTCCGAATCAAGGGGAATACCAACTAATGGTAAACTTAGGATCCCCCTACTAGGGAAGTACCTCCCCGATCTGCCTTATGGGGAATTATAATAAACCTCTCAGGTCTACTTCAAGGGGAATCCCTAAACACTAGCCAACCTTTATGGTGTGACATCACCCCACCTAGGGACAAACCTCCTGAATTTTCCTCAAGGGGCATTCTGATCCATTCATCTAGGGTTATCATAATGGGGAATTCTCAACCATCAGGTGTGATATCTTACCTCATAGGGATAAACCTCCTTGATCCACCTCCATGAGGTGTTCTGATCAATTAAATTTATCTCCATAAGATGTTAAACTTTTTCCCTAATCCGCCTCAACCATACATCTTGTTTCGTCTCCAAAGGATGTAGAACTTATGACATAACCCCAAATAAATACCCCCAGCATAAGTGTGGGATTTTTGACATGAAAGTCCTTATAAAAATTATTCACCTGACATCATTACCTCATGATTGACATGGGATGACTTGGGTTTCATGCCTTAATATGCCTCATATGATATGAACTCTTAAGAAAAATAATATAGGTGACCAATTCGCTTAGATTCTAGACATGCACAATGATTCCCATCATAATTACTCTACTGAACAAAGGTTTATTCCCTATTAAGACAAATATAATGTCTAGATAGAAGTAATGTAATTAATTGATGTCCACAAAGATATTATACTGGTAATGAGTTCCATGAACATGAATTTAATCTATGAGGGAGACCCAAACTAGTTGGTGAGCTCCAAAGAAGAATCCATAGAAGAAGGAACCAAAATCCCATAATCCTATTTTTATCAAGGAGGAGACATCACCAATGAACGTGATGAAAGTCACCCACCTTTGGAAAGTGGGAATGCATGGAAATAGAAACATGCATTGTGTGTGAGGCCCTGATGAAAGCGTCTGAAATAGAAATGGTGAACCTGGCGTGAATCTATTATCCTCAACATGGGGACTAGTATAGTTTGTTAAATTAGTATATTTTCATGTTACCAAATCTAGATATCTAATGCTAGGTCCCACTAAGAAAACGGTGGACCCAACATGGAACTCACCCAAAATTGGGGTAGTAAACATATTCATTATTGGTCTGTGACATTGTCAGTGTGGATCTTTCTCTATTTTAGAAGATTGGATGATACTAGGGTTCTATAAATTTCCTTCCTTGTACCTATAATAATAGATAAATAGACATAATTTATAGGAATTTTGATATAGGAATTCAACCACCCAACACCTACAAACACTAGGGGTATGAGAAATGTTGATGTAATAATCCCACAAAACCATGCTTCCTCCATGGATTCCACCATAAATTTAGATATCGGGTACCCAAACCCCTTCTTACCCTCTAAAATTATTTAGATGAGAGTGAAAGACACCCTCGTACATCAATACAAGCATGAGGGGGGAATTCAAACAAGGTACATGACCCTATAAGACTTGAAGGATTAAATTCATCACCGACACCACTGCCCCAAGGGTTGTACATGGAGAAACCACTCCCTATTCCCATGTCAAACCACTTTAAAAGAATCTCTTAGAAGTGATCATATGTATCTCTCCCATACATTGAGGAGGTGGAAGATGCTCGGGTCACCCCATCATTGACTACTTCCTAGGATCCACCAAGGAGGGATCCCACCATGCCCCATCTACACCAGAAACGATCAGTCCCTTAGGATGAAGAGAAGGTGTACTTAACCCATTCTCTTCTATCCCCAGTATGAACCAATAGATGTCAATTTTGGGGGTATGACCATGAGAATTCCCAACAAGGGGAATCATCTTCCACAACTCTAGTGGCCCCTACCACCACTGATGAATTCTACTAGATCCCTAGAACCAATGAATAAGGATATGTCTTTTCCTGATTGGGATAGATGCCTCAGCTACCCCAAAGGTAGGATAGGTTGACTCTTTTAATCTTCGACACCACCAATAAATATTATGGGCTAACTCATAATGATGATTTTTAGTGCAGAGGCCCTCCTCACACCATCACTAACCCTAAAGAAGGTCCTCCCCACTATTACAATCAACATGATGGTCCTTCTCATACATTTCCCATCTCAATCTAAGGTACTCCTCGATCCAACACTAAAAAAGTATAAGGTCCTCCTAGCTTCATCAATAATCATTATGGAGGTCCACCTCATACTCATGCATCCCAACATAGAGGTCCTCCCCATGTCACAAACCATCAGAGTGGAGGTCATCCCCAGTCCTTCAATAATAGACATTTAGGTCCTCCCCACTCCTTCACTAGTCAATTCAGGTGTCATCCCCACATTACTAACCACCATCACAAAGTTCCTACCCATGCAGAAGAGGTACTCGGTTCTGAAGAACCGTCCTGGGGAAGAAAGGTGAAAATCTTTGTCAAAGGATAAATCCTGGGAAATGCCAAATTATCATCAAACTTGTTGATCTTTTAGGTTTTGAGGAAATAGATGACTCGTTAATGGGACCTCCACCCTAAATTCCAGAGCATGGGTAATGATCTTGATAAATGAAGTTATATATCTTAGAAGTTGAAATCCAAAGGATCCCTAGATCCCTCTATAGATGCATGTAGGTGGAGGACGTTCTGGCTCCCTTTTGGGATCTCACAGTGTAGCCATCCTCATTGCCACCGGTCTCCCACCTCTCCACCTATAAATTAGATGGAGGAGAGATGATGTGGATTGAGATGTCTCCCCTAGATGGAGAGAACCCGACCGACCCACCGATGAGCACCAGCACCATTTCACATGAGGTAGTAGTGAACACCTTGTCCTACAAGGATGTGATGATGAAGTTGGCACTAACCCTGAGGGATTCCCTAGTGTGTAGTGAATATATGACTCATGAAGTGGATTCTAAACTAGCCAAATAGATTCTAGAATTATTTACATTGGTTCCTCCACCTATCTCTCGATTAGTACTGAGTAGAGTTTGGGATAACCAAGAACAAGGATTTGAGTAAGATGTCTTGTGGGGAACTATGGTTGCTGATTAGTTGTTAGTTATATTCTAGATGTCTATAACCATGAAATTTGACATCCCAGAGTACCTAAACAAGGGTTAGGCCATGTGTTTTCACCAAAAAATCTAGAAAATGCTACACCACCTTCATGATTGTCAATTGACCTATCTGGGAGTCCAAGGGAACCTCACGGATATCGATCAACAATAGTGAAGGGTTAAGTTGGAAACACTCCCCATGGAGTAGTGCCCTAAGTCATCCAGCCACCATCAGACCCTCTAACAATGTTGTGTCAAGAGCCTTATAGTGCTCTGATGAATTATAAGAGAGGTGTCTCCTTAGTTTTATATCAGGGGTTGGGGAATGTACATTACTCTCTACTTCAGCTTTATCCCGCGACAGCTTGGACTACCCATTGACATTGAGGATATCCCTATGGGTGTAGTTATGAAAAATATGGATTTTAAAAAGTTTTTTAGAGATAAAGACTCCAACAAAGGGTCTGATGGTGAAAATACACCCCCTGAGGAAACATAGTACCAAATAGACCATCATACAAGCACCACACCCACCAGTAGAGGTGATTACTCAGCCTTAGGAATCCCTCTAAGACTTTTCCTAACTTTTGAAAAATTTACAAGGGTAAAGATAATATTGGGACATTTGATCCATTTGAGGCCACATTGAAAAAAGATGTAAATCCCACTGTATCATTCTTACTCCAGGAGATTTATAAACAAAATAATCCCCTCATTGATTTCATGGCTGATCATTTCCCAGACTACGATGATGCCTTACAAGACCCCATTTCCACTCCAGAAAGATAGAAATAGGTCCACCTTGGATAGTTTTACCTAGTTGATCTTGGTAAACCCATGCATACATAAAGATAAGATGAAAGAGTTTATGGAAATATACTAAGATATAAGTCTCTGAACCCTCCTAAGTAGCGTGATTACCCTCTTTATGATATAGTTCATTCCACTCCATGAGCCATTGTACCTTCTTACCTAGATGATGAGCCTCTCAATGAACTATTGATTAGAAACCCTGATCAAGATAGGGACCCTCACTAGGATTATTTGATATCCAATCTCACTACTTGACTTGATGCCTTGGATATGTGACAATGTGGCCATCCCATCTGATGAAAAGATATACCCGACATGGGTGGATGACATGAGAGTGCCCTTGAATTTTGGGAACCCTAGATTTTCCCCATTCAACAGGATGGATAATCTATTACAACTTTATATCTACTTCATCTCAAGGTGTAGGCCCATGTTGGGAACCCTAGAGCAGTAGGAGGCTGCCAAGATGTGGTGTTTTGTCTAGAAATTGGAAGGGACTATGTTTTTCTGGTACATCCAGCTGCCTATAGGGTCTATCACTAGTTGGAAAGATCTTTGCAGGCAGTTCCTCAATCAGTTTAGCTCCACCTAAATAAAGAAAAGAATTTACGACCACTTCAAGTGTACAAAACTTCCTGACGAGCACATCAAAGATTTTTTTTCACAAAGTGGAAAAGCTTCACATACTCAATCGACATGCTTCTATCTCAAGATCAGTTGGTAACGATGTTTAAGGGAAATATGAAGATTGAATTGGTCCCTACCCTAATCACTCAGAATTTTCCAAGTGGGTTTTGGGATTTTTCAAATAAGGCCTAGTGTCGAGAGGAAGCCTTGTAGAAAGCTAAGAATGTTCGATCATTTCCTCATCCAACACCTACTAGAATAGATGAAAAAGTAGATATTGTAGTTGTGGTATAAGTAGAATCCCCAGATACATTAGATTTATTAGCCCCTCTACTTGAATAACCTAATTTAGTGTTGCCTTACCAAGTGTATCCTTGAACATCATAGAATCAACAGACACCACCTCACCAAGAATAACCGACTAGATGAGAGAATGTGGATCCAAACCCTCATCAGGCTCCGACCCCTCATCAGGGCTAAGATCCTAGAGCATCCTTCCTAGATAGAA
This sequence comes from Viscum album, assembly GCA_963277665.1. Lineage (NCBI taxonomy): Eukaryota > Viridiplantae > Streptophyta > Magnoliopsida > Santalales > Viscaceae > Viscum > Viscum album. The sequence goes on along the minus strand of OY728119.1, from coordinate 168,110,100 downwards.
GGAATGAGACCTATTATTTCAAGGATGAACATGTCCTAGGGCATTTCCTCTATTCTCTAGAAAAAAAATCATAATCTTCCAGAATGAAGAAGGATATCTACATTAAGACCGATAATGGTAGTGAGGGTTTAGGTGAATGGAATCATGTTTCCAACCATAGGAATTAGAAGTATGATGACTAGTTGGATTATAGATTATTTTCTTATACCCATGGTGTCATCTGCACCCACTTATAGAGGATTGAACCTTCTAAAGTCTCTGTGACTTCCCCGACTACTACCTCTACATCCACCTCAAAACCTTCAAAGAAGAGTAGGAATAAAAAATTTAAGGAAAATAAAAGCCCCCCGTTGATATCGAAGCCATCCTATGCTCTTGAAAACTTCATGAATCCATAGTTGGGAATCAACCCAGGGTTTTTCTAGCACTTAAATTCACTTCAAATGATGGGCTAGAGTATGCCCCCATGAATGCTGCCGAGTTGATAGATTGCTTCACACTTTCTGATGTTTAGGAATTCCAAGAAGACCCCTAGGGTGCCTCAGGAAGACACCATCGAAGGGGAGGTCATGGGAATACAAGACACCATGATAATTAGGCTGGAACCTCGAATCGATCCATGCATGCTACCAAGACTAGGTAACAAGTTTTTCGTAGATCTCATCATGCATAATCCTCCTAGCACATTCTGTTATCTATGATAGTGGAGGCGACCATGTTGACTGACCAAGAAGAGAATCCACAACCACACCACGATCAGCTACATCTGACTAAAGACATGACTCAATCAACCAACAATAATCCAACAATGGTTCTGGGTGAGTTAACCAGTCAACATCAGTATATTTCCAATACTAGCCAGAACCCAGTGGTACAACCAACAGCACCCACCATGACCCCAACTAAAGAAAAACCCTATATGTGAAAAATGATTTGGCATGGAATTATGATGTGATGAAGTACCTATCTAGTATACCTGAAAGGATCTTTATCCTTGAGGCCCTCCTCTTGTCAAAAGAGATGTGTGATTCCCTTGTAGAGGCTTTGAGAACCCCCCTCCATTTAGATGTATAGGTTGCTTCCACAGAGGCATTTTATGTATAGGAGGTTGAGCATGAAGAATTCCAAGCCATCATCTCATTATCCAGATAGGATGAGGGATCCCTCATGTAGGGGCACATTCACCCTTTGTATATCACTAGCTATTTAGATGGTGTGGATATATCCCACTGTCTAGTGGACAAAGGTTTTGATATTAATCTCATCCTAACATAGAATCTTCACAAGTTAGGGTTGAACAAAGAAGAACTGACTCCCTATGAATTGAATATGTAAGGTTATGATAGGACTGATTAGAGATCATGTTGAAAGATTTAGTTGAAGACCCAATTTAAATTATTGATAGTAAGTTCTGAATTCATGATTTTCTTTTATAATACTACCTATAACATGTTTTTGGGTATGCCCTAACTTCATCTACATGTGGTGGTCCCCTCATTGTGTCACCAATTCCTAAACTACTCCATCAATGGTCGAGTAGGGGTACTTCATAGTGATGCGTCTCCCTTTGACTCGTATTAATCCCACTACTAGGGAACCGACTATAACAAGTGATAGGGGAAGAAAGTTCAAAACAATGAGGTTGAAAAAACAACCACTACAACTAGTTCATGGGAAGACATGGATGATGCTTTCATTCTCCTAATTCATCAGTTGGAACCCAAAATGCCAGATCTGGGAGATTGTTTTTCATTTATGAGAAAATGGGATGCCACATACCTAAAATGGAGAAATTTCCCAAAATTATCTCGTACTTCTACACATGAAAATATTGTGAAATACCAGAGGCCCCCACTCCTGATAGGTAATAAGATGTTCTCCCCTTGGCCACTATTTCATGGAATTCCAGTCTGTTCCACCAAGAAGGGTTGGATCATTGGAAGTCAAACCAACACCATTAATTTAATATCAATTATTGACCCCATGGTTAGAGGCCTGATGGAATTGGATCGAAATCCACTATCTCCATGGTTTCAACAGGGTATGAGTCTTTTAAAATAGATTTCTTATCCACCCATGTAGGAACCAGCACTTCTCTAGAGTCAGTTGACGTAGATGGATTTCCTCCTACTGATTCTCCTTCAGTAGATGGTGAAGAGGATTTTGAAGATGCTACCTATTAATTTGAATAGGGTTTCTCCACCACCACTGATGAGTTGATTCAGGTGAACCTTGTTACTGAGAAATATAGAAGGCTGACAATGATTAGTGCGACTATGCTCCTAGAGGAGTAAGAACAATACATGGATTTCTTAAAGCAGAATCATGATGTATTCACCTGGATCTATGATGAGATGCTTGGACTAGACCCTCATATATCCATCCACCATCTTGGTATTCTAGTGAGCCATCATGGGTTCAAGAAACCTCTCATAAAGATGAACCATTATCACAATGATATGGTCAAGGCAGAGGTTGAAAATCTTATCAAAGCCAACTTAATCAGGGAAATATAGTACTCCAAATGGATAGACAACATCATCATAGTTAGAAAGAATAATGGGAATATCAGAGTCTGTATAGACTTTTAGGATCTCAAAAACCATTTATAGAAGGATTATTTTCCCCTTATAGTGACAAAGCTTTTGATCAATACTATGACTAGGTTCCAGGCTCTCTCCTTCAATGATAGATACTCCGAGTACAAACAGATCCAGATATCCTCTGAGGATGATGAGTCTACTACCTTGAAGGTGCCACAAGGGTATTTTTGTTATCAAGTGATTCCCTTTATCCTAAATAATTAAGGATCCAATTATCAATGGGCCATGCAACACATCTTTAAATAAATTATCCGCACATTGGTAGAGTTCTATATGGATGACCTGGTGGTAAAATCCCACCAGTGTTAGGACCATCTCAAAGACCTTGAGAAATAATTTGTCTTCCTTTGGAATCTCCAAGGCCTCCAAGGGCACTTATAATATATATTATGATTCATCGTGAATCTTGTAGGAAAGTGTAATCCCTTTTTGATGATCATGAATAAAGTCACCACCCACCAGTGGGATATAGAGTGCCAGAACACCATCGAGGAAATCAAGTAGTATCTTCTACTACCTTCAGTTCCAATACCACCCATATCAAGGAAGACTCTATTCCTTTATGTGACTACCTTGGAGTGATCCCTCAGTTACCTTATTTCCTAGAAGAATAATGAGGCTAGATAAAATAGTTTATACTATCTCAGTCACATTATTCTTGAAATAGAGACCAGATACCCCACTATTGAGAAGAGCTACCTCACACTGGTTTTTACAGTGCTGAAGTTGCAGCATTATCTATAGCATAACAAGATATTTCTAGTGTCCTGTGTGGATCTGCCAAAGTATATCCTGAATCGTCCCATGTTTACGGGATGTCTAGCACACTGGGAAGCTATCATTCAATAGTTTGATATCAGATTCATTCCATAGAAAGATGTTAATGGTCCATAATTTTTCAAATTTCTGGATGCCCATCCAACCCCGGAATAAATTCCCCAAGATGTTGATTTCTCAGATGAGGCCATCCTCTCAGTGAATTAGGCTGGGATGTGCTTGTATTTGAATTTTTATGGTTCTTCTTGGATCCTAATAGGTATAATTCTTGAAGATACTAATCTCAATAGAGTAGGAATGGGGATTATCTTCATAACACCATCACAATATATCCTATCATATTCGTTCCTACTATCAGAAGGATTCCCCATCAACAAGGAAGAGTATCAGTTCCTCATTATTGGTCTCAAGTTGGCCATTACGATTGATGTTCCCCATTTTAATGTGAATTTATACTTATAATTAGTCACCAATAAGATCAAATGTGATGATATCATCAGAAATCCAGATCTTGGTCCCCTGCTGGTGCACACTCACCAACTAATAGACCAGTACCCATCTTAGTCAAAAGTGATTCATGTACCTTGATTGTATAATGGTTGAGAGGATTCCTTGGGAAGCCTAGAAACCAATCTTGTAGAGACTAACTAGGATGAATTATTCATCCATGTGAAACATTGAAGGTTCATCACTCCCATCATTTTAGATGATGATGACAGGCAGCAAGTAAACCAAATGGATAACGGTTCTTCCATGTCAGGACCTTTGGGTTCCCATGCAGTAGAGGAAACTCCTAATTGAAAAACTCCATTATTTGAGTATATTCAGTGTGGAATTATCCCTCTATATTGATCTGATCATGAGCGAGTTCACTGGTGCGCAACACAGTTCACCCTTCCATGTGACCTAAACCTTGATCAAACTCTCTACAGATGTTGGTTTGATGGAATTATCTTCTATTATATCCAAAGATATAACAATAACCAAGTTATGTAGGAGGTTCATTGCAGGTATTGCAGTTCCCATCAATAAGGGTTGAATATATCCCACCAGATTTTAAGGCTAGGATACTTCTATCCCACCATGGTTCATGAATGCATCGAGTATTCCAAGAGGTGTCATGTGTGTCAAATCCATGCCAATTTTTTGCTTCGATCATCAGAGATTCCATACACTACGAAGTATTCTTATCCCTTTATAGTATAAGGACTCGATGTTGTAGTCCCATATCCATCAGTGATTGCTCACCAGTGTAGGTTTATTATGACCCTGACAGATTTCTTCTCTAAGTGGAAAGAAGCGGTTCCTGTCAAGAAATCCAATCCCTAATCTATAGTTGAATTAACGATCTCCCACATCATTCATCTATTTAGGTTTTATCAAGATATTCTCACTAAAAATGGCCTAAACATCCAAGATTATGATCTAATTAGATTCTACCCCAAGTATAGTATTTGGAAAAACCATACTTCCTGCTATCATGAGCATCCAAATGGATATATCATGGCATTCAACAAGACCCTCTATAACATTTTTCAGAATATGTTGGGGAAAAAAATAACAAGCTCCCAAAATCCCTATGGTATTACTGGATGATGACTCAAAATTCCACTTAGTTGAACCCATATTCTCTATTATATAGAACAAAGGTAGTTCTACCCATAAAGATCCAGTTTCCATTGCTCCAAATGACTGTCTATGACCATCAAACACTAAACAGAATAAAAGAAGTCCATCTAGATGATTAGTAATCCCTCGAAGAGAATATTATTTAGGCCTTGAATAATATAAAGAGTCACTAAAATAAGATATAGAAATTTTTCAACAAGAAGTTTCACCTTCACTCTTTCCTCTAAGGTGATACAGTATTGGCTCTCAGAACACCAATAATACCAGGCCAAAATCCAAAAAAGTTGGAGACCAAGTGGGAAGAACCTTAAATCATTCCCAAGTTCTATTCCAATAGTACAAAATATTTGATCACTCTAGATGGAGAGTGTATCCTTCCCCCCGCCAATGAAAAGTTTATCAAATAGTACTTCACATATATATCCCATAGTCTAAGAAACATGAATTTAAACTATTTTCAACAGTCTGGAATCTATGAACTTAAACTAAAAACACTATAGTCTGAGATTTAATACCTTCAACTAATAATCATCATGTCCTAGTTTTATGATTATAAAATTAATAACAAACATCTTCCTCACTATATGATGTTAAATTGTGTGCCCACAACCTCATCAAACGACATTAAACTGTGCATTAGGTCTGAACTCTAAGACCTTAAACTAGGAGCCCCTATATTATAATAATCATGACTTTAAACTATGTATGATTCCTCTTAGGAATGTGTTGTGTGGTGGTGGGACTCCATGTCCCTCATTCACGTTAGTTTTTTCAACTCACAGTGCTATACATATCCATTTAGAGAACCCTATAGTCTGATATGTATGAATTTAAACTACAAATCCAAAATTCCTCATTGCATTGTGATAAACTGTGATTCTACCCCATAAAAAATTAGAATACCTCTTAATAAGAGGTAATCATTACCCCATGCTCCAAACATGGGATTCCCTAAAATAATTTTGGGAAGCCTCAATTCTTTCACCAAAGAGGAATGCCCCCACTCGTGTTGGTCTCTTACAACACCATGTTCTAGAACCATGCGTGGCTTGATTCCCATCCTTATGGGATACGTAGCGATGCCCAAACTTTTTATCTCTGGGCCCAAATAAATATTTATGGTCCAAGAATTATGACCTTAAACTATATTTAGTTTTTCTTAAGGTGTGTATCTGGTACATAATCTTCCTTGCCTCCATTCACATTGGGTTTTACCTCTCACATTCCATAAGTATACCATTGGAACAAAAATCCCTCATATTCAAAAAAATATGACTTAAAATATTTTCTATGATCCAGAGTGTATGAGATTAAACTATGAAAAATCAGTTCCAAGAATGTGTGGTGTGGTGCTGGACCTCTTTGGTCCTCATTCAGGTCAGGTTTGTCAACTCTCTTCACTACACATATCCATTTGGATCACCCTATCCATGGTTCAATCATTATGACCTTAAACTATTTTCCATAGGTCCAAGCCCTATGGACCTAAACTATGTTCATTCACCTCTCATTTTTAGTGTTTTCTTGACCTCTAGTGAATTTTTATTCCTCCACTCACATATAGAACAATGTGTGTCTTGATTTCCATCATCATGGGATATGTAGCGATGCCCAGACTTCTCATCTCAGAGCCTAGCTAAAAATTAATAAAATCCTTTATCCCCTTTTCCTCATCATGATTTGAGACTTAAGACTATATAATAATATCTACCTTATGGTCCATGAAATTTAACTTAAAATAGTTTCAACATCCAAGTTCGAATCCAACTTTTTTATATTCCCTATTAGAATGACCAAATGTGCTATGGCATAGAACCTAGAGTGTTGAATCCCAAACAGATGTTTCCTTCATTACGTTCCCATACTTCGAGTATTTCTCATATTGGATTTACATAATTATTCAAATCCAAATTCCCCTAATGATGATGGTTCTAGAAAAAATGGCTCACCTTCCACCCTAGGCCAAATCCCTGATGGATCTCTAGAAACAAATAGAAGATCCTGTGATTCAAACTTGGTTAAAATTTCATCCTGTATTTTTTCTCCCCATTCTTAACTAGTGTGTTTCTTATCCCCATGTTTCAAACATGGTCAATAGTAAATCCCTAAACATCATTCATTCCCTTATCTAGATCTCAAAAGTATTGATTTATCTCATTTCCACCTCCCTATATCATGGTGGAATTCCAATACCGTTGGTGTCATCCCTCCGTGCATTTGTGTGCATCAAGTAGGCATGTCATTTTACTAGGAAATTTTCATCTTGGTATATTCTCACCCCTACTGTGTGATTCCATATGTTAGGAAAATAACCCCACCATTACTTTATTCCCACACCAAGCATGAATCATGTGGGATTAGGAGGTTTGAAATAGTGTGTACCAATGTGGTTGATCTGCACAAAAGAGTCCTCTCTCTGAACTCTATGATCATAAACTATGAGTATAAGTCTGAGAAACACAACTTTAAAAAGTGTGAAAGTTTATTTAGGAATATTTGATATGGTTTCAGGCCTCCTTGGACCTCATATGCTTTAGGTTTTTCATGTTATGACACTACACATATCCATTTGAAACACCCCCTCCATGGTCCAAACCCTATGACCTTAAACTAAGATCCCCTCTATGGTCTAAGAATTATGACCTTTAAACTATGTGCTATTTATTTCATGGTGTTTTCATGGTACATGAGCCTTTTTGGATCTATTCACATTAGGTTTTAACTTTTTTCATGACACACACACCCTTAAAGGAAACATTTCCTCCATGGACCAAGCATTATGAGCTTAAAATATTTGCCATTTTCTTCTTGATACTTGTGAGACACATGATACTTCTTGGCTCCATTCATGTTAGGTTTATCTACTTTACAAAATATGAGTACCTTTGGGTCAAAAACTTCTATAGTACAAGAAACAACACTCTAAAATATATTCCTTGGTCCAGGATTTATGAAATTAAACTGTGTGAAACCATCTTGAATATTGTTTCACATGGTGAAGAGCCTCCTAGGAACTCATTCACATCAAGTTTTAAATATTTCACCACATGAACATACTTGAACCCTATTTCTTAGATGGACTAAATTGCACGACGTTTAATTGTGTGAATCCAAATTCTAGAACTATGTATAGATTTATTCCTATCCTCATGGGATACATAGTGATGCCTAGACTTTCCCTCTCTGGTCCCAACCACAAATTCCCTATAGAAATATCCCTTACTTATAGTGTAATCCCCTGAAAATACCCCACGAGCCTCCTTCCAAATGTAGGCACCATTTAATTACCATGGACTATCAACGGGCTAGGATTCCCTCATGGCCTGGAATGAGGAAGGAATGTCCTCAATTAATGAAATTAACCTACATTCTTACCCCAGATAGATCTGGTATGCCTCTAAATAAGAGATGATTATACCCTGTGTCAAACTAGGACTCCTTGTATAAAAAGTATTGGATGAACCAACACCAGGGTACTTATCACATGATATTAAACTATAGCCTTACCCCATATAAATTCAGGATGCATCATTTCCAAGTATGAGAAGATCCAATACTCTCGTTTGAGAGGGTATCCCCTTAACAACAACATTTTTTTACCACATCGTGTTTCAAAATACATGAAACACAACCTTAAACTATGCTAAAGTTGTCTCAAGGTTGTTTGGTGTAGTGTTATGTGGATTCTTAGGCCCTTAATTTCATATCAGGTAACCTTTTTGGTTCCAAAAACATTCCTTTGAGACACACCCACAGTCCAAGCATTATGACCATAAACTATTTTCAGTTAGGAAGTTATCATTAACATTGGTTCTCCACATCCTTTTTTCATGACGTTGAACTATGAATCAACCTTATGTGATGGACATAGGATGATCTCTTGGCTTGACATGAGGAAGCAATGGTGGTCATCTTGGTGTATAATCCCCCGACACCCATCCTCACCATATGATGTTAAAATTTATATTTATTATCGCTATTTCAGGATGTAAAACTACAAGGCATCCTAGGCCCTCACCTGAGAGGCCCTTTCCTCCAGTTCCAGTCATCTACCACATATTTCATTTGACTATTTATCGACATATGAGATGATAATTCTCATAGAAGATGGGGTTTACTTTCATTCAGATTGATACAACTACAACAATGTGCCCTAATCCACGGTGGCATACTTTTGAGATTGTTAGAATCCATTTGAACATTATATCACTTCATTTCCACACATTGTGTGCCCCTATTTTGGATCCACATCCCCTTCTACATTTTATGAGACCCCCTAATGAAATGGTGTATGGACAAGGCCCACCTATAGTCATGGGACAACATTCTAAAGGACTTTGGATGACATTGTAAGATAGTTTCTGTGTTACAAACATGGTCAGTGGTTGACCCTCATTTGTATGTTCTCATTCTTGGATAAGAATTATGGATGATATGTTTCAAACATAGACAACAATTATCATATATCATTTAGCCACCCCCATTTTTTTCCAAAATTTTTGCATTGTGATTCACACTCTTCATTCCCATTTGTTTAGGTTGAATTCAATTCCCCTGGTGGTATCACATTCATGCACTAGAGCACGCTAAAAAATCAATTCAGCTATTCTGAGAGAATTTTTCTATAGATGCATACTCTATCAGCCCCAACAATCCCATATTAATGATAAATCATATGGAAATCCCTTGTTTCTCACGCTGAGTATGAATCACATGAGCTTAGGGATTGATCATTGGTTGTATTATGAATATGATCGAAGTGAGATAATAAAAAAATGAAATATGTATGGGAATACAAGAGTCTAAAATAAATAAAAGTTTTATAGGGTCATACACATAATGGAGCCTATACTTTATGAAATTCCTTCAAAGATTAATCTCAGCAATCAAGCTATCGAGCTTAGCTAACCTTTCCAAAGTGGCTTATAGGATCTGTTGCTGTGCTAACAAGTCTTATTTCTCCTCATTAGCCTTAGAGTAGATCTCTTAAGTCTGGATCCACTGAAATTTCTTCTTAGTTCAGTACTCAACCTCTACCTTCTTGGCCACGAACTCCTTATCTTAGACACTTCCAGTTAATCCTTCAGACTATTAATGATTTCAGATTGAGTAGTATAAATCACAACATGCTACTGTTCCAGCCCCTACAGATGGGAAATCTCTTCCTTATCTATCTAAATCACTTGAGAGATCTTGGTCTTGTGACTCTTCTAGGTTAGTTCAAATGTATTCCACTATACACATGCCTAATCAAAATGGAAATAATGGTCCAACACATGTAGGTTGCTAGAATTCACCCCAATAGTCCCCAAACTAACCAGCTAGTGGTGGAGAGACCCCACCCGGTTTGGCAGATCAGCTATTTGGGAATGGGTGATGAAGTTTCACACGTTCCTCCAGTTTTAAGGTGCATGATCTAATTCTCCTCAGTAAACTTTAAGCTGAAGTATTCAAAAAATATTTGGGTGGTGCATTATCATATAGAGGGAAGATTTCCAAAATATTGTTAGCTGGATCATCCAAGTGCAGATCTTCAAATGTGAGTTGCTAGAGAACTATTCTGGCTTCGGGTGTGAGTGGATAGAGAAATATCCCAAGAAATAGTTCCTCGCCAACCTCTTTGTTTGTGATAGAATTATTTTTTCCCCTTGTGGAACTGTTGAGGTGGACACAAATTTTCCGACTTCTTCATATACCCTTGTTGGTGTAACAATCTCATCCCCGACCCCTGTGGTCACAACTAGTGGAAATTATGGGGTAGGCACACCCAATGTGGCCTTCCTAGTCGCTCCAGTCACTGGAAAAATTGTTTCATCTTTGATGAGGACTTAATGTTCAATAATAGATTCTGATGGCACCACTAACACAGGCTCTTCCACCATATCTCCTTCGGCTAACCCTATTGTGAGCCCCACCTCAACCCACTCCATCGAGGGAATTGTATCAGCAATCTATTACAATGACACCTCCATGGTTGGACCAACTTCCATGGTATCCTTATCCATATACACTGAGATAATAGTATCTACCATCACCACCTCATCCTTAAGAATAGTTAGTGAAAATTTCAGTGATGGTGGTTGAGTCTCGAGAACTATTCGAACTACCATTCCAAAATGAGTCAGTAAAGCATAGGATTTCAAAGATAAAGAGTCAAAGGAGTATAGGAGTAAAGTCCAATGGATTTGAGGGGACCTGACCGTGTTGTCATGACATGTAAAATTTATTATGTTTTTAAGGTTGATTTATAGTCTAGGGTAGACCCTAGGTCATCTCTCAAGGAGCGTTGGTAGGTTTAGAGTGTGTATTTTTAATAAAAATGACTAAGAGAGGGGGTGGTTTTGAAAAGAGTTTAAAACAATTACTTAGTTGAAATGGTTTAAAAATTGAGTGACCTAGTGGATTTTGAAAAATATGAGATAAAAGTGTCGATGTGATTTCACTACACACATATCTAGTTCATTGTTCAAAGAGATTCATCTTAGGTTTAGAGTAATTCTTTGGTTGGAGTTAATTGGAATCCCGATTAATTCCTAAGCTTTTATTTCAATGTTTAAGGACCAAAACTTGACTTAACAATCATCTTTTAAAGGTCCAGTACTTATGAATGGAATAAGAGCTTCCAAAGCATATTGAAATATCAATAAGGTGGGTATGAAAAGGGTTCTTGTGATGTCCAATCGGAACAACACAAGTCACGCTCTCAAAACCTCACACCGATCGGTTTGAAATTAAGAGCATAACACTCACATGCATCAAATCAAGAATTAAAATATGAAATAAAATAATATAAATGGAATGAAATTTTTAAACACCCAAATTACTCCAAACCAGTAGCTAGTTTATGCATCGGAACTCCCTTGACATGTGTGTATCTCCCTCACAATGAACACCCAACTTTTAGCTCGACATCGGGAGGAGGAGGAAGCTCGGGTGGAACTCCTTCTTCATCCTTTATTACCCTATGAGGATAGGAGAATCTAGAAACTCCAAGGTGATTAGAAGACTCCTCTAGGACTCCAAATTGTCATCAATTCACTCTTTGGCCGAACTTACAAATGAGGTTCCCTTGGTGCCCTTTTATAGGAAAATTGGAAGGTAGTTTTAGGCACGCAGATTTCATCAATCCACTTGTATCACGCGTTTCGGACTTCATACAGCGTTATATCGCTTTGGAGAAAATAGAAAAGTTGTAGCCCTACCTCTTTACTGTATTAACCGAAAGTTTTGCACCATTTGGACAAATACATCTCAAGAATTTAATAAAATACAGAACACCGTATTTGACTTGGTCCAAATTCGGTGGCTTGGACAGATCAGTTTGTATGGGCCTCATATAAGCCGAATAAGGATTTGGTTCCTTAATATGAAATATAGAATATTCAATTTTGGACAGACACACAAAAGTTAAGCCCATTTGGATGCACTTATTTTGTGTACTATGAAAAACAGTGGACAGATGTCCATGGATCCATGCAATTTTGGCCCATTTTTATTCCACTTCATCAAGGGCCCTCCAAATCACCTCCACCTACATTGAAAAAATAAAAACAAGTAAAATTGAAAATTATAATATTGATTAAAATTAATTTATTGATTCAAACATAAAGTGCAATTTATTATTATATTTGGAATATTCATTACAAAACTAGTTTAAAACTGCGGTGTAAGGGTGGAATAAAACAGTGAATCGTGGTATGATCACACCCCCACACCTAAACATTTGCACTCATAGGAAAAGTCACATATCCAAATAAAATGATGAATATATATATATATATTTCCAACATCTTGAAGATTTAGAATTTGAGTAAATTTTATTTAAAGTAAAGTGATCAATACACGAACCACACCAAGGAGTTCTTCCTAGTGAAAATAGAAAAAGATGTCTCATAAATCATATCATAGCGAAATTCAAAAAGGTTCATAATACCCAATTGACAAAGGAATTCAGAAGTAAAAAATGACACTAACTCTCCATGTGTGTGTGAAAACCATTCCATGTTATTCTTTCCACTTGATATCCAATAAATATATGTTATTTTAACATTATTCAGCTTTAAATGATTTTTCACCGAACCTGTCCTACATCCTTTGCAATCATATTTCAAGACCCACTAATTTAAGCATTCCCAGAAGTCAAACCATAAGCTCCTGAACTAGATATACCCATATCTTTCACATTTCATCGCTCCCCTCATTTATTATTTTTTTGAAGTTTCATTTGGAACAAATCTTACACTCATCTCTCAACCCTTGTTTGATCTCCTCACGAAACTAATTGAAATAGTTATAACAAGATAAAATGTTAAGGAGGAGTAGTTTTTGACCTGCCCAAGACACAACATTTTTTTGAGGGCGTACAACAATCGTACATTAGGTACACACGCATAGGTCAATCTGGTATAGTAATGAAACAGATCAGATAAGGAACGAATGTATGGAAATATCATTTAAAGCTGAAAAATATTAACCCAACATATATTTACCTTATATTAATTAAGAAATAATCACACTTTGTGGTTTGGTGCATACAATTTGTGGAGAAATTAGTGACACTGTTTTCCAAAAAACTACTCACAAAAAAGGGCATCAATCATCTAAAAGGTTTCACATAGATACGACCATTTATATCATTGACAGAAAACCAATTCACTAAAAATCACTCCTTGATGGTAAACTCATACAAAAATTCTTTTTATCCTTCGTTATGGTATTTTTAATTTCCCCACTTTATGGTCGCCACATCATGGAATTTCAAAATTGTTGATGGGGAAAAATGAAAATACCATAAAGAAGGCCAAAAAGAGAAAACAAAAGGAGAAAACGATGAAAATTCCTAACTAACCCAGGAATGTATCCACCCCCCACACCTAGAGTATACAGTTCCCTCACTGTAGTAAAAGAGAATGTGGGAAGGAAGGATAAAACCTGGTTGATGTCATTCATAGTTTTCTTCTTGAACTTGGAGTTCCTCCATCGGGGACTCCAGAACGGGTTCATGAAAGTGCTTCAGCCGCTGCCCATTGATAGTGAAGGTTTGCTTGGTTTCTTCATTTTGAACCTGGAAAACACCAAATGGAGAGACGTTAGTAACAGTGTATGGTCCAAACCAGTGGGAACGAAGCTTACCTGGATGCAACTTCAGCCTTGCATTATAAAGGAGGACCTTCTGCCCAATATGGAACTGACAATGAAGGATAAGACGGTCATGAGCAGCCTTGGTTCTCTCCTTATAAATCCTAGAGTTTTCATATGCATCTCTTATCATTTCCTCTAGCTCCTAAATCTGCAACTTCCTTTGAGAACCTGCACCATAATGATTATAATTGCATTGTTTGATGGCCCAGTAGGCCCGGTGCTCAATCTCAACATGGAGGTGACAACTCTTTCCAAACACAAGACGATAGGGTGAAATTCCAATGGGATTTTTGAAAGCAGTACGATAGGCCTATAATGAATCATCAAGTCTAAGACTCTAATCTTTCCTATTGGGTTGAACCGTTTTTTCAAGAATTTTTTTACCTATCTATTTTACACCTCAGCTTGACCATTGGTCTATGGATGATATGTAGTAGAAACTCGATGACCTACCCCATACCGAAACAAAAGTGATTGCATTGTTCGATTGTAGAAATGAGAACCGATGAACCTAGGTAATCCAAACCTACAAAAGATCTGAGTTCTCAAAAATTCTACAACTATTTTGGAATCATCTGTCCTTGTGACCCGTGCCTCTACCCATTTTGATATGTAATCAACGGCCAAAAGAATGTACAAGTTTCCAAAAGAATTGGGAAATGGCCCCATAAAGTCAATTCCCCAAACATCAAAAATGTCATAAAAAAGCAAGGGTTGTTGTGACATTTCATTCCTTTTAGAGACATTCCCCATTCTTTGACAATGAGGACAAGATTTACAAAATTCATGGGCAACCTGAAAAAGTGTTGGCCAAAAGAGACCAGAATCAAGAACTTTGCGAGCAGTCTGTTGGGGACCAAAGTGGACACCACAAGCAAGAGTGTGGCAGAATCTAAGGATAGACTAAAACTCACTATCGGGAACACAACGCCTAAGGACCTGATCGCTACATGTGCACCAAAGGTAGGGGTCATCCCAAATGTACCAATGAGACTCATGTTTTAGATGACTAGCTTGGTTTT
Organism: Viscum album; assembly: GCA_963277665.1. NCBI lineage: Eukaryota > Viridiplantae > Streptophyta > Magnoliopsida > Santalales > Viscaceae > Viscum > Viscum album. Next base: position 168,094,928 of record OY728119.1, on the reverse strand, counting down.
TGTTGAAATTAGTAGGAATGCAAGATGCTACCAAATAATTTACAATTTCAGCATACCAGGGAATAGCATCTTGCACTATGTACAATTGCTTATAAGGAAACATGTCATTAATTGGAATACAGGGGGATGAGACAATGTTCGAGGATGGGGGGATCCTACTGATATGGTCTGCCACCACATTCTCTGCTCCTTTTTTATCTCTAATTTCTAGATTGAATTCCTAAATGAGGAGCATCCAACGAATGAGACGTGGTTTGGATTCCGGTTTCTTTAGGAGATACTGGAGGGCTGCATGGTCTGAGAACACAATGACTTTGGACCCTAAAAGGTATGACCTGAATTTATCCAAGGCAAACACAATGGAAAGAAATTCTTTTTCAGTGTTGGTGTAGTTTTCTTGGGCAGGGTCCAAAGTACGTGAGGCATAAGCAATGACATGTGGAGCTCAATCGACCCTTTGTGATAAGACTGCCCCAACTACATAGTTAGAGGCGTCACACATGAGCTCAAATGGTAAATCCCACCGAGGTGGTTGGATTACCGGGGGTGATGTGTGACTTCATTTTAATTTATTAAAAGCTTCTTCACATTCTTTATCAAAAAAAATCTTTTTCTTTTTGGAGTAAGCAGGAGAGGGGAAGTGCAATCTTACTAAAATCACGAATGAAACGATGGTAAAATCCAGTATGACCTAGGAAAGACCGCACATCACGTACATTTTTAGGGAATGGTAGGGAAGAAATGACATCCACTTTAAATTTATCTACTTGGATACCATCCCTAGAAATGACATGTCCCAAAACTATACCTTGTCGCACCATGAAATGGAATTTCTCATAATTTAATACAAGATTCTTTTCAATACAGCGACGTAGGACATAACCAAGAATACTTAAACATTCATCAAAAGAGGATCCATAAACAGTAATATCATCCATGAAAAATTCCATGCAATCCTCCAGGTAATATGAAAAAATACTAACCATACATCGCTGGAAAGTACCCGGAGCATTGCACAGGCCAAATGGCACCCTTCTATAGGCAAATGTGCCAAAGGGGCAAGTAAAGGTTGTATTTTCCTGATCCTCAGGGGCAATATGGATCTGAAAGTATCCAGAATACCCATCAAGAAAATAGTAATGGGGCTTCCCCGCTAGCCTCTCTAGAATTTGGTCAATGAATGGCAATGGGAAATGGTCCTTCCTAGCGTGTTGGTTTAGTCGGTGATAATCTATATAGACACGCCAACTATTCTGCACACGAGTTGGAACCAATTCATTGTTTTCATTTTCAATTACCATTAGGCCAGTTTTTTTAGGAACTACTTGAACGGAACTGACCCATTGGCTATCAGAGATGGGGTAAATGATTCTAGCATCCAATAACTTTGTTACTTCCTTTTTAACTACTTCTAAGAGGTTTGGGTTTAGTCGACGCTATGCCTTCCTCACTGGTTTAGCCTCATCAGTTAATAAAATATGATGTGTACAAATTGATGGGATAATACCAGGAATGTCTCCAAGTGTCCATCCCAATGCTTGTTTATGCTCCCTCAAAAGTTCAAGCAGTCTCAATTCATGCTAAAGAGAGAGTGAACTAGCAATAATGATGGGAAAATTGTTTCCATTCTCAAGATATGAATATTTTAAATCTTGAGGCAGTTTCTTTAGTTCCAATTCAGGTGGATTTTGGATTTATGGGAGTGTGTGTGAAAGTGAGAGGTCACTAATCTCATCTAACTGCTCAATGGTATCATCCTCAGATGAGGAATTAGCTTTTACAAGTGTAGCAGTATCATCTATGGTCATGTGATCCTCCGTGTTCAAGAAATTATCAATTAATAAACATGCATGACACTTTTCTAGACCACTAAAACAATCAATACATGACTCATTACCAATAATTTCAATCAAAGAGGAAAATTCAGAAAGGGGATCAGGGGAAACAAATTAAGTGATTTTATGGGAAGGGAGTACATCAATTGAATTTACCGAGAGAGAGGAATGCTCTTCTGAGGGGTGCTTCATGGAATCAAGGATGTTGAAATGGACTATGTCACCACCAAATTCCATAGATAATGTACCATTATGGACATTAATTATGGATTTTGCGGTTTTCAAGAAAGGTCTCCCCAATATAATTGGGGCATGTCCATTCATCCTATCATCTTCAATTTTTAGCACATAAAAATCAGCAGGAAATATTAAATTTTGAACCCTCACAAGAACATACTCTAACACACTAGAAGGGTGTGCCATACTCCGATTTACTAGTTGAACAACTATTCCTATGGGCTTTAGTTCTCCGACTTGCAAAGAAGAGTAAATAGAGTGAGGCATCACATTAATAGAGGCACCCAAATCAAGCATAGCATTGGAGAAAGAATACTCCTCTATGGTGCACGGAATCGAGAATGTTCCAGGATCGTTGCACTTAGTGGGAAGTGATGGTTGTATCAATGCTGAGACATTCCTCCCCAGGCTCACCTTCTCATCACCTCTAAGTCTCCTTTGGTGGGTACACATCTCCTTCAGAAACTTGGCGTATCTTGAAATTTTCTTGATGGCATCAATCAATGGAATGTTAACCTGCACTTTTTTGAAAGTCTCCAAGATTACTTTATCAAGTTCAGTTTCCTTTTGTTTCCTTGGTTGGGTGGCTCTTTTGGGAAATGGAAGAGGAATGCTTGGGCTTGGTAACTCATCAATAGACACACTCTTTCCTTTGGTAGGAATTCTCTCAAGAAAAGGTTCCATCTCATTTGAACCTTTTTCAGTGGTTGGGATGGTGGTTCCCTTAGGAGAGGATGACTCTAATGGAGGGTTAATTTGGATTTTAAGTTGAGTTCCACTCCTAAGGGTGATGGCACTAACATTTCCCTTATCCCTAGGGTTGAAAAGTGGTTGAGAGGGTAGTTTACCAGACCCATGACTTTGGATTTCACCCACCGAGTTAGCTAGTTGGCCTAATTGGGTTTTGAGGTCTTGTATGGCTTCTTGGGTGGTTTGTTGGAATTGGATATTATTGGCAGCCATTTGTTTCATCATATCTTCTAGGATAGGTTCAGTTTTTTGAGGGGGTTGTTGGAAAGGCCTTTGGGGTGGCTGAAAATTTCTGGGTGGTGGTGGTTGATGACTACTTTGACCTGGTTGGTTCCATGGTTGATGAGGATAGTTTGAATACCCCCCTTGCCTATAGGCTTGGTTGTCTTTCCACCCAGGGTTGGATGGATAGTAAGGTTCTTGCCTAATGGGTTGGTTATAGGGGCGTCTTGGGAATATTACCTCACAACTCTCAGAAGTTTCTCTCAATTGGGGGCATTGGTTAGAATAGTGGGTATCAGAAGAGCATATAACACAATGTATGGGAGGAGGAGATTGGAATTTCCCTTGGGAAAGAGCAAGTTGTCCCTCTTCAAACTTTGTGTCCACCTTCTTCTCGAATTCAGTACTTTGCACCTCATGGACACCTCGAATGGGTACACTGAACCTTAAACTGAATTGTTGAGTGTTCTGTTCCCTGGTCTCAATTAGGGTCCTTGCAGTGATTGGGGTTTTATCCACTAGTGCACCACCTGCACCAGCATCAATCATGTTTCGATCAATAGGGATTAAACCTTCATAAAAATACTGAATTAAAAGTTGATCACTTATTTGGTGATGTGGACAACTTGAACACAATATTTTAAATCATTCCCAATATTCATGAAGGTTTTCTCCTTGAGATTGTCTTATCCCACATATTTCTTTCCTTATTGTTGCAGTTCGAGAGGCTGGGAAGTATTTTTCAAGAAATAGTCGTTTCATGTCCGCCCAACCTCTAATAGGTGAATTAACATAATACAACCAATCTTTAGCCGTGTCTTCTAATGAAAATGGAAATGCCCTAAGTTTTACTAGTTCTTCATCCACATTAGCAGGTTTTAATGTTGAACACATAGTATGAAATTATTTTAAATGCTTATGTGGATCTTCTCTAGGTAGTCCATGAAATCTTGGTAATAAATGAATTAAACCAGATTTTAGTTCAAAATTGGGTGCCTCTCCTTGTAATTGAATGTAAGTGGGTCGGATATCAACATTAGGTGAGGTTAGTTATTTTAGTGTTCTATTATTTTCAGCCATGTTATACAAGTTATGTTCAATTTTAACTTTGGTTTCAGAAGAAGAAGAAGGATCAAGAAGAATTTTAAGATTTGATGTCTCCTCCTTCAAAGTGTGGTCGTGTGTGTCTCGGTTTCGTTGATGTAGGATCCTCTCCGGTTCGGGTTCGAAAGTTTGTAGGTATCCTGGAGTAGAATGCGTCATACACAGAACCTACACAATAAATAAATTATAAAACAAAAATAAATGCAAACGTAGAATATAAAACAAACAAATATTCACAAAAATTACAAAATTTTTATCAAAAACATGCAAAAAAAACCAAAGCGCTCATCGGAAACGGTGCCAAAATTTTACTGTGTTGTCATGACACGTCAAATTGATTATGTTTTTAAGGTTGATTTATAGTCTAGGGTAGACCCTAGGTCATCTGTCAAGTAGCGTTGGTAGGTTTAGAGTGTGTATTTTTAATAAAAATGACTATGAGAGGGGGTGGTTTTGAAAAGAGTTTAAAACAATGACTTAGTTAAAATGGATTAAAAATTGAGTGACCTAGTGGATTTTAAAAAATATGAGATAAAAGGGTCGATGTGATTTCACTACACACATATCAATTTCATTGTTCAAAGAGATTCATCTTAGGTTTAGAGTAATTCTTTGGTTGGAGTTAATTGGAATCCCGATTAATTCATAACCTTTTATTTCAATGCTTTAAGGACCAAACCTTGATGTAACAATCGTCTTGTCAAGGTCCAATACTTATGCATAGAATAAGATCTTAAAAAGTATATTGAAATCTCAATAAGGTGGGTATGAAAAGGATTCTTGTGATGTCCAATCGGAACAACACAAGTCATGCTCTCAAAACCTTACACCGATCGGTTTGAAATTAAGAGCATAACACTCACATGCATCAAATCAAGCATTCAAATCTGAAATAAAATAAGATACATGGAATGAAATGTTTAAACACCCAAATTACTCCAAACTAGTAGCTAGTGTATGCATCGGAACTCCCTTGACATGTGTGTATCTCCCTCACAACGAACACCCAACTTTTAGCTTGACATCGGGAGGAGGAGGAAGCTCGGGTGGAACTCCTTCTTCATCCTTGATTATCCTATGAAGATAGAGGCCTCCAGAACCTCCAAGGTGATTAGGAAACTCCTCTAGGACTCCAAATTGGCAGCACTTCACTCCTTGGCCGAACTTACAAATGGGGTTCCCTTGGTGCCCTTTTATAGGAAAATTGGAAGGTGGTTTTAGGCACACAAATTTCATCAATCCACTTGTATCACGCGTTTAGGCCTTCAGAAAGCCTTATATCGCTTTGAATAAAATATAAAAGTTGTATCCCTACATCTTTAATGTCTCCATCGAAAGGTTGACACCATTTGGACAAATACAGATCAAGATATTAATAAAATACAGAACACCTCATTTGACTTGGTCCAAATTCGGTGTCTTGGACAGATCAATTCGGATGGGCCCCATATAAGTCTAATCAGGATTTGGTTCCTTAATATGAAATGCAGAATATTAAATTTTGGATAGGTCCACGAATTTGTATCCCATTTGGATGCATGTATGTTGTGTAATATCCAAAACAGTAGACAGATGTCCATGGATTCATGCAATTTTGGGCCATTTTTCTTCCACTTCATCAAGGTCCCTCCAAATCACCTCCACCTACATTGAAACAATAAAAAAAAGTAACATTTCCCATTATAATATTGATTAAAATTAATTGATTTATTCAAACATAAAGTGCAATTTATTATTATATTTGGAATATTTATTACAAAACTAGTTTAAAACTGCGGTGTAAGGGTGGAATAAAACTGTTAATCGTGATACGATCAGGACCCATTCTACTATTTATAGGAATATGGTTGGCCCATATTTCATGATTTCCTTCACAAATATAACCATTGAGAATGAGTATCGTGAGTAAGATTCACAAGTGATATTCGTGAAAGGGAATTGATTGCCAATTTTTGGTGATCCACTCTAAGAATATGAACCTCATTCTCCTCGTCATCTCCCATTATTAAGGGGGGATTTTTTGGTGCTGAAATATGAATTCCATGGTAGTAGTCCCGGAAGGCATAGCCAATTTGGATCAAATAAAAGACAAAAGTACCCCAAATCCCTCTTAAGGGTATTCTTTGAGAATCTTTAATCCTTAGTGAATAACCAAAACTCATGAATATCACTATCGAAGAATTTACTCTGGGACCACCTGAATGTTTGATGGTAAACCTCCACGCATTGAGTTTCAAAGTATCGGGGAGCTTCAAGAACCCACAAAGCATTGAAAATGTCTTAATGAGTATGACATTCAGACTCGTGAATCCATGCCCATTTATAAATCCCAAACATTCTTCATGAGAACATACAATATTTGAAAAGACTCTTTTATATAAATAACCACTTAATTACAACATTTTAGGGATAATTACCTAACCTTTCAGCTTCTAAATTGATCCAAATTAATGAACTTCATAGTTTCATGAACCAAAGAGAAAATGGATCATCCAACGTATCCAAGATTCATGAAAACCCCTTCCTTGTGTTCTTTAAATCCTCCAACTATGGTGGGGATTATATTTTAGAAGGTCTAGGCCCTTAGTAAAGGAAGAAGCGACTATGTGGAACTTCAGTATTCCCGAAGCATTCATCCTTCATGAAGCAATACTCTCATGAAACAAGACCTCCCTCCAAGGCGGTGGCACCCTATTTCACAAAGAATACCCATTCTTGAATCCCCTATCCTTCGCGAGGCACCTGATCTTTGAGAAGTACCTCTATAAAATCCCCTAGTCTTCATGAAACCTCTCTCCTGGTCTTCTCCATGGCGGCTCCTTTAATACGACCCTACTTCATGAAGGTTGATTTCCCAGTGCCCTTATACCAATCTAGGACTAGTCCAGATGCACCTCAAGTTTCAATGTGACATATTCCACCCATTCCCATATCTTTACACTTCACCTCAAGTGTGGATCAATCCTCTCACCTACATCTTTCTTATAAAAATTGGTACCCTAATCCATTTTTCTTTTAAGCATAGGTACCCTAACGTGGAACTTGTTCATGGACACTTCTCCCGTCATTTTACCTTGGTAGTTTCAATGACATGCCTCACCTAGAGCCACATGAGCAATGGTCGTGTAAGCCCAAGGGGTATGGAGTGAACCTACCCATGTCTAAGCTATATGATGTAAAACTACCTAGCTCCACATCCTAGTCATATGATGTTTAACTAAAAAACAACATCTTTATCACATGACGTTAAACTGTAGTCTCACCCTATGTAATAAGAGCATGATGCTCTATGTATGAGTGACGTGGGACAAACCACACACCTCATATAAATAGTATTCCCCATATACCAATCACATGGAATAATATCCTCATAGTGTAGTTCAATGCGTAATCCCCACACCATCCAACCAAGATAAATCTTCTTGCTAATGGAATCTTCAATGCGTAAGCGCCACACCATACCTCATTGACACTCCTTTCGTGAAATGAGTATTCTTACCTCATGACCTTAAATTGGATGGATCGGTATATTCACATGAAATTATACTGTGACATCGAACTACATGGGTTTTGATCCTTGTCTTCTAAATAGGATATGTAGGATGAATCCCTAAGGTTCAATCCCAACTTATAGTAAACTAAGGTGATCCCTTATAGGGAAATACCTACTTGATCCAACTAAAGGGTCACTATGATCAACCTCTCAGGTCCACCTCAAGGGGTATCCCGACTGATGGTAAACTTAGTTGCTTTATCATATGGATGTACCTCCTTGATCCAACCCAAGTGATGTTCTAATAAACCATTCAGGTCCGCCTTAAGGGTCATCCTAACCAATGGTAAAATTAGGTGCTAACTTCCAAGTAAATTCTTCTCAGATCTTCCTCAATGGGAATTCTGATCAACCTCTCGAGTATGCCTCTTGGGGAATCCAAAACAATGGTTAACTTAGGTGATCCCTCCTTGGGATACACCTCCCCAATCCACCTTAAAAGGAATTATAATCAACCTCTCAGGTATTCCTCAAGGGGAATCTCGACTAATGGTAAAATTTGGCTCTCCCTCTTAGGGATATACCGCCATGGTCTTCCTCAAGGAGAATTCTGATCAACCTCCTAGGTCTGCCTCAAGGGGTATAATGACCAATGGTAAACTTAACTGCTCACTCCTAGGGATGTACCTCCCCAATCTACCTCAAGGGGTGTTCTGATCAACCTATCGGGTATACCTCAAGTGGCATCCCTAACCACTATCCAACATTTCAGGTGTGACATAAAATCCATAGGGACACACCACCCAGATCCACCTCAAGGGGAGTTTTGATCCATCCATCCAAGTTTCACCATAAGGAGAATTCTCAACCATATGGTGTGAATCTTCCCTCCTAGGGACACACATCCTTGATCCACCTCCTGAGGTATTCTGATAAACCAAATCTATCACCATAAGATATTAAAATTGTTCCATGATCCATCCCAACTAGATTTCTGGATCTATCTCCATAGGGCATAGAATTCGTGACATAATCCCAAATATATATCCCATGCATAAGTGTGGAATGCCTGAGGTGAAAATCCTTGGAAAACTTATTCTCCTAGAATTGTTACCTCATTATTTAAACAAGATGCCTTGGGTTCTTCACCTTACGATGCATCACATGTGATTATATACTAAGAGTAAAAATACAAGTGACCGAGGAACTTAGAATCCAGAAATGCACAAATATTCCCAATTTAATAACTCTTATAACCAAAGGTTGATTCCCTATCAATAAAAAAAATAATTTCCAAATAGAATCAGTGTAATTAACTGACATCAACAAGGAGATGGAACTAGGAATGAGTTCAAAAAACATGACTTTAATCTATAAGGGAGAGGTAGACTAGGTGACGATATCTAATGAGAAATTCAAGGAAGGAGGAAATGACATCCCATCATCCTATTTTGATCAAGGAGAATACATTTCTGATGAAAGTGATAAAAGGTGTCTGCCTTAGGAAAGTGGGAATTTGGGGAAATAGAAATGAACATCGTGTATAAGGCCTCAAAAAAAGCATTAGAAACAACAACCAATTACAATATAAAATTCATCAAAGCATTCTAGTAACTAGAAAAACAAATAATAATAGAAACAACATATGTTATAATAGATGCCTATAAATAAAAAACCATAAAAAGTATAAGACATGGAATGATAAAAAACTATTACACAATCCAGTTAAATACATATGTATTTATGAAACAATTTTTTTAAAACTTCCATGTTTTGAATATGACATTAATCTAATTAAATATAATTATCTTAATGATGGAAACCATTTACTCAATAATAACAAAAATGTTTCACTCAAAATCAAAACCAAAAAAACATGGTCTAATAATATCATGTAAATTATACCATAATTGATATAAATATAAATAATCATCTAATGCTAATTTCATTGAATATATGATATTTAAAATAAAAATATATATCTAAAATGTAATAAATGAGAGGTAATCCTGAAGTTTTATGATATATGAAATGTAATACAATTTTTTTTAGCAAAAATTAATCATCTCTAATTGGAAATGATTCATTTTTAAATCCAAATATAATTATAATATTAAAGAGATGTCACGAAAGGAATAAATTCTATAATCATATTACTTGAATAATGGAAAGATCACGTTCAATGAAAATACTTATATATTATTTGATGAATTTTGATATAATAAATAAAATTAAGCATTTAAATACCAAGAAGATCCAGGATCCATGAAAAGATGGTCCTAAAATTTATTAATAAAAAAGTAAACAGACAATATTTAGAATTAAAAGGGAGTTTACAAAAATTGGAGTGAACCAACACTCATATATCATCATACACAAATGATGAAAAATATTCAGAAGCTTTGAAGGCCCACATCATACTTGTTTCCATGATCACCCTCTTTAACAAAGTATCTTCCACCTGGTTTGATTCTCTATATGCATGTGAAAAAATCATATTGAGTTGAGTGAAATTGTTAATATAATCAATCAAATGAGGTATAAGTTTCAATGAGACATTCCTGGTTCTCTCTTTAAGATCCATGACAATAGTTTCAAAATCAAATTCAATCTGTAGGAAAGTCCACTTGTTTTGGGAAACATATTTGATAACATAAATCATCTCTCACAACTAAACTTCATATATAGTTCCAATTCCAATATAATGATTAAAAAAACATTTAAAAAATCCATGATGGGTTTGGAAAATTCCTTGAAAACCTAAAGGTCTTGACATTCCAGAGGTCACACCATCAACATTGTACTTTATCCAAGAAACAATCGAAATAATACACCTCACAGATTTGATTAATAGGGGATTCTTTGATATGCCTTCAACTCCAAGTAGCCTTAAAATATTCAGGTAACTCATGCTATTGTGTATCAATCCCAATTGAACCATTGCAGAAGGATTGAAACCCTTTTTCATGTCCACTATTATAGAATGAATGGAGGGTGCTTGATCATAAAAAAATATTACATTTCATTCCCTCTAGATAGTGGAGAAGATATAGACCATGATTTCCAGAAGAAGATGTTGGATTTGGTTGCTCTGTCCAGTGCTTCTAATGAATGCCATATGCTCTTCCTATTGCCTACCAGAATCTATCTCAAAAAAAAAACACCTAACATACCTATTTCCACATCTTCCATGGATATTCATAGTTTATAAAAAGATACTGTACATTTTATTCATCTCTTAAACATAAGTGGCAGGCTGAAATAATGCACTATCTAGCCTTCTTAATTTGATCATGTGTTGGAAACCTATTTTTTCCAGATTATCCATATAAGAATATATATCAAGGGCTATATGAAGTGTACCTTAAATTTTGACATCCATGATGGTATCATGGTGGATCTCTCAATTTCAATCTTGTAGTATTCCTTGAAATTGAACTTCCCATTTCTATTAGGCTTCTATACTAGTGTGTCATTGTCCATGAATGAATGGTTTTGAATTCAACCATAGTGTGAAAGGGAACAAAACTAAGGCTACTGTAATGTTTTATAAGGTTAGTTATGGTTATCTATAATATATCTAGAGGGATGATCAAGATGTCCTCAATTGGTCTATCAAGGCAATAAGTGTTCCAGTAGTTGAGATCATATTTCCTACTAGCCATCCATTTGGTGTTTTGAATGATATAATTGAAGGAGTGCTTGACTAAGGGATAGAACGATGGCCCAATATAGTATGTATTCCCATCCAACAACCTTATCTTGAACCTTCTTGATAAAAACTAATAGGATGTATCATTAGTAGTTAACAGTTTCCATGTGAATTTTCCAATAAGAACACCATTGAAGATTCTAATATCCTTGATTCCATGTCCCCCAATTTCTATGGGTTTGATACATTCTTTCCATGAGATAGTTATCAATTTTATTTCATTCATGGACCCAGTCTGGATAATATTCCTAATCATGCATTTCATCTCCTTGATGAGACTTCTTCAACACCTGCAGATAGAGAATGAGTGAAAAAAATTATAAATGATGACCGAATTAACAAGGCACACCCTCTCGGCTTGAGAGATTGATTTTCCATTCCAAATATCTAGTTGATTGATAATTCAAGATATTATTACTATAAGGAATTGGATATTCACTTTTCCCTAAAACAGTGGAACACCAAGATAGTTGAAAGGGAGGGATCCCCTTATCACTCCAAGTCTTATAGTGATCCTATTATGTTTTCCTACAGATATCCCATCAAAAAACCCAATAAAATATTTTAACCAACTAATATCATTCCCATCCACTTCCTCATAGTGAGTAAATAGATATTGGATAGTAGATATGGTCCTCTTTAAAACCTTCCCAAATAAGCAGATGTCATCTGCATATAAAAAATTTGATGGACTGGGATCACCCCAACTAGCTTTAATTTTCTTATATTGGAAAACCAGTGCAAGATCATTGTTACATATAATTTTAGAAAGTTCAAAGATAATCCTTGAGAGTGGATATCCTTTCATTACACCTCTGATGCATGGAAAAAAACCTCTAGGGGTCTATTTATTTGAATGGAAAACCTTATAGATGAGATAATGGAGATTATCCATCTAACAATAGTGTTTGAGAAGCCATATATCCTATGGATATTGAGCAAAAAACTCCAATTATGGGTGTCAAAAGACTTATATATATCAATCTCTAGTAAACATTTCCCTTCTTTCACCATTCTCTTCATTATGTAATCACTTTCTAAGGTTAACACATAAAAATGAGTAAGAAAAACAATGAAAATATTTTTTATTTAAATATACCTTACCATTAAAAACATTTTCTTTAATATATAAAAATACCCATAAAAACCCAAAAATCATATTTTCAAATATAATAATTCAACTATTTTTTAAATATTATAAATCAAATGTAGTCAAGTCATAGGAATATTCTAAAAAATGACATGTATGTAAGATAATACCTACAAATAGAATCCATCAATGAGCTCCTCAAGATCCTATAATAATAAATAATCCTCCTATCATGAATAAATCAAATTCTATAACAAATTGATTCTAAATGAATCTTTTCTAGAAACTAATAATAATAAATATCCAAAAGAAAACCTTGAGAATAACTTCTAATAAACTTGATAAATAAAATTTCACAAAATCCCATAATTTTATTTACCTAATAATTTAATTATTTCAAACCATATTAAGTAAATCCCTATAATAACTTAGTAAAGAAATTACCTCAAAAAAATGATGATCATTATTTAAATGATCTACCTTAAACACTTTTTTCTTGAGCATATGGAATCATCATCACCTCATGTGAACTACTTATCCAAAATCCTCATATAATTTTATACACGATCCTAGTTCATTTCAAGAGTATACACATTGTAGCTCATAATTTGAATTCATTAAATTATTATGTTTTTTATGTTCACGACAATAATCACACACCAAATAAATATATATGTATAATATAACATAAATTATCAATGAATAGATATCCCTTTGAAAAGTAACTCCCACAAAATAGTACCCACATCCCAAATGTATAATGTCCTATAATAAACTCAATATTATTAATTCAATATATCTATGTCAATTTATCAATCTAAAAAACAACATGTAAAAATATATAATAAAATGTGGAGTAGGAGAGTGAATATTATACATAAAAGGTTATTCTCTTCACCAACTAATGATTGGTTTAAACATTATAAAACCACTATTATATGGTGGTTATGAATATAGTAATACTCCCATTATAAATATAAAATGAAAAATCAAACATCACCCATAAATATACAGCAATGGAATATTAAAGTATCATCCAAATTATAAACATTATACCAAAATACCAATAAAAAAACATCACCCAAAAGAACCTTATTTCAAATAATCTCAAAGAATCTTGAAATAACTATATCTTGGTTAGGTTTTACTACATAGATAAAAATGAAAACAATAGTCAGTAGAATCAAAAAAGGATTTGGAACTCACTATCAAAGAAGATCAGAATTAAAAAATCACTAAATCAGGGGAGAAAGCTGGAGGAGGAGAGTCGTCCCTCATCACTCGAGTGAGGGAAGAACATATATCGACTAGAGGGGAGGGGGGAGATGCAGATCAATGAGTGGGGGGGGGGGTGGTAGGATGGGAAAATATGAAGGAATCTATCCCAATGGGTTTTAAAAAACCTTTGTGATACAATATCTATACCCACAATTTACATAAAACATTGGTATAAATAGACTATGGACAAGCTATACCTAAAATTTTTGTAAACCATGAGTATAGATATATGGGGATATCTTCATGTTCTAATAGTGGGTAGTTTCTAATGAAACTGATATTAAAAATCATAAGAGTTACAATGTGGAGTAACCATTACAATGGGAACCAAATACCCACTTTTCCATTTTTGAGATTATCGTACATCTATTTCATTACTACATGGAGGTCCTTGTTTTTAAAAAACACTATTTTTCATTTGATCTTTCTTTATGGTGAAGAATTTTATATTGTAGTACAGAAATTATCAAATATTAATCCAAAAAATATTTACAATATGAATCATTCCCATGAAACATCTATCTATATATTTCTAGTGAAATTGAAAAAAAATACTTTCACCATCCTCTACACCGTAACCAGAATCCCACGATACAAAATTTACATTCTTGACTTAACTTTAAAACATTTAGTATATATGTGGCATAGAGTACCTATTAGGATCTTTGAACTTTGATAGCTACAGAATGGACTTCTTGGATGTAGTGTAAAATTTCATTCCTTCCCATATATCAAACTATTATGTGGCATAGTTTCCTTCCATGTTATAGACACCTATGAATCGGTGGTTCATAAAAATTATCTTGAATCAACCCTATAATGTGGGGTATAACTTATATCATGGATTAATCTTTTATATCAGTATGGAGTTCAAATTTATGAAGGTTATGGTGTATTTATATTTTATGTGGTTTGGACATCACCATACTTCCAAAATTTATGAAACTGATATGCAAAATAATTTAGTGTTTTCTATATCTATCATCATGAATCATATCATATTACTCATAATTTAATATATACCCATGAAAACTAATCATTCCAAAATCCATGGTTTCATTTTAATGATCCACCAATGATACTTATTATACAGTCGGAAAAGCGTTCTTCTTTACTGAGAAACATTGATATTTTTGTAGACCTCTTGTGTCATGGAAAACAATAGTTTACGTTTCATGAAAGATAGCCAAATATCATACCTCCATGATTAAATTCATTTAAATAATTTTTTTAATAATAATAAAAATTCCATATTCATACTATAGATTAAACTAAAAATAATGATGGATTCAAAATAAATTTATAACAATACTCCGAGCATGGAATCCAATGATTATTCATCAATATCTCTCTTTTATAATTACAAGAAACATATCATAAACTCTATACAATACTTTATGAAACTTATCCACCTTAAATCATCATAACTCCATTAAATATGTAAAATTTACTTAATATATATTTTCAATAAATCCAACAGAACCATAAGTTTTCAATAATAACCCCTTTGATTTATTAGTAATGATATTTCATACCATCCATTTTCTCCACTTTTTTCATGGAAATTAAATGGGTCATTTATTATTATTTTGGGAATTTAAACACCTTATTAATAATTTATATGTAGAGGGACTATGATCCTACATAATATTCACCTATAAAGTTCTTGAAATATCACTTGTAAAAGTAATATCATATCCCTTGAATTACTCTCAATCCCCATTCATTTAAATTATAATCAATATACACTGATAATTGCATTTTTTTTAAAATATCAATGATTGAATTTACCACTTCACAATGAATCATAAAAAAATACTTTAAAGATACTAAGCCATAGATCTATGTTGGAAACAAGATTCAGTGTTAAGAGAATCATTTTTTTCTATATTACACACTAATTCTCATAAAACACTTAACACTTGAGTAATTTAAAACTTTAAATAGTAATATTCCAATGATCTCAAACATATCATACAAAATTGTTAGTGCACAACTAGTTAGGAACTAGAGTGTGAGACATATCATATTTAGAGTCAATTAATACTAATTGTTAGTAATTGACATGACTTGATGTGATCAATATTCTTCTCTTCATATGAAATTTTTTTCATCATCCTTTTAGTATCATGAAATACACTTAGGCTATACTAAAATTATTAGTATAAAATAGATGTAGTAAATTAACTTTATGATTATAGTTGTTTCTTAAATGAGTTTTATATTAACTTTTTTATGGAATTATAACAATTTATAGGGTCTGATATCATGTATATAATTCTATAAAAGATTTTATAGTATTCAAAAAAAATATAGATATGAATTTGACACTTGAAAACAATTATAGATCATATTTGGCCTTAATCACACTTTCAATTTTTTGCCCAACAAGTATTTCTAGATTTAGTAAGAATTATCATTTTTTATTTCTTAACATCACCCCTGATATCACTTTATAGATCATGAAAATCCTTGAAGATACTTGTAAATTTTCATCATTTCCACTCAGACATCCAATATTGATCTTCTTTTAATGCATACAAAGTGTATACACATCATCGAATAACACACATAATGCATATTATTCTTCCTATGCATCCACTTACTTTGAATTAATATACTCTATGGATTTTCTCTTCCCCTTAACACTGCATCATAAACAAACTATACACCATAGGGATAGGGTTACCTCAAAAAATCTTCAAACTGAAGATTATGGTTGACTATAAAAAGTTAACATATTCCATCTATCTTCCTTGTAATACTTCGTAATGATATTCCTTTAAATGAAACCATTAATGCATGTAACCCCTAAAACTATTCTTTTAAGTCTTATTTTCCTTAATTTCCAATTTATTTGTATGGTAATCTTATCAAAATTTCAATAAATGAAATATACCTTATTTTATACACCAACTGTAAATTATTTGATAAGAATATTTCTCAATGTAAGGACAAATCCACCAATATTTTACTTATTCTTTATAGTGGTATGGATGAGACAACTTAAACATACCTCTTTCTTTTCCTCCGTGGTCATGAGAGAAAATTATTCTTTACTATTTTCTCTCTATACCTTATTATTCTCATTCCAATAAGTTTGATGTGAGTAATTAACATTTGATGTATGCCACACATTTTATTTCCTTCCTTCAATGTGGGTTTCCAATGGAATAAATCTGTCATTCACTGCAACAAATTATACCATCATCTAAATTCTACTTTTCATGACTCCTTATAGTCATATAATAAGTGTATTTCATCTTGGAACATCCATAACTTTTATTTCTAAAATACCTTTCCAAGTGACTAAGGTTAGAACAAACATGGTATCTTCTAATAAAATTTTCATACCTTTCAACATACTTCCATGGGTAGGGTGAATCAATAAGTCTTCTCTAACTCCCTATTTTCAATTTCTAACTACACACTTTAATTTTTTATTCCTTGATCCCACATAAATAACATATCCTCAAACATTTTCTATGTGATTTTTTCTTTTTAAAACTTGTATTCAGAGATGTTTTATATATTGAATCCATATTTGAGTTCTTATTTTCCCTAAATAAAGTCACTATATAAGAATATTCAGTATTTTTATTGTTCATGAAGGAATAAATATCTCTCTCAATATTTTCAATCTCAAAATAAATTTTATTCAATATGTATTCAAAATCCTGAATGTGATAATTCTTTTCTATAAGGACAATATTAAATTGTTCTCCACATTTCTCTCTTAAGGTAGACATTATCACTTCATAGAGTTTCTCATTTAAATATATATCTTACTCTATTATCTTTCCATTTTATTCCTCAAAATATATTATATAATAACAATTCTAATTATTTTTATACTTCAATAATTCTATTTCACTCCTCAACTCTTGAAGCTCCTTTTTTTGCCTCACAAACAATCTTTAGACATACCACATAACATGGTTTTCTATTTTTTATAATCTTATAATATTTTAAGTGATATAAAACCTTTATTTTCATATTTACATAAACCATATACTACAAAGTTAGATTTATATATATACATGGAATTCAATTTATTCACATGTATGTAAATAATAAATTTCTTGGTTTCCTTATTATTATTATTATTATTATTGCTTCTGGAAAAATTAAATTATTCTATATAATTCTCCTCTAGACTCCTATTTGGTTTATATTTTACACTTATATAAGAAAACCAATTCTCTTCCATCAATACAGATTCTTCACCACAAAACTCTTTTAATTTTAGTCACAAATATTTTTATGTATTACAGTGAGCTAGCTTTTTGAAAAAATCTTATTTTGATGAATTATTTAGTTATTATTTACCACAAATATCAATCTATAATTTATTATGATATGAATAATATATAATAATATTACAAATTAGGAAAAAAATAAATTCTCAAAATATCATAGGGGATTCCAATATGTACATCCAAATATAAACAAAAATCCATCTAAAAAATAAAAAAAACTTCCACTAAACATAGGAACTTCTATTATAGGTTCTATAACTTTCATATACCATAAAAAATCACAAAAAAATTATAATTGTTAATTTACAAAAAACCACCCATCTCTGATCCTAGTTGTAGGGACCCAATACACTCTAGGGGGGGGGGAATCATGGTTTTTTGTAGAATAAAAAATTTATTTTAATTCCATACCCATATTTTATTTAATTTAATATGTTATTCCATAATTGTAAGTAACAAAATTTAACCTTTTATTTATTCTTCACACACAACCACACAAATACAAACATGTAATTCAAGTGGCACATATATTTTTTCTTAGTTCACCTATAAAAGGATAATCTATATAGAATATATCAACAATGTGTTGAAAAATTAACAACTACTACATAATATGTGATTGTAAATTTAAGAGATAACACTACTATACTAATTTACATGAACTCTTCCTCCCTTAACCTCACTACTTCCAAGAGAATAAAAATTAGTTTATAGACAGATAAGCCTTCTTCTAATTTTTTTGATATGAGTTCTACTTCATGATCAGTTTAAGTAACTAAAATGCTTTGAATATTCAATATCCAAAAATATTATCTATTTTATTCTAGATACAACTTCTAAATACTATTCTAGATATGATCTTTAATCTAATTTCACACAACAACAATACTTCATATAAAATAATTCAAAGACTAGAATCATCTTCCTTATGATTTTTATGTGTATAAAAACACTTCCATTTGTAAAAATTGATATTAAATAATATATAAAACAACCTAAAATATTATTTTTATTTATATACATATAAAAATACTCTTTAAATAGTAATCTTTATCGAGATATATTCCAAAAGTAACTTTTATCTTCTTCAAAGACTGATATGTAATAAGGCACCTGACTGCTGACCCTTATTCTTCCTTTGAACACAAAGTTCCATATATTTATTTATATTCTTAAGGAACACACCATTCATATAATTGTTTTTGAAATTTTTTCCATTACTACACTCTCCTATTTTGAATTATATAAAAAATAGATAATATATTATCTATCATATTGTTATAATTTCAAATTTGAAATTCAAAAAACAACTAACTTCCTATAAATTAATCTCAGCCAGTTGATTTCTATAAATTTATTCTTATCCCTAGAATTTGAATGGGATAGTTAAATACTCACAAAATAATTTACAATCAATTCTAAGAAGTCTATCTGCATTAGTTTAGTTTTTCCTAGGTTACCATGTAGAAATATATCTTGCAATGTAGTAAGGTAGTTTCTAATGAAACTAATCTCAACCACTAGAAGAATTACAAAATGGAATAACCCTTTACTACAAAAAATATTATCTTTATCATTTTTGAGATTATAGTGAAACCATATCATTATAGCATGGAGGTTCTTGATATTCCAGAAACACCATTTTTCATTTGATCTTCCTTTTTAGTGAAATAATTTCTCTTATAGTGAAGAACTTAACAAATATATATTCAAAATATATTTATAACATGAATCATTCCTCACGCATGGATATCGATATTTCTAGTGAAATAAAAAATAATACTTTCAACATCCTCTATAGTATAACATGAATATAGTGACACAAGACTCACCATCCTAAATTAACTTTACAATGTAGACTATAATCTATTACATGGAGTACCTCTTAGGATCTTCAAACATAAATATATATGGTGTATGATACTCATATTCAATGTAGAACTTTATTTATTCCATGTATCTCACTATTATATGATATAGTTTCCTTCCACATTATGGAAAACACTCTATTAGCAGTGCATAAACATCAGCTTGACACACCCCTATAACATGGGGTATAACTTTCAAAATGGAGTA
The DNA here is from genome assembly GCA_963277665.1 of Viscum album. Taxonomy (NCBI): domain Eukaryota; kingdom Viridiplantae; phylum Streptophyta; class Magnoliopsida; order Santalales; family Viscaceae; genus Viscum; species Viscum album. The sequence continues at coordinate 168,074,872 of OY728119.1, read as the reverse complement.
ATACTCTACATTTTCATATATTTTGACTTTATAAAGGCCGCTCCATAGTCCTATTTCATGTGTTTTGGACATCACTAGATTTTCAAAATTTTAGAAACCAGGTTGAACCCTTCTATAACATGGCCAATAACTATCTTTGTGACACCTACAAGATTCCTCAAGCTTTAATAGATTTCTATGAACACTAATTATTCAAAAATTAATTATATCATATGAATGATCCACTACTATTACTTATTAAATTACCATCAAAGTTTTCTTCATATTCAATGAGAAACACTGAGATTCTTAAAAACCTTTTGTGACATAGAATACAATCTTTATGATTTATGAAAGACATCCTAATCTTATTGACATGGATGGGGTGAATGTATATAGAAATCCTCAGTCATTTAAAATCTCTATGAATCCATGTTTAAATCCATTAAAATACAATTCCATGAATAATAACTACGTTATATCCTTTCTGTACATGAAATTGAACATAATATTGGATTCACAATGAATCCAGTACAATCCTCTAAGCATGACATCTAACAGTTATTCACCGATATCTCTCTATCATAATTCTAAGAAACATATAATAAAATCCATCTAATACTTTATATAACTTCTACACCTTAAATAATCATAAATCCATTAAATTTTGTTATGTTATTTCTATATATGATTATTTCACTGAGAGGGGGAGGGGTGAATCAGTGATCTCTTTTATTTTTATGTGTTATTTCCTTTTAAACCAACATCTTAAACTATTAAGGTTATCAATCCACTCAATTATTTCATACAACCTTATGTTTTTGTGTAGTAAAAATAAGAAATATTGCAGCACATAGTATTTAAAAGGTTTGGCTAGAAGGCATACTCCTTTCCACATGGGTAATATCACCCAATATGGATTCTCCACTATCTTTAACAATCATCAATAACACAGAGTCCAATATGATATCCATGATTTTCCGAGTCCACCGGAAGATAAAATTACTCTTTAAAAAAATACCCAAAAAAATAAATAACACCATATTTCTCTTGGTTATCTTTTCACCACTGGATTCTAGTCCTCCTCCATGAGTATATATATTTGTAGGCATGCATGTGTACTCCCTCAAGAACTTTAGTAGTAGTGTTAGTCTCAAGACTTCCTCTTGATCTTATATGATATATATCTTATATAACCATAAATAGTATTTATGGGAACAATATATATCATTTTTATTCAATAAATTATGACTTCTACTCCTCTCCTGTCAATAGTAATGTAAAAAACCATGTTTTTAGACCAGAAGAATTTCAGATGGAATTTTAATTTTTGGTAATTACTGAACATGTTGTTTTTAAAAAGAAACTTTGGAATTAAATTACACAAGTTAAAGTGTTTAATGGTGGTGTTTATAGACTTTTTTTAAGGCCAAATAACGTTCCTGGGAAGCTTAAGGAGTTTTAGGAGCACTAGATTGGGAAAGGCGGGTTTTTTAAGAACCTGCAGAGGGCGCACAATTTGTGCACGGTCTGCCAAACCGTGGGACCCATAGCAGGTAACCATGTGACTTACTTATAGGGGGAAAGAGGATTTTACATGGTCTATTAATGGTTAGTATAACCATGTGGGATAGACTATGAGAATTGAGTTTCTTAAACAGAGGTGTATCGCACAGTTGTCACACGGTTTTCCAAACTGTGCGGCTTAACCGTATGTGACACCTAGTTTTTAAATTTTGTAATATTTTAATTTAATTTAATTAAATTAAAAGTAAAACTAAACATATCTATACCCCAACCTCACTCACATGATGCACATAGGGGGCTCCCCCTTAGAGGCGCGATGCACCCCCCTTGGAGGCGCGATGCACCCCCCTCACCAGCTCTCCTTTCTGGATATGATTCTCATGAATTTCCAACAATTCTTGGTCTAAGGATCCAAGGAATGGGTTTATCCTCCCTCTCCTCTACATTTTCGGCCTTTTATCAGCCTATATGTCACCCTGTAGTGTGCAGATGAAACCCTAGGGTTGGATTTGATCCGATTTTCATGTTTCTTAATGTTCTAGGTTGTGAAAAGGGCCTCTCGGGACCCATTGGTACTTGTTTCAGTAACCACCACCAAAGGCGAGGTAGTTCGGGTCAATTCGGTCTACCAAAATCTTTTTGAGGTAAGGGTTTATACCAATTTTCTATTTTCACCCTTTATTTAGGGTTTAGTGGTGCTTATGAATCCTGGGGTTTGATTATAGGGTGTTGTGATCAATAACAAGGGCACACACACATTTTTCCTAGGTATGAATATATATATATATATATATATATATATATATATATATCCTCTGTGTGGGTTCCATCATAGTGCGGTGAACACGTACATCAGTCTAAGGATATATATATGCGAGTGCGTGTGCGCAACTACTTGAGTTATAAAGCATCAAATGCCAAGCGTTGGCTTGATCTTCTTGGGGTAGGGTCCCTATATTTGACTCTTTATTTAAGAATTCCTTATTTTCTTCTTTAAATAAGTTATTCATATGAGTTTCCTAGTTTAATGGAACTTTATAGATTGAATTAATATCCTAAAGATAAGAAATGACTTATTATTTGATAAAGTCATGTTTTTATAATAAAACTCCTCCAATAGAGGCGTGCTGCCTTCGAACTAAAAAGTAGTGATATTGATATATCATGCTTGCTTGTTGTTTGATCTTTCCATATTGTCTTCCTGTTGTTGATGAGATATAGTATATCAATGAATGGAACCTTTGGTATTATTAGATGTTGTTTCCCATGTGAGTCAATTAGGGACTTATCCATGTAATTTGATTTAAGCATATGATGCCTATTATATCTCTTATTGCCCATGTGAGTTATCCTTAAATATATTCCATGAGATATATTGACAAGGTTAAAACACCCATTTGGGTTAGCTTATTAAATAGAACCTTAATGGTGTTTGGACTTGGGAACTCTTAGGTATACCTATTTACCCCATGTCATGTAAAGTTAAATATATAATTGATTTGTATATCAATTGGTGATTTAAATGGATTAATTGGGAAGAGATGAGTGGAAAAGACCATTGGACCTTAGTATTCTATTGCTTGATTTAGCATGTTTTTCCTTGTATGGTTTTTCCCATCTGAGTTAGATACTACCACACCTTGTATTAGGTTTTTAAGCTTGAGAATCCTGTTATAAATTTTCTTCCCATGTGTGATGTACTATAAATAATCCATTTTTAAGCTTTTTAGACTCATTAGGCTTGTTATTCATAAAAATAACATGTGAGTATTTGAATGAAAGACCTTGATCTTGGACTTTATTTATAGTTTCCTTAATAGAAATGAATTAAACCTTTTAATTATAGCCCACATGAGTTAATTTATGTTAAATTTATGTAATAGTTTAATTTATAGGTGTTTCTTGTTATCGGTTTTGTTAGATGCTTTGGTTAGACCGTAGCATGCTTAATGGAATGTTTGAATGAATTAAATGGTAACTTGCCTTGGGTAAATCAAGGATTACATTTAGAATTCCATGGATGGGCTCATGTGACTATTGTACCTTGTACATTGAGTAAACCCTAGATACAATTATAATTCCATGGATGGGATCAAAGAGTTTATTATTTTTAGGCTACGAGTGAACCATGGATGCCATAGATGAGCTCATAGAGGCTGCACTTATACGCCGACTGATACATGGATCTAGTTATATGAGGGATACCATGTACGAGCTCAAGAGGCATTGATTATATGTCATGAGTGATACTTGGGGATTCCCAATAGAACCTCCAAGGATGGTCTCAGTTGACATGGAATTATACCACACTTAGAGTGATACCAGGTTCCTAAGAGGTTTACCGAGAGGGGCTTGTAAGGTGTTGGTGGAAATTATACCTAGAGTGATAGTTGAATTACATATTAGAAATGTCAAGCAAGATATCACGTTATAATTGAATGTTGAATGAGATGACTTATGATGAATCTTCCAAGACAAAGCACAATATTGGTTTCAGTCTAGACTTGTATTATTAGATGGCCTTATGAGGAATATGTTGTGCTTACAGTTTAATAGGGGATTTCGAGCTTAGTCTGGATCTTGAGACTTACAAATTAATTTTATTGAATTATTTTAATTTTTATTAAATTGAATGGGTACCTACATAGTAATGGTGTTACTTTTGAGTACTTACTTACTTGTTATATATATCTACTTGCACTGCTTGTTTATCATTGCACATGATAGATATGACATGATACCGTTGGGAACTAGCCTATTGGGATGATTTTCTCACACCCTGCTCAGGTACCATTGGTGCCATAGTATACCTACTTGTTTTTAGGGCTTGGATATTTATTTTTCTATTTTTATTGTACCTAGAAGTTGGGAGGAAATGACCGAGATGGAGCTCGGGATTCTAGTGGTGATTTCCTTTGGGCTTTATTGTATTTTCTTCATTTTTGTAATGTAATGAAAATAATTTTGTATTGTTTAAAACTTTTGGATATATATATATATATATATATATATAATCATATAGAATTCAGGCATTGTAAAACTTTCATTGGCCATATTCTATCTTCTGTTTTTATTGAGATTGTCTTCTGCTATTTTATTTGTTGCTTTATACCGATTCTGTCTGTTTACCACTATGCACTCTAAGTATGAGGGTATAGTTTCTCCAATGACTACCTTTATGCCATCACTACTAGTCAGCAGCCTCAAGTATATGGGGAGACACCCTTGAGGTCATGTAGCAATTGGTATGGATATCAGTTTAGTGGTAAGTCAGGTCAGGATGTTACAAGTAATGTATTAAAATCCCATAATTATCTTACTCTTGTATTTTAGATTTCTCAATCTTCACTCACCATTTTTTTCTTTCCAATATATATTTATAATCACATAATATCATGTAAATATTATTCTTCATATTTTAATTATGTAAACTCTATGATATTTGAAAGGTGTGATCTTCTCTTCTTTGAATTGGTCAATAGATTCCATATTTTATTTCTCATTCAAACTCTTGTTAAAATATTTTTTAAATATCCTAAACACCCAGGTAGCTTTATTATTTTAACAATCTATAGAATCAAATTATTTAAACTCATTTTAAATCTCCATGAATATATCAACATGAATCTTTTACATGTGGTCCTCATTACTGTGGTGTAGAACTCATCTCATCAATTTATTTATCTCTGTAATTATCTAAAAATTCTCTAAGTCTCATTGGATTATAATGAATACTTACAATCAACTTTGAAAGACTTACACTCAAGTCATATGATCCATCTTAAAATACATATAATCAATATGAAAATACTTATTATGAAACTAAAACAATTATATTATGAAGTCATACAATCTTCCTTAAAGACTTATATTTAGTGATAAAGTATTATGATAAAACTCAAATATGTATGTTTGGGAAAGGACTACAATCAAAGAATTATATTAAAGGTATTACATTCAGGCCTCAAAGTCTTATGATCAATCCTCAGCTTCTTCATTTCATTGAAACAACTTGATATTATTCACAACATCATCTTAGATTTTATTTTGTTCACTGAAAATTCATTTTCTACGACATTCCCGCTTTAATCACAATATCATTATGAAATTTTATTAGTAAATAACTATCCAAATGAATCATTTTATTTATTTTTGTAAGAATATAAACATTCTATAAACTTATATTTTTATCCAATATACTCAATAAAAAATTATCTATTTATGTGACCAACAATAAGTTTGATTGACCACATCAAGTGACCACACTATCTATATTGATTGCATGAAAAAAGTATTAACCATTTTAATTTCCCATGATAAGAAGAACCACCATGTTTCTCAGTCAAGATTTACCTCACGAACAATCTTCAGATCAAATGCATGAAAATATTTCTTTGGTTAGTTGATCAACCATGTGAAGTAATGGTCAGTGGATCAACCATATGTAAAATGTTAACAAAACTCTTCTCGTGTGAACAAAAATACACTTCATATATTTGGATATCTTGCATGATGTTTATGAATAACTCAAAGATTCATGCTTACACAACCATTCCATTTTCATGTTTCACTCTGCATCACATCTAAACTTTTCTTTACCATAAAAATGGTAGCAGCCCAATCAATTAATATAATTGAATGAATTATCAAGAATGAAATATAATGAAATCCCATGAATCTATAAAAATACTACAAGAATCACTATAATAGACTTTACAAAGAACATATTGACTCATTAAAAAAATTATATTCTTACTTGGGAAATACAATCCACCCCTTTGAATTCTTTTAAATACTCATACTCACTAATGTTAATAAGTGTATATCAATGGATTAATACTTCTCCCCCTTATTGAAAATTAATGAAAATGATAATATAGGGGTCTTATATCATTATCATCCCATCAGGAGAACCTCTTCTTATCATTTAGAAAAAAATATTAAGCTACTTGTGAGTGATGGATGACACCACATGATTTTCCTTAGAAATGAGCCTTTAATTAGTCCACTATAAGTATACTTAGGCCAAACTAGTGTGTAAAACAAGAGAGAAATAGTGTAGGTTTTCAGTGTTGTTTATAAATAACCAACCACGCGACATAATTATTAGAAATAATTTTGGGGATACTCATATAAATTTATTATGAAATATTTTTTATCCTAAACATATCTCAATAAACACATCAAAAAGTTCAAATGTAACGCATAAAACTCCCCCTTTGTCTCGTCCTTTTACCAACCAGAACTCCACATTTATAACATGTTTGATATAATAAATAAAAAAGGTTATAAGTGTTATTGAAATACCTCATAATCTAGATTTCATGGGGCTATCCATATTTTCCATAATTTCTAGATTCACACAACTTATGATATATTGGTAGTTTTATCTTCATTTGTTTCTTCCCATTAAGGGATGAACTCATTATATATATCATGGAAGTTATAACACCATGAAAAAACCTTATTTTTTATCCATAAGTGATAAATTTATACATATTATTCAATTCCATGTAAGTGAGAACATATAGAAAACATTAATAGTAAATAAGTAGAGACCTTTTTATTCTTTTATAATAAACATTCCGGTTGAGAGTTTTATATAAATATTGACTTCTTGTTCTTTCCAATCTCATAACCAATTTTATAATAAAAAACCTAAATTGAATGATTACCAAACTATTTCCATTATACTATTTCTTCATGTGAAGTAGTTTTCTCCACATTAGAAGTTAAGGAAAATTTATTGTTTTTTCTTTTATAATTTTTTTAATTCTCTCTTCTTGATATGGTAGTATTGTCATGAAATCCTTTATGTCATGACTCGACTGAACACATATTTCACATGATTTTTATTAAACTCTAAAATCTTTATTTGTGGATAGATTCTCATTAATCCCAACTTATTTATATATATCCACTTGTTTTACTTTATATTAAGCATCTATCTCTTCCTTCTTTATTTCTTAGCCATACCCCATAGGTCTGGCCAAATCTATAAAAATTATTTTTTGACCTACTTAGTTTCTTTGTAGTTATAAAATATTTTCATAAAATACATAATATTATATATGTATATATAAATTTTCTTCCCTTCCATGACATAGGAAATTTTTCCTAGTAGTCTAGTCATACATTCCTTAACACTGTGAACTTCTTGTACGCACTTGATGCACAATTCTTCCAAATAAAAAAAAACTATTTTGGGTGGATAGATTTGGATATTTTTGGTTAAAATGTGTTTTATCTTTAAATTTTTCCTCAAATTTCCACAAAAATACCCTTAGTTCCCACATATTTTGTAGAAATGACATATTAAACCTAAAAGTAAAGTCTTTGTGTCTATACCTTCCACAAAAGTAGAAAAAACCTTTGAAATTAAATCTTAAATTTTGATAATAAATATATATATAATTCTTGAATTAATATACTACTACAAAACAAGCCTCCTAATTCTTACAAGGTAGTGATCCGCTTGGTTCATATATTCCATCTTTTGGCATGGAAGAATTCATCTCATCCTTCTTATTATTCCAACACTTTTTAGACCCCTTTTTTCACCTATACTAAAAGAAATTCTAGATTTATATTGAGATAGATTAGGTGAATATTTAAATTTCCTATTGGAATCCATATTCTCACTAACATGGGAAGATTTACCTTTAAACCTGACAAATTTGTATAAGTCTTCTATAAATTTGTTCTATTTATTTTAAAAAATAAGACACAGTGACTATGTCTCTCCTAGTTCTTCTTCTCTAGTAACTTGCTTGAATGTTGTTGATAATAATTTTTGGTTCAGATTTTCTAAGATTGTGATTCTTGATCGTATCAACATATTCTGGTTCCTTGTTGATCAAATACTCATTTTCTCTATTATAATTATCTTTATCTTCCAGTAACATCTTTTTTTCCTTTCTTGATCTGTGTAATTTTCTCAAGACAAGAGTCCAAATTTCCTTTCAGGTCCCACTCATGTTCTATAATTTCCTCTCAATTATCATATCTACTGGATAAATCAAATCTTTGTCAATATAAGAAAATAAAATGAATTCAGTATCTAAACTACTAGTTGATTAATATTTCTCTTTCTTACTCAGAAAGATTATTTTGTTTGGTAAAATGATTATTCTTATTTTTACCATTTTTCTATTTTTGTATTTTCTCATCTTCCTCATATAATTCAGATTCTTCAACCTACTTATTTGGTAAATATTTTACAATATTAAAAATATCATCAAAATTATAACATATTAATAATTACTTATGTTTTATTTTTCATTTTCAATTCTTAAATCTCTTTAGTATAAGTGAAACAATTTGGTTGAAGTATTCATCATCCCCAATATCCAAATAATTGGATTCAATAACCACTTCTTATTTGACATTTAATTTTCTCATGGATTCAAATTTTATCTTACATTTTTCCTAATTTTTTAGTGATAGAACCTTTACAATTTTATATTTAATAAGAATATTTTTAATTTTGACCAAGGAAAAATATTTCTTTCTTCTAAAATTAAAACCTTGGAATCAAATATATTTAATTAGTTTCTCACCAGCTTCTTAAAAATGATAAATTCTCAAGTTTCTTACCAAATACTTAAATTTTACTATCAATATTATTTACCTCAGTGAAATAGTCATATATATTCTCATTATCAACCATTTTAATATCTTTGAATTTACTCCTCCATACATGTATCTTAGATTCCTTCATCTTAATATTTCATTCATAACTGATTCTTAATTTTCCCATGTCTCCATCATTGTTTAAATACCCACAACCTTTGTGTATAAATTTTACGATAGGGACATCAAGATGGATTTTTTTACATTGAAATATAACTCTATATATCTCTTTCTTGCTTGAGTTAAGACAATATCTTTAGTGATGGGTGGAAAACCCACTATAGCATCATCTATAATTTCTTGTCCAAGTGAAAGGATATATAACAAAAACATATTCCTCCAACTTTGGTAGTTTATTCCATTGAAAATAGGTAATAATTAACTATTAAAATAACTTATGTTCTCCATTCTTAGTTGATTATTTGTATATTTAAGAGGTAAATTGCTCTGATACCACTTGTTAATCCCATATCTAATTGGATAACTAAGAGGGTGAGGGGGTGAATCAGAGATTTATTTTCTTTTTACGAGTTATTTCCTTTTAACACAACCTCTTGAACTTGTTATTTTTATCAATACACTAAATAATTTCTCATAACCTCACCTTCATATGCAGTAATAATTGTAAAGAGAGTATTACACAGTGTTTCTATGCTTCAACTTGAAGTCCAACTGCTTGACATATTGATTATACCCCCAAAAAAGATTCTACACTATATTAAACAATAATCTAAAACATAGAGTCCTATATTATCTCCATGAATTCTATATTCCATTATAAGATACAACGACTCTTAATTAATAGATCTAACAAAGAATGACCTTCAAATTTATCCTAGTGTTTTCTACACAAATGGATATTGGTCCTCCTCTATGAGTAGATGAATCATCAGGTATTAATGTGCACTTCCTCAAGAATATAATAATTAGTGTTGTTCTTAAGATTTACTCAATATGTTGTGTGATTTATATCTTCCTCAACTTTCATGAATACCCAGATTTATAGAATATTACCATTTAACTTAATGGATCCTAGATTCGACTCATTCTCTCTCCTTGATAATAATGCATTGAGATATAAAAACTCATTCACAATGTAATCATGAGTTCTCAATATTTACTCACTATTTTTTACTTCCCTACATATTTTTATAATCACATAATATCATTTGAATATTATTACCTATATTCAAAATATGGAATGTCCATGATCTTTAATAGGTGAGATCTTATTTTCCTTAAATCGGTCAAATAATTCCTAATTTTATTCCTTATTCAAACTAAAATTAAAATATTATTTTAAATCACATGAAGACTTAAGCGGTTCATTTTTTTTAATTATATATATAATCCACTTCTTTAAACTCATTCAAAATCTTTAACTGTATGAAAACATGCATATTTTTCATGTGGGTTGCTTTCTTGTGGCATGGAAATATTCTAAATAAATTCTTAATAATTGAATTTATCTAAAAAATATCTATGTATTGAAGGAATATATTAAAGAATTATAACCATATTCAAAATAATTACACTTAAGTTATATGGTCAATCTTCAAAGACTTATGATCAAAATTAAAAGACTTATAATGAAACTAAAAGAATTACATTATGAATTCATATGATCTTCCTTAGAGACTCAGGTTTAGTGTGAAAGACTTACAATACAAGTCAAAGATTTAAAGATTAGTAAATAATTATGATCAAATAGTTACATTAAAAGGATTATGTTCAGGACTAAAATTCCAATGATCCATTATCAATTTATCCCTTTCACAAAAATAGATTTATATTCTTCACAACATATTCTTAGTTTTTTTTGTTCACTTGAAATAAATTTTCTTAAAAATCATTGCTAGAATCACAATCTCATTATGATTTTAAATCTGTGAAGAATAAATCAAATTCATTTTATGATTTAGTTTCATCAGAATATCCACATTTTTGAAACTCTTATTTTAACCTAGCATATTCACTCAAAAAATCTATAAGTACATAACTACATGTGATTATGATTGACCATATCAAGTGATAACACTATTTATATTTACTACATGATTAAAGTACCAACCATGAGAAGAAGAAAAACTCTATTTATTTTTCTAGATCAACCAAACGTCTGGATAGACCATGTGGATCAACTGCCTGAATAACATCTGTACTTACCACATGGAAAAACTATTGTAGTCAATGGATTGACCATGTGAAGTAATGATCAGTGGATCAGACACATGTACAATATTTACACAACTGAACTCAAGTGTATATATAAATTCTTCATATCTACACAAATCTTGTATAATGTTTACAAAAAACTCAGGGATTCATGCTTTCATATCCACGTGTTTTCCATGTTTCACTCAATAGAACATCTCATCTTTTATTTTCCATAAAAAATTAAAGCATCCAAATCAACTAATGAACTTGGATGAATTATCAAACATGAAATAAAATTCTAAATCATAAATCCATAAAAATCATCTAGGAATCACCATCACAACCTTCACCAAACACTTATTGAATCATTGACAGCAAATAAAATTCTTAATTGGGAACAATATAGATTTAAATACTTATATTTTTATTAAAAAATCCTAAGATTTTAGTGAGTTTTTTCCTTTAAATAAATAATTTTTTGAATAGATCATATCACACACAATACTGAACTAAAAAAACCATAATATATTAATAAGATAAAACTATAAGTATTAAATATGACCATTATAATATAACCATCGAATTGGTGGGTATAAATAGAAGTAAAATAATTATGAAATCAACATTTAATGTAGAAGAAATGGAATCAATTAGTAATAGTATTCCTTATAAGACTTATTTTTCTGATCTTGAAAAGGAAGGAGAATTAGTTGGATTTTCCTTAGACCAAGCCTTATTTTAACTTTAAAAAATATAGTGTGAGAGAAATCATTTTAGAAATAAGTTTAAGCTGATGGAAATCATTATTAGATCCATGAAAACTGCATAAAAACCCACAAAATAAATAATTGATTATAAATCTATTATATATTATGTGGAGGTCTTCAAGGGGTTTGTAATAAGAATTTAGAATGATAGAAACTTGTAATTATTAATGTAGTATATATACTAATTATTTGGAATTTTTATAAAATTTAATTTTAAAATAATTTTAAAAGGTTTTCTTTAATAGAAACATTTTGATTAACTTGTAATAAATAAGTAATCAATTTAAAAAATAGGAGTAAAATCATTTTATGTTTAAAAGCCCCATTTTTTGAAGAATTGTATTTTTATATATATTATGTATTTTTTTCATAATAAAATAAATTAATCAATTTTTAATTATTAATTTATGGAAATTTATTGATTAAAAACAAATTAAAACATATTTACTGATTTTTTATTAATAATAAAAAATAATAAATTCAATTTATGCTTAAAAATACATTTTTCTAAAAATATTTTTCCTTTGTTATGAGTTATTATATTAAAATTATCTTTATTACTTTTAGAAACCAAATAATGTAAAATAGATTTAATATTTGGAATAAATGTGTAAAAATTAGTTGAAATGGTCAATTTCATTTTTTATAATAAAAATAATTTACTGAGGTAAAAGTTAGTCACCATGGTAAATGTTAAAATGTGGTAAAAATGTTAAATCAAGAGGTAAAGTCTCAAAATATCCAAAATGAACATCTTTAAATGGATATACAAGGGATTTATCAACTATAACTTATCTTTTACTCAATAATTATCAATTTTTGATCCCCTTACCCTGAATAATGCATCCCTTTTTATATTAATAAATTTATATTTACAAAAATGCCACCCCTCTCACCTATAAAAGGACCCATTCACCCCCACTTCTCCCCACACATAAATCTTACTAGCTAGACCAAAATCTACCAAAAATTCCCCTCATCCCTCTTTATCATTTCCTATAGTTTCCAATATCACTAAAATACCAATATAAATAGGATTAAAGAGTTGTCTAAAGAAGGATATCAAAGGAAGAGGTAATTGTTTTAACTGATTTCTATCAAGTTTATTTCTTATTTTACCTCCTAAAAATATATTACAACCATCCTAATATAATTAAATCAGTATATTTAGTACACTAAAATGTTATTATGATGATGGTATACCCATTATCTACCTTCCTACCATTCATTTGAAAATGAAAATATCACTTTTGTTATGGTCTGATTACTGCCTCCATGAGAGACATATTTCATTTTTCATCTACACTATACATGGATGGTTCTAAAAGTAGATTTAATAAATAAATAAGATATTTATTACATGATTAATATTATTTAAATATAAAATTTTCACTATTAATAAGATTAAAAATTAATATCAATTGTAAATTTATTCGCCTAAAATAATCATACCAAGACACTTTTATTAATTTAAATATATTTTTGAGAACCTATTGAACTATTTAAATTTTTTAAAATTGAATAATAAAGAACATATATTTATATAATTATGGATATTATGAAACTATTTTATAACACCTTTGACTAAAATCAATATATCAAAGTAGTTTTGGAGGAATTGACTGAACAACCTCATATGACCAATGGGAGAAAAAACTATAAAATAAAAAAATTAAATATGATAATAAAAGGAAATTAAAATTAAATATAATTTTTTTAATAAATTATTTTATAAACTTTATTTAGTAATTTAGGAGTTTAGATGTATACACCAAGCAATTAAGAACTTGAGGTTATGGTTTATTTTCTCAATTTCAATTCTCTGAGACATGATTATTGTTATGAACGAATTTAATTTTATATGGTGTAAATAAAACCCTATTTACTTATTATATATTAACTATTTTTTTTATTCTTTAAAGTTTCACTTAATCTGCCCCTATTCCTTATCCTTAGATTCATACATTACTTAAGTCATAATGGTTACTGTTAACTAAATTTACATTCATTAATTTATAACCTTTATTCTTGAACTTCATCCTTATAAGTTTAGTTTGTTACACACTATGAATGTATTATATTTTATTACCTATTTCTTGTGGTTTTCAAGTCTTCTTTACATTTCACTTTTTTACTTCACAATTTAACCAAATGGTTTCTTATATGTGGGGTTGAAATTATCTCTTCTTTATGGTTTGGAATCTTTTTCCTCCATGTATATATTATTGATATTACTAAAATAATGGTCTTATATCTACATAAATGATTTAATAATTTTTTTATTTCCTTTTTCTTTATTTAATAAGGTTTAAAAGGAATATTTTTAACATTTTTTTGCATGAGTCATTTTTGACTTTCTTTATAAAAGTTTGAATGAAATATTCTTTTTAACATTTAACACATGATATCCTTTTACCAGTTTTATAACTATTTTTATTAATATAGATTCATATTATAGAACCATGGGGTTTCAAAGATATTATCATTCCCATTATTCTATGAATTTTTCATTTTAAAAAAGGTTAAAGTTTTAGAATAATAAATAAATAGATTTTATTCCAATTATATATTTTTTCTTCCACTCCATATTTATTATCTTTAACTCCATTTATTTTCAAGGTGTAAATATTTTTAATCTTTTTTAAATTAAGGATTTAAATATTCTATATTCATAACTTTGAAATGGAATTTTAAAGTGACTTATAATTTTGTTTTTAAAACCATGATATAGAATCATTATAAAAACACTTTTTATAATTTTCTTCTATTTTTCTCTCAAGTAATAAAAGATATATTTCCTTTTGAGTTACGTTTCATAGTTAAACCACTAAATTATGTTATGAATTTTTAGTTCATTCCTAACCTTGTTCATAAGGTTTATGTTCTCTATCACTATTCACCTCTCTCTTGACTTTATTTTTCTTCTTTAAGTTCATATTCACCAATTTTATGATTATATACTATATAAATTAAATTATTTTTGTATTTTGTCTTCTATCATTGACTTAATCGTATACCCATTACTAAATATGGTGTTAGTTTTATGGGTTTTTACCACAAAATTTATTCCATTTATTGAATGGAGAAATACTAAAAATCCACATACTAGTATTTCAATATTTATATTTATTGATTACTAAGGAATGTTAGTTATATATATTATATTTTTTAATCATTCCATCATATGATGAATACATTGAAATTAATTATTTATGGGTGGGAACCATAATTATATATCCCCTCAATGAATAGGTAGGTATCATGAGACAAACTAGTTTGGGTATTGTGTGTAATCATTATGTATTTTTTTATGATATCATGGAATGATTCCTTGAAGAAATTTTTATGATGTTCTACATTATACATTCCATCACTATGAAATTAGTTTTTATTATCCATGTGATTGTCTACATTTTTATGTTATCTGCGGAGATATCACATGATCATGTTATCAATTATATTGAATTATTTAATTATTATTCATTCCTTCCATATTATCCATTCCTTGTTTATTCCATGACAGCTTCTGTTGTAATATACCCCTTACTGGGAATTTGAGTTCACCTTTCTCATGTTTCATTTTTATAAGGTTATAAAGAATTTCATTAAGCATGATATGTATAGATGGGTATCATGTGTAGATAATTTTTTTCATGATATGCTGAGGTCATAATGTAATAAAATCAGTCCTTGGTTTAGTACTAAAAATGACCATTTAGTGGAAAATGATATAGGTTTTTTTATTTAATGTTTTTTTCCAACTCTCTTAATCTATAAACCTGAAAGGTTTTGGGTATGTGTTGGCTCTAAAATAATACAACTGTGAATAGACCAAAGGCTGAAGAACTTGATCTAGGAGCATATCTTATTTCTTAGGCATTAATTTGGTTGGTTGTGTAGCATAAAAGGACTTCTATATCAAAAGTTTTTTCCGTTCAAAGATATAATTCTAAAAAAGTACAATTGGGGAGATTCTAGAGTAAAGTATGAAATTTCACATAATATTAAAAAAGTGAACAAAGATCCCTCATAGTCCAGAAATTGAGTTGTTTAAAAAAGGTGACTTCAAATGAAGAAGCTCCATGCGTATGTGATCTAGCCTTAAAAACAAATACATTTTCAAAAAACTCCATAAAGTTGCGTGGAACATGATAAGTTGCACGACATAGATGAAATGACTATAAATGTGGAATCCTCCCCTCATTTTGGAGAGTAAATATATAATTCTTTTGTTAAATCTCTCACTTTCAAAATTCAAGGTTTTGTTATTCACACAACCCCCAAGTCTCTAACTTACATGAAATTACCTTGGTGAAGTCCCTCAAGGTACATACTTCTATGTAGATGTTTTCATGCAACTTTATCAATTGGGAACACAATTTCATGCAAAGTCCAAAATTTCATGAAACTCTATTTGTTTTCAGCTACAAAGTTTCACAATATAGTGTCGTCGAAAATCACACTTGTAGGCCAATCCCCACGTAAATTAATTTTTTTTACACACAACTGAAGATTTATGCAACACAATGCAAGGTTGTGTAACCTAGAACCTAGTTTCATGAAATAGTGTGCATACACATGATCAGTGGTCCATTCAATGGTGTGTTCTCCCCTGCACCCACACTCAATATTAGTGCTGGGTTGTAGTTCCAATCCTCTGGCTTAGTCCTTTCACTACCATTACTGACCCCCATAAAATATGGAGAGTCACACATTTAACATTTCAACTCTGATTGAGGAAATTTTCAGTTGTGAACTTTACATACCCAATATCCACCCATGATGTGTTATGAGTTGAGATTCTAATCATGGATTCCCTGAATACATTGATTCAAAATTCTCCTCAAGAAATTCCTAAAACTCCATCACCTAACTCCCATGCCAGGTTGAACCAGAAAGGGACGCTCTTGCATAAGTACCACACTAGCCACTAATAGAAATATTCCATCCTGTCATCCTCAATACATGAAGTTAAAATATTGTATACCCTATGTGGGAAGTACAATATTCCTTATTTGGTAAACACAATATTCCTTATATATATATCATAATATTCCTCATGTTATAATCATGAGATGACCCCTTATTCTTCACTACATGACTTCAAACGATAGTTTACCCTCTATGATGAGAATAGGATGTCTCCTATAAAAATACGATATTCTTTATGTGTCAAAAATAATTTGAATCATGTTATTATCATGAGATGACCACTAAAAAAACCATGGGCCTCTATCTCAGGTGTAATCCACAATCAAATCCATTGACCCATCAGCAGGCTAATATGCCCTCATGGTCTAACTCAAGGACGAAGAATGAGAATCCTTAGAGTGTAAGCCCCATGAATTTTCCAGATTCTATCAAGTTTCTTCCATGGCCCCCCTCCTCAAGTTTAATCCCAATCATATTCCTCCAACACATCAGCAAGTTGAGATTCCCTCATGACCCGACATGAGGAAGAATGGATGGGAAACTCATTGCATAATTTACACACACTTCATCATTTCACATGATGATAAAATATAACCTTACCCCATGTAACAAACATGAGATTCTCTATGTAATAAGTGTAGGATTTCTCATGCCACAATCATGATATGCCTCATGTGATATGATTGAGAAGATGACCCTTTCCACTTTAGTAGCTCCCATGTGTAAGCCCTAACCACATCATCACTACTCCTAGAATCACCTATGAATCTCCCATGAATAATCCCTATTTGTACCATCACTTCCCCATTATATCACATTGGTAGCCTATATACATAATCCCCAAACCACCCCTCATTTAATCTCCCTCAACAACATGAGTTTCCTTACCACATCATGTTAAAATACATGGATAAAACCTATCACATGACCTTAGACCATGACATCAAAAAACATGGGTTTTGATCCCTACCTCTTAAACAAATTATACATAACACCTCCCTAAGGTTCAATATTGGTACCTCAATATCACCACTAAACCCCAAAGTCTGAATCTTTCCCCCCTTTGGACACACTTAATAAACCATCTGTCCAAGTAGGATGTTAAACCTACAACCCATTTTTCCTCTAAATATGTTAAAATTGTGATCCATCTACTCCATAATACATTGAACCTAAGAGCCATATATCCCCAAAACACATTAAACTTGTGACCCATATGTCACCATAAGATATTGAAATTTTAACCCATCTATACATGTAAGACATTAAACCTATGAACCATTTGATCTCACACGATGATAAACCTGTGAACCATCTATCACCACAATATGTTAAACATATGACCAATATATCTCTGTAAGATGTTAAAACTATAACCCTTATATCTCTATAATATGTTTAATTTGTGGCATGATCTAAAATCTATACCCCAAAAAATGATCATGGCATGCCTAAGGAAAAATATTTAGAAGACTTATGACCCTGGTGTGAACTACCTCATGGACAACATTGGATGCACTAGGTTCTACTCCTAATACGCCTCACATATGAGATGCCTCCAAATTTAAAAGGAGATAACTTTAAAATCTCCCAATAAACCCAAAATCCAAAAATTCCTTGACGTTCCCAATATTACAACCTCCTCTGACCAATCATTTCTTCCCTTTGAAGAAAAAATCATAGTAATTAACCAGTGTCCACCTTGACATGGAATTGATAATGAGTTTCATAAACATGAATCAAATCTATGAGTGAGACCTAGACTAGGTGATGATATCCAAGGAGGAATCTATGGACGTGTTAGTGTTGGTGTCCTAGGACAAAATAATTGTACTTTGAATCCATGTATATTCAATGAATTGAATATCTATTAAACATCCTATTACATAATGTTCATTGTTCTACATGTATTTAATGTAATAATATCCTATAGTATTTGTTTCATTGATAATGTCATAGAAGTTCTCCACTGTAATGATAATTTTTAAGTGCTATGAAAATATTCTTAATATAGTTATATGGTAGGATAGAATACTATTATGGGATATATAGTATTTGTACCATCAGGCATGAGGACTCATAAGTTGATAAAGATTCTTCTCAATGAGTTCTCACTTAGTAATCTCTAAGATGTGAGATTATGAGAATAGACCCGACAATATGAATTACACATGTTTTTATGTTATTAAATATTCTTATATGTGAGCATGAATTATGATCCTTATAATTTAAGATTATAATTGATTAATGTTTTGAATCCCACAATTAGATTTATTGATGAAAACTTTCACTCCATATGTTGGTGGGAAGTTGGGTACGTTGGGTGAGTCACGATTGACATGTCATAAATGGACAAGTCGATGAAGGATTTGTACCTCTCATATTAATGGGATTTGATATCTTGAACCTTTATTTGTAATATAAACATCACCTAAATTCTATGTCCATGGTGTAAGGATAAATTTATTTCAGATAATCAAAGAAAGACATAGTGAGAAAATAGTTCGAGGAAACCATTTTGAAACCTGCTTGATAAGATAATATAACAAAGGGATTATATTACACAATGAGCATTCATATATGGTTTTATTCAGTTCAACATTAATTTATTTCTTTTGGGTACCTTAAACTATTTCTAGATAGTAATCTTGGACTTTAGGCAAGCCCACCTAATTCCAATGAGAAAGAATACTAGAGGGTCACACATTAAGTGTTTCCATTGATCTCGATTAAATTATATTTGAATTTAATTAATGGAATAAATATTATTCTCAAGACCGAGGTATAATTTTATTCAAGTTATATTGATCACATAAATTAAATAAATATTTATTCGATGACACGTGAATAAAAATATTTTTTGTTGAATATTTATTAAATATTTATTTTCTGGTATGAAAATGAAATATTTATTTATGAATAAAATATTTTTTTAGATATTCAATAAATATCAAAGAGTTAAAATGTTTCAAGACTATATCCAGTGAAATAATAATTATTTACAAGATGATAAATATTATTTTTAAATTTTCACAAGTTGGTGCATCAAAAAATAATAATATTATTATTATATGTCATTGGGTTTATTAAAAGTAATAAATGTTATTTAACAAATGACATGAAATTAAATAATATTTTAACCAAAATACTGACTCTATAAATAAATAGCTATGTCTATTGTGTATTGAATCCAAAAATTAAGAATAGAGAATTCTTTCGCACAATTTTTTTCTCTAAACCCCTACTTCTCTCTCCCTCTCAAGAATGAGAAATGTAAGAGATATTTCTTAAAGATCGAAGAACGAGTGATCAAGAAAGAAAAACACAATACATTCGATTTCCTGCACTATCACCTAAAGATCGAGTGATGTTTCTCATAAATCATTGAAGCACATGAGGACCATCGATAGAGGGATTGTATCCCTAGATACTCAAAGTTAAATAAAGAAAATATAAAAGGGTCTTTTCAGATGATCAACATTCATTAATGAAGAAATTTCTTATGCCCATGTATTTATTTGTTTAGATATTAAATTAATTAATTATAAATTTGACATGCAAGATACTATCTCATGGTTTTAGGAAATGATTATTAAAATAAATTTTAATATGTCTCCCACCACGACACACTTCCACTATTTCTAGAACCAATAGGTGGAAACATAGTGGTCACGTTTAAATTTATAATTATTTATTTGATTATTGATCTATGTGCAATTGTGGTTATATTTTAATTTCATGTTATCTGTTCTTTAATATGATTTTAATCAACATGTTATCGACATATTAATCATGTTCATTCAGTGTTTTATTTTCTTAAAGGTTTTAGAAAAAATAAAGAATGACCAGATATTACATTGGGGAGTACCAAATCTTTTTCCAGTAAAACTGGGTTACACAACATGTAGCCAGAGCACACTTTGTGTAACCATGCACATTTTACATGGATATCCTGATCAATTAATTACATATGGTGAATTTATTGTACACTAAGTGTCGATCGGGACAATTTGGCCCAGGAAAAGTGGATACATGGTGTGTAACTTGCATGTGCATTCCATGTAATCTGGCCGAGTTTAACATGTTGAAGCCCCATACATGTGACTTAGATACATGGAAACTGAGGTACAAGGTGTGTATCTTGGTTGTACACACTGTGTAATCTCCCAATTAATGGTATAATTTAAAATAAATTAAATTTATAATTGAAGCATTGGTACCTTAATTTATTGATTAACATGTATTGTGTGTTTGACAATGTGAAAGTGAATTTAAGGGTTTTTAAATGCTCAATTAATTTATTATAATAAATATTTCATTTTTACGTCTATCATTTATTTTCCATGAATGAGATAAATGATGGGTATCTCTAATTAAGTTTGGATGATAATTAAGATGAAATGGAATTAACTAACTAACTAACTAACTAAATAAATAAATAATCCAAGTGTATTTGTCTTAATAATAAATAATGAATAAAGAAATGAATTCTAGCCCATTAATTTTTCATATTCATTGTATATATGACCATTCAAGAGATTGACCAAGACCTTTGTATACATTTGATGATTTAATTTAATTTATTGGATGAGTTTTCAATTATTTATTATTAAATTAAATATGATAGCCTGTGTGTCATCCATCCCTCCATTATTATGTAGGACTTACATGCCCAAGGTTATTTTTTTCATACCCTTTTAACTAATCCTTTGTTTACCCTCACCTACATGTGAGTCATAAATACATGTAATTAATGGATTATCCCAAGGCATGTGGAGGCAGTCCATGATAGAGCCATAATGATTCCAACTCAGTTGATACATAGGTGTAAAGGTGTAATGTTGTAACTCATGCCAATACGAGAAAAATGAGTTATTTACCCCAGGTTATAGGCTTATTTAATTTCTTCTCATTAAATCTACTGTTATATAATTCTCATGAATGGATCATTTAATTAATTATTTAAATTTTTCTATGAAATTATGTATTTTGTGGATGCAAGTCCATGATCATATAAATAAATGAATTAGTATGAAAATAAATAATTTAAATAAATCTATTATGTGTAAATGTTTTATCCAACATGGTTAATTATTTAAGTAACATCCACTTAATATTAACAAGACATGTAAGGATAAAACAAGCAAAACTTTATTTACAGTAAATTAAATAAGTGAATTACTAATAAATGTTTTATCCAACATGGTTAATTAATTAAGTAATATCTACTTAATATTAAAAAGATATGTAAAGTATAAAATAAGATAAAATTTATTCATAATTAATAAAAATCCATCAAAAAAATATTAAGTTAGACTTGGCCTTCCATTACTTGATTGTGAATGAAATTCAATATAACTAAGTGTTTGATCAACCCTTATTTGGACACTTACTTTTATAAGGGGAGTTACTATGAATGTTTTGGGTTGGATTAACCATTTTACATCAAGAGAAGTATCCCTTGCTAGATTTTTTGTAATTTTAAGGATAGTGTTGAGAAAATCTAAGTTAGGATTTTTGGATAGAAGAGTCCTCTAAACAAATCAAGGAGTTACAAGTCCATAGTTGGAAATGACCTACCAACCAAAATACCTTAAATTTACTTAGCCAACCCATGTTGGGGTAATTAGAAAGGGAATATAGATCATTTACACTAGAATGTTAGCGAAACTAGATATTTAGAGTTCAATAGTGAGGGATATTGGAACTTGATAAAATAGTGGGAGATTTAATAAAAATGAATTAATTTATTAATATCTTACCCAATTTGTAATCAAGAAAAGTAATAATAATCGGATCTTTTAATTATAGAATAAAATGAAAATATCATCGTCCATATTATCCCTATGATCAATATTGGATAAAGATAACTTCCTAATTGGATGTGAATTCCAGGAATGGTATAGATGCCTTCAGGCTATCCCATGATATGAACAGAAATATTTAGTTCTAGAATCCTCATTTCCTGATTCTCTTGCTAAGGAGGAATGTGATGAGGCGATACTAGTATATGAGAAACATATAAATGATGTGGCCGATGTTCAATGTTTGATTATTTTGTCTATGTATAGTGAAATCATGAAGTCTCACGAAGACATGGATATGTATAACATGATTGAGAATCACTGTGGTATTTACTATGAGAGAGATAGACAAGAAAGACTTATGATTTCCAAGGCACTCTTTTAGAGAAATACTGGAGTGGGTTCCCTAGATGGGCCTCATGAAGTCAAGCTCATTGGCCAAATTGAGAACCTATAGGTTCTAAGGTTTAAACTCCCAGAAGATCCGGGCACTGATCTCATTATGAAATCAATCCTTCATAACTTTTCCATATTTTTTATGAATTTTAATATGAACAAAATTGAGAAGTCTCTACCATATCATCTCACTCTTCTTCATTAAGTAGATGAGGATACAAAGAGAAAAAATCTTTCCACCCTTATGGTGAACAAACATAAAGGGAAATAAAAGACTGTTAAGACTAAATCTTCTTCCTAAACATCCAATAATATGAAGATCAAGGGGTATGAAAAGTAAAAAATTCTTTCTATTTCACATGTGGCAAGAAGTGACACTAAACAAAAAACCACACCCATCCAAAGAATCAAGGGGAATCTTCAAGTTCCTTTTTTTCTAGTGAAATTTACCTATTCATAAAAATTTGTTATTAGATACATATTTTGGTGCTTATATATATATATATATTTAAATATAGGAAACAACTAGATTCATAAATATTGACTAATGGGAGTTAGATCTATGAGAAGCCAACATAGTGAAACTTGCTGTTGTAGCTATCAGGGGCTATTACCTCATGTATCAAACTGGAATGTTCTTGGTTTTAATGGGTTGTTATTACGTGCCTTATGTTACCAAAACATTGTTTCTATATATAAAATAGATATAGATGGATTTATTTTTATATTTTGGAATAAATTTTTCTTATTTTGAAATCTTTTCATTTTTATAGTAAGAAACATTGAAATAACAATCTTTATGTGTTGGATCACAGAAAAAAGTTAATGGAAATAGATAGAAAAGTTACATCACATGACTCATACCACAAAAAACATTGGAATCACCTGATAGGTCATGTAAATGAAAAGTGTATGACTAAATTACATCAAGATGGATATTTAGATTCTTTTGAACTAAAACCAATTGGTGTATGTCATGTATGTTTACAAAAAAAAAGACCCAAGACCCATTTATTAGGAATGGTGAAATGGATAAAGAAATTATTGAATTAGTTTATACCAATTTTGTGGACCATTTTATATTGAAGCAAGAGATGGTTACTCATATTTCATAACTTTTACTGATGATTTTAGTAGACCTGAATATGTATAATTAATGAGTTATAAGATGAATTCTTTTAATAAATTCAAGGAATACAAAAATGAAGTTTAAACTCGGCTTGGTAGAAAGATTAAGAAACTATAATCAGACTGTGGTAGAGAATATTTTAATCAAGACTTAATTTATTACTTGAAGGAGTTTGGGATCTTATCCCAACTCACTCCTCCTTACACACCTCATTAAAACAGGTAAGAAAAAGGAGGAACAACACCTTATTTTACATGGAGAGATCAATGAGGAGTTATGAGAGTATTTCATTATTCTTTTAGGGATACATGTGACAAACAGTACCATATATACTAAACCAAGTACCAACTAAATTGATAAATGGAATTCCATATGAATTTTGGAGTGTAATAAAAGTCATGTTATCAATTTACATGGGTGGAGAAGCAAACCGTTTGTCAAAGATTCTTCAGGTTACAAACATGCACCCTAAGGCACAAAGTGTACCTTTATAGGATACCATAAGGAAACATAAGGATATTACCTATATGAAACCTCATAAAAAAAGGTTATAGTGGCATGAAAAATCATATTACATGATTGGGATCATATATTTAAAAGAGATAGTGGGAGTAATATGGACTTTGTTGAAGTTAAGGCTCAAGGCACACAATAGTTGGTACAAGAATAGATTCCAAAAATATACATGGAATAATAAATTGTTCAAGAGACACAAGTACTATGTAGGATTACAAGAGGGGTTAGATAATTAGAACATTATGGTTTTCTATTAACTTAGGATGGTGACTCATTATTAGTTTATAATAATGATCCTCTAAATTACAAGGAAGAAGTAAGTGTCATGAAAATTTTCAAGTGGAAAGTAACCATGAATTTTGAAATGGATTTCAGGTACCAAAATTAAGTATGGATTTTGGTAGACCCTCCATTAGATGAAAATACTATTGGTTTAAAAAGGGTATTCAAGAGACATGTAAGAACAAGTCAATACATATGTGACATGACTGATTTCAAAAGGTTTTAAACAACATCAATTTATTGAATACGATGAAACCTTTTCACCATTTTCAATGTTGAAATCCATCACAATTCTACTATCTATTGTGGCTTACCTTGACTATGAGATTTAGAAAATGTATTTCAAAACATCCATCATTAATTCAATCCTTGAAGTAGATGTCTATATTACATAACTTCAAGGGTTTATGACTCCAAATGATTCCAATATGATATGAAATTTAAAAAAATATATTTATGGATTAAAGAAAGAATCTAGGTCATGGAACATTCATTTTAATTAAGCCATAAAAAATTTGGTTTTATAAAGAATTATTTTGTGCCTTGTGTCTATAATTGGTTTAGTAGAAGAAAATTTGTTTTTTAGTAGTATATGTTGATGACATATCACTCATAGGAAATGAAATACCAGTCTTACAATCTATTATGACATGGTTGAATAAATTATTCTCTATAAAGGACTTGGGTGAGGAAGAATATATTATTGGGATCAATATCCATTGTGATTTATCCAAGAGGTTTCTCAACCTATGTCAAAGTACATACATTGAAAAGATACTAAAGAAATTCAGTATGAAAAAATGCAAGAGAGTATTATTGCTAGAATCACATGACATTCATATTTCCATGAAAATGTGTCCTCAGACACATGAGGTAATAAAAGGAATGTAAAGGATTCCATACATGTCAGTTATTGAATAAATAATGTAATATATAGTATGTACTAGGATAGATGTTTCTTATAAATTGAGGGCAGTAAGAAGATACTAAGATGATTCAGGTGACTTACATTGGAAGATAATCAAGACTATCCTTAAGTATCTAAGGCGTACTAAGGATATATTCCTAGTCTATGGAGGATATGAAGAATTAGTCATTATAGGATATGAAAATTATAGTTTACAAACTGATCAAGATGAAATGAATTCACAAATAGGATACATCTTCACTTTGAATGGATGTGCTATGACATAAAAGAGTTCAAAATAGGTTATGGTCATCGATTCTATAGTAGAGTCTATGTATATTGCGGCTTACGAGGTAGCTAAGGAAGAATTTGGATACAAAACTTCATCCAATATCATGAGGTGGTACCTAGTAGTAATGATCCTATCACACTCTATTGTGATAATAGTACTGCGGTGGATATTTTAAAAGATCCAAGGTCACATCAGTGGATGAAACACATACTTTATAAGTATCAACTCTTGAAGGATTTTTCTTAGAGGTGAGGTTGCAGTGAGCAATATTTATAAAAAAGAAAATGCGGCATACCCCATGACTAAAGCCTTGAATTAGTAGAAACCTGATTATCATGTGAGGTTTAGAGAACTTGAATTTATAGGAAGTTGGATCTAGTCCATGTAAGAGTTTTTTTAGAATTGGTGTCCTAGGAATAACTGGTTTTACTTTGATTACATGTATAATCAATGAATTTAATATTCATTAAAAATCTTATTACATAATGTTCATTGTTATACATGGATTTAATGTAATAATTTCCTAGAGTATTTGTCACATTGATAAGGTCATAGCAGTTCCCCACAATGATGAGAACCTCCAAGTGCTATGTAAATATTCTTAATATAGTTCTGTGGTTGGATAATGTACTGTGATGGGACATATAGTATTTATACCATAAGGTGTGAGTACTCGTAAGTGAATGATGATTGTTCTCATGAAGCTCTCACTTGGTAATGTACAAGATGAGAGGTTATGAGAACAGACCTACCAATATGAATTATGCATGTTTTAATGTCATTAGATATTTTTATATATAATCATGTATAATGATCATTAGACTTTATGATTATCATTTATGCCTTTCATGACTCACATACTTATATTTACCGAATAAAATTATCATGACATATGTTGGTGGGAATTAGGGTACATTTGGGGTGTCATGATTAGTATTTTATTAATGGATAAGTTGAGGAAGGATTTTTTCCCTCCATATTTATGAGAGTTGATATCTTGAACCTTTTATAAGAATATAACAGTCACCTCAATTCCATGTCTAGGGTGTAATGACATGTTTATTTTAGATAGTCAAAGAAATACGTATCAAGAAAATAGATTGATGATGTTGTCGTGCAACCGACATGAAGATATCTTGTTACAAAGGGATTATATTACACAATGTGAATTCTTAATAGTTTTTCATCATTTGAACATTAATTTATTTATATTGGGTTCCTTAACACATTGACAAACAATTATCTTGGACTTTGGGCAAGCCCACCAAATGCCAACGATAGAGAATCTTAGTGGACCACACACAAAGTGTTTTTGTTGATTTCAATTAAATTATATTTGAATTTAATTAATGGAATAAATATCATTCTCAAGACTGAGGAATGATTTTATTCAAGTTATATTGATCACATAAATTAAATAATTATTTATTCATTATCATGTGAATAAAAATATTTTTTTATTAAATGTTTAATAATGATTTATTCTCTAACATGTGAATGAAATATTTATTTATGAATAAAATATTTCTTTGGACATTCAATAAATAATGATGAGTCGAAACTGAAAAAGATTGTGTCCATTGATAAGATAATTATTTACAATATGGTAAATATTATTTATCAATTTGTGCAATTTGATGCACCATAAAATAATAATATTATTATGTAAAATGATGTTTTTTAAAGGTAATAAATGTTATTTGATGGACAAAATGAAATTAAATAATATTTTAACATAAATATTAACTCTAAAAATAGAGAGATTTTTATATTGTGTATTTCATTAAAAAATTGAGGATAGAAAATTGTTGCGCACAGGAAACTCTCTCTCGACTCCTCCTTCTCTCTCCCTCTCAAGAATGAGAAATGGAATAGAAATTTATTTAAGAATGAAGAATGATCAATAAATAAAGAAGAACACAAGAAATTTAATTATCCACGCTAGTACCCAAAGATCGAGTGGTGTTTCTCAGAGATCATTTGAGAATATTCAAATCACTGTTAAAGGGATTCTATCCTTGGATCCTCAGAATACAACAAAGGAAATCCAAAAGTTTTTTTTGGATGATCAACACTTATCAATGAATAAATTTTCTAAGACCAAGTATTTGTTTCTTTAGATATTAAATAAATAAATTAAAAATTTGACATGCAAGATCCTCACTCATGGATTTGGGAAATGATTATTAAAAGAAATTTTAATATATCTCAATCCACCACAATCTTACACTACACCTAGAAACAATAGGACGGAGGAACTAAAATCCCATTATACTATTTTGATCAAGGATCCAATATCACAGATTAAATTGAGGGAAGAATCCTACATTTGGAAAGAAATAATGCGGGGAAGAATCATGCATTATGTGTGACCCTTATGGATAGCATTAGAAAGAGTGTGTAAGTGTCCCAATATTAGTTATTCATTTGTAATTATGGATGGTTAATTTTGGGTAACTTCATTTGGTTTCAAAACTATTATCTAAAGAATATGTTCTTAGAACTAGATCTGAGAGTGTGGGTATGGGCTATCATAGTTGGCATCAGAGTAGGTTTTAGATAACTTTCGATGTTAGGATGTTATTAGTTGAGGATAATTTAAGAGTTTTAGGTACCGTCATGGGTCAATATGTTTAAAGTTAATACTAAATTTAACGACATAGAAACCCAATTTTAGGTATTATGTGATTCAATTTTAAGGTAATTAATGATATTTTTGGATATATTTATTGAGTTTTAGTAAGAATACATGATTGAGGTATTGGTATCTCTTAGGGTTGGTATATAATTTTATTTGAAGAAAAATCATGTTATTTTGAGAAAATATTAATATATTTTTTGGAGTATACATGATTAAAATATATATTTATTGGTATTTAATTAATGTTTATTAGGGATAAAGGTTAAGATTTAATTCTAGAATCATATGTTTCCATGAATTTTGGGTTTAAGATATAATAAAAAATATATTGATTTAATATTTATTAGAAATTAAGACTAAAATACATTATTAGAAACCCTAAGGATTAATCAAAATATGACGAAACATATTAAAATATTGGTACAGTAAAGAGTGTGTGGTTTACTAGAAATGAAATCCCATCCTGTACACTACAAGATATTGTAGGCTCTAGATCTGATGCGCTTAGAGGCAATAACCCTGAAAAAGGTTAGTTGGGTATTAACTTGATCTTCACTCGATTCATAATGGGAGGGAATAACTGCACACCTAGTTTGAAATTCCTAAGGGACATTATTTTTATGATTCACAAGCTATTTGTGAACCATTATGACTGATTTGAATATATTTTTTATATAAAAAGACATAAATATATTAATAAAACCCTCATCTATTTTTATTGACGAGAAAACATAAAATTAAAAGGATGAAACTTATTTATGTTGGGTAGGATGTAACAAACCTAAATTTTTTCAAGTGTTATCATTTAAATAAATACTATGTTCAATATCTTGTATCACACACAACCCTAAACTAAAAGAAGCCACGATATATTAATAAGATAAAACTATGAGAATTAAATATGACTGTCAAAATACAGTCATTGAATTGTTGGGTATAAATAGAAGTAACCAAATTTTGAAATCTATGTAAAAGGAGAAGAAATTTCATCAAGAATAATGAATCTTACTTATGCGCCTTATTTTTTTGAGCTATAAAAGGAAGTAACATAAATAGTATTTTCCCTCGATAAAGACCAATATGAGATTCAATAAGTACGACTTGAGAAAAATAATCTACGAGAGAAGTTCAACCTCATGAAAATCACTATGAGACCCATGCAAGCTGAATCCCCACATGTGATGACCATAATTTCTTATATTACCCTTAGATATTATGCGGATATATTGAGAGGTTTTGTAAGTAGAATTTAGGTTGATATAAACATATAATTATTACTATAGTATATGTTCTCATTAATTTGTTTTTTAATAAAATTTAATTTAAAAATAAATTAAAAAGGTTTTATTTAATATAAATGTGTTGATTAATACTTAGTAAATAAGTAATCGATTTTAAAAATTAGGATTAAAATCATTTGAAGTTTAAAAAAAATATTCTTTAATGAATTTTATATTTATATATATTATATATTTTTAAATTAATGAACTAAATTAATCAATTTTGAATAAATAATTTAAATAAATGTATTTATTAAAACATTAACACTCATTTAATGAGTTTTATTGGAAAGGTATAATAATAAATTCACTTTATGCTTAAAAAAATACATTTTTCTAAAAATTGTTTTTCTATGTTATGTGTTATTATATTAAAATTATTTTTTTATCATTTTTAGAAATTCAATAAACTAAAATATATTTAATATTTTGAATAAATATGTATAAATTAGGTAATAAGTCCAATTTAGTTTTTTTCATAAAAACAAGTTACCATGGTAGAAATTAGTCACCACGATAATGGTTAAAATGAGGTGAAAATGTTAAATCAAGAGGTAAAGTCTCAAAATATACTACAATATCATCTCTAAATTTTTTTATGAGGTATTTGTAGACCATAAGTATTTCTTTACTCTTTTATTATCAAATTTTTATCCACTTTCCTTGAATAATCCATCCCTTTTTATTTTCAGAAAGTAATATTTAAAAAATGCCACCCCTCTCACCTATAAAAGGAACCATTCACCACCCCACTTCTCATCAAACATAAATCTTCCAATATCAAACAAAATTTTACAAAACACATAAAAAAAATATTTAATATTTCATACATGTTATGGCCTCACTAAATTAACAATTTTTGAAGGCTTAAAGAGTGGTATAATAGAGGATATCAAATGAAGAGGTAATTAATTTTACCAATTCCTTTCAACTTTATTTCTTCTTGAACCTCAACTAAATGTATTATAACCATACTAATATAATTATATATGTGTCACTAGTATACTGAAATGTTATTATGTTAATGGGATAACTATTATATACCTTCCTCTCATTCATTAGAAAGTGAAAATGTCTCTTGTGTTATAGTCAGATTACTACCTCCATGAATGACATATTTCATTTTTATCACCACCTTACAAGGATGGTTCTAAAAGTAGATTTAATAAATAAATATGATATTAAAGATATTATTAAGATTATGTAAAGATAAATTAGGCACTATATTAATAAAATTTACAATAAATAATCATTATAAAGTTAACCTCCTAAAACAATCATAGTGAAACACTTTTCTTAATTTGATATATTTTTAAAAAAATATTGAACTGTATGAATTTTTTTCAACTAAAATGAGAAAAAAATATATCTATAAAAAATAGTTATGATGAATCAATTTTTAAAATCCTTCAATATAATCCACATACCAAAGAAATTTTAGAATAATTAACCGAATAACCCTGGGTGACAAAACAAAAACTATAAAATAAATGAATAGAATAAAATAATGAATAGACCTTAATAAATGAAATATTCATGAAAAAGGTTCCGAATAAAGTATTTTATAGACTTAATTTGGGTTTTTAGGAGTTTAGACACACACACCATGTGATTAAAACTTGATTTAAAGGTTCTTTGTCTCAATTTCCATTCCTTGATACATATTTCATGTTATGTACCTATTTAATTTTATATAGTTTAAATAATTAATCATTTAATTATTATATATTTTACTAATTTTTATTCTTTGGAGTTTAAATTAATCTCTTTATATTACCTGTCCTTTTATACATTGCCTAAGTTTTTAGGGTTTTTTAACTTAATTTACTTTCATTAAGATATAACCATTTTTCTTAAACTTCATTCTTTTAAGTCTGTTTTCTTTCACCATATTTTATTATATTTTATTAACTATTTATTTTTTGGTGTTTATAATTATTCTTAACATTTAACTTCCTTTTTATTTACAATTCAACCGAATAGTTTCATGTATATGTGTTTGACCTTATCACTTTATTATGGCTGGGAATATTTTCCATATATGTCAATATTCTTCATATTGTCACAAGAAAGATCTTATATATAATTCAATGATTTCTTATTGTATTTTTTTAAATCCTTAAAATTTATTTACCCAGGTCTAAAAATAATATTTTTATCATTTTTTTTATGGGTAATTTTTAGATTTCTTTAAAAAATTGTGAAAATAATGTTATTTTTTTCATTTACCACACATTCACCTTTAATGGATTTTATGAATGTTTTTCTTAATAAATATCTTTATTCATGTTTCCCTTATTTTTAAAATAAAAACATGTTTCAATTATTTTATTTATTTTTCATTTTAAGAATAATGGTTAATGTTTTAAAAGAATAAATAAATGTATTTAATTCCACTTATGTATATTTTTATCTTCAAATCCATATTTATTATATTTAAATTAATTTATTTTCATTAAATTAATAATTTAAATTATTTTTAAATAATGGTTTTCAATGTTCTATTTTCAACCCTTTGAAATAGAATTTTAAAGTGATTTATACGTTTTTTTATAACCAAGTTAAAAAAGAATTATGATTTTTTTTATAATTTGGATTCCATTTTTATCTCAAACTCTAAAAGATATATTTCTATTAGAGTTATGTTTCATATATTACCCTCTAAATTATCTTATGAATGTATTTTTTAAACCTCACCTTGTTTTTAATGGTTATATTCTTTATCAGTATTTATATCTCTCTTGACTTTATTTTTCTCCTTCATATCCATGTTCATTAATTTGATGAATATATTATATATCACTTTCAATACTTCTATATTGTGTTTTATAGTATTAACTTAACCGTACACCCATTACTCTATAAAGTGTCTTTTTGAAGGTGATTAACTAGAAATTTATTCCATTTATTGATTAGGGAAATATTGAAAATCCATATACTTATTATTTAGATATGGATGTTTATTGATTACAAAGGAATATATGTTATGCATTTTTATATTTATTCATTCATTCATATGATTAATACATTGGAATTAATTAGTGATAGGCTGGACTTAAAATTTTAAATCCCCTTGGTGCATTGGTAAGTCTCATGAGACAAACTAGCTAGGGTATTTGGTGTAATCCTTACCCATTTATGTATTATTTCTTAGAATGAGTCCTTAAAGATATGTTTATGATGCCCAAAATTAGGCATTCCATCATTGTGAAATCAATTATTTTTTTCTATGCTATTATTTACAATGATATATTATCCATGGATATATCACATTCTCATGTTATTAATTATATAGTATTATTTTTTTATCATTTATTCCTCACTTATTATTCAAGAATTTTTTATTACATGAAATATTATATTGAATGAAACCCCTTATTGGGCATTTGAGTTCACCATTCTTATGTTTTCCTTTCCCTAGGTCATGAAGTACTAAGTATAATAGTCTATATGGGTATTATCTATATAGATTTTTTGGATATCTTGAAGACTTATTATAAGATAAATAATCCTTATTTTAGTAGAAAAATTTCCATTTAGTGGAAAAGGATATGGGTTTTTTAGTTAAATGTTTTTCTTAACACTCTAAAACTCTGAACCTAAATAGACTTGGGTATGTAAGTGACTCAATATCAGTTATTAATATTTTAATTATGTATAGTAAAGTTTGAATCACTTCAGTTGGTTTCAAAACTATTATTTAAATAATACGATTTTAGAACTTGATATATGAGTATGGGTTTAGGGTTCCACATTTATCATCTTTTACAAATTGATTATTAATTTATTTTTAATAACATGTCAGATTTAATATTTGATTCATCTATATCTTATTGGGAGAATCCTCCACAAATATATTTCAAGGAGCCTCCTCATTCCTCTATACATGATCCTCCTACTTCTATAGAAAAGATAAGGATTATAGTGTTAGTAAACATGGTAATTCACATTTACCTAAATTATCACTTGCTCATAAAAAGAAGAAGTGGGACCTATCAAGTTTGATGTTAATATTAATTCTATAGGTCCAAATATAAAACAAATTAGGGTTTTTTTTGGCTCTGAAATATCAATAAAATATATGTATTTTAATTTATGATTGGATAAGTTTCAACTAGATGAAAGCATATCAGCTATGAGAGACCATTTTGGTAATCTCATTTATCATTCTTTTATTTATCCCCATATTTTTTTAGTAATATGTAATTTTTATTCTTCTCACTTTTACATTTTATATGATTTACCTAACCATAAAGAAGTTAAGTGGAGATGCTTATCTTTTACTGAAAGGATATGGAGGGATATTAATACAACACTAAATTTAGATTTATTTTTTTGTAGAAATACAAAATAAAAACCCATCAACTATATAGATTTTAGATAAATATTCATGGCTAAAGTTTGTTAAAAATAAATAGCAGGGATCATTGTTATTAGGTGAAATTTCTATTATTTTAAGTTATTTTTTCTATAATAACTACAAAATATTACATTGATTATTTATTTGTATTTAATTAATAGGATGTGAGGAGATATTAGAATAATATATAAGAGAATAATTCATACTATTTTCCTTTATCTCATGGAGGGTATCTGTTACTTGGAGAAGAAATAATTGTTTAGAATTTTGAAACAATGAGACCTGAGTATTCAAGATCAATTGATATTTCCCCACCTCCCCCCAGTTTGAAAAGAAAATATGGAAAAGGGAATGTATGATGAAAAAAAGTAAATATCTTACAAAATAATCAAAGGATATAACTAATACAATTATAATATAAAATTTAAGTTAATTCTAAACTTGTTATATTTTATAACTCTAATAAAATTTTCAATTATTCTATATAGTAAGTCCTTGAGGAGCAGAGCACATAGGGTACCTTATGTTTATCACTAAAGGTAATAGGATCAAATGGTCAAGAGGGTGGTGAATTTAACTTTTAATAGATTTTAATTAATTATCAAAGTTAATTTAATTTGTTATAGAAAATAAAATATAATGATAAGAATTTTTATTGTAGTTTAGATCAAAGTGATCCTATGTTTAGTCTTCACACTCTCAACATGAGAGTATAAAACCAAATAAAATAGTGAAATAATTTTTCAAATGTGTCAAAACCATTTACAACTACATTTTTAATCCCTAGAGGCATAAAAAGAATCCTGTATTTTTCTCACTTAAAGTCACAACCCATAACCTTCCTTTTGAAGTGGATAAAGGACTATAATTTCCTTTATCCAGACCAAGGAATAACTGAATCCCTTTCTTTTTATCGGATATGAAGCAACCCGTTGTACCTTTTGTAAGGGTTAATATAAGCTGTATGCTAAGGTCATTATTTTAACAACAAAATCATAAAACACCCTAATTTATAGATAAAAATATATAAATAATTAAGAACCATAGAAACTAATTAAAATAGTAAGTATAATAATGTTGAGGTAGAAAAGATCAATCCAACATTAAAGTTATAAATGATCAAGTCCAACTAAGAATTTTATAGATAATTGAAAATGAGTAGCATAATAGTTTTTAATGTATCCTTGATAATTCCTTCAATATATCATTTCTTTGATGTACGCATATAATAACACTGGTTTTGTTAAACTCTATATAAATAGTTTCTTTATACACAAAACCTTCAAAATTATTATATATTTCATTTAATCTTTTCTGAAAGAAGCATTTGAATTTCATTTCAATTAACCAATTCAAATATTTTTGATGTATCTTTCTTATAAAATTCTTCATGTGTATTCTTCATTAAGTGTGCATGAAAAACATACTCATGTGGGTCCTCATAACAATCTACAAATACACTGAAAATCTATAAAAATCATTATAATATTTAATACAATGGTAAATATTCCATAATAATAAATATTAAAGTTCTTGGAATACCTCCATAACTCATGAGATATAGACTCTTCATATTTCTAATAATTAAAATTTGAAAGTTATAAGTTTCTAAGAAAAGAACATGAATATTTATCCTATGTGATTATTATTAAAATTAGTACAAAACATTCTATAATAATTTTTCCTAGAATATAAATAATTAGGAAATAATTATGGAACAATTTTATCAATCAAAACAATCATAATAAACTTAAATAAAATTTATATATTAAAATATATGTATAATAGAGTATATTTTATGATTTTCAAAAACAAATTGTATGTGAAAACTAGACCTTTCATTTTTGTATATGTGTCATTTCATATAAAACATTAGTGTTATTTTACACTATGTGTATGTGGTAAAATACTTATAACAACCCACACCTTTCATACATAGATATCACATCTTATTAGATGAATAATAATTACATAACATAATAATCTATATAAGAATCATATAGGTCTAGAATCTTTAAAAACTTCGACATGTAAACAACTAGTTCATAAGTGGACTACATCATCTCCCCATAAGTTATTCATAACTATAAACCTTATTAGAAATATCATACATAATACCATTTTTTATATACTAGGGAAAGTAAACATAATAAAGGGTAATCTCAAATGCTCAGTAAGGGTAAATAAGGGAGATATCAATGATCCCAAAATCATAACATGAACATAATGGTCTGAGAACATAAGATTAGAATTTAAAAAACACACCCTATATATCAAAGATAAAAATATTCAGTCATAGAATAAATCTTGATAGTTCATAATACATAACTCATAAATGAATAAAAGAATATGAGCCATGAGAGAACAACATTTTCATAAGACATATAAATATAGAATTTTTTTTATCAAGGCTACCCACCAAGACATTCATTACATTTTAGGCTTGGGATAACCAACAATATACCTTCTTCAGGCTTGGGATAACCACTAGTGTACCCTCATTTTTTTAGGATTGTGATAACCTCCAATGTACCCTCTTTTTTTCAGTCTTGGGGTGACATCCTATGTACCCTTCTTTTTCAGAATTGGGATAATCTCTCGTGTTCCCTTTGATCTCGTAGAACAATAATATTTACCCAATCCATTATATGGCTATATAATTCTAAGAACACAAGTCACATAATGAAAATAATACATATGTGTGACAAAAAATCATTCATCATTTCATAACCAATGAAAAGGAAATATTATTTATAAACAATTCATCATAGCATTTCCCAAGGAAAAGAAACAAGTTTCATAATTATTTCATCAATTAATCATAGCATAAACCATGGAAAAAGAAATGAGTTTGATAAAAATCCTTCCATCATAATCATAAACCATCCATATAAATAATATTTATAGTATAATTGGATAATATCCCTAGTATAACATAAGTATAATCAAAGGTTTCTATCATTTATGAATAAAAATACCATTAAAATATCATTAAAAAAATTCTTGAGGGAAATACCTTTTCCACATTGAAAATAAAATTTTAAAATATAAAAATTACCCTAATATTAAAGAAAATACTTTATTTTAAAATAAAAATGGAAAATTGTAAAGGAATATTCAAATCATTTAGTGGTCATGATGGTGGGAAATACCGTTCTTTCTGTATACGTTAAAATAAAGATTCCTTTCCTCATTTAGAAAATGATAAGAAGATTCCTTTTAATTTTTTTTGTAAAAATTAAAAAAGGGGTAAAAATGAATTTAAAAAACCATCGTATAATAGTAAAAACATTTTTTATGACATTATTATAAATCAAAAATAAGGAAGAGAAATGATTTTTTGACCGAAGATATAAAAAACTGGTTTTCCTTAAAAATATTCTTTTAGAATCTTGAGTACATAAAGAAAGTAAAATAAAATTGAAGCATATATATTTTTAAAAAAAAATCATATGACAAGAAAACTAATGAATTTATTGAGATATATATTATAATATTAAATCAT
The DNA here is from genome assembly GCA_963277665.1 of Viscum album. Taxonomy (NCBI): domain Eukaryota; kingdom Viridiplantae; phylum Streptophyta; class Magnoliopsida; order Santalales; family Viscaceae; genus Viscum; species Viscum album. Next base: position 168,036,766 of record OY728119.1, on the reverse strand, counting down.
CATAAACTTAATTATAAATAATCCCAATAAATGTTTAGATTGTAATTGTAAAACCCTTACCACTTTAGTAAATTTTTAATCATAAGACCCATGAAGGAAATAAACTTTTATGGATATTTATATCCCATAAATTTTATGATACTAATCATAAAATACATTAGTGGGCAGTATATACACCACATAAAAGAAACAAGTGGTGAATATGGCATGTGTCCCGCATAAATAAAAGTGAGACAAAAATCCCTTATCTCAAGTATCGATTTTATTTATACAAGTCAAAAAATACATTATAATAAATATAGGTTTATTATAAAACTATTCCAAAATCATACCCATATATATAATATCATATGTTATTTACTTATAACCTTTTACCACCTGTTTATTAATAATTCTTTATTAAAATCACTATTTTGAGGGACAATTTCTTCTTTTTTCATGTATGTTTTGATTCAGTAATTTTTATCCTTGTAATTTTATTATGTTTAAATAATATCCAGAATAATATTAATGATATTAATATTATATATTTTCATTATATAAAAATTTATAGTTACCCATAAAAGTTAGAGAGAGAAAAATGATTTACATCGTTCATAGAGACAACAGGTCATACATACGCATGAACACTATTTTTATTTTCTAAAAAATAGAATGAAATAAAGGTAAATAATATTTAAAATTTATAGAATAATTATTATATATATATCATATATTTTCATCATATCCAAACTTATTATAATCCATGTGAAAATAAAATGGAAAACAAATCACATTGCTTCATGGAGGCGGTAATCCACATGTATGAATGGGAAACGTTACAATATTATAAAGGATTAGAAGGTAATAAGTTATATGTGATATAATAATTTAAAAAGTACAATTATTTCATAAATATCATATATATACATTAAATAAATCATTATATTCATCAATTAGAAGTGGCGATGGAAAACGAATTACATTGGTTCGTGAGGCGATAGTCCGACGTACACACGATTGAAAGTTTCATTTCCCATTTGATGGAATAGGAGATGAGTATAGGTTATTAAATAAAAATAATAAAATATAATTATATTTAATATAATTGTTTTATTATATTGTAATTATTAATACATTAATGATGGTGGTAAGAGAAGATGTAAAAAGAAAGTGGTTAGTGAAGACAATTATCTTTTCTTAGAAAAACCTCCTTTGGATCCCTTATTAAAGACCCTAGGGTTGGTATTTTGAGAAGACCAGAAGCTCTATAACATGTAAAGGTATGTGTTGGAGATATTTTTATATTTAATGTTTGATATAAATGCCTTAATATGGGTGAATAAGTGAGTGTAGAAGGAGCCCTTTTATAATTTAGTTGGAGATGCATTTTTTAATACCCAAAACAATTTAATAATGGGAAGTCACTATTAACGCAAGTGCCTTAAAAATTAATAAATAATGTATTTTAGGGAATATAAGGTATATAACATTTCCAAAATAATAAAATAAACATTTTTTAAATATGTTATTCCCTTAACCTATAAGGTTATCTACTTTTACCCCATTAGTTTTCACCACTGTAACTAGTTTTCTTATTTACCAAGGTAATTTATCCTTTTAGACTAAAAAAATGATACTTGTTATATAATTTGGACCCAATTATTATAAATATAAAATAAAATTTATCAAATAAAAATCCAACGTGTGTGGAAAACTATGTTTAACGTAGGTGCATGCAACATATAAGACCCCATTTAACCATAACCACGATAATTAATTCTTTCTGAATTTACTATTAATTAAGATAAAAAATGAAACTGACCTTATAAAAAATATAAATTATTATTATTCCTAATATGGAATCAATTTTATCAAATTAACGTCACATATTTGGCATAATTTAATTTTGAATCAAACATGCAAGTGCGACGAAAGTGTGATTTCCCAAAGAAAACCTTTTCTTAAGTATAAAACATGTTTTATTAAAATTAAACATAAAATTGATTAAAATATAATAAATTGGACAAATAATAATATAATTTAACTAATTTTACTTTTAAAACAATTTTAATTTTGTAAATTCTTTAAATGAAGAGGTATTTTTCAATAAAAATCAGTTTTTTTCACTATTCATCTAAAAAATTAATATTTTCAAAAAAACTCTAAAAAATTCAATATAAGAAAATTTTGAAATGATTATTTAAAAAATTAAATTCATTTTTTAAAACAAATTTTCTAGAAATTGAAAAATTTAATTTTAAAATTAGTTTCCAAAATGCGATGAAAAATAATTTTCAAGAAAATGCATTTTCAAGGAAAAGATGATTTTACATTAAATATATAAGTAATAATCACCATTATATGAATTTAAATTAATATATATATATATATATAATATAAATTTAATTTAAATAATTCCATATTAGGGGTTGTTTTATTAAATTAAAATGGAAAACCATTACGCACTTAAAAATATTTTTAAGAAAAAAATGTGATTTTAAGCATAAAAATAGATTTATAAAAAAAGAATAAAAATTTATGATTCAATTGAAATTAATTAGATAATTATAAATTTAATGTTTTATATATCACTTTAAGACCAAATTAATTTTTTTGGACTTTACATAATGAAAAGAAGTGACATTATTTGAAAAATTAGTAACTTTCATTATTCACTAAAAATCAATCATTTCATAAAAATAACAAAATTTAATTCTAATATAATTTTTATATGATTATTTCAAAAATATTTTTTATTTTATAAAATTGAGTTTCTATTTTTTTTATAAATTAAGTATAACATTTTCTCACAAGAATCTATAAAAACCATTGTTGAAGTAGATAAGTTTCTGAAGAATAAAATGACAATTAAAATTTGAGTGATTATTTACTAAGAATTTATCAATGAATTTATATTGCATACAACCTTAATTTGGTTCATAAATCATTTATTCCAATTGATTCCTCCAATTTTATGGCTAGGTTATAACATTCATTTTAAAATAATAATATTTTATGGTTACTTTAGGCTTAGTGTTTTGTATCATATATTCTATCAAACATAGTTTTAAATTTTTTTAAATATCATGGTGTTAAATTCCACCCCTTTAATAAATTTCATCCTCATAATTTGAACTTTATCTTAGTAATAAAAGGTTTTAAATATGAAAATACATTTTTTTTAAAATCCTACATCGTAAACATGGTTAATAAAAGTTCCTCTTGATAAGATAGAAAAGTAAGTATGAAGGTCATCATGAATAACACATAAATATGTTTCCAATTATGAAAACATTTGCAGGAAGTGAAAATATGGATATAGAGAAGAAAATTAACACCCAAGGACTAATAGAGAGCGATAGAGTAAATTTTTAGGACCAATTTAATTACCCCAAAACCATAAACCTGTGATGGATAAAAAAAACTTGATTCCTCAGAAATGAAGGTAAATAAAATTTTATTTCAAGATCCTTTTCCTAAAGTTGAAGGAATATTTTACTATCAATATAGTGAATATGAAAATTATACTTACATGATTTTTTTCCATATGATAAGCATAATTTCATCCTTTGGTTGTGATTCAATAAATTTACAATTTATTTTTAACTCCAAGAAATTAATATTGTTGGGAAAAAATCCCTGAAGGTATCATGAAGAATTTTTGTGGTGATAGTGTTTTTTGACAAAGTGGGTCTCCATGCTGTGTTTGTTGACAAAGTAGACCATGATGTTCAATTTTTTTGACAAAATGGGGTTTACATAGTGAGTTTTTGAGTTCAATAGATGTTGTTGACAATACATTATTTACAGAAGAACCTTGATAAAGTAATGGATGATCTGGAGGCGATACAAAAAGAACAGATATAAGGTGGTTCCATTTTCTATTTTTACCAATTTTTTGGGTCTCAAAATAGAAAAATGGAGAAAAGTGATTTTAGTAAAGTAAATTGCATGCCAGTGTCATGGATACTTGGAAAGTTTCATTATGTATATTATTTAATATCAGAACATCAAAATATGGAAAAGGAAATAGGGGTGCCCAAGATTTGGTTTGGGTGCACAAGGTGACTAGGGCGACAGAGGATTAGGCAGATGGACTTGTGCACCGGGAGGAGACTTGTACAAGATGATCAGAGTGACAAAAATGACTATAAATAGAGGGATAACCCACCTCATTTTGTATGAAGATAAAAAATTATAGAAAATTTGATCTCCAGTCACGCAGGTGGTTTGGTCGCGCAAGTATAAAGATATTTAGGAGTTACGTGCCAATTGATTGTTGCCCACCATTATTGGTTTGTGGGTGAAAGGGTGAGAGTTACCCTAGTTTTGAGTTGGAAAATGGAGTGTAACACAAGTATTTAGGTGAAACTTGTGTGCCAGGAATAGAGAAGCGATCCAAGTTTAGAGAAGTATTCCAGTCATTCTAGTGCTGCACGAAAGTTGGAAGATTGCTCGGTACCTCCAATGCAAAGTGGGATTCATCTGCGAGTAAAATTTTTACGTCAATAAAGAATCTATATATAGAGAAAGACACATTAATTTGTGATTATGAAGGGAACAACAAGTCTATACAGGTAAAGACACACTAATTTGAGAATCTACATAGAGAGAAAGATACATTAATTTGGATAACCTGCACAACACCCTTGTTTCATATGAAATAAAAAATGATGATAATGATGTTGTGGAAAAGGGGAAATATAAAGAGGTGACATTCAAGGCCATGAAGAAGATAACCATTGAAGATTCTATGGAAGATGGGGAGATAGACAAGGTGATGTCATTCCTTTCCTCAAACCTATAAAGAGGAAAATTAATGTTCAAAGGGAAACTTCCACTAGCATGTTTTTGATGTGGAAAGATTAGACATCATGTGGAAAGGTTCCCCAAGAATTTCCAAGAAGATGATGAAGATGAAGTTGAAATTCCAAAGAATAATTCTTCAGCCTTTGTGAAAGGCAAGAAATAGTTAAAGATAAATTTATTTAAGAAAAATAATCTTATTTCAGAAGAATGTGATAGTTCAGATGAGTCTGAGTTTGAGGAGGTTGAAGAGATATAGAACTGCAAAGATCATGGACAAAATTCTATGGTGGTAGTTGTCAGTAGTTCTTAGAAAAAGGAAGAAACCAATACTAATGAAGAAGAAGAAGTTAAAGGAAGAGTTGATATGGAAGCTGAATTAGAAGCAGATCTTGAGGAGATAGATGTTTGGTGAGAAAAAACGAAGAAATCTAACAATGTCGTACATGATTCTAAACTTTATATGCGACAATGGGAAGAAGAGAAGTTTGATTTGGTAAAAGAAATTAAAAAACTTAAGTCCTCCAGGCTAGAGATCTCAGAAAAAGTTGTTGAATATAAATATAAGGTTGAAGAACAGAAAAGGGAGATCCATGGCTTGAATAAGATAGTGAAATATCAAATCAAGTGTATTGAATAACTTTAAGAAGAGATTTTCGATCTACAAAGAAAAGTAAAATATCAAGAAAAAATCTTGACTCATAGTATGATACCAGCAAATTAAATCTTTCAGAATATTGAAAAGTTGAAAGTGGAGAATAGTCAAGTAGAAAAGAATCATCCATTATGTTTAGATGTTAAGTTTGATGTTGGGATTGACTGAAAATAGAAAGCTATGAAATTTCAAGTCAGATGGCAAACACCCACTCCGAAATTGAAGATTGATTTAGGTACAAAGAAGAATCAGAAGATTCAGAGAAACCAAGGGGGAATTAGAAGTCTAGAAGTGACACACAGGAATGCACCCTATATTAGGTGTTATTTCAGTGTAAATATGGGATATTCGCAGAATGTATGTTTCGTAGCCAAGAGATACCAAATGGAACAAGAGAAATAGTAGAATCCAAACATAGAACAATATTATAGAACATTTTTTAAGGGACATTATTTTTTGTGTGGAGGATTTGGGCACTTGGCTAGATACTATACATCAATCATGCGGAGGAATGTTCCAAAATAGATCCCAAGTGGTTGCAAGCATCAAATTAGAGAATCAACAAATGAGATGAAAACAAAAAATTGATTTTTAGCTCTGCAAGATGAATCTGGTCCATCATACTCTGAGGAATCTCACGATTTCCAATCCATTCTTAGTATGAATTCAAAGAAATGGATCATGGAGAAAAGAGCTGAGAAGTTAGTGGTTATATACATTTCCTTTAAAGAATCAGATCACTCTAGTGTATGGATTCTTTATAGTGGTTGCACATATCACATGAAAAGTAATAAGGGTCTTCTTAAAGGCATAAATTATGAAAAAGAAGGAGTCGTCAAGTTTGGAAATGATGAAGGCCTAAATATTATTGTCTTGGGAAAGACCAGGTTTGGGGGCAAAGAAATAAGACATGTTGATGTCTTAGTAATAGAAGGTCTCAGTCACAATTTTCTTAGTGTTAGTCAACTGTGTCACTCAGGGACTTCTATAAGGTTTACTAAAAATACGTTTATTATCAAAGGAAGATATGGTGTAGTTATTATGCATCGAAAAAGCACAAATGGAAATATTTACCTTGTAAGTGGTGATGAAGATGTGTTCTTTTTTATCTAGAGAGGAGGAAAACAAGTTATGTAATAAACAACTTGGTCATATATGCCAACCTTCCCTATAATATATGGTGAAGTGTGATGCAGCTATAGATCTCTCCAACATATCACGTGATCGTACACATACATGTGATGCTTTTTAATAGGGGAATATCATCATAAAGACATACAAAGCAAAGGAAAAGAAGTCAATAAGAGTCATCAAATTAGTGCATGATGATGTTTTTGGATGTATCTCCCCAAGATCCATTGACAGAAAGAGATATTACGTTTGGTTCATTGATGATTATAACATAATGGAATGTGTATTTTTCATTGAACATAAGTCTGATGCATTCAGTTTCCTAAAACAATATCAGAGGGAATATGAATGGATTCTTGGGCATAAAATTCTGAAGTTTTTTACTGACAATGGTATGGAATTCACAAAAAGTCAAGTGGAAGACTATCTTGAGAAACATGGGATAAGGAATCAAGTTTTTCCAGTAAGAACTCCCTAATAGAATGGATTGGTTGAAAGGAGAACTCAGATCATGAACAACATGGCCAGAATGATTCTTATAGAAAAAGGCCTACCGGAGAAATTTTGGAAGGAAGAAGTATTGACATTAGTCTATATTTCTAACTGGGCTCTATTGTGTTTGAAGGAAGGAAAGACTCCATATAAGATGTGATATGAAAAGAATCCAATAATGAAATCGTTTTTAATCATTGGAAGTAAGTTCTTCATTCTCAATAAAGAAAAACATAGGAAATTTCAGTCACGTGGAGATGAGGGGATATTCATTCGCTAATTAGGAAAAGAAAAGAATAAAAATGCTTTAACAAGAGGCTGGTAAAAGTAGTTGAGAGCAATGATGTCACTGTTGGGGACAATGATGAGAATACTCAACAGTACAGTGAACAATTTCTTAATGAAAGTGATGAAGGGGAAAGTAACACAGGAGGTTCAAAAGTATTATATTCTGAATCAGAAGAAGATTCTGATGATGAAAAGGATGAAGTCAAGTATGTATCTGCAAATAATCCATAGAGTCGAGTAGAAATTGATAGGAATAATATCACTGGTGATCAGAAAACACCAATTCAAACAAAAGAATGAAGTCACTATAGAACATGTCACTTTTCTATTAAGTTGAACCTAAATGTTTTAGTGATGCAGATGAAGATGAAAACTGGGCTGAGGCAATGAATGAAGAACTAGATGAGATTGAGAAGAATCATACTTGGTAGATTTTCTCAAGTTTAGGAGATAATAAAGTCATTGGAAAAAATGGGTCTTTTGCCAAAACAATGAATGAAGATGGTGTTTTGATCTGAAACAAAGCAAGTATCATGTGAAAAGGATACTCCCAGATATTGGGTATTGATGTTGATGAGTCATTTTCACATGTGGAAAGGCTGGAAACAATCAGATTATTATTGTCCATTACAGTGCAACAGAAGTTCAAAATGTTCTAGATGGATGTCAAGTCAGCATTTTTAAATGGGGTTCTAGAAGAATAAGTGTATAATAAGAATACATATGGTTTTCTCATTCATGAGGATAAGAACACGGTTTTTTAGCCTAAGTAGGTGTTATATGGGATGAAACAAGCACCAAGAGCATGGTACTCAAGGCTTGACCAGTATATGAAAAAGCTTGGTTTCCAGCATGGTGGAGTTGATTACAATATCTATTTCAAAACGAAAGTAATCAAAGAATGATGGTTCTAGTTTATATCGATGAAATAATATTTGGTGGATCAGATGAAGCTCAGTGAAGATAGTTTTCTGAATTCATGAAAAGTGAGTTCGAAATGTCAATGATTAGAGAGTTGACATTTTTTCTTGGTTTATTGGTTTCACAAGGAAAGAATGACACTTTAATTTCTCAATACAAATATACCAAGGAGGTTCTAATAAGATTTAGATGGGAAAATTGCAAGGATATGAAGACTATGGTTGCAACACATATGAAATTATCGAATGATGATGATAGAAAGATAGTTAATATCACAGAATATAGGCATATTTTTAGGAGTTTACTGTACCTAACAACAACAATACCTAATATTATTTTTTCCACATGCCAAGTAGTGAGATATCAAATAAATACTAGGAAATCCACATTACTATAGTGAAAATAATACTTCAGTATATTAAGGGAACTATGGATTTCAGTTTTACATATAATGACAAATCTCACCTAGAGTTATTGGGATATACAGATGTAGATTGGGCCAGTTCAGCAGATGACAGGAAATCAATGCCAGGAGGTTCTTTATATCTTGGTGGATTGTGTATTTATTAGTTAAGAAAGAATCAATATTGCATTTCATTGAGCACCGTAGAGGATGAGTATATTATAGCCACTCAATCATGCACACAGTTATTGTAGATAAAGTATAAGATTGATGACATGGGAGTTGAAGTGAAGTCTCCAATCAGAATCCATTGTGATAAATCATGTTCTATAAATCATAGAAAAAATACCATCCATCACTCAAGGGCAAAGAACATTAAGATAAAATATCATTTTATCGAGGAGAAGGTTGAGAACGAAATCATGAAGTTAGAGTATCTTCCTACAGAACTATATGTTGTAGACATTCCAACAAAGGTCTTACCCAAGGAAGCTTTTGAGAGATATTGACTGGCTTTGGGAGTTAAGTCAACTCTCTTCACTTGAATAAGTGTGAATGTGGGCCCCCCTCTCCCCAAGGTATGGTGTTTTTTCATTATCATACTAATCTGTCCTCTATACTCTATTACAGACCACAAAGAAGTGACATTTGGGTTCATTGAAAAAGGGGGAGAAAGAGTGACTTCTAAAGGTGGAGAAATAGTGGCTAAAGAAGGGAGACAATGTCTTTCTCAAAGACATGGGGAGAAACAGACAAGTGGTGCATCAAGATGGGGGGTGGGGTTGTTAAAATAGGTGAAGAAGATGATAGGGGGAGCACCAGGATGAGAGTATGTGGTGTTCGAAGTTATCAACCAAATCTTATCTTTGACAACATAAGAACCCAAGAATTTCAGAAGGAGAGTATTAAATATGAAAATTCTATAAGTGATCTATCAAAGAACATATATCACGACAGCTAAGAATCGTGAAAAAAAATAGAAGAGTGGCATTGGAATGGTTTTAGAATGCTTCCAATGATCATAAATTGATATCAGTTTGGTATCAACAATTGGTGTCAGAAATGAAGTGATTTATTGATGAACTTTTCATTTACTCCTTTTTCTCACTCCGATCATTGCTCATGTGGGATTAGAGTATGTGTTGAGTGAATACTTGATCACTATCAAAATCTCACAAGGTGAATAGTGGATGAATCATTAATGAGGTATCTTTTTATGAGAATATTTATCAACAAACTCAAAGGGGGATATTTTTGGGCAAAAATCCCTCCAGGAATCATTGAAGTATTTTTGAGGTGATTGTGTTTGTTGAAAAAGCTGGTCTCCAGGATATGTTTGTTGAAAAAGTAGACCATGATGTTCAATTTGTTGACAAAAGGGGGTTTACATGGTGAGTTTTCAAGTTAAATAGATGTTGTTGAAAATCCAAGATTGACAGAAGAACCCAGAAAAATTAATGGATGATCTAGAGGTGGTACAAAAAGAACAGATATAAGGTGTCACCATTTTCTAGGATTTTCCAAATTTTTGGGCCTCAAAATCGACAAATGGAGAAAAGTGTTCTTGGAAAAGGGACTTGTGAGGCAGTGTCATGGAGACTTTTAAAGTTGTGTGCCATATTTTTTTCAAGATCAGAACATCAAAATATGGAAAATAAAATAGGGGCACCCATGTTTTGGTTTGGGCGTGCAAGGTGACTAGGGCGACATAGGCTTAGGCGGTTGGACTTGCACGCCAGGAGGAGACTTGCACGTGGTGGTCAGGGTGACCAAAATTCCTATAAATAGAGGGATACAACTCCCCATTTTGTGTGAAGCTCAACACTTATATAAAATTCAAGATCCAGTCACACATGTGGTTTGGTCTCACAAGTGGTGGTTTGGTTGCACAAGTATAAAGATATTCAAGATTTGCGCACCAGTTGATAGTTTCACACCATTATTGGTTTAGGTGTGAAAGGGTGTGATTCGCCCAAGTTTTGAGTTGGTGAAGGGAGTATCACACAAGTAGTTAGATGAAACTTGTGTTCCAAGAATAGAGAACCACACTAGGATAGAGAAGCACGCCAGTCATTCTAGGGCTGCGCGAAAGTAGGAAGATCGCTCGGTAACTCTAGTGAAAAGTGAGATCCATCTACGGGTGAAACTTGGAAGTCAATAGAGTATCTATATATAGAGAAATAGGCATTCATTTGTGATAATGAAGGGACCTATAAGTCTTTAAATTGTGATTTGATCTTCTGAATAAGCAGTGATCACATTTCATTTGAGAGAGCAATGAGACTTCATATTGTGAGTGGTTGTAAACCAGGAAGGACAATGAGTCCACTCCAAACATTTTAAATAGTAGTGTTCTTTTAGTAGATTTGGTACATCAAAAAATAGCTGGTGTATTCTCCTTGGATGTATCCCAGTGAGGGTGAACCAAGTAAAAATTTCTGTGTCTTTTGCATGATTTAATTTCTATTTATACTTTACTACATAAAATAGATAGAAGAGTGTTTTGCTTAATAGGAAAAACAAGATCAAAAGGGGCATAGGTTTAAATATATCATACCCTGATTCACCACCCTCTTAGGGTATCTATCCTTGTAGACCTAACAAATATCCTAGATGTTTTTTTATGCTAAAATCACTAATGTTAAATTTTAATGGATCATAAGATCTATAAAATAATTATAAGTTATTCCTCTTATATTTAGACATTAAAAAAAACCAAAATGGTTAGCACAAGTTAAGATAATTACCAAAATGAATAAACCTTCATATGAATAAATAAAACATTAATCTCTAATGACTCAATAATAACACCCAAAGTTCAATATAGATCTTTTGATAAATAACTAACCTAATTTTTTTTAAAATATTTCTATCCAAGTTTGAAACATAAAAAAGCATAAGGATTTGATCACATATTCTTCTAAGATTAATTTAACATTTTTCTCCAATCAACATTAGTTACTCATAAAGTCAGATACTAAAAAATTTATATTCCATAATCATATAATCTCTAAAATATACAAATAATTTTCATAAATAACCCAAATCACCATAAATGTACATTAAAATCATATAAGCTTCCAAAAGCTAATTCAACCTTTATTCCTCCAGTAAAATCTCATCGTATAATGTTCCCCAAAATTAACTTAATATTTATTTGTTAAATCATAAAAAAAAGAATTTTCATCCTAACCCATACATCTTTTAGGATAATAGTAGGCATTTCACCCTTATCACCCTTATGTTGTGTGTTTATGCCACATGAACTTGTGAGATGTGATAAGTTTTCCTTTTTAATAAAGTAATATTTATATAATTATTATAATTTCCCCACAAATATGATAAACATATTTAAAAGGAAATTAATCATCAAAGATCATATAAACCCTGAAGGTTATCAATACCTTTAAACTTATGTAAAGTGGATTCTTATAAAATAGTACTTCATGTTGAACCTAAGGGTTTCATAGACCTTAGACTAATAAAACTTATCCCAAAACACAATTAATCACATTATAATCCTATCACTTAAAACCTTAAAAGTGTTATTTAAGAATTTCAAATTATTATCAACCTTAAACTCATATCCCATGATGGTGTCCATAACTCTTGTGTTAGTCTTACATGAAGACATATATGCATCCTAAATTAACATAATTCTTAGATATTTAATGATTCTTATAACCAGAATATCATTTCTAAAAATACTTTTTCAACATAATTATTGAATCTCAATACCTAAATACTTAAACCTAATCACTTTAATAATTGGTATAACATAGGTATTCCTCAGAATATGTGTTAAATCTTGGATTAGGTAATTTAATCACATAGTTCCCATGTTCCATAAAAATAAGAAATTTAAATCCTCATAAATTCGTTTCTCCATGACCTTCATTTCCACATAGAAAAAAATATTCCCCTTCCTTTGAAATATTATCCTCAGTACATCTTCCCACATTCCAAACATGTAAAAAAATATATCTTCAAACCTCCATGGTCTTCATAAAACTACATATTTTTATTATTAGGTGTGTTCAAATACTCACCCAAGTTGAGATCCTTAATCATATATCAAGATAACTGATTAGGAATAATCAAAATATCCTTCTCTCTAGTCATCATCCATTTTGACTTCTCATAATCACCATATTTTCCAACACATTCAATGTTAACATGATTCCTTTTGGCTCCCTAAAGTGAATAATACTAAAAATTATTATATCAAAAACAATAATCATAATGGAAAACCACATAATAATTTTTAGGATGTCTAAATCACGACACAATATTTTCAATCTATGAAACGTTAGGATTAAGATAGGCCATTCATGTTCATCATATATTAAAATACATTATGATGGATTGTAAATATTTTGTGGATTACTAAAACATATATCTTGGGAGTTTCAAACCATGTGTTTAGTAAGGCCTGTATTCATGCACCAAGTGATGATCAAGTAAAATCTCAATGCACCCTTTTCAAATTTATTACGCCTTGATACAAGTGTGATTGAGTAACATCCAGCTATAGTATCCATATACGAATGTAATTTCTTTGAAACCACTAGATCCATCCTTTACCAAAATTATAAGATATTTTCCCATATTTTTAATTATCCCTAGGTTTGTCACTAAAAGTTTTATCATCATAGTTTCCAAAGGCTAACTAAACCTTGCTCTGATACCAATTATAGTGACCCACACTTTCTTTACATAGATATCACAACTTATTAGTTGAATATTCATTAAACAATATAAATATACATGGAAGAATCATATGTAAGGCCCGTTTTGTGTTTTTTGTTGTATTGGTTTTCAATAGATCAACATATAGAAAGTTAGAATTTTTAAATGAAGAGAAATGGTTGAATGGTTTCCGAAAAGATTGATTCAGATGAAGAACTTCAGAATATATCATTTTTTGGACATATAAGATCAGACATAGGTTTTTATCTATCCCAACTTGTCCTAGTGGGGCCCATGTCGCGACTCCACAAGCCGGCTTACAATAGGCCAGGGGCTGGAGACTAGTGCCAAGTAGGAATTTCACTAACATTGGAGGCCTTAATATAACTACATGTACACACACACACACACATATCTAAGCTTATACAATGCTGAAATGTGAAAAAAACTAAGCAACCATGCATGCATAAATCTAAATCCCATATCCAGAGTACGACATGAAGCAAAAACAAAGTAAACGAGGCCAAATACAAGCCCTCTAAAAAGAGTATGAAAACACAACTATGACCTGAATGTATGTACTGGGGATGCTGTCAGAAATCCACGGGAACACACCTTGGTCTATCCAGTCTCACTAAGCACCATCTGGTCTTGGTCTTCCAAGTATTTTTTTCAAAAGTTCAATCATCTTCACAAGAAATGACTTGTACGAGAAAATATTGTGCAAGGTTGAGTATAAAAATACTCAGTAGGAATACCCAAAACCACAAAGCATACATCAAAATAAATTACAGTCATCTCTACATAGGTATATGTCTACAACACATATAAGAAGAATATACAGATATACTCAACAAAGACACATAGTCTAGAGGTAAGTCAAAACTGTAGTATATCTGGATATTCTTGGTATATGTGTTGTAGACATATATCTATGTAGAGATGAATGTACATTCCTTTTTTGTATTCTTTGTAGTTTTATGGTGTCCTACTAATTATGTTCATACTCAACCTTGTACAAGAATTTCCCACACATGTCACATCTTGCGCAGACGATCAACCTTTTGATAGATTCCTAGGCAGATCAGGACCATAGGATGCTTAGTGAGACTATATAGACCAAGGTGTGTTTTTATGGCTTTCTAAAAGTTGTCCCAGTACAAACATTTAGGTTGTAATTGTGTTTTCAGACTCTTTGTGGTGGGATTTTATTTTTCCCGGTTTACTTTTTTTTTCTTCATGTCATACTCTGGTTTTGAGATTTAGATGTACGCATGCATGGTTGTTTAGTTGTTTTAACATTTTAGCATTGTATAGGCTTAGAGATGTGTACATGTGAACCGATAATTAGGATAATGGATCCCATGTTAGTGATATTCCTACACTACTAGAAGTTTAGGCTATAGCCACCGGCCTATATCCATGGTTTTAAAGGTCTATGTCTATATCTTTTTTATAGACACGATTGAATTATATGAGCATGGCTAAAATGTGCCCTCTCTTTTTTTCCAAAATTCGTTAGGATTCACCTCCCTCCTCCTCGATACTATCTATGCACGATCTATTTTTTTTCAAAACTCTTTGGGCTTCTCATCCTTCATCCTTGATACTCTTTGTGTGTGACCCTCCGAACCCTCAACCTTCACAGAAGCACCCTCCTCCCTGATACCTTAGGTCCTTCATGGTGGCACCCTCCTCCCTGATACCCTCTACACATGACCCTCTGAACCCACTCTCGTGATGGTGCCCCTCACTGCTAACGAACGTGGAATCCCTACCGCAAGCTCTCATCTTAGATTATCCTCCCCTGATGCTACCACTAAATGCAGGTCACCTCAACTCCCCCTGCTGACACTACTCCTAGGTGGCCTCCCCACCTCCTCCGATGCGGCCAACCCCCTTCCGGTGATCCTCATCCTCCTTGTTATGATCAATTATGAGTTCATTATTTTGTTATCAGTTATTATTAGCTATGTTGTATCAAATCTATATGATCTTTTTTTCATTTCATGAAATTCCACCTTTAATATCTCTTGCACAACCAGTTAATATTGGATTTAGGTAGGTATTTTTGTGTATTTACTTTAATTTCCATGTCATTTTGTGCTTGGTGTTTTCTAAAACTTTTTTTATCAAAGTAAATCAATATTTAATAGATATAGTGGGTTTAAAAAGTGTTATAAATGTTTTTCACTCTTAGAATAAAGGTTTTATAATGGTTTTCTAAATTTTAATTAATTGGTTTAAATGAAAAGAATTTGCGGGAATGCCTATATTGCTTGATTTAAAATAATTTATACAAAAAACGGTATTTGAACCCATTTGGGTATTGTAATGATTTTTAATAATTTGTTGAAGTTGAATTTGTTTAATGGATTTTTAAATGACTTGAATGAAATAGTAGTTGGTTTTGCAAATGATTTTTAGTGTGGTTTCACATATAATAGTTATAAATAAGATGATAAAGTATGTTTTTAGATGGTTGAAATGACTTGGCATTCCTAGTTGGTTTTTGAAAATGCATATTTTCACTTTATATAAGTTATTTTTATAATGAGTATCAGACCATTGATTATTCCCCTTATTTTGATTATGCATGATTTGAATTATGGCCCCAGAGGAGGGATATTGTATTCTATTTTTGATATGGATGAAGTGAAAGGGGTTATCTATTGTGAGTGAGTTGGAGTTGGAGGTGATATGAGATTTATTTAAAATAAATTTTTATCGATTATTTTGATTCTTTTGATTTTTCACCTCCACTAGATTGATTTATCATGGTAAATTAGGTAAATAATCGAAGGTCTAGCGGCATGTGAAGCTAGATTAGTGTATGTTAGCTGGATAGTTCCCTAGGAGATTAGCACCCTTCCAGGGGGTCTATTTTATACGTGGAGAGACCTGACAGGGGAAGCTTAATGGGATGATCTGATTTCACATCGGGTCCCAATGAGTAATATGATGAACTAGGTCAAGTATCACCCATTACAGAGCCTAACAAGTTTCCCATGATGTCTATAATTCATTGAATATTTATTATAGGATCTCATTTCATGCCTTATTTTTATCCCCACTATTACTTTAGTTATTTCTTATTATCAATTTACCATTGATATCTTGGTGCATGTTATGTTTCTATATTCCATTTCAGTTATGGTTTTGGTTTATATTCAAACTGAATTAAAAAATAGTTTTAAGAGTATATTATTAAAGAAAAAATGAAGTTTGATTTAAATATGTGGTTTCGAGATATGTATTTAGAAAAAAGGGAAAAAGGATTAGTTCTCTTTTAATGGATTTGAAACCCCATTTTTCCTTAGTTTGAAATAATTTTCTTTTTAAAATGAAAATGGAAGTTGTTTTATAAAAAGAAGTTATGGCATGTTACACTTTTTCTTTACACCGTATTGTAAAAAACCTATTCATCACTTATATTTTAAACTATCATTAATAAAACATATTTTCAATGGAATTATACAAACTCATTAGTGAAATCCTACTAGGCACAGTTTGGTTCACAATGTGCATACACCAATGGGTGTATGAAAATTTCATGTTTACTTTCAAGAGCCCAAGTTATGTTCTTTTACCTTGGTTAATGTTCCATTTGGTCTGATGAAAGATGATATAGGATGGTATGGGGGATTGTGGGTCATAAGGAGGTAGTTAGTAGTGATCCAGGTTTTGTCATATTTTTTGATGTTTATATATAATCCTTGTTGGCCTAGATATTTATTTTAGTTTATTATATACTTGGGATTCTTCTTATTACTTTATTATGTGATTATGTGATGATGCGATTCATGACCTTTTGTTATTTCTAAAATTTTATACTATGTTTTATTGTTTCATTGATATTGAAACTATATATTTTGTTCCCAAGTGACCGATGTATAGATGAGTCATGATGGATTTATGGGTGGAGTCCTTGAGGTGGTTATTCATAATTGGAGGGTGAAACCATTACCAATGGTTATACTTGGATACCCTGACACTTGTCACCATCCAACAACAATTAGAGACATTATTTGTGCCTTGTAAAGATCCGGGTTGGGTGACATGTCAGGCTGATTTGGGCCAGTTCATTACAAAATTGTACTAGAGGATCCTCTTATTATTTAGAGTGCATATTAATATAAAGAAGATATTATCATCATCAGGAGTCAATAGGTAGGTCAATAGCAGTTTATTTATCACCACTTTTCATAAAAAAAATTGAGTTTCCATGGGTAGTTGTTATTTCAATCTTTGATTTGGATTCCAGTCTTAATTATTTTGATAATGATGATTATATCCCCATTGAGTTATATCAGATACTTTGGATGATTTCTTTAAGATTTGGGATGAAAGTAGGAAGGAAATAAGTATCATCATTATCTCACATGCTCTAGAAAAGTATATGGAGTCTCTGAATGTGGTCTCAAAAATGTTTTAGATGCTATTGTATGATTAGTGTATGTTAAGATAAACCATGTAACCAAGTCATGCATAACTTTTCATCAATTGTGGATTTATTTTGTAAACCTATTTTGATTTCCAATGGATCCAAAGTAAATTTACACCCTAGGAGATGGATAAAAGGTGATTTTAGGGATTTTTTGGTGTTATTATAATGGATTTTTCATGTTGTACCACATTATGGTTTTCTTATGTTTGGTGATTCAATTTTTATGTACAGAAGTACATTTATTGGATTTTTTGATTCCAAAAATAGTTTTGGGGGCTTACTTGTAATGTATTTTGAATATCATGTATAATTTTTTCATTAGTATTAATGTTTAAAAAGAAATTTGGAAGTGATTTAAAATGAAAATACATTTCATGAAGTATTTTAATTTAAAACCTTTTCCGTGATTAATTTGAAAAGGGGACTCATGGATGTTTTGGATTAAAAAATAGTTTTTATGATTTGTTTTGACTTTCACATAATGATTTTAAAGTTTTTGATTAAATTATATAATTTGGGAAATTATTTAAAATGAAATGGGATTTCAGGAAAATTTTTGGTCTTATGATTTTTAAAATATAGGATAAATTTATGAATTTTGAGTGAGATTTTATTTTAAATAAGTTCATGATTATCAATTATGGTGTTAATGTTTTTTAAAACTATATACTTGGGAAGTTGTAATTTTATCCTAGGAAATGGATTCTGTATTTTTTTAAGGAAATGAGATTCTATTCAATGTTATTTTCTTTTTGAAATGAGTTTTCATGATTCTTTTTAAAATGTGGGGATTTTTAAGAAATATATTTTTACAGGGGGTGTGTGGGGGAGGGGGGTGTAGTGGGGAGGGGGAAATGGGGGTTAAAATGGATAGGAGGAGTGGTGAAAGGTGGGGAAGGGTGTGTTAGGGGAAAGTGTGGGTGAAAGGAGGGAGGGGGTGGGGAAGGGGGTGCTGGTGCAGGGGGGTGGTGCTGGGGAAGGGTGTAGTGGTGTCTGTGGGGGGGGGGGGGCTGGGGGTGTGCAGGGGGGTGGTGTTAGGGAACGAGGCATGGGGGTGTGCGTGGGAGGGGGTGTGCAAGGGGTAGGGGGTGAAAGGCGGTGTTCAAGGTGGAGGGGGAATGGGGGTGAAAGGGGGTGTGCCGGGGGAGGGGGCGGGGGTGGTGCAAGGGCCAGGGGGAGGGTGCAAGGGGGGGTGGTGGTGGTGTAAGGTGTAGGGGGAGTGGTGCAAGGGGGGGATAGAAGGGGAAGGGGGAGGGTGAAGGTGGCATGCAAGGGTTGGAGAGGGAGGGGGTGTCCAAGTGGGGGGAGTTATATTGGTTTGAAACATTTTGATGAACTCAAACTATCTTAATACAACACTTTATAATAGTGGTCACAAATGAAATACACAGATCTATTTGATCAAACTAACATCGTTTTATCTATCTAATTATTATAGAGGAATAATAACCATGTTTTTGTGATCCCAGTTCAATTATCAGGATGTTATCACCATGCATTATAAGCCACACCATGTAAACTATTCATTGAGTTGTTTGTGGGATCTAACAACCATAATATTTCAACCTTGACCTCTACTTCCATGCAACACCATTGCATGGAACACATATGAACTACGTGCACACAAAATGCATTACCACAATGGATTTTATAATTCACCACACCTACCACTTGGCTTGCTGACTATGATGACTGCCTAACACAATTGATCATTACTTTTGATTGTTTAAGTAAAATGTTAGTGTAGTTAATTTTATTACATAACAAAATGATGTTGAATTTATTCAATGTTCTGTATCACACCTGATTGTTGCTATTGTCTAAGAATCACTAAGAGGAATTCCCCATTAGCATCATATTTCACCATATCTCACCTATATAAATGAGTGCCTCTATTATGTTATGCATGGTAAGCTACTTAGGATAAGCTACTCAAAAGACTAAATCTGAGTCTCAAATAAATAGATTCATAGGTTGTATGTATCATAGAAATTTAAATGATGTTTACATAGTTTCACATGATGTGTGACCATGCTTGGACACCCGAGAATGCCCTCATCTAGAACTAGCATAGTAATCCTTGTGAAATTACATGACGTTTACTTGAGGAACACAAAGTATCTTATCTTCTCAGGGGTATGCTTTTGTACTCTAATCAATGCTTGTGTATTCTCGCAGATGCTTGTGCACTTTATGTACATAGATTTTCTATCCATGTAAAAATATATGACATATCCCCTATGGTACAATTAATTTTTATCCACATGGTGTAATTAGTAAACATGCACCCTATCTTAAATTGATTCTTACTTTTGGTGATATTTTTTTCCATGAATTCAAATTTAAATTTATTGTAACTTATGATTATTACTCATGTTTAATCGACTTTTATTGTAATAGGATGTACCAAAAATGTATGTTTTTAAAATATTAAGTATAATAAATATTCATGTAGGGTTTTGATCCTGCATACAAGGTGACAAGGTGGACTAACACCCGATTTTGGAGAAATACACCGTCATGAAAGATTGGAGCAATAGTATATTTTCATACAGTGGGTTATTTTATTTTGTTTCAATTAATATTTTCTTTTATTTGTATTAAATATGATTTGTGATTCGTTTTTTATATTGCATGACTCTTATTGAGAAGTGGATGATTTATTAAATTTGAGCATTGGACAGTTTTTTAGACCATTAGAACATTTTTTTGAGTATTTGTGTTTTTTTATTGAGGAGTGGGTCATTTATTAGAGCATTGGATTATCACTATGTGAATGAACGTGCGTGAACCACTATAGGGGGGGTCTATCTGGGGGGAGGGGCTGTCTGCAGGGGGGTCTCTGTCTGGGGGGGCTCTGTCTGGGGGGAGGGGGGCTGTCTGCAGGGGGTGTCTGTGCTTCGAGGTTTGTCTAGGGGGGAGTGGAGTGGGGGGGGGGGGGGGCTTGTAGGGGGGGGAGTAGTATTTCTAAGGTATGTCCAAGGGGAATCTATCTAGGGGGAGTGGAGGAGGGGCTTTTCATGGGGGAAGGGGTGCTGTAGGGGGGTCCTGTCCGAGGGGGGTAGGCTAATCAATGGTGTTGGTGTACTCAACATTAGGATTGAATATTCCTTACCCATCCTTAACAAGAGTACCACACTCATTAGAGGCACCTTTATAGGCTAACTAGATGAGGCTATAATTTATTCCCCTAACAGTATTAGGCTTGCCAGTAGATTTTCACTCAACCTTCTATGTATTATGAATCCGGCTAAGAGTGTTGATAGTAGGATCTAAAATATCATCTAAATATTTTTGATCAAATATTCCCTCAATTAGCCTCTCCTTAGCCTTCCAAGCATGAACATATAAAGAAGAGTCCCCATCCTTCTACCCATATTCACCTACATTAACCACTGTTAAAGAATCCTTACCAACCTTACTAGATTCAACTAAACTATTAGTATCACTTATAACAGTACCACAATCCAATTCCATACTTTGATCATCCTAATTCCTTGTATCATAATTATTAAATCCATAAACATCTCTTTTAAAAAAGGAATTATCTTTAGAGATAACCTTGGATTTTCCCTTAATAGAGTGGTTATTTTTAACTTCTTCCAATATTGAAATAAAGGAAGACTTCACATATTTATCCCTCTTGTCAGCCCAAATAGAGGGAGTTTGAATAGGTGAATAAACATTAATAATTCCAAGGGAATTATTCCCCTTGATGGTATCATAACTCATAAGACGTTTCTCTTGTAAGTCAACAAGGTCATCTCCTACACCCGATTAGAACTAAGACCAGGTTAAGGGGGTGAATCTTAGTGATGTTTATGATTGATGGACAGAAGTCATTTATAGGATCGGAGATTTGGTTTTTATATTCATATAACCCCATGTGTTTGGAAATACAACCATAAAAGAAGTGGAATGGTAATCACACATAGAATAGTGTATTCTGCAGGCTGATAGAGGTAATGAATTGTATAGCTTCACATGCATTGGGACTACTAGGTTTTTTTCCTACCTCATCTATAGAATCTATCCCATGGTAAGGTCACCCAAACACACCTATATGTGTTCATACTAGATCAATATCATCCACCTAAAAATCATAATAGTAATACATACAGCTAACCTGACCATGGGATACTTGAGATTTATGTTTTATCCCCACAATTACCATCTGTTATCCACTAGTATTTTATAAAATGAGTTCTTATTTCCTTGTTAAATATCTATTGAATAATGACACAAATTACCTGTATGTATGTTCATTAAAACATACTAAAAATACCCAAAACATTGTGTGAAATGGATGTCCATCATCTGTATTTTTTGGTCAATCTCCCCTATGACAAGTGTTGTGACACCCATGTGATCGTTGGCATATCCTACATGTCATCACATACATATTTATATAGTTAGATCTCATCATAAATATCTACCTAGATATAGATTATCATGAAGTGGTAGAGGTCCCATTTACCATTACTAACCTCCCAATGATATAGGAGAAACTTTTTAGTTCCTGGTGTCCAATTTCTCAGTAGCTCTAGAATGAAGTCTTGATTATTGTAGAAATGGAATTTTGATCACCATGCTGGCTCATAGATCCCACCGAACTATATATACAACTAAAATTCATGATAGGACAAACATACCCAATATACCCAAGTCCCTATCTTCAAAAATTTTCTATAATGAAGCATGTCCTAGTAACATGTCAACAATCCTTGAATTTAAAAGTGTAAGTAGATTAGTTTAGAAATGAGGGGGGGGGGGGGGGTGGTGTAGGGTGGGGTAGGGGTGTGTCTAGGGAGGAGGGGTGAAATGGGGTTTGTCCAGGAAGGGGGGGGTGCTATCCAAGAGGGAGGGGGTGTCCAGGAGGGGGGGGGGGGACTATCTAGGGGGTTGGGGGGCTGTCCAGGGGGTGTCTAGGAGGGATGGGGGGGGGGGGTGTCAAGGAGGGATTGGGGGCTATCAGGGTGGGGGGTGGGGTGGGGTGGGGGGGTCTTTACAAGATGGGGGGGGGGGGGAGTCCCGGAGGGAGGGGGTGTCCAAAGGGGGGGGGGCTGTCTATGGGGGATGTGAGGCTGTCTAGGGGGTGTCAAGGAGGGATAAGGGGATATCTAGATGGGGAGGGGAAAGGGGTCTGTCAGGGAGGGGGGGGGGGGGGTCTGTCCAGGGGGTGGGGTCTATCCGGGTGTGTGTGCGGTGGGGGGGGGGGGGTTGTCTAGGAAGGGGTGGGTGGGTGGGTGGGGGGTCTATCCAGGAATGAGGGGGGGGGGGGGTGTCTTCCTGAATATGTCCTTTGAAACTTAGTAATTTACAATGTGGTTTTTGATTATTTAATATTATTTAATGAGGAATAGAGTTATGGGAATCTGATGTTGATTTTGTTTCTTTTTTAGGTACTTCAATGAGAATATACATATTGAGTGAAAAATATAAGATGACGGTTTGCACATTAAAAAGAATAAAACTTCAACATATCATTATAGGGGAGTATATAATTTGGTTTTTAATTTTTTAGAACAATTCATTCATGCTTCCACTTATTGGAACTCTTTTGAAATTCTTGATTTTAGGATTTTATTCTTGTTGAGTGTTTATGATTAAACTTTTAAATACTTTTCATGATGATGTTATTGAACTGAATCTATTTATGATGGTTTTTGAAAATATTCTTACTTAGGGTAAAACATGATGAGTGTTGGGGGGGGGGTGCTGTACAGGGGGGAGGGGGATGTCTAGGGGTGCTATCTATGGGGGTCTATAGGGGGGAGGGGGGCTGTCCAGGAGGGGGGGTGCTGCTGTCCAGGAGGGGGTGTCCAGAAGAGGGTGGGGGGTGTATAGGGGGGAGGGGGGCTGTCCAGGAGGGGGGGTGCTGTCCAGGAGGGGGGGGGGGGTGCTGTATGGGGGGGGGGGGTCTAGGAGGGACGAGAGGCTATCTAGGGGGTGAAAGGGGGGCCTGGAGGGGGGGGGGGCTGTCCAGTGGGGGATACAAGAGGGGTGTCCAGGGGGTGTAAGGGGAGTCTTCAGGGGTAGGGGGATGTCCCGAGGTGTGTATAGGAGGGGGGGGGGGTGTCTAGGGGGTGCAATGAGGGTTCTACAGGGGGTGCTGTCCATGGGGGTATATGGGGGGGGGGTGTCCATGGGGTGCAAGGAAGATCTGTAGGGGGGAGGGGGGATATGCAGGAGGGGGGGGGGGATGTTCCGAGGGAGTCCTGGAGGGGGGGGGGGGTGGTCCAGGGGGTGCAATGTGATCTGTAGTGGGGAAGGGGGGCTGTCCAGGAGGGGGGGGGGGTACTATCCAGGGTAGTGTCCAGGAGGGATGGGGGGTTATTCAGGGGGTTCAAGGGGGTCTGCAGGGGGGAGGTGGGGGGTCTATCCAGGGGGTGGGGTCTGTCTGGGGGTGTTTTTTATGAAATCAGAAGGGATATAGCCATTATTTTAAACTGTGGATTTATACCTATATCCATGGTTTCAAATCGTGGATAAATTCCTATAGCCATATTTTCAAAACGTGGCTAAATTTCTATAGCCACAGTTTCAAACCATGGATATAACCCATGTGTGGCTAAAACATTAGACACTATTTTAAACCTTGGCTATAAATATTTATCCATGGTTGAATCGTGGCTATAAATATTTAGCCACGGTGGAACCATGGATATAGGGATTTAGCAATAGTTTGAAACCATGGCTATAGGTTTTACCCTATATCCATGCTAATAACATCCAAAGTTCATTAAACTGTGGCTATAATCTATAGCCACAGTTTTTGGGCTTATATACATAGTTTAAAATGACAACTATAGCCTAAATTTGTAGTAGTGCTACTAGATGCTAGTCTTCATCCCCTGACCTATTGGAGGTGGGCTTGGGGAGTCGCGACATGGGATCCATTGGGACAAGTTGTGAAAAAGTGGTATCAAAGCAAGGTTTGTGTTCTTCTAGATGAGTGCTTCATGGAATCCTCGAGCTGGAATACTAGGCTGGTATACTTTGTTTGTGACTTACCTCTATAATGTGTGTATTTGTTTAGTATATCTGGATATTCTTGTTATATGTGCTTTATACATATACCTGTGTAGAGATGATTGTACATTATTTTTTGTATGCTTTGTGGTTTTGGGGTGTCCTATAGTGTATTGTTATACTCACCCTTACAGAGGCTTTTACTGCACATTTTGTGCATTGTAAAGATTATCAGACTTTTGATAGAGTCCTAGGTGGACCAAGACCAAGAGGTTCTCAGTGAGACTAGAAAGGCTGAGGTGTGTTCATGTGGATTTTTGTCAGCATTCGCAGTACTTAAGTTCAAGTTGGACTAGTGTTTTCAGACTCTTTGTGGTGGGACTGTATTTGGACCTATTTACTTTCTTTTACTTATTTTCTTACTCTAATTATGGTATTTAGATGCATGAATATATGTTTTTGAGTTGTTTTCACATTTCACTATTGTATAGGCTATGATATATGTGCATGTTTACATGTACTTAGGCTAAAGAATCCCATGTTAAATGATATGCCTACTTATCACTAGTTTCCATCCCATAGACTATTGGAGGCAGTCTTGGAGAGTCACAACATGGGCCCCACGGGTATGGGTCTTGATAGAGTGGCATCAGAGGGGATCCATTCTAATTTTGGACTGAGAGTTTTTGATATTGGTCTGGGGATACAATTTTAAGTGTTTCAAGTTCATCATTCAGGATAAGGACTCCAGTGTTGGTGCGGAATCCGACGTATCCATACATCTGGAATCTGATCACCTACTTTTCAACTCGGTACATGAGAATGATGGTTGTAGAAAAAAATGTTACATAAATTATATAAGAATGGGTTGTGGATTCCCTATTCTTCTTGAGTGAGATCTCTAGATATAATCATTGACTATGGTATATCTTTTTTTGTTTCAGGATGCCTCCATGATGTATGTTATCTAGTCTTCATAATGACGATCATAAGGATGATCCCCTAAGTTATGTGGCATCGATAAAAGGACCAGTTCCCAAGATGTTACCTCCAAGTGATGCACTACCCATACCACCACCTGTAGAGCATCATGTGGTACCTGTAATACTAGCGGATGAGGTATGAAGGCAAAGAGAACTTCAAGAGTTTCAGTAGTAGAGACCGATTGGGTTCTATGGTGATCTCAACCCATAGGTGACTAAGGACTGATATGAGGTGATGACTTGAGTTTTCAATCTAGTTAGGACATCGACATATCAGATGGTGGTCCTAGAAGCCAGCCTTCTTTATGGATCAATAGGGCGATGATGGGGTTTAGTTACCTAGTATTATAATGAGGTGACTCTTTCATGGACAGAGTTTGAGAATATTTCATAGAGTATTTCTCACAATCTATTCTACGATATGTACATATCCAGGAACTTCTGCAGCTCTAGCAGGGAAACATGAATGTAGCTGAGTATTCATCAAGGTTTACTAACCTCTCTAGGTACATGATGGATATGGTTTGAGATGAGTTATTCAGGGATCAGACTTTCGATCGTGGTCTTCATAGAGACATCCAAGAAAATTTTATCCCTATATTCATTCCTAAAAATTCTAGGGTGATAGACCAAGTTTTGGGGGTCAAAATTTTCTTGGATGAGAAGATACAGACAATTTTTGTCAATAGTGGGTAAGTAGGAGCAGAGACCTCAACAGAAGGAAAATTACAACAGCCTCAAGAACCTAGATGCGTCAGATGTTTCAAGAGGAGTTATCAAGATAGAGGATCTATAGTTCAAGGCTCATGGTGGGTGGGTGGGGGGGGGGGGGGTTAAGTCATCCCAAAGAGAGGTGGTGCTACTCATGTGATTAAAGGGGAAATCGCACTCGAGATTGTCTGACCCACTATACAGTTGATAGAGAGACCATGGATGGGAAACCAAGGTAGAGATAGTAGGAAGTTTTATTGGATGATGGACATGGACGAGGATATGGGAGAGTAGTGGGACGTGGTTGACATTTTGAATTTTTACCGCCACTACCCCCAGGTGGTCCACACCTGGCTGAGGGAGTTGGAGGACATGGGTGGGGATATCTATAGGCGGTCAGAGATTATGAACCAAAAGATTCAGGAATGATATGAGGTACGATCTATGTCTTTTCTACATTATATGGAGTACTGATTGAAAAATGTTCTGGTTATTTCTTTCTTTCCACATACCTTGTACGAGAATAGGAGATTTTGGTTGAACCTTTGGCTCGACCCTTACGCTTGGAGACTCAAATGAAGAGTTCCCAATGATCATGTACTTGTGCCAATAGTGTGACCTGAGTCTTGGAGGTGATATTTTCTATAAAAATCTCTTAGTAGTAGCATCGATGCATTATAGTGTCATTATTGGTATGGATTGGTTATCTATAGTTCATGCCCATATTGACTGTTTTAGGAAAATGGTGTGGTGTTCCCATAGTTATGGAACCAGTTTCTCCTTTTTCACTGAAATGGAAACCCAGACAGTGCAAAATGGGCTCGTGCATAGGATGGTGAAACTGATTACTCATCAGTTGGATAGCCTAACCCTTGTTGTAGTGGATGTTAGGGGTTCTTAGTTTCCTGTAGTAGTGGAAGAGTATAAGGATGTATTCCCTAAAGATGTTCTTGGTTTACCTCTGCTATGAGAGATAGAATTCTTCATTGATATTCACCCCAGGAAAACATTCATATCTGCAACACCATATTATATGGATCCCACAAAGATTCGTGAGATGAGGGTTCTGTTGGAAGATTTGTATAGGAATGGATTTGTTTGACCCAACATTTCACCATATTAAGCCCTAGTTTTGTTTTCCAAAAATGTATATAGGAGATTGAGGCAGTGTGTTGACTACTAGTGCTTGAACCAGGTGACCGTGAAGAACAATTATCCACTACCGAGGATCATTGACCTCATTTATCACTTGATAGGGGAGCGATGGTTATCGAAGGTTGATCTAAGATTAGGCTATCACTAGTTGCGATTACTGTATGAGGATATACCGAAGATGAAATTCATATGACGCCACAGTCACTATAAGTATTTAGTGGTCACCTTGGGCATAACGAATGCCCCAATAGTGTTCATGGTACTTACAAAACAGATCTTTTAGCCTCACCTAGACTAGTTTTTTTGTAGTCTTTATCAATGATATCATTGTGTACTCAACGTTCAAGGAGGATCATGTTAGACACTTGAGGATAGTTTTTGATGAACTCTGAGAGCACCCGGTTTATGGGAAGGTATTTAAGTTACAGTTCTGGATTTAGGCATTCCACTTTCTGGGGCATTTTATCTCAGTGGATAGAGTGGTATTGAAACTAGAAAAGGTAGAGGCAGTGTTAGATTAAGATCCACTTAAAAGTGTGACATAGGTGTGAATATTCCTTGGGTTGGTAGGCTATTAACAGAGATTCATACCTGATTTCTCTGAGATTTCAACACCCATGAATACTTTGAATCAAAAGGGAAAACCTTTCATGTGGAAATAGATGTATCAGCAGGATTTTTAGTAGTTGAGGCCAAGTATGACGTGCGCTCCAATCTTGAGATTTTTGGAAGAGGGTGTCGAGTACATAGTGTTATTCGATGCATCAAGATTCAGGATTATTTATGTTATAATGTAGAGGTGAGTGGTGGTTGAATATGGTTCACATATGTTGATACCACAAGATAAGAAATACATGACCCATGATCTTGAGCAAGCAGTGGTAGTATTCACTTTGAATATGTGGTGATACTACCTAATGGGTGAGCAATTTATCATCTACTATGATCATAAGAGTCTCAAGTATATATTCTCATAGAAGGATCTCAACTTGTGTTGGAGGCGATGGATAGAGTTACTCAAGGATTATGACTTTGAAATTTTCTATACTCCTGAGAAGGGGAACCTTGTAGTAGATTATCTTAGTAGGAGATCTTATTTATAGTTTTTAAAGGAGGAATTAGAGCAATTGGACTCATTGACATTCTTCTTTGTAGATAGAGATGGAGCAGCTTACCACTAGTTGATTATTGTTACCCTTATACTCTTGTAACATCCCAAGATTTTATGAGATATAATATTTTTAATTTCTTTGATGTCTTATATTATACACAACACCAAGATTATCTTGTACTATATGAAACACCGTATTAGCTTGCAGTGTACGCAACACTATTCTTGGCTCGTGTTACACACAATTTCATGTTCATTTTGTGGAAATTATTCTATGCAACATTAAGTATAGATTTTGTTTAATGTATAAATTAAATAAGTTTTGATTATGTTATATGCAACACCAAATAGAGTTTTCACTACACGCAACCCTGACTTGGCTTGCATTACATGCAATCACGACCTTCCTTGATAGCATGTGTAGTACACAATACCAGGTTTCACTAAACAATGATATATTGTTATAATATTGTTATGGACTAGCCGTTATGAATAGTATTAACTAAATTTTGAATTTTATAACATTATTATTCATCTTACATATTTTCTATAACATGGTATGAGAATTAAATAAATTTTTCGGGTAAAATAAGTATTTTTCAAAAAATGCAGTTCTGCCGCCTTTTGATGGTGATACCACTTTAAATATAGTTTTTTACATGTTTCTAAGTTCAATTTGACAAAATAAAATTCTTCCTTGGAATCAGGATATAAAATTTTAATTTGGATAAATTTTTCATATTATTCTGATAACTTTCATATTTTAATGAATAGTAAAAACACGCTATATTTTAATTAAAAACAACTTTTTTCATCACAATAATTTATATGGTTAGATTATATTTTTAATTGGTTTTAAAGTTTAATTAGAATATATTTTTACTATTTAATCCAATGTTGGTAATTGGAATTAATTTCACTTTGAATTTGGACATAAATAAGTGTCGATCTTTTGATTGTTATTATTTTTAAAAACACGCTATTTGTTTTGATAACAAGAATTAATTTTAAAATTAATTAATGCCACTTATATGTTTTGAATTTGAAAAAATAGACATAATTTTTGAATTTTAAATATCAAATATATCTTTGGCTGAATTTTTGGTATTTTTCTGAAAAACATCGATTTTTGATGAATAGTGAAACCACTTAGTGGTAGTTAAAAAACCGACTCTTTCATTTAAATGAAATTTTATGACTTCTGTGAATTGAATTTCAAAAATCCGACATACATGGTTGTTATCAATAAGTAAAATTTGGTTCAATAAGATGAAAATAATTTTTGGTGGATAGTAACTTTTTACTTTTATTTACTGCTGTTAAAGGTAAATAGGGTAATTCAAGGTTGAAATAATATTATAATAATTCAAAATTACCTTAACACTTGTCCTAACCTTATTGGATGAGTATTGACCAACCATGGGAATCCTTGGGTCGATTTTGGGACCCCATTGAGCCACTTGGTAGTGATAATGACAATTTGGATTAATTAATTTAATGTAAAGACAAAATTGTCATTAACAAAAAACTTTTAGTAATTAATTTGTATAAGGGGTTATATAAATTAACCTTTTTACTATAAATATTCATTATAAAGATAAAAGGCTTTCCTACATGGTGGTGTTTTTTTTATAATTTTTAGATATCAAATAAATTAAATTATTTGTGACACAATAATGATGAAGTATTTACCTCATTAATAAATGATTTAAATAAATAAGATTATAATGATTACAATATTATCCAAAACATGTCCAATTCTGATTGGATGATTTTATTTTGACCATGAGTTATCTTATATTCATATTTAATTATTTTTGGACCTTTTGAAACCGAATATAAGTTTATAATAAAATAATATTTTCACACTTTCCAATGGTGCCCCTCTCCTCCCTTATAAAAGGGCACCTCCACCCTCTTCTCTTCACACCCTTTTAAGCCTTTAAGCTCAGTAAAACCCTGCCAATTACTTTTATAAACCTCTCTAGTTATATCATATAGGTTCTAGTCTTCTCAAAAGACCAACTCTAGTGCCTTAAGAAGGAGTTTAAAGGAGGTGCGTCGAGGAAGAGGTAATCTTTTCTACCCACTCTTTCAAGTTTATTTTTTCTTCTATTTCTTCTTCTTTAGTTGTTTCATTATAAAGTAATAACATTAGTATTAATTATATACTGATATGTTATTATAAATATTAAACAACCCTATTTCACCTTCTATCCATCCTATGGAAAACGAAATCACCGCGCGTGCATACGTACGTAATACTGTCTCTACGCCGTGGTGTAATCAGTTTTTCCACCACCACCTTACTTGGATGGGTATAATGGTGTAAAGAATAACTATATATGATTATTATAACATCATACTGATTCAAATATATTATATCATCCACTCAAATTTCATTCAATAAATATGGGAACGATATCATCGCTCGTGCGTAACGTACGGATTACCGTCTCCACGACGCAATGAGATTCATTTTCCATGTTAACAATTAAAGAATGATTATAAAGTATATATAATAAGTAATCTACTAGATTTATGTATATATATATGTATGTCATCTACTTAATTCCATTCAATTTAATAAGGAAACGAAAAACAACGTTCATGCGTACGTACGACCTACCGTCTCCATGAACGATGTATTTCTTTCCATTTATAGATCTATTATATATATTTGTATTCTGAATATATATTATATATAAATCATGTTTTATATTCTAGAATTAAGTAATCATGATCTAAGTAATCATATTAATAATTACAAGTCAAAACACAGATGATAAATGAAACGATTTTACCCAAAATGCTGCTTTAACATGGAATTGACAAATGAACCAATAATATAAAGTCGTAAGTGAATCATATATGATATCATATATATTATTATGATTCTGTTACAAGTTAATAATATGTTTAAACCCACTATATAGGAGTCTCAGACACATACGAAAGAAATTGTACATAAGGTAAGAGATAATTATTCCAATATCATTCCTATCCGAGATTGTTTATTTGTAAGTATTTACTAAGGTTATATTTATTATCCACGTCCATATGTTCTCAAAATATTTTCATAAAATTTTTACTTTTCTTCCATGTATGTTTAAAGTCATTTTTACCCTTTTTTACTTTTACCACATTGTATGGAAGGAATCTTTCTTTTGTTTTCCATACAAGGTACTTTTTGACTTTTCTGACAAAAGTACGAGGAGAATGCTTTTTTAACTTATAAAACATGAACGGATTCTTATGGTTTCATAATACCTTATTTCCATAAATATTCCTATACAATATTTCATGATTATTTTCAACAAAATCCTTTCTTTTAAAATTTCATTTCATTTTGTGAAAAGAAAATGATTTTTAAGAAGAAAGGATATTTTCATCAAGAATTCATTTCAAGTGTTTTGTAAAAACAATTTTACATCTAAGATGAAATTATTTCATATGTGTATAATGTCTCTATGATTTACATGGTTTCACTTTTCTTACGATGAAATGATATTCATTTGTTTTATATGGATTATGTTATGATGGGATGACATTTATGAAACCCATTTTATTTTTTGGGTTATGATGAATGATTTATGTTTATTTTGTGGAACAAGTAAGAATGATTTCATTATGAGATGGGTGGGACCTATATCTCCCTCCAATTCATTGGGTAAAGATTTATATCTCATGAGATAGACATGGCTGGAATGACAAGTTAATCTGGTTAAGTGATACAAGACTGGAACGAGGAGTGAACTCGGTTCAGTAAGGGACTTTGTCTACTAAGATGGTCTTGGCAGCAATGCCTTGGCTACTATGGAAATAATATCATGTGCTTAATGTTTTTCCACAATTAAAAGTTTTATTTCCAAGCTATTTTATCATGATTAATGTTCCATTATGATCTATGCATTACGTACTACCATGTTTTATGTCATTGCTCAAGATTTTGATGTTTAAACATTATGTTCATGTTTTTATGTTCAAATGTATATGGTTTGTTTTATTTTCTCCATGCTTACCCATACTGAGCATTTGAGCTCACCCTTTATATGTTTTCTTTTCCCCAGGATATAAAGAAATGTTTTAGGTAAGAAAAAAAGGGAAGATCTTTATGGGAGATGTTGAAGATCTTTCACCATGATTAGAAGATTATGTTTTGAGTTTCCAAAGACACTGAACTATTACGATCATTTGGTGTCTGTTTTTGTTATGTATTAAGTATTCCGAAAAAGTAATGTAATGTCCATGTACGTCAAGCTTTGGGTCTCTACAGTTGGTTTTAGAGTAAATGTTTAGTTAACCATTGGAAACTAGGATGCGGAAACTTTAGTGAAATCCCTGGAGATATTTCTAAGGTATGTATAGGGATGTACCTAAAGTTAATTGTAAGTATAGGTTATAGTTATATAATTACGGTAACGATATTAGAATTAAACCTAAGATGTTGGATATTGAAGGTAATCCCCCATTATTATATTGTTTTCCCTAGCATGATTTTTTCCTCTCACACTATTCTTTTTGGGTTTTAAACGATGGATGGAACCTGACGGAACCGTGTTGATCAATGTAATGGAAAATAAAATGATTGTACTCCTGAACAAACCAATGTTATGGGAGATGGAGTAAAAAATCTTATTGCTATACTTATATAAGATATGAATCATTATGGACTTTCAAATGAGCAGAAAAGGGAACAATATTCTATTGAGTCCTTCATGAGGCAACATACACCTTCTTTCAGTGGGTCTTCTGATCCACTGGTTGCTGAAAAATGGATTAGTACCATTAAAAAGATATTTTCCATACTTCTCTGTTCGGAAAATGAAAAATTCATTCTGGCTATTTACCATTTAGAAGGTGAAGCAGATCAAGGGTGGACTCTAATTAAGAATACGAGGCCCCGAGATGAAATTGAATCCATGGAATAGGATGAGTTCAAGAACTTATTTTCCAATAAGTACTTCCTTCGTATTCTTCGAACAAATATAGAAAAGGATTTCCTTGAGCTTAAGAAAAAGGATGATGAATCTGTTGGTATATAAGAAGCGAATTTTACAAGGCTTTCAAGGTATGCATCTGGATTTATCATCCAACCTGAAAGTAATGTTTATCGATTCTTCAGTGGCTTAAAACCAAGTCTTAGAAGGGAATTAGCTATAAGTGACTTCAGTAGCTATGAAGAAATTGTGCGTTGTGCTATTAATGTAAAAATGTAAGTTGGTGTTACAAATCCATCTCATGGTTTTGAAAAGAAACGAAATATGGAGTTCAAGGAGAAATCTCAGAATAATGGTGAAAAGAAGATTAATGTTTTTTTATGCTCAAAGTGTGGAAAGAAGCATGGTGGAGATTGTCTTAAAGGGACTAGAAAATGTTTTATGTGTGGAAAAGAAGTTCATCAAGCAATTGAGTGTAGAAGTAATGGAAAAAGGGTTGCTAATAATGTGAATAAAGAAAAGACTGTAGAGAACGCACCACCAACACTTCAATGCTTCAAGTGCAAGGAAATGGGGCATTATGATAATAAATGCCCTAATTTACGGGTTAATGATGATCAATCTGAGAAACCTCTTAAGGAAAAGGATAAAGGGAAGTCACATGCAATCACTATTTGTGATGTTGAGTATGAAAATGATGTTGTGTAATGATTAAGTGTTTTTGTAATGGGATTTCAAAATAGTATCATGGAATCTCATTTATGGTATCGTGGAATTTTGGAATATCTATTTATTGGTTTTCAATAATTATATGGTACCGGTAACCATGAAAAGTGATTGAAATATTTTTGGAAAGCAGATGATATGCGCATAATAAAGGGATAAATATATAATAATATTAATTATCTCATGACTGATATAAGGACAAAGTGATATCATGGTTTGAGTATATTGAAATTTTGGGATTTTGGTATGTGGAAAGAGTTACCTTTTGACAACATTCATGTTTTCACTATGGTTCTATGGTAATTCATGTTGTAAGAGAATACAAGATTAAGGTATTCACATGTTTGGACTGCAAACAACAAGATATATCTTATGATATATGAGTGATAAATGATGGTATTCACATGATCGGTAGATGACATTTCTAGTAATTGTTTTTTTTATACTATGAGATTGGACAGAAGTATTTTGGATAAGTCTTAAGGTTGGAATGGATTAATTTAGACATCAGATAGTATTGTTTAAGGCTAGAAATTTTTTAGATATTATTGATGGGATGTTATAATAATGTAGTTTTAGAAAAAGGACAATCGTAGGACGGGCGACAACCCATCGCATCGGACAAGGTTGAGGGAATTGAACCCACAACCGATGTGTGATGGGCCTTTATCGCTTACTACTGGCCTATAGGAAGTCCCTAAGTAGTAGAAACTAGTTTTTTTAATCGGTATGATAGATGAAGTATAAGTCCATTTTTGGTATCATATACGATTAAACTCACCATAGATGGACTTATGTATATTTGATAACTTTTTATAACCTTTTGTTTGAGACATATGGAATGAACCATCATTATATCACATAATCTGCTAACACCTCACGAATGAAAAATTCAACTTCATGTCTTTTAGAGAAGAAGTGGAAATTGTTCAAGGCACGAAAAACGGTGAGATTATACTGAAATAAAGTAAGTATTTCTTCTAATTAAAATTCTTCAACTTTAGGGAAATGATCTTGAAAACCAAAAATGTTGTCCTAGTTCTCTTATATCTGATGAATTAGATGGTACCTTAGATCATCACAAATTTATGGCTTTGTGATTGTTGGCTTTTTCATAGCCATGTTCTCTACCACTCTCCATCAGAACTTGACGGTTATATTTCTCTTCCATATCCATATTTTCACCTATATACTCCTATGTGGGAACCCATGTGATGAGTTACTTTGGGCTTCCCTTTTGTTTCTAACTTTCCTTTTTAAAATGATGATTTAGTATTCCTTTTTACGATGTGGGTTTCTATGAATGAAACTTTCAAGTAGTAAACGATTTATAACCCCGATGAATTTTGAGGGAAAAATTCATTTTAAGGGGGGTAGAATGTAACACCCTGAGATTTTATGAGATATATTATTTTTAATTTCTTTGATGTCTTCTATTATACACTACACCAAGATTAGCTTGTACTATACGCAACACCGTATTATCTTGCAGAATACGCAACACTATTCTTTGCTTGTGTTACACACAATTTCAAGTTCATTTTGTGAAAATTATTC
This sequence comes from Viscum album, assembly GCA_963277665.1. Classification (NCBI taxonomy): domain Eukaryota; kingdom Viridiplantae; phylum Streptophyta; class Magnoliopsida; order Santalales; family Viscaceae; genus Viscum; species Viscum album. Next base: position 168,000,797 of record OY728119.1, on the reverse strand, counting down.
CACACAACATTAAGTATAGATTTTGTTTAATGTATAAATGAAATAAGTTTTGATTATATTATACGCAACACCAAATAGAGTTTTTACTACACGCAGCCCTGACTTGGCTTTCATTACACGCAATCACAACCTTCCTCGATAGCGTGTGTAGTGCGCAATACCGGGTTTCACTAAACAACTATATATTATTATAATATTATTATGGACTCGCTTTTATGAATAGTATTAACTAAATTTTGAATTTTATAACATTATTATTCATCTTACATATTTTCTAGAACATGGTATGAGAACTAAATAAAATTTTCGGGTAAAATAAGTATTTTTCAAAAAATGCAGTTTTGACGCCTTTTGATGGCGCACCCACTTTAAATATAGTTTTTGACATTTTTATAAGTTAAATTTGACAAAATAAAATTCTTCCTTGGAATCAGGATATAAAAATTTAATTTGGATAAAATTTTCATATTATTCTGATAACTTTCATATTTTAATGAATAGTAAAAACACGCTATATTTTAATTAAATTTTTTTTCATCGCAATAATTTATATGGATATATTATCTTTTTAATTGGTTTAAAAGTTTAATTAGAATATATTTTTACCATTTAATCCAATTTCGGTCATTGGAATTAATTTCACTTTGAATTTGGACATAAACAAGTGTCGATCTTTTGATAGTTATTGTTTCTTAAAAACACGCTATTTGTTTTGATAACGGGAGTTAATTTTAAAATTAATTAATTACACTTCAATGTTTTGAATTTTTAAAAAGCGACATCATTTTTTAATTTGGAATATCAAATATATCTTAGGCTGAATTTTTGGTATTTTTCTGAATAACTTCAATTTTTGATGAATAGTGAAATCACTTAGTGGCAGTTAAAAAACTGACGCTTTCATTTAAATGAAATTTTACCACTTCTATGAATTGAATTTCAAAAATACGACATACATGGTTGTTATAAAGAAATAAAATGTGGTTCAATAAGATGAAAATAATTTTTAGTGAATAGTAACTTTTGACTTTTATTTACTGCAGTTAAAGGTAAATAGGGTAATTCAAGGTTAAAAGAATATTATAATAACTCAAAATTACCTTAACACTTGTTCTAAACTTATTGGATGAGTAGTGGAAAACCATGGGCATCCTTGTGTCGATTTTGGGACCCCATTGAGCCACTTTGTAGTGATAATGACAATTTGGATTAATTAATTTAATGTAAAGACAAAATTGACATTAACAAAAAATTTAAGTAATTAATTTTTATAAGGGGTTATATAATTTATATTTTTGACCATAAATATTAATTGGATAGCTAAAAATATTTCCTACATGGTGTTGTTTTGTTTATAATTTTTAGACATCAAATAAATTAAATTATTTATGACACAATAATGATGCAGTTTTTACCTCATTAATAAATAATTTAAATAAATAAGATTATAATGATTAAAATATTATCCAAAACATGTCAAATTCTGATTGGATGATTTTATTTCGACCATTAGTCATCTTATCTTCATATTTAATGATTTTTGGACCTTTTGAAACTGAATATAAATTTACAATGAAATAATATTTTCACACTTTCCAAAGGTGCCCCTCTCCTCCCTTATAAAAGGGAACCTCCTCCCTCTTCTCTTCTCTCCCTTTTGAGCCTTGAAGCTTGGTCAAACCCTACCAATTACTCTTATAAACCTCTATAGTTATTTCATAGAGGTTCTGGTCTTCTGAAAAGACCAAATCTAGTGCCCTAAGAAGAAGTTTAAAGGATGTGCGTCGAGGAAGAGGTAATCTCTTCTACTGACTATTTCAAGTTTCTTTCTTCTTCTACTTCCTCTTCTTTAGTTGTTTCATTATAAAGTAATAACATCAGTATTAATTATATAATTATATGTTATTATAAATATGAAACAACACTATTTCACCTTCTATCCATCCTATGGAAAATGAAATCACCCCGCGTGCGTACGTACGGAATACCATCTCCACGCCGTAGTGTAATCAGTTTTTCCACCACAAACTTACTTGGATGGGTATAATGGTGTAAATAATAACTATATATGATTATAATAACATCATACTGATTCTAAGATATTATATCATCCACTCCAATTGCATTCAATAAATATGGGAATGATATCATTGCTTGTGCGTATGTATGGATTACCGTCTCCACGACGCGATGAGATTCATTTGTCCATGTTAACAATTAAAGAATGATTATAAAGTATATATAATAAGTAATCATGAAATATATTACATAATAATTCTACTATATTTATGTATATATATATATGTATGTCATCTACTTAATTCCATTCAATTCAATAATTAAACGAAAAACAGCGTTCATGCGTACGTACGACCTATCGTCTCCATGAACGATGTATTTATTTCCATTTATAGATCTATTATATATATGTATATTCTTAATATATATTATATATAAATAATGTTTTATATTCTGTAATTAAGTAATCATGATCTAAGTAATCAAATTAATAATTACAAGTCAAAACACGGATGATAAATGAAACGATTTTACACAAAATGCTGATTTAACATGGAATTGACAGATGAACGGATAATATAAAGTCGTAAATGAATCATATATGATTTATGTGTGTAATATTTTTCCACAATTAAAAGTTTTATTTCCAAGATATTTTATCGTGATTTATGTTCCATTATGATCCATGCCTTACGTACTGCCATGTTTTATTTCATTGCTCATGATTTTGATGTTTAGACATTATGTTCATGTTTTTATGTTCAAATGTATATGGTTTGTTTTATTTTCTCCATGATTACCCATACTGAGCATTTGAGCTCACCCTTTATATGTTTTCTTTTCCTCAGGATATAAAGAAAGGTTTTAGGTAAGAAAAAAAGGGAAGATCTTTATCGGAGATGTTGGAGATCTTTCACCATGATTAGAAGACTATGTTCCGAGTTTCCAAAGACACTAAACTATTATGATCCTTTGGTGTCTATTTTTGTTTTTCATTAAGTATTCTGCAAAAGTAATGTAATGTCTGTGTACATCAATCTTTGGGTCTCTAAAACTCTAGCAATGATTCAGGGAAGAAAAACTTGTGGATACCAACTATGAGAACCTATGTGCTTAGATATCCATAGGGCAAAGACCTTATGGATATTATAAAGGTGGGGAGAACATCATTCTTTTCAAAGGATGTATGATGGTACTAGTGATGTTGCAGGAGGAGGATCAAATATAGTTTCATACATCTACTTTGGTGGTACATACAAGTATTGAAAGATTTACCAGTACCTCTGATATCGATTTTTTTGGTGAGGGAAGAAGAGAGGAGTTGCATAGTTTGTATCTCGATGCCTTACTTTTTTGCAAATGAATAATGAGCACCAAGTTCTAGTGAGTTTAGATCAAATCCTTGAGGTTTCATAGTGGAAGTGGAATAATATATATATAGGCATTGTGATTATATTACTAAATATTTCTAGGGGATACAATCCCATTTGGATGATCATAGATTGACTCACCAAGTTGTCCCACTTCCTAGATATATAAGATCAGCGTTCAGTAAAGAGATTTAGATTCCTCTACGTTTAGGAGATAGTCCGACTCCATGGAGTTCCATTGATGATCATTTCTAACTCTGATTCTCACTTTACATACCTATTGTGGAAGGGATTATAGGAGGTGTTTGGGGCCCAGTTACGGCTGGGCACTGAGTTTCACCCCCAAACTAATGGAAAGATAAAGTGGACAATTTAGGATCTAAAGGACATTATATGATCTTTCATGTTAGACTTTGGCCGTAGTTGGGAAGATCACCAACCATTGGTGAAGTTTTTATACAACCCCATCTACCATTCAACCATCGGCCCGACACAATTCAAGTATTTGTATGAGTGACCCTGTATGTCTCTGCTTTTCTAGACTGACCTAGGAGAGTTGGAACTAATGGGCCCAAAGTTCGTGAAAACTACTACAGAGAAGGTTCATATCATATAGGAGCAGATAAAGGCAACAAAGATCCATTATAAGTCTTATGATTATAGGTTATAAAGGTCTTTGGAGTTCGAGGTGGGATACCATGTGTTATTATGGTTTCACCTCAATGTGGGTTATAGAGATTGGTCTGGGGATGAAAACTATCTCTGAGGTTCATTGATCATTTCCAGATAATATGTAGAGATGGTGAGGTGGAGTACCACTTAGCTCTACCTCTATAGTTAGATTGTGTACAAAATGTATTACACATGTCGTAGGTGAGGAGGTACATGCATGAACCATCACACGTTATCGACTAGGATAAGATGGACATCGAGGATGGAGTGTCCTTTGTTGAGTACCTAGTAGAGATCAAGGATTAGAAGAATAAGATCCTTAAGGGGTGATCGATTCCTTTAGTTCATGTTTGGTGGACGCACAATAATATTCAATATAGCACATGGGTGAAGGAGGATCAAATTTGTGCTTAGTACCCACATCTTTTTGAGTATCCCTTGTTTTGGATTTTCGAGGATGTAAAGCCCCAAGGTGGGTAGAATGTAATGTCTCAGATTTTCAATGTATTATTTTTGGATATTATATAGATTATTTTTAAGACCATCCATTGAGACAACATGTAACTCCAAGACTTGGTGTGCTATGAATAAATGTTTGAAATATATTAAATAACATGTGCATGAAGTTTTCCTAAAAAAGTGAAATAAATTTTAAACGGGTTACCAGATCCGAAAACCATGTGCACCATTGAGTCCATAACATGGGTTTTACCCTTGGTGCGAATTAACATTAGTCGACACGGTTTATTTGTATAAAAGTCATTTTGAGCACTAAAATGAATAAAATAATTAAATATTTTTTTCTATTCATGTTGGACCAGTGATTGATGAATATTTAAATAAATGGTTATGTTATAATTATAGGATTAGTCTCATAACTCTAGAGACCTTGGAGAGACCATTGGATAATTCTATTAGGAAAATGATGATGATATTGTTGATCGGTGATCGACACACCTCGAATTCAAAGGATCTCACCAAAAGACATGACACAACTTCCTTCTTCATTAAAGATAAATACAAATCAAGGTAGGTCATGTGTTTTGATTTTATTATTTACCATTCTTGATTTCTATATTGAAATTTAATCAATCAATGAACAAATTGATCCACAATTCAATCCTTTTACATGATTGGTTTATTTTGTGGAATTTTGTTGATATAATTTCTTTCTCATTTGATAATTTAGATTATAATTCTAATGAGTATGGATTGATATCAACACGAACATTGATTGAGGTTTGTTCCTATAATCTATTTTTTCCTTTCTCCCCTCATTCATCATTTGTCACGGGCATTCTACATTTGGTCCCTGACTTGAATTATCCCAATTGATCGATCATTGTGCACCTATTTCTTAGTTAAAAGATATTATATCGTAGATCTATGATTAGAACGGAACAACAGAGTTGTGATGATAGAGACATAGTGATTTAGATGATGGTGGATACCCAATTTCTCATTCTTTGGTGCTCTATGAAGAACAATTATTTGATCCATTTTACAGGTGAATCGGGTGGTCGAAATCTAATGGTAGGAAACGACAATGATCATATGAGGCAGATTCATGAATCTCGATAAGATTGAGGCTGTATTCAAAGGTGGCGACAATTTGGGAATGCATGGAAGGAAGAACAGATTTTCAAGAAAAACTCAAATAAAATGATGTGTAATCTGGGATTACAAGGTGTGCGGGCCCCCCAAGTGTAAGATAAGATTTCGGGAAGGAGAAAAGTATCACACGATGTGTGGTTAGGACTATATGGTGTGTGGTCCTTCTTGAGTGAACTCGGCGTGTAACTAAAAGGGTACACATACAGGGGGTGGAGTACACAGACTACCTACACGGTGTGTACTCCCCTACACTGACATAGGTTGATACACGAGTCATTTACATGGCCATAACATGTGGTTAAGGGACATGACATGTGGCCCCTACTGCATGATTTGTACTCTTTTATACATGGATTATAAGGATTTTACTTCATATCTTTGGAAATATTCATTAGGGTTTGTCCTCTTATTCCGTCCCTAAAGGTTGGTATAGAATCTTTTCCTACTCCTAGGACTATGATCCTTTTAGTAGGACTTCTTGGATAGAGTCATTAGAATACCTCTAATAGGCCCAAAGTGATATCCTCAATTAATCTTTAGGATTCAATTAGAGTTCTTGGTATCATCATGACAAAAACTATGCGGGCGTCCATCGTATACTTAGCGGGTTAATCCAGATTGAGTTGTCGGTATCACCCGATGGCCATGACAGTGATCCTCATCTATGTATTGTTTTGTCTTTCGACTATTAATGCATTATTTCTCGTGATTTGACCTGAAAAGAAGTACCTCTCAGAAAAAGTTCATTAGTTATATTAGGCTTAGGATTATGTTATCCTGAATGAGTGATTCATAGAATCTTCGAGCTGGAATCCAAGGAAAATATACTACTGTTGTGACTTACCTAGAGACAATGTGTCTTTGTTGATTATATCTGGACATTATTATTATATGTGATATAGAAATATACTTTTGTGGATATGAATTTACTTTCCTTTATTGAATGATTTATGGTTTTTGGGTGCCTTACTGAGTATTGTTACAATCACCCTTGCATGGGATTTTCCTAAACATGTCGTGTCTTGTATAGACGATCGACCTTTTTACAAAGTCCTAGGTGGACCAAGACCATATAGTTCTTAGTGAGTCTGGATAGTTCAAGGTATGTTCCTATGGTTTTATGACAGAAGTCATAGTACTTAATTTCAGGTTAGAATTTTGTTTTCAGATTATTTGTGGTGGGCTTATATTTGGACATGTTTACTTTCTTTTATTTCCTATCGTACTCTGGTTATGGGATTTAGATGTATGCATGCATGGTTGCTTATTTTTTATTATCAATTTTCATCATTTTATAGTCTTGGATATGTGTTTATATGTAAATTTACTTAGGATAAGGTCTCCCATATCAGTGATATTCCTACTCGGTGCTAGTTTCTAGCCACTGGCCTATTGGAGGTGGGCTTGGGGAGTCGCTGCACGACCCCCACTAGGATAGGTTGTGACATGATCAAATAAAATATGATGATCCATTACAAATTGATTAATGTTACAAAACCATGAATTTCTCATGATACAATTTGGAGTGTGTAGAAGGAAACATAAATGAAAGTTTACAAAGTTTCCAACATTGAAGTGTGATAGACATAGCTCATCAGACTAAGGAGCACTAGATGTAGAAGTTGTTAGAAATCTGGAAATGGGAATATTCTTAAGATTCAAAGAATTTGGTAAATACTAATAAGGTAGATCGATCATACAGGGTTATAAACTTGATGATACTAATTCATCACATAAGCTTTAAATACCAATCCAACATACAAGTGGAAGGAACTAGTTCATCAGACGAGTGTTTGATACTGATAAAACCTCAGATGTAAAAAATTTGATAGAACTCGGTTATTGAAACCAATAAAATAAAATAGTTGATGAAATCGAGTCATTTTACCTAATACTAGACAAGGGGTATTTTATATTTGTAATCATAATCATATGATCAGTCTGAGAAAATTCACCAAGAATGATATTATAATGTGAATGTGATTAAAAATGTAAGACATTCTAAAGTTTCTACCATAATGGTTATAGGAAACTGAAGTCTAAAGATGTTTCAAAAATGTTTTCAACCATATTCATTTGGATCAAATAATCAGAGTGAGAATTAAAATTGTTTTAATACTTTCAATTGGGTCAAAAGGACATGATACAGAGTTCTAAGCTATGAAGTTATGATATACTAATCCATTAAGAGAGATTTTCATGAGCAAGTCTATTAGTCACATTTTATGTAAGATAGATGATGAGACCTATTTTGTGTTATAAAGAATAATCATATTAACTAAAAAAATAAATATCATACCAAAATGATAAAAATGGAGAATAGTTTGTAAATTCGAAGAAGGATGAAGTTATGAGAAGATTCAAGAATATCAGATAAGGATTCAGAAATATTGAGAAGATTTGAAATGGTCAAAATGAAGATTAAAATATCTAAGAAATTAATATTTATGAATTTTTTTAAGAGGTAATAAGAAGTGTTTTTCCCACTTTTTGTTGTCTATGATGACTATAAATTTAGAGAATAATACATTTGTACTATGGAAATGTTCACATGTGCGGAAAGATGAAGCTATGATAATTTTGTGATAGGCTAGGATACCAACCAAAATTTTTATTTATATTGAATTTGAGAAGACCAGATGGAGAATAATCAGATAAAAGAAATTTCATCATAGATCCATCAGAGTGAGACCCAGTGGAGAGTGATCCATTAGAGTGATTTCTATCAGATGGAGATCCAAAAATGCGAGTTACATCATATGGAGATCCATCATAGGGATATCTATTGGATAGAGTTCTATCAGATAGAGTTCTATTGGTTGGAAATTTTTTGAGTTTTTGATTTATTTTCTATTCAGTTGAAGCCGAAATAGAAGAAGTAGAACCAAAGAGAAAAAATCACATAGATACCATTAGACAGAGGTTACCAGATTGATGTAGATTATATTGATTTTTTATAAGTATGTTTTCTAGACCTAAATCCTGGAAATATTATTATTTATCATATTCATATTTTTTAAATATTTGGAGGAATTTTCAAAACTAACACGTTCTTAAGAGAATTTTTGAAGTGTTTGAATATTATACATAGGTAAATTTAGTCCATCATACTTGTGGATAAAGTAAATAACTTTTGGAAGTAGATCAGAATTGAAGAAAGAAGATTATAACTTGGTTGTATAAAAAGTTACTAAAGAGTCTTGTTTTACGGGGTGTATAACCAACTATGGGGAAATATTATATGAAAAGGATAGTTGGGGGTATAACCAACTATATAATAAAAGCAATCTATTGGGTTCTTGAACTGTTTTCTACCTGTGACTTTGTATTTAATAAAGAAGTTAGTAAAGTAATATATGTTGGGGAACCAAACTACATGGAAAGGAGTAAGTATTAGTATCAAACCTTATAAATATCATTTGTTATTCCTTCTTTATATATTTTTTTCATATAGAAGGTGATGTTGAGATTTATATTTGATTGTATCGTAAATATAATTTTTTTAGATTTTAATAAAGTTTTCTCAGGTAGATGTTAAGAAACTTTATTATAAATATAAAAGCAACCGCTAATTCACCCCACTAGGAACTTTAATTGGTATCCGAGTTGGCTCCCTCTAAGAGATATATCTATGAGAATGGATAATTTCAATTAAGTTAAAAATATGTCCATAACTATTTTTATTGAAAAAACTATCACAATTGGAGGAATAGAATGCTACCATATCTTCTATTTCTTAGCCTTAAAGTTAGAGATGAAGTAACAGTGGGATTTCCTCTCATCAATGAAGTTGTTATGACAACTTTTGATAAGAGAAGTTTATAAGATGATGGAAAATCTTAGAATTATATGTTGATTGATCTTACTAAAAATATTTATACAAAGATAATGAGATTTACAAAAACTAATAAAATGTGGGAAAATTTTAAAAGTAGATATAAAGTAAATGATAATGTTAAGGTAACCAACATAAAAATATAGAGTAGTAGATTTGAAGGTGTAAAAATGGTTAATAAAGAAAGTATTGATGATTAATTTCAAAGAGTTAATGAGACTATGAGAAAAATAAATGGTTTTTGGGAGAAGATAGAATATTATAATATTTTTAGGAAACTGATGAGAAACCTTCTAGACAGATTTGATTCCAAAGTTTTAGATTTATAAGATCATGCAGATTTATCATTTGATAAACTTCATAATATCCTTGTGGAATATGAGATGAGAAATGATTATATTTTCAAGAAAATGGTTGAAAAATAAATAACCTTCAATGATTTTTTAAAATAGAAGAACAAAGATAAAGATGTTTTAAATGAATTGAGTAATTCATAATAAGAGGAAAAAGAAAAATATTCCAACACCATTGTTTATCCACTTTCCAAAATACACAACCAGGGCATTTTGAAGGAAAAGGTAAAATTATCTCAAATGTTGGGATTGTGAAGGGAAATAAAAATTTTCACTATATTTCACATGGAATAAAATCAATGTGTATGATTCTAAAGAATATGATTAAAAGTCTTTGAAACAAAAGTGGAAGAAACATAAGAAAAAAAATTCCATATGATAAGAAGAAGAAAATTTATCTGAGAAAAAAAATGATCGATTCCTAATATTGTGATAAATCTCTTCAAAAAGTGTACTTCATTTCTTATTTTAGGAATGGATATGTTTCATAAAGTATTGATAATAATTGTGAAGAAATATTATAACTTGAGTGTATTTTTAAATCAAATTTGTAAAAATAACTTGATAAAAACACTTAATTCAAGAAATAAAGAAGGAAGTTGAAGAAATATGTTAAAGATATAAATATTGAGAATTGTGATTAGATCATGAAAGAGGAAATAAAACATAATTTTATTAGATCTTAAAAATTAATATCGGTGAAATTGAATGAAAAATAAAATGTTATGAAGAAAAATCAATTGGTGATGAGAATCTCAACATGATAGAATCCATACTTGCTGAAGAAAATATACAGGACAAGTTGAAGATAGTTGAATCTAAAAAAACGATAATTTTCATGTAAGATAGTTTGGATGAGAAATAATAGGAGTTTTTAAAAACATAATCAATTATTATTATAACATAGAGTGAGATAAGGAAGATAATAGAATTATTTACTAAAGTAGTTGATGTTAATGGTGAAACATCAAAAGATAGTGAAAAGAAAATTTTACAAAAAAAGGTTGTTTATTTTCCTAAACAATCATAATGTACATCTATTTCAAATAATAGTGTAGGTTTAAAAATGAATATCTAAGAGAAATCATCATGTAATAATTAATAGTTTAATTCTTTGAGGAATTATCTCCCTAAGAAATATAGCTCATGATTTGTGAAGTAACAACAAAAATAAAGTTATAAGAAATTTTACTATCAGTATGAAAGATCAAGAATCAAATTTCACTAGTGGTTTTGTGGAATTTTTGGACATATAACTTATTCATTTTGGTACAACATGTATCTACCAGAAAAATGTTTGAATGAAGGGGGTGTTATAATGAAAAAAGGATCAAATTTTCCTAAAAAAATTATTTAACCAAAAAAGAAAATTCATAAGGTGAATAATGTTGAATCCACATCAAAGAAAAATGAAACAATAAATAAATTTTACTACTTTAATAAATTTTTTAAAGCTAAAAATTATAAGCATGAAATGACATAATTAATAGTTATTTGGCCAGATAAAGTTTCCATGGATAGAAACATGGAAGAAGAACAAAAATCAGCTGATGAAAAGGGGAAAAAAGGTTTTTGAAGATGAGGATAAAGTTTACAAAAATTTATCAACATATGGTGGTTTTAAGATTCAAAAAATGTTTAATATATGTGATCAAGAAAGACATGCCACTAAAAGTTATATGAATATTTCCCTAGCCCAAGAAGAAAACATGAAGAAGATGTTGCAAAATCATTGTAACAAAAATTATACTAAACTTAAATAGAAGTTGATAGATTAATATGAAGATACTTAAAATAAGAATAATTTTTTTTAAATATGTGAATGTTGAACAAAAGAAAGAAAATAAATCCAGTGAAAAATCAAAAAAAGAAGAAGAAAAATTCAAGACAGAGAGAATATTCTTAGTCTAAATGTTACTTATAAGAAATTACATAGGTTCTACCTTAGTCCCATAAAATTTTTATATTTATACTAACTTTCGTGTAATTGAAGGATTTTATGGTTTAAATATGAGTATTGCATCTCTTAATTCTTCTGTAAAAGGGAGTAATGAATTTATGAAAGAAGAGATTTTGGGAATGTTGTATTTATACACTTGAACTTTTCAAATATGTTTTCTGATATAGGTTTAGGATGTTTTTATCTTAAAAAATTTCATTAGATTTCCCCAGATATGAGAATGTTGAAAGAAGAATGAAAAATTATTACCTGAAATTTTTGTTACAGAAAAAATTGATAACTTTGATTATTAACTCTTGTTTTCTATATAAGATTCTCCCAAACAGACTTTAAGATGTTTAGTTAAAGGCATTTTATTAAGAAACACATGTGATACTATTATTCTCTAGAAGAAAAGTTTCCATATTAATGAGCGGCCCTTTTGAATTTTATTGTCACTAAGGGGGATAAGTAAAATAGGGGAGAAATAAAAAATAAAATGAAAAAATATTTTGGAATAAATATCAGTATACATATTGGTTATGAATATGTTTTATGTTTTTGAGGATTATTGAAAATAAACACAAAGGGGGATATTGTAAGACCCTAGTTGTGTTTTGTGTTGTAATTTTTGTTAATAGATAAATATCTTTAAAGTTATAAGTTTTAAATGAGGAGAAATAGTTAAATGGTTTTTGGATAGATCTTTCTATATTCATAACTTCAGAATAGAAAGTTGTTTTCTAAAAATAGAAGATCAGACACATGTTTTGATCAAATAATATCTGACAATGCTTTAATGATAGATTAATGTTACAAAATAATGAAAGTATAAAATATGGAGTTTATATAAGGAAACTAAAATTAAAGTTTCTATAGTTTCCAACATTGAATAATTCCAAACAAATCTCATCAGACCAAGGAGCACCAAATGAAGAATTTGTCAGAAATATAAAAATGAGAATATGTATAAGATTCAAATAATTTTTTAAGTACTTATATGAAAATCCATCATATGAGATGATAAATTAGACGAGACTGATTCATCTCATAGTCTTATAATATTAATCCACCAGACAAGAATAATGAACTAATTCATCAGATGGGTGTCTGACACTGATAAAACATCAGATGCAGAATTGTAGATAGACTAGAGTTGTTTGCACCGATCTAACAGAAGAGTTGATGTTACATAATCATTTTACCTTAGAAAATAAATATGGGGTAGTTTATCCTTCTAATATTAATATACTATCATTCTAAGAAAATTTATAAAGAATGCTATCATAATGAGAAAGTGATTAAAAATTTGGTACATGATGAAGTTGTTACCAGAATGGTTTTAGATGACTAGAGTATGAAGAAGTTACAACAATGTAGTCTATAATTTTCATTAGTTTGAAAGCATTAGAGTGATAAAAAATTCTTTTATTACTTTCAATTGGGTCAAAATAAAAGGATTAAGCGCTCAAAAGTGAATTTATGATATACTGATCAATCATATGTTATTTTAAAAATCAAGTGCATTAAGCACATTTTATATAAGAAAGTTCATCAGACTGAATCTAAGGTATAAAGATTAATCAGAGTCACAAAAAAAAGACTAAAATGATGGGACTGAGGATCAATTTTTAAATTAAAAGATGGATGATGTTTTAAGAAGAATCAAGAAGGATCTATAAATATTAAGAAGTGTTAAAATGGTCAAAATAAATATTTAAATATATGAGAAATTTGAATTTATGAAATTTATTGAGTGAGAAGAATAAATGTTTTCTACCTTTTCTATTATAGAATGATTATAAATATAAAGAACAATAAATTCATACTTTGGGACTATTCACATCTTCTGAAGGTTGAAGCTGTGGAAATTTTGTGACAGGGTACGATTCCAACCAAATTTTTCTTTTAGGTTGAAGTTGAGAAGACCAAAAAAATAATCATAAAAAAGAGTAACTTTCATCATAGTTATATCAGACCGAGATCTACCAGAGCGAGATCCACCAGTGTGAGATCCATCAAAGTGAGTTCCATCAGATAAAGATCCATCAGAACAAGTTCCATTAGACAGAGATCCATCAGAGAAAGATCCATAAAATAGAGTTATACCTATTAGAGAATTTGTGAGTTCCCAATTGAGTTTATACTCAGTTGAATTTGGAACAACAAAAGTATAACCAGAAAGAGAAAATCAAATAGTGACTATAAAATAGAGGTTACTAGACTAAGGTAGATCAGACTAACTTTTTCTAAGTTAGTTTTTCAGATAGAAACTCTAGAAATATTATTATTGAGATTATTCATATTTATTAGATATCTGGAATATTTTTTAGGACTAACAAGTTCTTAAGATAATTTTTAAGTTCTTGAAGATTATTAATAGGTAAAGTTTATCAAGCTTACTTTTGGAGGAAATGAAGTACTTTATAAAGTGGATCATAAAAGAAGAAAGAATCTTGTAGCTGGGGGTATAACAATTTTATATTGAGGCTTGTTTTATAGGGTGTATAACCTATTATATTGAAAGAGGATATGAAAAGGATAGTTGGGGGGTATAAAAAAATATATCATAAAAGTTTTCTTCTGGGTTGTAGAACTATTTTCTACTTGTGATTTAATATATTAGAAAGAAGTTTGTAAAGGAATCCATGTTAGGGTAACTAACCAACATGGTAAAGAGTTGGTCCTTTTACCAATCCTTCTAAATATCATATGCTTATCCTTATTTATATTTATTGAATATGAAAGGAAAGGTTGGGATTGATAGTTGAGTGGATCATAACTTTAACAAGTTTTCATAGGTTAATAATGTTTTCTAAATAATAAGTTAATAATATTTCTTAATAAAAGAAAATTAATCACTTATTCACCCCCTCTTAGTGGTCACGATCCTATTATGGAACTTCATCATATAGGCCTAGTATATTTAGAAACTTGGAATCATAAACAATAGGTTCATAAGTGAACTAAATCATCTCTCACTATGTTCTTCATAATCAACACCCTTATTAGACATATTATACACAATACCTTTCTTTATAACATAGGGAAAAGAAACATAAGAAAGGGTGATATTTCATGCCTATTAAGGGTAAACAAGGAAGATATCAATGATAAAGTAAGCATAAAAAGAGAATAAGGGTATGATAACACGAGATTAACATTTGAAAACCATACCCTGCATATCAAAGATCATAATCCCAACTCATAGAATACATCTTGTCTATTCACAAGACATAAATCATAATGGAACCAAAGAATATGAGCCATGAGAGAATAAAATTGAAATAAGAGATAGATTTTTGGCATATACATAAGAATTCAAAATCTTATGTCAAGTACACCCACTAGGAAATTCATAAAACGTTAGGATTGGGATAACCACACATATACATGCTCCGGGCTTGAGACAACCTCCCACGTAACCTCTTTTTTTTTTTCAGGATTGGCATACCCTCTCATGTACTATCTTTCTTCGGGCTTGAGATAAACTCCCATATACCTATTGAGATAATAAAACATTAATCTCTACCCAATTCATTAGAAAGTTATATAATTTATATCCCATCCATCACATAATGAAAATCATACATATGTGTTCCAAAAAATCATTCATCATATGATAACACTTGAAAAGGTAATGGGTTCTATAAACATTTCATCATACAATAAACTAAGAAAAATAAATGGGTTTCATAATTATTTCATCAATTCATCATAGAATAACCTTCCAAAAAAGGAACAAGTTTTATAAACATATTGCAATCATAATCATTAAACATATAGAGAAATAATAGGGATGATATTAATGGGTCATATCCTAATTAACTACTACAAAACAAGCATTTAACAAAGCTGACCTTTATCATCACTAAAAAAAGCATTGATAAACAATAGCTTTTATCAGTGCTTCTTTTAGCACTAATAAAAGGTACCCTTTATCAGTTTTTTAGTGCTAAAAAAGGGAAAACATTATCACCACTTTTCTTTAGAGATGATAAAAGTTACCCTTTATAAGCGCTTTATTTTTAGCACTGATAAAAGGGTACCCTTTATCAACACATTATTTTTAGTATTGATAAAGGTCCCAAATAAAATGAAATAATTAAATAAACCAAAAATAAAAACGTGTTTATTATAAAAATATTAAAAATTTTATTAATTAAATAATTGTTGATAAAATTGAATAAATTGATTATGCTATATATAAATTATAAATACTAATACGAATTATATATTAAATATATATATGTAAAAAAAATTTAAAAAATAAAAAATAAAAAAAATTAAATTAGAAAAAATATTAAACATTTTATTAATTAAATAATTGTTGATAATATTAATAAATAGTATATATTAAATATATTTATATACATGAATGTATATAAATATGATTTATATAATACAAAATATTTATGCTTTACATTAAATAGTCATATATTTAGTGATGAATGGTTTATAATTAAAAATTAATAGGAATTAAAAATACAGACTAATAGAGTATTGGACATAATTGATGGTCGTTTTATTTTTCAATTTAACATATATCAAATTCGTGTTATATTTATTTTATATACATACATACATACATATATATAATTATTTATTTTTTATATACAACACACAAACACAAATATTTACGCAATTAATGAAATCTTATATAGAAACACATACACCTAACATTTATGTAACTTATTAGAATTTTAGTATTCATTATAGAATTTCATTATAACATGATACATTTAATATATCATGTCTTTAATTAGAAAATTATTTTTTTTAATTTTAATATAGTTAGTTATTAATTCATTTTTAATATTTTAATATTTTAATTATTTTTTAGGAATTTAATCAATTTCTATTATTTATTTATATATATTTATTTACTATGTTTTAATATTTTCAATATGTATTCATCTTTATTTTAATATATATCCATATTTTTTTAATAATTGATATTTAATTAATAAAAATTATCTATTTTTTCAATATTATTAAAGTGTACTCATTTTTAATTATTCAATTTCACTCATTTTTAACATGCACGCAGTTAAGATTAAATATTCATTAATAATGTTAAAAAAATATTTTTAAATAAATAATTATAAATAAATATTTATAAATAAATATTTATAAATAAATATTTATAAATAAATATATTTATAAAAGAATATTTACTATATTTATGCATTGGTATATTTATAATTATAAATAAATAATAATTATTTTTTTCTAAAAGTAATTATATAGTTATAAATTAATAATTATATATATTTAGATAATTATAAAATTACAATAAATTTATTTAAATAATGAATATATTTACTATATTTATATTTATATATATTTATTAAATATTATATATATACATAACTATATAAATATATATAATAATATAAATATATAAATATGTAAATACTATTTTTTAAATAAGTATTTATATAATTATAAATAAATATTAAAATAATTATAAATTATTATAAATATATTTACTATCTTTATATTTATATATATTTATTAAATATATATAATTATATAAATATATTTACAAATTTTTTATTTATAAGTTTAATTATAAATCCTTACTTAGCATTTAAGTAATAAGCACTGATAAAAGCCATCTTTATCAGCACTAAAAAAGCACTATTAAAATCCATCTTTGTTAGAGCTAAAAATGCACTGATAAATGTTTCTCGATCTACTTTAAGAACCCTAACCAATCATGACCCGATCATGATACCCACAACTTTCCATGGAAGCCAACTAATCTCGGTGATTCTCCTCATCGAATCCAAGCTCCAATCAAGACTCGAATTAAGGCTTGAATAATTCCAAGGCTTAGATCGAAGGCTCAAACAATTCAAGGGTCGAATAAATCCAAGGCTTGAATGAATTCTATGTTTGGTGATATATTAACTTTCTATCGAATGATTCAAAGATTCAATCCAAGATATGTTTTTTTCACCTCCTTCTCACTCATTCATTGATTGTTTGGTGATATCTATTTACATTTTTTTATCATCATTATCTCTTTTATTTATTAAAAAAATATTTATTCTCACACTATAGTTTGATAAATTCTTCCCCTTACAAATTTATCTCAAATAAAATAGATATTAGTGAAAATATATGGAATTACTTAGTGACCACTAGACATGTACAATGGGGTTTTCTTCATTCAATCATTCTGATGGATGTAGAAGCCAAGGGTTATTCTACTCAACTAAGGGATACCTCCTACCATTGGACTTAGGAAATACTAGACCAAATACACATGTGATAGCAATGCACTAGTTACTTACATGGGATTAATAGTCAGAGGTGGTTAGGTGAATGATATCAATCACTTATATAGAGTGATAATTAAGTTATCACAACACATTAAGAAAAAGATTAAATATATATAGTGGAAATCCCCTAAGGATTGATCATTGTTTTTGATAATCCTGTATTCATAATATTTTATTTTCATTGTTTCTATTATTTTGTTTCCATCAATTTTTATAATCCCCAATATTTTTCATTTTTTCAAAATATATATAAAATACCATAAATATAATAATGTGGTATGAATAACGAGTGATCCAAAATAAAATCATTAATGGAATGACCGTGTCCATCAACTATGTTATATTAATGGGGAATATAAATATTAATTTTTACTAACACATAACAGGTGTGTCATATACTCAACCCCATAATCTAATATACATTTTTACCACATAATGAAACTCATTCTTAATACTTCTTAAATTTTTTACTCCCTTTAGAACATTATATACGACTAAAACAAAATAAATATGATCTGAGTATATTTATCAATGGGTGAAATTAAATAATTATCATAATTCATTGATTTATACTTTAATGGTCTATATATATCATAGTGAATAAACTCCAGGGGGTTTTCACTTTAATTTTTAATTTATTTTTTTAATTATTAATAATATCCCTATTTTAATTAGTAAAAAATATCTATCAATTTTATATTTTCATCATTAAAATAAATCATCTCACCCTATATAAGTACGTATTTAAATGTATCATTATATAATATAATCATTTTTTCACTACCAAAAATGGATTTTCTCTTCCAAACATAATTACCATACATTTTTACAGACCCCAAATTAGAATATGGTTTGGCTAGTTTTCTATACCTTTGTAAAAGTATATCCATCATTGATGTGATAACCCACTCATTAAAACATCTTAAAAGGCACTTCATTTCTTCCATCACACATCTAATAAACACTATGTATGTTTTACATTAATTCATATAAAAATATATCATTC
Source organism: Viscum album (assembly GCA_963277665.1). Classification (NCBI taxonomy): domain Eukaryota; kingdom Viridiplantae; phylum Streptophyta; class Magnoliopsida; order Santalales; family Viscaceae; genus Viscum; species Viscum album. Next base: position 167,981,699 of record OY728119.1, on the reverse strand, counting down.
TTTAACACTGCCTTTTATTTCCAACATCTTTTAAATACAAACAATTTATCTTAAGAGATCCACAATTTCTTAGATAATAAGTACCCTTTTAAATTTTCATAAATCTTTTATTACATCAATTTACATTTCATGTGAGATGAACAAATAATATCTTATAGTGACTTAGATTTTTCCCTATCAAACTTTGGAATATTCCTAAGTATATTTCCATAGCTAGGTGCTTAGAAAACTTTCAATTCTGATACCTGGTCTTCCCAAAATTATTTTTTAAAAAATATTAAGTATTTTTATACTATGCACATGGAGGAAATTAGTTATCATTCAAATGGTCTCTTGGATCAGAAATATGAGGCCATATTTGAGTTCAGAGTATTGCATTTACCCTAAGAGAAGTATAACTTTTGTGGGCAGATTCCCTATGTAGAAAAATCCACAGATGGTGAAATTGTAAATAAAATAATTAAATCAAATTATTTTATCACAGAATATACCTCGAATAACTTCTGTATGGGGACTTGGATTAGAAATCCTAGACCACCATTAGGATCGTAATGGTGTGTTTACAATTAGCGCAACCTAAAGTGAGAGGGTTTAGGAGGTTCGTATCACCCAATAATTGATGGATTTTTTGTGAGTTTTCTATAAATAAGTGGTTGAGCACATGATAAAGGGATTGGTTCATTTTCTCCCATGGACAGTGGAGCTCCTCTATCATTTTGATCGTTGAATTGACATCAGATTTTTGGCGGACTGTGTTGAAACTTCAGATCTAATTATATTATAGCGTAAAGAACACAATGATGGATCTAGAATCTTGGTTAGATCCTTATTTTGGATTAATCTTTTCCCTAATTGAATTTTTGGTTGTCATTTTGATTTCTGGTCGCTTCTTGTATTTTGATTACCCTTACCGATGGCCAAACAAACAACGGACATCGTCCTATTGATTTATCAAATGTTAGTTCTTTGTGTTCTTTGTTGTTAAAATTTTTATATGACAAAGTGATATCCAAACATTGAGAAGATCATGGATCTGTAAAGGTCTTGATCCATGGATTCTGGATCCATGATAGTTTTGAGTTTCATGCATTGAAGGAGGCGTGATAGCGAATGGAAGATCCTCTAACTTTTTTACACCTAGAAAAAGTGATAGATATTCGAGTGGAGGATAAGTATGTGAATATAGGGTCCCAAGGATCCTAAATATGGTCTCAAAATGATATTTTGATCATTGGGGGTGCCACTGGTGGTCCGCCGAAGGTCCGTGGCAGCCGCCAATGGTGGAAACAGGATTCACAGTAACGACAAAAATAGGTGGATGGCGATGACAAAACGCTGCTCGAAGGTGGTGGCATAGGCACAACTGGTGTGGGCCATAGTAGTAGGGAGATGGCACACACTATGTTTGGAGGCCAACTAGTGGCTGGGAGTTGGTGATGGAGGCCGGACTGCATGGATTGGCCACCGGTCTGTATAGCTAGATTGGGCTAGGTCAAACAAGTAGTCTCCAAGCATCCATATCTTTCAAACTGAACATCTGATTGACGTTCTGTCTATGACCATGTGACCCTCTACTCAAGGCAGACCTTTTGAGGTCAATTTTAGAATCTAAAGTTTGGGGTTGTGATGCCGGACCCACTTTGAACCATTCGGGTTTATTGCAGTGAAAATCACCCTTTTCACCGCTTTCCTATTTTAGGTAATTAAATAGTATATCCCATATGTTTTTCCACATAAAATGTGATGTTGGCCTCTATTATGGATTATGGGACATGAGGTTGTGTGAATCGAGCAAGATGCTTTTGAAGCAGTACTAGGTCGATGTTGGAGATCGGTAGTTCGTGGAGAGATACGTTGGGTCAGGTACTCCCATGTGGCACTAGGGCACAAGTTTCCCTTACCTCTGTACTTAGGTAGATATGGGACTCCCCATGTCGTGGTCATGGGTTCCTTTCTTTTGGGTGGTTTCCTCTAAGGTTTTTACTCCCCTGATAGACTATTATATGGATTCCCCGTGACATTCATACAATTGGACTGCTCCCCTACCGTGATAGTGCATGGGCTCTCCAATCTTATTGTATGGTAGATTGGGAAATACACTTCCAAATTAGGGTGTGGGTCCTCTAGTGTCAATGTGGTGATCCCCTACCATGGGTGCTAGCTCACGTTTCTTATAGTGGCGCTCCCCTACCATGGGTGCGGGCTCATGTTCCTCAGTGTGGTGCTCCACTGCCATGGGTGCGACCTCACACTTCAGAGAGCGGTACTCCCCTACCATGGGTGTGGGCTCACGTTCCTCAATTTGGTGCTCCCATACCATGGGTGCAGACTCACATCTCTCACAATTGTGCCCCTTACCATGGGTGAGAGCTCACATTTCATAGAATGGTGCTCCCCTACTGTGGGTGTGGGATTACATTCCTCATTGTGGTGCTCCCCTAAAGTGGGTGCGGGCTCACGTCTCTGATAGTGGTACTCGCCTACTGTGGGTGCGAGATCACATTTACAGAGTAGTGATCCCCCGCTCTTGATTTGAAATGGGGATCTCTTTTACAACTCGACCCAATAGATCTTGATCCATGAATCCCCAAGCCTACCTCCATAGGCCAGGGGATGACATCCAACACTAAGTAGGCTATCACACAAAAGGAGGCCTTAATCTAAAGAACCTGTACGCGTGCACACACACACTCACATATACCTACAATCAATATTTTAGAGATATATAAAAACTCAAAACTAAAATTCATGCATAAATCTAGCCCAACCAGAGTACATAAAATATACAAAAACAGAAAATAAAGAGCCACTAAAAGAAAAACTGTAAAGGTGTCCAGCCTGCTCTGAAGGAGGGGATTACTGTCAAACACCCATACAAGGGTGAGTATAATAATACTCAGTAGGAACCCCAAAAACCTCAAAAGAAAAGGGAGAAATAGAAAGGAAACATTTTTCTTGACCCATCTAGAGGGAATCCAAATGAGAGTGAAGCCCCATCTTGAGACTATCCTCAGATAAAAACTAGTAGTTAGCTTGACGTCCCTGTAATGTCAATGAAATGACACATACCAGAGGGACTCTTAGTACACACCCAGATATACTCATCTCCAAGTCTCATGGTCCCAACCATAGACTATCCATGGTAAACAACCTGAGGTTCCAAAGCAACACTCACAACGGTATCATGAGGTACCAAACTCATAGAAAACAAAAAGATCCAATACATCCTCGATGGATCGTAAAACTAAAGGGGAAATCATTGAAAACTCAAAGCCGACGAGGCAACCCCACCATCCTAGATGGAACAGAACCAAGAGATGCCACCAACACTAACCTGCACCCTATTTAAGGTTGAATGATCTATAGAGAGTCTTGTACATCACCATTTCCCCACATTCACAGGATTAAGAGATCCTAAACCAACCCACAGAACCTCTGCCACTCATGTTTGTAGGGGCCCACACCTCAGTATGTTGAGGGAGCATTAACTCCTAACCATGAATCATGCGTAACAAGTGGAGGGATTCTCTCCCCACTATAACTCGAGAATAGGGGGGGAACTATTCTGTAAAAGTGATCCCATACCCATGGTAGGGGAGAACCACTGGGAGAGACGTGAGCCCACACCCATTGTAGGTTAACACCACACTGAGGAACATGATCCCGGACCCACGGTAAGGGAGCACCACTCTACGAAATGTGAGTCCACACCCATGGTAGGAGAGAACCACTGCGAGAGATGTGAGCCCACACCGATGGTAGGGGAGCACCAAACTAAGAAATGTGAGATCATACCAATAGTAGGGGAGAACCACTCTGTGAAACATGAGTTCACACCCATGACAGAGGAGCACCACACTGAGGAATGTGAGCCTGCACCCATGGTAGGGGTGAACCATTATAAGAAACATGAGCTCACATCCATGGTAGGGGAGCACCAAACTAAGGCTAGAGGACCCATACCCTAATATGGAATGGGAGTACCCACTCTACCATACAATGAGATTGGAGAGCTTGCACACTGTCACGATACGGGAGAAGTCCAACTGTAAGAATGCCATGGGAACCTGCACCATAGTCCATTAGGGGAGTAATAAACTCGGAGGAAACCATCTAATAGTAAAAAACCCGTGCCTACAACGTGGGTAGTCCTATCTTTACCTAAGCATAGAGGAAAGGGAAATCCATGCCCAAGTTCAAAATAAGAGCACTAAACACAAAATCTCTCTTCATGAACCACCTATCTTCAACATCATCCTAGCACCACTCGACAAGCGTCTTGATCGATTCACACCACCTCATGTCCTATAATCCATAGTAGAGTCCACCATTATGTTCTACAATAAAAAACCTATAGGATATGAAATTTAATTACCCACAATGGATAATCGGTGAAAAAGGTGATTTCCAGTACAACAAGTCCTAACTATTCAAAGTGGGGCCCACATCATAAACCTAGACTTTACATTCTCAAATTAAACTCAAGATGTCAAACTAAAATAGAGGTTCACATAACTGCAAATGACACATCAATCATACATTCCGTTTGCAAGATATGGGTGTTTGAAGACTGTTCTGCTTGACCTGGCCCATTATTGCTGGACCGACCCACTATGGATGGTCCACTCCCCATGGGATAGTCCGTTCCACTTGGGCCAGCCCGCTTTGGCTGACCGGGTCCACTCTGCCAGCCTAGGCCTAGACACACTTCTTGGCCCATACCGTCAGCTCCCAACTGCTTATCAGCCTTTGCACCCAGTGCTCCCCATGCACGTCGGCTCCCGACCACTCTGCCCCGCACCGACCGTGACCCCTAGCATGGCTACACTACCCCACTGAGTGGTGAAACTCTACTGCCAGCCTCTCGTGGTCACCACGAACCTTCTATGGACCACTAGTGGCACCTCAGTGCTTAGAAAATCATTCCAAGACCAGATCAGGGATCCCTGGGATGCGATCTTCACAAAATCATCCTCCTCTTGAAGATCCATCACTATTTCAATGCAAAGAAATGTTGGAAAATTATCCCCTCATTGTCTCACCTCTTGCAGTGCCCAAAACTGTCATAGATCTGGAATCCTCGGATCACGAACTTCACAGATCCATGCCCCACTTGACCTTTGGATGTCATTTCATCGTATAAAAAAGTTAATGATGAAGAAAGGTGAAGAAAAAACAAATAACATGTAGAAAAATAATTTTATAAATAAATCAGATGATGGATGTTGTTAGTTTGGCCATCGATAAGGATAATCAAAACAACATAAGAGATCAAAAATCAAAACAACAACCAATACTTCAATCAGGGAAAAGCAAATTCCGAATGAAGTATCCTACCTGGATTCTGGATCCACCATCACGTTAATTGCTCTCTAATCTACTTTTATCTAAAGTTTTGTTTCAATAATCTAATAATATGATGTTGATTTATTGATCAAAATAAGATATGATCTCCACATTCCATGGGAGTAAATGAGCCAAACCCTTTCTCATGTGCTCAACAAATTATTTATAAAATACTCAAAAAGCATCCTCCAATGGCTGCATGATCCGAACCTCCCGTTCCCTCTCACTTTAGGTCATGCCTAAGGTAAACACCCCATTTTGAACCCAACAAAATTCTATGATTTCCAATATAAGTCCACATTTAGAAGTTATTCGATGTAGAGTCTGAGATAAAATAATTTTAGTTTATTATTTTATTTACAGTTTCTCCCTCCATGGATTTTTATACTGGGGTCATGTGCCCAAAAAATAAATACCCTGCCTAGGGTAAATGCCATGCTATAGACCCAACTGTGGCCTCAGATTTTGATCTGAGATAAAGCTTGAAATATAACCTATTTATTCCATGTGCATAGTATAAAAATAATTAGTATTTTTATAAAATTAATTCTGGGAACACAGTGCCTCAGAATTGAACGTCGTCTTAGCACATAATAGTGGAAATATACTTAGGAATATTCCATTGTCTGATTAGAAAAAACCTGAGTTGCTATATCCTCCACACCTTATGTTTTTTCTTCCCCGAAAAGAAAAATCCTAGGAACAAGGGAAAATACCTAAGCTCTCAATTGGGACTCCCACACTAGCAAGCTCACCAAAGGTTCTTGTGCTGTAATGAACACACACTAGGAAGAACCACAACACCAATAATGAAAGGGAGGGTTTACAAACCTCAAAGGTATCTTAAAACCCCAACTAACACTCTGAACTCTCAATGAGATCCAACCAAACACAACTCTTTATTACCAAACACATAGGGTCACCCTTGTCAATCTAAAACCACCCCAAACGAGCCCCAAAATAACTCAACTATCTTTCAATGGTCTATTGAAACACCAAAACATTAACAAGGAAAATACCACCTTAGCACCCCATCTCGCCATGTGACTGGTGCCAATGCCAAACCTCATAAGGTTGACTTACTCCCCACCTTAAGAAAAATACACAACCACTGGAAATCCCTAAACATGAAACCTTAGAAGAAAACCTCAACACCTCACGAGAAATTTCTCTGGTACAAGGAGAAAAAACAAGGTTTCCCAAGCGTACACACTAGGTTTTACAAGCCCTTACAAGACCACCGACAATGCACATAACTGACCTCAAACTCACTAGTTGAAGGAACTCGTCCACCACTTATCGATACTATCTACTTTGGGCAGCACTGACTCTCCTACATAGTTTTGTATCAAACCTCAAGGATGGGTCTTAATGGGAAAACTGCCCATCCTTCCTGTGAATTCAAAGACCCGATGAACCACACCACAACCTCCTTGAGCATCCCTCGTACAAGATGACGTTGAGAACACATGAGAATTAAAAAAAACAAAGGCCTACTTAGACACTCACATTGTATCTTACTAAGACCTAAAATTACAACACACTTCTAAGAATCATTCACACAAGTCAAAGGGACTCAACCACTACACCTCGATACTTTCCTCTTTGGGTGGCTCTAACTCACCCATATGGTTTTCATTGCGTCAAAAAATTGCATCTGGGTGGGGAAAGGATCTATCTTACCCATGTAGTCAAATCTAAATTGACCAAAACCAACACAACGACTTACCAACTCCCTGAACAAACCCTGATCAAGAAATATAAAGAAAAGAGTATCTGTCAACAGTGTCTATAAATCGTACTAAAGAATGTAGAAAGGACACAGAGTGTTCCTATATTCATCTACTGATCTATTGGTGGTGGATCCACCAACTGTACAACCAGAATAAAACTTTACTCGTGACTAGGAACCTGCAAAGAAACCTCATCACTCATCGATTTGTACACCAAACCCATCTATGGAACCCTCAAAGTCTGATATCATGGAAACATCTGGAAAAAATTCAAGACGTATGATGGTCAAATATTATATCTAGTCAGATGTCTCAAGAAGGATAGAAAAACCGAAAACCTATTATTATATGATGCATGTACCATTTATTTCCATGCAACTAGTGTCCTACCATCCAAAGTTGAAAGGAAAGTTATCAAAGTCTTGGTGATTGGATACTTTGGATGCCCATAAAAGTACTAGAGTCCCTAGCTTGAAATCTAAACTGAAAACATCCTAACACCGATGCTATGAAACCCATTCCAAGATCAAGATTATGGTTCCAAAGTGAAACCTGCTCTAATACCACTATATGAAACGTGATCCTACACCAACGAGAGGGGATTAACACACTGAGGAATGTGAGCCCTCACCCACAATAGGGGAGCACCACTGTAAGAAACATGAGCCCACACCAATAGTAGGGGAGCACCACACTGAGGCAAGAGGACCTTCACCCTGATATGGAGAGGGAGTACCCATTCTACTATACAACGAGATTGGAGAGCCTGCACCCTCTCATGATAAAGGATCATTCAATGGTACAAATGTCATGGGGAACCCACACCCAAGTCTATCAGAGGAGTAACAACCTTAGAGGAAAACACCCAAAGGTAAAAAACCCATTACCATAAAATGGGGAGTCTTATCTCTACCTAAGCAGATAGGTAAGGGAAATACACACCCCGGTTCAATATGGGAGTACGTGACCCAACTTCTCTCTTCAAAAACCACCAATATCTAACATCATCCTAACAACTCTTCGCAAGCATTTTGCTCGATTCACACCACCTCATGTCCTTTAATTCATAATAGATTCCACCATCACGTTCTACAAGATAAAAAGCATTGGATAGGCTATTTATTTTCCCTAAAGGAATTACTGGTGAAAAGGGTGATTTTCACCACAACAATCCCAAATGGGTCATAGTGGGGCCAATGTCATGACCCCAAACATTACATTCACAAATTGACCTAAAAAGTTTTTTATTGAAGAGAGGGTAACATGGCCATATATATCATTTCAATTAGACATATGGTTTATAAGATATGGGAATTTTAAGATTTCTCTGCCTGACCTGGCCTATTCTAGTTAGACCAGCACACCCTGCCTGGGATGGCCCGCCGACCACACCGGCTCCTGGGTGCCTACTAGCCTCTACACCCAGTGTTCCCCTCATGTTATGGCTCCTAAATACTATAGCCCACACCGGTCGCGTCCCCCTCCGTAGCTACGCCACCGCTGGCTACCACAGACCTTCTGTGGACAACCAAAAACACCCTATTGGTCAGAAGATAATTTTGAGACCAGATCTGGGATCCTTGAGATGTGATGTTCATAGGCTTGGCCTCCACTTAAAAATACATCATTGTTTCAATTGGATGAAATGTTGGTGGATATTCCACCTGCTGTCGCGCCTCCTCTATTGCCCAAAACTCGAAACCGTCATAGATCCAGAATCCCTAGATCATGACCTTCACAGATTAATGCTATAATCGACGTTTGGATGTCATTTTGTAATATAAAAAAGTTAATGAATAATAAACACAAATAATGGATGAAGAAAACAAAGAAAAAGTATTCAATAAATCAATCAGATGATGTACGTTGTTAGTTTAGAGATCAATAAGGATAATCAAAACTGAATATTGACCAAAAATCAAAATGACAACCAAAACTTCGATCGGGGAAAAGTAGAATCCAGAAGAAGGATCCTACCTTGATTCTAGATCCATTGTCAGATTCAATTCACTTTGATCTACTTGGATCTGAAGTTTAATCATGGTTCACCAAGAATCCAACATCAATTCTATGATCAAAAGGAGAGAGGATATCTGTCGGCTGTGGTAGAAAATGAGCCAAACCATTGCTCATGTGCTCAACCAATTATTTATAGAAAACTCACAAAATTTCTACCAACGATCATAGGATCAGAACCTCCCACACCCTCTCTCTTTAGGTTATTCCTAGGGTAAAAACCCCATTACAAACCCAACAGTGGTCTCAGATTTACAATTTGAGTTCCCATTCAGAAGTTATTTGAGGTAGAATTTGAGATAAAATATTTTTATTTAATTATTTTATTTTCAGTTTTACCCTATGTGGATTTTTCTATAGAGGGATTGTGCCCTAAAAATTTATACCCCACCTAGGGTAAAAACCACACTATAGACTCAACCTTGACCTAAGATTTCTAATTCGAGCTACCATTTTAAAGATAACCTGTTTCCACCACATGCATAGTATAAAAATATTTAATATTTTATAAAATTAATTCAGAGCACACCGGGCCTAAAAATTGAATTCTGTCTTAGCACCTAGCTCTGGAAATATACTTTGGAATTTTGAAAGTCTAAAAGGGAAAAACCCAAGTCGCAACATATCTAATATGAAAGAATATTTCTTTTTTTAAATCTTTTAGCGTGACATCAATAATAAATTCCTCTTACATTACATTTGTTTTCATATAATACATTTCTAATTTATTCTTCACATTCATCTATATTTTTATAAAATCATTAAAATCCTTCCCACAACTGTTTGTTTTTTCCCTTGTTCAATAGATTTCATTCAATTGTTGAAATTAATCATCCAATTTTACTTATGAAGATTCATCTCACTTTGATACTATTTTAGTAAGTGTGGGTCATTCCCCCATTAACTTAAAACCTATATATATTCTATAATTACTATTATTTGTCTCATTATGACTAAAATTTTATACCATGAGCCCAAAATCACCATAAAACCCATAATGCATTTGAAAATAAAATTTTCTTATAAAGACTACTCTTTGTATGGTTGAAAATAATTCTTATTTTCAACCTATCTAGACCTGATTATTGAATCAATTTATCAACTAATAATTTTGATATGTTTAAAATATTTATATTTATTTGGTATATTCTTTTCCTAATTTTTTTCCATTCCTTATCGATTTTTAATTGAAATTGAAATTATAATTTTGAGATGTTATGAAATATTAGATATACCATTAATATTAAATGTAATGATTCCTTTGGTTATCACACCACTTATTACAAAAAATAGAATAGAGGTTATCAAATTCTATATAAATTGGAATAATTATTATAAATTACTATTAGGTATTTATCATTTTAGTCTACATGTATTGGTTTTACCCCAATGAATCTATGATTACCATCCATGTATATAAAATAACTCTTTATTTATTAAAATGTTTAATCAATACATTTTTATATCTTATAGTTAATGGAATGAGAGTTTATTATTCTTTTTAATCATATTTGGGTTTCTTATTACTTTTAAATTGCATATATTATATTTTCACTCGTTTATGGGATTTAAGAAAGACTTGATGGACCATTTTAATAATGGTAGGAATATTATTAGTTAGAGGATTAAAATTATTAAAAGTGTTATTTCTACAATAAATATATAATTCATAAAGGCCCCAAGGATTTATATATCTTAAAATGTCCCCAATGAGACCCATTTAATCACAAACAAGAACGTTTATGACCCCAAATCTCATGTTCAATAGGCAATGAGTTAATAACTAGATATGATGGTGTAATTCTCACAAATGTGAGGCATTAACCCTTTTAGTGAACAAAATAGAGTACAACTATTGTCCTCACTAGCTTCATCTCCCGAATAGTTATTATTGAAATTATTTTCTTGAGACTCATACCCCATATATTTGATATTTCTTATACTTCTTTGAGTAGTTGTCATCACATGGATGACTACTTATTAGATTATTTCAAGCATCATAGGTGCATGCTTAGAAGAAACTGATAATGAGTTTCAAAAAGAAAATGCAATGATAACTATTGAGGAAATGAGCTGATGAGGATGACAGTTGTCTATAACTTTCACCTTTGGATGAATTTAGAGGATAACAACTACCATAATGGAGTAATTATTTTCTTAAATTAAATTACCCATTTTCTTCAATGCATACTGAAATTATTTGAAACAATAAAATGTTGGGTTTCCCTTATTATAATTATATATAATTTTCACTTTTGGTAATTAATATCTTATGTGTATTTATTTATTTATTGTAAAAAAATGAATATTTTTTGAACCTAATAGGATGGATATAAATTGAAAGTGAATACATGCTGATCATTTGACAAAGGAGTACAAAGATAGAGTTAAAGAGTTCCTCAAGTTTTCAATAGATCATGAATACGACCATTATCAAATACTTTGTTTATATTTATGTGGTTATTATTTAAGAGAAAATATCCCAAAAGAGTTGGAATAACTTTTGATTTTTCACAGAATAAATCAGAGCTAAAAATGTTCAACTAAACATAGGAAAAAACTAAACATTCACACCAATTGGGATGATACTACGGTTTATAGATCATTTTATATGAATTATAGTGTAAATGATGATAAAGATTTCTTGGAAGAAATGAAAATGGAAATTGAAGATGAACTTTATAATTGTAAAAAGTGTTTTGAGAAGTTAAATAGTTATGCTAAGAGACTATTATATACTGGTTATACTAAATATACAACATTTTCAGTTGTATTGAAGTTGTATAATTTGAAATCTAGTAATGTATGGAGTGACACCAACTTTATAAAACAACTTGGTCTCCAGAATTATATGATACCAGAAGAAAATGGACTACCATGTCAAACATATGATGCTAAATGAATTTTACCTTCAATGGGAATTATCTCTAAAAAATACATGATTTTCCTAATGATTTCATATTGTTTCTCAAGGACCATGAATCACTCATAAGATTCCATAGGTGTGGCACATATTGATAAAAGGAAAATGGTTCAAGTCCTTCAATATATGTATGGTAATTTCTTATAATTAAATAGTTTAAAAGACTATATGGATGTCAAAAAACCACAAGACAACTGAAATGGAATGTAGATACAATAATTAAATATTGGAACCTATGTGATCTAGAAGATTCTCCTCAGTAGAAGAAAATTGGTTACAAGTATCCAAAATTTGGAAATGAGCTGAGAAACTTTCCTATTGAATTATTAATAGATGGAATAAATCCCTTTATTGTATAGAGTAGTACTTATAGTAAATTTACTATCATGTTGGTAAATTATAACTCTCCACCATTATTATGTGTAAAGAATAAATACATTATGTTGTTTCTATTTATATCTGGACTAAAGAAAATAGGTAATGATATTGATGCTTATCTGGATCCATTAATCAAATATCTAAAATTGATGTCAGATACAAGTGTTATAATGTATGATGCTCATAGAAGTGAATAATTCACAATAAGGGACATGATTTAAGGGATGATAAAAGAGTTATCTCCTTATGGAAATTTATTAAGCTATAAAATTAAAGAAACATTGTGGTGTCCCATTTGTGAAGACTGAACACACATAGTTCACTTGAAACATTCCTCAAAGACTATGTTTTTAGAACATTAGAAAGTTTTACCTCGATGATATAAATACCAATTCTAAAGGACACCATTCGATGGGAATATCAAAAAATTTATGAAACCATCTCAACTAATAGGTGATCGACTATTCGATAATGTAAAATATATTGACACTATTTTTAGTAAAACATTTTTTAAAAGGATTATGAAATTATGTGGAAAGAAGAAATAAATTTTCATTGAATTAACATATTGGAATTGTTTTTATGTGAAAATTTTTCTTAATATCATGCATGTAGAAAAAAATGTAGTTGATAGTGTTATTGGCACATTACTAAACGTTCTTGGAAAATCAAAATATGGAATCAAAGATAGGTTGGACATGTTTTACATGGAGATAAGGGAAGATTTGGAATCAGTGAATGGTAAAGGGAAACATTTTCTTCCACTAATAGATTACACTCTATCCAAATAAAAAAACTTGTAATTTGTCCTCTTCTTTAATAGTGTAATAGTTTTATAGGGTTATTCATAGAATATAAGTAATGTATTTTTAATGACTAATTTTACGTTATAGGGACTAAAATTACATGAAGATCATGTTTTCATGAAATATTTTATGCCTGTTACTGTCCTTTATATTCTTCCTAAAAATGTACGACATACATCAACTAGGCTCTGCTTCTTTTTCAATGCCATATATAGTAATTCTATAAAGCCGATGAGGTCTCTAATCATGAATAAGGAGGTTGTAGTTATGTTATATGAACTAAGGATATTCTTCCCTCTATAATTATTTGATATAATATTCTACTTGATGGTTTACTTTGTTAGATAAGTTCCACTATGTGAACCTACCCATTATAGATGGATATACCATATTGAACAATATTTGATGATTTTGAAAGGGTACATCAAGAATTGAAGTCATACATATGTTTGCATTGTATAATGATATATTTTTGAATAAAATGTTGAAATATGTACCGATTAACTATAAAATAATGACAACATAATTTTCCCAAAGTCTAATAACAGAATACACCTTATCGGTGAAGGGATTTCTAGAAGAGATTTTTTTATAATTACAATAAAAGAGAGGGATCTATCATACCTTTACATTTTATATAATAGTGAATATATTTATCTGTATATTGAAGACCACAAAGAAATTTGTAAATATTTGAATCCATTAAGGGTTGAAGAAAGGATATAAAATACACATAATCAACAGTTTATATTATGGTTTCATGATAAAATATATAGGTAGGTATCTGAAAATATGAATTAAATTTCCCAATGTCATCGATGCACAACCAGAGGACTAAATAAAAATGTTATATCTTATACTACTTTTGTAATTAATGGTCAAATTTCATATACAAAATTATGATGAAAAAAGTGGTGTTATACTATTGGAAGAAGTGATTAACATATATGGTTCCAAGGATTGAAATCAAATTTATGAAAATTTATAATATTTTGGTATTATTGAATTGATATATGAATTGTATAATAAGATATTTAATGTTCCAATTTTCCATTCCAAATGGGTTGATAATGTGAGTGCAGTGAATGTTGATGAAATTGGATTCATGAAGGTGAATTTCAATGTGGAAGGAGAAAAAGATGAGTTGTTCATAATGGAATCACAAATCAGTGCAAGTATTTTATGTCTCAGATCTAGTAAATAATAATTGTTTGATTGTCCTACTGGTGACTCAAACAAATGTAATGTGAGAAGAAAATTCAATCAAGGATGACCCTTTCATTGGATGATCACAATAAATTCATGTCATTACCAATATAGAAAATCTCTTGTATGTTAGAGGGGGCTATAAATATGGGATTTGGATTCTCAATAGAGGAACCAAATCCCTAAAAACTTTAGAAAAATAGAGTTCAATGATAAATTTTAATTTTTTGATATACTTTGTTTTTTCTCATAATATTATTTTTTTTTCTAGTGAATTAACATAATACAAATTAAAATTTTGACTACTCATGTAGAAATTTCCTTCTGCACATGATGATGTTACCAATCTTATGGAATAATAGACTATAACAAAGAAAACCCTTTATGAAAGATGTAAAAGTAATGTTACAATATACTTACTCAATTTTACTAAAAAAATATACAATGAAACATTTATTTAATTTTCATTATTTCTTGTAGAGTTTGTTTATTTTAGAATATTTCTATCCATATTTCATGTCTTTCTTCACCCAAACTTCCACAAACTTCTTCTCCCTCAAATATTTTTCCCTAAAGTGTTGGCATTTATAACTTCTCTTCAAGTTCCCTCACTACCTTTTCAATAAGAGAAATGAAGCTAAATATGCACAATCAATGAGATAATATTGATGTTTTTATAGTGAAATAATTTCCCATATAATTAATATATTGTTTCATATTTAATTTGAATTTATTTATTTTTAGTATTACTCACATAAGAATTTTTTTCTTATATAGGTGGATTATTTTATTAGATTTGGGGAGGTTTGTTTGAACCTACTAATTATCATGAGATATTAGACTTCAAGGATGAAACTGAGAAAACAAAAACAATTAAATTTGTCAAGAATGTGTACAACCATAATGAAAAGGTGAATTCCAGCTACTTATTTCATTAATTGTTTCATCATTTTATCTAACATTTGTAAGTTAATTTCATTATTATTGTTATATATTAATTTTTTAGTTTTGTTCAAATATATTTTAAGAAGTCATATTTAAATTGTTAAATTTTTTTAGTATATTTTTGTCTAGAGTTTATGTATTTATGCACCAAAACTTCCCCTAAATTCTTCTACCTAAAACCCTTTTCACCACTGCATGTTAACATTTATCACTTTCCTTCAAGTTCCCTCCACTAACTTTTCATGAACGAAAAATATGCTACCTATGATCAATATCAAAGGTAATATTGATGCGTACAATGTAAAATAATTTCCCATTTAAATAATGTATTGTATCATATTTTTGTTTCTTTTTAGTATTACCCACATACTCATTATTTTCTTATATAGGTGGATTCTTTTGTTTGAGTTGGGGTGGTTTGTTCGAAGATGCTCATGCTCATGAGAGATTGGACTTAGAGACTAGAAATGAGATAATTAAAACAAGTAAATGAGTCAATAATGTATATTAAAATCCTAAAAATATGAATTTATACTACTTAATTAATTTTTTCATCATTTTATCTACTATTTGTAGGTTAATTTACTTATCATTTTTTATAATAATAATTTAGTTTTTAGAGATCTTTTGGTATGTAATATTTTTATTTAAACTATATAAAAAAATATAGAAAAGATATAACAATCCAAAATTCCAATTTTATCATGCTTTCCATTTTTTTTGAATGGAAATACTGTATATTGAGTTGACGTTCTTTGTCAAAAAAAAACCTTTTTTAGTTAAGAACATAAAATAAATTTGTAAAATTTATAAAACGAAATCCAATATAAAGAGTGGTAACATTATCATTTAAGATTTGTTTGATACTTCGGGATGTGTAGGAATTAAATTCACCTTAATCCAATAGACAGTGTGGTTGGTATGACTCAATGAGCATCTTTTTATTTTAAACTGAAAATAATTTTAGTAGAAAAGAAAACTAACATGATCAAAAATTATAAAACATATTTATATTATTTTTAAAATTTATTATAATGATTTATATGTCATTTGTGATGTGTAGGAATCATTTATACCTCAATATGATACAAAATGTGCCCGATATGACTCAATGTGTCCCTTATTAGTTTAAAATTGATATTTTAATTCAAAAAGTGACACTCACTGAAAACCAAGAAAAAATTATTTGATTTTCTTGATAATTTAGGGAAAAAAATTCACTAGTTATTTTTTAAGTGTGGTCATCGGTCTTGTTATGGATCCCCTTTCTCTTGGCTCTCCACTCCACTCTTAAATCTGCATGTCCTCCTACGGTTTCTGCAGCCCTCCCCAGCGATGATGGACCTCACACTCTTCTGCTGCTTCTTCAGAATTCTTACTTTCTGATTTTCTTATTCTTTTTAATTTTAGAATATTACTAGTTATTCTTTCTTCCTTAGGGTTTTTTCTTTTCCTCACCGATGCTTTCTACTGTGGGTTTTCTTCTATAGCTCTTTTTGTCTTCCCATCAAAGGATGCTTGCTGTGGAAGCCCTTATCCTCCAAAACCCTACTCTATGCTCATGTTCTTCCACACCTCTCCTGTTAGATCTATAACGATGGTAAAAAATAAGTTTTGGGTTATATCATTTAGTGATCAATGGGTTTTCTGGCACTACAGAAGTCAAATTTCTCTTGTTCTGTCATCTACTAGTTTTCCTCTTTATTGATGATGCATGTGATTGAATCCCAAAACTTCTCAATAACCTACTATAGAATTGTGTTTTTATATGCCTATCCCAGTTGGATCTGTAGTAATGAAACTATGAGGTTTTTGGATGTGGGCTGGCGACCATCAATGCCCCAGGTGCGATATGTGTCAGTGCTCTCTTATGAAGGCGATTACTGATTGGTATGATTTACTTGATATTTATTACACATATCCATTAATGAAGGTTTGTTTTTTTTTCTATAAGATCTTGATCCATTTTATTCTTTCTTAGTGAAGAGAATGATTAGTGTATCTAGATTTAGTTATTTTATTTTATAATGTATTGTATAAAATCATTGTTGATGGTTACGATAAGGGTGAAGTGATGATAGTGTGGATGTTTTATGTGATGGATTCTATAGTTGGATGATTTTGGTGGGATTTTCTCCGGTCATCATATCAGGCAGTGATTAAAGTTGATTTAACCAATGGTGGTGTGCCAGGAAGTGATGGCAGATGATGACACGACTGACTATCATGGGTGGCTCATGAATCAAGGCCCATTGGGTTGGGTTTCCTTTTGAGTGTTTGAATTTTTAATCTATGATATATTTTTTCTGGATTGTGTGGTTTTTTTATAAAATTTAAAGTTGTGATCACTTGGATCACTGGAATGTTGTATTTGGAAACATTGAGGGTTTCCAATTTACCCTAAAAGTGGTTTTTATGAAAATAATAAAAATATTATTTGGATGAGGTAATCGGTCTCAAATCAAACTGATACAATATGTGACCGGTATGACTCAAAGTGCGGGTTTCAAGTTTAAAATGACATTTTAGTAAAAAAGAAATATAACATACACCAAACTGATAAAACACATTCATATTGATTTTATAAATAAAGAAAAAAATAAATAAGTCATTTGAGATGTTTAAGAATCGGCCTCACCTCAATCTAATTCACAATGTGACTGGTATGACTCGAAGTGTGTGTTTTTCACAAAAAGTTGACATTAATTTTAATAAAAAAGACAATTGAAAAACACAAAACTAGGAAACCACATTCATATTGTTTTTATACTTGAGGAAAATGATCCATAAGTCATTTATAAAGTATATTAATCAACCTCACCATAATCTGATACCGGATGTGCCTTATATGAGTCAAAGTGATTGTTATAAGTTTAAAATTTACATTTTAGTTCATAAAATATCTCTCACTAAAAACCAAGAAAATTCTCTCAGATTGTCTGTTTAATTTTGGAAAATAATCAATAAGTCATTTATGATGTTTAATAACCATTCTCACATAAAACCAAAACACTATGTAACTGGTATGCCTTAAAGTGAATGTTTCTAGTTTTAAATGACATTTTAGTGAAAAAGGGAAACGACGTCCTCAAAACTGAGAAAACACATTAGTATTGTTTTGATACTTTAGGAAAAATATCAATCACTCATTTGGGATATGTATAAATTAGACTCACCTCAATCAGATGCACAATGTGACCAGTATGAATCCAATTGTATCTTTTTATTTAAAGTTGACATTAATTTTAGTAAAAAAGATAACAAACATACTCAAAACTAAGAAAACACATTCAAATTGTTTTATACATAAGAAAAATTATCTATAAGTCATTTTTGATGTGTATGAATCATCCTCACCTCAATATAATACAAGATGTTCCCATTAAGACTCTAATTTTCTGTTATCGGTTTAAAATCAATGTTTTTGTTCAAAACGTTTCACTCACTAAAAAAATAATAAAACATGATCACATTATATTGATAATTTATGAAAAATATTCATAAGTCATTATTTATGTGTATTAATTATTCTCACATAAAACCAGTACATGATGTGACTGGTATGACTCAAAGAATGTGTTTCTAGCTTAAAATGTCATTTTAGTAAAAAGACACGTGACATACTCAAAACTAAGAAAACACATTCAGATTATTTTGATACTTAAATAAAATGATCCATAAGTCATTTGAGGCATTTATAATCATATAATCCTAAATATAATGCACAATGTGACTGGTATGGATCCAAGTGTTTCAGTTTATTTCAAATTACATTAATTTTAGTAAAAAAGACAACTTACATACTCAAAACTAATTAAACCCATTCAGATTGTTTTTGATACTTTAGGAAAATGATCTATAAGACATTTTTGATGTTTAAAATTTTCATTTACCTTAATATGATACACAATGTTCCCAATATGACTTAATGTTTCCATTATCAGTTTAAAATTGATATTTTAGTTCAAAACATTTCACTCACTGAAAACAAAGAAAAAAACTCAGATTATCTTGATAATTTAGGAAAACAACTCATCTGTCATTTGTGATGTGTAGGAATTATTATCACACCAAACCAACACACTATGTGACTGGTAGGATTTAATGTTCATGTTTCCAGTTTAAAATGACATTTTAGTAAAAAGAAAAGTGATGTACTCAAAATTGAGAAAACACATTCATATTGTTTTGATACTTTAGGAAAATAATCAAAAAGTCATCTGGGGAATCTAGGAATCCATATCAAATAAATACAATGCATGGTGTGTCTAGTATGACTCCAAGTGTGTGTTTTTATTTAAATTTTACATTAATTTTATTATAAAAGACAACTAAGAAACTAAAAACTGAGCTAGTGCATTTTTTTCTATAATTTAGGAAAATTATGAACAATTTATTTTTGACATATAGTAATTAGTTGAACCTCATTCCAATACACGATTTGTCTGATATGACTCAAAGTGTTTGTTATTAGTTTAAAATTGAAATTTTATTTCAAAAAGTTTCACTCATTAAAAACAAAGTCAATACACTTGCATTATCTTGATAATTTAGGAAAAAAATTAATAAGTCATATTTGACGTGTAAGAATCAGTCTCAAATTAAACTGACACATGATGTGATTGGTATTTATCAATGTGAGTGTTTCTAGTTTCAAATGAAATTTTAGTAAAAAAATAGAAGTGATGTAATCAAAACTGAGAAAAAACATTTGGATTGTTTTGATACTTTAGGAAACTAATATATAATTCATTTGGATCATGTATGAATTATCTTCACCTCAATATGACACATGATGTTATTGGTATGACTCTAATTATGTCTTTTCAATATATAATTGTAATTTTAGTTTAAAACACGCATTATATATCCAAAACCAAACAAATGAGCCTAGATTTTTTTATCATAATTCTATCTATTATTACTTTATTATTTCACTTATCATTTTTACGTTATAATTATTCAGTTAATTTTTATAGAGACAATTCTTGAAGTTTAAAAATCAATGGTGTGATGTGAAAGAATCAACCAAAAATCAATATAATAGACAATGTCCCTCATATGCCTCAAATTTTAGTTTAAAATTAACACTTTATGTTAATATATCTCATTATATTATTATGAACATATGGATTTTTTTCTTATATAGGTGCATTATTTTTCTCGAGCATGGGTTATTTATTCTGAAATAGCATGAGTTGGAGTTAGGATAATTAGATAAAGGAAAAATTATGTTTTTGAATGTATATAATATTTTTTACTTATATAATTTTATAAACCAATGTTTTAAATGTTTATAATAAAGTGTTTTTCTTATAATTTTGTTGTAAATTCTTTTTTATTTAAATTTTATATTAGCACTCGTTTTTGTTGATTTATTGTGGTGTCCCTGGTGCTGTAGTGTGCTGTTACAACACATTAGAGTATTCCCCTTTATCAGTAATTTTACTAATGATAAAAAATTTAACCTTTATCAGTTCTAAATAAAATCATTTCTAAATGTTTTCTATAATCAACATTTTTTTGAAGCTGATAAAAGCATAAGAATTTTAATCACTCTATGATAGTAAGTGCTTCTCTAATTTTGATAAATGCCATTTTAGCACTATTAAAGGATAATTTTATAATAGTGATTATAAGATAATTATATTCAAGTTTTTTTTGTCAATAATTAATAGAAATCCCATTAAAATATTATTAAAAACATTCTTGAGGAAAGTACCCTTTCCACTTTGAAAATGTTTTTTTAAATCTAAAAAATTCCGAAATATTAAATAATTTTTTTTCTTTTTATATAACCTTGGAATCTTATAAAGTAATATTTAAATCTTAGAGTTTTCATGATGTTGGGAAATATTTTTCATTCTATACACGTTAAAATAATGATTCCTTTAACATTTAGGTGAAAAGTCCAAAGTACCTCGTTCAGAAAATGACATGAATATTCTTTTTCAAACATTTTTTAAATAGTAAAACAAGGGTAAAAATTAATTTAAATAACCATTAGATAATATTAAAAAAACTATTTAAAATATTCTTATAAAACATGGACATGAAAGAGAAATGATTTTTGACCAAAGAGAGAAATACGGTCAGTTTTCCATAAAAAAATATTTTGGACTCTTGAGTACATAAAGAGAGGAAAATGAAAGGGAAAAAATGTAATTTATTGAAATAAAATGAGTAGATGAAAAATAATGAATTTATTTTGTTATATATCATAAATATTCTTCTTTGGAAATAAAATTATAAATAATCCCAAAAAATGATGAGATTATAATTGTAAAACTCTTACCACTTTGGTAACTTTCGAATCATAATCCCCTGGAAAAAAATAACATAGATAGATATGTATATTACCTATTTTTTATGAGAATAATCATAAAATTCATTCATAATAACCATACATACCACCTAAAATAAACATGTGGTGAATATGGTATGTGTCCCACATAAATAAAAGTGAGATGAAAATATCTTACCTCAAGTCTCGAATTTCTTCAAACACATTGAAAAATCTTATATAATAAAAATAAGTTTTTATTAATATATTAGGAAACAATAATCAAATATATAATACAATATATTATTTACTTATAATATTTTACCACCCTTTTATTAATAATTGTTTATTGAAATTACTGTTCTGGGTGATAACTGCTTCATTTTTTATGTGTGTTTTGGTTTAATAGTTTTTCTCCTTTAAATTTGATTATGGTTAAATCATATTAATAATTTTAATAATAATATAAATATAATATTCATTATATATATATATATATATTTATAGTCAATCATAAAATTTATAGTTAGAAAAATAACTTACACCGTTCACAGAGATGGTAGGCCATACATATGCATGAATGTTGTTTTCATTTTTTGATGGTTGTAATTAAATAATGGTAAATAATAATTAAAATTTATTGGATAATTATTATTATATATGTTATATATGTTCATAAAATGCATCCTTATTACCATTCATGTCAAAATAAAATTGAAAATGAATCACATCACTTCGTGGAGGTTGTAGTCCACACGTACACACGAGCGACAATATCATTTTACAAAGGATTGGAAAGTGAGAAGGGAAATTTGATATTATAATTATATAAGTATAATTATGTAATATATATAATATATATACATAAAATAAATCATGATATCCAGTCATGAGTGGTGGTGATGAAAAAGGAAATACATCGTTTCGTGAGGCTGTAGTTCACTGTTCACACAATCGACAGTTTCATTTCCCATTTAATGGAAGAGGAGATGGAAATTGGTTATTAAATAAACATAATAATATATTATTATAAGGTATATACTAGCATTATTATATTTTAATTGTTAAGA
This sequence comes from Viscum album, assembly GCA_963277665.1. Taxonomy (NCBI): domain Eukaryota; kingdom Viridiplantae; phylum Streptophyta; class Magnoliopsida; order Santalales; family Viscaceae; genus Viscum; species Viscum album. The sequence goes on along the minus strand of OY728119.1, from coordinate 167,958,993 downwards.
TATGAATCATGGTGGTAATGGAAGAAGTAATAAGAAAGATCTTAGTGAAAACAATTACCTTCGCCTAGAAAAACCACCTTTGTATCTGTTATTAAGGACCCTAAGGTTGGTATTTTGGGAATACCAAAAGCTATATAATATTTATAATGATTTTGGGGAGAGATTTTGGTAGGTTTTGGTAGATATTAATTTCTTAATGTGAGTGAAAAATTTAGGGGAGGAGGTTCCCTTTTAGAAATGAGGATGAGTGGATTTATTGTAAATACCCAAAACTATTCAGTAATAAGAAGTTAATATCAATCCAAGTGCCTCCAAAATTGATAAATAATGGATTTTAGGGAATATAATTTTTATAAAAACCCATAAAATAAGAAAATAATTTTTTTAAAATATTTTAACCTCTTAACCTCGAAGGTTACTTTAACCATTTTAGTTTTCACCACAATAACTTGTTTTTTATTTAGCTAGGTATTTATACTTTCAGACAAAAAATTAAATTAAAATTAATATATATTTTGTAACCAGTTATTCTAAATATTAAATACAATTTATAAAATAAAAATCCAATTTATCTTGAAAATTAATTTTAACACAGACGCATGTAATGCACAGAACTCTGTTTGAACCTTAACCGTGATAATTAGTTTTTACTATATTTACTATTCATTATGAAAAAAAATTTCATCAAAATTGTTACCAAATTTTAATTATATTAATTCAAAATATATAATTCATTTTATAAAATTCAATTCACAGAATTTGAAAATTTTAATTTAAAATTAAATTCACATGCATGATAAAAGTGCAGTTTTCCAAAGAAATTTTTTTCTTAAGTATAAAGAGTTTTTATACCAAAATTAAACATTAAATTAATTAAAATAAACTAAATTGAATTAATAATAATATAATTGAAATAATTTAAATATTTAATTTTTTTAAAAAAAAAATGTAACTTTGTAAATGCTTTAAACATGACGATATTTCTCAATAAGAATTGGTATTTTTCACTATTCATCGAAAAAAATTATTTTTGTAGAAAAAACTCAAAAACTCAATCTAAGATAATTTTGACATGATGATTTAAAAAATTAATTTAGTTTTTTTCAAATAATTGTTCTAAAATTTTAGAAAAACAATTTTAAAATAGGTGTGAAAAACACTATGAAAAAAGATTTTCCAGAAAATGAATTTTTCAAGGAAAATATGATTTTACATCAACTCTACGGTTATTGATTATCATTATATGAAATTAAATTAATATTAATATTAATATAATATATAAATTTAATTTATAAAATTTATTTCTAGGGTATATTTTAGATTATTAAAATTGACCAATATTATGCACTTAAATACAGTTTTTAGAAAAAATGCCTTTTAAGCATAAAAATAGATTTATACAAAAATCATGAAAACTACATATTCAAATGAAATTAATTAGATTATTATAAATAAAATATTTCATATTTCACTTTAATACCAAATCCATAATATATTTAGACATTATTTAATGAAAATATGTGACAATATTAGAAAAATCATTATTTCTACTATTCATTGAAAAAGAAATCATTTAAAAAAAAATCATTGCAGAAAAACAAATCATTTAAAAAAATATCAAAACTTTAACTGTATTTAATTTTGATATGATTATTTAAAAAATGATTTTGATTTTTTAAAATGGAAATTTTAAAATCTCTAGAAGTTAATTATAAAATTTTCTTGAAAAAAGTAATAAAAACCATTTTTTGAAGAAAACATGTTGTTGAAGAATAAAATGACTTTACTAAAATTTGAGTGATTATTTAGTAAGAATTTATGAAAGTATGGCATTTATATATTTCATAAACTAGTTAATCTAATTCACACCCACGAATTTAATATCTAGGTTATGATAGTCAAATTTAAAAATAATATTTCATAGTTCACTTAGACTTAGGGTTTCATATCATATACACTCACAAACATACTTTTATTTTTTTTTTAAAATTTGGTGTGTTACAATAAGTGTCATTAATACCACTAATGTGTGTTTTATACTGCATATTAGTCATTTATGTTTTTCATATGTGTGATTTTACACTGCATTTTTATTGTTTTAAATTTGTTATGGGTCAACTAAAACATAGAGAAATTTTAAGAATTATTTTGTACGATTCATTTTTTAGACCTTTTATAAGTCACATGCCTTTGTGTATGAGTCACTTGTTACTTATAAAATTTTCTTACTTATGAAATAAACATATAATGTCTAGAATAAACTAAAATAATAAAAATATAAATAAACAAATAATAAATAAATAAGTAATAATAATAGTCAGGATAATTAAACAAGTAAGTAGATAATATTGTGAGAAGTTTTAATTGTAAAATTATAAAAACATGAGTGTGTAAATATTAAAACAACTCATACTAAAGTATATTTTTCTTCAATATGAGTTTATATGAAAAATAAGAAACACAATTAATAAATTAATAAACAATATCACTTCGGATATTTTATTCTTTTAGTAGTATAGATTTAAAATACTTTTCTTCAGTCATTTTTGGGGGAATAAAAAAATAATTTTATAGTTTATCAAAACATAAATAAATAATAGGTATACTTTTAATTATAAAAACAATATTAAGTGAAATATAAAGGAGCCACTCAATAATATCCCCACTTTTGACAATAAAAAACCAATATAATTTAAAAAATTATTCACGTTTCTAAATTATCAAGAAGTTTAAGTAAAACTTAAAATATTTCTCTATTTAACTCAATATCTCCCTTTTTGGAAAATTAACTCCACCATTTTAAAACAAATTTATTAAATCAACAAGATCCACCTTTTATATAGAAGTAATTATCATGGATACCTAAAACTATACTATGCTACTCTTTTGTGACCATTTTTAACACTATTAGCTAGAATTAATTGTTGTGAATTTTTTAGCTGGAGGGATCCTTGATAACTTTCCATTTTAAGATTTAATATTTTAACTAGTTTTTATTGTATTTAAATCTTTCTATCTTTCTATTTTTACATAGTGTGGTTTGTGATTTCTCTCTAAAAAACTTGACCCTAGTGTCTGTGTTACACAGCTCCTTAAGAAAGTAATACCAGGTTGTGCCATATCTGGTAAAAATTATATGGTTTAGTTCTATATTAATCTAGATAAAGACAAGGTTGGTTCTTTATTCACTTTAAAAGGAAGGTTTTTAGTTGTTCCTCCTGGTGAGAAAAAGGTAGGTTTTTATTTCTCACATATGATTTAAAAGGGTAGTTGTAAAAGATTTGAATCCTATCAAAAGCCAAGTAACTATTTTAGTGGATACCATACTCTCACGTTCCAAGTGTAAAGGGTAGTTGTATGATTAATTTGATCAAAACTAGTATAAAAATATTTATCCCTATATATTATTTTCTAATTTAAATTAAATTAAATTTTATTGTTAATTAAATTTTATTAAAAGTTCAATTCACTCACCGATTGACCATTTATCTATCTTGATTTTGATACCAAACAATTAGAATAAAGTTTTATCCATGAAAGGATAATTAGTTATATTATTTATTTATTATTTATTTATAACTTTTATATACTAGACATAAAAATTTAATGTCAATATCTATTTGAGATGGTATGAATAATTTTTAGTGATGCCTATTTTTGACAAAGAAAACTATTCTTTTATTTTAATGATTATTGATATGGTCATGTTTGTATGGTAGTATACCTTGATAAGTATCGATCATTGGAAATACATGATTTTTTTTTCAAATTATCTGAGGTTGACCCTCATACTCTCATTGGTGTTTATTCTTAAAAATATGTTCTAAATTATAAAATCATGATCGTGATTTAATATTTTATTAATTGAAATTTTTTCCATCACAATTTAGTGTGTAAAAATTAACATGAAATGTGGAAAATATTGAAAACAAATCATTATGGTTCTAATAAATTAATTATTACTTATCTCGTTATGTTGAGGGAATCATATCGATATTTTAAGATGGGTGAAAATGAATTTTTAAATTATATGTTTCATTGATTCATGATCATTATAAATGGAATTAATTATTTAAGATAAACTTTGGATAATAATTTTTTACTTGAATAATGATTAAGAGATTCACCTAATAAATGATATTCTAAGAAAGTATCAATTGAGAAATGAAATAATATTAAATAATATACCCTTGATAATATTACCAAATATTTATTATAATATGAGTTAGAATTGAAAAATATAGATGATAAGAATATAGTAAAAGAAAAGGTATTTATTTTCAATAAAAAATGAAAGTTACTACATACTATTTATATTTTGATTTATTGTTAAATAACATTGTTTAAGCTAGTAATTTTTTAAAGGATCTTACATGATAAACAAGGGATATCATTGAAGGAACAAAAAATAATATTCATGAGATACTCATAAAACAAAATGAAAAGGTAATGAAATTTATAATGAAGTTCCTAAAGTAATATTCCATTATTATAGAAGAAAAGGGCATATAAAACTTGAATTACTGAATATAAATGGAAATAATAACAAAAATTACAAGAAGCGGAAGATAAAACTCAATGTTGGATGGATCTATACTGAAGGATTATATTTGAGAGAAGAATTCAGTTCTGAAAAAATACCCACAAATCTATGCTTGATGGATTTTTTGGATCAAGTAAGGAAACATGATTCTGAATCTTCTCAATCTAATTCTAATGAAAATATGATAGATTAATTTTATGATGAAATTTAAAGGTCACATAATGATATTTTTAAAATTATAAAAATTTAAAAGGGGCTTAGGATTAAGTATAAAAAACATGTAAAAGAAAATAAAATCACTTTTGATGATAATGAGAAATAAAGAAATTCTATCTCTAGTTATATGAGAATATCTTTACAAATTTGGAAAATATTAAACAAGAAAATGAATAACTCAATGATTATTTTTCTCAAAACAATGAGTCTCAATAAATCAAATTTAATTCGATTCTAGATGAAGATGAAAATCTAAAAAAAGGAAAATGAAAGTTTTAAAATAGATCTATCTAGATTTGTTTAAGGTGAAGATATGAAAAAATTATAAGATAGTAAAAAATGAATAAATCTTAAACTAGTATTAGTTATAGTTATAAATTAACGAAAACATATAATATTGTATTTGGTATAAGAATTTTCAGGGGAAGTGTTTCAATAGTTACTCGTTTTAAATATGGAATGAAGGGACACTATATAAGTAAATGTTCATTTTGATTTCCATAATCTCTTATACACAAAAAATAATTTATTTATTAATCTATATAATTTATATTTCCTATAAATAAATGTTTAAAATTAGTGTGGGTTTCTAAGAAATCTAGAACTAACCTAATTGGACCCATGTTTTCGTGGGTACCAAAGTTATCTTAAAACCATTTTTGCCAGATATGTGCGTTAAAAGTTTAATAAAAGAAACTTGGTTCACGGAAAATGGGTGTTTGTAACATATTATAGGTGACTATTAAGAATTCGTATCATTCAACCAATGTGAAGGTTGTAATGTTACATTCAATGATAATTAAAAAGTTTCTCTTAAAGATTTTCATGAGGTTAAAATTAAATTTTTTGTTATTATTTGAAAACTATTATATGTTAAAGTTTAATTTGTTTTATAATAATCTCACAATTATGTGATGATGTAATAGATATGAAATTTAAAAATGATAAATTTTTTATTTATAAAAATTAATATGTATTATTTTATAAAAATGAATATGTCTTATTTTATAAAACTTTAAAGGAGAATATATTTTCTATTAATTTTTCTGATAGAACTATAAAAAACTTAAAGTGATTGAATGCTGTACTAATTGATAATGTTTTTTGTTATAAGAGGCTATACTAAACCAATTTTAGGCTACTGTTTAAGTATTCCAAAAATAAAAAATTTCTACAGTCATCTAAACTAAAGGTGGACAACACCTACATGCGAGTCTCCTATGTGAAATGTAATCTTCATAAATATTATTTTAGACCAATCAAGAAAGTGCATATGATAAGGATTTTATATCTTTTATATTTTTATTTATTTTGGACTAATATCTATTACTAGTATGGGTGAAAAAATGTACGTGTTTATAATTATTGATGAATTTAGCTGATTTACATGGATGTACTTACTACATCATAAATTTGAAATAATTTAAAAATTTTATACTTATTCTATTATTTTTTAAAATGAAAAATAAAATTTAGTTTTTTCATATAAAAATCAATAGAGAAGAGGATCTGTAAACCTAGAATTTGATAATTTTTTTAATGAAAAAGGATATTCCTATAATTTTTCATCCCCTTGGACACCACAACAAAATGGTGTTATGGAAAGTAAAAATTAAACACTATAAGAAATGAGTAGAACCATGTTAAATAAATATAAGGCTCCTTTATATTTTTTGGTAGAATTTGTAAATACCACTTGTCATGTATCAAATAGAAATATTTTATGACTTTTTTTTAATGAAAACAAATTATGACCTTAAGAAGGATATAAAAACAAAAGGTGGATATTTTAGAGTGTTTGGATATAAAGTTTATACTATTGACACTAAAGATTCATTAGATAAATTTGATTCAAACTATAAAAAGGTATTTTTTAAGATATTAAAACTGTAGTAAACTAAATTGAGTATACAAAAAGGATCTGTGATAGTTGATGAATCTATACGTGTGAAAATTGATGAAAATTTTTCAAATTAAAGGAAAAATGATTTAAACCATATTGAAGAGGAATTTATAGAATTAAATTTTGATATAATAGACCTAAAAATAAAAATAATAATTTTTAGGGGGAGAGTAATCCTCTTGAAAAATAATTTAAATCATATATAACTCACTCTTTAAACAAAGTATTTAGAAATTTTTATTTAGGAATTAAAACAACAAAATACCTAATGATTTTTTTTCTTATCATGATTTTTTTGATTTTATTCCTAAACAAAATTAAAAATATTCAACTAATTCAAACCAAATTCATACTATAGAATAAGAATTAAATTATATTTCTAGAAAAAAATTGGAATTTAATTAAAAACCTAATGATTCTCAAGTAATTGGTACTACATGGATTTATAGAAATAAACGTGATTAATCTAGAAATATTTTGGAGAAATAAGGCCAGATTAGTGGCTCAATACTATTTATAATATGAATGGGAAGATATTAATGAATTGTTTCCAATATTTCATGGTTAGAATGTATATGAATATTAAATTTCTATTAAACTTTTCATGTTTTAAAGTTATTTTAATTAAATATAAAAATTTCATTTATAAATAGATATATTTATGAGGAATTATATGTTAAAAAATCAATAGTTTTTAAATTAAACACTTTATTAATCATGTATTAAAACATTATAATTTTTTTAAAGACTTTAAAAAACTCTTAGGTCACAGTATAAAAGGTTTTAAAAATTTATTTTGAAAAATAACTGCGTTAGAGTAAATATCGATCTTACTTTTTTATAATGAAAAGTTCTAAATAAATTTAAATCATTTAAATCTATGTGAATAATATCAGTTTTGGATCTTTAAATAATATTTTATATAATGAATTTTCAAAATTAACGACTGATGAATTTCATATGAGTCTAATAGGAGAATTAAATTTATATATAGGGCTTCAATTTTTTCAAATAAAATAGATATTCTTTTAATTAGTATAAGTATTCTAATTAGTTTTCAAAATTTTTTTTTTCTTGAATCAAGTAAAAGATAATACAATACCATGAGTAATTCGTGTAAATTTGGTATTGATGAATCTAGAAAATTAGTTGATAACAACCTTTATAGAGGTATGATAAGTAGTTTATTATATTTAACACCATATTGGATTGATATAATGTTTTTACTTTGAATTTGTGCTAAATATAACATTTAACAAAAATAAATTCCCTGAAACTATGTAAAATGAAAAATCAAATTTGTTAATGGTTCTTTGAACCTTAGTTTATTTTATTATTAAAGGTATTATTTTTATTTAACAGGTTATATAGATTTTTATTTTTAAGGTTGTGAAATAAATCAACAAATCATAGGTGTAATGTGTTAATCTATAGGAAAAATATTATTATATTGGAGTTTTAAGAAACAAATTTCTTTTCTTTATATATTTTAGATACAAAATACATAGCTACAAGAAATATTTATGCTCAATCAATTTGTATTAAGAAAACCATATCCAATTTTGATGTTCAATTTGATATATTACTTATTTTATATGATAATTCTTCAAAAATTACAATTTATAAAAATAATTTACATCATTAAATGACTAAACACATTGAAGTTATATATCAGCTTATTAGAGATGATGTTTAAAAAGTTGAAATCTATTTGGAGTATATTTCAACTAATAAAAAACTTGATGAAATATTTACTAAACAGATTGAATCAACTAAGTTTTATAAAATAAAATATGAACTTATAATTCTAGAAGTATAAAATATAAGTTTTAACTAAATCTATATGAATCAACTTGAATAGGTTTTTGGAAAAAAATTCTTATTCAAGGAAAAATCATTTCTACTTCAAATTATAACTTCACATTAAATTAATTAGTTTGTAATTGATTATTTTTGTGGAATTTTTTATATTTTGGTTAGTTACCATGCTTAATATATATAAATTTCATGATTTACTAATATACAAATAAATCTATTTTTTATAATTTCCCAGCTTGAATGGTAAATATGTTATATTATTTTTTAATAGAATATAAATTAACGATTAGTTTCTATTTAATTCATTTAAAAATATTTTAATATTCCTTAAATATGTTGACTTGATTTCATAGCTCCTTGAAAAAATTTAAGCCGCACCTATATTGTAATTATGAATTCTACACATGGAAGATTTGAAAAAATGTACACCCTTTTATAAAAACATGATTATTTAAAGGAGGTAGAAAATGATTATATTAAGGGGGAATGTTTCTTCATTATTATATATATTCTTACTTTACAATTTTTCATTTTATTATATACTTTGAAGGTAATAATTTAAGGGGAAATTACATTTTTAAATATGCAATTACTTGAGATATTCTGCTACAGATTTTGAAATTTGTTACAAAATTGTTCTAAACATGATAAAATATTATAATTTAATTTCTTTAAACATTAATATTTATATTATATTAAAAATATTAATGGGAATTATATTTTTTTTAATAATTATAAATCTTTAGGGGGATATTCTTTTTATTTAATAAAATTTTTCAAAAAGGGAGAGTTTAATTTATATAAAGGGAGTGATTGTGTTAAATATGGAGACATGTATTATTTTAGTTTGTCTAATTGATAATTTTAAAAAGGCTAGAGTTTTGGAAATTATATTGGTTATGTAATTATAAAAAATGGGGAGGTTTTTTAGCGACACATTTCCACTTCATTTAGTATTATTTTTATAATTACAAATATTTATGTTTTTTATTTATGTTTTGATAAATTAAAAAATTATTATTTTATTCCCTCTAATAAGAGTGAAGAATTTTGTTTTATTCCTACAAAAATTGTTGAAGAAAATATCATTATTGATATTTTTTATTGATTTCTTCTTCTTGTTTGTTATGTGTTTTTTGAACTGATTTAAGAGAAAAATCCACCTTTGTATGAATTGTTTGGAGATTTATATACTATTTTTTCTAAAATTAGAGAATTATAATTTATCATAGAATTATCAAACTAATTGTTTAATTATCCATGATTTATTATTACTTGTTCATTTATTATTTATTTATTTATATTTTATTATCTTTATTTATTCTAGATATTACTTTTGTATTTCATATGTATTGAAATTATATTAGTACAAAATGACCCATAAAAAAGTAATATGACCCATACACTGATTATAGAATGACTCAATGAATTATATTTAATCCAAATTTCTCTATGTTTGAGATGACTCATATATAATGAAAAATCACACATATGCTATGTAAGATAATCGATATGTAAAAAAATAAATAACTTATATTCATTATCAAATCACACACACCTAGGATGAATGACTGGTATGTTGAAACCTATGTCATGTGTCAAATGAAACTAATTTTTCTTATGAAATGACACATATGAAAAAATTAAATGAATTACATGCACACATAGTTTTTTTCTCAAAATCATAAAATATGATATTTTTATATATCCTTTCATATATAGATTCATTGTGCAAGTTTATGATAATTGTTTTCATCGATTTAATTATTCCATAATCCATTATTAATTATTTCCATTATAGGAAATATTATTTGATAATGTTTTATATAGATTTAAGTAATTATCTCATGGGACAAATATTCACATTATTTTCTTAGAAACATGTGAGTCTTATATTTGAATTGTTTGAAATATAAAGAATTAATCTCACATGAGTTATGGAAGTATTCCATGAACATTAATGTTTATTATTATTGAATATTTACTATTGTATTAATGGTTTCAATGTTTTTTATAACTAATTAGTGTGTTTATATATTGTTAAGAGAACCCAAGTGGGAATTTTTCTATGTATACTTAATGAATAGTACATAGGGATATTGAGTAAACAAAATCAATATAAGTCATTTTATAGTTCTTATATGAGTTATATGATTTTTCATATGAGTCATTTGTCACGTATAAAATTTTAGTTCTTAAGAAATTAACACATGGTGTCCATAATAAATAGAAATTAGAAAAATAGAAACAAACAAATAATAAATGAATATGAAATAATTACAGTAAGGATAATTAAATAATCAAGTAGATAATATCATGAGAAATTATAATTATCCAATTTTATAATCTTCAGTGTAAGAGTATTAAACCAAATCATACCAAAGATTATTTTTATTCAAAATTAGTTCATATGACATAAATAAATACATTAATAAAAAACCTCCAACACCCTCCTCTAACCCGTTGGATTGAGAAAAGGTGGATATGCTGCTAGTATTAGGTGACGTCCCCAAGATACTAAGGGTTGGAAATAAATTCCATGAGATTAAGAGAACATTGAGGGATGATTTTACTAAGAACAAAACAAAATTTCATTAAAATATATAATAGATCAAAAAATCAGCATGATTCATGAGGAATTTAACCATACAACACTAGAAAATAACCAAATAATCCTATTATATTAACAATGGAAAGATAAAGAAAAACTAAAAGAAGAATAATCTTAGATATGATGACTCAGGAACCTAGGTTACACAATTACATAATAAGACATAGAAACTCCAAAGATCCAACTCCTTAAACATAATCATAACATTAATGAATCGCACTAGATAATTATGAAAGACACCCCTTCACTATATATTAGATGGTGAAATCTCCAAATAAATCAAATATCTCAATTAGGGGGTGATAATAACACCCAATAGATAATTCCCAAATAATTCCCAACACATGACACTATGACCAAAATAAGTTATCAAATTTTATTTATAACTTTAGAGAATAATATAAAAAGTTTATATAATATTTGTAAACAAGTTCCATGAAAAACATTGAATAAATATTTTAAAACCATTTATTCTTAATTTGCATAATAATTCCAACTTCGCCCCCACACAATAATACATGAAAAAATGGACCTACCTATACTCTTGAGTGGTGGGCCATCTATTCACCAATATTTTATTTGGTGAATCCGTTTTGTTGGGGGTATTTTCAGACCTTTATACCATCCCATTTTAACTAGGGTACTTTCACACCCTTATTCCATCCCATTTTCACTTCAACACACCCCCACACAATTATGAAAAGATAACAATAAACATTTATTTAAACATAAATTATATTTTTAAAACCAAACCTTTTAAAATGACATTAAACATGTTTTTTAAAATCATTTTAATAATATATTTATAAAAAATCAAAAGAAAAATTTAGAAAATAAAAATCAATCAAGTTCTAAAATAGTGGAGTGAGAGAGAATCCACCTACCTTAAGATTGTTTGGAATGAAATATATAAGATGATTCCATTGATAAGACATATTCATTTTCTTACTCTATCAAAACCCAAGAATATATCATTAACACAAATCCAAACTGAATAATCTAGTTATTACACACTTATATATTTTTCCGTTCAAGAAAAATTGAAGTGATATAATATAAGAAGGAAGAACTAGATCCTAACATTTAATTCTAATAATTGAAATCTCAAAGGTTCATTGTAATTAGATTATGACAAAAAATATCACTGGAAATAACCTAAGGTTTCCCTAGAAGTCGAGAGGGAGAAGCAAGAAACAAAAATGAGTATTTTCAACCAAAGGATGGAATAAATTGGCTTGACTCAGACTAATTCACATCCTAACTTCCCTAAAGAATCACTTTCACTAATATTTATGTCACATTGGTTTTATTTTTCTTAAAAACCATTTTATGTAATAAATGGGTTTCACATCATAAATAGTTTTATCCATCTAACCCAAGAAAACCTTTCATGCCTTAGAAGGGATTCAAAGTATCTGGTCAATGTTATATATGTAATGAATTTCATTCATGGTGTGAAAAATTTTTATATCCATATTAAATAACTTTATATCTTTAACCCTCCAAATGCTTATAGTTAATTATCCCATGACTCTAAGAATAAAATAAAATGCATAGAACAAAAATGTAACTCAAAATGAGGTGCTATATTATCCACTACATTAGGTATTTTATCCTCATGAATATGGATATCAACATTTCCCTTGAACAAATCGGGCCACTAATCCTATAAAAAACTTTGTTGTTCCCAAGTTTCCTCTTGAATCTGAACACTCCTCCATAAAACTTGAACTAAGGAAATATATCTCCCTCATAAGGTCTTTTCTAGTCTTCCTAAAATCTGAACCAATTCATGGTTAAAAGTTTCATTTGTATCAAGAGTATAATGATACCAACTAATCACATGACGTGGATCTAGGTTATCATTATTCAGTTTAGGAACATTAAATATGTTGTGGACTGCACTAGATCTCAATGGTAAGGATAACTGATACACTATAATGCTAATATGTTCAGTAATATTGAATGATCCCAGATACCATTGTGTAAACTTTCCTTGTTTACCTAAGCATTTATGACTAAGCCTCAATGACACTTTTAGAAAGATGTGGTCACTCACATTGAAAGATATGGTGCAATAATGGTTGTCCACATATGATTTGTATCATATTTGAGTCATATCTATCCACTTGTAGATCATTTGGATATTATATGTACTCTTATGGACAAGAATTATTCCAATTAATGATGTCTATTCCAATTCCACCCAATATAGTGGTAAATGAAAAGGATGGCCATAAAAACACTTGAATGGGGACATATTTATTGCAACATAAAAGATGTTATTATAGAAGAACTCTTCCAAAGTCATTTGGTCTTCCGACGAGCCTCTAAAGTCCATGAACCAAGCTATGATCATATCTTAAAATTTTTGAATTGAACTTTCCAACTTACCATCTTTATGTGGATGATATTATAACACATAAATATTTTTTTATTAAATATTTCTCTTAAAATAAGTCTAATTATTCAGTATATTACATTTCAAACAACCGTGAGTTTAAACGAACCACAATACACTACTAAAATGACTATTATAACATAGTCATTAAATTTTTAGGAATAAATATGAATGAATAATATATGAAAAAAAATGCCAAACTCAATTTTAATTTATTGGTAAGTTATTATAATATAGTGAGAAATGTTTTTTTAATATAAATTTATTTTTCAATAATAGGTTTTCGTCAAAAAATGGGTTTATTTTTCTTTTTATGAGTGAATATTAATTTTTAAGAAGGTATATAAAATTTATTTGACAAGATTAATTTCATTTTTGACTTCAAGAAATCAAAATTATCTTGAAATTATTTACTAAAAACCATTTTTTCAAGGAATAATGAAAATACTTTCTTTTATTGAAAACTATATTTTATTTTAATGTATTTAAAAAGAAAAAAATTATGTTTTTCATTAGTTTTAAATTTTAATTAGTTAATTTTGATTTAAAATAATTCATTTTTTTTTAAAATGATTTTATACAAAAATTTATTATAAAGACATCTTATTTTCTGAAAATTTTTTTTTATGGAAGTTTAATGCATTTATTTGAAATTTCATTCTGAAAATTCTTTGTTTTGAATTTTAAAAAGAGGATGAAAATTTGGGATTTATAAGGTCCAAATTTAGTTAATATTTCCTTTTTATTTTTTACCAATATGAATAGTAACCTTGGTAAATTTTATTACAACAACGAAGGGGTAAATTGGGTAATTAATCTTAAGAATAAAATTATAAAAACTCTAAAATAACTCTAAAACATGCAAAAATTTTAATGGATAAATATAATTATACCCTTAAAACATAAGGATCAAAATTAAGTTGTTTAATAGAAATTTTTCTATAAAAATGACTTAGATAATATTTAAATCAAAGAAACAAACAAAATGTCATTTTCTTTATCATAAATATCCCTTATGTGTCCACATGGGGAAAAAGTTATGCTATGAACGAATATAACTATAAACTTTTAACTTAATAAACATATCTTAATGATATATATTTAATTTTTACTTTTTAGGTCACTTATATGAAATTATTGTATTCAGAATATTTTATTTAAAAAAAATTTAAGGATGTCACATTAATATTTTAAATAATATATCATTTTTTATATCGTGTTAAACAAAATATATATTGGACTATAAATATTTTTCTTAAATATATAATATTTATCTTCATCATGGAATTTTGTTTTTAATTTTTAATGAAAAAATAAGTATATTAAATAATTACACAAACACTAATGTATTAATTATTTTGTTAATGGAAATATCAATTAAATATTACAAGACATATTAAAATAAATATAAATTTAGATAATTAATGTGATAAATGAATTTTTTAGATGACCTTGACCTATTATGGATATAATAAAATATTATTTTGATGTTAAATTGTTATCTTGATATTTTTAAAATTATAAGAAATTAATACTGTCAAAGTTGACACTAATAATATTTTATCAAAATTATATTTTCTTAAATTATTAAAAAATAATAAAACATATTTAATAATAAAAAAATATTATATGGTATAAAATTTTATAATTTGTTTTTTTATGATTTAATTTACATCACATAAGTAAAAATTCCAACCTTTTCACATTAAAATATTTTCTACCTTATTTAAAATTAAAATAGGTTACCTAAGGGTTAATCAAAATGATAAGGTTGAAAATTATAATAAAACTTGATTAAAATATATTGGTTGATGATATTAAGAAATTATCTCATATTATATTCTAATGAACTTATTTTTTTGCTATTTGGATGGATATTTAATTTATTATAAATTAATAATTTTAGAGATTCCAAAAGTGCCCCTCACCTGATTTATAAAAGGTCACCTCCTCACTCACTTATTCACATCCAATTGAGCCTTCAAGATCAACCATACCCTGAAAATGTATCTTAAAAAATTATCTAGACACATTATAGATTTTTTTTATCAAAATACCAACTATAGTGTCCCTAAGAGGAGACCTAAAGGAAGTTCTCCACAAAAGAGGTAATCGTCATTACCAATTCTTTCTAGATAATATCTTATTCTAATTCATCTTTATGTATTTTTTACATTCTAAAGTAATTAATATAGTATCAATATATTTTGATATTTTATTATGATTATGTAATAACTATATTTCCCCTTTTATCTATTCTATAAAAAACCAAATCACCACCTGTGTGTACTTATGACTTACCGTCTCCATGCCGTGGTGTAATATGTTTTTCATCACTAATTTATTTGGATGGGTATAATGATGAAATAATATTTATATATATATATATATATATGATAATTATAAAATTATATCGGTTATGGAACAAAATATATACCATCTATTTATTTTCCCTTTTACTATTGGGGGAGTGATACCATTACTCGTACGTACGTATGACCTACCGTCTCCACGATGCGATGCGATTCATTTTACATATTCAACATTAAATAATTGTTATATAAATATATATATAATTAATAAATATGATATATATTACCTTAATATTATTCTTTAAATTATGGAACTATATTCTATGCACCATAATTGTGACTTATATAAAAAAACATGCATAAGAAAATGAAGAATTTAACACTTGAAAGATAAATAATAATGAAATATTATTAACACATGATTATATGATCATATATGATATCATAAATATAAATACGGTTATGGAATAAGATAGTAACATTTTATAATTAATTATAATGGAGTTTCAATAACATATGAAGGAAATCAGACCTATGGTAAGGGTTAATTTCACAATCTTTTTATTATCTGAGATTGTTTATACGTAAGTATTTACTGAGGAATATTTATCTTCCATGTCCATATTTCTTAAAAATATTCTCTAATTTTTTTTAATATTCTTATAAAATTTTTTAAATTCATTTTTAATCATATGCTAATTTTTACTAAATATTTTTAAAAGAACCTTTGGTTTTTTATTTTCATAACGAGGTACTTTATGACTTTTTGGTAACAGTATGAGAAGAATGTTTTTTTTAAATTATACATCATGAATATATTTTTATGCTTTCATTATTCCTTAATTAATTGAGGATTCCCTTACAATATTACATGGTTATTTTCAAATAAATTATTTCTTTTAAAGTTGCATAACATTTTAACAAAATAAAATGTCTTTAGAACAGAAAGGATATTTTCATAAAGAATTATTTTCAAGTGATCTCTCAAAATTATTTTCCATTTACGATAACATTATTTTTTTACTTATGTTTTAAGGTGGATATTTTTCAAATATACTATCCCTTTTATTCCTATGGTTGGATTATATTTTTTATGGAATGATATTTATTAAACCTGTTTCTTTTCTACGGGTTATGTTATGAGTGAATGATGTTTATGAAACTCATTTCATTCCATGAGTTCTGATATAATGAATAAATTTTGTTCTTGTGGAACACATATGTATGGTTTTAATTATATTATGGGTGAGACCTATATCTCTATCAAATTCATTGGGAAAATATTTTTATATCATGAGATATAAAGAACTGGAATGGGAAGTGAACCCGGTTCAGTAATACAGGGATAAAATGAGGAGTGAACTTGGTTTTGTTAGAGACTTTGTCCACTATGATGGTCTTGAAAGTAATCATTGAATAATATTGAAATTATTTTCTATTATTATGTGTATTACATAATTTCATGTACTTTGTTATGATCTCATGGAAAGTGTTATTTGAATCTTTATTAACTTTTATGATTTATTCCATGACATGATAATATGATCTTTGATATGCCATGTATAATTTTAAAAAGTTATTTTTCTGTTCCTATGACCTTATGCTTATGTTATCTCCTATTATTACCCTAACTGAGCATCTGATCTCACATTTTTAATATGTTTCTTTTCCCTAGGATATGAAAAAATATATTAAGTATTGTTTATAAAAAAGTGTTCTATTTATGAAGGAATAAGTGTGAGACTATGTAAATGTTTTTGAATCATTTGTTTATGGTCCCCAGTTTCCAAAGACGCTAAACCTGTATGGTTCTAGCATGGTTTTGTTATGTAAGAATATGAATATTCTTAAATTTAAATGTAATATCTATTTATAAAATTTATTATTTGTTATAGTTGGTATCAGATGAAGGTTAAGATAACATTTTTAAACTAGGATGATAAAATGTTAGTAATAACCTTAAAGACAAGTATAAGTATAGGATAAAATCCTATGGTTTGGTAAAAAACATGAATAAATTAGGAATTAAACCTATGGTGTCATAAATTAAAATTTTATAAGTAATTTTCCTTGATTATGTGGGTTTTCCATTATGATTAGTGTTGCTAACCCTTTGCTTTCTATCTTTAGTCAATGGATGGAACCCAAAGTAACCGTGTTAATTACAAATGCAATGAGCAATGCAATAATTTCCCTCATAATCAACAATATTTTATTGGAGATAAAATGAAAAATCTTGTTTCTATGCTCACACAACTTTCTGAAGCTATGAATAATGAAGGACTTCCAAATAAGTAATGGATGAAGAAATATTCTACTGAGTCCTTCACGAGGCATCATCCACCTTCTTTTACTGTGTCTTCTAATCCACTAGAGGATAAAAAATGGATCAATACCACTGAAAATATATTTTCAGTTCTTCTATGTTCAGAACATGAGAAATACATTTTGTAAGTCTATAACTTGGAATGTTAAGTGGATCAGTGGTGTAATCTTATCAAGAATAATATTCAACGAGATAAAATTAAATCCATGGAATAATATGAGTTCAAGAACTTATTTTTCAATAATTAATTTCCTTTATTCTTCAATTAAATTTGAATAATGGGTTCCTCAAACATAATAAAAAGGATTATAACTCTATTGGTACTTACAAAGAAAATTTTACAAGACTTTCAAGGTATGCTTTTGGAATTATCATTCAACATGAGAGTGAAGTTGAATGATTATTAAATGGATTAAAATTGAGTATCCAAATGGAATTAGCCATAACTGTCTTCAGTAACTATGAGGAAATATTTCAATATTCTCTGAAGGTTAATATAGATAATTGAGTCACCCATAAATCTTATCACTTGGATAAGAATATAAAAATTAATGTCAAAGTAAAATATAAATACCATAGTGAAAAGAATATGATATTTCCTTTATGCTCAATGTGTGGAAAGAAACATGGAGGAAACTATCTTAAGGGGACTAGTAAATATTTTAAGTGTGGTAAAGAAGTTTATCAGGAAATTGACTGTCAAAGTGATGTGAAAAAGATAATTAATGATGTAAATAGAGAAAATGCTATACAGAATGCACCTCCCACACATAAATGTTAGAAGTTCAAGGAAGATGGGAATTATTCTACCCAAATGACCTAATACAAGGGTTATCGATGATGATCGACATTAGAAACCTATTAAGGAAAAAGGAAATGGAAAATCACATGAGAAAACTACTGGTCAGGTAGAGTATAACAATGAAGTGGTGAAAGGTAAAATTACCATCCACTCTAAAATAGATAATTATTTATTTGATTCTGGATCCACTCACTTATTTATTTCTAAAGAATTTTCTAAGGGTATTTCCATATTGCCTCAAAAATTAGATTTTGAGTTAGCTGTGAAAAAACCTAACAGAAAAACAATTTTATCAGATGTTTATAATTTTTCTCAGATTGATGTTTATGGGAAATTTCTTTTTGAAAATATGGTGATCCTTCATTTAGTTTAATTAGATCTAATAATTGGTATAGATTGGCTTTATCAAAATAAATCTCATATCAATTTCCAAGTAAGGAATGTCACATTTCATATTCCAAATGAATCTATGATCATATTTTGATTCAAGAATGAGGATGAACATCTAGTAGAAATTAATTCCATCTTGTGGGTCTTAATTAAAATAGTGGAAGGTTATCTATATAAGATTTTTCGGGAGAAACTAATCATTAAGGATACACCAATTTTATAGAAGTTTGTTGATGTATTTCTGGAAGAATTTCCAGGTTTTCCACCAAATCATGAAGTTTAGTTTTCAATAGAACTCATACAAGGTTCAATGCCAATTTCAGAGACTCTTTATAGAATGGCCGTAATTGAGTTGCAGGAATTAAATAAAAAATCCAATATAATCTTGATAAAGGATTAATATTCCCAAGTGTTTCACCTTGGGGTGTACCTATTATATTTGTTAAGAAGAAATATGGATCAATGATAATTTGAATTGATTATCTATAACTTAACAATATCACTATGAATAAAAAATATCTTCTTCCTCATATTGATGACTTATCTAACTAACTATGCAGAGCTCAATAATTTTGTAAGACCGATCTTCATTATGGATATCATTAATTAATGTTTAATAATTTGGGTATACCCAAGACAAAATTTTGTATAAGGTATGGACACTATGAATTTATATTGTTTCCTTTTGGTATTACTAATTCCCCACTATGTTCATGGACTTAATGAATAGAGTCTTTAGAGACTATATTGAATAGTTTGTGGTAGTCTTTATAGATGGTATTCTTTTTTATTCAAAGAGAAAATAAGAACATAAATATCACTTGAGAATTGCGCTAAAGACCCTAAGAAATACAAATCAGTAGTAAAAATTTACCAAGTGTGAATTTTGGATTTCCAAAATATCCTTTTTGAGTCACATAATTTCAAGAGAGGGTATATTTATGGATCTAGCAAAGACAAAATTTATTTAACATTGTCCTAGACCAATAACGGTAACTAAGATACAATTTTTTTCAGATATCTGGATATTATCAGTGTTTTGTGAAAGATTTATCAGGATTATATAATCCGCTCACCATGTTTACTCAAAAAGGAGTAAAGTTCATATGGATATAGGAATGTGAAGGGAATTTTGAGGAGTTAAAAATATAGTTATTCAGTTCACCTGTGCTGACAATACCCTGTAGCATAGAAAGGTTTTTGATTAATAATGATGCATAAAAGAAGGTTATGGGATGTGTTATCCTGAAAAATTATATGGTGATACCTTATGCCGCACAATAATTGAAAATACATGAGAAAAATTACCCAACTAATGATTTTAAGTTATCTGTAGTTTGTTTTTCATTAAAGATATATAGGTATTATCTTTATGGAGAAAGGTGTGATATATATTCTGATCATAAAATTTTAAAGTATATTCTTACTCCAAAGGAGATGAATATTATCCAAAGGATATGGTTGGAGTTAATTAAATATTATGATTGCTCAATACCTTACCACAATTAGAAACATAATAGTGTGGTAGATGCTTTGAGTCAAAAAGGACCATTCCAACCTATCTTTGATGAGGATCACAAAAGATCCAATATTTATGGATTTTAAAGGATGGATCAACAAATAATAAAGGAAGGGGAGAAATTTTATCTTTCTCAAATAAATGTTCAACCATATGTGAAAGTGGAGATTAGGGAGGCATAGAATGAAGATATAGAGATGAAAAATATAGTGAGAAATGTTCCTGAGTTCAACCTTGATTGTGATAGAATAATAAGGTTTAGAAACTATTTTTCTGTCCCTTACATACCAAAACTAAAGTAGATATTAGAGGATCCTCATAGTTCATTATTCACTATTCATCATGGAATCACAAAGATGTATAGGAACCTGAAAGAGTATTTGTGGTTGGATGGAATGAAGAAAGATATTGTAGAGTACATTTCTCGATACATGGTTTTTTATAAATTTAAAATTGAGAGACATAAGTATTAGGAGATGTTTCAACCATTAACTATATCATAATGGAAATGGTAAAACATCACCATTTATTTTGTCTTAGAAAATTGAAAAACATCTAAAGACCACAATGCTCTATGGGTTATAGTTGATCACCTTAAAAAGTCCACACACTTCATTGATATTAGAGAATACTTACATCTTGATCATATTGTAAGAATGTATATTATGTAAGTGATAATATTTCATGGAGTACCACTTTACATTATATCTTATTGTAATATGAGGGTTACCTAAAAGTTTTCGATAAGTATTTAGAAGGATCTTGATATAATGTTAAGTTTCAATATTTATTATC
Organism: Viscum album; assembly: GCA_963277665.1. Lineage (NCBI taxonomy): Eukaryota > Viridiplantae > Streptophyta > Magnoliopsida > Santalales > Viscaceae > Viscum > Viscum album. Next base: position 167,937,357 of record OY728119.1, on the reverse strand, counting down.
ACCCTCATACATATGTTTAGTATAAGAGAACAATTCAAACTCTATAATACATTTTGAGAGATTTTTCAATGAATTTTAAAGGTGGCTGGGATTAACAACTATCTTTCATAGAATTTTCATACAAAAACAGCTTTCACACAAGTATTCAGATAACTTATTATGAATCCCTATATGGTAAGAAGTGAATCAATCCAACATGATGGAATGAAGTTGAGGAAGGAAAACTATTGGGACATGATATATTTTAGGAGATGATAGAGAAGGTTAGATATATTCAATAGCTCATAAGAGTAGCTTAGAGTTGACCAAAACATTATGCTAACAATCAATGAAGATACATAGAGTTTGAAGTGGGTGATAAGGTATTTGTAAAAATATATCCTTGGAAGAGAGTGATGAGATTTTAAAAGAAGGAAAACATAATCCTCAGGAATATCTATCATTTGGAAATTCTAGATAATTTTGGGAAGGTAGGTTATTTGTTGACACTTAAACCAAATCTCTCTCAAGTTCATGATGCATTCCATGCATCTCTTCTGAGAAAGTGCATACATGATCCTTCACATGTACTAAAATCATAATTCATTCCACTGAAGAAATATATTAATTATTAAGAAAAACCAATAGAGATTATGGATCCTAGAAATAATGTTCTAAAAAACAAGGCCACTCGCAAGGCTAAAGTTTTATGGAGGAATTTCTAATTTGATGAATCTATGTGGGATCCTAAGGAAGTGATGAGGTATAAGTATCCTCATATGTTTGTATCCATTTTAAGAATTTTTACAGATGAATTATAAGGCCCCGACCTTAAACATTACTTAATATTGAATTAAATGAATAATTCACATTGAGGATCTTTTCAGGTTTTGAGTTTTAGAGAATTGGGACATAACTATTACATCTCAAAGATTACAATATAGACACATCTACTCAGCTTCCATTTTTTTCACAAAATAAAAACTCTTGAACAAAAGATTCATGTCTAGTTATTTGTTTTAGATAGCCTGAAATTTCCTTGATCCCATCCTTGACCCTATTCATCTTTATGTCCTGTGAAAAACATTTCAAAAAAACATGGGATGAGCATAAAAAGCTCAGTAAGGGTTATAACAATATGGAAAGAAAACATTAGTCCATGTATACATAAGAATCAATGAAATCATACTTTACTCATAAAACATAATCAATTTAACATACCTCATGAAATCATAAGATTTATGAATAACTCATAGAAATCATAATACATAAAGGTAACTTGAGGCATTCATAACATTCTTACGTAGGGAGTAACCCTCATGGTTACGTTTGGAATACCCATCACAGTATATTCCCTAAATCTCTTCGGAGAAACCTTAACGTTTAACTCCTTCGCGTTACCCAATGCATTGGAGAGATATATCGGGCTCACCCACCCTTAGTTTATCATGAAACCACCCATCTTCATAAAAAATTCCCAAGAACCATAACATAATCACATCACATAACATAAGCAAAAAGTAAAGATAAAATTCCCACATTTCAATAAAAATATAACCTTTTAAGATATTGAAATAATGAGTCCATTCTAAAAACCATTTTCAAAACCATTTAAAACATTTAATAAAGAGATTTTTGAATAAAAGTGTCCCATACCACTTTGAATATTTTTATATTTTAAACCATTAATATCCATATAAATAAATATTTAAAACCATTTTGAAAATAGGGATATTAATGAGAAATATTTATAAGAATAAATCATTAAAACATTTAAAATGATATTTTATTTAAAGGATTTTTAACAAAATGAGAGACACTTGAATACAATAATTGAGGAATAACATTTAATTATAACTTTATAAGATCATGAGAATAAAGGGATTTATGATATAATATTCCAAAGGACAGTATATACACCATATAAGAGTGAATTGGTACATAACAACAATGCTGTCTCAATAGAAATGTAAAATGAGAGGAAATCCCTTATAAAGAAGGTATCCTTAAATTAAGGATAAATCAATCTCATAATGATGTGTGAAAAATATAATTACACCCAATATAAGTGGATATTAAGTGTAAAACAATGAAAGGTCATTCACACATATTAAAATGATGACATATTCCATAACTACATGTTGAACCCAAAGAAATCGAAATTGGGATAAAAAGTTCCCTTGGTAAAATTTGACAGCCTAATGGCGTCACTTTAAAATTTATAAAATTATATGATGAGATATAAAATGGTATCTCATCACTTGGAAATAAAATTTACATCAATAAGGATATAGAAGAACATATCCCAACATAAAAAGATGTAAATTAAAATACATAACAAAATAAGTCTTTTTAAAAGAGGAGTGTGAAAGGTTCCCTTACTGATTTGGGAAAATTTCGAAATGTACACCCCATGAAAGAAGGGACATACAATGAAGATGTAAAGACCCAAATAGTAAAATAATGGGCAGTATATACACCACAAAAAAGTAAATAGTGGCAAATGTAGTATGAATATCATGAGAATAAAAAGTGAGATGAAAATCCCCTTATGAAAATTCGACAGCCTAACGGCGCCACATAAAACTTCCAAAAATGTATTGATGAGACCAAATAGGGTCTCTAGTCATATTAACATAAAATGTACAGAAATATGAATATAAAAGTACATCCCACAACATAATAAAGAGGAGGTTAAAGTAAGTTACATAAAAAAAAGTAATTAAAAAGAAAGAGAGAGGTAGGATCCCTTACCTCGTGTCTGACTTGACTCGATCATTCTTTAATCTCTTGAATAATAAACTTGAGTTAATTTATACTTGCTTAAGAACCTTTTTCAAGTTCATTATTCCTTTTATATCACTTATTACCATGTTATGCACATTATGTAATCATTTAAGTTAATAACGATCGTTTTGTCGATACTTGGTACTTGAGTCAAAAGTGAACTTCTTATATTTACTTGTTGTTCATGTAGTCAAATATAAATTATCTCAAGAATGATATTCATGATGTAGATATCATATATACTATATATATATATCCAATATATACATGCATTTATAATATTACATAATCATTTAGAGGTAATAAATGAAATGCACTGTTCATGGAGACGGTAAGCCGTACGTACGCATGAACGCTACTTTCATTTCTATTTCATACTTTAATGGAATGAAATAATAATGATATAATGGTATATTATTATTACAGTGTAGTATCATATATAATATCATTAACTTTATCCTTTATACGTCCCACATATGGCATTAACGAATCAAATCACTTTGAGGGGGCGGTAGTCCGCACTTCCAAAAATGAAGATATTGTGTTTTACCCATAATGAAAACCATAAACGTATGAAATAAATGAAAAATACAGAAGCTTAAGGAAAACATAAACATGTTATATATCTTATATAATTATAGTGACATCATAATGTCCACCATTGAAGGTGTTAAAATAATATTGAACAATCATCGTTTCGTGGGGCAGAAATTCACCATCCACAGAAACAGTATGTTCTTTAACCATTAGACGGAGGTGTGTGTAATTTTAGCTAGAATAATTCTTATAAAAACATCCTAGTATATTTAAGATACTGGGTTTGTTAAAAATAAATGAATAAAAATATTTTAGGGGGTTGGAGAGGCAAAATAAAACAAAAGAACATTAAAGAAGACTTTACCTTTAAATCGGGTAACTCCCTTTGGTTTGAACAAAAAGGGTTTCTTGAAGATATTTCTGCCCACGGTGAGGCTTAAATGATAAATATAGAGATGTGGAGAGATGAAATGGGCAGTGTTTGGCCGAGCCAAAGGCTTTAGAGGGGTGGTTAAGGAGGTAGAGGTGGGGGCCTTTTATAAGAGGCGAGGAGGGGCACTCTTGGAAAGTCAAGAAAGGTTACATTATTTTCAAATGAGTTTCGGATTTTAAAGGTCCCAAATTGATATATTTTTAGGATAAGGTGATAAGGGTTCTAAATACACCCATACAATAGGTTTTTGACATGTTTAGGTCTTATAGTTTACATTATCTTTTCATTTTATTTGAATCGTTAAATAATGAGGTAATCGCCGCATCATCATGATGTCATAAATAATTTAATTTATTTAATGTATAAAAATTATAAAAAAATACTATGATGTAGGAAATATTTTTATCTTTCCAATGAATATTTATAGTAAAAATTCTGACTTGTATAACCCCATGTAAAAATTGTTTTAGTAAAACAATACATGTTTGTGTCATTTTTACTTTTACTTTAAATAAAAGGCATTAATGTCATTATCTTACCCAAGTGGCTCCATGGGGTCCCAAAAATAAACCCATGGGTTTTCTTGGTCGTCCATGACACATCCAATATGGGTAGGAAATGTGTCAAGGTCATTTCATTTTATTAAAACCTTATTTTTTCCTTAAACTACACTAATTATCTCTAATCACGATTAAAAACTTAAAAGTTACTATTCACCAAAAAAATTATTTTAATCCCATTGAACCACATTTTACTTTCTAATTAAAACCTTTTATGTAGGATTTTTTAAATTAAAAACACATAGGTGGTAAAATTTCATTTAAACGAAAAATCAGTTTTTTAAGTACCACTTAGTGGTTTCACGATTCATCAAAATTGATGTTTTTCAGAAAAATACCAAAACTTCACCCTAATCTATATTTGATATTCCAAATTCAAAAATGATTTATATTTTATAAAATTCAAAACATGTAAGTTACAATAATTAATTTAATATTTAATTCCCGCTGTCAGAACAAATAACGTGTTTTTAAGAAACAATATCTATCAAAAGATTGACACTCGTTTATGTCCAATCTCAAAGTGATATTAATTCCATTTACCACCATTGGATTAAATGGTAAAAATATATTCTAATTTCACTTTAAAACCAATTAAAAATATAATCTAACTATATAAATAAATTAGATTAAAAAGAGGTTTTGAATTAAAATACAACACTTTTCACTATTCATTAAAAAAATGAACATTATCAAAAAAATACCAGAAATTTATCCAAATCAAATTTCAATGTCCCAATAATAAATAATTAGATTATTTTGACAAATATATCTTATAAAATTGTCAAATGATAGATTTAAAAATGGTTCGACATCAAAAGGCAGTAAAACAATCTTTTTAAAATATTAGAGTATTTATTCTTAAAATTGGATTCATTTGGATTTTAAGCCTCTAAAATTTATTGGATAAACGTAAAAATATTTAACAAACATATGTAATAATTTTGTATTTATTTTTGTTCATTCCCTCCATTAAAACGTCAAGGCGTTAACTATTATAATATTATTATATTATTAGTGTACAACGTAAGATTTCAAAGAAACTCGTTGTTGCGTATTGGATACCCCATCGAGCATAGCATTCCCTTTAAATTAGTATTAACATTTTATTCATAAATATTGATAAACATTAGAATGTAATATTATTTATTTACCTGAGATGTTACATACTTCCCCCCTTTTGGGAATTTTGTCCTCGCAATTTCAAAATTGGGCTTGGAAACTCCATTGAAAGTCCCACATCGAAACAAGATTCAGTAAAAATATCACTTAAAAATAATGGGAGAGAAGTACAAAGGTCACCCGAGTTAACCCACACTAGGATTCCATGTATGAAAATATGGATATGGAGGAAAAAACAAAGGGTCATGTTCTGATGGAGAGTGATAATAAACATGTCTTGGAGAAAGTTAACCACAAGAAAATCAAAAGCTTGTGATGGGTTAAACAATATTCGATTCCCCAGTAGGAAAAGTTAACAGACAACATTTTTGTTTTAAGTTACTCTTAATTGAGGAATTTATTTTTTAGCTTAACTAAATCATAATGAAACATACTTACTTTTCACGTAGACTTTCAAATTTTACTAGATTCCTTAACCAAAATCATATTTTCTCCAAAAGACGAGTATTTATGAAGACTTGTTCGCATTAAGAGTACTATAATAAACTTCGTGAGAATCACCTAATCCACAAAAGAGAACTATATATTTTCCATGTCTTTAGATATCAAACAAAACCAAACCAAAAATTTTAGTATGAGATCAGATAATACCAAAAAAGGTTATTTTTTTTACAAAAAGAAAAACTACTCCTAGTACCCAAAATTTGTCCAACAATACCCAAAGTTTAACAAAGACCATTCAATAAACAGATATCCATAAAATTCTTCAAAGTAATCCAAACTAAGATTGAAACCCAAATCTATGAAGGATTTGATCACATTGTCTTCCAAAGTAAATCTTAACATTTATCTCCAAATAACACCAGCTACTCTTAAAGTCTCACATTGAAAAGTAATTAGCCTAATCACATATTCTCCATGATAGGATAATAAAATCCATAGATAACCCAACATCAACTTAATCTTGATTCATAAAACCATATAAATAAAAAAAAAGTCAAACTAACTAGGGACTTCATGTAGTCCAGTGGTAGGCGATAAATACCAGTCGCACTTTGGTTGTGGGTTCGATTCCTGCAGCTTTGTCCGATGCGATGGGTTGTCACACGGTCTGCATGTTGTCCTTTTTCCAAAACTATATAATTCTTAAAACATTCCCCAAAATGAGATAAAATCTTCAAAAATAATCATTACATATTTTAACCTCAAGTTTATCTCATGCCTTTCATTTTCCATCATAACATATAGTAACCCATAATTACCTCAAAAGTAAGGATCATATAAACCCTAATGGTTACCTTTATAATTATTACCTGAGCTTCCACATCGAGCTGGTTCTCTCGTACAAGAGGCATTAGAGAACTCACCAAGGTTAAAGTGATTGATCATGACTCCTGATAGTTGGTTTAGAATAACCATGAGATTTCTCATTGAATCCCCCATTTCATCCAGTCTCTTAATTAGAGAACCACCACAGTTTCCTTCAAACCCATTGTCACTTTGGTGCCTGCTAGATCCATCCATTTACTAAAACCAAAAAGGTCAGTGTGAGTATATCAATATAATCATCATGTAATAAAGAGGAATACAAACACTAAGATATACTTATCCAAGTTATCTGAAACTCATTCCAATATTCAAAATTAACAATGACTCTATCTAATATAATAACCATTGTGGTTATACACAACTTGTCACTTATGCTTAAACAACACTCTAACCTCTAAAGTAATCTAAACCGACCTTTGATACCAACTATAAGTCCCTGACCTTAGACATTACTTAATATTGAATTAAATGAATAATTTACATTGAGGATCTTTTCAAGTTTAGAGTTTTAGAGAATTAGGACATAACTATTACATCTCAAAGATTACAAAGTAGACACATCTACTCAGCTTCCATTTTTTTTCACAAAATAAAAACTCTTGAACAAAAGCGTCATGTCTAGTTCTTTGTTTTAGACAACTTGACATTTCCTTGATCCCATCCTTGACCCTATTCAAATATATGTCCTGTGAAAAACATTTCAAAAAAACTTGGGATGAGTATAAAAATATCAGTAAGGGTTATAACAATACGAAAAGAAAACATCAGTCCATGTATACATAAGAATCAATGAAATCATACTTTACTCATAAAACATAAGCAATTTAACATACCTCATGAAATCATAAGATTTACAAATAACTCATAGAAATTATAAGACATAAAGGTAACTTGAGGCATTCATAACATTCTTACGTAGGGAGTAACCCTCATGGTTACGTTTGGAATACCCATCACAGTATATTCCCTAAATATATTCAGAGAAACCTTAACGTTTAACTCCTTCGCATTACCCAATGCATTGGAGAGCTATATCGGGCTCACCCGCCCTTAGTTTATCACGGAACCACCCGTATTCATAAAAAATGCCCAAGAACCATAACATAATCACATCACATAAATTAATCATAAAGGAAATATAACATTCCCACATTGCAATAACAATATAACCTTTTAAGATATTGAAATAATGAATCCATTCTAAAAACCATTTTCAAAACCATATATAACATTTAATAAAGATATTTTTGAATCAAAGTGTCCCATACCACTTTGATGATTTTAACATTTTAAACCATTAATGTACATATAAATAAATCCTTAAAACCATTTTGAAAACGGGGATATTAATGAGAAATATTTATAAGAATAAATCATTAAAACATTTAAAATGATATTTTAGTTAAAGGGTTTTTAACAAAATGAGAGACACTTGAATTAAATAATTGAGGAATAAAATTTAATTCGAACTTTATAATATCATGAGAATAAAGGGATTCATGATATAATATGCCAAATGACAGTATATACACCATATAAGAGTGAATTGGTGCATAACAACAATGATGTCTCAATAGAAATGTAAAATGAGATGAAATCCCTTATAAAGAAGGTATCCTTAAAATCAAGGACAAATCAATCTCATAATTATGTGTGCAAAATATAATTACAGCCAATATAAATGGATATTAAGTGTAAAACAATAAAACTTCATTCAAACATATTCAAATTATGACATATTCCATAACTACATATTGAACCCAAAGAAATCGAAATTGGGATAAAAAGTTCCCTTGCTAAAATTCGACAGCCTAATGGCGTCACTTTAAAATTCATAAAATTAGTTTATGAGAGAGAAAATGGTATCTCATCACTTGTACATAAAATTTACATCAATATGAATATAGAATAACATATCCTAATATAAAAATATGTAAATTAAAATACATAACAAAATAAGTCTTTTTAAAAGAGGAGTGTGAAAGGTTCCCTTACAAATTTGGGCAACTATCGAAACGTACACCCCATGAAAGAAGGGACATAAAATGAAGATGTAAAAACCCAAATAGTAAAATAATGGGCATTACATACACCACACAAAAGAAAATAGTGTCAAATATAGCATGAATCTCACGAGAATAACAAGTGAGATGAAAATCCCCTTATGAAAATTCGGCAGCCTAACGACGCCACATAAAACATCAAAAAATGTATTGATGAGATCAAATAGGGTCTATCCTCATATTAACATAAAATTTATAGAACTATGAATATAAAAGAACATTCCCCGACATAAGAAAGAGGATCTTAAAGTAAGTTACATAAAAAAAGTAATTAAAAAGAAAGAGAGTGGTAGGATCCCTTACCTCGTGTCTGACTTGACTCGATCATTCTTTAATTTCCTGAATAATAAACTTGAGTTAATTTATACTTGCTTAATAACATTTTTCAAGTTCATTATTCCTTTTATATCACTTATTACCATGTTATGCACATTATGTAATCATTTAAGTTAATAACGGTAGTTTTGTCGATACTTGGTACTTGAGTCAAAAGTGAACTTCTTATATTTACTTGTTGTTCATGTAGTCAAATATCCATTATCTCAAGAATGATATTCATGATGTAGATATCATATATACCATATATATATCCAGTATATACATGAATTTATAGTATTACATAATCATTTAGAGGTAAGAAATGAAATGCACCGTTCATGGAGACGGTAAGCCGTACGTACACATAAACGCTACTTTCATTTCCATTTCATAATTTAATGGAATGAAATAATAATGATATAAAGGTATATTATTTTTCCATTTTAGTATCATATATAATATCATTAACTTTATCCTTTATACGTCTCACATATGGCATTAACGAATCAAATCACTTTGATGGGGTGGTAGTCCACACTTCCTAAAATGAAGATATCGCGTTTTACCCATAATGGAAACCATAAAGGTATGCCATACATGAAAAATACAGAAGCTTAAGGAAAAAATAAACATATTATATATCATATATAAATATAGTGACATCATAATGGACACCTTTGAAGGTGTTAAAAGAATATTGAACAATCATTGTTTCGTGAGGCAGAAATTCTCCATCCATAGAAACAGTATGTTCTTTAACCATTAGACGAAGGTGTGTGGAAGTGTAGCTCAAATACTTCTTATAAAAACATCCTAGTATATTGAAGATACTGTTTTTGTTACCAAAGAAATGAATAAAAAGATTTTAGGGGGTTGGAGAGGCAAAATAAAACAAAATAACATTAAAGAAGACTTTACCTTTAAATCGGGTAACTCCCTTTGGTTTGAACCAAAAGGGTTTCTTGAAGAGATTTCTGCCCAAGTTGAGGATTCAATGATGAATATAGGGATGTGGAGAGATGAAATGGGCAGGGGATGGCCGAGACAAAGGCTTTAGAGGTGTGGGTAAGGAGGTAGAGGTGGGGGCCTTTTATAAGAGGAGAGGAGGGGCACTCTTGGAAAGTCAAGAAAGGTTACATTATTTTCAAATGAGTTTCGGTTTTAAAGGTCCCACATTGAAATATTTCTAGGATAAGGTGATAAGGGTAATAAATACACCCATCCAATAGGTTTTTGACATGTGTAGGTCTTAGATTTTACATTATATTTTCATTTTATTTGAATTGTTAAATAATGATGTAATCGCTGCATCATCACGATGTCATAAATAATTTAATTTTTTTAACGTTTAAAAATTATAAAAAAATACAATGATGTATGAAATCATTTTATCTTTCCAGTGACTATTTATAGTCAAAAATATGACTTGTATAACCCCATGTAAAAATTGTTTTAGTAAAATAATACATGTTTGTGTCATTTTTACTTTTACTTTAAATAAAACGCATTAATGTCATTATCTTACCCAAGTTGCTCCATGGGGTCCCAAAAATAGACCCATGGGTCGTCTTGGTCGGCCATGACACATCCGATAAGGGTAGGACATGTGTCAAGGTCATTTCATATTATTAAAACATTATTTTTACCTTAAACTACACTAATTACCTCTAATCGCGATTAAAAACTTAAAAGTTACTATTCACCAAAAATTATTTTAATCCCATTGAACCAAATTTTACTTCCTAATGATAACCATGTATATCGGATTTTTGAAATTCAAAACACAGAGGTGGTAAAATTTCATTTAAATGAAAAATCAGTTTTTTAAGTACCACTTAGTGGTTTCACTATTCATCAAAAATTGAAGTTTTTCAGAAAAATACCAAAACTTCACCCTGAGCTATATTTGATATTCCAAATTCAAAAATGATGTCTATTTTAAAAAATTAAAAACATGTAAGTTACAATAATTAATTTAATAATTAATTCCTGCTGTCAGAACAAATAGCGTGTTTTTAAGAAACAATATCTATCAAAAGATTGACACTCGTTTATGTCCAATATCAAAGTGATATTAATTCCAATGACCACCATTGGATTAAATGGTAAAAATATATTCTAATTTCACTTTAAAACCAAATAAAAAGATAATATAACTATATAAATAAATAAGATTAAAAAGAGGTTTTGAATTAAAATACAACACTTTTCACTATTCATTAAAAAATGAACATTATCAGAAAAATACCAGAAATTTATCCAAAGTAAATTTCAATGTCCCAATCATAAAGAATAAGTTTATTTCGACAAATATAGCTTATAAAATTTTCAAAAGGTAGATTTAAAAATAGTTCTCCATCAAAAGGTGGTAAAACAATCTTTTAAAAATATTAGAGTATTTATTCTTAAAATTGGATTCATTAGGATTTTAAGCCTCTAACATTTATTGGATAAATGTAAAAATATTTAACAAACATATGTAATAATTTTGTAGTTATTTCTGTTCATTCCCTCCATTACAACGACAAGGCGTTAACTATTATAATATTATTATATTATTAGTGTGCAACGTAGGATTTAAAAGAAACTCGTTGTTGCGTATTGGGTACGCCATCGAGAATATCATTCCCTTTAAAGTAGTATTATCATTTTATTCAAAAATATTGATAAAAATTAGAATGTAATATTATTTATTTACCTCGTATTTTACATGAATTCATTTAAAGTGGGGTAGAATGTAACACCCAAATATTTTTTATGAAATATTTCTCTTTAAATAATTCTAATTCTTCAATAGCTTGCGTTTCATGAACCAATGAGTTTAAACAAACTATGATAGACAATTAAAATAACCATTATAACAAATTAATTAATTTCATGGGAATAAATATGAATAAATAATTTATGAAATAAAAATAAATTTACAACTCAATATAAATTTATTGGTAGGTTTTTAGAAAATAATCAACATTTTTTAGTAAAATAAAATAATTTTTCAAAAATAATTTTTCTTCAGAGATGATTTAATTTTTCTTTTTATGAGTTAATATTAATTTTTATAAGTTATATAAAATTTAATTGGAAAGATAAATTTAATTTTCTAATTTTTCATGTTAAAATTATCTTAAAATTATTTTCTGAAAAATATTATATATTTTTAAGGAATAGTGAAAATACTGATTTTTATTGAAAAATTTATTTTCTTTGAAAGTATTTAAAAGGAAAAAAATATTTTTTGGAATAGTTTTAAATTTTATTGTGTTCATTTTGATTTGAAATAATTAATTTTTGGTTTTTCTAAATGGATCTTATATAAATATTTATTATAAAAAAATTTATGTTTTAAAAGGTCATTTTTCTGGAAAATTGTTTTTCATGGTAGTTTACAGTTTTTATTTTAAATTTTAGAATAAAAATTTTATATTTAAATTTTTAAAAATGGATAAAAAATTTGGATTCATAAGGTCCAAATTCAGTGAGTTTTTCACTTTTATTTTTGGCCAATATGAATAGTAACATTGGTAAATTTTGTTACCACGGTAAAAGACTAAATTGGGTAATTTAGGTTTAAAATAAAATTATAAAGACTATAAAACGACTCTAACACATTCAAATATTTTAATAGATTAATATAATTCGAACCTTAACGGATAAGAATCTAAATTAAGTTGTTTAAAGGACACATTTCTATGAAAATTAATTTTATAATATTTACATCAAAGAAAGACACAAAATATCACTTTCTTTGTCTTAAATATCCATTATGTGTCCACATATGAAAAAATTTATGTTATGAACAGATATAACTATAAATTTTTAAGTTAATAAACATATTTCATGATATAAATTTATTTTTGACTTTATAGGTCACTTATATGAAATTATAGTGTTTATAATATTTTATTTAATAAAAACTTAAAGATGTCACATTCATGTTTTAAATACTCTATAATTTTTTATACGGGGTTATGAAAATTCTATATTAGACTAAAAATATTATTCTACAGTATAGAATATATATCTTATTCATGTTATTTCATTTTTATTTTTTAGTAAAAAAATAAGTATATTAAATAATTACACAAATGATGTAGTAATTATTTTATTAATGGAAATATAAAATAAATGTTGTTAAAAATATTAAAATTAACATAATTTGAGATAGTTAATGTTTCCAAAAAATTTATAGATGATATTGAACACTTAGGGATATAATAATTTTTTTCTCAAAATTTACTTGTTATCTTGATATTTTTAAAATTACAAGTAATGAATAGTGTCAAAATTGACACTAATGATATTTTATCAAAAACCAAAATAGTTTATTAAATTATTTAAAAATCATAAAAAATCATAAAAAATACAAAAAAGTATTATATGGTATAAAATGTTATAAATTGTTCATTTATGATTTAATTTACACCACATAAGTAAAAATGATAACCTTTTAATATGGAAAAATTTATTAGCTTAGTTAAAATTAAAATAGGTTACTTAAGGGTTAATCAAAATGATAAGTTTAAAAATTATGCCAAAACTTGTTTAAAATATATTTTCTTATGATATTACAACCTTATCTCATCTTATATTGAATATATTTTCTTTTGGTTGTATTTTTTATCGATATTTAATTTATTATAAATTAATATTTGTGGAGATTCCAAAAGTGCCCCTCACCTCAATTATAAAAGACCACCTCCTCCCCCACTACTTCACATCCCATTGAGCCTTTAAGATTGACCATCCCTATAAAATTTCTCATATCAACTTCCCTTGAAACATTCTATAGGTTTTTTAATTCTCAAAATACCAACCCTAGCATCCTTAAGAGGATACCTAAAAGAAGTTCTCCCAAGAAGAGGTAATCGTCTTTACCAATTCTTTCAAGATCATTTCTTCTTCTACTTACACTTCAAGTGTTTTTTACATTATAAAGTAATTAATCTAGTATATTCTATATTCTGATATTTTATTATGATTGCAAAATAAACACATTCCATCTTTTATCCATTATATTGAAAATAAAATCACCATGCATGCGTATGCATGACTTACCGTCTCCACAATGTCATGTAATCTGTTTTTCATCACTACATTATTTGGATGGATATAATGATGAAAATAATATATATATATACAATAATTATAAAATGATGTTGAATCTGTAAAAAAACATACAATCCATTTTTTACCCTTTTACTATTAACATAATGATACCATCGCTCATGCTTACATACAATTTACCGTCTCCACAACGCAATGCGATTAATTTTCCATACTCACCATTAAAGAATTATTATTTAAATGTATATAATTATTAAATAGGATATATGTTATCTTAATATCATTATGTAAATTATGTAACTGTATCATATTCATAATAATTGGGACTTATAAAACAAACCATGCATAAGAAAATGAAGAAGTTGACACCCAAAAAAAGAAGAATAATGAAATATTATTAATGGGTGATAATATTATCATATATGGTATAATAAAGATAAATTTAGTTCTGAAATAAGGAAAAAAAGTTATTAATCGATTACATAGGAGTCTATGATACACATAAAAGAAATCAAACCTAAGGTAATAGTTAATTTCACAATCTCATTATTATTTGAGGTTTTTTGTACGTAAGTATTTATTGGGGAATATTTATCTTTCATGTACATGACTCTTAAAAATATTTTCTAAAATATTTTATTATTCTTATAAAATCGTTTAAATTATTTTTTTACCTATATGAAAATTTTTAATAAACGGGTTGAGAAGAATCTTTTAATAATTTTCCTAACGAGGTACTTTTTGACTTTTTTCAGAAAAAGTATGAGAATAATGATTTTTTATCATATATAGAATGGATAAATTTTTAAATTTTCATCACACATTAATTCCTTGGATATTCTCTTACATGCTTACAATTTTATTTCCAATAAATATTATTTATTTTAATATTTTTTGGAATTTTAATTAATGAAAACATTTTCAATTTTGAAAGGATATTTTCTTCATGAATTATTTTCAAGTGATCTTTCAAAATTATTTTCCATATATGATAACATTATTTGATGTTATATATGTTTTAATGGGGATATTTTTCAAGGATATAGTCCCTATTTTTCATATGTTTGGATTATTTTTATGATGGAATGATATTTTTGAAGCCCATTTCTTTTCCATGGATTATTCTATGATTGAATGATGCTTATGAAACCCATTTCATTCCATAGGTTATGACATGATGAATAAATTATGTTCTTATGGCTCCCATATGTATGGTTTTCATTATGTGATGAGTAGTACCTATACCTCCCTCAATGCATTGGCTAAATATTTATATATCATGAGATAGGTAGGACTGAAACAAGAATTGAACATGGTTCTATAATACAAGGCTGGAATGAGGAGTGAACTCAGTCCAATAAGGTACTTTGTCCACTATAATGGTCTTAATAGTGATCCTTGACTAATAGGGAAACAATTTTATATTATTATATGTATTCAACAATTTCATTATTATGTTATTATCTCATGGAATATGTTCTTTGATTCTTTATGAGATTTTATGATTTATTCCATGACACAATATCACGATCATTTATAAGAAAGGTAAAATTTTTAAAATTTATTTTCATGTTCTTATTCCCTTATGATTATTTTATCTCACATGATTTCCCTTACTGATTATATGATCTCACACTTTTATTATGTTTATTTTCCCTAATATATGAAAACATATATTAAGTAAGATCTATCAAAAAGCGTTCTAGTTATGAAGGAATAAGTGGGATATAATGTTGATGTTTTATTAATCAGTTGTTTATGTTTCAAATATTCAAAGGACACTAAACCTATATAGTTCTAGAATAATTTTTTAGGTAATGTGATGATTATTATTCTATTTTGATGTAATAATAATGTATAAAAAGTGTGGGATATTATAGATATGTTGTGATCATGGTTAGTTTACTCTTGAGAGATAGTTGTAATGATTGCTAGAATCAAGAAGTATAGTAGGGAACATTGTGAGATATAACCGGAACTTGAAATCTATGCAACTTGACCACTTCTTGGATAAAAAAAATTTCTAAATCCTCTATCATAATTACTTCTCTGATAGGGAGAAATTGTGATGCCTTAGTGATATTATCCACTATCATTTAAATAACATCATGTTTCTAGAACTTTCTGAGTAGGCCTATGAAAAATTCAATTGAAATATATTCCCACTTCCATACAGGTATAGGGATAGACTGAGACATACTAGAAAATATTTGATGATCAAATTTTACGTACTAAAAATTTATTAATTTTGTTATATAATACGTGATCTTTAATTTTATACCCGAACACCAAAAATGTGATTTCATCTAATTATAATTTTTTTAAATTCCTAGATGAATATTCCATTTTTATGGTGATATAATGAAATATTTTATTCCTAAAAATAATGATACAATAAAATCCAATTATGAATATGTAATAAGGAATTTTCATCCTCTTTCTAGTCATCAGAAATTGTCACCCAATTTAGGTTTGACCAAATAGTAATAGAATTAAGATATGATGTTTGATATTATTAGGAAATTCATCAAGTTAGGAACAAGATTAATTAGAAAAAAAAATGTCATGACCATCCCAAGTAGTAGAATCCAAATTTACACATGAATTCACACTCATCATCTGCCACTGGTCTTGAGATTCATAAACGAATTCACTATATAATTTTTGACTGATCACGTCTACCAAAAAATTCCCTTTATTAGGTGAGTATACCAAGTTCAAATAAAAAATATTAAGTTACTCCATATATCTTCATTATCTCAAGTTCAAGTATTATTGAGAAAAGTTTTATTTCAATCTCCTATGGTTAGTGAAATATTTGAACTTTTTTTATAAAGAGATAATTCCACCAAGTCCTTAAGTCATGACCAATCATAGCTAATTCCAGGTTATGTATAGGATAATTTTTATCATTTCATAACTATGTCTCAAAACATATTACATAACATGGTCCCCTTGAAGGAGAAAAAGAACAAAACAAGTTCTAGAAACATCACAATATATCACATAGCCTTTAATTGGTTCTACCAAATTTAATATGGGATCCAAATTGAGATGAGATTTAAGCTCAAGAAATAATTTATTATAGGTATATATACATGTTAATGGATCAACCTTTCTTATTATAGACCTCATGAGATAATAAATCCTAGAGAAATCTCAAAAAAGAAAACATAATAGCCTTCTAATCCTAGAAAACTCTATACCTCAAAAAAATTATTCGGTGGAATCAAAGAGATAATAAATTTAATATCTCTAAGGTCAAATGGTATTAATTATTTAGAAATGATATCCCCAATGAAGAAAAATTCAAGGATCTAAAAGTCAAACTTAGAAAACCTAGAAAAAAAATAATGATCCCATAATATACTCAGTATAATTTCCAAGTGTTTTTCTTGTTTTTATCTTATTCAAGAGTAAACTAGAATATAGTCAACAAATATAAAAAAAGGTGTCGAGGCACCTGTGTATGTTATAATTCATCAAGTCTATGAACACTATAGGTTCATTTATCAGACTAAAAATCTTGACGAAATATTCATAATTTCCAAAATGACTATGAAATGATTTCTTTGAAATAACCTTTTTTCTAACTCCAATATGACTGTATCTAGAGTGTAGATCAATTTTTGAGTACCAATTATATCCCTTTAATTGATCAAACATATCTTTAATTTAGGGAAGAGGATATCTTTTTTAATCATAACTTGATTTAATTTATGATAATCAACACATAAATGGAGATAAAAATATTTTATATTCATAAATAAGATCATCTAAACCCAAGGTTATGTACTTATTATGATAACACCTTTACTTTAAAACTCTTTAAACTGGACCATTATCTCTTACAGCTCTATCAGAGCCATTCTGTAAGATGGCAGCGAAATAGGTCTTATTATCGAGAGTATATTATTGAAAAATTTAATTTCCCATTTAGGTGGTATCCTTTAGAAATATTTTTGAAAGGCATTCATATATCAATATATTATAGTAGGAAGAGATAAATTTTCTATTTCATTATAAGATTCCAAGGGGATTTCCACAAATTTTCTAGAGATGGTTCTTTCCACGATTACAAGAGGTCATGATATACCCGTGTTTATATCCAAATATCATTTAAATATATGAATATCTCAATACAGGGATGTAAACATCAACTATCATGCATAATAGTCTATATGGGCTTTAAATAACACCAGCAAACCCCTAAAAAATATTAAATAAAAAACATCCATCTTCAAGACCATAAAATCTTAGTGAAACAGTACTGCATCAATGGTAGTGGAGAATGCTAGGCATTTGAATCCTCTAAACTCCCACTGTCTGAGGGGCATCTTGATAATAATGATATGTGAAATAATTTCCATGTGTATCCCTAATTATTTAACTATATAATAATCAAGTAAAGACTGTGATGCGACAATATCAAACAAGGAATTCATAGGTGTTGAGTTCAGAAAAATGGTACCTCATACCTCAGAGAGAATTAGTTTCTCACTCATTATTGCATAATTTTTTTTATATAACTACATATTATCTGTCATAGAATATCTCTTTATTCCCTAATGAAGTGTCAACTAGACAACTAAAGTGTTTTTTGTAAGTTTCTTTGTTCTCCTATATCTGTAGATGAAAACTAGTTAGATGGGACTATTCCATTTGAGCATAAGATCACTTAGGTTGAGTCTAGCCTATTCCACCTATTGATTTCTGAAGTTTGAGACAATATATCTTTATATTCCCTTTATTTTTACATTTTATGAAATTTCATAGTTGTGCGGTGCATTAATTATTCTTATACATAAGAAAACCATAATAGAATAAAACTAGTTTTATTTTAGATCTTGCGTGAATGTTAACAAATTCAGAAGTCTGATTCTGATGTGAACCACCTCCTTGAAAATAGATATCTCTATTATTCTTTTTAACACTCAGGTCTCCACCTATTATCATGGAAATAAACATGTTACCTCCCAAAATATTTCCAGAAAGATTCCTTTTTGTAACTATTTCCCTATTAAACATCTCCATAAAATTCATAATACAGAGGAAAAATATCTAGGATAGAATCTATTATTGTAATACTGAATAAAATATTAATAACTTCAAGTATTAACTTGAATATACTTATTTAGAAAAATAAATCAAGTTCATAAACATTCCTTCATACTCTATCATAGATGGGGATTATTTTTTTAAGATGAATAAGTATGTCATTATTTCCATCTTGAATGCATGAGGATAAAATTTATTATTCAAAATTTACACAAATTCCTCCCACAAAATTATTTTTTTAAGATTTTTATTGGATAAATAAATCCCACCATTTACATGCAAGATATTCTGATATATATGTCATTAAATTAACTTTTATCACCACCTGTGTACCAAAGAAATCCACATTTTTGTTCTTTTGTATTATCTGATATTATTTTTTTCCTTCTCTGAATCCCCTAAAAAAAACTGGATTCCTTTTCTAAAACTTTACCAAATTATCAAATTTACATGGTTCATCATTTTTATTCCCTCTATAAAAGTCTTATGAAGCTTGAGAAAAACTCTGTATAAGTTTTTGGTTCACCTATGGATCATGTGCATCCATATTTTCTACAACTTCTTCATACTAATTTCTATGGTCTCTCCCTAGTTCCATTTTATATTACCAAAATAAAACACATTTTATTCATTACCCTCTAGTAACTGCAGGCTTAAAAAAATTGAAATCACTATAATTAACCATCACTACAATTTCCCTTTACAAAAATCCAACATTTTAACCATTTTAAATTTTTTTCAAAATATCAATTAATTGAAGATGAGTACTGTAGTACTAGTGGGAAGTCAGAGTACTAATGAATGATATACTGTGTCTATTTCCTAAACCAATGATGATGAGTTGACAACTTTTCAAGAAGTGTTTTATAACACTTTTGTACCCAAACAACCTTGATAACTTGAAGTTCAAACAACCTTGATAACTTGATGTTCATCATAAAGATGTTACCTTTGTATTTTTATGCTATAAATTTCACGTTATGACATTCCTATCTCCTTTCAACAAACCCAACTCAAGGAAAAAACAAGAATGATACCATTTACAACCCCTTCCTAACTCATTGGATTGAGATAAGGTAGATATGATACTAGACTTAGGTGACATCCCCAAGACACCAAAGGATGATAATAAATGAAAATTTATTAAGATAATGTTGGGGGATGATTTCCTCTACGTACAAAACAAACTTTTATAAAAATACTTAATAACCCAAAATATATATATAATTCATGAGGAAATAAACTATACAAATCATGAAAATACCCAAAGAATCATATCAGAGTAATAATTGAAAAAAAATAAAATCTGTAAGAAGAAGACTCTATGACATGATGACTCATGCACCCAGGTGAAACCGTAATAGAATAATTTGTAGACACTCTATAGCTCCATCACTACTAAACATAATCAAATCATCAAGGAATGTTACTAGAGAAGTATGAAACTTACCCTTCTCTGTATCTTGGTAGACAACATTTGAAAATGCACCAAAGTTACCATGTAGGGGCTGGGAATAAAACATACTATATAATACTTAGAGAATTTCCACAACATTCCATTAGGACAAGAACAAGTTATCACATTTTATCTAAAACATGAGATAATTAGATAAGTAGTTTGTACCAATAAAAAATTTCAATGGAAACAATTTAAAGAATAATTAATTTTCATATACTTGGAATAACCATTAAAAATCAAATTCACACACACAATGCATGAAACCATGGAACTATATATACTCGCAAGTGATGAGCGATATGTTCACCAATCCTTCACTAGGTGAACCCTTTTTGACAGTGGTACTTTCACGCCCTTATTACGTCCCATTTTGAAGGGAAACTTTCATGATATTATTCCATCCCATTTTTACATGATCAAACACCAAAACAATTATGAAAAGTTACCCATAAATGTTCATTTAAAAATAAATTATATCTTTTAAAACCAACCCTTTTGAAATCACATAGAACATGGGTTTTGAAATCAATTTTACAAGACATTTATAAAACATGAAAAGAGTATTTTAGAAAACAACAAGACATAAAGTTCCATAATACTAGAGTGAAAGAGAATCCACCAACACCATATTTTTCATCATGAAAGATCTAATAAAATTCATTGTATCATACCTCTTCATTAAATCCCTATATGATCTCAGCAACACAAATCCAAACCCAAAGATCTAATTATTACACACTGATATATGGTTCTATTCAATCCAAATAAAAGAGATCCATTACAAGAAGGTTGAATAGGGTCCTAACATTTAATTACCACAATTAAAACCTAAAGATTTATTATAATTGGATCCTAAATGTTGAAAATCATATTAAATTTCATAAGGATTCCCTAGAAGTTTAGAAGGAGAAGTATGAAAGTGAAATGAGGATTTTTAACTACATGATTGACTAAACAGTTTGTAACTAGACTAATTCACAATGTGAATGGGGAATTCCCATAATGAATTCCTTAAAGGGTCACTTGCACCAATATTTATGTCACCTTAGTTTTATTTTTCTGAAAATCCATTTCACTTCATTAATGGGTTTTATATCATAAATGGTTCTAGCAATCCACCTGACTAAACTCTTTTAATCCTTATAACATATTCAAAAAATCTATTTGACATTATTCAAATCATGAATTCCATTCATGGTATGAATAATTTCTATAGATAGATTAAATAAATACTTCTATTTATCACTATAAAAATTTCAGTTAATTTTACCATAACTCCACGAATAAAATAAAACACATAGAAAGATAGCGTACCTAAAAAAGGGGGTTATAAAAAATTAATAAACAATATAAATAATGATATTTTATTCTAAAAGTATTGTAGACTTAAAAAACATTCATAACTCTTGTTAGAGAGAATAAAATAATAATTTTTCAATTATGAAAACAATAATAAATAATAAGAATAGTTTTAATTTTCAAATAAAGATTAAGTGAAGTGGAAATGATCCACTCAACACCTTTACACCTAAGGTTAAAAGGATAGTTTGGCTACTGAATTAGGAAATTAAAAACCTTTAGGTTTCATATGAGGATACAAATTTTTTGTGTATCTTAAAAATTAGTTTTTCATCCAAGTTCTTATTTGAGGGGAGAATTATATAATAAAAAAATAAAATATTTAGATATATAAGTTTTGTAGTTGTGAAAGATGATGGAGGATAAGATTAGATCTTTAGTGTTGTCTATGTAATAGAATCAAACCCACAATATTAGATCTCATTCTATAAAAATTATATTTCAATTTCTAGATTTGGTACCGATAAACATGACCTAATTTTAACTATCCAAAATGTGCAACAAAAAATTAAAATATTGTATACCTTACATACCCAAGGAAATTTCAGGTTTATAGTTTCAAGGAATTATAAAAAACTCTTAAATAATGATACCATTGTCTTTAAGTGTTTATTTTCCCACTATACTAAGATTCTATTATTCCACATTAAGTCTTCAACAACTCACACAAAATGAAAAACAAATGAATCCTTTATAGAAACAATTCATTTAAAATAAATCCACATAACATATGGAAATGGAAAACATAAGAAGGGTGAGATCAAATGCTCATTAAGGGTAAACATAAGCATTGAAAATTTAATATCATCAATTAGCATAAAATGAATATAATGGTATAATAAACTAATAAAAATGCATGATATTAATAAAATTGAATTCATATCCATCAAAACATCGATAAAAATTCAGGATACATGGAATAAATATTTTACATAAGAAAATATTAATATAAGTCAAAAATCATGGGGCATGTGAAAACAATCATAAGAAAATTATACATTAAAAATTGATTCAATAATAAATAAAACATGTTGGTAAATTGGAACATCATTTTTATATCACTCTTATAATCACTCTTAAAAATGGTATAAAATACCTGATCAATTCCAATAATCTCTTAGGAGAAACCTACAATAGGTTAACTTCACCCCTTTCCACAATAAATTGGAGAGCTATATCAGGCGCACCCAAAATCATGAGTTATAACGGGCATGCCCATAATCATAAATAATATCAAAGAAGCATAATATAACCATAACACATGAAATCCTATATTTTTCAACAAAACAACAACTATTGTTCTTTCATAACATGATTTAATCATGTAAAAGAAATGAGTTCCATGATAAGATATTTGAAACAATCATAATCCATCCAAATAAAGAATACATCTGGTATCATTATAGAATATCCCAGGTAGAGTATAATTAAAATAAATGGGTTTTGTTGATGATGAATAGATATAAAATTAACATATTATTAAAAAATTATTGTAGAAAATACCCTTCCCACATAAAAAATCACTTTTAAAAACTAAAAATTTCCATAATTTTATAAAAAACATTCTTTGCAAAGAACCATGGAAAATTTTAAAGGAATACTTAAATTATTTAGTAGTCATGATAATGGGAAATTCTTTTCATGCCATAATCATTAAAATAAAGTTTCTATTCACACCTTTTGTAAAAGTAACTTGTTTAGAAAATGAAAAAATATTTATTTTTTAAAAAAATTAATACAAATTAAAACATGGGTAAAAATAAATTTAAAAAGAATTTATTAATAGTAAAAAATAATCTTGATTTTTTTAGAAAACATCGATATGGTAGAAAAATATTTTCTGATAAAAAAATATGAAATAAGGTTATATTTTCTTAAAAACATTTTCTGAATCATTTTGAGTTCCAAAGAGAGGAAAATGGAACTAAAACTAAAAGATTCCATAAATAAATAAATTATAATGAAAATTAAATAGGTTTATCAAATAAGGGGTATATAATTTCCACAATGAAAATTCATGCATAAATAATCCCGATTAAAATGGGATGGAAACATAAACTAATTACAACTTTGGTAACTTTTGAATTAAAAGAATCACGAAAGAATAACTTCAAATGAAACTTTAAATATCCAAAATCTAAGAAGGTTCATGATATAACATTTAAAAGTGGAAGTATGTATATATATATATATATATCATAAAATAAGATTAGTGCATAACATAAACATATGTTCTAAAAAAGGAAAAAGAGATAAATAACCATTACAAATATCATATCATTGAATTGAGAATTAATCAATTAATATATTATTTAAAAAAAATTAAATCTTCATAAAACAAGTGTAAATACAATATAAATAAAACAATGTCCATTTTACACACCATCTTGACATAATATAATCAATAAAGAAATGATATAACCCAATGAAAAGTAATTATGCTAAGAAATACCTAAGACAAATTAACATGAATTATATCTTAAAATACCATGAATTTTGAATGATTCATGATATAATATATAAAAGGTTCTATATACACCATATAAAATCAATTAGGTGTATAAAATTAAAACATTCCTAAATGAAGTGAAATTGAGTTGAAATCCCTTACATCGAGTCCAAAATTTCTATATATGTCCTTAAAATCATGTATAATAAACTTATATAAATTATTTTATTTTTTAATAAACCATTCTAGGTTTAATCATTTATTCTTAAAAAATTTATTTCATTTATTTTAATTCCATATTTAATTACTATATTAGTTAAGTCCACATTAGGTGTTTTGAGGATGTTCAGTTCATAACTTCAAAATGAAATCAGTATATCAACCATGGTCAAAGAGATAATTTTTAAATAATCTAAATAAAAATAACTATGACATAATTATCATTTTATAAATTAATTATACTTTTAAAAAAACCCATGAATGATGGTTATAAAAAATAAATTATGTTATAATCATGGAGACGATAGGTCATACATATGAATGAAAAACGTTTCCATTTTTCAATGAACATGTGAAAAATGAAAGTATTATTTTTATTTTTAGAAATATTATTATATAATAAATGTAATATTTCATCTTTAAATAATTTATATATACCATCAATGTGATATAGTGATGAAAAATGAATCACATCGCTTCATGAAGGTGGTAATCCACATGTACACTTGAAGGACATTGTTATTTTTTAATTAATGGAAAGGTAAGAAAATAGATGATATATTGTCTTTAAAAAATTAACATTATGTCATGAATTTAATATATATACATAAATTCATCATTATAACTAGACATGGTAGGTTGTGATGGAATGGTAATTACATCGATTTATGAGGCCACAGTCTATAGTAAACACAAATAATGGTTTAATTTCCCATTTAATTGAATAAGGAGATAGATGAATTATAATTAATTAACATGATATCCTATACGTATATGGAATATAATAATTTTATTATATCACAATGGTTATAATAGTTTTCATGGTGGTAGAATAATAAATAAAACTAAATCATTTGGTTAAAAATAATAAATCTTCTTCGGACAATCTCTTTTGCTTTATACATTAATCCCTATAAGGTTGGTATTAT
This sequence comes from Viscum album, assembly GCA_963277665.1. Classification (NCBI taxonomy): domain Eukaryota; kingdom Viridiplantae; phylum Streptophyta; class Magnoliopsida; order Santalales; family Viscaceae; genus Viscum; species Viscum album. The sequence goes on along the minus strand of OY728119.1, from coordinate 167,911,692 downwards.
GCCCAAAATAAGACCTCTATGATGTGGGTATGGATGTTGGAAATGTATTTTTTATGTAGTTTCCAAACCAAGAGGCTGTTGAATTGTGTAGAGAGGGGTCTCCTTTTATTAGTGTGGGATAAGAACTTTTTGATATGCATGAAATATTATAAATTAAAATGTGTCTTACTCATGTAAAATGGTTCCAAAATGAAATTTATTCTAATATAAAGAGTACATGGTCTTAATATAATCATAAAATAAAATATTTATAGGTTTAGATGTCTTTTTACACCTTATAATTTGGATCAACCGCTCTATTAACCATTTTTAACCTTAACCGTGGTAATAACATTTCCAATATCAAAGGTTCATAAATTTACTTATAAGTTAATAATTGGATCATAAATGGAAAATTTATGACATTTATGAACATTTATCATCCTCCTTGTCATATTTCATGATTTCTAATGATTTTCCAATTAATTAATAAAATATTATATAACATGAAATATCAATAATGTCATTTTAAGAAAAATTCAATTTTTTTGAATTTTCTAAGATCAATACAGGTATGGAATTCAAAATTAAAATAATTAAATATCATTTATACATTATTATTATCCATAAAATTCACGTGACACCATAATTAATATAAATTTATTTGTTATTTTTTATGTTTTTAAAATCATTTACTTTAATTTTCTAATACTTTCACATGCACCATGTTAGCATTATATAAAAGTTTAAGGAAATTATGTAGTCACTAATAATTAAAAATAAATCACCATAACTAAAATAATATAATTATTATCAAAATAAATTATAATATTTAATAAAAAATAATTTTTATCCTTGTGTGGACTTATAAGAGAAATTTTAAATCAATGGAGTGATATTTTGAATTTTTATTTACTGAAAGCAATATATGCCATTTTCAAAGACACAATGACACAAAATTTACATTAATTAAAATATTGGATGAGTATGGTCAAATCGGTATCATAAAATAGACTAAGGTAAAGTGTAAGGGATATTTTTAGGTCTTATCACATTATTTTTAACCATAATTACCTAACTTACCCTTACCGTTGTGAACAATATTTACAATAGTTACTATTCATAATGAGAAAAATAAAAGGGAAATATTAAAAAAATTTGGACCTAATAATTCAAAATATGGAATCTATTAATATAGATTAAATTTATAGAAGTGAAAAAGTTTAATTTTATATAAACACACAAAATATAAAAAAATAGTTTTTTTTAGAAAAATGTGTTTTTAAAGTCCAAAAAAGAACTTATACCAAAATAAGGTATAATGATGACTCATATATACATAATTATATTATATAAAATTAAAGTAGTATTATTTTTATTAAATATTAAATGGTACTATTAAATTACTTTATTTAATTAAAAGAAATGTCAGTTTTAAAAAATCGATATTTTCACTATTCACTAAAAAATCTATCTTTTCATAAAAATCAAAAATTATCAACCAAATATAATTTTGATATGATGAATTGAAAAATGATAAAATTTTATAAAATTAAAATTTTTAAAATTTTAAATTATATATTAATATAAAGCCACATAATGCATTAAAACCCAATTTGGTTAAAAATAATGTTTTTTACTTTTGAGTAAAAATTTACCTAATATTATTATAATGAATATAAATATATGGCACGTGAGCCTTAGCCCGGTTGGTAAGGACTCTGTAAGTGCATACGAGAGACCCGGGATCAAATCCAGGCAGAGACATTATTTCCGGGGTACTATAGCAATACTGTAGCGGGAACTGTGCATTACTATATTAGGTAATATAGTGGGAACTGTAACAGGTACTGTTTGGCACTGTAGCATCCGGGAATATACCCCTATTTGGGCCTTCAGGCCACCGATTTGGTCCCCGAGTCCTTTAAGGCCTTCGGGCCACCCAGGCCTTCGGGTCAGTAAGGCCTTCGGGTCAGTAAGGCCTTCGGGCCACCTCAAGGCCTTCGAACCACCTTTAAGTGCTGATGCAAATCAAATGACCTACAAAGAATAACATCTATGAGGAGGATTATCAAGGATCTTTCACCACCGTAGAAGCTAAACGGATTATAAGAATGAGAGGGTATGGCACCTTCCATCGGGCAAGCCTGTGCATGCACGAGAATGTCTAGCCGAACAGCCATGCGAAGGTGGAGAGTTGATTTCACGATGAAGATGCTGGGGAAGAGCAATTCCAAGTAGTTAGTCTGGGTTGTATGTAATGTTTTACGCCTATGAGAAACTGATTTCCTCTAAGGCCTATGGACCATGTAAGAATTACTCCTACGGGCCTTGTAAGGGTTCCACCTCACCCCTTGAAAGGTGGATTATCAAAATCAATAAAAATATGAAGGCCTTCGGGCCATTGGATGAATATAACTATATCAAATAAAATTAATCATCATTAATAAGTCATGAAATTTATTTAATATTAAAAATACCTGGGTTATTACATTCTCCCTCCCTTTTGGAAATTGTGTTCTTACAATTTTATCTCATGCTTGATTGAAAGGGTTTAAAACATTTTCAAAATCAATTACAAGGAGTAGAAGATAAAAAATAAAAACATGGAAGAAAAAAATATTTAATATAGATTTTTTTTGGATTAACCATATCCTAAGAAGGGATATTAATACTTTTTTTTAAAAGAGGTAAAGGTAAATATGAAGTTCATCTTTAATAACACGTAACTTAGTTTCTAAATAGGAGAACATTAGTGGGAAGTAAAAATATAGGAATAGAGTGAAAATATAATATCTAAATAATAATGGAGATTAACATATAAAATTGAACAAAATAAATAGAATTACCATGATAAAGTAAATGACCACAAAAAAATAAACCAACGAGGTGTGAATAAGGTCACTGATTCATCAGAAATGAAGGTAGTGGGATAACGTTTTTGTTTCAGTATCATTTTTTGAGAGTTAAGGAGTTCCTTTACCATATATACTATGAAATATGGATATAAAATTACTTGATTTTATTCAAATACATAAACTCAATTTCTTACCTTGGTTTCATGTTTCAATCAGTTTCCAACTTTAACTCATCTTTTACTCTAAATTAAGTGGGTGAATATTTAATGCCTAAAAAATTATAATCAACTTCTTATTGACCCTAAGTTATATAAAATTATATAGATATTTTATTATTGTCTTTAATAATACAAATATGTTTATAAAAATATAATATAATATTAAAAATGATTAAACACTCATATGAATAAATAATACACTAATCTCCAAAATTAAAAAATAACCCCAAATGTTTGTCATAGATCATTCCATAAATAATTAACCCTATATCCCAAACAATGTAAATAACCTCAAACATAAAGAATGTTTTAACCTAAAAGGTTATCTCACCACTTTTAACTTATATAATAAAAAATTCAATGGAATTATTCCCAAATAATCCTGCATGTTAAATCACATGATACACCCAAGGGTTACTTGTACTTCAACCCAATAAAACATATCCCAAAATATCATCTATCACATCAAAATACAACTATTTGATGTCCTAAAAGGGTTGTCTATTCCTTTAAAGTTTTTTAACCATAAACTTATAAACCCATGATGGTATCCATAACTCTTAAGCTAACTGACATAAAACTATCCCAATCTCCAAATTTATCTAAACCCTCCTATGATTAAAACTATAACTACCCTAAAAACTCTTTTCAAGATCCATTGATAGAAAAATAATTTTTATATTTATGGATTCAACACCAATAAGAGTGAGCCAATTTCAACTATCCAATACTTTCAACACCAAATGGAAATATTTTATAATTAACATACATGAAGACAGTTTAGGTTTATAATTTTATAGAATTAGGGCAAAATCTCACATAATGATGCTCATGTATTTATGTCATAAGTTTTTCAACTATACTCAGATTATCTTATTTCAAGTTAATTCTAATAAATTTACCATAAAATTATTCACAAATGAATTTTTTCTAGACACAATACATTTAACATCAATATTCAAAACTCATGGAAATAAAATATTTTAATGCCATGGATTTTTTATGAGGTATAGATCCTTTTATTTTTAGTTTAAATCTTTCTTAGTAACCTTATAATTGTGATTAAATTATTAAGGAAGGGTTTGGGAGTTTATGAATCTTATTCGAAGCCTAAAGATCTGGTTTTTTAAGTACAAATTTGAGGCTCAAGGTTGGTGCATGATTAATAGTAATAGTGAGACCAAATAAAAGGAGGTTCATGGTTTGTTTAACCAAGAAGAGAAGTTCACATGGCTATGTGAGGTGCATTAGAAAAATAAAGTGGGGAACATGGACTATGAATGGTTTGGAAAAATATTGTGCTTAGTACACACCCTTAGTAACTCTTAGATAGTGGATCCACATGGTTGACATAAGATTTGTTTAAACCATATGGAAAAACCATGAGATCCCTTTAAATAAAGGTAAAATGATCCTTTTCCCTCCAACATTATTAAAAAAACCTTCTTTATTCCCTCATTTCTTCATAAACCTATCCCCCATGTCAAGTGATCATCTTCTAATTTCAACTTAGTATTTGATGGCTATCCGTCATTCCGAATCTGATAAAACCACTATCTCTCATGTTGATTAGCCAACAACAACTGCTTCGATATGAAACCTTATTTTCTTTTTTATCTCAGTTTCTTCTATTCTATTTCTATAAAATTTAATATGACATATTTTTAGGGTATTCATATATTATTCTATTTTCATACAATCTAAGATAAATCAAAATCTAATATTATATGAGTGTTCCTCTACCACCATAAGATAGGTGATCTATAACATTTTTCTAAAATACTCACCCATTATAAATGTTTCTACCATTATATATGACATAATCTTGACATGTTTCTGTATAATTATGAAATTTGTTAAATTAAATGTGGGAACAATGACCTAGGCCTCTTATAATATACATTGAACTTGTTGGAGGTGGGAACCTCACCAATGATCAACCCTTTGAGTGAGTACTTATTTACACAAGCCTTTGAAACTCGTTACATGTGTTAGAGTGACCTTTGAAATGGAATTTCATTATGTTATTATAAATGAATAATTGTGATATAGTATGGAAGTACCTTTTAATTGGACCATTATAGTTATGTACTACTTGATTAAAATGTAACAACACCCATATAAAAATTTTCTATTTATAAATGAAAAGAAGGTGTTTGAATTAATTAGAAAGGTAATGATTCATGGGCTAACACATGGCCTATAATTATTTATAAATGGTTTCAATTAATTAAGGACCTATTTCTTATTAATGGAGTGGTCAGACTTGAGACATCCTTGGATTCCTGAGGTAATTTATTGAGCACTCAAAGGATGCCACCCTGATTCATTAAGCTAGTTTCTATGTGATATACCCACCGTGAAATTTATTCTTTGTATTACTATTACATGAATTAATAAACATAGTACAAATGATTTATTTGATCTACATTATAAAATTAAAAAGCCTTGGATAGTCTCCTTAGATTCAGCTTTATGTCTTTGAATGCACAATTTGTTTGGTCATCACCTTGGGTTCCCGTCATTCTTAGACTAGTATTTACTTTGGAAGTACTCCAAGGACTTGTTTAAAGAAATTTAACCATTGTAATTTCAAGTGTGTGCCACACAGATTAGACTTAGAACCTTTATATATGTTTTATGGTTATTTTCTGTGAGATAGACATACCTTCTAAGTTTAATGTTGCCTTTATATCACCTTGGGCCCTATATCATTTTTACTATTACATTTACACTCTTATAATATTCTTGTGGCCTAAATTTTTACATGTTAGCTATTTTGAGTCATCCGACTTAGGCCAAAGAAGGTATGGATAGCTGGGCATTCCATTAAGAATCCAAGACCAACATTGTTATTATTTTAGTCTCTTATTAATTTGATTATTATTTTACCTTCATACTACTATATTTATACTCATATAATATATTTTTTATAGACACCATTGTTGGTGTCTTATTAAATTTACTCACACACTATTCAGGCCACCGATTGGTATCCAGACCAACTTCATGGTTGTAGGTTAGGAAAAGGGAAAGGGTATGACTCTAAATACATTATTTATGTGATAATATGTTTTTTATGAGAATGGGATTATGAATAGGTTCTGGATTCTTATAGAGTATATCCTTTTTTCAAATCTATGTGTTTTATATAGTATGTACTAATATTTTTGACTTCATTGTTTTAGAGTTTCCTAACATCATAATTTTTTTGTATAGTGATGATTATCATTTATTAGTTAATTTATCTAATCTATATGTTTATATCTTCCACTTATTTGGTTGTTCATTTTTATCTATTTTTTCTATTTATTTATTGATTATTATATTTCTGATTTCTACTTTGATCATGAGGTTATAGTCTCCCCACTATACCACCTCAAACCCTCATTACTAATTGAAAACCCCTAGCGTATGGGGAGGTGTATTTGAGGTCATGTAGCCATAAGTATAGCTATTGTTATCAAGTGATCCAAGAAGAGTCATAAAAAAGTGGTATCAAATCCCTATTTTTTCTTTTTTTATTACTATTTTGAATGGTTAGACATGAGATTAAGATATGTTGGAAATTGGTAATGATCTTGTGTCTAGGAGTTGCTAACCCATGTATGGGGAGTAAGGAAATTTTAAATGGGATGGGATTTGATGTTATGGATTATGCATGTTATGGTTTTACTAATTTCACTATTGGGTGGAACACATAAATTATAGAATTTGTTATCAATGTAGATTTTATCTTCACCCATGGATAAGTATGGAAAGGGGGTTGTGTCAAATGCATCATTATAGGTAGATGAGGATTGATATGACATGAATTATGCCATTACATGTTTACTTACTGTGTGAATTTCTTAATGCATATTCAAAGTACCTAGAAACTTATATTTGATACTATGATAATGTTTCTTTATGTTATTAAATAATGGAATTAATTAATTTTTTTGAATCAACCTAAATAGTTTTTTCTCATATAGCTTGATGGTTTCACCTTAAATATCAAATTATAGTGTGTTTTAACCTTGTACCATTGGTTTATCATGTTGAAACGTTAGTGGGATATAATTACATGGATTCCAATTTCCATTTAATGTGTATGTGTGTGTGCCTCTATAAATTGGGAATATTGATCCATCTGATAAAACCATATTAAAATACTGGTTACAATTACATGTAGTACCATTTTGAACTTATAAAGTGTAGGGATTTATAACTTGGTAATGAAAGATGCATCTAAATGAAACTTGATATATATATTTGAATATACACATAAATACACTTATTAACTATTGAGTTCTAAATTTAAATATAATTGGTTTCTATTAAATGTGGATGACAATAAAAAATTAACTAGAACTTTCCTCTATAACTTGTAATTGAACCTTCATATAAAGGAATCACTTTGACCAAAACTGGAAATCTGACCAATACCTTGACCTTAGTCCTTAGGTATTTGGGTTAATATGATTTGGGTAGTAAACCCTTATGCCCATATTTAATAATAATTACTTCTTTATTATTCTTATCTAGTTATGAGGTTTGTTTGTGGAAATTGTATATTTATTCCTCCATGACAGCCTCATGATGAAAACTAGGAAGGTGTTGATGACCATGATCATTAGGTGGTGGGAAAAAAACTGCCCACAGTTCCACCTAATTAAAATCCAGTTTTACCTTATATAATACCCATCATAGGTACCAACACTCAGTTTCATGAGGGGTTTCTACACTTAGTGAAACCTATAGGGATATATCCATGACCTACTTAAACTATTTTAGAGTTGATGAGGGAAATAAATAATCAAAACCCACCTAATTTATATAGAGAGGGTGTCACCTAGGTTTCATAGTCTTGGATAGAAGAAATATTATATATCCTTGAGAATTTAGAGATGCATCTATAAAGGAGGTTCAAGATCACTGCTTATGTGCCTTGGGGTTCTAACAGTGATAGTGGTATGTACTAAACTAGGATGATCTACAAAAGAGCATGGTTTGGGGAGCCTTATAATATCATTTATATGATTACTTCTTTTATAATATGCTAAGATTAGATCAAATGAGATAGTTCATTCACCTAGAGAAGGAGACTATGATAGTCATAGACTATTTTTCTCATTTCAAAGAGCTTTAGTGCTTTGTGCCTACTTTTTCTGGTGAAAAGTTATCCAAAATAAGATGTTTTGAGGATTGTATTAAGTATTATATCTAATACTTGGAAAATATCTTATGATTTCCCATTGATTTGGAGAGACTGAACCGGTACCTTATTACCGAGTTGAACTTGAGGGAAGTTGAAGGTACATGGAACAAAGGTTCAGTACCAAGATAGGGTAGTTCATCCAGTGACATGAAGCATTGTATGGAGGTTTATTGACTGAGTAGTGGTAGCTAAGGTATTTTAACCAGTAGTTTTAATATATACCATCAGTATGTAAGGTAAGGACTCATAAAGCATCGGTGTAATCAAGACCAAGTTGAGTGTTGAGAAAATGGAAAATGGTCCATGTTCAATGATTATGCAGATCCTTTCCATCTATTCCTAGTAAGTGTGGAACCAAAATAGCTCCACCTTCTAGAACATGATCAGTAGATCCATGTCAGGCAAAGATATGGGGTACCAATGGCCATATAGGCTGATGAGGTATATCTGGATAAGGATTAAAGTCCCAGGGTATGTAGCACCAGCTGAATAGACCCTCTTTGGGTAGTCAAGTTGCATCTCAAGGTTATAGATCACAAAATATATATTTAGAAAATACAGTACTATAGGGTTAGGGTGCCAGGTCATCTACAGTAGGGGGTATGATCTTGGTATCCTCTATATTATTATCTTACCTTTTTGATATAGGCACTTTCCACTCTTTTATCTCTGTGTATACCTTGGAAATACATGGTCTTAATGTTGTACTTATGTGGAGTGATGATTATGGATACTCCATTGGAAGTAAGATCCAAAATTATATTACAATATAGAGAGTTCCCACTTGAGATTGGAGGTAATCATTTCTTACAAGATCTCTTTATCCTCAAGAAGGAAGCCTTTGATATTATTCTTTTGATGGAATAGTTTGTTCCCTATCATGATCAAGTTGATTATTATCATCATAGGGTGTCTTTACCATAATCTAATAGTGATAGTTATATTAAAAAAGATGAATGGGATGTCTAGGAAATTTTATCTGGACCAAATAATCATGGGATAGGTAGAGTGACAAATCATATTTTCTATCCTTTATATGGATGTTCAGGTAATGCGTTAGGCTAATTTCTATTTAGTAGTAGATCAATTCAAATGAGTTTTTCTGGATTATTTTTCTAGGATGCCTCGTTTGAGAGTTTTAGAGTTTTCCATCGAGCTAGTTCTAGGAGCAGTATTAGTATACATTTCTCCTTACAAGATATATAATACCAAGTTATAAGTGCTCAAGAGGGAGTTAGAGGACTTGGAAGCTAATGGTTTCATATGAAATGATACTTATCCTTGGGGTTCAGTCATGATTTTCACCAAGAAGGTTGATAAGACCATCAAGATTTGTGTAGATTATTGTGAGTTGAACCAACTTATAGTTAAGAACCGGTATCTACTACCTCGTATAACGACCTCTTAAATTAGCTCTGAGGAGCTTAATTTATCTCAAAGATTGATTTGAGGTCAGGATTTCAACATATGAATGTTATACCTTTAGACATACCATGTAAATAATTTCAAAGATGGAATAGTATTTATGAGTATCTAGTTATGAAGTTTCATTTTATGAATGTGACTTCCATTTTTATAGAACTAATAAATTGATTTTCCACCCATTTTTGGATTCATTTGTGGTATTATTCATGTGATAAATCTTGATATGCTCACATACTCAATAAGAACATGACTAACATCTTGATATCATTATGAGTAAACTGATATAGAAACAACTATATAATAAACTCACCAAATTAAACTTTTAAATTGAAAAGGTACACTTACTGGGTCACATCATCTTAGAGGAAGGGGCATCTAATGACATAGAGAAGGTGAGAGCTATAGTTTCTTAGGAGCATCCCAAGATCATTCCCGACATAAATATTTTATTGGGGAGGTATTTCTATTACAAGTGATTCATTCATGAATTTTCATGCCTGTAATAAATGATTAAATGTTTGAAAATGAAGTGCAAGAAATTTATATGGTTTGAATCCTATGGGAAATACTTTCATAATTTGAAAGGGTGGTTGACTTCAGTATCGATCCTGATCCTAAAAAATACGGGTAGAATCTATATGGTTTACTATCATTGATCAATTATCAAGATATAAGTATTTATAATGTAGAAATATAAATTAATGTAATACGAGTCTCTTGATTTGAGGAAACACAAGAGCAATTAACTAGCTCATGATCTCCATTTAGCAGCTATGGTTCATAGCTTATGTTGTTGAAAGAATTAATTACTGGGAGAGAAGTTTGCGGTGTTTATAGAAAATAAGATCGTTGAATCACATAATGTGATTTTAATATCATACATAGGAGGTGGGTTTAATACCTACATTTGTTTGGATTTTATCTTTCTTATATGTATAGAAAGGGAAATACAATGGATGATTCTCTTAGCCTAAGGAATCAGATATATGTTTTTCAGGATGGAAGCAGTGAATGGAAGTTGATGGATATATATTACTAGATATACCTAGAGATTCAAAATAATAATTGGTATACTATTATTACAACCCTAGTAATGATTTCCACATTTTTGGATAAGTTGAGAGTGAAACAAATTAATGATTTCAAGGGATTGGTCCTACAAGGGAGAGTTTTAGGTGAGAATCCACCCCCTAGTTGGCTTACTGATGAGAATGATATCCTAACCATCAAAGGGAATGTCTAGATACTTGTATATGTAAATGAGGAGATTATGTGTAATTATCACACCTCTAATTGGGTATTACATCCCAGATTTACAAAGATGTATGGTGACTTAAGCCATCAGTATTGGTGGCTAGTGATGAAAAGATAGATAAATGACATTGTCATGAGGTGTTAAACCTACCAAAAGGTGAAGACAGAACACCAGTGAAACCTAGAGTATTTATAGCTATTTCCCATTCCATAGTGGAAATAGGACTACATCACTATGGATCTTTTGACAATCCTACTAAGATCACTTTGAGGAAGTGATGAAATATGGGTGATCATCGACATAATTACGAAGGAAACTCACTTTTTTACATATCAATGATACCTTCTTAGTGGATGAACATATTAAAATTTACATATATGAAATTATAAAACTTCACAGTATCCATCATACTATAGAATCAGATAGAGAGGCTCGGTTCACATCATGGTTCAGGTAGGGGATGCATAGGATTCTGTGTTCCCTGGTATTTTTGAGTACAACCTACCACCCAAAAACTGACGAGATATCTGAACATACTATATAGGTGTTGGAGTAAAGCTTGTGAGGAAGTGTCCTTGATTTTTGAGGTTCTTTATATAAACTCAAACCTCTAGAAAATTTCTCATACAATAATAGTTTACATGAAGTTATCCAAATTTCTCTTTATGATACTTTATATGGTATACCATTCCAATTATCTCTCTCATAGTTAGAGGCAAGATATTTGGAACTAATAGGGCCTCATCTCATTCAAAATATTTTAGAAATTTTACAACTTATCAAAAAGTGAGTGGTTATAGATAAATCAAGGTAGTAGTCATATTCTAAATGCCATCAAAGACTTATTGAGTTCATGTTTCGGGATTAGGTATTTCTGCATGTTTTACCTAGGTTGGTGAATAAATGGATTTATAAAAAAGGGAATATGTAACCTCATTATGTAGTGCCCTTTGATATTTTAGGGAAATTTGATCCTATAACCTATTTTTTATAGTTACCTCAGAGGAACTAATCAATGTACAAAGTATTCCACATATCTCAGCTTCACCATTATTATTCTAAACTATCGTATATCTTTGATTCTTAAGAGGTTGATTTGGACATTGATACTTCTATTTAGGAGTACCCTATTAATATTATTGATCAAATCATGAATGTTTTATGACTTAGTTCATTCCCTCTAGTCCATGTGCTATGGAATCATGACCACATATAAGATTTGATTTGGGAGAGAGAGGTCAATATACATTCTCAATGGAAAGAACATTTCATTTGATTAACCACCCTCATGGAAACTCAGGGACACATTTTTTTAATAGGGGAGGTTGTAGCATCATGTATTTTTAATTAGGCATGGATAAATTATTTTTTGTTTTGAATATTATTTTTAACCTTATACTTTTTTCTTATAAGATTAATAAAGGGTTTAGGAGCATCCATGGCTTGTTTATCGCTCAGAGTTCTCATTTTTTTGAGAAATATCCTAAGTCGCATGATTTTTGAATGGTTAGAAGTAACTATGGGGATCCAATTTTTGGCCTAGTAAGAGGAGGTTCATGTGTAGTTTAAATATGAACACGAGGTTTCATGTTTTTATGGGGTGCTGAAAAAACTATAGAGGGGCGTACGGGCTGTACATAGTTTGGCCAAACCATGCGCGTAGCCTGTACCCTTTAGTTCTACATAGATAGTGGAACCAGACATTTTGCATATGGTTTTTTAAAACCATGAATCCCCATTAAAGAAAGAAAAAAGAACCTTTTTCACTCATTAATTCTTAAAATAAAATAATTATTTCTTCCCTTATTTTTATTGAAACCTCTCCCACATATTGAGAGCTCATACACTTCTTTAAAACTAGGATTTAATGTCTCTCCTTCATCTGGACACCAATTAGACCGCCATCTATCACATTGGTTGGCCAATGGTAAGTGATTGAATCTTTCACATTCCGTTATGGATTTATCTCTTCATATTTAGTTATTTTTCTATATGATATAATGTTCCATATTTTTATGGTATTAATCTATTCTTTCAATTTATTCAGATCTAGGATAAATCAAAAGCTGATACTGGATGAGTTTTCTTATACCACTATAAGGTATATTGTCTATATTGTTTATCTCAAAGTCTATCCTATTTATAAATGTTTCTATTGAGACACATGCTGAAATATCTGTATGTTTATTTTTAATTACTAAATCCAATAAATTTAATGTTGGAACTATACCCTAAAACTATTATTATACATTTTTATCTTATTGGAGGTGGGAACCTCACAAAGGATAACACATTTGGGTGAGTACTTATTTATACGAGCCTTTTACACTCATTTTACGCAATGGATTTACCTTTAAAGGTAATTTGATTAAGTAATTATAAATAAATAATTGTGAAATAGCATGGAAAGTACCTTTTACTTATCCCCTTATAGTTTATGTACCGCTTGATTAAAATTTAAGAATTATCACATAAACCTTTATCATTCATAAATGAAAAAGTGATTTTTGAATTAATTAGAAATGTAAAGAGGCTTGGACTGAAACATGTACTATGAATAATTATAAATGGTTCCAATTGATTATAGAACTTTTTCATGTTAAGAGAGTGTCCAGACATCATATAGTCTTGGATTTCCAAGGGAATTCCTTGTACAATTAGATGAAGAAGCCCTGATTCATTGTTCTAGTTTCCAAAGTAGATACACACCTTAGAATTTGGTCTTTGTATTATCATTTCATGAATGAATCAGTGTAGTACTGATGATTCACTCGATTTGTATCTAAAAATTAGAATGAATTGGATGATCTCCTTGGATTCATCTTGATTTCTTCAAACACATGATACCTTGGATCATTTAAATGGGTTATAATCATTCTTAGACCATGATTTTATTCTTAAGTACTTAGAGGACTCAGTTAGAGACATTTAACTAGTGTAATTCCAAGAGTGGAACAATCAATTATACTTAGACCCTTTAGCTAGGCTGTATGGTTGTGAACCGACCTAACCTTAAAAGGTCAAGGATACCTCATTTTAGGGTTCTTAATTATTATTACTATTACATGGTCACTCTTATCATATTCTCGGGCCCTATAGTTTTATAGGTTACCAATTCAAAGTCATCTGGATTAGTCCAAAGAAGGTATGGTCGACTGGGAATTCCATGAAGAACCCAATCCCAAAATGGTTATTATTTCAGTTTTTTATTCATCTAATTACCATTTTAACGACACAGTAATATATTTATAATCACATGATTTATTTGTTATAGACACTGCTGGTGGTGGACTACTGATTTTTACTCACACCCTATTCGATCCACTAATTGGTACCCAAATATATTTTATAGTGGTAGGTTGGGACAAGTGTAAGGGTTTAACTTTGGATGCTTGATTTATGTGATAGGATGGTGTATGGGATCATAGGACTGAACATAGCATTGGGATGATTGTAGAGTTTATCCATGTGGTCTTTCTATTTATTTTTTATATCATATACATATGTTTCCTACTTTATGTTTTTTTAGAGTATCATGATAGAATCATAATGTTTCATACAATACTGATTATTATTACTCAGTTTATTTATATTATATGGATGTTCAACTCTTTCACTACTTTAGTGGTTCATTTTTATTAGTTATTATTATTTTTTTATTGATTATTACTCTTATGTGTTCCACTCTAATCATGGATGTATAGTCTACCCATCATAACACCTCACACTCTTACTTCCAGTCATTAGCCTCTAATATAAGAGGCAGTGTTCTTGATACCATATGTCCACCGATCTCGATACTTTCATCAAGTTATCTTGTTTAGTACATCACAAAAACATAATAAGGGTTTGATCAAATGCTCAATAAGGCTAAGAATAAAAATTAACAATTGAATTTCATTAATGATCATAAGATGAACATAAGTGTATGATAACATAATAAAAGTGAATGAGCATAATATAAGAGAATTTATACCCATAAAAACTTGGATCATAATTCATGAGATGCGGAAAAAAGATTTAATATAATTAGAGAGTCATAAAATCTAGAAATCATGAGACATATAAAAATAATTCTTAAGAAAAGGATATATTAAAACATGATGGAAGAATAAAGACAAATTTTCGGTAACTTAAAGCATAATTTTCATATCAATATTACAAATAGAATAAAATACCTGGTAAATTACCATAGTATCTTGGGAGAAACCTATAACTGGTTAAATCCATCCCTTTATCCAATGTACTGGAGAGATGTATCGAGCTCACCCATCATCACGAGCTATATCAAGTTCACATGTCATCATAAAAATTTTCCAATAATTAATGTAGATTACATGTCAAAAGTTACCAAATAAATTAGGGATTTATGTTTCAATACCATTTTCAAAGTGGAAAGGGTATTTTCTTTATGAATTTTTTTAATGGTCTTTTAATAGTATTTATATTCATCAAAAATAATAACCATTTATTTTATATACACTACTCTAGGGATATACTATAATGATACCATCCTTATTATTTATCTATATATATTAGTAGTGTTTCAAAGATATTTTCATGGAACTCTTTTCTTTTTCATGCTTAAATCATTCTATTAAAGAATAGTGATTATTTTTATGTCGAAAAATAAAATATTTCACGTGTTATGATTAATTTATGGTTATTGGAAAATTTTTATGATGACATATAAACTTGATATAGATCATGATAAAGGGTGACCCGATACAGCTCTCTAGTACATTGGATAAAGGTATGGATTTAACCAGTTATAGGTTTCTCCCAAGAGACTATGGTAAAAAACATGTCAAATGGGTAGTATGTATACCTCATAAAAGATTACAACTGTATAATATAAACATATGTCCCAAAAAGGAAAATTGATATGAACAATAATTATAAAGATCATATCATTGAATTAAGAACTAAACCATTGAGATATTATGTGTAAAAAACGTAAATCCGAATAATAAAACAAGTGTAAATACAATATAAAAAAAAATGTATATTAAAAACATAATATTGACATAATTTAATCAATGAAGAAGTGATATAACATGATAAATTGAAATTTAGTTAAGAAACCAATTATATGAATCAGTCATAATTGTAAGGTAAAATACCATGAATTATAAAGGATTCAAGATATAATATGTAAAAGGGTAGAATATAAACCATATAAAAAATTATTTGTATAACATTAAAACTTGCCTAAATGAAGTGAAATTGAGATAGAATCTCTTACCTTGAGTCTAGACTTTTTATGTATATCCTTTAACTCCTATATGATAAAATCAGCAATTATTTTATTTCTTAATACCATTTTTGAGAATACTAATGTTGATTAAAAAATATAATTTGTTTTCCCATTGATTTTAATGATCACAAACACCCTAATTTGTTTTACTAATGATGTTACTTTAAGTGAATTTTAGGATTATACATATTGGAATATTTAATTTGTTTTATTTTTAATTCTAGAGATAATTCAACTGAATATTTTATTTTCTAAATATTTTATAGATTTTATTGATGTATGGAATATCTATTCATAACCCTACATCTAATGAGAATGTTAGTTTTTGGAACATAACTTTTGATAAGGAACACTACTTTTAATACAATAAATTTGGATTAAATATTATGATTGGGAACCTAAATTTGGTGAATATACCTACATTTGAGGATACAACGTATGGTTAGTTAACCCAACATTTGAAATCAACCATACATTGTGAATCGTAATTTTAAAGATTCCACATGAAAATCAATCCCTACATTGAGATAGTTTTATGTGGATTTTGAATATGAGATATTTTATGATATTTTGGTAATAATTTCACTGGAATAAATATCACATTAAAAATGGTTTTAATAAACATTAAAAGGATATTTAAAAATGGATTAAATCATTCTCATTTCTAATGGATTTTTTATTTTTATTGGATATTTAAATTCAAATTTCTTACGCACTGTATGATTTAAATATCATTATTTATCTAGAAATATTTATTAATATGTTTGACCAAGATAAAATTGGATTTATTTTTTGTTCATTATGTATTTTCTCACTAAGAAAAGAATGATGCACTCTAAAGTAGTATATAAAAAGAATGAGAATTAGTGGATAATATTAGAATTAAATCTATTTGGAATAAATCTCTATTTTTTTGAAGTACCAAAAGTTGAATCTATTTTTCATTTCTTCATGACTTTATGAAAATATTATTTTCCAATACTACTGTATCAATATATTGATAATAATCTATAATTTTTCATTAAATATTTTAGCACTATACTTTAGAGATATACTTGTTATGATATACTATTGTGTGTTCATCCAGTTACTGTGAATGGTTTTTATTTTGTTGCTATAATTCATTGAAGATATTATTCAACAAGGATTACTTTGAAACTGTAATTAAATAAAGATTTTATTCTCTTCAGAATAAATCCATCATTTTTTAGTTACTTCTGCAACTGTATACTGAAGCTACTTAAAATTATATATTCTATCTTATTCATTTTAAGTGTTTACTAATTATACTCCGGCATGGTGG
Source organism: Viscum album (assembly GCA_963277665.1). NCBI lineage: Eukaryota > Viridiplantae > Streptophyta > Magnoliopsida > Santalales > Viscaceae > Viscum > Viscum album. Next base: position 167,894,197 of record OY728119.1, on the reverse strand, counting down.
AGTGTTACGTTATCATAATAAGTTATGGATATCAAGGTTCCCTATAAAAGAACCTAATTTTTTATATGGTTTCAAGAGCCTACACTTTGTTGTAAAGGTCCCTACAAAATAGACCTATTTAGAAAAATTCATCCAACTCGGGGATAGAGTGTTAGTGGAGTGCAATATGGGATATTTGTGCACAAAAACACTATAAAAAATATAGTGTTATTATTATTTATTATTTATCGACTCAATCTATTTGAAGAAAAAAAATACTATATCACTTTCTAAATCACACATGGGGGTTATGTTTTATATTATCCAAGTGTTTTAAAAGGTCACAATTAACCCCCTTCTTATTTCTTCACGTTTATTCTGACCAATAATTGGTATATGATGAGTGATCTTGGAATAATTATGTTAATATCATGCTTGTTTGAGTTTAATATCTTCATGAAGAAAAGATGTCTATGGATTATCCCAAAGAAGGAATTCCATTGATTAGAGTGAAATATTTCAATAAAGAAAACTATGGTTGTTGGAATGCCTAAATTATAATCTATTTGATTATTCTTTGTTTCAATTTTTATATGAATATTGTAAAAAATTAATAAATTCAAATAGATAAAAAACTATGGGATTCTACAAAGAAAGATGAATATGATGTAAATTCAAAAGTGATGAAATCTATTATATAATGACTTGTTCATGATGATTTTAATCATGTTTCTCTAAGTATAACTACCTTTGAAATGTGTATGATTATATCTATTACCTATTAATGGATTGAAAATGTTAGGAAAATTAGATAAAAAACTTATATGCTAAAGTTTGATACTTTTAGGAAGTATGATGGATAAATAATTACTCAAATAAATAAAAGCTTAACTAAGATAATAAATGGTGTTTCTACCCTAGGAGATCCAATTATGAGGTAGGATTAGTATTTGAAAGTGTTTCTAGTTTTACCTTAAAAATGGAATGGAATCTATGATGCTATCAAATAATCCAAACCTGTTAAAAGTTTAGCAATGAAAGAATTTATTGGCACATTAATTATGTGTGAAGTTAAAATTTAATATAAAGTATAAGATCGTAGATTTATCAAAAGGGATAATATTTATCTAAAATTTACTTATCCAAAATGGTAAAATAATATTATGGTGGATGTTATATCCTTAAATGATTCTATTTGTTCAAACTACAGATATGAACTAGATTAGATAGATAGAAAATTAAATAAATTATATAAGAAGAAAAGAGGCTTCCATAATATTTATAATGATTCTATAAAGATTTATTACAGACTAAAATAGGTTTGTTACTATAAATACAATAAAATGGGTTATACAAAACCTGATTTCTTGTATCTAAAAGTATAGAAATTAAAGTAGAAAAGAAAGAGAATAAGTACCAAATGAAAGTTGGTTATAAGTGAAAAATAATTAAAGCTATAAAGGCTACATGGAGTGTTTTTAAGGACTCTAATATATTTTAGATTTTTTATTAAAAAATTAACCAATCAAATCTAAAAGTAAACATGTTATTTATGACAAAAGAAGATAATGTACCATTATAAAACACTTTTGTTTCTAAAAATGAAGGTTAATCAAGTTCTAAATTATCCGAATACTATTATATGATTAAATAAAAACATAAACCACTAATATAAAATCATTAATCATTGAAAAATATTCATAATTATGTTTTAAGTGAAAAACATATCATATTAAAAAAAGCCTTGATTTGAAGGAAAAAATTAAATAAATATGCTTCAAGATGCACAATGCATGAAAGTAGAGTTAAATAATTCCAAGATAAAGTGAAATCTTTTAAAATTTCTTCTATAATATTAACTATGGGAGAATAATATTTAAATCATATCGTTGAAAAAAAATTACAAGAAGTAAAAATTTTGCATTGGTGGTAATAATGAAAATCCCGAGATATATAAGAATTATTTTGTGCCTAGATCAAGAAACCACAACATGTATAAGGATATTTGTTTTATGAAATTAAATGTAATTATGATAAAAAAATTTGTTTGAGGAATCCTTGGATTATAAGTTTAAATAAATAAAATATGAATAGAAATTTTTTCTGAAGTTAATTCTGTAATATATAAGAAAATTTCACAAATATGTTTTCTGAGATCTATACTAGATGACATTGCAGAAACCAAGTGAATTTGGGTACCAACAGAAGATTTTATTTGATATTTTTATAGGTGAATAACCACAAGGATAAAAGTTTAATACATTACATGGATAATGGATGTTGAAGACACACTAGTGGATATTTTCCAAATTTCCATGCACCTTCATAAGTAGATGGAGGATTGGTTAACTTTGGAAATAATTCTAAAGGAAATATCATAGGAGTCAGATCAGTTGGAGAGAAAATAATAATATTTATCAATAAAGTTATATATTTTCAAGGTCTAAATCACAATATAATATGAATTTCCCAACTCTATGATGATGCCTTTTTAGTTATTTTTTCTTACAATGCTTTCTCTATTTTTAAATATAAATTTCTTATTTTTAGTGCACCTAGAACTGAAAACATTATTACTTTGGATCTTAGTAAATTGTGTTAATAGAAATTAAATTTTTTAACTAATAAAATAAATGAATCTTAGATATTTAATAGGATACATGTAAATTGTAATATATTTTACCTATCTATGTTATCTAAGAAAATTTTAGTTTCAGATCTGCCTAGACTTTTTTTATCAGAATAGACTTTGTGATTCAAACTAGAAAATAAATGTAAGTCATATTTTAAATATATTAACAAGTTTAAAAAATTTATTCCTTTATAACTCATCCACATGGATTCTTTTGGACCATTTGGTGTAGCAATATTAGGTAATAGATTCTTTTTTTATTTTTGTTGATTATTTTCTAGATTTACCTAGGTATGTTTCTTAAAAATTTAAAATGAATATTTTCCAATTTTAATGAGTTTAAAAAAAATTAAAAATGAAATTTTTTTAAAATAATTTCATTAATAAGTGATCATAGAAGATTGTTTATGAATCAAGAGTTTAATTATTTTTCTCAAATTTTGGTATTAAACATATATTATCTACTCAAAGAGTACTACAAAAAATGGAGATATAGAAAGAATAAATAATAATATTCATTAAATGGAAAGAACTGAAATAACTATATAAAGTATTCCTATCTATTGTTTCAGAATAATATATAAATATAATTTTACATATCATGAATAAATTTTTAATCAGAATTTTTTCTAAAAAATACACTATATGAGTTATGGAGATACAAAAAACCTAACGGTGGATACTTTAAATTTTTTAGATGCATTGTGTATATCATGAAAACTAAGAAAAACCATAGTAAGTTTGATCTAAAGAATTATAAAGGGATATTTTTTGTCTATTTTTCTACTTCTAAAGCATTTAGGATGTTTAATAAAAATTCATGGACAATTGAATAATATATTCATGTGAATTTTGATGAAAGTGATCTATTTAATCACAAAAAAAGAAAAACAGATGAAGTAACTTATTATTTATATAACTTGATACTTGTCTCTTATAAATATTTTTTGGAAAATAAATTAGAATATGATCTATTTCAATCCAATTCATATGATCATGAAAATTAGGAACAAGAAAGTGACTTACCAAGATAGCCTAGAACATTAATGAATGATTTATTAGAGACTTCTATAAGAGACCTAGATGAAGAAGTTATAACTTGAACAAGTTTAAGATACCAAGAATATTTCTCTACCTTTATATCCCAAATTTAACCTAAATCTATATAATAATCCTTCAAATATGAATGTTGGATGCTATCCATGAAATACAAACTCCACCAATTTAAGAGAAATGAAGTTTAAGAATTAGTTGGTTGAACTTCACATTATCTAGTAATTGGAACCAAATGGGTATTTATAAATAAGTAAGATAATCAAGGTAAAATTACTAGGAATAAGACCAAAATTGTTTCTAAGGGTTATAATGAGGAGGAATAAATGTACTATGAAGAAAACTTTTCCATGAATGTTGGGATATAATCCATTAGAATCCTTTTATGAAATTTATATTATATGAACTTTAAATTACATTAGATTTAGGTAAAAACTTTATTTTTAAATGGCTATTTATTTGATGAAGTTTATGCTGACCATCCACATACTTTTGGAAACCATAATCTACCAAATTATATTTTTAAAATCACTAAATATCTTTAAGGCCCTAAATAAGAACCAAGGGATTGGTATGGAAGATTGGTATATTTTCTTTTGAAGAATGATTTTTCTGTTGGGTTAGAAGATCCTAATTTTTTTAATAAGAACCATTCTTCTAATATTTTATTAGTTCAAATCAATATAAATGACATTATGTTTTGGTCAAATAATAAAAATATTTGTAATGATTTTTTAAAACTTTTGTAAAAGGAATTTGAAATAAGTATGATGGAATAATTGAATTTATTTCATGGTTTTCAAATTTATCAAAAATATTTTGGAAATGTTTTAAATCATATAAAATATATTATTAATTTACTAAAAAAGTTTGGACTTGAAAATAGTAATACTTATTCAACTCCCATGTAAACTAATGTAAAACTTGACTTAGATGAAGCTGGAAAACTAGTGAACGACATGTTATACAAATGTATGTTTTTAATTTTTCTATGTATTACTGCTATTAAACTAAAAATTATATTTTTTTGTCTATATTTTTCCATGATTTCAATCAAATGAAAATAATATCATGTTACTTATGTTAAATTATTTTTTTGATATTTAAAAGGAACTATTTTTCTATCTCTATACTAAACAAAAAATTATGATTTTAATTTAATTTCATATTTAGATATTGATTTTGAAGTCTATAAATTAGATATAAAAACCACCTTAGGTTCTTGTTACTTTTTATGAAGTCTCCAGGTTAATAGTTTAGTAAAAACAAACTTTCTATTGCATTACCAACAACTGAACCAGAATATATATCTTCTAGAAGTTTCTATGCATAGTTTTTTAGGATGAAACTCTCCTTTCTAGACATTAGACTTAAATTTAATCATATTATTATTTTACATGACAATACTAGTGTTATTAATTTTTTGAAATATTTTTTGAGTCACTATAAGAAAAATCATATTATTCTTAAACATCATTTTCTAAGAGATCACCTCCATAAAGGGGATATATCTTTTTATTTTCTAAAATTTGAGTATAAACTTCCAGATATCTTAATGAAACCACTTCGAACTTTAAAATTTTATTTTATTAAGAGAGAATTAGGATATTTAATTTTAAGTTAAACTTTAAATTTTTCTTATCAATCATGGTTTAATTTAATATTTTTATTTCCTAAGTTTTTATTTTAAATTATTTTATTTCTATTAAGAATTATATTTAAATTTTTTTTAGTTTATATTTTTATTTACATATTTCATTCCTCGTGAAATTTAATTTTTTAATTTAAAAAATCCCAAATGATAACACTACAATTTTGGATTGAGAATCCGAAACATCACTCAAAACCATCAAAGTGAAACAATTATCTCTCTTACCTTTGATCTTGTGCCCTTTCAGACATATGATCTCCCAATATCTCAAATAACTAATCTTAGAAACCTGAAACTTCTGATTCTCACCATAACTAAAACAAATAGAATTGATATATCTGGTCCATGTATCTCAAAGAGGCTAAGTTATTATAATTTTTAAAGAAAATTACTTCAAGGGAAAGTAGTATATTTCGAATAGATCTTCAATAAAAATACACTATTAAAACAAGATATGATATTTCAAGGAATAGAGTATATATTTGATAGAGTAAATATAAAATATGTTTTTGAAAATAAAGTAAAAAAGTTTATGAGCACACATATTCAGTTTTGGATATTCAATTGATGTCATTTCTTTAAACGCAAATGATAAAGAATATTCATTTTCAATGGTTGATATTGTTCAGATCATCAAATACCCCCATGAAAGAGTTCATCAATTTAGTTGTAGATAGATTAGGGATAATTTATACAATTCATAGGACATAATATCATTTCTTTTTGGGACCTTTAAAATCATAAATATGCTTATAAACGATCTTTAGGTAGATCAAAATGTTTTTCTAAAGTTCATCCAAAATAAAGTAGTGAATAGGATATCAGAACTTGAGAAAAATAAATTTCCAGATATGTATTTAATTTTTTTATTTTGAGAGATATCAAATTGAACTTATGTAGATACGTGTTGAGATATATGCATCAATATTTATATAGGTATGGAAGTGTGTCATTCTATCCTTATGGAATAATCACTTCTAATTTTTGTATAGGAAAGGAATGATCAATGGAATTTATAAAATATTGTTATTTAATCAAAAAAATATTATACCAGCTAGGACACTCAAAAAATATCCTTTTCTAGAGCACAACCAAGGGTAATTTAATGGCTGTTGGTGATGATGATGAAGAACAATATGGAGTTTTTGTTTAAGGGAAGAAATGGATTTTGAAATTTGTTTGATCTATAAAAATATGTGATGAAGAATATGGTGAATCCTATATTGAAGGAATAGGCAAAGGAGATCATGTTGATAGAGATCTAATATATTCATATTTTTGTGAAAACAATATTCTTGACAGTATAAGGAGAAGGAAAATAATGGAAGAGAATATCCTCGATAGGATAGGGGGAATGTGTTTTTCAATTTCCTAAATATTTTTATGATCCATCTCCTGAAGATAGTCAAGTCATGTAAATTCATGGGACCATAATGTGGTAAGATCCTATTAGGAGGTTAAGGTCGCTAAGGTTGAAGAATTAAATCAACCTGTTTTAGTTGAATAAAGAGTTACAGATGTGGTTGAGCACCCGAATATTGAAGTTCACAGAGTAGATGAAAAATTTTCTCATATTGAAACGATATTTGAAGATGTTGTTCAAGATGTAGAATAATAATTTAAAGAAACTAATCATTCATTATGTTCTTATAAAATACAATTTTTTTTGATGGAGTAGCTCATTCTAGTGTGGAAGTGTCTAATATAGGTATTATAACTATGCTAATTGAAGATCAATTAGTTTTTATTATTTAAACTTCCTTGAAGAGGATAACTTTCACAACCGTCCTTCACAAAGATGAGGGAAGGGATAGAAGATTTCCAAACCCTTCCTTTCTCAAGTTGAAGGAGAGATAATGACCCCTGAGACCCGCCTTCAATAGGACTTGAAGTAGAGACTAGAACCAAGGGTATAGAATCACACGTAATATGGAAGTAATTATCCTTTTTATTTAGTAGGATTGGTAGATAAGATAGTAAATACCAAACAACACTAAATATAGAAGTAAAAGTAAGGACAAAATAATCTATTCCCATATGCATGTTCTAATAATGAAGTGTTACGAAGTACAAGAAAACCTCCAAAGGGAAGTACCAAAAGAAAAGAAAAACAACAACATCAACGGTCCCGATGTTTGAGCTAAAAGGGTCCGACACAGTCCTCGAATTCCTCCTGGATACCTAAAAGCAGTTTAATATACGTAGGATGCGTATACAGGTATACTCAGTAGGGAAAACCAAAAGCTCTTATGCACAAGTGGGGAGGCATTCTAATGCCCCATGAGAAAAGGATATAACCAAAGAACCTAGTTAGGAAACTATTCACCCAAATATCACCAAGGAACACTCCCCAAATAACACAAGTGAAGTAAAGTAATTGTAATAACACATCGATGTTTGGGTACCCCACACCACTTTCCCACTAGTTATTGAAGACATCATACACGTCAGACCTCTCCCATCATTCTAATTGCAGTCCTACTACCATACCCTGACCGCACACACCTGGGCTACCAAAACCACACATCTCGCCTGCAGACATCTGTGCCACAACAAACACCACCACGTTCGAATACACCTAGGCCAGAACAAGTACCACCAAGCCTGAAGACACCTGGTCCTCATCCTGAAGATACTTGAAAAAAAACTGCCCCCACAGACCTGGTACAACCACCACAACTACCCTACCTGAAGAATATTGGGCTATAATGGACCTCAGGACATAAAAGCCTGCCCGAAGTGTCTTGGGTTACTTGAGAGAGGGAGAAAAAAAGGAGCTAATGACCAGCCACTCATAGGAGTGTTGGGAAAAACACCCTCCCCCTGAAATGGGGGTGTTCAGCACAAAGTCCTCAACTTGGGTGGGGTAAGAATAAGAAAAATAAGAACTAAAATTATAAATATAGGTAAACAAGCACTCATCGCAACCTAAAGGTTCCAAACCATCTCCTACACAAACACCCTCGTTAGTATTCTTTCATAAGAATTACAATAACCAAAACCAAGTCACAACTCATTCTTGGGAAACAATTCCCCATTAAACCAATTCTTGTTTTAATATTCAAGTGATTCCATTTAAATAATTTTTCACTACCGGGCAATGAACATGCATAGGCACAAGCCAAGGAAGGAAAGACAATCAATCATCAATTTATGTATTCACACCCTGTCCTCTTGTAATTCACAACAAAAAAAGGGATCCGTGAGATCACACAAATTACTGGAACCAAACCAAGCCCCACCATATGACCCCAAATGACCTTAGATCCACAAGCCAACAACTACACCACAACAGGGTATGCCATCCCCATCCATGTCACCTGACAAGAATCAAGCATAACAACCACACATATTACCAAGATAGAGCAAGGGAGTGTCCATATTTAAACACACCATTCAATGAGTTCCTTCTTTTCTGTTTGGTTAACTGGGGTGATCAAATAGAGATTCTTGTTCACTAGACATCCATTTAATCAACCGAGCTTACGTGATTAACTAATTTCCATTTTGCAGCCATTCAATCATCACCAAAAATAGGGGTCCCTTAGTATGCAAGGAAAGACCACCAACAACCATGATTTTTAGTGGACATAAGACCATATAGTTCACAACATATAAGAAAGGGTAAAAAAGTACAAAAACAACATCAAACACACCCCTTCATTCTTTAAAAGTCTGTTTATTATCTTCTTTAAGGTTTGGTTTCATCCATCCCTGTAGAAACATTAGCACACTCACCACAAATGATACACAGTAAAGAGAGATGAAAGAAGAACCCTACCTATATTATCAACGATCAATGTTTTTCTCCACACCCAAGAACTGGGGAAGCACGACTTGCAAGGGAGGAACTCTGAGGGCTACAAGAGTGGGCAGGAAAGGCTCTAGAATAAATGCACCAATAGCATCGGGAAAGAGGAATTAAAATGCACCAAGGAAAGGAAAAGAGACCAGTCCAGAAGAATAAATAATTCCCATGCAATAAAAAGGAGAGATCCTATTATTACGGGATATGAATTTTGAACAGTTTTAAAGGTGGATTGTAGTTTCACCACATGGTTGGACAGTTACACATGATGAAATTAATGGTAATTTAATAATTCTCATAGGATATGTGGCCATAAATACTATGAGTTAAATGGTTTCCTTTAATCAGAGGAAAAATGTAATAAGGGAAGAACTGGAAAGTACGTAAAAAGGGTGTGACACAGAAGAAAAAATCCACACATTTTGGTAATTCTAGGGTTGCTCGACTCTTGGGGGATTTTTGATATCATTTATGGGATTTTAATGGATTTGAAAGGGGTATTTAAAAAACTCTTACATCAAAATATATGTTGCAGGAGCAGGATTGGAAAAAGAAACAAGGGTTGGACATGGTTTGGTGAGACATCGTAAGCGTTTCCAGGGTCACAGTTCCACCGTAAGCGGTTCCACTATTTCGGTGTGCGACCAGGATGGTGCGACCGTTACAGTGCCACTGTCATGGTGCCACCCTCACGGTGCCATCATCACAGTGCCACCGTAATCGGTACCACTGTTTTGGTGTGCGATCGTGATGGTGAAACCATTATGGTGCCACCGTCACAGTGTCACTTTCACGTTTCCACCGTCACGGTGCCACCAGTTCGGTGGGACACCGTAAGCAGTGCCACCATTTTGGTGTGCATCCGTGACAGGTGCCACCGTTTCGGTGGAACCATTTAATGGGACTGAGATTTTGGAAAAGTACTCGACTAGGAGGGTCCATGACATTACATCAGATAAATCTCAAACTATTCTCGCCCTCAAGAATCAAACTAGACTCGAAGAAAATAGAGGGGTCTGAACAACCACCTCAGAAGATAACTCTCAATATTAAACCTCCTTGACATCTAGGAACATCTTTCCCTCATTTATCCATATGAACATGTAAAGGTCATTGTAGACCCCGGAAAACGCGTTCCTGAAATTTACCAAATGCTTTTATACACGATCCAAGATCGTATAACTTTTCTTAATCTTCTATTTGGTAGGTCGCAGGGCCCGAACGGAGCTACGGAATAGGAGTTATGGACATTTGAAGTTGGGCTAGAAATCTGGTTCGTGAAGCCCATTCGCAAAGCCCCCCTCCATGATCGTGGAGCGCCGCCGCGAAGTAATGAGGTGAGAGGCTCCGCGAACCCGTTTGACGTTCGCGATGCGCCGCGAAGACCCCTCACGAAGCACTGATGCGAAGCACCAATGCGAAGCACCCAAGCATCGCGGTCCCGCGAAGCTCCGGAGGCGGTAACTCTCCGCGAACGAATTTGACGTTCGCGAACGCACCACGAAGCACCGGAGGCGGCGCCGGAGTTCTGCTTCGCAGCGCCCCTTGCCTATAAATAACCAGCTCACCCCCCTTCTCAGGAGGACGGCGACGACCACTTCGCCCCTTGGGCGGCCGAGCGGAGCTCCACATTGCGGCTCCGCGAAGCCATGCTCCGCGAGAATCTTCCTTCGCGTTGCTGCTCCGCGAGTGGAGGATCCGCGAGCCTGTGCTCCGCGATGCTGCTCCACGAGACCGAGCTTCGTGAGAGCCTATGCTCCGCGATACTGCTCCGTGAGACCAAGATCCGCGAGAGCCCTTTGATCCGCGAGCCTATGCTCCGCGATGCTGCTCCGCGAGACCATGCTCCGCGAGAGCCCTTTGCTTCGCGATCCCATGCTCCGCGATGCTGCTCCGCGAGACCAAGCTCCGAGAGACCCATTTGCTCCGCGAGACCCCTTTTCTCTGCGAGACCCATTTTCTCCGCGAGACCCATTTTCTCCGCGAGAGATCACTGCTTCGCGAGGCCATGCGCCGCGAAGCTACTTCGCGAAGACCTATCCTTCGTGAGGATCCTACCTTCGCACCCACTGGTCCATACCGCGGGGGCTGCGCCCCCACACCCCCGCTCGGGGTCAGTTCCGGGCTGCGGTCCCAACCCTCCAGGCCCGTCCCTTCACAACCGTCACAGACCACCATGAAAAATGGAGAGTCGCACCGCGAACTTTTCGGGCCGGGATTTTCCATTGCACCCTTATGTGCTCCCACCTTCAACCTATGGAATACCATGATTTGAAACACTCCTCCACACACCATGAAACACCTTGAGTTGATGTATTCCTCTTGGTTTGTTTCCTATGTCGTGAGTTGAGGTTCTCATCATCAGTTCCCCGAGTACCTTGAGTCGAACCATTGCTCAGGCAACTCCTCCAAACCCAATCACTTGGCTCCTATGTCAGGTTGAACCAGAAAGGGCCTCCCTTGCGTAAGTCCCAACACCATCCATTTCTAGGCGCCTTATTCCTAATAGTCCTATCTACATGACTATAAACTGTAGTACATCCTATCTAACAAATGATAGGATGCCTCTTGCCCTATACGAGAGATGCCTTATGCTCCTAGCATGAGATGCCAATAGCCCTACCTACATGACTCTAAACTGTAGTATTCTCCCTATCTAACAAATGATAGGATGACCCCTTGCTCCAAGCAAGAGATTCCTTATGCTCCTAGCATGAGATGCCAACAGTCCTACCTACAAGACTATAAACTGTAGTATTCTCCCTATGTTCCACACATAGGATGCCTATTTCCCTATACGAGAGATGCCTTATGCTCCTAGCATGAGATGCCAACAGTCCTACCTACAAGTCTATAAACTGTAGTATTCTCCCTATGTTCCTAACGTAGGATGCCTCTTGTTCCAAACATGAGATGCCTTATGCTCCAAGTGTAAGATGCTCAATGCCGTGACTACAGTGGCATGATTCCAATTCCCCTTGGCATTATCCCTCTTGTGCACCAGTGCATAGGGGAAGGCCTCAATTCATCAGTGAGTTGGGATGCTCTCATGGCCTGACATGAGGAAGGCATCCGAGCACCTTCTTGCATAAGACCCATTCACCAGTGTCGCTCCATAGCGGCACCTGGGAAGCTTCTTGCATAAGCCCTATTCACCAGTGCCACTCCTTAGCGACACCCAGGCAGCTTCCTAGCATAATCCCCATTCACCAAAGCCTCTCCATAGCAGCATCCGGGCAGCTTCTTGCATAAGACCCATCCTCCATTGCCGCTCTATAGCGGCACCCCGACAGCTCCTTTGCGTAATCCCCATTCACCATTGCCGCTCCATAGCGGCATCCGGGCAACTTCCTCGTGTAAGCCCCATCCACTATTGTGATCCCAATCAGCGGTAAGACGTTGTGACCCTATGCAGCGGTAAGATGTTGACATCCTTATTCAGCGGTAATCCCTTGATATCCTCATTCAGCGGTAAGCTGTTGATATCCTCATCCAGCGGTAAGCCGTTGCGACCCCATTTAGCGATAATCCGTTCTGGGCATCCATCCTGGAGTAAGTCCTAGCACCATGGGCCGCCTAACGCGTAATCCCCTCTTCGCTTCTCACGGACGCATCCTTCGCGACGTGATCGTCAGGTCCTTGCAACCTCTTGTTTCTCACACCGAGCATGACTCACGTGGGCTTAGAGTGAGCACCGACCCTGACCCCCACCCATAGCGAACTATGAGGACTTTGATCCATGTCAAGGCATGGTACGTAGAAAGCCTCCATGAGGTTCAAGCCACATTGCTCGGTCGCTCATTCACGTCGAGTTTCGCCCTCGTCCAGCATGACATTAAAAAGCACACCCATTCCCACCTGAACTACGAGGTCTCTGATCCATGTCAAGGCATGGTACGTAGGAAGCCTTCCAGAGGTTCAAGCCCACCACTCATTGGACCAAGGTCCACTTTCACGTCGGTTCGCCGACAAAGACCCATTTGAACTACGAGGTCTTTGATCCATTCCAAGGCGTGGTACGTAGGAAGCGTCCACGAGGTTCAAGCCCACCCATCATCCAATTCACGTCGAGTTCTACCTACGTCCAGCACGACGTTAAACTACAATTCCAGTCCGATGGCAAGCCGTTGTGACTAACCCGAACTACGAGGTCTTTGATCCATGTCAAGGCATGGTACGTAGGAAGCCTCTATGAGGTTCAAACCCACCATCCGGTCATTCCGACCTCATTCACATCGGTTCACCCCCGTCCCGCATGACGTTAAACTGTATTCCCCAATCCGAACTATGAGGACTTTGATCCGTGTCAAGGCATGGTACGTAGGAAGCCTCCCTGAGGTTCAAGCCCAACAATCATTGGCCCAAACCGTCTCCTAGTCGGTGTGCCAGGCCCCCATTTTCAAGCCCATTTCCCATTGGACCAAGGTCCCTCATTTACGTCGGTTCACCGACACCCAATGCCCGTCGTTTATTCACATCAGGGTTCACTATCGTCCCGCATGACGTTAAACTGTATTCCATCAATTGAACTACGAGGACTTTGATCCATGTCAAGGCATGGTACGTAGGAAACCTTCCCAAGGTTCAATCCCACCACTAGTGGACCCCTGGGTCTACTTTCACGTCAATTCACTGATGAAACCCTTTGAACTACGAGGTCTTTGATCCATGTCAAGGAATGGTACGTAGGAAGACTCCCCGAGGTTCAAGCCCATCTCTCATCGGACCAAGGTCCACCTTCGCGTCGGTTCACTGACGATGCCCATCGGACCAAGGTCCACCTTCACGTCGGTCCACCGGCACCATCCCGAACTACGCGGACTTTGATTCCCTGTCACGAGGATACGTAGGAAGCCTCTTCAAGGCTCAAGCCCAACTTCACCGTCTCCCTTGAGATGGTCCCATTTCACTCCCCCTCCACTTCATTCATCCATCCATCAACCATCCTGATTCTCACCCGGGCCGCTACATCCCGGTGGGATCATGCCATCCACCTCCTCGCTGCTCTTAGCGGCGCATGGGCCGCTTTCCATGTGTAACCACAGCATATCTTCGGGTCGTTGTCCTCTGTGTACACCCCGATTCATCACCCTTTCTTACTACATGGGTTTTGATCCCTGTCCTCTACACAGGGTACGTAGGAAACCTCCAAGAGGTTCAATCCCAACCAATGGTAATCCATGGTGTACCCCATCCTGGGGTGCACTTCCCCTGATCCGCCCTTAGTGGTGTTCAGATCAACCATTACAGTGTGACATCTCCCCTCCATGGGGCGTACCACCTTAGATCTGTCCTCATTGGGCGTTCTGATCCATACCCTTGGTAAAACATCCAGGTGTTCCCTCCTAGGGATATACCAATCCGGTCCGTCTCTATGGGACGTTCTGATCACCCTCATTTCGTCTCCGTAAGATGTTAAACTCACGGCCTACCTCGTAATAAACATGAGATGCCCGAGGAAAACCTCGTATGACACGCCTTTGGCATAACCGTCTCTGCTAGATGTTAATCTTACAACATACCCTGTGTTAAACACGAGAAGCTGAGGAAAGCCTCAGATACATGCCTCGGGTTCTGCACCCTTGAGATTCCCTATTATGAGGAAGAATATAGGTTCCCCTATGTCCACGCACCCAAAGATGCCCCGACATGCCTGATGTTGCCATCTACTCCGACCGAAGGTCGCTACCATGTCAAGACTCTATGGAAAATCTTAATGGAATTAGTGTAATTAACCAGAGTCCATGAAGATATGGCACCGGGAATGAGATTCATGAACAACGTATTAAATCTATGAGGGAGACCCGGACTAGGTGATGAGTTCTGAGGAGGAATCCACAGAAGGAAGAACCGAAATCCCATCATCCCGTTTCGATCAAGGAGAAAACGTCCCTGAATAAGGAGAGAATGCCGCCCGCCTTTGGAAAGCGGGAATGTGGGGCAACAGCAGTGCGTCCTCCACGGACGGATGCGCGTGCCCCGGCAAAACATCGTAAACAGAAATGGTGAACCCGACGTGAATCTCTTCTCCTTCAATAGCGAGTACACCAAACGTGTCAGGAAATTGAGGCATCACCCATGTGAATCCCCGCTCCATTATATGAGAGAGGATGAGTAACATCCAGTGTTTGAAGACTACGGTCCATCGGCTCCTAGACGACTCCGCTGCCTCAAGAGGCCGCGCAGGTGGCTCCGCCACCCATCTCCATTGGCTCCTCACCGACTCCGCCGCCTGAAGAGGCCGCGCAGGTGGCTCCGCCACCCGACTCCATCGGCTCCTCGCCAACTCCGCCGGCTCAAGAGGCCACACAGGTGGCTCCGCCACCCCACTCCATCGGCTCCTCGCCGACTCCGCCGCCTCAAGAGGCCGCGCAGGTGGATCCGCCACCCCACTCCATCGGCTCCTCGCCGACTCCCGCCGCCTCAAGAGGCCGCACAGGTGGCTCCGCCACCTGACTCCATCGGCTCCTCGCCGACTCCACCGCCTCAAGAGGCCGCGCAGGTGGCTCCACCACCCAACTCCATCGGCTCCTCGCCGACTCCCACCGCCTCAAGAGGCCGCGCAGGTGGCTCCGCCACTCGACTCCATCGGCTCCTCGCCGACTCCCCCGCCTCAAGAGGCCGCGCAGGTGGCTCCACCACCCAAATCCATCGGCTCCTCGCCGACTCCGCCGCCTCAAGAGGCCGCGCAGGTGGCTCCGCCACCCAACTCCATCGGCTCCTCACCGACTCCGCCACCCGACTCCATCGACTCCTCGCCGACTCCGCCGCCTCAAGAGGCCGCGCAGGGGGCTCCGCCACCCCACTCCATCGGCTCCTCGCCGACTCCCACCGCCTCAAGAGGCCGCGCAGGTGGCTCCGCCACCCCACTCCATCGACTCCTCGCCGACTCCGCTGCCTCAAGAGGCCGCGCAGGTGGCTCCGCCACCCGACTCCATCGGCTCCTCGCCGACTCCGCCGCCTCAAGAGGCCGCGCAGGTGGCTCCGCCACCCAACTCCATCGGCTCCTCGCCGACTCCTGCCGCCTCAAGAGGCCGCACAGGTGGCTCCGCCATCCCACTCTGTCGGCTCCTCGCCAACTCCGCCGCCTCAAGAGGCCGCGCAGGTGGAATCCGCCACCCATCTCCATCGGCTCCTCGCCGACTCTACCGCCTCAAGAGGCCGCGTAGGTGGCTCCGCCACCCGACTCCATCGGCTCCTCGCCGACTGCTCCGGCTCAAGAGGCCGCGCAGGTGGCTCCGCCACCCCACTCCATCGGCTCCTCGCCGACTCCGCTGCCTCAAGAGGCTACGTAGGTGGCTCCGCCACCCGAATCCCTCGGCTTCTCGCCGACTCCGCCGGCTCAATAGGCCGCGCAGGTGGCTCCGCCACCCCACTCCATCAGCTCCTCACCGACTCTGCCGCCTCAAGAGGCTCCGTATAGGAAATCCTTCCCCAAATCTATCGGCACTTTTTCGACCCCGCTCTATTTTCACCGGCAACTACGGAGGTGTTCCTCGTACTACCATCGTTCGACACGAAGGCTTCAATGCCTTCCGGGCCCCGTCACCCCGTCGTGCCAACGTCCAGGCTTCCACGCCTTCCGGGCCCCGTCGCCCCGTCATGCCAACGTTCCAGGATTCCACGCCTTCCGGGCTCCATCGCCCCGTCGTACCGACGTTCCAGGCTTCCACACATTCCGGGCCCCGTCACCCCATCGTGTCGACGTTCCAGGCTTCCACGCCTTCCGGGATCCATCGCCCCGTCGTGCCGATGTCCAGGCTTCCACGCCTTCCGGGCTCCATCGCCCCGTCGTACCGACGTTCCAGGCTTCCACGCCTTCCAGGCTCCATCGCCCCGTCGTACCGACGTTCCAGGCTTCCATGCCTTCCGGGCTCCATCGCCCCGTCGTGCCGACGTTCCAGGCTTCCACACCTTCTGTGCTCCATCGACCCGTTGTACCGATGCTCATGGCTTCGTCTCCACTACAGGTCGAGGTAATGTAGTCATCCCTACTACCCTTGCGACACTCTGTGTCATCCCAACTACCATGTTGCATCAACCAAAGATGTCCTCCCTATGGCCTTGAAACCAGCTTGTGGAAGGATCTTCATGATCAGGGGATTTTAAGGAATTCCCCTCATATAGATCCCCCCTCATCCCAAACCACTAGAATGGAGTAGAGATGACCCTTCCTCTACCGACACAATTCGTGTGGTTCAACGTCCCAGTTGCATGACGTTAAACTGCTTAAGAACCATGTCCTAGTTGCATGACATTAAACTTCATAACATTTTTCATCCGTCATGACGTAAAACTGATCATTATCGTCCTGCACGGCATTAAACTGCACAATCGTCCTGCATGAAGTAAAACTGTTCATATTCGTCCGTCATGACGTAAAAATGATCATTATCGTCCTGCACGACATTAAACTGCACAATCGTCCTACATGACGTAAAACTGTTCATCTTTGTCCTGCATGACGTTAAACTGCACATTATCGTCCTGCACGACATTAAACTGCATCATCGTCCTGAATGACATAAAACTGCTCATCATCACCCGTCATGACGTAAAATGGATCATTATCATCCTGCATGACATTAAACTGCATCATCATCCTGCATGACGTAAAACTGCTCATCTTCATCCGTCATGACGTAAAACTGATCATTATCGTCCTACACGACATTAAACTGCACAATCGTCCTGCATGATGCAAAACTGTTCATCTTCGTCCGTCATGATGTAAAACTGATCATTATCATCCTGCACGACATTAAACTGCACAATCATCCTACATGACGTAAAACTGTTCATCTTCATCCTGCATGACGTTAAACTGCACATTATCGTCCTGCACGACATTAAATTGCATCATCATCCTGCATGACGTAAAACTTCTCATCTTCGTCCGTCATGACGTAAAAATGATCATTATCGTCCTGAACGACATTAAACTGCACAATCGTCCTACATGACGTAAAACTGTTAATCTTCGACCGTCATGACGTAAAACTAATCATTATTGTCATGCACGACATTAAACTGCACAATCGTCCTGCATGACGTAAAACTGCTCATCTTCGTCCATCATGACGTAAAACTGATCATTATCGTTCTGCACAACATTAAACTACACAATCGTCCTGCATGACGTAAAACTGTTCATCTTCGTCCTGCATGACGTTAAACTGCATATTATCGTCCTGCACGACATTAAACTGCATCATCGTCCTGCATGACATAAAACTGCTCATCTTCTTCCGTCATGACGTAAAACTGATCATTATCATCCTGCACGACATTAAACTGCATCATCGTCCTGCACGACGTAAAACTGCTCATCTTCGTCCGTCATGACGTAAAACTGATCATTATCGTCCTGCACGACATTAAACTGCATCATCGTCCTGCATGACGTAAAACTGCTCATCTTAGTCCGTCATGACGTAAAACTGATCATTGTCATCTTGCACGACATTAAACTGCACAATCGTCCTGCATGACGTAAAACTGTTCATCTTCGTCTGTCATGACGTAAAAATGATCATTATTGCCCTGCACGACATTAAACTGCACAATCATCCTGCATGACGTAAAACTGTTCATCTTCGTCCTGCATGAAGTTAAACTGCACATTATCATCCTGCACGACATTAAACTGCATCATCATCCTGCATGACGTAAAACTGCTCATCTTCGTCCATCATGACGTAAAAATGATTATTATCGTCCTGCACGACATTAAACTGAATCATTGTCCTGCATGACGTTAAATTGTTCATCTTCGTCTGTCATGACGTAAAACTGATCATTATTGTCCTGCACGACATTAAACTGCATCATCGTCCTGCATGACGTTAAACTGTTCATCTTTGTCCGTCATGACGTAAAACTGATCATTATCGTTCTGCACGACATTAAACTACATCATCATCCTGCATGACGTTAAACTGTTCATCTTCGTCCGTCATGACGTGAAACTGCACATTATCGTCCCGCATGATGTTAAACTGTATTCCGTCCCGCATGACGTTAAACTGTATTTCGTCCCGCATGACGTTAAACTGTATTCTGTCACGCATGACGTTAAACTGTATCGCATCCCGCGTGACGTTAAAATGTATTCCATACCGCATGACGTTAAACTGTATCACGTCCCACATGACGTTAAACTGTATTCTGTCCCGCATGATGTTAAACTGTATTCCCTGCTTGGGCCGTCTCAGAACGTAAGCCCCATGTCTCACTCCACCATCCATCCTAATCCTTACCCGGGCTGCCACATCCTAGTGAGATCATGCCACCCCATCCCACTCCATGATATAGGGTCCTGCACAACCCTAAACTGCGAGATGGTCCCGCACGACCTTAAACTGTAACTCTGTCCTTACTGCAAGACGTTAAACTGCAAGACAATCAGGCCTTCCTGACCGAGGCTCAGCCTCAGGCCCCTTGGCCTCCTCGGGCCCCAACCCCCATCCTTACTGCAAGACGTTAAACTGCAAGCCAGTCAGGCCTTCCTGACCGAGGCATAGCCTCAGGCCCCTTGGCCTCCTCAGGCCCCGGCCCCCATCCTTACTACAAGAAGTTAAACTGTAAGCCAGTCAGGCCTTCCTGACCGAGGCTCAGCCTCAGGCCCCTTGGCCTCCTCGGGCCCCGGCCCCCGTCCTTACTGTAAGACGTTAAACTGCAAGCCAGTCAGGATTTCCTGACCGAGGCTCAGCCTCAGACCCCTTGGCCTCCTTGGGCCCCGACCCCCATCCATACTGCAAGACGTTAAACTTCAAGCTAGTCAGGCCTTCCTGAACGAGGCTCAGCCTCAGGCCCCTTGGCCTCCTCGGCCCCCGTCCTTACTGCAAGACGTTAAACTGCAATCCAATCAGGCCTTCCTGAACGAGGCTCAACCTCAGGCCCCTTGGCCTCCTTGGGCCCCTGGCCCCCCGTCCTTACTGCAAGACGTTAAACTGCAAGCCAGTCAGGCCTTCCTGACCGAGGCTCAGCCTCAGGCCCCTTGGCCTCCTCGGGCCCCGGCCCCCGTCCTTACTGCAAGACGTTAAACTACAAGCCAGTCAGGCCTTCCGGAACGAGGCTCAGCCTCAGGCCCCTTGGCCTCCTTGGGCCCCTGGCCCCCCATCCTTACTGCAAGACGTTAAACTGCAAGCCAGTCAGGCCTTCCTGACTGAGGCTCGGCCTCAGGCCCCTTGGCCTACTCGGGCCCCTGGCCCCCCGTCTTCACCGCGAGACGTTAAACCACAAGCTGGTCAGGTCTCCCTGACCGCGGTCCGGCCCTAGGCCCCTTGGTTGTTCCCCGACTTACCCTCTTGTGGGATTGTATGGTATAGTGTAGGATTACGTCCTCATTCACATCAGATTACTTGTCGTACCTTACATATCCCCAAATGAGATGCTCTTCGTCCCGCATGACATTAAACTGAATTTCAAGAACTACGTGTGGCTTGATTCCCATTTCAATGGGATACATAGGAACACTCAGACGCCTCGTTCTGAGCCCAGCCCCAAGCTTTTCTCTTCCACTATCCCCCCTGGGAATAGTTTCCTTGGAGGATCTTTGTGTAGCGAGGGGAAGGCTTTCTTAGCCCTGGTCATACAACCCCGCTCACACAAGGATTGTAAGGGTCACACCATGTGCCCACTCCCGTTCTTCTGTCCTCCCACGTCCTCACCGCACGACGCTAAACTGCATGGCCTTCAAGAACTACGTATGGATTGATTCTCATCCTCATGAGATACGTAGGAACGCTCGGATATTTCATCCGTTGGCCCAGCCCAAAATCCAAAATCTTCCCCTCGGGTCAAGACATGGCGGGGTGCGCACCTTTCCCCCAACTCATATCGAGCAAGCCTCGACCCGGCTGCACATCCCCCTGGAGATGTTTGCCTCTTTCGTGGATGGATACAGCTATTCTTTACCCACTCCTTGATTGGGATTCCATCATTTTTCACACCCAGAGGGACCCCCAAGAACGGCCTGGATACAATGCCCAAGGGCTCTCCTACTGTTACGGGCCAACGCCCCCGAGGGTTTTCAAACAACAAGCCGATAGAAGTCCCGCGTTGCGAATTTGGTCAGTGGTAGACGCTCATTTGTTGCTCCCATATCAGGTTACCATAGGAACACTGTGTTTCGAACATGGTCAATAGTGTCCTGGATCTTCGGGTCCACCCTGAGATGTCCCAGACATCGAGTGCAGTGATTCGTTCTGCCCCATTCCAAGGTGACAAACTTCCCCCCGGGTGGTGCTAGCAATCGGGCCCATGACCCCGATTCCCCATAGGGGTGTACGGTGTGGTGTGGGACTATGTCCTCATTCACATCGGAATCATGTACCATGTCGTACGCCTTCCCTTACGAGGCCTAGCCTCCGGTCCCTTGGCCTCCTCGGGTCCCCGACCCCCATCCTCATGTAAGACGTTAAACTGCAGACCCGTCAGGCCTTCCTGACTGATGCCTGACCTTAGGCCCCTTGGCCTTCTCGGGCCCCCCGGCCCAGGTCCCCTCTTACCCAGGGTGTACGGTGTTGTGCGGGACTACGTCCTCATTCACTTCAGGATCATGTACCATGCCGTACGCCTCCTCTTACGAGGCCCAGCCTCAGGCCCCTTGGCCTCCTCAGGTCCCCGAACCTCTTCCTCATTGCAAGACGTTAAACTGCAAGCAGGTCAGGCCTTACTGACCAATGCCTAACCATCATTCCCCTTGGCCTTTCCGGGCCACGACCCAGGTCCTCCCTCATAGGAGTGTATAGTGTGGTGTGGTACTATGTCCTCATTCACGTTAGCTTCTTCGCCATACCGCACACCACCCTTGTTTAGGGGTATATTACTCCCCTTCTCGTCCCATATGACGTTAAACTACATTTAGAGAACTACATGTGGCTTGATTCCCATCCTCATGGGATACGTAGGACCACCTGAATGTCTAGGATTTGGGTCCAACCCCATCCCTCGGGAATCTTCATCTCATCTTGGCCCCTTGGCCTACCCTCCCTCCATGAGGGGATTATATGGTGTGGTGTGGGATTATGTCTTCATTCACGTCGTTCTTGTAATGACCACGCCATGTACCTCTCCCTACTGAGCGGTTTCGTCGATCCCTTTTCGGCGGTTCACCAATGTGCCTAAGAGTACTCTGGTTTATTACCTGGAATGCCAAGCTTTGCTCGGACACGTCCGCACCCGCTTTCCAGGATTTTTGTATCCCTGCATCAGGGCTTTCATCATCTTTCACACCCGGAGGGACCCCCAAGAACGGCCTAGATACTACGCCCAAGGGCTCTCCTACCGTTACGGGCCAACGCCCCCAAGGGTTTCAGATAACAAATCGATAAAATCCCGCATTGCGAATATGGTCAGCGGTCGATGCTCGTTTGTTGTTCCCACCTCAGGCTAACGCGATATGGATGCTGTGTTTCCACCATGGTTAACAGTTTTCCTCTATAGCCACGCCAACCCATTAAGCCCAAAATGTCGGGTACACGATTTACACCCTTCATCACTTCATCATGTCCAAGTAGAGTCTCGGAACTCTTGGTACTTTTCCTCTGTGCACGTCCACGCGTTGGGGGAACAAGCTGCGTCAAAGGTGTCCTTCAGGGCTCTCTGCCGACTCCCCTTTGATGGATGCCCCAAGTATTGCGATGAGGATACCCCCCTTGTTTCCCACACCGAGTTTAACTCACGTGGGCTTAGGGATCGGGTTGACATCTGTGCTTACTCGGGAAGTTGTCACCATCCACGGTCCGAGCTCTAAGACCATAAACAAAGACTCTCATCTGGAACTATGGTCAGCTTGATTCCCGTCCTAATGGGATACGTAGGAATGCCCAGACCCCTTGTCTTTGGGTCCAGCTTGTGTTTAGCTAATTCGCCTCTCTGGTCCTGCCATCGGGATCCTGACTATGGGACCGCGTGGCGTAGTGTGTGATTATGTCCTCATTCACGTCGGGTTTGCAATAGCTGCACCACGCGCACCCCCATTCTGAGAGTTAGCCCTCTTATTCCTTGTCCCGCGTGACATTAAAAGGCACCCTTCAGAACTACGTGTGGCTTGATTCCCATCCTCAGGGGATACGTAGGACCACCTGAATGTCTAGGATTCAGGTCCAGCCCCAACTCTTGGAGATCCCCTGATCTCCCGGTCACCAAGGCCACTTGGTCTATCCCTCTCCAGGAGGGGGATATGTAGGTATGATACAAGGTTTTGGGCACCATTCCCCCTTCCCCCGAGAACCCGCCATCTATTGGTTACCCTCAAGTTGAGTCTCTCGACCCCTTACAGTGGTTCACCCATGTGTTAAGAATACTCTGGTCTAGGACCAAGAGTGTCAGATTCATCTTGATCAAGTTCCTTCCACTTGTCAAGATTCGTGTTCCCCTCCATCTGGGATTCCATCAATTTTCACACCTGGAGGGACCCCCAAGAATGGACTGGATACAACTCCCAAGGGCTCTCCTACCGTTACGGGCCAACGCCCCCGAGGGTTTTGGACAACAAATTGATAAAATCCCGCGTTGCGAATACGGTCAGCGGTCGATGCTCATTTGTTTGTCCGCATTCCAGGCTAATGCGACATGATGCTGTGTTGCGAACATGGTCATCAGTAATCCTCTGTCGTCACGCCATCCCCCTTCAGTCCTCGAATGTTGGTTTCATGATTCACATCATTTTCCACCCCATCATTTCCAGGTGGAATCTCGACACTTTTGGCGCTATCCCTTAGTGCACCTTTGCATGTCAGGGGGACAAGCTGCAATATGGCGTCCTTCGGGGCTCCCATGGTCTGAGCTCTAAGACCATAAACTAAGATCCATCCAGAACTACGTTCATCTTGATTCCCATCCTCATGGGATACGTAGGACCGCTCAGATGCCCTATCTTCGGGTACAACCCATTTGGGGAGCCAGTCTCTCCCCCTGTTTCATCTCTTACCTCTATATGGGCCTCTTGGCCTAAGGTCTCCCTCTCCGGTTGGCGTAAAATTTTATGTGGGATCATGTCTCCGTCAATCGTGTTTTATAACACTACGCACGTTCCCCGCCTAGCATCATCTCTACTACGTCTGCACTACATGACGATAAAATGCATGCTTGGTCCTATCATACGACCCTAAACTCTGACATTATCGTCCTGGCCGCACGACGAAAAACGGAACTGCATTGTGATGACCTCGTTGTAGAGGACATCACGTTGGGTATTGGTCACGTGCCATGCCATTTGTCAACGCCTATCACGGCTTGATCCTTGTGGAGACATCACGACCTACTATTCTAGGCCTGTCGCTTCACAAAAAAAACCATTCACCTTAAAGAACAAATAATATTCATCAAATTCCGCTTCTTTTAGTGCAAGGGCCACGCCCGCACTCCCCCTTTTCCCCTGGCACTGGTACCTTACCGTGACGCCTTTCAGAACTACGTATGGCTTGATTCTCATCCTCATGAGATACGTAGGAGCGCCCGGGCACTTCCCACAGGCCTAGCCAAACCTGTGTGTTCGGTCCCTCGACTCGAGCATTTCCCCAGAGAACGCATGGTAAGTAGGGCTTAGGTCCTCCTTCATGTCGAGTCTTGATGCCATACGTCCCCTGCTCCTTTTACCCATTCATGGTCTAAGGCCCATCAAGAACTATGTGAGGCTTGATTCTCATCCTTATGAGATACGTAGGAGCGCCAGGGCACTTCTCCCCGGGCCCAACCTAACTTTCGCTTTCGGTCCTTTGACCAAAAACCTCTCCTAAGGAGGTCGTGCGGTGTGGTATGGGATTACGTCCTCATTCACGTCAGGTTGTTCATCGCACCGCACACTCCCCCTATTCCCATTCACGTTAGGTGTTTGAGTTACTCCACCGTGTGCCTCTTATGTCTCTTCCCATCCATGGTCCGAATTCTATGACCCTAAACTAAGATCTCCCTATGGGAAAGGAATTTTCTCCCTCTATCTAATACGTCTCGTTGTCGCATTTAGGTGTGATTAGAAAAAGAGCCCGAAGTGTGGGATTTCTACAGGGACATCCCCCTCATCCCACGACCATGCTTCGTGAGCTCGCTATTTGGATCCTCATCCTCTTCCACATCCAAAAGGACCCTCGAACGACATTGATACTAGGATTAAGGGCTCTCCATGAATACTGGACCTAAGGGCTCTCCAATCGTTTCGGGCCAACGTCCCTACGGATATTTGACAACATTTGTGACATGGTCCCATGTTTCGAACATGGTCAATGGTCGACCCTCATTTGTCTGTCCCCATTCTAGGCTAACGCGACAGGATGCTGTGTTGCAAACACGGTCAGCAGTTATCCTCCATCTTCACGCCGCCATCATCGTGATCTGAATCTCGAGCACCATGATTCACACATTTCCACTTCCTCATGCTCAAGTGGAATTCCATCATACTCGGAGCTTTCTCTTCGCGCATCTAGGTGTGCTAAATGATCGTGTTAGTGTCATTGGGCCGGTATTCACCGAGCGTCCCTTTGCCCTAACCTGCCCCTTTTTGTCGGGAAATTCCCACCACTACTGCTTATTTCCCACACCAAGCACGACTCACGTGGGCTTAGTGGTTTTGGCAGGACGTGTACCAACACAGTCGGGCTGCTCCTCGTCCCGCGTGATGTTAAACCACGCTTCAAGAACTACGTATGGCTTGATTCCCATCCTCATGGGGTACGTAGGAATGCCCGTCCACTCTACTTTGGGCCCAGCTTAATCCTCACTCTTGGTCCCTCTACCTGAAGAGTTTCCTCCAGGGGTACGTGGTGTGATTTGGACTCCAAGTCCTCATTCACGCCGGTTTCATATCAACCACACCACACGCTCCCTAGGATCTTCCCTTTTATTACACGTCCTATCATAAGATGTTAAACTACAGGAGCCCATGTGTCCTCAACGCATGACACTAAACTGCGGTTCTACCCTGAACAAGTTCAGGATGCCCCAAGATCCCATTGGGAAGTGACAGATCCCCTCGCCAGAGAGGCCTTGTCTGAAAGATGGAATGATCCATGATCAAACCAATGCGCCCATATGGTGTACTCCCACCATGGTGGTGTAACTATCTAAGTGTTGGATTCTGTTCGGACAAACCATAACTCCATATTCCACGCTTTGCGTGCCCCTTATTCGGACCCTCGTCCCCTTTCATGTCTGAAGGGACCCCCTAACGGCCTGGTCTAATGCCGCATTGGCTCACCTACTGTCCTGGGCCAACGTTCTGGAAGACGGGTCATGTCTAGAAGGACCCCCTAACAGTATGGATGTTCGACCTAAGGTCCACCTACTATCCTGGGCCAACGACCTGAAGGATTGATCGACAACATTTGTAACATGGGCCCGTGTTTTGAACATAGTCAATGGTCAACCCTCATTTGTTGTCCCCATTTCAGGCTAATGCAATAAGGATACCGTTTATCCGCCACGGTTAATGGTTGTCCTTTATTGTCACGCCGTCTCCATAGTGTTCCGGATTTTGGGTATCGTGATTCAAACCTCCCACTTCCCTCTGTTTGGATTGAGGCTAACGCCCCTGGCGTTACCCCACTCGTGCACTAGAGCAGGGTGGGAAAAGCAGGTCGGCTTTTTAGAGAGCCATGCTCTCCAGCGGTGACCCCTCTCTCTTTCAGGATTCCCCCAATTGGTGATTGATGTCCCATATCGATCCCTTCACACCTTCCGTTGTTTTACACTCTCATACAGGAGCTCCTATTATCTCTTGTTTCCTGCACCGAGCATAGCTCACGCAGGCTTAGAGATTTAGTTGATTTTATCCACAATGCGATCTAGGTAGAATGGACCCCAAATGAACGCATTTTCCTTAGTCATTTCTTAAGAACGCGGTCCGCCTCGCCCTTCTCATCCTCATGGGACCCCGTTCTTAGGGGTGTCTTTTGTAGACCCCGCAAAACGCGTTCCTGAAATTCACCAAATGCTTCCATACATGATCCAAGATCGTAGAACTTTTCTTAAGCTTCGATTTGGTAGGTCGCAGGGCCCGAACGGAGCTACGAAATAGGAGTTATGGACATTTGAAGTTGGGCTGGAAATCTGGTTCATGAAGCCCATTCGCGAAGCCCCCCTCCATGATCGTAGAGCGCCGCCGCGAAGTAATGAGGCGAGAGGCTCCGCGAACCCGTCTGAAGTTCGCGATGCGCCGTGAAGACCCCTCGTGAAGCACTGATGCGAAGCACTGATGCGAAGCACCCGAGCATCGCGGTCCCGCGAAGTTCCGGAGGCGGTAACTCTCCGCGAACGAATTTGACGTTCACGAACACGCCGCGAAGCACCGGAGGCGGCGCGGGAGTTCTGCTTCGCGGTGCCCCTTTCCTATAAATACCCATCTCACCCCCTTCTCAGGAGGATGGCGACGGCCACTTCGCCCCTTGGGCGGCCGAGCGGAGCTCCGCATTGCGGCTCTGCGAAGCCATGCTCCGCGAGCAGCTTCCTTCCCATTACTGCTCCGCAAGCGGAGGATCCGCGAGCCTGTGCTCCGCGATGCTGCTCCGCGAGACCGAGTTTCGCGAGAGCCTATGCTCCGCGATGCTGCTCCGCGAGACCAAGCTCTGCGAGAGCCCTTTGCTCCGCGAGCTGATGCTCCGCGATGCTGCTCCGTGAGACCAAGCTCCGCGAGAGCCCTTTGCTCCGCGAGCCCATGCTCCGCGATGCTGATCCGCGAGACCATGCTCTGCGAGACCCATTTGCTCCGCGAGACCCCTTTGCTCCGCGATACCCATTTTCTCCGCGAGACCCCTTTGCTCCGCGAGAGGTCATTGCTTTGCGAGGCCATGCGCCGCGAAGCTACTTCGTGAAGACCTATCCTTCGTGAGGATCCTACCTTCGCACCCACCGGTCCATACCGTGGGGGATGTGCCCCTGCACCCCCACTCGGGGTCAGTTCCGGGCTGTGATCCCGGCCCTCCGGGGCGGTTCCTTCGCAACCGTCATAGACCCCCATGAAAAATGGAGAGTCGCACTGCGAACTTTTCGGGCCGGGATTTTCTATTGCACCCTTATGCGCTCCCACCTTCAACCTATGGAATACCATGATTTTATACACTCCTCCACACACCATGAAACACCTTGAGTTGATGTATTCCTCTTGGTTTGTTTCCTATGTCTTGAGTTGAGGTTCTCATCATCAGTTCCCCGAGTACCTTGAGTCGAACCATTCCTCAGGCAACTCCTCAAAACCTAATCACTTGGCTCCTATGCCAGGTTGAACCAGAAAGGGCCGCCCTTGCGTAAGTCCCAACACCATCCATTTCTAGGCACCTTATGCCTAATAGTCATATCTAAATGACTATAAACTGTAGTACCTCCTATCTAACAAATGATAGGATGCCTCTTGCCCTATACGAGAGATGCCTTATGCTCCTAGCATGAGATGTCAATAGTCCTACCTACATGACTCTAAATTGTAGTATTCTCCCTATCTAACAAATGATAAGATGCCCCTTTGCTCCAAGCAAGAGATGCCTTATGCTCCTAGCATGATATGCCAATAGTCCTACCTACAAGACTATAAACTGTAGTATTCTCCCTATGTTCCACACATAGGATGCCTCTTGTTCCAAACATGAGATGCCTTATGCTCCAAGCGTAAGATGCTCAATGCCGTGACTACAGTGGCATGATTCCAATTCCCCTTGGCATTATCCCTCTTGTGAACCAGTGCATAGGTGAAGGCCTCAATTCATCAGTGAGTTGGGATGCTCTCATGGCCTGACATGAGGAAGACATCTGACCAGCTTCTTGCATAAGCCCCATTCACCAGTGCCGCTCCATAGCGGCACCCGGGCAGCTTCTTGCATAAGCCCCATTCACCAGTGCCACTCCTTAGCGACACCCGGGCAGCTTCCTAGCGTAAGCCCCATTCACCAATGCCTCTCCATAGCGGCACCCGGGCAGCTTCTTGAATAAGCCCCATCCTCCTTTGCCGCTCCATATCGGCACCCCGACAACTCCTTTGCGTAAGCCCCATTCACCATTGCCGCTCCATAGCGGCATCCGGGCAGCTTTCTCACGTAAGCCCCATCTACTATTGTGATCCCAATCAGCGGTAAGCCGTTGTGACCCTATGCAACGGTAAACCGTTGACATCCTTATTCAGCGTTAAGCCGTTGATATCCTCATTCAGCGGTAAGCCATTGATATCCTCATCCAGCGGTAAGCTGTTGCGACCCCATTTAGCGATAAGCCATTCTGGGCCTCCATCCTGGAGTAAGTCCCAGCACCATGGGCCGCCTAACGCGTAAGCCCCTCTTCGCTTCTCACGGACGCATCCTTCACGATGTGATCGTCAGGTCCTTGCAACCTCTTGTTTCTCACACCAAGCATGACTCAAGTGGGCTTAGAGTGAGCACCGACCCTGACCCTCATCCATAGCGAACTACGAGGACTTTAATCCATGTCAAGTCATGGTACGTAGGAAGCCTCCATGAGGTTCAAGCCACGTTGCTCGGTTGCTCATTCACGTAGAGTTTCTCCCTCGTCCAGCATCACGTTAAACTGTATGCCCCTCCCTTTGTCCTGCATTACATTAAACTGCACACCCATTCCCACCTGAACTACGAGGTCTTTGATCCATGTCAAGGCATGGTACGTAGGAAGCTTTCTAGAGGTTCAAGCCCACCACTCATTGTACCAATGTCCACTTTCACGTCGGTTCGCCGACAAAGCCCCATTTGAACTACGAGGTCTTTATCCATGTCCAGGCGTGGTACATAGGAAGCCTCCACGAGGTTCAAGCCCACCCATCATCCAATTCACGTCGAGTTCTACCTACGTCCAGCATGACGTTAAACTGCAATTCCAGTCCGACGGCAAGCCGTTGTGACTAACCCGAACTATGAGGTCTTTGATCCATGTCAAGGCATGGTACGTAGGAAGCCTCTACGAGGTTCAAACCCACCATCCGGTCGTTCCAACCTCATTCACGTCGGTTCACCCCCATCCCGCATGACGTTAAACTGTATTCCCCAATCCGAACTATGATGACTTTTATCCGTTTCAAGGCATGGTATGTAGGAAGCCTCCCTGAGGTTCAAGCCCAACAATAATTGGCCCAAAC
This sequence comes from Viscum album, assembly GCA_963277665.1. Classification (NCBI taxonomy): domain Eukaryota; kingdom Viridiplantae; phylum Streptophyta; class Magnoliopsida; order Santalales; family Viscaceae; genus Viscum; species Viscum album. The sequence continues at coordinate 167,864,001 of OY728119.1, read as the reverse complement.
CGTCTCCTAGTCGGTGTGCCAGGCCCCCATTTTCAAGCCCATTTACCATTGGACCAAGGTCCCTCATTTACGTCAGTTCACCGACACCCAATGCCCGTCGTTTATTCACGTCAGGGTTCACTATCGTCCCGCATGACGGTAAACTGTATTCCATCATTTGAACTATGAGGACTTTGATCCATGTCAAGGCATGGTACGTAGGAAACCTTCCCAAGGTTCAAGCCCACCACTAGTGGACCCCTGGGTCTACTTTCATGTCGTTTCACCGATGAAACCCTTTGAACTACGAGGTCTTTTATCCATGTCAAGGCATGGTACGTAGGAAGACTCCCCATGGTTCAAGCCCATCTCTCATCAGACCAAGGTCCACCTTCGCGTCAGTTCGCTGACGATGCCCATCAGACCAAGGTCCACCTTCACGTCGGTCCACCGGCACCATCCCGAACTACGTGGACTTTGATTCCCTGCCACGGGGATACGTAGGAATCCTCTTTAAGGATCAATCCCAACTTCATCGTCTCCCTTGCGATGGTCCCATTTCACTCCCCCTCCACTTCATTCATCCATCCATCAACCATCCTGATTCTCACCCGGGCCGCTACATCCCAGTGGGATCATGCCATCCACCTCCTCGCTGCTTCTAGCAGCTGATGGGATGCTTTCCATGTGTAACCCCAGCATATCTCCGAGTCATTGTCCTCTGTGTACACCCCCATTCATCACCCTTTCGAACTACGTGGGTTTTGATCCCTGTCCTCTACACAAGGTACGTAGGAAACCTCCAAGAGGTTCAATCCCAACAAATGGTAATCCATGGTGTACCCCATCCTGGGGTGCACTTCCCCTGATCCGCCCTTAGTGGTGTTCAGATCAACCATTACGGTGTGACATCTCCCCTCCATGGGGCGTACCACCTTAGATCCGTCCTCATTGGGCGTTCTGATCCATACCCATGGTAAAACATCTAGGTGTTCCCTCATAGGGATATACCAATCCGGTCCGTCTCTATGGGACGTTCTGATCACCCTCATTCCGTCTCCGTAAGACGTTAAACTCACGACCTACCTCGTGATAAACATGAGATGCCCGAGGAAAACCTCGGATGACACGCCTTTGGCGTAACCATCTCTGCTAGACGTTAATCTTGCAACATACCCTGTGTTAAACACGGGAAGTTGAGGAAAACCTCAGATACATGCCTTAGGTTCTGCACCCTTGAGATGCCCTATTATGAGGAAGAATACAGGTTCCCCTATGTCCACGCACCCAGAGATGCCCCGACATGCCTGATGTTGTCGTCTACTCCAACCGAAGGTCGCTACCATGTCAAGACTCTATGGAAAATCTTGACAGAAGTAGTGTAATTAACCGGAGTCCATGAAGATATGGCACCAGAAATGAGATTCACGAACAAAGTATTAAATCTACGAGGGAGACCCGGACTAGGTGATGAGTTCTGAGGAGGAATCCACAGTAGGAAGAACCGACATCCCATCATCCCGTTTCGATCAAGGAGCAAACGTCCCTGAACAAGGAGCGAATGCCGCCCGCCTTTGGAAAGCTGGAATGCGGGGCAACAGCAGCGCGTCCTCCACGGACGGATGTGCGCGCCCCGGCTAAAGCGTTGGAAACAGTCATACCATTTACACATATGGATTAGGGAGTCCCTTCCGCCATGTCAAGATACTATCCTCTTTGGGCGGCACTGACTCGCCTGCACGGGTTTAACCACATACACCTTAATTCATCTTGGTAAGGAATCTGTTCCTCCCCTCTCCAATGTCTAGAATCTTCACACACATCTAGATAACAAGGGAAAAAATCAATTTCATAGTTAACACGGTCAAACAGTACATCAAAAACAAGTATAAAACAGAACAAAACAAAACACAAAATAACTCTGGGTACTAAGTGCGCATCTGTGCCTTTTGTTCCTTGGTACTCTCCTCAAGGCCACAATGCCTCCACAACACATGAACCAAGGGAATGTTTCATCCACGAAGCACCTTCTCCTCATGATCCTCGATTCTCACTAGTCTCTATATGAACATTGCATCATCCTCGATATCCAACTTTCCCCAGTCGAGGACATTTGAATCATCGTGTAGATGCTGATAGAGCTGATACACATGGAAGACGCCATGCACCCTCAGTAGCAGCGGTGGTAGAGATAGCTGATAATCCACTTATCCATCCCGCTTCAACACCTCGAAGTGTCTGAAGAACCTTGGAGAAAGCTTACTCCCCCTGCCGAATCTCTGTTGCCCACGCCGAGCAGAGACCTTCAAGAACACGTGGTCTCCAACCTCGAACTCCAGGGGTATCCTCCTATGGTCAACATATGAATTCTACCAGTCCTGAACCACCATCATCCTCTCCCGTATAAGCTGAACCTTCTCTTTCATACTCTGAACTACCTCCGAGCAAAGAAAACCTGCTTCCCCAACCTTTTTTCAGCACACTGGTTAGTGATACACCCTATCGTACAAGACATCGAATAGATCAATGCCAATGGTAGAGTGATAGATATTGTTGTAGGTAAACTCTACTAGAGGAAAGTTTCATACCCACAATCCCCCAAGTTCTAAAACACATGACCATATCATATCCTCCAATGTCTGGATGGTCTGCTCTGTCTTCCCATCTGTCTGGGGGTGGAGAGCAGTGCTGAGGCATAGTTGGGTGCCAAAAGCATGTTGAAAACCTTTCCAAACCCATGGGGAAAACTGGGTATCCTGATTTGAGAATATGGACCTTAGAACTCCATGCAACTACAGCACTTCGTCTACATACCTATATGCTAGGGAATCCACTACACTCGACTCCTTGATTGCCAGGAAGTGAGCTGATTCCATCATCCAGTCCACCACTACCCAGATAGCACAGTAACCCCCTTGAACAATGGGTAGTCCCATGACGAAATCAATCGAGATGTTGTCCCACTTCCACTCGAGGACATCTAAAGGGTGTAACAGACCTCCTGGGATGCATTGTACAACCGACAACTGCTGACACATGAAACACTTTGCCATAAACTTTGCCACTGACCGCTTCACCCCAGGCCACCAAAACTGACCCCTCAATCCTTGGTACATCTTAGAAACTCCTGGATGTACCTCCAAGGGTGAGTTATGGAACTTACCAAGAACTCTCTCATGCATTCCCACTAGTAAGAAAAACTTTCCATGAAACAACATCTGAATCTGCCCGTCTTCCGACCATTCACTTGGAGCATCACCCTGTCTAACACGATCACGCATCACTTCAGCCTCTAATTCCCCTCCACTAAGACTCCCCCACCTACTACAGCATAGAGGACTACACTATCATATGGAATAGACAATCTCTTCCATCCTCCACCCTTGCATCCAAGTATAGGGCAACAAACTCCTCCATCGCGTTCCAAGCATTTACCGACTCTCAAACCGAATCCTTCTGCGACTTCATACTCATGGAATCGACCACCACATTCCGCTTACCTTCAATGTAAAATATTTCAAAGTTGTAGTCCTGAAGAAAATCCATCCACCTATACTTCCACAAGTTCATGTCTTGATGGGAGAAGATATGCCTCAAGCTCTTGTGATCCGTGAAGACCACAAAGCGCTCCCCGATGAGGTAGTGCCACCACAACTTTAGTGAAAAAACAACCGATGTGAGTTCCAAGTCGTGGGTGTCATAGTTATTCTCATGGGGACGTAACTGCCTAGATCCATAAGATATCACCCCTACTATTACATCAACACACACCCCAAGCCTTGGCCTGAAGCATCACAGAACACCTCAAACATCACCCCTTCTTCTGGAAACCTCAGCACTGGGGCAATAACAAACTTTCCCTTCAGATAAATGAAGGTTGATTGACACTGTTCACTCTACACAAAGGCCTGGTCCTTTCTGGTCCATGCTGTCAAAGGAGATGAAACTCAAGAGAAGTTGGGCATGAACCTTATGTAATAGCCTTCCAAACCCAGGAAACTATGAACCTCCATCACATTCTTGGATGCTTCCCATGAAATAACCACCTAGACCTTTGATGGGTCCACTTCTATCCCCTTATTGGACACCAAAAGTCCAAGGAAGTTCACTTTTAATGTCTAGAACTTACACTTGGACAACATCCCATAGAGCTGGTGCTGCAGAAGGACCTCTAATACCATCATCAGATGCTCAGTGTGATCCTCCTCTGGTCTTGAGTATATTAGGATGTCGTCAATAAACACAACTTCAAACTGGTTCATATATTCTTAGAATATAGAGTTCATGAGCCCCATAAAAATAGATGGTGCATTTGTAATGATGAACATCATGACCCCAAACTCAAAGTGCCCATATTTTCACCTGAAGGAAGTCTTCGAGATGTCACCCTCATTCACCCTAAAATGGTGATATCTCGACTGTAAGTAAATCTTGGAGAACCATCATTCCCCCCCTTCAACTGATCAAAAAGGTCTTCTATCCTCGAGAGAGGGTAATAGTTCCCGACTGTTACCTGATTTAGTCTCCGGTACTCTATGCACAACCCGAGACCACCATCTGCCTTATTCACGAACAAGACCGAAGCACCCCATGGTGATGCACTTGGTTGGAAAAAAGACCTTCTTCATCAGATAGTCAATCTGAATTTATAACTCACACAACTCAAAAGGCACCATCTGATAGGGAGCCATCTAAATAGGACATGCATCGAGTTACAATTCTATCCCAAACTGAACATCACATCGAGGGGGTAGAGTCGCCACCTCTTCTGGGAAGATGTCCACGAACTCACTGAAAATCTCCAAAGCTTCCATCATTTTTGAGTCCACTAATGGCTCATCCAGCAAGGAAAGAAAGGGATCCACTCGATGGCTTCCCTCTGGGAAACCTCGCTCACCGACAAAAGTCACACGTTGACGGACCATATATAAAAACACAACCCTTCTCCAGAACTAGTTGAGAATGAAACACACATAGAAAATTTTGTTGATTCCTAAAATGACATCATATGGCTGCATCTGCCGAAAAATAAGGTCCCTACTGGACTGATGTGTTCCCAACATCAGTCTACAACCTCGACAAACACGAGACACGCTGATCTGACCTCCGACTGGCATACTAAAAACAAAGGGTACAGAAAGTGTCTCTATGTATAGACCCAAAGCATGGGATAGAATGGGTGCAACAAAGGATTTTGAAGATCCCTAATCAAACAAGGTGCATGTAAGAGTACTGAACAAGCTGATCGTACATCAAATGAATTCTGGACCGACTAGAACTACTACCCCTGTAGAGTGTAACTACCCATGCCCAGATCCTCTACCCCTCGGTTGTCATCCACCTCCCTAACCACACCCTGGTCGAGGACCCCGAGGAGCGCTTTGAGGTCAGCCTCCTCCTACAACGTCTGCTCTTAGAGGAGCGAGAGCTCGCTATCCCTACTGCTACCATTGAAAGTTCTTATCTGGAAACTGCTGCTGCAGAGGTGGGTGCTGAACCGGCCCACTTCCACTATACTGCACTTGGTCTAGGCACTAATTCTGAAGGTTCCCACGGCTCCCACTGATGAAGAATCTCAGTCTTGGTCCCTAAAATAAGGAGTGGGGGCCAAGAGATCGAAACTAGAAATACTGGGGCCTACTCCCCAGTGACCGAAACCTGGAAGTCCCTGACGCTGGAGGCCTGCTACTGACGGCCTTCCCCTTTGATGAGCCCAACTGGATCCCTTCTCAGGGCACACCCTCAGCATGTGCATCCTCTCTACCACTTCATCATTCTTCTGGAACTCCATGTATGTCAGTAGAGTGAAGGTAGTAACAAAATATTGAAGAGAAGGTCATAGTGCCTCCTCTAAATGTCTCGCCCAAAACTCCTCATCCGTAAAGAGGTCTAAAGCAAAGGGAAGAAGATACATGAACTTGATCTCCAACTCTCTCACTGACATACTCCCATAATGAAGGGAGAGTAGCTCCTTCATCATTTTCTCATCCTTCATCATGGAAGAGATGAATTCCTCCCAAAACTCGTTCTTGAAACCAGTCCATGAAACCATAGCCTCCCTCTTCTCCCCAAGGTAGAGCGTCCACAACTAACGGGCTGCTCCCCGCATTTGGATTACAACCATAGAAACCCAGTACTCCATTGGATCCTGGATCAAGCTGAAATCTATCACCATATCCTCGATCCATCTCTCTATTTCCATGTCCGATATGGTTCCCCCATACTTCCCAAGGATCTACTACTGAAAGGCACAAAACGTCCTCTTCCACTGGTTATCCTCCTCCTCTTGAGAATCCCTCTTCTGATCATCTAAATCAGCCTCTTGGGCCTCGATCTCCCGCACTACTCGTGGTGGTCTTCTGGGAGCCATAACTACAAGGTAAATAAGAAATGCCTATGCCTGAGTAGTGTAGGAGATTGATTTTAAAAATTTCTTAGACTTTTTATTTATTTTAAAAAAATTCCCAAAATACCCAAGACCCACAAGAACACAAGTCATTATGATGCATTTACCTTTCCTCAAAGTCTCTACCCTACAATCAGTGTATCCTCACTTGGTCATTCTATAGGCCCAGAGTCCTTGTGTTGAATCATGGGGGGCCCTAAAATATTTTTTCTATCCAGTATTCCCTAGCCTATCTCATGCACCAAGATTTTATAACACTATTTCCCTACCATCCCAGGCAATCCAAACTGTTCCTAACTCCGAAATCCATCCTATCTCTTGACCAACCCCCATTTGATACCATTCTGTCACGACTCTCCTACACCAAGATGATGGAAGGGATAGTATATTGCCAAACCCTCCCATTCTCAAGTTTAAGGAGAGATAATGACCCCCGAGACCCACCTTCAATAGGCCCCGAAGTAGCGACTAGCACCAAGGGTATAAAATCACACGTAATATGGAAGGCATTAACCTTTTAAATTAGTAGGATTGTGAGATAAGATAGTAAATCCCAAACAACACCAAAGCTAGAAGCAAAAGTAATTCCAAAACAATCCATCCCCATATGCATGTTCCAATAATGAAGTGCTACAAAGTACAAGAAAAAATCCAAAGGAAAGTACCAAAAGAAAAGAAAAACCGTAACATCAACGGTCCCGACATCCAAGATAATAGGGTCTGGTATGATCCTCAAAGTCATACTGGAAACTTGAAAGTAGTTTAATATACATATGGTGAGAATACAGGTATACTCAGTAGGGAAACCAAAAGCTCTCATGCACAAGTGTGGAGGCATTATAATGTACCATGAGAAAAGGAGATAACCAAAGCACCTAGTAAGGAAACTATCCACCCAAACCTCACCAAGGAACACTCCACAAATAACCCAAGTCAAGTAAAGTAATAGTAAAAACAAATAGATGTTTGGGTACCCCGCACCACTTTCCCACTGGTTATTAAAGACATCCTACACGTATGACCTCTTTCTCCATTCTCACCGCATTCCCATTTCCATACCCCACCCGCACACACCTGGACTACCACAACAACACATCCCACCTACAAACGTCTCGGCCATAACAAAAACCACCATGCCCAAAGACACCTGGTCCAGAACAAGTACCACCATGCCTGAAGACACCCCTCATCCCAATGATAATTGGGAATCAAACTGATCGTACACAACTGGTCCAACCACCACAACTACCCTACTCGAAGAATATTGGGCTATAATGGACCTCAGGCCATCATAGCTTACCAGAAGAGTCTTGGGATACTCAGAAAATGGAGCAGAAAAGGAGCTAATGACCAGCCACTCATAGGAGAGTTGGAAATAACACCCTCCCCCATGAAATGGGGGTGTTCGACATAAAGTTATCAACATGGGTGGGGTGTGAATAAGGAAAATAAGAACTAAAATTATAAATATAGGTAAACAAGCACTCATCCCAACCTAGGGGCTCCAAACTAGCTCATACAAAAATAACCTCATTACTATTCATTTATAAGGATTACAATAGACACAACCAAGTCACAACTCATTCCCTGAAAACAATTCCCCATTAAACCCATTCTTGCTTTCATATTCAAGTGATTCTATTTAAATAATTCTTCACTACCAGGTGATGAATAGGCATAGCCACAAGCCAAATAAATAAATACAATCAAACAGTAATTTAAGCATTCACACCCAGTTCTCTCTTAAGTCACAACAACAAAAGGGATCCGTGAGATCCCTCAATGTACTGGAACCAAAACAAGCCTCACCATATGGCCCCACACGACCTTAGATCCACAAACCAACAACTTCACCACAACATGGGGATTGTCAGCTGAAAAAAATCAAGTATCACAACCACACATATTACCAATATAGAGAAAGGGAGTGTCCAGATTTAAGCACACCATTCAATGAGTTCCTTCTTTTCTATTGGGTTAACTAGGGTGATCACACATGGATTCTTGTTCACTGGACATCCATTTTATCAACTGAGATTATGTGATTAACTAATTTCCATGTTGCAAAAATTGAATCATCACAAAAAATAGGGGTCCCTTAGAGGAAAAGGAAAGGCCACAAATGGCCATTATTTTTAGTGGATAGAAGCCCATACAATTCACAACATATAAGTAAGGCTAGAAGAGTACAAGAACATCATCAAACACACCCCTTAATTCTTTAGAAGTCTGTTTATTATCTTCATTAAGGTTTGGTTTCATCCATCCCCATAGAAACATTAGCATACCTACCCCGCATGATACATATTGAAGAGAGATGAAGGAAGAACCCAACCTGGATGATCAATGATCAAAGTTTTTCTCCACATGGCATGAATTGGGGATGCATGACTTGCAAGGGAGGAACTCCAGGGGCTCCAAGAGTGGGTAGGAAAGACTCCAACATAGGTGCACCACTAGCCTCAAAAAGGGGGAATCCAAACACACCAAGTAAAGGAAAAGAGACCAGACTAAAAGAAGAAATAATTTCCATTATATAAAAAGGTGAGATCCTAGTGTTACGAGAAATGAATTTTGAATGGATTTAAAGGTAGATCATTGGTTTGAACATGTGGTTTGATGATTACACATGATGTAATTAATTTTTATTTAATAATTATCATCAGAGAGGTGGAACTAATAGTTTTGAGTTAAAGGGTTTACTTTAAATAGAGTAAAACACAAAACATAGGTGGAACTAGAAAATATGGGAAAAGGGTGTGACACTAAGGGAAAAAAGCCACGTGTTTTTGTAAGTCAAGGGTATCTCAGCTCCTGGGGGATTTTTGATTTCATTTATTGAATTTTAATGGATTTGAAATGGGTATTTAAAACACTCTTACATCAAAAGATACATTTTGGGAGAGGGACTTGAAAAACAAACAAGGGTGGGACACCGTTTGGTGAGACACCGTAAGAGTTGGCATGGTTATGGTGCCACCGTCACAGTGCCACCCTAAGCGGTGCCACCATTTTAGTGTGCGACCGAGATTATGCGACCATTACGGTGCCACCGTCATGGTGCCACCATTTTTGTGCGCGACCATGCTGGTGCCACCGTTACAGTGCCCCTATCATGGTGCCCCTGTCACGGTACGACCGGTTCGGTGGGCACTATTATCAGTTCCACTATTTCGGTGTGTGACCATGACCAGTGCCACCATTTTGGTGGAACCATTTGATGGGACCGAGATTTTTGCAAAGTACTGGACTAGGAGGGTCCAAGCCATTACATCAGATAAATCTCAAACTATTCTCCCCCACGAGAATCAAACTAGACCCAAAGCAAAAAGAGGGGTCTGAAAAACAACCTAGGATGATACCTCTAAAGATTAATCCTCCTCAAAATCTAGGAACACCTCTCCCTCATGTATTCATACGAACAAGTAAATGTCATACCATCTAGACATATGGATTAGGGAGTTCCTTTCTCGATGTTAAGATACTATCCACTTTGGGAGACACTGACTCACCCACACGGGTTTAACCTCATCCACTTTAATGCATTTTTATTAGGAATCAAGTCCTCCCATCCCTATAGTCAGGACTCTTCACACTCATCAGGAGTACAAGGGAAACAATCCATTTCATATTTAACAAGTTCAAACTCCACATCACAAAAACATATAAAACAGAACATAACAAAACTCAAAACAAGTCTGGGTATTGAGTTCTCATCTGTGCCTCCTGTTCTCAGGCACTCTCTTTGAGGCCACCATGCCTTCACAACACATGAACCAAGGGAATGGGTTTTCTATGAAGCACATTCTCCTCACGATCCTTGATCCTAATTGGTCTCTCTATGTACATCGCATCATCCTCAATATCCATATTTCCTCAGTCGAGGACATGCGAATCATTGTGTAGATACCGATAAAGCTGATACACATGGAAGACGTCTTGCACACTCAGTAGCGGCATTAGTAGCGCCAGCTGATAAGCCCCTTCCCCAACCCACCGCAAACCTGGAAGGTTCTAATGAACCTCAGAGAAATCTTACTCCCCTTTCAGAACCTTCATTTCCCACACCGAGGGGAGACCTTAAAGAACATGTGGTCCCCAACCTTGAACTCCAGGGGTATCCTCCTATGGTTGGAATATGACTTCTGCCGGTCCTTAGCCACCTTCATCCTCTCCCGTATAAGCTGAACATTCTCCGTCGTGCTCTCCACTACCTCCAGGACAAGAACACCTACTTCCCCGACCTCTGTTCAACACATGGGTGAGCGACATAGCCTCTAGTATAAGGCTTCTAATAGATCCATGGAAATGATAGCGTTATATATATTTTTGTAGGAAAACTATACCAGAGGCAAGTGTCGTACCCATGATCCCCCAAGGTCCAAAACAATGCCCATAACATATTATCCAATGTATGCATGGTGCGCTCTGTCTGCCCATCTGTTTGGGGATGGAAAGTAATGCTTAGGCATATCTGGGTGCCAAAAGCATGCTGAAAACCTTTCCAGACCCTTGAGGAAAACCGGGTATCATGATAGGAGACTATGGACCTCATAAATACATGCAACCGCACCAATTTGTCCACATACCACTATGCTAGGGCATCCACTGCACTCGACTTCTTATTTTCCATGAAGTGAGCTGATTTCATCAGCCGGTCCACCTCTACCCAGATACCATCACAACCCCTTGATCTCTGGGTAGTCACATGATGAAATCCATCGATATTTAATCCTACTTCCACTTGGGGACATCTAAAGGGTGTAATAGACCTCCTGGGACGCGGTGTTCAGCCTTCACCTGCTGACACACGAGGCACCTTTCCACTACCTCTACCACTATCTGCTTTACCCCAGGCAACCAAAACTGACCCAACAATCCTTGGTATATCTTGGAAACTCTTGGATGTACTGCCAGGGGTGAGTTGTTGAACTCACCAAGAACTCTCTCACACATTCTCACTGGGACAAACAAATTTCCATGAAACATCATCTGATTCTACCCATCTTTCGACCATCCACATAGAGCATCACCCTGGAAAACACGATCTCACATCACTTCTATCTCTAAGTCTCCCCACTGAGACTCCTCCACCAGCTATAACATAGAGGACTACACTATATTCTAGAATAGACAACCTCTCCCATACTCCACCCTTGCATCCAGGTGTAGGGTAGCCAACTCCTCCAACTAATTCCAAGCATCTACCGACTCTCGAACCATATCCTTCCGTGACATCCTGCTCAAGGCATCAACAACCAAATTCCCCTTAACTCTAGTGTAAGAGATTTCAAAGTTGTATTCCTAAAGAAACTCCATCCACCTCCACTAACACAAGTTCAGGTCCCACTGGGAGAATATATATATCAAGATCTTGTGATCCGTGAAGACCACAAATCACTCCCCAATGAGGCAGTGCAACCAAAAATTTAGTGGGAACACAACCTCTATGAGCTCCATGCCATGGGTGGCATAGTTACGCTAATGGGGATGTAACTACCTAGACCCATAAGAGATCACCCCTACTATTGCCTCAGCACACACCCCAATCCTTGGAATGAAGCATCACAAAACACCTTAAACATAACCCCTTCTTCTGGAAACCTCAGCACTAGGGCACTAACCAACTTTCCCTTCAGATAACTGAAGGCTATTTGACACTGTTCACTCCACATTAAGGCTTGTTTCTTTTCTGGTAAAGGATGTCAAAGGAGTTGCACCTCAAGATAAGTTGGGAATAAACCTTCGGTAATAGCCTGCCCCTCCCAGGAAACTAAGAACCTCTATCACATTCTTGGGTGCTTACCAAGAAACAACCACCTCGACCAATGATGGGTCCACTGCTATGCCCTACTCGGACACCACGTATCCTAGGAAGTGCACTTATCGTGTCCAAAACTTACTCTGGGATAAATTCCCATAGAGCTGGTGCTTCCATAGGACCTCTAAAATAATCCTCAAATGATTAGTACGATCCTCCTCTAATATTGAGTAGACCAAGATGTCGTCAATAAACACGACTTCTAACTGGTCCAGATATTCCCAAAAGATAGATTTCATGAGACCCATGAACATGGATGGTTCATTCGTAATGACAAAGGACATGACCACAGACTCTAAGTGCCCATATCTTCACCTGAAGGTAGTCTTCGAGATGTCACCCTCCTTCACCCTCAACTGGTGATATCCTGACTACATCTTGATCTAGGAGAACCATCCTACCCCCTTCAACTGATCAAAAAGGTCTTCTATCCTTGGGAGAGGGTAACAGTTCATGACTTTTACCTGATTTAGTCTCTGGTAGTCTATGCACTACCTGAGACCACCATATGCCTTCATTGAGAACAAGACAGGAGCACCCCATGGTGACGTGCTTGGTTAGACAAAACCCTTCTCTGCCATATCATCAAACTGAATTTTTAACTACCACAAATCATAAGGTTCCATCTGATAGGGAGACATCGAAATCTGATGGGCACCGTGTTGCAAGTCTATCCCGAACTCAACAACATGTTGAGGGGGTAGAGTCACCAACTATTTAGGGAAGAAGTCCATGAACTCACTGACAATCCCCAAAGCTTCCATTATTTCTGATTCCACTAACGGCTCAGTCAACAATGAAATAAAGGGATTCACTCACCGGCTACCCTAATGGAAACCTTGATCACCGATGAAAGTCACACGTCAGTCGCCCATACCTAAAAACACAACCCTTATCTAGAAGTAGTCAATAACAGCACACATAACGAACAGCCAGTCAATGCCTAAAATGACATCATATGGCCACATCTGCAATAAAAGAAGGTCCACACTAGACTGATATGATCCCAACATCAGTCTACATCCTCGACAAACACGAGACAAGATGGTCTGACCACTGACTAGTGTACTCAAAACTAGGGGTACTGAATGTTTCTCTGTGTATATACCCAAAGCATGGGCTAGACTGGGTGCAATAAATTATTGTGAATATCTTAAATCAAACAAGGCACTTTCAAGAGTACTAAACAAGCTGATCATACCACAAACAACTTCTAGCCTAGCTAGAACTGCTACCTCTGCAGCGTGAAACTACCCACACTCAGCTCCTCTACAACTCAGATGTCAGCTGACTCCCAAACCACGCCCTAGTCGAGGTCCCTAAGGAGCCCCCTAAGGTCAGACTCTTCCTGAAATGTCAGCTCTTAGAGGAGAGGGAGCTCGCTATCCCCACTACTGCTACAAAAAGGGCTTGGTTGGAAACTGCTACTGTTGAGGTGGGCACTGAATCAGCCAACCCCCACTGTACTACACTCGGTCCGGGCATGGATTCCAAAGCTTCCCAAGGCTACCACAGATGAAGCATCTCAGTCCTAGGACTTAAAAGAAAGGGCGAGGTCCAGGAGATCGAAACTGGAATAGCGGGAGCCTACTCCCCACTGGCCAAAATCAGGAAGGCCATGATGCTGGAGGCCTACTGCTGATGGCCTTCCACTTTGACGAGCCCAACTAGATCCGTTCTCTGGGCACAACCCCAACATGTGAATCCTCTCCATCACTTCATCCTTATTTTGGACCTCCAAGTATGGCAGTAGAGTAAAGAGAGTAACAACATACTGAAGAGAAGGTTGGAGTGCCTCCTCTAAACAACATGCCTGAGACTCCTCATCCAGAAAGTGGTCCAGAGAAAAGTGAATGAGATCCTTGAACTTGATCCCTGTCTCTCTCACTGACATACTCCCCTGTTGAAGGGAGGGAATATTCTACCTTTTCTCAGCCTTCATTGCGGAAGAGAGAAATTCCACCAGAAACTCTCTCTCGAATTCAGTCCACAAAACCCCAGCCTCCTTATTCTCTCCAAGGTAGAGAGTCCACCACTGACGCGTTTCTCCTTACATTTAGCTTACAACTAGAGGAAACTAGTACTTTAACAGAGCTCAGATCAAGATGAAAGATATCTCTAGATCCTTGATCCATCTCTCTATTTCCATGTCCGAGACACTACCCTTGTACTTTCCAAGGGTCTTCCGTTGAAAGCCACGAAGTGTCCTCTTCCACTGGTCATCCTCCTCCTCTCGATCATCCCTCTGCTAATCAGATAAATTAGTCTCCCATGCCTCAATTTCCTGCACTACTCTTGGTCATCATTTGGGTGATATATTTTCAAGTTAAGCAAGAAATGCCTAATCTCGTTTAGTGTAGAAGATTTCTTTTAAATTTTTCTTAGAATTTTTATTTATTTAAAATAAAATCCCCAAAATAACAAAGACACATAAGAACAAATGTCATTATGATACACGCACCTTTCATAAGGTCTCTACCTTATAATCAGTGTAGCCTCACTTGGTCGTTCGGTAGGCCTAGAGTCCTTGCGTTGAATCATGGGGGCCCTAAAATCTAGTGTCCTTGTCGGTATTCCCTAGCCTATCTCACACACCATGATTGTCTAACACTATTTCTCTACCATCCCATGTAATCCTCACTATTCCTAACTCTGAACTCTATCCTATCTCTCAAACACCCCCCTTTGATACCATTCTATAACAACTCTCCTTCACCAAGATGACGGAATGGATAACAGATTGTCAAAACCTTTCGTTCTCAAGTTGAATGAGAGATAAAGACCCCTGAGACCCTCCTTCAATAGGCCTCAGAGTGGAGACTAGAACCACGGGTATAGAATCACACTTAATATGGAAGGAATTACACTTTTTATTTAGTAGGATTGAGAGATAATATAGTAAATCCCAAACAACACCCAAGCTGGAAGTAAATGTAAGGCCAAAACAATCCATTCCAATATGCATGTTCCAATAATGAAGTGCTACGAAGTACAAGAAAAACTCAAAAGGGAAATACCAAAAAAATAGCAACCTCAACGGTCCCAGCATCCATGAAAATATGATCTAGCACAGTTCTCAAAGTCCTCTTGGAAACTTGAAAGAAGTTTAATATATGTAGGGTGAGTATACAGGTATACTCAGTAGAGAAAACCAAAAGCTCTCGTGAACAAGTGGGGATCCATTCTAATTCCCTGTGAGAAAAGGAGATAATCAAAGCACCTAGTAAAGAAACTATCCACCCAAACCAAACCAAGGAACACTCCCCAAATAACTCAAGTCAAGTAAAGTAATAGTAATAACACATTGATGTTTGGGTACCCCGCACCACTTTCCCACTGGTTATTGAAGATGTCATATGCATCCGACCTCTCCCTCCATTCTCACCGCAGTACCACTGCCATACCCCACCCACACACACCCGGGCTACCACAACTACACATCCCACTTACAGAAATATGGGCCACAACAACCACCGCCACTCCCCGAAGACACCTAGGCTAGAACAACTGCCGCCATGCCCGAAGACACCTTAGCCTCATCCCGAAGATACTTGGGAATAAAACCACCCGCACACACCAGGGAAAACCACCACAACTACCCTGCTGAAATAATCTTGGTCTATAATGGACCTCAGGCTGTCACAGCCTACCCAAATATTCTTGGGGTACTCGATAAAGGGAGCAAAAAAAGTGCTATTGAGCAGCCACTCATAGGAGTGCTGGAAAAAACATCCCCCCATGAAATTGTGGTGTTCGACACAGAGTTCCAAACTTGGATGGGGCGCAAATAATAAACATAAGAACTAAAATTATACATATATGTAAACAAGCACTCATCCCAACCTAGGGGTTCCAAACCAACTCATACACAAACACCCTCATTACTATTTATTCATAAGAATTACAACAGCCACAACCAAGTAACAACTCTTCCCAAGAAAAAAATTCCACATTAAACTCATTCTTGTTTTCATATTCAAGTGATTCCATTTAAATAATTCTTCACTACCAGGAAATGAACATGAATAGCCATAAATTAAGGAAGGAAAGACAATCAAGATGCAGTTTAAGAATTCACACCCGGTTTTCTTGTAAGTCACTACAACAAAAGGGATCCACAGGATCCCTTAAAGTACTAAAACCAAACCAAGCCCCAACATACAGCCCCACACCGCCTTAGATCCACAAACCAAAAAATTAACCACAATACGAGATCCCATCCCCATCCATGTCACCTCAAAAGAATCAAACAGGAAAACCAAACCTATTACCAAGACATAACAAAGGAGTTTCCAGATTTAAACACACTATTTATTGAATTCTTTATTTTCTGTTGGGTTAACTGTGGTGATCACACAAGGATTATTGTTAACTGAACATACATTTAATCAACCGAGCTTACATGATTAACCAATTTCCATGTTACATCCGTTGAATCATCACAGAAAATATGGGTCCCTTAGTGAGTAAAGAAATACTACCAAAGGCCATTATTTTTAGTGGACAGAAGGCCATACAATTCACAACATATAAGTAAGGGTAAAAGAGGACAAAAATATCATTAAACACACCCCTTTACTGTTTAAATGTCTTTTTATTATCTTCATTATGTCTTGGTTTCATCCAAACCCATAGAAACAATAGCATATCTGTCCTTTATGATACACAATAAAGAGAGATGAAGGATGAACCCTACCTGGATGATTAACGATTGATTTTTTTCTCCATGCGCTAAGAACTAGGGATGCACGACTTGCAGGGGAGGAACTCTGGGGGCTCCAAGAGTGGGAAAAAGAGGCTCTAGCATAGGCGCACCACTATCCTTGGGAAGTGGTACTCCAAACACAACAAGGAAAGGAAAAGAGACCATCTAAGAAGAAGAAATAATTTCTGTGTGATAAAAAGGAGAGATCCAGGAGTGACGAGATATGAATTGTGAATGGATTTAATGTTTGATCATGGTTTAACCATGTGGTTGGATGGTTAAACTTGATGTAATGAATTGTTATTTAATGATTATAATTAGAGAGGTGGCCAAAATAGCTGTGAGTTAAAGGGTTTCCTTTAAATAGAGGAAAATGCATAATGAGGGCAGAACAAGAAAGTATGGGAAAATAATGTGGCATTGAGGAAAAAAAGCCACACATTTTGGTATGTACAGGATCACCCACATCTTGGGAGTTTTTTGATATCATTTATTGGATTTTAATGGATTTGGAAGGGGTATTTAAAAAATTATTACGTCCAAAGATATGTTGCAGGAGTGGGATTGGAAAAAGAAACAAGGGTGGGACACCATTTGGTTAGACACTGTAAGCGGTTCCATGGTCACGGTGCCACCATCACAGTGCCACTATAAGAGGTTCCTCCATTTCAATGGGCAACCGTGAAGGTGCAACCGTTATGGTTCCACCGTCATGTTGCCACTATTTCAGTGTGTGACTATGATGTTGTGACTGTCACGGTGCCACCGTCATGGTGGGACACCATAAGCGGTGCTGCCGTTTTGATGTGTTTCCATAACCAATGCCATCGTTTCGGTGGAACCATTTAATGGGACCAAGATTTTGGAAAAGTACTGGACCAGGAGGGTCCAGGCCATTACAATAGTGGATGAAGTTTCTAAAGAAACCAATGTTCATGATGAATTTTCTCTGAAGGAATTATAAGTACAGTTTCTTCAATTGGTTAAAGTTGGAGGTACTTTTGTAATTCTAGGGAAAATTTATTCATCTATTAAAAATGATATGAATTTTTATGTGCGTAATCAAAATATTTTCGTGGTTATGGTTAAAAATTTTAAAATTTGAATGAAGAAGCTGTGAAATTTCAAGAATATCTTGAGGTTCCTCATAAGTTTTGTAAATATTTGAGAAATAATTATATCTCAAGATCATAATTTCAATATCTACAAATATAGTATCAAATATTTACAAACATATTAATATCAAGAATATATTTTGATGCTTTTAAGAGGGATATGGATGATCATGTTTGGAATATGAGAAGTGAGGAAGTTTATAAAGATAATTTTACAGATTAAAAAAATTCTTTCTTTGCCTGTTTGATTCTATAAAAGAAATTGATAGTCATAAGGGAGCTTCTAAATCCAAAGGTAAAAGACCCATGGATGTTCTGAGGAGAATAGATCAATTATCAAATGATATTGCTACTATGAATAAAAATGTTCAAATTTAACATTGTAAAAGAATGTATAATAAAATGTTTTTTGAAATAAAAAAGATCTGATGGAAAAGTTAACCTTCAAAGGCCCAAATTTAAGGTTCTTGGTTGAAAAAATTAGTGACATGATGAATAATTATGTTCAGTCAACTAAATATATTATAAATGTATGTATGTGAACTAAGTTTATTCACTCAATATGTTCCAAGAGTCATGGCTATTGATGAATGAATGGGAAGGGCCAATGAATGGAAATTTTGATCTTATAATTAGAGAGTTTTATGATTTCTATCAGTCCATTCATGATTATATAAAAAACAAGTATTCTTTTACTGATCATGAACACTCTCCTCATCTTTCCTTATATCTTATCCAAACCCTTGAGCCAAATGTTTTCGTAATATGAAATTTTTAATTCAAAGGAACTATTTTTTATATTCTACTATATGTTATATTGATAATTTATTTGTTGTTTCCCATAGTTTTATGTTTTAGATCTTATTCATTTTTTAGGATATATTTATATTTCGATAATATAGAATTTACTAATAGTTTTTTTACTATATTGAATGTGTTTTAAATGTCTATATAATGTCTTTTTGATATTGTAAGAACCCAGTGCTTTTTGAAGTTACGTATATTTTAATTTCCTTCAATTCATAGTTTAAATGTATAAATATGGCCTAATGTGAGTTCCATTTGAAGTCATGGAGGTATCAGGGATGTTTGAGGATGGATCAAATCCCATAACCAAATTTTTGTAGACAAACATGCTTAGAGAACAGTTAGTTTAAGACATGAAACAAAGTCCACATATTTAGATAAAACCATTCAAGGTTGGATAGTAGAGGGAGATAGGATGCACGATTTAGAAAACCATGTGATTTGGACCCCATGACTATGCGGTCATGTCTACAATTTTGACAGTGGGGTTTTTAATGGTTTTCACACAGTTAGTGAAATAGTGTGAGGAAACTGTGTGTGTGTGTGGGGGGGGGGGGATTTCCCTATAGCTAAACATGAATGATTAGCACACAGTTTAGCAACTGTGCCCAAAAACCATGAGACCCAAATTTTTTGAGTAAAATTATTATTTTACTTATTAATTGTGTTAACTCAACTAAATCTATAATTTCACTAAATGGAAAAAACCTTAACATTTTAGAACTTCCCTTGGGAAAATATTCTAGAATGAAGAGATATTATCCTTACATGGTAGGATTCAAAAGCTTCTCATCTTGTTGGATATGAATCAATGAGTTCTTGATTACTTTTTTAATGTTCCTCGTTTAGTTTTGTATCAGATGTTCTATTTAGGTGCAAGATAATTTTCTCTATTATTAGGTTCTTAGTTCGTCCTTTGATTTTCTCCCGATCTGAGTCAAATCAAAAGATGATATTGGTTGAGATATCAACTATGGACCTATGGTAGGCAGTCTCATGCCTTTTATTAAAATATGTAGTGTTTACGAATGTCGTTTTTCCACATGTCAAATTCTCAAGAAACTTCTTGAAATGGATTTTGATCGCTAATATAAATTTATAGGTATAACCTATTAAATTAAAGAGGCCTCTTAATTAATTGTTATAGGTTGATCACCTTGATTTGAAACAACCCCTTGGGTGTTTTGTGTTTTTAAATGGGCCTCATGGTGGTATATGAAATTGGACCCCTTTGAGGTGTTCCTTTTACCCCATGTCATGGGATGTTAATATTGAATTGTCAATTGTTGTTTAAATTGTTATTTGATATGTTGATTAATATTTGGTATAACTTTTAATTGAATTTATGAGTGATAATGGATGAATGACCATAACCCTTGGCCCTTTCCATTCAATGGATTGTTATGCTTGATATGCTTGTTTAAATAAATTTCACATGTGAGTAATTTAAAGGAAATACATCTAAGCCTAGCCTATGAATTTAGTCACCTCCTGAGGTGAGTTTTAAATTGAATATTATTGCTATTGAAATAGAAATGTTTAAATGTAATTTTTTAAATTAATTTGATTAAATGGTATTAAATTGTTTAATTAATTATATTCCTTAGGTGACAAATGGATCATATGATAATTCCATGGACAGACTCAAATGGCTTGTACCCTACACATGCCGAGTGATGCTTTGACTCCCTAGTGGAATTCCAAAGATGGGATTAGAAGATTCAGTATTATATACCAAGTGAAACTTGGATTCGATATGGAATGACAAGGATGGAATCAATGGTAATTGATCATATATGCCATGTGTGATATTTGGTTTCCCTTAATGGACCGCCAAGGATGTACTCAAATGACAATGATGTTATACCACACCTAAAGTGGTACATAAGTTCTTGAGAGGTTCTCCATGGAAGTGATTATAGGTTATTAGTTTATATTATACCTGGAGCAATTCCTGGATTCCAAATTATAAATTTCATGGATGGGATTAGATTCAAAAATGAATAATGAATGGGATGGTCTATAGGATGCCTCTATAAAGTTAAAGAACATGCATGGATTCAGTGATTAACTTGTACTTTATCGATAACCTATTTAGGAATATTTTGATCATATTATCAATACGAGGGATGTTGGGCTATGTGTCATGTCCAGAGACATAATAATTAAATGATATTGATTTATTAAATGAAATTGATATAAAATGATAACCCAAACTATATAGGATGTTTACATTCAGTACTCCTTTTCTTATTATATTACTCTATGAACTCTATTATATATATTCACAAACATGATGGAAATTTACCTTGGGTGTTTTCCTAATGGGACTATGTATCACACCCTATTTGGTCCACCTTTGGGTACCCAAATATAATACATGATTTCAGGTATGGATAAGGGAAAGTGACCTGATACAGTTTCTTGATTTCCTCTTAGGGTTCAGGGAGCATGGGACCTAGCTGAGGCTCAAGATGCTAGTGTAATTTTTTTTCCTTTTTAAAATTTTTTCCATGTATTGTACACCTTCCTTGTATACATGTTTTGGATACCTTACCAGACACATGGCATGTATATTCATCAATGTTTATTATCTTTCGTTTTTTATCATTATCTATTACTACTGTGTATATATATTTTGTATGTTTTACTAATTTTACTAATTATTTGTTATTTATATTACATTATATTACACTCTGGTAAGAGGGAATAGTCTCCCCATAGACACACCATAGGATATCACTTTTAGTCAGAAGCCTCTAGTATTTTCGGAGATGTGCTTGAGGCCATGTGGAGAATTGAGCTTGGGGAACCTTTCAGTGGCACCCAAGTCTGGGATGTTACAAAGTAGTATCAGAGGTTCTATTATGATTTTATTTAATATTTAATGACATTAGAAAGGTATAGGAAGAAATTGTGATTTTTTAAAGAGTTTTACCCAAGCGTAGCTAACCTGCATACATGAAAAATCCAAATTGACTTGAATTAAATTGTGGTTTTATAGATTTTAACTATTAAAGTTGATTTGATTCCACTATTGGGTGATGAACTTATATTATGAATTTATTTTTGATATGATTTTGGATTCTATTATGTTGTAACCTGATGAGATGAGGGTATGCCATCTCATGTATCAGTTTAAGAACTTTTCAAGAATCACATGACTACATTATGCCATTCCATGTAGGATAAATAATTTATTTCATGTTGTTGTGATTGGTGTAATGATAGATATCCCTACTATTGTGATAAGTATTCTGGAATATGTTATGTAATGAAGTAGATTAATTCCAAAACATTGATTCTTGAGGAGTATAGTTCCTCATGGATCATAATTTCTTGAACCATTTGGTTCAACCAATATAAATGAAATGTGATATAAATGAAAAATGAGTATAAAATCAAATGAAAAGGAATATATAAATTCAAATTCAAATGAATTGGAAATATAATTTTCTAATAGTAGAGAACATAATCTAGTCCCGACCTTAGTAGTGGGAAGTAGGTAGTAACTTTTTCTTATATATGATATTTACGTCACCCTGACATAACTCAAGGAGTAGAAATATGGGTGTGTTCTTATATAAGAAGGCCTATAACTATCATATTTCACTATCAACATTTTTGAGCTAAATATTTGATAATAATCTTGATCTGAGGTGTGAGCTTAGAATTTTTAGAGGTATGTCACCACAACATCCTCCAATCGTATTCTAAGAGGGTGGTGATGACCATGCCCTAGAGGTTGTAGACCCTGGGCTACTGATGGATCCTATAGTGGTTAATGTTTTGACACCAGTAGTTACACTAGATATAGGTATCGAGACACCATTCTATGAGAGATTTTTTTTATTTATGGAGGTTGTTCAGAAAGAATTGTGACCTCCCTCGTCTATGGAAGAGAAGATTCATGAGTTCTAGAAGCAAAATCCACCCACGTTTTCATGGGATGGAGGACCAGAGGTTATATAGTCATGGGTAGAGGCAATGCTATCTATCTTCTAATGCCAAGAAATGCCTCCTGAGAGGAGGGTATATCTTGCTATGTATATTCTTGTGTGATTATTATAGGAGATAGTGGGATTTTTTTAATAAGATGGACCATAATTGGAAGATATCATGGAGGTATTTTCATATGGCCATATATGGAAAGTTCTATCTTGAGACATTGAGGTCCGATAGAGCCTGAGAGTTCATGCATTTTGAGCAGGGTGCATTATTAGTTATGGAGTATTCGACCCATTTTAGTGAGCTCTAGCTCTTTAAAACTATTCTAATGGGGGACAAGTTATCTAAAGCTTGGAGATTCAAGGATGGTCCAAGGTAAGACATCTGATTATAGGTTAATGTTTTTTAGTTGACTACCTTTTTTGGAATAGTGAATCTTGAGCTTATCATAAAGCATAACCAGAGAGAGGTTGTAGATGATATCCAAGGTGGTTAGGAATATATATCTAGTATGACATTGACTGGTAGCAGTAAGAATCATCTAGAGCTTATTTTTGGAGATTGTAATAGTCAAAGCACATACTAAGGTAGCCAAGTTATGCCTTATTAGCACAGTAGGCTAGGAAATATGAGGGCACAATTTATGAGGGACCCATTTGAGTGTTGATATTGTTGAAAGATGCGTCATATACCACTTATATATAGAGTATTTCATCCAAACTTTTGTGAGAGAGGGTGTTCAACAACACCACTTCTAGGAGCGGGGTCAAAATATTCTCATTAGGTAGGGAGATAGAGTATAGTTGGCAGATCAGGTCGAGGTGGGGGTCACGGTGTTGGTATTCCAACCCTAGTTTTACTACGACATAAGAGTAGATCTTCTCAGAGTATCCAACCATAATCATAGGACCATGGTTCAGACCAGATATACATAGTGAAATGGATCCTTGAGGAGCAGAATCATGGACCTTTTACTATCAGAGTTTCTGTTCTTGTAGTCTCTACTTTATCCTGTACACTTCTTGTTACCTGGGATTATCATAACTTTATATCTATTCCTGGTGTGGAAATCCTTGGGCTCAGTTTTTATACTTATGATAGGTTTATGATGCATGAAACTATATTGGGTATTAGAATGGGGGATATAAGTTAGTTATGGGAGTTCCCCTTGATATTGGCTAGTGTCACTTAGTATGTGACCTCCTTTTCCTCAAGAGGAAAGATTTTGACATTATTCTTTGGATGGAATGGTTGGTTCCCTTTCACGATTTCATTTATTTAGATCATCATAGTGTGAAATTCACATCACAAGTGGGTGGCGAGTTTATTTAAAAAGGTGAATGGGATGTACAAAAAAGCCAAGCTGGACCTGAGAATCGTGGGCTAGGCGGGTTGAAAGCTCATATTGTGAGTTTATATATGGATGATCAAAAAACTTTTTAGGCATATTTACCTCTAGTAGTTGATCAATTAATAGATGTTTTATCACGTGACTTTTCAGGATTTCCTCCATTTATAGAGGTAGTGTTACCTATTAATCTAGTGCTAAGATCTGCACTAATATCAATTCATCCTTACAAGATAGATACTATTGAGATGTAGTAGCTCTAGAGTAAGCTAGGGGATTTAGAGGAAATGGGTTTTATCTGACCCAATACTTCTCCATTGGGTTCAACGGTCCTTTTTTATAAAAGGTGTATGGTACCCTTAGATTATGTGTTGATTATAAAAAATTGAATTAGGTGACGATTAAGAACCAATATCCTATGCCATGGATATATGAATTCTTTGACCAGATTCAAGGAGCTAGGGTTTTCTCATAGATTGATTTGAGAGCTTGTTATCATCAGGTTCATGTTATACCATCTGATATACCTCACACAACCTTTCATAATTTGTATGGACTATATGAGTATTTGGAAATGTTGTTAGATTTCATGAACATGGCAAAATTTTTCATGGGACCGATGAACCAAGTGTTCCATACTTATGTTGATTAATTTATGGTGATTTTCATAGATGATATCTTGGTGAGTTTTCTCAATAAACACAACCTTGCAAAACATCTTGTGATCATATTAAATACATTGAGAGAAAACTAGTTATATGATATGCTCACCAAGTACCACTTCTAGATGGATCAGATTAATTTCTCAAGTCACATTATCTTGGAGACAAGAGTATCATTGAACCTAGAGAAGGTGAGAGATATAGTTTCTTGGAAGAAACCTAATAATACCTTTGAGGTACTGAATTTCTTAGGGCTAGCTGGATATTACATGATTTCCATATAAGACCTATCATGATTAGTAACACCACTTATGGGCTTGACTAATAAGGGTGTGAAGTTTTTATGGTCTGATTCCTATGAGATAGCCTTTTAGAAGCTTAAAGGTAGATTGAATTCAGTGATGATACTGATACTTCTCAAGCTATGTAAGAGTTACATGGATTACTATGATGCATCATGTATCAGTCTAGGAGTAGTGCTTATATAGGGATATAGAGTCATAGTGGACAGGTCTCTGTAGTTGAGGTAATACAAGAGGATTTACCCAATGATATATCTCCAGTTAAATATAGTTGTTCACACATTGTGTTGTTGGAGACATTACTTACATGGAGGAGTTTTGTGGTGTAAACAAAACCCAAAATCCTTGAGTATAGATTTAAACAACGTGATTTAAATCTAAGGTTGTGAAGGAGGGTCGAATACCTACACTATTTAAATTTCCATCATGACTACACACCTAGTAAAGGCACCGTAGTGGATGATGCACTGCATTGGAATAATCATATACAAACAGTTCAGCAGGGCCATATAAATTGGAATCATATGGATTTATTCTATGAGATTCACATGAAAGTGCATGATGGTCTGGGGTATATTTTTTTTATCATCCATAGTCGTTAAATATACCCCACTGAATATAGTGAGATTAAAGAAGCTATCAAATTCTAAGATACAATTACTACGAGGGAGTGTGGATGGTGGGGTCCCTCCTCTTAGTTAGACTATAGGCAATGATGAATTTATTTGAGTACAAGATCTTGTATGGGTTTCAAAAGAAATGTGTGAGGAACTGATGCATGATTTTCTTGCTTCATATTGGGCAGTACACCCAAGTGTCACCAAAATTTATCAAGATCTACATATCCAATACTAGTGGCTGGGTATGAAAAGAGATGTAGCTGGTTTATTCATGAGGTGTTCCACCTATCAGAAGGTGAAGGTGGAACACCAAAAATGAGCTAGACGTTTATGGTAGTTAACCTTACCAGAGTAGAAATGGGTTGACACCAAAATGGATTTCTTGATAGCCTTACTGAGGTTTACTCAAGCTAATGATATTGTATGGGTTGTTGTTGATAGGCTCATGAAGGTTGTATATTTCATGCCAATCAAGGAAACCTTTAGTTTTGATGATCTTGAAAGGTTTTACATCTATGAGATAGAATTAATTCAATGGGTCTTGTGCACTATCATTTCATATAGGGATACTTAGTTTACTTCATAGTTCATGAAAGGTATAAAAATGGTGTTGGGTATATAGGTTCTTTTGATCACAACATACCACCCCTAGATAGATGGCCATTCAGAGAGAACAATTCAGGCTCTTAGGGACATGTTGCGAACATGAATCTTGGATTTCAGGGGCTCTTAGGAGATGCATAAACCCCTAGTTTAATTATCCTACAAAAATATCTTTCAAGATACTATTTAGAAGTTTATTTATGAGGATTTATACGGAAGTCCATGATTATCAACCCTATATTGGTTAAATGAAGGATATGGAGCTATAATTGGACATCATCTAGTTTAGGAGACCATAGAGAAGGAACATTTGATATGGAAGCAGATGTCTACTATGAAATCTCGTCAGAAATCATCTTTTCATTGTTGCAGACGACCTCTTGAGTTTGAGTATGGGGATTAGTTTTTCTTACATGTTTCACTGAGGTTGGAAAAATGAAGAATCAGGAGATATGGTAAGCTTTAACCACATTATATTGAGCCATTTAGTATTCTAAAGAGGGTCGGTCTGGTAGCCTATCAGTTGCAGTTACCTCAAAGGTACTAATACATACATGATGTATTCAATGTATCACACCAATTCTAGTATTATTTAGATCCATATCAAGTATTTTAGCCTTAAAAGTTTGAGTTATAGGTATATGTGTCCTTTGAGGAGCATCCTATATGGATTATGAATTGTAGAAAAATGTTATTTAAAGCTGGTTAGTTCCTCTAGTATAGGTGATATGGAAGCACAATTCAGTACAAGCCAATACCTGGGAGAAGGAGGTCGATGTATGATCATAGTAGCTAGAGTTTTTTTTCTAATTATGCTTTACTACCCTTGAAATTTAAATTCAGGGTCATATTTCTGTAAGGGGGGAATTCTGTAAGAACACCATCATTTCAAAAGTTATGGATCTTGTAAATTCCATCAATTACCAGATTAAATGTTTACATATGGCCTAATGTGAGTTCCCTTTGAGGTCATGAAGGTATCTGGGGTTTCCAAGGCTCGTTCAGTGCCCGAAACAAAAGTTTTTGGGGTGAAATAATCCTGGAGCATGGTTAGTTTAAAACGCGTGGGGTAGTATACATGGTTGGGTAAAACCATGAAAGGCTGGATAGTGGAAGGCTATAGGCCGCATGGTTAGAGAAAAAAATGTGATTTGTGGTGCACAACCAGGTGTCCATGTTTTCAATTTTGATAGTGGGGTTTTGCATTGTTTCTTCATGGTTATTAAAAACATGCAAGGAATCCATGTGGGGTTCCATTTCTGTATAGCTAACCATACATAGTTGGCACAAAGTTTTGGAAACCATGCATCTAAGTAATGCGACCTAGTGTTTTTGGGTAAACTTTTAATTTTAGCTTAAAAATAAATTAACTCAACCTAATTTGTCATTTCATTCAAAAAATATAACCTTCTCATTCGAAAGCCTCCCGTGGGAAACTATTCCAAGAATCAAGAGATCATATCTGTCTTAACTCGGATTCAAGTGCTGCTTATATCATTTGATAAAGAATAGTGATTTCTTGATTCCTTTAGTTTGGTTCGTCGTTTAGTTTGGTTTTGGATACTCTATTCAAGTGAAAGTTAATTTTACCTATTATTATTTTTTTCATCTATTTCACCCTATCTGAGTTAAATCAAAAGCTGATACTGGATAACATATCGAATAAGGACCCATGATAGGTGGTATAGTTCTTTTCATTAATAGTCAAAGTGTTTATATATGATACTGTGCTGGACACCCAATTTTTAGGTGATGCCTTGAAATGGATTTTAGTCCTTGATATAAATTGATAGGTATAGCCTATTAAATTAAGTAGTCCTATTAATGAATGTTTATAGGTTTATCTCCATGATTTGAAACCACCCCTGTGTGTGTTGTGTTTTTAAATAGACCTCTTGATGGTATTTGAAATTGGACCCATTTGAGGTGTCCCCTTTCCCCTTATCATGGGATATTAATATTGAATTGTCAATTGATGTTTGAATTGTTAATTGATATATATATATTTATTTGTGGTATCAATTGTAATCTAATTAATGAATGGGAAGGGAAGAATGGCCATAAACCTTTTCATGTAATGGATTACTAATCTCAAGATGCTTGTTTAAATAAATTTCACATGTGGGTAATTAAAGGGAAAGAATTCTAAGATTATCCTATGAATTTAGTCACCTCATGAGGTGAGTTGTAAATTAAAAGGTTATTGGTATTGACCTTGACATTATTAAATGTAATTGTTTAAATGAATTTGATTAAATGGTATTGAATTAGTTAATTTGTTATATGCCTTGGGTGACACATGGATTCATATGATAATTCCAAGGACAAACTCAAATGGATTGTACCGTGATTATATTGAGTGGTACTTGGACTCCCTTGCAAACTTCCAATGACAGGCTTAGAGGATATATTATTATATATTGAGTGAAACATGTATTCCATATGGAATGCCAAATATGGACTCAGAAGTCATTGATCACATATTCCCTAGGTGATACTTGGGCTCCCTTAGTGGACTTCCAAGTACATACTCGAATGGTAGTGATGTTATACCACACCTAGATCGATACCTGGGTTCTTGAGTGGTTCTCCATGCTTAGTCTTGTAGGGTGTTGTTTTATATTATACCTAGATCAAAACCTATATTCAAAATTAGGAATTCCATTGATGAGATCGGTTTTATAAATTCATAATGAATGCGATGGTTTATAGTACAAGTATGCCTAGAAAATATTTATGTTTGGATTATTTTGCCCTGACTTATACTTTATAGATAGATTGTTTTGGAATATTTTGACCATATTATCAATATAGGGGATGCTGGGATATACACCGGGTCTTGAGAATTAATAATTAAATGAGACTGATTTATTAAATGAACTTGATATAAAATGAGAACCTAGATTGCTTAGGATGTTTACTTTCAATACTTAAATTACTATTCAATTACTACCATATATATTCAATAAATATATGGAACTTGATCTTGGGTTGTTTCCTACTATTATTATGTCTGACACCCCCTTTGGGACACCATTGGACACCCAAATAGATTATATTATTACAGGTATGGATAAGAGCAAGCTCCCTAAAATAGGTTCTTGATTGCTACTTAGGAGCTGGGGATCATGGGATCGAGATGAGGTTTGTGATTCTAGTAGAATGTTTTTTTCCTTTTTTTAATTTTGTTACATGTATCGTACACTGTCGTTGTATACATGTTTTGGTTGCCTTACTAGACACATTACATGTATCATCATCATTGTATATGAAATTTTCTTTTTTATCATTATTTACTCTTGTTATGTATCTATTTTCTTTATGATTTAATAATTTCTCTACTTATATATTATTCATATTCCACTGTGCTACACTCTAGTAAGAGGCCATTGTCTCCCCAAAGACATAACCTATGCCCTCACTGCTAGTCAACTAAATCTAGCATTTGGGGAGATGCACTTGAGTCCATGTGGCCAACCAGGATCAAGGCACGATTCAATGGCACCAAGGTCTGGGACATTATAAACATCTAAAAAGTGGGATAAATTTGGATAAACAATACATTTCAATTAATTTTCACTCTTAGTTGTTTTAATAATCCTTGTTCACATTTGTTTACAATTTTGGGAGAAATTTGGAAAAACATAAAATTTATAATACTTGATTAAATACACCTTTTATTATTTGATTAATAATAAAAACATATATTTTAGTGTTAATATTTCTATGGGTTTTTTGATCATCAAAAGAGAGAAATTGTTGGAGATACAAATATTGATTCCAAAATTTCATTTATTTTGTCCTTGATTTTGATGCTAAAAAATCCTCATTTTCTTTACAAATGAATCGCTTTAAAGTGAATATCATGATTATAATTATTAGAATAATTAGTTATTTAATCTAGAATTATGGATGTAATTTGGTGGAAGAGTTTATTTTTATGTAGTCTAGACGTTTTAAGGATGTCTAGAATCATTGTTCATAACACTACATTTAAGGATAACATTAGGTTTGAGAATCTATTTTTGATTAGGAAGACACATTTTCTACCCAATATTTGAATTAAATGTTAGTACTGCAAACCAAAATTTTGTGAAGAACCCTAAATTTGATGATCTAATGTATGGTTAGTTAACAAAATGTTTGGAGTCAACCATATGTTCCGAACTATACTTTTTAAGACGCCATATGCAAGAAACCCCTATGTTGAGGCTTTCTTCTATAGATATTAATTTTTAAAATTTTTATGAGATTTTAGCAATGATATTACTGGAAAAAGTATATCATTAAAATATTTTTGAATACTGATTCAAAATATATTTAATAATGTGTTAAATCATTCATATTTCTAGGTGATGTTATGATTTTCAGTAGGTGTTTAAGTTAGAATTTCAAAGACAATGTATGATTGAATATCATGATTTATGTAGAGATATTAATGGATCTGTTTGAACATGATTAAATTAGATTTATTATTTATTCAAAATAAATTTTCTCATTAAAAAAACTAGTAGGGCACACTGATGTTTGATATATAGAGAATTTGAATTGATAGCCAATCTGAGAATAAAATAAGTTTTGAATGACTCTCGGTTTTTATAAAGTATTAAAAGTTGAATCTATTTATCATTTAATTGGGAAATTCTAAAATGATTTATTTTGTAACATTTATATATATATCTATTTATAATCATCTACAGTCATTCATGGAAGATTTCAAGACTACACTTTGGAGACGTGCATGTTATGATCTATTGTTGGGTATTCCTTGTGATATTGTGAATGGTTATTATTTTGTTTCTATAATTATTTAATGATATTTAAAAATAAGGATCACTTCATAACTGAAATTATATGATGATATTATTCACTAAATAATAATATTCAACATTTTTTATTTTTTGATGCAACTACGTGGAAAAGCTACATAAACTTATATATCTTATCTTATTTATTTTAAGTGTTGACTACTCATACTTATTTGTGGTAGCGAGTCAGATTATTATAATAATATGTGTCTATAAATGTTTCCTATGAATGAAACTATTTTTTTGTAATATTTTTAATTCTTGAAATCAGTTGTAGAGGTCCTCAGTATAAGGATATGATTAGTGAAAATTACCAAACTCATAGAGAGAGTGTTGGTGGGTTAGAATAAGGGTTATTTGTGTCTTAGACCACTATAAAAATTATTGTATTCTTATAATTTATTATTTTGATGTTCAATTTTTTTGAAGAAAATAATACTGTACCACTTTCAATATCACATAGATATATTAATTTTTAAATTATCCCAGTGTTCTAAAAAAGAAATAAGTCACTCCCTTTTATGTCTTCATGTTCATTCAGGCGAATAAATCTTCTCAATTTAATCCCTTATCAATAAAAAATTAACTTCATTTATTTTATGACACATTTAATTACTTAATAATTTAGGTTGAAATCAGGTGTGATGTTCCTTGGGATCATTGGAACCATTGAGGGGGGGGGGGGTGAATTAGTGGTTATCTTTTAATAAATTACTAACTTGATAAAGTTTAACCCCTACAGATTGTTAGATTTATTTTCCTTATAATTTTTTATCAATCTCACAAGAATTAAAATATGAGAAATTAAACAAGGAATATAAGATTTATAATCTTCATCCTCAGTATGAGAACCTAAACCCTTTCCATAGAGACTATCATCGGTCCATGGGAATTCACCATAAAAAGAAGTGAAAACAAATTTTTGTTAACTCCCATTAGACCAGTTATATCTTTGAATAGGTATGATTATACCGAATACTATTAGTTTAAATGTTTTTCTTAAAATAACATTATCCAAAAGAAGATATTAACATTATAACAACTGATCAAGAAAAGTGCATTTTCAATGTTCACAAGATTTTTTATATTATTCATTTGGTGCACCCTTCATACCTCCAGTGAAATTTTGTCTGAGGTGTCTCAATGAATGTATTCCTCTCAGATAAATGTTCTATTTGATTAACAAAAAAACCACGACTCAATTTTTTTTGTATGAAAACCCTTTTTGGTATTTCAGATATATAATTTATGTCTAGAATTCTCTAAAAACTACCTATGTATGACACAACTGATCGAAACATCTATCTTCTATTCTGAACCAAATCTATTTCCATCACAGTTTCTTCAACATAAAGTTATTTCGTTTAGAAACTTAGACTAAGTAAAACTTTATAGTTTTTCAACATTTTATACATGGGAATAGTGTCAAGTACAAGTGTAATTTTTTATCCCCTCTATATAGTAGCTCCCAATGTGGAAAAGGTTGAAACAAATTTCATTTTCCCATTTATAGAAATTCAAAAATCAATCATTCTTTCTTAAATGAATTTAATGTGATCCTTCTCATCACTTCTATAATATTCAAGAACATTTTTCAATTACTTATTGTTTTCTACATTCATTGAATTTCCCTAACATTATATGTTTAGGAACTGTTCAAACATCTATGATTTTTCTAGGTAATAAAACACTTGAAACCATCACTACAACATCTTCAAACTTGATGGATGTTTTTTAAATATCTTAAATCGTTATCTGAAAGAAGTATGGATAATGAATCCTTTGGAAAATCTAACTGTTTAGTGAAAATATTTACAATAAATTTATTAGGAACTTTTCATCCAATTAAAAAAAAATCCACTTAGACACTTTTTGATTCATCCAACTATATTTTTATGGTTATCCTTAATCATTTCATAATTTATTAAAAACAAACTTCTCTAAAATGTTCATTTGATGGATGTTTTTTTGATTTCCATCCTTCATTATCATATATCATAACTTAAAAACTTTTTACATAAACTTTCAATAAAAAACTTTGTGAATAGAAAATTTATACATTATTCCTTTTCAAAAAACACGTATATAACCATTTTTTATTTATGACCCTATGAAGATGACTAACTTCATTGTTGAAACATCTAAAAAATTCAGTCACATGAAATTTTATTCATCTGATGCATTGATTGGATTTATAATTTTTGACTTATCCTTTTTAATTTGAATAGATATTGGAATTGTAATTATTATTTCACTTTTTATTTATTTATTAATTTACAAAAATAAATTAACTCAGTAACAACCACTTCTTTCTTTACATATGATCAGTTTCTTCCGATGATATGTATTTGGTTTGATCGATGAAACTGTACCTACTTTCCCTTGTACTAACTCAAAAAATATCTTTTTATTAAATGTTTTTCTGGTGAAATTGGTGAAAACTTTCCTTTATACAAAATCAAAAAATTTCAAATACATATTTTCTAATAGAAACATCATATGGTAGGTTTGTCTCGTAAAGTTCATCTGGAATGAAATTTCACTTTTCTTCCCTTATAAAAAATTCATATTATTTTATTAACTTCTTCATAGGGTTTATAATTTTGGAATAACTTATCATCTTTTGAATTTTTAGAAATTTTCTTAATTTGTTTTTGTAAAATTTTGAAATTTACTCTATTTACATCAAAAAAACATTTCAACAAATTTCTTCCATCTGTTAAAAAAAATTCATAACAAAATAAAGTTGTCAAAAAATAAAAAATCATGTTATAAAAATCATCACAATGGATTTTCAGTCCCAATGTTTGGATTTTTTGGAAACATTAAAACTATGAACACATTTTTTTTAATCTACTCAAAATTTTAAAATCTCAATTTTTGAGAAAATTTAATTAAATAAAAAACTTTATTATAGATAATTTCATGACACAAAACTATTGGATAAAGTAATGTTTTTGAAGGAATTTAATCTATTGACGATGAGAAAATTTTATGGTCACGAAAAGATAAAATTACCTTAAGTTTTTCTCACATTTTCCATTTTATATTTTTATTTATCTCCCCCATTTTATGATAACCATATATTCATATTCATTCCTAAAATATTTTTACTTACTCTCCCCTTTTAAGAAAATTTTATTTTCCCCCTTTTAAGAAAAACTTGTACATAATATCCCCTTTGACAGTATAATAAAAATCATTGTGGGGGTGGGGGTAATTAAAATTTATAGGAATTCTTTGATGGAGGATAAAAATGAATTTTAAAGATAAATTATATAAATATTTCTTTTTGAATTTATTTGGTAAAAAAATCACCAATTTTATAATTTTTTAAAATATATTTTAGCATAAAATCTGAACCAAAAACATTATCCCTGATGAAGTGATGTTTAATATAAATGTGATTTGATCTTGAATTTTGTATATGGTTTAGAAAAGATAAATGGAACTTTGATTATAAAAAATTATCTTAAATGGATTAAAAAATTTATCTCTCAAATATTATTGCTAAACTTTCATCTATATCATTTGAGTATAAGTATATGTGGTGGAAACATATTCTTCTTCTCAGGTGCTCAAATTAACTGAACCCTATTTATCATTATGCTAACTCATACAAAATTTTCTGAAGAAAAATGTTCCTCCTAATGTTTATTTTCTATCATTGTAATATCATAACCAATAATCATAAGTATATCCAAGAATGTTTATGTCACAACTTCTTTTATAAAACAACTCATGAGAGGATGTTCCTTTGACATATCTGAGAATTATTTTGGCTACTAACACAAGTGATTATTTTGAATCAATATGATATCTTGAACACATGGTAATAAAATAAACAATTTTTATCCTTGAAGATTTAATATAGATTAAAATTCCTATCAATTTTAAAAAGAAAATTAATTAACAATTTTTTCAACTTCATTTTTACTCATACTGATGCCAACTGAAATGGGAGTAAAAATCTATTTTTAATTTTTCATATCAAAATTTTGTAAAAAATACCTTGTATACTTTCCTTGTTATAGGAAAATATAATTTTCCATTTTCTACCCTTGTAGTCCCAAAATGAAGTTTAATTCTCTTAGTATTGGAACTTCAAAAAAAATCTTCATTTTTTCAACAAAATCTGTAAAAAAAATTTTATATCTCCTTCAAATATTAATTCATTAACATGAAAAATAACAATTAGGGTACCATAGTTCATATACTTTATATATAAGTCATTGTTATCTTTGCCATCAGAAAAATTCAATTTTTTTAAGAAACTATCATGTTTTGAGTGCCATCGACATTGAACTTCTTTTAACCCGTATAAGGATTTATTCAATATAGAAACCTTGGTTCTATATTTTATAACTAATAAATCACAAGGTTACTCAATATAAACTTCTTATATTTTTCAATTTAATAAGTTTGACTTTACATCTATATAATTAACTTTTGAACAATGATTCCCATCCACTACTAAGAACATTATTATAGTTTATAATCTTAAAATGGGGGAAAAGTTCATCAAAATATACAAATTTCACCTATTAATATCATTTTTAAAAAAATTATGATTTATTTATTGAAACATCTCCATGTACTTTTTGTTTATTTTTGTACACCCACATTATCTTAATGTCATTATTTCCCATTGAGCATGAAACAAGTTCCCAGGTATCATTCATCTCAATATGATCTAACTGTTAATTCATAGCTTTTCCCCATTCATTGTGTTTAACTACTTTTGAAACTTATTCTACTTAAACTAGTGAGATATATAATGTATAATTTTATAATCTCAACTTTAAATTGGTCAAAATTGAGATTTCTAATTTTTTATATTATTTTTATATTCAAATAGTTTTTATATGGTATAAAATTTCATAGTTTTTCTTCCTATCTCACTTTCCTCATCACGCGATTCTTATGAATCTTTAGTCACCTGTTTTGGGTCACTTTCATAATTTTTTTTTATTTTCATTAGACGTATTAAAATTATCTTCGACAATATTTTCAACAACTATTTTTAAGTAAGATTATTTTTAACAACATTCACATTATAAGAATACAACATATTTTTTACATGTTTATTAAAAAAATTATAACTTATTTATTTGGATGAATATCCCATGAAAATTACTTCTCTAATTTTTTCATAAAATATTCCAAGATCCTGATTTTTTATCATTAGTAAGTTGGTACATCAAACAATATTGAAATATTTCACTGAAGTTTTTTTTATAACACATCTCATAGAAAGTATGATGGATTACAACAATAATAAACATTAATTTTGTATATTTAAAGTAGTACTAATAGATTATCTATAGAAAAACATTTTTGACCAATTTTTTTTTTATTTTTTACACTCCCTTTTGTTGAGAGGTATAAAGAGAACTATATTGATGTTTAATTCCATGTTTATTTAGGTAGGATTCAAAATCATTTCATGTGTACTCCTTTACATTGTCTTCTTCCAGTTTGAGTATATAAACACCCAACTCTCTTTCATCTTCTCTTCTGAAAAATCTGAATATTTTCAAAACCTATTATTTATGCTTCATAAATAGAAAGTTTTTCATCTGACTGAAATCATAAATAAAATTGATAAAATAAAAATCCCCTTTTGTATATTTATGTCTCATCCATCCACAAATATCTTATTTAATATGATAAATAGTTCTAGAATATTTAATTTTAAATTTCTTATAGATTTTACCAATTATCTACCATTTCTAACATGTTTTCTAAACATAATATTATTTCATTTTCAATATTGTAAAGTTTCTTCAAACATCTACTAAGAATTGTTTTTCATTTATTTACAAGATTCATGAGCCTATGATCCCACAATTGTTATTTCATATTCAACACTCAAATAACATGATTTACAAAGTTCAAATTTCTAAAATAGATTTCTCCTAGCTCTTTATCCCCTTATAACAACTTTTCCATCTTACACACTTATAATGATACATGATTTTTTTATATAAATTCCTTAATATAATCACAAATTTTAATCAAATTAATTATGTTGAGTGTGATCTCATAAATATATAAAACTTCTATACATTTCAATTATTTACCTTCAATCTCATTTATTCACATTACTACGATTTTTAAAGAACAATCATTACCAAATGTAACTGATCATACTTCATAATTTTCAATATATTTCAATATCTTAACATCACCTATCATATTAGAGGAGAAAAAATTATTAATAATCCACATTTTGTTCTTTTTTCTTGATTTTAGATCTATTTCAACAAAAATTATCTTTCTTCAACTTTCTTCTTTCTAGTCTCCTTTTCTTTTCTATAGTATGAAACATTTAACTAAATAGTTTTCTAATAATTTTATGTAAGGTGACCTATTTGGTAACATATTCTATAAACATTCTCCAAGTATCCAAAATGATTTTTTCATAAGAAAATTCCTGGAATCTTTTGATTTTATCTTTCTTTCTTCATATTGATTTGTAAGGTTTCAATATTTCATTATACTATTACTTCTTTTCAGTTAATAAATAATTCTAGGTAGTTAAATTTTGTGGGAACAATTATAATATTTATTTATAAAAATATGAAAACACTAATACTATACACGAAATATTTAAATTTTAAAGAGATATTATTTTCTCATTGCAATTAGGTTTTTTAGGTTTGTAATGTCTTTCTATTTTCATTTCCTCCCCGCATGGGGAAGCTTTCTTATTGTTGTTTTTTTAAATTTATTTTTGAAATTATAGTTATCTCACATAATTTATCAATACAATATTTCCCACCATTTTTTATAACACTTTCATTGTTAATAAAATCAAAAGAACCTATACATTTAGTGGGTGAAGATTTTACTTGATTCTTGGCGTGATATTTATATATAGAGTGATATGATTTATATTTTACTTCTAAAGACTTATTGTAATTTTAATTCATCTATATTAAGTTAATTTCAACCTCCAAAAGAATATATTTGGTTTTATAAACCTCATATTCCTTACCTGAAATTTTCTTACAAAGATCTTCCACTATATCTCCTTATTCAGAAACTTTTAATTTAAAATTTATGATCTCCTAAATATACCCATATTCCTATTTAAGGAAATATTTACTTACTTTAATACCTTTCCCATTTTTTTATCATTATATTTTTTTTTATTTTTTCGGTCTATTTCAATACGTGATATAATTTTATATCAGATCTGATATTTTCTATAAGATTCTTCATCTCCTTATTCTTCCTCATTTGAGGAATATTCCCTTTCTTAACATTTTCAAATAAAGATCTGAATTTTTATGATATTTCACATTTTAAATAGTTTATTCAGTAGAGTTAGATTCCACTCTTTTACTCATTGTACTTATTCTATTTTTAGTGAACTATTTCTTACCACCATTGTACTTATTATCTTCCTTAAATGGTTTTTTCCACTTATTTCATTGAGTCTTTTCTTTAGTATAATGTTCATATTCCCCAACTCTATTGTTGGGGAAAATTATAGAAAAAATTAAAATTCCTCCACACTTCAAACATTTTATTGTATATTATTATTCATATTTTTCTCTACCCATTTAGTTGGAGATAAGAGACAATATCTTTTCATTAATTTAATCATCTTCTATATCTTTTGATTCAGTATGGTTATAAAATATCAGCATCCTCAATTTTAGTCTTCTTTATTGATTCAAAATCCAATTCATCATTAGTATTCTTTTTAAATGATGGATAATTATTCATTTAATAATCAATAATAAATTTTATTAAATTACTCATGATATAAATGATCTATATATTCCATGGAAAATATTTTGGAATAAAACATGTTAGGTAAGTTTCTCATGAGTTTCTTGAAAATGGAAGAATATTACAATACATCCTTGAATACATTTATATTATAAAAAACTTCATTAAATATACTGAATTATTCATCAATAGTTTATTTTTTTTACATTCAAATAGTTTTAAATTTATTCCTTAGATTTTTAAATTTTCCCATTTCACTTTTTGTGTTTTCCTCAAAGATACTTTCAAGTTTGTCCCAAATTTCTATATCTATTTTTAGACACACCAACTTCATAAATTTTTTTATAGAGGCATGAGAATAGAATTTCTAGATTTCCCATAAACCCAAATGCTCCTTTTATTAGAAAAAAATCATAGGAATATTTTTCTCAATGGGTGGAAACCAAATTTTTGATACATCAATAATCTCCAAGGAAAGTGATAGAATATAGGGTATCATTATTTTTTTTCAACCGTGGTATTATTTTCCATAAAATACAGGGAGACCTATACTATTGATTAAATTAAAATTTTATATGGTAAGTATTCAACAAGGGAATATATGATCTGATACCAATTGATGTTATTTAGGATTATTAGAACAACTGGAGTTAGGAATTAATAAGTGGTTTTCATTTTACGAATTTCTAAAATTATGAAATTTTACCCCTAAAACGTGTTTGAGTAATTTTCTTTATCAAATTTTATAATAATATCATAATCATGAAAATATGGAAATGTAAACAAGGCTTGAAATATTTATAAGGTTCATCCTCAGTGTGAGAACCAATATCTTTTTCCATAGAGACTCCCACCAGTCTATGAAAAATTTAATATTATAAATAAGTGAATAAATATTTGATCCAAATATCATTATACTTATTCTATCTTCTGATATGTAGTATTATTTTAACTCCCATTAGTCTACTTTTTTTCTTACAAAAACGTAATCCACATAAAATATTTAACTTTTTAAAAAATGATCTACAAAAGTTAATATAGAAATTATGTCTAATTCTATCACTCAATAATGTTCACCTGGTTCACCCACCATACATACAATAAAATTCCATTTAGCGAAATTACTAAAATTATTCCCCTCTAATATTAATGTTTTCTAATTAAAAAAAACACCACACCAAACTTTTTGTATGAAAACTATTTCCTTTATTTTTGATAAAAAATCTATATATGGAATCTCAAAACACTACTTTGGTATGATTACACTAATTGAAACCTCTGGACGTAATTCAAACCCAAATCTTTATCTGAAACCTTTTATTCAACATGAAATTGATTTTGGTTAGAAAATAATATTGACACAGACTTTGTAGAATTTAGAATTTTTGTACCTATGGATAGTGTCAAGTACAAGTGCCCTTTTTCACTCGATTTATGTAGGTGATCCCAAAGTGGAAAAGGTAGGGAACCAATTTTAATTTAGTACTCACTAAAATTATAAAATAAATCATTTTTTATTAAATTAAATTTTACGGATCCTTTACAAAACTTATAGAATATTTAGGAACATATTGAATTTTCTATAATTTTCAAAATTCCTCAAATAACCATTACTTTAGATGTTAGGGAACTCTTTAAACTTCCTTAAATTTTGTTAGATAACAAACCAAAAGAAAAGATCAGTATAAAATCATCAAACATGAGGAGTTTACAATGATTTATGTAAATATAATAAATATATATATAGAAAAAGTTAATTCGATGATTCTTTTGGAAACTTCATCGATATGGTGAAATATTTTTCAGATATTTTTTTAGAAAATTTATTTGGATTAAAAAAATCGACTTCTACACTTTTTCTTCATCTAACTATCCTTTTCCGGTCATCCTCCCCCATACAAAACATTAAAAAAAATAAACTTCTCTGAAAATTTCAACTAATGGATGGTTTTTTCAATTTGCTTCCTTTAGTATAATATTCCATAACTTCACATTTTTGAACTTCATCTTTCAACAAAACGATTTATAAATAGAAACTTCATACATTCTGGCTTTCTAGAAAACACATCATATTTTTTCTATTACTATTGAGCCAATGAAAATTGTTGACTACATAGTTACAAATCCTATGGAATTCAGTAATATGAAACTTTCTTCATTCGATGCACTTCCCAAATTTCTCATTTTTTATTTCTCCCATTGAATTTTCACAAATATTCAAATCTGGATTCTTGTGAAGCTCTTTATTTCTTTCTCATTTTATAAAACATAAAAAACTAAAAAAAAACTCCTTAACTTTCATCCTATAAGGTTTTTTTATGATCTTCACCTGGTTTGACCAGGTAAGTTATAAGAACACCCCCTTGTACAAACTCAACAAATTTATTTGTCCAAAATGTTTTTATGGTTAAATTTGTGAAAAATTCATTTTCTATAACCTCAAAAACTATAAATTCCATATTTTCTTAAAATAACATCTTCTAGTAGATTTTTAAAGTAATTTTCATTTTTAATTTCGTTTTAATTTTATTCCTTTCTAAAAATTTGGGATTTTTTCAGTGGATTCTTCATGATGTGAGTAAATTTTGAAAGAAATTAGCATCATATAATTTTTATAGATAGTTCCTTAATATAGTTTAGGAAACTTCCAAAATTTCTTCTATAAAATTAATAATAAATTTCAGTATATTTATTTTAACTATTAAAAAATAATTCTTAACGAAAGTAAATTTTCAACCAATACAAAAATTTTCTATAAAAAACATCAAAAATGATCTTCAGGGTGTTTTGAGGATATTCATTTCATAACATAAACAAATTATGTATATTAATAATTGTAAAAAGATTTCATTGTTAAAATATATAAATAATAATAATAATCATTAAATTAGAATCATTTTTACACTAATTATACTTTAAGAACCAATCTTGGCTGATGGTTATGAAAAATGAATTATATTACAATCTTGGAGACAATAGGTTGCACGAATGCAGGAGTAATGGTTCCACTTCTCAAAGAACATGAGGGAAATAGATAAAGTATTATATTATCTATATATAATTATAATTATATCATAAATACCATATTAGTTCTTTAAATTATTTATATACACTATCCATGTCATGCAATTATGAAAAAAGGAATCACATCACTTCTTGGAAGAGGTAATCCACACGTACACATAAGAGACATTATCATTTTTAAATGGATGGAACAATAATAATATAGATGATATATTATCTTTTTATAATGATAATTATGTATTTAATATCATTTAAAAATTAAATATGTCATTATAACCAGTCATGCGAGATGATTATGGAAAAAGAATTACATCGGTTCATGAGGCGGTAGTCTGATATACACACGAATAGTTTCTTCATTCCCAATTTTATGGAAGAAGGAGATGAAATAATGATAATTAATTAACATAATAACATATTAATATATGTTATATATTTATGATATTATATAAAAATGGTTATAATATTTTTGAATGTGGTGAAAGAATAAACAAAACTAAATCTTCCAGTTTAAAGTTATACCTCTTCTTCAAACAACCTATTTCTATTTATACATTAAAGCCTCTAAGGTTGGTAGTATTAAAAAAATAATAACTATAGGATATAGTGAGGGATTTTGGTAAGGTATTTGGTGAGGTATTGGCCACAAAAATTCTCTTTATGTGTGGATAAGACAGGAGAGGGGGTGTCCTTTTATAGGAGTGGGAGGGGCACTTTTGTAAATATATGGAATGTAATAAAATAATATGGGTTTAACTCATGTAAAATGGTTATAACCTTACCTGTATTGGAATATAAGGAGTATATGATCTTAATAAAATTATACAATTAAATTTTTATAGTTTTATATATCATTCTAAACCTTATCTTTTGGATTATCCCATCCGTTAACTATTTTTAACCTTAACTGTGGTAACATATTTTTCAATATTAAAGGGTCATAAATATACTTATAAGTTAATAATTTGTTCATAAATAGACTTTTTTTGAAATTTATACCCATTTATAATCATACTTATCCTCTTTCAATATTTTTATATATTTTTAAACAATTTAATAAAAATATTATATAACATAAATTATCATTAATGTTATTTCAAGGACTATTCACATATTTTGAATTTAAAAACATAAATAATGATATGAAAGTATCATATAAACTCCTTATATTAAAATTATAAACTATTATTATCCATAAATTCATTATGTCATCATAATTTATCAAAAAAAAACTTACCTTTGATGTTTTTGAAATCCTTCACTTTAATTTTCTACTACTTGCACAAGCACTATGTTAACATTGTATAAAATACAAAGTAATTTTATAATCCCTAAAAATTAGAAATAAATTAAAATCATAAAAATAATTTCATTATTCTACAAATAAAAATTAATATTTATTCATTTTTTATCCCAATGTGAACATATAAGAGAAATTTAAAATCAATAGAGTGACATTTTATATTTTTCTTTACTAAAAATAATATTCAAGTCATTTTCAAATGGAAATGGCTTATATTTTCTATAACATATAATATTGGATTATTTGGGTAGAACCAAACTCATCCAATAGTTCAAGGGAAATTTTTGGGGTTATTTTTTTATCACATTATTTTTAACATTAATTATCTGTTTTTCCCTTACTGAGGTGAAATTTTTTTATCAGAGTTACTATTCAAAATGAAAAATATAAAAGGGAAATATTTATAAATATGTACCTATTAATTAAAAATATGTAATATAATTTTTAATATCCTATTTCTATAAGTGTAAAAAATTAATTGTATATAAAAACACAAAACTGAACTAAAAGTAGTTTTTTTAGAAAAATGTGTTTTTAAAATAAAATATGAACTTTCAAAAAAATCAAGAATAATGAAGACTCATATATAATTAATTATTTTATTTGTAATAATAGGATAATTATTTTACTTTAAGATCAAATGATACACCGAAATTACTTTAATGAAAATAAAAGAGAGTTTTAAAAAATTAGTATTTCAATTATTTACTAAAAAAGAATTTTCTCATAAAAATATCAAAACTTCAACATAAGATAATTTTGATATAATAAATTAAAAAATTAATTCCTTATTATAAAAATAAAAGTATAAAATTTATCAAATAAATTTTAAAATAAAACAATACA
Source organism: Viscum album (assembly GCA_963277665.1). Taxonomy (NCBI): domain Eukaryota; kingdom Viridiplantae; phylum Streptophyta; class Magnoliopsida; order Santalales; family Viscaceae; genus Viscum; species Viscum album. The sequence continues at coordinate 167,819,961 of OY728119.1, read as the reverse complement.
ATGTATGAAAACCGAATTTGGTTAGAGGTTTTGATTTTTTCCTTTTGATTGAAAAATTACCTAATATTTTTATAATGAATATAATTGTAAAAACACAATTCATAAATATTAATAAAGAATGAAATTAAATTAATATTAAAGACACATGGGTCATTACAATAAATGTCTTCTCATATAAAGAGATTATTTTTTCATGCATATCTGAATCCTCTACCTCATCCGCCACAACTGACCATCAACTATGAGTTTTATATTGAGGATCCTCAATATCATATCATATAATAGGGGATCATACATTATATTTGGGATCCCATTCATTATAAATATATAATTAAAAATAATATTAGGGTAACAATTCATGATATTGTAGATGTATCAACTAATGTATCATTTACTTCTGATGAGGTAGCTATAGTTAGACAGAGTGTATGAAATTTCTTACTTTGGTCATCAAGGATTTTAAGACAACTAACCTATGAGATATAAATATATTATATACATTATTTAATATATATTTTTAAATTTATTTAATTTTTTTAATATATGTATATTATAAATAACTTAAATATAAATACAACATATACTAAAAGAAACAACTATTTTATTCCCCTTCTTCATTGAGTACTTCTTATTCTGAAGAAAATTATAAATCATTGTCATATAATTTTTTGTTATGGGATTTCTATGAAATGATAATGACTATTGATGTATTTTTGTGTGACTTTATGGTGATGATTTGTATGAAAGATATCTTGGATCTCGTTTATATTAATCTTCTTAGTGATGAAAGTATTTTACATGTACATTGATTATCAAATTTCTTTAAATTATAAGAATTTGATGTATCTTACTAGTAATTTTTTTCTTATTAGGTATCTTTATATAGTTTGTATTAATATGATTCAATGTTAGTATTTGTATTCATTGGCCCATAATTTATTTCACTAGTATTGATAAAAATTCACGATAAAGAAATAACAGAATATGTTTCTCAATGTTTTAACAATGAAAACGTTAAGTGATAGATGATTCCTCATATTGAGAGCTATGAAACATATATTTTTAGTGTAAAATTTCTCTAATATAAATGAATTATCCACATTATATCATTGTATATCCAACATATTTTTATTTTTTTTCACAAGAAATCATTACTTATTAGTTTTCCTCTATACATGGTGATGTGTGATAAAACCTTAAAGTAGTATTAGAGAGATAAGTTTGATTATTTTAATACTTATATATTATATTAAGAAGCACTATCACTATTTAGTAAGAATAAGGGAATAATATATCAGTTATGTATGTGCAAAGATGAATTAATTTATAAGTATATTGTTCAACAAGTTTGTAAAATGTTATTTTCAATTGATCAATTTTTTTAAAATAGAATTTCCATCATAAAAAAAGAGGATTCAAACGTGGGTATTATATATTGAGATTTATATATGATATTAAATGGACTGACCCCTAAGGGTCCTTAATTGGATATTTATAATCCAATAGTTCATTCCTAAGCCCGCCTCCAATAAACTCGATGCTGGTGACTAGCACTGAGAATGCATATTAGAAAATATAGGAGGCGTTGTCCACTAACAACCTACAACAAAAACATATCTAAAATATATAAGTTGATCCGAAATACCAATAGGATATATATATATATATATATATATATATATATAACCAACATAACAATATACAATACATACATACAAAAATCGATACAGATATATCCCACCATATTAGAACATGGTAAATAATACACTCGACATTCCTTTAAAAATTAAGGCACTAATAAGATCCTCCATGATATATGTACATGATGATAACTCTACACCCACAAAGGTTATGATCATCAATGTAAGTCATCATGATTCATAATGAATTATCAAACATCATAATTCAATATCTCTATACATGCCACACTAGTCTCAACATCCACTCAGGATATCTTCATTATGATTGTTTCACATCATGTAAAATATCTAATATTTATGGGAATTCTACCATCACATTATTTGTGGAAACGTTATTAGAAAAAATTACCCACATGTCATAATATGAGACCGAATAATAAAATAAGAAGAAACACAAATTATGGAAAAGTTAAAAAATATTTTCTATTGGAGTACGATATGTGTAACCCTTTATTCTTCAGATGACCAAACATACTATAAAATTTTAATTTATATGAAATATTTTTTAAAAATAAGATACTTACTTACCCAAAATGGATTAGTGAGGAGAAATATATATTTTGCGAAGAACACTCATTCTTATCATATAGAGAACAATACATGTAATTAACGGGACACATGGATCATGCAAAAAGTCAAAATTAGGTACCAAATATTGGTCTTGAACAATATTTCTCATTGTCTAAGTCAAAATTCCATAGATTCATAAAAAATATAATGTTATTAAAATATGATAAAACTAAGACAATGATTGTAACGCCCTGACCCCAGTTACCCTAAGTCGGTGCATTATTTTAATATATTAGCATGATTACAAGGAATAAAGTCCCAAAGGACTGATAAGTTTAGCAATATTTGAAAATAGATTAAATACATGAATGCTACATTACACTTTATAACATAAAACACAGCATAAATAATCTTTATGAACGCCATTATTCCCTTAACGCAACCCTGCATATCAATCACAATACACTTCTTGGAATCCTTATACTTTCCTTTAGTAGAGGGTACGTCTAACCTTTTGTATAAAGATCGTAGTGTGTTATTAAATTATACCAGAAACATATTAATATTTATTATATCATTCATGATTCATTTATGACTTTATACTACCCATTTAATAATAATTTTCATGTTAAAATAACATTTTAGGTAATAATCGCTTTCTTTATCGTAAATGTTTTAACATGTTACACTTGATTGTATCACTTAGATCATGATTAAAATAATTCCAGAATATAAAACATGATTTATATATAATATATATTTAGAACAAAAATATGTATAATAGATATATATATATATATATGAAATGGAAAACACTGTTTATGGAGACGACAGGTCGTACGTACGCATAAACGTTGTTTCCATTTTCATATCGTATTGAACATAACTAAGTGAATAAGATATATGTAAGTACATATATATATATCCATTAGAATTATTATGTAATATTTTACATACTTATTAATGATATATATATATTTACAGTCATCGTTGAATGGTGAACGTGGAAATGAATCTCATCGCGTCGTAGAGACGGTAATCCATACATACGCACGAGCAACAATATCATTATATTGATGGTGAAATCATAAGTAATTGGATGTTATATCATATATAAAGAATAATTAACATGTTATATTTATTATTTACATCAGTTATACTCATTATTATACCCATCCAAATAATGAAGTGTTTGAATAACAAACTACACCACGACGTGGAGACGGTAATCCGTACGTACGCACGTATGATGACTTTGTCATTTATATGATGGATAGAGTAAGAAAAGTGGTTGTAAAATTTTTATAATAACATCATAGTATATAGAAGGTACTGGAGTCATTATTTTAGAATGGAAACAACCAAGAAAGAGGAAGTGGAAGAAGAAAATAACTTGAAAGAGGTGATGAAATATTTACCTCTTCTTTAGGTTCTTCCTTTCGATTTGATCAAAAGTGCTCCTTAGGTTGTCTTTCTGACCAAAGGAAGGACTATAGGATAAAGGTAAGAAATGTGGGAGGATATTAGGGTAGGGGTTTACCAAGCCAAAAGGATTTGGAGGTGTGAAATTAAGATAAGGGGAAGTTCCCTTTTATAAGGGAGGTCAGGGTCACTTTAGGAAAAGCTTGAAATATTATTTTATAATAAATTCATTTTCGTTTTCTAATGTCTCCAAATTGAATTATTTAGAGGATATGGTGGGTATGGGTCAAAAACCTCTCAACCAATAGGTTTTAGATAGGTTTAGGTCATCATATTAACCTTATCTTTTAGATTTAACTCTTAGTTAAATAGTGTGACATTTACCATCTCTTTGTATTTTTATATTATATGGTTAATAATCTTACTATAACAAGACAAGCTTACCAAATGTGGTCAATTATCAATATATATTACCTTATCTATGTACTTTTTCTGAACCATATATTTTTAGGAATATTATATCAATTAATAATATAGTATTTTGTTTAAAAACTCAATTATGTCAATTTTGACACTATTTAGTATTTGATTTTCTTAAAAGCCATAAAAACATTATCACTTCAAATAAAATTTATTTAACAAACCATAACATGTCATATTAACGTATAAAATTATTTTAATTCATCATAAGTCCAAATTTAAATTTATTTGGATATTTATAACATAAATTATTTTAATATTTACTTAATAAGGTAATTACTTCATCATCGTTGTGTCATAAATAAATTAAATTATATAATTTATAAAAATTATAAATAAACTACCATTATATAGGAAAGATTTTTATCTTTATAATGAATATTTATAGTCTAATTTAACTTATGTATATCCCTATTTTAAAAATGGTTTAGTTATTAAACATTGATTTTAACTCTTTTAAGTCTTCTTTAAATAAAATAATAATAAATGTCATTATCTTATCCAAGTGGACCAAAGGGAGTCATATTTTATTTCTAAGGGTTTTTATGGTCGAATTATACTTATCCAATAAAACTAGGACATGTGTTAGGGTAATTATAATATCGTTTCTACCCTTTATTACCCTATTTACTTTTAACCGTGGTAAATAAAACTCAAAAGTTACTATTCAACAAAAAATATTTTCATCTTATTGAACCAAATTTTACTTACTGATGTCAACCTTTTCTCTCAGAATTTTTAAATTCAACTCATAAAAGTGGTAAAATTATGTTTTAGGCCAATTTGTAAATTCTTTTAGAAGGTGGGTAAAAGATGATAAAATGTTTGATAAACATTTATATAACTAAACTTATTATAAAATGACTCCAATGAATTATGTTTAACATATATAGGTATTATGTATCTATTTTACCTAAAATAAATTAAAATAAAATAACTAACTATTTAAAAAAAGTCGGTTTTAAATAATAACAAAGTGTTTTTCACTATTCATCAAAAAATTGAAAGATTTCGGAAAAATACCAAATATTTACCCTAAGATAATTTTAATATTCCGAATTAAAAAATTAAGTCTATTTTAACAAATTCAAAACATAGATGTTTCATTTATTAATTAAAATTAAATCTCGTTGTCAAAACCAAAAAGCGGGTTTTTAAAAAGTATAAACTATCTAAAGATTGACATGTGTTTATGTCAAATTTAAATGTGAAATAACATATAATGACCTAAATTGTATCAAATGATAAAAATATAATCTAATTATACTTCCAAACCATTCAAATGAAAAATTTATCGCTATATATTATTTTGACTCAAAAACTTTTTCCCAATTAAAACATTGTATTTTTCGCTATTCATCAAAATATGAATGTTATCAGAAAAGTACCAAAAATTTATCCAAAATATATTTGTATGTACTGAGTCTAAATAAAAATTTAATTTCATTAAATTTAATATATAAAAGTGTCAAATATTGGTTTTTAAAAAGGGTTCTCTATTAAAAGGTAGTAAAATTTCATTTTTTGAAAAATAATTATTTTATCCGAAAAAATGAATTTGTTCTTATATTATGTCTAAGAAACACATAATATGTATGTTAAAATTATATAGAGTATATAAGATTTAAAATTCAGTTAATAATATTCATAACTGCTTTTTGAACGGTTAGTTTAGTAAGTTGTGGTGCGCAAGAACTCCGGGTTTCGTGTAGCAAAAGCTATTAATTACTTTAATGAGATAACATTCTATGAAATCGTGGGGAGTTACAATGATTCAATATAATTATATTTAATAATAATAATAAAAAAATATAAATATATAATTATTTATGATGGTACGATTGGTAAAGGCAACGTGGGTTGTCCCCACTTTCATGTGGAAAGCCATGCTCTACCCAACATCTCTCTATGACTCTTATCTGTCTACTATTATTACAAAGTTGTACCCCACTAGTGAAACTGAATGATACAAGAAAGTGAATGATGATAAATGATACCATAATATATTTTTTGGGTAAAAACCCAGGATATTATTGTTTATAACTATGAAAAATTATACAAAAAAGTAGCTAAATATTTATCAAATTTACAATAGGGTAATATATAAATATTGGATAAATGATAATAAATTACATGGAATATACATGGATCTTGTTGATAGTTATAAGTTTTACTAAGAACATTAAATATTATGTTTGAATCTATATAAAAAATCAATTTAATTTAATTTTAGAGAAATCAAAGGAAAATAAAATCATTATTGTGTTTAGTATATCAACACTTCAAAAAAAGTAATGATAAAATATTTAAAACTAATCACCATCATGGATTCCAACATACAACCAAAAAACTTAATAATTATCTAAAAAATAAATAATTTACATTTGAAAACAAAAATATGAATAGTTTTATAAATGGAATCTATAGAAAAACTGAAATTCATAATTATAGTACAAAAAATCACTATATTTATAATAATGAAATGTACAATGACCAAACCCCTAATTATTACCCCTTTAACCTTTTATTATATGCATAGGGTAAATGATAACGATTTACCTTTCAAACATCCTTTTTAAAAAAAATATGATTATTGAAACCCTAAAAACAATCACCCCTATCTATGAATCATCCCTATCTCTCTCTCTCACAACTAAAAATTCAGACTAAGAAAGAACCACTATTTCATGTTTTTATAAATTGTACATAGAGATAAAAATAGTACCTATTAATCTCATAAATGATCACATAATAAATATAATAAAAATTGACACTAATAATGCACACTAATAAATCAACTATAAATAAATACTGAGATTGAAATCATGATACATTTCACTACACCAAAAAAATAATAAATCACAGGAAAACAACAGTTTTATAAAAAATTCAGGAATATACAATATAAAATAAAAAAATTCTAGAATAAATATTAAATAAATAAAATTTAAAAGATATAACAACAAATAGATAATGTATGAAAGATACCATACCAAAACTAGTATTCTGTCATTCAGCTCTTTTAGAATTACTCAAAAAAAATTCAAGCATAAAGAATTGGGTAAATAAAGAATAAGTTCAGTAAAATAAAATAATTCTTCATAATAGAAAGAATCAACAAGACTCTTATGTCAGTTAGATGTGTTTTAACATCTTTCTTAGAACATATTTTCCTATAAGTGATCCAATGCTTGGTAGATTTTGATCCTTAGTATAAAGGTAAGATGAAATACCAAATCCTCTAGAATATTTACTTATGTAATGTGATGTATATTTTTTTCTATGAAGAGTGTATTATGGTACCAAAACATTTATAGTGTATGAGCAACCATATATAAATGTTAAATAAAGGAGAGCTCTGGGTATTCCAGTAATTCAAGCTAAGCCCATATTATTTTCTTAAAGCCAAGAACCCACCATAATTTTTTATTTTCTTCCATAAAAATGTGTGAATAGTTTTCCTATATCCACGGAATTAAAATTAAAGATAAAACATTTCATTGAAAATATGAAAAATAAATATGTAAATGAATGATAAGAAAAGAAAAAATGATAAAAAAAAATTAAAATTAAAAAGTTTTATGGAATGTTCATCCATTATGAAAATCATAAAAAAGAATCATATAAATAAAACACCTAAATTTTAAAACTAAACTGAAATTGAATAAAAATAAACGTAATATAGTGCAAAAAAGTATATGTTGTCATTATGTATTCAACAAAAAATATATATATAAGGATGAAAACATGTACATGGTCTAAGAATGCATATGTTTCCAACATATAGTAAAAAAAATGAATATATAACATTGGTATTTTCTTTATTTTTTTTAATCATTATCATTCTATATTAAATTTAATGAATAAAATTATCTCTATCAAATGAAGTTTGATCGATGCCATGTTTATAATGTGACTCATTCACCACAGTTGTAACTTTAGAAAAAACTGCACAAAATAATCCACATGAATTATCATATAATAAGTTTTAAATAATGGTGTATATAGGAAAACATAATCATCAATACTACCTAGTAAGGGACTAAAACAGTAAAATGTGAAAAATATTACACATTAAAATTATCCTGAGATTTTTCAGTATATGAATGTAATATTGTAAATATAGAATACATGGAATACAAATAAAATAGTATAATTTTACTATAGTTACCATAATTAATAATAAAAATATATAGACCAAAATTCTCAAAAAAAATACATATAACATTTACGGAAAAAATCACCCAATATGGTTGAAAATAAAGTAGCACAAGCCTTCATTTATAACTAATTGTATAATATGGAACATAAAATTTATCATATGTTTAGATCATGGAATAAAAATAAATTGATCTTGTTTTAGTACAGTTACAAATATTAATATTACCACCATGTAGGACCAAAAATCTCAATATATAACATTTCAAGGAAAATAAGATCACATAATACAGAAGTAAACAATATAACACAAACCTTCATGAATAAATTAATTTTATTTTTTTTATCAACTATGGAAAGGTGACTGTTCCTTGTATTTTTATTTCCTTCAAAAGGACATGTAAGATATTGAGTCATGTAATAATTTTGTATCATGGTGGAATTATGTATGAATATGATGGAATATAATTTCCACTAAAATTGATTATATAATCATATAAGTTGTATATTAAAATTTTATTGCATAATTAATTAACTATGGAAGACATTATCATTCTTTATTAACATAAGATCATAAAGGAATTATATTTCACTAAAATTTAAATTTAGTAAAGAAAATAATAATAAATATTTTGGAAAGATAAAACAAATATTATAGGAAAATATAATTAAAATATTGAATTTATAAAGTGTTGGTCGGAGTGGTTTACTCAAGAGGGGGGTGAATTGAGTACCAATTAAAAATTTCTGTATTTAAAACAGTGTCTTAAAGACCCCCAAATAAAATAATAAATTAAACTGTAGTGAATTTATATTAAAGTAGAGGTTCTGCCAGATTCTCAAGGGATTGATTAATTCCCAGTAAATCAACACAGGAGTGTGTGATTATCTTTTGAAACTAACTTACTAATCTACACTTAACATAAACACTTGCTAATTTAATTATCAAAGTGACTTTAAAAACAGTATTAGTTTTAAAGTGATTAGCAGCGGAATAAAACTTTGAAAGAGATGGCACAACAAATGTAACCAAGAGGTTCAGTCTCAAGCCGAGACTTAGTCCTCTCAAAAGTTTATATAAAAATGATCCACACCCTGGATCGGGGTTCAACAGTTTACAACTGTCCAGGTCACAAGACCTCTACCACTGTTCTTCGTGGGAAACAGTACAACAGCAACCAGCTTTCCAGGTCACACACGACCTCTACCATTGTTATTCGTGGGAAAGAAAGAATGAAAGAGTTTGGTAAGGATTTACGAATCCTTCAGTTTGAGTACAGGAGACAATGTATGTGTTAGATACAGCAGATAACACACACTGCTCGAAATGAATGATAATAAATCACAGAACAAGAGATGTAGAGTTTAGAGATGGTTCTGGTGATTTCAGTGTAGCTCTGGACTCCTTTGGATTCGATCAGAAGTGAGTCTGAGTCCTCTTCTCGTTTCTGTTTGAGAAACAGAGTGTCGTATGCTCCAGGTTCGCAGGTAGTGAGATGTAGTCGATGAAGCTCTTCGATATTCTTTTGTATGCACTGAACACTTCTCGAGTATGCTTGAATGTCTATGAGCTTCTCTGTGTTCTTGATGGAACTGGTTTTTCTCTTGATTCTTCTTGTTCTTATGTTTCTGGTATCTTTTGTCCACACCACACGCTTCTCTAGTTCACTTCGGTTTTGGGCAGCGTAGTCTTCTCGTATTTATCTCCCAACAGGGGACAGAAAAGATTTCTTTTCAGTAGGTACGAGGTACGGGTTCCTGACATCCGACAACCTTTATCAGATATTTGACAAATCATTAAAATGTATGATATGACCGTTAGATAGATTAAATATAGGAAATAAAGAAATTCAAACAGTGAGTCGAGTGATCGGTAGGTAATCAGCATCGGTAGCTTGGACATCGGTAGCTTGAACATCGGTAGCTTGAACATCGGTAGCTTGAACATCGGTAGCTTGAACATCAATAGCTTGAACATCGGTAGCTCAATGTCATTAGTTTCTTTGACTCTATCGGTGGCTCTATGTGTCGGTTGGTACATGCTTGTATCGGTGACATTGTTTATCGGTAGCTCCATGCGTCGGTAGCTTCATGCATCGGTAGCTCCATGCATGTATCGGTAGCTGTGAGTCTGTCAGTAGCTTCGTCCATCGGTGACTCTTATTCCATCGGTAGCTATTTATACTTACACCGGTAGCTCTATATTTGTATCGGTAGCTGTATTTATAAGCACATCGGTAGCTCTGTGTTAAGTATATCGGTAGCTGTCTGTGTTAAGTCTATCGGTAGCTGTCTGTCGGTAGACTAAGTCTATCGGTAGACTGGTTACCGGTAGCTCTTTATCAGTAGCTATAGGCAGATTACTTATCTGTTTTATGCAGAACACATCCGATTGTGTTAGAATCAATTTATAACTTGTATGAACATGGATAAATGAGGATTAACATATTCCAAAGACTATTTAAAAAATTATTATTGGTTTGATCACATATTTGAAAGAATTAAAGTATAGATCAATGATACTTAAAAATATCATAGAGAATGAAAACATAATTGGGATTTTCAACACATATGAATACATGATTGAGATTATCAAAACAGGTGAGGTCAACAATCTCCCCCTTTTTGATAATCACAATTTATGATATGGGCATTTAACATAGTGAATATATAATAGTAAAGAGTATAATATTGAATTCAATTTTCTCATTGAAAACAGCATCATAGATAATAGAAACAGTATGATATAGACATAAGTTATCAGAGGTAACAATCATAAGGTACTAAATAGAATTGAAAATATTTCTCATTCTCTCATTTTGTTCTCCTCCTTATTATTCTCCTCCTTATTATTCTTATTGTTCTCCCCCTTTGTGATAATCAAAAAGTGGGAAAGCATATATAGGAGACAAATAAAACATGAGAAGTAAAAAGAGTTACTCTGTATTAGATCAGTCAGAAAGTACAAAAAAAAAACAGAATACAAAGGAATTCCTATCAAAAATCCTGGCCACTGGATCAATCCACATCTTCCACGTGAGATTTTCCTTTGGGATTAGAAGAAGGCTCGGGTGGTGAGGAGTCAGGTGAAGGTTTGGGAAGGCCAGAAAAGATCAAAGGAGGCTGAGCCACTGACACAGAGTCAGGCCTGTAGGTTGAAGATTTTTGGGTGATCATTGGTGTGAGGCTTCGAATAGCTTGAGCAGGAGTCAGCTGGACTGTGGAAGCAGCTGAGGCAGAAGCAGGCAAAGCAGGAGGTATGATGACTGGTCTGGCATCAACATGCAAGAAGGGCAGCAGCAGATTTCTAAAGTCCATAATAATTCCTCCTCCTCTTTCCATAGCAGAGATGAAATCATCTTTGTTCTCCATGAATTTCTCTAAGGCAAGAGTCAATTCTCTTAGCTTGCTCACTTGTTCTCTAAAAGCTTGAGTGACTGGAGGGAGCTTCATGTGTTCCAACATTAGCTTGAAGTGGTGTTCGAGTTGATGCTTGGTGAAAATTTTGGTGAAGTAGTGGTCCACTTTGCTCTTTATGGCTTCCTGAGAGGCAGAGGCTTCTCTCATATAATCTTGAACAATCTTCATTATTTCTCTAGCAGAATCTCTTGTAGAAAGCACTACTCGGCTCAATTCTGATGAGTCCACAGAGCCACTGGTTGAAATAGAACCAATCTCCTCCTTCAACATTGCTCGAACTTGATTCAGGTCAACTGATAGTTTGGATGTGAGAGGGCCAAGAGAGAAGGAAATAGTTTCTTTGAAAATCTTAGACAAACCACTGATTAGGCTTTGAACTTGAGAGTCTTGTAATTGAACATGATCCTTTACTGAGGTTTTGAAACATTCAAACACTGAGACAAACTGGCTTACTACACTCTTCACATAAGCTAGGTCCTTGTCAGCTTGAGACTTGGAGCTCATATAAGAATCCAAAGCAACAACTGATGTCTTGAGAGCTTCAAGATCAGCTTCGATTCTTGAAGACTGAGTCTGGCACTCTTTCACTTCTTCCATAAGCTCAGACATAAAAGAAGATAAATTACAAGCCAGAGATAGCTCGAATGATCTCTCTAACATTTTCATTTCTTCATAAAAGCTTTGCTTCATCTCAGCAACTGAGGCAATGAATGATTCTTTCAGCTCATTCTTCATGGATTCAAGATCAGATTTAGAGACAAAATCATTAGGGACAACTGCATCAGATCCCCCTGCTGAGGCCAAACTAACTACAAAATCAGTCATTATTGAATTAATTGAGGAAGCAAGAGAGGTTTCCATTAACTTCACTTCTTCAACAAAACTGGTTTTGAGGTCCTCTTTCAGCTTATTCAAATCATGAAATCTGACCACATCATCTGGCAACAACTCAGAGGAAAGATCATAATTGGTCTTCGGTCTATTCATAGACACCTCATTGTCAGAATCCAGATAATCCAATCCACAGACTATAAACCTTGGGTCTTCTACCCAGTCTCCAAGCTCAACAGCTACTGTAACATTTCCAAGAACAGATTGATGCTCCCCCTCAATGGGTGCATTTTCATGTATCACAACAGCATTCAGTGCTGGATTCTCTTCATCAGAATCTTCCACAACAACTTCCATCTCAGCAGCAGTAAGGAGGTTTTCTGAAACAGGTACAGCTTCTTCTGTATCTTTTTCTATTTCAGCAGCAGGCATAGATGAGTTTCCAATCAAAGGGCTCATACTTAACCTACCAGAAGCAGGCGATTCAGATACATTCTCCTTTTCCTCTTCTTCTTGGTGAGGTACAGACTGGTCTTCCTCATAAGTAGACACAATTTCCTCTACCTTTCATTTCCTAGAATAAACCAATTCTGCAACAGGACTTGGGGGCAAGTCTGGATCTCCTCCAACATCCATAGGAGTTTCTTCTTCTTCTTCTTCTATTTCATCACTATAAACAAGTTCCTCTTCATCAGGTCTCAGACTCGGATCTCTCTCATCCTTTGGTCTTGAGGGATGATCCACAAGATTAAACCTATCATATATCTTTTGATCATCACTGACCCATTCTCCTTTCCATGGGTTACAGTTAATTTTCATGTACTTACAAACAGTCGAGGTGATGCAAAAATTGTTCTTGACTACAACTGTCTCATCCTGAGACTCAGCTATTCCCTTCACTTTTATCATCACTGAAATCAGCTTGGCAAAGAACAAAGCATTAGTCTTTGACTTTGGTCTAATCATGTCTTCCATTTGAAGCATTAACAATCTGCATATATTGATTTCTACACCATGTCTTAGCAAATGAAGAAGATAGATATCTTGATATCTCAGATTTGCAAAATCTCCTCGCCTCGGTATCAACACATGCTGAACAAACTTGAAAAGCAGTCGATTCTCTCCATCCATTTCAGCAGCAACCACTTGCCTTTGATTCCCATTACCAGTCAGTTCTTTTAAGGCGGTTTCATAATCAAAGATGTCACTGCTAGGTGGAATTGCTCTTGATACATACCCAGAGACACCTTCATGTGGTACTTTCAGACTCTCATCCCACTCTACTGAAGAAAAAGACATCTCTTTTCCATTTACAAAAGAGCTTACCCGATTCTCATTTTCAGATTTCTCGAAGGTTACAAACTCGTAGAACTGTTTTACCAACTTCGAGTAGTATGGGCCATTGTTATTCGAGAAACAATCCACCCATTTCTGGTCCTCCAGAATCTCGAGTACTAACGATTTGCTAGGCAGTAGCCATTCCACGCACAGTTCCTTCTCGATTACTATGTCTCTATTCTGCAAGTGAGGATTCACTGGTCGCCTTCCTGATCTAGTTCTGACTTCACTAACACTAGCTTTATGCTGTGTCTTCTGCTTCTTAGTGTTTGGTTCTACTCTTTCATCTCTGACGATAGGAAGCTTAGTTTTTTCCATTGCGGGTTTAGGGTTCTTGTCCGATTTGGGAGCTAAGGTTCGAAGGTGAGAGATTTTGAGCTCGGTGAGGTAAGAAGTGGCTTAGACTTAGTTTTATCATTTAGGAATTCCAAATAAATGACTAAAATAGAGTAATAAAATAAAACGATTCGTATTCTTGGCGGCAGACAGAAGTTTTAAAACTTTGCATTGGTGTGAGTTAATCATCGGTGAGAAAAACAAATCGGTGAGAGTTGTACGTCGGTGAGAATTTTCACGTCGGTGAGAATTTCCACATCGGTGAGAATTTTCACATCGGTGAGAATTTTCACATCGGTGAGAATTTCTACATCAGTGAGAATTTTCACATCGGTGAGAATTTCTACATCAGTGAGAATTTTCACATCGGTGAGAATTTCTACATCAGTGAGAATTTTCACACCGGTTGTGATTAAACATTCCCAATTCGTGTCTTATGTAACTTAGCCTATCCGAACTTAAAGGTTTAGTGAAAATATCAGCCAATTGATGTTCAATGCCAATAAATTCAAGAGAAATATCACATTTTTGATAGTGATCTCTTAGAAAATGGTGTCTTACATATATGTGTTTGGTTCTAGAGTGAGATACAGGATTCTTAGAGATGTTTATTGCACTGGTGTTATCACAGTTGATTGAAACATGTTTAACAACATACCCATAGTCCAAAAGAGTGTGTTTCATCCACAGAATTTGTGCACAGCAACTACCAGCAGCTATATATTCTGCTTCGGCAGTAGATAATGCAACTGAGTTCTGTTTCTTACTACACCAAGAAACTAAGGATTTTCCAAGCAAATGACATGTTCCTGATGTGCTTTTTCTATCTAACTTACAACCAGCAAAGTCAGCATCTGAATAACTCATTAAATCAAAGGATTGTCCTTTTGGGTAAAACAAACCTAAGTTAACCGTGTGTTTGAGATATTTAAAAATTCTTTTAACAGCAAGCAAATGAGATTCTTTTGGATTAACTTGAAATCTAGCACACATACACACACTAAACATAATATCAGGTCGACTAGCAGTAAGATAAAGTAAACTACCAATCATACCTCTGTAATTGTTTTGATCAACTAGCTTCCCGGTTTCATCTGCATCCAATTTACAGGTAGTACTCATAGGAGTTTCACTTTCCTTGATACTATCCAGACCAAAACGTTTTAAAAGATCCTCCGTATATTTACTTTGATTCAAAATAATACCATTTTCATTTTGAAATACTTGAAATCCAAGAAAGTACTTAAGCTCTCCCATTAAGCTCATTTCAAATTCATTTTGCATACTTTTTGAAAAATCAGTACATAAAGAGTGTTTAGAAGATCCAAAAATAATATCATCAACATATATTTGTACAACTAAAACATCTTTAGAAATTCTTTTAATGAAAAGAGTTGGATCAGCAATCCCTTTAGTAAAACCTTTTGAAATAAAGAAATTGCTAAGTCTATCATACCAAGCTCTTGGAGCTTGTTTCAAACCATACAAAGCTTTAGAAAGTTTAAAAACTTGATTTGGAAAATGGGGGTTAGTAAATCCAGGTGGTTGTTCTACAAAAACATCTTCAATTATAAAACCATTTAGAAAAGCACTTTTGACATCCATTTGATATAACTTGAAATCCAGATGTGCAACATATGCAAGTAAGATTCTAATGGCTTCTAGTCTAGCTACAGGTGCAAAAGTTTCCTTATACTCTATGCCTTCTTCTTGACTATATCCTTGTGCAACTAATCTAGCTTTGTTTCTAACTATATTTCCAGATTCATCTACTTTATTTCTAAAAACCCATTTTGTGCCTATTGTCAAAGTGTCCTTAGGTCTGTCAACTAATTCCCAGACTTTGTTTCTTTCAAACTGATTTAATTCTTCCTGCATAGCTATTACCCAGAATTCATCATTGATAGCATCATTGATATTTTTGGGTTCTAGCTGTGAAAGAAAGGCTTGATGTTCAACCTGGTTTCTTAGAGAAGCTCTAGTTTGTGTTCCTCTATCAAGATTACCAACAACAGCTTCTAAAGGATGATTCTTTAGAATCCTCGTTGATCTGGTAAAGATTGGACTAGAAATTTCAGGTTCATCTATAGGTTCGGGTTCAACAGAAGCAGATTCTGGAGAAAGTCCAGAACTGGATGCTTTTATAACAGGTTCTTTAGATTTATCATTAAGGTCCAGAATAGACAAATCTTCTTCAAGATTCTCAAGAGAGGTTTTAGGCTCATGTGGATCAGTTTCATCAAACTTGATGTGAACATATTCTTCCACACATTTGGTTTTCTTATTGAATACTCTATAGGCTTTACTTGAAATAGAGTAACCCAGAAAAATTCCTTCATCACTTTTGGAAGCAAACTTATCCAGATTATCTTTAGTATTCAGAATAAATACTTTGCAACCAAAAAAATTAATGTAATTAACCTTAGGCTTTCTATTGTTCCACAATTCATAAGGGGTTTTCTTAAGAACAGGTCTAATTAAGACTCTATTAATGACATAACAAGCTGTATTAATAGCTTCAGCCCAAAAATAAATAGGCAGGTCATATTCATTGAGCATGGTTCTAGCAATTTCTTGAAGGGTTCGGTTTCTTCTTTCTACTACACCATTCTGTTGGGGTGTTCTAGGGGCAGAAAAGTTATGAGTATAGCCATTGTGTGAGCAATAAGATTCAAAATCTTGATTTTCAAACTCACGACCATGATCACTTCTCAGGGTATTAATCTTAAGTCCACTAAGGTTCTCTACAGACATGGAATATTTAACAAAAGAAGAACAAGCTTCACTTTTGTGAGCTAGAAAATATACCCAAGTATATCGAGAAAAATCATCTACAAGAACATAGACATAGTGCTTCCCATTTAAACTAGAAACTCTTGATGGTCCAAACAAGTCCATGTGAACCAATTCAAGTGGTTGAGAAGTCAAAACTTCTTTCTTTGATTTAAAAGAAACTTTGTGTTGTTTTCCCTTTTGACAGGGGTTACACACTTTATCATTTGGGAATTCAAGTTTGGGTAAGTCTCTAACTAAGTTCTTCCTAGAGAGTTTTCTAAGTGAGTGAATGTTGCAATGTCCCAATCTTCTGTGCCATAGCCAAGATTCTTTATGAAAAGCATTCAAACAAGTAATATTCTGCTTAGCTAAAGAATTCAGATTAACAGCATAAACATTCTCATTTCTTAAGGCAGAAAATACCAAAACATTCTTAGAATTAAAAACTTTGCAAGAATCATTTTCAAATTTAACATGAAAACCATCATCACATAACTGAGAATTACTTAATAGATTGTATTTAAGGCCATCAACAAATAAAACTTTAGAGATCAAAATTGAATCAGTGTTACCAATCTGGCCTAGGCCGATGATGTTTCCTTTAGAATTATCACCAAAGGTGACAAAGCCTCCATAAACTTTTATTAAACTCTTGAAACAAGAGAAGTCTCCTGACATCTGTCTTGAACATCCACTGTCCAAATACCAGGTCTCTTTACAGGAGCTCTTGAAGCAAGTTCCCTACAAAACAGATTTAGATGGGAGATGATTTTGGTACCCAGATTTTCTTGGGTCCAGATAGGTTAGCCAATAACACTTTAGGTACCCATATTTGTCTAATGGGTCTCATATAATTTGTAGAATTGACATGCTTTGAAAGATAAACTTTATTAGATCCATAGCTATGTATATAACTGGTTGAAGCATATGAAGTTCCATAATTACCTTCATTCTGTCCAGATTTAGGAATGAATCTAGTTTTGGCAATTTTCCTTTGTCCAGGTTGGTATCCTATACCAGTAGTATATTTAGGTGCTATTTTCTTTCCTAGCATCTGTGTTAGTGTATTTTTGCCATTGGTGAACTTCTCTAAGTCTTTCTTGAGTTGCTCATTAGATAGTTTCAGTTCAGTGTTTTCTTTTAACAGTTGAGCATTTTTCTCTTTTTCAATAGTGAGTTCGGTTTTAACTGTAGTGGTGAGAGCATGCTGTTTCTTTAATGACTTGTATTTATCCTTAAGTTCATTACATGTCTCTTCCAGCATATCACAGTACTCAAACAATTCATTTTTAGACATTGTTCCAGACTCAGAATCAGATTCTACATTATCTCCAGAGTAATAATAATAATTTAAAGCAGGAGTTTCAGCAGTTACCTGAGAAGTGTTTGTCATAAAACACATGTTGGCTCGATTCCTTTCAGAGTCTGAAGATTCAGCTTCACTTGTGCTGTCTTCTGAAGCACTCCAAGTAGCCTTCACGGCTTTCTTAAACTTATTGTCCTTATATTCATATTTCTTTTTATACTTTAGCTTTGGACAGTCGGCTTTAATGTGTCCTTTTCTCTTGCACTCATAGCAGACAACATCATCTGATTTGTCATTCTTCTTCCAATCCTTTTTCCATTTACCTTGGTGATCATACTTACCCTTATAATTTGTTTTTCTGAAGAACTTCTTTTTCCTATAAAATTTCTTAAATCTTCTAGCAATGTGAGCCATCTCAGCATCACTGTCAGAATCACTTTCACTGTCTTCACAGCTTGAACTTTCAACTAAAACTTGAAGCTTTTCTTTGTCCTTATTCTTTGAAGTTGAGGATTTGAAAGCGACAGACTTTCTTGAAGGTTTATTTTCTTCCTCTTTGTTCACTTTAAGCTCTTCTTCATACATCATCAGCTTGGCAATTAGTTCCTTGACAGGTAGAGCAGCAATGTCACATGATTCTCTGATTGAGACAGATGTGCCTCTCCATCTATCAGGTAGACATCTCAAAATTCTCATAATTTGTTCCTTCGATGAGACATCCTTTCCCAGCGAGATCATTGTATTGACAATTTCATTGAACCTGAGATACATGTCAGAAATGGGTTCATCAGGCTTCATTTTAAAATTATCATACTTGATAGTATAAGTGTTCAATCTCATTTCTTTAACATTCGTTGTTCCTTCATGAGAAACAGCTAAGGTATCCCAAATTTCATATGCAGTTTTACATGCAGAAATTATATTAAACTCTTCATCTCCTGGATCACAGTACAAGGCATTCATAGCTTTATAATTGTTATTGTAAGCAGTCTTTGTAGGTTCATCCCATGTAGATCTAGCAGTAGTGGGAATTTTGTATTCTGATTCAATAGCAGTCCAAATATCAAAACCTATGCTTTCTAGATGAATTTTCATTTTCAGTTTCCACTGAGCATAATTGGTTCCATTGAAGAAAGGTGGCCGATTAGTAGCAGCACCCTCAAGTCTATTGTCCATGATGAGAAAATTTTAAAGAGATAAAAATTTAGATATAACAGAAATTTTAAGAACTTTAAAATACAACTAAAATCACAGTTCAAAAGCAGAGTACTTTTAGAAAGTATTTTCAATCCTCTGATACCAAGTGTTGGTCGGAGTGGTTTACTCAAGAGGGGGGTGAATTGAGTACCAATTAAAAATTTCTGTATTTAAAACAGTGTCTTAAAGACCCCCAAATAAAATAATAAATTAAACTGTAGTGAATTTATATTAAAGTAGAGGTTCTTCCAGATTCTCAAGGGATTGATTAATTCACAGTTAATCAACACAGGAGTGTGTGATTATCTTTTGAAACTAACTTACTAATCTACACTTAACATAAACACTTGCTAATTTAATTATCAAAGTGACTTTAAAAACAGTATTAGTTTTAAAGTGATTAGCAGCGGAATAAAACTTTGAAAGAGATGGCACAACAAATGTAACCAAGTGGTTCAGTCTCAAGCCGAGACTTAGTCCTCTCAAAAGTTTATATAAAAATGATCCACACCCTGGATCGGGGTTCAACAGTTTACAACTGTCTAGGTCACAAGACCTCTACCACTGTTCTTCGTGGGAAACAGTACAACAGCAACCAGCTGTCCAGGTCACACACGACCTCTACCACTGTAATTCCTGGGAAAGAAAGAATGAAAGAGTTTGGTAAGGATTTACGAATCCTTCAGTTTGAGTCCATGAGACAGTGTATGTGTTAGATACAGCAGATAACACACACTGCTCGAAATGAATGATAATAAATCACAGAACAAGAGATGTAGAGTTTAGAGATGGTTCTGGTGATTTCAGTGTAGCTCTGGACTCCTTTGGATTCGATCAGAAGTGAGTCTGAGTCCTCTTCTCGTTTCTGTTTGAGAAACAGAGTGTCGTATGCTCCAGGTTCACAGGTAGTGAGATGTAGTCGATGAAGCTCATCGATATTCTTTTGTATGCACTGAACACTTCTCGAGTATGCTTGATTGTCTATGAGCTTCTCTGTGTTCTTGATGGAACTGGTTTTTCTCTTGATTCTTCTTGTTCTTATGTTTCTGGTATCTTTTGTCCACACCACATGCTTCTCTAGTTCACTTCTGTTTTGGGCAGCGTAGTCTTCTCGTATTTATCTCCCAACAGGGGATAGAAAAGATTTCTTTTCAGCAGGTACGAGGTACGGGTTCCTGAAATCCGACAAACTTTATCAGATATTTGACAAATCATTAAAATGTATGATATTACCGTTAGATAGATTAAATATAGGAAATAAAGAAATTCAAACAGTGAGTCGAGTGATCGGTAGGTAATCAGCATCGGTAGCTTGGACATCGGTAGCTTGAACATCGGTAGCTTGAACATCGGTAGCTTGAACATCGGTAGCTTGAACATCAGTAGCTTGAACATCGGTAGCTCAATGTCATTAGTTGCTTTGACTCTATCGGTGGCTCTATGCGTCGGTTGGTACATGCTTGTATCGGTGACTTTGTTTATCAGTAGCTCCATGCGTCGGTAGCTTCATGCATCGGTAGCTCCATGCATGTATCGGTAGCTATGAGTCTGTCAGTAGCTTCGTCCATCGGTGACTCTTATTCCATCGGTAGCTATTTATACTTACACCGGTAGCTCTATATTTGTATCGGTAGCTGTATTTATAAGCACATCGGTAGCTCTGTGTTAAGTATATCGGTAGCTGTCGGTGTTAAGTCTATCGGTAGCTGTCTGTCGGTAGACTAAGTCTATCGGTAGACTGGTTACCGGTAGCTCTTTATCAGTAGCTATAGGCAGATTACTTATCTGTTTTATGCAGAACACATCCGATTGTGTTAGAATCAATTTATAAATTGTATGAACATGGATAAATGAGGATTAACATATTCCAAAGACTATTTAAAAAATTATTATTGGTTTGATCACATATTTGAAAGAATTAAAGTATAGATCAATGATACTTAAAAATATCATAGAGAATGAAAACATAATTGGAATTTTCAACACATATGAATACATGATTGAGATTATAAAAACAGGTGAGGTCAACATAAAGATAACAACATTACATATTAAATGAAAATGGATGACTAAAATTCCTTCAGTGGGAATTACATCAATAAAAAAATATAATTTTAAATGAATAAAACTTTTTAGATGTTTTTTATAGGATTTATGAAAATTAAAAATGTTTTATGGAGAAAAAAAGGTACTTGAAGCTTTTTAATCTAGTATTAGGTGGTTCCACTATGAAAAAAATGATTCCTTCAAAGTCGAAATCATGCTTGAAAATCCATTATGTAAGTGTAGTTTATGAAATTTAAAAAAGGTGAAAATGAATTATAAAATACTTAAATATGCGAATACATAGTTCTTGAGTTTGGAGAATTAATTGGACCAATAATATCCAGTGAATCAAAATAATTAACACATATATGTAAAAAATTAAGAAAATAAAATATTAGTAATGCATGCAATAAGACTGATTAAAATCGAAATGTAATATAGATCATTAAATTTATAAAAAATATAATATTTATTTTATTTTAGGTTATTTATACATATTTTAGGAGGATAAAAAAACATAATAAAAAATCAAAAATTTATATTCATATATTTTATAATTCTAAAATCAAATTAGAGAATTTCTTATACATTTATATCAAATAAATAATATTTTTTTTAGAAAATAAACATTCATATATAATAGAATCATAATGTAGAGATATGGGACATGGATAGTGTAAAGATTCCATGATAGGGTGAAACATTTTGAAAATAGATGATAAAGCCAAGAAATGTTATAATCTAGAGAGATGTTTAATGATAACTTGATCATTAAGAGTAAACAGTACACAATTTTCCTCAATGTTTTTTTATAAATTTTAGAAAAGATACATAGTGGGATAGATATAGAAAATTTTCAAAAGTACTTATTAAGGTTTATTTGTGTGTACAATTAACTTATGTTTTATATATCTACTATAGATAATAAAATTGAGTTATCCAATAACATAGGAAAACACATTGGAATTAGACTGTTATATTTTATATAAATTATCATCTCTTGAATTAGATTATTGTGAAATTTTTTATATGGGAATCTTGAATTGAACGTTAAAAATAAATTTTAAAATGGTTGATTTTTCAAATAAATTTAATCCAATATATGATGATATTAAATAATTTTTATTAAATAATGTTCATGGTGATATTGATGGATGGAAATATAATCCTTCATAGATTTTAAATAACATAGTGATACTTTTTCACACTAAATTTAATAGTAGTGGGAATTTATAATAAGTTACTTCCAAAAATATATATTTTCAGAATCAGTTTAGGTGGATGTATGACAGTCTTTGATTGAAAAATTGGTATGTAATGGGTGAAAGGCTTTAGATTAATAAGAAATTTTAACGGAGAGCAATACATGACAGTTGATCCAAGTGGATTTTAATAAAAATATTTATTCCAATTATAAAGGATACTTATACTATTCAAGTGATCACATAGGTAATAAATCATATATAATTATTAATGTTGTTCATTTTATAAGACCCAAATGTTAAAATTTAAGGATACATGAGTCAATATCAAGGTTACCTTTAATTATTCCTAAAAAAATAGACGTATATTTAAGGGGATATAATCTAATAAAAATGTGTAGTTTTTATTATTGTAGGGAACATTTACTATTGTAATGAATGACAACTTGAAGGATTTTTATAAGAGAAGGACTATACACAAGATGAATCAAGCACTATGGAAACTGAGAAAGTATCATCAATACAATCAAAGGGGGCCTCATCATTTAAAGATCATATTGAACTATAACCCGAGTTAGTTGAGTATTATAAAATTGATAGGTATATATAGTTCAATTTCATCACTATAATTTGAATAGGTTTCATCTGTGAATATTTTCTGATATAAAATTTGATGGAATTCTAAATACAAGAAAAACAAGAGATACTTTTCATCTAATATATGCATACCAAAATACGGTAACTATAACTATAACCACATATACTATGTATGGTGTTCTAATTGTGGTATGAAAATTTTCATACAATATTTTTATAACAGAATGATATAGAATATGAACTAAATAGTTTGTGAATTAATTTCATCACTACAGTCCAAAGGTTCCTCATCATTATAGGTTGATTATAAACCATAATCCAAAGGGGTTTTTATTAATGAAGGATTATCTATATTATAAACTTCCCATGTATTATGATGAATTTTATCCACTATAATTTAATAGTATTTCATCACTAATGGTTGATGCTATAGATTTTGTTTTCCCATAAAAAATACTTGGTTGGAATAAGACACATTTAATGTGATGAATCTGTGTCTAAACAGTGTAGTCACTAATTCAATAAAAAATATTAGGGATGGGTAATTTTTTGACGATGGTATATGATAAATTCGAGTAATATTTCTTCCATTTATGAAGATATTAATGAATATTATAAATATTATGTAGAAGAAAAAAAATATTGTGTAAATACTAATGGGAAAAAGGTCCACAATGATATATAGTTTCATAGAATTGAAAATGTTAATCATAAAATTTATCTTATCTTATGAGTAAATGTTAATATATTCTTGAAAATGTAAAATAAAGGTGTATATTATGAATTAACAAAATTTAATTTACCAAGAAGATACCTTGCTGAAAGTTAGCAAGTTTTTAATAATGATTAAACAATGATTAATAGTTACGATAGATAAATAATTCTATTCCCTTAATTTATCGAACATAATATAAAAAACATGGTTTACATGTTAAAAATAAATTAATATAAAAAGTATCATAGGTTTTAGGTGTTCCCATGATGATGGTTGGATTGTTATTTCATCATAGTTTCTAGGAGAACCTAAAAGAAATAAAAATATTAAATTCAAATAATTAACATCTGCATACATTTCAAAACCATTTTTATATAATTTAATACATAAATCTAGGTTGAGCACTCTATGAAACACCTAATGAATCTTCTCAATATAATATAAATGATTTCAATTTTTTTTATTAAAATAAAAAAATAAATAAAATTATTTAGAAGGGAAACGATAAAACAAACCTTGTATTATTATAGTTAATAATGGAAAGTGTTGGGAATTTTTCCAATCCATCACTTGTTGAGGATATTGTCTTCATTTAAGAAGAGTGTGGTTTCTCGGTATTTTAATGTGAAGACTGTGACATAATATATACACTTTTCATTTAATATAATAGAATTAAATTAATTAAGGAAATAATATATATATTTATAGTATATCATGAAATGTATTTGATAAATATATATAATGATTATATTTATTTTGAAATATTTTAAATTGTATTTGTAATCTCACTTCCTTAGAAGTGGGTCAGTAGGTTATATCCATGTATTAAATAATTGTATTTATAGTATGAAAAGGGGTACAACACAATCATGGTATTCAAAAACTTTAACAAAAAATATAATCATTAAAATTAAATCAATATAAGTAATTTAAAATATATATAAATAAAAAACATCTTAGAAGTATCAAAATGATTCAGTGATATCAGGAAATTAGAAAATGGAATAGACCTATAAATAGAATATAATTATTTTCAAAAAATATTGGAAAAAATGGAATTGGGCTTAAACTTTTATTATAGGTGAAGAAAATGTAATAAAAGATGAAAAATTTATCCAGGGATGAAGGTGGAACCGCTTGTAGTATTATAAGGAGTAAAATGGAATATAGAAAGATAATGAAATGATGGAATAAATATTATATAAATAATATTTAATTGATAAAATTTAGTTTTATTTATATATATTTTAGAGGATTATATTTTATATAATTGAATAAAGTGGGATTTTTTTAAATTCCTATCTAAACAGGTATTAACATGAACTAATTCAAATATTATAGAAATTATAATTGTATTTTAATAACATTATTTACAAAATTAATCATATATATTGTTCATCTAATAAACTCCATATAGTTTATTCAAAAATTGTATGCATTTAGTTTATTTAATAAATTGAATATTAAATTAACTATGTCTATTTTTTTAAATAGTGGATTTGGATATAGTGAAATAATTTGTTAGAGGTGTATGCAGAATCCATAAAATGTTGTGAATACTAATTGAGAAAAATATGTTGTATATAAATTTCATGAACTACATACAACATATATTATGTAGAACAAAAATTTTATTACTTTAAACTATAATGACATTAAAATGATTTCACAATTTTATTACTATATTTATTGGATTTAAAGTAAATGGATAAAAATAAAATGACAAAATTAGTTTTTTTAATCTGTGTTTGAAGAACTGATATAATTGTAATGCAAGTTTACAGTATGTGACTTGCTTCCACAAATATTTATTCACCATTTTTTTATGACACAAAAAATATGATTGTATAGAATTGTACCTAATTTCAAAAACATGACCAACTAGAAACTAAATTTAATTTGGAATAATGAAATGGTGAATCCATAGAAGGTACTATATAAATAATTTTTTCAAAACTATTAGGAAACAATATCACCAATAATTTGTGATTAAATTTAAATTCTGATATTCATAGAAGGTTATAAAATTATAACATACCAAAACATAGAACAACTCAGAGAGACATTGAGCCAAAAAAAAAAATTCACATTCTCCCTAATAGCTTGTAAACCAATAGTGTCATTAGTGAAAACAACCTGAAGCTTTTTTATAGTCTTTCACTTTTTTTACACAAATATTGGTGATCTTTTTCACAGATCTATGCATATCTAATTTTTTAAAATGAAAAAGTCTTTTATTCAAGGAACATTTGTCCTTGTTTTAATGAAAAAAATTAAGGTATGAAAATTTAATAATAGATGAATATATTTCTAAAAATATTTTAAAATGTATTCAAAGAGATTAATTTCAAAAATGATCTATTTTAATTTCACACAGAAAGGATAAATTTTTATAAATTTCATACAAAATAAATCAGCAATAATACAAGTAATGATTTTTTTTTCTATTTAGGGATTATGGACATCAAGAAATCAATGTAAAATAAAAAATTCAAACTTTTCATGATGAGAAACAATCATTATTGTGAGTATTTTGAGGTATTTTTCGAATCAGATTTTCAACCAATAATGGAAAATGTGACACCTAAATTACTTATTGGAGTCAAAAATCAAGAGAGACTATCTGTCGAGGCAATGGGAGAAAAACCAAGAAAGTGATTAGAAATTTGGATGAAGTGAATGTAGAGATAAAAACTAGGATATAAAAATCATGGTGGATGGGGATAGATTAGTGTTCAGAGGGAGGTGATAGAGGAGAGAAGATGAGGTGATGAAAATTGCAATGAGGAGTTGTAGGTTAGGAGGAAGATATGAGAAGGCATAATCGATGGGGATTAGAAATTGAGGAGGATAGGGAGAAGGTGGGGGATGTAGAGGTAGAGGTGGGGATAGTAAGGTGGTGTTGGGGATGTCAAGATAAGTCATAGATGTGATAATAATAAATTATAGGTAGAATTAGTGGTGATGGAGGGAAGAAACTGAAAATGGAGTTGTCTGGCTGTTGAGGACATGATACTTTGGTGGATAATCCTATGGTGGATACACATGTCTGGAAGGAATGTATTTTAGTATATATATATAATAGATTATTCAAATAATAAATACATATATGTACAAATTATAGATGGGGAGTAAAGGCTCCAGACTCCCATAGTTCACGCAATCACCTAGTACCATACACTCATGTTTATCACACATTAATATAAATTTATCTTACCTTATTTGATTTATGTTATTATATTTTATTTTCTATTCAATTCCCAAATTTTGTGTTACACGTTCATACATTGAATCCCTCCTATATAGGATGCGTTGTACGTCTTCCTGATTAGAACCCCTCTTGGTCACACAATGCTAACCTCATACCATTGTTGTATCGACCAATGTTGACTACAACCCCATATTGCAGACTTCCATGTCATTATTCCTCCACCACAGTGAGACCTAGGGTGTATTTTTACTCTTCCCACCCGCACACATCACCCAAATTCCATCTCTAAGGCTGGTATATAACCCTAAGAGAAATAAGGAATAGTCTATACACTTATCCACCCATCACCACTACCACATATAACATTGTTAGGGATAATCAACCCTATTATAATATTTGACCTTCTTTAATTGGTCATGGATTCACCAATGATGAATGTAAAAAGAAGGGTTTACTATAATAAATCACACAATATTCAATGAAAAAAAAGTACTAATAAAGGGAAACGTTTATTAGCACTAGCTAAAAGTTCTAATAAAGGTGTCTTTATATCAATGTTTTTCATTGTGGTGATAAAATCACCACCTTTGACAACATAAAAAAAGCACTGATAAAGAGAATAATGAATTATTTAATTTATATATGCATATTTATATATTTTTAAATAATATTTATTTAATAATAACTATATATATGAAAATATAATATATAAATATGGGTTATATAACTATATTATAAAAACAAATTATTATCAATCTTATTTTCATAATTATATATATTTAAAATTATCAAATATATATTAATAAATTAATATTTAATAGTATATTTGTGAGGTCCTCGACCCATTTTACTCAAAATTAACTAAACTGGAGGGCCATATGGCCTCAAGAACACCTCCCCACACTCAATATATTTCCAAAAAGTTGAAAGGGTCTAATGGTGGTAAAATGGGGAGACTATATCCTTTTTATTAATACTAAATATAGAGGAAAATTAAATGTAATAAGAAATTATAAAATAATACTAAAATAAAAACAAAACAAGTTTATATAAAAATAAACCACACAATAACATATTATACTACAAGTATAAGGCATTATGTCAAAACAAAATGCGATAAAAATACAAAAATGTTGGGTGAAAATAAATAAACAAAGAGGTGGACCGAACTTCTGGAGGCAGTCTAAGTACATGGTGGGTCCATAGATCCCATGCCAAGGATTACAAGGCATGAAACAAGGGAAAAAATTACAAATATAATACATTAACTAAATACAAAGTGAGATAACCAATGACACTCAAATCAATGAATATTAGGGTATATATAGGGTTTGTGAACTAAAACAGAAACTACCTATATCAACACCATAAATGTGTTTCATCAGTGCAAAAAATCACTCACATGCTAAACACACGTGAAAGAACTGAACCTTTTTCACCTTTAACAAAATAGCTTATAAAGGACCCCTTTATCAGGGCTAAAAACACTAATAAATAAGAACTTTATCAGTGCTTTCTTTTTTTCATTGATAAATGTGGAATTTATCTGGGTGTATTTTAGAAATTATAAAGGGTTCATTTATTCTCACTTTATTTTAGTGGTGATAAATGGGTCCTTAAAGAGAACTTTTTTTATCATTGATAAATGCCATAAAATCCGCTTGAAAGAATACAACACAGAACCAGATTAGGAAAATATAATCAAATTAGAATATAAATATTTCTGAAAAAAAGATTGAAATTCCAATATTACATTTCAGAATTATTTAAATTCAAAATTAACATATAGAATATTTATAATTAATAAAAAAAATTACAACCCAATATACATAATCGAAAATCTTTTAGAAGTTTTTCTCCAATGATAAAACTCCTTACAAAATTCTTTCCCGGTAATAAAACCAATGTTTGTTTTAGTAAAAGTACATAAAAATATATAAATTTTAATTTTAAAATTATATAATCCTCATATGGTAAATTATGGTTTAAATATTGAATATTTTAATGATATTATTAGTTATAATATTAATTATATTATTAATGATTATATTTTTATTTTCATATTAATGATTAATTATACTATTAACTATTAATTATATTATTAATTAATAATTACATTGGTAATTAATAATATATATAAATTAAATTTTAAATAACTAAATATATTAATGATATTATCGACAATTAATTATCTTAATTACTTAAATAGTTGTTAATAATAATATCATTAAACTAAAATGATATTTGTATATTGAAAACTCATACTTTCAGTCATACTGGGCACATTGTGTGTTATATTGATGCATGATCAATTCTTACACATCAAAAAAGAATTATGGATCATTTTCCTAAAGTTTCAAAATAATATTGGCTCATTTAATTGGTTTTGACAACATGACATGCATTTTAAACTAAAATGACAATTTTATATTGAAAACACACACTCGGAGCCATATTAGCCACATTGTATATCAAATTGATGCACGATTGAATCTTATACATCATAAATGAACTATAGATAATTTTCATAATGTTTGAAAATAATGGGATCCTGTTTAATTTATTTTTACAATGTGACACTCATTTTAAACTAAAATGAAAATTATATATTGAAAACATGCCATTTAAGTGATAATGACCACATTATATGTCATATTGGTGTTTTATTGATTCCTATACATCAAAAATAAATTATGGATCATTTTCCGAAAGTTTAAAAACAATATGAGTTTTCTTTCTTGGTTTTTGATATGCGATCTATGTTTCAAACTAAAATGATACTTTTATATTTAAAACACACATTTTGAGTCTTATTGACCACATCGTGTGTTAGATTGGAATGAGATATATTCACACACATAAAAAATGTATTATAAATCATTTTATTAATGTTTAAAAATAATTTGATCTCATTTTCTCATTTATTTTGCTATGTGATGCACATTTTAAACTAAAATGAAATGTTTATATTGAATAATAGAAATTAGAGTAGTACTGGTCACATTGTGTGTCAGTTATATGTGAGTTAAGTTAATACATTTCAAAAAGTGAATTATGGATATCTTTCTTAAAGATTGAAAATAATTCAATCTCATTTTATCAGTTTTGGCTATCTGACATGCTTTTTAATCTAAAATGACACATTTATATTGAAAACATGCACTTCGAGTCATAACATCCACATAAAGTGTAGGATTGGCATGAGGTAAATTAATATGTGTGAAAAATAAATTAGGGATAATTTTACTAATGTTTTAAGACAATCTGAGCTCATTTGTTCAGTTTTGGCTAGGTGAAATGATTTTTGAACAAAAATAACATGCACTTACAGTAAAACTGAGCACATCAAATGAAATATTGAAATTTATTTGATTCATATACATATAAAATAAATCGTAGATATTTTTTATTAATTTTTAAAATAATACAATATTTTTTCTTGGTTTTGGATATGTGACACATATTCTAAACTAAATGAAACTTATATATTCAAACCATGTACATTTAGTTATACCAACAAAATCATGTATCATATTGATGTGATGTTCATTCCTATGTGTTAAAAATGAGTTATTTATTGGTGTCCAAAATTTTGAATATAATTCGAACTCATTTTCTTGGTTTTGACAATGTGATGGTTATTTTAAACTAATATGAAAATTTTATATTGAAAACATGTACTTGGAGGAATACCAGCTACATCATGTGATGGATTGATGTGTGGTAAATTAATAAATTCCACAAATGGATTATGTATAATAGTTATAATAATTCAAGATAATATTAGACCATTTACTCTGTTTTCTCTATGTGATGTGCATCTTACACAAAAATGACACTTAAAAACATGCACTTTGATTCATAATGGCCACATCATTTGATAAATCGATGTGAAGTAAATTAATAAACATACAAAATTAATTATGGATCATATTAATTTGGTTTTAAAATAATATGTTTTTGTTTTATCATTTTTGGATATGTGACATGTGTTTTAAACATAAATGACACTTTTATATTGGAAACATGTACTTTTAGTCATATAGGCTAAATCGTGTTTCAGATTGATGTGCGGTTGATTCCTATATATCACACATTAATTATGGATCACATTCATAAAGTATCAAAATAATATGATCTTGTTTTATTAGTTTTGTATTTGTTATGTATGTTTTAAAATAAAATAATAATTTTACTATGACAACACAAACTTTGAGTCACACCAAATACATTGTGTGTCATATTTACTTGAGGTTGATTCCCATATGCCAAAAATGAAATAGAGATATTTTCCCCACATTTTCAAGAAAATGTGAGCTTATTTTATTAGTTTTAGATATGTGATATTATTTTTAAACTAAAATAACACTTGCAATGTGAAAAAACACACTTTAAGGCATACCCGCCACATCGTGTGATAGATTGACATGCGGTCAATTCCAACAAAAAAATGAATTATAGATCACTTTGATAAATTTTGAATATAATATTATATCATTTACCCATTTTTGACAATGTAATTTGTGTTTTAAACTAAAATGACACTTTTATATTGAAAAAACACACTTGGGTAACATATGTTTTGTTTTTAAATTGTAATTTATTTATAAATTATTATTTAATGTTTTAAATATTCAGATCCTATATGACTTATTGGATGAACTAAAAGAAAATAAACATTGGTTAATGGAGATGGATGAGAAGTGGTGGTCTTACAAGAATGACTTCTATGTTAGGTGAAAAAATAGAAGTGATACTGAACATGAAAATATATCAATATTCACCAAATGATGACTTACTTAATAAAAAGACCAAATTGCATACTATAGGAATCCCATGATAATCTAATAATTCAACCTAAGTCACGTATCCATCCTTCAATGGAATTACATTATTCGAATCTCAATTTATGATACACTTCAACAACTTAAGAAAATTTTGAGTAACCCTATAGTAAATTTAAAAAATTAAATCTACCTTTCAATAACTACAAAAAAATTAAAGTTACCCTTCATTAATATAAGAAATGTTTGAGTTAAACTTATTTAAATTAATAAAATTTTGAGTTAAACTTTAGTAACTTAATAAATATTTATGTTTCCCTTCATTAAATTAAGAAATGTTTGAGTTGCCCTACAATAACATAACAAAAATTCAAGTTACCCTTCAGTAACTTAAGAAAATTTCAAGATACCCTTCAGTAACACATAAAATGTTTATGTTACCCTCCATCAAATTAATAAAATTCCAATTTACCCTTTATACAATTAAGGAATATTTAACTTAACCATTTGTTAATAATGAAAAATTCATGCTGTTCTTAAAAAACTTAATAAAAATTTGTGTTAACCTTTCCTAACATAAGAAATATTAAAATGAACCTTCAGTAACTTAATAAAATGTTGATCTACACTTTAGTAAGTTAAGTAATCTTAAATTCACCCTTAAATAACTTAATAAAATTTTGAGATACCTTCCATTACTTAATAAATCTTCAAGTTACCCTTCCAAAACATTAGAAAATTTAAGAAATATTCAAGTCACCTTTCTATAACATAATATAAGTTCTAGTTACCCTTCAGTAACTTAAAAATTACTCAATTTAACCTTAAATAACTTAATAAAATTTCAAGTTACCTGTAATTAAAAAAATAAATAATCAATTAAAATTTTAATAACTTAAAAAATCATCAATTTACCCTTACGTAATTTATGAAATCATAAATTTACCCTTAAATAACTTAATGGAATTTCATGTTACCCTTAATAACATAATAAATATTTAATTTACCCTTCATTAAATTAATAAAATTTTGAGTTACCATTCATTTAATAATAAATATTCATGTTACCCTTTAGTAACTTAATAAATCATCATGTCACCCTTCATTCCGGTCATAACATGTGTCGATTGATGTGTGGTTGAATCCTACATGTAAAAAATGAATTATGGATAATTTAACTAAATTTTAAAGACAATATAGGGTCATTTACTTGGTTTTGCCTATGTGACATTGGTTTAAAAGTAAATTGGTACTTTTAATGGGAAAATAAACACTTTGCGTCATACCAGAAACATCATGTGTTATACTGATGTGCAGTCAATTTCAATATGTCACTTATAAATTATGGATCATTTTCATAAATCTTAAAAATAATCAAAGCGTTTTTGCTATGTTTTGATTATGTGATGAGTATTTTAAACTAAAAAGACTCTTTTATATTGAGCACATACTCTTATAGTCAAAATGACCTCAACGTGAGTTAGATTAACATTTACTTTATTACTACACATTAGAAATATATTATTGATTAGTGTACTAAAGTTTAATAACCATCTGAGATAATTTTATCAATTATGACTTTACGATACATGATTTAAACTAAAATGACCCTTTTAATGTGGAAACAAGAACTCTGAGTCATACATGATAAATCATGTGTCAGATTGATTTGTGGTCAATTAGTACCCTAAAAATGAATTATAGATCAATTTATTAAAGTATCTAGGCAATCTGATCTTGTTTCCTTAGTTTTGGATTTGGGAAGTTTTTCATACTAAAATGAAAAGTTTTTGGTGAAAACCCTTACTTTGTGTCATTCCATCCAAATTTTTAATCATATTGATATATAATTAATTCTTACACATAAAAATAGAATTATTTATCATTTTGATAAATTTTAAAAAACAATCTGATATCATTTATATGTTTTTGAAAATGTGATGTGCGTTTTAATCTAAAATGAAACTTTTATATTGAAAACACACATTTAAAGTCATACCAGCCACCTCATATGTTATATTGATGTGTGTTATATTAGTAAACATCTAAAATTAATTATGGAGATTTTTCCTAAATTTTAAAAATAATTTGGGCTTCTTTGGTCAATTTTGATAATGTAAAACATGTTTTAAACTAAATTAACTTATAGAGATATAAAATATAAAAATTTTCTTCTTTGAAACCTGTTTTAAGTTCCTTCGTAATTATTTTCTCATTTATACTTTGAGTATTGGATTAGGATATTTTTTAGGTATCTATATTACTATTTACAATATCTTTCATTTTCATGCATTTGGTTGAATCAAATGTGGAGGTTATGTAATTTATCTTTCCTTTTCTTAGTGAAGGTGGAAGTGATTGTAAAATGGCACAACATATTTATAAAAAATCCTAAGAAATATAAATAAAAAAAATGAAAATTATGGGGATATGATCATTGAATTAACTTCAAGGTTAGTTAGTAATATATCATCAGATTCTTGTGTAGAAGGATACTAGATACATTTACCTAAAACCATTTTATCAGTTACAACCTTGAAGTCAAATATCTCATGAGCATGAGAATCTTCAAACATGTTACTAGAATTTCCATAATCTATAGATAACAACCCCCATGGACTTATACTTGATAAATAGACCAAATATTTATTACTTTTAAGGTTCATCATGAATGTTTTTTTCTCATTTTCTACCAACTCATCTTAATCCTTAAAGGAAGGAAATAAGTGAATAATTGAAAAGAAATTAAAGATAAATTTGAGAATGTGTATATACCCTTTAGAATAATTTAAAAAATATATTAATAATAGTAAGATTGAATTACTCACATCATATATAGGTTTAGTAAATGTATCTGAAATGTTAAATTGAATATGGATTATATATTTATATATAGGTGGATTTTAATGTATCTGAAATGATTTCCCATAATGTTTTGAATTTTTATCAAGGTTATTTTTCTAATTCTATTAGATATAACACCCTCAATAAAAAAATTCATATTTTTTTCATTGGTTTAAGGAGCCATTGGTGGGGGAGGATCATAAACTCTGTAGCGTCGTGTAATATGGGATGAAAATCTATGGTGGGGTTTAAATTATTTTAAAATAATATGATAATAAAATATAAAAAATGTTTGAATGAAAATTGGAAATTTAATATTAGAATACAAACAAAACTATTTGATTTAAAATACTACATGAATTTTATCTTTGAAAAAATAACATCTAAGTAATATAATAATAATGATTCACATCCCAAATATATCTCAAAGGTAAGATCCTATACTAGATCACAAACATAACAGTTAATCACCTCAACTTGATGACATAAAAACATTCTCACACCATGTACTCTTCCCAATAATGTCTAATAAAATTTACTTCTTCTTTTGAGTATATTGACTATTGGAATTCTAGGTAGTTCTGAGAAAATATGTAGAAACAATTGATTAGCAAATATTTTAAAAGAAATCATAATTACCTCTCTGGGTATTCTAGTTTGTTGATGTTATATAATATTCTTCATAAATTGAAAAACATAATATCATAAATCATTATCTTTATTTTTTTCTGACATTGTACAAACAATGACTAAAACAAGTAAATTTTTAAAAAATATATTTTAATAGTAAAATGTGGCTATATATACCTTAATCTATTTCCATTTGAATAAATCCTTAGGCTTCTTGTGTTCATTCACCGACCTCATAACTTGATTTAGACAATATTTATAGATCACTCTATCATTACCAAATTAATTTTAAAATGGAAACTGAAACATATAACTTTAAGTTTATCTTTAAATGTTTTATTTTAGTAGATTAGAAAATCATAATATAAATCTTGTGTGGTTTATTTTTTAAAAATTCATGATTTGGATCAAAAATAAAAAAATTAGGATATCCAATTTTTTTGAAATTAGCATCCATTGTTTCTTAAAAATAAAAAACAAATAATTAATGAAAAAATAAAAAAATATTTATGTGATTAGATTATAGAGTTTTACCCCTTCATTGTATGAATAAAGATGTGTCTATCTTGTATTGTTTTCATTTCAAATGTTTTTCTTAGTTCACCTATTTTATTTTCAATTTATTTTAATTCAAAAGAAACTTTTCCATAGAAATGATAGAGGTTTTAATGTATCCAAATAATATTTTGTAGGGTTCTCCCTATTTATAATAGTAATATATACACCTATAGAAAATATTAATAATTATTAACTACAAGAAACATAGTAAATCAAATTTGGGAAAAAATTATTGTGAAAATGTTCTCATTGTATCTATTCACGAATGACACTCTTATCCATTCAATCTTGATAATCTCATTTATACTGTTGATACTAACTACAACTATAATTCCATTTCTATATATATATTTTTCATATTTAAGGTTGAATACCTTATTGTCCTTGAATATTGTATCCACATGAAATTTTAATGTTAATATATGTGGTAGTGGAACTGGTGAGGAGAAGGAACTCTTGGAAGTTCATTTGGATTTCTTGGGTGATCCACTGGGTTTTATAGATTCTACCTTTTGTTTCCCATTTTTTACTTTCTATGAAACCATAAATCATTACAAACATTTTTTCATTAATTTTAAATAGTTTTTAACTTTAAAAATTTATTAAGGATATATTTCATGTATCTTTATAAGAGTTAACGACTAAGCTATAAAAGTTTCAATAGCATTATTGGCCATTTTAACATCGACATCATCAAGTAAAATAAAAAACTAGGCACTTAGATGAAGATATAATTTATTCCCCACTCGTACATTCTCTTTTGGAAGTTTCTTATTACGTAGCATGTCCCCAGAAATATTATACACCATACCCCTCACAGCAAAACAATTCATGGATATGGATAGAATCATATACAGTTTCACCCTATATAATATTAGTAATATAACATTATTAGAAGAATTTTTATTCCAATTTAGGAGAAATATTTATGAAATAATTTGTAACATCACGTAAGGTAATTTGTTTAGGGGAATGGATAACCTCAAAACTAGTGGGTTAATTTGTTTGTTCTTGACTTGATAATTGTTCTATTATTGGTTCACTACAATCCTTTCACATATATCAGTCTTCCAAACCAGACCATACAATAATATATTTTAAAGAATCTATCTATAACTATATACGCTTCATTATCTCATATATATCTCATTATGGATTTGTGTTCTTGAAATATGTTCTATGTGACACTCCCAAACTCGTACCTCTAATGGAACCATATTGTTATGGTCATTTCAAATATAGTAAAAGTTGTTATTATTTAGGCACAATCGATGTCAATTTTTGTGTCTAAACCTTATAAAACACATAGGAACATAAATAGATATTTTTTATGTAATACCATTATAAAATTCTCATACTAATTGGGTGTTTTCATATACAAGTTTTCCCTTTTTATTTACACAAGATTACTTCCATATCATATCATGAGGGATGTAAGTGGATTTGAATTATTATTCATAAATTTATACATAAACAATGGAACATATGTTGTTTTATATCACATAAAAATTTTAATATAGATTTAAAATACACACCATTTAATTTTCAAGTGAATCATACTATATCATTGTTTAATGGTAGGGGTACATAGGTTTTGATTCATGTTGATTAATTTTTTCACTCCATTACAGTTTCATAAATTAATAATTTTGAATCAAAGTTGATAAAATAAATAATGTCCAATAAACTATTATCGAGTAAAATAAACCTAAAATGATTCCTCATCATGGAGGCTAATAAAATATATTCATGTTTCATTGTTTATAATGTGTGAATACGTAGCTAGTGGGTGGGGGTTTATGTTATCCTCAACACATTTGATATTATGCTTTGTCAGAATTGACTGGATGGATTTTTCAACTTTTCCAGTGATCATTAAGAAAAATTTATTTTGGAAATAATCTAAAATAAAAGTAATTTATAAGGGATAATGAAAAGTAATTAAATATTTATTTATATATTTTTTCAGAAAATAGGGAATTTTTTTCATAAAATTACCCTAATATTATCCCACATGGTTTTTATAAATGTATGCATAATATTGTACCATGTATCTATATCAATTAACACTTACATTCTTGTTGTTACCCAAATGTAACTAATGAACATTGACTTGTTGGGGTCAATAGGTTGGCCAAATTAATACTATACAACCTTGAATTTTATACATTTTCTTACTTACTTGATAAAATTATTTAACATAGTGGTGCTACACCACTGTTGTTGTTTTTTCAAATTTTCCACCTTCCATCGGTTGTCCATCTGGCGGCGCAACATCGGTTGCTGTTGCTTCGGCTTCTCGTCCGGAAAGTGGTGCTTTGGGACTGTCATTTGGGAATTTCCCGGTGCTTCCCTTTGGCCCGTCTCAGTCATCTATGTCGGGTCCTTCAGCCTCCGTTGCAACTAGAATTTCCCCTTAGCCTTCTTTTCCAGTTGGCTCTGGTTTTATGGCGTCATCTTCATCCTTTAGATCGGTGGTGACTGGTAAGTTTCGGTGGGTTGCTCGACCCCCTCTACCTATGGTTCCCCTATGTCTCTGGATCTGAAGAAATGGGAATTGGTGGACAGGTTTTCAGCCATCTCTCTTTCGCAAGTGGAACCCTCTAAAGCATCTCATTATCACCGCTTTTCCCTTATTGCAAAGTTTGGAAATTATCGTCCTTCATTGGCAGTTTTTTCAAGATTTTTTGAATCATGGGATCTTTCTGGTATAGTGACAGTTTCTATTCTCTCCCGGAAATCCTTATGTATCCATTTATTCTCTGAATTGGACTACATTCAGGCCAGGGCCAGGGAGGTCCGTTCTTGTGGTCATCAGAGATTCCTTCTCCTTCGGTGGTCTCTAGATGCTCCTCGGGGAAATGACTCTTCTTTGGCGGCCCTTTGGATTCGTTTCCCTGGGATTCCTCTTCCCTTACAGAATCCTGCAGTCCTGAAATCAATTAAGAACGCTTTGGGTCGCTCTCTTTGTGCTGATGTTGCTACTCTCAGGATAGAACATACTATGGCGGCTCATATTTGTGTGAAGTTTGATCTGTCATCTCCTCTTCCTCATAGAATTCATCTGAGTGTGGGAACATATTTCTCATTATGTAAAAATATTAATTTCCCTCAGTCTCCTGGTTTTTGTTCTAGATGAAAACTTCAAGGCCATTCTGATTCTTTATGTAGGAATCAAGTCATTCGTGTTAGGGAGTCAGATGAACCTCATCTTCAAGGGCATGAGTATCCTCCTTCGATTGCTTCTATGGTTCAGGACCTTGTGTATTCTGGGATTTCAAAGGATGTTTCTTTAGTAGAGTAGGTGTCTGGTGCTGGGCATTCGGTCGAAGAGAATGTTTTGGTTTCATATTTTTTCTTCTCTTGGCCAAACGCTTTCGTGTGAGAAGGGTAATGATATTCCTATTGGGATTTATACTGCAACACTTGCTCATCCACTGGTGGTTCCTCAGGATATTTTGACTGGTTCTGGTGTTGATGTAGTGGGTGTTCCCTCGTGTTCAGCGGATCAAGTGGTTGTCTCCCTTGCTTTGGTTTGTATTCAAAAGTTTCCAATGGTTAATTCCTTTGATCTGGATTCCAAGTCTCTGTTTTGTGTTTCCCTACTCCCTCTTAAAGTCTTGGAAATTTACTCTATTCCCGATGACAGTACTCCTATTCTGAATTTTTTCAAGGCATTGAAGGATTTTTGAGAGGACTCCATACAACCATCATTGGTTCGAGGTGTTTTTTAGTCAGTCAAGCACAATATTCCTCCCAGTAGCATTAAAACTTGTTCTAGATCCAAGTCAACAATTGAAGGATAAGGCCAGCAGGCCAATATCTCCTTTTCTTCATTAATAACTACATTATATGGAATTCTAGGGGTCTGGGATCCTTGGAAAAGAGGCAATTTCTTTTAAATACTGTGCAAAAGAAAAAAGTTTCTTTATTGTCCATCCTTGAACCAAAGCTTAAACCTGATTTCAGCAAGGAATTGGAACTTGGTTTTCATTTCAATCATTTTATGCATGGTTATCCTAATAATAAGAATATTTTGATATTTTGGAATGATTCCATCAGTTTTGATTTAATCGAGACCACCAGTCAACATCTTTCCATTAAAGTTAGTAGCAACGAGGTTTCTTACTTTATGTCTATTGTTTTTGCCAGTTGTGATCCTGTTCTAAGGAAAGATTTATGGGCCTCTCTTTCTGCCTTCGACTCTGGTTCTACTACTTGGTTTATTGGAGGGGATTTCAATACTATTATTGATTCATCTAAAAATATAGGGGGTAGGAGTATATCCTAGTAATGGTATTCAATATTTTATTTCCTTTATCACATCCAACTAGATTTTGGACTTGGTTTTCTCTGGAGATGATTATACTTGGTGCAATAATCACTGGGGCAGTAACAGAATTT
This sequence comes from Viscum album, assembly GCA_963277665.1. Classification (NCBI taxonomy): domain Eukaryota; kingdom Viridiplantae; phylum Streptophyta; class Magnoliopsida; order Santalales; family Viscaceae; genus Viscum; species Viscum album. The sequence goes on along the minus strand of OY728119.1, from coordinate 167,779,497 downwards.
GGAGTAGACTTGATATGTGTCTTGGGAATTTGCAGGCCATCTATGCTTTCTTGGGTTCCTCTATCACTCATCTTTCTAGATCCTTATCTAATAATTCTCTACTCCTTCTTCATGTTCATGTTGCTGGTGAGATCAGGAAGGGTTTATTTTATTCTAGTTGTTGGTGGCAACATGAATGCTTTAGAGATCTGGTTCAGGCTTCTTGGAATATTCCTATTCAGGGTTTATCTTGGGTTTCTCTTCATAACAATCTAATAAGACTTAAGGCCACCATTCTCTTATGGCTCCTTCAGATTCTTGATGAGGATATTGTCTTGGAAACTCTTCAGGAGGAGATAAAACTTCTTGATCTTTAGTTAAAATTCAATGGGATGATGAAAAGCATATCCTTTTCTCTAGTAAGATTCAATGACTTGAGGAGATTTTTCTTGATCTTGAAACTTCTACTAGAGAGAGAGAAAAAGCTAATTGGCTTAAGGTTGGTGACAAGAATACTTACTTGTTTCATGCTTGTATGAGGGAGAAAACTTTTTTTGGTAAAATTAATCTTCCTCTCCCTGATGGGTCCTTTTCCAATGATGCTGGTGTGGTGGGCCCTTTGTCTATGTCTCACTTCTCTGAGGCTCTTTCAGGACAGTGGAAAGATCTTGAGGCTTCTTCTCAGGCTTGTTCATCCCCTGATTCTATTTTCGACAATGTTCCTTTTATTTTCTCTGATTTAGATAATCAAAGGTTGGAGTCTCTTCCGGGAGAGGAGGAGGTTCTTGAGACCATCAAGACTCTTAATCTTGAAAGTTCCCCTGGTCCTGATGGTTTTCCAAGAGATTTTTATTCTGATGCTTGGCTTATTATCAAAGAGGATGTGGTGTGTGCTATTCGAGATTTTTTCAGGGGTGGCCCTTTACCTAGAGTTGCTTCGGCTACCATCTTGGCTCAGTGGTTTTGGGAAATTTAGGCCCATTAGTATGTGTAATTTTTCTTATAAAGTGTTGGCCAATATTCTAAAAAAAGGTTGTCCCTCTATCTTCCACTCCGGGTATCTAAAGAACAACATGGATTTATTAAAGGGAGAGGTATTCAGGGCGCTATTGGTCTTGCACAGGAAATGATTGCTGATCTTGATAATAGAGTGATTGGAACTAATGTTATGGTTAATATTGACATGGAAAAATCCTATGATTGGATGGATTGGTCTTTTCTCATTAAAATGCTTAGAAGATGTTGTTTTTCCATTTGGGTTGGTGATATCTTCTCCAGGTGCTTTTATTCGCCTTGGTTTTCTATTTCCTTAATGGAAAAAAGGTTTGGTTTCTTCAAATCTTCAAGGGGAATGAGACAGGGTGATCCTATATCTCCGAGCTTATTCATTCTGGCCCAGGATGTTCTCAGCAGAAATCTTAACAAGAGTCTTGATATTGTCTTTATTCATCCCTTTAAAGGGAGGTACAACTTCTCTGGTATCTCACATATATTTTTTGCCGATGATATGTTATTTTCCCCCAATGGAAATGCCAATTCTATTCAAAATTTCAATTTGACTCTTTCTAATTATTGCAATAAAGCTGGTCCGCATGTCAATACAAACAAAAGTTGTGTTTTTATCTCCAATAATTGTTCTTCTAGGATATCTGTGCTCAATCAGAATAGAATTGGTTCGGCCAAGAAAGGTTTTCCTATAGAATATTTGGGTTCCCCTTTATCTAATGGGAGAGTCAGAATTTTCCATTTTGATTCCACTATATCTAGAATTATGGGAAGGATCCAGAATTGGAAGAGTCATTTTTTATCCTTTGGGGGAAGGATCACTTTGGTCAAAAGTGTGCTCTCTTCCATTCTTATGCATGTGTTATCTGTGTGTAGACCTCCTAAAGTAGTGATTAGGAATATTGAAAGGCTTTTAAATTGCTTCATATGGGACTCAAATCATGAAGGACGTCATCATTGGGCTAGTTGGTCCAGACTAGCAAGACCTTTTCAGGAGGGTGGTTTTAATATCAAAGGTGTTGATGATAATATGTGGTGTATGCAGGATAAATTGGTATGGGAGGCTATTTCTGGGGTTTCTCTTTGGTCTGATTTTATCAAGAAGAAATATGGGGAATGCCCTTTCGATTGGGTTGATAGTAGTAATGGTTCTCAACTTTGGAATTTTTTAAAAAGTCTTGTTTCTCCTATTTTGGAGAATTCTCGCTGGATTGCAGGTTGTGGTGAATTTTCTTTCTGGAAACATAATTGGGCTAGTTCCATTCTATTTTATCCAAGATGTCTAGCCTTGAATATCACAATTAGGTAGGAAAGTGCATACCCACTGTTCACTGATGCAGTGTTGAATGAGGTTCAAAAGGATGTGCTGCGTAATATCTATTTTTCTGAGGGTTCAGAAAAATGTTACATTACGTCTTCTTCTGTTGGTAATATGTAATGCTAAGATTTTCAATCTATGGTTCATCCTTCCCCTATTTTGGACTGTTTGGGTAATAAACTTTGGTGTAAAGACCTTTCTCCTAAATTTAGTTTTCTTCTCTCGAGAATCCACAATGGTGCTATTCCTACTGATGATAATATTCAACGGATTTCAATTCCTCTTGTTTCAAAATGTAAATGCTACTTATTCTCTCATTCTAAGACTGTTTTTTATCTTTTTTGAAAAAGTGATTGGGTTGTTCATCTGTGGGTTCATGTTGATGTTTTTCCGGATTTTAGTGGGTGTGTGGATACAGTGGACGAATTACTTCATGCATGTTGGAATTATTAGGATAGGGGTTCTGCACAATCCAAGGGGTGGTCTTTACTTATCCTTGCTGCTTGTTGGACTTTATGGGAAACGCGGAATGCTGCTAGTCATCATGGAACCCATACTAACTTGTAGTACATAAAATTTAAATTTTTGAACCTTCTTTCTTCGTTTTTGCAATAGTGTAATTGTGCGAGTATTTCTTTGGTACTGCATTATTTTGTTTCATCGGATACATTGACAGATGCAACAATTTCTGGGCGGAGGTATTCTAGTGTATGGGTGCGATGGCATCCTCCTATCGATGGGATTAAATTAAATACTGATGGTTCTTGTGTGCAAGGAGATATGCGTGGTGGCGGTGTTGTTCGGGATGATCATGGTTCGGTTGTTGTGGCTTTTTCTGCTTTCTTTGGGGAGGGTAATTCGGTGGTGGTGAGGCATTAGCGGTTCTTCAAGGTCTAAAAATGTGTAAGGAAAGATCTATCCATCTATCAGAAATTGAATCCGATTCTACTATTGTGATTAATTCCCTGAAAGGAAAAGTGTATTGTCCCTGGAATATTACTTATTCAATTCGTGCTTGCAAGGCTTTCATTCATTGAAACATGTTGGTTCTCCATACACGGCGTGAAGGTAATATGCTGGCAGACTTCCTGGCATCTAAAGGCAATCATGATTAAAGGATTCATATTTTTTCTAGCACAGGATCTCTTCATATTGAGTGTTCTACGATTGTCCGAGGGGATGCCCTTGTTCTTCATCTTTTTTGGCCCCCGTGAACTTTTTATCTTATGTTATTTCCTATATTTCTCTTTATTTTAATAAAAGTTTATAATTTTCAGTCAGTTAAATAAAACATTAACATGATCATTGAACTCTCTATGTTTTTTATTTAAAGTATGAATGGATTTGGATCATTTATCGAGTATCAAAATATACTCTTTGAGGACCCCTCTGACATACAAGAACTTGTCTATGTTGGGACCAAAAATAAATTATTGTGATATCCTAATGAAATGTTCATACCTAATTTAATTTTCATTTGAACCTACAATTGTTTTAGTCACAAACAGAATATTTGAGCAATTCTTCTTTTTTTTGGATCTAGGACATAAAATACTTTCACTTTTTGTGACTCAATTATCAATGGTTTTTCCTTTTACCCTTCCACATTGAAAATCACATTCAATAATCTAAATTCATCAACTGTAACTTTACTCACATTTTTAACCCTTTTGAAATGGAAAATCAACGCATGAAATTTTGAATAATCTAACTCATATATCTATTTGATGATGTCAAGATATAATATATTTTCATAAATTATATTTCTATAATTGGATCCAAATATGTTCATTTCTTCCATTACCAACATAAATATACTATTTTACATCATACTACATTCATCTTATTCTTATTTATAGAACATATAACCCTCAATTACAAAACTAGTGTAAGATATAACATTTACATTCGGTCCCCTACGTATCCAGAAAAGTCATTAAACAATTGAATTCCAATTTTTAGATAACTATTATAAATATTATCTTAGGACCATATAATAAACTATTGATTATGGGTATTTGATATCCATCCATTAAACCTTGATGGATTTAGATCTATAGGAATTTATTTTTAGGATGCAATATATGGAGAAACCTTTACACTATTATGTAAAATATAAATCTGAGCTTGATACCACTCTATAATAGTAATTATAATAGGATATATTCTTGAAATACCTTCACCCATAATGTTTCAACAGTAATGATATTTTGGGAGACCAATTATATCAACATATGATAGGTAATTAGTATAAAATTCACTAGCTTCTTAAACAATAACTTGTTTTACAATACAACTTTTCTGATGACTTTGATTCTTAACACACCCTTTTAAAATCTCTCTACAACATTTAATGGGGTAAAGCAATCTATAATGTATATGACCATATTTTTTAATCTCTATAACAAGTTTAACAATTATGTTAACCATTATATCAATGAATCATAGTGCCAAGAACATCTCTAATTCACATAATATGACTTTAATTTCATTATTGGTGATTGGAAACTTCATAGGGTCTATAAATTTAATCCACATGTCTCTGAAAAAGAATAAATGTCTGCTTAATATATTTCATAAATTTTTAGAAATAATTCAATGTAACGATACATGAATTAAATCTTTCATCAAAACATGAAATTCATATGATTTTTGACCATGTGATGATAAATTAGTCGCTAACATGAAATTATTGATAATTGGTGAAAATACCTCTGAAAACTTTACTCCATTAAAAAGGTTAAAAATTGAAATTTTTATTATATGGATAATGTTATGTTGTTGAAGGAAGAAAAGTTAATATTTCACCCTTTACTAGTTCCAAATATTCCCTTCTCCCCATGTAAATAATGTCTAACCTATTCTTAATTCCATATTTTGTTTTCTATAGTACATTTAGTAACATTCCAACAACTCTATAATATACAATGTTTTCTACTTGAATGACATTAAGATAATACATGACATATAAAACAATTATTATATGTTAATTAAAAGAAAATTGATCACCTTTTCCAACATGATTTTGTAAGGTTTTTAAAAAATTGTTTATAAAAATAATTTTAAATATATTTTACTTTCTCAAGTAGTTGATCACCCATTATTGGAGAAGATTCTATACCTCTTTCTATATTTCTATCGAATTATGTCATACAATATAGGTATTTATGTCATTAGGGTAAAAATTTGTGATTTTATATAATCATAGTATATGAGGAATGTTTCAAACTAATTGAGTGTGCTTCTTATTGAAAAAATAGGACACTCAACTTTTATTTAATGTTATAACATGATCAATTTCCATAAGTTGGAATGTTATTTATCATACTGTACAACACGACTTTCAATGTGAACTCTTCCATTGTATGAGCATCATACAATTTATCACATGTATTCCACATCAATTTTAGATCTTCTATCAATGAATAAAAATAGATGTAAATATCATTACTGGGTTGTTTTGGATCAATATAAGTTGAGACAAAATAATCTATTATTTATTTTTGAATAACCAATATGGAAATTTATAATTTACTAACATAATTGGACATATACTATGAGTAATACTTTATTTACAAAACATATTTATTCAATCTATAGATAATTCAAGATGGAGGTTTATCAAATCATTTCCATATTAATATACTCATAATCAATTTTATTCTATTGAGGAGATTATACTAGGTAATGTTGTTTCCCATCATCAATTCTTACTTCTGTGTGTCATGTAAATTTTCTAGAGGTTTCTTGATATCCATATAGTCATCTAAACCTTGGAATGATTGGAAAGTACCACACAACTTTAAAGGGACAATATTCATTTTCTTGTATCAATGTACACCAGACTTCAAGAATTTACTAATTGATTTATGGTTCTTGAGAAACAATATACAATAATATAGAGAGCCATGTATTTTTTTAGAGATCATTCCCATTGAACATAACATTCACTCAACAGAATATATTAAAAATAATCGCATTTTCTTAGGATATCATATCATTTATGATACCAAATATTTATATAAAATTTGTGTCACAACATTTTCAACCATATTTCAAAATATATAACTTCAATATAGCTAATAATGTTGTATATTTAATACAACCAGTATACAATGGTCCATTTTCAAAATTATTTAACTTCTCAAACAACTTTGGGAAATCATGTAAGTCATCTTCAATTGCCATTATCATTTATTCTATATGATACCCATCATCATTCACATTATTATTTATTTCAAATTATCCATAAATGGATGTATCATCCCAGTTAATATGGGCCTTGATTTATTCCCCATATTTAGACCAACATTTATATCTTCTATCTATTATGTGACAATTAATTTTTTGTACAACTCTTCTGGAAAATTTTATCCAAAATTATAACAATGTAATCAAAGAAAAAGGATTTCAAAATGGGAATATACATGATCTATTGAAAAATTGATGAACTCTTTAACTCCATCCTTATAATCCCTTATCATACAATTATAACACATCCATGTTTAATTGATATCTATCCTATAAGGTTTAATAATATCCATTTTGTACAAATAAATAAATAAAGACATCGAAGGTATGCATATAGTGTATATATAAATTGATATGCAAATAAAATATTATAATTTGAGTGTATGAATGCACTATTTTTGTAATGTTTACATAGATTGAACATATTTAAGGCCACTACTATAAATTTGGTTCTTACTTTCCAAAAAAGATAATTTAGTCCTTCAACCCTCTATCACTCTTTCATTTGATTTTAATTCTTCAAAACTAATGTTTCTACACGCATTTTCCAATAAAAATCCCCATTTTTAATTAAACCATAAATATTTATTCAATAAATCCAATTATATTTTTTTTAATTAGTTAATGTATTAAGTGATAAATAACTCAATAGGAAACCTCCTTGGGAGACAACTTATAAAAACATTACTGTATTCTTAATTAAAAAATATTTTTAGAATCCAAACCCTTTATAAATCATATTAATAATATATATAAATCTTATTCTATTTATTTTGAATCAATTAATCATTTAAGTGACAAAGAACTCAATTAACAACATCCTTTAGAGACAACTAAGGTAATCTATAAAACATTAATAAGTAAAGAATATTTTTATTATCCAAAACCTTTAGAAATAATATTAATAATACAAATAAATCATGTGAAGAAATCACATGTTAATAATATGTATATAGATATATGTGTGTGTATCTTCTAGATAACTTTATAATAATATGGACTTTTCACACTTTAATACCATGTGATGAAATCAAAATTAATATAAAGTTTAATGCACATATGAGAGAAAATAAAATGAAGAGACAACCAATTGATTTCTATAAACACTCAATTATTAGAATAATATAAATCTATATTGATCCTTATAGGATTTATGTTATCCTATAATTTGAATAAAATATTCTAGGCCTAAAATACACAAATGTTCTTATAGAAACCTAAGCCTTTTATGTAATGACTTGGTTTTTCCAAATTTTATTTTTAGAAAATGTTTGGGGAAATTCTTAGACCATGTGTTGTGATGGAGTGCGATTCTGAGGCCCGGTGTGCCCGAAATAGTCCATCGAAAAATGTTAGGTTTTTAAATAGTGCGCATAAGTGGGTTTCTTTAAAAAGTGGAATAACATTTAAATGGGTTACCTAATCAGAAATCTGAGTGCACCATTATGTTCAGGATTGCGTGGTTACCCTAGGCGCGATATAATTTTAGTCAGTACGGGCCTTAAGTGAGAAAAACAAAAAATGACATAATAATAAATAAAATTATTAAATAAAATTATTTTACTTTTAAATCCTTATAAATCATGAATGGTGGCTTGTATTGAAAATATGGGACCACCGTTTAGTTTTTAATGGGGTTTTTTCCTTAGGCAGATCCTGACATTAGCCGTCACAGGTCAATTATGGAAAGTAGTTTTTTGGATGTGACCATAAATAAAATAATAAAATATAGATTATTTTATTTTAAAATCTTATAACTCATAAAAAGTAATTCATATTGGAAATCCAAGAGTTCTATTGATCTCATGAAGGTGTTCTTTGTTTAGGTGGGGTCTAACCTCGACCGACACAACTCATGGGTAAAAGTTAATTTTTGAGCATTTTAAAGAAAAATAAAATAAACATAATAAAGTTTATTTTATTCAATTTTTTTTGCTGAAATGAAACATTGATCTAGTTGTTTCATTTCATAAATGAAACTACATAATGACGCTATATCTCAAGCGTAATAGAAATGCTATTTCATTTCATAAATGAAACAAAATAAAGATGTGGCGAATCAGCATAATAGAAACATAAAAACATGTTTCTATATTAATTTGATTAATAGAGATACATGATCATGGGAGGATCCTTGAGTTTTATCTAAACTCTTGGAGGAAATTCATTGGTGAATGGAGAGTGGTGAAGAACGAATAACAACAACTTGTCAACGAATAGATTCAGATCGAACATCAACAGATTGAAAAAAGATGAACACATGATTCACCCTTCATTAGGGATCAATCCAAACCCAAGTAGGGTTTTATTTCTAAGTGATTACCATTACCCATTCTTCCCTACAAAATAGAGAATGCGGATCAAATCCCAAACAAGTTGATCTATGGGTGAATCATTCTTGCGGGTTTGGGAATTGTTTTGCTGGAATTTAATGGGAAGTAGATCATTGTGATTACTACATTTATTTACATTATTTCAAATATTTAGAACAATAAAAATCTAATTATGACATGAAGAAAGGATTGGATCATTCTTTTGAGTTCCTAGCATTTTCTCCTATAACCCCCATTTTTTTCATTCTTCACTGACAGACCCCCATTGTCACATTAGGATTTTTCGAGAGGCCCCAAACCTGTACAAAACCCTAGAGAGATGGGAAGATGCTTTGGAGCATGTGGAAGTGACAGTGAGGACCCAAGGATCTCAGAGGTGGTCAGGGTTCCGAAACCGCACCACCATGGTGAGTCCAGCGGCCCATAAAAGAGCATGGCGATGCGTCGACGATGAGTAGAGGCTGCTAGAAGGTGGATTTGGTGGATGCAGCAGGAGAGAAGCAGTCCAGATGGACCATGGTAGAAGTATCCCATGTAAAACCACTAGGTGTTTTGGAGGTTTGGCACCCACTACATTCTGGGTGGAACAAACTGGACCACTTCTGCTGGTCGGACTAGGCAGGCGGGTTGGGACGACACATCGGGCCAACGCGGCAGACTGGGCTGAGCCCAAACAGTTCGGACTGGGCTGGCACAACAGATTGTGTTAAGCCCAGATGGTTCATGTTGGGCCAATGTAGCAGGCCGACACAGTAGGTCCGGTCGGGTCGGCAGACCCCAAGTCGGGTCGGTCTGTCCGGGATGGACCAGACTCGGACCCCAACTTACCATTGTTACTAAAATGTTCATATCTTCTAAACTATATGTTAAATTGATGAGACGTTTATGGCATTGGAACCCTCGAGGAGAGGTAGAGATTTTGATTTACTCTAAGTGGGTTTTTTATGAGAGTTGATATATGACTGATGGCTTGAGGAGTATATTCTAACAGAATCAAGCGTACTATGAGAAAGAATCACATGGTTGGATGTGATGAGAATAATGTGACAAGGGGGTCTAGGTGACCAAGTAGGCCTAACGATTACTAGGTCTAGGTGACTGAGCAGGCCTATGTGATGAGAATATCTAGGTTACCCAATAGGCCTAAGTGATGAGCGGGCCTAGGTGACCTAGCAGGCCTAAGTGATGAGTGGGTCTAGGTGACCAATCGGGCGTAAGTGACTCATCAGAGATAAGTTCCTCAGTAGTTCATGGTTTTTAGTGTTTTCAACTGATAGTCTTGTTTTTATTGCCTTAGATTATACTTGTGTGATCTGACACTAGTGAATCTCTTGATTATACTTCTTATAGGCTACACTTCACCTACCTATTTGGTTGTTTTCTTTGTGTATTTCTTTGTGGTATACCCTTTTGGAATAGGGTACCTACTGAGTATTTTTTTACTCACCCCTACACGGGCTTCACCTGCACATGTCGTATCTTTTGTAGACGATCGATGTTTTGATAGAGTCCTTGGTGGACTGGGGCCAGGTGGTTCTTAGAGTGACCCGATAGATAAGATGTACTTCTGTGGATTCAGACAGCTATATTTGTACCTACCCTTCAGGTAGGGTCTTCTATGAAGGAGTTCCAGAGACTTGTGCTTTTACTTTTTTGTTTTAGTTGAGCTTGTATTATAGCTCCATTTACCTTCAGTTTTCTACTGTCGTATCTTGTGTTTGTTTACTTTGTGTTTTCACATTCCATCATTTGTGTCTTAGATATGTGTGTATGTGTACAAGTACTTAGGAAAATTCCTTCCATTTATTTGATATATTCCTACTTAGCGCTAGTCTCTAGCCCCTAGCCTATAGGAGGTGGGATTTGGGTAGTCATGACACTAGCCTTGGGGGTGGGTCATGACAGAGTGGTATCAAAGGATGTTGGTTATACCTTAAGAAACCAGAGTCTATGAGTTGGGTTTGGGGAAATGATGTTAAGTGTTTTGAGTTTGGATTTTAGGCTTGGGAATCTAATTTTGGTGCGGTAGCTGACGTATCCATACACTAAGACCCTGATTTCTGCTTTTAACTTGGTAAGTAATAACACTAGTTGTCGAAAAAATGATGGTACATGCATTTTATAGGAATGGTTTGAGTTTTCCATGTCCTTATTGAGTCATCTCACTAGGTATACTATATTTATCGTGGTGTATCTTGTTTGGTTTCAAGATGTTTCAACATAGATATCGAACCAGGATTCCACCAAATGATCATGAGGATGATCTACGGGGTGATGGGATGGGTGTAGGGGTTCATACCTATTAGGAAAAAAAGGGTCCTATATACCCTGAGGGGGGTGGTGAATCAGTGTATGGGAATTCTTTTATAAATTCTTCATTTCCCACTATATCTTGACCTCTTTATCAGAAGGGTAAATTTTTTTTCACTTGTGTGTCTATTATGATCACTTGTTTTCTTATTTATCTAATGATGATGCTTTGGATGCAATTCATGGAATCAAGAAGGTAGACACATAGATTTTTAAATGGTTTACCCTCATTGGTCTACGTCTAAGGAGTGTACAATGACGATGTGCCTCGGTACCAAATTAACTAAAGCTCACTACCAATAATGTTCAGGCTAGATCACTTCTATGCCCAGACTCACTGCCTATGTTTAGGGTTATATCACTACTTACCAAGGGTCACTCCCAATTTCTCTTTCTCTATCTCACTACTGGTAGAGATGATAACCTTCTTCCTATTCCTTTTATCATTCCTTTTAAAAGAGATCCACTCATTGTTTATAGATTTTTAGGTCCGTTCATTATCTCTAATGAGTGCATCCTTCACTATATGTAGATACTATGTTGAAGTACAAATATCATCCACTAATGAATACCCCTTTCCCACTAATTATTGGGAAACAAACATTGGAAATACCTTTGAAAATCTCCCTAATTCTCGAAGCTCCTAATTTCTCAAAGCTCAAACAATCCTTCATGAAGTCCTTGCTTCTTCACAAAGCACACACCTTCGCAGAGCTCACTGCTTCACAGAGCACACTACAGTGAAGAGCTCAAGACTTCTTAAAGCTCAATCCATCCCAGAGCTTAGGCCATCACAGAGGTCAAGTCGTCTCAAAGTGACTTCCTTCTCAAAGATCACTGAATCAGCGCGGGACACACCTCTTTTGCAGAGATAGATTAGCTGTCATGAAGATCTTATCTATCATGAATCCCACTTCCTCTACAAACAAACTTTTCAATTAGAGTTGTAAAAAAATTTCTTTGGAAAACTCTTTAATTATATTGAGGGGGTTGAGGCCTATTTATAGGTGATTCTACTAGCTCGATAACCTTCCACATGAATTCATCTCTTTGTTAATTCAATTAAAAAAGATATGAAATTTCTGCAGGAATTCACTCTGTTTTTCAAAGCATCACGACTATTTTATAGATTCTGAAATCTCTTCTTAATCATGAAGCATTCCATAAAATCCTTTTCATTGCCAAAATTCTCCTTCTTCCTTTGTGCCACCGCAATTCTCTTTCTTCATTTCCGCCACAAAGCTTTCATGCAAAGCATTTCACCTCTGCCATTTACGAAGATCATTGTAATCACAAAGAACATAGTCAAAATCCTTCATGTATTTAAGAAATCTACTTCTTGAAGTCCATATTTAAGAAATTCATTTCTTTTTCATATTTTAATGAGATCTTTATGGAAATCCACATTTCGCGATGCTCACCAAATCCCAAATTTTGGACCCCCAAAATTTGGCACACTGGAAAAAATGCCACCTTGTATATTTTGTTTTGTACCACCTATAAATCATCCATTCCTTTTTTATGTTTCTTTTTCAACATGGATTGTAAAAAATATATTTGGAACTCAACAATTCACCAAGGAAACCTACATTTTCAACAAACACATTCTACCCAAAAATACTGCAATGTTACCTTGATGGATATTTTCCTAACAACACTAGAGAAAAAACCACCAGCTGGTGTACCATCTGTACCATCACCTGTGGAGTGTCACATGGTACTCGTAGTACCAACAGATGAGATGATTGGGATAAGGGTACGTCATGAGTTTTAATAATAGACACCCCTCAGTTTCTAAGGCGATCCCAACTCACAAGTGGCTAAGGAATGGCTCAAGGTGGTGAATGAGTTTTATGTGTAGTTTGGACACCATTAGTTCAGATGGTGTTCTTATAAGTGAGCCTTCTATGGGGCTTAGCAGGGCGCTGGAAAGGTTTAGATTACCCGATCTTATGGTGAGGTGACTCTTCCATGGAAAAATCTTGAGAACCTTTATTAGATAAGGGGATCTCTCTATAAAAGCTAAGGGCTATGCGTGACCTATATATTAAGAGATTTGGAAGGATGACATGTCAGTATCCGAGTATTGATCAAGGTGTACCGACCTTTCTAGGTATTTGATGTATACTATTTGACAATTTCTTCTGGGATCAAACCTTTGAGGTAGGTGTGTTTAGGGAAATCTGAGCCAGTGATATTACTCTGTACACTCCTACTTATGCTAGGGTTCTAGAGTGAACCTTTTTGGTAAAAATTCCCTAGGATAAACATATACAACTAGTGGATGTCAGTAGTGAGAATGAAGAAGCATAGAACTCAGAAGTTGGAAGCTGATGTTAGTCTCATAGACTTGGATGTGTGAGAAGTTCTGAGAGGAGGTCCCATGATAGAGGATCTATAGATCAGGGATCATATGGTGATTCCAATAATCCTAGATAGAGATAATGATTTTCATGAGATGGTTGAGGGAATCTCACTAGAGATTGTCTAGACCATCGCGGTGCTGATAGGGAAATGGTGGATTCACCACTGAGCTAGAGGTAGCGACATGAATAGATCTGTAGGGAAGAAGAGGTGGAAGTGGAGGTGGGAGATTAGTATGAGGTGGTATACATATCAACATGTTATAACCACCATGTTAATGTCGTTCACACTAGGCTCAGAGAGCTAGAGGATAGGGGAAGGGGTGGCTGCATGCGATAAAGGAATATGACCCAAGGGATGTACAAATGATTCGAGGTACGATATCTATCTACTCTTTATTCTTGTATTAATAGAAATAGGTTCTAATCATTCTTTATTGTCATGAATCTTTTTCAAGACCTATATTTTATAGTTAAACAATTGAATTGACCCTTATATATGGAGATACATATATAAAGAGACTTGATAATAACACTTATGCTGATGGTGTGATATGACTCTTGAGGTGAGAGTTTCAGTTTGAACAACTTGGTGGAATCATCAAGGCCTTATGACATTAGTTTGGGTTTGGACGAGTAATCCACAGTTCATGCTCAGATTGACTATTTTAGCAAACATAATGGGGTATGTCCGCAATGATGGAGTTGGGTTTTCCTTGGTCTATGAAAAATGAAACCCAGGGAGAACGTGATAGACTCATTTATAGGAGGGTGAAACCAATCACTCTTTAGTTTTCTAGCATGACCCTTGGTAAAGTCGATGTGATGAGTCCTCAGTTTCCTATAGTGGTGGATGAGTACGAGGAAATATTTTCGAAAACATTCTAACACTACCTCCTCATAGGGAGATAGACCTCTGCATTGAACTGTACCCTGAGAAGAAACATATATCTACACCAGCATATTGGATGGATCCCATAGAGCTTCATGAATTGAGTGTATAGTTGGAGGAAATTTAGAGGAAGGGATTTGGGAGATCCAATGTTTCACCATGGGAAGCCCCAATATTGTTTAATAAGAAGGAATACATGATCTTGGTGTTATGTGTGGACTTCTGGTGCCTAGATCAGATGACCATGAAGAATAAGTATACACTACCAAGGATTGATGATCTCTTCGATTAGTTGAAGGTAAAAAGACGGTTCTCGGTTATTGAGACCACATGAGAAGAACTATGCAACCCACAACCTTGAGTTGGTAGTGGTAGTCTTCACATTGAAGATGTGGTGACACTACCTTATGGGTGAATGATTTACCATCTACTCTAACCATAAGAGTCTCAAGTATATATTTTCTCAGAAGGATTTGAACTTGAGATAGAGATGATGGTTGGAGTTCCTCCAGAACTATGACTTCGAAGTAATCTATACTCATAGTAATGGAAATGTGGTAGTGAATGATCTCAATAGGAAATCTATCTCGTAGTTTCTAAAGTACAAAACTGAGTAGTTGGACTCATTATACTTTTCCTTTATGGATATAGAGCATTTAGATTACCTAAAATCAGTTGTTGTTACCCCTCAACTCTTAAAGTGGTACAGGGAGCCACAAATCAACGATATAAATCATTAGTCCTAAAGTGCTCAGTTGTCTATAGGGAATACCCCTGATGGATATTCGGACAGTGGGGAGAATGTCGTTCTTTTAAAAGGATGCATTGTAGTACAAGTGGAATCCTAGAGTGATGAGATGAATTTGGATATGCATATAGTTTTCAGGGAAAAAACTAGGGATGTTGGAACATGTTGAAGCTGGGCTTACCTGTTGATATAAAATATGAGCACTTTTTTATTTATTTTCTTGGATTGTCAACAGACCGTGTCGAGCCCCTATGCTTGGAAAGGGTTTATCTTTTCTTACTTGGGGTGACTAGAAGGGAGTGAGAAAGTATTTTTAAAGAATTCAAGATAGGTTTATCATGTACGTCTAGGGGACACAGTACCATATGGATCATCATTGACCAACCCACCATGTTGGTCACTACTTAGCCTTTTGGGAATAGAGTCCCGTAGAGATCATGGGATGCCTTTATATGTAGGAGATAGTTATATTCCATGAATTCCCATCACCGATATTCTTAGATCAAGTTGAACACTTTGCATCCCAACTATGGAAGGAATTGTAGGAGGCATTTGGGAATTAGATGCGCTTGGGCACAACTTTTCACCCATATATAGAAGGCCAGACGAAGCAGACCATTCAGGTCCTAGAGAACATTCTATATGCTTATATCCTTGATTTTGGCCATAGTTTGGAGGATCACCAACCTCTAGTGGAGTCTGCATACAACAATAGCTACCACTCCACTATTGGTATGACACCATTCGAAGCCTTATACAAACAACCCTGTATATTGCCACTTTGTTGGACTGACACTGAAGAGTCAGTGCTCATGGGCCTGGGGTTGGTGCAAGCTACTACGGAGAAGGTTCAGGTCATCCCAGAGTAGATGAAGACTGCATAGAGACATTAGAAGTCTTATGATGATAGGAGACAGATACCCTAAGAGTTCGAGGAGGGAGAAAATGTGTTTCTTCTGGTCTCACCCCAAAGTGGGAAACAAAGATTTGGCTGGGGTGGAAAGTTATCTCGGAGGTTCATGAGACATTTTTTGATACTACGTCGAGTGGGCAAGGTGGCATACCTCTTGGCTCTACCTTTGCAGTTAGAGAGGGTGCACAACACCTTCCATGCATCCCAACTGAAGAGATATGTACACAACCCATCACACATCATTGACTGGGATGAGATAGACATTGATGACCGATAGACTTTTTGGAGTTTCTGGTGGAGATAGAGGATCGACAGAAGATGACACTCTATGGGAGATTGGTTTCTATAGTGCATGTTTGGTGGTAGTACATGAATATCCAAGAGAACATGTGGGTGCAGGTTGCTCAGGTTCATTCTTGTACACCCATCTATTTTTGAATCCATTATTTTGGATTTTCGGGATGTAAAGCCTTAAGGTGGGGGAATGTAATAACTTGGATTTTCATAATTTTTTTAGAAAATTTGACGGAAAAATACAAGACTAGGTGCTGAAATGACATGTGATTATGAGGCCCGGTGTGCCCGAAATGGTCAATCAAAAAATGTTAAGTTTTTAAATAGTGCGTGTGAGCAGTTTTCTGATTTTTTTGAATAAATCCTAAACGGTTTACTAGATCAAAAATATGAGGGTAGAGTTATGATCATTATGGCATGTTTACCATAGGCGTGACTTAACTTTAGTCGATGCAGACATCTAGGGAGAAAACCCAAAAATGGCATAACAGTAAATAAAAAAAATTAAATTATTTTATTTTATTTTTCAACTCTTTATAACCCATTAATGGTGACTCATATTTTAAATTCAATGCCACCTTTGAGTTCTTAATGGGTTATTTTCCTTAGGTGGAGCCTAAAATTGGTCGGCGTGAGTCAATATTGGAATGTAGTCTTTTGGACATGACTATAAATAAAATAATTATATAAGGATTATTTTATTTTCAAATCCCATAACTCCTAAACGGTAACTCAGATTAGAAATACAAGAGTACCATTGATCTTATGAGGGTGTTCTTCTCTTAGGTGGTGACCAAAATAGACCTTCGTGGGTCGAAGTTAAAAGTTAATATATGGGCATTTTAAAGTAAAATAAAATAAACTAAAGAAATTTTATTTTATTCAATAATTATTCATTGCAACAAAACATCGAGCAAGCTGTTTCATTTTATAAAATAAATAAACAACATGGTGACTCAGTGTAATAGAAACAATGAAACACATTTCGTATATTAAGTTGATTAATGGATATATGAGATTATGGTAGGATCCTGGAGTTTTCTCTGATGCTTTGGAGAAAATTTGTTAGTGAATGATGAACTTCGACAAATGATGAATGATGACAAATCAACAAAAAGATTCAGATCAGATGTCAACGAATTGATGAATGGAGAACACACGATTCACCCTTCATTAGAGATCGATCCAAACCTAGCAATGGGTTTATTTCTATATGATTATCTTTCCCCATTCTTCCCTTCTAATTTATGAATGCAGATCAACTCACTAACAAGTTGATCTGCGGGTTGATAATTTTTGTGGGTTTGGGAATTTTTTTGTGGAAATTTAATGGGGTTTTGATCATTGTGAATACTACCTTTATTTATGTTCTTTGTACTCATGATAACAAGAATGATCTAAGTTTGACATAAATAAAGGCTTGGATCATTGTTTTGGGTGTTCTTGGTATTCTCTCATACCCTCCATTCTTGCATTCGTCACTGACAGACCCTTGTGGTTGCATCAGACTTTTCTCGGAGGTCCCAAACATGGAAGGACCCCTAGAGTGATCGAAAGAAGCTTTGAAGGATGAAGAAATGACATCGACGACCCAAGGATCCCATAGGGCATCATATTTTAGAAAACATTGCTCCAGGGTGATTCTGGTGGCCCACAGAAGAAGCCTGCAGCATTGGCAGCAAGCTGCGAGTAGAGGCCAGTGGTAGAAAACCAGGGATGGCTTTGAGAGACGCCACTGGAGATACGCAGTCTAGACAGACTACGACGATAGGACCCCACGATGACCATCGTAGTGGTTCAGAGATGCGACGCCCACAATGTTTTGGGGGGAATAAATAGTCCCACTTCTGCAAGTCAGGCTTGGTAGGATGTCAGGTTGGTCTGACTGGGTCGGGTCAACTGGACCCAGATCCAACCAGCCCCTTTTTATTAAAACACCCATATCATTTAAAATGTACGTTTTATTGACAATCCGTTTGCGACCTTTAGACCCTAGCGATGAGGTTTTCCTTTTGATATACTCTATGTGGGATTTTGTGAGATTTTAGAAACAATATATGACTTGAGGAGTATATTCTCCCAAAATCAAGTGCCCTATGAGTGGGAATCCTTCGGTTGGCTGTGACGAGAAGAATGTGCTGAACGGGTCTAGGTGACCTAGCATGGATATGTGATGAGCAGTTCTAGGTAACCCAGTCATCCTATGTGATGAGCGGGTCTAAGTGAACCCGCAAGACTAAGTGACGAGTAGGTCTAGGTGACACAGCAGGCCTAAGTGATGAGCGGGTCTAGGTGACCCATCAGGAATAAGTTAATCATCAAGGATGAGTGCCTCAACAGTACAAGGTGTTCAACATTTATGACTGATAGTATTTCTTTTCATACCATATATTATACATGTGTGAACTAACTCTAGTGACTCTCTATACAGTATTTCTTAAAGGCTACACTTCATGTACCTCTTTGGAAGTTTGCTTTGTGTATTGCTTTATGGTATACATTTTTGGTTTGGGGTACCTTCTAAGTATTATTTTACTCACCCCTTCAGGGGATTCACTCACACCTTTCATGTATTGTGCATATGATTGACACTTTAATGATGTCTTGGTGGATCGGGGCCAGGTGTGTTTAGAGTTACCAGATAGATGAGATGTTCTTCTACAACTTCATAGAACTATTTCTATACCTACCCTTAAGGTAGAGTTTTCTATTGAGGAGTCCCAAAGGATTTTAATTTTTCTTTTTTTTCTGTTGGGCTTGTAGTATGGCCTCATTTACCTTTAGTTATTCACTATCATACATTGTGTTTGTTTAAATTGTGTTTTCACCTTCCATCATCTATGTCTTGGAGTTGTGTTCCAGTGTACAGGTACATAGAAAAATGCCCCCTATTTGTTTGGGATATTCCTACTCAGCGCTAGTCTCCAGCCCTTGGCCAATTAGAGGTGGGCTTTGTGTAGTCACAGAACAGGCCTCAGGGGATGAGTCGTGACATTTTAAATATATTTTTACATGATTTTAACCATAATAATCCATCAAATACAAACCAAGGATCAAAAATCATAGTGAATTTAATAGATTAGGTACATAAATATAAATCATGAAACTAGAATTTTTTTTATTAATCTCAATAATGAGTTTATATCTCCCTTTAAGCTTCTACAACTGCATAAGATAACTTGGGGAATAAATAAACAAAATGGATGAGTAAAAAACCCAAATAAGGGAATAAATATGGAAAAGGAGAAAAAACAGAAGTTATAATACATAACATGATACCATAAAAGTCAAGGATCATCAATAAACATATACGGGCATAAAAAATAGAATATGGAATCATATGATCTTGAAAATAGAGGAACATTGTTTTAGAAATAGATCGAAGTGTGAGTGTATTCCCAACCCAAACATCTCATGAATGTATTAAAACCTAAAATAGTAAAAATTTTACTTGATGTGAAAATTCTTACACCAATAGAAGATTACTTTCATGTGACATAAAAACATTCAGTACAAATACAATGAAGAGATATCAAATAAAATTAGAGTAATAAATCCTTTTTAGGTTATTCTTCTTATCTTTGAATAGTGAAAACTCATATTCAAATTTTTTTACATGTAACTATTGAATTTATATCCATATTCATCTATTTCAACTATGAATTGGCATCACCCATCTTCATTATACAATCAAGAAATACCATTGGATTCCAATAGATAAGCCTCTGAACAAAACCAATCACTATTCAGTGAGCAACATGATTTTATCCCATAAGAGAGGTTTCCCTAGAAATACTAGGAATCCACCAATGCCCAATTGACTGAAAAAACATTCTAAGAAAATAAATGATCTAGCATCTCAACTACATTCTAGAACAAACCGGATGAAAAGAAGAAAATACTGATCCACAATGATTTCTTGTACAGTCTGAGATGGATATAGAATGCCCAAAAAATAACTATGATGAATAATTAATCCATAATGATTAAGTATAACCAACATCCCTTCCAAACATAGCAGTATAGAAGACCTTTGGAGGAAAAATATCCATGATCACAATGAAAACAGAAAACACTTCAAACATCACACTAGCAACAAATGTTCTCTTGTAGAAAAACTAAATCATAATCTAATTTAAAAAAATGAGTCAACAAAATAGTAGATAAAATATATCATTGAGTTCCATATGAAAAAAATAACTAATAATAAGATGGATACATAACAAATGACTACAAATATGAGAAAAAATCTATAGAGAGAAATGTGATAACAACTAATAAAACATCGAACTCAGTGAGGAAAATAAAAAAAAAATAACCCAACAAAAACCCATAGATTAACCAGTATAAATCCAACAACCAAGAGAAAGAAAAATTGTTCCATTATCTCAAAAAAATATCATTTCATCAAAATATATTTCCTTCATCCAGAAAACTTCATAACCCATAGGGTATTATAAACCAAATAGGGTGGAATAAATGTTCACACAGGAAGCTCAAATCAGAAAAAACCATCTTTTGAAATAATAATAAAAATTACATTCATTTCCATGGAATTTATATGAAGTTGAATTTTATATTTTTCTTAAATTCCTCCACCTATTTAATGAACATTCTCTTTCTAATTTGAAGGTAGGTATCTATAAAAATTTTACCATTTTTATATTAACATAAATAACATGTATCATTATCTACCACCCAAGAGTAAAGTTCCTCCTAAAAGTCCAATTTATCATCAATTTGATTACCATCCCTCACTTCAGGGTCCTCATCATCAACACTATTATTGTATTTTATGTCAGTTTCTTCAAAGGATGAAGTCAGATGTTTAGAAACCATATTCTGCATGTGGGAGGGGGGGGGGGGGGTTATTAATATTTAATTCTTAGAGTCTCCAAGGGATCACATGATAATATTTCTCTCCATGTTATAATAATCCCTACATTTTTCAATTTTCATATTATTAGTTGTTATGAAACCATCAGAATCAACCATTAAATTTTTACATTTTTTAGAGCTCAATTTCAAGAAAGCATCCTAAAGATGAAAATATTTATCCAAATCATCATGTAGAAACACACCAAAATTAGATTGATCACTCTTTTCCTCTCCATATATCATTTACGTGGTCTCAATAGCAGATTCATTAGATTTGATAAGAATATACCTATCCTCATTATTAGACTAAACATTCTACATTTCCTCTATAAAACCTAATATATTAGCAAATAAAATATGATTATTAGAAGAACCATAATTATTATTATTGTCATTCTTATCTATAATATCCCCCTTTTGACCTTAGGATGAAACAACCACCCATTTATTCTTAACTTTTCCATCCCAAATTTAATTAAAGTATGAAAGGGGGCATGAAGTATGAGGATTATTTTTACATTCCACTATTGAGTGTCCAATTATAAAACACCTTTGATAGTAAGATGGAACATTTTTTTAAAACAAATCTGGGACAAAACCATAATCACCATTTTGAATCCAAAAATGTGATGGAAAATCATGTGATATATCAACTTCTGCATAGATTCTAGAAATAAATGTTTGAGAAAGGTTATTAGTAGTACTGTCTAATTTGAAGATTTTTCCATATAAAATTACTATCGAAAAAAGGGAATTATTATTAAAAAGGTGAAAATGAAAACTAAGAAATCCTCACAAGATGGGGATAATGAGGGGCTCTGAATCTAAACAAAAATAAAGGGTCTATTTTAAGACCTTCCTGAAATAGCTAAATAAGGACTATTAGACTCTCATCCAAAGCCTATAATAATCAATTTCTTATGTAAAATGTAAAGTAACATGCGAGAAATTCAAAAAACTAAAGTGAAAGTTCAAAAATCCAATATTTTATAGGGGATTTCAAAGGAAGATTAGTGAGGGTCTTCATTTTCTAAAATTTAAAACGAGCACAAAATAAATACTAGAGGGTAGAAATTGTACATCTTCCTTTAAAAAGAGATTGTTGAAAGAACACTATGATAGTATTTATTTATCTTTATGAACATCAAGGTCTTTGAATCATCATAAACCATGGGATCACGCCTAATGATTACATATGAAAAAAAGTTAAGCTTAGTGTTAGGGTTTCTCCTCTATTCTCTGGAGTGTGCGTTCTCCAACATGGGATCCATCTCATCATTCATGGAAATATAAGAATGTAGAAACAACATATATTAGGACATAAAAATAAGTCACGTCTAATTTCTAAGATGACCTCACATGGTGGAAAATGTCCCATATTGAATTAGGTTTATCCCTAACCCCATATATAACATCTCATGAGACAAAACATTACCAAATGCATTGGAGTGATATATAGGAGCACCCATCATAACATGTACATGCATATTTGTTCCACATAAATAAATCATACATGAGGAATAAACATAAGGGTTACCCATTTAAAGATATGAGTTTCGTAATCATGTTATAAGGCATAACAAAAGGATGTATCATAATGATGTCCCTAAAAGAGGAGGATTAAATCATTATTTTACTATAATTAAATAAAAAAAGAAAATAGATCTAGAATAATTATATAAAACTGAAGTGAAAACTTGAAAAATAGTGGTTAGGTAACTTTATAAATATTCCACTTTGGCGTGGTTTTAGGAAAAATAATAAAGAGTCCTTAAAGAGGATAAAAAATAATTAGTTACATAAAACTAGAAATGAACTAAAATATTTTTTTATATTTCAAGGAGTGATTTTATAAAACACGGGTGGTTTAAAATGTTTTATGGAGTGTACTTGAAAAATGGGTAAGCAATAGGGAAGTTTTCTTTAATCGAGTTTTCTTATGAATAGGAATTGAGAAGGGAACCTTTAAAAAATTTATTTACCCATCAAAGAAAAATTAATTGATAAATATACGTGTGTTTGGAACATATCAAAATAATTTAGGGGAAGTATATAATAATAATTATGAAATATGTTAGGGTAAAAAAAGAGGAAGTGTAACCCAATGGAAAAAATGGAGGTTCAAAGATATCCCTTACTTTATGTGTGAATGTGTTCTGAACTTTCACTTAATGTCCTATATTATAAAATTAGATTAAATAATTGGTTAATTAAAAAACTATTCAACAAATATTTGATTTATTATAATTTTATTAAGTTCATTTTAGCCATTTTTATGAGTTATAAAGTTCAATTTCTTCATTCTAGGAGCATTTGTTTCATGGTTTCATGGTCTGTTTCCATGTATATAATTATGGATGTTTTAATTCAAATGGAAATGGTACTCTGAAAGTGATGTTATATGGTATTAATGAAATTAAATACGTTGTAAATGCTCCCATATATCATCATGGTTTTTGATATGAGTATTATTTATTTAACAAAATGATAATGATAAATTTTTAATTTATTTTGGTGGTTTTTCCAAGCATCCCAAACTAGTTTCATTTTATTTCATGTTATGGACATATATTCGGTCTATAATCTGAAACCAAATATAATATATATAATTAGTTAATTTTTAACATTTATACATAAATTAATACATACCATGGAGGAATTAGTGAATAAAAACTCAATATCCACGATGGCAGTTAATCAACATAATATGAAAAATGGTTTCATTTTTCAATGAATAAGAAGATATAAGAGAATGAGTAGGTAGACGATATTTCATTATAAACATAAAATTTTGGTGTATACATGATACTGGAGTTATTATGAATTTATGGATGAAGGGGTAAAGAGATGGAAGGAGAAGAAAACAAATTAAATGAGATAGTTTGAGAATGTTACCTATTGAATATCATCTCTCAGATAGACTCATTAAAGAACAAAAAAATTTGAATTTTGGTTAGACCAGGAGAACATAGACATGGGAAGAGTAGGGATTATAGGATTTGGAAGATATTTGGAAAGATTTAATGCATCGATGGTGTGATGAGAAGGGGTTGTGATGGATTGTATTTATAAGGGAAGGAGAGGGGTTTTATTATCATTATATTTATTTATTATTATTATGGCTCAAGATGATCAATATTATTTATTCTTGTGACTATATACTGGAACTAGTTCACATGAGTTTGAAATAATGGGTTCTTTCATCATCTATGACTGAAGAATTCATGTATTTGAATTATAATATTAAATTCTAAAAATTAATGTATTTCACTATTTACAAAAATTCAACTATTTTAGAAAAATATAAAAAATAAACCCTTTCATTTGTTGATGTTTTAATTTCCAAAATGGAATCAATTTAATGAAAATACTTATCTAAATATAATAAATTTTATTTTTAAACAAAATCAACATTTATTTGAAAAATTTCAATTTTAATATTATAATTGATTTTATAACCCTTTGAAAAATTACTAAAGGTCTAATAAAATTATATTATATTTTAATAAAAAATAATATAAATTTATGAATCCATTTTATGAAATTAAATTTTCTTTTAAATCGATATATTCATTGTAATATTTTAAATAGAACAATTTCGCTTTACAAAATACCTATACATAATTTATCATCTTAAAAAATTTATCTTACTGTGCTATGATTTAAATATATTAAATTTTAATTTTATATAATGCCTAAAAATTATTTTACATTTCCATAGGTGAGGTTACTATTCTAATAGTCAGATTAGTATTCATATTAGTCACATTACTATTCTAATGCTCAGATTATCATTCCAACAGTTAGATTACTATTCCTAACAGTCAAGTTACTACTTCAATGGTCATGTTACTATTCCAACATTAATATTAATATTCTAATGGTTATGTTGATAAAAATCATACGGGTTCACTACATCCTATAAATACCTCTTATTCCATTTATTATTCATCCACTTCTATTTTATCTCATGTTTATATATACTTTCATATTCAAAATGAATATTGTATTATTGACAATATATTTTATATCTAAATCTTTGTTTTTCAGTGGATTCATTTTGGCAGATCAAGTACATCCAAATTATCTTAATTTTATTCTTTTATTTTCTATTTATTTCCCCAAATTAATATTTTTTTATTCTTATTGGATTATTTTTTGACCAATGCTTCATTATTCATTTATGAGAGTAATTTGATGTATGTGATTTATACTACATGAAATAATTATAAGAAGGGAAATTTCATGGATAAAATTTAGGGAAATTACAATCTTCCCCCTTATGAAATTTCACCCTTGAAATTTTGTTTTATATGCTAAGGTGAAAATAGGTTAAGGTACTTCTCCTTCATTTCTTCCTCCAGTACCCATTTTACCTATTCATATTTATAGTTCCTCTATAGTACTTTAGCTAGGTGAAAAGTATTTTTGGAACTTTATCTCTTAAGTCCAAGATATTCACCAGATGTTACTCATAAGATATATCATTTTCTAACTATGCCACTTCTAAATTTAGTACGAGTGAGGGATATGGTATGTAGTTCTCCAATAAGGATATATGAAATATAAAATGTACATGATACATGGGTGGTGGAAGTTCTAGTTGATAGGCCACATCCTTAAATTGATCATTAGTATCAAAGGGGATAATATTCTAGTGAATTATATTTCCCTTCTTCCCAAATCTCATAACTCTCTTCCATAGAGATTTGCAGATGAATACCATGTCTCCAACCTCAAAATCCAAGTCCTTTTGATGACTGTATGCCTAAATCTTCTATTATAATTGAGAAGTCCTAAGGTGTTATTGAATGGTCTTCACCATTTCTACCAATTCATCAACCATTTTTAGTCTCAATAGATTACATTCATCAAATTCATCCCAACATGTAGATTTTATACAGCTTTTTCAATAAAGTAATTCATATAGATCCATTTGGATACTTGATAGGAAACTATTAAATTGGGAGAATTTTCCCATAAGAAGATTTTATTACCATCCTTATTTGAATCCCATTGATCATGCTCTAAACATATCTTCCCATGTATGAATAGTCTGATCATACTATCCACCAACTTGATGGTGAGAAGCCATATTGAAGTTTATCTCAATGTTTAGATCATGTTGGAAACTTTTCCAAAAATTGGTGGTAAATCTCAGATCATTATCAAATACAATTGATAATGGTACTCGATGAAACCTCATAAATATGTAAGTTGATCCAGTGATAATTCCTCTTGAATTGCTATTGTGATGCACCAAAACATATATCTCTTGTAATAGTAACGTTATTGTTTTATTTATATGTTATAAAAACTAGTTTTTAAACTACAAATACTAGAAATTTATTTTAAAAAAACATCAAAGTGTTTACATTACAACAAGGTCAAAGTAAAACCATACTAACAAAAAATACCAATTAAAAGACCTATTAGAATTATAGGGAGACCACCCAAAACAACGAAAACCCCAAAAAGATAATATGGGTCTTTTGGATCCATCACAATGAACATTAGTATAGATAAGGCCACTACAACTGCACTATGCCTCTGTGGAATGATGTAAACTATCTTCTTCAGTTGTCTTAAATTTGGGACACCCTAATGTATAGTTTTATAAGGCATCAACTCGACCGTTTCCTTGGGTAACTATTGAGTTCTAATGGCTATAATTATAGACACTGGTCTTTTGGTGGATTATTTAAAAATATCTAAGTATAATTTAGTTTTATAAAATATTTAAGTTATGAATTGAAATTATAATAATACCTCTTATTATGAGCTTTAAAAGGGAAATGGTATAATATTTTTAACTACACATTGTGTGATTTGAAAATGAGGCGAGGATTTCAAAAACCTTTCAAATATTCCAAATATCATGTAAATGTTTTCATTCATAATGCTTAAAAAAGGTCTCTGATAATACTAGAATACTTTTCATATAGAAATATTAAATCTTAGGTTATAACTTTGTGTTTAAAGGGAGGTATTCCTTTTAGTCTCTGAATTTGGAAACATGTTTATAAATAATTTTAGTAATACTCTTAGTTAAGGATAATTATAATTTAATTGGCGTAACTTAATCTTTTAATGTTTAAAATGGAAATCAGGTTTTATAAAAGGTAAGATATTATCTTTATAGTTAAAATGACTATTGTTATTTTTCTTTGATTTTATGGTTAATTTTGTGAGTTGGTTGTTTATAAAAAAACCCCACAGGGGTGAGCCCTCTAGCCTGGCCAAGGGAGGCAGCACACGCTAGGAAACCAAGCCTAGCTACCATCCTTAGTACAGGCCAACCTGTGGGTGAGTGTACGTGCACACTAGAAACATGCACAAGGGAACCAGAGGCGCCACCATGTGGGGTGGAAAGATGGCGGGGGTGGGCGTAGAAGCACCCCTGTAGAACTTGGTATGGGGCAGTACCAGGAGGGGGGGAAAGAGTACTTAGGCATAAAGAGCTCCAGGCATATAAAGAACCACAAAACATCCCTCCAATTTTATGTGGGATAAGAATTTTAAGGCTAACCGATACCCAAGACATTGGATCGTGTCGCGCATGATCTAGGCTGTCTATTTCGATCTGGTGCTTGATCCTCAGTAGCTGTGGAATCCCCCACATTTTTTGTGCACCGTCCGATCCAAAATAGATCTAATTGTGACTGTCTGAGTAATTTTAAACCACCACATTGATCTAATCCGTCTGATCAAATCTCGATCTAATCGAAGACATCCATCCCTTTTTAAAATCTGTGGTTTATCCAACACCACTGGATCAATATCCATTTAATCACTACCATCCGTTCATTTTACAGATTTTTTCTTCCACACGATCTTCTTCTTCTTCTCCCACCTACGCCAGACCTGTGACCCTACTCCACCTTTCCCATATTTTTCCACACCCATGATTTCTCCTATCACCATTGAGGCCCATCCTCTCATGCAGTTTCCACAAAGACCGACCACTTTGGTATTTTTATAAACCAAATAGGCCTCAGTTTTCCAACAGTATCATTAAAAATTATGTATATTTTATAATTTCTATAAAAAATCAGTTTTACACCAAGAACCCCTCGGTTCTTTCCCCACTCGAGATTCTAGAAAGGCACCTTCGATGAAATCTTCGAGCCTCTCCTCCTCCTCAAAATAAGGTAAGAGAATGAGTTGTCTTTCTTTGTTGAATTGAAATTATAAACACATATATATGTATTCTCATAAAAATATGTATACAACCTTATGATTTAGTTATGATTTTCTCTTATACCAATCCTAGGTCTCCTGGTTTTTTATTTCAAATAGTATTATGAAAGTAAGGGATATATAGTGCCTTGATCATTGTGTTGAAGTTCATATATTTATATATGTACACTCTTGTGTATATATATATACATCTTTGTGGTTTGGATAAAACCCTCTTACCCGATTCCAGGACTTCTGGAATTTGGGTAATGTGGTATTTTTGAATTTGAAGAATAATTTATCTCATCAAAAACATTTTTACATACATTATATATATTCAGTTACGTATATATATATACACACACACACACAACCATATAATTTTATATAAATCTTTATTATATCTAGATTTAATACTTTTAAACACTGAGTTTCAAGATTAATTAGATTTTAAAACATAATGATTTATGTGTTGTACAAAACTTATATATATATATAAATATATTTTTATATTGTATACACAGTTGTATATAATTACATAGTTTGTATAACTCACCTTCTGGACCAGTTTTAAGTCTCTCAACATTGGACTTCAATTATTAATTGACATTTTTGATAAATATGTATGCGTTGATTGATTTTGGTATAAGACCCTTAGGTATACCTAATTATTCATACAAGTTTTATGTGTGATCGAGGTTTACATTTATATTTTTTTTAATAAATAATCCTTTTAAAATTTAATATTATGAATTAAAATTTTGGGAATTTTTGTTAATTAATGTGACTAAAATATTAAAGTCATATGGGAGTCAATGGATTTTTGGTTTAAACCCATTAATACATAATCTGTATTCGGATATGTGAATACATGTGTATGCAAATAAACTTTGATCCTCAATTTTACTATGAATTTTCCAAGGATTACTAAGAATGAATAAAAAACATGTTTTCAAAATATATTTTTGTTTAAAACACTAAAATTTATATACACCATGATGTATGAAAAATTTACACAACACTAAACACTAATTTTCAATATTCCAAATATTATACTTATGATGTGTTTAGTAATTGTGGAGAGTCCCTGAGTATAATATTTGGGGTTTGTATATTTTCTTTTCATATGTTTTAATTACTTATATATATATATATTAAATGGTGTTAGTTATGGTTAAATATCATGCTTTCCATTTTTTATCATTATGTATACCCTTGTCATGTGTTATACCAAAGAATTTTAGTAATAAATGCATGAGCATCTATCGGTTTAATACCCCACATGAAATATTTGCTTATCTTTTTAATTGATTATGCATCCATGTGAAATTAAAATATGTATTGGTTAATAATGTCTTAAAATTTTGGGGTTATCATTTTATGTAAAAAAACTTGTATTTCTTTTAGTGCATTAGTTATCATCACATATGCCATAATCTGCTTATCATACTCACTAGTCAATGACATAACCATGCATTTGATAGTTCTATAGTTAATACTTATATGCCTGATTCACTATATATATGTAAATGATAATGAATTTAATTATAAATCTTATGACCTTTTATGGAATTATGAATTAAATAATTCAATGTGGTATGAGACACCTTGAATAATATGAAATGAGAAAATTAAATATTCAAAGTGGTATGGGACATTTTGAATATACTACCCTTTTTGGCATATGAGGATTGTAATAGACTCAGTATAACAGGTTGGGGAGAGGTTAATGAAATTCCCTCAATGAATGGATAGTTATCATGAGACAGTTAGGCCATGGCATGAGGCCATTGACATTTTAGGTCTTAACATGAGGCCTTGACAGTGTAAGATATTATACATTCCCTCATTATGTTTATGATAATTAATTAACCAAGGGGGTATTCGACTAGTAGAATATCCATGGTTAAGAGCCAGTACTTATGAGTATCAGAAGAATTAAATGCTTATGTAGGGATATTTATTTTACATTCAGTGTTTTATTAGCTAGTGTATATTTCATAGTAGCAAAGAATAGAATTGAAGTTATTACCATTACATGCAACTCTGATTTTGTATCACTCTTCGTTATTAAATGTATACATGCATATTCATATGTTATACTTATTTAGAATTTCTTTTACTTATTACTCTAAATGAGAATGCCAATAATTGAATCGTGTTCCCTTGTAATTATGTTTGTATGCTTTTAATTATGAAATTTTATTTTTTAGACAATTGTTATGATACATTACATGTGTTATATCATTTCTTATGAAAAATGTTTTATGGAATGTTGAAAATAATGTTTTCAAAAGTTATAATTGGTATATTGTGTTATTTTTAAACCCCTTACTAGGCATTCGTATGATCACCCTATGTGTTTGAAATAAATTATCCAGGTATCAGTTTTTATCTAAAGATGCATGTTAGAAGAGGCTGGTTTTCCAGAACCTGAACTGAAATGATCATTTACATGGGATGTGATGTGTAAAACATCGATGCATGTTTTGTAAAAAATATACACATCATGTATCAAGGAATGGTATCAAGGTATTCTAGAGTCAGGTTTTCATAGTTCTAAAGTGATAAGTGTTCATAACATGATCCACAACAACCCATATAGAATTATTTCCCCTAGATTTCTCCATAATTCTAGTGAAAAAGTCCACGGTGAAGTTTTCTCATTTCCATGTTGGTATGGGAAATGGTTTCATCATCCCATTATACTTTTTTACTTATAGTCTCCACTTATTGATATAACAGACACATTGATGTCAATTCAGCAATATTGTTCTTCATATTGTCCCACCAATTGTGCTCTTAGAGATATCAATACATCTTGGTTCTCCATTGCTGGATGTAGAATGTCAATATATATAAATAATTCAAAATATCATTCTTTATCTTTGTATTTTATGGCACACATATTTGTGACCCAAATATTATGAGTCCTTCATCATTAATTTTGAACTATGTGGATTTCCCATTTCTGATAACTTCCACCTTCTTCTGAATCTATAAATCATCACTTTGATCATCCCTTATATTCTCTAAAATGGATGGTTGGGAAATAATTTGATAAAGGAATTATGATATACCTTCCTTTATGATTCCCATGTCTATCATTTTGTAGTCTAAGAAGATTGTATCCATATCAATTCTCATCATTGATAATGTTGTATGATCCTGTATAATTAGAGCATCTTCCACATTATTCACATTAACAGGATGGTAGTTGATTTATAATTCGTAATACTTAATCAGATCTAACAATCTTTACTGGTTCATATTAATATAATTCTACATGAATGTATATTTAAGGCTCTTGTTATTAGTATATATCTCACACTTCTCCCCATAGATATAATGCTATATGATCTTTGATGTGAAGATCATAGTCACCAACTCCAGAACATGTGTGGGATAGTTTTTCTCACGAACTTGCAGATTCTTGGAGGCATAGGTTATCACTTTATCATTTTTCATCAATACACAACCTAAGACTTTATTGGATGCATCTATATATACCAAAAAGAGTTCCCCACTTATGGGTGGTGTAAGAAATTGTATAGTGATAAGACTCTTCTTAAACTATTTGAAGCATTATTAACATTCACTAGTTTATAAAATCATTACTCCCTTCCAATTCATCTTGGTTACTTGGTATGAAAATCATGATAAGTTCCATAAAAACCCTAAATAATACTACGATAAACCATGGAAACTACAAATCTCTATTACATATTCTATTCTGGGTCACTCCTCAATTTCCTTTATCTTAAAAGACTCCATAAATATCACTTTGTTAGTGATAACATGCCCCATGAATGATACATCCTTCATCCAGAACTCACTTTTACTATAATTTTCATATAGTTTATCCATTATTAAAGTCTTTAGCATAGTATTCACAAGATCCTTATGCTCTTATTTTCTCTTAAATTATATAAAAATATAATTTATAAGGACTGCCAAAAATTTGTTGATGTAATATTTAAAGACTATATTCATTACGTCCATGAAATGTTTTGGAACATTAGTGATTCTAATAGGCATCACTATGAACCCCTAGGGTCCATTCCTCATTCAAAATTCACAATTGGGAATATCTTCCTTATTCACCTTTTACTGGTGATATTCTAATAGAATGTCTACTTTAGAGAAATACTAGGCCCCACATAGTTGATTGAAAAATTCACTTATCCATAGTAGCAGATACTTTTTCTTTATCATGATTTTGTTCAGCTCACAATAATAAATGAAGAGGAAAAATGATCCATCATTATTCTTGTTTATGAGGATAGAAGCACCCCATAGTGAAGTAAATAGGCATATAGAACCATTTTATGAACCCTCTTGTAATTGAATCTTCAGTTCTTCTAGCTCATTGGAGTTTAACCTATAAGGAATATTTGGTATGGGTAGAGATCTTAGTATAAGATCAATTGAAAACTCAACCTCACTTCCCGGAGGAGGACTAGAAAATTCTTCAACGAACACATTAATGTAGTCCCCCATAATAGGCATTTACTCAAGCATGATCCTCACATCTATCTCAATAATTTGGGTTATATATACTTTCTCATAAGGAAATAGTATCCATGTTTGAGAATTATATTTCAAAAAATACCAATTTCTCCTTAAAATTGTATATAATTGTAGGATTAATTTGGATGTGAAGAGAGATCTCCTCTCCTAAGAATTGATTATCAGATTTATTTAAAAATAGCCAATCCATGATCAATATAGAATCAAACTCTAACAAAGGAAGTAAGATGAGATTTTCTGGTAGGTTTATTCCACAATCATTTACCAGGTAATAATTATATATCTTATACGAAATAAATTTTCCATAAGTTGTTCTCAATGATAACACAACCTCCATATTTTTAGGGGGTGTTGTAATAGCTCTAATAAACATTCTAGATATGAAAGAATATATAGAACTTGAATGAAGAAGTATTTTCTCTATTCTTGAATGAATAACTAGCGTACCTATAACCGCATCATTTCCAAGATCCACCTTATTAGTAGTGATATAATATGCGCTTCCTTTATACATTATAAGTGGTTTTCATTTATTTTATTCGATAATCCTTGGATTAGGAAATTTGATCACATAATTCTTATGTTACTTGTAGTTGAAACACCACACTACATGCTGAGTGATGATCTGAACCTTCCTTTATTATTCTAAATTTGTGGGATTCTTCATATCCATTCAACAATTATTATCATAGTTACCTTATTTTCCACATTTGAATCATATCTTGGTTCCCTTTAGATAGTTCCCAAAATGCTTCTTCCCACACTTTTGACACTGGTATATTAGGTTTTATTACATCCATGGGATTTATCTATTGATACTACCTTATTAAAATCCATTTTACTCTTTTTGTATCTAAGCCCATGATACCACTGAGGGTCTCAAATATCCATCTCAATCTCAAGGGAAAAATTAAAATATCCTCATAGCTTTCAATGTCTTGAATCTCTTTGTCCTTTCATATAATCAACATTAATCCACCAAATAAGCGAACCACCTTTCTTTTGGTGTTCCTCAAAAATCAAGAGGCATATTGGGGAATCCTTGTAATGTTTTACATGTATATAGAGATATAATCATATTACTTTTTCTTTAGTCTGAGGAACTCCCTATCCGTATTAATATAGAGAGTTTGGGGAAAATATTTATTCAAAAATATTTTATTGAATCCTTCCCATTATATGGAATTAATTTCGTCTTTAGAATCATTGTTTTAAATCAGTTCCCAAGACTGATTATCCTCTCTATAAAAATTATAGAATTCAAAAAATAATTTCTATTCTTCTGAGATTATAGGGAAAATATTATCTTCTCAATGAAGTTAATCCACGGTTCCATGATGAGAGGATCAGAAGAACTAAAAAATATTTGAGGAATTATTCACAGGAAGGAATGGACCACAAATTGATCTTTTATAGGAGGAGGAGTGTGTTACACATGATTTAAGTTATTACTCATAACATGATCTAGTTGATCCTATACTATCATGAAGTTATGAGATCTCATTCCCATCAGGTTTGGTATATTGATAAGAAAATCATCACATTTATAATCACATTATTTGTTACCATAGTTTCTCCTATTTCCATATATTAACTAAAAAAATAAAAATAAAATTAGGGGATTGAATAATTAGTTAATAAGAATATAAAAAGGAAAATATGAACATAGAAGGATGAAATTATAAATGAAAAGTATATCTTAACTTAGGACTCCCTAGGTTTAAGTCTAGGTTATCTATGGTGATATAATTATCCAGAGGGTTCTTACTAATGTTTTTTATTCCTAATCCCAAAAAATTACTAGATCATCCTATGATACCAACTATAGAGACCTGAGCCTTTTACACATATTATTACATGATTTTAATTATAATTATCCATCAAATATAATCCAAGGATCGAAAATCCATGTGTATTTAGAAGATTAGGTACATAATTATAAAACATGAAACTAGAATAAAACATATTTTTATTAATATACATAATGAGATCATAACTTAATTTTTCTCCGAAAACTGTATAAGATTACTTGGGAATACATAGACAAAAGGGACAAGTTAAAAATTTCAGTAAGGGAATATATATAGAATAGAAGCATAACACATGAGTCATACAGAATAACATGACAACATAAAAGGCATTGCTCAAGAGTAAACATATAGAGACATGACATATAGAATATAGAATCATATAATCATGTAAATATAGGAATGTGGTAGTAACATATATCAAGACATAAATATGATTCAAAGATAACCACCAAGATGACATCACATGATGGATAGAGTCCCATAATGGATTAGGTTTACTCCCTAATATCATACATAACGTCCCATGAGAAAAAAAAAACATTACCCAATGAATTATAGTGATATCTTGGCTCACCCATCATAACCTGTACATGAAATTGTGTTCCATATAAAGAAATCAATCATGAAGAATAAACATAAGGGTTACCCATGGAAAGAAATGGTTTTTTTAATCATGTCATAAGGCATAACCAAAGGTCCTATCATAATGGTATCCATGAATAAAGGAATTTAAATCATTATTGTACATTGATAAAGGGAAAACTAGAATAGATAATTAATAATGATTCCCAAAAGAAGTGAAAACATGAAAAATCGTGGTCATGTAACTTTAGAAATGTGCCACTGAAGCACAATGTTAGGAAAAATAATAAAGATTCCTTTAAAAGGATAAAGGGATAAATATTTACATAAAACAAAAAAATGAACTAAACTAGCTCTTTATGATGAAATGAGTGATTTTAAAAAATATTTGAGGCTTAAATAATTTATTTAGTGTACTTAAAAATGATTAATATACAGATAATTTCCCTTTAACCGGTTTTTCTTATCGAGATTAATTGAGAAGGAATCATTTTAAAATAATTATTTACCCAAAATATAAATACGAATTGAGATTTATAAATATGTGTAGAAAATATAAAAATAATTTAGGATAATTATATAATAATAATTAATAAATAAATTAGGGAAAATAGATATAATGTGTAACCCAAATGAAAAATGGATGTTTAGAGAGATGCCTTACCTTATGTCTGAATGTGATATACACTTGTACTTAATGTAATGGATTATCTAATTAGATTCATTAATTACTTAATTAGTAACCTCTTAAAAAATATTTTACTTATTATAATTTTATTAACTTCATTTATGACTATTTATATGGGTTATAAAGTTCCATTTTGTTGTTTCGGGAGTGTTCATTTCATGGTTTCATGGTCGAATCACTTGTATATAATTATCAATGTTTTTCTAAATGGGAATTGTACACCAAAAAATGAAATTATATTGAATTAGAGCACTTTAATATTTTATAAATTTTCCCATATATCATATTAGTTTTCTCACATGAGGATGATTCATTTGATAAAATGTTAATGAAAATTTTTTAGTTTATTTTGGCGGTTTCTTCCGACCTTCCTGAACTAGTTTTGTTTTATTTAATGTTATTGTCATATAGTATTTATTTAATGTGAAAACACGTATAATATACCTAATTAGTTCATTATTAATATTTATAAGTGAATTTATACCTACCATGAAGGCATTAGTGGAAAATGAAAACCCATCATCTTTGACAGCGATTAACGATATAATATAGGCAATGGTTTCATTTTTTAGTGAATAAGAGGATATGAAATAAGGAGTGGGTTAAATATATTAAATTATCAATATAAAATTATATTTTGTAGTGGATAGGATTGTTTTTGGTAGATATTTTGAAATTTTCAAGGTTTATAATGTATGCGGATAAGGGGTGGTATTTACAAGGGGAGGAGAGGTGTGTTTTTTATTATTATATTAATGTTTTTATTATTTTGGCTCAATAATATCAATTGTATTGATCCTAAAAAATATATTTACTAACTAGTGCATGTGAGTTTGAAAAAATGGTTGATTACATCATCCATAACTCAAAAATTCATTTATTTGGATTACAATGTTAAATACTGTAAATTACCATATTTCAATATTCATAAAAAATTTAACAACATTAGAAAAATCCCCAAAAATCACCCTTTATATTTTTTCTGTGTAGATTAAAAAAATGGACTCCATTATAGAAAAATATTTTTCTAAACCTAATAAATTTAAATTTTCAATAAAATCATCATTTATTAAAAAATATATATTTTAATATTATAATCAAATTGTTGACCCTTTGAAAAATTACTTATGGATCCATTTCATATGAATATATTTTTTTTCTAAATAATTATATTCATTATAATACTGAAAATAAAACATTTACAATTTATAAAAATACCTATACTTAATTTATCATTTTTAAATCATTTATTTTCTTATACCAAGTTTTAACTATATTATATTGTAATTTTATATGATGCCTAAATATTATATTATATTTCCCAAGTTGAATTTACTTTTATAATTGTAATATTACTATTCTTAATGGTCACATTACTATTCTAACAGTCAAGTTACTATTCCAATGGTCAGATTATTATTCCTAAAGGTTAGATTACTCTCCAATGGCCAAGTTATTATTCCAATGGTCAGATTACAAGTCCAATGGTCTAATTTTTAATGGCCACATGAGTTCACTTCTTCCTATAAATACCTCTGATTCCATTCATTATTCACTCACTTCTATTTTCTCTCATGTTTATTTATACCTTCTTCTTCAAAATTAATACTGTATTATGAACATTATGTTTTATTTATACAACTTTGTTTGTGAGTGCGATCGTTCTGGTGGATCAATCATATCAAGCATATCATATTATTGTTATCTTATTTTTTATTTATTGTCCTAATGTAATATTTTTCATTCTTATTAGATCCTTTTCTGACTAATGTGTCATTCTTCATTTATAATAATAATGTGATGTATGTAGTTTATACTATATGACATAATTATAAGAAAGGAAATTTCATTGATAAAATTCTCGGTCATTACTATTCCAAAATCCTAGCCACATATATTCTAAATATATAAATATATATGTATGTGTGTGTGTGTGTGTATATATATATATATAAATATATAAATATATTTATATACATATATGTATATATATTCATTTATATTTATTTTATATTTCATATGTGCCTGTGTGTGCCCATATGTATCTTATACATGTATATAATATCAAAAAATTCAATCAAAATTTAAATACAATACATATATTTGATTTAATCATTAAAATTTTTTCTTTTTATTTTTTTTAAAAAAATTAACATCATAATTTTATTTTCATTTTTAGAAAATGATTTTCCATGGGTACCGATAAAATTTATAAGAAATTATACCAATTATATATTATGTTCCTTTTCCAAAATTGAAAAATTAAAAATACCCAAACATTGAGTATCCAAAACATTTGAAAATAAAAAATGATAGTCATATGGTACACGTGGTGTGTCACCCACCAATACCTCATTACCCAATAACACATTTGGTGATTGATAAAAGAGACAGACGAGGGAGGCATGGGAT
Organism: Viscum album; assembly: GCA_963277665.1. NCBI lineage: Eukaryota > Viridiplantae > Streptophyta > Magnoliopsida > Santalales > Viscaceae > Viscum > Viscum album. Next base: position 167,741,011 of record OY728119.1, on the reverse strand, counting down.
CTCTTACTAGGGTGAAATGGCGACATTGGTGTGGTTCAAATAACCAACCTCGATTGCTACTTTGATCCTAAGGTATTCATCATCTAATCATCAAAGAATGAGAAGGGGAAAGCTTCTACTTTATTGAATCACGATTGAATTACTGAAAATTAAATTTTTTATTATCAAAACACTTTTAAGGAAAAAGTGAGAAACCACATGGTCAAATAGGTAATGCATTAAAGGAAACCACATAATTAATTAAAAACAACTTGATCCCATTGGAAATATTCTCCCTAAATAGTTTTCAGGTGATATTGGTTACCTGAAGGTCTGGATCATCCTTTATATGGTTTTCAATGTGATATGCCAACTTGTCCTAGGTTTCAATTTATTCTTCTCTGTTCATTTTCCCTTCATTGAATCATCCTATTAGTATTAGATCCTGCTTATCTATCCATGCACTCTTCTCTCTATTAGTATCCACAAAAATTTGTCTTTCAATCATCCTTTTCACATCTTCTTTTGTGGAATTAATTAAAAGGAACTCCTCCAACATTTATTCCTTTGAATGAAAAAGAATCTCTAAGATAATATGATCTAATGTGCTAGATAGATTTGAATTAAAAGCCTCTAATGGACCTTCAGCTTCTCCAGGTAGATCATCCATACTATCAAGAATATCACTAATAGAACGATCCTCCACCACCAAGTACCACTATATTTGAATGGGGCCTCCTATCACCCAACTACCCATCACTTGTTCCTTATAAACTCCACCCTTATTTTTAGGCACATTGTAAATATAGCTACTATCCATTTCCTTGACTGTCAACTTATATGAAGATATTGTCTCCCTTGGTTTGAGGAGGAATGAATATTATTTTTGACCTTTTAATTTCTTCACTTTCCCTTGGATGGAGCTCTTTATGTCCCTACATCCCTTCATTCATTTCTTCTTCCTTGGACTATGAATTCCCCTACCAAGATGCCCCTTGTACAGTCATTAGAAAAATATACAGACTCATCATCACATGGCTTATCTCAAGAATGATATTTTCCACCCTCCAATGATTCAATAACATAAACATGATCCAATAACATCACTAAAACACCCAGTACATCAAAACTATTGAATAATTTTCAATCTTCATTGTTCTCATGATGTTATGGAGATCTCCTGGGGTTCATCGCAGGATCTAGGGTTCCCAAGTGGCTCTTTTTCTTCCCCTAAGAATCACCCCTACAATGCACAGTCAAAAAAGGAAATGTTACTCACGTATCAGCCTTCGATAACCCCATTAATGATAGGACTTAGATCTATAAATACTATTTTATTTCATGGATTTTAATGTCTAAATGGTTGAAGCCTTGTAAGTTTTTTCATCTCATTTCCCTTTTGGTGCCGATTTGGGAATTCAATGATTGCAAGTTCATATCCCTTGGTTTTGGGTTTTTTAACATCCTACTTCCCTCAGATGACTTAAAGAGCATGGAATGGGGTTTTGGTTCTATTAATATAAAACCTAGCACACTTAGGATACATTATAAGAATATCAAATTCAATATGCATGATTATTTGTAAACATGTGTCCAGGTTTGGGTCAAAATTTATGGACTAAACTGGATCTTATGTCATCCTGAAATATTATATGACATTGCATATTGAATTGGTATCCCAATTAAAATGGATACGACCATTGAATATTCTAGATTTGGACAAATTGTAAGGGTACACATTGAAGTTGACCTTATAACCAACATAATTGGTAGAATTTTCCTTTTCACTTCTCAAGATGATGTAAATATAATCTTTTTATGAAAGTATTCTACCCTTTTTTACTCTGTTTATGGAATTATTAGGCATGAAAAATTACACAGTAGATATGATATGATCTATTCTAATGTCATTGAAAGAAGACATACATCATCCCTTTATAGGAAGAAGGCTGGAACTCCCAGACATGGAGGTAATGGTTAGGTCACTAGAAACCTTCCAAGGAATGAGAGTCAGGACAAGGGTGCGAAAATTGTTGCTCCCATTTCTATGATTGAGCAACAATAAGCTAGATGTTCAAGTCCTTAAAATGATCCAACTACTTCCTTATTTAAATAGGGGACTTGGTACTCTATTTTTGAATCTAAAGTGGTAAAGGATGGTAATACTATTGTTCTAGCTAATAATGATGAACAAGGAGCACATTTGGAGCGAGGTGATCTCACTGCTATGGGTGTGGCTGCTTCTTCTGGTGGGGTTTCTGATATTCGGTCTACCACCAGTTCTATACTTAGTTTTTCTAATGGTGTTGTTGGTCTTGTTTTTGGGGGTGAGTTATCTCATCTGATGTTGGAGGTTATTCCAGAGGGGCTTCCACCTAAAAGAGTTGGTAATTCTTCTGATATGATGATCATACGAGGTGAGGTTTCTTATGTGGGGGATGGAATTTTCCAAGAGTAGGGACTTTTTATACTCCTTGTCATGTTGATATGGATTTCAGTGCCACCTTGATTCCTTAACATGATTGGAAAGGGGAATTACAATGTGAGTCTGAGGTTGTGGATTTTTACAAATCTATCTAGGATGCGTGAAAACAAAATCAATTTCCTTAATAATTGATAAATGGGGTAACATCTCTGATGATGGAAGTGATAAAGAGTGGAAAATGATTTTATTGTACACCAATTAGTCTACAAGTAGTTGTGGAGCTATTTCCTTTAAGGATTTTTTCATTAATGGTAGGGGAAAGATGATTAACAGTGAAGGTTCATATATGAATCCTAAAAAAGATGTTCATATAGCGATTATTCCACACTTCCAAGCCCACTCTAGAGGAGGAGAGTCCAAGGCAGCGAAGCTTAGGATTCTCAATCAAGGTAACTCACTGTCCGAATGTGAAATTATTGATGATTCTTACTATGGATATGAAAATGATCTCTCATTTTATGACTAAAAAACTAGTTTTCCAAATGAGGGTAAGTCTCTTTGATTGACAATGTTTGTTCTCCTATTATCCTTTTCTTTTATCTTTTAATAAATGGTTAGGAGATTTTCTTCTGGATATACCTTTTTCATATAAAAAATTGAATATCAATTAACCTTATTAATGAATAAATAATATTAAATTCATGAAAGTTATAAATGAGTGAAATTAAATAACTAAAAATGAATAGACTTCTAAAATATTTAAAAAATGAATACTTTTTATTAATTATATAAATTATACAAATATTCAAAACACACATATATTAAAATTATGATGAATACGTAATAATTATGTACATTTCAACCATATGAAAATATTAAATTTAAATGAATTAATATGTATAAAAAATATTCAAAATGAATAAATTCAAAAATATTAATGAAATAAATACTAAAAATGAATAAATTATAATGAAAATTTAAATAATAATTAACATTATTAGTTAATAAATAATAATAAATAATATTAAATAAATTTATGTTAAAAAATAATTAAACTTAATAATTAAAAAAATAATAGTTTAGCAAAATATTTCAAAAATGAATAAGTTTTATTAATTATTTTGATTATTAAAAAATTAAAAAATGAATATAGGTTAAAATTAATAGGAATGCATATTAATTATATAAATTTCTATCATATTCAAAACATTAAATATTAATGAATAAACATGTATAAATAAATATTGAAAATAGATAAACGTGAAAAATATTAAATAATGAAAAATTGAAAATGAGTAAATTACAAAAATATTAAAAATAGTTTGGATTATTAATTAATAAATACCAATGAAATTGAATAAATTTGTAAAAATATTAAAAGTAATGAATAGAATATATTAACAAAAAATTAAAAAATGAATAAAATTTATAGATTAAAAAGAATATATATATATATATTAAATATATTATCTTAATAAATAAAATCCTAAAATGAATATTAAAACTATTACTAATTATAAAAATATTATGTCTGTGTGTGTGTGATTTTCTATTTAACACTACATCGATAATATATATATTTTTTGTAAAATCAATATAACATAAGTTTAATATTTGTTAAATTTAAAAAATTACATTTTATTAATCATCCATTACTTTATACTAATTAGTCAATATTTTTAATTAATATAAATTTATAATTATAAACAAATTTTCACTTTATATATGACTTATTTAATGGAAATACATATTTTTTCATTATTTAAATCATATTTATTGAAATATTGTGTATATATATATCAATATATTTTTATATTAAAAATATTGAATATATTAATGAGTAATTATGCATAAAAACATTAAAAATGAATAAATCATAAAAATATTAAATGAATAAATATTTAAAGTGAAGAGGTTATAAAAAAGAAACAAAAAACATATCATTATCAGTGAATACATAATATTAAATGAGTGAATTTTAAAAATGAGCGACATTTAATTAAAATATTAATAGATTGAAAAAATATTGAAAAAATGAATGAGTTATTAATTATATAATTTTTTAAAATAATATTGAATATATATAAAAATGAAAATGAATACATATATTAATTATGTAAATTAAAAATGTATTAGAAACATCAAATGTTAATCAATAAATATAAGTAAAGATTTATTTATTTTTAAAATTTTAAAAATATTGAAAAAAATTAATAATGAATAAATTTAAAAAATAATTAAAAAAGTATTAAAGAAATAAATAGTAATAAAAAAGAATAAATTTTATTAAAAATATATATTAAAAATTAATAAACACTCTATATTAAACATAAAAATAAAAAATGAATTACATTTAATAATTAAAACCACAATATATTAATTATTAAAGAGTAAATATTTATAAAAATTGAAAATGTTAATATTAAAAATTTATTATTTCTGTGTGTTAGTTCCCATAAAATTGAATTTAATTTTAATATGTTTGTGTGAAATTATTATATGAAATATTAAGTGTAACGTATTTAGCCATTTTTTAATTATTAATTAAGTATTTAATATTCTATATATATTTGAAATTTAAAAACATGAAATTGAAAAAAAAGTTATTTAATATTCATTAATATTATTTAGTCAATATTTTAATTCAATATTAATTTTTAATTAACTTATAAACTATTTTCACTAAATATATGACATACTAATATAAATATATTTATATATTAAATATAATTTTTAAATACTTATTTAGTATTATAAAAATAATTTCTAATAAAATAATTATATTTATATCATTAAAAATATATTTCAGTATTAAATTATATTTTTAATAATACATAATTTTTTAAAATTTCTAAATAAGCTATTTTTCACAAAATTTCTTATAAATTAAGTGTAAATATATATTTAGTCTTATATAAATCATATTTAATAAAATATGTCATATTATATTAATACAGACATATATATATATTAATATAATATTTTTAATGATATATATATTTTTTATGAAATATGCCTTTTCTCAGTGCTTTTTTTTATGTTGATAAGGGTCACCATTTATCAGCACTAAAAAATAACTGAAAAAAGTGACCTTTATCAGTGCTAAAAAATACTGATAAAGTGGGGTCCTTTATCAGCTCTGATAAAGGTAACCTTTATTAGAACTTTTTTTAGAATTGACGAATTCCCCATTTTATTAGTGCTTTTAACTAGTGCTGGTAAAGGGAAACACATAATATCACACGATATGTAGTCGTGATGCTTTAAATTTGATTATGTATTCCAATGCCTACCCATGTAGTGCCTCAATTTTAATCCACATCTAGTTTCATTATATTTACAAGTCTTACACATTGAATTTATATCAATAAATAGTATAAAATTCATTGGGTTGATGCTTGGAAATCAAATCTAGAATCCAAGGCTTACCCTTGGAAGTCCTTAATATTAATTCATAACTAGTTCAAATTTATAAACAAAGATTATAAATAATTAATTACCATTTAGGACATAGAAATATGATTAAAAAAATGCATCATGGCTCAAGGACATTCATTAGAATTACATCTTAAGTCTTCCATTAGTCATTAAACCATTAAACTCTGCATTATAATTTCAAAAGTTAACTTTTTTAATTAAGGTCATGAAAACTCACTAAAACCGTTAGTTTAATTTATTTACTTAAAAGAAACTCAAAGCATCAATATCCCATTATTATTTTTAATAATACCTATTAAAGGATTTTTTAAAGTTATCATTTTATTAAATAAGAGCAGTCACACCCTAGTTCATAAGGGACATAAGGTTACTATGTTGATATTATGAGTTTAAACCCTCTAATTCAAGTTAGGATTGTTAATAAGGGTCAAGTAACTCATTATCATCTATTTACTTATGATTTAATCGTATACACTAGGATCAACTGATTAAAGAAAGGCACATAATGGGAAACTCATTTAATATGTCAAGACACTTCCATGATATTATTTGGTCAATGGAATGAGGTGAATTAATTACATAACCAATCATAGAGAGTAAATGAAATTATGTTCATAAATTGGCTTAATTATTTTTTAAATTCAAGTTTAATCCATTTCTCCCATAGACTATCCTCAGTCCATGGGAGATTTTCTTAACTACAAGTGTGACTAAGGGAGCTAAAATTAACCCACGACCATGAATTAAGGAAATATAAATTTTAGAATTTAAATGCTATTTTGAAATGATAGCCCAGGTGATTAACCCTTGAAATGTCTTATGAAATGAAATTACCTAATTTGAAATAACATAGACCACCTACCTTAACCTTAGAGAGACCCACTCATCTAATATTAGCCTTCAGTTTGAGCTAAAATGAGAGAAAATAGAGAAGCATAAAAACACCCTAAAAATAGGTTATAAACGACATAAATGGAATGAGTAAACATGGAATAAAAATAAATGGATAAAATAGGTAATTAGACTCTTAGAATTATGCATAGGCTTCCAACTCATTTGACAATTAATGAAATGAACCAAGAATAGAATAGATTTTCCATGGACAAGGGAGAGGGAGTTGAGGGCTCTAATCACTTGGAAATTAACCTTATATTGTCCATTTATTTGATAAGAATAATAGTAGGGATTAGGGTAAAATAAAACATATTCCCTTCTTCAAAAAACACCTAAGAGTCCTTTCATTTTCATGTGGTCATGGGAAGAACCTCCTACATTAAGAAAGACCACTAGCTAGCGGGTGGCACAACAACCCATTACCATCATGCCATGAACACTTCCTGCACATCTTGAACACACCTAAGACCTCACAACCCACAATAACACATCAAAAATAGTTTAAATGGATTTGGGGGGGGGGGGTGTGAAACATCAATATTTGACTCCTATCCTCGTTGGAAGAACCTTCCCCTTCTCCAAATAGAGAACTCTATCTTTACTCCAAACCAAACACTTTTACAAAACATGAGGCTTTAAAATCTTCCCACCATATGAAATATCTTCCCTCAGATGTATATCTAAGAAACACTGTATCTCATACTTGTAAAGAACTCCCTCAATAGTTATGGTCAAACCAATACTATACCAACTATCTCCATTGATAAAATGTTCATCAAGTATACACTATGATGATGATTCAACACCACAAACAACGATGATTCCCCACTACCGATGACATCGTCAAAACCATGATTTACTAACATAACACCCCCTAGGTTTATGTCATCAGTCTATACTAGACCATCATCACTAAATTCGCAAGACACAAGTGAAGCATCCATTTTGAGACTAACCATATTATGCGACCACACCTCAAAGATGACATTGACATGTAACCATAAAAAATTGGAGTCTTATAGACCCATTCATCCACTAGATTACACACACAGACACACACACATTTAGTCTGAAGTACTCATCATCATATAATGATGTCCATTAATATACCTCAAACCAACAAATTCTAACTCTAAAAAAATAGGACTGACACTTAAACCTAGCTGTTATTCGATAATCAAACCCACATCTATTGGGTTCATCAATCTATTGTTATAGACATTCAATAAAAACATCTTCAAATGGGAACCATGTGATGAATACATCATGATTTTCCCATAATAGGACATAATTATTAATGACTATTGGCATCCCAAAGATCCACTTGAACCACTTGATCAAATATCTAAACTATAGATTGTTTTAGGATTTTATTAACACAGTGACATATTGTGTGTCCATTGTTTGAGTTAAGGAAACCCACCCATGGATACTTAACCAGAATAGTATACCCAATATTCCAACCATGTACACCACCAAATAATACTAAATTTTCAAATGTAGTACAATGAATACCTGAAACAAATCAATACTCCAAAAATCGAACAAAACATACATGTTTCATAATTTCCATCCATAGGGTTCATAAACATTAGTATTTCCTAGAAATCATAGTTCAATACTAAAATTACCCATCATATCAAACTCACCAAGTACATTGACATGAAAAAATGACACTTATACATTCACAAATTGAACAACCTGATGCTCGACCATATATGTCGACAATCATCCCAGAACCTAATCATGATTCTTTTTACAATCGATAAATCCCCTAACCATCAAAATAAGTGTTATTGAAGTATAAATTGACCTTAAATAAAACTCCATAGTTGGTTTTATAACTAAATGATCCCTTCATCATTCTCTACCATGAAAAATGATGCTACATCAATCAGAGTCACCCTCTAAACATTTCTTAAACTTCCTAATTTAAAATCCATGCTCAAAATCACTAAGATCACATCTAAATTTACTTTTATAATTATCCATGGAATCCATTAAATTTAGATACAATTACCCAATGACTTTTCTCTTCACACCATCTACAACAAAACATAATGTTGAACCACACACAATTAATTTGAAACTCCCCAATAAAGGAGATTCATTATCATTTCCCAAATAATAAAACTCATGATCTCCATAGTCCATGTCATGCACATCATAGAACACAATGGATGTATGTGGAAATCCTACCCAACCAGACACATCACAATATCCTTTGTTCATCTATGGCTTATAACAATGTAATCCACACTATTTACTGATACCCCACTCAAGAAGATGGTCACCGACCCTAGTAGCCTATAGTGCACCCCCATCAGATGAAATTACTTATCACCACTAACACCAACTCTTGAAATAAAGTCGAAAGACTTAAAAAGAATCATTTTGGTTCCTTTGATTTCTTTATCACCACTAACACCAACTCTTGATTCCATTTTTTGGTGTAATAAGTGTCAACGGTGCCAACACAATTCAATCCTTCATGGAATCACCTCTACCTAGAAGGAAAAATTTCAAAACCAAAACAAAACCCCAGACATCCATTCTTGAAATCAATAGTCATTCCTATGTCACCTTACTCTAAGAGGACTATTTTGATTGAAAAAATTATATTTCCATGAATTTCCACTAAGAATTCATGAACCCATAGTAAACATGATTATATCATCATTGCATTGATTGAGATACTCTGAGACTTGAATGATACAACATATATTCTTATGTGTCTTTTTACCAATTCCAACTAATAGGAAAACTACGGTCACTCCTGATCCACACAAAACCATCACCTTAATGGAACTATTACCATATAACTAGGGTTCTCCATTATGATTCTGCTTTAATCCATAGGGTATCATATTTTCAAGGTGACCACTTACAAACCACAACTCACCACCCATGAATCATAAAACATCAATTCCATATCAAACATAGGTTAAGATCGCGATCAAGACGTAACTCATCCTAAGATTCCCATCACCCAAAACTATTTCCAATATAGAGAACCTAGCTATGCTCGCCACATGCTACAAAACATCTAATGGACATGGTCTAATAATCACATTGATCATTCACTCACAATCATCTAAGACTACATGATCCCTAGCACCCAATAAGTTATAAACGTGAAGGACAAGGTAACCTTCAAGAATCCTTTAATCCCTCTAAGGGTATTCCCAAGGTACTTCCATGCTTAAACTAAAATCCATAGGGAGCAACCCATTCCTTTGTCCCAAACCAGAGAATCTCACAAAAAATCACAAAACCTATACCTTCAAATATAGGTCCATTGTCTAATGTGCAGCCAAATCTCCACTACAAGATAAATGACTAGACATCTGAATGAACTTATCTTCAAAAATATTCATTACAACTAAGGTTCCTAAAACACTATGTAATCCTACTAACAAAACTCAAAAAAATATAAATCTCCAAAACCAAACCCTCAATAATACTTTATATTCACCGATTCCACTAGAAGAAGATTCCATCAAAGATTTTCATAACCAACTGGGAATAAGAATTGGTTAACCCCCTCACATAAAATGAGGCATTGGATATAAATGTTGGTTAACACCTAAAAGGTCACCAAGATCTATCACCTAACCTCTATTTACAATAAAAATGCACAGACTAAGAATAAATGAAAACATCCATATTCACACCCAATTAAACTCTATAAATAACCCTATAATAATGGATTTTATAACAATATATTTATAAGGGGTTATTTAATCCATTCCATTAGTTCACAATTATAATAAATATTAAGGAAGCATTCTAAACAACATCACCATCAAATGTTATTATATAAGTAGGTTTTTATTAATCTAATTATTTATTCATTGAGTATTTATTTACATAAACAAAGCTACATCACTATGGATGATCCATCTCAAGTGATTAGGTTATATGATCCATCTATGTAGAATACCACCAAGAATATAGATGAGAAAACACCATTTAGATTGTTTTTGAAATTTTAAACAACAAAACACATTTAGCATATATGTATACCCACTATGGGTTAATTTATAAGGAATTTAAAGACAATACAAACCTTAAAGGATCAAGTATTGATAATATAGTTTCAGTTATACGGGCTTCCAATTTCGTGTTTTTGAGGTAAACCTTTGATAAGTTGTAATTGGAATCCCTTTTAAGTGAAACCCATTATTAGTTAATTTATTAAAAATATAATTTCACACCCTCAAGGGTTTTTTTATAAAGAAATGTAATTATATGATTGATCATTGAGGGTTAAATTGAGTAGATAATGATTTAGTTATATGGGTTTTCATTCCTTATTTATAATAGAAACACACTATATGTCAAACATGTAACTAAAATCCATCATTAATCACTTGGAATTATATAAAATCAAATCAAATTCCTTTAAAATTTTAAGGATTCTCAATGTAGTTTATTTTTAAAATAATTTAAAACTATTCCATTCCTTTAATTAATTTTAGGTTAGTTTGATAGAATTCTAGTATCAAGCTATATGGGAAACAGATTAATAGGTTGATGAATACACTTTAACTAAACAAAAAATAACCCATATATATAAACAAGGCCAGTAATCAAATAATAATAGAGTAAAAGAAGTCAACGAATGACTTAGTATGTATTTTAAATCCTACATGCCAGAAATTATTACTGAACTCATTCCTTATTATCATAAAATATCATTAGAATAAGTCCCATAAACAAGTAACATGAATAATTAAGAAACCACTCAAGGTGAAATAATAATCAACTATAATAATGAAATTCAAGAAAAGTAGGTCTGATTCCTAGAAAATTCATCTTTCCACCATCTGTGGGTTATCCATTCCTATATATGATATATTTACCAAAATATGACATATATTCTGTCTCCAGTTTACCAACCCCAAATATTAAGGTAAGAAAAGAGAATCTATGATACCACTTTATGACATCCCCAACCCTATTAACTCATAATTAATCAAACCATATGGCCTAACAGCCTTAATAAGGCTTCCCCATATGCCAAATGATACTGACAAGTAACAATGGTCTAATAATGTATAGTGTATAGACAATACCCTCTCTAACAGTACTAAATATAGTGAAAAATAAATGAAATGAATAGAATATAGATAATACTAAACTGAAAACCTATCAAGTGAAAATAAAATCTAACCATGTAATAAGGTATCATGCTATAGGTAAAGGGCAATCAATACACATTGCAGGTGATGTGCATACAATAGGTCTTGGTGAAAACCAATAAAAAAAGAGGCTAATGCCATTCCTATAGTAATTATGAGTACATTCCTAGTCCATAGTACCCATTCCAAGTCCCATGAAATGTCAGTAATATTAATGAGGCACTAGATAAGTTCCTAACCTTTTTCCAAGAGATCTGCTCATGTACTATGTGGTGGCCTGAACAGGGTGTGAGTAAAATGTAGTAGGTCACCAATAATTGTGTCTAATTGATTTCATGTAAGTGACTATAAAATATATGGTGGACACTATATAATATTAAATAAGGTAGTAATTCAGTGAAATGGAATTGAGCATGAGATCTAAGGTGGTGGCCAACAAAACCTACCTAATTTAGCAACATTTTGTTATCTCTGAACAAGGGACCCTAGAGGTAGTCATAGGACCCATGGAAATAATCCCAAGAATCTAAGAATAAAAATAATAAGTGAATCCATGGAATAGGTTTGTGCATTCTCATGCAACACAGCTGTAGAAATCCAAGGAAAACTCTAAGACATTATTGGGGTGGAATCATCCATTCCAAATCATAGTGATCAATCCCTGGAGTATAACTATACAATATAATATGAGGGATGATACCTTGAAATTCCACTTTCTAAAGGGACTCTAACCAAACCCAAGCTGCATCTTCTTTGTTATTCTGATAAAAATCTTTATTGGGATCCAAAGAGGTAATCTAAAGAATTATGATTATGAAGACCTCAAACCGAAATCAGAATCTCATTTTATACATTCTAATTTTATGGAGTTTGTTGGCGAATCCATGATTCTAGGGTGAGACATTAACTAATATAAGACAATGACTGAATTCAAATTGGGATAACCCATGGAATTCATACTAATAAATCCAAGGGATTCCATTGGGTTTTTTGGCTTTCAAATGTGGAATCTAATGCTTACCCATGGCATGCCTCATTTTTAATCCATATAAAATTTCATTATATTAATAAGGTTTACCCATTAAATTTACTTCAATAAATAGTATTCCATCCACTGGTTTTAAGCTTGGCATTAAAATTTGGAATCCAAGGCATACTCCTAACATGAATTACTTTTAATCCATAACTATTTACATAAAGGAATCTCAATGAATAAAAATCCCTTTTTTGTAATAATCCTCAACAACATATTTTTAGAAGTATTCATTTTATTAACTAATATTAGTTACACCATAGTTTGTAATGCATATAAGGTTACCTGGTCTATTTTTCAAGTAAATCACCCCAATTCAACATAGGTTCGATATAAAGGATCAAGTACCTCATGACCATCTCTTTACTTGCGGGTTATTCACACACAATAGGTTCATCTAGCTAAAGAAAGTCTGGTTATGGGAAACACATTTAATAGGTGAATATTCTTTCATGAACTTACTTGTTCCATGGAATTAGTTAAATTAATTACCTAACAACTCCTAGTGAGAAAATGAAATGGGGGTGATAAATTATTTTAATTAATTTATAAAGTCAAGATTAGTCCATTTATCCCCTGGACCATCCTTGGTCCATGGATAGTTCACTCAGCTACAGATGTGACTAGTGGGGCTAAACATAATATAAAGATATTAATTAAGGGAAAATAAGTTTTAAAACTTAAATAAAAGATCAATACCAAACTCCAACATGATCAACCACCAATATGTATTATAAAATAAAAATACATTAAGGGAATTCACATAGACCACCTAACTTAACCTCTTAGAGACCCACTCATCATATATCAGCCTTCTGTTTGAGTAAAAATAAGAGAAAATAATGAAGTAGAAAAACAAACCAAAAATAGGGGAAAACCCATGTAAATGGCAAGTGAAAACATTACAATAAAATAAATGAATAAAATAGGGAAAGAGATTCTTAGAAACACCTTTAGGCTTCCAAATAATTCAACGATGAGTGAAATGGACCCATAATAGAGGATTTTATCCATGGACAAGGGATAGGGAAATAGATCTCCAAGTTCTTAGAAATATCATTTACATTTTCAATTTCTTAAGTAAAAAGGAGAGGGGTTGACAGGGTTTAATGAACATTTATTCCTTATTTAAAAAACACCCAAGATCCCAGTGATGTTTTAGTGGGCCATTGACTGGTGTGGGGCTCACCGGAAAGCTAGTGAGCCTAGTAATAACCTGATGCCTCCAAGAAGGCCACCAGCTAGTCGGTGGCCTATGACTGGCTAGTTGATAGTACTGTATCCCATTGTATGCATGCCTCAACCACTTATTTCTCATACCAAACTCAATCGAGACATCTAAAACCCATAGAGCACCTCAAAACTAGTCCACAATGGATATATTGAGGGTCCCAAACCTAGAAATCTGACATTGATACTTGGTGGAAGAACCTTACCATTCTCTAAATGGAAAAATCAAACTTTAAAAAAATGAACACCTATACAAAAACACAAGGATGTATGATTTATATACTTTAATTAAAATATGTATATATAAATATAAATATGATATGTTAATATTTTAATAATTTTTTTATAAATATATCTAAAAATATATTTATTTAAATATGTGATTCATATTTAATATATATAATTATATTAATAATACATAATTTAAAATATACATACATTATGTATGTGTATGCATGTGTATTTTTAGGGATATGTTTATGCCTGTGTGCACATGTCTTTATGTTTTGTATATGTATATATATATCTATGTGTGTGTGTGTGTTGGTGTGTGGGTGTACGTGTTTTGTGTGCATGTATGTTTATGTGTACATGTATATGTATGTATGTTTGTGTATGTGCATATATTTGTGTATGTACGTTTGTGTGTGTGTGTATGGGCATATGTATGTGTATGTATGTTTACATTTATGTATTCATATGACATGTGTATATGTGTATGTTTATGTGCCATGTGTGGTTATGTAGTATGTGAATGTATGCATATGTATGTGTATGTATGTGCATGCACGTGCATCTAATTGTATGGATGGATATATGTATACATGTGTGTACATGTATGCGTATGTATGAGTATACGTAAGTGTATGTTGATGTGGTTGTATTTTGACTCCAATATTACATAGAATATGTGTAATTTAATTGTATTTTATTTGGTAACACATAGTTTTAATTGATTAATTAATAATTTTTGTCAACAAGGTGTAAAAATAATAAAGTACTTAATTATACATTTAATACACATTTTTTATATTTAACATTGATTTTTTTTATTTAATTTTGGGAATTTATTTTAAGAAATTATTCTAATTCAATTATTTAATTTCATGTTCGGATAAATCAGTTTACTCTTTTCCATGTTATTTTTAAATAACTAATTAGTTGAAGTTTAATATTTAATTTATTTTAATTAAAATAATTAAATAATCTAAATGATTAATTATAATTTATCACTTTTAATAAATATTATAATTTCATTATTTAGTTAAGTAATTAATCAGTAATTTTTTTTCATTTTTTTAATTAATCAAAATAATTTGTTTTTTTTTGTTTTTATTTATATATTTATTTTCAATAAAATTTATTTAAAAAAAGAATTCTGATTTTATTTTAATATTCAGTCACTAATTTTTCTTTGAAAATTGTAAAAATGTAACTCATGGTGTAAATTTATTAATAAATTATATTTTTATTTAATTTTTAATTTTCTTATACAGGATATAATTTTATTTTGATCAGTAGTGTTTTTATGTGAGATACTCTATATTTGATTATAGGCTGTGTAATAGAAGTTCAGCCTACATAACTTTAATTCTTATTATGGGGGGTCGGTAAGATTATTTTGTGGTGGAAAAACATTAGGCTTTGCATGAAGAAAATATTTTAAAATGGGGATCTAGATCCGAGCTGCATAAGATAATAAAATTATGTTTTGAATAAGATTAATTGGATAGACTATGTAAAGTTAATATATTCTACATAAGAGAAAATTTACTTGAATGTTTTTTTATAAGATAATTCAAGTTGATCAAATAAGATAATTCCTTTTAAATTTAATGCAAAATGATGGAGGATCCAAGATTTTCTAAGAGTTTCTCCTTCTACGGTCATGATCTACAAATCTTAACAAATCTAAAATGATGAAAGAATGATCTAAACTGTTTTTAATCCAATTCTGAATAATTGGAGTTGGCAAAAACCGCACTGTGGAGGAATCGAATTCCAAGAGTTCATGTGAATCTTCAGAACGAAGATTGAACATAAAGTAAAATGGGCATAATTAAGGATGAAGACAAATTAGTGGATCTCCGTTAATTATTGATGAATTTAAATCTCAAACTAGATAATGAAATCACCACTGAGATTGATGAAATATCCTCTTGCACTAAGATCTTTGCTTATTTCATGAAGATAATACCAGATTTGGACTTGAGTGGGTTGAAGAAGATAATAGTGCCTGCACAAAGGATGAACTTCATCCTGAACTGTGTTTGGGTTTCAGGTTAAAGTGGACGAAGAAGAAAATTGAGACTAATTAAGGTGATAGAAGATATCATTGGTACTCTAAGAATCCCCATTTTTTTTCAATATTTGAAGATATTGTTTTATTAAATAAGATTTACCCCGAGATCAATCAGGGTAAGTACTTGATCCGATTACCCGAGAATCAAGAATGGTAATTTAAATAGACTCGAATTTTTATTTTGTTGAATTCCTAATTTTTTCACTATGATTTTTTCATTGGTTTATTTCTATGCATATTAAATGTAGGGATGATGAGGGATGAACTGGTTGTCAAGGTTTTTTTGATGTGTACAAGATGCTCAGTGAAATGGGTTTGAGAAATGGTTGGTCCCAGCCTATTTTTCTTGAGAATAATAGGATCTAGCCTCAATTCATTTTAACGAGATTGATTCAATGTTGAAGAAATCATCATGAAGGAGGAATTTTTAATGTTGAGGTTTAGAAGTGAGAACTAAATCAATGATTTCCCGTGCATGTGTCATTAATTGTTTAATGTATTTTTATTAAAATTATAGAAAATTGGAAGATGATCAGGGGGAAATAAATTATGTCGTTGACGAGCGACACATGATATTAAAAACGTTATGTTAGTGTGTAGTATTAAAATAATAAAAGGGGAATGTTGAAAATGGGGGATTGAATTTGGGGGATGAACATAATAATATATACAACGAAATTTAGAGTTTTTTGAAGTGGAGAAAATGGGAGAGAAACCAGGATTTATTCTTGGAAGTTGTTGTAATGCCTGAAGACATTAAAGAAGGAGATCAGAGTGCGATATCACTACTTGGGGATGTCCATCTAAATTTATAGTAGTCAAAGTAAGTGTAAATCGATAAGTCTTTCAATTTTTTTATTTCTTTAATTTTTTTATTTGAATTATCTCCCAAATTTTAGAATTTTATAATGTAATCTCTTCTTGAGATTTTATTCTTTTGTTATTTTATAAATATTTTTCTTAAATTATGAGTACGTCACAAATTTGATTGGATTGTGATGAACCCTGAATGTGGCTTGTTAATTATAGCTATGTTTTAGTTTGATGATGATTTTCATTGTTTAAATTTCTCATTGTTTGATCAAATATTGTGAGTAAAGTGAGTATTGTCCATGTCTTTTTGTTCGACAATCAATGAAAGTAATGTCTGACTCCTTTATAAAGGAGATATGTTTCCGAGATCTATATTGTAGTCTCATTTTAACAAAAATGAATGAGATGTGAGATTTAAGATTTAATTATTTCATGGAGAGAATTATAGTTGTGAAATGATGATGAGAGGCTGATCTGTATGAATCACTAGTTAGTAAGTTTCATTCTTTTGACTGTTAATTCTACTTCTGATTTATTTCATATTTTTTTCCTCCATTTTTTTATTTATTTTAGAAATTAATTTTGTTATTTGAATCTTGTTTAGTTTTATTTACAACTATTTTAATCCCTTCAAAAATAATTAAAAACACAAAAATATAAAATAAAAAAATGAGGCAAGAAAAACCTTACAAGGAAGTATCACTTGGAGAAAACCATGATTAGTTCTTTATTTCAGTACATAGGTTTTAATTTTTTTAATTTTTTTTCATCCGACTATATAAAATTCTAGATTTCAATTGGTTCTGTTTCTAGGGAGGCTTCTTAATGGGTTTAAAAAAAATTAAAAAAAATTTTCTTTTTTAAAAAAAGAAAACAAAAAAATAAATCATTTTTGGTTAAAAAATATAATTCATGTATAGAAACCAAAGAAATTATTAAAATGAAAGTTAATAAAATCATAGAAAAAAATAGTGGAAAAATGAAAAAACAAATAAGTTGTAGAGTTTGAAAATTTATAGAAATTATAAACAACACAAAAAGAAACATAAAAAATAATTTCTTCTAAAACATAAAGTGTGAAAATCTTAGAAAACATGGGTGACTTTATGATATTAAAATAGATTTATGCCCCTGATCTAGAAAATAAAAAAAGTTATAGGATATCCTGATATTTCAATTGGCTTGGAACTAAGATCAAAAGAAATCCATTATCTGCCTAAATTTTATAGTTTGTTGGGAGATGGACCTCACAAGAACCTAATTTTTTTTACATGGTGTGTATCATCATGAATCCCGAAGGGGTGAGTGAGGATCAAATAAAAATGAGAGTGTTTATATTTTCTGTAGATGATTTAAAGAAGGAATGGTTTTACTATTCACAATCCACCACTCTGGAAAGTTGGAATCAGCTAAAGAATACCTTTATTGAAAAGTTTTTACCACATTTAGGACTGAAAGACTATAACGACCCGGAACTGAACAACAACTTGAACAGTGCTAAACGGGTCAGTTGCTATGACCTTAGGCGCACCTCCCCAAATTCCAAAGGCTACCAAATTACAACAAGGGTCTTTATTGGTATAGTGGAGAGGCTACACCTTCTTGGAAGATAATAATGGTACTGGTCTGAGTATAATAATAAAAATGCAATGGAATAAACGACTTAGTAGACTCGAACCAGACCCGCAGAGCAGAAATGCATTCAATATCTTTAAACAGCAGAAGAAATAAATATAAACAATAGTAGCATAAATTAAACACAATAGCATGCTAATCACTTATAAATACTACTGAAAAACAAACATGCATCCAAAGAAGGTCATACATATCCATATGAAAAAGGGTTCCAATGGCGAACCAACTGTAGCTACAAAATAAGTAAGCATGATGATACATGACAGAAAGAAAAACAAAGTAACTCCAGCTAGGAAAAACCTCAAGGTCCCTACCATCCCCATACGAAAACTAATACAGTTCAGCTCGTGAATCTAATCTCTTTCTTGAACGTAAATCCTTCAGGTTTTCATGCGTATCGAAGGGCTCGTGCAGGGTGTGAGACGAATCTCAGTAGGATACCACCCAACGGTGCGTACCTAATATAAGTTTTTAAACAGACATGAAGTTATAAGGAAAATAGTAAACAGTACGATGCAGAAATGAACACAAAATCTACTGGTGCTCACTAGCCACCATGGAGTGTCACCTACTTCGACCAATGATGGAATCTCTATCATGTAACCCGACACAATGATCCCCCTGACACCACGTGTCTTAAGTACCGATGTCCCAAAGTCCCGCCTAAGAAATAGTAACCAGGAGGAACAATGATACTCGTCCTCCAATAAGTAACCAGAGGGACAATGATGTGTTCCCTAAAATAAAGTAACAGGAGGGACAAAAATGTATGCCCTCAAAAAAAGTAACTAGAGAGACACTGATGTCTTACCTCAAAATAATGATGGGCCTCTAACCCCAACCAGATAGCCTCAATGCTATCCCATGAAGGCTCCTGACCTCCCATGTGGCTTCCTACGGCAAGCACCCCAAAACCAATAGTACCTAAACCACAAATAACGGGGGCCTCTACCCACACGAGTGATCAAAAACCACCTCATCAAGGAGTCTCTGTGTGTGCAAACTACTCATAATTCCGTGTGATCGGTAATCACAAAAATAGTACCCAAGCCACAACACATCTAATGCTTCGTGTCCCTGTGACTATTCCACTCAAGTCTGATGGCCTCTCCATCCCAGTAACCCGAGCCATGCCCAACTTGACAGTCATCTTGCCTCAAGCCGACACCCAAGATGCCCAATCCCGTGGTCAAAACCACCCAAAGTAACCCAGGCCAAGCTCAACCTATAATCAGCATCATTCAAAAACATCTGGGCCATTCCCAACACAACCCAAATGTTCCAGCATATGAAATCCAACAATTACATATATAACATATTTAAACAGAACACATAAACATTCAAAAAAATATAAACGGTTGAATTTCACTAAGCAAGTGTTGTCCCATACCAGCACTGAGGTCTTTAAGGTCTCCAACAATTCATATCCAAGTTCAATAAACTATACTCAACAATTTAAACAATACAAAATAATTATAACCATTTTGGAATTCCATGGAAAAAATGCCCTGATGAGCGACGACCACTCGCCTGACCCCGCTCAAGAAAAACAGGTAACATGGCATACCCAAAGTCATCTCATATGTCAAATAACATTTAAACATGCAATAACAGGTAATATAGGGTCACACTCAAAAATACTCGAAAATGTGCCAAAGGACGTTCCACCCAAAAGTCTACGAAAACACAAAAAGAGGTATGCACTACATATCTGAGACTCGTATGATGATACTCATCCGATAACAGCCTCCAATTAGGTCTAAAATGCGGCAAGTCTAAAAAATAATCAAAAATGTTGAAACCCCTATAACTCGCTCTAAAATAGAAATCAATAACAACTCAAGAATAATCAAGACCATACCAAGGGGGTTCCAACGCATCTAACGACGATCAAAATAGAGTTCAGACGGATGATCGGGAGAAAAAACAAGCTCTGGCAGACTCTCCCCACTCAAACCCATCGATGGGTATAGTTTCAGCCTCAAAACGAGGCTACTTCCAATTTTAGAAAAAAAAGAAAGTACATGGTGTCTACTTATAAATACATGTCGTGTATCATTTTACTTTTCATAAGGAAGCTTGTATTTTGCCGAGAAATTTCCGAATTACTACATGGTGTGTTCCTATGGTACAAGGTGTGTACCTTTTTACTTGGCCAACATCCCCAACACACCATGTATATCCCGATACACAACCCCTCTACATGGTGTGTACAAATAGTACACGACATGTAGATGCTAAAAACATTCTATCCATCCAATATGCCTACACACCATGAATGGACTCCACATGGTCAAGTGTACACAGCGTGTCTATAACTACACACCGTGTAGTAAGAAATTTCTACACAGTCATCACACGACATGTAATTAGCGAGCACACGATCGGTACTCGCCCAACCCATACACATCGTGCACTTTAGAGTACATGGCTTGTAGTTTGAAAATTTATAGAACTTCACAGATTTTCCCAGTTCTCTTAGGAACAAGTCAAAAATTCAAGCATGGTCAAGATTTTGACCCATTCTAAAAATCTAGGTTCTTACAATCTCCCCACCTTAACATAGCTAATCCCCGATCTATCAAATGAAACCCGGATATGGAACCGAACATTCCACCCCGATTAAGTAACCCGGAATACCCCAGTCTCAAAGGTCTTGGATAAATTCCTCAAGGGACTCCCCACCTTAGGAATAGTCTAACTTGATCTCAACTCGACAAAACTCAACACAAGAAAAGGCTAACTAACCTATTTTCCAGACTAATGGTCCCCTCATGATGCCTCATCACCCCTACGCCTCATTGGTGATCCCGTGTCATTCCCAACACCCAACATATCCTGCACCACATTGGTGTCCACTTTTATGAGGTATTGACTCCCATGGATGCTCAAAATAAAACCAGATGCCATGAACCTCAAGTAAAATACATCTTCGAATCCCCAATGACCAAAGCACCTCAAGAAACCTGCAGCCTCGATGCTCTGATGCCCATGACCCCTCAAGTAATCAACATCCTTGATACCTTGATGGACATGGAACCTCAAGTAACCCACATCCACGATTCCCCTAATGATACACATCTCATACATATATATAATATATCACGCACCTGATATGGTGCCAATCCCACTGACCAGTATCGAGTCAGTACACATAGATCAAGTGCATCACGTGCACTTAAAAAGAATATGCCTCAGTAGGTCATGCCAAAATAAAATGAGAAATTCATGACCACACTCACGGTGTACCTCTAACCATCGTCGAAACACCGACCTGCCCATCCTCTATCAGCTCCACAGAGTGCACTTGGCTTGAAGTACGGTTGCCTGATGCTTGAGCTCCCTGCAGTTCTGTTCCAGTCACTGGCCACTGACCCCTCAGCTAGGTCCCGTTGTATTTGTGACATCCTCCGCGTATAGATGAACCTTGGATACCCTCTCCTGGTACCGAACCGGAACCAACTCCAGATGCCACCATATTTCCGAGTCCCCGCCTGCCGACTGTCTGAGAAGGCTACCTGTAGAACCTCTCCAGATGCCCGTCCTATCCACATACATGGCACTCCTTCAGAGGCCTATCACACTGAGTCCAAACATGTCTTGGGTGTCCACACTGAAAAAAATCACCGAAGAGCTACTACGAGGTGGTCTAACTGAGTCATTCTCTTGAATACCCTCCTAGAACTAATCTCATCCTCGCTTCCTACTATTTGAACCATCACCTGAAGTTGTCGTTCGACCAACCTAGGGCTTATCCCTCTATTTTCCCTCTATTATGAGAACCCGATTCACTGCCTCTGAGAATGAACCTATACTAAAGATATTCAGCTAGATCTAAATGGAGTGTGGCAATCCCTCCTCGAAGCACCTCACTCTTGCCACGTCATCGCTTACCATACCCAGTGCAAAGCATGAAAACTTAGTAAAAGTAGCTACATAGTCTATAAAGAACATATGTCCCTGGTAAGGACTCAAGAAGTCCCAATCTCTATCATCCCTCAGAGTCTCTGGTTAAAATTGCTCGATGAGCCTATCATCGAAGTCTTTCCATGCTAGTACCCCATGCCAAAGAGCCTGAACTTGCACATCCCACCAAAGCTTCACCGGACCACTCAGCTTGTATGTCGCCAGCTTGACCCTCCTCCCTCTAGAAGTCTTGAGCTGCTTGAAGATCATCTACATGCTTTCTATCCACTTCTCAGCCACCTGCGAACCACCCTCACCCTGAAATAGAGGCGGGTGCTACGACTAGAACTCTCATTTCAGATATTCCATAGATGGCTTTGTACCTTGTGCGCCTCTTTCGATCCCCTACAAGACACGTACCAGGCTATCTCGGATCTGCTCGTCGAGCAATGGTCCAAATGCTTCCAAACCAGCAAACTGTCATGCCTGCACTGGATCATGAACCTGATCCAGTCCCTGAACCTATACCTGCGGGTCCTGCTCTGCCTTCACCGGATCCAGAACATGATCCTGCTCCTACGACACTGTACCATCTCCTGTCTGACACTCCATCTGAGTCTCCAAAAAAGGAACCTGTTGAATACCATAAATGGTCAAAAACCCACATAAATAATAATATATACATATATAATGCTGATAAAGAAACCAGTAAAAGGAAGCACATAATTACTACCCTTACTCTCCCCCACTACAACTATGCCCCATGGAATCCCAGCCTCATGGCCTCCTTACCCTCCCTTAACAGAGCCAAGTATCAAAACTACCTCAGGTCGTGCCAGTCCTGAAAACTAACTTTACCTCAAACCAATGACCGAGTCACCTAATCCTGGTGATCATAATCACCTCAACCATAGTACCTACCAGCTCTCATAAGAGTCAGACCCAAATACCCTTCCACATGCAATTTTACAAATATACAAAGCGTGTCATAGCACATTGCAATAAACAAGCAATTTTATCAGGAATTTCACCTATTCAAGTTTTAATAGAACACAAATCATGACAATTGACATTTTTTTCACATGGTATTATGACATCATAAAGAATACATGCAGTTTTGAAATTGAAATACCCCTAAATATGCCCATCAAAAGCCCATAAAACAAGACTTTCCATACCGGGCCTAGGTCTAACTCTATCTTACTATACTGGGTCAAGAGTTACACATCAAAATCAATAACTCCACACACCATGTGAGCCACCAAGGTGGAAATCATATAAACTGTAATCTAAGAAAAAGCATAAAACAATTATCACCCATGGAATTTTGGTTCATCCTTCATACCTGGGGCTGTAGACACCCAAGCACAAGCTAGAAACCCAGTTCCAGTAACAACCTATCTTCAGTCTACCATATCCCAAATAGTAAAACCAACATAAAATAAAAGATAAGTCTCAATCTCAATAGTATCCAATGAAACACTACTACTAAATCCCTATCAAGAACTCTTCTGATACCACTTTGTAATGACCTAGACTCGAATAACCCCCTGAACAATGAAAAACGGGTCGGGTGTTACTACCTTAGGTGCACCTCCCCAAATGCCAAAGGCTGCTGACTAGCAGCGAGGGTATATATATGTATAGTTTGGAGGCTATACCCTCTCGGAGTATAATAACGGTACTAATCCGAGTATAATAAGAAAAATGAAGTGGAATAAATGGCTCAGTAGACTCGAACCAGACCCGCAAAGCAGAAATGCATTCAATATCGATAAACATCAGAAGCAATAAATATAAACAACAGTAGAAAAAAGTAAACACAACAACATTCAGATCACTTATAAATACTACTGAACAAAATACATGAATCCAAAGCACGTCATACATATCCATATGAAAATGGGCACCAATGGATAACCAACAGTAGTTACAAAACAAGTAAGCACATAGATACATGACAGAAAGAAAACAAAGTAAACTCCAGCTAGGCAAGACCTCAAGGTCCATACCATCCTCATGCAACAACTAATATAGTCCATCTCCTGAAGCTGAACTCTTTCCTACACGTAAATCCATAAAGTCTACACATGCCCCGAAGGGCCCGTGCATCATGTGAGATGAATATCAGTAGGATACCACCCAATAGTGAGTACCTAATATAAGTGTTTAAACATGAATGAATTTATAAGTAAAATAGTAAATAGTACGATGCACAAATGAACACAATCTCCACTGGTGCTTAGTAGCCACCATGGAGTGTCACCAACTATGGCCAACCCCGGAATCTCTGTCCTGTAACCCGGCACCATGTGCCCCCTAACACCGTGTGTATCTTGTATCGATGTCCCAAAGGCATGCCCATGAAATATTAAACCAGAGGAACAATGATACCTATCCTCAAATAAGTAACCAGAGGGACAACTTTGCCTACCCTCAAATAAAGTTACCAGAGGGACAACGATTTCTGCCCTCAAAATAAAGTAACCGGAGGGACAATGATGTCTTCCCGCAAAATAATAGTGAGCCTATTCCCCCAACCTGATAGCCTCAACGCTATCCCCTGAAGGCTCCTTACCTCCCATGTGGCTTCCTACAGTAAGCACCCCAAACCAATAGTACCTAAACCTCAAATAACAAGGGCCTCTACCCACACGAGTGGTCACAAACCACCTCATCATGGAGTCTCTCTCTATGCAAACTACTCATAATTCTGAGTGAGAAGTAATCACCAAAATAGTAGCCAAGACACAACACCTCCGACACCTCGTGTCCCTATGATCATTCCGCTCAAGTGTGATGGCCTCTCCATCGTAGTAACCCTAGCCATGCCCAACCCGACAGTCATCCTACCTCAAGCCGATGCCTATGGCACCCAATCCCATGTTAAAAACCACCCAAAGTAACCCGGGCCAAGACCAACCTGTAATCAACATCACTCAAGAATATTCAGGTCATGCCCAACACATCCCAAAGGTTCCAGTATATGCGATTCAAAAATTACATATATAACATATTTAAACAGAACACCTAAATAGGAAAAAAATATATACAGTTGAATTGCACTAAGAAAGTGTTTTCCCATACTAGAACTGAGGTCTTTAAGGTCTCCAAAAATTCATATCCAAGTTCAATAAACTATACTCAACAATTTAAACAATACAAAATAATTATAACCATTTTTGCATTCCCTGGAAAAAATGCCCCAATGAGCGACGACCACTCACCTGACCCCGCTCAAGAAAAACAGGTAACATGGCATACCCAAAGGAATCTCATAGGTCAAATAATGGTTAAACATGATATAACATGTAATACATGGTCATGCTAAAAAATACCCGAATACGTGCCAATGGACGTGCTGCCCAAAAGTCTATGAAAACACAATAAGAGGTATGCACTACATATCTGAGACTCGTACGATGATACTCCTCTGATAACAGCCTCCAATTATGTCTAAAATGTGGCAGATCTACAAAATAATCAAAACCACTCAAACCCCTATAACCCGATCTAGAATAGAAATCAAGAAGAACGACTCAAGTGGAATCAAGTCCTCACCGAGTGGGTTCCAACGTATCTGAAGACGATCAAAACAGAGTTCAGATGGACCATCGGGAGCAGAAAAAAGCTCCATACGACTCTCCCCACTCAAACCAATTGAAGGGTTGAGTTTCTGTCTCAAAATGAGGCTACTGCCCATTTTAGTGAAAAATAAATAAATTACATGGTGTGTACTTTTAACTACACACTGTGTATCATTTTACTATTCATAGGGCGGCTGATATTTCACCGAGGAATTTCTGACTTACTACACGGCGTGTACCTATGGTACATGGCGTGTACATCTTTACTCATCTGAAATCCCCAAAACGCCATGTATATCCCGATACACGACCCCTCTACACAACGTGTAAAAATTTTATATGACGTGTACATGCTAAAAACATTCTACCCAGCCAACAGACCTACACTCACGTATAGACTCCACATGGTCAAGGGAACATGGAGTGTCTATAACTACATGCCGTGTAGTAATAAATTAATAAACGTTCATCACATGACATGTACTGGGCAAGCACATGGTCGATACTCGCCCAACCCATACACGACGTGTACTTTAGAGTACATGGCGTGTAGTCTGTAAATTTCCAGAACATCCCATATTTTACTAGTTCTCTAATAAACAAGTCAATAATTCAAACAGGGTTGGGATTTGGACCCGTTCTAAAAACATGGGTTCTTACACAGACTTAAAAAAGATATATGTGGGATTATGAAGCTTCAAGGGGAATCTTTACATGAGTATTGGGGAATGTAACGACCCAAAATTTCATTAATGGAAAATCCCTCTTGATCCAGTTAAATGTTTCTTTATAAAAAAAATGTTTTTATAAGATGTCAAATTCCTTAGTGTTACGTTAAGATTTGTGACCGTTACTTTTATAGCCGTTGAACAGTGATCATCTGGGTAGTTTAAATATAAGGCTTTAACGAACCAATTTTCTACTCAGACAAAGGAAGCGCTGGCCTCATCCAGTAGAATTTCCCCTTACGAAGCCCATTTGTCGGAGCTCGGAAAGGAGGTGGCGTCTTTGGGCTTTGCCCTTGACCAAGCCCAAGCTGAGCTTCATAAAGTGAAGCTCGAACGTGATCGTCTACGGGAAAAATGGAAGTTGATAGAGATTACCACTCGAGCAATGTTATCTGAGCAACCCCAAGAGTCTGTCACCATCGCACACCTTACCCTTAGGTCTTATGCGGCTATTTTAAGGGGTTATGTAACAAATAAGTAGCACCATGTTCATGTACATTATTTTTGTATATAATAATGAATATAATTTCTAGTCATTTTTGATACATTGTAATTAGTTTTTAAAGTACAAACGGTGTTTTTAGTTATTATTTAATTAAGAATTATATTTTATTAAATTAAAGTATTTTTGAATTAAATAATATTTTAATAAAATATTATTATTAATATTAAATTAATTTTTATTAAATATAAATGATCTTATAATTTTATGAATGCAATTAAAATTTTTATTAAGGTTTGAAAGCCATTTCTGTCAAAACCCATGAATTTTTTATAAATGTCGGTTTTTATTTTAAAAGTAAAAATTAACATATTTAGAAAATTATTTAGATAAAATAAATATTATTTTTGGAATCAGGACGTCGAAATTATCCAACGGTGAATTTTTCATAATTTTCTGAGACAGTCAAATTTTTGGGTAAAAATTAAATACCATTTAAATATATAATGTGTTTTATGACATCATAATGACCCAATGGTGATGTAATAAAATACCATAATCCTTATGTTCGGCCAATATATGTTTTATCATTAAAATAATGAGGTTTTGGGTTTGTTTTACTCACTTTTCAAAGCATTAATGGAGCCCTCTTGACTTATTCAACACTTTGCCTTTTTAAATTAATTTCCATGGGAGTGTGACTCACCTCCACATAAGCAACCCTAATTTTTTAATAAGTTCGGACCTTGGACTTGTAAAATATTGTTTTCCTCTTTCCTTTTCCATAAACCATGGGCAAATACCATGGTATGGTTTGTGGTTTGGATTATTTTAATATAAGGGGTCCCAAACCTAAATAATAAAGAATTCTCTCACCTTTCCTATATAAACCCACCCAAGCTCCCACCTCCTCCTCACCCAAAGCCCTTGAAGTTTGTCCAACCTCTGCCCTACTCTCTATATAATCCTCTCAAGGTGCCCCAAGCTCCCAAGAAGCCTCTCACAAGCCTCTCTCTAGCCTTTGGAAGTACACTTCCAAGTAAGGGGTTTTCTTCCTTTCTCATTTTTGTCAATTTTTCTTTAAGTTCTATTGCCCTTTTAATTTCATTTATGAATGTTGGAGTATGGTTTTGCACCTCTCCCATACTGCCCTATTATTGTTTGAATGATGAGAGACCCCCTTTCTCTATCATTAAATTCCTCCCATGTACACCCGTTACTATGCCGAAATTCCGAAAGGAACCTTTTTCTCCTCTTTTATATTCAAGCAATACTTTTGTATCATGAATCTAAATTCCTTTTCAATTGTTGGGACATGTATCTATATGACCTTCTTACTGTCCATTACATGTAAATATGATGAGGAACCCCTTTCTCTCTCATCATCCTTTTTATAAATTCTTATGTCACGCCGTTACGCTGCCGAAATCACACCGATTTTCTAAGCTAATATCATTGTGTAGTGAATACCATGCCCATTTCTCCATCAAGGGTATTCACCTTTATGAACATTTACTTATTGATTGTAAAGTTTCATGTATGAATTCCACATTCCTTTATCGTGGAATAAATGATTATGTTTTATGAATCCATGTTTTATGATCCATGTGGCACACTTATGCATGAAATGAAATGTTTAAGAAGGGTGCGCCCTTTATAGCGCTCCAATGCATTGGGTAAAGTATAGTATCATGATACGTCATGTGCAATGAGTGTTGAATCATGCTAATTCAAGTGCAACGAGGGTTTACTCGTGCTTCAAGTGCAATGAGGGTTTACTCATGCTCCATGTGCAATGAGCCTTGGCTCATGCTAATTCAATGTTAAGTGTTGTTGCCACATTTCCATGTTATGATTATCATTCTTTATCATGCCTTTATGTTCATGTCTCTCTTATGCTCTATTGATATGCCTATTGCCTAACATGTATTGTACTCCTCATGTTATTCATTGTGTACTCCCTTACTGGGCTTTATAGCTCACCCTTTTCTTATGCATGTCCTCAGGTTATCCCATGCAATGCTAAGTACGAAGGAATGTAGTGGTCATGTAAATGAAGTTTTCAATAAGGATGTTGTTTTTCAAGTTTAAAGTTTTTATGTAATGATCCTAAGCCCCAAAGACACTAAACCTCTCTATCTTCTTTGTTGTATCAAGTGATGTTTTATGTAATAAAGCATGTTTAAGTTGTAATAAAAATAAGGGTTGTCATAGTTGGTATCAAAGGATAGTTTTAGTTATTTTTGGGATTAGGAAACCCTAGTAAAGCCTTAGATACAAGAATAAGCATAATAAAAACATCCCTAAGTTTTGGTAAATACTAAGTAAGTGTTTTATCAAACAAATACATCCCTGTCTGGATACGAGCAGGTCGAGGCGGCTCTGGCACAGATGTATCCTAGGGGTAAAATCCGAAAACACCGCTTTGAGCTAGACTCGAACGGGAACTGGTGCACGACAACGGGCCTTGCTGCACTCTTGGTTACGACACTCCCGAGGGATATGTTTTGATAAATTCACAATCTTAGTATGAACCCTTATTAAGGGAAAAATGCCCTTAAGAATATATATTAGAAGGAAGATCATGAAAAGCCTGGATTGAATCCTATAGACTCATGAGTTAAAGAGATTAAAGTTTATTTATAAGTCATCAACTTTTGTCTTTGGATTACCCTTTATGTGTTACCCCTAACTTTCCTTTTATTCTAGCCAATGGCCGGTAATAGGAGAACTCGGGCTAACAACCGTTGTGAAGATCAGTGTGATGATTGTACTTATGAGATGCCCAATCCAATGGGAGAGGGAATCGCGAACTTTGTCACGCTTCTATCTCAGCTAACTCAAGTTTTGAATAGAAACACTGGTCAAGAGGAACGTTCAATCCCCCCTAAGAAAGAACAAGTCGCTCTTGAAAGCTTCATGAGACAAAGGCCTCCTACTTTTAGTGGATCATCCGATCCCACGATTGTTGAACAATGGATCAACTCCATTGAAAAGATATTCTCCATCCTCCAATGCTCTGAAAAAGAGAAGGTTCTCCTGGCGGCTTATCGTATGGAGGGTGAAGCTGATCAATGGTGGACGTTGATCAAAAATACGAAGCCTGAGGAGGAGATCGAGGCTTTGGAATAGAAGGTATTCCGGAAGATGTTTTTCGATAAATATTTTCCACGCACCCTCCGTCTTAAGATGGAAAGGGACTTCCTTTCCCTCAAGCAGAAAGATGAGGAATCTGTGGGAGCGTACGAGGCAAACTTCACAAGGCTTGCACGATACGCTTCCGGCTTTTTCGTTACCCCCGAATGCAAGGTTGACCGCTTCTTTGGTGGGCTGAAGCCTAGCTTGCGGAAAGCATTAGCGATCCGTGACTTCGACAGCTATGAGGAAATTGTCCGATGTGCCCTCAAGGTTGAAATGGAGATCGGAGAATCACAGGGGTATCATGGGGACAAGAAGCGGAAGGTGGACTTCAATGCTGGTGGTCCGATGGATAAATCCAACGGAGCTATGAAATTCCAGCACCCCACTTGCCAAAAGTGTGGAAAGAAGCACCCTGGAAATTGCCTTAGGGGGACAAGAAAATGCTTTAAGTGTAGAAGAGAAGGGTACCTAGCTGTTAACTGTCAGCAAGAAGGACCCGCGGCTGCGACGGAGGGGAGGAACGCTCCGTTCGAACCTCAACGCGTTGTTCAATGCTTCAAATGCAAAGAACCGGGTCATTTTGCGAATCAGTGCCCTAATCCAAGGGTTATCGGAGGCAATCAACAACCTCCAAGATAGCAAGGAAGAGCTTTTGCCATCACTTCTGCCGAAGTGAACCCCGACAACGAAGTGGTGACAGGTACGCTAGTTATTCATTCAAGAATAGCGAACGTACTTTTTGATTCAGGTTCTACGCATTCTTTTATATCTCAAAAGTTTATTAGAACAATCCCTGCACCACCACAAATCATGGAAGTAAAGATGTCAGTGAGTACGACAAATGGGGCAATCATTGCATCCCATGAGTATAAGTCCTCCCCTGTTATAATCTGTGGATTGAATTTCCCGGCGAACCTCGTCATACTCCCTTTGGTGGAATTTGATGCAATTCTTGGCATGGATTGGCTTTCCTTATATAGAGCCAACATAAATTGTCGGGAGAGGGAAATCACACTCCATATGGAGAATAGACCCCCGATTCTTTACAAGTTTCAGGAGGAAGATGAATCTCCTTTAGCTCCATCATCTCAAGCATGGATATTACTGCCTTATGAGCACGCATATCTGGCTCAGATGATTGAGTCCAAGGAAGAAACCACCCTTGATGAAATGCCTATTGTGAGGGAATTCGCTGAAGTATTTCCCGAGGAACTTCCTGGTCTTCCTCCAAGAAGAGATGTTGAGTTCTCAATTGAACTTATACCTGGGGCGCTACCAATATCCAAGACTCCATATAGAATGGCTGTGGTTGAGCTTGAAGAACTGAAGAAACAACTACAGGAGAATCTGGATAAAGGGTTTATAGGCCCAAGTGCATCACCATGGGGTGCACCAGTCCTCTTCGTCAAGAAGAAGGATGGGTCAATGCGGCTTTGCATCGATTATCGTGAACTTAACAAAATAACGATAAAGAAAAAGTATCCTCTCCCAAGAATTGATGACTTGTTTGATCAGCTGCGTGGAGCACAATACTTCTCCAAGGTCGACTTGCGGTCGGGATATTATCATGTAAGGGTGAAGAAGGAAGATATCCCCAAGACTGCTTTTCGTACAAGGTACGGGCACTATGAATTCATAGTAATGCCTTTTGGACTCACCAATGCTCCAGCAATATTCATGGACTTGATGAATAGAGTCTTTAGAGATTACCTAGATAAATTTGTGGTAGTCTTTATAGATGATATTCTAATATACTCCAAAACCAAGGAGGGCCATGAGGAGCATTTAAGAACTGTACTGGAGACTTTGCGCAAGGAGAAGCTCTATACCAAGTACAGCAAGTGTGAGTTCTGGTTGAAGGAGGTCTCATTCTTGGGCCATATCATCACAAGCAATGGGATATCTGTGGACCCCTCCAAAACAGATGCAATTGAGGGATGGCCGAGGCCAACATCGGTAACTGATATCCGTAGCTTCTTGGGGTTAGCTGGATATTATCGATGATTTGTGAGAAACTTCTCACGATTGTCCAACCCTCTTACCAAGCTAACTCGAAAGGGAGTAAAGTTTGCTTGGAGTGATGAATGCGAAGAAAGCTTCAAGGAGTTGAAAAGGAGGCTTATCACTGCACCTGTGCTCACTTTACCCACAAGTGGGGAGGTTTTTATGGTATTCAGTGATGCTTCGAAGAAGGGCTTAGGATGTGTGCTGATGCAGAATGATAAAGTGATATCCTATGCCTCAAGACAGTTGAAAATCCATGAGCGAAACTATCCAACGCATGATCTGGAGTTGGCGGCGGTGATCTTTGCCTTGAAAATCTGGCGGCATTATCTCTATGGAGAGAAATGTGAGATATATACTGACCACAAGAGTCTTAAATATATATTCACACATAAAGAGCTTAATATGCGCCAGAGAAGATGGATAGAGCTCATAAAGGATTATGACTGTTCAATACATTACCACCCTGGGAAGGCGAACAAGGTGGCGGATGCCCTAAGTAGAAAGGATCCAGCAATTCTATCAATGATGAGAATTGAGAAGGATCCAATCTTCTTAGACTTGATGAAGATGGACGTGGGAATCATAAAGAAGGGAACATCATCAATCCTTTCACAAATGATTGCTCAACCATCTCTTTTGGAAAGGTTAAAGGATGCTCAAAAGGATGATGCGAGAATCCAAGACAAAGTGGAAGCTATCAAAAAGGGAAAATCCTCAGAGTTTAATGTTAATGAAGAAGGAATTGTGCGGTTTGGGAAAAGACTATGTGTCCCATCAAGTTCGGAGATGAAGAAGGAACTTTTGGATGATGCACATAGTTCAAATTTCTCTATTCACCCAGGGAGCACAAAGATGTATCGAGATCTCCGAGAAAACTTTTGGTGGGATAATATGAAGAAGGAGATCGCCGAATATACATCAAAGTGCCTGGTGTGTCAGCAAGTGAAGGAAGAGAGGCAGAAGTCTAAGGGGATGATGCAACCATTGCCCATACCAGAATGGAAATGGGAGAACATCACCATGGACTTCGTCACTGGACTTCCAAGGACATCCAAAAGCAACAATGCAATCTGGGTTATTGTGGATCATCTTACAAAGACTGCACACTTCATTGCTATTCGAGAGGATTTCTCTTTGGATCAACTGGCACAGATATATATTAGGGAAGTGGTACGGTTTCATGGAGTACCACTATCTATTGTGTCTGACCGAGATCCAAGATTTACCTCTATGTTTTGGAAGAGTCTTCAACATGCTCTGAATACTGAACTGAACTTCAGTACGACCTATCATCCTCAAACTGATGGCCAATCCGAGCGGACTATCCAAACACTTGAGGATATGTTGAGAGCGTGCTCAATGGACTTTAAAGGAGGATGAGATCAACATCTTCCTCTAGTTGAGTTCTCTTATAATAATAGTTTCCACTCGAGCATCCAAATGGCACCATATGAAGCCCTGTATGGGAAAAGGTGTAGAACACCGGCATGTTGGGATGAGGTCGGTGAACGTAAGCTACTTGGACCAGAAATGGTCGAAGAAATGGTGGAGAAGGTGAAAACCATTCAGCAGCATATCAAGGAAGCCCAAAGTCGACAGAAGAGTTATGCAGATAATCGTCGACGAGACCTTGAGTTTAAAGTCGGAGATATGGTGTTTTTACGCATATCTCCATGGAAGAAGGTCATGAGGTTTGGAAAGAAAGGGAAGTTATGTCCAAGGTACATCGGCCCATTCGAGATTCTTGATCGTGTTGGGGCTGTGGCCTATCGACTAGCACTTCCACCTACTATAGCCAAGGTGCATGATGTCTTCCATGTATCCCTCTTAAGGAAGTACATACCAGACCCTTCACATGTACTCTCTTCCGAGGTGGTACAATTAGAAGACGATCTTTCTTATGAGGAGCAACCAGTGAAGATCTTAGATCGTAGAGAAAAAGATCTACGAAATAAGACAATGCCCCTCGTCAAGGTGTTGTGGAGAAACCACAAGTTTGAAGAAGAAACTTGGGAGTCGGAGGATATGATGAAGCTAAGTTACCCACATTTGTTTTAGTGTGGGAAAAGGAAAATTTCGAGGGCGAAATTTCTTAAGGGGGGAATGTTGTAACGACCCAAAATTTCATTAATGGAAAATCCCTCTTGATCCAGTTAAATGTTTCTTTATAAAAAAAATGTTTTTATAAGATGTCAACTTCCTTAGTGTTACGTTAAGATTTGTGACCGTTACTTTTATAGCCGTTGAACAGTGATCATCTGGGTAGTTTAAATATAAGGCTTTAACGAACCAATTTTCTACTCAGACAAAGGAAGCGATGGCCTCATCCAGTAGAATTGCCCCTTACGAAGCCCATTTTTCGGAGCTTGGAAAGGAGGTGGCGTCTTTGGGCTTTGCCCTTGACCAAGCCCAAGCTGAGCTTCATCAAGTCAAGCTCGAACGTGATCGTCTACGGGAAAAATGGAAGTTGATAGAGATTACCACTCGAGCAATGTTATCCGAGCAACCCCAAGAGTCTGTCACCATCGCACACCTTACCCTTAGGTCTTATGCGGCTATTTTAAGGGGTTTTGTAACAAATAAGTAGCACCATGTTCATGTACATTATTTTTGTATATAATAATGAATATAATTTCTAGTCATTTTTGATACATTGTAATTAGTTTTTAAAGTACAAACGGTGTTTTTAGTTATTATTTAATTAAGAATTATATTTTATTAAATTAAAGTATTTTTGAATTAAATAATATTTTAATAAAATATTATTATTAATATTAAATTAATTTTTATTAAATATAAATGATCTTATAATTTTATGAATGCAATTAAAATTTTTATTAAGGTTTGAAAGCCATTTCTGTCAAAACCCGTGAATTTTTTATAAATGTAGGTTTTTATTTTAAAAGTAAAAATTCACATATTTAGAAAATTATTTAGATAAAATAAATATTATTTTTGGAATCAGGACGTCGAAATTATCCAACGGTGAATTTTTCATAATTTTCTGAGACAGTCAAATTTTTGGGTAAAAATTAAATACCATTTAAATATATAATGTGTTTTATGACATCATAATGACCCAATGGTGATATAATAAAATACCATAATACTTATGTTCGGCCAATATATGTTTTATCATTAAAATAATGAGGTTTTGGGTTTGTTTTACTCACTTTTCAAAGCATTAATGGAGCCCTCAAGACTTATTCAACACTTTGCCTTTTTAAATTAATTTCCATGGGAGTGTGACTCACCTCCACATAAGCAACCCTAATTTTTTAATACGTTCGGACCTTGGACTTGTAAAATATTTTTTTCCTCTTTCCTTTTCCATAAACCATGGGCAAATACCATGGGATGGTTTGTGGTTTGGATTATTTTAATATAAGGGGTCCCAAACCTAAATAATAAAGAATTCTCTCACCTTTCCTATATAAACCCACCCAAGCTCCCACTTCCTCCTCACCCAAAGCCCTTGAAGTTTGTCCAACCTCTGCCCTACTCTCTCTAGAATCCTCTCAAGGTGCCCCAAGCTCCCAATAATCCTCTCACAAGCCTCTCTCTAGCCTTTGGAAGCACACTTCCAAGTAAGGGTTTTTCTTCCTTTCTCATTTTTGTCAATTTTTCTTTAAGTTGTATTGCCCTTTTAATTTCATTTATGAATGTTGGATTATGGTTTCGCACCTCTCCCATACTTCCCTCTTATTGTTTGAATGATGGGAGACCCCCTTTCTCTCTCATTAAATGCCTCCCATGTACACCCGTTACTATGCCGAAATTCCGAAAGGAACCTTTTTCTCCTCTTTTATATTCAAGCAATACTTTTGTATCATGAATCTAAATTCCTTTTAAATTGTTGGGACATGTATCTATATGACCTTCTTACTGTCCATTACATGTAAATATGATGAGTAACCCCTTTCTCTCTCATCATCCTTTTTATGAATTCTTATGTCACGCCGTTACGCTGCCGAAATCACACCGATTTTCTAAGCCAATATCATTGTGTAGTGAATACCATGCCCATTTCTCCATCAAGGGTATTCACCTTTATGAACATTTACTTATTGATTGTAAAGTTTCATGTATGAATTCCACATTCCTTTATCGTGGAATAAATGATTATGTTTTATGAATCCATGTTTTATGATCCATGTGGCACACTTATGCATGAAATGAAATGTTTAAGAAGGGTGCGCCCTTTATAGCGCTCCAATGCATTTGGTAAATTATAGTATCATGATACGTCATGTGCAATGAGTGTTGACTCATGATAATTCAAGTGCAACGAGGGTTTACTCGTGCTTCAAGTGCAATGAGGGTTTACTCATGCTCCATGTGCAATGAGCCTTGGCTCATGCTAATTCAATGTTAAGTGTTGTTGCCACATTTCCATGTTATGATTATCATGCTTTATCATGCCTTTATGTTCATGTCTCTCTTATGCTCTATTGATATGCCTATTGCCTAACATGTATTGTACTCCTCATGTTATTCATTGTGTACTCCCTTACTGGGCTTTATAGCTCACCCCTTTCTTATGCATGTCCTCAGGTTATCCCATGCAATGCTAAGTACGAAGGAATGTAGTGGTCATGTAAAGGAAGTTTTCAATAAGGATGTTGTTTTTCAAGTTTAAAGTTTTTATGTAATGATCCTAAGCCCCAAAGACACTAAACCTCTCGATCTTCTTTGTTGTATCAAGTGATGTTTTATGTAATAAAGCATGTTTAAGTTGTAATAAAAAGCAGGGTTGTCATAGGGAAAATTTAAGATATTGTGCTCTATCTACCCCCATTAATAAATTTGTAACTAGATATTTATCCAAAAAATTTACAAAGTTTTATTCTTGATGGATAATAGTATTATAGATGCTGCTGTAGTAGGAGCGCTAGTAGATAAAACTCCCAATAATTCTACAAATCTGATTTCAAACATGGCCCAAAATTCACAGAAAATTTAGTACTAGGGTCCTACTTCATGTTAAGATAGTTATGGAAGTATCTACTTATAATTATGATAATATCTATATTGATTAAGTGTTAAGTGAACTTGCGAGTATGAAGAAGAAGATATTGAAAAACTCCAGTTCTTCATAATCCCAACCTGAAGCAGTCTATCCCATCTAAATAAACTATAGTATTTGTTCTCCCATTGATCATTTTAATGATTAATGTGGAAATCTAAAATAATATTATAAACCTTTTAATGATATATTTCCTAGAAAACCTCACCATAACAACCAAATAGTAATTTTCCCAATCAGTACTTTCAACCAAGGAAATTTCAAACTAACCCAAATTTCAACCAAGGCTATAATATCCAATAAAAAAATAGGATTTGAAATAATGAATATCCGAATAAGAATTGATAGCCCTAGAATGTTGATAAAAAACCTAGGCATAGTTAAAATAAATTTAGAAATAAAACTATAGGGAATTTCACAATATTTAAAAATCAAGAAAATCAGAAATAATAAGTCAATCGATGAAATGATTCAAACCTTGAAGAAATTATTAAAAAGAAACAAGTTATTTCAAAACAAAAGAATATTTTTCTATAAAACATGGTTACAAAAATGGGTCAAATAGAATATAAAATTAGTAGTTTTAAGAATAAAATATGTTTATATTTTTTATTCCAATCTAAAGTGAATCTGAGAGGAAGAGGGACTATAAGTTCAATAGTCTTTTAAATTGTAACTAAAATTCATAATCCCCAAACTGAAATAATTGATCTAGAACCTGAAAAAATGTTATAACTTATGAAAAAATTTCAAAACCCATGAATAAGTGTCAAATAAACCCAGTGAAATTATTTTACCTCCTTCTAATGTTATTAAAGAATCTACTAAAACTGATAAAGAACCTATTATCCATGATCCAAATGAAAAAAAGGAAAATAGAAACAAATAAATAAATATAACTTGAAATAAACTTTAGGGATTTTAGAGATTCAATGGTCTTTTATTGATGGATGATCAAAGTTTGAGATGATATAAAAATGTATATGGATCTACCAAATTATCCTTTGGGGAACCCTCCAATTAAAAACAATGTTGAAGCCAAAATGAATGAAGAAGTACTTGAAACCTTTAGGAAATTCCAGTTTCACATCCATTTGTTAGATGCTGCCAAACTGATCCCTCCTTCTAAAAAAGTACTTGAGGAGATATGTACACAAAATAGAAATTCAATGGAGGTGAGAAAGTTAATTTAGAAATAAACATTTATTCCATGATTCAACACCCTCTCTATGTTAAATGTAAGAATCCATATATGTTTTTTGTCCCATGTTTCATTTTAAATCACCAGTTTGAAGATGAAATGTTAGATTTGGGAGCCTCCATAAATTTGGTTCCTTATTATATATTTTCATATATTAAGGTTAGAGAGCTCAAGTAATCTAGAATTTTCATTTAGATATCTATTAATAGCTTAGATAAGCTATTTGTCATTATGGAAGTTGTTTGGTAAGGTTAAATGATTTTGTATCCCTTACTAGTTTTTAAGTGTTATACAAGAAAGATAACCATTTCAATTCACATCCAACATTTATTTTAGGAAGAAAATTCTTATGAAATTATAAGAAAATAATAATTGTTCATAAAGGTACTTTATCTCTAGATTTTGGTGGAAACATAGTCAATTTTAACATTTTTGAATCAATGAAAAACCTAGTGGGAGATCAATATATACACCAAGTGAACATGATTGACTAGTTTTTCACAGTGTTGTTCCTTGATTCTATTAAAGATAACCAACCTCCAGGTTCTTTAGAAAATTTACATTCTCTTGAAAATGAGACCTTGTCTTCTGAAGAAGATTTTGAATCAAAAAATTATAAAATCTACTGTAATGATGAATATGAAATTGAATCTATATTTTGGAAAATTATATGTTATTCTGGAATTTATGAACATGTTAAGAATGATTTTTTTCTAAAAGTGATACTGAAAATGATGAGGATGTTTCTAAATGTTTTGAAACATGTACTATTGCTGAAAATTTTGATTTTATAGATAAAATTGATTTATGTTATTCAAATATTGACTTAGATACTGGTTAAATATATTTCAAAATTCACCACATATTTTTGAACTAGAATAAGAAAATTCTTTTGAGGACGATATAAATTTCCATCTTGAAAATACATGTACTACTAGTTTTAAAAGAACATAATTATACTAATCTTGAGAATATTTTAGTGGATAAAAATGAATTTAACCAACCCATAGAATATGTTTTATGAAAATAGGAAAGACCATTCACTCTTGAACTGAAACCTTTACCTCTAAATTTAAAATATACTTACTTAAAGAACAATCAATAATTTCATAGTATAATTGCAAGTGGGATGTATAGTGAATAAAAAAATAAACTCTTAGAGGTCCTTAGTAAGAATTGGAAGGATAAAGGATGGTCTTAAGATGATTTACTAGGTATTACTCTTTTAGTTTACATGAATAGGATTTATCTTGAGGATTATTGC
Source organism: Viscum album (assembly GCA_963277665.1). Lineage (NCBI taxonomy): Eukaryota > Viridiplantae > Streptophyta > Magnoliopsida > Santalales > Viscaceae > Viscum > Viscum album. The sequence continues at coordinate 167,700,816 of OY728119.1, read as the reverse complement.
AAACATGTAAGAAAATTTAAAAGTAGATTGAATCCTAACCTTCTAGAAGTAGTTAAAAAATTTGTTACTACCTTGTTGGATGTGGGAATAATCTACATCATTTATAATTGTTGATGGGTATGTCCTGTTCAAATCTTCCCCAAAATGTTGGATTCACAGTTGTTAAGAATGATTTTAGATAGTTAGTTTTTCCTAGGTTACCCAATAAGTGGAGGGTATGCATCGATTAATAGAGGATGAACTTAGTGACTAGGAAAGAACAATTCCCCTTTACTTTTATTGATCAAATACTTGGAAGGTTAGCTATTTAATCCCATTATTTGTTTCTATATGGTTTTTTGGATACATCTAAAATCATATAGCTCCATAGGATCTGGATAAACAAACATTTACATGTCCCTTCGGTACATTTTTTATCATAGAATTCCATTCATATATTGTAATTCTCCTTCCAGCTTCCAAAGATAAATGGTTAGCATTTATTATGAATTTTTTAAGGAATGTATGGAAGTGCGTATGGAAGAATTTATTATGTATAGTATACATTTTCAAAGTTTTCTTAGTAGTTTAGGAGCTATTCTTAGAGTTTTCATTGAGAATAACCTTGTTATGAACTTTGAAAAATATCATTTTATAGTTGAAAATGGAATTGTGATTTGTTATAAAGTGTATAAGGATAGAATTCAGGTGTAAAAGTACATTGTTTAAATAAAATATTAAATCCCTTTTCCTAAGGTAGTTAATTATTTTAGATATTTTTTGGCCAGTCTAGGTTTTATAGGATATTTATAAAGGCCTTCAGCTGGAATGCATTTCCATTGACAATAATTTTACAGAAATAATTTCCTTTTGTATTTGATGAGAAGTGTAAGGATGTTTTTAATGAATAAAAATAGAAACTCGTATCTCTACCAATAGTTAAACCACATTATTGGATTTTTCATCCTGAGTTGATGACTGATTCTTTAGAGCTTCCTTTGGGTGTTGTTCTTAGAAAAATAATTGAGAGAAAATATCATGTCATTTATTATGTTTTTAGTACTCTAGATGTTTCTCAATCCAACTACTCCACAACAAAGATGAGGTTTTAAACAATTTTTCTTTTCATTTATTATTTTAAAATTTATCTATTGGGATATAGATTTTTTCATTTTCACTGATCAATATATTATCTGATATCTAATGAGGAATACAAAATCAAAATTTAGGTCGTTAGATGGATTTTGTTGCACCAATAATTTGATAAATAGATCGAAGATAGAAAAGGGATTTAGAAAAATATAGATAATCATTTAAGTTGAATACATTATGAAAATGTCCAATATAAATATTTTGTCAAACCAATTAAAGATATTTTTTCTTGGGATAAGTTATATTATTTTGTTTTTGAAAAAGGGCCATGGTTTTCAAACATCATGAATTAATTTTCTTCTAAAATTGTTCCACACTAATTTTTTAAGAAACAAGTTTCTAAACTGATTTTTGAGTCAAGGAAATATGTCTCGGATGATCCTTACTTGTGGAATTTGGTATATAACCAGATTGTTAGGAGATACATCCCGAATTATGATATTCCTTTAGCTCAGAAATTCTTCCATAGTTTGAGATATGTGGCCACTTTGGGCTATAAATAAATAATATAAAAGTGTTATATTTTGGATTATATTGGCCCACTATTTTCATATATAATCATGAGTATTATAGGAATTGTGTGGAATCTCAATTCGAAAAAAAAACTTTTCCCAAAGATATGAGATTCCACAATAACCATTATTGTTTTTGATGTCTTTAATGTTTAGGAAGTGAATTTAATGGGTCCTTTTCCTAATTCCAATGGATACATATACATTTGTCTTATTTTTTAATGTGTTACAAATTGGATCGAAGCCATTATAACTAGAACATATGAAGCTAGAGTGGTATTCATGTTTTTCACAATTATTCTCTTTTGAAGATTTGGGATACCTATATTTTTCTCACAGACAAAGGAACTCATTTTTTAATAGAACTCTTGAGGATTTTCCAAAAATATATGGGGTATGTCATAAATATTATACAATATATCACCATCATATTAATGGGATGGATGATATTTCAAATAGAGTTATTAAGAATATTCTGGAGAAATTTGTAAAACCAAAAAGGAAATATTAGAGCTTTGGGCTTGTGGATTCTCTTTGGGTGTATATGACTACCTATAAAACATCAATAGGGATGTAACATGATAGTATATTTTTAGAATGATATTTTAATCTTTTTATGGAATTTGAGCATAAATCTTTTTTGACTATCAAATCTTGTAGTCTGAATCTATTTCATGATGGAAAAGAGATTAAATTATGTTTGAAAGAGTTGGAGGAGATAAGAAACATTTCTTATGAAAATGAAAGGGATTTTAATATAAATAAGACCTAACCTCAATTAATTTTAACTGGATTGATTCAATGTTAAATAAGTTAGCTTGTAGGAATAAATTCGGTTATATAGGTTTGCAATGGAAACTGGAGTAATGATTTCTTGTGCATGTGTCATTAATTGTTTGAATGAGTTTTCTTAAAATTAAGGGGAAGTGGTAGAATTTCGAGGAGAAATAAATTCTTTCACTAATGAATGACATGTGAGTTTAGAAAAGTTATTTTCAGTGTGCTTTTTTTGGAAGAATAAAAAGGGAATATTGAAAAAGAAGATGCAGTTTTTGGGACATACAAAAAATGATACACAGAAACATTCAGAGTTGTCAAAAATAGAAAAAATGGGAGAAAAATTAGGATTTATTCTTGGTAGATTTTTCAACTCATGAAGCTGATAAAGTTGGATATCAGAGTGCACTACCACTCCTTAGTGATGTCCAACTAAATTTCCAGTACATAAAGCTAGTGGATTCACACGGTGAAGTCTTTTCGACATTTCATTTCATAAAATTTCAATTTTAATTATCTTAATATTTTTAGAACATGATAATGAAATTTCTTATTGATGTTTTTTTTACACTATAATTTTGGTAAAAACATCTATTAAATTCTAATTATGTCACAAATCATATTGGAGTGTGAAAAACTCTAAATATTTCACATTTATTCAAGCCTATTTTGAGTTTGAAGAAGATTCAGACTGTTTAATTTTATCAATCATCGATCAAAGTATTTTAGTGAAAATATTGTTGTGTTTGTCTTCGTTTTTAGTGATCATTAAAAGAAATGAATAACTCCTTAAAAAAGATGTTCTTCTTTAGAGATCTTAGTTGTAGTCTGATTTTAATAAATTAAATGATATTTGATATTTTAGATATTAATATTTTATTTTGTGAATTATAGTTGTGAAAGAAATAAAAAATGACGAAGAGAGATTGATCCATATGAATCAGTAGTTAGGATGCTAATTTCTCTTCTCTGTTTATTCCAATACTAATTTTTTTCATCGTTTTTCAGTTGTTTAATTTCTTTTAGTAATTTATTTTGTTCATTGAATCTTTGTTTAGTTTTATATCAAGCAGTTTTAATACCTTAAAAAATGAAAAAACATAAATGCATAAAATAAAAAAAACATGACCAGATAACCCCTACAAGGCAGTCTCACTTAAGAGACAACCTTAGTTCATTCTCGACTTTAGTTGTTAGGTTTTAGTTTTTGAAATAGGTTTTTAAGAAACTACATAAAATTGCATCTTTTATATTTATATATGTATGTTAATTTCTATGTGTATGTGTATGTGTATGTGGATGTGCATGTGTATGTTTATGTGGATGTGTATGTGCATGTGTATGTGCAAGTGTAAGTACAAGTGCATGTGTATGTGTATGTGTATGTGTATATGTATGCGTATGTGTATGTGTACATGAATGTGTATGTGTGTACGTGAATTTATATGTATGTTTACATTTATTTCTATGAATATGTATGTGTGTATGTGTATGTGTATGTGTATGTGTATGTGTATGTGCATGTGTATGTGTATGTGTATGTGTATGTGTATGTGTATGTGTATGTGTATGTGTATGTGTATGTGTATGTGTACATGTATGTGTATGTATGTTAATGTGGTATGTGAATGAATGCATATGTATGTGTATGTATGTGCATGCATGTTCATGTGATTGTATGCATGTGTAGGTATATAAATACGTTTATGTGTATGTATATGCATGCATGTGTATATCAACGTGCATGTGCATATGCATGTGTATGTGTATGTGTACATGTATGTGTATGTTTGTGTACATGTAGGTCTATGTCTATGTGTATTTGCATGTGTGTGTATGTTTGTTCTTTCATTTAATATTATTTATTCATTTTTATCATTTCTCTATTTTTACTATTTAATGTAATATATACATTTTTAATATATATTCATTTGATATCTTTATAATACATTCAATTGTGATGTTATTTGTACTTTTTTAAATATATATATATATAATTAATATAAAAAATTCATAAGTTAATTATATTTTTTAGATACAATCAATAAAATACATAAATCAATAATTAGCAATAATAATATTTATTTATTTATTTATATTTTTTTTATGTGTTTCAAATTCTTGTAATTGATGTTATGAATTTACATTTTTTTTGATCATTTTTGTAGTTTATTCAATAATATTTATTCAATTTTAATATTTTTTAATTTTATTCATTTTTTATATTTATTAATTTCTAAAACTTTTGGAATATATTCCTTTTTTAAAATTTATAAATATTTATTTACCATGTTTTAATATTTTCAATATATTTTCTATTAATATGACTAATATTTATTCATTTTTATTTATTAAGTTTTAATAATTTTAATATGTCTGAAATTAATATAATTGATTTTATAAATGCATTATTTTTTATATTTTCGTATAGTATATATAATTCATTTTTAATAATTGATTTTAATATATTTAATATTATATATTTATTCATTTTTATTCATTTTAATGTGCTTTTAATTAATGTTACAAAATCAATTTTTTAAATATTTTTGGAACTTATTCAATTTTATTTATTTAATTTTAATATTCTACCAACTAATTTTATTTATTAAATTTTCATATTTTTTATTTTTTAAAATATCAAATCGAAATTTATTCATTTTTTAATAACTATTTATATAGAATTATTTACTATGAGCCAATATTCTTAATATATTTGTAATTTATATGATTAACATTTATTCCATTTTATTTATTAAGTTTTAAAATTTTTAAAATATTTGAAATTTATATAATTAATTTTTTAAATGAATTTTTAATATATTTTTTTTAATTTAAATATTTATAATATTTCACATTTATTAATTTTTTATTTATATAATTTATATTATTTATTTACTCATTATTCTTTATTTTTGTATGTGTTTAAAAATTATGTAATTAATATTATGAATTCATTTTTATAAAATGTTTTGTGATCTATTAAATGATTTTATTAATTTTTAGTTATCTTTCAATTAATATAATTTTTTCATGTTTTTAGTATTTATTAATTTTTATATTTTTTATAGTTGTATGAATTTTAATATTTATTTATACATATATATTTACTATGTTTCGATATTTTCAATAGGATTGTAATTTATATGAATAATATTAATTCATTTTTGTTTATTAAGTTTTAATATTTTCAATGTGATTAGAATTTGTATAATTAATTTATTTTAAATATGTTTTTAATTTAAATAGTTAATATATATTTTTTTTATTCATTTTTTTCAATTTTTATGTTTTTGTAATTTATGTAATTAATGAATTGAATTCACTTTTTTTAATTTATTGAAATTTATTTATTACTTTTTAATATTCAGTAATTCAGTATTATTTATTACTTCTCAATATTTTTGGAATTTATTTATTTTTTTATATTTATTGATATATAATTACTTAAAATGTTTTAATATTTTCCATATGTTTATAACTTATATAATAAATCAAATTAAAGTCATTTTTTATTTAAAATAGTTTGGAGAGTTCTTTTTTAATAATTTTATTTTTTACATAATTAATACCATTTATTAATTCATTTGTTTTGCATTTTTTCAGATCTATATTAAACATTGATAAAAGTATATTTTATCAATGCTAAAATATAAGCATAGATAAATAATTATTTTGTTAGAGACTTGTTTGCACTGATAAAAGTAATGATTTATCGGTGCTAAAAAAGCACACACAAAAGTGTTATTTCTCAGCGCTTATATTTTTAACACTGATAAAATACACTTTTATCAATGATTTTAGTAAGAGTTTATAAGAACCATCATCTATTTATAAAATAACCACACCAAATCATATCTTCATCACATAGCACTCAAACTCTTACAGAACCAAAGGTCATCTACAACAGATGTTGGTTATTATGAACAATTAGAACCTCTAAACCCAATTAGTGAAATTATAAACCTATTTTTTAAGGAATCTCAGGTGATCAATTATATGTTTTTCACATTTTTTGAGTTTTTATTCCCTTTAATATCACATGATCCTTGTAAATGTGACTGAATATCACATAGTTGTTGGGAGTTGGTTTAATATGACACGAGTAGATCTGAATTCACTTTAATCACACCTGATCATAGATTTACCATTTTATTCATCCACAAACCATGAAATTCATATTAAATCATATTTAGATGTACATTAAACCAAGAAATCAATTAAAATCTCATTTTAAAGTGTAGGGTTATTCTAAAATTTATACACAAATTTTAAAAAAAATATACAGTATGAAATTAATTAATTGAATAATTTAACCCTAGAATATTCTAAAACACCAAAAAATGTTTTAAAAAAATGAAAATATAAGGGAATATTTGGAATTAAAATCAATTAAAAATAACAAATATCTCATTTTATACCCCCACACCGAATCCATTACACTCATGGAAAATCTTTACAATTAATAAAAACATAAACAAATTAAATAAAAAATGGAAATGATCAATCATTTTCAAATCACATTCTTATATTTATTATTTTATGATTTTAATTCTATTTTCTTTATGCTTAAAAAAATCCATTCAAGTGAATTGATCTATATATTCACATGTTTACCTTCCTCGCATAGAAATGAATCACACTTACTCACAAATATATTGTTGAAAGTATTCATATTCTTGATATCATGAGCACTTTTTATAATATTAAAATGTTCCTACATCTCCACTCAAAGAGAAATGTTAGGCTCAATCATAAGGAGTTTTTCATTGGTTATGTAGGGGATTTAATTTGACGATTCAATGTTTCCAAATAAAGGATTCAAAGAGGTATTTTATCTCATTGAATGCATCAAATTTTAATAAAAGTCAAAACAAATTCACTCCTTTTCCTATTGAATATTAATCACCAAAAATAATATTTTCACTATAATATCATGTTACCCACTTTCAAGAATCTATCTTCCCTCTTTTCATTTACCTTTTAATTTGGGTGCATTATGAGACACCCAAGGAAAGAGAGAATTTTATAGGGGAAATAAACTAAAGTTATAGGATGCATATTTTTTTTGAATTAATGGAATCTGAGTATAAATATTTTAAAGGATTTGTGGGGATCTTCCTGAGTTGGGAATACATGAGTGTTGGTTTTGTATTATGAGCAGATTTTGGACTGTTTTATTTCTATTAAGCGATTTCACATTGTGTGATTATTACACATCATAAAAGTTTTACACATCATGAATAGTTTTCATGTCATGTATTGGTATCTAGGAATATTTCATGAGTTTGTTTCATGGCATGAAAATATTACATTCAATGTCCACACATCTTGAAATGCTAAAAATACATATTTTTAATTTGAGGGAACACATTTTTTTGTGGAACATTTAATAATTAATTTACATGATGTGAAGGCTTCACACTCTGTGAAATTCTCAAGGTATGTGATTTTTTAGGGTATTTCATAGGTGTTTAATTATTCATTCGACCACATGCTCTTCACTTTTGACCTAGGTGATCGCCAAAGTGATTCTGGGGACCTCTGATCCTACCAGATCACTTCATTCAATGATTGATCATTAGGGTTGTTGCGATGTGTCTCTCCAGGTAAGTGATCTTACTCTTTCTTTTTTTCCATTTATTACAACAATTCTATTACTCTATATTTTTAGATCAATTTATCTTATGGAGTTATTCCATCTAGAGTCACTATGTGATCTCCATTCGGGGGTCGATCCTTTGTTGGTTGCAGTGTGGTGGGTGCATATTATTTGAAGGTGGTCATTATATAAACTTTCCTCTATCTACTTTGTTTGTGGGATGTGATTCTAAGACATGTGAATCAATTTTCAGGCCTCTATTGATAACCTTTTATACCTTTCTAGTTGGTGAATCCCATTGGGGGTGTGTGTGATTCGAATTTGAGATTGGTGGTTCAATCTCTAGCGTATTTTAGATAGACAATATTTCTCTCATTTTAAAAATTATTTTATAAATTAGTTTGAATTATGGATTTTTGTGTGTTGAAATGTGTTTTTGAGAAAAGAAGGTTTTCTACTTCTTTTGGTAAAAGAAAAAGTTTTTTTTGAAGTATTATGAAATGGATTTTAGAAATAATTTTTAAATCATGGGTTTGATGAAATGGTTTGGAAACGAGAGGACTTTGGAAGCCTTGGGTACCTAGGTTGGAGGTGTAGTAATATTCCTTGTCCATTTGGGGGGGGGTCACTCATGGGATATTGAATTACACTATAGGACCATTTATCTGGTGACCTTATAGGCCTATTGATGTTTTCACTTTCTGGTGAGTTCCTTATCTCTTGAGATTAATTGCATATATCTTGAGACTTGATGCTCGTGATTGTCTATGTTTAGGTATGAGTGTCCTATCCATCCTAAATTATAGTGATCATTGGTGTGATGTTACCTATGAATTGACTATTTTGGCCTATACTATTTTAGCTTATATGACCATGGATTAGATATGACATGTGATACATGCTTTTCTTTGATTTTATTACATTTATTTATATGAAACGATTTGAACTGTCTTTCCTAGAGTATATTTGATATATGGAAAAAGGGGAAATTAAATTCATTTCTATAATTTTGATGTAAACACTATTTAACTATTCATCTTGCATTTTTTTATTTATATTTGATCATGATCATATTATTTTATAGAGACTTTATATGGGACACTTTAATGGGATCATACAGTACATTTTTAGGTCACACTTTGTGCACACCTTCAGCGATGCATAGATATTTGTATACCTTTTGATACAAGGAAATAAAAGGTTTCTGAGTGAGGTAGTGAGGTTTCTATCAGCCAAGTCTATGTAGCTCCGGGTGAGATGGTGGGAGTTTCCCATGGTATCACATGCCGTAACTGTTTTGGTTTTTTCTATTCTTTGCTGTTGGAATTATACTATAGAGTGTTTTTTCTACTTTTGAATTACATCACTTCTTCTGTTTCCTTTTTATGACATATACATACCTTTTCACCATCCACTATTTCGTCATGTCATGTATATTTATATTTCATGTTTTCTTCTTTTTTTTAAGAGAAATAATTTCCACTATTTATTGTTGATGCCCATGTTTTAGTCACCAGCCCATCAGGATCAATAAATACCTTCAGGTATGTGGCTATTTCAGTTGGGTATCAAGTTGAGAGGGTATCTGGGTCATTTTCATCATAATTTGGTATCGTAATTGTTTGTTTCTCTTCATGATTCGTTATGTGAGGACATTTTATAAATTGTAGATAGGATTTTTTGGACCTGAGACGTAGGTTTTATTGAGTGCCTAGTTAGATCATTCCATTACAATACTCAAGTTACCATGGGATGTTTGGATATGTGTATCCTATTTCAATTTCAAGATCTTTTAATTAATTTTATTTTTTTATAATGATTTAGTATATTTTAGTGTGCTTTGATATTCCTCTGAGATGTCTTCCACGGATTCCCCAAGAGGGTGTAGTAGATTCCCTTATAGGGAATACACATAAATATCTTAATCATATTGAGGTTATCATGCAAGTAGTTTGTGATTTCGACCAAAATGTACCACAAGTACAGAACCCAATTGTTGAGGAACAACTTGGAGTTGGAGGATAATAGGATCGATCATAAGAATTCCCATAAGAGAAGACACCATTATTTAAGGGAATGTATGAGCCTCAAGAGGTAAAGGAATTGATAGAAAATATCAATGAGATCTTTGAATTCCTTGATACACATGAGAGTATTAAGGTGATGTGTGCAGAGTTTAGACATGAGGGTCCCATAAAAAATGGTGGGTTTCCATTGTACATGTGGATATGAATGTGGGATGGTACTGGAAGGGTTTCAAGACTCTCTTGTTATAGAAGTTTTTCTCAGATTCTCTGATAATGGAGAAGTATCTAGGGTTCCTTTCTTTATAGCATAGATGGAATTCTATGTTTGTATACACTATTTAGTTATTGGAGTTAGTCTGTTTTTCTCTAGAGGTACTAAAGAATGACTAGCTAAAGTCTCAAAAGTACCTATAAGGTTTGTGATCAAATATTAGATCCCATTTATTTATGCTAAATAATTCCACCTACTTAGACAAATTGGACATGGTAATGATGGTATAGATAAATATAGAAGAAAAGGTTGGTAATTATACCCTATCTCTGCCACCCACTAGTAGATTCAATGGCATACAAGAGAAAAAGAGGAAGCGAAAAGATCATCACAGGAGTGGTGGAGGTGGTTAGTAGTGGTAGGCTTCCTTTATACATTCACTCATAGCTACTAGTGTTCCCATAAATTTCTATTAGTTTGGAATGTTTTCACACACACAAAGCCATTTTTCTACACTTGAAAATATGTGTAAAAATTGTGGGAGTTATGGTCGAGTACAATGATTCTTCTAGGATCTGTCTATGCCTCATTATAGACACAGTTTTCCTTCGATAAAGTAAACTATGGTGCAGTCATATTCTTGAAAGACTATATGCCTCCATCTATAGGCCTCATGAGTGAATCAACTTCACAGATGAGTTTATGGTGGAGGTAGATGAGGGTCTAGTGATAGTGATAGGTACCATAATTATTGAAACTTATTTAGATACTTATTTATTTTAGATTGGTTCCTTCCACTCGTTTATATTCGGACATTTTATTGATATGCTTTAAATTACTATAGATATCACTTCCTCTGTTATGGTGTTAATGAATCCTCTTATAAATATAAGAGAGCATGGGTTTTAGTGTCATTTTTTACTATTAATATATGATGCAAATTTATTGTGGGATTTCCTCATTCTTGATCAATTTTTGTTTTGATTTTATCATCAAGATGGATTGACATGTTCATTATCATGAGGAGGTTGGTTGTTATCATCAACTTATCTCATTTATTAAATCCTATGAGAGCTCTTTTACGTTTCAAGGGAAGTATGATCAGAGTTCTGGTAATGTAGGTCCATCCCACCTAGAGCTTAGGAGTTTGTTGTCTTTTGTAGCAGTTCATCTCGATAATGATTCTTCTGTTATTGACCTTCCCTCTATTTTTCGGGACATTCCTGAAATCTTACTAGACAGTTTCTCTATTTTTCCTTCAGAGAGGGATGTCAAGTTTACAATTTACCTTGTTCTATGTATGAAGCTGATTTAAATAACCTCTTATCATATGACACCAGTGGAGTTAAAGTTGCTGTCTTCTTGGCATCCCAGGATACCTCAAGCCAAAATGTTTCATTCTTCTTTAATTTAGGATCCTTTCCTCCAGAAGGCATCAAATTTGTTATCAATGATGATTTGGGGATTCACTATTTCTGACCTCTATAATGATTGTCTCTTTTTTATGTCCTTTTAAGCAATAAAAATGATAATTTTCAGTAAGTGGAGTTAAAAGTGATTAAGATTAAGTTGGATTACTTCATGAAGAATGTTTTTTTCTCCTTAGTATTTCACCTTGGGTAGTCCTAGTGATCTTTTATAATAAGAAAAATGGTTCACTCTGATTTTTTGTGGAATATCAGATGTTATAATGGGTAAATGTTAAGAACAATTATCATTTTTCTTGTATGGATGATTGGTTTGATTATTTAAAGGTGGGAAGGTGGTTTTTGAAGAATAATTTTTTGTCGTGTTATCATAAACTCACTGTCTAGGAGTATGACATACCAAAGAAGGATTTTAGGAGCAGGTATGAACATTAAGAATATCTTGTGATGCTATTTGGTATAGATAATAATTTTAAAGTTTTAATGTATTTGATGAATTATATATTCCACGAGTATCTTGACACATTTTGTTGTAGTGTTTGTAGATGATAGTTTGGTTTATTTAAGATCTCAGCATGAACATGATCCCAAATTATGCTTGGTTTTGGATATCTTGAGGATTCAACATTTTTATGGGAAGCTTTTTAAATTAAATTTATAGATTCAAGAAGTGTAGTTCTTATGGAACATGATTTGTAATCATGGATTATTAGTTGATCTTGAGAAGGTGAGGGTTGTATTGTGTGGGGAAGATCTACGTAATTCCTTTAAGATTCAAAGCATACTTGGTCTTGTTAGATATTATCGATATTTCATCAAGGATTTCTCAAAGTTGTCATCATATTTTACTACTCTAACAAGGAAGTGGGTGGAATTCATATGGGATTCAAATTTCAAATATTCTTTTGATGAACTGAAATTACTTCTAACATAAACTCTTATTCTCACCATACATTAGTCCAGTAAGTGTTATGTAGTTTTATGTAATGCTCTGGGTTCTGTTTTGGGTTGAGTACATATACAAGATTATCAAGTGGTTTCCTACAGCTCTCACTAGCTCCCACTTTATGGGAAGAATTAAACCACTCATGATTTTGAGATTTCTATGGTTATTCATGAACTTAAAATCTTACAATACTATATTTTTGGGGAGAGGTTCATGGTATTTTCTAACCATAAGAGTATGAGCTATATCATTTCTCAAAATACATTAATCTTATAAAAAGAAAATATGTAAACATCATTATAAATTTGAATTAGAAATCACCTATAACTAGGGAAAGAATAATTTTGTTGTCGACACTCTTAGAAGTAAAGTACCATCACAATATATTTTAGAATTGATGGAATAATTGGAACTTATGGGTCTTTTCTCTTAGTTTCACCTGGATGTATAAGAGGATGTTTTAGGTATGGTTCTAGTCAGTTTTTAGTTATCATAACATTTTCAAGGGTCCATTATGTAGATTAAACATGAGGATTATGAGTTCAGAGGAATTAAATAAACCCTACATGGTGGGGAGTCCATTTCTTTTTTAGTCTCTATTTTTAGATGGTATTCTCTATTTTGAAAATTAGTTTCTTTTCCCAACATCTGTGGGGAGATAAGTATCTTTTACTATTATAGTTCTTCATGGTATGTTTATAAAATCACTAGAAAGATGTATAATGACATTAGAGTGTGATTCTGGTTGCTGAGTATGAAGTGTGACATTGCAGATTATGTGTTCCATTTTTACACCTACCAAAAAATAATGGAAGAGAATATGAAACCTTCAGGGTTTCTCCAACCACTTCTAGTACCTATTTGGATATCAGATGAGGTGTCCATGTATTTTTTTGTTGGATTACCATGGACTCCTCGAGGGAGGAATTCTATCTAGGTAGTGATTTATTGGTTGATAAAGACAAATACTTTATTCCGACCAGATACAATAGTAAAATTGATGACCTTGGTATGTTCTATGTAACTGATATCAAGAGGATAGATGGAGTTACATCTAAAATTGTATTATACATGGATATTGTGTTTAATTTGAGGTTATAGAGGAGTCTCCAAGATGTTATGGGGACTCAGGTTAGGTTGAGTATTACTTATCATCTATTGATAGATGAATATATGGAGTGTGCTATTTATATCTTGGAGGATATTCTCCATGCATGTGTCTTGAATTTTAGTGGATCATGGGACAAAAATATGTAAATATTTTAGTTTTATTATAATAATAATTATCAATATTCGATCAAAATATCCCCATTCAAGGCTTTTTATGGTCACCCATACAGTTCACCTCTTTGTTGGACAGAGGTTGGTGAAGCCTCTATTGTGGGACTAGGTTTCTTTCACATTACGTCAATAAGGATTCAACATATACGTTAGTGTATAGTCACAAAATAGAGTCTGAAGAAATTGTATGTGGATTGGTGACATATCCCTTTGGATCTTTTCACTGCTGACTGGGTTTTCTTAAAGGTTTCTCCTCAGTTGGGTCATTAACATCTTGGAAAACAGGGAAATTCAGCTCTGAGAAATGTTGGATCATTCTATATCACTGGGATACTTGGGAAGGTTACTTACCCATTGGAAGTATCAATTCAGTTGATGGAAATTCATGATGTTTTTCACATATTGTTGCTCATGAAAAACCATAATGATGCTTCTCATGTTTTGAGTTGGAAATCTATTGAGTTGGAGCAAGATGTTTCTATTATAGAGCACCTAGTGGAGATCATTTACTCTCAAGTGAAAGTCTTGTGTGCGAAGTTGATTGCATTTGTCTCAGTGTTATGGCTACACAGAACAAATACTCATGATACATGGGAGTGAGATTTATTGATCAGGGATCAATGACCTCACCTGTTTTTAGGCATCATTCCCCCACATGACTTCTCAGGGATGGAAATTCATATGTTGGTTAGTTTATAACATTATGTTACCCATTTTTATGAATTTATCATATATCTTTTCATTTCCCACATTACAAGGGTGTGTTCTTAGACTCCCAAGGATGGAGATAATTTTATGGTTAAATGACCTAATGTTAAGGGATGTATGTTTTTTTGAATTAATTGTGTCTTTGTATAATTGTGCTAAATGATGTTCAGGGTCCACCTTGAGTTCAGAGAACACCAGTTGTAGTTTGGGATTTTGATTCAAATCTAGACTGTTTGTTTTCTACTGGGTGATTTCAGGTTGTGAAATTATGGCACATCATGAATGGTTTATAAAAAATGTTAAGTGTTCATGTAATGTATTGATTATTAGGTACATATTGCGAGTTTTGTTCTGGGAAAGAAAATATTACACACCATGAGAATATTAGACCTTATGAGATGGTAAAAATATGGATTATTAATATGAGGAGATTCACTTTTTGGAAGGGACTTTTATACAGGAATTTACATTATGTGAAGGGTTTACACACCATGTAATTATCACTTTCTTTCTTTTTAAGGTCACTACATGGGTGTTTGATTTTTCATTCGGCCACAAGATCTTATTTCTCAACAAAGGATCTCTCCTAGAATATTTTAGGGACCTGCTCTCCTACTGGATATCTTCTTTTGGTGATTGATCATAATGGTTGTTTTGATTCATATATATGGTAAAGTGATCAACCTATTTCAACATTTACCTCTATATAATCATTACTGTTGCATTATTATTTTTAGATCTGTTGATATTTTGGCATTCTTTATTTTAATCCTCTTGTGTGATCATCTTTTGGGGGATGATCCTTTGTTTGTGTCAATGCAAAGGGTGTATGTTATTTGATAATTTTAATGATATACCATTTTCTATATGTGATTTTTTTTGAGATGTGATTATAAGACATGAAATGAATCTGAGGGCCTCTTTCGTTGACCTCATATTACTTTTTGGTTGGTGGAACCTATTACGGGCATGTGCGGCCCAAATTTGATGTAGGTGGTTCAATCTCTAGCCTATTTGGAATGAACTATATTAATCTAGTTTTATAAATTTTAATATAAATGAATTGGTGTGATTGATTTTTGTATGTGGTAATTTGTTTATGAGAAATGATGGGTTTCCCCATGTTTTGGTTAATGAAATGGCATTTCAAAATAATTGCGAGAGACATTTATAAAGTGATTTTAATATATGGTTTTAATGAAATGATTTTGAAAATATTGAATATGATAAGTCTTGGTTACTTAAGTGAAAGGTCTAGTAATAGGAATTGACCATTTTTCATGGGGTTTACTCTTGGGTTGTTTTCCATACTCCCTAGGAAAGTTGATCTAAGAACTTGATAAACCTTTTGGGGGCTAAACATTGCGGGGGGGGGGGGGGGGGGGTTCACTCTCTATATAAGGACCCGACCTTAAATATTTACATAATATTGAATTAAATTAATAATTAACATTGAGGATCTTTTTAGGTTTGCAATTTTAGAGAATTAGGACATAAATATTTCATTTCATTTCAAATAAAAAGTAAACACTTCTACACAATTTACATTTTTTTCATAAAATATAAACTCTTAAAAAATGTGATGTCTAGTTTCATGTATTAGACAACATGACTTTTCCATGATCCCATCCTTAACCCTATTCATCTTTAAGTCCTGTGAAAACATTTCAAAACTTGAGATGTGCATAAAAGGCTCATTAAGGGTTATAAAACAAGGAATGAAAAAATTTGTTCAAAAATACATACAAAACAAGAAATATTTTTCTTACCTCATGAAATAAAAAGATTTATGAAAGACACATAGAAATAATAAATCATAAAGGTAACTTTTGGCATCCATATCTTACTTACTTTGTAGCTATCACAGCTACATAGGGAGTTACTTTGGAATACCCATCGTAGTATATTCCCTAAATATATTAGGAGAAACATTCACATTTACCTCTGTCATGTTACCCAATGCATTGGAGAGCTATCTCGGGATCACCCACCATAGGTTTATCACGGAACCACCCGTATACATAAATAATGCCCAAGAACCATAACATGATCATAACACATAATATAAGCATAAAGGAAAGATAATATTTCCACATAAAATATCATTTCAATATATATAAATAATAAATCCATTCTCAGAATCATTTTCAATACCAAAATACATAAAAATAGTATATCGTATTTATTTTTCCTTTTAAAAACATTCCGGCTTATTAAGAAAGTCAAAGATCAAATAATACTCACGGCGGAAGAAAGGTCGTTGTCACCACTTACGTAAAAAAATAAACATTCCTTTTTGTCGTTTAGTAAAATGCTTCATATAAAAATATTACCTTTGAATAAAATGAAAAGTCAAAGGGTTTTATACACAGTATAAAATAAAGTCATGTATAAAACTAAAAATGCCTCAATGAAAGGAGATTGAGACGAAGTCCGTTATCTCATGTCCGACTTGACTCGATCATTCTTTAATCTCTTGAATAATAATCTATAGTTAATTTATACTTTCTTAACAACCTTTTTAAAGTTTATTATTCCTTTTATATCAATTATCACCACATTATAAACATTATGTAATCATTTATGTTAATAACGTCCATTTTGTCGATATTTGGTACTTGAGTCAATAATGAACACATTATATTTACAAGTTTCCCATGTGGTCAATAGTCCATTATATCCAGAAAGATATTCATTATTTTAATATCATATATATAATATATATCCATTATATACATGTATTTATAATAGTACATAACATTTAGAGGTAAGAAAAGAAATGCACCGTTCATGGAGATGGTAAGCCGTACGTACGCATGAACGCTGATTTCATTTCTATTTCTTATTTTTATGGAATTAAATCATAATGATACATAGGTATATTATAATTACAGTGTAATATCATTTATAATATAATTAACTACATCCTTTATACATCCCACATAAGGCATTAATGAGTCACATCACTTTGAGGGGGCGGTAGTCCGCACTTCCTGAAATGAGATTATCGTATTTACCCACTATGGAAACCATAAAGGATTGATATAATTGGGAAGTACAGAAGAATAAGGAAATCATAAACATAATATATATCCTATATAAATACATTTCTATCATAATGTTCACCATGAGAGGTGGTAAGATGTAATTAAACAATCATCGTTTCGTGAGGCGTTAGTTTTCCATCCACAGAAACATTATGTTCTTCATCCATTAGATGGAGGTGTGTGTAAGTATAGTTCGAACCATTCCCATAAAAAAATAATAGTATATTGAGGATACTGGTGTTGTTACAAAATAAATGAATAAAAAGAGTTTAGGGGTTGGAGATGTAAAATAAAAGAAAACAAATTAAGAGAAACTCTTACCTTTAATTTGGGTAACATCCTTTGGATTGAACCAAAAGGACTTATTTAAGTTCCTTATGCCTAAGTTAAGGCTTATAGGGGGAGTATGGGGATTTAGGGAGCTTAATTGGTCAGAGGGTGGACGATCCAAATGTCTTGATAGGTGTGAGGAATTTTTTATATGTGGTCTCCTTTTATAAGGGAGAGGAGGGGCTCTTAAAGAAAGTCTGAAAGTATTATTTTATAAAATATTGTTATTCGGTTTCTAATTGTCCAAATATCATTAAAGATGAAGATAAGATGACTCATGGTCGAAATAAAATCATCCAATAAGAATTGGACAGGTTTTGGATAATATTTTAATCATTATATTCTTTTTTATTTAAATAATTTATTATTGAGGTAAATACTGCATCATTATTGTGTCATAAATAATTTAATTTATTCGATGTATAAAAATTATAAAAAATACTATCATGTAGGAAATATTTTTAAGTTTCCAATTAATATTTATAGTCTAAAATAGGAATTATATAACACCATATAAAAATTAAATACTAAAACATTTTTGTTAATGTCAATTTTGTCTTTACATTAAATTAATTAATCTAAATTTTCATGATCAATCCCATGTGGCTCAATGAGGTCCCAAAATTGACCCAAAAATGACCATGGTAGGCCATGACTCATCCAATAAGGGTTGGACAAGTTTTAAGGTAATTTTGAATTATTATAATATTCTTTTAACCTTGAATTACCCTATTTACCTTTAACCTTGGTAAATAAAAGTCAAAAGTTACTATTCACCAAAAATTATTTCCATTTTATTGAACCAAATTTTACTTCTTGATAACAACCATGTATGTTGGATTTTCGAAATTAAATTCATAGAAGTGGTAAAATTTTCATTTAAATGAAAGAGTCAGTTTTTTAACTACAATTATTCATCAAAAATTGATGTTTTTCAAAAAATACCAAAAATTCAGCCTAAGAATTATTTGATATTCCGAATACAAAATTGATGTCTATTTTGAAAAATTCAAAACATATAAGTGGAATTAATTAATTTAAAAATTAATTCTCATTGTTAAAACAAATAGCGTGTTTTTAAGAAACAATAACTATCAAAAGATTTATACTTGTTTATATCCAATTTCAAAGTGAAATTAATTACAATGAACAACATTGGATTAAATGGTAAAAATATATTTTGATTTAACTTTAAAACCCACTAATAAGATAATCTAACCATATAAATAAATTAGATTAAAAGGCACTTTTGAATTTAAATGCAATATTTTTCACTATTCATTAAAAAAATGAACTTTATCAGAAAAATACCAATAAATTACCCAAAGTAAAATTTTATGTCCCCATTCTAAAGAAGGATTTTATTTGGTCAATTAGAATGTATTAAAGTGACCAAAACTATATTTAAAGAGGATTCTCCATTAAAATGAGATAAATCGGCCTTTTAATGTAAATTATGCTGAAAATTTGATTCATTCATATTTTAAGCCTCTAAATTTTTATTGGATAATGTAAATAAATTTAACAAACATGTATAATCATATTGTAGTTTGTTTCGTTCATTCCTACCAATAAAACGGTTAGGAGTTACCTACCATTTAAAATAATAATATTATATTATTAGTGTGCAATGTAAGATTTCAAAGAAACTCGTTGCTGCGTATCAGGTACGCTATCGAACATAGAAACCCCTTTAAAGTAAAATTATTATTTAATTCAAAAATATTAATAAATATGAAATATTTCTTATTCTTCATTTAACTGGGATGTTACATCCTTCCCCCTTTTGGGAATTGCATCCTCGATATTTTTATTCACTTATCAAAATAAGTGGGGGTATTTATCCCTCATAAAATTTTCAGATTCCCACATTTCCTATTCAATAATATGGTTCTTCCAAAAAACCTTTACCCGGTGAATTACCTTATTCTACAACACTTTCTCTCTGTGGTCAAGAATCTGGACTGATTGTTCTTCATAAGAGATATTCTCTTCCAACTGAACTACCTCTGGGCTCAAAACATGAGATGGATCTGGCATATACTTTATCAACATCAAAACATGAAAAACATTGTGAACCTAGGATAAAATTGGAGGTAAAGCCACTATGTACATAACTAATCCAACTTTCTCCAGAATTTCATATGGTCCAATGAACCTCGGACTCAACTTTCTCTTCTTTCCAAAACATATCACACTTTTCCATGGGGAAACTTTGAGAAAGACATGATCACCTACCTCAAAAGAAAGATCCTTTCTCTAGTTATTTGCATAACTTTTTTGTCTGCTCTGAGCTATTCTCAGGTGCTTCTAAATCAACTGAACTTTCTCTGCCATATGTTCTACCAATTCTGATCCAATCAGCTTCCTTTCACCTACTTCATCCCAAAAATCTGGAGTTCGACACCATTTTCCATATAATGGCTCAAATGGAGCAATGTGTATACTGGAATGAAAACTGTTATTATATGAAAATTCAACCAAAGAAAGGTATTGGTCCCAACTTCCTTGATAATTCAGTGAACAAGCATGTATCATATCCTCCAAGGTTTGTATTGTTCATTCTGACTTCCCATCTGATTATAGATGAAAAGCTGTACTAAAATTTAATTCAGTACCCAACGGCTTATGAAGGCCTTTACAAAAGATAGAAGTAAACCTGGGATCACGATCAGATACAATGGAGAGGGGAACACCATGAAACCCAACAGTCTCTTTAACATATAACTGAGAAAGTTGATCTAGAGACAAAGTGTCTCAAATAGGAAGGAAATGAGCAGATTTAGTCAATCGATCAACAATAACCCAGATTGCATTATTACCTCAAGATGTCTTTGGTAATCCCACAATGAAGTCCATTGATATATTTTACCATTTACACTCTGGCACCGATAGAGGGTGAAGCATCACTTTCGGTAACTGCAGCTCTGCTTTAACCTGGTGACAAGTCAAACACTTCACAATAAAATTAGCAATATCTCTTTTTATTCCATCCCACCAGTAATACTCCCGAAGATCTCTGTACATCTTAGTACTACCCGGATGAACTGAAAACGGAGAACTATGAGCTTCACATAACAACTCATTCTTCAACTATGAATCACAAGGTACACATAATATTTTTCCAAATCTCAAAACATAATCAATATCAATATTAAATTCAGGCAACTTACCCTTCTGAACCAACTCTACCTTTTTCTGTAACTCACTGTCTTCTTTGTACGCTTGCTTTATTCTGTCTGATAGAGATAATCTCACTGACACCTGATACAAAACAGAAGCATTTCCTGTACCAACAACTACTATGCCAAAGTTCATCAAATCAAAAACCAAAGGATATCATTTCAAACGTAACATGTTTAATGAAGTATTACTTTTTTGACTCAGAGCATCATCCATTTTATTTACTTTTCCTGGATGGTAATGGATCGTGAAATCATAATCCTTGATTAATTCTAACCACCTCCTCTGTCTCATGTTCAATTATTTTTGAGTGAACATATACTTCAAATTTTTGTGATCAGTATATATTTCACATTTTACTCCATATAAATGATGCCTGAAAATTTTTAAAGAAAAGAAAACAGCAGCTAATTCCAAATCATGTGAAGGGTAATTTAACTCATGAGGTTTCAACTGACGTGAAGCATAAGAAATTACCTTCTCATTCTGCATTAGGACACAACCTAGTCCTTTCAACGAAGCATCACTATAGATAACAAACTCACCATTTCTGGATGGTAGTGCCAAAACTAGAGCATTTACCAATCTTTTTTTCAATTCCTGAAAACAATCATCACATTCTTTTGTCCAAATGAACTTAACAACTTTTCGAGTTAACTTAGTCATTGGACTAGATAATCATGAATTTTTTTAAAAAATCCTCTGGAAAAAACCTGCCAAACCAAGAAAACTACGAATCTCGGTTATATTTGTGGGTCTTTGCCATTCTTCAATAACTTTCGTTTTAGCAGGATCAACAGTTATGCCATTTTTTGAAACAATGTGACCAAGGAAATAAATCTATTGTAACCCAAACTCACACTTGCTGAATTTACCAAATAGTTTCTTTTCTTTTACGGTTTTCAAGAAAACCCTTAAATTACTTTCATGTTCCTCATTACTTTTTGAATAAACCAAAATAT
Organism: Viscum album; assembly: GCA_963277665.1. Taxonomy (NCBI): domain Eukaryota; kingdom Viridiplantae; phylum Streptophyta; class Magnoliopsida; order Santalales; family Viscaceae; genus Viscum; species Viscum album. Next base: position 167,678,672 of record OY728119.1, on the reverse strand, counting down.
CATCAATGAACACAACCACAAACTTATCCAAGAACTCATGGAAAATTCTATTCATAAGATCCATGAATACAGCAGGTGGATTGGTTAAACCAAAAGGCATAACTAAAAATTCATAATGGCCATATTGAGTATGAAACACAGTCTTCATAACGTTTGCTTCTTTTACTTTCAACTGAGGGTACCCCATCCTCATGCCAATCTTTGAAAAATACTAAGCTCCCCGGAGCTGATCAAAAAAATCATTGATATGAGGAAATGGATACTTTTTCTTAATAGTGATGTTATTCAATGCTCTATAATCAATGAAAAGTCTCATTGAACCATCTTTCTTTTTAAAAAACAAGACAGGAGACCCCATGGTGATGTTCTAGGTTGAATGAAACCTTTATTTAATAACTCCTGCAATTGCTTATTTAACACTAAAAGTTTAATTTGAGCCATTCTATAAGGGGGTTTTGAAATTGGATTAGCATCAGGAACTAAGTCAACAGTAAATTCAACTTCCCATTCCGGTATAATACCAGGAAACTCGTCAAGAAAAACATCAAGGTACTCATTTACCACTGGAACATCATTAATATGAACAGTTCCTTTGTTTTCAACAATATGTGAAAGGTAACATTTATTTCTATCTTTTACTAGTTTCTCAGCTTCCAGATATGTTATCAACAGCAAGGGTTAATTGTTGTATACAAACTGAAAACCATTCTGAAAAGAAACCTATTTACCTCTACAATAAATCTTAGCATGATAAACAGAAATCCAATCCATGCCCAATATAACATCAAACTCTACTAGAGGAAAAACAATAAGGTATGCAGGTATATTCTTTCCGCACACAAGGACATGAATGTTCTTTTGTTTTCTTTTTGTCTCAACATTTCCTCCAGGTGTTTTTACCGTAAGTTAAATATTCATATCATGAGATGGAATTCCCAATTTTCTATAAAACATATCAGAAATTAAAGAGTGTGTAGACCCTGAATCAAACAACACATCGGCATAATCTGAACAAAAAAAAACAGTGTACCTGATACAACTTCATTTGATGGCCCAACATCTGCTGACGTAGTTACAAAAGATTTCACAACTCCTTTCTACCTGTAGTCTGGTTTCTTTCCTTCGGTTCTGTTCTTTGTTGGACACTCATTTTCATAATGACCCATTTTATTTCACTTAAAACATTTTACTGATTGTAAATCAGATTATTTTCTTACCATTACCCTGATCCTTTTCAGCGCAATTACATGCCTTATGTACCATTTTACCACATAAATAGCACTTACTAGAATTCAAAAGACATTCCCCAGCATGCATTTTACCACAATTTTCACAAACTGTAAACTTAAGTTTCTTACCATCAAACATTTTTGAAGAGTTATTCCCTTTCTCTTGCCACATCGACCTCTTATTTTTTTTGTTTGTCAAAGAATACCTGATCATCAGAAAATTCCATTTCCACCTTATCCGCACATTGAACATGTTTTTCATATCTTTTGAACTCACGTGAAGCTAATTCCCTTCGATAATTTGGCTTTAATCCTGAGTAAAAACGGTTGATTTTACTATCAAGATCTTGTATAAAATTTTGAGCATACCATGCCAGTCGAATGAATTTTTCTTCATAAGAAGCCATTGAGTCATCCTCCTACCTCAATTCCAGGAATTTGTTTCCATTCTAATATGAACCTCATTAGGAAAATATTTCTCAAGAAACATACCTTTGAATTCATCCCAATCAAGAGCATCGATCTCCTCACTATCCCTGATACTTTTCACTATCGACCACCACTAATCCGCTTCGACTTCAAAACGTTAAATAGCAAGACTAACATTTTAATGTTCTAAACAACCCATGACATAAAAAATCTTCTATAGTGATTTAATCCACCCTTCAACTAGAATAGGGTCATATGATCCTCTAAATGATGGGGGATGTTGGCTCATGAAATGTTCCACTACTGACATGTTCCTCAGTGATTGATCTGGCTGATCTCGTACATGGATACCACCACCTTTTATAGCCTGATTCAACTATGCCATCACTGCAACAAACTATTCAATTCCGATTCTGACCATCTCAGGTTGCTGATTTGGAAGGTTATCTTCCTCCTGATGTCGTCCCAACATAGTGGCCCAATTTCCTCTGCGGAAAACAATTCTGAACACAAAAATATCTTAGGCGAAGCAACATTGTAATCTGTAAATGCTATATGATTTCAATATTAACATAAATTACTTTATGGATATTAATTTAAAAATACCCTAACTCCTAAAGTTATCTAAACCGACCTTTGATACCAACTTTAAGGACCTGACCTTAAACATTTACATAATATTGAATTAAATGAATAATTCACATTGGGTATCTTTTCAGGTTTAGTGTTTTAGAGAATTAGGACATAACTATTACATTTCATTTCAAATACAAAGTAGATACTTCTATACAATTTACATTTTTTTCATAAAATATAAACTCTTAAAAAAAATTCATGTCTAGTTCAATGTATTAGACATCATGACTTTTCCTTGATCCCATACTTGACCCTATTCCTCTTTAAGTCCTGTGAAAACATTTCAAAACTTGGGATGAGTATAAAAGGCTTAGTAAGGTTTATAAAACAAGGAATGAAGATATTTGTTCAAAAATATATAAAAAACATGAAATATTTTACTTACCTCATGAAATCATAAGATTTATGGAAGACACATACAAATTATAAATCATAAAGGTAACTTGTGGCATCCATATCATACTTACTTTGTAGCTATAACATCTACATAGGGAGTTACATTGGAATACCCATAAAAGTATATTCCCTAAATATCTTAGGATAAACATTCACGTCTACCTCCATCACATTACCCAATGAATTGGAGAGCAATATCAGGCTCACCCTCCCTAGGATTATCACAAAACCACCCGTATACGTAAATAATTCCCAATAACCATAACATGATCATAACACATAACATAAGCATAAAGGAAAGATTACATTTCCACATAAAATATCATTTCAATATATTGAAATAATAAAACAATTATCAAAATCATTTTCAATACCAAAATATTTAAAAAGAGTATATGGTATTTATTTTTCCTTTTAATAACATTCCATCTTGTTAAGAAATCCAAAGACCAAATAATACTCGCGACAGCAGAAAGGTTGTTGTCACTGCTTACGTAAAAAAAAGAATCATTCATTTTTATTGTTTAGTAAAACGATTCATATAAAAAGATTCCGTTTGAATAAAATGAATAGTCAAAGGGGTTTAGACACCGTATAAAATAAAGTCATGTATAAAACAAAAAATGCCTCAATAAAAGGATATTGAGACGAAGTACCTTACCTCGTGTCCAACTTGACTCGATCGTTCTTTAATCTCCTGAATAATAAACTAAAGTTAATTTATAATTTCTTTATAACCTTTTTCAAGTTTATTATTCCTTTTATATCAATTATTACCATGTTATAAACATTATGTAATCATTTAATTTAATAATGTCCATTTTTTCGATATTTGGTACTTGAGTCAATAATGAACACCTTATATTTACAAGTTGTCCATGTGGTCAATAGACCATTATATCCAAAAAGATATTCATTATTCAGATATCATATATATCATATATATCTAGTATATACATGTATTTATAGTAGTACATAACATTTGGAGGTAAGAAATGAAATGCACCATTCATGGAGACGGTAAACCGTACGTATGCATGAATGCTACTTTCATTTCTATTTCTTATTTTTATGGAATTAAATCATAAGGATACATAGGTATATTTTATTTATAGTATAATATCATATATAATATCACTAACTACTTCCTTTATACATCCCACATAAGGCATTAACGAGTCACATCACTTTGAGGGTGCGGTAGTCCACACTTCCTCAAATGAGATTATCGTATTTACCCACTATGGAAACCATAAAGGCTTGATATAATTGGGAAGTACAGAAGCATAAAGAAATCATAAACACAATATATATCCAATATAAATACAGTTCCATCATAATGGCCACCATGAGAGGTGGTAGGATGTAATTTAACAATCATCATTTCGTGAGGTGTTAGTTTTCCATCCACAGAAACATTATGTTCTTAATCCATTAGATAGAGGTGTGTGTAAGTGTAGTTCGAATACTTATCATAACAACATACTAGTATATTTTGTATACTGGTGTTGTTACAAAATAAAGTAATAAAAAGAGTTTAGGGGTTAGAGAAGTAAAGTAAAGGAAAACAAATTAAGCTAAAATGTTACCTTTAATTTGGGTAACTTCCTTTGGTTTGAACCAAAAGGATTTCTTTAAGTTCCTTATTCCTATGGTAAGGATTCTAGGGGGAGTATAAGGATGTAGGGAGCTTAATTGGGCAGATTTTTGACGAGACAAATGGCTTGAGAGGTGTGAGGAATTGGTTAGAAGTGGACTCCTTTTATAAGGAAGGGGATAGGCTCTTTTGGAAAGTGTGAAAGTATTATTTTATAATATAATGATATTTGGTTTCTAATGGTCCAAAAATAATTAAAGATTAATATAAGATTACTCATGGTAGAAATAAAATCATCCAATAGGAATTGGATAGGTTTTGGATAATATTTTATTCATTATATTCTAATTTATTTAAATAATTTATTAATGAGGAAAATACTGCATCATTATTGTGTTATAAATAATTTAATTTATTCAATGTAAAAAAAATATAAAACAAATACTATCATGTAGGAAATATCTTTATCTTTCCAATGAATATTTATAGTCTAATATAGGACTTATATTACACCATATAAAATTTAATTACTAAAAGATTTTTGTTAATGTCAATTTTGTCTTTATATTAAATTAATTAATCTAAATTGTCATGATCACTCCCAAGTGGCTCAATGGGGTCCCAAAATCGACCCAAAGATTCCCATGGTTGGCCATGAATCATCCCATAAGGCTTGGACAAGTGTTAAGATAATTTTGAATTATTATAATATTCTCTTAACCTTGAATTACCCTATTTACCTTTAACGGTGGTAAATAAAAGTCAAAAGTTACTATTCACCGAAAATTATTTTGATCTTATTGAACCAAATTTTACTTATTGATAACAACCATGTATGTCGGATTTTCAAAATTCAACTCACAGAAGTGGTAAAATTTTCATTTAAATGAAAAAGTTGGTTTTTTAACTACTACTAAGTGGTTTCACTATTCATCAAAAATTGAAGTTTTTAAGAAAAATACCAACAATTCAGCCTAAGAATTATTTGATATTATGAATTAAAAATTGATGTCTATTTTTACAAATTCAGAACATAGAAGTGGCATTAATTAATTTAAAAATTAATTCTCGTTGTTAAAACAAATAGCGTGTTTTTGAGAAACAATAACTATCAAAAGATTGATACTTGTTTATGTTCAATTTCTAAGTGAAATTAATTCTAATTACCAACATTGGATTAAATGGTAAAAATATATTTTAATTTCACTTTAAAAATAACTAGAAATATAATCTAACCATATAAATAAATTATATTAAACGGCACTTTTGAATTAAAATGTAATATTTTTTCACTATTCATTAAAAAAATGAACTTTATCAGAAAAATACCCAAAAAATACCCAAAGTAAAATTTGATGACCCCATTCTAAAGAAGGATTTTATTTGTTCAATTAGAATGTATTAAAGTGACCAAAACTATATTTAAAGAGGGTTCACCAATAAAAGGTGATAAATCAGCCTTTAAAAGTAAATTATGCTTAAAATTAGATTCATTCACATTCAAAGCCTCTAAATTTTTATTGGATAATGTAAATACATTGAAAAAACATGTATAATCATATTGTAGTTAGTTTTGTTCATTCCCGCCAATACAACAGTTAAGAGTTAAATACAATTTAAAATAATAATATTATATTATTAATGTGCAACGTAAGATTCCAAATAATCCCATTTTTGCGTATCGAGTATGCTATCGAACATAGAAACCCCTTTTAAGTAAAATTAATATTTAATTCACAAGTATTAATAAATATAAAATATGTCTTATTCTTAATTTACCTGGGGTGTTACACTCTATATTCGATGCATGTATCTATAGACTTAATTCAGATGATTGTATTTGTTTATGTATTAGTATCCTAGCTATCTGGACTTGTATTGATCCTTGGTGCGATGTTACCTATGTTTTAGCTATTTTGAATTTTATTATTTTAGCTTATACTACAATGAAATTGATTTGAAATTTTATACATTCTTTGCTTTTATTTGACTTATTTAATGGATGTGAAATGATTGGACCTGTTTTACCTGGATTATTTTGGACATATGGGAAAAGGTGAAATTAAATGTTTTCCATGATTTTGATATAAAAACTGTTTAACTATTCATCATGCATTTGTTTTCTTTAAAGCGAATCTTATTTAGAATATTTTACATAGATTTTATACAGAAGACTTGGTTGGGATTCTACTAAGACGGTTTAGCTAACACCCTATGCACCCATTCAGTGGTGCGTATACCTTTATATATCCTTTGATGTAGGGAAAAACGGTGTCGCATGAAAGCAGTGAGGTTTCTGTCAAATTAGTCAATGTATCTAGTGGTGAGATGATGGCAGTTTCCCAAGCTATCCCATGGAGTAACTTTTTGTTTGTTTTTCAGGTCACTTATTGTTGTATATGTCTTTTGTAGTTGGTTTTTAATGTTTCAAGTTGTATCACTTCTACTGCTTCCTTTTTTATGAGATATAATTATTATTTCTCCTTTCATTGTTTCTTCATGTAATATATATATATCTCAAGTTGTCTACATTAGGATGGGATATATAATTACCTTTGGATTTTTATTTATAGGTTATATTTTCCAACATATGGGGATTAGGAACACCCTTTGGATATGTGAATTTTTTTGGGCATTGGTTGGAGAGTGTATCACGGTCGGGGTTTTCACTTTCACCATCAATTAAATGGAAATATGAATAATTTTTTTTGGAAATTCCTAAATAAACATATATAAAATTTTCCCTTTATAATTAATATAACTCACCCAATGGTGTTAAATTAATTATAAAATTTTATATTATTTTCAATAAAATTTGAATCAAAATTTTTAAATTCCAATTTTTTTTGAATTTAAAATTTTCAAAACATTATATTTTTTAAATTTTAATGAAACGGTTTTTACATTTTGCATTCTACAACTAATTAATTTTTTTTATTTAATAAACAATCTTCATGGATTTTAAATTTCAAAATTTGGGGTACTTTGGTTATGAAATCCATTTTCCCATTCTACACCCAATATTAACTATTTTCAAAATCTCATTTCATATTAAAACTTTTATTTTGATTATTGTTGAATAAATAATTTGAATATGATATCCTTCATAAATTTAAAAATTTAATGACCATAATTTATTTAATCATTTTATTTCAAACATTGTTAAAACATTTTGAAATATAATTAATTTGTTTTTTAGTGAAATATTATTACATATACCCCAATACATATCATGTTGAATAAATCTATAGGTTTTTTTGAACATTTATAGTAATAGAGACTGAATTATCTCCCTTTGAGAATCCATATTAAAAAATAATGATATATGATCTATGAATTCTTGTAATTAAAAATAAGTTCTAGAATACATTAAATACATATAATTATTGGTCTTTATATAGTCAAATATGTTGTTAAAATAATGTTAATTTTTTTAAAAAATTATGACTATATGTGTTTATATATAAATTATGTCCTTTTAGGGTTCTAAGCTCATACCAGATGTTTATTTATTTATTTCATTAAATATGAATATTACAGAATAAAATATGATGGATATAAATAAAAAAAATATTTATATCAATAAAATGGAAAAATAATATAAGGATGGGGTGAAGTATTTTATCATGTTTTCAAAATATCATGTATTGAACCCTCTAAAATCCATTTTCTGGGACTATATTGTTATTTATTAATAATTAGTCTAGAGGAGCTATAGGAACACTTGACCTAACATGGAATAAATTGAAGTCATAAATATTAGACTAAACATGGGGAATAATTGAATATATCTATTGATTGGGACAACACTGTGTTTTTTTGGGTTATCAGATATGATTAAAAGTGTGAATGATGGTGATGATCATATCAAAGTTATGATTAAAAGCATAAATAGTGTTGAAGATAATATTGAAGAAATGATAATGAATGTTTGATATGAATTTCATGATTTTAAATTAAAATTTTAGAAGTAAAATAGTTTTTCAATGACACCATTGTATGTTGGTTATAATAAATAGAAAATATTTTCATCCATATTGAAGCTTTATAATATGAAAATCGGAAAATAGATGGACTGAAAAGAGATTTAATAAACTAAATTATCCCTTGAAGGATATGCTACCAGAAGATAATGAGCATCCTAAAAAAACATATGATCCTCAACGAATGCTAATTTCAATGGGTATAATCTCTAAAAGTGTATATAATTTTCCAAATGACTATGTACTATTTCTCAGGTACCGTGAAATGGATAAAATACACAAAAGTGTAGTGTGTATTGATATAAAAAAGATGAATAAAATACTTTGAAAGTTTTACGGTACAATCCAATAATTTAAAGGTTTAAGAGCCTATATGGATGTGAGTATACTACAAGGAAATTGACATATAATAAAGATACAAGAAATCACGATGGGAAACATCAACACTAAATAGACTTTCCCTAGTGAAATTAAATAGACCATGAGTATCTTGAATTTGTAAACAATCTGAGAAAATTTTATCTTGCACTATCTATCGATGGATTGAATCCATTTATTTTAGAAAGTATCAACCATAATTCATTGTTGGTTATGTTTTTAAATTATAACTTTCCATCTTTGTTATGCATGAATTGAAAATAAATTATGTTGTCTGTTCCTATATTAAGGATAAAATAACCAAGTAATGATATTAATGTTTATTCATATCCATTTATCAATGATTTGAAATTAATGTTGGATTAATGTTTTATATTGAATGATGCTTATATAAATTAATATTTTATGTTAAGATCCATACTATAAGGGATGATAAATGACTTTCCTTTTTATGAAATTTTATCAAGATATAATATTAAAGGGACTCAAGGCAATACTATTTCTGAATACGGTACCCACTCATTTAGGGTGAAACACTCATCGATACCTATTTCTCTAGGACATAATATATTTCTACCTAAATGACATAAATACTAACCTTATATGACATTATTCTATGGGAATTCAAAATAAGGAACATCACAATCTCCACTAATAGGCAATCATCTTTTTTGAAAGTAATGGATATGGATACTACTTTTGGTAATCCTTCTTTGAAAAACCATAACAACTAATTGAAAAAAGAGATCAATTTTTTGAATTAATATTGTAAAATTGTTCATATGTAAGAAATTTCTTAACATCATGAATGTAGAAAAAAACATTTATGTGATAATGTGATTGACACATTACTAAATGTACCCAATAAAAAAGGTTAACATTAAATCTAGGTTGAACATTATTAACATGATTATATGGGAAGAATTTTCACCAATGAAGGGTGAAAGATGAAATTTTGTTCCTTCACCTACTGAAAATATTTCCATGAAAAAGAGATATCAGTTTTAATCTTCCAGAATGATGTAAAGAATCTATAGGGGTATTCATAAAATATCAACAATATCATGTTAATTAAAAATTTAATGTTAAAGAACCTAAAATCACATGGCTTTCATGTTTTGATGAATAATATAATTCCAGTAACTTTATATTTCATTTTACCTAAAAGTTCAAATTATTGATTAACCAAGACATATTTATTTTTCAAATAAACATGTAACAAAATTATAGGCTCGATGAAGTGGACATATATAGAAAAAGAAATTTCTATCATATTATATGAATTGAAGTTGTTATTCCCACCACAATTCTTTGATATAATGGTTCACATAGTTAGAGAGACCTAGATATGTATTCCTATATATTATAGATATATTTATCCCATTGATTGGTATGCGATTATTTTGAAATGTTGTGTCAGAAATAGAATTTGTCCAAAATATTGGATTATGTTTAAATATATTGTTAAGGAAGTCATTGAATTCTGTACTGAGTACCTGTTTGATGTCGAAATCAATTGTATACCAATGTTTCATCACAATAGGTGACTTTTGGGTAAATAAATTTCTATAATTGATGTTTTTCAATTACCATTATAGATCAATAGTAGGTTTACCTTTACATTTTTCATAATAATTTATATTTTTCAACATATATTGAATCACAAAATGTAATTCTTAGGCTTTGGTATCCCTAAAGGGATGAAATATGGATATAAAATACATATAATTGACAGTTTTTAGGATGGGTATGATACTATATTTTATGTTTTAAATCTTATAAATATAAATGGGTCAATTATTCTATTGTTAACCAAAACAACTTCAGTGTTATATTTAAATTAACCTAAGGAAAACAGTTTCATTAGGATGTCTCAATCCTTTCTCAATGCTCCCTATGTATATGGGGTGTTGTTTTCCAAAGGATACCATAATTAGGTTATTTGGATACTTAATAGAGGAGTTAAATCCCTCCAACATTTAAAGGAAAAAATAGAGTTAATTAATCAGGTAATATTTTTTTAATATACATTGTGTTACCTTATTGAATTATTTGTCTACTACTGTATTTATATAATCAAAACTAAATATTCAATCACTATTTCAATAATGTCTTATTCATATGTTGGTAATTCCAATCCTATGGAACAATAGATTTCTTGGCATGATGATGTCCCCAATACAAAGGAATAAAAGGTTTCCTCAGATTACAATGCTACTAATCCCAATTAATAACATATTAATGACGTTTAAATAAATGAAATGATATATGGTTAACAAGCAATGTCCCAGAAAAAATAAGAGTATTATTGCATGTTTGTTTTAACAAAAGTTATAGGTGAGAAGTAGAGTCATCAAATTTATATTTTTATGGAATGCTTATAACTACCCTATTATCCCAAAAAAGTCTACTTTCATTAGTTACATTAGGGCCACCACTCAAATTCATGTTCCAATTGATATAAATATGTCGTATAATGTTGTGTCCATGATTAAGGAACTAATTTGAGAAGAAATTAGGGCACAATTATGATATAATTTTTTTTAAAAATAAAATAAAATAATGAACTATTTATTTACTCTTTATTATCCCTTTTAGAGTACATTTTTTCTACTAGACGGCTGTCGATTGAATTTTTTTAATAATGTTCACTAGAAAGGCTCATATATGATTTTAAATAATTCTTATGAAATATCATCTCAATGATATTGAAGTAGAATTAAACCATCGCCCACCGTAGATATATGTATACATTATAAACCAAGAAACATGGAATGTGCTTATTACCCATTGTATGGAGGAATATTTTTAGATAAATTGTGTTTGGTAATAATTTATCTAGAAATACATGTATTAATCAATCTGATTAGGGTTTTTTAATTTATGAAATAAAAACTTAGTGCTGGAAATAATTAGCATGAATAAAAAAAAGAGTACTCCTAATGTAAATCAAGGATGGTGTATTGTTCAACTAAAAAAGTCGTATGTATTTTAAATATATAGTAATAAATTAATGTGGAATGAAAGAACAAAATAATTATGTTTCTTTTTTTATATAAATATTTATGAATCAAAATAAAATACTTTTCTATCCCACGTATTGTGTTACGGAAGGAGGAAAATATAGATAATGAGTGAATACTAGTCGATGAAAAACCCAAAAAAATGTTTGGGAACCAATTATATATATATATTTATTAAAATATGTTCTCCATTTAATTAGTATTATATAAAAATGACTAATTATATTACTATATTTTTATCTAGTTTAGAAACAACAATCTTTATCAGGTGTACCCAATGATAGACTACATTACGTGGCATTGAATTCACTAGAATAATATGACCACGTGAGTGGTGAAAATTTTGGTCTATGAACCTAAATATATTTTTAGAAAATAAATTCATGGGGGGATAAAGATAAGAAAATAGAAGAGATTTAGACTAGGATAATTTACCTAGATTAAAAACTTAATTAGTAGTTTGAGTTTTGAGGGAATGTTATGGGAAGGAGTCTAAGAGAATAAAAAAACACTAAATAAAGACCAACCCAAAATTGAGGCAAGAAATTCCCCTCAAAGGTCTACCTTACCAGAGGTAATCTATTTTATCATAACTATTTTTAGGAAATATGAACCAGGACAACACTGATAACTTTCTTGTAGCATCCCAGGTATTTATGGAATACTATGTTTATATATATATATATATATATATATATATATATTAATATTTATTAATAAGATATTAATTTTACGTTAAATGAGGCACATTGTCTGATCGCATACTCGACACACAACAATGGGTTTCTCTGAAATCTTACGTTGCACACAACATTGAGTTATACCGAAAAATAATACAATTGTAATAATATTATTTTTAATTGTTCTTAATGCCTATCCATTGTAAAGGAGAGAATAAAAAAACTAACTACAATATTATTATACATGTTTGTTAAATGTTTTTACATTTATCCACTAAATTTTAGATTCTTAAAAAGAGAACGAATTGAATTTTAAGCATAAAATACATGAATATTTTTAAAAGGTCATTTTACCTCCCATTGATGGCGAACCCTATTTAAATATTGTTTTTCTACTTTTATATGTTTTATTTGACAAAATAAATTTTTTTTATGAATAATATCAAAATTTACTTTGGTTGATAGTTTGGTAATTTTTTGATGAAATTCATATTTTAATGAATAGTGAAAAATACTACATTTTAATTAAAAATTTCGTTTTAATATAATTTATTTATATAGTAATATTTTCATTTTAATTGGTTTTAAAGTTTAATTGGATTATTATTTATCATTTAATACAATTTTGGTCATTGTAATTTATTTCACATTGGAATTTGACATAATAACATGCCAATATTTTGACAGTTTTTATTTCTTAGAAACCAACTTTCTGGTTTTCACAATGAGAATTAATTTTAAATTAATTTACAAAAATTCAATGTTTTGAATTTGTAAAAATGGAATATATATTTGGAATAATAAGTTCAAAATTATGAAAATATAAACCGTTTATTTTATGAAATTATGAATAGTAACTTCAGTAATTATTTTTATTTTCCATGGTTATACGACAAATCAGGTAAATAAGGGTAATAAATAATATTATAATAATATTAAAATACCCTAACATGTTTCATAATCCTATTGGATGAGTTATTTCCAACCATGATAATCCTAGGGTGTGTTTTAGGATCCCATGGAGCCACTTGGGTGTGAAAATGATATTTTATAATATTTAATTTAAAGGAAAGGGAAATATAAGATAAACATGTATCTTTTTACCAAAAAATATTTAAGGTGTGGTTATATAAATGATATATTAGACTATAAATAGTAATTATAAATATAAAAGGATTTCCTACATCAGGATATTTTATTTATAATTTTTAGACATTAAATAAATATATTTAATTAGGACATATTGATGATGGAGTGATTACTTCATTAATAAAGGATTCAATGAAATGATATTATAAATATTAAAATAAATCTTATTGGACATAATTAATGTCATAAATGAATTAACTAGGTTAATATGACATGTTAGGATTGAATAAATATATTTTTTAAAGGAATCAAGTTGTTATGATTTTTAAAAAAAGTCAAGTTTGAATAGTGTCCAAAATGGACATAATTCATAACTTAAAATATAAAATAGTAAATTAAATGATATTAAATTTATAAAAATAAATGATTCTTCAAAATGGTTAAGATAATTCCAAGTTATTCATAAATTACTTTTATGGGTCTTTTTACACGATATGGTATTTAAATTAACCCACAATGTGTAAATAACATGATATTTCATTAATATTAAAAGGGGTAAAATAAGGGTAAAACCAAAAAGACAAGGATAAAAAAATATTCAAAATTTGTCTAAATTTTTTTAGATAATGTTTATTAGAACCAAAATCATCTTACCTTGTAATTTAATTATTTTTGGACAATTTTGTATCACAATTGAATTTATAATAAATTAATATTTCAACACTTTCCAAAAGTGCTTCTCTTCCCTCTTATAAAAGGCCACTACCGCTAACCAATTACTCACACCTCTAAAGCCCCTTGGATCATCCAAATTATGTTCCCATAATTTCCAAAAAATCCTCCCTTACACCTAGAATCCTTAACTTTGAAATAAGGCAATTCAAGAAATCATTTTGGATCAATCAAAAGAAGTTACCAGATTTAAAGGTAACGTCGTCTTTCAAGTTCCATTTTTTTATTTTACTTCTCCACTACCTATGCTATTTTTATTATTTGATTACATAATAACACTAGTATCCTTAATATACCAGAATGATTTTATCATATGTATTTTAACTACACTAACACACACATCAATCTAATGGATATGAAAATATTTTTTCGGTGGAGGAAAAACTACTGGCACATGAAACGATAATTGTTCAATTTATTCCTACAACATCTAATGGTGAACATTATTATGGAACTGTATTAATATATTATATATATTATATTTATATTGTCTCTATTATTATGTAATTTTTATTTACAATACACCTTTACGCTTTCTCTGATGTGTAAATATGATAATTTCATTTGAGGAAGTGTGGACAATAGCCTTCTCAATGTAATATGGATCATTCATACTATAAATGGAAGATACAAAGGATGGTTTTATTAAACCTATGAGATATAAATAAAATAAATATAATAATTTTATTATAATACACATTTATATCCTTTTATTATTAATCTTTTAATATGAAAAAGAAATGAATGCATCCTTCATGTGTACGTATGGTCTACCATCTCCGGGAACATTGAATTTAATTTATTATCTACAAATATTATGGATATTATAAATACGTATATAATGGATATATGTGACATTTAAATCATTAATAATATGTTTTATATGATTTAATTTTTACCACGTGGACAATTTACGTCAAACAAGCTCATTTTCGACTCAAGTTCTGAATATCGACAAACCGAATCTTATGAACTTAAATAATTATATAATTTTTATAAAATGATTATGAGTAATATAAAATTAATAATAAAATTGAAAAATGTTCTCAATAAAGTAAAAATTAAATCATATTTATTATTTAGGAATATAAAGAACGAACGAGACAGGTCAGAGTAAATGTAAGGGGACTTCGTAACACAATTTCAATTATTTGGGTTGATATTCTACTTATTGATTATTTCATTATATGATTATGTGAGAAATGAATTTGATATATTATCTATTATTTATACTAGAGTTATGTGTATTTATAGTTAATAAACATTAAAAATCAATTTTATTAATAGAATAATATTTGTAAGGGAGTTTTTAAACTCAATTTCCACTCATTGGGTTATACGCATACTTCGTTGATTATATTATGCCATGATTATGTGAGGAATCACTATTTATTTATTTTATAATTTCCAATTCCATTTATTTGTATATACTTTTTAAACACATAATCATCCCATTAATAAATTCTTATGTCATTTATAAGAACTTTTTAAAGGAAATTTTAACTCATTTTCCATTCATTGAGTTAAATATCCATGTCATTGGGGTTTTTTCCAAGAATATGTGTGAATGAACTCTGATTTTTTACACTAAATATACACTTATATTTTGTGTATTTATATTTTTCACACATGATTATGTCATTGATTTATCCTTAATCTAATGATACAATATTTGTAAGGGACTTCGTCTCAATCTCCTCCCATTGAGACATATTTTGATAATATGAAATTTCTTATTTTATACAATGTATAATCAAAACATTTAATTTTAATTCCATTCAAAGGGAATATTTTTTATACAAATTGTTGTACTAAATGTAAAAAATAAATGTTTTTAACGTTTACAATGAAAATGAATTCTCCACCGCCGTAACGATAATTTGATACTTAGATTCCTCTATAAGCCTCAATGTTTTTTAAAGGAAAAGAAATCACTTAAATCATTTTTTGATGTTTTGGTATTGAAAATGGTTTTGAACATAGATTTACTATTTCAAATATCATAAAATGATTTATTGTTGTTGAAAATTAAATTTTATGAGTAATATAATGATAATTTAGTTCTTTTACATGTTATTATTATATAATGGTACTTTGAAAATTGATGGGTTGTTACGTGATAAACCAATGATGGGTAGTTACGTGATAATCTAGAGATGGCTGGTTTTGTTATAAACCAAGGATAGGTGGTTACGTTGTAACCTCCAACACATTGGGTATGGAAGTCCGCCATATGGAAATTCTATTTAGTGATATATGTGGAAATAGACCATATGGTTATTCCAGTTAACTATGTTTATGTCCTAAGTTACATTATATGTGTTATATGTTGCTTTTTGTGGGCTTTATGGAAATTTTTTTGTTACAAAAAGGTTCAGAATTTGAACTTATATTCAGTGAGGTATATTTACTACTTCTTAAAGGTGAAATGTATTAATTTATGATAAAGTATTCATGGTTTTCATGTTTTCCCATGACTAACATTTTTATTTCTTTCTGTATCCCTTACTAACAATTTTAGTCTCATTCCATGTTTTGAAATGTTTTTCATATGGTTTAAAGTGTAAGAGAGTTAAGGTTGAGATTAAGGAAAATTCAACCTGTTCAAACATGACACGAACCTTATCTCTTTTTGAAAAGTTTTTATTTATGAAAAAATTGGATAGTGAGTAGAAGAATATACTTTTTAGTTTTCATGTTGATATGTTTGATTTATGGCCTAATTCTCTAAATCTCTAAATCTAAAAAGATCCTCTAAGTGAATTAAAGACAAATTAACGACTTATCTCAAGATTAAGTAATGTTTAAGGAAGGGGACTTATATTTATTATACTGATATTCTATAGTGTGAAATTGATTATGATTTATATCTGTCACCACCCACCCGTAACATTATTCTGAAGAGTACAATGTATAATATCCAAGGAGTTATTCTAAAAAAAGTCTTCCAAAAGTCCATGTGAGAGTATGGATTCACATAGCTCATGAGTCAATCAATAACATACATATTCGCATTGATGACTTGGATGTTCTCACATTTAATCATTCTATTGGAATGTTCATAACATGGACAATTGATCTTTTACAAATATATATAAAAAAGTAGGTATTCCTTTATAATTTATTTTTTATACAATAACTTTATAAATTATTGAAAAATGCTTGAATGAAGTAATGTTATTATAGATAGAGAAAATGATGTAGAAATGGAGGCCAAATAAAAATACTCTAAAATATTATCCAAATTATAAAAAATAGTTTTATAGAGTACCTTTACCCTTCCAATTCAACTTTATTATTTACTAATATTAAAAGATCATGTGGATATAAAATTCAAATACGGTAATATAATCATCATTGATTGTAAATAAAAAAAGAATCGGAAGGCTATTACAGGCTTTCTTCGTATTGAAAATGTAGATTAAATCATTAAGCATGGATGGATACGAGTCTCAGTTATAAATAAAAAAATAAGGTTCTTTTTAATAATATTTCTGTATAATAGATGATCTAATATGTTAATTACAATTAAATACTATTAATATTTTTTTCTACCATACATATTAGTTCAATTTTAAGGAAAACCCATATGAACAAATTTTTATACTTATTATTCCTAAAATCAATTTTACACAAGAAATTTCAATTGAATAAGTGGAATATGTAAAATTATTATACCAACTGGGTAAAATGTTTAAAATAAACATATAGAAGATATAATCTTTTTAATACCCATGATGCATGGGTATCTCAAAATTTTAATCATATGAAATTTTTTATTTCTTTCATTACTTATTACTTTTTTATCGAGAACTGGTTTCAAATTTCAATCAATTTAGATATTCCAAATATATATATATTGCATTCAATGCATGGATTCCGAAAAAAAACACAAATAGTGACATTTATGAATGTTTAATATACAAAATTAATAAGTTTATAAACAAAATTCAAGTTATACATTATAGATTATTTTTTAATGAGAATTTTGTTATGATCAATAAACGTTTAAATATCATCAAAATCATGGTATGAGGACAAACCATGAGTATAATAAAACTATATAATTCTACAATAGGATAATTATTAGGGTTTATATAATAACATTTCACAATAAAAATATATATCAAAACAAATTTCTTATTTTTAATAATATTTATACAATTTCCAAAACAAACTAATGGGAATGATTGTGGTGATTATGTATGAAAATTTATAAAAGATATCATATTCCAACAAAGAAATAGAATCCTAAAATGTATTTACAACAATAATAACAATTAAAATAAAAATATTTATTGATAATTCATTTATATAAAATTTTCTAGTACCACCAGGATTTTCTATAGTATGCTTATTTAAGAGAGGAAGTCAATTTTCTTATAAAAAATGGATAGAATACATGGTGTCATAATGTATACTGACATCATGAATATGTGTCTTCATACTACTTATTTATTTAATTTTATCATCATTTTATCTTTTTTATTCATTTTTCTTTTCATTTTTATATAATACTTATTTATTTAATTTTTAAAGTTATCATGATGAAATGATTTCACTAATAATTGACTCTACTCTGCCCATTTTATGCTCTATAAAGAGCTAACAATGATCACAGAAAAATAAATTCCTTGAAAATTCTTTATCAAGGGTTATTCAATCAAGTAATATTTTTTCTCTTTATATGAGTATATATTATATATTTTATCTTTTGAGGATCAATAGTGTTTTTTTTTCAATTTACAAATGACCCAAAGTGAGTGTTTATAATATAAATAGATATTTTAGATTAGAGAATGTGCCACTAAATAAAACCAATAAAATGAACTAATATTATTTTGATACTATAGGAATCCTTAATTTGTTTGTGAAGTAAATTAATCGACCACATTTCAATCTGATAGATGGTGTGACCATTATGACTGAAAGGGTAGAATTTTATTTAGAATTGACATTTTATGTCTAAACTGACATCATATACTCAAAATCAAGAATTTTTTTTTACATTTTTTGACACATTATCAAAATAGTTCACAGGTTATTTGTGACCTTTCTGAATCATCTATATTTGAATCCGACACATAGTGTGACTGGTAGGATTGAAAATTTTTATTTTTAGTTTAAAAATAATATTTTAATTAAAAATGTATTTAAATAACTTAAAACCATGAAACAATTAAAGTATTTTTTCAATACTTGATTAAAATAATAATTAAGTAATTTTTGATGAGTTGGAATCAATTGTACCTCAATCATACACATGGTGTGATCGGTATGACTCTAAATGTGTGTTTTCAGTCTAAAAATTACATTTTAGTAAAAAATATATACCACTCAAAAGAAAAACTGAGAAAAACATGCGCATATTTTTTCTGATACTTTAGTAAAAAAATTAATAGCATGTTTTTTATGTGTATTAATCAAAATCATTTCAATTTGACACATGATGTTACCAATATGACTCAAAGTATCTGTTTTTAGTGAAAAAATGAAATTTTAGATAAAACTTGTTTTACTCACTAAAAACATAGAAAACACAGTCATATTGTCTTGATACTTTAGGTAAATTATCCATAAGTCATTAATGACACAGTGGAATCAATTTTATATCATTTAGACACACAGTGTGACCAGTATGACTCAAAGTGTGTATTTTTATTTAAAATTGATATTTTCGTTCAAAACACATATCTCATACTCAAAACTGAGAAAATGAATTCATATTTTTTTATAACATATGATAATGATCCCTATGTAATTTTTGATGTGTATGAATCTCTCATACCTCAATTCAATGTGTAGTGTGCCTAATATGACATGAAATGTGTGATTTAAGTTTAAAAATGACATTTTAGACAGAAATATGCATGAAATACTCAAAAATGAGAAAAAATTGATGATTTTTTTGATAATTTATAAAAAATGATATGTATGTAAATTTTAACATATAGGAATATACCTTACATTCATCTAATATACGGTGTGACTGGTATGAATCAAAAATTTTGTTTTCAATTTCAAATTGAAATTTTAGCTAAAAGCCCATATAACTTACTAAAAACCATGCAAACATTATTGGATTGTATTGATACATTAGAAAAATGATCCATAATTCATTATTAACATATAAGAATCATCCAAAAATCAATCTAATACATGGTGTGGCTGGTATGTCACAAAGTGTGTGTATTTATTTAAAAAAAATGGAATTTTTGTTTAAATAATATCACTCAATTAAAAATTAGTAAACAAACTATAATTGTATTTAAAATTTAGTAAAAATATCATTAATTAATTTGTGATGTGTAGGAATCAACCATACATCAATTTGACACATTTTTTGGTTAGTATGACTCAATGTTTTTGTTTTTAATTAAAATTGAGATTTTAGTTCAAAAAACACATCACATACTCCAAATTAATCCAACACATTGATTTTTTTGGATTCTTTTAGGAAATGATCCACAAGTCATTTTTATGTATAGAATCTATTTTTACCACAATATAATGCATTGTGTGTCCAATATGACCTGAAGTGTGTGTTTTTAGATTAAAAATGACATTTTAGTTAAAAAGTCACTTGACACAATCAAAATTATTAGAACACATTTAGATTGTTTTTATACTTTAGGAAAACAATCCATAAGTAATTTATGACCTGTAGGAATAATTTTTACCTCAATCCAATACCTGATGTGATTGATATGGCGTGAAATTTGGGTTTTCAGTTGAAAAATGACATTTTAGTTAGAAACACACGTGACATTGTCAAAACTAATAAAACACATTAATATTGTTTTTATACTTAATATAAGAACTCCATAATTAATTTTTTATGTTTAGGAATCATCCACACCTCAAAAGGACACATGGTGTGACAAGTATGACTCAAAATGTGTATTTTCAGTTTAAAAAAGAAATTTTAGGTAAAAATAGGTGTCACTTAATGAAAACTTAGAAAACACACTTGGATTGTCTTGATAAATTATGAAAAAAATGCATAAGTCCTTTTTTATTTGTAATAAGTATCCACACATAAATATGACACATAGTGTGATGGCTATTAATCTATGTGTGTGTTTTCAGTTTAAAAAAGATTTCTTAGTTAAAAATAGATGTCACTCATTGAAAATGAAACAAACATAGTTGGATTATTTTTATACTTTAAGAAAATTATCTTTAAGTAATTTTTGATATGTAGGAATTAACCTCACATCAGTGAGACAGATGGTGTGACCGACATGACTAAAAGTATGTGTTTTTATATAAAAGTGAAATTTTTGTTCAAAACAAACATCACATACTCAAAACCATGAAAATATACTCAGATTGTATTGATACTGTAATAAAATTATCCATAAATCATTTGTGATGTTTAGGAACAAACTATACATTAATTTAACACATGTTGTGCCTGATATGACTTGATGTGCTTATTTTTTATTTAAAAATGCAATTTCAGTTCTACATACATGTCACATACATAATACTATTTTTTCTCATATTGTCTTTATACTTTATGATATTGATCCCTAAATCATCTATGATGCATAAAATTAACCACACATTAATCTGACACATGGTGTGCTCATTATGACTCGATGATTATGTTTTCACTTTAAAAATGTAATTTTATTAATGGATTATTTTATTTTATGTTTAATTTATATCTTTATTATATTACTAACATAAGAATTATTTTTCTATACAAGTTAACTATTTATCTTGAGTTTTGGTGTTTTTTTAGAAACTTGTAGTGAGATCATCCCCTATTGATTGGGTGTTAGGGTCTAAAGACAATAAAACATTACAGTTTTTGAATTTGTTGATATTTGTGATAAATTGTATGTACTCATGTAATTATACAAACCAAATTTTGAAAATTTTTAAAATATTTTAATATATTGTTTTTTATTTGTGATAATAATTTAATTGATATTAAAATTTGGATTTTATTCACCATTGTGCTATAATCTTAGAAGCACACTACTGCAACATGGATTTTATATGAAATAGGAATAACATTGATAAAATTTCACATTATTAGTGCTAAAACAATTGTAAAATAATTCCTTTTGTAAATTCTGCAAAATATTTTGATAAATTTCCCACTTATAAATGCTGATAAAGGTCCCTTTTATAAGTACAATTTTTAGTATAGATAAAAGCCATTGAATTTTAAAAGTATATAAAAATCAATTCTTTTTTAGAACCAATGAAGGATATGTCTTATGATGTTAAAGCCTATATATAAATCCGTGGTTTGAAAATTCATAATAATAATCAATATTACTATATGGAAGAATAAGTTTAGTGAATAAAAATGTAGAATAAAAATTCCCTAAAGAATAAGGAGAATGAAATAGTGAGATAAAACAACTAACCCCGCCTTGAGAAAAATCACTTATGCTTTAGTCTATTGTAGACATTTTGATTATGTTTTTCATTGTTAGGAAATTTTATTTTCAACTTCATTATGTGTTTGATATGATTTTCTAATTTGATTTCATATCCACTAAGATCTGGTATCTATCACTCAAACTAGGGTTTTCCAAGGATGATAGTGGATAACCATAGGTATTAAATAGAGAAACCCTCTAGGGTTCTCCATAATAAATCAATTATTAAATTAATTAATTAATTCAACCATGATATCATACACCCAATGGTTTAAATGTGAACTCGATTTATAGTCTACCTAGGGTAAAACCACTATTTAAAAAAACAACACTAGTCCACATTTTCATAAAAAGTTTTCATTTAATATATATAATAATTTCATAAAAACACACATTTTCAGACTATAACTAGTTTAATATTTTTATTAAATTATTTTTGAGGATCATTGAAACTCTATTTTCCACACTAACTCAACCTGGGAGTAAACACCATACTCTAAAATCAACAGAACCATCATATAATTTATACGAGGTCATATTATAGGGTAGAATTATCTTTTTACCCCTGGGGAGGTCCAAGGACTCCGAAAACTATAAATTGAGTTAATCCTTGACTATGGAATATCCGGTTAACTACAATAAATAATTAAAACTAGGATAATTATATATTTTTACAATTTTATGTATTATTATCACTTTACTTTTATTTACTGTATCATTATATTGAGAATGATTGATTAATAGTTTATTTTTAATTGGTATCTTTTCATTGATACTCACTTGCATAATGGGAATGAGAAAAATAATCTATGAGGAGAGTGAGTTTGTTATTTCTTTAATTTTATTCAATTTTAGTTCATATATTTATATTTTTAATATATATTTTTTACTTTGAATAAGAAAATTTAAAATTTTAGTAGTTACAACCATGTTTTAATAGAAATAGTTATTAAATAATTGTACTTTATTCTTTACTACTATAATTTTATGTTGTATAGTTTTTTTCGTATATTAATGTTTTTTTATAGTGGTCTTCATTAAATTTATTTTAAAATAATTATTTATATAAGTTATTTTTGTAATTGAAATAAAAAATATATTCCACATTGGATATAAATTAACTGACACTGAATATTTAGGGATTTTTCAATTTAAAGAGGTTTTGAACATTAGTTATATAAATAACAAACACTAAATTTGAGTTTTTTATTTGATCAAAATAACGGATGTAAAAAATCTATTTACAATGTCACTTACATTGTTGTTTATTTAACCGATGTGAAAAATAAAAAATTGATGCCAAAAAACCTTTTCTATACTAGTGCATCCTGGATTAAAGTCTATGAAAAATTAATTTAATTATTGACAAAGAAAATGTGTAAAATATTAATACTTGAATAGGAAATTCAAGATCTATAAAAATCACACCCTCTAACTTTCATTAAATATAAAAGAAATGGTCTCTATGAAATGAATATTCCCTACATCACATTTATAACATTTATTATAATTGGGATTGTCATATAATATGATACACTCATTATAAAAAGGACTGAATCTAAGCCTTCAGGAAAATATTATTTAGGCTTTTTGTGGGTATCATATTGAATGATATGCGTTAAAATTAGTGCCCTAGAACCAAAATCTAAGTACTTTATGATTACATGTATTTGGGTCATTGAATGTTAATGAAGTTTATTATCACATTATTATTGTTCCTCTATGTGACACAATATGTGATACTTACCTAAGAATGTATACCACAGATAATGATCATAGTAGTTCTTCGATACAATGAGAACCTATAGGTTTAACAATTGTATTATTAAATATATATTCTATATTCAAAGGATATAATTTGATTCAACACAAATGATACAATCTATCATGGGTAGAGTCTCATAGGACATTGAGGTTATCATTCATGGTGTGTGCCCTTGGTAATTTCCTAACAAGAAGATAATGATAACGAGGTCCACCAGTAGAAAAAAAACTTGTATATGTTTCATTTGATGTTTCTATCTAAGGAAATGTATATTGATCCTTAAATGGTAATATTATCCTTAATGAATGCCATAAGTTTTTCACTTTGATGTATTACTAAAAACATTAGCAACACATTCTAATGGTGATGTAGGATATATTGGGTGTTTCAGGGGTTATATTTTATTAATATATAATTATATAAACTATTTATCCCTTATCTCCCTTGATAGAAGTTTACATATTCAGACGTTTTATGGGAATGGAACTTCCTGGATAAATCAAAAACCATTTTGTTTTATAAGGATGTTATTTTCCAGAAAAGTCAAAGAAAGATACATTAATCATATAGGTTGATGAAATTAGTTTGCATCCTCAGTGATTATGGATATCAAAATAAAGGTATTATATTACGCAGTGGGCATTCATTGTAGGATGTATATCATTACAATATTATATTATTTCTCTATAGGTTCTTAACATGTTTCTAGAGACTAACCTTATACTTTAGTCTTCTCCGTACATTTTTACTAGAAAAGAGGCCAATATGAAACACGCTATGTCTATCCAGAATCTTATTGAAATTCAATGTTGAATTTAATAAGAGAAACTAAATATTACTCATACTTCGTGGTTTAATAATTAATCTGGTTTGGTTGATTTCCAATATTTAATCACATCTTATTTTAAAGAATATATTAGTTGAATAAAAATAAATATATATTTACAAGGTTTATAGAATATAATATTTATTATATTTATCAATGAATAATGAAGTTATGTTTATTTATTAAATGAATAGTAATTATTAAAGGATTGTTAAATGTTGAGGAGGATAAGAGGGTCAAATTTAATGGTTCGACAGGAAATAATATAAATGGTATTATTTATTCTTAGTAATGCACATGTCAAGTGAATAATAATTATATTATTATTATGACATGAGGTTCACTAAGAATTAAGTAATTTGTAAGGGGGTTATATAAAAATATTATAACCTAAAATTTCATTATATATATATATATCTAGTTATATATCTTTCATAAGGGTGATGTTTTGTGTATAATGGATATTGAGAATCTATCTAAAACCCTATAAAGAGTTATAGAGATATAGAGTGTACCATATTCTAGTCATTCTCAATAAATTGAGAGAACATCAAGAATTATTTTTACTCAAAGTGTATTCTTCTATGATCAACCTTGAATGACTTAAGAGATCAGGATCGACTGTACTAGCACTAAGTGGTACATAAAAATAAATACTAGAGGGATTTTCTATTTGGATCCTATGATTTAATGAATATATGATGATATTGATTCAACCAGGTCATCAATGAATAATGAATTATAAGACCATGTAATTATAGATTGAGTTAGAAATTAATTATAAATTACATGTGATCATCATCTTCTTTTGGTTTTTTTGTTTTAACAATTCATGTAACATTTGATTTAAATCTATTGGTCCTGATGTCATTCGTTTTGTAAAAATCAGATTATTAATAAATTATGAATAATAAATGAGTTATCCATTCCCAAAAGGTAGTTCTACTATGTGTAGAACCTTCATGGGATGTCAGAGTGGTCACATGTTTCATTTATATTATTTATTAATCTTTGATTGAAATGTATGAATTATCAATTTATTTTACTTCAGATCTATTAATTATTGGAATTTGAACATCATTTTCTCTTAATTTCTTTATTCTCACTCACATAACTAATAAAATATTTAAATAAAAATGAGTAAAATATGAAAATTCTATCACCATCATCATCATAATTTATTTAATAATGGAATGAATAGGATGAACAAGGTACAAGAAGGATAAAACAGAAAAAATAGAAGCACAATCACTTAAGGTGTTCAAAAGTATTGAAGCCTAAGAGTGTATCCTCTAACAAAATTCACCTCCTCAGGTGGAATATATATCTCATTTGGATAGTATTGAATTTCACCCTCATGAAAATTCCATTTTGATATGCTAAAAAATATGGTTGGATAACACAATAATACACACGGTGTACTCAAATGAATATCATGTAACCAAATATCTAACATATATCTCCTAAGGATATCATATCCATTTGATGATATCCAATGAGATCTGATATAAAAAAATCTATATAGAAATTGACCATAAATCACGTGGTTTTAATAACTACACCCTGTGTAACTCAAATACACAACATGTAGTACTCATTTTCTTACAGTGGGGAACACGGTGCTTCAAGCATTTTGTGTATCTACTGCACTACACAGGGACTGAAAATATAGGTAACTTCTATTCCACACATTATTTATAATGATTATATACTATGTACCTCGTACATGTTCATGAAAGGGTAGCATACCTAGTCCCATGGCATATTCCACAGCCACATGAAGAATAGATTACACTCCATGTAACCAAGTACAAATGTTGTAGTTTACTGCATCAAGTGTTATCAATTTAATATAGGGAGAATAATTAATTATATAATAAATCCTCTTCCCATGTGTTCTATGTTTCATTTAAGTTATAATACACACAATTTCACATGACTATTTATTATATATCTAATTAGTTACCTTGATAAATTCCAAATATATAATTTGTGTATGGTCTTTACTTATACTATACTCCAAACATATCAATAGAATCTCATGTAGTGTATTTATCATATGTTCTATGTGTATTTTGTTTTCAATTACATGCAATTACATTACCTACTACACATATATGTTGGATTCCATGTGAATTCACAAGCACATAGATCATGTTGGGTATTTTGGACTAGTACACACCATTTACTTGATGTACACTTGTGTGCATATATATTTTAAAAAAAAATTAAATTTTATAATTTGTTTAAATTTATGGATGAGTAAATTTCAGGTATTGTTAGACGGAATAAAGATAAATTGAATAAATTGGTTTAATTAATGGAATTTTATCTTAATTAATGAATGAATTGAATTAATTGATAAGTAGATTGGAAATGTGTGTTTGTTGTCTGTTATGTGGATGATTATGATCTTAAAACAGACCTATTTATATGATTGGTTTCCTTTTAATTTACTATTATTAAATTAAAATGATGTCTTATGAGTTATACCCTCCTACTTATTATGTTATGTTCTACTTGACCATGGTTTCATTTATTAAAAACCCCTTTATCCAATCCATTTTATCCCCTCACCTATGTGTGACTAAAAGATTATGTAATGATGGAGCTCCCAAGTGAGAGGAGGAGGTTTGAGTCCTAGAGAAAAGATGAAACCATTATAGGTGATACATAAGATTAAAGGTGGAATTCTAAGACATTAACCGTGATACCGGTCAAGGTTTTTCCCCTAGGGTTAATGTTTATTTTATTATCTTCTAGATAAACTAACCATTAGATAATATCATGATCATGCCACTTATATTTTATTTCTATAATTTGAATGGAAAGGTTTTTAGATACCATATGATCTCTTAATAAGTTAATTAAAAAGCATTCAAGATAAAATAAACCAGGACCAGATTATACGTAAATTTTATCAGACATCGTTAATCAGTTATGTCAAATATAATTAATATTAACAAGTCACGTGACAAAATAAATCTAGGTTTTTATGCTTAAGGATATAACTACATTAACTAAAATATTATTTTTTATAGCCTTCCATTGTTTAATTTATAGTTGAAACCATAGTTCAAAGTGCATGATCGGTCCCGATTTTGGTGATTTCAATTATCTTATAACTTTTAGCATGAATTTACGGGTTTATTTAACTAGGTTCACATCAAGGGCTGACTTCCCAAGAAGGACTTGTTGTAACCAAGAGGCAATGGTCGAGAAAATTAATATTCTAAATTATAGGATTAGATATTCCACTTAGAATATCAAGGAACAACATGTCAATATAGTTGTAAAGATATACATACCTAAAAACCTTTGAACAACTTTTATAATGACCCAACCTTAAACATTACACAATATTTAATTAAATCATGAATTTACATTGAGTATATTTTTAGGTTTGTAGTTTGAGGGAATTATGCCATAATTATTACACAAAAACTCAAATATATACAAAGTGGATACAACTAAAATTGTATTTATTTATTCCACAATATATATATATATATATGAAAATAAACATGATTTAGTTTCTTGATAAAATTCTTCTTGACTTCGTCCCTTCTCTTACCCATCCTTATATACTGTGGAAAACATTTAAAAAACTTGGGATCAATATAAAATCTTATTACGAAATATAAAATAAGGAATAAAACCATTAGTACATGTATATTTTAAACACATGAGTTTTTTACCCAAAAAATCATACTTTTCACGGATAAAACATAAAATATTTAACATACCCCATAAAATCATAAGATTCCTGAAAATCTTGTTAGAAATCATAAATCATAAAGGTAACTTATGGCATCCATATCATACTTACATTTTAGATTTCACATCTACATAGAGATTAAATATAACACCCCAGGTAAATAAAGAATACTACATTTTTATATTTATCCCTGTTTGTGAATAAAATGATAATATTAATTTAAAGGGAACGCTATGCTCAATTACCCAATATGCAACAACGAGTTCCTTTGAAATCTTACATTGCACTATAATAATAAAATAATTTTATTTTAAATGGTAGTTAACACCTAGCCGTTGTAATGACGGGAATGAACAGAACTAACTAAAAAATTATTATATATGTTTTTCAAATATTTTAACTTTTTACAATAAATGTTAGAGGATTAAAAATGCGTATGAATCCAATTTTAAGCGTAAGCATTCTAATATTCTTTAAAAGGTCGATTAACCGCCTTTTTATGGCGAACCACTTTAAAATAAACTTTTTGACAATTTTATGTTTTATACAAAATAAAATTCTTCTTCAGAATCAGGAAATCAAAATTTTCTTTGTTTAAATTTTTGGTATTTTTTCCGATAAAGTTCATTTTTTAATGAATAAGTGAAAAATGTTGTATTTTTATTGAAAACCTCTTTTAATCTAATTTATTTATATGATTAGATCATATTTTGAATTGGTTTTAAAGTGAAATAAGAATATATTTTTACCATTTAATCCAATAGTTGCCAATTTAGTTAATTTCACTTTGAAATTGGACTTAAACTAGTGTCAATCTTTTGATATATATTTTTTCATAAAAACACGCTATTTGTTTTGACAGTGGGAATTAATTATTAAATTAATTAATGATACCTATATGTTTTGAATTTTTTAAAATAGATATAATTTTTGAATTCGGAATATCAAATATATCTTTGGGTGAAAGTTTGGTATTTTTCTGAAAAACTTCAATTTTTGATGAATAGTGAAACCACTAAGTTGTAGTTTAAAAACTGATTTTTCATTTTAATGAAATTTTACCACCTCTGTGTTTTTAATTTAAAAAATCATACATACATGGTTTTCATTAGGAATTAAAATGTGGTTCAATGGGATTAAAATAATTTTTTTGGTGAATAGAAACTTTTAAGTTTTTAATCGCGATTAGAGATAATTAGTATAATTTAAGGAAAAATAATGTTTTAATAATATGAAATGACCTTGACAGATGTCCTAACCTTATTTTATGAGTTATGGTCGACCAGGAAAATCCATGGGTAAACTTGGGAACCCCATAGAAACACTTTGGTAGAAAATGACATTAATAACTTTTTATTTAAAGTTAAAATTAAAATGTCACAAACATGTGTTGTTTTACTAAAACAATTTTTACATGGGGTTATAAAAGTCATATTTTTTACTATAAATATTCATTAGAAATATACAATGATTTCCTACACAATTATTTTTTTTATAATATTTAGACATTAAATAAATTAAATTATTTATGACACCATGATGATGCAGCGATTACCTCATTATTTAACGATTTAAATAAAATGAAAGGATAATGTAAAATATAAGACCTAAATTTGTCAAAAACTTATTGGATATGTGGATATAGAACTATTATCACCTTATCCTCGAAATATATAATTTTGGGACCTTTAAAATATGAAAATCATTTTATAATAATGTTACTTTTCAAGACTTTCCAAGAGTGCCCCTCCTCTCCTCTTATAAAAGGCCCCCACCTCTACCACCTTATCCACACCTCTCAAGAATTTTCCTCGCTCAAACCCTTCCCATTTCGTCACTAAACATCCCTATCTTAATCCTAGAAGCCTCACATTGGGCATAAATCTTTCCAAGAAAGCCTTTGAGCTCAAATCAAAAAGAGTTACCCGATTTAAAGGTAAAGTCTTCCCTAGTGTTATTTTGTTTTATTTTGCTTCTCCAACCCCCTATACTTTTTTTATTACTTTATTTTTTAACAAAAACAGTGTCTTAAATATACTTGGATGTTTTTATAAGAAGTATTAGAGCTACACTTACACACACATCCGTCTAATTGTTAAAGAACATATTGTTTCTGTGGATGGCGAATTACTGCCTCACGAAATGATGAATGTTCAATATTATTTTAACACATTTAAAGGTGCCCATTATGATGTAATTGTATTTTATATATGATATATATGGTATTTATTTTTACTATATGCTTCTGTATTTTATATTTAAAACATACCTTTATTCTCTACATGTTGTGCAAATGCGATAATTTCATATGAGGAAGTGTGGACTACTGCCCCCTCAAGTGATGTGACTCGTTCATGCAATACATGGAATGTATAAAGAATGAAATTAATTAACATGTATGACCTATATAACATATATATTATACTTTAATTATAATATATATATATCTCATTTATTTTTAGGTCCATTGACATGACAAAAAAAAATGAAATTATCGTTCATGCGTACATACGGCCTACCGTCTCCATGAATGGTGCTTTTCATTTTTTATCTCCAAATGTTATGGAAGAGTATAAAATGAATATTTACTGGATATATATGATATTTTAATCATTAACACTATTCTGGAAATGATTTACTTATAAGTACATGGGAAATCATTTTCAAACAAGTTCATTTTTGACTCATGTACCAAACATCGGCAAAAACATCTAATATGAACTAACATTATTAAAAAATTATTATAACATTATAATATGTGATATGAACTGAATAATAATCTTTAAATGAGTTCCTTAAGCAATTATAAATTAACGAAATTTTATTATTCAGGAATATAAAAAAATGAACAAGACAAGTCGGACTTGAGGTAAGGGATCCGACCTCTCTCTTTCCTTTCAAGTACCCTCTTTTATGTCATTTCATTTATGCTCCATGTTATTATATTGGAGGATGTTATTTTATATTAACCATACAGTAATTTTTATTTTCATATGATGAGATACCCCCTCTTACTCTCATCAATTCATTTTTATTATTTTGAAGTGGAGCCGTTAGGATGCCGAATTTTCGTAAGGGATCCTACCCCTCTCTTTCTTTTTAAGTACACTCTTTTATGTCATTCCTTTTAAGCTCATATTTCTTATGATTGGGATGTTCTTTTATATTAATATTACTATACGTTTTATTTTCATATGATGAGAGACCCTATTTTCTTTCATCAATCCATTTTGGAAGTTTTGAGTGGCCCTGTTAGGCTGCCGAATTTTCGTAAGAGATCCAATCTCTCTCTTTTTAAGTACTCTCCTTTATGTAACTTCTTTTAAGATCCTATTTGTTATGTTGGGGGATGTTATTTTATATTCCTCTTTCTGTAAATTTTATGTTAATATGATGAGAGACCCTATTTGATCTCATAAATCCATTTTTGGAAGTTTTAAGTGGCGTCGTTAGGCTGCTGAGTTTTCGTAAGGGATTTTTCATCTCACTTTTATTCCAATGAGGTTTATGATACATTTCCCACCATTTCCTTTGAGTGGTATATGTACTTCCCATTATTCTACTATTTGTGAAATATAATTTCATTTATGAGTATTTACATCAATGTTGTATTGTCCTTCTTTCATGGGGTTTATGTTTCGAAAGATACCCAAGTCGGTAAGGGAACCTTTCACCGTCCTCTTTTTAAAAGACTAATTTTGTTGGGTCTTTTAATTTACATATTGTAATGTTGGGATATGTTATTATATATCCTTATTTATGTAAATTGTATTTACAAGTGATGAGATACCCTTTTTATCTCTCATTAACTCATTTTCTGAATTTTGATGTGACGCCGTTAGGCTGTCAAATTTTTGTAAGAGAACTTATTAACCCAGTTTTGATTCTTTAGGATAAACTTATACTCCTTGAATATGTCATTCTATGAATATTTGTGAATGAACTCTGATTGTTTTACACTTAATATACACTTATATTTGGTGTATTCATTTGTCACACATAATTATGTAATTGATTTATCCTTAATCTGAGGATATCTGCCTTTGTAAGGGACTTCGTCTCAATCTCCGTTCATTGAGGCATGTTTTGTTCTAATAAACGACTTTCTTTTATACGTTGTATAAAACACCTTTGACTTTTCAATTCATTAAAAGGGAATCTTTTTCTACGAATCATTTTATTTGATGAAAAAAGGAATGTTTATTTTAACGTACATGGTGACGACGACCTTTTCCACCACTGCGAGTATTATTTGGTCTTTGGCTTCCTCAACAAGCCATAATGTTTATAAAATAAAGTAAATACCATATAATATTTTATGTATTTTGGTATTGAAAATGGTTTTTATGATTAACTTGTTATGTCAATATATTTAAGTTATATATTGTGATCGAAATGTGGAAATTTTTTATTTCCATTATATTTGTTTTATGTCTTATTATTTTATAATGGTACTTGGATATTTGACGGGTGGTTATGTGATAAACCATATGACGGGTGGTTCCATGAATACCAGGATGGGTGGTTACGTTATAACCTCCAATGCATTGGGTATGGAAGTCAGCCGAATGGCTATTCCATTAAGTGATATGTGTGGAAGTCGACCGTATAGTTATTCCATTTAAGTATGTTTATGTCCCATGTTACCTTTATATGTTATGTATATGGATTTTATGGTAATATTTTGGTTAAAGAAGGGTAAATAATGATCTTTTATTCATTTAAGAGTTTATACTACTTCATAAATGTGAAAAGTATTACTTTGATAAAGTACTCATGGTTTACTTATTGTCTTAAAAAACAAACAGTTTTCCTTCTTTGTGTATCCCTTACTGAGATTTTTATGCTCACCCCCAAGTTTTTTTGGAAATGTATTTCACAGGACTTAATGTGGAATAGGGTCAAGGATGGGAACAAGGAAACATCATGCTATGTAAAACATGGAACTAGACAAGTTTCTTTTAAGAGTTTTTATTTTCTGGAAACTTAGTAGAAGTGTCTACTTTGAAATCTTTTGAGATTTAATAGTTACGTCCTAATTCTCTAAAACTCTAAACCTGAAAAGATCCTCAATGTGAATTATTCATTTAATTCAACAATAAGTAATCTTTAAGGCCAGGTATTTGTAGTTGGTATCATAGGAATGGTGTAGATACCTTTAGAGGTTAGGGTATTTTCTAAGCATAAGTGACATTACCATAGTGGTTAGGATTTCAAAAAGAGTCATAGTTTTTAGATAAAGTGAATGAGTATGTATATCTTAGTGTTTATCTTCCTCATTAGTACATGATGATTTTGTTGACATACTCACACTGACATTTATGGTTTTAGTAAATGGATGGATCTAGCAGGTGCCAAAGTGACAATGGATTTGAAGGAAACTGTGGTGGTTCTCTGATTAAGAGACTGGATGAAATGGGGGATTCAATGAGAAATCTCGTGGTTATTCTAAACCAACTATCAGGAGTCATGATCAACCACTTGAACCTTGGTGAGTTCTCTAATGACTCTTGTACGAGAGAACCAACTCGATGTGGAAGTTCATGTGATAATTGCAAAGGTAACCATTAGGGTTTATATGATCCTTAATTTTGTGGTAATTATGGGTTACTATATGTTATGATGGAAGATGAAAGGCATGATGTAAAATTGAGGTTAAATTATTTTATGGTTATTTTTGAAGATTTTATCTCTTATTGGGGAATGTTTTATGAATTATATAGTTTTGGAAAAAGGACAACACATAGACCGTGTGACAACCTGTCGCGTCAGACAAAGCTGTGGGAATCGAACCCACAACCAAAGTGCGACTGGTATTTATCGCCTACCACTGGAATACGTGAATTCCCTGGTTAATATGAATTATTATTTTTAGTTAGATGATTTTATGAATCAAGAGTAAGTTTATTTTGGGTTATCTATGGAAATTATTGACCTATCATGGAGGATATGTGATTAGGTTAATTACTTTTCAATAGGAGACTTTTAGAGAAACTGATGTTATTTGGAGATAAGTGTTAATTTGTACCTTGGAAGACTATGTGACTAAATCCTTCAAATATTTGGGTTTCAATCTTAGTTTGGTTTACTTTGAATAATTTTATGGACAAATTGTTTATCGAATGTTCCTCATTGAACTTTGGGTTTTGTTGGACAAATTTTAGAGATTAAGAATAAATTTTCTTTTTTATAAAGTGTTATCCTTTTCTGGATTATCTGATCTTGTTCTAACCATTTTGGTTTTGGTAAGGGCATAAAGACATGGGAAATATATATTTCTCTTATGTGGATTAAATGATTCTTTAGAAGTTGATTATAGTACTCTTAATGTGAACAAGTCTTCCTAAATACTCGTCATTTGGGGAAAGTACGAGTTTGTGTAAGAAATATAGTAAAAGTTGAAAGTCAACATGACAAGTAAGTATGTTTCATTAAGATGAAAAATAAATTCCTCCATGAAAAGTAACTTAAATTTTTTTTTCTATTACCTTTTCATACTGGGGAATTAAATACCATTTAACCCACCATATGTTTTTGATTTTATTTTGGTAAACATTCTCCTAAACATGTTTTCTATCACTCTCCCTCAGAACATGACCCATTGATTTTTCTTCCATATCCATATTTTCTTACATCGAATCCTAGTATGGGTTATCTCAGGTGACCTATGTACTTCTATTTCTTTCTTTTAAAGTGATTGTTTTACCGACTCTTGTTCTGATGTGGGACTTTCAATGATGTTTCCGAGCCCAATTTTAAAATTGCGGGGATGAAATTCCCAAAAGCGGGGAAGGATGTAACACCCCAGGTAAATAAAGAATATGACATTTTTATATTTATACAAATTTGTGAATAAAATGATAATATTAATTTAAAGGGAACGCTATGCTCGATGGCTTACCCAATACGCAACAACGAGTTCCTTTGAAATCTTACGTTGCACTCTAATAATAATTTTTTTTTATTTTAAATGGTAGTTAACACCTAGTCATTGTAATGACGGGAATGAATATAAATAACTAAAAAATGATTATATATGTTTTTCAAATATTTTTACTTCTTACAATAAATTTTAGAGGATTAAAAATGCGAATGAATCCAATTTTAAGCACAAATATTCTAATATTCTTTAGAAGGTCGATTAACCACCTTTTGATGGCGAACCACTTTTAAATCCAATTTTTGACAATTCTATGTGTTATACAAAATAAAATTCTTCTTTAGAATTGGGACAACAAAATTTACTTTGTGTAAATTTTTGGTATTTTTCCGATAAAGTTCATTTTTTAATGAATAAGTGAAAATGTTGTATTTTTAATCAAAACCTCTTTTAATCTAATTTCTTTATATTATTAGATCATATTTTGAATTGGGTTTAAAGTTAAATAAGAATATATTTTTACCATTTATTCCAATAGTGGTCATTGGAATCAATTTCACTTTGAAATTGGACTTAAACTAGTGTCAATCTTTTGATATATATTGTTTCAAAAAAATACGCTATTTGTTTTGACAGCGAGAATTAATTATTAAATTAATTAATACAACTTATATGTTTTGAATTTTGTAAAATAGAAATAATTTTTGAATTATTAATATCAAATATAGCTTAGGGTGATTTTTTGGTATTTTTACAAAAAACATCAATTTTTTATGAATAGTGAAACCACTAAGTGGTAGTTTAAAAACTGATTTTTCGTTTAAATGAAATTTTACCACCTCTGAGTTTTGAATTTAAAAAATTTGACATACATGGTTGTCATTAGGAAGTATAATTTGGTTCAATGGGATTAAAATAATTTTTTGGTGAATAGTAACTTTTAAGTTTTTAATCGCGATTAGAGGTAATTAGTGTAATTTAAGGTAAAAATAATGTTTTAATAATATGAAATGACCTTGAAACATGTCCTACCATTATTGTATGAGTCATGGCCGACCAATAAAATCTATGGGTAAACATGGGGAACCCATGGAGCCACTTTGGTAGGAAAATGATATTAATAACGTTTTATTTAAAGTTAAAATTAAAATGTCACAAACATGTGTTGTTTTACTAAAACAATTTTTACATGGGGTTATACAAGTCATATTTTTTACTATAAATATTCATTAAAAAGATAAAAATATTTCCTACATCATGATGGTTTTTTTATAATTTTAATACATTAAATAAATTAAATTATTTATGACACCATGATGATGCAGAGATTACCTCATTATTTAACGCTTTAAATAAAATAAAATGATAACGTAAAATATAAGAACTACACTTGTAAAAAAACCTATTAGATGTGTGTATTTAGAACTATTAACACCTTATGCTTTACATATATAATTTTGGGACCTTTAAAATCTGAAAAGAATTTTATAATAATGTTACTTTTCAAGACTTTCGAAGAGTGCCCCTCCTCTCCTCTTATAAAAGGCCCCCACCTCTACCACCTTACCCACATCTCTCAAGCCTTTGGTTCATCCAAAACCTTCCCATTTTGTCTCTACACATCCCTCTATTACTCTTATAATCCTCACTTTGGGCAGAAGTCTTTCCAAGAAATCCTTTGAGCTCAAATCAAAAAGAGTTACCAGATTTAATGGTAAAGTCTTCCCTAGTCTTCTTTTGTTTTATTTTGATTCTCCGACACCCAAAACACTTTTTATTACTTTATTTTGTAACAAAACCAGTATCTTCAATATAATTGGATGTTTTTATAAGAATGATTCTATCTACACTTACACACACATCCGTCTAATGATTAAAGAACATACTGTTTCTGTGGATGGGGAATTACTGCCTCACGAAACGATGATTGTTCAGTATTCTTTTAACACATTTAAAAGTGGCCATTATGATGTAAATTTATTTTATATATGATAGATATGGAATTTAGTTTTACTATATTCTTCTGTATTTTATATTTAAAAAATACCTTTATTCTTTGCATGTTGTGAAAATGCGATAATTTCATATGAGGAAGTGTGGACTACCGCCCCCTCAAGTGATGTGACTCGTTCATGCAATACATGGAATGTATAAAGAATGAAATTAATGAACATATGTGAAATATAAAAAATAAATATTATAATGGAATTTTAATATATATATCTCATTTATTTTTAATTCCATTACTATGAAAAAAATGAAAGTAGCGTTCATGCGTACGTACGGCCTACCGTCTCCATGAACGGTGCTTTTCATTTTTTATCTCCAAATGTTATGGAATAGTGTAAAATGAATATGTAATGGATATATATGATATTTTAATCATTAACACTATTCTGGAAATTATTTACTTATAACTACATGGGAAATCATTTTCAAACAAGTTCATTTTTGACTCATGTACCAAACATCGAAAAAAACGTCTGATATGAACTAACATTATTAAACAATTATTATAACATTATAATATGTGATAAGAACTGAATAATAATATTTAAAAGAGTTACTTAAGAAATTATAAATTGACCAAATATTATTATTCAGGAATATAATGAAACGAACAAGGCAAGTCGGATTGGAGGTAAGAGATCTGACCTCTCTCTTTCTTTTCAAGTACCCTCTTTTATGTCTATTCATTTATGCTCCATGTTCTTATGTTGGAGGATGTTATTTTATATTAACCATAATATAATTTGTATTTTCATTTTATGAGATACACCCTCTTACTCTCATCAATTAATTTTTAGAATTTTTAAGTGGCGCCGTTAGGCTGCCGAATTTTCGTAAGGGATCCTACCCCTCTATTTCTTTTTAAGTACACTATTTTATGTCATTCCTTTTAAGCTAATATTAATTATGATTGGGATGTTCTTTTATATTAATATTACTGTACTTTTTATTTTCATATGATGGGAGACCCTATTTTCTCTCATCAATCCATTTTGGATGTTTTGAGTGGCGCCGTTAGGCTGCCGAATTTTCATAAGAGATCCAATCTCTCTCTTTTTAAGTACTCTCTTTTATTTCACTTCTTTTAAGCTCATCATTGTTATGTTGGGGGATGTTATTTTATATTCATATTGCTGCGAATTTTATTTTAATATGATGAGAGACCCAATTTGATATCATCAATCCATTTTTGGAAGTTTTAAGTGGCGCCGTTAGGCTGCTGAGTTTTCGTAAAGGATTTTTCATCTAACTTTTATTTCCGTGAGGTTTATGCTACATTTTCCACCATTTACTTTGAGTGGTATATGTACTTCCCATTATTTGACTCTTTGTGTAATATAATTTCGTTTATGAGTATTTACATCAATGTTGTATTGTCCTTCTTTCATGGGGTGTATGTTTCGAAAGATACCCAAGTCGGTAAGGGAACCATTCACCCTCCTCTTTTTAAATGAATTATTTTGTTGGGTCTTTTAATTTACATATTGTAATGTTGGGATATGTTCTTATATATCCTTATTGATTTAAATTTTATGTCCATGTGATGATATACCCTTTTTATCTCTCATTAACTCATTTTCTGAATTTTGAAGTGATGCCGTTAGGTTGTCAAATTTTTGCAAGGGAACTTCTTAACCCAATTTTGATTCTTTGGGATAAACTTGTACTCCTTGAATATTTCGTTCTATGAATATGTGTGAATGACCTCTGATTTTTTTACACTTAATATCCACTTATATTTGGTGTATTCGTTTGTCACACATAATTATGTAATTGATTTATCCTTAATCCGAGGATACCATCTTTGTAAGGGACTTCGTCTCAATCTCCTTTCATTGAGGCATGTTTTGTTCTAATACAAGACTTTATTTTATACGATGTATAAAACACCTTTGAAGTTTCATTTCATTCAAAGGGAATATTTTTTTACGAAGAATTTTACTAAATGTCAAAAAAGAATGTTTATTTTAACGTATACGGTGCCACCGACCTTTTCCGCCACCGCGAGTATTATTTAGTCTTTGGCTTCGTCAAAAATCCATAATGTTTTTAAAATGAAATAAATAGCATATACTCTTTTATGTATTTTAGTATTGAAAATGGTTTTTATGATTAACTTGTTATGTCAATATATTTAAGTGATATATTGTGATCAAAATGTGGAAATGTTTTCATTCCATTATATTTGTTTTATGTCTTATGATTTTATAATGGTACTTGGACATTTTACGGGTGGTTACGTGATAAACCATATGACGGGTGGTGCCATGAATACCAGGACAGGTGGTTATGTTATAACCTCCAATGCATTGGGTATGGAAGTTGGCCGTATGGCTATTCCATTAAGTGATATGTGTGGAAGTCAACCGTATGGTTATTCCATTTAAGCATGTTTATGTCCCAAGTTACATTTATATGTTATGTATATGGGTTTTATTATAATATTTTGGTTAAAAAAGGGTATGTAATGATCTTTTATTCATTGAAGAGTTTATACTACTTCATAAAGGTGAAAATTATTACTTTGATAAAGTACTCATGGTTTAATTGATGTCTTGAAAAACTAATAGTTTTCCTTCTTTGTGTATCCCTTACTGAGTTTTTTATGCTCACCCCAAGTTTTTTTGAAATTTTTTTCACAGGACTTAATGTGGAATAGGGTTAAGGATGGGAACTAGGAAATGTCATGATATCTAAAACATGGAACTAGACATGTTTCTTTTTAAGAGTTTTTATTTTATGGAAACTTAGTAGAAGTTTCTACTTTGTAATCTTTTGATATGTAATAGTTACGTCCTAATTCTCTAAAACTCTAAACCTAAAAAGATCCTCAATGTGAATTATTCATTTAATTAAATAATAAGTAATGCTTAAATTCAGGTCTTTATAGTAACCTTTATGGTTACGTTTGGAATACCCATCATAGTATATTACCTAAATCTCTTAGGAGAAACCTTAACATTTACATTAATCTCATTACCTAATGCATTAGAGAGATATCATGAGCTCAACCACCCTTATATTATTATAGAACCTCCCATATACATAAATAATTTCTAATAATCATATCATAATCATAACACATAAAAAATGAATAAATGAAAAATAACATTTCCACATTGCAATCACACGAGATCACTTCAATAAATTGAAAAAAGAAATCCATTATCAAAACAATTTTCAACAAAAAATACATTAAAAGTGTATATGTTATTTTTTTTATTTTATAATCAATATGTCTTTTATAGTAATCCAAATATCAAATGATGGTTGCGGTGGATGAAAAAGTCGTTTTCACCGCAAACGTTAAAAAAACATTCCTTTTGTCATTTAGTAAAATGTTTTGTAGAAAAATATTTCTTTTGAAACCCATTGAATGAAATTAACATTCAAAGGTGTTTATTATACACCATATAAAATAATGTGGTGTATAATATCAAATAATGCATCAATGAAAGGGGATTGATACGAAGTCCCTTACCTTGAGTATAACTTGTCTCATACGTTCTTTATTTTCCCGAATAATAAACATAGGTTAATCTATATTTTCAT
Organism: Viscum album; assembly: GCA_963277665.1. Classification (NCBI taxonomy): domain Eukaryota; kingdom Viridiplantae; phylum Streptophyta; class Magnoliopsida; order Santalales; family Viscaceae; genus Viscum; species Viscum album. Next base: position 167,637,347 of record OY728119.1, on the reverse strand, counting down.
GAAAAAAAAATTTCAATTTTATTTTTCCATTCATATAACTTATTACCATTTTATCAAAATTACCTAACTATTTAAGTTCATATTGGATTTTTTGTCGATATTCGATACTCGAGTATAAAATGACCTTATTTTCATATTAATTATCCATGTGGTCGAAAGTACATCATCTCTAGAATAGTATTCATTATTTAAATATCATATATATCCAATATATATTAATTTATAATAATCCATAATATTTGGAGATAAGAAATGAAATTCATTGTTCATGGAGACAGTAGACTATACGCACGCATGAACGCTACTTTCATTTATTTTTCATTTTAAAATAATAAAAATTAAATGATATAAATTTATATTAAAATACCAGTATCATATTAATTTCGTATATTTCTCATAGGTTTACTAAAACCATCCTTTATACGTTCTATTTTTAGCGGGAATGATTCATATCACTTTAAGGGGGAGGTAGTCCACACTTCCGCAAAACGAAATTATCATATTTACACAACATGAAAATCATAAAGGTATATTATAATTAAAAATTACAAAAGCATAAAGATAATATAGAGATAATATATATCATATTTAAAAATAGTTTCCATTATAATGGACACCATGATAGGTGGTAGGGGAAAATTTAACAATCATCATTTTGTGAGGCAGTAGTTCACCATACAAAGAAACAATATGTTCATTACCCATTAAATTGAGGTGTGTGTAAGTATAGATCAAAAAATTAGTGTAAAAAAATTATAGTATATTTATGATAATATTTTTTTTATGTAATCATATAGTAATAAGAGTCTATGGAATGGAGAATGAAAATGAAACTAAAAATCATGAGAGAAGGCTTACCTCTTAATCGTGTAATTTCTTGTAATTTTTACCAAAAGGCTTTCTTGGGTGGATTTCTTCCCTAAGGGAGGATTATAGATTGAGGATTGGGATTATAGGGATTTTTTGGGATAGGTACTTTCCAAACTATAGGGTTCTTCAAGTGTGTGTATTAGAGTAGAGAGGGTTCTTTTTTATAGGAGAGGGATGTGCAACCCTTAGAAACACTTAAATTAATAAATTTATATAAATTAATTTTTTAATTAAAATGGATCTAATCTGAGATATATAGAAAATAAGATGACGATAGATCTAAATATTATAATCCAATAACTTTTATACATATATGTATTTTATATTAAACCTTATCCTTTCAATTTACCCTTAATTATTCTCTTTTAATTTTAATTATGGTAACACCATTTTAATTATTAAGAGGTTATTAATTTTACTTATATGTGGTAAATTTCCCATTATTGGATACTTAATGAAATTTTAGACCTTCTAATAGTCACTTAGTGATTTTAAAATATTTTTAGTAATTTTAAATAATTTAATAATTTACTATTTTTATAATTATTCAATTAGGTCAAACTTTAAACTATTCATTTTATTGAATTTAAATAAAATATAAATTTAGAGATAACTTTTAACCAAACTATTTAATATCTTTATAAAATTTCATATTCACCTATTAAAATCATTTATGATATAAATTATGTCAAATAATATTTATTTTAATTTTAATAATATCATTTTTTGATTCCTTTATTAAAAAAGCAATCACTACATCATCATTGTGTCATAGTTATATTTAATTCATTAAGGTAAAAAATAGTAAATACAATTCCATGATGTTGGAAAAATCATTATATTTCTAATGAATATTTATATTCTAACATATCAATTATATAAAGACATATTAAAATCTTTTTATTAAGAATATATATGTTTATAATATATTTTCCTTTACATTAAATTAAAAGTTATAAGTCTCATAATTACACTCAAATGGATTCTAAAGGGACAATTTTTATCCCAAGGATTTTATTGGTCGTAAATATATCATAAAATTGGAATAGGAAAAGTTTTAGGGTAGTTTTATATTATTATAATATTATTTTTACCCATATTTACATGATTTACCCTTTAACTGTGGTAAATAAAAATAATTACTAAAGTTACTATTCATCATGTCTAAAAAATTAACAAGATATATTTACCTAACTTCGACCTTATGATTCAAAATATGGAATCCATTATTCTAAATTCAAAATACATAAGTTTCAGTAATTAATTTAATATTCATTCTCGTTGTAAAAACTATAAAAAATGTTTTTAAAAAGTTAATCCCATCAAAAGGTTGACATGTTTTTATATAAACTTCCAATGTGAAATTATCTCTAATGAGAAAAATTAAATTAAATGATAAAAAGTAATTTAATTAAACTTTATAAATAATTAAAAATACAATATTAATATAAAAAAATTAGATGAAAAGGTAGTTTTGAATTAAAACGCAGTATTTTTCACTTTTTATTAAAAAATGAAATTTTACAAAAAAATAACAAAATTAAACCAAAGTAAAGTTTGATGTATTACTTATAAATAATAATATTATTATGTCAAATAATACTTTTCAAAATTTTAAAAACTTTTTTTAATAATGTTTCACCATCAAAAGGCTGTAAAAATATCTTTTTTAAAATATTAGAGTATTTTTTTGCTTAAAATTGGATTTAATAGAATTTTAAGCCTCTAAGATTTATTGGATGAAAGTAAAAAGATTTAATAAACCTTTGTAAACAGAATACAGATAGTTTTTTTCATTATTTAAAATATTATTTCTAAGAGTCAACTACCATTTAAAATAATACAATTAACATTTTATTACTTTTTGGAATAACTCTGTCTTGTGTGCAGTGCAAGATTTTTGAGAAACCCATTTTATCATTTTAGGTATGCTATCTCACATAGTATCCTCTTTAAACTAATGTTAATATCGAATTTATAAATATTAATAGATATGAAAAGGTTTTATTCTATAATTACATGTGATGCTACATTATCCCCCATTTTGGAAATTACATCCTCACAATTTTAATTTGTGGTCAATAACTGAGGTATGACTTTTAAAAATACAATTATTGAAATACCACATCATAATGTTTTTACTAAAAAATTACAATGTAAAATAAAAAAAATGTAGTAAGAAGGTCACATGGGATAACACATATTAAGATTATATGTAGCAAAAGGATGGATATGGAAGAAAAACTGACTCTTAAGTTCTGATGGAGAGTGATATAAATTCTTTTTAGGAAAAAGTTACCAATAGAAACCATAAATTTATGACTGGTTAAATGGTATTTGACTTCATAGTAGGAAAATTAAATAGAAGACGCTTTTGTTTTAAGATCCTTTTCATAAAGATGAGTAATTATTTTACTACAGAGAATAATAACATAAGGAAATATACATACTTGACATGTATAGTTACATCCCTTAATCAATTTCCACCATAAACTCATCTTTTTCTAAAAACGATGAGTATTTAAGATTCATTTTTCACACCTGAAGCACTATAATCAACTTATAAAAACTCATGTCATCCCAAAAATGTTAACTATCTATTTCTCATACCTTTAAACATTATCCAAAACCAAAATGGTTAGTAAAAAATTATATAATTACCCCAATAGAATTAACCATTTTATGAAGAAAAACTACTTTTAATCTCTAAACTTTAATAGTAATATCCAATGTTCAACAAATACCATTACAAAAATAATTGTACTTAAAATTCCTTAAAATAATCTAAACTATGATTGAAACCCAAAATTCAGATGGGTTTGATCTCATAATTTCCATGATAAATTTTAACATTTATCTCCAAATAACATCAACCAATCTTAATATCTGATTCAAAAAATTAATTAACCTAATCACATTTTCTACAAGATAGTTTAATCACTTCTATAAATAATCTAATTCCTATTATTCTACTGTTAAAATTACCAATTCTTTCATAATATAATTCAACCATTAATTCTCAATTAAAATCCTATAGTATTATAATTATCTCAATCATATAAGTCCTCAAAATATTCAATGTCTTCCAAAATAACATTTATCACTTAATCCCCAAATCATTTTACAATACCATGGATATACATTTGATAAAACATAAGTTCCAAAAATCAACTTCATCTTATTCCATAAACTCCTTTAACTAAAAAGAAAAGGTCTTACTAACCTGGTACTTCATTTAGGCTAGAGGTAGGCAATAAATCCTTGTCACATTTTAGTTGTGGGTTCGATCCCACGACCTTGTCTGACAAGATGGCTTTTCACCCTTCCTATGGTCTATCCTTTTTCTAAAACTATATAATTCATATATTATTTCTAAAATTATATAATGTATTAAAAAATAACCATAAATTTTTTTAATCTCAATGTTTATCGTATGTCCTACATTTTTTATCCCAAAATGTAATATCCCATAATTACCTCAATATCTAATATCATATAAAGGTTATCCATTACTTTATAATTGTGTACACAGAATAAAAGATAATTCTTCCTTGAATAAAACTTTCATATAACAAACTTATGGGTTACACATACTAGAAAAATTATTACAATATAATCCCATCATCAAATGAGCATTAATATCTCTAAACATTTCATCATCCTACAATCTAGCATAACTCTTGAATCCATTATATGTAGACATCTTAATCCTTAAGCATTATTCATAATCTGTTAACTATGTAATGCCACATTATTTTTTAATAAATCATTCCTGTAGATAAAATATACTTATCATTTATAAATAACAACCCAATTATGTTTTATTCTTTATGGATATTAAAATAAATCAAACCTCGAATCTAGATATCATTATATTCTTGATCTTCATTTTCTCTTTCAGTATTTTGTTACACATTAAAAAAGTAAACATTCACTCATATTCTATAAAATCACTTTTTTATAGAGTTTGAAAAGTTTAGATCATGAAATTATATAGAAAATAAACCATGACCCATAAAATTTAATTACAAATAAGTAGGTGTTGGATAAGTCAAAAAATTTCTTACAGCTGATTTGAATACCGAAGAAGCTATCAAAATCATTCAAACATGATTGTTCCATAACAGTGATGATAAAACCGTCGAGGAGGGATAAGAAGGTTGTGTAATATCAGTTTCCTTCCATATTGACAAATAGACCTTAGTCTTTTCAAACTAATCATCACATAAATATGAAATGAATTATATAAAAAACAATCTTCTATAGGGTAAAGAGAAAATATTTTTTTTATACAAATTTAATCCATCAACCTCATTATACCTCTTTTGTTTATGTTTTTATCCAATGATCCTAATTTAAAATATCCAATCATAAGATTCCATTTTATAATAACCCTCTTGGTTAGATGGGATCCTAAACCTAAACCTAGATAACATCATAACCTCTAAAGTTATCTAAACCGACCCTTGATACCAATTATAAGGCCACAGCCTTAAACATTACATAATCTTTAGTTAACTTAAGAATTCACATTGAGAAACTTTTCAGGTTTAGAGTTTTGGAGAATAAGACCACAACTAATACATAAAAAATAAAATTTATATAAAGTGTATACAACTAAAACAATATCCATTTCTTTGACAATATATATATATTTTAAATATAATCATGATTTATTTTTTTGATAAAATTCTTATTGACGTATTCATTTCTCTTAAACAACCTTATAACATATGGAAAACATTTCAAAAACATGTTATGATCATAAAAATATTAGTAAGGAATATAAAATAAAGAATAAAACCATTAGCCCAAGAATATTTTAAACCCATGAAAACATTTTCAAAAAATTATACTTTTCACCCATAAAACATAATTTTTTTTAATGTACCTAATGAAATCAAAAGATTCCTAAAAAACTTATTAGAAATCAAAAACCATAAAGGTATAGTGTGGCATATATATCATACTTACATTTTCTCTTTCACAGATACATAGGGAGTAACCTTTATGGTTATGTTTGGAATACCCTTCACAGTATAATCCCTAAATTTATTAGGAGAAACCTTAATATTTACCTCCGTCTTATTACCTCATACATGAGAGTACTATCATAGAATCACCCGCCCATAGTGTATCATGGAACCTTCTGTATAAATAAACAGTACCCAAGAACCATAACAAAATCATAACACATAAAACAAGACTAAAGGAAAAATAACATTTCCATATTGAAATCACAGTAGATAATTTCAAGATATTGAAATAATAAATCCTTTATCAGAAACACTTCAATACCAAAATACATGAAAATGTTATATGGTATTTAATTTTCTTTTATAAACATTACGCCCTTTAGAGGAATCCAAATATCAAATAATGTTTGCGGTGGAGGAAAAATTTGTTGTCACCGCATATGTTAATAAAACATTCATTTTTTCCATTTAATAAAATGATTCATAGAAAATATTCCTTCTAAAAACCATTGATTGAAATTTAATGTCAAAGTGGTTTATTATACATCATATAAAATAAAGTGGTGTATAATATCAAATTATGCATCATTGAAAGGGTATCGAGACAAAGTCCCATACATTGAGTCTGACTTGTCTCGTACATTCTTTATTTTCCTGAAAAATAATCATTTCTTAATATCTATTTGATTTTTTTCATGTTTTTTATTCCTTTTATATCACTTATTACCATGTTTTAAAAATTACATAACTATTTAAGTACATATCGAATGTTTTTTCGATATCTGGTACTTGAGTCGAAAATAAAATTGTTTGATGTAAATTGTACATGTGGTCAAAAGTACATAATCTTCAAAATAGTATTAATCATTTAAATATCATATATATCCAGTATATATTAATTTATAATAATACATAATATTTGGAGATAATAAATGAAATGAACCGTTCATGGAGATGGTAGGCCGTACATATTTTTGACTACTACTTTCATTTTATTTTCATATTAAAAAATGAATAATTAAATGATATAAATTTATATTATAATATCAGTATTATATTAATTTTAAATATGTCTCATAGGTTTAACAAAACCATTCTTTATATGTTCCATGTATAGTGGGAAAGAGTTATATCACTTTAAGGGTCGGTAGTCCACACCTCCTCGAATGAAATTGTCATATTTACACAACATGGAAATCATAAAGGTATATTATAAATAAAAATTACAGAAAAATAGAAGTAATAAAAATATAATACATATCATGGGTAAAAATAGTTTCCATTATAATGGCCACTATGATAGGTGGTAGGGGAAAATTAAACAATCATTGTTTCACGATGCAATAGTTCACCGTACATAGAAATGGTATCTTAATTACACATTAAATGGAGGTGGTTGTAATTGTACATATAATCCATAAAATAATAGAATCTTATAATATTTAGGATACTACTGTTTTTATGGAATCATATAATAAGAATAGTTTAGGGAGTGGATAATGGAAATTAAACTAAAAATAATGGGAGAAGGTGTTACCTCTTAATCAGGTAACTTATTTTGGTTTATATCGAAAGGCTTCCTTTGGAGGATTTCTTCCATAATTGGGTATCATAAGATGAGTTTAAGGATTATAGGAAGAGTTAATGGTGGGTATTATTTGATCTAAAGGGTTATTGAAGTGTGAGTATTAGAGAAGAGAGAATACCCTTTTATAGGAGAGGAAAGGGGCACCCTTGAAAACTCTTAAATTATTAAATTAATATAAATTAATTTTTTAATTAAAATTTCTCCAACCTGAGATATGTAAAATATGAGATTATTATAGTTAAAAACAATCACATATAATAATTTTGAGACATGTATTGATTTTATTTTAAACCTTATTCTTTTAGTTCACCCTTAATTATTCTCTTTTAATTTTAATTTTCATAACAACATTTTAGTTATTTAGAGGTCATTAAATTTACTTATATGATGTAAATTTTCTATAATTGGACACTTAATGAACTTTTATAACTTATCATAGTCACTATGTTATTTTAAAATATCTTTATGATTTTTAAATAATTTAATAAATTACTATGTTTATTAAACATCAACAATGTCAAATTTTAGACTATTAATATTATTGAATTTAAAAAGAATATATACAGAGAGATAACATCAAACCAAAAAAATTTAATTGTATTAAAAATTTTATATTCCCTTAGAAAAATCGCGTATGAAATAAATCAAATCAAATAATATTTATTTTAATATTTATAATATCTTTTATCAGATTACTTCATTAATAATAAAATCATTGAATCATCATTGTGTCATAATGAAATTTAATTATTTAATTTCTAAAAATTATAAATAAAATACCATGATATAAGAAATATTTTTAGATTTCTAATGAATATTTTTACTTGAATATATCACTTATATAAACACACATTAAAATTGTTTTCGTAAGAAGATATATGTTTATAACATATTTTCCTTTACTTTAGATTAATATTTATAAGTGTCATAATCAAAACTAAGTGGATTTCGAAGTCAAACATTTCATCCCAAGGGTTTTAGTGGTCAGCCATATCTCATCAAATAGGATTATAACAAGTGTTAGGTTTTTTTATACTATTATAATTTTATTTTTACCCTTATTTTCATAATTAAACCTTTAACTGTGATAAATAAAAATAATTAATAAAGTTAATATTTATTATATCAGAAAATAAAAGAAACCTATTTATATAATTTTTACCTTATGATTAAAAGTATATAATACATTTTTACAAATTCAAAACATAGAATTTTCAGTAATTAATTTAAAATTATTTCCCGTTTTCAAAACAAGAAAGCATGTTTTTTAAATGTAAAAACCATTAAAATATTGGCATGTGTTTATATCAAATTTAAATGTGAAATTACCAAACATTACTAACATTGTATGACATGATAAAAAATTAATTCAATTATAGATTAAAAACAATTAAAATAAAAATATGACTGTATAAAAAATTAGATGAAAATGTAGTTTTGAATTAAAATGTAGTATTTTCATTAATCATTAAAAATGAATTTTATTAGGAAAATACCAATATTCGAAAAAAGTAATATTTTATGTCCCACTTCTAAATAAGAATATTATGTTGTCAAATAGAACATATAAAATTATAAAAATCTATAATTGAAATGTTTTCTCCATCAAAAGGCGGTAAAACTACCTTTAAAACAATATTAGATTATTTTATGCCTAAAATTGGATTTATTCTTAATTTATGCCTATAATTTTTTTGGGTAAATGTTAAAACTTTTAATAAATATATATAAATATAATATAGTTATTTCTTATCATTCCCACAAATACAATTGCTAGGCGTTAACTACCATTTAAAATAGTAATATTAATATTGTATTACTTTTTGGAATAACTCAGTCCTGTGTAAAATGTAAGATTTTAGAGAAACCCATTGATTCATGTTGGGAAATCTATCACACATTGTTTCCCCTTTAAACTAAAATTAATATATAATTAATAAATATTAACAGATATGAAAAATTCTTATTTTATAATTACCTGGGATGTTACAACTTGTCAGGCCTTGGTATAGGTTATTAGAATGAGAATATGGGTTCTCGCCACTAGAATATCGATGTAATGGGATATTATGAAAGTATTAGTGGGGATATTTGGATTTCAAAAAATAGTTAGATACTAATAAAATTTAATATAATTTAAATTTATTAATAAAATATTCTATTCAAGGAAGTTCTAATAATTTTATCTATTTTTTTTTGTAAAAATGGTAAAACATAACACTTTTACCATATCACAGTGATCTGTACTAGAGAAGGATAACCTTCTCATTGGTGAAAATTTACATGAATGGTATAAATTCTTATTTACTATACTATGCCATGAATATAAATTTTACATAATAGAAACCCCACATTTTCCTTAGTGTATTTCTAAAGAGACTATTGAGGAAGTAGTATATATCTACTTAAAACATACAGAGGGCACAATGTAGGTTGAATTTTTGATAATATACACCATATACAATGATATTTTATAGAAGTATGAGGATATGTATGCATATAGAAACATATCTCACCTTCGTGATCTCTATCAGGAAAAGGCATGACAATAGAGATATAATATCTCTAATACACTATTCACATGCAGACTTGGAGATTCAGTCCCAACTGGGACTCATGTAGTCAATATGGTTTGATACTTATAATTATTTGAAATATTGGGGTTTAAGATCCCTAATGAGTTTTATAAATATCTCATTCTTTCCCCATTACCTAAAACCTTCTCCAATTTCATTGTGAATTATTCTATAAGAAATATTGAGAAGACTCAAAAATTAGTACTCCCATTCACCATGTTTATTAAGATATGGGACCTTTACAAACCCAAATTCATTATAGTGAATTAAAAAATTAAGAATAAGTAAAAAATTTCCGTAGACTCATTATAAGTCAAAGGATGTAGATAAACATCCTTCCATGAAGAAAAAAATCCAGTGGAAATAAAATTAGTATAACGTGGTATGTGTTTTAGATGGAAAGAAAGGACATTGGAAGAGGAACTGCACCTTGACAAAGAAGAAAGGAGAGGCTTTATATGTGGTTGTTATTGAGTGTAATATTTCCATATCTATATGTTGGGTATTAGATAATGCATGTGGTTCTCACATTTATTTCCAAATATTGGAACCTGGTAGATTTTAGAAGTTTTCTAGAGATGAAGTGGATATATGGGGTTCCAATGGATTGTGATTGGATGCTAAATCATTTTAAGGCTAACACTAGACATTGGAAACATGATTTATTTTCAATTTAAAGAACTATTATTATGTTCTTAGTGTTACCCAAACATTATTTTTTTCATGTTTAGAAATGGATGAATCTATTTCATGTTTTAAAAATTATATTTTCAACTTTTATAAAGAAAGAATATGTTATGGTATGGAAAAATTGAATAATGGTCTTTATGTATTAAATTAATAAACAAAATATTAGAAATTGATAATGAATCAAATTCATGTGAATTATTTCACACCCCATTGTGGAATCACTACCTTTTCCATGTAAATGTGAAGTGTTTGGAAAATATCTATCATGACAGTTATGAAAACAATTTTGAGAAAAAAAGACTAAAAAGATGTCATGCTTGTTTACAAGGAAAGTTGATAATATCGCCATTTGGGGGTCAAGGTAAAAGGGATACATATAATATAGAATTGGTGCACACTAATGTATATATACCTTTTCAAGTACAAGATAGAGGTGGATTCTCATACATTATTGTTTGTATAGATGAATTGAGATAGGTATAAGTCTGAATCCATTGAGTACATTAAGGATTTCAAGAATTAAGTTGAGAATAATCTTTGTAAAAATATAGATAAACATTGATCAGCCCGATATGGTGAATATATTATCCAAGAGTTTATCTATTTTCTATAGAATATGATATTTTTTTCAAAATCACTCCACCTTATACACCACAGTGGAATTGTGTTAGTGAAAATAGGAACCTTACAAGACTAAACATGGTAATAACTATGTGGTGTCACAAAATCTTTCCATTATACATTTAGGTACATTCATCACACATGAGATCGAATATACTAAAATGATTACCAACTAAAATGTAAAAATTATTCTATTTGAGTTATGGAGTTGAAAGAAACTTGTTTAGTCACATGTTCATGAATGAGGGTGTAAGGTATTTTTTAAGATAATATATAACAAAAAACTATCACTCTAGGGAATGAAGTGTATCTTTATAGGGTACCCCAAGAAAATAAAGATATATTACCTATATGATCCATCAAATTAAAAGTATATCATTCATAGGAAAGTTGTATTCCATGATAGGGAGCACATCCTCAAGGGGGATAGTAGGATAAAGATTTATTTTGAAAACGTTGATACTAATGATTCAAAGGAGTTTGTATGGGAACAAAATCTATTGTTAATCATGGAATAAAAAGTTCCTGAATCAAAATTACTACCTAAGAGTACCAAAGAGGTTACATAATTGAAAATATACGGTTTTCTAGTCAGGGAAGAAAATTACTCGAAATTGGTTGACAATAATGACCCTATATCCTACATAGAGGTATTATAGAGATCATAAGTTTCAAATTAGAAAGAATCTATGAAATTTAAGATGTATTCCTTGTACTGAAACTGCATGTGGGTTTTTTTCATTCTGATATAAAATGTAAAGTTTATTTTTTTAAAATAGGAATTTGTAAGAAACCATTTTCTCCAATTTCTGGGAATAAATTCATCATAATTTTTCTTCTCATATCAGATGAACATGACTATGAGATTTAGAAGACAAATGTCAAAAATACTATCCATAATGGGAGTATTGAGTAATATGTGTATATGGCATAACTAAATGGGTTTTCAACTCTAGGGAATGGAAAAAAGGTAGAAAAGTTTAAGATATCTATGTATAGATTAAAGTGAGCATCTAGGTCATAGAAACTTTAGTTTGAGGAAGGTATATATATTGTTGGTTTCCTTAATAATCAATGTGATCCATGTATTTACAATTGGTGTGGTGGAAGTACAATAATTTTTCCAATATTATATGATGACGACATACTATTAATTGGAACCAAGATACCAAACTTACAAGGGGTTAATGTGTTGTTTAAAAAGTGAATCTCTATAATGGACATAGGTTAAGAAACTAATATTATTTTGATCAATGATTTATGCAAGTCATAGGGCATGGATTTGTTTTTCTAATGCTGCATTGAGGCTAACCATAGTAATCTCACTTGAGAATCATAATAGAATGTTTAATAATTAATTTAAAATTCATGTAATTTATTTATTTATTTTATAATTATTTTCAATAAAAATGTATATGAGTTTTTGGGGTTGGAAAATTAAATGGACTGAAATGAAAGAACAAAACTATTTAACAAGAATATGCAAAAAATAATAAGGGTTATAAAGAAAGGTCTTATTCTAGGGTCTGATAATGTGAGTTAATTAATTAATTATTATTTTTGTTTAAATTAAATTTTTCAATTCGTTTAGTGGAACATCATTAAAAAATTACATTCAATTGATTTATTGAGTGGGTGATTTTAATTTTCTTCTATTGCACCAAACCCAACCTCCTAAAATAGTCAAATAATATAAAGAGTCAATAGAGAATGAAATTCCTAAAAGGATTGGATCTATCTTATACCGTTCAATCCCTTTAGGTATCCCCTTATCTATTGTATGAAGGGTTTTATTGAGAGAAGGGAGGGAAAATAATGAATCTAAAAAAATGATTGGAGTTGGAAATAATGATATGGCTGGAACCTGACACACTCATGAAATACTCTCACATCCCTGCAAATAGAATAAAAATGATTTGAATTGATGCACACTTATTAAGAATGCTTCAAAACCACCCCAAGGCCAAGCCTATGGTTAGTCCTACCTAAAATCCTAAAGGCCTTAATTTTTATTAATATTTGGACAATCCCCTTTTAAATTTGGTTGAAAGGTAACCATACATGAAGCATTGGCCCAGAGGATCTAAGAATAGTACATGGATATTAAAGGCCCAATGACCAGATACCCGGAAAAATACCTCTAAATATATTGCTTAATTATTAATCCAAAGTCCCTAAAATGCAATGAATATCATCAATCAATGCTCTTTACAAGACTGTATGCAGTCTGGTACCAACGGAAACGCCATACCATCTCCTTAGTTAAATTTGATTTTCTTTGAAGGTGGTTTATTCCTACTCTGAACCTCATATGGGACTAAACCTCAGTAACCCAACCTCATTTTTTCTCTCTTTTTATTTTTTCTCTCCCATCAAAGTTCCATCCCCTAAAACTATTTATCAATTATTTAAAGGGTCTCCAATCACATAATAACCTATTCTGCTGAAGACTACCCCATATAACACCATTTCATAGTATACCAAATCGATTTTGAGTGGAATCCAACCACCGATGCCTTTGACAACTTCATTCGAACCCACCATCGAATCTATAGGCCCCGTACAACTCAACTATGACGTTTTTCATACTTCCAACATCTCTTTCTGTTGGAATAACACCTAGAATCCACCAACATAACCTAAAAAAAATTCTTTTCTTGCAGGAATTGAATTTTATATATGGATATTGGATTATGTGGTTTCTTTTACCACTAGAATACAACCCCAACCACCAATCCTTGTGTTAGATACTTTCCAATTCAATTTGAAAAGTGTTAATTTTAAGATTATTGGAAGAGAGGGTGCATGAGATTAGGATTGGGGGATAAGTATATATTAAATAATATGAAAACAATTGAATTTTAATAATAAATTAATTCATTAAATTAAAAATAAAATAAAATTTAAAGGAAAAGAGAAGAAATCCTAAAAGATAAACATACCTATAATGCAGTGTAGTGGAGGATACTAGAGATCTGGTTGATTCCTTCTCCTATAGCCAAGACTTGTATTTATTGGCCTCATTCCACCCTAAGTACTATCAATGGAATAATAAATGGTTCTAAAAGTCATCATGGGGAGTCTCAGGGTCATAACAGTAGTCTTTAACATTAATTAAATTGAATCTACAAGTACTTTGTCCTATAAAATGGTTTCACATAGTGAAATTTTATAACATGATGTGTAATGTGTGGGTAGAAACTAATTAATGGATTGCTTTACGTCTTGAATACATGGATTGGAGATCCCTCAAGTTACACTTTATGAATGTATTTTATACATCTAATTATTTTTTCAACTATTTTTTTCTCTGAATCATTATGATTCTTTATTTATGAGATTTGGAATTAGTCCTTGACTTTTTTTTAGTTTTCTACATCTTCAATCTACCTTCAAAATTTTGGCATCACAATGTACCACTTCATGGCATGCCACGAAGTGTTTTCAGATCACTATTTTCATTATTTTCATTTTTGATCAAAACATGTATCCTACCAAAATATATAAAAATAATTAAGCATGGGAAGAATGAACTAATTAAATTTCTTAACCGTAGTATTTTTAAATGAAAATAAAACAAAAAAATATGACAATTTCAATAAATATCATGCGTGGTAGATTAAATAGACTACTTGTTCTATGTCGAAGTACATACATTGGTCATATAACTAATAGGTTCAATATAAAAAAAATCTAAAATGAGATTGGTTCTAGTGTCACATGGTATAAATATTTTCAAGAAAATGTGTCCTAAAAAATATTAGGAAATAGAAGGAATTAGTAAGTTCCCATATTATTCCACAATATAATCTTTCATATATTTCATTTTATATATGAATTTTTATGTTTCCTATGATATGAGAATCATAGGAAGATATCAAGATGATCCAGGTGAAAAATATTAGACTGTGGTTCAGGTTATCCTTAAGAATATAAATTGAACTAAGGATATGTTCTTGGTGTATAGAAATGAAAAAGAGTTAATCATAATGGGTTATAAAAATTCTAGATTTAATATATAATATAATGGTTCAAAGTCACAATCAGGATATTTACTCATCCACAATGGATAATATGTGAGGTACAAGAGTTTAAAATAGCTATTTTTTCTAATTTGACTATAGAGTTTCAGTATATTTCGACTTTCGATTCAGCTAAGGAAACTATTTGGATGGAAAACGTTTTCAAATATCATGATGTGGTTCCAATTAGTAAAGACCCTATCATAATTAATTATCATATAATTACAATTATGGATCATTCTGAAGATCTATGGTCACATAAAAGGATAAATAATATACTTCAATAGTTTTATCTCTTGAGTATTTTTCTTAATGAGGTAAATATGTAGTGAGTATTGTATCCATAGAAGAAAATGTGGAAGAACCATTGATAATGGCTCTATATTTTCATATTCATGAGTATTATGTGAGAAATAATGGACTAAAGGGGAATAAATGTTGATGATAGTGAAAGTGAGAGTCTGTTTTAGTTGGTGCATAAGTAAAAACTTTTATATAATTGATTAAATGTATTAATTTTATTGAATATTAATAAAGTTTCTTATCACATCATGCCTATTCCTCTGTATGAAATAGTATGTGATAATTTCATAATAATATCTATCACACTAAAAGTTAATAGTAGTTCACCCCTATGATGAAAACTCAAAGGCTCCACACCATTATTCTTGAATATATTTCTTGCGTTGGATGACATAATTTGATAGGAAACAAATGATATAATAGAGATGGTGGAGTTACAGATTAGGGTTTTATGGCATGTGATCTTCTTTATGGCCGTTTTGATGGATACAGATACAGCAGCGGTAGGGATCTCGGTTCTATTAGGGCGCATAAAGCGATGTTGCCTGGATCAACCGTGGAGCGTTGTTTCATAGTGGAAGAGAATGGTGTGGATGGAGGTTCCATGATGTTGGTGTCTGATGTGAGTAAAGCATCGATGAACGATGCTGGTGGTGTCACTACGGTGATCATCATGGGGGCAAGCAGGACGACACTGACTGAAGGAAGAGTGAGTCGTGCTGGAAAACCCACACTGATAGATACTGGTGTGGGCAACTTACAAGGAGGAGGATTTGTGTCTGATGCTGGCAGCACGGGTGCTGTGGGTGGGTCTACGGTGGATTTTTCTGGCAGAGCATGCTTCTATACTGGATGGTATTTTAATTGATATTACTGTAGGGAAATCAGAGGTTGATAGACCGACTTTGGCTGGTGATGGTACTCTTGGAGTTGTAGTTTCTAGAGATGCAACGACGCACCCACCTAAGGGTTTTCCGGGAAATTTGGGAGATCTAAGGACTGGCAAGTCCCATCCTAGCATTCCCAACCAGAGTTATTTTTTAGAGGTAAAGTTTGTCGCTCTGGAGTGAATGGTCAATAAAGGTGACACAACACGTGTGACTGCTAACCGAGCAATTATTCTTGACAGATTTAAAGTATGTGAATTTTACATAATCGCTAGTATTGTTCTTCCAGCTGAAGGAAAGTCTTGGAAACATGATGATTTAGTTCGGATGTTGGTCTCTATATGGGGGTTTTCTGGCTATAGATTTATTCCTTTGGGTTGTGGTTTCTTTCACATCATTTTCCCATATGAGGACCTAAAGCGAAGGGCATGGGGGAGCGACTCAATTGCCTTGAAATTAGGTATGATATGTTTGTAGGAGTGGGATTTTCGTTTTAATCCCTTTGCAATAAAGAATGCTAGAGCTCAAGTCTGGATCAAAATTATTGGCCTTAACTGGATTTTGTGGCATCCTAAAATCTTATTTGATATTGCCTTTTTTGTTGGAATTTCGATCAAAATGGATAGGAATACTGAGATTGCTAAATTTGGGCCTTATGCTAGGGTACTAGTGGAGGTTGATTTGAGCTGTAGCTTGATCCATAATGTTGTTTTATTGTCATTAGATGATGATATTCCTTTAAAAGTGGAGTATGAAAGACTTTTTGACTTTTGTGAATTGTGCCAAACTATTGGTCATGTTAAAGATAAATGTCACAGAAATGTGATTTTCTTTTTTTCTGTAAAAGGGCACTATGAAGCTTCCTGTAGGAAGAAAATGAGGAAGTAGACCTCAAAAACCAATGTAGTCCCACCTAGTGATGGACAACCCATTTGTAATGTTGGTAAGGGATTGTCACAAGAGACTCATGGGTCAGAGGAGATGACCCTTATGTTAGAGCCAGAAGTGACTGAGGGTGACCTTATACCAGGATCCACTCCTACATTTGAGGACAAGAAAAATCCGAGTGATGTTGGGAATATTTCAAGGATCCAAGAGGAAATCAATAAGTTAAGGGAAACATAGGGAATTCATGGAAAATGGGATGATATTGAGGATGTTTCCTAAAAAAAAGTATCATATGGTCATGTATTTTCCAAAAGGAAAAATGTTACTGTGGATGATGGAGGTTTTCAACCTGTTCCTCCAAAGAAAGTGGGATGTAAAAAAGATTACTCCTATCTGAAGCCGACTATGGTTACCAGGTCCCATGGCTCCGTTGATTTTGATTCTGATTGGCATGGTGATTATGCTCACTCCTATCAATATGAGTATTATTTTTAACATGGAATGGGGGAATGAATTATTGTATGACTCCAGCCCTCGACTTTATATATTTTCTTCTTCATAATAAAATGGATTTTCCCCAACCTTTCTAGTATATATGGTGGAGACTTAGAAGGCTTTGATGCACCCTTGTTGGAGTTGGTGGTCTAGAACCAACTACTTTGTACTTTATTCATTAAATAAAAGTCTTATCACATCTTGATTATTCTTCTGTGTGACATGTCATGTGATAATGTCCTAAGGACAGCTGTTGCATTAAAGGGTCGTACCGGATCCATGCTATGATGAGAACCCGAAAGTGCCATAACACTATTCTTGAATGTATGTTCTATGGCCGGATGATATTATTTGAGGGACACAAATAATATAGGTCATTAGGGGTGAGGACTCATAAAACTTTGAGGCACCTTTTCATGGTGTGCGCCCTTGGTAATATCCAGGAGGATATTATGAGAATGAGACCCGCCAGTAGGAAATCCACATTTCATAGTGTCATTGGATGTTCCTATCTGCGGACGTGTGTATTGATCCTTAGACTTTAAGATTATTATTAATGGGTATTACAACTCGCACACTTATATGTATTGATGAAAACTGTGACGACACACTGTTCGCAGCGAGGTAGGATACGTTGGGTGCATCACGAGTAATACCGCATTAATAGGTAATGAGAGAAAGGATTTGTCCCTTCCGTTCCATAATGGAAGTAGATATCTCAGACCCTTTGATGGAATTGATATAACCTAAATAAATCCATGTCCATGGTAAGGTATGGGAAAGTTCAATTCCGGGAAGTCAAAGAAAGAATAATCAATCACATGGGTTGATGGCACTAGCAGGCAACCCGCTTGATTGGAGATATCGAGACAAAGGGATTATATTACACGGTAAGCGTTCGTAGGAGGTGACACGTCATTGGGCGTCAACTTCTTTCTCTATGGGTGCCTTGGTGTGTTGCTAGATGCTGACCTTGGACTTTAGGCAGGCTCAGCCTAATGCCACTGAGAAAGAGGCCTAGAGGGTCACACACTAAGTGTGTCCATGTATCTCAGTTAAATATTAATTTAACAAGTTAAATAAATATTATTCCCGACTATGGTTTAATAATTATTTAAGGATGTCTGATCGCATTTATTTTGACACTAGTTATTCAAGAGAATATACAGTGGATAAAATAATATATTTATTAGCGAGTAATGCAGTTACATTTATTTAAAAAATAAATAGTCATTACTCAAGGTCTAAGAAATGTGGTGGAGAAAATGGAAAATAAAAGTACACGCCATGTATATTAAATATACACGTTGTGTAGTTTTATGGAAAACAAGTACACGCCGTGTATTAATTATTACACGCCGTGTAGTTTTTCCAATTGGGATTTTGAGGATTTAATATTGTTTTATTAAATGATATTTATTATAATCAGCGTGGGTGCATGTCAAGGAATTAATAATTCGACATGGGGGTTTTCAATAAGAGTTAATGAAATAAATAAAACGCGTAACGCGTTTATTTATTGTCATAACTCTATTAACCTCAACCATGATTATAAATATCCGCGCAACCCCAAATTTTTTTTTGGGGAGCCATTGTTGTGCACAACGGATTTGGAAATACTCTCAAGCCAAGAGAGAATTCCCTTTCCACCAAGAACGCCCTCAAGTTACGAGAGCAAGATCCTCCACCGGATCAAGGCGGTCGAAGGCGGACATCGCAAGTGAAGGTTCTTCCGCACTAGCACCCAGAGATCTCTTAGGTGATGTACGTAGATACGCGACACATGTGTGGATCACCGCTAGAGGAATCCTACACTTGGACTCTACGACACAATGACGGATCACCGAATCGTGACCGGACACATCAACGAAGAATGAATTCCAACAAGGTAATTCTTATGCATTTATTAACTTAATTATAATCAACATATGATTATCCTCCTCAAGGGTTCTGGGATGCTTCTTTTCTTTTCGTTCTTCGTTATATTCCGAAGATTCGGCGTTTTATATCGTGACGGATCTCGGATTGAACGTTGTTTAACGTTAAAATTAAAGTTGGGAAAACCCACCAACGCGCTTTCGCTGCGCCCGGAACCTACAAGTGGTATCAGAGGGGTCATATCGTTGGTTATAATTATTTAGTTTTTTTGTTGGTGATTTATGCATTTAATAATTTAGTTATTTCAATTCATGTTTAATCGTTCTTGAAATCTGAATATCGAGATCTCTTCCTCCTCTCTCGTTTCTCGTTCACCTCACAGAAACGGATTTTTCTTTTAATTTTGATTAAAATAAAATAGAGGAACTCATTCGGAGGAGCCAAATGTTTCTGGCCGTATAACACCAGAATACACGGCGTGTATTCGGAAGTACACACCGTGTAGTATAGGTTCAATGCATTGAATGATCCGCCAAATCAGGCCGTGTATTGGATTCTTTCTAAGAATTTAAGACACCGTGTGTTGACCAGAAACAGGTGGCACATGGTTTCCGGAATACATGCCGTGTGGTCCAATGAACACGGCGTGTAGTCCCTTCGGGTTAGGGTTGGGTCGTGTACTCCGTACATAGCCTGCCCGGCTGGAAACCGTGTAACGCGGAAACTACACGGCGTGTGTCCCACTGTACACGCCGTGTACTCCGAAAATTTCTGAAGTACATTAACACGCCCTATCCCCGGGTCTGTACTTCGGATGGACGGTGAAGAAAAAGTACACGCTGTGTAGTCGGAACTACACGCCGTGTACTCACCCAAATTACACAGATTTATTAAAATTTATTATTATATTATACAAACCCTTGAGACGTGTACCATGGTGCAAGCGTAAAGCCGAGGCACAACACGTGATAGGTGTTTTATATAGATGTGTTTAATTTAACATCTGCGTAATAAATGGGAATTCACCGGGTTGCCTCCAAGGTACAAGTTTTGTACAAGGATAATTTTAAATGAATTTATTTGTTCACTACGGGAAAAATGAGCAATTGCGACGGGTTATTTGCGACGGGAATAGATCCCGTCGCAAATAGTCCTGTTAAAAACTTATTTGCGACGGGGGTATTTACCCGTCGCAAATAAGGAGACTTTTGCGACGGGATTGCTTTGCCCGTCGCAAAAGAACTGGCGCACGTTGCGTGCCAAATCGCGGGAAAACTATTTGCGACGGGGGAATATTCTCGTCGCAAATAACCGGCGGCGGTAAAAGGTATTTGCGACGGGAATATTCCCCCGTCGCAAATAGTATGTCGGCAGGTGGTTATTTGCGACGGGACCCGTCGCAAATAACTATTTACCCGTTGACCGTAATAAATGTCGGCTAAGGTATTTGCGACGGGTCCCATCGCAAATAATCTAACCTATAAATACCCCAATCCGTTTTTTTCAAAACATTCTCAAATTCCATCTTCTTCTTCTCTCAAAGTTATATTTCTAAAGTTCAGTTTTTCTTCAGTTTAATTTTTTTCTCCAGAGCTGATATTAATGTTTTGAAGAACGATCAGAGCGGATCAATTTTCAAGGTATTTATGTTCAATTTAATTTAATATTTATTTTTAATTTTTTATTAGTTTCAATTATTCTTAATTAGTTGTAATTTAATTATGTTTATATTGTTTTATTACTTAATAAATTTAAATTATTAGTATTGTTCATAGTTAATGGTAATTAGGAATAATTAGTAATAATTTTTAATAATTAAGAATAAATATTAATAATTAGTAATAAATTCCAATAATTAGGGATAATAACATTATTACATTATTAGTCTATTTTATTATTAATATTAAAATAATATAATTTTTTATATATATATAGTTCTCTTTTCATCTGTGTGTTTGCTGTCTTCACATGTATTATTTGTATGTGGAGATAGAAAACGCACAGATGAAAGGAGAATTGTATATAAATTAGGAAATTATATTATTTTAATATTAATAATAAAATATACTAATAATGTTATTATTTATAATTATTGGTAATTATTCCTAATTATTAGTAATTATTCATTTAATTACTAATAATTAGGAACAATTACCAATAATTATCAATAATTAGGAATAATTAGTAATAATTACCAATAATTAGTAATAATTACCAATAAGTAGAAATAATTATCAATAATTACCAATAATTAGTAATAATTAGTATTAATTACCAATAATTAGTATTAATTACCAATAATTAGTAATAATTACCAATAATTATTAATAATTACCAATAATTAGGAATAATTACCGGTAAAATGTAATAAATAGTAATAATTAGTAATAATTAGGAATAATTACCAATAATTAGTAATAATTCGTAATAATTACTAATAATTCGTAATAATTAGTAATAATTAGTAATAATTTGTAATAATTACCAATAATTAGTAATAATTAGTAATAATTAGTAATAATTAGTAATAATTAGTAATAATTAGGAATAATTACCAATAATTAGTAATAATTAGTAATAATTAGTATTAATTACCAATAATTAGTAATAATTACCAATAATTAGTAATAATTACCAATAATTACCAATAATTGCCAATATTTATCAATAATTACCAATATTTACCAATAATTGCCAATATTTATCAATAATTTCCAATAATTACCAATATTTACCAATAATTACCAATAATTACCAATAATTGGTAATAATTAATAATAATTACCAATAATTAGTAATAATTGGTAATAATTAATAATAATTACCAATAATTAGTAATAATTATTAATAATTAGTAATAATTAAGAATAATTACCAATAATTATTAATAATTACCAATAATTAGGAACAATTACCAATAATTATCAATAAATAAGAATAATTAGTAATAATTACCAATAATTAGTAATAATTACCAATAATTAGTAATAATTACCAATAATTAGTAATAATTACCAATAATTAGTAATAATTACCAATAATTAGTATTAATTACCAATAATTAGTATTAATTACCAATAATTAGTATTAATTACCAATAATTACCAATAAGTAGTAATAATTACCAATAATTAGTAATAATTAGTAATAATTACCAATAATTAGTATTAATTACCAAAAATTAGTATTATTTACCAATAATTAGTATTAATTACCAATAATTAGTATTAATTACCAATAATTAGTATTAATTACCAATAATTAGTATTAATTACCAATAATTAGTATTAATTACCAATAATTAGTAATAATTACCAATAATTACCAATAATTACCAATAATTAGGAATAATAACCAATAATTAGTAATAATTACCAATAATTAGTAATAATTACCAATAATTCGTAATAATTACCAATAATTAGTAATAATTACCAATAATTCGTAATAATTAACAATAATTACCAATAATTAGTAATAATTAGTAATAATTAACAATAATTAGTATTAATTAGTGTTAATTACCAATAATTAGTATTAATTACCAATAATTAGTAATAATTTCCAATAATTAGTAATAATTACCAATAATTAGTAATAATTAGTAATAATTAGCAATAATTACCAATAATTAGTAATAATTACCAATAATTAACAATAATTATCTATAATTACCAATAATTAGTTTTAATTACCAATAATTAGTATTAATTACCAATAATTAGTATTAATTACCAATAATTAGTATTAATTACCAATAATTAGTAATAATTACCAATAATTAGTAATAATTACTAATAATTAGTAATAATTACCAATAATTAGTAATAATTGCCAATAATTAGTAATAATTACCAATAATTAGTAATAATTACCAATAATTAGTAATAATTACCAATAATTAGTATTAATTACCAATAATTAGTATTAATTACCAATAATTAGTAATAATTACCAATAATTAGTAATAATTACCAATAATTAGTAATAATTACCAATAATTAGTAATAATTACCAATAATTAGTAATAATTAGTAATAATTACCAATAATTAGTAATAATTAGTAATAATTACCAATAATTAGTAATAATTAGTAATAATTTTCAATAATTAGTACATTATTTGTATATTTTATTATTAATATTAAAATAATATAATTTTCTATATTATATACAATTCTCTTTTCATCTGTGTGTTTTCTGTCTCCACATGTAATATTTGCATTCTTTTTCAAAATTATCAACCTACTCGCCAATGGAGAGGTGAATGTGAATGCGAATATTACATGTGGAGACAAAATGTTAAACACACAGATGAAAGGAGAATTGTATATAATATAAAAAAATATGTTATTTTAATATTAATAATAAAATATACTAATAATGTAATAATGTTATTATTATATAATTAATGTTTATGAAAAAATTATATTAGTATTATTAAAATAATAAAAAATCAATATAATATTAAAATTATCAATATTTGTAACATGTTTTGCTTTATTCTCAATATATTCAATCTTTACTTGAGTGTTTTTTCTAAAAAATTATTCAAAACCAGTAATACTTTTATATTTTATAGAGAAATATAGAACAACGAGGTTGTCAACAACCATTATTAGGTGACCGCATATGGATAAACCAATGTAGAAATCTAAACGGTTCTGGTTTAAATCCAGTATTTGTTGAGGGTGTGGAGACGTTTTTATCAATTGCGGCATAAAATTCAGAATTTGTTTCAGAAGGCAAAATAAAATTCCCTTCCAGAAAATGTGCATTGAGAACGTTTGACACGTTTGACAAAGTGGGAGAACATCTCTTGCGTTTTGGTTTTCAACCAGATTATGTTTTTTGGTATCAACACGGTGAACGCAGTTCCAGAGCAGGTGATACCAACTTGATTCCGGATCCATCCCGGTTTCAAGATTTAGTACATGATGTTGCAGGTTCATCTGTTCAACATACAGAAACTCCGGCCGATATAGCTTGAAATCCTGAGTTGGCACCGTCTGAATTTTATGAGTTGTTGAAATCTGCTGAGGATGCATTATATCTTGGCTGCAAGATGAGCAAATTAGAAGCAGTTGCAAAATTTATGGCTATCAAATCAGATAACGGAATGTCAAACACCTGTTTTGACCAGATATTTTCTTTGCTGAAAACACTGTTACCAGAAGGAAATGTTTTACCTGCAAATTACTATGAGAGTAAGAGGCTGGTTCGAAATTTGGGACTTACTTGTCAGAAGATTCATGCATGTTCAAATGACTACATTTTATATTCTGGGGAAAATGAGTCGTTGGATAGTTGTCCTACATGTGGGCAACTGAGATATAAAGAAGGACAACACGGGAAGTCTGGTTTGATTCCTGTAAAACAGTTGATATATTTTTTGCTTACATCCAGACTTCAGCGTTTATTCATGTCTAAGAATACAACGACAATGATGTCATGACATAAAGAGAATATTTCAACCGATAAAAGCTTAAATCATCCAGCCGATGGTGATTCATGGAAACATTTTGATAGAGTGCATCCATCCTTTGCTTTAGAAGCTAGAAATGTTCGACTGGGCCTTTCCACTGATGGTTTCTGTCCGTTTGGATCTTATGGTAGTCAATATTCATGTTGGCCTGTTTTTTTAACTCCGTACAATTTACCTCCATGGATGTTGATGAAGGAGCCATATATCTTTTTGACTTTACTAATTCCAGGACATCTGAAGAAAAATATTGATGTTTATTTGAAGCCATTGATTGATGAATTAAATTTATTGTGGAGTACTAGTGTCAGTACATATGATGTTGCAATGAAACATAATTTCATACTGAGAGCAGCATTGATGTGGAAAATAAGTGACTTCCCGGCTTATGGGATGTTATCTGGATGGAGTACACATGGTCAGAAATCATTTCCTTACTGTATGGGAGAGAACAAAGCATTTATGCTCATTCATGGAAAGAAACCATGTTATTTTGACTGTCATCGCAGATTTCTTCCAGCTGATCATCCTTTTCGCAGAAACAGATCTCATTTCAGAAAAGGAACAGTTGAAAGGGATAGACCTCCAAAAATGCTATCAGGTTCGGAGTTAAAATCAGTTGTATTTTCATTACCCCCCATCACTTTTGGTCCTACAATAAACCAACAGAAAATTTCTGGTTTTGGGAAAGAACACAATTGGATTAAACGTAGCATATTTTTGGATTTGCCATATTGGTCTGATCTGTTGGTCCAACACATGTTAGATTTCATGCATATTGACAAGAACTGTTTTGATAATTTGTTTCATACAGTTTTGGATACGCCAGGAAAGAGAAAAGACAATGTAAATGCACGTTTAGATCTTGCCCAAATTTGCAGGCGTCCAGAATTGGAACTATTTGAGAATGTCAGAACAGAAAGGTTACTGAAACCAAAAGCAGCTTATACACTGTCTAAAGAAAACCGTTTATTATTTTGTCAGTGGATTGCAGATTTGAGACTTCCAGATGGTTGTGCTTCTAATTTGGGTAGATGT
Source organism: Viscum album (assembly GCA_963277665.1). Classification (NCBI taxonomy): domain Eukaryota; kingdom Viridiplantae; phylum Streptophyta; class Magnoliopsida; order Santalales; family Viscaceae; genus Viscum; species Viscum album. The sequence continues at coordinate 167,611,033 of OY728119.1, read as the reverse complement.
GTAAAGAATGATCATATTACTGGATTTAAAAGTCATGATTGTCATGTTATAATGGAGATAATTCTACCCATTGGATTAAGAGGTCTATTGAATTCTGTGATTTTGGATTCCATAACAGACATGTCTCATTTTTTTCAGGAAATTTGTGCGGCTACGGCAGATTATGATGCTCTAGGAAATCTTGAAAAAGATGTTGTTGTAATTATATGTAAACTGGAAAAAATATTTCCACCATCTTTATTCGACTCAATGGAACATGTGATGTTACATTTGCCATATGAATCCAAATGTGGAGGTCCGGTACAGTTTCGATGGATGTACCCATTTGAAAGATGCATGAAAAAATTGAAAAGAAAAGTACGTAACAAAGCATCTGTTGAAGGATCTATTGCAGAAGCTTATTTGCAAGAGGAAATATCTTTTTTCTGCTCCCATTATTTTGAATCTGAGTATCCTTCAAAACACAACCGAATGGGACGGAACGAGAGGAATATTGATGAAATCGAAAATCAATTATCTATTTTCAACCAGTCAGAGCTTGGTTTCGGTGGAGTTTTTGAATGCTGGCTTTCAGATGATGAACATCAGAGAGCTCATACGTATGTTCTGCTCAACTGTGAAGAGATGAAATCAGTTTTACTGTAAGTGTTTATATCACTTATTCTATCATTTATGTTACAATAAATAACTTTGGTTTTTATAGGTTGTATGATAATCATATCAAGAAACAAATTCCACAAATTACAGCAGCTGCTCTCGAAGAACGTCGACTGAAAAATTTCTCTCAGTGGTTTCAAAAACTGGTAACATAAATTCTTTATCTTTTAGCAACTCATTCAATGTATAGTTTACTATATTAATAATTATTTCACAAATTTTCAGGTGTCTCGACATGCTGATAAAATTGACAAACGGCTGTGTGTATTGAGTAACCCACCTTCCAAACTTGTTAAAACTTATAATGCATATGTGGTGAATGGATTTCGATTCCACACACATGCATATGGGGAATCGAAAAAAACAATGAACAGTGGAGTTAGCTTGAGAAGATCTCATCATCGAGAAAATGAAGTTGACTTTTATGGCATACTTGATGAAATCATTGAACTCTGTTATCTTGGACAACATTACATAACCATGTTCAAATGTCGGTGTTTGGATACAGAGAGAGGCGTGCGTGTTCATCCGACTCATGGAATCATCGATATTAAATGTAAAAGTGTTCTCGCAGTAAATGAACCATTCTTATTGTCTCAACAGGCATATCAAGTCTATTACGCAAAGTACTGTGCAACATCAAGAGAATTGACTGATTGGTGGAGTGTAATAAAAATCAAAATTCGAGACAATCAGTTTAGTCAAAGTGAATGTGCTTTCACTGATGTGCAATGAATTGAAGTTTTTCAAGAGAGTAATCAAAATCAATCTTTTTTACAAAGAGACATGAGTATCGATGACGACACCCCACATTTAAGAGTTGGTGATGACGATGATGTTAATGATGTCACATATGAATTTGAAATGGTAAGAGATGAAGCAACTGTAACTCGAATGGATATCGATGATGTTGAGGAGGAATATGAAGATAACATTGACATATATGAAGATGATGATGAAGATGAACACTGATAGCATTTCATGGTATTTATATACAATAATAATATGTATATATGTATATATAATAGTAATTATCAATTGTTTTCTAACATTAATATTTTCTGTTTCAGATGGACGACGCCACATTTCATGAGTTGGCGGATGCTGACCTGGCTTTCGATGCGGATGAGTTGCTGACAGATGACCCTCAGCCTGTAGGCGCTCCAGGGAGTATGCGGAGGGGGCGTGGTCTTGCACGATTGATGATTCCTGACCCCGTCCCCGAGCGACGTCCACGTCTTGGGTTTGATCCACACACACGAAGGTGTGATAACATGTGTGATAACCTGTGGATTTGACTAAGATTTCATTAATCTATTCACATAATAAATGTTTATTATTTTTTCAGTTTTCCGCATATAGCAGTCGGACAGGGCATCGCTATTTTGCGCACCTATTTCTCTCAGCCGTGGACCACATGGGAGCAGATTCCCATTGATGTGCAGTATGCCATGTTCGGCCATTGGTTGGTACGTACGTAAATAAATAATTTTTATTTTGAAAATTATTTCATTTCTAATATGATATTTTGATTTATTTGTAGGGTTTATGGTATCCGATCGAGGATACCATGCCTGAAGCCATCCACGAGGCATGGGAGGTGGCCATGCGTGATCGCCTTCATCAGTTTTTGCACAATTTAAGAAAAGCTGCGATGAAGAAAGCAGGAGTGTCAGATTTTGACGAGTCATGTAGAGCACACCGACCAGAGTATATTTCATCCCATGTATGGGATGGATTATGTGCGCACTGGTTGAGTGGTGCCTTTCAGAGGAGATCATCGGTGGGGAGGCAAAATCGGGGGAGACAGGAGGTGACTCATCGATCTGGGAGTCGTTCTTTCAGTACTCATAGACAGCATCTGGTACGTACATTATTTATAAATATTTTATATAACTATAAATATTAAAAGTTTATTTTTTATTCTTATAGGCTGTCGAGCACCCCGATATTACAGAGTACGACGTATATCGGAGGATGTATAGTGATCCTGCTACTGGGGAGCTCAGAGGTGATTGTCAGCATCACATCATGGTCAGTATTATTTGTTTTCAAGTTTAAAAATTAACTGCATATAATATATTCACAATTTTAGTTTTAAATTGAAACTATAGGAGTCATATGAGGCCGCAGCGTCACAGGCCCGACCTGAGAGTCAGGACGAGTCATCAGATCAGACCACTGACCGTCAGTTTGATGAAGCGGCATGGATGCAGGCCACCCAGTATGCCTTCGAGAAGGGCCGGGTAGTTGGTATCGGCTCTCGACTGACTCCCGGAGATTATTATGGCAGTGCTGCGATGTCGGCGTCCAGCTCGAGAGGAGTTCGTGCATCTTCTTCTACTACATAGTATGAGGATCAGTTGCGATCTCAGACTGCATAGATAGAGAGTCTCCGACAGGAGTAGGAGCAGATGCGTCAGCAGCATGAGGAGGAGCGTCGACGCCAGCAGCAGCTGTACGAGGAGCAGGCGAGTCGGTGGCAGCATCAGCATCAGGAGCAGATGGAGTACATGCGCCGACTCACTCATGCTTTAGGGATGGAGTTTCCTCCACCACCATCTGCAGATCCCCCACCTCCCCCTCCTTCAGATTAGAGATTGTACTTATGTTATAAAATTTGTGAAATCAATTTTTTTTCTATTCGTAGTTTCTGTCTCATTATAAAATATTAATAATATTATATTTTTAAATAACAATATTAATATGAATAATACTATTATTTATATTTTATAATATTAAATTTTATATATATATTAAAATTTTATAATATTATAATTTAATTATATTTTTTCTAATACTTTAATTATTTTAATATTTGAATGTAAAGTAATTCTATTATTTTTATATTAATTAAAATAAATTATTAATATTTTTTAATTTATGAATTATAATTATAATATTATTATATTAATTAAATCATTTATTAATATTCTATTATTTTTTATTTTTGAATTATAATTCTATTATTATTATATTAATTAAAATAATTTATTAATAATTTATTATTTTTATTTTTGAATTATAATTCTATTATTATATTAATGAAAATAATTTATTAATAATTTATTATTTTTATTTTTTTTATAGTATTTCCGATGGGATACTATGCCCGTCGCAAATACTAGTATTATTAATAGTTTTTTATTTTTTTTAAAAAATAGCTTTTGCGACGGTACCATCGCAAAAACTATTTTAAAAGTTTTTTACAAAAATTCGGAGTACTATCTACGACGGGGAGAATGACCATCACAAAAAACGGCTGTAGCGACGGGCCCGTCGCAAATAAGTGTTGTTGTGACGCCGTTTTCAGCAACGGGCTATTTGCGACGGGCCCCCGTCGCAAAAAGCCATTTGCGACGGGATCCCGTCGCAAATGCCCTGTCACAAATGACCGTTTTTCTAGTAGTGGTTTAAAATTATGATGGATGAGAATCTCAAGAAAATTCAGAAAAGGGATTTAAGATAAAAGGATTGATTAATTAAAGATAATTAATTGATTCGAGCGTGATTTATCTTAAACAAGAACGATTAAAGAATTGAATGCTAGTTTTATTTATGCGTAAATATCATTGCATGTATGGATGATCATGAGCTAAACCGAGACCTTTTTATGTGAATGGTTTCTTTTTATTTTATTTATTTAAATTAAATTTGTTGGCCTGTGAGCCATCTCCTCATTAATATGTAGGGCCTGCGCGCCCATGGATTCTTTTATGTAAAAACCCCCTTTTCCCCTCACCTGCGTGTGAGATAAATGCATATGTAATTGATGGAGCTCCCAAGCTAGTGGAGGCGGCTCAAGTCAGGAGCCAAGATGAATCCAATCCAAGGAGATACAAAGGTGGACAGGTGGAAAGCTGTAAACACGAACTCGAAAGGTTCAAGGTGTTTCTCCCCTAGGTCTTGGGTTAGTTTATCAACCGCTAGATAAAATAACCAATAGAAAAGCTCATGATCATACCATTTATTTTATTTCTGTCAGTTGCATGGTTTATTTATTGTGGGTCTGTTGTCATGATCACACAATTAATGAATTAAACGAGCATGCAAGATGGAACTAAAATAAAATTGGCTTATACGTAAATATTATCTTAGACATGGTTAATCACTTAAGTATATCCCAATTAATATTAACAAGCATGTAATCAAAGATAATAAAATGACAATTTACGTATAAGGATAAAATCCCTCAAAATAAATATTAAGTCGGCATAGCCTTCCATAATCTTGGTTAGAATCGAACCATAGTTCAAAGTGCTTGAACAACCCTAGTTGGGGTGCTTTCAATTATTGGGGAATTCTAATTCAAGGTTTTGGGTTGACTTGACTTGGTTCGCATCAAGGGTTGACTGCCACAACAGGACTTGGTGTGACCAAGAAGCAAAGGTTGAGGAAATCCAAAAAGGATTTCAGTATTGGGAAGTCCACTCAGCGGATCAAGGAACTGTGAGTTAATGCAGTTGGCATTTGGAATGCCTACCTAAAACCCTTCAAGTTGCTTGACCAACCCTAGTTGGGGTAATGCGAAGGGCAATATGGATCCTTGCCACTAGAATATTCACGCAATAGAATATTCCGAAGTCAATGGTGAGGGCTATTGGATTTCGATAAAATAGTGGGAGACTAATAAGTATTAATTTATTTATTTGTCTCAATTTTTATAATAAAGTACTAAACCTTTTCTCATCATAAATTGTAGATACGACAAGAAAATGACTTCAAACATATCATTGAGCACCATACTCGAAAAAGAAAACCTTCTCACCGGCACCAATTTCCAAGAGTGGCAGAGGCGTTTACGCGTCGTCCTTCGCCACGAAAGGAAATTATATGTGCTGGAAGAGCCTATTCCAGTTGCGCCTGGGAAAGAGGCTAGTGATGAGGAATTATCTCTCTAGATGAAACACATGGATGATGCCACAGATGTCCAGTTTTTCATGCTATCGGCCATGTCTAATGAGCTCTTGAAGCAACATGAAAACATGGATGCCTATAGCATGATGTCTCACCTTAAAGTTCTCTACCAAGAGAAGGCAAGACAGGAGAGGTATGAGATCTACAATTCTTTGTTTACCACGAACCTTGGAGAGTCTACGCTAGCTGGGCCTCATGTGGTCAAGCTTATTGGCTACATTGAACGCTTGGAAATCTTAGGGATTAAATTCCCAGATGAGTTGCATACAGATCTCATCCTATCATCATTTCCCAAGACCTTATCTAGATTCATTGTCAACTATAACATGAGTGGCAATGAGAAGAGTCTATCAGAGCTTCTGACCTTGATTCGACAGGTAGATAAGGACATGGGGTGTGACAAACCGACGGTCCTTAGGGTGAACAAGAAAAGGAAGGACAAGGCAAAGGGGCCAAAGACTTATAAACGGTCTGAAGCCCCTGAGCACTGTCCCTCCAAGAAGGGGAAGATCTAGAGGCAGGGCAACGAATGGGAAGCAGTGTGTTTTGCATGTGGAAAGCAGGGCCACTGGAAGAGGAACTGTTCCCAGAAGCATGGGGACGCTAAAGGTGCGTTCATTATCGAGTGCAATCTTTCTATTTCTACACATTGGGTATTAGATACAGCTTGTGGGGCTCACATCTGTATTCAAATGCAGGAACCAAGTAGATTTAGAAAGATCGCTAGAGGAGAGGTGGATCTTCGAGATGCCAATGGCGCAAGGCTGGCTGTGTTGGCTATTGGCGACTATCACCTCTCACTACCAACTGGCAAGATTTTGGTTTTACAAAACTGTTATTTTGTGCCTAGTGTTACCAAGAACATAATTTCTGTATCTTGTTTGGATATGGATGAATTTATTTTCAAGTTTGGAAATAAGGGTTGTCTATTTTATAAGAATAATGTATGTTATGTTATGGCACATTTGAATAATGGTTTGTATGTATTAAATTACGAAAACCAAGTGTTAGAAATCGATAATGAAACAAACTCACATGACTCATACGTCACCCAGTTATGGAATCACCGCCTTGGTCATGTGAACGAGAAGCGCTTGACAAAGCTCTGCCAAGATGGCTATTTAGACTCTACTGAGCTAAAACCACTTGATAGATGTCATGCTTGTTTACAAGGAAAAATGACCAAGCCGCCTTTTGGTGGACAAGGTGAAAGGGCCACAAAGCTTCTAGGATTGGTACACACAGATGTGTGTGGACCATTTCCAATAGAAGCTAGAGGTGGATATTCTTACATTATTACTTTTATTGATGATTTGAGTAGATATGGCTATGTCTACTTAATGAGGTATAAGTCAGAGTCCTTAGAGAAATTTAAGGAATTCAATAATGAAGTAGAGAATCAACTTGGTAAGAAGATAAATAATCTTCGATCAGATCAAGGTGGAGAATATCTGAACCAAGAGTTCATCGATCTTCTACGGGAGTCTGGGATTCTATCTCAGCTCACTCCTCCTTATACACCACAGTGGAATGGTGTTAGTGAAAGGAGGAACCAAACCTTGTTGGACATGGTGAGGTCGATGATGAGTCGTGCGGATCTTCCATTATCCTTTTGGGGATATGCATTACAAACTGCAGCATACACATTAAACCGAGTACCAACTAAGGCGGCAAATGGAATTCCATCTGAGTTATGGAATGGAAGGAAACCCACTTTGTCGCACACACGTGTATGGGGATGCGAGGAGTTTTTTAAGGCCTTCTCAGGCAACAAACTAGCACCCCGGGGCATGAAGTGTATCTTTATAGGATATCCCAAGGAAACAAAAGGATATTACCTATATAACCCCCAAGACAAGAAAGTGACTGTCGCCAGACAAGCCGTCTTTATTGAGAGGGAGCACATCCTCAAGAAGGATAGTGGGAGCAAGATTGACTTCGACGAAGTTGATGCTCAAGATACACAGGAGTTGGTACAAGAACAAGTTCCACAAGTCCCCGTGGAAGAGGTTCCAGAAACACAAGTACTGTGTAGGAGCTCAAGAGAGGTAAGGGAACCAGAGAGATTTGGTTTCCTAGTCACCGAGGATGGTGAATCATTATTGTTGGACAATGATGAACCTCTATCCTACATGGAAGTAGTAGAAAGCTTAGAAGCTGCAAGATGGATAGAATCTATGAATTCTGAGATGGATTCCATGTATCAAAACCAAGTTTGGGTTCTGGTCGATGAGCCAGTTGATGTAAAGCCTGTTGGATGCAAATGGGTATTCAAAAGAAAGCTGGACATGGAAGGTCAAGTTAGCACCTATAAAGCAAGGCTAGTGGCTAAAGGATTCAGACAGCGTCAAGGAATCGACTATGATGAAACCTTCTCGCCAGTTTCCATGTCTAAATCCATAAGAATCATACTTTCCATAGCAGCTTACCATGACTACAAGATTTGGCAGATGGATGTCAAAATAGCATTTCATAACGGGAACCTTCAGGAAGATGTCTATATGACACAACCAGAAGGGTTTGTGACACCAGGTGAATCCAAACGGTTTTGCAAGTTGCAGAAATCCATTTATGGATTAAAGCAAGCATCTAGGTCATGGAACATTCGATTTGATGAAGCCATAAAGGAATTTGGTTTCATTAAGAACGAATGTGATCCATGTGTTTATAAGCAGTTTAATGGGAATGCGGTCGTCATCCTAGTGGTATATGTTGATGACATATTTCTTATTGGAAACGACGTACCGGCCTTACAGTCAGTTAAGGACTGGTTAAACAAGTGTTTCTCCATGAAGGACTTAGGAGAAGCAACCTACATTCTAGGGATCAAGATCATTCGTGATAGATCTAAGAGGCTGCTTGGACTAAGTCAGGGTACATACATTGACCAGATACTAAAGAGATTTAGTATGAAAAAATCCAAGAGGGGATCGGTTCCAGTATCACATGGCTTACATCTTTCTAAGAAAATGTGTCCCCAGACACAACAGGAGAAAGATAGGATGAGCAAGATCCCATATGCTTTGGCTATAGGATCCATCATGTATGACATGTTATGTACCAGGCTTTATGTTGCCTATGCACTGAGCATGGTAGGAATATATCAAGCAGATCCAGGAGAACAACATTGGACTGCTGTTAAGACTATCCTTAAGTATTTGAGAAGAACTAAGGATATGTTCCTGGTGTATGGAGGAGACGAGGAGCTTGTCATCAGAGGGTATGCTGATGCTGGTTTTCAAACAGATCAGAATGATCTGAAGTCACAATCTGGATATGTTTTCTATCTCAATGGAGGAGCAGTGAGCTGGAAGAGTTCAAAGCAGCCAGTTGTCGCCGATTCTACAGCGGAGTCCGAGTATATAGCGGCTTCTGATGCAGCCAAAGAAGCTGTTTGGATTCGGAACTTTTTCCAGGAGCTTGATGTGTTGCCTAGCAGTAAAGATCCCATTACATTGTATTGTGATAATACTACATCGGTGGCTCTTGCAAAAGAACCAAGGTCACATCAACGGACAAAGCACATACTCTGTAAGTATCACCTCTTGAGGTATTTCTATCAAAGGGGTGAAGTTGCAGTGAGCAGAGTGTCCACGGAAGAGAACGTGGAGGACCCCATGACTAAAGGCATATCTCAGCAGAAGCATGAATATCATGTGAGAGCTAGCAGGTTAAAGGTTGTTAGCAGTTGGCTCTAGTACAAGTGGGAGTCTGTTGGAGTTGGTGGTCTAGAACCAACTACTTTGTACTTTATTCATTAAATAAAAGCCTTATCACATCTTGATTTTTCTTTTGCGTGACATGTCATGTGATAATGTCCTAAGGACATATTTTGCATTAAAGGGTCGTAGCGGATCCCTGCTATGATGAGAACCCGAAAGTGCCATAACACTGTTCTTGAATGTATGTTCTATGGCCGGATGATATTATTTAAGGGACACAAATAATACAGGTCATTAGGGGTGAAGACTCATAAAACTTTGAGGCACCTTCTCATGGTGAGCACCCTTGGTAATATCCAGGAGGATATTATGAGAACGAGACCCGCTAGTAAGAAATCCACATTTCATAGTGTCATTGGATGTTCCTATTTGCAGACGTGTGTATTGATCCTTAGACTTTAAGATTATTATTAATGGGTATTACAACTCACGCACTTAGATGTATTGATGAAAACTGTGATGATACACTGTTCACAGCGAGGTAGGATACGTTGGGTGCGTCACGAGTAATACCGCATTAATAGATAATGCGAGAAAAGATTTGTCCCTTATGTTCCATAACGGAAGTAGATATCTCAGGCCCTTTGATGGAATTGATATAGCCTAAATAAATCCATGGCCATGGTAAGGTATGGGCAAGTTCAATTCCGGGAAGTCAAAGAAAGAATAATCAAGCACATGGGTTGATGGCACTAGTATGCAACCCGCTTGATTGGAGATATCGAGACAAAGGGATTATATTACACGGTAAGCGTTCGTAGGATGTGACACGTCATTGCGGCGTTAACTTCTTTCTCTATGGGTGCCTTGGCGTGTTGCTAGACACTAACCTTGGACTTTAGGAAGGCTCAGCCTAATGCCACTGAGAAAGAGGCCTAGAGGGTCACACACTAAGTGTGTCCATGTATCTCAGTTAAATATTAATTTAACAAGTTAAATAAATATTATTCCCGACTGTGGTTTAATAATTATTTAAGGATGTATGATCACATATATTTTGACACTAGTTATTCGAGAGAATATACTGTGGATAAAATAATATATTTATTAGCGAGTAATGCAGTTACATTTATTTAAGGAATAAATAGTCATTACTCAAGGTCTAATAAATGTGGTGGAGAAAATGGAAAATAAAAGTACAAGCCGTGTATATTAAATATACACGCTGTGTAGTTTTATGGAAATTAAGTACACGCCGTGTATTAATTATTACAGGCTGTGTGGTTTCTCCAATTGGGATTTTGAGGATTTAATATTTTTTTATTAAATGATATTTATTATAATCAGCATGGGCGCATGTTAAGGAATTAATAATTCGGCATGGGGGTTTTCAATAAGAGTTAAGGAAATAAATAAAACGTGTAACGCGTTTATTTATTGTCATAACTCTATTAACCTCAAACCTGATTATAAATATCCTCGCAAACCCAACATTTTTTTGCGGATCCATTGTTGTGCACAACGGATTTGGAAATACTCTCAAGCCAAGAGAGAATTCCCTTTCCACCAAGAACACCCTCAAGTTACGAGAGCAAGATCCTCCACCGGATCAAGGCGGTCAAAGGCGGACATCGCAAGAGAAGGTTCTTCCATGCTAGCACCCTGAGATCTCTTCGGTGATGTCCGGAGATACGTGACACACGTGTGGATCACCGCTAGAGGAATCATACACTTGGATTCTACGACGCAATGACGGATCACTGAATCGTGACCGGACACATCAACGAAGAAAGAATTCCAACAAGGTAATTCTTATGCATTAATTAAATTAATTATAATCAACATATGATGATCCTCCTCAAGGGTTCCGGGACTCCAGCCCTCTACTTTATATATTTTATCAATATGAGTATCATTTTTAACATGGCATGAGGGAATGAATTCTTATATGACTCTAGTCCTATAATTTATATATTTTCTTCTTCATAATAAAATGGATTTTCCCTAACCTTTCTAGTATATATGGTGGAGACTTTGAAGGCTTTGATGCACCCTCTCATGGTGTACTCCCTCGGTAATTTACAATATAGGAGATAATGAGAATGAGACCTACCAATATGAAATCCACATTTATATGTGTCGTTGGGTATTCCTTTCTATAGATATGTGTATCAATCGTTATAATTTATTATTATCATTAATAAATTCCATAAGTTGTGTACTATGATGTATTGATGAAAACCATGATGAAATATGACCATGGTGATGTAGGATGTGTTGGGTGCGTCATGAGGGATATTTCATTAATGGATAATGTTAGAAATGATATATCCCTTCTGTACCTAGATACAAGTTGATATCTCAAGTCCTTTGATGGGAATTGAAATACCTAGATAAATCCATGGTCACAGTGTCTATGGGAATATTTTTTTTGAAAATTAAAAGAATGAGACGTTGAACACATATGTTGATGAAATTAGTATATAACTTACTTGATTAGTGATACTGTAATAAAATAAGTATATTACACATTGGGTGTTCGTAAGAGGTTGTATATCCTTGTGACATAAACTTATTTCTATATGGTTTATTTATCATGTTACAAGATTCTAACCATTTAATTTAGGTGTCTCTACCTATTTATACTAATAAGGTTTTCTATAGGGTCATACAGTAAGTGTATATGAAATCTTAGATAAATTAGATGTTGAATCTAACTTGTTAGAATAAATAATATTCATGATTTTTGGATTAATAATTATTTTGGTTTTGTTGATCAACAAGACATAATCAAAATTTATTCAAAATAATATGTGAGTTAAATAATAATTAAAATTTATTTTCAATGTTTGAAAAAAAAAATTATATTTATCAATGAATAAATTGATATTTACTTAGTAAAAAAATAGTCATTATACAAGGTTTGATAAATGTCAAGAAGGATAATAATATTGATTTTAATGGTAAGATTGAAAATTATATTTATGATATTATTTATTATTAGGTAATATATATATAAAGTGAATAACAATTATATTATTATTAATACATAGGGTTCACTAAGAATTTATTAATTAGTAAGGGGGTCTATATGAAAATAGGAAACCAGAAACCTTCTTTAATATATATATATATCTAGTTATATATTTTTATTAAGGTAGATGTTTTGTGCATAATGCATAGAGAGAAGTTCTCTAAAACACAAGAGAGAGTTATAGAGACCTAGAGTGAATTCTCTCCTCCTCCTCTACCAATTCATTGAGAGACCACCATGATTTATTTATCCTTAATGAGTATTCTACTACGATCAAACATGAAATATTTAAGTGATTAATATCAAAAATTCTAGAACCCAATGATTATATGATGTCATTGAATGATTATAGTGAACATGTGGATTATAGCAACCCGAGCCTTTTACATATAACATTTCTTGATTTTAAGCATAATTAATCATCAGATTACAAGCCACGGATTGTTAAGTCTAGTGTCTTGGAAGACTAGGTACATAAAACATAAAACATGGGGCTAAAAAAAACTTCTTTATTTAATATCCATAATGAGATCCTAACTGCTTTTGAGCCTTTACATCTGCATATGGTACCCTGGGGAACACATGAACAAAGGGATGAGATGAAAAGCTCAGTAGGGGAATGAACATAAGGATACATCTTAAGCACATGAGTAAAGAGGCATGACATATTGATATCTAAAACGTGGAACATATGAAATATCATCATATAATCATTTGATCATATAAACATGGAATCATATAAATGTGGTAGAATCATTAAACATATTTTTAGTACGGGTCAAGGCTAACTTCCGATCCCATTTCCCATTTCAGTATGGGTCAAGGCTAACAACAAATCCCGTTTCACATCGCATCTCAAGAGACTTAACCTTAACCAATGAAATGGAGCACTATTTGGGTGCACCCATCTCAAAATTTTCATGAATATTCTTACCAAAAAAATATTTTTACCACATACACAATCATACATAATCAACCATACAGAAACATAAGGGTACCCATTGAATGAATTGGGTACCATAATCATGACATAAATCATAACCAGTGGGCATATCATGAAAGTGTCCATGTAAGGAAAGAATTCAAAAATAAATGGATGTTTAGGAATATAACATGGTAAGTGGTGTCAAACATAAGTTAAAACATATGATAAATGTATTTTTGAAACAATAACATTAAAACCTTTTTGTGTGATTTTAAGGAAAATGCTATAGAGCATTTCAAATAGAAAAGATGGAAATCATTTATATAAAACCAAAATTTAACCAAGATGGTTTTAATAATAAAATACTGACTTTATAAATAAAATTATTTCTTAAAAAAGAGGATATAGTGCTCTTGAAATTGGGTAATAATTTGGGAATTTCCCCTAAAATAGGATTGCTTATCGGAAAGTTTTAAGGATGGAATATTTTAAAGACATGTATATCCCTGAAATAAAGTGATGAAAGGTGTATTGATATAATAATATTTTATAAATAACCATAATTCATAATATTCACCTAAATAGATAAGATAAAACTATTTTTAAAGTAAGATAAGGCAACCTGAAAGAACAAAGAAGGTTTGGGTAGAATTCGTTACAGTTTTATTGGCATGGTGTCAGGTATACCGAAGAGGGCTTGATGAGAGAGAGAAGGGGTTTCTCATCACTTATAAATAATGAGGGAAGTATGGAGGAGGTTCAAAAACATACCACACCATTTAGTATTACCCATGAAATGGCATAGCATACAGGACAATTTTGATTAAGAGTGAAATAGAGAGAATCCCTTACCTTATATCCGTTGGTGTTCCCCACTTGTTATTAAGGACCTGAATAAAAAAATTTAGGATTATTAATTAATAAGTCCATAACCTTTTTAATATGTAATTTATTTTTTATAACCATTGTTAGTTCATTTAAATCCTTTTTTATTAGTTATAAGGTTCAATTTCATTGTTCGAGATTGTTTGTTTACTTGGCTTTAAAAGATCGGTTCAATTATATTCCTGTTTGGATTATATGTGAGATGAAAGTGGTTGTCCAAAATTGATGTTATATTATTTATTACACATCAAGGTGATTAAATGGTTTTAATTTTAATTAGGTTACTTAGACTGAAGTCAAATTATTATGTATATAACCTTAGTGATAACCGTTTTTGTTAATCGGTGGATTTGATTACAAAGAACACGTTTTGCTTTATAACTTAATACCATTTGTACAAAAGGATTAAAAAACCAAAAATAGAATATATTACATATAAAATAATCTGGTTCAACCATAACACAAATGGTTTCATGACCATAATTAAAGATAATAATATAAAATGATAAAATGTTGTCCTTGAATGTGCTAAATTAGAACATCTCAAACGATGCTTTCATTTCTATCAAATAAAAGGGTGGGGAAAGGAGAGAAGAAAATGAAATAAACCATTAGCATGGAAAAATTCTAGTACATGTATTTTAATGGATTTATCATACTATTATGGTGAATGGAGGTGAGGAAAGAAAAAAAAGAAAAAAACTTAAAAGAAATGAAGGAATTGGAAAGAGGAATTTACCTCTTGAGACTTCCCCCTTTTGGAACCCCTTAAGGGGAGTGGTTTTGATATTTGGAAGAGGATAGAAGCTTTTAGACGTTGGGAAAGATGTTGGGGGGAGAGTTGGATAGAATAATGCAAGTCACAATGCTCGAGGGGAGTGAAGAGAAGAGGGAGTGAAGGGGAGTTTTTATAGTGGAGGAGAGGAGGGATTTCATAATATTATAATCCTTAATTTATTATTTCTTCACAAGACATGGAATAGTAATTATTCCATGACCAAGAATAGTAAATTTATCATGTGATCCCAAGAAAAGTGGGCTTACATTAGTAGAACATCATCAATGACTCAATAAATCTTTTATTTAGCATTTATTGTAAATTATCATATTTTACTATTCATAAAAAATTCTAGTATTTCTGAAAAATCCCAAAAATTCACCCTAACCATTTTTCGACATGTAGAATCGAAAAATGAAGTCCATTTTTCGAAAATAAATTTCTAAATATGATTATTTTAATATTTAATTAAAATAATAATTTATTATCAAAACCGGTTTTAAAACATTCATTAACATATTCTAAAATATAGGTATATCGTACATCCAACTTGAATATTATTTTTAGACTTCCATAGGTCAGGTAACTATTCATTAGGTTATATCACTATTCATAAGGGTTTGTGACTATTCATTAGGTTAGGTCACTATTCACCAAAAATTAAGTTTCCCTTATCGGACTCCAAATAACATACTAATTACAACCGTGTTTTCCGTATTTTCAAAATTCCAAACATAGAAGTGACAAACATATATTTAAAGGTCACTTAGCACTTAGTATTTCATTATTTTGCGTTATCATGTAATTTTATGACATACTTATGAGAAGGGAATTTCCATTGAAAGACATTGGGTCATTACATTCTTCCCCCTTATGAAATTGTGCCCTCAAAATTTAATTTTACATTCTAAGCCAAAAATATGTGTGGGTAATTTTCCTTAAGTACATATTCTAGTTCGCATTTTTCCTCTTCGTACTTATGGTTTCTCTATAGTACCTTGACCAGATGAGTAGTCTTGTTGCGTAGAAATTTGTCTCTACAATCCAAGATCATCACTGGCTGCTCCTCATAAGAGAGATCATCCTCCAACTATACCACC
Organism: Viscum album; assembly: GCA_963277665.1. Lineage (NCBI taxonomy): Eukaryota > Viridiplantae > Streptophyta > Magnoliopsida > Santalales > Viscaceae > Viscum > Viscum album. The sequence continues at coordinate 167,595,075 of OY728119.1, read as the reverse complement.
TCTAAAGAGAGAACATGTTAAGGGTCTGGTATGTACTTTCTTAAGAGGGATACATGAAAGAAATCATGCACTTTCAACATGGTAGGTAGAACTTCAAGTCGATAGGCCATAGTTTTGACTCGATCAAGGATCTCGAAGGGGTCGATGCACCTAGGACATAACATCCATTTCTTCTCAAACCTCATGACCTTCTTCCATGGGGATATGCATAGAAATACCATGTCTCCAAATTTGAACTCAAGGTCTCATCCACAGTTATCTGCATCACTGTTCTGTCGACTTCGGGCTACCTTGATATGCTGCTGAATGGTTTTCATCTTCTCCATCACTTCTTCGACCATTTTAGGTTCTAGAAACTTACACTCACCAATTTAATCACAACACGCCAGTGTTATGCACCTTTCTCCATAAAGGGCTTCATATGGTGCCATTCAGATGTTGGAGTGGAAACTATTGTTGTAGGAGAATTCAACTAGTGGAAGATGTTGGTCCCATCCTCCTTTTAATTCCATAGAAAAATATCTCAATATGTCTTCCAGTGTATGACTAGTTCACTCAGATTGGCCATCAGTTGGAGGATGATAGGACGTACTGAAGTTTAGTTCAGTGCTTAGAGCATGTTGGAGACTTTTCCAGAACTTCGAGGTAAATCTTGGATCACGATCAGATAGAATATATAGTGGTACTCCATGCAGCATTACCACTTCTTTGATGTAAATCCATGCATGTCGATTTAAGGAAATGTCCTCTCAAACCGCAATAAAGTGAGTTGTCTTCGTAAGATGATCCACAACGACCCATATAACACTGTTTTCTGTAGAATTATTTGGAAGTCCGGTGAAAAAGTCCATGGTAATTTTCTCCCACTTCCACGATGGTATGGGTAGTGGTTGCAACACCCCCTTATAATTTTGTCTCTCGGCCTTCACTTGCTGACATACGAGGTACTTTGATGTTTATTAGGCAATCTCCCATTTCATATTTACCCACCAAAAGTTTTCTCAGATATCTCGATACATATTTGTGTTCCCTGGGTGGATAGAGAAGGTAGAGCTATGTGCATCATTCAATATCTCCTTATTTATCTCTAGATCATATGGTACACATAATCGTGTCCCAAATATTACAACTCCTTCCTCTTCAATTTTGAAATCAGAGGATTTCCCATTTTTAACAGCTTCCACTTTTTTCTGAATTTCCACATCCTTTCTTTGGGAATCCTTTATTTTCTCCAAGAGGGATGGTCGAGTAATTATTTGAGAAAGGATTGATAATGTTCCTACCTTAATGATTCCCATGTTCATCCTTTGAAAATATAAGAAGATCATATCCTTTTCAATTCTCATCATTGATAAAGATGCAAGATCCTTTCTACTTAGAGCATCTTCCACCTTATTTGCCTTATCAGGATGGTAGTGGATTGAGCAATCATAATCCTTGATGTGCTTTATCCATCTTCACTAGAACATATTAATCTCTTTCTATGCGAATATATATTTTAGACTCTTGTTGTCAGTATATATATTTCACATTTTCCCCCAAAGAGATAACGCCGCCAGATTTTCAACACAAAGATCCCAGCCGCCAACTCCAGATCATGTGTGGGATAGTTTGTCTCATTGATTTTCAGATTTTTTGAAGAATATGATATCAATTTATCATTTTTCATTATCAAAAAACCTAATACTTTCTTAGAAGAAACACTATACACCATAAAGAGTTATCCATTTGAAGGGAGTGTGAGTACTAGTATAGTGATAATCCTTTTTCTCACCTCCTTGAAACAGTCTTCACATTCCTGTGTCCAGACAAACTTTACTCCCTTCCATGTTAGATGGTTTATTGGGTTTGAAATTGATGAAAATATCTTCATGAATCATCGATAATACCAAATTGGACCCAAAAACCTACAGATCTATATTACAGAAGTTGTCATGGGACACTCTTCAATTGACTTCATCTTGTAAGGGTCCACAGATATCCCTTTGCTGGGGATAACATGACCCATGAATGATACTTCCTCCATCTAGAACTCACATTTATTGTACATTACATACAACTTCTCCCTTCTCAAAGTCTTTAACACAGTTTCCAAATTCTCCTCATGTTCTTTCTTTCTCTTGGAGGATATCAGAATATAATCAATAAAGACCACCACAAGTTTGTCGAGGTAATATCTAAAGACTCTATTCATTAAATCCATGGAAATTTCTAGAGCATTAGTTATTCCTAATGGAATCAATATGAACTCATAGTGTCCCTACCTCATTAAAAAGGCAGTCTTGGGAATATCTCCCTTCCTCCCCATTAATTGGTGATATCCCAACCGAAGGTCCACCTTAGAGAAATAAATGGCCCCATGAAGCTGATCGAATAAGTCGTCTATCCATGGAAGGGGATACCTTTTCTTTATTGTGGTTTTATTGACCTCATGATAATCAATGCATAGGAACTTTGATCCATCCTTCTTATTGACAAAGAGGACTGGAGCACCCCACGGTGAAGCACTCGGGCGTATAAAACCCTTCTCTATATTCTCATGTAACGTCTTCATCAGCTCTTCCAGCTCTATGATGGCCATTTTATAAGGTGTCTTTGAGATTGGAAGAGATCCAGGGATAAGTTCAATTGATAACTCAACCTCTTAGTCAATAGGAATACCAGACAACTCTTCAGGGAATACATCAGTGTAATCCCCCATGATGGGCATGTATTCAAGCATAATTCTATCCTTTGTCCAAATAATTTGAGCTAGATATGATTTCTCACAAGGAAGTAGTATACAAATTTCAGATGAATATTTTAAAGGAGACTCATGTTCCTCCTTACACTTTTAAAGAATCGGAGGATGCTTCGGGATGTGAAAAGTGATCTCCCCTTCCCGACAATTGATATTGTCCTTGTACGAAGATATCCAATCCATGCCCAAGATAGCGTCGAACTCCACTAAAGGAAGAATGATGAAATTTTATGGGAGGTTCAATCTACAAATGTTAACCAGAGAGGAGTTATATACCATGTATGCAATAATTTCCCAATTTTCTATTCTCATAGATAACTTTTCCTCCAAATTTAGAGGTGGAGTTTGAATGGTTCTACTAAACTTGTAATATATGAAAGAATGAATAGAACCAAAATCAAATATTACATTATATATTCTTGAATTAATAACAAGATTACATGTCACCACATCATTTTCCAGCTCCACCTCAGTAGTAGTAATATCATAATACCTTCTTGTTGCCTTGTAGGTTGTTGCTGATTGCCTATGACAACCCTTAGCTTAGAAAAATTGTTTGCATAATGACCAAGATCCTTGTATTTGTAACACTACACTTAATTCTGAGTGTTTATCTGAACCTTCCTTTCTTCTTCAATGTTAGTTGGGTTCTTTATAGCTCTTCGGCAGTTCTTGGCCAGATGACCAAACTTTCCACATTTGAAGCAATTCTTGGTTCCCTTGAGATAGTCACCAAGATGCATCTTCCCATAATTTTTGTAAACGGGAATGTGAGGCTTCTTTCCATCATGAGTTTTTTTTATGAACCACCCATGTTGTTCCCCATTTTCCACTTCTTGTCGCTGGGCCCATGAGACCACTAAGAGTCTCTAATATCCATTTCAACCTTGAGGGAACAATAAAAAATCTCCTCATAACTATTGAAGTCTCGTATCATGAATGCTTCTCGTAGACACAACATTAGTCCTCTAAAGATGTGATCTACCTTGCTTTAAGTGTTCAGGACAAAGCCCGAGGTGTACCTTGCATACCTTGTAAATTTTGCTTCATATGCCCTGATGGACTCATCTTCCTTATTCTTGAGTCCAAGGAACTCTCTTTACATCTTGAGAAGGAGGGTTCAAGGAAAATATTTGTTGAAAAACATCCTCTTAAATTCCTCACAATCCATGGAATCAATTTCCTCTTGGGATTTTGTATTCTTGATTAGTGTCCACCACTAATCCGCTTCCCCATCAAAACGATAGACCACCAGTACAACTTTCTATTCTTCTGAGCACTGGAGGACAACGAATATATTTTCAATGGAGTTAATACACTGTTCTAGGAGGAGGGGATTAGAAGATCCACTAAACATGGGAGGCCTTTTCCATATAAAGGATTCTAGGGAAACTTTCTCTTTCCTTAGAGGAGGATGACGTTCCACTTGATTCAAGTTATTATTCATAACTTGAACCACCTAAGAAAGTACTGCCAGGAAGTTTTTAGCACCCGCTTCCATCACATTAGAAATATCATTAGGGGAATGATCACATTTCCTATCACATTGGTTGTTGGAACGTTTTATTATATCTCCCACCATTAACTAAGAAAAATAACATATAATTAGAGGTGTTGAATACTTATCTACTGAGCATAAAAAGGAAACTTTGAACATAAAAGTATAAACTTATAAATAAGAAGTATATACTAACTTGTGATTATTTAGGTTTATATCTAGGTTATACTTGATATATTTCTTAACATAAATTCTTATGAGATTCTTTTTGTCCCTTAATAACGATTTGTACTAAGCTTTTGAATCTACTGCTGCATATACCTTGGGAGTGTCTTAACAAAGAGTGAAACAAGGCTTGTTGTCGTGCATTAGTTCCCTTTCGAGTCTTTCTCAAAATGTAATATTCAGGTTTTACCCATAGATACATATGTGCGCGAGCCGCCTTGACCAACTCGTATCCAGATAGGGATTTATTTTCTTGATAACCCACTTACTCAATACTCACCAAAATTTTGGAATGTTTTCTTATACTTATTCTAATCCTTAAGGTTGTCACTAAGGTGCTCTATTCCTAATCTCCAAAACTAACTAGACCATCCTATGATACCAAATATAGATACCCGAGCCTTTTACATATAAAATTTCATGATTTTAAGCATAATTAATCATCAAAGTACAATCCATGGATAGTTAAGTCTAGTTTCTTGGAAGAATAGGTACATAAAACATAAAACATGGGGCTAAAAATAACTTCTTTATTTAATCTCCATAATGAGATCCTAACTTCCTTTGAGCCCTTACATCTGCATAGGGTACCCTGGGGAACACATGAAGGAAGGGATGAGCTGAAAATCCCAGTAAGGAAATGAACACAAGGATACATATTAAGCACCTGAGTTAGGATGCATGACATATCGATATCCAGAACATGGAACATATGAAATAATATCATATAATCATGGTATCATATAAACATGGAATCATATAAATGTGGCATAAACATAAAACATTTCTTTAGTATGGGTCATGGAGAATCACCAATCCCATTTCCCACTTCAGTATGAGTCAAGGCTAACCAGCAATCCCATTTCATATCGCATCTCCTGAGACATAACCATACCCAATGCATTAGAGTTCTATCTGGGAACACCCATCTCAACATTTTCATGAATATTCTTGTCACATAAATATTATTACCACATATACAATCATACATAATCAACCATACATAAACATAGGGGTACCCATGGAAATAATTGGGTACCATAATCATGACATAAATCATAACCAATGGGTGTATCATGAAAGTGTCAATGTAAGGAAAGAATTAGAAAATACATGGATGATCATAGGGTAAAATAGGCATATAAAATGGTTTGTGGTGTCAAACAGAAGTGACAACATATGAGAAATGTATTTTAGAAACATTAGTATTAAAACATTTTTGTGTGGCTTTAAGGAAAATGCTATATAGATTTTCAAATAGAAAAGAGGAAAATCATTTATATAAAACCAGAATTTAACCAAGAAGGTTTTCATAATGAATGACTGATTTTATAAATAAAATTATGTCTTAAAATATTGGATATAGTGCTCTTGAAATTGGGTAACCATTTGGGAAGTTCTCCTAAAATAGGTTTGCTTGTCAGAAAGTTATAAGGAGGGAATCTTTTAAAAACATGTATATCACCGAAAGGAAGTGATAAAAGGGGTATTGATATAAGAATCTCGTATAACTAACCATAATTCATAATATTCACACAAATATTTAATATAACACCATTTTTAAAGAAATATAATGAAACCAAAAAGAACCAAGAAGGTTTGGGTATAATTCATTACAGTTTTATTGGCATGGTGTTGGGCGTACCCAAGAGGGATTATTAAGAGAGAGAATGGGTTTCTCATCACTTATACAGCATGAGGGAAGTATGGTGGAGGTGAAAAAACATACAACACCATTTAGGATTACCCATAAAAAGGCATAGCCAAGAGGACAATCTTGATTAAGAGTGAAATGGAGAGAATCCCTTACCTTAAATCCGTTGGTGTTCTCCACTTGTTATTAACGGCCTGAATAAACATATTTAGGCTTATTAATTAATAAGTCCAGAAACTATTCTATATGAAATTTATTTATTATAACCTTTTTTAGTTCATTCATAGCCTTTTTGATTATTTATAAGGTTCAATTTCATTGTTTGGGCTTGTTTGTTTACATGGCTTTAAAAGATCGGTTCACTTATATTCATGTTTGGATTATATGTAAGATGAAAGTGGTTGTCTAGAATTGAAGTTATATTATTTATTGAAAATACAGGATATTAAAAGGTTTTAATTTTAATTATGCTACTTAGAGTGAAGTAAAATTATTATATATATAACTTTATTGATAACCGTTTTTGTTAATCGGTGGATTTGATTACAAAGAACATGTTTTTCTTTATAATTTAATACCATTTGTACAAAAGGATTATAGAACCAAAAATAGGATATATTTCATATATAATAATCTGTTTCAACCATATAACAAATGGTTTTATGATCATAATTAATGATAATAATAGAAATTGATAAACTATTGTCCTTGAATGTGCTAAATTAGCACATCTCAAACAATGCTTTCATTTCTTTCAAATAAAAGGGTCAGGAAAGGAGAGAAGAAAATGAAATAGACTATTAGCATGAAAAAATTATAGTACATGTACGTTATTGGATTTGTCATACTATTATGGTGATGGGAGGTGAGGAAAGAAACAAAAATAAAGAGAACTTAAAATAAATGATGGAATTTGAAAGAGGAATTTACCTCTTGAGACTTCCTCCTTTTATAACCTCTTAAGGGGAGAGGTTTTGGTATTTTGAAGAGGCCAAGAGATTTTGGACGTGGGGAAGGATATTGGGGAGATATTTTGACAGAATAATGTAAAGTCACAAGGCTTGACAGGAGTGAATTGAAGATGGAGTGAAGGGGGGGTTTTATAGTGGAGGAGAGGAGAGATTTCATAATATTATAATCATTAATTTATTATTTCTTCACAAGACAAGGAATAGTAAGTATTCCATGACCAAGAATAGTAATTTTATCATTTTATCCTGAACCAAGTAGACTTACATCAGCAGAACATCATCAATGACTCAATAAATCCCTTATTTAGCATTTATTGTAAATTAATGTATTTTACCATTCATCGAAAATTCATGTATTTCAGAAAAATCCAAAAAATTCACCCTAACCATTTTTTGACGTGTAGAATCCAAAAATAAAGTCCATTTTTCAAAAATAATTTCTAAATATAATTATTTTAATATTTAATTAAAATAATAAATTATTATCAAAACCGTTTTTAAAACATTCATTAACTTATTCTAAAATATAGGTATATCGTACTTAAAACATGAATATTATTTTTATACTACCATAGGTGAGGATACTATTCCTTAAGGTATATCACTATTCATAAGGGTATGTTACTATTCATTAGGGTTGGTTACTATTTACCAACAAATATTTTTTCCCTTATCGGACTCCAAATAACTTACTTATTACAACCGTGTATGCCAAATTTTAAAATTCCAAACACATAAGTGACAAACTAATGGTTAAAGGTCACTTAGGACTTAGTAGTTAATTATGTTGTGTTTTCATGTGATTTTATGACATAATTATGAGAAGGGAATTTCCATTGAAAGACATTGGGTCGTTACATGGATCACTGTTATAGGGATTCTTCACATGGATCCCATTACGACAAGACAATATGAAGACATTAAGATAACCAAATTAGGTATAATGAAATAATTATAAGATCAGGTAATTATATATTTACTTATACATTAATTAAAAAGTTTATATCATGATCCTCCTCTTCTAGTTCCATTATTTTAACATGTTATGTAATCTATGATTTAAATCTGCTAGTCATGATTTCATTCATCATTTACAGACCATATTATTCAAAAATTAATAGTAAAAGTTTAGTTTTCTATTTCCAAAATGAGCTTTTACTATGGCTAAATCCAATAATATGACTTTGCTATAATTCCAAGTATCAAATGGTTCAATACTATGGGAAGAATAATGATTCACCTAGTAATTATAAAGTTGAGGAATTTACATTTTAAACTCCTTAATTCATAATTTATCATAAAAAGTATATAAGATTTAATATCTAAAGGTTACATAAGGTATAACTATAAAAATTACTCATATGTTTATAAACTTTTTGGGTAATTCATAACTTATGGAGCATCCTAATAGCCGATATTAAGGATTCTATGCCTTGGGAAGTTGGTGTCTGGATCTTGAAGAACTGATGTACTAAACACTCCCCTCTTAAAGCTATCACGTTTCATTCTTCTATACTTTTGGGATACGAGCATATCATTATTATTGAAGAATCCCACCAAAAGTGTTTGGGTGATTCAATTTAATTCATGTATAAACCTAAAAGGGAAGAATCTTTTTCATATTCCTTATAAATCATCATCAAACATTAATTGATGGCCATGGCAATGGGAATTCTATGATATAAGGTACACACTTTATTTCAAGTATTATATGATTTAAGATTAAACCACATGGCGTTCTTTGTTTTAAAGGTTTCTTAATCAATTACATTGGTTTGATTAATGGTTAATATATTATTAGAAACCATTCTCTATCATCATAGCTATTCCATAAATTTTTATTTGTGAAATCATTTGATAAATGAAATGTAATGAAATCGTAATTCTAAATATATTGCATGTCATAAAATAAAATTTTGAATCGTTCTTCAATAATGAATAACAACTTATAATATGATGATAACATAGAAAGTGATGTAGTAAAACACTCTTAATTTTTTAAATGTGTAAGAATATGCCATCGACAAATTTTATTCGATGTTATAGATTCTATAGGTATCAAAAAAATGTGTCTTATCACATTTACCACATTTCCATGTATCTTAAAATATGACTACTTTTTATATTTAATCATCCGAAAATTAGTATTATAGGATTATATATAATACCAAATGATTTTATGTTCCATGATTTATCAATTCTATCTTACGATTGATACTTATATTGCTAAATATGATTTATTTAGAAATAATTCTTTTATTTATTTTCATGTATGAATTAATTTATAAAATTTAAAAATTATGTATAAATTATTTATAAATTATAATAAAATTTATTTTGGGATATTTATTAATTAGTAAAACAGTCTATAAATTAATTAATAATAAATGTTTTGGAATTAATTAATTACATGTTTTTGAATCATTTGTAAATAACTAATCTATACTATTAGGTGATAATATTACAATACCCTTTTTAAATTATATGGATTGATTTATAAATTGGATATAAATTCTTTATATAGAGATTATAAGTATAAAATATAAAAGGCTTACCAATTATAAAATTAAGGACTAATCTAAATTGTTTATATTTGAAAAATTATTAATTATTCAAAATGTTTAATTTGAATCGTTAAAATAAAAAGTTCCTTATTTGGAAAAATTTTGAACCTTATCAAAACTATTTTGATAGATGATATGACTAGTGTTTTAAATAATATTAGTATATAAAATTTAGATTATATAAAAATTTCAACAAATAGAAATTGAATTATAATTTTTTTATTTTTAATGAAATATCATATATTAAAATAAAATTCCATGTAATGATTTATATATAAGCGTTCATTTTGAGAATAAATATAAATAGTTTATATTTGTCTAATTATGGAATGTCTATAACAGATTATATATTTTTTTAAATTGTTAATATATGAATTTTTTTTAAATCAATATATCATGTTTACAAAAAAATGTATTTTATTTAATTAATTTCTTTATAATATTAATTGTTATAAATTGTTTATGAAATATGAATAATATGTATTCTCAAATTTATGAGATACAATTTTCTTATAAAATGGTCATGCCAAGCTTGGTATGATCTCGTAAGATTTAGTTTTCGTCCACCTTGAACTTAGTTTGTAATTAATGTTTTTATACTTAATTTAGTTAGTTTACATAGTTTATACATATTAGGTTTTTGAGTTATGATGAATTAGATTCTCTATTGAGTAATGTATCCCTGGGTAGAGGAACATAGGTTCAGACTTCCCACATGCTTAGATGCCTATGCCTTAGTCTAGAAATAGGGGGTTGTCTATCCATGGATCTAAACTTTTTCATATAATGGTTATTGAGATCATATAATTCTAAAAATTTACCAGAAAAGTTTATATAATAGTTATATGGGATGTATTTGGATATATATGAATATATTTTGATACTATTTTTGGGTGAGTAAAAAAACTATGTGTTTTCTAAAAGTTATACATAAAAATTGTGTGAAAATATTAATTTCGTGGATGGAATTAGTATTTTTGAAAAAAAACAAACATAATTATACATATATAAAGGAATAAAAAATAGAAATGAAAATTTTTTGTGATGTAATTTCTATTTAATATTTATATGATGTATATTAAATTGACAAGACTCTAAAGAAAACCCCTTCAAATACTTATTGTGAGATTCCTTCCAAAGTGGCATTTTTCAAGACCCCAATCATATAACATGGCAGCTCCACACTAATGTGGGTTTCCCCTAGATAATATTGTGTATGAAAACCAAGTAATGATGTAAAACTAATTGTTATATGCCATATTCAAAATTTTTAATTTTAGGTACACGTAGTTGGGATACCTTAAGTAATACAATACAAGAGAAATAGATTTAGGTTTTTCCATATGATGGATTTGAAAAGATATTGTTTCCTCAACTATCCAAGAATCACATATGATATAATTTACATTATAGTATGTCTAAATAGCTATGAATTGAGTTTCATGACAAAGTGTGGTAATTTTATTAGTGAAATATGGATCTTTGATCACTAAATGAATATTATGTATGGGTTCATCATTTTTAATGGGAACAATTTTAATAAAATTCTTTATGAAATAAATAGAAAACTTGATACTCATTTGATGAAATATTATATTTTAGATAATATAATAATCATCATCAATATTAACCGTAAGATCAATATTGTATAGAGAAAAACTAAATGGTAGTACTTCCTCAACCTGAACTAGAACATGATAATATTTCATAAGACATAAGGAAAATTCTATGTGTTAGAATAATCCCTTCCTAAGAAACAGACTGGTGAATCCATTTAGTAAATGAAGTTAGATGACTATTAAATGAATATAAATTATTCACTAGAGAGTTATACTCTTATTCTTGTGACCATGGATGCCAAGTTTCAAAATCAAAATAAGAACATATATTTTTATAAGATGATAGAAAATATTAATAGGATCTATTAGAATCAAATTGGGCATGGGTGGAATGAGTTTTTGAAGGATATGTTTCGTTGTAAACTAGAGGAAGGAAACTTAGTCTTAAATCAAGTGTTAAATATTATTAGGTATATCTACAACTTTAAGATGATGAGTTTGCCTATTAGACTCAACTTAGATACAAAATTCATTTTGAAATCACTACCATAAATGTTCTAATAGTTTATTATGAATTATAATATGAATGGGTGTAATAAAAGTACAATGATCTTTTCAATATATAGAGGATAGTTGATTAAGACATGGGGCCTCTGTTATCTAATTCCATGATGATGGTACATAAGGATTTGGTTATTTTTTTTGGTGAGATAAATAATAAAATTAGTTATGGAGATTCCACAACACCCCTAAACCATAGAAAAGGAATGAGGGAAAATGATTTCATTGTGGAAAAATTATCCATTTGAAGTGAAACTTTGTAGAATAATTGAAGGGTTAAAAAAATATGGTCTGTCCACCATAGGTATTAATGTTTTGGAGTTAAATTATTATCTTCTAATGGGTATATAATAGAAACTACAATGTTTAAAAGTGTTTTAAATATGCAGGTGTTAAAAAGTGAAGGAATATTTTCAGATTAGCGTTTGATGTTTTCATTTAAATAATTGAGAAAGGATTTTATGTATTGAGGAATTAAATACAAGAAGAATTTAACGATTTTATTAAAGGCACTAGGGTTGATGATAAAGATGGCCAGTCATGGATTTTAAAAAATTGCATCATTAGGTTGATGAGACTTATCGTCTTTGATGATCTACTCCTTGGTACAATCTGAGGACCTCACGTAAATTAAATAGATTAAAAAACTTAAACCAAAAGCATTCCCTTTTAGATATGAATATGAGGTCGACATCTTATTTTCACTAGTGATCATTTCATGAAGGATCCAAATCTGAGTTGTTATACATCATCCAAAAGTTCTTCAAAAATATATTGGAACATCAATAATTGAATTCTAGGTGCTAGCCTAGAGATCAGACAACACCTTTGACGTCCCAATGATCACCACATCGACATGACTTCAATGAAAGGATATTAGCTCAATATGATCACCTAGATCTATATATTATCTCTATAGATTGTGTGATAGGAGAGGGAGGCTCTAAAAATCTCAAAATGAATAGTACATTGTCTGAGAGCCACTCTCTTTATTTATAGTGGATGTTTAAAATACCAGGTAGGGTTCCCTGTCCACCATTTATTTAAACATCCACTAAATAAATAATTATGAATCACTAAACAAAATCATAAATATTATTTATTATTTTATCACATATATGTAATATATATAAAATATATTTCATGACAAAGAAGATTCTTTAACTGAACTCGTAATTCTTATTTAATATAAAAAAACTGAGAATATAAAAATAATATTATTTCGATTAATATTATTCATCATATTTACTTAACCAGTAAATAATTTTCATAAATAAATTTAATCAAAATTTTATTTAATTGAATAATCATGATTTTGTTTTGTGATAGATGACTTCGAAAACACTCAAATACATGGTAGGGCCCACCTTTTCCAATTTACCTAGTCAACAGAACATAAAATATTCTTGAATAAAATATTTTTGTGTGACCCTATTGGAACATAACTCTATAGTAGTGAATAGAATCCACAGACCAGGATATGAGTCTACCAACCCATCAAGACCCCTAACAAGAGAAGGATATTCATAGCAATGCGAACCTACCTATGAACACATACTATGTAATATATTATCTTTTTCTTTAGATGTCCCATTAAGACTAATAAACACTGATGAGATCAACATTTTATTTCTTTATTATTTGTTTATCTAACTAGATGGATTTACCCTCGACTACCTTGGATAATAACATATGATGGTACTACCATCCTGAAAAACAAAGACTAAGATATATTACTTCTATAACCAATAAGAACCAAATACTTTATTGACCATTCAACCAATGTCATACCACTAATTATGCACCAAACACAAGATACCTCTCCATGATTTAATTTTCATGGGTCTTCCTTACATCAAAGTACATGATCAAATGGTACACACTGGTAATGACATCAGGTCATGAGACCAATACACATGTCCATATACATGAAAAGCTAATGACACCCAAAACATGTATTGTTTCTATTGGTGGGTATATCCTCATGACCTTACTACTAGAGATCACCAAGTGTGAACTTCATGAGAAGAAGTATATATGGTTATGAGACCCCAACACCTGATTGTCAATAATAAATTGTGTATAGCCAATATGATGTATCTAGACCATATGAACTTTGTTTAAGATTAATGTCACAATACCTTGATGTTATCATTATATCATGAGACATTCTATAAACTTTTTATATTAAAATTAATCTATGGAAATTAACCTTAAATACTGGATGGAGAAATATCTCACTATAATGCTAAGTAAAAAACATGTATAAAAGACTATATACATGATATGGTTATCTAAAAGAACTATGTAGTTGGGTAAAGGGCCCCCACTATTACAACAATCCCACTTACACATGATAAAGATAATGTTTTTTTCTAAGTAACTACTTGAGCTGATGGTCTTTCACATTTTCACCATGTGGAAATTATTCTATATATGACCTCATATCCTTGAGTGAAAATTATCAAGATATGGTAACCTCATGTATATCTCTTTTTTTCCACTCTCCAAACATGACCTATTTCATATTACTAGTAAATGAATTATAATTGTGATAAAATATTAATTAGTAGGTGTATTTCCATGAACTGGAAAAAACATTGCATTTAACAACTACATCTTAGCTTTCGTAGAAGCTGCAACATACTTGATTTTGTAGGTATGGCTACCACTAGATTTTATGAGCTTGTATGTATAAACACCTTAGCTTGAATACAGTACTGGATCAAATTGATCAAAAGGAGGACTAGTTTGTGTCCCACCATTAGTAGTATCATTTCCTCTCCACATATTAGTTTCATATCTTTTGTTCTTTCCCAAGTACAATCAGATAGTTTTGACTTCTTTACTTGCAGTCCTCCTGGATATAAATGATATTTTCCTACTATAATGTAAATGTGGGAAATATAATCTATTTTATATATCATGGTATATGATATTGATATATCGATGAAGCATATAAAAATAAACTCAACACTTAAATATCCTACAAGGACATTACATGTATACTTGGAGTTATTTATACCATCTGACAATGATAAAAATTCTCTATTGAATAGGTCCAGCTTCTATTTTTCAATACCATGTCACTATATGTATGATTGACTGGGTACAAAAAACCATTAGGTATAACTTAGTATATGTTTACCCCTAGAAAATAGGATTCTACTTTAAGTCCATTATTGAGGAATTACATTCAACAAGGTCTTAACAAACTATAAGATAAATTTTTTGTTTCTATATGTTTCTAATAATATTTTACTTGGAAAAAAATGTATCTCCCACTAATCTCTAGTAGAAACATGACAAGGATTCATTCCAGATGAATAATCTGTGACCTAGTTTCTTACTTAAATCTTAAACTAGATTTCAGTAACTTGTAACATTTATTAGCGTTCTAGGACGTGACCATCCATTTTTGGTTCCGTTTTATAGATACCTTCTATTATTGGTTGTCATGAAATCCAATTCTAAATAAAAAGACTATATAAAATATCCATGATAAGTAGAATTATATTGGATTTAGGCACAATAAAATGGTATATCCAATAGAGCCTTATTAGTACCGTTCTTGTACCATCTATGTATTATAACACCTGAATACTCGTTGTATTATTCAAACTAATAATCCTTTTTTAACTTGCATATATGGAAACCATTATTGATTTTTAAATAAAATTTTAAAACATATTAGATTTCTATATACTATCTACCTGTAAGAATTATTATTCATAGTGAATAATTTATCACCAAACATGGTGAATATAGAACCACCACTATGGTTTTAACCTTGATATGTAGTATCTGTCACTGGAAAATTCATATTCCACTTGCACTTGTGTAACTTGATACTATGAAAACAACATTATATTGATTAATGAATGCCTAGTTAAAATATTCTTCAGTATATTGGGCCGAAAAAACTCATATCTTCTTACCACAAAAATATCACTTTATCATTACTTAATTACTTAAAGGAATATCATGAAGTATATTTACCCCTATCGTAACCTTGGAATAGTTCACACTATCTCATTGAACTAATTTTGGATGATTTGTGGCATGAATTCATTTCTTAAGGTTTCATTGTCCAAACTAAATAAGTATATACATCGATAATACCTAAGTTGATTATCTAAATAGAGTCTAAATACCAAAATGGGTATATGATTTACATCTAGTTTTAGTTTATCTTTTCAAAAAAAAAAATTTCTTACCACAACTGGGTAAATAAGTCTTACATTTTATATTCATCAAGTACTTCCAATGATCCAAGTACCACTAAACTATTTATTGAGTATGATACCCCACAAATAAAAATTATTCCTGATCTTTGAATAATGTCTCCTTATGTCCAATGGACACATGAGATAATTTTTTTTGGTTATACTCAATAATAGTTTTACATAAATCACTAACTTGGCAATCAGAAGTGATGTACTTCTAACCACTGACATGGGAATAACACTTCCTCAGCTGCTTGTAGAATACTCTTTACTCCTTGTAATGTTAATATTACTTACTTGGTTACTAAATTTCAATATACATATGTGAAAGTCATATTGTATTTAATACCAAAGTATTATGTCAAAAAAATTACATTTTATATTAATGAATATACAAAAATAAGAATAAATAACTTTCTTCTTTAAATCAGTTCATTGCATATAAACTATCATTGAATTTATTTCATGTTATGTGATGAAAATAAAATCCTATTTAGTAACCAACCTCATTTAATTGTAGGCCATTGCAAATGGACCTCGGGATTTACACTTTCCATTGGACTTTTTGCCTTTCTATTCATCTTATTTTGCATAAGAACAAAGGATTAAGATGTTGTAAATGTTTTTATTCACTTGGGAAACCATACCTAAACAGAAATGAAGAATTTACTCCGTCCCGTTCATTTTTCTACCTTAAACAAAAATGGAGTAATCAGATGTTAGAGTGGGATACTTCGAAAGATCGTGATGGTTATTTCATATTTTCCCATAATCTAGTGAAATTTATCAGACTCATATATTTCTTAATAGTTATTGGGACACCAACACCCTGAATTTATTATATTATAGTATTATATGATAACACCTGTACTACATTTTAAAATTCATGATAGATAGTACATTGAATTTTTATAATTATTATCATAGCATTTCTTGAGTTATTACTTTTCATTTTATACAAAAATATAGAACATTGTACTTTAATAATCATTACTGATTTAGACATTATTGATTAATCAGTTAAACGTCAAATGTCTCCCACTATTATATCGTATTTAGGAAACATCTGTACTATAATTGGAATACATTGTCACTTGAGTATTATAGTGTAAAGGATCCTTGCACCTCTATTCATAGTCTACAATCTTCAGATACTCCAATACTCTAAGGGTTCAAGGTTGGCATTTATCTGTCCAAATGCATTAACTCGTAATTCCTTGATCTATTGGGTGAAGTTCCAACATCTAAAATCAGAAACTTTTTTTTTATCAATAATTAACTAAAAAATTAAAAAAATAAATATTTGGATACATCTTTGCTGAAAAAATAGTTATGTCAACCCATAACTCTCATAATAACTCCCTAAAAGAAGGGGAGCCCTCAAATTTGGTTGACGAGCACCTCAAACACCCGGTTTTGTTAAAATTCAAATGATGGAAGGTGGTTAACAAATTAATATTTATATGACGGTTTTGTGTTTTTCTTGATGAATCCAACCCATTTCTATTAATCCTATTCGTACTATTTTTTCATTCATACAAATTAACATTAATATAAAAGCATTCATCTATTCATTATACATTATAATGTTTATTATTTTGTGATTTTTTATAGCCATCATAAAATGAATAAAATAATAGATAAATAAAAATGGAAATCTAATAACCTACTGGTATTGAGTATCTAAAATTGGTCAATATATTTAAATTAAATGGATGAACCATGACCTAGGGGCATCATGTCGGATACATCATTGGAATCGTGATGTATCTCACCCCATTTTTTATATCTGCTTCTCATTTGAAGTAACTCCTCATCTTGGTAGGTTCAACATATTGTCTGGTGTACCACCTTTTCATGGAATTTTATTCATCTTACACCATCCTTATCATGGCGTACAACCATCGTCTTGCTGGGTTACATGTCATACATCGTCTTCTTTAAAAGTACAAGTATACTCCCGCTCAGGTGAGGGGGACTAGAGGTGCAATGTACATCAGGTAAAATTAGAAACACAACCCCCTATAAATATTGACTAAAAATAAACGATGATGTAAAAACAATCTTAATTAATTACAAAATAACACAAATTTAAATAAATAATTAAATAAATACATACATACATATAGGTCAATTCTCATGAATGGTTAAGGGTAAAATAAATACGCAAGAAAATTTAATTGTAATAAATTAAATTATGTTGGGGTTAATTAAATTAAATTAATTAAAATTTAATTTAATTTATTTAACTCACATTCAGTTGATTAATTAATTTCATTTTATTACCAAAAATTAAATTATTTAAATAATTAATTTAATAAAAAAAATAAATTAATTTTATCCCTGGTATTTAAATTAGTATTTTACCTCAAATTAATATGTTAATAAATTTAATGTTATTAACAATTAAAATAATTAATCATATTAATTCAATTATCATGTTAACAATTGATGGTACCTGAGTGTCAGCAGAAGCTGGTGGGCTGGGTATTTTAAAAATATTCATCATCATAATGACAAGACATGTCATCTATAATGGTCTGAGCTCTGGTATAGTATGAGGATCTCACCTAAAATAAATTGAGCACAAAAACATAAATTGAAAAAATACATTTTTAGATATGAAGATATGGTGAACATCTACTTATAATTGGTGATCATTTCAAGAAGGATCTAAATCCAAATCACTATATATTATTTTAATTCTATTATAAAATATATTATATTTTTGATTGTCAAATTTTGGGTGTTAGAGCATAGATCTAATGAAACCTTCAATGTCCCGATGATCATTGCATTAACATACCTTTGTTGCAAGGTGATGAGCTTGATCATATCACCTAGATAGAGAGATTCACTCTCATTAAAGTTATAGAAGAGAGAGAGGCTCTAGAAATCTCATAATTAATAATACATTGTGTGAGATCCTCTTTATCTATTTATAGTATATGATTAAAATAATCGGTAGGGTTCCCTGATCCCTATTTATTTACACGTCAATAAAATAAATAATTATGATGGAATAAAATACAACATAATTATTTTTTATTATTTCATCACATATCTATAATATATATAAAATATATTACGTGGTAAAATTGAGTAATAGAATTACCTCATATTTTTTGGTTAATATTTAACGAACCTAGAATATTGAAACTGTATTTGTTTGATTAATATTATTTTCAAATTTACTTAATTTTCAAATAATTTTCATAAATAAATTCAACCAAATTATTCTTAACATATATAATAATGAATTTCTTTATTATTCAGTGATTAATGACTGGGACAACACTCGGACCCCATGGATGGTACCATCATGTCCAATTTACATAGTCAACAGAATATGGAAGATTCTTGAATACAATATTGTTTGGGACCCTATAGGCCCTTATCTCAATAACAATGAATAGAATCCAGATACCAAGAGTGTATTATACACACCCATCAACCCCCATAAAGATATAATTATAGTCATAGTAATGACAACCAACCTACAAACACACACTGTGTAATATAATCTCTTTGAATTTATATATCCTATAAAGCATAACACACCCTTATGTCATCGCCCTTTTCATTATTTATTAGTTATTGATCTAACTGGAAGGTTTTATCCATGAATACCATGTATAAGGACTTATAAAATAACTACCATCCAGACCATCAAGGCCCGAGATATATTACTTCCATAACCCAGAAGTTAAAAATCCTTTATTGACCATTCAACTAATGTAATGCCACCAATGATACACCCCACACAAGTTACCTCACTAAAATTTAATTATCATTGTTTTTTTGATGTATCAAAGTATGTAACAAAATAGTAGAAACTTGTAATTATTTCACATCATGAGACCCATACACATGTCTATAGATAATAACAACCATTGACACCCAAAACATGTGGTGTTCCTATTAGAGAGCATGTCCTCATGATCTCACTAACACAAATCACCAAGTTCGTTCATCATGAGAAGAAGTATCAATGATTATGATCCCCCAACACCTAATATCCAGACTTCAATAGTGTCTCTCAATATGATGTATCTTCTACATATTAAATTTGTTTATGATTATTGTTACAGTATCTTGAAGTTCTCATTATATCCTAGGATCTAATATTACATTTTAATATAATAAATAATCTTTAGAAATTATCGTTAAATAGTGGATGCAGAAGTATCTATACTATAATGGTAAGTACAAATCATGTATAACTATCTGTATAAATTATATAATAATATAACATTACTGTATAGTTGGGGATTGGGAACCCACATTTATAACATTGATGATTTTTTTAAAAAACATATCCCTATAGTTTGTATAATTTTCTCATGATTAGATATTGTAAAAAATCATTATTTAATGGAAATAAATTGTTTTCTTGATATAAATGGTTAATAATTCATCTAAATTATAAAAAATTAATGAAAATGATACAAGTATTAAATGAGTTTTATTTGTATTAGAGTCTTTCATAAATCATAAGGGAATATGAATCCACTTCCAATAGAGGAATATTTAATAATATATTTTTTAAATAAATTTACAATATATATATAATACCATACCTGATATAGAAATAATAGTTTATTTTTTTAAATATTCCTATAAAAAGGAAATAAGTGTTATATCCTAAATACAAAGAAGTTTTTATATCTAAAAGAAAACAAGAGTTATTTCCTAATCATAGAGGATTTCACTATTATAGTAATGTATACTTAAAAGGATATAATTTCGTAGATTCTAGTGAATGTCTGTTTGGACTTATGAAAATTAATGTTAACAAATAAAAGATTATGTTAGTAAAATTTTAATAGATAATTTCACTTTATATATTAAAATGTATAGGATATAATGTAAAAAAATTTAAAAGTTACATTAAATTTCATAAAAAAGGGAATTATAATTCACATCTTAAAATGTTTTGAATATATTAGCAATGAAAAAATGTAAATGTTACATTAGTTTCTAGTATATTCCAAGAATAAAGTTTTATGGAAAGAGTTTCATGAATGATGATAATATATTTAGAAATGTTCTGAACAGAAAATAGAAGTTATTAATATCATATCATTAAATGTTGTGAAGTTAAGGATTTTAGTATATTCTAGGAATTAAATATTAGTAATATGATTCCTAAGTCTCAAAATTATTCAAACTAATTTACATCATATATGTTACTTAATAATGGGTTTAGTAGGAGGGTTTAATCATATGGTCACTTAGAGTTGTGGAAGAAATTATATATAGGTGTTATGAGTTACCCCCCCCCCCCAAATTGAAGCAAACCTAAGGATGATCTGGTGGTATATCATATGTGATATGTTATATGGGTACTTATATAGGGATTCATTAATAATTATTAAAGTAATTTAAGAATATAAAATGTATCATAAAAAATAAATCTCCACTTTATCATGCCTTTATATTGGATTCATGTAAGTATATATAGATATACATTTCTTAAAGTGTCATAATAATTAACATATCAATGTATTGATTTGATTTATCCAAAATCGATGTTCACTTTAGAGTATTATATATTATAATGAAATTATAAGGTTTTAATAAGTGGTATTCTTGTGTAGAAATTCAAAATATGATCATAAGGAACAAAAAGTTTTAATGAATTAGACTACCCACAACATATATCACAGGGAGTTTCATATACTATGTATTTTGTATACTAGGGATTCATTGTTAATATTTGGAGTCCCAACATTTTAGTTGGAGATATATATATCATGAGAGTATTCAAACTTTGATACATTTCTTACTTAATACTTGAGGCATAGAAAATAAAGGGTAAATTGGTTATGTTGCTAATCATGTAATATGTTGGAGCTCAACTAAGATAAAATTTGTCATCTCATATGATGAGTAAGAAATATAATACATCAATTGAGATAGAATAAAAAAATTTATAACCATACATATGGCTATATATGATGTTATTCTCTAATTGGATGAGGGGAATGTGACATTCTCATCTATTAGATGAATGGAATGTGGTGTATTCATCGACCTACTCAGTTTATACTTGGGGAGTTAAATTTTTTTGGAGGATATATGTGATTGAAACAAACCATGTCCCATGGTTAGTTGATTTCTTAGAAAAAGGAAAATAATAAAACTCATGCAATCATGTTATGAATCTGGTGGACACATGTATAGAGATACATGTGTTTGATAGAGATCATGAAATATCTATTTATTTCTTTTATATAATGGATTATTCTCTATCAGAAACTCTATTATAACATTTATTGATCCGTTGATTTATATTTTTCATTAATGATACAAAGTCCCATGGGGCCACAATTTATGGTTGATCAAATGGTGATTGAGTTTTAACTAGAGATACACACTAAAAGTGTTTTAGAGTATCTTGAAAAAGTGGTTTAGATGGGGTTTTCACAAGGTATTTCATATTATGTGATATAAGGTGAAGTTAATGATAAAATTTCCAAAAGAGTATTGGAAGATATCCAAAAGAGTTTAGGGAATTATTTCAAAAGTTATTATATATTATTTAGTATAAGGTAAAATGGAATGATTTTTAATTAGGATTTAGTGTAACTAGAATATTGACAGGAATATTCCCTAAAGGCCATTTGAATCTTATAATACGATTGGGATTATTATAGAGTATAGAACACAATTTAGAAAAATTATTATAACTAATATCATGAGAATATAAAATATTATGATATGATGATATTATATTAAAGATGTATTTTTATATTTTATTTTATTATATGATCAATTTATACTACCAAGTATATAATGGTTCGATATTATTGAAACTATCATTCTTCACTCAATCATTCGAATTTTAAGGATTTAATGTTTGAAACTCCCTAAAATATCAACTATAATTGAAATTATAGGGTGTTAATTTTTGAAGGTTACATAATATGTAATCCTAATAATTAATCATATGTTTCTAAAATGTAAGTATAAATTCATGACTTAGATTCATGGATCATGGACAGTCTATAAAGTCAATACAAAGGATGTCATGACTAGGAAAGTTGGTGTAAAATTATTGATGAACCACTCACCAAAAATTTATTCTCTTGAATATCCACACCTATATCCTTATTTTTTTTGAGATACTAGAATATAATGATGGTTGAATAATCCCACCCAATGTGTTTTCATGATTTATTGCAATCCTTGGATACACCTCAGAAGTAAAAACCTTTTTTATTATTCCTTGGTGATCATTATCAAAATATTATTGAATGATAAAATATAAGGAATTATATGATGTATGGAAGACATTTAATTTCCATAATTATATGATTTTATATTCAAACAAAAGGTTTTATTTTTTTCAAAGGTTTATTAATCACTTTCAATTATTTGATTAATGGTCGATCAATGATTAAAAATCTATCAATTTATATAAAGAATAAATAAATATAAATATAATGGATATACTTGATGGAGATCTCTATATGACCTCACATAAATAATTACCTAAATAAATTTTAAAAATTAGATAAAAAACATGGCATACTAAGTCTAACAAACCTTTTGTTTAAGACAACCTTACACATCAACCCCTCCAAAAAACCCCTATTCTACTATCTAATATGTTTTATTCATGTAAAACTTGACAATCACATTGATATAATTTATTATTCACAAGTTTTTAACATTATTATAATACTTAAATTCAATAAAGAAACTATTTTAAAAATAAATTCACTTTTTTATATGAGTGATTATACAGTAAGTTTTTTCAAATGATTTATAGTTATTTTGGAGTTTATTTTATATTACATTACTTGAATTAAGGGACCTAAAATTATCAATTTAGTTTGAAAAAAATCACTTTATGAATAAAAAATATAAACTATAAATTAAAAATATGGGAACCCTAATTGAAAATACTAAGTGTTTTTATAATTTGGAATGATATATTTTATGTCGTAATATAACATAGGCTAAATCAAGAACCGGGAACTTGAACTATCCCGCAAAATACCTAAGGGATGTCTTTGATCCCCATAGGCTAATGAAAAGAATAAATGGAATCATGTAACAATCATTGGATATGATTTATCAAAATAAATAAATAATAATAAATGGAATATATCTAGAATCACAATATGACTAACCTTTACATTAGAGTTCCATGCGTAGAAGCATAACTAGAAACCAAAACTTAAACAACAAAGATAGGGAATGTCATAATAGAAAACCTACTACATATAAATAAAAAAACTAGAATAAGATCCTATAAATACACTAGTGAGGCCAAATTTTATGATACAATTATTATCCAAAAGAAATACGAGAACACTGAAAATTATTATTATAAATCCCATTGGTTACCATCTGTCCATAATACTGACACACTCTTTGAGTAATCTATAATATGAACCTAAAACCAGAAATATATTATGTTTACTGATGCCATGGGGAATAAGTAGGTTGTGAGAATAAAACAACCAATTTGCTAAGTTCCAAAGAATCCAAACATTTCCTTTACCAAAATACACTAAAAACTTTGGGTTTAAAATATAATTATAAAGTATGTTTTTATCATTTAAAAACAATAATACAAGAGTTTCTCCAAAATAATCCTTAAATCCATCCACATTATTTGAAGATATATTTAAAATTTTACTAAAAATATTTCTTTAAAATTAATGTTGGAAAATCAGTTTTTGAAATACAAGACCAAAACTCACACTAAAACTTCTCAATGTAAACAAAAGAGAGATTTCACTACATAAATTATCCATCTTTATAAAAGTAAGAACGTGAAATAAGATTAGAATTATATTATTAACATAAAATAACAATAAATTCTTAGATAAATAGTGAAACCAAAAGTAATAAACATTAAATTATAAATTAAGAATAATCATGGGAGATTTCAAAACATAATGTGAGTGGTCTATAGATGCACCCAGGTTAAAATAAATTTTTATTCTAGTTGATGATCCTAAGTCTATAACCACACAGATACTATTAATTAGACTCACTGGTGGCATACCCCTATAGTATCCAACACCACCTGGGATTTACCCTATCACATTGGTACCATATTTAAATGAGTCTCATCCCCCACCATGATTCCTAGGATCCCATAATGGAAATACAAGTTAGAGATGATGGATACCTCATATCAAGTATATCAAACAATATCCCTTATAGTCCAAAATCACTCCTAATACCATATCCCTACACCCATAAATTTGAAAACCACCTTACAATAGAGGAATTAAAAGAGGGTGAACATATTTTAAAGAAACAATTTAAAGATTCCAACCATAAAATAACATTTGATCATAATGACATGTTTAAAAAAATATAATTTCTTTTAATTTCATTTAAAAATCTACAAGTAGAATCATTACATTTTCCCCAAGTTCATAATAGGCCTTAAATAATATTTTATGAATATACACTTCTAATAATTTTTTTTGGAAAACATGTTAGAATCCCAAATTTGATTGGAGAAAATATTTTTTAGTAAGAATTATCTATAAAATTTCGATAAATATAGTAACATATATATTCACGAATATATATATATGTATATGTGTGTGATCTCATGAACCCATATATATATATATGTCTATTATTTCACATTCATAGATATATGTGAATTCACAGGGTCCCAAGGATAAAATCTAAAGAATGAAATTAAAGTCACCCATCAAGGTAAGAAATTACATGAAAAACTATCAAGAATCTCAAAATAAAAAAACCTAAAGATGTCCTTATTAAAATCATCAAAATAACTCCTATGATTTTTTTAAGGAAAAAAATCAATTGAAGCCCTAAAATCCACTTAAAAAACCACTTATGAATTTTTGAAAACATTTATAAGGAATATAATTTTAATATGAAGGAAAAATACTTAGAACCTAGGAAAAACCTATTCATAAAGATACCTTAAATAATTACTATTTTGAGAAAATTTTTAAAGTTCACATAAGAATAATTTCAATATAAATATATGTTTATAAATATGAAGAATTTCATGGTGTGTTTTGTAAAGGAAATAGACATAAATACATACTTGGGGCCTATGCGGATGTGATAAAACAACTAAATTCAAAAGTATTACATCCTAATGAATCAACCA
This sequence comes from Viscum album, assembly GCA_963277665.1. Classification (NCBI taxonomy): domain Eukaryota; kingdom Viridiplantae; phylum Streptophyta; class Magnoliopsida; order Santalales; family Viscaceae; genus Viscum; species Viscum album. Next base: position 167,568,954 of record OY728119.1, on the reverse strand, counting down.
CACACCCTAAAATAAAAAAAACAATATGAGTTAATCAACACCCAAGGGTTGGTAAAAAGTTACACCAAGACATGGGTATAAATAAAAACAATATTAAAGGGATAAATTAAGAAAGTTGAATCTTTAACATGGGTGGAATCACAAAAACCAAAGAAATAATCCCAAAACATTAAAGGGATAGAAAGGGGGAAGGCCACCGTTGGTGTTCCTAGGTAAATCCTAATGATAGGGATGATAGTTAGGGGTTTTAGGGGTTTTAAAATTTTGTGGGTAGTTTGGATTCACAATTTTCCAAATCATTCACCAATAATGAACCATACACTAAATATAAAAACCAATCTCAGATGGATCAAGTAAATGTTTTTGAAACCATGTTCCTACCATGTAGAGAAATTCTATTAAAATTACTGACACACATGCATATTATTGTCTCATGGTTCCCCCCTAACCCCACACAAGAAATACACATACACCTTGACACACGAAGCTCCTACATGGTTTCCGCTAGGCTTCAAATAATTGTAATCAACCATGAGTTATCTATAAAATCTAAACCATATAATAAACATATGAATTTAAAACACCCTTGTATAAAGTTAGTCACACATTTTCTCCCAAACATTGTATATTAACTTTTCATAAGTAAAAAACATTATAAAAACTCCAAAAAATTTCATTTCCACACCAGATCAACAAAAATCACAAGAACAAGGTAAAATAATAATAAATAAAAAAATAATAAGAAATATTAAAATTAATGTGTGACAATTATACCCAAAAATATTTATTCCCCCATAAAGTCACTAAATTATATAGGGATCAAAGAAACAAGAGTTCTCAACCTAAGAAGGTGAACATCCCAAATAAAAAAATTCCAAACTAAAAAATACCAAATACTCACACACAAGATTTGATCCTTAACTCCATAAGTCACAACTAAAATGTCCAATAACTAGGATGGTTAGTCAAAAGAGAATTCAATTAAAAAATAGGACTATAAAAAACAACAAGACTTATCAACCAAAGAACTCATCAAATCTTTCAGACTAAAATACAATGCATAATTTACCCACAAAAAATATGTCTCCAATCAGGAATAGCATACAATACCAATCAAAATTAAACCATAAATCAATGATATGATGGAAATCAGTTATATAAAGACATGTAAAGGAAATCCTACAAAGGGTAACATCAATATATTGAATGGGAATGTTACCAAGATTTAAGATTTAGTAAGGGAATGTAATTCTTCTTCATCCTATAGGAACCAAACCTTTAGAATCATTGAAGATTTCCCAGTTGACCAAAATGGTGAAAGGTTTTCAGAGAACTAAAAATAGAAGGCATGTAATTCTCAAAATGACCACATTGAAAGAATTTAAATAAGGTTTTACTTTTTGAAGGGAAAATAATAGAATAAGTAGGTTCCTATAAAATTGTTTCCATTTGTTTTAAATACTCACTAGATATAGAATAATTATTACTATAATAAAAATAAGGCTACCTCCCATCATTGGATGCACTATAAAAATCATCTTAGAGAAGAATTACTCATCCATTAATTCTTTAATTTTGGTCATCCCTAATTAGAAAACTAAACAAAGTGATATCTAAATAAAGACCCTTCACAGAGATATGATCATTGAATAACTAGTTACTATATTCATTGAAAAGTCAATCAACTCATTAAAGCCTCCCATGTACTCCATCATCATCCGATGGTCATGCCAAATACCCATTAACTCCACTATATTTCTCACCATCACTTATTAAATAAGTAACCACTAAACTAATGTGGTCTTAAATAACTCCCACTTCATTACATCCTGAAACAAGGCTAAAATGGTTAACTTCCACTAATATGGACCTGCACCCTCAAAAAAACCTGATAAATATCTTACTCCCATGTATTATGGGATTACTAATGGATTATAGATCTCTTCAAATTAATCAATCCACCTCGTAGCCTCTATCAAACCATGATCACCATGAAAGACTAAAAAAATTGGAAAAAATCATAGCTTTACCACTATACATGGATTCCGCGTAGATTAATCCACTTGAAGAGACTTTAAATGATCCATCCATAAATTTCTATGATGAACACTCAAGATAAAAAATATAAACAACAAACCAAATAAGTAACCACACAAATTAAAACCATACCCAACTAAAAATATCATCTCTAATTAAAATAATATCTTAATAAAACAAATTTCATTCATAATCCCAATGAACTATATCATGAAAACAAACAAAAATTCTTTCTTTAAATCCAAAATAATATCTACTTCAAAAATCATTTCAAAATACCACTCATTCCATTAATATAATCATTCACTCATCTTTAAAACATCAGACCGTTTATAAATTTAAATACCCAAATTTCATTTTAAAACCAATTTTAGCATTCAAAAAAAATATTTGAACCTAATAATCCTACCTTTTAATTAGAAACAAAATTTTCACCAAAAAATATCCATTACAATATCTTAAAATCCATATATTTTTTCCTTTAAAAAAAATACACACCAACCAAAAACAATATTCAATATCATGAACTAACACCTTAGTTTCTTTTATGAGGGACTAGTAGTTATGCCTGATTCAGCCACAAGACATTCAAACCAATAACCCCTGATAACGCAAGGCTTAGGGTGAGTGAGAGATCATGAAACTCTCCCCATACCTACCACTTGAGTTATGATAATTCTACTCCAATCTTCCGGACACACAAAATAACAAAGGGTTCTCCAGGAACCTAGGATTTGATACCATTTGTCAAAAAATATCTTGGGATAACCCATGAAATATGAAACTAAACTAATCCATGATGTATTTGTGTAGAATACTTTATTTAAATGATATTATTATGAGAATAATAGGAATTATGGAAAAATTTTAGGGATTATTTTACCTAATAAGTAAATAAAAATTTTACTCCACCACCCGAAATCCCAAAATATCCAAATTATATATAAAAGTTACTTGTGTAGAAGAATAACTAAAAATGAAAACTAAAATAAGGAAAACAGAAAATGTAATAATAAACAAACAACTGATTATAAATAAAGAATACTTGAATAATATTACAAAAATATACGAGAGATGGAGAACTGTTCGGAGTAACTATGATACAAAAGAAAACCCAAAATACCCAACATTCTCTTCACATGACCCCTTGGCCACCATCCATCTATAATAACTGCTTGCTCTTTGAGTGATAAAAATTTAAACCTAAATAGGAAAAATAGGTTTCCATAACAAACACTGAGTGGAACACATAGAATGTGAGAATAAAAAAACTTATTAGGTAAGTACCATAGAATCAATAAATTTTCTATCCCAAAATTGACCATAGAATCTAGTTTGAGAATACAAGTACAAAGTTAGTTTTTTTATTTTAAAATAAAAACCAAATATATTTTAAAAAATATTCCATTAGAACATTCAAAATAATTTAAAGATATATTTAAATGTTTACTCAAACCATTAACTTAAAACAATTTTTTTTGAAACACCCTTTTTTAAGAGAAGACCTAACTCACGCTAAAGAATCTCAATGTAAAAAAAGATAGATCTCACTAAATAAATAATACATTTTCCTAAATTTATGGAGATGTCATAATAGTGTAATAATGTTCATAATATAAAGAATATAAATAAATAATGAATTCTTTAAATTAATGAAAAATAATTAAATTTAAATATGAGAATAATCATGGATTTTTAAAAAAATATTACATGGAAACCCTAAATGTAATTTCATTAGGATCATCCACCGACCCTTTTTAATGATACTTTCTATCTAGTCACCTAGATTATCTAATCTAGGGTCACTGATAGAACACCCCCACATGGTATCTAACACCCTATGTTATCTAGTTCATCTCATTGGGACTAGGATACAAACTTCTCTCAAGATCCCATGATGGCAATAAAATTGGGAGATATAGTATCCCTCATGTAAAATACATCAAGAAAGAACATAAATAATCCAAAATAAATTCTAATCCCATCTCCCTACCCCGATACATGAAAAACACCACTTTATAAGGTATGTTTTCTATAATGGTTATTATATTTCAAAGAAACCATTTAATGATTCCAACCATGCCTTAACATTTGAATTTAACAAAAGGTTTTTAAAGAAATATATTTTATTTAAGAATCAAATCACAATTAACCTTCATAACATTTTCCCTAAGTTCCAAATGAGACGTAAATAAAATTTCTGGAAAACTCAAAAGAAAAAACATTATTTGGAACACTTGTTTGAACCCAAAAGGTGATTTGAGAACACTATATTTTATAAATGCTCTCTATTAACTTTCCATAAGCCCAAACACACACATACATTCTCATGAAAATATAAATATATTTGTATATGTTCACATGAATATATATATATATATATGAATTTATAGTTTTCTAAGGAAAATTAGAAAATAATTTAATTAAAGTCACCTATCAATGTGTAAAAAATTCTGAGAAATACCATTACAGATATCAAAATAGGAAAAACAAAAAAAATCATGATTAAATTGACTTAAAATACCAAATAAAATTTACTTATTTATAAACATCAATGGAATCACTAAAATGTATTTTTAAAGTCCAATTAGGCATTTTATCAAACATTTAGTACTCATATACTTGTAACATAAAGGAAGAAGCATTGGAACCAATGGAAAATATCTTTATAAATAAACCATTAAACATGTAGCTCTATTAAAAAATAAATAAAGTTAAAATAATAAAAAAATTCAAGATAAATATATTTTTAGAAATCCCCCATAATTTCATGGAGTAATTTATATAGAAAATGGAATGAGACACCTAATTTGGACATGAGAATATTCAATGAAATATTCAAATATAGACGGAACACGGCATACCAAATCAAACGGACACCCAAACATAAAAATAAACCACACACATGATACAACCCTCACCATAGTGTTCAGATAAAGATACACCATGATAAGGGTAGATTTAAATAACATAGGAAATGGAGAAATGAAGAAAGTGAAAGCCTTACCATTGGATGAATCACTAAAAACATAATGAAGAATCCCAAAAAAATAGAGAAGAAATGGGAAAGGCCACCCTTAGTGTTCCTGGGTCTTGTAGAAAAACATATAAAAGAGGTAAGGATTTAACAGTTCTTAAAATTATGAGGTTTGTTTAAGAAAATCACTTTTTATGATTGTTGGAAGGCTGTAGGGCTTGGATGCATGTTTTTCCAAACCTTGAACCCCACTAGATAAGAAAAATAACCTCACATGGTTTGGATGTATGGTTAACATTTATATTTTAATTATATATAGATATATATTCTTAACTAATGGTTTTCCTAACCATGTGAAAGCCATGGACCAAATTAATGAAACACCAAGCTACTACATCGTTTCCCCTAGGTGTTATATGTGTTTTATTAAACTATAACAGACTCATGAAGACTAAACTGTGAGTGAAAAAAATGATCTAAACCCAACCGCATGTAAATGTAGGCACCTAGTTTTACCTAAACCTAGAATCCAAACTATTCACAGAGGAAACAATTTACCAAATACACTAAAACATTAAATTTTCACATCAAATAAAACTATAAGATATGAATAAGTTCAAATACAAATAGAAAACAATGTGGAATATAAAAATTGGGGTGATACCTTAAGAAGGGGTAAATTATGGTATCAATAAGTAGTTCCTATATATTTTTCCCTCAAATATATCTTATTTTACATAAATAAAACAAATATATATCAACATTTTCAGTAACATCAAAAAATAAGAACAATCAAGGCCTATAACACATAATGTGTAAGTAATATAAAGACAATAATATGTCACCATTGTCTCTTAAAATTCACTAAATCACAATGATTTTAAACATAAAAATTTCATCATTCCTCTCTAAAACAAATGAATCTACATAGGATTATAATAACCCAACCACTATATCCTATCTCAATACCCAACAAGACCCAAAAAAGACCCGAGGAACGTTCCTGATCACCACGGGATAGAAACTAGTGCAATGAGAATCAACTATTAGAAATTAGTAATTACTTCACCCAAAAAAAAATAAAAAAAATGAATAAAAAAATAAAAAATAAATAAAACATCCAATATTTAGATAAAAAATGTACAACATACAACTAAAAAAATATATATAATGAGAATAAGACAAAATATAAAAGAGGAGACACCCTACTGACCCCTTTTTACAAATAACCACCCTTACATTACACCACAACCATTTCTTTTCAATGATATAATGGTCCACATTAAAAAATTAAAGAGATATAATCCATACCTACAAAATTGATCTAGAGGGAATAATCTATATCCACCCTATGGGTGTATGTATGACATTAACTGACCCCCCAAAACCTTGAATGGGACAAAATTAAGCTGTGTGTACCACCACACGCCTGTATCCAATAGGCTATGCGATGTAGACAATCACACAGAATGAATATATCACATATTAGGAGACATTAACCTATAAAACACTATAAAATTACCTATATACGAGACAATACATATTAAAATGAAAACCCATTTAGATAACCAAGTTTAGTTCATTATGCATGATGTAATGATAAATATACCAATAATTCAAATTAATTTAATGATTGAAAATAAGGAAAATTAGAAATCATAATATTTCATGATAATGATCATCCTTGAGCAACCAAGGTGGATAAACTCCCCACTATGTTAACACTATCATGAGAACCACTAGTAGCAGGCAACACTGAGATCCTCTATGCACCAGCTACACTATATCCATATCCTCTGACTCTACAACTGAAATGTGCATTATATTTATAAACACGGTTTTTTTGGGAACGAAGATCATGAAAGGTTGAGTATAAATACACATAGTAGAGAACCAAAAAAAAAATTATTGGATAATAATACAAAAATTTATATCAATATAATAAACCAAATATACTTTATGGTAATAGGAACCAAAATCAAGTAGGCTATCATTTTTTACAACCCAAATCTACTAGTATAATAGTAAATGTAACCTGAAATACAATGAGTAGTAAAAATACCAACTGTAAATGATCTCAAAACATATAATTAACTACTCTTTATTAGTATTATGGTACCAAAACTCAAAGATGAGTGTGAAAGATGTTCAAGGGAGTACCCTATCCTCATAGAGAATGGAGCCCCAAAAAATATGGAATTAAGGAATCCACTAATAGAGGACCTTTCCATGAAACATTGTGGGGGGGGGGTAAACATATCAATCATATGGGAAACCATTCCCTGAAATAAATATTTCTTCATGGGAGTAACAAAACTCTAGTCATGGAGGACCACTCCCTGACATGTGAGGGAGTAATTAAACAACACTTTTATTTTAGTTGTCTTTCATATATCATATCATATCCTCAGTTGATATAAGATATTTAAAAAACCTAAAAACACATGAATAACCTTATATTATTGAGAGGATTAAAATAATATTATTTAACTGAAAAAATACTTATAATGGACTACTCTTATAAACAAATTTGATATCCAGGAGGGAAAATATGAAAAACATCAGGTACTACCTAATACAAGACATGTTAATATAGGGTATACAATGTGTATGAAACTCAAGAAGGTTTGTCATGTACTACTATAGTTTTAAAAATCTTGAATCATGGTATATGGTATGTCCTTAGTGATACACAATGTTTAAAGAAACTCATGATGGATCAAAAATTTTCATGATACACAACAATTCACCTTTTTTGGTTATTCAAGAAATATCTATAAAATACACGACCTGTGGGTATAAAACAATACTTATATTTTTTAACATATACAAAACTATATTATTCATTATAAATATAAAAATTTTTATAAGGTGACTTGTGATTTTTTGGGACATCATTTTCTTGGAATATACACATATAAAATCTGTGGTACATAGTTCCAAGATAAATGACATGTGACCCAAAGTAATATGATATGTTACCCAATGTCACATTATGTGTGACCGGAAGTCACATGGTATATGATATTTATAAAAACGAGTAACCCTAGCATTGCATCTTATATACCAAATGACATGTATCTAAGTGTATTACATGACATGCAATCAAGAATTTAAAATCTATAGTATGCCTCCTTCCATGAATCCCACTGATTCCTCTACCTTTGGTAATGCCTCTATTACCACCCAATATTTATTCCCCTATGTCTTTTGTTACACCTTGTAATAGTTCCATATGTTATCCTCAATTATCATGTTTTCTCCCATTATCATTAAATAAAAAAATTATTCCAAAAGATTTTTTGGAAATGTGTTAGCAGGATCCCTCCATTCTAGGTAAACCCTAATTCAACATCCAACATATATTGTAGAACTACATAACTAATAATAAATCAAATGCATGAAATGGTTAAAAATGAATCAATAATGGTGCTTGAAGATCACCCAACCACCAAAAAATGAGTTTGCATTCATGTCAAATAAAGAACGATGAACGTATGGATGAGAAAATTTGATTCTTAATTATTAAGTAATATATTGAGATTGATTAAAAAATATATATTTCTCTAATAATTAATATAATTTATTAAAGAGAAATAAACATCCACCATCAAAAAAATCAATGTTAGAAAAATCATAATCCATGGACAATTCTTGATAACTAAATTTTTATAACAATTGATGATCCATCCCTTTGTTAAAATTTATAATTATCAAATATTTAAGGTCACATGAGTAATGAAAAATATTATTGAATTTTAAAATAAATTATTCTTGATATAATATGAAAATAAAAATTAATAATTCAATAAAATATTGAAATTTTCTAAATTTTTATGTCATTAATAATCCAATAACTTTTCACAATATATCATTAGAGACAACGGATTCCTGAGAAGAAGAATTGATTAAATTAATATATTAGTGAAAATGAAATTAATTATATCCCACCATGATGGTGAATCATCGTCGCTTGGATAATCACACTTCAATCTTCATTCGTCATTGGTGCCTCTATGATGATTGATTCCTCTAATTAATAATGGAAAAGGAGAGAGACAAATCATCTCTAGGATTTCCTCTGTTGATAATTGCTAAAGCCACTCATAAATATAATAAAATGATATTTATAGAGATAGACTTGGTCAATAGGTCTGAAACTAGGTATTTAATTTAAAAAAACCTAAAAACAAACACATGATTTGATACCCAAAGCCCATAAATAAATTATATTCCTATCATATGAAAACATTTCCATCTCAGACACACCAACTGTGTCTGAATTTTGATTTGGGACTATATTTAAGAATTATTAAATTCTTAAATGTTCATTTTAAAAATAATATAATAATTATATTACATATTTGTTTCAAAAATCATCAAAATTGAATAATAAATTCACAAACTCTTCAAAATAATTTTTAAATATTATTTAAAATAATAAAAGTCATTATTATAAAAAAAATTAAGGTTGATATATCTTCCTTACATTGAATGATTCTCATCCTAAAAATCAAAACTCAAGCAATGTGGTGTAGATATTAAGCTAACATCATTCACTAACATTTCTATGTGTTATCTTGTATATTCTTATACCACCACAAAACATAGTTTATGGGAATCATATGCCCATGGAGGATCTTCTATTACCCATACTCAATTGCTAATTAGTGCTCAATAAAGTAGTGTCATCCTTGATATCCAGTTTTACCCATTCAATAATGTGTTATGCAACATTGTAAATAAGTGTTTTTTTACAAAGTACTAATCAATAAATTCATATTTTTTCTAGGAATAAATAGTTGCACATACCCTGGAGTTGATTTCTCAAGGAGCCCACTCATAGATTTTGATTTTATATTGTCACTAATTTATATGTAAAAATAGAATACTAAATTAAGAATACAACAATTTGGGGAAGGGTTAAAATACATATTATATATATATGATATAAAAATATGTATAAAATTAAAAAAAGATAGAAATTGATTTTTGAAGAAGAAACTTTCTTTCTCAGGAGCTAATGGTGAAGTAATTAGTATCCATTAAAATATTCTCATTATTCCATCCAATGTTGATATCAACCCTATCACTCAAAACCCTATCATTTGAATATATATTACTCTACACCAACCCTACATACATGATATAATCTCCATCACATCATTACCACAATGCTACTCCCCCATATAAAGCATTATGATGATGAAGGAGAGAAATATTGATGAATGAAAAGAACACATTAATAGAGAAAGATACCACTGTATACAATCAATTTAATCACTATTGGCCTAATTATATTAGAATAAAGATAAATATTGAATCATAACATAACCAAAACATCACCACTACCCCCTCAAATAATATAGTGGTTATTCCTCCAATTTCATGGACTTCAGATGGTGCACGATAGGGTAAAAAAATAAAAACAAAAGTGAATATGAAGTGATAAGTGGAAAAATTAACTAATATATATTGAAATATATAAGACTATTAAATCTTAATAATCCCTAATAAGATACTCCAAATGTACAAATCCCCTGAAATGAGGTGAAATAAAACATTTATAGGCTTGAGGGGTGACAAATTCTAGAACTAATTTTATACTTTGAATGTTATTTCATGTTTGACGAGCATAATGGCATAATCTAGGGAATGGAACTTAATTTAAGTTGTTCTTATATATTTACCCATCCACCTACAAAATGTTGAATAATTTAGACATGTTTAGAGAATTTTACTAGTGATTTTTTTAAGGAAACCTTCCTGGTTTGGAAGAATCTTTACATTCTCATCCATTGGTTTATAATGAATTTAAGGCCATGAAAATGACTAAATCAGGTAATGAAATTTTTAATAATTTTTTTCTTAGGCCTATTATGAATATTTTTTTATGAATTTAGCATCATTTATCTGTAGTTTATGATATATTGGCCCATAAATAAAATTTACCAAATATTTTCACAAATTAAGAGGCCTGAATTGCATGCCTGTTTAGCGAATCAATTATTGGAATCTACTCAAAATAAATTTTAAGTAAATGTATCTGGTGATTTATTTAATCATAAAAAAGTATATTCCAAATATATATTAATATAGAAACATTCACCATGAAATACCTAGATGATATAAAAATACTCAAAATTTAAAAAATGATTCCAATTTCATTATGAAGTAAATTACCTAACTCTCAAAGATGATCATATAATTCCATTTGATCTCATATTAATACCCATGTTCTTATTCTACCCAAATTCCGAGAAATGTATTTATCTCACACTCAATGATTTTAATATGGAAAATTTCACATTCCCAAACATATGGGTGATATCTATAGGACTATACAAACTGTTATCAATCTATACTATGAAATATAAAAATGTTTTCAATCATGAGGACTTTTAATGTTGATTTGATGGTAATGACTTAGTGGGTATTTTTAAAAAAAAATTGGATGAAAATAATATGTTAAACTCTTAAAAATAATTCAATAATATTCATGTACAAATATAATAGTTATACTCGAATAAATTCTCCTTATAATATGTGAAACATAATACCCCCTTTTTGAATGACATCACACATGAGTCAACTAATGAATATAATGAATGAATTCATCCCAATTATCTGTTTTGCTTATCAATTTTTATTTTGTTATTTGTTCTTGGAGGATGGGATGTGAATAATACAAAAATAATGAATGAGAATTCATAAACTCAATAATTTTGAAATAAATGAATCAGAAATGTAAGAATAATAAATAATTAAATATCATCTCTATTTTTTTCTTCTATTGTTTTCAATTGTTTTTCTCTTTTTTTGGATAACATGATTATATAAATAAATTACCATTAATAATGACTCATGAACATATATCAAAATCAAAAAAAGGTTTAAACACAGCTCACACGACCATATAATGAGTTTTATCCCCTAGAACACATATAGAAGGCCTATCCCCCACACTCGAACATGAAATATAAATAAAATGATATTAAGAGTAAAGGTAGGTAAGAAAAAATTGTTTTTTAATTTAGCTTAAAACTATAAGTAAATTCTTGGATTCGAATGTCTAAATAAGGGTATATATAAAGGGTATGCCTCAAGATGAAAATGTTATTTCTAGTGAAATATCCCAATCATTTCAAAACCAAGGATCCTCCATGAAATTCTGGTTGGATAACTTGGAAGGTATGCCTTTAATTTCTATGACATCTCCTGGTCAGACTCCTGAGAATATCAACTGATATATTAGAGAAACCTTAAACTCACAACTTGACCAAATCCCTGATATTATTATTAATTTCATTTAAAATTAGTCTTTCACTTACACTAATGATTTCTTAATTTGGGAACCAACTCACTATGGACTGCAAAACTCAAAAAATTTCTAAAATAATTTTTTCTCTAACTCTGGTAGTGATTAAAATTGGTTAAACAATTTCAACAAACCTTGGATAAAACCTTATAGATTCAATCTCATCTGGATTCTTTCTCACAAAAGAGTCCCCATAGCAATTTTCCTTCAATCTTTTCAAATTCAGGTTTGCTCTATGTGTAATTTCTGTAATCAACACAGAGAAGATACTAAACTTCTCTTTCTTTCTTGTGCTACTTCTTCTGCTATTTGGAAATATTTTCTTGAAATTATTTACTATATATGGTTAAATTTTGTCTTTGTCAAATCTCAACTGATGAAATGTGCATAAATGGAGGGATCTCAACAAATAAATAACCTTTTCTTAGCTAAAGTTGCTGAGCTCCACCATGTGATATGGTATGATCAAAATGCAATTATTCATAATAATTACACATAAAATCAAAATGCAGGTCGAATACAGATCCTCAATACCATACATGATGCTATTATGATGAAGAAGGGGCATTGCCACAATACTGTGTATAACTTCAGAATCTTACGACGTCTTCAGTTTAATGGAAATTTATATCAACCTTGCCACACTATGGAGGTGTTCTGGTGAGATCCTCTCCCTAGATGGATAAAAATTAATATTGATGGCAGCTTCAAAGGAAATCTAGTCCCAGCGAGATGTGGTTCTATCTTCAAAAATCATCTCAGTCAGATCCTTGGTTACTTCATGGGTAGTTGTGGCACTACCATCTCCCATGAAGCTATGATGATGAGCTTAATTCATGAAAACACCCAGTTCGGGATCTTTGGTTAGAACAATCTCTGGATTAAAGGCGACTAAACGACCATTGTGCAAGCAATTTCTAATGGCATTATTCATATTTCTTGTCTGATTACTACCCTTTGGATGGAATCCACCAATTCGCTTATAGATCTCAACTATATCATCACTCATGTTTATCGAGAAGAAAATACAGTTATTTATGGCATGGATAACATAGGATTAAATAAAGAAATCACCTGGTTCGAATACCTCCCTGTTGATCTTTTTTCCATATATGAAAAAGATTGTAATATGATCTCATACTTTAGACTTCTATAAACATTATTTTCATTTTATTTATGTTTTATCTTACCTCTAAAAAAATCTCATTCATTTCAAAAAAATTATATAAACACTAAATATTTGAAAGATAAAAATCACAAGTTATGTATTACACAACAAGACCCAATAATCATTAGAAAAATATATTTATAATAAGATTCAAAAAGTTTTAGAAACCTATTGAGTTGAGTAAGATCTTTATTTTTAATAATACTAGTACACATGTGTTTCACGTTTAATAAAACTTCCATAAATGGATTGATTATAAATAAAGAAACAAAATCCATTTTAGAAATAATTTAATTCCTTAAATATTTAAATTAAGAAATGTTCTAAAAATACCTATATGATTTTAATTTCACAAAGTAATCAATTAAGATCAAGAATATCAAAAATAAATAAAAAATAGAATCCTAAAATAAATATGAAAAATACAGAAATCATGAAAAATATGTAACCAAAAAAAAATTATTAAAAACATATTAACATCCCCTAACATTTAGGATTTAATTACCTTCAAATTTAATCTCAAATATATTTATAAATATAAGCATAAAAATTGAAATAAAGGAAATATAGAAACTGAATTATTTGATGGTGGAAACTTTGAGTGAAGATCATAGATACTACCAAAATAAAACTAGAAAGAAAGAAAAATAAATAAAAAATTATTTAATGAAAATAGAGAAAAAGAAATAGAAAGAGAAAATATGTCTCTATTTGAACCCCCAAGTGGGTAGTGGTTTTTAACTGCATTTATTTGGCAGTTCCAATAATCACCGAAAATATTATGGTTATTGTGGTTTGTATGATTTGAAAAAAAAATATCCTCTTCATTATAGTGCACACTACGTCATGCTAGTTTTATATAACCCCATGTATATAACACTATATTTTTACCATCTTATAAATGATAAATAACTTGTATGGTAGGGGATTGTGAAATAATTCCCCTCTTCCTTTATTTTGGGCACATATTTTTAACCTATTATTTAACTTCATCACACATGGAATTATAATTTAGAGGAGTATTAAAAAATTTATTGAGGGAAAAGTTAGTGAAAAGTTCAATTTTTATAGAAATAAATCGTGATGAATAAATATAAAAATCCCCCCCTTTAAGTAGGTTAGCTTGAAATTTGATTTCTTCAGGTTGGGCCATTGGAAACTCATTGGTAGTGAGTGTATCTTATTCTACATGATTATCCTTTAAGGAAATATATACATTATAAAAATGTTGATATTAAATTCCTTGGGTGGAAATAATCAAATCAATTTCAATAAAATCATAAATAAACGAGTTCAAAGAAAGATTATCTCTTTGAGTAATCTCACCTTCAATTTCATCTTCACTATATAAAAAACCCATCTAATTTTTATTCAAATTCCACCCCTTGGGTGGTGTATTCTTCAAATTTAATAGAAAAATAGATTAAGATTGTTTTTTCAATTTTTAATTTAGGATAATTATATAACTTTTATATTTTATAAAATCAACCAAATATTCATCAAATTTATCTTGACTCTCACAAGCACATCTTTTGAGAAATATTATTTTTTAAATTCCTCCGGAAATTGTATGGAAAAGTTCAAGAATAGTTACTTTATCATTTAATCGTCACAATTTCCTTAAATTGATAATACTATGAAAAAATTATTCTATTCATCTATTTCTTATGCCTCTATTTGAGATTCCAATTCTAACAGTGAATTTTAAATATCATCCATTTGATACTTAAACTTTTAAATCATATTTTTTAAAATTGTGTACTCTATGAATCTTTCCTATTGGAATCATAAAAATAGTAAAAATTCCATAAATTTTAAAATCAATATGAAATTCCAACATTGAACAAAGAAAAAATGACATTAAAAGAAGTTATATGTTTGGTATTTGAAATTCACGATTCTTCAATTTTTTTAAAAACACAGTGTGAGAGCCAATCTAAATCAAAGAAACAGTTCCAAATTGATAATATGTAATTTTTAGTGAACCTATAATAAATGAATAATTATTTTTCTAATAACTTATCATAACACAAACCATATGGTCGATCTCTTGAGGATTTAGATCACACACACTGATTTTCTATTATCATTCATTAATATCTAAAAATATACTTCAAAATTACAACTAACAAATTATTATTTTTTTAAATTCATAACATATATATATTAATATGATATAAGAATATATATAAAATTAAAAATAATACACAAATAAGTTATTAAATAAGAAATTTTCATTCTTAAGAGTTTAAGGTGAAGCAATCACAATCCTTTAAAATGTTATCATTATTCTTCCCAATTTTGAAATAAAAAATATCACCCTTCTCCCTCATTTTTGAATTTTTACTAACCCACACCAACCCTATATATCTGAGATAATATCCATCACATCATCAACAAAATGATACTCCACTGTATGTGGAATTTTGATGATGAAGGAGAGGAATATTGATGAATGAGAAGAAGAACCCAATATTATAGAGAGAGACCACTTTATGTAATCAATATAAAAAATATTTAAATTATCATAATAAAAAATAGAATCAATTAGGAGAAATTATGTAAGAACATTACTACTCCCCCCTTGAACAATAGTTATGTTAGTTCTCTATCTTCATATAGTTGAGAGGGGGAACAATTGGGGAAACAAAAAATAGAAACAAAATAAAAGGGTAATGTGAGAATATTTAAATATAATAATATATATTTAAAATAAATAAGACTATTACAAATACACAATCCTATATTATCTAATTAAAATAGAATACTCTTTTGAAATTATGTGGATGTAAAATTTTATAGGCAGGTAGGGTGGAAACTTTTTGGATATAAATCTATCCTTCAAAAGTTGTAAGAGATTTTGAAAATATAATGGATGAATATAAAAATTTTCCTTCATTATTTTTTTATTATCTCTCTCATATATCTCTTCACAAAATTTCTTCTCATTTGGACATGTATATATAATGTTATCATCAAATCATGAATGTAATGTTTTCTAGACTAATAAACTACTCATGTTCTCACCCTCTAGTTTTTTATGCATTTATGGCCATTTAAATGACTAAATGAAACTCATATATATTCAATTAATTTTTTTACTATACCTATTTTAGATATAAATTTAAACTTTAATCTCAATTATACTATCTGTTTGTGAGATAAGGTCCCATAAAAAAATCTCTAAAACAATGCACTTATTTAAAGACCAATAATTGTATACTTCTTTTGGGCTATATATGATTGAATTCATCTCATGTTTTAGTAAAATAAAATGTATCGTATAATATATTTAATTCTCTAAAAAATTAATTTACAACTTTATATAAATATATAACAAGTTATGGTTAAAATATAAAGAGAATATAAAAATACCCAATTTTCCAAAATGAACCCATTTTCCCTATGAAGTCCAAAATATTGTGAAACCCTAAAAATGAGACAATTTAACTTAAAATATAATTTTTTTTAAATAAAATATTGAATTATATAATAAAATATATAAATATATAAGAATCATAAATCATGTACATAAAAGATAAGTTGTGACATGTGGAAAATGTTGGGCACCCAACCCATTTGTGAGGGTAAGTCTAGGTGATTAACAACCTAACCTACCATGATCAGAATATATAAAGGCTAGATAAACCCTGGGAATAACATGGCTCCATTTACAAATATCTCTAATCCATGATGTTGTGAGAGTTTTAGAGATACATAGTATCTATACTCATACTCTAATGGTATTTATATCCTATCTATATAAGAAATTTCCAGGCTCTAGGATGTTCTCATATGATCTTGATATCCAATACACTTTCTATCACCATGAACTTTGGCTCAGCCCCCATAATACATGACTCATTAATCTACTAATTTTAAATGGGAAACATGAAAATTATTCTATATATGTCCTAACAAGGTATCACACCAATATTATAGTGTTAGATGCTTTTGTACACAGACTCTACAAATAGTAGGTAATCAGCCCAAAGCATGAAAAAATATTAAAAGAATTATCTAAACATATTCTCACAAATTTAGACATTCTTATTAGTTTTTTCAACTATCTAGGAATTTAATTCAATACAAAAACCCAATTACGGTGATAAATATGCCTAAGATCAATCACTGAGAACCATTTAACAACTTTTAGCCTTTCAAAGAGATCACCAACTCTATTAAGTAGGTATTTTTTCTTTAATGTCACCAAATTCAATTAACAATTATAAATATATGGAATAAATCTTCAATCAATCTTATATGATATGAAAAATGGATCTTCATAGGGGGAGATGAGAATTATGATAAATCATTTCTAAAAAATATTCTCTAATTGCATTTATAGATTTATTCACTCAACCAGGGCCATCTAATATACTACTGAATATATCAATATACCTCATGGATAAACCTCAATACCAACATTAACCTTTTGATGATAGGGAAACATCATAAATTTACTTAAAAAATGTTTATATACTCATCTTACACTATGTGAAATTTATCCACTGAGACATTAGTTACACATAGTTCTATTCTCTCCAAATGATGTATAATTGACTGTAATATTCGAATATTCTTCCCCACTCATCTTTTATGAGGGTCCCTTTCACCAATGAAGGTGAACCACAAATTTTCTTCTCAATAAAATAAAGTATATAAAAGTACCAATATACCAAATCCAAGAATACATATAACCATTCCATATAGAGAATAACATCATAATGTCTCATATCTTCCCTAACGAGGTCCTTAGAAAATGTGTCTTTTCCTAGTGTATGATCACATGGATATAATATATGTGAGATAAAAAAAATTACCACTTGAAGAAGACTCTAGTTGAAGTTTATAGTCTAGGGGTTCTACTAGAATATCTAGATCACGTAAAAAGATATAGAAAGAAATGAATAAATCACACTAGCACTAATGATTAGAAGTTACAAATTAAAGAAGATACAAATCATACCTAAAACTACAATGGGAATATTTTGGTTGAATCCCTCCATCACATGTATATGAACTCAACATGAATCCCTATTACACTGCCTAATATAGGTTTATCCCTTGGAGGGAAAAACTCAAACCAAATGTCCCCAAACTTCATAACCATAACAAACATGTTCCTCTATTTGTCAACCCCAACCTTGGATCCCTTATCTACTTGTTTCTTGGTCTAGGGATGATAATTCACTTGTCTCTAGTCATGGTACCTCATCATCTTACATTGATTACTTCTTTTATCAACTCCTCTCTTAGGATTCTCAAAACCACCTTAATACTGATATGTGACCTTTTAAGAAAACATTCATGTTCTAAATACTTCTATGAAATAAAATGTAGTTGGGGATGTGAAGTGGTTCAACCAAAAATAAAATTTTTATTTAAAGGACCCCTTGAGATCATTGAGCTTCAATGAAGACATCATGATCCATGTCCAAATAGTATCTTCTAAGATCCAAAGACATCAATATGTACTTGTTTATTGTAATGAAATCCTAAATAATATCTTATAGTTACCAATAACCACACCAACATTAGTGCTACTAGGTATAACACTTCCCTAAAAAAGTGCATGAATTTTAACCATGACATATAATTAGCATCATGAATCTATACAACCAAATCCCACCAAAATAAAACATATTCCATAAAGAAGACTCAATTAAAAAATAATCATCAATTCAAAAGGTGTACAAACATGGTAAAAAAATATATGCCACTGAAACAATCAAATCTTCTACAAACTAAGGATTTAGATTACCCCTAAACCTTGAAGACCTATGATTTTATAACTCATTAAGTAAACTAAAAATATAATTCTTATCATCCTAATATACATGGACTGATATCTATGACATGGGTGGGTCTTTTATTAACTCAACATGTGTTTGAAACACCTCTCTATGAGGCCCTTATTTTAATTCATCGTCACTCAACAAGTTGATGACTAGAGGTTATGCTACTAAAAGGAGCTCATCAAAACCCTTCTATAAAACTAATATTACTAAATCAATGGTGACATCCAATTTTAAGCAAGGATAACTCATAATTATTCAATCATATCTGAAATATTTTAATTTAGAAAGTTCATGATGAAAAAGAAAACTAACATTATATATGATGCATGTACTATCTCATTTGACCATAGAACTAATAAATATGTGTTTTGAGTTTAATAATTGGTTATTAGAGTCTTTGTGAAAGGTTATGTCAACCAAATAATCCTAAAAATTGGATATATAGTTTATTAAATGATATAATGACCATTTGAAATCATTTCACTATGTATTCTGAACAAATCATCACAATATTAATAACTCCAAAATCTATCCCATAAACACGAATTTCTCTAATACCATTTTGACATGAATAGACACATTGAGACCTCAACTAAATTTTTTTTGACACTATTTTCACATGACCCAACAAACCAAGACCTCACATTGGTTGTTAGTAAGCTTGGAGTTCTACCCCAACCCTCTAACATATTATAGGGGATGAAGACAAGAACCATGAAAGAATACCTCAGTTATTGGGAGGACATAGTGAGTACACTTTCATATAATCACACATATTTTAGAAAATATATAAAGAAATTCATATCCATATAGATAACCAACTATAGTAAATCATGCACATAGAAATTATCAATATCCCAATAATTAAACATAATCCAAATACATAAAATAAGGAATAGTAAAAACACTAACATCCCATAACTCTTACCAACCATGAGAAACCATGGTAGATTAACTCTATTACATGTGGAAAATGAGAGGAACATAATTAATAGTAGTTACCACCAATCTCCTCCATACACCAACTCCATGTAATCTCATACCACCATCGAGTTGTTTGTCATTTGAATAGACACAATATGTGAAGGCATGAATCATGTTTAGGGGTGAGTATAAATTTACTGAATATGAAACCAAAAAACACAAGAGAATGAAAATATAGAAATATAGATCTATATAATAACTCTAGATATTCATTAAGGTAGTGTTTAACAAATGTCACATAGGTTTTCATTCATCATAGATTAGCTCTATTGGTCTAACATTAAATGGAACCTTAAATAACTAGATTTCCAAGAAACCCAAACACACCATTCTTTGTGTGTGTTTGTTAAGGTCTTTTGGGTGTGGGTTGATTGACCCCGTCCCTCCTTTGTCTGCAGTGTCTTTACGTCTTTCTTCTAATAAATTTTGGGGGGCGTCAGGAATAGCCTGGCCCCGAGCCTTCCTTGCCCAACACACCATCTCTAAATTTTGTTAACCCAAATCAATGTATCAATAGAGGGGGACTATGACTCATTGAGGAGTGTAAACATAAATTAAGGGATTACCAGAACCTTGTGGAGGAAAAATCTCCAAACAATGTGGTAGCATTAACTTTATGGTTAGTGGACTGTTCCTCGATACACATTATAGTAAAAAATTGATCATTCAAATATTGGAACACCCCTACCAAGAATTTGTCTCTAGGGGAGTACCAAAACCCCATGATTGGAGGATCACACCCTAACACACTTGGGAGTACCTAAATTACATGTCTAATATAAATGTATCACCCATATATTATCTTTACCTGAGAGGATTTATGATCCTCAAACTTCAAAAAATACAATGGAAATAGTTTTTCACGATTGATAGAATTTTAGTATTTTGATTAACATGGAAAATACTAATAATGGGAAACTATTATGCCCAAATTTTATTCAAAGGTGAGAAGATATAGAAAACACCCAATATTATTCAGTACATTGTGCCTCCTGATAGGGTAAACGGTGTGTATAACACTATGGAAGGCAATTCATGTACTTCTGGAAAGTTCCAGACATAGTAGAATAACTGTATCGGAATTCCCAATTTGAATTTTTTATCATTATTTATGATTAATCTATGATTGAAACAAAAATAAACACCTCAATCAAATAAAATTATTCCAATAATAATTGATGGTCGAATTCTAGAACAATGATTAAGATCCTCCAATATTATTTATAATCTATTTAAAAAACTAAAAGAATTATATTGAGATGTATTATTTATTCATTGATGTATCTAAAAATATTTATACATCGTATAATTGATGTGTTGAAAGAATCAAGTGGAGATTTCATCTAGTGGTGATCGACATGAGTTACATGGACCTCCTAATGTCTCTATAAGAATCTTTGGGTACTAGAGCCATAGATCCCAACTCTTTTGTCATTCACCATTGATATCCATAAGAATATCTTCAGAAAAGTGTTCTCTTTGATCTCTATAGACATGAGAGTAGTGGTGGAGTAGGATCTATCTCTATTATTGATAGTATTCTTAGAGAGGGATATCTCTTGTCCTTCGAGAGAATTCTCTCTGAATGTTATTATGAAAAAAATGAAATTTGAAGTTGTAAAAAAAATATAATTCAGTTTATGTCGCATTTGGGATAAAAAATAATAATTACAAATGTACCTTTATTATTTATCTTAATTCCTTCGTAAAACCATGTCAATAATAATAATACTATTTCTTAACATGCACTAACCCAAAAATTAAATTAAATATTATTTATTGATATAATATTAAATATATATTATTTATTACTATAGTATTAGTCTCAATCCTTATTTCCTGAATAATATTTTTAAGACCTTGAATAATGAATATTTATTTAATTAATAAATATCAATAAATTATTTTCCAATAAATAAATAAATATTATATTCCCCAAATTAAAATTAAATATTTAATAAATATTTTTCTCACAAAATATTATCTCAAACGACTGGTGAAATAATATATAAAACCAATAATACATGAGGAATTATTAAACCACATGTAGGAATAATTTTAATTCAACTTATTAAATAATAAATAATATTATTATTTAATTTTTGTTTTAAATACACTTACTGTGTGACACTCTAGGATCCTTTATCTATGGTATTAGGTGAAGCAATCTAATGTCCAAGGTTAACATCTAACAACACACCAAGAAACCCATAGTAAATAATGTTAGTGTTTCAAAAACATAAAACCATATACAGATGCATATAGTATAATAAAATCCATTTATCTCAATATCTATAATCATGTAGGTTGTAAGATGGTGCCATCAACCTATGTGCTCGATGTATCTTTCTTTTAATTTCCAAAAATTTTACTTGCCTATAAAACATCATGGCAATGGATTTATTTAGGTATATCATTTCAATCAAAGTGGTAGAGATATCAACTTCTGTTAAAGAACAGAAGTGAAAAAAATTATCATATTATTCATTAATGAAATATTACTCGTGACACACCCAGCATATACTACCTTATAGTGAACATATTTCATTAATGTTTTAATCAACACATAAAACTACATGTCTCATAACATCCATTAATAATAATATTAATCAATAAGGATCAATAAACACGTCCACAGATAAAAACATTCTATAAAAAAATAAATTTATATTTCTTACTAGATGGTCCCATTATCATAATTTCCTACAACAAAAATTAATATGGGAATATACCATGACAAGGTTCCTAAATGTCCTATGAGTCTCTACCATTGATATTCTATGTCATTTTAATCCCTCAAATTATTTCGTCTAAGAATACTATCATGGAACTTCTAGGTTCTTATCATATCAGGTAACTACTTTCACCATTAAGTGAGACATGTATTATTTGGAAGTTATCACATACTACATCATATATAAAAACAATCATGATGTTATAAGTTGTTTATTTTTATTCAAAAATAGTTATTATAGGTTTTCCTAAAGTACACTAATTTTGGTTCCGAGGAACCAACCCCAACTAACTCCCTATTGTACTAGATCCAACTACTGATAACCTTTATTTTTCCATCTCTCAAATGATACTCATGATTATGTTGAGATATGACTTTATATAAATTTTACTTCATGTTTTCTTACATGGAAACATTTA
The DNA here is from genome assembly GCA_963277665.1 of Viscum album. Taxonomy (NCBI): domain Eukaryota; kingdom Viridiplantae; phylum Streptophyta; class Magnoliopsida; order Santalales; family Viscaceae; genus Viscum; species Viscum album. The sequence goes on along the minus strand of OY728119.1, from coordinate 167,545,516 downwards.
TTACTATAAATTCACTTCTCTGATAAAAATCCATCAAGAGGTGATACTACTATAATATATTATTTTTCCATTAATGTGACTATGGATCATTTTCTAGAGCCACCAATATTATCACAATATATTGTGATTGAGTCTTTACTTCTAGTTACTACATCAATATCATGGATAAATGTTTCCATCCAAATATATATTATCATTTATTATAATATTCTATATATTCACTCTAAACTATAGAATGAGAAATAACAGGATGTTTTCATCCCATCCTTCTCTCAAGTCCTTCATTGTGGAAGAAAACATATCCTGATTTTGACTTTAAATCATTATAATCTATTTGAAAATTATCATTAGTATAACCCCTAATTACTAGCTTACCATCTCATCCATACACCAGGATCATATCCTTAGTTCTTCTTAGATACTTATGGATAACCTTAATAGTATACCAAATCTACTCCCTAGGATCATATTGATATCTTACAACCACGATCAATGTATAGGTAACATATAGTCTAGTGCATAACATGCCATACATGATTGATCCTACTAATTATGTATATAGGATCTTACTCATTTTTCATTATCTTGTTGTGTGTGAGGGATCATTTTATTACAAATATGTATACCATGGGACATTGGAACCAAACCCCTCTAGGATCATACAATACAAAACTTCCTTAGTATCTGATCAATGTATGTACCTTGAATGATTCCAAGAATCCTCTAGGATATATCATTAATGATCTTGATCCATAGAATGTATAATTATGCACCTACATACTTCATGGAGAAACATTTGTTTAACTAGTCCATAAAATACTATAAGACTAGTATGTCATTTATAATAATAAATATGTCATCAACATATAATACTGGTATAATGACCACATTCTCACCAAAACACTTGTAAAAACATAGATTAAAATCATTCTTAATGAGACCAAAAACATTTATAGAATCCTCAAATCAAATTTTCAATAACCTAGATGATTTTTTCAAAACATAAATAGTTCACAGAAACATTCATATCATTTTGGAATCACCTATAATAACAAACCCTTCTGGTTGTGTCATATAGAAATATTATATATGGTTCCAATTAAGGAAATTGGTTTTGATATTCATCTACTGAAATTCATAGTCATGTTAATATGCTATAGAAAGTAAATTTTTGATGGTTTTAAATAGGGAAACTGGAGAAAAGGTTTTATCATAGTCAATTCCTTGATGTTGGGAAAACACATTAGCCACTATCCTTATTTATAGGTACTTAATTTACCTTCCATGTCAAGTTTTCTCTTAAATACTCATTTTCACCCTACTATATTTTCATTAGATGGAGAATTGATTAGAACCCAATCTTGGTTTTTATACATGGAATCCATTTCATAATTCATGGAATCTTTCAATTTTATTTCTTATTAGAAATCTATAACCTCTTAATAAGAGAGAGGTTCATTACTGTGAACCAATAATGATTCACCATCTTCAGTGATGAGAAAACCATATGTCTCTAGTTCTCATACATCTCTAGTTCCCCTTATATAGTACTATAACTTCCAAAATAACTTCTTACATTGGGACCTGTATAATATGTTCATGTAACAACTCTTATGTATATTAATAATCAACTTTATCAAAATCAATATTACCCCCACTATCTTTCTTGAGGATGTTCTCCCTCTCAAGAAAAACAGATTTTATAGCAATAGTCACTTTATTTTCTGAGGGGTTTTATAGGTAGTATCCATTTTTTCTTTAAGACACCCTATATAGATACTCTTGTTACCCCTAGGTTATTTCATTCTATTTGAGAAGGTCTGAATACATACCTCACGACCCCCATACACATGTATGTGGAAAAATGAGTTTCTTTTAAATCCCTAACTAGAAGAGAATTATTTTTTTTCTTTAGTGGGTACTTGGTTTATTGTGTATACCCCAGTTTTCAATCCATATCCCCAAAAATATAATAGAATATTTGTATAACTCATCGTTGACTTCACCTTTCCTATTAAGGTATGGTTCATTCGTTCAATAACACAATTCCACCATGGTGTGTAAGGTGGGTGACTTGAGATAGAATCTAAAAATACCATAGAAAGTTGATAAACACTTCGTTAATATATTCACCACCTTGATCTAATAAAATATTCTTTATCATATTTGAAAGTTGCTTCTATACTTTATTATTGAATTATTTTCATTAATAAAAGTAATTGAACTTATAAATCATTAAATATAAATATCCATATCTAATAAATTCATCAATAAATGTTATGAATTAATATTACCAACCTCAATAAGCAATTGGAAATGGTCCACACACCTAAGTTTGCACAAATTAAAAAAGATATGTTTCTTTTTCACCCTATCCATCAAATGGTTGTTTTTTCATTTTCACTTATAAAAAATAATAACATATTTCATGTTTTCTTACCTCAAAAGACTTTTAATACCCATCTTTATATATATTTTTCAATCAAGTTATATTTAAATGAACAAGTTAGTGATGTCACAGATGGGTGTTTTATGAGTTGTGTGAACATGATTCATTATAAATTTCCAACACATGGTTTTCATAATTTTATACATAAATACTTTTATTTAAATGTTCTATATTGTAAAATATGTGGTCTTTAAAAAAGAAAAAAAAAATTATATAAAATTTGAAATTAAATCCATCTATTTTTAGGTAGGATATAAAAGTTATATTTTTAGCAATATTTTTACACAATAAATTTCTATTAAAACTATTATAAATAATTTTGGAAATGAATGTTAGTAATATTCAGTGGTTGGACAAGTCATCCTCACACCATTGATAGCTTTGAAATTCACCACTCCTTTAGAAATATTTTGGAGTCTACTTATTTCTTTCATTGGGATATATATATGATAAAAACAGTATGTATCTAATACCCAAGGTCTAGATATTAAAATATTACACTTGATAAAAATGTCCCATTAGCATACTATTTATTTTGGGTGAAGTTCTTCTTTCAGTGGCCTTGCTTTCTCCAAAAGAATACAAATTCATTTTTTTCCCTACATTTGGATCTGCTTCTTCTTGGAAGGACGATGATAAAAAGATTTATTCTTTTTATGTGTGTTTAGCCTTTTTAACTTTTTATTTATTTTCTTATTCTCCACAAGGACTACGGGGTTTCCAAAAACAATGTACATGTACACTTGATGAGATAGACTAAAAATATTTATTAGACTCTTCACATTATTTATAATATTATAATTGGTAATAAAAGTGGATAATGTCTTGGGTACTGAGGAATGTTAGAGATATACATGATACTTATTTGGAAATTTAATCACTAAGATGTTTAATCAATAAATGTATCAAAAAATATTGAATACATGTGAAACATCTAGTTCAAAATCTATATGAATTTTTGTAAATAGTTCATTGAATATCTCATACCTCTATTGTATTTCCTACTCTTGATATAGATCCTAAATATGATACATTATGTTATATGAATCTAGGTCCTCATGTTTCTTCAAATGCTTATTGTTCATGGTTTGTATCCTAAAACATAGAACATATATGGAACCAAACAAAATTTTCTTATACCGAGATAACTTTTTTTTACTAGCCTCTTTATTAGGATATTTTGGAATATGTTCTTCAACCACAAAACAAATCCATTATTAGAATAGGATAATGCATAAGAGCCATTGCCACTATTGAATGTTTGTGCCTACCAGAAGTTTACCTCTATTATGTATAGATCAAACTGATATGTTTGAAGTCAGATTTATTTACCTTTATACAATTACGAAAAAAAATTAGTAGTTTATTAGATAAAATTATAAAAATAAATAAAAAATTTATATATTATTCTCCGACTATTTTATTGAAACCCAATTCCCCTCACCATTGGATTCATAATATCTAGTTTCTTAGAAATTAGTTTTTCAAGGATTCATATCCCCTTTGAATCCCCCAAAATTTGGCAGTTCAAGAAGTATAAAGGATTATATATAGGTGTCCTTCAAGTTAAAAAACCACAAGTCATATTATCAATGTTATAGATAACATGACCCATATTTTACTAATGGACTACATGTTGTGTATAGATGTTTCACACTGTGTAGTCTGATTGAACCTGTACTAACATGACATGGCCAACATGAATTGTATTTAAATACTCACCACATGTAATAAATGAACATGGATCTAATTAATTATTAATTAATTCTTTATTCCTTTTACAAGGGTACATGGTGTGTACCTATGGGTTACACGATATTTACTCTTGTGTTAATTGGCCAGAATCCATGGCACATTTGGATGAGTGAATAGAATGTATATATTCCATAAAATAAATCAATTTGATTATATTTGTGATAAAAAAGAGGAGGAAGTGCATATATCAAGATTCATATTAACGTTAAATTAATCTAAAATTGAAAAATAATGATAAATTTGTAAATCAATCAATAATATTTAAATAAATATAAATAATTATGTTAGTTCACTAATACCACATAAAGGTTATTTTTATTGAAGAAGCATGGTATGGGCATGAAAAAATTTAATTTTTTTCACAATAAATTATTAATCCATGATTTACATGATGATAAATTTTCTGATCAATAAAAAATGAATCAAAGAATAATTGATTATTGAATGTCGAAATCAAGACGTATGATCATCACATATTTTTTATAATCAATTTAAACTTTTTAGTATTACCTTGAGATAAAGTATTTATTTTTTAATGGATCTAAAAAGGTCTCTATTTTATACCATCATTATGTTTTAGGAATCAGGAGTATATTCCCTCCACTAGAGATCCACACATGTTCTATGATGCTCTGAACATCACTATAGGAATCTCTAGCTGCTCGCATAGTATATCCTAATGTTTTCATCATTTTCCTTTTTCTATCTCAAGAATACCTTCATGAAAGGGTTCTTTTTAATATATATATACTTTATATTTATGTGGAGGAGGATTGATATCCATTCTTTATAGTGTTCTTGTAGAGGGATCTCTCTAGGTCTTCTAGAGATTTCTCCCCAAATGTTGTTGGGAAAAGAAAATGAAATAGGAAACCCTTATGAGATTAATTTAATTAGGTTTATATAACTCTAGTGTTATAAAATAATAATTTTTCATAAACCCTTATTATCTTTCTTAATTCCTATAAAACAAAATGTCAGTAATAATAATAATAATAATAATTCTTGACATGCACTAAACTCATGAATTGAATTATATATTGGATTTTCAAATAATATTAAATATATATTATTTATCACCAGATCATTAATCACAATCCTTTATTACTCTACAATATTTATTAGATATTTAATAATGAATATTTATTTAATAAATAAATATATCTTACATATTCACCAATAAAAAAAATATTATATTCACTAAAAAATAGTTATTAAATATTCTTCTCACAAAATATTCTCTTGAATAACTGGTGATAGAATATATGAAATTATGAGAACATGAATAATTATTAAACTATGGATGAAATATTATTTATCAAACATGTAAGAATATTAAAAATAATATTATTTAACATAAGTTCTAGACACACTGAGTATGTGACCCTCTAGGCTTGATTCACTATGGTGTTAGGCGAAGCATCCCAAAGACCAAGACTAGCGTCTAAGAACATGCCAAGATACCTATATGAAAATCCATTAATTTCATAGTGACGTAAAACCACATATGGATTCTTACTATTTTATATAATCCATTTATATAAATATATATAATCAAGTAGTTTGCATTCCGGTGTCATCAACCTGTGTGATTGATGTCTCTTTCTTTAACTTTTGGAAGTTAAACTGTCCTAAAAAACATTATGGCCATGGATTTATTTAGGATATATAATCTCCATCAAAGGGATTGAGATATAAAATTATGTTCTAGTACATAATGGAAAAATACTCTATCACATTATTCATTAATGAAATAATACTCATGAAATACCGAACATATCCTACTTCACCACAAACATATATCATAATAGTTTCATCAATAAATCAAAGTCCATGACTCTTAAAATCCCTTAATAATAATCATAAAGTCAAGGGACCAATAGATATGTTTTAAAATAAGAACATACATTGAAATATATAAATGTAGATTTCCTATCGTAGGGCCCCATTCTCAAAATATTTGACATTGGAAATTAACAAGAGTGTAAACCATTAGAATATTCCTGAATGTCCCATGAGTCCCCACCCATGATATAATATATCTTTTTTATCCCTCAAATTGTCTTATCTGGTTATAGACCATATATTTTAGAATACTATCATGGTACTTATAGGTTCTCATCATAGTGGGAAACTACTATGACCTTTCTGTATGACAACTACTCTTAGGTTATTATCACGTATTATGTCATACAGAAGAATAATCATGATGTGATAAGTAGTTTACTGATATTGAAAATAAATGGATACATGTTATCATAAATTGCATATAAGTTTTTTCTAGGGAACCTAATCAAACACTTCCATGGTTATTATTTTCTTGTAGCACATTACATGAAATTTATTTAATATTACACAAAATGTGAAGCTACATGAGTTATATGATCCGTATTCTAGATAAATTTCGAGTCACCTATCTGGGATTCACATTACATCTCTAGGTAATACAAAACATGTGAGTCTCAATGGAGAATTTGTGTGTATTAATTATACATGTCGAGAAAATCCTTACAACATACATCATATGTTCTAAAGAGTCACATGATGTATATGTCTATATTTTTGAATTGATGTGTATGTAGATTCATTCTGAGGTACATAGTTTTGAGATGCATGAAATATGACCAAAATTCATCTGAAATGTAGTAACTATATAAATAAATACCCCTAAAACTACATCTCATAATCTATATGTTGTGTATCCTAGTGACTTATATAGCATGTAGTGGGGAATTTTTACTATTCAAGTTGTTTCATTAAGTGATTCAAGCCACATCCTTCCCCTTTGAAGGTGAGTCTGGTTCCACCCAATCCCAACACTACTTGGGATTCTATCAACCATCATTGGAGATCCATCAATCATATTACATCATTTTATTCATTTCTATTACCATTGAATGTAAAAACTACATTTGATGGTCTTGTGGTAATCCACAACAGCACTCCTAATATACTAGGAAAATCTTGATTCACCATCTATCATATTCTATAACACCGAATATCTTTGAAAAAAATATAAAATGTGAATGGTATGGAAAGGAATCAAGAATTATGGTTAAAGGAATACTTGGAAATCTAAAACTAGGTATGAGTTCATGAGAAACAAATAAAAAATAATACATATTGGTGTGAATTTAATTCTTAAGTAAAAAATCTGATATTTTAGTCAATTAAACAAATTATGTTTCCCTTTAATCATAAAATTAACTTATACACAAAAAATAAATATATTCCATCAGGAAAAAACCATTTAACAAAAATAATCCATGGAATATTTTGGAAAAATTAATTTTGAGAACCATGTAAGTTTCATCCCCATAATAAAATTTAATAAATAAAAATTATGCGATTTCACATGAACGAAGTTAAAAATTATTGATGTATAGAATATATTCTTTATATGAGAAGCGTATAAGACACATTGAAAATTCAATTGAAAACACTACTACAATACAAAAATTTAACAATGATATAATCAGCCTTTATCACCGTTATAAAAACACTGACTACCTTAGCATGGTTAAAAGTCCATGGATTTTATCAGTGATAAAATAGCTCTAATAAAGGGTAGATTTATCTAGGAAAATAATAGTGTGGATAAAATAATATTTATTATAGCTTTTAAAAGATATAAGAAAAGTATGATTTATCAACACATTTATTTGCACTTATAAAAGTATGATTTATTAACAAATTTAAAAGAACTGATAAATATATACTTTATCAGATCCATTTTAAGAGATGATAAAGGGTAGAATTATAAGAAACATTAAAAGTTCTGATAATTCATATTTTTATCAGCACATTTAGTAAAAATGATAAAGGTGAAAACTACATTGTGATGTTGTAGCACACTACATCACTATAAAGAGGTGCAGTGTGCTACAACAACACACTACATCAGCAGAGACAACATTATTTTTTGAAAATACGATATAAATGCATAATTTTAATGAAATAAATTCTCAAACATAAATAAAAGAATAATAAAACACTATTATATCATATGTCAGTTATTTTTTACTAAAATTAATGTAAATTTTGAATAAAATGTCACACTTGGATTCATAACGGTCACACTATTAGTCTAATTGAGGTTTAATGATTCCTATACATAAGAAATGCCTTTTGGATCATTTTCCTGAAGTAAAAAATCAATTGGAATGTGTTTTCTTGGTTTTGAGTATGTTAGTTTTTTTATTTAAATTAATGTTAGTTTTGAATAAAAAGACACCCTTGGAGTCATACCGGTCACACCGTGCGCCATATTGAGGTAACTCCAATCCTTACACAACACAAGTTACATATGTATCATTTTACTAAAGTATGTAAATAATTAGAATGCGTTTTCTTGGTTTTGAGTATGTCAATTGTTATTTCACTAAATTTATGTCAATTTTGAATAAAAAGATGAAATTGGAGTCATACTGGTCACACTGTGCATCAAATTGAAACATGATTGAATGCTACATGTCCCAAATGACTCATAGTACATTGTACTAAAGTATTTGATAGATTCATATTTTATGATGTATTAAATTTTATAATAAAATAGTTCAAATCCTTAGCTTCTCTATATGTCATACCATATGATATATAATAACCATATTCTATGGATAAAGAAAGAAATCCTTCATAGCATAATATTTAACATTGAAAGAATACTACATGACATTTATTTATTCTAAAAAACTAATAGATTAAAACATTGTGTCCTTGAATAACTAGTCTTTGATACCACTTACGAGTATTAGGGTATCATCCTATGATCATTAGAGGGATAAAAAATATAAACAAGGGATGATTTATATCAAGGATAAATGTGAATGGAAACAAAAAAATACCAATGGAATAATTTTAATATATTATCACTGAAATCCATCTTTAATATTCAATTTAATATGTTTGATTTATAACACTGAAGTAGAAAACAAAGTATTTTAACCTTTCAATACATTACACTGGCCTTCAATTGCAGAAATATTATCGAGGACCCTCGATCACCGAAGGAGTTCAAGAACCTTAACCCAATGATAAAATATGATCAAATAAGATGATAGGGTTGTATATGGAATGAAACAAAGGGTTAATTACAATAGGGGGATCATAGCCTTTTATATTGACTCTATATTTAATAAAGAGTGCCTTGAGCATTGGCCACCATCTCATGGAAATTGATAATTTCATCACATTAGTGTAATTATTTAATTTAGTGATTAAATATATGTTTCAATACATATTTGATTCTACTTATGGAGTATAATTGATGAGAAACCATTTGGGATAAGTATCCAAATTCATTCATACAATATCATATATTTAATACCCCACCAAAATCTACATTGGTCATATGTCATAACCTCTGATGAAAGTATATATAAGCTTAAATTTTCATTTATGATTCAAGGATATATACAAATATGATATCTCTACTTTTTACATTTTGGACATGGTTAAAAATTACATGAAATATAAGAGATTACAATCCAAACCATCAAAATTATATTTTAATCAATTTTTTTCTACCTATAGTTATTCACCATGTTATATGACTTTTTAAATTATTTTTTTATCCTATGAATTATTTATCTCTCTATTTTTATTAGTAAATATATTAATAAATAACATATAATAGTTTTCTTGATCAACTATCCAACCTTGGATAACTTGATTAATTTAGGGAAATGAACAATTTATATGTCATTGTGTATTTATATGTCCATTTGCACTATGATTTTTCAACTCTATCCCATCTAAGAAATTTAAAAAAAAATTGAGCATAATTTTATCACCAAATAAATTCCCCATCAATCTTTGTAACCCATGGTAAAATTTTAATAATAATCTTTAATTAAGTAAAAAAATAAAAACTCTCCCAACATGCATCAATAAAATAATTTTTTGAGTATGACTAATTAATTAAATAATTTTTTAATTTAATAAAATCTTGTTCATCAAAATCATAAATCTAAATAACACATTTCATGGTTTAAAAACTCACATGAATAACCAAAACACAAAAAACATGTTTTAATGATTTTTAAACTTACCTTGGTCACTATATACTTATCAGCCACAAATGAGGGCCACAAATTGGTATCCCCTAATCCTTAAAAACCCTCAAAATTAAGCTTTAGAATATATAATATAATATATAAAATGAATTAAATTTGAGAAACTAGCTATATTTTGAAACCCAATATTATTCAAATGGAGAGAAAACCGATGGAGGATGAGAGGTCTCCTTGTTAATGTCGAGATAATAGCAAACCGTATATGTGTGTATCTTGGAAGAAATGGGTAGGGCACTCAAATAAATTTGAAATGAGAAGAATAATAATAAACGTGTTGGACACTCAAATAAATTTGAAATGAGAAGAGGAATAATAAATTAGGGAGAGGAGAGGGTGTGGGGGGGGGGATAAGAGAGGGGTGTGTGTGTGGGGGGGAGAGGATGTGTAGAGAGGGTAGATCGAAATTCTATTTTATTTATCCATATAGAACCATACACATATTTTGACTAGCCTTACCATACAAAAACATCCTTCTCTTTCTTCGAAACCACTGTCTTTGGAGGGAAAAGATGAAATAGTACAACAATATTTGTATTTCAGTAGCGACAAGAAGAGATGTATGGTTTTTTAGGTTTAAGAACAGTGAAATAACAAGAAATATGGAAACCAAAACAACAAAAAATGATAGAGGATGAGTATAAAATAATATACATTGGATTATAGCCTTGATTAATCCTAGGGAATATAGAGGAGTCACGCCGATAGTAGAGGAGTTCTGCGAGAGCTTGAGAATCATGAGTGATTAAGTCATGGTAAGGGTTTTTGTAGATAGACTTGGGACATTTTTAACAGTGCTTTCAGAAAAGCATTGATAATGATCTCGTTTATCAGTGCTTATTTTATAAGAGATGATAAAATGAATATTTATTAGTTGTTTTTTAGCACTAATAAATCTGTAACTTTATCCGTGCTTAAAAAGAAATGTTAAAAGTTTTACAATTAAAGTTATTTAAATAAATTTATTATAATTTTATAATTATTTAAATAAATTTATTATATTTTTTAACTATTTAAATACATATAATTATTTAATGATAATTAAATAAATATTTAACTAAAAAATAATTATTATTTATTTATAATAATTATAAATATTGTAAATATACATCTATAGATTTATTTACTTATAAATATTTATTTTAAATTATATTTTTAACATTATTAGTGAATATATAATCTTAAATACATGCATTTTAAAAAATGAGTGTAATTGAATAATTCAAAACGAGTACAGATTCAAAATACTAAAAAATGGATAAATTTTATTAATTAAACATAAGTTATTAAAAAAATATGGATATATAAATATATATATTTAACTATATGAATACATATTGAAAATAAGAAAACATAGTTATAAATTTATATAAATATATAATAAAAATGATCAAATTCAGAATTAAAATTAAGAATACAAAAATAAAAAATGAACACCCTAATTTTAGTATTAAAAAAATTAAATAAAATTGACCAATTAAAAACATAATACATAGTAAATTTATCCCGTTATAATGAAATTATAAAATATAATTGAATTTAAATAAATTACATAAATATTAGGTGTATGTGTTTTTATATGTTGCTTAAATACATTTTTGTGTGCGTTTGTGTCTAAAAATATTTTAACACACACACATATATGTATGTGAAATAAATGAAACACACGACATTTGATATAGTTTAAATTGAAAAATCAAACAACATAAAAAATGTATAATATAGTAATATGTTTTAATTAAAATTTCATACATATTATACTTATTCATTTTATATATCTATATTGAATATATACTATTTATTAATATTTATAATTTATATATATGTATATTAAATTTATTCATTTTTATCAATAATTATTTAATTGATAAATGTTTCATAGTTTTCTTAGTTTAATCATTTTATTTTTGTTTGTTTATTTTTTTCATTTTATTCTGGACCTTAATCAATGCTAAAAATATAGCGTTGATAAAGGTTTCCTTTATGAGTTCTAAAATAAAGAACTGATAAGGGTTACCTTTTATTAGTGCTAAAAAAGTACTTATAAATGGATTCTTTTATCAGTGATTATTTTAGCTATGATAAATATGGACTTTATCAGTGAATTTTGTTGGTGCTAATAAATTTCAGTGCTATTAAAGGAGTGTTTTATAGTAGTGATATTTAATTTTTTTAATATTTAAGTTCCTATTATTCTATATGTAATACTCTAAGCTACTTCATTCCCATCCTCCCTCCCCACTAGGTATCCTTGGAGTAGTTCATCAAAACGGGGGATCAGTGCCCAGCCTTCGTCATTGATTTCCCCTTCCCTTTCTTCATTTGTTCCATGCTTCCCCTCTAGTTTTTATGGTGATTTGGCCTTTCAAATATGACATTGGATATGACCCCATTCTCTCTGGGTTCCCTTTTTCTATACTCTAGAGTCCCTTCTGGATCAGGGTTTCTCTCCCTTTTTCTTTAAGTCTACACTCATTGTTCACTTTTGGGTTTTAGTGTTTTTTCTTGTTTATTCCCTTATTGGAGTCACAATTCTCTATTGTGGACTTATATCACATATTCTCTACTATTGTTTCCTAATATTACTTCCCATTATAGTCTAGTTTTTGGGATCTTATAGTTTATTTGGATGTACTTATTAAATTTTTAAGGGGTTTTCATGATATCTAAATTTCATTAATTTATTCCTTTCTCTATTATGCATCTAATTTCGTGGGGATGCTAGTGGTTGTGGATCATTTTCACATCTATAATCTTGTCAAAATCTACTCTTATTACTGGTGCTATTATATAGGATCCTTTTTTGGTAATGTGTTATGGTTTTTCTTGTAATTTTGGTATGTGATGGTTGATTGGTTTATGGTGTTCGAAGAGGCATGATCAACATTGGTTTTAGTCTAGTAAATGTGCCAAAGGTTATTCACCCCCTATGATATTGTAAATGTTTTAGTGATTTTATTCATAATTTTATTTTTAGTTTGTGTGATTTTTCTTAATAGTGGTACGGGGTGGTGTTTCAATAGTTGTTCACTATTTGGATGACTTTTCCCAATGTTCGCTTCCTTAACTAATTTTTGATTCATTTATTTTTGGCGCTTTTCCTAGGTTTTTGATGTGGTGTGTTGTATTTGGGTTAGATATTGCTGATGGAGGAATTATTGGTTTTGTCCTAGTGGTTCATCAATGATACCTAAAAGATGATATTTATAGGTTCAATTAAGGAATGTTTGATTGGTTTTTTATGGTCTTCACGAAAGTTCATTTCAGTGAGTTGTTCTCACAAAATAAAATGGGTATGACGATTTTGGGGATTTGATGCCCGAGGTGTTGAACCATAAATAAGATGGAGATGATGGTGATTAGATGAATTAAGGTTCATTCCTGGATGTGGTAGTGAACTCATAATTCTTGTCCTCAAGTGGTGGCCTTATGTATTAGATTGAAATTCAAATTTGGTGATGTTTTACCATGACTTTAGAAATGATGTGTGAAATATTTAATCGGTTTTAATTTTTTTTATGTTTTTTTATTTATGGTATATTTATTATGGTATCTAGAAATTTTGAATTTTCTCATAAAAACTAAAATTGATAATTAAAAATTGAAATAAGTACTTAGATGGAAACGAAATATAAGAACTTTTCATAGTCCACCATTGGAGAAAATGAATTCTTGAGGTAAATAATTTTTTTAGAGAATAATGGGGAACATATGGTAATAATAATGTCCTACCATGATAGTTATTTTTTTATTTCATACTCACAATTAAATCTACATTCATCATTGGTACCACCTTGAAGAGACATTCCTTTGGTGAATGAAGAATAATGAACATATAAAGTTTATCATTAGGGTTGCCTCTATAAATGATGAACAAATACATTATAAAATATTATAATATTATATTTATATTGAGGTACAAGGTTAATAAGTATAATAATATGAATTGTATTTAAAAAACCCAAATTACTTGTTCTAAAATATGAATCCCAAAAATAAAGGCCATACTTCTTATATGAAACAACACCCATCATAGAAACAAAAATTGTGGCAAAAAAATTAGTTGCGATTTATTTAAGAGTTATTAAATGATTAAATGTTCTAAAATAGAAATAATATATTAAATATATTAAAATTCTCAAATCCCACAATGGAAATTAAATGGAAATGTTCTACAATCGACTTTTTAAATATTATTAAAAATATTGGAAGGCATTATTTTAAAACAAATTCGGGTCACTACAATGCATGGTGTGTGAAAAGAAACCAATAGGATTCCACCACATGCTCTATAAATAAAATTTGCAAACTAATAACCATCCCATTAGTTTGAAATTAAAATATAAATGTACCATTTTAAATTTTAAATTAAAACAAGTAACAAACAGGTATCACATTTAAAACAATACTTTTAGGAAAAATGTTTTTCCCATAAATGAAAATATACAGTTGAATCAATGTATATAAAAATAAAAATAGTTATATATGTTAAAAACCAATCAAGTATAATGGGAGATATACTAGTGTAACTGAGTAATGGAATCCTAGGGCCTCCTTGTAATCCTTATATCCTTGAAATATGTTCTTGTAGGAGTTCCACGTTCACATTGTAATTCCCCTTATCCAATACCACTCATCAATTTATATACTGGTGAAGTTACATGACATCTAGTATGTCTCTTTGTATTATAGATTTAATAAAATTGAACTAGGGGTCTTTGAAGATACCTTGGGGATACTATACCCTCATATCATAGTAAAAAAACCAAAATAACCAAAAAAGTATATAAATTATAATTAGAGTATACAGAAGATCAATAAAAAAGAATCATTGTACATAAAATAAAAGTTATTCAGTACATTCATACATATCAATTGATCAACCACCCGACCAATCATATAAATTAAACAAATTAAAATAAATTAAACAAATATGCGTATTTACTTTTATTCCAGAGCCTCACCTCATCCCAGTCTCCTAATCTTAGATGTTCCAATCCAGCCTATCCATATAAAATTGGGCATTTGAACTACCAAAAATTATAATCAATGAGTTTTAATCGAGTTCCAAAATATTAGATCCTCCAATGTAGGGTGTGAGTAAAACATAGTAGGCCACGACCAATGATTTCCCTAACATAACCAGTAAAAAATGTATGCACATGTGATATGACCAAAATAAAACATACATTATGCATATGTATCAAAATAATCCCCACCAATACTATGGATCTAAAGTGACCCACAATATTGACCATACCATCTTCATCTTGACCTATATTTCTCTGAACATGTCACATCAACCATTAATAACCACAATTAATACCTAATACCACCTAAGAAACCCATATCATGTCATAAAAAAACTGAGGAAAGAATCTCCCTTCTCTAGAATAACATTATATCATTGAAAAAGTTGGGGAAGACTCTCCCCACCTAGAATCATATTTTATCATTAAGTACCTAGGATAATATATTATCCCCATATATAAACACATATCATATCATTAGGTAACTCAAGGGCATACCACTCACTTTATAGAAACACATATCCTCTATATGTAGGACCCCAGGACACCCTGAGAGGGGAGCCGTGAATTAGGGTGTCAAAATTTTCATTTAAAACAATGATCTTGTTCCCACAGTGGTAGGAACTCATTAAACCTATAAGACTGATGGGAATAGAAAGCACAAAACCACATGAAAATAGACCACACAACACTTTTACTTGGTTCACCACTAAGGGCTACGTCTAAGGAGCATACACTGATATGTTTCCGGTCGTAACTAATTACACTAAAATTCGCTAGATGAGTATTACAAGGTTGTGGTACAACCACTATGTCCCAGGCACATTATGATGGTTCAGGGATAGCTCATTGAGTCCCTCAGATCACTTCCCTCAACTTCCCCTAGCTCACTTACTTGAGAGAAGTCAAACTCGGTTTATCGACTTGAAGGTTGCTTTAATAGATTTTCACTAAAGACTTTTTCTATGTTCAGTACAAGACACTGCTTGCATCGAAGTCTTGAATTTATGCACTTGAAAGCACTGATCCACTAAACCAAATTTTCGGAACATGTATTTAGCCTATACTGACAATTGCGTACAACACATACACTATGCGTGTAAAATATTACTTTTTCATGATAGATTTTATTTTCAGGTGGAAAATATTTCATGAAACTACACCCTTTATACACAACTTTTTACTTTTACATGCAACTTCTAATTTTACAAAGATCTTCTACATTTCCATGCAACTTTAACCTTTCTGCGAAACTTTAACCTTTCAGTGCATCTCCTTTTTCGCACAACTTTTATGCGCATTAGAACTCAGATTTTCTCTAAGTCATTAGCTATACTGAATGAGGGGGAAACCTATTATTTATAGGAATCACCAACCCCCATGTGCAAAAAAACACAGTGTCACACAAAACCCCTCATTATGTGCGCAATGATTTTCGTGCAGGAACCATTTTCCTCAAACAACTACATATTTTTCATGCAGCTCATTATTTTTCCATTTTTCAACATTTTGAACTCGAAACATGACTTTCATGCATGTTTACAAAACACTTAAAATCTTGCACGCAACTTCATTTTCCAATGAAATATTTTCCAATTTTCTGATTTTCAGGCCCAAAAATTTGGAAAACACTGGGAAATAGCACCACCATCAATACATTTGTCCGCTCGAACTGTATGAACCCTTTCCTGGAAAACATTTTTAACTTCCAATGAGGATTGACAAAAAACAAAAACCAAACTCCATTTCTTACATTGAACGTTCGTGGTTCTAAAAATCTCCCCCATTGATTTTGTTTGAAATCACTAGAAAAATTAAATAGGGAACTAACCACAAGAAAATCTTGAAACCCAATAATCAACACATCCAACACTCTAAGTCTACATAAGAAATGATTGGTGTAGAAAACAAGAGGGGAAGCGGGAATTGGGATCCCATGTTTTGGAATTCTTAAAGACATCTCCCAGGATATTCTCTTACAGTGTCACAAAAGAATTACATATCCTGAATGTATTCCTTCTCCTCCCAACACCAGATTCCAATCGTGTCATAGAAGCATTACATATCTTGAATTTATTCCTTCTTATCCTAACACCAAATTCTCATCTTATCAGCGAAGCATTACTTTTCCATCACATGTCCTAAATTTGCATATTCTCCCCTATTGAAAATAAACTCAGAGACTAGTATTTTTTCATTGTATAGCTCAAAAACACCATTGGATAGTATCTCTTCCATAAACCTTCATCACATCCAAAAATAGATTAAAAGCAGTTAACATAACTTGGGAGAGGATTATTTTGTAACTTTGATATGCACCGAGAAGCGACTAAACACTGAGGTTCAACTGATCTGTCTCAAACACAGATGTTGACAGTGGCTTTGTCAGGATATCAACCACTTCCTCATCTGTTCCCACATGATCCATTTTAATCATGCCTTGTTCAAATTTTTCCTTGATAAAGTCATATCTGATTTCAATATGTTTTGTATGAGAATTCTAAACAATATTATTCATAAGACCAATTGCTCTCTTGTTATCATAGTTAATCACTATTTATTGTTTCACCTCCTCAACAGTATCTTTCAGTTGTTTCTTCATCCATAGTTGTTGAGTGCATGCCTTTGTAGCAGATATATAATCAGCTTAGACTATACTAAGAAAAGTTCTTTCTTTTTTCTCACTCAACCAGCCAACACATTTCTTCCCAATATATAATTCTCCACCACTGGTGGACTTTCTGTCCACTACATCTCCATCCCATTCAACATCATAAAATGATGATAATTCACTGTACCTTCCTGTAGCAAAGTATATCCCAAAATTATCAGTACCTTGAATGTTCCCCATGATTTCATTTACTATAGTCATATGTTCTTCCTTCACATTACTCTGAAATTGGGTAGCTAAGAATGTTGCAAAAATAATATTAGCCTGTGTCACCGTTAGGTATAGTAAGCTTCCAATAATCCTTTTTTACCGGGTAGGATCTACAGAGGTCACATCCTTATGATTTCCAAGTTTGGTTCCAACCGCAATCAGAGTTGAAATTGGTTTGGAGTCTTGCATATTAAATTTTTGCAGCAGCTCTCTTGCATAAGTTTCCTAAGAAATGAATGTGTAAGCCGTATTTTGAATCACTTGCAACCCCAAGAAATATGTGTGCTCCCCAATAATAAACATTTAAAATTATTGATTTTATGTGATTGGAAAATTCATCCATTGATTTCTACCTGCTTCTACCAAAATATAATGTCATCAACATAAACAAGAATCATGAACTGATCCTTCGAAGAATTCTTCACATAGAGATAGTGATCTACTCCTCCTATTTTGAATTCCTGCTTCATGGGAAAAGAATCCAACCAGGAACTCCAAGCTCATGGTGCATACTTCAAACCATAGAGGACCTTCCTTAGTTTAAAAACCTTTGTTTCATCAGTACCAAGAAGAAAACCCACTGGTTTTTCAATGTAGACTTCTTATTCGAGAACGCCGTTAAGGATTTCTATCTTGACATCCATTTGATATACTTTATATCCTCTTTAAATTTCCTTGGAAAAGAAAATCCTAATTGACTCCTGTCGTGCTGTTGGAGAAACAATTTCCTCAATATCGACACCTTCAATCTATGAATATCCCTTGCTAACCAGTCGTGCTTTATTTTAGATCACATTACCATGTTCATCATATTTTTTCTTAAATATCCACTTTGTAAAAATCACTTTGTGAACTTCGAGTCTCTTAACCAGATCCCATGTCTGATTTTTTTAATCTTATCTAACTATTCATTGATGGACTTCACCCATGATTCATCCTTTGTAGCTTCTTCAAATGAAGAAGGTTCCACAACTGATAGAAATACATATAGTTCCTTAATCCTCATTCTCCTCATTTCTTGTGGGTGCAGTCCAATCCCCATTTAGGTTGGATTGATCAATTTATACTCTTCGATTCCTCCTCTAAGATTCAACTAAATTATCTCCATCTATGGTTTCCACATTATATTCTTCTTTTGAGTCAACATCCTAATGTGACTCCGGATATTTTTGTACACCATCCTATATTTCTGTATTTTCATTTACTCCATGTTCACTTTCTTCCTCATCTTCTATCTCATCATCATAAGAATTATTTGATGCATTTAGGGTTCTGTCTTCAATAATCCCGACATCACTGCTTTCCACAATCCCCCCAAGTGATTATTGAAACACATCTAAGCTTTTCTATTCATTGGGTATCCATGATATTTTCCTTAATCACCATATTCACCAAACATTCCTTTATTTACTTATTTGTTTTAGATGAAACTTTTTCTTATGCAAACACAAAATTAGTTCAAAAAAGGATTCCTTCCATGCCAAAATTTATATGGTTTATTTTTTTATCCCTTATAAATCCCCATTAGATTTTGATTGTCCACTTCAGCTTCAATAACTACTTTCCATCAATGGTGAGAGATACAACTCTCAAATAGTATAGTCCTGGCTATGTTGTTGACATGTAGATTCTGGCACTCTACAACTCCCTTTTTCTATGGAGGTATAACAATAGAAATATCATGTTATATTACTTGTTTTTCTTGGTAGTTTTAAAACTTAATGGATGTTTATTTTCCTCCATTATCAGATCACAAGACTTTTATTGTCCCTCCAGTATCATTCAGGGCAATTCGATGATAATTTATCATGCAATCAAGTACTTTTCATTTTCGGTGAATAACCATTATGTAACAGCCCGAGATTTTATGAAAAATATTCTTTTTTATTTCACTAATGTCTTGTGTTGTACGCAACACAAAAAGGAGCTTGCACAACACGCATCCTTGACTTGCCTTTCATTACACGCAGTCACGACCTTCCTCGATAGTGTGTGTAATACGCAATACCGAGTTTCACTAAACAACGATATGCTATAAAAATATTATTAAAACTAGCCGTTATGAATAGTAATAACCACTTTTTGAAATCCAGTAAATCTTATTTTTGAAAATGAACTTCATTTTTGGATTCGGAGTATCGAATTTAGCCTAAGGTGAAATTTTGGTACTTTTCGGATAACTTTCATATTCTGATGAATAGTGAAAATTACTAAATTATAATTAAAAACAACTTTTTTAATCGAAATAATTAATAGTGATAAATCATTAATTTGAGTGGTTTTAAAGAATATTTAGAATATATTTTTACAATTTAATACAATGTTGGTCATTGGATGTAATTTCACATTTAAACTAGACATAAACAAGTGTCAATCTTTTGATAGATATTGTTTTTTAAAAACACGCTATTTGTTTTAACAGTGGGATTTAATTATAGAATTAATTAATGCAACTTTTATGTTATGAATTTGGTAAAATAGACTTCATTTTTGAATTCGGAATATGAAATATAGCTTGGGGTGAAATTTTGGCATTGTTCTGAAAAACATCAATTTTTGATGAATAGTGAAACCACTAAGTGGTAGGTTAAAAACTGAATTTTTGCATAAAACATAATTTTACCGCTTCTGTGAATGGAATTTAGAAAATCCGAGAGACACGGTTAATATCAAGGACTAAAATGTGGTTCAATGAGATGAAAATAATTTTTTGGTGAATAGTAACTTTTTACTTTTTTACCACGGTTAATAGTAAATAAGGTAATTAAGGGTAAATATGATATTAATATTACCCTAACACTTGTCCTAATTCTATTGGACAAGTGTAATTCGACCAAAAACAAACTTAGGAAAAAAATATGACCATTTAGGCCCACTTGGATTAGATTAGGACATTTATTATTAATTTATTTAATGAAGGGTTAAAATAGTTAAAATCAAAGTTTAATAAGTAAATCATTTCTAATATGGGGTTATACATAAGATAAATTCATTTGTAAATATTCATTAGAAAGCTAAAAAGATTTACTACATGATGGTATTTTATTTGTAATTTTTAGACATCAAATAATTTAATTCATTTATGACACAAAGATGATGCAGTAATTATCTTGTTAATGAAATATTAACATAATTGATGTTATAAACACCAAAATAAATGTAATTTGAGACTTTTTATGAATTCCACTAATTGTATAGGTTACTATGATATATTAGTGTTGATTTAATCAACTTGGTTCGAACATATAATTCTGTTATGACTTTCAAAAAAATCATATATCAAATAGTGTCAAAGTTGACACAAAATAGTTTTTAAATCAAATATTATATTATTAATTGTTATTTTATTCCTAAAAATCTAAGGTTCGGCCAAATGACTTAGATAAGGATATATGTATTAATAATATACAATTTGGGGTTCGTTTGGCATGTTATAGTAAGTTTATTAACCATATAGTGAAAGAAAACAAAAAGACACGGTAAAAGTTAAATTATTTAACTTAGAGTTAAATCTAATTGATAAGGTTAAAATAATACCCTAAACTTGTCTAAATCCTATTGGTTGATAGGATTTCGACCCATCCCCACTTTAGCTTCGAAATAAGACCCTTTGGAACCATTATAAATCGATTTTGACTTTAATATAAAATAATATTTTGAGATATTCCTAAGGTGCCCCTCTCCTCCCCTATAAAAGGACACCTCCTCCCCCTCCTCCTCACACCAATTTGAGCACTCAAGCTCGGCCAACCCCTGCCAATTTCTCCTCTCCACTTCCCTAGCAACATCATAGAGGTTCTGGTCTTCCTCAAAGACCAATTTTAGTTCCCTAAGAGGAGGTCTCAAAGAGGCACTTCAAAGAAGAGGTAATTACCGTTACCAATTCTTTCATCTTTATTTCTTCTTCCACTTCTTCTTCTTAGGTTGTTTCATTATGAAGTAATAACATCAGTATCACTCATATACTGATATGTTATTATAAGTATGAAACAACCCTATTTCACCATCTATCCATCCTACGGAAAAAGAAATCACCGCGCGTGCGTACGTACGGAATACCGTCTCCACGCCGTGGTGTAATCTATTTTCCACCACCACCTTACATGGATGGGTATAATGGTGTAAAGAATAACTATACATAGTTATTACAACATCATATTGATTCTGATATATTGTATAATCCACTCCAATTCAATTCAATATTTATAGAAATGATATCATCGCTCGTGCGTACGTACGGAATACCGTCTCCACGACGCGATGAGATTCATTCTCCATGTTAACCATTTAAGAATGATTATAATGTATATACAAGAAATAATAATGAAATATATGAAATTATAAAGCTACTGGATTTATTTATATATATACATATGTATTTCATCTACTTACTTCCATTTCAAGACAATAAGGAAAGGAAAACAGCGTTCATGCGTACGTACGGACTACCGTCTCCATGAACGGTGTTTTTCATTTTATTTATCTACCTATTATATATATATATATACTGAATATATATGATATATAAATCATATTTTATATTCTGGAAGTAAGTAAATCATGATATAAGTAATAATGATGTCAAGAACAACAAGCCAAAACACCTACGATAAATGAAACGATTTTACCCAAAACGCTTCTTTAACATGGAATTTACAAAAGAACGGGTAATATAATGTCATAAGTGAACCATATATGATATCATAACAATGAATACGATTCTTTAATAAGTCAATAACATGATTTAAATCATTATACAGGAGGTTCGGACACTTACAAAGCAAGTCGGACCTAAGGTAAGGGAAATATCACAATCTCATTTTTATCCGAGATTGTTTATACTTTGGTATTTACTGGGGTGTATTTTATCATCCACATCCATGTTTCTTCAATATGTAATATTATTTCCATCCACCTACAATTTTTTAAATCCAATTTTACCCTTTGGTGAGTTTTTAGTAAAAGATATGAAAGGAAGCTTTTGTCGTTTTTTTATACGAGGTACTTTTTGACTTTTCCAACAAAAGTACGAAGAATGTTTTTTTTAACTTAAACGGCACAAATGGATTTTTATGGTTTTATAAAGCCTTATTTTCATGAAGCTTCCTCCAAAAGATTTCATGACTATTTTTAATAAAATCTCTATCTTTTAAAAATTGCATGATGTTTTGTGAAAAGAAATTGATTTTGAAGAAGAAAGTATATTTTCCTCAAGAATTCATTTCAAGTGTTTTATCAAAATTATTTTCCTTCTAAGATAATAAAGGGTCCTGTTTCTATCCATATTTTTACATTGATTTGACTATGTTGTTATGGAATTATGTTTATGAATTCCTTTATCTTATATGAATGGTTTTATGATGTCATGTTGTTTAAGAATCCCATTTTTATTACATGGGTTATGCAATGATGTATGATTTATGATTTTGTGGCACACATAAGAATGGTTTCATTATGAGATGGGTGGGACCTATATCTCCCTCCAATGCATTGGGTAAAGATTTTATATCTCATGAGATAGACATGGCTGGAATGGTAGGTTATACCGGTTCAGTGAAACAGGACTGAAACGAGGATTACTCGATTCAGAAAGGGACTTTGTCCACTAAGATAGTCTTGGCAATGAGTCTTGACTAACAAGAAATGATTCTCTATGATTATGTGTGTATGCCACAATTAGTAATGTTTTAAGTTATGATTTCATTTTCACCTCTATGATTTATCCCATGTTATGATATTATGAGCTCTTTTGCAGGTTAAGATTTCCAAATGCTACGTTCTTATGTATATGATGTGATTGATATTTCTTTTGCTTACCCTTACTGAGCATTTGAGCTCACCCTTTTATGTTTTTCTTTCCCCAGGATATAAAGAAAGGTTTTAGGTAAAAAAAAGGAAGATCTTTATGGGAGATATTGAAGATCTTTCACCACGATTAGAAGATTACGTTCCGAGTTTCCAAAGACACTAAACTATTACGATCCTTGTGTGTGTGTGTTTTTGTTATGTACTAAGTATTCCGCAAAAGTAATGTGAAGTCTATGTACGTCAGGCTTCGGGTCTCTACAGTTGGTATCAGAGGAAAGGTTTAGTCAACCTTTGGAAACTAGGATGCGAAAACGTTAGTGAGATCCCTAGAGATATTTCTAAGGTATGTCTAGGGATGTCCCTAGGGATAAGTATACGTATAGGTTATAGTAATAGAATTAAGCTAACGATCATAGAATTAAACCTAAGATGTTGGATATTGAAGGTACTCCCCCTTTATTATGTTGTTTAGCATGATTTTTGCCTCTCACACTATTCTTTTTGGGTTTTAGACGATGGCTGGAACCCGAAGGAATCGTGTTGATCAATGCAATGGACAATGCAATGATTGCCCTCCTGAACAAACAAATGTTATGGGAGATGGAGTGCAAAATCTTATTGCTATAATTACACAAGCTATGAATCATTCTGGACTTCCAAATGAGCAGAGAAGGGAACAATATTCTATTGAGTCCTTCATGAGGCAACGTCCACCTTCTTTCAGTGGGTCTTCTGATCCACTTGTGGCTGAACAATGGATCAGTACTACTGAAAAGATATTTTCAGTTCTTCAATGTTCTGAACATGATAAAGTCATCTTAGCAGTATATCGTTTGGAAGGTGAAGCTGATCAATGGTGGAATCTTATCAAGAATACGAGGCCAAGAGATGAAATTGAGTCCATGGAATGGGACGAGTTCAAGAACATATTTTTCAATAAGTACTTCCCTCGTATTCTTCGAACAAAGATGGAGAAAGAGTTTCTTGAACTGAAGCAAAGGGACGATGAATCTGTTGGTACCTATGAAGCAAATTTTACAAGACTTGCAAGGTATTCTTCTGGAATTATCATCCAACCTGAAAGTAAAGTTGATCGATTTTTCAGTGGCTTAAAACCAAGTCTTCGAAGGGCATTAGCTATAAGAGACTTCAGTAGCTATGAAGAAATTGTGCGTTGTGCTATCAAGGTAGAAATGGAAGTTGGTGTTACATATCCATCTCATGGTTTTGACAAGAAACGAAAGATGGAGTTCAAGGAGAAATCTCAGAATAATGGTGAAAAGAAGATGAATGTTTCCTTATGCACAAAGTGTGGAAAGAAGCATGGTGGAGATTGTCTAAAAGGGACTAGAAAATGTTTTAAGTGTGGAAAAGAAGGTCATCGAGCAGCTGAGTGTCGAAGTAATCGAAAAAGGGTTTCTAATGATGTGAATAAAGCAAACACTGCAGAGAACGCACCGCCAACACTTCAATGCTTCAAGTGCAAGGAAATGGGGCATTATGCTAATAATTGCCCTAATCCAAGGGTTAGTGATGATCAACATGAGCAACCACTGAAGGCAAAGGACAAAGGGATATCACATGCGATCACTATTGGCAATGTTGAATATGACAACGATGTGGTGGAATGATTAAGTGTTTATGTAATGGGATTTCAAAATAATGTTGTATCATTGAGTATTGCAATATTTATTGATGTGGTATTCAAAGTGATTGAGATATTTTTTGGAAATAAGATGATATGCGCATAATGAAGACGAGAAAATGAAATTTTTAATAGTATTCATGAGCTCATGATTGATATAAGGACTAAGTGATATCATGGTTTCAGTATATAGAATTTTGAGGATTTTGGTATGTGGAAAGTGTTAACTTTTAACTGCACTCATGTTTTCACTAAGGTATTCAAGAGAATACACGATTAAGGACTTTGAATGTTTGGAATGTGACCAACAAGACATATCTTATGATATGTGGGGATCAACGACAGTATTAAATCTCTGGTAATCGTTGTCACTATATTATGAGAGTGGACTGCAGTATTATAAGCCTAAAGATTAGACTGGATTATGTTGGACATAAGTTAGTATTGTTTAAGGATAGAAGATTTTCGATATTATTGATGGGATGTTATAGTAACGTAGTTTTAGAAAAAGGGACAACCTGCAGGACGGGCGACAGCCCATCGCTTCGGACAAGGCTGTGGGAATCGAACCCACAACCGAAGTGCGACTGGCCTTTATCGCCTACCATTGACCTACAGGAAGTCCCTGTTTAGTAGAAACTAGTTTTATTATATTAAGCAGTATGATATGTGATGTATAAGTTCATTTTAGGAACCATATATGATTAATCTCACTATAGATGGATTTATGTATTTTTTGATAACTTTTCTAACCTTTTGTTTGAGACAGATGGAATGACCCATCATTCTATCACATGATCTGCTAACACATCGCGAATGACAAATTCAACTTCATTTCTTTAAGAGATGATGTGGAAATTGTTAAAGGCACGGACAATAGTGATATTGTACCAAAATAAAGTAAGTATTTATTCTAATTCAAATTTTCAACTTTAGGGAAATGATCTTGAAAACCAAAAATGTTGTCCTAGTGATCTCATACCTGATGAATCAGATGGTACCTTATATCATCACAAATCTATGGATTTGTGATTACTGGCTTTTCCATAGCCATGTTCTCTACCACTCTCCATCAGAACATGATGGTTAGATTTCTCTTCCATATCCATATTTTCACCTATGTGGAAACCCAGTGATTAGTTTATTTGGGTAATCGTTACATTTCATACTTTAGTTTTTAAAGCCAAGTTTTGGTATTCCCTTTTACGATGTGGGTTTCTATTAAAGAAACTTTCGAATAGTAAACCATTTATAACCCCGACGAATTTCGAGGGCGAAATTCATTTTAAGGGGGGTAGAATGTAACAGCCCGAGATTTTATGAAAAATATTCTTTTTTATTTCACTAATGTCTTGTGTTGTACGCAACACAAAAAGGAGCTTGCACAACACGCATCCTTGACTTGCCTTTCATTACACGCAATCACGACCTTCCTCGATAGTGTGTGTAATACGCAATACCGAGTTTCACTAAACAACGATATGCTATAAAAATATTATTAAAACTAGCCGTTATGAATAGTAATAACCACTTTTTGAAATCCAGTAAATCTTATTTTTCAAAATGAACTTCATTTTTGGATTCGGAGTATCGAATTTAGCCTAAGGTGAAATTTTGGTACTTTTCGGATAACTTTCATATTCTGATGAATAGTGAAAATTACTAAATTATAATTAAAAACAACTTTTTTAATCGAAATAATTAATAGTGATAAATCATTAATTTGAGTGGTTTTAAAGAATATTTAGAATATATTTTTAAAATTTAATACAATGTTGGTCATTGGATGTAATTTCACATTTAAACTAGACATAAACAAGTGTCAATCTTTTGATAGATATTGTTTTTTAAAAACACGCTATTTGTTTTAACAGTGGGATTTAATTATAGAATTAATTAATGCAACTTTTATGTTATGAATTTGGTAAAATAGACTTCATTTTTGAATTCGGAATATGAAATATAGCTTGGGGTGAAATTTTGGCATTGTTCTGAAAAACATCAATTTTTGATGAATAGTGAAACCACTAAGTGGTAGGTTAAAAACTGAATTTTTGCATAAAACTTAATTTTACCGCTTCTGTGAATGGAATTTCGAAAATCCGAGAGACATGGTTAATATCAAGGACTAAAATGTGGTTCAATGAGATGAAAATAATTTTTTGGTGAATAGTAACTTTTTACTTTTTTACCACGGTTAATAGTAAATAAGGTAACTAAGGGTAAATATGATATTAATATTACCCTAACACTTGTCTTAATTCTATTGGACAAGTGTAATTCGACCAAAAACAAACTTAGGAAAAACATATGACCATTTAGGCCCACTTGGATTAGATTAGGACATTTATTATTAATTTATTTAATGAAGGGTTAAAATAGTTAAAATCAAAGTTTAATAAGTAAATCATTTCTAATATGGGGTTATACATAAGATAAATTCATTTGTAAATATTCATTAGAAAGCTAAAAAGATTTACTACATGATGGTATTTTATTTGTAATTTTTAGACATCAAATAATTTAATTCATTTATGACACAAAGATGATGCAGTAATTATCTTGTTAATGAAATATTAACATAATTGATGTTATAAACACCAAAATAAATGTAATTTGAGACTTTTTATGAATTCCACTAATTGTATAGGTTACTATGATATATTAGTGTTGATTTAATCAACTTGGTTCGAACATATAATTCTGTTATGACTTTCACAAAAATCATATATCAAATAGTGTCAAAATTGACACAAAATAGTTTTTAAATCAAATATTATATTATTAATTGTTATTTTATTCCTAAAAATCTAAGGATCGGCCAAATGACTTAGATAAGGATATATGTATTAATAATATACAATTTGGGGTTCGTTTGGCATGTTATAGTAAGTTTATTAACCATATAGTGAAAGAAAACAAAAAGACACGGTAAAAGTTAAATTATTTAACTTAGAGTTAAATCTAATTGATAAGGTTAAAATAATACCCTAAACTTGTCTAAATCCTATTGGTTGATAGGATTTCGACCCATCCCCACTTTAGCTTCGAAATAAGACCCTTTGGAACCATTATAAATCGATTTTGACTTTAATATAAAATAATATTTTGAGATATTCCTAAGGTGCCCCTCTCCTCCCCTATAAAAGGACACCTCCTCCCCCTCCTCCTCACACCAATTTGAGCACTCAAGCTCGGCCAACCCCTGCCAATTTCTCCTATCCACTTCCCTAGCAACATCATAGAGGTTCTGGTCTTCCTAAAAGACCAATTTTAGTTCCCTAAGAGGAGGTCTCAAAGAGGCACTTCAAAGAAGAGGTAATTACCGTTACCAATTCTTTCATCTTTATTTCTTCTTCCACTTCTTCTTCTTAGGTTGTTTCATTATGAAGTAATAACATCAGTATCACTCATATACTGATATGTTATTATAAGTATGAAACAACCCTATTTCACCATCTATCCATCCTACGGAAAAAGAAATCACCGCGCGTGCGTACGTACGGAATACCGTCTCCACGCCGTGGTGTAATCTATTTTCCACCACCACCTTACATGGATGGGTATAATGGTGTAAAGAATAACTATACATAGTTATTACAACATCATATTGATTCTGATATATTGTATAATCCACTCCAATTCAATTCAATATTTATAGAAATGATATCATCGCTCGTGCGTACGTACGGAATACCGTCTCCACGACGCGATGAGATTCATTCTCCATGTTAACCATTTAAGAATGATTATAATGTATATATAAGAAATAATAATGAAATATATGAAATTATAAAGCTACTGGATTTATGTATATATATACATATGTATTTCATCTACTTACTTCCATTTCAAGACAATAAGGAAAGGAAAACAGCGTTCATGCGTACGTACGGACTACCGTCTCCATGAACGGTGTTTTTCATTTTATTTATCTACCTATTATATATATATATATACTGAATATATATGATATATAAATCATATTTTATATTCTGGAAGTAAGTAAATCATGATATAAGTAATAATGATGTCAAGAACAACAAGTCAAAACACCTACGATAAATGAAACGATTTTACCCAAAACGCTTCTTTAACATGGAATTTACAAAAGAACGGGTAATATAATGTCATAAGTGAACCATATATGATATCATAACAATGAATACGATTCTTTAATAAGTCAATAACATGATTTAAATCATTATATAGGAGGTTCGGACACTTACAAAGCAAGTCGGACCTAAGGTAAGGGAAATATCACAATCTCATTTTTATCCGAGATTGTTTATACTTTGGTATTTACTGGGGTGTATTTTATCATCCACATCCATGTTTCTTCAATATGTAATATTATTTCCATCCACCTACAATTTTTTAAATCCAATTTTACCCTTTGGTGAGTTTTTAGTAAAAGATATGAAAGGAAGCTTTTGTCGTTTTTTATACGAGGTACTTTTTGACTTTTCCAACAAAAGTACGAAGAATGTTTTTTTTAACTTAAACGGCACAAATGGATTTTTATGGTTTTATAAAGCCTTATTTTCATGAAGCTTCCTCCAAAAGATTTCATGACTATTTTTAATAAAATCTCTATCTTTTAAAAATTGCATGATGTTTTGTGAAAAGAAAATGATTTTGAAGAAGAAAGGATATTTTCCTCAAGAATTCATTTCAAGTGTTTTATCAAAATTATTTTCCTTCTAAGATAATAAAGGGTCCTGTTTCTATCCATATTTTTACATTGATTTGACTATGTTGTTATGGAATTATGTTTATGAATTCCTTTATCTTATATGAATGGTTTTATGATGTCATGTTGTTTAAGAATCCCATTTTTATTACATGGGTTATGCAATGATGTATGATTTATGATTTTGTGGCACACATAAGAATGGTTTCATTATGAGATGGGTGGGACCTATATCTCCCTCCAATGCATTGGGTAAAGATTTTATATCTCATGAGATAGACATGGCTGGAATGGTAGGTTATACCGGTTCAGTGAAACAGGACTGAAACGAGGATTACTCGATTCAGAAAGGGACTTTGTCCACTAAGATAGTCTTGGCAATGAGTCTTGACTAACAAGAAATGATTCTCTATGATTATGTGTGTATGCCACAATGAGTAATGTTTTATGTTATGATTTCATTTTCACCTCTATGATTTATCCCATGTTATGATATTATGAGCTCTTTTGCAAGTTAAGATTTCCAAATGCTACGTTCTTATGTATATGATGTGATTGATATTTCTTTTGCTTACCCTTACTGAGCATTTGAGCTCACCCTTTTATGTTTTTCTTTCCCCAGGATATAAAGAAAGGTTTTAGGTAAAAAAAAAGGAAGATCTTTATGGGAGATATTGAAGATCTTTCACCACGATTAGAACATTACGTTCCGAGTTTCCAAAGACACTAAACTATTACGATCCTTGTGTGTGTGTGTTTTTGTTATGTACTAAGTATTCCGCAAAAGTAATGTGAAGTCTATGTACGTCAGGCTTCGGGTCTCTACACATTACACAAGAAATTATACTATAATCATCAATGAAAAGGACAAAGTACCTCTCTAAATGAGTTCCAAAAACATTTATTAGACCACATACGTCTATATGGATGATATCAAGAAGGTGTGATTCCCTTTTCTTATTCAGTTGATATGAGCTACAGACTAGCTTCCCCAGTATGAAAGCATCACAAGCCCTTTCCAATTCACATTTTTGAATGGGGATATCCATGACTATCTTCAACTTAAATATATTTTCCTTGTCTTGTTTGTTAATGATCCCTAGCCTTCGATTCCATAGGTTTTTCTTATTAAATATACATATAACAAGAGTTCTCTTTACTATCAACCTGACATAAGTTTCTATCTATTTTGAGGATATTGTTACCTAGATCATTCACATAAAGAACTTCAATATTCTTCAACTCTCTATTGGAAAATTATTATTTCCACTACCTTTAATATTCAAATTACCATCATTACCAAACCTCACTATTCCATTACCTTATTTTTAATGTTATTTAAAAGGACATCATTTCAAGTCATATGGGGTGAGCATCCACTCTCAGGAATCCAAGTGCTACTACTTTTTATAGATTTGAGGGATACTTTGGGAATATTAGATTTCATAATGTTATTATTCTCTTTCCATGAGAGTTTGGATTGAGTGTAGCACACTGATGACCCTATAATTATTTCTTCCACATAATCAGATTCATCATACCCATACTCTTCTTCCATAGGAGAAAAACTATATGTGAGAACAACACTATAAGGAGGGTGAGTATTGACTCATATCTGGGAGTTGTATGAATTTCTCCTGTCATACCTCTGCCTATAATACATAGCTTTATGGCCAAAGTTAGAAAAATGAATTAAGTATCCATAGAAACTATTTCTTAAATAAGATGTCGGATATGAAATCTGTCTCCTTTGTGGACTTCCCATATTTTCCCCATTCAAATAGCTCTTTTCCTCTTCGCAATATGACATGGTATGGGATAGATAGCCACAAAACAAACACATCACGATAGGAAATCTATTCTCACTTATATTTATCCTAATGCCTTCTCTCTAGTAAAATTGTTGGAATGCCTGTCATTTCTGAAAGTTTGAGGATAATCATCAGTTCTTCTTTTAGTTTGGATTGATGGTTTATTTTTCAACACATCAGGAAACTTTTCAACATTTCTAACTTTCATCTGGTATTTATTTTTTCTATGTTCACTTCCAGCAGTTGATGTCTTAGATTCACAACTGATTCCACTGTTTCCCATGCAAGAAGGTCTTTGATCTCTCAATATTTTTTCAACCCCAGCTAAACCACGCTAAGCTCTTACCAGTAATTATAGATCATATAATCTTTTAAAATGAATTTTCTTTTTACCCTCATTTGTGGTTTATTAACACTCAATTTTACTCCTAAGAGTAACAAATTCTTCTTCAAGACCCTAAATAGTCTTGGAATTATCTTCCAGTCTGGATATAAGGTAAGTTATGAACTTTTCTTATTATTAAATTCAATGTTTTAGTTCCACAATCTCATCTGTTCTTTCAAGGATTGAAGACTGTACTATCACTAGTTCTTCTAGTCGTTCAATTTCATATTGAAGCTCATAAACATATTTTTATTATTCTTCCATGAATTCTTTCCAATTATTACATCTATTACATTTATTCTGATGATTAGAAAAGGAATCCTTAATTTGAAACTTGGGATCACAATTAGGAGTCATCTGATTATCTTTGTCATTATAAATCAAGGGTTCTAACTTTTCAATAGTAGCCATCATGGAAGAATGGTTTCCAGTTTTAAATTATGGTTCTTCTTCTTCAAAGAATTCAATATCATCATATTTCTATCCACATAAAAACTCTTATTCTATACTTTCTTTCATATTTGATGTCTCCCTTTCTGAAAAAACTTTTCTGAGGATTTTCAATGTCTTATGTTTCAATCCCTTCATCATCGAACATTCTTTTCCACTAGTAGGCAATCTTCCTAACTCTTCCACAACTAAAACATGCCAGAGGTAAATTTCCTTTAAATTATCCTTTTCCCTTATTTATCTTCATGGAAATGATAGAAAGAATTTATTTTTCCTCATTATCTTCACCACCACTATATATAAAAATTTTCTGTTTTTACATGGATTTGACCTTCATTTCCTTGCTAACATGAGTTGTAACATCTTCTAGTTTGACTCTCAGCTCATATGCCATTGGACTACTTAGCAGATCATCTAGAGTTAGTTTTGATAGATCTCTTTCTTCATGTGATGACACCTTTGAATTGTACATAGGAGAAATTATTCTCAAGATTTTCTTTTCGATATATAGGTCCTTGATTTCCTCTCCAAGACCTCAAATATCTACCACTACCTCAGTAATTCGATTGAAGATGGAATATGCATTCTTATCAGGATTCATATTCCAATAATAGAACCTGTTTTACAATAATTGAAGTTTTTCCTCCTTCACATCATTTTCCCTTTAATAAATATGTTGTTGTTTATCCCACATAGATTTAGATGAGATGAAACTCAACACATTTAGATAGATCAAATCTGAAAGAGTCCTAGTGATAGAATTCGCGACCTTAACATCTACATCAAGAACATTCATGTCTGTATGATTCATAAAAATCCATGATGGATCGGTAACATTTATTCCATACATAGTAGAAAAGAGGACTTGTATTATAAGGGATCTTAAATGAGATCTTATTTTATTCCTACAAACTTGAAAAATACTTCCTTCGAAGAGAGGGATTCTCCTATAATTGACTACATTATACATGATGGAAAAGGAAAGATCTAACACCAGTAACCTTTACCCTTTGATACCACTTATAGGACCTCAGGACACCCTGAGAGGATAGGGGTGAATCGGGGTGTTAAAGTTTTATTTGAAAACAAGGATCTTGTTCCCACAGTGGTATGAACTCTTTAAAACTATATGACTTATGGGAAAATATAGCACACAACCATAAGAAAATAGACCACAAAAACATTTTTACGTGGTTCAAAACTAAGGGATACATCGAAGGTGCATATGTCGACAGGTTCATGTCATACCTAATTCCACTGAACATCACTAGATGTAGATTACAAGGGTCAGGTACAATCACTCAATCCCAATAATTCTTCCTTTACAAAGGTTTAGGGATAGCTCACTACATCCCTTGGATCACTTCCCTCGACCCCCATAGCTCACTACCTTGAGAGCAGTTAATCTCAGTTTATAAACTTGAAGGTCGATTCAATAGATTTTCATTGAAGTACTTGTATTTTTTCTGTACAAGACACTACTAGAATCAAAGTTATTAATTGATGCACTTGAAGGCACTGAACCATTGAACCAAATATTTAGAACATGTATTCAGCCTATACTGACAATTGTGCACAACACTTACCCTATGTGGCCAAGATCTTACTTTTGCGCACAATGTTTTCTTTTAATGTGGAAAATATTTCATAAAACTACACCTCTTAGGAAAAACATTTAAATTTTATTCATAGCTTAAACTTTTTTTGCACAACTTCTACTTTTCCAAGAAACTTTAATCTTTATGTACAACTTTCACTTTCCCACGCAACTCCCTTTTCATGCAACTTTTACGTGCATCTGAACACAGATCTTCTCTAAAACGATAGTCATACCAAATGAGTGGCTCACCTATTATTTATTTTCATCAATGACCTCCACATGAAAAAACCACCATGTCACATAAAACTTCTCATTTACATGCATTGATTTTCGTGTAGGAAATGTTTTCTGAGAACAACTACAATTTTTTTGCGCAGCTCATGCCTCTTCCATTTTTCGTTGTTCTGATCCCAAAACATGCCTTATGCATAAGTTTATAGAACAACTACAATATTGTGTGCAACATCCTTTTCCAAACAATTATTTCTCAATTTTATGATTTTCAATCCAAAAAATTTAGCAAACACTAGGAAATGACGCCACCTTCAATACTATTGTCCGCTCGAATTGTATGATCCCTTTCCTGGAAAATATTATGAATTTCCAATGAGGATTGACAAAAAAACCCAAATCAAACTTCATTTATTGCATATAAAAGTCATGGTTATAACACTATAAACACATGGGTGTGCTTGAAACACACTAAAGAACTCATATCACATGTCCACAAGTAAGTTAGAGGTGTATGGGAATCCTTTTTAGAATCACATACCATATAATTATGAAACACAATTTTGTAATATCACACCACCTTGAAAAATTAATCACACCATCTGAATATCAGATACCTACACACTCCCCGCCAATGCAATAATCCACATTATTAGGTAACTTGAGGGAATATCAGTTCCCCTTCCTAAAACATAACATATATTAAGGAATTTATTCCTCACACAAGAATCATATATCATATAATCCTCATAGTACATATAATCTATCAAATCAGATATTATATTATAAATAGACACACATGTTGATTACCCTCAAAACCATATTGGTTACACATGCATATCACACCTAACCCATCTTTACCCTTATTTAACCCAAATAGAAAATCTCTAGGAACCTTTAAACCAATATGAGTCTCTTTTCATTCGAACTAGGACATAACCAACACCCACAGTGTTATCTTAAAACATAGTCAGTATTGGACCAATGTTTCAAGAGGATGGTACCAAACCTCATCAAAGACTCATGTCATAGCTAGGCCTTAGTCACTGGGGAATATCCCGAGCCGACTCACAATAATTCCTTCAAAAAACCTATACTGGGTCCTTTAACAATAACTTCGATCTTGACTAGGTCTATCTCACACATCCTTAGGAGGCCACTGAATATATAAAATAGAGGGAAACCTCCTGTCAAACATCAACTATCCCCAAAGGGTTCATCTCACATTTGGAACTCACCAAGAATCAAATCACTTCTCATGAAGGAATCCTTTATCAGGCATGTGGCATATGATCGTCTCACCCATTACAATTAGGACTAATGTTATGATATTGTCTTCAATCGTAATAAGAATATAACCAATGAAATTCATACCTCATCATAATACCTAATAACCTATCCTA
The DNA here is from genome assembly GCA_963277665.1 of Viscum album. Taxonomy (NCBI): domain Eukaryota; kingdom Viridiplantae; phylum Streptophyta; class Magnoliopsida; order Santalales; family Viscaceae; genus Viscum; species Viscum album. Next base: position 167,509,304 of record OY728119.1, on the reverse strand, counting down.
TACCTCTCGTAATTTCAATTAAAATATTATCCCTCTTGGTGACTTAGTCACCATGTTACTCTATTTTTCAAAAACATCACTAGAGCACCAGATCTGGATATAAGGGGATCTAGTCTATCCTTTCTATGGGTTTAGTAAATCCATTTATTCCATTTAATTATTATCCCTATATAGGCCATGGATCTCATGGAGTCATTTTATAATCAATCCCACACACCTTAGTGATAAAGGAATGAAGACAGTGATCAAGGCTCCATCATGGCCCTTGAAACATTATTCATTTCACGATATTTAAATATAACAATTCATTTTATCTTCAATAGAAGTTCTATCGGTAATAGGTGGAGAGAACACATATCACAAGAACATAAACATGAAAAAAATACTTTAGGCGGATGTTCAGATATCACTTACCTTAGACACAGAGTTATTCCCTTTAAGAAACACCAGGGATCACCACCCATGGTCATGAAGGACACTTATCATCTAACAATCTGATATCTCAATCCATAAATCCAAAAAATATAAAATATAAGAATTAATAATTAATCGTATAATATAATAAAAATATACATATTTTTCTAACAAATCATCAGACCATCTCTCCACATTGAAACTATGACCAAACCCACCCAAAAGGTCTATAACATATCCCTGACACCATCACGAGTGAATTTCACAACACCCACATTTAATTAATGCACTAATTTCATCCAATTCAATCCAAACTCCATGAAATATATATAGGGAAACATACCTCCACTAAAGTAGTGATAATAATCACACATTCACCCTCCTGATATCTCTTCTATCCTTATTGAGAAAAATCCCCATCATTCTAGATTGTCTCCACCATGATCTCTTTTAAATCACCACCAAATCCATAGTAAAAATTGTAATGAATAAGTTATAAGAAAATATAATAATAATGGATATAATCAAGGGGAATAATGTACCTCAAATCATCTAAAAAACCCAATGACCCACCGCTAGCAAAGAGGGATAAATAGGGGGTTGAACATAAATGGGGAACAATAAAAAATGGATTTATGTGAACCCCTAAATATACTAAGGAACCATATGGGATATCCTATAAATTATAATATTTCTATTTTTAAATAAATAGAATAGTAATCTTATCACATCGTAAACATGGGGGTTACAAGATGACTATCACCAAGAATATAGGGACCCATGATAATCCCCAATTTATTTTATTTCATTTCCATAAGGAAAAAATAATATCTAACAAAATAATATCACAATCCAAAGAATGAAAGGTTTGGTTTATTTGAGGAAAAGATACATATGTTACTTATTTTTAAAAACCTGTAAAACATTTATCTATAATTGAAACATTCTAGACTCCCTTCTTGACATATCACAATATATACCCATTTTCATAACATGGGAAAGGGAAACATAATAAATGGTTTTGATCAAATTCTCAAAAAGGTAATCCTACCAACATGTCATAAAGGGTTAGATCATAAGGGTATGAGATAACATGAAAAGGGGATAAATACATTATAAAAAATAACAAGGAACAATAAGAGTTATCCATAATGCATGATGGAAGAGAATGATATCTCAAAAAAAACATATATCATATAAAAAGAGTATAGAAACATGATATAATAAACATGATCCATGGATTATAACATAATCATACAATATAGAATTATGGAATAGGATAAATAATAGGCACTTATAACATTGTTAAAATATCTAACCACATCGAGTTCATACTCATTCATTTGAATGTAGTGAATAAACATCGTGTTCATGATTAATCTTGTGAATGCAGAAAAAGAACATTGTGTTTTGGGAATGCATTTTCTCAAAAATAAATGAAATGTTATTTATTTTTATTCTCACAAATATCCTTTTTTGTTTTATTAATGATATTACTTTAACTGTATTTCATGAAATTAAAATTCTCTACAATATTTATTCTAAAATTATATTCAAAGTACCAATATCCAGGGATTATTCATCAAAGTGTTTGGAACATGGTTTTATGATTTATATAAATATTGTTCATACCCTACATTAATAAAAATAATGTACGGAACAAACCCTATGATTGAAAAATGTGTAAGGAATGAACCCTATGTTCTGAACAGCACACAAGGATCATAAACTCTATGTTATCAGAAAATTATTGTTAAAGAACATTATGTTTGGATGGAACCTTATGTTTTTAAGATATTATAGTATGGTTAAGGAACCTAACATAAGTAAAGAACCCTAAATTTGAGAAAAAAATGTATCGTTCATCAAACATACCTTTACGATCAACCTTTAATTCTCAACTTTACATTGTAAACATTACGTTTAGAGAATTAATGCTACGTAGTTAAACCCTATGTTTTTTATTTTTTCATTTTATGAAGGAACCCTACGTTTGACTACTAAATATTATAGATTTAAATTCCTGATTTTATATAATATTTTTGTAATGGTCTTGAATAAATTAAATATTTGATAAAAGATCTTTTATGACCATTTCAAAGGTCATTTTGATTTATTAAAATAATTGTATTCATCGTATAAAATAACTCATGTTTGTAAGGGAGGTTATGACTCCCTGGATAATTTTTTATTTGAATATCCTTGATCTATCAGAAAAGTTTATTGGATCGGGCATACTGATGCAATATAGATCCTCTATATATTATATAGTAATTCATTTTGACATATGAACATTCATATAAATATTGTCATATAACACATTATTCTTTTGAATATATTTTACAATGCTTCAGCAACAATCAATCAACTCTATTATTTGAGAAAGATGACACACTTTAAATTTTCTACATTTTCTACATCATACTATTATTAAATTACTGCTTATTTTTATTGCTACTCCAATTAAAGATCATTTGGAACCTGGATAACTTCACAGTTACTCATTCTTCAAGAGTTTTCATTTCAGAAGAAGAAGACCCATCTAGTGTCAATTTGTTCTGCTACAATAAAGATCAACCCAAACCATCAATAAATAAAATTATTTTGATTTATTAGGGTATGAATTTATCATAATCAGTTGTGGTTAATGTTTCAGATTATTGTACTAAGCTTTTGATTTTTCAATTCCCTATTAAAGAACCAGTGGGATCTATTTTGACTTGATGTAAAGGTTTCAACTGCCCACACTCAGTTGGGGATTTGTGGTATTTTTATAAGAGGACCTTTTCTAGTGAAATTCACCAAGATCATAGAGAGAGGGTTGGTGGAGTTTAATAGGGGATCCTGGTGCCTCGAACCAATATATAATTGATGTGTTCCCTATTTATGTTTATCCCCAACTTATATTTCATACAGAGAAGAGTGCTACACATCTATATAAATCTCAAAGGATGTTAAAAGTAAATATTCATGAATTTTACTGAAAATACAAAATTCACCCCCTCATGTGTAGTCATTTTATTATTCTATCTTATTAATTGGTATCATAGGGGGAATTTATGGGATAATTCTATTGAAAGGTTAAAAATAATAAGGTCTATACAAAGAAGATGGAAATGAATGATATGAAAGAATGAATTTTTGTGGTTCATGATCCATACTTTAATGGTGAAGACTATGAATGATGGAAATATCATATGATCATTTATCTAAAGAATTTGGGGTTCAATGTTTATTCTAAGATCATCACTCATTATGTGATTCCTGAAAAACCAGAAACTTTTGATGCTGTAATAGAAGCTAAATATTACATCTATTCAAAGATAATAAATTCTATAAAATGTGGATTTGGTCTGGATGAGTTTAATAGTGTATCGCAGTTCCCTAATACCATTGAAATGGGGCATACAATAGCTATTTCTTATAAATGAATAAATTACATCAGATAAATGAGACATCTTACTACTAAGCTAATGCTTGAAACTTCTATAAAGTTTGATAGTGAAAGATTCACTCAGATAAATGGACGATTAATAGATATTATCAAAAATATTTATGCCTTGGGAGATCCTATTAGTCAATTAGTTCAAGTGAAGAATGTACTAAAAGTACTTCCCTCTAATTGGAATGGAATATAGGTTGCTATCAGAAAATCATCACCTACCAAAAACAAGACTATTAATGAATTATTTGGAGCATTGATGATGTATGAATAATAAATGTAAGAAAACTTTGGTGATCAAAAGTCTCTAGTAAATAGGGAAAATAATACTCTCAAAGTAACATATCATATGCATAACTAAGAAACAAAACAAGAAGTCAAAGATGAAAAAAAAAAATTAAGATTGTTCAGATTCTAAAATGTAATTGGCTCAACTAGGAAAAAAATTCAGTAAATTATATAAGAATAAAAGAGTATCCAAAAATTCCATTAAGAAGGATAGAAAAGAGCCCCCAGAATTAATATTAAATGGATGTAAATAATTGGGTGACATTAGACCTTATTTCCCTCAATTGAAAAATAAAAGAAAGAGGGAATAGAAGAAATATAAGGAGAATGATGATTATGAGTAGAAAGGAAAAAAATCAACATTAAATCTATGCAGAATGTATATGAATAATCCAACATCTTCTCAAAATATAATTGAGAGAAAGATCCATAAAATATCAAAGATAATATGGGATTTATGACTAACAAATAAGAATAGGTACAAACTTATTATTAATCTACCTATAACTCAGATAGTTGTCTAAATAATAAATTAGCATCATACTATTTAATATTAGAATGAAAATATGAATATCAATTAATGAATCATAAATAATTGAAAAATATTCCCAATGTTATTTTAGGTGAAAAATAAACACTACTAAAACAACATTATGATATTAATTTAAAAACTCAACTCATCAAATCAAAATGTATTCATCATTAAAAAATGATAGATGTATTACAACATGAAGTATAATCTTATAAAAGTACTAGTACTTTTTTTCACAAACAGGAAAAATATTCCAAATGAGATTCTTGGGAATAATGTTTTTAAAAGAGAAAAATTTGGAATAGGAATCATGGGTGAAAAATAAAAATTGTATAAATATTATTTTGTGATGAATTCAAAAAATGCTATTTTCTATTTTTGTGGAATAAATGGTAAATACAGTAACAATTTCTACATGAGAAATCCAAAAAATTAGTTGTATTAAAAATGATTTTATTTCAAAAAATATATCTAGAGAAAGTGATTTAAATTATGGAAAAATAACGAAAATCTGGATTCCCAGATCATTGGTTGCAGACATTGCTGGACCCAAGAAAATATGGGTACCAAAAAAACAAATGTTTATTTTATTTTTCAAGAAAATAGGAAAAGGAATAGAAAAGCTATATGTTATATGGATTAGGGATTCTCCATACATATGAGTAGAGACTCATCAAATTTTCAATAATTGAATCAAAAAAATGGATGAATAATCACTTTTGATGACAATGAAAAAGGAATGATCATTAGAGTTGGAACTATTGGAGATCCAAAGACTATCTCAATCAATAAATTACTATATGTGCAAGGGTTAAAGAACAACCAGGTAAGTATTTCTGAACTCTGTGATGATGAATTTTATGGTGGTTTTTATAACAATTCCTGCTCTATTTTCAAAGATAAACTGCTTAAATTTAGATAACCTAAAATTAAAAATATTTATAATTTGGATCAAAATTCCTTGTGGAAAAAAATTGAACTATTTAACTACTAATACAATTGAGTCATGAATCTGTCATAGAATATTTGATCATTTCAATATGTATTCTTTACATAAGTTATCTAAGAAATAGTTAGTTTTTGATTTTCTTAGTCTTAAGTGTGAATATGAAAGATTCTATGATTCATGTCAAATCAAAAAACAACAGAACTCAAATTTCAAATAAATCAAAAAAATTGATAACATCGATACCATAAGAAATTATCCAATTTTTTTTTTCATCCATCCAGAGTAGGAAGTTTGGTTGGAAAATTATAAAGTTTTTTTTAGTTGATGATTTTTCTAGATTTACGTGGGTATATTTTCTATAACTCAAAAGTGAAGTATTCATTATATTTGAATGTTGTTTAAAAATTATTCAAAATGGAAAAAAGGTTTAATATAATTTCATTGAAAAATGATCATTGTGGAGAGTTTGAGAATTGAGAATTTAATTCTTTTTTCTCAAACCTAGGTAATAAATGCACGTTCTCTGCACCAAGAATGCCTAAAAAAATATAATTTTTGAAAGAAGAAATAGAACTATTAACGAAATGGAACAGAATATTTTGAATGAATACCATATTCCTACCTACTTATGGGAATAAGCAATAAGCACAACTTTCTATATCATGTATACAATATTAATAAGACATATTCTTAGAAATACACCCTATAAACTTTTAAATAATAGAAAACCTAAAGAAAATTACTTTAAATTATTTGGACGAAAGGTGTATATCTTGAATACTGAAGATAAACATGGTAAATTAAATCCAAAAGCTGATGAAGGAATATTCATAGGATATAATGATACTTCTAAATCTAATAGAGTATTTAAAAAAATTCAAGGATTACTGAAAAATCAGTTCATATGATGTTTGATGAAACTCACCCTTTCAATTATAATACATATTAGATATATGAAATTACTGACTCTTTTGACAAAATGAGACTTTATTCATTAAAATTTAATTCTGAAAATAATATTACTAAAATCCAGTCCAGTTTAGAAGAACATGAAACTGATGAAATTGAAATTTCCTTACCTAGATAGACTAGATTCTTAAAGAACCATCCTTTAGAAACTATTATAGGAGACCTAGATACAAGAATTAGAACTAGAAGAAATGTAGGAAACGTAGTTTAATTCTCTACCATTCTTTCTTAGTTAGAACCCAAGTATATTTAAGAAGCTTTATAATATGAGAGTAGGTTGTTAGTAATGAAAGATGAACTAAACCAATTCATAAGAAATAAAGATCAAGAATCAGTAGAATGAACATCAAATTATCCATCAATAGGAACTAAGTGGGTCTTTAGACATAAATAGGATAATCAAAGGATCATAACTCGAAATAATGATATATTAGTAGCTAATAGATATAATCAGGAAGAATGAATAGATTATAATGAAACGATTTCCCATTTTCTTGATTAGAAGCCACTAGAATCCTTTTAGGCTATGCATCTCATATAAATTTTAAATTATATCATATGGATGTTAAATATACCTTTTTAAGTGGATTTAAAATGGTTATATCATTAGAAATTATAAATACTAAATATCAATTACTTTATATTTTTTCTAAACCACTACCTACTACATGTGTTTATTTTATTAAGGGGGAGTTGGGTTTATTTAATATTAAATAAGTGTTTATCAATTTTTTTTTATAATTGATTTTTATTTTTTTCTTATAAATTTTTATCATAATTTATTTTTATGTCTTAATTTAGACGTTTATTCCATTAAATATCATCCTAGATTTTAGTTTTTAAATCATGTGTTTTTATAATTAAAATTTTAATGACTACCCTATGTAATTGGCATGAGAAAATAGACCATGCCATCATCCATTAAAAAACCATTTGAATTTTCGTACCATTTTATTTCAAAAAGTTTCTCTTACTAGAGACATTATCTTTCTCATAAACCCGAGAATATGAAAACATTCAGACATTAGATTCTTAGTAATGATGAATACCAAGCGAATAGATGAAGGTGAACCAAGTGATCTGATGCATCGCCGTGTCTCCTTCCGAAATATTATTCATGGAAAATTCATAGAATTATAATGGTTGTATTACACAAAACTTTTTCTTAATAATGAAATTTCATTTCATTATTTGGAATTTATGTTTAATGATGAAAATAAATATTTTCTTTATGATATAGAACAAAAGAAGTTTTACAATGATGTTCACTTTAGTTTTGGGGAAATTGGGGTTCTAATATTTTCTAGAATTTATAATAAGGATTTTTTGATCTTCATAATAGAAATCACCCATATTATAAAATTCCTAATGAATAAGTATTCTATTTTTATATTCAATAAATTTAAAATAAAGATATATAATTAGGGAAAATCAAGTCATTTCTATTAGGATTAAAAAATATAAGGAAAAGGTTTGTAAAGGATCTTGAGGCAGACCATAAGGTCTTGGTAAAGTTTATTCAAACTACTATTTCTTAAAGGGTTTCTGAGATGGGGAAGATTTTATACCCAGATATGTGTATTATTTTTCTTTTTTATTAGTGAAATCATGTAAAACGTTCCCAGATATATGCTTATATATATGAGTTATTTTTGTTATTCAGAGGAAATTATATAATTATATCTTTATGGATGGATCCCTTCTCTTATTTGGTTAAGAAAAATTTTGATTTCTCTATTTTGATTCACGAATCGAATGTCATCACATCAATGTTTTGAATGGTGGTACTCTATAAAAATTGGATTTCTTTTAGAGTACAATCAAAGGTAAGATGATGCATGATGGTGTAAATGACTAACATAAATTTGGATATTTTGCTCAGGGGTAACAAGAAAATATCAAGTTTGTAAGAAATGAAGAAGTTGGGGAATCCGGAATAGAAGGTTTTTGTTATCATACAAAAAGAAAGATTTGATATTATGATACAAATATTTTTTATGAAGAATTATAAGAATGAAATCATGAGTAACTTTTTTTAAGAAGATGGATTAGAGAAGAACCCCATATTGAAGTACCTATGTTAGGATCTAGAGATGCAACACATTCAATGCATTTGGAAGAAACATACGAGGAAAAGAATTAACATGAATAAAGTAAAGCTCCTTAACATCAAGTTGTTCCAGAAACAGATCAATAGAATGAAACTTCTCAAGAAGATAAAAAAGATCAAAAATCAGTCACTAAGATCACTGAGATTAAAGAACAACAAGCTTTATTTTCCATCGGCAAATCCATAAAAGGAACAACATCTATTTTTGGCAGAAGGATAGATGCCATTGATGGTTTTTATTTTTCAAATTAAATTTATATGGATTAATATTTATCTTTTATGTAAGTTTATACTCAATAATGAAATCCAGATGAAGGAAATTTTGATTCCCTGACAAATCAGATAGATTAAATTGTTATATAGTTTAACATGGTTTAGGAGGAGAAGTCCAATCTTCGATAAGAGATGAAATTTTCAAGGAAATGTTTTTATGATTTAAAAAATTTATATATTCCAAGGAAGGAATTAGAGTCTGTTTAGAATCATCTTCAATATAACATAGAATCTTATATCTTAAAAAGGGATTTTATATTGTTTAAGAGATATTTTTAGACTAATTTGTGAAGATAAAATCCGAATTTGTCTCTAAAATAATTCTTGAAGATTTGAAATGTTACATGGGAAGTCAATTTTCTTTAATTAAAGGAGATATCAGCAAGTAAAATACTTTTTCCTCTACACATCCATCATTGACAGATATGATGAGAATATTTCTATCTATCACATTATTAATGATTGATATTAATGAAAGGGTTTAGTATATTCAGTGTAATAGTTTACCCTTATCATTTTTGTTGGATAATCATAGATATATTTTGGATAACCTAATATCATGTTTACCCAGCACCAGGCTGCTGCTTAATAATTTTAGTGATAAGTTATCTCAGTTTTTTGTAGATAGAGGAGAAATTGAATAACTTTTTTAAAGTCAATTTGGTTGAATACTTAAAATTAAGTAAACATTCACGAATTTTGATAAGTAAGTTAGAAGACACACTTTAAAAAAGCTTACAAACTCAAATGTAATAATTGAATGTAAATTTTCATGCAGCTCAAGCTTCACCCAAACAAGTACTAAAAATCGCTCCTAACCAAAATCCTTCACCATCTACCAGACCAAATATTTAAACCCTTTCCAAAAATCCAAAACCAGTCATTTGTTGTACATTTTCTAAATTAAAATTTATATTTTTCTTTTTAGATTATATTTTTATTTTCTATATTTTATTATATGTTTATCTTTAATTCCAAAACACATGTCTTATTTATCAAAATAATGAAATATAATCATTAATTTATTGTTATTTGAAAAATTGAAAGTGTTTTAATCATTTTTTACACATTTGAATTATATCATAAAAAGGGGGAGAGAAATGTTTAAACGCAATTTTTTTAATCTAAATAGTTCCGTGAAATAGAAATATTGCATTGATAAAATTAAACTTTACATATACAATTGATTTCTTTGAAAATTTATTTATTTAGTGTTAAAAAATCCTATCTTTTCGTTAAATTAATTTATTTTTTTGAGATCATCAAAAAGGGGGAGATTTTTGATAATGTATTTTCTCACAAATACACTAAATCTTATTTATTTTTATGCTCACTAATACCTTTTTTACTAATGATATTACATTAAGTGCATTTTAGGAAGTTAATATTCATTAAAATATTTATTTTGTAATTATATTAAAAGTATTAATCTTCAAGGATTATTCATCAATGATTTGTGACATAGTTTTATGTTTTCTGAAAAATTTCTTCATATCCTATATTAATAATCATAATTTAAGGAACTAACCCTATACTTGAGAAAAATGTAAGGAAGGAACCCTATGCTCAAAATAGTATGCATGAATCATCAACCCTATGCCATTAGAAAATTATAGTAAAATAACCATATATTTGTATGGGACCTTACATTAGTTAAGAGAATAATATATGGTTAAGGAACCAAATGTAAGTAAGGAACCTTACATTTGAGAAACAAATGTATGGGTTATCAACCTTATGTTTATGATCAGAATTATGTTTTCAACTTTACATTTGGAGGATGAAAACTACGTAGTTGAACCCTATGTTTGGTATTTTTTCATTTTATAAAGGAAACCTATGTTTGATTATTCAACATTATATATTTAAATTCACTATTTTAGCTGATATTTCTCAAACAATCTTGAAAGAATTAAATATTTGATAAAATATATTTTATGGATGATTCAAATATCATTTTGATTGATTCAAATAACCTTATTCATGGGATAAAATATCTCATTTTCTTAAGGGAAGTTATAGCTCCCATGATTACTTCATATTTCAATATATGAATTCTATTTGGTAATTATCTTTGATTTAAAATACCAAAAAAAGATATCTTCTCTATATATTATATAACAATTTCTTTGGAAATATACACATTCATATATACATTCACATATACAATATTTATCCTATGAATATATTTTATAGTTCTTCTGTAACAATAAATCAACTCTGTTATTTGAGAAAGAGGCTACATATTGAAAGTTCTACATTTTCTAGCTCATAATGTTGTCATAATACTACTGTTATTTGTTGCTACAAAAATTGAAGATCATTTGAAACCTGGATCAATTCAGAGTTACTAATTCTTGAATACTTTTCACTTATGAAGAATAAGATCCATTTACTATCAATTTCAGTTGTTACAATTGTAATGATCTGCACAAAACATCAAAAAATAAAATTATTTTGATTTTTTAGAGTATCAACTGCTCATACATTGTTGTGTTTTTATTTTTATATTATTGTAATAATATTTGGATTTATCGGTTCCCTATAAAATAACACTAAGTCTTGGTTTAGACATAATGTAAAGGTGTTAACTGCCTGCACTTAGTTTTGGATTTGAGGTCTTATGATAAGAGGACTTTTTCTAGTGAGATTCACTAAGCTCACAGAGAGAGCATTGGTGGTGTAGACTAGGGGATCTTTTTGCCTTAATCCACTATAAATTTTTTGTCTTCATTATTTCTATTTATATTCTGTTTATATTTCATATAGAAGATAAATTATACACATCTGTATAAATCTCAAATGAATTTAAAAGCCCGAATAGGTGAATTTTATTGAAAATACGCTATTCAACAACCTCTTATGCATTATTTGTATTATTACTACCTATCATCATGTTAATGATTAATAATGTGAGTATATATGTTACACATCTTTCTCAAAAATACTATTTGGACTATATAAAATATACATCTTGTTCACACTCAATATCATTATCTTAGGTGGTTTATAATTTTAAACAATGAATTGGAGGGAGATACATGACCGCACACTTTATCATCCATATATATATATACTACAAGATTCGAATAATTATACATATTATAAAATATAATGGAATATAAAATATTCTTTAATCATCACATCATACATAACTAAGGGAAAATGAAAAATGTTTTTAACAAAAATTCATGATGATATCAACAATATTAACCTAAATAATGTAAATGATTGAAAATAAAAATTAAATCACCCAAATTGAGAATTTACTAAGGATATTTATAATTAATTTATCAAAAATAATTTAGAATAAATAAATCCTTTATAGATAGGGTAAAATGATGTGGAAATAATAAAAGAGTTTTTCGAAAAAATGTTTATCTTTGGTGTAAAACAAGAAGATATGGATACATTAAAATTTCATTTATTTAAAGGTGAGGTGAAAAAGATTTAAAAAAATTAATTTTAAAATAGTATTATTTAATAGAGAATATAAGAAACATGATTGTTACCAAAAATAAATGAGGAGTGGGGAATAAATCCATTTATTTTTATAGGATGGAAAAACATTTGGAACATATTGAAAAAACATTATGTTATTGCCACATCATAAAAAGAGTAACAAAACAATACTCATAAAAATAAGAGAATAAAGAAATTTAATACCAAATTATATAAAAAATTATAATATTTCCCATTGTAATGGACAACATTGGTGGGAAATAAAAACGTGGATATAGATACAAAATCCATTAAAATTGAATGGATTGATTATTCACAAAATTACATTTTTATAAATGAATAGATTCATCATAGAAGAAGAATTCAGTGAGACACATGATTTATAAAAACACATAAAAATATAAAATAATATCACCATAGTTTATAATAATTAAATATTTAATGATTTTAATTGAAGAGGAGATATTATGAATCATGAAAAATATTTGAACCAGGAAAACCCCTTACCATTATTCTCGCACAATCAAAAGTGATATAGGCTCATAAAAAACATAACTACCTTAATAATCTTTTACATAATCTTATTTATATACTTTAATCTTTTATATACTTCTATTATAATAAATTTTTTCAATATATTAGCTAGGTTTCACTTATTTTGACCATTTGGTGTTAGAAATATTAATTGAATTTTCCATGCTTTATGATGTAAATATTGATACCTAATATATGCTAACAACTTTATAATTCCTAGGTAATACAATATACTATAATTTATGTATTATGGTGAAAAATATTTTTATAATATCAATATATGATTATTTTTCTATGTTTCATGAAAAATATGGTGACAAATTAGTTTCGAGCTATTTATCGACATTGATGGATTACCAATAATTATCATTAATATTCGCGTTACCTATAAATAATCATATTAATGATATTTTTTACTCATTTATATTATATATAATCATAAATTATATGTTATAACCATCCATTTAATGGTTTTTGAAAAACATAATATACCATTACATGGAGGCTGTAGTTTGTATTTATACATGGATGGTGATTTCTTTTTCAAAGAACAAAAGAAATAAGTAATGTGGTTTATTGTTTTTAAAACCATAAAATGTTATAAATAGAAAAACAATATATTTAAACACTTTATATTACCAACATTATAATGTGGTAACGGAAAATGAAACATGTTTTTTTAATGGATGTCATAATCCATATATACACACAATTAGCATATTTTCTTTTATTAAGGGGAAAAAGAGCGGTGGTAAATGTTTATTACCACATTATAAAAACATTAATTATATTATAAATATTAAATTAATCATATAATATTGTATAAAATAATTTTTTAATGGAAATATAAAAGTAAAATATGTAAGATAAAAGATCGAACTTATATTATGAACATTTGGTTCTTGTAGGAGGTTTGCTTTTGAAAAGAATGTATTAAGGTAAATTATAATGACTAAAAGATTAATAGAGTTAAATTTTATTATATGGGAAGTAAATTGGGTAGTTTGTTGGGTGTAAACTTAATATTTTGAGTTGTATTGAAGTGGTGGTGAGATGCACCATTTTATTTGTGGTGAGAAAGACATTTTTTAATATTTCAAATTAATATAAAGGGAGAACATGTTAATCATGTCAAGTGGCTCCAAAATTATACAATAATTTATTTTGGGGTAATATAAGTTCTATAACATGTCAACTAAGAAATAAAAAACAAGTTTTTAAGATGATTCAATATCATTATCCCTTGAATTATTACTTTTACCATTTAAGCTTTTACCATAGTAACTATTTTTTTCCTAAGGTAAAATATAAAGTTGTAATTATTATATAATTTTTATTTACTATTTATAAATTTCAAATCCATTTATTCTAATTCAATTTCTGAAATTGCTAGAAATTAATTTTTATATAATAAATTTATAGTGTATGAAAACATATTTTGAGAAAAAAATTAATTGAGTTTTAAAATATCAAATATAGGTTAGTAAACTATAATTAATATTTTATAAAGAATAATTCAAATTATGAAATAAATATTTAGTCAATAAAAAGGAATAATAAATTTATAAATAATACATATATTATAACAATGGAATAAATGACGTAGTATCAGTTTCAGTATCCACTAAAAAATTAACCTTTTTTAGAAAAATTTAAACAAATAATGCTAAGATAATTTTGAAATTATAAATCTAGAAATGAAGTTATTTTAATCTAATTGTTATTTTAATATGTAATAATTTTGTTTTTAAATAATAATAATTGAATATAATGAAAAACCACTTTCATTGAAAAAACTAATATTTTTAAACATTAAATGTTCTTAATATTATTACATAATATTATATAATTTTAATGATATTAATATATTAGATAAAATATAATAATTGTTTTAAAAAATCAATTTAATATATTAGAATAAAATATAAAATACTTAACAAAATTTCTATTTGGAATGAAACATTATTTTATTCAAAATACACTTCAACAAATACCATTAAATGTAATTATTTATATTCTAAAATTTAATTTTATTATCCATTGATATTAAAATAATTAATTGAATAATATATACACATCATATAATATTTTAATAATAATAATAATATTTTTATGTATCATACAAATATATATTTATAATATTTTAAAATCATGTTTTTGTTTGATAATAAATTATATTTTTTTAAATTTAATACTTAACAATACATAAATTTATTGTTACTATTAAATATATGAATAATTACAATATCCATAATGACCATATTTTCTATGAACACATTTGGAAAGAAAAAATTTTAAATTACCATATTTGTAACAAAAAAATTTCATTTATATATATATAACCTTTCACAAAATATTTTATTCACACTTCTTGTATCTATACTTTTAATTTAGATATCACAACATGCATTATCCTTTCAAAGTATTGTTTTTTATTATATTTTTTGTTATACTAATTGTTATTCTTAATGTAGATGATTTTCTAGGGGATTCTCTATTTCTAAAGATATTATTATTTTCAATTTATTGTCCCCTTTTAATTTTTTAGTTTTAATAGATGTAGTTATCTAAGATTTGTATTAATTTGTTGTATGTTATAGATGGTTTGATGTACCTTTTTTATAATGTTTCATTTTTTATTGAATTAAGAATTACAAGAATTTTTCATATACTATATGTACTATTGTATAATAATCATCATCAATATTACTTTTTTATTTAAACCATTTTTAAGGAAAAATTGAGAATCCATGTAAGTCAACATATAAGGATAACCGTAAAATGAGCATAGAAAACCATTGAAAATAATGCTATAGAAATTAAAGTCATTCATCCTATATAAAACCTTGTGCAATGTATTTACCTGAGTTTCTAGATTATCATTTAAGAGAGCTTCAATTTTTTTGGCCAGCTTCCCACAAGACGAGATATACCCCTCTATGATGATCTTCTTTTCATTTAAGGCTTTTTCAAGAATACGGTCCTATTTTTTGTCCATTACATTTTCTCCCCATTAATATCAATCTAGATAATCCCCTCATAATTTTTTTGACAATCTCAATCAGAGAATTAATTCTAAAAATATGTTTTATAATTTCCTCCATGTAGTGGAGTAAATTCCCAAGGATTGTTTCATTCACCACTTTAACCTGTGATCCCGTACTGTTCAAAGATTCATCCTCCAATGAGTCCTAGTACTGTACATCAGTAGGATTCTTGCAATCCTTGAGTTTTGGTTTATCATTGTTCTTCTTTATCTTTCTAGAATATCTGATTAATATTATTCATGGGGGTTTTATGTAGTATTTGTGGGGTCCTACTTTCCCCACATGTGGAATGAAAAATTTCAAGAGATAAAATTACCTAGTTTCACATTCCTCGATCTCGACCCTACCATAGTGTCCTCCTACTCATAGTCTATCTCTTCTTGGGAGTCCACTTATTTTCTACTTGGCTCATTATCGTTTGATTACCTAGACACATCTTATTTCCATTTCCATTTGGGAATAAATGTTTTACAACCTTCAGGGCATGAATTCTCCTTTCCATCACCATTAAATGTTGATAATACATTATGTAGCTCTATTTTATTAGATGTTCCACATAGGGTAGGTGTCTCTAGAATAAGAGGAAGAACATTATTAAAACTGGGAATTATATTTCTCTCAGCACGGACCCTTCCAATAACTTGAGAGACACCATCCCTATCATTTTAAGAGTTCTCTGGCACCTTATAATTTCTCAATCCTCTATCATTGACTATATCAGTGAAGGTAGAGAGTACAGTGGAATTGGACTCACCCTGGACTAGCTCAAATGATTCGGGAATGTCCAAATCATGTTTTCACAGTCCAAATATATCATTAAATCTTGGATATATATGAAAAACCTTTAGATTATAAATGATAGGTTCCAAGATGTGAGAATATTCTAGAGACTCTAGATCTAGAGGGTTAATAATAAGGGCAACTTCATCTAACTAGTTGGAAGCAACATTACCAGAGGTGTGTCGAGCTCCCCCCAGAAATGCTACTGGCTCATTCTCTTTAAAAGTAGGAAAAAATGATCGAGACTCCAAATGAAGAGGTACAACACTACCTATATGATTCGTAATACTATTATAGTATCTTGACTTAGGATTTTAGAATGAGATGATTGAAAATCAGGTATTAATTTTTTTGGGAGAAAAGAAAACATTATTTATAATTCTATAAAAAAAATATGGATCCTAAAACCTACAAAATTATAGAGATGATTTCTCAACAATCCTTCTTATATCTATCATGGTGTGAAGCCAATGGGTCATCAAGTGACTAACCTAGGAAGTGGCCTTGACCGTCATCTAGCCTCTATCACAACAAAACCCTCCCTCTTCATTGTATGGCACCCCCTCTGGAAGAACCACAGATGATAAAACAAACACCCATAGCGTAACCTCCTCCTCCTCTACAATGTGATTCCCCCAAACTCCCCCTCATTTCACGGAACCCAACTATTAACCCATTGTTATAGTCTATTGTGAAATTATTAATGCTCACAATAACAAAAAACAATTGGTGGGGGCACCTAAACCCTACTCCAATGCTCACCTGAGTACCTAAAACACCTCCTATTCCTCAATCAACATCCATAACTATCATATTGAGATGTTCCAAATCAAATATTTCATATACGAATCCTAATTCTCAAAACATGACCAACTCCGGGATAAAAAATCAAATTCCTTCATAATTTCAGAACTCATAAAGAAAGATGCATCTAAAATATACCCACCATAATACATATTCTCCATGAGAAGTCTTAGTTCAACTTAAACCATCATTCTCAATGCACCTCATTAATAAATTAATGACCAAATCATCACATTACATCCTAGAATTCAAAATGATCATATCTATGAAATTACAAACACCAAGGATATCTATTCTCAATACCTAATCCCCCAACTCATCACCACTTCCAACACTAATGTAGTTCTCAAGAACACCCATCAATCTCAATACTAAAAAGTGTCATCAACCAATTTATTAACAAGACTATTGTTATCCCCATTATAAGGATATAATCACAAAGGTCAATTCTAATCCATGGTTCTCATCACCATAGGAATCACCTACCAAAACTCACATTCATTGGTCTTTCAACATGGTATATGTGGTTTTCAAATCAATATATTCTATACTTCACAAAAAAATGAATTGGACCTCTTATAGATACCATTTTCCAAAATATTTTTGGCCATACTAGTCATTATGATATAACAACACCTAATCATGATTCATTAATTCCAAGAGGAATTATGAGATAGTCCTCACACCCCAACCAAAATAATAAATTGATACTTGATCTAATTCCATGGATGAATCCCCAACCAAGTAAACCATATGTCATGCTCTCTCCATGAGAACCAATACATCTCTTATAAAAATTACCCTTGGATCACATAAAATCCATCTTGATCCTTATGAAAACACATATTTCCCATCCAAAGCCACTTTCAAATTCAAAATCTGATTCTTACCAAGAAGCCAAAGAAAATAAAATGTACCAACTCATCAGTATCTTAGGGCCATCTCAACTATCCAGTATTCGGTCTCACCAAATATACGGCCGTAACAACATGAGGTTCATTCCTTTATGATTGATCACATTATCCACACCAAAGGATTATCCAAAAAATCACTCTACTAAACCAAAAATATATATCTAAAATAAATTATTTATCCATTACCACATGAAATGATAGGATGTGGTTATCCCACACATATTAGAGCCCCAATACGAAACATCTATTGATTCCTTTTCCTAGATCTCCTCGAACACCGTACATGGAGTAGACCAAAATCCCTTCCATAATGAGAACCACATCCCCAAAAATCCAATGTTTCACTACCCATGGGTTCCCTTATAATACTTTACAAGCATTGACACAATCTGTTCCTATCATCACATGCATATTTATCCTCCCATTTTACACTCAGCCATTAGGTTAACCAACAAAACCATCCAACATTTATGTCACCAACCATTAAGGATAAAATAACTTCTATTCTCATGAAAAACCCTAGGGCACCATGCCTATAATAATACCATGAAATCATAGACCCTTGTCCTCCATATGACCACTCATCAACTCGCGAACCAAAAATAGACCCTTGATACACATTATCCACTTCCCCGACACATTAATGGTTCTCTGAAAATACATTCCAAGATTCAATATCCTATCCCATGTTATATTCATCCTATAAAGAACCCTATCATAGGTTCTTGGCAATAATCTTACTCAACCGCATCCAAAAAAAATATGTGTACGCTCCATTGACACCCCCTTGAATAACCTAAATCACACTCCCATGAGTCAAATATCATACAATATAGGATAAAATTCATAAACCACTGACCATGATCCTCTCATAGGTCATTATCATACAACTAGAATAACATCAAATGTTACTATCTACCAAAGGATTGAACTCATTCCGGGGACAAAAACATGATCACTATCTACTTAATAATCATAAAAAAACCATAAGCATCTACCCAATCTCTATCTATCCATGATATCACCACTAAAGATCAGTATCCACAATCTTATTAGGATGCACACCCAAAATCTCTTGAGTTAGGAATCCTACTAATCCTGACCTCAAAACCGACCCTTAATACCAAAAACACTCTAAGTGATTTTCATTATTTAAGCCTAAGGAATATTTATCCATATACATCATATTAGAAATAGCAATAGATACATGAATATAAAATAAAATCATCTACCCATGATTCTCATCAACAGTGGCACTCATTAATCTTGGATAACCCTCTCTTATGTAACCTTAGGTATCTGGACTCATCCTAACCACAATAGGAAAAATTTTTGATATTCAATCACAACGTTTGGAACAAAAATACCCATGCCATATCAAAAAGGTATTAGGATCTACCACCCTACCTATAATCTTTTTCTCACATAGTTGATATCCTATATTGAAACATTTGTACCCCCATATAAAATAACACAATGAAAATCATGATATAACACACCCACTCAAGGGTTGTGACCTATACATTTTAAACATCACATTTTGAATCACCACCCCTTGATAACCAATCCTCACTAAGAATCCTCAAAAAAGAATACCCCCATCAAGTACTATGTCGCATCCATGTACTTATACTGATATATTCATTAGAAAATTTATACCATGAAATCCATAATCATATACTGCGATTATGTAAATTGACACAAATAATATACATGGGAAAAAAATATTATTGTTAAAAATTTATGTAACTGAGACTTTTTTTACTCAATGTCATAATCACACACAAGGGGTACATTAATAAGGTATCCAATAAATTTAATGACCAACTAATGGTCACTATACATACCTAAAACACAGGGACTATATAATCATCATCAGAGTACATATCACTTTAAGATCTATATAACCTTTATTCAGAATGAAATATAATGGACCAGTTGAGTATAATTGCATTAAATATTTATATAATAAAATACTATATTAAATTCTATTGACAACTTAAAAAATTAAACCCTCTATCACAAGTAATATCATTTATACACAAGAACATGAATTTTATATGAATCATATTTTTTTAAAAATGACACATTTCTATTGTATTATTTAAAATAGCCTAAAATTGGAAATGATAATATAAAGATCTCAGATATACACATCCTACATGAATGGATATCTCAACCTTAACATTGAAAAAAAATCCAATAACCATGGAAAGCAGGACTTCCCACCAAAAAGTTTTTTCATAACACACAAGTATGAGGTACATCACAAGATCTAACACATCCATATTCCCTGTTTATGGCACCAAAAATAGTATGACAATAAAAGATTCTCTGATACAACATTTTAATGTTCTCATATCGAAAACACTAATCTATGTATGGACCAATTATGTCATATGTCCTCACGTTTTCCACCGCATATACTAGATGCTTCTGAATAGTATGGATAGTTTAAGATGATATAATGTTGATACTATAACCTCATATTAGAGTGAAAATTTGATAGAAATAACCTAGAAATTTCCATAATAAGTAATCAAAGTGAACTGTTTATAAAGAAAAAATAATCATGACGTATCAAATGAAAATGATGTCATATAACCATACATTACAACTTATCTTCCATCATTAAAATCACATAAATAAAACAATCAAAATAATGAAAATGCAAAAAATTCTATAGTATTATCCCCTCAGCTTATCCAAATATATAAATCTTGAATGATCTACTCTAACCAGACTATGAATCATTAGGTTTATTCCATACATGAAACTTTGATTAATAAGGTTATATTGAGTAATAAAGTTCTAGGGTCACTCATGTTGGTTTTGAGTAATACTTCACAGGCTACCACTATAAGTGTCCCTAAAATGACCAGTAAGTGGTGTATGAGTATGTGACATGTTTAAAATAAAATTATAATTGAAAAAATGTAATAATACAATCACCATCAATCCTTGGGTTCTAAGGTGAATCCCAAGATCTACCATACCTATATTAGCTAGAAAAAAATTCTATAATCATGTCACATTAAACATCAGGGACCCGAGGTCTTACATTCTCTATTCCTTAGAAACAAATCTTACATCATCATGAACCCAGGGGTTGACTCTCTCCACTTGGGAATCATATTATGTCATCTGGAACCTAGGGGATGATTCTAAAAACCTATAATAACATTCAATCATTAGGTACCCATGGGTATATCTACCCCACACCTGAAAATAAGTGATGTATCCCTAGGTTACCCATATGTATATCAATACCTTATTGAAAATACATTTCATCCAAAAACTAAAGGGTGTGCACCCCCTAGGAAACCTACATCACATATAATTAAGTATATTAATGGAATATCTTCCACCTTCCTTAAAACACATATCACATCATCATGAATCTTTGGGTCATACCCAGACCCTACTTAGAAACATTAGTCACATCATCTAGAACCCAATGGAATATACCCTCCTTACTAAGGAAATATACTATTTCATTAGGTAAATATATGGAATATCTTCTCCAAAATGAGAATCATATTCCATATCAAGAAATTATAACCCCATGATGGAATCATACATCAAATCATACTCAGACATATTATTCACTCACACTAATTTATCACACAATTAACCTAGGTTATTTTATATAGAGGACAAACTAGAAATATCACTTGAGGACTAACTCATTCCTCATAAAACATCCCACATCTAACCAGCCACACCAGATGATTAAAATAAATCTAATATTGACTTCCGAAGAACATCATACATATCCCATTAACAGACTAATTGTTCATTTAGATATATCCTCTAGGATCTTATAGTCCCATCGAAGTATCTACTCACTGGCACTAAGACATAACCAACATTGATAGTGTTATATAGTCTCATAGGTATTATATGACTGAAGTCATTAGTTTATAGTAGTAAAAATAATCAAAATCCCATTTCATCGGTTGACCTCTATCACTAGGGATAATCCTGAGCTAACCCATACAAACGAACATAGAAAACCAATTCTAAATCCCTTAACAATATCCTCAACCATTACACATGGTAAATCTAAAATCCCTAAAAAGAGATCAATCAGGACATCAAGTGGAGGGTAACATCTCATAACAACCTATCTAGACCCAGAGGTCTCATACATTTTGTAAAACTCCTTAATATTATAAGCCACCCTCAAGATAGAGACACTTATCAAGAATGATATGTCAAACCATATCACCCATCACCACTATGCATAAGCCTATCATAACTTCCTGAAGAGTATTATTAAAAAACTTGAGCCTATTTGTGTCTCATATTAGGCCCAAGAAATTATACCTATCCTCAAATAATTCTAATCTGTATATTTTTTCGCTTTGTAACAAAGTCACAAAGCAAATCCATTTTTTAAAAACATCACTAGAGCACCAACTATAGACACAAAAGGCTCAATGAAATCCTATTCCATTTTTTACTATATTAATTTATTCCATTAAATTTACCCCCAGATAGTTTCCATGGATCTCATGGAGTCATTTAATAATGAATCCATTGTCCCTTGGTAGCTTGGTCATCGACCCAATGCTCAATGGTACATCATGGACATTAGAACTTTGTTTATTTCATGAATGTTAAATATTTTTCTTTTCAATTTTATCACCACATTTATTTCACATAGGTATTTATACCACATATCAAATGCACACAAAAATAATTCATATATTTTGGAGAGATGTTCATGGATCACATACATTATAAAAAGAGTTATTTATTTTAATAAACCATGGGCATCACCTCCCAATATTGTACATGTGTCATATTATCCCCCGCCTTATGTCCAGTGCCATAATTACAAAAAATTTAATTATAAAAATTTATAATTAATATTTTACTAAATGGAAAAACAACCTTTATAAATATTACTAAATGGTAAAACAAAACATGTTCATTGTTATCCAAAACCCCCCAAATTAACCTAAAACAATCATCATTAAATTTTAAATAATAATTAATCATCCTGGTATATAACAAAATTCTTTATTATATAATTTAAAATCCTATAAGACCATTAATGTTATGTAATAGAAATTCATTATGTTTATCCATGTTTTACATTAAGATCCATTCATTTTTACAAGTGAACCATTCATGAAAACTAAGAAAAACAACACTCTCAAACAATGAATTTGACCTCTGTAACTCATCCAAAGGCCCATAAATGAACTTAATAAAAACATAATGAATAAATTACACGTATAAATGGTTTTTAAGTGTTAATTAATGAATATAATGTTATGATAGAGTACATTAAATTGATGGAAGCATTCAGACACAAGGTAAGGGGAATTCTCGAACCAAACTTTTTTTCTTCAGGTTTTCTCTATTTCACTACATTTTCATTATGGTTATTCCTTAAAAATAATTTATTCATCATTATCTTATCTTTTATAGAATATTAATGTTTTTCATAAGAGTTTATTTCAAACACAATGTTCTCCAAAAATAACTCTTCCTTCCAAAACACACCTTTTACTTCTCACTCAAGGATGATGGTTTTTGTATCAAGTATGTTATTCCCTCTTTCATTTGGGAAACCAAATTTTATGAATATATGATTTATGAAATGAAAAAAAATCCTTTTAATGGTTTATTTATGTCAAATATTTATATACTTTCTATGTGTCATTCATGATAATTTTAATATTATTATGTGACGGGTGCACCCATAATTATATAGCACAATATTGATTTTATGATGTGACGGGTGAGCACAAAATTATACAGTGGTCCAATGCATTGGGTAATGTGATGAATATAATGAGTTAATGTTAATTATTCCTGAAAATTATTCTATATTTGTTAACCATTATGTGTCGTGGT
The DNA here is from genome assembly GCA_963277665.1 of Viscum album. Taxonomy (NCBI): domain Eukaryota; kingdom Viridiplantae; phylum Streptophyta; class Magnoliopsida; order Santalales; family Viscaceae; genus Viscum; species Viscum album. Next base: position 167,484,915 of record OY728119.1, on the reverse strand, counting down.
AACCACTAAGACATAATGTTTCATTTTTATGCATTTCCACTTTCCTTTTGATTTTCTAATTCTTCCTGTTATGTTTATGATCCTATGCCTATGTTATAATGATTTTGATTGTGATCACCCCATATTGTGTTGTATTGTGTTATTATCATATTATTGGGACTTTATGTTACCCCATTTTTGTGTATATCTTTAGGTGATTACGTATACTAAGGAAAACTCAAGGGCCAATAAGAAGCTAGAGAATACGAAATTCAATAAATGATTATGTTTTATGTTGTAAATGTGATGTATGGTCCTAGTTTTAAAAATACACTAAACCTTTTGGTCCTCAATGTGTAATGTTTTTATGTTTTTAATCATTAAAATTATGAAAAATTAATGTAATAAAAGGAGGGTCACTATAGTTGGTATTAGAGGCACAATTTAGTTAATTTGGGAATTAGTATTATAGAACCTTAGTGAAAACCCAAGTATGAGACTAAGTATATTTAAGAACACAAGAATATTTTCAAAACATATGTTTCCCATAAGATATAATTTTATTTTTAATTTTAAAAAATAATAACTTATTTATACATGAATTATTGAATTATGTTTTCTTCTAACCATTTCTATTTCAGAAAATGTTGGGAACCAGGAGAAACCAGAAAAACAACCCATACAGGGGACAATGAATCGATTAACCGAATGACATCCACAATTCTTTAGGAGGTGGAGTTGAAAACAACATTGAATTTCTTACCCAGTTATCTCGGGTTATGAATAATTATCTAAATAATGTGGGACATCCTTCTTCACCTAAGAGGGATCAAATAGTTGTCAAGTGTTTTATACAATAATGACCACAAACATTTAGTGGATCTTCTGATCCACTGGTTGCGGAGTATTTGGTCAATTCAATGGAGGAGATATTTTCTATGATTCACTATTTTGAGATTTATTAGTTGATTCAATCCATTTATAGTCTCAAGGGAGAGGCCGACAAAGGGTAGACCATGATTAAGAACACCAAGATGAGAGATGAAATTGAATAGTTGTACAAGGAATACTTTAAGGTAATGTTTCTTATTAATTATTTCCCACAAAATCGTTAGATGAAGATGGAGAGAGAATTTATAGAGCTAAAAAAAAGGATGGAGAATCTGTCATGGCCTACGAAGAGAATTTAACATGGCTTGAAAGGTAAACATCAGGATTTTTTAACAACAATGAGAGAAAAATTGATAGATTTTTTAGTGGATTTAAACTACCCCTTAGAACGGATCTTGAAATTTGAGACTTTAGGTGTTATAAAGAAGTTGTTCGTTGTGCTCTGAATTTGGTGATGGAGTTTGGAGAAAAGTCCCATGGCTATGTTGATAAGAACCAAAAGTTGGAGTTTCATGCCAGAAGATCTAAATAGATTGGTGGAATGAAAACCCAACCACACACATGTAAAAAATGTGGTAATGAACCTCATAGGAACTTCCTAAAAGTGATAAGGAAATTCTTCGAGTGTGGGAGAGAATGACACCAAGCTCAAGAGTATTAAAAATACATGAGAAGGAAGGATAATGTGGTGGAGGAAAGGATATCACCTCCCATGTTACAATGCTACAACTTTAAAGAGAAAGTGAAATATGAAATCTAGTGCACTAAACCTCGAGTACTTGAGGGTAATCAACATTATCATCCCCCAAATCCAAAGGAAGAAGGGAAGGATTATTTCATCACTACTATAGAAGTGGATAATGAAAATGAATTCATACATGGTACACTTTCTATTCACTCAAGAATGGATTAATTATTATTTGATTTTGGATCTACATATTCCTTTAAATCTCTCATGTTTTCTAGAACTATTGAATTGAATCCATGAAACCTTGAAGTAGATATATCTATAAAAACACCAAGTGGTGAAATCATTTCAACCTAAGTGTTGGACTCTTCTCCTATTGGTCTGTATGGGAAGATTCTTCCATCGAATCTCAAGCTACTTCCCTTGGTGTAATTCGATGCTTTAATGGGAATGGGTTGGATCTCGTTATATAGTGAACTATTAACTATTGGGGAATGAAAGTATATTTTCATATTCCAAACCATCCCATGATACTCTAAAAATTCAAGGATGATCTTGAATCCCTTTTACAAAATACATCAATGGTGTGGGTGTTGGTTCACTATGAAGAAGAATACCTCACTCAAATGGTTTAGTCAAATGAATGTGTCAACCTAGTGGAAATGACCATCATGAGGGAATACAGTGATGTATTTCTCGAAGCGTTAACCAGACATCCCTAGATAATAAGGTATATTTATCCATAGAACTCATACTCGAAACTACTCTTATCAGAAACTATCCCCATAGGATAGATCCTATCGAACAAAAGTAGTTAAAGAATCAGCTGCAAGAGAATTTGGAAAAAGGGTTAATACACCCTAGTTAATCAACATGGGGTGTTCCAGTTATCTTTGTAAAGAAGAAGGATGTATCAATGAAGTTGTGCATCAATTATAATGAACTCAACAAGATCACTAAAAATAATATGTATCCTATCCCATGGATTAATAACTTGTTCGTTCTATTATGAAGAGATCAATAATTCTTAATGGTGGATATTCATTCTGGATATCATTAGCTAAAGGTGAAGAAGGAATACATTTAGAAGACTTCCTTTAGTACAAGGTATGACCACTATGGGTTTCTGGTGATGCCCTTCGTTGTTACAAATTATCCTCCAATATTTATTGATTTCATGAGTAGAGTCTTTATAGATTATGTAATCAAATTTATGGTAGTGTTTATCAATTATATTATCATCTACTCCAAGAGAAAGGAGGAATATGAAGAACATCTAAGACTTGTGTTGGAATTATTGATAAAGGAGAAGTTGTACCCCATGTTCATCAAGTGTAACTTTTGGATGAAGTAAGTCATGTTCTTGGGACATGTGATCATAAGTGAGGGAATTTATATGGACCCTTTAAAAACAAAGGAGATTAAGGAATGGACAATACCATCTAATTTTATAGAAATCCATAGTTTTTTTGATTAGCTAGGTACTACCGATGTTTGTGAGAAATTTATCATGAATGTCAATCCCTCTAACTAAGTTTACAAGGAATGGGGTAAAGTATGTCTGGAAGGAAGAATATGAGGAAGGATTCAAGGATCTAAAGAGAAGGCTGATCATTGCAACTTAACTCACATTACCAAAAATTAGATAATGTTTTGCGATATATGGTGTTTCTTCAATGAAAGGCATGAGTTGTATACTCACGAAAAATGATAATGTGATAGCCTATGCCTCACAACAGTTGAAGAACCATGAGCATAACTACCCGATGCATGATTTGGTGGTAGAAGCTATGATTTTTTCATTGAAAATATGGTGGCACTACCTCTATGGTGAGAAGTGTGACATATATACCGATCACAAGTGCCTAAAGTATATATTCACAGAAAAGGATCTCAACATGTGTTAAAGGAGATGGTTAGATCTAATCCAAGTCTACAATTAATCTATTAATCATCATCCCAGCAAGGTGAATAAGGTATATGATTCTCTTAGTAGAAAAGAAACTTGTACTCTATCCATGATGCAGATTGATGAAGTCCCCATCTTCATGGATATGAAATGTGGTAGGTAATACATCCTACCTTGCCTAAATTATTTCTAAACCATCTATCCAAGAGATGTTTAATAAGGAATAACAGGACGGTTTGGAGTTACAAAAGAAGGTGAATATAGTAAAGTAAGGGAAGCCTTAAGAGTTCCATATCAACGATGATTGTATGATTTAGTACGGAACACGGATTTGTGTACCGTCATCACTAGGGATAAAGAAGGTTCTATTTGATAATGCAGATAAATAAACATTATCTAATCATCCTAGGATCGCCATGATGTACCAAGATATCCGAGAACACTTCTGGTGGGATAACATAAATAATGAGATTGCAGAATATATCTCAAGGATCGTGATATGTTAGAAAGTTAAAGAATAGCAACAAAAGTGCAAAGTAATGATGGAAACGTTTCCTATAACCATGTGGAAATGGGTGAATGTCACTATGGAATTTTTCACAGTTCTTCTAAATACATAAAAAGAAAATAATGAGATATGGGTTGTGGTGGTATGACTCAACATGACTTCCCACTTTATCACGATTATAGAAGATATTTTTCTCAAAAAACATGAAAAGATATATGTGAAGGAAGTGGTGAGACTGCATGGGTTTAGGCTCTTGATTTTCTCTGATCATGATCCATTGTCCACATCTAAATTCTATAGAATTATTTAACATGAATTGGGTACTGAATTAAATTTCAGAATGACTTATCATCCCCAAACCTATGGGAATCTGAAAAAACTATTCATATGCTCTAAGATATGCTAACAACCTACTCTTTAGAATTAAAAGGTGGATAGGATCATAATCTCCCATTGTCCGAGTTCCCATACAAAAATTGATTCCACTGAACTATTAAGATGGATCTATATGATGCTCTATATGGAAAGTGATGCTGGACTCTAAACTGTTGGGATAAAGTGGGAGAAAGAAAGATACTTGGACCTGATTTTGTTCAAGAGATGACGGAGAAGGTTCAAGTCATCCAGAAACATATCAAAGATTCTTAGATTCTTCAGAAGATCTATTCTAACAACTATCGAATGGACTTGGACTTTGACATTGGAGATAACTTCTTCATTCGAATATCACCATGGAATAGAATCATCAAGTTTGGAAGGAATTGGAATCTAAGAACAAGTTACATTGGCCCCTTATAGATCATTGATCGCATATGAGTTGTGGCCTATCTTCATTCACTTCCACCAAATATGGATAAATTTCATGATGTGTTTCAAATATCACTCCTGAAGAAGTACATAATATATCCATCACATGTACTAAACTAAGATGTGGTAGAAGTGGAAGATGATCTATCTTATGAGAAGCATCCAGTAAAGATTATGGAACGGAGAGATAAGGTTCTATGGAAAAAGACAACCCACCATGTAATTTTTTTTAAAGGAACCATAATTATGAAGAAGTAACATGGGATCTAGAGGATGCGATAAAAGAGAATTACCCTCACACATTTATGTAAAATAAAATTTGGAGGGTGATGTTTCAAGGGGGGTGATTTTACACCCAAACATTTATCAATGAAATTTGTATCTTCTTATAGTAATATCATCACATAAAATAACATTAGGAAACATAATTCCATATCATGATTAAATGAACTACTAAATTTTATCTGACCATTAGACATAATTTTTCCACTTCTGTGATTTGAATTTCAAAAATCTGACATACACGGTTGCGGTCCATAAGATGTTTGGAGTTCGATATGACAAACTTAATTTCTAATTAATAGAAACATACCATTATGAATATTAATGTTACCCTTATGAATAGTAATATAACACTTATGAATAGTAAATTATCTATGTGAATAGGAACCTTACTAATGATAGTATAAATAAAATCTATCAATCCTACAAGTGATAATATGATATAATTATATTATAGTGTGTTTATTTTTACAAGTCATGAATATTTAAAAATTTATATAATAATTTTAATGAAACATTATTTCCTTAAATATATTCATAAAAAAGTATATTTATGTATTATTATTATATGATAATTTTATGAAACCTTAATTATTTATTCAAATTGTTAGAAAAGAAGTTTTAATTTTAAAATATGTATTTTTCAAGTAAGTTATGATTTTTATTAAAAATTAAATTACTAATATATATAAAATTATATCCATAAAATGGAGTTAATTTATTAATTCTACATGTTGGAAAATAGTTGGGTTCATGTTTTGAGTTTTTTATAAAATACATGAATTTTTGGTGAATAGTGAAATTCAATAATATTCAAAATATGCTAAATAAATGAATTTCTGCATCATGCTTGAGTCATAGATGATGAAAAAAGCCATTGTATTAAAATAAAAATCCCTATTTACTTCATTTAGTCATGGAATCACCACCATTTTTTTATTTTAGGAAATTAATAAACTAATCAATTAAATATTGAGAAAACACCTCTCCCTCTATTATAAATACCACCCTCACAACCTCATTTAATTAAAACTATGAGGAATAAAGCCTCATAAAAATTCTTCCCAAAACTCATCCATAGCCCATCCACCATGGCCATGATCTCTTGGTCTCATCCAATGACCAATACAATTATCCTTGAGGAGGATCTCCGGGAAAGATTACAAGAGGTAATTTCTCTCTCTCTTTTCATTCAAATTACTTACACATTTCCTTTCATTTATTCTCTTATCCTCAACTTATCTTATCCAAATTTCATGATAACTAAATTATGATTGATATAATAGTATTAAATCATGGTAAAAGAAGATTATTCATTATACTCCTCCCTATATATATATATTAAAATTGAATCGTCACCCACGATATGTTAATTTACTTACATCGTGGGAGATGAACTTCCATTTTCATTGAAAACCATTATGTATGTCCAAAAAAACATTAAATGGTTGAAAATAGAATTTATTATTTATTTTTTAACCTCTTTTTTGTTCTCAAAACAACTTTTATACATAATTCTAAATGATAAAAAAAATAGGTTTGTTATGATCCAAAACCCACCAAAATTAACCTAAAACGATCAAAATTACATTTTTACTAATGATTAATCATAATGGTGTATAAATAAATTAATTATAATATCATTTAAACTCCTATAATGTCATAAATTTGATGTAATATAATTTTTTTTATGTTTATATATGTTCTACATGAACTTCTATTCATGTGTACAAGTGAAGTGTTCATGAAAACTACGAAAAGGAACACTCCCAAACAATGAATTTAAACTCTATAGCTCATAAAAAGGCCCATAAAAGATCTTAATAAAACCATAATGAATAAATAATAGGTATAAAATGTTCATTATTGTTAATTAATGAATCTAATGTGATTATACATGAAATTAATGTGAAGAAAGCATTCAGATAGAAGGTTTGGGGAATTCTCGAACCCAACGTTCTTTCTTTGTGTATTCCCTCTTTCACTCCATTTTCAAAATGGTTATTCCTTAAAAATAATTTCTTAATCATTATATTACCATTTATAGGATATAAATCTTTGCACTAGATTTTATTTCAATCACAGTGTTTTCCAAAAGAACCCTTCTTTCAAAAACACACCTTTCACTTCTCACTGAAGGTTGATGATTTTTATATCAAGTATATTATTCCCTATTTCATTTGGGAACCCAAATTTTATGAATGTATGATTTATAAAATTAAACTCTTTACATTACATGGGTTATTTATTTGAATAATTTATATGATTTTTCAGTGGCATGCATGATAATGTGAACGTTATGATTTGACGAGTGCAGCCAGAATTATATCACACAATATTGATGTTATGATGTGACGAGTGAGCATAGAATTATAATGTCCTCCAATGAATTTGGTATTGTGATGAAAATAAATATTTAATGTGATATATGCATGAACATTATTCTATCATTGTTCAAAACTTGGTGTTGAAGTAATCCACTAATATATAAGGTTTCATTTTTTATCAATTACCACTTTTCAAGTCTTTTATTAATTCTTCCTATCATGTTTATAACCCTTTGAATATGTTATGATGATATTGATTATTCTCACCCCATGTTGTATTGTCTCATGTTCTAACCCTCTAATGGGGCATTTATCTCAAACCTTTTTTATGTATATCCTCCGATGATTACGCACACTAAGGGGAACTCAAAGATTAATAAGAAGATAGAGAAGAAGAAATTAAATAAATGTTTGTGTTTTATGTTTTACATGTTAATTATGAAATTAGTTTTACCTATGAATTAATAATTTTGATCCTAAATTCTCAATGTTTTTATGATGTTTATCATAAAAATTATTTAAATGTAATGTATGAAAATAAGGGTCTCTATAAAGAACCTTGATCCAGGAGGGATTGATATAGGGATAAATGTGAGAGGGGTGACAAAAAATGGAACCCAGTACACCCCTTGCTTGATTAAGGATCCAAGGGGTATGACCTAAAAGTTATGGGCCAACCCTATTAAAAAATGGGTTATACCTTGGTCATGATATAATCATGTGGGTAAAAAATTGTTTATACTCTAGGCAGAAGTCTTGAAACCCCTATTTATCATCACCAATTCTTGAATCGTATGTGTCCCAATATGACTACCCTAGTTAGTGGGATTGACCTAATATAACCTTAATCATAGTTTTAATGTCCTGAATTTTGGAGTGATTACCCTATGGAAGAACCATGACTGATAATCCCAGCCTACACAATGTGACCTCCTCCTCCTCAATGGTGTGATATCCCATGCTCCCCCTTATGGAATGATGCCTAGCTATGACACCTCTCACTTTAGATCATTACAGTGTTACCCATGGATCGTGACGTGACAGTGTGTGGTGTGGGTGGGTCACCCCAACTCCATTCCAATTCTCACTCAATAAATTAGATTAACCCAAACCTCAATTAATTTAAAAAACATCTCCTTGATATTTACCATCCCTTGTAATTTAGATTTTCATCCCAATTATCAACAACATCTTCTTCTTTGGGATACAAATTCAATTTTCTCTGTATTAAACAACTAGTAAAAATATGGGTATTTAAACACATGGTTGAATAATTAGGGGAAGCATCATGTCATATTTTTAGTTTTTTAAGTAATAACCATGTCCATAAATAAAAATATCCAATGGAGTATCATGTCCCCATGATGGATTTAAAATAGAGTATCATGTCATAATGGTAGTCCAATAATAGTGCATAGACAGTTTTACTAGGGTCCCACATATGTAAAAAATGTTTCCCATGTGGTATTATTATTATTATCCAATGACTTTGATAGTTTAAAACACAACCTATGGTCATATTATTTATAACACACTACAACATTTTATCAAGATATAATCTTATACGTAGCTTCGTAAATACAAAGGGGAAAGTCAATATGAGTAAAGAAATATTCAATGAAAATTTTTAATTAACTAAAACACTCATTTTACTATTAAAATAATTAATAAAACTAGTTCTAAGATACATATTAATTTATAGACCTAAATTTTATAAAAAAAACATTTACATAATTAATTGAAAAACTAATTTAATATTTATATAAACAATTTGTGTGAATTATTTTTCTAAAAAAACATTAAACTCTCAAGACATTTTATTCACTAATTAATATACTAAAAAATAGTTAAAATTATTTAATTTTTTAAAAATTTATCAAATTTATCAAATTCATCATATATATCCTCTATATAATTAACATTATTGATTAATCATATATATCCTCTATATCAAATTCATCATATATATCCTCTATATCATAACATCACCTTAGCATGATTCATAAGTTTTATAATATTCTCTAAAAAATAATGTATATGAACCTTACTATGAAAAACAATCATAAGCATGCTATTGGAAGTAAAAAATACCTTTTACTTATCATGATAAATACTCAAAATAATCTCTTTAAATTGAGTATAAAATTACTAATGTATATGGATAGTTATCATGAAAATGGTCACAATCACTTAATTTATTTTTAAAATTTTTGTACATAGTTTTCATTTAATTATGAACACCTAAAAACATTAAAAAAAATTCTTTAGAATTATTTCTTGATTTTATATACCATTAAACATTATGAACTTTTCTCAAAAAATTATTTTCTCTCAAACACAACCTACAAATATGAATTTCAAAAATTTGATCAATAATTAGAATTTCATAGAGATTTAATTATTGAACCACTCTCGATAGTGATATATGATAGTGAGGTGCACCTTTTAGTATGGACCAGGGAAATATAGAATAATGTTTGATGATAATGACCCACAACCAATAGGCTACCCACATAAAAATCAGCTACTCTAAGGAGATACATATGGGCACATTTATTTATTAATATGTTAGAGTAACATAATTATAATGTGTAATTTTCTCTAATATTCGAAGAATTTATTATATTAATTATATATTGAAAATATATTTTGTCTTCATGATTCAAAAATAAACTTATATTTATTACTATGTTTCTTATTTTATTTGTAAAAAGAAATATTTTAATTTATTTTAATTAAAAAAATTTATAGGAATCATGGGAATTGAATTTTTTTATATAGATGAATGAAACATTTGTATCAAAGTTATCTCAACAATGTGAATAGACATAAACAATAAATAGAATATTTATCTTGTAAGTTATAGCATGTTAGTTTAAAGCTATATCAAAATGTTTAGATCATTAAATTATAGAAGATACATTACAAAGATTATCTGTCAAAGTGAAAATTTACCTCACACAAGTTGGATGATGATTTATACTTCATGAATCTTGACAATTTATTTAGATAAATGAAAAATAATTTTATGGATATATTTTTATCTTATCAATGTGATGAAATCATATAGTATCAATATAAATGTTATTTTAAATTGAGGGTTTATCAATTCTTTCATTTATGTTTTTGATGGGACTGTTTCAAATTATTTTCAAAATTATAGGATATTTAGGGATTTCTCAAAGGTGAAAATTAATAATAGATTAAATATTTCAAATAATATGAATAAATGAACAGTATAAACAATTAATATTCACATAATCAACTAATACTCAAATGATATGAATTACATATATTTTATTGATGTGTTACATTAACTTTATAACAGTCCCATAGATGTTTTAGGATTAGTGCATTTATACCTACTAAAAATGAAATCTACTCTATACTAATGAAAATTCAAATCCATTGTAACATTATAATTAGAATATATTTCCACTAAGGTGTATATGGTCATGATATTTCTTTGGATGCAGTGATACTCATGTTTGGATGAATTTAATGGTTACCCAGAATAGATCACTTAGGAGGTGACAATGACAAAAATAATTTTTTCACATTCATCATGTTTAATAATGTTGTTAATTAATCATTAAATCCTAGTTGGATAAGTTCAATAAGTACACAAGGAATTAGTCCCTTTGTTTTCATTTTTTACTATGTTCACCATTCTTTTTCTTAGAGTACATATCAGATATAGAGTTCTTTTTCTAAATAACCCAATAATAACTCTTGTAAAATGTACATTTGTTTCAATTTCAGGTATATAGCTATGTAGATATATGATTTAAAGGGTATTTCTATTAATCCAATCAAAACAATACTAGGTGTTTGTGGAGATGGGTAAGGGATTGTCTCAGTCACCCTGAACCTCTATGAAAATATATGTGACCTAACTATACATGCTTGTTTTTATTTTAGTTGTTTATAAAATTTAACCTAATATAATTATTTTAAAAGGTATTAATTTATATAAATTTATTTGTGATTAAAATTTTACTCAATTCACTCCCCCCTTGATTCAGTTTTTATATACAAATGAAATATTGGCTATCAAATCTCAACCTTGAGTTATTATTCATAACACGTGGTGAGGGATTATATTTTTCTATATAAAATTGAAGAACCAAAGTAATGTATATGTTTAAGGGTACATATTTTATAATTGAAAATTATATGTGTTGGAAGACAAGAATATCTATCTATATAAATAATTTTGTATTGAAGGTGTTTATAGAAGGTATTAAGACTTATAAGAATCCTTCTAGTGAACCTGAATTATAATATATTTTGAAAGAATATGAGTATGAATTAATTTCATGATCTATGAATTATATTCGTTATCTTGATTTGGATTATTTTAATTTGTTTTACCAGTGTCTTATTGTTTATAAAATTAAGGGTACTAATTTTGTAACATAAAAAGTACTAAAAGTATTTGAGTACCTATATATTGTATTTTGAAGATAAATGTTGATACTTTTAAAATTATTTATGATGAAAATATTAATAAAATTAATTGAATGATAATTTATATTGTAAGAAATTTAACTAAATTAGGATATTCCATATATGATTTTGATCAGGTATTGAATGTTTTTACAGTTTCATCTTCTATATGGAGTGGAATATCTAATACTATAAGAAATCATTGATTTTTTTTATATTATTTCGATTATAGAAACATTATGAGAATTAATTTTAAATTTTATATAATTTATTCAATATTAATTTTTTATGATATAGGAGCTCATGGACCCCAATGGTTATTGAGGATGAATGACCAATCGTTATTGAAATTGGTTAACACCATAAAATTGTAGGTGGTCCCTATTATTTTCCATGTTTATATGTAATTGAAATTATTGTATGAAGTGAAAGAAGAGGTAAGAGAATGTTATTAACCTTAAATATAGCTAAAATATATTAAAAAGGAAATTAAAAAAAAGTGTTTCCTCTTTGGGTCATGTTAGAAACCCCACTCATGTTCCCTAGGAAGTTAGGTCACTTTGTAACTCCATTTGGGTAATAATCATATAATTAGTAATGATAGACACCATAATAGGTGTATAGGCTTGGGTGAATACATGAGTGAACTAGTGAGGGATCAGGTGTTATTATAATTTTTTTTTGGAGAGTAGTCAATTATATATGGGGATGGATTTTCAGAATACTAGAAAATTTTACTTTGAGTTATGTTTAAAAAATGGGTGACCTATATGAGTATTGTTTTAAAGTGGATATGAGTCTTAGTGTAGTTGTGAATGAATTATAAAATGGGTACAAAAATAGTTTTACCACGTAATAGTTGTTTACATGTTAATAAAAACAAATCCTATTATTGGATAGTGTTTTGACAAATGATTCAATGGACTGATACTTTTTTAGCTACTGGTTTGACATACGATTTTCTACCCTAGGCGTTTTTCATACAATTTGTTCAATATATGATTCACTATCATAGTCATAATTCTAGATAGTGGTTCAACATATAACTCTATAAAATTAGGAATACTGAATACTAATATGAAGATAGTTCCCCAACATATGACTCCTTATATTTGGTATATTGTTATCTGGTGGTGTGATATACTATTCCATGTATTGAGAATTATTCCAACCAATGTTTCCATATATTTTCATTCCATGTTGGGTCACCTTTCCAACTTGTGATTTTTAAGAATATTTTCAGAGTTGGGATATCTATCAACCTAATATAAAATGATAGTTATCGATGTTTCAGAATATCCTAGGTTGAGGGCGTTCTATTATAGCCTTGATAAATTCATCTAAATTATGATGTGGGATTGATCATTCCACCAATTAAAAAAATTCTAAGTAGGGATGGTTGAGATTTTTGGATGCATGGTAAGTGTGTGATGACTCAATATATTGATAAGAAATGCTTTCATAAACTTTCAATTCAAACTATAATTTCATGAACATATATATATATTTTTATTAGGGTCCCATCGGTGGTGGTGTTATAACCATAATTCCTTAAATCACCGCAATATGGGTGAGGAATAGGGTGTTTTTTCTCATTATATGAATCTTGTTCTTTTAATATCATTATTATGAAAAATATATCAAATCCAAAAAACCATCAATTATATTCAATTAATTAATGAAAATCAGTGAGAAAAGCGTATTTTACTCTATTTACTCAAATATAGACTATATCCAAGGAGTATACACTAACAATGTGTTGAGGTATTAAGAAACCACTAAATCACTTCCATGATTAAAAATTTATGATTAACTAATTACTTATTCCTATGTTTACTACCTCATCCTATATCTATGATCATTATTTTAAAAGATTAATATGATGAAAATAACTCATAATTCATTTATAATAAAAGATTCAATATATAATTGATATATTAAAAATGTCAAGGTGTTACTATTTATATTTATCTCCATAAATAAAACTAGATATTTAATAACATGACATTTTTATAAAAATGATACAATAAACTCCTACAAATTCTAAATTAACAAAATTTTCAAAATTGTTCCATGTTATATTTTTCTATTTATTCTATTGTGAATTACTTTATCTTTCAAATAATATTATTAATCTACTCTTAAAAAATATCCAATGTGTTATACTACATGAAAACATCCAATTTTAATTCAAATACATCCTTATGGATATTTTATTATATTGTTTTAATCAAAAAAATATTTTCTTATCTGAAAATTATTCACACTTATAGAAATTGTTGTTTTCTAGAGAATCCTGACATAACAAAAGATATATTATGAAATGTATAAAATTTATATATATCTCTAAAATCATAGCCTGATAGTTATATTATATCCCATTTATCACAACCTAGAAAATCTAAGATATTATACAGAAAAATTCATTGTGGTGTAATGAATAACATTAATATATAATCCATTATCCTACACCAACTCAAAAACTCTAGTTTATTCCTAGAATATTAGAAATATCAAACAATACTACATGGTTCTTATTGAAACAAATATTACCCACACATCATATACATACATTGAATACTTATTTATAAAACTCCAAATAATGGTCTTCAATTATGGAATAACTCACTAACTATAACCAATATTTGGGAAACATTTCTCTTTACGGATTTTATTACAGTATGATTAAGAAGTCATAATCAGTAGCGCTATAAATATTTTTCAACCTTTAACCTTCGGTGACACAAATCATTAGGTAAAATATATTCTTCATGATACTGTATTTCTTTCTCTATCTAAAATAAACTTCTAAAAATCATTACATAACCATAATAATTTTCGTGTGATTTTCACTTTCATTAAAAATTCACCTCTGAAACTTCTCCAAAATTATTGAAACTTATTCATGGATGTACCATAAGAATATCACATCATTTAAGTAATATTTATAAGAAAGAGAACTTCTAAAACTGAATCCATAATTGTGATATTTTAATCAAATAGGGTTCCAATAACCCCCCTTTGGGTAAATTAGAAATTACTAAGTTAATTCCAAAATTCTCATGTGTTTTTAGAAGTATCAAAATATATATCAATTCAAATATTAATATAATTTATCAGCTTACACATTAAGTCTATGTGATCCATGATCAATATAGAAAAGAAGATATATAGAACCAATTTAATGGCTTTCATTTAACCTTCAGCTCAACCAACCACTATACTGATATTACTCCAACTATCTTCATCACCCCATGATACTAATCTCTATATATTATATCCTCCATTAAATTTTATACTAAAATAATCCCCATATGGAGAATATTTGTTTATATTTATTTGAGAGCTAATAATATAATATCTTCCACTATAATTTTAATATACTCTCTTACCTCTTATTACACTAATTGTTCAATGATATTAATAATCACCAGTATCTCTAATCCAATATTAATAATATCAATGGGTAAGAAACCATTCAAGGATGAGAAACCCTATTAAGAATTAAATAAATATAGGGAGATTGATGAACTATAACACCTTAATCACTTGATATTTTTTCAACACCAAGATACACCTACTGTATCTAAATTTTGATTATGGATAATGATTTCATGATATTTTATATCACTTGTTTATTAATTACAAAGTTCATAATCATAACCTCAAATTGTCCCACTTTTTATTCAATAAAGTGTTACCATATTGAAATGTTCTTTTAGATGTAATTAAATGTGGTTTATTTTGATTACATACCTATAACATCATATTAATGAAAATATCAATGTTTTAAAGTCAAAATGTACTTTAATTGATGATATTCTAAATATTTACAATTTTTAGTTAAAATTAGAGTTTCATAAATATTTATCGGAAAATGGGTGATTTTTATGCTTAATAGATCATTTTCATTTCACTTTTACTGCTATTGGATTCAAGAAAAAATTTCATTAATTAATTTTGGTGGAATATTTGGTGAAATAAAATTTTTTTGAAACAAAAAGGAATTTGGAATTTTATAAATAATGTTTTTTATGTTTTATATTTTCATTTTAATATTAATTATTGGAATTAATTAAAACAATTATCTCTAATGGTTTGTAATTTCATGTTTAAATCCAACTTGAATTATTTTAAAATTTTGAAATCCATTTATCATGATAAATTTTCATAGCTATTTTTCTATTTTTTATTTTGAGGTTGGGTTAATGTGATGCTCCTGTACAAGAGTCTATGTAAAGGTCGTGTGATGAATTAAATAAAGGTGATCAAAAATTTATCATCATTGTGTAAAGGTACCTCATTGAAGTGGATGATACTTAAAGGCTAATGCTTTCTAATAAAACAATGTATCATGGTAGTTTTGATGAAATCGAGAGATGTAAAAGTAGAACCCCCATGCTTCAAAGGAGACCTACAAACGGGTAATATTGCAATATATAAGGGTAAAACTATATATTTGGGTTTACAAAAGGGTACTATGTGGGATAAAATGTAATTAAAGGTCATAAAAAATTCTCAAAAACAAAATAAAGGTCATGGTCATCCCATGTAAAGGAAGTCTATAAATTTTAAAGCCTATGTAAATTTAATTAAAAGTTATTTTTGGGAAACTTCATGCATTGAAACATATATTAAGGTAAAATAATAAAATTTAATCATTTGGAGTCCTAATTATCAATTAAATTCAAATGGAATAAAATCTTTAGTAGGAGTCTGTGAGATACTTTTAAGCTTTTTATGGAGGCTGGGAAGAATAACACATTTTAGGAAGCCCATGTGGGGGGAGCATAACTTTATAGAAGAGTTAATCTTGATTCACCTACCCTAGATTTGATGTATAGTTAGTAGATAGCACATTGATATGTGAGAGATGCGATAAGATCTGATCCATGTGAGTCAGAATGCTAGTAGTAGGTTTTGAACTTAATTTATAATGGGAAAAAAGAACACATTAAAGGAGGGGAGATTATGGAGAGGAAAAATATCTCATATACTAATGATGTCCGAAGGAACTAACACATAGAGAAAGGGGATGTAACTAAAAGAATGAGCTATACTTCAAGGAAGAAAAAATATTGGGATGTATGAGGATAATAGGCATTCAACCTTAGTAGATAAGATATTTATCAACATTATTCAATTTCATACTAAATTTGTATCCTTTTGTGATGTTTCCCTTTCTTCGAATGTGAAATTTTAAATGAGTTATTTTAAGGGAAATTTAATTTTTTTTTCTTGTCAATATATTTGTGTTATTGTTTTCATTTAGTCAATATTTTAGTTTATTCATCTTTACATTCATTTTATTCAATTTAGTTCTTTATTTTCATGATGTATCAATAAGTGAGGATAAAATCTAGACTATATAAAACTTTTTCACCCATTATAAAAAATCACTTATTTATCTTGTGTACAATATTAGTTTACATTGACATATAAATTAAAATTTATATTTTAATTACTTGCTTGACTATAAATAATTTTTCATGCATTTCTTGATAATTATATCTTAAACATTCCATATAATTTTCTTTCCACTAAATATTTTATAAGTTTTTATGCCCATGACCTTTATATTTAGGTTCTAATACATTTTTCTTCACTTTACCAAATCTCTATTCTTCTTTTAATTTCACCATTTTCACACTTCATTTTCACTCAAAATTTGCATTCACTATTTCTAGTAGAATACATTTTAATAATTCTATTGTATAGTTACCAAACTTACATATTTTTCTAATATTATCACCACATTCTAGGGAGTGTAGAAATATATAAATGAAATTTTGAGAGTGCAATGAACTCTCATCAAGATTTGGTGTTGTTATTTGAGGAATATGATGACTAGTTTCACAGTGATCATTATAATACAAAAAAAAAATAAAAAAAAATAATTTTATAAATGTAAATCCTGTTGTTTTGACATTACTAATTCATAATGAATTTCCAATTCTAATATTTTTCTAGCCTATTCAAGTTTGAAATCATTTTGGTTTTAACATCTATGTGTACATCTTTTGGTTGTTGTTGTTTTTTATTTCTTACTAATGAGGTATAAATGAAACAATTTTGGGGAATGAATAAACAAAAATAGATATATTGTGTCTTTTATGGTTATTGTGGGAAAAAATCATGGAAATGTGTTTATAATGAGCCACAAAATCCTTATCACTATAATGAAAATCAAAAATTTTATGAACATTAAAATGATATTATTTTAAAATAAATAATGCTAAAATTTTGTTGATAATTTTGACTCAATATAATGAAGAAACTATAATTAAAACAATAAAAAACAAAACATGATAGATTGTTCAAATTATTTGAGAAAAATAATAATTTTATGAATTAAAAAATACGTTATAATAGTTATTCATACAAATAAATTTAATTAATGAGGAAAATGACTCCATATATATTGAGAATGAAAATATTTTGTGAAGTGAAGAAGATAAAAAATAGTAAAAAACAATTTGATAGGGAATACATTTTAAAATATTTATTATATAAATACAATAATGGTGGAATGGTGGAATAAGAAAAAAATAACTTTTAAATTCCCACCTAAATATGAAAAGATAGGTAGTTTTAAACCTTTGGATTCTTGGGTTAGGTAGAAACTTGAGAATGAAAATTTGATTGATAAAAAATATTTAGCCAGTTTTTTTTAAAATTTTCATGAGTTAGAGATAATAGTTTGGGATCATTTTAAAGATAAACCATGAAGTCATTTATTATGACATTTTCGAAACATATTTTCAAAATTTATTTAACCTATTGAAAAATTGATAACCCAAAACATTTTGAATTTTATTTTGATGTTATGGTTAAAGATGTGAAATTTGAAAAAATGATAATTAATGGACTATCACATTCTTTCCTTCTCACCAGTGATTCCCCTATAGCATTTTTCAATAAAATATAAATCAATATATATTCTTTAGGGGGAAATCATTTTAATTTATAATGTATTGAATATGAATTTTTTGGAAATATATAGATCATTTTATTCAAAAAAAATCAATTGGAACACTAAAATGACTATTATTTGGATGTTAAAGTTGATTAATGTGAACTTGAAGGAATCTTTTGGAAAAAACTTTTAGAAATATGAATAAATTATTATTTATGTGTAGTGACTATTTATTTTGGTGTTTAATTTCACTTAGATGTTGAGTGTAATTTATAAGAGGGGCCTTTTTGACTTCCAAATATTTAACAATTTCTTAAAACGCTTTTAAAAAACATGTTCTTAAATCTGTTTTCAAAGACTAAACCAATTTAACATCTATTTTAGAGAGTCTACAAGTTATAGATTACTTATAAATCAGTGAGGATCACGAGACATCAATATAAGCACCTGATTTACTACAATACACTCAAGAAATCCTCAAAATTTTCAAATGTGAGCTAATTCTAAAAGTGGGGAACATACTTTTTTTATTCATAAGATAAACTCAAATGACCTCTTTTATATTAAATATCATAAATGATTCTTTTCATATCATGAGGGAGTCATTTATTTTTCACATAAGTATAAAATTTTCAAATCTATGAAGATGATGGAATTTGATGATTTCATTTATTCACTAATAAGAGATTTCCTTGAGCAACAAATTGATGTTAAAGTATGTTTCTAAGGGGTATTTAAGGTATTAGTTGAAAAATTTCTTTTACTAGATGTCATTAAGCCCATAAAATCAAGGAATCACTCAAAAAATATGCTATTTTAATATTTTTTAGTTCGTATTTAGGAAACCGCACCCTCTATCACACTATACTTATTTCACCATGAGAGTCTAACTAGAGACTTATAATCTAATGTTGCATGGAAGGCAACCCATGGTTAAATAAATTTATATTTTCTTCTTCTTTGATAAAATTTTACCTTACCCTTATTGTATTTTCATATTCACATTATTACCCCTTCTCACTTTTTCCTATAATTAAAAATGGAAATAACATTCTTTAAGGATTTTAGATTTCACTACCACATCCTCTTACCTTTTAACATTGTTTAATGGTTTTAATCATGAATGGTTGAATTTAATGTTTAACATGGATAATTCCTATAGAAACATTAATATTTAAACCAAGGGGTTCATTATGTATATACTATAGAGTTACAATTTCACTGAGAATAAAGGAAACATGTAAACAATTATCAAGGGAGAGACTTTTTGAATTTTATCATTTTCTTTTGAAGTTTATATAATGTTTTAACTACTACATGTTACCTTAATGTTGATCTTATATATGAAAATGCGTTTTTAAAAATATTGTTTTTGGCAAAATTTAAGTGTGGGGGAGATATATTGTTTCAAAGTGTCACTGTACCGGCTGAAATCAAATATTAATGTCTTTATTCATGATTTTTTTAATAGAATGATTTTATGATTACTTAATTCATTAGGACTTTTTTTTATAATCCATTTGAAACCTTGTATTAGTACCCTAAATAAATTCTTTGAATTTTTTAACTTTTTAAATCATTATGAAAATGTCTATGTGAGTTTGAAATATTGTTTAAAAATGATACTCTTCAGATTCTATTTGAAAATGATTATATTTTTTTCCATTTTGGAAATTCATTAACCCTTTTAAATCTATTTAGGAAATGTTTTTTGAGTTATATAAACATACTATTTTGATCTGACCTATGATTATTAAAAATCATTTTGAACTACTAAAATTTAGGATCTCATTAAGGTAAATTATTTTATATATCTCACCCACCTTAGAGTCAAAATTGTTGATGATGTTGAGTTTTATGTGTGGGGGTCAGGCATTTAAGTGTAATAAAATACACATCATCATGAACAAGTTAATATTTCCTTATGTTTTTTAAATAAACATTTTTTTTGTGTATTAATTTTAATTTTTTGTGCTTTTGAGTTTGTATTATATTTTAATGATGTTGTTTTCATTTGAGTGAATAATAATTTTTATTTTAATATACATTTAATCCAGTAACATCATTTTCATTTCTCTCTTTAAAATTATTAATTTTGATGAACTTTGGGGAATATGATTTAAAAGTATAATTTATTTTGAATTTTTTATTAGATGTTAAACTTATAATATTTTAATTTAAATTTCCTTTTAAATGAACTCATAATAATTAAATTTAAATGTTTAAGAAAATATATGTGGATTGGTTAATTATATATCCTTGTATTTATAAAAATCACTAATCCACTGGTTTTTTCTAATTATTATCTGATAAAATATGAGAGTATGTTCCCTAACATGAAAAATAGAGGTTTTGAAGACCAATCAAATGTAACTAAAGTATTGTTTGAATCCTTTAAAAAATTTTCAAATCTAATCATTTTAATAAAACTTGAACCAACTTTTGTCGAAACACCACTTATTTTGAGAGATATATCATTCTTTTTACTTGAAATAATAAATGGGTGGAATTTGTTTTGAAAATCAGTTCTTTATTGGAAATATGAATCAATATCCTTATATATGAATCAAATTTGAATGAATTTGATGAATTTATTTCTTAAGGAATAGAAATATCTTATGTGTTGAATAATTTGATGAGATAAATTTGGTTTGTTTTTTTCCACATCAATTTCTTGATAATATAATCATTTTAAGGTATAAATATTATTTAACTAATAATATTATAAATATTTATAATTTTGAGTCTAAATTGATGTTTTTTGAATGTTTAAGTGAAAATGTTTTATTTTTTTAATATATATTATTTTTATTACTAATAATTATGTAAGATTTGAGAAAAATTTTCTTAAATTAAATTTATTAGAATATTTAGTTAAATATATTCTTATAGAAATTTTGAGGAATCTAAATTTTTGTAATTAAAAATTAAAAGGTTATATGTGTGCATTTCAGTATTAATTATTGGAACACATTTTAAAAAATGTAATCTGTAAAGGTTTTGAATTTAATTTTTTAATCTAGTATAATGTTTACTATAATTTTTAATTCATTTTATCATGATAAAATTCCTAATTGTTTTTATATTTTTGTAATTTGAGGCTGTGTTAGGGTGATATTGTCATTCAAGAGGCTATGTAATGGTTATGTGATGACTTGAGTAAATATGTTACCTAATTTATCACTATTGGGTAAAGGTATCTATGTGAAGTAGATGATGTGTAAACATCAATACTACATACAAAAATGAAGTATGAATGTAGTTTCATCACAACATGGATGCATAATGTTAAAGAATGTTGATTCAAATGGGACATAAGGAATGGAAATATATCACCGCTAATGGGTAAACTTTTGTTTCATGGGATACTTTATAGTAATACATGGGCCAAAACATACATACATAAAGGTTATAAACACTTCTCAAATCTTATATAAAGGTACGGGTCATCCCACATAATGGTATCCTATGAATTTTGAATCCCATGTTAAAGTAATCTGAAGCTATGTAAGGGTATCTTAAAACACTAAAATATACATAATGGTATAAATAAAAAAACTAAATTATATAGATACCTAATTATTAATTCATATCAAAAGGTATCTAGGATTGGGAAATAGTTCTTCAGATCCTACAAAGCTTATCGTGGAAGCTGGGAAGAAGGAACCCGAATAATAATCCCATATGGGATGAGAATAACATGTTAGTTGAGTTTTACTTGAGTCAACAACAAGTAATATTTGAACAATCAACAACAGAAAAATGGATACATAGGATAGGGGATCATATTTTTGGGTTTTGAGTCACAATATGAGGAGTTGGTTCATGAATTTATTCATAATGGAAAAAACCTACACCTTCAAGGTGAGGGGATTCAAGAGAGGAACTAATACCTGGACATAGACTAGACCAGAAGATACTAACACAAAGAGCATAGGGAAAGATCTAGAGGTATGAGCTATGCTACAAGGAAGATGGATGATGTGGATGGATGAAAATAATGGTCATTAAAACTTAATATAGAATAATCCAATAACTATTATTTTATGTTTTATTGCATTGGTATAATTTTTTTCCCTTTACTCAAAGGTGAACTTTAACTAGAGTTATTTTTAGGGTATTGCAAATGTTTTTTAGTCCATACATCTATGTTATTTTTTTCATTTCATGGAGATTTTAGTTTATTCAAATTTGAATTTCTTACATTAAATTCAGTTCCTGGGTTTCAATATGTACTAGAAGTTACAGATCAATTCAGGTCTATTTTAAAAAAAATCACCAATTGTAATAAATATGTGAATTGATATTGGTGATGGGATTAATTGACATTCAAAGATAAAAAAAGTTCATTTGTGAATGAATTCTTTAGACATGAATCTTATTATACACATTTATTGAGCATTATCTCTTCAATAGACCACATCATATGCTTTACACTCATTTTTTTAGTTTTCCACTACTCATAAACATTATATTTAGAATCATATCATGTTTTTATCACTCTCCCACATCTTCATCATTCTTTTCTTTCCATTTTTTTCACAATTCTATTACATTCACAATTTTCATCCCCTGTTTTCAATAGAATAGGTTTTAATAGATCCACAGATAGTCACTCACCTTCCCTATGATTTTACCCTTCCTACCACTATATAATGATATGAAAAAACTATAAATGTCATTTTTATAGAGTTCAATAAACTTCTATTATAATGATATAGAAAATTTCATAAAATCTTAATTAGAATCGTATTATTGAACAATAACACCATATATAACTTTACTTAACTTCTGAGGTCTTATAACTACTAATTCATACCAATTGATTTAGTATATTTCTTTATTTTGAAAATATATTCAGACCCACCTATATGAAGTGAAGGGATATATTTTTTTTACTGATCTAAGTAACATACATGTTTCCAATGAAGAATACTTCTTCACTTATAGATTTTCAAAATGTCGTATCTCTTTCCCAGTCAATATTTGGATATAACCCTAAATCATTCTTATTTATGGTATCATATACTAAACCATGTCTAATTCTACATCACACACATATCAAGATTCACTTTACTACCAAAATATGACCATATTCTGAATTTATATAAAACATTAATTCCAAACATGTTAAATAAATCATGTCCAACCTTGTTTCAATAAAATAAATAAAAATTATAATCATTATATAGATTAAATTTGGATCAATATCCATTCTATATCTATATTTTATGACTTATTTTCCAATAATGGTTGTGTTGAAACTTTTTTTCAATAATGTATTTCAAAATTTTCAATAGATCCTTTTCATATTTTTATTAATAGATATAATTATACCAATAATTTTAATTAACTTATAGTTTAAGAAAATAAATCAGTTGTATAATCATTAAAATATCAAAAGTAGACCTCATTAGGATTTCAAATTATCTAAGAAATTCCTTTTTTGTTTCCACGAAATATGATATCATTCGTAAATATGAGTACACGAATCTATTCATTAATTGACAACTTCACATGGAGGGTGTGATTAATACCTCCTTTTTAGACAATATATTATTCAAGTATAACCCTAATCAATAATAGAAGGTAGTGGAGCGTAATTTAAACAAAAAAAATCTTATTTAATTGGAATAACTTGTCTTAATCATTTTCACTGAGTAAGAAGACCACTAGTTTTTTTAAGTTATATTTAATTTTAATTAATCCTTTAATAAATGTCATCTTTAAAACTACATGATAAATCATAAAGCCAATTTAAATTTAATCCTTAATAAATAATTGAATTGATTTAATTGTTTCTATTGATTTAGATATATCTCCAACACATATTCCTTCTATTTGTGTATGTCCCTTGTAAACCAAATTTTATTTTTTATACATCACATTCCGAAGCTTTTCATATTTTTTATTAAATACCATTTTTGGTTCCAATGATTTTATGATCATTTGAACTTTTTTTTATAATCTAGAAATATTTATTTATTTATAAATATAAATAAATTATGAAATTAAATATTTCACCAATGAGTTTTCTTGTACTAGTGATAAAACATGGTTTTCTCAACACTCCTCATTTGATGAGATTTGATTTGAGCAATCTCATCAGCAATGATATTAGATTCATAAATTTTATCTCTCTTATTCGTCATTTGACTTGATCATTGATTCACTTTAAAATCTATTTCATTTTCTGGTCCAGCATTAAAATATTTATCATGTGATTTTCATTTCTATTCTTTAGAATGTGTGTCATTATTATACTATTCCAATCAAATTTATCTACATATGATTTTATATATTTATTTTTTTACAAATACTCAAGGAATTCCAAATTATTTCTCTCCCTTTTATATTTAAAACTCGTATTGAATCATTAATACACATTAATATTGATTGAATAAATAATAAATACACTTTTATCCATTACATCACCATACATTCCATGAGATATGTCTTTGTTATGAATTTAACTATTTTTCCTTTATGCTATGACATTTTTAGAGTGTATTTTCTATTTTACCACATATCACATGGTGTTATATTTTTCATAAGACTTAACATATATTTTTTTCTGTTTACACCAACACTTTAACTCTTCTTTCAAATAGTTCCTTGAGATACCACTCTCATTGAGTAGTTTTCTTTGCATCTTATTACTCATGAAACATCTCCTTTAAATGAATCTATTCTATTATGGAGTTATCATGGATGATATTTCATGTTTTATTCTATGATTCTCTAAATAATTCTCAACATTGATAGAGGTGTAGTACATGACATTTTTTAATTATAATATTTTCATAATCCATCCAATTTTATTTCTATATCACCTCATGTACCTTTTTATTAACTCCACCGTCTATTTATATGTTTTCATGAACATTATTTATTTCATAATATTATAACCATTCTTAAAATACATTAAATACTTCACTACATAAGTTTTGACATATATCATGGGTCCACCCACATTTGTGTGAATGATATTTGGAAATTGTTTTGCCTATAGTGTTTTCATGCCATTATCCCTCTTATGTATGTATAAAAATACTTTTCCCTATATCTTTGTATCTCAATATTATCATATTTTATCTTACCATTTGAAAAATTTTCTATTCTTTGATGTTTTATGTGCCCAATACCTTGAAGATAAAACATTTTTTCTCTTCCACCATGAGTAAAAATGAGTTCACCTTGATATACACATGATATAGATTTCCAATATTTCTACAACATAACATCAATGAATCACAAGGATTTTCTTTTGTTAATAACAAATTTTAATTTGATGGAACTTGGGGTAATAATACAATAATATAACTCACACATAATAGGTTGTATCAAAGTACATCCACATAGAGTAAATCCATAATTTTTTAACTCATATATATATATAATCATATTACCATTAAATTTAATATTTATTGATCCACATGTAGAATCATAACTTTATATTCAAATTATATCTTATGTACTAAAAAAACATACATTTCACATCATATGGGATGAAGCCACACTGTAATGAATCTTTATGATACTATTATTTCTACCTGCAATGTAATTTCATATAAGATAAATTTATACTTAATATTTTATTTTCCAAAAAATACATGTCTAGTTAAGAAAATATTAGTTCTCTCCACATTATTTTCATAATGTTTATTGATGTATTCTTCCATTTACAAAGGAATAGAAATTACTCTCCAATTGGATTATGTTCATCATATTCCTTTAAATTATTCATGACCTGATTTATTTTTTTTAACATTATTATAATCCTAAAATAATATGTTGTATTACAAAAATTAGAGACGTGAAAATAATATCAATAAAGATAATTTATTTTTTGAGCTGAAGCATGTACTTTCTTTCGTCTTTGATGAATTTTCAGTACCCTTCCTTGTAGACTCTCTTTATCTCATTTTAATAGTTCATGGTGTGAACCGAATCACCATAATTTTTCCCATTATAAATTTGTATATATATTATATTTTTTATTCTATATGTTCATATATTTAATGTATCTTGTTATTGAATAACTCTAAAAGATTTTCTTCTATAATTTTCTTGAAGCATTTGATTCTATTTTTCTATAGTACAAGCTACCAGAGTCCCAAATGATTCTTCTTTATGTACAATTAAAATATATCCAATGATATTTGAACTTTTATCATTTTAAAAATTATAAAATTTCCTTGTATATATTTTAACCATTTATTTGACTTCTTTTTTTTAAACTTTACAAATAGTATATTCTTCTTAGAGTATCCAAATTTGAATCCTTCTTAAACTTTTTCTTTAGTGGTTCCAATTTCTCTTCATGTTATTCAATCCGTTTAACCCATTCTTAAATATAGGAATTAATTTCATTGATCATCATATATTTTTCCTCAGTCTTTAAGTTAATTCCAATAACTTCTATATTTATTTCTTTTATATCCACTTGATCATCCAAAACCTTATCTAACTGAGTGATTTTTTATTTGAGTTGGTCAACATACTTTGAGAATTATTTCTAAAAAATATTAATATTTCTGTTTTTATTTCCTTGGAAATCTATCTCCTATAGTTTACCTTTAACCTCCATATTATGAACATCTACATTATCCTTTTGATATTTCTATTTAATTTCATATTGTGTCTTCTCAACTATCACCATTATAGAATTCTCTTATTCTGATTTGAATTTGGCTTCACCTTCATTAAGAGAAACATCATTGTTGAATTCATCAATGATTACAAGAATCTCATATTGGAACTTCTTTACATATTGATTTTCATATTCATATATTTTACATATAGGAAAATTCCTTTAATAATTTCATATGAAATTAAACACATCATCATCACTATTTTTCCATCTTGGATACCTCACTGCTATGTGTCCAACCTTTCTACAATTAAATAAATTCAATGCCATTTATACCTTAATCCATTATTTTGAATCACTAAACTTACATTCCATGAGTGATATAAATTTATCCATAATATGAAATTCAATTTTTTTGTGAGATTTCATTTGTGAAAGAATTCAGTTCTTTCATATGTGGTTTCTCAGAAAAACTTTTTTTTGGGATGGAAATATCATTTAATAACAAATATATTTTCAGTTATGGTTATTTATGACAGACTATAAGTACATTCCACATACATTTAGTGTAAATGCACCTTCGGTGGAAGGAGAGTGTTATATGTTATGAAATGTATATTTCTATAAATGTTGTTTTTTAGAAAGAGTTATCTGTAATATAAGGAATATTCTCTCAAAAATTGGTTTATAAGAAATACTTATTTGAAACGAAATGTGTGTTTTCATTCAAAATAGCCTAGTTG
This sequence comes from Viscum album, assembly GCA_963277665.1. Lineage (NCBI taxonomy): Eukaryota > Viridiplantae > Streptophyta > Magnoliopsida > Santalales > Viscaceae > Viscum > Viscum album. The sequence continues at coordinate 167,456,823 of OY728119.1, read as the reverse complement.
TAAAAGATTTTTTTTAATGGAATGGAAATTTTCTTATAATAAGTTTCAATTTATGGAAGACTGTCCCATCCATAATAAATAGTCTACTAGATGATTATTCATGACCGACTCTATTCTTCAAAGATATTTTTTGGACAAGCAAAAAAATTAATCGTGGTTGCTACATTTTTTGATGGATTTTTCCTCTACCACAAATACCCATCTAGAATAATTTTTTCTATCATAAATAGTAAAAATAAATATTTTGAAAGATGGACTCTTTTGTGCTGGATCGGTCCATCAGAAAAATTAAGCAATAAATATAGCATGTTCCCACCTCCCTTACGCATTCCAAATTTAACATTTTCAACTTATTTCATTCAGAAATTTCTATGTTCCTCTAGAAAATTGCTTTATGGAATATAAATTTATTATTTGAGGTCCAAACATTAGTTTGGAGGTATTCTCAGAAACCTATATTTATATATCTATTAATTCTTTGTGTTTATTTATTTTTATTAAGTAATTTGTTAATTTTTTATTTAATCAATTTTCAGTTAAGTTATGTTATTAATATTTGTTTAATATAAAATAATAATCCATTATTTTAATATATTTTTTTGGTTGTACAAATTATAAGATTATTATTATAGTTATTTAATAACAATATTTTTATATCTTATTTTTTCTTTAATTAAAATCAATAAAAAAATAAAAACGTACATATTTTTTAAAATATATATTATATTTAAAAATATTATAGGAATATAAAAAATAATAATTTATAATTAATTACAGAAATGTAGTTTAGTAATAAAAAAATAGTTCAAAATAATTAAATTTTTTTAAAAATAAAGAAAAATAATGAAAATTTAAAAAATTAAATATAAAAATAATAAATAAAAATGAATAATCATTAAATATTATAAATTAGATTTATTTATATATATTTCTTAAAATAAATATATAATAATGAGAAATAATAATTATATTACTATAATACTAATTAGTAGATTAAATAACTAAAAAATACAGTGATTAATTTTTATTATGGTAGTTTAGTTAATAAATAGTAATTTTGTTTTAAATTACTAAAAAATAATTTATATAATTAAAACATACAAAAAATTGGTAAATTTTAATATAAAAATATAATTTTAGAATAAATATAATTTTAAATTAATAATAAATATTATATATTTATAGACAAAAAATTATTATAGAACTATAATAAATAACAGTTAATGATAAACTGATTAGGTATCTCTCATAGCCTCTCATGTATAAGGATTAGATACCCATATGTAGTCTGGTGAATCATAATTACACCATGCATGACTAATCTGTTCACACTGGTAGAGCCCATGGCTGGAGGAACTTTTACTCTGTTCAACTATACCACAATGATAAGATTGGGGGATTCTTTGCATTGGCGGATGGACTACTCAATTCAAAACCAAGGTGTGCACATGAGGAGATTAGGTTTGAGTATAAAAAAATTATAATTAGGTAACAAAACAAGTAATGTAATTAAATAAGTAAATTAAAAAAAGATATTATAAAATAATAAAAATTATTTAGTATCACACAAAAATCAAAAAACAAAAATCATAAAAAAATTAGTACTAAATAATTTTTTTATTATAAATTATTTTAAATTATTAATTTTTTTCAAATTTCATGAAATTTTTAAAAATTTTAAAATATTAGAAATAATATCTAAAAATAATATTTTTAATAAAGTTACGAAAATTTAAATAAACTATTTTGTGATTTTATTAAAAGTAAAAATTAATAAATAACCAAGTGTATTATAAGTTAGTAAAAATATTAAAATTTATTAAACTAAACAAATAATTATTATAAGAGGTAAATAATTAATAAAATGTGATAAAATATTTACTTAAATTATTAAAAAAACATGAGTAATAAAAAAATAATATAAAATATTAATTAATATTATTTGAATTTAAGTTATACATTTCTAAAAACATATAAAATGTTAAATTATTAAAATTTATCACAATTAGTTATTATGACTCACATGTAGTTCATCACAAATAGTTCTATGTGGACAAGACTGATTTGTGATGAAAAAATTAAATCTCATTGTAATAGTTATTATTTGTAATAGATCAGTGAATCACTTTCCATTAGTTATTGCGATGTAGTCTAATGCAAACAGTTTTGGGTCAGGAAGAGTAAATTTATTGATTAAAAATTAGTGGAAACAGAATTAAAAATTACGAAGACTTCAATAAAAAGGATAATTAGAATAAAAAAATATAGAAATTAAATAAATAATAAAAAATAATTTTAATATTAAAAATAAATTAATATTATTATACAAAATTTTAAAAAAATAAATAAACTTAAATAATATTAAGCGAAAATAATAAATGTATTATTAATAAAATTAATAGATACAATTTAAAAAAACTAATAATGTATTATAAAAATACCTAATAATTTAATTTTAATATTTATTATACATTTATAAAAAATAATAAAATATCACTAAAAAAATTTATATGTTATAAATTTATGTATTATTTTTATATTTATAATAATTATAAAAATTTTAATATTTCAAAAAATATTTTTTATTTTAAAATAATATTTAAGAATTATTTTTTCACAAATTTTATTAATATTTTTATTATAATTAAAAAATATTAAAAAAATAATAATATATTATAAAAAATAATTTTTCGTTAATTTAGTGAAAATAAATTAAATAATACATTTTTAATATATTATATAAAAACTAATTACCATTATTAAAAAAAACTATGCAACATGGAAATTGATATAATTTTTTATGATAAGATTGGGATTTAAAAAATCAACACAAAAATCCACCTTTTTATAGTATAAATCCCATATATTGAAGTGCCCATTATAATTTTTGAAGGGTCATAAATATATTCAACCTTGTTTGATAACATTTAGAGGTTTATGAGATGCATTTGAATATGATTAAATTTTTTTGAAGTTTGAGAGGCCTTGAGTTGATATAAATCTATTTTTTCCATGTTTTATGGAATTTGAGAATCAAGAAATCTTCTTAAGAATTGAAATCTAGGAACATCCTAGAGTTGACAATACTATATAGTGTTGATTAATCTATTTCAAGTAAAAAAATTGTGCGGAGTTTATGGAGAGATGACTAGAAGATTTAAATTTGACAAAGTATTGAATCCTATGCGTTTTCATAGAGTTCAATGTGAGACTTTATAGGGTTAATGATTTTTATATAATTTTTGGACTATTTTTATGAAGTTAATGATAAAATGGATTTGAAAAAGGTAGATACCATATGTTGGTACTTCATAAATTTACCTTATTAAAACATTATAGAGTTTATTAGGTTTAGAAAGTTCAAACACATAGGGTTGATGATATTAAGGTTCTTGAATCCCGCTCAAAATTTCATATGCATCATGAACCATACTCATAACATTCTATGGTTTAGAAGGACTTCATTGGGATGATCCCAATGAAACAAAGGGTACATTTTCATTGAGTAAATATCATAAGAGTTTTCTTCCCTCCACACCGAGTTAAAAAATTATCCCAATTTATGGAACTTTTCATAATGAATTATTTTGAAGAATTTAACCAAATGATGCTAAAGATGGTCTATAGTGATAAAAACATCACTAATAAAATATAATTTGAGAAAAATAAAGGGATTGTGATATTCATATCATGAATAAAAAGACCATACCATGAAATAAACTAAATAATGGTGGAGTGCTGATATCCTAACATATGCTGGGGAGGAGCAGTTCCAAGTTGTCTTGTCTGGGTGATTCCCTCTAAGAGCTACGGGTCATGTAATTTCCTCTAAGCCTTTGGACCTTATAAGGGTTCCACCTCACCCCTTAAAAGGTGTATTATCAAAATAATAATAAAATGAAGGCCTTCAGGTTATTCTGACCGATTAATGTGAAGTTATGTCTGTTTGTGTAGAATATCTTGATGTTATTTATGTAATGATAGTGTTAGTATTCCGTGTTTTTCCTAAGTTCCAAAGTCACATTAAAATGAATTTTTGGAGATTCAAGTTGTGTTATCATGTGAAATTATTTTTTCTGAGGGTTGTTATGTCTCAATATATTCTACTATTCCACAGGAATGTAGAAGTAAATAGTAACAAGGGGTGATCTAGTTGAAAAAATTAAGAAATAACTACTTGGTATTTGTTGAATTAAAAAATTTATTTATTTATGAAATATTCTATATTGTGATCATTTTTGGAGTTTACCATAGTATCTTTTATTTAACATTTGGAATATAGAAAATGGTATTTTTAAAAAATTCATGTGGATGTGGGAGACTGAACCACCATCAATTTTAATGTGATATTCATGTATGATCGTGTGATGAAAATATAGTTATATGATCAATGTGAATTCTTATTGTTGGAACAAGATGACTTATTTGATAAATTTTTTTGGTTTACTGAAAATGATATGAAATTTAATGTGGAAATCTATATATAATTTGTAACGATAAGAAAATATTTTGAGGCTAATAAATATATAAGAAATCAAATTGAGTTAAGTTACCCCCTAGGAAAATTGATATGATAAGAAAATAAAATAATAGGAAGTTAAGGATAAAGCTTAAGGTTGTGCTAATTTAAAAATATATTTACCAAATCTATTAGAATGAAAAGGTGTAGACTTCCAGGGATCTATATGAAGTGTGTAATAATTAACTAAGATTTAATATTTCCCTCAGCTAGTATATTTTTCTGTGGTGTTGCTGGAATAGGTGAGATATATCTTTCTTGAATATTTATAAATGTTTGAGGAGAGAGATTCTTCATATTTTGTATAAGAAACCTAAATATAATGGAGGATTTTCTCAACTATAGTATCTTATTTTTCACTATAAAAAGTGAGATCTAGTGTAAATAACTTGTATCTGATGGGAAACTATGAACTCTAATTGCAAGATAAAACATCCCTACTCATTGTGATTTGTTTCTTATGATTATTCTTGAAAATACATTGACAAATATAATAATAGACTATAATCATAAGTATACTATCACTCTATGGATAATCAATGTAGAAATCATTCTCTGCAATATGTTATTGATTTTATCCTTCCATAATGAAAATATTGGTGTTTTACTATGAGAGGTTCTTATCATAACTAGTTGTAGATGTTTTTTTCTAGAAGAAGAAATTTTAAAATATAATAAAGCACCATAAATTCATCCCCCCTATATTAGTGTCACAACACTTCTTGGGTCACCCTTAAATGGTGTTAAATATCATGGTTCCATATAATAAATCCTTTATATATACATGATGAATAACATTAATTATGTGAATACCTTGGGTTGGCCTAATTCAATTGAAGAATTTTAATGGATAGAAAAAAATACAATGCATCCAAATATTTTTCCTATTCATCTTGATGTGATGGATGTAGCTATTATGGTTTTAAGCCTATTCAAATTTGAGAAAAAAATGAAATTTTCTAAAAAAATAAATCTTGATGTTGATGGAAAATCTTGAAATTCCATTATGATATACCTTTCTAAAAACGTTTTTACAAAGGTGACGAGACAAAAAATTCTAAAGTGCTTTGGGACAAACATTAGAGTAGTTATGAAAACATTGTAAAGGTTAAATAGTAAAAGTTTCAAACATGGATATGTAGGTTTGAGGATATTAAAATGTGTGTATAAGTGACCATTGATGAAAATTTCACCAGATTCATTTAAATAATGATAAACATTATAGGTTACAAAGAATATATTGTTGATTTTATTATTGTAAAGAAACGTATGAGAATTTTTATTGAGAGGTTTGGTCCAGTAATAAATGATTTGGAGAATATAGAGGATCTTAATGAAATTGAGACACCAAAAATTCTCATTTCCTAAAAAATGATGAAGAAAAAACACATTAAAAATAATGTGAAAGATTATATGGATTTTGAATCCATAAGAAATCCCAAGTTTCAAGAAAAAAACATGGAGAATCTATTTATTTTGAGGATAATGATGATGATGATAATATTTATGAAAAATTAAAGGTAATTATGTTTCTTACCTAAAATAACTTTAGAAAATACAAGTATATATATAAAGAGGAACTATCCTTGAAATGATTCAAATGATGAGGTATTTAACAGTTTTTATTCAAAAACACAGAGAAGAGAAATTATGAGTTTGAGTATGATGATTAAGAAGAGAAAACTCAAAATAAGAGATGGATAAATAGTTCAAAAATATTTAAAATTTATGGTTACATAAAGAATAGATTACCATAAAAATAAAGAAGAAGTTTTACATGTAAAGAAAAAGAGATAGATACTACCTCTAATATCCAATTATAAGATTTTATTATTGAGAAGATAAATAACGTCATGGAACCTATGGAGAAGCATTAATATACTTAAATTATTGATGAGGAAGTAGGTGAAGAACACTAGATGGAGTAGAGTCTCAGATCTGTATTGGAAGATTTTATTTATTAGAATATAAATATCAACAAGGAAATCAATTTTAATAATAAGAAAGATGGAAATAAATTTGATACTAAACAAGTGATTATCAATGGTGAAACTAAAATCCTTGGTGAAATTAATAAATTCCATATGAAAGCTTATGAGAATGATAAAATCATTAAATATCTAGATGGAAAATTATATATGGAAGAAGATGAATTGAGAAATCTATAATCAAAATATCATGTTGTTAAACATAGACAAAATAAGAGAGAAATAATACTTGAAAACATATATTGATGTCAAAGTTCAAATCACTAATAAATCTAAGGAATAAAACATAAAAATATAGGTTAAATATGTTCTTGAAATGTTTGTTTGTAAATTTTTTTGACATACACTATAGGTATAAATTCGAAATATGGAAAAGTCTGGGATAAAAGTAATGATGAGAGACTTTCTCCAACATCCTTGTATGAAAGGATATGAAAAAAGGATTCGTTACCTCCCAAAAAAATCATGTGTATGTAACAAATGTATAGTAAAGTTTGAATTAGGGAAAGTTAGTTTCCAAAAAAATCAATTATACAAGAAGATAAAAATTCAATGAGTATTTCTGGTGTTGTGAGATGTTGAGTCACAAACAATACACTTTTTGGTACAATATGTCTTTACCTAGAGAATGTAATTAATTATGGTGATAATATATGATAATATGAGGAAATATACTAAAATTAATAAATATATAGGGAGTATAAAACTAAATCTATCCAAAGAAATTTATTTTAATATTTATAAGAACTATTTGTTATATGTGATCAAAAGGGACATTATCTTGTGATGTGCATGAATAATTTATTAGGCCAATATTCTTATAAATAAAATGTAAAAATTGATCAAATGGAAAATCAGTAAGAATAATATAATATTCCTGATGTTTCATTAAAAGACAGTAAGAGAGAAAATAAATGGATCCTTGGTAGTGGATGTACCTCACACATGAGTAAAGACATTCAAATAATAATAAACATATAAGGAAATGTAAAATTTTTCAATGACAGTTCCGTAGTAATTAAATGCATTGGATCTTCTAAAATTGAGTCAAAGATGTATATATATAAAGATGTTATTTATATGTAAGGTTGGAAACATAACCTTCAAAGTGTGAGTCAACTATGTGAATATGGGAATAAGGTCATATTTCAGAAAATATCATGAATCATCAAGAACAATAAATATGGTAGGGTCATTACAAAATGATAATTTAAAAGTGTAACTTTTTTTTCAAATTAGTGTAATATATAATTCATTTTAGTATAATGTTAATGATAACAAATATATGGTATATAATAATTTTATATTTTTTTCAACGAAATGTGAGAAAAATATTTAAACAAAAAGTGGTGGGAGAACTTCAAAAACTCTGGAGATCTAAATAATCTATTTGTGACACTTTTTGATGCGTAATTTTTTCAAGGGACACAAAAAAGAGTTGAGATTATATACATGGGACCTTTATAACTCTTTCATTCTGATACACGTGATCAAATAGGAAACAAGTCAACTAAGAGTTATATTCATTTTGATACAATCAATGATGATTACACTGTGATGAAAATGTATTATGGATGAGACAAAACAAATAATCTGTAAAAATTTTAAAATCATTAGAAGATATTTTTAGAAGGGGCATAGTGTAAAATCAATAAGGTGAGATCAGACAATGGAAAAGAATAGAATCATAATTCCATTCAAGTATATCTAGAAATTCATGGGATAAAACATTAATATATATCAATGAATACTTGCCAATAAAATTTTGATATTGCGATGAAAAATAGAAGCATTGTTGAAATGGGAAGTTCTATTCTTATAGAGAATATATTTTCCTAATTTTCCTATAGAGAACCCATTTTTACTAATTTTAAAATTAAAAATTGGTTTTTATCAAGACCCAAATAACATAAAAAGATGTATTATATGTTTTATAAAATAAATCCAACTATGAATTACTTTAATATCTTTAAAATCCTATGTTTCATGAAGCTTAAAGGTATACATTAATGTAATTTTGAAGAGAAATCTAGATATGGAATCATTATTGGTTATCTTTCAAATGAATGTGGCTAAAACTATTGTAAATATATGACACACAAACATATTAAATATTTTTATATGAACAAATTTGAATATAGGAACAAGAAAAAAGAATTAGTTGAGAAATATGACAAGATAATTAGAGATAGCGACATGTCGATTTTAAAAAATCCGATTGACGATGGAACCTGTAATGTGAAAAATAAATTTCATTTTTATTTATTTCAAATGAGTGATGAAGATAAGATAAATAATAATTTGATACAAAGAAATAAAATATTGAATAATAATTATTATTTCAAAAATATTATTGGAAATAAATATGCACCTATCCAAATGAGAATAGAGATAAGATTATAAAACCAAATTAAACACATCTCACAAGTTAAAAAAAACAATTTCTTAGGAATTTGAGAATATGTAATGGATTAATTCTATTAATAATGATCATTGTTAAATTAAAAAAACATCTTTAATTATTTATCCATGAACTTTACAAAAAATTTGATTTCCACCAAGTGAGTTTTTTAAATAAAATCAATGAAAATTAATAAGTGACAACAAAAAAAGAAAGGTTGGTTTTAAAAGGATACTCTCTAATAGAAGGAGTTTATTTTGATGAAATTTTTTCACCATAAACATGAGTTGAGACCATTTGTAAATTATTGTTTGTAGAGTCACATAAAAATTACAAGATCGATTAAATGGATGTAAAATGAGACTTCTTTAATGATGATTTGGAAGAGGAAGTTTTTATTGATCAACATGATGAATTTATCATTGAAAAATTTAAAAGAATGATATATATTATTAATAAAGGATATTATAGTATAAACCCATCCCAAATATCCTGGTATGAACAACTATAAGGTTGTTTGAAAATCTTGTAATTTATAAAGGAAAAGGTGGATGTTAACCTTTATGTGAAGGAGCTATACACAATCACTCTTATTTTCATTTTATATATTGATGAAATATTTATATAGGTAATAAAGAGTATATTTTTTAATAATTTTCTGAGGACATGAAAATACATTATGATATTTTGATGTTGTGAGAGATAAACTAATTTTAAATATTTTATATTTTTTAAAAGAATGAGTACATTTTTATCATAAGGGAAATATTATTGGGAATTTTTGAAGTGGTTTGGAATGGAAAAGTGAAAAACAATTTCTAATACCATAGCCATTGGGATAAAATTAAAAATGGATAAATATGAAGAAGGTTTTAATTATAAGGAATATACAAAACATCTTGGTATCTTTATTTTCTTGGAAACCTCTAGACCTGTTATAGTTTTTTCTATTAATCTATTTTCTTGTTTCAATGCGATCCTAAAGTAGATCACTTACTATAAGATAATAGAATCATGAGATATGTAAAGGGAAAATTTAAATTAAGACTTATATATATTAAAAATATATATGTTTATTATATACAAAAATATAAATGTATAATTGAAAAGATAATTCACTAAGAAATAGTATACTTTGGGTGGAGATTTCATTCTCGATGAAATTTAAGTGTCAAGGAACCTAAAGAATTATAATTCCGTAACATTGATCACAAATGAAGAAAAATATAGAGTAGCCACAGATTCTTATACATAACTGATATTAATGTAGGTATAGTATAAATATTGTAGAATTCAATTTATGAATCCATTAAGTATTTTATTTGATAAAAAAGTACTAAAAATCCTTCAAATAAACTTGTTCATCACTCAATATCCATACATATTGAAATTTTATATTATTTTATCATATAATAAGTGTAAAATGGTGATTTTAAGATTGAATATATTGGAACCGAATATTATATTACATATAACTTCGCTAATGTAATATCAAATGATAAGTTAGAAGATATGAGGATAAAACATCATGTTCAGCCTCCTATACTCACATGAAGAAGTGTGGAAACAACCCCCAAAAGTATTTGTATTGTGTTTTCAAAGGGAGAGAGAAACTAAAAAACTATTTTGAAAAAGATATACAACTCTTGTTAAAGGGTAATTTTTATGATTGTGCGAAGATTGTTCGTTATCGTGTTTTAATTAAATATGTGATCTTTTATGGAAGGTGGAAAATGGATAAGTGGAAGTGTGAATTGGAGGGAGTTTATCTATGTCACTTGGCCATAATTTATTATCTCTAATAGTCTGAATTCTCTAAAGAACACTACCTTGTCTATAAGTGTGGTGTGAGGGAACATATCAATTGGGAAAGATTATGATTTGATGATTCTCATGAGAATTGAGTATTCTAAAATTAGATATTGAGTTAATCTAAAAGCGTTTATTAGAGTTAAAAAATCCAAAGCGGGAGATTAAAGTTATCAATATAATTTTTGAATAGTTTTATTTGTTTTTGACAAGTTTTTAGAATAATTAAATGTTAATGAGATGTGTCTGAAGATGTATGGAATGTTTTTGAGAAGGTTTGAGAGGCCTTAAGATGAATCAAAAAAGTTTTATGCTTGTTTGATGGAATCTAGATTTCTAGAAATTTTCTTCATTATGGAATACTAACTTCATAGAGTTGTGTCATATTGAGTAGAGTTCATTATCGCTTTCTTGTATAGAAACTATTCAATGTTGGTGCAAATCCACATAGAAATCTAAAATTGGACAAAGACATTAATCCTATATGTTTTCCTAGAGTTCTATGTGATACATCATAGGTTTGATGATTATCATAATATTTCTAGATTGTAAAAATATATTTTATGAGAAAGACAACTTGGAGATGGCTTGAACCCTATTATAGGACTTTATAAGGTTCCCCTACATAAATTCATAGAGTTGAGATAATTAATGGAGTTAAAGACCATAGGGATACTAATATTTTTAAGTCTCATAGAAACCAAAAAAATCATAATGTTCATAAATAAGACACACCACTTTATAAGATTTATCAAAACTTTTTTGGGTTGAGAAAATGGTATCATATGATATATCTTTATAAGATTTTTTAGAATGATTTATATTGAAAAATAAAACTACCTAATGAAAAATAAAATCTATATTGATAGAAACATTACAAATCAATTTTGATTCAATTTAAATGAAGGGATTTCATTCTTCACATCATTAAGGACTAAATAAATCCATGTAATTAATTAAAGAGTGATAGATCAAAGTGAATTTAAGTCTATTTGACGATAATATAAAAATATTATTTCTATAATTTTATCATGATAATGACATACTATTCCTATGTTCCAGAATCACAAGAAAATGTTTTATTAATGATTCAAGTGGTGTTAAAAAGTGAGATGATTTTTAAAGAGTTCTTATGCAGTGAGATATTCTATAATTCTATGGGTAATTTGAAAGAAATTATAACCAAGATCAATACAGTAAAAATAAAGAGTAAACTTCTACTGGGTGTTCATGTATTTCACAACTATATTTATTTATGAAATATTCTACGTAGTGATCACTATTAGTATTTACCAAAGTATCTTCAATTTAATTATATGAATAAATAAAATTGTATTTTTTGGAAATAACATGATGATTTGGGAGATTTATCCTCATGTCATTTTTATGTGATATTTATGAATGATAATGTGAGGAATATATAGTTAATTAACCATTGTATTTTATATTAAGAAGAATGTGATACCTTTTTAAATACCATTTTTGGTATACTAAAAATGATACGAAATTTAATGTGGATTCCTGTACAAAAAACGTGTATCTAAGATAGATAAATTATAGGCTAATAAATATAGATTATAGAAGTTAACAAAAGTGACCTTATTTAGAAAAAATAAAGGGAAAGAAAAGAGAATAAGAATAATCTGAGACTGAATCATGGGACTTTAGTAATTTTAAAATATCAATAATTAACATTTTAGTGAAAAAAATAAGAAGAAATTTTAGAAAATTAATGTAGTGATTATGAACCAAATAGGTTTTCCTTATTTCTCTCATGTGGAATTTTTTTTATTTTCATGAAGTAGTGAGTTTTATCATTATTAAATATTAATAAACACCGAGGCGAAGGAACCATAATATAATTTTGAAGAAACCATAATCTACAAGAGTCCTTTCTAAACATGTGCTATTTATTTTTTATAGTGGAAAATATTTGGATCGTGATAACAGCCAACAATAAAAAAGTGTTGCAACTGAAACTGATGTTGAGACTTTTCAAATCAATTACATTTATTATATTATTAATTTTATAATTTCATAATTGTAACTTGAGTGTTTTAGAATAACTTGATCTGATCATAATCAGTCATTGAGGCTTCTTTCTAGAAGTTTTAATTTAAAATTATTTTAAAGCACCACTGATTCACCCCCCACATTTTATTACCACAACCTTTACTAAGTCATGATCATATACATTACAGATGTTAACAAATATATATAATTTTCATCATTAAATTAAAATTTTTGTTTCCAAAGGAAAATTATGTTTTCTAGTAAGAAATTTGATCTAAAAATATTTGGACCAATTGATAATATTGTGGCTTATCAATTTCATTTTGATTTTAATAAAGATTATGATTTTTGGTATCAATAGGGTTAATATAATTTTGAATAAAATACAAATCCATTGGTTCTAGATCTATCAAAATTTAAAAATTTATTGCACAAGGTTGTTGGCCCATATTTTCAAAAAATATAAAATCTGAAAGAAATTTCCAATCAAGAATTAAAGAAATATCAATTTGATGATTTGTTAAAATATATTAAAGAGAACTTATATATTTGATTCAATATTATAAAATTATAAGATGGTATAATATTTATGGATCTTAAATCATATTTTGTAATATGAAAATATTTTTTATCAAATATTTTCTTTGGATAAATATATGTTTCTTAAGGGACATACACTTCTAATAAATTTCTTTGAAAGAAACTAATTGGTCTATAATGTAGGTCTTAGTTAAAAAAATATCAATTCATGTTAAATTATACTATATAATGGTGAATAGGAGTTGTAATTTAATTTTCCAAGAAGTGGAAAATTGAGGTACAATAAAGAAATTCCATATATTTTCCTCTTAAATAGTTAAGGTATTTTTCAATTACATCTAGATTACAAACTTTACTTATTTCTTGCAAAACATATGCATCGAAGAGATGGAATATATAAAATATATCAATATATAAAAATTCAATCATCCATAAGATGCTAATTAATGGAAATAATTTGTTCAGTTGCAATCAGTATTTTTCTTTGAAACCTTGTAACATATGATTATATATTTCTATAGATGGTTTCTTTCAATTTCTTATTCTGGTAGTCTATATTCTTTTTGGCCAATTTTTATAACACCATAAAATTTTACAAGTAGGATTTTAATTGAGTCACTGTAAATATATTTGGTGTTATTAATTCTATATCATCTAATGAATAATATCATTGTTTATTTCAATCCACCGCACTACGAAATAATTTTATTATAGAGTGATGGTGTAACAATATATAATGTAGTTTCAGAACATAATATTACATTGAATATTTTATTAATGTGGATAATCACTAAAATTATAAAATATGATATATTATCTGGATAGAATAAACTTGGTCTATAATATTGTTCATACAATATGGGTGATAGTAAAACATTTATGCCTGTCAATAGATGAAAACCTTGTTTCTTTATAGTCATTGGTCATTTCATCCAGCTGATCACCCTTTATAAATAAACTGAAATAATTTGATAATAGGTATAATTGAAATATATTGACCTCTAATAGTTATCTTAGTTATTTAGGTACAATCAAGAATAACTGAATTATATCCTATTTCCTTTCGACCAAATATAAACAAATAAAAAAAGGTGTCTTTAGGAGAGACAATAAGTTCAAAAGGAGAATTATTATATGGTATCTTCCATTCTGTGTTGATTTTTTAGTCCATAACATAATGGGTATAATGAGTATTTAGTAGATATATTTTGATAATATATTCTATATAATTTTATACATACATGTAAAGACTAAAAATACTATAATGGAATAGTTTTGTCTTGCCAAAATTAGTTGGAATTTTAAACGTGATTTATTTAAAGATAACAGAACTGAATATTTAATGAAAAAAATAATCTTGTATAAATTCTAGGGAAAATTATTTATTATAATATTAGTTTATTTTAGATTTATTATTACCATAAGTCTATACTTCTTATTTTTGTCATTGTATCTTAAATTATTATATTACCATGATAAAAATTCATGAATGTTTTTTTTCATATTGAATACATTTAAATCTATTGGTATTGGTGGGTTGTGAATTCTTTGATTTGGGACGTGTTTAATTAAGTATAAAATTTTTTTAAGCTAATTTTTCAAAAAAAAAGGCTTTGATTCATTTTGTATGCCATAAAAAGTTATTTTTTCTAATTCAATATAAATGGGAAAAATATTTATCTAACCTTATTTGATTCAATGAAATATTTGATATTGAATTTTTCATATGATGTAAAATATAAATGGTTAATACATTTTTGATGGATTTACCCATATGATAGATGTATGAAAAAAAATTAATAAGGACATAGATTAAAAATCATCAATTGAAGGATCAACTATAAAACTCTACTTTCAAGATGGAATTTCAAAATTTATATTATTTTTATTTTCAATAATTATATCATTAAAACCAAAATTTAATCGGTCAAAATGATTGAAATTTTTATTATTTCATGGGAAATTTATTATCAGTACTTAATAATAATGAGTTAGGTTTTTTATGTGATAATTAATGATGAATTTTAGATGACAAATTATGTAGATTTAATACATATATTCAGATAAATTTTGAATAAGTGATATGATTTTTTTTTGAAAATTATACTTTAAGCTATAATTTATTGAAATATTTTTTAGAGTAAATTTATGTGAATTTATTTATAAATCATATGATGATCATATAAAAAAATTAAAAACAATTACTATGGAATCTTGTAAAGCACATTGATATTGAAATTTTTCAAACTAAATCTAAATATGGACATTTATATTTTTTATGACTAAAAATATAAAACCTTATTTTTATTTTATTTGTTATTAATTATTTTTAGCTTTCAGCTATAAGAACATGGAAATTAAAATTGGTTGTTAGTTATGTGTATTTACTAACCTACCATATAAATTAGTAAAATAATTTATAGCGTATATAGTTAATGGATTTCCATTTCATACACATACATATGGAGAAAAAAATCAATTAATAATTATGTTTTTATAAAAATAACCCATCATAATGAACGTGAAATTCAATTTTTTGATGTGTTAGATGAAATAATTGGGTTATATTATTTGATACATAATTTTAAGTAGTGTTTAAATTTAATTGGTTTTATATTTATCAAGGGATGTGCATTCATCCATAACATAGATTCCTTGATATAAAATATAAGTGTCTTATTGAAATAAATGAAACATTTATTTTTACACAGAAAAAATAAAGATTATTATGAAAATTACTATACTAATTCAATATATTTAAAAAACTAGTGGATTTTAAAAAAATTGAATCTCAAAAAAATTAGTTCATGTAAAATGAAATTGGTTTAGTGGAAGTGATTTTTTTTGAAATTTCGCAATAAACATGTATAAATACATCTCTTACCCTAAGAGATAAAAATATCAACAATGAGAACCCAAAGGAAATGATGGTCTTGATAATGTAGGTAATTTAACCTATTAATCTGAAATAATTATGGATGATGAAATTGAAGCTTGTATGAAAATTGATAACGACGAGGATAAAGATAAAGACATTAACACCAATGAATATTAAGATGATCATGAATATTATGATTTTAATCTAGTTATAGTAATAATCAATATATATTAAATTTTTTTTAGAAAATACCTTTTATATTTTTATATCTGAGATTTTTATTGATAATTATTTACATGTAACATCATGTTTTGTGTTTTAGATGGTTAATGTTGATTATGTCGAGCTATATCATACACTCCCTGATTATGTGATACCCAATAATGAGCCCCTTGATTATTCATCTAACTCACATGATAAAACCATTTCATTGTCGAATAGAATAGGTAATAACCTTTCTAGATTAACAATTCAATATTTTAATCTAGAATGAAATCCATTATTGATTTTGATATACACTTGAGGAAGAAATTTTAATGATGAATTTTATAATATTTTCAATAACTATTTATATATTAATCTCTTATTGATAAGTTTTTATTTAAAAATTTATCATATATATTTATTGGGAAGGAAAATGAAATTCTATAGAATTTTTTATCTCTACCTTAGGTTTCTTGTGATTAGAATCCCAGTAATGTTTTTCATTACATGTTCAACTATTGGATTATTCGTAAATAATTTAAATATATTTATCTAAAATTTATTTAGTTGGAAACTTGATATTATTAATTATTTCTATTGTTTATGGTCTCTAGTCGATGATATCATGAAAGCCTCCATGAATAATCTATAAGGGACTTGCATATGTGAGTTTCTCTACATCATTTATAAAGATAGATTTAGAGAGATATTATGCTACTAATTTTGAGGTGACTTTCATTGTTTATCGACCAAAGTAATCCCTTACCAGGATGGGGATGTTTTTTCTCTTACTAGATATGGGAGAATTTATAGAATAGGTCACCATTTGGTTGATAGAATCATAGGAGGTAGGAGGTCCCACATAGAGGTGAGAGTTATAAATTTACAATACATAAGTGACATGTGGTATGCAATATTGATTAGTAATAAATATATAACATTTAAAAATATACATAATTTATTTATAAATTATAATTTTGAAAAAGAATTTATGGAGTTTTATCATTATAATAGGATGTACACAGATCATATTACAAGAGAGGTTGTTAGTGAGAGACAACATCATATTTTGGTAAGTGTTTTTTTTCAAAAATTAGATTAAATTATTTTTTTCTATTTTTAAATTTATAATTACATTTGAATGAGATGTATGGGGATATAAAATATCACATGTGGTAGATTCAGGAAAAAATGAGCTAGAGTGAAAATATGAGTTAGGTTTTGAGAAGATGAATTGGATATAGGTTTCCATGCATGGTAGTATGAAATGGTGGGTGATTGGTATTGGTTCATGGTTGAAGACAACTAATTAGTATGATAATGTAATGATGTTATTAGTTATCTCAGAGATATGCCTCATTGAAGAATCACTTGCTGAAAGGAATCATAAAATGTTTTGGACACATGATTTGACTATAAAGTGATTGTGAAGAGAGTATGTTTAGCAGTGTCGTCAATAGAAGGAGAAAAATTAGAAAGAGGAGTAGTGGAATGAGAAGATGATGAGGTACATGTGATGAATCACCCATGTTTTAGGAATAAAGGTTTATCTTCCTAATCCTACAATTAACCCATCCCCATCAATGATTTTATTATGTTTTTTTAAATCATATAATTGGTGAAATATTTATTATTATTTGTACGTTTTTTAATATTTTTTAAAATTTATTTTACTTTTTTAATTAATTTTTATAAATTTTTGTGACAAATAGTTATTTATATCCTAAAAAAATTTACAAATTACTAATTGGGATGGATTAAACTCCCATAAAAAATGTTATTTGTAAGGAATCATTTTTTATATCAAAAATACTTTCTAAATATTTGTTATAATGGATTGAAATCCCATTAAAAATTTTATTTGTGACATATCCTTATTTCAATTGTAAGAACATTAAGTCTTAGTATATTTTCCAAAATTTATATCATATTATATTAATCACAACACCATTATCAACAATGTGTTATTTGTGAAGTAATCGCATCACTAAAAAGTTATTTTATATGGGATTTAGTTATAAATAAATCATTACCAATGATGGAAATTTTTATAGAATTCATTCATATATTCATTTAATTTATCTAGATTGTGATCATGGTTCTCTACATATTTCAAATCTTTCACTATAGAGAAGTGATATTTTGATCCTTATAATTTTAGACACCACTCATAAGCCACTAATAGTGTGATTTGTAACATCCAATTACATTATTTCATGTAGTTATTGACCCTTATTTTGATTCTTCTTTGGTTGGGTCTTGTCTTAGGGTGTTTCGTGTGAAATTTATAAATTGTATGGAGATTATTGGGAAGTGCATGGCTAACACACGGTTTTACAAAGCAATTTACCCATGAGTTAAAATCATGAACCCCAAATAGTAGGGTTTCAATGTTGGTACATGGTTTCCCAAATAGTTTTCCCAAATATGGAAAACTGTATTCCCCCTTATAGCATACCATGCACGTGGGTATTAAATACTCTAAAAATTATTTTAAAAATCCCAAACTCATATGTTTAAACTACAATCACTCTCATTCATCCCGAAATTAATTCTATGGTCTTTGAATTATATCGTGAGTTGGATTTAACTCCCCCAACCCATTTCCTTTTCATATTGATGCTTTGGTGATTGAATTTGATCTCCTATGGGTAAGTGGATCTCTCCTCTTTTTTTATCCAAAAACAATTTTCTATCCTATCTAGAGACTGACAAATACTTATTTTATTGATGGATCTAATGTCTATTTTAATGGATATTGATTCTAGGGTTGTGTAAATATCCAAATTTTACCTAAGGTACATAACCCTTTCTTTTCAATTGGACTTATTATAGTTATATTTATAAATATGCCTCATGAGGTTACAAAGGAAAAAAGGTTGTCTGAGGCTTGATCGGAGACCAGAGCCAAGAATTTTGGAGAAACAAATTGGGTTAAATGGTTAGTATATACCATTCATCATAGTCTGTTTGGTTAGGAAAACTATGTGGGGGTGCTATTGGGTTCCATAGAGGGTAGTACATGGAATATATACACTTTTTCCTAATAGTCAATGTATCTCATGTGTTGTGTGATCTTTGAGTGGAGGGATACAAATGAGTGGAGCATGGTTAGAAAAACAATAACCCCCAATATGGTTCCCACTATCCTTGGATAATATCTGGTGCACGGTTTGGCCAACCTAGTGACCAAATAGTCCGCCTCTTTAAAAAATGGGTGAAATGACCATTATTTTATCATTCACTTTATGATAATATATCCCACTTGTTTTATGTTCTAGTAGACAACAATCCCACTTTTCTCCCTTTGATCTCCCCCATAATCCCAAACTAATCTTTATGACAACCCCTCTATCTAGAATCTGATTCGAATTCATTTTGTCATGTTAGATCACCACCGACAAGCTCTTCAACACTTAGGCTCATTTATTTATTTATATTCCTCTCAACAAATTTGTTTTTGTGATCGCTCATATTCTATACATTCAAGATTTTTTTTATTTTCCCAGTTTTTCTGTTTTGGTCCACACCAAAGGCTAATATTGGATGAGTGTTCTACCATTGACATAAGGTAGGTGGACTATTACACCTCGAAATTCTAGAGTATAAATATTGTATTTGATAGTGTGTATCAGATGCATCACCAAGCTCATGAGAGAATATAAAATCATGATAATTTAAATTTTATTTAGTATTTTAAATATATTAGATATATTAAATATTTTTTAATTCATGAAACAATGAGTTATCATGCATTATATGCATGAGAGGATTTATTATATATTTTTCATTACACATAGGACCGAGTTTTACCGGATAACGATATACTATTAAAATATTATTTAATATAATAAGATATAATAAATCTAGATGTTAAATTTGTAGTTATTAAAATGTTTAAATAAAAAATAAAAATACATGGTTTACAAAAATATAAAATGATATCATTGGTTATAAATTAATTAGAAATGAATATGAAAACTCATTGAATATAAAGGAAAATATAAATATGTTTTATACTCATAATATTTTTTTATCAGGATGAATTAAATTATTTATAATTATTGAGAGACATTAATCTGATATGTATAATTTATATTCAATAAAATATCTATTTATATCCATCCAATATATTTGATAGTCATATGATAATAACAATCCCAGTATTATACATACAATACTATATTTTTATTAAGGTATTTTCAACACCTTTTAATGTTGAACCCTTTTTAAATTATAATTTTGACCATTTTATAAATTGAATATGTAAAAATAAACATAATATTTTGAAGAAAAAAAATTATATTTTTGGGAATTATTTTTATTTTTATTTGATGATTATTTAAGGAATAATGAAATACATTGAAATTTAATTAAAAATGTTTTTCCATATATATTAATTTTTAGGTTAAATTAAAATTATAATCGGTTTTAAAGTATTATTAGATTATATTTTAATAAATTAATAAAATTGAGGTAATTTTGATCAATTTCACTTTAAAATTGAGTATAAAAACATATTAATATTTTGGACGTTTTTACATTAAAAACCCTCATTTTCATCCCTCATATAGGGTGAATTTTAAATTATTTTTTCCACTTATGTGATTATAATTCTTAAAAAATAGATTCCATATTTGAAATAAGAATAATTTATAATGTCTAATAAGGTCAAAATAATATTTGACCCAAATGATTTGTAAAATTAATTAAAACTAATTACAATTTTTATGGAAAAATTAAGCTTTATAAAGGAATAATCCTTCATCTTAAGTAAAAAAATTACATAGTCACTTGTCCCACATGTACTATGTTTCCATAATTCTACCATTAACCTTCTAGTATTTTTTTGTGTTTTTAAGGTTTTTTCTTGTTAAAAACGTTAGAACACCTAACTTCTTTTAAAAAATACCAAGTGATTCCTTTTAATCCATTATAAAAGGCCACCAAATCTCACACTTCTTATCACCTATAAAAACATGTATGTTTGGTCAAGATCTTTCAAATTAGATTCCCAAAATTACCCTACAGCTTTAAGCCTCACTTTGGTAAAAAATATTTCCGTGTAATCCTTTTGGTATAAACCAAAAGAAGTTACCTGATTAGGAGATCACATCTTCTCTCAAGTTTTTAGTTTCATTTACATTATAAAATCCCTATAATATTCTTATTTTATGATTAAATAACAACACTATTATACTAAATATACTGGGATGTTGTAATTTTATGAGTTTTACCTACACTTACACTCATCTATTTATAATGAGAAACAAACAATATTTTTTCTTTGTACGGTGTACTACTGCCTCATGAAACAATGATTGTTGATTTTTTCCTTTACCTCTTATCGTGGCCTCCATTATGAAAAGAACTATATATATATATATATATATATGTTATATATGATATTTATAAATTCTTTATTCTTCTTTAATTTTTATTTATAACATACCTTTATGCTTTCCATCTTGTGTAAATATGAAAATTTCATTTGAGGAAGTGTGGACTACCGCCCTCTATAGGAGACATAACTCATTCATGCCATACATGGAACATATAATGGATGATTTTAATAAAAATTTGTAACATATATAACATATATATTATGATATAAATATAATATACATATGTATCATTTAGTTGTATTTATTTTAATACAACATATTAATGAATGTAGAATTCATGTGTACGTGCGACCGACCATCTCCATGAATGGAGCACTTCATTAAAAAGATCCAAATATTATGGAAGACTATAAATACATATATAACTAATATATGGGATAATTAATTATTGGTTTACATTTTTTAGATTATTAAATCATTAACTAATTAATACGAACAATATATCACAACTCAATACATACTTGAGAAAACAAGACAATTGACACCTCAATAGTTAAAATAATGGAGTGTTAACAAACACGGTATAAAATATTTTATGAAATTAATATTTAATATTATTACCATGATTATTGTTCTGGTATAAGTATTTAACATATTTTAAACCACTATAAATGAGGATATATACCTCACAACAAAAGGTTTAGGTAAGTAATTCTTGTCTCACTTTTCATTCCATGAGGCACATGCCATTACACGGATTACCAAATTTGTGTGGTGTATCCACTGATCATTTTGATATATTATGTCATGAATTTAATTTATTTACGGATATTAAATTTCTCATTTGATGTTACTCATTAATGGAAACCATGATTTAAAATATACTCTACTAGTATGGGATTTTTTCTCAATTTTATTTCATAGAGACATTTTATAAAGTTATGTACCTAGTTTATTTTATATGGTGTATATAATTCACTTTTACAAGTTGTATCATGAATCCCTAATTATAATGATTTTAAAAGATTATTTAATTTTATTAAATCATGTGTATTATGATTTAAATGTTTCATGTGGGATGGGATACTTTGGAATGTTTAGTGATTATTTTCTGCAAGAACATTTTAATGATTTTTTAGTGGTATTTACATTCATCAATATAAAAAATACTTGATATTATTTATCGCCCACTAGGGAATTATTTAGAAAATCATATTATTCCTTAAATATGGTAAATTGAAAAGGCATGTTATTTATTTAGATTATTTTATATATGAGGAATTCTTTGGTCAACTAAGACATGTGTTGAGGACTATTTAAGGTAAGACCTACAGGTTGGGGAGTGGTTAATGAAATCCCCTTGACGAGTCCGTAGTCTAATGAGATGAAATAGTTTTCTAGCCAAATTAGATGGGTTTTTACCTAATAGATAATTTATCTTGTGAATGGTATTAATGGTTCTAGTTCCATATATCTAGGAAAACAAGGCATCCAATAATTAAGCACATTCCTCATTTAATTTCAGTTATTATTCATCCATGAAGGTCTTCGTTGAAAATTATATGGATACATTTAATTTTAAGTTCATTAATAAAATGACTTGTGTTTCAGTTTCTTATATTTCCATAATTATTTTTCCTTATCTAGTTATTTTAGAGGCATGTGTTTCTAGTTATTACCCTTCCATATTTTTTACACACTTTCATTCAACTTATTGATTACATGTAATATGTGTTCAATTATTTAAACATTCATGTTGACTTTTTCATTGATTTATTAATGATTTAACTATACATTACCCTTATTGAGTGTTTGAGATCACCCTTATTATGTTTCCTTCCACATGAATCTAACTAGTAATAAAGATATGAAAGGATATCATAGATAGAATAAAGTTATCCCCGATGTTATTTATTTATTAAGATAAATGAAAATAATAATTAATCTATACTATAGCATGTAATGTTTCCCCCATATATCATCACCTAATAAATTTCTATATCGTGGATACCTCGCCACACTTTCTGGTTTCTCTATTCAACTCCATCCCCTCCTGAACCTCCGAATTTCCATCTCCTCTAGTCTTCCTGTCTCTGGCTTCACCTTGCCTCCGACTCCCCATCCTCCCAAGCTCCTCTCTCTGCATCCACCTCACCTCTGGATCCCCATCCTCTTAGGATCCAATCTCCACCTATGGATACATATCCTCCTATATCTCCACCTACTCCACATTGGTCTCCACCTCCGACTCCTCCTTTGTAATGACCGTTTCATCCTCCTCCTCCTACGCACCATCCATCTCCTACCCCTCTAACTCCTCCAACCATTGGACTCCACGTCTTCCACAACATCTGTATTGGACTTTTATACAACTTCGGATTCCACATCCTCATTAAAAAAGGGTTTTTATACCTCCAAAATCGATTTCATCCTCCTCCAACCTCATCTCCCACCACTATTCTGGTTGGGATATGAAAAAAAACTCGTCTCGAATCTCATCCACCTCCTTCGACTCCATTCTCCCTTTCTATCCACTAATTATTTTTTACACCCTTCAAAATCCTTACATTTCCACCATTTTCATCACTCAACATAATTAGTTATTCTTTCCTTTATTCTTAGTCTTCATCTTAATCTACATCGTTGCCTGCAACTCCAAGACCTACGTCTGTGATGACCAAAATCCCTTTAATACTTCTCCCACGAACCTGAGCTTCCGCCCAACCACTATTATTGTTCGGAACCTATGAAGACCTGGGAGGATTCCTTTCATAAGAAAATAATCACTACCCTTTGTGTCCTTTTGGAGGGTCATATTCCCTTGATTCATTTTCAACAAATTCTTGTGCGTTAGAAATGGAAAATAAGCCCTGCAAAACCTAAACCTATTAGTCCACAAGGGTGGAGCTTTTGTTGTTCTAAGATCCAACAGCATTGAAAAAACTGTTCTTCCCCATTTAATAGCTAGGATCGAGTGTCCGGTCACATTCTCAAAGATTCACTAGGTTCACTAGGTTTTTTTGGGATGTATAAATCTTTTTCGTTCCTTTTATATTAATATTGTAAAATTTCCCATTCAAATTTAATCATATTCATTCAGTGATTTTTACAATGTAGGTTTAGTTGATATTCCTTGGAAGAATAACACTTGAATTTTGAACATGAACTTTCTGTCTAGAGATTCTATTCTATATCTCCTTAAGCCTGGAAGATTATTTGTGGTAGATATAAGTGGTACCCATGTGGTTCTGAACATTACCTTATCTATTAGATCATTAACCTCTCTCAAAGCCTTATCCATTCATGAGAAGGAGTACATGGCCCCTTATCTATAAAAGGTGATGGAATTTATCATTCAATAATGTCTAATCATTTAGTAGACATCTTATTTATTTAAATAAAGCTATTGTTATTTCAAAATATTCCACAATTTCTAAATGGTCATAATAGACACTTTATTTCACCTGATATCATTTTTTTTTCTGGTTCAATCATGCTATAGTCAAATGAAGTATGTTCTATATAAAATGAAGCATGTTTATAATGATAAATGACTTGATTTGGTTCAAAAATAAACACATACTATTTATTTTTCAATAATTTTGAATGAGGTTTTGCATCTTTATTATCCCATAACGCATTTCTCAAATTCTTCTAAAAACAAAATTATTATTAATTATAATTAATACATTCTTGGAATATTTATTTATGTTTAATTATTGATTTTTGTCCCAGTAATTGTTTGTGGATTGAAGGGGATAATATCTTCCATGTTGCAAGTGTTGAGGAATTTGGGGCCCACCAAGGATCTTTAAATACAACCACATTGTGAGAACTTCCCCTACCCCTTATGATTACGTGCTATATAAATCCACATGTATTGTGTAAAATTCCACTTCTCAAAAGTTAATAATTCATAGAAACAGTTTCATTATTTCTGAATCTGATCAATGTATTTAATTTGAACAAAATGATAATGTCATGTTTGGATGAAGATGGAAATGGTCTGTTTGACAACACCTTCAAAAAACTACTTAAATCACTTATTCCTGTTTGAAAAAAAATATTAGAAACTAATTATAATAACCCATTATAGATTTTTTATTTACATTTTATATAATTTCCTTTCAATAACATAATTAAGAGGGTTTTTTAGACATTTAAGCCAGTTTTATTTAGAAAAATAAAAGATGCTTCTTTTTCAAACCACTTATTGGAAATGTTAAATCATATCCTTTACCTTTTGACATAATATATTAACAAATGATTCTTTTTCTATATTGATGCATCTGTAAATAATTTCAATGATTTCTTGAATAGAGTTTTTTGGGAATGATATACCACTACTATGTTCTTGAATTCCCTGAATTTCGTAGTTTTTGAGTGAAAGTAAAAGTTATAAAAGTATGTTCCTCAAAATTCGTTCCTTCTACATACTAATTTATTTTAACTTTTCCTCACCCATTTCATTTGGAGTTTTTGTCTTCAAATTTTCATCTCTATTTTGGCTACTCTAAAAAATGATTTACCACTCTACATAAGATCTATATTTTCATTTTATATTTTTAGTAAAAAATTTTATTTATATTCATTTATTGGATGTGTTTGCAATATGCATTACCTAATGAATTTCTATTATTTTTGTATTCATTTTTAGTATGAATATTTTATATGGAATTAAAATTTAATTCAATTTTATTTTAATACACGTTAATTTTTATGTTAGTATAATACACTTTATGAATCTCTCATCATCAGGATGCAATAATAAGTAATGTTTTTGGATGTTATTACACTACTCTATCAAGAATTTAATTGTTTTCTTGAATTGTTTTATTCTGGAATGATATCCCACTATAATATAGAGAGGTATGTTCTTGATTACTTTGAGAAAATGTTTTCCCATTTTACACATGCTATATACTTTCATTTTATATTTTTAGTCTTTAATTATTTTATATTAATTTATTGGATCTATTTTCAATATGCATTACCTGATGTATTTCCATGGTTTATATACATTTTCTGTATGCATATTCTATATGAAATTCTAATTTAATGCAATTTTATTTTAATTAAAATTCATTTTTGATGCAAGTATAATACACTTTGTGTGTCTCTCATCATTAAGATATAATAATTTGGTATATTAGTAGATGTTATTACACTACACTATATAAAATTTCATTTTTTTCATTAATAGGTCTATTCTAGAATGATATCCAACTACTATACATAGTGGTATGTTCAACATTTGAAATTTGTTGGATAATTAAAATGAATTTTTTAAATTATACTTATTTTAATTCCCCGTCATTTACATATACAATGCACACCTCCAACATATCCTACAACATTGATATGAACACTAAAATGAACTCCTGAAAAGAGAATGGTTGGATACATGGAATCTAAGAACTACCACAAAGTGAGAGACTATTTCGGCCCACCCATCAGCTCACCCAACTTCCCTCAAGGAGAATTTTGAGTTCTGCTAAGCTTTTACACCCATCCATTATCACATGGTAGTTTGAATCCATCACCCCTTAAAGCTGTCTAAGAAAGTCACCACTGACCTGTTATAATTTTATGCCCTAACATCATTTTCCACATTTCCATATTCAATGGGGATTTCGACCCTCAATACCATTGAATCATTAGGTTCATCCTACTTCTTCCTTGAGTGAAACAAATATCTCGGCGGTTGCATGGATTCACTATGACCATACAATTCACAACCGAGGGAAGTGAATGATGAGTAGTGAAAATTTGGATATGATATTGGCTGGCATCACATATTATATTCTATTTTACTCATGGATTGAAATGAGAAAATCTTATCCTGGGAAAACATTATCAGTAGTCCAGAGATCCTATAATAGCGCACTATCATTTCCAGCAGGTGGCAAAGCCAGCATAATACAAAACTAATAAATATATCTAGTATAATTTTCTTATCCATGCATATAAAATAGGGTAGGATTTAATATCCAACTTCCAAGGTGATTTGAATAATTTTCATTCCCTTTTGGAGGGAAAAATATGCAAGAATACTCATGAATTTCATGATGACAACAATGGCCAATGTTTCCTTCTTAATATCTTTTCTCCCATCAGATTTTTGAGTAAGTGACTTTTGGGAAAGCATTTCTTGTCACTCGGAGGCAGTATCTAACCCCACACACCTTCCATCCCGGTTAACATGAATCATCATCAATTTTTTGTTCTTGATCAATGATTCAAAAGATCCATTTTCTCTGTGAATAAACTCCTAAAAATTTCTCCTCACTAGATTATTTCTAAGAGTGAAAATATACATTCAAATATATTGAAAGGTTACCTAATTTATAAACATTAATTTCCCTAACATAATTCATGTTAGGGTGGTAAAAAATAATAACATATGGCTTTATAATGTCAAGAATATGCTGGTTTCTTTCTAAATCATTGAAGTAAACTGGTGGCAGTATCCTACAATCGAGGTCTTGATTTTGTTTCTAAAGAACACATTTTCCATAGGAAGAATTATTTGGTGAAGTGCTAGGTTTATGATAGTAATTATTGTGGTATTTTCCTTCATCCTTTAGATGGTTTCTTATATATTGTGTGAGATTCATAATGTGCTGGGACATTATTATGTTATATCATATGGATCATTGGTTTTTTAATGTTCTGTGGGGTTGGTTAATGCTTATTGCATGTATGATATCTCAAACCTCATGGTAGCAATTTAGTGTATCATAATGCTTTAATGGGGGTTTTTCAATTATAAATTTCTATTGATTGGAAAGGGAACTTCATTTCAATTGAATTAGGTTCATTTTATCAATAGTCCACTTTTATAGATTTGTTATCTTGGTACTAGGCTCAAAAAAAGATTTGATGATATTATTTGTTATGTAGTAGTGTATATGTGATCTTGATTTCTTATATATATGTGCTTATTTATTACTGGTGTTTTAATAAAATGTTATATTATATGAAGTATTACATTAAAAACACCATAAATCATATTAATGTCTTAATATATCACAATGGGATGTATTTTTTGAAAAATTCACAATTTTTAGGTATTTTATAGGTTTAATTTTTTCAAAATAATTTGAAAAATACATCACATTGTGAAAAAATATGGTAAATATTACTGGTTTAATATTTCAAAATGTGAATTATTTTCCATACATTCCCTCATACCTTTTCTGTTTCTTTCAGAAAGGATTCTCCCATACCAAAAGTAGCTGAATAGTAAAGTTCAAAAAACCACCATATGCACAAAGATGATAAATAAGAAAGTTCCATCTACATATTCACATTGAAGCTGGACACCTCCATCCTGTCTGCATGTAGAATATCCACTCAATATCAGGTTCCCTTTCACGGGTTCAACAACAATAGCTATCTTGAACCAGTCTACTATCTGAACCAGAGCCTATGTCCAATGAAAAACTATATGAGGCCTCAAAACAAAAATATTATTTGAACTAAATATTTTTAAAGATGGGTAAGTAAAAATATATATATAAATTATCAAAAATAGATCCTCCTTGACAACAATTTTTTTAATTTTATCCTCATCAAATGGAGCTTCCTTCTGGTGACACTACATGCAGTTTGAGGGATAGTAATGGGTCTGGTGTCCTGGTCAAAAATTGGGGAGCTACTAAAAAAACTCAACCTCACTCAGAAGGTAAGTGATTTTGTTGTTTAGATGATGTATAAAAGATACTAGCAAAAATTTGAATCAATGAAGATAGGTTTCATGTTGTTTTCTCTAAATATTTTTTTTATGCTTTCTGGTATGAGCATAATTATTTGAATTGAGAAAGACCTAGCCAAGTCTGGGGTTGCCAAAGGAGATCTAAATTATATAAATTCATATAATACATTAACACTTTTGGGTGACCTGATAGAATATGAAGCTCTAATTGATTTCTTTGGCCAGAATCCTAGGGTAACATGATAGTTCAAACATTATCGAATTAGTGTGTATTCTACATAATTTACATTCACTCTATTCCACATTTGACCCTTTTTTATTTATAGTATTTTTTATAACTCATGTTTGATGTTTTTATCTAAAATTTAACTCTACAAATTCCATGACTAGCTACCACCTAGGAGCTACAGGTGTTGTAGAATCTATTTCAACAATGAAGGTAATGCATATACCCGTATCTACCATTGAATTATGTTTCTTTTTGGTTATTTTGTGGGTAACTGATAACATTATATGATTTTTACTACAAAGATCCAGTCATAAATATAAATTAATAAAAAAAATCAATGGAATTAATGAAATGAGTTAAAATTGATTGAACATATTGAATTTATCATTATTTTTTTAGTTTAGCATTGACATTATATTTTCTCTAATAATTAACGAAAGACATTTGTGGGAAAATATAATTGAATCCACTAATTTATGGAGTGTTGTGCAAAATGATTATGATGATAAAATATGTATCATGTGAAAGAAATGGGAATCCTGTGAATTTGGGGTTGTTGTAGCCCCTTAACAACAAATGATTAACTGTGCTTCTATTAACTGCAATCATGCCTTGTGTGGTTATGCATGAGGATGTTTGAGTAATACCAAAATTAATGATTGTGTTGTATGCATCTGATGTATTTGAGAGTAGCAGTACATTGAGATTACTGGTATGAGCTGATGATTTTGTGTTCATCAAGCTTTAAGACCAAGGGGCATAACTAAATGATAAATATACTAAATTAGATATATGTTTGGAGTTTTTTTTGAAAGGATTATGTATTAGAGTGTTTTGGACATGAAATTTGATAAGATTAGATATACTGAGGATGGAATTCCATTGATTGAAGATTTTCAAGCCTACTTCTAGGAGCTTAATAGTTGCTGAAAGTGGTGTACTAAAACGTGGATAAATATTATGCATGTACCATATCTGAAAAGGCATTTTTTTGTATATGATTCTCTTTCTCATTGGAATATTTTGTTATGGTTGGTGTACTTTTCACGTTATAATTCTATTATATGCTTCCCACTTAACCAAAAAGTGGTTTTTTGAAAATAAAAAATGGATTTGGAGGAGAACTCCTCAAAATATATGATTAGGCCAATAAAACCTAGTTCACAGAACATGTACAGTTTTTGGGGTAATTACTATAGAATTCATTACCTTAAATGATATGGCTTCTAATGAAACCTCCTGAAAATTTGTTTCATGTAATACACTAATTTCATCTTCAGACCCAACATTATTAACTATTTAATTTCTTTTATGTTTCAATTTTATATCATCAACACAATTTATTTATATGAATACCTTAACATTTAATATTTTATGACTACCATGAAATCTAATATGATTATTGGTGTTTTTATAGTATTCATATAATATTTGTTATGGTTAGAATATAATATGATAAATTATGGGTTTTAAACCATGTAATATTATATGTTTATTGGTATTCATGTAACATGAATACTGGTTTTTTTAAAGCATGTGATCTTATATAAATTAATTGCTCAAATAACTAAACAAAACTAAATTAAGAAATTACAATTGTACTGTATTGCATGTTTTTCACCTATTAAAGGTTTTTTCACAACTTATCTGAATTCAACAAGTCTATAGTCCATAAAACTTGTAAATTAAAGGGTCATTATAAACTTGCATGTAGAAGAGTCCCGGATAAAGGGAAGTGGAAGACGCCAAACATGTCCCTTATAGGGCCCAATATGATGGTGGGAGACCTCCAACCTAAGAAGACTGATAAGGTAGTCCCATAAGTTTCACTTTCTTCTGATACTATTGGATCATCCCACAATGAAGAGGTTCTTGGAATTGACTATGAGTTGGCCTCTTTAATTAGAATTTTTATCCTAGAAATGGCTAATCAGGAACTCCTTCTACAGCATGAATTAATCTCTTCTGTGGTTGTTGACATGAAATATATTTCTAAATATGCACACATTATGGATGCATATGATCAAAACAAAGCCTTGAATGATGCATGTGATGTGTGGGAGGCAGGAATTTCAATACATGGTGTTAATGGCATGGCTCTTGAACCTAGATCACCTATGGATTTCGTTCTGGGATTATATCAAAAGGATATTGTTTCACTTCGATAGGAGAATTATAATGACAATAATAAATGATATGTTATAGTGAATGGTGAATATGTAAATAACATGTAAGATCTATTTTCAAAACAAGTCGATAGGGAGATTCATCATACATCAATTGGTGTTGACAAATATTTCCTTCTAATTGTGCATTTTTTCTCTAGCTTCTCATCATGATGATCTTAGTCATAAAACAATTCATGAATAGTATAACCTAGCAACTAATAAGGATCACTTTTATAAAATATTTTTGTTATGATATTAGTTCCATTTTTTTATAGATGAATTATTTTTTTCTTCATATACTTATTCAAGGAAGGTGATTTTGAACTGCCCCAGATCCTTCCTTGATATGTCACCTCGATAGGTATTACAGTAACTGCTTCCATGAATTTAACTAGATTCTAAATCTAATTGTTTTAGGAATTCCTAGAATAGGAATACTCATGGCTTTCAATGATTCAGTACTTATAGAAATATGATATAAACTCACATGACAAATCAATTTAAATTTTGTTTCAATTTGTAATTAGAGTGACACTATTAGACCAAGGATTCATGACATTCACATCCAAAAGGTCTATTATAAAAACAAATATTACATCAATAGTGTTTTCATCTAGAATGAGTTTATCTACAATACAAAAATCAATTCCTATGGATCTTTCTCACCACTAAAGGTCTTCCTCTCCCCATCTGATCAACTATATATGACATTTCAATGTTATCAATGGGTTAACAATACATATAAATGATGACACCATTCGTCATAATCTCTATTATGAAGTAATATGATGATAGACCCCTTTATAGTCCAAGGATAAACTCCATAAACTCAATTTAGTGGATAAATATAGTTAAATAAGATATCCATAAATATTTATATTCCCCACCTAATAAAGTTCCATGCACATGTTTCCTTGGATCTCTAACCCTCATGCATTGTTTGAGGAATGAATATCTCAAACTTGTGTGAAGTATAAGGGTTTATAAAAGGGGAACAAAAATCATACCTTGAACTATTCCGAGTGTCCCAAAATTATCACCATCCATTATTTAAACGCATCTGCACTATTATTTTTCATAACCATGCACATGAAACGAACTACCGGACATAAATATCCACACCAACATAATGAACTCCTTTAATAATAATTCTTATAGAAAGTGAACTATTATTACTGTACGAAGACCCTAGATGAAAAATAAATATCTAATTTGGTGTTTTTTATTTGGAACCACTTTGGATTCCCTCATAAAATATATAAAATTCTTCTTAAATTAATGGTGCATCCAATCTTGGAAATTATAAACTACCAAATATCACTATAGGAAACTTAGTATTATGGGGTGTATAATGGAACAACCCAAGCCCAAATCCTCTATTCAAAATCAATAAGAAAATTACTATGCTCAAGTGAATCCTTATGAATAATGTATTTATTAAGCATCGATTTATGAAGCTCTATGCATATTTATACATGGTCGAGCTATAATATGATGTGGTGAAGTCTCATTCATCAAAATTCATCCATAATTAAAAAATTAAAAGAATATATTCTCATACTATCCACACACAATAAAATTACTAAGTTAACACTTTAATCCAATCTCTATCAAAATCAATCATAAATTCCCAAATCCTTCTTCTTCATACATCAACATATCAAACAAAAATTACATAGATCACCAGCCCTATTCTAAATCTATGAATATCACACATGGTGTATCATTGAGCCAAAATACATTGTACTCATGTATGATGTATTGAATTTCAGTCATGCTCATTCTATTCCATCGATTACTACCTTTACAATGTTTAGGGGAAACATACTAAATCCCATGGATCACTCCCTCTTCT
Organism: Viscum album; assembly: GCA_963277665.1. Taxonomy (NCBI): domain Eukaryota; kingdom Viridiplantae; phylum Streptophyta; class Magnoliopsida; order Santalales; family Viscaceae; genus Viscum; species Viscum album. The sequence continues at coordinate 167,423,157 of OY728119.1, read as the reverse complement.
CATGCTCCACCCACTACTTCATTGAAGGCATAAACAGTTTATGCCATGAAATTGAATGGGTTAGGTATTATTTATGTTTTAATTATTTCATTGTTTTACAATACAATACTTATTTTTGTATCTAGTTTAACAATAATACTATATTGGTTAGTTCTTATGGGCGTGATTCCGTGTAATTATTCAAATTTAATAAGTAGTAGACACCAGATCTGGGACTTCTGGGTTCGGGTCACTATAGTTGGTATCAAAGGATGTTTAGAAAAATCCATCAAAACTATATTTAGAAAACATAGATTAGGGAAAATGAACCAAATATAAACATTGAATATAAGTATAGAAGTTAATCCTAGAATTTTGGTAATGTAGTGATTGTGTGGGTATTCCTAGCAAGACATCCCTATCTGGATACTATAAGCTGACATGGTTCTGGCACATATGCACTTAGGAGTAATAAATCCGACAAGGTGTTTTGAACCTAACTCAGGGTAACCAGGTACATGACACATAGCCTTACTATGGACATGGTGTGACACTCCTGAGGGATACTGTTAGGGTAGTTCACATTTTCTATACCTACCATTATGAAGGATTTGAATGTAATATTTTTCCAAATTAACCAATGTTTATGATTTTTTTATTTATGAAGCATAAATTTATGTTCTGGACTATTTCATATTTGGAATTATATATATTATAAGATAATTCAATGTATTCCATTTTTTATAAATGGAGCCTGTAAGGATGAGCGATATCATTACTCTTAAAAAATAAAAATATCTACCTCATAAAGAAACCAATACGGCTGGTATTGGAATGAAACAAATTATGGTGATACTAGGGAAACATAATAAGTTTATGATGAATAACATCACTAGAATGGATCATCCAACTCCACAATAATACTCTCTAATTCTGGTTCTCTTTATGTGATAAAATACCCTATCATTTAGTGGTACAACTAATCCAATTGTAGTTGAGAAATGGATTATGTCAATTGAACAAATATTTATTTTTTTGGGATGTGGTGAAAAGGAAATGGTTACACTTGCAGTGTATTGTCTCAATGAAGATACCGATAAATGGTGGGTGTTGATTAAAAATACAAGGGAGTAAGAATAAATTGAACTCATGGATTTGAGGACATTTAAGGAGACATTATTTGATAAATAATTCTATCATGATCAAAAAATTGAGATGAATACAGAGTTCCTTAACATAAAGAAAAAGGAAGAAGAAAGTTCTGCAGATTATGAGGATATATTTACATGGTTAAATAGGTATTCTATTGATTATATATGAAACAAAAATTGAAAGATCTATCACTTATTTAACGTTATTAATCCAAATATATGAAGGGAACTAGTTTCTAAATCCTTTTATTTTTATGATGAAATAGTTTTATGTGCTATCAAGATAGAGAAGTAATTATCTATGTACTATGGCTTATAAGGGAGTCCAGATAAGAAGAAAACAGTGGATAAAAAAATGGATAAGAGAAATATGAGAATGAGGGATTTTCTTGAATGTGATAATTATTGAAAGAAACATCCAGATACTAGTTTTATGAGAATGAGATTTTGTTAAAAGTGTGGAGAACAATGCTAGAACATTTTGGATTGCAATAGAAAGAATGAAAATTCTAATGTGTAATGATACCACTGTAAGCAGATTGGTCAATATGCAAATGAATACCCCAACTTTCAAGGGAAAATACCTTAAAAGACAATAACGGATTACAGTAATTCTTATTTCAGTTATACAACTGAATTGGATTGATTAATGTTCCTATGTATTTGTGTATTTTTCTGATGTTGTAAAAGTGTTTTAGAAGTTATATACTAGTTATAAGAATTATGAAATTTGTATGGATTGTACTATAGTACTTTTTCATTAAGTATTTGAGATCATATGCTGAATGGTACCGAGAAAAGTTATTCATTATAAAGTTAAAATATTCAAGTAAAACATCATTGAGGGAAAGAAAACCCTAATATGTTCTTGATGTTATGATAATGATGAATAAATGATTGATCAGATAAGTGATAAATATATTTTAAATGATTGATGATTTGAAAAAACATGGTCAATGCTATTTTTGATGGAGTTTAAAAAACATTTGGATTTATGGAATATATTCAATAACCTATGTCTTACATAAGGAATAAAGAAGAATGCATGTTTCCAATAAGGTTTTTATGATGATTTAAGTTATTACCATATTTAGGAAGGATAAATGATGAATTTATTCACATGTTTTGAATTTGAAAATTTGGATCTATTACATGTTGATTAGAGGCTAATGATAATTTCATTATAGAAACTTAATGATCTTCCTTCCAATATATAAGATCAAAATCATTTGAAAAAGTAAACCATTTATAAAGTTGGTTAAGATGATCATTTTTTGAGATTTTTGATATTAATGTATTACATGACCATATGAGGCATCATGTGATAATATATTAAGTAGAAATATTTCAAGTCCAAATAAAAGAAAAATAATTTGTTTAAAGAAACATATATTTACTTATATTTTAAAACCTTGAAATAATTCTGTAACTATAGAAAAGAATGGTTTTAAACCAATTTTTTTTATTATTATCATTTTTTATAATCTCAATGAGCTTTACTCATAACTATGGTTTATGGGTTTGTGGTAAAAAACAGAAATATGAACATGTTCTCTAGAACTCTCCAACAAAACATGATTGTTATAATTTTTTTCCCAAATCTATCTTTCCATTTACCACTTTTGTTATCCTATAAGGGAACCTAGTTACATGACCATTGTACTTTCTTTTATATATTATTAAACAAGTGATATTAACTATTTTTATGAGGTGTTTATTTCAAAAAAAGTTTATTTTCAATCCCAAGATTACTGATCTCAAGTTTAAATTATGAGGACACAATTTTATTAAGGTAGGGAGAATGTTACTCCCCAAAATTGTAGTGTCAATATTGTATTTGATAGCTTGTAGCATATACATCACTAAGCACATGCGAGAATATAATATTACAAGAATATATAGTTTATTTATTATTTTAAATATATTTGATATATCCAATTTATTTTACTGAACTAAACATTGAGTTATCATGCGTTTCATGCAAGATATGCTTTCTTCTATAGCTTACATTACACACAAAACCGAGTTTTACCTGATAATGATATATTATTAAAATATTATTTAATATAATAACATATAATATATATAGACATTAAATTAGTAGTTATGAAAAGGGTTAAATATATTTTTAAAATATATGATTTAATAAAATATAAAATGATTTCCTTGGATACAAATTAATTAGAAATGAATATGAAGACCGATTGAATAAAAAGAAAAATGTTAATATTTGTTTTGATCACAATGCTGGTTTACCCCAATAAATTAAAATAATTAACATTAGTGAATAATATTAATGTTATATGTATATTATATATACAATAATAGTTTTTCATATTAATCTAATATATTTTATATGCCGAAAATAAGAAAAAACCCAATATTACACAAACAAAACTATATTTTTATTAAATAATTTTACCACCTTTTAGTAGAAAACCCATTTTAAATCCCAATTTTTTCTCTTTTATAAACTTAATTTGTCAAAATAACTTTATATTTGTAACATAAAATATAAATTAGAATAGGATTAAATTTTTGTTTTTTCCTTTGAAGATTCATTTTTAATGAATAAACAATACTAAAATTTAATTCAAAAATTATTTTCCATCTAATTTATTGATAAGTTTATATTATAATAATAATAATTTTTGAAGTTTAATTATATTATAATTTATAATTTAATTTAATTTTTCCAATTGGGATCTATTTCATTTTGACATTGAATGTAAAAACTTATCAATCTTTTGAATATTTTTACTTTAAAAACCCGCATTGTTGTCCTGCCTAAGAGATGAATTTAAAATGATCATTTTCTTATTATGTGATTGAATTTTAGAAAAATATATTCCATATATTTAATAATAATAATTTATAATATCTAATAATATTAACTTTGTTTTTTACCAAAAATATTAGTGAAAGTAATTAAAACTAATTACAATTATTTAGGAAAATTTAAGCTTAATAACGGATTAACCCTTTAACTAAAGGGAAAAATGTAATATCCACTAGTCCAAAACACATTATCTATTAATAATTCAGAAATTAATCTTCTATTATTGAGTTTGGTTGGTTTTTGAATACCATTTAGGTAAAAACGTGAGTACACCTAAATTCATTTCAAAAATACCAAGTGAGTCATTTTCCTCACTCATAAAAGGCCACCACCTCTCTCATTTCTTCACACCTCTCACATAGGTTCGACCAATATCATCCCAACTAGCTTCAAAAAATCCCAAATCTTGACCTTTAAGCATAAATTTGGTTATAAAGTCTTCCAATTATTCCTTTTGGTATAAAACAAAATAAGTTACCCGATTAAGAGGTAACACAATCTCTCATGATTTTTATTTTTATTTCTATTATCCACTAGCTATTCTCTTATTATTATAGGATTAAATATAAAACAAGTATTATAAATGTTATTGGACGTTTTTATGTTAATAACTTTACCAATAATTATACAAACAACATTCTAATGGGTAACGAACATACTATATCTATAAACAAAAAACTACTATGTCATGAAACGATGAGTGTTCCTATTTTCCTTTACCACCAATCATGGTGGCCATTACGATAGAAACTATATATTTATGATATATATTATATTTATAATGTCATTATGCTACTTTAATATTTATTTAAATCATAACTTCATCCTTTCCATCTTTTGAAAACCTGATAATTTCGTTTGAGGAGGTGTGGACTACCACCCCCTCAAAGCGATATGACACATTCATGCCCAACATTGAACATCTAAAGGATGTTTTAACAAGAATATGTAACATATATAACATATATATGATACTATAATTATAATATAAATATTTATAATTTTTTTATTCTTTTAGTACAACACATTAATGAAAGTAGTGTTCACGTGTACGTACGACCTATCGTTTCCATGAACGGTGCACTTCATTTCTTATCTCCAAATATTATGGAATACTGTAAATACCTATATAATAAATATATTCGATAATTAACTCATGTTTTAAATTATGGATATGATGATGTTGTGATATAAACAATAGTAACCAAAGATCACAAGTCAAAACATACTTGAGAAACTAGGAAACTAACACACGAAATAGTTAAAATAATGAAAGAGTCTTAACAAAGAGGTAGTAAAATATCATAAGAAGTTAATATATAATATTATTAACATTAATATAGTTATTTTATAAGTTAGTATCATATTTTAAACAACTATATAGAATAATATGTACCATGCAACAAAATTAATGTTAAGGAAAGGGATTCTTGTCTCACTTTTCATTTCGTGAGGTATACGCCATTACACCACATACCTATTTTTTGGTGTATATACTGCACATTTTGATATATTATGTCATTAATTACATTTATTTGATGATATTAAATTTTTTCAATTGATTTTACTCCTTCATCGAACCCATGATTCAATATATGCTCAAGTAGTAAGGGATTTGGTCTCAATTTCATTAAATTGAGACATTTTATAAAGCTATAGACCTAGTTTATTTTATATGGTGTGTATCATGCCTTTGACATAACGCATCATGAATCCCCTCATTATCATTATATTATGGAAATATTTAATTTTATTCCATCATAGATATTATGATTTATATGTTTCAAGTGGTATGAGATACTTTGGAATGTTTAATGATTATTTTTCTAAATAACATTTTAATGATTTTTCATTGGTATTTCCATTAATAAATATAAAAACTCCATACTAATATTTATTCTACAATGAGGAATTATTGAAAAATACATATTATTCATTCAATAATATAAATTTATAAGGCATATTATTATTTTTTGATTATTCAATACATGGGGAATGATTTGGACATGTATGGAACGGGTTATGGACCTTTTAAGATAATACATATGGGTTGGAGATAGGCTAATGAAATCACCTTGATGCATCAGAAGTCTCATGAGAAAAAATAGTTGGATATCCTCTTTAGATGGGTTTTTACCTGTTAGAAAAACTATTTTTTGAAATTTCTTGACAGTACTGGTTCCATGTACCAAGAAAACATGGAATCTATTAATTAATCACTTCCATAATTTAATTTCAGTTATTATTCATCCTTGATATTTTTCATCGACATATCTATGGATACATTTAATTTTTAATTAAATGATTAAATAGAAAGTTTTTAAGTTTCTTACCTTTCCACATTTATTTTTCCATATCGTGTTATTTGAATGGCATGTATTTCTAGTTATTACCTTTCCATATTGTTGACACACGTCCATTAAGTTTATTGATTTCATGGCGTGTGTGATCAGTTATTCACCTACACATATTGAGTTTTCTCATTGTTTATTAACGATTATTCTATACTTTATCCTTATTGAAAATCTGAGCTCACTGTTATTATTTTTCCTTTCTGAAACAATCTAGTAAGTAAGAGAGATATAAAAGGATATGAGAGATAGAATAATGTTATCCTTAATGTTATTTATTTATTTAGATAGAAGAATGAAATTATTTTTTAATTAGTGTATTACTTTGTAATAAAATACACATTTATTGTAACATACCAAGTAATTAGAGAATTACGGATTTTCATATCTATGTCTATTTATGAATTAGATAGTGTTTTAATGGCTTAAAATGAGAAACAATCCAATCTTAAGCATAGAATACTCAAATATTTTTAAAAGATTATTTTACCACCTTTTGATGGCAAACCTTTTCTAAACAAAACTTTTGACAATTTTATAAGATATATTTGTCAAAATAAACTTATTCTTTACTATTGGGACATTGAAATTTACTTTGGATAAATTTTTGGTATTTTTATGACAATGTCCATTTTTAATGAATAGTGAAAAATATTGTATTTTACTTCAAAACTGCCTTCTCATATAATTTAATTATAGGAATATATTTTCATTTTAATTGGTTTTAAAGTTTAATTGGAATATATTTTTCCCATTTAATCTAATTTTGGTCATTTTAATTAATTTCACTTTGGAATTGGTCATAAGAAAGTGTCAAACTTTTGATAGATATTGTTTCTAAAAAAAATGGCTATTTGTTTTGACAACTTGAATTATTTTTAAATTAATTACTAAAATTTCTGTGTTTAGAATTTGGGAAAATGGATACCATATTTTTAATCATAAGGTCAAAATTATGTAATTAAGACTCTTTTTTTTGACGTTATGAATAGTAATGATGGTAATTATCTTTAATTATCGTGATTAATTAGTAATCGGGTAGTTAAGGGTAATAAAATAATATCATAATAATATAAAATGGCCCCAACATGTGTCCTAATGCTACGTTTTGTCTCATGTCTGACAAAGGGATTCCTTGTGCCAACTTTGGGACCCCATGGAATCACTTTTGTGTGATGGTGACATTTTTTCTTTTTATTTTTAAAGAAAGTTAAATAGAACAAAAGTATGTAACACCTAAGTAAAACAATTTTAATTTTGTATACATAAATGATCAAGTAGATTATAAATAGTCATTGTAATGATAAAAATATTTCCTATATCATGGTATTTGTTTTAATTTTTAGACATTAAATAAATAAATTTATTTATGACACCATGATGATGTAGTGATTACCTCCTTAATGAACCATTTAAATAAAATGAAAATATAATGTAAAATATAAGACTTAAACTTGTCAAAAACCTATTGGATGGGTTTATTTAGAACCCTTATCACCTTATCCTAGAAATATATCATTGTGGGACCTTTAAAATCCGAAACTCATTTTAAAATAAAGTAACATTTCATGACATTCCAAGAGTGCCCCTCCTCCCTCTTATAAAAGGCCTCCACCTCTACCACCTTACCCACACCTCTCAAGCCATTGTCTCATACCAAATATACTCCTTTTATCTCCCCTCATCCCTCTCTTAATCCTAGAAGCCTTACATTAGGCATAAATATCTTCAAGAAACCCTTTTGGTTCAAACCAAGGGGAGTTACTCGATTTAAAGGTAATGTCTTCTCTTATGTTCTTTTTTTTATTTTGCTTTTCCAAACCCCTAAACTCTTTTAATTATATTATTTTGTAAACACACCAGTATATTAAATATAATAGGATGTTTTTATGAGATTTATTTTATTTACACTTACACACACTTCCATGTAATGGTTAAAGAACATACTATTTCTGTGAGTGGCGAATTACTGCCTCACGAAACGATGATTGTTAAAGTTTTTTAACACCTTTCATGGTGGAAATTACGATGTAACTCTATTTATATATGATATATATTATGTTTATGGTATCCTTATTCTTCTTTATTTTTCATTTATTACATACCTTTATGGTTCCCATTATGGTTAAATGTAATATCTTCATTTTAGGAAGTACGGACTACCGCCCCCTCAAAGTGTTTTGAATCGTTAATGTCATATGTTGGATGAATAAAGGATAGATTTAATGATGTTATATATGATATTATACTGGAATTATAATATAACTTTATATCATTATGATTTCACCCCATTAAATACGAAATAGAAATGAAAGTAATATTCATGCGTACGTACGGCTTACCGTCTCCATGAACGGTGCATTTCATTTCATACCTCTAAAGGTTATGTAATATTATAAATGTATGTATATACTTGATATATATGATATATATGATATCTACATCATGAATATAATTCTGTATATAATGTATATTTTACCACATGAACAACTTGTAATTATAAGGAGCTTATTTTTTACTCAAGCACCAAAGTTCGATAAAACGACATTTATTTATTTATATAATTACATAATGTTCATAACATGGTAATAAGTGATATAAAAGGAATAATGAACTTTAAAAATGTTCTTAAGCAAGTATAAATTAACTCGAGTTTATTATTAAAGAGATTAAAGAATGATCGAGTCAAGTTGGACATGAGGTATGGGACTTCGTCTCAATCTCCTTTCATTGAGGCATATTTTGTTTTATACACAACATTCTTTAATAAAGTGTATAAACCCCTTTGAATTTTACTTTTATTCAAAAGGAATATTTTTGTATGAAGCGTTTTACTAAATGACAAAAAGGAATGTTTTGTCTTACATATACGGGGACAACAACTTCTCCACCGCCGTGACCATTATTTGAGTTTCGGCTTCCTCTACAAGCCATAAATTTTTTTTAAATGAAAAATAAATTCCATGTTTTAATTTTCTTTTATTTTGGTATTGAAAATGGGTTTGATAAAGTTTTGATGTGTTTTTGATATCTTGTGATTCAAATGTGTAAATGTTATGTTTCCTTTATGCATGTTTTATGTGATACGATTATGTTATGGTTCTTGGGCATTGTTTATGAATACGGGTGGTTCCAAGATAAACTAAGGGTGGGTGAGCCCATGATAGCTCTACAATGCATTGGGTAACACGAAGTAGTTAAATTCTAAGGTTTATCTAAAGAGATTTAGGTAATATACTGTAATTGGTATTCCTAATGTAACCATGAGGTTTACTTCCTACTTATGAATGTTATGAATGCCTCAAGTTACCTTTATGTCTTATGATTTATATGAGTTATTCATAAACCTTATGATTTCATGAGGTATGTTAAAGTGCTTATATTCTATGAATAAAGTATTATCTCATTTATTCTTATGTATACATGGACTAAGTTTTTCTTTCTGTATTTTTATATCCCTTACTGAGATTTTTATGCTCATCCCATGTTTTTGAAATGTTTTTCACAGGTCAAGGGAAATGTACATGATGTGATGATAGTGTCAAGGAAGTGTCAAAAAAGAATCCATGTTTTATTTTAAATATGTTTCCTTTGATGAAAAAATATTTGTCTTTGATGTAACCACCTTGTTTAATTGTGGAATGTAATGCATGATTTATGATCAAATTCTCTAAAACTCTAATCCAGGGAAGATCCTAAATGTGTATTCTTGAAATAAATCAAGATTAACTAATGTTTAAGGATGGGACCTTATATTTATGTATCTAGTTTACCAATACTAGTAAACTGATAGATCATTTGGTGATTGATTCTTGTAATATTACCAATGTAATTTGTATTATACGTGAGCTCTGGGCCTTCTGGGGTTTGACCGCTATATATTCTATAACCTTTCCCTTTTGTTGTGTTTCCTATTTTACTATTTCCATTATGACACATTCCATACCCTCTAGTCATTTCATCTAATTTAATTTATAAGATTAAAATTAATTAATTCTTCTCGTATGGGTTACCCTTTTGTCACCTAATCATGGTTGGAGGTTTTCAACCTCTTCCCAATCCCCCCATGTGGTGTTTTCATTTATCTTCCGTATGTTCCACCATCCCTTTGGGTGTGTGAGCTTTTTTCCCTTGTAGTGGGAGCCTCTACTTAATAAACGAGTTAATGAGATTTTCATTCCTCATTTTATATATTAGTAAGTGTTTTTAATATGATTTAATGGTTGGTTAAAATTTGATTCTAAATAGGTATGGCACCTATGATTACTAAGGAATGGTTCCTATTATTAAGGTATGTTGCATATGATTAGTAAGTTATGGAAATTATGATTTATAATGTGTAGAACCTATTATTAAGGCATAGATCCTATGATTAGTACAATAAAAAAATAAATAATAGTAAGGTATTTTAGCTATGATTACTAAGGTATGAAACCTATTATTAAGGTATGAAACTTATTATTAAGGTATGTCACTTATACAATTCTGTATGGAACTGACTTATAATAAAGGTATGGTACTTATGAAATCACAATATGGCATCGAATAAGGTATCGAGGTGCAGAAACTATGACCCCTATACATGATTATTTATGGTATAACACCGTTGATGAGGAATGAGGTATCATACAAACTACTTCCATATACATTTACATCATTAGATTTAAGTAACCCTGGTTATACTCATAGGGAGCTTTCCCATGTTGGTATGATAATTTTTCTTCATATGGTGTTTGGTGAGTTGGTTTTTACCTAATATTTACTTTTCATTTATATATTGATGATTAACTATTATATATACATGCAATAAAAACTTATATTCATATGGTGGATTTGTTATAAACACCATTGGTGGTGGCCTACAGAGATTATCTCACACTCTATGTTGGCCACCATTAGTACCCAAACATATTATGTGGATGTAGGTAGGGATAAGTGAAATCACCAAGCTATTGACGCATGATAGATTATAGCATGGGATTGGAGGAGAATAAGATTGAGCTATGGATCATGATGCTATTGAAGAAATCCTTTTATTATTTTGATACATGTATTGTATTGTATTCCTTATTCCATTCCTCTCTATTTTATTTTTTAAATACCTTAAATTAAATAATTTTGTATATGTTATTGGATATTCATTTTGATATATTGGTGATTATTTCCATCTAGATATACACTTTTTTTGTTCTTACTATCAAATATTATTATGCTTCTTCTATTGCATTATCTATTTATTAAATCAATGCATGACTAAAATTATGAGGTTATAGTATCCCCACTATACCACTGTTGACCCTCACTCTATTCACAAACCTCTGCTATATGGGGAGGTGCACTTGAGGCCTTGTGACAACCTAGATTTGGGAACCATTTAGTGGCTCCACTGTTTGGATGTTACAAATTGGATTCAGTGGTTTATTTTATTTTACATACTATATGGTTTGGTAAAATGGATAATTGGAAGTGTTGGAGTTTGGAGATTATCCAATTATTGAGAGTAGCAGACCCATGTATGAGAAAATCTAAATTTACTTGGATGGGATATGATATTCTAGTTTATTCTGACCATATTTTTTTTTGATCCCACCATTAGGTGACACACTTGTATGTGATGTTATTAATTTTATGATCTTGGATTGAATGTTATCCTTGGCTCGATATAGAATTGAAGCATTGTTCATACATAATTTTAGGCACGTCATGGGAATAATATATCATGAATTATTCCATTCCATATATATTTCATTGATTGACTACATGATACTTATTTAATGTTCCTTAAATGATATTTTTGATATGAAAGTAATGTTTCTATAAGAAAAATAAGATTAAATAATGGGTTATTAAAGTTCCTACACAAACCTAAATGGTGCCTTCTCATATAAGTTGATGAATACACCTTAACTAACCAATTATAACATGATTGAATTATGTAATAGAGGTTAAATAGAATGAAACGATAGATGATTTGAAATTAATGAATTTAATTTTTTATCTAAATAGTGAATTTACCTCTATAAACTTGGAATGATGATTCATCTAGTAAAATATTCTTATATTACCTATTACATTAAATTATATAATTTAAATGATTGGAAGAATATATTTTAACTACCAAGTTCAATTTATAAAGAATGTACTTGTATAAATTGGGATTAGAATTTTAAAGAATAAGTTTATTATATAAATTAAATAAATTTTAAATATTAAATTTAAATATTGTAAACAATATCTGGGAATTACTATTACATATAAAGGGTGTTTTCCTTTATGACATGAAATTGAAAGTCCATATACTAGGACCCTTATAGTAAAATAAAGAGCTTTATCTATACATGAACATAGTATTAGGAAGTATGTTGTGTCCCTCATGTTCTGTAATATTCATTAATATCACCTAGACCTAGATCTTTGAGTTGGAGTATGTATTTTACCTTTATATCTGAAATATTTTACCCATCATATTCATGTATTTGTGATCGTATTCTCGATAAATAATATATCTAAGGTGTGTGAATGGAGTTTATAGGGATCTTCCACCCCTAATTACTCATGTAGTGCACCAATAGGGTTGTGATGACTATTCTATAGTGGTGGTGGGACCTAATCAACTAGTATCACCTATAGTAGTGACACCTAAGGATCCTTCACTTACAATCGACATAGGTGATGATTCTTGGTTTTTAGGGTAATTGTTTCAGCTTATGCAGACTATATAGGGAGCTATGTGACCCATCCCTTTTATGGTAAAGATGAGGTGGGAGTTTCAGTAGTGGTATCCACCTAGTTTTTTAGGGGATGATGGATTATAGGCTAAATAGTTATGGATTGAGACCAAATTTTATATATTTGAGAACCCAGTGATTCTTACTAAGAGGAGAGTGAATCAAACCAGGTATATTCTTTGAGGATCTGATAAAAAATTGAAGGATATTCTAAACCAAGATGGTCAGTGTCAGGAAGTGAGTTTGGGGGATTTAAAATCTATCTTCTAATGAATAATTTTTCACTAAGACTTTGTGAAATGATCATTTTAGAGATTTTGGGAACTTATAGTAGGTTTCTATGTTTGTTATGGACTACTAAACACTATTTATATAGATTTAGTTCTTTGTTCCTATCTACACAACTGATGAGATAGAAAAAGAGAGCCAATTTGATGATGGTATTTGGAATCCTTTTTTTCTCAGGTGAACGTTTTCTAGTGGACTACCTTTTATGAAATAGTGAACAAAAATCTTATTAATAAATATTACTTGAGGGAAGTTGGAGGCTAGGATTAGAGTGGATAAACTTTCTAAACTAGGGGTGTATTATCTAGTTATAGGAAGCATCAATCCAAGACCTACCATGAGGTAAGTACCTATAAAAGTTTAAATACTGGTTGTTTTATAGTTTTTCATCAGTGAAAAAAGTTGTGTAATATGAAAACCCAGGGTGAGAGGTAACCTATTGAGTAATGATCATGTGGTAGGATGATCTATTTAAAGAAGATTTACAGAATCTTTCCTCCTGTGTATAAGGAGAGAGGATCATCACTGATTATAGGTCCTAGAGTAGGATTAGTAGGTCCACATCAGGAATGGACCTAGAGTGATACCAGATGATCATACCAAGGAGGTTTTCATGAATGGGGGCACCCGACGCCAGTTGCATAGTGGTAGATGATTGGTCCTTTTCAAAGATGACATGCTTCAATGTAATCCTTGGGATAGACTAGTTAGTTCCATATCGTCCCTACTTTGATTGTTGTTTCCAAAGTGTTTCATTTACATCACTAGAGGTAATTACATACATTTGAAAGGAAGAGTAGGATGTATAGGTTGGTAGTGATAGGCCAAAATATCCTGGGATGGTTGGTGTGACAACCTTGAATAAAATCATTTTCATTGATGATCAGTGTTCAAATTAGATTTAATTTTCTCCTGTAGTTGATCGTTTTAGATATTTTTTCCCTGATGACTTATCGAGTTTATCTCCCAAGAGATAAGTAGAGTGTTATAATGATATAGTTCTAGGTGCTGCACTAGTGTACATTCCTCCTCATAGGATGGCTACAACAGAGATAAAGGATCTTAAGAGACAACTGGAGGACTAAGAATGTAATGTGGTTTATACATCCTAATACTTCTCCCAAGGGTCCACTGGTCTTTTATTCCAAGAAGGCGGATAGAACATTCATGATATTTATGGATTATCAGAAGTTGAATCAGCATAATTTGATGGACTGGTATCTTTTGTCTCATATAGGTGGACTTTTGATTATCTCTAAGGAGTTAGAGTCTTTTTAAAGGCTTATTTAATATTAGGATATCACCAAGTATGTGTTAGACCCTTATAAATAAAGCACACAACATTCCATAGTAGGTATCATATTAATGTGTATCTGGTCATGTTTTTTAGTCCCATGAATGCAGTGAACAATTTCATGGATCTGATGAATTGTTTTTCCACCCTTATCTAGATTCTGTTGTGGTAGTATTCAAGGATGATATTATTCTAAATTCTAATTCAAGACATGACCATTCTAAAAATATCGATATCATTTATAATACACTTAAAGAGAACTGGTGGTATTCTAAGCTAATAAAAATACTAGTTTTAGATTGATAAATTTTACTTCCTTGGTCACATTCTCTCAGAGGTAGGAGTATCCGTTAACCTAGATAGGTGAGAGATATAGTTACCCAAGATCCGTCCAGGAATGTTTTTTACATATATAGTTTCTTTGGGATAGATGGTTAGGACATGTAATTTTTTTATGAATTTTCCTTCATTAAAGAACCTCTCAAAAGCTTGACTAAGAATGGTGTGATGTTTATTATGGTTGAAAACATGAAATATATCCTTCTAGGAGGTGAAAGGGAGACTTAATTTAGTGATGATACTAATTTTACTCGATATTGGAAGAAGCAATACAGTCTATTGGGATTCATCATGCAATGGGATAGGGGTAGTTCTAATACAGTGGGATTGAGTCGTGGTATACGAGTCTCATTAGTTGATACCACATGAGGAGAATTACTTGATACACAATATTGATTTGGAATTCACTATTCGCACCTTACATAGTTGGAAACATTACCTACTGGGAGATAGTTTTGTGGGGTTTACAAACCACAAAATCCTTAGGTGTGTTTTAAATTAGTACTACATGAACCTTAAGAAATTATGGTGGGTTGAATACCTAAAATACCTTAACATAGAGATTTCATATATTCATGAGAAGGGAAATGTAGTTGCTGATGCACTAAGTATGATAAATTAGAAACAAGAAATTTTGGATGCTAGCAGTGAGTGGTAGCTTATGACCTTATTTTTTGAGATACACTTGGAGGTTCAAGACCATCATGGAAATTATGTATTTCAAAATTATTAATGACATCTTAAATTTTTTAGAGAGTTAAGATGAAGATGTTATTGGACCCCAATGTCTTAGTCCGGAGGGAGAGTGTTTCAAGCATGGTTCCACCAATGGGAGGGATAATTGATGAGAATACAGTCTTTCAAATTAATTAATGCATCTAGGATCCTACAGATATCTAAGTGGAATTTATACGGGAGTCTCAAACTCTTACCTGGGCTATATAAACAAGTCTAATAGAGATATATCATGATCTAAATTTCTAGTATTGGTGGCCTAGTATGAAAAGGGAGATAGTTGGGATAGTTTCTAGGTGTTCAAACCATCAGTAGGTAAAGGAAGAACACCAGTGGCTAGCATTGCTTCTATATCCATTCCCCGTTCTTGAGTGGAAATGGGAAGACTTCACTATGGATTTTGTGACTGGGTTGCTGAGATCCCCATGAGATAGTAAATCAGTTTGGGTGATTGTCAACAGGATCATGAAGGTCACTCATTACATACATATTATCCATACATTCTCAATTAATTATCTTCATATACAATTTGTCTGTGAGATTATAAAACTACATGAGGTACATTGGAATATAATTTATGATATGGATGCTCATTTAACATCAATGTTTTGGCAACAGTTATATAGATATTTTGGTATGCAAGTACTTTTGAGCACCAACTTTCACCTGTAGACTGACGGTTAGTGAGAAGAGACTATATTGGATTTAGAAGAAATTCCTAGAGCATGAATCCATGATTTCAATGGTTCCTAGAAGAAATATATACCTATAGATGATTTCTATTATAATAAAATATTTTAGGAGCTTATATATATTGACACATATGAGTCTTTATATGATAGTCCATTTATTTCACTATAGTTCTTATTAGAGGCAGGTGAAGTAGCATTACGTGAACCTTGACTCATTCATATGACTTTAAAGAAGGTTCAGTGGATCATAAGGTGGATATATATGGCTTAGTCTAAGAAGAACACATACATCAATATTTTTCATCAACCAATAGAGTTTTTGGTTATATATTGGGTATTATTTCTTCTTTCAACTAGACTGGGGACTTAATGGTTTAAACAGAACAAGAAGCTTTCACCTTGGTTTGTTGTACATTTTGATGTTATGGAGGGAGTTAGGATAGTAGAATATCAATTTTAGTTACCACTTAGGTACCGATCTATGCACAATTCCTTCCACATTTTACATATTTACAAATATTATCCAAATCTATGTTATATATTTCATCATGATGTGGTTTAGTAAGAGTTGGATGTGTCCTTTAAGGAGCATCTTGTCTATCTTATGGATCATAGCACGAAGGTTATCTAAGACTGGTCTATCCCTTTAGTATGGGTGATATAGTAGCAGGACTATATACATGATGATACTTGGGAGTGAGAGTTTGAAATACATGCCCAATGACCAGAGTTATTGAATGATGATGTTTCACCACCCTTGTAATGGACACTCGGGGAGAAGATTATTTAAGGGGGAAGACTGTAACAATCCATACTTTAATTGAGGTATGGAACACTTAAATTTTAGTTGAATTCCATAATTTTATCCTTTTAAATATACATAGTGAGGTTATAGTGGAAATGGTGTTTTCTTGGGGTTTTTAGAAGCCAGGATCCCTAAATTTTAGAAGAAACAACTAAGTCGTCTGGTTAGTACATGCCATGCAATGTAGTCCACAAGGTTAAGAAAATCATGGGGTTGTTATAGGGTACCATAGAGGGTAGAACATGGGGTTCACATGGTTTTTAAAACCATTAGTTATAACCCATTCAAGGTTTGATAATTGGGAATAGGGGGATTAATGGGTGGAGAATGGTTAGACAAACCATTCCCCCAACGGTGTGGGCCACTATCCTGGGATAGTAGCTAGTTCATGGTGGGTGAACGGTTTTTCCCATTATTTGACCAAACTATGAACCTATTTAAAACTTGGTTTAAATGACTATTTTACATCCTTCACTTTAATACCTCACCTCCCACTTATTTTTATTTCTAATGGATAGAAGCCCTACTTTTAAACCATTGGTCTCACCCTCAATCCTAACCTTCAATTTTGGATAACTCTTCCATCCAAACATCGATTCAACCCACATCTATCATGACGTGTCACCACCTATAAGATCTATAATACTTAGTCTCCTTTAATAATTTTTATTCCTCATGATTTTGTTATTTGGGTGTAAAATAATATTCCCTATTTTTAATTCATTCGTCTATTTTTACATTTTCATCCATTTTGGATCAAAACAAAGATTGATACAGGATGAGACATCTACCACAGGCTCAAGGTAAGCGGTATGTAAGTTTTTCTTGATTTTATATTCTATATTTTAATAATTCTATTGAGCAACATTATAGACCTCTTTTTGTGGCTTATAAATTAAATTATAAGCTTTAAATTAATTAATTCTTTTATTATGGGTCATCCATGTAGAACCTAATAATGGTTGGATGTTGTTGACCTCAACCCGAGCCACCCATGTGTTGTGTTCCTTTGTCTAACATTTGTTCCATTACCCCTTTGGGTGTGTGATCTTGACTCACTTATAGGGTAATCCTATACTCAATAAATGATCTAGTGGGAGAGATTCATACCTCCTTTTATATGTTATTAAATGTTATTTAGATTATTAAATGATTTATTAAATGATAATTGTAAATTTCTAGGGAACATATGCTTACTAATTTATAAAAACTATTATTTTGTTATGAAACCAATGGTTAATAAGGTATGGAACTTATGATTACTAATTTATGGAAACTATTATTAAAGTATGCCACCTATGATTAGTAAGTCATGGTACCTATGATTAGTAAGGTGTTAAATCTATGATTAAAAATGTATAAAACCTATTATTATTCTCTGAAACCTGTTATTATGGTATGGAACTTGTACAATTCAGTATAACACCGGATTTTTATAAAGTAATGAATCCTATGAAATTATTGTATGGAACTTACTAGGGTATCAAGTTATAGAACATGATAAACCTATATTTGAATATTTATGGTATTGAACCATTGATGAAGACTATGGTATGGTACCTAGAACTTCTATAAACATTTACATCTCCAAATTTTGGTCACCATCATTATATGCCTAGGGACCTGATCGATTTAGGTCAGATATTCATTCTTTAAATGGAGTATTCCAAGATGGTTTTTAGCTATTATTTAATTTTAATTTATATATTAATGATTACCTGTTATAACTATAAACTATTATTGTTTATTTTCACATGCTGTATTTTTTTATAGAAACCATTTATGGTTGCCTATAGAGTTTATTACACCCTCTATCCAAGCTTCCATTGGTACCCAGATAGATTATGTGG
Organism: Viscum album; assembly: GCA_963277665.1. NCBI lineage: Eukaryota > Viridiplantae > Streptophyta > Magnoliopsida > Santalales > Viscaceae > Viscum > Viscum album. Next base: position 167,404,106 of record OY728119.1, on the reverse strand, counting down.
ATTCAGTTAACTAGAGGTAAAGAATACAAATATTGATTATTGATTTATTATTGAGTGGGAGTGGTGGAGCACAGGACTAAGCTATGGCTCATGATGATATTGGAGATATTATTTTTGATCTTTTTTCTTCTTCTGATACATGAATGGTATAGATTGACTTATGCCTTGTCACATAGTTTTCTTTTGTTATATACATGACATCAAATCAATTGTTATATGTTATAGGACGTTTCTCTTGATTTATCATCCACTATTCGTTTATCTAGTTATTATACCACCATGTGACTCTGGTTATGAGGGTATAGTCTCATCCCTATACCACCATGGAGCCTAACTACAAGTTAGAAACCTTTGGCATATGGGGAGGCACGATTAAGGAATTGTGACAAACGAGATGAGGGTAGTGTTAAGTGGATCACATTCTAGGATATTACATTTTGTTTTCTTGATCTCATGTGCCTTCATTCCTTATGGGAAGATCTTATTCAAGGTCTTTTTTAGTTTTGTTCCCATGATTAAAATTAGGTGGTTCCATATGAGTTTATACTACAATTAAATCGATAAATTTATAGATTGTTTTGAATTTTTTTAATTGATTAAACCCCTAGAATAAAAATTATTTTTACTATAATTTGAAATGTTTTGGAAATTGAGAAGACCCCAAAATTCTATGAAATTGAAATTGTGGGATGGATTTCTGAACAATTGATTGGAAATGAAATAACTGGCATAAACATCTTATGACATGATTTTCCCCAATGAGGAGTTATGTCTTTATGGTATAAGATGAGGGTTGTGTGAACACATTGGGTTGAGATCAATGATCGGGTAGTGTGAGGATCATATTACATGAAACTGATGTATTGAAATACTTCTTACATGGATCTATGATATATTTTGATTTGATTATTACATTCCACTGATTATTGATTTGTTTTATCCAGGGAAACTATTTTATATAAAATATTTTTTATAAACTATTAATTTAATCCTTTGTTAAAATATGTTCCATCTTTTTTAAATAAAAGAAAATTTTACTAAAAATATTAAAATTCCATGTCATAATATGTTTTATTTAAATAGAAACCATAAATTTGTTTTTTTATTATATTTTATATGGAAAACATGGTGATACCCTACTAGGATACATAAATTACAAACTACCTTTTTTGTTTGAGAGTTTGTAGATTATCATTTTCTAGGTCCAATCAATGGGAAAGTAACACTTGGAGGTAATGGATGCTCATGATCCTTGTGATAGGTAGTGATGGTGGTGACTAATTGAGATGTTATATACATATTACATGGGTATCTGATCTTTTATATTAATAGTTATTATGTCAATGATGATGTATTTTATTGGGTTTTGTTTAACTATTTGATTCTGGTAATTTATTTGTGAGGATTATTACGAATACAAGAATTTATCTTTTAAATTCCATTATTTTTTGGAAAAAACATTCATACATGATTATTGCATTACTCTAGGTGATAGTGTCAAACATGTGTGTGATAAGAGGTGGGATTCGGCCAACGAACTCAAGTATGGAAGGGAGTCTCTAGGGTGGTGTGGGATATTAGTGTTGGTTGTGGTCTATTAGTGTCACGTAGGTGGAAAAAACATAATTTGTGTTGCTGGAGACTATAATAGTGATACAAAGGGTAGTTTTCTTAGTGTATTAAATAAATAGTTAGGGGAATAAATATAATATGCTATTATTAGTTATCAGAGTCATTGGGAAGTTGAGTGTTGCTAAAATAATATATTGTGGTAGAGATAGTTTGTGGTGGGGATCAAATATTTAGTTTTCCACACAATAGGGTCTATTTAATATGAAGACACTTTAATATATAGGGAGAGTATTTCTTGAGGACTTCACTCAATTTTTTCTTATACTTCTTATCATTTTTATTAATTCTAAGAGTATTCTAAATCAACACTATCAAAATAATTATATCAATTTTTTCTTATCTATTTTATTTCACCCTTGAATCAATGATTATAACATTTTTTTATCTCATAGATATGGTAATTCTATGTTTATGAATTCTGGTGGTATCAACCAATAATAAAGACGAGTTTGGATTCAATTTATTTGATGACGGAACAACTACATTATGCACATTAACGGATGAAAATAAAGATATTTAATGTGCTATTGTTGGAAGAGAAATGATACTCCATGTAGGTACACATCCAGGTTACATTACATTTTTCTTCTTAAACACTCAAAAATCAGTAAGAATAGACCATGTGATGGAAACATAAGACGTGAAACTACATGTAGGCATAAACAATACTACATGATGATTAATTTTTTCTATTTTTTCTATTTAATTTGTCTAAATGAGAACATATGGTTACTCTAGATCAGATGAATCCTATAGATGATGGACACATTAAAAGTGAAGTGGAATTGAATCATTCCCATGATTAGATTGATGTCGAGAGGAGACCAAGAAATAACATTTCCTAATAATTTTTTGATACTAGTTCCAGTTCTTGTAGAGATTCTATTAAAAATAGATAAAACAAAAGCATTGAGTGAACATCCACTCTAAAAACCACTTTCTAGTTCTTTAAGTCCTCTAGCTACAAATATACCTACTCTAAAAATTTCACCAACAATAAATAATTTGTACGAGGACTGGTTCACTTGACTTACATGGATATCCATGGATGTCATTAGTAGGGAATCAGTGGATGTCAAGAAGTATAATCTTTCTCATATAGTTTCAAACCAGACTATGCAGGTAGACAGAGTGGCTAAAATGTTCATAATTTACAGTAAAAGTTTGTAATGTAAAATAAAGATTAGTTTGTTTCAAATTCACTATAGTTAGTAGGGATAAGAATAAATTCTCTTTTAAAGTTTTTCAAGACTAGGGGACCATATCAAGAATATTAATGAGACTGTGAACTATTAAAATTATAAGACTCATTCAAGAAACATCCAATCTGAGTCTACTTGTTAAGGCTTCTAGGTTTGGTCCATGAGTGAGTAATTTGGAATCAATACCCACCACATAATAAGGTGGATAAAAAGAGATAAAAAAATTTCCTCTGAGATTGAAGCATGAAAAAATAATGTTTCATTCTTTTATGAAGTTTATAGTTCATATTCTATAATATTCATTCACATTAAAACAAAAAACATTCTCATGGAAAATATTATTGGAGAGGGATCATTTAGGTGTGTATATAATTCCCAATTTGAAGTTATTGAAAACATGGTATTCAACCCCAAATGATGGTTATTGAGGAAAAGGAGGCTCCATGAATACAATGAAAAGTGGAATTTGAGAATATGATAATATTTCTATGTTTTAATTCATCAGCCTTTAGCTTTTGGAAATGTTCATTCTCATTTTGGACTTTGGTAAGGAAGAAAAAGGATAGTGGAAATGACCTAGGGAAACAGTTATTCCTCAAATTACAGGAATGTTTATCACTCTCATATCATATAATCACCATGATTTTTTTAAGAATTTTGTTGATTGGTTAGAATATTCCTTATTATATTATGTGAAATATTAAAATAATATTGGAACTTTAATTTTAAGGTGGCCATCTATGAGAGTAATATTAGACTCAAATAGTTATTTTTATGTGATCTATGTTGAATCAATTTTATGGTGCAATTTTTTTGAAGCTGGAATAAAGATAACTACTAAGGTTATAGTGATAATGTTTTTACATGAGTGAGAGAGGTTTGATGTCATAGTTATTATGTCAAAAAGTATATGGACATATCACTTTTAGAACGCTTATATTAGGTAAAATGTTTGTTTCAGTCCAGCTAACAATGAAAAATATGATGTTCATAAAAAATTAAGATGTGTGTCCCTGATACCAATGTTCTTGGAAAATTTAGGGATACTTTAAGATGTAATGTTTCTACATTTAGTCATAAAATTCATTACAACCAAGTAACTCTAATGTGTTTTGAATTAGATCACCCCATAAAAGAGTCAGCAGGGAAATTAATTGTGTTTTTAGAATGCTTATTGATGGGAAGATATTTGATTATGATTCTGACTTTGTTGGTTCAATTTATTCCATTTAATATAACTTATATGGTTCATATAATTCAGGTAGTGCATCTAGTACACCATCAAAAATAAATTTTCTTATATATATTGGGGATGGAAATGATGAAACATAATGTTTCTATAGTTTTGTTGCGCTTATGTTAGATTTTTTTGGTGGAAAAGTGTTGACTCACGTTTCTCATGCCTTTTGGACATCTTCTATGGAATCATCAATATATTATCATATTTTTGAAGATTTGTGGGAAGTATGGGGTGAAGAAGAAAACATAGAATATATTTAATATATTATTTTCAATTACTTGTGAACTATTACGCCATCAAGGATTTTACAAATCATGGGTAGTGAGGTGGATAGGTGAATCATCCAATGTAACAACATGGTTAGTGAAAGGCGATATGATGAAACAAATTCTCACATTGAGGATAAGGTGGTTTCCAAGAGGGTGGGATTGATAGTTGGTGGGTCATGGATCGTGAGGCAAAGGATAAAACAGAGTCTCTAGGGTTGTGTGGGATGTCCACATTAGGCATGTGATGTCAGTGTTGGGGATGTGGGTAGTAACATGATTTTTTTTAGGAGACTTCAACAAGGATAACAGGGGAAGTGTTCATAAATTATTATATAAACTAACAGGGTAAGAACTATAATGTACTATTAATAGTTGTTAGCATTTTTGAAAAGTTGAGAGTAATTGTGATAATAAATATAGGTAAAGATAGTGGGTGGAGTAGATCTAATATTAATTTGGGATTATAGAAGTGTTTTTTTGTGAGGAACACACCTTTACCTTCTTGGAGAGTCTTCTTGTGTACTCACTTCAATTTTCAATTCTATTTATTATAGTTATTCTATAATTATATGATTATTTTAAACAAAATAGATAAATATAGTTCTTTTATTTATTTCTTCTCACTTTTCTCTCTCCTAAGAAACTATGATCCTAGTATTAGGGATTGGGTTTTCTTTCAGGCTATGTTAATACTATATTGAGTATTAGAGTATCATGGTATTGATGTTGGTTAGTGATAATGTGGTATAGAGGGTTCGTGTTTCATCTTTCATTAATGTTTATATATAGTTGGGATATCCGGGTAGATAGAAAGTAGGATTATGAGGACATAAGTGGTAGTTACAAGTGATTTCATAGTCATATATCATCATAAAAATCCTTAATTCACCTAATATGTTTTTTAAAACTTTCCTTGATTAATGTTCAATGTAATTATTTTCTTTTATAGTTTGATTTGAGTAACTATATATTATTGTGAATTTTGATTGAGTTAATGATTTTTGTGTTATTAAAGATGTTTTAGTGTTTGTTGTTGATCTGTGTAACACCATGCCTTAGCGAAGACATTTGAATAGGCTATATGATATATTTTATGTCGATACATTGAGAGATAATCCACAATTAGATCAGAATATTTTTGAAACAATGGTGTGTGTTATCCATGGTTTGGGATAGTTACCTATACACATTACCATTTATGCTCCAGTAGTGGATCCTTGATGGGATGAATTTCAGAAGATAGCTTAAGAGTTCTTATCTAGAATAAAAATACTTTCCAAGTCTCTAATTATCCTCAATATCATAAGGATTGGTTTAAAAACATATACTTTTATTTTGATTTCTTAGAAGAACCTGATTCTATTTAAGTGAAATATTCTTCCTTCCAGTTTGAGGGACCAATTAGGAGATTGTGGGGTTCAATGGTGATATAAAAGAAGACTGATTGGTTGTACTATAAATAATTTATTTTCCTTTTCAGTAATCAATTCTACCTAGAGTTGTTGATTTTGGTGAAATCCATGGAGTTTTTCAACCTCCAATAGTGTGACAATATCATGTTATAGTATGAAAAACATTTTCTTAAACATATTTAGTTTTATATTAATGTTCCAAAGAATGAAAAAATGAAGGGTTAATGGGTTTATATTGTTATTCAATTATATATATTAAATCCTAGGTGTCCATGTTGATAATAATTTCCTATGCTGATGTGCTGGATGGAGTGTTGATGAATGAGCTTGACCTGGATAGTAATTCAAAATTGACTAGAGTTCCCTTTTATCCTATTGGAGGTTCTTTTATTTCCCCTAAATGAAATAGAAAGTGTGATGTTTCTCACGGTTGATCTAGAGAATAGAAACTATCTTGAACTCGTGTAGTGTCTGGAAGAGTCTATTTGACCTGCTTTAAGTATTAAAAGGATATGCATTCGAGGTGGGTTTTCACCGAGGCACCCAAAATATGTAGTTAATTAGGATGATCTTATCACTTAAGTATATTTTTACGTATATTTTTTATTCCCATAGTATAATCATATTATCATCACCCAAAAGTTTTGAGGTGAAATCAGATGCTTTAATAACTAATGGATTCCAGAAATAATCATTCAGAATAAAGATTCTCTATACAGTGGAAGAGTCTCCCGAGGAAGCTGACAAGAGTCGAGTGACTATGATAGGTACATTCATGAAAAGTTCATCTTTATTGAATTTTTTATACGGGTCCATATAACTAATTTATATCAGCTCATATTGTGAACCTTCCAAATAATCATTTAGAGATTTTTTCTTATGTGATGGATATTACTTAACCCTTCGTAAGGAAGGTAGAGTAGTTTCATTAGTGCCTTGATTATGTTTTCTCTCTATTAATGATTTATCTTACTTTTAATTTCCTAGTTCTTGACATAAAACCTCTTAACAGAATTCTCGGGTTGGATTGGATGATTGCTAATAAGACCTAAATTGATTGTTATATTTGGTGTGTCTCCTTTATTGATTTTGATGGGGTGTAGATTGTTTTTTATGGAGAATGATACTTGAGGTTGAGTATATCCGAATATTATATTTTTAATTAGGTATGAAAATATTAGTTTTTTTATTTAGAGAAATAATAGTCGAAGGATTGTCTCATAATAGTTTTCATTAAGTTTCTTGACATGTTTCTTTCTGAACTTTATGGTTCCCCCCTAGTAAAAAAGGTGGAGTAATCTATTTATTTACTACCTAGTATTTAGTTAATATTTTTTCATTTGTACCATATGGAACAGATAGAGTTTAAAGATTTGCAATAATTTTTTCGTGATAAAATAGAGAATTTTTTCATATTCCAAAGTGATTCACCTTGGGTGGTACCATTTCTCCATAAGAATAAAGGTGATGGGACACATCAACTTTGTGTTGTTTGCTAGAAACCCAATTGAGTTATCAAAATGAAAAAATATGAATTACCACATATTAATGATTTGTTTTATTAGTAAATAGTGGTAAATTAGTTCTTACATATTTATCTTTAATTATGTTATCACTAGTTGAGAATAAATGAATATTACATTTAGAAGATGGCCTTCTAGAGTAGCTATGGACATTATGACTATGTTTTAAACCATTTGGTCAAACCAATACTCTTGCAGTGTTCATGGAATTCATTAAAAAGATATTCCATGAGAACCTCATCTCATTAATGTTTATATATATGGATGAAATCATGGTTTAATATAAATACAAGGAGGTTTATGTATTTCATTTGAGAGAAATTATGTAAATTTTTAGAAATCACCGATTTTACATGATACTTTTGAAATTTATTTTTTTGGATTTTAGAAGTGAAGTTAATAGGGAACATAGTCTTGGAATGTCTTATTTTATTTGATCTTGAGAAGGTGAAATATATTATAACATGGGAGAAACTACATAATGTATTTTAGATATTATCTTTTTGGGATTGGCTAAGTATTAACATAGTTTCATTAAATATTTTACAATGTTTAAATATCCAATGACCACTCTAACTTGAAAAGGGGTGAAATTTGTATTATAATAAAAATAAAATTGTTATTTTGATGAGTTGAACCATCTTTTTTTCTTCAGTACTATTGTTGACTCTTTTAGAGGTAATACATGGCTATGTGATTTTTTATGATGCGTCGGGTTCAGGTTTGAGTTGTGTTATTATACAGGGTTATCACGTGGTAACCTATGGTTCTAGATAGGTTATTCCATAATAGAAGATATAACTTAACCATGAACTCTAAATCACATATAAGATACATGATATTAAGAGCTATTAATATTACATTTTAATTGAAAGGATTACTGTATATTCTATCCACAAAATATTTTGTTATATCTTATCCCAAAATTATTTAAACACTTGATAGAGGTGTTGGGAGGAGTACTTGTAATATTTTTATTTTGTCATCACCTACACCCTTGGTATGAAGAATTTCATTGAATATTCTTTGAGTATAAAAATTAGGACCCAGGAAATGAAATAATCTTTAGAATAATGGAATCTGATGGCAATATTTACACAGTTTCATTGAGGAGTCTGATAGAATGAAAGAGAGGTTATCATGCTGAATGTTCAATTGAATTATTCACTTTGCAAGATGCTTCTTCAGGTGAAACAACATGATGATGAATTCTATAATGCCCCGACCCCAGTTACCTAGAGTTAGTGCATTATTTTAATACATTGGCATGATTACAAGGAATCAAGTCCCGAAGGACCGATCGGTTTAGCAGTCCTAGAAAACAGATTACGTACATGAATGTTACATTACACTTTATAACATACAAAACAACATAAATAATACTTTATGAATGCCATTATTCCCTTGGCATAACCCTTCATATCAATCACAATACACTTCTTGAAATCCTGGGAAAAATTAAACATAGAAAGGGGTGAGCTCAAATGCTCAGTAAGGATAACAATACAGTGGAAACTTTCATAAATAAGAATAAAAATTTAAGGCAATGTATAACTAAAACAAAATCCTTTTAAAATTGAACTTCAACATAATATGTAAAAAATAAAATGAAGTAATTTCATTTACCTATTCACATGGATATTTTAATAGTCGAATAATCAAATGCAATATCACTAACCACTTTCATAATGATGGAATGCGTAATGCCAAACTATCATAACCACATAGTCAAGGCCTTGTGGCATGACTAGAAACAAGATTTTGTCAAGGCCTTATTCCAGGACACTAGTTTGTCTCATTAGACCTACCGATTCATCTAGGAGCTGTAGTGGGATCCACTCGTCACTTACTAAGTCCAATTCATTCCTCATATGAAAAGGTTTAAACATAACATAAAAATTTATATTAAAACTAGCATACGAAATGTCAATAATTTATCCCTAAACCATGAATGGTATAAAAATAACACATCCATAGTCAAACATATCACAAAACCTTCAATATAATATGGAATATTTGTATTATAAAAAAACAAACTGTGTCAAAAATAATATCCAGTAAAGCATGCTGACATAGTTGAAAATGAAGAGTAATACATTTTGAGAGAAATATCCTTTTTGTAAAATCATTTAAAAATAACACATTTATAAAGTAATTAATTCAAAATAGATTTTTGAATCAAAGTGTCCCATACCACTTTGAAACTTTTGAAAAGAATTATAATTTCAAAAAATTCATGTCCATAAAAATAAATCCTTAAAATCATTTTTGAATACATAGACATTAATTAAAAAGTATTAGAAAGATAAATCTTTAAAAATTTTAAAATTATGATCTTGATAAAGAGAAATTTTCAAGAATCCTTAAAATATTCATTTTGAAATAAATTTTAAGAAAATGGAGATGGATTATGAAAATGTCCCAGTAAATACTTACACATAAACAATCTCAGATAATAATGAGATTGAAGGATTAACCCTTACCAATTTGGTAACTTACGAAACATACACCCCATGAAAGATGTATCATAAAATGAATATGTAAATACACATAAATTAAAGTTTATTACACAAATAATACAATTATGGGAAGTACATACACCACACAAAAGGTAATAGTGGCAATATGGCACGAATCTCACGGGAATAAGGAGTGAGATGAAAACCCCTTACCTTGGACTTTCCTTTAATCGAGGGTATGGTTAACCTAATGTATGAAGAATATAGTATGTTATTAAGTTATACCAGAACCATATTAATATTTATGATATCATACATTATTCATTTATGACTTTATACTATCCATTTAATAATAATTTCAATGATATATTAATATTTCAGGTAATAATCGCTTTCTTTATCGTAAGTGTTTTAACTTGTTACTATTGATTGTATCACTTAGATCACGATTTAAATAATTCCGGAATATAAAACATGATTTATATATCATATATATTTAGAATATAAATATTTATAATATACATATATATGAAATGGAAAACACTGTTTATGGAGACGGTAGTCCGTACATACGCATAAACGTTGTTTCTGTTTTCATATAGTATTGAAGAAAAGTAAGGGAATAAGATATATGTAAGTACATAAATAATTGTATATATAAATATATATATCTCCAGTAACATTATTATGTCATATATTACATACTTATTAGTAATATATATTTTTATAATCGTCGATGAATGGTGAACTTGGAAATGAATCTCATCACATCGTGGAGACGGTAATCCATACGTACGCACGAGCGAAAATATCATTCTTATGATATTAAAACAATATATAATTGGATGTTATATCATATATACATAATCCTTATCATGTTATATTTATTATTTACATCAAATACACATCATTATTATACCCATCCAAATAATAATGTATTGAATAACAATTACACCACGACGTGGAGACGGTAAGCCGTACGTACACACGTATGGTTACATGTCATTAAAAGGGTGGATATAATAATGAATTTTTGTTGTACTATAATTATAATAACATCACAGTATATATAAGATACTGGAGTTTTTATTTTATAATGGAAACAACAAAGAAAAAAAAGTGGAAGAAGAAAGGAACTTGAAAGAAGGTGGTGAAATCATTACCTCTTCTTCGGGTTTCTTCTTTTGATTTGATCAAAAGGTCTCCTTAGGTTGGATTTATGAACAAACTAAGGCCTCTAGGTTTAAGGGAGGATAGTTTATAGAGTATTTGGGTAGCGTTTTTCTGATCCAAATGGCTTAGAATCTATGAATTATAGTGAAAGAGGGGTCCCCTTTTATAAGAGGGGTGAGGATCACCTTAGAAAAAACATAAAATATTATTTTATAATAAATTCATATTCGGTTTATAATCACACCAAATTGATTTATTTAGATTCTAAGGATGTTATGGTTCGAAATACACTAAACCAATAGGTTGTAGACAATTTTTGTTCACTTTATTGACCTTATCTTTTAGTTTTAACTCTTAGTTAATTAGTTTTACATTTACCATGCCTCTTTGTATTTTTATATTATATGGTTAATAAACATACTATAAAAATCCAATCGACCCCCCAAGTGGTCAATTAATTATACAACTATTATGATATAAGTCCTTTGGCTGAACCTTATATTTTTAATAATAGAATATCATTTAATAATATAATATATGTTTTAAAAACTCTTTTATGTCAATTTTGACACTATTGGGTATTTTGTTTTTGATAAATTCATAAAAGCATTATTACTTCGAACAAAATTCATATAACTAATCCCAATATGTATTATTAACCTATAATATTATAGGAGTTCATAAAAAGTCTCAAATTAAATTTATTTGGGTATTTATAATGTCAATTATCGTAATCTTTCATTAATACGGTAATTACTGCATCATCATTGTTTCATAATTAAATTAAATTATTTAATGTCTAAAAATTATAAATAAATTAAAATTATGTAGGAAATTGTTTTATTTTTCTAATTAACATTTATAATCGAATTTATCTTATGTATAACCCTATATAAATATGTTTTAGTTATTAAACATTTATTTTAACTCTTTTAACTCTTCTTTGAATTAAATAATAATAAATGTCCTAATCTAATCCATGTGGACCTAAATGATAATATTTTATTCCTAAGGCTGTTTAAGGTCGAGAAAAACTTGTCCAATATAATTAGGACATGTGTTAGGGTAATATTAATATCATTTTCACCCTTAATTACCCTATTTATTTTTAACCGTGGTAAATAAAAGTAAAAAAGTAACTATTCACCAAAAATTATTTTTATCCTATTGAACCACATTTTACTCTTTTATATTAACCGTTTCTCTAATATTTTCGAAATTCCACTCACAGAAGTGGTAAAATTATGTTTTATGTGAATTTTCAAATTCTCCTAGGAGATGGGTAAAAGACGGTGAAAAGTTCAATAAATTTTTATATAACTAAAATTATTATAAACTGACTCCAATGAATTAAATTGATCATATATAGGTATTATGTATCTATATTGACATAAAATAAATTTAAATAAAATTAATAGTTATTTAAATGAAAATTCAGTTTTAAACTATAAGTCCGTGTTTTTCACTATTCATCAAAAATTGAAAGTTTTCAGAAAAATACCAAAAATTCACCCTAAGATAATTTCGATATTTTGAATCCAAAAATGAAGTCAATTTTGAAAGATAAAATTTATAAAATTTTAAAAAGTGGGTAATACTTTTCATAACGGCTAGTTTGGTATGTTATGGTGCGCTTGAACTCGGTGTTGCCTGTAGTGCAAGTTATTGAATTACTTTGAAAAAATAATGTGCTATGAAATCTTGGGGTGTTACATTCTTCCCTCCGTCAATAAATTGCTTCCTCTCAATTTGAAATTGTTCTTCAAAAATAAATGGTTGAAAATAGAAAATACCATTATGGGAAAACCCACAACGGAAATTGGGTTAATAAAATTTAGTCTAAATAAGTCAAAAGGGGAATGAAAAAGTCACCACCAAATTATGATCTCGATTAGGAGAACATTTGTGGAAATTAGAGACATGTAATTGGAGGAAAAATGTAAATATTTATAGGGAGTTATTGAGGTCATCAATCACAAACAATTGTAGAATCGAGGGTCTCGAAGACACCAATCTATGATGATTTAAAATACCATCGGTTCAACAAAACACAAGGTATTAGGATAACACATTTTTGGTTTTAAGATTCCTTACCTAAATTTTATGAATTTATTTCTTCATAGAATAAGAGAAGAAAAAAATGTATACATGACAAGTAGATTTCCATCCTTTAACTAATTTCTACCACAAACTAATCTTTCACTCTAAAAGATAATAGAACTTAAAAAAATATTCTATTTATATTATTCGTATAGGGTTCTAAAAAAATGATTTTATAATTCATCTACTATACCCTTTAAAAACTACATTATTAAATCCTACACATCAAGTGGGGTTTTGATAGGTGATACATCGTTGTCTCCCTTCAGTTGCGAGTTCAAGTCTCGTAGCCTTGTCGGACGTGATGAGTTGTCGTCTGACCTCCTGTTGACCTTTTATGGAAATCCAAAAATAATCTCAAACGAGAATTATCCAAAATAATTCTGTCCAAATTCACAGTCCAAAATTTATAAGGAAGATAAACACAATGAAGATAATTTTTTCCACGTAATCGCATGTGAACAGCTTCATCATTTATTCTTTTAAAACACAGCAATATCCTGAATTTCCATAAATCCTTATTGATTACATTCACGATCCCTTATTTATTATAGAATACTGGATATACTCCTTCTATCCAAAAATGTTGTAAACTCCAACAATGATGGAATATACAAATCATTAATAAGTTTCAAGGTAGTCAAGATTATCCAATATAATTTATCCAAATCAATCATGTATTATTACAAAATCACTACCTCGGTATCAGAACTATATTATGGTTTATCATTCTCTCAACCATATATTTTCCAAAAATTTAACCTAATATTGAGTCACTTTTCTTGGATCTACACAGTATCAAGTCCTTAATGAAATAGTACTGCAGTAAAATCCTTATATACTCTATAATTATTATAACCAGTACATTATTGATACAACACTCAAATGACATAATTCTATAATAACCACATAAGAATTATAATCATTCCTCCTCATCTGTGGTAGTATCCTAACATGATTATTATCCAATAGCATCATTTTGGGCATACTCTGATGATTTGGACATTGGTTCGCATAGTGTCCCAACTCTTTACAGACGAAGCATTGTACATTTGAAACCTTTTTTTGACCCTTGCAGTCACTTGATGTCCTTTTTCTCAACACTTATATAAAACTCTCATTCCCTTCAGGAAAGTTCTAGGCTATTTCTTCCCACAGTTATAACATATGGGAAAATTCTTCTTTTCCTTCTTCCCTTTATCCACATTTCTCTCATCCATCCTTTTCTTCTCTTTATTCCCTTCAAAGACATAGGACTCAGTGAATTATTTACTTATATTATTAACACATGATGTTATTTCTTCATATGTTGAGAATACATGGGAGACAATTCCCTTTTAAATTTTGGATTAATGTCGTGAAAGATATTATACTTCTTACTCTTTGGATCATATGTATTGGTGGAGTTCATATTGTTTCTAATGGGTTCCATTTCTATACAATGGCATACACTAGATTAGTTTATGAATCACAATACATAAATCCAAACTTCTAAAACACTTAAAATAAATTGAAAAGTTTATGGATATAATCCATAATCATAAAAATGTTTTCTTTGGAGAAGTATATACTCATAAGAACTTCATAATGGTATGTAAAGAAAATGTGAATTATCCTAAGCATATCCCCTCGGAGAGTCGTAACCAGGAGTGCAGCAAGGCCCGTTGTCGTGCACTAGTTCCCGTTCGATTCTAGCTCAAAGCGGTATTTTCGGGTTTTACCCCAAGGTACATCTGTTCCAGAGCCTCCTCTACCTACTCATATCAGACAGGGATGTATTTCTTGGAAAACTCAAAAAATCTCTACAATACCAAAATTCTAGGAAGTTCTTCTATAATAATCCTCAAATACTATCTTAGGGCTATGTTCTCTAATCAGAGTTGATCTAAATATAGTTTCCAAGGTCATTGCTAAACTTCCTTTGATACCAACTGTAATGCCCCGACCCCAGTTACCCATAGTCGGTGCATTATTTTAATACATTGGCATGATTATAAGGAGTCAAGTCCTGAAGGACCAATCAGTTTAGCAGTCTTGGAAAATAGATTACATACAGTAATGTTACATTAAACTTTATAACATACAAAACAACATAAATAATCCTTTATTAATACCATTATTTCCTTGGCTTAACCCTGCATATCAATCACAATACACTTCTTGAAATCCTAGGAAAAATAAAACATAAAAAGGGGTGAGCTCAAATGATCAGTAAGGATAACAATACAGTGGAAACTTTCATAAATAAGAATAAACATTTAAGGCAATGTATAACTAAAGAAAAATCCTTTTAACCTTGAAAATCAGCATAATATGGAAAAAATAAAATAAATTAATTCTCCTTACTTATTCACATGTTTATTCTACTAGTCGAATAATCACATTAAATATCACTAACCACTTTCATAATGATGGAATGCATAATGCCAGACTATCATAACCACATAGTCATTGCCTTTTTCCAAGACTAAAAATAAGATTTTTTCAAGTCCTTGTGTCAAGACACTAGTTTGTCTCATGAGACATATCGATGCATTGAGGAGCTATAATAGGATCCACCCATCACTTAATAAGTCCAATTCGTTCCTCATATGAAAAGGTTTAAACATAACATAAACATTTATATTAAAACTAGCATACGAAATGTCAATAAATTATTCGTAAACCACAAATGGTATAAAAATAACACATCCATAGTCAAACATATCAAAAAACCTTCAATACAATATGTAATATTTGTATGATAATAAATCAACCTCAGTCAAAAATAATATCCAGTAAAGGATGCTGACATAGTTGAAAATGATGAGTATAACTTTTTGAGAGAAATTTCATTTTTATAAAATCATTTAAAAGTCACACATTTATAAAGGAAGTAATTTAAAAGATATTTTTGAATAAAATTTTCCCATAGCACTTTGAAACTTTTAAAAAGAATTATTATTTCAAAACATTTATGTCCATATAAATAAATCCTTAAAATAATTTTTGAAAACATGGAAATTAATTAAAAAGGTTTAGAAAGATAAATCGTTAAAAAATTTAAAATTATGATCTTGATAAAGAGTAATTTTTAAGAATCATTATAATATTCATTTTGAAATCAATTTTATGAAAACGGACATGGATGATAAAAATTTCCCAGTAAATACTTACACATAAACAATCTCGGATAATAATGAGATTGAGGAATTAACCCTTACCAATTTGGTAACTTACAAAACATACACCCCATGAAAGATGTATCATAAAATGAATATGTAAATACACATAAATTAAATTTTATTACACAAAGAATAAAATTATAGGAATTACATACACCACACAAAAGGTAATAGTGTCAATATGGCACGAATCTCATGGAAATAAGGAGTGAGATGAAAACCTCTTACCTTGCACTTTCCTTTAGTCAAGGGTACGTTGAACCTTCTGTATAAATACTATAGTATGTTATTAAATTATACCAAAACCATATTAATATTTATAATTTAATAAATTACTCATTTATGACTTTATACTACCCATTTAATAATAATTTCCATGTTATATTAATATTTCGGGTAATAATCGCTTTCTTTATCATAAGTGTTTTAACTTGTTACTCTTGATTGTAAAACTTAGATCATGATTTAACTACTTCCGGAATATAAAACATGATTTATATATCATATATATTTATAATATAAATATGTATAATAGACATATATATGAAATGGAAAACACTGTTTATGGAGATGGTAGTCTGTACGTACGCATAAACGTTGTTTCCGTTTTCATATAGTATTGAACGGAAGTAAGTGAATAAGATATATGTAAGTACATAAATACTTATTTATATAAATATATATATCTCCAGTAGAATTATTATGTCATATATTACATACTTATTAGTAATATATATATTTATAATCGTTGATTAATGGTGAACTTGAAAATGAATCTCATCGCGTCGTGGACATGGTAATCCGTACGTACACACGAGGGAAAGTATCATTATTTTGATATTAAAATAATATATAATTGAATGGTATATCATATATACATAATCCTTATCATGTTATATTTATTATTTACATCAACTACACATCATTATCATTCCCATCCAAATAAAAATGTATTGAATAACAATTACACCAGGATGTGGAGACGGTAAGCCGTACGTACGCACGTATGGTAACTTTTCATTAAAAGTATGGATAGAATAATGAATTTGTTTGTACCATAATTATAATAACATCACAATATATATAAGATACTGGAGGTATTATTTTATAATTTAAACAACAAATAAAAATGAAGTGGAAGGAAAAAGGAACTTGAAAGAGGGTGGTGAAATTATTACCTCTTCTTCGGGTTCTTCCTATTTATTTGATCAAAAGGGATCCATAGGTTGGATTTATGATCAAAATAAGGACTCTAGGTTGAAGGTAGGATATTTTAGAGGGTGTTCGGGTAGGGTTTCGCCAAGAGAAATGGCTTAAAAGGTGTGAATTAAATTGAAAGAGGAGTGCCCTTTTATAGGAGGGGTGAGGGGCACCGTAGGAAAAACATAAAATATTATTTTATAATAAATTTATATTCGGTTTATAATGGCTTAAATTTGATTTATTTAGAGGATACGGTAGGTATGGGTCGAAATACACTCAACCAATAGGTTTTAGACAGGTTTGGGTCACTTCATTAACCTTATCTTTTAGATTTAACTCTTAGTTAATTAGTTTGACATTTACCATGCCTCTTTGTATTTTTATATTATATTGTTAATAAACATACTATAAACATCAAATAGACCCCAAAGTGGTCCATTAATTACAAACCTATCATGATATAAGTCCTTTGGTTGAACCTTATATTTTTAGGAATAGAATATCAATTAATAATATAATATTTGTTTTAAAAACCCTTTTATGTCAATTTTGACACTATAGGGTATTTTGTTTTTGATAAATTCATAAAAGTATTATTACATAGAAAACAATTCTATTAACCAATAATAATATATCATATTAACCTATAAAATTATTGTATTTCATAAAAAGTCTCAAATTACTTTTATTTGGGTATTTATAATATCAATTATCTTAATCTTTCATTAATACCGTAATTACTACATCATCATTGTGTCATAAATAAATTAAATAATTTAATGTCTAAAAATTATAAATAAAATAAATTTATGTAGGAAATATTTTTATCTTTCTAATTAATATTTATAATGGAATTTATCTTATGTATAACCTTACATTAATAATGTTTTTGTTATTAAACTTTGATTTTAACTCTTTTAACTCTTCTTTGAATTAAATAATAATAAATGTCCTAATATAATCCAAGTAGACCTAAATGATAATATTTTATTCCTTAGGATGTTTTTGGTCAAGAGACACTTGTCCAATAGAATCAGGACATGTGTTAGGGTAATATTAATATCATTTTTACCCTTAATTACCCTATTTACTTTTAACCGTGGTAAATAAAAGTAAAACGTTACTACTCACCAAAAATTATTTTTATCTTATTGAACCACATTTTACTACTTGATATAAACCATGTCTCTTGTATTTTTTAAATTCCACTCACAGAAGCGGTAAAATTACGTTTTATGTGAATTTGTAAATTCTCCTAGGAGATGGGTAAAAGACGGTGAAAAGTTCAATAAAATTTTTATATATCTAAAATTATTATAAACTAACTCCAATTAATTACATTGAAAATATATAGGTATTATGTATCTATTGTTACCTAAAATAAATTTTAATAAAATAAATAATTATTTAAATAAACATTCGGTTTTAAACTATAACTCAGTGTTTTTCACTATTCATCAAAAATTGAATGTTTTCAGAAAAATTCCAAAAATTCACCCTAAGATAATTTCGATATTCTGAATCAAAAAATGAAGTCCATTTTGAAAGATAAAATTTATAAATTTTCAAAAAGTGGGTATTACGATTCATAACGGCTAGTTTGGTAAGTTATGGTGCGCTTGAACTCGGTGTTGCCTGCCGTGCAAGGTATTAAATTACTTTGAAAAAATAATATACTATGAAATCTTGGGGTGTTACAAATTACATGGTACTGGAGACTCCCTTTATAGTGGGGTGATATTTGTTGAGTGGTCATTAAATTTAGAGGGTATCTTATGATTCCATAACTGGTGTGTTGTGAGTTTTCATGTGAGAAATTCTAGGATGGTGGACTTCCATAATTCCTAGTCAGTGTTACACCTTGAAACTAAGAATATATTCTATGAGATATAATTATTTTTGTTGTGTCCAAGTGTATGAAAATACATTGCTAAATTGGTTTACCATTTTTATACTTACCAATAGGTCAATTCTAACCACCAGAGATCTTAAAATATGCTTCAGTCACTTCTAGTGCCAACATGGAACTGGGATGAATTTTCTATGGATCTTATGGCTGGTATTCCACATACCACAAGAAAAATAATGTGATATGGTATGTTATAAATAGACTAAACAAATGAATCAATTTATACCCATTCTAGATACAACCAATGATGAGGATTTTATAACCATCTATGTGAAAGAGATTTTATATTTTCATGGAGTTCCATAAATTATAGTTTCTAAAAAGGATACACATTTTGTATATCGTTTCTGAAGATTAATCTATGAGGTGATGGTATCTTTGGTTTTATTAATCATGGAATATCATCTTTAGAATAATGGACATACACAATAAGCTATGTAGATTCTAGAATACATGATATGTGGTGGTGTTTTAAAATTTAGTGGAGATTGGTAAGACCTTTTGTGGCTAATTGAGTTTTCTTTCAATAGAAGTTACCCATATTATATTATAATGTATGATTTTGAGGCCTTTTATGGATGTCCTTATAAATATCTATTTTTTGGATGGAGATTGGTGAAGCTTCCAGAGTTTAATCGAGTCTTTTTCAAGAGGTGATGGTGAAGATTTTGTTGACTCTTTATAGAATAATGATGGTAAATGTCCATTTTAAATATGAAGTTTATTTTCATTGATTATCTTTAGGGTTTTCAGTTAGTGCCAGTTGTTCCGACGAGTTTCACCTGAGTTGGGTCCCCAACATCTTAGAAAGTATGGAAATATTGAGTAAATGTTTTTGGATCCTTCTGGAAGTATTTAAAAGATCAGAAAAATGGTATACCATTTATCCCTTCCACAATAACTAAAATATATCCCTGATATATTTCATGTATCACAGCTCAGGAAGTATCTTTTGTACCCTTCTCATGTCCTGAGTGGGGAATATCTTGATGTAGAACATGATTTATCCATAAATGAAAATACATTCAATTTTTTTGATTAAGATAAAAAGGTTATTTTTGGTAATATGATAACTTTGTTCTATGTGATTTAGATTCATGGCTTCTATTCACATGAAACATAGTATCTTGGGGAACTGATGATAGAGAATTATCTACATCTCTTTTATATGGGACATTCTTACCAGACCTCTTGAGGAAAAAATAATTTTATGAAGGAGATCACGTAACATATCAGTACCTTAATTTTGTTTTTCGTGACCTTTCATTATTCCCCTTTGGTTGGTTCCTTTTTTTGGGTGTTTCATGTAATATTTTGATAATAATGGGACCTTTTTGGGTAGTGCATGGTTGGCATATTGTTTTCCCAAACCATGTTCTCCATGTAAAAACTAGGCACCCCAAACCATAGAAGGTTAATAGTTGTTTCATTGTTTCCAAAAACAAGTGCACATCTAAAGGAAACCATGCACCCCTAATAGTAGGGTGTATAGTGAGGTAACCTAGATTGTTTAACCATATACCCCTCTATAAACTCATGGATAATATAATTAAATCTCCCTTAAATTATTTTAAAAATCTAAAACCCGCTAGTATAAACCCTAATAAATCCCAATCGAACCTAATACAATTATGTGGTCTTTTAAGGCTCTAAATATGTATATTTGACTCTTAAAATCCCTTTCCTTTTCAGATAAAAGCTCCAGTGATTGTGTTATTTCTCTTCTGGGTCAGTGGATATCCCATATTTTTTATTCTATTGATCTTTTTTTTCTCCTCCATAGATATTTATATATCATCATGTTATTGATGGATCAAATATCTATTTTTATGTAATATTATTCTTAGATATTTTTTTCTTAATTGAACATTCCTAAATTCTTAATTGGTTGATCCTACTATAGGTGTTGTATTTTTTTGATCCTGTGATTAAAAAAATGTGGTTCTATATGTTTTTTACCTACAATTGAAACCATAAATTTACTAATTTTTTTCAAATAAGTTTTCAAATGATTTTAAAACCATTAAGTGAAATGATTTGATGTGTGATTTTAAATGTTATGAAAATTGAGTAAACCCCCCTAATTTCAATGAAATTGAAATAATGGTATGGATTTGTGGATGATGGGTTGATTTGAGAAATTTATTTTATTGATTTATTTTAGAAATGAAACAATTGAATCCTAATACATAATAAAATTTGATTAAATTTAAATATGATTTAAATAAGGCATGAGATGATGAGAATGTACGATTTGGTTTTTATATTAGAAAGGCATGTTGAAAAATGGAATCGATCTATCATATATTGAATTTATCTAAAAGTATTTATTTTTATATGATTGAATGATTGAAGAAAATGTGATCGCAGGTAGTAAGTGAGTAATTATAAAAAAAATGATAGGATTTCCCTCCCTAAAAATTGATCGACGATGAAAATATTAACCTTAACACATCGTGGAATGATTTTCCTCATTTGGGAGAGTCTTGATGGTCTGAGCCGATGGACATGTGCACACTTTGAATTGATATAATTGATTGAGTAGTGTGAGGATCCCATTACATAAAAATGTCATACTATAGGTATTGTTACATGGTTCTATAATTTGTTTGGATTTTATGATTACATGACACTGGTTATTGAACTATGTTCTTCATGGAAACTATTTTCTGAAAACCGTTCATTGATTCCTATTTTGACATACCTTACAGGTTTTTTCATTGAAATCATGTTTTGTTTAAAATATTTAAATTCCATGCCATGCCTTATTCTATTTAAATGTAAAGAATAAATGGTTTAATTTTATGATTTTTCTTATGGATAACTTGGTGATAACCTACTAGGTTGTCTATCTCACACAATACATTTCCCTTCAGGTGTTTGTTGATAATTTTTTCTAGGTCCATGAAAAGGGAAAGAACCAATTTTGAAGTGGTGGATGTTCTTGGTCCATGGGACCTAGAGTGATGGCGGCGTCCTATAGAGATGAAATTTTCTTATTACATGTAATGGATAATATTTTATCAGGAAAAATGTTGTGACCATGATGATATACTATTTTGGGTTTCATTTACATATTTTATCTTGAAATTTCTTCTTTAGTAGTGTTGATCATACTAACTTGTATATTTTTTTATTCTGATATTTTGTGGAAAAACCATTAACACTTGATTCTCATATGTTTCTATGTGTAACTCTCCAATCCATGGGTATCGGTAATGTCCTTTGGGATATTTCATTATTACATAACATGTCATAATACCTGAGTATTTGGGCTGGTTTGTGACATGAAAACCCATTTCTATTCAAGGTGTCCAATCCAATGTTGCACATTACATCATTTTCACCACCTCGTATTCATGATTCTATCATATTGTGGTGAGGGTATGTCCCATAAATTGGGTTGACCATTCCCTTTGTATCAATAAACCGTCAATATGATAATAAAAAGAAGTAGAAATATGTTATAAACATAAGAAAATATGGAATTATTATGGAAATAAAACCTTATAAATACATCACATGCAATAATAAAATTAGATACATGTTATTCTTACATCAATAGTCAATAGTAATCCCTATAGGTGGTGCATCAATGTATGCAGAATAAAAAGAATAAAATAATTCTAAAGGAAAACTAAAAAATGATCATAGACTAAGTCCTCATATCACCTCAATCTATACCCATATTTACCTACTCAATCACATAAAGTGGTTCCTTCCCCTTTATTGGATCTCAGAAAAGGAAACAGTATATGTACTCGGGTTCTAATGTTGGATTTTACTATAAAACCACGTAATACTCTATCAATTCATCCATGATATAAGTGAGATAGATATATATGAGTTTATGCACTAATGAAAAATAAATAAACAAGTAATAATACATCCACACAGAGTCATTTCACGCTATGAAGGAAGAAATGAACCCTAACTATACCAGCTTTGGATTTATTTCAGTATTTAGACATCTTCATACCAAGAATAAATTATAGATAAAACTCTATAATCTCACATAGGGTAGGGTCCACAACTATTTCCTATTAAAACCACATATCACCTAGGGTGGGGAATCACTATCACCTCCCACACACTCACCCTCTCACCCAAAACAATATTATATCAACACCTAGTAACACCTACTTCACACTTATAATATTTAATTATAATACAATCCATAAAACAAACCTTTCACTCGTTGTGTACCTCAAGATAAAATCCATAAAACTAGAAAATCACACATGTAGTGTCTTTGGAATTTAATGTCATAAAATATTACATTATAACACCATATAGACACCCAATCCAGATATATATCAAGGTCTTATATTCCAACATGACACCACCCAACCATTACAAAAGACCATTTCCAATCAAAAATACTCATTTATAGGCTCATGATATAGTTTATTTCCTTAAAAAATCTATGTAACACATATTTATCACCATAGAAACTAAAATATGACTTTGGGCCTAACACACTGTGGTATTAAACACTATATAAATATACCACACCGACGACTACTAGGATACACACATGATCACACCACTAATAACCTCTAGGGGGTCAGTTCCACCTACCCAAACCTACCTATTGACCTTGTTATTGAATGTAGAAAAATATCAGCCATTCAAAATACATGTATTAATGAATGTAAAAAAATCTCATAAAACATAGAAACATGGTAAACACATACAACCCAAATACTCAAAGTTCTAACTCATAAAGCGATGTTGACTAATTTTAGCTAAATCAACAAGAACCCATAAACTTATTTATTTTTAAAAAATATGGTTTTCCAAATGTGAAGAATGAAAAACAATTTATAGAATCACAGGTCTAGGGTCCCTATGGAATTAGATTTATTATATGTGTTTTTTCCAATAAACTACACTCCAATTAATAGAGAAATGAGGTTTGTTGGGATCAAATATTAAAGGAGGAAAATGATAATGGCCTATAGTTTATACTAGGTCAGTGGAGGAATATATTGGGTTGATTTATAATTTTTTCATGATTTCATCATCTTTAAAAAAATTAAAACATTACCCAATGATATCATTTCAGCATGGAGCTTTGTAAACTGATCAATGAAACTCTCTATGGGTCTTGGTATGGTGTATCCAGATCGGTCATGTTACAATTCCCCTAACCAAAGAAGCTCTTTAATGCCAAATCCACCCATTATTGTGTAAATCTGCACTCAATGAAAAACAACCCTATATATTCTTGAGGCCCCAACACATTGAGGATTTATATTATAGTGTGAACCAAATACTTAATCCAAAATGATTAGTATCACAATGCAACAACGACCATTGCACTACGACCACCTTGAATCCATAATGTCAATCCCATATTGGATAACACCATGATGAAACCCACAGTGATGTATCATGATACCCTTTACCTTCTATATAATTTCATTCTCAATCAATATTAAAAAAAGAATTCTCAAACTTAACCACTACTGACACTTCCAAAAAATAGCAATCATCATAATATATGTTATTTAATAAAAATAAAATAAAAAAACATGAAAATTTAAGGTGTGTTACAAACTAAACGTAAGGTATTCTCATACTCAAAAATCATTTATAGGGGTCCTTGACAAACAAATCTGGCCATTAGGCTCAAATAACTAACTCCCACTCTAATAGATCCTTATTTATATGCATGAATTACTATAATACATAGAAGATTGGTATTTTATTCACTAACAACATCCTCTCACTCCAATCCATGTTGTAAATTTTTCTATCCTCAAAAGATGTATCAACTTCCAACTCAATATCATCACTGTCGGTCACCTTTATAGAGTCTAGAACATAATTTATCTGAAAAAATATGTGAAACACGTGTTTCATGTACTTATATCTTAAAGTAATATCCAACTGTAAATCATTGGTCCCAGTAATCTCTAAATCTAAAATGTACTAAAATATGATGGTATAAGCTTCACTTGTTTCTTAAAAAGTTAGTACCCTAACTGAGGGAATAATTAAAATAATGATATATCACCCATGGTTAACTACAAGAGTCCCCGTATTTGGTTAGAATATGATTTATTCCTACTCTATGTGGTAAATATCTACTTCTTCATCAACTACACCAAATTATTTGTCTTCTATACAAATAACAAACCGAAAATCACTGAATCACCAAGCTATAACTAGCGCAAGGGAGAGAGACCCAACCAACTATATATGTTCTCATAGTGAACCATCTAAAAAAATTCATAAAAGTATATACGGGGTTTCCTTGCTTCACTAAAATCAAGAACACATGCCCGGAGCAAATCTAGAAGTATTAAAATCATTCTCTCAGACTGCCCCAACGTCTTAGGGATGCTTCATCTATAACCTAAAATCATTCTATAAGACCTAATGAAATATATAAATGAAATAGAAATCATGATATAATATTGTTCTCAAGGGTATCTCATAAAACCTCACTATCTATAACACATAAAACTTTCATAGAATTTCCACCAGCTAAGTTTCTTGAAAAAGAATGAAATGAGTAACATTCATCATCAGGCCTGCTACTACCCAAACTACATCTTAACCCCTCAAAGTCATGGGTATACCTATAAAACACTCTATGGTTAACTCATTCAAATTAAAATGGGGAATATGAAGGGGTTTATGTTACCCACTTGGTTACTAGTGATTTAACATTATCCTCTTACACGAATGTAAACATAATAAAATCCCAGAATGTAATTCCTCACACCAGGAAACATGGAATGATTCCTGATATCTTGATTTATATTGGACATCCTTTTGTGTACTTAACAATATGAGGCATTATATTACCTCTTCAACTCTTCCATAATTTATATAGAGACCACTACCCTATCATTGATGCACAAAACCCCATCCTCATCCTCAGACAATCCAATTACTAATTTATTTCCCAGTAATATCAAAATGGGAAAAGTTTCAAGACTCTTATACCTATACCATATATACACAACAATCAATTGAAAATCTCATTAACTCACCCTCTTAACCAGATACCCAAACCCCCAACTCCCAGTTCTTCCTTCTAAGAGAATCTACCATGATATTCCCCATCAACATGGAATAACCTTCTCAAAATCAAACATCTGAATGTACTCAAGCCAAGTCCTCTATTTAAAGTTAAGGTCCAACAGATAGAAGATACATCATAAGATATTCTGGATAAGGAGGATAAAAAACCTCTCACTAATGAGGTAATTTTGTTTTAACCTCAATGAATAGACCACTAAATCTAATTCTAGGTCATGTGTAGGGAATTTTAGATCATTGTTTCATATCTTTTTAAAACCATATGAGACCACCAAATCTACATATATTAAAATATTTACTAGAATAACCCCAAGGGAATCATATTACAATATAAAAACCATACCTAGGTCTGAAAAAGTTTAATTATTTGAAATATAAACCTTTACTTCAAATCAAGAATGTATACTTCAGAATGATCTCTCTATTCAATTTTTACAACCTTCATAAATAGCCCTATAATAGGCACTACCAAAAATGAGATATACTAAATGAAATATTTGGATTACTAAGGAAATAAAAGAAAACTCATGACCATTAACACTTTTATAGGTTTAAACCAAGTCATTATTGCCTCAATATTCTCTATATAAACTAAAATACAAACATTGATTTCACTTTCCCATGAAAAGAAGAAGTGACATTTTGAGTACTTTTCATGAATTTGATGCGCAAGAAGTGTACCCAATACAATATCATGGTGATAAACCTGAAAATACAAGGCTTGAGATTATTAATAAATGTTACCAAAGTTAACCATAGTGGAGTAGCTTCGGATGGGATAAAAAAATCAGTTTATGAGAGACAGGAAAAATATTGACATATTAGTTAGACAGAAGGGAATCACAAGATACTCATATAACCCATACTATTTTTGAAACAATATCTTCATTATAACCTCCATTATTACTAGAAAATGATAAATTCTTGATTTTAGGTAAATATTATAGAACTGTATGTATCCCCTCTCCCCATAAAACCATCGATATAGAAGAAAACCATGAGATCATTAACATGAAATACAATGTCCAGAATTAAAACAATTAAAAAATAACATGAAATGATATTCCAAAAATAAGAAGTAAAATTCACACAAACCGACACACCAAATTGTTTACTCTTATATACTCGAAACTCATAGAACAGACACATACTAGGAAATAAATAACTAAAGGAGACAAAAACATTGGATTTAATTTTTTTAGAATTTAGTATAGTATTCATAGATGAATTTTTTTAATAATATAAAATAAAGAAAAATATTATAATAAATATTTATTAAGTAATTTGATATTATATCAATAAAAATTTTAACTACACATTCATAAGTGGTCCCACCCCAACTATTCATAGCGGGGCCCATCAGGTCATCTTGTCCCACCTCTTTCCAAAATTACTGGAGAACCTATTGTTTGTCTTGGAAACCTATAATTTCAAATTGAAAACATCACCACATTTTTAATATTTTTGTGAATAGTGTGAGTTTCTCAGTTTTTCCATGTATAGCCTATAGAATCCTCTAAATAATATTATATAAAATAGTTTTCAACATATGTAAATTCTACTTCTACCCATTAATAACATGAAATAACTAACTAAACACCTAGTTACAAAATTTCACGTTCAACACAATACTATATTCATGGGACATCTATTTCCACAAGAATCCATCAATCTCAAGACATAGGAGTTGAATATTATCTTCACGGATGCAAAGAATTAGAACATGAATTGAGTCTTCACATTTCTTTTCAATCAAACATTTAAAAATTGATTTCATGAAATCAAGGAAACCACATACACTTTAGAAAATATTAAACATGTATATTTTTGTATAAATAGTTAATGTATCCATCCTCCACCTACCAATTACCTAATTACCACTAATGAAAAGCGGTTATTTAACATTTAATGAAATAATACATTAGTGATAATGTAAGTATAATTTTTAGTTTCATGGATCTTCTATATCTCCAACAACCAATATTCAAGAATCTATTGGTTGGAATGATACTTCTTATAAATGGTTTTTGTCAATCAGTGAAACACCATATTTTAGCGAACTGAATTTTTATATAACTATCATTGAAAAAAAACCATTTTCTAACTAATTTTTATTTTCTACAATAAGAAATTAAGACAAATAAATTCCTTTCATGCTTCCAAGATGAACACATACTCTACTTCCATTATCATTAGTGTAAATACTACTGATAACCTCAACATCCTAGTTATATCCTTCCCTATGAGGATAAAAAACACACATGATACACTTCTAGGTATCCATACCCCCTCTAATGTCTATATGAATATATACTTGTAACATATCATCCATTTTGAAACATAATTCTACATCATTCAAACATGTGTGGCATCGATGTATCCACTTCACATATAACTAGTTCCCTATTCTCATATTTTCTATGCTTTGGATAAAAATTTCCACAAAATTTTAAATTTCCTATAATTTGTAAAACATGATGTACATACATATTATAAAAACAAATTATTTTTCCCCATGTATGTAGTATTATCACATTTTTTCAATGATTTCTCTTTGTTAACTTGAAGTGATTGACCATTGAGAGACCTGAGGGAAGGAAGTGGTGAGGGGAGGAGGAATCCATCCAGACTAGTGGGGTAGAGCAAGAGGGAATCATAGATCCAGACTAGGGGAGGGGAGGAGGACTCGACGACACAGAGAGAGACTTCATTCTTGATTGCACTTCCTTCCATCGAGGGAAGACCACACAATCCCTAGAGTTTTCACGATTTTCCGTCTAGAGTAGACTGGAGTATCGAGAGCAAAAGATAAAATAATTTCACACCTAGATTCCCAAGGAGGGACATCTAGAAAACTCCAGTGTTTTATCTAACATTGAGCAGCATGAATTAGAACATTCAGGAGATAGAGCAGGGAGTCGAACATCTTTTTTTTCATTGTGATCTGTTTTTCTGAAACTCATTTTAACAGGAACTTCATTGTTTCTTAATTTATGTTTGCATTGAAACCAACCATTAAGTATTGATAAATTCTCTTGGGGGGATAAAATAGCTGATTATATTTGTTTACTCTAATTCATTCACTGCACCATTTTCTAGAACCTCTCTTTCCATGTTTATAGAATGAACTTATTTTCAAAACAACAAGGTTGAGTGAAAACTGATATTGATTTAATCCTAATGAAAACTATTCAATATGAGGGATTCATTTACAAATTAATTGTGCTCAAATGAGTTAGAATCACTGAACTCAACAAAAAAGTTGAGCCCAGTGACATCTATCTTTTTAACACCATTGGATGGAATGAGTTTTTTAGAGTCAAAGGACTGTAAGAGTTATTTCATCAAAAATTGACCAGATGAAAAATCTGGCTAGTTTATTATAGTCAAATCCATATTTGTTAAGATTAAATGCATGATCAAGGGTAAGAAATATTGAAATCATCCAGTTCACCTTCTACCCCTACTCATTTATTGGTTTTTTTCAGCACATTTTCTCTTGTTGTTTTGTCTGCCCTATTGCACTCGCCAGTTCAACTTCACTATCTCACACACTAATTTTCACTCACTCTTCTTCACCATAACCAACTATTTTTGTTTGTTTGTGTGTGTTTTTTTGTTTAGTTTATTCTTTTTAGACCGCCAAACAAAACATTAGGCCTTTCTGTGGTTCGAA
Source organism: Viscum album (assembly GCA_963277665.1). Taxonomy (NCBI): domain Eukaryota; kingdom Viridiplantae; phylum Streptophyta; class Magnoliopsida; order Santalales; family Viscaceae; genus Viscum; species Viscum album. The sequence continues at coordinate 167,374,088 of OY728119.1, read as the reverse complement.
CCTGTCTTTCCACTGTCCTATGTAGTAAGTTGGTTATAAATATTATTTTGTTGCCTGTGACCAAAGACGCGTGAGCATGAAAATTTTTGCGCTGTTTCTAGGGAGGCTACGTGCGATATTAATAAAACAAAACAAAAATTCACATATAATAAAAAATAAAAAAAATCACTAAAAAACTTAAAAAAATCTACAAAAAGAAATTTGAAATTAAAAAAAAAATTGGAACCTCCTGCACGAAAACCAAGTCTAAGTATGAATACATAGAACCTGGTAACCCTAAAATTAATAAACACCTCCAGTAAGTGCAAAAGAATAATGAAAATGTCAAAATAGAATATAACAGAAATGAAAACTTGATCAATCCACTTTCTGAATATTTAAACCAACCAGGAATGATGAACCCACCAGAGAATGATATAGCTGAGAGGAATAGTTTGTGAGAGTTCTTGCTACCTTTAGTTCCTAGTATCCTTTCATGCATTATAATCTTTCTTAGGTCTAGGAATTATGAGATCAATAAATCTATGCTTAGGCACCTACCTACATTCAATGGAATGACTAGTGAAGACCCTCTTGACCTCATTAGATCCTTCTACTGTAGTGTCCAGCAGCTACCACTTAGGTGTCTCACTGAGAAAGAGCATAAATTGAGATTGTTTCCCTTATGCCTCAAGGGAAATTCTAGGACTTGGTTTCAATAGTTAGAAGAATAAATCGATGTCACCTGGGATCAAGTTTATAATTATTTCATAATGAAGTTATATATTAGGAGGTTGACATCTGAAATTAGGCACAAAATTACTAGAGTCCTTCAGGATGAAGGAGAACTTTTTCTTGAATCCTGGGATAGGTTTAGGAGTTTCCTTAGGTTGTGTCCAAACCATCAATGTTCACCCCAATTCCTCTGGGACATATTATACAACAGTCTCATCCCATACCACCAAAACATGGTGGATCAGTCTTCTGGAAGAGACTTTAGTGATAGGACTGCTAAAAATATTAAAAAAATCTTTAATATCACAACTCAAATGTCCCAGCAAAAAAGATTTAGGAGAAGAACCATTGTGAGAAAGGAAACTGCCCCTGATCCTCAAGATGAAGACCAAGCTGTTGAGTTTTTAAATGAGAACCCACATCAAACCATTAAGTAACAGTGCCACCACTGTAGCATGTATGGCCATTCTCAAACTTGTTGTCCAAACTTTTATATGTCTGTCTAACCTCATGAGAGTGAAAACTTTGCTGGCTATGGACCTCGGATGCAGCCTAGGGAAGATCCTTTTTCCAACACCTACAATCAGGGGTATAAGTACAATCAGAACCTGTCATGGAGGGAGCAGGGTGTCCTCCGAACTACTTCCCCTCTTAGATTCTAGCAGCCACCTAGATAGAAATTCCTTCCCCAACCCCAACCTAAGGCTGAGTCATCCAACTCAAAAGCTGATGTGAGAGACATGTTCCATCAATTTATAGGGAGGTTTGATGAACAATAGACCAAAAATGATAATGATAAAGTTATAATGGATTCTAGAATGAAGAATTTAGAAATTCAAATGAGAAAAGTGTCTAGGGATGATAGTAATAGAGAAAAGGGTAGGCTGCCATACACCACTAAATCCAATCCTAGGGAGAATTCTATGACTGTGTCCATTAGAAGTGGTCTCCAAACTCACCAAGAGCCTAAAAAAGAACCCCAAATTTCTGAAAATGAATAACTGGATGAAGCTAGAAACTCAAATCTGAAAGAACCAGAATCTGGAAAACATGACAACACCACTGGAATCCCTCCATTTCCTTCTGTTCCAACTCAAAAATCCAATGAAAATGGAATGAAAAACAAAGACAATAAAGGGAATAAAATTTTGAAAGAAGAATCTTCCGAGATGCCCCCTATTATGAGTAATTTATCCCCTTCAATCACTTTCCCACAAAGAATTAAGAAACCAATTCATGATTCTGAACTATTAACATTTTTGAAAGTGGTTAAAAAGATGAACATTGATATCCCATTTTTGGAAGGATGGATTCAAAGCTGTCATATCTGAAATCACTCAAGAAAATCTATTCAAACAAAAATATATTGGAAGAATATTCCACCTATATCTTAACAGAGGAGTGTAGTGTAGTATTGCAGAATAGGATACCACATAAGCTTCCAGACATAGGAAGTTTTGTCATCCCCTTCACTTTTGGGGATAAAGGTGGTAAGTTCAATTGTTTGTGTGATTTGGGTGCTAGTATCAGTCTGATTTCCTTGTCACTTTTTCAGTACCTAAGATTAGAAGTTCCCCAACCCACCACTATTGTGTTACAGCTTCCTGATAGGTCCAATACTCATCCAGTTGGTAGGTTCGATGATCTATTAGTGGGAGTAGGCCAAAACGTTTTGCTTTTTGACTTTCTCATCCTTGATATAGAGTGTGACCAAGAGGTTCCTATCATTCTCGGTAGGCCCTTCCTAGCCACAGGGGGATGTGATAGATGTGTCTAAGGGGAAACTGATTTTCAATATGGGTGAAAAAAATAATAATTCAATGTGTTTAAAAAATCCAATAAACCACCCACCCAATTTCCCCAAAAGATGAGATGTTAGTTGCTGAGAGTAGTATTGATATGGAGGAAGAAGCGTTTATGGGAATGATAGCTGAAATCAACAGTGAATCTGAAATTACTGTTGTTTCCTGCATGGTGATCAGCTCAAATAGGGAGAGAGAAGTTATTGATGAGTATGAGGGAGAATTATTGGAGAACCTAGATGAGATTATTTTAGAGCACATTCTTACCCTAGTAGAGGAGTCCATGTTTGAGGAGATATTTTTTGGAATCTCTAGTGTTGAGGAAAAAGCCTTCTCTACTGCCTTCTTCAAGAGGCAGCAAGAAGAAATTGGGCCACCCCAGCCCAAGTTTCTTCCCTCAATCCAGTCACCACCCACCCTTGAACTCAAGCCTCTCCCTGACCACCTCAAATATTCCTTTTTAGGAGACAGTTCCACCCTTCTTGTGATCATTTCATCCAATATGGAAGTGATTCAAGAGAAAATTTTGCTTAGTGTTTTGAAGAAATACAAGTTAGTCATAGGCTATTAAATTTATAATTTCAAGGGGATAAGTCCAGACTTCTGCATGCATAAACTTCCCTCAGAACCTGAGTGTATGCCCATAGTAGAAGCCTAAAGAAGACTCAACCCCAACATGAAGGAAGTTGTGAATGAATAAGGGATTAGGTTGCTTGATGCTGGAATAATTTTTCCAATTTTTGATAGCCCCTGGGTATGTCCTGTCCAAGTAGTACCCAAAATGAGTGGAGTGATAGTGGTCACTAATGAAAAGAACTAGAAAATTCAGAAAATAGTAGTGAATAAATGGATAGTTAGTATTGAATATCTAAAGTTGAATGCTTCTACAATAAAGGATCACTTTCCCATGCCATTTTTGGATCAAATATTAGAGATATTGGCAGGCAATGAATTCTTCTGCTTTCTTGATGGTTATTCTGGTTACAACCAGATTTCCATTGCACCTGAGGACTAAAATAAAACCACCTTCTCTTGTCTATTTGGTACATTTACCTACTGGTGGATGCCCTTTGGATTGTGTGGTGCTCCTGCCACTTTTCATAGGTGCATGATGAAAATATTTTCAGACATGATTGAGAGGATAATTGAAGTTTTCATGGATGATTTTTTTTGTTGTGGGAAATAACATTGAGAACTGTTTGAAAAATCTATAACAAGTGTTAGAAAGGGTCCAAGATACCTACTTAGACTTAAAATAGGAAAAGTGACAATTCATGGCCACTAAAGGAAAAGTTTCTAGACACAAAGTTTCTAAGAAGGGTTTGGAGGTCAATAATTCTAAAATTAAGGTCATACAAAAGCTTCCCCCTCATGAAAATGTCAAAGGAATCATAAGTTTCATGGGTCATTATGGGTTCTATAGGAGTTTCATTAAATACCTTTATAAGATTACTAGACCCCTATGCTTCCAGCTGGTTAAGGACACACCTTTTTTATTTGATGATAGAGATCTAGAGGCCTTTAATTTTCTTAAGGAGAAGTTGACTACTTCACCTGTAATCACTACTCCTAACTGGAAGCTTCATTTTGAGGTTATGTGTGATGATAGTGACTTTTCAGTAGGAGCTATGTTAGGATAGAGGAAGGATAGGAAACATCATGTTATTTATTTTGCAAGAAAGTTGTTGGACAATTACCAAAAGAATTATTATACCACTGAAAAGGATTTGGCTGATACAATGTTTTCATTGGAAAATTTTAGGCAGTACATGATAGGATCAAGGAAAATAATTTTCACATATCATTAGGCCCTAAAGTATTTGCTGGCTAAAAAGGACTCAAATCCTAGACTCATGAGGTGGAACATGCAGTTAAATGAGCTTGATTTAGTGATAAAGGGTAAGAAAGGGGATAAGAATGTAGTTTCAGATCACTTGTCCCGATTTCCCAATCCCCCAAGTAAGGTACTGATGTTATTAATATTTTCATGACTTATTATATTTCCCCTTTACTGATTTAATATGAAATGTGCATAATTTGTGTGAAATATTAATGTTTTATTATTAAGTATAATTTTTGAGCATTTTTAGAAGTAGTCCAATTGAGTCAGTTTAATGTTTTGTTAATAACTGTCACTATACTGATCCAAATTGTTTGGTTCTTATTTTTTAGGATCCTCCTTTCAATATACAACAATTCATTAGAAGGAACCATGATCCAATTCTGCCATTTGAATGGTCATATGGTCCTCCCAAACAAGACCAAAGAATCTGTGAACAAACTGGACCAGCCTTGACGATTGATTTACTGGGCTCAATACAGAAGTCCAAAAACATTAACTCTCCACCATAATTCGGGGGACACTACATGTCATCTTGGATAAAAATTTCAAGGCCCAAAGCCAAGTACAAGGAGCCCAAATAAAGCATTTAATCCAGCCCACCATTCCAGACGAGATTTAAAATCAGTATAGTATGCATGACATCTCTCATGCTGTAAGCATCAAATAGAGCTGAGATTTTTTAGTGTGAAAGAGGCGATATAGGTGGCCGACGTTGTTGAATAAACCATTCGGATTTGAAGGCATATTCATATTCAAAAAACCTTTCACATTATGTACTTCAAAAAGACTGGATTGAAATGGACAGTTTAATTTTGTTCAATCAACCGGACATAACCTTTTATCCTTAAGTCCAATGGACTCCAAATTTTGAGAGTAGTCTCCCAACATTATTTTATACAACTTTTAAGAAGGCAATATTTGAATATTCGGCTGTCGGAATAGAAAAATTGGCGATGCAAGTGGAGGGACAGATTGGGAATGCAAACAGTCCACTCCTTGGGCTATAAATACTCTCCCCTTCTCTCCTTGAGAGGGGTTGGAATTTCAGAAGAGAGGAGATCATATTGGCATGAACAAAGACTTTACAAAGGCTTGTTCGGACCTTCCATACCCATGTTTTCACTTGATAGACCTTTCCTCCTCTCTTTGTTTTCACTTACTTTTGTGTTCTTCGTTATTGTAATTTTGTAAGTCCTTTCTTTGTAATTATGTTTTAATGCAAGTTACTTCTTCAATATCTCTTATTCTCATCCAACTTCTGTAGTTTAATATTTATGTTCTTAAAATAGTTTAAATTTATTTGAATCCACTTCCCTTCTTTTGCTTCCTCATTCAATCGAAAATCCGTTTTTAGTTATCATCATCGTTCGTGTGTGTGTGTCAACGTACCACTCTTTTCGAATCCCTTTCTTTTTCATCTGTTCTTAATTTATCATCATAATTATTTTAACCAGAATATTAAGCATCCAAATGTCTGAGTAAATCTTTCATTGGGGTGAGTTATAATTTGGGGATGTTAAGTGATTGAGAGTTTTGCTCGATGAGTATTCTTTAAATTAATATTGTGTATGTTAAACTTAATATGTCATGGATTAATGATATGTTTTCTTTAACGAGTGGTTTCCATGGATTATTGGAACCATAAATACACTACCATAAATATGTTTTGATTGAGATTAGAACCCTAAGTTATGTTAAGTCTTGGATTAAAGCCTTCACACTTACGAATTCCAATCAAAGTCAACTTATGACATGGGTGTTAATTTAATGCAATAAAAAGTAAGGCTCAAGGATATCACATGCTTAACTCCCCAACGATGAACTCACCCCAATCTTTATCAATTTGGTAAATCGAACATCATACATAAATCATTTCAATTAAGATCTGCAAACAAACCCCCTAATCAAAATACAATCAACTAAAAACAAATGACTATTACAAAGTATCATCGCCGAGGATTCGACCCGAGTGCTTCTATACACATTAGCAGAGCACCAGAATTTTGACCAGTTGATAGGCGACAATCAGCCATGGGTTTCAAATGGCGCCATTGCCGGGGATTGTGCTTTAAGTAGTCAATAGTTTTTGGTTATTGTCAAAAAAACAAAAAAAAAACAAATTTTAAAAAAAATTGAAAAAAAACACAAAGAAAAACCCGTCTTCCTCTTAAAAATCATAAACTGAAAAAAAACAACTCACCTTCCTCATCCTTTATAAATCTCCTTGAATGCCCCATAGCCTCCCAAACTATCCCTCAGATTTGTTTGACCCTGAAATTGATAGAACTCTTTGTCGACTTAGGAGGACCATTAGGGATAACCAAATCACCCAAGAACAAATAATTTCCCTACCAATTGAATTCGATATGGCCAATCCTAGGGAAAAAACATTGAAAGAACTTGTTTCCCCTGATATGAATTACCAACCCCTTTGTATTCAATATCCAAACATAGAGGGTGACTTCGAACTCAAATCGGGTTTGATTCATCTTCTACCTCATTTCCATGGGCTAGCCGGTGAGGATCCGCATCTACATCTCAAAGAGTTCCAGGTGGTGTGCTCTACCATGAAGCCTCAAGGGGTTTCTGAAGAAAAAATCAAACTCCGAGCATTCCATTTCTCCCTAACTGACTCTGCCATGTCATGGATCTACTACCTCCCTCCTGGTTCTATAACTACATGGAATGACATGAAGCATCTCTTTCTAGAAAAATTCTTTCATGCTTCTCGTACCACTTCCATCCGAAAGGAAATAAGTGGTATACGTCAATTCCCAAGTGAATCACTCCATGAGTACTAGGAGAGGTTCAAAAAGCTTGTGGAAACCTGCCCACACCACCAAATCCCTGACCAAATCTTGATCCAATACTTCTATGAGGGGTTATTGGCTATGGAGATAACTCTCATTGATGTCGCAAGTGGCGGTGCTCTGGTTGATAAAACTCCCGCAGCTGCAAGAGATCTCATAAGTAACATGGCTGCAAACACACAACAATTCCATACTCGAGCACATGCTCAAGTCAAACAAGCCCAAGATAATCAATCCATAGAGCCTAACAAGATGACTGAGTAGATGAGTGAACTTACAGGTCTTGTGCGTCAACTAGCGGTGGCTACCAAAGCCCCAACCTCATCTTCTCCACATTCACTATTCCCTGGACCTATCAAGAATTGTGGAATATGTAGCTCCCCATCTCATCCAATAGACACATGTCCACAAATTCAAGAGGATCAATCCGATTCATCTGGACCAATGGAGCTCAATGCAGCATATGCTCAGTGGAACCCCAACCCTCAACAATCAGGTCAGTTTGTTAGAATATTTAACCAACCTCACTCTGAGCATTTCTCTTCTACCTTTAACCTAGGCTTGAGGAATGGTAATACCATCTCTCATCCCCCTCAATTCCCTCCTCAAAACCCAAACCAGTTCCAATATGTTCAAGGTGTTGGTAACCTCCATAGACCTTATCCTTTTGTTCCACAACCTCAAAGGAATAATCCTCCTCCTGGATTCCATTATCCTAGTGAGCCTTCCCAATTCCAAAACCAATACAATAGATTTCCCAAGAACCAAAATCAAGGCAATCCCAACTAGGTACAAGCCTCTTCTTCCAAGAAACCATGGGAAAGTGAAGTGGAAGATCTTGCCTCCTTCACCCGTTCTAGCCTTAAAAACATTGAAACTCAAATAGGTCAACTTGCATCCCACCTGAGCCAGCAACAACAATCAAATTCTTTCCCAACTCCCAGCTCAACCATTACCCAACCCCAAGGGTAATGTAAGTGCAATTGCACTTAGATCGGGAAAGAAACTTGCTATGCCTCAAGATAAATCCTCAAACCCTCCTTTGAATGTTGACCTAGAAAATGAAAAGAAAAAGAAAATTGAAAAGGAATCTGAATCTATTCCATCACCTCCTTCCATTCCACTTAGGAACCCAATTCCTTTTCCTCAATACGTTTCTAAACCAAGGAAGTCCTTTGAACCTGATCCTGAAATGCTTGACATGTTTAGACATGTTGAAGTCAACATTCCCCTCTTAGATGCCATAAAACAAATTCCTAAGTATTCCAAGTTTCTCAAGGAGTTGTGTACCCATAAGAGGCAACTTAGGACCTTTGAAAATGTTTCCACCCAGCATTCTATTCCCATAAAGTGCAAAGATCCAGGGACCTTTATAGTCTCATGCCAAATTGGAAGTTCCAACTTTGATGATGCACTCATAGACCTAGGAGCCTCAATTAATGTCATGCCCAAATCCATCTTCCTTAACCTTGGTCTAGGTCCCTTGCACCCAACAAGTGTTGTCATTCAGTTAGCCAATCGAAGCATATCCTGTCCTCAGGGAATAATTGAGGATGTCCTTGTCCGAGTCAAAGATCTTGTCTTCCCTGCTGATTTCTATGTCCTTGACATGGAAGGTGAGATGAACTCTTCTCGATCTCCCCTAATTCTAGGAAGACCATTTCTCATGACTGTGAGAACCAAGATTTATGTCCATTCAGGCATATTATCCATGGAATTTGGTGACCAACTGGTCAAGTTCAACATTTTCCAAGCCATGCGATACCCATCTGAGGATCACTCTGCATTCTCAATCCATGCTTTTTAGGACACTTCTAAGATTCAATTGAACCCCAATCCACCATGTTCTTCATGTTCTAATGATAAAGGATCTTGTGAAATCTGCACCATGATTACCAAAGTCATAAATGGTGAAGTTGATGTGGACCTCTCATTTATAGAATCCATCAATCTAGAGGAACGTGAAAACTCTCTTGAATCCCACATCAAATCTGATCTCTACTGCTCCACCTTGGACATCATTGAGAAAAATGAATTTGAAGAAACTGAAGTCCCTACCTCCATTTCTGAGTTGTCTAGCCCAAAAGTGAAAGCTGAGATTGATCTGAAACCTCTTCCTGCACACCTGAAATATGCATTCCTCTTCCATGATCACTCATATCATGTCATTATCTCTGCCACCCTTACTGAAACAGAGGAGTCCAAACTTGTTCAAGTGTTATAGGAAAACAAAAAGGCCTTAGGTTGGACCCTAGATGACATACCACGAATCAACCCTTCCCTTTGCATGCATCACATCCATCTTGAGGAATCATCCAAACCAATTAGACAACCACAAAGAAGACTCAATCCACTCATCCTTGAGGTAGTTAGGGAAGAGATCACCAAGCTTCTTCAAGCTGGTATTATCTACCCAAATTTTGATAGTGAATGGGTTAGTCCAATTCAAGTTGTACCTATGAAGGGTGGGATAACTGTTGTCACAAAAGAACATGGAGAGGTAGTCACAACTCGAGTGAAGAACAAATGGCATGTGTGCATTGACTATAGGAAATTGAATGTTGAAACCCGAAAAGATCACTACCCTCTTCCATTCCTTTATCAAATGCTAGAAAGATTGGCCAGAAAGTCACACTATTGCTTTCTTGATGGATACACCCGCTATTTTCAAATCCTAATCGCACCTCAAGATCAAGAAAAGACTACTTTCACATGCCCCTTTGGAACATATGCAGATAAAAGAATGCCTTTCGGACTTTGCAAAGCTCCTGCAACATTCCAAAGGTGTATGATGAGTATCTTTTCAGAATTCATTGAACACTGCATGGAAGTCTTCATGGATGACTTCACCATTTTTGGTGAGTCATTTGAATCTTGTTTGCATTCACTCTCTCTAGTCCTTCAAAAGTGTGTCAAGTGTAACCTTGTGTTAAATTTTGAAAAATGTCACTTCATGGTTGCTAATGGGATTGTTCTAGGGAACATAGTTTCAAAAGATGGTATTGAAGTCGATCCTGCCAAAATTGAAGTGATCCAATCACTTTCAGAACCCAACTCTGTTGGAGACATCGTTCATTTCTCGATCATGCCGGTTTCTATCAGAGATTCATCCATAAATTCAGTAGTATTTCCCTCCCACTCACTCGGTTGCTCCAAAATGATGTCACCTTCCATTTTGATGAGGTTTGCAAGAGAGCATTCATTGAACTCAAAACTTCTCTTACATCTGCTCCGATAATCCAACCCCAAGATTGGTCCTTACCCTTTGAGTTAATGTATGGTGCTTCTGATAGAGCTGTTGGGGCTGTTCTTGGTCAAAGAAGAGAAACGATTCCTCGTGTCATCTATTATGCCTCAAAAACATTGGATGAAACTCAATCTCACTACACTGTGACTAAAAAGGAACTTCTAGCAGTGGTTTTTGATTTAGATAAATTCCGGTCCTATCTCTTTGGTGCCAAAACCATCATCTTTACAGACCATTCTTCTATTAAGTTCTTACTCAAGAAAAGTGATTCCAAACCAAGGCTAATAAGATGGATCCTAATGCTCCAAGAGTTTGGCCTTGAAATTAAATATAGACCTGGAAAAGAAAACCTTGTGGCTAATCACTTGACTAGAATTCCAAATTCTCCTCATTCTGAAATCATTGATCCTGAATTTCCAATTGAGCACCTTTCATCTCTCACTCCAAAACTACCATGGTATGCCCCAATTGTAAATTACTTGGTTTCTGGTGTTTTTCCTGAAAAGTTTTCAAAAGAACAAAAAATGAAGTTGAAAAGTGATTCAAAATACTATTTTTGGGAAGAAAATAAACTTTGGAAAACTAGGGCAGACATGGTAATTATGAGATGTGTTGATGAAGATGAATATTCTTCCATCTTAGAATTATGTCACTCAATGCCTGGTGGTGGCCACTTGGGACCACAAAGGACCTCCCGAAAGGTCCTAGACTCTGGATTCTTCTTGTCTTCCCTCTTTAAGGACTCACATGAGTTCTGTCAATCATGTCCCATATGCCAAAAGTTTGGCATAATATCCAAAAGGAATGAAATGCCCCAAAAGCCCTTAATCTTTTGTGAAATATTCGATGTTTGGGGTATTGATTTCATGGGACCATTTCCCCCTTCCAATGGATTCTCATACATTCTTCTTGCGGTCGATTATGTTTCAAGGTGGGCTGAGGCCAAACCCACTAGGAAGGATGATGCTCATACTGTTAGTGAGTTCCTAAATACCCATATCTTCCAAAGATTTGGCACACCACGTGCCTTGATCAGTGACTTAGGAACCCATTTTTGTAATAGAACCATGGAATCTCTTCTAAAATAGAATGGGGTTGTACATAAAACTTTAACTGTATATCACCCCCAAACAAATGGAATGGCTGAACTTTCTAATAGAGAAGTGAAAAGAGTGCTTGAGAGAATTGTAAAACCCACCAGAAAAGACTGGCCTGAAAGACTTGGTGAAGCACTTTAGGCTTATCGAACTGCCTATAAAACACCCATTGGGATGTCTCCTTTTCGGCTTTTTTTTTGGTAAAGCATGTCACTTACCAGTTGAAATACAGCTTAAGTCATTTTGGGTAGTGAAAACATGTAATTTTGATCTTGAAAAATTTGGTGAAGAAAGATTGTTGCAATTGGTTGAACTGGAGGAGCTTCGACTTGAATCCTATGAGAATTACAATATGTACAAAGAGAAGGCTAAGGTAGTCCATGAAAAACACATCCTGAGAAAGGTATTTCATGAAGGTGAAAAGGTAATGCTCTTCAATTCTTGATTTTGGCTTCACCCAGGAAATCTTAATTCTTGTTGGGATGGTCCTTTTGTTATTACTAACGTTTACCCATTTGGTGCAGTGCAAGTCCAAGACCCCTCCTCCAAAAGGAAATTTACGGTAAATGGACATCGGTTGAAGCATCACTATGAGAGAAAACAAAATCCTAGATCATCATCTACTTCCATTTGATCCACAGTAGACCCACCACTGGATGGAGATGGAAACCCACAAAATCCAAACCAGGGGGCACCTCTTTCCCTTTAACTCTCTCTATATCTTCCTCTCTCTACCTATTTCTTCTTCTTCCTCTCTCTTTCATTTTTTACCACTTTATTCATCAAACACTTTCTTTTTCTCTTTCTTTTGTGGGTGTGTATTTTAAACAAAACCTTAAAACTAAAAAAAAACCAAAAAAACACAATTACTTAAAAAAATTACAAAAAAAAGAGTCATGCTTACTCACCATTGAGTTTTGAAATTTTGTCCAACAATTTTGGGGATTTAATAGACATGGTTTCATCTCAAAAATTTTGTATTTTAATTATGACTTTGGATAAAGAATTTTGTGTCAAAACCAACACATTTTGAATGCTAAATTTATGATTTGGAAAATTATTTTCCCCAACCGTGAGAACAAACATTTTCTTTCATGCCAAGGCCACCTATGGCCAACTTTTAAAAATGTGTGTTTTCACCCCCATTTGTGAGTCTTGAGTTTGTGGACCTTCGAGCTGAATTTCCTACCTTAGTGTGCATTAATATGATAGAGACATTTTCTGAACCACATGAGAATCACAAGATCCAAATATCCTCTCATTTCTCTTACATTAATCCTCCTTTTGAAATCCCCATTGAGCCTATGAAAACCTTTTATTTTCTAGCCACATTACAATACCAATACCTTATCCCACCGAATATCAACATGGATTTTCATTGCATAAGTTTTTGAAATTTAAGTGTGGGGGGGGGGGGAATGGATTTCATTTTTGGGTATCATTTCCTTACTTTCTGGTGTGTTGTCATATGCTTGAGAGCAAGCATCCATTTTAGTGTGGGGGGGGGGAGTTTGTCATTCAGTGAATGTATTGTACAAATGATATTGAAAAGTGTTCAAAAAAACAAAAATTTAAAAGTGTTCAAAAAAAATTCAAAAACAATTCAAGAAAAAAATTCAAAAAAAATGAATATAAGAATGGGTTGTGTCTTGGATGGGTCAAAAATCACTCTTTCTCAACCTTTGATCTTGTTATAACTATCACAATTAGTGTCGTGAGGAGATCAAACATTGGTTGGGATATGAGTGTGAGATCAGTTTTAAGGTCAACTTTCGAAAAAACAAAAAAGAAAAAGAAAAAAAGAACACTTGCATTATATTCTTATATAATTGGGAGAAGTTTTGTGTCTTGTAAATATTCCATCATCTCATTACCTTTATATTTTTTTCCTCTATTGTGTCTTTCTTCACACAATAATTCCCTTATAAATATGTGTGTTCATTTCCTTCCATGTTTTATTTCAAAAAAAATGTGCATTGCTTTTTCTATGTTGGTATTTTAACCCCCTTATTCTCTCTCTTGGACATTATATTCCTACTATCCCATAGCCACAGAAAACCCCCTTAAAAATACCTCTTGATTTTTTTTGCACTTTGGATAGGGATTGTAAGCTGAGAGCTCTTTTCAATCTCTAAGATTTTCAATTTTGGTTGGTGAAAGAGTGAACCTCCACCAATGAATTTTATCATCTTGAGAGGTGTGAGTTTTGAGTGTGTACATTTTCCATTTCTAAATTTGAGCATGAAAAAATTAATTAGTTTTGGAACATTTTTTCTGTATCAACTTGTGGTGGAATTCAAAATGGATGAGTGAAATAGTCTAAACCTCCCCTGATTGGAGAAAACAAAATTTTAATATCTGTTGGTGAGTAAAAATGATTTTGTCATGTTTTTATATTTGTTGCACATGAGGACATTCACAAAACTGAGTGTGGGGGATTTGATGTTATTAATATTTTCATGACTTATTTTATTCCCCCTTTACTGATTTTATATGAAATGTGCATAATTTGTGTGAAATATTAAAGTTTTAATATTAAGTATAATTTTTGAGCATTTTTAGAAGTAGTCCAATTGAGTCAGTTTAATGTTTTAATAATACATGTCACTATAATGATCCAAATTGTGTGGTTATTGTTTTTTAGGATTCTCCTTTCAATATACAACATTTCATTAGAAGGAACCATGATCCAATTCTGCCATTTGAAAGGTCATATGGTCCTCACAAACAAGACCAAAGAATCTGTGAACAAACTGGACCAGCCTTGAAGGTTGATTTACTGGGCTCCATAAAGAAGTCCAAAAACATTAACTCTCCACTATAATTCTGGGGACACTACATGTCATCTTGGATAAAAATTTCAAGGCCCAAATCCAAGTACAAGGGGCCCAAATAAAGCTTTGAAGTCCATCCCACCATTCTATCCGAGAATTAAAATAAGTATAGTATGCATGACATATCTCATGTTGTAAGCTTCCAATCAAGATGATATTTTTTAGTGGGAAAGAGAGGATATAGGCGGCCGACTTTTTTGAATAAACCACTCGGATTTTAAGGCATCTTCATATTCAAAAACCCTTTCATATTATGTACTTCAAAAAGACGGGATTGAAATGGAGTTTAGTTTTGTTTAATCAACCGGACATAACCTTTGATTCTTAAGTCCAAATGACTCCAAATTTTGAGAGTAGTCGGCCAACATTATTTTCTACAACTTTGAAGAAGTAGATAATTGAAGATTCGGCTGTCTGAATAGAAAAATTGGTGATACAATTGGAGGGACAGATTGGGAATGCAAACAGTCCACTCCTTGGGCAATAAATACTCTCCCCTTCTCTCCTTGAGAGGGGTTGGCATTTCAGAAGAGAGGAGATCATATTGGCACGAACAAATCCTTGAAAAAGGCTTGGGAGGTCCTTCCATACTCATGTTTTAACTTGAGAGACCTTTCCTCCTCTCTTTGTTTTCACTTACTTTTGTGTTCTTCATTTTTGTAATTTTGTAAGTCCTTTCTTTGTAATTCTGTTTTAATGCAAGTTACTTCTTCAATATCTCTTATTCTCATCCACCTTCTGTAGTTTAATATTTATGTTCTAAAAATAGTTTAAATTCATTTGAATCCCCTTCCCTTATTTTGCTTCCTCATTCAATCGAAAATCCGTTTTTAATTATCATCATCGTTCGTGTGTGTGTGTCTACTTACCACTCTTTTTCTAATCCCTTTCTTTTTCTTCTATTCTTAATTTATCATCATAATTATTTTAACCAGAATATTAAAAATCCAAATGGATGAGTAAATCTCTCATTGGGGTGAGTTATAATTCGGGGATGTTAAGTGATTGAGAGTTTTTCTCGATGAGTATTCTTTAAATTAATATTGTGTATGTTAAACTTAATATGTCATGGATTAATGATATGTTTTTTTAACGAGTGGTTTCCATGGATTACTGGAACCATAAATACACTACCATAAATAAGTTTTTATTGATATTAGAACCCTAAGTTAAGTTAAGGCTTGGATTATAGCCTTCACACTTAGGAATTCCAATCAACGTCAACTTATGACATGGGTGTTAATTTAATGCAATACAAAGTAAGGCTCAAGGATATCACATGCTTAACTCCCCAATGATGAACTCACCCCAATCATTATCAATTTGGTAAATCAAAAATCATCCATAAATTATTTCAATTAAGCTCTGCAAACAAACCCCCCTAATCAAAATACAATCAACTAAAAACAAACGACTATTACAAAGTATCATCGCCGAGGATTCGACCCGAGTGCTGCTATACACATTAGCAGAGCACCGGAATTTTGACCGGTCGATAGGCGACAATCGGCCTTCAGTTTCAGGTACCATAATAGATCAACACCTCTTTCCTTGATGAAAAATTGTTTGATGCCTCTGTGTAGCAGTCTACGTGGTTTGTAGACTATGCCAACTTTTTGGAAGTTGGAGTCACGCACAAGGATATCTCACACAACCAAAGGAAGTGTTTTATATTTAAGCTAAAATATTATATTTGGGATGACCCTCTTCTCTTTAGGAGTTGTGTTGATGGGATTTTGAGACGATGTGTGGCTGAGGATGAGATTTTTTCCATACTTTAGAGATTTCATTCTTTACCTTGGGGTGGCCACCATGGAGGAGAAAGAACTGCCCAGAAGGTCCTATAGGCTGGTTTCAACTGGCCAACACTGTTCAAAGATGTTAGGAGTCTGGTTATTGGCTGTGAAAAATGACAAATTATAGGAAATGTTGGAAGTAGTCAGGAACTACCCCAAAAAAGTTTTCTGGAGGTAGAAATATTTTATGTGTGGGTCTTGGACTTCATGGGACCATTCCCATCTTCTTGTGGTAATGAGTACATTTTGGTGTTATGGATTACGTGTCCATGTGGGTTGAGGCAGTAGCTTTGCTCGACAATTTAGCTGCTAGTGTTAGGAAATTCATTAATAAAAACATCTTTTCCAGATTTGGTGTGCCTCGAGAATTCATCAGTGATAATGGTACTTAGTTCAAGAGTTATAAGTTCAAAGGATTAATGGAGAAGTATGGGTGCTCATATAGGACAAGCACCACATACCACCCAGAGTCCAGTGGGAAAACAGAAGTTTAAAACTGGGTGCTCAAACAAGTTTTAGAGAAAACAGTGTCTAGGTATAGAAAGGACTAGTCAAGGAAGTTGGATGAGGCCCTTTGGGCCTATAGAACTGCTTATAAAACTTTTATAGGGATGTCACCATATAGGCTACTCTTTGGGAAAACATGTCATCTACATGTTGAGTTACACCATAGATCTTATTGGGCAGTGAATGAACTTAATGTTGATTTTAAGCCTCATGGTGAGAAGATACTATTAGAGATGAGTGAGCTAGAGGAGATTAGAATAGAGACCTATGAGAATGTTGAAATTTAAAAAGAAAGAAAAAAGGATTTTTATGAATCAATCATTCGAAATAGGAATTTCTATGTTGGTGAGAGGTTCCTACTTTTCATTTCTATATTGAAGCTTTTTTCAGGAAAGTTGATGTCCAAGTGGTTAAGACCCTTTACCATTGTTAGATTCTTGGTTAATGGAGTTTCTAAACTAGTTGGAGAAGAGAATCGACCTTTATTAATCAATGGTGAAAGAATAATGCAATTCATTGAAGGGCATCCAATGGTCTTGGTTACTATATCTATGTTAGAAGAATGATCTGTTTCAAGTATAACTGAGGACTATAAACTTAATTTTTCATGGGAACTAACCCATGGCTACTTAGATGTTTTCCTTTTAATTTTGTTCTTCAATAATGTAATCCATACTTCTTGTTCTCCGGTTCAATTTCTTAACTGATTGACGGTTCTTCGTGATCTATTGTTGTTTTATAGAGAGAGTTGTTACTACCAGAAACTTGGCCAAGAAACCCCACGGGAGAAATCCACTACATCATATAGAAAACATTTCTCTCTACTCACTCCATTGGGTTACATATATTGAACATAAAACTCTAAAATCTTATTTTACTTATTTGAACTTACAGATTAATGAAGAGGACTAACAACCCAGTGTTGCTGAAGCAAATCTGTGGATGGAATTAAGTGTTAAAGGTCTAATAATTCAGGGAAGTGTTGTTCTGCCCCTTTTCACTTTTAATTACTTGCGTAATATTTATTGTGGACTAAGCATGGGGTCTTCCCTCTGATTTTTGAAACTCTTATACTTTTTTTCTTTCACGGGTGTTTAGATGCAAGTATAAAAGAATTGAAAAATTATTTTGAACTAATTTGTGAAACCTACTTGCACCCACTGATTTCAATTTCATTATGCTGCTGCTGAACATCACTGTTCATCATGATTCTAATTAAAGGTTATTGATAAATTCTTTTGTCTACTCACAATGATTCAAAGCATGAACAGTTTAGGAATATAATTGTATTTGGTTGTTTGTGATGGATGGTGGGGTTGGGTTCTTCTGTGTCTTTCTAGTTTTGTTTTTATTTTCTTTCACTCTTTGTGTGGCAAAGACAATTTTTGAACCTCATTACTACCCTTCCATATCCTATTTAATCTGAAATGTCTATATGTTTTGAAATTAAACTATCTTCCACCATATAATTCTACATTGGTGACAATGTTGGTTTTTAAGTGTGGGGTAGATGGATCATACTAGTATCATTTCAAATTCCCCCTTCTAGAACCTAATATTTGCGTTTGTTTGTTTATTTTAAAAAAAATATGGTCAAATTTTTTCAAAAGAGGTTCAAAATTAGTTTAAAAAATCAAATCAAATTCTTTCATCACTTTATGGCCATTGGAGGTTCACTGGTACAACAATTATGGCATGTTAGTGGATAATTGCTTACTGGATGTTGAGAGTGACATTTAGTCAGAAACTGTTAAGCATGAGTGATTAGTGAGTGGAATTTTTTACTATCAATATGTACTTTTCTATTTAGGAACTAAGGATGAGAGTGTGATAGGATAGGTTTTGTGGGATGATGATCTTGACTTAGTGTAACTAGAAGTTCTCACTGGAATCTAGGGGACTCACACTTTTAAAAAAAATAAAAATAGTCAATCACTTTTGAAATTCAACTCGACTAATTATTAATTAAGTCCTTTTTAACTGAAGTAAAATGGGAAAATGGGATCCCACAGTGAGTATCTGAGACAAGGTGCACTGGGTGCATTTATGTGAATAAATAAATCCAATTTCAATCTTAATAACTGCTACACACAGTTCTCTGTACATAGAATATAGATGGGAACAATTTAAATAAATTTCCCTTGTAAAAAATGAGCTCATTAAGGTGAGGGGAATTTTGAACCCAGATGAAGAAGGGAGAAATTGACTTTGTTAATGTTCATTTGAGTTGAATCGGTAGAGTGAAAAAATTAATGGACTTTAATTTTTGGAACTTTGGGAATGTAAGAATGGAAGGTTCTCTTGGTTAAGTTTTAAATTCCACTTTATCTATCTTGTCAACACTCCTTGAATTAGAAAATGAATTTGAAGGTGATTTAGGACAGCTAATGAGTATATATAAGAGGCATGACATACTTGATAGTGTATGAATTTGTGAGGGTTTTTACTTCTAGTGAGTATTTGAATCTAGGCCAGACATCATTTTTTAACATCTTTGAAGAGACTGACTCATTGGTTGGTCCTTCTCCTCTAGATATTAAAGTTTAATCATACACCTTTTGAGTTGAAACTCACAAATCATCTTTCTGTTTTTAAGTTAAAGGCATGTATTTCTTGGAGGACAAATAAAGTTTTAAGTGTGGGGGAGTTTGATGTGGAAGTGTTTTTACACTCTTTGAAACATCCTTTTTGTATTTTGGTAGACTTTTATTTTAAAATGTTGTTTTTTATTAAATAATTGATAATTATTGTGTTATTGAATTTCATATGTGAAATAATAAATTGTAGTTTAAATCATGTGTTTTTAGTATTCATTATAGTTTTTTTAAATAATTCTATAATTAAATTAGTCCTACAAATTTGACTTTTATTTATTTATTCTTTTATTTTTACAAATTTATCATTCCAGTTAGTTTATTAATTCATTATTATATTAATTAATTCTTTATTATTTAAATTGTAAATAAATTACTCATTTTAGCTTTTAGTTTTTTAATAATTTAAATAGTTTTAAAAATATAGTTTTATTCAATTAATATTTCTTATTCTTTAATTTACTTTATTAATTGGTTAATTAATTGGTTAAATAATTTAAACAAGTAACATTATTATTTTAATTTGTTTTAATTATTTTATTAAACCAAAATAAATTCATTATTTTAAATAAAGAATAATTAATTTTGTTATCTAGATTTATTTTTGTTAGTTTTAAATTTTAATATATTTAATTTAATTAATTAATTTATGAATCTATTTCTTCATTTTATTATAACTTTTATTTATTTATTTTTTTCTTGGATTGTTGGACTTGCAGGTGTTGTTGTGTGTTAAGGTTTCTTCATGGTTACAGTGCCACCATTTCAATCACGGTGCCACCATCTCACTCACGGTCTCACCATGAGATTCACTCACGGTGCTTCCTTCACCCCTACACACCGATTCACTCACCACTATGCAGCTAGCGTTTTTATCATTCATGGTGCCACTCTTACAACCTCTCCCACTGTTTAAGCCACATGGTGAGACCATGGGAAGCCTTCACAGTGCCATCGCTTTCTACCCACTCTATCCCATCCCTTTTCCACAATTTCAACCTCACGTTTTCATTTGATACTATCTCACCACTCCTTCACGCATCAACACAACAGTCACAAAATCAACTCTAGCAGCCCTGCAAAAATTCATTCACCAATCACAAACATCAAAGCAAAACCTTAGTTGCAGAAAGAAACAAATCACCAGAGAACTCAAAAATTGAAAGAAGAACCACAACCAAACATACTGAAATGCACATATTGAAGAAATTTTAGAATAAGTTACCCAAATATCAAATGGAATCACAATCCAGACTCCCCTGTCACCGCTCCCCAATTCCCCAACGCAACCAGCCTACATCCCCTGGACTCACCTCGTCATCCGCCTTCTACCTCAAGCAAAATGTTGCACCACTCAATGCATCCCAACATCGCCTAAAGCTGCTTGGGCCCTCGCTTTCCTCCTTTCCTCTGGCCCCTGCTAGTCGACCACATCACCACTGAAACCCCGGCCACTTCGTGCCTCAAACCCGCACAAGGAAACCCCCACTACCTCTCGCCGCTCCTAAAACCTAGCTGTTACCCATAGCCGAAGTCACCCGCACAAGACGTCGCTGACACCTTCCTACTTCCCACCTCCATCCTCGCCTTCAAAATCTCCGTATTAATCCCTACTCGCCACTAAACTTCTGAAGCCGAGCCACACCCGAGCTTACCTTGCACCGCACGAACATAAGCGCACCCCCCTTCTTTTAGTTTCATTTTTCTTTTTATTATTATGATATTTATATTGTATTATAACATATAATAACATATATATATATAATATACAATTATATAGATATTAATATATATAATAAATATAATTAGTAAAAGATTAATAATATAGAATTGTGTACATTATTTTATATATTATGCGTTATATATCATATACAATAATAATAATAATCGGTATATTAATTAAATGTATATAAGATTATATATATAATATTAACATATTATATATCATATATGTTATTAATATTTATTATTTTGATAATAATATTAGATATTAGTATTTTTATTTTAGTGATATAAATATATAGTATATATAAAGATAGTTTCATTTCTTTTGTATCTGACTCACATGCATTTTTTTGTAGAGGGAGGGTTGTGGCTCACCGTGTGTGCATCATTTCATTTAGTTAGGAGAAACTGCTACGGTGACAAGTGTGGAGGAGGAAACACAATGAAAGTTCCATGTGTAGGACAGAGAAAACCTTGAGCAATAATCTAGAGACTTCTACTGGTCATTAGCATTCGTGACAGGCATGAGACCATTGAGAGACCTGAGGGAAGGACGCGGCGAGGAGAGGAGGCATCCATCCAGACTGGTGGAGAAGAGTAAGGGGGATCATTGATCTAGACTGGGAGAGGGGAGGAGGACTAGGAAACGTAGAGATAAATTTTATTTTTGATTGCACTTCCATCCATCGAGAGAAGATCGGGCGATCCCTAGAGTTTTCATGATTTTCAATCGGGAGCAGATTAGAGTACCAAGAGCAGTAGATCATAGAATTTCACACCATGATTCCTAGGGTGGGACATCGAGTGAAATCTAGTGTTTCATCCACCATTGAGAACCATGAATTATATCTTTCTGGAGATAGAGCAGGGAGTCAAACATCTTTATTTGTCCTTGTGCTCTATTTTTCTACAACTCATTTTAATATGAAATTAATTGTTTCTTACTATATGTTTGCACTAAAAACAACCATTATGTTCAGCTAATTTCCCATGGTGGGGGGATAAGCTGGTTGATTATATATTATTACTATGATTCATGCACTGCACTATTTTCTGGAATGCCTCTTTCACTATTTACGGAAGAAACTTATTTTCAAAACGACAAGGTCAAGTGAAAAATGATCTTGATTCAATCATAGTGAAAACTGTTTTATCTGAGGGATTCATTGAAAAATGAATTATTCTAAAATGAGAGAGACTAACTGAACTCAACTAAAAAGTTGATCCGAGTGACATATGACTTTTTAACACCATTGGACGGAATGTGATTTTATAGGTGAAGGACTGTAAAAGTTATTTCATTGCAAACTGACCAGACAACAAATCTGGCTAGTTTCTTTTAGTCAGATCCATATTTCTTAAACTTCAGTGCATGATCAAGGGTAAGCAATATTGAAATCAGCCAGTATACCTTCTCCCCTATTCATCTATTGGTTGTTTTCACCACATTTTCTCCTGTTGTTTTTTCTGCCCCGTTGCACTCGCCAGTTCACCTTCACTATCTCACACACTAATTTTCACTCATTCCACTTCAACATCACCAACTGTTTTTGTTTTTTGTTTTTGTGTGTTTTTGTTTAGTTTATTCTTTTTAGATTTCCAAACAAAACATTAGGCCTCCCTATGGTTCGTTCCTGTCTTGCCACTATCCTAAGTAGTAAGTAGGTTATAACTTTTAGTTTGTCGCTCGTGCCCAACTACGCGCAAGTGTGCAACTTATCTCAACAAAAACTCTACTACAGTCTCTATACCACACCCTAAACATGAAATTTATGATTTGGTCTTATAATAATAACAATCTAAATAGTCTTAAGGAGTTACCCAAGGTAGAAGATTCAGTGGAAGGTAATAATCTCAACCCAAATTTTCTATGTTGTTTTCTTCTTCTACACAACTGAGGTCCTCTATATTCATGAAGCTGTGGAAAATTAAAATTTTAGAATCTTTAAATGTAATTATAATAATTTAAAATTCATTTTATACATTCCTCAATAATCATTGAAAAAAACACCATCATGCATGTGTGTTGAATACTACCTCCATAAATGAGATATTTTGTTTTCCATGACTACCTAACATGGATTTATTTAAAAATGAATTTATTATGTAAAAATTATATTCGTAAAATTACTAATAATATTTATGAATAATATATGAAAATATATGTAGCAGTCTGGAATTACTTCCAGTGGACTATAATTGATACCTATCAGGGCACTCCATGGGCGGCTACACCCCCTGGGCGGGACACACCACCATCCCCAGTGGCAGCCATTTCCACATGAAGCCCTTGGGCGGAGAGCCATGCTTCGTCCAACGCTCACATGTGAGAGTTCCCAAGGATCAGATACATTCCTACCTCCTTTGCCTCTGATACCAACTGTAGAGACCCGTAGCCTTACTTACATGGACTTTACATTACTTTTGCGGAATACTTAGTACATAACAAAAACACACACACAAGGATCGTAATAGTTTAGTGTCTTTGGAAACTCGGAACGTAATCTTCTAATCCTGGTGAAAGATCTTCAAAATCTCCCACAAAGATCTTCTTTTTTTTACCTAAAACCTTTATTTATATCCTGGGGAAAAGAAAACATAAAAGGGTGAGCTCAAATGCTCAGTAAGGGTAAACAAAAGAAATATCAATCACATAATTTTCATAAGAACATAACATTTTTGGAAATCTTAACCTGCAAAAGAGATCATAATTTCATAACATGGGATAAATCATAGTAGTGAAAATGAAACCATAACTTAAAACATTACTCATTGTGGCATACACACATAATCATAGAGAATCATTTCTTGTTAGTCAAGACTCATTGCCAAGACTATCTTAGTGGACAAAGTCCCTTTCTGAATCGAGTAATCCTCGTTTCAGTCCTGTTTCACTGAACCGGTATAACCTACCATTCCAGCCATGTCTATCTCATGAGATATGAAATCTTTACCCAATGCATTGGAGGGAGATATAGGTCCCACCCATCTCTTAATGAATCCTTTCTTATGTGTGCCACAAAATCATAAATCATAAATCATTGCATAACCCATGTAATAAAAATGGGATTCTTAAACAACATGACATCATAAAACCATTCATATAAGATAAAGGAATTCATAAACATAATTCCATCACAACATAGTCAAATCAATGTAATAATATGGATAGAAACAGAACCCTTTATTATTTTATATGGAAAATAATTTTGATAAAACACTTGAATTGAATTCTTGAGGAAAATATCCTTTCTTCTTCAAAATCAATTTCTTTTCACAAAACATCATGCAATTTTTAAAGAAAGAGATTTTATTGAAAATAGTCATGAAATAATTTAGAGGAAGCTTCATGAAAATAAGGCTTTATAAAACAGTATAAATCTGTTCGTGCCGTATAAGTTAAAAAAAAACATTCTTCGTACTTTTGTCGGAAAAGTCAAAAAGCACCTCGTACGGAAAAACGACAAAAGATTCCTTTCATATTCTTTACTAAAAACTCACCTAAGGGAAAAATTGGATTTAAACTATTTTAAGTGGATGGAAACAATATTAAATATTGAGGGAACATGGATGTGGATGATAAAATACACCCCAGTAAATACTTACGAATAAACAATCTCGGATAAAAATGAGATTGTGATATTTCTCTTACCTTAGGTCCGACTTGCTTTGTAAGTGTCCGAACCTCCTGTATAATGATTTAAATCATGTTATTGACTTATTACAGAATCATATTCATTGTTATGATATCATATATGGTTCACTTATGACATTATATTACCCGTTCTTTTGTAAATTCCATGTTAAAGAAGCGTTTTGGGTAAAATCGTTTCATTTATCGTAGGTGTTTTGACTTGTTGTTCTTGACATCATTACTACTTATATCATGATTTACTTACTTCCAGAATATAAAATATGATTTATATATCATATATATTCAGTATATATATATATATAATAGGTAGATAAATAAAATGAAAAACACCGTTCATGGAGACGGTAGTCCGTACGTACGCATGAACGCTGTTTTCCTTTCCTTATTGTCTTGAAATGGAAGTAAGTAGATGACATACATATGTATATATATACATAAATCCAGTAGCTTTATAATGTCATATATTTCATTATTATTTCTTATATATACATTATAATCATTCTTAAATGGTTAACATGGAGAATGAATCTCATCGCGTCGTGGAGACGGTAGTCCGTACGTACGCACGAGCGATGATATCATTTCCATAAATATTGAACTGAATTGAAGTGGATTATACAATATATAAGAATCAATATGATGTTGTAATAACTATGTATAGTTATTCTTTACACCATTATACCCATCCATGTAAGGTGGTGGTGGAAAATAGATTACACCACGGCGTGGAGACGGTATTCCGTACGTACGCACGCGCGGTGATTTCTTTTTCCGTAGGATGGATAGATAGTGAAATAGGGTTGTTTCATACTTATAATAACATATCAGTATATGAGTGATACTGATGTTATTACTTCATAATGAAACAACCTAAGAAGAAGAAGTGGAAGAAGAAATAAAGATGAAAGAATTGGTAACGGTAATTACCTCTTCTTTGAAGCGCCTCTTTGAGACCTCCTCTTAGGGCACTAAAATTGGTCTTTGAGGAAGACCAGAACCTCTACGATGTTGCTAGGGAAGTGGAGAAGATATTTTGTCAGGGGTTGGCCGAGCTTGAGTGCTCAAATTGGTGTGAGGAGGAGGGGGAGGAGGTGTCCTTTTATAGGGGAGGAGAGGGGCACCTTAGGAATATCTCAAAATATTATTTTATATTAAAGTCAAAATCGGTTTATAATGATTCCAAAGGGTCTTATTTCGAAGCTAAAGTGGGGATGGGTCGAAATCCTATCAACCAATAGGATTTAGAAAAGTTTAGGGTATTATTTTAACCTTATCAATTAGATTTAACTCTAAGTTAAATAATTTAACTTTTACCGTGTCTTTTTGTTTTCTTTCACTATATGGTTAATACACTTACTATAACATGCCAAACGAACCCCAAATTGTTTATTAGTAATACATATATCCTTATCTAAGTCATTTGGCCGAACCTTAGATTTTTAGGAATAAAATTACAATTAATAATATAATATTTGATTTAAAAACTATTTTGTGTCAATTTTGACACTATTTGATATATGATTTTTGTGAAAGTCATAACAGAATTATATGTTCGAAACAAGTTAATTAGAGCATCACTATTATATCATAGTAACCTAGAAAATTAGTGGAATTCATAAAAAGTCTCAAATGACATTTATGTTGGTGTTTATAACATCAATTATGTCAATATTTCATTAATAAGATAATTACTGCATCATCTTTGTGTCATAAATAAATTAAATTATTTGATGTCTAAAAATTACAAATAAAATACCATCATGTAGTAAATCTTTTTAGCTTTCTAATGAATATTTACAATCGAATGTATCTAATGTATAACCCCATATTAAAAATGATTTACTTATTAAACTTTGATTTTAACTATTTTAACCCTTCTTTAAATAAATTAATAATAAATGTCCTAATCTAATCCAAGTGGGCCTAAATGGTCATATTTTATTCCTAAGTTTGTTTTTGGTCGAATTACACTTTTCCAATAGAATTAGGACATGTGTTAGGGTAATATTAATTTCATATTTACCCTTAGTTACCCTATTAACTATTAACCGCGGTAAAAAAGTAAAAAGTTACTATTCACCAAAAAATTATTTTCATCTCATTGAACCACATTTTAGTCCTTGATATTAACCGTGTCTCTCGGATTTTCGAAATTCCATTCACAGAAGCGGAAAAATTAAGTTTTATGAAAAATTCAGTTTTTTTAACTACCACTTAGTAGTTTCACTATTCATCAAAAATTGATGTTTTTCAGAACAATGCCAAAATTTCATCCTAAGCTATATTTCATATTCCGAATTCAAAAATGAAATCTATTTTACCAAATTCATAACATAGAAGTTGCATTAATTAATTTTATAATTAAATCCCGCTGTTAAAATAAATAGCGTGTTTTTAGGAAACAATATATATCAAAAGATTGACACTTGATTATGTCTGGTTTAAATGTGAAATTACAACCAATGACCAACATTGTATTAAATTGTAAAAATATATTCTAAATATACTTTAAAACCACTCAAATTAATAATTTATCACTATTAATTATTTCGATTAAAAAAGTTGTTTTTAATTATAATTTAGTAATTTTCACTATTCATCAGAATATGAAAGTTATCCGAAAAGTACCAAAATTTCAACTTAGGCTAAATTCGATACTCCGAATCCAAGAATGAAGTTCATTTTGAAAAATAAGATTTACTGGATTTCAAAAAGTGGTTATTACTATTCATAACGGCTAGTTTTAATAATATTTTTATAGCATATCGTTGTTTAGTGAAACTCGGTATTGCGTACTACACACGCTATCGAGGAAGGTCGCGATTGCGTGTAATGCAAGTTAAGTCAAGGATGTGTGTTGTGCAAGCTCCTTTTGGTGTAGCGTACAACACAAGACATTAATAAAATTAAAAAGAATATTTTTTTATAAAATCTTGGGCTGTTACAATATATAGGTAATAAAAATAATAAATGGTTATGGTAACATTAACCGCCTTAAATAGAGTTATCAAGGAAGCATTCTTAATTTAGATCTTGTTGGGATAAACTTTTAGACAATATAAGAATTAAAATTATGGAATAATAAATTAAATGACCCTAAATTTTTTTTTATATCATGAATTTATATTACAACACATTTTACCATAATCAATAAACATAATGTTTTAGTAAGAAAATAACAGAGCAACCCTTAGTAACCGGTGTAATTAGAAACTATATTAAAAATGAATAAAAAATAATGATAAACTGTCTTTAGAAAATTAAATATATAAAAATAAGGTTATTGGGTATACATTTAATGATTTTTTTTAATATTTAAGAATTTAAGTGCATGTGAAGTGCGCTTTCAAACATGAGTTAAGGGATCCTCTGAATCACACTTATTACCTTTTGATTACATATTTTCTTTATTTTTCTCTAATTTTATTTAACTTATTCACTGTAACATCCCGAGATTTTATGAGAAATATTATTTTTAATTTATTTTATGTCTTGTGTTGTATGCTACCCCAAGATTATCTTGCACTATACACAACACCGTATTAGCTTGCAGTATACACAACACTATTCTTGGATCGTGTTACACACAATTTCATGTTCGTTTGATAGAAGTTATTCTACGCAACATTGAGTGTATATATATATTCAATGTATAAATGAAATATGTTTGGATTCTATTATATGAAACAAAAATGGAATCTTACACTACATGGAACCCTGACTTGGCTTGCATTACACGCAATCACGACCTTCCCCGATAGCGTGTGTTGTACGCAATACTGAGTTTCACTAAACAACGATATGTTATTAAAATATTATATAAACTAGCCATTATGAGACGTAATACCCACTTTTTAAAATTTTATAAATTTTAACATTAAAAATGGAATTCATTTTTTGATTCGGAATATCGAAATTAGCCTAGGGTGAATTTTTGGTATTTTTCTGGAAACATTCAATTTTTGATGAATAGTGAAAACACTGAGTTTTTGGTTAAAACCGACTTTTTATTTAAATAATAATTTATTTTATGTAAAGTAATTTTAGGTCATCATAGATACATAATACCTATATAAGTTTAATGTAATTCATTGTTGTCATTTTATAATAATTTTAGATATATAAAAATTTTATTGAACTTTTTACCCTCTTTTACCCACCACCTAGGAGAATTTGTAAATTTACATAAAACATAATTTTACCACTTATGTGAGTGGAATTTCAAAAATCTAAGAGACACGATTTATATCAGTAAGTAAAATGTGATTCAATAAGATAAAAATAATTTTTGTTGAATAGTAACATTTTACTTTTATTTACCACAGTTAAAATTAAATAGGGTAATTTAGGGTAAAAATGATATTATTATTACCCTAACAAATGTCATAATTCTATTGGATAAGTTTAAATCGACCAAAAACAACCTTAGGAATAAAATATGACCTTTTAGGTCCACTTGGATTAGATTTGGACACTTATTATTGTTTTATTTAAAGAAGAGTCAAAAGAGTTAAAATCAACTTTTAATAAATAATTTTTTTTAATATAAGGTGATACATAAGATAAATTCTACTATAAATATTAATTAGAAATATAAAAGTATTTCCTACATAATGGTATTTTATTTATATTTTTTATACATTAAATAATTTAATTTATTTATGACACAATGATGACGCTGTAATTACCTTATTAATGAAATATTAACATAATTGATATTATAAATACACAAATAATGTAATTTGAGACTTATTATGAATTAAAATAATTTTATAGGTTAATATAACATATTAGAATTGGTTATATGAATTGTTTTAGAAGTAATAAGGCTTTTATGAATCTAGAGACAACAAAATACCAAATAGTGTCAAAATTGACATAAAAGAGTTTTTAAAACAAATATTATATTATTAATTGATATAATGGTCCTAAAAATATAAGTATTGTCCAAAAGGCTTATATAATAATATATATTATATTAAAGAACCAATTGGGGTTCTATTGGCATTTTATAGTAAGTTTATTAACCATATAGTGTAATAATACAAGAACACACGGTAAAAGTTATATTATTTAACTTAGAGTTAAATGTAAATGATATGGTTAAAATGGTAACTTAAACTTGTATAAAAACATATTGTTTGAGATTATTTAGACCCATACCCACCATATCCTAGAAATAAGTCACTTTGGAGCCATTATAAACCGAATATGAATTTATTATAAAATAATAGTTTAATGTTTTCCAAAGGTGCCCCTCTCCTCCCTTATAACCGAAAAACTCATCCCTCTCCTCCTCACACCACTTTGAGACTTTTTGATTGGCCAAACAATGCCCATTTCTCTTATCCACTTCCCTAGAAACCTAATAGAGGTCATGGTCTTCTTGAAAGACCAACTTATTTCTCCAAGAGAAGGTTAATAGGAGGCGCATCGAAGAAGAGGTAATCTCTTCTACCGATTCTTTCAAAGTTTTTTTATTATTCTACTTCCTCCTATTTAGTTGTTTCATTATAAAGAAATAACATCATAATAACTAAAATACGGATATGTTATTATAAATATTAAACATCCCAATTCACCTTCTACCCATCCTACGAAAAACAAAATCACCACGCGTGCGTACGTACAAAATACCGTCTCCACGCCGTGGTGTAATCTGTTTTTCCACCACCACCTAACGTGGATGGGTATAATGGTTGAAATAATAACAATATATTATAATTATAAAATGATTATAATTATGATATATAATATCATCCACTAAAATACCATTTTATAATTATGATAATGATATCATCCCTTGTGCGTACGTACGGATTACCGTCTCCACGACGTGATGAGATTCATTCTCCATGTTAACCATTCTAGAATGATTATAAAGTATATATATAATAAATAATGATGAAATTTATGAAATAATAATGCTACTAGATTTATTTATATATATATATTTCATCTACTTACTTCCATTCAATTAAATAACGAAATGAAAACAATGTTCATGCGTTCGTATGGTCTACCATCTCCATGAACGGTGTATTTCATTTCATTTATCTATCTATTATATACATATATATCCTAAATATATATGATATATAAATAACGTTTTACATTTTTGAAGTAATAATATCATGATATAAGTAATAATAAAATCAATAACAACTAGTCCAAATACATATGATAAATGAAACAATTTTACCCAAAACACTACTTTAACATAGAATTGTCAAATGCACGGGTAATATAAAGTCATAAGTTAATCATATATGATATCATAAAAATTATTATTGTTTTGTTACAAGTAAATAATATGTTTAAACCCACTATACAGGAGTCTCAGAAACATATGTATGAAATTGGACATATGGTAACAGATAATTTTGGAATCTCATTTTTATCTGAGATTGTTATACATAAGTACTTACTGGGGTTATATTTATCATCCATTTCCATGTTTTAGTGAAATGTTTTAATAATGTACTTAATAATATTCCATGTATGTTTAATGTCATGTTTACCCCTTTTTTGACTTTTGGAAGGAATCATTCATTTGTTTACCACACAAGGTAATTTTTGACTTTTCGAGAAAAATTACAAGAAGAATGTTTTTTAACTTATACGGCGTGAATGGATTTTTTACGGTTTCATAAAGACTTATTTCATTGAAGCTTCCTCTACAAAATTTCATGATTATTTTCAAGGAAATCCTTTTCTTTTAAAATTTCATGGGATTTTGAGAAAAGAAAATTATGTTGAAGAAGAAAGGATATTTTCCTCAAGAATTCATTTCCATTGTTTTATCAAAACAATTTTCCATCGAAGATGAAATTGTTATGAATGTTTATGTTTCAAGTCTAATTTCTCTATCATTTACATTGTTTGATTTATCTTATGATGAAATTATATCCATTTGTTTTATATGGATTATGTTATAATGGGATGATGTTTATGAAACCCGTTTTATTTTTTGGGTTATGATGAATGATTTATGTTGTGGAACACAAATGAATGATTTCATTATGAGATGGATGGGACCTATATCTCCCTCCAATTAATTGGGTAACGATTTATATCTCATGAGATAGACATGGATGGAACGACATGTTAATTCTGTTTAGTGATACAAGACTGGAACGAAGAGTGAACTCGATCTAGTAAGGGACTTTGTCCACTACGATGGTCTTGACAACAATGTCTTGGCTACTATGGAAATCATATCATGTGCTTAATGGTTTTCCACAATTCTATGTTTTGTTCCCATGTTATTTATCTTGATTAATGTTCCTTTATGATCAATTCCTTATGCATTGTCAAGATTTATGTCATTACTCGGGATTTTTATGTATTATATACATGTTCGTACGTTCAAATGTTTAGGGATTGTTTTATGTTTCCATGTTTAACCTTACTGATCATTTGAGCTCACACTTTTTATGTTTTCTTTTTCCAAGGATTTAAATAATGGTTTTAGGTAAGAAAACAAATAGTGAATACCTTTATAGGAGATGTTGAAGATCTTTCACCGTGACTAGAAGATGATGTTTCGAGTTTCCAAAGACACTAAACTATTATGGTCCTTGGGTGTCTGTTTTTGTTATATATTAAGTATTCCACAAAATTAATGTAATTTCTATGTACGTCAAGCATTGGTTCTACACAGTTGGTATCAGAGAGAAGGTTTAGTTATCCTTTGGAAATAAGGATGCGAAAACTTTAGATCCCTAGAGATATTTCTAAGGTATGTCTAGGGATGTCCCTAAGGTTAAGTATAAGTATAGGTTATAGACCTAGAATTACGGTAACGATCATAGAATTAAACCTAAGATGCTAGAGATTGAAAGTACTCCCCTTTATTATGTTGTTTTCCTAGTATGATTTTTGCCTCTCACACTATTCATTGTGGGTTTTAGAAAATGGATGGAAATAGGAAGATTTATGTTAATGGAGAATACGATGGACAATGGAATGATATTCTTCATGAGCTACCAAATGAAACGATATTTGGAAGGTGAATCATCATTATTATGCCTAATCAGAAATATCATAATATGATCAATAATCTCAACTTTGGTAAGATTTCTGACTAAGCTAATAAGAGAAAGATGGAGTTTCATGATGATCATAGAGGAAAGAAAGTTCAATTTCACTCATGTAAGTCATGTGGGAAGAGGTATCATGGAGAATGTTTCAAAGGAACTAGAAGATGATTTGGGAGTGGAAAATAATGAGGCAAAGATATTAATTGTAAAGGAAAAGGTTCAGTTAACATAATAGGCAAGGATAATGGTATTTCTATGACGTCAACAACGATTATATGTTTTAAATGTGGAATGTATGGGCATTATTCAAACCAATGCCCTAAGGGAAAATCTCATGAAGATAATCAAAACGGTCTCATGGGTATTATTTATGTTGATGATTATGAACACACTACAAATGATATATGAGATGAAAGAAGTGTTGAGGAACAAAATGATGAAGCTCAGTCAATGGTTTGAGATTGTAGTGGAATGACTTCATGTTTATCAAAAATAATGTATGGTACTATAGAATAAAGAAAAATCTAAGGATTGTTACAATGTTGTCTTTCCCTGAGTATTTGAAAGTATATGATGAATGGTACCAGTGACCATGAAAAGTGATTGAAATAGTTTTGGAAAGCAGATGATATGCGAATAATGAAGGGATAAAGAAAAAATAATATGTTTGATAGTATTAATGAGCTCATTATTGATAAGAGGACTAAGTGATATCATGGTTTGAGTATATAGAAATTTTGGGATTTTGGTACGTGGAAAGAGCTACATTTTGACATCATTCATGTTTTCACTAAGGTTCTACGGTAATTTATTTTTCAAGAGAATACATGATTAAGGTATTCACATGTTTGGAATGCGATCAACAAGATACATCTTATTATATATGAGGGATAAATGATGGTATTCACGTTCTTTTTATGTGAACTTTCCAGTAATCATTTTCTTTATACTATGATATTGGACAGATGTATTTTGGATAATTCTAAAGATTGGAATGGATTGTGTTGGACATCATATAGTATTGTTCAAGGCTAGAACTTTTTTTGATATTATTTCTGTAATGTTATAATAGTGTAGTTTTAGAAAAAGGACAACCCGTAGGACAGGCGACAACCCATCGAGTCGGACAAGGTTGCGTGAATCGAACCCACAACAGAAGTGTGATAGGCCTTTATCACCTACCTCTAGCCTACTGGAAGTCCCTGGTTTGTAGAAACTAGTTTTATTTTATTAAGCGGAATAATATATGAAGTATAAGTCCATTTATGGAATCATATACGATTAACCTCACCATAGATGAACTTATTTATATTTGATAACATTTGCTAAATTTTTTTAAGACAGATGGAATAACCCATCATTCTATCACATGATCTGCTAACACTTCACGAATGAAAAATTCAACATCATTTCTTTAAGATATGAAGTGTAATTTTTTCATGGAACGACCAATGAAGAGAATGTACCAAAATCAAGTAAGTATTTCTTCTAATTCAAAATTTTCAACTTTAGGGAAATGATATTGAAAACCAAAAATGTTATCCAAGTACCCTCATATTCGATAAATCAGATGGTACCTTGGATTAACACAAATTTATGGCTTTGTGATTGTTGTCTTTTTAATAGCCATGTTCTCTACCACTCTCTATCAGGACATTATGGTTAGATTTCTCTTCCATATCCATATTTTCATCTATATTCTGCTATGAGGAAACCTAGTGATGAGTTACATTGGGTATTCATTATGTTTCAACGTTCATTTTTAAAATGATGATTCAGTATTCCTTTATACGATGTGGGTTTCTATGAAAGATACTTTCATGTAGTAAACAATTTATAACCACGACGAATTTCGAGGGTGAAATTTCATTTTAAAGGGGGTAGAATGTAATACCCCAAGATTTTATGAGAAGTATTATTTTTAAATTATTTGATGTCTTGTGTTGTATGATACACCAAGATTATCTTGGGAAATACGCAACACCGTATAAGTTTGTAGTATATGCAACACTATTCTTGGATTGTGTTACACATAATTTCAAGTTCGTTTGATAGAAGTTATTCTACACAACATTGAGTGTATATATATATATATATTCAATGTATAAATGAAATATGGTTGGATTATATTATATGCAACAACAAAGGAATCTTTCACTACATGCAACCCTAACTTGGCTTGCATTACATGCAATTGCGACCTTCCCTGATAGCGTGTGTTGTAAGTAATACCGAGTTTAACTAAACAACGATATGTTATTAAAATATTATATAAACTAGCCTTATGAATAGTAATACCCATTTTTAAAATTTTATAAATTTTA
Organism: Viscum album; assembly: GCA_963277665.1. Taxonomy (NCBI): domain Eukaryota; kingdom Viridiplantae; phylum Streptophyta; class Magnoliopsida; order Santalales; family Viscaceae; genus Viscum; species Viscum album. The sequence goes on along the minus strand of OY728119.1, from coordinate 167,339,098 downwards.
AATTTCAAAATGGGCTTCATTTTTGGATTTTGAATATCAAAATTAGTCTAGGGTGATTTTTTGGTATTTTTCTGGAAACATTCAATTTTTGATGAATAGTGAAAACACTAAGTTATTGGGTAAAACCGAATTTTTATTTAAATAATAATTTATTTTACATAAATTTATTTCAGGTCAAAATTGATACAATATACCTATATAAGTTAAATGTAATTCATTGGAGTCATTTTATAATAATTTTAGATATATAAAAATTTTATTGAACTTTTTACCGCCTTTTACCCACCTCCTAGGAGAATTTGGAAATTTACATAAAACATAATTTTACCACTTCTGTGAGTGGAATTTCAAAACTCCAAGAGACACAGTGGATATTAGTAAATAAAATGTGGTTCAATAAGATAAAAATAATTTTTGGTGAATGATAACTTTTTTACTTTCATTTACCACGGTTAAAAATAAATAAGGTAATTTAGGGTAAAAATGATATTATTATTACCCTAACACATGTACTGATTCTATTGGATAAGTGTAATTTGACCAAAAAAAACCTAGGAATAAAATATGACCCTTTAGGTCCACTTGGATTAGATTAGGACAGTTATTATTATTTTATTTAAAGAACAGTTAAAAGAGATAAAATCAAAATTTAATAACTAAAATATTTTTAATATACGGTGACACATAAGATATATTCAACTATAAATATTCATTAAAAATATAAAACCATTTCCTACATAATGGAATTTTATTTATATTTTTTAGAAATTAAATAATTTAATTTATTTATGACTCAATGATGATGCAGTAATTACCTTATTAATTAAATATTAACATAATTGATATTATAAATACCCAAATAAATGTAATTTGAGACTTTTTATGAATTAATCTAATTTTCTAGGTTAATATAACATATTAGGTCTGGTTAGATTAATTCTTTTAGAAGTAATGATGATTTTATGAATTTAGAGAAAACAAAATAACAAAAAGTGTCAAAATTGACATAAAAGAATTTTTAAAACAAATATTATATTATTAATTGATATAATGGTCCTAAAAATCTACTATCCCGCCAAAATACATATATAATAATATATATGACATTAAGGAACCAATTGGGTTCGATTGTGTAACGACCCAAATCCGGGGCCTCATAACTGGTGCCCCGTACTCGGTTCGCTACATGACCTCAAGCGCGTTTCCCCAAACGCCAGAGGTTACCAAATAGAAGTGAGGGCCTTGGTGAGTCGGTGGGGAAACTATGACCACATTAGGTAAAGTATACAACATAAGAAAAAACATACACAATAGTGGCAACATGAACAACATACGACAACTGAAACTAAAAGTAGAATTAATGTCTGATATAACAATGATACAGTGTGGTACATGTGTCTATGGAAAGCAGTCAACAAAACAATGTGCTAAAATACAACTGAAAACAAATACTAAAAGTAAACATCAACTCCAGCAGCATCATGAGCCAAAGCCCGGTCCCATGCTCTACAACTCCAACTAGCAATCAAGTACCTGAGGTGGAAGGGCCACAATCCCTATCCACACCTGCAACCATATAATCTGTTTGGGACGAAAAACAGGATCCAAACAGGGTGTAAGACTAATCCCAGTAGGCAAACACCACATGATTTGTTCCCTAATGTCAGTGAGCAATATAGAAAAAGTAAAGGAAATAAAAATAGTAATGAACTAGGAGTACAACAGTAGAAATCCTACCAATTACCAAACACATTTATTTAATTAAACAACTAGGGAATCTAGCAATGATCTCTATTCCAAGGTAAAGCATGTAACATAGTAGGTAACTAAAAGACTACCTAACCCATAAGCAGTTCAAACCCAAGATTGTTCTTTGGCTTGGTGGGCTCGTCACAACCAACCAAAAAAAATTCACACTGACTCTCCGGGTTTCTCAAAATAGTAGACCCCTATAGTCCAGTAATCAAACAAGGCACATACACTCTGAGAAGATCTTACGTCAATTCCCCTATGGTCTTGCAATGATAGCAACATACTCTCTGAGGAAGAACTTAAGTCTAATTCCTCCTATGGTCTCAATACGCGTGTAAAATAAGAACATATTAGGATGCAAAAATTTCTATTCCTGTAGGTCCTGCGTATGAAACTAAAACCAACAGACCCTCTAGGGAAGCACTTAATCATCTATTCCCTCTTTGATCTCCCACACCAGGTTCTCGGAACCCTGAGCTGTCCAGTCGAGCGTAATGGACTGTTAGCATCCCTAAGTATGTTCAAAAACTACTTGGCTAATAGCTACAATGCATCAAGAACATTTAAATAACAGGAAACACCAGCAAATAGTTATAGCAAGTAATATATCAATTTCAATAGGGGTTGCTTCACAGGCAAATGGTGACAAACGGTGATAAACAGCCAAATAGGGAAAAACACCCATGCGGTGATCCTAAAACATGAAACCAAGCATACATTAGTATCAATTAATTATAAGCTAACAATCCATCTAAAGAGATTAAATAATAGGATCAAAATCCCAAATCCGGGATACCCGATAAATGTGTATCTGGAACTTTTGAAACCAAAACTCAAAGACATTAAACGTAGGGCAAAAAACCACCAACCTCGATTCTCGGAGATCGATATAAGTGAACCACGATGATTGATTCTCCTTAGAACGTTGATTATCTGAGAAAACGTCCAAAACGCTCATCCCACGATAACTTGAAAATTAGGAGGAATCATGAAACAAGGCTAAAGAAGAACCAAGAACACACCACTATGATTATATTGCAACCAAAAGTGTTCGATTCAGATAGCCGGTGATGGAATGGTGGCTCGGAGAAGATTCGGCCTCCTCGAACGCTCTTGGCAGAATTAGGCGGAGAAGAAGATGAAAACAGGGTTAAGTCGCGACCCCTGTCCGATTAATGAAATAAAAAGAAATGTACACTGCGTGTATTTTTAGAGTACATGGAATGTACCTTGTTTTTCCATACTTTTCTTTAAGAGGCCTCCACATCACCCCACACGGCCATGTGTGTGGCCCGGACATGGCCAGCACACGACCCCGCATGGGAGAAAAGTACACGGCGTGTTCTCAGAAAGTACATGGCTTGTACTCTGAAAATTTCCATATTTCCCCTTTTTCCTTAAAAATAACCAAAAAAGGAAAACATTCATGAAACAATGATCCGGGTTCTTACAAACTTCCCCCTTTAAATAAATTCGTCCACTAATTTCCCTAGCGGGGCGTAGAAGAAGAAACCCCGAACTGCTCCGGCCACTGCGATCGTACATCAGCCTCCCGCTCCCAAGTCTCATCCTGCACTCGCCCGTGATGCCATAGCATCCGTACTAGAGGAAGATACCAGCCAAGGAGAACATTCATACTACAATTAAAAATCTAGATAGGATGCTCTTAAAATGACGCATCCTCTTTAAGCTCATCCTCCTCGGTTTGAAAGACATGCTATGGGTCTGAAAAGTAATGTCGGAGCTGGGAAACGTGGAAGAAGTCGTGCATAGCCTGATACCTCTGAGGTGACTGCAACTGATAGGGACCTGGACCAACTCTCTCCAACACCTCAAACGTCCCGACATACCACGGTGAAAGCTTACCCTATCTCTAGATCCTCTTGTGTCCCAACCTCGGTGCGTCACGCAGAAAAAACTTGATCCCCAACCTCGATCTCTAGTTGTCGTCTCCACTAATCAGCATAAGACTTTTGCTGAGACTGTGTTATAGCCATCCTCTTTCAAATAAACTCTATCTGCTATGAGGTCTCTAGAACAAGATGAGGTCCTAGCAATGCTTCTTCTCCTGCCTCCATCCAGCATAAAGGTGATCGGCATGGCCTACCGTACAAGGCCTCGTAAGGTGCCATCTGAATAGTCGCCTAAAAACTGTTTTTGTAGGCGAAATCCACAACAGGGATATGATTCTCCCAAAAACTGCCAAAGTCCAAAATGAAAGCTTGAAACTTATCCTCAAGTACCTGGATCACGTGCTCATACTGGCCATCATTCTGGGGATGGTATGCTGTGCTCAAAAGTACGTGTGTACCCAAAGCCCTCTGAAGCCCCTGCCAGAACAGAGAAGTAAAGCATGCATCCCTGACTGAAACAATGGAGTGTGGAACTCCATACAGACATACAATCTCTGGGATGTAAATTCATCCCAGATCATCAACACTGAAGTTCTCCTTGATTGGTAAGAAGTGATCAACCTTTGTAAGCCTATCAAAGACAACCCAAACAGCATCGTTCCCTCGAGGAGAACTTGGCAAATCGGTCACGAAGTCCATCGCGACATCATTACACTTCCACTCCAGAATGGGTAACTGCTGTAAAATCCCTGCTGGTCGTTGATGATCTACTTTCACTTGCTGACAAGTCGAGCATCACATGAAAAAACCAGCAACGTCTCTTTTCATACCTGGCCACCAGTACCGGTGATGTAGATCACGATACATCTTGGTGATGCCAGGATGAACTTCCCAAACTGAGGAATGAAACTCCCACATCATCTCCTCGCGTATGTCTGCTAGTACCCAAATGAGTCCCTAGAAACGCAAGATCTCATCCTCTCCCACTTTCTATCCAAGAAGAGGGTCATCTCCTGACACACTCTCCCTCAGGACTAAGCCCTCTGAATCTGATAGCTGCCTCATCCGTACCCGATCAAGTAACATAGAGGTAACAACCACATAAGAGAGAATGATCTTCCCCTATCTTTCATGCACCTCTAAGTGCATCTCGGAGAATAGGTTCATAAGCTTCCACTCGTTGTCGGCCTCCTGAACTGCCTGTAACTGAGTCCTCCTGCTCAATGCGTCTGCCACAACATTTCCTTTCCCAGGCGTATAGGCAAGATCAAAATTGAAATATTGTAGGTACTCGACCCACCTCTGTTGTCTTAAATTTATGTCATGCTGTGTGAAGATATACTTGAGGCTCTTGTGGTCAGTATATACCACAAAATTCTCTCCCAGCGGATAGTGTCTCCAACAACGCAAGGCATGAACAACAACAGCCAACTCCTGGTCATGTGTAGGGTAGTTCCTCTCATGTGGCCTCAACTGCCGAGACCCGTAAGCAATGACCCCACATCCCTGCATAAGCACAACTCCCAGCCTGATACCTGAAGAATAATTGAAAATAGTAAAGCCCTTGCCCGGTTCTGTCAAGACCAGTATCGCTGCTGACGTCGACCTCCCCTTCAGCTCCTAAAAAGCTGACTCACAAGAATCTGACCATAAAAACTTCACCCCCTTCTTGGTCATACCTATCAGTGGTGCTGCTAAGCATGAAATGCCCTTTTTAAATCACCTTTAGTAACCAGCCAACCCCAAGAAACTTTTTACCTTGAAGTCATTCTTCAGCTGCTTCCATATAACCACTGCCCTCACCTTTTCTGGGACTACTGATACTCCTGTCTCTGAGATGACATGACCCAGGAAGTGAATATCATCTATCCAGAAGTGGCACTTTGAGATATTATCATATAACTAATGCTCTCTCAGTGTACTCAATACGATCTCAAGATGGGTAGCATGGTCGTGTCGAGTGTGAGAGTACACCAAGATATCATCTATGAAAACCACCATGAAGGAATCCAAATAAGGATGGAGAACTCTGTTTATTAGTGCCATGAATGCTGTTGGCGCGTTTGTGAGACCGAACGACATAACCAAGTACTCATACAGACCATATCTGCTCTGGAAGGCTGTAAGAGGTATATTAGATGGTATGACGTGCAAATCATGATATCCAGATCTCTAGTCGATCTTTGAGAACACCCTGGCTCCCCGGAGCTGATCAAAAAGATCATCAATCCTTGAAAAATGATATCAGTTCTTGACCGTCAACTGGTTTAGCTTCCGATAGTCCTCACACAACTGTAAGGTACCATCTGCCATCTTCGCAAACAACAACGAAAAACCCGAAGGGGATGTATTGGGTCAGATAAAACCCTTTGGTTACAAATCCTCCAACTATTTCTTGAGCTCTTGCAACTCAGGCATCACCATCCTATAAGGAGGTATGGATACCGGTGTTGCTCCTGGCACAAACACAATAGAGAATTCTAACTATATCTCCGAAGGCAACCCTGAAAAGTCTTCTGGAAAGAAATCCAGAAAAAAGATCAACTACCTGAGGAAAATTCATCTGAGAAGTCCCCTGGTCATCTAGATATAAACTAGCAATCTGGGTTGTAACACCGCCCAAACCATGATGCTCTTGTCCATCTCTGCTCGCCCGGACATCCCATTCACCCTTGTGAAGAAAATATCCACCCTTCGGTGATGTGAAACTCACCCATTGGCGATAGCAGTCGACAAAGGCCTGGAAAGAAACTAACCAGTCCATCCTATGAATGACATCATAACCCGTCATCTCAAGGACATAAATATCCCATAAGAAGTGACACCCACCAACCTCAAGGGGGAACTCCTTGCACTGACGCACACTAGGAGTTATAATTCCAAAGGGAGTTTCTAGTGTCATCATATCCTCAGAAGTAAAGACAGTAAGTCTAAGGCTCTCCACAGTGTGCACAAAAACAAAGCTATGAGAAGCTCTGGTATCAAAAAGTATAGAAGATAAAACTGAGGCTACTATGATCATACCTCGAACTGTGGAAGGTCCAAGATCTCGCCCCTGATGAATCTGCTCTACCGCAAACGTCTGGCCAGTACCGTGGCCCTGTGTAGCAGGCTGATATCCCTGGGCTGATCCTCCCTGAGCCTAACCACTGTGTCCTTAACCTCTACCCTGGCCTGAATTACCAGAAGAACTCCAACCCCCAGTCTGCTCTGGAACTGGTAAACCTGCTCCTGTACGAGAGTAGAAACAGATCCTCCTTCACTATCCATTGGAATAAGAACCCTCTAAAAATGCAGAAGATGACCCATCTTGCCTTAAGATTGGCACTCTATTGGGTCTCTCGGGCCCTGAGGCTTCTTATTCCTTCTCTTTACACACTAATATCATACCACCTAGTTTCCCAAAGGGAGATCCCGTCTACCAGAATAAATACCTCGCTTCCTCAAGTCACCTCGAGTAGACTCTCGGTGGTGCTTCCTGCTGTCAGTATGAAATGAATCAGCCTTGGGTGCTGAACCACCATGGTCAACAGCTCGAGTATCCCTGAAATTTTATTTGGTGATCATCTCCTGGTTGACTATTAGAGTAATAGAAGTCAACTGGAAGATATTTACCTGTGATCTAATCTCTGGCTTGAGGCCTTCCTCGAACTTCCTTGCCAATAACAGCTCGTCATTTCCCAGAACGGGAGTGAAGCGCTGTAACTCAGTGAATCAAGAGGAATACTCCATAACCGAAAGAGTACCCTGCTGCAGGTTCATGAAACCTCTGGCTCTGTCAAAGCTCAGTGTCACCAGATAGAAGTAGTCATAGAACGTACACTGGAACTCGTCTCAAGCCATAATCTATTGGTGCCCTACCTGCGAAACTACATCCCACCATCTCTTGGCAGAATATCGCAGCATGTAAGTCGCGAGCTTTACCCTTCTGTCTGGGGGTGTCTCCAGATGCTGGAAGATGGAAAGCATGGTTTCTAACCATGACTCTGCAGCCTGAGGTCCTCCATCCCCAGTAAAAGTGGGAGGATTCTACTGCTAAAAAACTCGCGTCATCACTGCCATATATGGGGCAGGATGCTGAGATCCCTGGAAGGTCTGCATGAATCTCATGAAACCCTCTTTGAACTGAGCATCGGCACCGGTGTCCAGAATCACTGCAGGTGCCATGTCCGGAATGATCAGTGGAACTACTGGTAGTCATTGGTCTGCCGTATCAGGTGTACGGTCACTGCCTGGTTCCTGACGTTCAACGGGAGGTCGTCATGGTGCCATAGACCTGAAAGGTCAAAAGCACACCTCTGAATTAGGATTAACGAGGACATAAACACAAGGGTACAAAACATGAACAGGAGAGAGAAACACTTAATTTTTCCAAAACACGACTACACGACGTGTATTTAAACTACACAACGTGTTTGTTAAATCCATTCACATGGGCATGTACTTCTCCCACTACTGGTCGTGTAACACCCCAGACTACATGGCATGTTGTTCCAACACACGACGTGTACTTGAACTACAATCCCCTGCCTGAGTATCCTTACACGGCTAACCTACATGGTCCTCTTAATCCTAAAATAAACGGCGTGTTCACTAAGGACACGACGTGTACAGGACAGGTTCAGTGACTCGTGTAGCAGGTAACATGGCCGGCTACATGACTAACACTTACACGGCGTGTTCTGAACAAACATGTCGTATATAGTAGAAGATAGCACCATCCTGTGTTGTTCGTGACACAGCCGGGTACCTAGAACAAGGTTACCCGGTGTGTTCTTAAAAGAGACACGGTGTGTACTACACGAGCATCCCCGACCCGTGTTGTTAATGAAACAGCCGATTACACGGTGGACTACTACACGAAGTGTATTTATCGTACACGGCGTGTCCCCAAAGACTTTCTACAACCCCGTGTCTCTATTCACACAGTCAGTAACACTATTTAAAAACTACATTGTCTGTATTAATAAAGTACACGCCGTGTATTCTGGGTTTTTCTGGGTAGTAGCTCAGAAACTCCACCGAACGCCAGAAACACTGAAAAATAATCATCTATGTTCCAAATTCCGATCCGTGGGGGCCCATACTCCCTGAGAATCAAATCATGGCATCATAACAATGCATACAACAAGTAAACATCATAACAAACCAATTATCCTCCAAAATCTGATCCTAGAGGGCCCACAACACATCTAATACCAAATTTTGGCGTCCATGATAAATTAACTGCAAAAATAAACAACACCCTACCAACATAGCAGTATCACTATCATAGAAACTATCACAACATCATGCATAATCTATCACGACATCTATCATAATAGCATGCAATCACTAATGCACCCTAGATGACATGCAAAAAGGCATGACATGTGATTTCCTAACCAGTGCCTATATGATTCATGAGATGGCATACCCTCATCTCATCGGGTTGCACCAAAATAGAACCACAATAATATGAATTGTAACAGCACAAAACATGTGCATCACCCAACAATGAAATATAATAGGCTGTAACACTTGAAAAAACTGAAAATTGTAATTACAGGGTAATATAGCTTTTCCCTGTACACGGGTTAATTACTCCCGGGCACAATTAAGTACTAAATACCCATTCTTTCATATCCCTGTCTATTGTCACAAAACAGTAAGGCAATAGAAAATAAAGAAAACCTGCCTCCGATACCACTTTGTAACAACCCGAATCTGGGGCCTCATAAATGGTGGCCTGTACCCAGTTCGCCACATGACCTCCAGCGTGTTTCCCCAAATGCCAAAGGATGCTAACTAGCAATGAGGGCCTTGGTGAGTCGGTGGGGAAACTATACCCTCATTGGGTAAAGTATACAGCAGAAGAACAAACATACACAATAGCGGAAACATGAACAATATATGACAACTAAAACTAAAAGTAGATCCAATGTCTGATATAACAATGATGCAGTATGGTACATGTGTCTATGGAAAGTAGTAAACAAAACAACGTGTTGAAATACAAATGAAACCAAATACTAAAAGTAAATAGAAACTCCAGCAGCATCGCGATCCAATGCCCGGTCCCATCATCTCCAGCTCCAAACAACAATCATGCACCTGAGGTGGAAGGGCCACAATCCCTATCTGCACCTGCAACCATATAATCTGTTTGGACAGAAAAATAGGACCCAAACAGGGTGTGAGACTAATCCCAGTAGGTAAACACAACAAGATTTGTTCCCTAATATCAGTGAGAAATATAGAAAAAGTAAAGGAAATAAAAACAGTAATGAACTAGGAGAACACCAGTAGAAATCCTACAAATTACAATTAACATTCATTTAATTAAACAACCAATAATTCTAGCAAAGCTCTCTATTCCATGCTAAAGCAAGTAACACAGTGGGAAACTAAAAGACTACCTAACCCCCAAGAAGTTCAAACCCAAGCTTGTTCTTTGTCTTGGTGGAATAATCAAAACCAACAAAAAAAATTCACACTGACTCTCTGGGTGGCTCAAACTAGCAGACCCCTATAGTACAGTAATCAAACAAGGCACCGAAACTCTGGGGAGATCTTACATCAATTCCCATATGGTCTTGCAACGATAGCTACAGACTCTCTGAGGAAGAAATTACGTCTAATTCCTCATATGGTCTCGATAGGTGTGTAAACTAAGAACACTCTTGGGAAGCACAAAGTCCTGTTCCCATAGGTCCTGCGTACGAAACTAAAACCAACAGACCCTCTAGGGAAGCACTTAATCATCTATTCCCTCTTCGATCTCCCGCACCAGGTTCTCGCAGCCCTGGGTAGTCCAGTCGAGTGTAATCGGCTGTCAGCAGCCCTAAGTAAGTTTAACAACTACTTTTCTAATAGCTACAATGCATCAAGAACATTTAAATAGCAGGCAACACCTACAAGCAATTATAGCAAGTAAACTAGCAATTTCAATAGGGTTTGCCTCACAGGAAAATGGTGTCAAATGGAGATAAACAGCCAAACAGGGAAAAACAACCATGGGGTGATCCTCAAACATGAAACCAATCATACATTAGTATCAATTAATTATAAGCTAACAAGCAATATAAGGATATTAAATAATATGATCAAAATCCTAAACCTGAGATACCCGATACAGGGGTATCCTGCACTTTTGCAATCAAAACTCAAAGACATTCAATGTAGGGAAACAAACCACCTACCTCGATCCTCAGAGATCGATATAAGTGAACCCTGACGATTGATTCTCCTTAGAATTCTGAAGATCTGGGAAAACATCCAAAATGATCAACCCACAATAACTTGAAAACGAGGAGGAATCATGAAACATGGCTAAAGCATAACCAAGAACTCACCGTTGCAATTCTATTGCAACCAACGGTGTTCGATTAGGATAGCTGGTAAAGGATCGGTGGCTCGAAAAAGATTCAGCCTCCTCTGACACTCTGGGAAGAATTAGAAGGAGAAGAAGATGAAAACAGGGTTAAGTCGCGACCCCGGTCTGATTAATGAAATAAAAAAGAAAAGTAAAAGGTGTGTATTTTTAGAGTACACGGCGTGTAACTTGGTTTTCTGCACTTCGCTTTAAGCGGCCTCTACGTCACCCCACACGGCAGTGTGTGTGGCCCGGACACGGCAAGCACATGGCCTCGCACGAGAGAAATGTACATGGCCTGTACTCATAAAGTACAAGGCGTGTACTTTGTAAATTTCCAGAATTTCCCCTTTTCCGTAAAAAATACTAGAAGAGAAAAACAATACCTGAAACGAAAATCTGGGTTCTTACAGGTTAGTAGTTTATAGTAAGTTTATTAACCATATAGCGTAATAGAACAATAAGACACAGTAAAAGTTAAATTATTTAACTTAGAGTTAAATCTAAATGACGAGGTTAAAATGGTAACCTAAACATGTCTAAAACCTATTGGTGGAGAGGCTTTCAACCCATCCATACCCTATCCTCTAAATAAGTCACTTTTTATCCATTATAAACTGAATATGAATTTATTATAAAATAATATTTTATGTTTTTCCTAAGGTTCCCCCTCCTCCCTTATAAAAGGGAACCTCCTCCCTCTCCTCCTCACACCACTTTGAGACTTCATTCTTGTCAAAAACCTACCCATTTCTCTTCTCCACTTCCCTAGAAATCTACTAGAGGTCCTGGTCTTCTTCAAAGACCATCTTATTTCCCTAAGAGGAGGTTACGAGGAGGCACATCGAGGAAGAGATAATCTATTCTACCGATTCTTTAAAAGTTTCATTATTATTATACTTCCTCTTCTTTAGTTGTTTCATTATAAAGTAATAACATCAGAATAACTAATATAAAGATATGTTATTATAAATATGAAACAACCATATTTCACCTTCTACCCATCCTACAAAAAATGAAATCACCGAGAATGCGTACGTACAGAATACTGTCTCCATGTCGTGGTGTAATCGGTTTTTCCACCACCACCTTACCTGGATGGGTATAATGGTGGAAATAATAACAATATATTCTTATTACAAAATTATTATAATTATGATATATTAAATCATCCACTATAATACCATTTAATAATTATGGTAATGATATCATCGCTCGTGCATACGTACGGATTGCCGTCTCCACGACGCGATGAGATTCATTATTCATGTTAACCATTCCAGAATGATTATAAAGTATATATATAATAAATAATGATGAAATTTATGAAATAATAATTCTACTGGATATATATATATATATATATGTCATCTAATTACTTCCATTCAATTAAATAATGAAATGAAAATAACATTCATGCGTACGTACGGTCTACTGTCTCTATGAACGATGTATTTCATTTCATTTATCTATCTATTATATACATATATATCCTAAATATATATGATATATAAATCATGTTTTACATTATTGATGTAATTATATCATGATATGAGTAATAATAAAATCAAGAACAACAAGTCCAGACACATACGATAAATGAAACGATTTTACCCAAAACACTGCTTTAACGTGGAATTGTCAAATGCACGGGTAATATAAAGTCGTAAGTGAATCATATATGATATAATAAATATTATTATTTTTATGTTAAAAGTAAATAATATGTTTAAACCCACTATACAGGAGTCTCGGAAACATACGGATGAAATTGGACATAAGGTAAAGAATAATTTTGCAATATCATTTTTATCTGAGATTGTTTATATGTAAGTATTTACTAGGGTTATATTTATCATCCATTTCCATGTTTTAGAGAAAATTTTTCAAAAATTATTTACTATTATTACATGTATGTTTAAAGTTATGTTTACCCCTTTTTTGAATTTTGGATGGAACCTTTCTTTTGTTTACCATACGAGGTACTTTTTGACTTTTCTGGAAAAAGTACCAGAAGAATGTTTTTTTAACTTATACGGCGTGAATTGATTTTTTACGGTTTAATAATGACTTATTTAAATGAAGATTCATCTAAAAAATTTCATGATTATTTTAAATTAAATCCTTTTCATTTAAAATTTCATAGGATTTTGAGAAAAGAAAATGATTTTGAAGAAGAAAGGATATTTTCGGCAAGAATTCATTTCATGTGTTTTATCAAAACTATTTTCCATCTAATATGGCATTATTATGTATGTTTATGTTTCAAGAATAATGTATATATTATTTACATGGTTTTATTTATCTTTTGATGAAATTATTTCCATTTTTTTATATGGATTATGTTATGATGGGATGATGTTTATGAAACCCATTTTATTCTTTAGGTTATGATGAATGATTTATGTTGTGGCACACGAAAGAATGATTTCATTATGAGAGTGGTGGGACTTATATCTCCCTCCAATGCATTGGGTAAATATTTATATCTCATGATATAGACATGGATGGAATGGAAGGTTAATCTGGTTCAGTGATACAGGACTGGAACGAGGAGTAAACGCGATTCAGTAAGGGACTTTGTCCACTACAATGGTCTTGTCAGCAATGCCTTGGCTACTATGGAAATCATATGATGTTCTTAATGGTTTTCCACAATTTCATATTTTGTTCCCATGTTATTTATCATGATTAATGATCCTTTATGATCTATTCCTTATGCAATGTCAAGATTTGTGTCATTACACATGATTTTTATGTTTTATGTTCATGTTCTTACGTTCAAATGTTTAGGGATTGTTTTATGTTTCCATGTTTACCCTTACTGAGCATTTGAGCTCACCCGTTTTATGTTTTCATTTCCCCAGGATTTAATGAACGGTTTTATATAAGAAAAAACATAGGGAAGACTTTTATGGGATATGTTGAAGATCTTTCACCATGACTAGAAGATGATGTTCCAAGTTTCCAAAGACACTAAACTATTATAGTCCTTGGGAGTCTGTTTTTGTTATGTATTAAGTATTCTGAAAAAGTAATGTAATGTCTATGTACGTCAAGCTTTGGGTCTCCACATTCAAAATTATATCATCTATAATATATATATATATATATGTGATATTTAAATATATAAATTGATTAAATTTCCTTTATTTTATGGGGAAAGTACAGTTTCATGTTCCCTTTGAAAATTTCTCTTTTAAGCAAACATGATTAATTGAAAATTCTATGTTCATAATTCCAGGTCATGTATCTCACCATAAAATGTCATTTAGTATCATGTATATTTTATAAAAATATACAATTATGTTATGAATAAAAATTTTGGTAAAATTATGGGTTTTAATAGAAAATATTTTGTCTTTAAGCATCTTATTCTCAGTTCAAAATGCATCACTTAAGTGGTACATTTTTTTTCTTACAAATCAGTGGGTATTATGAATTTCTAATTCATAGGAATTCCACGTTTAAAGACTATGTATTTTGAAAAAATTAACTTCAAAAATTATTTATTTCCTTATTATATTGATAATCTATATCATATACCATTCATTTATGCCTTAATATATGATTATAAAACCAACTTCCTTATCCTGTGTTATATCATGAATATAATTTATAAATGGTTTTTTCTCTTATTTAATACATATGAATGTACACATTACGATATGATGGGTAGGACCTTTATATCACTCCAATGAATTGGGTAATGTAAATTCCTAATGATATACCCTTTATAGTATAAAAAATATTAACCTATACCCATTATGCATAGTGAACATGTGATTAACCTAAGAACACAATGTTATGGTGTTGGTTAGCATGATCATATGATGAATATTATGAGGGTTAGCCTACATTATTTAGACTTAGATGTTATCCTTGAAATATAATTACGATATCAAGTTTTATGATGTTTCCAAATGATTTTTAGTCCCTTATCTTTTGATTTGATTCCTTTATTCCATGTTACCATGCTTATGATTATCCACTTTATGGTATCATGTTGTGCCACCTAACCCATTTATGATTCTATTATTTACTTTTATTATTACATTACAAATATTTTTTTCTTATCCATTTTTTTTTCTAGGATGTCCAATGTAGTTTTATAGGGCTTATATGAGAATGTACTAAATTTTATGTTTTAAATAGATATGTCAAAAATATGTTAATGATATTGTATTTATGTACATAATATTTCAAATACAATATAAATATCAATATTTCTTGTGTATTTATTTTAAAATAACATTAATAATAATGAAATAAAATGTGTTAAGGATTGGGTGGTAATATTTAGTATCAAAGGATAGTCTACTTATTTTTATTTATTAGGAGATGAGAATATTATTGAAAACCCTAAGGATAAGAATCAACATAGGATAAAATCATAATGATTTGGTAATATATAGGTTTTTTGTGTTTCATAAAAAATATATATCTCTTTGCATAATATAATGTTGATACAGGATCTAGTATAGTTGTCTCAAGGTTTAATGACCCTGAAGATGGATTGTTAAGTATTAACTCAACCGCGACCTGGTGTGTTAAAAAATAAGAATAGAAACACAAATGGGTAGACACTTATGGGGGATATGATTTATTATTTCACATATTATTTATAAACTATTATTAATTATTTGAAAGTATTACTATGGTAATGGATAGTTAGAACCTAATAAGAATATTGCCAAGTATAATGTAGACAAAAACATATAATTTCATAACATAGGGTATGAAAATTAATAATGAATTATTTTTTCAATGCTCACGGTTTCATTGTAAATATTTATTAATTTTAGGATTATAACCTTCAATATCCATTTATTCTATAAAATGTATTGAAATAAGAGTAATCATGCTAATAACATATGTGCTGGGTAATGTGATGATGTCCCGAATGAAATTCCTAACATGATAGAAGATAGTTTTGAGAACATCATGGATGATATAAAAAAAAATTATCATGTTTTTTGTAATAACATGAATCATGTGGAATAACCTCCAACTAAAAGGTGAGAATAAGATACAGTGTATGTAAAAACCTGTGATTTTATGAGAATTATTCTTTTTAATTTCTTTGATATCTTTTGTTGTACACTACACCAAGATTATCCTGCGCTATACGCAACACCGTATTAGCTTGAAGTATATGCAACACTATTCTTGGATCATGTTACACACAATTTCAAGTTCGTTTGATATTAGTTATTCTACGCAACATTGAGTATATATATATATATATATATTCAATGTATAAATGAAATATGGTTGGATTATATTATAAACAACAACAAAGAAGTCTTGCACTAAACACAACCCTGACTTGGCTTACATTGCACTCAATCATGACCTTCCTCGATAGCATGTGTAGTACGCAATACCGAGTTTCACTAAACAAGATATTATTATAATATTATTATAAACTATCTGTTATGAATAGTAATACCCACTTTTTAAAATTTTATAAATTTTATCTTTCAAAATGGACTTCATTTTTGGATTCAGAATATCGAAATTAGCCTAGGGTGAGTTTTTGGTATTTTTCTGAAAACATTCAATTTTTTATGAATAGTGAAAACACTAGGTTACTATTTAAAAACATACTTTTTATTTAAATATTTCGTTATTTTATTTTAATTTATTTTAGGTCAAAATTGATACATAATACCTATATAAGTAAAATGTAATTCATTGGAGTCAATTTATAAAAATTTTAGATATATAAAAATTTTATTGAACTTTTCAACGTCTTTTACCCACCTCCTAGGAGAATTTGGAAATTCACATAAAACATAATTTTACCACTTCTGTGAGTGGAAGTTCAAATATTCGAGAGACATGGTTAATATCAAGGACTAAAATGTTGTTCAATGAGATGAAAATAATTTTTGGTGAATAGTAACTTTTTTACTTTTATTTACCACGGTTAAAAGTAAATAGGGTAATTAAGGGTAAAAATGATATTATTATTACCCTAACACATGTCCTAATTCTATTGGATAAGTGTAATTCGACCAAAAAAACCTTAGGAATAAAATATGACCATTTAGGTCCACTTGGATTAGATTATGACATTTATTATTAATTTATTTAAAGAAGGGTTAAAATAGTTAAAATCATAGTTTAATAATTAAATCATTTTTAATATAGGGTTATACATAAGATAAATTCGACAATAAATATTCATTATAAATATAAAACGATTTCCTACATAATGGTATTTTATTTATAATTTTTAGAAATTAGATAACTTAATTTATTTATGACACAATGATGATGCAATAATTACATTATTAATGAAATATTAACATAATTGATGTTATAAATACCCAAATAAATGTAATTTTAGACTTTTTATGAATTAAAATAATTTTATAGGTAAATATAACATGTTATAATTTATTTAATTATCTTCTTTCGAACTAATAATGATGTTATGAGTTTCAAAATAAATCAAGCACCAAATACTGTCAAAATTGACATAAAATAGTTTTTTAAAACAAATAATATATTATTAATTGTTATTTTATTCCTAAAAATATATGGTTAGGCCAAATGACTTAGATAACGATATATATATATATTAATAATGAACCACTTGGGGTTCGTTTGGATTGTTATATTAAGTTTATTAACCATATAGTGTAAGTAAACAAGAAGACACGGAAAAAGTTAAATTTTTTAACTTAGAGTTAAATCTAAAAGATAAGGTTAAATTAGTAACTTAAACTTGTCTAAAACAAATTTTTTTAAGAGTATTTAGTCCCTTACCCACCTTATCTTCGAAATAAATCAGTTTGGAGCTATTAAAAACCAAATATGTCTTTACTATAAAATAATATTTTAAGTTTTTCCAAAGGTGCGCCTCTCCTCCCTTATAAAAAGGGAACCCCTTTCCTCTTCTCTTCACACCCTTTTGAGCCCTGAAGCTCGACCAACCCATGAAAATTCCAATTCTCAACCTCTCTAGTTACATCATAGATGTTCTGGTCTTCTCAAAAGACCAACTCTAGTGCCCTATGAATAAGTTTAAAGGAGGTGCGTCGAGGAAGAGGTAATCTCTTCTACCGACTCTTTCAAGTTTCTTTCTTCTTCTACTTCCTATTATTTAGTTGTTTCATTATAAAGTTATAACATAAGTATTACTTATATACTTATATGTTATTATAAATATAAAACAACACTATTTCACCTTCTAACCATCCTACAAAAAACGAAATCACCGCGCGTGCATACGTACGGACTACCATCTCCACGCCGTGGTGTAATATGTTTTCGACCACCACCTTACTTGGATGGGTATAATGGTTTCAATAAATAACTATATATGATTATAGTAAAGTGATATTGATTCTGAAATATTATACATACACTTCAATACAATTCCACTATCATGGGAATGATATCATCGCTCGTGCGTACGTACGGACTACCGTCTCCACGACGTGATGAGATTCATTCTCCATGTTAACCATTCATGAATGATTATAAAGTATATATAATGATTAATAATTAAATATATTACATAATAATGATACTTTATTTATGTATATATATATGTATGTCATCGACTTAATTCCATTCAATTCAATAAGGAAACGAAAACAGCGTTCATGCGTACGTATGGCCTATCGTCTCCATGAACAGTGTATTTCATTCCATTTATCGATCTATCATATATATATGTGTATAATGAATATATATTATATATATAAATCATTTTTTACATTCTATAATTAATTAAATAAGGATATGATTAGTAATATCAAGAAAAACACGTCGAACCACGTACGATAAATGAAACGATTTTACCCAAAATGCTGCTTTAACATGGAATTTACAAAAGAACGGGTAATATAAAGTCATAAGTGAACCATATATGATATCATGACAATGAATATGATTCTATAATAAGTCAATGAAATTATTTAAATCATTATAAAGGAGGTTCGTATACGTACGAAGCATATCCGACCTAAGTTAAATGATAACTATTCCAATCTCGTTCATATCTGAGATTGTTATTCGTAAGTATTTACTGGGGTTATTGTTGTCATCCATTCCAATGTTATCTAAAAAATTTTCATGTATTTTTAAAGTCCTTTTCACCCATTTTTAAAATTTACAACATGTTATTAAAGGAATATTACTTTTGTTTACCACACGAGGAACTTTTTGACTTTTCCAAAAAAAGTATGAGAAGAATGTTATTTTTATCTTATACGGCATAAACAGATTTTTACGGTTTCATAACGCCTCATTTTTATGAGGCTTACTCAACAAGAATTTATGACTATTTTCAACAAAATACTTTTCTTTTAAAATTTCATGGCATTTTGTGAAAATAAAATGATTTTAATTCCTCAAGAATTCATTTCAAGTGTTTTATCAAAACCATTTTCCATATAAGTTGACATAATTTCATATGTGTATGTTTCAAGTATAATGTCTCTATTATTTACATGCTTTTAATTTTCTTATGGTGAAATATCCTTTTGTTTTATATGGATTATGTGATGATGGGATGATGTTTATGAAACCCATTTTATTCTCTGGGTTATGATGACTATTTTAAATTTTTTAGTGGCACAATTAAGAATGATTTCATTATGAGATGGGTGGGACCAATATCTACCTCCAATGCATTGGGTAATGATTTATATCTCATGATATAGACATGGCTGGAATGGTAAGTTAATCTGGTTCAGTGTTACAGGACTGAAACAAGGAGTGAACTCGATTCAGAAAGGGACTTTGTCCACTAAGATGGTCTTGGTAGCAATGCCTTGGCTACTATGGAAATCATATCATGTGATTAATTATTTACCACAATTATAAGTTTTATTTCCAAGATATTTTATCATGATTGATGTTCCGTTATGATATATTCCTTATGTACTTCCAAGATTTATGTCTTTACTCAAGATTTTGATGTTTAGATATTATGTTCATGTTTTTTTTCATTCAAATGTTTATGGATTTTTTTTATGCTCTCTATGTTTACCCTTACTGAGCATTTTAGCTCACCCTTTTTATTTTTTCTTTTCCCCAGGATATAAATAAAGGTTTTGGGTAAGAAAACCATAAGGGTAAGATCTTTATGGGATATTTCGAAGATCTTTCACCATGATTAGAAGATTTCGTTCCGAGTTTCCAAAGACACTAGACTAATACGGCCTTTGGGCGTCTGTTTTTGTCATGTATTAAGTATTCTGAAAAAGTAATGTAATATCCATGTACGTCAAGCTTTGGGTCTCTCTAGTTGGTATCAGAGCAATGGTTTAGTTACCCTTTGGAAACTAGGATGCGAAAACTTTAGTGAAATCCCTAGAGATATTTCTAAGGTATGTCTAGGGATGTCCCTAAGGATAAGTAAACATATATGTTATAGTCCTATAATTATGGTAACGATATTAGAATTTAACCTAAGATATTAGATATTGATGGTAATCCCCCTTGATTATGATTTTTACCTCTCATACTATTCTTTTTGGATTTTAGAAAATGGCTGGAAACAGGAAGATTCACGATAATGGAGGATATAATGGATAATGAAATGATATTCTTCATGAGAAACCAAATGAAATGGGATTTGGAAGTCCAAACGTCGTTATTATTCCTAATCAGAAATATCATAATATGATCAATAATCTCAACTTTGGTAAGTTTTCCGACTTAGCTAATAAGAGAAAGATGGAGTTTCATGATGATCATAGAGGAAAGAAAGTTCAATTTCTCTCATGTAAATCATGTGGGAAGAGTCATTAAGGCGAATGCTTCAAAGGAACTGGAAGATGCTTTGGGTGCGGAAAAGAAGGACACAAATCCAGTAAGTGCAAAGGAAAAGGTTCAGTTAACACCATGGAGAAGGATAATGGTATTTCTACGATATCAACAATGATTAGATGTTTTAAATATGGAATGTATGGACATTATGCAAACCAAATCCCTAAGGGAATATCTCATGAAGAGAATCAGTATGGTCATATGGGTAGTATTTATGTGGATGATGATGAGGAGACTACAAAAGATATATGAGATGAAAGAAGTGTTGAAGATTTTTCAATGTTTTTAGAAGGTAATGGAATGATTTATGTTTATCAAGAGTTATGTTGTATAGTTAATGGTACTATGGAATAAAGAATCATCTAAGGATTCTTACACTATTGTTTTTCCTAAAGTATTTGAAAGTATATGTCGAATGGTACCAGTAAACATGAAAGGTTATTCAGATAATTTTGGAAAGAAGATGATATTCACATAATGAATGGATAAGGATAAAATAATATGTTTGATAGTATTAATGAGCTCATTAATGATATAAGGAAAAATTTATATCATGGTTTGAGTATATAGAATTTTTGGATTTTGGTATGCGGAAAGAGTTAAATTATGACAGCATTCATGTTTTCACTAAGGTTCAATGGGTATTCATTTTTCAAGAGAATACATGATTAAGGTATTCACATGATTGGAATGTGACCAACAAGATATATAAGGGATAAATGATGGTATTCATGTGCTTGTTATATGACCTTTTTAGTAATCATTATCTTTATACTATGAGTTTGGAAAGAAGTATTGTGGATAGGCCTAAATATTGGAATGGATTATGTTGAACATAAGTTAGTATTGTTTAAGGCTATAAATGTTTTCAATATTATTGATAGACTGTTATAATAGTGTAGTTTAATAAAAGGGAAAACCTGCAGAATGGGTGACAACCCGTCATGTCGGACAGGGTTGCAGGAATCGAACCCACAACCGAAGTGTGATAGGCCTTTATCACCACCACTAGCCTACAAGAAGTCCCTTGTTAGTATAAACTAGTTTTATTTTATTAAGAGGTATGATATATGAAGTATATGTCCATTTTTGGAACCATATATGATTAATCTCACCATATATGGACTTATGTATATAAATTATTTCTAATCCTATGGAATGAACTATCATTCTCTCTCATGATCTGCTTACACTTCGCAAAAGAAAAATTCATCTTCATTTCTTTAAGAGGTGGAGTGGAAATTTTTCTAGGCATGAACAACAGTGTGATTATACCGAAGTAAATTAATTATTTCTTCTAATTCAAATTCTTCAACTTTAGGGAAATGATATTGAAAACCAAAAATGTTGTCTTAGTGCCCATATATCCGATGAATCAGATGGTACCGTAGATCATCAAAAATTTATGGCTTTGTGATTTTTGGCTTTTTTATAGCCATATTCTCTACCACTCACCATCAGAACATGATGGTTAGATTTCTCTTCCATATCCATATTTTCACCTATGTTTCCTACGTGGAAACCCAGTAATTAGTTAATTTGGGTAACCGTTACGTTTTATTCTTTAGTTTTTAAAGTTATGTTTTGTTTTTCCATTTTACGATGTGGGTTTCAATTAAAGAAACTTTCAAGTAGAAAACCAATTATAACCCCGATGAATTTCAAGGGAGAAATTCATTTTAAGGTGGGTATAATGTAACAACCCGAGATTTTATGAGAATTATTCTTTTTAATTTCTTTGATGTATTTTGTTGTACTCTACACCAAGATTATATTGGGCTATAAGAAACACCGTATTAGCTTTCAGTATACGCAACACTATTCTTGGATCGTGTTACACACAATTTCAAGTTCGTTTGATAGTAGTTATTCTATGCAACATTGAGTATATATATATATAATGTATAAATGAAATATGGTTGGATTCTGTTATACACAACAACAATGGAGTCTTGCACTACACACAACATTGACTTGGCTTACATTACACGCAATCACGACCTTCCTCGACAGCGTGTGTAGTATGCAATACCGAGTTTCACTAAATGAGATATTATTATAATATTATTATGAACTAGCAGTTATGAATAGTAATACCCACTTTTTGAAATTTTATAAATTTTATCTTTCAAAATGGACTTCATTTTTGGATTCAGAATATCAAAATTATCCTCGGGGAATTTTTGGTATTTTTTTGAAAACTTTCAATTTTTGATGAATAGTGAAAACACTGGGTTACTATTTAAAAATCGACTTTTGATTTAAATAATTATTTATTTTATTTAAATTTATTTTTGGTCAAAATTGATAAAAAATACCTATAAAATTTCAATGTAATTCATTGGAGTCATTTTATAATAATTTTAGATATATAAAAATTTTATTGATCTTTTTACCGTCTTTTACCCACCTCCTAGGAGAATTTGGAAATTCACATAAAACATAATTTTACCGCTTTTGTGAGAGGAATTTCAAAAATCTGAGAGAAACTGTTAATATCAAGGACTAAAATGTAGTTCAATGAGATGAAAATAATTTTTGGTGAATAGTAACTTTTTACTTTTATTTACCACGGTTAAAAGTAAATAGGGTAATTAGGGGTAAAAATGATATTATTATTACCATAACACATGTCCTAATTCTATTGGATAAGTGTAATTCGACCAAAAACAACCTTTGGAATAAAATATGACAATTTAGGTCCACCTGGATTAGATTAGGACATTTATTATTAATTTATTTAAAGAAGGGTTAAAATAGTTAAAATCGAAGTTTAATAACTAAATAATTTTTAATATAGGGATAGGCATTAGATAAATTCGACTATAAATATTAATTATAAATATAACAAGATTTCATACATAATGGTATTTTATTTATAATTTTTAGAAATTAGATAATTTAATTTAATTATGGCACAATGACGATGCAGTAATTACCTTATAAATTAAATATTTACATAATTGATGTTATAAATACCCAAATAAATGTAATTTTAGACTTTTTATGAATTAAAAAAAATTTATAGGTTAATAAGAAATGTTATAATTGATTTAATTAATTTTTTTAGAACGAATCATGCTGTTGTTATTTTCAAAAAAATCAAGTACCAAATAGTGTCAAAATTGACATAAAATAGTTTTTAAAAACAAAAATTATATTATTAATTGTTATTTTATTCCTAAAAATATAATTTTAGGACAAATGACTTAGATACAGATATATATATTAATAATTAACCACCTGGGGTTCGTTTGGCTTGTTATAGTAATTTTATTAACCATATAGTGTAAGTAAACAAGAAGACACGGTAAAAGTTAAATTATTTATCTTAGAGTTAAATCTAAAAGATAAGGTTAAAATAGTAACCTAAACTTGTCTAAAACCTATTGGTTGAGAGTATTGGGACCCTTCCCAACCTTAGATTCTAAATAAATCAGTTTGGAGCTATTAAAAACCTAATATGCCTTTATTATAAAATAATATTTTATGTTTTTTCAAAGGTGCCCCTCTCCTCCCTTATAAAAAGGGAACCACTTTCCTCTTCTCTTCACACCCTTATGAGCCTTAAATCTTGGCCAAACCCTGCCAATTCCTCTTCTAAACCTCTCTAGTTACATGATATAGGTTTTTGTCTTCTCAAAATACCAAATCTAGTGCCCTAAGAAAAAGTTTAAAGGAGGTGCGTCGAGGAAGAGGTAATCTCTTCTACTGACTCTTTCAAGTTTCTTTCTTATTCTACTTCCCCTTATATAGTTGTTCCATTATAAATTAATAACATCAGTATTAATAATAAACTTATATGTTATTATAAATATTAAAAAACCCTATTTAACCTTCTATCCATCCTATGGAAAACGAAATCACCGCGCGTGCGTACATACGGAATACAGTCTCCACGTCGTGGTGTAATCTGTTTTCGACCACCACCATATTTGGATGGGTATAATGGTGTAAATAAATAACTATATATGATTATAGTAAAGTGATATTGATTCTAAAATATTATACATACACTTCAATAAAATTCCACGATCATGGGAATGATATCATCGCTCGTGCGTACGTACGGACAACCGTCTCCACGACGCGATGAGATTCATTCTCCATGTTAACCATTCATGAATGATTGTAAAGTATATATAATGAATAATAATTAAATATATGACATAATAATGATACTGGATTTATGTATATATATATATATATATATGTATGTCATCTACTTAATTCCATTCAATTCAACAAGGAAAGGAAAACTGTGTTCATGCGTACGTACGACCTACCGTCTCCATGAACGGTGTATTTCATTCCATTTATCGATCTATCATATATATATTTATATGATTAATATATATTATATATATAAATCATGTTTTAAATGATTTAATTAATTAAATAAGGATATAAGTAATAATATCAAGAACAACATGTCGAAACACGTACGATAAATGAAACAATTTTACCCAAAATGCTGCTTTAACATGGAATTTACAAAAGAACGGGTAATATAAAGTCATAATAGAACCATATATGATATCATAACAATGAATATGATTATGTAATAAGTCAATGACATTATTTAAATCATTATACAGGAGTTTTGGATACGTACAACGCATATCGGACCTAAGGTAAGGGACAACTTTTCCAATCTCGTTCTTATCTGAGATTGTTATTCGTAATTATTTACTGGGGTTATTGTTATCATCCATGCCCATGTTTTCTAAAAAAAATTCATTTATTTTTAAACTCCTTTTTACCGATTTTTGAAATTTACCACATGTTATGAAAGGAATATTACTTTTGTTTACCACACGAGGTACTTTTTGACTTTTCTGACAAAATTACAAGAAGAATGTTATTTTTAACTTATACGGCGTAAACAGATTTTTATGGTTTCTTAACGACTCATTTTTATGAATATTACTCTACAATGTTTTATTACTATTTCAAACAAAATACTTTTCATTTAAAATTTAAAGTAATTTTGTGAAAAGAAAATTATTTTGAAGAAGAAATGATATTTTCCTCAAGAAATTATTTCAAGTGTTTTTTCAAAACCATTTTCCATCTAAGTTGAAATTATTTCATATGTGTATGTTTCAAGTATAATGTAACAATGATTTACATGGTTTTAATTTTATTATGATGAAATATCCATTTGTTTTATATGGATTATGTGATGATGGGATGATGTTTATGAAACCCATTTTATTCTTTGGGTTATGATGACTGTTTTAAGTTTATTTTGTGGCACAAGTAATAATGATTTCATTATGAGATGGGTGGTACCTATATCTACCTCCATTGTATTGGGTAGAGATTTATATTTCATGAGATAGACATGTATTTAATGGTAAGTTAATCTGGTTCAGTGTTACTCAAGATTTTGATGTTTATATTTTATGTTCATGTTTTTTTTCATTCAAATGTTTATTGATTGTTTTATGTTCTCTATGTTTACCCTTACTGAGCATTTGAGCTCACCCTTTTTATATTTTCTTTTCCCTAGGAAATAAATAAAGGTTTTAGGTAAGAAAAACAAAAGGTGAAGATCTTTATGGGAGATGTTTAAGATCTTTCACCATGATTAGAAGATTTCATTCCGTGTTTCCAAAAACACTAAACTAATACGGTGTTTGGGTTTTTATTTTTGTCATGTATTAAGTATTCCGAAAAAGTAATGTAATTTCCATGTACGTCAAGATTTGGGTCTCTACAGTGTAGTCCTTTCTACATCAAAGGCCTCACAAAATTAGTGGATTTTATAATTACAAAGTAAAAAAGAAATGGATTAACTACATTGAGAAGATATTTAATCTTATTAAACACTCTAATTGGGGGAAGCATAAATTGTAACCCTATCATCTTAATGGAGAATATTATTAGTGGTGGACACTAACCAAGAATATAAATCCCATGGAAGAAATTGAATATATGGAATTGAAAGAATTTGGGAGGATATTTTTTTACAAATATTTTCCTCACAAGGTTCAACGAAAAATGGGAAGGGAATTCTGTGCACTCAAGAGAATGGCTAGATAATATGTGGTTTCATATGGGTAAAAATTTATAATGATTTATCACTACACCTATGAATTTTTCATTAACATATAATGTAAAATTAATCTATTTTTAAATTTTTAATGTGAGTATTTAGGAATATTTAGAAGTTTAAGAATTTAGTTGTCATTAAGATGTATTCAGATATTCCATAATTTTTTGATGGAGAATGATGATAAGAAGTAAAAAATGGTATTTAACTGGGGAAGATCATTATAAGGATCTCCTGAATTGAAATAAAGTACATTTGGATACATTTTGAAATTGTGGTAAGAAGCATTCTTGAAACTACCACTAGGGGAAACTAAAGTGTTTTGAGTGTTGAAGGTAAGGACATAAAGCTAACATATTCTAGATGTAGGTGAAGATTCACTCTAATTAGAAGGAAGAAAATATGGTTTTGGTAATTCTTTAGCTAATGGTATAATGTTTCCATTCTAAGAAACATGGACACTATGTGAAACACTACCCTAATCCAAGGGTTATCAAAGGTAACCAATGTCAAAAACCTCTATTTAAGATAGATAAATCACATACTAATTATACCACTACTACTATGGTGGGTTTGAATACAATGTTGTGAAAAGTATAGTAGTTATTCATTCCATAATATTGAATGTATTATTCAATTTGGGATCTACACATTCTTTCATATTGTTATGGTAAAAATAACTATTGAAACCTCTCCAAAAAAACAAAGATATTACATTATCAGTGATAAATACTAATGGAGAAATTGTTGTATTCCAAGAACATGGGTCTTACCCAGTTAATATATGTGGGAATAATCTCCTTGAAAAAATAATCATACTCCCTGTAGTGTAATTCTATGCTACACATGGTATAAACTATCTATCATTATATAGATCTTACATAAATCATTAGGAGATGGAAATAAATTTACATGTTCAAAATTATCCTCTGATTAAGGAGGATAAATTTGAACCTCTTTGTAAATTTTCATCACAAGAATGGATATTTTTATCCTTTATGAATTTATATCTATCCCATATGATTGAAAAAGTATAGAAATACATTGGATGAAATGACCATTGTAAGGAAATATTCGGATGTATTTCCAAAATTGTTTCATGGACATCCATCTATCCAAGGGGTTGAGTCTCAACTAAACATCTATATAGGTCCTTTCCAAAATATATGCCCATTTATTGAGTGGAACTCATTCAAAAAGAAAATTTTAATGTGAAACTTCATGTGAATTTGGAAAAGGGAATCATATGACCAATAACTTCCCCATAGGGTTCACTAATTCTCTTTGTTAATTAGAAGGATTAGTCGATGCATAAATAAAATGTTTGTCATAATCTCAAAAAAATTACGATCAAAAAAAAATCCATTTACAAAAATTTATGAATTTTTATATCAACTATGTGGAGATCAATACTTATCCAAATTTGGACTTCAATAGGGGTATCTAAAATTAATGTTATGAAAAAAGGATATTCCTACGAACACCTTTTTTACTAGTTATGATCACTATGAGTTCATATTCATTCTATTTAGATTCAAACAATCCCTACAAATCTTCATGGATATAATTTATAGAGACTATATATTATCTTGATTTATAGTCCATCGTCTTTGTGGATGATATTCTTATACACTCTAATAAAAGGAGGAACATGCAAAGTATTTGAATATTATACTCTATACATTATGGAAGAAGAATTTATAATCATAGTAAAATAAATGTGAGATTTTGCTGGTGATAGTTTAATTATTGGGGAATATATCAATGTGAAGGGATATATATAGATCCATAAAAGAATAATTTAATTGAGCAAGGGACTATAACAACATCTATTCTAGAAATTAATAGTTTCCTTATATTAGATGGGAATTATTAGTGATCTATCAAAAATTTATAATTATTTTAAAACATGATGAACTGGATTAGTTAGAAAGGACAGTAATAGAATATTAATGATGAATGTGAGGAGATATTTATAGATTTTATGTTTTGGGTAATCATTGAACTTGTACTCACACTACCATTTAGTGGGGTAGGATTTCTGATTTATAGTGATGCATTAAAGAAGGGATTGGGTAGTGTATTCATATATAATTATAATGTAATATCCTAAGCCTCAATACAGTTGAGATTTCATGAAAAAACTATCTAACACATGATATGGAGCATGATATAATAATATACATATTTAATAGTTGATGTAATTTTCAATATGAGGAGAAGTGAAAAATATTACACATCACAAAATCCTAAAATATATATCCACACATAATGTGATAAACATACATCATTGAAGATTGTATGATCAAATCAAGGAATATGGTTTTATAATCCATCACTATAATGGTTAGATGAATAAACAGGAAGATTATATAAGTATAAAGGATATTAAAACCTTATACTTAATGATAATTGAGAAGGATATAATATTATTATACATAAAAGGGAAGGACGTGGAAGTAATAAAGGATGAATCATCATCTTAACTTTTTCAAATTTCTATACCACCGTATCTTATGTAGATAATCATGAAATTCAAAATGAATTATATTGACATATAAGATAAGGTTGATGAAGTGAGAATGGGAAAATCAAAAGAGTTTAGTATATACGATGAATAAGTTGTGATATTTAAGAAACAACAATTTTTTCATTTCTGGTAGAGAAAAAAAGGGTTGTTGAATGATTCTCATAGCTCAATAATCTCCATCCACTTAGGAAACATGAATATGTATAAGGAAATATGAAAAAACTATTAGTTGGATAATATGAATAACAATATTGGGGAGTAGACATCAATGTTTTTGGTGAATCACTAGGTGGAGGCTGATAGGAAAAAATCCAATGGGTTGATAAAAAAAATTCCCATACCTATAAAGAAATAAGAAAATATCACTATGGAGTTTGTCACATGTCTTCCAAATACAACTTAATAGAATAATTCTATATGGGTTATGGGTGATCTTATTATAAATAAAAATCATTTCATTTCCATTCTAGAAGACTTACCACACTTTTATCAAATAAAGACATAAATATTGAAAGTGGACAGGCTTCATTGAACACCAATATCTATCGTATATAGTTGAGATATGTGGTTCACCTCAATATTATGGAAGAGTTTTCAGCATGCTCTAAACCTAGAGATTAGATTTATTGTAACCTATCAACACTATAATATTCGAAAACTTTAATGAACTTTCTATACCCTTTAGGATATGTTGAGAGAATTCTATATGAACTTCAATGGTGGATGAGACCAATATATTCTATTTGTCGAGTTCTTGTAGAAATATAGTTTCCACTAATGAATTAAAATGACCACATATGAATCCCTCTATAGGAAGATATTTATAAAACTTATATTTTTGGATGGTGTTGTTGAATGAAAGTGTATAGAACCTGAAATGGTCAATGAAATGGTAGAAATAGCCAAGACTATTCAGAAACACATCATAATGACTCAAAGATAATAGAAGAGTTATATTGATAACGATTATAGAGACATAGATTTTGAAGTCAGTGATAATGTTTTTATTTATAAATCTACCTATAATAGAGTAATGAAGTTTGGAAATAAGGGAAAGCTATGTCATCAATATATTGGTCCTTTGAGAACTCTATCATGTGACAACTATGGTATATCGATAAGAATTTCAACCAAACCTATCTCAAGTCCATGATTTGTTCCATGTATCTATCTTGAAGAAGTACATACTAGATCAATGACATGCATTGAATCTATATGTTATAAAATTAGATAATTATCTCTCTTATGATGAGTAGTCAGTGAAGATCTTGGATCACATGGAAAAAGTCCTATGCAATAGGAAAAAATACCTTTTTAAAGTAATTTGAGGAAACCATAAGATTCAAGAGTAAAAAATAAAACTTATAGATATAATAAAACAAATGTACCCCCATATATTTTCACCTTGATTCATGGAATTAAATTTCACGTCTGAATTCTTCTAATGAGGAAGAATTTAATAGCCCTGAATTTATTTCCCTTTTGAATATATATATGTGTTATATAAGGTAATATATATTTTAAGAACTAATATCATTTTACCATTAAATTTTAACTTAATATTTTTATAATAATACATTTGGGATATAAATCCTAGTTGTGGTATAATAATAATATAGTTATATTTATTGTTTTTAATTGTAGTTTAATTTTTTTTTGTGTTTTATGATCTTATATATAATACTAAATTTTTACCACTTATATAAATTGAATATAATAAATTTAATTTAATCTTTGGATTTATCATTTTAAAATTATACAGGATTAATTTTTAGTATTTTTCAAAAATAATTGATGTTAATATGAATAGTGGAAATATTGATTCTAATAATACCATCAATTTTATATAAATTATTTGTTTTCGAAAACGTTTTATATTAAAAATATCTATATTTAAAAAATAAAAAAAATTATTCAAAAATTATTCATTAAATTTATAAAACCAATTAATATATTTTTATAAAATCAAGAAATATTTTATGAAAAGTTTTTTTCACTTTTTTCTATAATTAAATTTTTAAATGGAAAAACTATGTTTTGGATTTATTTTATTGTCACGTAAAACTTCTTGGAAAAGTAAAAATCATAATAATTTATCTAAATATTCAAAATCTTATTTTATAAAATGATTTAAATTTTTAAAAAATGAATTTTCAAAATTTTAAATTTGTTCAATTTAAATTGATTCCATTAAAGTTTGTTTCCAATGCTGAAAGTTGAGTTACCATGATAATGTAAAATTATGGAATATGTTTTTTAACATAGTGAAAAAGGTTTAAGTATGTGAAAAACATGTTTTATGTTGGGATTTTATGTTATTATACACCTTATATATTTACCCACACCATTATTTTCCATTTTTTGATCCTTTTTACTAAAATAATGGAGTGATATTATTGGTAATAAATGAGTTTTTACAAATGTTCCATTTTCTTCATTTATAAAAGTAGGCCACATATTCTACATTTCCACACCCATTAAAATCAATTAGATCAATAAAAAATCTACTCAATTCCCTCATAAACCCCTCTATAATCATTTTATCCTTCTTCTCCCGAAACTAACAAGAAAAGGAGTCTTAAGTATTTACCCAAGGGATAAATTTCAATGGATAGGTAACATTCTCAACCCAAATTTTATAAGAAATTTTCATCTTCTACACCCCTCGAGTTACCTATATTTTTAATATTTTATAACAAAAATATTTTTAAAACATTTAAATGTTATAATTGTAATGGAATATCCATTTTATTCCTTCCTTCAATGTTAATGTGAAAAATAAAAACATCATGATGCGTGTGTGTGGACTATAGCCTCTATGGATGTTGTGTTTTGTATTCCATGAAAACATATCATGGTTCAATTTTAAAATTTATTTAGTATGTAAAAAAATATTTTTCCCACTATTTAAATTATTTAATGGTAGTATATGACAATTTATAGGTAATAATAATACTAAATGGTTATAGTAACATCAACAACCTTAAGTGGAACTTTTAAGGAACCTTTCTTCATTTGGATATTTTTTGGATACCCTTCAAAATAAGATAATTATTTAACTAATTTTATAATAAGGGACATAAAACTACATAATTATGGAGATCATGTAGTTATTTTATAACACTTTTACCACTATCAAGAAAATAAAAGTGTTATGATGAAAATAATTGAACAACCCCGAGTTACTAATGTAATTGTAAAATATACTCAAAATAAAAAAATGATAATTAATTGACTTTAAAAAAATAAATATAGATGAATATTATTCAGATTTATATATTTAATTAACATAATTTAATTATTCAGGACTTGATGCGAAAGTGCAATGCATGTTCAGACACGAGGTAAGATATTCTATAAACCACGCTCATTACCTTTTGGTTATATTATCTATTTTATAAATATATTTTCAATTATATTCTTCTCAATTATATTATAAATATTTTACATATATATATATAGAAAATTTACTAATATACCTATTTTAATTTAATTTATTTTTTTTTAATGAAAGTGCATTTTTAAATTTTCTTCTAAATTTTCTCTTTTATGTGATCCTGATTTAAGGGAAGTTCCCAATAATTAATTTCATGTAAATTATCTACCAATAAAATTATTATCTGTTATCATATATATTTTATAAAATTAAATTATTTTTTTAAGAAAATATATTTACTAAAATTAAGGTCCATATAAAAAAATAGTATGTGTTTCAATATCCTTTTATAATTTTAAAAATAGTAACCTAAGTTGTATGTTTCTAATATATATAATCCATTTTATTATAAATTTTAATTAAATGGAACTCCATGTTTAAATGAAAATTTTCCAAAAATTAACTTCAAATATGTTTCATATCCTTATTTTCTTGATAAACTATATAATATTTCCTTCAGTTATGTCTTAATCCAAGACTGTAAAACCCAATTTTTTATTATGGTTTATATCATTATTAGGATTTAGGAATTGATTTTTTATTCTTTATCAAACATGTGCATCAAAATATTATGATTTGATAGGTGGGTATGTTATATCCCTCCAATGCACTTGACAATGTTTATTTCTCCTGAGATACCATGTATAATGCAAGACCAGTCAGCCTAATCAAATTATAAAATGTGAACAAGTGGTTAGCCTAAGAACACTACAATATAACTATGGTTACCATGAGAATATGATGAATATGATGGTGATTTGACTATATTATACTATGTTGGATGTAATATTTTAACTATGAATATGATTTTATCAATTATTATGTTTCCTCGTGATTATGATTCCATGATCTTATGATGTTATTCCTTATATTCAATGTTTCTATTGTTATGATTATCCTCCTTAAATTATCATTCTATGAATCCAATCCCATTTATGACTTCATTATTTAATTTGAATATTACCTAACAAGGATTTTTAACTCACCCAATACTTCAGGTATGTATCACATGGATATTCCTTGTAGTTTTAGAGGACTCATGGGAGTAGGATCACCCTTTAGAGTTTCAAATAACGACATTGGAATTATTTTTATCTTTTTTTATTTATATATCTAATTTTACAAAGACACTATAACTCTTGTTCTTTTGTGTGTAATTATTGGAAATGAATATTAATAAAAATGAAATAATATATTTTTAGGGACTGTGATGTTATACATGGTGAGATATCATTGATAATTTTTCTTCTAAAATTAAAAACCATATACTTAGGAATTGATTTTCATATTTTAAATATTAATGGGATTTTGTAATTTTATAGGCACATAGTAATATATACATTGAGACACCTCATACCTAAAATTTCAGACACATTTCTAAAGATGCATAATTTTCATACCTGTTTCAATAAAAATTGAGATGACCAAAGCTGAACAAGAATATATTTTATTATAATTCAATAATTTGAACATCACATATAGAAAACATTTTCACAACCCTAGAACCTAAAATATTAGTGTCTTTATAGATTTAATACATAAAAACTATTATTTCACATAAGTGTGAACATGAATTTATAATTACACAATACTATATCTCTTTATAGTAATATTTTATGTCATACTCATCTTCAGGACCCAGGGAATGAAAAACATAATAATGAGATGAGATAAACAGATCAGTAAATGAAACAATTATCAAAATTTCATTATGTTTTGGGTCATAATAATGAGAAAACGTGATCATATGAGATACATACGATTAAAATGGCATGAAAAAAAGTGTTTCCCATATAATATAAGGATATTTAATGTCAAATAATCAAAAATATACCACGTCATAAGAGTGCGGAATCGTGATACAATAATCATAGAATTTGGAGAATAATAGAGGAATATATGATAGAAATGTTCTATAATCACAAGTATAAGAAATCATAAATTCGTAGAGAAGGAATCACTACCAATTTCCCATAATATTGTTCATAATTCAACACTAACAGTTCCCTATAGGTTAGTAGAGATGATAACACTAACCGATTCCCACAGTGGGGAGAGAATCAATACTGATTTCTACTAAATATCTCATGAAATATATAACCTTAACTAATTCATTAGAGGGATTTATAAAACCCCACCCATAATATAATGATAATAAATACACATGTGTTATACATTAAATAGATCATATATTATATCATGGAGACCCCATGGAAAGAAAATAAGTTTTGTAAAATTTTTAAACGGTATCACGTTAAACAAAATCATAAATATTGGTTGATACAGAAAATTTGATCACTCAAAATAATTATTTCACAATAGAATATAATGTTTGATTCAAAAAACATATCTACATAGGAGATATATTCTTTTGATATAATGGGGAAAATTGATCCGAAATTGTAAAAGGAGTTTTCTTAAAAAGAATTTCTTCACATATTCATAAAATGTTGAATTTATGAATCCATTTAAAAAGCTACATTCTTGAAGAATTTATAAAACAAATGATGTATAAAAAATCACAATAATGTAATCTTGAAAAGAAATAATGGCTAGGAAAATAATTATGGAGTATAATATATATTATATTATTTGGAAAAGAAATTCCATTGTAATATTTAGAAAATACATATATTGAAACCCAACTCATAAAAATATAATAAAACAACCATTGGAAATGAGTTAAAGAAAAATAATAAGATAAAATGTGATAATAATTAATTGGAATTAAAAAAACAAAATTTATTTTTTTGAAAGAAATAACATAGATGTAGAAGAGAAATAACTTTATATAGGATGAGGATTATTCTTAATAAAGTTTTTTACTAAAAAATAAATCCATCAAAGAAGAAGAATTGATGTAATAATACTTTGAAAATGAGTTCACAAGAGAGAAATGTGAATCCCCAAAAATAAAATATCAATTATTATATGATAAAATTATATTGTTGAATTTACATAATTTATAAGAATAATTTTTAATAAGAATGATTATAACTCAATGAATGGGAATTTAATAAACAAAAAAACCTTACCTTTACTCTATTATTCCATGAAAGTGCTTTTATGAAATTTATAATAAAAATAATCATATTTATAGCATATATTTTAAAATTATTCATATATATTACCTTTTTTAATCTATAATTATATTCATTTATTATTTATAATTTTCATCAATGGATGTTTGCTATTTTTAGTTATTACGTATATTCTTTATAATAGTGATATAGATCCACAAGCATTGATACCAAGTTCAATATTAATAAATTATTTAATTTAATAAAAATATACTTTACATAATGGGTTATAATATTGTAATTTCATTTAATAATAGTTTTATTCATTATTTTTGAAGATATAATCAGTGATGATATTGCTTCGGTAAATTTAAATGAGTAAATGGAGATATAATAATAATGAGTTCAAATATTAATATTACCTTTATTAAAGAAAAATATCATTTACAAATTAATATATAATATTATTACTAAGTATGTTTCCACATTCATTCATGACATATATTTATACCATTTTCATGTAATTGGTTAAATTGACTAAAATAAGAACATGTTAGGACCAATGGAGTAATATGAATGTGTGATTGTGTTTTCAAGCATGTAAAATTAGAAATTTTTATAGAATTTATATATTATAGAAAAAACATGTTCATATAACAATGGAGACTTAGATAATTAATTTTTATATTATGGTTTTCTTATGAAAAATATGAGAGTTTTTTTAAGAAACAAGGGATTGAGTTTATATGAAAATGTTGAATTATTTAATTCAAATGAGAAAGTGAAACAATTTGATGGAAATGTGGTCACATAGGGTAATCCCATTTATTCTCATTCTCCATCACATAAAGGGAAATGGTTTGATCTTCCAATCCCTTACTTATACCACCTAGAAAAAGAATTTAATATTAGCTAATATGAGGTTGAAAAATAGGTTTTGATCAATCACACGATATTGAACAACAATGAACACTAAAAACAATACAAGTGCATTAATGTTATATATGAACTCATAAATAAATCATATAAATTATGTAATGTAATGTCATTATTCATATTATTTTTTAAATATTCTCATGATGTAAACATTATATTCATCATTTTTATTTTTTAATTATATCTACGGATGTAATCATCACCTGATCTATATTATGAAAGGAATAATTATGATTGATCCTTATTTAATATTTTTTGAGATAAAATATATAAAAAATGTTTTCAAAATATTTTTTTAAAAAATATCGAATACAAATTATATATTAAATGTTCAATATGAAAATTACAATTAAAATCTTATGATTTCATCCAGATTTCTTCACCGGGTGATAACAGGGAGAATAGAACACCATGGAATGGGGAAGAGGAAGAATATTATAATATAGATATCCTGATATATCTTATCCTACCATGTGGTCTATAGTCCCATATAAATGAGTGATATAAATCATTTTATTACATATTACATCAAAATTTCCAAAAAATATATATCATGGTTCTAATGAATCAAGTGACAATTCATGGAAGAAAATATCCCAATAATTATTTTGTATGGTTGATTGAGTAAAACACCTATTATTTACTTGAAATTTAGTATAGAGGAGTTATTTCATGTTTTATATACAATGGAGCTCAAATAATACCAATTAGAGATAAAATTACCATGATATGTCCCAAATACCCAACGATGGTCCAATATTCCTCACATAGGATTGCTTCTCATTAATAGCCACTTTTGGGATTCTTCTTCATGGATTAATCCATTGGTACACTCGAGAAATTATAGAAAAATTAATTATTGATCCTAAAAATGTACGTCTATATGTTGATCAATGTATATAATGTTGTGATAATAATGTAGGCCTATTATACAATTAGTTTAATGTGTAATTAAATCTTTTTAAGCATGTTTTAGAAAAATAAATTCACAATATATAATAAGAGTAATAATATTTAATAATGGGATACTACGAAAGATAAAAAATATTTTTCACATGTATAAGGGTGATAATAAATATTTTATCATTTTCTGATCACACTCCCACACCTAAACATTTTTCCTCTTTGGTAGAGTATTATATCCTAATCAAATCCCATTCGTAAATAGAAGGTGAGGAAAAATAATAGATTATTTTGAAATGAAATCAACCACTTAACGTTTGTAAAATAACATTTTCTTATCATTATTCTTCTCGAACTTTCAAATTCATTCCACCTTTTTTATTATACCATTCCATATATCACAACCTATCTCAATTATTAATGTTTCCTCTTCACTCCATGAATTATTAAATTGGATTTATTCTCATTTTATGGCGATCATGTGGTCTTATAATATTATAGACAAAATAATAAGTTCTATACTATTAGAAAATAGCGTGTCTCTCAAGAGGTATTACAACTAGTTATTCTAGGGTTCAAGGGATGGTAGGATTTGATATCTTAAACATTGAGGTATAAGAGGAGTTTTTAATATCTTATATAAAAATCATGTCATATAAAACAAATTGTATAAATTAATGTATTCACTAAACCCCTCACAGAGTGCATCAATTCCACTCCTTCCACACTTTGTTCAATTTGTGTGGGTCTTTTCCAAATAGTGAATATTAATGACTAGACTTCCTTTTACCTCATTTTCATTATTTTGTTTAATTTATAATTTTTTATAAAAAAAATATATATATGTATATATATATATATATCTCTCTTTGGAGATAAATCGACAAACATGTGTAAAATAATGATAGAATATGAATTGTAAACCAACTACCCATTACAGAAGAAGTCAGCCTTTCACTCAACCCATTACAATGAATCATTCTCTATTACCCCAATGGAAACACCCTATATCCCACACATGAAGAAAATATGACCATAATAAACATAAGAGATGCGATTAAAGGAATAATTAAAGCTTGTAATGTGTCTTTCTTAAAAAGTATTTCTAGGTTTTTGAATCATAATCAGATATCAAGGTGGCGAAAAAATGATATTAAATACACAAAAAGGTTTTTAATGAAATATTTTTTTTACATGGATGCATCACACTAAAAAATTATGTTTTAAAAAATTAAATGAAAGTTGTAGTATCTCAAAATGACCCGAGACTCTTAAGGAAATTACTAAAATAAGAATACACATTAATGTGATTGATTGAGGTATTTAAAATATTGGTCAGTGAAAATGAGTAATGGGTTTATAAAATCCAATAAACTCATAATAATTATTTACAAATACAAATTCTAGAAAAAATTTACGTATACACATTCAATTTAAATCCTTTTTTCAAAAACCATGTAATTTTCCTCGCTATTGACTGAAGTATGAAAAAAATGTTGTATATTCTATCTAACCTAATGTTCATATAAAAACAAACAACAAATATGGAATGAAATGAAAAAAAAACAATATATATATATATATTGGTTTTTATTTTTCCCTCTATTTAAATATATACATACATTGAGTGTAAATAGAAATAAATGCCTGCCATTTTTTGAATTTGAATCCTAAATATCCAATATATCCCTCCCCCACAACTAAAATTTACTTTTTAATCAATGTAATTACGTTATATAAATAGATAAGAAAAAAAGTAAGGAGAATGGGAAATCCTCTAAGTGGTATTGTATGTGGAATTCTTTAGCCAGAGTACCTCCACCAAATTCTTTGGAAAATACTTATGGAAGTGTTTAAGTAACTTCCCACTGTTGAATAAAAATCAAATATCCTCGTGGAAAAACTATATTGCACGGAAAAGAAAAATTATAGTACTAATATAAGGATTGATCCCACAATAATGAATCTAATCTGGGTATAGATTTATCCTATAATTATTCATTAGTAAATTTTTACCAATATGACACTTTGGATGATAGATCATTTCATCATGGTGTTCATTGTATTCTCTTTATAGATTTGGGATTTCTTATATGTATCATACGAAATTTCATATAAAATCTAAATCTTTAACTTTCTATGTTCTCCAAAATCTGAGATACTGATATTAAATTATTTAATAGCTTAATATACGAAGATATTTTCTTCTAATGGCATGTAAAACTGCTTCACAAAAAAATCATGTATGTTTAATTTCTAATTGTTGTTTAAAAACTTCTTCGGTATTCACAAATATCACCATACATGAACACAATCCATTCTATCCTATTGGGTTGTACAAATGTTTCCAAGATTCAATTAACTTAATGATTTGATTTTTTATCTTATCCGTTAGTTTTGGGGTGATATGTAGAAGAAAATTTAAGAAATATCCCATACTTATTGATAATGTTTTTCATGTTGTGACTATAAAAACCAGAACCCGATCAATAATGATTATCCTCAGTAAACCAAACCTGCAGAAAATTATAGATTCCACTGTAAGAACCCAGATCTTATTTTTGAGGTATCTTTTTCCCTTTTTGGTGTTTTGAGGAAAAAATGACTTTCTGGAAATTTCTAATGTACTTGCAGTGTACTTTCTGAGTACACATCATGTACTCGGTTACCGCGGGTAGCCGTGTGCTGGTCGTGTAATGACCATCCACACACCCGTGTGTGGTGACCTAGAGACTGCCTAATGCGGGGGCTGGTAAAGGCAAGTACATGTTGTTTAATTCTAAAGTACATTCCATATATATATTTTTTCATTAAATGAACTAGGGTCGCGTCTCACGGACTAAAACACCTCTTTCTTAGCCTAGTTCATCTGAGAGTGTCTGTACGACCACAATTCTTCCCTGATCCCCCGATCGAGTGTCTGATCTCCAATTCGACCACCGTTGATTGCGTTGGGATCACCTCGGTAAGATCTTCCTTCTTATATATCGTCATTTCTTGATTCCTCCTCTTTCTCATGTTATCCTCTGGTGACCGTTTTGAGCGTTTTTAAAGATCTATGGTTTTCTTGGGCGATTCAAGGCATGAGGTTAATGTATAATGATCTCCCAACACCAAAGTAGGTGGTTTGTTCCTTTTTGTTGAATGTCTTTGAGTTATATGTGCAATTTGATCAATACCCTTGAATGTGGCATTACGTGTTTACTGTTTAGCCCAGTTAATTTATTTCTATGCTTGTATGTTAAAGTAGAGATTGAATGAATTTGAATAGGGTTAATTTCTATACTTTTGAAGTGTATCCCATGCATGCCTTGTTTTGACCGTTTGGATTTTCTTAGCATGTTAGGCTGCGTTGTTGTTTTTCCAATGCCTAGTTTTGGAGGATGGAGTGATTTTTTATCTGACATGCTGATATGTTGTAGATTTCTAGATAAGTAGTTCTTGAGTGTTAATTTGGATGATACATGTTGTTATGCTTGCTTGACTTACTCAGGTCCATTAGAACCTAATATAGTAGACCATAGGGAGAATGGACGTAATGGATTTTCCAGGGTGTTTGTTTACTGTTATGATGTGAGACCATAGGGGGAATTGAAGTAAGTTCTTCATTAGAGTGTCTATAGTTCCTCGACATGGGCCACATGGGGAATGTGATGTAAGTGCTACCCGAGAAAGCATTTTGTTACCGATACGAGACTATAGGAAGAATTGACGGTGAGTGCTTCCTCAGAGAGTCTATGATTAAGCTAAACCAGAGGGGTTAGACTAAGTGTACTGCCCAGAGGGTTGCTTGTCTTTTTTAAGCTAAACCAGAGTGGTCAGACTGAGTGTACTACCTAGAGGGATGCTTTCCTTATTTGGTTGAACCAGAGGGGTTATGCTATGAGTACTTCCCATAGGGTTACCGTTTGTGTTTAGCTTCTTTCTTGTACTAGTTTGGTTGAACCAGAGGAGTTGGGCTGTGAATACTACCAAGAGGGTTATATTCGTTGATTATCTATTGCTTGATATATGAAGTTGAATGCATTGAAATTGTGGATTGTTTACTGCTGTGTACTTTCTAGTTTACTATATTCATTACTTATTACCTGCCATATATTCACTGACTATTAGGCACATATCTCTTGGTGGTTTCCTACTATGATTTAGTCTCACACCCTATTTTGGTCCTAATTTTGGGCCCAAAAAGATTATATTGTTATTGGTATAGATAAGGGCAAGCGCCCTTCTACGTCAAGTACATGACAGCTTTGGAGCTGAAAGAGGATGGGACCAAGTTATGGCTTGTGATGCTAAGGAGTTTCTTACTTGTTTTCCTTTTCTAATTTGGATTAGTATTGTATTCATAATTGTGACTTGTTTGGCTTTTTTCCTAGACATATGTATAATGCATCATCTTATATAGGTTCTCTAGTTGTTATTACTTCTAGTCTTCCACTATTTACTTTTATTATGTTATTATTGCTACTTCTGCTATTGCTATTGATTTACTTCTGTTGTTTTACTCTGCTAATGAGAGAATAGTTCCCCACTATCACACCCAAGTCCCTCGCTGCTTGTCGGAAGCCTCTGGAAT
The DNA here is from genome assembly GCA_963277665.1 of Viscum album. Taxonomy (NCBI): domain Eukaryota; kingdom Viridiplantae; phylum Streptophyta; class Magnoliopsida; order Santalales; family Viscaceae; genus Viscum; species Viscum album. Next base: position 167,296,888 of record OY728119.1, on the reverse strand, counting down.
TTGGGGAAATGCGCTTGAGGCCATGTGTCCAACTTAGTACGGGTCACCTCTGGGTGGCTTCCAGAACCGAGAGGTTACAAAATGGTATCATAGGAATTATTTTCTCCTTTACATACTATTTGGAGCATGTAGTCCAGGATAGGACAGAATAGGTACTTGGTAATAAGTTGCGCCCAGGAGTAGCTAAACCCTGTATAGGGAAATTCCAATATACCTCATTTATTGCAATTTTACTGGTTTTTCAATTTTACAGTTGAATTGATTTCACCATTGGGTGAATCACAAGTATTTTGCGATTATTTTTGATGTTATTAAAGTTCTATTTTTGTTTCAACTCAAGGAGATGAGGGTATTCCATCTCATGCATCATATAGTCACTTTCTAGAAATCAGATGTCATGCATTCTTGACATGCCATTTAGGGTGCAATAACGATTTCATGTTGTTGTGATAGATTTTGTGCTAGATATTCATGTTGTTCTGATAGATGCCTTGATAGAATACCTACTTTTCGTTAGATCATTGATTGTGAAAGGATTTGTTGGAATTAATTCCAAAATTTGGTTCGTGAGGTGTTGTTGGCCCTCAGGGACTGGAATTTTGTGGATCATTGCACTGTTATCCTTTCTTACAACATGTTTGAGATTCCAATCTTTGATTCATGGGGAGTATGGGCCCTCACAGATCATAATTTGGCACTTAAATGTTTGTTTTAGTGTTTTTCTAGGTTCCAGAGTAGTTTCTGAGGCTTACTATCCAAAAAAAACCAAAATACACGACGTGTAGTTTTTAATACATGCCATGTGTTCTTATGTTTGGGAAAAAACTGGTTGTTTAAGTACACACCATGTATCATATGTACATGTTGTCTAGTCTCTAACTGTGTCATAGGCTGTGTGGGCAGATACAGGGGAGAGGGAAATACTTAGGGGAACTCACCGTGTACCGGTTCTACACGTCGTGTTGTGTTGACCTTATGTCCACCCATGTGAATAATGACACCGATGGATAAAACATATGAGATACATGTCATGTCAAGATTGAACATACCATGTAGTGTAATTATGGAATCGGTCCGTGAAACTAAGAAACATGGGTTGGTGAAATCATTTCTAGTACAAGCCGTGTCCACTTGGAACACACCGTGTATAGTCATCCGTGTAACTAGTCATGTATCTAACAACACAGGTCAGTGCAGTTTGTCTAATACTAGTCGTATCTGGCACAAACAAGCTGTGTAGTCTGGTTCTAGGGAGAACCATGTGGCTTAGCTGCATAGAAGGACTTGGGAATGGGAATAGGATTCAAGTACATGTCGTGTGTTAGGACTACACGTCGTGTGTTTGGGGTGTTACACTACCATTTTTAGAAGAAGTACAAGCCCATGTGGAAGACTTAATGTAACACACCATGTAGTTAAGTATACATGCCGTGTATCTATGTTTTTTAAAACCTAAATGTTTTCTTTTTCTTGTTCTCTTCTTACCCGTCCATTTTTTAGTCCATGATAATCTTGGTCTACGGTGTGTGCTTGACCTTGCAGAGTGATGCCATCGAGACTTCCTATGATTGTATGCCAGTTATAGGGAAACGATCAGACACCGGACATGGCCGATCAGGGACTTCCAGTAGATCCTCCAGTTGTTCCAGTCTTGGCACCAGCCATCATTCTGGATATAGGTACCAACACACAGTTCTTGAGGGGGCTTCATGGGGTTCATGTAGACCTTCCGTAGAGTACCGCATCCTGCATTGTCTATGGCAGAGCTAACGTGCGTTTCCTAGCAGCAGCATCCTCCCACCTTCATAGGGTAAGGAGGACCTCCGGCTACAGAGTCATGGTAAGATGGCATGCATTCTATCTTCGAGCATCTGGAGACACCTCTAGAGAGGATAGTTAAGATCGCTATGTATATTCTTCAGTACTTCTCCAAGAGATGGTGGGATGTGATCTCACAAGAAGGGAGCTAGTAGGTTATGGCCTGGTATTAGTTCCAGCATGCCTTCTACGAAAACTTTTACCCTAAGACATTGAGGGCCGGTCAAGCCCAAAAGTTCATGAGTCTGAAGTAGGGTACTCTTTCTATTATGGATTATTCCTATTACTTTAAAGAGCTTCAGTATTTCACGCCTATTCCATGAGTTTATGAGTTATTCCTAGAAAGGAAATTTAAGGATGGTCTGAGGCACGACATCCGATCACAGCTGAATATCTTCAGGTTGACTTCCGTCACTTCTATAGTCAACCATGAACTGATCATAGAGCCTAATTTTATGGATTATGGAGTTGTGATCCAGGGTGGTTTGACATCTGGAGTTAGTATCCTTCCTACTGATAGTAGGAAGCACCACATGGGGTCTTTGCGTGGTAATCCAAGGAGGAGAGACCCTTCTTATAGTAGCCACGTGGAGTCCTACCAGTGTGGGAAGATCAGGCATACGATGCCACATTGATCGAGAGACCCAGTGGTGTTCCGATCATGTGGAAAGATGGGTCACCTTCAGTGCTTCTATCATATATTCTCACCAACAGCTGGTGACAAGGGTTCTTCTATGACTCCTCATTCAGGAGAAGCACCACCAATTTCTCATCAGTGTGGGAACACGAGTTCTTCCGGCCGTTTGGGCTGAGGTGGAGGTCGTGGTCATGGTATCCAGTCACCAGGAATTCAGTGATAGCAGGGTGGATTAGCTTAGGGTGGGTAGGTAGGGTCACAGGGGTGTGGTGCAGGTCAAACATTTTTAGTGGAGCAGACCCAACAAGATCAGGATCTCGGACCATCTATAGTTTGAGGTATGATCATAGTTTCCTTAGTTTTAGCTTCTTCTCTTGTTGATATAGGGGAATCCCATAGATTTATATATGTTTTTGTTGTAAAGATCCTTGGGCTCTACATATTTTCTTCTGATGATATCTTGACACTAGAAACTCTGTTAGGGACTAGAACGACTATTGCACCTCAGTGCAAGGAATTCCCTCTAGTGGTTTGAGGGTGTCACTTTTTGTGGGACCTCTACGTCTAAGAGATGACAGGCTATGATGTCATTCTTCGAATGGACTGGTTAGTTCCCTTTCCAGGCATTCGTCGATTTCTATCACCTGAGGGTGAGTTTCACATCACCATAAGTTGGATCGTTTATTCATAAGGGCAAATGGGATGTCCATGAGAGCAAAGCGGGACCTGGGCATCATGGGTTGGGAGGAGTTACAACCCAGATTGCTAGTCTATATCTAGAAGACTAAGGGACTCCACAGTTATACTTTACTCTAATGGTGGATTATTTCATGGAAATATTTCTAGAGGACTTTTCGGGTTTTCCATCAGAGAAAGAGTTATACTTTTCAATTGATCATGGGCCAGGAGTAGCAATGGTGTACATTCCTTCCAATAGAATAGCATCACCAGAGTTGCAGGAGCTCAAGGTGTAGTTGGAGGAGTTTCAGGAAAAGGGTTAAATTTGACCCAGTAATTCTCCTTGGGGTTCACCTGTCCTGTTTGCGAAAAAGGTAGACGATACCCTCAGAATTTGTGTGGATTATTGGAAGATGAACCAGTTAACGGTCAAGAACCGATATCCCTTTCCGAGTATTAATGATCTCTATGACCAGCTTCAAGGAGCCTGGGTGTTCTCGAAATTTACTTGAGAACCGGTTATCATCAGTTTCATGTTAGAGCATATGATATACCTCTTACAGCCATCTGGATGAGGTATGGTCTATAAGAGTATGTGGTTATGACGTTCGGTCTCATGAACGCACCTGCAGTTTTCATGGAACTGATGAACCGAGTGTTCCATCCATACTTTTATTCTTTTATGGTGGTCTTCATAGATGATATCTTGGTGTACTCTCACACTCTACATGACCAGGCCACCCATCTTGGAATCGTTTTGAGTACCCTGAGAAAGAATCAGTTATATGCTAAACTCTCAAAATTCCACTTTTGGATGGACCAAATTCACTTCATGGGTCATGTTATCTCAAAGACAAGAGTATCAGTGGTCCTTGAGAATGTGATAGTAGTAGTTTCCTGGGAGCAGTTTAAGAACATCTTTAAGGTGAAATGTTTTATAGGGCTGGCTGGATAATAAATGTGTTTCATACAGGACCTTTCATGCTTAGCCGCGCCACTGACGGCCCTGGATAAGAAGGGTGAAAAGTACCTGTGGACAGATTCTTATGAGTCATCCTTTTAGAAGCTGAAAGAGAGTTTGACTTCAACACCAATATTAGTATTGCTAGAATTGGGAAAGAGCTACACTGTTTGTTTTGATTCTTCAAGTATTAGGCTGGGAGTTGTGCATATGCAGGGGGAAGGAGTCATTTCATATGGGTCTCGGTAGTTGATTCCTCATGAGAGGAACTACCCGATTCACTATCTCGAGCTGGCTGCAGTTGTTCATGCCTTACGTTGTTAGAGAAATTATCTATTGGGAGAGCATTTCGTGGTTTTCACTGACCACAAAAGTCTCAAGTATATCTTCACTCAGCATGATCTGAATTTGAGATAGTGAAGGTGGGGTGAGTACCTTCAGTCCTTTGATTTCGAGTTTTCCCATACTCCTGGGAAAGGCAACGCAGTGACTGATGCGCTGAGCAGGAGGACTCAGATACAGGTAGTTCAGGAGGCTAGAAGTGAGTGGGAGCTTATGGCTATGTTATCTAAGATGCATTTGGTTGTACACAAAATATAGGGGCATATGTTTCTTTCTTATGTAGTTATCACCTCTACTCTTCTTAATAGATTAACAAAGAGGCATCTATCAGATTTCGAAGGGTTAGTCCTACGGGAAAGTGTGTCAAAAGAAAACCCTATTCATGTATGGACCATAGGTGAGGATGAGATCTTGCATTGTTTAGGGGAATGTATGGGTGTCAGCAGACATACATGAGGAGATGATGCGAGACTTTCATTCCCTAGTTTATGCAGTTCATCTTGGTGTCAATAACATGTATTGTGATCTAGACCATTAGTTTTGGTGGCCAGGTATGAAGAGATATGTTTCTGGTTTTTTTAGGAGGTGTTCCACCTATCAGCAGGTGAAGGAAGAGCATCAACGACCAGCAGGGCTTTTGCAACATTTAACCATTCCCGAGAGGAAGTGGAATGTTGTCGTGACGGATTTCATGACAGATCTTCCGAGGTTTCCTAGAGGGAATGGTGTTGTATGGGTTGTCATTGATAGACTCATAAAGGATTCCAACTTCTTGACGATCAAGGAGACCTTTAGTGTTGATGATCTGGGATGCCTGTACTTCCAAGAAATTGTACATCTATATGGGGATCCACACTCCATTGTTTCAGACAGAGATGCATGTTTTAATTCTCGGATATGGAAGGGGATATAGAAGGATTTTGGTACAAAAGTACTTCTGATTACAACATACCATCCCTAGACATATGGCATGTCCGGGCATACGATTTAGGTGCTTGAGGACATGCTCCGAGCATGCTTCCAAGATTTTGTAGTATCTTGGGAGAAGTAGATACCTCTTGTGGAGTTTTCTTATAATAATAGTTTTCAAGCAACTATTCCGATGACACCTTAAGAGGATTTTTATGGTAGGCCCTTCTGATCACCCTTATGTTTGATGGAGGATAGAGAGGCAGCTATGTTGGGACCTCCTCTTTTCTAGGAGACCATAGAGCAGATAGAGTTGATTTAGAAGAGGATGGCTGTTGCACAGTCTCAATAGAAGTCTTATGCTGATCAGAAAAGACGACCCTTGGAGTTCATGGTCAAGAATCAGGTTTTCCTGCGTGTCACACCGAGGTTGGGAAATAGGAGGATTAGGAGATAGGGTAAGCTTTCGCCGAGGTATGTCAGGCCGTTTGAGGTTTTGGAGAGAGTTGGGCTGGTTGCCTATCAGCTGCAGTTACCTCAGAGGTACCAGGCTATGCATGATCTTTTCCATGTTTCTTAGCTCTGGTGTTACGTTTTAGACACTTCTCATGGTTTTTAACTCGAGGTGGTTGAGTTAGAAATGGATGCATCTTTCAAGGAGCATCATATCCAGATTGTTGATCGAAGTACGAAGGTTATCTGTGGCCGGTCTGTTCCTCTGGTATGAGTGTTGTGGAAGCACGAGCGAGTGCAGAATGAGACTTAAGAGAGGGAGGTCGATGTGTGATCACAGTGGCCAGAGCTGTTTGGGGTTTCTTCTTCTACGCCACCTTACATGGAAATTCGAGGATGAATTTTTTTAAGGGAGGATGTTTGTAAGAACCCAAATATTATTTTTCAGGTTTTTTCACATTTATAGTGTTTTGAGGAAAATGGGGAGTTTTAAGAAATTTTTTATGTACACGTCTGGTACTTTCTGAGTACACGCTATGTACTCGGTTACTGCGGGTAGCCGTGTGCTAGCCGTGTAGCATCCATACACATGGCTCTGTGTGGTGACCTAGAGACCACCAAATATGGGGGTCGGTAATGGAAAGTACACTCCATGTATATATGTTTTTATTAAATGCATCAGGGTCATGTCTGATGTACAAAACACCTCCTTCTCGACCTAGTTTGTCTGAGAGAGTCCGTACTGCCATGATTCTTCCTCGAGCCCCCGATCCAGCGTCCGATCTTCGATTCAACCACCATCAATTGCATTGGGATTGCCTTGGTAAGATCATCCATATTATAGAGCTTCATTTACTAATTTCTATTCTTTCTCAAGTTATCCTTTGTTGAACATTTTGAGTGTTTTTTTAGATATACGGTGTTCTTGGGAAATTCAAAGATTGAGGTTCATGTATAACGATCTCCCAACACCGAGGAAGGTGTTTTGTTCCTTTTTGTTGAAAGTAGTTGAGTTATATGTTCAATTTGACCCATACCCTTGAATGGGGAATTGCGTGTTTATTGTTAAGACCTTTTAATTTCCTTCTAGGATTTTATGCTTGATTAGAGGTTGATTAAATGTGAATACAGTTCATTACTATTATTTGGATGTGTTTTCCCATGCATGACTTGTTTTGACTGTTTGGTTCTTCTTAGCCTGTTTTGATGCCTTGTTGTTTTTCCCATGCCTAGTATTGTAGGATGGAGTGATTTGTTTATCTGACTTACTAATATGTTGTATATTTATAGCCAAGTAGTTCCTGAGGGTTACTTTGGCCAATACACGTTGCTATGCTTTCTTGACTTACTCAGGGCCGTGAGAACCTGTTGTAGTAGACCATATGGAGAATAGACGTAAGGGAGTCTATAGAGTGTCAGTTTACTATTACGATGTGAGACCACATGTGGAATTGACATAAGTGATTACTCAAAGTGTCTGTAGTTCCTTGAAGTGGGCTACAGGGGGAATGTGAAATAAGTTCTTCTCCAGAGCACCTTTATTTACCGATACGAGAGTATATGATGAATTGATAGTGAGGGCTTCCTCCTAGAGTCTATTCTTAAGCTGAACTAGAGGGGATAGACTGAGTGTACTTCCCAGAGGGTTTCTTATCTTTCATAAGATGAACCAGAGGGGTTAGACTGAGTTGACTGCCCAGAGGGTTTCTTGTCTTTTATGGTTGAAACAGAAGGGTTAGGCTGTGAGTACTTCCCAGAAGGTTACTGTTTATGTTTAGCTGCTTTCTTATACTTGTTTGGTTGAACCATAGGGGTTAGGTTGTGAAAACTACCCATAGGGTTACCAACATTGATTAGATGCTGCTTGATATATGAAACTGGATTCCTTGAAATTGTGGATTGTTTACTACTCAGTACTTCTCTGTTTACTACTTTATTTACTTATTACCTGCAATATATTCACTGACTATTAGGTACAGATCTCAGGGTGGTTTCCTACTAGGATTTAGCCTCACACCCTATTTGGGTAATGCTTTTGGGCTGAAATAGATTATATTATTGTAGGTATAGATAAAGGCATGCACCCTTCTACTTCAGGTACATGACTACTTTGGAGCTGGAGAGCATGGGACCATGATATGTCTTGCGATGCTGAGGAGTTGTTTACTTGTTTTTCTTTTTTACTTGGAATTAATACTGTATTTAGTATTGTGACTTGTTTGGATGTTTTTTAGATATATGTATCATGAATCTTCTTATATATATATATTCTCCAGTTGTTATTAATTCTATCCTTCCCCTGTTTACTTTTTTATGGTACTATTGATGCTTCAGCTATTACTACTGATTTACTTCCGCTGTGTTACTCTTCCAATGAGGGCATAGATTACCCACTATCACACCCAAGGACCTCAATACTAGTCGGCATCCTTTGGCATTTGGGGTAATGCTCTTGAGGCCATGTGACCAACCAGGTACGGGGAACCTCTCAGTGGCTTCCGGAACCAGGACGTTACACCCACAAAGTCAAAAGCTACATGAGAGTGCTCTGTCCAAATATTCTATAATTGTACCTATTTATAGTTATACTGAAAAACCAAAAAGTTATATAAAAATAAAAATGAACCTAGTAAGGACCCCATAAAGTCAATTCCCAATGCATCCAATTTCATAAAAATAACATGGTTTATTGGGGAATTTCAATCATCTTGGATATATTTCCTATGAATTGGTATCATTTTCATGACTTAGAAAAATAATGGAAATATCTACACAATGTTTTCTAATAATGTTCAGATTCAGAGAGATTTTGAGATTTCCATGGATATCCAAAGTGTCTTCCACCAGATAGATTATGAAATAATCTCAAAACAATTGTAAAATCATGGTTATGGATACATAGATGAATAACCTAATCACTAAAAATTATCAACTGGTAGGGGTAATACCAAATAATCCAACTTGACTCATGCCTCAAACTCTATAATTGTGAAGTGATAAAAATTTTATGTACCCTAGAAGTTAATAAAAATTTTACAATTCCGGCATACTAAGGGATAAATTCCACTAGATAATAATGGTTCTCATAATCTATGAACTCTTTAATGGGGAGTGGTGTTATAGTATGGTGGTCCCATGGTGGGTTAATCCAATTAATTTGGTCAACTACCAAATTTCCCACTCCTATATTATCTTGAATCTCTACGTAAAACATAATGAGGAGAAGCATCCACTATATGAGACTCTTCTTAGCTTTAAATTTCTTAATGAGAAACCAACGGACAACGTGACTACAACAACACAATGAATTCTAACCAAAGTTGATATGAATAAAATATTTCCAATGAAAAAAAAATTATTTTTATGTGGTTTTATTGTTCTCATTGGAAGGTTCAAGGGTATATGAGGCATACATGACAACATGGGGATTCCTCTAAACCCTTTATGATAAAACATAACCAACTACATTATTGGAAGAATAAAACAAGTGTTTGAATGGGATATTCCATATTGGTGTTAATATAATGAGTAGGGATGAGAGAATATTTTTTTGTTAATTAATGAATTCAATGAATTTATTATTGAATGAAAACATAACATCTTTTTGTAATAATCAAGATAAGGGAAACGAAATCATACTGAATTCATTAATGAATCTATGGAAAAAATTACAATGACTAATGAATGATCACCCCTTAAGAATACATTTTGCATATGTAAGGGGGGGATATTTCAATTTTTTATTTATTAAAATGAATTTCTTCACTAAAAATGGCATGCCCTAGAAATATCCCATGATCTGCTATGAAGTGGAATTTCTCATCATTTAGTACAAGATTTTTTTTATTGCAATGTCAAAGGAAAAAAGTCTTGGGGAAACAAGTAGAAATTATAGGAAGATCCATAAACTATTTAAATCATCCATGAAAACAATAATGAAATTTTCATGGTAATCAGAAAAAATACTCAAAATACAATTTTGAAAATTTTTAGGACCATTACACAAACCAAATAGAATCATCATATTTGAAAATATACCAAATAGATAAATAAATGTTTCATTTTCTTTATCCTCGGGTAATATATGAATTTTAAAATAACCCAAATATCCATAAGTGAAACAATAATTGTACTAACCAACCAATCATTCTCACATTAGGTCAATAAAAGGTAGAGGAAAGTGGTTCGTTCACATTTATTGATTTAGTTGATGGTACTCAATACAGGGACACCAACTATTTTTTCACAGAAGTCAGAGCTAATTAATTATATTCAATTAACACTAATATTATTCTAGTTTTCTTAGGCATAATTTACAAAAATATAACATATTTTTTAACATAAATGGGATATATAATCCCAACAATAAATAGTTTACTAACATCAATTTTTGAAACTTTATATGGGGTGGGATATAACCAATGTTGAGTTTACCTTAGGTGTTTATCCTCATTATAAAAATGTATTTTGGGCATGTAGTTAGATGCGATAATATTAGGAATAATATATAATATTCATCATATATCCTCTTTAAACTCTCTCAAAATGTATATAAATTTTAATTCATTCTATATAGAAAGGATGTTGGTAATATTCATGGGAAATTGGTCAATAACCTCAAGATAAGAATAAATTAAATTAGAGTAAAGTTCTTTTTCCACCAAAATGGATGTTTTTTAGTTTGATAGAAGGTATTTTTATGGGAGTGAGTCTAATGAAATTGTGAATCTGTTGATGTTTATTCACTATGGAAAAAGAATCAAATGAAATGATATTTTTAGAATCATCAATGGGTAACTTCTAATGAACATACTCATCAATTAAAACATAAAACTATAGCTTTACTAAAACCAAACAACACTCAAATTATTAAGTATGGTCGTAATTATCAAATAGTAAATAATTGAGGAAAAATAAAAATATGGGGTTATGAAAGAGTGTTGTGTTTGTGTGTGTGTTTCATCAATTATAACATCTACCAAAAAGTCAATAAGAGTAGATTCATCTTGAGTTGGGTGTTTCATAGCATCAAGCATATTAAAACATACATTTTATGCTTCAAATCCCTAAAAATTTTCTATTGTGAATTTTGATGGTTGAACTATCTATTATAATTAGTAATCTTTTGATTATTATAGAAGTATGACATGGGTTAAATTATCTTCTTTATCATGAATGTATACGTCTATAGGGAAGATGTGATTCTTCAATCACACAAGGATTTTGTCAATCACTTTTATTTGGTTCACTATGATCTAGTTGGAATATTTTATGATGATTATCATTGGTTTAATCTCTCCAAACTATAGAGAAATATGTATATAGTGATGCATAACGGGCTGAAAATTAAATTTTTATTTTCAAAAACATTTGAGGAAAAAGTGAGAAACCATGAGTTCAAACACAAAAGGAAATATCAAAGTCATTAAAGAGAAACCTAAACCTACCAGAATTAGTCTCCCAAATAATTTACAAAAGATGATAGTAACCTGAGTGTCTGGATAATCCATAAAGAGATATTCAAACTGAAAGTCAAGTTTTTCTGATGGCTGAATATATTATTCAAGGTTGATCTTACCATTATTGAATCCCCTAACTAATATCAATTTATTCTTGTCAAACTAGTCATATTTCCACTCATTACGTTTACCCTTAATAATATCCCCATCATTTTAGTGGCTTCCTCTTCCATAGCATTAGGAGACCAAACTTGTTCAACAATTTTATCTTCTGAGCTCATGAGAAATTACAAGGATTTCTCAAAAGAAACTCTTGAATTACAGTGGTTATCTGACTACATGGAATTAAACTCCTTTGATGGTCGTGTCTTAATTAAAAGTGGAAAGTAGGAGTAATCCATTCACTCCATACGAATTCTCATCCGTCCATTCATGAAGATCCTGACTGAAGGACCTTCCAAATCCTGAATCAAAACCTTAGTCTCTTTATGATCATTAACATGTTTAAAATCTGAGTTGAATCCCCCCTACGAGTCATATTTCCCTATAAGAGTGGCATAACCATTAAAATATTCATTGTGATCTTCATTCACCATAATTTCCTAAAATTGTTTTGTGGTAGAGGCCTCTTTAGTAGAAGAATACTGATTTATGGCCCCTCTAACTCCTGTATCAGTTCATCAACCACATGACACATAAACCAGTAGCATACTCTAACATTTGTACTAACTATTTTCGGTTTCATTACACTTGGTTCCTTTACCCAGTCCACACAGTCTTTATTTTTGGCATCTACATCCTGCCTATTCTCAATATCTACCTCAGTATTTTACCCCTTCAATTTTATCTTCAATAAGAACCTCTACACTAATTTTGCTCCCAAATTCATAGATTGACAGATTATCAACTATATTATCACCCCCTACCTCCTGTTAAACCAATGGGGTAACCTCCAGTTGGTTACCTCTCTAGAAGGTAACTCCTCCATGATAAGATTACTTCAGAAATACATCAAGACGAGACATAACTATACTATCTAATCCATTTCTATTTCCTCCCACTACCACATCTATCTTCTTTGAGTTCTATACCACCTCTGGTTCACCATAAATCATCTCAACACCCTCTTTTCCCTGGCCCGAGGATCCATCTTCCCAGCTAGTCACACACCCATTTTGTCTTAACCCAGGTTTACATGCCACTGTCTAATGAACTAATATCTTTCACATAGCACAAAATTCCACCAAATTTTAAGACACCACCTATTTCTTACAGCGTTATTTATCTCTAATTTTAATCCAAATAAAATCAAAAGGATTTAGTGAAATTTTGAATTTGACACAGACTCTTGGATTAAAGGATAGAACACTACTTTGGTTTCGATATCAGAGAACAAGAATATACATATGATATTTACAAGAATCATAATAATGGAATAGTTCTAAAATTATATGGGTAGATTAGAGAAACAAACCAAAGTCAACACTGGAGGGGATTCATGCTTCATGTGATAATAATAAGTCCATATGTGAAGGTCGAATCTGGACCCATTTCTTCTGCAAGGTACACATGATAAATCTTGTATTAGGTCTTCTTACGACACAAAGCAGATCATGAGGTTTTTATTTTCAGGAAAACCAAATCTATCCCTATCCTATAGATCCCATGAACCAAATATGAGTCTATAGATTGTCCCCTAATGTACTTCGATGAGAGATATTGGAAATAAGTGTCCTATTCTGCCGCATCAATGTTTCATAAAACTCCTCAAGAAATAATGTAATATTAGGGAATCCTTCATACAAATGGGGGAACTTTGGGTGTAGGGAAATATGCAGGAATGGTGAAAGAATATAATGTTTGGAGATTGGGGAGAAGGAAAAATACACTCCCTTGATGGGTGACAAAGGTCCCTCCCCCATTAGTGGGGGAAGAACTGGAATTGATTCCACCGCTATCATGAGGCGGGATAAAACAACATGAAGCTCTCCTCTAAAGAACCCTCCACTAGTGATGCATCACATTAATTGAGGCACATAAATAATGTATTAAATCAGAAAACAAATCTCCCTTGTGGAAAAAGGCACTGTAAAAGTTCCTAGATCCTTGAATTTGGTTGAAAATACTCATTGTATAATGGATGATACATACCTTTTAATATTGATGCACTCATTCTTATGTTGTCATAATTTTTGGGTGAAAAAATATTTCAGAATTTATTAAAAGTGGGAAATTTGTTTAACTACATACAAGAGTAGAATATTAACATATTTTTTTAAATGTATTAATTACCTCTTTATCAATTTCATTGTGGAATGTTTTCTTCGATTGAGAGAGTGTTTGAGAAAAATTAACAAGAATGTATTGTTTAGTGTAATAATAAATGATATGTTGTTTACCTTTTTTTCCTCATCTTCATTGGAATCAATTATGAGTTGAGAGAGAAAATTTACAAAAGGAGGAGGATATACCTATTTTGTAGAGTCCTTGAATGGAGAAATTTGTTGACCATTATGAAGTGAAATGAAATATACTTTACCTCTATAATTGGTATTAACCACAGGTTGGTATTGTATTTTTATATATCCTTGCATATTAATTTCACTGATAGCATTTTTATGTGGTTTGACAAGATTCCATAAATATTGAATTTCAATTTGAGTGGTTTTATGGAATTGGATGTTCAAGGATTCCATTTACCTCACCATTTCATCAATGATGGGTTTAGAATTTAAGGAAGATATTGGTTATTTTAAAAATGTGGAGTATAATAAGGTTTTATAATTTGGACTTGTTAATACTACTTTTCTTTGGGGTATCATGAGTGTCATCCTTTATGGTACTATTATTTTAGTTTTCATTTGAGGTTTTGATTTGGCCTAAAAGATTATTACTTCATATGTGGTTCATGATGAAATAAATACCTCTGAAATACCACTTCAAAAGACTTAGTTGAATTGAAAAATTGGGGGTATTGATCATAGAAATGTTGTTTTTCTAGTAAAAAAACCACAATGAAAATAAATTTGTGGAAAGTGTGAATTACCTTGAGCTAAATCTAATTGTCTTAAAATGGTAGGAATTTCATCATTTTTATCATCAACCTTGTGTTCTAGGGATAAATAGTTTACCTCATGGACACCTCGAGTGGGTGTTATCCTTAATATAATGCATTTTTGTGTATTTTTATCCTTGTGAGATATTATGTAATGAGTGACTATAAGAGTTTTATCTAGAAAAGTTCCACTAACTACAACATCTCTCATAACATGATCCCTAAGGAAAATTCTACCGTATCAGTATATAATTTTTATTTTTTCTCCAATTTGTTTGCGTGGACAACTAGATAAATTCCTATTGAATCTCTCTGAGTTTTCATTAAGGTTATTTCTATAACTTCCATCCCCTCAACCATTGTCTTAGGAAGAGGTGGTGGTGTTACTATCCAAAGGTGAAATACCCAGTACACCAAAGCATAACAACAAAGGCTAAGGGAATACATGATCATCGGGGGGAAATTTTTCCTAAGACTTGAACAACCTATAAATGATTAAATAAATAAAAATAATTACATACGATGCATGTAATGTAATAAAAAATTACTCAATGGGAAAAAATATATTTTTATAAGATGAAATATAGTAATTACAACATGAATACAAACTAAAAAATTGGACACAATGAAACCAGAGTGGAATCAACCTAAGAACCATCCCAACCCAGATACAAGATCCAAATTTAAGTACCATGACTACTATATCATGATTCATCAATAGAAAAGTATGAAACATTGTCTTTACTTTTATCTTAATACAAAAAATTATAAAACACACAAAATTTTCCAATCAGCTGGTGAGCATAAAACATAGTTTGTAATCCTCAAGACATAACAACTAATACGAACAGAAAACTGAACATGTTATATCACATTTATATAAAATAGATTTAACATATCCACCTGACATACTCTATACAAAGTAGCTAGACCGGTGTGTCACCTGGCCTCTGACATGCCCCCTATATGACATAGGTTACAAACTAGTTGCAAGGGTCTATGATGGTATGGTGGGGAGACTATACACACATAATAAGAGTGGTACAATAGTATGTGATAAAGAAATTACACCAAAAGAATAAATATATAAATATATGTGAAAAAATATTGATAAAAAAAATACAGAATGAATAACCATGAATTAAGATGTGGCAATGTAAAAGTAGAAATAATTCAAAAGATGATATAATAAAAAAGACTACACCTTCAAACATAAATAAATAAAAAAATATTCAACTATTGAAGGTATATCGATTACATGATCAGCACCTACTTCCTATATCCCATGTCTAGTATTAGTCTATAATGAATAAGAACATAAAGATCATTCTATATCCAAACATGAAAACATGAGGTCTATCCAAGTACCAATCAATAGCCCGAACATACTGTGAGATAAACTCAGTAGGAAACTACCAACAATGTCTAAAAAAATATATTCAGAAAAAATATGATTTATCATTATTTTGGCATCTCCATAATAAAGATGTAAATTATAATGTAATATAATCAAAATAAACCTGCACTAGTTGTGTGAGAAGTAATATATGAATGAAAATTAACTGCATACCAAAGAAAGTCTTTATCTATGATTTGAACCATATATATCAAGTATCATAAACTGATGGGATAATAACCAAGGCCATTGACCAAGACCTCCTCTTTGAGTCAACAATGCACATCCTTAGAAAACTAAGTAAAATATAGACTTACATGGGATATAATTCCAAGACCATAAAACAAGGAATCCTCTTCGAGTGCATGAATAACATCCATAGAAAACATGGTGAACACTTGGATGTATCCCAAATATCATTTCTGAGGTGGTACATGAAAGAGGGATCCAAGGTGATAATCCAAGGCTTTCAATGTAAAGGAATCATCATTTCTATATTGAGATGTCAGTTCCATACCAAAATATCCATAATCAACATTTTATATATGGGATAAATCATACTTCTTAGTGTCCATTACCTTCATCAATTTAATTCATCACATTCATATCCTAATCTAATTCACTTATAAGTGATAAAAGGGAGGGTGCATGTTAGTTTTTATTCCCATTAACATCCATTTATATAACAAATCATAAGCTACTTGATCATCCATTTCATTTTATAATTTATAATTAATCCATTTCATCATCTCTTTCATTTATAAATTATAAGGTTCCATAAGGGGTATTTAACATTTAACATTCCCATTGAATTCACAATTATATTACACTCATGGTTTGAAATATTTTCCCACCCAACAAGGTGGAATTATCTTGTAATTTTACTGAACCCACCTCAAGGGGTAGTTTGAGTTCAGTGACATTTAACCACGTCAAAGGGTTAATAGGGTTTGAAAAAATGTTTTTTAATGCTTAAATTATGGTATTTTTATTTCATAATCAACATGTATAGGGTCTGAGGTGTCACACTACATCGCATGCTATAAACATAAATATTTTTTTTGGTAAAAGGTATTGTAACATCCCAAAACCCATACTCTCATATCTTTTTCTAAAAACATTTTTTTATATATCGTTATTTGATACCAATAAATGTTACCCATTTTTTAATATAAAACATACTACATCAAAAGTAAATATTGGATCCCTTAATTACCCAAGGAACATACCAGCTTGTTTTTTTCAATTATTAGGAAAAAATCTTAACAACATGGGTTCATAAACAACTTATTCATAATGATCACCATCATCTCACACTATTTTCTCAAAATCTCTAACCCTTCTTAATATTATACTACGTTATAATTATCTTCATAATTGGAGGAAGAAAATAAAATAAATAGTGAGATCAGATGATCAGTAAGTTTAAATAAGTGAGATACCACTAATCACATAAGAATAATTTTACTATAAGGGTATGCGATTAAGATTTTAAATCAAAACCCAACATATCATATATTGTAAACATGAGTCATGCCATAAATCTTGGATGTTCATATGATATGAATAGTAAATAAATAAAATAACATGATCCATGAAAACATAGTATTGCACTAGACATAGATTGTGGCGTACACATGGTCATAGAAAACCTTTTGTCAACTCTTCCCCAAGACATTTAGAACATATTAGGCTTTGTCTCACCACCCATTTACCTTCTTTAAGAATGTGATAACCTTCTGTGTGCCCTCTTTGGGGCATGGGAAAACCTCATATGTATCATTTGAGCAAAAGAAATATTAATCCTTATCCATTGAATTATAGAGAGATATAAGTACCAACCTTCAAATGTATAAAATCATAAATATGTGTTCTATAGTATAAAACATTCAATATATAAAAACTCATGCAAATAAATGGGCTTCATAAACATTTCATAATATCATTACTCATAGAAATTATATCAGTTTTATAGACATTGAATCATAATAATTAAAACCAATTATATAATTATTAAATATGGGATTATAAGATCATATCCATATAAAATATTAAGTAACATCAATGGATGGCATCATAGATAGAAAATTATTTTAAAAGATAACTTCAGTCATTTATTATTAAAAATATTCAATCCATTTTAAATTCATTTATTTTTAAATAAATATACAATTAGAATGAAAAATATTTTCTTTGAAGATAACTTTATAAAATTGTAAAGGAAGCTACAGAAAATGATTATTCATGATGGTGGGAAACTCTTTTCAATTCATATAGGTGAAGAAAACATTCTTTTCACACTAATAGCACAGTTTATGACCTTGCATCTATAAAACCATGCCAATAACTAGCGGTATATTGGATGATTCCATTAAAACCATTTTTATAAAGTCCAAAAAGTGTAAAAATGACTTTAAAAAATTATAAGAGAATATAAAAAACATTTTTAAGAACATTTTTATAAAAAATGGGCATGAAAGAGAAATATTCCCCTGCAGATTCTTAATCATAAACAATCCTGAATATTGATGATTTTGTGAAATAAACCCCTTAATGCTTTGGGATTTTGATCATTACCCTATAAAATAAATTAATTCAAATAGAACTTTAAATACTATTTATATAAAGTTATTTATGATACAAAACATAAAATGGATAGTGTTTACACCACACAAAATAAATAAGTGGTGTGTTGGTTTATGTATCATAGAAGTACAAGTGATATGATAAACCCTTACCTTGAGTAAAAATCATCACAAAAATTATTCGTCTTCCATAAAAAATCATATGAAATTTATTTAGTTTCTTGAGAACAATTTTCCTTTTTATTATTCCTTTATCTCATTTATTACCATGTTATTAAAAATACTTATTCATTTATGTTCACATTGGATGTTTTGGAAATATTTGGTACAGAAGTCCAAAATGACTTTCACAGGATGTATATGGTCAAATATTTCATTTTTAAATCATCTAAAAAATAATAATAATAAAATAATTGTCATTTTTTACTTTAATTATACTTTTAAAACCAATCATGACTGATGGTTATGAAAAATGAACTATGTTATAATCACGGAGATTGCACTTCGTACGTAATCGTGAGTAACATTTACATTTTTCAATAATCATTTTGTAATGAAGGAAAGAATTATATTATCTTTATAGAATGATCATAATATAATAAATATCATATTAATTCAATAATTATATATATATATATCATCCATGTGATGTGGTTATGAAGAACAAATCACATCGCTTCATGGAGGTGGTTGTCCACGTGTACAGATAAACAACGTTATAATTTTTCATTGCATGGAAAGGTAAGAAGTTAAATGATATATTAAATTTTACTAATAATAAATATATCATGAATATTATATATAATAATTAATTATATCATTAAAATCTATCAATGAGAGATAGTGATGGAAAATGAATTACAACAGTTCTTAAGGTCGTAGTCCTCTGTACACACAAATAGTGAATTCCTCTTTCATTTGGTGGTGGATGGGGATTGATATAAGTTATTATATTAGAATAATAATATCTTAGTATATTAATTATACTAAGTTAACTATTTTTCATGGTTTAATAATATTTTAAGGAGGTGGAAGAAGAAACAAAACTAAAACCTGTCGTAGAAAACTATACATATTATTTGGAAAACCATCTTTTCTTACCAACTAAAGACCTATAAATTTTGTATTATACCCATACTAATGAATACAGAATAAGATTATGGATTCTAGGAAGGTATTGGGTAGTTAATTTAATCAAAACCCATTTTTAAGTGTGAACTATTGCGAAAAAGAGGTTCCATTTATAAGAGAGGGAAGGGGCACTCTTGAAATTTTTCAAAATATTAATTGAATATAAACTAATTTTTGTATAAAATTTTTAAGAAATTATTTATTTTGATGATATTATTTGAATGGATAGAAATAATATCATCCTATAAAAATTAAAGAAGTTCTAATAGTGTTTTGTTTGTTATCTTTTGGTTTTAACCCCCTCATTAACAGTTTTTAAACATACCGCAACAATAAGGTTTTTTAAACATTGAGGGTCAATATAATTACTATAAATGGTAATATTAAAATAAATGGACCATTTTATATATTATCAAATATATCATAATAACCTAGTATAATATAATCTTTTTTTAAATTTTATAGCGTTTAATAAATTACTAATTACTATCAAGTATCATTAATGTCAATGTTTTGAAGTATTCATTACTCTAACATTAATCAAATCAATAAAACAAGTAAAATTAAAAACATTATTTTATTATATCATTAACATGTGATATCCATCTATAAAATTCATGGATCATGTTATTTATTTCAAATTATATTTCTTTTAATCTTTTTAATATCATTTATTTTATTTTCCATTAATTTGATAATTACTGCATCAATAGTGTGTAATTATTTAAGGTAAATATTTCTTCACTAAAAATTAAAAAAATTACAATGATTAAGATAAATATTTTATATTCTCAATTAATATATATAACCAAACATATACTCTTGATGAATATATATTAAAAATATTATAATTATAAAAAACAATAGTGTGGTAAGTTTCACTTTTCTTGAAATAGAATAATATAATAGTTATAATATCATAAAAATAGATTTAAAATGTAATATAACCGAATATTGTATTACTATGAACAAAATTAACTCAAAAAAGAAATTTGACTCAAGATTCAAGGATATTGTACAGTTGTTGGTGCCAAAATGGCGGAAGAAGAAGAAGAAACGAAAAGCCCAAATGGCGGCCTCGCGAAACCACTTCACAGAGTCCCCCTGGCCTTGCGACTATTGCGGAGCAAGGAGGTGAGATGCTCTATGAACACCTTTGATGTTCATGAGGTCATTGCGGAGTAAGGAGGTGGGATGCTCCAGGAATTCCTTTGATGTTAGCGAGCCCTCCGCAGAGCAAAGAGGCGGGATGCTCCCCGAACGAATTTGACGTTTGTGAGTCCGCCAGAGAGCAAGGATGCGGGATGCTCGCAAACGCATTTGAAGTTTGCAAGCCCACCATGGAGTAACCAAATACATCTTTGTGTCGAGTGAGATCTGCTTTGCGGAACCACTTGACTATAAATACCAGACTCCCCCCAAGTCCAGGGGGCGAATCATCCGAGCTTTCAACTTCTTAGCTCTCGAATCACGAAGCACCCTCTGCTTTGTGTACCATGACCAAAGGAAGGTAATTTTTCTCTGGCAAGTGCCTCCCATTTTCCTTGTTTTCTTCCCCTATTTAGATAGGGATTCCTTTTACAGAGCCTATGGGCCTCCTCAAAGGAAGGGGATCCCTAATAAGACCCAGGTCATCGCAGAGCGTTTATGCTTCACGAAGCACCCCTCATTTACATATGATCCACATGACAAGGAAGGGTCATTGTACTTTGTGAAACACATTACTTCACAATATCTTACTTCGCGAGGCATCTTTGATCTGTGAGGCGGTGCTCCGCAAATGCCTTTCCACTTCATGAAGAACCTCTTATATGCACCTCTTCCCTATGCATAGGATGGTACACTCCGCTTCACGAAGCACACCCCTTCGCAAGTAACCTCCACTACCTAGAGCACCAGAGCTTCACAAGTCCCCTGCCTATGAACCCCTCTACTTTTCAATTCCTTTTCTCATGCGACCCTCCTGGTTTGCACGATGTGATTTCAATGTCCCCCGTACACCACTTCCCATTGCTTTGGTTCACCTCATGATTCTTTTCATGGGCATGCTAACAACTATTTCTTTATCACATAGCCAAGCTAACATGGACCCCCAATGGGATCACCTCATGACACCCACTAGAAACATCATTTATTGTCCTATCTCTTCACCAAGGTGTAGAGGGTAACAATTATGTAAGTCCTATGGGAGTGGAGATAACTCACCTCGTCCGAGCTATAGGACATTAAACTACCAAGCACCCTTATCCTCAGCACGTGGTGTTAAACTGTGACTTCCCCCATGCATCCTATGTGGGTAAAAGACAACCATCTTGGTGTAAGCCCCTAGGTTTTCTTGCATGAGGTATCACCCCACCTCCCCTAGACTTCTTCTTGGTCAAAGACCGGAGAGTGGGGGATAGGCAGCAGATCCCCCCTTTCTTCGGTGCAAAATCTCTCTCCATTTAGGCTTTCTATCCATCCGGACAACCATCCTGAAGTAATTCCCAATATTTCTCTCACTGGTCTGCTAACAATGTGTAAGACCCACTCCACTTCACATGGACGTACCTTCGGCGACGTGATCTTCAGGTCTTCACTACCACTTGTTTCTCACACCGAGCATGACTCATGTGGGCTTAGAGTAAGCATCGACCATGAAAGCCTTTTCGGGCAGCCTAGAGTGTAAGCCCCACATATTTACTGAACTATGTGGACTTTGATCCTTTCCAAGGCGAGGTACGTAGGAAGCCTCCCTGAGGTGAAAGTCCAACACCACATTGGTTACGACCACCTTCACGTAGGTTCCCACCACCTGAACTACATGGTATTTGATCCTTTCGAATGGGAGTTACATAGGAAGCCTCCATGAGGTGCAATCCCAATACCCCATTAGTTCCAAACACATTCACGATGGTTCCCACCACCTTAACTACATGGACTTTGATCCTTTCCAAGGTGAGGTACTTAAGAGGCCTCCCTGAGGTTCAATCCCAACACCTAGTCGTTTCGACCTCCTTCACGTCGGTTCACCCACACCCATACTAAAACAATGTGGGTTTCGATCCCTGTCTCCTAAACAGGGTACATGGGATGGTTCCTTGAGGTTTAGACCGAACCAGCGGTAAGCCATTGTCACCCCCCCTTCAGCAGTAAGCCATTGTTTTCCCTCTTTCAGCAGAAATTCATTGGAACCCCAATCTGCATTAAGCTATTGTAAAGATGAACTACGTTGACTTTGATTCTACTATATAGGGATAGGTAAGAAGCCTGTCTTTGATTCAATCCCTCCATTCATGTCTCATCCTGGCCTCTCCATCGATCTCATCTGTTTCGGGAAGATCATGCCTCAAATCGGAGGTTCCCCTTCCTTAGGGTCCCATCCAATCATCCATTTTCATAGGCCACCTCTTCAGGTGTCCCATCATCCTACCAAAAAATGCAGACTTTAATTCCCTGCCACGGGGATATGTAGGAAGTATCTTCGAGGCTCAATCCCACCATCATCCTTGCCCCGAGTCGACTCCATACCATTCTCCACCAACATCACTTAACCACACATCATCCATCCTGATTCATACCCGGGCCACCACATTTCGGTATGATCATGTCGATCCACCTCTTAGTTGATCCTAGCAGTAACTAGGTAACTAACCATGAATTAGCCCCAAAATCAGTGTTCCCTCAAGGGGATGCATCTATCTGGTCCACTGTAGTCAGTGTTCTGATCAGTCCAATCGGTCTCCGCTAGACAGTAAACTCATGACATACCCTGTATTAAACATAGGAAGCTGAGGAAAACCTCAAAGACATGCCCATGACATCTAATTCTCTGCATGCGATGTGGAATGCCTTGGGATTCCATGCCCTCGAGAATCCATATAATAAGGGGAAGAAACCCAGACATTCTAGTGTTCTAGAGTCCAGACACACCAGTGATGCCCATCATGACTACTCCCATGACTGAGGGTTGCTTCCCTGACTGGACCCTTTGGAATGTCCCAATAGAAGCAACATAATTAACTGATGTCCATGAAAATATGGCACTTGGAAGATTTTCATGAACTACATCTTAAGTCTATAAGGGAGATTGAGACTAGATAACGATCTCCAAGGTGGAATCCATGGAGGGAAGAACCAACATCCCATCATCCTGTTACAATCAAGGAGCAAACATCCCTGAACAAGGAACGGATGTCGCCTGCCTTTGGAAAGCAAGAATGAGGGGCAAAAAATAGCGCCTTTCAACCTCCAATAGACGAACGCACGCGCCCTAGTGAAAGCATCAGAAATAGAAATGGTGAACCCGATGTGAATGATCTTCTCCTCACTATGGAGATTAGTAGCACTCAAGGAATCAATGGATTAGCATGTCACTGGATCCAGTTATCTAGCACCGCGTCCCACCAGGAAAATATTGGACCTGGCGTGAAACTCAACAGAAGTCAGGGCAGTAGAATGTTGGACATCCCGATCTACAACGTTGTCAGTGTGGATCCCTCTTACCAGTCATGGAAGACAGAATGTCACTGGGGAATTGGTTGTTGATTCCTTTTTCATTCAGCACTAATGAGTTAATCTCCACCCTTCTAGGAACCATGTTTTTGTATCCATAAATTGATCACAACATGCTCATCGACACATGGGCAGGGGAAATGCCAATGTGTAAATCCCGCACGGTTCTGTCTCTTCCATGATGGTCTCAGGGTCAATGACTACTGTGCACCCATGCCCCATATCCCCATCAATAGTCATCCAACGCAGTGTGATTAATGACCTCATATGCCAGTATGTGGAGGAGGGGATCATCCCGATGAGGGACATTGCCCGCCTGGATTTAGAGGTATCTGTGCCTCGTCGTCAATGTCGCCCCCAAGGGCTACGTAAGGAGATACTCCTTCCCACCCCAACATACAATTGTTTCTGAAGCCTGTCCCCAGAAAACCTTGATGACTCCCTTCCGTACACTGATGAAGCAGGGAATGTCCGGCCAGCTCGGTCACAGTCCCATTCCAAGGACTCCCAGCGAGGGCGCCAACCAGGCTGCGTCAGTGCCGCCGCCTCGTATTATGGGCCAAGGATCAGGTGAGCCACATGCCTAAACCACCGGATCTGGTCCGTCTGACCCGACGCCAGCATCGTGCGCAAATTGAAGAGGATGCCCACCAAGGGGCATCAGTGTCAGCGTCTACTATGACGCGAGCCACCATTGACGCGTATAACCAACTCTTTATATACACTAAGAATGGGAAATTATATGCCCAACTTAGATTGAGGCCCCAACCGCCCCACAGGTCGGCTGGGTCGACTCTCTCGGTCGCTAGTACAAGAACTGGCCTCCACAGACTAACCCAAAGCAATGCCACCTAGTACGGAGGCTGTAGAGACCCGAAGCTTGACGTACATTGACATTACATTACATTTGCGGAATACTTAGTACATAACAAAAACACACACACAAGGATCGTAATAGTTTAGTGTCTTTGGAAACTCGGAATATAATCTTCTAATCGTGGTGAAAGATCTTCAACATCTCCCATAAAGATCTTCTTTTTTTTATACCTAAAACCTTTCTTTATATCCTGGGGAAAAGAAAACATAAAAGGGTGAGCTCAAATGCTCAGTAAGGGTAAACAAAAGAAATATCAATCACATCATATACATAAGCACATAACTTTTGGAAATCTTAACCTGCAAAAGAGATCATAATTTCATAACATGGGGTAAATCATGGCAGTGAAATGTAATCACAATAATCATAACATAAAACATGAAACTTTGTGGCATTCACACATAATCATAGAGAATCATTTCTTGTTAGTCAAGACTAATTGCCAAGACTATCTTAGTGGACAAAGTCCCTTTCTGAATCGAGTAACCCTCGTTTCAGTCCTGTTTCACTGAACCGGTATAACCTACCACTCCATCCATGTCTATCTCATGAGATATAAAATCTTTACCCAATGCATTGGAGGGAGATATAGGTCCCACCCATCTCATAATGATACCATTCTTATGTGTGCCACAAAATCATAAATCATACATCATTTCATAACACATGTAACAAAAATGGGATTCTTGAAACATCATGACATCATAAATCAATTCATATAAGATAAAGGAATTCATAAACATAATTCCATCACCACATAGTCAAATCAATGTAAAAATATGGATAGAAACAGAACCCTTTATTATCTTAGATGGAAAATAATTTTGATAAAACACTTGAATTGAATTCTTGAGGAAAATATCCTTTCTTCTTCAAAATCAATTTCTTTTCACAAAACATCATGCAATTTTAAAAGAAAGAGATTTTATTGAAAATAGTCATGAAATCTTTTAGAGAAAGCTTCATGAAAATAAGGCTTTATAAAACAGTAGAAATCCGTTCATGCCGTATAAGTTAAAAAAAACATTCTTCTCGTACTTTTGTCGGAAAAGTTAAAAATTACCTCGTATGAAAAACGACAAAAGATTCCTTTCATATCTTTTACTAAAAACTCACCGAAGGGTAAAATTGGATTTAAACAATTTTAGGTGGATGTAAATAACATTACATATTGAGGAAACATGGATGTGGATGATAAAATACACCCCAGTAATTACCAAAGTAAAAACAATCTCGGATAAAAATGAGATTGTGATATTTCCCTTACCTTAGGTCCGATTTGCTTTGTTCGTGTCCGAAGCTCCTGTATAATGGTTTAAATAATGTTATTGACTTATTCCAGAATCATACATATTGATATGATATCATATATAGTCATATTATTAGCTTCTTGTTAGTAATATTTCCTTGTTACTTGTTACTCGGGTCTTTATAACTTTTTGTTCTTATGCGTGTTTTGTCGAATAAATTCTTATTATTATCTTTAGGTTATAGATAATTCATTTACAGAATGGTATTAGTGTAGTATATACCATATTCATTCATTCAATTCATTTATATAATCATTATGAAATGAAGATCATGTAGAACGAGTCGCATCACATCGTGGAGACGGTATTCCGTACGTACACACAAGTGATGATATCGTTCCTATGATCGTGGAATTGTATTGGAGTATATATATATTATTTCAGTATCAATATTACTTCATAATAATCATATATAGTTACTCATTACACCATTATACCCATCCTTGTAAGGTGATGGTGGAAAATAGATTACACCACGGCGTGGAGACGGTATTCCGTACGTACGCATGCGCGGTGATTTCTTTTTCCGTAGGATGGATAGATTGTGAAATAGGGTTGTTTCATACTTATAATAACATATCAGTATATGAGTAATACTGATGTTATTACTTCATAATGAAACAACCTAAGAAGAAGAAGTGGAAGAAGAAATAAAGATGAAATAATTGGTAACGGTAATTACCTCTTCTTTGAAGCGCCTCTTTGAGACCTCCTCTTAGGGCACTAAAATTGTTCTTTGAGGAAGACCAGAACCTCTAGGATGTTTCTAGGGAAGTGGAGAAGGGAAAATGGCAGGGGTTGGCCGAGCTTGAGTGCTCAAATTGGTGTGAGGAGGAGGGGGAGGAGGTGCCCTTTTATAAGGGAGGAGAGGGGCACCTTAGGAATATCTCAAAATATTATTTTATATTAAAGTCAAAATCGGTTTATAATGGCTCCAAAGGGTCTTATTTCGAAGCTAAGGTGGGGATGGGTCGAAATCCTATCAACCAATAAGATTTAGACATGTTTAGGGTATTATTGTAACCTTATCAATTAGATTTAACTCTAAGTTAAATAATTTAACTTTTACCATGTCTTTTTGTTTTCTTTCACTATATGGTTAATAAACTTACTATAACATGCTAAACGAACCCCAAATTGTTTATTATTAATATATATATCCTTATCTAAGTCATTTGGCCGAACCTTAGATTTTTAGGAATAAAATAACAATTAATAATATAATATTTGATTTAAAAACTATTTTGTGTCAATTTTGACACTATTTGATATATGATTTTTTTGAAAGTCATAAAAGAATTATATGTTCGAAACAAGTTGATTAAATCAACATTAATATATCACAGTAACTTTGAAAATTAGTTGAATTCATAAAAAGTCTCAAATTACATTCATTTGAGTATTTATAACATCAATTATGTTAATATTTCTTTAAAAGGGTAATTATTTCATCATCGTTGTGTCATAAATAAATTAATTTATTTAAAGTCTAAAAATTATAAATAAACTATCATTATGTAGTAAATCGTTTTAGCTTTCTAATGAATATTTATAGTCAAATTTATCTTATGTATAACCCCATATTATAAATGATTTACTTATTAAACTTTGATTTTAACTATTTTAACCCTTCTTTAAATAAATTAATAATAAATGTCCTAATCTAATCCAAGTGGGCCTAAATGGTCATATTTTATTCCTAAGTTTGTTTTTGGTCGAATTACACTTGTCCAATAGAATTTGGACATGTGTTAGGGTAATAGTAATATCATATTTACCCTTAGTTACCCTATTTACTATTAACCGCGGTAAAAAAAGTAAAAATTTACTATTCACCAAAAATTATTTTCATCTCATTGAACCACATTTTAGTCCTTGATATTAACCGTGTCTCTCGGATTTTCGAAATTCCATTCACAGAAGCGGTAAAATTAAGTTTTATGAAAAATTCAGTTTTTTAACTACCACTTAGTAGTTTCACTATTCATCAAAAATTGATGTTTTTCAGAACAATGCCAAAATTTCATCCTAAGCTATATTTCATATTCCTAATTCAAAAATGAAGTCTATTTTACCAAATTCATAACATAGAATTTGCATTGATTAATTTTATAATTAAATCCCGCTGTTAAAACAAATAGCGTGTTTTTAAGAAACAATATATATCAAAAGATTGACACTTGATTATGTCTGGTTTAAATGTGAAATTACATTCAATGACCAACATTGTATTAAATTGTTAAAATATATTCTAAATATACTTTAAAACTACTCCAATTAATAATTTATCACTATTAATTATTTCGATTAAAAAAGTTGTTTTTTTAGTAATTTTCACTATTCATCAGAATATGAAAGTTATCCGAAATGTACCAAAATTTCTCCTTAGGCTAAATTCGATACTCCGAATCCCAAAATGAAGTTCATTTTGAAAAATAAGATTTACAGAATTTTAAAAAGTGGTTATTACTATTCATACCGGCTAGTTTTAGTAATATTTTAATAGCATATCGTTGTTTAGTGAAACTCGGTATTGCGTATTACACACGCTATCGAGGAAGGTCGTGATTGCGTGTAATGCAAGGCAAGTCAAGGATGCGTGTTGTGCAAGCTCATTTTGGTGTAGCGTACAACACAAGACATTAATAAAATTAAAAAGAATAGTTTTCATAAAATCTCGGGCTGTTACATTCTACCCCCCTTAAAATGAATTTCGCCCTCGAAATTCGTCGGGGATATAAATAGTTTACTATTCGAAAGTTTCTTTAATAGAAACCCACATCGTAAAAAGGAATACCAAAACTTGTCTTTAAAAACTAAAGTATGAAATGTAACGATTACCCAAATTAACTAATCACTGGGTTTCCACATAGGTGAAAATATCGATATGGAAGAGAAATCTAACCATCATGTTCTGATGGAGAGTGGTAGAGAACATGGCTATGGAAAAGCCAGCAATCACAAAGCCATAAATTTGTGACGATCTAAGGTACCATCTGATTCATTAGATATAAGAACACTAGGACAACATTTTTGGTTTTCAAGATCATTTCCCTAAAGTTGAAAATTTGAATTAGAATAAATACTTACTTTATTTTGGTACAATGTCACTGTTGTTCATGCTTTGAACAATTTCCACTTCATCTCTTAAATAAATGAAGTTGAATTTGTTATTCATGAAGTGTTAGCAGATCATGTGATAGAATGACGGGTCATTCCATCTGTCTCAAACAAAAGGTTAGCAAAAATTATATACATAAGTCGATCTATAGTGAGATTAATCATATATGGTTCCTAAAATGGACTTATACTTCATATATCGTACTACTTAATAAAATAAAACTAGCTTCTACTAAAGAGGGACTTCCTGTAGGCCAGTGGTAGGCGATAAAGGCCAGTCGCACTTCGGTTGTGGGTTCGATTCCCACAGCCTTGTCCGAAGCGATGGGCTGTCGCCCGTCCTGCAGGTTGTCCTTTTTCCAAAACTATATAACATCCCATCAATAATATCTAAAAAAACAAACAATACTAACTTATGTCCAACATAATCCATTCCAATATTTTAGACTTATCCATAATATTGCAGTCGACTCTCATAATATAGTGAAAATGATTACCAGAGATTTAACACCATCATCGATCCCTATATATCATAAGATATGTTTTGTTGGTCACATTCCAATCATTCAAAGTCCTTAATCGTGTATTCTCTTGAATACCTTAGTGAAAACATGAATGCAGTTAAAAGTTAACACTTTTCACATACCAAAATCCTCAAAATTCTATATACTCAAACTTAGTCCTTATATCAATCATGAGCTCATGAATACTGTTAAACATTTCATTTTCACGTTTTCCCTTCATTATGCTCATAATATCTCAATCACTTTGAGTACCACATTAGACCAATACATAAATATTCCAATATTCCATGATACAACATTATTTTGGAATCCCATTACATAAACACTTAATCATTCCACCACATCGTTGTCATATTCAACATTGCCAATAGCGATCGCATGTGACTTCCCTTTGTCCTTTGCCTTAAGCGGTTGCTCATGTCGATCATCACTAACCCTTGGATTAGGGAATTTATTAGCATAATGCCCCGTTTCCTTGCACTTGAAGCATTGAAGTGTTGGTTGTACGTTCTCTGCAGTGTTTGCTTTATTCACTTCATTAGAATCCCATTTTCCATTACTTCGACACTCAGCTGCTCGATGACCTTCTTTTCCACACTTAAAACATTTTCTAGTCCCTTTAAGACAATCTCCACCATGCTTCTTTCCACACTTTGTGCATAAGGAAACATTCATCTTCTTTTCACCATTATTATGAGTTTTCTCCTTGAACTCCATATTTCGTTTCTTGTCAAAACCATGAGATGGATATGTAACACCAACTTCCATTTCTACCTTGATAGCACAACGCACAATTTCTTCATAGCTACTGAAGTCTCTTATAGCTAATGCCCTTCGAAGACTTGGTTTTAAGCCACTGAAAAATCGATCAACTTTACTTTCAGGTTGGATGATAATTCCAGAAGCATACCTTGCAAGTCTTGTAAAATTTTCTTCATAGGTACCAACAGATTCATCGTCCCTCTGCTTCAGTTCAAGAAACTCTTTCTCCATCTTTGTTCGAAGAATACGAGGGAAGTACTTATTGAAAAATAAGTTCTTGAACTCGTCCCATTCCATAGACTCAATTTCATCCCTTTGCCTCGTATTCTTAATAAGATTCCACCATTGATTAGCATCTCCTTCCAAACGATACACTGCTAGGATGACTTTATCATGTTCAGAACATTGAAGAACTGAAAATATCTTTTCAGTAGTACTAATCCATTGTTCAGCAACTAATGGATCAGTAGACCCACTGAAAGAAGGTGGACGCTGCCTCATGAAGGATTCAACAGAATGTTGCTCCTTCCTTTGCTCGTTTGGAAGTCCTGCATGATTCATATCTTGAGAAAGTTGTGTGAGCATGGCTACAAGAGTTTTCATTCCGGCTCCCATATCGTTTGGTTGCTCAGGGGGACAATCATTGCATTGCCCATCACATTCCGCATTAACACGGTTCCTTCGGGTTCCAGCCATCGTCTAAAACCCCAAAAGAATAGTATGAGAGGCAAAAATCATGCTAGGGAAAACTACATAATAAAGGGGTAGTACCCTCAATATCTAACATCTTAGGTTAAATTCGAAGATCGTTAGCGCAATTCTAGGACTATAACCTATACGTATACTTAACCTTAGAGACATCCCTAGACATACCTTAGAAATATCTCTTTGGATCTCACTAACATTTTCGCATCCTAGTTTCCAAAGGTTGACTAAACCTTTCCTCTGATACCAACTGTAGAGACCCGAAGCATGACGTACATTGACATTACATTACATTTGCGGAATACTTAGTACATAACAAAAACACACACACAAGGATCGTAATAGTTTAGTGTCTTTGTAAACTCGGAATATAATCTTCTAATCGTGGTGAAAGATCTTCAACATCTCCCATAAAGATCTTCTTTTTTTTATACCTAAAACCTTTATTTATATCCTGGGGAAAAGAAAACATAAAAGGGTGAGCTCAAATGCTCAGTAAGGGTAAACAAAAGAAATATCAATCACATCATATACATAAGCACATAACTTTTGGAAATCTTAACCTGCAAAAGAGATCATAATTTCATAACATGGGTTAAATCATGGCAGTGAAATGTAATCACAATAATCATAACATAAAACATGAAACTTTGTGGCATTCACACATAATCATAGAGAATCATTTCTTGTTAGTCAAGACTCATTGCCAAGACTATCTTAGTGGACAAAGTCCCTTTCTGAATCGAGTAACCCTCGTTTCAGTCCTGTTTCACTGAACCGGTATAACCTACCACTCCATCCATGTCTATCTCATGAGATATAAAATCTTTACCCAATGCATTGGAGGGAGATATAGGTCCCACCCATCTCATAATGATACCATTCTTATGTGTGCCACAAAATCATAAATCATACATCATTTCATAACACATGTAACAAAAATGGGATTCTTGAAACATCATGACATCATAAATCAATTCATATAAGATAAAGGAATTCATAAACATAATTCCATCACAACATAGTCAAATCAATGTAAAAATATGGATAGAAACAGAACCCTTTATTATCTTAGATGGAAAATAATTTTGATAAAACACTTGAATTGAATTCTTGAGGAAAATATCCTTTCTTCTTCAAAATCAATTTCTTTTCACAAAACATCATGCAATTTTAAAAGAAAGAGATTTTATTGAAAATAGTCATGAAATCTTTTAGAGAAAGCTTCATGAAAATAAGGCTTTATAAAACAGTAGAAATCCGTTCGTGCCGTATAAGTTAAAAAAAACATTCTTCTCGTACTTTTGTCGGAAAAGTTAAAAATTACCTCGTATGAAAAACGACAAAAGATTCCTTTCATATCTTTTACTAAAAACTCACCGAAGGGTAAAATTGGATTTAAACAATTGTAGGTGGATGTAAATAACATTACATATTGAGGAAACATGTATGTGGATGATAAAATACACCCCAGTAATTACCAAAGTAAAAACAATCTCGGATAAAAATGAGATTGTGATATTTCCCTTACCTTAGGTCCGATTTGCTTTGTTCGTGTCCGAAGCTCCTGTATAATGGTTTAAATAATGTTATTGACTTATTCCAGAATCATACATATTGATATGATATCATATATAGTCATATTATTAGCTTCTTGTTAGTAATATTTCATTGTTACTTGTTACTCGGGTCTTTATAACTTTTTGTTCTTATGCGTGTTTTGTCGAATAAATTCTTATTCTTATCTTTAGGTTATAGATAATTCATTTACAGAATGGTATTAGTGTAGTATATACCATATTCATTCATTCAATTCATTTATATAATCATTATGAAATGAAGATCATGTAGAACGAGTCGCATCACATCGTGGAGACGGTATTCCGTACGTACACACAAGTGATGATATCGTTCCTATGATCGTGGAATTGTATTGGAGTATATATATATTATTTCAGTATCAATATTACTTCATAATAATCATATATAGTTACTCATTACACCATTATACCCATCCTTGTAAGGTGATGGTGGAAAATAGATTACACCACGGCGTGGAGACGGTATTCCGTACGTACGCACGCGCGGTGATTTCTTTTTCCGTAGGATGGATAGATTGTGAAATAGGGTTGTTTCATACTTATAATAACATATCAGTATATGAGTAATACTGATGTTATTACTTCATAATGAAACAACCTAAGAAGAAGAAGTGGAAGAAGAAATAAAGATGAAAGAATTGGTAACGGTAATTACCTCTTCTTTGAAGCGCCTCTTTGAGACCTCCTCTTAGGGCACTAAAATTGGTCTTTGAGGAAGACCAGAACCTCTAGGATGTTTCTAGGGAAGTGGAGAAGGGAAAATTGCAGGGTTTGGCCGAGCTTGAGTGCTCAAAATGGTGTGAGGAGGAGGGGGAGGAGGTGACCTTTTATAAGGGAGGAGAGGGGCACCTTAGGAATATCTCAAACTATTATTTTATATTAAAGTCAAAATCGGTTTATAATGGCTCCAAAGGGTCTTATTTCGAAGATAAGGTGGGGATGGGTCAAAATCCTATCAACCAATAAGATTTAGACAAGTTTAGGGTATTATTTTAACCTTATCAATTAGATTTAACTCTAAGTTAAATAATTTAACTTTTACCATGTCTTTTTGTTTTCTTTCCCTATATGGTTAATAAACATACTATAACATGCCAAACGAACCCCAAATTGTTTATTATTAATATATATATCCTTATCTAAGTCATTTGGCCGAACCTTAGATTTTTAGGAATAAAATAACAATTAATAATATAATATTTGATTTAAAAACTATTTTGTGTCAATTTTGACACTATTTGATATATGATTTTTGTGAAAGTCATAACAGAATTATATGTTCGAACCAAGTTGATTACATCAACATTACTATATCATAGTAACCTAGAAAATTAGTGGAATTCATAAAAAGTCTCAAATTACATTCATTTGAGTATTTATAACATCAATTATGTTAATATTTCCTTAAAAGGGTAATTATTGCATCATCGTTGTGTCATAAATAAATTAATTTATTTAAAGTCTAAAAATTATAAATAAAATATCATTATGTATTAAATCTTTTTAGCTTTCTAATGAATATTTATAGTCGAATTTATCTTATGTATAACCCCATATTATAAATGATTTACTTATTAAACTTTGATTTTAACTATTTTAACCCTTCTTTAAATAAATTAATAATAAATGTCCTAATCTAATCCAAGTGGGCCTAAATGGTCATATTTTATTCCTAAGTTTGTTTTTGGTCGAATTACAGTTGTCCAATAGAATTAGGACATGTGTTAGGGTAATAGTAATATCATATTTAACCTTAGTTACCCTATTTACTATTAACCGCGGTAAAAAAAGTAAAAAGTTACTATTCACCAAAAATTATTTTCATCTCATTGCACCACATTTTAGTCCTTGATATTAACCGTGTCTCTCGGATTTTCGAAATTCCATTCACAGAAGTGGTAAAATTAAGTTTTATGAAAAATTCAGTTTTTTAACTACCACTTAGTAGTTTCACTATTCATCAAAAATTGATGTTTTTCAGAACAATGCCAAAATTTCATCCTAAGCTATATTTCATATTCCGAATTCAAAAATGAAGTCTATTTTACCAAATTCATAACATAGAAGTTGCATTGATTAATTTTATAATTAAATCCCGCTGTTAAAACAAATAGCGTGTTTTTAAGAAACAATATCTATCAAAAGATTGACACTTGATTATGTCTGGTTTAAATGTGAAATTACATTCAATGACCAACATTGTATTAAATTGTTAAAATATATTCTAAATATACTTTAAAACTACTCCAATTAATAATTTATCACTATTAATTATTTCGATTAAAAAAGTTGTTTTTTTAGTAATTTTCACTATTCATCAGAATATGAAAGTTATCCGAAATGTACCAAAATTTCTCCTTAGGCTAAATTCGATACTCCGAATCCAAAAATGAAGTTCATTTTGAAAAATAAGATTTACAGAATTTTAAAAAGTGGTTATTACTATTCATACCGGCTAGTTTTAATAATATTTTAATAGCATATCGTTGTTTAGTGAAACTCGGTATTGCGTATTACACACGCTATCGAGGAAGGTCGTGATTGCGTGTAATGCAAGGCAAGTCAAGGATGCGTGTTGTGCAAGATCATTTTGGTGTAGCGTACAACACAAGACATTAATAAAATTAGAAAGAATAGTTTTCATAAAATCTCGGGCTGTTACAGAGGCCCTCCTCGTACCATTACCACGAAGAACACGAGTCTTCCAAAATTCCAATCTCAGAATGGAGGTCCTCCCCGTACCACCTACAACCTAGATGGGGGTACCCCTATGATGGAAACACTCAGTATGGGAGTCTCTCCCAAACTCACTACATTAGGTACAGAGTCATTCCTCCTGCCACAGATCATCGGGGGCGGGACGTTGCACATCCGGTCACTGTCCAACGTGGGGCTCCTCTCCATGTTCTAGTATCCACTTGAGAAATTACTTCTCACCTTGTAAATCATAGGAATGGGGAGAAACTTCACTTTACCAGTACCCAACATAGAGTTCCTCCCCGTGTCCCCTTCGATATATGCCCAGGTGCTCGTCGCACCCCGACATACTTAGGGGGAAACCCTCTCTACCCCATCACTTGTATGGCCAAAGGACCTCCTGGTGCCAGAAATCTACCCTGTCCAAAAGAACCATCTATGGGTAGGAAGGTAGGTAATCACCACCATAAAAAGAGCACTGAGATATTTAGACTGAGATCAACCCGGTCCACTTCTCAGATTCCGAAGCAGAGTACGACTCGGTGATAGAACCCTCCCCTCGGTCTTCTATGTCATGGGCTTGGGGGACAAGGCGCGTCATCCTCATGCTCCTAGAAAGTGAAATCCAATTAATTCTTTCCTCCCACCATAGGTATATCTTGGAGGATGAAAATCTGGCAACCCCACCGGTCAGGGTCATGCAATCACCAGCATCATCACCAGAAGCGCTCTATACCTTGACAAAAGATCACAGAGAGCTATTTTGGGGACCAAAGGCGGGTGAGCAGCATTGTAGCCTATCTCCAGTAGCCCTAGCCCATGAGCCAGAAATTGTGGCTGTTATCCTGTCTTATCACGACATAGTGGCCAGGTCGCTACACTCTTCGGAGGACAGCCTGAAATTCGGTGGCCAGTTCGCCCGCTCATTGTACTCTCCATCATCTAGATTGCTGTCCTAGTGGTCTACCTCAATACCCTTACTAGTCCATCAGCCGCCTCTGGTTTATGAGTGGGGTAATTAAGGGACAGACCCTGAATCCGAGATTATGATCTTATGGAACATCCTCGTAGTGGACCACTTCCCTGAGATGTTCTGGCTTGTGGCAGCGCCGAATTTCTGTGTGTCGGAATCCCTCACCCCAGGGGAAATTGAGTGTTTCCACCAAACCCTCTGGGCGACGTACTTCCGGCTTCGACATCAGCGAGTGGTTTATCCCAGGAGCCAAGAACATTTTGAAGACATTGTTGATTAAATCCCTCTAGTTTATTTGACCGTACTCCCTGTGGCCCAACGCCCAAAGTCGTCAGGCCGTCGTAAAGCTCTCCAACATCAATGCATTCAGAGTTTCAAGGGACTCCACAAGGTTATCAAGGAGGCTTCTACCCATGTGAAATTCCATGGTAGGGGGCAGTATGAAACCCTCTTCTTCAGTCCAATCTAGCAGTAGCCCGACTCGCTAGGCGATATCGAGGATATTCCCTTAGGAAGGGTCACGATCAACATGGCCGACATAGTGGACGAGGAGGATGAGCTTGAGATTCTTGATGAGGACCTTCACCCCAAGGATGTTCCTCCATTACTGGACACGTCCGGAAGAGTTACTTTTCAGTAGAGGAATCTGCTGGGTCTCCCTCCGCCCACTGAGGCATTAGTGCTCTTCCGGAATTCTGGTAAGCATAAAGTGCATGTCGGATATGGAAAATAATCAGACTTGTCCTCCTTAGTGAATAAGACGGAGGAATATTTTGAAAAGGCCATGCTGCGTTAGCAGCTCGCCGAACAGAATAAGTTGGTCAATGGTATCCTCGTTGAACGTGGTGTAGAGCGACGACCACACTATGTCAATACTAGACCAGTATAGCAGGGGCAGGAAAAACCTCCCCTCAACGAGATACCCCCGAGTGACCCTGATCATCCTTCTCATGTAGACAAGGTTGAGGTCGAGGCATATTCCATGAAGGCACAATACATTTCTTGAAATCCTCCTGAGCAGCGTAACAATCCCCAGAATGTAGATCGGGCTCCCCCAGCTGCCCAACAGGTCCTTCCACCGGCCGCTCTATAAGTTGTTGATCCCTCTTACCGTGTTGAAGAACCCAGCAATGCACTGGTGGTTATGGATCCCCGTCAAGATAGGGAAACCCACCTAGAAAATGCGATGGTGGCACTCATTGCCCGCATTGAGGATTTGGAAACCTGACAGGTGGCACTCCCACCTGATGACAAGCCGTACAAAGCATGGGTGGGTGATATGCCCGCACCACAAAGTTTTGGAAATCTCACCTTTTCCCCATTCAATAGAATAGGGGACCTTCCACAACACTTTTCACACTTCATCTCAATGTGTGGGACCATGTTGGGGACTCCATCATAGCAGGATGCCACCAAACTTTGGTGCTTTGTGCAAACACTGGAGGGACCGGCGTTCGTCTGGTATAACAAGCTCCCCATCGGGTCAATATCTAGTTGGGAGGACCTCCAAAGGAAATTACTATACCAGTTCAGTTCAAACACCCAGAAAATGAGTATCTTATACCTCATCAAATACAAAAAGAGGCCGGATGAGCGCATTGTAGACATTTTCACCCGGTGGAAAGGGCTCACTTACTCTCTCGACATGCCACTGACTTAGGAGAAACTTCTGACGATGTGCATATGGAACGGAAAGACTGAACTGGTTCCCTCATTAATAACCTAGAACTACCTTGGGGGATTCTGTGACTTCTCTGATATGGCCCATCACCTAGAGGAGGCACTGCAACAGGCTAGCTAGGCATGTCCGTTTCCTCCTATAATTCCTGCGAGAAGGGCTGCCAGAGCCGATCCCACCATAGTGGCCCCAATAGAGGCCCCCAGTCAACTATAATTTCTACTAGTAGCACCGACACCATATCCTCGTAGCGTCCCTCCACCTTAGATGTAGCCTACGGCCCAGCAGTTCCCACCTTTGAATCGGCAGGTTCCCCCACGTAATATGCTACTGCCTAGGTGAGATAACCAGGAGCCACCGCCTCAACAAGCTCCTCCATATCCTCAACAGGGTCAGGATCCAAGGGACCCCTTTCCAGATAGAAGAAAATTGGACCTACTCATTCAATGATGATTAGGTCTTAGGTTACTTCCACAGCGACTTAGAGCAGGGGATTGTACACTTGCCCGAGTACAGAAGGCTGGAAGAGAAAAATCTCACCAATCACCCCAACTACTGCCCTTATCATTAAATCCTAGGGAAAACCCTCAAGAAATGTTATGTGTTCATGGAATGGAATCAAGACCAGGTCGACAATAATATAGTCTGGTTGGTCCATGCCCTGGCATAGGTGGCGATCTTCGTAAGACCATATAGCTGCAGTGACAGCGAGGGCGAGTGGCAGCAGGTTTCTAACTGCGGGTCCTAGAAGTATGACAACTGGATGTCTTTAAAAACAGTTTCCCATGCACATGGTGTAATCAATGCTTTCTAAATTGGCCAGAGCCTTTAGAAGCTGAAACCACCACTTCTGCATCGTCATCTCAGCCGATGTCTACCCAGAAGAGCAAACACTGGCAGCACAAGGGAAGGTAACGTGCCCCGCCAATGCCAGAGTCACCCCATAATCTCGGCGACTTAATGCCCCCAGATATGGGGATTCCTCCTAGGATCCACCCAGTAGTGGATTAATCTTTGAGTGACTGTCAAGGATATGCTTCTGTTAACACCGTAGAGTTTGTAAACCCCTACTTGAATCTCGGCTACAGGGAGCACCAGGTGGATCTCCACAACGTCCCCAAATGACAACAATGTCAGTGAAGCCATTGCCATATGGGTCATCGAGGCACATCAGTTGGAACTTCCAGTCAGGCCATGGATGCCACTGAGACCAGAAAACAGACAAAACGAAGAGATTAACACGTGCAACCTCCTCATCTGGTGCCATCTGGCCCGCCTCCACTTCCGTTTGTGCTACTAGACCAAGCAGAGTCACCGAGACCTCACCATGATCAACCACGCTCCACCATGAACCAGTCTCAGTCAGCTAGTCCCAACTCTATAGTCATTCTGCGTGCTTCGACTACTGATCAGCGGGACATTCCCAACACCAGTCAGTCGTCGGCCCAGTCAGCAGGGTCCACCATACCGCCTGTCATAGAGAGACCTCCTACAAGCAGATGATCAGACCAGGAATGGAAGTACAACATCCTCAAACATCTTTCGTGCATCCCAGCAAGAGTCTCCATCCTCGAGGATTTTCTCTTGTCGTCGGATATGCGTGAGCCCCTTGCCGAGGCTTTAAGAAACCCCCTCCAGTTCGAGACGGAGGTAGCAGCTGCGGAGGCCTTTCACACGGAGGCTCTCGAAAATGCAGAATTCCATACCGTCATCTCATTATCTAGAAAAGATGAAGGTTCTCCTATACCAGGGCACATTCACCTACTGTACATCACCGACCAGTTGGCGTGGAGTTCCGTCATTGTCTTGTTGACATGGGCTCTAGGATCAACCTAATCCAAACTCAGACACTGTGTAAATTGGGGTTTTATGTAGATGATTTGATCCCCTATGACCTAAGAATCTAGGGTTATGACAGGACAAAACAGACGTCGGTCAGAAAGATCCTCTTGAAGACCCAATTTGGTGGCCTAGTTTCTAGCACCGAGTTTATGGTTGTCTCTCAGGACACCACATACAATGTATTGATGGGAAGACCATGGATCGACCTGCATGTGGAAGTTATCTCATCATATCAACAGTGCCTTATGTACTCCCACAATGGTCGGGTGGGTGTGCTTCAAGGCGACACATCTCCCTTTTCCTCTTGTGGATCCCGCTATCTGGATTCTGACTACTATAAGAGAAGGTACAAGCATATTTAGACCAATGAGGTCGAGTATGCCATGACTATGACTGACCCGTGGACAGATCTAGATGATGACTATGTCTTCCCAATCCATCAGTTTGAGGCCACAACACCCGATATGGGGAAGTGTATTTTTGTCTCTAGGACAAGTGGGAACCACATTCCCAGATCCAATCAAAGTTAGGAGATCACTTTTTATTCTTATACGAATAAAGCCTCAGTGATCCCTAAGCCCTCTACCCCCATAAGGTATCGGGATGTCTATCCTATGGAAATTAATGTGTGTCATACGTGCCTGTTTTGCTGGGATGGAATTAACCAGCTCAAGCCAACGTGCCACTACTACTTTGACATCTTCAAGCATGGCCCCTTGGGATGAAGACTAGAAGGGATCAGGTCGAAATCCTTTATTACTATCGTTTCGAAAGTACCCGTATCTCGCAATGCAGTGATTGCTGCTGCTCAGGCTGGTACCAGCCTCCCATTGGAATCTACTGACCCATAGGAATATCCTCACATTGGGGAGACCTCCTTTGCAATTGAATAAGACGATATAAAGGATGATCCCACTGCCTTTGATGAGGGTGTTTCCACCACAGTTGATGGATTGGTACAGGTGAACCTCAATAGCGAGGTGGACCCACACTAGAAGAGCAACAATGGTACCTGGAATTCCTTAAATAGCATCATGATGTGTTTTCCTGGAGTTATGATGGGATTCCTAGACTACATCCTTAGGTAGTCTTCCACTACCTCGGTCTTCTAGAAAATCACCACGGGTTCAAGAAGCCTCCCAGAAAGATGCACCCTTCTCACAGTGCCATGATCGAGGCTGAAGTCGATAAGATCATCAGAGCCAACATCGTCCAGGAGGTCCAGTACCCCAAGTGGCTATCCAACATTGTGCCAGTCAGGAAGAAGAACGAATAGATCTGAGTCTGCATCGACTTCCAGGATCTCAAGCATCACTATCTAAAGGATTATTTCCCCCTTCCTGTGATCGAATTGCGGATCGACGCTACGACAAGGTTCCAAGCCCTTTACATTATGGACGGGTACTTCATATATAATCAGATCTGGATGGCCCCCGAGGATGAGGATTCTAAATCCTTCAGGGCACCACAAGGTACATTTTGTTACTAGGTCATGCACTTTGGCATAAATAATGCAGGTGCCACCTATTATCGGGCCATGCATCGCATATTAATGCCAATCCTTAGGACATTGGTGGAATGCTATGTGGACAATCCGGTAGTCAAATATTGCCAGCACCTAGACCATACCAAGAACCTTGAGAAAGTGTTTGGATTCCTTTGTTCTAACCACCTGATGATGACCCCATTGAAATGTGCCTTTGGGGTCACCTCTAGGATGTTCCTAGTCTTTTTTGTCAGGTACCGGGGCATCGAGATCAACCTAGAGAAGATCAAGGCCATCTGCCAGATGCCTCCACCGAGCAACATTTAGGAACTTCGAGGATTCCAAGGACACTTAGCCTACATATGGAGATTCATTGTGAATCTAGCTGGAAAGTCTAAGCGATTTTCTCAGCTCAGGATGAAAGTCATCACTTACGAATGGGACGAAGAATGCCAGACCACATTTGAGGAAATAAAGCAGTATATGCTCTAGCCTCTGGTCTTAATGCCTCCTGTCTCCGAAAATCCATTGGTCCTTTATGTGACCACCCTTGAACAATATATTGGCTCCCTTCACACCCAGAAGAACAATTAGGGGATAAGAAACGACCTTTACTATGCCAGTCTCATGCTCCTCTATATGGAGACTAGATACTCCACCATCGAGAAGAGATGCCTTGCACTGGTATTCACAGTATAGAAATTGTGACATTACTTGAAACACCACGAGGTACATCTAGTGTCTCGGGTAGACCCACTGAAGTACGTTTTGAACCGCCCCATGATGAAATGCCATCTAGCTCGGTGGGCAGTGATTCTTTAGTAGTTCGATATCAGGTTTTTCCCTTAGAAAGCTATTATGGGGAAAGCATTGGTAGACTTCCTTGCTGCCCATCCATCTCTTTCCGACCAATCCTTGGATCTTGATTTTCTTGATGAGGAAGTCCTCTCAGTGGATCTTGTCATGATGTGCTGGAAGATACACTTCGATGGTGCTTCTCGGAGTCCCACCAGCTAGAGTCTCAATGATCCCAGGCTCAACAAGGTAGGCTTGGGTATTGTCTTTAATACCCCGGCTCATGCTGTTCTTCCGTACTCATTCCTATTGTCAGAAGGCTGCAACAACAATGAGATATAGTCTCAGGCTCTTATTATCGGCCTTGAGTTGTCACTCAAGATTGATGTGCCCCATTTTCATGTGAAAGGGGATTCTGAACTAGTCATCAAGAAGATCAATGGTGACTACGTCATTAGAATGTCGGATCCCGTACCATTATTGGAGAGCACTCTCCAGCTAATGGCCCAGTTACCATCTCAGCTGGAAGTTACTCATGTCCCTTGATCTCAGAATGATCAAGCTGATGCCCTAGCCAGCCCGGCTACATCACTTGTAGAACCCGAGCAGGATGATCTGATTATCCACATGGCACATAAGAGATTCATTGCTCCCGTCACCCCAAGTGATGAATATGTCCTGCATGTGAGCTATCTTACTGTCGAG
This sequence comes from Viscum album, assembly GCA_963277665.1. Lineage (NCBI taxonomy): Eukaryota > Viridiplantae > Streptophyta > Magnoliopsida > Santalales > Viscaceae > Viscum > Viscum album. The sequence continues at coordinate 167,253,895 of OY728119.1, read as the reverse complement.
CCTCCACATTAGGACCCCCAGGTCCCTCAGATGTAGTAACCAAACTGACTCCTGATCGGAGATCCCCCTTTGTCAAGTATCTTCAAAATGGTTACCTCCCGACTGATCAGGCCGAGAGCGACTGAACCCGACATCGCGTGCTGTAGTTTACCCTCCAGAGTGGTCGTAGTCTTGAGAAGATCCTCTATAAGAATGGGTTCGATGGTGTTCTCATCCTTTGTATCCAAGTAGTCAAGATTTCTATGGTCATGCAGAAGGTTCATGTTGGTTCCTTCGGGGCTCATCAGACAGGGCTGAAGATATCTCACCAGATCTGAAGACATGGGTATTTTTAGCCCTCCATGATCCATGACTGCATCGGGTTCACCAAGAGGTGCCATGCTGGTCATGTTCATTCCAACATCATGCATCAGCCACTAGAGCCTCCCCACACTACCAAGTACTCTTGGCCCTCTGCATTTTGGGGACTTGATGTTGGGGGACCATATCCACCGGCGAAAGCCCGCCAATTTCTGTTCATCCTAACCGCTACAGATTTCTTTTCCAAGTGGCCAGAAGTAGTTCCACTCATGGAGGCCAAGGCCTACTCCATCATTGACTTCGTTAACTCGAATATCATCTATCGATTTGGAGTCCCTCACGCCATCCTTAATAATAATGGCACCATATTCCGAGCATCTGAGATGAATAAATTGTATGCCAAGTACAGCATCTGTTCTTACCATACCTCCTGCTACCACCTGCAAGATAATGGGAAGATATAGGCATTCAATAAAACCCTCTCCAACATCTTGTAGAAAATGGTTGGTCAGAACAAGAAGAGTTGACCGGACAAGCTCCCCAACGCCCTCTGGGCTTACCGGATGACAACGCGTAATTCCACCTAGGCGAATCCATATTACCTAGTGTACAGAACTGAGATTGTATTTCCCATCGAGATTCAGTTTACCTCAATACGCGCAGCGTTCTATGACCAACGGACACCAGATAAGGTAACTGAAATCCGTCTGGCTGAGCTTGAAGCGCTCGACGAGAACATGCTTCATGCCCTGCAAAATCTGGAAAAGCACCAGAATAAATGGACAAAGCATTCAACAATAAATTTCACCTCTAATCCTTCTTGCAAGGAAACTTGGTACTGGCCCTCAGGACACCAATGATACCTGGTAGGGAACCACCCAAGTTGGAACCCAAATGGGAAGGACCTTTCGTTGTACACAAGGTCTACCCCAATGGTGCATACTCTTTTGTGACCATGAATGGTGAGCGTATAACTCCTCCCACAAATTCCAAGTTCCTTAAGTGATACCATTCTTAAGCCACAAGGTCTGACATGACTGCAAACTGTTTGTTCTTGAATGACCTTAAACTGCACATCGTCTCGCAAGATGATAAACTTCAAGGTCCTACATGACCCTAAACTGTTTAGGTCCCACATGAACTTAAATTGCAATGTACTGCATGGAATTAAACTATACATCATCCCACAAGCTTCTAAACTGCACCTTCATAAACTACATTTGGTTTGACCACATCCACATAGGATACGTAAGAACGCTCAGATGTTATGTCTTGGGTCCACCCACTAAACTCTTTTCTTCAACTATTCCCCCTAGGTATAGTTCTCCTAGAGGACCATGGTTTAGTGAATGCGTTTTTAGCTCCTACTCATGTTAGGAGTATGAGGGTCACACCATGTGCTCCCTTCTCGTTCTTCTATTCTCCCACGTCCTCAACGTAGGATGCTAAACTGTATGGACTCCCATAACTACGTGTGGCTTGATTCCCACCCTTATGGGATATGTAAGACCACCCAGACATTTCGTTTGTTGGACCATCCCAAAATTCAGAATCTCCCCTTGGGTCCCTTGACCCTTGGGCACTTCGACCCTTTTTAGCCACATGGACCTAGTCCTCATTCAGGAGTGTGCGGTGTGATCCGGACTCAAAGTCCTCATTCACATCGGGCTATTTTGCCACACCCCTCACATTCCCATGAACGTAGGCCCCACCATGTTTCACGAGCCCCATCATTTGGGTTTCCATATATTTCATATCCAAAAGGACCCCCAAATGGCATGGATATTTAGTCTAAGGGTTATCCTACCATTTCAGGCCAACGCCCCCAAGGATTTGAGATAAATATTGGTACAAGTCACGTGTTGCAAATACGATCAATGGTCGATTCCCAATTAGTTTCTGTAGGGGTTGGCTCAGGTGTCATAGACCCACTGGATGTAGCAATAGAAGTGGCGACAGGCGTAGATCCCGAAGGTCCCACATCTGCATCCGCTGAGATATGAGAATGAGTACTGTTTATGAGACCATCCTGCATGGTTTAGATCTTAGCAAAGAGTCCAAAGTTACCTCAAGGAAATCTTTGAAGAAGGGGGTTTCATAGTTTTACCTCAAGGGACTCTGTAAACTCTTCAAGATTTGAGTCTTTATTTCCAACATCACCCTCCTCCAATGGGATCCCTCTCTTGGCCACATCCCCTCTAGGAGGAGTCTTCAGATTCTTCTGATAGAGGGAACTGTTCCCTTAAATCAGTAGCTGACAACTACGGGGGGGGGGGGGGGTAGTGTTATTGAGCAACACCTTGACTTGATCTGTCATTGGATGAGGAGAACCCCGAGAGTGCATGAAGTCTTCCATCTTAGTCAGATATTATTCCCCCTCAGCTTGGGACACCGCAAAGTCGACCTCGATAGAGCCTATCCCCTTCAAATCCATCCCGAGATGGTTCAGATGTTTCCACATCTCGAACGGGTTGAGGAATTTCCTGTTGACATCCCAGATATCCCAGGCCTCTAGAAATTCTGCATTCTCTGACATATCAATGTGGCGCAGCTGCTTCCACAAATCCAGAGTAGGTAATATATGGGATACCCTTGGTGGCCACCCCTCTGGGTGACTCTCTCCATCTAGAAACATCGGGTCTGCTACTGCAGTTGGGTCTCTTGTTGTTGCCTCACCCTCAACTAGTGTGGGCCTTGCCGCCATGGCAGCCCCGCCACAACGAGATGCCCTCACCAACTTCTGGCCCTGACCCTGAGGTTGGGAAAGCTCACCATCAACGAATCGAATGGTTGGCTGCTACAACATCTCCCCCAGGTAGGTCGCCTTCCAGATGTAGGTATATTTCATCACTAGCTCCAAGACGACTATGGGCGGAGGCAACTCGTTCCGCATTTTCCTATCCTCAAATGTGAACATGAGCCACATCTTCCTCATCACACATGGGTGTTCCTCGCAGCGCACCTTCAGATAGACCCCTGAGGTTAGTCGCTGCATGCATCAGAATTTCCTTTCAAACCTGTGTGGGGTGAACGGCTAGTAGAGGGGCTCATGATCTACCCTCTCTACTAGTACTCCACCTCGAAAGGCCAGGAGATAGAACCGGTGCTCTACCGTTCCCAAGACATCATTAGTGCATACCCCCATCGGAAATGGAAACGGGTGGAAATTGAATTCCTCCTCCTTCTACACTCGGTTCAGTACCAACGGTGTGGTCAGATTGGCTAGAAAGCTTCCTGCGGAATTCAGAACGGATGGGCGGAAGTTCAATCCTAGAGGGGAGATGTGGTTTTGGTACTCATATAGCCCCTTGATGTGTGTCGTTATCCACCCATACATGAGGTGGAATGGCCCACATATCCTCTGCAACCTCTTCCCCTCACTGATATGCCACAGTATCTTTTACAATTTGGCAAGCATCGGGATCCTGAGGTTAACTCGCCCTCCTATCGCCAATGTGGATGCCATGATAAATGTGCTTGGTCGCACTCCCATGTTGGTATCCCTCACCGGTAGGATCCAACCACATATAAGATCCGTGATGAATGCTTCCAGTCTAACAATTGGTTGTTTCTCGGTGCTGAGACTGAACCCCCATGTATTCTACTAGCAATCCTCCAGAAGCTGCCAGTATGAGTTCTCCTTTCCCGTTGATCCCCCTTCGGGCAAGTTCATGGCCCCACTGGAAACCGCCACTCTTTTGTAAAATTCAGAAATTTCTTTTTAAAATCTCCTGAAGTAAACATCCCTAACTACTTCTTTGTCCTCTTTTGGCACCAGCTCCATCAATGCCATTGCCGACCACAAAATTTTCTATGGATCCTCCCAAGCACCCATGACCAGGAGGAATTCCTCAAACATAGCCCCCAGTATCGGGACCCCTAAAATCTGATCGACATACCACAAGCTGATACCAACCTTCCCGTGGTGTAATTGGAAGGTATTGGTCCTCGATGAACATCTTCTAAACAAATCTGTCATCTGTTGTTTCGGTTGGTAAATGCGGAATTATGAGGTCCACGTCACCTTATACAAACCCACTCTTCTTAGCTCTGCCCCGAACTCCTCACACAAGGCACATACCCAGTAGGTCTAGGCCCAATCGTCTGTGATGTTGCCGCCTAGGTACAGGTCACACTCCTCAAACCACCCCTTCCTCAGGTTCCTCGAAGCTTCCATCAATATCGTCTGGTACAAAGGGGGTGGGGGATGTCTCCAGCTATAATTCCTTCCCATCAACATTATTCAGGTGGTTTAATAAGCAGTTAGCAATGATGGGTGTGAAATCCTCTCGGGCATGGCCAACAGCTACCCTGAACCATTGGTGCTGGCATGATGAACTCCTAAACCAGTAATCTAGTTCATCCCGACATCCTTTTGGGATGAAGATGTCATCCCTCATCCTGAAGCCATACAAATGCAACATCTTACACTATAGTTAGTTCTTCTGGATCTCTGATAGCAGCACCACCAATGAGCCATGGTCAGACTGGCTTCAAATTAACTCCCCTAGACCCAGACTGTTCTCTATCTTATCCCTTCGGGCGACATCCGCACGGACCCCCTGGTCTGCTTCTTGATGAGCCATTTAGTTTTAAAATTTGGAATATTTTTGGGTTTTGTTCATGAAGCTCATTTTGCGGAGCACGTTCGCGAAGCATATTCACAGAGCCCTACCATGGCCTTCAAGCACAGGATCGCAAAGCTCTGTCATGAAGTCAAAGACTGGTTGTGCGCCGCGGAGCAGAAGACTCGATTCGTGGAGAGAAATCATGGAGTACACAGAGCTCCGCAAATCGAGAGCATTAAAGGCCAAATTCGCGAAGAGAAGAAATGATAAAATAGAGGTTAGATCCCCTATTTATAGGTGAAAACCTTCAGAGACTCACATGGCATCCTTATCACGCCGAGCTTTGAGGCACGCTCTGCCTGCGCATCACCTATCCGCATTACAAGCCATCTTCGTGAGACGAAATCGTAAATGGCCAAGGGATTTTAGCGATTGACCCTCAAACATGGACCCTTAATTTCCCCTCAGCTCCAAGACTGACGGGGGAAATTTTTAGCACCAAAATGGGGGAAGAAGAAGAAGAAAAGAAAATATCGAATGTCCACCTCACGAAACCCCTTCTTGGAGGCCCCCTGGCCCCGAAGCTGCCGTAGAGCAAGGAGGCAGGATTCTCAACAAACGCCTTTGATGTTTGCAAGCCCACAGAAGAGCAAGGAAGTTTGATACTCCATGAACGAATTTGATGTTCACGAGCCCACCACAAATCAAGGAGGCAAGATGCTCTGTGAACACCTTTGACAATCGCGAGCCCTCTGTGGAGCAACCAAATCCTTCTTCGTGCCGAGAAAGCTGTGTTTCACGGTGCCTCTTGCCTATAAATACCAGCCTCCCCCCAATTCTTGGGTTAGATCACCCGACCATTCAACTTCATAGATATTGAATCGTGAAGCACCCTCTTCTCTATGAACCATGTGTTATGCGAGGTACATTTACTCCGCGAAATGCCTCCCCTTTTCCTTTTTTTCTTCCCCTCTTTAGAGAGGGATTCCTTTGGCGGATCCTATGCGCCTCCGCGAAGGAAGGGGGTCCCCAAGGAGACTCGGGTCATCGCAGAGTATTTATTCATCATGAAGCACCCCTCATGTACATGTGATCCACATGCAGAGTCAGGGTAACTATACATCGAAAAGCACATTTCTTTACAATATCTTGCTTTATGAGGCAACTTTTCTTCATGAGGTGGTGCTCCGTGACTGCCTTTCCACTTCACGAAGCACCTCCTATATGCACCTCTGCCCTATGCCTAGGCTGGGATAATCCATGTCGTGAAGCACAACCCTTAGTAAGTAACCTCCACTACATGGAGCACCAGAGCTTCACAAGTCCCCTACCTATGAGCCCCTCTTATTTTTAATTTCCTTACCCATGCGACCCTCCAGGTTTACAGGATGTGATTTCAAAGTCCCCTGGACACCACTTCCCATTGTGCTTCTTCGCCTCATGATTCTTTGCATAGGCATGGTAAAGACTATTTATTCTTCACATATCCACGCTAACATGGACCCCTAATGGGATCACCTCACAACACCCCCTAGGGACGACATTGACAGTCCCTTCTCTTCACCAAGGTGCAGAGGGTACCGGTTATGTAAGTCCTAGGGTTGCGGAGAGAACCCACCTTGTCCGAGCTATAGGACATTAAACTGCCAAGAACCATCATCCTCAGTACATGAAATTAAACTATGACTTCCCCCCATGCATCATGTGTAGATAAAGGGAAACCATCTTGGTATAATCCCCTATGTTTTATTGCAAGAGGTAGCACCCCTGCTTCTCCGGACTTCTTCTTGGCTGAAGACTAGAGAGGGGGGATGGGCACCAGATCCCTCCTTTCTTCAGTTCCAAATCTCTCGAACTTGGGGAATTTTCGACATCTATACTTCTATCCTAGCGTAAGTCCCATGATTTCTCTCTCTGGGCCGCTAACCATGTGTAAGCCCCACTCCACTTCCCATAGACGCACCTTCCACGACGTGATCATCAGGTTTTCATTGCCTCTTGTTTCTCACACAAAGTATGACTCACTTGGGCTTAGAGTAAGAATCAACCATGACATCCTCTTTAGGCAGCCCAGAGTGTAATCCTCACACAATTATCAAACTAAGTGGACTTTGATCCATACCAAGGCGAGGTACGTAGGAAGCCTCCCTGAGGTGCAGGCCCAACACCCCATTGGTTCCGACAACCTTCACGTCAGTTCCCACCATCTGAACTACGTGGTATTTGATCCTTGACAAGGAGAGGTATGTAGGAAGCCTCCATGAGGTGCAATACCAACACCCCATTAGTTTCTACCACCTTCACGATGGTTCCCACCACCTGAACTACGTGGAGATTGATCCTTGCCAAGGCGAGGTACGTAGGAAGCCTTCAAAAGGTTCAATCCCAACACCTGGACATTTTGTCCTCCATTACGTCAGTTCACCCAAACCCATACCCAAACTAAATGTGATTCAATCCCTATATCCTAGACATGGAATGTGGGAATCATCCCAGAGGATTATCCCTAACCAGCGGTAAGCCGTTGTCAGCCCCCCCCCCCCCTTAGTGGTAAGCTGTTGTCACCCCTATTTCGGCGGTAAGTCGTTGGAACCCCAATCTGCGTTAGGACGTTGTCAAGATGAACTATGTTGACATTGATTCCACACCATGGGGATAAGTAGGTATCCTACCTAATGTTCAATCCCTTCATTCATGTCTAATCCTGACCTCTCTGTCAATCCCGGGTGTTCCAGGAAGATCATTCCCCAACACAGAGGTTCCACTTCCTCTGGGTCCGATCAATGCATCCATTTTCACAGGCCACCTCCTCAGGTGTCCCATCATCCCACCGAACTACGCAGACATTGATTCCCCGCATGGGGATACGCAGGAAGTCTCTTCGAGGAACAAACCCACCACCATCGTTGGCCTGAGTCGACTCCATACCATTCTTCACCTACGTCACTTAACCAACCATCATCCATCCTGATTCTTACCTGGGCCACCATATTCCAGTAAGATCATGTTGATCCACATCTTCGCTTATCCTAGCAGTAACTGGGTAGCTAACCACACATTAGCCTCGACATCAGTGTTCCCTCAAGGTGATACATCTATGTGATCTACTCCATTCAGTGTTTTGATCAGTCCAATCTGTCTTCACTAGATGTTAAACTCGCGACATACCCTATGTTAAACATAGGAAGATGTGGAAAACCTCAGTGACATGCCCATGACATATAATTCCTTTTATTTGACATGGGATGCGTTTGGAATCCGCGCCCTCTTGAAGCCCTATAATAAGGGGAAGAAACCCAGACACACCAGTGTTACAACGTCCAGACACACCCGTAATGCCCAGCATGACTAATCCCCTGATCGAAGGTTGCTGCACTGACCGGGCCCTTTAGAATGTCCCAAAAAAAAAAGAAACATAATTACCTGGGGTCCATGATAATATAGAGCTAGGAAGAGTTTCATGAAAAATGTCTTAAGTCTAGAAGGGTGAGACGAACTAGTAAACAAGCTCTGAGGAGGAATCAACGGAAGGAAGAACCGATATCCTATCATCCCATTTCGATCAAGGAGAAAAAGTCCATGAATAAGGAATGGATGCTGCCCACCTTTGGAATGTGGGAATGCGGGGAAAAAATAGCACCTTTTGTCCTCCAACAGATGAACGTGTGTACCCTAGTGAAAGCATCAGAAACAAAAATCATTATAATTTTATTTTTTAACATTAATTTGTCGATTTACAGTTTAGTGTTGTAAAAATTACTAAGGTTACTATTAATATTGAAAAAAATAAAAGGGACATGTTTAATAAATTCTGAAATATTGATTCTAAATATGAAATCCATTTTTTAATATTAAAATAATTGAATTTTTATAATTTAATTTGAAATTAAACCGAAAAAACACAATAAAACGCATTTGTTCAGAAAAATTCCCTTTAACATATAAAATATATTTATACTAAATTGAAGAAAAAAATTTATTTAAAACCCATTAATTAATTATGTTTAATCATAATGAATAGAAAAACTTTTAAAATTAAGCCAAAAAATATAATTTTAATTCATAAATACATTAAAAGGAAACATAGTTTTCAATACCAATCGGTATTGTTCATTATTTAATGAAAAAAATAATTTTTAAAAAACCCTAAATGTCACCCAATTCTAATTTTGATACACTAACTGGAAAAATATTATTTATTTCATGAAATATAATTTATAAATGTTCTAAAAAATTATTTTAATATTCACACACACAAATAAATGGAAATCATTTTTGAAGAAAACATATTTCTAATGAATAAAATAACTTTTCTAAAATATGATTGTTTATTTAATGAGAATTAATCAATAAATTTGTATTGATTAGAACATTTACATAAATAACATAAAAAATTATTAATCCTATTCATAAACACCAATTTAACTTCTTGGTTATAGTTTTCATATATTAATATTTCTCTGTCTGTTGTGATTAGTGTTGAATATTTTGTATATTATCTAAAATAGATATTCTTTTTTAAATAATTGGATACTAAATTCTTCATATTTAATAAACTTCATCCCTAAAATTTTAACTTGGTCTTGGTAACAAGGGGTTATTCTTTTAAAAATATCTTCCTTTAAATCCCACATTACAAAACTGGATAATAAAACATCAACTTGAAAAGAGAGAAAGAAAAGTACAAAGGGAATATTTAACGAAAGATAACTTGTTTTACATGTAGGAAAACATTGGTTCTAATTGAAAACATTGATATAGAAGAAAAACCTAACTCCCAAGTACTGATAGAGAGTGATAGAGAACATTTTCAAGAGAAACATAACCATTACAAAACTGGAAAGTTGTAATGGGTTAGAAGACTATTTATTTCTTGGAATGAAAAGTAAATAGATAAAAAAATTTGTCTCAAAATTGTTTTACAAAATTCGTGGAACTATAATAATACCTATACTAAGAACATACAGAAATACAATGAACTTTTAAAAAATAAATTCATCTGTTAATAAACTTCCACCCAAAACTCACCTTTTCCACACAATGATGATTTTTCATGATTAAATTTTCATGCTTAAATAACTATAATATATTATTCCACATACAAAATCCATAAAAGGATAAAAATATATTCCTAAAAACATTAGAAATTAACCAAAACCAAAATAGTTTGCACAATGTAAGATAATTTCCCAAAATAATAAACCATCATATAATGAAAACTAATATGATTAGAAAAATTCAACAACAATACCCAAATATCCACATATATCATTTAATAAACAACTATCTTTAAAACTCCTCAATAATATTTTATACATTGATTATAAACTGAAAATATGAAGGATTTGATCAAATAGTCTTATAAGATAAATTTAAAATTTACCTTTAAATGACATAAATCACTCTTAAAGTATCATTAGAAAAATATAATTTCCCTAATCAATAAATATTCAAGATATTCAAGCAATTCCAAAAATAACCATAATAACTATAAATCAACAATAAAATCATATATGATTCCAAAATACAATTCATCCTTAAAAAAATAAAGTCCAATATTATTCTACATACCATAATAAGGTAATTCTACCCAACATTATGGTTTTGGTCTATTAAAATAATATAAATTACTTAATAACGAATTCAATTTTAAAAACAATGGTTATCTATATGATAAATCATATGTTCACAAAATGAACATAAAAAATATCTTTCATATCATTTAAATAATTAAAAACAATGTCATACTATATAAGGCCCCAGCCTTAAACCTTACTTAATCTTGAGTTATTACAAGATTACACATTGAGGATCTTTTCAGGTTTAGAGTTTTAGAGAATTAGATCATGAAACTTGCATTACATTCCACATTTAAACAAAGTGGTTACATAAAAGACAACATTCATTCTTCCCATCAATGGAAACTTATTTAAAATAAAACACGGATTATTTCTTGACACATCCTTAACACTATCATCACATCATGTACCTTTCCCTTGACCTGTGAAAAACATTTCAAAAACTTGGGATGAGCATAAAAAGCTCAGTAAGGGTTATAAAAATATGGAAAGGAAACATGAGTTCATTTATACATAAGAATGAAATCATACTTTACCCATAAAACTTAGGCACTTTAACATACCTCATCAAATCATGAATAAATCATAGAAATCATAAGACATAAAGGTAACTTGAGGCATTCATAACATTCTTACGTAGGGAGTAACCCTCTTGGTTACGTTTGGAATACCTATCATAGTATATTCCCTAATTCTCTTCAGAGAAACCTTATCGTTTCACTCCTTCGCGTTACCCAATGCATTGGAGAGCTATATCGGGCTCACCCGCCCTTAGTTTATCACGGAACCACCCGTTTTCACAACAATTCCCAAGAACCATAACATAAATGTATCACATAAAACATGCATAAAGGAAATATAACATTTCCACATTTCAATAACAATATAACATTTTAGGATATTGAAATAATGAATCCATTAAAAAAACCATTTTCAAAACCATTTAAAACATTTAATAAAGAGATTTTTGAATCAAAGTGTCCCATACCACCTTGAAGCTTTTTAAAATTTTAAAACATTAATATAAATATAAATAAATCCTTAAAACCATTTTGAAAACATTGATATTAATAAGAACAAATCATTAAAACATTTAAAGCGATATTTTGGTTAAAGGGTTTTTACCAAAATTAGAGACACTTGAATACAATAATTGAGGAATAACATTTAATCAGAACTTTATAATATCATGAGAATAAATGGATTCATGATATAATATTCCAAAGGACAGTATATACACCATATAAGAGTGAATTGGTGCATAACAACAATGAAGTCTCAATAGAGATATAAAATGTGATGAAATCCCTTATAAAGAAGGTATCCTTAAATTAAGGATAAATCAATCTCAAAATTATGTGTGAAAAATATAAATACACCCAATATAATTAGATATTAAATGTAAAACAATAAAAGGTCATTCACACATATTAAAAGGATGACATATTCAATAACTACATGTTGAACCCAAAGAAATCTAAATTGGGTTAAAAAGTTCCCTTGGTAAAATTCGACAGCCTAACAACGTCACTTCAAAAATTCAGAAAATGATTTTATGAGAGATAAAAAGGGAATCTCATCACTTGGACATAAAATTTACATCAATAAGGATATAGAAGAACATATCCCAACATAATAGTATGTGAATCAAAAGACATAACAAACGAAGTCTTTTAAAAAGAGGAGGGTGAAAGGTTCCCTTACCTACTTGGGTAACTTTCGAAAAGTAAACCCCATTGAAGAAGTGTCATAAAATGAATATGTAAATACCCATAAATGGAATTATATTACAAAATTAGTGTAATAATGGGATGTACATAAAACACTCAAAGGAAATTGTGGCAAATGTAGCATAAATCTCACTGGAATAAAAGTGAGATGAAACATCTCTTACGAAAACTCGGCAGCCTAACGACGCCACTTAAAACTTCAAAAAATGGATTGATGAGGGGAAATAGGGTATCTCCTCACATAAATATAAAGTTTACGGAAATTTTAATAAAAAATAACATCCCCCAACATAACAAATAGGAGCTTAAAAGAAGTGACATAAAGGAGATTACTTAAAAAGAAAGAGAGAGGTTAGATCTCTTACGAAAATTCGGCAGCCTAACGGTGCCACTCAAATCTTTAAAAATGGATTGATGAGAGAGAATATGGTCTCTCATCACAATAACATAAAAATTAAAGTAATTGTAATATAAAAGATCATCCCAATAACAAGAAATATGATCTTTAAAAGGAATGACATAAAAGTGTGTACTTAAAAAGAAAGAGAGGAGTAGGATCCCTTACCTCGGGTCCGACTTGACTCGATCATTCTTTAACGTCCTGAATAATAAACATGAGTTAATTTCCACTTTATTAAGAACCTTTTTCTAGTTCATTATTCCTATTATATCACTTATTTCCATGTTATAAACATTATGTAAACATTTAAGTTAATAATGTTTGTTTTGTCGATATTTGGTTCATAAGTCAAAAGTGGACTTCTTACAATTACATGTTGTTCGTGTGGTCAAATTTTTATTATATCCAGAATTATATTCATGATTTGGATATCATATATGTCATATATATCCAGTAAATTCATTCATTTATAACATTACATAATCATTTAGAGGTAAGAAATGTAATGCACCGTTCATGGAGACGGTAAGCCGTACGTACGCATGAACGCTACTTTCATTTATATTTCATATTTTATAGAATGGAATAATAATGATATAAAGTTATATTATAATTACAGTATAATATCATATATAATATCATAGTTCCATCCTTTATACGTCCCACATATGGTATTTAACGAATCAAATCACTTTGAGGGGGCGGTAGTCCACACTTCCTTAAATGAAGATATCGAGTTTACCCATAATGGAAACCATAAAGGTATGCCCAAAATGAAAAAACACAGAATCTTAAGGAAACAATAAACATATTATATATCATATATAAAAATAGTGACATCATAATGGCCACCTTTGAAGGTGTTAAATGAGTATTGAACAATCATCGTTTCGGGAGGCAGAATTTCGCCATCCACGGAAACCGTATGTTATTTAACCATTTGATGTAGTTGTGTGAGAGTGTAGCTCGAATAAATCTTATAAAAAAATCCTAGTATATTTAAGATACTGGTGTTGTTACAAAAGAAGTAAATAAAAAGAGTTTAGGGGGTTGGAGAAGCAAAATAAAACAAATGAACATGAGAGAATGAATTACCTTTAAAAGTGGATCTCCTTTTGATTTGAGCCTAAAGGCTTCCTTTGAAAGGATTCTGCCCAAAGGAAATCCTCTAGTATGAGGAGAGGGATGTGGAGAGAGTAAATGGGCAGGGGTTGGCCGAGAAAAATGCTTGAGGAGTGTGTGAAATGAGGTAGAGGTGGGGGCCTTTTATAAGAGGAGAGGAGGGGCACTTTTGGAAGGTAAAGAAATATTACTTTATTTGAAAGTGTATTTCGGTTTTAAAAGGTCTCATATTGATATAATTCGTGGATAAGGTTATAAGGGTTCTAAATCCACCCATCCAATAAGTTTTGGACATGTGTAGTTTATAGATTTTACATTATCTTTCCATTTTATTTAAATCTTCAAATAATGATGTCATCGCTGCATCATTATTATGTCATAAATAATTTAATTTATTTAATGTCTAAAAATTATAAAAAAATTACTATGATGTAGGAAATAATTTTATATTTCCAATGAATATTTATAATCAAACATATGATCATTATTACCCCATGTAAAAATTGTTTTCGTAAAACATATGATGTTTGTGTCATTTTGACTTTTACATTAAATAAAAAGTTATTTATGTCATTTCCCAACCAAATTGTCTCCATGGGGTCCCCAAGTTGACCCATGGCTTGTATTGGTCGGCCATGACACAACCAATGAGGGTAGTACATGTTTCAAGCTCATCTTATTTTATTAAATCATTATTTTTACCTTAAACTACACTAATTACCACTAATCGCGATTAAAAACATAATAAGTTACTATTCACCAAAAAATATATTTTTATCCCATTGAACCACATTTTACTTCTTAATGACAACCATGTATTCCGGATTTTTGAAATTCAAAACACAAAGATGGAAAAATTTCATTTAAACAGAGAAATCAGTTTTTATAAGTACCACTTAGTGGTTTCACTATTCATCAAAAATTGAATTTTTCAGAAAAATCCCAAAAATTCACCCTGAGCTATATTTGATATTCCGAATTCGAAAATGAAGTCTATTATAAAAAAATTCAAAACATATAAGTCACATTAATTAATTTAATAATTAATTCCCGCTGTCAGAGCAAATAGCGTGTTTTTATGAAATAATAAGTATCAAAAGATTGACACTAGTTTAAGTCTGATTTCAAAGTGAAATAAATTCCAACAACCACTATTGGATTTAATGGTAAAAATATTTTCTAATTTAACTTTAAAAAAAATTCAAATGATAATCTAATAATATAAATAAATTAGATTAAAAAGAGGTTTTGAATTAAAATACAACATTTTACACTATTCATTAAAAAATGAACTTTATCGGAAAAATACCAAAAATTTACACAAAGTAAAATTTGATGTCCCGATTCTAAAGAAGAGTTTTATTTGGTCCAAAAGAATGTATAAGAGTGATCAAAACTGTATTTAATGACAGTTCACCATCAGAAGGCGATAAGTGAACCTTTAGTGAAAATTAGGTTATAAAAGCCTAAAATTGAATTCTTTCCGTATTTTAAGCCTTTGGATAGATGTAAAAACATTTAAAAAAAAACATATATATTCATATTTTAGTTATTTATATCCATTCTCGCCAATACAATGGCTACATGTTAACTGCCATTTAAAATAATATTATTTTATTATTAGAGTGCAACATAAGATTCCAAAGAAACTCATTGTTGCGTGTTGGGTATGCCATCGAGCATAGCATCCCCTTTAAAGTCATATTAATATTTTATTCACAAATATGGATAAATATGAAAATTTCATATTCTTTATTTACCTGGGGTGTTACATCCTTCCCCCCTTTTAGGAATTGCGTCCTCGCAATTTTTAAAATTGTTCCTGGAAACATCCTTGAAAGTCCCACATCGGAGAAGAGTCGGTAAAACAATCACTTTAAAATAAAGAAAGATAAGTACAAAGGTCACCCGAGTTAACCCATACTAGGTTTCCAAGTATGAAAATATGGACATGGAGGAAAAAACAAAGGGTCATGTTCTGATGGAGAGTGATAGAAAACATGTTTAGGAGAAAGTTAACCATGAGAAAATCACAAACTTGTGATGGGTTAAACGGTATTCGATTCCCCAGTAGGAAAAGTTAATAGACAACATTTTTGTTTTAAGTTACTTTTTATTGAGTAATTTATTCATAAGGAATCATAATCACTTATCATGTTGACTTTCAACTTTTATTAGATTCCTTACAGAAAATCATATTTTCTCCAAAAGACGAATATTTAGGAAGACTTGTTCCCATTAAGAGTACTATAATCAACTTCTAGAGAATCACCTAATCCACAAAAGAGAACTATATACTTCCCATGTCTATAGACTTTAACCAAAACCAAAACTAAAAAGGCTAGTACAAGATCAAATAATCCAGAAAAGGATAACCATTTATAAAAAGACAATCTATGAATAATCTCCAAAATTTGTCCAAAAAAACCCAAAGATCAACGAGGACCATTAGATAAACAATTTTTCCATAAAATTATTCAAAGTAAAACAATATAAGATTGAAACCCAAATATTTGAAGGATTTAGTCACATAGTCTTCCAAGTTAAATCGTAACATTTATCTCCAAACAAAATCAGTTGCTCTTAAAGTCTCGCATTGAAAAGTAATTAACCTAATCACATATCCTCCATGATAGGTTAATCATTTTCATTGATAACCCAAAATCAACTTACTCGTAATTCATAATATCATATAACTAAAAATAACCAGTCAAACTAACCAGGGACTTCACGTAGTCCAGTGGTAGGCAATAAATACCAGTCGCACTTTGGTTGTGGGTTCGATTCCCGTAGCATTGTCCGACTTGACGGGTTGTCACACGGTCTGTGTGTTGTCCTTTTTCCAAAACTATATAATTATCAAATCATTACCCAAAAAGGGATAAAATCATCAAAAATAACCCTAACATAATTTAACCTCAATTTTATCTCATGCCTTTCACTTCAATCATAACATATAGTAACCCATAATTACCTCAAAAGTAAGGATCATATAAACCCAAATGGTTCATTATAACTATGTCCACAAAAGAAAAGATAACTATTACTTGAATAAAATTTTCCTATATTAAACATCAGGGTTACACACAATATAAAAAGTCTTCTAATGTAACCCCATCATCAAAAGAGACTTAATACTCTTAAGAATTTCACCCTAACTCTTGAAGCCCTTATATGTTGACATCTTACTCATTCAACATTCTTCATGATCCATTATCCATTCCTTTCCAACTTATTCCGAAATACCTCTTTCCTACAAACAAAATCATGAATCATATCCTAAGATTCCAAAATAAGAAAACAGTAGTCATGAAATAGTACATACCTTTGATTGGTCATTGTCAGTTTCTTCATCCTCAATCGGAATGGCATTAGGTATTGGTAAACGAATATTGGTACGCTCTTGGTGACCCCATTCACGAAACTTCTTCATAGGATATGTGTTTTCATAATGACCATGCACACCACATTTAAAACATTCAATTGATCCCTCAGAAAGAACTTCTTTCCCTTTCCTCGAGTCAACTGGATGCTTCCTTTTTCCATGGCAGGTTCTTGCTTTATGACCTTCATTTCCACATCTATATAATATTTCTGTCCCTTTGAAACATTTTCCTAGGTGTTTCTTTCCACATCTTTGACACATAGGTTTTTGAACACACTTACCTTTATGATTATTACCTGTACTTCCGTAGGGATTTGTTTCTTGCATATATGATGCCTTAGAGAAATCTCCAAGGTTTAGGTGGTCAATAATGACTCCAGATAGTTGGCTGAGGATAATCAAAAGAGTTCTCATTGCATCTCCCATATCATTCAGTTGCTTTCTCAAAAAACTGTCACAGTTTCCTTCACAACCACTGTTACTTTGGTGCCTGCTAGATCCAGCCATTTACTAAAACCAAAAAGGTCAGTGTGAGTATATCAACAAAACCATCATGTACTAATAAGTAAGATAAACACTAAGATATACTTACTCATTCAATTTATCTAAAACTGGTACTCTTTCTGAAATCCTAACCATTATGGTAATGTCAGTTATGCTTAAAGAAAATCCCTTAACCTCTAAAGTTATCTAAACCGACCTTTGATACCAACTATAAGGCCCCAGCCTTAAACCTTACTTAATCTTGAGTTATTACAAGATTACACATTGAGGATCTTTTCAGGTTTAGAGTTTTAGAGAATTAGATCATGAAACTTGCATTACATTCCACATTTAAACAAAGTGGTTACATAAAAGACAATATTAATTCTTCCCATCAACGGAAACCTATTTAAAATAAAACACGGATTCTTTCTTGACACATCCTTGACACTATCATCACATCATGTACCTTTCCCTTGACCTGTGAAAAACATTTCAAAAACTTGGGATGAGCATAAAAATCTCAGTAAGGGTTATAAAAATATGGAAAGGAAACATGAGTTCATTTATACATAAGAATGAAATCATACTTTAACCATAAAACATAGGCACTTTAACATACCTCATCAAATCATGAATAAATCATAGAAATCATAAGACATAAAGGTAACTTGAGGCATTCATAACATTCTTACGTAGGGAGTAACCCTCTTGGTTACGTTTGGAATACCCATCACAGTATATTCCCTAAATCTCTTCGGAGAAACCTTATCGTTTCACTCCTTCGCGTTACCCAATGCATTGGAGAGTTATATCGGGCTCACCCGCCCTTAGTTTATCACGGAACCACCCGTTTTCACAACAATGCCCAAGAACCATAACATAAATGTATCACATAAAACATGCATAAAGGAAATATAACATTTCCACATTTCAATCACAATATAACATTTTAGGATATTGAAATAATGAATCCATTAAAAAAACCATTTTCAAAACCATTTAAAACATTTAATAAAGAGATTTTTGAATCAAAGTGTCCCATACCACCTTGAAGCTTTTTAAAAATTTAAACCATTAATATCCATATAAATAAATCCTTAAAAATATTTTGAAAACATGGATATTAATAAGAACAAATCATTAAAACATTTAAAGTGATATTTTGGTTAAAGGGTTTTTACCAAAATTAGAGACACTTGAATACAATAATTGAGGAATAACATTTAATCAGAACTTTATAATATCATGAGAATAAATGGATTCATGATATAATATTCCAAAGGATAGTATATACACCATATAAGAGTGAATTGGTGCATAACAACAATGAAGTCTCAATAGAGATATAAAATGTGATGAAATCCCTTATAAAGAAGGTATCCTTAAATTAAGGATAAATCAGTCTCAAAATTATGTGTGACAAATATAAATACACCCAATATAATTGGATATTAAATGTAAAACAATAAAAGGTCATTCACACATATTCAAAGGATGACATATTCAATAACTACATGTTGAACCCAAAGAAATCGAAATTGGGTTAAAAAGTTCCCTTGGTAAAATTCGACAGCCTAACGGCGTCACTTCAAAAATTCAGAAAATGAGTTTATGAGAGATAAAAAGGGAATCTCATCGCTTGGACATAAAATTTACATCAATAAGGATATAGAAGAACATATCCCAACATAATAGTATGTGAATCAAAAGACATAACAAACGAAGTCTTTTAAAAAGAGGAGGGTGAAAGGTTCCCTTACCTACTTGGGTAACTTTCGAAAAGTACACCCCATTGAAGAAGTGTCATAAAATGAATATGTAGATACCCATAAATGGAATTATATTACAAAATGAGTGTAATAATGGGCAGTAAATAAACCACTCAAAGGAAATTGTGGCAAATGTAGCATAAATCTCACGGGAATAAAAGTGAGATGAAACATCTCTTACGAAAACTCGGCAGCCTAACGGTGCCACTTAAAACATAAAAAATGGATTGATGAGGGGAAATAGGGTCTCTCATCACATAAATATAAAGTTTACAGAAATTGGAATAAAAAATAACATCCCCAACATAACAAAGAGAAGCTTAAAAGAAGTGACATAAAGGAGAGTACTTAAAAAGAAAGAGAGAGGTTAGATCTCTTACGAAAATTCAGCAGCCTAACGGTGCCACTCAAATCTTTAAAAATGGTTTGATGAGAGAGAATAGGGTCTCTCATCACATGAACATAAAAATTAAAGTATGTGTAATATAAAAGATCATCCCAATAACAAGAAAGATGATCTTTAAAAGGAATGACATAAAAGTGTGTACTTAAAAAGAAAGAGAGGAGTAGGATCCCTTACCTCGGGTCCGACTTGACTCGATCGTTCTTTAACGTCCTGAATAATAAACTTGGGTTAATTTCCACTTTATTAAGAACCTTTTTTGAGTTCATTATTCTTATTAGATTACTTATTTCCATGTTATAAACATTATGTAAACATTTAAGTTAATAATGTTTGTTTTGTAGATATTTGGTTCTTAAGTCGAAAGTGGACTTCTTAAAATTACATGTTGTTCATGTGGTCAAATGTTTATTATATCCATAATTATATTCATGATTTGGATATCATATATTTCATATATATCCAGTAAATTCATGCATTTATAACATTACATAATCATTTAGAGGTAAGAAATGAAATGCACCGTTCATGGAGACGGTAATCCGTACGTACGCATGAACGCTACTTTCATTTCTATTTCATATTTTATAGAATGGAATAATAATGATATAAAGGTATATTATAATTACAGTATAATATCATATATAATATCATAGTTCCATCCTTTATACGTCCCACATATGGTATTTAATGAATCAAATCACTTTGAGGGGGCGGTAGTCCACACTTCCTTAAATGAAGATATCGCGTTTACCCATAATGGAAACCATAAAGGTATGCCCAAAATGAAAAAACAAAGAAGATTAAGGAAAACATAAACATATTATATATCATATATAAAAATAGTGACATCATAATGGCCACCTTTGAAGGTGTTAAATGAGTATTGAACAATCATCGTTTCGGGAGGCAGAATTTCGCCATCCACGGAAACCGTATGTTCTTTGACCATTTGATGTAGTTGTGTGAGGGTGTAGCTCGAGTAAATCTTATAAAAACATCCTAGTATATTGAAGATACTGGTTTTGTTACAAAATAAGTAAATAAAAAGAGTTTAGGGGGTTGGAGAAGCAAAATAAAACAAATGAACATGAGAGAATGAGTTACCTTTAAAAGTGTATCTCCTTTTGATTTGAGCCTAAAGGCTTCCTTTGAAAGGATTCTGCCCAAAGGAAATCCTCTAGGATGAGGAGAGGGATGTGGAGAGAGTAAATGGGCAGGGGTTGGCCGAGACAAAGGCTTGAGGAGTGTGTGAAATGAGGTAGAGGTGGGGGCCTTTTATAAGAGGAGAGGTGGGGCACTTTTGGAAATTAAAGAAATATTACTTTATTTGAAAATGTGTTTCGATTTTAAAAGGTCCCATATTGATATAATTCGTGGATAAGGTGATAAGGGTTCTAAATCCACCCATCCAATAAGTTTTGGACATGTGTAGTTCATAGATTTTACATTATCTTTCCATTTTATTTAAATCTTCAAATAATGATGTCATCGCTGCATCATTATTATGTCATAAATAATTTAATTTATTTAATGTCTAAAAATTATAAAACAATTACTATGATGTAGGAAATCTTTTTAGATTTCCAATGACTATTTATAATCAAAACTCTGATCATTATAACCCCATGTAAAAATTGTTTTCGTAAAACATATGATGTTTGTGTCATTTTGACTTTTACATTAAATAAAAAGTTATTTATGTCATTTCCCAACCAAAGTGTCTCCATGGGGTCCCAAAGTTGACCCATGGCTTGTCTTGGTCGGTCATGACACAACCAATGAGGGTAGTACATGTGTCAAGCTCATCTTATTTTATTAAAGCATTATTTTTACCTTAAACTATACTAATTACCACTAATCGCGATTAAAAACTTAATAAGTTACTATTCACCAAAAAAATTATTTTTATCCCATTGAACCACATTTTACTTCTTAATGACAACCATGTATGTCGGATTTTTGAAATTCAAAACACAAAGATGGCAGAATTTCATTTAAACGGAAAAATCAGTTTTTATAAGTACCACTTAGTGGTTTCACTATTCATCAAAAATTGAATTTTTCAGAAAAATCCCAAAAATTCACCCTGAGCTATATTTGATATTCCAAATTCGAAAATGAAGTCTATTTTAAAAAATTCAAAACATATAAGTCACATTAATTAATTTAATAATTAATTCCCGCTGTCAGAGCAAATAGCGTGTTTTTATGAAACAATAAGTATCAAAAGATTGACACTAGTTTAAGTCCGATTTCAAAGTGAAATAAAATCCAACAACCACTATTGGATTTAATGGTAAAAATATTTTCTAATTTCACTTTAAAAAAAAATCAAATGATAATCTAATCATATAAATAAATTAGATTAAAAAGAGGTTTTGAATTAAAATACAACATTTTACACTATTCATTAAAAAATGAACTTTATCGGAAAAATACCAAAAATTTACACAAAGTAAAATTTGATGTCCCGATTCTAAAGAAGAGTTTTATTTGGTCCGAAAGAATGTATAAGAGTGATCAAAACTATATTTAATGACAGTTCACCATCAGAAGGCGATAAGTGAACCTTTAGTGAAAATTAGGTTATAAAAGCCTAAAATTGAATTCTTTCTGTATTTTAAGCCTTTGGATAGATGTAAAAACATTTAAAAAAAACATATATATTCATATTTTAGTTATTTCTATCCATTCCTGCTAATACAACGGCTACATATTAACTTCCATTTAAAATAATATTATTTTATTATTAGAGTGCAACGTAAGATTCCCAAGAAACTCATTGTTGCGTGTTCGGTACGCCATCGAGCATAGCATCCCCTTTAAAGTCATATTAATATTTTATTCACAAATATGGATAAATATGAAAATGTCATATTCTTTATTTACTTGGGGTGTTACATACTAACTAGGATATCATGTAATACAGTGTTAGGTGATGCACCCCTGTCACCCTTCAGTTTTGGGTTAAAGCTTTACTACACTACTAGATATGATGGGTTTTTGTTCATCTACTGGGTTTTCATTTTTATAAAACAATATTAATATAATATTTATAATATTCATAAAAATGTGATAAAAATCATAAATAAATAAACCTAATATCTTAATTGTTTAAAATATAGTTTTTAACCCAAAATTCAATATAAATTTCATTTTGAATTACCAAAAACTATAATAAAAAATAATTACCTAACAATAAATGATCATATAAACCATAATGGTTATCTAAAACAATAATATTATGTTCAAAAACCAATATAAAATTCTTTCTCAAATAAAACGTGCATATGTTAAGCTTAAATGTTATATAAAACTAAAAAATAAATGTCTTCCAAAATATCATTAGTCAATTTAAAATTTCATCACTTAAAACCTAAAAATGGGTTTCTAAAACATTTATCTAATGATAAAATATAAAAATATAAACCCATGATTGTATCCATAAGTTTTAATAAAAACTCACATGAAAACATCCTAATATTAAAGTTTATCTAAACTCTGCTCTGATACCAAATATAACAGCCTCAAACCCACACTCCTGGATTCAGTGCTGAAAAAATAGAAAATAATTTTTTTGGATGAAAATAAATGTGACTGCATTTATTATTAATATAATGGAACATAAAGAGGAAATATTTGATCACTTATATACATAAAGACCATTTAGGATTAGATTTTTATATTATTATGACAAAATCTTTACAACTTGGGTTTATAAAAATTTCCTTCATAAAGATCAATATATCATCCCACTATGTTTATCATATCTAGAACTCTTATTAGACTTAACATAAATGAAACCTGTATTCATAAATCAAGGAAGAAAATATAATAAAGGGTGACCTTAGATTATCAAGACTGCTCACTTTATCTTCAAATACAAATTCTAACATTTTATTCTTATTTTCTGATGAAACCTATTCATTTCATTATAGGTAGGATAAAGTTACTTTACTATATTTTAATTGATATCCAATTGAGAATTAATATCCTCAACAACTTAATTTTCAGTATCTTCTAGTGCATGAACATTTTCCATAACAAAAATTATTACCACATATTCTTGATATTAAATTATTTTCATATCTTATTACATAAAATTAAAAATTTATTCATAAAATTATCCTAATTGGTCCTTATGATTTTTGGTTTTCATGAATGTGTCATACATAAGTTTTGTATAAATTTTTTATTCATGCATTTTACCCTCCTCCAGTAGATATTCTTCGTGATCTTCAATTATTCTAGATTTATCAAATTACTAAGAGTTATTTATTTGAACCTTAGTTTCTAACGCATGGAATTATTCCTTATGAACATCCTTAACAATGAAATTACCACAAAAATATCTACAAAAAATCTCATATTCAAGGTTAAAATTATCTTGAGAGAATGAAACAGTTTCTTACTTTCCTTTTACAAGTTTCGTGAGATATGTATATTATAAACTCTGTATTCCTAATGATTTCCATATGTAGTAGTGTTTTTATTTCAACTATCAGATATCAAATTTTTGTCCCTAAATATATGAAAGTATATATATAGTGACATAAATATGATTTTTTTATATAATCTCTAATTTGGAGTCAAAATATTCAATATTTTATACTGAATCATATCTTGATAAAGATTATTCCATGGGGTCAATTTTTTTCAAATTCAAATGAATTCTTACAAGACACTAAATGTTTGAGTGGTAGTGGATCCTCATTACATTGGTTTTGGGATTCTATCTTCTTCTACTTATGATATTCTTTATTCTTCTGATTTTTCTTAGTCTTAGCTGAGACCTCTATAATGTTACAACCAGATATTACTTTTGGTCTCTACTAGTCAGGATAAACTTCCTTATCTTTTGGATAATATTTTTCTTTATCATCCAAAAATATGAATATCATATAAACTAGTTAAATATAAATGGGTACAAAAAACATGTAGATCCAAACATAGGAAAGATTACATATGATACCAATTGAGATTCTTAGGTGGATCATGTAGTTACTGTGAGAGGGGGATATTGAATTATTTCTGACAAACTTTTACCCATTTAATTCAAATTAAAAACATTCTTACTTTATGTTTACCATACCTCTATTATTGGATATAATATGTTGATCTTTAGTAACTATTACTCGCTAATTTTCCTTTATCCTATAGATATAATATTAGGAAAATAACAGACATGTATTTTTACATGGTTTGACTTCAGTTTGATAACCTACAATTCTTTCCACGGTGACTCCCTTTGGATAATTGATTCTTTCACTAATATTACTTTCATAAATTACATGTGAGGAGTATTTATACTATATCCTATAATTGAGCTATCATTTAAAAAGATTAACCATTCTTTCGATATGAAATCTATACTGACTCTATCAAATTTAAAACATTGATTATCTTTTGAGCCAATAAAAGATAAACTATGTAATCATCTTATGAAAACATCATCTAGAAAACCATCTTCTGATAAATCCACTCAGTGTTCTCCACCCAGTGAACCTATAAAATTATTCAGTGTAACTCTATTTGATTCTCCCCACCTTCCATTCAGTATGTCTCTATCTAGTGTGACTATAAAATATGTGCCCCAATACTCTAAGCCTCATCATATATCTGTTATCCCTCTATTAGACGTCACTTAAATCCATTACCATATAACTAATTTCTCTATCTGATAGAAACCTATGCATTGGATTTATGATCAATGACCCACTATCTGATACCTCTGATAAAAACCTATAGATAGAACACCTATACTCAATAATTATATCTGATGACTCTTCTTCAAATAAGGGGTTCCTTGGTTGGAACCTCACACTATTTTGAAATCTTTATCACTTCACTTCACTCAAGCATATGAATATTGTTTATACATTAACTACATACATCCATTTATATAGGAACACCTCAAGGGAATTGTTTAGGAACTCAAATATGTATTCCTGAAAAATTGAAATTAAAATTTCAAAATTATTTATCTTTTTTACTTCATTGGATTCTTATTAACTCTTCTAGAATATTCAGGAATCATTATAAAAACTCCCACATCCACAACCTTGTTAAAAAGTTATTAACAACATCATAAAATGAAATTTTCAAACAACATTATCTTACCCTGATAATATACATTGAAGTATCATCTCCACATTACCATCTTATTATTTTAAAATGTTGTGTAAACCCCCTCAATACTTCGTCTCACATATGTTTTTTTGATGTCATCACTAAGGACTCCTCCATGAGGCGACCTTTTCACTATTTGGTTCATTTAATATTTATCATTCTAATAAATAACCTCTATACAAAATTCTTAAAATATTTCAATTAGTTAGATAAACTCAATACTTCATTGAATGGAACTCTTATTATGCTTCATATAACTGATGGAATCACAACTGTTTTCATAACTTGGTTTTTAAGAAGAGGTGAAATATATCCATCATATAATATTGGAAATTCTCATCCAATGATCCTCATAGAATCATCTTGGTGATGGAATCACAAAACTTTGTTCTATGCTTTTCCATCCAAGGGATCTTCAACCAATGAACATGACTTTCAAAACAAATATTGAAATATCCATTAATAAGATGACTTATTTAATCGATGAACATTTTAGTTTCTTAATCGGCACAACATTGTTAATTTTTTGAAGAATAGAAATTTATTTTAATCTCAGTATCTGTAAATATTTATCACATATGAGAAAAATAATATTTATTTACCCATTGTCATTATAAATCTTATTCAGATGTTACTCAATGAATTTATGTATGATTGAACATCAGAGGACACCAGTTCATTCACAATTAGATATACTTTTTTATATGTAATATTGAACCTATCCATACATTGATATTTATAAATATCTATATTAACTTTGCTTATGATGAAGGAAAAACATTTATATCATATAGAAAATGGTTTGGTGGATCTTTATCTGATGGATTGAGTCTGGTTGAGTTCAAATAGAAACACACTCTTTGACTTCATAACATCAAACATCATAAAAATTGCAACATAATCTATAATAAATTCAAAAAAAACAATCAATTGGGTATACTTGATCCATTATCCCCTAATAATTTATACCAATCATTAGTATTAACTTCACTATATAATGGATTCTATTTTGTGCAACAATGACTCCAACTTTATAGCTCAAACATTGTCTTGTTCTCTTCTTACAAATAGAAAAAAACAATACACTCTCCAATTAAAACTTCTAAACACTCTTAATCTAGTGAAATATTTCATTTTATGAGGGTTTACATTGTAAAATGACAAACTTGATCATGATCTTCATCTTCTTCCAATCACATCTTTCCAGTGATATCTTTTTTTTATATCCCCAATCATTAACAAGTAGTATAGTAACCATGATCTCACACTTTAGACTCAAGATTAAACCAAGAATATCATAATGATGTTTGTATGTTTTATATCAACAGATAATTATATGATATCATAAGTAAAATTTCTTAGCATTCATATGGAATGTTTCCTAATCTCTATAAGAAATAAGTAAGAAAAATTTCCTATCCTCTATAAGGAATGTTTCAAAATGTTCTCGAGTTACTAAATCTCTATTTTTTCACATCTAATAGTCTTACCAGAATAATCAAATCCTTTAACAAACTTATTGAATTTTCTTATCTAATGGTAATTTATTCATTATATTCTTTATTTTATTTACATTGAACAATTGATAATATATATAATTTATAAACATCATCATCCTATAGGAACTTCAATACCATATTCTCTAATTGAAAATAAATATGAATATTTGGAAGGTGGTCAATTCGAAACATATTTTAATCACTTGAATCTATGTAAACTAAAATTTTACTAACTATATATATTATTGTGTTAATATAATATAGTTTTAATAATATTAATCATATTATAGGTGTTAATGTAATGACATTAATGGGTGTTAAAAATGATTAAGAGTTTTCATCATTTATTTCGATGTTATAACCAAAATCAATTTAGAAAGACTTTACTGATGACAATTTAGATTTATATATAAGTGAATAGTTTAATCAACTTGAATGAAACATGGTTTATGAATTAGTTGGGTGAAAAATTAAATAATATATGATATGTAAAAAATGTATTTTTAAACAATATTGATTACCATAGAGTTTTTATTAGAAATAAATTTATAATGGCATCCAAGTGTTTTATTCAAGAAGCGATAACAGATTTTTATGGTTAAATTTCCCATATAACATGAAATTAGATATTAAAATATTAAATTCATATAGATATTATATATATATCAATATTTTTCAAATGGATGTTAGATTTCTTTTTTAAAATTATTTTATTATTGAACCATTTCATGATGAGAAACCATTTGATATTGAAAATATCCATTTTCTTATATCGTTTATGAAATTTGAAAAGTTATATGGGCTTAAATAATCAAATAGAGTTGGGTATTATTTTTATGTATGTTTCTAATAAAAAAGTAAATTATTATATGGAAAATGATCCAACTATTTTCAAAAAAAAATTTCCAAAATAATTTTACAATATTAGTGTTATATGGATGAAATTATATATGGATCCAAAAATCAAAATCATTGATATTGTTTTTCAAATTTTATATAAAAATAATTTTCAATGAGTACAATGAGTGAGTTAAATTTCTATAATTTCTTTAAAAAAGTTTCAAATGATTTTGGAATTTTTTAAATTGGAGAAAATGAACGAAGGTAGTTTTAAATGGATTCAGTCTTGACAATAGTAAACTATATAGAATTTTTATTACATAAACCATTAAACATTAATTGGTTGAATCTATGAAACTAGTTTATAGAAATTTTTATGGAGCTATGATTAAGGGATTATTTAATCATTCTGTTAGTAAACAAAATATCATTTTCTCCATATATCATTATGATAAATTTCAATCAAAACCAGAAAACATAATTTTGATATTATAAAATAATTTTCTAGGTATTTAAAGGGAAATTTTATTTAAATTTTTAATTTATCTAAAAGTTATTTTTTAAATTTTTTTTCAAATAACATTTTTATCTTTGGACGAATACCTTAAGGATATATCAGTTTTTAGGAAAATATATTTTTTATGGTGTTGTAGGAATTTTTTTATTTCATCTTAAAAATATATAATATAATATATTTCAATTATTTATTATTATAATCAAGTGTTTTGGATGTACATTCACTTAAATATATATTATTTTGTTGGGTTTAAAATATTTAATTTTTTATTTTTGTTTAAGAAATTTATATGTGGTATGATTTTGAATTTTTCATTTAGTGTAAAATTTTTATATTCTATAATTTATTTCTATAAAATAACATGTTAATATAAGAAATATTTTGTATTTATTATTTTCATGATTTCATCATAGAATTATACTTAAATATTTCCTTTTAATATAAAATTAATTCTTACCATAATTTGTATATTCTAACCCATTGTTCTCTTGATCATTTTGCGTATTGCATCCTTATTATTTTAAATTTACAAACCCCTGATCAATAATAACTATTTGATTATATGTGTCATTAAAAATAAACGAGATACTATTTTTTCCCAATAGTAATACCATCAAAGAATGTATGGAACTCTAATTTTAATCGGATTATTTTTTAAGGTATGGATATAGATTATTATTTTTTGAATCATTCATCTATTATAGTAAAAAAATGTTTTAGAAATTTAGAAATCGAGTGAGTTTTTTCTAATGTAATTTATAAATTAGTAATTTAAAAATATATGAACTGTTCAATTAGAAATGAACATTTATATATACTATTTATTATAATACTATTTTTAGTGAGATATTGGGGATAACTAATGATAAAAGAAATTTTATCATTTATCTTTTAGTTGATGTTGATTATGTAAATATAGAATTCATGTGATTTTTATTTTGTTCAATTAAAATTTCTAATAATAAATTTAATGACCCTTCAGGAAAATATAAGAAGTATATGATTTTATATAATATAAAAACACAGTAGTTGGGAAGGTTTTTATGACAATAACTATTTATGATAAATTTACTATGAAATAAAAAATATGCTAATATTTTAAGATAAATGTATTTATAATTGGTTCTATGAAACATAAGAATTCATAAATTGACATGAATTTCATATATTGCTTGTTTTATGACATTCAAGAGTGTTCATAGTGAAAATTTTATATTTTTAAAGGGGGTTAAAGACTCATGGAATGCTAATGGTTTTTATAACGCTTCAAAAGAATATGATGTTGAAAAGGTACTACCTGTTACATGAGTAAGGTTTTTTATGGTTTATTAAACCTTGCCCCAAAATTATGCACAACATTAAATCTTAATATTTTATTTTTCTAATATATAATTTAAATGTGGCTCTGATCTATTTATTCAAATGTCAATTTTCTGTACACCATTCTTATATTCCCCATTATTTTACTTAATTTATATGCATTTTAATAGAGATTACTCATCAAAGGGGGTTATTTCTTATAATCATTCAATGCCTACTCTTCTTCTAATTTATCTCCTCTTTCTTCCATATTTAAAATCTTCAATGTGCATAAAGACCTAGGGATTCACTTTTAATGAAATTTATTTGTATTTTATTTATTTTTGGGGTTGTGATGATATTATGAGGATTAATCCTTGTTTCTTTTGGTGGGAAAATACTTATTAAAATCGATTTCTTGCATTTTTAGTAGGTGGTTCTATGAAACACATTTTATTTATTAAACCATATATTTTTTTTCATTTTAAGGGATGTTTTCATTATTATAAAATCAATATTTAATGTATATATTTTTTATATTGTGTTTTATATAGTTTTGTATAAATATTATTTAACATAAAGAATATTTTCTATGTTCATCACATATAACTACTCTCATATAATTTTTCCACAGTTAGTTCTAAATGAAATTATTACGATGTTATTCTCATGAAATAATTAAATTAAATTTTATCGATGGATTTCATATGATTATTACGAAATAAATAACATCCTTATAGAGATAATTTAAAGGGATAAATGTTTTATAGCTCACTTGATATGTCTATTAAAATATTTTGATTGAGTAATAAAAGATATATTCTATATTTATCAGTTTTTTTTCTAAATATCTTGCTTGGTTTGATATAATTTTCTATGACTTATAAAGAAGGTTTATTTTTATTTCAACAAGGATTTCAATCAATGAATTTCTATTTCCAAATGGAATTAGTATTATCCTAATAATAAATGATATGGAAACTATAAGTTGGTGGGGAGTTAATTGTAGCTGTAAATATAATAAAAAACATCCCACCAACTCAAAATATTAAATTTGTTATAAAATATAGTTTCTAATGAATAATAATATCAATGTAAAAAAATTTAGTATGAAATGGAAATAAAAAATGTTAATGGTAAACACTTAATCGATTAAAATATTGTATTCAATAGGAAATTAAATATTTGGAAGTTAAAAACACAACTAAAATATATATAAGAAATAAAATTAGAAATTAAAATATTCTAGGATAAACAATATATGGTGTATTGGATAACAATCCAAATTATTATATTGATGATATTATTTTAAGAAAAACATACAATCATGATATGTGATAAATTTTAAACCAAAATGATAAGTGGATAAATATAATAGATAAATGGTACTAAAAAGTCATAAATACATGAACTTATTTGACTAAGACAGTTGATAAAAGTAAGTTTAATTCAAGGAACTTATTCGATAGGAATTCTAATAGCATGTGACTCTATACCTCAGAACCTCTATGACCCTCTTGATAGATAACAAGTAAAAGTTACTTAGATTTCATCAAACTGCATGGTTTGGATGTTACAGATTCCGAAAGAAAATAAAATCTTTGATCCTGGTGATTATAAGTAGATGATCTCTCACCCCTATCTTATCGATCATAAACATTAGAGAATGAAAAATAATAATTGAATAAACAATATATTTAAAATAAAAAATATCCAAATTAAAACTCTTAGAAAAATACTATAAAATAATAACATCATAGATTTTCATACAAATGAGATGATTTAAAAGTGTTCAATACATCAAATAAATAAATATCATTCTAAAAATATTTAATATCAAGTACATAATCCCTAAATCCAATTTATATATGATAGTGTAACAAATGTAAATGGTTTAATTCCATAGACTTTGGGTTTAGTTGGAATAACATCAGAAGGTACATTATGGTTTCATTCTATATAATTTGGGTTCAGTTGCAACAACGTAGCAAGATACACTCCTTTTTTAGAACAATAACTTTTATAATGGATTATTAGACATTACATAAAAGTGATTCAACATGTTCTAGTATTTAGAATACTTATCTCAATTCATCAGAATAATAAAATATAAATTAATTCTTTACAAAACTAAATAAAACTAAATATTCCTATTACCTAAAAAATAAATGAAAAGTGAATTTTTAATTTCAAAAATAGTGGTTTATAAGACTAATTAGACTAAATAATCTCAAACTATTCAACAATCACAAGACATAAATGAAATGGTATGTTTGAAAGGGATTTAAATATATATCACATTTTATAATCTTATAAGTACTACCCTATATATAACATCCATGAGACTTAAAACACCCTTTATCAGACACACATGGTTAGTAACATTAAATATCCACCTTTAGTAAAACTCCCCCGTTCAATAATTCTATTCCAAAATAAAATGAAATAAAACATACAACTAAATTCTCTATTTTTTCCATTATGAATTATAAAAATAATAAAAAAGATTAATCAGGAAGAAAGATACTTTTTAGAATAGGAAATAATGTTATAATAAGTAAGCTAAAATAATGTAAAAAAATTTGATGAATTATTTAAAAACACACTCCCAATTGAAATATATAATGGATTCATAAGAAAAGAACTTCTCTTCTCCTATAAACATCAATTTTCTCCATCTAAAATCACATTTCCCCTTAATAAAACATAATTATAAAATACAAAAACATTCCTTCCCATTGGTATTTTAAATAATAACAATAGATTCAGTGATAAAAATCAAGGAAAGATAAGAATAAAATAAGGGACAAATTTTGAAGTTATATATGGACACATAAAAACAATATTTTCATAAAAAATATGGTTCTATAAAATTATTTAAATCAATTTATTCCCTTATATATAATTGAAGAATATACTCTTATACAATGTTAAAAAACTATCCCTTCCTCAAGGGATAAAAAAATATGTATCAAATGTTTATAAAGTAATAAATCTGATGTATGTGGGAATATTAGATAAAATTTTTCCAATATAAGATTAACTTTAAAAAATTAAGAGTAAGATTTTTATTTTAAAAAATAAACTCCTTAAAAAAATATTAAATAGATGAATAAATAAACATAAATTCATCAAAGTGTAAGAGTAGTGATAAGAACGAAAAAATGTAAACTAATCAAAGTCTAATAGTAAAGATTAGAAATAATAAAGATAAACAGTTGGGAATAAATGAATTAAAAACACATAATATATTTATTTATAATATTTCCATAAATAAAAAATTGATATAAATGGGGAAAATTACACACACAAAATTTAGAATGGGTTATTCACATAAGAATAAACCATTAAGTAAATGGTACCCATTAGAATTTAATTAGTGTTAAATTAAACTATAACAGGAAACATCCATTTATAATAGTTTCAAAATATGTTCAAAGAACATTTGATAAGTTCCATTCAATAACCATTTGAATAATATTGTGTTCCAATATGAAAAATTAGCATAATTATTGTTAGAGAATGTTCTACCCCTTCCTCAAGTAGTTTTTCAATTTTAGGATATTTGGAAATAAGAAGAGAAACATGTGATCAAATTTTATTTATTGTACCTAATTTTTATTTAATAAATTAAAAATCCTTGGAATTTATGTGTTTAGTAAAAAAATCAACGAACATATTACTAGTTCTCATAACCTTGGGAATAATATCTTCTTTTTCTGTGATGTCTCAATGTAATTAATTTCTTATATCTATATATATAGCTCGTGAATGATATGGTATATTTCAAGAAAAAGAAATTAGACTTGTTCTATCTTGAAGAATCATAGATTGAGTGAAATTCCAAACAAAATTCATGACTATGTGTGTTATCTAAAAAATTGAACACAATCACTAACATGTTTTGGTAATTTTATAAATTCATAAACATATGGTTTTTCATAAAACATCCTTTTAAACATATTTATTAGGGAATGAACAATTTAAATCCATTTATAACAGAGTAAATTTATGGTGATATGTGAAAGTTAGTGGAATACAGAAAGACTAAACCCTAGCTACCTTTGATAAAGTATTTCGATAATTGATTCCATTTTCCTAGTAATAACCCATATAAACTAGTTCAGGATTATTAAGTATAACAGTTCAATTATCAATACATTAATTTTAGAAGGCCCACTTCACTCCTATAACCAAAAGATATTTATGGAACATAACCAGGTTACAAACCATTTAGTGTTTAAATTTTTCAAGATCTAATTTCATAGAAAATATTAAAATTTTATATCCCAATGAATCATTTTCTGAATTAAGCTCAAATTAATATATAGATATAAGTTTCTCACATTCATTTCTTAAGAAACAATGAGTTTTAACTTTTTTATATTCACAGTCATTGACAATAAAATTGAGTTGATTTCATATGATCATTTTATAAATTGGTAAAAATGATATTTTAATTTTTGGTTGAAGATATAAATTTGATTAAGATAACTTTATATAGTTTATCTTCTACATGTTTATCTTTTAATATGTTAATTTATAGTGGATATGATTCATCCTTTGATAATAAAATACGATGGGTTTTAAAAATCCAATCCATATTATTTTTATAATACATATATTTTAACAAGGAAAAAGGATCACTATTATCAAACATGACATGTTCGATTCTCTCAAATTTATTTGACTATTTTTTGAAAACATGATACACCGTAATAGTGTCATAGTAACTGAGATATATTTTTACCCCAACATTTGGATAAATTTTATGAAAATTATATTTAGTATTGCTGATGAATAAATTTTTACTGAAACAATAAAGAAACTATTTATAGGTGTTTGTTGATCCACATTTGATAATGTGTTTTATCATGAAAATAATTAAGTAATGGTCAATTTATAATATAAAAAGTATCACTAATGGTTTTATTCTAAAAATAAATAACTATGAAATATTCACAAAAAGTATGAGTAATATCTTAAAGGTTTTTATTCCTTATTTCTACTGCACAATTGTATTGTGGAGTTCTTTTTGCTGATAAATTGTGAATAATTCCATATTAACTACAAACGTGTCAAACTCTAAATTTATAATTTCTCTTCTATGACCAATCTATATAATGAAAATTCATATGTTTTTCGCTTTTTGGACAAAAGAAAATAAAATTTAAAATACGGGGAGAATTTAATTTTAGAGATATAAAAAGAACCCAAGTGTATCTAGTGTAATCATAAACTAAGATATGTAGCTAATATTTTCCTCAAATACTTCCATTCTATTTAAGACAAAAAATATACATGCTCACTATCTATGAAGGTATAAAATTTTATACTTCACAAAAAAATGTTGAACCAAACTTCTGTTTCTTATCATATTTGAAAGGATCATAGACTTGGGATGCAATAAAATAATATTTTGATACATCCCTCAGCAGTCCTCTATTATAAACATTAGATAAGGTCCATACATTATTATTTTTTAAACACGAATAAAAAATCCTTGAAGAATCCTCAACTTCACTATGTAAAGGTTTATTCTATCAACTAATGTCTTCTCGGTATAATGTTTATACATTATCATTCCTATCGACATATAATAAGTGAAATCCTTCTAAAATTATGATGAATTATTTATCACTACCAAATTTTATTGATTAACTCTGATCATATAACTGATTTATGCTAATAAGGTGGCGATTAGTTCATAAAATATAAAATAAATTATAAATAAAGGACTTACTATTAAAATAAAAAATCTTTAATACTGAGAATTTTTCCAAGAATTCTTTCTACAAATGAAACATATCCACAATTTACAATTTATATGTTTTATAAATTAAACTCTTCTCCCTTTATGTATTGAGAATAACCACTAACCATATAATATGTATTTAATCTTATGGTATTTATCCTTCCTTTTAGAAATATTTAGGTAAAATTTTTTGGTGCCCAAAATTTCTAGGATATATTAATGTTAGATATCAAAACATTATAATCCCACATATATCCTACATTACAATATTGTATAGCTATGATCGAATCATAAATATAGGCCTTATGAGTTTTGAATAACTAAAAATTGTTTAAAGAATAGTTTTTTCTCTATTCATCCCCTCTATGACATTTCTTAAATAATGGTTCACTTTAATGGATGAATTTTTTTATAGAGAATTTGAATATCTATATATAAAACCTATCTTAGAAGATGTACAAATCAGATTCAACTATATTAGGATATTATTAAATATTTCAATACTATAATTAAAATAATATATGATTAATAAAACTACTAACATAAGATTTTATTTTTACTAACATGTTCTGATCATCATTTGTGTAAACAGGTTTAGATTTTTCATCTAACTCGTATATATGTTTTTAAATATTAAAATTTATTTAGAATGATCCGACTAAGAAAAATTATGATTTCTCATCATATTTTAACTCTTATTCCCTATAAAAGTATCATATCTAGTAACATGTTAAAATTATAAGTAATATATAATTATATTTCAAAGAATTTTTATTATAGTTATCAACCAAATTTAATGAAAACTTAAGGTCTAACAATAAATTTTTAAGAGATTAAACTATAACCATTACCATAAAAAACATTAAATTTTAAGGTCTTTAACTTAATAAATAGAAAATGGTACATATATTTTCACTATCTAAATAACTTATATAAGAATAGTTTAGATCATTAGTAGTTATCAATGTTTCGTTTTTATCTTTATATGATTTTTTCCACATAGAAAATTTTCTTAGTTCTGTTTCAGTTGTATTAATTTTCCAACAGTATTGTTTGATGTTACTAGGATTTTAATCTCATAAAATGTCACTCCAATATAATGCTTCTTATCATAATTATTATTTTGTTCCTTCAAATTATATTTTTTAATTTCCTTCCTTCTTTAGATTATTTTATTCACTATATAATTTTTTAAATTTTACCTTCACTAACATCTGAATTAATGAAATATGAATAATGATTATGAATTTTCTTTATAGAATTATTATTATAAGTAGTGTTATTTATTAAATTTAATGTATAATAATTAATGAAAATTAAACTCTATTCTTATACTTTCTTTTCTAAATAATTCTTTTAAGTGAACTATATCTTTATATAAGAGTTTCAATCAAATCAACAAGACCTTGTTTCTTTAACAGATTATTGTCATCGATAACTACCATATTGGATTCTAATTATTTAAAAAGAATGTATATGTTATTTTCTAGGAATTATTAAACATTGACATCTTTCTCAATAAGTGACTGAAGTCCGTTCATTATTTATATTATCCTCTAGTAAATTGAAGACATTAATTCTCCAAATAGAAAATCAAATTCTTTATAGTAAACATGATCCATAATTCTTATAGTTTCTAAAAGTTAATATTTTTCAATTTTTTTATAAATATATTTTTAAAAAACCATTTTTTCTTATATGTTGAAATAAAAGTTTTGATATATTGGTTCATTGATCATAGAAAAGTTTTATCAACATTTTATGTATCCTGATATTAATGATACTTTTTTCAAGTAGAAGATCATATTTCATTATCTATAGTTATTTAGTGTTCCATCATACTAACTAATTCATCCGCACCTATATTGATAATAATTCTTCATTCATAATAAAAATTGTCAAATATCAATGGTTTAATTAGATTGAAATTCTCTAATGTTCGAACTCGTAGCACTACAGTGATAAATAAAACATAATTTATATTCTACTTGTTATTGTAATGAAACTAATATAAGTTCCAATAAAAAATTATTAGTCTAAAATAATAGTATGAAAATGATAATAAATATTTTGATAATTAAAAAATATGATTCAAGATTTTATTCCAATTTCTGTCCCAAATATACAAGACATGGAATTTACAAGGGGGGTTGAATTATAGCTACAAAACCTACTAACAAATTGTCTCCTAATAAAAACCTTAATTTTATTATAATATAAAAATATTTATCAATCAATTCACCAAAGATAAAATATTGTAATTAGTAAAAAATAAAAAATAGGAGAAATTCCCTTAAAGAATAATAAATTTTTTGGAGTAGAAAATAAAACACCCAGAAGATAAAAATAAATATGAAATACATAAAATTAATCCAACTTGAAATAAAAATTTTCAATGAGACACAATACATAGAGTGTTTGATAAATTTCTGAATACTCATATAAAAAATATTATATTACCTTACACATCACTTTATGAGATGTATTCACTTTCATTCTAAAGAATAAGTTAGATCAATACCATATCTAAGGCACTAATAATTTATAAATATTAGATCTTGTAAAAATAATATAGATAGTAGAAGTGATTTCTTCAAGAGGAACCTATTCAATAGAAATTTTGTAAGTATGTGTATATATTTCAAAGTACCTCTTTAATAGCCTTGATTGATATCATATACACATGTCCGATATTTTATCAAACTGCAAAGTTCATAGGATAATCTTCCTTTCTTATCCTTGTAAATGCTTTAATCACTGTGATCAGATGTATAAGATTATTTAGTGGAATATCATCAATAATTAAGATAAAAAAAACAAAACATTAAAACAAAAAAACTAGGATAATTACAATGAATCCTCATTAAATTAAATATCTTAGAAAACACACTAAAATGTATAAAGTATTGTATCTCAAAAATTGAAAGATTTTGAATAAGAATCTGATGTATTGAACAAGTGTATTATTTAATATTATTCTATATCATTAATTATATAAATTGGTAGTCTAGTTTATAGATGATGGTGTAATAAACATCAAATATTATATTCTAAAAACATTGGGTTCAATTTCAATAACATTAAAAGGTAAACTCTCTTAATATGAGAGTTTCTCAATCTATATATGAATTGTTCATTATGGAATCTTAATGTATAATCATGTTCTTGAATTTAGATGATTCAATTCAATTAATCAGAACATAAAAAATAATTATTTTTGAAAAAATATAAGTTAAAACACATCTATAAGGTTTCTGAAAAAACAATTTAAAGTTTATTGTGATATTCAAAAAAAAGATAAGAAGATTCAGTTGACTCAACATAAAGTGTTTTAATTATTTAGTTTTACCCATGATAATATTAATAGTTTTTTGTTGTTGTTTATATAGTTATTGATATTTTATTTTTTGAATTGATTATTATAGGATGTTAATGTGTTAAGGGGTTTTTTATTTGAAGGTTGTTATAGGTTATATGTGTATTTATTTAATGTAATATATTGAGATGATGTTATGATATATTGAATTATTTTCTTACCTTTATTTATAAATTTTCATGGATTCCGTTTGTATATTTGTATATAAATTAGGACAAGTGATATATTAGTTTTTTATTACACTATGAATAGAGTCACCCTAGTTGATTTCAATCTTGGGATAGAGGATTTCTACCCAATGAGGATAAAGAGAGTTACTTGTGTATATGTACCTTAGGATAACATCATTAGAAAACATACGTGTATGCACATGTGATGTCCTAGATTGTCTCATTATGATATAATGTACCTTCCCATGATGATATTTATGTGACAAATACTTTATTTCATTATGACTAATCCATTATTAGGGCTCACAATTATTAACCAGTCTATATTGTGATCATTTATTTTTGTAAGCTTCTACAAATCTAAGAAGCAGGAAAAGATTCTGTATTATTTGTTGAATTTTTCTTTTATTGTTCTATATTATCTTATTTTTCTAATTATTTGGTTGATATTTATCAGTATAAAATTTTACACTTTCTTTATTATACCACTCAAAATCCTTTTTTTATTTGTTCGAAAAATGTTTTAACATGAATTTTAAAATCATTCCGTTTAAAATTGTTTTGATAATAACATTAAATTATACTTCAAACTAACATGGAATCATTTTTATTGATGAGTGTAAAAATATAATTATCTTCAAGAAGGTTTCATGTGTTGTACTTATTAATTCAGTTTAAAAAAACTTAATTTTTTAAAACACATTTTTTTATTTTTCTCTGAATAATTATTAATTGTTGAAACTTACTTTGATAGCTTTATTTTAAAAAGAAAGGATAATATTATAAGTTATTATTATATGTTTTTATAAAATTAAATGGATATTTTTTAATGTTTTCAAAAACTTAAATTTCATTGTTTATAATTTAAAATTATTTATTAAACCATATTGTGAAATCATTTTGGGAATTTTCTCTCACACCCTACATACACAGGTCATATATATATAGAATTTATTTATCCTTTTTAGGTAATTATTTTTTTGATATATAAGTTGATCATGTATGGTGTATGATAATAAAGATAACTTCAATTAAGGTGTATTATTTTATCATATGGATGAGTTAAATTCAGTTTTGGTTTTGGTATGTATTTCAACCATGTATTTTGGAACCTAAATATGTTCAGTTTATTAGGTGTTCCACCACTTTACATTTTCCATTTAGGGTTCATTGTAATTTTTTATGTTGTTTTATGTTATATTAAATTGTTTTTTGGTTGTGTTTATGATCATTTAACACATTTAATATATTTCATGATTTTTTATATTGAGGTTTTACAATGTTTAGATTAGGAATAATTGAAAAGTGTTTAATTTATTTGTGTATAAAGTCTAATGTTTGTTATTGTAATATAATAATTTCAGGTCATGGACCTATTTTTTTATTTAAGTGAAAAAATCATAAAATAATAATATTTATTCTTTTTCCACTAGTTTTTATCGCATGGAGTTTAATAATTAACTTCGGGCCATATGGTGGGTCATATCAAGTGATTTGTTAGGCTGTCCTAGGTTGGTTTGTTAGAAAATGGTATAAATAGCTGACTTTTTCTTATTTTATTTTTCAATCAAGGTATATTGGTGATATTACCTTTAAACAACAAAATTTATATTACTTGTAACTGTATGTCCAACATTTTTTATGAAAATCCTTGAGTTTAAATGTTAATTGAGAAGGTATATTTTGTATTTTAATATTATTTTTAAAATGAATTTTGTGAAATTTCGTCCTTGAAATTAAAATGGTAATGATAGGGGAGAATGGTTAGGATTAATTGGATTAATACTATAGAAAAATCATGAAACAAATTCTATAAAATTTTCGTGAACTATTTTTGTCTGAAAAACACTTTGGGAGATCATGTATCCAAACTATGTGCCCCATATTTAAAGTCCAGGTAGAATATATTTGGTTCATACATAATTTACCTAACTTAATGGCCAAACCATTCATTATGAATATATATTTTTATTTAAATCTTATTCATATAATTCTTTATTAGGAAATTTAATTGTGTTTATGAAAAATTAGTTAATTAGTTGATGTTTATTCATGTGTTTTTGTCAGATTTCAATTTGTATTTTTTGTTATTCAAAATTAATTTATTATAAATTCATGATGGGTTTTTAAATTTGGGTGATTTGATATATATATATATTTATTTATTTTTATTCACGATTAGGTAATACACATATATATAATTATTTAATTAGATAAATGGTAATGATGAATCATTCCACATTGATTATTTGGAATAATTTTATTTTCCATGTTTTTTATGAATGTCTTTTATA
This sequence comes from Viscum album, assembly GCA_963277665.1. NCBI lineage: Eukaryota > Viridiplantae > Streptophyta > Magnoliopsida > Santalales > Viscaceae > Viscum > Viscum album. Next base: position 167,212,271 of record OY728119.1, on the reverse strand, counting down.
ATGATTCAAAAGAAATTTACGATCACCATTTCAAATGAGTTGATGTACTTTAAAAGATTATTTTGTAGAAACTAGTGGTACAAATATGTGTATATTTATTTAACTATAAATGTTTTATAATAAAACTAACGTTTTAAAGTGTCGCATTAAATATAAATGGACATGGAATATATTATTTTATTATGTAGTAAAATTATGAGTTTTAATTGGTAATGTAAAATTATAATGTCTCAAAGTTCTGATTTCCCCCCCTTTGATAATTATAAAATTTATAGTTTGTGTTGGAATAATTAAATTATATTTATTTATGGATATAATTTTTTGTTATGTAGATTTTTTGTTTTAGTATCCATGTTAATTTGGGTTAATTAATCAAAAAATGGGGTGAAACTCAACACAATTTACATGTAATAAAGTAGGATTAATAAGTGATGCTAAATAACATAATTCAATGGAGAAAAAATTGGAAATGTTTTACTTGTTCATTTTACCAATTAATATGTTCAAACTATGATTATAGTTGATACATATAATTTTTATATGTTTGTATTATGATAGAGCAGAATATTAAAGGATTATTATTTTTTTATTTTTTTAATCCTTTTTATATAGATAATAGTAAATATGGTTTTTTATAAAGTTAATCTTTTGAAAGGTGTTTTTTCTTGAAATTATGGTTTTGGTTGGAGTTCATCATAATCTTTATCACATATTAAATTTATTTTTTAGTGAGTAATATTTATGTTTATTTTTTATTTTGTGGAAAACAATTATTTAAATTCAGATGTTTTGGAAAACATATTTTTTGATGATATATTTTTAAATCACTAGAAAGTGGGTTATCCTATGATGATCATGTAATGATGATTATTCTATTTTATTTTTATTTAGATCTTACCATTGAATCTTTTATGCTATATGATACATTATTAATATTTAACACATATTTTTCCTGATATTTTGTAATTCGTCATATTAGAGATTTTCACAAAAGATATGTTTTTTGAAAATACTTGAAGTTAAATTTTGGGTAATTGTTTTCCATTACTAGGACAATAAATGGTTGAAATATGTTTTTTTAAAATTATTCATTCATAAAATTTGTTTTTAAAATTTTTCTATTATTATTCCTTAATACACCTTAAATTATTAAAAACATTCTGTAATAAAAATGGTTAAATTATCTCAATACTATTTGCCATTTAGTCACTAATTTAAGTAGTTTGATTAGTATAAATTTATTATTTTCACGTGAGTATATTATTTTTTTATATGTATATAAGTTTTATTATTTAAAAGAAAAAATTTAATACACAATGATTTTAAAAGAAAACTATGATCGATAGAGTATAAAACACACAACATCAAGCATAATGATCACAGAATAATATTATTTTAAATATTACCATTATAAAGAAGCTATTAAATAAGTGGAATGAATAAGAATAATAAAATTATGAAAAATATATATATATAATTTTTATAAAATTAAATTATATTGATTAATTAATATTAAATAAGCTGTAATTTTTTAGTAAAATTATTTTATGCTTTAAAAGTACTTATTCTTAAGAAATGGGTTTTATTGAATTTTTTTGAGAATGTTATAATTAATTTCTTCAAAATTTAGAAATATTATATGATAAAAAGGTTATTTTTATTTAAATCCACCTCTCAAAAATAAAGTAGGATAATATTTTCTGATTTTTTTTGAAATGATTAATTTTTTTTTCTGAATAGTTTAAAATAATGATTTTGTAAAAAAACTACATTTTCAATTCATGTTTTTGAAAAGGATATTGTTATTTTATTTTAAAATATAACTCATATATTTTGATTAAATATAATAAAATTAATTTCATTAGAATCAATATTATTCATAAATTTGTTATAAAAACAGGTGTATACTTTATAATGCATTTGTATGAAAAACCATTTTTCTTCACATTTTGAGGGTTTATTTTAAAAAAAAATCACAATATATAAGGATTGAATTTTATAAAATGGATTATATATTTGTTTTCAAAATTTAATCATTTTATAAATATTTCAACATTCCTTTTTTCATAATGAATTGTTACCATGAAAAATGTTTGCATCTTTAGTAAGGATAAATTTGGAAAATATGGTTTAAAACAATGTGATATTGATATAAAAATATTTATAGCACTACAATTATTTCTACATTATGATTTTACTTTGACCACAATTATCTAATATTCAAATATATGGAATATTGGTTCCATTTATCTTTAATAATGACCTCTAAATTATTTTAAGAAAATACTATATAAAAACTATCACCCTCTTAGTTTTAATATCTCTAATATTTTTTTATAGGGATTAAATACTTTATGTTCTGTAATATATGTTACATTGAAATTATATTGATATTTTTTATGATTATAAATTAGTTTTATTTTTATAGTTGAAATATTTATCTTAAATTCAAACACAACACTTACACAATGCTCATACAAGCAGTAGAAAAATCCAGTAAATGATTTTAAAAATATTAAAATTGATAAAATTTGGGTGAATTATTAACTTCAGTAAATTTATAAGATATATATATATATATATAATATTATATGTTGTTTAAAATTTTATATTCAATTTTTATTACTATCAAGACGTTTTTAGAGTCAAACTATGTTAATTGTCATTTAAATTACATAAATGGTATTTTATGTTGAATAATATATTTTTAAATGAATTAAATTTAAAAAAACCTTTTATTTTTCCAAGGGAATGTGGTTTGGTTTATAATTTCAACCATTTTTCATTTATGGGTCATATTTTTTATATAGTAATTTTTGTGACCCTTAATATTTAAGAAACATTGATATGTTGTTAATCATTAAATTGGTTAATAAGTGTTTAAAATTATTACATATGGGTTAAAAAGTCACATAAACTTGTTCAAATGATATTTAATGAGATTATTTAAACTCATCCTCATCCTATATTATATATTTTCAAAATTTATGCCACTTTTCCTGAAAATTAATTTATATTAATATAATATTTTACGTAATTATCAGGGTTCCCCTCTCATCACTTATAAAAGGGAACCTCCTCTCCTCTATTTGTTAAACATTGTGGGAACTCTATATTATAAAATACATGAAAAAATATATTTATAACATTTTTATCTATGAACTATAGTATCTAGCCTCATCAAAACACTAACTTATGAAACTTAAGGTGTTTATTGAAGGGGTTTCTTCAAAGAAAATGTTTAACTCTTGATTGAGTATTTTCATTTTACTTATTTATCTACCTCTTTAAAATATTCTTGGCCATGATTAATTTCTCAAATAATATATAGACAATAATAAAATTTTAATGTTACTATATTACAACACCTTTTCATTTCCTTTTCTATAAAATGTGGATTTAAAAAAAAATTCATGCATAAATATATTGTAAAGACCCGGATATTCCATGTAATTTTTTTAATTATCTGGGAAATTTACAAGTCCGCAAAAACTGATGGCGCGTGATTCCGAGGGCCAGTGTGCCTGAAAATAATTTATGAACTTTTTTAGGTACCTTCAGTGAATGTGTGAGTGGGATTTTGTAACTTTTGAACCGGTGCTCGGAATTGAAATTTGAGGACACTGTTGAACTCACAGTAGTGGTATTCTTTTAAGGAGACCTTCACCTCGACCGCAGTAGGTTAAGGGTGGAAGTTAGTTTTTAACTTTTTCATGGAAAAACAGAAAAACAAAAATACTTAACATTTTTATTTTTCTTGTAACCTCCTTTTGATTTATGGAGGTGGGAACCACAAGAGGTTTAATCCTCCCAATTTGAATTCAATGGTGGGGAACACCTGAACCTTTCATTAATGTGGGGCAAGACCCTTATAATTCCACAATTAATTATGCCAACGCAATATGATTAATTGTTCCAATAATTAATTATGACAAGGAAATAAAATTAATTGTGCAAACAATTAATTGTTCCAACATAAATTAAATTGGTAAACCTATTTTAATTTATGTTGGCTCCTCATTTGATGGTTGGGGGAAATCGTTGGAAAGGGAGAGCTTTTGGAGGATAATTTTCTCCAATGAAGAACACCTACCAATGAAGATCATTCTCCAATGAAGAACGAGGAACCAACCTCAAGACCAGATTGGAAGCGCCGTGTGGAAGCAACAAATACCAAATCATCAATGACGTCATCACCATCCACTTTCCTCCTCTTACAGAACCATCAAGGTAGGGGTGTGTTTTGTTTAATCATCATTATTTTCTTTTCCGATTGAATCTATCCCCATGAGCTTCTTGCTATCATTCTAACATGAAGGGTGTGGGCCAAATGAACATGGCCCGACCACTCCACAACCATTATGGTTTTTGATGTGTTATTTGCGATGGAGGAGAATGGTGACCGGTACCAGTGACTGGCACTGGTGGGACTTGGGAAAGGAGGTCGGCCGGGATGAAGGTGGTGGCGTGACCGCGCTGCCGGAGAAGGGCCTCGACCCACCGGTCGCGGCAGAGCATGTGTGGTGGCACACGTTCGTGCCTCCCAGCGAACAGGTTCTACGGAAAAAGGCCGTTGCATGTGTGGAGGGGTGGTAGGATCACTGCTGGCTGCCATAGATAGCACGACATGCGACCACGCTGTGTAGAGGAGGGAAGTTGGCCAACCGGCCAACAACGTTCCAAGCAAACAAGCAGACCACACCATGGGCCACACCGACCAGCCGAGCTGGACACATCGGGCCGGGCCTGACCCAGCAAGCTGGGCTGGACCTAGGGCCAGACCCGGGTGAGGTCGAGTCGGGCTGGGTCGGACTGGACCTGGACCAACTTCGACCCTTTTCATTCATTCATCCATATCATAAGCTACGGGCGTCCGCTTGAAGAACCGTCTATAGTGTCGGAAACCTTGGATCAAGATTGTTCTTTTGGTATAAACCACTTGGGATTTAGATAAATTTGGGGTATAGCCGGGTTGGATCGGACATGAATCCAACCAGGCCCTCGGTACTAAAAGGCCAATAACTTACAGACCGGACGTCTGATTGATGCACCGTCTATTGCGTTAAGACCCCTTTTACATGGTGTTACTTTGAGATACTTGTACATGGGACTTAGTGGTAGTTTAAGTATCGACATGTGGATTGAGGATTGGACCCTCCCGGAATCAAGAGAACTTAGTGAGGGAACCTTGTGGCTGGATGTAACACAAGAAAGGGATCCTATGTGGGTATGTGATTTGGGATCCTTTGTGGGTCTGTGTTCGGGAGTCTCACTTGGATATGCTCTAGGAATCCACGTGGGACTACTCTAGGATCCAACGTGGGTCTGTTGTACTTGGATCCTATGTGGGTATGATTATGTACTAAGATCCTATGTGGGTCTGATGATTTAGGATCCTATGTGGGTCTGGTGATTTAGGATCCTACATGGGTCTACCTCTTAACTGAGTAATATGATTCAGTAGTTACATATAATCATCTTTACGACCATACCTAAGTTATTCCAGGTGTGAGATGAGTCTATACCATTGTGGTAATCTTCTGTGAGGTGTATATTTTTGGTACTTACCTTCTTGTTGATACCTTTGTTGTAATCTTTTGTTTGGCGTACCATTGTGGTACGTACCTTCGTGTTGATGCCTTTGTGGTAATCTTTTGTGTGGCATACCTTTGTGGTACTTACCTTCATGGCGATACCTTTGTGGTAATCTTCTGTGTGGAGTACCTTTGTGGCACTTACCTTCGTGGTGATACATTTTTTGTAATCCTTTGTGTGGTGTACCTTAGTGGTACATACCTCCATGGAGATACCTTTGTTGTATTCTTCTATGTGTCGTAACTTTGGGGTACTAACCTTGATGGTATTCCTTCCTTTGAGGAACAGTTGAGCTTTGGGCTTTTGAGTTGCACCCTGTGTTTCATCATGATTGAGATGGGTATACTAGATAACATAGGTATATGTATGGGAATATACGTAAGTAGGGTTGTTATTTGATTCAATGATTTTTGGTTTATCCTTTGTGGTTTTTATGAGACCTTTGAGGGTCTCAGAGTCCCTACTGAGTATCGTTATACTCACCCTTTCACGGGCTATTCCCATACCTTGTTTTGTTTGGTGAAGACGAAAGACAGCGTTGAATGAGGATGAGGGTACCGGGACTTGAGGTAGCTTAGAGGTGGACATTAGATGAGGCACACTAGAGAGAATACTGTTTGAGAGTTGTACATACCGTTCTAGTAGGGTCCTTGGCGGGAGTTCACAGGAGCTGTTTCAGTTTTCTTGTACTATCTATTTATGATTGTATTCTGGCCCCTATTTCTTCCTATAAACATCTTTTTTAATATACAATTTACTCATTTTTTATCTTGATGTGTTCTTGGTTGAGTGTGTTTACAGGTTATAAATGCAATGCCTTCTCGGTTTTAGATAATACGTCTTTCGGTCCTAGTTGGAAGCCCCTGGCCTATAGAAGGAGAGCATGGGGTGGTCACGACATGGGCCCCGGGGGACGGGTCATGACAAATTTGTATCGGAGGAGTTGGTTCTACCGTAGAACATACGACTATTATCTTTAAAGGTAGTAGTGTTATGTGTAGTGAGTATGGTTATCAGTTTGGGGAATCCAGTGTTGGTGCGGCGATGGACGTATCCATACACCTGGACCCTGACTTCTGATTTCTGACACAGTACATGAAAACACTTATTATGTGTGTGTTTTGAAGATTTTTCTTTGTGATCTCTTTGAGTCAGCTCACTAGGTATAACTTTTTGACCATGGCACAACTGTTACTTTTCAGGATGCCTCCACGCAGAACGCTAGCTTGGGTTCCGGGTAGAGTACGTGATGATAGCCCACCGAGCGACCAACCCTTGGTACAGGGCCCTCTATCAATAGGGGCACTTGTGGTACCATTATCTATTGGGAAACTGATTCCAAAATCCCCAGTAGCAGAGGGTGCACGCCACTTGAGCACATTTCACGAGTTCCAGTGCCAGAGGCCAGTGAGGTTCCGGGGAGAGACATACCCACATGCGACTGAGGATTGGTTGGAGGCCTTGGTGAGATTCATCTAACTGGGAGGGACACCAGCTGAACTCATGGTGATCCTTGCTGCGAGTCTTCTATAGGTAGTATCAGGAAGATGGTGGAGTTGGATGCTTCAGTTTCACGATGAGGTGACACTTCTCTGGGAAGACTTTGAGAGCCTGTTTCAGGCAGAGTTTGTCCCAGTGACCCTTCACGCAGTGCACGTACATAAGATTTTTCATCTGCAGTAGGGCAGCATGACTGTGGCTCAGTACTCAATGAGGTTCACCGACCTCTCACGCTACTCCACTAATATGGTATGAGACCCATTCTTTAGGGCCCGAACCTTCAAGTAGGGACTCAGGCGGGAGATCCGGGCTTTGATGATCCCACTCAGCATCCCGACGCAAGCGATGGTATTAGAGTGATCCCTTTTAGTGGAGAGTTTTTTGCTGAGTAGTCACCAGCAGCGAGACCCACCACTGGGTGTCACGTAGTGAAGTCTTCTGCAGCTGGCAATAGACATACGTCACAAAAGTCCAGGAGGAACAGACCTATAGGTGGACGCCTACGTGATTCAGGGTCGGTCGTATGGGGCACCGAAGACAGAGCCTATCATACGAGGAGCAGTTAGTTTTACACATGTGGTGGGCCGGGTCACATGGATCATGACTGCCAGACCAGCCATACGGATGATTAGCGGATGGTTGAAGGAACTCCTAGACAGAGAAATAAGATTGAACGAGGAGGTATGTAGGGAGCCAGAGGATGTGGCAGAGGAGTTGGCCGTGCAGCTCGCGGTGGGTGATGATTTGAGATGTTACTGCCACCTCCACCAAGTGGTCTACCCCGAACACAGAGAGCAGGTGGACTGGGACGAGCTCAGCTCCAGGCAGCTAAGTCCTACAACCATGGAACTCCGGAGATGATAGGAGGTATGATCTGTGTCTACTCCACCTTATTTTTAGTACTTATAGACACAGGTTCCATTGACTTTTTTATTGCCATAACCCTCATTCGGATCTCAGAGATTCTGATAGAGCTGTTGGCTTGATCCTTATGGCTAGAGACTCTTACGGGAGAGGATTCGATGATTACACACTGGGGTTGACATTGTGAGCTTACTCTAGGAGGCAAGAGCATTAACGGGGATTTCCTTGTAGCGGCGTCGAGTCCTTACGACATCATCTTGCGTATTGATTGGTTATCTACATTCCATGCTCAGATTTACTGTATTAGGCGCAAAGTGTGGTGTGTCTGCACGAATGGGACTAGGTTTACCTTCACTGGAAAGAAGGGATCCTTCACATCACAAGATGGACTTACCCGGAGGAGAGTGCAGCCGATCACTCATCAGTTGGCTAGGTTTACCCTTGGAGCGGTTGATGTGGAGAGTCTGATCAATCCTATAGTGGTGGACCAGTATGCAGATGTCTTCCCTGATGATGTTTCAAATCTACCTCTTCATAGAGAGGGGTACTTTTACATTGAATTATACCCTGGGATGGCACCGATATCTACACCAACATATTAGATGGCTCATACGGTGCTTCGTGAGCTGCAGGTACGGCTGGAGGACATGCAGAGCAAGGGGTTCATTAGGCCCAGTGTTTCTCCTTGGGCATCCCTAGTTTTGTTCACCAAGAAGGAATATGGGAGCTTGATAATTTTTGTTGACTATCAGTGCCTGAATCTTGTGACCATGAAGAACAAGTACCCAATTCCGAGGATCGACGAACTCTTTGATAAGATGAAGGGATCACGGTGGTTCTCGAAGATAGACCTCAGATCAAGCTATCACCAGCTCAGAGTACAAGACAAGGATGTGCAGAAGATAACCTTCAGATGTCGGTATGGCCACTACGAGTTCTTGGTTATGCCATTCGGCATAACCAAGTCTCTTGTAGTGTTCATGGGACTCATGAACAGGATGTTTCAGCCATACCTTGATCGCATTGTAGTAGTCTTAATCGACGACATTCTAATCTACTCGGCAATTGAGGAAGAGAATGCCAATCATTTGTAGATAGTTCGGGACACACTCCGAGAGCACCAGCTTTATGGTAAGATCTTGAAGTTCATGTTCTAGATACGAGAGGTTCACTTTCTGGGACATGTTATCTCGGAGGTCGGAGTTGTAGTGGAACTAGAAAATATTGAGACAATACTTGCTTTGGATACATCCATGAGTGTGACAGAGGTATAAAGTTTCTTAGGTTTGGTCGGATACTATCGGAGGTTTGTGCCAGATTTCTCCAGAGTTGCAGCACCTTTTCTGTGTTGAAAAAGAAGGGGAAACCCTTCTTTTGTCCAGAGAGATGCGAGCGGAGTTTTCAGGAGCTAAGGCAAAGGGCGACTAGTGCACCCATCTTGAGGCTTCCAGAGGAGGGCGTTGGATACGTAGTCTATAGTGAAACATCAGGGACCGGGCTTGAATGTGTCCTGATGTCAGTGTGAGTAGTTATCGCGTATGGTTCTAAATATATAGGATAGAATGATAATAATTATTCTACTCATGACATGGAGTTAGCAGTAGTGGTCTTCACCTAGAATATGTGGAGACATTACTTGATGGGATACCATTTTACAGTCTACTCGTATCACTAGAGTCTCAGGTATATATTCACTTAAAAGGACCTGAACCTGAGACAGTGGCATTGGATTTTGTTCCTACAGGACTATGACTTCAAGATAGACTATACTCTTGGGAAGGATAACGTTTTAGCAGATGCACTCAACAGTATATCTGGTATACAGCTGCTAGGTGCGGTGACAGAGCATCTAGCCGATTTATAGATATCCGTTGTGGAATGCGATGGAGCAGATTTTTTTAGTCTCTTACAGTCACTCCCTCAATTCTTCATTGGGTCAAGGAGGCGCAACATAGGGAAACTGACTGCGAGGCTCTACGTTCTTAGATATCCATGGGACAGGCACCTGAATGATTTTCTGAAGGTGGGGAGCACGTCATCCTCTTCATAGGACGTACCATGGTACCAGTGTCGCTTCAGGAGGATATGTTGAGGGAGTTCCACAAATCCCTTCTAGAGGTTCATCCAAGAGTGGAAATGATGTACCAGGACCTTCGATGACAGCATTGGTGGCCAGGAATGATGAAAACAGTAGCTGAGTTTTTCTATCAGTGCCTCCCTTAAGAGCAAGTGATGGCGGAGCATCAGGTACCAGTAGACTCAGTTCAGCCTTTAGAGGTTCCAGAGTGGAAGTGGGACGAGATATCCATGGACTTCGTGAAAGGACATCCATGTACATATAGGGTTCATGATTCTATTTGGGTGGTCATCGACCAACTCACCGTGTCGGCCCACTTCATACTGATCAGAGAGCAGGGTTCAGTAGAGATATTGGGACACCTATGTACACAGGAGATTGTGCAGATACATGGAGTACCCTCGACGATTGTCTCTGATCATGATGCATGTTTCACTTCCCATCTATGGAAGGGGTTGTAAGCATATTTTGGGATGTAGATTTGTTTGTCCACTGCCTTCCATCCTCAGATGGATGGCCAGACTAAGCAGACTATTCAGTTCCTTGAGGACATACTGTGTGCTTGCATCCTTGACTTTGGTCGTAGCTGAGAGGATCACTTTCCCTTGCTGGAGTTTGAATACAACAACATCTATCACTCCACCATTGGGATGGCACCTTTAGAGTCTCTATATGAATGACCTTGTAGATCGCCTTTGTGCAGGACTAACCCTGGAGAGCCACACTTATGGGACCAAAGATGGTACAGGCTACCACAAAAAAGGTGTAGATCATCCACGAGGGGATGGGGACTGCACATAGCTGGAAACAGTCTTATGCTGACAGGAGACAGAGACCTCTGGAGTTAGAGAATGGTGACCACGTCTTTTTACAGGTCTCACCTCGATGAGGTTTGAAGAGATTTTGTCGGGGAGGAAAGTTATCTCCGAGGTTCATTGGATATTTTCAGGTCCTTAGTAGAGTTGGTGAGGTGGCTTACCGTTTAGCTCTTCCATCTCATCTGCACCGGGTGCATGTTGTTTTCCACATATCCCAGCTGAGGAGATACGTGCATGACCCATCTCAAGTCATCGACCACAGTGAGCAGGACATCGACGATGGGGGGACATTTAAAGAGGTTCCACTAGAGATTGAGGATCGACAGGAGCAGGTCCTTCATGGGCGGTTGATACCTCTGGTGCGCGTTCATTGGCAGCACATGAACCTCCAAGAGATCACGTGGGAGCAGGAGGCTCAGATACATGCTTAGTACCCCCACTTGTTTTTCTAGTTTTTTTATGTTCATTTCGGGAATGAAAATCCCTGAGGCAGGGAGAATGTAAAGACCCAGAAATTCCATGTAATTATTTTTAATTATATGGAAATTTTATGACTCCGCGAAACTTGACAGCAAATGATTCTAAGGACCAGTGTGTCTAAAATGAATTTATGAACTTTATTTTAGGTACATTTAATGAACGTTCAAGTAGGTTTTTGTAAATTTTGAACTAGTGATCAGAATTGAAATATGGGGACACCGTTGAACTCACAACACTGGTATTCGGTTAAGGGGACCTTCACCTCGACCGTAGTAGGTCGAGGGTGGAAGTTAGTTTTTTACTTTCTCATGGAAGAATAGAAAAATAAAAATACTTAACATTTTTATTTTTCTTGTAACCTCTTTTTGATTTATATAGGTGGGGGCCACAAGATCTTTAATCCTCCTAATTTGAATTCAATGGTGGGGACCACCCGAACCCTTCATTAATGTGGGGGAAGGCCCTTAGAATTCTACAATTAATTATTCCAATGCAATACAATTAATTGTGACAACAATTAATTATGCCAAAGTAATAAAATTAAGTGTGCGAACGTAAATTAAATTGGTACACCTATTTTAATATATGTTGGCTCCTCATTTTATAGCTGGGGAAATCATTGGAAATGGAGAGCTTTTAGGGGATCATTTTCTCTAATTAAAAACACCACCCAACGAAGATCATTCTCTAACAAAGAATGAGGAACCAACCCTGAGCCCGAATTGGTAGTGCCTTGTGGAAGCAACAAATGCTGACTTTTTGATGAATTTGTCACCTTCCACGAGCCTCCTCCTATGGAACCTTCAAGGTAGGGGTGTGTTATGTTTAATCATAATTATTTTCTTTTACAATTGAATCTCTCCACATGAACCTTTTTCTACTATTCTATCGTAGAGGGTGCGGGCCAAATGAACATGGCCCAACCACTCTGATACCATTATAGTTTTTGATGTGTTCTTCACGATGGAGGAGGAAAAAAATAGGTGTCTGTGACAAGCACTAGTGGGACTTGAGAATGGCAGTCGACACTCCGGTCAGCTATGACGAAGGCGGTGGCACGAGTCCACGCCGCCCGATGAACAGTTGATCTTTGGGCTTTTGAGTTGCACCCTGTGTTTCATCATGATTGAGATGGGTATACTAGATAACATAGGTATATTTATGGGAATATACGTAAGTAGGGTTGTTATTTGATTCAATGATTTTTGGTTTATCCTTTGTGGTTTTTATGAGAACTTTGAGGGTCTCAGAGTCCCTACTGAGTATCGTTATACTCACCCTTTCATGGGCTATTCCTATACCTTGTTTTGTTTGGTGAAGACGAAAGACAGCGTTGAATGAGGATGAGGGTACCGGGACTTGAGGTAGCTCAGAGGTGGACATTAGATGAGGCACACCAGAGAGAAAGCTATTTGAGAGTTGTACCTACCGTTCTAGTAGGGTCCTTGGCGGGAGTTCACAGGAGCTGTTTCAGTTTTCTTGTACTATCTATTTATGATTGTATTCTGGCCCCTATTTCTTCCTATAAACATCCTTTTTAATATACAGTTTACTCATTTTTTTATCTTGATGTGTTCTTGGTTGAGTGTGTTTACAGGTTATAAATTCAATGCCTTCTCGGTTTTAGATAATACGTCTTTCGGCCCTAGTCGGCAGCCCCTGGCCTATAGAAGGAGAGCATGGGGTGGTCACGGCATGGGCCCCGGGGGACGGGTCATGACAAATTTGTATCGGAGGAGTTGGTTCTACCGTAGAACATACGACTATTATCTTTAAAGGTAGTAGTGTTATGTGTAGTGAGTGTGGTTATCAGTTTGGGGAATCCAGTGTTGGTGCGGCGATGGACGTATCCATACACCTGGACCCTGACTTCTGATTTCTGACACAGTACATGAAAACACTTATTGTGTTTGTGTTTTGAAGATTTTTATTTGTGATCTATTTGAGTCAGCTCACTAGGTATAAATTTTTGACCATGGCACAACTGTTACTTTTCAGGATGCCTCCACGCAGAACGCCAGCTTGGGTTCCGGGTAGAGTACGTGATGATAGCCCACCGAGAGACCAACCCTTGGTACATGGCCCTCTATCAATAGAGGCACTAGTGGTACCATTATCTATTGGGAAACTGATTCCAAAATCCCCAGCAGCAGAGGGTGCATGCCACTTGAGCACATTTCACGAGTTCCAGCACCAGAGGCCAGTGAGGTTCCGGGGAGAGACAGACCCACATGCGACTGAGGATTGGTTGGAGGCCTTGGTGAGAGTCATCTAACTGGGAGGGACACCAGCTGAACTCATGGTGATCCTTGCCGCGAGTCTTCTATAGGTAGTGTCAGGAAGATGGTGGAGTTGGATGCTTCAGTTTCACGATGAGGTGACACTTCTCTGGGAAGACTTTGAGAGCCTGTTTCAGGCAGAGTTTGTCCCAGTGACCCTTCACGTAGTGCACGTGCATAAGCTTTTTCATCTGCAGTAGGGCAGCATGACTGTGGGTCAGTACTCAACGAGGTTCACTGACCTCTCACGCTACTCCACTAATTTGGTATGAGACCCATTCTTTAGGGCCTGAACCTTCAAGTAGGGACTCAGGCGGGGGATCCGGGCTTTGATGATCCCACTCAGCATCCCGACGCAAGCGATGGTATTAGAGTGATCCCTTTTAGTGGAGAGTTTTTTGCTGAGTAGTCACCAGCAGCGAGACCCACCACTGGGTGTCACGTAGTGAAGTCTTCTGCAGCTGGCAATAGACATACGTCACAAAAGTCCAATAGGAACAGACCTATAGGTGGACGACTACGTGATTTAGGGTCGGTCGTATGGGGCACCGAAGACAGATCCTATCATACGAGGAGCAGTTAGTTTTACACATGTGGTGGGCCGGGTCACATGGATCGTGACTGCCAGACCAACCATACGAATGATTAGCGGATGGTTGAAGGACCTCCCAGACAGAGAAATAGGATTGACCGAGGAGGTCTGCAGGGAGCCAGAGGATGTGGTAGAGGAGTTGGCCGTGCAGCTCGCGGTGGGTGATGATTTGACATGTTACTGCCACCTCCACCAAGTGGTCCACCCCGAACACAGAGAGCAGGTGGACTGGGGCGAGCTCAGCTCCAGGCAGCTAAGTCCTACAACCATGGAACTCCGGAGATGATAGGAGGTATGATCTGTGTCTACTCCACCTTAGTTGTAGTACTTATAGACACAGGTTCCATTGACTTTTTTATTGCCATAACCCTCATTCGGATCTCAGAGATTCTGATAGAGCTGTTGGCTTGATCCTTATGGCTAGAGACTCTTACGGGAGAGGATTCGATGATTACACACTGGGGTTGACATTGTGAGCTTACTCTAGGAGGCAAGAGCTTTAACTGGGATTTCCTTGTATCGGCGTCGAGTCCTTACGACATCATCTTGCGTATGGATTGGTTATCTACATTCCATGCTCAGATTTACTGTATTAGGCGCAAAGTGTGGTGTGTCTGCACGGATGGGACTAGGTTTACCTTCACTGGCGAGAAGGGATCCTTCACATCACAAGATGGACTTACCCGGAGGAGAGTGCAGCCGATCACTCATCAGTTGGCTAGGTTTACCCTTGGAGCGGTTGATGTGGAGAGTCTGATCAATCCTATAGTGGTGGACCAGTATGCAGATGTCTTCCCTGATGATGTTTCAAATCTACCTCTTCATAGAGAGGGGTACTTTTACATTGAATTATACCCTGGGATGGCACCGATATCTACACCAACATATTAGATGGCTCATACGGTGCTTCGTGAGCTGCAGGTACGACTGGAGGACTTACAGAGCAAGGGGTTCATTAGGCCCAGTGTTTCTCCTTGGGCATCCCTAGTTTTGTTCACCAAGAAGGCATATAGGAGCTTGATAATTTTTGTTGACTATCAGCACCTAAATCTTGTGACCATGAAGAACAAGTACCCAATTCCGAGGATCGACGAACTCTTTGATTAGATGAAGGGAGCACGGTGGTTCTCGAAGATAGACCTCAGATCAATCTATCACCAGCTCAGAGTACAAGACAAGGATGTGAAGAAGATAACCTTCAGATGTCGGTATGGCCACTACGAGTTCTTGGTTATGCCATTCGGCATAACCAACGCTCTTGTAGTGTTCATGGGACTCATGAATAGGATGTTTCAGCCATACCTTGATCGCTTTGTAGTAGCCTTAATCGACGACATTCTAATCTACTCGGCTATTGAGGAAGAGCATGCCAATCATTTGTAGATAGTTCGGGACACACTCCGAGAGCACCAGCTTTATGGTAAGCTCTTGAAGTTCCTGTTCTGGATACGAGAGGTTCACTTTCTGGGACATGTAATCTCGGAGGCCGGAGTTGTAGTGGAACTAGAAAATATTGAGACAATACTTGATTTGGATACATCCATGAGTGTGACAGAGGTATAAAGTTTCATAGGTTTGGTTGGATACTATCGGAGGTTTGTGCCAGATTTCTCCAGAGTTACAGCACCTTTTTCTGTGTTGAAAAAGAAGGGGAAACCCTTCTTTTGGCCAGAGAGATGCGAGCGGAGTTTTCAGGAGCTAAGGCAAAGGGCGACTAGTGCACCCATCTTGAGGCTTCCAAAGGAGGGCGTTGGATACGTAGTCTATAGTGAAACATCAGGGACCGGGCTTGAATGTGTCCTGATGTCAGTGTGAGTAGTTATCGCATATGGTTCTCAATAGATAGGATAGAATGATAATAATTATTCTACTCATGACCTGGAGTTAGCAGTAGTGGTCTTCACCCAGAATATGTGGAGATATTACTTGATGGGATACCATTTTACAGTCTACTCGTATCACTAGAGTATCAGGTATATATTCACTTAAAAGGACATGAACCTGAGACAGTGGCATTGGCTTTTGTTCCTACAGGACTATGACTTCAAGATAGACTATACTCTTGGGAAGGTTAACGTTTTAGCAGATGCACTCAACAGTATATCTAGTATACAGCTGCTAGGTGAGGTGACAGAGCATCTTGCCGATTTATAGATATCCGTTGTGGAATGCGATGGAGCAGATTTTTTTAGTCTCTTATAGTCACTCCCTCAATTCTTCATTGGGTCAAGGAGGCGCAACATAGGGAAACTGACTGCGAGGCTCTACGTTCTTAGATATCCATAGGACAGACACCTGAATGATTTTCTAAAGGTGGGGAGCACGTCATCCTCTTCAGAGGACGTACCATGGTACCGGTGTCGTTTCAGGAGGATATGTTGAGGGAGTTCCACAAATCCCTTCTAGAGGTTCATCCAAGAGTGGAAATGATGTACCAGGACCTTCGATGACAGCATTGGTGGCCAGGAATGAAGAAAACAGTAGCTGAGTTTGTCTTTCAGTGCCTCCCTTAAGAGCAAGTGATGGGGGAGCATCAGGTACCAGCAGACTCAGTTCAGCCTTTAGAGGTTCCAGAGTGGAAGTGGGACGAGATATCCATGGACTTCGTGACAGGACATCCATGTACATATAGGGTTCATGATTCTATTTGGGTGGTCATCGACCAACTCACCGTGTCGGCCCACTTCATACTGATCAGAGAGCAGGGTTCAGTAGAGATATTGGGACACCTCTGTACACAGGAGATTGTGCAGATACATGGAGTACCCTCGACGATTGTCTCTGATCATGATGCATGTTTCACTTCCCGTCTATGGAAGGGTTTGTAAGCATATTTTGGGATGTAGATTTGTTTGGCCACTGCCTTCCATCCTATGATGGATGACCAGACTAAGCAGACTATTCAGACCCTTGAGGACATACTATGTGCTTGCATCCTTGACTTTGGTCGTAGCTGAGAGGATCACTCTCCCTTGCTGGATTTTGAATACTACAACATCTATCACTCCACCATTGGGATGGCACCTTTAGAGTCTCTATATGAATGACCTTGAAGATCGCCTTTGTGCGGGAATAGCCCTGGAGAGCCACACTTATGGGACCAAAGATGGTACAGGCTACCACAAAAAAGGTGTAGATCATCCACGAGGGGATGGAGACTGCACATAGCTGGAAAAAGTCTTATGCTGACAGGAGACAGAGACCTCTGGAGTTAGAGAATGGTGACCACGTCTTTTTACAGGTCTCACCTCGATGAGGTTTGAAGAGATTTTGTCGGGTAGGAAAGTTATCTCCGAGGTTCATTGGATATTTTCAGGTCCTTAGTAGAGTTGGTGAGGTGGCTTACCATTTAGCTCTTCCATCTCATCTGCACCGGGTGCATGTTGTTTTCCACATATCCCAGCTGAGGAGATACGTGCATGACCCATCTCAAGTCATCGACCACAGTGAGCAGGACATCGACGATGGGGGGACATTTAAAGAGGTTCCACTAGAGATTGAGGATCGATAGGAGCAGGTCCTTCGTGGGCGGTTGATACCTCTGGTGCGCGTTCATTGGCAGCACATGAACCTCCAAGAGATCACGTGGGAGCAGGAGGCTCAGATACATGCTTAGTACCCCCACTTGTTTTTCTAGTTTTCTTATGTTCATTTCGGGAATGAAAATCCCTGAGGCGGGGAGAATGTAAAGACCCAGAAATTCCATGTAATTATTTTTAATTATATGGAAATTTTATGACTCCGCGAAAATTGACAGCACATGATTCTAAGGACCAGTGTGTCTAAAATGAATTTCTGAACTTTATTTTAGGTACATTTAATGAACGTTCAAGTAGGTTTTTGTAAATTTTGAACTAGTGCTCAGAATTGAAATATGGGGACACCGTTGAACTCACAACACTGGTATTCGGTTAAGGGGACCTTCACCTCGACCGTAGTAGGTCGAGGGTGGAAGTTAGTTTTTCACTTTCTCATGGAAGAATAGAAAAATAAAAATACTTAACATTTTTATTTTTCTTGTAACCTCTTTTTGATTTATATAGGTGGGGGCCACAAGATCTATAATCCTCCTAATTTGAATTCAATGGTGGGGACCACCCGAACCCTTCATTAATGTGGGGGAAGGCCCTTAGAATTCTACAATTAATTATTCCAATGCAATACAATTAATTGTGACAACAATTAATTATGCCAAAGTAATAAAATTAAGTGTGCGAACGTAAATTAAATTGGTACACCTATTTTAATATATGTTGGCTCCTCATTTTATAGCTGGGGAAATCATTGGAAATGGAGAGATTTTAGGGGATCATTTTCTCTAATTAAAAACACCACCCAACGAAGATCATTCTCTAACAAAGAATGAGGAACCAACCCTGAGCCCGAATTGGTAGTGCCTTGTGGAAGCAACAAATGCTGACTTTTTAATGAATTTGTCACCTTCCACGGGCCTCCTCCTATGGAACCTTCAAGGTAGGGGTGTGTTATGTTTAATCATAATTATTTTCTTTTACAATTGAATCTCTCCACATGAACCTCTTTCTACTATTCTATCGTAGAGGGTGCGGGCCAAATGAACATGGCCCAACCACTCTGAAACCATTATAGTTTTTGATGTGTTCTTCACGATGGAGGAGGAAAAAAATAGGTGTCTGTGACAAGCACTAGTGGGACTTGAGAATGGCAGTCGACACTCTGGTCAGCTATGACGAAGGCGGTGGCACGAGTCCACGCTGCCCGATGAACAGTTGAGCTTTGGGCTTTTGAGTTGCACCCTGTGTTTCATCATGATTGAGATGGGTATACTAGATAACATAGGTATATTTATGGGAATATACGTAAGTAGGGTTGTTATTTGATTCAATGATTTTTGGTTGATCCTTTGTGGTTTTTATGAGACCTTTGAGGGTCTCAGAGTCCCTACTGAGTATCGTTATACTCACACTTTCATGGGCTATTCCTATACCTTGTTTTGTTTGGTGAAGACGAAAGACAGCGTTGAATGAGGATGAGGGTACTGGGACTTGAGGTAGCTCAGAGGTGGACATTAGATGAGGCACACCAGAGAGAAAACTATTTGAGAGTTGTACCTACCGTTCTAGTAGGGTCCTTGGCGGGAGCTCACAGGAGCTGTTTCAGTTTTCTTGAACTATCTATTTATGATTGTATTCTGGCCCCTATTTCTTCCTATAAACATCCTTTTTAATATACAGTTTACTCATTTTTTTATCTTGATGTGTTCTTGGTTGAGTGTGTTTACAGGTTATAAATGCAATGCCTTCTCGGTTTTAGATAATACGTCTTTCGGTCCTAGTCGGCAGCCCCTGGCCTATAGAAGGAGAGCATGGGGTGGTCACGGCATGGGCCCCGGGGGACGGGTCATGACAAATTTGTATCGGAGGAGTTGGTTCTACCGTAGAACATACGAATTTTATCTTTAAAGGTAGTAGTGTTATGTGTAGTGAGTATGGTTATCAGTTTGGGGAATCCAGTGTTGGTGCGGCGATGGACGTATCCATACACCTGGACCCTGACTTCTGATTTCTGACACAGTACATGAAAACACTTATTGTGTGTGTGTTTTGAAGATTTTTCTTTGTGATCTCTTTGAGTCAGCTCACTAGGTATAAATTTTTGACCATGGCACAACTGTTACTTTTCAGGATGCCTCCACGCAGAACGCCAGCTTGGGTTCCGGGTAGAGTACGTGATGATAGCCCACCGAGCGACCAACCCTTGGTACATGGCCCTCTATCAATAGAGGCACTAGTGGTACCATTATCTATTAGGAAACTGATTCCAAAATCCCCAGCAGCAGAGGGTGCATGCCACTTGAGCACATTTCACGAGTTCCAGCACCAGAGGCCAGTGAGGTTCCGGGGAGAGACAGACCCACATGCGACTGAGGATTGGTTGGAGGACTTGGTGAGAGTCATCTAACTGGGAGGGACACCAGCTGAACTCATTGTGATCCTTTCCGCGAGTCTTCTATAGGTAGTATCAGGAAGATGGTGGAGTTGGATTCTTCAGTTTCACGATGAGGTGACACTTCTCTGGGAAGACTTTGAGATCCTGTTTCAGGCAGAGTTTGTCCCAGTGACCCTTCACGTAGTGCACGTGCATAAGCTTTTTCATCTGCAGTAGGGCAGCATGACTGTGGCTCAGTACTCAACGAGGTTCACCGACCTCTCACGCTACTCCACTAATTTGGTATGAGACCCATTCTTTAGGGCCCTAACCTTCAAGTATGGACTCAGGCGGGGGATCCGGGCTTTGATGATCCCACTCAGCATCCCGACGCAAGTGATGGTATTAGAGTGATCCCTTTTAGTGGAGAGTTTTTTGCTGAGTAGTCACCAGCAGCGAGACCCACCACTGGGTGTCACGTAGTGAAGTCTTCTGCAGCTGGCAATAGACATACGTCACAAAAGTCCAAGAGGAACAGACCTATAGGTGGACGACTACGTGATTTAGGGTCGGTCGTATGGGTCACCGAAGACAGATCCTATCATACGAGGAGCAGTTAGTTTTACACATGTGGTGGGCCGGGTCACATGGATCGTGACTGCCAGACCAGCCATACGAATGATTAGCGGATGGTTGAAGGACCTCCCAGACAGAGAAATAGGATTGACCGAGGAGGTCTGCAGGGAGCCAGAGGATGTGGTAGAGGAGTTGGTCGTGCAGCTCGCGGTGGGTGATGATTTGAGATGTTACTGCCACCTCCACCAAGTGGTCCACCCCGAACACAGAGAGCAGGTGGAATGGGGCGAGCTCAGCTCCAGGCAGCTAAGTCCTACAACCATGGAACTCCGGAGATGATAGGAGGTATGATCTGTGTCTACTCCACCTTAGTTGTAGTACTTATAGACACAGGTTCCATTGACTTTTTTTATTGCCATAACCCTCATTCAAATCTCAGAGATTCTGATAGAGCTGTTGGCTTGATCCTTATGGCTAGAGACTCTTACGGTAGAGGATTCGATGATTACACACTGGGGTTGACATTTTGAGCTTACTCTAGGTGGCAAGAGCTTTAACTGGGATTTCCTTGTATCGGCGTCGAGTCCTTACGACATCATCTTGCGTATGGATTGGTTATCTACATTCCATGCTCAGATTTACTGTATTAGGCGCAAAGTGTGGTGTGTCTGCATGGATGGGACTAGGTTTACCTTCACTGGCGAGAAGGGATCCTTCACATCACAAGATGGACTTACCCGGAGGAGAGTGCAGCCGATCACTCATCAGTTGGCTAGGTTTACCCTTGGAGCGGTTGATGTGGAGAGTCTGATCAATCCTATAGTGGTGGACCAGTATGCAGATTTCTTCCCTGATGATGTTTGAAATCTACCTCTTCATAGAGAGGGGTACTTTTACATTGAATTATACCCTGGGATGGCACCGATATCTACACCAACATATTAGATGGCTCATACGGTTCTTCGTGAGCTGCAGGTACGGCTGGAGGACTTACAGAGCAAGGGGTTCATTAGGCCCAGTGTTTCTCCTTGGGCATCCCTAGTTTTGTTCACCAAGAAGGCATATGGGAGCTTGATAATTTTTGTTGACTATCAGCACCTGAATCTTGTGACCATGAAGAACAAGTACCCAATTCCGAGGATCGACGAACTCTTTGATTAGATGAAGGGAGCACGGTGGTTCTCGAAGATAGACCTCAGATCAAGCTATCACCAGCTCAGAGTACAAGACAAGGATGTGCAGAAGATAACCTTCAGATGTCGGTATGGCCACTACGAGTTCTTGGTTATGCCATTCGGCATAACCAACGCTCTTGTAGTATTCATGGGACTCATGAACAGGATGTTTCAGCCATACCTTGATCGCTTTGTAGTAGCCTTAATCGACGACATTCTAATCTACTCGGCTATTGAGGAAGAGCATGCCAATCATTTGTAGATAGTTCGGGACACACTCCGAGAGCACCAGCTTTATGGTAAGCTCTTGAAGTTCCTGTTCTGGATACGAGAGGTTCACTTTCTGGGACATGTTATCTCGGAGGCCAGAGTTGTAGTGGAACTAGAAAATATTGAGACAATACTTGCTTTGGATACATCCATGAGTGTGACAGAGGTATAAAGTTTCTTAGGTTTGGTCGGATACTATCGGAGGTTTGTGCCAGATTTCTCCAGAGTTACAACACATTTTTCTGTGTTGACAAAGAAGGGGAAACCCTTCTTTTGGCCAGAGAGATGCGAGCGGAGTTTTCAGGAGCTAAGGCAAAGGGCGACTAGTGCACCCATCTTGAGGCTTCCAGAGGAGGGCGTTGGATACGTAGTCTATAGTGAAACATCAGGTACCGGGCTTGAATGTGTCCTGATGCCAGTGTGAGTAGTTATCGCGTATGGTTCTCAATAGATTGGATAGAATGATAATAATTATTCTACTCATGACCTGGAGTTAGCAGTAGTGGTCTTCACCCAGAATATGTGAAGACATTACTTGATGGGATACCATTTTATAGTCTACTCGTATCACTAGAGTCTCAGGTATATATTCACTTAAAAGGACCTGAACCTGAGACAGTGGCATTGGATTTTGTTCCTACAGGACTATGACTTCAAGATAGACTATACTCTTGGGAAGGTTAACGTTTTAGCAGATGCACTCAACAGTATATCTAGTATACAGCTGCTAGGTGAGGTGACAGAGCATCTAGCCGATTTATAGATATCCGTTGTGGAATGCGATGGAGCAGATTTTTTTAGTCTCTTATAGTCACTCCCTCAATTCTTCATTGGGTCAAGGAGGCGCAACATAGGGAAACTTACTGCGAGGCTCTACGTTCTTAGATATCCATAGGACAGGCACCTGAATGATTTTCTAAAGGTGGGGAGCACGTCATCCTCTTCAGAGGACGTACCATGGTACCAGTGTCGCTTCAGGAGGATATGTTGAGGGACTTCCACAAATCCCTTCTAGAGGTTCATCCAAGAGTGGAAATGATGTACCAGGACCTTCGATGACAGCATTGGTGGCCAGGAATGAAGAAAACAGTAGCTGAGTTTGTCTATCAGTGCCTCCCTTAAGAGCAAGTGATGGGGGAGCATCAGGTACCAGCAGACTCAGTTCAGCCTTTAGAGGTTCCAGAGTGGAAGTGGGACGAGATATCCATGGACTTCGTGACAGGACATCCTTGTACATATAGGGTTCATGATTCTATTTGGGTGGTCATCGACCAACTCACCGTGTCGGCCCACTTCATACTGATCAGAGAGCAGGGTTCAGTAGAGATATTGGGACACCTCTGTACACAAGAGATTGTGCAGATACATGGAGTACCCTCGACGATTGTCTCTGATCATGATGCATGTTTCACTTCCCTTCTATGGAAGGGTTTGTAAGCATATTTTGGGATGTAGATTTGTTTGGCCACTTCCTTCCATCCTCAGATGGATGGCCAGACTAAGCAGACTATTCAGACCCTTGAGGACATACTATGTGCTTGCATCCTTGACTTTGGTCGTAGCTGAGAGGATCACATTCCCTTGCTGGATTTTGAATACTACAACATCTATCACTCCACCATTGGGATGGAACCTTTAGAGTCTCTATATGAATGACCTTGAAGATCGCCTTTGTGCAGGAATAGCCCTGGAGAGCCACACTTATGGGACCAAAGATGGTACAGGCTACCACAAAAAAGGTGTAGATCATCCACGAGGGGATGGAGACTGCACATAGCTGGAAAAAGTCTTATGCTGACAGGAGACAGAGACCTCTGGAGTTAGAGAATGGTGACCACGTCTTTTTACAGGTCTCACCTCGATGAGGTTTGAAGAGATTTTGTCGGGGAGGAAAGTTATCTCCGAGGTTCATTGGATATTTTCAGGTCCTTAGTAGAGTTTGCGAGGTGGCTTACCGTTTAGATCTTCCATCTCATCTGCACCGGGTGCATGTTGTTTTCCACATATCCCAGCTGAGGAGATACGTGCATGACCCATCTCAAGTCATCGACCACAGTGAGTAGGACATCGACGATGGGGGGACATTTAAAGAGGTTCCACTAGAGATTGAGGATCGACAGGAGCAGGTCCTTCGTGGGCGGTCGATACCTCTGGTGCACGTTCATTGGCAGTACATGAACCTCCAAGAGAGCACGTGGGAGCAGGAGGCTCAGATACATGCTTAGTACCTCCACATGTTTTTCTAGTTTTTTTATGTTCATTTTGGGAATGAAAATCCCTGAGGCGGGGAGAATGTATAGACCCAAAAATTCCATGTAATTATTTTTAATTATATGGAAATTTTATGACTCCGCGAAAATTGACAGCACATTATTCTAAGGACCAGTGTGTCTAAAATGAATTTATGAACTTTATTTTAGGTACATTTAATGAACGTTCAAGTAGGTTTTTGTAAATTTTGAACTGGTGCTCAGAATTGAAATATGGGGACACCGTTGAACTCACAACACTGGTATTCGGTTAAGGGGACCTTCACCTCGACCGTAGTAGGTCGAGGGTGGAAGTTAGTTTTCCACTTTCTCATGGAAGAATAGAAAAATAAAAATACTTAACATTTTTATTTTTCTTGTAACCTCTTTTTGATTTATATAGGTGGGGGCCACAAGATCTTTAATCCTCCTAATTTGAATTCAATGGTGGGGACCACCCGAACCCTTCATTAATGTGGGGGAAGGCCCTTAGAATTCTACAATTAATTATTCCAATGCAATACAATTAATTGTGACAACAATTAATTATGCCAAAGTAATAAAATTAACTGTGCGAACGTAAATTAAATTGGTACACCTATTTTAATATATGTTGGATCCTCATTTTATAGCTAGGGAAATCATTGGAAATGGAGAGCTTTTAGGGGATCATTTTCTCCAATTATAAACACCACCCAACGAAGATCATTCTCTAACAATGAATGAGGAACCAACCCTGAGCCCGAATTGGTAGTGCCTTTTGGAAGCAACAAATGCTGACTCTTTAATGAATTTGTCACCTTCCACGGGCCTCCTCCTATGGAACCTTCAAGGTAGGGGTGTGTTATGTTTAATCATCATTATTTTCTTTTACAATTGAATCTCTCCCCATGAACCTCTTGCTACTATTCTATCATAGAGGGTGCGGCCCAAATGAACATGGCCCAACCACTCTGAAACCATTATAGTTTTTGATGTGTTCTTCATGATGGAGGAGGAAAAACATAGGTGTCTGTGACAATCACTAGTGGGACTTGAGAATGGCAGTCGACACTCCGGTCAGCTATGACGAAGGCGGTGGCACGAGTCCACGCCGCCCGATGAACAGGTGTAATGGCGCAAGGCTGCGACGGCGGTGGAGGGGCGGTCGGCTCGCTGATAGCCGCCCGAGATGGTATGCCATGGGATAGCACTGTGTGGAGGGGTGCGGTTGGAAAACCGGACCCAAAAGCCACCAACACAGTCCGGGCCGGACCCGGACCAACTTTGACCCTTTTCGTTCTTTCAGCCATATCTTGAGCTACGGGCATCCGCTTGATGAACAGTCTGCAGCACCAGAAACCTTGGATCGAGATAGTCCTTTTGGTATACCCCACATAGGTTTTTGATGACGTTAGGGTACAGCCTGGCTGGATCGAACATGAATCCAACTGGGCCCTCGGGACTAAAAAGCCAATAACATACATACCAGGCTTCCGATTGACGCATCGCCTGTTGCTTTGAGAACCATTTTATGTGGTGGTCCTTTGTTATAATTATTCATGGCACTTTGAGGAAGTTAGAGTATCGATGTTTTAATTGAGAAGTAGACCCTCCCAGAATCAAGCGAGCTTAGTGCGGGAACCCTGTAGCTGGGTGTAAAATGATAAAGGGATCCTATGTGGGTTTGTGCGTTGAGATTCATTGCGGGTATGTGTTCGAGAGTCTCACTTGGATATAATATAGGAATCCACATGATACTAATCTAGTATCCTACATGGGTCTATTGTACTAGGATCCTATGTGGGTATGATGATGTACTAGGATCTTATGTGGGTCTGATGATTTAGGATTCTAAGTGGGTCTGATGATTGAGGATCCTACGTGGGTCTGCCTCTTAATAGATCAACATGATTTAGAAGTCACGTCTAATCTTCTTTACTATCGTACCTAAGTTTTACTTGGTGTGATCTGAGTCTAAACCATTGTGGTAAGCTTCTGTGTGGTGTACCTTTGTGGAACTTACCTTCACGGTGATACCTTTGTGGTAATCTTCTATGTGGCGTATTTTTGTGGTACTTACCTTCCAGGTGATACCGTTGTGGTAATCTTCTACGTGGCATACCTTCATGGTACTTACCTTCATGGTGATATCTTTGTGGTAATATTCTGTGTGTCGTACCTTTTTGGTACTTACCTTTGTGGTGATACCTTTGTGGTAATATTTTGTGTGGAATACCTTTGTGGTACTTACCTCTGTGGTGATACCTTTGTGGTATTCTTCTTTGTGGCCTACCATTTTAGTACTTACCTTTGTAGTATTCATTCCTTTTTGGAACAATTGATCTTTGGGCTTTTGAGTTGTACCCTATGTTTCCTCATGATTGAGATGTGTATACATGATAAATTAGGTATATGTATGGGCATATACCTTATTAGGGCTGTCAGTTGATTCAATGCTTTGTGGTTTATCCTCTGTAGTTTTTGTGAGACCTTTGAAGGTATCAGGGTACCTACTGAGTATTGTTATATTCAACCCTACATGGGCTATGCCCACACCTTGTTGTGTTTGGTGCAGACGACGGACATCGCTGACTTAGGACGAGGGTACCCGGACTAGAGGTAGATCAGAGGTGGACATTAGACAAGGCATACCACATAGAAGACCGTTCAAGAGCTGTACCTACGCTTCAGGTAGGGTCCTTGGTGGGAGTCCATAGGAGCTCTTTTAGTTTTCTTGTACTTTCCAGTTGGGCTTTTATTCTGGCCCCTTTTTCATACTATACACAACCTTTTTAATATACATTTTACTTGTGTTCATATCTTGTTGTATGCTTGGTTGAGTGTGCTTACAGGTTATAAAGGAAATGTCTTCCCGGTTTTAGGGAATACACCATTTGGTGCTAGTCACCAACCCCTAGCCTATGGAAAGTGAGTTTCGGGTGGTCACGACACGGGCCCCGGGGGACGGGTCCTGACATGTAGAGTGCCAACTCCACGAAGCGTTGTGTTTCATTTTCCATAATTTCCTCTCCTAGATACTTATAATGATGGAATTAGTATATATATATATATATATTATTAATTACATAATTATAATTATGGAAATATAATATAACATATATTTTATTACCATTCTATCTGTTGTAAAATGATAACCTTTTTCATGCGTAAGTGTGGATTACCCCCTCTACCAAGCGATGCAATTCATTTTTCATGTAAGACTATAATGTATGCTTCTAAAATTTTATTAAATATATTATAATGATAATTATTTCAGGATTATTATAATATGTATAGTTTAAAAACTACTACATTGATCGTCATCATATTACCAAAGTCATTTTTCAATTATGAAGTAAAATCTCTTAAAACACTGGACGTGGACTTAAATTATTAATTAATGTAATATATCAATAAAATTAATGTAATAAATTGTATAATGATTGATTTATTAACCTAAAAAAATGTATTAAATAATTAAATAATTAATATTATTTTATAACATGTGAGTTAAAGGTCGTGCATAGTATGTATGGACTCTAGGTAAGTTGTTTCTTAACACAATTTATTTCCATTGGGTTATACTTAAGCTTAATTAACTATATTAAATGAATATTTTGTGTGAAATTACATATGATTGTATTATTATTTTTATTTCATGTTTTTTTACACTTTTTCCCCATAATTAGTTCATTAGTTTATTCTAAATGTAATGACATGATCGTTGTAAGGATTATTCATCTCAATATTGTTTCTTTTAAACATGTCTTGTAATATCGACCTAAATCCTTTTAAAATTATCACATGATCACTACAGTGATATTTAATTTTTAATAACTCTTTTATAATGATATTTGATGTTTCTTTTATGTTCTCTCATTCATGAGATATTGATTCAAATGTTATCAAATTTTCAAGGGTTTTTAAGGTGTCAGTTTCACTTCGTTGAGACATAATTAATGTTATGAACCATGAATTTTTTTATATGATGTACTTATATCCAAAGAGAAATATTTTAACATATAATTTCATATAGATTATGGGTTTTGATTTATCATGTTATTTTACTACTTTCAATCGCATTATGTCTCAAGCATTACCCAAGTTTCAAGGGTTTACCATCTCCTAATTTATTTTTGGAGACGTTTTTTTGATTAATGAGTCTATATTCCTTTATATGGTGTATACATTTAATCATGAAATATGATATCATGAATATTTTTATGCTCATGGTATTTTACATCCTTTTTTATTTTCTTAATTTCAAATGGTTTTTGGTTTTAAAATGTCGTAAGTGGGATTTTCATTAAAAAAGTTATTTTAATGTTTTTAAAGACTTTTGACCAAACACTTACATCATGTTCTTTATATTATTTTTATAATATTAATTTCTACACATAAATTAGTACCTAAAATTATTTACCATGATCATTAAAATATTTTGAATAGTTTAAATGGGAATTCACTAACATTTTCTGCATGGGTCACTTTTGACACTCTTTATAAATGTTTAAAATGATAATTTATTTTTAACATTTGTAAAATGAATGGAGTTTTCCATCACTATTGTAACAACCCATGTACTTGTAAAATAATTTAATATCATTAGGGAATTAAATATCTAAATTCATTATAAATTTATAACGAAATAATTGATATTTATAGAAATTAAGGAATTTATACCGATGGAATAGTAACATGTCCTGAGGAATAGTAACATAACCATTTGGAATAGTAATCTTGAAAATAGAATAGTAACCTCTCATAATATATTATAAATAAAATTTACATTAATATAAGTGAACCTGTTAAACATTTATATCATTAAATAAGTAAATATTAGTTCTGATAATTATAAATTAATTGTTGGTATTTTTTTAATCATAAATATATAATTACAACATTAGGATTAATTTAATAATTTAAATGAAAATTTATTTTTTATAAAATTTAATCATAAATTATTTTTTTCCCTTATGGTTATAAGATAATTTTATGAGACCTTGATTAATTTTTCATGGTGTTATAAAAGCAATTATAGTTTTAAAATTTTTATTTTTCGTATAAATTATGATTTTATTTAAAATTTAAATTTCTCATATTTAGAAATTTATTTTGATAAAATGGAGTACGTTTTGTAGTTTTAAATGTTGAGAAATGTTTGGTGTGATGTTTTGGGAATTTTTGAAATACTTGTATTTTTGTGAATAGTGAAATACGATAATTTACCAAATAAGCTGAAAACATAAATTATTGAGTCATGTATGATGTTCTATTGAGGTGATCACCCTTTGTTAAAACTCACATGCAATAATTAATTTATTAAGTCACAATAACCAACAATATTTCTTTTCTTGAGCAAAATAATTAAATAGTGATTAAAATAATGGACCCCCCACTCTCTTTCACTATAAATACAACTGCTCACCCCCTTCTCTCCTCACACCTCTCAATCTTTGTGCATTATAAAAATTATAACCAATTCTCTTCCCAATACTCTTAATCATTTATAAGACCATATGGTATCATCTAATGTCTAAAATTAATTTCATTAAGGAGGTTCTCAAGGAGGAGTGGTAAAAATCATATTTCTTTTTAAATTATTTCTTTTTCAATTATTGTTCATTTATTATAATATAATTACCTCCCATTATTCAAGAAGAATGAAAAATCTATTATCGTATATATACTATAATTATATTATGTTTATGGAAAAGTCATCATCATACTTATTTTCCTCTCCCACTTATTTTAATAATAAAAACACCATATGTGGTATGTTAATTTATCGACATCGTGGAAAATATGATTTCAATTTCATTAACACCTACATGGATGGTCCTAAAACCATATTAATGGTTGAAAAATATTGTAAATTTTATGATATAAACTCTATTGTTTTCTTTCCAAAATATATATACATAATATTAAATTTTATAATGAAACTTGTTTGTGATTTTCGAACAACCACCAAAATAATCAAAATGACTGTCATTAATGTGTTATCTAATGATTATTAATCATGTTTGAAAAAATATTAATAGTGTCATTTAATATTCTAGAAAAATATTAATACCATTTAACTATAATTTTGGACTTTCTCTTCCATTCGATAATAAAATCCATTACAAATCAACCATGAATACCATGTAAAGAACGCTCCAAAATCAATGGAAATAACAAAATATTATTATTAAATTTTTTGAATGATGTAATAAAATGATCATATAAGGTGTTATAAAAATGAATATGTACCTATAAAATGTTAATAACACTACTTTAACCCTTATATCATATGTTTAAACACATTTTATGTAATAAAAACCCGAGTTAAGGTAATTCATAACCCAATTTCCATTCTTTGGGTTAACCTTATAGTTTATTGATTATGTGGTAATAAGATTATTTGTGAAATGTAATTTTGATTACATTATATTATATTATGTGTATTTATAGTGTATACATTTATTCCATTCATTTTATTAATTTTCAGTTCAAATATATGATATTTTTAAGGGAATTTTCTTTAAAAATTCTTATTTCATTTCTTTTCTTAAAAGGGTATGATTTATATGATATAAGTATTCTTGTTTTATGATTATGTTCTAGTTATTTGGAATTTTTTATAATGAAGGGTGGGACCTATATCTCTCTTTTACCACTGGTTTGAGGTATGTAACCTTTGCTTACGCCATTTTATGTGTTTAAAGTGCGTTAGATGAGTTGGGTAGAGGTTGGGAGAGTTGGGAATGGGTTCAGATGAGTTGGGAGGCTTTGCATACGGAGCATGGTTTGAGCATGGTTAGTGGAAACTGAGTGGGTTTTCTAGGATACCGTGTAGGGGGAGGCTGTAGGCTTTGCTCAACCTGTGTGCGGTTTTCCAAACTGTGCAAGGCAACCGTGCGAACACTTTCTCTCGAGGTAGTAGAATGTGCACGGTTAGCACACAGTTTTCCAAACCGTGTGGACTAACCTGGAGACCAACTAAAAATAGGGTTTTAAAACTCGGGTTCACTCAGGCTTGCCTCATTTCTCTCCAATTATCTCCCACTCAAGCCTCACTCTGGATTTAGGGTTCTCATGGGTTGAGGGTGCTCTCCCACTCATTTTGGAAGCGTATTGAAGTGGTTTTTTCGGTTTAAAGGTGGTTTCTCCTGGGTAAGTATCTCCTCTTGGGTTCCTTGTGTTTTCCTCTAGATCTACATTTCCCACTCTTTCGGTTTTCTAGATCTTCACCCGCTCTGTGTAGATCATGGGTTGTGGTTTCCTTGGATTGTAATTTTAAGGCTTGTGAATGTTAGGGAAGGAGATCAAGAGAGGTTTCAAGGGTGTGTTCTCCAGATTTGAGGTGTGATTGCTTATGGGTCGATTTCTTGGGAACCTAAAGGTAGGTGGATTATCTCTCAACTCCACTTGGTTAGAACAAGTGGTTCTTTGTTATAGTTAATTTGTTGTGATGAAAAATTAATTGTGTTTTGTTGTGATAAATTGTTTGGAAATCCCTTGGGTGATTTTTTGGGGATTTTTGGGAAAAAGGAGTTTTACGGTGAAAGGCTATTGTTATGTATTTTAAAATGGAGATTTTAAAATGGGTTGTTGAAATCGATTTGGGGAAATGGTTGATGAAAAATGGTTTTCAATAAAGATGTTGTTTTTATTGAAATGTGGTTTGGAATGAAAAATGGTTTTCAATAAATAGATGATTTATTTAAGTGGATTTGTATATGATGCAATTGGTTGATTGTATGTTGCTGTGACATTGGTTGGTCATATTCTTGTTTATGTCTTGACAGGAATGTTGTGTGGAAGTGGTGAGGAGTACCATTATAAAAATGGTATGGATAGTGGACGGAAGGGCCACTATCAAAGGATATGTTGATGGGAAGAGCCACTAGTTGTAAATGGGTGAACGGGTTGAACGGAAGTCCCACCGTTTGGTTGTTTTAGTGTGAATGGGTGAACGAGTTGGGTGGAAGTCCCACATTTTGGTTGTTTGTTGGGAATTACTTTGCAAGTTAGAATTGTTTTGCTAGTATATAAATGACGAAATGGCTTCTGACATGTTTATTTGGCTTTCCCTTGGTTGGTTTGGGTGAGATGGCTTGGTAAGGGTGTGTTTGGCTTATGGTAATGGTTGCACTTGTGATTATTTTATATAAACTGTTCTATATAAATGGGCTAACGGTTTTATCCTAGTGGCGTGTGTAGGGAAGTAATTTGAGGAAATCCTACTATGTAGTTTTACTCACCCCTTGCTTTGGCACGTTTGTGTCCTTGCAGATATTGTTTATCGCGATGTGGGAAAAGGTAAGGCACCACCCTCCTTTAGTGGCGCATCATGATGTTTTGGTGGAGATTGGAGGATGGAGCTTGGTGTGAAACCATGAAGTGTGCTTTGGCTTATTTTGGGTCTTTTGTTGAGTCTTTTTCATAGTACTCTGATATGGTATTGGTTGTATTGGTTTTGGGTTGTATTATGGAACGAGTTGGTTGTCCTTTGGGAATACATGCTTGGATGTTTTTCTTTGAATACTTCATAAAGTGATTGATATTGGATGGTTTTGTTGGTTTTGTCTTAAGGGAAAATTATTACCCAATTAGTTCTCGAAGCCCTCAGCATTTATTTCCAGCCTTTGGTGCCTTGGGAACGTCGCTTAAGGCCAAGTCACCCTCACTGCCTCGTCAATACAATGAGGTAGGGGTGAGGTGTTTCAAGTGGTATCTATTTTTTTCGGTCCTTAGCTTTCAAGTGAGAGCAGTTGTCCGATCATTGGTGTTGATCATTGGTTTTGGTGTTTACATTCGTTGTGGTATATTCCTTGAGTCGGGATGGTAGTAAGTTGTAGGAATGTCAAAACGTGGAATGTATTGCATAAAAGGACGTATCCAACCCTCTTATGTTGAACTTCAAGTTACCAAGGAGTTGGTTACATAAGTGTTTTGGAGACACTTATATGTATTGGATATCTAATTATCGTGGGTGTAGCCAAGGAGATGAGCATGGCATGCATGGTAGAAATGAATTCCCACTAGGATTCATATTTAATTGGGAATAATGATTTATGGTCTGAATTGAGAAATGGTTTTTCAAATGTGTGAAATTGAAATGTGAATAAATTTGGTATTTTGAAAATGGTTTGGTTTTCAAAATGGTGAAACACGACAAATGTGGAAAGGTAGAAAGCCTCATTGTCATAGTATTGTGTAATGTGATTTGAAATGGGATTTCTTGATGTCTACAGAAGTGAGACTCAGGGATGTTTGTTTTCTATTTATAGAAATGGCATTGGGTAGGTGTCATAGAGACCAAACAGAAGTGGTCAATGAAGACATGGTTGCACCTGAGCCTCAGGTGAACCCGCAGTTAGTACAGAGTATAGTGAAAGAATTCCAAGCTGTGGAAAGTGGAAATAAAATGGATGAACCAATGCATGTGAATCATGTGGTTCAGTTTCAAAAGTAGAATCCAGCCATCTTCAGGGTTGATTCAGAGCCAGAGATGGAAGAGGCATGGTTGAATACAATGATGAAGATCTTTTTGTTCTTTGGAACACTGGTAGAGTTGAAAGTGAAGTTGGCCACCTATATGTTGGAAGATATTTCCCTACAGTGGTGGGAGTTGGCGGTTCAAGCTGGAATGGACCAGGGTATGACATGAGATGGCTTTGAGGAATTTTTTAATAAATAATTCTACCCACATACATTCAGAATTCAGCATACGACTGATTTCTTCAGTTTTAAGCAAGAGCATATGTTTGTAATGGAGTATGAAGATAATTTTATGAACTTAGTGAGGTTTGCACCCAAGGTGGCAGGTAGCACATTGTTGAGGGAAATGATTTTTGAAGAGGGGTTAAGCCAAGAAATCTGTTCAAAGATAGAAATATTGTGTATAGATGATTACATAGAGATGGTGCATAGAGCCTCGGTTGCTGAGCGGTATTTTTTGGGAGCTCCGGGTAGAGGAATCATGGTGGTACCCTTGGGTAATAGTGGGAAATATAACGCTGGGATCAAGAGAAGGAGGGATACTTATTCCTAGGGTTGAAATATTTCATATAATTCGACGATAAGATCGGTAAATCTTCCTCTGATGCCCTAGAGCAAGACATGATGTTTTCAGTGTGGTTCTATAAGCCACATCAAGTAGGATTGTACGACACAACCTCAAGCATGTCACAATTTTAAGAAGATGGGGAATCTGTAGCGTTATTTTTGGAATTCTCCAAGTTCGGGTGCGCGTGAAACATCTTAGGGATTGTAGACGTCGTATGCTTCGATGGGACGTGGAGAGAAGCATACCCCTCGGTAGCAGAGTAAAGTGGGTCATGGTGATTCATAGAATACCACGACGCCTCAACAGTTCAATAAAGAGTATAGCATGACAAGAAAACTTGTGTTTGGAGCTGATCAAGTTGTGGTGGATGATCATTCGGGACCATCCATGGTGCGAGGTACTGTTCTTTTAAATTCTACCGTGATGCAAGTGCTGTTTGATACGGGTGCTTCATAATCTTTTATTGTTGCACGTGTGGTTGATTTGAGGGGTTTAATAGTATAAATGATGCCATTGGTTTCAAAACATCAATCTCCTTTGGGTCGAATAGAGTGTTGATCCTTCTTGTGTAGAGCATGTTGTATCGTTGTGGGTGAGGTTGAGCTAATGTGGAATTTTTCAATGCTTAAGATGGATGGGTATGATGTAACCCTAGGAATGGATTGGATGGTGGATTTTAAGGCCCACATCGACTACGATGATCGAAAAATGGATTTTAGGACACATGATCGTGTTAGACATCTCTTTAGATAAGAGAGGCATGAAAGGCAAGGTGAAACAGTTTTGTTGGCACCAGCAGTAGGCATGTTAGCGTATCAGTTAGCGGTGTTATAGTTGGAATCAGTAAAGGGTGTTGAGAAGAGTGTTCTTCCGATAGTGGTGGAGCAGTTCATGGATGTTTTTCCTGAATAATTCCTTGGGTTACCTCCCATAATAGAAGTGGAGTTTATGATTGATATCCTTCTAGGGACTAGTCCTAAATCACTTTCGTCTTATCGAATGGCCCCTACTGAATTGAGGTAATTTAAAGTTCAGTTGGAAGATTTAGAAAACAAAGGGTTTATTTGTCCTAGTACGTCCCCATGGGCAGTGTCGGTGTTGTTTGTGAAAAAGTCAGATGGAACTTTGAGGCTCTATGTTGATTATCGTAGACTTAACCAAGTTAGAATAAAGAATAGATATCTGATTCAGAGTGTGTGACCATGGGGTCAAGGCTCAATGGTGGGGAGACCATTGAAGGTTGGAAACTGAATGTAGATTCAGTTTTGTGTTTGTGAAATCAGATGGTTGTACCAGTTGCTTTTCAGGAGGATCTTCTCAGTGTGTATCATCAATCCATGTGGGATGTTCATCCTGGAATTCAGAAAATGTATAAAGTGTTGAAAGATCAGTTCTAGTGGACTTGTATTAAAATGAGAGTCGCTAATTTTGTTTGGAGAGGCTTGACTTGTCAACAGGTCAAAGGTAGAGAATTAGAGGCCAGAAGAAATGTTACAGTCTTTACCAATCCCTGTCTAGATATGGGAGCAATAACGATGGATTTTGTCACAATGTCTCCCAAGAACAGTCAGAAATCACGATGCTATTTGGGTGATAGTGGATCGTCTAACGAAGTCGGCCCATTGCATTCCAATTCATGAATCTCAAACGATGGAGGATCTGTCCCAAATCTATATCCGGGTGGTGGTAAAGAGGCATGGTGTTCTTTTTTTGATTGTATCTGATAGAGATCCAATGTTTACATATCGTTTCTGGAAATCCTTACAGCAAGCCCTTGGAACTAAGTTGACCATGAGTACTACGCATCACCCTAAGACAGATGGTCAATCCGAGAGTATGATACAAACTCTGGAGGATATGTTGCGGGCTTGTGTAATGGATTTTTGTGGCTCGTGGGAGGAGCACATATCATTGGTTGAGTTTTTGTAGAATACCTGTTATTAGGAATCCAGACATATGGCTCCGTTTGAAGCGTTGTATGGGCGGTCATATCGTTCTCCACTATGTTGGGTGGAAATGGGTAAGTCTACTATGGTTGGACCGAGACATGTCTAGGAGACTACAGAGAAGATCAAGCTAATCATAAAGAGAATGGAGATGACTCAGAGTCATCATAAATCGTATGCGGATCATCGTCAATGGTTGTTGTCGTTTGAGGTGAGTGATCATGTTTTCTTGAGGATCTCTCCTAGGTTGGGACATCGTCGGTTTGGGAAGCAGGGAATGTTTTCTCCAAGGTATATTGGAACTTTTGAGATTCTCGAGAGGGTTGGTGAGTTGGCTTTTCTTTTGACATTTCCACCTAAGTTCAATGCGGTTCAAAATGTGTTTCATGTGTCGGAGTTGAAAAACTATCATCCAAATCGTGACCATGTGAATTGATGGGATCATGTTGAACTCGAATCGGATGCTTCGTTGGTGCACGTGTCAGTGCTAGTTGTGGATAGGTAGGAGAAAGTCTTTCATGGTAAAAGCATTGGTTTAGTTCATTTTTTGTGGCAGCATGGTCAGATTCAAGAGGAGACTTGGGAGCGAGAGAAAGAGATGGTCGAGCGGTTACCTGAGATATTTCGGTAAAGGGTGGCTTCACTACATTCTGAGGGCGGAAAGACCAATAATGGGGAGAATGTAGTACCCTCGGTTTTTGGTATATAGCCTTTCTTTATGCCTTTTTATATATTTAAAGTGCATGGTATGAGTTGGGTAGAGGTTGGGAGAGTTTGGAATGGGTTCAGATAAGTTGAGAGGCTTTTCATAGGGAGCGGGAATTGAGTACGGTTAGTGGAAACCATGCGGGTTCTCCAGGAAACCATGTAGGGGGAGGTAGTAGGCTTCGCACGGCCTGCACAAGGTTTTCCAAACCATGCAAGGCAACCGTGCAGACCCTTGCTCTGTAGGCAGTAGCATGCGCACGGTTAGCACACAGTTTTCCAAACCGTGCAGACTAACCGTGCAGACACCTAAAAATAGGTTTTTAAAACCCAGGTTCACTCGGTCATGCATCATTTCTCTTAAAATTATATCCCACTCAAGCCTCACTTAGGATTTCGGATCCTCAGGGGTTGAGGGTGCTCTTCCACTCGTTTTGGAAGCATTTTGAAGAGGTTTCTTGGAGGTTTGAAGGTGGATTCTCCCTAGTAAGTCTCTTATCTTGGGTTCCTTGTGTTTTCCTCTAGATCTACATGTCTCACTCACTCGGTTTTATATATATACACCTGTTGTGTGTAGATCTAGGTTTTTGGATGCTTTGGATGGCAATTTTAAGTCTTTTTAATGTTAGGGAAGGAGATCTCGATAGGTTTCAGGGGTGTGTTCGCCATATCTGAGGTATGATTGCTTGTGGGTCAATTTCTCAGGAACCCCAAAGGTAGGTGTCTTCTCTATCGACTCCACTTGGTTAAAAATAGTGGTTCTTTATTAAAATTAATTTTTTGTGATGAAAAATTTATTGTGTTTTGTTGTGAGAATTTTGTTGGAAATACCATGGGTGATGTTTTGGGGATTTTTGGGAAAAACGAGTTTTATGGTGAAAGGCTATTGTTATGGATTTTAAAATAGAGATTTTATAATGGGTTATTGAGATTGATTTGGGAAAATGGTTGATGAAAAATGGTTTTCAATAAAGATGTAATTTTTATTGAAATGTGGTTTGGCATGGAAAATGGTTTTCAATAAATTTATTATTTATAGAAGTGGACTGGTATGCGATGGAATTGGTTGATTGCATGTTGTTGTGACCTTGGTGGGTCATATGCTTGTTTATGGATTGACGGGAATGTTGTGTGGAAGTGGCGAGAAGTAACACTATAAAAACGGTATGGATAGTGGACAGAAGGGAAACCATAAAAGGATAAATGGACGGGAAGAGCCACTAGTTGTAAGTGGGTGAATGGGTTGGGTGGAAGTCCCACCGTTTTGGTTTTTTTTGGTGTCAATGGGTGAACGGGTTGGGCAGAAGACCCACCATTTGGTTGTTTGTTGTGTATTTCTTTGCAAGTTAAAATTATTGTGCTAGTATGTAAATGATGAAATGGATTGTGAAATGTTTATTTGGATTTACCTAGGTTGGTTTGGGTGAGATGGATTGGTAAGGGTGTTTCTGGATTATGGTAATGGTTCCACTTGTGATTATTTTATATAAACTTTTTTTATAAATGTGATAATGGTTTTATCCTAGTGGCGTGTGTAGGGAAGTAATTTTGGAAAATACTACTGAGTATTTGTATTCACCCCGTGCTTCGACACGTTGGTGTATTTGCAGATGTTGTGTATTGTGACATGGGAAAAGGTAAGGCATAAACATCCTTTAGTGGTGCATCGTGATGTCTGGGTGGAGAGTGGAGCATGGAGCCTGGTGTGGAGCCATGGAGTGTGCCTTGGCTTATTTTGGGTCTTTTGTTGAGTCTTCTGCATAGTAATTTGATATGGTATTGGTTGTATTGATTTTGGGTTGTATTGTGGAACAACTTGGTTATCCTTTGGGAATACATCCTTGGATGTTTTGGTTGACATGCATCATATAATGATTGATATTGGATGGTTTGGTTGGTTTTTTCTTAAGGTAAAAATGTTACCCAATTTGTTCTCGAAGCCCTCGGCATTTATTTCCAGCCTTTGGCACCTTGGGAATGTCGCTTAAGGCCATGTAACCCCCACCGTCTCTTCAAGCCAATGAGGTAGCGGTGGGGTGTTACAATCTCCTACTAATTCATTGGGTATGTTTAAGGTGGAGGTTGGTCATATGGTTACTCTAAGTCTAACCGCGATGGTTACACCATAAGGTAGCCGTGAGCGTTACATTGTAAGGTAGTCATGAGGGTTAGAAACAATAATGTATATGTGAGGGTGACAAAATTAAGTAAATAATGACCTAAGTTACCTTTAAGGTGTTTTTTCTTATTTTCTATGTTCTATTTAAATCTCATGTTTTCATAATGTTACTATATGATACATATTATGTGATAAGTATGTCTTTATGAGATTGATTTCTTATGTTTATAAGTATTCATGTACTAACAGTTTCTTTACTTCTTCTAATATCCCTTACTAAGATTTTTTTTTCTCATCACAATTTTGAAAATGTTTTTCACCAATTTTATAGATGGGTAAGATAAAAATAAAATCCAAGATGAATGTTGTGAAGATTTTTCATGAAAAGTGTTCATGTTTTTAATAAAAGATTTTTTATAATGAAAAAATTGACATGCTTTAGTATTTTTCCTATTTTTATTAATTTGGGTTGATATGTTTGATTTATGGCTTCACTTTCTAAAACTATAAAACAAAAATATCTTTTAGAATGTAAATAATTGAATTCTTATCAAATATAATATATTATGTATTGTTTAAGGATATTTCATTATAGCTATGGA
Organism: Viscum album; assembly: GCA_963277665.1. NCBI lineage: Eukaryota > Viridiplantae > Streptophyta > Magnoliopsida > Santalales > Viscaceae > Viscum > Viscum album. Next base: position 167,172,478 of record OY728119.1, on the reverse strand, counting down.
AATTATTTGATTTTAATTTTACATAATATTTTTCCACTGTTATTTATTAGGAATATAATTTTCTAAATATTTTATGCATTTTAATATTTTACAGGTACCAAAATAAAAGTATATTTTATTATATTTTCAATTAATTATTTTAAATTTTCTATTAAATGTATTTTCAAATATGTAAATATTTATTAATGATTCATCTACTTCACTAAGAAAATGATCTTGTGATGTTATTCATATTATTTCATGGGATAGTTTATGATGAATTTTTAAATATATTTTTTTGATACCTATTTCTTTTCCATAGGTTAATCAATATATAGAGGAATGATGGTTGTTTTCAAGGATGTAATTTTGAAATGTAAAAAAATATAAATGGTTTATTCAGGAAAGGTACTTAGAACCTATTGATGATGATTAGTGAGACTGATATTGATCATGATAAAGAGTGATTACGATATATCTTATATAGCGACTGAGTCTGATATATATTATATGTTGGGTTAGACCAATATTTATTTCTAATGTATTGGGTAATGTTCCTTATCTTTGAAGGAAATAATGAGAGAGTTAACCAAGGTTGTTTCCTATATGAATTTAATTGGGATATAGTTATTTTTCACATGAGTGACCGTGGGTGATGATGATATTTTTTTCAAGAAACCAATATATTTTATCTATTATTTTGATGAGTTTTTAATGGTTGTTATGATCAATTTTTGGCATCACAAGGCCCACTTTTATTGAGTATCATGACTCTTTCCTTTGATAAATGTTTACTCCTTGTCATATGTTTAATGATATAGGATTTTATGGGTATTCATTTTATTACATTATTCTTATACACATCTATTATTTCATAACACCCTTATGTTCATCTTATTCTTATGGATGACATCCAATTGTTGATGGTTATATTTACCCATATCAAGTATTTTAGGTCAACCAAATTATGTACTAAATTTACCCATGTTATGAAGAATTTTGTTAAATGAATTATGTTTTGAAATTATTAATTTTAGAATAATATTATTGTATATGTTGATGACTTGTTCTGAAATAATAAAGGATCGATATAGTAATAAACTACTTACTTGAGGACACATGTATTGTTATTTAATATTTCTTCCAAATTCATTAAAACTATAACATAGAAGGTCCTTGTGTATATAAGTGATCCAATATGTTTGATGTTATATTTTATATGGATAAAATTGGATCTCATTTATTGATATCAAATATTTAAATGTAAATATTTTGTTTTTAGAACCTAATCCTTGAGTGTGGGTTCTAGGATACAATTTTTGTTTTTAGAGAAAGGGTTTAGAAAAAATTGGAGATTAAAATGTTTTCATGTGTGGTTAACTTAAGAGTTACATATAGCATTATAGGTTTATAAGATTCATTTTGACGATAAGTTTAACGGAATAAACAACCATTTTTTGGTTTTAAGTAATAAAACATTAAAGTAATTAATGATATTTTGGGAAACATTTGTTAGGACAAATTACAATTGTCCCTTTATTGTATCATGTGATTTATCAATAATGATTATTTTTGAAGAATGATACTTCACTTGTGGGAAATAAGATAAATGATATAATATATCATTTAATGTTAATATGTTTTCAAATGTTATTTGTGATATAGGGTTAATTATTTGTGGAATGATTTATTTCCAACTTTTGGTATTATTGTGTTAATTTTATAGATTAATGTATTATTTATTCATATGTTGGTTTATCCAGTTTGGGTATTATTTTACATTATGCTAACCATTTTGGTTTTAGTAAATATAGGGAAAAATACTTCTATGATTTAATATACCTCTTGGAAAAACATAGGTTGATTATAATTATTTTGGAATTAAATATTAATACTCATAATTTAGAGTAAAAAATGAGATAATGGTATAAATAGATGGGCACATGCAACCTAAGGATTAAGATTCATTTAAGGTTTTAGAGAAAAAAAGTAAGTATATTTTCTTTTAATCATTTACTATATGGTAAAGGAATTTCTCAACCTTGGAAAATGTATCTTGAAATATAAATGTTATCATATTAAGCTTATTTCTTATAAATTGGATCTCTTTTTTCCCCACATTAGTATATTTTTAATGGTCATAAACATTATAATGATAATTCAATTTCCCAAAAAAACTTTTCTTTTTCACTCTCTATCATTATTTGGGAATTAATTTTTTCTTTTATGTATTTATTTTCACATCACACTAATGTTCTATAATTTGGAAACCTAGTTAAGTCTTATTTAACATGACCATTAAATCTTCCATTCCATCTTTTCAAAAAAAAGTTTTATTAAACACTTGTTTACTAAGATAAAGATAAAATTTTGGTGAAATAATTTTTTAAATGGGGTGGAATACAATACACCAATACATTAAAACAAGAATATAATTGATTGACTACAAGAAACATAAATCCAAGCTTTAACGACCACATAATAATATTATTTTAAATGTAGTTGTTATAAACTGACCATTAAACCAGTGATGTGAATAGGAATAATTTTTTTAAAACATATTTATAAAATTTATATATAATGAAAATTTATTTATTAATTCATAATTAATAAGTTTTCATTTTTTAGTAAATTTATTTTTTTCCTCAAAAATCCATTTTCGTTAAAAATGGGTTTTATTGTATTTATGATTGAATATTATAATTAATTTTAACCGATTTTAGAAATTTTATTTTTTAGAAAGGATATTGTTTTCTAATTCGGAATATCAAAATTATATTAAGAAGATATTTTTATATTTTAATGAAAAGATTAATTTTGTATTGAATAGTGGACAATTATGATTTTGTAGAAGACTATCATTTCCATTTAATTATTTGAAAAGTATCATTTTATTTTTAGCTGATTTCAAAATTTAATTAGTATATTTTCTTAAAAAAAATATAATTAATATTATTTGAATAAACATTATGCTATATATTTATATACGTACATTTTTATACTTAAAAATTAATTTTTCTCGAAAAACAACTCTTTTAGGTTTTGTATCATTATGTTAAAATTAATTTATGTAACTTATAAAAAATAAATTTGATAAATTATTTTTCATATTGTTATCATAATGTCCAATGTATTTAAATATATCATCTATAATATTTTTCAAAACTACTTTTTACCAAGGTAAATGTTTTTCACCTCAGAAATGGTAAATTGAGTAATAAATGATAAAATTTATGTGATGAGACATTTAGACTATATTTAAAAAATAAATTATTTTTATTGGAAGAGTTTTGTTAGAACATAATCATAAAATAATCATATATAGGGAAACATTGAGCCATATATCTTTGATAATGAACATAATATTATCTCAAATAATGAATAAATACTTAATGTCACTTTCTTTATTTTAGTATCTATAATTTTTTTATAAGGATAAAAATTATTTATGGTTGTTTATAAATGATCATTTAAAATATGATTAAATATAATTTATTTTTTAAATTTATTTTTTATTTTTCAGTGTTTATAAAAGGACCTTAAATTTTTATGCAACATCAAAAAAGTGTTTATGCAATCAGTATAAAAATCCAGAAAATGATTTTGAAAATAATAAAATTAATAAAATTTGGATGAATTATGATGTTAAAATAATTTTTTAGATAAATATAACATACTGATGATTTTTTAAAATTCTATATTGGAATTAAATTACAATCATGATTTATTTAATGTTAAGCAATGTGAATAGTGATGAAAATGACTTTAATGTTACTTTATGTTAAATAATTTTCTATTAAATGATTAAAAATTAATAAAATACTTATAATTGGACAAGTGAATGATATATTTTATATAATATCAAAAATTTTCTATTTATTTCTTAGCTACACTTATATGGTAACATTCCCGAACCTTAAAGAGTAAGAAACATTGATATTGTGGTAATCATCAAAAGGCTTAACGAGGGTGAAAACTAAGAGATGGGGGTAAAACAAATCACCTAATATTGTCCAAAATTTTATTTAATCATATTATTACAAATATAAATCATTATAGATTTTAAATACATTAATTTAGTTAAACGTTTCCATGAATATATGTTTTTATAAGTTTAATAGTTTAAGTAATTCCATGGGTGCCATTCCCCAAACTTATAAAATGTCGCATCCTCTCCTCTCATACTCACACCATTTTAGCACTATATATCAAAAAATAAATGACCATAACACTTCCCCATATTCCTATAAAATATTTATAGGCTCCTTTCTCATTAAAATACTAACCCAGATGTCATAAATTTTAAGCAAAATGTTGGTTTCCAAAGAAGATGTATAACTCTTAAGTGAGTACTTTCATTTTACATGGTCATTTACCACATAAAAATCTTCTAAAACTGTAAAAATAAAATAAAAAAGTATAAAAACTATATTTAAATGTTATTATGACTATTTAAAACATTTTTTATATACTTTTCCATCTAAAGGAGAGAAAAAACATCATTCATGTGTACGTGTGAACTACCACCTCTATGAAGCGATGTGCTTCATTTTCCATCACCATCTATCATAGATATTTATAACGATGTTTTTATAGAAATATATGATATTAATCACACAATATCATTATGTAATGATATTATATATTCTATTTTTATACCCTTCCATCTCCTGGAAATTGATAATTTCATTCATGCGTACATGTTGATTACCAACTCCATGAAGCTTTGCGAATCATTTTTCAAGTAAGAAAATCATACATGTTTCTAATTATTTTATATATTAAAATTATAATTAGGTCATTATATGTATTCTCATGATTATTAATAATATCCCCTTTGACAATGGTGAACCTAACAAAGTCATTTTTCTATTTTGAACCCAACATCCACAAACAACACAATATTATATGTGAAATGACCTATAATTTTATTATTTTCTATTTACACTTGTTTTATGAGTTGATTATAATCTATACACAAATTATCTACATTGATAAAATATAACATTACTGATATGATATTTATAAGGACTACTCATCCCAATATTATTTAATTATGAAATGTCTTGTAATATGAACCCACACCCTTCAATTTGGAGTATTTGATACCGATTTAAATCATGTTTTTTAATTAATATTTTATAATGATAATTAAAGTTCCTTATATGTTAAATAATTCTTGATAAATTCATTCAAATGTTATAATTTGTTTAGGGGTATTACTATCTAAAGTTTGATTCTTTGATACATAATTACTGTTATGTGCAAGGATTTATAATATATGGTTTAATTATTTCCCCATGAATTTATTTTAACATATTGTTAATGTAAATTTTTGGGTTTATAAATTTATGTAGATATTTACACTCATTCCCTTTTTTATTTAAGCATTACCCACTATGTAAGGGATTATCATATCAAACATCCTTCTTTGAGTCAAACATTTGATTATTGTACCTATATTAATTTATATAGTGTAAAAAATAACTCTTGAAATATAATATCATGACTATTTTTATATTTATAAAAATTAATATTCCTTGTTATGTTCATTGTTTTAAATGGTTTTTTTGTTTATAAATTCAGAAAGATATATTTCATTAATAACATTTTTTATTGTTTTCAATGACTTTTAACCAAATGATTCCTCTTTATTCTTTATCTTATTTTAATAGTTTTATTTTCAAAACAATTAATGATTTTATTAAAAATAATTTTAATTAAATTAGTTATTATTTAAATGGTTTAAAAAAATTTCTTAATGTTTTCTTCATGTCTCACTTTTGAATCTCTTTACAAAATTTTGATAATAATGCTTATTTTTAACATTTATGACAGTAATGGATTTTCCTACAATTATAGCCATTATTTTATTAATATATTACTCTATAGGTTTGTATGGTTATTTTTAAATAATATCATTCTATCAATAATTTTTTATATTTTTTGTATTTTAAATATACTGAATGAAATGTGTATTTTTTCATGTTTTCAAAGAAATGTTTTAAATGTTTTAATTGAATTTTCATATATCTCAAATTACTTTAATGAATTTGTTTCTTCAATGGGAATATTATCTAACAATACCATAAATATTATTTCTCTATATATCTTATGATAATGGTTTAAATTCTATTTTCATGAATCATATTTCTTTTCCAACATTTTATTAGATGGATACGTCAGGATCACTCATCGTATATGAAATATCAGGTCACCCATCGTATATGCTGCCATTGTGATCTTGATAAAACTTATATGATGAGTAAAGTTGATATATATTATATAAAAAGTGATCTCGATATACCTCTCCATTGAATTTGGTAATTTTTATTGCCTTTAATGAAATGATGGAGGGAGATAACTAAGGTTGTTTCTAATATGTAAACCGGGAAACATTTATTTCTAAAATTAGAGAAAACGGGTGATGAATATAATTTTCTATGAACCATATAAATCTTATATCTTATAACAACCCCGACTATAGTAAAACTTAGATGGTGTATGGTTTATTAAATTTTCATAAATAAAAGTTATATCAGCACACATGATCAATCGGTTTAGTAGTCTTCAAAACTAGATACATGTATTATTCCTATATTACATTGGAAATATAAAATAAATTTCATGAAAAAATTATTTCATCTACTATATTATTCATTGTTTCGTTCTTCATATCTTGGAAAATGAAACTAAATAAATGTTATGATTATATGCTTAGTAAGACATATGTATAGTTGAAGATATCATGAATTAATAATGGTTAATATTTATGGAAAGTGAAATTACTGATAACACATTCCATTTAATAAAAAACATGAGTAAGAAATTAATCCATAGATGATATAAATATAGTAATATAATTGATAATAATTACTTAATTCTCAATAATGGAAATTATTAATGTTGTACGTCATGAATTTAGACATCTTGATTTCTATACATTCAAATATTTGAGACAAGATTGATTAATTTTTTTGTAGGTATACACTAGAAATCCATTTAATACTAACTATGTATAATTTACCAACCAATAAAATAAATTTCAATGTAAAATACCATATATAAAAATGTTATGTGGTTTAGAAAATATACATGACCATGATGCAATGAATATATAAATATAATTGAACTATAACGTCTAATGATCATATGAAAGTGAATGTTTCGATAAAAAAGTCATTGTCTATGAGATTAACCCAAAGATGGGAGATAACCATAAAAAAGTAGATTTTTTTAACAAAAATGATTCATTTAATGAATAAATAAAAATAAAAATAAAAATTTAACAATGAATTTTCATTAAATATTTTTCTATACAAAAACATTGAAAACATTTAGGAGAAAATAAAGGGTGTGAAATGATTACGGGAACTTGAATGTTCTCCAACACCATATATGTTAAAATAAATCTTTCCTTAGGTATTTTTTAAATAAAGATAAAAAACATTTAGGAAAAAATTAAAATGATTCCTTTAATAAAATGAAAAATTTCAAGAAAAACATAAATTTTACATAATAACTCATTATGTTAAATTAACCTAGATTTGTTAAACAATTTTGAAAAATATGGATATGAAAGAAAAATATACTTGATCAAAAATAGAAATAAGAATATATTTTCTTTTAAACACACATCTTGAAAGATTAAACTGAATTAAATCATTAATAATCATGAATAAATGGATATTCATGTTAAATTCATAAAATTGGCAGTATATACATCTCATAAAAATAAACAGGTGAAAAATACCAAATGGGTCTCAATAGATTTGAAATTGAGATGAAATCCCTTACCATATGTCTAACTTGTCATGTTTCTTCTTCAAATTCCAAGATTATAAAATAATTTTAATTATATAATTGATTAAAAAAATCAATGTTATTATTATTTTTATTTTACTTATTAATAAGTTATAATATTTTTTAACTATGTAATGTTCATGTCATATTTTTTGATGATATTTATATGGAATGTCTATAACGACTTTGGTAGGTTTACTATGATCAAAAACAATTATTACATAATCTCTAGAATAAAAATAATTACATATTTTCCAATTTTATACAACCCTTATACTTTTAAAACCAATCAATAAATATAATGAACTATGTTAAAATCATGGTAAGGTAACTCATACGTACACTTGTGTAATAATGTTTAATTTTCAATGATCATGATTGAAAATATTATATGTATTATATTATATTTCCATAATGTTAATTATATCATATATACCATACAATTTATTTAAAAAATCATATATAGTTTTCATGTGATACATTGGTGAAAATGAATCACATCCCTCTGTAGAGGTTTAAGGCCACATGTACACACAAGAAATGCCATAAATTTTCAATGAATCATAATGTAATAAAATAAATGGTATATTTTTTATAGAATTATATATATTTCATTCATATCATATATATATATATTAAATCCATCATTATAACAAGACATCAAATGGGGTGATATAAAAAGAATTGCATTGGTTCGTGTAGTGGTATTTAACCATACACATGAATGATAGTTTTTTTTCAGATTTGATAGAAGGGGATATAAATGTTTATTACTACATTAATAGAAAAACATCTCCTTATATAAGAAATAATGATGTTATTATATTAGCATGGTTGAATAAGGGTTGAAGTAGGTGAAAGGCTGATAGGATGTGTTAGGGGATATATGTAAGGAATTTGGGTAGGGATTGGCTTATCCAAATGATTTTTTAATTATGTAGAAAATAGAAAAGGATGTGACCTTTTATAATTGTGGGGAGGGGTACATTTTAAATTTCTTAATGTATTAAATTAATATAAAATAATTTGAACATTTAAATGAAAAAATACTAATATTATTCAAAAATAACAAGAGTATCGATCAAAATAGTTTTAGCCAAAACAATTTTGGCTAGTTTTGGTTATGTTTTGACCCTAATCTTCAATTTTTAACCCCAGTTAAAACTTTTGATTATTACTATAATATCAATGATTTAAAACATTTAAGGGTTAATAATGTTAAAATAAAATTCAAAATAACACATCAATGGGACATTACTGATGTTCTAAACCATATACCATTCATTTGGCCAAAAGATATATTTTTATGAATTTGAAAACATTTAATACATCATTAGTTATTATAATGTACGTTTAAAGTCGTTTTTGACACGATTCAATTATGTTGACTTTAAATACATCATGAAATATATATAATTCTAATGTAGCCTTTAAAAAATAAATATAATGTTATATGTATAAAAAAATCATGTGACACAATAATTCTTTTAAATTATATTATTTTTAGTATCTTTTATATCATTTATTTATTCTTCTATTAATTAAATAAATATTGGGTCGATATTCTAAAAATATTTAATGTAATTATTTAATCACTAAAAATAATAAATAAATTATCATGATAAAAAAATAATATTTAAAATTAATAATTCAAACCAAACAAAGGTTATAATTTTCCCTATCATAAAATATTATAGATATTAAAAGATGAAAAATGAAATTTTTTTATTTATGACTTCCTTATGAATTATAAAGTTAAAAATAATATAAAAATGGAAAGAAAAATCATATTTTTAATGTTTGGATGATTAAGGATGAAATAGACCCATATAATAAAATTATGGAAAGTGTTGGGTTGTTTTTAAATGACATATAACATTATTTTCACACCTAAATTACCCAGCGTCATTGTAATGAAAATTGTTTAGTTTGGTTACTATTCATAATGACTAGAAATAAAAAGGGTCTATTTACCAAATTTTGAACTAATAATTCTAAATAGATAATCGAATTTTCAAAATTAAATTTTAATTATTAAAATAAATTAATTTAACATTAAAACAAAAAATGAAACTATTTTTACAGAAAAATCATATAAATATAATTTTTTTTACATAATTATATCATGAAATTGATTCAAAATAGAATAATTGAGTATTTAATGATATTAAATAACTTATATTAATTTTAAAAATATTTAAAAAATGGGACATTATAAATTCATAGAATAAAAATACAGCTTTCAATAAAATGTAGTATTTTTCTATAATCATAAAAAAATAGATATTTTCATAAAAATACAAAAAAATCACTCTAAGATAATTTTGATAAGATAATTCAAAAAATGAATATCATTTTGTGAAATAAATTTTATAATGTTTTCAAAACGTAATTATATTATTTTATCGTAAATTCAAATAAAAATATTTATTGAATAATTTTTTTAAAAAATAAAATTTATTTACTAAAAAAATTGAGTATTTATTTTCAATGAATTAGTAAATAAATTTTTATTGTTTATTCATTTATTGTATATTTTATAATGTGGATATTGGTATTCATAGACTCAAATTCAAAGACTTTTTTTTATAAAAACCATGTTTAAATAAATATTTTTTTTTGTTCGTTTATGCTCGGTGTTGCGTGTTATATATTCTATATAACATAGAATTATTTTAAAAATTCATAATTTTAATGGTATGATTTATATGATAATTTAATGGTTTCTTTAGTCATAATTGACATAATTTGGATCATTATTGTGGATTCTCACCACTCCTTCATATGATAAATCTTTATTCTACTTCATATACTTAATGATCAAAGTTATTATGGGTGTGAATTTTGTTATTTTTTTATCATAAAATTATAATATGTCATAATACCCTTACTATAATCTTATACTCACATATAAAAAAAAAATTTTAATTCTTATATTTAAGTTTAAAATGAATTTGAGCCCATTCTTATTAGGTTTTCTATTACTCCATGTTATGAAAAATAAAATGAATTATGTATAGAAATGATTAATTTGTGTTGAAATTTATGGCATATTTTTTAGGAATTATAGTGAAATATGAAAATGTTTTTATAGTATAAAAATGAGAACTTTTAGAAAATGCTATTTTTATGTAGGATTTTTTCATAACTCTATAAACCTTAAACCTACATTGTCCTTGGGTATGTAAGTGATACAATATTTTGGTTTGATCTTATATTATTTGGATGACTTAAATTTGGCCTTGGATATCAGAATAAAATATAGAAATGTAAGTATAATGTTTTTAGCACCTGATATGGGTGTGCACGTTCATGGATGTTGCCCAAAACAAAATAGTTTTAATTGAAATAAAATTTTATTTATATTTAATAAATTAATTTTTTGGGTATATATGTGATTATTTTATTTTTTATGTCATTTATTTGATTTTTAATGTTTTATAAATTGCATAATATGATGCCCATAACTTGTTTTTATAGTATTGTAGTTATTTCATTTGAATTTTAGTGTTTTTTAATATTTTTCTTCAATGTAATTAAATTATTTATTTTTTACTAAATATATTTATTTTAATCAAGGGTTTTTTAAAAAATGTTATCTTTTATTATATTAGTAATACATATAGTCAATATCAACCATTTTAGGTATAATAATTCATTTGGATTAGTGGGCACTTTTAAAAGGTAATTTTTTTTAATTATATGGGTTTCAAAAAAATTTATTTTTATAAAAATGTGTAATGTTTTTTTAAGTGTAGATTGGGAGATAAATTAATTCAATATTATTGGTCTCAAATAAAAAAATCGGAATAAAACCTAAAAAGTATATTGGTAATGGGTTTAGATTATCAAAATATTATTTTTTAAAAACATATAGAGTTATTATATATATAATAATTTATTTAATTGCAATTTAAAATTGTTATTTAGTTTTCATTTTTCTATTTACATATTAAAGTGAAATTTGATTTTTTTGAATGAAATAATATGAATAATCTTTAATTTTTACAAATTTTATGTTACATCCATTCATGGGAAGAGACCTATATATGAATGAAGTATTAATTAATTAAGTTACACAATTTTGGTTTATATTTTCAAAATATGTGAATATATACAATGTGGAATTGGGTATATTTATTCAATTATTTTATATAAGCATTAAAATCATATATGAATTTTTTTATGATAAAGATACTTATGAATCCCATTACATCATTATTTGATAGTCATTTTATATATTTACTGTTTGATAAATTTCAATAGTGTTTTTAGTAATACATTTATGGTTTTAGTGGATTTTTCAGGACACCAAATTTTATTATTGGTTTTTAACCCTGTATTAATAATTAGGTTAAATAAACATTTCTAGAAGCATGTACATGGTTTTAAAATTATTTTTAAAACCATAAACCCCAACTTTACACCATAATAAAACATAGATTTTTTTCTTTCAAAAAATTAATTTAATTAAGGCTTGTCCCCATTTAATCCCTGATGATATTATTATACAGTAATACTAAACCAACTGTTTCAGACTCCATTTATTATCATCTCAATAAATATTTCTCATAAAAGGGGAGTTATTATTCAAGTTAAATCATTCTAAATTCAATTATCATATCATTTCTCTCCCTTTCATTCTATGTTTTAACTCTCTACTGTATATGAAGACCTAGGATTTCAATTTTTAATGAAATTAATTTGGGAGATTTTTTATATTTATAATTATATTATAATTATTTATACATGTATCTTATAATGAAAAAACACCTTTTGGCCTTGAATTCATATATGGAAGGTTGTTGGTTCAATACAACTTCATTTTATTATGAAACCATGTGAGATTTATTATTTAAATTTTGTTATAGACCAGGTACTCAAAACAATGTTTAGGATACTCTCTTTAAGAAATTTGAAAATTAATTTTCATGGATTGAATTTTTGTGATGATTAAAGAATTAAAAAAAATTATTATGATGTTTACAAAGATAAATGAGTGTTTTTATGATGTGTTTAAAAAAATATTTTAATTGAGTTATAAAATAATTACTATATATTTATATTCTGGTTTTCCAAAGAAAAGTTTTAGTTTTAAATAAATTATTATGGATTATGAATAAGTGATATTGTGATTGAATTGATTTTTTCAACAACTAATGTCATGTTTGAAAAATAATAATGTTAATTCTTTATGTTCTTTAAAACCTTGAACACATTTCCATTTTTTTATTTTATATGGTTATATAAATTATTATACGTGAAGTATTTATTATTTTATATCAACTTTTAAAGGGGTTATTTATTTGAAAAAAAATTAGTGGTGTTATGTGAGTTTATTCTATGAATTATATAGAGTTTTTATTAATATATGTTCATTTTTTTCATAGTTACTTTTATAAAACTTCATATGGGGCATAATTTGTTATATGGGAAATCATGTATGAGGGATACAGTAGTTTAGGCTTACACTCGAATTATGTCCCTCATAGTTGAGTTCATACCATGGACATGGGATTATCATCTGTTAAAGCTAGGTAAAGTGAACTCATTATCTGTGACATACGATCACATCATATTCTGCTAGATTAGTCTATAAAAATCCTAAATTTTCTTCCTAATACCCACAAAATCATACCATGATTGTAATTATGTGATAGACACTTGATTTAATTATTATTGAATCACTATTATGGTTTACACTTATGAAAAATGACTTTATTATTTCATTATTTATATATTTTATGGTTCCTTATTATCTTATAGTGCATATTATTTATTTTATATTTATTTTTTATAGAATATTATACATTCTTTATTACCCAAATCATAAATCCTTTTGGGTTTTTTGGAAACAATTGTTTTTCAAAATATTGGAAAAGTGTTAATTTGAAACGTGTTTCTTGAATAACATTAATGGATTTTACAAATTAATTGGTAATAAATTATATTAATGATTTTCAGTATATAATATTATCAAATGGGGTTTCATTATTAACACTCATTTAATTTATGTTTAAAATCCTAAATTTTTTAAATTACATTTTTATCCATGGTAATAGTATGTTCTATTTGTTAACATTTTTTTAGAAGATCTTAAATTTATAAATAAATGGATAATTATTCTAATCAATGCTATGTTGATTCTAAATATTCTCAGGATAAAAATTGTTAGTATTATATTATATACTATAAATTTAGTTTTAATAAAACCTTTTATTAATAAAAATCTATATGAGTTGTGGAACAAAAGGAATCCAAAACCATCTTAATGATTTTGGATGTCAAATATTCATTATGAATACAAAATAAAACTTATATAATTTTATTCCAAAATTGTAGGAAATATTTTTTGGTTATTCCAAATCTAGTAAAGAATATTGGTTTTGTTAATAAAAATAAAAGTACTATTGGGGAAGAAGTAAAAAATAAATTTTATGAAATAAATAATTTTTCCAAAAAACCTCAACCAACATCTTCAAATGTTATTTGAAAAACAAACTTTCAAGATATGTTAGGAAGTTATTCTAATTAGAAAAAAACAAAATAATGTATTTATGAAATTTTTACTCAATAATATATTCAATATTTTTTCAAAGAGTAAATTTTATTAAACCAATGAAATCGGTTATTTCATGAAAATCAAATAACAGATAATATCATTGGTGATATAGATCTACCAGTTAGGACTAGAAGTTATTTGAAAATAAAAATAAATTTTTAGAATTTTTATCTCAATTCAAAACTAACAATCATAACGAGTTTTTTGGTGGTCAGTATTAAGTTAAATAAAAACAATATGAACTCAATGAATTCATAATTAATTGAGTTTGGAATTTATTTTCACAAACCAATGATACATTTGTAATAAGTGTAAAATTGTATTTTCGAAATAGATGTGATGAATTTGGTAAAATAGTTATAAATAAATATATACATACTAATAAGGGATATTACCAACAAGATGGAATAGATTATGAAGATAATTATGAACCTATATCTAGACTTGAGGCTATTCATATACTTCAAGTTGGTGTAACATTCTTAAATTTAGAACTATTTGAAATGGATGTGAAGAGTGAATTCAATAACAAATACCAAACTATGGTATTTTTTGTAAATCAATAAGTATTTTTTGAAAATAAAAAATATCCATTACATGTTTTTAAACATACTTAGGATCTTTATGGACTCAAACATGCCCCAAGATCCTCGTATGATAGTTTAACATGGTTTTTATTAGAAACGAATTTTGTTAAGGGAGCTTCAAAAACAACTATTTTTATAAAATAATTTAATAAAAATATTATTATTTAAAAAATCTATGTTGATGAAATAATATTTGGATGAAATATAAAATCATGATCATATTCCTTTTGGGACCTTATGATGTCTGATTTTGAAATGAGTATGATGGGTTTGTTAAAATATTTTCTATGTTTTCAAATTTCAAAATATCCAAAGGGAACTTATGTATCAAAACATAAGTATATAAAATATATTCGTAATATATTTGGATATGAAAATAATAAAAGTATATTTACTCCTTTCATAACATGAAATAATTTTAATATTGTTGAAGCATATAAATTATTTGATAAAAACATATGTAGGGGAATGATTTGATGTTTACTCTATTTAAAACAATTCATCCAGATTTAATGTTTTCAGTATGACTATGTTCTATATATCAAGATAAAAAAATAATATAATCTTAAAGATATTAAATTTATAATATGTTACCTTAAGGTTATATTACATTTTTTATTATTATACTCGTATAGAAATGGTTTTGATTTAAAAAAATTTTAAATGTCAAATTCAATGGATATAGAATAGATATGAGAAGTAATTTTAGAAATTTTAATTTATTATGAGAATATTTAGTTTCATTGTATTTTCAGAAACAAAAATAAGTATAAATTTACACTACTAAAGCTGAAAATGTGGAAAAAATAAGTTATTGCACTCAATTGTTGTGGATGAAACCCACACTCACTGACTATAGAAAGAGTTTTACTATAACAAAAATATTGATTGATAACAAAAGTTTCATTACATAAACTAAAAAACTAGAGAATATCTTATGAGAAAATCACATAGATATTAGACATCATTTCATTTAGGATCAAACACAAAAAGAAGATATCATTTCATAATTCATCGGAATGAAAGAATAACTTGTGGATATTTTAAATAGCCATTATAGTTCCGATATATTTCTATATATAAAAAGGAAAATAGGAATGATCAATATCAAATTATTATACTGATATAATTAATGTTTACCAATCTTTTTAAATTAATTAACTCCTTCTCAATGGAGGAGTACATAATTTTCTGTTTTCTAAATGATTTCTATTTTCAAATAATTTTTTAAAACTTTTTAGTTTTCTAAACATTTTAATTTTTTGGATTCCAAATTATTAATAAAAAATTTAGTTAATAATTTTTTTAATAATTTTATTTTTTTAGAATATAATTTTCTTTCAAATATTTATCGATCAAATTTTTTGTTATACTGTGTTTCTGATTCAATGTTTGTTATAGAAAATAAGAAGAACATGTCTCTCATAACAAAAGTAATACATACTCTGAAAGGTATTGTTTTATTATTTTTATATTAGTGATGTTCTTGTACATATATTTTTTTTAATTTTATTTTACATATTATTTATTTTTAAAAATTTTTATTTTTTATAAACCAAATAGTTTTTGTAATTTTATTATTATTTACTCCGATAAAATGTGTTATTAAAAACATTAACAGTTTAGAATACTTTTTATTTCATTCAAGGATATATCTCAATAGTTTCCTAAGATTTTGGATTTTAATTGGATCTATTATATATCTATAACTTGAAACACTACCGCTATGTCTATATATAATTGTGGGGAATTAGTGTTCGACATTAGGTTTTCAGGAATTCTTATCATCTCTTTGGAACCATTTTTTTCTCAACCCTTTGTTTTTCCATTGATTTTATGAAATTCTAAAATCCTTGATCTGACACCATTTTGAATTAGATAGCCTCTAAAGAGGACACTATGAAGAGAGAAGTTTTAAAAGAAATATTGGCCAGGAAATCCTTGTATGAAAAATATAATTATATTTTGAAATAGATTCTTACTTTTAAAGGATTATGGAATTTGTTTTAATAATATGTGTTTGGAAAACATTTCACAAATATTGTAAGAAAATTTTATTAATTATTTGTCTTTAATATAGAATATGTTTTATGTTTTATTATTTTTACTCTATTTGGTGATAGTTTCAAGTTAACTTATTAGATAATTGCTGAGTTAGTGGAAGTACCTAGTTATGTTGAAGAATATATTCCTTCATACAAAATTATAGATAACATTGTGAGTTTGATAATTATAAAGCAAAATAATACTTATTTAAATTATAATATAAATTAAATAAATTTTTTCATTTGAATCCAGATATTAGAGTAGTAAACCTTTGGATGCTATTTTACTTAATACCTATAAAAAGATATAGGGATACACTCAATGTCCAAGATTTTTTTTATCAAGGATTTTCTTGTGAATATGAGGAAGATAAATTTATTCAATATTTTTTTCTATCAATTGAATCAATTAAAGTGGGATCATTGAATTAAAATATTCTTATATTTCCTTGTTTTATAAAAAATATTTTTGTAAAATATTATGTGGTTTTTAAAATAAATATCAATCATATATAGTTCAGGAAAACCTCTCTTTTATTTCTGAACAAACATTGGCTGTGATGAAACTTGTTTTCAATTTTATGTGGAATAAACTTGAGGATAAAATGAACCATGACATTTCAGATATAGAACAAGTCAAAGAAGAAGAATAAGTGAATGGAAAGAGTAAGTATAAGTCTTCACCACTAAAATATCAAATGAAAAATAATAAAATTTCATCTGAGAATTTTAATAAGATCATGAATCATAAGGCCCAGAAAAAAATATGAGATCTTATTTTCAAAAATGATAAAGCTTAATATTCGGATTTATTGATCCAAATAGCTGATGAATTAAAATAATAAAAATAGAATAAAAATATAATAAACTATTTATTGAGTTAAGGATGATAAATTTTTTTTGAAATGAGTTGAAAGAGAATAAGAGGATCCATCAATTTCTCTATAGACTCTTTCAGTAGTTAAATTAGTTACACAATTCAGAAACATTCTTGATACAATTTTATATTTAGTTGAAGTATTATTAGTTCAATAATTTTTTCCAATATTTTTTGACCAGGTTAAAGAAAAATCTGTTTCATTTTTGTATCAAGATTAAAACCAAGATGAAAATTATTCACAAGTATCATCACCAAAATTTAATGGATAGATAAAACCAAAATTAGTACCAAAGTTTGGAAAATGAGTTTTTACTACTATAAGAAAATTTTAAATTGAACTAGAATAAGTAAAGATTGATGATGGAGAAGTAGAATAAGAAAAAGAAACCAAAAAAGGATGAAAATAATAATATATATTTTCTTTAAGAATACATTGAATATATTAAGGTTATGATTTGGATGGAATATTTAATGGAAGAAAGGGCCATAAAGATCGATTTATCATTAGACGATACCAAAAAATATCACGAATAATTAAATAAGCTAATGGATATTTTCATTAATTTTTATAAAAATAATGAATATTTTTACTAAACTCATGATGTAATTAAATTTTTTTAATAAATTTCATTTTAATGAAATTATATCTAGAGAAAATATTTGTGTTAAGGTTTTCTAATATTCCCATGGATATATTTTCTTTCTCATTATTTTGGATAAATAGTTGTTCAAACATAATTGTATTATATTTTGTTCTAAAATTTCAATAGTATACCACCTTTCCCATTTATTTTT
This sequence comes from Viscum album, assembly GCA_963277665.1. Taxonomy (NCBI): domain Eukaryota; kingdom Viridiplantae; phylum Streptophyta; class Magnoliopsida; order Santalales; family Viscaceae; genus Viscum; species Viscum album. The sequence goes on along the minus strand of OY728119.1, from coordinate 167,153,827 downwards.
ATAAATCAAAAATTTTGTTACTTTTTTAAAAGGGAAAAAGAGTTCCTAAGGGAGGAAACCAAATGTGGGAGAAAACTGATTATGGGGGAGTATATGAAATAACAATAATTCCTATTAGTTATGAAGTCATAAACTCATGGTTAGTCAATATATGATAAAAGAATATATTTATATGAAGTTTTTATATGATTATCACGCATGAAAAAATGGTTGCATGTTTTTAAAATTTAATAGTTTTTATATTTTTTGTTTGGTTTTGAACATTCCAAAAAGGGGGTGATTGTTTAGTACAAAGTTATACTTTCAACTTTTATTTAGTTATAAAAATATATGAAACATTAATAAAACTATATTTTATGAACTTTATATATTCCAATTGTTTTATAATGTGTTTTTGGAAAGAATATTTCTCTATTAAATAAATAAATTATTCACATATAAAATGAATAAAACATTTATTATTCAATACAATCTATAAGACTAACTATTCTTCTAGTCTACTATAAAAACAAAATTACTATAATTTTGAGAGACTTTGGTTGTTTCTATCAGACTGGCAGAATTCATTACAATCGCACTGAAAATTATTCTGGAACATTTCACTGACTGTTGTTCTGATCATTATATTGAAAAACATTTTTATTTTCAATAAGAGCTTCAAATTTTTATAATTAGAGTAATTAGAATTATTCCAATTAGATAAAATAATTTACATCATTTTTAAAATTTTAATCCAAACCACATTGGATGGAATCATTTTTTTTGTGCTTTCACGTGAAGATCATTTTAGGACATTACAACAAACATTTAAAATCAAAAAAATATGGCCATTGGAGGAATTGCTATAAATATGAGTACACTCAAGGTAATGGAAGTAGATTCATTTTAAATGAATAAATAAAATATTATTCTTCACTTGACCATGACATTATTACAACATTTAATTTCTTAGATAGTTTTGTTCTAATGATTCCAAGTGAGGAATTATAAAATCCATGGAGGGTTTTTCATTAGTAGTGATTTGTAAAATAATATTTTAGATCAAGGGCTTCAAGGGATAGAAATTTTGGTGAATTATATCCATTAGATAGAGGGCTTACAGGGCTAGGAATATTGAGATAGTGATGATCATCATACCAAGGTAATTATTATTTAAGAAATATAGAGCTGATACTGATCATTCAAATCGAATGATTCTAGAGTTTTGGAAGATATAGATAGTCTAATCTTTATATCTATGGATTTAGTTAGGTGTAAAACTGTGGATATCTTATGTTAGGATTTCATAATTCCTTACACTTATTGTTAAAGGGTAGAATTATTTTATAAATCTTCTAGGTCATTCATACTTTATTATAAGCTCTTTTTTTACTTGTTTCTATATGTTTACATTCCAAAATGCATTTATATTAGAATTTTTTTACTAATCATTCTCATAAATATTTTTATCATAATATCTATGAGACTGATAACAAAATTATATTAATAGATGATTTTTGAATCTAATAAATGAACACTGATCATCATATAGATTCTGATTCTGATACTTTTGATAAAAGAGTTAATGTATTTTCTTTTAATTTAGATTTTTAAACAATAATTAACTTTGTTCATATAACCATCTTAAAATATTACAATCCAACATATTATTTAAATCTATTAAATGAAAAATCGGTTTACTTAGATATATTTCACTCCCATATTGCACGTATTATTTTATATAGAACTTTTATAGAGCATGTGGTTGAATTGAACTAGGTAGTATCCATTACCCAAAATACCCACACTTTATATGTATAGTTAGACAACTTTTATAATTATGAAGGTAGTTAAAATTAATCAATACATTTTTATCACATGGAGATGGGTAGTTTATTATTTTTTTCTAGTATATTTTGATAATATATTTTCAAACCTTCATGTATTCTACATATTTAAGGTCTCACCTCATTTAATTTCCCTTTTTATTTAATTTTTATATATTATATTGTTTTCAGTTATATATATGCTTTTTTGGTTGTGGATATATTAACTTCAACAATTTTATAAACTTTATGATGTTTTATATTTTGATATTACTTTATTTAGATGAAAAGTTTTTTGAAAAGTTTTTATTTCATTGGTGTGAATTAATTAATGTATTGAGTGGCTACAAACTTATCTGATTTGGAGTTTCACTTTTTTCTATATTTATTTTAGTAAAATAATTCCCAATAAATAATGTTTATTACCATGAATTTGTTTGAAAACCAATGGAAACATAGAACCAAATTTGGTACATCTGACCAATTAGCAAGGATGAATTTTTTTGTTGAACAAAGTTGATTTTCAAAAGATCCTTATATTTTTTGAATGAAAATGTTAAAATTATTATCCTTATGAATGGATATTGAAATCACTATTTATAAATGGGGGTATTTTAGTTGAATAAATTGATTGTGTCAGACCTTATCATCAATAAATATTTCAAGTGGAGTGTTCTTTAAATTTCATTGCCAATATAGTTTTGTGAAAAATATTCTGGTTATAACTTCCAAGAAATTTGATTTACAAGATGAGGAAAATGAACATGTTTTATGGAAATGTGATAAATATTATTCTAAAGATGAATTTTAATCGTAAAAAATAAAATTTTATTTTCTTATGTTACTATTTCTAAAGATGTATAAGTTAAGAGTTTTCAAACTGAATATTTTCAATGATAAGTTTTTAAGGAGTAAATAATTTATCTTTCTTGTGAACCAAATTCATATATTAGGTGGAGATAGTATATACTAGTATAAATTAATATTTTTGAGAGTAAAGTAAAATTTATAAAACTAAATTTAATATTAAATACCATAGATTTGAAGTTGATGTTTTCATATTCATAAGTAATGTTGTTGAGAATAAAAAATATGTTAAATGTTTTGAAAGTGTTTATTGTGATATATTCTAATCCCAATATATCTTAGTTTTTTTCCTTACATAATCCAAACACATTTTTTAGTAATATTTATTATATGTAGCAGGATGAGATAAATATTTAATTAAAAGAGTATCTTAATTTTGAAAGTTTATGGAAAATGGTAATTATCATGGTTTAAATGTAAATTAATCATATAGAAATAATGAAACAATTTCTCAAAGTGTTTAAACTATTAGTAAATTTTTTTACAAAGTTAGATTTTTTAATATTACATTTATATTTATTATATCTCAACTATATGAGAAAATTTTTAATCTTACACATGCTTTAAAATTATCAGGTTACTATTATCTAACAAATGGTTTTTGATATTTTTAATTATGAATATAATATTTATATATGTTAACTATTATATAGTGTGTAGATATGTAGAGTTACTCTTATACAATTATTTGTAAAACAACTTTACTCTCATTTCACATAATATTAATCCATTAAAAAATTACACAAAAACTAAATGTGTAAGAACACATATATAACTGGTTTTCATAATATTTAACTTTAAAAAATCCTATTTTCTATAATAAAGTTAATTATAATACTTAAATAAAAAATAGGTTTTCAAGATTTTAATTGTTTCTTATAAAATATTTCATTTCTTATTTTTTGTTAAATTTTGGAAGAGTTAAAAAACATGTTAGTTTTTATAGAGATAATTTCCCATTATTTAAAACTGTATATAAATTTATTTCATCAAAATTTATGCATATTATTTTTGAGAGATAATATCCCATAGGATTATTATTGATTTTATTTATTTTCAATAATATAGGTTTCCATAACGCAGTGAAGTTTTTATTTTGTCTTCAGTGATATGTGATTTGATGATGAAATTTCATTCCATCGAAGGACTCATGAGAGTGCATTTATATTTTCAATATGGATCATGGAGATGATGGTACCACATGATATTCTAGGAAAAACATACTCAATGTAGAATCTTATAAATATTATAATTGTTGATCATTTCTTGAAAATAAATCAATGATAGTTTTAATTGATTATAGGGAGAACTATCTAAAATAATTTTTTTGATATTGAGTAGATGAAAGTTAAAATAGAATAAGGATCTATGATTTACATAGAGAAAAGTTAACTATTGTTCTATAAAAAATATCCAAAGGTTAGTGAGCATCATGGGATCAGAAATCATTAGAGAACATCAATTTGACATTTTGTTACAATCTATAGATTGAATCTCGAATAAAAAGTGTATTTAAGTTATATCTAAACACTCAAAGAAGTTTTTTTTCATTAAGATATAATTGTAATTATGATTTAGTGATTTGGAATTATTATGAAAATTCCAAAGGTTATTATAAGTCATTTGAGTTTATTTTATGATATTAGAGAGTCTCTTAGATGATTTAAAGATGTTTTGAGTAGTTTTTATTTAGTCTGGTTTTGTATATAATATATTTGTACCACCTCAAAACTGAAGAATTGAATAAGGAATAGCTATTTCATATATAGATAAGTTCCACTCTGGATTATATGTAATATGTTATTTTGGGTTGAGGTTGGAAAATGGAAAATTCAAGTTCTACGTAAGATGTTTTATGTGGAGATATCTGAATCTTTTCAATGGAACTATCAAACTTAATATAAATAAGAAGTGTGGATAATATATAATATATTTCCTAGAGAGGAAATAAGGAAAATGTAGGAACCACCCTAAGACATATAATATATTTTATAGGTGATTGTTTAATGAATTTCATACATCGTGAGTATGAGTTACATATTTTCAAATGTATAAGATATTATCTCAGTAGAGTGTTGAAATTAGAAAAGGAAGAAAAATTATGAGGATATATAATATATTTAGATTATATTTAATATCCCACTCTATGTTAAAATATTAAAAGGGAAAGAGGCACCCTATAATACATAGCAAATAATACTTCTTACAACAGTGTTTTTGATAGATATATAAGAAACAGATGTGAATGATGAAATTTAGAAATCGGAAGAATAACCATATGATGTATAAGATATTCATTATCTTATGTATGTTTCTATAATTAAAAAAAATCATATATTCCTGAAGAAATAATTATTATATATTTCTAGAATAAAATATTTTGAGGAAAACCATGTTAAGTTTTTATAGATTAATTTTTTGTTTAGATAAACATCATAATTTTTCCAAGGGATTATGATTCATTTTTACAATAATATGAAATGATATTTTCACCATTAATAGGATTCCATTCCATGTAAAATATCTAAGTAACTGAACAAAAAATTTCATTTAGGATAAATTAGAAAGGTTTTGCACCACAGGTTGAGATTCCACATCGTGAAGCTCCATGCATGCAATATTTCATGCCATCATAGAATAAAATATTTATGGAACTTTCAGCGAAGATAAAGTCATTTTAATAGTAGTTAATATGATAAGAATAAAATATAACATCTAAAAAAATATTTAAATGTTTAATTTTTTTATAAACATTAATTATGTATATAGGCATAAGGATTCTATTTAATAGTTAAAAAATATAAAAATATCATTGTTTAAATTAAATGGAGAATTTATATATTTCAAATACATAATATATAATTCAAATTATTATATGAATAAAAATGCAGAAAATAAGAAGAAAATGCTTGAGATATGATACTACTACTTTGAAAGAACATCTCTATATTAAAACTGAATAAGTTTATGAGATTAAGAAGGAAATGATCTGGTGCAAAAAACAATTAGAGGCAAGATCAAATACCTATCCCATGACCACCTGATATATTAAAATATTATAAAAAAATAAGGAGTAGTGACTGATTCTCATATATGTATATATATATATCCTAAAAAATTAAGTGAGATTCTGACGAATGGTACTATTATTGATGGTCATATCCAATGTTGAGAATCTCAAAAGATTGAGTTTCAATGAAAAACTATCAAAATTATATTAAGATTAATATCATGGCCGACATGAATGTAATGTTATTGATATCATTTAGGTGGTTGGTGAAATTTTCTCTATGGATGAAGATCTTTTTGCGTTGAAGTTGTGACATATAGAGGAGAAGGAGAGTTTGATTCATGAAATTATTAGAGGAAAGTTATAGACTGGTGGTTCCAGAATAAAAAATGCTTCCATTATATTCAAGAGGATTTATACTTCTAAAATTATAGATATCAATTAATAAGTGGATGATACCTTAAAAAATGTAGATTACACCTACCAAACCATTGTGTTCGTTGTAGAGTTGATGATATCTTCACAACTATTATGTGCATTACAGAGTGGGTGGTATTTTTAAATTTCCTTGTAATAGTTGTAATATTAATAGTGATAATCTTTGTTTTAGTGGGAGTTGAATATAGTGTGGTTTATATTTCCACATTGGGGTGGAACCTTGTAAAAACCATATATAATGATCTCTTGTTTCTTCTCTATATTACAAGTGTTGGTGAGTGTTGAGAGCACATAAAGAAATCTATATCACTTAAATGAGACAGTGTTTCAAATATATATAGGATAATTAAGTAGTAAAATAAAATATACTATAATGGAAACTATTTATTTAACCCCCTCTTAGGTGACAACACAAGTCAATGAGACATTAATGGGGTATTCGAGCTATTCTAGATTCACTCTAATTAGAAATATAGTCATTCATTATGATGTATTGTCCAAGGTTCCACATGAAGGTTCCCCAAGATATATCATCATGTTACCTAAGGCGCGCCTCCCCCTATTCCATAGGCTGCCAACTAGAAGCAATGGTCTAATTTTTAACATGGGGAGACTATAATATGTTATCAAAGAAAAACAATAGTATATATAATTAAACAATAACCAAATTATAATAAATATCAAGAATGAAAATACCATAATAAACAATTATATTACATCACATAATGAATTCAAAATAGGAAGAGATGAACATAAACAAAGAAGTATATATGTCAAGCTAAATAAGTTTCAAGTATCAAATAAAAACCCAATAAAAGAACATTGACAACTCCCAGGAGGGTCCTAACAACATGTTCCATTCCATAATCCATGATCCATCCCAAATACCAACTCATCTCTCCAATATAGGGATTTTCCTTTATCATGTCTCATAAACATGAAGTCTATTTAGTTAACAATCAGAAAACCTAAGTAGGATATGAGTACAACATATTTTACACCGCCAACAGTGTCTAAATAACATATAGTCTATAATAGTGTACACAGATGTATAAAGGGTCATGAATAAGTGATAATGTAACTAGTTTTCACCTTAAATATTCTTCAAATAACCAAGAGGCCCTTAGTTAATGGTGTAACCCAAACTAATCATACCTTATATGTTTGATTTCAGTGTATGAACAACACACCATAGAAATAACAAAATCCATTCATTAATGGGATATCATTATCCATTTATTTCCAATTTCACAGTCATTTGATAGGGTCATAGACAAGTAGTCTAGCACCCCATGGGTATTTGGACAAGCAGTACTTTTTCCACATCCTAGGGAAAAAAAGAAAATAAATACATATCTTGGAGGCCTATAGTGGCATCATAGAACCATGTGGTTATTTTGAGAAGCTTTCCCAATCCAACAACTAATTGCTCACATCATTCAAAAAAATCATAGACCATGGTTCCACATTCATGACCCATTTTCAACTATGAATATAACTCGTTATTCAACAAATTTCACAATCCCATTATTTAACCAAATTCATAATTCAATTATTCCCCTAATTTCATAATACCATTATTCAACCAATTTAAAAATCCAATTTTTCAATAATTTGATAATCCAGTTATTCAAATAATTTTATAATTTTATTATTTCACCAATTTTATAATCACATGGGAAAAATTAATTAATTAATAAAATTAAAAATACAATTTCCCAACATGGAAGTTGAAATTTCACAATGAAACACACCCGATTATAATAAATACTATGGGAATTTAAAATTAGACCATGTAACTCTATATTGTTGATGAACACTCACCAAACCATAACCGACAAATTTGATGTGGAACATTCCTATCAAAAATAGTGGAGTATATCTAGGATTAAAACCTAGGACCATGATATGAAGAAACTATATCTATAAAAACCTAGATCTAAAAAAATGGAAGAATCATTATAATCAAATGTCAAAGAGAAAAGAGAGAGAGAGGAATCCAAATAAAGGAGATATTACATATCATAGAGGGTATAATATCAATAAACATATATTTTATTCATATAGAAAGAATTTCTAGGTGCCTTTAAATAATCCCAATACCCTCAAGAAGTAGAGGATTTCATACTAGGTTGATCTGGGATGATTTAGAGAAAAAATTGGGGGGGGGGGGGGTTTGTGAATTTTTTTAAAAAAACAATCCATGTTTCATTTTACACACACACTATTTCATGGGAGGGTCAGCATGGTTTTCCAAACTATAAACCCAAATCATATACCCCTATTATATGGGATTAATGGTTTCTCCTGATTACCAATTTTTTTGAAAAATCATGTGCCAACTATATAACTCCCTTATGTGAAGGATACATAGTTTTGTAGTGGTAGGTGCACAGTTTGGAAAATCATGAGTCAACTACTCACGTCCAAAAACCCTAAAAATACCTCCTAAGCTCACCTAAAAACACCCAATACAAACCACAACCAATTTATAACAAAAACGTGTAATAGAGTACCTAGAAATGATTATGATGCATATCTAAAAAGGTTGGTATGTTGAAATCTCCCCACCTTATAACAACTCTTCTTCAGGTTGTACTCCCATGCATCTCTAAGAATAAGAGGAAACAATATTCGGGAATTATTCCCATATATCTAGAAAACTATCCCATATTTCCTTATGAACACATCTATTATACCATAACACTTAGAAGATCAACACAGTCCTTCCCCACAACATCTTCTCACTATGGTCCACAACAGAAATCAGTAACGACCCAAACATTTAGTAATGAAAATTCCTATTGAGCTAATTAAATATCTTATTATGTAAAATGGGTATAAAAAATATTCACTTTTTTTTTATGTTTTTGAATTTTTAAATATCATTAAGAAGTGTGACTATTGCCAATATAGTCGTTAAATAGGGATCACCTGATTAGTATAAATATAGGGTGTTAACAAATCCATTTTACTCAAACAAAGGATATGATGGTCGCATCTAGTAGAATTTATCCATGAGAAGACCATTTTTCAGAGCTCATAAAGGCAGTGGCATCGCTTGTATTCTCTCATGACCAAGCCCAATCTGAGCATCAATACGTTAATCTTGAGCGGAACTGCATACGGGAGAATGGAAGTTGATAGAGATTACCACCCAGGCAATGTTATCCAAGCCACACCAAGAGTTTATCACCATCCCACACTATACCCTTCGGTCTTATGCGGGTGGCATAAGGGGTTATGTATCAACACACTAACACTATGTTTATGTACATTATGTTTTATAGAGAATATAATTTCATTTTATTATTTTTACTTTGTAAATAATTTTTAAAGAAAAAAATCAATTTTAGTTACCATTCAATTAAGAAATATAATTTGATGAATTAATGGAAATTTTTATTTAAATAATACTTAAATAAAATATTATTAATAAATTACTTTTTATTAATATTAAATGATCATATAATTTTTTTGAATACAATTGTGATTTTTATAAAGTTTTTAATGTCGTTTTCATCAAAACCCGTTATTTTTTATAAATGACTTTTTTTATTTTAAAAGTAAAAATTCACTTATTTATAAAATTATTTAGATAAAATGAATATTATTTTTTTAATCCAGATATCGAAATTATCCCATGATGTATTTTTCATAATTCTCTGAGACAAACAAATTTTTTGGTAAAAATTAAATACCATTTAAATATATAATGTGTTTATGACATCAAAATCACCCAATAGTGATGTAATAAAATAATATAAACAATATTTTCGGCCAATATATGTTTCATAATTAAAATAATGTGATTTTATGTTTGTTTTACTTATTTTACAATGCTTTAGTGGACGCTCTAAGACTTATAAAACACTTTGTAATTTTAAAATGATTCCCTTAAGAGTGTGACTCACCTCCACATAAGAATACCTAATATTTTAATAATTTCAGCCATTTTCCTTATAAAATATTTTATTCCACTACCCTTTGTAAAACAACATGAATAAAACCCGTGGTATGGTTTGTGTTTTTGTTTAGTTTAATGTGTAGTGTCCCAAATCTAAATAAAAAAGAATTCCATTCTTGTTCCTATATAAACCCACCCAAGACCCCACTTCATCTTAACTTAAAGCCTTTGGATATCGACTAAAATCTAACATCATCTCTCTATAATTCTACCAAGGTGCCCAAATCTCTCAATAATCCTCTCTCGTGCCCCTCCCAAGCCTTTGGGATAACACTTCCAAGTAAGGTATTCCTTCCATTCTCATTTTATCCATGTTTCTTAATATTGTTATGCCATTTTATTTTCAATTGTAAATGTTGGGGTATGGTTTCTCACATCTCCCATACTTACCTCCTTATGTATGAATTATGAGATACCCCTTTCTCTCTCATTAATGCCTTCCATGTACACATGTTACCATGCCGAAATTCTGTAATGGATTTCACTCTCCTCATTTATATCCAAGCAATTCTTTTTTTATTAATAATCTAAATTTATATTACTTATTTTGTGACATTATTTATACAACACCATTACATTAAATTTCATGTAAAAATGATGATACAACCCTTTCTCTCTCATCAACCATTTTTATGAATTCTTATGTCACACTATTATGTTGTTGAAATTACACTGATATTTCCAAGCCAAAGTCACTGTGTTGTGAATACCATGACCATTTCTCTATCAAGGTTATTCACCTTCATGCACGTTTACTTATTTATTATATATTTTTAATGTATTAATTCCTTATTACTTTATCATGGAATAAATGATGATCTTTAATGATTCCATGTTGTATGATCCATGTTGCACACTTATGCATGAAATGAAATGATTAAGAAGGGTGCTCCCTGATAGAACTCCAAATCATTGGGTAAATATTATTATCTTGATACGTCATGTGAAATGATGTTTTACTCATGATAATTAAATTTCAATGAGGGTTTACTCATGCTCCACATGAAACAAGCCTTGGATCATGTTAATACCTTGATAAGTGTTTTTTCTACATTTCCATGTTATGATAATCATGCTATATCATGCCTTTATGTTTATGTTTCTTTTATGCTCCATCGATATTCCTATTTCATAACATGTATCGTAGTCTTCATTTTATACCTTTTTTATTCCCTTAATTCTCTTTACAGATCACCCTTTTCTTATTCCTATCATCAGGTTATCCTATGCAATACTAAGTACGAGGGAATGTAGTGGTCATATAAATGATGTTTTCAATAAAAATGTTGTGTTTCATGATTTAATTCATCATGTAATGTTCTTAAGCCCCAAATACACTAGACATTTTGATATTACATGTTGTATCAAGTGGATATTTCATGTAATAAGTCATATTTATGTGTGTAATAAAAACCAGAGCAAGATTGTTATAGTTTTTATAAGAGTATAGGTTTAGTTATTTTTGGGATTAGGATCAGAAGACCTTGGTGAAGGCCTTACAGAGAAGACTAAGTATAAGAAAAACATTCCTATGTTTTTGTGAGTATTGAGTATGTTTTTTATCATTAAAAAAATACATTTAGGGATACAATTAGGTAGAGGAAGGCATTGGAATAGATGTACCTAAGAGTAAAAACTCCAAAAAGGATTTTTGAGCTTGACCTAGGGTATCCCGGTACACAACAACGGGCCATGATACACTCTTGGTTACAACACTCTCGGGGGATATGCTTTGGTAAATTCATAAGCTTAGTATGAACCATTGTTATGGGAATAAAAAAATCCCCTAAGAACAGAATTTGGGATGTAGATGACGGATAACATAGATTAAAGCCTACATATTCATATGTTAAGGAAATAAAAGTTATTTATAAGTCAACTATTTTTGTCCTTGGATTACCCTTTATGTGTTACCCCTAACATTTCATTTAATTCCATCCAATGGCCAGTAATAGGAGAACTCAGGCTAACAACCGATTTGAAGATCAATGTGATGATTGTTCTAATGAGACTCTCAATCTAATGGGAGCGGGAATTTTGAACTTTGTCATGATAATATCTCAGTTAACTCAAGCTTTTAATAGAAACATGGGTCAAGAGAAACATTCAACCCCATAAGAAAGAAGAAGTCACAATTGATATATTCATGATACAAAGGCCTCCTACAATTAATGGATCATTGGTTCCCCTGTATTCTAAAAAATGGATCGACTCTATTAAAAAGATCTTTTCCATACTTCAATGTTTTAAATAAGAGAAGGTTCTTCTGGATGATAATAATATGGAGAGTGAAGCTGATAAGTGGTGGGAATTGCTCAAATATACGAAGCATGTGGAGTAGATCGAGGTGTTGGAATTAAAGGATTTACAGAAAATATTTTTTGACAAATATTTTCCATGAACCCTCCGAATTATGATGGAAAGAGAAGTCCTTAACCAAAAGAAAAAAGATGAGGAATCCTTCAGAGCATACAAGGAAAACTTCACAAGGCTTTTATGATATTCCACTAGCTTTATCGTTTCCCTCAAATGAATTTTTTACCATTTATTTGGTGGGATGAAACCTAGCCTACAGTAATCCATGGAGGTCCGTGACTTCAATAGTTATAAAGAAATTGTCCAATATTCCCTCAAGGTTGAAATGTAGATTGGCGAATCTCAGCAGTATCATGGGGATATGAAGTGTAATTTGTAATTTATTTTAGGAGGTCCGGTGGATAAATAAAATGGTGCTATGAAAACTCATCACCCCACATGCCAAAGGTGTAGAAAGAAGCACCCAAACAAATTCTTGAAGGGGATGAGGAAATGCTTTAGGTGTGGAAGAGAAGGGAACTAGACGTTAAATGCCAGCAAGAAAAACATGTGGCTATGATAGAGGAGAGGAACACTCTATTCAACCATCAATGAATTATTCATTGCTTCAATTGCAATGAACCAGGGCACCTTGAAAATCAGTGCACTATTCCACAAGTTTTCAGAGGCAACCAACATTCTCCAAGGTAGTAAGGGTGATCTTTTTTCCAACACTACTACCGTAATGAACCCCAACAATGAAATGGTGACAGATAAGCTAGTTATTCATTCAAGAATATAGAATGTAATTTTTAATTATATTTCTACAAATTCTTTTATATCCCAAAAGTTTAGTAAAACAATCCCTACACCACCACAAATCATGGAAGTATAGATTTCGGTGAGTATGACAAATGGGGAAATCATTACATCCCATGAATATAACTCCTCCTCAATCATAATTTATGGGTTTAACTTCTCAATGAACCTCTTCATACTCCATATAGTGTAAATTGATGCAATTATCAGCATGGATTGTCATTCCTTATATATAGACAACATAAATTTTTGTGAGAGGGAAATCACTCTCCATATAGAAAATTGACCCATGATTCTATACAAGTGCAAGGTGGAAGATGACTCTTCATTAGAACCATCATCTAATGTGTGGATATTACTGCACTATGAGCATTATTTTCTATCTTAGATGATTGATTCTATGGAAGTAACCATCCTTGAAGACATGCCCATTTTGACAGAATTCTTTGAAGTGTATCCCGAGGAATTGTCTGGCCTTCGTCCTAGTAGTGATGTTGAATTCTCAATTGATCTTATACCTGGGGGGTTTCCAATATTCAAGTCTCTATATAGAATGGATATTATGGAGCTTGAGGATATAAAGAAACAACTACAGTAGAATCAAGATAAAGCTTTTATACACCCAAGTGCTTCACCATGGGGTGCACCAATCCTATTCATCAAGAATAAGGATTGGTCAATGTGCCTTTGCATTGATTATATTGAGCTTAAAAAAATGACGGTAAAAAACAAGTATCCTCTACCCTGAATTGATGACTTGTTTGATCAGATACATGAGCACAATACTTATCCAAGGTGGATTTGTGATCGAGATATTACCAAGTAAGGGTGAAGAAGGAGGATATCCCCAAGACTACTTTTCATACATGGTATGAGAACTATGAATTCATAGTAATACCTTTCTATGTCACTAATTCTTTATAAATATTCATTGAAATGATAAATAGATTCTTTAGAGATTACCTAAAAAATTTGTGGTAGTCTTTATTGATGATATTCTAATATACACCAAAACCAAGGAGGAGAATGAACAACTTCTAAGAACTATAATAGAGACCTTGTGACATCAGTTGCAGTGGTCCCGGCTTCCATGTTCGGTCTGGCGTGGCCAGGTTCCATTTCTGACTTGTTCCTTTATAGCTCGGTGGCAGATGGAGTGTCCCGAGGGGGGTCATTGGTTTTTTCGATTCTGTGAGTTATGTTTTGTTTTTTGATTTTATGGTGTCTTTGGTTATTCGATTGGCAGGATTTGGAGTCTTTGGGTCCACCGATCAGACTTTTGAATGGGTTCTGGTTGAGGTTGATTTAGTTTCAAAGATCGATGTTGGCTTGATGACGAAGGAGCTGTTGATTTCTGGAGATTTTTTGTGGTGTTGAATCTGTGATTTCATGTTTGGTTTTGTGTCGGTTGAAATTGTGATTTGTTCATGGTTTTTGTGATAGCGATGATGGGTTCGTGTCGGCCTTGAAGTTGAAGGTGATGAAGGACGCCGGTGAAGCTCGTCGGTGATCCGGTGTAGTGGTTTTGTCTGATGATCATGGCGTGTCAGACCTGGTGCAGGCTCGCAGCTCGAGGTGTCAGGATTGTGGATCGAGGCAATGATGGTGGTGTTTTTGACTTTTGAAATTTCAAACTGTTTGCGATTTGTGGTTCCTGGTTTCTATATGGGTACCGACAACCCATAACCCGGATTTTAAAATGGAAAAAAATGATTTGCAGTCCAAGATATATTTGTATCCCTAAAAGATAGCTGCTATTGAGGGATGGTGGAGGAAAACATCGGTGACAGATATTTGTTGCTTCCTAGGGTTATCTAGATATTATTTTCGATTTTTGGGAAATTTATCATGATTGTAAAACCCTATTACCAAGCTAACTCATAAGGGTGTAGAGATTTCTTGGAGTGATGAATGCGATGAGAACTTCATGGAGTGGAAAAGGAGGCATATCGTTGTTCTTGTGCTCACACTAACAACATGTGTAGAACTTTTTTTTTGTATTTAGTGATTCTTTGAAGAAGTTCATGGTTCGTGTGACAAAGTCATTTCCTATGTTTCAAGAAAATTGAATGTTCCTGAGAAAAAATATCCAACACATGATCTTGTGTTGCCTATAGTGGTATTTGCTTTAAAAATTTGGTAGCATTACCTTTTTGGGGAGAAGTGTGAAATATATACAGACCACAAAAGACTCAAGAATATATTCACACAGAAAGAGTTGAACATGTGCCAATGAAGATGGTTAGAGAAGATCAGAGACTATTATTGCTCAATCAATTACCACCGTGGGAAAGGGAACAAGGTGGCAGATGCTCTAAGAAGAAGGAACCCAGAAATTCACTAATTGATGATAATTGAAAAGCATCCAATAATATTAGATTTTATGAAGATGGAAATGGGAATCATAAAGAAGGGAACATCATCAATACTTTCACAAATGATTTCTCATCCGTATCTTTTAGTATATTTAAAGGATGCTCAAAAGTTTGATGTCGGAATTCAAAAGAAGGTGGAAACTATCAGGAAATGCAAATCCTCAGAGTTCAATGTCGATGAAGAAGGAATTGTGAGATTTAGGTTAAGACTATGTGTTCCATTAAATTCGGAGTTAAAGAAGTAAATTTTGGATGACACACATAGATCAAATTTCTCCATTTACCTTGGAAACACAAATATGTATCGGGATCTATGAGAGCATTATTGGTGGGATAACATGAAGAAGGAGATTGCTGAGTATACATCAATGTGCCTGGTATGTGAGCAACTGAAGGGTGAGAGGTAGAATTCTAAGGGGATTATGAAACCATTACCCAAACCCACATGGAAATGGGAGAACATCACCATGGACTTCTTCACTGAACATCCAAATACATCCAAAGGAAATAATGATATCTAGGTTGTTTTGGATCGTCTTAAAAATAGTTCACACTTCATTACAATTCAAGAGGATTTTTCACTAGATCAACTAGCACGAATATACATCAGATATTTATTAAGGCTGTATGGAGTAACAATATCAATTGTATATTATAGAGAACCAAGATTAACCTATAATATTTGGAAGAGTCTTCAACATGCTATGGATATTGAGATGAACTTCAGAACGACTTATCATCCTCAAACTGATGGTCAATCTGAGCAGAATATCCAAATACTTTAGGACATGCTGAGAGCCTGCTCAATGGACTTCAAAGGAGGATGGGATTAATATATTCTTCTTGTTGTATTCTCATACAGTAAAAATTTCCACTCAAGAATCCAAATGGATCCCTATGAAGCCCTGTATGGGATGAGGTGCAGAACACCATCATGATGGGATGAGTTTGTGGAAAGAAAACTCCTAGGTCCGAAAATGGTCGAAGAAATAGTGGATAAGGTTATGAATATCCAGAAACACATTAAAGATGATCACAGTTGACAAAATGGTTATGCTGATAATCGTCAACGAGACCTAGAGTTTGATGTCAGAGACATGGTATTCCTATGAATATCACCACAGAAGAGAGTTATGAGATTTGGGAATGAGGTAAAACTGAGTCCAATGTACACTGGCCTTTTTGAGATCCTTGATCGAATTAGAGTGGTGGACTATCAACTATAACTCCCACCAAACCTATATCAAGTACATAATGTATTCCATGTATCACTCTTGAGGATGTACATACCTAAACCATCACATGTACTTAATCTAGAGGTGGTACCATTGGATAATGACCTCTCCTATGAAGAGAATTAGGTGAATATCTTAGATCATAGGGAAAAATATCTATGAAATAAGATAATGCCCCTTGTGAATGTTTTGTGGAGAAACTAAATCTTTGAAGAGGAAATGTGAGAATCAGAGGAAGTAATGAAGAAAAGTTACTCACATCTGTTTAAGTGTGGGAAAAGGAAATTCCAAGGGTGAAATTTATTAAGGGGGAATATTGTAATGAACCAAACTTTTACTAATGAAAATTATTTTTGAACTAATTAAATATATTATTTTATAAAATTTTTATAAAAAAAATTCACTTCTTTGGTTTTTTGTTTTTTTATTTTCAAATAATGTTAAGAATTCTGACCATTACTAATATATCCATTAAATAGTGATCACATGATTAGTATAAATATAGGGCTTTAACAAATCCAATATATTTAGAAAAAGTAAGTGATGGACTCATCCATTAGAATTCCTCCATTTAAATCCCATTTTTTAGAGCTTGGAAATGAGGTAGAATCATTGGGATTTTCTCTTCCCCAATCCCAAACTGAGCTTCAACATTTTAAGCTCAAGCAGAACCACCCACGGGAGTAGTTGAAGTTGATAGAGATTACCACCCGAGTGATGTTATCTGAGCCTACCGAAGAGTCTATCACCATCACACACCATACCCTTCTGTCTTATGTGGGTGTTATAATGGGTTATGTAACAAGACCCTATCACTATGGTTATGTACATTATTTTTGTATTGAGATTGTAAATTAATTTTATTATTGTAACTTTTTAAATAGCTTTTAAAGAAAAAATATCATTTTTAGTTAATATTCAATAAAAAATCTATTTTGATGAATTAATGGATTTTCTTGAATTAAAAAATATTTTAATAAAATATTATTACTTAATTATGTTTTTAAATATAAATTATCATGTAATTTTTATGAATACAATTGTGATTTTTAATAAGTTTTGAAAGCTGTTTTTATCAAAACCAATGAATTTTTTATAAATGTCAGTTTTTATATAAAAAGTAAAAATTAGAATGTTTATATAGTTATTTAGATAAAATGAAAATTATTTTTGGGATCAGGACATAGAAAATATCTAAAGGTGAATCTTTCTCAATTTTCTAAGACAGTTGAATTTTTGCTTAAAAATTAAATACAGTTTAAATATATAATGTGTTTTATGACATCATAATGAACGAATAGTGATGTAATAAAATACTATAATTTTTTTTTCAGACAATATATATTTTTTAATTAAAATACTTTGATTTTAGGTTTGTTTTATTTATTTTACAATGCTTTAGTGGACCCTCCAAGACTTATAAAACACTTTGTCATTTTTAAATGATTTTCTTGAGAGTGTGACTCACCTACACTTAAGAAAGCCAAATATTTTAAGAAATTAGGCCATTGGCTTTATAAAATATTATATTCAAATACCCTTTGAAGAAACCATGGGCAAAAAACACAGTATGGTTTGTGGTTTTGGTTAGTTTAATGTGTAGGGTCCAAAACCTAAATAATAAAGAATTCCTTCCCTTTTCCTATATAAAACCACCCAATCTCCCACTTCCTCTTCACTCAAATCATTTATATATCGACCAGAACTCTCCCACGCCCCTATCTAGAATTCGCCCAAGTCACCCCAATCTCTCAAGAATCCTCTCTCAAGCCTCTTCCAACCCTTTAATATCACACTTTCAAGAAAGGGATTCCTCCCTTTCTCACTTTAACCAAGTTTTTTAATATTGTTATTACCTTTTATTTTAAATTTTAAATGTTTGGGTATGGTTTTGAACACCCCACATACTACCCTACTTATGTTTTCATGATGCGATAACCCTTTCTCTCTCATTAATTCTGTCCATGTACACATGTTACCATGCCAAAATTCCATAAAGTATTTCTCTCTCCTCATTTACATCCAAGAAATTATTTTGTATCATGAATCTAAAATTCCCTTACTTATGCTGGTATATTATATATATGACCCCATTACATTCCATTTCATTTACATATAATTAGACACCCCTTTATCTCTCATAAACAATTTTTATGAATTCTTATGTCACATTGTTATGCTGTCGAAATTACCCATCGATTTTCCAAGCCAAAGTAATTGTGTCATGAATACCATGCCCATTTCTTTATCAAGGGAATTCAACTTTATGCATGATTACTTATTGATTATAGAGTTTCATGTACGAATTCCACTTTCCTTTATCATGGAATAAATGATTATTTTTAATGATTCCATGTTGTATGAACCATGTGGCACACTTATGCATGAAATTAAATGATTAAGAAGGGTGTGTCATGATAGCACTCCAATGCATTGGGTAAAGATTTGTATCATGATACGTCAAGTGAAATGAGTTTCTACTCATGATAATTCAATTTAAATGAGGGTTTACTCATGCTCCATGTGCAATGATCCTTGGTTCATACTAATATAATGATAAGTGTTGTTGCCACATTTTCTTGATCGGATAATCATGCTATATCAAGCCTTATTGTAAATGTTTCTTTTATGCTCCATTGACATTACTATTTCCTAAAATTTATTTATTCTTCATGTTATACTTTTTTTACTCCCTTATTGTGATTTATATCTCACCCTTTTCTTATGAATGTCCTCAGGTTATCTCATGAAATGCTATGTATGAGGGAATGTAGTGGTCATGTAAAGGATATTTTCATTAAAGATGTTGTGTTTTATGTTTTAATTCATCATGTAATTTTCCTAATCCCCAAATAAACTAGACATATAAATATTCTATGTTGTATCAAGTAAAGATTTTAGGTAATAATTAATGTTCATGTGTGTAATAAAAACTAGACCAGGGTTGTTATAAAATTAGATTATCCTCAAAGTATGAGTAAGCCTCAATCTTAACATCATCTACATAAATCCAATTATAAGTTATAGGGTGATACTTGTAATGCTTTGAAACATGAAAAAAAATCATGAAAAAACACTACATTTCTATGGAAGATCAAATTGATACTCCATCGGACAGATCCTCTCCACAATCTCAAATGGTCTGAAAACCTAGGCACCAACTTTACCTACCTCTGAATCCTATGGTGGCCCAATATCGATGACACCTGAAATAATACATGATCACACACTATAAAATCAAGTTGAAAATGATGTAGATTTTTATATGTCATCTTTCAAATCTAATTCTTATCTATATGTTTCTAAATTAGATGAACCCACACTGATTTCTCCTACATGAGACTCAATCCCATCAAATTAGACTCACTTGCCTTTATGTAGTATATAGGTGATATTAAAGGACTCTAATAAATATTATCCTATATATCCATATGAATAGTATAATAATAATAGTTTTTGTAGGAAATATTAATGATAGTGAAGTAATTCTACTAATTCCTTCCAAATTCTAGGTTGCATGCATGCAATATGTCCTCTAGCACCTCAATAGCTGCTCTGAATTCCCATGTCTCTGTGGGTATAAATTTGTGCTCAGAAACCCTTGGTTACACAATTATTTATATAATACATTCTAGAAGTATGGAGTAAAACATGAGCCATGGGTTGAAACCATGCTCTATGTCACCCCATGATAATGGACTATCACCCGAAAATATATATCCCCCAACTAATCTATTGCAAAAGTCTACCGGATAGGTAATAAGTGAGATACTTTTTTTGTCCATTCTAAAACCACCCAAATAGAATCATTCTTACAAGGGTCCCTTGAAATATACACGATTATTTCCATGTGAACATCATCCCACTTCCATTCCGGGATGTGGAGCAGCTATAGAAAACCAATATCTCGTTGATGCTTAGACTTCACCTGCTGACAAGTGTAGAATCGTGTCACGAAACCATCAATCTACCTTTTTTATTGTACCAAAAATAATATTGATGTAGGTAAAAGTACATTTTTTTCAAAATATGAAGCACCACCCACTTTCAGTCAAGGAAAATCACACAACATATCCTCACACATACATGTAGGCACAACATCACAGTTCTTATATATATGATCTCATCCACATCTATAGTCTAATTAGAAGGTGACTTCCTACCATGAAGTCTTTCCATCAAGGACAAAGACTCCAAATCCACATACTAAATCTCCATGATTCAACTCAAAAGTGTGTAATAAACTGATAATGATAAAAGGGTTATCTTACTCTGGTCCTCCTAAACCTCAATACTCATCTTCGCTATAAATTTTATCATCTTCCACTTAGAACTGGAGTCCTGAGATTCTTGAGTCTATGTCTTCCTACATAAATCACTGGAAAACATTTTTTCCCTTCCCTATAATATAGGGTATCTCTAATATAGGCTAATATATATACTAAACCCATATATAATGATGATGATTCAAATCACACCATAAGACGATGTACATTAAGTTCTTGTGATCTGTATACACACTAAATCTTTCAACTAACATGTACGGCTTGCAACACTTTAAGGTGTCAAACACCAAAACCAAATCAAGAATGGGAATAGGATTATATCATTTCCCCCCTAAATAATCATGATCCATATGCCATGTCATTATTTACCTACCCCAAAGAAACCCCTTGTATGATCTCATATGCATCAAAAAACAACATATACTCCTCACCCGTCATGGGTAAGATTAAACTTGGTGTAGTTTCCAATGACTATTTAACTCATGGAAGTTATTTTCACATTCTCTAGACCAGTCGTACTTTATTAAAATCTTAATCAAACCTGAAATTGGAGATTCTGAGGGGTAAAAGTTTTAGATAAACCTCTCATAATAACCCACCAAACCCAGAAAACATCAGATATCAAAAAAATAATACAGCTACTCCCTAGAAACCACTACCTAAACCTCATATCGGTTCAGTGAAACTCTTTATTCAGAGATGATATAACCTATGAAATATACCCTTTTGATCCAAAATTTACCCTTAGATAACACAGATTAAAGTTGAGTCCCTCTAAGTGTACACAGTATAGTGATAAGATATTGGGCATGAATGTTATGAGTCCTAGGTTAAACCATGATTTAATCACCAAAAACAACCAAACACTGATCTAGGAATGGGTATACAATTCGGTTCATGAAGGCCATAAACATAAATAGAGCACTCATGAACCCACTTGACATAAAAAAACATATATAGGCTATACCTAGTTCGAAACGTTTTCCATAATATATCAAAAGGTCTGACTATAAAGTAATTATAACCCGATATCATGTCAATATTTGATAATACACAACCTCCTCTCAACTGGTCCCAGAGATAATCAATACATAGAAGATGATATTGAATCTTCATTATAATTCGGTTCAACTTCCGGAAATCAACATATAAATGCATGGTACTACCAGAATTCATAGCAAAAAAACCAGAGAACCTCAATATTATGTAATCAGATAGATAAATCCCTAATCAATCATGTCTTTTATATAATTATTATGTTTCCAATTCCCTATTGGTTCCATTATAAATGGTGGAAAAGAAGTCGGTTCATCCCTATGAATAATACCAATTGTAAAAATAATACCCCTCTTAGGTGGAGGCCCTCAGAATTATACCATAAATACATCATCAAAATGATCCATTAAGGGTGGAAATACCTCATGATTAACACCCCCATCATCCAAAAAAATCTTTCTACTTGGGTGGTGATCTCCCCCAATTGCTGATAAAAAATCCCAATACAACATTCCTTGATATCCCAATATCCACAATGAATATAATTGTTAAACTTATAAGACCTAAAGGGTACTCTCCAATAGTAACAATAAATGTGATCTTAAGAAAAAATCATCCTACCCTTATGCAATATCAAGTAAAAACTTGACATGTAAATTATGTTAAGATCCCAATAGAAGTGATACTCCCCAACCTCTAAAGAACCCCCTTACATAAACCAATTTCCCACAACCATACTCCCAATGGTGTTCCTATCATCATAACCCCACTCACAAACTCAACTTTTAGACTTAATTCATTAAAAAGTTGAGAACATTTAATATAATTTGATTATATTATATCAAATAATTAATTATAAATCATATAATATAAAAGAATAGTACCTAAGACTAATTATGGTCAAGCATTACCATCCACAAGTGGAAGATGAACTGCCTGAAACTATCATGTTTCTCTGAATTGTATTATATTTTTAGTCCATAGAGATTCAATACTCTTCTGATATGGGAACTATTTCCCTAATGTACCTCATTCACTAACTCGACAGCCATATCTAGAGGAACTCCAACTTACCAACTAATATAGGGTAGGAAATCCCTTCTTATAATTTGATTCATCCTAGATCCACTACCATTAAAATTTTGGTTGAGGGTTTATCAAATACCCTTGTATGTGATCCATATTGTCACATACATGAAACTCTGCTAGTAGTCATGGACACTGGGTACAAATGTGACTCAACCTACCAAAAAGGTGGAAGTATACTCAAATACTACTCTGAGTAATTGAGCCAACCCCATGGACACTATTTTTTCAATTTCATGGATTAAATTCTCTTAGTGACCCTTCATACACATATAATATGTACCTTATAGTCATCCCATAGAAACCAAATTTATTTATTTGGTGGCCTCCTTCAGGTTCCCCTAAAAATGAGATCCCAATTCACCGGCTAAACTAACTTCTTCAAAAAATAGATGTTAAGAACAATAATAATGTCATATTTACGTCTATATTAAAATCATTTTCATGAAATTTACTCATATACTACTATTGTAGAAAAAATTGAAAATCAATTTAGTAACCAACATAGTCCACCATATACATACTTCCCTAGGACAATCGAATAAAATTATCCTCCCACTCATGCCTGAGTGAATCAAGGTAAAAGTGTTCCTGCAACATTTCCTGAAAGTATTTCCATATAATGATGTCCATCATCTCATACCATGTCAAAAAATCCCACCAACACCTTTCTAATATTCACAACATATAATTTTCTAATTTTAATATCATATTTATAGGAATATTTATATTGGAAAGGATCATCAGTATAGAATGAATCCTTATCCCATATACCTTAGGTCCAACCTCTCTAGTAAATATCTAAGGGTAATTCTACCATAACTCTTGTAAAACTTCCTAAATATTCTGCACAGCTCACCTTGGGTATCTTTACATAAATACTGTAATGTTATCATATTTCTTATGAAACTAATCTCTCACTTTTTTACCCAGAACCATCAGAGCCACTTTTTCCACTTCTAGAGGTACATTTCAAGTCATGTCCTCATGTTGTCCTACCAACAAATTTTTTAATGGAGCCATGTCACAAAAATGACAACCACACATGTTATGACACATAACACATAATTATTCATTTTATATAAGAGTAATTTTTGTAAATATATATCAATTCATCCCCCATAATCTACCACACTATCAAAACAGAGGCATAATAACCACCCTCAAAAATCTATCACCTAGGTCATGGATATCACAAGGTAAAGCAAATTCCTAAAATTTGACTCCCATTAGATACCATTTTATCTAATTAAAGTTACCATATTGAGCATCATTTTTAACCATTTAAATTCATCATAATGCACTATTTATTTTATATTACACAAGAAATTAAAAATATTTTTATTTAAATAACACCCCAAAAACCTATTTTTGTGTGTGCCTATATGATGATTGTCACATAAAATCCCGAGTGCTTAGAGTGATGCATTTCGACTCTCCTATTGTTCTATAATACAACAAGAATATAATATTAGAAAATAATAATGTCACATAACAAGTATGTCACCCAATGTTAAATAACATTCAGCTTTAGCAGAAAAATTCCAGAACAAAAATCCCACCCTAGGTACAAGGGTTTCCCCCCTCACAAGGGTTAGATATTCCCATGCACGAGATTATGACCAAGAACCATCTCATACAAGACTCTGAATACCATACCCAAATAAAAGTAAAACTAAAAAGAAAACAGAACTCTTTTGATACCACTTCTGATATCTTGAACTAGGTGTTACATGCCAATTCCCCGAGCTTGATTATCACATGGCCTCATGTGTGTCTCCCCGTACACCAAAGCCTTTCAACTAGTAGAGAGGGTATAATTGTTAATGTGGGTATAACATACCCTATATATCAAAGTCGTAAAATATCTTAAATAAATAAAAAATAGTCTAATTATAATAAACAACAAACACGACAATACAATAATCAATAATCATTCAATTTTATATGATAAATCCAATATAAGAAAATATGAACATAAAAAAGTAGTAGATATTTCATGAAAAATAATTTTCATGTGTAAAATGAAAAAACAAAATAAAGACAAACTAAAAAATACCCTATGGGCCCTAAAAGCATGTCCAGTTCCCTCATCCATGATCCATCCTAAATCACATCTCATCCATCTAACAGAAGGATCATTACTTTATAATATCCTTGAAATAAGAAGTACATTTGGGAACCAATCAGGAATATTGAGTAGTGTGTGAGTAAAACTCAACATGGAAACACCAATAGTATATAAAACATTATACAATCTACAATAATGTATGTATTTGTATAATGAATATGGAATAAATGATAAAGTAAACATTTTTCACTTTTAATATTATTTAAATAACCACATAGCCCCTTGGTACATGGTGGCACCCGAAAAAATCATACTTGCTTTGGCTTATGCTAGATTTTGAACCATGTGCCGTAGGAATACCAAAATACATTAATTCATGGGATATCATCATAAATTTAATTCAAATTTCACATTACTACGACGGGGGACTAAGCAACATTCAGGAACCCTGTGGGTAATAGAGTTGAAGTCTAAGACCAATAACTCATTGATCACATGAAAATAAATATATATTTCAGGGTTCTAGAGTGGAAATCTGATACCTCAGGTTTATTTAAAGCATCAGTCCCAATCCTATAGCTCATTATTCACATCATTAAATAAAATCACAAACCATGGATCCACATTCATATAAAATTATTGATGATGTTTATAACCCATTATTAATCTAATTTCATAATCCCATTATTCATCCAATTTCATAATCCCATTATTACAAAAATTTCATAACCCTATTATCAAATCTATTTCATAATCAATTTATTCTAGTAAATTCATAATCCCATTATTCAACCAATTTCAAAATCCCATTATTCCACAAATTTCATAATCACATGGGAATAACTGATCTAAAAATTTAATTAAAAATGAAACTACCCAACATTTAAATTTAAATTTTAGAATAATAGACACCTAATTATAATCAAGTTTATGATAACTGAAAATTATTTAACCTATATCATGATTGTTGAAAAACTCTCTCCAAACTGTAACTGTCAATTTGATGTGGAATAGTCAAATTCACAATGGTGAAGGGGTTCTAGGACAACAACGTTAGACTAAGATCCAAAGAAATTAGATCCATAATAACCAAGAACTAAATAACTAACAATTTAGGTAAAATAATGCCTCTCATATGAGAAATATAAAGGGGAGAAATATGAATCCTAACAAGAAAGAAATTATATACCATATAGGGTTCAATATCATTCAAAAAATATTTCATTCACACTAGAAGAGGTTTGAGGGTCCTTGGAATCCTCATAAGAGCTTCCAAAAGTAATGTATTTCATCATATTTTGATCTAGGAGGATTTCAGATAAAAAATAGAATTTTATTAATTTTAAAATAAATTATTGGGGGTCTAATTTTCCACGTTCATGGTTTCCTAGGGGGGGTTTCATAGTTGTCCAAGCCATACAACCAATCCATGAACCCATACTATATGAGGTAAACAATTTCTTGTATGTGTTGCATGGTTTGAAAACACATGTTTTGACCATATAATTCCCATCTTCTTTAGATTCACAGTTTTCTGGGGATAGGAGAATAGTTTGGTAAAATCGTGCGCCAACCGTGAACTTCTTAATAACCCTCTATAAACCTCCCAAACTCACTCAAACTTACCTATGATAATCTTCAAAAAAATTATAATAAAAAATGGAGAATAATAACTAAACATTACCATAAGGGATCTCCCAAATGATCATGACCTAACATTAATTGTGTTTTTTGATGATATATAATAAGTAAAAAAACTAAAGAAAATTCAGACATACCACAAATAGAGAAATCTAACTCTATCCCTGTCAAACAGAAAATGAATATCTCAACCAAAAAACCAAATAATATGATGAATAAATAGGGAAATAAATTCAGGAATATCCCAAAAAAGGAAAAATTATTCACCATAAGTAAAAGGTAATCCAAGGGTCTATTTAAGAGGTAAATATATTTATAGCTGTGGATAGTAGTAAGAGGATGAGTCCATTGAAATAATTTAAGACCATTAATATGAAACTATGGACTACCTGAATAATGTTCCCTATAAAGTTATCATATATATTTTGGGGTTCATAAAAGGACTATGTGATGAAAATCAAAACTAGAGTTTTAATTAGAGGAGATGGATAATGCATTGACTAAAAGAATCCAAAGTATAACACTCTAAAAAAACCTTTTAAAACCAATTAAGTATCTATGTTACATTAAAATGAAAATATTTTATTGTTTTAATGATATTTTAAAATAATTGTTAACCAGGGATTTAGTTTTAATGGTTTTTTTGAAGAAGATATCCCTGATATACAAGATGCCCACCAAGCGACTATTGATGTCGAGGAGGCCAAATTTGAAATCAAAGACAAAATGATTGAAGAATTTGATAGATATTTGGGAAAAATAGCAAAAATCATGAATATTGTATTGAGAAGATAAAGAGATAATGAGAATAAATATTGATACCACTTATGGATGTGTTTAATTCACTCAATATGAAGTTTATTGAACATGAGGTGAAATTAATAAATATTCAATCAACATAATCTCTAAATTCCTAAATTTTTGAAAAGAAATATACTAATATAAATTATTTTTATTGGATAATTTAATTTAAATAGACTCATTGTGGTGACACTATAAGATTTAGTTGATCTAATAATCTTTTTATTGATAACAAATAGCTCTTATACAATATATCATTGTTTTCATGAATAGAGTTTCGTATACTAGTGTAAGATTCAAATAAAAATCTAGATAGGTATGGGAGTAAAACAATTCTAATAAATACCCCACTAAATAAAGGGTTCATATATTTATATCCAAGTGGATCATCTCCCCAAGAAGAACAGAAAATTATTTTGTATCTATATATAATCAAAAAGGTGTACAATCTGACCATACTAAAACTAAAGGTAAAATAAAAAGTTTTATTGGATACTATTGGTGATAATAGAGGATTAGAAACAAGGATATTGAATGTTTTCATAAAATTTCAACTCAAATCAACTATGTATAGACTACATTACGGGGGGATGTATTTGGTGAGAAAATAAAATCATATTTCTAAAAGTATAATTCATATAAAATAATGAATATTTTTACAAAACATAGATTGGAATGTTGTGAAATGTTATTTGGGATTTTGATTATTGGTTTCTATTATGATGATGACTCAGGGTAAAAATCTCTCAAATAATTCTTTTATTTTGTGAGGAGAGAAGACCACAAAATATAATCTTGATGAATATGAAATATGAGGCATCCATAGAATGTAGGAATGTATATAATAGTGTAAAAAAATAATAATTATGATAAAACTAAACCCAATATGAATATTTGAAAAATATTTCAAAAAAGTGATGATGCTTCCACCATTGATAAAAATATCGTATTAAGGACCATTGAAATTAGGCCTTAAATATTAAGACAGAAGAAAAATTTAATCAAATAAGGAAACAATTCAATAAAGGAATTAATGTATTGGTTTATTGGAATACATCCCTTAAGTTGTGTTTGATAATTTTTTGAATATGTGTAACCCAAAATATGAAAAAAAACAATGTGTAAATTACAATGATGTTGAGTATGTGATAAGAAATATATTGAATATTTGGATAACTATATTAGAAATGTCTAGAATGACGGATAATGAAAAATAAATTGAATGTGATGATGGGAAATATGTTGTTTTATATGATTATGAAATCAAATTTCATGAGAGGTTATTGTAATACATGAAACCCTATTGTAATAGGTACACCCCATATAATGAACCATCTTATAATTCATACTAAAAAGATGCATTATTAATGAGTATATTTGAATGTTTAATTTTGTTATGAAAAAACATATACTTTAATAAAATAAATTTAATTTTCTAAGATTTCAAAAGGATATTATCTTGAGATGAAATTTTGGGATTCTTCCAAAATGCTTGATTTTTAGGTGAATAGTTTAAATACCATTTTTGTTAATAATTTAAATTTTATGACATCACTAAAATGTAAAAATAAACTAACAACCCGTTATCAAGATAAAAATTGTTTTTATAAGTGAAATTATACATTATAAATTTTTTTGATTAACATACAAACCTATATTTGTTATTTTAAAACTTGCTTCATATTTTCTAGTAAAACTGTTTTAACTATTTATACATTTAATATTTTAAAATTAACTTATATAACTTTATGAAAATGAATATTACTATTTGGATTTAAAATTTTGAATCAATAAGTACTAAATATGAAAAAATGGAAAAAATTTAGGAATAAAAAAGGATTACGATGACTAAATTTAATGATTTGATAATGGAAAACATTTTTTTTCTCAAAGAAATGTTTTATGAACATTATGAAAATTTTATCAAATAAAAAAATTAATAATTTTCCAATGATGACTATAATATAAATTTTAATCCTATATATAAAAATATTAGCACTCATTCGTTTATTAATCAATACTATAAATTATTAAGAGCACCTTATTTTGAAAACATAAATTTTCTTCGAAAAGATCATTTTCTAAATATTATATGAATTAATTTAAAATGTTAATTTTAATCATATTTGGAAATAAAATTTTAATAAATGTATGATAAATGTTTTTAATTAACCTAAATTTTTTGTATGGTTTACCTTATATTTATAATAAAAAATAAATTAAATAGTCAAAAACATCTTACCAAGGTAAAAACTGAAATGAGAAAATGTTAATATCTATCGTTAAATCTCTAAATAAATTTTTAAAACATATTTTTAAATTTTTTGGATATCTAGACCCATGTACACCCAAAATTAAATTATTTTCAACTTTTAGATTCATTGAACTTTGAAGAGGGAAATGATATCATTGAAAATTAATAAGTATTCAAAAAATGTTTGATTTCCTTCACCTATAAAGGGGACTGACTACCTCCACTTCATAACACCCATACCCAATATAATTTAGAATTTAAACTCTGAAATTTTGTTACTTCTATAACCCTATCCATATTCCTTATTACTCTATTGACCGCTAGTTAACTTGAGGCCACCATTTTTAAGGATATTTCAGAGAGAAAACTCTATATCAAGATGTAAGTATTATCCTCCTCTTCGTATCATTTTCTTAACATTTCTCCTAGTAACACCATATATACAAAAATAAAAATTATTATCATTAATATACTTAGATGTTATTATGTTAATGTATAAAGCCTTATTTATTCCCATTATCCATTCCTAAAATAAAAAAATCATTTCATGGGTTTTCTAAAAATGGTATTTATGAATAAATAGTATATATATAATATAAATATGTTTTTTATAATTTAAATTTATTATATTCCTTAATTTCCACTCATTCCATGAAAAATAAATATGTTAACTAGACATTGTGCAGATTATAACATCCATGAAGTAAAATATCTCATTTTATCATAGTCTCGTAACTATTTATTGAAACATAATTAAATAAGACTCATCACTTTAAAATTATATAAATAGTATCATTATTCTCCAATAATATTTTATTACATTCAAAATAAATTTCCTTCATAGTCATAATAATTAATTAATTTTAGTTTGTTCGTGTCTGTGTCAGTTTAAAAACCCACTTGAACAATTTTATAAGATTCTATCATGGATAAATATAAGATCAAAAAGAATAATTTTATTAAAATTTAATAATATAATAATTTATTTGAATGTTTTGGTACTGTTTATATTAATTATTTATCTTATATTTTAAATATCATCTCCGATCGCAAAAATTACCAAAATAATCCAAAATCCATTCCGCTTTCATAGAACATAACTAAAAAATTAATGGAATGGGATTATAGAATTATAAATCAATAATGATTATCTATTATATTACATTATATTAATTTTTAATGAATAA
Source organism: Viscum album (assembly GCA_963277665.1). Taxonomy (NCBI): domain Eukaryota; kingdom Viridiplantae; phylum Streptophyta; class Magnoliopsida; order Santalales; family Viscaceae; genus Viscum; species Viscum album. The sequence continues at coordinate 167,122,694 of OY728119.1, read as the reverse complement.
ATTTGGTAAACTAATAAATTTAATCACTGCTTTTACAAAACTAGTAAAAACGATCAAACTATAGACCCTCAATGTAAGAAAATAGTAAACTATGTAGATTTGATATAGGGAACGACTATATATAAAGAATATAATTTAAAATGTATATTATTATGGTTATATATTAATTTATTATGATATATATGTTTATGATACATGAGGATAATATATTTTCTTGAAAGTCAATGCATAAGTTTACTCTTGTATGTCTCAAATTTATCTTGTTGAAACACTTTTTTTGTTATGGACCTAATTTCATTTATATGGTGTATATAATGGTTATTCTAGTAGTAAAAGTATAAAATTACATTTATTCATGGTATTTTAATATCAATTTTAATCACCCTCTTTCAATATATTTTGACTAAGTTGCTATACAAGCTATATGCAGGTTATTTTATCTCAATTTTCAGTTTTTGGTACTGAAGCTATATTTATCACTTATTTTACTTTGTATGGTTCATAGATTTTCATGGAATAATTTGTACAATCTTTCTCATGGATTTTATTAGATTTAAAATTCTATATTTTAATACCTCCCTCATATAGTATTGATTTAATAATTACCTGAACCATTGTAAAAATAAGTCTTTCATTAAGGAAAAATTACCCAATGTTTTCATAAATTAAAACTGTGTGTTATTGGATTCAGAATAAATCTATATATGGACACTAGAAATAGGATGGGGTTGTTCCATAGATAAAACAAGATGTAATCACCCTAAAAAGTCTTAGTTGAGTGTTGAACCCATAATCACACTTATGCATGATCAGTGGGACTAATATTACACACATTAATAGACACTCCTAGTGGATATTCTTTGAAATATTCGGTTTCTCTTTATAAATCATGATAATAGATTTTTCCTACAATTTCGTTAATCTTTTTCCAAGGAAAAAATTTAACCAAATTACCATCATCCAGGGATAACCTGGTACACCAAAGTACCCTCAGTAGTATTTTTTGTTGGTAAGTGGACTTTCTATTACTTTGACGATACCCAAAAAATCTATGTTGATTAAGGAATATTCCCCTTGATATCAAAATTATTTAATTTAATGTCCATATTTTTCAATATATAGATCATTATGTTTTTATTCATCTTTAGGTTCCTTAGGTAATGGCATAAAATGTCTTGGTGAATCATGTGGTAAATTCATTGGACTTAATCTTGTGATGGGTAGGGGAAAATTATATAGATCCTTGATGTATTGAAATGTATGATTAGATAAAATGTATTGGTTATTGGTGGGTAATTCACCTTATATCATTACATTATCTTGGAATATGGCCTCAACAATATGTTTTTATACACAACTTTATGAATTCAATCTATATGAGATCAATGATTATTGTTATCTATGTTTTCATTTATTTTCAGACATATAATTCCATTAGTTTTAGTTAATTATGGATTTATATAATTTTTTATTACTACCATATTTATATATCTGTGTTTATGTAATTATATTCCACAGTATACTAATCCTTTTTAGAATCTCAAATGACCCTTATTTTTTTTCCTTTCCACAAGAAACGAATTGAATAACTACATTAAATTTTCATTAAGATGTTAGAATGTATAATATTGTTCTCTCAATGTTTTCATACTATATATTATGTTTTATAATTTAATCTATATAAGTATCTATTATTCTAATACTACTATACAATTAGATTATATAGGACGTCTTTTATTTTATAAAAATAATTTAATATAACTAGTAGCTTAGTGTTTCTGAAGTCCATGTCATTATAGTTGGTATTAGAGAAAGTTTAATTAGAAGCTTGTGGAATATATTTAGTATAAAATAGTTAGATATCACAAGTTCAATGAAAATCCATAAAAATTTCTTGAGTACACTCTTTAAAAATTAATAGGAAACATATTTTATAATAAAATATAATGTCTTTATTATGTGTTTGATTTTTTAGAGATATGTCAAATAATGTGAGAAATTTGAACCATATAAATAGATATAGTCAATTAAAGGATCTTCCCCCTATGAAAGTGAACAAATATGAGCTGAGGTAAATCAAATTATAACTATATTAAATTATTTGGGATATGTTAGGAAAAGTAATATCACCTGTATAGAGGAAAATAAAGATCCAAAACATGGTGTAACTATATTATACCACTTCATAAGACACAAAACTCTATCATTTATTGAAATAACTAATCCATTGGTATTTGATTAATGGATCAATTAATGAGATAATATATTTATCTCTTTTAGTGGTAGTAAAAATTGTAAATTTCATTATGGTGGTCTATCATATGATGGTATATGAGGAAAAATGGTGGTTTCTAATTCAAAACACTAAAGATTATTTTTGGGTAAATCATAGAGAATGAGGAAATTTTATGGAGTTACATTATAAAGAAATACATTCCTCATGAGAAAAGATTATAAATTGAAATAAAGTTCTACAATGTTATAAAAAAGGAGGAGAAAAATGATTATGAGTTTGAGGATAACTTTACAAGTTTATCCAAACATGTTGTAGTCTCTATATGTAGAATGAAAATCACTATTGCTCATTTATTTGATGAGTTAATGTTGATCCATCAAAGGAAGTTAGTATTCCAGTCTCATTCATCATATGAGTATATAGTCTTAAGAAAAATTAAGATAGAAAAAGTGTTTAATGGGACATATGTATTCAAATAAAATTAGGATAAAAGGAGGCTAGAAGAGAATCATGTGGGTAATAGTGTAGTAAAAGGTAATAAAGGAAGGGTTAGATTTACCACAAGTGATAACTGTAGGAAGAAACACCCCAGGAATTATAGGAAGGTAACAATACATTATAAAATGTTTGGAGAAAATGGAAATAAAGATCATGAATGTAAAGGAAAGGCTGAAGATATTGATGTTCAATTCATTAACAACAAGGAGAAGAGACATTACAAAAACTAATTCCACTATGTTCAATAAAATTTACCATAAAGGGTATAAGGGGTAAATTTAAATATTATAATATCACCATACCTAACATCTAAGTTCCTTACGGTACAATGGTTGGTAATTTCATCATAGAATAAATTTTATATAATTTATTATTTTATTTTGTATCTTATCATTATTTTATATCTTCAATGTTTTTTTTTAAAATAAAATATTTGTGTATCACCATAGTAAGGGAGTTTCCAATTAAGACACTGAGTGTAAATATTATTTAAATAATGATTTTTCAGTTTATTCCAATTATGATGGTTATATAAACCCTATTTGAAAACATTGTTATTATACATAAAATTATTTGTTTTATTATCCATGTTATGGATTATATTTTAATGTATAATAGAAAAAATTATTTCGAAGAGAAGATGATTTTGATTTAGAAAGTTGAGGTTGAATTTATCATCTTTTGAAGGGAGACACCCTTATTTATGTAATATTGGGATCTGCTGCCAGTAGATCCCCTGAATGTAATTTTTGGAATAGAATAAGATCAATAGTGATCTATGAATAAGGAAGTTATCTAAATAATATAGGATTCTCCCTTGGTATAAAAATTCATTGATGTTTTTATAGAAGAATTACTTGGTCCTACACAAAAGAATGAAGTTGAGTACTCTATTGAACTAATAAATGATGAAAAATATATATCTAAAACTCTTTATAAAATGTAACATGTGGAGTTAAAGGAGTTGAAGAAAAAACAATAGGAAGTTTGTGATAGGTTATTTTTTTCACCTAGTGTTTCATTATGGATAGACCCTGTTTTATCTGTGCAATTGAAGGATTATTCTATGATATTTTTCCTCAATTACAGTGAGATCAATGAAATTAATATAAATAATAAGTATCCTTTACCACACATTGATGACTTTTTTGGTCATCTTGATGGAGAAAAATACTATACAAAGGATTTTATTCAATATGGATATCATCACTTAAGGGAAAATAAGGGTGATATACCTAATAGTGCTTTTTAAAAAAATTTCTGAACGTTATCAATTTACAGTAATTCCTTTTGGATTGAGTAATGAACCTTATATTAGCTTGGATCTGATGAATATATTATTCAAGTATTATCAAGATAACTTTATTGTGGTATTAATTAATGATATATTTGTATACTCAATGAGCTATGAATTTATTGAGTGTCATTAATAAATCATTCCCGATATCCTCAGAAAAATGAATTATATTGAAATTGGTATGTGTAAAGTATTTCATTTTTTCCATATTGTCTCCATGGACAGAATATCTATCTACGCTTTAAAGAAAATGGTAGTCAAATAATTATCTATACTAATGAAAATAACAAAGATATAATGATTCATGGGTTTATCAGGTTACTATCAAAGATTTTTTCAAGATTTCAATTGATTTTCCAATCCTTTAACCAAGTTAACATATAAAGGGGTAAAATTAACAAGGTTAGAGGAATGTCTGGCATTTTTTGAAAATATGATGAGGATTCTGATTAATTCACCAGTATTAACATTTACATTTGGTAGGAATTTTTTTAATATATAGTGATGCATCAAAAAAAGGATATGGATATGTCCTTTTGCAGAATGATAGGGTGATTTCCAATACACCAAGTAAATTTAAAATCCATGAAAATAACTATCCAAATCATTAGTTTGAGATGATATCCATAATATTTACTTTCAAAATATGGGGAAACATCCTCTATGGTGAAATTTATAATATATACAAATTCCAAAAAAGTTTTAATTATATATTATATCACAAAGATCTCAACATGTTCCAAAAAATATGGTTCAAACTAATCAATGATTATGATTTAATGATATACTTCCACCATGCGAAGGAAAAAAATCCAGCTGTTGCATTAATTAAAAGAAACCATATACTTCTCAACATGATAAAAATTATCATGGATACTATATATAGAGATATAATAAAGATTTATATCGTTATTTCTAGAAAAGAGGATCCTTCATTCCTCTTCCATGAAATTGTTAATAAATCCTTACTAGAAAATATATAGAGGACCTTGTGAGATGATGAGGAATTAAAAATTTAAAATAAAATTATTAAATAATTTAAAATTTATATAATTCATATAGATAGATGGATTTTTTTTTTGTAAATAGGTTAGGTGTTATAAACATACCAGAAATAATGTAGGAACTATTAGATGAATTACATAGCTCAAATTTCTCTATAAACTATGCTAAAATACGTTTTATATGTATTAAAGATAACATTATTCATGGGATGATATAAAGTGGTAAATTTTGGATTATGTGTCTATATTATTAGTATTTTAGTATGTAATGGTTGAAAATTAATATCCCATGGAAATCATAAAACCTATACCCATAACTATATGGTATTGAGAAAATATTATAGTTATATTTTTCACACAAATCCCAAAGACTCTATGGAAGAAAAATTCTATATGGGTCAATTTTGTTCATCATACTATGTCGAAACTTTTTTTAGTGATAAGAGAAGCTCTACCCCCGGGTCCCCTTACCTGAATCTATATCAATGAAACCATAAGGCTTTATCGGGACCCTTAATAATTTGTATCTAATCATAACCATAAATTCACATCCAAAGTATGGAAGAGTCCTCAAAGGGACATTGATGCTGAGATATATTTAATAATCATTTATCTTCCCCAAATTGATGTGTAGTCTAAAAGAAAAATTAAAAAAATAAAATACTGGTTGAGATCATTTTCACATGACTTCCAATATATTTGGGATTCGTATCTCCCTTTAGTGGAATTTTAATAAAATAATAATTTCTATTCAAGAATATAGATTACATAATATGAATCATTGAATTGGAAGAGGTGTTGAATTCAAAACTATTTGGAATAATTTGGGAAAAATATATTTTTGGCTCAGTGTTTGTGGAGTAGAGGACTCCTAAAGTGAAAACTATTTAGAATCATATTAAAGAATTATAAGTACAAACAAAATGTATTTTTTGATAACTGAATAAAATCCATATAATTTAAAGTGGGGGTCATATATTCTTGAATATTTCGCTATATAGTGGAGTTCTATATGTAAAACCAAAATATTTTAAAATAATAAAATTATATTCTATAGTGTAAATTACACACAACACTGAGTTTATATTTCGTTAGACACTACACTATGTTCACATAGCATTACATGAAACACTATGTTTATCATGTGTTACGTAAAACCTCGATATTTTGTATGTTCGATTGTGTATTCAACATGATACACCAAATTTAAACAACCCATGATATATATTATCGTTAAAACCTAGACATTAAATTATAAAGTATGAATATTATAAACTACATTATGAAATATATAAAAATATATATAAATTTATTATTCAATATAAATTATTAATAAATTTTAAGTGAATAAAAAATAAATTGTTAGCATTGTGATTTTATTCTTAAAAATTATGTTTTATTCAAAAATTAATTTATAATTTATTTTCATGAAAAATACTATAAAATTTTGTTTTGGAAATTTTATAATTTTTTTAATAAAATGAAATACATTTTTTGTAATCATAATATGAAAATTGAATTGGGTAAAAAAATTATTCTTGTTGACACTCCTTTTAAAAAAATTAAAGAAAAAATATCATGAAAATCACTTTTAGCAAGTAAATTTGAGAAGAGGCAAAGAAATCTGTCAAAATGGACTTACATAACACAGTTGGGTGCAAGAAGACCAGCATAGCCCGAAGGCATAAAACCCCTAGGCCAAGGACCTTTTCCAAGGACCGATGTTTGGGACCTATGTGGTTGTGTAATTTTTAAACCCTTATATGGAAGAGCTACATTCCTGACCAATGCTCAAGACCTATGCTGAAAAAATCCCTTTGACCAGGTCCCCTCTTTTCCTATAAATAGGACCCTTGGGTTTCCAATTTTAGGAACTGAAAAGTTGTAAGAACTCTATAAGCTCTAATTATGCAACTACTTCTCCTAAGACCCACTAATTTTCTCAGGTAGATCTCTAAAACACGAGAGAAGAGAGAATTAAAATGGATATGAAAGATCAAAGTTTCTTCAAGGTCAAAAATACATGACACTTTCTTGAGGACTATCCTTATATAAGAAGAAGTCATCTATGCAAGTTCCTTTTCTAAAGATAATACCTACATGGGATTGTTCTAAGGACATCAAGGGACACCAATAATGCTTATGTTAAAACATAACCCAAGTGTTGTTGTCCTGGTAGCCCATTTCCCAAGGAATATCAATCTTTAAAAAACTTATCATCCCCATGTTAAGTATTTTTTTGTTCCTTAGAGGCCCTATGTTGCACACCTACATAGATACCAATGCTGAATACATGCGTGAGCACCTACAATTAGGACCTACATGAGCAATCCCTTATGCCCCCTTTTAAGAAATTCATTATTGGGATTCTCCTTCATTGGCTCCCCTCTATGAAAGGGACCAAGTTGAAACCTCCACTACGTCCTCTTGATCTATCAAACCTTTGAGAATGGAACATCAGTGTGTCTCCCATTTTTGTTTTGATATCTATGGTCGGAGGTTTTTAAAACTTGTCATACCTGATGGTAAAGATCTTCAGGGTGTCTGTATAGTTGGATATATATGGTCAGATAGAACCTTACCCCAGAGACAATGTTTCAGAATTCCCGGTTTTGGTGGATTAGGGTTTGGACCATGTCTTCTTCACCTTGTCACTAAGATCAAGAGCCTCTGGTCCCTAATAGGGAGGTTACAGTTCACACATTCTTTTTTTTTGACAAAGGAGATGTCTCCCTCCCCATTATAAGACCCATTTCTGGGAATCCATCCTTGTGTAATCCCCTAGCCTTTCACATAGAAGGTTTTTGTCCTAATCCTCTCTACACCATTCACCTTCATCACTTCCTTACATTGGAAACTCATCCAATGTAAAGGGAACAGGGGAAGTGCCATAGTCATGACCTCTTCCACCATAGGCCCGACGACTTCCATCAGTGAAGGAGAAATTTTATGGTTTTTTGAAACATTTAGATCCTCTTGTTTGCCGCACCGAACATGAATCATATGGGCTTAGTAGTTTTTAATGATCAAAACATCATCACAATAAACGTAAAGGAATGAAAAAAAATATTACTCTAATTCCCACCATAACTTGTATACATAGGAAGCCTTCACATATGGGTCGAGCTCACTAGACATCCTCCTCAGGTGTCCCACCTTAATTCCCTTATTCTGGGAATCTTCCCTAGGAATAATACCAAATTTAAATCCCCTTAAATCTCAATGATTTAAAACTTCTCGCATGGACCCTATTACAAAGGCATCCTCTTTATGAGTATGCCCCAACCTATTTCTCACAATGGGTTGTACTCCCCTGCAAGACTTACTAATCTATGTGGACTTTGATTCCAATAAAAGTGGGATACGTAAGAATCTTCTCTAAGGTTCAACCCCAACAACCCAAATCAACCATATTCTCTTTGGTTCATATCCTCAATAGGGTCTTATTCAACATGGTTTTTCACATTCCTTCCAGGATTCATAGGATATTTCTATATAAGTCCCATGCCAAGCTTTTACTAGGTAATTTCCTCCTATATATCTTTACCACATGACATTAATCATTAATGTTGGGTCCTTGTCACCCAACATTAAATTGTATGATGTGTCCTATTAAGAAGAACTAAACTACATGGGTTCTGATACCTTTCACAAGGATACATAGGAAGATTATTGTATGGGTTCGATCCCAACATCAAAAATAAAGACCATCTCCCAAGATGATAATAAAAATCTAGAGTGACTTTCGCATACCTGGATGACCATAGATTATAGAGTTCCCCACTAAGTGGCTTAAAAAATAGCATTTTCGTAATAACGACCAAATAAAATCTAATTAGTATATGAGAGGATACCATTTATGAATAATATCAAATACATACAAATATAGCCATTGATAAAAAAACCTCGAATACATACAAATGATTATGAATTCTACACATCCTAATAATTGATTTTAAATTTGTAGGGAAACCTACATTACACTTGGTAAATTAATATGGATTCATGAACAAATCTTAAATCTATAAGAGAGTCCCAATGTATGAAATAATTCCCTCCAAAAGAATGCAATTAGCCTAACCTCCCATCTTCTCAACCAATGCGAGTTCATAAGTATCGAAGGTCAACAAACCTAATGAATTATTCTCTTTATAATGTAGGTCCCTTTTGATATATAACCATTAGGGGTTTCTACATTCATAAACAAATCCATTGGAAATTGTTCTGAAATAGTGATCCCTAACTAGAACACACATTTCAAAGGAAAAAATAAAATGTTGAACCCTATGTGAATCATTAACCAATATGATAGTGTTACTCATCTATTAGTCCCCAATCAATTAATAAAAGAGGCCCAGACAATGCAATCAATCACGCATACATTCATCCAAAAAGATTCTTCTTTAAAATATTTCATTGTTTTTATTTTTGATATATACATGCACTTTCTTATAAAAACTCCATTCATTACATATGGATTCCATCAAGTTTACACATGTGAACACCCCAACTGCTACTCAAGCTATATCCTCATCCACTAGAAGGATGCCATCAAAAAAACAAAATCTTCAACACTATATCTCTAACACACTGGTTTGAGATTACCATCAATAAGGTACCATTCCAACCTTGGAGGCTACCCGACAGGCCCTAAAAATCAAGAAAAACCCTCGATTATCTGGTCAGCGACGACCGGGGATCCAAAACTAGATAGTGACAACCAACATATTCAACTATTTTTTGGGAGATTATCCCCAGAACACAATCACCAATCCATTCCTAGTTATATGGAGGTTGACCAAGAGGCCACCTATGGCCTCTTCATGAAGACACATGGGTCCTTCATGAAGGCTCCTACAAAAAATCATTACCACCAATTTTGCTCAACAGAAACTCTCAACACGATGTGGAAGTTATCTTGGTTTTCTAACCCCAGTACCTCAACCCAGGTATGCAAGACAAACCATTGGGAATAATAGACAGCTAACAAGGACCATGTTCCTACCTTTCCCCCCAGAAAAAATCCACCCACCCAGTTTGGTGGAAAATAGTGACTGGGAACACACACTCGCCCGCCATAATTCCAGTAGCTATCAAGCTCATCTGGCGGTGCACAAATAATCCTTCTAATAAAATCTAATGTATTGTCATGAGAGGTCACATACACCTGCTTGCAATCAACCATCTAGTCAGTTGAATCGTCTAGTTGCATTCAATGTAGCCCGCCAACCAAATGTAGCTGCAACTTGCATGCAAGAACATACAGCTACCTGCACTCATCAAGCCATCCAAAAGTATCATCTAGAAATACTTAAATAATTCTGATGACCGTGCATGGTAGAAAATAGCTAGTAGGCACATAAACCTGACAAAATCCATAAATCCTTCCAATATTCTTGTTTGGAAACACCCGAAGAGGTCTGTCAGAAAGCTCCAATGACAAACCTAGGGTAGACTCAACTCTCTACCCCACACACAGGTAATATTAGTATACACTAATAGGAATGGATGGATAGGATTAGGTACACACATCTACTCCAGATACATAATGGATGTATATTATCATTCTAGATACTAAATTCACCATGAACATTATGGAAATGGTGAAATGGAAGACACAAATCCCTGCCTATATCCTAGAATCTTTCCAGAATATAATAATGGAAACTTCAGTAGTACCAGAGGGATGAAAAAATAACTCGCTCTCCATACCTAGTGTGAATCATCAACTTTTTACCCCATAGTAGATACATACCATTATTCCCATCCAGGAGGGTCATTGGGAATACTCCCACATATAGCATGGACAACCTGAACGGGTGCATACACCAGTTCTAATTGGAGATAATTATCCTATTCGGACAGCCACTCCAAACCAGAATGTACACCTTCCCATGATAACTAGTTCTCCCAGAAATTTTCCCCAAATATGTGTATGATAGAATCTATGGAGAATTATCATCAAACAAAGTTGATGAAATAAGAGTTGATATTTGATCTGGATCCACTTAGTACAGGTGTTCATTAATCCCTTAGTAATTTATCTATTGCTGCTCAAGATCTTACCCTATCATTACTAAATTTTCGGAACAATTGAAGTAACTCCAATGGTCCTCGTTAGACACATCCTCATGAAATCTTGATTCATGAAAATTCAGTCAATCGTGAGAATATATCACTGGATGAGAGCCACAAAACCCTCCATGTAGCTAGAATACCATGTAGGAAGATGATTTATCACTTGAATAAATACACCATGGTGTTCCTCCCCATGATGGCATTCACTATGAATGTTCTCTCCAAAGTAGTGATTCACATTGTTTAGGGAATTCTATAACTGAAAGTTAGTAATGATAAATCGCTATTATCTAGAGGAATTTTTGAAAACATGTCCATTCATGTCTAAAGCCATGTCACTGGTGGGTGAAATTATTTCTCAATTAAAATATCTCCCAAGGAGACAATCATTCTCTATAACCCCCTTGTTCTATTTATTTTAAATGAAATAGTGGAACCCCCTGCTGATCATGCTGATTTTGATAATGTTGTAGGAGAATAATAACTTTTGTCTGGTCATGTAGAGAAAATTTTAGAAAAAGATAAATAGGACATGTTGAACAAGATGAAAAAACTAGATAAGGGTGAAACAACAATCATGTTCTGGCCTTTGACTACCTCTGAATAAAAAATTACAAAGATGTTGTCAGAAGATTGTAGTCATGATATACGCCTCAACATATAGAAGACTCATCATCATTTAAAAGTGATAGTATTTCCTTATGATGAATATACAAGTCGTTTAAAGGTAATAGAAGTGTTGCATCACAAAATTGACTTGGTATCTCCCCATGTTTCCCAACATCCAAAAATAGAGAAGCAGTAAGAAAACCTTTAACGTGCTTGCCTAGATGCATTAAACAGATTTCAAAAATTTATTACAGAAACCCCATCTAGTATTCATATTAGAGTATAGTGATCACTAGAAGTTTTTCATTTCACAATGATCTAAAGCTAGATATGTACTCCATAAGTTGTCTCATGCAGTGTTATTTCCCTAGGAAGGCTACAATACGAGAATTAGGTACATGATAAAAAAATTATCAACATGAAAAGGCCATAATAATCTTACACCAAAGTTGGTCTTAGAGAGAGAAAGATAAAGAGATATTTTTTCATCAAGAGTCTGAGAACATCAAGAAGGCCTCCCACTTAGAGAGTGGCAGTCATCATACTGTCCAATTGTCTAAAATAGAACCACAACCTTCCACAATAGGTGACTTAAGTCAGTGTATAATAATGCACCCAACCAATGTTCAGATTAGTATTTATAAAATCATAAGAGGAGCTATAATGATATCAAACATAATAGTTAAAAAGACACCCAACCCATAGAGATTTGGTATTTTTTAACCCAACACTCAGAGTTAACAAATAGAGCCTGTCGGATTGATGAATAGGAACAAGAGAAGTCCCAAACCATAAGACATGGGGATTTTTTACATTCACAATCCCTTCAGAAGTGGAAGAATGTTTTCTCACGATATGGAAAGAAGTTTTAAAAGGAACACAAAAATAAATTATCCAAGGATTCCCATCAGATTACTATCTTCCAAATAGTTCCTATGGAACCTGCAAATAAGAGTATAATGTCTCGTGGAGGGAACATAAGCATGTGATATCACTAATATACTGATAGAATGAAAAAAAATCATTATGTGTGAGTGAATGTCAATAATTACTTCAGGGAATATCATCCAAAAAATGATTCCTATTCTGAGGAGTAAGAGGATTAAGTTCTTGTTCATAATATGGTCCACACAAATAAAAATGAAAGTGATGTGTGTACCCGAAATTAGAGGCTTAACTAAAATTTATATATTCCCTAAAATAATTAACATCATACACTTTGAAATGAACCTAATAAGGGAAAAGTTAAAGGTTACACCATGTCTAACCTTTCCAATAGATAAGGTCAATTCATTTTTCATGAGGAAATATTTTCTCAGCATGATGAGGAGATGAAGGAGTTGTAGATACTCGATGTAGAGTTACTCTGAGTAATCACTCCTACCAGATATGCTCAAAAAGAAGATCCTATTCTTTCACTTTAATTTGAAGAACCTAAATAGAGAGGATTTTTTGCAACAACTGACGAGGGTAAAAAATTATATCCCTTGAGTACATAGCTATATCAGGGTCAAGCACATCCTTATAGGCCTATCCCCATAGGTTATCCATGGAAAATACCAGTAGCGCCACCACCAATCATCTAGATAGTCATCCCACTGGTTCAGGCTCCATCTAACATAATTATATCAGTACCATCTCATCCAAATATTCCTCTAATTTTTAAGAGCATCATTGATTCAATGATGACTCTACTAGAAGCTATGTATGGATGGCTTGCAATAATACAACCATAAAAGATAGTTTATCCCGAATGGGTGTATCTGACCCCTTCACTACCAAAATTTGAGAGTCCCACATTTCCAATCGTCAATGTCTCAGGAGATTGGGATCATCACTTGAACAATTTTACCTCTCACTGTGATCCTATAATGGGGACCCCTGAGTTAGAAGAGGCATTGAAACATAAATGTTTTAGAAAAATCACAATAGGGGCAAGCCTTTATGGTCAAAAAGTTTTCAGTATCTATCTATCACTAGATGGGAAGATATCTGTCAGAATTTAGTTTTCTAGTTCAACTCAATGTTGTAGAAGACCATAGTCTTTAATCTCATAAACAAAAAGTAAAGGGTGAATGAAAGAGTCTCAGATTTAATTTCTTGGTGGAATTGATTGACATACACCTTGACTATACCACTTTATTATGATAATTTTCTTATCATTTGTGTTTCAAATGTACACAATGAGTTGTGAAAATAATTAATCCATATTAAGTACATATATGGGTTTTAGTATATGGACTTGATTTCTCAAAAAGTGGAAAACATCATAACAGTGACTAGATCCAAATCCCGAGTAATCCCATTTTTTCTAGGTAGAATAAAAGAAAAATTAGAGGCCTTTAAAATTACACTTGATAAGAACCATATACCCACTCCTACATCAAATACCTCATCATACCATAGGGATCCACCTCCTGAGCATCAACAACAATGGTCGCCTCATCATGGTGATCAAAATGATTAAAGTTTGATACATTTTTTGGAGATAGAAAACAAGGTCTATTATTTTTTAAAATGATCATGTCCTTGGAAAATTCATATCACCATTGGAAAAAGCTTATTTAGGTTTCCAAGTCTAAAGAAACATAAAAAAATATAGATGATGACCTCACAAACTATTTTCCCTTCAATCAAATATTCGAGAAACTATTCCAGGAGTGTTTTATTTTTACGGACCTCCTACAAAATATGGTGGACACCATGAAGGTGAAGTTGAAAAATTCAAAAGCCCAAATATAATGTGTAATGACTACTGATCCAGAAGAAGAAGGCAAGTGGAAAGATTTCAAAAGTTAGAATGATCGGAAATTCTCTGATTGGACGGTCAGAAAAATGATCAACCATACTCATTCTATTATACTAACACAATTTAAACAATGAATAATGTCTCCTCATGCTTACATTATAGCAAATATATCTTCATAAAAATCCCAGTCCTCTTAATGCTGGTCCTCAATGAAGCAATCTGAATGGAAGAATAAAGAAGAAACAGAAAAAGATGAGCTTGTGTCAAGCCAAAAGCTGCCCTCGAACATAGCAGATATCATTCCAATCATCTATAGGGAATGGGAACCACCCCACAAATCTAGACAACAAGAATCGAAATGTCAGGTAGAATATTCATCCAATGAGGTGTTGATCTTTGGTTCTCCTAACATTATTCAATTAACAGATTCTAATGATGATTATTATTTTGAAAATTTGTTCCCCATAATTGATTGGGGATATTGGGGAAGAGGTATTCAAGGTCAAGGATACATGAAAATATGTGGGTATGCTAAAAGACACTACTCTAACCATACCCCTACTCGAACTGTTTTCATAGTAGAAACTAATGGGAGAGTATTATAGTGGGCTTGATAAGAAAAAGATAATTATCTAATACATGATATGGTCTTCCCTAAATTTATAATCTTGGAAAATCTATTAGAGGATATACCTCTACATTTTCAGTGAGTGGTAACACCTAGCCAACCTAATCCCCCAAAAGGATAAGTATTTCTAGCTTCTACCCCAAAAAATGGACCATCAACATCAGGAGCATAAAATTATAAGCAACCTTCAAAAAAACATATCCATACTTGAAAATGGAGACCTATATATCTAGAAAGAATAATGATATTGACTTTCAATTAGCCTTTATTAATAATGGCTTAGGATTCAATCAAATTCCCATTCAAAAACTTCATCAATTAGGCCTCACTAAATCCCACTTTTCTCCTTCCACTTTAATGTAATAAGGTTATGAAAAGAATGATTAAGAACCTCTCAGTGAGATTATTCTTAGATTATAGTTTGAGGTTTTCATATCTAATTTAGAGTTCTTGGTTTTCTAGTAAGACAAAATTTTCAACATTTTGTTGGGGATACCGTGACTTCATAAACATGTAGTTACTGATTCATTGTACCATAAATGTATGAAATATTGTATGAATGGTAAAATTGGGAAATCTCATTGGGATAAGGCCACATTTAAAACATGTGAATCTTAGTACATTGATGTGGAGTTCTATCACAGAAATGGAAAACAATCCATGGAGAATGATGTTACCAGAATCAATGTTATGAATGGTCTAGAAAAGATCCCAGCTAACCCATTCAAGCATCTCAGTGTAGATTACGTGTTTCCCATTAATCAAGTTGAAATGGTTGGTCTAAATCCATGAACTCTTCCAGTGGTTCTCATAATATCAGTTGTGACAACTGATCCTGACAGCACATGAGAAATGATTTACTCACCAAGCAGTGATGAAAGGCTAATTGTATATGTCTTCATTCCATCCACCGAGAATTATCATGTATCTAATTCATCATCTAGGCCATAAGAAGTTTTCACAGTCATGAAAATAGATAGGGATGTCAATTCAGGTCTCATCGTCTTCCCTTTAGAACATCAAGAAGACCTTACATCATCAGCTGGTCAACAGAGGGTTACCTCCTCTTCAGGATGTCCAAATACTGACTCATCACCTATCTCTGAAGTTCTTACTTCATTACATGCCCTCCAGTCAGAGGAAAATGACGTAACACAATATAAATTGGAAGAAGAGGAAGAATAACTCAGGGATTCCCCTCTATCATTTTTGTAAGACATCTCCAACATAGTGGATGAACATATAGAAATAAATATGGGCATAAAAATAGACCTACACCCTACTTGTATTAGTCTGACCATGTCTCAAGAAGAGAAAGAGGTGTATACTTCATTTTTTAAGAATCATCGGGATGTGTTTCCTTGGAACTGTATAAAAATTCTAGGTCTTGAACCTGAGTTAGCCACCCATCATTTGGGTTTTCCAGAAGTGCATCAGGTATATAAAAAGAAGCAAAAAGAACTCACTCGACTCATGCCTCCAAAATTGAGGGTGAAGTTGACAAGCATATCAAAAACAACTTCATCTAAGAGGTGAAATATCCAAATTGGTTATAAAATATTTCTTCAAGGAAAAGGAGGAATGGTAAAATCACAGTTTTCAGTGATTTTAGATATCTCACCAGGCATTGTCCCAAATATGACATCCCAGTTCCAATCACAAAACTATTGATTGATGCAATAGCTATCTACAAAGCTCTCTCCTTCATGGATGCCTAATTTGGGTATAACCAAATTCATATAGCCCTAGAGAATGATAAATCTAGAGACTTTAGATCCCCTCAAGACATATTTATCTATTGGGTAATGCCCTTTGGATTGAGGAATGCGGGTGTGGCATATCAACGTGAAATGCATCACATATTCGGTCCCTTCATGGGAAAATTTATTGAATGCTATGATGATGATCTAGTGGTCAAATACATAAAATGTTATGATCAAGTGACTGAGTTGGAGACCATATTTAGTATGCTTAAACTGCATAATCTGAAGATGATCCACTTTAAATGTGCTTTCAGGGTAACATCGGGAAAATTTCTTGGTTTTGTTGTATGCCATCATGATATCAATGTCGGTCCTGAGAAGACTAATTCTAACCTCATCATGTAACCTACTCAAAACATTAAAGAGATAGGTTGAACTCAAAAAAATTGTCCTACATGAGGTTCATAACTAATTTGACAAGAAAGTGTTTTCCCTTCACCAAACTAATGAAGAAGGGGGTCACATATCAATAGATTAGTGACTTCTTGGAGAAATTTTATACCCTAATGAAATAACACTTGTATCAACAAGTATTGATGAATCCTATTGAAGTAAAACCTCTCATTCCTTATGTGACAACCTTAAAATGATCACTGAGTTCTTTCTTTGAAAATAAGAATGATTATGAGAATAATATTAACCATTATTTTCCTAGTCGGACCATTCTACACGTAGAGACTCGGTATTTATATATTGACAATATCTTCCTAGCATTAATCATTGCTGTTCAGGAAATGTGGAACTAGCTGCAGCATCATGAGTTCCACTTGGTATCTCACAGAACATGCTCAAATTTATCCTCATTCATCCTTGGTTGACAGGACGTCTGGAAGGGAGGGTATTTATTCTGTAGTAGTTTGATATACAAATCATGGCTCCAAAATCAGTAAAATTCCATGCCTAAGAAGAATTATTTGATGAAAATACATCTATATAAGAGACATAGTTGAATACTGATTTTCCTGATGATTAACTCTATTTTATCCAGGATAGTATCTGAACATGAGAAATGTACTTGGATGGGGCCTCTAGAAGTCCGACAGGGAAGAGAATCCATGACAAAAATCTTAACTTATTTAGGTTAGGAATTGTACTTAACTCTCTAGAAATGGTAGTGTTTCCATGATAATTATTTTTATCAGAAGGTGGTACCAACAATGAGGAATGATATCAGTCTCTCATTGTTTTTTTTTTGAATTAGAACTCCATATACTAGTGGATCACTTCGAGGTAAAGGGTGACACAGAATTGGTAATCAAACAGATGAATTGGTGATTAAACAATTAGAAAAAAAAACCTAATTTCACTATGTGATTATGTTTGAGGGTTAATGGAATTATTTACCTCATAAACAACATTTTCTTATGTCTTAAGGTAACAAAATTCCAAATCTAATGCATTGGAAAATGCAACTACATCCCTAGAAGATCCGAGACCTGGATGGAAAAATAATTAGCATTGCTCATCGTCATGTGATTTCACCTTTTGTTCAAATTAGGACAAATGAAATCAGTAAAATCAGTCCCATTCCTGAACCATTTGGTCCTACCGTAGGATATATTACACCCATCATGTAATACCTCCAAGATGGAGTACTTCCACCAGATATAGCTGGAAAAGAGAAAATTGGATGATGATCGGTGAATTTCACTCTTTATGATAGACCAAATCATGACAATATCATCTATAGATGAGGATTCGATGAAATTATCCTCATGTGGATTGATGTGGTTGAAACCAATGTTTTTATGAAATAAGTAATTGTAGAAGCCTATGGAATAAACTAATCTGTGTACAGACTTTCTGATCAAATATGAATACTTAGATATCTTTATCCAGCAATAATGTAGGATTGCATAGATTTTACTAAGAAGTTTCATCCCTACCAGGTTCATGCCAGCTTCATTCATCAACCATCGTAGTTTCTACACACAACCAAATACTCCTTGAAATTTTCAACATGGGGAAGGATGTAGTAGGACCTTATCCTCCATCTCTATGAATCCAGTTCATGTACAACCTTACTCCCACTAATTTCTTCTCAAAATGGACTAAGGTAATACCTATTAATAATGGTGGAGCCAAAATAATTGTTATCCTTTTCAAAGATAATATCATTACTATATTTGATGCACCTTATACAATATTGATGGAAAACAACACTAATATCTATTATGATGAGGTCAGGAAGTTATATCAAGAATACAATATCAAATCCAAATATTGATCACTCTATCATTTAGTGACAAATAGACAAATAGAGGATTTCAATAAAACCATTTCCAACATACTTCTAAAGATGGAGTATGAATATCAAAATTATTTTTTTAATAAAATATTTCATACCATATGGATTTTCCTAAAAACTAACTATAATTCCACAATATCATTCCCATAGTCATTGGTATATAAAATAGAATTAGTCTTGTCTATTGAAGTTTAGTTGACTTCTCTCTGAGTTTTTGTTTGTGATAAGCTATCCATAGATGAGTAGTCTCAAAAGTGACTAGATGAGATGGGGTGATTGGATAAAAATATAATTCATAACTTGCATCAATTTGATGTCTATAATAATTTAATATAATTTTCATTCCATAAGAAAGTTATCCTCCATTCATTTCTCTTAGGAGAATTGTCATTGGTTCTTAGGACTCCAATGATACTGGGAAATAAGCCTTTTAAGCATGAGAGTAATTGGGAAGGACCTTAATCTTGAAATAAGGTCTAATTTAATGGATCTTATTTCTTAATATCAATTTAGGTAGAAATCTTTAAAACTCCAACCAATGATTGGTTCTGGAAGAAATGCTTTGTGTAATCCCAAAGGGCACATCCTGTTTTCATGATGTTAAATTTCATAACAACCAACATCCGGGTTGCATGATGTTAAAATGTGTAACAACCTATATCCTAATTTCATGATGTTAAACAAAATTAGAAAATATACATCTATTCTATTGGACATTAAACATTATAGTATCTTCTTCCTTTTTGCACGACATTAAACTACATTATATAGGGTCCAAGTCAAATGACTTGAAACTAAAAAACACCATTTTTCCTCACCACGTGACATTAAACTATACATTTAATATATCCTTAATTTGAGAATATTAAATATCCCAATATAATACATATTAAAATTATTTTTTCTCCCTTAGAATATGAGTATCTTTCATTTCTATGCATTACAAACATCATTTTCACTTCTTAGTGGAACATGAACCCCATTTCACCCTATGTTTGAATTAAATCTACATAGGGACCCCCTTATAAGAACCTTGTGAGGCTTGATTATTATTCTAATGAGATACATCATTACACCAAGATATAATTTCTTTGGCCCAAACACAACCATAAAATAAACAATTTCCCCTTTCATTGTATATGAGATCACTCTATACTAGAAACCCTTCTAGAAAATATGGATTGATTACCATACCATCTAGTATTTTGGTCCAAAACATTATTCTAGAGTGTATTAAATCCCATATTCCTTGCATGAACATTTAATTGAAGTGTGGAACTTTCCTTAAGAACTACATGTGAGATGATTCTCATTCTAATGAGATACGTAGTGATGCCTGGGTTTTATCCCCGGGTCAAACAGTAATATTTCTTTCTTTTCATGTTAGTTTATCTTATTTCTTAATGCATGATGTCAAACTACAAAGAAAATTTCAGGAACTCTATGTGTCTTGATTCTTTCCCCTGCTGGATAAGCAGTGACACCAAGATCATATATATTTTCAGCATATGCAATGTTGAAATGTCCCTTCACCCATGTGCTTATGAATCAAACCTACATAGGAAGAACCATCAAGAACAATATGTGGCTTGATTTTAATTCCAATGATATTCATACTTACACCCAAACATTTCATCTTGGATCCAACAAAAAATAAAATTAAATTCCCATTTCCCCATGCGTATGAATCAAACCTACATTGGGAACATTTCAAGAACTACATGTAGCTTGATTCTCATCCCAATGGGATATGTAGTGATGATGGGATCTCCAAACCAAGGAACAATCATGATTTTGAACATGAAAACCCATTCATTTTCCCCACGAATGAGTCAGATATGTGTAGGTATATTTTCAGGGAGTTTTGAGTTGATTATTATTACAGTGACATACATGGTGATACATAAACCTCCAGATTTAGTCCCAACCATCAGTGTAGAAATTCTAAAAAGACCACTTCCCAAGTAAAAACCTGATTGATATCCAAATCAATCTGAAGAAATAATTGTGGTTTGATTCTTACATAGGAATTATATATAGTGAAACTCGAGTAGTAAACCCTTTCTCAACCAATACATAATCATCATACCCATATCTTTCACCTATGTTACCTTTGTGTTGATGAAGAAACCTATCCCACTCTTTGTTTGTCACATCAGGCACAACTCATGTGGACATAGGAATTGGGTAAAGATATTCTATGAATAAATAAGGTGTCTCAATTACAATTGAGGTTATCAATCCTACTGGTTGTAATAACATAAAAAGAACATTATATATCCACATTTCATGATGATAAACATCATTAAACATCATAAAATAACTACATGTGGCTTGATTTTCACCCTTATGAGATACATAGTGATGTCTAGATTTCTAATCTTGGGCCCATCAGCATCACAAAATGAAAAATCATCTACTCACGTGTGTATGATTTAGATCTACATCAGGAAGTCCAATATGATTTCTCACTTTACAAATGATCTTATATCTATAAGAATGACATGAGGCTTGATTCATGCTCCAATAATATACATAGTGACACTTGGACCATATTCCATAGTAAATCGAAATTGTATTTTGACATTTCCTATCAAGACACATGAATCCTTACTGCAAGAGGTTAAAATTCATGGTTAAGGTCTTTACCACATGGCATAAAACTATACAGATCCACCCTTTCCATTCATAGAGGGTAATTCACTGTACCCACTACATGAAATTAAAATGCATGGTATTTAGATGACTACATATGGATTGATTCACATACCATTTGAGATACGTAGTGAAAACTAGGCCTCAAATGGGGTCCCAACCATGAGATAAATGAAAATTAGAAATCTTATTCATATAATCCAAATATGTACATGATATTTTAATTTGGGCCCTCTCCTCAAAGAGCCAATCATGGACATATGATATTTTTTTTTACATATCAGTTATATCTATGTAAGGGACTCTAAATTCATGGCCAACATCAGTCCAAACACTTCTTTTGTACATTGTAAAATGCAACTTTCACATTTCATACACATAATCTTAAAATAATTTCATATCATTATAATCTTACTTTAGATTCTCATGATAGAATGTCGGATACCTGAGATCTATTTATCCTAAATATGCCATACATTCCCCAGTTTTCCATGTAGAGAATTCACATAAATAGAGGGAATTTCATCCAAAGGATTAAAATATTTGGATATGTAGCACATGAACTAGTTATACCTACATAATTAATCCCCCATAAAGAGTTTTTCAAATTACAGTGCCTTTATTCTAGGGAGAAGCTTCTTCTGTCTATTTAATATTTAGTGTAAGTATAAAGGATCCTTATAATTTAAAGTGTAAATCCTTTATGTACTTGTCTCAAATCCTTTCTACCGACATGAAATTCTTCAAGGACATGGTCTACATTTTTCATCTCCAAATGTTCAAATTATATTGGAATGGACTTGGTCCATTCAACCACATAATCCTCCATTTTTTACATAATATCATGGTCCTAGTCATATAACGTAAAACTACATGCAATATACTTCCAAAATTTGGGTTAGACCTTCATAGAGAGCCTGCCTATCTGATTCTTTAGAAACCCCAACTAGAAACACCCCTTTTGTATTCAAGTACATTTCTCTATATACTAGTCTTTTTATATGGTAAAATCGGCATCTTTATAAACATTCATCGGCATTGAGAAATAGAATTTCACAATTCTCTAAATACCCTTTACTTGACCATGAAGGACATGCCCCAGTTGGCCTTCTATAAAATCCACCTACATAATGGGCCTATCATCATAAGGATGCCACTATTTGTCAATGCAACATATGCCTCAGTTGGACCTTTTTAATATAACTCCCATAACATGTTTGAGAAGAAGTGGTAACTTTATTCTTGGAAGAGGCCTCCCCTAATGTCAGTTTTCATTTTTTTATATGAATATTTGGATTTAGAAATACCGAAATCACAATTTACAGTTCTCCCTTTATATATATGAATATGTTAGAACGTTTCTAGAATAATTTCAATGAATTGGGGAACCATAAAATCATTGGTCATAGCTAAAGGCCTTAAATTAATTCCCTATAATTTCCCTGATGCACGAATGTAAACAAAAAAAACCCCCAATGTCCATGATGAAGGACAGTAAACTGTATAACACATTATCAAAAAATCCCTTAATGTCCTTGCTGCATGACTTGAAAATACACAACATAATTTCCTTGCTACATGACTTGAAAATGCATAAAAAATAATCAGAAAGATCATTTCTAACAAATATTCCCTATTTTATATTGTAAATTCATGTAGCAATGGTTCCTCATTCATGGACTATATCATTACTGATGACCCCCTTTATTTTCAGACACTTTTCCTTGGAAAAGATACCCACTATGGTCTTTAGGTATATAAATCTTAAACCCCTTTTTCTATCTGTAATAGAATGTCAAAATTTCTTGGAACCCCTTTACTTGACAGTGAAGTACATGATGTAGTAGGCCTTTCACAATTATCCCACATAATGGGCATGTGTGCCAAATGAAGACACATTTTGGAAATACATCATATTCTCTAGCCAGCCCTATATAATAACCCCTCAATAACGTGTTTTCTCAAATAGTAGTAACATCATTCTTGTAAGATATCTCCTCTATTATTATATTTCAAATTATTAATTTAGTGACCAGAAAAATCATACTCAATATTAAACATGGATGTATCTAAAATAAAATATATTAGGACATTCATATTCATCAAGCCTTGTTTGGATTCTAATTTTAAAATTCATTAGCAAAGATGTTTGACATAAAACTTTATCATTAGTAGTCAAAAAATCATGACTTTAAACTACATGTAAATGAAGATATAGTACTCCTAAGGCTGAAAACCTATAATTGGAATTATGGACAAAATTCTAGCCTCACCTTGCTATACCAACACTACGTATGGTTTATGAAATATCAATTAATAAAAATCCAAACAACACAAAGTTTGTAGGGTTGCCCATATGATCTTATAAACTATTAAACTACGTTCACTAGGACAATTAGATTAGATAAAAAATTTAGACTTCCCCCATCCCAGTTATAATAATTATGATTAGCTGGCATGAAAATGTAGTGGTATGAAAATCAGTATGGATGTTATGATTACTGGAAAAGCAATAGGGATGAAGACATATATTGTAGAGACCCGAAGCTTGACGTACATGGACATTACATTACATTTGCGGAATACTTAGTACATAACAAAAACACACACTAAAGGATCGTAATAGTTTAGTGTCTTTGGAAACTCGTAATCTTCTAATCGTGGTGAAAGTTCTTCAATATCTCCCATAAAGGTCATCCGTTTTTTTACCTAAAACCTTTCTTTATATCCTGGGGAAAAGAAAACATAAAAGGGTGAGCTCAAATGCTCAGCAAGGGCAATAAAGGAAATAAAAATCATATCATATCTTTTTGAAAATCATAACCTGCAAAAGAGATCATAAAATCTTAATAAATCATAGAAGTGAAAATGAGATCCCCATAATCATAACATGAAACTTGAAACTTTGTGGAATGCACACATAATCATGGAAAATCATTTCTTGTTAGTCATGACTCATTTCCAAGACTATCTTAGTGGACAAAGTCCCTTTCTGAACCGAGTTCACTCCTCGTTTCAGTCCTGTATCACTGAACCGAAATAACCTTCCGTTCCAGCCATGTCTATCTCATGAGATATAAAATCATTACCCAATGCATTGGAGGGAGATATAGGTCCCACCCATCTTATAATGAATCCTTTCTTATGTGTGCCACATAATCATAAAACATACATCATCGCATAACACATGTAACAAAAATGGGATTCTTGAAACATCATGACATCATAAATCAATTCATATAAGATAAAGGAATTCATAAACATAATTCCATCACAACATAGTCAAATCAATGCAAAAATATGGATAGAAACAGAACCCTTTATTATCTTAGATGGAAAATAATTTTGATAAAACACTTGAATTGAATTCTTGAGGAAAATATCCTTTCTTCTTCAAAATCAATTTCTTTTCACAAAACATCATGCAATTTTAAAAGAAAGAGATTTTATTGAAAATTGTCATGAAATCTTTTAGAGGAAGCTTCATTAAAATAAGGCTTTATAAAACAGTAGAAATTCGTTCGTGCTGTATAAGTTAAAAAAACATTCTTCGTACTTTTGTCGGAAAAGTCAAAAAGTACCTCGTACGACAAAAGATTCCTTTCATACATATTACTAAAAACTCACCGAAGGGTAAAAATGGATTTAAACAATTGTAGGTGGATGGAAATAATATTACATATAGATGAAACATGTATGTGGATGATAAAATACACCCCAGTGAATACTTACGAATAAACAATCTCGGATAAAAATGAGATTGTGATATTTCCCTTACCTTAGGTCCGATTTGCTTTGTTCGTGTCCGAAGCTCCTGTATAATGGTTTAAATAATTTCATTGACTTATTACAGAATCATATTCATTGTTATGATATCATATATGGTTCACTTATGACATTATATTACCCGTTCTTTTGTAAACTCCATGTTAAAGAAGCGTTTTGGGTAAAATCGTTTCATTTATCGTAGGTGTTTTGACTTGTTGTTCTTGACATTATTGTTACTTATATCATGATTTAATTACTTCCAGAATATAAAATATTATTTATATATCATATATATTCAGTATATATATATATATAATAGATAGATAAATAAATTGAAAAACACCGTTCATGGAGACGGTAGTCCGTACGTACGCATGAACGCTGTTTTTCTTTCCTTATTGTCTTGAAATGGAAGTAAGTAGATGACATACATATGTATATATATACATAAATCCAGTTGCTTTATAATGTCATATATTTCATTATTATTTCTTATATATACATTATAATCATTCTTAAATGGTTAACATGGAGAATGAATCTCATCGCGTCGTGGAGACGGTAGTCCGTACGTACGCACGAGCGATGATATCATTTCTATAAATATTGAATTGAATTGGAGTGTATTATACAATATATCAGAATCAATATGATGTTGTAATAACTATGTATAGTTATTCTTTACACCATTATACCCATCCATGTAAGGTGGTGGTGGAAAATAGATTACACCACGGCGTGGAGACGGTATTCCGTACGTACGCACGCGCGGTGATTTCTTTTTCCGTAGGATGGATAGATGGTGAAATAGGGTTGTTTCATACTTATAATAACATATCAGTATATGAGTGATACTGATGTTATTACTTCATAATGAAACAACCTAAGAAGAAGAAGTGGAAGAAGAAATAAAGATGAAAGAATTGGTAACGGTAATTACCTCTTCTTTGAAGTGCCTCTTTGAGACCTCCTCTTAGGGCACAAGAATTGGTCTTTGAGGAAGACCAGAACCTCTAGGATGTTTCTAGGGAAGTGGAGAAGAGAAAATGGCAGGGTTTTGCCGAGCTTGAGTGCTCAAATTGGTGTGAGGAGGAGGGGGAGGAGGTGTCCTTTTATAGGGGAGGAGAGGGGCACCTTAGGAATATCTCAAAATATTATTTTATATTAAAGTCAAAATCGGTTTATAATGGTTCCAAAGGGTCTTATTTCGAAGCTAAAGTGGGGATGGGTCAAAATCCTATCAAGCAATAGAATTTAGACAAGTTTAGGATATTATTTTAACCTTATCAATTAGATTTAACTCTAAGTTAAATAATTTAACTTTTACCATGTCTTTTTGTTTTCTTTCACTATATGGTTAATAAACTTACTATAACATGCCAAACGAACCCCAAATTGTTTATTATTAATATATATATCCTTATCTAAGTCATTTTGACGAACCTTAGATTTTTAGGAATACAATAACAATTAATAATATAATATTTGATTTAAAAACTATTTTGTGTCAATTTTGACACTATTTGATATATGATTTTTGTGAAAGACATAACAGAATTAAATGTTCGAACCAAGTTGATTAAATCAACATTAATATATCATATTAACCTAGAAAATTAGTGGAAGTCATAAAAAATCTCAAATTACATTTATTTAGGTGTTTATAACATCAATTATGTCAATATTTCATTAATAAGATAATTACTGCATCATCGTTGTGTCATAAATAAATTAAATTATTTTATGTATAAAAATTACAAATAAAATACCATCATGTAGGAAATATTTTTAGCTTTCTAATGAATATTTACAATAGAATTTATCTTATGTATAACCCCATATGAAAAATGATTTACTTATTAAACTTTGATTTTAACTATTTTAACCTTTCTTTAAATAAATTAATAATAAATGTCCTAATCTAATCCAAGTGGGCCTAAATGGTCATATTTTATTCCTAAGTTTGTTTTTGGTCGAATTAAACTTGTCCAATATAATTAGGACATGTGTTATGGTAATAGTAATATCATATTTACCCTTAGTTACCCTAATTACTATTAACCGCGGTAAAAAAAGTAAAAAGTTACTATTCACCAAAAAATTATTTTCATCTCATTGAACCACATTTTAGTCCTTGATATTAACCGTGTCTCTCGGATTTTCGAAATTACATTCACAGAAGCGGCAAAATTACGTTTTATGAAAAATTCAGTTTTTTTTAACTACCACTTAGTAGTTTCACTATTCATCAAAAATTGATGTTTTTCAGAACAATGCCAAAATTTCATCATAAGCTATATTTCATATTCCGAATTCAAAAATGAAATCTATTTTACCAAATTCATAACATAGAAGTTTCAATAATTAAATTTATAATTAAATCCCGCTGTTAAAATAAATAGCGTGTTTTTAGGAAACAATATATATCAAAAGATTGACACTTGATTATGTCTGGTTTAAATGTGAAATTACAACCAATGACCAACATTGTATTAAATTGTAAAAATAAATTCTAAATATACTTTAAAACCACTCAAATTAATAATTTATCACTATTAATTATTTCGATTAAAAAAGTTGTTTTTAATTATAATTTAGTAATTTTCACTATTCATCAGAATATGAAAGTTATCCGAAAAGTACCAAAATTTCACCTTAGGCTAAATTCGATACTCCGAATCCAAGAATGAAGTTCATTTTGAAAAATAAGATTTACAGAATTTTAAAAAGTGGTTATTACTATTCATAACGGCTAGTTTTAATAATATTTTAATAGCACATCGTTGTTTAGTGAAACTCGGTATTGCGTATTACACACGCTATCGAGGAAGGTCGCGATTGCGTGTAATGCAAGGCAAGACAAGGATGCGTGTTGTGCAAGTTCCTTTTGGTGTAGCGTACAACACAAGACTTTAATAAAATTAAAACGAATATTTTTTTATAAAATCTTGGGCTGTTACATTCTACCCCCCTTAAAATGAATTTCGCCCTCGAAATTCGTCGGGGTTATAAATGGTTTACTATTCGAAAGTTTCTTTAATAGAAACCCACATCGTAAAAAGGAATATCAAAACCAATCTTTAAAAACAAAAGTATGAAACATAATGGTTACCCAAATAAACTAATCATTGGGTTTCCACATAGGTGAAAATATGGATATGGAAGAGAAATCTAACCATCATGTTCTGATGGAGAGTGGTAGAGAACATGGCTATGGAAAAGCCAGTAATCAAAAATCCATAGATTTGTGATGATATAAGGTACCATCTGATTCATCAGGTATAAGATCACTAGGACAACATTTTTGGTTTTCAAGATCATTTCCCCTAAAGTTGAAAATTTGAATTAGAATAAATACTTACTTTATTTTGGTACAATCTCACTGTTGTTCGTGCCTTGAACAATTTCCACTTCATCTCTTAAATAAATGAAGTTGAATTTGTTATTCGTGAAGTGTTAGCAGATCATGTGATAGAATGACGGGTCATTCCATCTGTCTCGAACAAAAGGTTAGCAAACATTATATGCATAAATCGATCTATAGTGAGATTAATCATATATGGTTCCTAAAATGGACTTATACTTCATATATCATACTGCTTAATATAATAAAACTAGTTTCTACTAAACAGGGACTTCCTGTAGGCCAGTGGTAGGCGATAAAGGCCAGTCGCACTTCGGTTGTGTGTTCGATTCCTACAGCCTTGTCTGAAGCGATGGGCTGTCGCCCGTCCTGCAGGTTGTCCTTTTTCCAAAACTATATTACTATAACATCCCATCAATAATATCGAAAAAAATTTCTATCCTTAAACAATACTAACTTACGTCCAACACAATCCATTCCAATCTTTAGGCTTATCCATAATATTGCAGTCCACTCTCATAACATAGTGAAAATAATTACCAGAGATTTAATATCATCGTTGATCCCCATATATCATAAGATATGTTTTGTTGGTCACATTCCAAACATTCAAAGTCCTTAATCATGTATACTCTTGAATACCCATTGAACCTTAGTGAAAACATGAATGCAGTTAAAAGTTAACACTTTTCACATACCGAAATCCTCAAAATTCTATATACTCAAACCATGATATCACTTAGTCCTTATATCAATCATGAGCTCATGAATACTATCAAACATTTAATTTTCTCCTTATCCCTTCATTATGCGCATATCATCTACATTCCAAAAATATCTGAATAACCTTTCATGGATACTGGTAACATTAATCATACACTTTCAAAACACAAGGAAAGACAACAGTGTAACAATCCATAGATGTCTCTTTATTCCAAAATTACACATGATAAACATGTAATCATTCCACTACATTCTCAAACCATTGACCGAGCTTCAAAAATTCTTTCATCTCACATATCATTTGTAGTCTCTTCATCATCATCCACATAAATACTACCCATATGACCATACTGATTCTCTTCATGAGTCTTTCCCTTAGGACATTGGTTTGCATAATGCCCATACATTCCACATTTAAAACACTTAACCATTTTTGATGTCGTAGCAATACCATTATCCTCATCCATGGTGTTAACTGAACCTTTTCCTTTGCACTTACTTGCTTTGTGTCCTTCTTTTCCACACCCAAAGCATCTTCCAGTTCCTTTGAAACATTCTCCTTGATGCCTCTTCCCACATGATTTACATAGGGGAATCATGAAACTCCATCTTTCTCTTATTAGCCGAGTCAGGAAACTTACCAAATTTTACTTTATTGATCATATTATGAGATTGCTGATTCGGAATAATAATGATGTTTGGACTTCCAAATACCATTTCATTATGAAGAATATCATTCCATTGTTCATCATATCCTCCATTATCGTGAATCATCTTGTTTCCAGCCATTTTCTAAAACCCAAAAGAATAGTGTGAGAGGCAAAAATCATAATAAAGGGGGAGTAACATCAATATCTAACATCTTAGGTTTAATTCTATGATCGTTAGCGTAATTCTAGTATTATAACCTATACGCATACT
Source organism: Viscum album (assembly GCA_963277665.1). NCBI lineage: Eukaryota > Viridiplantae > Streptophyta > Magnoliopsida > Santalales > Viscaceae > Viscum > Viscum album. Next base: position 167,092,153 of record OY728119.1, on the reverse strand, counting down.
TAACCTTAGAGACATCCCTAGACATACCTTAGAAATATCTCTAGGGATCTCACTAAAGTTCTCGCATCCTAGTTTCCTAAGGTTGACTAAACCTTTCCTCTGATACCAACTGTAGAGACCCGAAGCTTGACGTACATGGACATTACATTACATTTTCGGAATACTTAGTACATAACAAAAACACACACTAAAGGATCGTAATAGTTTAGTGTCTTTGGAAACTCGTAATCTTCTAATCGTGGTGAAAGTTCTTCAATATCTCCCATAAAGGTCATCCGTTTTTTTACCTAAAACCTTTCTTTATATCCTGGGGAAAGGAAAACATAAAAGGGTGAGCTCAAATGCTCAGCAAGGGCAATAAAGGAAATAAAAATCATATCATATCTTTTTGAAAATCATAACCTGCAAAAGAGATCATAAAATCTTAATAAATCATAGAAGTGAAAATGAGATCCCCATAATCATAACATGAAACTTGAAACTTTGTGGAATGCACACATAATCATGGAAAATCATTTATTGTTAGTCATGACTCATTGCCAAGACTATCTTAGTGGACAATGTCCCTTTCTGAACCGAGTTCACTCCTCGTTTCAGTCCTGTATCACTGAACCAAAATAACCTTCCGTTCCAGCCATGTCTATCTCATGAGATATAAAATAATTACCCAATGCATTGGAGGGAGATATAGGTCCCACCCATCTTATAATGAATCCTTTCTTATGTGTGCCACATAATCATAAAACATACATCATCGCATAACACATGTAACAAAAATGGGATTCTTGAAACATCATGACATCATAAATCAATTCATATAAGATAAAGGAATTCATAAACATAATTCCATCACAACATAGTCAAATCAATGTAAAAATATGGATAGAAACAGAACCCTTTATTATCTTATATGGAAAATAATTTTGATAAAACACTTGAATTGAATTCTTGAGGAAAATATCCTTTCTTCTTCAAAATCAATTTCTTTTCACAAAACATCATGCAATTTTAAAAGAAAGAGATTTTATTGAAAATAGTTATGAAATCTTTTAGAGGAAGCTTCATTAAAATAAGGCTTTATAAAACAGTAGAAATCCGTTCGTGCCGTATAAGTTAAAAAAAACATTCTTCGTACTTTTGTCGGAAAAGTCAAAAAGTACCTCGTACGACAAAAGATTCCTTTCATACATATTACTAAAAACTCACCGAAGGGTAAAAATGGATTTAAAAAATTGTAGGTGGATGGAAATAATATTACATATAGATGAAACATGAATGTGGATGATAAAATACACCCCAGTGAATACTTACGAATAAACAATCTCGGATAAAAATGAGATTGTGATATTTCCCTTACCTTAGGTCCGATTTGCTTTGTTCGTGTCCGAAGCTCCTGTATAATGGTTTAAATAATGTCATTGACTTATTACAGAATCATATTCATTGTTATGATATCATATATGGTTCACTTATGACATTATATTACCCGTTCTTTTGTAAACTCCATGTTAAAGAAGCGTTTTGGGTAAAATCGTTTCATTTATCGTAGGTGTTTTGACTTGTTGTTCTTGACATTATTGTTACTTATATCATGATTTAATTACTTCCAGAATATAAAATATTATTTATATATCATATATATTCAGTATATATATATATATAATAGATAGATAAATAAAATGAAAAACACCGTTCATGGAGACGGTAGTCCGTACGTACGCATGAACGCTGTTTTTCTTTCCTTATTGTCTTGAAATGGAAGTAAGTAGATGACATACATATGTATATATATACATAAATCCAGTAGCTTTATAATGTCATATATTTCATTATTATTTCTTATATATACATTATAATCATTCTTAAATGGTTAACATGGAGAATGAATCTCATCGCGTCATGGAGACGGTAGTCCGTACGTACGCACGAGCGATGATATCATTTCTATAAATATTGAATTGAATTGGAGTGTATTATACAATATATCAGAATCAATATGATGTTGTAATAACTATGTATAGTTATTCTTTACACCATTATACCCATCCATGTAAGGTGGTGGTGGAAAATAGATTACACCACGGCGTGGAGACGGTATTCCGTACGTACGCACGCGCGGTGATTTCTTTTTCCGTAGGATGGATAGATGGTGAAATAGGGTTGTTTCATACTTATAACAACATATCCATATATGAGTGATACTGATGTTATTACTTCATAATGAAACAACCTAAGAAGAAGAAGTGGAAGAAGAAATAAAGATGAAAGAATTGGTAATGGTAATTACCTCTTCTTTGAAGTGCATCTTTGAGACCTCCTCTTAGGGCACTAGAATTGGTCTTTGAGGAATACCAGAACCTCTAGGATGTTTCTAGGGAAGTGGAGAAGAGAAAATGGCAGGGGTTGGCCGAGCTTGAGTGCTCAAATTGGTGTGAGGAGGAGGGGGAGGAGGTGTCCTTTTATAGGGGAGGAGAGGGGCACCTTAGGAATATCTCAAAATATTATTTTATATTAAAGTCAAAATCGGTTTATAATGGTTCCAAAGGGTCTTATTTCGAAGCTAAAGTGGGGATGGGTCGAAATACTATCAACCAATAGAATTTAGACAAGTTTAGGATATTATTTTAACCTTATCAATTAGATTTAACTCTAAGTTAAATAATTTAACTTTTACCATGTCTTTTTGTTTTCTTTCACTATATGGTTAACAAACTTACTATAACATGCCAAACGAACCCCAAATTGTTTATTATTAATATATATATCCTTATCTAAGTCATTTTGCCGAAACTTAGATTTTTAGGAATACAATAACAATTAATAATATAATATTTGATTTAAAAACTATTTTGTGTCAATTTTGACACTATTTGATATATGATTTTTGTGAAAGTCATAACAGAATTAAATGTTCGAACCAAGTTGATTAAATCAACATTAATATATCATAGTAACCTATAAAATTAGTGTAATTCATAAAAAATCTCAAAGTACATTTATTTCGGTGTTTATAACATCAATTATGTCGATATTTCATTAATAAGATAATTACTGCATCATCGTTGTGTCATAAATAAATTAAATTATTTTATGTCTAAAAATTACAAATAAAATACCATCATGTAGGAAATCTTTGTAGCTTTCTAATGAATATTTACAATCGAATTGATCTTATTTATAACCCCATATGAAAAATGATTTACTTATTAAACTTTGATTTTATCTATTTTAACCTTTCTTTAAATAAATTAATAATAAATGTCCTAATCTAATCCAAGTGGGCCTAAATGGTCATATTTTATTCCTAAGTTTGTTTTTGGTCGAATTAAACTTGTCCAATATAATTAGGACATGTGTTAGGGTAATAGTAATATCTTATTTACCCTTAGTTACCCTATTTACTATTAACCGCGGTAAAAAAAGTAAAAAGTTACTATTCACCAAAAAATTATTTTCATCTCATTGAACCACATTTTAGTCCTTGATATTAACCGTGTCTCTCGGATTTTCGAAATTACATTCACAGAAGCGGCAAAATTAAGTTTTATGAAAAATTCAGTTTTTTTTAACAACCACTTAGTAGTTTCACTATTCATCAAAAATTGATGTTTTTCAGAACAATGCCAAAATTTCATCCTAAGCTATATTTCATATTCCGAATTCAAAAATGAAATCTATTTTACCAAATTCATAACATAGAAGTTTCATTAATTAATTTTATAATTAAATCCCGCTGTTAAAATAAATAGCGTGTTTTTAGGAAACAATATATATCAAAAGATTGACACTTGATTATGTCTGGTTTAAATGTGAAATTACAACCAATGACCAACATTGTATTAAATTGTAAAAATAAATTCTAAATATACTTTAAAACCACTCAAATTAATAATTTATCACTATTAATTATTTCGATTAAAAAAGTTGTTTTTAATTATAATTTACTAATTTTCACTATTCATCAGAATATGAAAGTTATCCGAAAAGTACCAAAATTTCACCTTAGGCTAAATTCGATACTCCGAATCCAAGAATGAAGTTCATTTTGAAAAATAAGATTTACAGAATTTTAAAAAGTGGTTATTACTATTCATAACGGCTAGTTTTAATAATATTTTAATAGCACATCGTTGTTTAGTGAAACTCGGTATTGCGTATTACACACGCTATCGAGGAAGGTCGCGATTGCGTGTAATGCAAGGCAAGACAAGGATGTGTGTTGTGCAAGCTCCTTTTGGTGTAGCGTACAACACAAGACTTCAATAAAATTAAAAAGAATATTTTTTTATAAAATCTTGGGCTGTTACATATATGATCAGAGAAAAAAATATTTTTTGTGTAGAATAATCAGAGGAACATCCATAGAATGGATTAACTTTGTATCTTTTATATTATAAGAAGCTTTCAACATGATTTTTTATTTTTTGGATAGCTTCCTGATCCCTATCAATCATTCTTTAGTCGGCAAACAATTTTTTCTCATTCTCAAATAGCTGTTTTTTGGGTAATCGGTTCCCAATCCAAACACATCCAACGTTCAAATTCAAAATTCAAACCCAAAATCATCGAACCAAGAACTGCACACCATACGTACACTGCCGCCACCACCACGCGTCAGCCTTCCAGCATCGGTCACAAAAATCAGTAACTGCATCACCTTGGGCCATGACACCAAGCGCGACATCCAATCAACCACATCAACTCATATCACCGGTGAACAATTCCGGCGACCCTCATCACCATCACCAAACCGCATAAAAACAAAACGACGACGAGCAACATCAGCATCCATCATTCATGATGAGAGCAGAGCGTGAATCTCACGCCATCCCACATATTCAACCAGCCCCCGGCACCGGACCAAACAAGGGGGGCCAAACAAACCGTTCAGGAAAAAATACCAGGACGCCAGCGGAACACATTCGTCTTCATCGCCGAAGCCCAGTCGACCACCATCTTCAGCCAAATACATCACTTTCCATCCGTAAAAACCAAAAAACTCTTCCATAAACGATTGCAAGAGGATGAACATCACCAAAATCCCAAAAATCAACCAAAGGAGAAAGCATAAGACGAACCGACAGCAAAGAACATCACCAGATTTCACGAAAAATCCAACCTCAAACGCAAACAACATCTCATCGCTGCCTTTCGGAAAACCCCCGACCACAACGCTCAACCACCAAATGCCTAGGACTGTGCACGAGAAGGCGTTCTTGAACCGTTGAAGAAATAGCTCAAGTGCTGAATCAACACCATGCTGCCTTGAAGAGACAGACACCAGTGCACACAAGTAGAGCCGAAACGAAGCCTCCAAAGCCAAGAAACTGACGCCTAGAGCCATCGAGCAAGGGGAGAGCAGAGCCGATCAGAGATGGGGAAGGCGACGCAAGAAAAAACCCTAGCAGAGCTCTGCCCCTTACGGGCCCATCAATCCCAAATTCTCTCACCTATCAATCATTCTTTAATGATCAAACAGTTGACCGACTTCAGTCTCCTCAAATTTATGAATTTCTTCCATGGTATCCCCAATGTTAGTTACCCCTTTCAGTTGGTATTCTATTATTTATTGATGGATATTTTCAAGTCCCTCTAGAGCAACATCTAACTCTTTCTTAAGGAACAACACCTATTATTGAAGGTGCACCACTTTAATTGATTTTTCCATTATTTTCTATTCAAACTCTCCCAGCTTTGCCCTATGGATGGCCTCTACTTGGGATATTGTGTCTCTAAAACCCTCCACATTGGGAATTAGTTTAGCCTTTATAAGGTCCTACCAATGTTTATTCTATTGATCATACCAATAAACGGTATCTATCACCGCATTAAAAATTGGATGATTATCAAATCCACCAAATCTTAGCATGCTAAACAGTTATAGTAGTCATACAAAATGTGAGGGAATATCTTCAAAAGGCTTCTCATATATCATTTCCCAAATGATCTACCATGTCTTTCCATGTGTGATACCGAGGGAAACCTTTATCCATAAGTTTGAATCAAAGTCACTACCATAAGGAAGGATGTATTCTGGAATCAAAGCAAATAATGATGTGCCTTTCTCTGCTCCCTCAAAAGTAGTGAATGCCTCACTTTCCATTTCTAGTCGAGATAAGGAAGAATATTAACCTTCAGAGCAAGTCATAAAAGTTGATAATCCTAAGACGATAGATTAGATTAATTATTAAACATTAAAAGAATAGCATGAATGAATCCTGATCAAGAAATTCAGTGATATTTACCTAGTAATACGTCATAATTTAGATTATTTTCATCCCTAGAATTATCATCATAAATAGTTTGGATGGATATTTTTTGGTGGGGGACATTATTATGATCTTTCTAAGTGGTCATGATAAAAGGATCTAGAGAATATACCAACATTGGATTAACAGTCGATACTTTTATGATGTCAGAAAAGGTAGGATGGAATGGGATTCCCCATTCTTGAAAAGCATTTTCAATATTCTCTATAGAAAAAGGTACATATGATTTTAAATTTGATGTGAAATATCTATTAAAGGAATATCTATGTATGAAAAAAATAGTAATTAAAAAAATCACATCATTTTAGTTCCTCATTAATGTCCCCAAAATCCTTGATAGAACATGAAATATAAATTTCTAGATTAATAGAATCCATCAATTAAATGTATATATATTTTTATATCATACCACCCTCACCATTTAAGGTATCCAATAAATGTATCTCAATACAAAAATTGGCTTAATTAGCATTTATCATAGCTAGCTTTTTAATTGGTGCATTGCAATCAGGTCTTCTTAAGTTAGGATCAACACTGACACCTTCGTTAGACTACCCCTAATCCTCGTTTCTTCTTCTAAGAGAAACCATAATACCAACACGAATTGTTGAAGGATCCTCTAGTATATGAATAATATCTGAGATATTATGGGGAGAAGAATATTCTAAATATCAAATTATAATAATATTATGTGAATATAAAATTTTTGTGACCCTCCATTATCTCTATATAAGCATAAGAGGATGTAGATGCATCCCTTGAAACTTTATCTATCATGGAGATAGACATATCAACATGAATCTGTACTTCCCTTGGGGTGTCCTTCTCTATCTGTAAAGGACCATTACTCAAAACCATAAGGGAAGAAAGTTGTGAATATTATATGAGAAACTGAATATGGTCAGAAAGTGCATCATGTAAGTTGTAAGACAAGATGGTAGTGAAAATACTCACTTTGATGTACTCACTAGACCAACTGCAATGATATCTTGAAATATTTTCATAAGATAACAGAGGGATTTCACTACTCTTCTTGGAAATAGATACCTGAAGTAATGACTAAGGATTTTCCATTTACATTACCATCATCACAGTTTTACATCCTAGAGAAATCTTGGGAGACCCATGGATTTCATCCAATGTATTGATGGAGGTGCTCGTACGCCAATAATTCATGGACTTAAGAACCTTTCCTGTTAGTTCTCTTTCTTATATTTCAAGATGCAAAATTAAATCCAATCAAAAATAGTGACAGTGGATGTGGGAGAAAAAATGAAACAAAGGAAAAGAGAAATACATTATCAGTATTAACATAAAGTTCCCATTCATCCTCAGGGTGAATAATTTCCCATTCATGTATTCATAAATCCATCAACTCAGATACTCATTTGAAGGCTCACACTTGGTCATCATTATCATATATAGAAATCCACTACTCCTTCATGTACTCCTTCACTTTAGCCAAATTATTATCCAGATGAAAATCAGAGGGTTCTTTAACATCACCCAAATCCATAATTTTAAGGCCATACTCGAGAAACTCCCAAGAATCCTCGAATGTTTGAGTCATGCTTTCCCAATAATGGGATGTTGAGGATCACACATAGTTATTCTTTTTTACGGATGGATATGGGGATAACTTAACACCCTATTATTGGGAAGTCTCTTCAGGTCATTCCTCTTCTTCAAAATAACCTGGGGATAAAATGAAATTTTTTTCTTGATGATGAAGACTAGGACACCTCATTACTTTGGATGTTTTCTCCCAAACCTTGGATTTCTTGGTAGACTATTTATGAGAACATTTTGAAGGCTATGAACCCCCTTCTTCATATTTGGTTTTAGAATTCTTACTAAGATATCCATGTCCAACAGTTGTCATTTCCTCTACCTGATATGTTCCTTTCAATAAATCCCATTGAGGGTTTGAAGAAACCCATGATTTATCATATTCATCCTATAATATAATTTATTCCTTAGATTAATGTAGTGTAATCAACATTTTGGATTCTTCTAAGGCCATCATAATCCATAATTCTGGTGCAACCATTGGGTGATTTTCATGACTAGAATACACAAGAGGGAAGGTGCTCGATTGATAAAGACATTGGATCTGGAGAGTAAACCTATAAGGGAAATAAGCCTCACATATAATATCATTGTTGATGTGGTTGACTTATACACTTATCTTGAATTTAATCATGTATGCCTTCATCACGTAATTATCCTCCTCCCCAATATCAACAAATGTATTGGCTGGTGGGGATGAATTCTCCATATACATCCAATGATTTCCGCACCTCATTAGACTTTATGATCAAAAGATAAATCCCAGAAACATTAGGAACAAATGGATTAAATTGTACATTGGGTAGATTAAATAAATTTAGCACTGATTGTAACTTAAAATGTGCTGAAATTCAGCCCCAGAATAATTGAAATGGTCCTTCAAGTCTAAATGGTGCATTCCTATTTTATAATTTCAAAAGGAATTGATATATTATTTCAAAAATAGGGTAATCTAACCTGATATACTTATTCTATACAAACGTATCTCCAATAACATAAGTACTTAGCCTCACACTACCACCAGACTTGCGAATGGGATGCAGATTGATTCCTAGCCACAAGTCTTGGAATCTATCTAGGTGCACATTCACATCAATATTGAGCTTAACCTTGTAGCCCCAATTCTTTTAATATACCTTTTTAGATGTGGCCCAAAATGTTCCCAAGCCACCATGGTTATCTATAGTGGCGGAAATGGTAGGAAGACTATAAGTAGGACCTTTATCTTTCGTTGGTTCTATAAAATCTTCCACCCACAATTTCACATGGATGTATGCTATAGGATGATGATATTTATTTTATTTTTGAATATCCATCAATATTTTTTATAGGTTATAGTCTAGTGATAGTATCCTCTCAGTGTCATCCAATTTTGTATTTTGTGGAAAAAATTCATCATACATCTCCCGGAGAATGGGAGCCCCAAAAATTTGATAGACATCTCAAAAAATAATACCAACTTCACAATGCATTAAATGGAAATAATTATTTTGAAGACTCCATAATTTTAGTAATTTATGAATGATATAAGTTTTATAAACATTAGTCTTTACTACCCAGACAACATCATTGATGTGAAAATCTTGCAAATCTTTCCCAAACTCAGTGCAAGTTGGGAATACCCAAAATTCCCACATCCATTCCTGCTTGAATCCCCCTGAAGAGCAGAGATCTCATTCTTCTTTCCATCCATTAGATTGATATATATTTTAATAATTAATGTTTGAGTCATAGAAATGATTCCTTTGCACTATAACATGATTCTTCATATCAGCAGTACAACAATAGTGATGTAGGAAGGATCTGATTAGAATTGTTCCCTCATTAATAGAGAAACCCATCACAGAGATGTTGAAAGTAGGATATGTGATGTGTTTTACAAACAAAGCCTTCATGAAATATTTCTTATATGATGGATTGTGAGAATCATTCAGAATTACATGCTCATTTAGAGGAAGATAGTTTCTTCACAGATAATCGCATTGATATGGAATCATGGCTTTCTCCAATTCATGAAGGGAACTCTCAAAGACTGTATAATATTCTGGTCCAACCACATTATTCATTTTAGTCTTGTAAAAATTAAGATCATCAATTGAATTAATTAAAATAGTCATTTTTAACCTACAATAAAGACACAATTTCTCTCATAATGTTATAATATTAACTCAGGAATGTCCAAATTTTAACTTGTTGGAATTCCAAAATTTCGTAAATGAATATCTCCACGTAGGTCCATCGACAAGGAATCACATGCAAGTCCTTCTATAAGGTATCTAGAATAGTTCCCTCAATTAGTTCCTTCTATATTGCTCTTTTTACAAAGTAACTCTACATAGCACCATTGCACTAGAAGTTATAACTTGAGGAAAACTTCAAAGGACCTTCACGGAGAACAATTCAATATTTATGGAAGAATGATCTGCACGATGAGATAAAAATCAGAAATGCAAGTGAAGAAAATGAAAAATGCACAGCGGTATTTAGAGGCACCACAATCCTACACCACCGACCTACACTGAATAACCTATACTGAGGACCTAAATAGGATAGCTACAGATAGGGTTTTCATGATGCATAATTACATCTTCATAATATTTTCCCCATAGTATATCCTTGGGACTAGAGACTAATTTTTTAGTGGGGTCCAATCCTGAGGGGGGTATTTTGTTGACACTTATTTTAAAAAAAAATGGAAAAAGATTATGAAAAGTAATTTTAGTATGGTAATTTGAAAGGATGCATTGAAATATTTCAAATAGACCAACATTGAACATTTGATCATAAGAAGACCAACACAACCTGAAGGGGAAATCTCCCTACACCAATGACCTGCACCAAAGACCTATGATGGGGACCTACACAGTAGTTTAATTTTTACACCCCTATATAAGAGAGATATGTTGTTAATCTACTCCCTAGACCTACACCAGAAGAATACATTTGACAAGGTCTCCTCCTTGATTATAAATAGGACCCTTGGGCATCCCATTTCAAGTACTAAAACGTTAGAAGAACTCCAAAATCACTCATTGTGTAGCCCCTTCGCCCAGGTCCCCTGATTATTCTCGATAAGTTCTCTAAAAAATGAACGGAGAGTAAATTAAAAGGGATAAGGAAGATCAAAGTACCCTTTTGGTCTAAAATACAAGATACTTATTTGAGGAACCTCCTTCCATAAGACTAAGTCAGATATGCAGGGTACATTCCTTAAGAAAAGACCTATGTGGGATTCTCCCAAGGGAATCAAGTGAAACACAGTGTGCCTATGTCAAAACCGCATCCAAGTGTTTTTATCTGAGTAGTCCATTTACTAAGGAATATTAAGCTTTCCCAGACTTATCATCCATGTATAAAGCATTTTTCAGTTCATCATAGGACTTTCATGGCATACCAATTTGACATTCCTACGCGATATACCTATGCAGACCTTTTACACTCCGGACCTATGTGATATATCCTTTAAGCCCTATTTTAATTATCTAGTGGTAATATTTCTCATTATTTGTCTCCCTTTTCTAATGGTACCATGTTAAAACCTCCACCAGGACCTCGTAATTAATCAAACCATTGGGAAAGTCACATTATTGTGTCTATCATTTGGATTTGGATATCTATGGTCAGTGGTTTCCCACACATTTCCAACTAGAGGGGAAGGATATTTAAGTTCTCCATAGATTTGTATATATATGGTCACATAGACCCTTTCCCCATAGATTATGCTTTGGAATTTCTGGTTTTAGAGTTTCAGGGTTCATACCAGGTTCTCCATTTCTCATCTCTAAGATTCAGAGCCTCTGGTCTCTGGAAGGGAGGCTATGGTTCACCCACAATTTTCTTTTTGAAAAAGGAGATGTCTCCCTCCCCACTATGAGACCTATTTCATGAAATCCATTCAATTGTAAGACCCTATAATTTTATATAGGAGGTTGCAGTCTCTCTTTTCTCTATACCCTTCACACTTATCCATTTATATCGTTAAACCCTCTTCCAATGTAAAGAGAACATGGGAAGTGTCATAGCCACTACCTCTTCCTATACAGGCCCAACCTATTCCATTAAATAAGGATAAAGTGCATGTTATTTTGAATCTATCACATCCTCCTGTTTCTCACACCGATCATGACTCATGTGGGATTGAAGGATTGTAATCATCACTACATCCAGGAAATCCACCAGAAGGAATAAAATATGAGAAATCTGATTTCGACAATAAGTGGGATACATAGGAAACCTTCAACTAGGCCCCAAGATCCTTGGACATGATCGTTGGGATACCAACCCTAATTACATTAATTTGTTCATCATCCTTAGGAATAATCACCAAATTAAAATCCCCAAAATCTCTATGAGTTAAGACATCTATTGTAGACTCTGTTATAAGGGGATACTCTTTATGATTAAGCCCCAACCAATTTATCTCAAAGGGGTGTACTCCCCTGCAAGAAATATTTAAAATAATACCCCAAATAACATGGAAGTAATTTTATCTTCGTGGATGAAATAGACCATAATGGGGATATGACCTGAAGAGAACATGTTTGATTTTCAATGTTGGGTTTGATCCTCTGGGAGGCCTTCTATATGTCCCATATGGATGGAAATCAATGCCCACGTATTTCAGAATGTCTCATAGGGGAGTATATTCAATTGGGAGAAATTGGTTGGGTCTTACTCCAAAAGAGGATTTCCTTGCAATAGGGTCTGGAGAGATGTAATAACTCCAAGATATTTAGGGGGATTTAGTTTGGTGATTATGCTTAAGGAGGATTCCCTGATTAAGGGAATTAGGGTTGGACTCCTAAGGGGGATGTCTAGTTATCTCGTGCCTTATTTGAAGGCTTCATATGCATTCCAGACATGGTGGGAATCAAAGTTCACATAGTTCATTCCTTTGGGTGGATTGTCTGGATATTGTGATCATTATAACCCTCTAAGACCACCTAATTCATGTTCGGATTGAGAATCAATAGGACGTGTAAAATTCATTAGACCATGCACCTTCTACCCTACTGATGGAAGAGGTCGGTCCTATGACATAAGAGGTTGTGGATACAATAATTCCCCTATTATCTTTACATTAGACAAGGGTTAGAGGTAAGGAAAGGATGATGGTTAATGGTGTAGAGAGAAGTAAGATTGCAACAGAATATGTGAATGGATAGGGGATTACACCAGGATGCCTACCTAGAAATGGGTCTCGTTTTAAGAAGGGCGACTTCTCATTTTCCAAAAGGAAAATCAGGTGATAATCGTACCCTCCCAACTAGGGATAGAAGGAGACATATCATAACGATGAGAAAGGGGAGGAAATGGTATGTACCCAAATCCTTTTAAACCATGAGCTATGCAACACTATCTATGGGGTAAGGGTCTTTGTGACCATACATATCCAAATATAAGTACACCCTGATGATCACTAACCTCCAGTAGAGCATGTTTCGGAAAACTCTGACAATAGATATCTGAATCCGAATGGGATACATTATGATGTTCTTTTCGGAAAGGTATTATAATTCAGGAGGTCTTGGTGGAGGTTTCAACTTGGTCCCTTTCATACAAGGGAGACAAAGAATGGGAATCCCTGCCATGAGTAGCTTAAAATAGGTCTTAAAGGATTGCTCACGTGGTTCCTGAGCATAGGTCATTCGCACAGGTATGACATATAGGAATTCCACAGAGTTCCTAGGAGGAATTGAAAACGCTTAACATAGGGATGATAAGTCTGTGAAAGAAAGATATGAATTGAGAAATACACTATTGGGATAGTAAAAATTGGGTGATTTGTAAACATAATCACCCTGGGTGTTTTCTTATTTCCTAGGAATAATCCCACACAGGTCTTTGCTTAAGGAAATGACATTTCATAGGTGACTTTTTCTTATGGATGGTGGGTCCTCAAATAAGTATCTTTTATTTTATTCCATGAAGGGACTTTGATCTTTCTTATCCCTTTTAATTATAGATTCTATAATATATTAGAGAGCTTCCTATGAAAATTATGGGGACCTGGGTGATTGAGTTGCACAATATAAGCTTCAGGAGTTCTTCCAACTTTTTATTTCTTGAAATGGGAAACCTATGTGTCCTATTTATAAGAAAGGATGGGACCTTCTTGGAGAGTGTTTTTTGAAATAATTCTTGGTAAAAGTTCCACAGAATAGCTCTCCCCTACATGGGTTTAAAAATTACACTGCCGTATAGGTCCCCGGCGTAGGTCATTGGAATAGGGGGGTTGCGCCTTCACATCACGTGGGTCCTCTTTGGCACAAGTGTGCTATGTAGGTTCATTTAGGAAGATTTAATTGATTATTATCAAATTTAATTTCTAAAAATTCATTTCATAATATTTTATACATCCATATTTTTTAAAAATAAGTGTCAAAAATTCATGAAAAAATATTTATTTTTTAGTGAATAGTGAAAATTCTGATAGTTGTAGAACATTCCTTTCATTTCCATAAATTAATTTATAGAAATTAGAGAATATGTTTTAATGTAACATAATAATTTTTTTAGTTATATTAAATCAAATTAATATTTTTTTAATCAAATTTATATATTTTTTAGTATAATTTTTCTATTGGGTTTACAAATTCGTACTTTTGATTCAATAAAAATAATCCATAACGGAGAATGTGTTAATTGAAATGTATATATTATACATCATTAAATATTAGTTGAGTTTAATACATTGACAATAATTAGTCATAGTGTTAATATAATATCAACTTTTTTCTAAAAAATAAACTTCCTAGGAAACCCTCTCTTCTTTCCATGTCTGCGGGATAAATATGAAATTCGATTTTCCTACTTCGGTGATTTTTTTTTTGAAAAAATAAATACCATATCAGGAATTAGAATAATTTTTAATGTCAAATAAGTCTTTTAACACCCATGTATTTTATAGTATGTCACTTTTAAATTTAATCTCTTCAATAACATACATTGCACACAACAATAAGACTAAACAAACCATGATATACAGTTAAATATTATTATTTTATTTTGACCATTATAACTTAGCTGTTACGTCAGTATGGATTAATAGTATTATCCAAAATATTATATATATATATATATATAATATATTTAATCAATTTTTGTTTTAAATTTATCCAAATGATTTTATATGTGTAAGATAAGAATGAATCCAATTTTACGCCTTAAAAGACTATATTTTTCTGAAGGAAGTATTACTGCCTTTTAATGACGCACCTATTTTAAAACTGAATTTCAGAAATTTTGTAAATTATATTTTTTAATGTGGACTTCATTTTTCAATTGTAAATATAAAAATTATTTTAGCTTTTATTTTCTATATTTTTTTCAGAAGTTTCATTTTTAAATGAAAAGTAAAAAATACTACATTATAGTAAAAAAACTAACATTTTGTATAGATAAATAATATTATTTTAATTTATTTTAATGTAATAATAAATCAATAATAATTGTACTAAATTTATGTTATTGGAATCATTTATATATTGAAATTAGATGTAATCTTATTTTAACATTTGAACAACCCTTTTACCCACCTTCGAGCCATGTCTACAGGATTAGCATTAAAAATAATATTTCTATTTCTATAAATTTAATTTTAAAAAAAAATTCATGGTTATAATTAGTATAAATATTTCGGTCTAATAGTAACAATATAATATTTATGAATAGTTTCTTTAGTTTTTTTAAATTGATTATGGGTAAATTGGGTAATTAATGGTAAAAATAATATTATAAGAATTATCAAATTTTCTTAAAACTTATCCTAATTTAATCCTATGAGTTTTTTTGACCAAAATACAACTTGGGTCAATTTTGAACCACTTGGAGCCATAAGGATTACTTTAATATATTTATGATATTATATTTAATGAAAATCCTATTTTTTAATTCTTTTTCTTACCAACTAAAATGTTTTTAGTATGAGGTTATATAATTGATATGGTTAACTATAACTAGTATATAGAAATATAACAATTTAATATAAATTATGTTAATTTAATTATAATTTTAAAAAATAAATAAAGAAATTAAATGGTGAAATAATGATGATATAGTAGTTGATTTAATAAAGGAAGAATCGGCTAAATGGTATTAATAATATTAAAATAAATATAATTTGAAATATTTGATTACATCAAAAGAAATTTGGAATACATTGGAATGTTAGAGATAACTTAATGTAGTTTTTTATAGTTAATAAAGTTGTTATGATATTTTAAAAATTCATGTATTAAATAGTTTCCAATTTGACATAAATAAGATTCTAAAATTAATAATATTTAATTAAATGATATAATATTCATATAAATATATATTCAAAAAAATAACCACTATAATGTTAAATACTACATAAATGATCCAATTGAGGTTGGTTTAGGATTTCATAATTAATATATTAACCCTAAAGAGTAAAAATCCAAGTTGTAATGGTAAGAGTTGAAGGGTTTAACTAAGGGATAAATCCAAAATAAACGGTTATATTGGTGACCTAAAATGGTCTAAAAATCATTATTTGAGAGTATTCATACCCATAATCCTATTAGACTTTAATTTAGTAAATTGTTATCCATTTTTTATTTAAAAATTAATTTATATTAATTTAATATTTTAAGAGTTCCTATAATGCCCCTCCCTCTCTTATAAAAGGGTACATCTCCTTCATTTTAATTATACCTCTAAAACCCTTTAGATTCAGCCAAAACATGAACATTTTTCATTTTAAATTCCTTCAATTCATTTTAGAGGCTATACTTTTTTTAGAAATCCCACGTAACATGTCCTTTTATGCAAATCAAAATGATATACTCAAAGAAGAGGTAATTGATTTACCAACTCATTCAATGTTTTTTCCTTCTTCTACTTCCTCTTCCTATGTTGTCTCCATACTAAAATAATAAATCCAATATCATAGATATGATTCAGTGTTATTATTATTATTTGAATGTTGTATCCCTTTATTTATTGATCCTATGAATAACAATATTACCATGTGTGCATATGTACAACTTACTATCTCCACATTGTGGTGTAATTTGTTTTTCATTAACAATTTATTTGGATGGGTATAATTATGAATATACTAGATATAAAAAATCAATATGAAATGATATATATTATTTATAATTAAAATAACATCCATTTACTTACCCCTTTACCACTAAGAAATTGATATCGTCCCTCTTGTGTACGTATAGCCAACCGTCTTCACGATGCGGTTGGATTCATAGTCTATGATAACCATTCAAGAATGAATATAAAAATATATATAATGAATAAGTAAGAAATATATGACATAATAATTCTTCTAGAATAATATATATATATATATATCATTTAGTTTCTTCCATTTAATATGATAAGAAAAAATAAACAACGTTGATGCGTACATACGACCTACTGTGGCCATGAATAGTGTATTCCATTCCACATATATATATATATTATATATATATTTATATACTGAATATATATATGTTATATATATCATGTTTTACTTTCTATATGTTTGTAAATCAAGATATATGAAATAGGATAAATAATAACGAGTCAAAACATGAATGATAAACAAAGCAGTTATTACCAAAAATGTTTCTTTAACTTGGAATTGTTAATAAAAGGGTAATATAAATTCATAAATGAATCATATATGATATAATAAGTATTATTATAATAATGTTATAATTTAATAATTTGTTTAAAACCACCATATAGGAGTTTCAAACATGCACGGGGAGAATCAGACCTACACTAAGGGTCAATTTTGCAATATCCTTATTATCTTTGATTGATTATATTTAAGTATTAACTGGGACATATTTGTCATCAATTTCCATATTTCATACAAAATCAAAAGGAATATTTTTATGTTTTTATGTAAGATAATATTTAACTAAAACATCATTTTAAATTTTTCTAATATTTATTCTACTAAATCTTTCTCATTCATGTACATGTTTTAAAAAAGGGTATTATGGATTTATTAATTATGTAATGAATATTTTAAAATGTTAATTTTGGAATATATATTAAATGTTTTAATGTGGGAATGGAAACATTGATTCAAAAATATAAATTTAAATGGATTCTTCAATCAATTCACAACTTTTGAATAAATGATTTCAAATTAAAAGGGTATTTATTCTCAATAAATTTCAATGATTTCATTAGAGAATTTTCATATATGTCAACATCTATTGTTGGATATTATGATTGATTGAGTTTTATATATTATTATATATTTTAAAGTATTTCCTTGAATGTTTTTTGATTTATTTTGACTTTGGATGTTCTATTTTGATACTATTAATAATTTATTGTTTCAGTATTCACATTGTGTATGATAGATTTAATATGAATGTTTATGTTGGATATGTTTCACCCTTTTCACATGAGGAATGGGATGGACATAATAAGTGATGGGTTTAGGACTGATTAAAGAAAGACTTTCAGGTTAGGCAAAGGTTAATTAAATCACCTTGATGCATTGTTAGATCTAATAAGACAAACTAGTTTGGGTTTTTACAATCATCTTACTTGTTTATGTAAGGTCCTGGCATGGGGCCTTGATGGTATGGTTTTGATGTCCAACATTATTAATTCTCTCATTATGACATTACTTATTGATATTTCATGTGATTATTCACCTAGTAAAATATCCATGTGAATGTTTATATGGAATTATTTGATTTATTATTTCCAAATTATACAGAATATTATGTTTAAAAGGATGTTGTTTTAGTTATACTCCATTCCATAAACATTTATGATTATTTATAATACACTTTTCTATATTATTTACCCTTAGTGATCATTTTATATCACCCTTTTCTTGTATTTTATTTTCCTATTATTCTAAGATGTGTACTATGACTAATATGTTAGGTTAATATAGGAGAGTTATGGGATTCTAAAAAAATTATCTTTGTTGTATTTTATGATTTAAATTTTAATTTAAGGTTCGTGTATGTGATATATTTTCTAAGATTGATAAACTGGTCAGTACTTTGGGATTTATTACTTGTATCTATTCAATTGTAATAAAGTAAGGCATAGGCTCCGAGCTACTAGGGTAGGGTTCATTATAGTTTTTATCATAAGAGGTTTAGAAAAAATCGTGGCAATAAGATTTATAAAACATAGATTAGGGAATGTATCCCTAAGGAATAATTTTAGGATAAGTGTAGAATAACATTCTATAATTTTAGTAAGGTTAGTGTTATGTGGTTATTAGTAGTAATAAATCTATGTATGGATACTACATGTTGACATGGATCTTGAACAAATGTTCTTAGGAGTAAAAACTCTAACATGGTGTGTCAGTTCTGACTCGACCTAACCTGGTGCATGATAGTAGGCTTTACTATGCACCTGGTTTGACACTCCAGGGGGATATGCCAAAATAACTTATATTTTATTTGCAAGCCATTATGATAGGTTGAAAAGTAAATAATAAACCTTGTTTATGATAATGATACATTATATGCATAAATATTACATATATGTTAAGTATTGTTCTATTTTTCTGATTATACATTACAATATGATCGATCCCGTTGTATGTCATCATTTAGAAATAGAGCCTAGTAGAATAAATTTGAACTTAACTGATGCACGTGATCCAAATAGTTAGAAGGATCATATCATTCATGGTCTCAAGCCATTGTTTCTATGGGAAATAGTCTCCCATGAATTCTCATCATATGAGTATATAATATCAACTTATAGTAGGATAAGTAAAGAGTACTCCAAGTATTGTGGCATTTGAGGGAAGCCTGAGAATAAACAGATATATGAAATAATTTACATTAAGGGATGAAGGGAATGAGGTATTTTACCACATGTGATAATTGATGAAAGAAATACCCTGGAACTTACTTAAAAGGAATGTGAGTTTTCTACAAGTGTGGAATGAAAGTCATTGTTAATTGGATTGCAAGGATAAAAAAAGGATTTTCTACATACAATGGTTTAACTACAAGGATATGGGACACAATGAAAATCAATTTGGCATGCATAAATGGAATATACCCCAAAATAGGATAATGGATCATGGTTATGATCATGTTACTACCACATTTGAAGAAGAATGGTTACTTTGATTAAGTTTGGAGTCATGAATTATGTCATTTTGGTATTTTATCATCGATGTACTGGCTGTAAGAATTATGTCATATATAAGGATTGTACTATAATAAAACTATCATGACCTGGTCCATATGAGGGATCAATAAAAAACTACCTCAAGCCCACCTCCATAGGCCAGGAGTGGCGACAAGCGTCAAAGTCTCAAAAAAATGTGAGGAGGCCTTTTCCTATGTACATGTACACATACACACAACAAACTCAATTAAAAAGTGCAAAATGAAAGAAGTAAAAGATACTACCAAATGAAAATAAACAAAAAATGCATGGAACACTAAGGAGTAAAATTATAGTAATGTAAACATAAAGGGGGAAATTGGAGAACACACACCCAACTAGTAATGTGTCCCAACCTGATTGAAGTTTGAAAAAGGAAAATAGTAGAGAGAGACCTTCACTAGAAATCCAAGCTACGACCATTTTACGCAGTGAAAGAACATATATCCCTAATCTCCATGAAGTCATGATCAAGCCTATAAGTCATCTTCATAAGGAATTATATGTGTTGGAAAATACCATGTAGGGGTGATTATAAACATACTGAGTAGGATGACCAAAAGATAGAAGGGAAAAGTAATAGATACAATCGAAAAGAAAAGTAATATATAGAATAACATACAATGAAAGAGTTCAGGTCAACCTAAGAAGAGAGAGAAGTAAGCTCATCTAAACACAAGGATATATAAATGTTGATAAGAAGAAATTATCATCGAGTATTCTCTACTATTTGGAGAGAGTAGAATCATCCAACTAGGAAAATATAGACATAGAAAGCACGTGGCGTACTTCACTTGTCTTCTCCTCTCCTGGAAGGAGGGTAACCAAAACCCAATGATTGGGTTTTAAAATAGAATATGTGTGTGTGTGTGTGTGTGTGTTCGTTCTCTTTAAAAGGAATCGAAATGAGAGATTAAATGTATCTCTATCACATAGCACATCCTAAGAATACAGTCTCTATTAGCTCCAGTAGAAACCACCAATGCTTCCCAGTATCCCACATGTCTAACTAAACATGCAAGTCAAAGGGACTCAATCACAACACTTTGATACTATCTACATTGGGTTGTAATGACATGACTTCATGGCTTTAGGTCAAGTCTCATGGATGTGTCTTAGTAAGAAATTCTCCCTGCCTATTCATGAGTCAAAAGGAATATCAAAGTATTTATATTTACTAATCCCAATAGTCAAGAGGTTGTGTCTCATGTTGAGGAATCATGCCCAACCCGGCTGGAGGGAACCACTCTAGCATTGTCGAGGTCCCATGCCCAGCCCAACTAGAGGGAGCCACTCTATCATCATTGAGGAGCCATGACCATCCCAAGTGGATGATGTCACTTAGAATAGGTTGAGGACCCATGCCAAACCCGGTGGGACAATTCCACTCTAATATCATTGGGGACCCATTCCATTCGAGGCTAGGGGATGCCCATCGGAAATCTATGATAAGTCTTCCAGATAACTACGGAGGTTAAAAACTACCTGATGATTCATCTTGCTCGGAATACCTCACATCGTAACCCGGAAGCCACATTAGAGGTCACCATCTCATTATATGTGTAAAAACACACCGGTAAGTCTATTTATTTGCCTGATACAGATAACTTGTTAAAAGGGTGGTTTACACCGCCACAAGCCCAAACGAGACATAATGGGGCCCATGTATCAACCCTTAAATAAATCATATGGATCACACAATTGATATCCTTATGAAAAAACAAAAAGGATCAGCTATTCATTTTTCCAAAATGGACACTTGGTGAAAAGGTCACATTTATCCGCAAATACCCAAACTGGGATTCATGGTACCCACACCTTGATTTTAGTTTATGTGCTTGAAATTGTTCTTGAAATATTGGCTACAATTTCAGCGTTGTGAAACCACTAATGGTTCATCGACCAGACATCGTGTGTAGGAGTTAGGCCCTTTAAAAAACCATCAACAATAATAAATATATTATTATTTTTATTATATTTTAGTTTTTCATGCAACTAATCCACATGCCTGAAATATAAAATTCTCAAATCGGCCTCAAAAGTTCCTTCTCGTATGTAGGATCAAATCACTATATATGGAATGTAAAACAGATGCTCTTTTTACAAGATAGGCAGTTTGAACTCGCAACACGAAAACCTGCCTGACCCCCTCAGCCCGACCCGAAAAACTCTTATTAGCCCAATGTACTTTTGTCCTGGCTTGTTCTACTTCTGGCCTGACCTGCTTCTGATATCAGCATGACCTCCTAGCCATTATCCATCCCTTGTTAATGCGACCGATAATCGACTGTATTTTGTAGTGCTGGTGGCCATCTTGGTCACGCCACATGACCCCGCACGACTAACCTAACAAGCCATGATGCTCCACCACGTCATGACGCCATCATGGGCTAGCAGTGGTGATGATTCTCTGATAGTCCCTCTCAAGGACCACCTGAACTCCTCAATTTACCCAATCAAAAATCCAAAAATAAATCTAGATTCCTTACACCTGGAGCTTCATAGAATAGGTCTCCCCTAATGATTCATTATCGATATGTCATGTCCAAAATAGGTGATGATTTCTACAATGAATAAAAAAACAATAAAAGTTACAAGATCTAAACATGGATCGAAGGATGTGTTAGTGCCCCATATATGATTAAAAAACTTAAACAACTAGACAATAGATAGAATGAAATTTCAAAATATAATTTCAAAAGAAAATTTAAAGGAAAGAATCCTACCTTGATTTGATCCATTAATCATTAACAGCATGTTCACCTTTCTCCTGTTGTGATCCTCCAAAGTCCCATCAGTCATTAAATCTTGGTTCGTTGAAAGATAAAGTGAGAGAGAGAGAGAGTTTGGTGGTGGGAGGATTAGGGGATAACCCATATCCAAGACACATAATCACTTATTTATAGAAAAATAGTGAGATGTGTGCCAACTATCGAAGAATATGAACCTCCCATGCCCTCTAATATTATGTTGAACGTAAGTAGAACACCCCCTTTTGTACTCATTAGTAGTATAATATTTTCAATTTGAGTTTTTGTTCAAAAGTTATTTGATATTATGTCTAATATAAAACAATTAAACATTATTATTTTTTTACGATTTTTCACTCCATGGATTTTTCTACAAATAACCCACACCGATGAAATTTATGTCCCTCCTAAGGTAAATTCCATGTTCCGGACACAAACATGCCCCCATATTTCTTATTCAGGTTACCGTTTAATAGTTATTTTTTACCTTTTTGTACATGTTGTTAAACATACTTAATATTTTTATAAGATTTATTTCAGGCACACCAAGTATTAGAATCACTCGTCGTCTCAGTTCGTAGATCTAGAAATACATATAGATATATTTTAAAGCCCTATAAAGTAAAAAAAACATGTCCCTAAAGCATTCCCTCCTTTATGATTTTCATCCCTGAAAAGAAAAACTAGGAAAACAACTTGGGAAACTAAGCCCACATCTGGCTCTCTTATTCCCAATAAATCTATAGCATGTTTCCATGCTTCCAAATTACACTAACCAAAGTGATGGTCCATATATGTAAGTTATACTCCTATTGATCCTTGATATAAACTGGGTGATCTACAACGGTGGATCCATCTATAATGTCTAGCTCACCCTAGTTGATGAGGTTCATAGGATCATGCACGTATATCCCCAACTGCGACACATGGAAGATGTTGTTCACCGTATCCAGTTGTGGGGGTAGGAAAAGGTGGTAGGAAACCTCATCAACCCTCTAAACAATCTTTAATGACCTAATAAACCTCAGGAACAACTTTCCACCCTCACTGAACCACCACATTCCATGTCTTGTGTAGACTCTAAAGAAGACATTGTCTCCCAACTCGAACTCCAAGGGCCTTTGAAAGTGGTCTAAATGTGATTTATATCTACTCTAGGCCATATTTATATGTTTTTGGATGACCTTAACCTTCTCTATCATCGCTTTCACCAATTTTGGTACAACAAGGGATGACTCTCTAGACTCTATCTAGTAAAAAGTTGAATTGAAGGGTCTCTCATATTTGTCCTTGAAAGGTTCCTTCCCAATAGTAGGGTGGTAGCTATTTTTGTATGAAAATATACCAAAAGAATGTGATGCTACATGATCCAGGTGATATCCAACACAAAATCCCTTAACATATCTTTTAGGACCTAGATAGTGCACTATGTCTGCCATGTGGTCTGGGGTGAAATGAAATACTTATCCACATATGGGTCTGGAATGCCTTCTGGAGCGCTCTCCACAATCGTGATGTAAATCATGTGTACTGATCAGAGAAAATAATCAAGGGTTACCCATGAAGGGGAAAATATCTCGTATGTATGGCTACCCCTAACTCTCTACCAAACCTTGTTCTCTTATTGGAAGGATGTATACCTTCTTCTTGAGTCAGTAAATTATCACCCAGATAGTGTCATGACCCTTCGTTGTGCATGGAATCCCTATGGCAATGTCCTTGGATATGCAATCCCATTTCAACCCTGATATCTCAAGAGGAAGTAGCAAACCCACCAGAATATAATGCCTTATATTCACCAGATGATAAGTGAGACATCATGAGACAAACTCATCTACACTTCGTCTCAAGCTGGACCAACAAAACTATCTCTGAATATTTCTATACATCTTTCCCACACATGGATGTACAACTAATGGAGAAGTGTAGAACACCCACATTACCTCGTGCTACAACATGACTAGAACAACTGTTAACTCTGGGAATAATATCTAATGATTCCCTCATATAGAATAACCATATAGAGCATCGCCTGTAGATATCTGATCATGCAGAACATAAAAGTTGATTTCGCCTAGTTGGGAGTATTTCACACACTCTTGGAGTGAATGGGTCATCACCATCGACTGTAAAAAAATTGTACCCTCCTGCTCCACTAGGGTCATCTGTAGGGAATCCAACTACTCCAAAGATTCCTACAATAGGCAAGTCTAGGACTTCCTTCTAAGGTCATATTCTATAATGTTTCTCTTCCCTATAGTACAGACTATCTTTAATTTCCAGTCCTATAGAAACTCCAACCACTGTCTCTACCTCAGGTTAAGGTCTATCTAGTTGAATATGTACCTAAGTCTATGGTGGTATGAGTAAACCATGAAGTGTTATCGTAAGAGGTAGTTCCTCTACATCCTCAGTGAGAATACTATTACTTCTAGCTCTAAGTCATGAGTCTCATTGTTCTGGTCATGGGATATTAATTTCCTAGACTCGTAAGTGATGAATACATGTTTTTTCATCAACATGATACTGATCCAACATCATAAGGAATAACAATACACTACAAACTCAACACCTTCCTCTGGTAGTCTCAAAATTGGAGTCCTCATTAGCCTCTTCCTTAACTTCTCAAAGGCCTTTTGGCATTGATCAGACCAGATAAATGATAGTTCTTTTACACATCATAGTGGTCAAGGGGATAGGATCCAAGAGTTGTATACCACAAATCCCATGTTGTACCCATCCAAACCATGAAATATTCACACCTCTAACACATTATTGGGTGGATCCCATGAAAGAAATGCTTTGATATTTACTGGATCCATAGATAAACTTTGTTCATAGACGGCATTCCCCAATTAGTGTAACTCATCTATTCAGAACTGGAACTACGAGAGCTTTACGTAATGATGATTAACTCGAGGTAAATCAAGAACCATCCCCAAATGCTCTGCATGATCCTTTTCTAACACAAAGTAAATGATTATGTCATCGATGAAAACAAAAAATAACCGTTCTTGTTATGGCTAGAAGACTTAGTTCATCAAGGCCATAAAAATGGAGGGGGTGTTTTTTCACACCAAATGGAATCACTAGGAACTCATAGTTACCCTAGAAACATTGAAAATACAACTTTGGAATTTCATCCAAGAAAACCTGTAAGTGGTGCTAGTTGTATCTATGATCGATTTTGGAGAATCATATCACACCTTACAACTAGTCAAAAAGGTTTTTGGTCCTCGGTATGGGGTACTAGTTCTTTATCATGGCCTTGTTCAGGAAACTATAGTCCTCACAAATCCGTAAACTCCCATATGATTTTTTCACAAAAATAACTAGAGGTGCCTAGGGGGATACACTGATTCTGATGAAATCTTTCACATAAAGGTCCTCTAACTCTAACTGTAGATCTAGGATCTTGGTGGATGCCATCAGATATGTCTCAAAGGATATCTAGGCGGCCTATGGTTGCAAGTAAATAGAAAAATCAAACTCCCTCCTTGTATGTAGTCTTCCAAAATCTTAAGGGATGTCGTATATATAATCCTCCACAATTGAAGGAACCCAGATGCCTGAAGAATCTACTACACAAAGGTTTAAGCTCACTAACTGGTGTGTAAAATTCTATAGCTTCCAACTCACAACACATGTCTACTCTACTATGAGGTATTTTTCACTGAGAAAGGAGGAACTCGCACCATCTATACGTGGGCATCGAACTAGCCTGCGGTGATATTCTATCTAGCCTTGAGCCATGGAAATAAAATCCCTTCCAAAGATGAAGTCATAGGGTTCCATATTGATGACTAGTAGGTCACACATGAACCTCTCTCCACCAAGTGATAACTCTCATTACTAGAAGATGAAATACATAGAAGAATTGATCTCCATATGTACCCCAAGATAAAGCTACTTTGCTAGTTCCTCTACTAGGATATCCAACTCGTGTACAATGACTGACGAGATAAAAGAGTGACTGGTGTTCGTTTAAAATAATACTGAACCAAGAGTAGAATAAACATAGAGCACACCTCATATCATCTTGTGTGTCTCAGGATTATAGATATACATTGCCTATAGCATTCCATGACCCTGGTTGTCATCTCCTAGAGCCTAACATGGGAATCCTAGTGGGGATGGTTCTAGAACCTCACAGTTTCATCCCCCACATATAGCTCCTTCTTCTCCTCTACCATCACTTCCTCCATGGGGACCACCCTATCCCAGCATGGTGGATCCTTGGTCATAGCACTGTCTCTGTAGTGGTGGTCCATATGAAACCTGCCTGGGATGCTCAAAACGTCTAGGTAGATTGTCTCATTCCATGTTACCTCAACCATCACAATTATAGAACATACCCTCTCCAGGATGACCTAGTGCTCTGTGCTACCATGGTTGTTCTTGACCACATGCTCGAGTCTAATACAAGGAATATCTCTTATGTCAAGATCATGTCAACTAACATCGACTAGCTGTCATAGACATCTCATCTCTATAGCGTGCACCTCCAGCTAAATAATTTCCCTCTAATTAAAAGAATTTGGCCACCAGTTCTCTCTCCAATACCCTAGAATGGGTAGGAATTCAGGAAGGTAATATGCTGGCACAAATATATCTGTGTCGTCCCAGCTCGAACTTCCCTGCCCAGAAGCAGCTTTCATAGATTTTATCCCAAGAGTACCGATTCAGGTATTTGAACCTATATGAGTACTTAACCACTTTCATCCCTCCCTGTCAATGCTCTTTAAACACTTGAATCCAAACTGAGTGTAAGATGGAGGGGTAGTACTCCTCACAAAACAACTACTGGAACACGCCCAATGAGATTTACGACTCATCATGAATCTGGGTAACCAAGATCCACCAATTTCCAGCCATCCCGAGGAAAATAATGGCCACCAAACCCACCATTTGATTCATTGGTGTCTGCAACTGCCTGAAGAGGCAGGCCACTGACTCCAACGAGTTGTTCACTCCTACAGGATATGGCTCACCATGAAACCCCAAAGGTCTCTATCACTAGAACTCATGAAGGGTACTGAACCTACACTCATTCTCAGTCAGTGCTTCTGGGACTATCTGCTACTCAATAGGTGGGGGTGATACTTTTGGACCACTTGGAGGAATGGGATCACATGATGGACCTTGAACTGGGGACTCAGCACATAGAGGCTCGTCATCACGAACCAGAGTTGGTATCCAATCTAGCTGCCTTCGTGAAGGAATCCAAAAAGTTATCATGATGTACCAATATTAGATGAGAATATATATATACATAACAACAACAATGAGGAGATGACTCAAAAAGGACATTAAAAGTCTCAATCCTCTATAAATCATGTACAATTATTACCTACAATAAGTTTCTTAGGTTTTTGAGTCAACAAGAGGGGGATCAGGGTCCTGGTGAATGGATACATTGATCACCAGCATCATCACTAGAATCCTTGTCATGAGAGAAACTCTCAAGGAACTTTGAAACCGTTTTCCTAAAACCCAACAAATACCTTTTTAGGGAAACATCTAAACAACGTCCCATGGGTGGAACCAGCTCTGATACCAATTTTCCATGACCCGAACCATGTCAAGGATCAATCCACAAATAACACAATCCCACCTTCATATGCAAGGCGAGTAGACATGCACCGAAGGCTCAAAAAACATAGGGATTCGTTTTCCTAAGTACTTGTACACACATACACAAAAACTCAATTAATAAGTACATATGGAATGAAGTAAAATATGATACCTGCTAAAATTAGACCAAACATACATGGACCACTAAGTAGTATAAGTATAGTAATGTAAACAGAATTGGGAAATGGAAAAAATACATGACCAAATAGTAATGGTGCCCAAACTAAATGAATCTGGAAAAAGGAAAACAATTGAGAGAGCCGCACTCCTGAAATCCAAGATACGGCCACCATACATGGTCCAATCAAATTTATCCCTATTCTCTCTAAGGCCATGACCAGACCTTTTTTTTCTTCATAAGGCATGATATGTGTGGGAAAATCCCATGTATGGGTGAGTATAAAAATACTAAGTAGGATGCCTGAAAAGATGGAGAGGGAGTACTGAGAGATACAATCTAAAAGGAAAGCGATATATAGAACAAGGTATAGTAATAGAGTGTAGCTCATCCCAAGAAGAGAGTGATGTAAACACATACAAACATTAGGAGCTAGAAAGAGAAAGATGAACTTCTCTTTGAGACTTCCCTACCTATAGTGGGAGAGTATTCTCATATAACCATGAGAAGCCAGATACAGAAATCATGTGGCATACCCAGTGCATCTTCACCTCTCTTAGAAGGAGAGTAACCCAAACCCAAGGAGTGGGTGATGATATATGTGTGTGTTTGTGTGCTCTATCAAAGGAACCCAAATAAGAGTGTAAGGGGATCTCCATCTCATAGATCAGGCCCAAAACAATTGTTTCTACTAGTTCCAGAATTAACCATCAATGTTTCCCAACATCCCATATGTCTTACCAGAACACACAATTCAAAGGGAATCAATCACCACAATTTGATAATATTGTATTTAGGAGGTACTACCTCACCCACGTGGATTTAAGTCATGCCTCAAGGATGCTTCTTGGTGGGAAAAGTACCCCTCTTACTCATGAGCCCAATGGTATGTCAAATCACATATCATCACTGATCCTCATTGTCGAGAGGTATTGTCTCATGTTGAGGATCTATGACAAGCCTGGCTAGAGGGTTCCACCCCAGAGTCCTCAAGGACCCATGTCCAACCCATCTAGAGGGTTCCACTATAGCATTATGAAGGAACAATTCCCATATCATCTAGGGAGTTCCACTTAGAATAGGTTGAGGACCCATGTCCTGCCCAGATGGAGGGTTCCTCTCTATAGTAGTCGAGGACCCATGCCCTGTCTGGCTAGAGGGTGCCACTCAGAAATACATGATAAACCTTCTTGATCACAACTAACATTGAACACCTCCTGATGATGCATTGTGATTGGAACACCTCGCATCTTAACCCAAATGTCTCATCAAATTCCACCAATGTGTTCTATGCAAAACAATACATAGGTTGGGCTATTTATCTTCCCGATATAGATAACCAGTTAAAAGGGTTCATTACACTACAACAAGCCAGAATGCGACATCATGGGGGAAACATATCATCCCCAAAATAAACCAAAAGGAACACATCATTGTGATCGTTGCATAAAAACATATGGTTTCAGCTATTCATTTGTCTAAAATGGACACCCAGTGGAAAATCCATATTTCTCTGAAAACACCCAAACCAGGCCTCGTGGTGCCTGAGCCTCAAGAGGCATGCAACTCGATTTCAATTTAAGCACCATAAATTTGCATTCAAACATTCGACTCGATTTAAGGGTTGTGATTCCACTGACGGTGCATCGATCAGACACCGTATACAGGAGTTAGGCCTGATATAAAAATACTCAATAATAACAATTATATTATCATTATTATATTTATTTATTTCATGAAACTGAACAGTGATTCAAAAATAGAAATTGCACAAAATTGTCTCAAAATGTATGTCTTGGATGTAGGATCATTTTTGTGTAGAAGACATGTAAAATAGATGCAATATTTTAGAGATATGGTAGTTTGAACCTGCAGCCCAATGACCTTCCTTGCCCGTTGGGCCTGACCCACCTTATTCCGGCCCAACTCAGCCCAGCCTACTCGTGGACTAACCTAATCACTCCAAACCACTCTACTTCTGACCCAGAACACTATCAACACCAGTACGTCCCACTGGATGGTCATCGTCCCTCGTTATCACATCAGACTACTGACTGTGTTTTGCGGCGGTAGTTGCCACCTCGGTTTCACCCCACGACCCCGCTCGACTGACCGGCCAATCTACGCGGCTTCGCCACATCATAACGCCACCCTTTCCCACCTCCAACATTACTCCTATAGTTCTGTATGTGGAAAACCAAAAATCCTCCATTTACCCGATCGAAAATCCAAAAACTAGTCTACACTTCTTGCACGGATAGCTTCATAAAACTGGACTCTCATCGATGA
Organism: Viscum album; assembly: GCA_963277665.1. Taxonomy (NCBI): domain Eukaryota; kingdom Viridiplantae; phylum Streptophyta; class Magnoliopsida; order Santalales; family Viscaceae; genus Viscum; species Viscum album. The sequence continues at coordinate 167,061,380 of OY728119.1, read as the reverse complement.
TCCATAATCTGTTTGTCATTTCCTAATGTAGGAGATAATTTCTAAAGAAAATGGACGAAGAACGAGAACATTTTTAGGCCTAGAACATAGATCAATGGTCGTGTTAGTGTGTCCAAAGATGGTTGATAAACTGAAATGAAAAAACTATAACAAGAACAAAATTTCAATCCAGAATATCAAATGGAAATTGAAAGGGAAGAATACTACCTCTATTCGATATGTTCGTCATTGATGGCATGTTCTCCTTTGTACCGTTATGATACGCCAAAGTTCCTTCATTCAATCATTCTGGATTCATCGAAGAAATAAGAGGGAGTGAGATTTTGGTGGTGGTAGGATTAGGGGATAACCCTAATACAAAACACTCACATATTTATAGAAAAACAACGAGACACCCACCAATGGTAGTGAAACCAGTTATTCCTGCACCCTCTATTTTATGTCGTACATTTGTAAAAAACACCATTTCAAACTCAACGAAGGTATCTGATTTCAAATTAAGGTTCTTGTTTAAAAGTTATTTGATATGATTTCCGAGTAAAAATAATTAAACATGATTATTTTATTTACTATTTTCCCTACGTGGCTTTTTATACTGAAGTTCCGCACTAATGAATTTTATGTCTCACCTAAGGTAAATTCCACTTTCTGGAATCAATTGTGCCCTCAGATTTATGGTCTTTATTACTATTTAAGATTTATTTTTTTTCCTTCATGTTCATAGAGTTAAATATTCTTAATATTTTTCTTAAAGTTATTTCAGGCACACTAGGTCTCGTAATTGCACACTGTCTTAGTACTTAGCTCCATAAATATCTATAGAGGTATTTCAAAGTATTAAATTGAATGAAAATCAGGTCATTAAAAAGAAAACATTAAGAATTATGAAAAATAAATATTTTCATTATGGTTTTAAAGTGATCAATGTATTCATATATTTTAGAACACGACAAAATGATATTCATTAATTTGTCTGGGGAAAATATGATGTTAATTTTATTTTTAAAATCTAGTGACCTTACTTATAACTATTTAGACTATGAATTTGAAAATATATATTTTAATGATTATTAAGGTTAGAATGTATTACGTTAAAATTTAGATTTTATTTCTTGATGATAAATTATATTTTATCATATTTGATATCCTGTGATAACCATTGTGGTTCCAATAAACATTTAAAAAATTTGAAGGAACCACTTATAGATCCTGTGATTCATTAAGTCCTATATGTTTGAAAATTTAATATATGAACAGTTATTTCTAGGTTTAGGGAATGATGAAAAATAAGATCGAAGAACAACCAAAGGATGAGATTATGATTATAACATGGAAAGTAATCAAGTATGTTCTTATTTAAAGTAATCCTTCAACCGTATGAGAATCACCTTGAAACAAAAATGTTATCCTAGTACTTTATTTTCTATAAATGAAATCATCCCTTAGATCATCAAATATTTATAGTTTTTTTATTGTTAACTTTCTCCTAACCATGTTCTCTATCACTATCCCTTCGAACTTTATGGTTATATTTATCATCCATGTCCATGTTTTCTTACATAGAACCTGAGTATGTGTTGTCTCTAGAGACCTTCATACTTCCCTTCATTTAATTTTAAGTAGAGTTTTCCTTAATCATTTTTATGATTTGGTATTTCATCAAATATGTTTTGAAAATTCAAACCCCATATTTTTTATAATAATTTTACATTATGAGGATGAAATTTATTGAAGTATGGGAGAATGTAACCACAAAATATTTTGTACTATGTCACTTTTAAATTTAATCTCTTTAATATATTATGTTTCATACAACACCAAGATTAAACAAACAATTACATATAATTAAATATCATTATTTTAATATGATAGTTATAACTGAGCCATTAAATCAGGGGGAATGAATAGTATTAAACAAATTATTATATTTATATATTATATATTTAAACAAATTTTTTTACATTCGTACACATGATTTTAAATGAGTAAGATAATGATTAATCCTATTTTATGCATTAAACGGCTATATTTTTCTAAAGTTTTTATTATAACCTTTTAATGTCGCACCTAAATATTAGAAATTTAATAAATTATATTTTTTTAAAATGGAATTCATTATTGAATTTATAATATTAAGGTTAGTTTATGGTGAATTTTTGGTATTTCTCTAAGAAGATTCAATTTTTTGATGAATAATGAAAAATACTACATTGTAGTTAAAAAACTAACTTTTAATACACATAATTATTTTAATTTTAATTTATTTTAAACTAAAAATAGATCAATAATAAAAATATTAATCCAAATTTGGTTATTTTAAAAAAAAATATTTTAAAATTAGATATATAATTTTATTGAACTTTTGAACATCCCATTTACCCGCCTTCTCATAACTTCTGTACGATTAGCATCAAAATTAATTTTTATATTTCTATGAATTAAATTTAGATAATTTGACATAAATGGATGTAATTAGTATGAAATTTTTTATCTAATAGGAACAAATTAATTTTTTATAAATAGTAACTTTTGTATTTTTTACCACTATTAAGGGTAGATCGAGTAGTTAAGGTTAAAAATAATAATATAAGCATTATAAAATTGCTATAACACTTTTCCTAATCATATTTTATGAGTGATTTTAGAAAAAAAAGAATCCTTGGGCCTATTTTGGGACCACTTGGATGCAATTTTTTGAATTAAATATATTAATGATATTATATTAACAGAAAATCCAATTTTTTATATATTTTTTAACATGTAATATATTTTTAATATGAGGTTATATAAGTGATATGGTCGAGTATAAATATTATTCATAAATATTAAATGTTTATATACATTATGGTAATTTATTTATAATTTTATAAAATATAATTACATTAAATGGAGACACAATGATGATGTATTAATTGATTTATTAAAGGAAGAATAAATTGAATGATATTAATAGTATTAAAATAAATATAATTTGTAATATTTTATTCCATAAAGGTATTTTTTGGATGACATTAAAATATTAGGGATGAGTTAATGTAGTTTTTTTGAAGGAATCATCTTTTTTGGATTTTTTAAAAAGTCATGTAATAAATAGTGTCAAATTGACATAAATGAGATTTTAAAATAAATTATATTTTAATAAATGATATAAAATTAATAAAATATATATTTCATACAAATAAATATAATAACTTTAAAAATAACATAATCTATCCAATTGGGTTTTTTTAATTTCATAGTAACTATATTAACCCCAAAGAGTAAAAATCCAAGTTGTAATGGTAAGAGATAAAGGGTTTAACTAAGGGTTAAATCCAAATGATACGGTCAATTTTGTGACCTAAAATAGTCTAAAAATAATTGGTTGAGAGTAATGATACCCAGTAGCATGTTATATTAGAATTAATTCTCTTTTGATCCATTTTGAATTGAAAAATAATTTCTAATAATTTATTTTATTTAGAGTTTCCTAAAGTTCCCCTTCCCTCTCATATAAAAAGGAAAATATCCTTCTCTTTTATTCACACCTCTAAAAACTTTTGTCTTCAGACATAACCTTTCCATTTCACCTTTAAAATTACATAAATTCATCATTAATGCCATAATTTGGGTTGAAATCCAACCTATCAAGTCCTTTTGTGTAAATGAAAAAGAGATAATCGAAGAATATGTAATTGTTTTAAAAACACTTTCGATGTTATTTTCTTATTCAAATTACTCTTCCTATGTTGTTTCCATACTGAAGTAGTAAATATGGTATCATATATATTATAATGTGTTATTATGATTATGGGATAACTATATTATACTTTTTATTCATCTTAAAAATAACAATATCACCATCCATGCATATGTACAACTTATCATCTCCACGATATGGTGTAATTGGTTTTTCATTACCACTTTATTTCGATAAATATAAGGATGAATATAATGGATATAAATAATAAATATTACATGATATTTTTTCTTTATAATTAACATACCATACATTTAATTACACCTATAACATTATGGAAATGATATCGTCGCTTGTGCATATGTACGGCCTACCATCTCCATGATAAGATGAGATTCATCCTCCATGTTAACCATTCAAAAATGATTATAAAAATACATATAATGAATATGTATTAAATATATAAAATAAAAATTCTATTAGAATAATATATATATATACACAAATATATATGTCATTTACTTTCTTCCATTCAATGTGATAAGAAAACAGAAACAACGTTTATACGTACGCACGACCTACCGTGTCCATGAGTGGTGTATTCCATTTCATATATCATTCAATTATATATATTAATATACATAATATATGTGTTATATAAGTCATTTTTTACATTCATGAAGTATGTAAATCATAATCTAGGCAATTTGATAATGAATAATGAGTCAAAACTTTTATGATAAACAAAACTATTGTTACCTGAAATGTTGATTTATCTTGAAATGATTAATAAATGGGTAATATAATGTAATAAATGAATTATATATGATATTATAAATATTATTATTATCATGGTACAAGTTAATAATATGTTTAAAACCACTATATAAGTTTATTTGACACAAACAGAGGGAATAATTCTAACAGTAAGGGTTAATTTCACAATCTCTTTATTATCTATGATTGTTTAAAAATAATTAATTATTGGGACATATTTATCATCCAAATACATGTTTCATAAATAATTTTAAAAATTAATATCATTAAAGTTTTATTTATATGTATATTTAATTAAAACATCCTTTTAAATGTTTCAAAGATTTATTCTTCTAAATCATTCCCATTCATGTCTATGTTTTCAAAATTGGTTTTATGGATTTTTTTATATAGAAATGAATATTTTAAAATGTCAATTTTCTAATTTGACATCAATATTTTAAAATGGTTGGGTACAATTTGATTAAAAAATATTTTATTTTTAAAATATGTATTTTAAAAATGAATAAAATTTGAATAAATGATTTCAATGTAAAAAAAGGGAATTTTTCTCAAGAAATTTTAAGTATTTCATTAGATTATTTTGATATAATGTCAACATCAATTGTTGGATATTATTTTTTATTAAAGTTGATATCATAGGATATAATTTAACTTATTTATTTTAATTTTTTATGATTAATATTGACTATGGATGTGCTATTTTGATACCATTAATAGTTTATGGTTTAAGTATTCACATTTCATTTTCTATTTTTAATACAAATGTTTATGTTTGTTATGATTCAACCTTTACATATGAGAAATTAACTGGACATAGAAAGTGATTGGATGAGGCGTTTTTAATGAAATACTTATGGGTTCGGTACCGGTTAATGAAATACCTATGAGTTGCAGATCAGTTAATGAAATCCCAACGATTTGGGGACCGATTAATAAAAGCCCCTCAATGTATAAGTAGTTATCATGAGAGAATTAATTTTTTTGACTAACGTCTTACCCATTTATTTATGGTCTTTTAATGATTCCTTTATAGTTGTGTTTTAATATCTGACATTATACATTCCCTCATTATGATATTAGTATTGATATTTCATGTAAAAATTCGTCAAGAGAATATGCATAAGAATGTTTATATGGAATTATTTTATTAATTATTTACATATTATGCTCAATATTATGTTTAGAAAGATTTTTTTGTGTTATAAACCATGCCATAAATGTTTATTCTTATTTATGAAATCATACGGTGTATTATTTACCCGTACTGACCATCTATGCTCACCCCTTTCCTATATTTTAATTTCCTAAGAATAAAAGATGTATAATATGACTGATATATAGGGTTAAGCTAGTAGAATAATGGAATACTCAAAGAATTATCTTTTTTATATTTTTTGTTTTAAATTGTAATGTAAGTCTCATGTATGAAATATATTTTCCTAGATTTCTAAAATAACAAGTCCTTTGGGATTTGACACTTGTATCTATACCAATTAATAATGTAAGGCACTGACTTTAGGCTATTGGGATCGATGTGGTTATAAGTATTAATAATTTTTTTATCATAATTATAAGTGAAAATAGTGAAAAATAATTACATTGATTAAGGTATAAATGAGTTTTTCGAGGGAATAAACTTTTAATTGAGGGGGAAATGACATAAAAACATAAAAAACACCAATTTTATGGCCATATTTTAACCATATCACTTTCCAGATCTATAATTTTTGGTTATTGTGGCCCGGTAAAATGAAAAAATTGTTGTTGGAATGCACTATTTTAACATATATAAGTGTTCCACTCATCTCACTTATAAAAGTCCACCTCTCTTTTTTCTTACTCAACCCTTAAAACCTATTTTATTCAAAAAAATCCATTCCAAATCGCATCCCAACTTCCCTCCCATAATCATAGAAGCCTTAGTTTTTGGCATATATCTATCATGGTAAGGTATTTGGTGAAAACCTATGGAGGACACCCATAGAAGAGGTAATGTTCTTTAATGAGCATTTTTTAGATTATTTCATTCTCCACTTTCATAATTTCATGTGATAACAACATGATATAAAACTATAAGTATATTACTTATTCTTAGATGTTGGTATATATTTTTTTAAACCTGAAACCACCTAGAATTAAATAAAATGGGTTATGAAAACATAATTAATATGTACGAAAGATTATCACCACATGAAATAATGTAATTCATTTTTCCATTACCACCTCTTACAGTTGGCTATTGTGATGGATATAAATTTTTTATAAGATATTTAAAACATAATTATCCATTTGGAGAAATTATATCATATATACCATTTTACTTTCCATTTCATAAGGATAAAATAACATCATTCATGTGTATAATTGACTACTACCACGAGAACCGATATGATTCATTTTTCACTAATGTGTTACATATAAGGTTTTAAGGGTAAATATAATAATAAAATATTATATCTGAAATATTAATGATATTAATGAGAATATTTAAAAAATTAATTTATAGAGGACATATGTTTATTTTACCAAAACAATATTTATATTTCATTTCTTTAAAAATATTTGATCTTGAGATGAAATTATTCAATTTTCTATAGAAGATTGATTTTCTATGAGTAGTGAAAATACTATTTTTGTTAATACCACTAATTTTATGACATCACTAGGATATAAAGATAAAAAATTTAAAAACCCTTATCGTGAATAAATATATGTTTTAAAATTTTTATTATTAGTTTAAAAATACTATGATTAATTTAAAAACCTATTTTTTATAATTTAAGGCTTAAGTAAAATTTTTCACAAAAATTGTTTTAAATAATTTTTCATTTACTATTTTAAAATTAAATTATATCATTTTTAGGAATTTAATATTATAAAATTTATTTTAAAATTATAATTATTTATTCCTAATTATGTATATGGTGATATTTTATTTTCATGAATACTCATATGTTTACAATGATTATTGTTAATTACCATGATAATTATATAACTATTTTTCTCAAAGAATTGTTTTATTCATATTTTGTAATTTTTAACTAATAATTTTATTTTCATTTCTAAATTATTATTATTATATATTTTTTGAAGATATATGTGAATATATTAACACTCATTCTTTGATAAATACGTACTAAATATGAAAACATCTCATTTCGACACAAAAAATATTTTTCTATATAATATATGTTTTATTTTAAATTTTTATTTATTATTATTTAAAAAATGAATTGGATTAAATAGGTTTCAAATTTTGGTTCATCAAATAGAATTTTTTTAATATGGATTATGTAATATTTAAAATAAATTATATGTTACATAGTTGAAAACATGTTACCAAGGTAAAAACCCAAAATGAGAAAATAAAGAAGTGTAATCGTAAATGACTAAAAACATGTTTAAAACTTGTATGGAAATTTTGGATTAAGGATTAATTATTTAAATAACAAATAAAAATAAATTATTTATAACTTTTGGATTCATTTATCTTTGAATAGTTTATTGATATAATTAATAAATAAAGAGTATTAAAAAAGTTCCCCTTTATTCAGTTATAAAGGGACTCACTTCCTCCTATTCATACCAAACATGTAATTTCAAATTCATTCTTAATGGTATGAAACAATTTAATTACATAATACCAATACCACTTCATTTGGATATTATCCGCCATTATTTTTCTTGTGGACTCCATTTCCAAGGAAATTTTCAAGAGAAATCTCATACTCACGATGTACGTATTACCTCTTCTTATATTTTTATTCGTAATCTCCCAATTACAAAAATACAATATCAATAACAATATAATTAAATAACTATCATTATGAAACTAATATTTTATTATATAAATAGAAAAACAATATTTAATCCTCTCTTTCTATTAATAATAAATAAATTGTTTTTTTAGTGTGTGTGCATGGACTATTGCCTCCAAGAATCAATATTTTTTTCATATTGCCTAAAATTAGTGATTTTAATGATGTGAATGGTGAATAAATATAATATATATAATATAAAAATGATTTTTAAATTTAGAATATCATATATCTTAATTCCCTTTAATTCCATGAGATTTAAAAATGTTTATCATGCATTGGGAAGAATATTATCTCCCTAAAGTAAAATACCTAATTTTCATATTGTTTTTTTATTATTTACTAAATACACTTTAAATATGACTCAACACATTAAAATAACAATATAATATCATTATTATGACATAAAAATTAAAATATGTCAAAAAATAAAATTTTATAATCTAAACATACATTAATTATAGTATATTCATGTTTGGATCAGCTTAACCACCTACTTGAACAATGATATAAAAATATATCATGTTTGACAATGAGAACGTAAATAATAATTTTCAAAATAATTAATATGAAATATTTATTTTTTAATTGTTCTATAATTTGTAAATTAATTAATTAACTTATTCTTGAAATATCATCTTTGATATCTAATATTATGGAAATAAGACAATATTGATCCCTCGTTAACACAAACTAACTTAAATAATAATGTAATGATATAATAAAATTATAAATAAATAAATTTATCTATAATAGTAAATTATATTATCCGGTGAACAATAACCTTTGAGGAAGAATAAATAACAACACCACTTTTATGAAACATGAACAAACGATCAATCTATATACACTTGATGTGGGAAACAATTATTGTAAGTAGAATTTATATAGATAATGTCAATATATCAATATTATAAATTAAAATTTAATTTATTAAGGTTCTGAATTTATTTATTAATATTTCTAGGATTATCATATAAGTAGTTAATGTAAATCAATTTATTTTAGGAAAAGAGGTATGTGTTTTTCTTTCTTAAAGTTCTCTCTTTTAGACATGTTTGGTATTATGGACATAAATTCCATTATGTGGTGTATAAAATTCCAATTTGGGATTTTAAATAATGAAATTAATATTATTCATGGTATTATAGGTTCATTATGAATCATAATATTTCAAGAGTCTTTTATTGGATTTTTACCCAATCTATAAGTGTTTTTTCTTTCTGGATTTTCTTTTTAATGAATCATGCTATATTAACTACATATTTTATTTTATGTGGGGATTATATTTTCATTAATAAAATTTTACCATATTCAAAATGAATTTTAATGGACAATTCTATATTATAATCACCCCTCACAGATCATTGAGTTAATAGTTATCCAAACTATTATAAAACTCATTCTTTTCTATAATGGTAAAACCATCCAATGTTTTTTTAATCTAAAGGATTTGGTGGTTTCATAGAAATTAATTTTTTTTTGATATTGTAATTTTGATGTTGCTATAAAAATTTCACCTAGTGGTAATCACCCTAAAAATAGTGGTTTTATAATTGAATCAATCAATACGATGATACACCATATGTGGTATTAACATGGTTTTCCATACTAGAAAAACCTAGGGGATATGTTTTAGAATATTCCAATGATATCTATAAAAAATAATGAATGACTATTCTGATTATTTCTATCTTCTCCTACAAATGAAAACTATTGAAACCAATTACCATCTCACATAGATAACTTAATACAATGAAATTACCCTCACCATTGTATTTTTTTTGATAAGGGTACTTATTATTACAAATAATATACCCCACAACTTCTAGGTTTATTAAGTTATGTTTTCATAGACATACACATTGTTGAATTTAATTGGGAAGTATTTTTTCAAACTTTTTCATTTTATGGATTTCCATTTTTCTATTTATCTTTAGGTTAAGTAGTGAATGATATGAAATGTCTTATTTACTCTTATGGGGAATAAATTAGACCTAATTGGGTGATGGTTGAAACCTAAAATTATATATACCTTCAATGGATTGAAATTTATATAGAAAAAAAATATTGGTTTTGGTTATACCTCTTCCCATATATCAGTATAGTGTCATGGAACAGATCTATGAAAACATGTTTTGATGTATGGAATTATACATTTCCTAAGTGTGACATTAATTATTATTATTATCTATGGTTTTATTTATTATCATGGATATATCATTCTATAAGATTCAGTTGATTATGGATTTATGTTGTTTATTTATTCCCATCATTTTACTTATGACATGTTTATTTTATGATAGTTTCCACACCATTATACTCTTTTATAAGAATCTAATCTCACCCTTATTTATTTTACTTTCCTTAGGAAACCTAATGGATTTAAAATTAAAATTTCAATGATTTTATTGATGGTATAGTAATATTATAAAAATGTGTTTATACTATATCATATCTTTTCAAATATAATGTATTAATGTATCTAATATTTCAATAAATCTAAGATATTGGATCACATTGTAAATATTTTATTATGTATCAATAATGTAATAAAATTATTTACTCTTGGTTTATAGATTATGGTTTATTATAATTGTCTAAAAATAATGATCTAAATTTTTCATAAAGAACTGTGTTAGAGGTATAATGAATTTATCAATGTCTCAAAGGAGTGTATGGTTATCCAACCATATTTAGAAGAAGGTGTAATGATGTAAAATCATAAACTATGAGTTTCATGATCATTAATGGGGAATTTTAATTTGATGAACACACATTAGTCCACTATTAGGAAATGAAATAAATTTATGTTTCTAAAATAATTTTAGATTAATAAAATAAATGGTTAATATTCTATGAAGATACCCATCACTATATTTTTGAATATATAAGAGTAATTGTCATGATATACATATCTCATCCTTCTTCTATCATTGAGGAACCAATTTAAAAATGTTGTATGCACATTTATTCATGTTTTTTTAATTCTTATATAGGTTAATTAAGGCAATGTATCAAGTTGAATAGGTGATTAAACGCATTAATCAAAATATAGAATGAAAATATATCCATCATACCATAATTAATGTATCCTTATATGATTTCATATATTATAAAATGGTGCATAGATATTACAAGTTAAAAATACCAATAATTAATAGAGTGAATCCCTTTATAGAGATCGAAGAAGAGATTCTTTATGAATATATGGATAGTATCATAAAATTTAATGTTGAGGCATTAAAAAACACCTCCCATGATTGTTTTAGATTTTTTCAAATCTCTTTAGTAAGGAGGATTGTATGTTATGCCTTTATTTTTTGTAATTATTTTTCCTATAGTTTAAGAAGAATTAAATAGAAGTGGACTAGATAATATTGTTGTGTTTTTTTAATTATCAACATATAAATGATTTTCAAACTCATGTGTTTCATGTTTATTCAGTTGAGATGTTTTTTATTGATGTTTTTGGAATGATTTAAAGAACATGGACTATGTCTTCAGGTTATAGAGTGGACCTTGATGGTTTTTGAAGTGTAGATGAAATCAACACTTCATGAAAGTATACAAAAACAATAGAGGAAATGATCTATAATGTTTATGTCACATGGTTGGATATATCAGGAGGGTTTTGGATATTCATGATCAATTATAAAATCCCCACTTATGTTGTGGGTATATAAATACAAAGAAATGGTGCTCAAGAGAACATGTCCTAACATAAAAAGAGGAAGATCTCCACTATAATTATAATTTCACATGGTGATTTTGATGAGATATTTAATTATGGTAAAACGAATCTAGAACCTAATTTGGAGGTTTCCATGGTGTTCTATGAAGTTTAGGGATCCAATAATTGAAATGGGGATCAACACAAGATGGTTTATTTTTTGGGACTATTTCTAGAAGTCCTCAATGTATTGTGGTGACTCATTTCTAAGTAATAAAATTTATAGGATGTATTTTTGGGAGTTTGAAGTAAATTGATATATATAAAGGTTGATATTGTGGTGGAAGAAACTCTTCCCTTCAAAAAAAAAGAAAAGAGGAAAATATTCCATGGTGTTTGGAATTTTGAGATAAATTTCCAAGGAGTTATGAATAGTTGGACAAAATGGGTTTTCACAATTTTAATGTTATTCATAGTCTATACAATTGTTCCATATTTGAGTGGATAAGATGATTTAGTTCATTTGATGACTCGATAACATATCATACATGATCTATAAATTCATTTAATATCATAAATGATCACTAAGATATCATAAATAACTGAATGGATCTAAATAAAGTGGGACAAATTTTATAATGGTTTAATGAATTTCATCTTTGAATTTGAAATTAAAATTGGAATGAGAAGTGGATTCTATAATTTTAGATTAATAACTATAGAGTATTGATATATAGAGTCAATAATAAATATGTGATAATATATTTGTTTGAATTAGAAGAGTTTAGAGAATATAAAACTATAAGAATAAGGGGATACTTTCTCACTATAGTTCAAGTAAAAGAAAAATAATATGGGCAAGCAACACTATGATAATGAGATCCAATACTTAATGTGTTGAAAGACTCTATTTATATTGAGAAACATTTTTATATCATTGTAATAGTGTGGTAAGAACTTTAAAAATTGATATACACGGTGTAACATGAGCTTAATGGTATTCCCTACTCGTCTTTATCGACATGTTGATTCCAGTGGGTCATGTGATCATAAGTAATTATGAATCCCACTAAGGATTGACCTTATTTTGTAGAGTTGATTCTTGAAAATATATTATTCCTTTTTCTTTTTGTTTATGTATTCATTTTCTATCTAATTAGAATAAACTTAATTAGTGATTAAGGTTATTGAAAAAAGGATAATGTATAAAGACTACTAAATCAATGATTCACCCCCTCTCATAGTTTTCACTAATCATGTGGTAGTCCTTTAAAGATAATTAGAGAAAGGATCACTTCATTAAATCTAGTATATTAAAATGTGGAAATAATTTGTTCCTATCTAGTTTAAGATTTAGTGACTATATTACTTTTATTATGTTATAAACAATCTATGTTCAGTGAAAAAAAAGGGGATTTCAACATTCAGTCAGATGAATTATATCATTTAGAGGGATTATATATTGAATATTATTTGATTAAAAATTATATACGTTTTTGATGATATAACTGAATGATTTAATAATTATATAGAAGGTTCTAACATGATAGAAAATATTATAAAAATAATATAGAATAATGAGCATGCTTAAATTTAGATTATGTCTTTATTATTAGAGAAAGTGTTTTCTAAACATAAATAAATATTGATAACTAAGGGGTTATGAGATAAATTGGGAAAAAATTATAAAGGTAATATAAAGATGAAGTTTCAAAAAATGCATATTTAAAGATTAAAAGGTCACTACCTATATATAAATGTGGGTGAATATTTTGATTATAATATATAAATTTCAATAAAATAGTGAACACTATTAGAATATTTTGTGAGAATCTATAAGATTAAACTATTGTAGAGAAGATACTGTCCCTATTTCCTAAAATGTAGGATTCTAAAGACTTACACGTAGAATATAATGATCCATAAACACATCCTTAAGATTTTTTGATATCATTATCATATCCAATGAGATTATAAAGGATGGTGTTTCCAAAAATAAGGGTAGGTCTAAAAATGTAATATATTTTAAATAATAAAATGGGGAAAGAAAAAAATAAGTTTAATATGATTATACTCATTATTTTTACTCCAAAGGATAAATAAGGGAAACGTTTGTCAAATGGATTTATATTTTCTCTTGAAAAGTGAAAATATGCATGCATAAGTACAAAATAAATATTCCACTAAAAATATTAACTTAGAGAGCTATTGGAAACTTTATATAAACATATCTAAAATTGATAGAAGATTAAACCAATGATGAATAAGATGAAAGACCTAGATAAATACAATCTTTAATGAAAGAAATTCAATATTTTTTTCACGAGGAAAGGTTAATAATTTATCTAAATAAAAAATATAAATAAATTATCTAAGTGGTAATGAAGTTAATGCAATAATTAATAATAATATGTTGAAAATTATAGTGATATTGGAAAAGAGATAGATATTTCGAGGGTGAATTAACAAAATATCACTAGCGATTGATTTAGTGGATCTGGGAGTGAATAATAAACTAAATTGAAGTTTATTCTTAAGAGAGATTCAAGGGAGTGTATTTCAAAGATCCCTAAATTGGAGAAGGAGATAATTAAGTTGAATAAATTCATCAACACATATTTTATATTTGAATTTGTTTATATAGAATAAAAATATATTTTTTAAAATAGGATAATGATTTAAATAATATTTTAAATAATTAAAATAATAAAATGATCAATATAGAAGAAATAATATAAAAAAATGAGAACGGATCTTGAACATTTTCAACTGAAACTGGTCAGTATAGAAAAGTAATTTATCAATTTTAGATGAATCATTTAGAATTAATTTTAAGATGTTGGGGAAATATCTGTGAAAAATGATTCTTAATAGAAAACTTAACATTAAATGAGTCTAAATGATATGGAAAATGTTGTTCATTGTTTGAATTTATGAGACACATGAAAGAAGATTATTTTTATTTCAATTATAAACTGATTCTATGAAATCTAAATTGTATTGGAATATTAAATTTAAATAAAACACTTATAAAATAGGTTGTTCAAAAACGAATAAAAAACACTCATGGAAAAGTAAAAATTCATTAGAAGATCAAAATTTTGTTTAAAAAAAGGATCCAATTTTTTTGTCAAAAAAAGAAGAAAGGCATGTGTAAACATATCAATATAAAACTATTTCAAATGGTATGTATAAATATTGTGGATATTTTTTGAAGTATTGATTCTTTGGGAATAGAAAAATATTGTGAATATTTAATCGTCAACATTAATTTGAATCTATAAATCTTGGGTGGTATAATTTTATGAGGGAGTCATCCCACTAAAAAAATATATGTTTTAAAGGAAAAAAATTATGTACTAAAGATTCAAAATAGATTTCAATATTTACAAGATGTTTGTGGGAGATGTGATAAACCAAGTAATAATTATTATTTTTTCCTCACCATGTTATTATATCAAATGAGCATGGATAAATGTACTTCAAAGTATCAAGAGAAGAAGTATTGTTTATGGGAAAATGATATTGTTGTCAATGTTACACTTAAATATTTAGAAGGGGATTCTTATGGATATTGGATAGTTGATGTAATTCTCATATTTCTGGAAAATTAAAACTATTAATGAATTTTTGAGACTTATAAAACATCTTTTTAAATTATTTCAATGACGGTTCAGTCAAAATAAAATATGTGGTATTAGATGTGATTCGAATGAGTAGAATAAAATTGAAGAATACCTTGGTGGTTTATGGGTTGAAACAAAAAATATTAATAGTATTACAATGATGGGATGAAATATATATGGTTATTTTTTGGAAATTTGGTATTATGATGAAAAATATTGAATAGTTCTAGATTTTGAAAAGTGGTCAACAATCTAAGGTTAATCTATTAGATGTCCGAGAATATCAGAATTCATAACAATTAAGTGTGAAAGAAGAAAATATGTTATGGAATAAAACCTTTGACCATATTGTTAAATGTAACTTGTGTATGGTCACCAAGGGAAAATGTGTTTATGATGTTCCTAAGATGAATATAAAAAGTAATTGGTTTTTTTCTATATGCCAAAAGGTGAAGATGAAATATTCATCCAACAGAACATTTGATATTAAGACATCTTGTCCCTTGGAGCTTATTCATGATGAAATACATGGTCCCATGAGGAAGAAATAAAAAAATAAATATAAGTTTTTTATTTTAATTAAAAATTAATTTACTCATACTAATAATATTATGATTAAAAACACAAATTAGAGGCCCTTAAGATCCCAAAAAGTTTTTCTCTCATTATATAAGAATTTACTCGCATTACATCAATGTATTTATAGTCAATACAATATTTTCCACTTTAATGAGGAATTTACTCACATTACTATAAGGTTGAAATAATTAATATTTTTTAACTTTTTACTGAATTCAGTTCATCATTCAAGGTCCAAGAACGTTGATATCAAATATTAATTCCCATAAGATATTATGGAGTGAATTTAGTTAAATATGGAATGTATTCTCATCTTATAAAAAATAGAAGATCTTTTCACTAAACCACTGGAATGTAATTCATTTAGATTATTAAGTTAGAGTATGTGTGTTCAACAACATTCCTCTCAATAAAATGTAATGATGTTTCTATCCCCTCCAACATATTGTTCATTGGATATTATTTTCAATGGTGGAACAAAATGATAATTTAAAGAAAATTAATGTATATTACTTTATGAATTTTCAACAGGTCAGAATTTTTTTATAGATTATATAGTGATATATATTTTAACTAATGGGTGTAGATATATTATTTAGGGGGAACATGAATTTTGAGATAGTTATTCAAAGGGGTAAGTTGTATTGTCATTGTGTGAGTGTGTATGATTGGTAAAGTTTATGAACCATTTTAACAATTTTAGAAGGAATGAACACATGAAAGTTTTATTTAAAATTACAAAATAGATTTTTTATTTTTTGATGTTATTTCATTAAGATGTTGAATATGATATCATTTAGATGTTTTATTTCCAATTCGAATAAAGAGGTTTCATGTGCTCTAAATATGTGAATGTATGTCACTATTATTATATATAACATGATATTGTTGTTCAATATTATTGTTTCTTACATTGTGTTCTATTATATTGGCTTAAAATAATTAAATAATTTTTCTTTGTTCAGTGTGATCAATTTGAAAATGTTTTATCTTCCATGGTTATAATCAAAATAAAAAGGGGATATTTTTGATACTAAGAGTATTATTTAATGTTCTTAAACCCATTGTTAATGAATTATTGAAGATAATATGATGTAGATATGATGAAAATATTTTCATTTTATATCAACACATAAATATTCTTTAAACATAGGTGTTTCCTAATGATTCAATTTAGATTATGTCCGCTCGATGTATTAAAAATGATTTGAATAACATGGAAGATTTTTTGAGGTTAAAGAGTGGAGTACGAAGGTTTTTTAAGTACATATGAGATAACAATGTTTTATAAGTACATGGAAACATGAATAGAGACGATTTAGGAAGTGGAAATTATTTGGTTGGATAGAACAAGGGGTTTTTGGTTAACTAAGGTATACTTAAGAAGTTATACTTGTATTATGGTTCTATAAATTCTTGTTCATGATTCTCTAAAGAATAAGTCAAAATATGGAAATGGGGTGATATAAATTTCAAGTGGAATTTCATAAGGAATTGTGGCTATATTAATATTCTATGGGAAACAATGGGACATAATTTTTTGAAGAGGTATCCATGGTTTCTGAAGAAGAGATGTTGTCTAGGATCCAAAATTGTGATCACCATGTCATGGTATATTCCTATTGATAGTTTTTATAATCTTTAAAATATATTAGTGACACATTAAAAAGGAGTGAAATGGTTGGGATATTTTTTAGAATTTTATACAGGGGGATTCAGTCTATAGTGGATAATATGATGAAAGAGAAGAATCATTTTAAAAATAGAAAGTGGAAAATAATTCATGCTTCAAGAAATTTTGGGAGAAATTAATAATTGTTAGACCAAAATGAGGTTCAACACATTGTGATTGCGGACATGGTCAATAGATGATTCTATATTTGAGTGGATCTGAAGAAATCATTTTTTGATTACATAAAAACATATAATAAAATATCTATAAACTCAATTAACCTCAAAAATATTTACTAAGATACCTCAAATAATCTAGTGTATCAAATTTTTATTAGAAAATTTAAAGATTGGTTGAAGGAAGTCAGATGTTTGGATTTGAATTTGAGATTTAAATTCAACCGAGAAGTTGCTACTTCAAGGAAAGATTGATAATTACGCATTCATTAATTTTTATGTCTTATAGAGAGAAGAATAATAAATTTAACATTTGAATTGGATAAGGTGATATAAACAAATAAGAAATAATAAAGAGACACTTCCATGATGCTGTGAGATTAGAAGAGGAGGAGGAGGAGGAATAAGGAACACAAGGATAGTATGATTGAATTATTGAAGATGATAGAGAATCACATGTCATTATAAGACATTTATATATCATTATAACATAGTTATAATAAATTTAGTAGTTATGAGACCTGATGTAACATGATTTTAATGATATTATATGCTCATTATAATCCATATGTTGATACTAGTGAGTTGTTTGATCCCGAGTGACTCTAAATAACACTAAGGTTTAACTGTATCATTTCAATAGTTTAACATTTTAAATATTATATTCCTTATTCTATAGGTACATGTGTAAATTTTAGAGTGATGTAAAATCACTCAAATTGGTGAAAAAAATTTGTTCAAAAAGGGAGAATGTAAAAAAGATATCTTTATCACTGATTTATTTAATGTGATTTTACTAATCTCTTGGGTGTTCTTTTCACATGACATATTATAATGGTTTATGGAAATGATTTATTTGGTATTAAGAAATCTATTATTCTAAATCGACATGGATAAATTAGAATTATATTTGGTTAAATTTTTACTCATATATATGAAACAAAATTATTCCATGCTTTTCTCAATTAAATAGGGGTTATCTCTCATGAAATGAGGAGAATAAAGAAGATATGATGAAATTGTTTTCCCAAACATTAGAGTGTTATAACAAGAAGGGACTTACAATATATTTACAAAAAATATATTATTATTAGAGTTACTCACCATATATAAGACCCATTGTAGAAATGTTTACTGTACATCTATATTAGAATTGATAAGGTCCTCCAAATGGTTGGCCAACATGTCATAATCCGGGATATATTCATATAAATTAAATTTCACCACATTGATTTCACATGAAAATATCTAATATTTTTTGTTGATCCACTTATATTTTCCATCATTAAAATTAACTCAGATCATTATTTTGTATATTCTATAATCCTCTTACTTTGACATGTTAATATTGAAATATTTATCAAAAATATATTCTTTCAAGTAGAGGAGAAGCACGTGTCGTATGTTATCATCAAAAGGAGGTGACGATGGACACCCTATAGAACCAAATTTCTAAACCTTTGTTGATTCCTTTCAAACATTTTCATCTGATATCATAAATTTTCTACCTGATCTGGTGACCACAGGATTCAGAAGGTCTGATTAGTCTTTTCTTTGGTTAGTTTTTTTTCTTTTTGTTGAACATGAAGTTTTCAAGGACCTTTCCAATCTTTCCATTCCTTGAGCCACACCCAACTATCATCAAATTATGATGATCTTTTACTCCAAAAAAAAAAGATTTGGAATCTTAGTCTATATCACTCATAGAGTGATGAATATTGGGTAATGAGTCCTCTTGAACCTTTAATCGCATCAATGGACTATATTTCTTATTCCTTTTTGACTTGGATGACTTCCATTCTTCTTAATATTTCTTATCTGAGCATTAATAACATAGAATATGGGACCTATTATCAATATTAACTCATGGTCTCACTTTGTCCTTTGTACCAACAACTCCTTGTTCCATGGTTTCTAATGGCACACCAATTTGAATTCTCTCAGTTGTAGTAGTGGAATTCAGATGCAACAATTCTTATCAGACATCCTATAGGCCTCCATCAATATAGGAGTTCACAAATGTTAATAAGTGAAATAATTCATGCAACCTATATTATGCCTATTATCTTAAAATTTTCTAAGGGTAGGTTATCCCCTTCTCTCGATCAATGATTAAAAAAATTATTCCCTTCATTCTAGTTCGCTACACCATTTGAGGAAAAGAGTTGAACCTTTTAGGAACAACTATTTCATGAATACACATCCATTACCCCTTCTAATTTTTGTAATAATTGATTCTTCCATATGGATACATCTGAGCTGCTGAAATCATAATAGGAAGAACATCTCTTGATGACCCCTATCTTCTTGTGGACTAGTTAACTCGATCATGGAATCACTAATTCATAAATATATTTTTTGCTTCATCTGGTCAACATCATGATCATAATCCAAATAAATTCTACTACATATAATCCATGCATCTAACTTTAAGTAATTTTTCATACTCCCGTGCATGAACTCCCTTATCTGGTGGCCGATTCATCTTCAAGAAATAAAAAAACCACACCTCTATTCAAGGATAAAAATATTTTCTTATTGTAACTCTTCCATGACCGTGATATTAACATATTATATCATTGTTCTAGATATATCAACCTCCACACAAATTCTATGATAAATTGGGAGACACATCGATCTGGTTATTCTATCATAAAATAAATAGCATCCAACACAGATCCCAAACATCTTCAAAATAGTAGTATTTTAAAAGGGGAGGGTGATTCTAGTAAACCTTACCCAAATCTCCATTTTCACATTTTCGCATTTCATATAAAAATCAATGTTCCAATGGAGAAGGAATAAATGTGACTTATTGGATCTATGTGGGGATCTAACCCAGGCCTAAATAAAGTCATCCTATTAAGAAAAGTGGGAAATTATATGCCTATTTTTGAGGGGACCCACCATTGTGTGTTCCAGTAATCCTCAAGAGATGAAGATAAATTAGTTGAAATAATACATCGATGGCCAGTGCTATATGAATCATGATATCAACATCACATTCAATAGTGAAAAGGAATTAGATAACTCCAAGAGATATAGTGTGTGTGACTTGTGGGAAAATATTGGGAAAATAAGGGAATTTAGGAAAAATGGGTATCTAAGGGAAGTAAAAGATGAATTCGAGGTTAGAAAATGGAAATAATGGGTGAGGCCATGATTTTTCCTTAGGATGTGAGGGTCCATACCCCTCTGTGGGGGAATAGACCTCTTCTACGACCTTCACTATTAGGTTAAGAGAAAAATGACCATCACTAGGGTCGACTCCTCATCCTCCATCTCATATAGATATTAATATTCTCAGATTGGATGGAATTCATAATCATAGAACAGTTAAAGATGTGTAATATATTATATTATAACTACACCTTTGTATTAATTATAAAAAGGGTTAGAAGAAGAGGTACAATAGTAAAACATATTAATGTAGTGTTATTTAATGGTATTGACAAAAAAAATAGAATGGGAGAGATTGAAGATCCCAATAGAGAATCAGTGACTGATTTTTTAATTAAAAATGATGTAGTTATGAAGTGGATCCATTAATATGGGTTAGATTTTACAAGATGATATAATGAATCTAGTTGAAATTAATGGACTCTTGGGAGTGTAATTACAAATTGGAAAAGGTTTTTGAAGATGATGTTGGAAAATAAAGTTCTTGTATAAATAGATTCATTATAGATGACTATAGATATATCATTTTTCAAGCTATTCTTAAAAAGGAATAAATTAAATATAGAAATTATTAGAGTGAGAACAATTTATAGTAGATGTATATTGGTTGAGTAGCTAGATATATATACATCTTATGGAGTTGTGATTAAAGAAGAAAAATTATGGTAATGTTTTGAATAATCCATCCAAGGGTTAATTAGCATAAATTCTATTACCATTAGTTGATAAAATATCATGGATGATGTTTAGATAAGTGATAAAAATATATAATTCTTGTTGTAGTGATGTTACACAGAAACACTGAAAGAATTGTTTATATTCTATAATATGATATTCAAACTTTGTTAAAGGGATTTGGAATTTTTATAATAATACCCAAGGTTAATTAAAGTCAATAAATTTTATATTAATAGACTAGATAATCCATGGGATGAAATAAATTGGTTCTTAAGAGTTTTTATTATGTATTGTTTCATACGTAATATATTTTCACTACCTTAGAACTAAATAACTGAAAATGGAATAGATTGTTCCTACATATATCATATCTATTCTACATCATATGTTAAGAAGTTCCTTTGGGTTAAGGATATAAAATGTAAAATTAATGTTATAATTTTTAGGTAGAGGTATCTAAATATTTGAAAAGTAAACATCCAATGTGATAAACAAAATAATTTGTGGATGATGCATAATATATTTTATAGATTGGAAATCTAGTGAACGGAGGAACCACCTTGAGATATGAAACATATTTTTAGAATGATTTTTTAACAAATTCTCGAGCTACGATGTGTATAAATAACATATTATTTTACTCCTAAGATATTTATTTTGGATGAAGGTTGAAAATGGAAAAGGAAA
This sequence comes from Viscum album, assembly GCA_963277665.1. Classification (NCBI taxonomy): domain Eukaryota; kingdom Viridiplantae; phylum Streptophyta; class Magnoliopsida; order Santalales; family Viscaceae; genus Viscum; species Viscum album. The sequence continues at coordinate 167,038,832 of OY728119.1, read as the reverse complement.
ATACTTTTAAGGATATATAATATCATTATTTGAAATATTGTATAGTTTATTTTTTTTGAGAAACAGTAAAGTAAATAGATAAATTATAAAATATTAGATATTATTTTTATTAAGTCAGACATTTTGAAGGGATCTGTATGAAACACATAGGATTATGGAAATGCGGAAAATGGAGTAATCAATCTATCTTATGTAATATCTTCTTTCTCTTACAAAATTTTATTTAGATTTTAGAAATATGATATTTCTAAGGAATAAAATATCTGAGATTTTCAAAACAAAATATTCTAATGAGTATCATGTCAGGTGATGGTTGAACCGTTATCTAATGAAATGAACATTATAATTTTTACAAGGGATCATGATTAAATATTAGTAAAAGAAGAACTGATATGTGTACTATGAATAGGATTCCTCACTATGGGAGATATGTAAAGAAATAAAAAACAAAGGTATGTTTTGAGATATGAGAAAAGTGTTAAACTAAATGTTTAAATCCCACGTCGTGAACCTATATACAGGAAACCATGAATTCCACCATATCTTAATATATATGTGAATTGTATAGAAAAGATAAGGTAACATTAATAGTTGTTCTTAGGGGAGGTATAAAATCATTATGCTCACAAAATATTTAGATAAATATTTATTTTGAAAAGTATTTATTAGGAATAAAGAATAATATATTCTATTAACCAGTTTGAAAGTGGAAAAATTTCACAAATAAAATGAATGAGAGAATTAAAATATGTTAAATATGGAAAAAACATCATGATATTTTTTGAATAAAAATAATGATAAATAATAAAAAATAAAGGATATTAGATAATTATACTACTATAAAAAATAGATTTATTAAAGGTTAAGAAGCTAAAAATAATTAGAATAAACTATTCTGGTGTATCTATGATGAAGAAGATGTAGGTTAAAAGTCTTATCATACAAATACTTGATATTTTATAATGTTAAAGAAGAAGAATAATGAGAATTTTGAATGTATTACAATATTAATATATCATATAATATTTTTTTAAAGAGACATCGACATGTAATAATACTTCTATTACTCATTTATTGTGCCAAAAATCATGGAAGATTGAATTTATATGATATAGAAACATACTGAGAATTAATTAAAGAAGAGTAAAATAATGCATTCATTCTATTGAATACCTTAAAGTGGTTGAATACATATTCATGGAGGAGTAATATCTTATTACAATATTTATGTGTTGCCATAGTATATTTATGATATAATGTAAGGAGTTCTTAGAGGAAAATGAGAGATTGGTGGTTATTGTATAAATTAACACCACAATTCTATTCTACATTTTTAAAACTATTTATTATAAGGATATATAACATATCATTAGATAGTATTTTGGTTCTAGATAATAGCTTACCAAAGGAATTGGATGATACGTAGACAAATATTTTGTACATTATAGAGTGGACAATACCTTGAGGCATAATTATAATATCCTCAATATTAACATTTATAATCTCTTTCTTAGAGGGATTCAAATACAATAAGGAGTATATTCTAATACTGGGTGTAGACAATGTGAAAAACTTTAATGGTAATTTAAACACACAAAAAATGTTCTTGATCTTTTAGAGTACATAAGTAGAATAATAAAATTTAATTAAGACCAATATTAAAATATTGAGTGGGGGTTCAAAGGGAAAATTAAATATGGTACAAATGGAACATATAATTTATCCCCTCTTAGGTGAATGTGTGTTCCATAGGGACTTTTAGAGAAAGTATAAATGGACATACATGGAATACTTAAGAAACAATTTTGATATATTTAGAGTGAAGTATTTTAGAATTAAATTTAATTTTTTTTAGCTATAAATGTTAATATTAAGATATCAACTAATTTCTCATAATTGTATCAATAATATCTATAATTTTGTAATCTCAATTATTTTATCTAATATAATATTATCAAATTTTCTTAAATTTTTTTTTTATCTATTCAGTATTTTTTTTCAAAATAATCATTTCCAAATTTTCATTATCTTCACTCTTAGTATACTAAGTTTGTAATTAATTCCTATAAAATGTATAGTTATAAATAGGATATAGTTAAATTATCATTTATTTTTAAAAACATCATTTGTTAATGGGTAAATTTCAACTATAATGAACATTGGATGAAATTGTATTTCTATCAAGAATATAAAACCCACATAGGGATTTAGTAGAGAGGAGTAGAATATTGTAATGACAATAAAAAATCTCATTCTTTTTACTTAAATTCTTCAATTTATTTCCAACTTATATAAAATTAATATTTACATGAGTGTTTTGAAAGGAGAATATTTTAGTTTTTAAAGGATGGAATGTTTTAAGTGATCAACTAACCCCCTCTAAAGACATTTTATTATTTAACTGATACAATATATGGAATTAGAGATAAAACTTGAGTTCTTATACCTGGTAAATTTAAAGAGAAATGAGTTTTCATATCAAACAGATGATCACAAATAAGAAAAATTTGTGGTTATTGAACTTTATTTCAATGGATAAAATAATGGGTTTTTAAGAAATAGGATGCCCATATATATTATGAAATTTGGATTGAAATTTTATATAAAAGTGATTAAAATTTGTTGATATTATTTTTACTGGTAAATCTTAATTGTAGAGTACTTCCCAATAAGATAAATTTTATTTAGTAGATTTTTTCCTAATGAATTTAACAGAGTTTATCTATATCCCACTATATATGAAATGTGAGAAAATATTAGATTTATTTATGAAGTTATTAATAATATTAGACAACTAAGATATGATGTTGTAAATTGGATGTTGTGTACACTGAAAGTGATTTATGGTTAATGTATTACTCAGAATAATTTAAGCCAAAAAAACATACTTAATAATTGATCTTCATTAGGGAATATAATTCTTGATGCAAATTAGGGTTTGAAAGCTTTATTATTTTTACCTTGATGAATATGTGGCACATAAACCTAGATTACAAAATGTATAAAAATAAAAGCGATTAAAATGAAAATTTTAATTGTAACTTGATGATGTATATAAACGAGATGTGTGATGAATCATATAATGAAAATAATGTTAAACAAAAATTAATTCTCTTTATGTTATATCCGGAATGGATGAAGTGAACAAAAAAAATACTTCTCTTTGATTATTCTAAAGAAGTGAATAATATTCCTAATTATAGTGATGAACATTCCCAGCATTATAGGAGAATCAATGGAATATATAAATTGAGATGTGGTTTTGAAATATCCTTAAATTAAAGAATAATTATAGAAATTCTAAATAAGATAGATATTATGAATGAAATAAATCTATACATATCATTTTAGTGTATACTTTGTTGAATTATAATAAAAATTTAGATAATAAATTTCAAAAGACATATTATTATGAAAAAAAATTGATAGAATACATAATGGATACATATATAAAATCTAAAAATTTTACTAATGACAATAATTCTTAATCTAAAATGGGAAATCAAAATAATAATATAATAAGTTTTTATGGATTATATTGAATATGAAAAATCTTTTTTTATTGTTATATTCATAATCATGAATAATGTTATTATAATGAGTTTAATATATACTATTCATTACTTAAAAGTAAATTATGTTCCTTCATAGTGAATAAAAATTTGTTTTAGATATGGATAATTAATTATTGTAGCATTCTGATATGAAATGTAAATTAATTTTTTATACTTTTACTTCATAGTATGATGTTAGAATTAATAATATTATCTCCATGGTATGATGTTAAATTAGTATAACTTAACTTGATCATTTTTGGGATGAATATATGTGAGGTTATTTTTCATAAACAGAGTTATAATCACAAAATATAATAAATAAAACACTTTATAGGACATAGAATTGAATAAATATATATATTGGATAGATTAAGGTTCTTGGAATCAATATTTATATTTTTAATAAAAAATAGTAATATAATATTTGATCCAAAAGATGATGGATGAATCTAACTTTGTTATTAAAATACATTTCAAGTTTATAATTTTTTAATAATATTATATTTATATTTAATGAGATGATTGTAGTAAATTTTTATGGAAGTGATCCTTGTGATTATAAGAATGATTCCATTAATGGTTCTGATGATAATTTTGATAATTTTATATATAATTCTCTTATTGATTTCAAAATTAATGAAAAATTAGAACATGTTAATGTATAACTAGATCTTGAAATGTTAAAACATGGAGATAATAGAAGTTTACCACCTAGATAACCTATAACCATAAGAGGATATTCCATATATTATATGATATGTGGTTTAGATATATGTGTTAGTATATGAGTGGTTCTAGAAATATCTCTTATGTACGAACATTTTTATGTTAGCTAGAACCTAAATCTATATAATATGTTTTGGTTGATTATAGTTGGGTTTTATCTTTACATGAAAAGTTGAATTAGTTTAAAATAAATATATTGTAGGATTTAGTTGGTATATCTTCCAAATCTTGTGTTATTGGTCCCAAGTGGGTTTTAAGAAAAATGTATGTTGAATAAGATGTCATAACATGGAATAAGGATGGATTGGTTCATGACAGATACTATAACAACCCTGGTAAATAAAGAATAAGACACTGTTCATATTTATTAATTTTTTTGAATTAAATATTAACGTTACTTTAAAGGGGTTGCTATGTTTGATGGTGTACCCAATGTGCAACAATGGGTTTCTTTGAAATCTTACATTGCACACTAACAATATAATATTATTATTTTAAAAGGTAGTTAGAACCTAGCCATTGCATTGGCGGGAATGAATAGAACTAACTACAATATTATTATATATTTTTTTAAAATGTTTTTACATTTATACAATATATTTTAGAGGCTTAAAATAAGAAAGAATCTAATTTTAAGCATAAAAACTATAATATTCTTTAAAAGGTCAATTTACCACCTTTTGATAGAGAACCCTTCTTAAATCTAGTTTTGTCACTCATTTATTTTCTATTTGAAAAAATAAAATTCATTTTTTAGAATCAAGACAAAAAAATTTACTTTGTGTACATTTTTGGTAGTTTTCTGATAAAGATTATTTTTTAATGAATAGTGAAAATGTTGTATTTTAATTCAAAAACGCCTTTTAATATAATTTATTTATATGGATAGATTATCTTTTTAATTGATTTTAAAGTGTAAATAGATTATATTTTTACCATTTAATCCTATGATGGCCATTGGAAAAAATTTCACTTTGAAAGTGGACATTAACAAGTATCAATTTTTTGATAGTTATTGTTTCTTAAAAATAAACTATTTGTTTTGACAACAAGAATTAATTTTAAATTTATTAATGCACCCTCATTGTTTTTGAATTTTGTAAAATAGACATAATTTTTTAATTCAGAAGATCAAATTTATCTTAGGGTGAATTTTTGGAATTTTTCTGAAAACCATTAATTTTTTATAAATAGTGAAACCACTATATAGTAGTTAAAAAAACTGAATTTTTCATTTAAATGAAATTTTAACACTTCTATGAATTGAATTTTAAAAATCCGACATATATGGTTGTCATTATTATGTAAAATTTGGTTCAATGGGATGAAGATAATTTTTGGTGAATAGGAATTTTGACTTTTATTAACCGCAATTAACGGTAATTAGGGTGATTAAGGTAAAAATAATTTTATAATAATATAAAATTACCTTGACAATTGTCCTAACCTCATTGGTTGAGTCTATTCCAACCAATATAATCCATGGGTCAATTTTGTGACCCCATGGAGCCACTTGGGTAAGATAATGACATTAATAGCTCTTTATTTAGAGTAAAAAATAAAAATTCCATAAACATATATTGTTTTACTAAAATAATTTTAATATGGGGTTATATAATTGATATATTTGACTATAAATATTTATTATAAATCTAAAAAAAATTCCTACATCGTGGTAATTGTTTTATGATTTTTATACTTCAAGTAAATAAAATTATTAATGACACAATGATGATGCAGTGTTTATGTCATTAATGAATGATTTAAATAAATAAGAAGGTAAAAATTAAAAAAATATAAAAAAGTTTTACAATTATTATTTTATTATTTTATTTTGAACGTGGGCCACCTTATATTCGACAATAATGTTTTGGGGACCTTCAGAATCCAAAAATCATTATATAATAATATAATATTTTCAAACATTCCAAAAGAGCCCCTCCTCTCCCTTATAAAAATCCCTCACTTACTCCCCATTTATCATACTTATCAAGCCCTTGGATTGTCCAAAAGCTACTCCAATAATCTCCCATGATCTTTCTCTTCATCTAGGAATCATTACCTTAGGTAGAAATCACTTCAAGAAACCCCTTTGGTTCAAACCAAAGAGAGTTACCCGATTTGAAGGTAATGTCTTCTCTTAAGTTATTTTGTTTTATTTTACTTCTCCAACCCCCTAAACTCTTTTATTACACTATTTTATAACAAAAACAGTATCATAAATATACTAGGATGTTTTTATGAGATGTATTCGAACTACACTTAACACACATCCATCAAATGGGTAAAGAACATACTGTTTCTGTGGAGGGAGAACTACTGCATCACGACACGATGATTGTTCAATTATTTCGTACAGCCTCTCATGGTGGCCATTATGATGGAACTTTATTTATATATGATATATATATTGTTTTTTTCTTTACAATTCTGTATTTTTAATTTATATCATACCTTTATGGTTTTCATAATAGATAAAAATGATAACTTAATTTTAGGAAGTGCGGACTACCGCCCCCTCAAAGTGATATGACTCGTTAATGCATTATGTAGGATGTATAAATAATGGATTTAATGATATTATATATGATATTATAATGTGATTATATTATACATATCTATCATTATATTTTCATTCCATAAAAATATGAAATGGAAACGAAAGTAGCGTTCATGCATACGTACGACTTTCAGTCTCTATAAATGGTGCATTTCATTTTTTACCACCAAATGTTATGTAATAATATAAATACCCATATATACTAGATATATATGATATATATGATATCTAAATAACGAATATAATTCTGGATATAATTGACTTTTGACCACATGTACAACTTGTGATAATAAGAAGCCCATTTTTGACTCAAGTACCAAATATCGAAAAAATGATCATTATTAACTTAAATGATTAGATAATGTTTATAACATAGTAATAAGTGATATAAAATGAATAATAAACTTGAAAAATGTTCTTCATCAAGTATAAATTAACTTTAGTTTATTATTCATGAGATTAAAGAATGAACTGGTCAAGTCAGACATGAAGTAAGGGACTTCGTCTCAATCTCCTTTCATTGAGGTATATTTTGTTTTATACATGACATTATTTTATATGGTGTATAAACACCATTACCGTTTTCATTTCATTCAAATTTAATCTTTTTCTACTAATTATTTTACTAAACAAAAAAATGAATGTGTTTTTAATGTACGTTGTGACAACAACCTTTCTGCCACCGCAGGTATTATTTGATCTTTGGATTCCTTAACAAGCTGAAATGTTTTTAAAAGGAAAATAAATACCATATAATCTTTTATGTATTTTGGTATTGAATATGGTTTTGATAATAGATTTTTTATGTCAATATATTTAAATGATATATTGTGATTGGAATATGGAAATGTTATCTTTTCCTTTATGTTTGTTTTATGTGTTATGAATATGTTATAGTTCTTGGGTATGTTTATGTATAAGGGTGGTTACATGATAAACCTAGGGTGGGTGAGCCTAAGATAACTCTCCAATTCATTGGGTAACATGATGGAGGTAAATTTAAATGTTTCTCTTAAGAAATTTAGGGAATATATTGTGATGGGTATTCCAAATGTAACTCCCTACGTAGCTATGATAGCTACAATGTAATTATTATATGGATTCCACAAGTTACCTTTAGGATTTTTTATTACAATGTGTTATTCATAAATCATATGTTTTCATGAAAAATGTTAGAGAGATTATGTTATGTATGTATTGATGAAATAATGTTTTCCTTATTTTTTTTTATAACCCTTACTGAGCTTTTTATGCTCATCCCATGTTTTGAAATGTTTTTCACCTGACTTAAAGATTAATAGGGTCAAGGATGGGATCAAGGAAAAGTCATGCTATCTAAAACATGGAACTAGACATGACTCTTTTTTTCAAGAGTTCTTATTTTATGATAAAAATGGAAACTGATTATAAGTGTCTACTTTGTAACATTTGAGATGTAATGTAATAGTTATGGCCTAATTCTCTAAAACACTAAAACTAAAAAGATTCTGAATGTGAACTATTCATGTTATTCAAGATTATGTAATGTATTAAGTCTGGGTCCTTATAGTTGGTATCATAGGTTGGTTTAGAAAACTTTAGGAGTTAGGGTACTGTTAAATTAATATCCATCAGTTAATTTATGATAAGATTGATATGATATAGCACTTAAATTTTACCATGTTACTTTTCAAAAGATATTTTTGTGTTCAGAATGGTTTTTTGTAGAGGAAACAGGGTAGATACGTTGGGATGACATCAAGAAGAAGACAACCTTCCGAATCAGCAACCTGAGATGGTCAGAATCGGAATTGAACAGTTTGTTGCAGTAATGGAATATTTGAATCAGGCTATAAATAGTGGTGGTATCCAAGTACGAGATTATCCAGAATAACCACAAAGGAACATGTCAGTAGTGGATAATATCATGAGGTAGAATCTCCCATCATTCATAGGATCATCTAACCCTATGCTAGCTGAAGGGTGGATTAAATCACGGGAGAAAATTTTTGACATCATGGGGTGTTCAGAACATCAAAATTTTAGTCTCGTTGTTTACCGTTTTAAAGGTGAAGCTGATCAGTGGTGGTCAATGAGGAAAATATCAGGGATAGTGAGGAGATTGATTCACTTGATTGAGATGAATTCAAAGGTATGTTCCTTGAGAAATATTTTCCAAAGGTGGTTCGACTTATAATGGAAAACCAATTCCTGGAATTGAGGCTAGAGGATGACTTAGTGGCAGCTAATGAAAAACAATTCACTCAACTGTCAAGGTATGATCCAAATTTCATACGAGATCTTTATAGTAAAATCATTTTTTTACTCATGATTAAAGCCAAAGTATCGAAGGGATTTAGCTTCTTGTGAGTTAAAAAGTTATGAAAATCTTCTTCGATGTGCGAAGAAGGTGGAAATGGATTTTCCCAATGATCATGTGTTCTTTGACAAATAACAGAATTAGAGGTCAAGGAGGCAGGTAAAAGGGAAGAACTCTTCAAAAAATTATGATGGTAAGAAACTTAAGTTTACAGTTTTTGAAAATTGTGGTAAAAAGCATACTGGGGAATATCATTCTGGTAAGTTCTACTGATGTGATAAAATGGGACATAAGTCTCATAATTTCATTGAAAAATAATAGGGTAATGGTAAGACACAGTCTTATTTACAATCAGTAAGATGTTTTAAGTGCAACTAAATTGGTCATTATGGAAATGAGTGTCTGATGAAAAACTCAAATAAGGGAAAAAAGCCAGACTACAAGCATATTGGGGAGGTGAAATCCTTTGCAACTACATCAGTAGATGATGGTCAATCAAATGAAGTAGTATCAGGTACACTATTTGTTTATTCATATTATGCCAATGTGTTGTTTGATTCAGGGTCTACACACTCTTTCATTTTTGAGAAATTTTCTAGAAAATTGGGAATTCCATATCAAGATATGAATCATTAACATATGGTAAAAACATTAGGAGTAAATGTCGAGACAAAAATAATTTATTAGAACCATCATATCCTTTTCTACGAAAAAAATCTACCAGAAAACCTTATTTTTTTTGCCTCTAATAGAGTTTGATTTTAATTTGGGTATGGACTAGCTTTTGTTTATCATGCTAAGATTGAAAGTAGATCTAAAGAGGTTTATTTTCTGAAATATTTTTAGTTTGTGTAAAATAATGAACCCTTAATTTCGATAACATATTAGGGAGCTGAGAAACTGGTAAAAGATAAAATGAATATTACCTTGCACATATTGTTAAAAACAAATGAATTATTCAGGTTAATGATGTGCCAGTGGTAAATGAGTATGTTGATTATTTTCTTGATGAGTTTCCTAGTATTATACTTGATCAGGAAGTTGAATTTACTGTTGAATTAGTTCCTGATGCTAAGCCAATTTCATAACCCCATTATCGAATGGCTCAAATTGAACTTTTAGACATAATGAATAAATTGTAAGAGTTATTATATAAAGGTTTCATTTGACCTAGAACATCACCATGGGGTGATATTATCTTGTTTGTTAAAAATAATGACGGTTTCATGAGACTTTTCATTGATTATAGAGCATTTAATAACATCAATATTAAGAAAAATTATCAGTTGCCTCATATCGATGATTTGTTTGACCAGCTCTAGTGAGCTCAGTATTTTTCGAAGATTGATTTGAGGTCGGGGTACCATCAATTGAAGGTAAAAGAAGGAGACAATCCCAAGACCACGTTTCGTACTAGATATAGCCATTATGAATTTTTAGTCATTCCTTTTGGGTTAACCAATGCACCTACTATATTCAAGGACATTATGAATATAATTCACAATGAGTTATTGGATATGTTTTTGGTTGTGTTCATTGGTGATATTTTGGTTTTTTCAAAAAGTAAAGAGGAACATGAAATTCATTTAAGGGTTGTCTTGGAAACCTTAAAATAAAAGAAACTATATGGAAAATTCAGCAAGTTTAAGTTTTGGTTACAACAAATTTCTTTCCTTGGTTAAATTGTTTCAAAAAATGGCATAACTCTTGATCCTACTAAAACAAATGTTGTTGATGAATGGCCAAAACCTACAAATATAACTGAGATTCATAGTTTTTTGGTTTGGAAGTTTATAACTGGAGGTTTGTTGAGTATATTTCTTGGTTATCTAGTCAAATGACTAAATTAACTTGAAAAGTTGTTAAGTTCATTTAGAAAAAGGAATGTGAGAATTGTTTTCAGGAATTGATAAGAAGATTGGTGAATGCTTCAGTTTTGGCATTACCTTACAGAGATGGTGAATTTGTTATCTACAATGATGCTTTGTTGAAAGGAATTGGTTGTGTACTTATACAGAATGATCAGGTAATTGCTTATGCTTTATGTTAGCTAAAACCTCATGCGTTAAATTACCCTACACATGATTTGGATTTAGCTGTTTTTGTTTTTGCTTTAAAAATCATTTGGAATCATTTTTATGGAGTAAAATTTGAAATATATGATGACCAAAATAGTTTAATGTATATATTTACTCAGAGAGAATTGAACATGAGATAGAGGTGATGGATGGAATCAATCAAGGATTATGATTTCATGATCCTTTACCATCCAAGAAAAGAAAATAAATTGGCTGATGGATTGATTCAAAAAAGTAATGCTTTATTAACCATGATACGTTTGGAACGAGATCTTTTGGTTTTTTATTTGATGAACTTTGGAATAGAAGTTGTTGGTGTAGGAAGTTATTATATTTTGATTTAGGTGTCATTGAGAACATCTTTATCATACCGAATTAAGCAAGCACAGAAGGAAGACAATGTGTTTCAGAAAAAGGTAGAGTTGGCTCAGAAGGGTAAGTTGCTGGAATTTAATATTAACAATGATTGTGTTTTGAGGTTTGAAAAGAGATTATGTGTGCCTTGTGATTCACAGTAAAATAATGAGTTGTCATGTAAAGCACATAGTTCTCCATTTTTAGTTCATCCCCGCATTACTAATATATATAGAGATCTTTGGGAGTATTACTGGTGAAATGGAATGAAACGAGGTACTTTTGACTTTACTGTGAAGTGTTTAACTTGTCAACATGTTAAAGAAGAGAAACAATTACCAAAAGGGATACTTCAGTCTTTATCGGTGCCATAGTGGAAATCAAAAAATATATCCATGGAATTTGTTGTGGTATTACCAAAAACATCTCGAGGTAATAATGCAATCTGGGTTATTGTTGATCATTTGATTAAATATGATCATTTCTTTCCAATTCGGGATGATTTGTCTCTAGATCATCTTTCTCAGTTGTATGTTAAGGAGATAATCGAGTTTAATGGAATTACCCTCTCCATTGTATCTGATTGAGATCCCAGGTTTACTTCTATATTTTGGAAAGGCCTTCAGAAGTCATTGGGTACTAAATTAAATTTTAGTAAAACTTTTCAACCTCAATCAGATGGGCAGTCAGGAAAAAAATTCAGACCATTGAAGATATGTTACGTGCTTTCTCGATGGATTATCAGGGAAGTTGGGGACAACATTTTTCTTTGGTTGAATTTTCTTATAATAACAGTTTTCATTCCAGTATACAGATGGATCTGCTTGAGGCATTATATGGAAAGTGGTGTTGAACTCCAGCTTTTTGGGATGAAGTAGGTGAAAGGAAACTGATGGAACTAGAATTAGTGGAAGAGATGGTAGCGAAAGTTCAGTTGATTCATAAGCACATGATAACATATCAGAGTCAGTAGAAAAGTTATGCAGATAACTAAAAGAAATATCTATCTTTCGAGGTTGGTGATCGTGTCTTTCTCAATGTTTCTCCATGAAAAAGTGTGATGCATTTTGGTAAGAAGAGAAAGATGAGTCCGAGGATCATTGGACCTTATTTAATCCTAGAGAAAGTCGGATCAGTTGCATATAGAGTGGCTTTACCTCCATGTTTACCACTGGTACATAATGTTTTTCATGTTTCAATATTGAGAAAGTATATGCCAAATCCATCTCATGTTTTATGTCCAGAGGTAGTTCAGTTGGAAGGGAATATCTCTTATGAAGAACAAACAGTCCAGATTCTTGATCATAGAGAGAAAGTGTTGCGAAATAAGGTAATTCACCAGGTAATAGTTTTGTGGAATAACTATATGGTTGAAGAGGCAATGTGGGAATTTGAAAATGATATGGGATAAATACCCCCACATAATTGATAAGTGAATAAAAATTGTGAGGATGCAATTTTCAAAAGGGGGGAAGGATGAAACATCCCAGGTAAATGTTCTTACATTTATTCAATAAATTTTAGGGGCATAAAATAAGAAAGAATCTGATTTTAATCATAAATACTCTAATATTCATTAAAAGGTCGATTTACCACCTATTGATGGAGAACCCTTTTTAAATCAAGTTTTTTCACTCTTATATGTTCTATTTGACAAAATAAAATTCTTTTTTTAGAATTGGGACATCAAAATTTACTTTGTGTAAATATTTTGTATTTTTCTGGAAAACTTCATTTTTAATGAATGGTGAAAAATGCTGTATTTTAATTCAAAACCGTCTTTTAATCTAATTTATTTATATTTATAGATTATCTTTTTAATTGTTTTTAAATTGTAAATAGATTATATTTTTAACATTTAATCCGATGTTCGCTAGTGGAAGTAATTTCACTTTTAAATTAGACATTAACAAGTATCAATCTTTTGATAGTTATTGTTTTGTGAAAACATTCTATTTTTTTGACAACATGGGTTAATTTTAAATTAATCAATGCACCTTATATGTTTTGAATTTTTTAAAATATAAATCATTTTTTAATTCATAATATAGAATTTTTCTTAGGGTGAATTTTTGGAATTTTTCTGAAAACCTTCAATTTTTTATGAATAGTGAAACCACTAAGTAGTAGTTAAAAACTGACTTTTTCATTTAAATAAAATTTTACCGCTTCTGTGAATTGAATTTCAAAAATTTGACATACATGGTAGTCATTATAAAATAAAATGTGGTTCAGTGGGTGAAAATAATTTTTGGTGAATAGTAATTTTTGACTTTTATTAACCGCGATTAAAGGTAATTAGGGTAATTAAGGTAAAAATAATGTTATAATAATATAAAATTACATTGACACTTGTCCTAACCTTATTTTTTTGAGTCATGGCAGACCAATACAATCAATGGGTAAATTTTGAGACCCCATGGATCCACTTCTGTAAGATAATGATATTAATAACTTTTTATTTAAAGTAAAAATAAAAATGTCATAAACATATATTTTTTTACTAAAATTTTTTTAATGTGGGTTATATAATTGATATATTTGACTATAAATATTCATTATAAATATAAAAAGTTTCCCTACATCATGGTAATTTTTTTATAGTTTTTAGACATCAACTAAATAAAATTATTTATGACCGAATGATGATATAGTGTTTACGTCATTAATGAATGATTTAAATAAATAAGAAGATAAAAATTAAAACAATATCCAAAACTTGTCCAATTTTTATTGGATGATTTTATTTCAAACATTGGAAACCTTATATTTGACTTTAATGTTTTTTGGACCTTTAGAGACTGAAAAACAATATATAATAAAATAATATTTTCAAACTTTCCAAAAGAGTCCCTCCTCTCCCTTATAAAAATCCCTCACTTCCTACCCATTTATCACACTTCTCAATCCATTGGCTCGTCCAAAATCTCCTTCAATACACCCCCAATATCCCTCTATTCATCCTAGAAGTCATACCTTAGGCAGAAAGCACTTCAAGAAACCGTTTTGGTTTCATCCAAATGGAGTTTCCCGATTTAATGGTAATGTCTTCTCTTAAGTTCTTTTGTTTTATTTTACATATCCAACCCCTAAACTCTTATATTAAATTATTTTATAACAATAAAAGTGTAATTAATATACTTGGATGATTTTATGAGAATTATTCGAACTACAATTACACACACATCCATCAAATGTGTAAAGAACATGTTGTTTCTGTAGACAACGAACTATTGCCTCACGAAACGATGATTGTTCAATTATTTCCTACCGCCTATCATGATGGACCTTATGATGGAAATATATTTATATATGATATATATATTGTTTATGTTTTCATTATTCTTCTATATTTTTCATTTATATCATTCCTTTATGGTTTCCATAATAAGTAAACGCGATAATTTCATTTTAGGAAGTGCGGACTACCGCCTCCTCAAAGTTATATGACTAGTTAATGCCTTATGTGGTAATTATAAAGGATGTATTTAATGATATTTTATATGATATTATACTAGAAATAAAATATAAATATGTATCATTATGTTTTCATTCCATAAAAATACAAAATGGAAATGAAAGTAGAGTTCATGCGTACGTACGACTTACCGTCTCTATGAACGGGAAATTTCATTTCTTACCTTAAAATGTTATGTACTAATATAAATACATGTAAATAATAGATTTATATGAGATATATGATATCTAAATAATTAATATAATTTTGGATATAATGAACTTTGGACCACATGTACAACTTGTAGTAATAAGAAGTCCATTTTTGACTCAAGTACCAAATATCGACAAAACGACCATTATTAACTTAAATGATTATATACTGTTTATAACATGATGATAAGTGATATAAAAGGAATAATAAACTTGAAAAAGGGTTTTATGAAAGTTTAAATTAACTTTAGTTTATTTTTTATGAGATTAAAGAACTAACTGGACAAGTCGGACACGAAGTAAGGGACTTCGTCTCAATCTCCTTTCACTAAGGCATATTTTGGTTTATACATGACTTTCTTTTATACTGTGTATAAACACCTTTGACTTTTTCATTTCATTCAAAGGGAATATTTTTCTAAGAAGTATTTTTCTAAATCAAAAAAATGAAGGTTTTTTTTAACGTACATGGTGATAACGACATTTCTGCCACTGCGAGTATTATTTGATATTTGGCTTCCTTAACAAGAAGAAATGTTTTCTAAAATGAAAATAAATAACATATAATATTTTTTGGTATTTTGGTATTGAATATGGTTATGATAATGGATTTTTTTATGTCAATATATTTAAATGATATATTGTTATTGGAATGTGTAAATGTTATCTTTTCCTTTATGTTAGTTTTATGTGTTATGAATATGTTATGGTTCTTGGTCATTGTTTATGTATATGGGTGGTTCCATGATAAACCTAGGGTGTGTGAGCCTGGTATAGATCTCAAATGCATTGGTTAATGTGATGGAGGTAAACGTGAATGTTTATCCTAAGAGATTTAAAAAATATACTGTGATGAGTATTCGAAATGTAACTCCCTACGTAGCTGTGATTGCTACAATGTAAGTATGACATGGATGCCACAAGTTACCTTTATGATTTGTGATTACTATGTGTTATTCATAAATCTTATGTTTTCATGAGATATGTTAAAGAGATTATGTTTTGTATGTATTGATGAACTAATGTTTTCTTTATTTTTTTATAACCCTTACTGAGCTTTTTATGCTCATCTCATGTTTTGAAATGTTTTTCACGGGACTTAAAGATGAATAGGTTCAAGGATGGGATCATGGAAAATTTATGTTGTCAAAATCATGGAACTAGACATGACTCTTTTTTTCGAGAGTTTTTATTTTATGAAAAAAATGGAAACTAAGTAGAAGTATATACTTTGTAACTTTTGAGATGTAATGTAATAGTTATGGCCTAATTATCTAAAACTCTAAACCTTAAAGGATCCTCAATGTTAATTATTCATTTAATTCAATATTATGTAATGTTTTAAGTTTGGGTCCTTATAGATACCATCAAGATGAATATATATACTTTAAGTGGACCTTTTCTTTAATATCTAGGTTTTAAGACATTATGTTCCTCCTCAATTATCCATTATAAAGTAATTTTATGTTTTTTTATATGGATAATAAACATTAGTTTATAAAAGGTTTTATAATTTAGGTTGTGTATATTTGAGAACCACTATGTTTTCAAAATCATTTATTTCTTAATTTAATTTTAAAACAAACCGAACCATTATACGGACTTAAACAAGTACCCATATTATTATCATAAATAAAAAGTTATTTTATTTTGAAAAATGGTTTTATAATAGGGAAAATGTACACTATTTTTAAATGAAATTATTTTAAATATATATTTATAATTTTATGGTAGATTTTAATAATGTGATTTTTTTACTCTTATAGAGAAAAGGTTTTGTAATTATTTTCTTATATATTGTAAATATTTTTTCAAATGAGTTTAATGGGTAAGTTAAATTTCATTTTTGTTGTTTTGTTTTATGAAAACTAAATTTAATTTTTTTATTGAAAGCACCGAAAAATATTTTCTAATGTTTGAGAATTAAATTAGTAAGCAATAAATTACTTATATGAATTATAAAATTAATCATGATATAGATGATTACAGGAATGGAATTAAAAACATTTTACAAAATAATAATAAAGAGTTTGTTGTTTCTAACTTATAGTAGGATATAAATGATATTTCATTTAATCCTTTGTTATTTTTTGAAGTCAAATTCAAAAGAATCATATTTGAAAATTTAAAAAATGAATTTTTAGCTAGTTATAAGTTAATTTGAATCACACTATTCTATTTCTCAAATTTTCTATTTTTAATTTTATATATTATATTTTAATGATTATTTTATAGGGTATAGATTAGATATGAATAAAAAATCTTGAACAATTCATTTATAGGGTATATTTTGAGGAAAATATTTTATTTTGATACTTTCCATAGTCAAGTTATAATAATGTTTAATTTACAGTTTTTATGTTTGTGTGTTATTGATTATGCACACTTTAAGATGTTTTATATTCAATTTTAATCATTATCAAATTAATTTAAGAAAACTAGTTCTATAAATATTAATATAAATCCAATAATCTATTATGTCACAAATTAATTTATTACAACACATAATTTAATAATATATCATTCAGAAAAAGTTTTTTTTCTCTTGATATTATAAATATTTAATATTAATTGAATGATATATTTATAAATAATTATTCTTTAGATAATTTTTATTTTTTTGTAACTGTGTATGTTTTAATTATTTTATGTGGTTTAAATTTTCATTGGAAATTATTGTGAATATTTACATGTAACTTTTGTGTTTATGTGTTTTAAGTTTTATCTTCACATATTCTTTTTTATTTTTGTTTTAATCTACTTGAGTAGTTCAAAATTAATTACAATCTTATGAAACATTCATTCTATCCTTAGGTATCATGGGAAAGATTCATTTTAATTTAACAAAACACATTATTTAATGGTGAGGTATTCTTATGAATAACATCAAATCCAAATTTATATAGGTTTTGTAATGTTTAGTTTTTTAATATTTATAAGAACTATTCTTTTATGTTGGATAAGTTTGTTATATATTTTTTTTCTATTCAGGAAAGTATGATTTTTTGTTATATTATATATATATATATATCATTTATAAGTTTGTATAATTTTATTTAAAACCAGGATGAATATATTTTCCATATTATTTTTAAAAATCCTATTATTAAATTTTTAAAAATCATATATTTTTAAATTCCTTGAGATTGGAGTTCTTATTCTTCGATTGTAAACCTAAATCTTTTAATACACTAACTATTTTATCCTTTTGAAAACTAAATATAATATAAAATTAAGTAAATAATCATAAAAATATATGTATTTATGTTATTTGGATCCCCAAGTAGAGATAATTATTTTATTAATTAAAATTATATTTTAAATGGTTGATTTGGAAAAAAATCTTAAGTATTGATTTTTTCAAAATTGGGGTTTCCTTTTAAAAATAAAAATAAAAAGGTAATATGTTAAAATTATGTTAGGAAGTTGAATAAAAATATTATTTTTGATTTGGATAGTATATTTTATATATTTTATTTTACTATTAAAATAAATAAATTTCATATAATTGAAACAAGTTAATTTCTGAAAGTTACACAGGGGATTTTTTATGAATAAAAATACTATAAATAGGGATGAAATTCCATCTCAAGTCATAATTATTTTATATCATGATTCTATGATAATCAAAAATAAATTTTTGACTGATTTTTTACTATAAAATAACAAATTTCTTGTAAATTTATATATAATGCAGTTTCACATAGGTCTGGCCAATTTTAAAATGTATTATTTTAGAATATAAATTTTTTTTATTTATAATAATTAATTATATTTACTTTAATTTGAAAGGATATATGGGTAGGGTGATGCAACACTAAATTTTTGTTAATAAAATTTTAATCTAATTTTCCTATAGAATAATTTTGAATTTTTTAATTTGGTACATGGAAGTTCTTTTGAAATAATAAATTGGTAGGAATCATAACCATAAAAAACTATATGTTTGAGAGATTAAAAGGATGGTGTTTCTAGGGAATATTTCTTTGTATAGAATAATTTCTATTGAATATTAGGTTTGTAATAAATAAATTTACATATAATGGGTGATAAAATAAATCAAAAAAGAGTTCAAGTAGAATGATATGTTGAATTTTTTAGAAAGTTATCAATTTAAAGGGAGAGAAATTTATAAGTGGTTAAGGATAATTATAATGTAAATGATTTTGTATAAGATTCTTGAATTGTTTGTATTCGAGTAGTTAGTGATCAAATTACTATCGAGATAACCGATGTTTCTATTAGGAATGTGTTGTTAATGTATAGGTAATAGTTAATAAAAATTTCTAATAGACAATTAACGTGAATTAATCTAATAGAGATAATGTAATTTTTAAACATTCTATTAATGATTCAAGGGTTTCTAGAGAAATTTATTCTATGTCTTATAAAATGAATTTTTTCATACGATTTTATGTTTTTATTGGTGTGAAAACTGAATAAAAAGAGTTTGAATTCAAAAAAATAATTACATTACATTTTTCGTTTCAAATTCTTATATAGAATATACCTAAAACTAAATCTCATACTAAAATAGTTGATATTAATATGATTAAGTATATTCATGGAGATATTGTGGTATAATATAATGAAAATTATGTTTTTGATGTAATTTATTAGGTAAATACTATTGATAATGCTTATGTTATTTTTTTTGTGTTTTTAATGTAATAAATGATGGTGGAAATGTTAAAATAGAGGAATTAAACACTGGATATGATGAAGTAAAATCTAGAGTGGTAAAAGGGAGGGAAAATTATCCTTAAAGAAGTTATTATGGATGAATCAATATGTTTAACATGAATATATTTGATGAGAATTTGTTTTTAACATTTAACCATATATTTTAGATGAGATAAATATATTAATTATTGAAATAGTTTAAGTGAAATATTTTAATGTCATAAAATCACATATTTTGATTAAATTAAATTTTTTCAAATTTTTTGACTCGAATGATATTATTTTCTTGATACGTTGAAGAGAGTATTAGAAGATATTAAATTATTCAAAATATTTGTACAAAATATTTAGATTGAAGGTGATTATTGATATTAAAAACATCTGAATGGTTATTAAAGAAAAAGTTTATAATGTTTAAGAAACCCTCGTTAATAAATTTTATTTCGAATGTGTTTTCATGAAGTCCATGTTATGGGAAGAGTTTTATATTTTAGAGAAATATATAATTTATATGATATGGGGCATGGTAAAAATATAATTTTTTCATATATTTTTTGATGATAATTAATTATAAAAGATGATATAAATATTTTTATGAATGATATATTGATAAAAAATAATACATAGTTTGTTGTTCATAAAAGATTGCTAATATTATTACAATTAATTTTTTGGTTATAAAAACTAAATAATTGGAACATTTAATGCAAATTATCAATTTCATAATGGATAATATGATAAAATAACTAAAACAATGGTTTTTTAGTACATAAATTATATAATCGATTATTATATTAATGTTTAATTGTGTAATAATTTAAATTACTTTTTCAATTTAGTGAGAGATATAATGATGCTACCATTCATTTCATGAATATTAAGTATATTCAGAAATCATATTATTATTCCATGATTGATTTATTGTTAATGGTTGATTATAGTAGTCACAAGTGATGATTTAGAACTTGATGGACTTGGAATTAATTTAGTAGTTTGATTTTATTAGGGAACAAAGACATGTCTATGCCATGTAATATTTTAATTATAGAGAGAGTTTTACAAAGATCATCTCAAACTGATAGATATCCAAAATTTACCCAATGGTTTAAATTGGTCTCTTATAGCACATTTTGGGTTATTTAATACTCAAAGACACGGGAGAACACTTAACAGTATATAAGAATTCCACATAGAGGTTTGGATATAAAATGTTCAACATTAGGGTAGATTTTACTTGGATAAATATAAAACAGAAATATATATGTTAACACAATTATAGAGAATGGATTGAACCATGTTTTTTTTCTAATTCCATATTGAATAAATTTATTTTTTATTGAAATTATATTTTATTTTATTTATGAAATATCCATTAAATTAAACACTCATCACATATTAGTTTAATTCCAACATTAATCAAATTCCAATCACCATTACATATAGAGAATAATTTCGATAAACCATCAATGTTATTTTATTTTTTTATTACTTGAAATTTATGGCCTAAAAATTCAGTAAGGATATTGAATAAATTATGCCCCTGAATGAACATATCACTAAAAATAAATGAATAAACTATAATAAAATAATAAATAACATTTAATCATGACCCATGAATCATCTATGAACAAAAATTAACATTATTATCACAATATTGATTCATAAGTCATAATAGAAGATGAAACATAAATCTTAAAGTCTGAAATGGAGAAGAAAATACAGGGAAATAAAAAACACTCCACTATTTTCTGTAGAAACAATTGGTAGCATGACATTATAATTATAATAACTTAACCTCCTCATATAAATTCCATCACCACAAATTCCACAAATTATATTTATTGATATTTTTGTTAAACTTCCTTCTATAAAAGTCTTTTAACTTTTTTAGGTCTAGAATATATTGGAGGAATGTTTGTGGAAAGTCCACATTTATACCCTTAACATAAAATCATTTCAAACTAGCTCCCTACACTTGAAATGATAAAATGAGGGACTATATAGTATAATTTGGGTGGGTCATAGATCTATAAGTTTCATTATAATATTTATTCTAATAAATGGTAATGTTTCTATCTAATTGGATTTGTTTTTTTAATGTTATTTTTAAATTGGTGGGATAACATTTTAGGTCACACAATTAGGCTTAGAATTTTATCTTTAACTTGGGTTCCCTTGATCAACTTTGAATCCAATGAATTAGATCATACCCTATATTAATGAAATATTAAAAATGATTTCTTATATAAAATTAGAAATTTTATCTTTGATGGATTTGTGACACGTCCTACACATGTATTTTAGTCGACTAGTTTCGTATTTACTTATCCAAAAAATTACTACATTCCAGGTCTAGAATGATGATTATCCATAATGAATCACTCAGCGCTCCATAAGAAAAAATATATTCCCTATAACTAGTGTAACCATATACTATAATTGAAATTTACAATCAAGGCATGTGGGTGATCTTTATGTTTTAAAAAATATCCATATTATTGTTGAATTTTATATAATAATAGAAAACATAATAAACCATGATGCATAGATTTTGAAATTCTCTAATACTAATGTTAATGAACAATTAATCACATGAATATTTCATAAAAACAATG
Organism: Viscum album; assembly: GCA_963277665.1. NCBI lineage: Eukaryota > Viridiplantae > Streptophyta > Magnoliopsida > Santalales > Viscaceae > Viscum > Viscum album. The sequence goes on along the minus strand of OY728119.1, from coordinate 167,016,291 downwards.
AATATTATCTTGTTTTAATGTAAAATCAATCATCCAATGAGATTTTTTCTATTCATGAGAAAAACAATATCAATTATATGAAAATTGATTTCTCATTTTCAAAAAGTTTTATTATATAACACTTAATATCAGGTCAACACATTAAAAATTCAAAAAATAAATTAAAATAAATTTAAAAAAGGATCCAATGTAAATGTTAGTCCCAAGACCATTTCATTGATACAAATAATCAGCTCTTTTTATCTAAATAATATTTAATAATAGTTATGTTTTTTGCATCACATAATAAACGAGGTATCATTTTTATTCATTGTAGAAAAATAGAAATTCCAGTTGTCAATCATATTTTAGATTTATAATGATTATTATTATTATTTATTTATATATCATAAATAAAATGGTACTCATTCAGGTTAACCCTTATAGTGATCCTTTTTTTATGATTCCCAAGAATAATAAACTAAGGGAACCAAGTAAATATCACATTATTAGGCTTAATCTTGAGTAAATAAAATTAGTAAAAAAAATAAAAACTACCACAAATAAATATAACTTTCCTATATTTGGGGTATAGAACTACTTATTTTTTATCCCCAAGTGTCGGATGTGACACATTAAGTCAATACATTTCTCAATGTTCAAATTTATTATTTTTAAGATTTTATTTTATTTTGTATTTTTTGTTTTTTTATGAATAAAAAAATTAATCATAAAATGATCCCCAAATCTATGTTATTTATTTATGGGACCAATAAAAATCACACTCACAACCCAAAATCTAATGTATGTGTATCATTATAGTTTGAATGAATGGGAAAAAGTAGATGGTGAAAAAACACATCATAAAACCAAAATTTCCAAAATCAATGCTCATAAACATAAAAATGAATTTAAATTAGAATTAAATCATGAATAATTTTTTGATATTTAGTTTTAATGTTCAAAATATACATTATGAAATGTATAGTTAAAAAATTATTTTAGATTAACCAAAAAATATTTCTCTTTATTTGAACACCTAGCTAAGAAAGAAACTTCCCACATTATTAATAAAGAAAATTTAGCATGGGGATTTATTGTAAGAGGGGAGTCTTAAAATGGAATTTGAAATAGAATTATAGAAAAAATTCACTAGGTAGTTTGATGATTAAGTGCATGCCATAAAAAGTTTATTTTTCAATATCCATATCACATTAGATTTATCATGTAAGGTGTTGAATTTGTTTGAACTATATGAAATATGTGATACTTCAACCATAGAATCCCATGATACTAATAATTAAACCAAATTTGATAACCATGGAATTATTAATGGCTCCCTTTAACAAAAAATTTAAAAACTAAATGAAAAGAACATAAAATCTACTTATGTCACAACCCGCCTTCTTCAAAAGGAGGGAAGGGTCAGTAGATTGCCAGGCCCTTCCTTCTTTAAGTTGAAGGAGAGATAATGACCCCCGAGACCCGCCTTCAATAGGTCCCGGAGTGGCGACTAGCACCAAGGGTATAGAAATTACACACAAATGGAAGGCATTACCCCATTTGTTTTATAGGATCGGGATGAAACCCAACAACACCAAAACTAAAAGAAAAGTAAAGCCAAAAGTATACCATTCCAACATGCATGTTCCAAAAAGTGAAAGACAGAAGGTAAAAAAGTGACTACAAAGGTAAGTACCAAAGAAAGAGAAAAATCAGCAACTGCAACTCCCCCAAAGGTCCGAGCTAGTATGGTTCTGCGCGATCCCCAAAGTCCTCCTGGAAACCTGAAAGCAGTTTTATATACGTAGGGTGAGCATACAAGTATACTCAGTAGGGAAAACTAAAGACTCTCATGCACAAGTGGGGGAGCGTACTAAAGTCCCGTGAGAAAAAGAGTAAACCAAACACCTATCAAGGTAAACTATCCACCCAAGCCTCACTAAGGCACACTCCCCAAATAACGCAAGTCAAGTAATATGTATAATAAGAGCACATCAATGTTTGGGTACCCCATGCCACTTTCCCACTGGTTATTGATACATCCTATGCATCAAAACAATCCCGCCATTCTCACCGCAGTCCCACTGTCATACCCGCCCGCACACACCTGGGCCACAACCACACGCAGTACCACTGCCAAATCCCGCCCGCAAACACCTGGGCCACAACTGTCACATGTAACCACGCCTGGAAACACCTAGGACAGAACAACAACCACCACGCTCGAAGACACCTAGGTAAGAAGATCCACTTCCACGCCCGAAGACACCTATGCCTCATCCCAAAGACACTTGAGAAAACACCTGCCTGCACAAACCTGGGCCACAACCACCACACTACTCCGCCTGAAGGTTCTTGGGCTAATAGTGGACCTCAGTCCATCACTGCCTGCCCGGAGATACTTGGGATATCCAGGAAAGGGAGCAGAAAAGGAGCTAATAACCAGCCACTATTAATAGTGTTGGGAAAAACACCCCCCATGAAATGGGGGTGTTCGGAACTAAGTGCTCAACATAGGTGGGGTGCGAATAAGAAAAACAAAACTACAAATATGTATATATAGGTAACAAGCACTCACCCAGGTTAGGTTTTTCTTCAGCCAGCCTAAAGGACACAAACAACACTCATGTCTGAATCACGACTCTCACCAACAAACCCATTTGTCCCTTTATTGTTTTCATGTTCAGTGATAATGTTCAAATAAGTTTATGCACTACTGGGAAACTAACACCATAAACATAACCAAGGAAAAGAAACCAGCCAAACGTCAATTTAAGTATCCACACCCTGTTCTCTTGTAAAGTCACAACAAAAAAGGAATAAGTGAGATCCCTTGAAGTACTGGAACCAAAGACAACCCCAAGACACTGCCCCGTGTCCCCTCCCCCAAAAAGGTTTTTCATCAACAGAGGATCCCACCCTAATTCGTGATATAAACAAGGTAACCACCTAGTCTTAAAACTCACAACCATCGAATCCATGACAACAGGGGATCCCATTCCAAATTGTATGACCACTGAGAGTATAAAAACAGGGGATCCCATCCCCTCCCACATCTCCAGCAATTGGCCCATAAAAGAAAACAACCAGACCACGACCACCAACACAAACCAGGCCCATGCCGGTATTTTCAGATTTATATGATTTAACACACTCCATGATTTCAATTCTGTGTGCTTTAACCGGGGTTATCATAGAAAAGGATGTATCCGGGTTCTTCCAATTCATTTATCCAAATATACGCAATTAAACAGAATTCCTTTACACAGCAAGGGTTATCCACCAAAAACACGACCCATTTAGACATCACCATAGGTAAGGGTTCGCTAGTGTACAGGCAACGACCACCAATGGCCTTAATTTTTAGTAGGCGTAAGCCGTACAATTAAGAAAGAAGATCATAATATAAAACAACATCAATGATCACAGCCCCCCCCCCTCTTTCTTTAAAGAATCCGTTCATTATCTTTATTTAGGTATGTTTTATCTAATTCTACAGAATCAAAAGCACACCCACCCCACATAATACACAAAGAGAGAGGTGAAGGAGAAATTCCCTACTTGTTGGTCAATGATCGACGTTGAGGCCTGTCGTGGAACTTCACGGATAGCGATGCGGCTAGCCTGAATGAAAATCACCTCGTCTATCAATGCTTAGGCCGGGCACGGAACTTCATGCATAACGACGCGGCTTGCCTAAAGGAAGGGTAATCTAGCGCAGGGTGAATGAGAAAAGAAGAAACCCATGGCAAACCCTTTAGTTTATAAGGTTCGGGGGCGGTTGAGATAAGAACGTGAAACCGCGTAAGGAGCGAGGGTCGTGGGTAGACCACATGGCCCCACATGTTATTAAAGGGGTCGGGTGTTTTAAACCGACACACACACCAGGTTAAATCATTAAATATTTAATTAAACCTTTATGGGCGGTTATCGGGCATTAAAGCACGCTTAAAGAAGTCAAAATTGGGTTTAAAACCCTAATTGCGCAAGGAGAGCCACTAGAAAGAACCTGCGTGGTAGGCCATAGCCACCGGTAGATGAGAACTACCGGCGGGTGATAGCTACCGGTAGCCGAGCTACCAGTCGGTTGCAGCTACCGGTAGACCGAGCTATCTGTGGGCTGCAACTACTAGTAGGCCGAGCTACCGGTGGGCTGCACCTACCGGTAGGCTGAGCTACTGGTAGGCTGCAGCTACCGGTAGACCGATATATCGGTCGGCTGCAGCTACCAGTAGACCGAGCGACTGGTAGACTGAGCGACCAGTAGCGGCAGCTACCCGTAGACCGAGCCACTGGTAGACAGAGCTACCCATAGCTGCAGCTACCGGTAGACCAAGCCACTGGTAGACAGAGCTACCGGTAGGCTACGGCTACCGGTAGACCGAGCTACCGGTTGGCCTGCTACAGGTAGGTTAAGGCTACCTGTAGGCTAAGGCTACTGGTAGGCCTAACATTCCAAACTTCACCGAGATTACCAAACCATAAACCCAACATGATATTTTCACAAAGTAATGGACCCCATAAACCTGGTCCATTACATCAGATACCTCTTAAACGACTCTTGTCCTCGAGAATCAAAACAAACCAGAAGGAAAGAAAGGGTCCGAACAACCACCTTGAAAGATACCTCTTAGGAGTGAACCCATGATAACTATAAACACTTCCCTGTCAAGAACCAAGAAACATAACATGTAAAACTGCACAGGCATGTGGGTTGGGGAGTCTCCTCCCCCATGTCAAGATATTATCCGCTTTGGGCGGCACTGACTCTCCCACACGGGTTTAATCACATCCACCTTAGTGCGTCTTTATTAGGGGTCGGGTTCTCTACTCCCCCATAGCCAGGGCTTTTCACACACATTCAGAGGAATGAAAACCAGTATATTTCATAGCCAAAAAGACAAAACGTTCTACCACAAAAGGTACAACAAAGAACAAAAACTCAAATCAACTATGGGTACTAGGTACGCATCTGTGCTTCCCTCTCCCACGTACTCTCCTCAATCCCACCATGTCTCCACAACACACAAACCAAGGAAATGGTTTTCCCACGAAGTAACTTCTCCTTGCGATCCTCGATCATCACTGGTCTCTCCACAAACATTAAATCGGCCTCAATGTCCAGCTCACCCCAATCAAGGATGTGTGTATCGTCTTGCTGATACCGACGGAGCTGGGACACATGGAATACAACATGTATCCTTAGTAGCAGCGGTGGTAACGCTAGCTGATAAGCCACTTTGCTGACCCGCCGCAATTCTTCGAAGGGTCTGTTGAACCTGGGAGAAATCTTACTCCCCTTGCCGAACCTCCGCTGCCCACGCCGAGGGGAGACATTCAAGAACACATGGTCTCCAACCTCAAACTCCAAGGGCCTCATCCTGGTATCAGTATACGACTTCTGTCAGTCCTGTGCAGCCTTTATCCTTTCCCGTATGAGCTGAACCTTCTCTGTCGTGCTCTGCACCACCTCCTGGCCAAGGATGCCTGCCTCTCCTACTTCGGTCCAACACACAGGTGAATGGAATGGCCTCCCGTACAAGGCTTAAAACGGGGCCATACCAATGGTAGAGTGGTATCTATTATTGTAGTCAAACTCTAACAGGGGAAAGTATCACACCCATGATCCCCCTGAGTCCAGATCACATGCCCGCAGCATATCCTCCAATGTCTGGACGGTGCACTCTGTCTGCCCATCTGTCTGGGGGTGGAAAGCAGTGCTAAAGCATAGCTGGGTGCAAAAATCATGTCGAAAACCCCTCCATACTCGTGAGGTAAAACGTGCATCCCTATCCGATACTATAGACCTCAGAACTCCATTTAACCACACCACCTCATCCACGTACCTTCGCGCTAAAGCGTCCACTGCACTCGACTCCCTGATCGCTAGAAAGTGAGCCGATTTCATCAACCGGTCCACTATCACCCAGATGGAATTGTATCCCCCTTGGACCTTGGGAAGTCTCATGATGAAATCCATTGAGATGTCATCCCACTTCCACTCGAGTACATCTAGAGGCTGTAGTAATCCACCTGGAACTCAGTGTTCAGCCTTCACTTGCTGACACACTAAGCAGTTGGCCACAAACTCTCCCACTGCTCGCTTAACTCTGGGCCACCAAAACTTCCTCTTCAGTCCCTGGTACGTCTTGGAAACTCCTGGGTGTACCGCCAGGGGTGAGTTGTGGAACTCATTGAGAACCTTGCGGCGCATCGCCTCCGGAAGAAACAGCTTTCCCTGGAAAAGCATCCGGTTTTGGCCATCCTCCGTCCATCCTTCTGGGGAATTGCCCTAGTCAACTCAGTCATGCATCACTTCGCACTCTGGGTCTCCCCACTAAGACTCCTCCACTTGCTGCAACAGAGATGACTGCACTGCCATCTGATACAGGAAGCCTCTACCGCTATCCATCTTCGCATCCAGGCGTAAGGCATCCAACTCCTCCATCGCCTTCCAGGCGTCCGCTAACTCTCAAACCGCATACTTTTGCGTCCTCCTACTCAAGGCATCGGCCACTACATTTCCCTTTCCCTCAGTATAAGAGATCTCGAAGCTGTAATCCTGGAGGTACTCCACCCATATCTGCTATCACAAGTTTACGTCCCATTGTGAGAAGATATACTTCAAGATTTTGTGATATGTGAAGACCAAAAAGAATTCTCCGATGAGGTAGTGTCGCCATAACTTCAGTGCAAAAACTACCGCTGCAAGCTCCAGGTCGTGGGTGGCGTAATTACGCTCATGAGGGCGTAGCTACTTGGACCCATAAGAGATCACCCTTTGTCGCTGCATCAAAACACATCCTAGGCCATGTCCCGAAGCATCACAGAACACCTCATAGGCCTCCCCTTCTTCTGGTAATCTCAGCACTAGGGCACTAACCAACTTCTTCTTCAAATAGCTGTAGGCTGACTCACACTACTCACTCCACACGAAAACCTGGTCTTTCTTGGTAAGGGAAGAAAAAGGGGTTGCTACATGAGATAAGTTGGGTACGAACCTCCGATAGTAACCTGTCAGCCCAAGGAAACTATGGACCTCTGCCACATTCTTGGGAATTTCCCAAGAAACAACCGCCTCAACCTTTGACGGGTCCACCGGTACCCCCTGCTCGAACACCACATGCCCGAGGAACTGCACTTCTTGTGTCCAGAACTTTCATTTTGACAACTTTTAAAAGAGTTGATGCTATCAGAGGACCTTCAAAACCATCCTCAGGTGCTCTACATGGTCCTCCTCTAATCTTGAATAGATCAGGATATCATCGATGAACACAACCACAAACCAATCCATGTACTCCCAGAAGATGGAGTTCATAAACCCCATGAACACAGCTGGGACGTTCGTAACGCCGAAGGTCATAACTACGAACTCGAAGTGTCCATATCTACAACTGAACGAAGTCTTCAGGATGTCACTTTCCTTCACTCTCAGCTGGTGATACCCAGACTGTAGGTCTATCTTTGAGTACCATCCTTCCCCTTTCAGCTAGTCAAAAAGACCGTCTATCCTCGGAAGAGGGTAGCGATTCTTGATTGTCACCTGATTCAGCCTCCTGTAGTATATGCACAACCTGAGACCACCATCTTCCTTCTTTGCGAACAAGACTGGAGCACCCCACGGTGACAGACTCGGCCGAACATAACCCCTCTTCATCAGATCGGCAATTTGGATCTGCAACTCCCTTAGCTCTAAAGGTGCCATCCGGTAAGGAGCCATCGAGATCAGACGAGCGTCGGGCTGAAGGTCTATCCCGAACTCGATATCACATCAAGGGGGTATAGTAGTCACTTCCTCGGGGAATATGTCCAAAAACCCACATACGATCTCTGTCACCTCTATCATTTCAGCATCTACTGACCCTACTGACAACTCAGCTAACAAGGAGAGGAGGGGTTCTTCTTGCCTGCTGCCCTTCTGACTGATATGCTTGCCGGTGAAAACAACATGTCGGTCGTCCAAGTCTGAGAACACGACACTTCTTCGGAAGCAGTCGATGATGGAACACATAGAGAATAGCCAGTCGATGACTAGGATGACATCATATGACTGTATCTGTAGCAGAAGAAGATCCCTAACTGACTGATGTGGCCCTATCATCAGTCTGCATCCTTGACAAACAAACAACATGTTGGTCTGACCCCCAACTAGTGTGCTCAAAACCAGGGGTACTGGGAGTCTATCGGCATCTAGACCCAAGGCATGGGCTAGACTAGGTACAACAAAGGAGTGTGAAGCTCCAGTATCGAACAGGGAAAAACAAGGGTACTGAACAAACTGATCGTACCTTGAACAACCTCTGGCACTACTGGAACTATTTCCTCTGCAGTGTGTAACTGTCCATGCCCAGATCCTCTGCCCCTCATTTGTCAGCCACCTCCCTGACCACGCCATGGTTGAGGTCCCTGAGGAGCACCCTGAGGTCGGCCTCCTCCTCCTACGTATGCCCTCGGAGGAGCGGGAGCTCGCTGTCCCTGCTGCTGCTGCTGGAAAGGCCTGGCTGGAAGCTGCTTCTGGGGCGGGTGGTGGGGTTGTCTGCCACCGTCGTACTATACCCGGTCTGGACACTATCTATGGAGATATCCAGGGATCCCATAGACGAAGCACGGTGGTCCCGGGCCTGAAGGAAAAGGGCGAGTACCTGGGGATCGAAACTGAAACTATTGCGGCCTGCTCCCTGCCGGTCAGAACCTGGAGGGTCCTGACCCTGGAGGCCTAGTGCTGAAGGCCTTCCCCTTCGAGGGCCCCAGCTGGATCCCCTCTCGTGACACTCCTCCTAGAGAATGCATCCTCTACACCACTTCGGCCTTCTTCTGGACCACCTAGTATGTCATAAGGGTAATGGGTGTAACAACATACAGGAGGGAGGGTCGGAGTCACTCCTCCAAACGTCTTGCCCGAGACTCCTCATCGGGAAAGAGGTCCGGAGCAAAACGTAGGAGGTCCTTGAACATGATCCCTAGCTCCTTCACTGGCATACTCCACTGTTGGAGGGAGAGTAGCTCCTGTCTCTTTTACACCTTCATCGTCGAAGAGAGGAATTCCGTCCGGATCTCCCTCTCGAAATCAGCCCATGCCACCTCAGCCTCTCTCCTCTCCCCTAGGTAAAGCGTCCACCACTGACGCGCCACTCCCCACATCTGGCTGACGGCCAGAGGATCCCAGTACTCGGTCGAGGCCCGAATCAGGCCGAAGGATATCACAAGATCTTCTAGAAAGCTCTCCATCTTCATGATAGATGTGTTTCCCTCATACTTCTCGAGGGTCTATTGCTGGAAGGCCCGAAGAGTCCTCTGCCACGGGCCATCCTCCTCTTCCCGGTCATCTCTCTATTGATCGGCCAAGGTAGTCTGCGGGGCCTCGATCGCCTGTACCACACTCGGTCTCCTTCCAGGTTCCATAGCTTCAAGGTAAATAAAGAATTCCTAATCCCAAGTAGTGCAAAATATTGTCTTTAAAACTTATTAAACTTTTCATTTATTCTTCATTCCCAAAACACCCCAGAAACACAGGAACAGAAGTCATTATGATGCATGTACCTTTCCTAGGGTCTCTCTACCCTGCAATTAGCGTGGCCTCACTTGGTCGTTCAGTAGGACCAGAGTCCTTGCGTCGGATCATGGGGGACCCTAAAATCTCGTGTCCTAGCCGGTCCTTCCTAGCCTAATTCACACACCGAGGTCACCCAACACTTTTCCATACCATCCCATGCAATCCTCACTATGCCTAACTCCAGACGCCATCCTATCTCTCAACCTCCCTCTGATACCGTTCTGTAACGACCCGCCTTCACCAAACGGAGGGAAGGGTCAGTAAATTTCCAGGGCCTTCCGTCTTTAAGTTGAAGGAGAGATAATGACCCCTGAGACCTGCCTTCAATAGGTCCCGGAGTGGTGACTAGCACCAAGGGTATCAAAATTACACACAAATGGAAGACATTACCCCTTTTTTATAGGATCGGGAGATAAGATGATGAAACCAAACAACACAAAAACTAAAAGAGAAGTAATGCCAAAATTAAACCATTCCCACATGCATGTTCCAAAATGTGAAATCCACAAGGTACAAAAGTGACTACAACGGTAAGTACCAAAGAAAGAGAAAAATCAGCAACTGCAACTACCCCAAAGGTCAGAGCTAGTATGGTCCTGCACGATCCCCGAAGTCCTCCTAGAAACCTGAAAGTAGTTTTATATACTTAGGGTGAGCATACAAGTATACTCAATAGGAAAAACCATAGACTCTCGTGCACAAGTGGGGGAACGTACTAAAGTCCCGTGAGAAAAAGAGTAAACCAAACACCTATCAAGGTAAACTATCCACCCAAGCCTCACCAAGGCACACTCCCCAAATAACTCAAGTCAAGTAATATATATAATAAGATCACATCGATGTTTGGGTACCCCGCGCCACTTTCCCACTGGTTATTGATATATCCTACGCATCGAACCAATTCTGCCATTCTCACCGCAGTCCCACTACCACAGCCGCATGCACACACCTGGGCCACAATCACATGCAGTCTCACTGCCGATTCCCGCTCGCAAACACCTAGGCCACAACTGTCACATGTAACCACACCTGGAAACACCTAGGCCAGAACAACCACCACCATGACCGAAGACAGTTGGTCTAGAAGATCCACTGCCACGCCTGAAGACACCTGGCCCTCATCTTGAAGACACTTGGGAAACCACCTGCCCGCACACACCAGTGCTACAACAACCACACTACCCCGCCTGAAGGTTCTTGGGATAATAATGGACCTCAGGCCATCACATCCTACCAAGAGACACTTGGGCTATCTGGGAAAGGGAGAAGAAAAGGAGCTAATAACCATCCACTATTAATAGTGTTGGAAAAAACACCCTCCCCCATGAAATGGGGGTGTTTGGCACTAAGTGCTCAACTTGGGTGGGGTGAGAATAAGACAAACAAAACTAAAAATATGTATATATAGTTAACAAGAACTCACCCAGGTTAGGTTTTTCTTCAGCCAGCCTAAAGGAAACAAAAAACACTAAAGTCTGAGTCATGACTCTCGCCAACAAACCAATTTGTCCCTTTATTTTTTTTCATGTTCAGCGATAATGTTCAAATAATTTTATGCACTACTGGGCAACTAACACCATAAGCATAACCAAGGAAAAGAAACCAGCCAAACGCCAATTTAAGTATCCACACCTGGTTCTCTTGTAAAGTCACAACAACAAAGGAATAAGTGAGATCCCCCGAAGTACTGGAACCAAAGATAACCCCGAGACACTGCCCCGTGTCCCCTCCCCCAAAAAGGTTTTTTCATCAATAGAGGATCCCACCCCAATTAGTGATATAAAAAAGGTAACCAACCGGTCTTAAAACTCACAACCACCGAATCCATAACAACAGGGGATCCCATCCCCAATTTCATAACCACTGAGAGTATAAAAATAGGGGATCCCATCCCCTCCCACATCTCCAGCAATCGGCCCGTAAAAGAAAACAAACAAACAACTACCACCAACACAAAGCAGGGCCATGCCGACATTTTCAGATTTATAAGATTTAACACACTCCATGATTTCAATTCTGTGTGCTTTAACCGGGGTTATCATAGAAAAGGATTTATCCTAGTGCTTCCAATTCATTTGGCCGAATATACGTAATTAAACAGAATTTCTTTACACAGCAAGGGTTATCCACCATAAACACGACCCATTTAGACATCACCAGAGGTAAGGGTTTGCTAGTGCACAGGCAACGACCACCAACAGCCTCGATTTTCAGTAGGCATAATCCGTACAATTAAGAATGAATATCATAATATAAAACAGTATCAACAATCACAGCCCCCCTTATTTCTTTAAAGAAACCATTCATTATCTTTATTTAGGTCTGGTTTATCCAATTCTACAGAATCAAAAGCACGCCCACCCCGCATGATACAAAAAGAGAGAGGCGAAGGAGAAATTCCCTACTTGTTGGTCAACGATCGATGCTGAGGCCTGGCATGGAACTTCACGGATAGCGATGCGACTCACCTGAATGAAAATCTCCTCGTCTATCAACGCTTAGGCCGGGCACAGAACTTTACGCATAGCGATGCGGCTCCCCTGAAGGAAGGGTAATCTAGCACAGGGTGAACGAGAAAAGAAGAAACCCACGGCAAATCCTTTATTTTATAAGGTTCGGGTGCAGTTGAGATAAGAACGTGAAACCGCGTAAGGAGCGGGGGTCGTGGGTTGACCACGTTTCCCCACACGTTATTAAAGGGGTTGGGTGGTTTAAACCGACGTACACACCTGGTTAAATCATTAAATATTTAGTTAAACCTTTATGGGTGGTTATCGGGTTTTAAAACACGCATAAAGGAGTCAAAATAGGGTTTAAAATGCAAATTGCGCAAGAAGGAGCGCCACTAGAAAGAACCCGCGTGGTAGGCCAGAGCCACCAGTAGCTGAGAACTACCGGCGGGTGACAGCTATCGGTAGCCGAGCTACCGGTTAGCTGCAGCGACCGGTAGACCGAGCTACCTGTGGGCTACAGCTACCGGTAGGCTGCAGCTACCGGTAGCCCGAGCTACCGGTAGACAGAGTTTCCGGTAGCTGCAGCTACCGATAGACCGAGCCACTGGTAGACAAAGCTACCGGTAGCTGCAGCTACTGGTAGACTGAGCCACCAGTAGACAGAGCTACCGGTAGGCTGCGGCTACCGGTAGACCGAGCTACCGGTAGGCCTGCTACCGGTAAGCTAAGGTTACCGGTAGGCTAAGGCTACCGGTAGGCCTACCGTTCCAAACTTCACTGAGATTCCCAGACTAGAAACCCAACATTATATTTTCACAAAGTAATGGACCCCAAAAACCCGGGCCCTTACAACTTATTTATTTTAGAACAAAAAATAATTACTCAATGTAATAGTTATAAAAAATAGAAATATATTGTTACATAAATCAATATATATAAATAATAAAATATAAGTATATATATAATTGATGGAATAGAGAAATAAGAAATCAAGTGGGTTAGTGTTTGGTGTTGTATCCCTCTGTCTCGTTGGATGTGCATTCGAGCCTCGTGGCCTCGTTGGGTGCATAATGTTTTTCACCTAACCACAGACTGACCATTTTGAAAATAAAATGTTTTTTAATTTTATTTTCATTTTTTAAAAATAATAATTTGTCTTTTTAAATTTTTTTATATTTTTTTAATTATTTTAATGTATATACATATAAAAATTATAATATAAATTAAAATAAAATCTATATGGATGGAGGGTTGCCTTCTAAAAAGTGGTCATTTTAAAGTCATTAGCTCAACTTGGACCCACAATCATAATAAGAATTGTTTAGTTCAAAGGTTATCTGATTAACCTCTTATACATATTTAATTTAAATGTATGATTCCCCAAATGGTATTATCATATAATAATTGAACATAAATATATGACCAATAGAGGGATCACAAATTTCCACTACCCATTGATGGTACATCTGAAGAAAAATAAAGAGGCATAAATATCAAAACCTTAACTTCCCTACATGGAAGTAATGATTGTATTATATAAGAAACTAAGGTTTCATAGTTCTAATTGTTTTACATTCACATTCATATATTATTAGTATTATACTCTCTATTTATTTATCCTATAATTTTCAAAAGCCTCATTCCAATTTCCCTTGGGTCCATTAAGGTCAAATTTAATATATGTTTGAGATAATGAAATATAAAAATTTGGTTCCTGATATGAGAAAAAAGATTTATTCTCAATTTAAACAGGTAAATAGAATGTTTTTACGTGAACAATAAAATATAGTGGCATGGATCATATGGATTTATATTTTTTGTGATATACCTAAAATAAATATGAGATATTCAATGACAAATATTTCTATGAAAATTTGATATTATTCTCCTAAAATTTATTTACTTTCTTATTAACTCACTCAACATGAACATTGGTTGGAGGATGGTATATGGTGGAATTTTTTTAGAGATCCCACTGTTTGAAAAGAGTGATTATAAGGGATAATTATAGAAGTGGGTTCTATGATTACTGATATTATCCCTAGGAATTCCAAATCTAGAAAAGATGTTTTCTATGAGGAAGTGAAGTAGAAACTAATAATCATTAGTCTTAGAAGTAATGGACTCAACCCATTTAGAAATATAAAAAATAGTTAATAGCATTTGGAAGCATCCCATCATGTTTGGGAATGGTCCTAAATAATCCATCCCCCAGCAATTAATTTTTTTTAGTATGAATTAGAGAAAGGTGTACTCTTTTATTTTTAATTTTTAATCCTAGTTTTTTACAATAAATAATTAATTTAATTTTTTTAATGAATCATTAGAGATTGTATTATAGAATTAAACACTTTTTAATAATAGTTTAGGGGTATTATTATTTGAAAAGTGTATTTCATAAGGCTCTTCATGAAGGAAATTTAGAATGGGCACTTACCAAGCCTCTGAGAAACATTTTCTAATTACATTATATGAAAACAACTATTATATGTATAGATTATCGAAGATGTCATGTTAAACATCTTAAATTAATTTATTCATATATTGATCCCTTAAAAAATACTAATGCACAAAACCATGAAATTGTATATATTAGAATACCATGGGGAACCACTCACAGAAAATATATTCTCATCAAGAAAGGAATTAGACATCAAAATATGAGTTGAATTATTATTGAATTTTAACATAGAAAGTTAATAAACTACTATATTTTTAACTAAATATTATCATTTTTTATTAAACTAACATTGATTCAAAATAATAATCCACCTAATCATTATTTTCACGGATTCATATTTTTTGGAGAACATATTTTAATTTTAAATGATTAATTAACACAGTGATCACGATCCTAAGAGATAGAACAATAAATTCTATAAAGAAAAGTCAATAGTACAAAATTATATCATTATGGTGGTATAGTTGATTTCTAAATCATTAAATTATTTTCTTCTATATACAATGATAAATAGAGTTTTATCATATCATTTTCTTAAAAAAGTTCATGTAAAGATTTTTTCTTCAACAAACATGATTTGGTATGGAGTTTCCAAATTATGAGATTTAATGTTATGTAGGGAGATAATACATGACTTGAGAGTCAAGAAGAATTACTTGCAAAAACCTTTCCATATAAATAGGATCTTGATTAATAATATGATCACAATGAGATAATGAAATAGTGATAATATTCTTAATGAAACAAAATTAGAAACCAGTATACCTAATGAAGTATCACAATTCTTTAACAATTTTTAGAGATGTAAGGGTTTGAATGATATTGACCATGGAATTATCAACCTCTCTTTCTAAAACAAGGAAAATATTCATTAAGAATTTCTTTTAAATATTCTTGTGCTTATTTTGTTTTGAAAATAAAAATACACTTAATAATTACTTGATGTAACTTTATGTTTTTGTTTTATTTTTCTCACTATATAAATAATATCTAAAAAATAAATATTCATAGAATTGAGTTGAAAATAAGAAAATATATAGTATTGAATTCCATTCCAAAAATTAATTTCATCATAAATAAAATCACTATAGGGGTGTTGGAATAACTTTATTGAAATATGTGAAGATATGATTATTTCTTTAGAGGCTGATGAATTTACATTCAATAAAGTTACACCTGACCCTAAAAAATATAGAATATTACCATTATAGGGTTTTTATAAAAAACCAATACTTAATGTGTTATATATAAATTGAATAATAATGAGTTACAATAGTAATCATAATTTCCACAAATGTTTCTATGTCATTATGATGTATGGAACATTTTTTTATGAGTAGGATTCTAATAGTTTTGATCTCCTTTTTTATAATTTCTATTAGAGAATCCATTTTTGATAATATTATTGTATATTATCTATCATTTCTTATTATAATTTTATTATTTCAAATATTTTATGATCAAGGTATTCTAGGTATTGGAAGATAGATAAGGTGTTTCTAATTCTTTCATGGATGATTTATTTGTATAAAAATACAAATATAAACATAATCATTTGAGTTTGATGGATTCTAGGGAAATGATAACTGATCACCATTTGATTTGATTAAGTTAATGGAATCTGGTTATAAGAAGTAAAATACCTTGAACAAAGTTATGTGTTTCCCTTTATACTTTGTATAAAAGTGCTTCCTAATAATATCATTTAATTGGAGTATTTATATTATAATATTATACTAAATATTTTGTTGAATTTTTAGGATATATACATTTTATACTTATTCTATTATTAGATTATAGTGATGTTCTGAAAACCTAAATTTTTGTGGAGTTTTCATGTTTCCAAATTTTTTTATGTTTCCTTTTCATCTATTAATTGATTTTAATTTTTCCAAAAATATTTATAAACATCATTTTTTGAGTATATTATAATTTTATAACTACTGATAAAGAGAATAATTGAGAGGTTTTGAAAATTTTAGGTCTACATTAAGATTACAATTCACCACCTATTTTATTGCACATTTCGAATATATCTAGGGAGAAATACTCATTAATTTACTATAAAATAGTATTTTTTCAACAATTTAGGATTAGATTATTATCCTGAAATCTTGAAAAAAACATGCTAAATCTTTTCTAGGCATCCCAAAAAAGTGTTCCCAAAGATGGATAATTCATCCAAAAATACTTCTTGAAAATCCACCTCCGTCTAATGGAAGAATCCTATCATGAAAAAATGGTAGGTACTGAGGGTATTACACAAACAAAGAATAGTTTCAATGGAAAATAGAAAAAATATAAAGTTTTCTTTATTTTGACATGTTATTCTAAGTAAACCTCTGTTTGATTATATCCCAAATACCCATATAGAATGAAATAAAACTCACACCCAATAAAATTCTCAAGGAATTTATTAATGAAGGTCAAAGTAAAATGATATTTCTTAGTTTTAGAATTTAACTTCTTGTAGTTGATACACACTCTTCATAAATTAAACACCCTTTTAGGTGGAATAACATCATCCTAATTGGAAATAACTTTATTTAAAAGCTTCTTATAAACTAATAGAATTGATCTTACCCACTCACTCTCAACAATGTGGCAGTTGATTCCCTCCTTAAAAAATATGAGAATTTTTTTCAATAAATATCTATTATATTATGGTTGAGTCTCTAGTGGAGTTTTTGACATTTTTTAATCAGTTTCATGAAAACATAAATGGGTATTTATATGTTAGATAATCTGAGGAATATCAAAATGGGTCCATCTGATGTATTTTTAACTCATGATTAATACATGAAGAGTTGTTCTCTCCTATTTACCATCAAGAGAAGAATAAATGAATGAATTACTGGTTTTTTGTCTCTAATTAATTCATATTGAGTGAGTCATGTTTGACCTTGAAATAAATTGTAGGGTGGTAAACTTTTCTTGATGTAAATTTTGAATTAAAATGAAACTCAGTTTATTTTCTATAATTATATAAAGATTTAGTTCGTTTAGAGTATATTTTTCATCCATAAATTAACCCATATTAGGATTTGGAATGGTTTTAGACTCAAGGTTTATGATTTAATTTAAGTTTTAATTGATTGGTCATCTATAAAAATCATTATAGGGTCTATATAAAATAGATTATAAAAAAGGAGATGAATCTCCATTATACAAAGAAAATTTATCTTTTATTGAATTGAAATCCTTTGATAATTACTCAAAATTCCTCATTGTAATGTCTTAGGTTTTTCCGTTTATTATTTTAAATATTATATGGAATTATTTAAAGACCGCGCGTGAATACAAAATATCGTCCCGAGGTCCAGTGAGCCCGGAATGGTGGTTTAAACTTTTTTTAGTTAAGTGAGTCGGCACTTGTGCGCGGCTGTAGAAGTTTCAAAAACGGATGCCCGGATTAAAAATCTGAGCGCACTTTTGCATCCGGGACGACGACTTTACCTATGAATGAGGCCAACCATGATCGGCATGGGTTGAGGGAAAAAATTAATTTTCAAAAGTTTTAACTAAAATAAAAATAAAATAAATTAACAAGTTTATTTTATTTTCATTTAAGGAAACATCCGCTGTAGTGCAGTAATGGCGCAACTGTTTCCTAAATTAATGGCACGTCATAATAACTTCAAAATGGAGAGTCAACGTCATTAATGTTGCCACATAATTAAATGAAAACATATTTCCCTTTTTAATGGTTTAAGCAATTTTTGATCGTTGGCAACGGCTGAGAGGAACCTCTGCCGAATCCACGAGGCGTTGGACAAAATTCCCGACGACGAACGACAACGGATCAAAACCAATGATCATTGTGCCGACGTTGAAGGAGGTCGACAACAATGGAATCACGAAGCCTTCGTCAATGATCAATCCTTTCGAAAGGTTGGGGTTGTTATTTTGATTTCTTTTGCCCGTATTTAAGTCTAAACGACGAACACAGATCAACCACGGACAAGTTGATCTGTGGACTTGTACGTTTTTGAGGGAGGGATTTTTTTTCTTTGGGAAGATTATGGAGAATTGATCCATGCTTTATGTTGTTGTTGATTCTTTCTCCGTTTAAGCCTATTAATGTGAGCGGATCAATGCTATGACAAACGACGGCGGAGGTTCATTTCTCAATTTGATTATTTGGATTTCTTCCTCCTTTTTCCCGCACGTTCTTCGCATTCTTCACGGGGTGAAGAACAATTGATCATTGCGCATCCGTTCTACGATGCAACGATCCCAAATCGAAGATTCGACACCAAAACGACCTTGTGGAGGTGCAGCGACGATGGAGGACGATGAATCAGAACGGATCAGAAAGAGCATTCTTCGAGCGTTCTTTGTACGGGAAGATCAAAACGCGTTTTCAGAGCCAATCGAAGGTCTGAAAACATTAGAAGTGGCTTCGTGGAATCGGGGAAACCAAAAACTAAAGGTTTCGTGGCGATCGGATGGCTGGATCAATGTTCGGAGCAGCACGGGAGGCGCGCCGGTGAAGAGCGCCATTTCTGGAAATTTCAAGAATACACGGCGTGTACTTCCGAAGAACACACCATGTAGTATTGGCGGTAGAGGCTAGGGTTTTGGGGTCATAGAAGAATCACACGGCGTGTAACCCTGGTCACACGGCGTGTTGGACCTTCCCCGAAGCTCGGCGTGTACTTTGGGTAGTACACAGACACGAGATGATCTACACGGCTTCAGGCGGCACGGTGTGTACAGCTTGGCAGAGGTGGCTACGCGGAACTCGACGTGTATCCCGAGGAGACACAGACACGGGATGGAGTACAGGACCATGTGCTCCATCACACGGCCAGACAAGGCCAGCAGTGCGGGTCACTCCGTGTGCAGTTTACACAGGTCGGAGTACACGCATTGGTGACCGTGTTCGGGGACATGGCCAGAGTACATAGAACCTAACCCAGTTACCCAGAAACGGTGTGTACTCCGTACTACACACCATGTACTACGTTTTTCTACGAGACCAGCCTCACGACACGGGCCGTTCTACACGGGCAGCACTCGGGGTCGGACAACATGGCGTGTATCATTTCTACACGTTGTGTACTTTTTGGAAAACGCCTTGGTCCTTTTGTTCACCGTTCCTTGAACATCTTTCGTTTGGGTTAGTGCCCCTTCTTCATGTTTCCCTGAGGGTCATGCATCTATCCCTCACGTAGTATTATGATCCCTTCAGCAATACTTTCTATGATAGAGTCAAGTATCCATCCAAGAGGCCCGAATCGAGATCCTCTATCCATTCCAGACCCTAGGTAGAGTCAGGCATCGACATGACCGACTCTACTGGGAATTGATCCTCTACCTAGCAGGTAAATTCCGGATGAGTCGTGGTATCCTCCATGGCCCTGGTAGTGATCCTAATTTATGTATCTAGATCTTTTCCACTCATGAGTGTGTCTCCCGTAATGAGTCCTTCTGTCTACCGTAACTTTTCCACTTAGGAGTGTGTCTCCTGTAATGAGTGTAGCTATCTCTCGTGATGGTTCCTGACGAACAACACTTATCGGATGGACATCATCAGAGCTATAAGACTCATGGAGTGTGTTCTATCAGAACGAGTGCATCACAGAATCTTCGAACAGAATCCCTTACGGGTGTGCAGTTGCGTGAATTGTATCTAGACCACGGGTCTAGGTTTTGAGTATATCTGGTTTTGTTTTATATGTTCTGTAAACATATACAGTGAATTGCTGACTGTACCTTTACATTATATTTCTTTGTGGTTTTCGGGGTCCTCTTTTGAGTATTGTTATACTCACCCATGCACGGGCTTTTCCCGCATGTCTGGTGTCTTGTGCGGACGAGCATCCTTTTGCTAGAATCTAGGGTGGACCCGGACATGACCGAGCTTTCTTAGTTCCCTGTAGGCCGAGGAATTCCTACGGCTACGAGCGGCAGTCCCAGTACCTTTTTGTGCTTGCAGGTTGGACTTTTCATTTTTCAGACTCTTGTTTGTTTTCTTTTTGGTGGGCTTGTATTTTCGGCCCAGTTTACTTTTACAGTACTCTACCTTTCTTCGTACTCTGTTGGTTGAGTTTAGTTGAATGCATGCATTTTTGTCCCTTAGTATTTTATATTTTAGAATTTGTGGGCTTGGATATGTGTGCGTATGTACAGTTACTTAGGCAATGCCTCCCATGTTTGTGATATGCCTACTCGGTGCTAGTCACCAGCCCCTCGCCTATTGGAGGCGGGCTTGGGAAGTCACGACGCGGGCCCCATTGGGACGGGTCATGATAGAGTGGTATCAGAGGTGGTGGGTTCTACCTTAGGACCAAAAGTCTGTGAGTTTGGTTTGGGGTAACAGTGTTGAGTGTTTTGGGTTCGGCTTTCATGCCAGAGACCCCAGTGTTGGTGTGGCGACTGACGTATCCATACACCAGGACTCTGATAACCTGCTTTTCGACCCGTTTCACGAAAACACTGGTTGCGGGGAAATAAAAGGTACATGCATCATATAGGAATGGGTTGTGTTTTCCATGCCTTTGGTGTCAGCTATCCAGATATACTCATTGACCGTGTCATACCTTGTTTCTTTACAGGATGCCTCCGCGACGCATACCCGCTAGGATTCAGCAGCACGATCACAAGGATTACCCCCTTAGTGACGAGGCTTCGATACAGGGAATGTAACACCCGAGACTTTTATGAGAAATATTTTTGTTTTTATAAATCATAAAATAAATCTTTCACTACACACAACACTAGATTGTCTTGCTTTACACGCAATCACGACCTTCCTCGATAGCTTTCATCGTACGCAATACCGAGTTTCACTAAACAATGATATGCTACTAAAATATTATAAAAAATAGTCGTTATGAATAGTAATAACCACTTTTTGAAATTTTATAAATTTTATTTTTCAAAATGGGTTTCATTTTTGGATTCTGAATATCGAAATTAGCCTAGGGTGAAATTTTTGTATTTTTCTGAAAACATTCAATTTTTGATGAATAGTGAAACCACTAAGTGGTAGTTAAAAAAACGGAATTTTTCATAAAACTTAATTTTATAGCTTCTGTGAGTGGAATTTCAAAAATCCGAGAGACAGGGCTGATGTTAGTATGAAAAATGTGGTCCAATGAGATGAAAATAATTATTTGTGAATAATAACTTTTTACTTTTATTTACCACGGTTAAAAGTAAATAGGGTAATTAAGGGTAAAAATGATATTATTATTACCCTAACACATGTCCTAATTCTATTGGATAAGTGTATTTCGACCAATAACAAACTTAGGAATACAATATGACCATTTATGCCCACTTGTATTAGATTAGGACATTTATTATTAATTTATTTAAAGAAGGGTTAAAATAGTTAAAATCAAAGTTTAATAGGTAAATAATTTTTAATATAAGGTTATACGTAAGATAAATTAGACTATAAATATTAATT
The DNA here is from genome assembly GCA_963277665.1 of Viscum album. Classification (NCBI taxonomy): domain Eukaryota; kingdom Viridiplantae; phylum Streptophyta; class Magnoliopsida; order Santalales; family Viscaceae; genus Viscum; species Viscum album. The sequence goes on along the minus strand of OY728119.1, from coordinate 166,994,422 downwards.
AGAAAGATAAAAAGAGTTCCTACAAAATGGTATTTTATTTGTTATTTTTAGACATTAAATAATTTTACTTATTTATGACACAAAGATGATGGAGTAATTATCTTATTAATGAAATATTGACATAATTGATGTTATAAATACCAAAATAAATGAAATTTGAGACTTTTAATGAATGAAACTAATTTTATAGGTTAATATGACATGTTATTATTTATTTAATTAACTTTTATCGAACTAATAATTCTGTTATGATTTTTACAAAAATTAATTACTAAATAGTGTCAAAATTGACATAAAATAGTTTTTTTAAAACAATATTATATTAGTAATTGTTATTTTATTCCTAAAAATATAAGGTTCGGACAAATGTCTTATATAAGGTTATATATATTAATAATAAACAACTTTGGGTTTGTTTGGCTGCTTATAGTAATTTTATTAACCTTATAGTATAAGAACACAAGAAGACACGGTAAAAGTAAAATTATTTTACATAATGTTAAATCTAAATGATAAGATTAAAATAGGAACCTAAACTTGTCTAAATTGTATTGGATGAGAGTATTTCGACCCATCCCCACCTTAGCTTTTAAATAAATCAATTTTGAGCTATTTAAAACCGAACTCGACTTTATAATAAAATAATATTTTTAGTTTTTCTAAAGGAGCCCCTCTCCGCCCTTATAAAAGGGCACCTCCTCCCCCTCTTCCTCACACCACTTTGAGCCTTCAAGCTCGGCCAAACCCTGCCAATTTCTCCACCACAATTCCCTAGAGACATCCTAGATGTACTGTTCTTCTTAAAAGACCAATTTTAGTGCCCTAAAAGGAGGTCTCAAAGAAGCACTTCAAAGAAGAGGTAATGTCTGTTACCGATTCTTTCATCTTTAATTCTTCTTCCACTTATTCTTTTTTAGTTGTTTAATTATGAAGTAATAACATCAGTATCACTAATATACTGATGTGTTATTATAAGTATGAAATAACCCTATTTAACCATCTATCCATCCAACGAAAAATGAAATCACCGTGCGTGCGTACGTACGGAATACAGTCTCCACGCCGTGGTGTAATCTATTTTCCACCACCACCTTACTTGTATGGGTATAATGGTGTAAATAATGACTATATATGATTATTGTAAAGTGATATTGATTCTAAATAGTATACATACACTCCAATACAATTCCATGATCATGGGAACGATATCATCGCTCGTGCGTACGTACGGAATACCGTCTCCACGATGTGATGCGACTCGTTCTACATGATCTTCATTGCATAATGATTATATAAATGAATTGAATGAAAAAATATGATATATATTACACTAATAACATTATAGAAATTAGGTATCTATAACCTAAAGAGAAGAATAAGAATTTATTCGAAAAAACACGCATAAGAACAAAAAGTAATAAACACCCGAATAACAAGTTGTAATGAAATAATACTAATAAGAAGATAAGAATATGACCATATGTGATATCATAACAATGAGTATGATTCTGGAATAAGTCAATAAAATTTTTTAAATCATTATATAGGAGGTTAGGACACGTACAAATCATATCGGATCTAAGGTAAGGGAAATATCACAATCTCATTTTTATCCGAGATTGTTTATACTTCAGTATTTACTGGGGTGAATTTTATCATCCACATCCATGTTTCCTCAATATGTAATATTATTTCCATCCACCTACAATTTTTTAAATCCAATATTACCCTTCGGTGAGTTTTTAGTAAAAGATATGAATGGAATCTTTTGTCGTTTTTCGTACGAGGTACTTTTTGACTTTTTCGAAAAAAGTACGAGAAGAATGTTTTTTTAACTTATACGGCAGGAATGGATTTTTTAAACATTATTTCCAAGAATCTTCCTTTACAAGTTTTCATGTTTATTTTTAGTCAACTTCTTTTATTTTAGAATTGTATGACATGTTAAGAAAGGAAAAGTGTTTTTGAAGTAGAAAGGATATTTTCCTCAAGAATAGAGTTCTAGTGTTTTATCAAAATTATTTTCCACCTAAGATAATATAGGTTTCTATTTCTATCCCTATGGATTTGATTATGTTGTGATGGAAATATTTTTATGAATTCCTTTATATTATATGAATTTATTTATGATGTCACGATGTTTAAGATTCCCATTTTTATTACATGGGTTATGCTATGATGTATGGTTTCTAATTTTTTGGCACACATAAGAATGGTATCATTATGAGATGGGTGGGACTTATATCTCCCTCCATTACATTGGGTAAAGATTTTATATCTCATGAGATAGACATGGATGGAACGGCAGGTTAAACCGGTTCAGTGAAACAGGACTAAAACAAGGAGTTAACTCGGTTTAGAAATGGACTTTTTCCACTAAGATAGTCTTGAAAATGAGCCTTGACTAATAAGAAATGATTCTCTATGATTATGTGTGTATGCCACAATGTTTCATGTTTTAAGTTATGATTACATTTCACTACTATGATTTATCCCATGTTATGAGATTATGATTTCTTTTGCAGGTTAAGATTTCCAAAAGTTATGTTCTTATGTATATGATGAGATTGATATTTCTTTTGTTTACCCTTACTGAGCATTTGAGCTCACCCTTTTGTATGTTTTCTTTCCCCAGGTCAGGAGGAAGGTTATTAAGTAAGATATTCCAAAAGGGACTATAGATATGATGAAATAAATGGGAGACAGTGTAGATGCTTTATGAACAAGTTGTTTATGATTCCCAGTTTCTAAAGTCACTATACCTATAAGGTCCTTTCCTGCTTTTGTTATATGTTGTAATAAGTGTGCTTTAATTCTGAATTAATAACAATGTATGTAAAGTATGGGTCGTTATAGTTGGTATCAGAGGAAAGGTATAGTCAACCTTTGGAAACTAGGATGTGAAAGCCTTAGTAAGAATTCTAAGGATAAGTCTAAGCATAGAACAAAATCTTAGTGTTTTAGAAATGACCATGAATAACCTGGGATAAGACCTTAAGTGTGAAATTTTATTCTTGATTATGTGGTTTTCCTATTATAATTAGTTTTTCTCACACTATTCTTCTTGGTTTTTGTCAATGGATGTTACCCGAAGGAACCATGTTAATGCGGAATGCGACGAGAAATGAAATGATTGTCCCCCTAACCAACTAAACGTTATGGGAGATGGAATGAAAAATATTGTAGCCGTGCTCACACAACTTTCTCAAGCTATGAATCATGCAGGACTTCCAAACGAGCAAAGGAAAGAGCAACATTCTGTTGAATCCTTTATGAGACAGCGTCCACCTTCATTCAGCGGGTCTATTGATCCATTAGTTTCTGAACAATGGATTATTACTACTGAAAAGATATTTTCAGTTCTTCAATGTTCTGAACATGATAAAGTCATCTTAGTAGTGTATTGTTTGGAAGGTGATGCTGATAAATGGTGGAATCTTATTAAGAGTACGAGGCAAAGGGATGAAATTGAGTCCATGGAATGGGAAGAGTTCAAGAACTTATTTTTCAATAAGTACTTCCCTCGTATTCTCCGAACAAAGATGGAGAAAGAGTTTCTTGAACTGAAGAAAAAGGATGATGAATCTGTTGGTACCTATGATGCAAATTTTACAAGACTTGCAAGGTACGCTTTTGGTATTATTATCCAACCAGAGAGTAAGATCGATCGATTCTTTAGTGGCTTAAAACCAAGTCTTCGAAGGGCGTTAGCCATAAGGGACTTCAATAGCTACGAGGAAATCGTTCGATGTGCTCTCAAAGTTGAGATGGATATTGGAGTAACCCATTAGTCATATGTGTTTTATAAGAAGTGGAAAATGGAATTCAAAGGAAAATATAAAGAGCACACAGAAAAGAAGATGAGCTTTCCCTTATGCTCAAAGTTTGGAAAGAAACATGGAGGGAGTTGTCTTAAAGGGACAAGTAAATGTTTCAAATGTGGAAAGGAAGGTCATCGGGAATTTGAATTCCACAATGATGGGAAGAATATGTCTAATGATGCAAAAAAAGGAGGGGATACACAGAATGAACCTACTACACTTCAATTTTTAAAGTGCAAGGAGATGGGGCATTATGCCCATCAATGCCCAAATCCAAGGGTTGATGATGATGGTCGACGTCAACAAACTCTTAAGGCCAAAGACAAAGGAAAGTCACATGCAATTTCTATCAGCGATGTGGAGTATGATAACGATGTGGTGAAAGGTACACTTACCATCCACTCTAAAGTAGCAAATGTATTATTTGATTCTGGATCCACCCACTCTTTTATTTCTGAAGAATTTTCTAAGGATATCACCGTATTACCTCAACAATTAGATGTTGAGTTAGCTGTGACAACCCCTAATGTCACAACAGTCGCATCAAAAGTTTATAATTCTTCTCTGATCGAAGTTTGTGGGAAAGTGCTTCCTGCAAATCTTGTGATCCTTCCTATAGTGGAATCTTATGTGATTCTTGGCATGGATTGGCATTCTTTATATGGATCTAATATCAATTGCCAAAGAAGGTAAGTCACATTTCATATTCCAGATCAATCTATGATTGTCTATCAATGCAAGGATGAACATAACCTTCCAGTGGAAATTTCTTCCATCTTATGGGTCTTGATCCCACTAAATGAAGGTTATTTATCTCAAATGGTTGGTGAGAAACTCATGATTAAGAATATTCCCATTGTACGAGAGTTTGATGATGTCTTTCTGGAGTAATTACCGGGTCTTCCACCAAATCGTGAAGTTGAGTTTTCAATAGAACTCGTACTGGGTGCTTTGCCTATTTCAAAGACACCTTATAGAATGGCCCCAATTGAGTTGCAGGAATTGAAGAAGCAAATCCAAGAGAATCTTGATAAGGGGTTCATAAGCCCTAGTGCGTCACCTTGGGGAGCACCTGTTCTGTTTGTTAAGAAGAAAGATGGATCAATGAGACTCTGAATTGATTATCGAGAACTTAACAAGATCACTATCAAGAACAAATATCCTATCCCGCGCATTGATAAACTATTTGACCAACTACGAGGAGCTCAATACTTTTCCAAGATTGATCTTCGTTCAGGGTATCATCAATTAAAGGTCAAAAGGAAAGATATACCAAAGACGGCTTTCCGTACAAGGTATGGACACTATGAATTTATAGTGATGCCATTTGGTCTTACTAATTCCCCTGCTAGCTTCATGGATCTGATGAATAGAGTCTTTAGAGACTATCTTGATCAGTTTGTGGTAGTCTTTATAGACGATATTCTTGTCTATTCAAAGAGAATGGAATAACATGAAGATCACTCGAGAATTATATTGAAGACCCTGAGAAAATAGAAGCTTTATTCCAAATTTTCCAAGTGTGAATTTTGGCTTAAAAAAGTTGCATTTTTGGGTCACATAATCTCAAAAGAGGGGATATCTATGGATCCAGTAAAAACAGAGGTTATCGAAAGATGGTTGAGACCAACAACAGAGACTGAGATCTGAAGTTTTCTTGGTTTGGATGGATATTATCGATGTTTTGTGAAAGATTTTTCACGTTTATCTAATCCACTCACCAAGTTGACTCGGAATGGAGTTAAGTTTGTTTGGATGGAGGAATGTGAAGGGAATTTCAAGGAGTTGAAAAGAAGGTTATCCAGTGCACTGGTACTCACACTTCCTTGTAGTGGAGAAAGGTTTATGATCTACATTGATGCATCCAAGAAGGGATTGGGGTGTGTTCTTATGAAAAATGATATGGTGATAGCTTATGCCTCACGACAGTTGAAAATCCATGAGCAAAATTACCCAACTCATGATTTGGAGTTAGCTGTAGTAATATTTGCATTAAAGATTTGGAGGCATTATCTTTATGGAGAAAGGTGTGACATTTATACTGATTATAAAAGTTTAAAGTATATTTTCACACAAAAGTAGATGAATATGCGCTAAAGAAGATGGTTGGAGCTGATTAAGGATTACGACTGCTCTATCCATTACAACCCTGGGAAAGAAAACAAGGTGGCAGATGCATTAAGTCGACAAGACCATGCCAGTTTATCCATGATGAAGATCACAAAAGATCCAATATTTATGGATTTACAAAGGATGGATCTTGGAATTATAATTAAAGGGGAAAAATAGTATCTTTCTCAAATGAATGTTCAACCATCTATACATTTGAAGATTAAAGAGTCACAGAAAGAAGATGTCGAGTTACAAAAGAAGGTGAGAAATGTTCCTGAATTCAACCTTGATTGTGATGGGATAATAAAGTTCAGTAATCGGGTTTGTGTTCCCCCCATCCCTGAATTAAAGAAGGAGATTATGGATGAGGCTCATAGTTCTTTATTTTCCATTCATCCTGGAAGCACGAAGATGTATAGGGACCTAAAAGAGTACTTCTGGTGGGATGGCATGAAAAGAGATGTTGCTGAATATGTCTCTTGATTCTTGGTTTGTTAGAAAGTTAAAGCAGAGAGACAGAAGTCTAAGGGGATGTTACAACCATTAACCATACCCGAATGGAAATGGGAAAACATCACTATGGTCTTTGTCACTGGACTTCCTAAAACATCCAAAGGAAATAATTCTATTTGGGTCATTGTTGATCGTCTTACAAAGTCTGAACACTTCATCGCTATTAGAGAGGATTTCTCTCTGGACCAGCTTTCCAGGATATATGTGAAGGAAGTGGTAATATTGCATAGAGTGCCACTTTCTATTATATCTGATCGGGATCCGAGGTTTACCTCAAAGTTCTGGCGAAGCCTTCAGCATACTCTGGATACAGAGTTGAGTTTCAGCACTGCTTATCATCCCCAGACAGACGGTCAGTCTGAGAGGACGATTCAAACTCTAGAAGATATGTTGAGAGCTTGCTCTATGGATTTAAAAGGTGGTTGGGATCAACACCCACCTTTGGTGGAATTTTCTTATAATAATAGCTTTCACTCCAGTATTCAGATGGTTCCTTATGAAGCTCTCTATGGAAAGAAATGCAGGACTCTAACTTGCTGGGATGAAGTTGGGGAAAGAAAGCTATTAGGACCCGATCTTGTTGATGAAATGGCAGAGAAGGTCAGATCTATTCAACAACGCATAAGAGCAGCTCAGAGTCGACAGAAAAGTTATGCCGACAACCGAAGAAAAGACCTAGAGTTTGAAGTGGGTTATAAAGTGTTCTTACGAATATCTCCCTGGAAAAGGGTCATGAGATTTGGAAAGAAGGGGAAGTTGAACCCTAGATATATCGGTCCTTTCGAAATACTGGATCGTGTTGGGAAGGTAGCATACCAATTGGTGCTTCCACCAAATCTCTCTCAAGTTCACGATGTGTTCCATGTATCACTCTTAAGAAAGTACATACCTGATCCTTCACATGTACTCAGCTCAGAAGTTGTACCGCTGGAGCAAGATCTTTCTTATGAAGAACAACCGATAGAGATTCTGGATCATAGCGAAAAAGTCCTACGAAACAAGACCACTTGATTGGTGAAAGTTTTATGGAATAACCACTAATTATAATAATCTACATGGGTGCTTGAGGATATGATGAGGGAGAGGTATCCTCGTCTGTTTGTTACAATGTGACGAATTTTGAGGACGAAATTCATTTTAAGGGGGGTAGAATGTAACACCCGAGACTTTTATGAGAAATATTTTTGTTTTTATAAATCATAAAAGGAATATTTCACTACAAACAACACTATCTTGGCTTGCTTTACACGCAATCACGACCTTCCTCGATAGCTTGCGTCGTACGCAATACAGAGTTTCACTAAACAATGATATGCTATTAAAATATTATTAAAACTAGCCGTTATGAATAGTAATATCCACTTTTTGAAATTTTATAAATTTTATTTTTCAAAATGGACTTCATTTTTGGATTCGGAATATCAAAATTAGCCTAGGGTGAAATTTTGGTATTTTTCTGAAAACTTTCAATTTTTGATGAATAGTGAAACCACCAAGTGGTAGTTAAAAAAACTGAATTTTTCATAAAACATAATTTTACCGCTTCTGTGAGTGGAATTTAAAAAATCCGAGAGACATGGTTGATTTCAGTAAGTAAAATGTGGTTCAATGAGATGAAAATAATTTTTGGTGAATAGTAACTTTTTACTTTTATTTACCACAGTTAAACGTAAATAGTGTAACTAAGGGTAAAAATGATATTATTATTACCATAACACTTGTCCTAATTCTATTGGATAAGTTTAATTTGACCAAAAACAAACTTAGGAATAAAATATGACCATTTAGGCCCACTTGGATTAGATTAGGACATTTATTAATAATTTATTTAAAGAAGGGTTAAAATAGTTAAAACCAAAGTTTAATAAGTACATAATTTTTAATATAAGGTTATACATAAGATAAATTGGACTATAAATATTCATTAGAAATCTAAAACGATTTCCTACATAATGGTATTTTATTTTTAATTTTTAGAAATTAAATAATTTAATTTATTTATGACACAACGATAATGCAGTAATTATCTTATTAATGAAATATTGACATAATTGATGTTATAAATACCAAAATAAATGTAATTTGAGGATTTTTATGAATTACACTAATTTTATAGGTTAATATGACATGTTATTATTGATTTAATTAACTTTTTTCGAACTAATCATTCTATTATGATTTTTACAAAAATCAATTACTAAATAGTGTCAAAAATGACATAAAATAGTTTTTAAAACAAATGTTATATAAGTAATTGTTATTTTATTCTTAAAAATCTAATTTTCGGCCAAATGACTCAGATAAGGTTATATATATTAATAATAAACAACTTGGGGTTCTTTTGGCTGCTTATAGTAATTTTATTAACCTTATAGTATAAGAACACCAAAAGACACGGTAATAGTAAAATTATTTTACTTAATGTTAAATCTAAATGATAAGGTTAAAATAGGATCCTAAACAACTCTAAATTCTATTGGATGAGAGGATTTCAACACATCCCCGCCTTATCTTTTAAATAAATAAATTTGGAGCTATATAAAACTGAACTTGACTTTATAATAAAATAACATTTTTTTTGTTTTTCCAAAGGAGCCCCTCTCCTCCCTTATAAAAGGGCACCTCCTCCCCCTCTTCCTCACACCACTTTGAGCCTTCAAGATCGGCCCAACCCTTCCACTTTCTCCTCTCCACTTCCCTAGAAACATCATAGAGGTCCTGGTCTTATTCAAAGACCAATTTTAGTGCCCTAAAAGGAGGTCTCAAAGAAGCACTTCAAATAAGAGGTAATGTCTGTTACCGATTCTTTCATCTTTATTTCTTCTTCCACTTCTTCTTCTTTAGTAGATTCATTATGAAGTAATAAAATAAGTATAACTCATACACTGATATTTTATTATAAGTATGAAACAACCCTATTTCACCATCTATCCATCCTATGGAAAATGAAATCACCGTGTGTGCGTACATGCGGAATACCGTCTCCACACCTTAGTGTAATCTATTTTCCACCACCACCTTACTTGGATGGGTATAATGGTGTAAATAATGACTATATATGATTATTGTAAAGTGATATTGATTATGAAATAGTATACATACACTCCAATACAATTCCATGATCATGGGAACAATATCATCGCTCATGCGTATGTACGGAATACCGTCTCCACAATGTGATGCGACTCGTTCTACATGATCTTCATTGAATAATGATTATATAAATGAATTGAATGAATTAATATGATATATATTACACTAATAGAATTCTGTAAATGAGGTATCTATAACCTAAAGATAATAATAAGAATTTATTCGACAAAACACGCATAAGAACAAAAAGTCATAAACACCCGAATAACAAGTTGTAATGAAATATTACTAATAAGAAGCTAAGAATATGACCATATGTGATATCATAACAATGAGTATGATTATGGAATAAGTAAATAACATTATTTAAATCATTATACAGGAGGTTCGGACACGTACAAAGCATATCGGACCTAAGGTAAGGGAAATATCACAATCTCATTTTTATCCGAGATTGTTTATACATCGGTATTTACTAGGGTGTATTTTATCATGAACATCCATGTTTCCTCAATATGTAATATTATTTCCATCCACCTACAATTGTTTAAATCCAATTTTACCATTTGGTGAGTGTTTAGTAAAAGATATGAAATGAATCTTTTGTCGTTTTTCATACGAGGTACTTTTTGACTTTTCCGACAAAAGTACGAGAAGAATGTTTTTTTAACTTATACGGCATGAATGGATTTTTAAAACATTATTTCCAAGAATATTACTTTACAAGTTTTCATGTTTATTTTTAATCAACTTCTTTTAGTTTAGAATTGTATGACATGTTAAAAAGGAAAAGTGTTTTTGAAGTAGAAAGGATATTTTCCTCAAGAATGGATTTCAAGTGTTTTATCAAAATTATTTTCCATCTAAGATAATATAGGGTTCTATTTCTATCCCTATGGATTTGATTATGTTGTGATGGAAATATTTTTATGAATTCATTTATCTTATATGAATTGTTTTATGATGTCACGATGTTTAAGATTTCCATTTTTATTACATGGGTTATGCTATGATGTATGGTTTCTGATTTTGTGGCACACATAAGAATGGTATCATTATGAGATGGGTGGGAACTATATCTCCCTCCAATGAATTGGGTAAAGATTATATATCTCATGAGATAGACATGGCTGGAACGGAAGGTTAAACCAGTTCAGTGAAACAGGACAGAAACGAGGAGTGAACTCGGTTCAGAAATGGAATTTGTCCACTAAAATAGTCTTCGCAATGAGCCTTGACTAATATGAAATGATTCTTTATGATTATGTGTGTATGATATAAAGTTTCATGTTTTATGTTATGATTACATTTCACTACTATGATTAATCCCATGTTATGAGATTATGATTTCTTTTGCAGGTTAAGATTTCCAAAAGTTATGTTCTTATGTATATGATGTGATTGATATTTCTTTTGTTTACCCTTACTGAGAATTTGAGCTCACCCTTTTGTATGTTTTCTTTCCCCAGGTCAGGAATAAGGTTATTAAGTAAGATATGCCAAAAGGGACTATAGATATGATGAAATAAATGGGAGACAGTGTAGATGCTTTATGAACCAGTTGTTTATGTTTCCTAGTTTCTAATGACACTATACCTATACGGTCCTTTCCTGGGTTTGTTATATGTTGTAATAAGTGTGCTTCAATTATAAAGTAATAACAATGTATGTAAAGTATGGGTCGTTATAGGGACCAACTCCCCAGGCATTTCCACCAGGTGGTGCACCTGCTATACAACCACCAGTGGAGCAGCCAGTGGTACCCGCGGTGCTGACTGGCGAGGAGCACAGGCTCAACACGCTCCATGAGTTTCAGAAATAGAGGCCCCTCAGGTTCCGAGGCGATCCCGACCCTTAGGCGGTTGAGGACTGTCTTGAGGCGGTGACCAGAGTTTTCCGTCTTGTGAGGACACCAGCAGACCAAATGGTGGTCCTAGGAGCGATCCTTCTTCAGGGTTCGGCGGGACGATGGTGGAGTCTGACCACACATACTCACGATGAGGAGACTATTTCATGGATAGAATTTGATCTACTCTTCAAGGAGGAGTTCTCTCCAGTTACGCTGAGAGCTATGCGCATCCAGGAGCTTCTTCAGCTCCATCAGGGCAGTATGACGGTGGCTGACTGTTCATCGAGGTTCACCAACCTCTCCGGGTACTCGATGGATATGGTCAGAGATCAATACTTCAGAACACGGAACTTCAAGCGAGGTCTATGGTGCGACATCCGAGATAGTGTCGTGCCTCTATGAATTTCAACTTATGTTGGAGTGCTCAAGCAGGCCTTGGTGATTGAGAGCTTCTTGGTGGAGCAGAGACAGCCGACGGTAGTCAGCAGCAGACAGAAAGGTGCAGAGACACCAGCAGTAGGGAGCCAATGTCAGGTACATGGATCTGGATGTGGGAGACGTCATAGGAGGACCTAGGACAGGGGATCGATAGTCTAGGGCTCTTAGGATAGATCTAGTTAGCCTAGGGAGAAGCGATGCTACACATGTGATGGTAGGGGTGATCTCTCTAGAGATTGCCCGAAACGTCGAGCTGCTGACAAGGAAGTGGTGGATGGACCACCGAGGCAGAGGCAGAGAACAGAGTAGGCAGATCTGCCAGGCAGCGGACGTGGAAGAGGACCAGGGAGAGTTGCGGGTGGTGGAAGACGCTTCGACTTACTTCCACCACCACCCCCAGGAGGTCCACACCAGGCTCAGGGAGCTGGGGGATAGGGACGGGGACAACTGCATGCGGTCGAGGCGTATGACCCAGGGGCCCCCAGGGATGATTCGAGGTACGATCTATGTCTTTTCTACCTTTTATTCCGTACTCATAGACACATGTGTCAGTCATTCCCTTATAGCCACTTGTCTTGTACAAAACCTTGAGATTCCGGTAGAACCATTGACTCGATCCTTACGCTTGGAGACACCTACGAGAGGAGACTCGATGATCACGCACCTTTGCAGACAGTGTGATCTTAACCTTGGAGGTGAGAGTTTCGGTTGGAACCTCTTGGTGGTAGCGTCGAGGCCTTACGACGTCATTCTTGGTATGGATTGGTTATCTTCCATCTATGCCCAGATTGACTGTTTTAGGCGAAGGGTGCGGTGTGTCCGTTGTGATGGAACGAGGTTTTCCTTTATCGGAGAAAAGGAAACCCATGCAGCACAAAATGGGCTCATGCATAGGAGGGTGTAGCCAATCACTCATGAGTTGGTTAGCCTTACCCTTGTAGTAGTGGATGTTGTGAGATCTCAATTCCCAGCAGTGGTGGCGGAGTATGAGAAAGTCTTTCCAGAAGATGTTCCAGGGTTACCTCCCCGCAGGGAAATTGACTTCTTCATCGACTTACACCCTCGGAAGACTCCAATTTCCTCATCGGCCTATCAGATGGCTCCCGCAGAGCTTCGAAAGATGAGGGTATAGTTGGAGGATTTGCAGAGCAAGGGTTTTGTGAGACCCATCGTCTCCCCCTGGGTGGCTCCAGTGTTGTTTTCCAAGAAGGTAGATGAGAGTCTGAGGTTGTGCGTGGATTACCGGCACCTGAACCAGGTGACTGTGAAGAACAAGTATCCACTAACGAGAATTGATGACCCCTTTGATCAACTAAGAGGGGTATAGTGGTTCTTGAAGGTTGACCTTCGATCAGGCTATCACCACCTGTGAGTGCGGGATGAGGATATACCGAAGACGGCTTTTATATGTCGCTACGGTCACTATGAGTACTTGGTGATGCCTTTTTTCATGATGAACGCCACCGCAGTGTTCATGGGGCTGATGAAACAGATCTTCCAGCCGTACTTTGACCGGTTCATAGTGGTCTTCATCGACGACATCCTTGTGTACTCGGCGTTAGAGGAGGAGCACACAAGACACCTACAGATGGTTCTGGACATACTTCGGGACCACCAACTTTATGGGAATCTCTCAAAGTTCCAGTTATGGATTCAGGAGGTCCACTTTCTGGGACATGTCATCTCTGCAGATGGAGTAGCTGTGGATCCAGCCAAGGTGGAGGCTGTGTTAGCATGGGAGCCACCTCGGAGCGTGACGGAGGTGCGGATCTTCCTTGGGTTGGCATGGTATTACCGGAGATTCATTCTTGACTTCTCCCGGATATCAGCACCGATGACAGCCTTGAACAAGAAGGGGCAACCCTTCGTGTGGACAGAAAAGTTCTAGTAGGCTTTGGAGAAGTTCAGACAGAGTTTGATGAGCACCCCATTCTTGAGATTGCCTGAGGAGGGTATCAAGTACGTAGTTTTCTGCGACGCATCAGGGACCGGGCTCGGTTGTGTCCTGATGCAGTGGCATGCAGTGATTGCTTATGGTTCGCACCAGCTTAGGCCACATGAGTAGAACTATGCGACCCATGATCTCGAGTTGGAAGTGGTAGTCTTCGCATTGAAGATGTAGCGACACTACCATATGGGTGAGCGGTTTATTGTCTACTCTGACCACAAGATCCTCAAGTACATCTTCTCTCAAAAGGATCTAAATATGAGGCAGAGGCGTTGGCTAGTGTTCCTCCCGGACTATGATTTTGAGATTATCTATACTTCTAGAAAGGGGAACAAGGTGGTAGATGCCCTCAGCAGAAGGTCTATCTCACAACTTTTGACTGAGGTGACACATCAGTTAGTCTCGTTACAGTTATCCTTCGTTGATGGAGAGGATACAGCTTAATTATAGTCGATGGTTGTCACCCCTCCACTCTTACAGTGAGTTAGGAAGGAATAGCTTGGGGATGATTACTATGTGGATTTACGTGCACAGTTATCCACATAACATGATCCTGATGGATATTCGCAAGGTGGGGAGCGCATACTTCTTTTTAGAGGACGCACTATTATACCAGTGGCATTCCAGGAGCTGATCCTGAGGGAGTTTCATACATCCCCTTTGGCGGTACATCCCAGAGTGGCAAAGATGTACCAAGATCTCTGACGACAGTTCTGGTTGTCAAGCATGAAGAAGGCAGTAGAAGAGTTTGTTTCTTGATGCCTCACATGCCAGCAAATGAAGGTTGAGCACCAGGTTCCAGTAGGGTTATCTCACCCCCTGGAAGTTCCAGAGTGGAAGTGGGATGGAATATCGATGTACTTCGTTACGGGCTTACCACGGACGTCCAAGGGGCATGATTCCATCTTAGTGATCATTGACCGACTCACCAAGTCGGCCCACTTCCTAGCTATCAGGGAGAAGAGTTCCGTAGAGAGCCTGGGACGCCTCTACGTGCAGGAGATAGTTCGGCTTCATGGCATCCCCTCGACTATAGTCTCAGACCGAGATGCCCGCTTCACATCCCAGTCGTGGAAGGGATTGCAGGAGGCTTTTTGGACTCAACTAAACTTGAGTACAACATTTCATCCCCAGACGGATCGTTAGACGGAGAGGAACATTCAGGTTCTGGAGGGTATTTTGAGAGCCTGTATCATGGACTTTGGTCATAGTTGGGAGGACCACCTACCAATGGTGGAGTTTTCGTACAACAATAGCTACTACTCCACCATTGGTATGGCACCGTTTGAGGCCTTGTATGGGAGACCCTGCCGGTCACCGCTTTGCTGGACCGACCCCAGAGAGTCAGCACTCATGGTTCCAGAGTTAGTGTGTGTTACCACAGAGAAAGTGCAGATCATCCGGGAGTGGATGAAGACTGCATAGAGCTGACAGAAGTCATATGCTTACAAATGACAGAGACCTCTAGAGTTCGAGGAGGGAGACCACTTCTTTCTTAGAGACTCACCTCGATGAGAGTTGTAGAGATTTGGCCGAGGCGGCAAGCTATCCTTGAGGTTCTTCAGACCTTTCCAGATTCTGTGTAGAGTTGGCGAGGTGGCATACCGCCTAGCTCTACCGCCACAGTTGCATCGGGTACATGATGTCTTCCACATGTCGCAGCTAAGGAGGTACGTGCATGACCCATCGCACGTCATCGACTGGGGCGAGCTGGACATCGAGGATGGGGTGACCTTTGTTGAGTACCCGGTGGAGATCGAGGATCGGCAGGGAAGGTTCCTTTGTGGGCGATCGATTACCTTGGTGCGCATTCGGTGGCAGCATGGGAATCTTCAGGAGAGCACGTGGGAGCGGGAGGCTCAGATCCGTGCCCAATACCCTCATCTGTTTGAGTAGCATTTATTTTGGATTTTCGGTGACGTAAAACCCCAAGGTGGGGAGAATGTAATGTCTCGGATTTTTCCGTTTATTATTTTAAATATTATATAGAATTATTTCGAGAGCGGGCGTGAAGACGGAAAATCGTTCCGAGGTCCTGTGAGCCCGGAATTGTGGGTTGAACTTTTTTTTAGTTAAGTGAGTCGGCACTTGTGCGTGGTTGTGGCAGTTTCCAAAACAGATGCCCGAATAAAAATCTGAGTGCACCGTTGTGTCCGGGACAACGACTTTACCTAAGAATGAGGAAAACCTCGACCAGCGTGGGTCGAGGGAAAAAAATTATTTTTCGGATGTTTTAACTGAAATAAAAATAAAATAAATTAACAAGTTTATATTATTTTCATTTAAGGAAACATTCGCTGCAGTGCGGCAACGGTGCAACTATTTCCTAAATTGATGGCGTGTCATAATAACTTCAAAATGGGAAGTCAACATCATTAATGCCCCCACTTAATTAAATGACAACATGTTTAACTTTTTAATGGGTTAAGAAATTGTTGATCGTTGGAAATGGCTGAGAGGAACCTCTGCCAAATCCACGAGACGTTGGAGAAAATTCTCGACGAAAAATGACAACGAATCAAAACCAATGATCGTTGCGCCGGCGTTGAAGGATCTCGACGACAATTGCAGCACGACTCCTTCATCAACTATCGATCCTTTTGAAAGGTGGGGGTTGTTATTTTGATTTATTTTCCCCGTATTTAAGTTTAAACTATGTACGTGGATCAACCACGAACAAGTTGAATTGTGGACTCATACGTTTTTGTGGGAGGGTTTTTTTTTCTTCGGGAAGATTATGGGGAATTGATCCATGATTTATGTTGTTGTTGATTCTTTCTCTATTCAAGCATATTAATGGGAGCAGATCAATGCCGTGACGAATGACCGTGGAGGTTCGTTCCTCAATTTGTTTATTTGGATTTCTTCCTCCTTTTTCCCGCACGTTCTTCGCGTTCTTCGCGGGGCGACGAACAAAGGATCATTGTGCGTCCATTCTGTGACACAATGATCCCAAATCGAAGATTCAACACCGCAATGACCATGTGGAGGTTCAGAGACGATGGAGGACGACGAATCGGACCAGATAAGAAAGATAATTCTTCGAGCGTTCTTTGTGCGAGAAGATCAAAACGCGTTTTCGGAGCCGATCGAAGGTCTGAAAATACCGGAAGCGGCTTCGTAGCGTCGGGGCGACCAAAACCTGAAGGTTTCGTGGCTATCGGATGTCTGGATCAATGTTTATAGTAGCACAGGAGGCGCACTGGCGAAGACCTCCGTTTCTGGAAATTTCCAGAATACACGTCGTGTACTTCCGAAGAACACGCCGTGTAGTACTAGCGGTGGCGGCTAGGGTTTCGGGGTCAGAGAAGAATCACACGGCGTTTAACCCTGGTTACATGGCATGTTGGACCTTCCCCAAATCTCGGAGTGTACTTTGGGTAGTACACGGACACAGGATGATCTACATGGATTCAGGCGGCACGGTGTGTACAGCTTGGTAGAGGTGGCTACACGAAGCTCGGCGTGTATCCTGGGGAGACATGGACATGGTATGGAGTACACGACTGTGTACTCCATCACATGGATAGACAAGGCCAGCAGCGTGGGTCACTCTGTGTGCAGTTTAAACAGTTCGGAGTACACGGGTTGGTGACCGTGTACGAGCACATGGCCAGAGTACACGGAGCCAACCCCAGTTACCCAGACACGGCGTGTACTCCGTACTACACGCAGTGTACTATGTTTTTCTACACAACCAGCCACACGACACAGGCCATTGTACATGGGCAGTACCCAGGGTCGGACAACACGGTGTGTATAATTTCTACACGCAATGTACTTTTTGGAAAATGGCTTTGTCCTTTTGTTCATCGTGCCTTGAACATCTTTCGTTTGGGTTAGTGCCCCTTCTTCTTATTTCCCTGAGGGTTAGGCATCTTTCCCTCACACATGATTATTATCCCTTCAGTAGGACTTTCTGTGATAGAGTCATGAATCCATCTGAGAGGCCAGGATCGAGATCCTCTATCCATTCCAGACCCTAGGTAGAGTCAGGAATCAACGTGACCAACTCTACTAGGAATTGATCCTATACCTAACAGGTGAATTCCATATGAGTCGCGGTATCCTCCATGGCCCTGGCAGTGATCCTCATCTGTGTATCGAGATCTTTCCCACTGAGGAGTCTGTCTCCCATAATGATTACTTCTGTCTACCGTAACTTTTCCACTCAGAAGTGTGTCTCCCATAATGAGTGTATCTATCTCTCATGACGGTTGCTGACAAACAGCACTTCTCAGACGGACGTCATCAAAGCTATAAGACTTGTGGAGTGTGTTCCCCCAGAATGAGTACATCACGAAATCTTCAAACAGAATCCCTTACGGGGGTATGTGGTTGCGTGACTTGTCTCTAGACCACGATTCTCGGTTTTGAGTATATATGGTTTTGTTTTATATATTCTGTAAACATATAATGTGCATAGCTGACTGTACCTTTACTTTATATTGATTTGTGGTTTTCAGGGTCCTCTACTATGTATTGCTATACTCACCCCTACATGGGCTTTGCCCGCACGTCTAGTGTCTTGTGTAGACGAGTAGCCTTTTGACAGAGTCCAGGGAAGACCAGGATAGGACCAAGCTTTCTGAGTTCCCTACAGGCCGAGGTGTTCCTACGGCTACGAGCGGCGGTCCCAGTACCTTTTTTTGCTTGCAGGTTGGACATTGCATTTTTCAAACTCTTGTTTGTTTTCTTTTTGTTGGGATTTTATTTTTGGCCCAGTTTACTTTTACAGTACTCTACCTTTCGTCGTACACTATTGGTTGGGTTTAGTTGTATGCATGCATTTTTTCCCTTAGTGTTTTACATTTCAGCATTTGTGGGCTTGGAGATGTGTGTGTGTGTACAGGTACTTAGGCAATGCCTCACATGTTTGTGATATGCCTACTCGATGCTAGTCACCAACCCCTGACCTATTAGAGGCGGGCTTGGGGAGTCACGGCGCGGGCCCCACTGGGACGGGTCGTGACACTCAGGTTATATTTAACACTACCTATCCTTTTTTTCTTGTAAAGATCATTTTAATCCTTAATTTGATAGTTGACATTTAAAAATTTATTTCAAAGATCGCATTCCTGATGTTTATGGTCAAGTTCCCATTTATGAAATAAATGATCATGTTGATTATTTCAAATAAAGGATGATAAATAATGGTATTAGTTTGTTCATTGGTTCCTAAATTTAGATGATTAATAAGGATAATGAAGTTGGTATGGTAGATAATGTTTATAATTTTAACTTTAATATCTATTAAGAATCCATTAAGAACCACAAAACTTTGATAAGTGGTTTAGATAGTTATAAATATAGGTTAGAGTTTCTCAATCCCAAACTAACAACAAAAACGATGAAAAATAATGTTATCACTAGAACCTAGATCACATAGGTCCATGAAAAACATTTTCTATCATAGTTCCAAATTGATGTATAGTCATCTTTGGTCTTTCAACATAGGAGGCATTGTTCCTTGGATGGTGGTACTCACACTATCATCCAAAATGACCATGTTGTTTTTGATAATTTTATTTTGAAATTATAAATGACTTTCTGTTACTTAGAATAAATTGGTATGGTTTGGATTTCATCAATAAAGGAAATGTTGGATTCAATATGAGAGGAAATATCCGCTAATTTTTGAATTAGATAAGTTTTGGATTTTTCTCTCATTATTTGAGGGAATAGAGAATCTTGTTGGATTGTTTAATGATGAGGTGGATACTCAACATTATTATGAGACTTTTCATATTCTAAAGTTGGTTCAATATCATTATCTTGAGAGGATGAGTTTATATATGATTTAATAATGGTTAACTTGGGGTTTTAAATGGATTTCCAACTTATCTAGATGGTAATGAAAAAGGATTATTCATGTGTTGATTGTGTACAAATAGATTATTTCAATTTGGTTGGAGAGGAGTCATATGAGTAGGAATGGGTTCATTAACTGTTTTAGTGGTTTTTAATTCAAGTTTTAAGGATGATTCTTAATAATTAACATCCTATATTTTCTTATTCATTTTATCTAGTTATAAGTGATGAATATATTTAGCAGTGTCTTGAATGTGATGGATTATTCTAGGATAATATTTAAGATAATGTCTTATTCATTGGAATTATACTATTTTATGTTGGTATTGGGCCAATTGGTAATGAAAATAGTTATGGGTTGGAATATTTTAAGAAGGGTATGGATTTGGACCATGAATATGACTGGGTTGTATCTTATCCTTAAACCAGAGCCCGAATTGTCATTATACCTTAGATTGAATTTTATTTATGCGATAGATTCTAAAAAATTAGAGCATGGGATTATATTAATGAACACCCTTGAATAAAATCATTTATTAAATTAATTCATGGGAAATTATCAGCCCTATGGTCATGTTTTTTACAAATTGTATAGAAAAGGTCAATAAATTGAATTTATTATACTTTACTCAGATCAATCACTTTAACCTTCATAGTGAGGGTTTTATGTTAGTACTTGGGGATTTATTAATCATTAAGAGTGTGCATCCCACCCTTTTGAGATGCTTCTAATAATAAGGCGAGGTTCCATATGTTTGGTTTTTTCAGAGATACCTTTTAAATAATCATAAGAATCATCTAGGGATTTGTGTTTGAAGGAACCATTACACATAATGTAAATGAATTGTTTCTTTAGAAACCCTAAATTTTCATAAAAGATTCCATATTATTTTATTATTGAAAAATGATTGTTCTATAACATGTTTAATGTATCATTAATGATTTCACATGTTTCATAAAAGGAAACTTCTAATTTTATTTGCAAAGTTAAAAGATATTTTATGGTGAACGGATTTTATGGTGGGGATATTTTTTTAAAACTCCTTTTTTAATTGGTCTAAGAATTAATATTCTCTAGTTTGATATTTTTTAACTAATTTTTAGATTAATAATTATAGGAAAAAGGACAACTCCTCATCATTACTGGCATAATTTGATATGTGGAGATCATTGTCTTATCAATATTGTTGAACTCCTTTAAAAAATCTAATCCATTTAAAACTCCATCCCATTAAATGTGAGAAGATGATTTTTGAAACGGGGTTTGAATAAATAATGGTAATATCTTAGGGTATTATTTCATGTTAAAGAGGGTGTGTTATTCCTAATAGGTGTTAGGGAGTCATTCCTTTTTTGATCTAACACATTCCCTATGTTTGGGGAATCCTTATTTGAAGTTACATTTTGGTTATAGCCTGGTTTTATGTTTGGGATTCATTGAATAACCATTATAGTATTTGAATCATCTTTTGAATCTAGATTCATAGATAGAGTAAGATCTGAAGGAACAAGATCCCTGGTTTCAGTTCACTCCCCACCCATATAATTTTCTACTATTACTAGTCTGTGTGAATGATTATAAATATAGATGTACATAAATAGATAGATATAAAGAGAAACATATAATATAAATTTGGGTGATAACAGAATAAGAGTGTCAAATATCACATAGTTGAGTATCTAAAAAAGATGAAAAAATTGGCTCTCACAAATTCATTCAATGGGTTTAAGTATTAAATTTATTCTCTATATGGGTTGTAGAATATTTATATATCTAATAAACAATATAAGGAAATATAAAAATTCAATAATTAGAAATGTATATAAAGGGGATAATGTTATGGTTAAGTTTATTTTGGTTAATATAATGTAATAAGATATAGGTGACTTTGATTATGGAGAATGTATATATATTATGTTCTTTCTAGAAGTATATTGAATGAATATCTATTTCAAAAAAATTATATTTCATTATTTTAAGAATTATCTATTCTACAACAACAAAATACCTTAATCACTGCCTATTTTAACACCAATTAAAATATAATTACAATAACCTATTCAATTTAAGGATCATTTTCATGGATATTATAATTTATAAGATCATATTAACACTAGAAATGTGTGGCCTTAAAATTTAGTAAGGATTAAAATCTAAGTAAATCATTGAATTAAAATATCTATCAAAAGAAATGATTAAACATCAATGGAACAAAAAATAACATTAAATATAGCCCTATGAACTTTTTATGGATCATACAATTAATTTTTCCTTCTATTGATTCCTGTCTCTCAATGAAAGATAGAGGATGATTCATAAAGAATGAATTGAAGAAGAGAAAACATGGAAATAATGAACATATCCTGGTTTTATAATATCTTCACAAATTTGTCGTGAAAAAATTCATAAAATTGGATAATGGTATCAAGTGTTAATAGGAACATTATATGATATAAATAATATACTTTATTAAGTAACTTGACTGAATCAAGAATCTTACATGGGAATAACAAATCTAAGTATAAAAATAAATATTATAATATCATAAATGAAATAGCATTCCCACATCCACTCAATTCATTCATTAATATTTATTTTAATTTGATTTTTAGAGTGTTGGGTTAACTCCCCATATGAATTAGTCTTTCCAATTTTTTTTAGGATTGGAATATTTTGGTAGAACATTTGTGGAAAATAGACTTTTCTACCCTTGAAAAAAAAATTAGTGAAAACTCGCTCCCTATACATGACATGATAAAAAAGAATATTGATTTTAAATTTATATAGGTCATATCAGACAAAAAAATACATACCAATATTTCTTCTAATAAATTTAAATGATTTATATCAATCATATTTTTCATCATGGATTTATGATTAAAATGATGGGTTTCCATTCTAGGACCCAAAATTTGGCATATAATTTTATCTTTGACATGTGCCACATGTGTTACCATGGAAATCTCAGAATTACCTACAACCATATTTTTTTTAAAATCCTTCATTATATACATATTATTCTATAACCATAGTATTATTCTATATTCTAAGTTCAATAACCATAGTTTTACTTGTATCACAATGGTTACATGTATTTTAGTATACTATTTACCAATTCACATAACCAAGAAAATTATATCTTCAAGGATTGAAATGTTAATCATTCCCATTAAATATCCCACTAATATAGAAAGAAATATTTATTCCTATAACATGGGAAACCTGATACAAAAATTAAAATTTAAAATGAAGTCCACTTAGTGAGTTATAAGAGGTTGAAATATGTGCAGATTATTAGTGAATGTTAAGAAATAATTGAAAACATGATGAAAAATGATGTATAAATTATTAAATTCATTAATAATATTTTTATTAAAAATGAAGAGCATAAATATAAAACAAAAATCAATTAATATTTTCCACTTTTTGGGAAAATTATATGTGTTGAAAAAAATATGAAATGAATATTCTTCTTTGGGTAATTTTATTATATTATTATACTATCTATTGTGGGATGAGATTCCATGTAATCATGAATGTATTTGAGTCTACTGGTTTAATTTTATTGAATCACTAAGATGATTTATAAATGAGTTGAAAAATATTTTTTTGAAGGAATTTATTAATTTTTATTTCCCATGACTATATCATATATAAATCATGTGCGAAAAGACAATCAGATGGAGTATATAGGCCACGATTGATCTTGTAACTGTTTGGGATGATCAAGGATTTTACATTGGATATATTATTTCATGATCACCGAGGAAAAGATATCTCCCAAAAACACTATTCAATTCATTGGTTTTGTGTCATGAATCGTTGCTTGAAGTTGGCTATATATTCTACCTAATTTATAATGATATTATGAAATTTTAATACATCTCACATATAGATGTGTTGTATTTTTGTCTTGTATGATCTATTGAGAATATTCCATTAGGGTTTAAATGATTCATTTAATGTAAAATATTAAATCACTTTGATAAAGGAAGTGATGACTGATATTATTGCTCAAGGTTATTGGAGGATATTGAGATGATTCTATATAATCATGAAAAATATTAGAGAACATTATTGATAAAGGAGAAGAATGGATCAGATATTATGGATTGGATGTGAATATATTCTCTAAGATAAATAATAACATGGAATGATGGTGATAAATTCAGTTGTACTACTTGATATAGAATATATAATCATTATTATATAAATATATCACACAATAGTTGTATTGATCATGTCATAAATGAGATTTTGTTAAGGGTTGTTTTAGTTCTGATGAGAAAATCATGACCTGAAGGATGATTATCATTCAAAAAAAGTATCATGTTCATATCTAAAATAATGTAAATTTTAAAATTAAATTATTATTTTTGTTTTATTCCTATAAATTAATTATTTAATCTCATGTGAGATAAGATACATTGTATAATTTTTAGTGGGAACAAGAGGATACCAGTCGGTGAAAGAGCTAATCTGGCCAGAGAAATTAATATTGAGGAGTTATTCTAACATTTAATTAGTTAATATAATATGAATTGAGTCCTGAAATATATATAATAGTTTCATCATAGGGTATATTAATTGGAGGAATAATGTGTTTCTATAGTTGAAACTATGTTGTGACAATCTAGGTGACATAGTAATAAGGATTTGATAGTTCTGAAGATGTGAAGAATTCGACACCTCAGTGTATGATGTTTGCGGAAATGTGTCTAAAAATTGGTAAATAATATATTGGTGGTTATATAAAAATCATATATACCATTTCATGATCCATTAATCATTCCACAATTTCATTTAATTATTTTACAATACAATCGAATATATATGGTATTTAGTCTTCCATATCATTTAGATATGAAGGTCCTATCACAAGTAGAAGACTCACAGTGCAATGATAGTTAAATATATAAAACGTAACATCATTAGAGAATTAATATGTTTTGATAATATGTGAATCTTCGGGATAAAACCATTAATCCAAGAGGGATTTCAGAGGATTTTCTAGAGGAGAATAAGGGATCATAAAAATTCAAAATTTTGGAGGCACTTTATGTAAGATAATCAAGGGTCATTAATTTTTTTGGGATCATTTTTCACATTTTATTTGGGAGTTAAATAAAAAAATCTCATTACACTATTCATTTTATAAAAAAAGGTATGTGGGTAGTGAGATCACAATAACTTCACACCAAGTATTAAAAAGTAGACAATAAGTGTGAGTCAACATTATAAAGACACTATATCTCTATGTGTGTTTTCTCATTCTCAAAATCTCACCCTCACATTGTCTCCATCATGATATCTTCACACTAACTGATAATAGGAGTGATGTAGTTTGTAACAGTTAGTATTTTTTTGTCCATTTTTCCACCCTCTTCTCAGTGGTTGTTTATTCAATCATGGACCTCACAATTTGTAAAATAGAAGCATTTCATGAAAATATTTTTTAGTGATTTTTACATATAATTACACTCATATGGGTTCATATGTATTATTGAGTATTAGTTATAGTTTTTATTCCTTGGTAACCGGTTTTTCTTCTAATTACTTATATCTTTGATCAATAATATCTCATAATTGAATGAATATAATTAATAATAAGTTAGTTATCATGTTTTATGGGAGAGTAATCTATTTATAGAGAGATATATGATGGTTCATTATCCACTATCACTCTTACTAAACGTTATATATATCACCAATAATGGTTTTAATCTTCAAAAATTTGGGTTGGACATTACTTTTCTTGAAAATAATACTATCAAAGACGATGGTATAATGTGAAATTGGTTACTCAGATAACTTTTAGAAAAAGAGTTGATGATGGTTATGGTAATGAATATATCAAAAAGAATATGGATTAAAATCCATAGTATTCATAATAGATTAATTAATATAAATGTGAAATAATTAAATCCACACTACACTCAATTTGATGATATCTGAATGAGATAAGATGAATTGGTGGATAAATTATTTATTGGAGTAAACAAATTTTAATACTTTATTAAATGTTATGGTCAAAATTTTAAATATTAAATGTCATTGTGAATCTAATGAGAATCCTTCTTGAAATAATTGATTTAAATGTTTATTACCTTTAGTATTTAGACATCGATGGGTAGACGATCCAAAAACACAATATTATACTTATCACATATGATATTTGAAGAATTTTGTACATATATAAAAACTAAAAATAGAAAAAGAGTCAACATGAAACACTAAAAAATAATAGAAAATGTAGATAAAATGAATCATAATTTGGAAGACACTAATATAGAATATGATTCCCTAAAATTTGGAAATTTTATTTCCTTATGTAAAAATCTTGCAGTGAGTTAGAGATATAGAGAAAATATTCCATTTAAATAATTGAATTATGAAAATATTGGTAACTTTTCTTGAGGATTAGATGATAATAAAAAAACAGTATAAGGATAATTAATCCAAATGACAATCATGGAAATATTTTAAAAATATCTCACAAAATTATTACATGTCTTCGGTTGAGGAAAGTGAATGTGTACAATATTACATAGAGGGTAAAAGGAAATAATACATTATGAAAAAATATTAGTATCTTAATAATTCAATGAGTAGAAAAGAATAAAAAGGGACATTAATGATAAAAGTAGAGGTAAAGAGACACCAAAAGAGTTTAAACATGGAATAGAAGTCATGGTGTTATTAAAAGAAAATGGAAGTTTCAAAAGAGAAAAAGAGATTTAAAAATTTACTACAAATCATTAAATAAATACCATGATGACCAAAAAGCTAAAAACTTTATATAGATATATATTGAGTTAAAATTATAGTTGGGAGTTCTCATTTAAATTATTGAATTATGAGATAATCTTCTTGGGATTACCATTATAAATATGATCACTAATAATTAGAAGTTAAAATATGTTGAGTGTAAAATAGTGCGAGCTGAAAACTACTTGAGGAAACCCAAAGTTGTCGGGGTTAAACATTAGGTGAATAAGGATGAAGAAATAACCATAAAAAGGTATAAATTTTCCATTTCTAGTAGATATTCAGAATATTATTCCATGATACTATGAACAATTATTTTTTAAAATATAACCAGTGAGAAAATTTTGATAAAATAATTTTCCATATGAGGAGATTTCACATTTAAATAAAATAAGGGTGTTATAGAGTCTATGAAGGAAAATAATACATTTTTTGTAACAATTTATCAGTCACTCAATTGTTGATCGATATTGATTTTACGAGAAGTATATGTGAAATTACAAACGGAAATCCATGAAAACAACTAAAACATATAGTACAATTGAGAAATACCATTAATTTTGTTGAGGTGACTTTTGGGAGGTATGATAAACCAAAACATACCAACATAAATTATCTCAAACACCTTATTTTGAATCTAAAGTTATATTAAAATTATAATACCTATACAGATAGGATTCAAAATAATGGTATTATAAAGGTGGTTGAAAAAAATAATGAAGACCTCTTTAAACACATGGAATATCATAATGTGAATAAGAATATAGTTATCTATAAAATCTAATAGGATTGTTTATATGACCTCACACATGTAGTTAACCATTGGAATCTATCAAAATTATAGTGGTATTTAATAGACAAAGGTAATGGAGAAAATTATCAATGGAGGACACTATCATGCTATTTATTTTTCCAAGGAATCAAACAAGGACTTGATCAATAAAATGGGAAAACATAGTAAAATTATTAGATTCAAATATATTCTGATTTTATATTCATGTTTGTTCATATAGGGAAAACCACCTTTCAAAAATAAAGGTATGTGTTGCGAACCCTCTTCTTTATTTATTCTTGAATTACATATTAATGTTTTGGTATAAAATGGGGGTTCAATTTTAAAAATATCAAAGAGGGTATTTCAAAAAAGAGAATTATGCTAGAGGAAAAATGATTTCAAAAATGGTCTTATTAATTACTGACACTATAATCTTATAATGAGTTATATCATATAGGATTAAATTGGTAATTTGTTATTCTCATAGTCATGAATGCAATTATTTGGATTCTATTATCTATTTTTAAGTGATATAATGAGCTAAATTCTCAAAAGAATTATTATGATAGGGATTTCCTATCATCTTTTTAAAAATTGATTCTTTTTTCAATTTTTTCTATTGAAAATACATTTATTTAAAATTTATATAAAAGTAATAATATTTCTATATTTAAGAGGGGTAAATTTGTAGGGAGATAAAGTCTTTACTATCTCTAAAGCTGATAAAGATACCCTCATTAAATACAGGAGAAGAATATCAGAATTATCAAGGGGTGAGACTAAGTAATAATACTAATCACTATGTCCCTTTTTCATAGTTTTATTATATTGTTAAAGTGGAATGAAACACATAAATTCAAAGGGGCTTCTCTGAATTCCAAATGTAGTTTTGATTATTAAAAGGGTATGATTGAATTATAATACTTAAATTTTATAAATATAAATATTGATTTTTCAAAATGTATTTTATCTTTTTCTAAGGAATTTTCACAATTCCCTTATAACTAAAACAATCTATAGGGAGAGATTGATGTGCTCAAACATGTCATGAAGATGAATACCAGGCATGAATCATATTATTTTGTAGTATTGGATTTTTTCAATAGTTATTGACACCAATCAAACAAGATTATATGGGATGTATATTATTTCAAATAAAATTGGTGGTGTGATATAATTTTTAATGATTGGTATTCACATGACATGTTGGATTTTTCATAGAAGACAAAAATTTAAGATGGTCAAAATTAGCTAAGTTAGATAATGATGAGGTGATGAGTATTCCAAAAAATATTATATAATGATTCTATAATATAATATTTTATGTGATTACATGTTAACGATGATTATATATGAGTCATCTAGAGACTATAGTTGACTCATTGATGAGATTAATGAAAGGGTGTGTGGAGCTATTAATGAATAAATTCATTAAACATCACATGAATTTCCTAAATCATTCAAAAATCATAAAGTAATAGAGAATCACATAGATTATAAAATCCAAGATATATCTTATGACTCTGTGTAATGATCAAGGAAATTTCTATTGTCCATATTATTTTATCATCATAAATATCAAAATATATTCTAAAAATAACATAATTCTAGATAATTTAGTGGAATAATCCTTTAAATTATGTTTTCTAAGGATTCTACTTGATTGATTAGGAGTTCAATAAACAATAATATATGTCATACATATATTTGTTTCAATGTTTTTTATATGAGTTCTTGATAATATATTCATTTGATTGGAATTAATGTTTTTATATCACAAACAATTCCTCAGACAAAAAGAGAATGAAAATTCAGATTAATGCTCAAGATGAATGGTGGGTCTTGAGGTGATTCTTTATATAATGATGAATGTTGTTGAAAGTTATGGTTACTATAGAAGACTAGAGTAGATATTGTGGATTGAACATGAATATGTTCATTAAAAGGGATTCTATCACAATGCCTAGGGGATCAATACACTATAAAAGTTTCTAGCTAGAAGAAGAATTTATTCTTATATAGGCACCTCACGTTAAAATTGTATTCATCGCACTATAAAAGAGTTTTGGTTGAGTGATATTTTTCTTTAGATGGACAAATAATGAAATAAAGGATTGTTATAAAAAAAATTGATCGAGTTTATATCATTTATAAAGGAAATTATATGAGAAAGAAAATATCCATTAGTTATTTCTAAAAAAATCTATTAATATCAAGTGAGATGAACCATAATATGGATATATTGGTTTCACCATGAGGGTTATAATATGTGAATAACATAATTTTATGTGTATGATATTTCACAAGGAGTAAATATGATATGGGAAAGAGTTAATATAATGTGAAGTTAATCACTCTACAATTGGAATTTCCACACCATAGAATCTAGAGAATATAATAGGACCATGATGTATTAGGAGAAAACATACCAAAAACCCCTTTGTTTAATCATTTTACAGATATGTTGGTTCTAGTGATCAATAGTATGTCATTATATTTTTCATGATCCACACAAAAATCAATCATACTATATGGGATTAAAGGATTATTGGTTCTGTAAAAAATTTATATACAATTTCTCAATCCACCAAACATGCCATGAAGGCATTAAACCATATAATGAGATACGATGAGATATTTGGTATATAGTCTTGAATATCTTTTTGAACTAAGATTTTCACCCTAAGCATAAGATTAATGCTAGAATTCATGTTATGAATACAAATATCCATATCCACCTTGAAAATATATGTTTTAAAAAATAGGGTAATATAAGGGATACACTCTACATTTGAAGAGGTACATGATATGCTTTTAAGTATGAGAACAAGGATTCAAACTATGTCAAAATTTCATAAGAACTTTTGGTAAATGATGGAATGATTTTTTAACATGTAATTTAAAATTCATGAAAATAATATTTCTCAATTTATTTACCATTTGATAACAAATTGGAAAATCAATATTGGGATTTGAATAATTTCACAACAAGGAAAGAAATCGGATAATAATAGTGAGTGAACCTTTTAATATAACAAATTTTTTCATATGAATTATCAATCACTCAACAAGTTATATTAAAAATATCACCATTGAGATAGATTCTCACTGACTTGTAATTGCAGTCACAATGTTTTTGATTTTTTGTTTGTTTTGTGACCAATAATTCACCCCACATATGAGTAGTGGTTTACTCCCTATTGTGTATGAAACTCTATAACTGAAATACATATCTATTTATTGTAATTCCGGATTTTTTTGAATGAACTAAAAAGTACATTCATTGTTTTTTATAGAATGATTATTCAAGGGGATAAAAGATCATATTCCATGTTAGATAATCATTAAGAAAGAAGGTACAAAAAATTCATTCATATTCCCATGATTTTAATAATAATTATAAAGGAAAAGAGAGGAAAATGAAATATATTTTAGTATTAGATATGGTTACAACCCAATGAATGATTACTATATTGATCATATTGTGAAATAAATATATTACAATGCTAGTACACTTTCCAAGATTACATAAGAGAATAATATTGGTCAAGAAATACCTTATAGATTTGTTAGATCATTAATTATTCTGAATATAGATTTAAGAAAAAAAGTAATATGATTTAAAAGGCAGGGATTGGGTAATTCATAACATTTATTTTAGATATTAATATGGTATCTACCTATAGATGTTCCATGGTTGAATGGTTAAAATATTTCTATACTATTTTGAATAAAAATAATATCTATTATATATTAATTACGGAATAATTCTGATGAGGACAATGAAAATCCAATGACCAAGATTTTAAATCACTGGAATCGTATTATCATCTTAAATTATTCTCTCTTGAGAATTTTTTCTATTTTTTGTTTAACATGTGTTATTTTTTTATGTTTTCTTATTTTGTTAATAAAATTTGATTCCAAATTCTACATTCATTTTCCCTTATATATATTTTTGTTATTTTTTTATACTGTATAAATTAAATAATTATTTTTTTCTTTATCCCACTTTGATATAAATAATAATTGGAGATTTTTTAACAATACACAATTTTGAAATTATTATTTATAATTGTAGTAAAAATCAACATAATAATTAAATTTTATAGGTTTTGTGATCATAAAAAAAGGTATACTATTGGAGATGTTTTTTGAAATTTAAATTCCAAAAAATATTATTATTTTTCAGCCAATTATTATATAATACAGTGAGATCAACAATGGGTGTGACCTTTAGGTTATTTTTGAGACATAGGGGGATTTTACTGTGTTTTGAAAGAAGAATAATAATAAGAATAAAAATAATAATAATTTGATAAGGTAGGGAGTATATATGATTATTTATTTTATTTTATTTTCCATGAAAAAATAATGTTCAAACCCAGATAAAATAAATTTTATTATTTGATGTAAAGGATGTTTGGAAGTTTGGTGGTGTATAAAAGAGGATGAGAGTTGTTTAGAATAAGACCTGAGGTTTTTAAAGTAAAATTTCTTTGGGTATGATAATTTAAATACATCAATATATAATGGTATCCCTTCTCATAAATAAGATTCATTTTTAATCCCATCAGAATACATAATACTCATGTGGAAGCTAGGTTTTATATTTCAAAAGTTACTAAAAATGTTAAGGCTACTTTTGAGTGATACATAATGGCCACTATTATTAGATGGGATTAAAAATAGGGGAAAATACCCTCTATGTATTTCTATATTTGTTGATATATAATGGCCATTCCCATGATGATTTTATGGTTTCAAAATTAGAAAAATAAATACATAAATGTATTTTTTACAATATGTAGAATATTATATTCTATTGTGAAATGGGTTACATCAGGAATGTGTAATATGTAAGGGTCACTCCTATGATATATAAAGGTATATAGGAGTGATAAAAAGGGTTTCAAACATTATGAAAATACATAATTACAATATTAATGCTATTTTTATGGTCTAAATATCAAAATAATAATAATGATTAAAAAATTTGGAGATTACGAATTTACTAATGAAGATAATATTCATGTTGTGATGCAATATATGAATTAATAGAGGCTTGGAAATACCATTTATATTTTAGATATATTCATATCATGTTGACAAGTCCACATTATAGAAATTATTGAACTGTGAAATAGGTTATGGAGTCACATTTTAATGTGAATCCATGAGTGTTAAGATCTATGTTGTGCTAAGGTATAGAAAAGGATTTCAGTATAATGATGTTTTTCATACTTAAAAGTAATAAGTTGTTTCTATAGCAGTTGGAAAAAATATATTTTGGATTCCATGAGTTATGAAGACACATCATGATGACTTGTGTATATCCAATGACTATATAAGTTGAAGTGATGTTTTAACTAAGTTAAAGATTATTTTTTGTTCTGAATATGATGTTTTAATCAAAATTTAATCATAAAGGAATTCCTATTTCTATGTAAGATATATTTATATCATGAATATATCTATTAATATATCAGATTTTGTGTGTAGTTAGAGGATACAGTGAAGTAGTTTATTTAGTAGAGTAAACACAAATAATAGGGAGAATAATAAGATTACACACTTGGTTTCATGTGATTATTATACCATTATTATGTGTTGAGGAATCAGGAAGTCACACTTACTGTACATCATGAATATGTAGAAGAAAAATATTTATTATCAGTAAACAATCATTTACAAGAAATGGATAATCCATTACACAGTGAATACAATAAAACATCAATGTCAAGTTTTATGAGGTGGTATTCCTTTCTTCTTATGTTGAGAGGTTGTTATATTGTATTCTTCTAACATGAGTTCTATAATAAACCCCACTCATTGAATCATAAATTATGATTTTAGTGTATCATATACACATGAATGATTCTGGATCATTCCAAGGATATCTACTCATTAAGAGTAACAAACCTTGTATATCATGTGTTGTTGTTTTATTTTCTTTCCTCGATGTGTGTGATTTTATTTGCTGGATAGTTCTCTCTATTAATTGATTGAAGTTTTTTATAAATAAATCATAAAATAGAAAATGAAATATTATAAATTGATTCATCCCCTCCCCCATATATGTAAACCTACATAGTTATTGGGTATATTACAAGTGGTATCAGAGTATTCCATTCATCCTATAAGTATCATGGAGTTCAATTTCTTTTTGGGGTGAAGGTTTGTAAAATAAATAAGTATTTTATTTTTCCTCTATTTTAAGAATCAAGAATGTGTTAATCTATGATTAAGGACTTGATATATAATTTCTTATATTAAATATGAACAATATTAAATTAGTAAACAATAATGGGATCCATTCTTTCATGTGGAAAAACTACTATATTTGGAAGAGTCATAAGCTACTATATCTTATATCAATCAGTTGTGAGGTTTTTTTGAATATTAAATATGGATTTTTCCCTTATCATTAAATTTCTATTATAATGGATGTCCATATATAGAATATGGAGAATGATGTACATGCTTTAAATTCCATCATTTCATCAATTCTTCAAAAATAGTTTCTCACTTATAAATGGAAAATCAATGAAAAAGACATTTGGTGAAAATTGTGAATTATTTATGAAGGCGATGTGAAGTATAAATAATCTAAGATATAGATTCACAGATTTATGTATGAAGATTCATGAATTATGATGAAAAAGTATATGATAACTTATTTACTAGAGTAAATTATTATATTAGTACCACCAAAGGTTTTATTCAGAATTTAGAGTATTATATAATTGTATAGAAGATACAATAAATTTATCCATATAGGTTTGATGAAAATATCTTGATGCTGGGAGACCATGATCTAGAAACACTTCTACTAGATGATATGAATAATATTATAATTTCTTAAGAATGTGTAATGGAAGTGTCCTTAAGATAAAGATAAAGGATGAGAAGTAAATTCCCTAAAATTCCATGAATAATGAGATGAATATAAATAAAATTGATAAATATTTGAACGACTCTATTGATGAATAATATGTAAAAATTAAATTTCATCAAATAATTCCAATCATTTCAAGAAGGTTAATAATAAATAGAGAATGTTTTTTGAGAATATTCTAACAATTTCTTTTTGAGTGTGGAGGTTTTGTACATTTCACATAAAATTTTACTAAATTTGAAGAATATGATGTTAATAATTGTGAATATGTGAAGATAATAATTTAATTGTAGAATAAAATATCAAAAAAATACATTAAATTAAAAAGGTGATAATTAATATATAATCAAGAAGATATTCTTCTTATCTATAGTTAAAAATACTAACTTCTGTGATGTTGGTGAAGAAGTAGTGACACTTAGTGATGTTAGTTAAATGATTCTAATTATAAAGGTGAGTGAAGAAGATATCACAAGTTACATGAGCTGCAATGATTAAATAATGGAGTAAATAAAAATGTGTATTTTGATAAAGAGGGATATTAAATTGTTTTCCTTGAATATTTATTAATAAAAAAATTATAATAAAGGATTGAAGCATGATTTTTAATTATCTATCATGAATTAAAACATAAATAAAAATAAAGAGCCAATGTTGACGTATTTGATTTAATAATTGAAGAGGATTCTTGATAAATTTATGAAGTTAAAATTTGACATGGAAATTATGTTCAAAGATAAGGAAGATGGGATTTATTTTTTTTAATAAGAAATTATTTTTATAGAAATGGAATTGGATAAGTAAGAAATTCCACATTTAGAATTATATTCACGAAAGTGGATAATGATCAATTGATATGATTGTATAAAGTATTGAAGTTTCAAGGAATTTTGAAATGAAATTTGGTGAATAAATGTGTCATTAAATCATGAAAATTATAATTTATGTTTTGCTTAAAATTACAATTCAACATCACAAGTAAATAAAGTCAAATTTTTTGAATACTAAAATTATTATTAATAATATTGAAATATTAATAAAAATGATTTAATTATAAAAAATACTATAATTGATGATTCTAAAAATGCATATAAAAATATACAGTGGAGATGAATTTTTTGGCTGTAAAAAATATTTTTTTTGAAAAATGTTTTAATTTTTATAGATAAAAAATTAAAATAACAACAGGTATTGAAATTATGATATTAATCTATTTTAAGTGGGATGTATAAATTTTATCTATACAATTAGAATTATAGAAGATACATAAACATGGAAAGGAAATTTAATTTAATTCATAGAGATTCAATAAAAATATATGGGTTTAGAGGGAAATATTAAGGGAGTGTGTGCTACTCAAATTAGTAATGTTCTGAAGAAATATGAAAATTCTTGGATGAAGGTTGAGAACAAGTTTCAGCCATTCGATGAGGTTTTTAGAATATATGAACAATTACATAATTTTCCTAATGACTATATCATAATTATACCATTAAAAATGAGTATGAATTATTAAAATAAAATGTCTGAAATTAGAAATGATAAAGGATGGTATAATTTTTTCATTATTAATGCACTTCACAAGGAATCGTGAAAGGAATATTCATGGATCTCTAGTATTGGATGATTTTTGCACATGAACATATATTTAAACAAATTTAGGTATGATAAAAAGTGAAACAAAGGATTCATGTCCTTTGGAATTATTGGAAACTAAGAATGAAAATTGTTGTCGTAAGACCCTATGGTTTTAAAAGAACACTATGTTCAATAGTGACACCAAACAACAAGCTTAAACAAACCATGAAATATAATTTTTATTTAAATATAAAACATATAACCTATCTATTACATTGGTGGATATTAATTGTAGTTAATAAATTATAATATATATATATATATATATTTCTCCCACTCAATAAAAGTTTATTGATTAATTATTAGGAAATGGTCAATCAATATTAAGTAAAGTCATTTTATGATTCAACAAATCATTTTCTTCAAAAATATGATTTATTGATTTCTATGCGTGAATATTGTAATTGATTTATACCAATATTTTAAATTCCATTTAAAATAATTTAAATTATTTTTGATAATATATTATCAAAATTATATGATGGTGAAATAGTATGATTTCTCTAAAAAGATTGATTTTTGGTGAATAGGGATAAATACTGATTTTTGTAAAACATTGAATTATCTTAATTGGAAATTCATATTATTCAAGGAAAATAATATTAAATTATCATAATTAGTCATAAATAATATAATTATAAATATAGTAATCATATTTGTACTTGATTTTGCAATAAGTTCATTTTTTGGGCTTATAAACACATTTTTATAACAACTGTTTTTCATTGTGTTTTAGGAATTTTATGAATATTTTTATTTAATTTATTGAAATTGAATCTTGAAAGATGGTATGAATATTTTGAATCAAAAATATTTTTTTTTTAAATATGACAACTTCATTTTTTATCATAATGTACAGTAAATGTAGTAAATATTTGTAACCTCAGAAAGGCTAAATTGGTAAACTAAGGTAAAAAATATTATGATATGGCTTTTCAAATCTATGTAAAACCTAAATTATATATATTTTATGAGTCAATTTTAACCACAACCATAATATATTCATAAATATGGATTATTTCTGCCAATTTTATTTTATAAAGATTGTTATAGTAATTTATGTAAAGGATAATTCCAACATGTCACTCCCTTTCTTTTTTATTTCTATTATATGTTCACATTGTGATAAGAAAATGGTAGGAATGAATATAAAGGTTTATTTTGAACTTTATTGATTTATTTTTATTGTGATTAATTATTTTTTATTTTTATTGTTTGTATAATTACACTAAATGATTATACAACACTGACATAATGTTTCTGCTAGCAGTAGAAAAATCAAAGTAAACGATTTTGTAAACATAAAAAATATTATTTTTTGAATTAATCATGTTGTGAAATGATTTATTATGGACCATTATAATGTATAATTACTGGTTAGGTATTTCATATTCTAATTCTATTCATATCATGATATCATTAATGTCTAAATATTTTAATAGCTCTTAAAATGATTTTAATGTTGTTTTATATTGACTAATTAATTATTGAATTATTAAAATATCATTAAAATGTTGAAATAGGTGAAGGGTGATGGTATATGGTCTAATATTTTATCCCTAGATCAATTTTCAGATAATTGTTACACTATATGTAAATTTATATCCCAGTATATTGAAAAATATTTACTATTGTGAAGGTTAGAGTTCATTAATGGAAAGGTTAAACCCAAAGATATGGTTTAAAAAGACACATAAGACTCTTAAAATTTTATATAATGTAATTATTTGAACCATAAAAAATTTTAGATTCAATAATATTTCCCACTTTCAATTAAAAAATAATTCATTATATTTAAATCATTAAAGTTGTTCAAACTGTGTTTTCTTCATTCACTATAAAAGGACACTACCTATCCTCTATTCATCCCACCACATTGAGCCACTTTTCTTGAAAAAACCAAGATGAAAATTATAATAAAAATACTAATACAATTTCTATTAGATTTTTATTTAAAATTTCATCCCTATGATCCTTTGGAAGAAATTTAAAGGATATATCTCAAAGAGGGGGAAACCGGTTTTACCGATCTATTTCAATTTACTTCATATTTTACCTCCTTCAAATTTTTTTGTAAAAATTAAAATATAATAACATAAATAAAAACCCATAAAGTGATAAATTATTATATAAATTACCCAATAGTATTCATATACTTTTCCATCACACGGGGAAGGAAATAATCGTTCATACATACATGTGGACTACCACCTCCAAAAAGTGTTGTGTTTAATTTTTCACTAAAAAATAACCAGGCTCATTATTATGATAAATATAATAAATAAATATGAAATTTATAAATTAATTATAATTATATACATCAAATATTTTACATACTTTTTTAAAATTCCACCTATTGATGAATGATAACATTTCTCGTGAATACTTGTGAAATACCACCTATAAGAAGCGATGTGATTAATTTCAGGTCTATATTTCATGGGTTATTCTATAAATATATATTATATATAAAAATGACAATTCTATCATCATTATTAGTTTTTAGGTGATTTAATAATGAAAAACTTGACCATGGTAAACCTATAAAAGTCATTTTTCAATTATGAACCAAACTGTATTGTCTCATAATTTCCATGTAAATTTATTTAAATTATGTGGAATTATTTTGAGCCTTGGCGCTAAGGTGGAATATGATTCTAAGGCCCACAGTGCATGAAATGTAATTTTGAAATTATTTAAAACTACATTCAGTGAACGTGAATCCTGGTTTTTCTAAAAGTTTAACCGGTGATAGGATTGAAAATCTAATGGAACCATTGAACATGGAATGCAGGGATTCTCTTACAAAGGAGTTAACTTTTAATGGTAAGGTTCGGATGGAAAAGTTAATTTTCAGACTTTTCAGAAAATAATAAAATAACATAGAAAAACTTATTTTTATTTTATTTCGTACCATTGAGCGGTAGATTATGGCGCTGTAGTGTAGAGACCAAGTAAAGACAAGGAGCATTTAATGGGAATCATTAATTAATCATTTTCTAAGTGTAACCACTATGTTGTTTCATAAATGAAACCGCATAACAATGCAATGTCGTAGCATAAGTTTATTTTTATTAAACTAACATGTTGGAGATTTGAGAATTAATCCCTAGGGATTCTCTGATTAACCTACAGTGAAATTACTCTCCAATGAGGAAAAACAAACACCAAAGATACCCCCACCAACAATTAATGATGAAGGATCGGAATGTGGTGACAAATCTCTTGGAAGCGTGATCAGATCTGGGAGCTGACAAATGGTGAAGAATGACAGCGGATCACATGTCAATGAAAACATGGATTGTCATCCATTGTTGATGAAAAATTTGAATCTAGGTAGGGATTTCATTGTGATTTAATTCCCCATTCTTTATTCTAAAAAAACAAATGTGGATCAACCCATGAATAGGTTGATTTACGGATCTGCTGTTTTGTGGGAGGGTTATTTACTTGGGATTTTGCATGGTAATTTTTGATAGCCTGATGGCACTGTGATCTTGAACCTCCCATGTTTCAAACATCTAACATGGAGGGTGTGGGCAAACACAATCTAGGCTCAAGCCCTCCGCCTTGTGCATTCTTTGTGGATGAATTTTTGAAATGGTGGGAAGGAAAATTCGAGGTCGTCGTAGTGAATGTGGTAGCCCAATGAGCTCGCTGGTGCATGAATATTGAGAAATGGACCACTAATGTAATTTTGGTGGCTAGTGGTGGCCGGTGGTGGTAGTCGACGATGGCATGTGGTGGGGTGCTTGTCGGCATGCCGCGGCGAAGTGGATATGTGGCACCGACCGACACCGCGTGGAGGTGCGGCCCACATCTGGGAGGATCGAGTGAGCTGGTGACACGCTATCCCTTGAACATGTGTAGGATTCTAGCCAGCTAGACTGGCTGGTCACATGGCGCAAGTCCTAGTTGCATGACCATTGTAGAGGAAATCACCCAACTTTGACTGTGGGGCGAGAGAGGAGATGGACATGGATTCTAGGAGCATCTCGACAAGGCAAAGAACCAGACCGCCTCTAGAATGTCTCGAAACCCAGTGGGAAAAACACATGTCCCATGGGCCTAGGACCTAACAAACTGGATGTAGGCCAGCTCAGTTTGGATCGGTCCGATCGGGTCGGACCAGACCCGAACCAGGTCGGCCCATTTTTGGAAAAATGTTAATAACTAATAAACCAGGCATCTGATTAATTTACAATCTATGGAATGAGGACCCTTTATGATAAGTTAATCATTATGAGGTACTCTATGTGAGT
Organism: Viscum album; assembly: GCA_963277665.1. Lineage (NCBI taxonomy): Eukaryota > Viridiplantae > Streptophyta > Magnoliopsida > Santalales > Viscaceae > Viscum > Viscum album. Next base: position 166,954,495 of record OY728119.1, on the reverse strand, counting down.
TTTGGAAGAGGTTGGCATACGGCTGGGTTAGATTGGACATGATTCCAACCAGGGCCTTTTTACAAAAATGCCCATATTTTACGGACCACACCTTTGTTTGATGTGTCATCTATTGTGTTGGAACCATTATAATGAGATGGTCATTTTGGTGAATATATGTGAGACCTTATAGTGGTTGTGGTATGACATATGGCTTTATAAGAAGATTCTACCTGAAATCAAGCATGCTCAGGGTGGGGAACTAGTGGCAAGCTGTGATGTGAAGTAGTAGAGTAACCCTTTGTGGAACATCATGAGAGATAAACATCATGTATAAGTAGTAGAGTGACCCTTCATTGATCAACACGAGAGGAAAACATCATGGATTAGTAGTATAGATACCCTTCATGGATTATCATGAGAGAGACCCTTTGTGAATCAGTAGTATAGGAACCATCCACGGATCAGCATGAAAGCGACCCTTAATGGATCATCATGAGATCGAATCCTCATGGATTAGTTGTAGAGAGACCCTTCCTAGATTACCAGTAATGTTATCCTTCATGGATCAGTAGTAGAGACTCTCAATAGAATAAAATGATCTTGGTTTATGACTAATCATCCTTACTGCTATACTTATGTTATACCTGGTGTGAGTTGTGTCTTTTGCTTTGTGCTTACTTTTAGATCTTGGTTTGTGGAATTTTCCTTTGTGGATTTCAATGAGACCTAAGTCAGTATCAGGGTATCTACTAAGTATTGTTATACTCACCCATATATGGGCTTCGACCTCACCTGTTGTTTCTTGTGCAGACAACAGACATCTTGGGGAGCCAGAGATAGATTGTGCTCAGAGGTGGATCGATAGACATGGAGTGATACAGTGACATCCAACAATGATATGTTCCTTCCCTCTATGTATTATCCTTGGGAGACAACCTCTCGTGCTTTTACTTCATTTGTTGTACTTTCCTTTTGGATGGGCTTTAATTCCGTTCCATATTACTTTTTGTAGTACTTTCCCTTGTTGTTGGTTCCAGTTTCATCTACTTTTTGTAGTATGGGTTCCACGTGTGAGTACAAGTTGAATGGAAATGCCTTCCCTTTTTGGGTTATGACTTGTATATTCTAGTTCGCAACCCCTGTACTATGGAAGGAGGGTTTTGGGTAGTCACGACATGGGCCCCGGGGGATGGGTTGTGACAATGTGGTACAATAGGTTGGTCGGTTCTACCAGAAGAACTAACAGTATGTATTTTTTGATGGGGGAAATAGTGTTAAGTGTATTGAGTTAGGATTTCAATTTGGGGAGTCCAGTGTTAGTGCATAGGAGGAAGTATCCATATAGAAGGACCCTAAATTATACTTTCTGACTCAGTACATGAAAATATTAGTTGCATGTGTTTTAGAAATGTTTTTTCTCTAGATCTATTTTGAGTTTTCTCACCAGGTATAACTTATTGATCTTGGTGCATCATTTTCCCAACAGGATGCATCGACGGAGACATCCAGCCAAGATTCAAGTGAGGGATCACAAAGATGGCCCACTGAGCGATTATGCATCTATACAGGGACCACGTACAGTGGTAGCACCTTTAGGTGGTGTACTAGAAACACCACCACCCATATAGCAATAGTTTCTACCAGCCACACCTGTGGAAAGTGCACACTGACTAAGCGGACTGCATGAGTTCCAAAGACATATCCCTCTGAGGTTCCAAGGTGAGAAATATCCTCAAGTAGCAAGACATTGGTTGGAGGAAGTTATGTGGGTTTCTCACTCAGTTCAGACACCTACAACCCAGATGGTGGTCCAAGCCACTAGCCTTTTTTAGGGAACAATAGGGATATGGTGGAGCTTGATGATCCAGACACATGAGGAGGTGACCCATGCCTGGTTGAATATTGAGAGCCTCTTCAGGGTGGATTTCATACAAGAAATACTAAGCTCAGTGCGTATTCAGGAGATACTGTAACTACAACAGTGCAACTTGACTGTGTCCCAGTACTAGGTGAGGTCTATTGACCTCTCCTATTACTCCAATGACATAGTAAAAGACCATTTTTTCATGGACCATTCATTTGAGTAATTTCACCTACAAGAGATCAGGGCGTCGATTATTTTTCTCTGTAACCCAAAATATGTTAGAGTGTTATAGAAATCTCTACTGGTGGTGAGATTCCTAGATGAGAAGGCACCAGTGGTGAGAGCCACCACTAGATGACAGGTGACCGAGTCATCTGCAGAAGGTATTAGGAAGATGACTCAGAGGCCCAAATAGGCCGGACCTTCTAAAGGATGACCCCAAGATATAGGGTCATAGGTTCAGGGCTTGCAGGGAAGAGGAGGTCAGTTGAGGGATACAATTGTTTATGCCTCTGGTTGGTAGGGATACATAGCTCGTGACTGCCCGAACTGCCACACTGATGATCTGAACACATTCAACAGACCACCAAGGAAGAGGAATATGTTCGATCAAGGACGTCCTTAGGGCGGAAGATGCGGAAGGGGAGCAAGATGAGGAGAAAGTTATGGAAGAAAGTTGCAAGTACTACCTCCACCACCCATAGGGTGGTCCACCACAGGTTGAGGGAGCTATCAATTTGAGATGATCTCATCTTCAGGGAGTGGAGGACCCCGAACATGGTGCTCCAAAGATGATTAGAGGTAATATCTGTGTATTCTCCACCTTATCTGTGGTTCTTATAGACTCTAGTTCTAGTCAATCTTTCTATACCACATATCTCGTTCTAAGAATGGATATTCTAGTGAAGTCGTTAGATCAATCCTTATGATTAGTGACTCCTACGGGTGAGAATTTGATTATTACACACCTGTGCTGGTAGTGTGAGCTTACTCGAGAAGGCGAGATCTTTGGATGGGATCTCCTAGTATCAGCATTAAGGCCTTATGAAATCATCTTTGGTATGGAATGGTTATCTACAATCCATTCTCATATCGACTGTTTTAGGTGAAAAGTGTGGTTTTTCTACGAGGATGGGATTGGGTTTTCCTTCACCAGAAGGAATGGAAGAATTGAAGCATAGGATGGAATTTCATGGAAGAGGGTGCATCGTATCACTCACCAGTTGGATAGCCTCACCCTCAATGTGATGTACGAGAGGATTCATATCTTTTCAGTAGTGGTGGATGAGTATATTAATGAATTTACAGAAGATATACCAGGAATAACTCCTTGAAGATTCGTATAATTTGTCATTAACTTATACCACGGGATGATACCGATATCTACACCTGCATATTGGATGGCTCCCCCAGAGCTCTGGGAACTAAGAGTACAGTTGGAGGACCTGTAGAGAAAGGGGTTCGTAAGACGTAGTGTTTCTCCAGGGGTAGCCCCAGTGTTGTTTTCCAAGAAGGAAAACAGGATCTTGAGACTATATGTGGACTTTTGGTACTTGAACCAAGTGACTTTGAACAAGAAGTATCCACTACCAAGGATTGATGGACTATTTGATCAGATGAAGGGAATGAGGTGGTTCTTGAAGATAGAACTCAAATCAGGATATCATCGGCTTCGGGTATAGGATGAAGACTTAGAGAAGACATCCTTTTTATGTCGGTACAACCACTATGAGTTTTTGGTGATGAATTTTGGCATGACCAATGACCGGTGCTATTCATAGGACTCGTGAAAATTATATTCTATCCTCACCTAGATTGTTTCTTGGTAGTCTTCAACGATGAAATATTTTTGTACTCGGTGGTGGAGGAGGTGCACAGTACACACTTTTGGATAGCCCTGGATACACTATGGGTGAACCAGATTTATGGTAATCTCTTGAAGTGCTAGTTATGGATTTGGGAGGTCCACTTTATGGGGCGCATCATCTCGGAAATTGGAGTTGTAGTGGATCCGATGAAGAGAGAGGTAGTGTTTTCTTTGGAATAACCCAAGAACATGACTGATGTGTAGAGTTTCATGGGTTTGGATGAGTACTACCAGAGGTTCATACCTGACTTTTCTAGAGTTGTAGAACCCTTTTCAACTTCACAATGAAGGGAAAACCCTTTGTATGGATAGAGAGTTCCTAGAAGATTTTCCATGAGCTGAGGTGGATACTAATGAGTGACCCCATCCTATGACTACCAGAAAAGGGAATTCGGTATATAGCCTTCTACGACGCATCAAGGACTAGAATGGGTTGTGTCCTGATGTAAGAGTAGGTTGTGATTTCCTACAGCTCAGGATAGTTCATGTATCAAGAGAATAATTACATGACCCATGACCTGGAGTTAGCAATAGTGGTCTTTGTCTTGAAGATATGGAGACAATACTTAATGGGTGAACGGTTTACCGTCTACTCTGAGCAGAAGAGTCTCAGGTATATCTTATCACATAAGGATATGAACCTGATGTAGCAGTGATGGATGGAGTTCCTCAAGGACTATTACTTTGAGATAGTCTATACTCCGGGGATGGGGAACGTGGTGGCTGACATGCTTAGCAAGAGTTCTGGTTTGCAGCTACTGAGTGAGGTGAAATTGTAGCAAGTCGTGATGCAGATATCCCTTGTGGATGCTGATAGAGAAGCTTACTTATAGAATATTACTATCAATCATGCACTCCTTCATCGAGCTAGGGAGGCACAGGTTGTAGATGTTGACTGTGAGGCCTAACGTTCTATGATATCCTCCGGACAGGCTCCTGATTAATTTTTGATAGGTGGGGAGCACGTCGTCATCTTTAGAGGACGCACCATGGTTCCAGTGATGTTACATGAGGAGGTATTGAGATATTTCCATACATCCCCTTTGGTGGTACATCTTGGTGTGGAAATGATGTTCTAGGACCTCTAACATCAGTACTGGTGGATAAGAATGATGAAAGTGGTGGTAGAGTTCGTTTTAGGATGCCTCACTTGTCAGCAAGTGAAGGTCGAGCATTAGGTCTTAGCAGGCTTGACATGTCCAATTGAGGTACTGGAGTAGAAATGGGATGGTATCTCTATAGACATCATTATATGGTTACTATGGACATCCAGAGGCCACGACTCTATCTAGGTTATCATCGACCATCTCACCAAGTGGGCTCACTTCCTACCCATCCATAAGTAGGGATCGATTGAGGGACTGTGTTGCCTTAACTTTTAGAAGATAATATGGCTTCATAGGGTTCCTTTTATGATCATCTCACACAGTGATGCATGCTTTACAGCCTAGTTGTGGAAGGGGTTGTAGGAGGCATTTGGTGTTGAATTGTTCTTGGGCACAACTTTTAACCCCTAGATAGATGATCAGATGGAGCAGACCATTCATACATTGTAGGACACACTTTGTGCTTGTGTCCTAGATTTTGGTCGCAGTTGGGAGGACTAACTACCAATTATGTAGTTTTTGTACAGTAATATCTATCACTCCCCCATTGACATGACACCATTTGAGGGCTTATACGGGCAGCCATGCAAATCACCTCTATGCAGGACAGACCAAGGGGAGTCAACACTCATGGGTCCGAAGTTGGTATGGGCAACCACTGTGAAGGTGAATATCATATAATAGAAGATTAGGAATTCACATAGCAGACAGAAGTCTTATTCCAATAGGATACAAAGAACCTTGGAGTTCGAAGAGGTAGACCATGTTTCCTTTGAGTCTCACCCCGACGGGGGTTGCAGAGATTTGGAAGGAGTGGAAATTTATCTCTGAGGATCATCGAACCTTTATAGATTCTCATTAGAGTTTGTGAGGTGGAATACCACCTAGATCTTCCCCCACAGATGCACCAAGTGCATGACGTTTTTCATGCATCATGGCTGAAAAGGTACGTGGATGATCCATCACACATCATCGACTAGGGTGGGACGGACATTGATGACAGGGCAACATTTTTAGAGTTCCCAGAGGAGATAGATCATATACAAGAGTAGGTATTTCATAGATGGTCAATTCCTATGTTTCATGTTTAGTGCCAGCATAGGAACATCTAGGAGAGAACATGGGAGTAGGAGACTCAGACTCATGCTCAGTACACCCATTTGTTTGATTATCCTTTGTTTTGATTTTTTTGGGACATAAAGCCCTAAGGTTGGGAGAATATAATGTCTTAGAATTTCAATGTTATTTTTTATTAAATTATATGGAAATATTTCGGGACCAGGCACTGAGAAGGCATGTGATTCCAAGGCCTGAGGTGTCCAGAATGTAATTTTGAACTTATTTTAAAGTACATTCAGTAAATGTGTGACTGGTTTTTTCTAATATTTGAATTGTTTCTCAGATCAAAAATATGAGGGAACTGTTACACTCGGAATGTTGGGATTCACCTAGAAAAACATAATGTTGACCGACAATGGTTGGATAGAAAATTTAATTTTTATAATTTTTGTAAAATAATAAAATAACCTAGAAAAGGAATTTTTATTTTATTTTTCACCATTGAGCAGCGGATGGCTGCATTGCAGTGTGGTAATGAGTCAAATACGAGGTGAATTTAATGAGGATCATTAATGGTTCATTGTGAAAGCATTACTACTATGTTGTTTCATAAATGAAATAGTATAACGACGCAACATCACAGTGTAACAGAAACTCTACCACGTGTTTATTTTTATTAATATAACACATTGGAGAGTTGATAATTAAACCTTGTGGATTATATGGTAAACCTATAGTTTAATTCCTCTCCAATGAAGAAAAATAAATTCCAAAGAAACCCTCATCAATGATGAATACTGGTGGATCAGAGCGCAGGGAAAAATCTCATAGAGAAAGAGATCGTATACGGGAATTGACGAACAGTGAAGAACAACAATGGATCATCAGTTTACGAACACTTTGATAATCATCCATCACCTATAAAAAATCAAAATCCCGATAGTGATTGATTTTTTCTTGAATTCACCATTCTTCATTCTAAAAAAACAAATGTGGATCAACCGATGAACAGGTTGACCCATGGACCGGGTGTTCTTGTGGGAGGGTGATTTCATTAGGGTTTTCGACGGGGATTTTCGATAGCTTGATAACACTGTGATCCCGAACCTCCCATGTTTCAAACATCTAATTTTGAGGGTGTATGCCAACACCAACAAGGCTTGATCCACTCTACCTTATGCGTTCTTCATGGAAGAATTCTAAATACGGTGGCAAGGCGAGTTCAAGGTCGTCACAATGATGGTGGCAGCCCTACGAGTATATAGGCGCATGCGGTTTTAGAAACGGACCACTGGAGAAACTATGGTGGCCCGCATAAGAAAATGTTGGTGCTCTAATGGTGGCTCATGGAAATAGAGGGTTATGGCTAGCTGGTCATGGTGGTGTGGAAGTGTGGAACTGAATAAAAATGTGTGGAGGGGCGGTATGTATCTAGGCCTCTCAGGAGAGCTGTAGGCACAAACCCCGTCGACCGTGTGTGGGAGTCTATCCGACCACGTGGCGCAAGCCTCATTTTCCTAACCATGGGGAAGGAAACCACCCTACATTGACCACGAGGCATGGAGTATCCCGATGCGGCTTCCACCTGCATCTCGGCTGAGCGATGAACTGGACCACCTCTGGGGAACTGAGCAGGACAGCAGGCCAGACCCGCGGGCCAACGAGTCCACGACCCAATGGACCGGACCTTGGCTGGGATAGGCCCGGGTTCGATTAGTGGACCTGGGTTGGGTCGATGGATCCCAGGCCGGGTCAGGTCGGGTCGTAACGAACCCAGACACGACCAACCCCTTTTTGGAAAAATACTAATAACTAACAGATCGAGAGTCTGATTAGCACGTTGTTTGAGGAAAAAGGACCCTTGAGACAAGGTGGTCCTTCTGTGTTACTCTACATGAGTTTGGGAAGAGTTTGGCATACAACGAGGTTGGATCATACTTCAATCCAACCAGGTCCTATTTAGAAAAATGAACATATCTTACATACTGGGTGTCCGTTTGATGTGTTGGATACTGCAGTGGGACCCTTATGATGAGATGGTCCATTGGGAGAGTCTTTGTGGGACTTCCAAGTAGATGAGGTATGAACAATGGATTGAGGAGTAGATCTTACTATAAATCAAGTTTGACATGTGTGGGAATCCGGTGGTCGGTTGTGATGTGAAGCATGAGTGTGACCCTTTGTGGATTAGCATGGGAGCTACCTTCCATGGATCAACATGAGAGTGACCTATTGTGTATTAGCATTAGATCTACCCTTCATGGATTAGCATGAGAGATACCCTTTTTGGATCAATAGTAGAGAGACCCTTTGTAGATCAACATGAGAGAGACCATTCATGGATCAGCAGTATAGTGACCCTCTGTGTAACAGCATGAGAGCAACCCTATGTGGATCAGCATGACGATGACCCTTCATGGATCAAAAGTAGAGAAAAAATACATGGATCAATTGTAGAGTGACCTTTCATAGATCACTAGTATAGCCTCTAAACATAATAAGATGAGGTAGATTTATGAAAAATCATCCTTACTTCGGTACTTAAGTTATACCTGGTGTAAGCTATGTCTTTTTATTTGTGCTTTACATTGAGATCTTGATTTGTGGTATTTTACTTTGTGGATTTATGTGATACCCGAGTCAGTCTTGGGGTACCTATAAAGTATTTTTATACTCACCCCTACATGGGTTTTTCCCATACCTATTGTGTCTTGGGAAAACCACAAATATCTTTGACTGGGGCTTTGTGGAGGAAGGGATAGATGGTGCTCAGTGGTGGATCGATAGAAGTGGTGTGCTACAGTGACATCCAACAGTGAGTTATACCTACCATTTAGGTAGGATACTTGGAAGATGACCTCTGAATCTTTCACTTCTTTTTCTATAATTTTCTTTCAATTGGGCTGGTATTTTGGCCCATTTTACTTTCTGTAGTACTTTCACTTGTTGTTGGTTCCAGTTTCAGTTACTTTCTATAGTATGGGTTGTGAATGTGTGTACTGGTTGAAAGGAAATTACTTCCCTTTTTGGGGTATGCCTTGTTGGTGATAGTTTCTAGCCCTTGGCCTATAGAAGGTGGACAGGGTGTAGTCACATCACGGGCCCTGGGGGACGGGCCATGACACAAGCATCCTCAAAACAATCGATGTGGACTGAACTGATTAAGTAATTTAATATTTCATTATAAGAAATCAAATAAATGTTTTATTGATAATGGAATAAATATATAAACGTTTATAAAACAAGTAAATAATTAATATATTTTTATTATATAATAAATTGATGAACAGACATAGAAAATTTGGAATTAAAAGAATTGGTTTCATAACTGAATATTCATTCATTTAGTGAAACTTCTACGTAATTGAATGTGTTATGACAAGATAATTTGTCAAAAGACCCAAGTTGTTTTATATTATATTTCTACATATTTTTTTGTTTTTTTTAGTTATTAATCCCAATATATTCATTTAATAATTATTTCTTCAAGGATATGATCACTATAAGGATTATTCATCACAATATTATTTCTTTAACACATGTCTTGTTTTGTTATGAAAATTCATTTTACAAGATTTATATGTTTCCTAAAGATACACTGAGTTATGAATGAATATATTATCATTATGTTTAATGTTTAATTTATTTTATATCATTCATGATATATTTATTCAAATGTTATAACATGTTTCAAGTGTTTTCATTTTATGAATTTCAATTCATTGTGACGTAATTTACTATATATGCCATAACTTATTTTGAATGGTGTACATACTTCCCCATTAAAGTTTATAAAATATAGTTTATTATAATCTATGGGTTTTACTAAATAATTTTATGTTCCTTCATTGATTGGATTATCGATTCAAGAAATACCCATGGTATATGGGTTTCTCGTCTAAAATTTTATTCTTCCAAACACATTTTAATTGATGAACATTTATTCATTTATATGATATATATACTGAATATTGAAATTTAATAACATGTTTTATTTTATAGTATGGTTAATTCATTTTACTTTTTATGTACTTTTTTTCAAAGGATTTTGGTATTAATAGAATGTAAGTGATTTTTCTTTCAAAACATTATATTAAAGGTTTTAAATAATTTTAACAAAACTATTCCTCCATGTTACTTATATTATTTTAGTGAAAAAAACATTCTAAAAATAAATAATTTTCAGAAGTTATTTTAGATTTTCATTGAATCACTTATGAACATTTTAAGAAATTACATTTCTTTAAAAAAAGCATGGGTCAATTTTGACTCCATTTTCAAAAGATTGAAAATGTGATTAGCTTTAAATGTTTACAACATGAATTTCATTTTACACCATCAGGATCATTCCTTTCATTAAATATTATTTTACAAGTTTTTATGGATATGTTAAAAAAATACTTTTCTAAGAAAATTTGAATTATTTGGTTTGTAAAGGCATCAAAAGAAAATGGTATTTTCCCTTGCTTTCCAAGAAATATTTTAAATGTTCCTTTAAAGGGTTTTTCATTCATTTCAACACCATTTGATGATTATTACAAATCAAAAGGGATGTGATCTTATGATAACATTCAGTTCCATTATATTAATGTTTTAGAATTATGTATTAATGTAATATTTAGGAAACTTATTTATTTTTCATAGGTAAACCTAGAATTAAATTTTTTTAATAAATACACGCATACATGTGTTTAGATTCATGATATGGAACATATAAATTAATGATGAAATTGGGATTTGGGAGTGAATGAAAATATATGAGGAAATTTTTATGATATATGATAGGTGTGTTTATTATATCCCTTAAATTAATTTTGTAATGATATTGTGTGAAATAGATTAAAGTTATTCATAAGAGATTATGTAATTATGTTACTCCTTAAATATGAAGATGTTATGTTACTCTTAAAAGATGATAGATTTTACCAGTTATAGGTTAATCGTATAAGATTTGGTAATTATCCAGATAGGTGATTTTGTGATGAATGGTTGATTTTCAAAGATACCTACACAATTTTTTGATTCTTTCTATGATTTAAAATGGATCCTTTGGTCAAATATTTTTTTCACATGGATCCTGATTGTTGAATTATATAAATCTTATATTGTGTTAATGATTTTTTTCCATGTCACATGTTTAATGATTCAGGTTCTTATGGATAGTAACTCTCTTATGTAATGATCATTCACCATAAATATATTCTCATTCCCTTATAATAATATTATTCTATATTATTATTGATATCTCCCAGGTTTACCCTTACCGATAATTTTAGATCACCCTTATTATATTTGTTTTCCCCTAGTTATAAGGAATGATTTTATATAATATATCTCTATAGGGGTTTCAGGTGGGTATTAGTGAGGATATAATATGTAATAATAAAAATTGGGTATAGTGAAAAATATATATACAAAAGACATTACTTATGTTATATAAGATTTTTTCGTAATTCTCTAAAACTCTAGATCAAAAATTTCATTGGGTTTATAGGTGAACCAACATTTCTAATTAGTGTTGTATGTTAGGGATGACTAAACTTTGGTCATATTTATTGGTAGAAAATCCAAAAATAAAGATATTATATTTGTATCACTAGATCCAAGAGTGTGGGTTCCAGACATTTATTCTTGGTATTAGAGAAGGTTTTAGATATATTTTTAGATTAATATGTTTTTACGTGCTGTTAGCTTTAGATTTATAGATACTATCATGGGGTTTCAAGGTTATGGTTTGTCAAAATTTCAAAGGCTTAGATATAAGGACCCAAACATAAACATTAAATAATCCTGAGTTTTAATTCAATAATTCATTATCATACATTTGAGTATCCTTTCATGTTTATAGTTTTATATAATTAGGCTATAAATCTACATAACATGCTAATATAATTCAAAGTCTACAAATTTAATTAGTACCAATTTTCCTGACATATAAAACTTATTAAAAAAACCATTATATATTTTCATGAAAGCACATCATGAATTTTAACATGAATTTTTTTTTCACATACCTATCCTTAAATACCATGACTTTTTTTAAACGTGGCATGAGAAAAAAAACTCATTAAAGAACATGGAAGGAAGAAAAATATTAGTCTAAAAGAAAACATGAAACCCCATGAATGAAATTCTATAAAAATAAAATTTTATTGATAAAGGGAGTTATCTTTCTTTAAAAAAGATCATTTTTTACCTTTTTAACAACAAAACACATTGAGGAAAACTCATTATAAACAATTAAAAATTCATGTAGGTACCTTGGGAAGTCATTTCTTAAAACCCTTAATGAACCCTTACAAAAACCTTATAAATGTGAAAAACCATATAAACAACATCCAATATAATTATCTGGAGAAATTAATCATTACCCAATGCATTGGATAAATATCTTGATGCACCAATCATATATGATATAACTGGATCACCAAATACTATCTGGGAACACCAATCATATATATTATCTAATAAACATAATGTGAATAAATTTTTTTATCATTTTAAAAACTCTTTTAAAATTGTAATAAAATATATTTTTGATATTAAAATACAATTTTCTTTCAAAATCCTATTTTCATTATTAAATACACTTTTCGTTTAAAAGAAAATTTTCTATATCAAAATACAAAAAACAGTGGTATTTTCATTCAAGAAAGCATGAAATATTCTAAATGAAGATATAAATATTATAATGATCACAACCAAGGAAAAAATTATTTTTCCCAGGGAATAGTAAGAATATAAAATTAAAATTTTACTATAGTAGGGATGTTTGACCTAAAAAAGATTCTAAATCTGTCTAGAGATTGAGCTCTGTGGATGGGGCGTGTATGCCCTGCTCTCTTTTAGGGAATCTGACCAAGAGTTTTCATTTGGATGGAGTAGGGATTTTACCAAAATATATGGATGTGGCTACCATAATGGATGTTTTTATTGGACCCTCATATTGTAATTTTACAGATGCAATAAATCCTACAAGGTATCATGTTGGTACTGAATGAGATTACATGCGACGTCACTTCACATCTTTGTGTGATGGTGTTTCTAAGCACATCGTGAGAAAAGGTGACATTGCCTATGTTGTTTCAAATAGGGTGTCCATCCTTGATATATTCATGCTTTTTTATCATTCATTTATTGTCAAAATTGTTATTCTTGGTGGATGAAAATCTTGGAATCTTGATGATTTGGTCCATAAGATAATTTCTATATGGGGATTTTCTAAATTCTAATGTATACCTATGGGTCATGGATTCTTCCACATAATTTTCCCTTTGGAGGATATGAAGTGAAGAGCATGGGGGATCATATCTATTTCACTAAATACAAGTACGGTTTTATTTCAAGAATGAGATTTTTGTTTCAATCCTTTTTCTTTAAAAAATACCAGGGTTCATGTTTGGATCAAAATCGTTGGGCTTCAATGGATCATATGGAATCCTAATATTATTTGGTACATATCTACTGTGGTGGGAATTACAATTAAAATGTATAGGACTATTGCAGTTGAAAACTTAGGTCACTCTGCTAGGGTCCAGGTGGAAGTGGAACCAAGTTTTTTTGTGATTCACAATAGTTTTTTATATATTTTGGATGATGAAATATCTCTAAAGTTAGAAAATGATAAATTACCAAACTTCTGTATATACTATCAAGTTATTGTTCATGCCAAAGAAAAGTGTTTTAAAAATGTGTTATGCTATTTTTTATCTCAAAGGGAATCATGATGCCTCATTTAGGAAGAAGTTGTGGAGACAAACAATAAAGAGTAAATAGGTATCTATTGGTGATAGGCACTCCCCTATAGTGGAATATTTTTATCATGAAATGGGGAAATATCCCTAGGTGTCTAAATATAATGGACATGGGGTGTTAGAATATTACATCAATGAATTCATGACTTCCTTTACTGGAACTAGGTCAGGGCTGGCCCTAGATTTGGTTCCTATTAATGACCAAAACAAGGGTGGAATGAAATCAGGAGTGGAGTAGCAGGGATTTGGTTCAATAATTGAGGAGAAAAAAAAATAGTGATGGAACAAATCCTTCAAGGATCTAGGAGGAAATTATCAATGTCAGGGAACCTTAGGATGCACATGGAAGGTGGGATGATGTTGAGGATGACTCCCCAAAAATAACCAACCTATAGTAAGGATTTGATAAAAGGGAAAACTATTGCGGTAGATGATGATTTTTTTAACCTGTTCCCCCTAGGAAGGAAAGACGCATGAAATACTATTTATACCTGAAGCCAACTATGGTTACAAGGTCCCATAGTCCTCTTGAATATGATTATAATTTCTATGGTGATTATGATTTTTCCAACTGTGACTATGATCCTTGACCTTTGGAATGTGGGAAAGATTCTTTTCATGATCCCATCCATCCTCCCATCATCTTTTTTTCCTCCCTATTAAATAGAAATTTCTCTACCCTATACTTTTTGGTATTTAGAAGAAAAGTCCCTTATTACTTTTTTAATATTTTAATAACAAGACCTATTACAGAATAACATTAAAAAAACAATAAATAAAACAATAATAAATATAATCATGATATAAAATTTCAAAGGGGTTGTATATACAGCTCATAAAAGTATATATGTGCATAATAACAAAATATGACACAACAAAAGGAAATTGAGATGAAGTCCCTTAAATTGTGTCTGCATTGTAACATGTGTCAATATATTCCAAAATAACAAACGTATGTTATTTATTTAATTTTTTGAGAAAATTTATCAAATTTATTATTACTTTTATTTCACTTATTAATAAGTTATTAATAAGTTATTTATAATTACACAAAGAATTGTGATAATGCTAGATGTTTTCACAATATCAGAAATATATTTCAAAAATGAATTTGGTAGGTTGATAATGGTAAAAGAGGAAATTATTTAGAAAAATGTTGAATAAAAATAATTAAATTATTAAAATATTTATACATAAATTATAATTTTAAAACCAATTGGGAAACATGTTTATGAAAAAAGAACTATCATTACATCCATAGAGATGGTAGGCCATTCGTATGCATCTGTAGCATATCTATTTTCAATGATCAATATGGAAAGAAGGTTTGTAATATTTTATAACTATATTGTAATAATTATATAATATATAACATATTATTTCATTAAATAATCTTTTATATATCATCCATGTGGTGTGGGGATGAAAACAGAGACACATTGTTTCATGAAGGTGCTAGTACTGACGTACACGAATCATATTATAATGTTTTTAGTATAAAAAAAAGATGATATATTGTAATTCTATAAAGATAAAAACATCAAGAGTATAATAATTATTTCAATTATATAATATATAAGCATCAAAATTATCTATAAAAATTTCCATGTAAAGTGTTCGTGGTAAAAAAAATTGCATTGCATCACAAGGCGGTAGTGCACTAAATACAAAAACTGTGTTATTGTTTCCCCTATGAAATCGAAATTAAAAAATATGTATATGGTATAATTCTTCTAAAGGTTTAAATATTTTATAAATATCATGTAACATCCAGTTACTATTTTATCAGGTACTCCCTTAACCATATCGTTGTTTTCCCTCCCTTCAGATTGGGAGGTTACCTATAATAAAAGTCAGAGATTTATTGAACTTTTTCTAATAACTGGTTATTTTTTAAAGATATAGAATTATTTCAAGCCATGTAACTTGGTTTCATTCAATATAACTGTTGTTGGGTACAAGTCACAAGAGGGTTCATGTTGTGAAATATTACATTCATGAATGGTGGTTTCACATCATGACATCTTTAAATAATGGATTTCAAATCAGAGGTGATGGATTTTTTTGGCATACTTTTACACCATGGATTTCACATAATGTAACTATATTAAACATCATGAAACAACCCACATCCCAATTTTAAAAGTGGAGAGTGGATGATTTTTCATGCATCCTTCTCCAAAATTCTTGGATCTCAAACCAAAACACATCTCAATCACTTATCGAAGACACTACTACTTCTAGATCAATCTGTTTGATGCCCGATCATTGTTTCAGTTAATAGGCACCTCGTTGGGTGAGTAAACTTTTTTTCCTTCATTTCATTCAATCACAGTATTTTCTATGGGTGGTTTTTTTGGATCTATTGTTCTATGGTTTGTTATTATTCTTGGTTTCTTCCTAGATCTATTGTGTGATCTCATTCTAGAGGACTTTTCTTCTGTTGGTCATAGTGTGGTGGGTGTTCATCTTTGAGGTTTGTAGGTTTCCTCTCTTCTTAAAACCCCTTTTCTTCTAAATTTAATCAATCTTGTTGTGGATTTGATTCTATGTCCTTCGTTGACTTTTTTGGGTTTTATTAAATTTTGATTCCATTGTGGGCATGTGCGACATGGGTTTTGAGGTAGGTGGTTTCATCTCTAGCATACATTAATAAACCCGATTATTTTTATTTATAAATTATATTGTATATTGAAATTGGTATGATTGATTTTTTGGTGCTGAAAATAGTTTTCAATGAAATATATTTTCCCTTTTTATTGATAAATTGAGAGAAAATATATATTTTCAAATAATTAAATTGTATTTTTTTAAAAAGTTTTGAAATAGTTATCAAAATATTTTAATGAATTGTGAAAAGGGAACATTTGTTACCGTGGGTGCATAGGTGGAGGTTTTATCATTGGACCATTATACATTGTTTTTTGATAATCAAGGAGGTTTGTCTGGGGGATTTCTTATTTTACCTAGGTTTGTTGTTCAAGGGGACTGATATTGACATTTTTGGGGGTTTACTCATCGGAAATTCTTCTGATACCAAGGTTTATTATTCTAGGATCAGAATTTGTGAACTTGACTGAATGTGGCATGAGTAGTCTCTGTCCTGAACCTATAGTATTCCTCAGTGTTTTGAAACCTTTAATTTAATTTTTTATTGCTTATTTTCTTATGTTAGCCTTGATATGCATGTTTATGCGGGTAGAAAGTGATATGAAAAATGTTCTTCGAAATTTCAATAATTGATTTTTTTTAGAACTGTGGAGAAATAGAAAATTTTACATTATTTTCTATAAAAATACTTTACATCTTTTCATTCATTGTTTTTATTGAAAATGGGCATAGATGGAATTTTATAGAGGTATTGGTTATGGGACACCTGGGTGGGATCCTACTAAGCATGTTCTTTCACACCCAACACACCTATTTGGTGGTGCGTATATCTTTTTTTGTCTTATAGTATAGGGAAAGGAAAGGCACCATTGTAAGGTGACATGGTTTGTGTCATCTAGTTGGGTAGATGGTAGTGAGTTTGTGGGAATTCTTCCATGCCATCATTTGGAGTAGCTATTATTTTGGGACCTTTGCAGTTGGACTTGTCCTTTGGTGTTTTTAAATAATTTTTTCGTTGTCTTTTTATGCTATTTACATATAGTTATTACATATATATATTGTTCATCTTCCACTATTCCTTTTTAGTACATATTTTCTATTTGTTTGATTAGGTTGGGTGAAATATTACCTTTTGATGTGGTGTTCGATGCTCAGGTTCTTGTTTCCAGCTTGGGGGGATTGGGAATAACCTTCGGTTATGTAACAAAAAATGTCAAGTGTAAAATTTGAGGGAATCCCATATTATTTTGTTAAAATTTTGTATCATATGATTAATTTTTTCAAGAATTCTTTTCTTGGGACATCTGTTAGACTGGAGATAGGATTTTCGAGACTTGAGAGGTATATTATGATTAGTGCCAACTTAGGTCATGTCATAACAATACTCATTTTTATACAGTACAATGGGATGTGTGTCTCTAGTATTGGTTTTTGTTTTAAAAATCTCAATTTTTTTTGCTTATGGGTTTTCTAGTTTGATCTGAGATTCGTTCTATTGCCTGATCATTCTTATGTTTTTGTGTGCGGGTGTATGCCACCAAGACATCTTCCGCAGGTTCCTCATGAAGGTATAGCTAATTCTCCTCAATGGAATCCACATATATATTAAAATCTCATCAAGACTATAATATGAGAACTTTGTGATGTAGATCAAGATATACCACAAGTTCAAAACACTATTATTTGGTACAACGAGGAGCTGGAGGAGATAGATATTGATCACATTAATTCTTATGCGAGAAGCCACCATCCTTTATAAGGACCACTGAACCTCAAAAGGCAGAGGACTGAATGGGTAGGATTTACCAAATCATTAACATTATACAGACCCTTGAGAACATTAGGGTAAATTGTGCAGTGTTCAGACTTGAGGGTTCCGACAAGCAATGGCGGGATTCTATGGTCTATAAAGACAGACATGTGAACTAGAATTGGAAAGGTTTTAAAACTCTATTCTTTTAGTAGTTTTTTCCAGAGTCATTGATGTTGAAAAAGTATCTGGATTTAAAATATTTAAAATAGTTATAGCATATGTTTTCATCATATGAAAATAATTTTGCTGAGCTTCTCTCTTTTGTTTATGACGTAGTATGGAATGACCGGATGAAGGATCAGAAGTACCTAAAGAGTTTGGGACTGGATATCAAGATCATATGTATTTATGTTTATGATTTCTACATATGTAAATATGGTAGAAAAACCTTTGATAGAATAAATTAATATTCTAGAAAATTTGGACTTTACACCTCTTCTATTCCATCTAGTGGAAGCTTTAGTGGAACACATGGGAAGAAGAGGAAGTTGAAAGATCATCAAAGTAATATTAGAGGTGGGTCATAGCAGTGATACTCCTCTGTACTATCTGTTATAATGGGTAATGTGCCTCTGACATGTTATCAGTGTGACAAGGGAGGAAACATCAGAAATTCTTGTCTTATTACTACAATGACATGCAATAGATGGGGACGTGTTGGTCACTTACAGTTCTTTTGTTAGACTTTGACTACACCTCATTATGGTCAGGATTTGTTGGCTAAAATGTATATTATGGTGCTAATCAGATGCTTTATGGACTATTGAGATCTAGACATGGGAATCAGGAGTGATGCACTTTCACAGAACAAATCAGTTTCCAGTGGATGTTGATGTAGGTTCGTCAATAATGATAAGTACTATCCATATTGAATCTTTAGTAGAAATTTCAGTATTCAATAATGGGGCCAACAAGTAATTAATATCTTAATATTTTGTTTATTTTTATAAACATCCAATAGAACTTATGTCCATTAAAATAGAGTTATAAACACCTATTGGTATGAGGAAAGAGAAGAGGTTCAAGTGTCATTCTGGATTGTTAATGACAACTGGTATGTATTTGGTCTGGGATTTTCTCATTCTAATCTGGACTGGGTTGACGTTATCATTGGTATAGATTGTCTTGTCACTCATCAAGCTAAGGTTCTCTTTTATCTTAAAAGTGTTTCATTTCAAATTTATTATGGATGCTATTGTGTGTTTCAAGGATAGTGGGACTCTATTTCTAGTCATCCAGGACCTTTTACTCCCAGTGATCATGAGTATTTTGGTTGATTTTGCATTTGATCCTTATAAAATTTCTTATTTTTATGATCTTACCATTGTTTTTTGATACTTTCTTAATGTTTTCCTATAAAATTTATTTGTTATTCCTCTAGAGAGAGAGGTAGAGTTTATGATTGATCTGGGGCTATGGAAACATCCGATATTGATGCATTCTTATCATATAGATCTAGTAGAGCTGAAAGAGATCCAGATATAGTTGGATAACCTATTATAAAAAGTTTTTCTTCTCTCTTGAGTTTTATCTTGGGCAGATCCTATGATCTTTACCAAAAAATCATGTGGTTCCATTATTTTATGTGTGGTTTATCAGAAGTTGAATTGGGTAACTGTTAAAAAAATGTCATTTTCATTGTGTGGATGATCTATTTGATTAGTTAAAAAAAGAAAAATAGTCTTTGAATATTGTTATTAAGTTAGGTTATCATTAGCTTAGAGTTCATGAGTCTGATATACCAAAGACATCCTTCATGAAGAGGTATAGACATTATGAATATATTTTGATGCGTTGTGGTCTAACTAATTATCTTATAATTTGTATGGATTTGATAAATCATTAATACCATCAATATCTTCATTCTTTTTTTGTAGTATTAGTGGATGTTATTCTAGTTAATTAGAAATCTGATCATGACCACGATCGCTATCTGAGTTTGGTTCTGGAAATTTTGAGAAGTCGCTATTTTTATGAAAATATTTCAAAATTTAGTATCTAGATTAAAGTAGTGATGTTCTTGGGGAACATAAATTCTCATCAAGGCTTATTAGTTGATCTAGAGATGGTAAAGTCCGTTTTTCATGGAACGAACCATGAAATTTCTTTGAGATATAAATCTTTGTAAGTCTTGTTGGATACTACTAACGATTTGTCAAGGATGTCTCTAAGATAGAATCACCTTTGACTGCTCTTACCAGGAATGTGGATAAATTCACTTGGGATGAAAAGTGTCAGACTCGTGTCAATGAACTAAAATGTCATCTCACATCAGATCCTATCCAGATCTTTTTGAATCTCGATAAGGTATATGTGGTATTTTTTGAAACCTCAGGAGCTTTTTGGGATGAGTAGTTATACAAGATGACCATATGGTAGCTTAAGGATCTCATCATCTTTGACACCATGAAAGGAATTAACCCACTCGTGATTTTGGTCTTGATATAGTCATGTATGCACAAAAGTGTTAGAGACACTATGTTTTTAGTGAAAGGTTCACAGTCTTCTCTGATCATAAGAGTTTGAGTTATATATTTTCTCAGAAGCACTTGAATCTCAGACAAAGGTGACGGGTATCATTCCATTAGATGTTTAACTTCAATATTCTATACATATTATGGAAGTGAAACATTGTTATATATTCTCTTAGTAAGAAAGTATTATCACAGGATGGCCAATAATAAAAGGAAGGGTGGAACCTTATGGGGATTTTTGATCAGTTTCATATGAATTCTTAGAAAGATATTTTGAGCATGGTTCTGACTATTCTCAAAATATCATCATCTCTCCCAAAGTCTTTTTTATAGATTTATTACCAGGATGATGAGTTTTAGAAGACTCAATAAATCCTTTAGGGCGGGGAGACCATTTCTGGTTGGTCTCTCCCTTCCGAAGGTAAAATTCACTTTTTTAAAAGAGTTTTTGTCCCAATATATGTGAGGAGTATATTTGTTTTGGTTGTCACATATATTCATGTTAGTACATACATTCAACATGATGATATATTATTAAATGACACGAAGATTCTGGTGGTCAGGTATGAAGTGTGACATTCGAGAGTTTTTGTCTCACTGTTACACCTGCAAATAGATAAAGGAAGAGAACTTGAAAATATTTGATTTCATTTAGCCTCCTCTGGTGAAAATTTTTAAATGGCATGAGGTATCCATCGATTTTTTGTTTAATACCATAGACACCCAGAGGAAGGAATGCTATCTCAGTTATTGTTAATATGTTAGTGATGTCTTCTCATTTCATTCAGATCAATGAAACCAGTAAGGTTGAAGATATGGGTATGATATATGTGTAGAATATTGAGAGGTTACATAAGATTCCTTCTTCCATTACTACATATAGTTATCTTAGGTTTACCTTGAGGTTCTTGATGAGTCTCCATGATTCTATAATAACTTAGGTCAAGTTTAGCACAATTTATAATCCCTAGACATATGGTCTAATGGAGTGTGTGATTCAGATTCTAGAGTATATGTTACGTGAATGAATTTTGGATTTTAAAGGATCATGGGATAGACATATATGGATGGTTGAGTCTATTTACAACAACATTTATCAGTCATCAATAATAATGGATCCTTTTGAGATGTTGTATGGTCTCCCATGTAGATCACCTCTTTATTGGGATGAGGTGGGAGAATATCTTTAGTTGGACCATGTTTGGTTCAAGAAATTTCTGAGATAATTCAAGATGTATATCGATAGCTGTTTATATCCTATATTCGACAGAAATCCAATGTGGATCAGTGACATCGACCTTTAGAGTTTTCCGTATGTGATTAGGTTTTTATGAAAGTTTCTCCTTGGTTGGATCACCATCAACATTGAAAGTAGGTAAAGTTGGAACCATGATATTTTGGACCATTTGAAGTCATTGAGAAGCTCAAAAACATTGCTTATAAGTTAGAATTTGTGTTTTAATTGAAAGGTATTCATGTTGTTTTCCATAGAACTATTCTTAGGAAGTATCATTATTATGCTGATCACTTTCAAAGTTGAGAAGAAATTAGGTTGGTGTCAACTGTTTCTATTATGGAGAAAATGAATGAGACCATTTAATGTCAAGTTAAATTCTTGTATGGGAATCCAATCCCATTGGTTTGAGTTATATGGAAAAAATAATCGTATTCTCATGAGACTTGGGAATTTTTATCATTAATGAGGTAGAAGTGGCTTGATATATTTCTGGTGATTAAATATTCTAGGTGACTTCTTGGGGACAGAAAGTTGTTATGGTGGTCAGTTTGTAACATCCCTTTAATGTTTTATCATGTAAGACCTTAACTTGGACATGGTTTCCCCATCCCTCGATATTGTGAGGATACCAGTAATGGTGTAGTTGGAGATTTATCTGACTTTCAAAAATAACCATTTGTTTTTTAAGGTTGTATAATGATTTCTCACTATGTAATTGGGTTAAACACCATGTAACTATTGGTGGGTACATGTTTTGAGAAGGATCATTCTATGAATAATTACACATCATGAATGTTGTGTTCCTATCATGACTTTTTTAAATAATAGATTTTTAATCTGAGGTTTTTGATTTTTTGGCATATTTTTACACCGTGGATTTCATGGCGTGTAACAATAATACATCTTGTGAAATGGTATGCATCATGATTTTAAAATGGGATAACGATTGTTGTTTCTTGGATCCTTCCATAAACCTCTTGTCTCATGAACCAAAACACACCCCATGTGATTTTTGGAGGTACCTCTCCTTCTAGATTGATATGGTCGATGCTCGATATTTGTTGTAGGTGCGGTGCATCTATCTAGGTGAGTAACCTTTACATCCCTTCATTTCCTTTGATCATGGAATCTTGATTGGATGGAATATTTGGATCTTTGGTCTATGGTAGGAGATTATTCTTGGTTTATTGCTAGATCCATTGTGTGATCTCGTTTCTGGGGCCTTTTCTTCAGTTGGATCTATTGAGGCAGGAATTTTTATTTTAGGTATGCAGGAATACTCTATTCCTTTTACCCATTGTATTCTAAATATAATCTATCGTGACTTAGATTTGATTCTAGGTCCTTCGTTGACATTTTTGGTTTTTGTTGATTTTGGATTCCTTTGTGAGCATGTGCAACCCGAGTTTTGGGGTAGGTGGCTCCATCTCTATCCTTCATTGAAGTGCCTGATTGTTTTTATTTTTAAACTATTTGAATATAAAAATTTGAATGACTTTTTTGTGTGTTTTGAAATGAGTTTTTAATGAAAAATGGGGTTTCCATGGTTATTGATAAATGAATAGAAAATATTTATTTTCATATAATTGAAAATGAATTTATGAAATGGATTTGAAATAGTTTTCAAACAATTTAAATGAATTGTGAAAAAGAGCACATGGGTTACCTTGGGTAAATAGGTGGAAGGTTTATCTTAGGTCCATCAACTATTGTTTTTTGATTATCCAATAGTTTTTACTTAGGTTTTTTCTCTATTAACTCATCCAGTTAGTCTATGGGACCAATATTGTTATTGGGGAGGGGTTACTCTTGGGTTATTCCTCTAAATCCTAGGTCTAATATTCTAGATTTATAATTTTTGAACATGATTGATTTTGGTATGAGTAGTATGCATCTTAGAATTAATATATTCCTTGATGTTATGATCCCTTTACTTCTATTTTCTATTTCATGGCTTTCTGATTTGTCCTTGATAGGCATGATTATACTTGTGGAAAATCATATGGAAAAATTTGATTTGAAATTGATATACCTTCATTGGTTTAGAACTGTGGAAAAAGGGAAATGTTTATCATGTTATCTATAAAACTTCTTTAATTCTTATCATGACTTGTTTTTATTTAAAATGAGTAGACATGGATTTTTAAAAAGAGACTAGTTATGGAACACCTGGGTTGGATCTGATAAAGCATGTTAGCTTACACCCTGTGCAACTTTATGTCGGTGCGTAGATCTTTTTTATCCAATGAAGGGAAAGACAAGGCACTATAGTGGGGCGAAAAGGTTCTTTTCAGTTGGTTCAGTAGCTGGTGGTGAGATAGTTGTAGTTTTTTCAAGACATCATTTAGAGTAGTTCTTTTCTTTGGGTCCATTACAGTTGCACTTGACCTTTAGAGTTTATAAATACTTTTATTACATTTATGGCATATATATCATGATTTTCATACACTTTTCCTTTTTGTTTAGTATATATATGACATGTGTTTGATTATGTTGGGAGAACTTGTTCCCTCTATGGTGTTGATAATGGCCTGGGTTTTTATTTCTAGCCTATGGGGATCGGTAATTCCCTTCAATTATGTAACAGAATGGGTTGGGTAATGGGTTTACGAGAAAACTAGTTCGGTTCATTATATATCATATATATAATTTATATCCAGAACCATTTCCAAATGTGAAAGGTGGTAATGGAAGAATTAATGACATTGGTTCATAAGGCAGTTGTCCTCTGTAGACACGAACGATGATTTCGTAACCTATTACATGGAAGTAGAGATAGTTGTAAGTTATGAACTTATTAATACAAAATAAAATTAGCTATAAGTTACTGATTATATAAAATTGAAAATTACTTAATAAGAGATGAAGAATGCAGAGAATGAAATAAATTAAAAATTCTTATTGTATAATATTACCACTCTTTTAGGTATCCTCTATAGGTTTGCACAAAATCCTTCCTAGGATGGGTTTTTCTAAACATAAGTCTCAGAGGATGAAATTAAGGGAGTTTGAAAGTGATTCTATCTAGTATTGGCTGAAAAAAAATTAGTTTTATGGTGTGAATAATATAGGATAGGGTTGTCCTTTTACAAGTGGAGGAGAGCACACACATGGTATTTTTGAAAATAATTGAGTGTTACTAGATTTTTCATATTTCAAAAGAGAAAAAAAATAAGTTGTTATAAATAATTAGAGGTGAAAGGTTCAAAATATTTTCATCCAACAGTTTTCATAAAAGTGTATAGGTGATTTTCACCCTATTTTCTTTAGTTTAACCACCGGTAATACCATTTTTAATTTAACCATGGTAATTAAGTTTTACTGTTTTACTATTATTTTTGGTAAAATATTAAGTTTTACAAATTAGAAAGAATAAATTATGATTATTAAAAATATAGAAACCATTTATTTTAAAATCATTTCATTGAATTAGAATAATTTATTTTAATACTAATCTTGTAGACGCGGTGACACCATGAGTTTTTAAGAAGAGTAGTTTTTTTTGTAAAAGATGATTCTATATTAAGTCTACGAATAATAATAATATATTTATGAAACTCAATTAATATTTAATGATTTATAACTTTTACATATAATTTATAAAATTGCCCTTTATTTATTATTTTAATTAATTATTATGGTGAAACATAATTCATTTTAAAACATCATTTAGGAAAACCCATTTTTAATCCAAAGAAAAAATTAAAATAGAAGCCAACATATAGTTTTTTAAAATTTTGTTAATTAGATTAAATACAAAGAAATAATACTAAGTTTACCTCAAATCACATTATAAATATATTTATAATTTCAGATTACATAATTTTTTTGTAGAATATTTTTTACAAAAATAATTATTTTTCATTAATCATTAATAAACCAAAATTTTCCAAAAAAACACAATATATAACCCAATTTATATTTTGATATTTTTATCTAATAAAATAAATTAACTTTTTGAAATTAAAAATATAAAAACACAAAATTTAAATTTAAAAAAAACAATATGATAAAAATTTTTAAATAAATTTTTTTCCACTTTGATTAAAACGTACTTAATATTTTTATTACTAATATAAAAATAAAATTTATATTAAAAAAATGAAAGTGCAAAAATCCATTATTACAAAGTTTGTTACAATAAAAATCCATTTTTAGTTTATTAAGTAATATTATTTTAATGTGATTATTTATATTTTTGGAGGTGTTTTATAAGGTTTAAGTAAGAGTAATTTTAAGTTGTATCATTTTATCTTACATGAAATATTTTTTTGTAAGAATGAAATTTAATTTTTGGGAATCATATTAATTTTTAAATATATCTTTTTAGCTTAATACATTCTTTTTTTTGGTTATCTTGGACATAGGATTAATAATTTTTGAAATGATTTAATTTTAGATTTGGATACTATTATTGTGTTTTGTAGATTAATTTATAATATATTCATATAATGGTTTATTAATTTTGGTTATTACCATACCTTGTTCTTACCGTTATTTTATTAGTAATGAAATGAATAAAAAAATTCATCCTTTTATATACCTCGTGTTAAATCATAATTTGGTTATAGTTATTCAGGTATTAAATATTAAGACTCCTAATTTGGAGTAAAGTATGAGATAAAGGTGGAAACTAATTGAAACACAAAACTAATTGATGTAATTAAATTTATGGAGTTAAATAATTCCATGTAATTATATTTTTTATGTTATTATTCAATATGGAAAAATGAATTCATAATTTCATGGAAAAGTATATTGAAAATGTTATCCTATTAACTTTATTACTGATGAATTGATGATCTTTTTCACACCTCATTTTTTTATGGTTTCATGGTCATTGACTTTCTACTGATAATTCAATTTCTCATGATCAATTTTTTCAATAAATCATTATAATTATTTTGAAATTATTTTTTTCATCCATGTATATATATTCACTTCCATCTAATGTTCTCTTATCAGGTAACCACGTTATTTGTTATTCTGAATGACCATCATATTTTTTTTCCAGTTTTTTCAAAATGAATATATATTTAATATTGTCATGATGTGGATTTTAAAACATGGAAATTTAAAATTTTAAACCATTTATTGTCAAACACAACTTAATATAGTGAGGATTAAATTCATTAATGGGGAAGAATGTAATACCCTGATATTTCAAAATATCACCATGTTAGATAACGTATACGACATACAACACTGAGCATCAATGAAACAAATAATATTATTATATTAATATGACTAATATAGCATAGACATTGAATTGGTGGATAAGAATTTTCTTAGCTGAATTTTGAAATATTTATAAAATGATACTACATTATAATAATTAATTGATAAATTTTAGAAAATATGCTCACAATTTTTATTAATTTTTTTTATGATTCAAAAATATATTTTATTCAAAAAATGGGTTTTATTTATTTTTAGTGGGAATAATATAATTTATTTCTTGAGAAATTATAAATTTTATTTTATAAATATGAGATCATTTTTTAAACTAGAATATCAATTTTATCTTAGGGTTGAATTTAAGTATTTTTCTGAAAGTAATGATTTTTTAGTGAATATTGAAAAAAATGATTTTTTAAAAACTGTCATTTGATTTTATTGAATTTTAAAATTATGATTTTAATTTTATGATAAATTAAAATAATTATATTCTATATAGAAATGATATAATTAATTAAAAATGAATAAACTTTATACTTTATTTTGGTATAAATTCATTTTCGGACATAAAGACACATTTTTCTAAAAACTAATTTTAGATGTGTTTTATGAATTTTGGTTAAAATTTATTTCATAAATTTAAATAAATTTAATCATGAAAAATGGATTACATATTTTTAATCTGACTATTCATATTTGGAAAATATTTTATCTTTATTTTTGGTAAAAATGAATAGTTAATATGATAATTATTTTTCACATTGAAAATTGTAAATGAAGTATGTACGGTGAAAAATAATTTGATAAAGAATTAAAAAATTATTAATCTCTTTAAATACTTCTATTTTAAGATTTTAGATTGAAAATACCTTAATATATTCTAAAACATGGAATTTTAGTGCCATTTTTTGTAATGAATACCGTTATTATATTTTAAGTAATGGAAAATATCAAAATGTTACTCTCTTGGTTTTTGTTTATCTTATATGTTTACATAATGATAATAAGATGTTATAAATGAATATAAAAGTATTTTTGATCTAAATTAATTTATATTTCTTATATTAATTTTTAAAAAAATTTATTGATGTTATAATTACCATAAATTCATACACAACGCTGACATAATGCCTATGAAAGTTGAAGAAAAATCAGAAAAAATGATTCTAAAAAAAAGTAATATTTTTTATATGAATTGTTGTTTAAAAAGATTTATATTGTTAAAAATAATGTATAATATATTTTTTGGTATTGTATATAATAATTCCATATAGTAATGATATCTTGATCGAAAAAATATGTAAATCGTTCTCAAAATGCCTTTAATGGTATTTTATGTTAAAAAATATAGTATCAAAAGATTTACAAATCATAAAAATAGTAAAATAAGGAAAGGTTGATTGTATATGGTCTAAACTATAATCAATTAACCATTTGGAATCCAATTTTTACCTTATAAGTTAATTTATAATCCTTTAGTGATGAAGAGGATGTTACTACAGTCATAGTTAAAATTGGTTAATAAAGGGGTTAAACCCAAATATAAGGTTTAAGTATGACATAAAAATCCATAAATATTTTTTTAAAAATTATTTCTACCTTAAACAATCTTATATTTTAAATTTTAGAATTTTTGTTCCATATTCATATGAAAAATAATATAATATATTTAAATATTTAATGTAGTTTCAAGTGTGTTATTTCCCTAACAATAAAAGGTGATTACCTCTCCTATACTCTTCACACCCCCTTGTGCCACATTTCAAGACCAAAAACGGAAGATTAAACTTCTAAAAAACGATATAATGTTTTCAAAGGTTCTGTTTTCTTAAGAAAACCATCAATAAAGTCCTCGTGATTAAATCCAAATTCGGTATTTCAATGTGGATTCAATCATTTTAAATGATCAATTTCATTATATTTCTTCTTTCACCACTAATAATTATATCTGTAACATTATAATATAAAAAAATCATATTCCAACAAAAAAACATAGATTTTATTATTTTAATGGAATAACATTATTCATTTCCTTTTTTAGCATATGTAGAATGAAATCATCATTCGTGGGTAAGTGTAGACTACCAACTCTATGGAGGGATGTGTTTTGTTTTTAATGACCACATAACAAGGATAATTATTATTAAATATTTAATAAATATATTTTACATTAATAAAATATTTTTTAATTTTGAAATATAATATATTACTTACTTTATTACCCTTCCAGTCATTAAAAATGAAAACATTACGTGTGTGTTTATGTGGAATACCACCTCTACAAAGCTATGCAATTTAATTTTCACTTCTACCATTCATGGGTTATTCTATAATTGTGTTTTATGTATAAAAATTTTAATTATTTTACTATTTTTATTTTCGATATGATGTAATAATGAATCTTTTATCCATTTTCAACCTACTAAAGTCATTTTCAATTATAAATTAAATATACTTAAAACACCTGAATTATACTTAGCTGATTAAGTAGTTGAATATTTCGTTGAAATAGTGGAAATATATTTTTTAGTAATAAGGAAGTAAACCTATAAATTGTTATTAAATAGTTAAATAACTATTATAACTTTATTATATAGGAAACTAATGGATATAAAATAAAAATATAGACTCTGCGTAAGGGGTTTCTTAATTCCATTTACATTACATGGGAAAAACAAATAATTATTTCACATGTTATAAGAAGATTATGAGGGAAATAAAAAAATATTGTATTATAATTTATTTCCACTTGTTTTGTGGTTTTAAATATGTCATACATAATCACCTCAACAAATATTTATAACTTCAATGATACAATCATTGTAAGGATTATTTTCCTCAATGCTATTTCATTGAGATATGACTAGTTTTATAAAACTAATTCCTTTTGTAATATGTGTATGCTTCTAATTTATATATGATCTTAGGAATGACTCTTTGATAATTATATTTAATTTTCCATTAAAATTTTCTCATTTATGAGATGTTGATTCAGATGTTATAAAAAGTTGTTGTGGTTTTGATGGTCTCCATTTCAATTCATTATGAAAAAGTTATGTTATAGACCATTATTTATATTATATGATGTAATTAATTCCCTATGAATTTGTATTAACATATTCTTTCATTAAAATTCTGGTTTTTACATAATAGTGTTATCTTCCTTCATTTAGTGGGTTTATTTATAATGGAATTTCCCCAATTACAATGGTTTCTGAAGAAAAATTTCTTTCATTGAGACATGTGTTGATTGATTCAAATATATTAGTTTATATGGTGTATATATTAAATATTGATATCTAATATCATTAATATTTTTATATTCATGGTATTTCATGTTCTTTATTATGCTTATTCTTTCAAAGTGTTTTTGGTTTTTAAAGACCTCAAGTAGTTTTTCTGTAATAATGTTGCATTAAAGGATTTAAAGTTTCTTAAAAAAATCATCAACCAATTTATTTATATTATTTGAATATATTTTTTCTAAACATTAATTATTTCATAAATCTATTTTCCATGATCTTATACATATTTTAAAACGTTTTAATATGAAAATATCCTAATTTTTTCAGCACAGGTCACTTGTGAATCTCTTTAAAAATGTTTCAGAATAATGTTTATTATTTACATTTATGAAATTAACAGAATGTTTTTCTATCATGACCATTATTTTTACTGAATATTATTTTAAAATATTCCATGTTAATTTTCAAATTAATTACTTCTCTCAATATTTATGGATTTTTTCATTTTTATAGGTACTGAAAGAAAAGTGTATTTTACATTGTTTTCTATTAAACATTTTAAATGTTATTTTAAATATATATTCATGTATGTAAAAAAAATTTAATTACTGAAATAATTTACTACGGATATGATCTTATGGTACCATTCACCTCCTTTAACAAAATGGTTTATGATGATGTTTTAATAATATGGTTAAGAAACCAAATTCTATTACATAGGTAAATCAAGATATGAATGTTTTGATGAAATAAAAGAATCATTGAGTTTTATTTCATGATATTATACTTTTTTTATTGACGAAAGATTGATTGAGAAGTGAACCCATATTCATAGTGCAATTGTTCTGATATATGATAGTTAGGTCGATTATATCTCTCCAATACATAGGGTACTAAGACAAAGTTAAATGGATGGAATTTACTCCTAAGAGATGAAAGAGTTATTTTACTCATAATAGATGATAATGTTATGTTACTCCCAAAAGGTAATAAATTTTACTAGATATAGGTAACTCCTAAGTGATATGATATGGTACGTATCTGGTTAGGTGATTCAATGATGAGTGTTTTATTTTCTAACATACCTTAATAGTTTTTCAATTCTTTATATGAGTTCTAAATCATTATTTCATAAGGGAGTATTCTCACATTGCTCATAATTATTGAATTATATAATCTTTTTCTTATGTTAAAGTTTTTTCCCTTTCCACATGTTTAATGTTTTAGGTTTTTATTTGTAATAATTATCATATGTAATGATCATATACCTTGAATATGTTCTCATACACTTGGGATAATCTTATTATCTCTTATTATTAATATCCTCCATTCTGAAACATACATAAAATTTTATCTCACCCATATTAACATCAACTTCCCTATATTATAAAGAAATATGTCATGTAAAATATTTCTAGAAGGGATTTATAGGGGTGATGATGAATAAGGGATATAGAATAAGGAAATCAGTGTATAGTTAAACAAATTATCACTTAATATCATGAGTAATATTTTGTAAGAGTTTGTATAAATTATCTAAAACTCTAAATATAAAAGTATTGTGGGTATGTTAGTGATCTAATATTTTTGACTAATGATATATGGTTTTTATTAAAAATATTGGGTCAAATTTATCGGCATCGAATACGTACATGTTATGATTATGTTTTTAGTAACAGATTTGAAAGTACAATTTTAGGGATTTTATAGTCTGTTAAACACTCATTTGAGATGAAAAGTTAGAGATTAAGTACACATTTTTTTAATGGGTTTAACCACAATTTACTAAGAAATTCCTAACTCTATGATGTAGGAAATGAATTGGTTTTTTGAATAATAGTTTTGTTGTAAAACAATTAAAAGTTAGATGTGTTTCCATTTGAGTAAAATAGACATGAGGGATTTTTTTTGAGATGGTAATGTTGTAGAGAAGAATATGCCTCACAAAAATATCAAGGATGATATTGAAAAATATTTTATTTTTATTGAATCTAAAAAGGGTGGAAAAATATGTTAACCAAAAAATGAAGGATAAAAGAGTGACCTCAACTAGAAGAGAATACATTGGGATGGATGAATAAATTTCATATATTTTAAGATAATAGTCACTATAGTAAACATTGGGATTTACTACATTTTTTTATAGTTTTACTGATGTTTATAAAAGTGATAAACTATTTTCTAAAATATCCCCAAAACATGAGGAAATGGAATGTTGGAAAACAAGAAATATTTATTTAGAAACATTTATAAACATCGAAAAATTAGTTATATTTAGAAAACTACTAATTATTCCTTGTTTACTCGTACAGAATTTAACCAAATATTCTATAATTGTGAAAAAATTGCACACATTTTCACCCATTTTGAATAAATATGTGTTAATAATTATTTTATTTTTATGAAATGATTTTTTTATGATAGTGTGATTTTTATTATGTTTTACTTTTTATTACCAATCCTTTAGCCTCACTTCCTAGAACACCATTCATTGAAAGTACACTCCCTTAGCCCCACTACATTGATTTCTATATTTCATCTAAATACAGTCTTGTTATCGATGATCTCCCACATACTTGAAACATCCCTCCCTATATTCCATGCAATTTTTCCCCAAGATATCTAGCCACAATACCTCAAGATAACCTCCCTGAACACTCATGGATTCCAACTAGTAGTGTTGTCCTTGGATGTGTTCATGGGAAGATTATACCCTCATTGATCAGAGTGATCATATGAGTAGATAATGATAATAACTAGTAGAAGAAGTAATAAGAAACCGATGGCACCAGAATAATAATATTAAATAAAAAGCAAATAAATACTAAAAGTAAGATTAATAATAAATAGATATATTATTATGCTCATGGTAACGTATCTATAAATAATAAATTTGTAGGTGGAGGGGATACAAGCATATACAACATGCATAAGAAATATAAAAAAAGGAAAAAATATCTATGACTAGAATCTTGAGCATCGGCTCGGTCCTCAGTTCCCAACTCAATCCTAGAAATGAACTTCAATCCATCATTTGAAGAAAGATTCTTCCCTTTGTTTATACCTAATACCATAAAGTCTATCGGGGTACCAAATGATCCCATGTTTTGTGTTAGATACAATATCAGTCGACCGACACCCATGGTGTCTATGAAATTCCATTTCATGTAGTATAAAAATATGTAGTGTACCTTGATAATTTTAATTCAATACAGAATAAACAAATAAATACATTTGACTGGGATTCACTTAGAGACCCGTCCAATATACCTACTTCGGATCAAGTCGATGTATCTGATGTGGGAGTTCCTACAATGGTAAAGTAAGAATTATATAATATAGGATATGGAATATCCCAAAGCTTATGATTTGGATTCAAGGAAATTTCCCTATGTTTCTAAAACAAGGAATCAATTATTGTTTGAAATTGATAATTTTACTATTCATTATTTCAATTTTAAACCCAATTTAGAAAATATAGAGAGACACATGTTCCTCTAAATGTAAA
The DNA here is from genome assembly GCA_963277665.1 of Viscum album. Lineage (NCBI taxonomy): Eukaryota > Viridiplantae > Streptophyta > Magnoliopsida > Santalales > Viscaceae > Viscum > Viscum album. Next base: position 166,920,798 of record OY728119.1, on the reverse strand, counting down.
TCTGGAGGGACTTTCCAAGTAGCACTTGAGGGTATTATCATATGACCAATGCCAATTAGTCGATCCATGGTGGCCAAATAATGATTTCCCATGAGTCACTAAAAAACTGGTGTGAAAAATTCAAGTTCTAACAAACCTTAGAGTTCATAACTAGTATCTCATGTTGGGGCCAAAGTATCTCTTATGGAATAGTATAGGAAATAATTCCATTAATCATGTTCAAGGGGTCTACCCTATGGAACTGGTCTCACTCATTTGGAGGAAAAAATAGAAAATTCATGGAGATCCAGTCTGAGGAATAGCTGATATCTCCCCTAGTGTTTTTACAAAAACACTAACAATTTTATCTAATGCAAGATTGTCCATCCAAGGGATCCATAATTTGGAACCCCTTATATAACCATCACCCCAAAGGTGAAGCATTCAAAAAATAATCAAATATATATAAAGTTTAATACAATGTCCATTCCATTTAATTCAATAAAATTGATCACTTTAGGAATATTAGTCAAGTATTCTCAATAGGTAACTCCATTTAATTCATAAGTCACTAGGAATAATTATCTTTCCAATTCAATTAAAACAATTTCCCAAGGAATTAATTTTTCAAGGAAACAAAAAACTATTGTTAGTGTAATTTATAATAGTGGGTCAATTTAGCTTCTAGGTAGAGAACACCCAATTGGATGGAATCACTCAAGGAGACCAATCCACTGATCTGATTTGCAGCTTACATGAGTCACCAATGGAATAAGAAATAATTGATTATAATTAAATGAATTTGTTTATAAAACTAGAAGGATCTAACTCATAATATCACAAAAAAATTATATAATGTGGTTAAATTATGGGAAATATCCTCGACCACCTTCCTTAGATTCTTAGATCTTCCCTCTTCCAATTTCAACCTTTAATTCAGGCTAGGATGGATTTAAATATAGAAATCACCAAATGCCCTAAAAATGGGGAAAATGAGCTTTTACTGATATATAGAAATAGATGGTGGAAGAAATATGAAATATATTATAGAGGATCATTGATCATACTTCTTTATTTCCATTGGATCTGGTGGCGAGCGAATCAAGTAATGAACAGATGCAATAGCTATATCCCTAACTTAAGAGGTAAGAGGCTCATTCATGGGGGAAGATGGGATTCTGTTGGAGAAATAGAAACGAATGAAGATGTATATTTTTTAAATCATTTAATAGGGGAAATGAGAAAATTTCCCACAAGAACAATTGTGCATAGTTTAGTCACACATTTGGCCAAACCATGAACCATTCACTACTATAATGGGCACAAAATATGGTTTTCCCCACAATTTGAAAAACCATGTGAAAAAATATAGCACCAATCTACCAGGAATTGATGACAAGTTTAACAGGCATGTACCCTAAGTTATATGGTTGTAGAAAAACTGTGAGTCCTTCAGGTTCTAACTATGTGAAACCACACTATTTAGGGAAACCATGTAGGATGGGTTGTATAGTTTCCTTAACCATTAAACCTAGTATTTTCCTTCCATTTAAAAGATCTAAGATTTGAATGATACCCAGACACACCCATTCCATACTTACCATATTTAATCATCATATATAGGGCCAATTAAAAGAATTAAAACAAAAAGATAAATGTTCTATACCTTTGTGAAAATCTAGGATGTTACAACTTCACCACCTTAAGACAATTCATCCCCAAGTTTCCCTTCTGAGGGTAGTAGAACATCATCTAAGAAGTTCTTCTGAAGATATGCATATACATGAGACTCCTTCTCTCAAGTCTCCTCATATACATGTCCATGATTCCATAACTCCTGGATGACAGGAACTAACCTCCCTCAAAGATCCTGCATGTTGTGATCAATGGTACATATCAGATACTACTCGAAAGAGGCATCCAACTTCTAATCAATATCCTCAGGGTAAAACGAATGAGATGGGTCATTGTGATTTGGTCAAAGAAAATATATATGTAATACATATTTCATGGAATGGTACTTCTAACTTAACAATTACAAATATTCTATCGGACCAACTCCCTCCACTATCTCGAAAGGCCCAAAAAAATGAGGTGACAACTTACCCTGTCACCTGACTCATATATTAACCAATCTCAGTGATGTACACAAAAAATTTGATGTCCCACAATGAACTACATAGTTCTATGGTGGTTCTCATTATATGACTTCTACCTAGACCGAGCTATACCCATATTCCTTTGAATCAGCTGAACATGACATGAAGTCTCCTACACGAGAAGGGGTTCTAGAAGAGGGCTATCACCTACCTCAATCCAGCACAAAAGTGAACATAATGGTGTACCATAGAGGGATTCCTAAAAATCAATCTATATTATTTCATGAATGTTTTTATTGTAGGAAAACTCAAACAGGGTAATATACTTCAACTAGAATCCTCCAAGATTAATAATTCAGGCCCATAGCATATCCCCAAACACCTGTATTGTCCCCTCTTATTAGTCTTCATTATGAGGGTGATATACAACACTCAAGAGTTTATTTGAACCAAATACCTTTTGAAACCCTTTCTAGAACCATGATTTAAAGGGGGTGTATTGATCTAAAACAGTATAATGAGGTACACATAGAAGTCACACTATCTACCATATATAATTATTCATAGATCGTCAATAGATAAATTCTCTTAGATCAGTTGGAAGTATGCAACATTTGTCAAATATTTTTATGACCAAACATATTTTGTTGCTACCTCAAGGGGATCTTGGCAAGCCTATCACAAAAACCATTGTGACATTATTCTATTTCCAATTAGGAATGAAGAGTGGTTGTACAAATATATCAGGTCATTGGTGATCTTCCTCCACATGCTGGTAGGTGGATCACCGAGGGATGAAACACATTATGTACCAATTCAATCCTAGAAACCAATATTGATGATGTATGTCTCAGTACATCTTAGTGATTCCAGGTTAAACTACCCATACCGAGGCATGTGATTTCATAATAAGCTCTTTTTATATATCTAAAGTCACCTATACACGGCCACAGAAGAGAAAGTTTTCATTCGTGACAATGACCCAACTAGTAAGTGGGTTCTCTCAGGTGATGCTCCCCCTTAGGAAGAGGCCTTTAGAATCCAATAATTTCCTCATCTAAACCCGTTATAGAAGGGAGTGTCATGGATAGAGATACTAGAACCATTTATCCATGCTATTCCTAGAACTGTATACGAATATTATAGAATAGATCCATGAACTACCATTCAACATTGTCCTTGAAATATTTCATCTAGGTCTTCTGGATCAATTCTTCACTTGCATTATCTCCTTTCCAGGTGTGTAACAAAGCTCAAAGTCTATCTATTTAAGGTATTAAAACCACCTATATAGACTAATATTCATTTCTCACTATTTTTAGATGTATTTAATACCTTTATAGTCCATGTATACAATAAATAGTTGAACCAAAATATAGTGCCTCCAGCAACATAGTGCATGAACCGAAGCTCGTAGTTCATAGTCATGTGTTGGATAATTCTTCTCATGAGGTCTCAGTTGGACAGACACATATGATACAACCCCATAACCATTCATTATAACCTCACCTAGAATTATACTAGAATAATTACAAAATACTGTATGGATTCTACCAAACTTATGAGGAATTAGGATCGATGCTGAAGTGATTCTTCCTTTTACTCCAAAAAACCTTGTTCATAAGCTTCAATCCAGTTGAATTTTGCATACTTATTGTTCAAGACCGTAAGCGATGTTGAAAGACATAAAATTTTTTGTATGAATCTCGTATAATAGATAGATATCCACATGAAGCTATATATGTAAAAAACATTCCTAGGATGCTCCATGTCAAGCACGACACTCACCTTTTCTGGTTCAACTGAAACACTTGCCTAAAATATTACATGACCCATGAAGTGAACCATACTGATCCAAAAGTGTCATTTTATAGGTTTTTCAGATATCTAGTTCTCTCCTAGTGTACTTATCATGATATCAATATGATAAACATGGTCATGTTTAGTTTATGGGTAAATTAAGATGACTTCTATAAAGACCACCAAAATGGAATAAAGATATGGGTAGACAACCCAGTTCCTCAGAGCCTTGAGTATTAATGGCATATTCATCAAGCCAAATGAAATAACCTGATACTCATAAAATATTACACCTACTATGTAATTTTGTACATGTTATGTTCACTGGAATAACATGAACCTTATGATCTATCGACCTAAAAATCGATCTTATAGAAAATTGAATATCCTCAAATCTTGTTAAATAGGTCTTGTTTATGATGAAGTGGATACTATTTGTTCCCAATAATCTAGTTCAATATGTGGTAATACACACAAAATCTAAATTTACCATCAACCATCTTGTAAAAAATGACTGGTGTACCCCATGGTGATGTGTGGGGTCATATAAAACCCATATATTATAAGTCTTCAAGAGTCTTCTTCAATTCTTGTATCTCCACAGGTTCCATTCTATATGGAGGAATGGACATTGGTGAAACACATAGCACTAGATCTATTGCAAATTCAACTACTATCTTAGGAGGTAATCTAGATAAATCGATAGGGAAAACACCCCTAAAATGATCTATAACTGGAGGGAATTCCAGGAGTGAATTCCCTAAACACTCATAAAGTGACTCTCTATCTGGGTTGTCATTCTACATAGCCAAGTCTGCTTCAGTCCAGCTCAACTATCATGTAGGTCCCATTAGACCATTTGTATATACACCATTCCCTTAGGTGATCTAAATGACACATTATGGTGATTGAAATCCACATGGGACCAATATGGCATAGGCCAGTCTATACTGATAAAGGCATCGAAGCGAGTATTGTCAAAAATAAAGAAACTCTGTCGAATAAGGTACCCACCTATTTCAAGGGGGAACTCCTTGAACTGAAATATAATCTCTACTCAAAAAACTAACAACCTTTCCAGGATCATAACACCACTGGATTATTCTATCACTAGGACCAAACTCTCCATAGTCGTAGCAGATAGAGAATAATATGGTGTACTCATATAAAATAAGGAAGAAACTAGAGTAGAGGCTACTAGAATAGTACATATAACATTAGATATCCATTAAATCATCTCAAATGGCATAGGATGATCGTTATAAACATGTATCAAATATCATCCTTAGGATGCCTTCTGAGTAGCATAACCAAGTCCTTCTAATGATGAAGAAACTATAGAGCCTGATTGCCTCATCCATGACCTCCCACCTGGCTTGAACGATATAAAAAAGACAAATTTCTACCTAACAATATGTCATAGATCATGCACATTATGGTAGTAATATAACAAAAACATGATTACGTTGAACCGGTAGAAAGTTTCAGCATAACTACTAGAGGTGACCCATACCGGCGCAATCCTGACACTTAATCGGGTTCCTCACACATTGGTTCTTTTTTAACCAGTCATACCTCACTGGTTAAACACAATAATGGTTTTTGTGTGTTCTACATGGATGTAACCACCCCTGTGTGTAACCTTGAATTGTTATTTTCTAACACTAAATAAACCAGTACTCTGCCTAGAATATGTGTTTCCATGTTTCACATCAATTGACTCCCTATGGTTCTACCCAGTGATGAGGGATTGGTTTTGTATTTCTGAAATGGTTGTCAGACAAAATATGTTCAACTGTGAGTTAATAGAAAAATCAAGACCATCTTCAAATCAACTCATAGTATTATGTATATCACCAGTAAAGGTCAGTGAAAACACTGAAATTTAGTGGAGCGATGTGAGTATTCCATCACTGACATGTCACCTTGCATAAGGTGCATGAATTATTGAATTTAATCTATTATCAAGTTATGAGGGGTGAAATTTTCAAAATTGGATACCTAGAAGTCTGCCCAGACCAAAACTTGTTGTTGGCCATCCTATATCATAACATCCCACCAATGCATGGCAGAGTCATGTAGTATATATGTCATCAGGATGACCATGTTCTCTGTAGGTTTCTATATGTCCTCAAATAATTAAACCATAGAGTATAAATAAGTATTCTTATCAAGAGGAAATCCATCCCTCCAGAAGGTGGTAGGATGTTGTCACTTGAACTTTTTCTTTTCTCTTCTATATAAGGGGAAGGTCGAGGAATACCCTATACTGATTGCATGAATGGAAGGAAACATTCATAGAACTGAGCACTAACACCTAGTGGATGATCAGTAGGAGGTTCCTTAGGTTCCACTATAAGAGATATCATGGGTGGTTCAGGGACCACCACCTTAGTAATGTAAAAGATCCATCTTCTATCTCTTGATTGATTCTCATATAACAATTATAATCCATTAAAATTCTTTGAAGTAATCTGAGTTCTAGTCCCTTTATTTGATCGATAAGGATCTTGATTTCATCATGAAAATTTTATCCATCTGTAGGAGTTTGTCATCCAAAAATGATAATTGTTAGTAATGATAGAGAAGATGTCATCATCCCATCGAGATTTAAGACCCTCCTATAAATTCTCAATTTCATAGTTGAGACCATACAAGTTAGAATCCCTTATTGGGTTAGCCTTTGTCCAATCCTAAATATTCTTCTTGGAGGACCCCAGAACACCCTGAGAGGGGAGGGGTGAATCAAGGTGTAAAATTTTTCATTCTAATTTTTTGGATCTTGTTCCCACATTGGTAGGAACCTATTATATCTATCAAACTAATGAATGCAAGGAGATGAAACTATACTTTTACTTGGTTTAATGAAAAGGGATATTTCCAAGGAGCATATGACAACAATGTGTCATTCTTACCTAAATACACTAATCTTTACTAGTTTAAGGATTACAAGATTTGGTTACAATCACTCTGTTCTAGGAACACTGACTTTACAAAGGTTTAGGGATTGCTCATAGCGTCCCTTAGATCACATCCCTTGACACCCCCTAGCTCACTACCCTGAGAGAATTCAAACTCAGTTTATCAACATGGAGGTCTCTTAAAGAGATTTACATTGAATTCCTTGTCTCTATTCAGCAAGAGACACTACTTTCATCGAAGTCCTGAATTTATTCACTTGAAAGCACTGAAATGGATATTTAGAAGATGAAAATAGGCTACACTGATGATTTCACGCAACACCTACCTTTCGCACAAAAGATATCACTTTTGCACACAATATTTGATTTTCATGTGGAAAATATTTCGTGCAACAACCCCCTTTACGGGCAACGTCACTTTCAGGTGCAGCCTCAGCTTTTACGTGCAACTTCAACTTTTCTGCACAATAACAACTTTTACATGCACCCTCATGGTTTATGCATAGCCTCCAGTGTTATGCGCAACCTCCAGTTTTATGTGCAGTCTCTTGTTTTACATGCAGCCTCTACTTTTTCATGCAACTTCCACTTTTATGCACAACTCCATTTACAAGCACCTTTTACATGCATCAGAACACGGATCTTCTCTAATTATTCCACCACACCGAATGAGGGGGGTCACCTATTATTTATAGGCATCACCGAACCCCACGTGCAAACCCCATCGTGGCACGAAAACCTCTCATTGTGCATGAAATCTATTTTTTCACAGTAACAATTTTTCGTGTACAACTATGGATTTTTCGCGCTCCTCATTCTTTTTCCATTTTTCAGAATTTTGATCCCAAAACACATTTTGTGCGAGAAAAACAACCTGATTTCCCTATTTTTCACAAAACCAATTTAGCGCACAATCCATGTTTTTTCGCACACTACTCCAATATTTTTTACAACTCATGCCTTTGCCATTTTTTAGTGATCTGATCCCAAAACATGCCTTGCGTGAATGTTTCCAACACACCTACCCTTTTTCACGCAAGTTCCTTTTCCAAACACACATTTTACCATTTCCTGATTTTCAGCCCAAAAATATGGAAAACACTGGGAAATGATGCCACCTTCATAACTGTTGTCTGTTTTGAACTGTATGATCACCTTACTGGAAAAAATTCTGAACTTCAAATGAGGATTTACCAAAAACACAAACCACACTCCAATTCATGCATAGAATGTCGATGGTTCCAACACTTCTTGAGGTGCCTAAAGAGATTATACAAGCGAACCCAAGAATTCCTTGGTTCATGAATATCCCAAGAGATTTTCATCATTTTAATTAAGCCTTTGATTTTATGCCATCTTTTAGAGTAAAAGAAAATATTCTGACTAGATTCACCCTTCTTTAAATAGACTAATATTGGAGCATGATCATATAGTCATCCAGTAAGATGTGAAATGAATGATAAACCAAAGGAGTCAATTCCATAAATGTTGATAATACATCAGTCGGGTCTATACCAAATTTAGTTGGCCTTATTAGATTATGGCACTAATTATATTTGTTTCTAATGAATCCCATATCCATGATGTTGTTAGTAGACATGAAGTTATTGACATCTTGTGTGGAACCGCTGAAACATCCTACCCCTCCATTATTTTATGACACCTCATAACATTAATGAAATCCCCCCACAAAACATGGATTATTTTTAGGATCTAATATCTCAAGGTGATTCCAAATTATTCTTATCTTTATATCCTCATAGTAGGAATAGACAAAATATAATAAAATTTCATTTCCACTTGAGATAATTTGAGTGGTGATACAATATAGTGAATCTTAGACCAAAGAAATGTAATCACCTAAATTCCAGAATACCCAAATGTACTTTTTAGAGTGAGATGCATAAAAGTGGTGGTGAAATCCCATTCTCTTGAAGAAGATAAGAAATTGTTCAAGTTCTTATTTAGGTTCAACGATGACAACACTAGATGAATACATTTTCTTGGATTTATAATCAAGGGAAAAATATTTTTCATGCACCCCCAATACCCTTGCATTCTAGATAATAATGGAGGATAAAATTAAAAATGGGGAGCGGACGTTCGGCCTGGTTAACCTTGTCTTAAGGTGTAGTTGTCTAGGCAAGACTTCCAAGATTTAGAGTAGGTGGTGGGGATTCTAGGGGAGGATAAAGGCTGAGGACCAAAATAAGAGAATCCTTCTTCAAATTACATACTTCCTAATTGTCCAGCTCTTAAAGTTCTTCTGACACCAAGAACCTATTGAGAGAATTTAAATGGGGAGACAACAACCTTGTAACCAAACCATCCAGGAAAAAATAAAAAATGTGAATCCTCTCCAGAGATCAACGAGATACATCAATCTCTTTGAGCCCCCCTTATGAAATGGACCCACAAAGGGAGTGTTAATTGAAATCCAAGGAGAAACAAAGTTTTTCAATAAAACCAAAGGTATTATATTAGGAGAAATATTCATTGAACATTAATTCTATAGGAGACTAGAAAGGTAAGAAACACCGAAAAGAGGACCAACCATCTCTGATGGACATCCTAAAACCAGTCATGAAACGCTTTATGAATGAGAAGAATGGGACATAAGCCTTTGGTCTAAAAAGGGTAGATCCATCTAAGGCAACCCAAGATTTTGAATAAAGGGTATAAAACATTTCTACTCTAAAAATGTTTTGGGAGTGATAGGAGAGACTCTAACCTGCTGACATTTGAAAGGTACGTGGGGGCAAAATTTTGTATTCGAAGGGCCCGCCTTAAAGCCGCCACTACCTCTTGGATATGAGATGAGATTCACTAGAGCCTCCCCTAACTATGAATATTATTATAATCCTATAGAGTAACTTGGTTTCCACTCACAAGAAAATTCCCCAAAACTCCATTATACACCTAATATAACATCAGAAATGTCATTGAACTCATGGGACACAAATCCACTGAATATCCTTATATGATAAAAACTGAGCAGAAGCTGGGAGGGGATTAGAAAATAAAGAGTTTTCACTATATGAAACCACCTCCTTCTCTCAAAATAATCGTTCATGGAAAACTTCCTACAAAATTCATTTCATTGAAAATCATCAGCTGGAGTCTAGTTTAAGACATCTAGTATTCTCATCCATGAAAAGAAAGATCCCCAATGTGTTCCTAATAGACTATAGAATATTCAGATTTTGAGGAATTAGGGGAGACTAGGTAAACCGATCCACATTTCATCCATACATGACACTTTTAAAAAGTAAAAATACCAAGACCAACAAGATATTGAAAACTACCAGCTTCCAAAATGCCTCTCCTCCCTGGACAAGGACCAAAAAAACATCCCATTTAGCTAGGTGAATAAAAAAACCAAACATGTACGACTTAGAAATAATAAGATATTGATGAAGACCCCAATAATAAAAAATGTACTCAAACAATCCATGTGAGGGTTTATCCTTACCAAAGTTCCGGACCAAGGATAGATCATAGAAGGCAGTAGCCTTAGAAATCTCTCCCTTTGATAACACAACCATCAGATAATTGTCATCCCTATTAGTGAATGTATGATATAGATAAATTGTTGGGATGCCAGGAAGACAGGGGAAAGAGGATGATGGAGGTACACATATAATAACTTCCTTCAATGATTTATAAATAGATGTTAAGGGATCATTATGGAAGAAATCCTAGGATGGAAGAAGAGGCTTCATTGGAGAGGGAAGGTAAACACTTTTCTGGATAGAATCTATCATTTTCTTAAGCTTATTAATTCATCATATCATCCATTATAATTAAGACTTACTAAGAAATTGAGATAAACCTAATTTATTTTCTTCCCCAAGAATACGTACAGTTTACTATGACTGATATCAGGAATATTCTTGAGTAAATAATAATATTCTCAAAAAATAAAATTATATTCTCATTTGTGTATTCAAATGTAATGTAAGACTCGAGTATGTATCTATTTTACCAATACTACTATATTATTTATTCCTTTGGGATTTTATCAATTGCATCATATTCCATTGTAATTTAGAAAGACACAAAATTTAAGCTTCTAAAACCAGGGTCACTACAGTTGGTTTTAGTTTTATTTTAGTAGAAACCATGGGAACAAGGTTTAATAAAACACAGATTAGGTAATTGAAACCTATGATAAAATTTGATAATATGTTTATAGGAAGATCCTAATGTTTTGATAAGGTAAAAATTATGTTATTTTTACTAGAAATACAAAAATTTCTATATACTAAAAGTGTATGTGGTTTTTTCATATAGGTACCTAGTTATAATAACTTTGAAAATGGTGCATCAAGATGGACATGAGAATTACCTGGTTCCCAATAACAGAATTTATTTCACATGTAGTTTGAAACACATGATTGTAATTCTTAGGATAATTCACATTTTCTTTATAAAACATTATGAGGGATTTTAATAAATAATGAAAATGAATGTATTAGGTTAAACCATATAATAAGGAAGAACCTATGTCGAAATAAAACTAAAGAATTATTTATATAGAAATATTTTACTAATGGAATTTTTTTATAATAATTTTGAAACTTATATGGATTGTGTTAAATTTTATAAGAGTATATGTCTTCAAAAACTTCAGAGTTTTAAACAACAAAATCATTATAAGCTTAAATTTGATCATAATATCAAATTCTTATACACTCCTTTTGAAAATGTGTGTGCTTAGAATTTCACAAGATTAACGAAATGTTAGAGAAATTTATTATATGTATATGTTATCATGAAGAATAATGTAGGGATTAATTCCTTTAATGTTTATAGACATAATTTTTAATGTATTGAAAACCATTAGGTTTTACATGATCATTAATGACATTATAATAATAATATTATTAGACTTTTGAAATATAAAAGTTGAATTAAGAATCATTTTAAATAGGTTGTTTAATGATTAATTTTATTTCAAGGATGTCCATATTATTTTTGAGACTATTATTTAAATAATATTAATGTATATTAGAAAAAAGAAAACTCATATGCTATGTGAAAACTAATCATGTCCAGAAAGTATGCACGCCATAGACCCATGATTGAAGAATGACAAGGGTTTACCACCTACCAGTAGCCTACATGATGTCCCAGATAATATGTCATTGAATTTATGTAAAAAAATTGAAAAATAAATATTAATGATAAACCAATAGTTTTAAATTATGATTTTTAGATATTAAATTTTTTGATTACTTGATCAAACCATATAAGTTTTGAAAAGTATTTAGACATAGATGGAAATACTTGTCACTATTTTATGGATCTTATGATATTTTAAAAGTAAATTTTCATTCTTCATGTATAAAAAATTCTTTTTTGGATATTAATTTCTTTGTGTAAGATATAGAATCATAACCAAAGGATGAAATTGTGATTTTGAAGTAGAAACATATCAATTAAGTATACTTACTTACATTGTTGGACACTAAACAAGTTCCTCAACATAAGTAAAATTATATTGAAATAAAAAATGTTACACTATTACATTCATATACGAGGAATCAAATGGTCTTTTAAATCTTCACAGATTTATGATTTTGAGCATGTTAAATATCTATCACACATTCACCTTCTTGTTATCAATGAGAAATATTACTCGGAATTAAAATATTTAATTTGTTCGTCCATGTCCATATCTTCAATTTCAAATAATTTTATCCAAATTGTAAACATAGTCATGTGTTTTTTCATATTACTATAGTAATTTTAATTATCTATTATTAAGAGTATTTTTTACCAAAACTTCTCATGATGATGTATTTTAATAAGGTTATTTTCAAATATCAATCCATTTATTATCGAGATCAATTTTAAATTACTAAGAAACAATTTTCTTCGGTTGGGATAATTTAAAACCCTACAATTTAAAATGAATAAAATTATATTCAATAGCGTGTATGAAACATGTCACCATGATTAGAAGAATAGATAACACCTGAGACTTAATGATGTATTCATTGAAAATATTCAATATATTTAATTACACACAATGTTGATTTTATCATGTGTTACATGAAATAATTAGTTTCTTTGATATCTTTCATTATATAAAAGAATGACTTTTACAAAATAACAATATACTATTAATATTATTATTTAACATGATATTTATCACATATCCATTAGAATGTAAATAATTAATAGAATTTAATAAAATATTATCATATTTATTTTAATTGTTTTATTAATTAACTAATGATTATTAAGAAAATAAATATAAATTAAAAAAAAATATGTTTTCTGAAAAACTATATTTTACAGTAAATCATAGATTCATAGAGAATTTAAAAAATAATATAAAAATATTTTATTACCAAAGTTAGAAGATTTATATGAAAATATGAACATCATTTTTAAAATTATAATATGAAAATTATCTTTTGGTGAATTTTTGGGATTTCTCACAAGAGTTTTATTTTGTGATGAATAGTTAAAAAAACTAAATTATAATTGAAAATTTACTTTTTTTAAACAATTTATAATGATACATTATATTTTTCATTTTATTTTAAAGTAAAATTTGTACACTTTTATATCAGAAAATCTAATTTAGGTAATTGGAATAATTTTCAAATAAATTTATATATAAAAATGATGTAAGCTATGACAATTTTAACTTTAAAACCCCACTTTTTCATCGTGTCTATGATATTAATTTTAAAATAAAATTTTCCAATTATAAGATTTGAATTTCGAAAAATGGATTCATATTTTTATTAAAAATAATTTTTATTTTCTAATAAGTAAAAAAAATTACCAAAATTAATAAAGAAAGAAGATAAAAAATAATTACCACAGTTATGGTAAAAATAGATTTACCATAGGGTTAAACTAGAATGATAAGACTAAAAATTATCTAAAATTTTATAAAAATTTTATTGAATGAATTATTAGATTTTACCTATAAAATTAACTTAAATATGGTAATTCATTTCCACTTTCATTTGAATATGACACATATAATAAGTCATATAAAAGAAAAGTCAAAAAAGATACCTTTCTTCCTTTTAATATCTATAAATCATTAGGATGGGAAAAATAACATTGGTTCAGTTATAAATATTATTTGGAAAGATAAATTTGTTTATTTGGTTATAATAATTTATATTTAATTTGAAAAATGAATTAGTTGCTTAAAAGTCTTAGAAAATTCCAATATAGTAATTATTTACTTTGTAAAACATAAAAACAATGATACTAAAATTAATAAAATTGAAGTAAATTTAATGAATTATTTGGTTAAATTCATATATTATATCAATATATCATGTTAAAAAGGTGAAAAAATAAATTTGAATTCAATCATTGTCTTGATATTCTTGAATTCAATATAAATGAATAATTCAAAAACTAATATTAATGATGTTTTTTGATAAACTATATTTTATTAATACATTCAAAATTATATATTATTCCATGTGTTTTTTAAATGTTAATAAATTTTAAATATTTTCCATTAATGGAACAATTTCTCTTTTATAATGAGAAGATTAACCTCAAAATAGTAAAAACTCTATTAAAAGGGTTATGGTTAATATAGTATTTTCTACATGTTACATGCCCTTGTTTTAAAGTTAATTTAAAACATACATAGGGTTTATATTTTATAAATTATAAATCATATGTATAATCATGACATATAAATTTTCTCATAATTCACATTTTAATTTATTCTGAATTGGTAAATTACCCTGTTCAGAAAAATAGTTATCCTAGTGAAAAACCAAATTGGTTAAAATAAGGAAACATATAATATAAGAAAAAAAATGTTTAAAACATGTATTTTTTGTGTGATGTAGGTGTAGGTTGATCATATTGTCCTTAATCACTATTAATATGAGTCTTTTTTCAATATATGGTCATGGATGCATCCCAATAGTGAGCACTTTTGAGCATTTACAAGAATGACACTCCTCCCCACCTATAAAAGGGAACTCATTATCCCCTATTCTTCAATCTTTCAAACAAATTTGGTTTGGAAAATAGTTATAAAAATTGTTTAATATATTCCATAACCTAATCCGAGATGAATTATTTTGAGCCTAATTTCACATTTGAATGATTTCTTGCAAACCTATGGTGGATAACAGGGGAGAGGTATTTTTCTTCAATACGATTCCTCATTTTATTTAGTTGTACCCCTAATTAAATTAATTTTAATACAATATGATATAATAACTTAAGTATCTACCATATACTGAGATGTTTTTATTTTATGATATTTATATATAATCGTACAAACTTCTATCAAACTGGCTAAGAAATATTTATTTTTGTATACGATGATGGAAAAAAATAAATATTCTTTTTATTAAATATTTATAACTA
This sequence comes from Viscum album, assembly GCA_963277665.1. Taxonomy (NCBI): domain Eukaryota; kingdom Viridiplantae; phylum Streptophyta; class Magnoliopsida; order Santalales; family Viscaceae; genus Viscum; species Viscum album. The sequence continues at coordinate 166,905,626 of OY728119.1, read as the reverse complement.
TTGTGGGAATATAGAATTCAAATATTTTCACCTACATTTACATGGGTGATATAAAAATCTTTCTTGAGTGTAAGAAAATCAACCGCCTCACAAACCGATGTGATTTATCTTTAAATAACACCTCACATGAAAGGTGATAAAGATAATACTGACGATTATATGTGATATTCATGGAATGATTATTATATAAATAAAGTATTTATCTTTATGAGTAGAATATATATATATATATATCATTTTATTCATTCATTTTCACTTGCATAACGGTGATAACATCATTCATGTATGTGTGGACTACTATATTCACGAACCGATGCGACTCTCTTTTCATAACTACACCAAAAAATGATATATAACTATAATTAAACAAATTAATTTGATAATTATATCATGATTATTGTTTAGGAGATAATAAAAATATATAATATCTAGAAGAACTAAAACATTCATCGGAGTGAATGAATGAGAAAACAAGGAAATTAACACCTGAAATACTGAAAATAACAAAACATATTAAAAAAATGTGATAATATGCTATATGAGGATAATATATAAAATTATAAATATGTTTATGGGTTTTTATAAGTTAATAAAATGTTTAAATCCACTATATATGAGGTTAATAACATTCAACCAAATGGAAGCATAAAGTAATAGATTTCTTAACTCATTTTTTGTTCATTGAGTTAATATTTGAATTTATTTATTATGTCACTATGAGTTTGTGTGTATAATTAACTTTGATTACATTATGTTTTATTTAAAAAAAAATTATGTGTATTTATAATTTATACACATAATCTATTCATTGATTAATTTTCACTTCAGCATTATGATCATTATAAAGGTTTATTTCATAGTCTCATTATAATTAATATTGTTTTCTATTAAATTTATATTGAAGGAAAAAATTTGACCACTTCATAATAATACCATTTTATTTAATTATACTTTTTTTATTCATGATATTTTTAGGTAATAGTACTATTTTTTAACTCTTTGGTTCCTAAAGGTTTTTTTAAAATGTTTTAAATAAAACCCCACTTTATTTATATCGTATGTTGGAAATATGATTTCTTCCAAAAGAGTTTATTCTAAAAACTTTCACATAGTTTTTTTAACCATTTAGAATGATTTATCAATGGAATGTTCACTCATTTTAAATATAATTTGTTTCGAATGAATTTTCTGTCATTTTCAAAACAAAACCATGATTGTTTGGCTATTACTGAAAATATGAATGGAGTCTTTTTTTTATTTTCTAAATAAGGAATATTTAAAATATTTTTACACTAAAAATGATTGTTTTTTTACTTTTACCTGACATAAAAATTTACCCTACACCATGGTTGTCATTTCATTGAATCTTCCTTTGTAATTTTATAAGGATCTTTTTAATGAAATTTTTTTAAAAGTGATTTTCAATGAAATGTTTTTTCGAAATGTGTTTTTCAAAATGAAAAGAATATTTTCATCATGATTGTTTTTAATGATATTTTTATCATATTTCTATTCATCAGTGAAAAAACCCTTTATTTTAATTCCAATGGGTATATGTTGATATCGTCCTTATTTTTCCTCTATATGTGTTGTGATTTATTTGAACAAGGATACTATTGTCATCTCATTCCTTATTTAATTTTGTATAGTCATTAACTTTCCACTGTATTATTCACTTTTTAAAGATCATTAGTCAGTATATTTCACCTAAATAACCACCTTATTTATCATGGTAATTATATTTTCTTAAATATTATACCATTTATAAATATTATGTTTACTTTGATAGTTTTTTGATCAATTAGGGATATATTGATAAATCTATTTCCTTTACTCAATATTGATATTTAATGATGAGGCACATTGTTTATGAATTAAATCAATTATTTGATATATTAGTGACAATTTGGGCCTAAAATACATGGGTTTAAGACTAGTTAATGTAATATCATTGACGAATCAACTGTCTCACGAGACAAAATCAGTTGGCTAATAAACCTTCATGTTTGTAACCAAGTAGTTTTAAACTATAGTAATGATACATCTTGATAGTAAGTGTCTTATGAAATTTCATGACACAAATAATATTTGTTTTTACCTAAATTGTTTTAAAACATGTATTAGATATATCTTTATATTAAAGGAATTAGGTTCTTGGGAATTATGACATCCAATAATTAATCAGTCCCATCATTCATAATTCAGTTATTATTATCCATGAATTGTTTTCCTATGTTATAATCTATGGATGAATTTCATTCTTATATTATTGATTAAATGGCATGTTTTATCATCTACATACATTTCCATGTTGGATTTTACTTATCTAACCATAATAGTCATGTCATTTAAATAGCATGTTTTCTCAGTTATTTATATTTCCATAATGATTATTCTTAATGATTCATGATAGCATATACTACAGTTAACCCTTATTGAGTATTTGGTCTCACACTTATTTTATTTCCATTCTATGGAATCCACAAAGATTACATTGATTGATATGTGTAGATATTCTAGAGTGAATAATGTTATTATCAAATAAAACATTTATGATTTGCGTAATTAAATTTAATGTAAGACATAAGTATGTATCTATTTTTACTAAGAAAAAAAACTATTTGGTTCTTCGGGATGTGATTTCTTGTATCATATGTGAATGTAATGTAGTAAGAAAACAATTTTGGACTATTGGGGTTTGGGTTACAACATTATACATGAGAAATGGAAGCACCTAGGTAACACTAGTTGATCCCTTTACATATTATATAATGGGAAGGCATACATAACATTGTGAGAGTCCATAACATATTATATTATGGGGTTTCTCAGATATCACTAGGAGAGCCCCTTACAAATTTTGTGATGGGGTGACCTAGATATTACCTGGTGACCCAATATATTTTAAAATATGAGTGCACTTGGATAGTTCTCTAGTTCATCAGTTAATTATTATATTTTAATTCATCCATATAGTTATTCCAATTGAAGTGATTTTGAAAGTGTTTTTTGAATATGATTCTCTCATTCATCTATATTTTGTATTAATTGCATGCTAAGGGTTTTAATAATTTTCATTGGGTAGAAAAGTGTGTTCTTTTTAAAGTGAAAATTTTTTAATTCATACCATCATGTAACTTTATAGATAAAGGTAAATGTTATATCAGTTTTCATATTTTCACTAGTAAAACTGATTCCATTATTTTTATATCCCTTGTTGATCTTTTTTTATCATCCCTCAATTATAAATTTATTTTATAGGATTGGTAATGGAAAGGATGAAGTCATGTTGAAAATTTTAAATAGTTTTTATAAAAGTACTGATATTTTGTATTAACATTTTTACTTTACAATAAAATTGAATACTAATCATAATTTTTAATATTTTATTAAATGGTTTTGTAATGTATGATTTCTGACCAAATTATCTAAAACTCTAAACCTGAAAAGATCCTCCGATGTAATAAACTGTATTCTTGGAATTAAACTCAATATTATGTAATGTTTAAGTTAATGTAATTATATTTGGTAATGTAGGCTAGATTAGAAAATTTTATAGGTAAAGGAATTTTTAATAACCTTCCCTTGAAATATTTTACCTTATGGTTAAGTTAAAATGTTATAAAATTTTATGATTATGTTGTTTCTTTATCTAATATAGTTCTGTTAAGAATGTTTCATTAAATAGGGAATAAATGATTTCTTGTGGGAAGGTATATAGATGAAAATAGTCTTCCGAATCAGTATCTCGATATGGTTCAAATCTGAACAGAACAGTTTTTTCGAGAATGTCTTAGTTGACAGAATATATAAATTGGGGTGGTATCTATGCCAGAGAGGAACCCAATATACCATGATATAACATAGTTATTGTGGAGAATTTCATGAGGAAATATTCCCCATATTTAGGGTATCATCTAACCCTATGTGTAATGCCCCGAGTTAAAAAAAATATTCTATAGGGTATGTCATATGCAATGATGAACCCAAAAAAACAATAATTATTTTAAAAATATTGTTATGGCATATATTTTAAATTACATGGTATGAATATAACTATCTAAATTATGAAATATATATATTTCCTCAATATATTTTTAAATTAATATCAAATAATCAATCCACTTATAGTGTTTCCATTTTTTCCATAAAAAAATATTCTTTCTTCAAAAATAATTTTTATTTAATTTTATAATAATAATTATTATTTATGAGAAAAACTAGAAACATTATTTGATAAAATGGACTAAATTTTTTTGTATCACTATACTAAAATTAACACAGTGTAATTGTTTTTATTTTCTTAAAAAAATATAGATGTTTTTCATGAATAGTAAAAAATAGTGTTTTTATGTAAAATTCTCATTTCTTTTGATAAATAAATTAACTTTAAAGTAAAATTATTATTTTAACTTTATGTAGAGGTAACATAAGTATTATTTATAAATATTTAATTCAATTAATCATATTTATACCGAATATTGAAACATATTTTTTTAGGATTAACTAATGCATTTTTCTTAGAACTATTTCAAAATGCATATTGTTTCCCCACTATAAATATTTAAAATAAAACCTAATGAAAAAATATTTAAATTAAATTTTTATATTATATATATATATATATTTATTAATTAAAATTAATATAATGAATATTACTAGTTATATAGTTAAATTAAAATCATCTTCCACTTAAAACATATTATTAAGAAAACTGATTTTCATCATGTTTTTGGGATTAATTTTAAAACAAATTATTCCACCTCTATGAATATAGTTTTATAAAATATATTCCATGTTTTGAATCACCATAATTAATATTTTATAATAATTTTAACTTAATTTTTGTACAATATGAATATTAGATGTTGAAAATATTAAGTGCCATGGTAAAATAAAAATAGGTTAATTAAGGGTAAATATAATTTATCAAAGACTAGAAAAACCTTAACCATAATAGTATGAATATTTATTTTCCCTTTTCTATTAAATAAATATTATTTTTATTTCTTATTGTTTTTACTTTAAAAATTAATAAGTAATCAAGTTAATAAAAATATATATTTTTATAAGATAAAACAGAAATATTGTTTTTAAGAAATATAATATATTTTAATAAAAACATTTATTAAATATTTTTATCAAATATAAATGATCATATAATTTTTTTGAAGGCAAATTTAACTTTTTTAGGGGTTCAACAACTGTTATTTTTAAAACACCCATCATTTTTAATTAATATTGGTTATAATATTAAAAATTAATAAAATCAAATATTTAAAAAAATTATTTAGATAAAATAAATATTATTTTTTTAATCAAAACATAAAAACTATCCATTGGTTAAATTTTCATAATTTTCTGAGACAGTCAAATTTTTTGGGTAAAAATTAAATACCATATAAATATACTTTGTGTATTATTACATCATAATGACTCTAAAGTGATGTCATAAATACAATAAATGGGATCCAAGACTATATCTATTTGTTGAATTTAAAATAATTTTATTTTAATTTTATTTCATAAATTTTATAAAATCATTATGATTCCTCCAAAACATGTAATATATTTTAAGATTTCATACTCATTCTTTATGAGTATGACTCACCAACACATAAGCAGTAGAATTATTTTATTATTTTCTTCATTTGTTCATATAAAATAATAAAAACCAATCCCATTTTTTAGAAAACATGGTAAAAACCCATGGGATGGTTTGTGTTTTTTGTTATATTATTATATAGAGTCCAAAAAATAAATAATAACGAGACCCCCAAATTTTCAAATTTAAACCAACCAAAGATCCCATTTATCTTAACTATAACACTTTTCAACATGTAAATATTATTCTATATACTTGATATAGTCTTACAGAGGGTACCTAATGCTCTCAGGAATCCCTTACCAAGCATTTGGAGTCACACACTCAAGTAAGGGCAATCATATCCTCATTTCTATTCAAGAAACATCTTTGGAATTTGTATTATAAAATTAAATTCTTTATAATTTAATTTACATAATAACCTGACCTTATTGTATAATTGATGCTATATTAATAATATATATTTTATCATCTATCATTCAAACCTTTATCTATGTCGTTAATATGTCGAAATTTTGTAAGGGATTTCTCTCTTCTCGCTTCCATTCAAGAACTTATTTTATGATTTTTCTCTTCATTTCCTTTTTTATAAGTGGGGATATATTCTTCTGTATCCAAATAAATTAAATTTTATTTATAAATGATTATATCCCCTTTTAAATCTCATTAATCATCCCCTGACCCGTTATGTACACCTATTACCGTGCCAAAATTTAGTAAGAGGTCTTCCACTCTTATTTTTATTCAAGCACTTATTTTATGTTATCCTTGTAAATATCCATTTTTTTCATTTTTTTGAATGTTATTCCATATCCCAAATAGATGAATTTTTATGTATACATGATTTTACCCTCTTTAACTCTCATTAATCCTCTTATGATCCTTTATGTACACCTGTTTTCATGCCGATATTTTGTATGGGATTTCTCTCTTGTCATTTCCATTCAAGAAATTATTTTATGTTATTTATCTTAAATTCCATTTTATTATTTTGGAATATCTTTTTACATATTCAAATTAATTTACATTTAATTTATAAACTATGATATCCCATTTAATTATCATTAATCCTGCAATGATCCTTTATGTACACCCGTTGTCATCATGAAATTTCATAAGGATTATTTTTTATATTCAAGTCTCTTCATTACATTATGACTTATAATTACAAATTTATAATTTTGGGATATTATTTTTTATTTCCCAATTACATAAAATTTTATTTCTATGTTATTATAGACCAATTTATCTCTCATCAATACATTTTTATGAAACATTTCGTGATGATGTTATATTGCATAAATTTCAACATAATCTCTCATGCCAAAAAAATTGTGAGGTGAATAATGTACCCTTTTCCTATCAAGGATGTTCATATTTATAAAAATATAATTTTTTATTTGGTACATAATATTATTTATTCCACAGTACTTAATTATGAAATAATTTATTATGATGAATGAATCCATGTTTTATGATCTATGTGGTGCACTTAAGCTTAATAATGAAATGAATAAGATGGGTGTGACTAGATAGCCCTCAATTCATTGGGTAATGTTTAGTATTGTGATATGTCATTTTGGGATAGGGATTGAGTCTAATTCCTTTATGGTAATGTTTCTACTTTTATTTCATGGTGGGGTTTTCCTTGACCAATGTTTATGATGGAGTTTTTTAACATGTTTCCAAATTTCTCCTATTATGATTATCAAGATATATCAAGCCTTATTATATATGTTACTTTTATGCCAAATTTATATGACTATTATATAAAATGTATTATATTATAAATTTTATTTATTATTTATTCCCTTACTAGGCTTTATAACTCACCCCTTTCTTATGTTTATCCCCAGGTTATCCCATGCAATTTTAAGAATCCATGGATTTTTAGAAACATATTAAGGATGTTTTCAATAATTTTGTTGCATCCCATGTTGAAAATTTTATATTAAATACCTCATTATTAAATACAATATATTTATATCTCTTTTGGGATTTATTAAGTGTAATTTTATGAAATAAATCATAAATTAATGAGTAATAAAGAGCAGGCTCGTTATAGTTGGTTTCAGAGGAAAAGATTAGTAATTTTTGGGATTATGAATAGAAAAATATTGTGATAGACTTAGTGATAAGACTATGTAGACAAAGAAATCCATATATTTCGGTAATTATAAAGTCATTGGTTTATAATTAAAATAAATCCATATTTGGAAACTACATGTGGATGTGGTTCGGGCACAGATATACCCAGGGTTAACAATTCTGATAAGGTTTCCTAGGCCTAACTCGGGTTAACCTAGTTTACAAAAATGGGTCTTACGTTGTACCTTGTTTCAAAATACTAGTGAATATGATTTTAAGAATTAATAAGCTCATTAAGAACCATTATTAAGGGTAAAAATACCCATATGTGTCTAGGTTAGAAAATTGATCATGGATAACATTTATTAATGTTATAAATTCATAATTTAAGGAATAAAATTAATTTATAATTTATCCCTTTAATTTTATTGGTTTTATGTATATGTGTTTAATTGTGTAAATATACTTATCAATGGTTTTACATTTATTCTATCCAATGGAGATAAATTGGTGGAACTGAGTAAACATCAAATGTGAAGGGAAATTTGGTGAATTCCCAAATGAGATGCCTAACATGATAAGATATCATGTAGAAAATCTTGTGATTTTTTCAAAACAAATATCAAATATAACTATTAAAAGTGGTAATTTTTTGAATTCCCAAAGTATTTAATTAATAGGAATATTAAATCTCAAGTAAGATCATCTAGTAAAGAAGGAATGTGAACGAATAACAAATTTTCATTGTACAACTATTGTGGAAAGAGGTATTAAGGGAAATTCTACAATGTAACTAGGAGGTGTTTTATGTGTTAGAAGATAGGGAATAAATTATCCAAATTGAGTGAAAAAATTGATAATGTGATGTATGGAAAGAATGTTCAATCTATGGTACCTTATACAGTTCTGTGTAAAAAATGTGGAGATATTGGGAATTATCCAAGAAAATTTGCTATCCAAGGGTTGAGAATCTTGATGGCCATAAATAGTCTACAAGACCGAGGGAACAATGAATTTCCTCTATTGAGATGGATCATGATGATTAAAATACATGTAGTGTATGTCATGTTGTATTTAAATTCATTATTTATTAGTATTATTCTATGTTTTATAAGAACATCAAGTCACCAGAAAAATTTATTTGACAAGAAAACGTTTCGATTATTTATAACATGTTTATGTCTTGGGAAATGTTCTTCTAGAAAATATTATTAGTTGTTAATTATTGTAATTTGATTTTATCTTAGGTTTTACATTTAAAAATACAATATAATCCTCTACGAGAGGGAACTCATCCTTTGTACGATGAATCCTCGTTCTATTATATAAAAGAACTAGGATGAGGATGAATATTCTTTTGTATAGACACTATTTCACTGCAAGTAAGTGTATCTTTCTTAAATTTCTAGGAATACGCAAGGACCCATGCTATATAAATTGTTTAATTGTAATTATTAAAGTTTTTATATATGGGTATTTGATAGTTATGTTATATAATTGGTATGTTAATGACATTATATAAATAGGAATCCAAAAACTATAAGTCTTGTTCCATCGTTTTGTTTTTTCTTTAAGGAAAAGAAATTTACATTTAACGTTATCGATAACCTATAAAAGTGGTATAGTGATAAAGTGATATTTTAGAAAATACATGATTGGTGTATTGATAATATTTAATAGGTAATTAATTTTGTGAAAAAACCTATAGAATCATGGGATTATATGTCTAAGGCTAATATTATGTTTCAAATCACTGATACTACTTTTGAATATTTATATGATGGATGTTTAGTATTATACATTTTTGAGACATATTATAGGAAAAAATCCTTTTGATTTTGAGGTGATTAATGATAATTAGGGAGATGTTTTATTGTGTTAAGGTATATATAAATATCCATTAGGATATCCTAGATGAATGATTTTATGATTTTTTTTTTGTTATAAGATGATGGGTATGAGATAACCTCTGGGGTTAAAACACTCATAAATTCTTAGGATATTAGTGTTATATATGGTTATTTATTTAAGGAATGGTCTATATTAATTCGTTGTTAATATTTGTTCAATTTTTTGGAATAATATATCAATATATTATAATAAATTATGAAAACCATTTTGGATTGAGTAAAATAGAGGAAGAATAAATTTTTATTCCTTGGTGTATTATATCATCTGTTATAATTTTATATTGATTTAGGAAAAAAACAAATTCATCTTGAGTTATCATCATCTGGAGGATAAGATGATATATTAATGGAAATTAATTATACTTTTCAATAACCTATATTTCTATATATTATTAGTTTAGATGATAAAGTAATTCTAGAACTCTAAGAAGATAATATTGAATAAATTTTTTTTTCATAATATAATTATTTCGAATTAATTAATGGTCATCAAGAATTTATGGTATTGTAGTGATTTACCACCTCCTGACTGTGATATCTATCAAACTCAACTAAATTTTTTCTATTAGTTTTATCTTCCATATCCATGTTTTCACTTCTTAAAAAATTTTACCTACTTGGAAATTTACTTATGTGATTACTGTCATACATCCCTTTCTCACTTTTTCAAGAGGATGTTTTATGAACGCTTTTTATTATGTGGGTTTTCAATAAAGATATTTTATAGTGTAAAGAAATATTATTGAGTCCATGTTTAATTTTTGAGGCTACAATTTATTAAAGGGGAAATAATATAATGATGAATGTTTTAGAAAAAAGAAAGCTATATTTGATAGCATAAGTGATATGAAATAATGAACTCAACAAATCCTAATTATTTAAACAATAATATTATTACATAGTAGTTATATTATTGGGTATAAATATAATTAACTAATTTATGAAACATATATTCCATAAATATATTGATAAATTAATATTAAATAATCAATAAATTTTTGGTAATGTCATTTTATTCATCCAAGGAATATACATTCTTTAAAAATGAGTATTACTTTTTTTAATCAATAGTATATTTACTTTCTACAACATTTTGAAAATTTAATTGATAAAACTATCTCCATTTTTATAGCATCATATCAAAAATAAAATAGGGTGAAAATTTTGCGTTTTTTGAAACATACAGATTTATTATTGAATAGTAAAAATAATATTTTATGTAAAATTGTCATTTATTTTAAAAAATTAATTAATATAATAGAATAAATATTATTTTAATTTAATTTAAATTTAAAAAATAATTACTTATATATATTTATTTGGATTAATTATATTTATAATGGAATTTAATACAAGTTTATTTTAGGATAAAATAACACATTTTTCTGAGAACTTTTTTCAATTTCTTAATGTTTATCCACTATAATTTATTAAAATAACCACTAAAAAAATTAATTTAAAATAAATGTTTAAATTAAGTATTTATTTTTTACTTTAAATTAATATAATAAATATTACTAGTTATATAGTTAAAGTAATGTTATTTTTCCCTAAAAAATGCATTTTTAGGAAAATATATTTCTATCATGTTTATATGTTTTATAATAAATAAAATTATTCCACCTACGTGAATTTATTTTTATTAAATTTATTATATATTTGGAATTATCATAACTAAAATTTTTACTAATTTTAACTTAATATCTGTACAATATGAATAGTAAATGTAGAAAATATTATTTATAATGGTAAAATGAAAATAGGTTAATTAAGGGTGAATAAAATTTATCAATGACTAAAAACAATGTAACCTAAATAATTTAAATATTTATTTACCCGTTTCAATGAAAATAATATTATATTTACTCTTTTTTTTACTTCAAAAATAATTAAGAAAATAGTATGATAAAAATTATATTTTGATAAGACGAATAAAAAAATTTATTTTAAAGTAATTTTAAATTTAACTTAAGACATTAATTTTGATGAAATAATCTATTTTTTTAGATAAATAATATTTTGATAATTTGTTATTAATAAATATTTTTTATTAAATATAAATGATCATATATTTTTTATGAAGTAAAATGTAATTTTTATAAGGGTTCGACAACTAATTATGTCAAAAAACCAATCATTTTCCGAAAATGTTTGTTATTATTTTTAAAAGTAAAAATTCACATATTTATAATATTATTTAGGTAAAATGAACATTAGTTTTGTAGATAATAATGTAAAATTTATCTAAGGGTGTATTTTTCATAATTGTTTTAGAACACAAAATATTTGGGTAAAAATCAAATACCATATAAATATACTTTATGTCTGATGACATCATAATAACCCAAAAGTGATATAATAAATACTATAAATGGGAACCAATAATAAATATATGTTTTCACTTAAAAGTAATTTTATTTTAAGTTTATTTTATTTATTTTATAAATCCAATATGAATCAACCAAAACATGTAAAACATTTTAAGGTTTTAAAATCCTTTCATTATGAGTATGAATCACATCCACATAAGCAGAAGTGTTATTTTCCTAAGTTCAAATGTTGGAATTATAAAACAATGAAAACCAATAAATTTTTTTAAAAACCATGTGAAATCCCATGGTTTTGTTTGTGGTTTTGGAAATCTTATTATATAGAGTCCAAAACATAAATAATAAAGAAATTCTCTTATTTCCTATATAAACCCACACAATATCACATTTATATTCACTAAAACTCCTTTTAGAATGTTTATAATATTAATTACACTATGAAGAGTCCTCCAAAGGTGAGAATAATATCACAAGATTCTGCTAACAAGAATTTGGAGTCATGCACTCAAGTAAGGGATCTTCCGCTCCTCTTTTATGTTCAAGAACCTTCTTTGGAATTTGTCTTCTAAATTGAAATTTTTTATAATGTAATTTATTTATAAAAATTACCTTAATGTAATATTTATGTTATTTTAATGAGATATAATGTATACTCTCTAATTTTACCTCTATCTATGTCATTACTATGTAAAACCTTTGTAAGGGATTTCTCTCTTTTCATTTCCATTCAATTACTTCTTTTAAGATTTGACTCTTAATTTCCTTTTTCATAAGTGGGGGTATGTTCTTACATATACCCAAAAAATTCCATTTAATTTATAAATTATTATAATCTATTTTCACCCTCTTTAATTCTCCCATTATCTTTCATGTACACACATTACCAAGATGAAACATAGTATGGGGTGTTCCACTATCCATTTTATTCAAGCTCTTATTTTATGTCATTGTAAACCCTAAAATTCAAGTGTATGAATATTGTATTTGATTGAGTTCATTACATTAATCACCAATTTCATGAGAGAATATAATATCCTATTAAATTATAGTTTATTTTGTATTTTAAATAAATTTTATATATTCAACATATTGTAATTCATGCAACACTGGGTTAGCATGCATTACACGCAAGAGTGGATTTCTTCAATAACTTGTATTACACGCAAGAACATGTTTCACCGAATAATATAGTATTATTAAAATATTATTATTTAATATAATATGATATAATCGATATTTTATGTAATCATTAATGAATAGTATTTACAAACTATGAAAATTTGGGGTTTATAAAAATATAAAATGACTTTTTTGGTTACCAATTAATGATAAAAAATAAGAACCAATTAGATATCAAAAAATATTTTTATATTTATTTTTTAAAAGGATTTTTTTATTAAATATAATAATTAATTATAATTATTAGATGATTTTAATGAAATTTATATGTTATATATTCAATCAATTATTTTTTATCTTCATCTATTAGGTTTGATAGGTACAAGATAAGAACAAACCCAATTCCAGTCCTAAAACCCGATATTTTTGTAAATGAAATTTTACCACCTTTTAATGACTAAACCATTATGATATAAAAAGAAAAAAAATTAGGTTAGGGATACTTTTTTATATTTTTTTAGAAACATGTCGTTTTTAAAGAACAGTGGAAAATAGTAAATTTTAGTTCAAATTTTATTTTTCATTTAATTATTTTATAAGGTTAAATTGTGTTTTATATTAGTTTTATTGTATAATTAGATCATATATTTATCAATTAATCTGATTTAGTTCATTGGGTTCAATTTTAATTTTTAATTTTCAATAAAAACATAGAAAACTTTTAGAGGTTTTTACTTTAAAACCCCGCATTGTAATCCCTCATGTAGGATGAATTTTAAATATTTGTTTTCCAATTATATAATTTTAATTTGGAAAAATAGATTCCATATTTATAATAATCATTATTTATAATTTATAATAAGGTTAACTTAGTTTTCTAACAAAAATATTAGTGGATTTAATAAAAATTAATTATAATTATTAAATCAAAATTAAGATTAATAAAGGACTCAACCATTAACATTATGGACCAAACGACCAAGAAACATTTAAAAAACCCATTTTATGACAATACATAATCCTTTAACCTTCCATTATAGAGTTTTTTTTGGTTTTTTAAGACTTTTTTAAGTAAAAACATGGATACACCTAACTTCTTTTCAAAAATACCAAGTGATTCCTTTTCCTCCCTTAAAAAATGCCACCACCTCTCTGACATCTTCAAACCTCTAAAAAAACTTAGGTTTGGCCAATATCATCCCAAATATCTTGAAAACATATCTCTTCTAGACCTTGATGCTTACCTTTGGGAAAAATTCTTTCAAGGAATCCTTTTGGCATAAACTAAAAGAAGTTACCTTTTTAAGTGGTAATGTCTTCTCTCATGATTTTTAGTTTTATTTCCATTATTAACTCCATATAGTCTTATTATTATATTATTACATAAGAAAACCAGTATCATAAGTATACTAGGATGTTTATATGTTAATATTTTGACCTACACATATACACACCTCCATCTAATGGGTAACAGATATTATATTTTTGTGTACGATGAGATATGACATCATAAAAAGATGATTGTTCATTTTTTTCTTTACCACATATCATGATGGACATTATGATAGTCACTATATTTATATATTTTATATAATATATTTATTATTTATTTATTCTTTTTTAATTTAAATTTAGAACATACCATTATTCTTGTCGTCTTTTTTTAATATGAAATTATTTTTTGAGGAACTGTGGACTACCACCCCCTCAAAGCGATATGACTCAATCAGGACATACATGGAATGTATAAATTATGGTTTTAATAAACCTATGTAAAATATATATCGTATATATTATACTATAATTATAATATACATATGTATCATTTAGTTTTCATTATTTTAATACAACAAATAAATGAACTTATTGTTAATGCATACGTACAACCTTTGTATCCATGAACGGTGCACTTAATTTCTAATATTATAATATTATAGACAATAATAAATACATATATAATGTATATATATGATAATTAATTCATTTTTTACATTTTTATATGTTGATATTGTGATAAAAATAATTGGAATAACATTTGACAACCCAAAAACATACTTGAGAAAAATGGGCATATAACACACGAAATAGTTAAAATAATGAAAGAGTGCTAACAAACGGGTAATAAAATAATGTAATGAGTTAAAATATGATATATTAAACATTTTCATAGTATGATATTATTTAGTGAAAAATTTTAATCCAAAATATAGGTGGATAAGGACCACACAACAAAAGGAAGGCTAAGGTATGGGATTTAAACTAAATGTACATTCCCTTAAGAATTATTTTTTGTTTTTCAACAATTATATTTATATATTTTTTTAATTACCTTTGAAATTTTATATAATTAAACTCTTTATTATCATGGTATTATATGTTTCATTTAATTAATGTGGATTTTTTACTCTTCAATGTTTTATAGGACACTTTGCAATGTTTAAAGTTGTTTTTTCCTTAGGAATGTTTTAATATCAACAACTCTTATTGTCACATATCCTCCAATGAGTTATTATTTATAAATACAAATTATTTATTAAATATGGATTTATGATAAGTCAATTTTTTTATTAATTTAATCAATTATTTGATTCGAGGAATGATTTTGACATGTATGACACAGGTTGGAGACCATTTAAATTAACCCCTATGGGTTGGGGACTAGTTAATTAAATCCCCTCAATGCATAGGTAGTATCATGGGATGAAATATATGGCCATGATATATGGGTTTTTACATGATAGATAAATCATCTTGTAAAATGGATTGAAGTTATTGGTTCCATTTACTTGGGAAACATGGTGTCTAGTACTTAATCATTTCTCTCATATAGACTTAGTTGTTATTTATCCATAAGTTTTTTTCATTGACATATATATGGATTTATTTCATTTTTAGTTTACTTATTAATGGAATGCATTTCAGTTTTTTATTATTTAATATTGATATTTACTTATCTAGTTATTTGAAAGGCATGTGTTATTAGTTATTTACTGTTCCATAATGGGTTATCTCTATTGATTCGTTAATGCTTCCATTATTCTTACCCTTACTGAGAACTTTAGCTTACCATAATTATTTTTCCTTTCTATATGTTTTTAATCATAAAACATTCAAAACAATTTCATGGATATGGATTATTTCATTTTATTATGTTTCATGTTTTATTTTCTATTTCCCAATGTATTAGGGAGATTATGTATGCAATTCAGTCTTCCAAGACTGCTAAACTAACTGGTCCTTTAGGATTTGATTCCATATAATAATGCCAATGTAATAAAGTGATACACCAACTCCAGGATTCCAGGGTCGGTTTGTTAAAATTGGTATCAATGGAATTTTATTAGCAACATTGAAAACTAGATTTAAATATATATATATATTAGAGAGCACAAACCAAAGATACACCTTGAGGATAAGTATAAAATAACATACTAGAATTTTGGTAAAGTAGAGAATATGTGATTATTCCAAGAAATGCATTACAATATAGACATTACATGTGGGTGTGGATTTGGAATAGATGTATATAGGAGTAACAACACCAAAAAGGTGTTCTGGACCTTACTCAGGGTAACCTATCACACAAAAATGGTATTTATTGTGCACCTAGTTTGACACTCATAGGGGATATGCATATAATAATTAATTTTTTCTTTACAAATCAATATGAAGGAATTGAAAGTAAAGAAATCCCCAAAGAAACCATGTTAATAATTATGAGATTAGCAATGAATAAAATTTTCATTTCATGTTATGTGTTATAATAGTTTGGGAATGATACATTATTTAATGATTTGATCAAGGGTATTCCATTGTTTATAAATGAATCTAAATATAATTAATGAGAAATCCACAAATTCATGTGATCCAAAGAGTAATAAGGATCATATATTTCAATTTCTTTAGCCAATATTTTGAATGAAAATAGTCTCCCAAGTTTTCTCATCATATGAGTAATTAATATCATATGACAATGAGATTGGTAAAGAATTATATAAGGCCTATGTCTTAAAAGGAAACAAAGAAAAGAACAGGCCATATGAGAACCCTGAAAAAAGGAATGAGTCAAATAAGATGAATTTAAAGAAGGATTTTCTAATATGTGATAATTGTGCGAATAAACACTCTAATCATTGCCCTAAGGGAATGGGATTTGGTTATGAGTGTGGAGAAAAAAGACCTCAGGTTCGAGATTTCATGTGTAAGTAAATGTCTTCCAATGTACAATTCATTAACTACAAGCATATAAGACATTATGTGCATAAAGGTCCCTTGTATTAAATTAATATATCCCAAATGATGATATTGGATAATGGTGAAGTTATGATACTATTTCATATAAATAAGAATGATTAAAATGTCTATTCTATAATTATGCCATTTGTATATTCTATCAGCAATGTACTCTTTATAAAAATTATATAATATATAAGGATTGTACTGATATATTTTTTTATTAAGGATTTGAGATCTTATATAGAGTGGAACCAAGAAAATTTTATTTACTATAATGATAAATTAATTAGAAAACACATGATTTATGAAAAAAACCCTTAATTTTTCCTAATTTTGAGATAGTGATGAAGAAATTATTGATTGGAATATGTACTAATTAACTTGGAATGTATTTATGGTTCATCGACATAGTGTTATATGCTATCATTGAGGGAGTTTACAATGCTTTTGGATTAATTAATATATCAAATAACTTGTTTCTTACATAAGGAATAATGAATAATGCATGTTTCTAATATGGTTTTATGCTAATTCAAGTTATTTCCATATTTCAAAAAGGATTCATGATGATGTTATTCACATGTTTGGAATTTGAAAATTTAGAGATGATTCTTTTTGATTAAAGGATAATGATAAGTTCATCATCAAAATTCAACGTCCTTATTTGTAAGAGTTGGATTATAATATTTTGGAAAATATAACCATTTATGAAATGGTTTAAATTTTAACTTTTGAAATGGTTTTAGATATTTATATAATCCACAATATATAATGAATCTTGTTCTATGAGATGAATTATAAATAGTTAACAACATGACCAAAGCATGGTATTGTGTTTAAAGAAACATAACAACTATTTTTATTTAATTATATTCTTAGAGAGTAAATGGATTCCTCAACTCTAGGAAAAAATTATCTTGAAACTAAAATTTTGTTCTAGTACCTTCATTTCCGATGAATCAAATGACCTCATAGATCATCACCGATTTATGTCTCTTGATTATTTATATTCTCCTGACCATTTTCTATATCTTTTTCCATCAGAACATTATTTTTATATTTTTCCTATCTATCAATGTTTTCATTTCCCACCTATATTCTCTTACTACGAAACCTAGTTACATGACCATTTTACTTTCCTATATCTCTTATTAAAAAATGTGTTATTAACCCTATACACGTAGTGGGTTTTTTAAAAACAATGTTTTCAAAAGCTAATTCACTGATTACTAAGATAAAGTTTAAATTTCGTGGACATAATTTAATTAATTTGTGGAGACTGTAACACTCTAAAATTATAGAGTATGAATATTGTATTTGATAGCGTGAATCACACGCATCCCCAAGCACGTAAGAGAATATAATATCCTGAGAATTTATAGTTTATTTAATATTTTAAATATATTTGATATATTAAATATATTGTAATTTATTAAACACTTGGTTAGTGTGAGTTACACATAATAGTGTCTTTCTTCGATTTCTTGTGTTACACACAAGACCGAGTATCACCAAATAACAATGTATTATTAAAATATTATTATTTAATTTAATATGATATATTATAGATGTTATGTTAGAGTTTTTGAATATTATTTAATAACATATAATCATTTATGGTTTATAAAAATATAAAATGATACCCTTTTTTACCAATTATTGAGAAACAAAAATAAGAACCAATTGGATTAAAAAAGAAAAATTATTAATTTTTTGGTTCCAAAATCTTTTTACCTTAATAAAAATAATTAATTACAATTAGTAAATTATTTTAAATAAATTTTTATTTTATATATTAAATAAAATATTTTATATATTCATCCATTTGGTTTGAAATTCATAAGATAAGAACAACCCCAATTTCAGATATAAAAACCTATATTTTTATAAATACAATTTTTCTGCACTTTAATAGAGAACCCATTTTAAATATGAATTTTGACATTTTAATTAATTTAATTTTTAAATATAAACTTATTTTTTTAATGAGAAACATAAAAATTACTTTAGGGGTGATTCTTTATATTTTTTTGGAAACATATCATTTGCTAATGAATAGTTAAAAATACTGAATTTCAATTCAAAATAACTTTTTTATCTAATTTTTTTAAAGATGATTTTTTATATTGGTTTTAAAGTATAATTAGATCATATTTTTATAAATTAGTCAAATTTAGGTCATTGAGATCAATTTAAATTTGATATTTACTATAAAAACATAGCAAATTGTTGGACGTTTTTACATTCAAAACCCACATTGTCGTCGAGCATGTTGAATGAATTTTAAATCAATATTTTCCAATTCTATGATTTGAATATGTAAAAATGGATTAAATATCACGAATCATAATATTTTATGATTTATAATAATTTAAACTTAGTTTTTTTGACCAAAACAATTAGTGAAATCAATTAAAATTATTTACAATTATTAAAGCATAATCAATCTTAATAAAGGACTAAACCTTGAACTTAAGGGTCCAATTACCTATAAACATGAACAAAACCAATTGGATGGAACTAATTCGTCCCTTAAAATAAAATTATTTAGTTTGGTTTAATTTTTATGTCTTTATTTTGGTAAAAACATGTCTACACCTAACATCTTTTAAAAAACGCTAAGTCATTTTCCCCCTTTATAGAAGGACACCACCTCTACCACTTCTTCCTACATCTAAAACCACATATTTTTGGATATAATATGACAAAATATCTTTAAAACATCTATAAAATATCCCTATAAACTCCCTCTTGGAATAAATAATTCCAAGGGAGCCTTTTGATATACACCAAAAGAAGTTACCCAATTAAGAGGTAACGTCTTCTCTCAAGATTTTTAGTTTCATTTTTATTATTACCTCTCAATACTATTATTATAAAATTATTAAATAAATAAATATCTTCCTAAATATAATAGGATTATTTTATATTAATATTTTTACCTTCATCTGTACTCACCTCGATCAGATGGGTAACAATCATATTGTTTCTGTGTGTTAGAAACTACTGCCTCCTGAAATGAGGATTGTTAATTTTTCCTTCACCACCTGTCCTGGTGGCCATTATGATAGAAAATATATTTATATATGTAATAAATTGTATTTATAATGTATTTAATCTTATTTATGTTTTATTTATTACATACCTTTTTTCTTTCCATCTTGAGTAAATATGATAATTTCATTTTAGGAAGTGTGGACTACTGCCCCCCTCAAAGTGATGTGAATCATTCATGCCATACATCGAATGTATAAAAGATGTTTTTCATAAACCTATGTAAAATATAAAACATATATAATATATTTCAATTATAATATACATATGTATCATTTATTTTTCTTTATTTTAATATAACAAAAAATAAAAGTATCATTCATGCGTACGTACGACCTACTATCCCCATGAATGGTGCACTTCATTTCTAATCTCCAATTAATATGGAAAACTATAACTACATAAATATTTAATATATATAATAATTAATTCATGGTTTACATTCTGGATATTACGAAATAATTATTTAATTAATAGGAGCAACAATTGACGAGTCAAAAACATACTTTAAAAAACTAGAGAAGTAACACCTGAAATAGTTAAAATAATGGATGTGTGTTAATAAAAGGGTAATAAAATAGAGTAAAAGGTTAATATATTATATTATTAACATGGTTATACTTATTATATTAGTTTTTAACATATTTTAAATCATTATAGTAAAGTATAAAGGTGACACATCAAAATAAGGTTAAGGAAAGGGATTTCATCTGAATTTACATTCCATTGATAATTATTTTTTTCATACACCAATTCACTTTTAAATGTTTTATATACTTCTCTTTGACATGTTATATCATGAATCTAATTATTCTAATTATATTATAACTTTCATTTAATTCATGTGTAATTATTACTTAAATATTTCAAATCAGTATGGGACACTTTTAAATGTTTCAAGATTATTTTTCCTCAAGAATGTTTTGATGTCAACAACCCTTGTTGTTACTTATACTCTTCTAGGATAGTATTAATAAATTTATATTCTTTATTAAATATGGATATATAATAAGGAACATTATTTATTGATTAAATTGATTATTTTATTTGAGGAATGCATTGATGTTTCATGTTCTTGAATATTCATATTGATGTGTTTTGTGTTCTTTTGGTGAATCTGTTGTACGAATCTGGTTGATTCTGATTGATTCATCTTGGGTGGTGTGTTCTGATGTGCAGTTAGAGGTAAAAGGATCTATTCTTCCATTTTTTCTTCAGGGGTTGTTCCAAATGAGGTTTATATCTAAGTTTTTATTAGATCATGGCTATTTGGAATCAGACATTTGAGAGGGTATGGCCTTTGACATCGGTATCAGGCCCGTGCATCACTGCACGAGACAGCTAGCCGAATAGCGATGAGAAGGTGAAAGATAGATAGATATATTTTTTTATTCTTGGGAGGGTATGAACTTATTGTTCTAATTTGGTTTTATGGATTTTGATCCTTTGGGGCACAGTTTAATGTCCTATGTCCTTGAAGTCATGTTAGGTTCCCCTTCATCCTTAAAAGGGGTTTATGATATAATTAAAAAAATAAATTTCATTGAGTATTCAACGAATTATTTTTACATTTAAAAAATTTATTGGGGGCCATTTAAGGTTAAGCCATATGGGTTGGGGACTGGTTAATGAAATCCCTTTGATGCATTAGTAGTCCCATGTGATGAAATATATTTGCAAAAAATGATGGGTTTTTACCTGATAGAAAAATCGTCTTGTGAAAGGGTTTGATGGTAAAGTTTATATGTACTTAGAAAACATGGAATACATTAATTATTCATTTACCTCATTTATACTCAGTTATTATTTATCCATGAGATTTGTGTTGACATATATATAGATTTGTTTGATTTTCAATTTATTGATTAATGTCATGTGTTCCAGTTTCTTACCTTTCCATATTGATATGTACTTATCTATTTATTTGAATGGAATTTGTAATCAATTATTTACCTTTAAATGTTGATTTATTTACATTTATTCCTTAATTTTTTTATTTTACATAACCTTATTGAGCATTTAATCTCACCCTTATTATGTTTTCATTCCCTAGGTTATAAAGATGAAAACATTGATTAAGATTTCATTGAAGAGGTTAATTTCATTTTATTATGTATCATTTATTATTTTGTATTTCACAATGGATTATGGTTATCATGTAGGTAATCTGGTCATCCATGACTACTAAACATATCATTCCTTTGAGATTTGATTCGTTGTAATTAAACCAATGTAATAAAGTAATGCACTGGATCTAGGATTCTGGGGTCATGTTCTAACAGTTATGATTATTAATTTAACTTTATTAATGTTTGGGGTATGTTCTTACATATACTATATACATTATTTTTTATTTACTAATTATTTTATCCCCTTTCATCATCCTAATTCTCCCATGATCTTTTATATACACCTTTTACAATGCGGAAATTTCAAAATGTATTTTTCTCTTCTCATTTCCATTCATGAACATATTTTATATTATGTCTGCAAAATTCCATATTTTAATGTTGGAATATATTCTTACATATTCCCCTTACATTAAATTTTATTTATAATGATTATGTCCCCTTTCTTTCTCATAATGACTCCCATGATCCTTTATGAACACCCATTACAATGCTGGAATTTCATAAGGATTATTTTCTATATACGAGTTTTTTCATTACCTTATTCCTTTTATTTTAAAATTTATAATATTGGGATATAATTTTACAAGTCCCTATTACTACCCATTCGATTTCTAGGTGATTATAGAACCTTTTATATCTCATAAACTCATTTTTTCGAATCTTTAAGTGATTTTGTTAGGCTTCCGAAATTTCACCGTGATCTCTCATGCCAAAACAATTATATTTTAAATGCCATACCCATTTTCTATCTAGGGTGTTAAGTTTTATGCACATATAATTTTTTATTTGGGACTTACACATATTTATTCCACACTCCAAAATCGTGGAATATATTATGATGATGAATTAATCCATGATTTATGATCTATGTGGAATATATAAGCATGATAATGAAATGAATGTAATGGGTATTCCCTGATAGCACTCAAATACATGGGTATTGTTTAGTATCATTATATGTCATGTTGGGATACTGAGGGAACCTAATTCTTTAATGGGACTATGTCTACCATTATATCTTGGTAGGTTAATCCTTGTCCTAGGTTTTGGATAATGTTTTTTAAGTTGTTTCCACATTTCCCATGTTATGATTATCATTCTATATCAAGCCTTATTATTCATATATCTTTTATTCACAATTGATATTCATTTTTTCTCAAATGTACTACATTCTTTATGTTGTTTTTTTATTCCCTTAGTAGGATTTATAGCTCACCCCTTTCTTATGTTATTCCCCAGGATATCCTGTATAGTTTAAAAAATCCAAGGAATTTTAGAAGCATTATAAGGATTTTTTAAATAATGTTTTTGTATCCTATGTTCAAATTTTTATATTATGTAGATAATTCCCAATGACATTACACTTGTTGATTTTTTAGTTTGTATTAAGTTTAATTTTATGTAAAAAATATTAATTGATTTTTAATAAAATTTAGGGTTGTTATACCATGATATCTAGAGGATGGATTGATTCCTTGTATAATATATTTGATGTCATGGGATGTTCAAAATGTCAAAACCAAAAACTTCCTATATACCAATTTTAAGGTGAATCTAATTAATATTCATAATTAGTTAATAATACCATAGAGAAATATAATCTGGTCTCCTTGGAATGGATAATATTCAAGGATAATTACCTTGATAAATATTTACCTATGAATGTACAGCTACATATTGATAAAAAATTTCTAGTATTTAAGAATAAAGATGAAGATTCTATAGCTCCAAATGATGAAAACTTCACAAGATGGTCCATTTATGTGCCAAATTTGTTTGGGATAGTGATTTTAAAATTAAAATATTTTACTTATGATTGAAACTAATTCTAATAATTTATCTGGAAATATGAGAATATAAAATTTACACAAAAGTGGTTCATTGTGCTGAGAACGTTGAGATTGAGTTTGCAGACACATATGCTCCCCAAGATGAAAATATTATGAAAAGTTCAAGGTATTAAGAAATAGATAAACAATCATATAAGATGTCAATATGTAATCCACCAAAAATTACGAAGTATAGAAACTGACATTTGAAAAAAATGTGAGAATAGTAATGGGAAGTGTTTCCAATGTTTTCTGTATGGTCAAAGAGATAATTACTATAAAGAAGAGAGTCATGAACAACCAAATAATGGTAACCAAAAATCATCCAATGGTGATTTTTTTAGTTTCAATTAGTTGGGTCATTATGATAATTCATTTATGAAGTTAGTTTCATTTTATCAAAATCATCATTGTAAATCCGAGGAGTAGTGAAGTTATTTTTTAATACTAATGTTGAAGTTGGGTCACCAAATGAAGTGGTGACATGTATTTTACTTGTGTATTCTAATAATTACAATAAGGTGTTTGACGATGCATCCTCACATTCTTTAATTATTAATAAATTTTCAAGTAAAATGGTAATATCACATAACGAAAGTAAAATAGAACTTTTTTTGAATACTCTAGGTGGTGTTATTGAAGCAACCAAGATTTATAGGAATATTTCTATTATTATCCGTGGGATGGTGTTTTTTTCAAATATTGTTGATCTTTCCATAATATAGTTTGATATTATTCATGTTATTGATTGGATTTTATTTTACCATGCTAAGATAGATTGGAGTTCCAATAAATTTTTATTCAATGATTTCTTGACTTTGATAAATTACCATGAAGATGAGAAATGTATTAGAGATGGAAATGAATGTTTCTTAGCTCATATTAATTTAAATAATTAATCTTTTAAAATTAGTGATGTTCTAGTAGTAAATGGATACATAGATATATTTATTGACTATTTAAATAGTATTATTCATGATCAGGAAGATGAATTCAATGTTGACTTAATACATGATGAAAATACTATTTTTAAATCCCATGATATAAGGGCTAAATTAAAAAATTATAATTTAAATATAAATTGAAAGATTTATTAGATAAAGGTTACATCTGACCTAAAACATCAATATGGGGTGCTCCTATTTTTTTTTAGAAAAAATAAATATGGTTCAATGAGACATTCAATTGGTAAAAGATAATTGAATTAAATAATTTTTAAATGATACATATTTTAGTGTTTATGGATTTCAAGATGAATATTAGATGGTTCAAAGGATGCATCTAGTGATACTACCCTTGTTACTCACTGCACACCACTATCTGTGTCACTATTACTACTTTCCACCACCACTGTCTCCCATGTTTATATCCTTCTATTACAACCCATAATTCCTAAACATCATCCCATGAATAGTCATAGACTTCCAATACATTCCCATTATTCCCCATTCCATATTAACTAACTCCATTTATTTTGGTTAAATGGTATAAATATTGGCTTTGAAAAGGATGGATCAAGATTGGTCAGTTCTATTAATGTAATTTTAAATCATTATTTATTGAATGAAAGTATTTTGGGTCATTTTTAGTTTCTTTGTATCAATATTTCATGATCTAGTTTGGAATAGTTTATTTTAGCTTGATTCAATTTTGATTAGTTGAAATATTCTCAAATTGGGTCATTAAAAGCATTTTTAATAACAAGTATCATGTCCCTCATATTGATGATTTTTTTGATCAGCTCCAATAAGAATTTTATTTTTCAAAGGTCATGATGAGTTTGGGGTATAATTAATTGAATGTGAAGGAATCGTACATATTGAATATTATTTTTAGGACTTGATATGGGCACAATTAGTTTTGTGTTATTTTGTTTGGGTTATCTAATGAACCTTATTAATTTGTGAAACTTATGAATATTATTTTTCATGAGTTATTGGAAATGTTTTTTATTTTGTTTTTTTATCAAATATTGGTATATTTGAGAATACAAGAGAAACTTCAAGGACACATAATGATTATTTTGAAAACCTTAAAAGAATATAAATAATATGAGAAAATTAACAAGTGTAAATTTTGGTTTAAAAGAATTTATTTCAATGGAAATATTGTTTTGAAATATGTAATTTCTATTGAATCGACTAAAAAAACTTTTTTAAAGAATGGTGAAGAACCATAAATATCATATAGATTCATAGTTTTCATGGATTAATGGGTTACAAAATGCGGTTTGTTGAAATATTTTCTTGGTTTAGTAACCCACTAACAAATTTAACTCAAAAAGGAGTTAAATTCATCAAGAAAAATTAATGTGGTGATTGTTTTCATGAACTAAAAAAATATTGGTAAATTACATAGGTTTGACCTTCATCCAGAAATGGTGTTTTTTCATCTACATTGATGCTTTATTTAAATTATGTGGTTTCCTCATAATGTAGATTGATCAGGTAATTAATTATACCTCATGTCAATTGTAACTACAATAGTTAAATTAATCATCCCATGATTTGGAATTACTATCTATGATTTTTTATTTAAAAATTTAGAGACATCATTTTTATGGAGTAAATTGTGAGAATTATTCTGATTCCAAATGTTTGAATTATACATTCAATTTGAAATAACTAAACATAAGACAAAGAATATGTCTAGAACTAATCAAGTATTATGATATTGTGACTCATTTCCATCGAGTAAAAGAAAAAAAGTTGTTGATTCTCTAAAACAAAAAATAATTCCAAATTACCCTTGTAATGTTTGTAATTTGACCCCTTGGTTAATGATTTTGATAAAAAATCTTAGATATTTTGGATGCAGAGCCTTCCAATGTTTTGTTTTCAGGTTTTTGTGTAATAAAATTTTATAGAAATAATTAAAAAATCTATGAAGGAGGATAAATTAATATAGGAAAAGGTAGAATATATTAAGATGGTTATGGTTACTTATGTTAATATTGATGAATAACGTATTTTATGATTTGGAAAAATATTATATGTTCCTTATGATTCAAAATTGAGGAAAAAGTTGTTGACTAAATCTTATTATTCTCATTTTTCAGTTCATCTGGGAAGTAATATTATGTAATGGGACTTTCAGGAGTATTATGAGTGAGATTTAATGAAAAGAGTTTTTCTGACATTACCATGATGTGTTTAACTTATGAGTAGGTTAAAATAGAACAAAAATTATAGAAGGGGGTGATTCGACCTTCCCCAGTACAAAAGTGGAATTGAGAAAATATATTAATGTATTTCATGGTGGGATTTACAAGGAAATCAATAGGTAGGAATGAAATTTGAATTATTATTGATTAATTAACTTAATCATCACACTTACCTCCCATTCGAGATATAATTTATTTATATTAGTTTTCATTACATTATGTAAAGGATATTGTTTTTTTATATTTATTTCCTCTCTTCATTTTATTAGTCTGTAATCCAAAGTTCACGACCACTTTTGGAAAAGGACTTCAGAAGTCATTGGTTAATGAATTGAGTTTCAATAAAACTTTTAATCCTTATACAGATAGATAGAATATGATTAAAATTCATACCATAAAATATATTCTTTATTAATTTTCAATGGACAACGAGGGAAGTTTGGTTCAATATCTTTCTTTGGTTGAGTTTTTTTATAATAATACTTTTCATTTTAGTATATAGATGGAATCATTTAAATAATTATATAGAAAAAGGTGTTGGATATTATATTTTTGGGATGAATTCAGACAAAAGAAGTTGATAGTAATATATTTAGTATAGAAAAATTAAGAGACAATGTAGTTTATTTAGTGATATATGTGGAAATCTTAGAGCAATCAGAAATGTTATATAGATAACTTGAGAAATGATATTTCTTTCAAGGTAGGTGATCAATTCTTTTTGAATGTTCATCCATAGGAAAGTGTTAGAAATGTTTGTAAAAAGGGAAATATAATTCCATGGTGAATTTGACCGTATAGAATCATGGAGAGAGTCGGATCAGTTACCAATTGAGTGAATTTTTGATCGAGTTTTTCTCAGGTACACAATGTATTTGATGTTTCAATTTTTAAAATCCATGTACTAAATTTATCTCATGTAATGAGCCTTGAAGTGGTTTAGTTGAATATAATATTTATTATGAAGAATATACAGTTCATATTACTAACCATAAGTAGAAATTGTTTTGGAAGAAGGTCATTCAATAAGCAATAGTTTTATTGAAAAAGAATATGGTCCATGAGGTAACATGGGGATCTAAAAATGCTATTAGGGAAAGACATCCACACATTTTTGATAACTGAATTAAATCATGACAATGGAATTTATAAAATGGGGAAAGGGTGTAACATGCCTGGTAATTATAGATTAAATCATTTTCATATTTATTAATATGTGTCAGATAGTTATATTAGTTATAAGAATACTGAGTAATTTTTAATCTAAAGGAAAATTGTTTTAATTAAGAACTTTTATTATAAGGTTTTATTTAAAATATAAATTTCAAAATATTAGATTTTTAATATGATAATATGAATATAATTTTGGGAATAATCATTTCAAATTTTACTTTGGGTGAAATTTTAGGTTTTATTGTAAATATTTATTTTTCATTGAATAATGAAAAAAATATATTTTTATAAAAAGTAGTTTTATTTTCAATAAATTAAGTTTTTTTAAAGTCCCAATATAAATTTATTTTATTTTTAAGTAACTTAATTATTATATTGTTATATTTAATACACTTAAGTATTTTTTAATCATCCTTATATTTTTTTAATATAAGTTTGTTTTTTTGGCTTAAAATAGGTTTCTTAATAATATTTTTTAAATTGAATAATGTCTCCCATTTTAAATTAATTATAATAATCCCAAATGGGAATTGAATAATATTTGTGGAATTTTTTTTTAATGATGTTTTTTTATTTTTTGACAACTATCCTTTTTGTTGAATAATGTTTTTGTAATTTAGAAATCGAAATTATTCCACTGCAATGAAGTTGTTTTATGGAAACAAGTTTATGGACCATGGTTTTCATATTGTGTTTCACTGGAAATAGATGTATTTAGAAAGATGAATATTTTTATCAGAAACTTTATCATATTCAGGTCCATTGACAATATATTGAAAATAATTGGATTCAAAAGAATCAGAATCAGAATTTATTATTTTCTTAAAGTTTTTATTTTTCAAAATCGAATAAATAATAATGATTCTGAGTTGGAAATAAAGAAGTTTTTTAGAAAATGTTTTGTGTTTGAAGAAGTCAAATTTTTACTGAAAATTTTTTAAAGAATAATGTGAAGTCAGGAGTAAATGTTTGTTCATGCATCCTAAAATAAATTCATACGATGCTTTACAGATCATAAAGTTATAATAAATAAAGAAACAATCCTGATAAAATATTTTTAAGAAATGGTGGAGAGTTTTAAATAAATTATTTGTTGTCGAATGGGAAAATCCAACGTAATGTTATATCCATCATAATAGGAAAATCCACCTTAATATGATTTTCATTATAATGGGAAAATACATCGTAATGGTAAAATTCATCATAATTGGATTTCCACCATAATGAGATGAAGAAGGAAACAGATAATAATGAGATAACAAAGAAACAGATCATAATGAGCTGAGAACTAAACAGATCATAATAAAATGAGAAATAAATAGATCGTAGTGACCTGAGAAAGAAACGAATTGTAATGAGATGAGAATGAAATTGATATTAATGAGATGATAAATATATAAAGTTTTCATGTTAGGTCCACTAGGTTAGATACCCATAGGGGGTAAATTAGGGTATGATAGATTAAAATAATTTCCCATATTGATCTTGTTTCGTTGTTAAGAGAAAATATTTTCTCTCTCTTTCCCGTAGCAAAGTATAGACAAAAATTAAATCATGCACGGGACATAGATATTTTTACTTGGTTCACCCTCTCTGGGCTACATCCAAGAAGCATACACCAGCACTGTGTCGATGTACCAAATCCAATATAAGCACAATGTTATTTACAATTTCGAAGCGGACTCACTGTCCTTCCTGGTTTACAACCACTCACAATATAAAAACTCACTACTCTCTCAACTGAAGTGTGCTCACTACTTCTTTAGAATATCAACTCACAGTTAATAGACCTGTAGGTCTCTTTGTTATCACTGATGAAATCTGCATCTTTAACCTGATATATGCTCTTTTGACGTTCAACATTCACCTGTAGATGAATCTTACTTTGCACCGGATCTACTATGAAACCCCAATTTTTACGTGCATCCCTTACTGCACCTTGTGCATAATTCTTTGCCTTTACACAAAATTCACTTTTCAAAAAACAACCTTTTACATGAAACACTACTTTTACATGCAAAAAATCATTTTACATGCAACCTCTATGCTTCCTTGCGCGTAATTTTCCATTCTTGTGTGAAATTCACTTTTCACGCAACACTTCCTTTTTCATGAAACGGCCTTCTTTTACGAGCAGCCTCTAGTTTTCACGCACAAAGTCTTCTTTTCGTGCAACCTCTTCTTTGCGCGTAAACAGTTCATTTACGCATAAACTTGTTGTTTTCGCGCAACTTTCATGGGAACTCAAATTTCGCATGCCAGAGCTCAGATACTCTCTTTGGCTTGAGATACTTCGAATGAGGGGGGTCACTTCATATTTATAGGAAAAATGGACCCCTGCACAAACAACCCTTCTTTCATACGTAGTCCTCATCGAGTGAAAAAAACACATCTTTTGCGCCACACCGTATTTCATGACTAACATTATTTTTCATGCACCACTACAATATTGTGCACACCTCCCTTTTCCAAAAACCCCTCTCTGCATTTTTCGATTGTCAGTCCCAAAAATTTGTCAAACACTGGAAAACGACGCCACCTTATATCTGCTCTTTTTGTACCACCTCTAGATCGTTTATTCCTTTATTGAGGTTCTTCAATAAATCATGGATTGTTGAAAGCATCCCTTGAACCCGACAAATCACCATGTAAACCCCCTTTGTCAACACATTCATACATCATGGTCTTCTTTTTCAACAAAACCAACATAGAGGCCCACTTTGTCAACAAATATAATCACCTCAAAAATGCTTCAATGACACCTTGAGGGATTTTTGCCCAACAGTTCATGCTGTCAAACATGAAATTCAATTTTTATTAAATTCGAGATAAATCTAAGGACTTTTAAGGATGTTAAAGTAGGTGTTTAAATTCCATATATTTTTAGTGTTTCGAAATTTGAAGAATTGGGGAATGTTTTCTAGTTTCCCATTTTTGTTTTTCAAGTCACCTATAAATAATTACTCAGATCATTCTTCTATTCGTAACTTTTTATATATGAAAAAGGTAGATTTTTGGAGAATTTGATTTGAATTTTCTCATATGATTGAAGAAGAATGGTATTGAGCATTCTAAAAGAGTTTGAGTTTTTCATATTGAGAATGAGTTCATCATATTAAGTCTTTCCTATTAAGATAATCAGATTCAGCATCATTGTTTTGATAAAATTAGATTTAGAATCATGGTATTGAGAAAATTTGATCTAGCATAATCGTAATGAGAAAATGGGATTAAAAATCATCCTATTTAGAAAATATAATTCATCATTATCTTATTGATAAAATCAGATCCATCCAAATTAGACTAAGGATTCAGATTGAGCAATTGTGTATCAGTTTCAAAAACATCTATATTTTTTTGGATCATTATTTTATATAAAAACATTGTAAACTAATGGGCTTCATTATAATCATTACTATTAGGAGATAGAATGTGACTAATGGGAGTTGGAACAAGTTGTATTCACTTCTTCATAATAGTAGATTTCTATAGACCCATGGCAGGGGCTATAAAAATGATGTCGGTTCTCACAATGAGGAAGAAATATATAAATATATTATTCATTACATGCTTTCCAAATTCTTTATTTATGAGTATTTACTTAAATTTGATAAGGAAATAAATCTTAATAATTTGTAGGGGTTATTTTTTTAAAAGTATTGAAACTTATAAAAAGTGAACTTCTGATTTATCCCCCCTTCTATGTTGTTATTAAATTCTTTGGAACATAAATTTGTATCCTAGGGTGGAGGATACCTTGTTTAATCCTTATCTTGGATAATATCAATTCGGTCAATAGTAGATTCGTTCCTACATTTTATGGAAAAAATCATTATGGATGAAAAAATAGGGTGAAACCTTATCTCTTATCTCTTGGCCTAGATGTTTTCAATGCGAATACTATAAGATTTCCACTTGTGGACAGATATACCACAATGAACATTTCTGATAAGAGAGATATATATTTTTATGGATGTCTAGAAATTCTATTTTCATTTCCTTGTCAAAAACATTAAACTGAAGGTGATGAGTCTAAAAACATCAAATAGTACGTGGGACAAGCTGGAAAGTGTTTTGAAAGGGAAAAAAAGATAAAGAAAAAAGATAAAAATCTTGTGTAGCATGTATGAGGAAATCATAATAAGAGATTAAGAAACTATTGATTAACATTGAACTAGAATAAATGAAATTTTTTGTAACATCAGAGGATTCATTGATATCCTACAAGATTCCAGAATTTTTATGAATCTTAGGAGAAACTTTATAGGCATGTTTGATTCTAAAATTACTTCTTTTGAAGATAAGGATGATTTATCTATTGATGAATTTCCTAACATTGTTTTTTTTGAAATGAGGAAATCCCCAATGATTAAAATGATGATGAAAGATGAAATGGATTTTGAAGCAATGAGAAAGATAAAAATCCTAGAAACTAAACATGTTGTTCCTTATGAGTACAAAAATAAGGCGTATGATGAGTTGAATTAAAAATTCATGTCTCTTATATCAATGAACTATACAATAGGAAGAGGAAAGTATCGATGTAAAATTACAATCAATGTTTTTATGTATGGTGTAATCATATCCTTTTTTATGAATATCCTTATGAATAAAGTTGGATAATATCAAGATGATTTCAAGGAAAATTCTTGATGGAATAAGTGGAAAAAATTTATTAATAAAAAAATTATTTCAAAATATACCAAAAAATAATTACAAGGAAAAATAATTATGTTGAGTAAGAATATTGAGTAATACTCAATTTAAAACTATTATTTTGATGATGAATGTTCAAAACAATTCATAAACTTCATTTCAAAAGTTGAGAAAACAAAAATTTTTATAGAGTTTAAAAGGTGGTGAAGAAACTTATAGATACTATAAGATTAGAAAAAAAAATCTTTTTAATGTATTTAGAAAAAGAAAAATCTCAAGAAATAAAATATATTTATGAATAATGATTGTAAAGACATTTCAGATGGATGTAAATATGTCATAAAGTAGGAGGATAAATACATTCAAGAGATGTTAATTTACAAATATAAAATTTATTAGTAGTAAAAGATGATTAAAGATCATAGTATGATGATAGAAGATAAATAATGATAGGTTAACAAGTTTCAATAAAAAAATATTGAGTCCAAAAGTACCTTAAGAAAGATTAATGAAAACATAAAAAAATTGTAAATAAAAGGTGAGAAATATAATGTTGATGAGAAGTCTCAATAACAGAATTAATTTAATTTTTCTATTACCAAAAATAATGTTTTATCTGATAATTTTAACATTTAAGGTTTTATAAAAAGTATTGGAAATAATTGGTGAAGAAAATACGTGATAAACCTATCAAATCCAAAAAATTATAAAACACACTTAAAAGAAATGATGGTCCACATCTTGAGTATTTTCCAGGTGAAAGAATTTATCAACCACTACAAGGTTTTTTTAAACAAAGATCATTCATAAATATAAAACCATGATTTTGAGGAAATTTCTTGTATTGAAGAATCTATGGGAATAAAAATTTAATTTTTGGCACAATATATCTCTTCCTAGAAGAAGATTTTAGCAAAGTGGAAGAAATAGTGGAAGTATAATGATTAACTGTCATAGTTTACAAAAATTTGAAAAAGTGATTTCTCAAGATTTTAGAAACTTTCCTAAAAAAATTATAAAAGTTTTTGGAAGAAGTTTGTGGAATATGTTATCATTTTGTTCATCATTCGAAAATATGTATGACACTTCTTCCAGAACAAGTTTCTTATGATAGAAAAGAAATAAAAGCTAAAAGGAAGAATGTTGAGGAAAGGGATTTGGTTGTTGAGATAGTTTTAAAAGAAATTAAAATGAACAAACCATGGATACATGATAATTGTTGTTATATACATATGGAAGGTGATACAAAATCCTTTAAAATGTTGAGAGACATGATGGAGGAGAATTTAACTTTGGTAATGATAGTTCCTTAAAATTAAGATGAATACTAATGACTAAGATTGAAGATGAAAAGTTGAAATATAAGGAAGTTTTATTTGTTGATGGGATAAAACATAACTTAAATAGTTTAAGTCATCTTTGTAATGAATAAAAAAAGGTGTTTTTAGAAATTATTTTTGTATCTTCAAATTTTAGAAAGATGGAAAATTTATCATATAAGGAGAAATAAATAGTTGGAGTCTCTTTCAAACATGAGAATTCAATAACTCCTCTTAATTTATTTCTAAAGATGAAAAAACATTATGGCACTAAAGGCTTTTCCACCTGAGGCAAAAAACCCTGAATAATAATTCTAAACATGATGTGGTCTAAAATTGGGTAGAATTTAAATGAAGTGATGAAGATGTTTGTATTACTTTCCAAAAAGTAAATTTGACTAAAAAATGTCATGGGAGAATTTAGACTCAATATACCGGACCACATGATCTTATTCATTCAAAACTATTTGGGTTGATAAGACATTAGTAAAAAAAATAGATTTATAGTTAATCAATTTTATTGATTATTTCACTCAGATGAAAAACAGTATGTTTATGAAACACAAGTGAGAGGATATTGAAATGTTAAAATTCAACAAAAAATATGTTCAAAAAGAATGTCGGTTTCAATAAAGAATATGAGAATAGATATTTGTACCAAATTCAAAAACAATACTTTTAAAACATATATGATAAATAATGGTATTAAACATCAGTATATTGTTCCCTATACTCCATAAAAAATTGAGTAGTAGAAAGAAGAAATGTATGGTTGGTTAAAATGGGAATAAGTGTGATAGAAGAATACAAACCTTCAATGTTCCATTGGATATAATTTGTTAATACTACTGTACAAGTTCAAAATATATGTTTTTTGAGACCAAAAACCAACATGAATCCTTATGAAATGTGGAATACAAAATCATCATAGAAATACTTTAATGTTTTTTAAAATCAATGTTTCTTAAAATCTAAAATCCATATTTTGGAATGTTTGATGAGAAAGTTTGGGAATGAACCTTTATGGGTTATTCAACCAATAAAAAAAGTTACAAGTGTTGGAAAAAACTTTTAAAAAAGTCAGTGCACTCATATAACGTGATGGTAATTGACAATAAATGTTCCTTAACAATTTTTTTTGAGAATGGTGAGGAGGATAAATAGATTAATTATAATAATTGTGAATGTATTTTAAAACTTACTTATCAAGAATCATAAGAATCATGTGATGAGAAAATTTTATTTGGAAAAGAATAATTGAAATTTCCTACCTTACAAAAACAAGTTGAATTTGGAAAAATAGTTAGGAATCAAAATTCTTAAGTAAAAAAAAGAAATATGGGATTAAATAATCAAACTTCAGTTATCTCAAAAGTTGATCTGGAATTAATTTCAAAATATATTCAACATAGAGAATTTGTAGATTCTATGAATAAAGTGTTAGATTAAATTGAGAAATATGAAACATGGTAACTTGTTTCATTGAAAGACAACTAAAATGTTATTGTAAGTATGTGTGTTTATAGAAACAAGGTAAATGAACATGGATATGTTTTAAGAAACAAATACATACTTATTTGTAAACGATGTGTATAGGTGGAAGGTGTGGATTTTGAAGAAATATTTTCCCCATTTGAAGGATTTGAAACTATTGAATTGTTTCTTTCAGTGGCCGCATAGAGAAATTACTAATTTTATCAGATGGATGTAATGTCGTACTTATTAAATGGTGAGATTGAGGATGAAGTTTACATTGAAAACCCTAAAATATTTCTACTTAATGAAGATGAAAAACATGTTTTTAAATTGAAAAAATCTTTGTTTGGGATGAAACAAGATCCATGTTCTTGGTATTCTAAAAATTATTTTTTTGAGAA
Organism: Viscum album; assembly: GCA_963277665.1. Lineage (NCBI taxonomy): Eukaryota > Viridiplantae > Streptophyta > Magnoliopsida > Santalales > Viscaceae > Viscum > Viscum album. Next base: position 166,869,135 of record OY728119.1, on the reverse strand, counting down.
AGTTGAATTTTTTTAAAGGAAAAGTTCACAGAAACATACATGTAAAAGATTTTGACACCAAATATATAATTTCAAATTTTTATGTGGATGATATATTTTTTTAGGGCATTTATGAGGTTTTTGTAAAACCTTTTCTAAGGAAATGAAAAATAATTTTCAAATTACTATGTTTGGAGACTTAACTTTCTTCCTCAGATTACAAGTTCCATAAATTGAAGAATACAATTTCATATATCAAGAATGGTATGCTAGTGAATTGTTAAATATTTTTAGGATGAAATAATACATATATTTTTAAACTCCTATTTTTGTGAGAAAAAAGAAAGGTAAATATTAATCCAGAATAAGTGTGAATCTGAAAGACTTTTAGATGTTTATAGGATGTCTTCTTGACTTTACAGCCTTAGGGCCTGATATTGTTTATGTTGTAACTTTGTGTTCTAGGAATCAATGTAATCTAAAAGAATCACATATTTTAGAATAAAATAGTATTTTGAGATATGTCAAAGGAACAACTTCATATGGATTTTCATACAGAAGAAATGATGTGATGAAATTTCATGGTTATACTAATGACAGTTTGTCTGAAGATTATAATGATATAAAATAAACACCAGGAGCAACATTTTTCTTGGTTGAATATTGTGTGAGTTGAAATAGTAAGAATCAATGTTTAGTATCTTTGAGAAAAACCTAATTCAAATATGTTGTAGATACTCAATCCTATAATAAATTTTGTGGATATAAGTTAGATAGAAGATTTAAAAGTACTAGTTTCTAAACCATTTAAGATACATTGTGACAATAAAACTGAAATTTCTCTTTCTAATTATCATATCCAACATTTGTGATCAAAGCACATTGATATAAAGTTTCACTTTATAAAATAAAAAGTTACTACTTTATGTATTTTTATGGAATACATTTCAACAATGTATCGGATTGTTGTTATATTTATAAAACAATATCCAAAAGAATGGATTATGGAATTGAGGCTACAACTTCATGTTCAGCATCCTCCCATGTCTTCCTAAATTTCAAAAATAAAACCCCCAATGTTAATTGGATAATTTTGAAAATGGGAGAGAGAAGTAAAAAACACTTTGTAAGAAGTTTTTACTTATCTTTCTTAGATGAATATGATGAATTGGTTATCATAAAATGGGGGAGATAAAAATAAATGTGAGGGTGAGTTATCTTTACATGGCCAAAATGTTTTCTTCTCACTGAGATATTGGATTCTATCGAAAACAATAATTTACCTATAGGGTCATTTCAATACAATATTTTTTGATAAAGTCTATGTTTCAATACAAGTTATAAAAAGTGATTTTTTTATAAGAGTAGAGTTGTGAAAAAATCTGAGAGTTAAAAATGTATTTAACAAGGGTTGTTAACAAATTCAAAGGGGGATATTGAAGAACCGTTTTGATAATTTTTTGATAATTTTTTTATTTATTGACAACAAACCTTTTTTTTAATACTATTTTTGTTATTCAGTAATTAGACCAAGTCCATCGTAATGAGGTTGTTTTCCAGACACTGGTTTCTATAACTAGGTAATTTTATTGAGCTATAATGGACATAGTAGAAGTCAGGAATAATATGTTATTGATCACACATTATTGTATTCAAGTCCATCATCGTGACATTGAAAATCATAGAATTCAAAATAATCATAGAATTTATTGCTTTCTTGATGTTTTTCTTTTAAATAATTATATAATTAATGATGATGTTGAGTTAGAAAGAAATGAAATGTTAACATATAAGTTTCGTTTTGAAGAAGTACAATTGTTTTTGAAGTGTCTTTAAAGAAGAATGTGAAGTCAGGAGTAAAAAAGTTTTAATAATTTTTAAAATAAAGTCTGACAATGCATTTCTAATCATAATGTTCTCACAAATCATGAAAACTATCATGACAAAAGCTTTTGAAGAAACTATGAAGGGGTTTTAAGTAATTCGGATTTAACGAATGGAAAAAATCCATCGTAATGAGATTTCCATCATAATGGGATTTCTATCATAATGTTATTTCCATCATTATGGGAAAATCCACCATAATGAGATTTCTATTGTAATGGGGAAACCCATAGTAATGAGAAAATCCACTGTAATGGGATTTCTATTGTAATGAGATAAAAAGGGGAAAATCATAATGAGATGAGAAATAATGATATCATAATGAGTTGAGAAAGAAATAGATCATAATGATCTGAGAAATAAATTGATCGTAATGAGCTGAGAAAGAAACAAATAATAATGAGTAGAGAAAGAAATAGATTATAATGCAATGGGAAAGAAATATATTGTAATGTGTTCAGAATGAATCAGATGGTAAAGTGGTAAGAAAGATATAAATAGTGGAAGAGTTAAAAATTTAAATTCAATTTTGAGTAAATCTCATAGAAATATAATGAGGACTGAAGAAGTCAATGTTGAAGTTTAAATGAAATATATTTTCAATGTTTTAGAATTTGAGGAAGTAGGTAATGTTTTTAAGATTTCAAATTTTGTTTTTTGATCAACCTATAAATATTTTCTCAGATCATTCATCCATTTGTAAATTTTTATATACACACAAAAGGTGGAGTGATAAAGAATTTGATGTTAAATTTTTTATCTAATTGAAGAAGTATTGTATTGATCAATCAAGAAAATTTTTTGTTTTCCCAATTGGAGATTGATTTCATCGTATTGAATCCAATGTATTCATAAAATCTGATCCAACATCATTGTTCTGAGAAAATTAGATCCACGATTATCTTATTGAAAAAATCAGATCCAGAATTATCGTATTGATAATATCGATTCTAGTATCATCATATTGAGAAAATAAGATCCATCATTATCATATTGAGAAAATAGTATCCGTCCAAAATAAAACGATGATTCAGATTGAGAAATTGTGGAGCATATTCAACAAAGAAATTATTATTTTTTTCTCAATTGTTTTATTAGAAAACATTATAAACTGACGAGATTCAGTATATTCATTCATATCGTGAGATATAAGGTGTATAATGGGATTTGGCATATGTTGAATTCACCTTTCCATAATAGTGTATTTCTATAGACCCTTAAGAGTTGCTATGGAAAGGACATAGGTTCTCACACTGAGGGTGAACCTTGTAAATAATGTGTGCTTTAAATGCTTTCCTACCTTTTCATGAATGAGTATTTAGTAAACATTGATAAATAAATAAATTTTAATAAGTGGTAGGGGTTATGTTTTGAAAATTATTAAAACTCATCAAAATTAAAAAAATGATTCAAACACCAATTCTCAACTGTTATTGAATCCTTTGGAACCTATGGAATAATATGAATTAAATTTAGATAATGTATATCCTTAAATATCAATTGAGTTTCATACAATTATTATTATTTTTCATAGAGTGAATATAGAATAATATTTTTTAAAAAATACTATTATTCTAACCCCACTGTCTTACTGTGTTTATAAGATTAATATTAAAATAACATTTTTCACTTATTTGACATTAATTTGGAAATATGGATTCCATATTTCAAATCAACAAAATATATAATTTCTAACAAGGATGAATTATTTTTTATCAAAATAGTTAGTGAAAATTGTTAAAATTAATCCATGTGATCTGGGTACAAATGAGTTAACAAAGTGATTAAATGTAAAAAATAAGTGTAAAAATATTTTAAAAAATGGAAAAAACAAATTTGATGGCCATATCGGAACTTATCACCTCTAGAATTGATAATGGACAATTATTCGGGCCTAGTGACTAGACAAACAGTCGGTAGAATCCACTATTTTAATATATTTCAATTGTGACTCTCACATCACTTATAAAAGCCCACTCACTCTCATTCCCCATTTTCACATTCAAAACAAATAATTTTTAACATTTCATTCACAAATCAATTTCCCAGGTCCATCATTGAATCCAAAAAGACATATTTTGGGTATAAATCTAACCATAGAAGGCATTTGGTGAATCCCAAATGGAGTTACTCGAAGAAGATTCAATATTATCCAATGAGAAGTATTGTTTTATTTCTTCCCCAAAAACATTTAATTATAATTATAACATACCATATAATAAACTCAATATAATAAATTTAATAATATATTGTAATGTTAATGGTAAAATCTATAATCACACACACATCCATCAAATGTCTTATGAAATCATCATTCAAGTGTACATCAGACTACCACCTCGTGAAATGATTTCATTCATTTCTCAATTTCCACCTTGGAAGAGTGGGTATGATGATGAATATAAATCTTATATAGAATATTCATTACATAATTATACCTATGGAGTTATTATATCATATATACAATTTTTCATTCCATTCTAAAAGGGATATGATAACATCACTCATGTGTACGGTGGACTACCTCCTCGTGAGGCAATGTGTTTCAATTTTCACTAACACATTACATAGAATATAAGAGTAAAGATAATAAATTTATTTTATATAATTGTAATATTTATTATATTTATAAAATATTTATCCTTCTATAAATATAATATATATTTTTCTTTTTACCTTTTCTATCACTGAAAATATGATAAAGTCGTTCATGGACATGTGGACTACATCCTCCTCAAAGTGGTGTGGTTCATTTTTTACCATCCCATAACTAGAATGAAATATATATGTATATATAATTAAATAATATTTTATTCTGAATATAATGACCATTAGGGAATGATAAAATATTAATTACCTTCTTTCTATAATGATCATTAAAAAATGGAAACGTTACCCATGCATACGTATGGCCTATTGTCTATATTATCATAATGTTAGTACATTTTATATATTAATATTTATTGATTGGTTTTTTAAGTATAATTTATGTATAAATAGGAATATTATTTAGTTATTACTATTCTAGATATGTTTAAAAATGAACTCTTTCACCATAGTCAACCAACCGAAGTCTTTTTTGACACATTTTTCTAATACAGTCAAAACACTACACCTCAAAATAATTGATTAAATAATTATATATAAATTGATAACAAGTGAAATATAAGTAACAATAAATAGAAAAAAATGTCTTAAATAAGAAGATAATTAACAGAATTTTATTATTGATGAAGATAATGACGGACATGACAAGTCAGGATCAAGGTATGGGACTTCATATCAATTTCCTTTTTCAAGGTATATTTTGATATTAAACACCTATATTCTTTTAAGAGATTTATATAAATATCCTTTAACATGATATATCCTGATTTTTTTATTTTCAAGGTATTTAATTTGTTCTTTATGTTTATCCTTTCATGGGGATTATTATTCAAATATTTCTATGCTAATAAGGGACCTTTCCTTTAAAAAATCATTTTTATTATTTTTACTTCATACTGTATTTCTCTTCCACACCCTTTTTCATTTCAAAAAAATTGTGAAATTTTATATATTGACACAAATGATTTATAAATTACATTATATTTCTATTTTAATTAATATTTTGGATTTTATAAATTATTTTTTCTCATGTTTATATGGAATGTTTACAAAAATTACAATAAATAATTTTTTATTCCTAATTTACACAATGGAAATAAATTTTCTGCTTCCATGACAATTATTTTATTTCTAGATTACATTAAAATATTTAATGTTTTATTCAAAGTAAACACTTATCAATGTCTCTAGGTATTTTGGTATTGAAAATAATATTCTAAAATAAAATGGTATTTTGGTATTAAAAATCGGTTTTTAAAATAAAGGGGTAATTTGATATCCAAATTTATTTTTTTATAAGTTTGAAAGAATTATTTCAAAATAGAAAGCATAAAAATGTTTTATTTATGTTATAGTACATGATTATTATACACAAGAAATGGGTGTTCCCAGATAACGAGGGGTGATCCCACTATTGATTAAAAGATGGGGTATCCCAAATATCCCATGGTGACTTCATTATATGTTATACGAAAAGGCATCACAGAAACTGATGGGTGATCCCTTTACAACATATACAATGGGGACGACTAGATATCACTCGGTGAGCCTGTTATAACTTAAATTATTATAACACCGAGATATTCTCCAATGTATTTGATAATAATTATATTTTAAGTAAGTAACATGGGTATTCCAATTAAAACGGTTTTGAGTGGGGTTATTAATATTATTATCTAGGTCACCAAAATGTGGTTTTAATTGCATGTTATGGATTTTAATGATTTTAATTGAGAAAAAAATTTGTGTGTTTTCAAGTGAAAATGTTTTATTTCATATGCTTTAGGAACATTGGAGATAAAGGTAAACAATAAAATATTTTTCATGATTTTATTGGACTAATATTTTCTATTATTTTTATATCCCTTACTGAGATTTTTTTACTGATCCTATATTTTTAAATGTTTTTCATAATATGGGTAAGGTAAATGATGATGTCATGTTGAAAGTTATTAATCGTTTTCATAAAGTAAATAACATTTTTTTAGTTATACATTATGGGAAAAATGGTTACTAATAGGAAGTGCCCTCTTTATAATATATGGTATTGTAATGTATGATATATGAACTAATTCTATAAAACTCCAACCCTAAAAAGATTTTAAATTTATAGGAATGAATTCATGACATAAAAATAAAGATTATTTAATGTTTAAGTTCATGTTCTTATATGACTATTGTGCCCTCAATGAATAAATTTTGGTCAGTGAATCTCATGGTCTAGGAGAAGGAATGGAAAGAATAGATTTAAATTATTTTTGAATGATAGAGAAACATCATGGTGCTAAAAAATTCAACTGTCCCACTTGTCAAATGTTTGGGAAGAAGCATCCTAGATTTTTAAAAAATGGGAAAAATAAATTATTTATGTGTGACAAGGAAGGGAACCTATCTAGTGAATAATGATGAGATAAAATCAAAATTGTGATATAAAAATGAATGATATAATCAACCCTAATCCAACTCTTTAATTTTCAACTATAAGGATCAAGGGAACTCTTAAAATCAATTCACTATGTAAATGGTTTTTAATTATTACCAATGAAAAAGTCATAGAGATCAAGGGTGATATTTTTCCATCACAACTGCCTAGGTATATCTTGAAAAATATGTGGTGACAAGTATTATATTTATTTATTCAAGGGTTTAGATTATACGATTTTATTTCGGTTATACAAATCTTCTCACATCACAATATTTTAGTATAACTATTCAAACACCTCCTCAATGCTTGTAAGTAAAGTTCTTAGTGAAAATTAAAAACAAGGAAATTATTTCATTTTAAGTATATAACTACTCCTTTTCAATATTTATGTGATTAATTTCCTAGTGAACCTTGTGATACTCTCTTTAGTAGAAATCAATTCCACTAATAAATTTTTTATTACTTTCCAAAAAATGATGATCTTATGGGGTTTAGTGGGAACCCTTAAAAAAATAACCCAGTGAAAAACAATTGTATAGGGAAAAACCTCTCAAATATAGAAACAACAGAAGCTTTAACCTAACCATATTAAAAACACAAAAACAAAAAACAAAAAACATACTATATTCCACGTGAAGATGGAGTAAAACATAAATTTTTCTCATTAATCTTTAATAAAAATAGATCATTGGTATATTTATAGAATAGGCTTCACATAATATTTTCAGGATGAATCCTAAGACTATCTTCAATGTCCTAAGTGATAATATTTAAAACCTCCATTTATACAACAATATTAATTTTCCCATGATTATCATCCTAAAAAATGTAATTAGGTTGGGAATTGAGGCATGACTTATATGGTTTTTCAATTGCCTGAGAAAATTTACCCTCCATAATTATAGTGAACTCCACCATGGTCAGACTAGTGGTGGTATGTGATCTAGTTCATTATATAGGTGTATAATTTCTTAATTGTAGGTAATAAGACTTCATTTATCTATAGAAATAATGGGGTGTTTCTGATGATTTTTTTGGGGCATGCATCCATCTGTCGAGGATGCACTGATTCTTTCCCATTATTACCACTTTCCAAAGGTGGGAAGCATCCATCGCTAATTCAGGGACATTTTCTCCTTGATCGAAACAGGATGATGGGATGTTGGTTCCTCCTTCCATGGATTCGTCCACAGAATTCATTACCTGGTCCAGGTATCCCTTAAATATTTGATTCATAGTTAGTGAATCTCATTCCTTGTGCCATATCTTTGTGGAAGCTGGTTAATTACACTATTTTTGTCAGGACATTACATGGGGTCTTGACATGGTAGCAACCTTCGGTCATAGTAGTTGACTAAATCAGGCATGTTGGGGCATCTCTGATTATGTGGAAATTGGGGAACCTTTATTCTTCTTCATAAGAGGGCATATCAAGGGCGTAGAACCTGAGTAATCCCACATCGGTCGTAGGTTATCATATGTCAGAGGCTTGTCTCTGTTGTTTTCCTCAGCTTCCCATGTTTACCAAGGGGTATGTCGTGAGTTTAACATCTTGTAGAGACATATCAGACTGATCAAAATAGTGACAGGAGTGTATCAGATGAATGAAACCCCTGGAGGTATAGATTATTCTAGGGGTAACGTTTTCCTAGTTACCCGATTACATTCTAGGAGTAGCGAGAAAGTGGGTGACATGATATCACTAGGATGTGGTGGCCCAGGAAATAATCAAGATGGATATGGATGGTTATGTGATGTGGATAGATAATGAGATTGAACTGTCGTGAATGTAACGGTAGCCTTGGGAATGAAACTCAGAGTGGCTTCCTACATATCCGCATGGTAGGGAATCAATGTTCACATAGTTTGGTGAGGCTATGGGACACCTGAGGAGGCAGCTTGTGATAATGGACGCACGGATGGGATTCGGAGGAAGTAGAAACTCCAGGTTGGGGCATGACCTTCTCGAAACACATAGGCTGGGGGAAGATATCAGGATGAGATGTGGGTGATGGGAATGATACTCAGGGAGTCTTCCTACATATCCCTATTGATGGGAATCAAAGTCCACGTAGTTCATGATGGGAGTTTAGAATCGGGATGCGCACAGAGGACAACGACATGATTATATATTGGGCCTTATATGTGGTTAGAATCCCCGGATGGTCTGACCCCCGGGGGGTGGACCAAAGATGTGGGTACCAGGGAAGGGTTTCACAACTTCTTACCATCTCTGGTGTACACAAATACATACCGTCAATTGAGTTTCCAACGGCTTACCACTAGTTAGGGTTTATAAAGGCTCATTGCTGATTAGGGAATAATAGCTAACCATCGATTGGGGTAAAACAGATTATTGCTGGTTGGGAAACAACGAATTTCCACTATTTGGGACTACAATGGATTAACACTATTTAGGGAACAAAGTGGATTACCTTTTCTGGGGAAAAAACAATAGCTTATCATCGATTGGGGTTAGAACATGGGGAGGGTTTGTATGTACCTTGTCTGGGAGACAGGAATCAAAATCCACATAGTTTTAATGGGTATAGTTTAATGTCTTATAGGGAAAGACGGATCTTATAGTTTAACATCATGCATGATGAGGATGAACTGACATAAATATGTTCAGGACTGATTTTGTTGGGCTTGAAACTCAGGGAGGCATCTGACGTACCTTGCCTTGGAAGGGATCAAAGTCCACATAGTTAAGGATAGTGGATATAGTTTAATTTCATGCGAGACGATGGTGAACCAGCATGAAGGGGTTGGGAAAAGTAGGGTTGGTCTTTAACATCAGGGAGGCTTCTTATGTACCTTGACTTGGAAAGGGATCAAATTCCACGTATTTCAAAGGCGATTTGGGGATTACACACTAAGGTGGTCTATAGAGGATGTCATGGTCGACTCTTTCTCTAATCCCACTTTAGTCCTACTCTTTGTGATAAAAAAGAGGCAAAAAAGACTATATGATCACATCATGAAAGGTGATTCCATGGGAAGTGGAATGGGGATTACATGTGGTTACCAACCCAAAGGGGAAATAGGGGCTTACACATGGTTAGTAGCCCAATAATAAACAGGGGCTTACGCGTAGTTAGTAGCCTAAAGAGGAAACATGGGATTACACATGGTTATCAGCCCAGGTAGATGGAGATTGGGAATTACTCTTGGATGGAGGCCTATTGGAGACAAAGCTCAGAGGCAGAGGGATAAGATAATGAATTTCTATATTACCATCTCTCTTCTATTCTTTCACATAGAAGAAGAGGGGAGGAGAAGGTGTGTTGCCTCCTGATGAAAAGGATAGGGGCTTACACCAAGATGGTTTCCCTTCCCTACAGATAGGAACCACTCCAGTAAAAAGGTCTCATTCCATGTGAGGAATATATCACTCCCATGGAGACGAATGGGTGTTGATAATGTCTAAGATAGGGAACCTCACGCGAGTTTCATAGGGCAAGGCCACAGTTTAACGTCATATGCTGAGGACGATGGCCCATGGAATTTTAACATCCTACAGGTCGAAAGAGAATCGTTCACTCTGCACCCCTAGGACTTAAATAACTGGAACACTTTAACCCTTTGTGAAGGGACAACACCAACAATGTTGTATTGAAGGGGTGTTGAGGAGTGATCCACTGGGGGCCCATGTTAGCATTGCTATGCGAAGAAGAAATAGACATTATCATTTCAGGGTGCTGTTAAGGAACGAAAATGGTGAATGGGGATTACACATGGAATATGCCTAGGTACCTTCCCCATGTCTAACCATGAGGGAATCCCAAATCAATCGTGGGATGAGGAATATAATTGTGGAAAACACAAATGTACAAGTGTGCAAGCGGGATAATGCCAAGTTTTTTGCAATCAGTCTGAACAAAGGGAGATAAAAAGTAAGAATCACATGCCCGACATTCATAAAACAGTAAGAGTGGTGTGGTGATGGAGGATAACTATTGACCATGTTTGAAACACAACATCCATATCACGTTAGCTTGAAATGGGGATACACAAATGAGGGTTGACTATTGACCATGATCAAAACACAGTACCTGACTCAAAGTTTCGTCCAAAGTCATCTGGGGCATTGGCCCTAAACGGTAGGTGAGCCGATGCGGCATGGGACCAGTCCATTAGGGGTCCCTTCAGACATGAAAGAGGATGGTGATTCGAATGAAGGACACACAAATAATGATGTTGAGTGATGGAATTTTTTAATGGATTCCAATGATCTTGAAATTATGCCACTGTAATCATGGTATGAGGCTTCTTATACTTATCACATAAGGCATATATTATTTGGAACAAGAGGCATCCAATTATTGAATGATGAGGCATGCTAAAGTTTATAGTCATGTAGAGAGTACTATTGGAACCTTATGCTTGTTGCATAAGTCATATATTTTTTAGAACCGGAGGTATCGTATATTTGTCACATAGAGAGTAATACAGTTTAAAGTCATATAGATAAGACTATTGGCATCCTATGCTTGGTGCATAAGGCATCTCTTGTTTTGAGAAAGTGGTATCCTATATTTATCATATAGGGTGTACTATAGTTTAGAGACATGTATATAGGTCTATTATCCATAAGGTTACAAGCAATGGCTGGTGTTGGGTATGACAACCTTGCTTTTTATTACAACTTAAGCATGCATTATTACATAAAACTTCACTTGATACAACAAAGAAGATCGAGAGGTTTAGTGCCTTTGGGGCTTAGGATCATTACATAAAAACTTTAAACATGAAATACAACATCTTTATTGAAAACTTCCTTTATATGACCACTACATTCCTTCGTACTTATCATTGCATGGGATAACCCGAGGACATGCATAAGAAAAGGGTGAGCTATAAACCCGAGTAAGGGAGTACACAATGAATAACATTAGAAGTACAATACATGTTAGGAAATAGGAACATCAATAGATCATTAGAGTAACATGAACATAAAGGCATGATAAAGCATGATAACCATAACATGAAAATGTGGCAACGACACTTAACACTGAATTAGCATGAGCCAAGGCTCATTGCACATGGAGCATGAGTAAACCCTCATTGCACTTGAAGCACGAGTAAACCCTCATTGCACTTGAATTAGCATGAGTCAACACTCATTGCACATGACGTATCATGATACTATACTTTACCCAATGCATTGGAGCTCTATAAAGGGCGCACCCTTCTAAAACATGTCATTTCATGCATAAGTGTGCCACATGGATCATAAAACATGGATTCATAAAACATAATCATTTATTCCACGATAAAGGAATGTGGAATTCATACATGAAATATTATTATCAATAAGTAAATGTGCATAAAGGTGAATACCCTTGATGGAGAAATGGGCATGGTATTCACTACACAATGGTATTGGCTTAGAAAATCGTTGTGATTTCGGCAGCGTAACGGCGTGACATAAGAATTCATAAAAAAGGCTGATGAGAGAGAAAGGGGTTCCTCATCATATTTACATGTAATTGACAGTAATTAGGTCATATAGATAGATGTCCCAACAATTGAAAATGAATTTAGATTCATGATACAAAAGTATTGCTTGAATATAAAAGAGGAGAAAAAGGTTTCTTTCAGAATTTCGGCATAGTAACGGGTGTACATGGGAGGCTTTTAATGAGAGAGAAAGGGGTCTCCCATCATTCAAACAATAAGAGGGAAGTATGGGGGAGGTGCGAAACCATACCCCAACATTCATAATTGAAATTAAAAGGGCAACACAACTTAATGAAAATTGACAAAAACGAGAAAGGAAGAAAAAAACCCTTACTTGGAAGTGTGCTTCCAAAGGCTAGAGAGAGGCTTGTGAGAGGCTTATTGGGAGCTTGGGGAACCTTGAGAGGATTATAGAGAGAGTAGGGCAGAGGTTGGGGGAACTATAAGGGATTTGAGTGAGGAGGAAGTGGGATCTTGGGTGGGTTTATATAGGAAAGGTGAGGGAATTCTTTATTATTTAGGTTTGGGACCCCTTATATTAAAATAATCCAAACCACAAACCATCCCATGGTATTTGACCATGGTTTCTGCAAAAGGAAAGAGGAAAAAAAAAATTTACAAGGCCAAGGTCTGAACTTATTAAAAAATTAGGGTTGCTTATGTGGAGGTGAGTCACACTCCCATGGAAATTAATTTAAAAAGGCAAAGTGTTGAATAAGTCTTGAGGGATCCATTAATGCTTTGAAAAGTAAGTCAAACAAACCCAAAATTACATTATTATAATGATAAAACACATATTGGCCAAACATAAGGATTATGGTATTTTATTACATCACCATTGGGTCATTATGATGTCATAAAACACATTATTTATTTAAATGGTATTTAATTTTTACCAAAAATTTGACTGTCTCAGAGAATTATGAAAAATTCACCGTTGGATAATTTCGACGTCCTGATTCCAAAAATAATATTTATTTTATCTAAATAATTAACTAAATATGTGATTTTTCACTTTTAAAATAAAAACCGACATTTATAAAAATTCACGGGTTTTGACAGAAATGGCTTTCAAACCTTAATAAAAAATTTAATTGCATTCATAAAATTATAATATCATTTATATTTAATAAAAATTAATTTAATATTAATAATAATATTTTATTAAAATATTATTTAATTCAAAAATCCTTGAATTTAATAAAATATAATTCTTAATTATATAATAACTAAAAACACCATTTGTACTTTAAAAACTATTTACAATGTATCAAAAATGACTAGAAATTATATTTATTATTATATACAAAAATATTGTACATGAACATGGTGCTACTTATTTGTTACATAACCCCTTAAAATAGCCGCATAAGACCTAAGGGTAAGGTGTGCGATGGTGACAGACTCTTGGGGCGGCTCGGATAACATCGCTCGAGTGGTAATTTCAATCAACTTCCACTTTTCCCATAGACGATCACGTTCGAGCTTGACTTGATAAAGCTCAGCTTGGGCTTGGTAAAGGGAAAAGACAAAAGACGCCACCTCTTTTCTGAGCTCTGACAAATTGGCTTCGTAAGCGGAAATTCTACTGGATGAGGCCATCGCTTCCCTTGTCTGAGTAGAAATGGGTTCGTTAAGGCCTTATATTTATACTACTCAGATGATCACTGTTCAATGGATATAAAAGCAACGGTCACAAATCTTAACGTAAAACTAAAGAAGTTGACATCTTATAAAACATTTTTCATAAAGAAACATTTAACTAGATCAAGAGGGATTTTCTATTAATGAAACTTTGGGTCGTTACAATATTCCCCCCTTAAGAAATTTCTCCCTCGAAATTTTTCTTTTCCCACACTAAAACAAATGTGGGTAACTTAGCTTCATCATATCCTCCGACTCCCAAGTTGCTTCTTCAAACATGTGGTTTCTCCACAAACCCTTGACGAGGGGCATTGTCTTATTTCGTAGAACTTTTTCTCTACGATCTAAGATCTTCACTGGTTGCTCCTCATAAGAAAGATCGTCTTCTAATTGTACCACCTCGGAAGAGAGTACATGTGAAGGGTCTGGTATGTAATTCCTTAAGAGGGATACATGAAAGAAATCATGCACCTTGTCCATAGTAGGTGGAAGTGCTAGTCGATATGCCACAGCCCCAACACGATCAAGAATCTCGAAGGGGCCGATGTACCTTGGACTTAACTTCCCTTTCTTTCCAAACCTCATGACCTTCTTCCACGGAGATATGCGTAAAAACACCTTGTCTCCGACTTTAAACTCAAGGTCTCGTCGACGATTATCTGCATAACTCTTCTGTCGACTTTGGGCTGCCTTGATATGCTTCTGAATGGTTTCCACCTTCTCCACCATTTCATCGACCATTTCTGGTCCAAGCAGCTTACGTTCACCGACCTCATCCCAACATGTCGGTGTTCTACACCTTTTCACATAAAGGGCTTCATATGGTGCCATTTGGATGCTCGAGTGGAAACTATTATTATAAGGGAACTCAACTAGAGGAAGATGTTGGTCCCATCCTCCTTTAAAGTACATTGAGCATGCTCTCAACATATCCTAAAGTGTTTGGATAGTCTGCTCGGATTGGCCATCAGTTTGAGGATGATAGGCCGTATTGAAGTTCAGTTCAGTATTCAGAGCATGTTGAAGACTCTTCCAAAAATTAGAGGTAAATATTGGATCTCGGTCAGAAACAATAGATAGTGGTACTACATGCAACCGTACCACATCCCTGATATATATCTGTGCCAGTTGATCCAAAGAGAAATACTCTCGAATAGCAATGAAGTGTGCAGTCTTTGTAAGATGATCCACAACAACCCAGATTGCATTGTTGCCTTTGGATGTCCTTGGAAGTCCGGTGACAATGTCCATGGTGATTTTCTCCGATTTCCATTCTGGTATGGGCAATGGTTGCATCATCCCCTTAGACTTCTGCCTCTCTGCCTTCACTTGCTGACACACCAGGCACTTTGATATATATTCAGTGATCTCCTTCTTCATATTATCCCACCAAAAGTTTTCTCGGAGATCTCGATACATCTTTGTGCTCCCTGGGTGAATAAAGAAATTTGAACTATGTGCATCATCCAAAAGTTCCTTCTTCATCTCCGAACTTGATGGAACACATAGTCTTTTCCCAAACCGCACAATTCCTTCTTCATTAACATTAAACTCTAAGGATTTTCCCTTTTTGACAGCTTCCACTTTTTCTTGGATTCCCGCATCATCCTTTTGAGCATCCTTTAACCTTTCCAAAAGAGATGGTTGAGCAATCATTTGTGAAAGGATTAATGATGTTCCCTTCTTTATGATTCCCACATCCATCTTCATCAAGTCTAAGAAGATTGGATCCTTTTCAATTCTCATCATTGATAGAATCGCTGGATCCTTTCTACTTTGGGCATCCACCGCCTTGTTCGCCTTCCCAGGGTGGTAATGTATTGAACAGTCATAATCCTTGATGAGCTATATCCATCTTCTCTGGAGCATATTAAGCTCTTTCTGTGTGAATATATATTTAATACTCTTGTGGTCAGTATATATCTCACATTTCTCTCCATAGAGATAATGCCGCCAGATTTTCAAGGTAAAGATCACCGCCGCCAACTCCAGATCATGCGTTGGATAGTTTCGCTCATGGATTTTCAACTACCTTGAGGCATAGGATATCACTTTATCATTCTTCATCAGCACACATCCTAATCCCTTCTTCGAAGCATCACTGAATACCACAAAAATCTCCCCACTTGTGGGTAAAGTGAGCACGGGTGTAGTGATAAGCCTCCTTTTCAACTCCTTGAATCTTTATTCGCATTCATCACTCCAAGCAAACGTTACTCCCTTTCGAGTTAGCTTGGTAAGAGGGTTGGACAATCGTGAGAAATTTCTCACAAATCGTCGATAATATCCAGCTAACCCCAAGAAGCTACGGATATCAGTTACCGATGTTGGCCTCGACCATCCCTCAATTGCATATGTTTTGGAGGGGTCCACAGATATCCCATTGCTTGTGATGATATGGCCCAAGAATGAGACCTCCTTTAACCAGAACTCACACTTGTTGTACTTGGCATAGAGCTTCTCCTTGCGCAAAGTCTCCAGTACAGTTCTTAAATGCTCCTCATGGTCCTCCTTGGTTTTGGAGTATATTAGAATATCATCTATAAAGACTACCACAAATTTGTCTAGGTAATCTCTAAAGACTCTATTCATCAAGTCCATGAATATTTCTGGAGCATTGGTGAGTCAGAAAGGCATTACTATGAATTCATAGTGCACGTACCTTGTACGAAAAGCAGTCTTGGGGATATCTTCCTTCTTCACCCTTACTTGATAATATCCCGACCGCAAGTCCACCTTGGAGAAGTATTGTTCTCCACGCAGCTGATCAAATAAGTCATCAATTCTTGGGAGAGGATACTTGTTCTTTATCGTGATTTTGTTAAGTTCACGATAATCGATGCAAAGCCGCATTGACCCATCCTTCTTCTTGACGAAGAGGACTGGTTCACCCCATGGTGATGCACTTGGGCGTATAAACCCTTTATCCAAATTCTCCTGTAGTTGTTTTTTCAGCTCTTCAATCTCAACAACAGCCATTCTATATAGAGTCTTGGATATTGGTAGCCCCCCAGGTATAATTTCAATTGAGAACTCAACATCTCTTCTTGGAGGAAGACCAGGAAGTTCCTCGGGAAATACTTCAGCGAATTCCCTCACAATAGGCATTTCTTCAAGGGTGGTTTCTTCCTTGGACTCAATCATCTGAGCCAGATATGCATGCTCATAAGGCAGTAATATCCATGCTTGAGATGATGGAGCTAAAGGAGATTCATCTTCCTCCTGACACTTGTAAAGAATCGGGGTTCGATTCTCCATATGGAGTGTGATTTCCCTCTCCCGACAATTTATGTTGGCTCTATATAAGGAAAGCCAATCCATGCCAAGAATTGAATCAAATTCCACCAGAGGGAGTATGATGAGGTTCTCCGGGAAATTCAATCCACATATTATAACAGGGGAGGACTTATACTCATGGTATGCAATGATTGCCCCATTTACCGTACTCACCGACATCTTTACTTCCATGATTTTTTGTGGTGCAGGGATTGTTCAACTAAACTTTTGAGATATAAAAGAATGCGTAGAACCTGAATCAAAAAGTACGTTCGCTATTCTTGAATGAATAACTAGTGTACCTGTCACCACTTCGTTGTCGGGGTTCACTTCGGCATAAGTGATGGAAAAAGTTCTTCCTTGCTGTCTTGGAGGTTGCTGGTTGTCTCCGATAACCCTTGGATTAGGGCACTGATTTTCAAAATGACCCGGTTCTTTGCATTTGTAGCATTGAACAACGCGTTGAGGTTCGAACGGACCGTTCCTCTCCTCTGTCGTAGCCGCGGGTCCTTCTTCCTGACAGTTAACAGCTAGGTGCCCTTCTCTTCCACACTTGAAGCATTTTCTTGTCCCCCTAAGTCAATTTCCAGAGTGCTTCTTTCCACACTTTTGGCAAGTGGGGTGCTGGAACTTCTTAGCACCGTTGGATTTATCCATCAGACCACCAGCATTGAATTCCACCTTACATTTCTTGTCCCCATGATACCCCTGTGATTCTCCGATCTCCATTTCAACCTTGAGGGCACATCAGACAATTTCATCAGAGCTGTTGAAGTCACGGATCGCTAATGCTTTCCGCAAGCTAGGCTTCAGCACACCAAATAAGCAGTCAACCTTGCATTCAGGGGTAACGACAAAGCTGGAAGTGTATCGTGCAAGCCTTGTGAAGTTTTCCTCGTACGCTCCCACAGATTATTCATCTTTCTGCTTGAGGGAAAGGAAGTCCCTTTCCATCTTAAGATGGAGGGTGCGCGGAAAATATTTATCGAAAAACATCTTCCGGAATTCCTTCCATTCCAAAGCCTCGATCTCCTCCTCAGGATTCGTATTTTTGATCAACGTCCACCATTGATCAGCTTCACCCTCCATACGATAAGCTTCCAGGAGAACCTTCTCTTCTTCAGAACATTGAAGGATAGAGAAGATCTTTTCAATGGAGTTGATCAATTGCTCAGTGATCGTGGGATCAGATGATCCACTAAAAGTAGGAGGCCTTTGTCTCATGAAGCTCTCAATAGCGACTTGTTCTTTCTTAGGGGGGGTTGAACGTTCCTCTTGACCTGTGTTTCTATTCAAAACATGAGTTAGCTGAGAGAGAAGGGTGACAATGTTCGTGATTCCCGCTCCCATTGGATTGGGCATCTCATTAGTACAATCATCACACTGATCTTTACAACGGTTGTTAGACCGAGTTCTCCTATTACAGGCCATTGGCTGGAATAAAAGGAAAGTTAGGGGTAACACATAAAGGGTAATCCAAAGACAAAAGTTGATGACTTATAAATAAACTTTAATCTCTTTAACTCATGAGTCTATAGGATTCAATCCAGGCTTTTCATGATCTTCCTTCTAACATATATTCTTAGGGGAATTTTTCCCTTAATAAGGGTTCATACTAAGATTGTGAATTTATCAAAACATATCCCCCGGGAGTGTCGCAACCAAGAGTGCAGCAAGGCCCGTTGTCGTGCACCAGTTCCCGTTCGATTCTAGCTCAAAGCGGTGTTTTCGGGTTTTACCCCTAGGATACATCTGTGCCAGAGCCGCCTCTACCTGCTCATATCCAGACAGGGATGTATTTGTTTGATAAACCACTTACTTAGTATTTACCAAAACTTAGGGACGTTTTTATTATTCTTAGTCTTGTATCTAAGGCTTTACTAGGGTTTTCTAATCCCAAAAATAACTAAACCTATCCTCTGATACCAACTATGACAACCCTACTTTTTATTACAACTTAAGCATGATTTATTACATAAAACATCACTTGATACAACAAAGAATATCGAGAGGTTTAGTGTCTTTGGGGCTTAGGATCATTACATAAAAACTTTAAACTTGAAATACAACATCTTTATTGAAAACTTACTTTACATGACCACTACCTTCCTTTGTACTTAGCATTGCATGGGATAACCTGAGGACATGCATAAGAAAAGGGTGAGCTATAAAGCCCAGTAAGGGAGTACACAATGAATAACCTGAGGAGTACAATACATGTTAGGCAATAGGAACATCAATAGAGCATTAGAGTAACATGAACATAAAGGCATGATAAAGCATGATAACCATAACATGAAAATGTGGCAACAACACTTAACACAGAATTAGCATGAGTCAAGGCTCATTGCACATGGAGCATGAGTAAACCCTCATTTCACAGGAAGCACGAGTAAACCCTCGTTGAACTTGAATTAGCATGAGTCAACACTCATTTCACATGACATATCATGATACTATACTTTACCCAATGCATTGGAGCGCTATAAAGGGCACACCCTTCTTAAACATTTCATTTCATGCATAAGTGTGCCACATGGATCATAAAACATGGATTCATAAAACATAATCATTTATTCCACAATAAAGGAATGTGGTATTCATACATGAAAAATTATAATCAATAAGTAAATGTGCCTAAATGTGAATACCCTTGATGGAGAAATGGGCATGTTATTCACAACACAAAGATATTGGCTTAGAAAATCGGTGTGATTTCGGCAGCGTAACGGTGTGACATAAGAATTCATAAAAAAAGGTTGATGAGAGAGAAAGGGGTTCCTCATAATATTTACATGTAATGGACAGTAAGTAGGTCATATATATACATGTCCCAACAATTGAAAAGGAATTTAGATTCATGATACAAAAGTATTTCTTGAATATAAAAGAGGAGAAAAAGGTTTCTTTCGGAATTTCGGCATAGTAACGGGTGTACATGGGAGGCTTTTAATGAGAGAGAAAGGGGTCTCCCATAATTCAAACAATAATAGGGAAGTATGGGGGAGGTGCAAAACCATACCCCAACATTCATAATTGAAATTAAAAGGGCAACACAACTTAATGAAAATTGACAAAAATTAGAAAGGAAGAAAAAAAACCCTTACTTGGAAGTGTGCTTCCAAAGGCTAGAGAGAGGCTTGTGAGAGGCTTCTTGGGAGCATGGGGCACCTTGAGAGGATTATAGAGAGAGTAGGGCAGAGGTTGGACGAACTCCAAGGGCTTTGAGTGAGGAGGAAGTGGGAGCTTGGGTGGGTTTATATAGGAAAGGTGTGAAAATTCTTTATTATTTAGGTTTGGGACCCCTAATATTAAAATAATCCAAACCACAAACCATCTCATGGTATTTTCACATGGTTTCTGGAAAAGGAAAGAGGAAAAAAATATTTTACAAGGCCAAGGTCCGAAATTATTAAAAAATTAGGGTTGATTATGTGGAGGTGAGTCACACTCCCATGAAAATTAATTTAAAAAGGCAAAGTGTTGAATAAGTCTTGAGGGCTCCATTAATGCTTTGAAAAGTAAGTCAAACAAAACCGAAATCAAATTATTTTAATGATAAAACACATATTGGCCGAACATAAGGATTATGGTATTTTATTACATCACCATTGGGTCATTATGATGTCATAAAACACATTATATATTTAAATGGTATTTAATTTTTACCAAAAATTTGACTGTCTCATAAAATTATGAAAAATTCACCGTTGGATAATTTCGACGTCCTGATTCCAAAAATAATATTTATTTTATCTAAATAATTAACTAAATATGTGAATTTTCATTTTTAAAATAAAAACCGACATTTATAAAAATTCACGGGTTTTGACCGAAATGGATTTCAAACCTTAATAAAAATTTTAATTGCATTCATAAAATTATAATATCATTTATATTTAATAAAAATCAATTTAATATTAATAATAATATTTTATTAAAATATTATTTAATTCAAAAATCCTTGAATTTAATAAAATATAATTCTTAATTAAATAATAACTAAAAACACCATTTGTACTTTAAAAACTATATACAATGTATCAAAAATGACTAGAAATTATATTCATTATTATATACAAAAATATTGTACATGAACATGGTGCTACTTATTTGTTACATAACCCCTTAAAATAGCCGCATAAGACCTAAGGGTAAGGTGTGCGATGATGACAGACTCTTGGTGCGGCTCGGATAACATCGCTCAAGTGGTAATTTCAATCAACTTCCACTTTTCCCGTAGACGATAACGTTCGAGCTTGACTTGATGAAGCTCAGCTTGGGCTTGGTCAAGGGAAAAGCCCAAAGACGCCACCACTTTTCTGAGCTCTGACAAATGGGCTTCGTAAGGGTCAATTCTACTGGATGAGGCCATCGCTTCCCTTATCTGAGTAGAAATGGGTTCGTTAAAGCCTTATATTTATACTACTCAGATGATCACTGTTCAACGACTATAAAAGTAACCGTCACAAATCTTAATGTAAAACTAAAGAAGTTGACATCTTATAAAATCATTTTTCATAAAGAAACATTTAACTGGATCAAGAGGGATTTTCTATTAATGAAACTTTGGGTCGTTACATTGGGACTTACATGAGGGCGGACCTTTTTGGTTCAACATAGCATAGGCGTCATGTGATAGGGTATGGAGGAGTTATTGAGGAATGGTTCGACTCAAGGTACTCATGGAATTGATGATGATAATATCAACTCACAATATGATAAATGAACCAAGAGGAGTATTTCAACCCACGGTGTCTCATGGTGTGTAGGAGTATCTCAAATCATGGTATTTCATAGGTGGAAGGTTGGTGCGTATAAGGGTACAATGAAAATGCCAATGTCCCTACTCAAAAAGTTTATGGTGAGACTCTCCATTTTTCATGGGGGTTATTCATGGAAGTAAAAGGATCATCCCTAAGGGACGGGACCGCAGCCGGGCACTGATCCCTAGTAGGGGTGTGTGGCATAGCTATAGTGGTATGGACTGGTGGGAGTGAAGGTAGTATCTTTGTGAAGGATAGGGCTTCGTGAAGTATCTTCACGAAGGAAAGGTGGTCATGGAGCATGGGGTCTCATGAAGAAGCTATGTGAAAGAAAGGTGCTCGTGGAGCATGCAGTCTCGTGAACCATGGGTTCTCATGGAGCAAAGGGGTTTCATGAAGAAAAGGGTGCTTCATGGAGCATGGTGTTTCATGGAGGAAGGTTTCTTTGCGAAGGTCGGGTGCTTAATAATGGACCACGCTTCGCGAAGGAGGGGGATTCTCTAAGGATCAGACTTAATGAAGGAATGGTTCTTCACAAAGGATGGGTGATTCGTGAAGGTCAGACTTTAGTGAAGCAAGGATTTGCTGTAGAAAACCTCTATTTATTTGGGGAGTTCTTCGCTAAGTCTTAATGCTTCATGAATCCTTAAGAAATCCGAAGGGGGTCCCTCCTTCGGGAAGGTAAAATGTCTCTTTGCAAAGGGAATCCCTTCATGGTGCTTAGGAGAACTGCGAAATGGGGGATCAATCACCAAATGGGTGGCATAACTATGCATCTTAAGGGGGTGAGTCAGTTATTTAGAGGTAGCGGAGGTCTGTGGGAATTGTGGAGATCGCTGCGAAGAAAAGGGGTGCAACAGAGGACATATGCTCATGTGGGATTGAAAAGGAAGATAAATGCCACGAAGGACATAAAATCGTTTATGTTCATGAAGAAAAAGGGAGTCGTTAAGGCCATTCGTTCGTGGTCATATCCGTGAAGACACTACGTGAATGGGCTCCGCAAACCACTTTTCGAGCCCAACTTTGAATGCCCATATCTCTTAAACCGTAACTATGTTCAGGCTCTACGACCTATCAAATTGAAGCTCACAAAACAGGCTACGATCTTGGATCATGTATAGAAGCATTTGGAATATTTTATGGATGATGTTTTTGGTTCCAACAAGGGGAATGAGAAATCCATAGTATCTAGCATTCTTAGTCTTACAACATGTATCTAAACCATATATTCATTTTTTCAACATGAAATTACTCTTAAAAAAACTCATTACCAGTGGTTGGTTCATACACCTCTATATTTACAAGATCATATACTACACCGATTTCAACTACCATCATATTTGACCATACGTATACCTCAATTGTAGGACCTTTCTCTTAGCATAGGATCTACCAAACCATGTTTTTAATAGGATAGAAAACTGCTTATGTTGTTTGGATCTATTCCCTTTTCTCAGTTGATAATTTCAACGAAGAATGACTTTCTTCCCTTTCGTCAAGCCAGGACCTAAGGATACCACCACATGATGATTCCGATCACATTCTAATGCTTATTGAGAGTCTATCTTAGTTTCAATACAATTGGGATATACTTGATTCTATGGAACATCTTGATTCCTTTTCCACATTAGAGTTATTTTCATCCACCATTATGTATCAATGTTTCTCAGATCATTTTTATTCAATTATTTGATTTTTATTGGGATTTTTATTGAGGATTGGGGCCTATAACATAACTAATGATAGAAAAAAACTTCTTTATTTCTCATGGTAAACGCCATGAAGCATGAGTTTATTAGAATAAAGAGATAGAATTCCTAAAATATTATAAAAACATGAACATGATGAATTAATATTCTCACACAAAATTGATCTGGAGGTAGGATAAGAATGTTGAGAGACTTCTATTGAATGAACCACAACTACATATTAAAATGATTGAGAGACTCAAATGGTATAGATTGGATGAATGATCCTCCAAGCCATCTCATCTTCAAAATTTGAGAGGGGATTATGAAATTAAGAATAAAAAAACCATGGGTGATTTGATGATAATTACAAGAGGTATAAATGTAGCCAACCCAATGAGAGGGAAGTGGGTTTCAAGAGATAACATCCAAACCAGTGTATACCAAATATAAATTGCTGAGATAATGATATAATCCTATATATTACAAATCACCCTTTGATTATATACAAACATAAGGAGGGGGTTAATATTCATTGGAATCATTATCCTAATCATGGATATTATTTTTTATGAGAATAGTTATCAATATCTAATTATTGAGAAAATGGTAAATATTATTTTTAATGAGATGCCCATTATGATGGAAAATGCTAATGTGTTTCTACAAGAATTCCCTATTATTTCTCCTAGATGGGAGGTTGAGTTATAAATCAAACCTATGCATTAATCTTTTCAAATATCCAAGACTCTATTTAAAATTTTTACCATTTATTAGGAAGAGATTTAGAATCCACAATAGGATAATATATTTAAAGGGTTTAAATGCCCATGTGCTTCACTGTGGTGTGCACCAGTACTTTTTGTCAACAATATGGAGGGGTAAATGTTCATATTCATGGATTTTAATGATCTTTAAAAGATCATAATAAATAAAAATTATCCTATACCACAAATTTAGGACTTATCTGATCATCTATGCGGAGTCCAGTACTTCTCTAAGGTGGATCCTCATCTAGGATATTATCATGTATAGGTGGAGAAGGAAGATTTTATGAAGAATTATTTTCATACAAGGTACATATGCTACGAGTTCATATTGATGACATTTGGTCTCAATAATATTGAATTTTCCTTCATGAAATTAATTAATAGTGTCATTAGATATTACCTTAATAAATATTTGGTATTCTATATAAATGAAATTCATATCCTCTCCAAAATAATAGTGGAACATGAGGACTAATTGGAAACTGCAATAAAGACCCTGTGAAAATAAAATTTGTATGTAATGTACATCAAACATCTATTTTGGATAGGGAATGTATAATTCCAAGGGAATGTTACACTAGTAATGTGATATTTATAGATACCTTGAAAGTAGAAGAAATTTCAGGATGGTTCAGACCAATATATGGATTGGAGTTATAGAAATTACTTGGATTAGCTTAGTAATATAATGAATTTGTGATAAACATTTTATGATTTTCAATCCCATTGACAATGATAACTCAGAATGGATCGATGTTTTTATGGGATGATGAATGTGTGGAGATATTTAAAGAGTTAAATAAGATACTAATCACAATTATAATGCTAACATTACCCACCAATTTGGAAGGATTTGTGATCTACAGATACGTATTAGAAAACATATTTTATTGTGTACTCACAACAGATGAAAAAGTGATAGATAATGCCCCTCACAAATTAAATATCCATTAGTAGTTTACCCAACACATGATTTGGAATTGGTTTTTGTGGTCTTCACATTTAATATTTGGCATCATAATCATTATTATGGGAAGTTTGGTGTAACTAAAGATCATAAAAGTGTCATATATATATTAAAATGAGAGGATATCAATATCAGATAATGAAAGTGGTTAAATATGATCAACGATTATGATTGGTAATGTCTTAATATAATGGTAATGTGAACAAATTCTAATATTATATGAGTAGAAATGATCTTAAAACCCTATCCATGATGATTATTGATAGGGATCAAATCTTCTTAGACTTGAAAAGAATTGGAATGAAAATCATAAAAGTGACTTTATCCTTACATTCTAAAATAACTACTTAACCATCCATTATGAAGAGGATGAAGGGGGCATAAATAGATAATGTGTACCTAAAAATATATAGTGAATATATTGGAGTTTATCTTTCCAAAATATGGAGTTATATGTTTTTGAACCTTGATATGTACCTCATCAATACAAAATCATTAGAGTGAACTTTTTAATGATGTGAATAGATTATCCTTATTTATCTATACACAAAACAAAAATATGTATAGTGATTTGAATCAAAAAAATAGTTTGATAACACAAATAGGTAGATTAAAGAAATTGTATTTCAATTCATGGTATTCCAAAAATACCAGGATAAATGAAAGATATATAAGGGTAGGATGAAACCATTTCGCATAAAATTATGTAAATCTGAAAACATAACCCTATATTTTTTTATAGGACTGCACAAGATGTTTACAATTAATAACAACACATGGGTGGTAGTTATTCAGCTTAAAAAATTCATGACATTTCACTTTTATCAAGTAATATTTATCTCTTGAAAATCATTCAAAGATATACATAAGGGATTTTGTAAGAATGAATGGATTGACAATATTAATTGTATTTGATTGAGATCACGGATTTATCTCATTACCTTATTGAAGCCTTCATCAACCATTTCAGGCATAGATATTTTTTAATACTAATTATCACTATCAGAACGATGGAAGAGATCCATTTAAAAACCTAGAGGATATTATGAGATTATGATCAGTGGATTTCTTTGGATATTGTTATCAACAATATCTCCAATATTATTTCTCATATTAAAACAATTTCTATTTTATAATTCAAATGTAACCTTAAAAGGCTCTGCCTGGAAAGAGGTATCAAACTCCAACATGATAGGATGTAGATAGTGAGTAGAATCTTATGGGACCTAATATTATCTGAGAGATGATAGAGAAGTCTCAAACCATTCAACTCTATATGATGTTCATATAAATTCAATAAAAAATCTATACAAAAAATCATTGATGATTCCTAGATTTTGATTTTGGAGACAACGTGTTTCTTTTAATATAACTATGAATGAAATTCATGAGTTTTTTGAGGAAGGGAAATATTAGTCAATGATATATCATACTTTTTTAGTTTTTTGATCAACTCAGAGCTATTGCATATCGAATAGAACTCCCACATAACCAATCTCAATAACATGATTTCATGCATGTTTTACTATTGAGTAAGTACAAACTAGAACCCTAACAAGTACTGAATAAAAAAATGGTACGTTTGGAGAACGATTGGTAATAGGAGGAGTAACCGGTGAAAATAATAGATCGTAGTGATAATGTTATTTGAAACATGATAACTCACATGATTAATTTTTCATTATGGAACCATATGTTTGAGTAGGAGACATGGGAACCAAAAGAGGGGATGAAATATAAGATCATTCATCTTTTATAGTGTTCAAAATGAAATTAAAAGGAAACAATTTCTAAATGGGGTGGAAATGTAATAACACAAACTTTTATAAATTTAGTTTCCTTTTGAATGAATAAATTTCTTATTATCTAATACATCTAAATAAAACAGAAGTACTGAATTGGTTATTTTGGCTCGTTATAAAATATATTGCATCAAATTTGAAATATCATTAACAATTATATCATATGATAATATAGTTATTGTACATTTACTATTAAAATTATTATACATTAATGGTTACGAAAAATTATAACTTACATAGATGTAATAAGTGATGGCCTCGACCATTATGTTCATACCCTATAAAGCACATTTATTAATGCTTTTTAGGGAGATGTAATCACTAATATTTTCCATTGATTAAGATCCAATCAATATTCAATGACTGAAATATGTGAAAAAACTGTTTTTGGGTGGAGTTGAAGATTATCAAGGTGAGAAAACCAACCATGTTCATCTAACCACCCCATGAAAGCATGAACTTCTAAAACCTTACACTTAGGGTGTACACTAGTGTAAAAATCAGTTATGTATCAAGATAGTAGTAGCATGAATTTTTATATTTTCTATTAAATAAAAATAATGATTTTAATTTTTTCTTTATATTATTACATTATAAATAAATATATAAATATAGATAAAAATTATATTTTGTTATGAAGAAACTAAAATGGTACTTTTGGGAAATATATAGTTGTACATAAAGCTATATTTTTATAAGTTCAATATTCTTTAATATAAATGTTATTTTTACCAAAAAAATTGTTGGGTAATTGTTATTTAAATATGAATGATAATATAATTTAATGAAGTGTAATGTATTTTTTATAGGGGTCAAAACTTTTTCTAGTGTTGTAAAAAATAGTATTTTCAGTAATTAATGCTTTTTAATTAAATGTGAAAATTCTCATATTTAAAATCTTTATTTCTAAAAAATTATTTTCAATATCAACACATTAAAATTGGTTGATGATTATTTTTTCATTATTTTATGTAACATTCTAATTCTTGTAAAAAAAATTAATACAGTATACATATAAGGTATATCTCATGAAATATCTATTTACTAAAAGTGATGTAATACATGATATAAAACGAATCAACTAATACATATATATATACACTTTAAAATAATATGTTTTTGATGTTATTTTATTAATTTTATAAACCATTTATTAATACTCCAAAACCTAAAATATATTTTAAGGTTTTAAGATTATTTATTTCTAAAAATGATTCAATTATACATCACCAATTGTATTATTATAATATTATCTATTATTAGACAAAAAAAATATTTAAAACCACACCTATTGTCCAAAAATATTGGGAAAAACCAAGAGAGGGATTATGGTTATGATTGTTTTATCACACAGAATCCAAAACATATGTTGATAATTTAATAACTAAAACCAACACATATTTTAAAAAAAATCATCAATCAGGATATTCCCTACTCTAACCCTCTATATAAGGCCTCCCATTTTTTTCCAAATCTCTTAATAAGCTCCTCCCAAAAATTTAAAATCTCTCTCAAAATGTAAGGGATCTCTATCTCATTTTTTCAATATTGAACCTCTTACATATTTCCCCTTTTTAAAATCAATTGATTATATTTTCAGGAATTCATAAATATCCTTTTACTATTAAATTTATATCCTAATAATTATATATCATTAATCCATTATCTCTACAATTTTTTCCTAATCCATTACTATGTCTAAGTAAGAGGTTATCTTCTCTTCTTATTTATTAATGTACTTTATTATTATAATGCCTTTAGATTTAATTTTTTTACATTGGTATATGTTTTTACACACACCTTTAATGGCGTTATAATTCTCAAGTAAATATATACCACCTTTCACTCTCCTTAAACCCTTCTAGGAACCTTTATATACTCCTTATATGGTACGAAAATTATCCTATTATTTTATAAGGATATTATTAGGGATGTGAATACAAATAACCATTTAAAAATTAAAGATGTTCACCTAGTTATACATATTCATAATATATTGAGTAATTCCATATATATAATCAAGAATCCCTAATCATGGGATTAAATGTGATGAATGGTGTCTTTATGTTTTTTGATCCTTGTGGTATAAAAATGAATTTAAATGATATTAATATCATAGGTGATCCCATAATTATATCCCCTCCAATGCTTTGGGAAAGGTTTCCTATCATGATATATCAAATATAGTACATATGATGATATCTTACTCACTCTATGATATAATTTACTAGTTATTTGCCTTGACTTTTGCTTATGATGCCAGGTTTTATGTTATTCTCACATTATTATGTTTCCTTGATGTTATAATCATATACCATGTTTATATATTAATTTTTATTATTATCACCCTTTTATTCCACCTTGATTATCCACTTGAGTCACATGTATTACTTTCACCATATTATGCTTTGAATATTTACTTACTGGGATTTATTGCCCAACCCTTTCATATGAATGTCTATATGTTATCTCATTCTGCAATAAAAGATTAAGGGATTTTAAGGTCATGTTATTGTGATTTTAATCCAAATTAGTTGTACCCCAATTTCAATATACCGTAATATGTATTTAATTACCCAAATACACTAGTAATTTCGATCTTTTGGGGTTTAATAATACATATCCAAATGTAATAAATCATGAAATAAAATGTATAAATGATTTGGGATATCATATTTAAGTGATATGAATATTCACTTAATGTTACGAATAATTACATTATGTTAATTATATATATAAAAACCAACCATTTTCATCTATATTTCATTTTCCATTATTTATTAACTATATTATGTAATTAATTTATAATATAATTTTCATTCATATGTTGGTTACATGAGGTAATAGGTAAATTTTCCCATAACTCCTTATGTATTTTGACCATGGTAGAAATAATTTTATAATATTTTCCTATGATCTAGAATGTTAAAAGTTTTATTAAAATTATTTTTATATAATAAATATATTTTTATGGAAATCATTTAGGGGTGGAGATGATAAATTAAACTCATTGCTCCTGGAGGTGGTAGTCCATAGAAACATAAAATTAATGTTTTCCATTTCACAATAAATGAATGAGAAATAAATTATATGATTATTTGACATTTTAGAATAATATTTATATCATAGGTATAATATTTTTTATAAATTAAATAATTTTTATCATACCTAAATGGAGGTGATGAAAATAGGAAGATGTCGCTTTGTTGTGGTGGTAGCACATACAATGCACTGAAAATACATTTATTTTTCATAGTATATGGATATGAGTAAATAATTTTTTTTACCTTATTATAAAAAGTTAAATATAATAATGATATTTATTTTACTATATTACTATGGATATAATAGATTTGTAAGAGGATGACTGAGGAGAAAAATATTAGGAGATAATACTTATGTTGGAGACATGATCTTTCATTGGGAAAATACATGGAATTGAATATATTATGATAAAATAGTTCGAATAAGGGGTTAATAAAGTTTGAGTGGATTATAGGAAAGGATATTTGGTCATATATTAAATAAAATTATAAATGGGTGGTTTACCCATTGAGGGATAGAAGTGAAACGCTTTTGGAAGTAGAGAAAGTGAAACTTTTGGCAATACATTTACACTTCATGATAACATTACACTATTCATTGGTCAATGGATCTAATGTTATGAAATAATTGATTCATGGTTTTTCCAGATCAAATAGGAAATAACCATGTCTTTAAATAAATTTTTTTAAAATTTTATAGGGTTTTAACCACTATGTTTTTAAATTTTACTCTTTAATTCTTAAACTAGGTAAGTGGTTTTTATATAAGTGATTTAATAATTTATTGAAGATATAAAATAACCCTTATAACCAAATTTTGGTGTTATATTACTAAATTTAATGTCTATTTAATCCAATTAGAATTCTAAATATTACAATATTAACTTTCAAAATAAAAAAGTTAATGTGTAGAAAAATGTTTAATAGTAAAAATTTGACAATTTCCCATTATGGATTCTTAATCTTATTTTGAATTGATTACCAATTAATTGAGGGGTAATATATTTATTTATGTGTTTATCAATGATATATTATTATTATTATTTATGTGTCTTATTTTTATTAATTATATATAAATTCTCGATATTAGTAATGAAATATGTTTCTAAATATTTGTTTCACCAATATCGAGGTAATTAGAATTAATCATATTAATCATAATATTATATGTAAAAATGAAATTTTCTATTTTAAATATAATTAAAATTATTAACTCAAATATAATAATCACTTTATAAAATTATCTTTCTATGTGTAGGAAATTTATCTTTATGTTTGCGCACATAAAACATAAAAACTTGTTTTTATGAAAAGATTATTTATAAGAATATAGTATTCTTATTGGAAAAATTATATATGATATTGATTATAATGAAATTAAAAAAATTATGGAACAAATAAAAAATATTTATTTTTGAGAAGAAATTGTAACCTAATTTCCCCTATGTTCAAATTTAATTAATGAAACAAATGAAAAATAATTTTCCTAAAATATTACTAAATTTTCTAAAATGATTTTACTTTTTTTCTATAAATTGAACATGATATTTTTAAATTAAATATTTCAACTTATAAATATACATTTTTTTCATTAAAAATATTCTAAAAACATTCAATTCATATAAAATTGAAATTCTTAAAAAAATCTGTATTTATCTCTATTTACTTAAAGATTGATTATTTTAGAAACACCTAAAAAATTCAAACTAAAGGAATTTTTATATGATGAATTTAAAAAAAATGATCATTTTAATAATTTAAAATTATAATATTAATTGAAATTTTTTACAATGTAAATGCAAAAAAGTTACAGAATTATAATTTAAAAAAACATATTTCTTGAGTATAATGTTATTGTATTCTTATTTCGCATTAAGAAATATCTACTGGATATATGATAAATTAGTTTCTTATATTTTAAATTCACATATAAAAGTGATATGTGTTACTTTTAATATAAGAACACATAAATCAGAAAAAAGATATGTTATTATGATTAAAATAACATTTATATTGATTCACTCATTCTATTCAATAGAGAATTATTCCATATTGATATCATATTAATTTCAAATTAAAAACCCCTTTATAAAAAATACCCAATATCTAGGGGTAAGATAACCAGTAGTGGTATTTTGTGTTCAATCTAACACTTATTTCACTATGAATGTTATAGTCTTACACTTTTTCTAAAAATAAATTCACTCAAGATGTCATTACTCAGGGTTGGATTTAGATTATTGTAGAAAAAAATTATATCTAAGATACCTCCCTCCCAAGATCAGATAGGTTTTCTTCTTAAATAATACCTTAACTTTTGGATTGAATTTTATTAGACTTTATTAGTATTTTTGATATGGTTACCTCAATTTATATAATTTATTTTAATAGTTATGTTATAATGGTCATATTTAATATTATAAATATATCATGGTCTATATGCTTTATATTTTTTATATTGTTTTAAACATGAAATGTAATATAATATTTACTTAAGGATAATATATAGTGAAATATGTTGTCATTACATTCACTCTCCTTAAATAAATTGAAAATTTAAATTTTTAGTAACTTATAACTGATGAAAGTATGTTAGGGTATTCATTACATATTGATTATTAGAGATATTGCTTAAAATATGGGAAATATCGTACATTATTAACCTATAACATGTTACTTATCTTAATGCAAGCAATATTGATCATTCATAAAATAATGAACCCCATTATGTATATACCCTAATAATATACTCACCATTACATAGTTTTCCCAAATTAATTTGGATAACTAAGACATTAAGCCTATGAAAAATCTCATATTCCTTCAAAAATTAACTTTATATTAAAGAATTAAATATTATTAACCACTTTTTCATAAATTCACAAATTATTATATATATATATATCATAATACATAAAATGTGATAAAATTTATAAAAATATCATTAATTAATTATGAATCACAAGGGAAGTAATACTATATAACTAACTTTTGGAAATCTATAAACCCTTTATTACATAAGCATATTTCATATATTAAACCTAACATTTATCCATACATAAATCATATTTTCTTCAACAGTTACCCTAAAAATATAAATATTTCATAAAAAAATTCTTCATGGTTATTGATAAAATCAAATATATATTTCCAAACATTTAAAGAAACTATACTGATCAAAAATCCTTTAATATTTCACATAACCCTCATAAAATTTATAATATACCTTACTATAATTGATAAATATCACTTGTTAGTAAAAATAACTGATTGTTTCAAGGATTGATTAATATTAAAAATTAAACCTCACTACTTGAGGTATGACTAAAAACTATCATTCTACATCATAATAAAAAAATAACATTATTACCAATCATTTATCCATTCAACCTTATTTGGTTATATTATATTGTGGTATTTAGATATATACCGTTTCAGCTTCATTTCATTTATCATAGTTCAATGTAATAATTAAACCAATTTGATTGTTATAATATTTAAAATAGTCAATGTATAATAATGTGAATACTCAATCCTTATATGTCTCCCCCATTATAGTTTCATTTCCATCAACAATACTTTCCTTTAAATCATGTTATAGATTATTATTCCTAAAAATATAAGGGATCTACCAAAAATACATTAATTTTTTTATGATTCTTCTTAACCTAATATTTTAATGTTACTAGGAAATAAATCCCTTATAGTATTTCATAGTGAGCTACGATTACCCAAAGAATACCACACGAGCATGTCTAGCTAGGTGTGCATTTAGGCCTCATTATTATACAGCAGTTCACAGTAGAGTTAATTCCCAACACACCCACTTTGGGTAATTAACCCTAGTTACAACTATTCCAGAACCTGGATCCATATTACAGTATCAGGACATGGATACACTTAATAGGAAAACACATAACATAAACATTACCAAAACATTAGGATGATATCATATGATTTGTATTATTAAATAGGATTCTCTCTAGGGTTTTCACTATGGTTATATCATCCTAATCTCCCAAAATATCTATAGAATCCTTTTATACAAATTATAGTGACCCAAGCCTTAAATATATAATATTTTCTTATTATTAACAAACTTTTACAATAAATATGAATCATAGATCAAGGGATCTAGTGTCATTGGATGATTATAAATTCAAATATACAAACATCAACAAACAAACATAATGTTTATTTGAAACACCAGGTAGTTTTCATAGAATTCATATATCTTCTAAAAATAAATTTGTTATCTTGGGGAAAACACATAAGAAAATGGTTGAGAAAGAAATCCCAATTAGGGAATAAATATAGTAATAAAGAAAAACCTAAGAGTCAAAATACATAACATTATATCATAAATTATATGATTATAATAATATAAAAATAGAACCAGGAAATTATTTCATAAGATCATTAGATTATAAATATTTTATAGTGACATAAAATATTTTATCATAAATATAAGTTAACCTTTACTCCCAATACCATCATCATAAAATTGAAAAATTACCATAGTGGATTGAGGTTTAATCCTAAATCCCTTATATAACATCTCATGAGATATGAATCATCACCCAATGTATTCTAGGGCTATATAATTTATTTCCCACCCATCACATAAATGAAAATCATACATATGTGTGAAACATTATGAAAATAAACCCTACCTAAATCATTATCATGATCAATCCCATGGGATGAAAGTAGGTTTCATAATTTTGATTAATGTCATAACCAAAGGATAAATCATAAGGATTACCATGAAAAGTTATAATTAAATCATTTTATGGTCATCTTTTAAAATACATCATAGGTCTTGATCATTGAGTTCCAATATAGGTATTCCTTGAGAAAGGTCTATGATAATAATGAATAAAAATATTAAACTTCGGTGAATCTTTAATAGGACGGTATAAGACATTTTTAAAGAATGAAAGACCTTATTGTTTTCTAGAAAACAAAAATTCACCCAAGAGGGTTCTCCCTAAAATAATTAATGTTTTTCAAAGAGATCCATTTTTTAAAATCCATTTTTATGGAAGATTCTTGATATGAGTCAATAAATAGGAAAGATCCATTAAATAGAGTTTACATAAATGTTGTAATTTTAAAGGGATCCAAAATATTGTATTCCATTAGAAATTAAAAATATATTTAACTTGAAATTTATATAAGCATCATATATTCAAAAAATTGGTATATGAGAAAATAATTTTATAAAATACATAAACAAATAAAGAGAAAATGTTACTCGTAATTTTAGAATGAGGTATATATGATCACATACAACTAGGCTAACACTTAGGTCAAAGGTTATTTGAATAAAATAATCGGATTTGAATTAGTATATCCCATGGATTAAAAATATATAAAGTATATAACATTATTCACATGGTAAATAAAACATAAACCATACAAAAGTAATCGTGGTGTATTAAATGTAATAAGTCACATAGAGATAAATTTGATAAAACAAACCCTTATAAATTTTGAAAATTTTAATTGAAACCAATATGAGATAATGCAATTTGAATAAAAAATTAAATATCATGACATATAACAGAATAATGATTAAAAATAATTAATTTTAGTTGATACACAATTCCAAATAAATCATGGTGTATAATAATATTTATATATCAAAGTGTGAAAATGGATTCATGAAACAAAGACGTCTTCATAAATATACTAATAAAAACCCTTTGGAAGAGGGAGAGAGAGATCTTGAAATTTAAGTTAAAATACGATGATTAAAGATATTCCACGATATTAAACATCCAATATGTAGTATACAAAAAAATTAAAACAAAATAGGTTCATAAAAGATAATGATTCTCATAATGTATAAAAAACTAAAATTTTAATCATCATATACATTATAGAAATAAGAAATTGGTGCATAACATTAAAACATGTCTCATTAAAGGGGAATTGAGATAAAACCCTTCTTAATGCTTGAATGCAATCTGCACCAGCAATAATATTCATGAATAATTAAATTAATTAAATTATACATATAATATATAACTTTATTCATTTATATTTCATATTCCAAGATTAATTAAATATCATATGTTATTTATTTATAACATAGTTAGTTTTACCAACATCATTTACCTGAGGTGGTTTAGTTAATTTTCCCACAAAACGTTATGTTTTTTTACCATGGTAAAAATCATTTTAATTAAGTCTAATAATATCTATAAAATTAATATTGTTACTAAAAAAGTATTATATATTAAATATGTTTTTAAACCCATCACTGATGGGTGTTGATGGAAAATGGAACTTCTTTTTTGTGGAGGATATTGTTCACTCGTACATATGATTATTGTTTTCATTTCACAAAAAATAACAGGTAAATAAAATATATGATAAATTGAAATTTCAACTTCGTATATATTCCATATATATCATATTTATAAATAAATTACATAATTTTGATCAACCATAAAGGGAGGTGATGAAAATTGGATGACAATGATTTGTGGAGGCGGTAGTTTGCACGACAAAATTGCTACACTTTTTTGTCTTAGTTGACGCAAAGGAGTAGAAAATAGTTATTATATTAAAATAATATCACATTGAAGTAATAAAATATAATAATTTAATTAAATTATTATGGATATACGATATTTATAAACGTTTGAATAAGGATAAAAACAAAAGAAGAAGATAGTACTTTCTTTGGAGGCTTGATATTTTCTTGGAAAACCCCTTGGAATTGAAGAGATTACTCTAAATTAGTGTGACCAAGGTATTATAAATTAACCATTTATAACATAAACATAAATCATATATTCATACGATGGTTCATACATACCATTGTGTACTTCAATAGTTATCCCTTGTCATAAAATCATTTTTCAAGGTTATTGATTCTATTTAATACGTGTTTCCATATATTGAAAGTAACACTAATAAAAAATGATCATTTGATGTTTCACATTACCCAAATAAAATTCAGAATAAACTTTAATATAATTAATAAATATCACTTGGTAATAAAAATAATTTAGATTTATTCATTTAATTTCTATTAATATATCAACCTCACTACATTAGTTATGACTAAGAAACTCATTTTCCATTATTATAATAATATACCACAATTCAAAATAATTTAACTATTATTCATTATTTGGTTACAAGAAATAGTGGTTTGTATAGACATACCATTATATCCTTCATTTATAAGACTATTTTTCAATATAATACTAAACAAATGGTTGGATAATATCCCAAATAATTAGTGTATATGAGTCTGAAACCTCAATCTTAATATTACTTCTATAATGATACTTTCATTTCATAAAATGATAATTTAATTTGAACCTTTTGAGACTTTTTAAATCCTATAACTCTATTGGTTCTACCTAAGTTACATTATTTGGTGTCATGTATAGCATCCTAATATAATATCTTAAAGTAACTAACAAATAAACCCTTCATAAAGGGGTGTAAAGAGAATATTATTAAACATAGTATCTCCCACAGAAGTGTCTATCTGGGTGTGTAGTTATGACTCATTTTCATTCCCCAGTTCATGTTTATGTTAATACCAAAAAACCCTCTTTAGGGATATTTTCCGTAGTTATAACTATTCTAGAGCCTGCATCTACTTTCCAGTATCCACACATGAATGTATCTTCTAGGAAAAAAAACATATACATTACTAATACTTCATGATGTTATCCTCCACTTAGGTTTATCCATTTGTGTTCTCCATAGGTTCTCTACTAAGGTCCAATCATCATAATATCATAAAATAACTAGTCCTTACTTTGATAACAACTATAGAGATTTAATCCCTAAATATATAATATTTCATGATTAGTAGAATTCTTTTCCAAAAATTACACATCCAAATCTAGTGTTATATTTCTTTTGGAAGATTATATATATAAATAAGGAAACATAAACATAATATCACCTCCATTTTTTAGAAATCCATATATTCACTTAACATCCATGGATATTCTAAAACCACATGGGAAATATTGGGTAAAATGAATCAATAAAAGGTTGAGCTAGATATCCCAGTAAGGTAATAAACATGAAAATGTATAATAACATGAAATTCAAATAGAATAACATGATATCATAAATAGTATGATAAAAATATTATAAAAATGTTAAAGGAATTAATTTCATAAGATCATGGATGCATGAAAATGTGACAACAAAATATAACATTACATCAGAAATGTATGTCAAGGGTTACACCTAATACCATTGTCTTAATGTAGAACAAGTCCCATGGTGTAATTAGGATCACTAACTAATCACTTAGATAACATCTCATGAGATATAAAGAATAATTTTATATATCATAGGGAAATATAATTTTTTGAATTATAATAATATAAATGAAAACCATAAGTATTTTTCTCACAAGCGGTAAATAATCCATACAAATATTGTAACCATGATCAATCTCATGAGAATAAAGTTGTTTTCATAATTATCGTTCAAGGAATAAGTGAATTCTAAATAATGAGTATTGCCAAGATAATAAGGAATTGAATAATTTGGATGTTCATATTTGAAAATAAAATATAGGTATTGATCATTATGTTTAAATATATATATTTCATGTGAAATTTCATGTAGAAGAAATAATAAGAATGTACTAATTTGGTGATCGTTAATAAAAGAGGTAATGGATAATTTTAAAGAAGAAAATATTTTTTTCATAAAAATTAATTTAACTAATTGGGTAATATATAAAATAATGAGGTTTTTTAAAAAGTATTAATGGTATGACATCATTTTGTGGGGTTTATTCTCTACAAGATTCAAGAAATATGAATTTATCCTTAAACCAGGTTTACAAAAATGTGTGAATTTCATAGGGAGCTAAAAAATAAATAACGGCATCAATGAAGAGGTTATTGAAAATTTTATATTTGTAAGGGGCATATATAGATAAATATAAAAGTTAAATTTAATCAGAATTACTAAAAAGGGAGAAAAATAAAGAGAACATGTAACCGATAAGGTATAAAGGTGGTATATAAGATCCCTAACAACCAGGAAAACACTTGATTCAAAGGCCATTTAAAGAAAATAACTTGATTTGGATTAATGTAACCCATAAATTAAAAATAAATAATTTATAAAACAATTATGGTGTGTTAAAAAACATAAAACATAAAAAATGAATCTTGTTGCATAATAAGCAACATGTCTCAAAGAGAGTAATTATAAATGAAAACCCTTACAACTTTTGAATATTTTAAATGAAAAACCATGAGATATTGAAAATGGAATAGAAAAATTAAAATCATGAAATATAATAGAATCATTGTTTAAAACCATTAAGGGTCACCATTACAAATAAATATTGTCTTATAATAATAAAAATGTATCAATGGATAATAGTTGAGACAAGAAACCCTTACAACTTAAAGAGGAATTCTCATAAACCCCCATGAAAGAAATCTACATAGAGATAGATAGATCTGAAACATAAAGTTCAAATACCATGAATATGATAATAAATGATATTAAAAATCGAATTGTCCATATACACCCCATTAAAAATAAATTAGGTGAAAATAAGAAAATGTGTCTCAAATGAAAGACTTTTGGGATGAAGCCCCTAAATATTCTGTATTTTTTGAATAAAAAGACATTGGAAGATTTAAAATAATATTGTTATATAAATAAATCTAATTTAATAATGTTTTTTTTCAATATTCATATTTTTAAAATTATAAAAATCATATAACAAAGATTTTGGTTCATAATATGAAAATATGTATCAAAGAAGAGGTATTGTGATGAAACCCGCACCTTGTTTGAAAATGATCATCACTTGAGGTTAAATTATAGAATAATTAAACTAAGTTAATCATATATATATATATCCAATAAAATTATTCATATATATTTCACATTCACATATACATTAACTCTCAAATGTAATTAATTTATAATACAGTTTTCTTGCCAATGTCAGTTAATTGAGGTTGTTCAGTCAATTTGCACATAATGCTTTATATTTCGACCATGGTATACAGAATTGTAAAATTGTTTAATAAAATCTAGAATATTAGCAGTGTAATGGATATAATTTTTATTTATTAAATATATTTTTAAATATAATCATGATGCATTTTGATGAAAAATGAAACACAATGACCGTGGAGGTGAGCGTTCATATGTAAACATGATTAGTGTTTTCATTCCTCAATGAATGGGAGGGAATCAAAATGTATGATAATTTTTCATTTTAAAATAATATTAATATCACAAATGCAGTTTTTATTTATCAATTAAATCCTTTATAGTATCCATTAATGGTGGTCATGGAAAATAGAGGATGCTTCTTTTTGGAGGTGTTAGTCACGAGCAACACACTAAGGATGATTTTGTTTTTCTTAGCCATTGGAGAGCAGTATATAATTTCTACCATATTAATAAAATATAATAAAATTATAATAATTATAGTTTTTTGATTTTTTTGATATAATATATTATTAATAGTATTATTATAGACGAAAATATAAGTAAGATATATTAATTACATATGAGATTTGATATTTCCTTTGAAAATTATTAAAATTGAATGAATTAGGAAAACAGTGTGACCATGGGATTAAAAAATGTAGGGAATTATAGTCAATTATATTTTTGAATATTATCAAGGAAAGTTCAATTGGGAGGTGTAACCTTGGTGGGGTTTAAGTGATCCCCATTTATAAGGGAATAAAATCGATCTTTTGGGAATACCCTTTACACATTCATGATATTATTACACTATTCATTGGTCAATGACACTAATGATTTGAAATAGAGGATTCTGGGGTGTATTTTGGTCTATCAATACTCATTTGTGGCTTTAAAATATTTTTTAAACATGTTATAATGTTTTTATCATTAGGTTTTTATATTTTACTCTTTTACATTGAAACTAGGTAAGTATCATTTAAATAAGTGATTTTAGGTTTTATTAAAAAAAACATAACCCATATTATTTTTTTCATTTTATGTAACCAATATTTACCACTATTTAATCTAATTAAATTTATAAACATTATAAAATTATCTTTTAAATTTAAACATGTAATGTGTAGAATGATGTTTTAGTAGAAAAGTGACATTTTAACCATTTTGGATTCTTAATCTTATGTAGTATCAATTACTTATTAAATTGGTGTTAATTTATTTATTTATGTGTTTATATATAATATAATATTAATTTTTATTTGATTTAACTTAAATTTATTTAATATAAATTACATGATATTAGTTTAAAAATTAAAAAAACCTCTTCACATTTATCATGGTTATTACCATTAATATTAATAATCTAAAAATTATATCTAAAAAATAAATTTTACACCTTAAATAATATGATAATTATTATCTCAATTTTTTTTATAAAATTAAAATTCTATGTGTAGGAAATTAATCTTAATTTTATCGCATGTAACGCGTAAATACCTATTTTTTAAAAGATTTTATTTTTAAGTGAAAAAACAATATATAGGACAATAATATTGGTGTTATTGATTCTAATGATACTGAGATTATTATTATTGATAAATTAATATTTATTTTATAGTGTAATGAATCTATAATCTAATTTCTTCTACGTTAGAACTTAATTAATAAACCATATGAAAAATAGTTTTTATAAATAATTACTATTTTTTAAAAATTATAATAATGGGTTTTGATAAATTGAAGATGATATTTATAAATTATTTATTTTTATTTGTAAAAATGTATTTTTTATATCATAGAGGTTTAAAAACAATCAAGTCATACAAAATTGATGGTGTTAGCACAATCAATATGTTTTCTCAATTCACTTGAAACTTGATTATGTTAAAAATTTATAAAAATTAAAATTAATTCTGGATTTATATTATGATTTTATAAATGAGGCTATTTATACTAATTTTTAATTTTTTAAATCATTTAATTTTTTTTAAAACAAATGTGAAAGGCATGAAATATTTTTTTTCAATAAACAAAAATTTTAAGTATAATGTGAATACATATTTATTTAGTGACATGAAATATCTTTGGGATCGATGATAAATTATTATTATTATTATACATATATTAAATTCATATATATATGTATAAATATTTCTTTTATGGTCATTTTAATAAAGGAACACATAAATCAGAAAACAAAAGTTTTTATGTTAAAAATGACCATCATATTGACACACCCGTTCGAATCAATTGATAATAATTACATATTTATATTTTACTAATTTATATATTAAAACCCCATTATAACCTCCACATAAA
This sequence comes from Viscum album, assembly GCA_963277665.1. Lineage (NCBI taxonomy): Eukaryota > Viridiplantae > Streptophyta > Magnoliopsida > Santalales > Viscaceae > Viscum > Viscum album. The sequence goes on along the minus strand of OY728119.1, from coordinate 166,826,538 downwards.
ATATAAGGGAGATATAACTCATAGAATGAGTCACAGGTGGTGATTATACTAACATGAATTTTACTACAAGTCCTATAGCTTAATATTTTCACACACAAAAATTAAATCAAGCGATAATTGCTTGATTTTGTCTTGGGATTAGTCTAGGGAAAACCTTAGAGAAGCAACCTCCCATCCAATATCAGAAAAAATGGGATTTTTATGGATGACTTCAAATTCTAAATGAAATTTATTTCTACTTTATATATTTATTTTTGAATACAAATACTTTTATTTTTGTTATATTAAATGATATGTTTCAATATTCATATTTATTATTGAACACATACCATCATTTTGTTTTTTATGGTATAGTGTATGAAACCTGATATTTAATATATTTTCTCTTTATTTAAAATATGAGTTGAAATATAATTTTTTACATTTTACTTTAAAATTTCACCTAAAAATAATAGTTTATTGAGTGAATTTTATTAAGCTTTATCATTACCGTTAGAGAATTATGCCATGTTTGAAAGGGTGTTTGTAAAGTGTTAGTCAATGGAAGGAAGTTTCTAGGGGTTCTTATATTTTTGTTGGGGGACTTTGTAAATTTAATCTAGCCTATTTTATGTATATGATGTGACTTATGAGTTTTCAAAGGAGGAGTCTATGAGGTTAAATTTCACACTAAATCATTTTCACATAGGGGATTTTTTTGTAACAGTTGTTCGTGAGGTTGGAGTTTGTGGTAAACTGTGTTTCCTGACGTCATGTTCATGAAATCGTCGATTTCATTTCTTTGATGAAAAGAAATATTCATGTCACACCCATTTAAGTATAAAGAAAATATGAACTGGTAAATATTTTTAGGAGGAACTTCTATAGTTTCAATTCACATTCTTCAGTTGAGGGAGTTGTGCGTTCTCAAAGTGTGAATGGTTATAATCTAAGAGGGTCTATTTGACTACTAAAATCCTTGAATTTTTTTTACTATACTATATTTTACATGTTACAACATAAACTTTTTATTCTCCTTGGAAAATACCAACTAGGTTGATCCAAGTGAAATTTTTGTGTCCCTTGCATGCTTTTATTTCAGTATAAATGTTGATGTGAGAATAAAAGGCAAGATTGTTTTTTTAATAAAAAATGAGATAAATGGGGAAGTTGTGTCAATAAATCACCCCCAAATTTAATCTCATCTAGGTATTTAATATAGTGTTCCAAATAATGTGTCTGTAATAGCCATTCATGTTTATAAACATTAGAAAGCCTAGAACTCGTAACTCTTAATCACCCAGAATGTTCATTGGTCATCTAAGTGAATGTATTCCAATCTCCATTAACCAATCCCATATTACACCATTAGCGATGTATCATTTATCACCACATTAATCAACTTCATAAACTACATGAAACTATAGTACTATAACCTCATGGATTTACCTTCAATTGTAGTGACATGATAATTTATAAACAATATTACCTTTTTAATCGAATACATGTGTGATTAAGTAATGAATTTATAGAAAACACAAGAACTTACATTGGAAATTTAATACTATTATAGGTTTTATCTTTTCAAATTTAAAAGGTTGTTAAAAATCATAAACATTTCTAATATTTTAATTATATAATGGCCATTAAGAATAATATATTAAGGTATATAATAAATTTAAATTAAAACATACAAAAGAAGAGATGAAATAAACCCTTTGGATAATACTTTATGATGTATATTTATCAGATCTTCCAATGGAAATAATATCATCATGATTTTCCATTGACCAAGCATTAACTAAGATTGGATAACTAAATAATGCGTGAATAAATTTATGTGACCAGTTCAATGTCATTGAGATCATGGACCAAACCATGTACATCGAACCACCCAAATAAAATCTCACAATTTCTCACCATACCATTAGGGAATATTCTACTGTAATAAATGGATATTTATCTGAACCATAACAATATGACTTTTTACATTTTATTTTTAATCAAATATGATTATATTTTTCTTTTTTTAATATTACTTTAGATAAGGATTTTGAATTTGGATTTTGATACTTTGAAAAATAAGTTGTATTTTTTTGGAAATAAATAGTTTCATTCTAGAAATTTTTTAATGAAAAAATTAATTTTTTAAATATAATATATTTTAGTAAATATTTTTTTTTTTAAAATAGTAAATATAAATTATAATGTAATTTTATAGTCAAAAATAATATTAATAAGGGTTAAAAAAATGTCAATGTAAAAAACATTGTATTTTTTAGTGAACTTGGATTTTTGATTTAAAAGTTTATTATAAAACATGGATTTTTTTTGAATATAAATTTAATTTTTGAAAATATAATATGTAAATTAATCAATTTTTATTTTTTTCATAATTTTTCATGGTAATCTAATTTTTGGTTCAAAATTAAAGATGTTGTAAATATACAGTTTGTATTATGACATCATTAAAGATCGGAACTGATGTAATAAATATTAGAGATTTTATCAATTTCCAAAATTGTTTTTACCGTTTAAAATATTTTTCTTATGTTAGTTGATTATTTTTCTAAACCCTTAATAAATCTCCCAAAACCTAGATTACATTTAAAGGTTTTATAATCAATTATTTATATATTAGACTCAATTCCACATCTATAAAGGTATTATTTTAATGATATAGGTTATGAAAAAAATTCAATGATTAAAAACACTCCACTTTTATATAAACCATGGGAAATACCATAATAATTTTTGTGGTTTTTATTAATTTATCATAGAGTCTTCAAAACCTATGTTTGTAAATTTCTAAATAATTATCACATAATTTTATACATTAACCCACCTAACCTCCCAATCCTCAATGCTAAAACCCCATAGGGAATGATCATACTCTGAACAACCCACTATAGATTCATCTGAAATTTATTCGATGCCGCAATAAATCATCTCTAATACTTTAAAAAGAAACCTCTTAATGTAAGGGATCATATCCTTCTCTTGTTTATTCAAAAAATATCTTAATGTTATAACTTTTAATTTAAAATTCGTCAATTTGAGATGTTTTCTTACACATACCTCATATTTTCCATATTATTTACATAACATGAGATACACCTCTCACTCTCGTTAATATGTTTTAACAGTCTTTATGTACCGTCATTATGCAACTACAATTATCTTGTGATTTTCATGCCAAACAATTGTGTAGTGAATACCCATCCCCTTTTTCACTAAATGGTATTCATCTAGATATACCTATATTTTAGTTATTTTTTAATTGCATATATGTATCATACACTCTTTAATTATGGGATTAAAAGTGATAGAATTAAAACTTATGTTGTCTAATCTATGAGGCTCACTTATGCATATTTATGATATGAATGTAATCGGTGGGTCTAGAATTATATATCCACTCAATGCATTTGGTATTTTATTAGTCTCATGAGACTTCATGTATGGGATTAGAAAGTAAACATGATCTGTTATAGAAATTTCTCTACCATGTGATTCTATCTTGGCAGTTATCCATGACTAATGCATATGACTTGTTTTATGTTTTTTCCACATTCCATGTTTCCAATATGTTATTATGTAATATCAAGCCTAATTATTCAATAATATGATTCTCACCCATATTATGTTACCTTGATATGACTATTTTCTCAAATTTACTTATTTACCTTATGTTGTTCTTTGTTTATTCCCTTACACGTCTTAATATCTCACCCCTTTCTTATATACATTCCGTAGTTTTTACATTATGTTTTAGAATAATGATGGAATTTTTAGAGAATGTTAAATACGTTTTCAATAATTTCATTGTATTTATGTATCATATTTTTTATTATATTTTTGAAATTTCACAAATACACTTGGATTCATAGTATTATGGGGTTTTATTGAGTATTTCACTATGTAATAAATCATGAAATAATGTGTATTAAAAATATGTATTGTCGTAGTTGGTATTAGATAAAAGCGATTTATTTTCCACAATATGACTAAAAAATATAGTTAAATCCATATGGAGAATACTAATCATTGTAAAACATCCATAATGTATTTACAATTGGAGATTATGAGGTTTATAAGAAAATATATCTATATCTTGATACTACAAGTGGATTTGTCTCTGGAAAAAAGGTACATAGTCATAATAACCCTAAATATGGTGCATTGAGTTAGACTCGATCATCACCTGGTGCTTGAAAATGGAACATTATACACACATTCTTTGACACCCCTCAGGAATGTGCTTTAGTAAATTCACAACCTCGTTACAAACTATAAGTAATGCCAATTAATGACTATAATATTTTATGTTAGGAAATAGATCATGGATACCATATATTGAAAACCTAAAAAATAATAGGATAACTAATAGATGTATTTTTGGGTTTTCCCATTGATTTTTATGCCTTCCCATAAATTTGTTTAATAGTTTAAAAATTACTTATGCCTAAATATTTCAATGTATTGAAATAGGAGAAACAGAGATAATAGCCAATGTAGGGAAATGTGATTAATTCCTAAATTAGATACCTAACATGATGGGAGCTAATGTAAGATGTCTTATAATTTTGGAAAACCATCTATCAAAAATTTGTATTAACAACTTGGCCATAGTATAATTACCAAAAATGAAAAAAAATAGGGAATCTTAAGAAATTTCATCTGATAATAGTGATAACAGAAAAATATTCAATTTCATATGCCTCATAAATGTTGAATGATTAAAATAGGGAAATGTGAAAAAGGAAAAAAAATTCAAGTGTGGATAAATATGGCATAAAGTAGTTAATTTCCAAGAAAAAACAAATAGTTCAATTAACATAATTGATGAATAAGAAGTTCAATCTGAGGTAACATAAATAATTTTATATTGTAAATGTTGAGAAGTTGGGAAATATCCAATCCAAATATCTATTACAAGAGTTAAAAATCTTGATGAGAACCAAAAATCTCCAAGATAAAGGGAATAATTAAATTCTTATACTGAGACGGATCATGATGTCTAAAGTATATGTATCCTCTACTTCAGAGTGGTGTTTTTCTTTTTTTAATTTCAATTCATTCCATATTAGAATATTTGTATATTTTTTAAGAACATAAAGTCACCACCCCGAATGATTCTATATCATCAGAGAAAAACTTCTATCATTATTTTATTACAAGTTAATGTTTGTGGGAATTTTAATGAAAATATTACAATTCTCTCATAAATGGAATTATATGATTTTCTTGGTATAGGTTACCTTTCCTTGAAAATATCCAATATATATTATAGGTAGAAGGAATTATCCCCTTGTATAATTAATCACCCTCAAATTTAATACATGTGTAATAAGGAGGATGATTATCAATTAGTATCATAATATAAATCATATATATTAATTATTTATGAGAAAGTGTATCGATCTCAAATGATTCGGACTAAAGAATATATGATCCTTTATGAAATGTATATTCTAAGAGAATTCAATGATGTGTTTCCCAATGAATTTTCTCATCTCCCCACCAAATTAGGGTTTCTTTTCTCAATCAAACTTATACCAGGAACAACTAACATTCCCATGAAATATTATCACTATCAAATTTATATCTTTGTATCCTTAAAATATAGTTGAATTTGATGTATGGAAAAGAAAAACAACTATAATATAAATTCATTGTTTCCATATATAATTTAGGTATTATTATTGATTTTTGAGAAAATTCCCATGATTTTCATGCCCACTAACTAAGCTTACAATGAAGGGGGTCATGTTTATCAAGAATGATGAATGTGAAGAAATCTTTTACAACCTTAAGAAGAGGCTACTCACTGCACCTATGATCACATTACCCACCAATGTGGAAGGTTTTTTATTTACAATGATGCATAAAAAAATGGTATAGTTTGGGTACTCATTCAAGATGATAAAGGAATACCACATGCCACTAACAAATTAATGATAATTGAGTAGAACTACTGAACAAATTATCTATAATTTTCTGTTGTGATATTTTAATTAAATATTTGGAAACATTATCTATATGGATAAAAGTATGACATATATATGGATTAAAAAATACTCAAGTATATATATAAATAAAATTTTATTAATATATGACAATAGAGGTGTGTAGTGTTTATCAAGGACTATGATTCTTGAATCCATTTTTATCATGTCAATTAACCAAATTGGAAGATTAAATTTGTTGAAATTATTATGATAGCCTATCCAGGATGAGAATTTTAATGGATATATTTTTTCAGGAAATTTAGAGGTTGTTTATGGGAATAATTAAAGGATCATGAACTAACCTTGACCAAAAAACTTGCCAGCCATGTACTCTTAAAAGGATAATGAAGTACTAGAAATATGATGAGTTGATACCGAAAAAGGTAGTGAATATTCAAAAGTTAAAATTTTATAAATATGCATTTACAAGGTTAGTAACATTGAAATGTGTCCCATACAAACAATATACAAAGGGGGATCTTCTCGATGATGTTTGAGAGAATAAGATTATGGGACCTCATTTTTTTAAGGGATAATGGATATAGTTCAAACCATTTAATGGAATATAAAAAACAATCAAATTCAACATGAATATTATTTAGACAATAATCTATGATATCTATAGTTTTATGTAATAAAAAAGTGTTTCATTATATATTCCCATGGAATAAAGTCATGAGGATTGGGGAGAAGTGAAATATTTTTCCTAGAAACATTATTCCTATTGAGATCAGTGATCCCATCAAAGTAGTGTCCTATAAAATAACACTCCCACCAAACCTATATCATTTACATGATATGTTTTATGTATCAATATTGAGGAAGTACATTCCTCACCCATCAAATGTACTGAATCAAGAGGTTGTATTGTTGTATAATGATCCTTCATTCAAGGAGTATCTTTGTAAGAACTGAGATTGTGGATAAAATATTTAGAAAACAAAAACTGACCTATCCAAATTTTTGTGGTTGAACCAAATGTTTGAGGAAGTTAAATTTGAACTAGGAGAGGAGATGAAATAGAATTACCCATTTTGATAATGAAATAATAATATATATGGTGAAATTAAATAAGATGGGAACAATTTAATTACAGAAATATTTATAAATTAAACTCCCTTTTAATTTTAATAAATTCTTTATAAAGAAATATGGTTGTAGAAAACACATTAAACTAATTTGGTTGTTTCATATTTTTATAAGTCATATCATATTGGATTTAAAATACTATTAAATATCAAACCATTATTAATATAATCTCTACACATTAATGATTAATAATAGTATATTAAGGATTATGATAAAGATAAATTGACACAAAAGAAATAAGTGGTGACCTCAACTAGTAGGATTATATCCTATGAAGCCCATTTATCAATTATTTTGATGGTGATATCAAATCATATAATTTAAATTAACCAATAAAAAGATGATATTCAAAAATTAAATCGTGAGTTAAAATAATTGTGGGAAAAGTTTAAGTTCATCCAGATCACGACCCAAACCATGTACATTGAACCATCAAAAGAAAATCTCCCCACAACATATCTTACACAAAGGTAATTCACTAGTGTAATAATGGGATATGTATTTGGACCCAAATAGTATGAATTTTTTTAATTTATTTTTAATAAAAAGTATTATATTTATCCCTTTTTAATTTTACTTTAGGTAATGAGTTTGAAATATCATTTTGATATCATGAAAAAAATGTATTTTAGGAAAAGTATAGTTTCAATTAAGAAATTATTTTAATGAATTCAAAATGTTTTGAATTAAATTATATTCTCAGAAAATATTTTTATTAAATAATAAATAATAAATATAAACTATAATTCAGTTTTATAAAGTCAAGTTGAATTTTTATAAGGGCCAAAATGATGTTATTGTAAAAACTAGTATTTTTTAATAAATATAGAATTTGATTTATAATTTTCAATTATCAAACTTATTTAATTATATAGATTAAATAAATATCATTTTAAACTAGAATTTCGAGATTATCCAATAGTTATATTCTCATAATATTTAGAGATAGTCGAATTTTTTATCACAGTTACATTGGATATAAATATATAGTATGTATTGTACATTAGAAATCTAGAATGTGATGATATTAATCATATAATTTTTTATTTCTTTCCAAAATTTTGTTTTCCTTTTAAAATAATTTGTTTTTATGTTATATATTATTTTTATAAACCTTTTCTGAATCCACTAAAACCCATATTACATTTTATGGGTTTAATGAAAATTGTTTATAAACACGACTAACTTCTACATCGCCAAGGTTATTATTTTATTGACATCATTTAATGAACATGTAAAACAATTGAATCCACTCCGCTTTTATAGACCACATGGGAAAAAATATTGGAAAGGAGTTTTTTATAACTTTTTAACATAATGTCAAAAACCTATGTTTATAAATTAATAATGAATTATCCTCTATTTTTACGTATATATCCACAAAAGATTCCATTAATATTAACTAAAAAACATTGAATCCTATCATAAAAATTACCATACATATATATAACCCTCCCAAGGTTCCCCCAATCTCTTAAGTAGCATATCCTGGGATTTATGATGCACCCTCAAAAGGTAATGGATCCTCTCCTCTTAATTATTTGAAAACCTTATTGATAATATTCATTTTAATTTTACAATTTATAAATATGAGATATATTCATAAATATTACTCTTACTTTCCAAATTATTTAAATTTTATGAGATACCCCTTTCACTATCATTATTCCCTTTTAAGAATCTTTATGAATCACTATTACACTGTTGTAATGGTCATGTGATTATTCATTCCCCAAATATTTGTAGTAAATACCCATCCCAATTTACACACATGGGTATTCATCTAGATATACATATCCTTCATTGATTAGGGAATGTGATTTGTATAATTACCACTCCTTAATAATTGGATTAAATTTTCTGAAATATATACATATGTTGTATAATATAGTCAAAAAACTTATCCATGTGCATATTATGAATGTGAGGGGCGGGCCAAAAATTAAATTCCCCGATAAGGAATGGGTACTTTTTTAGTATCAAGAGACTTCATGTGTGATATTTTAGAGTAAACCAAATAAATTGGGTGTGTTTTCCACCATGTAATTCTATATTTTTAGTTATCTTTGACTTATTATTATGGTATATCGTATGTTGTTGTGACATTCCCATATTCCCTTTATGTTACCATGTTATATCATGCCTCATTGTTCAAGAATATTATTATTACCCACTTATGTTACTATGATATGGATCTTGCTTCACATTTAATATTTTACCTTCTATTAGTATTTTTTATTCCCTTACCATGTTTATAGAACACCCATTTCTTTTGTACATCCTTAGGCTATATTGTGTATTTTTAGAAGAAAATTGGAATTTCAGGAGTATGTTAAGGTTGTTTTCAATAATTTCATTGTATTTATATTGAAACTTATTATGTGATGTACATACTTTTAAAAATAAATTAGGCTTCAAAATATTTTATAATAGTATTATGTGTATCATTATAAAATAAATAATGAAATAAAGTGTATTAAAAATATGGGTCATCATATCATTTCATCTTTAACTTTGGAGCGCTAATATATAATATCTCTCATATTCTACCTAAATCCAAGATCATTCATCTTAATTTATTGAAATATTTCTCTCCATTCTTGGTATAAACTATAGTTTTCCCATATAATTAATCTTTAATTCCACCTCATTAATATTGGAAAATTATTATAATAATCTTCTTCAAAACTATGACAATATTCCCATTAAAATATACAATTTTCATCCTGAAATATATGATTAATTAATATATAATTCCTATAAAATTAATTATTTATATCATATGAATGAAAATCATGAAACGTTACTCATTCATTTCAATAACCTTATAACTAATCATATATCTATAGGGGAACCTACAAGGCATGAAATCCCTCATCATGGTATAATCAAGGTCAATAAAAATATCCACCAAATCACATTTAATATCTTGTTTAATACTCTCTCATGATTGGGGTGTGACAATCCAAATCCTCAAGATTTACCAATATGTCATGGAATGATATTATTCTTCATAGAAACGAGATATAAAAATTTAAAAAACCATGAAAAAACTACTTAATCTTATTTATCGTATTTACATACTTACCACTTCATGAATTATTATTCTATAATTATTTAAAATTCATGAAAAAAGAATATTTCTTACAAATGAACTTCAAGTACCCTTATTTACTTTATATACACTCTTATTAATTGTAACGATCCATCCATTTATGATTTGAACCTTTTTCTTACACCGTAACATGATCCATCTTCACTCAAATGTGTTATATATCCAAATTTGTTTTTTTCTTTTTCATATTTCAATATTTTAAATTATTATATGTGCGTAAAACTATATATAAAGAAATTTTCCATTTTTCTAATAAATTTGAAACTCGAGTCATCATGTGACACTAAATTACACGATGTGAAAAATTAAATTGCTTCAAAAATCCTAAAACCAAAATTTCAAATGGTAACCATCATGGTGTAATCTACTCACTATAATAACATCAAAAAATAGGTTAGTCTAATATATCCTACACGTGGAGTGACCTAAGATGTCATAATGAGATTTCATTCCTATATTAAAAATATCTACGAATTCTTCTATCCCCTTATATATTCTTTATCACTTCATACGATACTTTAGAAATTCCTTTAATATCATTGTTAATAAAAAACAAAAAATATTATATGGTTATTTTTTTAAACAATATCCCCCATTGTGTATATTTAAAAGTCATTCTGAACTGAGTTAATATAACATCATCTCAAAATTTAAAAAATAACCATCAACACAGCCTCAAAACTCTTTCCATAAAATAGTGCACCAATGATTTAATAATAATAACCTTTATCCCCACATGAGTAAATATATTTAATATAAACATTATTTAAATAAAAATCCCCCCATATAAACAAACCCTTGATATTAATTCTCTTAAATAAAAATCCAACATGATTCCCAAACTTAATAAACAATCACATACACTCCCCCTTTCTAATTCATCATTATGGTATATTTCCTCCTCTATCAATAAGAAATAACACTACAAATCATATTTACCTCTAATTATGGAAAAAACCTCCCATGAAACTCAAGGGTTATAGATAAATATTCCTTTTATATAAAATATTACATTATTTTTAACAAAATAATCCATTAATTACAAAATTTGTGAGACAAAAATCATTGAATGGGTATAATAATGATGAAGTAGAATAAATTATGAGTTAAATGAATAACATGATCTCAGAAAAGGGAAGGATCATGAGTAATCACACCGGAGAATAAATTAAAGAACATGGTAATATAATATCATGACATCATAGGAAATATTTCAACAATATAAAACATGTTATATACAGGAGTCACGGATAAATTCCTATCAAATATCACATGATTGAAAAAGTCAAAAAAATATATTAGGTTTACTATCTACTCTCATAAATGATGCATCAGGAGAATAAAGATTTAACCAATGTATTGGAATATTATCTATGGACACCCTTCTTATCATGTTCATGATTATGCATTCCACAAAATGGGAATAAAAAATAAGCTATACGCATATAAATTACCATTTAAAATAAAATGGGTTTCATAATATTGTATCCTGTCATAATCAAAGTAAATTTTATAGATAATACATTTAAGAGTTAAACATAAGGCATGCATTACAACAAAAAACTAAGTGTAATATAGATATATTAGTGAGAAATATATAAATATAATCTTGAAATAATCCATAAATTCAAGGGTTTTCATCATTGATGAAAATGTATTTATATTTTTAACTTAAATTAATCTAAAAATAAATATTATTTTCACATTAAAATGACTTATTGAAATATAAAAATTTGAAAAATATTACTAAAATTTATTTATTCAGATAGAACTATGTAAAATTGTAAATAATTCTTCAAATAATTGTGTGGTATACATTGAGGGTAATTCTGTACATTTTTAATATGTTTGAAAACATTCTTTTCACTTTTTTGTAAAAGGGTTAAAAATTACCTCATTGAGAAAATGAAAATAAGATTCCATTCACACAGTTTTTTTAAAAATAAAACATAGGTAAAAACTTATATAATAAAAAAATTTAATTCTGTTAAAAATGTGTTTGAAAATATTTTTTATAAAATAAGGATATATAATAAAACAAATGTAATGATTGAAGTGAGAAATAAATTCATGTTTTCTTAAAAATTAATTTTTAATCGTTTTATGTACCATAGAGAATAAAATGACATGATTACATGAAAATTTCATGAATAACAAAAGTAGAACGAAATTAAATGTTTTTATCATTCAATGATGAAATAATTTCTCTCATTATAAATTCAATAATAAATAATCTAGATTCAAATGATATTGAAACACAAACACTTTCTGCTTTAGTAAAAATAGAATCCCAACTCACATGAATGACGTAAATGAATTGTAACTTAAAATATCAGGATATATGAATGTTTCATGATACTATGTAAAATTTTAGTATATATATAATTTAAAAATAAATTATGTTTATAAAAAAACAAGATTCCCGATGAAGGATGTTTCCAGATAAAACACTTACCTTGAGTCCAGATTTCATGTATATGTATTTTATCTCATATATAATAAACATATATCAATTATTATTATTCTAAATAAACTTATCCAGGTTTAATAACTTAAACATAAACAATTTAATTCATTTATTTAATTTTATATTTAATTACTTATTTATTTCTATCCATGTGAGGTGTTTTGAGGAATCTGAGTTCCTAATTTGAATTTGGGATTAATTTGTTCATAAAGGCAAAAAGGGATCATTTTTAAATAAACTCCATTAGAATAAAAATTAAATAATTATAATTTTTACAAATAATTTTTTTTTTCAAAAATAACCATCAATTATAGTTATGGAAAACTAATTATTTTATAATCCTTGAGATGGTAGGTCGTGTGTACGCATGTGTAACATTTCCATTTTTCAAAAATAATTATATAATGAAGGAAAATGGTATTATATATCATTTTAATGATCATAATATCATAAAACTAATAGAATTTAATTAAATATAGTTACATATACCATCCTTGTGACGCGATAATAAAAAACAAATCACATCGCTTCGCAAGGCAGTCCACCGTACACACAAATGCCATTTTCATTTTTTCATGGATGGTAAGTTAAGCGATTATAAAACATATTACTTTTAAAAATTCTTAAAATGTCATTAATATCATGTATAAATATTAAATATATCATTTAAAATATCCTTTATAGTTGATTATGGAAAATAAATTACATCAGTTCAAAAAGAGTTAGTCAGTCATACACACAAACGATAGTTTCATTTACCATTTAACGGAAGATAAAACAGATAAATATTATTCCATAAAAATAATAACATATAATTATATGTGATATAATTTTGATCTTATATTAGAATTTTTATGATATAATTTAAGTTGTAAATATATTTATTTAAAAGAAGGATATTGGTGAGGATGATTACCATTGTTTAGAGGAACATCCACTGGATATCTTATTAAGGATCATAAGGTTATTATTTTGGGAATAATACAATTAAAATAATGTGTAAAATGATTTTGAGGAGATATTTTTTCATAGTTGTTTAAATAAAAATATATTTAGAGTTTTGAATTTGTGAGGAGAGGGGGTTCCATTTTATAATTGAGGAGTAGTAACTTTTCTATAAATACCCAAAAATATTCAATAATAGGAAGTCACTCTCATGAAATGTTCAAAAAAATGGAATATAACGGAGTGGATGATATATAATTCTATGATATACCACTAAAACTAAAAATAAATTTGTTTTAAATATTCTATCCTTTTTACCTCTAAGGTTACTCACTTTTCCAATTTAATTTTTTACTATGATAATTTTGTTTCTACTTTAACAATTCATTATGAAGAAAAATTAATTTGATATTATTATATAATATAAATTATATTGATTAAAAATATGGAAACAAATTTATGAAATACAAATAATTTAATTGGTATAATTTTAATTGAAATAAATCCCACAAGCAATATGAAAAAGATGCTTTCTGGAAAATGCATTTTTCTTGAAAATGATGATTTTACAGTAACACAATAAGTAGTAATATTCCATATATTAATTTTAATTTTTAAATGCATATATATAATTTAAAATTTTATTTTAAATGAAGAATAATTTTTTTTATTTCAATTAATTAAAATGTAGGAATATTATACATTTCAATATAGTTTTCAAATAAATACGTTTTAATCCTAAGAATATATTTATTCTAAACGCATATATAGATGTTAGTAAAATGTAATTTATAGGATTTAATAAAATTAAATATTAATAATTTTAACTATTTTGAATTTTAAAATTATAAAGGGACTTTTAAAAAAAATTAATTTATTAAAAAGAAATGAAATTGTTTATAAAAATAATTAATTTTCACTACTCACTAAAAAATAAATATTTTTTGAAAAATACCAAAATATCATCATAAATAAATTTATATATTATTATTAAAAAATAATTTTCATTAAATAAAATAATATTTTTAAAATATCCTTAAATTATTTTTAATATTTACTCATAAAAATCAATAAACATTATTTTTGAGGGAAATTTTTTTTTGAAGAATAAAACAAATTTATTCAATGATGAGTTATTATTAAGAAGTCATCAATAAATTTATCTAGGAATTTTATTTATAATTCATTAAGTAGTTAGTATTATTCAATCCTTCTAATTTAAGGGACAGATTTAATCATTCATGTTTATAAAATAATATTTTAATATTATATCATTGTTAGTTTAATCACAAAAATATGTGTTTTATACACTATAAAAAATAGTGTTATTTTAAAATATTGATGTGTAATATTATTCTCTCTTAAATAAAATTTATCCTCACAATTTGAACATTCAATTTGAAATAAAGGGTTTTAAATTGAAATTGTTGATTGTTGAAATCCCATATCATAAGATGGTTTAATAAAACATTATCTAAAATGGAGAAAGGGAAATAAAAATGTCACATAGAATAACACATAAATAGTTTTACATGTATTAAAACATTTATGGGAAGTGAAAATATATAAATTGAAGAAAACTATAAATAATTATGGAGTTTGTAACTGCCTATGCCTTCTTGATCAGTTACATTTCTTGTTTTGGAGGTTGGAGTTGCTTGGAGGAGGCCTAGAGCTCTCATGGAGGTGTTGGATATTAAAAATATTGATGTAGAGGGAATAAAATACCTATCTAGTTTACAAGACATGTAAAAGTGTTCCATGGATTATATAGGGAAAGTTTATGAATTTTAGATTTTAGGGGTTAAAAAATAAAAGGAATCATGTTCATTGACAAAACTGAAACCAGAAGATTATATGATGTGAAAGGTAAATACACATCATTAAATTATTTGATGTAGTGTATATTTAGAGGTTGGTATGCCTCAGGTTTTTTCCTCAAACCTTACATTTGCCCTCTCATTTTAGGTGATTGACGGTGCTCTCTTATGGCACCTTGGTATTCTTTCAATGAGGATTGATCTATGGATTCCCATCATAAATCCTTTGATTAATGACATTGAACTATAGTGAGTTATCTCTTTTTTATCCTCTGTTTCCTTTCCATTTTTCTTTGATGTTCTTGATAGTAGGATTTTTTTTGGGTTACACATTTGTGCTGTGTTTTTGTGAGATTTGTGTGCGGTGTCATTTGACCGACCAGTTTCTTATGTGTCAGTTAATATCAGGTGTTTTCTTCTTCTCCCTATAGTATGAAGTGAGATTATAAATCTTATCTGAGGTATGGAATCATCATTCTCACAATTTTTACATTCTACATTTTGGAATTGCATGATTTTCCATATATTTGGGTGGATAATATGGGTCTACATAATCATATAATTAATTGGACTGTAAAAAATTGTTGGTTATTGGGATTTTATAAATTATTTTTTTCTTTCTATATGTTTTTGATGTTGTTATGCATGTATGTTTCAAATTATGAAAATAAAAGCTATTGGAATCCATTCTTGAACCATATTTAATATATGTAATGGATTTTGTTATGTTTTTGTGTGATCACACCCTTAATGAAAGGATAAATAAGTAATATTTAGATAATAATTTTTTCTCCATTAATTTATAATTTTTTTGATAATAACCATTCCAATATAAAGATGAAATGTGATTAAGTCCCTGAATAAATAGAAATCTATAATGATTTGTAGTTTTGTTTGGATGTTCTTTTTATGATTCTTTCATGGATTTAGGTTTTTTTGAGGAGATTTTTTTGACTGGAAGGATTGTGTGGTACATGGGGTAGTGATGTTATAGTTGTTTATCATGTATTTGATGTGGTAAGATGTTGTAGTAGTGTACTGGTTTTATTTTGGTAGTTGTGGTACAGTGGTTGTTGTACATGAAGGTTGTGCTTTTTTAGTGCAAGAGATGTGTGTTTTTTGTGATGTGAGATCTCTTGGGTCAGGTGTTGTTAAACTTATGGTAGAGATGTGGTGTTATGGTGATAATTTTATGGTGTGGTGGCTTATTTTCTTGGGTAATAATGGAATATATTATGATAGTTAATAAATGAATAAACGAATGAGTTTGAAATTTAATATAATGGTGTGAAATTGACATGTTATTGATGGATTAAATTTAAATAAATGAATTTAATGATCGGTGTAATGTTAAATGAAAAGATAAATCAATAAAAGTGGTGAAAATGTAATTTGAATGTGGAAAATGATGCGTGGCTTGTTTGGCTATTGTTTGGTGTGTTAACTTTTGTGTTAGCATTAGTTGCGATGGTTGAAATATGGTACATGGTGGTGATGTAGTGATCACTAATGTTGTTTATGTGAAATCTTAGTTTCATTATTGTGTTATATCTCTATATTATTCTTATTTATATTATTTAATATGTTCCCCTCCCGAGTTGGATAAAAAATAGCACTTAGATGTTATGGGTTCTAGGTGTTTTCCTAACATCCAAGATGGTAGTAAAATAGATGGCTATCTAAACCCACACCTCATCTCTTTATTCATTAGCGATGTATTGGAAAAGGGGTCTTTAGGTGAGATGGGATATATAGTCCATGTTATTTCATGAAAGATGTGATGTGTGGACTTAGGTGTCTTTAGGATGAGTTTTGATGTGTGGTCTCATGAGTCTTTAAGATGAGCTGTGATTTTTGGTCCCAGGTGTCTTCAAGATGATATGTGATGTTATTTGATTTGATGTGTGGCCCAAGTGTGTTTGGGAAGGATATAATGTGATGCTTTGGGTGGCATTGGTGTGTGTGTGAAGGATGTGATGTGATATGTGTAGAATGGATGGTAGCATTGTACATTTAACTTTGGGGCATGAGAATGGAAAATTAGCATGGAAGAGGCAGTAGGGAACCTTTATTTTATATGATATCAATATATATTATAATTTTGTTGTGTTATTTGGTGAGTGATCCATAGTGAGAATGGGTTTGGATATTTTACCTATTTTGGTGCCATTAGATATATTGTTTGTTCACTGGTTCACTATTTTTCTCTTTTCAAATGTACACTTGAGGCCTTAGTTATGTCCGTACTGAGTATACATGTTATTCTAACCCTATGTATATAAATTATTTTCAGGTTTATAGGATGACTTTGGGGATCGAGCTACACATTACAATCTTTTTTGGTTTTTCTATTGAGTTACAACCATAGAATTGTCCTTTTGGTATTTACGTTGGATAATTTAATATGTATCAGTTTTATTCTTATTCATACATTATGGGATGGTTTTTGTTTTACTTTCATATAGACTATTTCAATTGTTTGGTGTTTTTGTATATTGTATCCTATTCCTTTACATTTATACAGGGTAATCCCTCCCATATTGCAAGCTTTTTATACCCTCAGTGTTAGTTCCCGACCCGGGTCCTACTGAAGGTGAGAAATAGGGGTCATTATCTATCTCCATTCATTATGACATCTCTGGTGGGAGGGGGTCATGACAGAGTGGTATCAAAGGTATAGTTTAGGTATAGGATGGAGTTTGAAGTTAGACATAGTAAGCATTGCATGGGTTGGTATGAAATTAGTTATTGTTGACCTTAATGCATGACATGGGATTGAGAGACCAATAATGACATGAGTGAATAGGACCCTGTATGATCCAATGTGTGGACTCTAATATTATTTAATGACCAATTGAGGTGCACCTAATTTGAAGGTAGATACCTAGGATAGCTACATTAATCATGATTACTTGTTTTCATTATTGAATTGGGTTTTTTTAGAAAATAACATGAATAAAATTTAAATAATCCTAGATAATATTCGATGCTATTAGGATTATGATGTTATCATTTTTTTAGGAATGTTTCATGTTTATCTTATATGATTTTCTCACATAGTTTTGGTTCAAAAGGCTAATATGTTTGATCATTGTAAGGTTGACTTCAAAGAGGAGGATATGGCATGGTAGTGGGATTTTCATTCTTTTTAGAAGTATATTTTTTAAAAGTAAATGGGGAGTGTCCTGTATTTGTGGATTCAGCATTGGAAAGAGAAGGTTGATGTATCTTTTAGTCTCATCCGAGAATCTATTGAGTTCTGGGTTACACTAGAATTTAATCAGATGTGGGGTGATACGTGTCATTAGTGGATGCTTTTCCTTTGTGACCCCAAGGAGGCAGACATGTTGTGGCCCGACCATTAGAAGAAGTTCTTGTAAGAGTTCATTTCATTGAAGATGATGGAATCTGAGAGGAATTATATTATATCCCTTTATTAGATAATTATGATCACGTAGGGACATGGGATTAGGGTCAAGTATACCATTAACATTTCACTAAATGTTTTTACAGAGAAAGAGTCTAGAGCATGATGCTTGGATGATAATTTTTTCCCAGTGATCAGGTTTCTGATAAAAAATTGATGATGATATTGATCAAATTATTTCCTTGATATTTGATCACCTATAGAGTGTCCAATAGTTTTTTAGGACTATGGATTCCAGTAGTGGTCCATGGGTGTTTAGGCAGTTAGGATTCCATTTAGTGGAGAAATTTCCATGATAGTTTCTTACTCGAACGACAAAGAAATATGGTTTTCATGCCCCATTCAATAGTTTTCCATTTTTTGTTGTATATATATGGGAGATATGGGCACCTCCAGGCACATTGTCTGACCAATTAGGGAGTCCAATTTTAGATGGATGGTGAGGCCCCTTATTATCATTAGTTGTTGCCTTCAAGATAGTTCTAGTGACAAGGACTACATTTTATTTTTATGTATTTGAGAGTACTTAGAGTCAGCAGAGGGCAGCCTCATGATGGTCCTTATCTATAGGGACCTAAACTAGATCATAACCTTGGAGGCTAAAAGTAGATAGGAAGATTAGCTATACATGGTCAGATACACACATTAGAGGCAGTAGCAACAAGAGAGATATGAGTTGTTCTAGGTACAATTAGTTTTTTTAGTACCCTTCTGTGTGATTTGATTGATTTAGAATCCTCACATTATTTCTTCTCATTACTTGGTTCATATATTTGGATTGTATGTGGATATTCATCTAGTTACCTTGGTGTTATCTACGCTGTTTCGAGACTGAGATTACTTGTATGATGTGTTCTGGGAATGTAGACTAGTGTTGGGGTAGCACCAGTCAGTTGGTGAATTATTCTTGTTGTATATATGACCATGAAATATTATTCTTGGTATGTATTGATTATATTCCTTATGTGATTTCATTGAATACTTCTGGAGGTTTTTTGGTGTAGAGGGATAGAGAGTGGCATTCGTGGTCAAGCGATGTTATCAGTTAGGTGGTAGGAAAGTGGAGCCTATTTTATCACTGTCTGTGGAGATTTCTATAGAATACCTAGTTGGGAGTGTTTCAAAGATTATGGAGATGTTCCTGAATTTTTTACAAGATAAGTATAATGGAAGTACATTCTTGAAAAAAAAATCATTTTTGGCATAGAGTTGCAATTGGGTTCGCCTCATATTTTGATGGCTCTATATCAGATGGCGCCCATGGAGTTGGATGAGTTGAGGTTGCGTGTGGATGACCTAATGTAGAGGGGTTTCATCTGACCCATTGTGTCACAATGGGATGATCAAGTGTTGTTATCATTGAAGGGGGTGGTGGTCTGAGGTTGTGTATAGACTACAAGAGAGAAAATCCTGTAATAATCAATAATTATTACCCTCTTACAAGGATCAAATATATGTTTGACTAGATGAGAGGAGATAATTGGTTCTCGAATATTGATATATGGTCCGGATATGAAATGTTGAGGGTGAAAGATGATGATATTCAAAAGACTACCTTTAGATGTAGGTATATGCAATTAGAGTTTGTGGTTATGTAATCTAGTGTTATGAAATAAATAGCCATGTTCATGGGACCTATGATCATTGTGTTTCATGTGTTCCCTGAAAGATTCATCATTATATTCATTGATGATATAATGGTCTACTCAAAGTTATATTAGGTGTATTATGGGTATTCATATTTGTTTTGAAGGTCCGTCAACATCACCAATATTATAGCAATTTGGTAATGTGTGAGTTTTGGATGTGGTAGGTGTGTTTATATGGAAATTTGGAGCCTCTTTAAGTTGTTTAAGTAGACCTAAGGGAGGTTGATACGATTGTTTCTTTTGTATCCCCCATGAATGTGGAAGATATTAATAGTATCCTTGGTATCATAGGCTATTATTAGAGTTTTTTCCCCTATTTATCTCATGTTACAACCCTACTAATAGTATTAACCAGAACTAAACATGATTTTTTGTCAACACAATAGTGTCGAGAAGTGTTCGGTTATCCAAGGGAGAATTTTCTTAGTGATTTAGTGCTTCAATATCCTGAGGAGGGCCTGCAGTATGATAACCCTACTTTTTATTACACAATTAAACATAATTTATTACATAAAGTTCATTTGATACAACATATAAGATCGAGAGTTCTAGTGTCTTTGGGGATTAGGATAATTACATAACAACATAAAACATGAAAAACAATATCTTTATTGAAAAATTACTTTACATGACCACTACATTCCCTCATACATAGCATTGCATGGGATAACCTCAGGATGTGCATAAGAAAATAGTGATATATAAAGCCCAGTAAGGGAATAAACATGGAGTAACATGAGGAATACAATACATGTTAGACAATAGGAATATCATTCAATCACAATAGAAACATAAACATAAAGTCATGATAAATCATGATAGTCATAACATGGAAATGTGGAAATAAAACTTAACATGGAATTGGCATGAGCCAAGGCTCATTGTGCATGGAGCATGAGTAAATCCTCATTGCACATGAAGCATGAGTAAAAAATCATTATACTTTAACTATCTTGAGTAAACACAAATTAAACATGACGTATCATGATAATATACTTTACCCAATGCATTGGAGTGCCATAAGGGTGCACCCTTCTTAAACATTTCATTTCATGCATAAGTGTGCCACATGGATCATATAACATGGATTCATAAAACATAATCCTTTATTACATGAGAAAAGAATGTGGAATTAATACATGAAACTTTATAATCAATAACTAAATGTTCATAAATGTGAATACCCTTGATAGAGAAATGGGCATGGTATTCACTACACAATGACATTGGCTTGGAAAATCAGTGCAATTTCGGCAGCGTAACGGCGTGACGTAAGAATTCATAAAAATGGTTGATGAGATATAAAAGGGTGTATCGTCATGTTGAAATGAAATGGAAAGTAATGGGTTCATATGGATACATTTCCCAATAATTAAAATGTAATTTAGAGTCATGTTACAAAAGAATTTCTTGAATGTAAAAGAGGAGAGATAAATTCCTTTCAGAATTTCGACATAGTAATGGGTGTACATGGGAGGCATTTAATGAGAGAAAACAGGGTATCCCATCATTAAAACATAATTATGGATGTATGGGGGAGGTGAGAAACTATAAACCAACATTTATTATTTAAAATAAAAGGGCGTAACAATTTAAAGAATATTGGACAAAAATGAGAGAGGAAGAGAAAACCCTTATTTGGAAGTGTGCTTCCAAAGGCTTGAGAGAGGTTTGAGAGAGGATTATTGGGAGATTAAGGAACCTTGGGAGTATTATATAGAAAGGAGGGAAGATTTTGGACGAAATATTAAGGATTTTAGTGAGGAGGAAGAGGGAGGTTGGGTGGTTTTATATAGGAAAGGTGAGGGAATTCTTTATTATTTAGGTTTGGGACACCTCACATTAAACTAATCCAACCCACAAACCATCCCATGGTTTTTTACCATGTTTTTTAGAAAATAGAATTGTAAAAAAATATTTTATATGTCCAAAGTCCTAACTTCTTAAAATAATGGGGTTGCTTATGTGGAGGTGAGTCACACTCCCAAGGAAAACAATTTAAAAAGACAAGATGTTTAATAAGTCTTGAAGGGTCCATTAATGCTTTGTAAAATTAGTCAAACAAACCCAAAATCACATTATTTTAATGTTAAAACATATATTGGCCAAACATATATCTTATAGTATTTTATTGAATCACTATTGGGTGATTATGATGTCATAAAACACATTATATATTTAAACGGTATTTAATTTTTACCAAAAAAATTGATTGTCTCGGAAAATTCTGAAAAATTCAGCAGTGGATAATTTCAACATCCTGATTCAAGAAATAATATTTATTTTATCTAAATAATTTTCTATATATGATAATTTTAACTTTTAAAATAAAAACAGACATTTATCAAAAATTCATGGGTTTTGAAAAAAACGGCTTTCAAACCTTAATAAAAATTATGATTGCATTCATAAAAGTATATGATCATTTATATTTAATAAAAATTAATTTAATAACAATAATAATATTTTATTAAAATATTATCTAATTCAAAAATCCATTAATTCATCAAAAATATATTTCTTAGTTGAACATTAACTAAAAATACCATTTGTTCTTTTAAAAAATATTTACAAGGTAGCAATAATAAAATGAAATTATATTCATTATTATATACAAAAATAATGTATGCAACCATAGTGCTATGTTCTTGTTACATATCCCCTTATAACACCAACATAAGACCGAAGAGTAAGGGGTGTTATGGTGACAGACTCTTGGGTGGCTCGGATAACATTTCTCAGGTGGTAATCTCTATCAACCTCTATTTCAATCATAAGTGGTCCCGCTCGAGCTTAACATATTCAAGATCAGCATGGGCTTGGTCAAGAGAAAAGCCCAATGATGCCACCTCCTTTCTGGGCTCTGAAAAATGGGCTTTGTATGGGGCATGTCTACTAGATGAGTTCATCGCTTCCTTTGTCTGAGTAAATTGGATTTGTTAAAGCCCTATATTTATTCTAATCATGTGATCACTGTTCAATGGCTATATTAGAAATGGTCACAATTCTTAAAAGTATTTTAAAATCCAAAAACATAAAACCAAATAAGTTGACATTTTATATAAACATTTTACATAAAGTGACATTTAATTATATCAAGAGGAATTTCCATTAATGAAAGTTTGGTTTTCTACAATCTTCCCCCCTTAAAAAATTTCTCCATCGAAATTTTATTTTCCCACACTAATATAGATGTGGGTAACTCTGCTTCATCATTTCCTCTGATTCCCACGTTGCTTATTTAAACTTGTGGTTTCTCCACAACACCTTGACGAGGGTAAATGTATTATTTCATAGAACTTTTTCTCTATGAACTAAGTTATTCACTGGTGGCTCCTCATAAGAAAGATCATCCTCTAACTATACCACCTCTAAATAGAGTACATGTGAAGGCTCCGATATTTACTTCCTTAATAGGGATACATGTAAGACATCATGTACTTTGTCCATGGTAGGTGGAAGTGCTAGTTGATAGGCCATAGCCCCGACACGATCAAGAATCTCGAAGGGGCCGATGTACCTTGGACTTAACATCCCTTTATTTCTAAACCTCATGACCTTCTTCCATGGATTTATGCATAGAAATACCATGTCTCCAACTTTAAACTCAAAGTCTCATCGATAGTTATTTGCATAACTCTTCTGTTGACTCTAGGCTACCTTGATATGTTGTTGAATGGTTTTTACCTTCTTCGCCATTTCTTCAACCATTTCTGGTCCAAGAAGCTTACGCTCACCGACCTCATCCCAACAGGCCGGTGTTCTGCACCTTTTCCCATAAATGACTTCATATAGTTCCATTTGGATGCTCGAGTGGAAACTGTTATTATAAGAGAACTCAAATAGAGGAAGATGGTGATCCCATCCTCTTTTAAAGTCTATTAAGCACGCTCTCAACATGTACTCAAGTTTTTGGATAGTCCGCTCAGATTAGCCATCAGTTTGAGGATGATAGGTCGTACTGAAGTTCCGTTCAGTATCAGAGCATGTTGAAGCCTCTTCTAAAACATAGAGGTGAATCTTGGATCTTGATCGGACACAATAGATAGTGGTACACCATGCAACCTTACCACTTCCCTGATATAGATCTGTGCTAGTTGATTCAATGAAAAATCCTCTTGAATATAAATGAAGTGTGTAGCCTTTGTAAGATGATCCATAACAACCTATATTGCATTGTTGCCTTTGGATGTCTTCGGAAGTTCGGTGACAAAGTCCATGGTGATTTTCTCCCATTTCCATTCTGGTATGGGAAATGATGGCATCATCCCCTTAGACTTCTTCCTCTCTACCTTCACTTGCTGACACACCAGGTATTTTAATATATATTCAATGATCTCCTTATTCATATTATCCCACCAATAATTATCTTGGAGATCTCGATGCATCTTTGTGTTTCCTAGGTGAATAGTGAAATTTTAACTATGTGCATCTTCCAAAAGTTCATTCATCAGCTCCAGACTTGATGGAACACCTAGTCTTTTCCCAAATCTCACAATTCCTTCTTCATTAACATTAAACTCCGAAGATTTCCCATTTTCGATAGCTTCCACTTTTTTTTGAATTCCCACATCATCTTTTTTAGCATCCTTTAACCTTTCCAAAAGTAACATTTGAGCAATAATTTGTGAAAGGATTGATGATGTTCCCTTCTTTATGATTCCCATTCCCATATTCATTAAATATAAGAAGATCAGATCATTTTTAATTCTCATTAATGATAGAATCGTTGGGTCCTTTCTACTTAGGGCATCTACCACCTTGTTATCTTTCCCAGGGTGGTAATGGATTGAGCTATCATAATCATTGATTAGCTCTAACTATCTTTGTTGGCGCATGTTCAACTCTTTCTGTGTGAATATATACTTGAGGCTTTTGTGGTCTGTATATATTTCACACTTCTCCCCAAATAGATAATGCCTCACAATTTTCAAAGTGAAGATCACTATAGCCAACTCGAGCTCATGTGTTGGATAGTTCTGTTCATGAACTATCAATTTCCTTAAATCATAGGCAATGACATTGTCATTTTTCATCAACACACATCACATGCCCTTCTTCAAAGAATCACTGAATACCACAATAAGTTATCCACTTGTCACTAAAGTGATCACATGCGCAGTGATAAGCCTCCTTTTCAACTCCTTGAAGCATTCTTCACATTCATCACTATAAGAAAACTTTACTCCCATATGAGTTTGCTTGGTAAGAGGGTTAGAAAATCATGATACATTTCTCACAAATTGTCGATAATATCTAGCTAATCCCAAGAAGCTATAGATATCTGTTACTAAATTTGGCTTTAGCCACCCCTCAATTGCATCTGTTTTGGAGGGATCCATAGATATCCCATTACTTGTTATGATATGGCCTAAGAATGATACCTCCTTCAACCAGAACTCACACTTGCTGTATTTTTCATATAGCTAATCCTTCCTCAAGGTCTCTAGTACTTTTCTCAGATGCTCCTCATGATCCTCATTGGTTTTGGAGTATATCAGAATATCATCTATAAAACTGCCAAAAATTTGTCAAGGTAATATCTAAAGACTCTATTCATCAATTCCATGAAGATTGCTGGAGAATTAGTGAGTCTGAAAGGCATTACTATGAATTCATAGTGCCAATATCTTGTACAAAAAGTAGTCTTGGGGATATCTTCCTTATTCACCCCTACTTGATAATTACCTGACCGAAAATCCACATTGGAGAAGTATTGTGCTCCACATAGTTGATTGAACAAGTCATCAATTCATGGGAGAGGATACTTGTCCTTTATCATGATTTTTTTAAGATCACGATAATCGATGAAAAGGCGCATTGACCCATCGTTCTTCTTGACGAAGAGGACTGGTGCACCACATGGTGAAGCACTTGGGCATATAAACCCTTTATCCAGATTCTTCTGTAGTTGTTTCTTCAGCTACTCAAGCTCCACAACAGCCATTCCATACAGAGTCTTGGATATTGGAAATGCCCTAGGTATAAGATCAATTGATAAATCAACATCTCTTCTAGGAGGAAGTACATACAATTCCTCAGGAAACACTTCAGCGAATTCCCTCACAATAGGCATTTCCTCTAGGATGGTTGCCTCCTTAGACTCAATCATCCGAGCCAGATACGCGTGCTCATAGGGCAGTAATATCCATGCTTGAGATGATGGAGATAAATAAGATTCATCTTCCTCCTTGAACTTTTAATGAATTGGGGGTCGATTGTCCACATAGAGAGTGTTTTCCCTCTCATTGCAATTTATGTTGGCTATATATAAGGAATATCAATCCATGCTAAGAATTATATAAAATTATACCATAGGGAGTATGATGAGGTTTACCGGGAAGTTTAATCCACATATTATGACAGGGGATAAGTTATATTCATGGGATGAAATGATTTCCCCATTTTTCATACTCATCGACATCTTCACTTCCATGATTTTTGGTGGTACTGGGATTGTTCTACTAAACTTTTTAAATATAAAAGAATGCATAGAACCTGAATAAAAAAGTAATTTCACTGTTCTTGAATGAATAACTAGCGTACCTTTCACCACTTCATTTTCGGGGTTCACTTCGGTAGTAGTGATGGAAAAAGCTCACCCTTTCTACCTTGGAGGTTGTTGGTTTCCTTAGAAAACCCTTGGCTTAGGGCACTAATTTGTAATATGCCCTGGTTATTTGCAGTTGTAGAAATGAACAATGCATTGAGGTTCGAACAGGGCATTAATCTCCTCTATTGCAGCTGCGGGTTTTTCTTGGCAGTAGTTAATAGTTATGTGTCATTCTATTCCACACCTAAAGCATTTCCTTGTCCCCTTCAGGAAATTTCTAGGGTGCTTATTTTTGCACCTTTGGCAAGTGGGTGATAGATCTTCTTAACACCATTGGATTTATCCATCAGACCACCATCATTGAATTCCACCTTATGCTTATTATCCACATGATACCCTTAAGATTCATTGATCTCCAGTTCAAACTTGAGGGCACATCGGAAAATTTTCTAATAGATGTCGAAGTCACGGATTGACATCACTTTTTGTGGTCTAGGTTTCAGCCCACCAACGAAGCGGTCAACCTTACATTCAGGGGTAACGGAAAATCTAGAAGCGTATCGTGCAAGCCTTGTGAAGTTTTCCTCATACACTCTAATAGATTATTCATATGTTTTCTTGTTGTAAAGGAAGTCCCTTTCCATATTAAGCCGGAGGGTGTGCGAAAAATATTTATCGAAAAATATCTTCTGAAAATCCTTCCATTCCAACACCTCTATCTCCTCCTCGTGCTTTGTATTTTTGATCAACGTCCACCATTGATCAGACTCACCCTCCATACGATAATCATCCAGGAGATCCTTCTCTTTTTCAGAACATTGAATGATGGAGAACATCTTTTCAATGGATTTGATCCATTGTTCAACGATTGAGGGATTGGATGATCCATTAAGAGTAGGATTCCTTTGTCTCAGGAAGCTATCGATAGCTACTTGTTCTTTCTTAGGGGGGTTGAACGTTCCTAATGACCCATGTTTCTATTCAAATCATGAGTTAACTAAGAGAGAAGTGTGACAAAGTTCGTGATTCCTGTTACCATTGGATTGTGCATCTCATTTGTATAGTCATCACATTGATCTTCACATCGGTTTTTAGCTCGAGTCCTCCTATTACCGGCCATTGGCTAGAATAAAAGAAAAGTTAGCGATAACTCATAAAGGGTAATCCAAGGACAAAAATAATGACTGAAAAATTAATTTTATTTCCTTAACATATGAATATATTGGCTTCAGTCTATGTTACCCATGATCTACTTTCTAACATATATTCTCAGGGAATTGTTTGTATCCCTTAATAATTGTTCATACTAAGCTTGTAAATTTACCAAAGAATATCCCACGGGAGTGTCGTAACCAAGATTTTAGCATGTCCCATTGTTGTAAACCATTTCCCGTTCGATTCTAGCTCAAAGCGGTGTTTTTGGGTTTTACCCCTAGGATACAACTGTGCCAGAGCCGCCTCTACCTGCTCATATCCAGACAGGGATGTATTTTCTTGATAAACCAGTTAATCAATACTCACCAAAACTTAGGGATGTTTTTATTATAATTAGTATTGTCTCAAAGGATTCAATAGGGTTTTCTAATCCTAATACCAAAAAATAATTAAACCTATCCTCTGATACCAACCATGACAACCCTGCGTTTTATTATACAATTAAACATAATTTATTACATAAAATTCATTTGATACGACATAGAATATCGAGAGGTCTAGTGTCTTTTGGAATTAGGATCATTAAATAAAAACTTAAAACATGAAAAACAATATCTTTATTGAAAACATTCTTTACATGACCACTACATTCCCTCATACTTAGCATTGCATGGGATAACCTGAGGACATGCATAAGAAAAGGGTGAGCTATAAAGCCCAGTAAGGGAATAAACATGGAGTAACATGATGAATACAATACATGTTAGAAAATAGGCATATAATTAGATCACAATATAATCATAAACATAAAGTCATGATAAATCATGACAATCATAACATGGAAATGTGGCAACAACACTTCACATGGAATTAGCATGAGCAAAGGCTCATTGCACATGGAGAAAGAGTAAATCCTCATTGCACATGATGCATGAGTAAAACCTAGTTTAACTTTAATTGTCATGGGTAAACACTAATTTCACATGATGTATCATGATACTATACTTTACCCAATTCATTGGAGTGCTATAAGGGTGCACCCTTCTTAAACATTTCATTTCATGCATAAGTGTGCCACATGGATCATATAACTTAGATTCATAAAACATAATCCTTTATTAAATGATAAAAGAATGTGAAATTAATAAATGAAACTTTATAATCAATAAGTAAATGTTCATAACTGTGAATACCCTTTATAGAGAAATGGGCATGGTATTCATTACACAGTGACATTGGCGTGGAAAATCGGTGCAATTTCGGCAGCGTAATGGCGTGACGTAAGAATTCATAAAAATGGTTGATGAGAGATAAAAGGGTGTCTCATCATATTTAAATTAAATGTACAGTAATGGGGTCATATAGATACATGTTACAACAATTATAATGGAATTTAGAGTCATGATACAAAATAATTTCTTGAATGTAAAAGAGGAGAGAGAAATTCCTTTTAGAATTTCGACATAGTAACGGGTGTACATGGGAGGAATTTAATGAGTGAAAACGGGGTATACCATCATTAAAACATAAAGAGGGATGTATGGGGGAGGTTAGAAACTATAAACCAACATTTATATTTTAAAATAAAAGGGCGTAACAATTTAATGAATATTGGACAAAAATGAGAGAGGAAGAAAAAACCCTTATTTCGAAGTGTGCTTCCAAAGGCTTGAGAGAGGTTTGAGAGAGGATTATTGGGAGATTGGGGCACCTTGGGAGTATTATAGAGAGATGAGGTCAGAATTTGGACGAAATATTAAGGATTTTAGTGAGGAGGAAGTGGAGGGTTGGGTGGTTTTATATAGGAAAGGTGAGGGAATTCTTTATTATTTAGGTTTGGGACACCTCACATTAAACTAATCCAAACCACAAACCATCCCTTGGTTTTTGCCCATGTTTTTTAGAAAAGAGAATTGTAAAAAAATATTTTATAAGGCCAAAGTCCTAACTTCTTAAAATAATGGGGTTGCTTATGTGGAGGTGAGTCAAACTCCCAAGGAAAACAATTTAAATAGACAAGATGTTTAATAAGTCTTGAAGGGTCCATTAATGCTTTGTAAAATAAGTAAAACAAACCCAAAGTCACATTATTTTAATTTTAAAACATATATTGGCCAAAAATATATCTTATAGTATTTTATTACATCACTATTGGGTCATTATGATGTCATAACACACATTATATATTTAAACGGTATTTAATTTTTACCCAAAAATTTGACTGTCTCAGAAAGTTGTGAAAAATATACCGTTGGATAATTTTGACATCCTGATTCCATAAATAATATTTATTTTATCTAAATAATTTTTTAAATATGTTAATTTTCACTTTTAAAATAAAAACCGTCATTTATCGAAAATTCACAAGTTTTAAAAAAAATGGATTTCAAACCATAAAAAAAATTACGATTGCATTTATAAAAGTATACGACCATTTATATTTAATAAAAATTATTTTAATAAAAATAATAATATTTTATTAAAATATTATTTAATTAAAAAATCAATTAATTTATCAAAATATATTTCTTAGTTGAACATTATCTAAAAATACTATTTGTGCTTTAAAAAACTATTTACAAGGTAAAAATAATAAAATGAAAGTATATTAATTATTATATACAAAAATAATGTACATAACCATAGTTATAAGGTCTTGTTACATAACCCCTTATAACACACACATAAGACCGAAGAGTAAGGTGTGCGATGGTGACAGACTCTTGGGGTGGCTCGGATAACATTACTCGAGTGGTAATCTCTATCAACTTCCATTTCTTACGTAGGCGGTCCTGCTCAAGCTTAACATATTCAAGATCGGCTTGGGCTTAGTCAAGAGATAATCCAAATAATTCCACCTCCTTTCCGAGCTCTGACAAATGGGCTTCTTATGGGGCACATCTACTGGATGATTCCATCACTTCCTTTGTCTGAGTAAATTGGTTTTGTTAAAGCCCTATACTTATTCTGATCATGTGATCACTGTTCAATGTCTATATTAGTAATGGTCACAATTCATAACAGTATTTTAAAATACAAAAATATAAAACCAAATAATTTGACATTTTATATAAACATTTTACATAAAGAGACATTTAATTAGATCAAGAGGGATTTCCATTAATGAAAGTTTGGGTCGTTACATGAAGTTTGAGGTTTTCTATTACGCATCTCGTCAAGGGTTGGGATGCATGTCAATGAACTATTGGGATATAATATCTTTTGGGTATAAGAATTTACTTCCCCACAAGAATAAATAAGACAAAAATGATCAAAAGTTTGATGATTTTGTCTTCACACTAAATTTGTGGCGTCATTACTTCATCGACAAGTGCTTTGTAGTTTTCATAGAACAAAAAATCATGCAATATGTTTTCTCTTAGTGGGATATGAATCTACACTGGGATATTTGGATAAAGTTTCTTTAGGATTATGGTTTTAAGATCTCTTAAAATCTATTTATTGGTAATTTATTATCATATGAATATATTTGAATGTCTATAGATTGTGTGGCCCGGGAGCCTAAAGAAGTTTGTAATGAAATAGAGAATCATATAGCAATGCATCTTGACATCAATGAGAGTAGTGGAATATTTTTTCTTTATCACATGATTGTGGAGTCCTATATGATGAAAATGGTAGAGGATTATCATTGGGGAGACTCCTAAGAAGTTTTGATGCGTGATCATGTTGACCATGGTGATGCTCTTGGGGGATGTTCAAACAATGATCAAAACAAGATATTGTTCTAAGGGTCGTTATTTGTCCCGTAGGTGATGTGAGGGGGTATTCTCTGTGAGTTTCATATATCACCTTTATGGGTACATAATTGTGTAGAAAAATATGTATCAGGTCTTGAGGAGACAACTTTGGTAGCTTGGGATGAAACTTTTAGTGGAAGAGTTTGTTGAAACTTGTTTCATTTGATAGCAGTTGAAAGATGAAAATCATGTTCTATGAGGTTTTTTTAGTCCTTGGATGATACTAAGTAGAAATGGGAGGATATATCAATGGTTTAATTCATATTTTCACCCTGATATTACAGTGGTTGTGATGTAGTTTGGGTAATAGTTGACCAATTGAGGATATCTTCTCACTTTCTAGCGATCCGTGAGTCGGATGTTATGGATGTATTTTCATGGTAGTACATGGATGGTGTGTTTAAGATTCATAGGGTATTCAGGAAAATAATCTCTTATTGGGATCCTCATTTTAATAGATTAGTTTTTAGAGGACTATTAAATTCCTCTTGCTCCCATTTTCTCCTTAGAACTGCTTTCCACCGTCAGGAAAATGGGCAGAAAGAGAAGACCATCCAGATGATAGAAGATATGCTATGGTCACATGTCTTAGAATTTGGTTGATCATGGGTATGACAGCTAATTTTTTATGATTTTTTATTGAATAATAAATATCACTCATCGATTATTATGGATCTATTTGAGGCATTTTATGGGAAACCATGACATTATCTGTTATTGTAGGTGGAGGTTTGAGAGTCGGATGTTTTTGCTCTTGATGTAGTGTACACCATGACTAAGAAGATCCAGTCGGTTCAATAGTGGATTATGGTGGAATAGGTCCATCAAAAGGACTATGAAGATCATAGGTGGAGGCACCTATATATTGAAGTTAGATACCTTGTATTATTTATAGTATCACCTTTATGTGGGACACCAAGTTTTTGTAGAGATAGTAATCTTTCTCCTATGTTTTGTGGGCCCTTTGAGGTGTTGGGGAGTGTTGGTGAGGTATCATACTAGTTTTCATTTCTTCCAGGGGTTGAATGGATCCAAAATTTATTCCAAATCATTAAAATTATCTAGTACCTTCACAATGACTCTTATTTCATTGACTAGGGATGGTTGATATTAAAGAAGATGCAACATATGTGGATAATCCAATAGAGATCCATGATCATTGAGAGAAGGCATTGTATAGATGGATCATTCTCTTGGTTAGTGTGATGTAGATATATGGTGTCATTTTGGAGAGTATATATTTGTAAGATACCCATATTTGTTCTCAATAACATGAGTTGTTTTTAGTTGTGTTTTCTCTTTATTTCTTATAATGTGGTGTTTTTATCATACTATGTTATGGGATGTGATTCTTTTCATGATGTTATGATGTGTTATAATTTCTCAACATGTGTTGAGGGGATGAAATGAATATTAATAAAGACACACTAACCATGATGTGAGTAAACCTATGAGGGTGAGTGCATGACACCCAAATTGAATAATATCTTGATATATAGGATGAGATTACCTGATTTGTATGTTTAGCTTAATGTGGAATGTTATCTTGGGTTTTTTAGAGGTTAGAGAATTCTTTAGTAGATGGGTGGAAAACTAGTGGCGGAGGAATGTACCATAGGATGCAGGTTTGTGCTTTGTGAGAGGTGGTGGTGTGGTTGTGCAGTATTTAATGGTCATTGTTTATGTCTTGTTTGGATGGTGTTAGCATTTGAGGTGTGATGAGATTTTTGGGAGGTATCTTAGGGGGTTGGTTGTTTAGATTTATTCTCTTTGGATAATGGTTTTAGAATATTGAGGGAGATAATATTTTGATAGGTTCCAAATTTAATGGTATGTACCTTCCCACTTTATTACTCTTCCATTTTTGGGTGTTGTAGGTTTGTGGAGGAGGCCTAGAGTGGGCCTATAGGTGTTAGATTCTTAAAATATGGAATAAAAAGGAATAGATTAAGATTAATGTTTACAAGTTGTGTAAATATATTTCATGTATTTTATAGGGCGAGTTCATGATGTGTAGATTTTTGGGGTTAAATAATAAAATGTATATGCATGTTTCGATGGAACTGAACCCTGAGGATCACATGATGTGAAAGGGAATTACATGTCATGTAATTCCCATTTGTAGTTCATAATTATACATTTGGGAACCATAGGTTATTAATAAAACCATATTCACCCTATCTTTTTAGGAAGAAAATGGTTCTCTCATAGGGTGTCTTGGGATTACTTTGATGGGTATTTATCTATAGCTTCCCATATTCGATCCTTAGCATCCTGTCATCAATCCTTGGTGATTTCTCTCCTCTTCCTCACCTGTTTCCTTTTTGTTCTTCTTCAGAGTTAGATTCGGTGGTGTTTTTTTGTTTGGGTTATATTTTTTGGATTTTTTTATGATATTAGGGTGTTTTATGGGTTTACCCACTAGTTTATTACACAGTGGTGGTTCTTGGATAGTTAATTCTTTTTCATATAGTGCACAATGAGATTAGAATGATTCTTTGATGTATGGGATCCTCATTCATAACCATTTTACCTACTGCATGTGTAAATTAATTACTTTGGATTACCTCTGGTTGGATATTAATGTTCATTGTAGTCATATAATTAATTATAATGAATAAATGTTAGTTTTATGTATACTTATCACATTCCATCCTTATCTATTATATGTTGTTGATGTTTGTTTGCATGACACTTTCCAATTATGAAAACAAAGTCTGTTGGAATCCCTTCTTGTGCATGAGTTGATATATGTGATGATCTTTATTATGTTGTTGTGTGACACACTATAAATAAAAGGATAAATAACATATATATTTTTTAATAATTGGTTTTCCTATAATATCTTATTTGTTTGATAATACCCAAGCTATTATAAAGAAATAGTGTGATTAAGCCCCTAAATAAATGTGAATCCATTATGTGTTTTATTTTTTGTGATTTATTTGATGTATGTGGGTATTTTTTGTTTTTTTTTGTGAATTTTTTGATCCGCTAAGTTATGTGGTACATGGGTTAATGATTTCAGGGTCGGTTTTCGAGGATTCAATGTGGGAAGTTGTGGTTACGGTATAGTGGTTTTGCCGCAGTGGTTGTGGCTCAGTAGTTATTGCACAGTGGTTATGGCATAGTGGTTATGGCCTACTGGTTGAGGTATGTGGCAGTTATTGTTTTGAGTTGGATGAGATGTGTGGTTTTTTTTCTTGTGAGATGTGGTATGATTCATGATGTGAAAATTATGGTGGTTGTGCAGTGTTTTGAAAATATTTGTTTGTTGTGGTTGTGTTAGTTACTAGGGTAGCAGAGGAAAAAACTGTAATGATAAAGGAAATTAATAAATTAATCAGTTGGAAAATGAATATGGTCTGTTCTACTGTTGTTTACTTAAACCCTTTGGTTGTGTATTATGTGATATATCTATATCATGTATGTTTGTGTTATATAATATTCGCCCACCTAAGTTGGATAACATTACCAACACTCCTAGGTTCCGGGTTCTGAGTATTTTCACGAACATATAGGATGGTGGTAATATGGATGAATCACTACCACCTACCCACTGATCTTCATTCATTAGTGATGTGTTGGCCCAAGTGTCTATAAACAAGATGTGATTTGTTTCCCTTTTTTTTTGTCTGAGATATGAAGTGCGGTCCCAGGTGTCTTTAGAATGAGCTATGATGTGTGGTCCCTTTTTTCTTTAGGATGAGTTATGATATATGGTCCCATGTTTCTTTAGGATTATATCTCATGTGATTTTATGTGATGTGTGTCCCATGAGTGTGTGGGCGATATGTGATGTGATTTGATGTTTTCCCCAGGTGTGTGTGGTCTGGATGTGATGTGACATGTGTGCACGGGATGAGAGTACATGAACTTTAATGTTGGTGTATGGGAATAGAAAATTAGCGTGGAAGAGATAGTGAAGAACCTTTTTTGTTGGGATCTTAATATTATATTATTATATTGGATCTATTATTTAGTGAGCAAGTCATGGTAAGGATGAGTTTGGATAGTTTACCCATTTTGGTGTTGTTGGTTTTATTGTTTGTTCACTGGTGTATTGTTATTCCTTTAACAGATTTGTACTTGAGGCCTTCATTATGTCCCTAATGTGTATACATTTTATGTTCTCCCTATGTATTTAAAATATATTCAGGTATTTAGGAGGACTTTGGGACCGAGGTATATGTTAATAGGTGGGTTGGAGTTTATATTGAGTTTCTAACGTAGAATTGTTTTTTTACATTGGGGGATACTATATGTATCAATTTCACTTTTATTCATACACTGTGGGATGGTTTTTATTTTACCTTTATATTTTCTATTAGAGTTGGTTTGTTTTTTTATCTTATATCGTTATCTTGTTCATTTATAGAGGGAAATGCCACCCATATTATGATATTTGTATACCTTTGGTGCTAGTCTCCAACCTAGGGCCTAATAAAGGTGGGAATCGAGGTTCAATATCTCTCTCACTTCATTGTGTAGTATTTGGTGGGAGGGGGTCATCATACAGTCCAACATAGATCATTGATCACATGAAAGATAAGGATTAAGCAAAGGTTCACGACCACACAACCATAAATATATGATGAGTTAAGACCATTGATTCACTAGATATGAAGGTCATAAGATAAATGTTTTTTCAAGATCCTTTTCCATGTGTTGAGGGATAACATTAATATTTTGATAGAGAATACTATAAAATATACATACTTGATATATTTTTTATTCATAAAATCAATTTCATCCATTATTTGTGATTCAACAACATTACACTTCACTACTTACTCTAAGGAATGAACATCCAACATGAATTTTTTTAATACATAAAGCTCAAAAAGTAACCATTTGGATCATAAGATTCATAAATGATTAACAATATATTCCTCATATATTTATTAAAACATAAATGGATAGATTAATGTCTGATAATACCAAAAATAAATATGAATATACCAATATCTAAAATTAAACAATAAAAAAATTGACATAGTAAATTCATTAAATTAATAACCCTATATACCAAATAACCTTAATATCCCCAGATAAGGTTTCACTTTAATGGTTATATAATACCCTTAAACATACATCTAAAATAATGTAATAACATTCTTCCAAAAAAATTCTTTACATTAAACTGGATGGTAATATATATATATATATATATATATATATCATAACCTAATAAAACATTCCCCAAAAACCCAAAAATATTTGATCCTATAATATTTTTCCCAAAATAAATTTCAAATTTAACTACTAAATCATTTTTAAGTAAAAACAATTTCATACTAACTATTACATCATATAAGAAGTGGTGGGAGCAGCACACTGATCCCCCAATAATTGTGGGTTCAAGACCCACTATCATGGATGATACGATGAGTTGTTACCTAGTATAATAATTATACTTTTTTATAAAACTATATTAATATAATTTGTAAACATTTCCCAAAAATATGAGGAACATCCAAAAATTAGGATGAATCAGAAATCTGTTATTAGTACTAAAGTCCTTTTAAAACAATTTCCCCACCAAATTAAAAAATCTTAATTGACTATAATTACAACAAAATAAAGCTCATATCAAGGATCTTACATCCCCCAATCATCTGTTTTTACATAAAATATCACATTATCATTAAATAATATTTCTAGTTCATTTATCTCATTTAAATATACTAGAAAATCCATAAAGATATATTACTATATAACAATACAAATAAGCTTCATGATTCTTATAACCAATATAACATTGATAATTATACTTCAACAACATGATTTAAGAGTTTCAAAAATTAAATACTTCAATAATTTGACTTCAATGATTGTAATAATTAAAGACCATAGGAATTACTTCTTGTATTATAGAATTGATCAGTTAATTAACAAGTTACCAATATATATGACATTGAATTATTAGTGGCTCCTTAAGTTGAAATTATTCCCTTGCATCTTTTTAACAGGACAATTTATTCTTTTGATAACAATATACTTTGTGCTCTCTATTTCAAAAAATAATGAAATATCCAATTTCTTTAATTCTTGTTACATGGTTCTTCTTCCATCATTTTTTACATATTGTGAATTGTACATTATTTTCTACTTTTTACAATTAATCTTCTACGAGATAGAATACTTCCCTTCATAGATTTGTTTGGAAATAAATTCAAGTTCTATTTGCAAATCTTCATTCCAGATAACTCATTTTTTATTATGATGACTAAATACCATTGCAATTAAATTATTAATATCATTAATAAAACCATTACATTGAGCATCACATTGGTTTTTTTCATGATTTATCCTACTTCCCTCTATTAAAAAAATAATAAAAGATACAATATGATAATAAATTGACATAAAAAAAGGTAACACATAATCCAAGAAGAATTATCTTATAAATGATAAGTATATCATGAATTACAGGTCCCTATCATTTAATCTAGATTATTCAAGGTAATGATTCTTATTAGGTATTGTTTTCCAACAACTTTTTCAATTCATTTATATGGGTTCGTAAAGGGTTTTTTTAAATATCTAAATAATATCTCATGGGAGTGTCAAAATTGGTGTGTAGAAAGTCCCATTTTCATGCACGAGGAGACAATTGAGCCAAGCTCAATGAAACTTTTTTGAGTTATTACCCCAAGGTAAAAATGTTATAGATATACATCAACTAGTATCATATATAAATATATGAAATTTCTAGGAAACCACTCACTCTATCATTTAAAAAAATCTAAAATATTTTCCTATTCATAGAATTATGTTTAGAATAGTCCCATGGTTTCTCACTAAAGTTTTCTCACCCTTGTTTCCAATGGTTAGCTAAACCATTTCTCTACAACCAACTATATAGACTAAATCCTTTTATAAATATTATTAAATGATTTTTTATATAAAAATCTATTAATTAAAACCCAATGGTTGTTCGGTATATTTGGATTAATAGGTTCATAATACATCAATGTGAGAATAAAATATTTTTTTATTTTATTCACCATAATGAGATATTAAAACTTGTATAGATCCTAAACTGCATGGGATAACCTAGGGGAATACATAGACAGAAGGTTTGATCTAAAAAACTATGTAATAGAATAAACAAGATGTCAGTCAAATGTATAACCTGATACAATAAAAGAGGCAGCTCAAGTGTAATCACATTGGAGGATAACATAACGAACATGGTATCATAAGATCATGTAATTATTTGAAATGTGGCCGAAACATATATCAAGACATAAAAACGAGTCATGATTAACTACCTAGACAATATTACATGGTTGAAAAAGTTCCAAAATGAATTAGTTTTACTACCTAATCCCAAACATAATCTTCATGAGACTGATTCTTTACCAAATGAATTGGAGAACTATTTTGGTGAACCCATAAAAACATGTTCATGATTTTGTGCTCCTCAAAAAGAAAATCAATTAAATGGAATTCTAATAATAATTACCCAAGAAAATAATATGGGTTGCATGATATTATCTTATACCATGATCAAATGAAAATTCATAGTGAATGAATTTAAGAGAGTAACATAACACATGTATTATTTTATCACTATATAATAGAATAAGATTAGTATATATGTGAGGGAAATATTTTAAAAATCTATATAACACCGTAATAATTTTTTAAATATTTTTTTCAAATAAATTTAATTTCACTGATAGCTTGTGTCATAAGAAAATCCTTGTTTTAGGGAAACTCAAAATCTATAAAAATTATATTATTTAATATGATAGTAATCGACTATCCCTTTGAATGGTGGGTAAAAAAATTAATAAATAAATTATGAAAATATTTTTTTAACTATAAAAAAATTAATTATTTTGTCACTAGTTAATAATAATTAAAAATAAAAATCATTTAAAATTAAAGAAAATCTTTTTCTGAAAAGCAATATTTATACACTAAATCATATTTTATCTCAATAAATTCTTTTATATAGTGTATATTTTGTAAATTATTTTATTTTGTGATTATTATCCTAAATACAATTAGGATATAAATATCCATTTTAGAATCCATCTTTCATGGGGTTTATGGTTTAATAGTCACCAAAGCGGTAAGGTATTTTTTCAGAAATTGACTTATTTGGGACATACATTATGTTATGCACATACCCTATTTTATGAGGTTTATATATAGACCATTATACATGTAATAAAATGAATTTATTTATTATAATGATATTTTTGTTTCATTTATTTTTATTCTTTCATTGCGAATATGATTCAAATTTACCAAAGTGGTAATTATTTCATGATACAATCTCATTGTTTCTTCAGGTTATTTATGTTTGTAATTATGTTACATAAATATTATGATATGACTCTCAAGAAAATCATAAATATTATTCTAATATAATTATTTATTTAGAATAAATATTTTACTTCATTTTTTCTTTTTTTAATCAATCTTTTAAATGAATTTTTTATAGGAAACATGACATTATTTATCATTTTGGTTGAAAACACTTTTTTCTTCCATATCCATATTTTATAATAAATGTTTTAAAAATGTTTTAATTTTCAAATTGTTTTGTTTAATGTAAATTTTAAACGTTTTTTACTTTTTACCAAATTTTGTAAAAGGAAAATTCTAGTCACTTTCAAAATAAGGATCATTTGGGTTTTAACAAAATTGTGAATGTAATCCTTATTTTAACATGTATTTAATTTCTAATCATAAAATGCAACAAATGTTTAAAAAAATACTTTATATGTTTCAAATGCTATTTTCATTGAAAATTTTGTTAAAAAGTTTTATTTCACTAATAATATTTTTCAATGATTGAAAGGACATTTTCCTCAATAATGTTTTTAAAATAAATTTCAAATAATTCTCTATTTTTATTCAATGTAAATTTTAAAGAAAAAAATTTACACAATATTTTATAAATTTATAGTTTTAGACGGGTATTTTCAATGATGTTT
Source organism: Viscum album (assembly GCA_963277665.1). NCBI lineage: Eukaryota > Viridiplantae > Streptophyta > Magnoliopsida > Santalales > Viscaceae > Viscum > Viscum album. The sequence goes on along the minus strand of OY728119.1, from coordinate 166,785,610 downwards.
TATTTTACTATATAAATTCTTCATTTGTTTTTTATTTAAAATTTATTTTCTATCTAAGATGACATCATTTAATGTAACATATGCTTTACTACAGATATGTTCCAAGGATTTTGTTCTTACTATTTCACTGAATATATTAGGATTATGAGGAAAATTGTTTTATGAAACATTTTCCTTTTTACAAGAGTAATGTAAAGATTATATAATAAAAGTTTGATTAAACCAATTTATTTTTGTGTGTTATCATATGATGATTGTTTTATGATATTTTTGAACAAATATTCATGTTTTTTATTTTTTGATGGGGTTGACCTATATCTAAATCAAATTCATTGGGTAATGAATAATATTCTATGAGCTGAGAGGGAGCATGGGAAGTTTTTCCAAGCATGAAAAGATGGTACAAAATAGGTTATATAAATATTAAAGTAGTTATGTGGGTGGTCATCCCTATCCTAACATGTTATGAATGTCTTGGTGGGTAGTCCTAACATAATGTTTTCTATGATTATGTGTTTACCACAACAATGTGTATTATCCCATTTTTATCTTCTCATAGATCATGTTCATTGATTTTCTCGTGATTCATGTCTTATGAGTTTCAATTATTTATGAAATGACTCATGATTTTGATTATTGATATGCAGTTTATGGTTTTTATATGTAATTATCATTTTATCATACCCTTATTCCCATGTTATGTTTATATATTTACCTTGTTTAAACTTACTGAGAATTTGATATATCCCATTATTTTTATTTTCTCCATATTATGATGATATTTATTACATGTTATATATATTTAAAGGGTTCTAGTTATAAAGAAATAAGTGGGAGATGATGTAGAGCTCTTATAAACTATTTTTTTTATGTTTTCATATTCTCAAATTCGCTATACCATTGTGATCCTCAGAAGTGTGATTGTGAAATGATGTGAATATTCATTTAAAATTATTTCATATCTATGTATAAGAAGATAAGGTAACCATATATTGTATCATAGGTTCAGTATTTTTATCCTTTTAAAACTAGATTGAGAAAACATTAGTGATATCCCTATGGATATTTCAATGTGTATTTATAAGGATAATTATATGTACATAAAAGGTTTTATAATATTGGTGAAGGATATAGTGAGTGGTTTCCTAGTAATACATCCATGTCTGGAATCTAAATATGGTTGCGATTATGGAATAGATTTCCTTTGGGGTAATAATAGTTAAAATACATGTCTCCATTGACTCGAGTGTCACATTCTATATGATAATTAAACATACTGTACACCTGGTTTAAAACACCCATGGGATATGTTTTGGAAAATCAGAAACTCCTTAGAAACCATCATGAAGCATTTGGAATATAACATAGGTTAATCTCAATGTGTCTTAAATTTACAAAATTTTGTTTTTATTTAGACATTATATATGTTATTTTCTTGAATATGTGGATTCCCACTATGATTTTTGTTGATCGCACTATGCTATTTGGTTTTAGTCAATATCGGGAACCCGAAGTAATTGTGTTAACATTGGATATGAAATAAAAATGTGTTGATAATAATCCAAATGGGATAGTGATGAAGTGAATGATCTAGTGATTATTCCTAATTAGTTGTAACAATATATGATTAAAAACTTACATCATAACTAAATTTTAGAGTCACTAAAGAGGAGATAGATAGAGTTCACAAAGTGCTCAGTTGGTGGAGACCATGGGGGAAAGAAGGTTTTGTTTCCTATATGTTAAGAATTTGGGATGAAGAACCCAAATTAATATATCAAAGGAATGAGAAGATGTTTTTGAGTTTAAAAAATATGTAATGAAATCATGTAATTATTGAGGAAAACGAAGTGTTTTGTTAATGTAATAGATAAGAATAATGGTCTCCTTATTGTATCATCGATCTTTTAATGTTTTTCATGTGGTTAGTATGGGAATTATGATTATAGATTACCTATAAGAAAATAACATGAATAAAATTATCAAGGTTACATGATTAATGTCTATAATTATGATTATGAAGAGACTACAAATAACATATAAAATTATGATTTGTTCTAACAATATTCTTTATGTCAAATGTAAGAAGCATGGTTAAACTAGGGTTGATAAATATTAATACAAGATTAATATTTCATAATATAAGAAAGTGTTATTAAGTAATATTATTATAAATACTATATAACATTTTAATAATGATGTTTAATTATTGGAGTGTCTATGTATTGGAATTCAAGAATTCTTTTGTATGAATAATGAAATTTGTAAGGATTTGTTTTATAAATTTTTTCATTAAGGGTTCTGAATAATATTTCTAATAGTACTGATGACCTAGAAATTTTATTCTATGGTAAGGTGAAATTTTATATAAAACACATGATTAATTTAAGATAACCCTTAATATGCTCTTCATTTTAAAAAAACAGGTGTTTAATTTAGAAAAAAAGGATGATGGATACTAATATAGTAAACTAAATGGTATTAATGAACTCAAAAATGATTAATGATTTTTTAATAAATTGGTTCATGTTATAATTGATGTATTTTACATTATTTTTTTACTTATCTAATATATTCCATATTCTATGGGTTTATTTAAGGAACAAGGAAGCATTCACATTTTCATTGAGGTTTTATGGTAATTTTGGTTATTACCATTCTTTAAAATAATATAGGATTAAGGTAATTAGATATTTTCTATGTGACCATTAAGTTTGATTTATTTATATTCATGGGATTATTTTTATGTTAATTTTTGGGAAAAATTAAAAATATTAGTTATAAGTTTTGAATTTTGGAAGGGTGATAGTGTTAACCATTTATTGAATTGTTTGTGTTGAATTTTGGATGAAGTCTTATAGATTAATGTAATAAACTAATATTTGATGATTTATTCATATTGTATTTGTTTTTATGATGACATTCTTTTAATGATAACTTGAGATATAAGGAATGGATTATCATTCTATTATGGATCATATAGTCCATTAGTGATTTAGTAATAACAAATTTATCTTAAATTCATAGAGTAAAAGATGAAGTGGAAATTTATTGATGCATAGATAAAGGATGAAAATATTCCCATGATATACTGTAAATATAATTCCTAGGAATTTTATTACCTATGAAATTATAGATTATATCCAGATTATATCCCATCAATTGGTTCTTCCATCAAACCACTATCATGTCTACGATGTGTACTATGAGTCTCTCATGAGGATGGACATACCTAATCCTTCACATGTACTACACCCAAAGATCATACCACTGTGGAAATAACATTATTGCAAGAAGAATAATTTGTATATTTTTTTCATAGTGAAAATATGATATGAAACAAGACTATACTCCTAGGCAATGTTTTGTAGTGAAACCAGCACCTTGAGGAAGCTACATGGGAACCTAAGAATTTAATTAGGCATAATTAGCATCATTTTTAATTATTGGAGTGATAAATTTTGATTGATAAATTTATTATAAGTGGGAATAATGTAACACATTTAAATTTTAATAAATATTGTTTTCAAATAACATTAATTTATTTGGTAGGTTACATCACACACAACACTTAGTTTTAATTAAATGTGATATACGATTAACATTTCAATGTTTAATATTATATTTACCACCTTGTTATTATAATGGAGGGTATGAATATGATTAACGTAATTATGAAAATATATGTCTTACACATGTGTATAGAATGAATTGTTTTGTGTCCAATTAATTATAAATGAAAATAAAACCTTTTTAAAAGAAAAGGAAATCTTTTTTTTTGAAAAACTATTTTTATGTGTAGTAACATGTTTTTCTCAATAAGTTAAATAAATATAAAATTGGGGATTTTTGTACAAATATAATATTTTATATTCCATTAAATTTTTTTCATTCATATTATGTGGTTTCTATATTTGATATAATAATAAATCCAATTTTACACTTAGAAATAATATTTTTCTAAAAAGATGTTTTGTCGACATTTACAGACTAATTTTTAAATTAAAATTTTAAAATTTTATAAGATCTATATGAAAATATGAAATTAATTTTTTTTGAATCATAATTTAGCAATAATATTGGAATTAATTTTTGGTAATTGTCTGAGATGATTAAATTTTTAGTGAATAGTGAAAAATATGGGTTTTTATTAAGAAACTTCCATTTCATTTAAAGCATTAAAATGATAAATTTATTTTCATGGGGTTATAAAAATTAAAATAGTTAAATTTTTATATTTTTAATCCATTTTATTTAATTGTAATAATTTTCATGTTGAATTTAGATATAAAAAACTTTTAAACATTTCAAGAAGTTCTCTTTGGAAAACTGCTTCATCGTCGTGTCTGTGAGTTTTATTTAAAATTACAATTTTAAAATTACATAAATATAATTTATAAAAATTTATTAAATATTAGAAATTAGTTTATTTGATTTCATAAGATAAGGTTATATTATTTTTTTACAATAATTAATCTTAAAAATAGTTAACATCAAATGCCACGATTAAATATAAAATGGGTTTATGAGGGTTTAAACTAAAACGATATAGTGTAAATGACCTATAAACATATAAAAACCCTATTTATAGAAATATTTATACCATATAATATCAAATTATTTATAATTACACAATTATTATACATTGTGACTCTGAAAAATGTCTGTACACTTTATTTCTTTCAAAGTTTTCATGTGTGTCCTCCCCCCCGCACATAAATGGCCACACACTCTACTATCTTCTTCACACTTCCAAAACCCTTTGGATAGGCTAGGACATTACATAATATTTTTTTTGAATACCTAATTATATAATAGAGGCCTTTATGAGATCATAAATATAATATATTATTGATTTATGTTAAATATAAATAGGGTTTTCGAAGAAGAAGTAATGTTTTAAACTATCCATTTTTTTACTTATTCTAACTACATAAAATATTATTATATTATGATAATATAATAAAACTTTTATATACCTTATAATGATCTGACATTATTTTAATTTAATAACATATATATAACTCCTCTTTTATAAAATGGGAAATAAAACTATTGATCGCGTGTACGTTAGATTTTATCCTCATGAACTGATTTTATTCTTTTTCAAAATCCACCTATCACGACTCGATATAATTATGAAATTAATTATTATATTATATATATATATATATATATTTATGTTATTATTATACCTATATAATCATAATACCACATCTACCTTCAACCTCCAAACCCATTTTAAAACAATAATGTCACTCGTGTTTATGTCAAACTAACACCTCACAAATCGTTGTGATGTGTTTTTCATTTTTTTTATTTATAGGAAAACATGATTTAATAAATAAATATATTTGATATTTGTAACATAATTATAATTATAGAATTATTATACAACATAATATAAGAACATATCCTTTAAAATAAAATACTCAGCATTTTTAATCAAGAATTCACTTTCTTTCACTTTAAATCATTCTATGTTTAGATTTTTATCGAACTAGGTCATGAATCATACGTTAAAAAACATATAATAAAAATTGATGAATTCAAAAAAATTATCCATTTTTATAATAATATAAAACTATTAACATAAATCAAGATTTATTTTAATGTAAAATCTTCACATCTTTAAACATTAATTATTTCATTCCCATACCCATCCTTAAACCTTATTATTTTTTTAAAAATGTGTGATGAGCTAAAAAATATCAATAAGGGGTATAAATGGAATAAAATATACTAGAATATTGAAAAACATAAAATCACATGAAATTTTTTACCTTTATCTAAATGTTATTTGAGTAAAATAAATAAATTATTTTCTCATGAAAAAAATAGAAATGTATCTCAATGAAAATCACCAAAACCCAAAGAAATCAATTAAAAACCATTTTTGGAAGCATAAAGAATCATATTCATTAAAAAAATTCAAAACCTATTTAGTTTGAATAATTATATACCCTAAATAAATAATAATCATTTCCAAATGCATTAGAGATCTATAATGGGTCTCAGACTTCATATAAGCTATATCGGTCTAACTTGTGTGTTATAATGGGGCTCAACCCTTCATAAAAGCTATATCGAGTTCACTCCTGAGCTATAATGGGGTTAAACATGTTGTATAAATTATATGAAACTCAAATAATTGATATAATGGGAATTAACCCTTAGTATAATCTATTTCTAGATCACCTATGATTCATATAATTCTCATTTACTATATCATGAATAAAATATTTTATGGTAGAACTGTTTTATTATAAATACTTTTTAAAAACACTTTTGAACTCATATAAAAAACCATATCTAATATCAGAATAACATGTTCATTTAAAACCATGATTCCATTACCAAAATAACCAAAAAATGGAAATTAGGTTTTTAACTTATGAAATCATGAAATAATTCAATGAAATATTGGAATAAAAAAATGGTAATTGTGTTAGAAAAATTCATTATCACAACATAAGTTAAAAAGGAACATTCATTTTTTTATTTTTCAAAATATTCTGTATAAAACATGTAAAAATATTCATTTTGAAAATAAAATTAATTTAATGTAAAAAAATATGAATAATATTTAATTTTTATATATTTTATTAATATTTAATAATGTATATAAAATAACGGATCTGAAAGAGAAATATTTGGATGGAAATATTTAAAAGGAAATTGTTTTAAAAAAAACTCTCTTACCACTTTAACAACATTTGAATCTATATCCTTGTGAAATAATAACTTTTAAAAAATCAAATATCATTATAAGAAAATAATTAATGATAAAAAATGTTAAATGGTATGTTTATACAACTCATATAAGGATAATGGTTCATAATAATAAAATATTCTTCAATGAAAGGAAATTGGGATGATGTCCCTTTCCTTGAGTCTCACTTGTCATTTATGCTCTTTATCATCATAAATAATATGAATATATCAATTATTTACACAATTTATAACCTTTTTCATTTTTACTATTTCTTTTATTTAATTTATTACCATGTTATATATAATTACTTAATCAATTACATTAATGTTGGGTGTTCTGATCATATTTGGCTTATGTGTAAAAAATTAATTTGGTAAGTTGACTATTGGTCAAAGTAGTTGTTATTAAAAATAACCAGAATAATAATCATGAAATAATTATCATATTTATATTTTAAATATAATTTTTAAGACCAATAATGATAAAATGTTTTGATAAATGAACTATGTTATAATCATAGAGATAGTAGGCTATCTGTACACATGAGTAACGTTTCAATTTTTCAATAGTCATTTTGGAGTGAAGGTAAGTAATATTTTATATTTAAATAATTATAATAATTTAATAAATACCATATTATTTTATTAAATATACATATACTTATCATTCATGCATTTCAATGGTGAAAAAAATAATCACATCGCTTTGTGGAGGCGTTAGTCCACACATACACGAAGGACGTTATCATTTTTCAGCGTATGAAATTATATAATATATTATATTTTTAGAAAGATAAATATTTCATAATTATTATTATTTCATTTGCATCACATATATTAATTATCTTTATCTTTATTACCGTCCCAATATATAATTAGTGAAAAATTAATCACATCGGTTACTTAGGTCGTAGTCTGACTTACACACGAGTGACATTATTCTATCCCTAACAGAATGGAAAATAAGAAGGTATATGTGATATCATAACTCCGTAAGTTTAAATAAATTAATAATATTATATGTTTACTTTAAATAACTCATTAAAACAAGAAATGATGAAAAATGAATGACAACAGTTCCTGAGGTGGTAGTCCTCCGTAAACACGAATGATGATTTCATATCCTATTTTATGCAATATGAGATGTATTAAGGATATTAAACTAATAAAATAACATATTTTTGTATTGGAGATATATGTTTTATTATATAATCCTAATTTAATATTATTTTAAGGATTTATAAAAAGATATAAATTAAATATTCTCAGTTATGCATGATACCTCTTCCTTAGGAAACCTCCTTAAGTAAGCACAAATAGCCTTCAAAAGATGGATTTGTGATCAAAAAAAAGATATTGGTCATGGAGAGGAAAGTGAGTAAGATATTAAGGAATTTATTGGATGTTAAAAATTTATTTATATGTGATAATTACATACGGTATTGTATGGCCTTTTATAAATGAGGTTAGTGGCACACCTGTAATTTTTGAAAACAAAAAGGTCCACCCATGTTTTTTACTTCAGACAAGGCTATAAAAAGGACCATTAATGGGAAATAGAAATTATAATGTCTAAATATGGCATTAAAATATATTTTAGTGATTTTTTTTAAATTTTTAACCCTTCTTGTTTTAGTTTAACCCTTGGTAAAACAATTTTTACCTTTACCACAATACTTAATTTTTATTGTATTTACTATTCATTATATGAGAAAATAAATTCAAACTTTTTAGATAATGTACAAAATGATGATTAAAAATATGGAAAACATTATTTCGAATTAAATTTATATAATTGAACTAATTTAATTTAAAATTAAACATCGAGATATGATGAAAAATTGGGTCTTCAGGATGTATATTTCTCATGCCAAAGATGATTTTATATTAATTAAATTATTAATAATAATTATAGTATGAATTTAAATAAATATTTATTTATATATAGTATATAAATTTCATTTATAACATTTCTTAGTAGGCATTGTATTAATTAATTAAAAATGAGAAACATTATGCATATAAAAATAATTTTCAGAATAATCAATTTATGATACCCGAAATCAAACTTATACTAAAATAAGATATAATGTCGACTAAAATTTAATAAATTTTGTTGAATATAAATAAATAATACTTATGTTAATTTAAATCATATTTAAAACATAATTTTACTTTTAAATTACATAATTTATTGAAAAATAATATTTTTACAAAAAATATTTATTTTTCAATATTCACTAAAAACTCAATATTCTCCAAAAACTCAAAATATTACGGCATAAGTAAATTTTTATATTCTGATTTATAAAATTAAGTTAATTTTATAATGAATATTTTCTAAAATTTCTCAAAAATAATTATAATATTTTTTTACAAAAATCAATAAAAATCATTTTTGATAAAAACCTAATTTTGAAAACAAAATTACATTAATAAAAAATTATTGAATACTTAATAAGAATTTATAAATAATTTATATTGAGTGGTAAATTTAGATATATATATATATATATAAGTAGTTAATAAAAAATGATTGAATACTTAATAAGAATTTAGAAATAATTTATATTGAGTGGTAAATTTAGATATATATATATATATAACCAAGTAGTTAATAATCATTATACCAACTAATTTAACATCTAGGTTATAACGGTAATATACTTTTCATGTAGTTTAAGCTCAGTGTTCTATATCGAACAAGGTATCAATCATTGTTTTATTTTATATAATATCAATTTGTTACATACTCACCACTTGAATAATTTATTTCCTCTATTTTTGACATAATATTTGTAATCAGTGGTTGTAATTTCAAAAATTATTTTTTTGGGAACAAACATTGTAAAAAGTGTCAACAAAACATCCTATTGGTATGAGAGAAAATGAATTATAAAGGTCATATGTAATAATACTTAATTGGGTTTAATATAGGATACATTGGTGGAAGGTGAATATTTTAACATGGAAGAAAATTTTAACGTCCAAAAAATTATGGAGAGTGATAGTGATCATTGATCACAAGAAATCAAATGATTAATATAATGTTATGTACCTCAAACCCATAAATATTTGATGAGTTAAAATATGATTTCATTCATCATAAATGATCATAATTGAAAAAACATTCATTATAAATATTTATTTCCTAAATTTGAGGAATTAATTTACCATATTCATTAAAATAAAAATAAATATACAAACATTTCTAATAGAATCTCCCCAATTAATCTATTTACACAACACACTCATATTTTGTATAATGATGAGTATCTAAGATAAATATTTTATGTATGGAGAACTAAAATAAAATTATAATCGATCACATAATCCCAAAAGGATAACAAGATATTCCTCATATCATTAGACATTAGGTAAAACCAATTTTTTTAGCATAAGGTATGTTGTTTCCAAAAATTGTACTCACCCTCTTCCAAAAAAATATTAATCACTGAATCACAAATTCTGTTTTTAATCCAATGTCTATCTATGTGATAAAGCCTATTTTATGAAAATTTAATTTAACATTATCTATCAAACCATTTAATTATAAATAATTATTTTAAACTAACCCGGAAGTCACATAGGATAGTGGTCGGTGTTTCACCCTGGTCTCCCTTCAACTGTGAGTTCAAGCCCTATGAACTTGACAGTTCCAATGGGTTTTCATAAAATTTAATCTTTATGACATTCTAATAAATACTATGAGTCTCTTTAAAATTATACGTAATCATCAATGATAATTTAAACCATAAATATTACAAATACTTTAAAACTCATGTATTAAAAAATTAAAGGCATAAATGATGTTAAAAGAAAGAGTGAAATATATATATACCCAAAAAAACATCTCCCAAAATATCATTAATCACATTAAGATATCATTATTTAAAAACAAAAAATCAAAGTCTAAAAAATTGAAATTATGATTAGCCATTGAAAAATACTAATAAACTCGGAGCTGTCACCATTGAACTAGATGATTCAACATAAACTTTAGTAGTATAAAATGATTTTTCCAAACCATTATATTTTAGATCATGATGGTTTCACCATGAGTAAGAAAATTTGGACACACATTAGCATAATTTCAAAACTCACAGTAGCTAAAAATCTCAATGTTGATAAGATATATATTTTTTAATTTTTTTAATTTTCATGACTCTTTTCTTTATAGTAAAGAGCCCTATGACTAAACATACCACACCAATACCACTTTCCATGTCACGAAAAACATTCACCAAAATTCATTTAACCATACATGGATCAGGTTTCAGGTTTATCTCTATAATTCCTAGTTGATTGATTCCCTATTTCCTACAACCTTTACGTTTTCATACTCATGTCATCTCATGGAACATACGTGTCGAAAAACACTAAATAAGCATTCTCAGTAAAATGAACAACATTTTCATATATTTTAATTTCTTATCTAGCTATATATCTTCATAAATATTCTTTTAATGTTGAGTAAAATTAATTTATTTTACTATCAGTGTCCCAAATAAAATTCAACTCTTACATGGCTAACCATGTTATGATTTCTTCATATGAGTCAACTTAATATTCTCCATTTTTCTTCAATTATATGAATTTTTTCTCCATCCTAAGCCAAAAAAAATTTAGGGAAATTGTTTCAAGGAATATTTTCATAATTTTTCCCATTTCATGGAATCACGATCATATTTCTATTTTTTATTCTTACCCAAACACCACAAAAAATAAACTTCACGTTAAAAATGATGAATTAAAAGGGTTATCTATTGACATTTTAATGATCCCATGGAATAAAATACATTCTCTTAGTAATTTATCCATCTTTCACAATCCATTTGGTCATGTAATGTCTCATATTTTCTATGTATTGTTTTTTGATATTATATAGAGAATTTTGAGAAAAGAAATTGAGATGGTATCTAATTTCGTGGCCCAGTGTTCCCAGAATAAATGTTTCATATATATTAAATAGAACTCACACACTATTTTATAGAAATAATGGATTAAATCCAAAAAAGGTTCTAAAATTATAAATTCGAGGGAACTATTTGGTTCAGAATGGTAGTTTTACCATAGTTGTGACATAACATTAATCTACGCGGGTCATTTGTTGAAAAGTTTCCACAGGCATACAATAAATATGAAACTTTAATAAAAGAATTATGACATAACAGCCTGTTTTTTACTAAAAATATACCCTTATAAAAAATTCATTGGGTTAGCCTCATAACCCTGTAAATTTTACAAGTTTTATTATACCATTGGTGGAGACCCCATTGGCAGATAATGATGGATCGATGATTGATTCACCTCAAATTCGACAGATCTTGCCATCGAATGTGACACAACATTCTTTCTTCATCAGTGATAAAACCAAATCAAGTTAGGGTGTGTGTTTTAGTTTATTTATTCCCCATTCTTGATTTCTACAACGAATGTGAACCATTCTTTGAATGGATTGACTCACGGATTGTGGCTATTACGAAACAAGATTGTATTTTCAAGGTTTTATTGGTAGATTATCTTTGAGATTAAATTGTTGATTGATTTGATTACCATTATAATGGAAATGAAAAAGATCAACATGAACACCAATCGTGGTTTGTTCATGTTTATTGATTTATGATTTTCTCCCCTGATTCATTGTTTTTAACGGGCTTTATTCATTTGTCCCACAACTCAAAAAATCTCAATAAATTGATCATTGAACACATGTTTCATAGAATAATAATATGAAACCATAAATATATGGGATTAAAATAACCTAATGGAAGTGAGATGATAGAGATAGAGTGAGTCAGAAGACAGATGATTCCTAGTTTTTTGTTCTTTGGTATTCTTCAGTGCACAACAAAGAATGACGATTTGATCTATTTTTTGAGAAGGTCTGATGAAGGGATGATTTTCTCGATGAAAATAAGGAATACACAAGCTTGGATCTTTAATTTTGTGGAAAATTGATAACCAAATCGAAGAATGATGTTGCAAGATCGAACATAGAGGAAGAATCTGGGATTCACAAGAATCCCACAGAACATGGTGTGTAAAATGGATATACATACTGTGTGGGCCCCCCTTGATGTGGTGCTAGGGTTTGGCTAGAATTAAGGATCGCATAGTGTGTGAACCTTCTTGGGTGAATCAAGTTGTACTCTAAATATTACACGGACACGGGTAGGAGTGCATGGGCACGGACACACCATGTACTCACACACAGACATAGCTTGGCATACACAGACCAATACACGAACAAGACTTTTGTTCACGAATATGGAAAAGAAACATATAAAGGGCATTCTTCTTCTCTAAATGTTGTGTATACCCTTCTAAAACCATGGTATATAGAGACTACATTTCATGTGAGGCTACTCCATAAATGAACGACTTGGGATAGTAGGACATGCCATGTACCCCATGGGACACGCCATATACTCCCTTCAAGAGTGATTGAGGATACTATTATTAATAGTTTGGAATAGTACAGGCTAATTTCATTCCCTTGTTATTTTTCCTCTAGGGTTCAGTGTGGAATTATATCCAAATCACTAGATACTGATCCCCTCTAGAGTCTGAGTCTCTGATAGAGTTGTGGTGTCCCTCCATGAGACTATAGTACAGTCCTCTATCAATATTTATTCCCTAGTTTGAGTTTACAGAATCAATGTAACATTTTAAGTATGGGGATGATCCTCCATCTATCAATCCATAGTAGTACGGTTTGTGGAATCATGGATGTATGATCCCCTATGTAGCATATTGATCTATATTGGGTTCATGGTGTCCCCCTGTGGTTTTGGGTGTGCCCTCTTATCATTGTATCAATGTATTCTTGGACCAATGCATTCACTTTGGGTTGGGCCCATTGATCTTGTACTCTTCATCAAGTGTCTCCATTGATTTCATGGCTTGTGGAGTGAGTTCTTGTATAATGATTGTTGCTCTGAGAAACATCCTATGGTTGATACTTGGTTAGGATCACCTTATGTCATGGTGTCTTTTCAGGGTATATCTGGGTTTTTTATATTATAAAATGATTGATCTATCATGTACCATGTTTAATATAATTGGTTCATAATTTTTAGTGATTTTGAGATTTCATACTGAGTATTTTTATACTCACCCATGCCTAAGATTTTCCCTCACATATCATGTCTTATGGTGACAATGTCCTTTTTTACATTGTATTGGGAGGACATGGAGTGGGTGGAGTGTAGCTGGAGATCGACAGACCAAGGTGTCTACCGGGAGCATACTTATGACTTAGTCCTCGTCCTTGGAGTAAGATAGACTCTTTGCAGTTTGGCTAGGCATGTTTTTGGCCCTTTTTTTGGTTTTTAGTACTTTAATCTCGTAGTATACTATCGTATCTTAGTTGTATGATTTCTTTTTTTCATTTGTTTTACATTTAATCATTTTGTGGTCTTGAGTATGTGTGAATGTGTACACGTACTTTAGGAAAATGTCGCACATTTGTGGGATATTTCTACTCAGCATTGGTCTCTAGCCTCTTCCCTATTGGGGGAAGGCTTGGGGTAGTCACAGGTTGAACTCCGGTAGATCAGGCCATGAAGAGTGGTATCAAAGGGAGGTTCTACATTAGGACATGGAATCTGTGAGATTGGTTTGGGGAAATAGTGCTAACTGTTTAAATTTCAGCTTTCAAGGTAGGGAGTCTAATGTTTAGGTAGTGGCTGATGTATCCATACACCAGGACTCTGATCACCTGGTTTTTGACTCGGTACATGAGAAGAATGGTTGCAGGTAAAATAATGGTACATTAATCATATAGGAATGGGTTGTGGATTCCATGTACTTTTTGAGTCAGATCCCTTACTATACTCTTCAACCATGGTATATCATGTTTTATTTTAGGATGCCTCAATATAAATAGCCATCCAAGATTCCACTGCATGATCATGAGGATGATTTTTCTAGTGATGAGGCCCCAGTATAATGTTTTGTACCAGATATAGAAAATCCGGGTGGTTTACCTACTATAACACCACCCATTGTGTAGCATCTAGTACCAGAACTACCAATTGAGGATGAACATAGGTTGGGTGTGTTGCATGTGTTTCAGAGGAAGTGACCTCCTAGGTTTTTGGGAGAGATAAAACCCTAACAGGATGAAAAATGGAAAAATGGAAGTCAATAATGTTTCGGACTTCTGAAGTCATGTGCCGATCAGATGGAAATCCATGTAGTGAGTTCTCTTCAGGTATCTGTGGGGAGAGGATGGAGCTTAATGGCTCAGTAACGTGATAAGTAATATCTCTCCTAGATAGACATCAAGCATATATTCATAAATAAATTCTATCCATCCACGTTGTTAATGGTATGCATATTAGAGAGTATGTATCAGTATTAATGTAGAATGACCATGGAGGTGTATTCAGTGAGGTTTAATGATCTCTCTCGTTACTCAGATTTGGTACGAGACACATTCTTCGGGGATCATGCCGTTGAGAAGGTCTTGTTCCAGGAAATCAGGGAATTAGTGGTATCTCTTAGCATTTACACCTATGTTGGAGTGCTTGAGTGAGCCTTATTGGTTGAATGTTTTCTAGAAGAGAAGACTCTATTGGTGGGAGATAGTAGTGGTAACCTGGTAGTTAATACCTTGATATTAGATATCCAATGGAAGTTATAGGGATCCAAGTAGGATAGACACTTCAAGAGGAAATCTATGGATTCAAGTTCAGTGTTGTGAGTCTCTTCGGGAGGCTTGAATCATATATGGGATATGTATTATTTCTATTGAAATGATTGGTGAAATATGGAATGATATTTTTGGACCCATCATACAACTGACCAAGAGATGGTCAAGGGAGTGTCGAGATAGAGATAGAGGAAAGAGCAGGGTGGTCTATAGGGTGGAAGATGTTGAATAGGTGCTTCTAGAGCAGTATGAGGTGTTTAGTGGACCAACATATTACAACCACCACCACCAACAGGGGATCAACTCCATGCTCATGGTGTTGGGGGAAGGAATGAGGCTAGCTATTAGATATGGAGGCATATGACCCAAAGGCTATATGAACTGTTGGAGGTACAATTTGTGCCTTTTTTACTTTAGTTGTAGTATTTATAGACCCAGGTTATAGAAATTACTTCCTTTCCACTTATCTGGATCGAGACATAGAGATTTTCATTGATCATTTGAATTTATCCTTGCAGTTGGAGACTTCGAAGAGTGGTGAATCAGTGATTTCTCATATGTATCAATATAGTGACATGGAATTTGGTGGTGATAGTTTTTCATGAGGTCTCTTTGGTGTGGAAATAAGGTCGTATGACATTATCTTAGGTATGGACATTTATCTGCAATTCACGACTAGATTGACTATTTTTGGAAAAGGGTGAGGTGTGTCCATAATGATGGAAGAAGGTTTTTCCTTTTTCGGTGAGAATGAAACCATGGTCGAGCAGGAAATGCTTGGGAAAAGTATACTATAGCTGATCACTCACCAATTGGCCATTATGACTCTGGGAGAAGTTGATACTTTGGGCAATCAGTTTCCAACAGTAGTGGCGGAGTATGAGAAAATCTCTTCTGTGGACAAACCAGTTTTACCTCCCTATAAAGAGGTGGATTTCTACATATAAATGTGTTCGGGGATGAAACTGATATATACACCAGCATATTAGATGACACTTGTAAATATTCAAGAGATATCGATGCAGATTTAGGATTTGCAGGAGAAGGGATTTGTGATACCCATTGTTTCCCCCTCTTCATCCCCAATATTGTTTCTAGAAATGCGGATGGGAACTTGAGGTTTTGTGTGGATTACCGACGATTATCCACTATAGAGAATCAATGACCTCTTCACTCAATTGAGAGGGGAATAGTGGTTCTCAAAGATTGACCTCAGATTAGTCTATCACGATTTACAAGTATGTGATGAGGATATACCTAATACATCATTCAGATTTATTTACGATCCCTATGAGTATATGGTTATTCCATTTGGCATGAAGAACACCCGATAAGGGTTTAGGGACTCATGAACCAGATATTTCAAACCTTCTTACATCAGTTTGTGGTAGTCATCATCAATGAAATCCTAAAGTATTCAACATCTGAGGAGGGACACATGAGACACTTGAATATGGTTTTGGATACACACTAAGAGAATCATCATTATATAAATCTCTAAAATCATCATTTATGGATTCGAGTGGTCTACATTCTAGGAAACTTTATCGAAGAGGTTGGAGTCGCATCAGATCCTTCTAAGGTTAAGGCAGTTCTTTCTTTGGAGCCACCCAAGAGTGTTACCAAGGTGTAGAGTTTCCTTGGATTGTATGGGTGATATTAATGGTTTTTACAATACTCATACATATTTGAAAAACCATTGAAATAATTTACTAGGAAAGTGGAACCTTTTTTGTGGAAGAAAATGTTCCAGCTGTGCTTTCAGGAGTTGAGGTAGAGGTTGACGAGTGCACCCATCTTGAGGTTACCAGAGGAGGGTTTTGAGCACACAGTGTTCTTAAATTCATCAGATAATATACATGGATGTGTTATGTTATAGTGGAAATTAGTTATTGACTATGATAAACTATAGTTGAGGCTACATGAGAAGAACTATGTGACCCACGACCCTGAGTTATTAGTAGTAGTGTTCCCATTGAAGATGTGTTGATACAAATGGATGGGTGAGCAGTTTATCATATACACTGGCCATAATAGTTTCAAGTATATCTTCTATCAAAATTATATTAACCAGAAAAAGAGTTAATGGATATTGTTCCTTGAGGACTACAAATTTGTGAATTTCTTATACTCCTAGGAAGGGGAGCATGGTAGGAGACATTCTCAGCAGAAGATCTTGTTCTTAGTTGTCGATCAAGGTGTTAGATCAATTATCCTCATTACAGTTATCCTTTGTGGATAAAGATGTTCATTTTACCTACAATCTATTGTTGTAACCCCTAAACTCTTACATTGATCTAGGGAGGAACATTATGGGGACACCTACTGTGAGACCTTACTTTCTCATATATCCACCGAGCATTCTCCTAATGTTTTTTCTAAAGGTGGGGAGCATGTCATTCTTTTAAAAAGGTGCATGATGGTACCAGTGGCATTGAAGGGGGAGGTTCTATGAGTGTTTCATTCATATACCATGGAGGTACATCCTAGTGTGAAAAAATATGTATCAGGACCTCTGATGTCAGTTTTGGTGTCCAGGGATGAAGAAAGTAGTTCCATAGTCTTTCTCAAGATGCCTTACTTTTCATAAATTTAAGACTGAGAACCATGTTCTAGTGATTTTAGTTGAACCCATTTAGGTTCTAATGTGGAAGTGGGATGGTATATCCATAGACTTTTTGATAGGTTTACCACGTTCTTCTAGGGGATACAATGCCATCTAGGTGATCATTGACTTACTCACCATGTCAGCCCACTTCCAATCTATATGATAGGAGAGTTCAGTAGAGATCTTGGGATGTATCATTGTGTAGGATATTGTAAGGCTTCATAGAGTTCCATAGATGATTGTTTCTTATCATGATGATTTATTTACATCCTCATTGTGGGATGGATTACAAGAGGTTTTGGGGACTAAGTTACTCTTGAGCTCAACGTTTCACCCCCAAACTGATAGTCAGAATAAGAGTACCATTTAGGTTATAGAGGACATGATGTGATATTTCATGATGGAATTTGTCTAGAGTTAGGAGAACCATATACCCTTAGTGGGGTTTTCATACAACAATATCTACTAATCCACCGCTAGTATGGAACCATTAGAGGCTTTGTACGGGAAACCCTGTAGGTCACTGCATTGCTGGATAGGCCTCGGAGAGTCATCACTCATGGTCCCACAAGGGGGTGAAATCTACTACAGAGATGGTGTAGATCATCCAGGAAAAAATGAGGATTTCAAAAATCCATCAGATTTCTTATGTGAACCAGTGATGAAGGCCTCTTGAGAACTAGGGAGAAGACCATGTCTTCATGAGGGTCTACCCTCGACATGAATTGAGGATATTTGTTCATGTTGTAAGGCTATATCTAAGAATCATCGATTCTTTATAGATTTTGTGAGGAGTTGATGAGGTGGAGTACTGCTTAGCTATACCGCCACAGTTGGACTGGGTACATGGAATCATCCATGTGTCCTGGTTGAGGAGGTATGTGCATGACGCATCACATGTTATTGACTTGGGTGAGATAGACATTGAGGATGGAGCTACCTTGGTAGAGTAATTGGTGGAGGTCAAATATCGGAATGAGAAAATACTCTATGGTCATTTGATTCCCCTTTTGGGTGTTCAGCATAAAAACATGAACCTTCATAAAGAACTTGATAGTGGGAGACCTAGATGCGCGCCTATTACCCCCATCTCCTTGAAATGTTTTTCTATTTTTAGGACAAAAATTACTAGGGGAGAATGTAGAATCCTTTATTTTCCATTTAATATTTTTCATATGATATGTATTGTTTTAAAGACCAAGCACTTAGATGGTGCGCAATTATGAGACTCCGTGTTCCGAGAGTAAATATTTTAAATATATTAAATATCACACACATAGTTTTATTTAAATATTAGAATATCTCTTAAATGGGTCCCCAGAAAAGAAATAATAGGGAACCATTGATTTATAACGGAAATGTTACCCTAGGCATGACTTAGCATTAGTCGGCGTGGGTCATTTTTATAAAAGTTGTAACGAGTGTAAAATAAAAATTAATAATTTAATAAAATTACATTAAGAGACAATGACCTAGTTTTCTTTATAAATATATGCATATTTAAAATTCATAGGGTTAACTTTATACCCCTAATAATTTAATGACTTCCATTAGAGCATTAGAGGAAACACTATTGGAGGACAAAGACAGATCGACGATCGACACACCTCAGTTTCGATGGATCTTGCCAACAAATGTGACATGACAATATTTATTCATCAGTGATCAAACCAAACCAATGTAGGGAATCTGTTTCAATTTTTTATTTCATGTTCTTTATTTCTATGATGAATGTGAATCAATCATTGAACATATTGATTCACAGATTGTGCGTATTTTGGGAATGGATTATATTTTTGGGGCTTTATTGGGAGATTTTCATTGAGATTAAATTGTGGATTGATTATATTTCCATTATAACAAAAAGTAAAAAATATCAAAATGAGCCTTGATAAAGGTTCATTCCTCTCTATTGATTTTTTCTTTTCTCTCATGATTCATCATTCGTTATGGGTGTTCTTCAATTGTCCCATGACTTGAAAAATAAAGATCAATCGATCATTAATCGCATATTTCTTGGAACAATGATCTGATAACATAGATCTAGGATCATAATTCCATGAAGGAGTTGAAAAAATAGCGATTGAATAAATTTGATGACAGATGACTCTTGATTTTTTTTTCTTCAGTGCACAACAATGAACGAAAATTTTATCCATCTTGTGAGTAGTTTTGACAATGGGATGCATTGCTCGATGACAGAAAGGCATGGATGAGATTGGATATTTGATTTTTTTGGAAAATTGGTTATTTTATTTAAGGTCAAAGGGTCAAGATCAAACACATAGTAATAATCTAGGATTCTATAAAATCCCACAGAACCTGGCATTTAAACTATATATACACGCCATTTGGGTCCCCATGGATGTGGCGCTAGGATTTGGCCAAAATTTGTTATCACATGGCATGTGACCACTATAACATGACATGTAACCTTCCCTAGTTGACTCTACATGTAATATAGAGATTACATAGATACATGTTGGAGTACACAAGAATGTACACACCGTGTACTCCCACACAAACATAGCTTGGAGTACACAGACCGGTACACGGACACATATTCGGTACACAAACATGGTCAGGTGACATGATCAAGATACCATGTCTCTCTTCATGCTTTTATACCCTTATACATATCGTGTATATGGAGACTACTTGTTTTCGATTCTATTCGACATGGGTAGGACATTGGACAGTTTGACACACCATGTACCCCTTTGGACACACCGTGTACACCTTGGGACACACTGTGTACCCCTTGGGGCACACTGTGTACTACATTTAAGAGTACTTGAGTCACTGTTTCCTCTTAAATTGAACTAGTATAGGGTGATTTAAATCCATTGGTCCTTTAACTCAATAATAGAGTGTGTCATTATATCCACGTCACTGGATTATGATCCCATCTAGAGGTCAAGTCTCAAATAGAGTTATGGTGTCCCTCCATGAGACTAGAGTGCGATCCTCTATCATATCCCTCCATGAGACTGGAGTGCGATCCTATGTCATCCATTTTTCCCGAGATAGAGTTTTTTAAATCATCATGATATCCCAGAGTAGGTCATATATCCTCTATCTAGATTGTCATATTGATAGGGTTTGTGAAATTTTTATGTACAATCCACTACATAGAGGGTTGATCTAGATTGTGTTTGTGGTGCCCCCCATCAGTTCTGGGTGTGACCTCTAGTCTATGTATCAATGTATTCTTAGACCAGTGTGTTCCCATTGGTAATAGACTAATTATATATACCTCTAAATAGAGTGCCTTTGATGATCGTGTCAATTGTGGATTGAGTTCTCCTAGAATGAGTATTGGTTTGAGCAGAGTCATGTGGCTCACCGTTGGTTATAACCTCCTTATGGAGTGGTGTATTTCATGAGTATATATGGGTTATTTCTTTTATAAATTTATTTTTATATCTTTTCTGGATTTGATTATAATTGGTTCTTCATGGTTAGTGTTTTTAGGGTTTCCTACTGAGTGTTTTTATACACACCCCTATATGGTAATTTCTTAGACATGTGGTGTCCTGTATAGATGAAAACACTTTTGATGTTGTCCTAGTATTATAGGGTGTGGGTGGAGCATAGTTGGATTTTGACAGTCTAAGGAGTTTTCAAAGACCACACTTTTGACTCATTACTCACCCAATTTTTAGGTTGGACTGTTAGTAGTTTTGGTTGGGCTTATTTCTTATCCCCTTTTATGACTTCATTACTTTCATGTCATACTCCATTGTGGGGTATTAGACGTATGTATGCATTCTTTTGGTGGTTTTATATTTCAGCAATGTGTGGCATTTGATATTTGTATCTATTTATAGGTAAATTAGGATAAGGCCTCCATTTTTTGGAATATGCCTATTCGACACTACTCGCCAGCCCCTAGCCTATTAGAGGTGGAATTAGGGTAGTCACAGGTCAAATCCTGATGGGCTGGGTCATGATAGGTCAGATGATATATTGAATGATGGGGGATGTTTCCTAGTTAAATTATACACCAAATACATGTTCATTAAAGTTACATAGGTTTCCTCTATATCATAGATACCACCATCATTAATAGCTTGTTTCAACTGAGGCATCAATGCAAGAAATAGTTTTGTTCCAATCCTGACAACCTCATGTTGGTGATTTAGAAGGATATTTTCCTATCAATTCCTTCCCACTATAGCTTCTCTATTTAATTTGGGGAAAACAATTATTACCATACATTGTTTAGTTGAATCAAAATTCTTATCATTGAATGATATATCATTTAAGCATAAAAATAAAGTAAAAATAATTCAAAATAATGATATTAACATTTTTCAAACATCTTAAGTTATCTAAATATACCTCTAACACTAGCTATAAGGACCCAAAATTAGTCATAACGTAATCTTTAGTTTTATTCAATAATTCCTTTTATTTCACATTACGGTCTTTTTAGGTTTATACTTTTAGCTAATTAGTTCATGACTCATACAATACAAAATATTATAATAAAAAGTGGAATCTTCTAATTTTTATCCATTTTACCCATAATATAATGCTTTTAAAAAAATGATTTATTTTCCTGGAAAATATTAATTACTTTCAAATTGACTACTTCATTTCCATTTCCCATCCTTAAACCATATGAAAAAATACTAAAATGTGGGGTGAGCACAAAACCATTCATAGGATACATAATAAAAAATAAAATTGGAAATCTAGTTAAAAAGACAAAGACCAATTAAATATTTTAACATTATCTCAAATTTATTTGACTGAAAGAAATAAAATTTTTTTCACATGAAAAACTCACTTTTTTATTAAATAAAATAATTTAAACCCATTGTATAAAACTAAAAACCCTTTATGGAATACAAGACTATCATATTCATTAAACCTTTTCTAACCCCATTTGTAGACGCCAAAAAATGCGTAAGTACCGGGGAAAATTCTGTGATGAAAAATCGAAGTCATATTTGGACCCGGAGGCCCGGTCCGGAGGGCCCGGAGCTATTGTGTGCAAAAAAGGAGACGTGCGTGAAAAAATTATGCCCCACATGGAAGACCCCGGGATTCGAGAAACGTCACGGCGCCGGTGCGAAATTATTTCGCGCCTGGGCCCCACGTGGTTGATATTCCGCACAGCCGCATCGGTCACACAATTATTTCGTGCAATCCTTGCATTCCGCACTATCAGAGACCTATAAATAGAAGGATACCACCCTTAATTTTTAGGGCTGAAGATTTCGAACCGCATCTCATGCGCGTAATTTTCATTCTGCACACGCACAATATGGCCTTCAGGTAGGGTTCTTTTTCGCGCCAAGTCTCCCTAGGATCCACCTTCGCGTGAGATCCCCCTGTATTAGACTAAATTCCAACCCCTAGGTGTCTGACCACCTGCACACAATTCCTTCCATTGCACGCAAGACCTTCAGTTGTGTGTAATCCTTGCACTTCCCCTATCCTTACGCTCGACACTCGTCACTCGTGCGTAATCCATCCACCTTGCGTGCAATCCATTTAAGTCATGAAAAGGCTCGACAACCCTTATTTCGCACAACCCCAAAGGCTTCACACAATCCTTCTGTGCTTTTCACCTCGGTGATCCCCTGGTATTCCATGTGCGCGAGTCCGATACCCTCCTTCTGGGAGTCGTTCGTGAGTGTCTTGTGCACCCCGGGCGTTCATATCATGTATTGTTTTCCCATATGGCCTTCTCGGCTCGTACTAAGAAACTTCAAAGTCCCTTGGGAAATCCTTCCCATTGCGTTGCTTCGCCTCATGATTCTTCGCATAGGCATGCTAATGGCTATTTCTTCTTCGCATAGCCACGCTAACGTGGACCCCTTGATGGTTCGCCCCGCAACACACCCTCAGAACAGTCATGCTGATGCCTTACATTCCACAAGGGGTAGAGGGAACTGGTTATGTAAGTCTTAGGGGTGTGGATACAACCCACCTCGTCTGAGATGCATGACGTTAAACTGACAAGCACCTCATCCTCAACCCATGACATTAAAATATGATCCGTCCCCAAGCCTCGCACACTGGGTCCCCCCACCTCGGACATTCTCCACGTCCGCTCGTCTCCACAGGATGGGATCGCCCCCCACATGGGATGACATCCTCCTTATCGGAGTGGCGTTTGTCCACGGGGAATGGTAGCTACCTTGGTGTAAGCCCATAGCCCCTCTTGCGAAAGGTAGCACCCATGCACCTCTGTACTTCCCCAGCACCAGGGCCAGCGGGTAGCATGATTGGAAGTGGGACTCCCCCTTTCTTCGGTCCAAAATCCCTATCCCGCTACGCTTTATCACCCTCGGGCCTCCATCCTTGAGTAAGTCCCGACACCATGGGCCGCTCAACGCATAAGCCCCTCCTCGCTTCCCACGGATGCACCCTTCACAACGTGATCGTCAGGTCCCTGCAACCTCTTTTTTCTCACACAGGATATGACTCTCGTGAGCTAAAAAGTGAGCACCGACCCTGACAACCATCCATCTTGAACTACGGGGACTTTGATCCGTGCTAAGGCATGGTACGTAGGAAGCCTCCACGAGGTTCAATCCCCACCACCTTGGCCTGTCTCAAAGCGTAAGCCCCATCCATCCCGAACTACGGGGACATTGATCTATGCTATGGCATGGTACGTAGGAAGCCTCCAAAAGGTTCAAGTCCCACCACCTTGGGCCCTCTCAGAGCATAAGGCCCATCCATCCTGAACTGTGGGGAATTTGATCTGTGCTAAGGCATGGTATGTAGGAATTGTCCACGAGGTTCAAGACCCACCACCTTGGGTCATCTCAGAGCATAAGCCACATCCATCCTGAACTATGGAGACTTTGATCTTTGCTAAGTCATAGTGCGTAGGAATCCCCCATGAGGTTCAAGCCCCACCACCTTGGGCCGTCTTAGAGCGCAAGCCCCATCCATCCCGAACTACGAGGACTTTGATCTGTTCTAAGGCATGGTACGTAGGAATCCTCCACGAGGTTCAAGCCCCACCACCAAGGGTCGTCTCAGAGCATAAGCCCCATCCATCTCGAACTACATGGACTTTGATCCGTGCTAAGGCATGGTACGTAGGAAACCTCCACGAGGTTTAAGCCCCGCCACCTTGGGTCATCTCAGAGTGTAAGCCCCATCCATCCCGAACTACGGGGACTTTGATCTATGCTAATGCATGGTATGTAGGAAGCCTCCACGAGGTTCAAGCCCCACCACCTTGGGCCATCTCAGAGTGTAAGCCCCATCCATCTGGATCCTAGGTCCCTTTTCATATTAGTTCGTAGCCTTGAGCAGATCCTTTATAAACGTGGATTTGATGGTGTTATCCTATGTTGCCTTCAATGAGTCGAGATTCCACAGGTCATGCATGAGGTGCATGCTGGTTCCTATGGTTCCCATCAGGCTGGGTCGAAGCTGTCTCACCAGATTTAGAGACTAGGGTACTTCTGGCCCTCCATGATACATGACTGCATTGAGTTCTCCAAGATGTGCCATGCATGACAAGTCCATGCTAACTTTATGCATCGTCCATTGGAACCTCTCCATACCACCAAGTAATCTTGGCCCTTTGCAATCTGGGGGTTAGATGTTGTGGGGTCATACCCACCAGCAACGGCTCACCAGTGCCGGTTTTTCTTGGCCGCTACGGACTTCTTTTTCAAGTGGGCGGAAGAAATTACACTCAAGAAAGTCAAGGCCCATTCTATAATCGATTTCATGAGTTCCAATATCATATATCTATTTGGGTACCCCACGCCATCCTCACCGATAACGGCACCAACTTCTGAGCAGCTGAGCTGAAGAAATTGTACACCATGTGCAAAATTCGCTCCAACTATAGCTCCCTCTATCACGCGTAGGCAAATGACTAGAATGAGGCTTTCAACAAAACCCTCTATAACATTTTGTAGAAAATGGTTGTTCAGAATAAGAAATGTTGGCCGGATAAACTACCCAACACCCTATGGGCTTATCAGACAACGACCTATAATTCCACCCAGGTGACCCCATATTCCCTAGTGTACGGAATGGAGGTCGTCCTACCCATTGATATTCAATTCCCTCATTGTGCATAGATGTATATGGACAGAAATCACCAAATAGGGTGGATGAGACCTGTCTAGCAGATTTGGAAGAACTGGATGAGAATAGGCTCTGTGCCCTACACAACCTAGAGAGGCACCAAAGCAGTATGGCTCGAGCTTTCGACAAGAAGGTTCACCTCTTCTCTTTCCTGCAAGGTGACTTGGTATTGGCCCTCAGAGTTCCAATGATCCCTGGAAGGAAACAACCCCAGTTGTAGCCCAAATGGGAAGGGCCTTTCATTGTTCATAAGGTTTATCCCAATGGAGCGTACTCCCTTGTGACCATGGATGGTGAGCATAGAACTCCTCCCACCAATGCCAATTTCTTCAATTAAAACTTCACTTGAGCCTCACGGTCTTGCAAGACCTTAAATTTTATGGTCCCACATGACCCCAAACTGCATCTGGTCCCACATGACCTTAAACTGCATGCTCGTCCCACAAGATGTTAAATTGCATACTGGTCCGACCTTCCTGACTGAGGCTCATCCTTAGGCCCCTTGGCCTTTCCTGTCCCTAGACCAAGTTCTTACCTAGAGAGTACGGTGTGGTGTGGGGTTATGTCCTCATTCACGTTGGGTTATTCACCGCACCATATACCACCCTTATCTGAGGTGTATTCCTCCTTTTCCTGTCCCCACTGCAAGACGTTAAACTACAAGCTGGTCAGGCCTTACTGACCGAGGCCTAGCCGAGGCCCCTCGGTATTTTAAGGCCTCTAGCCCAGGTTCTCTCTCATGGGATTGTGCGGCATGGTGTGGGATTATGTCCTCGTTCACGTCAAGTTACTTGTCGTACTGTGTGCATCCCCGGATGAGATTCCTCTCATCATCCTACATGATGTTAAACTGTGCTTCTAGAACTACGTATGTCTTGATTCCCATCTTTATGGGATACATAGGACTTCCTGAACATGTAGTTTTCAGGTCCATCCCCATCTCTTAAGAGATCCCCCGATCTCTCGGTCACCTCAGCCTCTTGGCATGCCCCTCTCCACCAGGGGGATATATAGGTGTGGTACATGGTTTTTGGCACCATGCGCCCCTTCTCCTGGGGATCTTCAATCTTTTGGACACTCTCAAATTGAGCCCCAAGACCCTTTTCAGTGGTCCGCTAATGTGTTCAGAGTACTCTAGTCGAAGACCTGGAGTGTCAGTTTCAACTTAGGCAAGATTCTTCTACTTGTAAAGATTTGTGTTTCCCTTCATTCAGGCCCTAGTTATCCTTCATACCCTGAGGGACCCCAAAAAACGGCCTGGATACAATGCCTAAGGGCTCTCCTACCGTTACGGGCCAACACCCCCGAGGGTTTCAGATGAAAAATTGATACAAATCCCGCGTTGCAAACATGGTCAGCGGTCGATGCTCATTTTTCTATCCTCATTTTAGGCTAACATGACAGGATGCTGTGTTGCGAACATGGTCAGCAGTAATCCTTCGTCATCACGCCAGCCCCTTCAGTCCCTGAATGTTGGTTTCATTATTCACATTATGTTCCAACCCATCATATCAAGGTGTAATCTTGATACTCTTTGCACTAACCCTCAGTGCACCTCTACACGTCAGGCAGATAAAGCTGCAATACAGCGTCTCTCGGGGTTCCTGCGATCTGAGCACTAAGACTATAGGATGAGATCTTCTCTAAGATCCATGCGTAGCTTGACCCTCATCCCCATGGGATATGTGGGGTGTCCTGGACAATACATTTCGGGCCTAGCTCAGTTGGATTCTAGTGTCTCCTTCCCCTTTATCTTTAGACCTTCACTAGCCCCTCAGCATGAGGCTCCTTTCCCGGAGTCGCGCACGATTATGGTGTGGGATTATGTCCTCATTCATGACAGGTATTATTTCTAGCATCGTGTGAATTACCCCAGGTCCAAGCCATATGACTTTAAAATGTGCTGGTTGGTCCTACCACGTGACCATAAACTGTGATGATATCATCCCGACCGCACGACAAAAAATGGCACTGCATTGTGATAACCTCTACATAGAGGACATCACGTTGGGTATCAGTCATTTACCATACCATTTGTCAATGCCTGTATACGTCTTGACTATTGTGGCGATGGCAGGAATTTCTACCCTTGGCTGGTCGCTCCACAAAAGAAAACCCATTTGCCTTAAAGTAAAAACAAGATACATTAAATGTCGCTTCTTTTGGTGCGAGGGAAAGACCCACACGCCCCTTTCACCCTTTTCACAGGTACCATACCATACCATGCCACCCTCCAAGAACTACGTATGGATTGATTCCCATCCTTATGGGATACGTAAGAGTGCCCGGGCACTTCCCCATGGGCCCAGCCTAACATTCATGTTCGGTCCCTTGACCAGAACACTTCCCCAGGGAACACATGGTAAGTAGGGATTATGTCCTCATTCACGTCGGGATTCGTTACCACCTTATCATGTGTCTCCTTCTCTCCTTACCCCATGGTCCGAGTCATAGGACCATAAACTAAGACCCTTTCTAGAACTACGTTCGGCTTGATTCCCATCCTTACGGGATACGTAGGAACGCCCAGACATTTCGTCTTGGGTCTAGCCCCAGGAATCACAAGTCTATTCCCCCCTCACTGACGGCCCTTTGGCCTGACTTCTAGGAGAGTTGTGTAAGTACAAAATTATCCCTGAATAAGTTCATGATTCCCCATAATGATGTTGGGAAGTGACAGTTCCCTCACCAGAGAGGTCTTGTCTAAAAGTTGGGATGATCCGTGATCAGATTAATACATCTGCCTAATGTGCCTCCACCACAATGGCGTAATTTTGGGATTGTTGGATTCCATGCGAACAAACCATCACTCCACTTTCCATGCTTTGTGTTCCCCCATTCTTTATATCTTCATCCTCTTTCACGTTTGATGGGACCCTCTAATAGTATGGATGCTTAACCTATGGTCCGCCTGCTGTCCTGGGCCAATGATCCAGAAGACTGATCACGTCTGGAGGAAACCCCTAACAGTATGGATTCTTGACCTATGGCCTGCCTGCTGTCCTGGGCCAATGTTCTGAAATACTGATCAGAGATATTTGAGTTAGGCCCCATGTTGCAAACATGGTCAGCGGTCGGCCCTCATTCATTGTCCCAATTTCAGGCTAATACGATATGGATGCTGCATTTCCACCACAGTTAACAGCTATCCTCCTTCATCACGCCCCTCCCATAGTGTTCCGAATATGGGTAATGTGATTCACCTTTTTCATCTCCCCATGTTCAGATTGATTCTAATGCCCCTGGAACTGCCCCACTCGTGCGCTAGAGCACGTAGAGAAGATGATATGTCGATTGGTCTGATGTCCTCTTCCTTTGATTGGGCCTCCCTCATCTACTCGGGGATCTGGGTTCAAATTTCGAATGCCTAAGGCTTGGTTGACACTCCCATGATCAAACGAGGTGATAGTATGAACCACTTTTGCTTCTCACGACCCATGTGAGCTTAATGATGGATTGGTATTTGTTTCGGGATTATGGTTGAGCACGGCAAACCAAAGGAACAAGTATATTAGGAAAAGGGGCAAGTAATTAAATTTTTCTATACATACAGTTCAAAAGAGAAGAGAGTAGTAATGTGGTATAAGTGTATTGGTGTGGCCAAAATAGGGGCCTTAGGGTCAGCTTCTTGGATGGACCTCTCTAATATTTCCACCTTTTTTCTAGTGGCCTCCAATACTTCCTCATGTCCCCTAAGAACTCTTTCTTCATCAACATCTGCGAAGCGCAGCTCGCCGGCCCTGGCCTGTACCCATGCCTGTTCAGCTTGGAGCTCTGTTATCTGACGACTCGCTTCTATGAGCTAATCGTGAGCATCCACCAGTTGGGACCTCAGCTGCTCTACAAGCTCAGAGAAAGTTTCAATGAACACTTCTTGCTCTTTCGCCTGTTCCTCGAGGCATCATACCTCCTGTTCCGCCCTCAGAAAGGCTCAGGTACTCTTTGACTCCTCCCAGCATCGAATGACATCAGTGCACCGGCTTCTCTCCCGCATCCTATCGACTATGTAATCACGAACCTTCAGATGAAGATGTTGATCATACACCCCTCCGGAACACAAGTAGCATAGCTAGGTGTGGAGAGACCCCATATGCTTTAGCCACTCCTCTTGGGGCTGATTGAGGAAACTTCGGATGCACTTCCATCCCTTGTGTCACGTCATCTGACTCTCCTCGGCCACTTTCGAATCTGAATCATCAAATTATTTGGGATCAGCGGGCCGATAGATAGGGAAGATAGCGAACAGGGTAGCAGTAGGGTCTTCTTCCGAGATTCCTCCCAAGGGAATTGGTTCTTCAACATCTGGATGACATTCCTCTCTCCACTCAGTTTCGGTAGCACCCGCATCAGCTTCCGACCCTGCCCCGACGATAGCACCTCCAACATCCGCCGCTCCCTGGTTACCGATTTTCGGAGCCAACTCAGTTTGAGAGACATGTCCTGGATGGAGTGGTGTGTGTGTCATCGGCATACTAACAGATGGCCTGGGCTCAGCAGCCCGACGGGCCTCCAGCGCCATGATCACTGTACAGAAAAGGAGCACCCTCATTAGTTGAGTCCTCTGACAGTGAGTACCGATATCAAAGAAGGGAACTTACAGTAACCCAAGGCATTATCCTCCATTCCTCTGGCCGCTACAGAAGCTATCGTGGCAGGGGATCCCTCGGCACTTGTGAGATCAATAACAAGTGGCGGTGCCCCACATTTACCTATCGACGCCTCCTCCTCTCTTTCGGTCGGAGAGTCTTGGTCAGTGTCGATGTGCCCCTGAGTAAGATGAGGAAGATGGGTTAAGGGATGAAAAGGAAATAGAATACAGGAGATGAAGGGTAAGTTTCAGAGCCTACCTCGAGTAGTTTGATCGCGTCCATATCGGAGCCGATGATCTCGCCACTTTCTCGGAGACTCCCTTGTTGGGACGACCCTTGCGATCCTTCACCTTCGGACTCCCCTTATCCCTCTTCTTCACCTTCCCCTTCTCCTTCGGCCCACTATCCTATTTTTTCACCCTTCTATTCGTCACTATCATCTTCCCCTGGCGGTATCCTCTTCGGATCATGCTCCTGGCCGAGCAACACATTCACCAAGAGACGTGGCTCCGCAAGCCGACCTCACTGGCGTGCGCATGTGTCCATGGTCATCATGTATGCATGCTGCCGGTTGATGTCCTCTATATCGGTGACCCGAACAAGCCTGAATTTCGGAAGCTAGATCCCTTCCCGCATTATCTTCTTCCAGTGAGATTCAGTACTCATTGACTGCCGTAGAGTTATCCAATCCGACCACAACACAGGGAAAATGGAATCCTGGAATGGTTGAAGAAAGTATTTTATTTTCTTCCCAGGAAGTTCTATGGACTCTCCATGGGCCCCTCCTCCTATAGGCAACGAGGGTGCAGTCGCGCCATGCGATGCCCCCGCTGCTGAAGTCCCGGCTTGCGCATGCCCTGTTTCCTGAGGCGCTGCTAGACCTCCTCTTCTAGCATCACCCCGTCTACTCTCTCACTGCCGAGGTTCCGCGTTGAAAACCTTGAGCTGTCAGACATGCTTTTGTAGAAGCCCCTTAGGGTATGCTATGGTCCAATGTTTAGAGTACTCATTTGAGAGGCCTGCATTGGCTCCGGTGGGCAGAAAAGTGACGATGTCACCAGATCCATAGGTTGTAAACATCAGCCACAACTGGAGAAGAACACAGGGATGAATCTTCTCTCGGACATCTGTGTATACCCTCTTTGTCATTCGATGGAGGCATCCAAACTGCCTAGCGAACCGGGATGGCACATAAGGCTCGCAGAAAATCTTCCCATCAATCCGACTCATGAGTACCCCACCTCTGATGCTTTGGAAGTATTCATTTTTCTCCAGCGAGCCTTGACCATCATCTACCAGCTGACTGGTTGGGGTAGGTAATGGGATGAAGGTGAAGTTGGCATGGTTACCGATCCTGATTCGTATCCCCTCCTCATTGAGTGTCATTGGCACGACCCCAGCAATGTTCAGCAGAGAGGGTCGCAGGCTGTTGCCCGGGGGAAGAATGGCATTTGGTAAGGTGTAGCCACCACAATGAGCTACAACCCATCCATGGAAGATCTGGAAGGGGCTTCATACTCTCCGAGGTGATCCCCCTCTTGAGATGCATCCTAAGATGGCATATAGCTGAGCCAGCACGGGGACCCCAAGATTGAACCTCTTGTTGGCATCCATGATGCCCGCCATCACCAAGGTCTCGGGGCGGATGCCCATCCTTGCGTCCCGTACTGGAAAGATCCACCCACTCAGGAACTTGGAAAGGAATCCAGTGTACTGGACATTCGGGTCCCGAGCCTTGTTGATGTGGTAGCCCCATGATTGGTATTGCCCCATCTCCATGATCCTCCAGTAGGACCCGCTATTGATCCTCTATAATGCGATTGGACACTGCTTTCCCCACCCTAGCATCTTCACCCCTGGGTCCTTCTCCAAGAACAGGCTGAACCAGTCCTTGTAGGCACTGTCCTTCAAGAATTCCTTGACCTTCAGCCTCTCCTTGGCCAACTCCAGTAGGTGCCACGTCAGTATGGGGGTTTGAGACCTATCACCCCAGATCTTCATCGGCGGGAGGAACTCATCGTATTGATGGCCCTCTAGAGGGATGCCTCCAGTGCAGTGTATGTCCCAGAGACTAATGCCGAATTCCCCATGATGGAGATGAAATGTGTTGGTGTCAGGGGAGAACCGATTGAACATGTCTGGTCTGAGCTCAGGTTACCGATAGAAGTGGAATTGTGATGACCACACTGCCCCGAATAGACCAATATACTACAGCTCGACCTCGAATTGGTCACATGTGTGGTGAACCCAGTATGCCTAGGCCCACTCACTGGTGAAGTGGCCCTCAGACTGCAGATCCCATCCCTCCAGCCAGCCTTTGGTCTCATCGGTGATGCTCTGACAAAAAGTGCTCGCGTAGAGGGATGGTGAGTTCTCTGTAATGGGATCAACCCCAACAATAGTACTGGTCCTAGGATTCAAGACATATACACCCATGTGTCGGGTTTCACTGGGAGGACGACTGTTGTTGGTGATGTTGTATCGAGGAAGTACATCTTCGCGGGTCACCCACGACTTAGGGGTATCAACCTGGAAGCTCGGCAGGGGAACCTCCTCCAGAATGCTGACGTTCCACAATGGTAGACTATCAAATAAGACATACTCTTTTTGGGCGGGAGTTAGCAAGTTGAAGAGGGTGTGGTTGTTGATGACCACACTCTTTGCATTGTAAACCTCCAAGTTCACCACCATCTTAGCTCTGCGTGTAGCAGCCTCCCCCTCATCAACCTGGTTTGCAGCCATCATTTTCAAGCTAAGTGTTTGGAAGTGGTGCCCGAAATCTGGGGCTTCGGTGCGGAATCTAGTAGTTGAGTGTGAAAAAGCAGTGAATCGCGCGTAATCTTAGAGTGTTGCATGGAAAATTCCATGTTTGTGCGTAAGAGGTCGCTAAATCTCGGTGGAATTTCACGCAGCCACACTGTTTTTTGCACAAAAGCGAAAGCAATTTCGTGCATGAGAGCTCCGGGCTTATCTATTGAGAAACATCATACAGAGCATGGGGACCCTGGCGGCTTTTATAGACCAAGTCATGGTTCCACGCCTGCACGTAAAGAGGCTTCTCTGCCTAACTGTGGTTTTTCACGCTGCTCGAGCTTTCTACGTGCCCACGGCCCATTGGTCCCGCATTTCGCCAAGTCCCTTAGAATCTGATCGTTGTGACCCCTCGCACATCCAATTCCGAGGAGGGAATTTGTAGATTCCGAAAAATGCGTAAGTAATGGGGAATGTTTCGTGACGAAAAAGCAAAGTCATATTTGGACCCGGAGGCCCGGTCGGGAGATCCCGGAGCTGTTGCGTGCAAAAAAGGAGACGTGCGCGAAAACATTATGTCCCGCATGAAAGGCTCAGGATTCACGAAAGGTCCCGGCACCGGCGCCAAATTATTTTGCGCTCGGGCCCCGCATGGTTGATATTCTGCGCTGCCACATCGGTCGCACAATTATTACGTGCAATCCTTGCATTCCGCGCTACTGGAGGCCTATAAATAGAAGGAGCCCCCTTACTTTTTGGGGATGAAGAAATTGAACTGCCTCTCATGCGCGTAATTTCAATTCCGCGCGCACGCAATATGGCCATCAGGTAGGGTTCTTTTTCACTCTAAGTCGACCTGGGATCCGCCTTCGCACGAGATCCCCATGGCATAGACTAAATTCAAACCCCTCAGGGTCTGCCCACCTACACACAATTACATCCATTGCACGCAGGCCTGTCAGTTGTGTGGAATCTTTTCTTTTCACATGTCCTTACACTCGGCCCTCATCACCCATGTGTAATCCTACTACCTTGCGCACAATCCATTCAAGTTGCGGAAATGCTCGACAACCATTATTTTGCGAAACCCCAAAGGTTGCGTGTAATCCTTCAGCATTATTCACCTCAGTGCTCCACGGGCATTCCCTATGTACGATTCACATGCCCTCCTTCCGGGTGCTATTCATGAGTGTCCTGTGCACCCCGGGCATTCGTATTATGTATGGTTTTCCCGTACGTCCTTCTCGGTTCGTATGAAGTAATTTTAAAGTCCCTTGGACAATCCTTCCCATTGCGTTGCTTCTCCTCATGCTTCTTCGCATAGGCATGCTAATGGCTATTTCTTCTTCGCATGGCCATGCTAATGTGGACCCCTCGATAGTTTGCCCTGCAACCCCCCCCCCCTCATAACGGCCTTGCTGATGCCTTCCTTTCCACAAGGGGTAGAGGGCACCAGTTATGTATGTCCTAGGGGTGCGGAGCCAACCCACCTTGTCCAAGCAGCAGGACGTTAAACTGCCAAGCACCTCATCCTCAACACATGATGTTAAACTGTGATCTGGCCCCGTGCCTCACACGCAGGGTCCCCCCGCCTCGGAAAATCTCCATGCCCGCTCGTCTATATAGGATGGGATCACCCCCCTTATGGGATGATATCCTTTTTCTCAGAGTGGCGTTTTCTGCGGGGATGGGCAGTCGCCTTGGTGTAAGCCTCTATCCCCTCTTGCAGAAGGTATCACCCATGCACCTCTGTACTTCCCAAGCGCCAAGGCCAGCGAGGAGCATGATGGGAAGTGGGACTCCTCCTTTCTTCGGTCCCAAATCCCTCTCCTTCTACGCTTTTTCGCCCTTGGGCCTCCATCCTGGAGTAAGTCCTAGCACCACGGGCCGCTCAACGCATAAGCCCCTCCTTGCTTCCCATGAGTGCACCCTTCGTGACGTGGTCGCCAGGTCCCTGCAACCTCTTGTTTCTCACACTGAGTATGACTCGTGTGATCTTAGAGTGAGCACCGACCCTGACAACCATCCATCCCAAACTACGGGGACATTGATTCGTGATAAGGCATGGTACGTAGGAAGCCTCCACGAGGTTCAAGCCCCACCACCTTGGGTCGTCTCAGAGCATAATCCCCATTCATCCCGAACTATAGGGACTTTGATCTGTGCTAAGTCAGGGTATGTAGGAAGCCTCCACGAGGTTCAAGACCCACCTCCTTGGGCCATCTCAGAGCATAAGCACCATCTATCATGATCTACGGGTACTTTGATCTGTGCTAAGGTGAGGTACGTAGGAAGCATCCATGAGGTTCAAGCCCCACCACCTTGGGTCGTCTCAGAATGTAAGCCCCATCCATCCCGAACTACGAGGACTTTGATCTGTGATAATGAATGTTACGTAGGAAGTATCCAAAAGGTTCAAGCCCCACCACCTTGGGCCATCTCAGAGCGTAAGCCCCATCCATCCCGAACTACGGGGACTTTGATTCATGCTATGGCATGGTACGTAGGAATCCTACATGAGGTTCAAGCCCCACCACCATGGGTCATCTCAGAGCGTAAGCCCTATACATCCCGAACTACGGGGAATTTGATCCGTGCTAAGGCATGGTATGTAGGAAGCCTCCACGAGGTTCAATCCCCCACCACCTTGGGCCATCTCAGAGCGTAACCTCCATCCATCCCGAACTACAGGGACTTTGATATGTGCTAAGGCATGGTACGTAAAGCGCCTCCACAAGGTTCAAGCCCCACCACCTTGGGCTGTCTCATAGTGTAAGCCCCATCCATCTGGACCCCAAGTCCCTTTTCACGTCGGTTCACTGACCCCATATCCTTGGGTCGTCTTAGAGTGTAAGCCCCAAATTCCCCATCCCGCATGACATTAAACTGTATTTCATTGAACTATGCGGACTTTGATTCCCCTCCATGGGGATACATAGGAATCCTCCACGAGGTTCAATCCCAACACCCATGTCTCATCCTGACCTCTCCCTTGAGCCCACATGACTTAGGAAGCTCATTCCCTAACCAAGTGGTTTTACTCCCTCTAGGTCCCATCCATGCATTAATTCTCACAGCTCTCCCTTTCAGGTGTCCCATAGTATCATCAAACTACGCGGACTTTGATTCCCTGTCATGAGGATACGTCGGAAGCCTCCATGAGGCCCAAGCCAAAAGCTATCATCTATCCGGATTCTTACCCGGGCCACCACATCCCGGTGGGATCATGCCATTTCAGTTACCTCCACGGTATATGGGAAGCCACCCACATGCCAGCCCCAATATCGGTGTTCCCTCCAGGGGTTCTTCAATCTGATCCACTCTAGCTAGTGTTCCAATCAGTCCAATCCGTCTCCCTTGGACATTAAACTTGCGGCATACCCTGTGTTATACATGGGAAGCTGAGGAAAATATCAGATACATGCCTATGGCATAAAATTCCCCACGTTCGATGTGGGATGCCTCGGGCTTTCACGCCCTCGAGAAGCCCTATAATAAGCGACAGAAGATAGACATGCCAGTTCCCCAGCATCAAGAAACGTCAGTGATTCCCCAACGTGACTACTCTCCTAACCAAAGGTTTCTTACCTGACCAGACCCCTTGGAAGGTCCTGACAGAAGCCGCATAATTAACTGATGTCCATAAAAATGTGGTGCCAGGAAGAGATATGTGAACGACGACTTAATCTATGAGGGAGATCCAGACTAGGTGATGAGCCCCGAGGAGGAATCCACAGAAGGAAGAACTGACATCCCATCATCCCGGTTTCAATCAAGGAGCAGACATCCCTGAATAAGGAACAGATGTCACCCGCCTTTGGAAAGCGGGAATTCGGGGCCATAGTAGCGCGTCCTCTGCGGGACGGATCCGCGCGCGTCCCTGGTGAAAGCGTCGGAAACACCATTTTATAGGAATAACTCTATGGACAACATACAATATAATCATTACCCAATGAATTATATAAATATAAATGGAATCACCCTTTATATAAGTTTTATCGAGCTCATCCAAGAGATATAATCGTGATCAACCCTTTGTATGTGTCATATTAGGCTTACCCATTTTTCATGAGTTGTAATTAGGATAAACCCCCCATATAATCTATATTGGACTCCATCATGGGTTATAATGGGGAAAAAACCATTTTTATAAGAAATATTAGGCTCACATGTGAGATATAATTGGGGTAAGCCCTTCATATAGGATATATTTGTCTCATCTTCTATCATTGAATTCTCATGTACGATATCATGAATAAAACATTATATTGTTTCACCTTTTCATCATAAACCCATTTTAAAAAAAAATTGACCCATATAAAAAACATTTTTCAGATATCAAAATACTATTTTCATTAAAAACCCATTTTCAATAAAAAAATCCAAGAAAAGGGGGAATATATTTCTTCATTAAACATAACATGAAATATTGTAAAGGAATCCAGAAATCAAATAATGGTCATGGTGGTGGAAAATTTTGTCTCATTATATATTTTAAAATCCAAACATTACTTTTTTCATTAAACCATTATAATAAAGTAAAAATTATACATAAACTCTACTTTTTAAATCCTTTATGTCCATAAAAAGCATTCATAGCATCATAGACATGAAAGATAAAGAGTTTAATGGAAAACCATAAATGATGGATTATTTTAAATAGAAAGTCAATTACCACTTTGACAACATTTTAATCATATGAACCATGAAATCATAACTTTTAAAAAACATCATAATATCATGATAGTAATGGAATTCATGATATAATAGTCTAAGGGTGTATTTATACACCCCATAGAGGGATGTAGGTGCATTTCATCAAAATATGCCTCAATAAAAGGAAATTTAGATGAAGTCTCATACCTTAAGTCCAATTTGTCGTGTATTTTCTTTATCTTCCTAAATAATAAACCTATGTTAATTATTTAATTACTTTAAAAACTATTTAAATATTATTATTCCTTTTATTTCACTAATTAACAATTCATATACAATTACTTAATCAATAATTTGATCTTGAGTTTTTTTAATATAGTTGTCTTATGTGTCAAAAATTACATCAGTAGGTTGACTATTGTTCAAAGTGGTCATTATTAGACATATCCTGAATAATAATCAAGACATTATTATCATATTTCTAAATCCACTATAATTTTTGAAACCTATCATGAAATATGGTTAGGACATATGAACTACATTATAGTCATATAGATGGTATGTAATATGAACTCATGAGTAACATTTCAATTATCCAGTGATCATCGTGAAAATAAGTAGTGAAGTGTTTTATCATTATAGAATGATCATAAAATCAAAATATTTATTTTATTTCATTAAATAATCGTATATGTAATATTCATGTGTTGTGGGGATGAAATATGATCACATAGGGGAGGTAGTAGTCTATACATACACAAACATCATCATCATTATTTATATAATGTTTGAAAAGGTCAGAAGTAAAAACAGGGACTAAAGAGGTATAATGTAATGAATACCAAGGGAATCTCATTAGAACAAATGAATTCCATCATAGGGAAGAAAATTAAAATCATGAAAGAAAGTGACTGGCTAGTCATGAGTGGATTGGAGGCTAGGAAATATGCCACTTTTTCCCCTCCTAGTACGTATAGAGAACTTCCATGTGATCATTGATGAGACTTCTGCAGTTGTGTATAATGTATGAAAATTTAATGGTGTGAAGTACGAGCTGCACAGAGAGTTGTGTATGATTTTAGAATCATATTTCACCAAAGCGTGTGAAATGTTGTTCTCCCTAGAGAGAAGGAGACTAGTTAACACCACCCTTGCCTCATCCTAGACGGATTCACCATACCCAAAGAAGGAAGTAA
The DNA here is from genome assembly GCA_963277665.1 of Viscum album. NCBI lineage: Eukaryota > Viridiplantae > Streptophyta > Magnoliopsida > Santalales > Viscaceae > Viscum > Viscum album. The sequence goes on along the minus strand of OY728119.1, from coordinate 166,746,361 downwards.
AAGAATAAATTATGTTACCCATGGTATCTCAATATATTCCACCACCCCTCGTAACACATGAAATACAGGAACAATTCGTATTCAATTTAAGTCCCAACCTATGAGGAGACTATAAAATCCACTTTCCATGTTTAGCGTTAGAAGCGGGGGATGTGGGGACTCGTGAATCCATCAGTGTCCTAAGAGAAGGGGATTTGACTTAGTGTTTGAATTGTCTACATAAGAAAAGTATTAATATTTTTTTGAAAAAATCTAGGGTTGTCTACGAAGAGATGAAGCCCTCATTTAGAGCTTTTTTCTAAGCTATCCAGATATTCCAACACCCTATGGCTAGAATAATTGTTCTAGCTTTCCACTCATGTTTGTTAGTCTCTACTCCTCAAAAATAGTGCTCCAAGAATAATGAATTAGAGAGACTCTGATCATTAAAATACATTAAAACTATAATTTTTCTTCATATCTATATTTCCTGGTCCCTATCAAAATATAAGTGAGAACACAAACACAAACAACGTTATCATTTTACAGTGTAAGAATGAAAAGTATATAATATAGTTTAATAATGATAAATATTTATCAATATAACTATTATTTTATTTTTATTACATATATTCTATATATTTTACCTTATTACAATCCATGTAATCTGTTATTGAGAAATTACTGATGTCCTTTCGTGTGGTGGTTGTCCGCCATACGCACAAGTGACATTATTATACCCCGCATTGAATGGAAAGTAAGATGGTATATATGATTACGTAAATCCACAAGTAAAAATAAGTTACACATATTATATATATATGTATATATTAAATACATCATCAAAACAATCCAAGAGAAGAAATAATGGAAAATAAATGACATCAGTTTGCTAAGAAGTAGTCTACCATACGCATGGATAATGATTTTGTGTCTCATTCGATGGAAGATGATATGGAATTAGGTTATAAAAGTAACTTAATAACATTTAATTATATGTCATATATTTATTATTATTATATAATCAAAATTTAATATTATTTTAAGTAGTCAGAAGAAGAAATAAAAAAATATGCTTGGTTAAGCCTGATAACTCCTCTATGAGAAACCTTCTTAAGTAAGCACAAAAATCCTTTTTAGGATGGATTTATGATCAAAGTAATGTATTTAGTTATTTTTTAGGTAATTAAGAAAGGTATTTTGTTTGGTATCACCTAACAAAAGTGGATTTTAATGTGTCGGGAAGGGAGGAGATGTGGTGATATTTTATAAGTGTGGTGAGTGGTACACTTGTATGTTTTGAAAATAAAACGGTGTACTGACATTTTCATAGTGAAATGGGATAAAATTAGATAAATATAGAGACATAGAAATTATAAGTAACAAATATGGATATAGAATATATTTTAAGAATGTTTTAGGTCATTTTAACCCCTGGAAAAATCAATTTTACCTTAACTGTTATAATTAATATTTACTATTTTCACTAAATATTATGGTAAAAAATTAATTTTATATTATAATACAATTTAAATAATTATGATTAAAAATATGTAACCCAATTTAAAAAAAAATAATTAAATGAAGTGGAAATTTTTAATTACAAATTAAACCCACAAATACGTCAAAAAGCAGTTTTTAAGGAAGTTTATTATTCAAGGAAAATATAATTTTATATTAAATCCATAATTAATAATAAAAAATTAAAAAATGTAAATTAATATTTATTTACATATAATATAAAAATTACATTTAAAAAATTCATTATTAGGGATTATTTTAATTATTAAAAATAGAGAAACATTATTCCCTTCAATATAGTTTTCAAAAAAATCAAATATATAAACCCAAAATCAAACTTATATTAAATAAAAATTTTATTTTATTAAAAAGTAATTAGGTGGATCAAATATAACTAAAAATTAAATATATCACTTTAAATCAAATTAAAAATATAATAGAACCTTAAAATTAATTGATTTATTGAAAAGAAAAGACATTTATAAAAAAATCAATAGTTTTAACTATTCAGAGAAAATTTAATATGTTCAAAAAAATCCATTAATTTCACCCTAAGTAAATTTTGATATTATTATTTAATAATTTGGTTTATTTTATAAAATAAATTTTCAAAAATTTCCAAAAATTAAATACAATATTTCCAAACAAAAAAATTATTTTTAAAGAAATGCAATTTCTCAATGTAAAAATACATCACTAAAAATTGATTGATTATTTAATAAGAATTTTGCAAAATAATTTATTTAATAGTATGTTTATATATATATATATATCATAATTTATTTAATATTATTCATACATTCCAATTTAACACCCAGGTTATAAATGTTATATATTTTGTGTGTCAGTTTAGCTCGGTGTTACGTGTTAAAAACACTATAGATCATAGTTTTACTTTATAAAATATTATGTTGCTACACATAAACCTTATTATATTTCATTCCAAGAGGTTTAAAATAACACCATTCATGTGTATAGTGTAATACCACCTTACGAGTTGATGTTATTAATTTTTCACATACACTTTTCATGGAAGATTATTCTGGTAAATTTGTTGAATACATGTGATATATGTGTCATAAAAATGTTTCTTGAAGGTTAACATTAATTCATTTCATTGGTCGATAAAATAGTAACTAATTTCATTCCTATATACGACCAACTATCTCTATGAACAATGTATTTTAATTTTAGTCTCTAACTTTTATGGATAAATCAAAATACCTACATACTAAATATATATGATATTTAAATCATGGATAAAATTACATAGATGATTTAACCATGATAAATGTAAGAGGTCCTAAAATAAAAAAAATCAATACATACCCAGAAAAATAAAGATGTTATTACTCGAAACTTGATTTTTACCTTGAATTGTTAATAATGTTTTATAAAAGTTCCTAAGGAAATAATATATGGAATGATATATATATACATGTATGTTTCTAGGATAAATTTCTAATAAACATATATTTATCATATCAGAGGTTTAAATGTAAATGAAGGATATTGAGTCTTATGTTAATGGATTTCCATATCACTTTCTTTTACTATGAGACACATTTTGTATTCACCGGGTGTTTATTTTATGTGGCGCATATGCTACCCATTCATGTATTTTATGATTCTTATCATGAAAATTATAGTGATCTATATATACATTTTAATATTTCTCTATCATTGGATTTATTTCTAATATGTTACCCAAATGGGAAGAAATTTTCGTCTCTATTTATCTTCTTTCAAACATATGTTATGTTATGAGCCTACCTTCTTTTTTGACGCATATATACTGACCGTTGACATGTAATATCATGAATTTATTTATTATCATGATATTTTTAGTTTCCATTCATGATATTATTTCATGGTTCTTATGATTTAATCTTTCTAAAGTGGAATGGCTTTTGTGATACAATGTCATCATTTATTGATATTTTTTATGTTTATGCTTCCGATAATTAAATAATATGATCTATCTCCCATTAAAGTGATGATTATTTTTATCCTCTCTATATTTATTAAAAATAAAATTTTCACTTCATTTTACTCTATTTATGTACTCATGATTCCGAAATAATATTTTAAAGGAAAACTGACATTATTTCTCTTTTTAGTCGAAATCCTATTTTTCTTCCATATCCGTATTTTTTAAAAATATTTTAATTATTTTAATAATCTATTAAGATTTCTTATAGTTATTTTACCATTGTTATAATTTTTGAAAAAACAAATTTACAAGGGAAATTATTATCATTTTCAGAACAAGTCCGATCTGGATTTTACCTTTAATGTGAATGGAATATTTATTGTAACATGTTTAACAATTATCATTGTCATTGCCACTCAATTATTTAATGAATAATTTAAAAGTTTCAAAAGTTAATTTTAAAGAAAATTATTTTGATAAATTTTTAGGTTATAAAAAAGTGTTTTTTAATGTAAGAGGGACATTTTCCTCAATAACTGTTTTAAAATGATTTATAAATCTTCCTTTATAAATTTTAATGTTTACTTTCATAGAAAATTATTTCTTCAATATTTGATGAATCTTTATTTCTAAAATGTTTATTTTCAAAGAATTTTTATTATTATAAAGAAATGTTCGATGTGATTTTTCATTAAAATCATTTTCTATCTAAGATGACATCCTTCGATGAAACTTATGATTTTTGAGTATATGATCCAACGATAACGTTATTATTCTTTTTATAAATGGTTTATGTTTATGATTATAAGATGTTTATGAAGACCATTAATTTTTTCCATGGGTAATGTTGTGATGATATGATAAAAGGTTTATAAAATCCATTTCCATTCATGTGCTATGATATGATTAATGTTTTATGATCATTTAGAATACATATGTAAGATTTTCATTATGTGATGGGTACGACTTGTATCTCTCTATAATACAATGTGTAATTATAAAATTTTTATGAACATAGTGGGTAAACTGTATGTTATTCTAGTATAAAAAAGAGTATATGTTAGAGGTTATCCCCATTCTAATGTAGGTTCATGGGTGGTTTACCAAGTACTAAGGTGTTATGAATGTATTGGTGGGTTTCCTTGATAAAACGTTTTCTATTCTTAGTTATTTACAAAAACTATATATATTTTAACAATTTTATGCTCTAATAGATCATGTTCTTATATATATTTATGATTCATGTATTATAAACATTCATTATTTATTCCATGACATACAATTTTTTATCATTAATATTTAGTGTATGGTTTTTATATGTTATGATTAAGTTCAAATACCCTTATTCTCAGGTTGTATTTACATGTTTACCATGTTTACCATTACTCGTTATCTAAGTTAACCCTTTATTATGTTCCTTTTACCTATTATATGATTGTAGAAATTATGTATGATATATCTAAAATGGGTTCTTGCTGTGAAAAACTAATTGGGAGATGTTGTACAACACTTCTAAACTAGTTGTTTATGTTTTCATGTTTCCAAAAGAAATATGAATTTACAAACCATAACTATTTTTTTTGAAATTTAATGAATATTAATATAAATATAATTAATATATATTTAGGAGAAATTTTTTTAGTTATTTACTAGATGAAATCCTTATCATCAACAGTTTTCTTTAATGAGGTAAATGACTATAAAAGACTATATGAAATATTTCATGAGAAAAATACTCTTTTCACATTGAAGTCGCTTATTGAAAATATAAATACTTATAAAATATTTTATAAAACATTTTCATTAAATATAACCATGTAAAAATAAAAATTATTATTAATATAATTTAGTGGGTTTTATGATGGGTAATTCCGTACATGTTATACAATTTAAGAAAAAAATTCCTTTCATATTGTTGTAAAAAGGTTAAAAAGTAAATCATTCAGAAAAAAAGATGATTAAATTCAACCCATTTAGTAAAATAATAAAACATTGAAAAAAAATTATTTAATACAAAATTTTTGAAATTATATTTTTATTTTATTTTTTTAGAAAAAATAGATATGGAAGAAAAAGAAATTTTGACCGTAGGGAGAAGTAAAATCATATTTTCTTATTTTTTTATTGTTTTAAGTACCATGGAAATTAAAAGGAATTATTATATAAAAAATTGATGAATAATAATTGGATACTTAAATTAAAGTTTTATATTAGATAATAATCAAATAATTTCATAAAATGGGGATTTGAGGATAAATAATCTTGATTAGAATGGAATTGAAACCCATACCCTTATCACTTTGGTAACTTTTGAATCAAATCTACCATGAATTATTTAAATTTGTTTTATATAATATCTTTAATTGCGAAGTATTTGTGATATAATATGTAATGTGGTATTATATTCTCTATTTAAAAGCTATCAGGTGCATAAAATAACATGTTTAACAAATAAGGGTGTTTTATGAAAAACCCTTATCTCAAGTCCACACATCCTCGTGTATGTATTTTATATCTATTATAATATAATTATATAAAATATTTGTTTTATAAATAACCATTATTATGTATAATATATAATAATTAAACTATTTACTTAGTTTATTTTAATGATGTATTTAATTACTCTTTCAGTTTTGTCTACTTCTGGTGTTTTGAGGATGCTCTGTTCATAATATAAAAATGGATTCAATGTATTGATTATGTTCTAAATAGTTATTTTTTAATAATATATTGAATTATAATAAGTTAATAATTATAATTTTTATATATACATTATACTTTTTTCAATAACCATTAATTATGGTTTTAAAAATTCAGTTCTGTTACAATCATGGAGATGGTAGGTCATACATACACAAGGGTAACATTTAAATTTTTCACTATTCATGATGGAAATATGGTAAGTGTTATTTTATCATCAAATAATTACCTTAATATCCTAAATTTCATACTATTTAATTAAATAAACTTATATATAACATCCATGCGATGTGGTCAAAAGTGATTCACTTCACTTCGCGGGGCGACAGTCCACAGTAAAAACGAACGATGGTGTCATTTTTTCCATGGACGGTAATGTAAGAAAGAATATGATATATTATTTCTATTTAATGATTAATATTTCATGAATATCATATATAAACAATAAATCCATCATCAGCAATAACTATGAGACACAATGATCGATGAAAGAAATATAACATTTCGCAAGGTGGTATTCCTTCGTACACATGAATGATGGTTTCGTTTATCATTTGATGGTATAGGGGAAGGATATATATTTTTATATAAAAATAAAAAATTTAATTATATATGAGATACTTTTTTATTATATTATAATTTTTATGATATAAGTGAAGTTGGGAAAAGAAGAATTTAAAATATGGAGCATGGTGGAGATGATAACCTTCAATTAGAGGAACCTCATTTTGATCTATTATTAAGAACACAATGGTTGACCTTTTATAAGGATAAGATAATATAAAATTTTACTAAGGATGTTGGGGAGAGATATTTTCAGGGTTTTATTAATACAAATGTCTTTATAGGTAAGATAAATTTATGGATGGTGGTGAAAATTTTATAATTGAGTAGGAGTGACATTTTTGTAAATACCCAAAAATATTCAATAATGTTAAGTCTCTCTCAAAGAATGTGGCTCCAAAATTCTAAAATAAATGAGAGGATTATATTTTAGGCTAATAAGAACCTTTAACACTAAAACTAATTTTATTTAAATATGTTATTCTCTTTACTTCTAATGTTACTCACTTTTACCATTTGTTTACCATGGTAACTTTGTTTTGTTTTTTTACTATTCATCATGATCAAATATTAAGTTGAAAATATTATATAATATAAATTATTATTATTTTAAATATGTAATCTATTTTATACAATTCATTTCATATAAGTTGTATAATTTAATTTAAAATAAAACCCGTAAGCACGACAGAAATGCTGTTTTCTAAAAAACACATTTTTCAAGGAAAAGATGATCTTACATTAACTCTATGAAAATTAATATTAATTATATTAATTAAAATTAAAAATGAATATTTATAATCTAAAAATTTAATTTCATTCATTCTTTGTTAGGGATTATTTTAATTAATTAAAATGTGTAAACATTACGCACATTAAAATCATTTTCGAAAAAAATGTATTTAATCCTCGGAATAAACTTATAATACAATATTATATTAGGATGTTAAAAAAAGTAATTTATTAGATTATATAAAAATAAATAAAACTTTTTGTATTTGTAATATAATTAATATAATAATAGCTCATTTAAATTAATTTATTTATTTAAAATAATTAAAAGTTTCCCAAAAAAATGTATTTTTAACTATTCATTGAAAGATAATTATTTTCTAAGAATATATCAAAATTTCACCCTATGTAAATTTTTATATGATGATTTAAAATTTTATGTTGATTTTATAAAAAAATCCTAAAATATTAATAAAATTATTATAACATTTTCTCCCAAAAATAATTAAAAAACATTTTTGAAGGAAACATATTTTATTTTTTAGAATAAAATATAATTATTTAATATTGAGTGATTATTACAAATTTATAAATGAATTTATATTTATGTTTTATTTATATTCAATAAGGTAGTTAATACTATTAATACCCACCAATTTAATGTCTTGGTAAAATCACTCACATTTCTATAATAATATTTTAAAATTTTTCCATGATTTTTTAATCACAATAATTCTTATTGTGCAGGATAAATAGAATAGTGTTATTTTAAAATATGAAGGTTTGACATGTATGAAATATTCCTTCTTATCGATGAATTGGAATATAAATTCTCTAAATTTCAATAAGAGATGGTTATTAATCAAAACATTGAATTAAATAAAATCATTATACCTTAATATTAATAAAAAAATTCACTTGGGAGTCATTGTCCCTTCTATAAAAAATCTATTTGGATAGAAATGTATGGACACTAAGAGCCAATATATGCCTCTTAGAATAATCCTTGGATATTTCCTTTTTCGTGATGTATGTAAATTGATTTTTTGTTGATATGTGATCCATCCCCACCATCCCCTATTCAACCTTCTCCATGATAAAATAATACATTATCGTGATTCTATTTGATCTTGAGTGATAGAAATGATTTTCAAAAAAATTTATAGTAATCATTTTATTGCACAATATTATAATGGAATATTTTATATCAACTCTATCATCTTCATATTTTTTTATCCATAAAAATTGAGTTGACTCTTAAGTAGCTATAATGTAATCAGATTCCGCAATTCATAGGGAAGTATAGTCTTCACTATTTTTTATCCATTAAATAAATGCACATCATTTATATAATTCATTTCCCAATGTTAATGTTATAATATCAACTAAACAACACAATCCACCCACATTTATTCACAACATGCATGTTATGATTTTCCATGACAAAATAGTAAAAAATCCACCTTAATGTTGATATCATAAATAATCCACTTCACTTAATGAAAGTACGTTTCCATGGGAAAATATTGGTGTAATGTTGCATGATAATTGGAAACACCATGTCATGTCACATCACAATTATGTATAATAGGGTTCCAATGAATTACTTATTTTTCTATTAATTTTTCCTTTCTCCATCATTGTTTTAAAAAATGGGCCCCGATAACATCAAATGAACCACTAAATTTTTAATTTGGATGTTAGGTTCTGTACCACTAGGTTCCACCAGTTCACCTATAGATTTGTGTTTCCCCTCCTTGGGGATCACACATATAACTGAACATCAAATAAACCTAATGACTATCCTCATATGTTGACACATGTTCTTTTGGTGTAATTTTTCGTAACTCACACACATGCTAAGAAAATTCACACACATGACTATCCGGTATTAATTAAGTTTTTTATTGAAATTAAAGGTGTATTTTCTTTATGTCAGTAGAAACAATTATCATTTTAACCAATAATATTTTTAGTTTGTTATATTCTCCCCCATAGAGAAAAATTTCCTCATTTTTGACCTTATATTTCTATTCTGGTTGTTTCAATTCACCTATGTAGGGGTATAAACGTAATACAATTATAAAAAATGGGCCCATTTACATCACATAATTGTGACATTTTTACTAATCACATCAGGTCTTCGGCCACCAAACGCTTCTAGTTTCCCAAGAAACCAAAATGTCTACTTCTTGGAGACCACCCATACAAAATAATGGGTAATCAGACAAATGATTATTCCCATAGTCCAAACCATGTTCATTCAATTTAATTTTTTTTTCACTCACACCCAACTTCGGAAACAAATCACACTTAACTATGGATTTCTAATCAGATAGGCTATTGAAATGAAATGTTCACCTTTTGGAATGGGTTAAAAAAATTCCATTTTAACCCATAAACATTATAGGTTTTTATATCCCCTCATTTAGATGACATCAGTTTCTCTCTGGACCCTACATTTCAAGCTAGGGTTTTTTACTACACTTGTAGATAAGTACTTATCATATAACACATAAAAACTAGGACATGTGATAGCTCATTCACCCTTCCTTTATAATATGGTCATAGTGCAACCAATTCCACAACAAACACATGTTTTATCCTCTATAGGTAATACACATATACCTAGATTGAGTAACTGATTGATGACTATACCCAAAGGCCAAAAAAATATTATTTATGTTCACTTTCTCATCACCCACCCACACTGTTGAAAACATATCACCTTATCTACCATTCCAAAACTACTCTTGGACAATATCACTTTGTTATAGAATTTGAATCAGGTAGTATCAGAAAATGAATGGTGCACCTTATTGAAATGATTATTGACATTTATCTATTTAATCCTTTTTCTTTATGGGGTATTATATTTGTCTCTTGATAATTTATTTTAGTTATATATCATTATTTTCATTGGTATGGAATCTATAATTCAAAAAAACATGAATATGCCTTTAATATATATTTACTATGAAATAAATACTTCTTACAGTTCGGAAAGATTACATTGAAGTAACTTTGTATTTTTTGGGCAGATTTAATTTATTCAAAAAAATATTTACAATTCCATTTTTAAGTTATAAAACATTTTTTGAAACATTATGTTAAAAAATACCAAATACCTAGTTATGGATTCTTTGTAACTGGTTGATAAAATTAATTTTACAAGGAATATTTATTTTCCAATGTTTTCCAAATTTATATGGTCTAGAATTTTGGGGATAGCTCCAGTTGCACAAATGATGGATTTTCATGGTTGCCTCCTAAAATTTTGGTAATTTCATGGAATTATTGAATGTTTGGGTTTTAACGATTGTTTGGTGTATCCAAAATTCTTAGACTCATGAAATAATGTTTCATGAAATATGTATGAGGCATGAAAGAAACATGGTATTATATGATATTATGAAACGTTTTGTAACTAGGAATGTATCCTAAAATATTGATAATGTGTGAATGAGATAAGTTATGTTATTTTATTACAATACATTTCAAGAATATAAAATTTACCTAATAGTTTATAGAATATACAGTGTTTTATAAACAAGTATGATGAGTTTATCGAGATGGTGGTGGTGAGCTTAGATGTTTTGTAAAGGGGTGTAAATGTCTATAAATTGGTTACTAAACCCCTTATTTGAAGAGATAAATCTATAACCAAATTACAATGACTGTATATTTTAAATGTAATTGTGTAAAATATTTCCTTCCATGAAGGATTTGTAAGAATATCAGTTATGGGAAGAAGGAAGTTTCGTAAAATAAAATGCTTCATGAATAGGTTTGAGTGTCATGAAATCATAGATATATTTATTAATAGTTGTATGTTTCATGAAAGGAAATGTTTTGTTATTTTTTTAAACATTCATGTATAATTAAGTAGTTTCATGAAGTTTGAGAAACGGGTTTCACAGAAGGTAATCTCATATGAATTCAAAGTGATATACTAGTAATTATTTTGTAAAAAGGTATTAATCTTGTGTATAAAAGTATATAATAATTATGAACCAGAATATGTGTGAAAAATATTTATTTATGTTATCAAAATTAGAATTTTATGAATGATAATTGAGAACACTTTAGTTGATAGAGTATTTAGAATTCCAATTTTGGATTCTAGTGAACTGGGAGGGAGAGTGAGTCCACTCAAAAAATTTTAATAGTAGTGTTTTTAATGGATTTGTTATAATGGAACACATTCTTTTTATAATCTTGCACATTTCCTACTATAGGATAACCGAGTAACATTTTTATGTCCCATTCATGCTTTGATTTCTTCTCATATATTTCAATGTGAAAGGGAGAGAAGAGTGTTTTCTTTAATTAACAAATAATTTATGAAGGGAAATTTTTTTTAATCTATCATACCCTAATTCACCCCATCTTAGGGTATTTAACCTTGTTGGATTAGTAATTTTCATCATTGGGAAAGGGTAACATTACTTATTCTCTCTTAGTGGTTTCAATGGAAGTTGTTAATAACAAAGGTGTTGTGACCTTCAGTGGGAAAAAAGTTATGTTATGGAAAAATTAGATCCAGAACTACATCAGATCATTATACATGAATTTTTTTATGGCTACAAATTATAAGTGAATATAGTGGAGTTCTATCAGTAGATGACTTAAAGTAATTTTATTGTTAATGTCTAATGAATCAATTCCATATGATGTGCTTTATTTGACATGATCTACATGACGGTGATGTCATTTATGTCCACTCATGCCATGTGGGAAAAGATACTAAATATATATGAAGTCTATTTAAAAGCCACAGATACAAACTTATAGGTTCTATAGAACAATTTTTAGGTCTTGAGAATGCACCCCAATGAGATCGTTGATTTATTATTTCACTAGGTGAATATTATTGAGGAACATATGTATGGTATTTAAGAAATTATTTAATATGTAAATATCAATAAGAGAATCATAAGAAGGATTCTACAACATTTTAATATGAATGTTTCTGTACTGTAATAAAATGACCAAAGGATCTAATAATGGATAGTTTTCATAGTACTCTTATCTCATACTGGATGAGAAATGATCATTATGAATATATAGAAAAATGGAAGTCTGAATATGTGTCATTAAAGGCCATGAAGATGCACACTATTGAAGATATATAAGAATAATAAGAGATTGATAAGGTTATGTCATTCCTTTCCTCAAATCTACAGTGGAAAGGGAATGTTCAAAGGACAACATACACTTGCATGCCTTTTATTTTCCAAGGTCGTACATATTTCAAAAAAATTCCCCATGAGGTTTCAATATAATGTTAAAGATGAATTTGAACTTACCAGTAATACTGCTTCAGCTTATGTGATATGTAAGAAATGTTTTAGAGAATTTTCTTCCAAAAAAAATTATTTCATAAGAAGATGACAGTTCATAATAACATATGTTTGAAGAGATGGAGAGCTGCATGGATCATCGAGAAAATGATATTGTGTAAGTTAAAGGTAATATTCAGACACATGATGAAAGTAAAAATAATTAATAATTCAAATAAATGGATTATCTATATGATGAATTAAAAGCCACGATTGAGTAGATAGATGTTTGGAGAAGCAAAAAAATAATGCCTATTGGGTGGTTCATTAGTCAAAAATATATATGTAGAAGTAGAGTGAAGAAAAGTTTGAGATGAATGAATAAATTGAAAATATTAAGTCTTCAATACTAGAGAACATAAAAATGGTCATTGAGTATAATCTGAAATGTGATAAAAAATATATTTATTGATGGTTTGAAAAACACAAAAAATGTCAACTAAAATGTATCGATGAACTTTAAGAGGAAGTTATAAAACTACAAATAAAATCCTAATATCATGAGATACTCTTGAATCAAGGTATGATATTAATAAATTAGATAATTTTGGTGATAGAAAATATAGATGTGGAGCATAGAGGTAAAAAAATAGAAGAAAAAATTGTATCCAAATGACATGGCTGATATGGGGATCCATTAAAAACAGAAATATTTGATGATTGATGTTAGACTGTAAGGACCCACTCTAAGGTTGAAATTTGATTTGGTTAAAAATAAAGACAATAAGTTTTAGAGAATTCATGGAACAACCATTCCTATAATAATGATTCACCGGAATTAACCTTTTATTAGGTGTTATTGCTATGTAAATATAGGAAATTCCAAAATTGTATGTCCCATGGATAAAAGATACTGAATGAAATAAGAGAAAATAATGAATCTACATATAGATCAATATAGTGGGAATGATTTTTATGGTCATTGTTTCTGGTGTAGAGGATTTACAAACATTGATAGATATTTCTCAAAAAAATAGAATTATATGTTTAACCATAAACAATGTTATTGTAAGAAGTATCTCAGTGAATACTAAAATGATCTAAAAATGTAAAATTGATTTGTAGATCTAAAATATGAAGTTTATCTATCATACTCTCAAGAGTATTAGGAATATCATTCCATGATAGGTATGAAGTCAACGACATGGATCAAAAAGAAAAGAGTCAGTCACTTAGTGGTCGTAGAGATTTACCTTAAAGAATTTGATCATGCTAGGGTGTGAAATTTTGATTATAGATGAATGCCCCAAATGATAGGAAACAATGATCTTGTTACATGCATCAAATATGACAAGTAATGTGTTGTCAAATTTGGTAATTTTGAAGGTATAAACAACATTAGCTCTAGAAAATATCGATTTAGTGGAAAATATATGAGATTTGATGATGTCTTTGTTGTTGAAGGCTCAGTCATAGAATTTTATGTGTTAGTAAATTTTATGACTTGGGCCATGTAATAATATTTATTAATAATTTTTTATTTAAGGGAAAATATTATATATATATTATATAATAAAATATAATTAAGGGGAATATAAACATTTGTGATTGGTGAAAATGATATGTGATTTCTATCTAGAGAGGAATAAAAATTTGTGGTATAAATGTCCCGTCCATATATGATAACCAACCCCGGAAGATATGGCCAAATGTGATGCAACTTGATATACCCCCAAGCTATAAAGTGATCATACAAACACATTCTATGCTTTTCAATAAGAGAATATTTTTAGAAATATATACAAGGAAAAAATAACAAAATTTATCTAGAGTTCATTAATTGGTTCATGTAGATATATATTGATCAATCTCATCTATGTACATTGATAGAAAGAGGTATTATGTTCTATTCATTAACTATTTTAGCATTATGAAATGGGTTTTTTTAATTTTCCTCAAGTTCGATTTGTTTAGTTTCATAACCCAATATGAGTGGGAAGATGAAAGTATGCTTGGATATAATTTTATAAAGTTTCATACTGATAATTATATGAAATTAAAAAACAGTCAAGTGAAGTATTATCTCAATTAAAATGAGAAAACAAACCATGTTTTGGTAGTGACAAATCCATTACAAAATGTAGTGGTTGAGAGGATAAATCATATGATAAACCATTTGGGTTGAACAATTATTTGTGAAAAGAACCTAATAGATAAATTATGGAAGGAAGTAGTCCTAAAATAAGTCTACATATCCAATGAGGTTATGTTATTCATAAAAGATGAAAAGTCACCATATGAGAATTGGTACAAAAAATAATCCAACATTGATATACATTCAAATATTTGGAATTAATTTTTTTATTCTCAATAAATAAAAGCACAAAATGTTTGAGTCTTATGGAGAAGAGGAGGGTATTTTAGGGATACTCATGAAAAATAAAAGCATATAAATAATTTTAAAGTTGTAGGAACATTTTGATGAAAGAAGTGATCTCACTATATTATGTAGTTAACAAACAAATAAAAAAATAGTGAACTGTTCCCTGATGACAATGATAATGATGTCATGATCTCAAGTGTAGTAGAAGGGTAAAATTCTGATTTATAAAAAGATAATGATGATGATCAGGGGGAAGTAAAATGTATATTATCATATGATAAGAAATGTTAAGATGAAATTTATATGAAGAACATCATTTTTTTATCAGGTAATGCTAGTTCAAACATAAAGAATGAAGTATTTATATCATGTATCATTACGATATCAATTAGAGCCTAATTACTTTAAAGATGAATATGGAGGTGATAACTAGTCTCATGCTATTTATGTAGATCTTTACCAAATTGAGAAGAATTAGACATGATAGATTGTTTTGAGACCAGTAGACAATATAGTCATTGGGACCAAATGGGTATTCTAGAAAAACCTAAATGAATATCGATTTGTAATTCATAACAAAGAAGGACTAGTGTTCAATTAATATACCTAGATGGATATAATCAATGCTTAGAGGATATTTTTACTTGTTCAAGGCATGAGTTTAATAACCTATTCTTATCCATAGCAGTGTAATGTCAATTTAATGTTTTCAAAAAGGATGTTAAGTCAAAATTTCTGACTGGGGTTCTGGAAGAAGTAGGGTACATCAAACAAAAAGATTATTTTTTCCGTGAATATGAGATTAATCATTTGTGGCTAAATAAGGAATCACATGGATTTATACAAGAACCGAGAGTCTATATTCAATACTAGATTAGTTTTTGAAGAACCTTGGTTTTGACCATGGTGGAGTTGAACACAATCATTATGCCAATAATGAGAATAATCAAAGGGTGATGGTGTTGATGTATAATGAAGACATAATATTTTTGGATTTTATGAAGCATAGTCAAAACTATTCATATAATTAATTAACAATGAGTTTGAAATTTCAATGTTTTCTGGACAAACATTTTTCCTTTATATATGGGTGATGTATTGAAGAAATGGTACATTAATTTATCAATACAAATATTCCATAGAGGTTCTGAAAATATTTTTAATGGATAATTAAAGGGAAATGAAAACAGTGATGGCTACTTGGATGAAACTATCTTGAGTTGATAAAGGAAATTTGGTTAATGTCATAGAATATAGGGAAATCATTGGCAGTCTATTGTACTTAACATTGACCAGACCTGATATTGTTTTTCCACTTTCTAGGAATCATGGTATCAATGTAATCCTATTTAAATAAACTTAAATGTAGTGAAAAGAATAATTAATAATATATACGATGTGGTGGATTTTAGTTTTCTCTACAATGAAAAATACTTATATGATTTTTTGGGTTATGCATATAAATATTGGAAAAGTGCAGTAGATGATAGAAAATTGTTATCTTGTTGTGTATTATAACTTGGTATATGTTTTATTTCATGAATATAGAAGAAAAAATATTGAATTTCATTAACTAATATCGAATTTGTATATAATTCAACCACTCAATAATGAACACATTTATTTTGGATGATGTAAAAACTTAAAGATATCGGAGTTGATGTAAATTCTATGATCAGAATCCATTGTGATAATGCATGTTCTATAAACTTAAAAGAATCCAGTCCATCATTCATTAACAAAGAAAACTGAAATCAAGTATCATATAATAAATAAGAAGGTGAATCATGGGATTTTGAAGTAAGAGTATGTGCCTACAAACCTATAGGCTGCATAAATTATGAAGGACATGCCCAAAAATTAATTTGACCAGTATTGACTAGATCTTGGAGTTCCATCAACTTCCCACACTTTATCATGTGTGGAAGTGGAACCCCATCTCATCGAGGGGGGCAGTGATGTATGGGATGTTTTAAATTTGATGATGAAAAGTATGGTCTATCAATGCTTATTCGCCATGACAGATATGGTTCATAATTAATTTAGTTCACTATTTTTGGAATTAAGTGATTCATTGATGAACTTTTCATAAAAATATTATTTCTCATGTCCTTCATGGATGATGTGGGCATGGATTATGTGCCTAATAAATCAATAATCACTATCTGTAATTATATGAATTTAATTTTTGCATAAGATGAAATAATCATTAAAGTGGTATTGTTATTTTAATATTTTTTTAATAATACAAAAGGGGTAGTTTTTTTAGAAAAATACATTAAGGTAGAACTACATTGTTTTTTGGTAGATTGTTTTTTTTTTGGAAAAATTAGGTTGGCACGTTCTGTTATAGAGAAGCATAGAGATTTTTTAAAAGTTATGTTGACAATGATCTTAGACTTATATATGCAAGCTCTAGATGTGGTATAAAAAAGTACATGCATATGGTGGTTCTGTTTCCAGGGCTTCCATAATAAAATATAAAAATTCATGGAATTAATAAATTTTTGGTGTTTTGTGATTGTTTGGTGTGATCATGGTTTGATGATTAATGAATATATGTTTCATAAATTATGGTTAAGTCATAAATGAAAGATGATGAGTTATGTGATTATGATATGTTTTGTTACAAATAATGTTTCTTGAAATATGTATATGTTGAAAAGGAAGGATTAAATGTTATATGATTATGAGAAGTTTCACAAACTCAAAATTTCATTGAAATACTTATAAATATATAGAGGTTCACTGATAGGTATGAATATTTTTTTGAAAAATAATTGTTAGGCTTTGATGTTTCCCTAATGGGTGAATCGTCAATAAATAGGTATCTAACACCCTCATTTGAAGATAGTATGCCTTAAAAATCCAAAGGATTTTAATTTGGGAAGGAATATCCATAAAGGTTTCCCGGGAATAAAGATTCATGAGATTTTCAATTTCACAATGGAAGGAAACATCATGAAAGAAAATGTTTTTCGAACAAATGTGACTTTTTTAAAAGAATAAAAATTTTAATCAAAGGATAGTAGTCTCATGAAAGGAAAAGTTTCATGACTGTTCGAAACGTTCATGAATAATTTTGTAGTTTCTCAATAGTTGAGAAATGGGTTTCTCAAAAATGAGTCTTAAACGAATCAAAAGGTATTTCCAAGTAATTATATGGTAAAGATGATGTAATAATTTTTATTAAAGTAGAGTTTCATGATTCACCAAATGTGTTATAAAAAAATATTGATTTAAGTGATCATAATAAGAACATTTTTATGTTTCAGTGAGCATAGTTTAGTCGAGAGAGAATTGAGTTTTCAAAATTTAAATTGCAGTGAACCAGGATGGAATCTGATTCTACTATAATATTTGATTCAACAATGTGCTTTACCTAATTTTGAATATTGTCACATTTCCTATGTATGTAGTTAGAAATATCCAAGCATGGGTTTACCAAGTAAAATTATTGTGTCTCATTCATTACTTCATTTCCTCTAATATATTTCTATTATAAAGGGAGATAAGAGAATTTTTTAATGAAGAAAAAATATAATAAGGGGTAGTTTTTATAATATATAATACCTTGATTCACCCCCTATCAGGGTATTTAACATAGTTTGGAAAACAAATGCTTTCTAAGAGTCACATATAATGCATGTAAAAAAAATGTAAATATATAATAATGGAAATAAAAAAAATATTATTCAATTTCTAAATATTAAGTATTATGATTCATCAAATCATCCAAAAATTATATCATCTATATAAAGGTGAACCAACATTTTTTCTACATTCTATTTACTTGTGTAAATATTTTTGTCAAATAAAACTTGATAGAATCCAATATTTCTCAAGTATTGATCATTCCTATAATACCATGGTCTTGGTGTCTACTTCAACCTGTATAATTCCTTATCTAAATAGAAATTGTTTCTCTCATATTTATCTATTTAGGAACTATTTGTTGTGAAATGTACAATTCATCATCAATTAATCAATCAAAGAATGATGATTTTAAATCTATCTAATAAAAATAGAATTTATTTTCACTAACATTTCCAATAATCAATGAATAGTTTCAAGTTGGTATATGGGGAAAGCATACTAGTAATATAAATTCCCTTAATTTTGGAATATTCCAAACACACCCACATTGTGATGTTTGGAATCACCTTTTCATATTCATTGATTTTTTTTTGAAAACCTAATTTTATAAAATGAAATTATTGTATTTTATCCTCTAAACAACATCCCATATTTGGTTCTTATCAATTTTCCTAATCGAATTATTCTTATTTTCAAATAATTTGCTGAATTGGAAAAATTATTCAATTGAATAAGGATCTATTTAGGTTAAGAGAGATGTTTGTTATATAGTATTTATCAGCTATTTTTTTCTAATCACTAATGATATTTTATTTATTTATTTATTTTCTAATAATTTAAAATTTATAGGATTTGAAACTCCAATAATTTACTTACCATAAATACATAATTATGAATTAACTTTATCACCATGTTCTCTCCCCTAGAATTCTCACTTAAATATCCCTTTATTTCTTACTTTCAAAAATATTTTTCTAAAAAATTGGTAACTCTATTTTGAATTTTAATCATTTTCAAAAAATAAATAAATACACTGTCTAAATAATTCTTTAATGAATTGTTTATAAAATTTATAATACATATATTTTGATGAGTATACAAGAAACCTTCCTTTACCCCTCTTATGCTTCAAACATGAGTTTCTTCTCATTATTAATAATAAATAACTTAAATCCAAAAAAAAATTTATCTAGTAATGTATTCTTCACATACCATGTATCACAGTGTAACTTCTCATCATTTGGATATCAATGTTTCACACTAGATGTTGTGTGTTAGATTTATTACCAATAAAATTTGTATTAAGTAAATATATTAGAGAAAATTTATTAGTGTTCTATCTTGGAGATCAAAATTTCATGTTTTCAGGCTGAAGACTGATCTATTTTTTAGTTGTCCAGATGATGGAAATTATACTAGCAGAATAAATAAGGTTGTTGTACTCTATTAAAGATTTATTATATGTGTTTTTATGAGCTCATAATTTTAGTTCAGAGGATATTTTATGAATAATATAGTTATTTAGAAGATGTTACGAAAGATATTTCATTGGATATTTTATGGATTTTATGAAATGGGATGAGTATAAAATATGGAGAAACATCGATGAATAATGGTTTATAGAATAAGATTGATTGGAAGAATTTTTAATATATAATTATTTCACAAGGATTAATTTTTTTAGGGGTGAATAAATTTGATTTTGTTTCCTTAGGATGTTATTGTGAATTTAGAGTTAATGAAGTTGTTTACGAAATTAATGTATATTTTTATGTTCTATAAAGTATTTGAAGAAGAGAAAGGATATTTTCATAAATCAAACATGACCCATAGCACCTATGTGAACCAAAATGTATGTATATATTCAATAAATTTTTAATTCAAAGTAATGGATTTGTGATAAAATCAAAAATCCCAAGTACGAAGTAAGATTCTGGTAAACCACAAAGAAATCCATTTTTTAATGGGATGCAGTGATTTAAAGTTATTAACAAAGAATAAGAGCAATGATAACGAAAAAATATAGGTAATTCACAATTTCCATAATCATTTTTGAGGACGTATTTATTAAAAAAAATAATTATTTTATATGAACACACATATTAATTTCATTTGTGGAGATAATATGGTGATTTTATAAATATAGTAATGGATAGTTAAAGATAGTGGTTTATGGTGGATATTTCATAAATAATTGTGAAGGGATGGAAATTAATTTTTTTCACAATGTTGTTTTTAGAGCTACTTTTTCTAAAAATAATCATATATTCACATTCTTAAAAATGGAAATGAGTATAACAATTGCTTTAGAGATTAGTCCAAAACTGGAGGAATATAGGAGGTTTTTATAATAAGGCTTGTACATTAAAAAATATCCTGTGATGTAGAAACAATTTAAGAATTAAATGAGTCAACAATGGTTTTTTAAAGATGAGTTCCCATAAATCATATCATGAATTTATAGTATGTGAATATTCCCTATGAATCAAATTTTTGATGACGCATACAGTGAAGCAACTCACATACAATTTTTCCACGTAGAGTGAAATAGTTCATAATGTATTAAAAATGATATTTGAAAAATATTTTTCTATATATTTGTTGTGAAAAGCATTTTACAAAGGAGTATTACCGTAAAGAGTTTTTTTAAAGGGTATTTTTAAGAGGTTTTATATATATTTAAATAAACATGAAGAGTTCATCTCATTGAGATATTAGGAAATATAAAGTTGTAATACAACATGATTATTCAAGTGAGGAATTATCATCATCCAGAGAAGAAGTATTTCATTAATATTCTTGTGGTATAAAAATAAAAAATTATTTATTTAACTAGTTGATCTCTTCAAAGAAATAATAAGTATATAATAGAAGAAATAAGTTCAACTTAACATCCATTCAAGAGTTATGATGATAGTTGGGTCTCATGATAAATAGAGATATACCATTGTGAATCTTATTAATTGGAGCACCTGTCAAATCATTAAACTGAGGAATAATTAATCTAGTTTAGTTGAAAAGGATGCATCAATGTAGGTGATACGTGGAAGGTAGTTAATTATCCCTAAATTCATTTAAAATTCCATGATCCTAGAATAGTGTGATAATGGTATAACAATTATAATCCATGATATCTAGTGAATATTTGTGAATTTTGGTCTGAACAACATATATTCTGTATTATCCTTGGGTTATCCATTTGTAGTGAGCTATGTATAATATGTGTGTTATATGTATGATTTTTTACCTGTTATATTTTTTTAATGGTTTCAATTTCAATATTTATAGGTTGAACGCAGTTTCTACAAATGTGGAACCATATCTTAGATAAGGTTAAATTGATTACTGATAAAGATA
This sequence comes from Viscum album, assembly GCA_963277665.1. Classification (NCBI taxonomy): domain Eukaryota; kingdom Viridiplantae; phylum Streptophyta; class Magnoliopsida; order Santalales; family Viscaceae; genus Viscum; species Viscum album. The sequence goes on along the minus strand of OY728119.1, from coordinate 166,724,310 downwards.
ATTTTTCCCACAAATAGATTCACCCCTATTATTGCATCTATGATTATAAAATGTGGTAATATATAATATAGGTTCTTTCATGGTGTCTAATATTAGAAGTTTTTTCTATATTTGTTTCATTATGGATTTTTAGTCAAACCTTTTTTCTTCATGGTGACATATTTTGGTGGTTAGAAGAAAGAAATGCTAAAAATATATTAGGATTATGGAAAGGAGGTTTTTAAATACATTATTCATAATCAATATCTGACTAAGAAAGATGATGGAACTGGAAATATGGAAGTGTAAATTACCTTTACAAGATCATGATTTGACGAGGTTTTGAATAATTGTTTATGGTGGGATACTAAATTGGAGATATATATAACCATTGAAGATGTATATGGGAAATACATGGAAGTTATAAAGTATTAGGATACCCCTTAAAAGTTGTTGGAGTTGGTTCCCTATAACCAAATTGGGAACAAGGATGTACCCTACACCGATCACACCCCAAAAGATGCATGAAAAACGAATACATACCTGAAGGACAGAGACATATTGGAATGATTGGATGTGATTTGGTTGTACCAATCTTGGAAAAAAACACCTAGTATGTTCCAAGGGATATGGAGGGTGAATGCAGTTTCCCCTCAAACCCTTGTTTCAATTCACCAAATACCACATCCTGTATTAGGGAGTTCTAGAAGGTTATGGTCCATTCCAAGTATAAAAGTCAATATAAGAACATCTAACTGGCTATATAGAAATCAGATACTCAGAGCAGGGCATGCTAGCTGGGGACGGAGAATGGGTTAAGGAGAAAAACAGTTCGAGTTCCAGAAGGTGAAACCCTGTTATTATTGTTAAAAATTGTTTTGAATGTTGGGAAGTAGAATCTCTTGTCTATACGAATCAAGTTTAAATTCAGGTACTGTTGGTCATCCAAAGTCCAATTATTGTGGAGAATCATGCAGAAGGGCAAGGACCTTGTGAGGCTGATTTGGGAGATGAGAGATCTTGCTTTGTCTCAATTGATAGTTCCTAGGGAATGCGTAAAAGAGGACTTCACATATAAAGTTGAAAGAGGGGGGGAAAGTAAAACATGGATTTGTGGAATTTCATTGTTATTAAGGGGAATAAATTAAAAGGATGTACATATTACTCTCACTACCAAAACTGATGGAAAATAGCTAAGCCAATAAGTTATGGGTAGAAGATTGGGATGATGTTCACACTACTAGTGACCAGGATGATGAAGTTAGTAAAGAACTAATCCAAATACAGGGTAGTTTTGTGGTTTCATATGTCTCTCCCTCTACTCCCAACATTTATTTGGCGGTTCCCACAATGGAGGAGCTTTATTTCTTGAAGTGTTAAGTGGGTAAGGATTCTAAAAATAGTGATATGACATGGGAATGTATCTTACACTCTAAGGAATAAATGTGGGAGGATTCTCTCCATATTATCGATTTACAAGAGAATGCTGACATGATGTATAGTAGAATGATTCATGTTATAGAAAATCAAGAGCAATTTGGGTGGATAAACAAGCATGATATTTTCTTGATACTTGGTTTCAATGAAATGAAGATAAATATTGAGTAGTAACTTCAAATTAGGTAAAAGATAGCCAACAATTTTTAAGATCTCTTTAGGGATGACCCCGATATGAAAGTCTCTGCTCTCCAATGGTGTTTATATATGGAAAGTTCTTCTAGTAAACTCAATCATTATTTTAATAATTTAGTGAATTATTTTTATATGAGTTGACTTTATGTTAACTCATGATGATTCACTCATTTTCTATAAATTTTTTTAAATATTAATAATTTAATTTTTAGTCATCTAGTAGTTGTCGCACTAAATGGGCATAGCGGTTCCTTGTTAGGAGGAGAACCTTGAAGTTCTAGGACACTATTCATTAATTTTTGTTCTATAGCTAGATGATATCATTTGAGGGACATAAATGATATAGGTTATCACTAGTGGAGACTCATATAACTTTGAGGCACTTTCTCATAGTGCACGACCTTGGTAATATCTAGTATGGATATATTGAGAATGAGACCCACTTATAGGAAATCCAAAATTATATGTTTCATTGGATGTTCTTATCTGAGAATGTGTGTATTGCTCCATAGACTCTAAGATTATTATTAATGAATATTATGAGTCATGCACATAGATTTATTGATGAAAACCATGATGACATATATTCATGGTGTGGTAGGATATACTGGGTACATCACGAGTAATATTGCTTTAATTAATAATGCAAGAAAGGATTTATCCCTTTTATTCATTAAAGGAACTTAATATCTCAGGACCTTTTATATAAATGATATAGCCTAAATATATCCATGTCCATGGTGATAAATAATAAATTTCAATTTCCATAAAGTCAAATAAAGATTTATCGAGCATAAAGGATGATAGAACTAACATGAAACCTTCTAAGTTTTAGATATTATTATAAAGGGGTTATATTACACAGTAAGAATTTATATGAGGTGACATGACATTGAGGCATTAACTTCTTTCTCTATGGGTTCCTGGGCCTATTACTAGACAGTTACCTTGGACATTAGGTATTCTTAATGCTATTGAGAAAAAGGCCAAGAGGGTAACACACTAAGTGTATCCAAAATATCAATTAAATAATATATTATTATTTATTATATAATAGGTTGAATAAATATTATTCCCATTTTGGTTTAATAATTACTCACTTATTCTTGATTTCATTTATTCCATCACTAGTTATTCGGACGAATATATTATGAGTGGAATATTTAAAAAAATATTTATTTTCAATTTACTTAATTTAATATTTATTTATTTATTGGTGAATAATGAAATGATATTTATTTAATAAATAAATAGAAATTATTCGAGGCCTGATAAATATTGTAGAGGAATGGTTGACCGAGTTTAATAGTCCAATGGGAAATAATAAATATTCAATATTATTTAATTAAAAAATATTTAATTTTAATTAGCATGTTATGAGCATGTTAAAAAATAATAATATTTTACATGGTGTTCTCATAGGATTAGTTTAATAAATAAGGTCATTTGTGCAATTATTTTATTTTAACACTAAAAATATAAATTTCTAGTTATGTTATTTTATCATAAGACAATTAATTTTATTGGTTGTGCACGATAATCATAGAGAATTATCTCAAGCCTAGAGATATCCCTTTATCTAAGAACACTCCCAAGAATGAAAAGCAATCCTCCTCCACTTGATCATGGAGAATTATTTTGAAGTGATTCTTGAGATGATCAAGGCAGATGATTCAAGTGTAATGATCTTTCATGATAGCATCTAGATACTCCTTCGGTGATGTATGAAGACTGATGCAACCCCTTTAGATCATATATAGAGGAAGTATGCATTTTTTTCTACTACATAATGACAGTGCACCGTAGATCTTTTTTCAGACTCACCAATGAAGAAATAATTCCTTAAAGGCAATTCTTTATCTAATTAAATTAATTTTAAACAATAAGTGTGATCTCTTATCTATTTGTTCTGGAATAATTTTTTATTTTCTATTCCTTTGAATAAGTTATTTTGATCATGGATGTCGTTATCATATAAATCTTGGATTGATCATCGATTATGGAAAAAATCAGTGTTGGTCACTACCCATCGTATGATTCCACTGTGCTCAAAATCTATAAAAACTAGTTCTAAAAATGGTCACATTGAGATACATGTGATAAAATTTAACGAAGATGACATATTGTCTAAAAGAAAAATAATGAAGTAAAATAATAATAAATCTCTACTGAATATGTACTCTCTAAATAAGGTTATTTATTTTGATTCCATTATGAAATATGAACCTAACAATGTTTCAGATAATTCATGAAATTTTAATGACTTATAGTCACACAATGAGATAGAAAAAAAATTATTTATTACACAGGAGCATAAATCACATATAGTCATCAATATTAGGGATTCCCATGAAACAATCAATTGGAGATCCATTTCATAAAAGAAAAAGGTAGATTAATAGGAGTTCATGAATTAATTATCCAATTCAATAATGGAATATAAGTTCATTGAGAATAAAATGGTAATGAGAGTTGATGTGGCTCTAAATTTTTAAATAATGTAAATGAGGACAAAGGTGATGGATAAAAAATCACTTACCGGAAGATATTTCTAAATAAATATGAAATAAATTGCCAAAAAGAAAGATTTTATAGAAAAAAATTATTTATATAAATTCACAACAAGAAGAAAGAATAAGATCTCTACAAATATAAGAATCCTTGTTAATAAAAATTACTAAATATCTAAAATAGAATGATGAAAATTTCAAAGATCATTAAGTGGATCCCAGAATTTGATGGGTTTGTAGAAGTTGGAGATTCCCCCCTTTTGACACATATTAAGTAAATTATAAAATGTTTTAAATCTAAAATCAGGTAGAGTAAAAATTCTAAAAATATGGAATATATAACCAAATGGAAGGACTGTGAAATTATATTTAGAATTATCTCTTTGGGGGAGATTGAAATTTAGTGATACTATTATGGATAAATCGGACACACCATGGGTGTGTTTTTAGAATACCTAGGTCCCACTTATGGAAGAATAAATTTTGCAACATCATCCTATGAACTAATAACTCATAAAAAGAGGTATGATTTTAATAAGAATGTTTTAGTTTTACCAAAACTAGATATTTGATAAAGGGATTGTAGAAATTGGATAACAAAATATTCCATAAGGAAATCCTCCATTCCTATTTCATACTGGGAGATTATTTACACAATGAGAGAAATTTTTATTTTTAAAATCAGTTGTACACTTTTGGGAGAGAAAATTTGAGATCAACCAAATTCACACCAAGAGACAACTACGTGACACACACATCATACCTCTTGGAAATGAATATGGAAAATATTAATGAAAATGATGGAAGATAATATAATTTTCATTAAGAAGGATATTCACTTGATGGATGACGGGCCATGGAAGAAAAAGAACGAGGTGTATGTTATGGCCATTAAAAGGGAATGTAATGAAAAATATATTGGTGTTTTTACAATTAATGCTAAATGTATAGATGCTATTATGTGAGGAAATACCTCAATTATATGGGAAAGAATGAAAGTAATACTGATAGAGAAATGGAGGCTTGGATAATGAAAAGAAATAAAAGTTTTACATGTGGTGAATTAAAAAATAAATATATATATGTTGGTTTAATACCAAAACCATAATGTACAAAAATATTAAAAAAGATATTACTAAAAAAATATACGATGAATTATGTGTGTAAAGAGTACATAATCATATGTCCAGATAAGTTAGAGTCTATTAGGAATAAGGAATAATAATATAAAAATTAATACCCTTTTCCTGTAATTGTTAAGAAACCTAATCTAAGAAAAATGAATTTCAAAGAAGAAATTCAGAAAGAAACAAATAGTTACCTAAAGAAAAGATACTTAAAAAATCATGGAAGAGAACTATGATTCTAGGGTTTTCTACTATTGAAAACCAAAATCCTCTACTTGAGGATCTTATAGGCACCCCTCTACCCATGCATTTAACTATTTCAGACTATTTATGATGTAGAAAATGAATTATGGTGGAGATATGGACCATGGTGTATAGTGTTATGATAAGAGACTATCATGTTTGGATATAATCTGTATATAGATTGGGAAACTATGGTACTCATTTCTAAAGTGTGATACCATCTATTTTTTACTGGATATTACAATATGTAGTATCATCTATCCATTTACTGGATACCTAGATGCTACAAAAAGAAACATTTTTTGACCAATAATTGGTTACCAATATTGATGTTTTTCAAATATAGTGTCAAGAGTTTAAATCATTATCATTAGGTCAGTGATGATAATTAAAGATTTTTTATCCTCATAAATTAAATTTTATGTCCCAAAAATAATTGAAGATTTTGAAAAGCATGTGGTGCCATGAGGTTATCTTTAGAAATTGATGTCTATTGTCTTAACATGTGCAATGCCTCAAACACTTAAACATTATTAATTTTTCAATTATGGTATGTTTATTAGGTGATTTAGTTAATAAGATGTATTAGAGACTATGAAATATCGAGCTGAAATCATTAATTAAATGTAAGTAAATGACATAGACAACATTGATATTATTAACAAAAACTCTTCTTTCCTATACTGAGTTTCAACTAATTAGTCTTAGAGGATGTATTGATTAATCAAATTCCAAATGGTAATTTCACTTGTTGAAATCTATAAGTGAGTATATTTTATGTTTGAAAGATGTTTCTCGCATCATGGATAAAAAATATAGATTAATAAAATATATAAATTTGTAAATTCATCTCGAAGGGGTGAATGTTAAAACATGAGACCAATTTTTTTAGATATATTTAAAATTGTGGATAAAGCCAAGTGGATTTAGGATATGAAAAAGTGAATATAAAATTGTAACGTCCCAGTTCCAGGTGCTGCCCAAAGGTTCCCCATACCCAATTGGTCACATGGACTCAAGAGAATTTCCCTGAATGCCAGAGGTTGCAGATTAGTAGTGAGGGCCTTGGGTATGATAGTGGGGAAACTATTCCCTCATTGTCAGAGTAACATAGCCGAATAACAACAATATTCAATAGCTAAAGTAGTAATGCAATACCAAGTATGAAAATAGCAGAAGACTGATGTAAATAAACAACTGGAGAACATATATAAATGATTCATGTCACATATGTCTAGAAAAGAATTCAAACAAGTCACAATGCTATAAATACAGTACTAAACAAAATTAAAAAAGAAAAAAAGTAAACTCAACTAGCATTAAAAGCCTCATCTTGGTCTCATACTCTCCATATCCACATCAATAATGTACCTAATGACAAAGGGTTCTTGCACTTATCTATACATGAAACCATATAATCTATTTGGGTTCAAAATCATGACCAATACAGGGTGTGTGATGAATCCCAATAGGAAACCACCAGAATATTTGTACCTAACTATTAGTGAGTATATATAGCATGTAATAATGAAAATACAGTATAGGAACTAGGAGTACACAAAGGTAACCAAATCCTACAGTTTCCATTTACATTCATTATCATTTAATGTTAATAATTTAATCAAGTATCAAAAAAAGTATCTCATATGAAATCCTAACAAGACTGAATCCAAGATTGTACATTGGCTTGGAAGATGCATCAGAAAAATTCAATATTTACATTAACCCTCTGGTTAGCTCACATAGTCTAACCCCTCTTGCCATGTAATGAAATAAAAAGGAAAATACACTTTGAGGAAGCACTCACCATTAATTCCCACTATGGTATTTATAGATAACTAAAGACTCTCTAGGAAAGAACTCAACATCAATTCCCATTTTAGTCTCATAACGTAATCTGTAGACACTCTAAGGGAGAACTCATTGGGAATCCCCCCTGTGGTCTCGTAGCGTGAAATATGACAGTCACTCTGAGGAAGAACTCAATGTCAAATCCTCATGTGGTCTAAATATACAACGTTTTCACAGTCCTATGTAATTCAATCATGTGTAAACGATATCACGAATCCCCAAGTAATCTCAACTACTACATGGCTAAAAAATTCCAATGAATATCACAAAAATTTAACATGCAACAAAAGTCAAACAGTTCCATCTTATCATGTAAGGAATGGAAACAAGGTCTTCCTAATAGGTAACCTAGACCAAATGGCCCTAAATAGTCAAACATGGAAACACACTCATGGGGTGTTCCTTAAAAATGAAATTTCACATAAATAATATCAAAAAATCCTTAATCTTACAATTAGTCTAAGGCAGATAAAATAGGGTTCAATTTCATTAACCCATAATACCCAAAACTTGGGTAATCAACACTTTGGAATATAAAACTCAAAGAAATACAACGAAAGGAAACAAACCACCAACCTCAAAGTCGTACGAACGATATAGTTGAACTTAAGCCTTTGAATCGACCTAGAACATCAAAGATATACAAAAACATCAAAAAATGTTCAAACTTGAATAACATGGGAGAGAGAAGAAACCAGGAGGAGAGGCTCTAGAATAAATATGAAATCACCAGTGGGATTCCAACACACCTTTCGGAGTTCATATCGGACCTTGTGAGGAGAAACGGTGGCTTGGATAAGATTTGTGGATCTCAGTCTCTCCTAGAAGAATCAAGGATAGAAGATGATGAAATTGGGGATTAGACGCGACCCCGATCCGATTAATAAATAAAAAATAAAAGTACACGACGTTTTAATTTAATGTACATGACATGTACATTCCTTCACTAGCCCCTGCTTTAGGTGATCTCTAGGTCACCCCACACAGCCATGTACTCGGCTGCCCGTGGAAACCTGGCACACAGCGTGTACTCCTAAGTACACAGCGTATACTTATAAAATTTATAAATTCTACCCTTTTTCTCAAAACCACCTGAAAATAGGACCCACAACTAAAAAAAGATCTAGGTTATTACAAACTTACCCCTTAAATAAATGTGTTCCTATATTTCCCTAACAAGGTGGTGAAGAAGAATCCTCAAATAGTTCCAACCACTACTATCTCACATCAGCCTACATATACCTAGTCTCGTCTTGTACTCACCCGTGCTGCCACAGATCCTATACCATAGGAATAGACCGGCCACAAAAAACCATTATGCTTCGATCAATAATCTGGTTATGATTCTCTTTGAATGATGTATCCACCTCCAACTCAACCTCCTCATGTTAAAAAAACATGTGACGGGTCTGTGAAGTAACTCCATAGCTAAGAAAGATGGATGACATCATGCATAGCCTGGTACCTCTGAGGTAACTGCAGCCGATAGGAAAATGTCCCAACATATCTTGGTGAAAACTTTACATGTCTCTTAAACCACTTATGTCTCAACCTCGGTGTGACACATAGGAAAACTTGATCTCTAACCTAGAACTCTAGAGGTCTTTTCTTTCGATCAGCATAAGACTTTTGTCATGAATGTGCAGTAACCATCGTATTCCAAATCAACCCCACCGTGTTGGTGGTCTCCTGGACAAGACAACGTCCCAGCATAGCTGACTCTCCTTCCTCCATCCAATATAGGGGTGGTCATCATGGTCTACCATACAAGGACTCATAAGGTTACAACGTAATAGTTTCCTTGAATCTATTATTTTAAAAAACTCCATGGAGGTATGTTCTTCTCCAAATAACCTCTAAAATCTAGGATGCATGCTCGAAGCATGTCATCCAATACATGAATCATGCACTCTGACTAGCCATCTGTTTGGGGATGGTAGGTTATACTCAGAAGTACATGGGTACCCAAATCCCCCCATAGTCCCCGCCAGACATGATAATTAAAGCGGGCATCTCTGTCTGAAATGATAGTACAGAACCCATGAAAATGTACAATCTATTGGATATACAAACTTCTAATCTCATCAACACTAAAAGTATCGTTGATCGATAATAATTGTATAATCACCGTGACTCTATCATTGAAAACCCAAAATACATCATTCCCTCGAGGTGGTCTTGGTTACCCTGTCACAAAATTCATTGTGAAATCATTCCACTTCCACTCGGGAATGGGTAACTACTGTAAAAGCCATGATGGTCGCTGATACTCCTCCTTCACCTACTGACAGGTGGAGCATCTCATCACAAAATGGACAACATCCCTCTTCATACTTGTCCACCAATACAAATAGTGTATATATCAATACATCATGGTGACACCAGGATGAACTTCCCAGACTGAGGTATGAAAATCATATAAAACCTCCTCATGTATTTCTACTGATAATCATACATGTCCAAGGAAGTGCTTTCTCTCATCCTCACCAATAGTCCATCCAGAAGTAGGGTCCTCTATGGAGAAACTCTCTCATGGGACTAGGCCTTTGGAATTCGATAGATGCATCATTCAAACTCAATATACTAGAGTAGAGGTAACAACTATAGAATAAAGAAATATCTACCCAGGTCTGATGTACACCCCCAAATCCATCTCAAAAAACAGTTCCATAAGATACCACTCACTACTAGCCTCTTGAACTACTTGTATCTGAGTCCTCCTACTCAACGCATCAACCACTACGTTGCATTTCCCAATCGTGTAGGAAAGATCAAAGCCAAAATACTGAAGGTGTTCAAACCACCTTCACTATCTCAAATTCAGGTCATGCTGAGTAAAGATATACTTGAGACTTTTGTGATCAGTGAAAACCACAAAATTCTCTCTAAAAAGATATTTTCTCCAACAGTGCAAATCATGCACAACTTTATCCAACTCAAGATCTTGAGTTGGGTAATTCCTATCATGTTGCCTCAATTTCCGAGACCTATATGCAACGACTCATCCCCCCTGCATAAGTACTACACCCATATAGATACCTGATGCATCGCCATAAATAGTATACCTCTTTTCAGGCTATGGTAAATTCAGTATCGGTGCTGAAGTAAACCTCCCCTTTAGTTCTTGAAAGGTTAAATTATAGGAATATGTGCACAAGTACATCACACCCTTCTTAGTCAGGCCCATAAATAGCGCTAATAAGCATGAAAAGTCCTTTAAAATCATCTTTAATAACCAACCATCCCCAAAAAAACATTATACCTCAAAGAGGTTGTTCATATTCTCCATGGAAACTACTGCTCTCACTTTATATGGGTTAATTGATACTCATGTCTTTGAGATAACATGACCCAAGAAGTGAATCTAGCCCATCCAAAAGTGGTATTTTAGATCTTAGCATATAACTGGCACTCTCTCAGTGTACATAAAATGATCTCTAGATGTGTGGCATGGTTGTGTTGAGTGTGAGAGTACACAAAGATATCATCCACAAAAACTACCACAAAGGAGTCTAGGTGTAACGACTTATACCCGAACAACCACTCGAACAGTGCTAAACGGGTCGGGTGTTACTACCTTAGGTGCACCTCCCCGAACTCCAAAGGCTACCGACTAGCAGTGAGGTTCTTATAGGTATAGTGGGAGGGATATACCCTCTCAGAGGATAATAATGGTACTTTTCTGAGTATAGTAATAAAAATGCAGCGGAATAAATGACTCGGTAGACTCAAACCAGACCCACAGAGCGGAAGTACATTCAATATCAATAAACAACGGAAGCAATAAATATAAACAATAGCAGAGAAAAGTAAACACAACAGCATGTTGAACACTTGTAACTACCACTTAACAACAAAACATGCTTCCAAAGTAGGTCATACATATCCATATATAAAAAGTGCTCCAATGGCTAACCAATTGTAGCTACAAAACAATTTAGCATGCTGATACAGAAAATAAAGCAAAACAAGGTAAACTCCAGCTAGGCAGAACCTCAAGGTCCATACCATCTCCATGCAATAGCTAATGTCGTCTAGCTCCTGAAGCTAGCCTCTTTCCTACACGTAAATTCATAAAGTCTGTACGCATCCCGAAGGGCCCATGCAGGGTGTGAGATGAATCTCAATAGGATATCACCCAAAGCTGCGTACCTAATATAAGTGTTTAAGCAGACATGCAGTTATAAGGAAAACAGTAAATAGTACGATACACAAATAAACTAAAACCCACTGGTGCTCAGCACCCACCATGGAGTATCACCTACTTTGACCAATGATAGAATCTCTATCATGTAACACAACACCATGTTCCCACTAACACTACATGTCTCAAGTACCGACATCCTGAAGGCACGCCTAGGAAATAGTAACTCGGAGGAACAGCGATACCTATTCTCAAATAAGTAACTGGAGGGATAGTGATGTCTACCCTCAATTAATGTAAACGGAGGGACAATGATGTCTGCCCTCAAAATAACGGCGAGCCTCTTCCCCCAACCCGTTAGCCTCAACGCTATCCCCTGAAGGCTCCTCACCTCCCACGTGGATTACTATGGAAATCACCCCCAAACCAATAGTACCTAAACCATAACTAATAGGGGCCTCTACCCACACAAGTGGTCGGAACCACCTCATCAAGGAGTCTCTTTGTGTGAACACTACTTAAAGTTCCATGTGAGTGGTAATCACCAAAATAGTACCCACGCAACAACACATCTGACACCTCGTGTCCCTACGACCATGCTGCTCAAGTCCGATGGTCTCACCATCCCAATAACTCGGGCCATGCCCAGCCTGACAGTTATCCTGCCGCAAAACAACGCCCATGATGCCCAATCCTGTGGTAAAAACCACCCAACGTAACCTGGGCCAAGCCCAACCTGTGATCAGCATCACTCAAGAATATCTGGGCCATTACCAACACAACCCAAAGGTTCCAGCTTATGCAATTCAGCAATTACATATATAACATATTTAAACAGAGCACATAAACTGGTAAAACAGTCTAAACAGTTGGATTACACTAAGCAATTGATGTCCCATACCAGCTTTGAGGTCTTTAAAGTCTCCAATAATTCATATCCAGGTTCAATAAACTATACTCAAGAGTTTAAATTATACAAAACAATTATAACCATTTTGGAATTCCCTGGCCAAAATTCCCCGATGAGCAATGGCCACTTTCACGGCCCTTCTCAAGAAAAATAGGTAACAGGGCATACCCCAAGGGAATCCCATAGGACAAATAATAGTTAAAAAGGAAATAGTAGGTAAATTAGGGTCTCACTCAAAAATACCTGAAAACACGCCATAGGTCGCACCACCCAAAGGTCTATGAAAACAAAAAAGAAGTTATGCACCACCTACCTGAGACTCATATAATGATACCCCCCAATAACAGCCTCCAATTAGGTCTAAAACGTTTTAGATCTACAAAATAATAAAATATTCTCAAACCCCTATAACTCGCTCTAGAACAGAAATCAAGAAAAACGGCTCAAGAACAATCAAGGCCTTACCAAGGGGGTTCCAACGCATCTGACGGTGATCGAAATGGAGTTCAGACGGACAATCCGGAGAAAAAAAAATCTTCGAACGTCTCTCCCAAATCAAACCCGTCGAAGGGTTGAGTTTCTACCTCAAAACAAGGCTAATTCCCGTTTTAGCAAAAAAATGAAAGTACACGACGTGTACTTATAACTACATGTCGTGTATCATTTTACTGTTCACATGATAGCTGATATTTCGTCGAGGAATTTTCGAATGACTACATGGCATGTACCTATGGTACACAGTGTGTACCTCTTTACCCTATCGACATCCCCAACACGCCATGTATATCCCCATACACAGCCCCTCTACACGGTGTTTACAAATAGTACATGACATGTACATGGTAAAAACATTCTACCCAGCCAATAGGCCTACACACCATGTATGGCCTCCACACGGTCAAGGGTACATGGCATGTCTATAACTACATGTCATGTAGTAAGAAATTTCTACACAGTCATCACACGGCATGTACTCGGCAAGCATGCGGTCGGTACTCGCCCAACCCATACATGGTGTGAACTTTAGAGTACACGACGTGTAGTCTATAAATTTTCAGAACATCCTAGATTTTTCCAAATTCTCTCAAGAACAAGTAAAAAATTCAAAAAGGGTCGGGATTTTGACCCGTTCTAAAAACCTGGGTTCTTACAATATCCCCACCTTAACATAGCTTATCCTCGAGCTATCAAACAAAACCTAGAGATGGCACCGAACATACCACCCTGATTAAAATAACCCAGAATTTCCCGGTCTCAAAGGTTTTGGCTAAATTCCTCAAGGGGATCCCCACCATAAAAGTTTCCTAACTCAGTCTCAGCCCGAAAAAAATCAACAAATGAAGGGTTCACTAACTTGTTTCCGGACTCATGGTCCGCACGTGATTCATCGTCACCCATGCACCTCTTTGGTGCTCCCGTGTTGTTTCTAACACCCAAAATTCTCCTACACCACAACATTGTCTGCCACCATGAGGTCATGCATCCCATAGATGCTCAAAATGAACCTCACACTTAGAACCTCAAGTAACTTGCATCCTTGATTCCTCGATTCCCAAAAAACCTCAAGCAACCCGCATTCTTGATTCCCCTAATGCTACGCATCTCATACATATATATAAATATATCATGCACCTGATAAAGCGTCAATCCCACTAACTAACATCTAGTCAGTCCAAATATGTCTTGTGCATCACGTGCACTCAAAAAAAAACATGCCTCTACAGGTCATGCCAAAAATAAAACATGGAAATCACAGCCACATCTGCGGTGTACCTCTAACTGTCGTCGGATCATCATCCTGCTCAGCCTCTGGTAGCTCCATGGCATGCACCTAACCTGAAGTACGGCTACCTGATGCCTGACCTCCCTGTGGTGATGCTCCAGTCACTAGCCACTGACCCCTCAGCTGGGTCCCACTGTCTTTGTCACGTCCTCTGTGTGTAGCTGAACCTCAACTACCCTCTCCTGATACCAAACCTAAACCAACTCCATATTTCACTATCTATCCTGGTCCCTACCTGTCGGTTATCTAAGAAGGCTGCCTGTAAAACCTCTCAAGATTTCGGACCTATAAACATGCCTATCACTCCTTGAAGGAATATAGCACTGAGTCCGAACATGTCCTGGCTATCCACACTGAAAGAAAACCACTGAAGAACTGTTGTGAGGTGGTCTAGCTGAGTCCTTGGTCTGACTGCCCTGTTTGAACTCATCATGTCCTTGCTTCCTGCTATCTGAAGCATCACTTGAAGCTGTCGTCCGACCAACCTAGGGCCTATCCCTCTAGTTTCCCTCTACTATAAGTTCCTGATTCACCACCTCTAAGAATGAACCCAGCCTGAAGATATTCACCTGGATTTGAATGGCTTGTTGTTATCCATCCTCGAAGGACCTCACCCTTTCCGCGTCATCGCTTACCATACCAGGTGCAAAGAGGGAACGATCTATAAAAGTAGATGTGTAGTCCATGACGGTCATGTGTCCCTACTGAAGGTTCAGAAAATCTTGAGCTCTCTCTGCCCTTATTGTCTCTGGATAATAGTGCTAGAAGAATCTATCCTCAAATTATTTCAATGCTAGTCCCTCGTGCCTGCGAGCCTGAACCTCCACATCCCACTAGTGCTTTTTCGATCCTCCCAAAATGTACGTCTCTAGCTTGACCCTCCACCTTGGAGGCATCTCGAGCTTCTTGAAGATCATATGCATGCTCTCTATCCAGTTCTCAACCGCCTGCGGACCACCCCTCACCCTGAAAAAGTTGCCGGTGTTGTGATTGGAACAACCGCATCAGATATTCCATAGATGGTTATGTACCCTATGCACCTATGTCGATCCTCTGCAAGACGCGTACCAGGCTAGCTCGGAGCTTCTCGTCGATCCATGGTCTGAACACTACCAAACCTGGCTATTGTCCTGCCTGCACTAGATCCTGAACACGATCCTGTCCCTAAGCCTATACCTACAGCTCATACTCTACCTGCACCGAATCCTGAACCTGATCCTGCTCCTGCAGAACTATACCATCTCCCATATGAAACTCCATCTGATTCACCCAAAAAGGAACCTGCTGAATGCAATAAATGGTCAGACATCCCACATACATAACAATTTATACATATATAATGCAGATAAGGAAAGAAGTAAAAGGCAGTGAATAACTACTACCCTTACTCTCCCCCACAGAAACCATGCCCCATGGCATCCCAGCCTCATGGCCTCCTTAACCACCCTTAAAAGAGCCAAGTATCAAAAGTACCTCAGGCTATGCCTATCCTGATAACTAACATTGCCTCAAACTGACGACCGAGTCACCCAATCCTGGTGATCAAAATCACCTCAACCATAGTACTTTCCTGCTCTCATAAGAGCCAGACCCAAATACCATGCCACATGCAATTCTACAAATATACAAAGCATGTCATAACAAATTTCAATAAATAAGAAATTCTATTAGGAATTTCACTTATTCACATTCCAAAGCATACAAAGCATAGAATTTGACATTATTCACATGGTATTATCACATCACAAAGCATACATGCAGTTATGAAATTTAAATGCCCTAAAATGTTCCTATCAAAAGTTAAGCAAACAAGACATGCCCTACTGAGCCAAGGTCCAATTATCC
This sequence comes from Viscum album, assembly GCA_963277665.1. Taxonomy (NCBI): domain Eukaryota; kingdom Viridiplantae; phylum Streptophyta; class Magnoliopsida; order Santalales; family Viscaceae; genus Viscum; species Viscum album. The sequence goes on along the minus strand of OY728119.1, from coordinate 166,708,286 downwards.
CTTACCATACCAGGTCAAGGGTTAAACATAAAAATCAATAACATCACACACCAAGTGATCTAACAAGGTGAAAATCATATAAACTGTAATATGATCAAAAGAAAACAGTATTCCCACCCATAGAAACATGGTTCATCCCTCGTACCTGGGGATGCAAGCACCCAAGAACAAGATAGAAACCCAGTTTCCAGTAACAACCTATCTCCAGTCTACCATTTCCCAAATAGTAAATCCAGCAGAAATAAAAAGAGAAGTCTCAATCTCATTAGTAGTCAGCGAAACACTGTTACTAAATCTCTGTCAAGAACTCCTCAAATACCACTTTGTAACAATCCCGACCTGAACAGCCACCCGAACAGTACTAAACGGTTCAGGTTTTACTACATTAGGCACACCTCCCCAAACGCCAAATGCTACCGACTAGAAGTGATGGTATTATAGGTATAGTGGGGGGGCTATACCCTCTTAAAGGATAATAATGGTATTGGTCCGAGTATGATAATAAAAATGCAGCGGAATAAATGACTCGGAAAACTAGAACCAGACCCGCAGAGCGGAAGCACATTCAATATCAATATATAGTGGAAGCAATCAATATAAACAATAGCAGAATAAAGTAAACACAACAGCATGTTGAACACTTGTAACTACCACTGAACAAAAAAAATGCATCCAAAGCATGTCTTACATATCCATATATAAAAATGGAACCAATGTCTAACCAACTGTAGATACAAAACAAGTAAGGATGCTAATAAAGTAAATAAATAAAAACAATGTAAACTCCAGCTAGGCATAACCTTAAGGTCCATACCATCTCCATGCAATAGCTAATGCAGTTCAGCTCCTGAAGTTGGACATTTTCCTACACGAAAATTCATAAAGTCGGCACACATCCCGAAGGGCCCATGCAGGGTGTGAGATGAATCTCAGTAGGATACCACACAAAGGTGTGTACCTAATATAAGTGTTTAAGCAAGAATGATGTTATAAGGAAAATAGTAAATAGTACGATGCACAAATAAACACAAATCCACTGGTGCTTAGCATCCACCATGGAGTGTCACTTGCTTCGACCAATGTCGGAATCTCTGTCATGTAACCCGGAACCATGTTCCCCCTTACACTGATTGTCTCAACTACCGACATCTCGATGGCATGCCAAGGAAATAGTAACCTGGAGGAACCACGATACATGTCCTCAAATAATTAACTAGAGGGACAACGATGTCTGCCCTCAAATAAAGTGACTAGAGGGAGAGCGATGTCTGCCCTCAAAATAATGGTGAGCCTCTGCACCAAACCTGATAGTCCCAATGCTATCCCCTGAAGGCTCCTCACCTCCCATGTGGATTCCTATGACAAGCACCCCCAAACCAATAGTACCTATACCACAACTAACGGGGGCCTCTACCCACACGAGTGGTCAAAACCACCTCATCACGGAGTCTCTCTGTGTGCACACTACTCAAATTTTTGGGTGAGTGGTAATCACCAAAATAGTACCCAAGCCACAACACATCTGACACCTCATGTCCCTGCGACCATGTCACTCAAGTCTAATGGTATCGCCATCCCAGTAACCTGGGCCATGCCCAACATGACAGTTATCCTGCCTCAAACTGATGCCCAATCCCATGGTCAAAACCACCCAACATACCCAGGTCAAGCCCAACATGTGATCAGCATCACTCAAGAATATTCGAGCCAGGCCCAACACAACCCAAAGGTTTCAACTTATGCAATTCAGAAATTAAATATATAACATATTTAAAAAGAACACAAAAAAAGGAAAAACAATCTAAACAGTTTGATTTCACTAAGAAAGTGTAGTCCCATACCAGCACTGAGGTCTTTAAAGTCTCCAAAAATCCATATATAAGTTCAATAAACTATAATCAACAGTTTAAATGATGAAAAACAATTATAACCATTTTGGAATTCCCCGACCAAAATGACTCGATGAGCAACGACTACTTTCCCAGCCCCGCACATGAAAAACAGGTAACTGGGCATACCCAAAGGGAAACTGATAGGTCAAATAATAGTTAAATAGGCAATAGTAGGTAAATTAGGTTCTCTCTCAAAAATACCTGAAAACGCGCCGTAGGCCGCGCCACCCAAAGGTCTTCGAAAACACAAAAGAAGGTATGCACCTCCTACTTGAGACTCATATGATGATACTCCTTTGATAATTGCCTCTAATTAGGTATAAAACATGGTAGATCTATAAAATAACAAAATCCACTCAAAACCATATAACTCTCTCTAGAATAGAAATCAAGAAAAATGGCTCAAGAAAAATCAAGGCCTTATCGTGGGGGTTCCAACGCATCCAACAGAGATCAAAACAGATTTCAGACAGACAATATGGAGAAAAAACATGCTCTAGCTGGCTCTCCCCACTCAAACCCGTCGAAGGGTTGAGTTTCTACCTTAAAATGAGGCTACTGCTCGTTTTTTAGTGAAAAAAAAAGAAAGTACATGACATGTACTTATAACTACATGTCGTGTGTCATTTTACTGTTCACATGATGGCTGATATTTCACCGAGGACTTTTCAACTGACTACACGGTGTGTACCTATAGTAAATGGCATGTAACTCTTTACCCTATCGACATCCCAAACATGCCATGTATATCCCCATACACGGCCCCTCTACACATTGTGAACCAATAGTACACGATGTGTACATGCTAAAAAAATTCTACCCAGCCAACAGGCCTACACTCCATGTATGGCCTCCACACGGTCAAGGGTACATGTCATGTCTATAACAACATGACATGTAGTAAGAAATTCCTACACAGTCATCACACGGCATGTACTCGGCGAGCACACGACCGGTACTCGCCCAATCCATACACGACGTGTACTTTAGAGTACACGGCGTATAGTTTGTAAATTTCCTGAACTTCCCAGATTTTTCCCAGTTCTCTTAGGAATAAGTCAAAAATTCAAATAGTGTCGGGATTTTGACATGTTCTAAAAACCCAGGTTCATACACCAGGTAAGGATGGAACACTCGGTTCATCAGTTCCATGGAAACTGCAGGTGCGTTCGTGAGATAGAACATCATAACCACATACACATATAGACCATAGCTACTCTAAAAGGCTATAAGAGGTATATCTAATGGTCTAATGCACAACTGATGATTACCAGATCTCAAGTCAATTTTTGAGAACACTCGAGATCCTCGATGATGATCAAAGAGATCATCAATCCTTGGCAAGGGATATCTGTTCTTGACTATCAACTGGTTGAGCTTCCGATAACCAACACAAATTCAGAGGGTACCACTCACCTTCTTCGCAAATAGGATAGGATATCCCCAAGGATAATTATGTTGGAACCATGGCCATTCTATGTAAAAATTGGAGTATGGTTTGTGTTTATTGTAAATCCTTATTGTAAGTTCAGAATGTTTTCCAGTATATTGATCATACAGTTTAAACAGACAACAGTATTGAAGGTGGTGTCATTTCCCAGTGTTTTCCAGATTTTTGGGCCTGAAAATCAAGAAATGGGAAAATGTGTGTTTGGAAAAGGAACTTGCATGCAAAAGGGTAGGTGTGTTGGAAAATTGCGCGCAAGGCATGTTTCCGGATCAGATTATTGAAATATGGAAAAGGCATGAGCTGCGCGGAATATTTGAGTGGTGCACGAAAAACATGGATTGCACGCTAAATTGGTTTTGCATGCTATAGTGAAAGTTGGTTGGTTTTCTCGCACAGAAGGTGTTTCGGGATCAAAATGATGAAAACCAAAAAGGCATGTGGTGCACGAAAAATCAATATATGTGCGTAAAAAATGGTTCATGCGCGAAAAAGGATTGCGCACAGAATGAGTGTTTTGTGTGACATTGCACGTAAAAGTTGATTTTGTGCATAAAAGTTAAATTTTCATGTAAAGGGGGTGTTGCACGAAATATTTTTCCACGCGAAAATCATGTATTTTTCACAAAAGTGAGATCTTTCATGCAAAGGGTAGGTGTTGCGTGAAGTCATTAGTGTAACATGTTTTCATGTTCCAAATATCTGGTTTAGTGGTTCAGTGCTTTCAAGTGAATATTTTTAGGTCTTCGATGAAAGTAGTGTCTCGTGATGAACAGAGACAAAGACTTCAATGAAAATCTATTAAAGTGACCTTCAAGTCGATAAACTGAGTTTTATTTCTCTCAAGGCAGTGAGCTAGGGGGAGTATACGGAAGTGATCCAAGGGATACAGTGAGTGCTCCCTCAACCTTTGTAAAGGTAGTATGCTAGGCATAGAGTGACTGTGACCAAAACTTGTAATCCATAAACTAGTGAATATTAGTGGATTTTGGTACAACTAACACATTTTCGGTGTATTCTCCTTGGACGTAGCCCTTTGTGGTGAACCAAGTAAAAGTGTTGTGTCAACTTTTTTCTTTCATTTGTTTGATATATTTAACAAGTTCCTACCAACATGGGAATAAGATCCACAGCTATAAAAAGAAAAAGTTGGCACCATGATTCACCCTCCCCTCTCAGGGTGTTCTGGTGTCCTTTAAGTGGTATCAGAAAGAGGTTAACTGGTGTTTTATCTGTCATATACCATTATGGGAAATTCATCCAATATCAGGGGAGTCCCTCTCTTTGATGGAAGTAATTTCCATATATAGAAGAACAGAATGAGATATCATCTAAGATCTCTTGGAATGGAAGTCCTTTTTTTACTATGCAAGGGAAAAACTTACTGATCCAATAGGCCTAGCTATGACTAACACATATAAGAAAATTCTTGATGTAGATTCTAAAGCACAAAATGCACTCACTGCAGCCCTTTCTAATCAGATCTATCTAAAGGTGATGAGTTTCACCTCAGCAAAATCCATTTTCGATAAACTTGAAAATATTTATGAAGGAGATATAAAAGTGAAGGAGGAAAAACTACAAGTCCTACACAATAGGTTTGATGATCTGAAGATGAATTCAGATGAGAATGCAGTCTCATTCTTCAATCGAAATACTAAAGTCGTTGGAGAAATTTGGGGTCTAGGCGATGAAAACAAAGACATTGATATTGTAAAGAAAATATTAAGAAGACCTACACCCCTGTAAAATGCAAATGTGTCATCCCTTGAGGAAAGATATCTTTCCAAACTTTCTCTGGATGATCTTCTGAGCATTTTGGTAGCATATGAAATGAGAATCAAACCATAGGATGATACATCTCGAGTGAGAAAGAAAATGGTGTTCAAGCCCATGGAGAAACTAAAATTTTCAAAATATATTAGTGTTGAATATGATGTGTAAAAGGAAATACCCTCTCTCATTGCAAATAAGTTTCAGAAGGGAAAAGGGAAATTCAAAGGGAAGTTACCACTTTCTTGCTTTCATTGTGGAAAAGTTGGGCACATTGTCTCTCAATGATTAAGAAAGATCAATGATGATGATAGTGAATATTAAAACATTGAGAAACCTCAAAAAAAATTTATAAAAAGGGAGACTTAAAATCTAGAAAGAAAGTGTTGAAGAAGATTTTTATCTGTGAAAAGAAATATGATGATAATGAATTCTCTAAATAAGAAGAACCAGAATTTAAAACTGGAAACCATGCTTTCATGAGGGAAACTATTGAAAACTCAGAACCATCACAAGATAATGGTCGAGATAATCAGTTTACAACTAATTCCAATCCCAAGTTTCAACTTAAAGATTCTGTTAGTAAGCTTAAGATCAAATGTAAGAGTTGCAATAAGTGGAAATCAATTGTAGAAGAATTATCTGATTATGCCGATCAACTCGAAGATAAAATTGAACAACTGGAAGAATTTGTGAAAGTGCAGTCTAAAATTCTTGAAAGCACTAATGATGTAGTGGATATGAAGCCGATAATTGATGAGTAAGCAAATTTAATCAATGAACTCACCACTAGACTAGAAGAAAAGACCAATACTACTGAGAGTCATGAAGAGGATGTTTTACTCTTAGGAGAAAACTTGAGAGTGAATCTATTTTAAAATAATCAAGGAAGAAAATATAGTTTGGAAGGTTCTTAGATGTTGATATTTTGGAGAGAGAAAAATGTGGATCTAATGGAGTTGAAAATATTTTGAATGATCAAAGACCTGATTGAATGGGAAAAAGTGGAATCAGTTATGAGGCAGAGTCATCAAATGATGAAAATAAAGGTGAACAAAATAAAGGCAAGCTAAAAGTGGGTGATGTGGAAAAGTCAACTGAAGTGCTGAAACAGAAACCCCTAATTCAATCTAAAAGAAGAAAAGAAGATTATCCTTAAGCCTCCTGAAAAAAGGATCCCTTAAACTATTATCCCACATTAGAAGGAATGAGGATAAATATAAGTGACAAAACATTTATTCTCATGAAGTGTCAGTTCTATGGATATTTGGTCCATACCATGTCTTATTGGGAAGAGGAAAGAAGCTATCTAAATGGATAAGATATGGGAGTTCAATAGAGGATAAAAAATTTGTATCCTAATTCTTTTAGAAGAAATGGTTTCTATGGATATTGTTTTTGTTGTTCTAACTTTGGTTATAAGGCTATTAATTGTTGGCAGAGGAGGGACATGGAAACCTCATACCAGAGTTTGAGACAAGTCAAATCTCATCAACGAGATAGTGTTGCTCTTACAAACTTGTTTTCTCCTCTTGAAGAAGATTTTGACTATGAAGAACTAATGTACATGGAAGAGAGAATTGAAAGTCCATCAGTATTCTACACTCAATCTAATGTCACATGGAAAGAAAAGTAGAAAATTGAGAAATCCATCCTTGCATAGGTGGACCTCAAAGCTACAAAAACCCACAGTACCTAGATTTTTGATAGCGGTTGTTCATCTCATATGATAGGTAATGCAGGCATGTTAACAGATATCAAAAGGAGGGTTGATCGATAGTACGGTTTTGTAATGATGGAGCTCTAAAAATCAAAGGCAGTGGAAGTACTGAATTAGTTAATAGTGAGCTAAAGAAAACCAAAGTTCTTTATGTTGATGGCCTACATCATAATCTCCTTAGAGTGAGTCAACTCTGTGACTTGGGATGTATAGTTACTTTTAATCAGAAAGGATGCACTATCAAGGGAAAGACAGGAAATCCACTTAAGAAGGGATGCAGAACCTAAGGCAACCTATATCAAGTTGATAGTAAAGAAAACATTTGTTACATGATTTTTAAAGAAGAAAACAATTTGTGGCATCAGATATTGGGGCACATCAATCAAATATACGTGGAGAAAATATCAAAATTGAGGATTTTCATGGACATTCCCAACCTAAATCATGAACGTGAAAAGTCTTGTGATGCTTGCATTCATGGGAAGCTGGTCTGTAGTTCATATCAGCCAAAGAATAAAAGGGAATCACATCTTCTTGATCTCATTCATACTGATGTATGTGGCCCAATAAATGTTTCCAGAACTCATAGAGAAAGGTACTTCATCCTTTTCATAGATGATTACAGTAGAATGGCATGTGTAATGGTTATACATAGGAAACAACAAGTACTTGACTACATGAAAACATATTGTTGAATCACCGAGAATGATACTGGACGAACAATCAAAGTGTTGCGATCAGACAATATAGGGGAATACACGTCCATTGAATTTGAAAACTACCTAGAGAAGCATGGGATACAACATGAGGTAGCTTCCCTGAGAACTCCACAGAAAAATGGAGTTGTTGAGCACAAAAATTTATAAGTGAACAACATCGTAAGAACTATACTGATTGAGATTCATATTCCATGGCATTACTAGAAAGAGGATTGTTCAAGATACAGTGTATATTCAAAATCGAACAGAACATTATATGGGTGAGACGAAGACACCTTATGAATTGTGGCATGGAAGGAAGCACTCTTTGAAATAATTTCATGTATTTGGAATTATGTGATTCATCAGAAACAAAGAATGAAATCAAGGTAAATATTAAGACAATGCAGATGAAGGAATTTTCTTGCGATACTCAATGAACAGCAAAGCCTACAAGTGTTTCAGCAAGTGATTAGTAAAGATTGTGGAGAGCAGTGATGTTAAGATAATTGAAGATAAAACCACAAATTCATCAAGGATTTCATATGATGATATGATATAAAGTGAGGAATAATGTGAACATGGAGTAAATAAAAATACATAAATAGAGGAAGGCCTATAAAACACCCAGGAGTCACATCATGGTGTTGACTCAGAAGAAAAACCTAAAAAGGAAACCTTGGTTGGAGAAAATGCAACTGAACCTCACAGGAGAAATCGAAGAGCAGATATTGATCCATCTAACATAATTGGGGACAGAAGTGAACCCACACAAACAAGGAGGATGAGGAATAACACACAATTTTAATTTATGTTAGTTGTGGAGCCATCCTCACTTGATGAAGCTGCAAAGGATGAATCTTGGGTTAAAGCCATGAATGAAGGGTTAGATTATATTGACAAGAAATAGGCCTGGGATCTAGTCAAGAGTCCTAAAGGTCACAATGTGATTGGTACAGAATGGATCTTTAAGAACAAGTTTGATGATCATGTAAGTGTTAATAGAAACAAGGCACGACTGGTATGTAAAGGATATTTCCATATTGAAGGTGTTGATGTTGAATAAAACTTTGGACTAGTGGCTAGACTTGAGTCAATTAGGCTTTTCCTTTCCATGGCACTCCAAATAGAATATAAAGTATATCAAATGGATGTCAAGACAACATTCTTGAATGGTGTATTCAAAGAAGAAGTCTACATTGAACAACTAGTGGTTTTTCTTCTTGGTATCGATGAAACAAAGGTCTGAAAACTAAATAAGGCACTCTATGGCTTGAAACAGGCACCATGGGCATGGTACTCCTAGATGGATTCTTACCTCAAGAAGCTATAATTCAAAATAGGAGGATTAGATCACAATATCTATGTGAATAATTCTCCAAAATATCAGTTCATGTTCTAGTTTACGTTGATGACATTATATTTGGTGGTAGCAGGCAGAAATCAGTAGATGAATTCTCCAATAACATGAAATCAAAATTTGAAATTTCTATGATTGGGGAGCTCACATATTTCTTGGGGCTAGAGGTGATTAAAAATAAGGATTACATGTTCATTTCTTAGGAAAAGTATGCAAAAGAACTGCTGAATAAATTTAATATGTATGACTTGAAACCAATGTCAACTCCAATTGCAGTTGGAACCAAACTTGGAAAGCATGAGGATGGGACCTTTGTAGATCCCACAATGTACAAAAGAATCATTGGGAACTTATTGTACCTGACAGCAACATGGACTGACATTGTCTTTTCAACATTCATAGCAGCCCACTTTTAGAGTAATTTGAAGGAACAACATATGGAAGAAGTAAAAAGAATCATGAGGTATATTCAAGGTACTCACAATTGTGGCTTATACTTTGCTATAGGAAGGGACAGTGAGTTATCAATGTTTCCTAATGCTGATTGTGCTGGAGATGTAGTTAACAGAAAGTCCACAAGTGGTGGAGCATTCTATATTGGGTAGAAATGGGTTGAATGGTTGAGCAAGAAACAAGAAAGTACTTCTCTTAGTACTTCTGAAGCTAAGTATATCTCTGCTACAAAGGCATGCACTCAACTACTATGGATGAAGAAACAACTAACAGATGTTGGTGATGAGGTGAAACAACCAATGGTGATTTACTGTGATAACAATAGTGCAATTGATCTTATGAAGAATCCAATTCATCATTCTCGTACAAAACATATTGAAATCAGGTATCACTTTATCAAAGAAAAATTTGATCAAGGCATGATTAGAATGGATCATATGGGAACTAATGAGCAAGTGGTTGATATCTTGACCAAGCCACTATCAGTGGCTGCATTTGAGAAACATTGGTTGAACCTCGATGTCCATCCACCTCCCAGTGCATAAGGAGGTTATGAAATACCCCTCTCCATAGTTATGTTATCTATTTTTAATCTGTTTGTCGATATGATGTAGTTTTATGAGAGAGATACTATCCAGGGGGTGTATTGATCTGTTCAATGAAAAAATACAAGTCTTTGGGTCTATTTCCAATGGGGGAGAAGGAATAAATTTAGGACATGTTCTATATCACGATGAGAATTTGGTGTTAAGAGGAGAAGGAATACATTCAGGGCATGTAATGCTTCTGTGACATAGTAAGTGATTTTCATGGGCATCTTTAAGAATTCCAAAACATGGGATCCCAATTCATTTTTTCCTCTTGTTTTCTACACCAAGCATTTCCCACGTAGACTAAGAGTGTTGGCTATGTTAAAATTGGAGTATGGTTTGTGTTTGTTGTCAATAATTATTGTAAGTTTAGAATGTTTTCCAATAAAGTGATCATACAGTTTAAGCAGACAATAGTGTCGAAGGTGGCATCATTTCCTAGTGTTTGCCAAATTTTTGGGCCTGAAAATCGAGAAATGGGAAAATGTGTCTTTGGCAAAGGAACTTGCGCGCAAAAGAGTAGGTGTGTTGGAAACTTGTGCATAAGGCATGTTTCTAGATCAGATTGTCAAAAAATGGAAAATTCATGAGTTGCACAGAATATTAGAGTGGTGTGCCAAAAACATGGATTGTGCGCTATGTTGGTTTTTCGTGAAATAGTGAAAGTAGGTTGGTTTTCTCGCACAAAAGGTGTTTCAAGATCAAAATGCTGAAAACAAAAAAGGCATATGGTACACGAAAAATCTGGATATGTGCGCAAAAAAATAGTTCATACGCAAAAAAGGATTGCGCTCAGAATGAGAGTTTTGCGCGACACTGTGGGTTTTGTAGACGGGGGTTAGTGATACCTATAAATAAGAGGTGACCCCCCTCATTTGGTATAGCTAAAGACTTAGAGAAGATCTGAGTTATGATGTTCATAAAAGGTGCATGTAAATGGAGTTGCGTGGAAAATATTAAGTTGTGCGAAAACACAAATGTTATGTGTAAAAATTACAGTTGCGCGTAAAAGTTGATGTTGTGAGAAAAAGTCGAAGTCATGCGTAAAAGTTGAGGATGTTCATAAAAGTGAAAGTTTCACATAAAGGGGGTGTTGTGCAAAATATTTTTCCATGTGAAAATCATGTATTACACGAAAAATTGAGATCTTTCATGCAAAGGGTAGGTGTTGCGTGAAATCACCAGTGTAACCTGTTTGCACGTTTTGAATATATGGTTTAGTGATTTCAAGTGCATCTTTTTAGGAATTTGATGTAAACAGTGTATCATGCTGAACAAAGACAAATAATTCTATAAAAATCTATTGAAGAGACATTCACGTCGATAAACTGAGTTTGACTTCTCTCAAGGTAGTGAGCTAGGGGGATTAGAGAGAAGTGATCTGAGGAATGCAGTGAGTGATCCCTGAACCTTTGTAAAGATATTATGTCAAGCACAGATTGACAGTGACCAAAACTTGTTATCCATAAAATAGTGAAGATTAGTGTATTTTGGTACAACTGACATGTTGTCATCATATGATCCTTGGACGTAGCCCTTTGTGGTGAACCAAGTAAAAGTGTTGTTTCAACTTCTAGCTTTCATTTGTTTGATACATTTAACAAGTTTCTACCAATGTGGGAACAATATCCACAACATTAAAAATAAAGATTTGACACCCTGATTCACCCCTCCCCTCTCAAGGTGTTCTGGGGTCCTTCAAAGTACTAGGTTGGATGAAACCCTTTGCCCATAACTCCTCTAACTGCTTCTTGATCCCCTGTAACTCTAGTGTAGTCATCCTATAAAGATTAATGGACACCGGTGCCACTCTTAGAACAAGTTCAATAGAAAATTTTTCCTCTCTCTCAGGAGGCATACCTGAAAATTCGTCTGGAAAGACATCCCTAAAATGATCGACCACTGTAAGAAAGTCCATCTAGAAGTCCCCTGGTCATCAAGATAAAGACTATCAATATGGGTTGTAACACCTCTCAACCCATGATTCTCGGGTCTAGCTCTACTTTCCTAGACCACCCATTCTCACTTATGTAGAACCAATATGCCATGTGGGGATGTGAAGCTCACCCTATAGTGATATAACATGACAAAATCCTAGAAGGGAACTAACCAGTCCATTCTGAAAATGACGTCATAGCTCATTATCTCTATGACATAAAGGTCCCATAAGAAGTGACACCCACTAACCACAAGAGGGAACTCCTTACACTGATGTACATAAGTCGTTCTAGTCCCCAAAGGTGTGTCCAGTGTCATGATACCAGCAAGATGTAAAGATACAGATCCCAATTATCTCCAAAATAGGGAAAAATATAAAGCTATGGGAATCCCTTGTATCGAAAAGAGAATAAGATAAAACCGAGGAAACCAAAATCTTTCCTCTAACTATTGAGGATCCTGGATCATGATCCTACTGGCTATGTTCCAGCATAAAATCCTAACCTACGCTGCTGCCCTATGAATTTGTCTGAGATCCCTAAGATGATCCACCCTGCGATTGTCGAAAACCCTATGTCTGACCATTGTGTCCATGACCACCCCCTCAGCCTGAACAACCTAAATAACTCCATCCCCCAATTTGATGTGGGACTAGTGGTCCTTCTCCATTACGAGGAGTAAAAAATATCACCCTTCACAAGCTGCTGGAGGGAGGGCATTGCAGAATCATTAATGACGCCCCATCTTTCCGAAATATCGGTACTCAACTGGGACTCTTGGGCACTGAGGTTTCTTATGACCACCCTTCCCAAACTACTAGTACACCACCTAACTACCTGAAAGAAAATACCTCCTAATCAGATCTCTATGTCTAGACTCCGTACTGTGCTTAATGCATTTATTCGCAAGAGTCCCAACTCAAGATGCTAAACCGACCTGGCCCACAGCTCCAGAATCCCTCAGATTGCGCTCTGTGATCAGAACTTGGTTGACTATAGAAGATATGGAAGTCAAACTAAAGATGTTCACTTGGGATCGGAAGTCATTTTAGAGACCATACTCAAAAATTCTCTCCATAAATCACTCATCACCCCCCCCAAATGGGTGTGAAGTGCTGAAGCTTTGTGAAGTGAGAAGAATATTCCATTTCTGAGAGAGTACCCTACTCCAAACTCATGAACTCTCAGGATAGGTCTACCCTCATGGTCTCCAGGTAGAATTAGTCTTAGAAGGTATGCTGGATCTCATCCCATTCCAAAACCCGATGGAGTCTCACCTGTGATATCACATCCCATCATATCTTGGAGGAATCCCGAAGTATGTATGTATAAATCTTTACCCTCTTATCTGGAGGAGTCTTATGATGCTCAAAGATAGACAACATGGATTCTAACCATGGCTCTTTAGCCTGAGGTCCTCCATATTCTGATAATGTGGGAGGTTGTTGCTGCTAAAAATCATGCTTCAACTCTTCTATAGATAGGGTGGGATGCGGTGCTCCCTGGAAGGTCTGCATCATCCTCATAAAGCCTTCACAGAACTGTGTCTTGGAACCTGTGTCTGGTATAACAGCTGGTGCCAAGACAGGAACAATGGGAGGATCTGCTGGTATTCCCTAGTTTACCATTTCCAGTGTCTGGTTGTTTCCTTGTATCTAGCATACAACCGATGGACGTCTTAGTGGTATGAATCTGTAAGGTCAAGCACACACCTTAGTTAAAAATTATCAAGGACTGAAAAGTAGAAGTTCAAGAAAGGAAAAGGATAATAAAACATTCATGTTTTATAAAACAAGGTTACATAACGTGTATACCCTCTACACGGCGTGTTCCCTTATGTTTCAACATGGGGGTGCACTTCTGCCAAAACCGGTCGTGTAACACCCCTACACACGGCGTGTTCATCCTGTGTCACAGCATGTACTTGAATTTCTCCTCCTTCCCAAGTTATTCAACCTAGCTAGAACTACACGATTCCCTTAGAAAAAAACTACATGGCATGTTTAAGTCAAACATGGAATGTACTAGAAGGATTTTACCAACTCGTTTCATTGGTTACACGACTAGAGACATGGTCTACTTTCATACGGTGTGTTGTTGCTAGACACAACGTGTACTATTCGAAGTTCATCCTCTCATATCTTTAGTCACATGGTCATATACATTGTCTCTACAACATGTCTTGTAGTACTTGTACATGGATTGTTCCACCAAACATTTCCTAACCCCATGTATCTTCCCACACAGTCAGTCACATGGTCAAAGACTACAAGGCGTGTACTTAAGAAAAACATTTTCTTCCCAAATAGAATGATACATGGCGTGTATTCATCATCACACACCATATATTTTGGGTTTTTCTAGACATTAAACCTAAAAAACTACTCTAGAACCCCATAAAATACTAAAACAAGCATTAAGGTGCCAAATTCTGATTTTTGGGGGCTCATACTTCTCGCAAATCAAAGCTTGGCATCATATTCATGTCATATCATAACAGAATTCAGTTAAAGTTAAATATAATCCACCACATTCCAATCCAAGAGGGCCAATAACACCTCAGGTACCAAAATTTGGCTTCCATCCAAATGAAACATTGCATATTCCAATACCCTATCAAAATAGAAGGATTTTTGTCAAGGCATTTATCACAACAGCAAGCATATCTAGCACAACACCTATCACAACAATATGAAATTATTAATTCTCTCTAAATGGCATGACAAAAATTCATGACATGTGATTCCTATCAAGTGCCTATATGATTCATGAGATGGAATACCCTCATCTCATCAGGTTGCAATGGAAATATTACCTCAATAATATCAATGATAACATCACAAATCCTGTGAATCACCCAGCGTTGAAATCAAATCAACTATAACAATCAAAAAAACAGAAAAATTGAAATAATCAAGGTAAATTGGCTTTTCTCTATACACGGGTTAGCTACTCACAGGAACATCTTATTACCAACTACTCATTCCTTCTTATCCCTATCTTTAGGCTCTAAATAGTAATAAAATTTTGAAATGAACTTCCTCTAATACCACTTTGTTACATCCTGGTTCTGTGTGCTACCCAATGGTGACCGATACCCAGTTGGTCAGATGGCCTCAAGTGAATTTTCCCAAATACCAGAGGCTTTCGACTAGAAGTGAGGGCCTTGGGAGTGATAGTGGAGAAACTATGCCCTCATTGGCAGAGTAACACAATAGAATAACAAAAATATACAACAGCGGAAGTAGTAATACCATACCAAGTAAGTAAACAGTGAATGATTGAAGTAAATAAACACTAGAGCACATATATAAATGATGCATGTCACATATTTCTAGGAAAGAATCCAAACAAGTCATAATGATAGAAATACAGTACTAAACTAAATTACAAAAGAAAACAAATAAACTCCACCAGCATCGCAGTCCTCATTTTGGTCCCATTCTCTCCAGATCCATAGAAAATAAAGTACCCTATGATGAAGGGTGCTTTCTCTTATCTATACCTGAAACCATATAATATATTTGGGTCTAAATGCATGATCCAAACATGTTGTGAGAGAAATCATAGTGGGAAAACACCACAAGATCTATGCCTAACTGTTCGTGAGTATATATAGAATGAAATAATGAAAATATAGCAAAGGAACTAGGAGTACAAAAAAGTAAACATATACTAAAATTTCCATTTACATTTATTAGAATTTAATGTTCATCATTTAATCATGTATCACAACAGGTATCTCAAAATTTGACCTAATAGGACCAAATCCAATCTTTTGTTTTTGGCTTGGCAGACATGTCACAAACATTCAATATATACATTAACCCTATGGGTATCTCACATAGTCTAACCCCTTTGGAAATGTAATTAAATAAAAAGGAAAAGACACTCTGAGGAAGCACTCACCGTCAATTCCCCCTATGGTCATTCTGGATAACTACAGTCTCTCTGGGGAAGCACTCAATGTGAATTCCCCCTACGGTCTCATAATTTAAACTATAGAATCTCTAAGGGATATATCACCATCAATCCCCCATGTGGTCTAAAATCATGAAATATAACAAACTCTCTGAGGAATCACACAATGTCAACTCCTCCTTGTGGTCTAACTACACTAGGTTCTCACGGCCTTTTGTAATTCAATTGTGCATAAACGATATCAATATTCCCCAAGTAATATCGGATACTACATGGATAAACAATTCCAGTTCATAGAACAAGCATTTACCAATTATAAAAAGTCAAATAGTTCCATCCTATCAAGTAGGGCAAGGAAACAATGTCTGCCTCATAGGCAACCTAGGGAAAATAGCCCTAAATATTTAAACATGGAAACGCACCCATGGGGTGTTCCTTAAACATGAAATTTTACATAATATCATATCAAAAAAACCTTAATCCAATAATAAATATATGGAAGATAAAATAGGGTTTAATTTACTAAACATGAAATACCTAAAACATGGGTGATCAACACTTTGGTATATAAAACTCAATGAAAAATAACAAAAGGAAACAAACCACCTACCTATAAGTTGTATGATCGATATAGTTGAACCTATAACTTTGAATTGACCTAGACTGTCATATATCTAAAAAACGTCAAAAACGTTCAACCTTGAATAACTCGAGAGAGAGAGAGAGAGAGAGAGAGAGAGAGTAAATCAGGGTGAGAGGCTCTAGAAGAAGGAATAACTCACTGGTGGGATTCCAACACACCCGTTGGAGTTCAGATCGGACCTTGGATAGAGAATCATTGGATCAGAGAAGATTCATCACTCTTGGTTGCTCCTAGACGAAATAAGTCTAGAAGAATATGAAATTGGGGATTAGACAAGACCCTAGTCTGATTAAACCAATAAAAAGAAAAGTACATGGCATGTTAATTTAATGTACATGTTGTGTACATGCCTCAACCGACCCTCACTTTAGGTGGCCTCCAGGTCACCCCACACAACCTTGTACTTGGCCATTACACGGCTAGTACATGGCTTCCCGTAGCAACCTAGCACATGGTGTGTGCTCCTATGTACATGGGGTGTACTTATAAAATTTTCAAATTCTCCCCTTTTTCCCAAAACCACCCAAAACCAAGATCCAAAATAGAAAATAAGATCCAAGATCTTACAATATGGTGAAATATCTATCCTTATCTAGAATTTAATAGGCTTATATATCCATAACAAGATCATTGAAAATATAGTGTGAAGAGATTATTGAAAAAGGTGGAGTAAATGATGAATAAAGTACCCTTGAAGAGATTAAATAATGGGGGTGAGGAAACATGATTCCATATTTTAACAAAACCCAAAAGTGGTCAAATTAATGGATAATTATAGAGGTAAATAGGCCATTAGTATTTTATTAACAAATAGGTGGAGAGATAGATGAAGGCATCCTAAATCCATCCATTGTCCTGAAAAATATTAATTTTATTAGTGAAAGTGGATTTATGATAATAATTTCTATAAAATACAATTTTAGAAAATGTTTCACCCAAGAAGTTGTGTGTGGGATTTTATGAGAATAATTGTTGATATTAGAAATGTTATTAGAGATACATTGTAGGTTTCCTAGCTTGGATTTATTAATTTCATGTTCTGAGGATGAAGGTTGAACTATATATGAGATTTATGGGTATTGCGATTCATTAATGTAGGAGGAAGTAGGTATGGGTATTCTATTAATGATTTAGTAGATGATTTATATGGAGCTTAGAAACCTAGTTCAGTGGATATAGAAGGAGATGTATTTTTATAAAGAAGGTGTTTTGAAATATATATCACTAGATGTTTTATAGTGGTTTTAAAATAAGATGAGTATGAAATATAAAGAAAATTGAAAGAATGATGGTTTATAGAAGATGAAATCCATGAGGACTTTTGTAAATGGAATTATTTCTCAGTGTTTTCAAAAAAATGTACAAAAAATTATATTATTTTTATATAATTTTTTTGATAGTTTAGAGTGAGTGGGTTGAATTCTTATTTTTCCATATAATACATATTTAATTATGTCAATACTATGAGAACTACATATCATGTACATGGTCAAAGTGTCATTGTTTGCGAAAAAAATTTGTCGCAATGTCAAAAATATCTCATATAGTAAATCATTATTTACAATTGAAAAATAAGTCACTTAATAAAGGGAGCTGGTGATTTGAAGTGATTAACATAGGAAGTAAACTATGAAAATTATATATCAATGGGTTTTCAATAATGTTGATGTCTTTAGTGCGAAATAGGTTGTGATTTAGATCCAATAAAGACATATTTTTCTATGAAAATTATTATAACATAGTTACATGTAAAGATACAGTGGTAATTTTGGGAGGACTATAAAATATGGTTCAAAATATTTATTTTTAGATGGTAGTTTACAAAGTAGTTAAAAGGTATGAATAGTAATTTCATTTCTTAATGAATTTCTAGAATGTGTTTTCCTATAAAAACACCACATTTTAATCATTAAAATAGAAAAAGATATTAATAGAAAATCAAATGATCAATCCAAATAGAAAATATGGAAGGAGGTTCACATATCATAGATAGTGTGGAATCAATAACTACTTTTGAATAAAAATAAATTCATAATGAATGGTTTCTTTAATGTTTATTCATGATGAGTTTATATGATGCAGCTCATAAAGTATTAATAATAGATGATATTTGTGTAAAGTAGTTTTACATTTTGGAATATAATGAATTATCTCACAAATAAAAGCACCTCATAGTGAAACATAGTTCTAAAAGTATGAAGCATGGTATGTGGTGAACAATGTTCTATATAGGTGTTATGAAAGTAAGTTCATAAAGGAGTATTACAATGTTAAATTATTCCCGAATTTTAGTTGTGATAAATAGTAAGTAGAGAATAGTATATGGGATGATGTTATTTCATTAAGATATCAGAATAGTAATTGAGAGTTAAATAAGATAAATCTAGTGTGTAAAATGCTCATCCATAGAAGAAGTGTGGTTGTCATAGCATTGTGGAAGAAAAAAACATAACTACCTCATTGAAGATTTGATATCATCTGTTAATGATGAAAGAGAGAAAAGTAGAAAACATTTTAGTAGAGTATAAAATTAGGAGTTATGAAGCCATCATTGTCTAAATCTAGATAGATAATGACCATTCTAATTCTTCTCAATTAAAATAAGACAAAAATATAAACCCTTACCTCTTTGGAAAATTTCGAATCCAAACTCTCATTAATGAAGTAAATGATTTGTAACTTATAATATCATGAATATTTTTTGAATCATGATATAATATATAATGTGGCATTATATACATTATTTAAAATAAATTAGGTGCATAAAATCATATCTTTCTCAAAGAATTATGTTTTGAGATGGAACCCTTACCTCGAATCCAAACATTATCGTGTCTCTTGTTTATCTCAAAAAAATAAAATCATATCAACTTTTTCTTACTAAAATATTCTTGGTTTAATCACTAAAAAATAAAAAATTTACATTATTTATTTTAATGAAATGTTTAATTACTTATTCATTTATGACCATGTTGTGTGTTTTGAGAAAGCTTTGTTCATAATTTCATAATCACATCGGTGTGTTAAATGTTGTCAGAGGGAAATTTTTAAATTATATAAATAATAATAATTATAAAATAATTATACTTTTTTCACATAAATAATACTTCTAAAACCTACCATAAAATATGGTTATAAAAAATATATTATGGTACAATCATGGAGACAATAGAAAATATGTATGCAAGTGAAACATTTCTATTTTTTAAAGACGAAAATGGAAATAAGGTAAGTGTTATATTAATTATTAGTAATGATAGATATATAAAAAATATAATACTATTTTTTCAAATAATCTTAAATATAACATCTATAAAATTAAATAACAAAAAATGAATCATATCACTTCGCGAGGCGATAGTCCTTCATACACATTAATGATGTTATCATTTTAAAATGGATGGTATGAAAGAAATCTCTATGATATTCAAATTTTAAATAATGATTAAAATTTTATGAATATATTATAAAAACATTAAATTCATAATTAGGATGATCCGTGAGGGAAGATTATGGAAAATGAATAACATTAGTTCTCCAGACGGTAAACCATTGTGCACAAGAATGATAGTTTTTCCTACTTAATAAAAGGGGTGTTGGATAAATATTAAGCCATAAATATAATAACATTTTAGTATAGAGGATATATTGGTATTTTTATTTTGGAATTTTTATGACCCAATTTAAGGTGGAAAAAGAATAAATAAATAGTAGTATCCTCGTGATGATGATTTCCTTCACTTAGAGGAACCTCATTGGGATTTATTATTATGGAAACTAAGGTTGGCCTTTTGGAGGACCAAAATCTCTATATAGTTTAAATGGATTTTTTTTAGAGATTTTTGAATTGTTTTGTTAATCCAAATGTCTATATAGGTGTGAATTAGTAAGGGATAGTTTTCCCTTTCATAATTTAGGAGGAGTTAATTTTTGTACATACCCAAAACTTTTCAACAACGGGAAGAAACTCTCAAGATAAGTACCTAAAAATATAAAAATCATGAAATTCAGGAGTGATAAGAGAAATAGACCCCTCCACCACTAAGAAACATGTTTTGAACATGTAATATCCTTTATCTATAAGGTTACTGACTTTTACTATTTTAAGTTTTTACCATTGTAACTAGTTTTTTTACTATTTTTACTATTCCATATGACCAAATATTAAGTTTACCATATTAAATAATATAAATTATGATTATTTCAATTATTGAATAAATTTTATAAAATTTAAATAACATAATTTTAATAATTAAATTTAATATAAAATCGAAATGCTTACAAAAAATATGTTTTCCAATAAATGTTTTAAGGAAATAATGATTTTACATTAAATATTTATATTTTTATATACATTACGTGTTTTAAATTAATTATGGTATATGTATGATCTATAAATTCTATTCATATCATTCCATGTTATGGTATATTTTAAATAATTAAAATGGAGAAATGTTATACACTTTAAAAATGTTTTCAGAAAAAAGCATTTGGAAGACTAAGAATAAACATATACAAAAATCCACTATAAAGATGATATAAATGTAATTAATTGGATTAAATATTATCTAAATCCATGTTGAGAAATATTTTTATTATTCTAACCACCTTCATATCTGACTCACAAGGTAATGGTTGGTTTCACTGGGCTTCTAGGAAGATAATATCTAAAGCATTAGATAATGAGGATATTGATCTACATATTGTGGAAGAAACTATGAAATGTATCCAAAATAAAATGCTTTAGGAGGTCTTGGAAGTTTAATCTCTCTTAGGTAGATTCATTATGGGAAAATATTGAAAATAACTTTATTCTCCAAGGGTAATGTCTTGGGTTTTGGAATATTGTATATGGACACAATTTGATCCTTAGGAAGTACTCCCAGTGGATCGTGGTATATAGGGAGATTGGTTTTTAATTTCACAACTAGGATGGTTCTTAGCTCAGTTTCCCAGGTTTCCCCACACCCAAAATTTCTTTTTCCTAATAGATTCATCACCCTTACTTGATTTAGGACATTCTCACTTCACAACATCATGAGGTTTTCGATCTCATTGATATCTCCCATTAAAAGTCTATTTATCCTTCATAAATTCTCCAGTAGGGGAGTTTGCCTCCAAATATTACATGAGCATTATCCATCCCAACAACATGAGTTCCATCATAGGGAAAACAATTTGGTGTGAGGACATCCAAATTAAATACAATTTCTTTTTCTATGGGATCCTCAACCGTGTGATTTCCACAGAAGAAGAAATTAAAAGGAAGGGGATCATCTTAGAATCAATTTTTTGGTGTTTTCAAAATGCCAAGGAGGAAAAAACTAAGAATATCTTCCTTGAATGTTACTGGGATACTCTATTCTTTAGTGGATTTAGAGATATAATTGGTTTATGTAGGAAACTTAGTCTGTTCATGTATTTTCTTCATAATTGGTTTCCTTGTGTGGGAATGAAATTACATGATGGTAAAACGAGGGGTTCATTATTAGCGATGGGTTGTTGGTGCATCCGGGATGCTAGAAACAAAGTGATGATCAATAAAAATTTCAGTTCCCTATTGGATATGAAGGTTTAGTATCAGGTTCTAGTGGTGGATTGGGAAATTCTACTTATGTGGTGAGAGGAAATTATTTCCTTAGGGAGGATCATGATTAGTATAAGTGACCCTTCATAATCAGTTATTCACAAACAAGTGATATGGGTATGTTGGAATCCTCTTGAGTGTGGCCTCAATATCAATTCCAATGGTTCAGAAGGTATGGAATTCATGTGAGGTGGATTTTTCTACCAAGATCATATAGTTTTGGACCTCATGGTCTTTAGTATATTCTAAGGTAGCGTAGATTCCATCATGGAAAAATTCAATTCCATAATTAATGGGTTTGTGGTATTCCTTTATCATAATATCCTTCTTAATACCAATGTAATATACACTATAGTTATCCATTTTTATATTTAAAAAACTAATAACATTTCATGGTCCATCACATACCATATTCATAGTGAATTATTCTTATCCACAATGATATAGGCTTAATCCACACATGGAGATAAGGTAACAATGTGGTGGAAAATTTGGCCTCATGAGGTGATAAAGAGAATCCTTATAGTAATTTTTCTTGCATGTGATCCCCATCCCATTTTTGTGAAAATTGTTAGAGGGGACTCCCTTGGTTTTAACTATTTTTGACCACATTGACCCCATGTCTACTAGTTCATGTTTGGTTTTAGTTGTGTTTTTGATTTTTTTAACTTTGTGGATTTATATTCCTTTAATAAAAGATGATATTATTATTGACTGTAAATATATGAATCTAAAAAATTTAACAATAATACATAAGGTTTAGCATAGATAATTCCTTAAATAAATAACCCTTTATCCTAAGTAACCTCATTATCCTCAACATGAAAGAAGGTTTTAACATTAATTATTATATCATACCCACCAAAATACATCTTTAAAAGAATAATAAAATTATTCATGAATAGTAATTTACATTAAAAATTATGGATACATATATCTCAACTGAATAAAATGTTTCTCAAAATATCATTAACCACGTCAAAATAATAAAATTAAAGAAAAACAAATCTAAAAACATGTTTCCTAGAATTGAATTAATATTTATCTGTAGAATCGTTCAATGAAAACAAATGTCATGCTAATTAGTACATCATGTAGGCTAGTGGTAGGAAATCCACCCTTATCAACCTTTAGTTGTGGGTTCATGTACTACGACCTTGGTGGATGTTATGAGGTTCCAACTGATATGTAGGTTGTCCTTTTTATAAACTATATTAATTTTCTTCATATAACATTCAAAAAATATAACAAAAATTCTCAAAATAACACTAATCATTGAATCAGATTGTAAACACTGTGGTTTTTTATACACCTCATTTCTCCCTCAAAATCAAAAAATCATAATTTAATTGTATGACCTTAATATAAAGGATGATATAAACCCTAAAATTTACCAATAACCTCTAAATTATGTCCCCAAAATATAAAGGAAATATTATATAATTTTTTTTTACAAAATCCATACTAAACCCAAGGTTTATATTACCATAAATTTCTTGAAAAATACTCTTAATAATCTTATAATTCCTTAACATAAACCCCCAAAGGGTAATTTATTATTTTAAACTTAAGTTAAAATATATATTTCTTAAAAACACACTTTAGGGCAATCCTAGTTCATTATTGATTATCATTTATTCAATCCATTCGTGTTGGTTTATAATGTGCATGTGAATCTTGTAAAATTATCCCCTCATAGTGTCAAACCCGGTGTGAAGCAAGTCATATTCTTGTACACTAGGTGATGATCAAGTCAAGGAAAAAATAAATCTTTTCAGAGTTATTACCCCATGGTAAAACTATTCTGGAGACATGTCCGCTTGTAGTATCCAAATAGGGATGCAATTTTTTAGAAACCACTAGCTCTAAAACTCAATCAATTCCATGATATTTTATAATACATATATTTATACATTAATTTCATTTGATTATTATCAATAAATTATTCTTTTCCTAATACAAAAAGATAATTATTCCTTGTTCTAATACCAACTATAGTAAGCCAACTCTTTTACATATATTATTCAATGAATTTTAAGATATTCATAAAATTATTACAACCCAAACATAACGAGTCATATTGTATTTGTAGGACTAGGTTCATTATATATCAAACTGAGAATCATATAAAACATCATTAGTTTATTCCATATAACATCCTCCAAAATAATCTCAGGATTCTAAAACGAAATGGGATAACCTGAGTAATAAATAGTCAAAATGGGTGATCTAAAACCCCAATAAGGGAATAAACATGAAAGGGAAGAATAACTTTTGACTTAAAAGAAATACAAGATATCATAAAATAGAAGGGACAAGAGTAATTACATGAGAGAATAACATAAAGAACATGGTATCATATGATCATGTAATCATAGGAATTTTTTTAGGAACATATTACATGACAGAAACAAGAGTCAATGAAAACTGTCTCGATCATATCGTATGGTGGGAAGAGTCCCATAACAGATTCAGTTTACTCACTAATACCATACATGTCATCTCATGAGACAAAAATATTACCCAATGAATTGAGGGATATATAATTTCAACACAAACAATTAAATTCATATTAGGTACATTCATATGTGTTCCAAAAAAAAATAAACTAATAATTAGAATTAAACATAATAATTTCCCATGTAAATAAAATGGGTTGCATAATCTTGTATCATATAATAATAAAATGAACATTCATAATGAAGGAATTTTATAGTTAAAAAAAGGAACGTATTAACCCATCAATGTAAGGGAGAATTATCTAGGTATATATGTTATAGGAATATATACATAATTTATAATAATTCCATAACATAAATGTTTTTCTTAATTGATGAAAGTTTCTTCAAATGATTAAATGGAATATTTATTGAGAAAATAAATTTTTTACATCGAAAAAACATCTTCAAAATCAATAAATTTACAAAATATTATAGAATTTTTTTTCAGTAAATATATCTGTGGAAAATCATAAAGTAATCTTCAAGGAATTTAGTTTTCATAAAAGAAGGTAATTTTTTACATTCTGTATAAGTTAAAAAGTTTACATTCACATTGTTGTAAAAAAAAATTAGAAATAACCTCATTTGAAAAAGAACAAGTATCATCCTTCCAAACCATGTATATTAAATGTAAAAATGGGAAAAATGAATTTAAATTTTTTTTATAAAATTATAAAAATATTCTTGAAATTATTTTTTAAAGAAATAGAATTGGATAAAAACTATTTATTACTAAAGACATAAACAAAGTCATAATTTTGTAAAATATATTCCTCAATAATTTTTAGTACCAAAGGTTAGAAAATGGTAATATTACATGAAAATTTGGTGAATAAAAATAATAGAGAAAATTTAATTGGTTTTATTGGACAATGATCTCATAATTTCTTATAATGGAAATTCATGCATGTAGAATCCAAATAAAATAAGATTGCAGCATAAACCCTTACCAATTTGGTACATTTTTATTCACAAATCCCAAGAATGAAGTAAATGAATTGTAACATAAAATTTCATGATTTATAAATTATTCACTATATAATATTCAATGGGGTATTATATACACTATTTAATTGAAATTAGGTTCATATAAGAACATGAGTCTCAATGAAAGATGTTTTGAGACAAAACAATTACCTCGAGTGCATACATTCTCATGTATGTATTTTTTCTCTTGTATAATTAACATAAATAAATAATTTTTTTCTTAATAAATATTTAATGATTTAATATCATATAATTATTTCGTTTTACTCATTTATTTTTTTCATATTTAATTACATATTCAATTATGTCAAGTCTTTTGAATATGGTTGGTTCCAAATTTGCAAAATGGAATTCGTGTGTTGCCCATTGTCGAATGGGTCATCATTCCATCATCTCCATATTAATTATAATTAAATAATTATAATTTTTTTAATAATAATTTATTCTCTTAAAAACAACCCTAAAATATGTTTATATAAAATGGATTACGTTATAATGATGAAGATGGTAGGTTGTACCTACACATATGTAAAGTTTCTATTTTTCAATGATCATAATATAAAGATAGGAAAGAGTTATTTTATCTTCAAATAATGAAAATTATACAATAAATTTCATATAATTTATATAAATACACTTATATATACTATCAAAGTGATGTGATTATAAAAATGAATCACATTGCTTCACGAGGCGGTAGTCTGCGGCACACAAACTTGTTTGTTACTATTTTTCTATTCATTGTGAGAAAAAATTAGATTGAAATTATCATATAATATAAATTATTCTAATTAAAAATATTTAATAATTTTTATCACATTAAACTCACAAAATATTATTAATTTAATTTAACATAAAACTCCTAAGCACGATAAAAAAGTGGTTTTTCAAAAAAATGCATTTTTAAGGAAATGATGATTTTACATTTACTCTTTGAAAATTAATATTAATTATATGACTATAAATTCAAAAAATTATATTTTTAATAAATAATTTTCATTTATATAATTTCTAGTTAGGTTTTATTTTAATTCATCAAAATCAAGAAACATAATGCTTTTTAAAAAAGTATTCTGATAAATTTATTTTAGTCCTTAAAATAAAAATATATTAAACTCTAGTATAAATATTATTTATATATATGTAATTGGATTAAATATCAAATAAATAATTATTATGTTACACTGATATCAAACCTAAATAATAATGGAACTTTTAAATTACATTATTTATTAAAATATTTTATTGTTGTACAAATATTAGTATTTTTCACTATTCACATAAAAAATAATATTTTACAAAAAAATCCAGAAAGTACACCCAAAGAAATATTTGATATCTTGAATTCAAAAATGATATTAATTTTATAAGATAACATTTCTATATTTCTAAAAAATAAATTATAATAATTTCTCACAAAATGCAATAAAATTCATTCATGAAGAAAACATATTTTTTTCAAAAATAAAATATCACAATTAATAATTGAGTGATTATTTATTAAAAATATATCAATAAATTTTTATTAGTTTGGAAATTTATATATATTTCATTATGTAGTTAATAATATTCATATTCTCTAAAATAATAGATAAGTTATATCAGTGATTTTTAAATAATAATATTTTAATATTACTTTATGGTTTGTTTAATCAAATTGTTGTGTGTGGAATACATGACAAGACATAGTTTTATTTTAAAATATTTCATGCAGTAAAAATATTTTTTACTTGAAGTAGTATGTTTCTTGTTTGGTATTTTTATTACACAAGTCTTTATTCCTTTAGTTATATTGATTCTATATGAACTTCACTCTTCAATGTTTATGTTATTCCACCCTAATTTATTATTATATGGTAATTATCTATATATTCAGGGAGATATGAAATTTTGGTAAAAATAAATGTTTTTTTACTCTTCATATAATATTAGTTTTGAAAAAATGTATTTTAACAGGAAATAAAAATGGTGCTTCCATCATACTGATAGGTTTTGTCTTCCTCACCTCATTTCTCCATGATAAAAATTATGTTTTTTATATTCTAAAAAATTGAGATTATTTTTAAAAGTAAATGTTTTCAAAAACATTAATATTATCTTTTTAAAATTTTTATTTGAAAGAAACATATATATTTATATTTTAAATCAATAAAAAAAATTCTTCTAAAATCTATTATATGTTTTAGCTTCCATTAGACATATCATTTTAAAAAGTATATAACCCAATGTGGTCAATGTATTAAGATTTATCTTCTAATATAAGTATTTATTATTTGAGGGATTCAACTCATGGTATCAAAACATTGATTCTTGATCATTTCTTGTGATTTCTTTCGCAACTGTCTTTTTTATGGATGTTTTTCATTTATGTCAACACCCTTCTTAGTTTCCTTTTTTTGGAATGGGGATATATTTATTTGAAACCATAAACCTTATTAATATATATTTATTATAAAAATATTATTCAATTATTTACTTAATTAAATACTCATTAACAAATATGTTGTGAATATATCATTTTTTAAAATTTATATTGGGGGATGTTCACCTTGAAATAATGTTTATCTATCAGATAGGGAAGTGTTGACATTCATGATGTAGAGAACCTTTTTTCCCTTGTATGACTTTCTTATATTTCTACATATATTTCCAGAGCATGAAGATGAGATGACGTGCAATTCTGAGGCCTGATGTGACCAAAATAAATTATACAAATATATTAATTGTTTTATACTGTGCACCTGATAAAAATGGGATATCTCTTAAATGGTATATTAGATCTGAAATATGAGGGAACAGTTGAGTCTGGAATATTGTGTTTAACCAAGGTGGGGTAAAAAAATTACTTCATGAAACTTATGTGAAAAATGCCAGGCAGGTGAAAAATGGTAATAAAAATATTTAAATACAATTACTTTATCTTGAACTCCCAACCCAATTACATTCAAACAGAGATGTGGTTTAGAAATATTAGACCTCCATTGAGTTCTTAATGGGGTTTTTGTTCTTAGTAACAATATAAAATTATAGGGTGTAATGAATCTAAAATTCCACGTCGAGTGTGACGAATATAAATAGAGTAAAGAGCATAGGTAAAGGTAAAACCCTAATAACATTCTCTTTCTAAAACTAATCTCTCTATTTAGAAATTATTCATCGTTCTTCATCGGATTTTGGAGAAATATCCACCGGAACCTCAACAGATCATAGTGGGTTTGCAGTTGAAGCATCATCAATACCAAATGGTTAAATCGAGGTAGGATTCTTCATTTGTTTACCTTTGATTGAAGTTTAAATTTGATAATTTTTCCCTCTCTGTTTTAATTCACTATTGGCTTATCCATCAACACTGGCCGCACAAACATAGTCATTGATCTATATATTAAAACTATATTTGTATTTGAAATCTTCTTTATCCCCAAGGATAATCACCACCGATTTTCGGGTGCACTAACCCATTGTCAGATCATCGATCAGAGGCTGGCATTTTTTATTGTTTCATCACAGGGTCCTTAGATCTATTCTCAGATCTATAATCGGGCTTCCAAAGAAGTCATGGTGGTCCGTGGAAGGGACCACCAGAGCTAGGGTGTCCAGTAGAGGTGAAGTGATTTTCTGAAGCGGGGTGGTTGGCTGAGTCGACGGATTTCTAAGTGACGGTGGAGCAGAGGAGGCCGTCACATGGCGGCTATGGCTAGATGGTGATGCGGAAGCCGGTTGGAGGAGGCTCAGTGGGCGGAGAGGATGGAATGCTAGGATAGGATGGAGGCGGATGGTGGCATCAACCCAGACCAATGGTTGGATCCAGATCTGGCGCACTGTAGCATCGGCACGGCGGAGTGTCGTCGCAGACACGCTGCAGTGGAGTGGGGTCGCGGCTCGCGACCCAATGTGACAGTCACCCGCGCGACGCGGGTCACCACGGTGACCAGGAGACTAGGGGAGAAAACAAAACCAGGTCGATCAGAGCGATCCAGACGAGCCCAAAGTGAGCCCAAACAGCTTTAAATGCATGTATCTCCCAATATGGGTGTCTGTTTGATACGCTGTCTGTGGACATGAATCCCTCGCATCGAGGATGATCTTTTTAGTCTAGTTCTGGACTTTGAAGTCTTGTTCTTGGGGTTCTAGTGCACAAAATGCCTAATTTTAATAATAATATAATTATTATTATTTGTAAAATGTGTTTCAGACCTACCTTATAAATGTGAGGTCTGTTTGATGCGCCTTTAACAGTGAAAAAAACCTTGTCTTTGAATGGAGTTTTAAAACAACTTTTAGGTATTTAACTAAATTTTAGGTACGGGCCCCATGAGGCCCGATTCACAAGTGTTGCAGTGAAATGTGGTTTTTTCACTGGTTCTACGTTTTAGAAGAATTAGTAGTCTATTTTTTGTGTTTTTTAGGGGATCACAATGGAGTGATCTGTATAATTTGTTTCAGGACAGAGGCATGGGCCCCACAATATTTTTGTCAAATGAAGTGCAACAGATTATGACTTTTCCATCAGATGTCCATTTGGGGTGAATAAATAGTCGATCATGCATGTTTCTCCACATGGATCATAATGGCGTGATCTGTTTGGACATGAGATGCTTTATTCACAATGTCTTTAAATGTGGAAACATGAAGGAATATCAGTGGGAGATCATTTTGACGTGTTTTAAGAGAACCCATGGCTTGGGTCAGCTCAAACATTTTGAGAGTGGAGATGATTTATGAAGATATGTTGTCAAATGATTTGGGCCAATGAGGAGGTGTGTCAGCAAAGTTACATTTTTGACCCTCTGGAAAAACGACGATGATCGTACGCTCGTCAGCCTACTGATAATACATGTCATGTACTCAATGGGTACCATGGCACGCCTATGGGTAATTGTTCACTTTTAGAACTTGATAAAGGCTAGTTACATGACCAGGTGATGAAGTGGGGTCACACATCATGTGGGACCCACACAAAATGTGTACTAATTTATGAATTCTTCTATCTCTCCTAAATTCTTCATCTGTACTCAAATTTTGGGAGGTGAGTAGTCTATCTTGGGTGTTTTTTTACTTAGAATGTGATGGTGGAATTTATAGTGGATTTCAAGTTACAATGTGAGATGTTCCGGTGAGATGCCTATCTAGGGCGACACCTAATGACTGCAATAGTGTTTTCTTAAGAGATACCATCCAAAAGCGATGGTCAGTGCTCCTCGATGCTTTTTCAAGAGTTACCAACCAGTAGGGATGGCTGGTTCTCCTCAATAATTTTCCAAGAGGTACTATCAAGTAGGGATGTCCAATGCTCCTTGATCCTTTTTTGGAAAGTACCATCTTGTAGGGATTTCTATAGTAGCTTCAGGCTTAACTCTCACTGGGTTGGGAAGTGGTCACTGATGGCAGTTCTGAGTAGAACCCTCCAACCGGGATGTGGATGGGTCCTCAATGAGACTATAGTGGAACCCTCTAGTTAGGCTGGGGATGGTTCCTAGAAATTTTATGAGTAGAACCCTCTAGTTAGGATGGGTATGGGTCCTCGAAGACACTAGAGTGGAACCCTCCATCCGGGCTGGGAATGGGACCTCGACCTTGAGACATGATCTCTCGACCGTGCGGTATAGTGACAAGGCATTCTTTGATGTGACTTTGTACTCTCAAAAAAGAGTGGAAATTTTCTCACCAAGATGCATCCTTGTGACGTGACCCAAAATCGTGAAGGTGAGACAAAACTACCATAAGTGGATAGTATCAAGGGGTGTTGATTGAGTCCCTTTGACTTGCATTTTAGAGTAGTCGTGTGGGATGTTGGGCATCGATGGTGGTTACTTATAGGGCTGTTGGATGCACTTTTTTCCTGGGCTGAGATAGTGAGATGGAGATCCCCTTAATCTCTCATTTAGGTTTCTTGATTGAGTATATATATATATATATTATTTCCAGTACCCACTCCTTGGTTTTTCTTTACTCTCCTTCAAGGAGAGGTGAAGACGTTTCGGGTATGCCACTTGCATTCTGTGTCTAACTTATCGTGGTAGGACGTGTCTACTCTTCTACCATAGGTAGCGAATACTTGATGAGAATTTCATATTCTCACCATTTTCAGCAAAATGTGTTTGTATAATCTTAATGCACTCATTTTTTGGGTTTATATGCACTCCAATACTCAACTCCTTTACTGTAATCTATTACAATAAATTGTTCTATCTATTTCCCCCCTCTTCAGTACCTCTTTTACCACTCTCTTGATCATTCGGTGGATCCTAGTGAGTATCTTTATACTCATCCCAACTTGTTATTTTCCCACACTTGGTGTTCCCTTGAAGATAATATATAGGTTCATCATGGATTCAAGGGATCTGGGGATATAGAGTTCTTGGACCGTGTGCAGTGGTCGTGACTTGGGATTCTGAAGTGGGGATCTCCCAGCTGTTTTTCTTTTCTAGCTGTTGTTGGGTTCTAGAAATCTTTTGGTTGGGCATTTATTTTTTCCCTTTACCTTTTTGTTTACTTTCTGTACATGTATTATTTAGATGTCGATGTATGTTTATGGTTTATATATAGAAGTATTGTATATTTTTTCCATCGTCACTTTCACATTTAGTTAGTTGCGTGTGTGTACATGTTATTTGGAAAAGGCCTCCCCGAGTTTGTTGTGCCCCCTGTGCTAGTCTCCAACTACTGGCCTATGAAGGTGGGCTTGGGGTAGTTGCGGATTGAGCCTCATCATGGGTCGGGTCGTGAAAAAATGGTATCAATGGTGGTTCAACCCTTGGGATGTTGTTTGAACATTTCCCTAAAAATGTTTTGGTTGAGTTTAGGGAAATAGTGTTAGTATGTCTTGAGATGGGATCTCAGGCCAGGGAGTCCAGTTAAGGTATGGGCAGCCCACATATCCATTCACCTGGACCCTGATTACTCTCTTTTCAACTCGTAACCTTGAGACACATGATGGAGGGAACAATGGAATGTAAATCATATAGGATCGATTCTTTGACTATCCTTCTTGTGTCAACTCCGCATCATTGTTGATATATATATATATATGCTCATCTGAATGTGGTACTCCTTGATAGCATTTAGGATGTCTCTACAATGCCAAACATCCAATATACCAGCTCTATTCACGAAGATGACCCAGTGAGCAACGAGGCCTCGGTTCAGGACCCATCGTGCAATCCCCTTTCTCCAAGTGGGAAGTTAGTAGCACCTCCACCTATGGACCAGCAGACAGCCCCAACAGAGGGGGTTGAGGATGTGCGCAGGCTAAACGTACTTTGTGAGTTCCAACGCAAGGAACTTCTGGGGTTCCATGGTGATCTAGATCCTCAGACAGTAGATGTTTTGTTAGAGTTGTTGGTTCACTTATTTAGGATTTTACAGACACCAATAGACTAGATGGTGGATTTGGCAGCCACCCTTTTCCATGTAGCAGTTGGGTGCTGTGGAGTTCGGTTATGTATATACACAATAAGTCGACACGCTTGTGGGATGACTTCCATATGATGTATCATGAGGAGTTATACCACTCCTACTTGTTTTCTTTTTGACTTCATGAGCTCCTCCAAATTGACCATGGAGGGATGGTGGTGATTAATTATGCAACTAGGTTCACATATTGTGTGAACTACTCTCTATACATTATCCATGACAACTAC
Source organism: Viscum album (assembly GCA_963277665.1). Taxonomy (NCBI): domain Eukaryota; kingdom Viridiplantae; phylum Streptophyta; class Magnoliopsida; order Santalales; family Viscaceae; genus Viscum; species Viscum album. The sequence continues at coordinate 166,675,137 of OY728119.1, read as the reverse complement.
TTCTGGGCACGAACGTTCGAGCAGGGAAACCTCATAGAGATATATGTTATCATAGTGCACTTGTGCATCCCCACCTATGTTAGGGTACTGGTGTAGGTGTTGTTTATAGAGATATTTTTATTAGTGGGTCACCATACAATTAGTTGTGGTAGTTAGAACAACAGATCCAAGATGTCTGTTGCAGGAAGTAGGTGTCAGTCGAAAATATCTAGATGTAGAAGTAATTCCTATAATAATTCTCAATCATGTAGTTTTATTGGTAAAAGGAATCAAAGATCACGGGGATAGCCTGGGGAGGGCTGCTGTTATGCTTGTGATGAGCAAGGTCACTTGGCACGGGACTACCCAACCAGAAGTGCCGAGAAAACCAGATAGTTGGAAGGTGGACCACCATGATACATATAGTGTCGTGATCATGGTGGTCCCCTAGGAGGTGGTGATGTTAGAGGATCGCAAGGATTTGGAGGTGGGTGACTTTATAAGGTCTTTCTACCAGCACCAGGTGGCCCACAGTAGGCTCAAGAAGCTGGCAGTTGGGTCTACAGATAGCCACAGTCTTTTGATGTTTATGATTCTACAGAGCACAATAAGATAAAAGGTATGCCTTGTGTATTTTATAGTTTTTTTATTATAACTTATTAGACACTCTATAAATTACTTATTTCCTTCCTTTTACTTGTTTGATGTTTTACTAGGGTGATGTGGGGCGTCAGTGTAACCCTATCTCAGTGTTGTTTGATGTTGCTTTGAATGCATGAAGAACAGGGGTAGTTCACCCATAGAGATTCATTTTTTGTGACTTGATAAAAACTTTTAGGGAGACTCAGTGCCTCCCAATGTGGATAATATTGATGTGTGGTGGACAAATCCCTATGACATTTTCTGGTGGGGTTTTCTTGTTTGAGACTTTCTCTGGTGGGTGTATCAGAGTATCGGGTATGGGGATTACTCTTCTTACAAGGGGAGAAAATACACGTGGGGTATGAAATGAGATTTCCATGTCTATATCCTTACAGTTAGATGAGTTTAATCACCTTCCATTTTCATTGGTACATTGTGTGCTCAATGTCGTGTCTTGATACTGCAATTATCAAGTACAGGTTGAGGTGATTGAGACTCCATGAACAAGAGTACATGACTCACTATCGGGTATCGACGATAGTAGTATTCGACTCGAGGGCGTGGAGACACTAACTTCTAGGATAAAATATTTTGGTTTGAATAATCCACTGATGTCCCTGTTACGTCTTCACCTAGTAAGACATGCACCTGAGGCGGAGATGCTAGTTGAACTTCTTGTAGGACTAAAACTTCGAGATAGCCTATAATCTAGGAACCTACAATGTTGTAGTGGATTCTCTTAGTAGGAAGTCCCATGGTCTCCTAGTGCATGAAGTTTGGGAGAAGTTAGCTTCCCCACAGCTGACCCTTGTGGAGCAAGAGGGTACAAATTTCCTTCAGTCAATGGCATTGAATCCTTCGCTTATTGATTATATAATAGAGTATCGATTATGATGAAATGACCGTGAAATATTGCATGACCATATATTCATGGGTGTTTCACCAGAATGATATTATGAAGGAGGAAATCACAAGACCCTATTCAAAGGAAATTGGAGATTCTAATTGTGATGTGGGATGTAGAAGTTTAGTCAGGGAGGAAAATATTTCCCCTGAGTTTTGTTAGGATGTTCAAGACCATGCAAAGAGATGGTGAGGATTCCTACCACCTTTCCATACCCCAGATAAATGGAGTGAGCACACGAAGTCTTCTATGTGTCGCAGCTAAAGTGTTTCATGCATGTTTCAATGCACGTCATAGAGAAGAGAAGACATTATGATGGAAGATCATCCCTAAAGTTCATGTGATGTCCTGGCATGGAAACATGTAGGTTTTCCTAGGAGCAGGAGAGCCAAGTGTGAGCTGAGTACCCTGAATTTATTTCCCTAGTATTACTTTATGGGGATGAAAATATTGATGGATGGAATCATATAGAGACCCCTTTTTCCCTTGTAGTACTTAGGAATATTTCTACATATATTTCTAGAGCTATGTGCTGAGACAACGTGCAATTATGAGGCCCGATGTTCCCAGAATAAATTATACAAAAATATTAAGTATTTTTATACTATGCACATGATGGAAATGGGATATCTATTAAATGGTATCTTGGATCATAAATCTGATGCTATGGTTGAGTCCAGAACATAGATTTTACCCTAGGTAGGGTATAACTTTTGCTGGCGTGGGACTTTTGTGAAAAATGCCACACAAGGGAAAATGGTAATTAAAATAATTAGACATAATTATTTTATCTCAAACACCAACCCCAGTAAAAAAAATGGGGAATAGGATTAGAAATCTGAGACCGTTGTTCAGTTCATAATGGTATGTTTTTTCTACGCATGACATAAAATGAGAGGGTGCGACAACTTTAGCTCTCTTCACCGAGTGAGACAACAATAAATAGTGTTAAAGGATTAGGATATGGTAAAACCAAAATCCCCTTATATCTATAGAAAAAATATCTCTATATCTTTATCTTCATCCATTCTTTATCATTATTCACATGATTAAGTAGAACTCTCTGTCAGAACCTCAATGTATCAATGTGTGTTTGCAGCGGACATGTCATCAACAACGAATAGTCGAATCAAGGTAGGATTATTCATTTGTTCACCACTTATTGGAGTTTTAATTTTATAATTTTTCCTTAACCATTTTAATTAATCATTGGCTTATCAATCACTGATGGAGTCACTAACATGATCCTCGATCCACACTTTGAACCATATTTTTATCTGAAATACGTACCTTCCTTGTGCATAATCGATGATCACTTTCAGGCGCACCAATCCATTGTAAAATCACCGATCAGAGACTATAATTTTGAGGGTTTTGTTGTAGGGAATGTAGATCCATTCTCGGATCTATAATCAGGTTTCTGGTAAAGTTGTGGTGGTCTACGGAAGGAACCATCAGAGCTTGGCTACCCAGCGGAGGCTCGAAAGTTGTATGAGGTGGTACAACTGGGCCAGTTAATAGCAGGAAGGGTGATAGTGGAGTATAGAAGGCCAGAGGATGATGTTTGTGGTTGGATGGAAAGTCGGAAGCCGACTGGATGTAGCTCGACGGGTGGTGAGGTTGGTAGGCCAGGAGTAGCTAGAGGTGTATGACGACGTCGAACCGGACCAACAAATGAAGGCATAGCCGGTGTAGTGCGGCGTCGACACGAAAGAGGGTCTTCGGGGCTCGGATAGGGTGGAGAGTTGTCATGGATAGGCTAGGGTGGAGCAGGGTCGCAGTTCGTGACCCCAGATGGCAGCGACATGCACGACACAGGTCGCCATGATGACCAGGAGACTGGGGGAGGGGAGATTGGGGGTGTCAGATGGAGTCAGAATGAGGTGGGTCGGGCCACAGGGAGTGGGATAGTCCGAAGAAACAAAATTGGGCTAGCCAAAATAGGCCGGAACAGGCAGACAGGCCCGGCCAGAATGGTTCGGACCGGCCCGAAATGAGCCCAAACAGAGTAAATTCCCATATCTCCCAATCATGGCATCTGTTTGACGTGCCGTTTATGGTCACGCATCCCTCCCTTGAAGGTGGATATTTTTAGACTATTTTGGTACTTTAATGTCCTGGTATCAGGGTTTGGGTGCACCAAACGCCTAAGTTTAATAATAATAATTTAATTATTGTTATTCGAAAAACATGGTTCAGACCTACCTTCTAAATGGGAGGTCTGTTTGATGTAATTTCAGTGGCAAGGAAACCCTTGTCTCTATGTGGACTATTCAAGACAACTTCTGGGTGTTTAACTAAGGATGAGGTGTAGGTCCCAAGAGGCCCAGTTCACACGTGTTGCGGTGAAATGATAATTTTGTAACTTGGATGAATGTCTAGTCTAGTTCATGTGTTTTATAAGAGAATCACAAAGGATGGATCCATATAATTTTTTTCGGGCCTGAGGCATGGGCCCAATGGGAATTCATTCGAGAAAAGTGCAGAGACTTATGACTTTTCCATTGGATTTCTGTTTGGGGTGAATAAAAAGTTTATCTTGTGTGTTTTTTCATAAGGATAAGAATGGTTTGATCTATTTGGATATGAAAATCCTTATTCGTGATCTATTTAAATGTTGAAACATGAATTAATATTTATGGAATATCCTTTTTAGGTGTTTGAAGAGAACCCACATCTTGGGTTATCTTTGACTCTTTTTATAATGGAGAAGATTTATGAAGAGAGGTGGTTAATAGTTTTGGGCCATTGTGGAGGGGTGTTAGTGAAGTTACATTTTTCACTCTGAACTTACAACGAGTGTCGTGCGCTTGTCGGTATTATGACATTTTGTGATGTCTACTCTGGGGGTTCCCTAGCTCGCATAGGGGAACTTTTTTATAGTTTAGTACCCGATAATGTCTACATACAGGACCAAGAAATGAGTTGGGATCACACGTTGTGTGGGTCCCACACACTCTATGTGCTACTTTACGAATTCTTATATCGGTCGTAACCACTTCTAAATTCATATTATGATATTTTTAGTAGCATATCCTGAGTGTTTTCCACATATAATGCGATGGTTCCCTCCTTGGTAGCTTTTGAGTTATAATGTGAGATGTTCTGAGTGTGACGCCTTTCTAGGGAGGCACCTGATGAGTGTAGTAGTGTTTTTCTAAGAGATACCATCAAGTTGGGATGTCCAATGCTCCTCGATTCTTTTTCGAGAGGTTCCATCTAGCAGGGATGTACAGTTCTACCTGCTGATTTTTTGACAGGTACCATCTAGTAGGGATGACCGTACTCCTCAATTATTTTTCAAGAGGTACCATCCAGAAGGGATGGCTGAAGCCATTTCGAGCTTATCTACACCTGGGATGGGCAGTGGTCCCTGATGGCAGTTCCGAGTAGAACACATTAGCTGGGATGGGGATGGGTCCTCAATGAGACTATAGTGGAACCCTCCAGCCGGGCTGGGAATGAGTCCTTGATATTTTTTGACTGGAACCCTCCAGTCATGCTGGGGATCGGTCCTCGAAGACACTAGAGTTAAACCCTCCAATCAGGCTGGGCAGGGGTCCTCGACCTTGAGACATGATATCTCGACTATTCGACATAGTGAAAAAAGACAATCTTTGATGTGACCTTGAAATCTCAAGGAATATGGGAACTTCTTACACAAATATTCATCCTTCTAACGCAACCTAAAACCGCACAGGAAAGACTGACCCGCCCAAAGTGGATAGTATCAAGGTGTGGTGATTGAGTCCCTTTTATTTGAAGTTTAGAGCAGACGTGTGGGATGTTGGGAATATATGGTGGTTACTTCTGGGATTGTTGGCTACCCTTTTTTCTGGGGTTGAGCAAGTGGTATAGATATCCCCTTACTCTCTTGTTTGGGTTTCTTGACGAGCATATATATATATATATACATATATACATATATATATATATATCATGTTTCCAGTACCCACTCCTTGGGTTTTGGTTACTCTACTTCCATGAGAGTTGAAGACATGTGGGGTATGTCATGTTCATTCCGTGTCTAGATTCTTGTTGCTGGATGAGACTACTCTGTTACTATAGGTAGAGAAGACTCGACAAGAAGATCATATTCTCAATGTTTATATCTCCTTGTGTTTGTACGGGCTTACTGACATAGCTGTCTATGAATTCGAACAAATATTAGAATTTATAATTTCCTAAAAACTAGTGTGAATGGGATAGTGTGATCAAAGCCACAAGGAAGGTCAAATTGACAAAAACCTTTCTAATTTTCTTAAAAACGCCCCATTATTGTCAGTAGTGATGGGACTTTCTATTTTTTTTACTTTTTATATATTTTTTTGTTTTTATAAGGAAGAAATGAAACACCATAATGTTTTTGTGTTTTTGTTCAAAACTATAATGAAACAGGAAACAGACTGAAAACAATATGAAACAGAAATATATAATACTGATAGATGAACAATAGAATGAAATGCCCAGAAAAATACTCTATTCTAATGGTTTGAAAGGATTAATGTTCACTAAAATATGGATGTAATTTACCACTGATGAAGGTATGTATTATCTATTTCTCCGTGAGTTAAGACATATAGATTGACCAATATTGGAGTTCTCCACTCCAAGAAAGTTCAACTGTGAAAAATTATCTTTGAAAAAGACAATAGAACAAACTCGCCATGAGTTTTGAAGATTTGTGAATTAAAACATTTAGAAAATGAATCCATGATCATTCTCAACGAATGATCGTAGAATCGATAATTGATATTAAGTGGCACAAAGAAATTGTATGAATTTAGAATTGATCTCGTCGATCAATTATAGATTCATTAAAATAAAAGTTATAAGGACGAGAAGAATTAACTAGAAGAACTAGAAATTTCCATGGACTCGATTATTTAGCTAATAATCATGTCTATTATGTACACTGAAATCATTCGATTAAAAATTAAGGAAATTAAAAAATAATAGAGGAAGAGATCTCCCTCACCTAGATCAAATTTCTACTACTCCCTATTCTCGGATCTCCAATAATGGTTCTCTGAGAACCACTCCAAGTTCACTCTGCTCTGATGTTTGAGAAGTGGTGAATCGTGTCATCAAAATTATCCACCTCATTTCTCCTCGCTGCTATGTTTTTAAACCCGTGGTCATCTATTGCAAGTGACCACCACATTACACCAAATTCAAGTGTTTTTCACCTGTGAACCGCACACGTGCATTTTTTGGTGCATCATACATCGCACTAGCTTTTCCTTTATAACTAACTTCTTGCGAGTTAGTTTAGTGAACATGGATGGGGTTCAAGCTCCTCCATGAACCTACCGAACAAAGAAGTTAAAAACACAAAGAAAATAAATAAATAAATAATTGTAATTATATTTTTTAATTTATTAAAAAGTATTCTACATAATTAAGAAATTTTAAAATTGATATTTTATTATTAGACTTATTAATAACTAGTTATTATATTTTAAATTTAAATTATCATTATTAATTAAGATGAACTAATAATAATTATTTAATTGTAATAAATAATTACATATTTAAGTATTATTAAGTTGATTAAGTTAGTTAATAATTAATTTTAATAAATCATTATTATCAATAAAATTTTATATGATTTATTAATTATATATTTTACTTTAGTGTTATTAATTTTAATGTTATTATTTAATTAAGTTATTTATTTTTATTTATTAATATTATTAATTTCAATTAAGATTATTATTATTTTGAATATTAAATTAGTTACTGTTTTAAATTAATTAGATTAGTTTATTTTATATTTTTCGTATTTTATTGTATCAATAAAATTTATTGTTAAATAATTATAAATATTTAATATGCAACATTAAATTATAATTAATTTATTTAAATTTAATTTATAAGTTATGTTTAACTATTTTTTTTGATAATGTTTTTTTAGTAAATTAATTAAAGAATTCAGTTTTATTAAAATTTATTATCTTATATTTATTATTTATTTATAATTATTATTATTTTAGATTTTAGTTTAGTCATTTTTTAATTTATGTTTTATTTTAGTTTTATTTTTTTTATTTTTTTATTAATATTTGTTTCTTCCTCTCCCCAACTTCGGCACAGTAGGGGGAGGGTTCGATGGTTTGTTCTCCAATAGAGGGGTGGCACGACATCCTTCAGCATTCAGCAGCGGAGGCTCTGATTTCAAGCTTCGTGTATGCGGTAGTTATTCCGGTCCAGTGACGGCCTCCTCAACGTGGTCGGCTTCAACGGAGTAGTGGTGGTCTCAGATTCCTCTTAGCGGCGATTGCGGACTTTCGGTTCCTCTTCCAGTGGCGGGTTGGTGTTTAGGTCTCGATAGAAGGCGACAGCTTCCTAGTGGATAGTGAACTCAGCTCAGGCTCCATCATCCAGCGGTGCAAGGTATCCTGGTCAGACTCCTCCTTATTGGACGCACTCAAGAGACCAACAGCAGCTCGAGCAGCTTCCCTGTGAATTATATATCAAACTAATTGAATGATATATTAATAAATTAAAAAGTAAGTTATTTAATTTTCAAATAAGAATATTAAATGATTATTTAATATCAACATCAAATTATTAAATAGTTAAGAAGATTGAAGTTAACAAAACTAATTAATAAATAATGAAACTAGAAAAGTAATGTAAAATTAAAATAATTATTTTAAAAAACTAAAAATACATAACTAATTATAAAAATTGATTAACAACCAAATTTAATTTTAAAAATATAAAATTACATAAATTTAATAAAATTTTAAAATTAATAATTAAATCGTTAAAAATTAAAAAAAATGATGTGGTAAAACTATGTAAAAATAAGGCTATATAAAATTCCCCCACACTTAAGCATTGTTTGTCCTCAAACAATCACAAGCTTTATTATCTTTTAAAGACAGTTAAGTGTTTACAATACTCAACTCAAAATGTAACATGTCCTGCACTTTCAAAATAGAGGACTGTCACAAGTCAATAGGCTTTAAAAATGAATTGTTCTAATGAGTTTTTTCTTAAATCAAACTCCCACTAGTAGTCTAGAAGTCTATGATTGATCAAGAAATGAATATGTACTGCCTCATATGTTATACGGCTTAATGAATTATCTCAATTCAAATATATGATCTAAATCTAAGAGTGGAAAGAAGCAAATAATTTTTGAAATTAAGAACTTAACAGTAGGAACCTTATACTTTTAACTTCACCTCGGTTCCCCAAAAATAAATAATTTTTTGTGTGAATCACCGTATTGATACAACCTAAATGATTCCCATATAAACAATTTGACCCCTTCTTCATTTGTAGTTCATCATTCCCCTCACCTTAATGAACTTGTTTTTGACCCTAGACACTTCATTTAATTTTTCCCAAGTCATGTATCATGTGTTGAGAACTGTGCATGTGCACTTATTCAAAGTGTACAAAAGTCTTATAGTAAATAGAAACGCACCCAACATCTAGGGTCATAGAGATTCACCGTGGGATCCCAGATGCCCAAACTAATCCAGTTTCAAAATATTTATACAAAAATCATTTACATTGTAACACTAAGGTATTTAGATTAATAATTAAAAGAAAAATGAGTACCCTATGATCAAGATCAAACATCCAGTTCTAAGGGCTATGATCATAACTCCACTAACAGGTTACCCTTATCACTCTCAAAATTAGTTCCTAAACCAAATTTCCATTAAATCACTATGTATATGCACTCATCAATCATCCAGCCACATTAATTTCTGATTCAAAGTTGTTCTTAACTACTAATCAAGTAGCAACCTAAGGAATAACACATTTGGGAAATAGTGTAAAGCCTAAAATTGTTAATGAAATTATAAAAAATTAGAAACAAAATTAACCATTTTTTACAAAATATTTTATGTTGCAGTGGGAATTTAAGGGCCTCTCATTAAACACAATTTAGCTCCGTCAATAATCGAATGCCTACCCCACACTTAAAACCCAACTTTATCCACAAAGCTGAATTTCATAGTGGAGAAGAACAATTGGACTGTAATAGTTCAAAACAGATTTTCAATAGAGTATATTTATGACATGTCTGAGGGTCTCAATAAAGTTCAAAAACATTGTTTGACACAATAATTATTTAATATAATTTTAACAAAAAATTACATGCATTAACATTAAAGTCAGTGAAAATGATTTTTCATAACATCTCAAGATATAACAAGTAACTTGTGGGTGCATAGTGGATAGGGTGTAACATTTCAATTTTTTGATTCAAATAGAATGTTCAAAAGAGTATAGAAATTCATGCTAACACACCACCCCAAGAAGATTCAATAAAAATTTTCTCAAGCTGCATGTACCCCCCACTTAATTTCATAAAGTTAATCGGTTTTAGAAATAAATTGAATTCAATTCTAATAATAGAGAAACATTAGATTTTTTTACAGCAAAGTGACATGTGAAAAAAATAAACAAGGTAAAATGCATTTGGTTTTTATTCCAATACAAGAAGAATTTTCGAAATATAGGGATAATTTTTCAAGAAAGACAAGAAGCAGATTTTTTAAACATCACAAGTCATGCAACAGAATTTTTTAGTACTAACATAATTTATCTAAATAAAAAGTAACTGATTCACCACATAGCAGTTTATCAGTGCGTCACCATTGAGATGACTCACCCTTAATAATGGAATAATGGATCAAGAACAACATTTGGTCTATTAATCACTGCTGATCTGAGTCATGGCGACATATCAATGAATATATTTTTTATTATAGTAAAAATTGATAAGAAAAATGAAACAAAAATTAATAGTAAGGTACTTCCCTAAATTGATGATTTTCATTAATCCTCCAGCAAGGGAATTCCACTCCCTTATGATAACATCAGAAGCATCCTAAAAAAGAAAACAAGAACCATGAGCAAGAAGGAACAAACAGAAGGAATTGAACAAAAAATATAGCATGTGATATTTTTTATTCAAAATCCAAATATGAAACAAAAAAAGGACAAAACAAGAACCATGGGTTGCCTCCAATGCAGTGATATGTTTAATGTCTTCATCCAAAATTTATTCAAGATCAGTAATCAAACACATTGAAGGCATCCAAGACCATCAGTTGTCCCATAAAGCTTCACTCTCTGACAGTTAACTATCATGGGTTTGTTTTCTTCAGCTACAATTTCTAAAGATCCATTCCTCAGCACTCTAACAATAGTAAAAAGGTCCATACCACTTGGGCTTTAGTTTTCTAGGAAATATATTGAGTCTTGAGTTAAAGAGGAGGATCTTCTATCTAGGTTTTAATTCTTTGGTTTGAATGATATAATCATGAAAAATTTTAGTCCTCTCTTTATATATTCTTGAATTATCATAACTATCACTCTCTTAATTTCATCCAGCTCACTCATATCATGTAATATCCTCTCACCAGCACTGTTAATATCAAAATTGAAATCTATTAATGCCCAATAAGAGTTTTCTTGAAACTCCACAGGTAAATGATAGAATTTACAAAACAATATATTATATGGAGACATACCTATTGGGGTCTTGAAAGAAGTTTTATATTCCCATAAAGCATCATCCAATTTAAGAGACTACTATTTCTTAGAATTTGACATAGTATTTTCATGAATCTGTTTCAGTTCTCTATTTGAGATTTACACTTGTCCGCTGGACTGTGGATGATAAGGAATACCAGTTTTATGAACACAACCATATTTTTCTATCAAAGAATTAAAGTTTTAGTTCTTAAAATGTGTTCTATTATCATTTATAAATGCTCTCGGTACTAAAAATATTGAAAATATGTTCTTTTTAACAAACTTGATAACATTATTGTCTTGATTGTTGGGTAGTTCCACTACCTCAATCCACTTTGAAAATAATGTACAACAAATAAAATGTATTCATTACTGTGAGATGATGGAAATGGACCCATGAAATCTAAACCCCAAACATCAAAAAATTCAACTTCTAAAATAACCTTTTGGGGTAACTATTTCTCCCTATCCACATTTCCCAACATCTGACACCTATCACAGCCAACTACAAAGCTCCTAGTATCCTTAAAAAGAGTGGGAAATAGAAAACAGATTGTAATACTTTCTGAGCTGCCCTTTCGCCACCATGGTGACCTCCCCAAGGTGAGGAGTGACAACTCTCTAAAATAGAAAAAATTTATTCCTCAGGCACACACCTCCAAAGAATACCATTTTCTCATCTCTTAAACAACAAAGGGTCATCCAAAATGTAGTAATTAAGTTTAGAAATAAATTTATTCCTTGTGTTATTAGATAAATATTTAGGAAACAATCTTACTGTGAGGAAATTAGAAAAATATGAAAACCATCTAGACTAACTAATAGAAATAGAGTAATGTTTTTCATCTAGAAAGGACGAGTTTATCTCCCTAGGATCTTCAAATTGAGTAAGAGGAAGCATTGATGGGTGGTCAGAAACTTGGTTTTTAGATCCATGCTTATCCCAGATCTCTAAATAAAACTCTTTCATCAACATAATCCATCTAATAATCTTGAATTTTGTTTTTTTATTAGACAAAAAGTAATTTAAGGAAGAATGGTTAGTGAAAATGATGACTTTTGATCCTAAAAAATAATGTCTAAACTTCTCAAGAGAAAAAAACAACTAAAAAATCTTTCTTAGTGGTGGTATAATTATTTTGGGCCTTATCTAGTAGTCTACTTGCATAATACACCATATGTAACTTCTTGTCTCTCCTCTATCTAAGGACATCACCTACATCTATTTCACTCAAATCACACATAAGTTCAAAAGGTAGTTTCCAATCCAGTGCAGTGATGATAGGTAATGTTGTGAGTTTTTATTTTAACATATTAAATGATTTTAAACAGTTTTCCTCAAAATTCAGAGGTGCATCATTAATAAGTAGAGAATATAAAGGGATTAGTGATTTTGGAAAAGTATTTTATGAATTTCTGGTGGAAACCGGAATTCCCAAAGAAAGTTATAACACCTTTTAAATTTTTAGGTGGTGGAAGTTTTTGAATGAGCTCTATCTTTGCAATATCAAACTCTAGACCTCTCTGTGACACTTTATGACCTAAAACAATGCCTTCTGTGACCATGAATTGACACTTCAGAAAATTTTATTTTAATATAAACACCTTCAAATTAACTCAAAAATATCCTATGTTTAGAAATAGTAAACTCTTCTATAGTTGAAACTCAACAGCTGTCCAGTTTTGGAAAATTGTCCAGATTCTCTATTTGAGCAGAATTTTTAATTTTTGAGACATGTAAATCATTATATTCAGATTCCAAATGAGTTTATTCAACATAGTATTGATTTTTAGTTTCTTCAAAGTGTTCAAGTTGATTTTTGTATGGACTTTCAACTTTAATAAACTCTATCTTTGAGTATTTTTAGAATACGTTTGTCCCTTATTGTTTTGAAACACATTAAATTCTTTTTGTTGTGCAACAATTTTGAAAATTTACTGACCTTTTGAAACATAAATAAAAAAACCACATGTGTCCAAGAAGGGCCAACCTAAAATGATGGGCCTCTATTGATAACATTCCATATCTAGAACTAGAATGTTAGTAGGAAAAAATAGCTTCACAACTCCAACTAGAAGGTCAACTACCCTACCCATAGGATGAGTGAAAGATCTATCAGCTAACTTCAGTATGAATATGGTGGGTTGAATATAACCTATCCTCAACAGTTGAAATAGTGAGTATGGAAGCACATTGATACTATCACCTAAATCACAAAGACAATTGAGATGATCATAATTTCCTAGTGTTCATTGGATAACAAAGCTACCTGGGTCTTTTAGTTTGGGTGGGACATTATTTTGAAGTACAACACTACACTCTTCAGTGAGGCTGTAAGTGGAAAATTCTTCAAGGTTATTTTTGTTTGAAACAATTTTCTTGTGAGATTTTAAGTAAGATGGAATCTGAAATAAAGCCTAAATAAATGGAAGGTTCACTTGCAGTTTAGACAAGAGACGAAAGAACGGAAGAAGTTCAGCCTTGGTATTACTTTGAGGTTTCAGCTTCTCAGGGAAAGAGAAGGTTGGGGAAATTTTTTTCAGAACAATAGGAATTTTCCTCACGTACTCATCAAATTTTTCTTTTACTTTATTATTTTTATTTTTAGATGAGTTTTCAGCATGAGTCTCAGGTGAAAAATTCATATTCACATCATTTTCAACAACTTTTTCATGGTCTCCATATTTAGAAAAAAGCATATTTTTATTAACAATTTCTTGTAGATTATTATTTTGGGAATTTTTAGTATGTTTTCAGCATCGTTTTGAGTAGTAAGCCCACTCCTAGTAACAACATCTAATTTATTCCCTCTAGGATTTAGTTCATTTGTACTAGGAAACCTACATTTTCCCTAGATGAAGAATCTCTAGCAAGTTGGTCAAGTTGTGTTTCCAGTTTTTTCATTCTCACATCATTTTTCATTTTATCTGACTTATATTGATTTTTTGTTTGTTTTGTTGAGCCACGTAACTTTCCTCTTGAGAATTATTATTTTTCAATATTGAATCAATCTTAGAAGACATTTTTTATAATGAATTCTTTGTGAATTTGAAGACCGACCCCTTTGTTGATTTTGAAAGTTTGATCTTGGTTGGTTTTGATAGTTAGGGGCAGTGGATTGTTTAATTAAACCTTGAATTTTCGATGACAAATTTGGATGGTTCCAATATCCTTGGTTATAATTGTTTGAAAATGGATCTTCTTTAAGAGGTATCCCAAGACTATAGGTAACAAAATTTGAGTTCTCTTATTGTTGGGATAACATATCAAAGTTAGGAAAACTATTTTCAATATTCCCAAACACTTCACATTTTGAAAATTGTTCACTATGTGATTGGTTGGTATTTTGACAACCCAGTTGGTTAATATATTGTTTTGAATTTGGGTTCATTAAAGATTAAAGTTGGATGGTTATTTCGGCATGTTGGGCTTGTGCTTCATTCATTGAACCAGTGTTAACATTAGAATTTCTGTTAACTCTTATTCTTCTTGAATTTTTATGTTGTGAATTAAGGGGAAGATTATTAAATATTTTTCTTATTTCTTTATCTTTCTTGTCATTAAAATTACCCCCAACACCATGATCAACTAGATTCTAGCCATAGGAGGACATCTATTCCTAGAATGTATCCATGATAAGGTGGTATGAGATTTGATGATGGGGACACTGCCTAAGAAGGTCCCTGAATCTATCCCAAGATTCAAGAAAAGCTTCTTTATCCTATTGATAAAAAATAGTGATTTTTGTTCTATGTTCTCCTTTTAATTGTTGTGTATAAAAATTCTTTATGAATGAGTTGTACACTTGATCCCAGTTTTTCAAAATGTTCTCATCTAGACTCAAGAAACTAGTTCCTAGCATTCCCTTTAAGTATAAATGGAAATACTCTCATTATATGTTAATTTTCGGTGAGTCTTAGAAGAGTTAGTTGTTGAAAAATATTGTAGAAATCTCTGATGAAGGCTAGATATTCCTCATTAGAGTGTCCATTAAAGGCAGCCAACAATGAAATGTGTGACTATTTCAGTTCATAGTTTTGGGATCTATGAGATAACCTAACGGAAGATGGGTTTCTTGAAACTTGTGGGAGTTAGAATTCCCCCATCCTAAGCCTTTAAGTTTCTTCTAAGAGTTCTGGATGGTTTTGGAATTCATTATGTGCAGGAGCCCTATTGTCTAGATTCTCCATTTTAATTTTTTTTTCTAAGATCGGTGAGATGTTTATCAAATTCAAGGTTTATGAGATCTAAACTATCAACAGTAGATGTATTGTTCATGAAATTTTTAATAAATAGTGAAATTCAGCACAAATAATAGTAACAATAACTAAGCAGTACAAAAACAAAAACAATTCACCAGAAATTGAAGCAATTTTTTTTGCAGTTCTTTTATTGTTCAATTTTGTTTAGAATTTTTTTATGTGTTTTTATAGTTTTTTTAGAAAATGAATGGCTCGTGCCATCCCTAGAAATGGCGCCAGAAACATGAAATGACCATCATTGAAGTTGACCAAAGTTTATAATTTATAATTTTCTACAAACTACTGTATATTGGAGAGTAGGATCGAACCCACAGGGAGGGTAAAATTGACCAAAACTTTTCTAATTATCTTAAAAACGCCCCACTGTTGTCATTAGTGAGGCGACATTCCATTTTTTTTAACTTTTTATATTTTTTTTATAAGGTAGAAATGAAACACTATAATCTTTTTCTGTTTTTTTTCAAAATAATAATGAAACGGGAAACATACTGAAAACAGTAAGAAAGAGAAATATAAAATGTTGATAGATGAACAACAAAATGAATCGCCAGGTGAAATACTCTATTCTACTAGTATGAAAGGTTTCCTGTTCACTCAAATATGGATGAAATGTACCACTGAAAAAGGTATTTATTAGATCTTTCTCCAGGGATTAAGACATACAAATTGACCAATCTCAGAGTTCGCCACTCCAAGAAAGTCCAATTGTGAAAATTTATCTTTGAAAAAGAAAACATAACAAACTAGTTGTGAGTTTTGAAGTTTTATGAATTAACACTTTTAGGCAATTCATCCACAGTAATTCTCACTGAATGATAGTATAATTTAAAATTGATATTAAGTGGCACAATGAATTTGCATGAATTTAGAATTCATCTCGTTGATTGATTCTAGATTTATTAAAATGAAAGTGATATGGAATAGAAGAATTAACCAGTAAAACTAGAAATTTCCTTGAAGTCAATTATTTAACTAACAAGAATGTCTATTATGTACACTGAAATCATTCGATTACAAAGGAAACTAAAAAAGAACATAGGAAGAGATCTCCCTCTCCTAGCTCTAATTGCTCTTGCACCTGGTTCTTTGATCTCCAAGAACGACTCTCTGAGAACCGCTCCATGTTCGCTCTCCTCTGATGTGTGAGAAGTGGTGAATCGTGTCGTCAAAATTGTCCACCTCATTTCTCCTCGCTACTCTGTTTTTAAACTCACAGTCATCCACTGCATTACACCACCACTTTACACCAACTTCTAGTGTTTTTTCACCTGTGCACCGTACGTGTTCATTTTTTGGTGCATCGCACATCACACTAGCTTTTCCGCGGCCACCTTCGGCTTCACCGGCGCGGCGCGAAGGCGCCGCGCTCCTTTGCCACGGCCCGTTTCGGCCGAGGTTTTCTCGTTCCTGCATGGTGTGATGGCACCGCGTCACCCCCGTTCTAAACCACAACGAAAACCAACAACAAAGGGGGAGGAGGGTCGGCCGTGTTCGTGCGGTCCAACCTCATCCTGTTATATATATAAGAAGCATCCAAGAAATAAATAAGAACGTCAAAATAATAATCCTTGAATGATGAAACAACCCCTACCTCAAAGTAGTTCGCGGAAGCTAGCATCGTGGAAAACGGCATCACGGGGTGTGGCTCCGTATACGTCAACGGAGGACGTCCGAGGAGGAAATGATGTCTCACACCGGCTGCGGAGAGGAGAAGGAACGTCGCGTCGATCTCTTCTTGCGGTGCCAGAGTTCTTCAATGAAGTGTGATGTTCTTTGCGGAAGGTTGAAGCTCTTCAAAGGAGCAACACAATGGCTCTCTCCTTTTCTTCGCACAGAAAAATCCAAACAGAAATATAATAAGGCTTTGCCTTATTTTTTTTACTTATTCCAACAATTCAAAACTTCAAAAGTTTAATTCACCGAATTAATTTTTATTTGTCAAAAATTATTGGTGTGCTAAGTTGGCAACATTAATGTGAGGGAGAGTCACAGAATTTAAGAGGGGGGGGGGGGTTTAGAGGAGTAAGGGAAATTGAAAGGGTGGGGCTCGTGTGGCCCCCACCTCACTAATATCCTATCAAGTGGAGTTAGGATGTAGTGGGTCCCACCCCAACTTCCATACATAGGTTGTAATTACTTAGAGTAGAAATAAAATTGTAACACATATTTTATTTCACTCTTCATTTAATCCAATTATTTATCACCACCTCCCGAGGAAACGCAACTCCAGAAAAGGTATTCCTAAGAAGAAACCGGTGTTGCGGTTTCATCGGTGCCCTCATATTTTGATTCCGAGCACCGGTTCAAAAGTTAGAAAAAC
Organism: Viscum album; assembly: GCA_963277665.1. NCBI lineage: Eukaryota > Viridiplantae > Streptophyta > Magnoliopsida > Santalales > Viscaceae > Viscum > Viscum album. The sequence continues at coordinate 166,657,519 of OY728119.1, read as the reverse complement.
TCGCTCGTTCATTCACTGAACGTACCCAAGATAAATTTCGGAAATTGTTTTCGGGCACACTGGGCCTCAGAATCAGGCGCCGTCAGAAACTTCGTACTCGTAAAATCCCAAATAAATTTAGAAAAAACATTTCCATGAAATTTACGAGTCTTTACATTACTCCCACCTCAGGTCGTTACGTCCCCATAAAGATACATCACAAACTATGAGAACAAATGAGGGTACTGTGCACGCATCTGAGCCTCCCACTCCCATGTGCTCTCCTAGAGGATCCTATGCTGCCACCTGATACACACTAGAGGAATCAACCACCCACATGGGACCCACTCCTATTGATCCTCGATCTCCCCGGAGACCTCTTCCAAAGTCTCCCCATCATCAATTTCCAGCTCCCCATGGTCAATGATATGCGTCGGGTCGTGCATGTATCTCCTCAGCTGAGATACGTGGAAGACGACATGCACCCGGTGCAACTAAGGTGGAAGATCCAGACGATAAGCCACCTCGCCTATCCTGCTAAGAACCAGGATTGGTATGATAAAGTGCGAAGATAACTTTCCGCCCCAGCCAAATCTCTGTAATCCACGTCGAGGTGAGAACCGTAAGAAAACATGGTCGCCATCCTCGAACTCTAGTGGTCTCCGCCTCCTGTCAGCATAAGACTTCTATCGGCTCTGAGCTGTCCTCATCGGCTCCTAGATGATCTGGACCTTCTTCATCATAGCTTGAACCATCTGTAGTTCAACATATACTCACTCCAACACTATCCAAAAATGATATCTTAAAATGAGGCCAGCTGTTGTATCGCCACTCCTAACAGCTGAATGCCCGATCTCCTACTAAGAGCATCCACTACAACATTCCCCTTCCCAGGAGTATAAACTGTCTCGATGTCATAGTCCTAGAGGAACTCAAGCCATCACCGCTATATCAGGTTCATTTCCATCTAAGAAAATTTACACCTAAGACTATTGTGTAGGTGAGAACCGTAAACCGTTCGCTCGACGAACAATGGGTGAGACTAGCCATTTGTAAGAACTCAACTCCACCCTTCTTCGTCTTTGATCTATAAGAGCTGCTGAGATTCCTCCACTACCGAAAATAGAAATATGGTCTCATACCTTGGATGAACCACGTCCTTTTCCTAATACAGTCAATCCTGACATGAATGGTACTATTTCATGCCATGGAAGATGTCATAAGGCCTCGACGCTACTACCAAGAGATCCAACCGTTACTCTCGCCTCCAAGGGTCGATTCACACTATCGGTAGTAGTGTGTGGTTACTAGGTCTCCTCTAGTAGAAATATCGAAAGTGAGGGTCAAGTCAACGGTTTTAACCGAAACCTCTCAGTATCAATTACATAAAAAGGATAGGGAAGAAAATGTCACAAGAACAAATGTCTTTTATTACTGCAGCTCAAGGTACAAAGACACAAAGCATCCACAATCAAAACATCAACTAAGCTAGAAGAAACATGAAAAAAAAGTCTCAATGTCTGGAGCTAGTCCTACTTCTGTCCATCTTCTCTCAGAGATCTATGGTCGCAGGCCTCAGCTACCTAAAGCTGAGCTCTCCCCTGTCGACACGTTCCCTGCGGTTGGGGTGGTCTTCCTTGTGTTGGTGGTGGTAGGGCCTCAAAGCGTCTCCCACCACCCGTTGTTCGGCCAGCTCCTTTGCCTCGTCTTCCTGCTCCCTGCAGACCAACATGATCAAACCTTTGCCTGGGAGGTACCTCTACTGCCTGCTGCTCATCTGTAAGGCAGGTCGGGCAGTCTCGAGCCATGTGACCCTGCACACTACATGCCTAACAATGTCTGCTCCTCGTATGACTGGATCTGTTTCGTGTGGCTTGCACAACCAAACCTGTATCCTGAGATTGATCATCTGATGGTATCACCCGCTTGGTCCTCTATGTCATCTATCAACTTCCGGCTGCAGAAGACTCCGCTGCGAGTCGTCCTGTGGATGGTCTCGCCGCTGGTGACTGCTCAACGAGAAAACTCTCCACTAGAAGGGCTCTCTCCAGCACCCCCACCTGCGTCAGGATGTTGAGAGAGATCATTGAAGCCCTGATCTCATGCCTCAGTCCCTTCTTGAAGGTCTAGGACTTGAAGAACGGGTCTCGTACCATATCTGTGGAGTAGCGCGTGAGATTAGTAAACCTCGCCGAGTACTGGGCTACTGTCATGTTGCTCTGCCGCAGTTGTAGTAACTCTTGGATGCGCATCGCACGAAGGGTGGCTGGAAAAAAATCTGAGTGGAAGAGGATCTCAAAGTTCGTCCAAAGAAGTGATGCCTCATCTTGAACCTGGAGCATCAGGCTCCACCATCTACCTGCTGCTGTGTGAAGGAGAATCGCTTCAAGGATCACAATGAGGTCAGCTGGTGTCCCTACTAAACTGAAAACTCGAACAACAGCCTCCAGCCAATCCTCGGCTGCCTGAGGGTCCGTCTCTCTACAGAACCTGGGCAGTCTCTAACGCTGAAACCTATACAGTGGACTAAGGCGACGTGCACTCTCAGCGGATGGGGATGGTGGCATCGGTGGCTCGACGAGTAGAGGTACCGCTGGTGCCTCTACTGTAATGGGGACCTACACCGAGGCCTCGTCGCTCGGTGGGCTACCGTCTCACACAAAGCTCAGAACCCTAGCTAGCTGCCATCGTGGGGCCATCCTGAAAAGAGATAGGTGCGCCACAGTCAAAACAGTATACCAGGTGAGCTGACACAAAGTAATCACAAAGAAAACTTTTAAAACACACATGCAATCAATGTTTTCGTGAAATGAGTCGGAAATAAGAAGTCAGGGTCCTGGTGTATGGATACGTCAGCTACCGCACCAACACTGGACTCCCTGGACTGATAACCACACTCAATACCCTTAGCACTATTGCTTCAAATAGAAGAAAGATCAGAGTCCTGAGTTCTGCGGTAGAACCAAACTCTTCTGATACCAATTTGTCAGGACTCGTCCTCGAAGCCCGTGCCGTGACTACCACAAGCCCGCCTTCCATAGGCCAGGGGCTGGCGACTAGCAGCAAAGGCATAAATCCCGATGAAAGGGAAGTCATTGCCTTTATATAAGAAAAAAAACACCAGAGAGTACGCAAGCTGAAGTAAACACTGTGTAAATTGAGTAAAAAAGTAAGTGCTGGAAAGTAAATGGGCCAGTATACAAACCCAAATGAAAGTGCAGTACAACTGGAAGGAATCTACAACAACTGAAAAGTGAAGCAGAAACCACAAATTCATCCACCGGAACTCCCACCTGAAGGGTGAGAACAGATAGTCTCGTCGGCTCCTCGAGTACGACCATTCTCTCCATGTATGTCCCGCCTGATAGATCAACACCGGGTACCATCCCGCTCCTCAAGCCTCAACCACGAACAGCGTTGTCCATCATTTGCAACCAACACAACGTAGTGCGGGCATAGCCTGTGCAGGGGTGAGTATTCAATACTCAGTAGGGACCCCGAGACTCCCGAAGGTCTCCCAGAATCCACAAAGGATAAACCACAGAGGAAAGATACAATCACAAAGTATCAACCAACTCTACTTAGGTATATTCCCGTACATATACCTAATTCATCAATTCCAGTTCTGTTCCAACTCTCAAGCCCAAGTTCATCCCAGTCCACACAGGAAAGCACAATCCAATCCACATAGGAAAACATAACCCAATCCACACAGGAAAGCAACTCAATATTATCGAAGATAAAGATTGAAAGTCATGATTCAACTCACACAGGTATACTATTCACAAGAGAGGTGGAGATGATTAATGTAGCCTCTAAATCATCTCCTCTGCCGAACCCACGTAGGTTCCAAGTACAGATGTCATCGTTGTCGAACCCACAGAGGATCCATGTATAGAAGTCATCATTGTCGAACCCATGGAGGATCCCAGCACAGATGTCATCGTTGTCTAACCCACGGAGGATCCCAGCACAGAGTTCATCCTTGTCGAACCCACGAAGGATCCCAGCACAGAAGTCATCATCGTCGAACCCATAGAGGATCCCAGTACCGTAGTCATCCTCGTCGAAACAACAGAGGATCCCAGTATGGTAGTCCTCCACATTGAACCCACTGAGGATCCTAGTACGGTAGTCATCCTCGTCGAACCCACTAAGGATCCCAGTACGGTATTCATCCACGTTGAACCCACTGAGTATCCTAGTATGGTAGTCGTCCTTGTCGAACCCACTGAGGATCCTTGTACGGAAGTCGTCATCTTCGTCGCAGCCATCTCTAGGGTTATCGCACACAACACGCTCGATTCTGGGAGGGTCCGCTCCTTGAGCCAAGGTTTGATACATCAACTATCATGAAGTCCAGAGATGATGTATCAAAAAGTTACGTCTCGTCAATAGGAACTCAATGCAACAGATGGCGCGTCAACCGGACACCCGGTCTGTGAGTTATTGGCTTTTTCATCCCAGGGGCCCGGTTGGTTTTTAAGCTAAAACCAACCCGACCGTACTCCAGCTGTTTCCAAACCTCGAGAGGAGTAAGCTAAAAGAACCGTCTCACTAAGAGGAATCAAACAAAGCCGACAACACATCATTTGGATGTCCGGAGCTCAAGTTATAAGCGTTTCCTCTCCAAGGGCCCGATTGGTTTCATGTTCAAACCAAGCCGACCATACCAAAAGTTCTCTGATACTTGGAGTATAATATAATGAAATGACTGTCTCGAGCCAAGGATCCCAACGGAACTGACGGTGCGTCGATCGGAGGTCAGTATCCCAAGTTATGAGCGTTTGAACGGATCTGTCTGTAAATAGGGGGTTTGGGCCCGGTCCGACCTGGCCCGATACCCCCTGGGTCGGCCCAAACCAGGCAACCCAACCCGGGTCTGGGTCTGGCGCATTTGGGCGTGGCCCGACGCAGCGCAGCGGCCCAGCCCAGAGCGGGAGGCCCGGCATAGCGCGGGCGGTTCGGCCAGGCGCGGGCGGTCTGGCCCGGCGCGGGCGGTCCGGGCCAGCGCGGGTGGTCCAGCCCGGCGCGAGCGGTCTGGTCCAGCGCAGGCCGCGGCTCGGCTCGAGGCCGAGCTGGACACGGAAGGGGGAGGTGTTGACTCCCTCATTTTGAAATGACGACCCCCCATTTTTGGTGGGGTCCGCCCTAAATAAACCGGGGGTTACGCCCCCCCCAGATTATCGAAAATGGCCGGCCCTGTTGGCTGGCTGGAAAGCTGCCGCGGGACCCCCCGCGGGTCCTGCCTTCCGACGTGCCGGCGGCTGGCTGAATCCGGCCGCCTCCTCTGCACCGCCGCGACCTTAGGCCGCGACCCCTGTCTGACCGGCGCGGCGTGACGGCACCGCGCCCCTCCGCCGCAGCCCGCAGTTTGTCGCGGCCACCTTCGGCTTCACCGGCGCGGAACGACGGCACCACGCTCCTTCGCTGCGGCCCGCTCCGGAAGAGGTTCTCTCGTTCTCGCGTGGTGCGATGGCACCGCGTCACCCCCATTCCAAACAACAACGATTACCAACAACAAAGGGGGAGGAGGGTTGGTCGTGTTCGTGTGGTCTATCCTCGTCCCGTTATATTGATAACAAGAGTCCAAGAAATAATGAAGAACATCAAAATAATAATCCTTGAACGATAAAACAACCCCTACCCCAAAGTAGTCCGTGGAAGCTAGCGTCGCGGAAAATGGCATCGCGGGGTGTGGCTCCTTCTAGGTCGACGGAGGACGTCTGAGGAGTTAATGAAGTCTCACACCGGCTGAGGAGAGGAGAAGGAATGGCGCGTCGATCTCTTCATGCGGTTTCGGCATTCTTCAACGAAGAGTGTTGTTCTTCGCGGAAGGTTGAAGCTCTTGAAAGGAACAACACAAGGGCTCTCTCCTTTTGTTCACATAGCTAAAGCCAAAAAAAAGAAAATAAGGCTTTGCCTTATTTTATTTACTTATGCCAACAATTCAAAACATCAAAAGTTGAATTCACCTAATTAATTTTGAGTTGTCAAAATTAATGGTGTGCTAAGTTGGCAACATTAATGTGAGGGAGAGTCACATAATTTAATAGGGGAGGTTTAGAGGAGTTAGGTAAATTGAAGGGGTGGGGATCGTGTGGGCCCCACCTCACTAATATCCTATGACGTGGAGTTAGGATGTAGTGGGTCCCACCCCAACTTCCACACATAGGTTGTAATTACTTAGAGTAGAAATAAAATTGTAACACTTATTTTATTTCACTCTTCAATTAATACATTTATTTAACAACACCTCCTGAGAAAACGCAACTCCAGAAAAGATCTTCTTAAGCAAAAATCGGCACTGCGATTTCATCGGTGCCCTCATATTTTGATTCCGAGCATTGGTTCAAAAGTTAGAATAACCTGCTCGTTCGTTCACTGAACGTACCCAAGCTAAACTTCAAAAATTGTTTCCGGGCACACCTGGCCTCGGAATCAGCCGCCTTCAGAAACAGTGTACTCGTAAAATCCTAAAGAAATTAAGAAAAAAAATTTCATTGAAATTTATGGGTATTTACACCTTCGGTTGGGGTGGACCAACTGGAGGTGGTGGTGGTAGAACCTCGAATCACTTCCCACCACCTACTACATAGCTTGCTCCTCTACCACATCCACCTCCTTCCTGGAGACCTCCTTGATCGAATCTTCGCCTCTGCCCAGGTGGTCCTTCGACTGTCTTCTGGTCATCCGTACAACGGGTCGAGCAGTCGTGAGCCATGTGACCCTGCCCACTGCATGAGTAACACAACCTGATCATCACATATACCGCTCTTTCTCTAGAGCCCCACACCACCGACCCTATATCATGTGGTCGTCAACTTTTAGGTCTGGTCCTCTTGGACCTCTATGTCATCTATATTCTACCATCTTCTGATGACTCTACTATGTGTCATCCTGTTGTGATTCTCGCTGTTGGTGACTGCTCAGCAAGGAATCTCTCCAGTAAGAGTGCTTGCTCGAACACCCCCTCTTGTGTCGGGATTCTAATAGAAACCGTCGAAGATTTAATCTCACATTTGATTCCCTGCTCGGAGTTCTAATCCCTAATGAAAGGGTCCCACACCATGTTAGTGGAGTAGCGCGAGAGTTCGGTTAACCTCGCTGAATACTGAGCCATAGTCATGCTACCCTGCTGTAAGTGGAGAAGCTCTTGTATACGCACTGAGCATAAGGTCGCTGGGACGAACTCTGCCCTAAAAGGCTCTCAAAGTCCGCCCAGATGCAAGTCACCTCATCATGAACCTAGAGCATCAAGCTCCACCATCTTCCTACTACTGCCTGAGGAAGACTGGAAACAAGGATCACTATGAGATCAGCTAGTGTCCCTACTAGTCGAAAAACTCTAACCACGACCTCCAGGTAGTCCTCAGCCATATGTGGATCCATCTCACCTCATAACCTCAGTGGCCTCTGGCATTGGAACTCGTGGAACGTGCTCATGCAGCATGCACCCTCTGCTGCTGGGGCTGGTGGCATCAGCTGCCCAATGGGTAGTGGTGCTGTTGGTACACCACCCGATGGTACAACTGTCGTAAGGGGGCCCTACACCGAAGCCTCACCTCTTAGTGGGATGTCATCGCGTACTCTACCCAAAACCCTAGCTGGCTATATGTGTGGAGGCATCCTAAAAAGAAATAGGTGCGCAATGATTATTAAGTTATACCTAGTGAGTTGAGCCAAAGTGGTCACAAAGGAAACTTTTCAAAAACACACACACAATCAGTGTTTTCATACACTATGTCGGAAATAAGAGGTTAGGGTACGGGTGTATGGATACAGCAGCCATCACACCAACACTGGATTCCCCAAATCGAAAACCACTCTCATCACACTCAACACTATTTCCACACAGGAAATATTAGAGTCCTAGTTCTTCAGTAGAACTGAACTCCTCTGATACCAATGTTTCATGACCCATCCTCTGGGGCTTGTTCTGTGACTACCCCAAGCCCACATTCCATAGGCCAGGGGCTAGCGACTAGCACCCGAAAGACATATCCCTAAAACCGGGAAGACATTGCCTTTAAACCTGTAAACTCACACAAACTAAGCACACAACAAGGTACAAGCACAAAATAAACTATAATATAAACAGGGTGTGTATAGAACGTAAAGGGGCAGAATACAAGCCCAACTGGAAAGTATAAGTAAAACTGAAAAAGAACAGCTCCTGTGAACACCTGCCAAGGACCCTACCTAAAGGGTAGGTATATCTCTTGAATGGTCGTCCCAGCGGATCGTCTCGTCTAATGTCCACCTCCGATTAGCCCCCAGCCTGGTACCCTCGACCTCGATCAGTGTTGTCCATCGTCTGTACAAGACACAACAAGTTGCGGGTGTTTCCCATGCAGGGGTGAGTATAACGATACTCAATAAGGACCATGAGACCCTCATAGGTCTCCTAGAGTCCCACAAAGGAAAAAAACACAAATCACAGAGTAATATTCACCAACAATACTTAGGTATATGGCCATATATATAATTAAGTTATCAAGATATAGAATGGTAACACCACAAAGGTAGAAGTACAACACATGTAACACCACGAAGGTAAATATATCACAGAGGTAACACCACGAAGGTAAAATAACCACACAGGTAACACCACAAAGGAAAAAGACTTAACTCACACCAGGAATAAGTGAAGTATAGAAGTACATATGATCGGTCACGAAGCTAGATCATCTTATTCTGTCAAGAGGCACTGCTGCTAACCATACGGAGTCTAACCCACACAGGATAGATAGGTACTAACCCCCACAATGACCCACACAAGATCTGATCTTCCCAGGATCGATAGGTAACTAACCCCCGCAATGATCCACACAGTATTTGATCCACATTGGATCGGTATGCGCTGACCCAAATAGGATCGATGAGCACTGACCCACATAGGATATGACCCACACAGGATCGGTTCGGACCCATACAGGATCGCTCGGTACTAACCTCTGTATGGCCTATCTCCAACATCCGCCTCACTGCCAACCACTAGATTCACACTAATAGCATGTTTGGGAGAACCGCACCCCAATCCATCAGTCGTAGTTCAACCACCACAATGTTCCACGAAGAAGTATTCCAAAGGTTCGTCCCGTCATAACGGACCCAACGCAACAGACGGCGCATCAATCAGACGCCTGATTTGTACGTTATTAGCATTTCTACTCCAAGGGCCTGGTTGGATTCGGTGTTCGATCCAACCTGACCGTAATCCATCATTATAAAAAAACTCAAGTGGAGTATACCAAAAGGACCATCTCAATACAAGGATCCAAATTTCATAGACGTTTTATCAAACAAATTCCTAGTTCTCATGTTATAGCCAAAAAGACGTATCTGGGTCTGGATGGGCCCGAGGCCAGTCCGACTTGGCCTGGGCCAACCCAACCCATTCTGGGTCCAGCCCGGATGGGTTGGGTTGCAGTTTGGCTCAGCCTGGCCCACTGGGCGGCCCACAGTGCATCCAACTGTTGGGTGGCCTTCTGTGGCGAGGTTTTCCCTAGCCGCAACCTAGGGGGGAAGCCCCCCCCCCCCCCCCCCCCCCCGACGGTATTCCGAACGGACCGATGGACGTTTGGTCACCCTGATGGAACACGGGACTGCTCGACATGACAAGGCCGACCAATTTTTCAGCTGGTTCTCCTACCAATTTCCCGATTGCGCGCCACTGCTCCACCCACGTCTGGCTGGGTGCCGGCCGCGACCTCCTGCTCCGGCGGCGCGGACGTGCTCCGCCGCTCCACCACGCGGTCGATCGCCACCCTGCTCCATCACAGGCAATACACCGCGACCTCCTGCTCAACCGGCGGTGCAGATGCGCACTGTCCCACTTGCTCACGGCTGGCCGGTGTGCTGACTATTGTCTTCTCACCACCACAACCAACAGGTTGCAGTCTCCTTCGGTAGTGTAGTTGCGACACCGCCGTCATCGCAGCCCGAGAAGAACACATTGAGAATAAAATTGTGGAGGGATCGGGCCGTGTTCATTCGGCCCGCACCCTTCACGTTAAGTTAGTGGAAGGTGGTTCAAAGATTGAAACAATGATTAATCACGAAGAATAAATAAAAAGAACAAATTCCCCTACCTTGGAATTCGTTGGTGGCGGCCCGAGGAAGGAGATGAAGTTGATGAAGTCGCCGACGTCTGTCGCTCCCACAAAAGGCTCCAAAGTCGGTTCCTCGTTTTTGATCCGGAGAACATTCTTCATTAGATAGGTTCTTCGTTTCGAGAGTGTTTCTCCAAAGGCTCTCCTTTTCCAATACATTTCCCTGTGAGAGGTGTGGTGCCAAATTAATAAGTTATGATTTAATTTTGGAACATCAATGGAGAGATTCTAAGAGTTAATAAAAATAACTCTTAATTAACAAGTTGATTCATTAATTTGGAATTAATGAATCCTATTAATTAAAGAGGAATGTGGTTATACATTTTTTGTAACTGGGAATTTAATACCCAGCATTAAATGACTGACCACCCTCGTGTGGTCCCCACCTTCATGATTCAAATGGGATGGTTTAAGAATAAAATAAAATTAATTATTTTATTTTATTATTTGTCTAACCCTTCCACGAAAAATCCAAAAAACTAACTTCTACCCTCGACCTACTACAGTCGAGGTGAAGGTCTCCTTAAGAAAAAATCGGTGCTGCGAGTTCAATGGTGTCCTCAGATTTCAATTCTGAGTACTGGTTCGAAATTTACAAAACGCCGCTCGCTCGTTTACTGAACGTACCCGAAAAAAAGTTCAGGAATTTATTTCGGGTACACCGGACCTCAGAATCACGTGTCGTCAATTTTCTCAGACTCATAATATTTCCATTTAATTAAAAAAATTACATGAAAAAAATCCGGGTCTTTACATTTATGTCATGGGATGAAGCATCAGTTAAAAGGCATAATCACTAATTATTCCAACTATTAGTATGTGAAGGTGGAACACCAGTGGCCTACATGATTTATATTTCCATTACCTATCGTATAATTAAAATAGGACAATTTTGAAATGTATTTTTTGGTAGGTTTTCCGAGGTCACCTTGAGGTGGTGACATGGTTTTGGTAGTCGTGGATGGACTGATGAAGGTATCCCACTTCTATCTAATATAAAAAACATTCTCAGTTAATGAACTTGTAAGATTGTATTTCTATGAGATTATATTCCTGCACAGGGTCCCTTATAATATAATTGGATATATGACTTCATGTTTCATGTAATGGCCTTGGAAAGTGTTACAATGAGAATTGTGTATGGAGTTACTTTTGGAAACATCTTTTTACCCTTAGACCAATGGATAATCCAAACAGACTATAGTGGTTTTTGGGAGACTTTCATATGCTCATGTCTTTGATTTTGGTGGTTACTGGGAGAAGATTATACATAAAATTGTTTTTTCCAACAACAATATCATTCAAAAAACAATTCAGATGGGTATGTATGAGGACTTATATGGTCTTCCATTCCATTCACATATGGTCTAGATAAAGGTAGGGGAGATAGTGTTACTAGGTCCTCGTCTCACATAGAAGACTTGTAATTAGGTTCTTTTGTATATCGACTACATATTCTAGATGCCGATCACCATCGACGACCTATGGTGTTTGAGGTCATGGATTGATTTTTCTTCTGGGTATCTCCCAGACTTTGAAATAGATGGATAAAATGGTAGGGGAAGTTGTTAAATTATTTTTTCATGACTTTTGTGATCATATAAATAGTCAGACCAGTAGCCTATCAGATACTATCACCTTAGAGGTACCATTTCATGCATAAAGTATTCCATATTTCACAGGTTTACTATTACCATGCCAACCCATATGATAATTCTTCTCTTGAGGATATTGAATTTGCTTCCAATTTTTATTTTAAGTATTTTCGTATACATATCATTTATCGTAACATGAAGGATATTCTAGAAAGTCTATCCATTTATTATGGGTACTATGGCAGTATGAATGTGTGCATGATGAGACTCGGGAGGGGAGGTTGATGTATGTTCACAATGGCCATAGTTATTATCATATGTGGTTTCACCACCCTTGGATGTGAAACTTAGGGATGAGTTTCTTTGGGGATAGGGGAAGACATTATAAAATCAGTCTTTCTATGAGGTATGAATCCTTTTAAATTTTGGTCTAATTAATTTATTATAATATAATATGAATACCTTGTAAGGATATGGTGGCAACAAGGGTGTTCAAGGGGTTTTCAAGTCTAATAACATCGTCTTGTGGAATAAATAGCTTGGCCGCATAGTTACTAGAAACAATGAATCTCAGTCCACAAGATTTATACTAACTGTGCAAGGTGTTTTAGTGGGAAGAAGTGGGCCAAATGGTTTTCCCTTACCATGTGACCCATATTTCATGAATGTGTGAGTGTTTTAGGTATTTTTGTAGATGATTGTTTCATAGGCTACCCACAGTTAGTCTACCATTATCCCTATCCTCTATGATGGGGGTCATGGTACAGAACTGGGTGCAAGGTTGGTGCACAATTTGTCCAACTGTGTAGTCAAACTATGTAACCCAGTTTTAAAATTGTGGAATTTATATTTTTTCAGTTACATTATTAAAAAAAAACCCATTTCTTGATTTATTCCCTTAGTATACAGGTGGCTATCTATTTATCCCTTTGAACTCTTCCACCTTGGTTCTTGGATAATTTCATTGTCCGACCTCTGAATCGAAATTTATTTTTCTCATTTGGTTCCTCTTGGTAAGTGCTCCACTACTTCAGATCCTTTTGAAATTATTATTTCTATCAATGATTCTATTTTGGGGAAAGTTAACATTACATATTTCCATGATGATTTAATTAGTTTTTCATTTTATTTTGACTAGGACCTATGCAAAGATCGATCCTGGGAGAGTGATCCTCTATAGGCATAAGGTAGGTGATTTAGTAATTATCCCTTAATAATTGTTGCATTCTAGTATGTGTCATGATGTCACAAACATGATTCTCGATCTATTAACTTTAATAATCATAACCATGTTTAATTCAATATCCTCAATAGAAATAAAAACGTCCCATTTATTCATGTTGGGATGATTCCCCTTTAATTAGTGCCACACCTTATGGTGTTCCTATAGAATTTATGTTGTTATTATAAATTTTTAAATGACCAAACCATCATCTTCATGGTTTTGGCATGTCTCATAAGTGATATGATTATAGTGAATTAAATTAAATTTTCATAGTGAAAACAAGTTACTTTTAAGAATAAATGTTTATGACCATGATAAATAATAATTCTAATTACCCAAGAACTATCTATTGGGTATTCCTAAATCTTAGGACCATTTAATAATTTATGAGATATACTAATGACATAACTTACACCTATGAAATACGGGCATAGAGAACCTACTTATATTAGATACATGCATGTCTTCACTATATTGTGTTACTTGGGAATGTTATCCCTTACATCCGTGACACTTGGGCATGGTCACCCTTACGAATTATGATAAATGGGAATGAAGACCCTTATGAATTATGATAATTGGGAATGGAGGCCCAAATTTATTGTGATAAATGGGTATGGTGAACCTATTGATATGATTTAGGGGATGACATCCCTAATTTTATTATACATGGTCTTGATGTCCAAAATGTTATGATACTCAGATAAGGAGACCCTATTGATATGAAATTTGGGTACGGAATCCCCTAATAATTATTAAAAATTTTGTGACTATACATGGACTCCTAAGTAATAAATTGGGTCATGGATAACATTACGTATGTGTATTTATAGCTATAAATGTCCCTATATATAGTTCATATATATACACGAATCCATATACACTAATACATATATTTCCATGATTAATTTTGTCCAAAAGATTTACCAAAATGAGCATAAGTAGGTAGTGTAAACCTAGTTTCCTTCCTGAATCAGACCTAACCCCTTTATAGTGTTTGTTATTGCTAACCATTATTATATCTACACACTATTCATATTATATAAGCTGACTAAGCATTTATATATACCATTGGTGGTGGCCTACTGAGTTTATCACACACCCTAATGGGCCGCTGATGGTACTTGGGAATATTAAGTGGATGCATGCAGTGACATGGGTAAGGGAAAAAATAGATTCTTAATACAATTATATCATGCGAGGGGGAATAACAAGACCAAGATATGTATCATGATGGTGTTTGGGGATAACCATTTTTCTATTTTATTCTTCTGATACAAGTATCGTATTGTTTACATACATTCATGCAATCATATATCCTTTTGATATATACATGACATTACATCATTTTGTATTTTATACTAGATATTAATTTTGAGGACCAGTTTATTATTATAATCTAAGTGAATCCCTTATTTTGTTTTGGATTACAATTATTAAAGTTCCTTTATTTCTATTTTTATTTCACTATTATTACTCCCCACTGTACCACCTTGGACAATCATTTCTAGTGGGTAGCCTCTATCATTTGGGGAGGTGCGCATTAGACCATGTGTTTCAACAGATTAGGGAACCATTTAGTGGATTTTTTAGTAATGATGTTATATCTTGTATATAGTTCATGAAGACATCAACACTCATTAATTTGATTCCTCCAACCTCTGCCACATTCATCATCCTCTCCCACGTAGTCCAATGGTATGACCCTTAAGAGTGAGTATCACATATAAATGATTGGAAGTATTTTTCAATGTTCCTCAAAGTGACCTTGGTAACCCTAAGGATTGATAGCACATGCATGAGAATAGAAGTGACAACACAGTTGAAGAGGGTAATTCTACCACTGAATGTGGGGAAATGATTTCCCAGTTGTTTATATGATTGGAAATTTTATCAACCAGCCCCTTGAAATGATGATTTTCACCCTTCACAGTGAGATTACAACTCCCAATTATTCAAGGGTAATGTTCCATTGTAGTATAAGAAATTTTTTTGATATTTAAATGTATTTATCTGAACATAAATTAGAAAATTTTGAACTACATTTTCCCTGGTTTATAATTTTACCACTCGAACTATTGTAACCCTCTAGGACTCTATTAATGTTTTGAATAGAATTTATATTCCCATTAAAAATAGAATGGATTCATAAAATATAGGAGGTGTAAGACACTGTTAAGAAAAATTTCTACACTGATCTGGAAGAATGATTCTATTATTAATGCATCGAGTAAGGTGTCTATAGAGGGGATTCTGAACTAAAATACAAATATTATGGGATTAGGGAACCCCTAAATTATCCCACATACCTAATTAAAGATCCCATATTCTCATCCATAAAATTAGCGATGGTCCACATTGAATTGAATAATCTAAAAAAATTTAAAACCCGTTATGAGAAATCCATATAGATAGTAACCATGATCATGAAACCACAATAAAATTTATCACAATTTTTATCCATATCAAATTTGATTTCCATGTTGAAAAAAGGCATTTTTTTTCATTTCACTTATCATTTAATGTCTTAATTTGATATGCTATGGGTAATGTCTACGTTAGATGAAACTGTTTTTTCTTCTCAAAAACCCAGATGTGAAGATATTTTTTTAAAGTAGATCTGTCGAACAAATAGGTAAAAAAAAATTTCTTATCAACCTATATTGTTTAAGAAAATAAGGTTTGTTAATAATTGGGATTATAATAATAATTGTTCCACAAGCCACACTAGGATGTCCACCACCCCCATGAACTATTATTAATATCCTCCACTAAATAACTCTTGATGAGTTACCTTGAAGCCACGTAGAAGGATCCCAAGAATCCATTAAGATCGGGGGAGATTTCAAAATTTAGAGCATGTATAGCATCCAAAATATCCTTCTCTTATTGGATACATATATGAGGCACGTTTGTTAGTTCACCACATTACGCATGGAGTCAAATATTTTACCCTTAACCCATGGGTATCCATAATGTATGAAAGGGTTAATGCGTACAAGAAGATATTAAAGGTTAAACTCATCCATACCTCCCACCAACAAAAGATCAATAGTGAAGGATCCATCCTCAAAGAAAATGTATAGGATAAGGTTGTGTCTTTAATTAATAAAAACAAGAAAAATGCAGTATTTTGTCCCCTTCCACAAGTTAATAAACACTCAACTCTTGAAGAATTAATCTTTCTTTTTAGGCCCATTTTCGATAGTTTTGTTTTCTTACAGATGATACCACCAAATATTTCATCTCCCCTACTGAACTCGATCCTCACCGTATCCAACTATATTTCAACTTTAATGGAGTCCAACTATAGGAAGAGAGAAGTGATATTTATGTTTTAAGCCTGAAGGTCCCCTTTTGAGTGTCTAATCTTGTTTTATATGCTAACACACCATCGCTCCTACATGGTTTTGGAGAAGGACTATCAAAATATGTTGTGATAGCTAGGATATAAAGACCAAAAACTAGTGAAAAATAACCAAGTATTGTAATAAAAAACATAAAATAGATTAACAAGAATGTGGGGGTGGTCTGATAATCCATGAATGAGGTGGGTAACTATTACATTGTGGAAAGAAGATACGACGTGAAGTTTTTCAAAATCGTGATCAGCTAGAGACTAGGTGTGCCATTGATCCTTCTAATTATTTTCCTAAGTGAACAATTCTCCTGTGAATCCCATATCCTTTTGTCCATTACTGAATTAAAAAGAAGTGAAACCCTACATTGAATTCTAGGGATAATCTCCTCTACCTTTCATATCTGATCGATCCATAATAGTTTAAAAATAACCCCAAAAAATAAGGCTATCTCCCACATATTAATGGAACCTCAATCCTTCCATAGATATTACCTTACCATCGTATATCACATCAAATAAAAAATGGATAATAAAAAACTATGATTACTACATCTCACCTTGGAAAAGATATATTGGTTGGAGACATGGATATGTTACACAATAATAGAGTCATTCAAAAAAATATAGAAATGTATGTTATAGGGTTCTCCAAACATGCAATTATAGAGACCAATCTTATGATAAAAATATGAGATTTGGAGGGTTGTAGCTTGGGTTCCAACACTTCTATAAGGGAAGCCTTACTGTGATGTTATTCATTAATACCAGAATATGTATTCACCCAATTACCAAGGAATTGATCATTCCAAATGCAGATAAAGATCAGAATTTAATGTGATGTCTTGATTTCGTTTTGTTAAAAAATTATAAAATAATTTTATGGGATGAGAGAATTGAATATTTTTTGGAGTGAGATCTAGTAGAAACACCACCAGGGTTTAAGCATATGAGTACAACGACTAAAACCTGATCATCTGATAGGTGTTGAACCAGTAAGGGATCTGATAAAATGTTGAAATAAACTTTTAGGTAAATCAATTAGTAGTTTAAATGATTGGAATCATTGGTATTAGGTACGATGTAGGTGGTTTAGGATTCCACAACTACCTTTCCTTGATGACACACCATTCTGGGTCTGGAAAAGGAGATGGAGGAATAATATCATGTAAGCATTAAAGCATACATGTCTAGTAGGGAACAAAAGTGAAGAAATTCTCTATCAGAAATATGATTGCTACCTAGAAGGTGAGACCAATTATGAAAATGTGAAATATTCCATTGGGGTAGCAGAATAAGAAGCACCAACCTCCACATAAACAGCTGGATCTAACAGAGCGAAAACCTGTTGCTCGTCATCCATCATATAGGGAAATAGAAGAAGAATTGAATCTACCCATGGATGGGGAGCCTTAAGACCTTCATTATCCCTTCATGAATTTGACAATGAATTCCCATAAATATGAAAAAATGAATAAAATGGTGATGAAAAGCAGAAGAGCAGGGGTTTCCACAAAGAAAAACTACCCCAAATCAAGGAAGAATATATGATATACTAGATATAGATAGGTATATATCCAAAATGACAGGATCCACAAAGGAATCTTAAAGCTAGAGAGTATAATTTTACTCAAAAATGAAATATCCTATAGAGTTCCTAACGACTCAAATGATTGAGATATTTTGGAAGGGGATAAGAATCCCTAGGGATAAGTCTCATTGTGCAGGGTTCTTTCTCCTAGTACTAAGCTCTTGTTTTCCCATATGCTCCCATGATCTACTCTTTTTTTTCCTTCAAGGTAAGGGTGTAATTTCGGCCCGACCCGGCCCGGCCCGACCCAGATAGGGCCGGGATGGGCCTTTTCGAGTCGGGCCAGGCTTTTTCGAGTTGGGCCATGTTGGGCTTTTATTATTTTCAAAATAATTGTCTCTTAAATTTCTTTATTTAATTTTTTTAACATTTATTTAAAACGTTTCCTTACATTTATTTTTAAATGCATGTTTTTTGTAAAAATGTTTATTTTATTTTTTATTAACATTTTACAGTGGGTGGATGTGTTTTTTTCTAAATAGATTTATATGTTGTGAATATATATATATATATATATTATTTTAAAATTGAAAAAAAAATTAATGAGGGGTCCGCAGATTCCGTGAGTGAGTTGAAAGCCTTATTATTTAAAAGTTTTCCTAACATTTATTTAAAATATTTTTACATTTATTTTTTTAACTTATTTATAATTTTTTAAGTGTTTGTTAATATTTTTTATTTAAACATTTTAATTTTAACAATTTATTAACATCTATTTAAAACTTTTTTTACATTTATTTTTAAATGATTAATTTAAAACATTTTTTAATTTTTTTAAATGCATGCTTTTTACCTTTATTTATTTAAAACATTTAACTTTTTTTCATATTTTAATGTAAAAAGTTTTTTTTAAGCGTTTGTTTTAAAAATATTAATTTAATTTTTTTTTTAAAAACATTTTTAATCATTTTTCTGTAAACCTTTATTTAATCCATTTTTAACACTTGTTTAAAACGTGTTTTTTACATTTTTTTAGACGTTTAATTTAAAACATTTTTTTGAACGCATATTTTTTACATGTATTTTTTTAAACATTTAACACGTTTTATGTAAAAATATTTTACAGTGGGTGGATATGTTATTTTTTTCTAAATATATTTATACATGTCTGTGAATTTATATATATTATGTACAAATTAAAAGACATTAATGAGTTATTGGGGGGTGCGCAGTAGTGGGTGGTGGGTTTAAAGTGTTGTTATTTAAACGTTTTTTATCATTTATTTAAAACATTTTTTGTATTTATTTTTTTAACTTATTTATGAAAAGTATTTTTTAGCATTTGTTTAATTTAAAACAATTTCTTAAACGTTTTCTAATTTTTTTGCATGGCAGGCCCAACCCGGCCCTGTCTGAACTGAAATTACACCCTTAGCAGGTGCACAACAGTGGGTGAGTTAATTTCTTTCTAAATATATTTATATATGCATATATAGTATATATAATATATGCAAGTTTTACCATATTTTAAAAAAATTAATGAGGTTGGGGGTGTGAGAATATCATTTGGTGAGTAGTTATTTTCTTGTTAATATATAATAAGTAATTATATATATAATATGAAAAAATTGTAAAAAAATAATTAGGGGTTGGGGGGTGCGCTGCAGTGGGTGGGTTAATTTTTTTTCTAAAAAAATTTATATATAATACATGCAAGTTGCAACATATTTAAAAAAATTAATGAGGTTGAAGGACGTGCACGAACATCATTAGGTGAGTGTGTTATTTTTTTGTTAATATAAAATAAGTTATTATATAATATTAAATCATTGACACACACACACATATTATTAATGGATTTTTAAAAGCCACACCTAATTGATATAAATTATTAATAGCTTTATATATACTATTAATGGCTTTTTATATATATATATATATATTATCATATGATTGATATATATATATATATTATTAGTATATTTGTTTTTATATATACATATATATAATATGCAAGTTTCATCATATTTTAAAAAAATTAGTGAGGTTGGGGGTGTGCGCGAATGTCATTGGGTTAGTGTGTTATTTTTTTTATTAATATATAATAAGTTATTATATATATAATGTTAAATGATTGATATATATATATATAATATGAGAAAATTATAAAAATAATAATCAGGGGTTGGGGGGTGTGTCGTAGTGGGTGAGTTAATTTTTTTCTAAATAGATTTACTTATGTATTGTAAATAAAATATATGCATGTTGCAATATACTAAAAAACATTAATGAAATTGAGGGACTTGCACGAACATCATTAGGTGGGTGTGTTATTTTTTTATTAATATACAAGTTATTATATATATATAATATTAAATCATTCAAATATATATATATATATATGTATTAATATCTTTGTTTATATATATATATTATATTTAATCAGACACACACACACACACACATATATATTATTAATAGATTTTTAAAAGCCACACTTAATTGATATATATTATTAATAGCTTTATATATAATATTAATGCATTTGTTTATATATATATTATCATATCATTGATATATATATATTATTAGTATATTTGTTTTTATATATACATATATATAATATGCATGTTTCATCATATTTAAAAAAATTAGTGAGATTGAGGGTGTGCGCGAACATCATTGGGTGAGTGTGTTATTTTTTTATTAATATATAATAAGTTATTATATATATATATATATAGTTAAATGATTGTTATATATATATATATAATATATTCATGTTGCAACATACTTAAAAAAATTAATGAAGTTGAGGGACATGCACGAACATCATTAGGTGAGTGTGTTATTTTTTTTATTAATATATAACAAGTTATTATATATATATAATATTAAATCATTGATATATATATATATATGTGTTAATAGATTTGTTTATATATATGTCATATTAAATCATATACATATATATATACATATACGCACACACACACACACACATATATATATTATTAATGGATTTTTAAAAACCTCACTTAATTGATATATATTTTTAATGGCTTTGTTTATATATAATAGAATATTATATATATAATTATATATCATTGTATATATATATTTATACACACATTATAATTATATGTAATAATAATTATATGTATATATATAATTTTATTTTTTGTTAATATATAATGATATTTGCACATATATATAGAAATATATACACACACACACACACACACACACATATATAGATACATATATAGATAAATATACATGTATACAGATATAGGTATATATATATATAGGTATATATATATATGTTTGTATATATGTATATATACAGATATATATATATATGTATCTATATATATACAGATATAGATATATACAGATATATATATATATATATAGATATATAAATAAAGATATATATATATATATATAGACTGGTGATTATTTTACAGGCGCAGCGCCTGGACTAGTTGGTCCCGTACCCGCAGATTCCCCGTTAAATTTTTTAGAGCGCGCGGGCTTTGCACGGGATGGGCTTCACGTGGGCCAGCGGGCCGGGCTTTTTCGGGCCGACCCGGCCTGGCCCACGGGCCTTCTTGGAAAGGCCCAGGCCTAACCCGCAGAACCTACGGCCTGAGCCCGACCTGGCCCGATGCGGGCTTTGCCGGGCCGGGCCGCTCGGGCTTTCGGGCCGGGCCTGTCGGGCTTTCAGGCCGCTGGGCCAAAATTACATCCTTACTTCAAGGTCACTCCTCCCTGTTTGCAGGATCCATTGATAGGTAGGTTTGATGGCATGAGACGTCCTCCTCCCTCCTTCCCAGTGGCCCCTCCTTTTGTCTCCATAGAGTATCCCCTCAAGAATTCAGACTCAAGAGTATCACAGGGTGGCTTAGGCTTGGAAGCTCCCTCTGGCCCACCTCACCTTCTGTTGAAGGCAAATGCTCCTTCATTTCCAATCGTGGGGGACTCTTCCACCCAAGCCTTAGTGCCTTACTCTCGTCAGGAATTGCTCCAAGTGTCCCTTTGTCCTTCGAGGCTCCCCCACACAGGCCTCCTTATTCCAAGGAACCTATGTTCAATCTCGGGTCTGAATGATTGATGTATTGTGATCAAGGACCTTCTTCTACTTGGGGGTATTATTCATTTCCTCTTTATAGTTCTACAGTCATCATCTAGCAGACCAGTTCATCGGAGACGAGGCTAAGCCATCAAAGACCCTGTATGCACCCCCCCCCACTTCAGATAGAGCTGACTTCTATTCCATCTTCTGTAGGGGTGGTTTCTCTTCCTCTTCTCAATATTTCATTTGGGTCTCCTCTCTATATGAGACCTATCAAGGGATATAATCACCTCTGTTGTATTCTTAAGGATTTAGTGCACAACGTCTTTTCGCTTACTACTCTCACTTAAAGATCTCCACCCGGAGTATGGGATAGATCTCAGCCAATGTTCGGTACCTCGTCCAGAAATTCAAAGCACTCTCAGGGCTATGAGTAGGAGTCCAAAAATAGATGCTTATTAAACCAATGATTAACCTCGTATTTGGAATTCATGTGTCCTATGGTCTTGGGTAAAATATGAATTAACTTCCAAAGAGTTTCGTTTCCACTCAGTTTCCCTGGCTGCAGTTTTAAAACCCAAACAAGAAGGTTCTAAAATTAATGATTTTGCATGGTGTTTGAGAGCCTATGGTTTCTTCAATGAATATGCTATGAATTCTCACATAATTTTTTTCTGGATTGTATGGTATTTAATTTTCTTTATCTCTATTTGAAGTCAATATTTCAGTATCAAGATCTCAATGGGTGGTAATGTGTTTCTACTTTCACTTGTTTATTCCAAATGCGACCCTCAAGCTAGAGAGTCTCCTATTGGTGGGATATGGCTTTACAATGCCAAAATAATTTCACGAGAGAAAGAAAGAGAAGCAGAGGATAACACTTGACACACAAAGGAGGTTACAACCTTTCGTATTTTCCATCAACTATCTTTCCAACGGACTACAATAACCTTTTATAGGCTATTACAAGGGAGAATGAAAAAGATTCTCATAAAGCCGTTGAAATAAATAGGGAAAAAATGCCAAAAAAATAAATGATATTCTTGGAAATAGAGAGATGCATGGGAAGAGGGAGATCCGCTTCATGGGAAAGCGGTGCATGGGGAAGAGCACCAGCCCGCTTGAAAAAACAATGGGTTTTGGGATTGCAATTTCCAACACTCCCCTTCAAACCAAAACCATATTTATCCCGAGCATCATTCTATGTCGTTTGAATGAATCTGTTGGTAGTGCCTTGGTGAAAATATCTGCCACCTATTCTGTAGTATGGAAATATTCCAATTTTACCACTTTCTGTTTCAAATGATCCATGAGAAAATGAAAATGAGTATCAATGTGTTTGCTTCACCCATGCTGCACCATATTTTTAGCTAGTTCAATAGCCGACTTTTTATCCACATATATCACCATGGATCCATCCTATGGATGTTTCATCTCCTTCAACAAATTTCTCAACCAAATTCTCTCACAAACAGTAGAGGATGCTACCACGTACTCAGATTCACATGTGGATAGAGAAACCACACTCTGCTTCCTTGAATTGCAGGTGAAAGCAGTAGATCCAAGAAAAAATTAATACCCAGTGGTGCTTTTTATTTTATCTTGGTCACCTCCCCAATCACTGTCTGAGTAACCGTATAGCTCTACTTCGTCATTGTAGGGATAAAACAGTCCAAAATCCAATGTTCCTTTTACATACCTGATGATTAGTTTTGCTGCTAGCCAATGTGACTCTTTAGGTGCCTCCATATACCTTCTTAGAAGTCCAACACTATAAAAAATATTTGGCCTTGTGATTGTGAGGTACCTTAGGCTTCCAATCAGACTCTTGAACAAAGTCGAATCAACGCTTCTTCTTTGTCCATCTTTTGTTAGTTTCAAGCTCGTTGCAACCGATGTGTTTATATTATTACAATCAGACATCTTGAATTTTCCAAGCAACTCCTTAGCATACCTCTTTTGAGATATATAGATGTTGCCATGTTGTTGCTTCACTTCAATGCCCATAAAGAAGGACATGAGACGTCCATCGGTCATCTCAAACTCCATGAACATGACCTCCTTGAAATCATCGAGCATCGGTTGTCAATTCCCTGTAAACAAAAAATCATCAACATACAAGCATGCAATAAGTATATCATCACGATCATTCTACTTGATGTAAACCGCATGCTCATATGGACATTGGGCGAAGCCATTATCTCAGAGATAACTGTCGATGCGTGCATTCCATGCGCGCGGATCCTGATTCAACCAATAAAGAGTTTTCTTAAAACAATACACTTTATCTTCCTCCCCTTGCATAACAAAGCCTTCAGGCTGGTCAACATATACCCCTTATTCTAAGATTACATTAAGAAACGCAGACTTCACATCCAGTTGGTAGATCATCCAACTCTGATGGAAAACAAGTGAGATAATCATCCTCACAGTATCAAGGAAATCAACTAGAGTGAAGTCTTCATCATAGTCCACCCCATACTTCTGCTTATACCCCTTTGCTACGAGCCTTTCCTTGTAGCAGTCGATCTTGCCATCAACATTTTGCTTGATCTTGTACACCAATTTCACGCCAATGGTTTTCTGTCTTTTTGGGAGTGTTGTCAACTCACATGTTCCATTTATCTGTATGGAATGAATTTCTTCTTCCATATCCACTCTCTAGCATTCTTCCCTCATGGATTCCTGAGATGTTAGAGACTCATGATCTGCTTACAAGCAAAAAAGATTTACCTCTTCAGTCTGCTCATAAATATCACTCAGATTTTTCATCTTCATAGGAGCCATAAGAGAGGATGAGCTGGCCAAATTTAGATTTGCTGGAGTGATTTCAGGAGTGATGAAATGTATTCCTAGACTTCTTCCAACTGATGATGTGCCCGAGGACGGTGTTTTAGGTGTTTTCTTCTGATAATCACACCTTTCTTCAGGAACCTCTGTCTCGACTAGAACATCCTTGTTTGATTCTTCATCAGCCCATTTCCATGCTTCTTCCTCACTACAAACCACATCTCTACTCACCACTCAATTATTCATTATAGGATTGTAAAGCCTGTAGGATTTAGAGGCTTCACAGTAGCCGATGAAGATGCAATTCTCACCACGATCATCAAGTTTCCTTCTTCTCGCTTCTGGAACTTAATCATAGGTGACACACCTGAAGATTCTTAGGTGTGCCACGCTCGGTTTGTAGCCGCTCCAAGCCTCTTGTGGTGTCAAGTTCCTGACGCTCTTCATTGGACACCGATTGAGCAAGTAGGAAGTACATGACACTGCCTCTGCCCAGAAACTCTTTGGAATCCCATTCTCCTTCAGCATTGTCCTCATCATGTCAAGGATAGTGTGGTTCTTCCTTTCAGAGATGCCATTCTTTTGTGGCGTGTAGGCAGCAGTGTATTTCTATTTTATTCCATGTTCCTTGCAGAAACATTGAAATGCATTTGAGGTGTATTCTCCACCTCTATCAAATCTGAGTACTTTGATTCTGTGGCCACATTCAGTTTCAACACGAGCTTTGAATGTTTTAAAGATAGTGAAAGCAAATGATTTTTCTGTGATGTAATACACCCACAACATTTTGCTGAAATCATCAATAAAGGTAATAAAATACCTATTACATCCATGTGATGGTGTTTCCAATGGACCGCATATATCAGTGTGAACTAACTGAAGTGGTTCTATTGCTCTTCTAGACACTCCACTTGGAAATGAGTTCCTTTGTTGTTTGCCGAGTGTACATGCCTAACACACATGATTTGTTGATTCAATAGTCGGCAAGCCACACACCATTCTTGATGAGGATAAAAGTTTAAGCCCACTAAAATGAAGATGCCCAAAACACAAATGCCATCTCCAGGAATCATTCTTCATGAGCCCAAATAGACATTTTTCAGCCTTCGTGTTGATATGCTGCAGAAACATGCAATTCTTTTCCATTTTAATTTGAGAAATCAACCTCCTGTGAGCATCTATTACTAACAGAGAATAATTATCCAAGTGTATAACATACCCCATCTCAAGGAGTTGGCCAAGACTTATGATATTATTTTTCATTCTTGGTACGTAATACACATTGGAAATGTAATTCGACTCACCATTTTTCAGATAGATTTTGATTTTACCTTTTCCAATCATGGGTACCTTCGATAAGTCGCCGAAGGTCATGTCACCATGAACTTCTTCAGTGAGTTCTTCAAAAATTTATTTGTTGCCACTCATGTGGTTGCTCGCACCCGTGTCAAGATACCATACATCGGGGTGTTCAGATGCATTTTCTTGTTCGAGGAGGAGTGTTGTACCTTCTTCTTCATGGCGTGACGCTTCAGCATAGTTGGATTGTTCATCATGATCCAATTTTCTCCAGCAATCAGAGGCGTAATGGCCGAATTTATTACAATTATGGCATTGAACATTCCTTATGTTTCCATGACCATGCGTGAATCGGCCTCCACCATTTCCTCTTCCACTAAAGATTGAAAAGTTCTGTTTCTTTTATTGATGGATTTGATGGTATCCATGCCCTCTGCCACTTGCACGATGACCGCCTCATTGTGCTTGGCCATAATTTGGTTCTTGAAGAGTCAACTTGGACTCTAGGACATGCTCTATTGTTGAACCTACATTTTTCTGCATTCGCTGCTCATGTACTTACAACGACCCCATGAAGCCTTCAAAAGATAATTTTTCCAAATCTTTCGATTTTTTGATTTCCACAACCACATGCTCGAACTTGGTTGTGAGTGATCGAAGTGCTTTCTGAATAACTCGAATATCCCCCATTTGTTCACCATTTCTTTTCAAATTGTTAATAATGAGAATTAGGCGTGAGAAGTAATATAATATACTCTCACCTTCCTTCATTCGCACCGCTTCTAACTCTGCTCGTAATGTTTGAAGATGGACCTGCTTCACACGATCAACTCCTTTGAAAATGGTGGCAAGTGTATCCCAAGATTGCTTGATTGATTTTTCTTCAGCAATTTTTTCAAACGTCGATTCATCCAACCCTTGATAGAGAAGGAACAACGCCTTGTTGTCTTTCTTCCTTTGATTTTTGACGGTCGTCTTTTCTTCATTCGTGAAGGCCGCTTCTTCATCCGCAGTGGGTACTACATACCCATCAGTGATGATCTCCCATAATTCATGCAACCCGAACAATGCCTTCATTTTAATGCACCAACTCTCATAGTTGTCCTTATACAAGGTCCGAACATGCGGCTGAATCGCGGTGGTCATCTTCAGAATATGGAGGATGCCTTCGAAATGACCTCTGATACCAGTTTGTTGGTGGGAGATGGCTTTACAAATCCAAAATAATTTCACGAGAGAAATAAAGAGAAGTAGAGGAGAACACTTCACACACAAAGGAGGTTACAACCTTTTTTATTTTCCAGCAACTATCTTTCCAACGGACTACAATCACCTTTTATAGGCTATTACAAGGGAAAATGAAAAAGATACTCATTATGCCATTGAAATAAATAGGGAAAAAAACAATGCCATAAAAATAAATGATATGTTTGGAAATAGAGAGACGCATGGGAAGAGGGAGAGCCGATGCATGGGAAAGCAGTGCATGGGGAAGAGCACCAGCTCGCTTGGAAAAACAACAGGTTTTGGGTTTGAAATTTCCAATTTCTCTATGGGGTGATCTGAGTTCCTTAAATCCTGAGGATTTTCCTTGGATTGTTGGAGGGTATTTTATAATTTTGTCTAATATGTAAGAGAGAAATGGATGTGTCCCATTCCAAAGAAGATATAGTCAAGATTTTGTGTCTTTCATGGGTAGCAATGGGCTCTTGGATTCTCGATTTTATAGAGAACCATTTACATGGTGAAATATTCAATGCGGTATCCGACGTTCTTGGAGTACTCTTGAACACTACATTCAGAATGAGGAGGATCTTTCCTCTTTCATAGATATCAAAGCTTCCAACCTAGTTTAGGGTCTTTCATATCACCCCCCTTCTCATGACGTTGCTGTTCAAGAGTAGTCTAGAGGATTTCTTCCATTTTCCATCTTCATGGGAAGAGAATCCAAACCTCTTTAATGTTGTGAGGGATTCCTGGTAGAAAAATTCTAGAGTCATTTCCTGACTCTCTCTCCATAATAATCTAAGACACCTGAATGGTTGACATTGATAATGGGTCAGGGGCCTTCCCTTGGGTGATCACAACCTGGAGATTTTGAATAGAAATATTCAATATCTGGAATTGATCCTATAGAATTGATGGTAGGATGATGTTTTTTCTGATCCGAGATGAAAAAAATATTACCTTGAGGATCTATTACATAATCAGAAAAGGGTTTCTAGGGAAAAGTATGGAGTTAAATGTCTTCTTGAGGGGGATAGAAACTAGAATTACATTCATTCTTTTCATAAGGAAAAAACAATTGTATATATCCTAAATTTTAGATTGATGACATGTCCTTTTCCAATGACATGGATGTAATGGAGAATTTAGTGGATAGTCACCTCAAATCTCTTCTAGAGTCACCCAACCTGTTCATGGAGGGTGGATATCCAAGAGGATCTTATATTCTATTTTATCTTGTCCCTTGTGCTGTAATAAGTGATGTTAATGAAAGGATGCATAATATCCCTAATGAGGAATAGATTCATGAGGCGTTGTGGTCCATCAATCCTATTATCACTTCCAGGCCTGACTCTTTCCTGACTTCCTTCTACTGGTTCTCATGGGGCATTATGAAATTCAATTTGATATGAGTGATCCCAGACTTCTTTCATGGAGGTAATCTTCCTCGTGTGGCTTGCACTACTAAGGTAATTATTGTGCCTAAGGTTAAAGTGTTGGAACATATACTTTTACAGCTGCCTTGGTAGGTGGATGGTGCATCCATTCCACCCACCATGGTAGGTGCCAGCCA
Source organism: Viscum album (assembly GCA_963277665.1). NCBI lineage: Eukaryota > Viridiplantae > Streptophyta > Magnoliopsida > Santalales > Viscaceae > Viscum > Viscum album. Next base: position 166,628,749 of record OY728119.1, on the reverse strand, counting down.
TGAGAGAAGTCCATGGTGGATGGGGGGATTGGTGGAAGGTTGGTAGGAGATGTGTGTCAAACTTGACACCTCCCACCATGGCTATATAAGGAAGCTTTGGGGAGCTTCCATCAAAAAATTAGAGAGACCCAAGTAAGAGCTCCATTGTATCCAAGGAGAGTCAAGAGAGCTCCATGATTGAGAGAGAGAGAGTTTTAGATAGGGAGTTTTGTAAATCTTTGTTCATGTTGAAATAAAGGCCGATTTCTCCCTCCATTCTTCTCTATTCATGGTCAGCGAACCACAACAAGTGGAATCAGAGGCGGTTCCAGTGAAACAGGGGAGGGAGGTGGAAATTTTTCCGATGGCCAAAAAACATAACTTGCTCGAAATCGTGTTTTGAAGGAATATTCTGAAAGCCTATGTCAAGACGATTCCAACGGTGCAAATGACACTGAAAACGGAGCTAAAACGAGCTTCCTAGGCCCGTTCAAAGTTTGGTCAAGCTTTGGGTGAATAGTACACCCTTGCTGGAGAAGAAGGTACTGTTCTGGCACCATCGACTTTTCCGGCAGCTGCTCTAGCGTTCCACGTCATCGCCACATCATCTCCATCTCATCAGACGATCTCGGCCGTTGACACTATTTTGATCATAACTTGATCAATCGGTATCCGATTTCAACGATCGAGGAGTCGATTACACCATTTTCGACCATTCCGGACGCAACCGTGAGCTCCATTTTTCCAGGTTATGAATCAAGTTTATCTGAATTGAAATCCAATGGAGGGATCATCCAAGGGAGGGATGATCATGTTGACTTCTTTGAACTAATCCATTTGGAAGTCTCGAATGGAATATCTCCTCAATGCTAAGGATCTTTTTGACCCCATTGAGAATGAGGGAGTCAACCTCGATGCCACAAAGGAAGCAGAGTGGAAGAAGCTGAATAAGAAAATGATTAGTCAAATCCGCCAATGGATCATTCACAGCATTTACCACCATGTTTCTCAAGAGACTGGTGCGTATGAACTTTGGACAAAGTTGGAAAATACGTACCAGTCAAAAAATGATCGAAACAAGATCCTCTTGTTGAAGTGGTTGATTAATCTTTGACTACAAAGTGGAAACTCTACAGCCAAACACAACAGCGAGTTCCAAAGCCTGGTGAACCAGTTGGTGGCTGCCAGTAAGACTCTAAATGATGAAGATTAGGTGAACCAATTACTCTGCACACTTCCCGATAGCTGGGATACGCTTGTCGTCTCACTCAGCAACTCAGCGCCTGGAGGAAAACATACCATGGCGATGGTAAAGGATGCACTGTTCAATGAGGAAGCCCGAAGGAAGGATGTGAGTTTCAACCATATGCAAGCTCTCGTTCTGGAGAAGCGAGAGAGATAGCAAGAATGAGGTCGTGGGGTAGGAACCAAAGGTCGAAGAAAGAACAGTGGAAGTTCCACAGAGGGAAGGAGGCCAATATACAAATGCTACCATTTTGGAATAGAGGGATATATGAAGAAGAACTATCAAAAGATGTTACAATAAAAGGGTCAAAGTAGAAACCAGCAAAGAAGAAATGAAGACGTGCATGTGAGCGTCACTAGAGAAGTTATTCTTTGCTCCAAAGATAAAGAAGAGACATGCTTTGATACATCAGGCCAAGACACAAAATGAGTGGTCGATACTGCAACATCGTACCACATCACGCCGCATCGTGAGTATTTCTTGACTTATCAAACTTGATAACTTTGGTGCAGTCAAGATGGGGAATACCAGTTCGGCGGAGATTGTTGGCTGGGTGATATCGAAGTAAAGAAGAATGTTGGATACAAAATCACCCTGAAAAAAGTTTTTCATGTTCCAAGCCATTGGCTCAACCTGTTATCAGGTATAGTCTATGATCGACAAGGCTATGACAACATATTTAGCAATGAATCACGGAAGATGACAAAAGGATCCATCATCATCACTCGAGGACACATATGAGGTACGTTGTACAAAACTCATGTGAAGATATGTGCAGACAACCTCAACACGATGGAAAGTGAGACGTCATCAAATATGTGGCATAGAAGGCTCGACCACATGAGTGAAAAGGGTTATCTACCCTAACGAAGAAGAAGTACATCAGTATTGACCAGGATACATCACTTGTTCCTTGTAAATACTTCTTGTATGGGAAGCAACATAGAGTATCATTCAATACTACTTCATCAAAGAGATCAGAGTTGTTGGATCTAGTGCAATATGATGTATGCAGACCCATGGAGGTGGATACACTCAGAGGTAACAAATATTTTCTATCCTTTATTGATGATGCATCTCGAAGGGTGTGGGTGTTCTTATTACAAATGAAGGACCAAGTACTGGAATACTTCAAGATGTTCCATGCCATGGTGAAGCGTGAAACTGGAAGGAAGTTGAAGTGTCTTCATTCAGACAATAGAGGAGAGTACACATCCAAAAAATTTGATGCTTATTGCAGGAGTCATGACATCCGACATGAGAGGACGGTCCCTCACACCCCACAACACAACAGAGTTGCAGAAAGGATGAACAGAACCATCATGGAGAAGGTCAAAAGCATGATGAGTTTGGAAAAGCTCCCTAAGACATTCTGGTGAGAATCTGTTCAGGTTTCATGCTACCTCATCAACCGATCACCGTCAGTTCCGCTGAATTTTGAGATTCCACATAAGGGATGGTCTGGTAAACATCCCTCTTACTCTCATTTACGAGTATTTGTATGTTTAGAATTTTCACATGTATTCAAGGAGCTCAGGAAGAAGCAAGATGGGAGATCTACTCCATGAATCTTCATCGGCTATGGAGATTAAGAGTTCAAATAAAAGATTTGGGACTCGAAAGAGAAGAAGGTGATTAAAAGAATAGATTTCATGTCCCCTGAGAACTAGACGATCGAGGATATTCAAAATCCTAGAATATCTCAAATGGAAAGTTTTGAGGACTCAATTCATGATCCAGCACCCATACCATCACCACATATCATTGATGAGGAGGAGGTGTAAGAAGACTCATCGAAAGTGGACCATGTGGCAGTGGAGGAGCATATTGAGCAGGGGGAGACTCAATCCTCTCCACAAGATATTGCAGAACCATCACAGGAGCCAGGTGATGTTATGACTCCTGAACCAAACATTTCAGAGGTTCGAAGATCTTCATGAGGAAAGATTCCATCAACAAAATATTTAGAGTCAGTGCTGACTAATGAGGGGGATCCAGAAGGGTATCAAGAAGCATATCGACATTCGTTATCATTGGATACGCGAAGTGATGGATCAAAAGATGGTGTTACTTATGAAGATCCACACGAAGGAGAACCCGACAGATATGTTGACAAAGGTGGTTTCTTGGGAGAAGCAGGACCTTTGCAGATGCTATAGTGGATTGCAGCTGGAGGGGGAGAATTGTTGGAACTTGTACTTTTCCAGCTGCCTTGGTAGGTGGCTGGTGCATCCACTCCACCCACCATGGTAGGTGGTAGCCATGAGAGAGGTCCATGGTGGGTGGGGGGATTGGTGGAAGGTTGGTGGGAGAGGTGTTTCAAACTTGACACCTCACACCATGGCTATACAAGGAAGCCTTGGGGAGCTTCCATTAGCAAATTAGAGAGAGCCAAGTGAGAGCTCCATTGTATCCAAGGACAGTCAAGAGAGATCCATGTTTTAGAGAGATAGAGAGTTGTATAGAGGGAGTTTTGTAAATATTTTTTCATGTTGAAATAAAGGCTGGGTTTTCCCTCCATTATTCTCTATTTGTGGTTAGTAAACCACAACATAAAGGCCCTCATCCTTGGCACCATTACCGGCCTATTAGCTTATGTAATATTACCTACAATGTCCTGGTAGGTATTCTTGAAAAAAGGTTGTCTCCATTCATTTTTCATAGGGTGAATAAATAGAAACATAGTTTTTTTAATGGTAGGTCTATGCAAGGGTACATTTCCTTGGCTTGTAAAATTAATAGAGAAATATACTTGAAGACCTTTGGTGTAAATGTGGCCACTAAATTGAAAATGATAAAGGATTATGAAATAGTTGAAGGGAGTTTTCTCAACAGGTTCTTTTCCAGTATGGTGTAATTAGTTTGTGTTAATGATCTTCTCTTCTACTTCTTTAGTTCACCTTGTAGGGCCCAAAATGATTTAGGAAAACAATTTGGGTTTTTTAAATTATTTACGGGATTGAGTCAGGGTGCTTCCCTTTCTCCCTCCCATTTTTCATTAACATATATGTGCTCAGTTGCTATTTTAACCATTGAATTGAGAATAGAATGGTTAATCCATACCATAAAAAGCATTTGGATGGGGATATATCTCAATTCATGCTTGAGAATGACACCATTTTATTTTTTAAAGGAAGTAGAAGATTCGTCCAGGGGGTTAATGAAGCTATAGAGGATTATTGATCTTTGAGAAGGAATGTGGTCAACCATGAAAAGAGAAACTGTTTTGTACATAACAGATTCTAGGAGAGGTGAATAGGGTCCTTTGAATCCACATTGGTCTTGAGAAAATGGTCATTTCCTGTGATCTACTTGGGTTCCCCTATGTCCCCTAACCCTCTTCTTATCAAAAACATTTATGTGGTCATTTATATAATCATGGGCCACATTATCAATTAGAAAAATAGGTTACTTTATTTTGGTTAGAGATTTATATTGATCAATTATATCATTTCCTCTATACCGTTGCATATTCTATCCACTTTGAAAATTACCAAGAAGGTTATTTACAACATTGAGCATACTATGTTATCCTTTTTATGAGATGGCCATTTATAAGGTAAGGAACATTGTTATTCTTGGACTAAACTTGAAAAATCCATTAATGAAGGGGGATTAATCACAGAAGTGTTTCTGGATCAATGATTGGATTTCATGCAAAACATTATTGGTATATCCTTAGGGGATATCCATGGTGGGAAAATATATTTAGATTAATTATGGCTTTGAAGGGAGATCGACCAGGCTAAAGCAATCTAAAATTTAAAAGCTGATTCATTCTCATATCCCTTCCCTTCAGAATCATTCATGATGGATTGTTAGAAAAGTGGATATTAGTTATTGGAATCATAACTAATGTGGGACTCGTCTCGAATTCCATAATTTTTGTTCACTTAACATCACATTCAAGGAGGATATTGATCACCCATGTTTCATCCGAGCTACCAGGGATGATGAACATATGAATCTTTTTTATAGCATTGAGATGTCTAATGAGTAGGATAAATGTGTCTTCATAGGTTTTACTACTGGTAAGTTTTTTATCTGTGAGATTTTTAGAATTAAACTTGGTGCCACTCCTCATGATCATTGGGGGGAAATGTTATGGTGTAAGGACCTTCCATTGCAATTCCATTTCCTGGTATGAATTATCATACACAATGCCTTACCTAATGAGGAAAACATATAAAGGAATGGTGTCTATCTTTCTTTGAGATGTCTTTCCTATATTTTGTCTCAATCAAAAACTACAGAACACCGGTTTTATAGTAGCTACTAGAATAAAGCTACTAGGGTTGCATTTTACCAGTTCACTAGAAGGTCCAATAAAGTTTACTCTTCCAAATCATTCCTCCATCATTGTTTCATTGTCTTATATAGGAATAATGCAGATCGAAATGTTAGGATTCTCATTTTAATATCAGGTTATCTTGGATTCTATGGAAGTGTAGAAATGAAAAGATAGATCTCTCTTCAATGAAATCCACCACATGAATCATCTTCAGCACCATAAATTTAATTTTGGACTTCTCCAAGTTGTGTTTAGATTTTTGAATGGCACCTTCCCTATCCCCTCTTATTCCCTTAACTCCTATTCCTTTAAGTCCATGTGAAACTAGGGTAAATGGATCATTTGGAAGACTCCTCTTCCAGGTTTCAAATTCAACACATAGGACCCTTTTTGTTAGGGGGTATGCACGATGGAGGTGTTATTTGTGACCCCAAAGGGTATGTTATTGTAGCCTTCTCTACCTTCTTTGGGGATGTCAATTCTCTACAAGTGGAAGTCCTTTACATGCTCACATGAGTTATTCTATGTAACCAGACTAATATTTTTATCAGGGAGGTTGAGAATGACTCGTTTTTCATCTTCAATGAAATATCATGTAAAACTCACACTACATGGTCCATTGAATACTCTGTTAGGATATGAAAGATCCTTATGGGATAATCATGTATCCATCCTCCATACATGGCCTGAGGTAAATATGGTGTTTGAATATATTTATTTTATAGATTCTCAAAATGATAGTCTCCTCATCTTCTCTGACATGGGATTGTTCCCTCCTAAGGGTACTCATTTTTTTGGACTGACACTCTTGGTTTACATCATTTTGACCACCCCAATTACATTCTTTATAGGATTTTCATCCAGTTTTCATTTCATTGTAAATAAAAAGTCATTTATTATGGTAAATGATATGTTGGATTTTGAGATAATATATTTCAAATATTTTTGGGTTTATAATATTTTAATATAGCTCATTGTATTTTGGGATATCTATTTTAAGGATTAGGTTAAAAAGTAGGAGAGAGCCAATCCCAAAGTAACTTAGGTCAATCCATGAATGAAATAGGTTAAACTAAGAGTGATATATGTTGAACCAGGTATGTTACAAGTTGATTTGTAAGAACTATAATATAAAATGATAATTTTATAATGTGATAGATCTTGAAGATAAGTTTCGGTATATTTAATTATGATAAATATATTCTAATGATCATCACCCATGTTAAATCTTTTTGTTTTATTTATGGATGAACACTGAAGGAACCATGTTAAAAATAAGTTTCATGTACAATCCACAAACTATACCAATGAAAAATCTTACAAGATAAGTGTTGGAGTTAGCAACTTTATGATTGTGAGGAATAAGTTTTCGAAAATTCTAAATTACAACATGAATAGAGTTGAAATCTCAATCATACCAAATAATAGACGGTTGGAATCTCAGAAAACAAATATTGTGAAAAATATTATGAAGGAAAGAAGATTCAATTTCCTATAATTTATAACTACTTGAAGAAGTATAGGTGATATTTCATTAAATTGATTATTAAATTCTTTGTGTATTGAGATAATGTTCATCAGACAAACATGTGTAAGAGAAGGAGGAGTCTATAAAAATACATTTCATTAATATCAATAGAGTTGGGAATTGTTTTATTAAATGTACCAATATGAAGTCCAATAACAAAAATATTCATCAATAACAAACTGAATAATGAAATTACTAGGAATCTTTTACTAATTTTGTATATAGATATATTCCATTCAATATTTTCTAGTGTCCAATGTCATATATGTTTTTAAAAACTAATGGATATTTATTTATAAATAAATACATCTATTTGTTTGATTATCACAAACACACAGACGCACATATATCATTTTCATGGTTTGTGGGAATTTATTCCTTATGGTTCTATTTCTCCTTCACTTAGTATAATTCTACACGAAATTAGAAATAGATTATCTCAATTTATAAATAACTTATTATAATTTTTTATATAGATTAATTTCATTTCAAATACCAAATAAACCCATGATCATCTGGTGGTGTATGGTTAATTATATATTCCCTATAGAAATTCATCTAACTATATGAGTCAATTTTCAAGGATTCAGATTATTTAATAGGTGGGGGGAATGTAACACCTCAAAAAATTTATATACAAATACCTTTAAATAAGTAATGTGTTTGTTAGGAGATCCAAAAAAAACATCAAACTATAATGAAACTATGATATATATATATATTCCATTAAAATCAAGAAATTTAATAATAGAGAATGAATGGATTAACTTATATATAAAATAGGTTTTGTAATAGGATAAATGAATTGACAATTAAAATTCAATTGGTATAACTAAAATGACTAACTCAATCATTTTATACTTATAATTTTTTATATAAATATTTTCTTTTTATGTGATATCCATTTATATTAAAATAAACATACAAATAATGATGTCAATATTTATTATACAATAATAGTTTGTTAATACTAATTTAATTATTAAATAATTACAAACCTTATTGAGAATAGTTAGTATACTATATAAAGTTAAATTCCAATAAAAATGTTTTTTACTATATCATAACTTTTTATTTAAAATATTATTTCAATAATTTATAAATTGAATTTGAAAAATGCACATTTATTTATATATATACAAGTAATCCTTTCTTAAGGTGAAATTTTTTTATTTTACTAAATATATTGAGTTTTATGATAATAGAGAAAAATATAATTCTTACAAATAACATGACATTTATGAAATTATTTCTATATAAGTATGAATTTTAAATTCATGAAACCTTCTCTAAGACTATATATATATATATATATTCTATAATTTATTCAATATTTTTTATTTTTTAAAATTTAAAAACACATTTGGGAAAGTTTTATAACAAAATTTATATTTTTAGAAATGGTTTTTAATACATTATATAATTTTTCTTTTTAAAATTATAATTTTTCACCATTATATATTGAATAAAAGTAAATGAGTTTATGATTTGGAATATTCAATTTCAAATTATGAAATAAATAACACTTTTTAGGCATAATGATTATAATACATTAGGTAAAAACTAGTTACCATAGTAAACATTTGAATTGGAGATGTAATATTTCATGTTGTGAAGAGAATGAAACTTGTAATAAAAGTACTTAATTGGGTGTTTTGAGATATTATAGTCTTTATCTCACCCAATACTCAATTATTCTCAATTTGTTTATAAAATTTATAGCTTTAATAAGCGGTCCCTATATATTAAGTTGTAATATTTTTAAAACTGCCATTCTCACTACATATAAAAGTGATATCTCTTCAACCCAACAATGAAACTAAAAAAATTGATTTCCCATTGAAAAAATAATATTATACCAAACCCTATAATCCCCTTTATCAATTTTTTTTGTTCACAATAGATTAGCCTGTGATATCTATATCTAAGTGATCTGTATGAAAATCTAAAAGTAATCAATGCGAGTAATCATTTTTACTAAAATCCTTTCACATACAATTTTACTTTACAATTAAAATATTAAAATACCTATGTAATAATATATATATTTTTACATATTGAAATCTATTATTATATAAGGTTAATCATTAATCTCCTTTTCTATTTTCAATGAAGAAAGAAATTGTCATATATGTGTTTTGCAGACTACTGCCTCCAATACAAATAAATAATTTTTTTCCTTCACCAAATTAAAAGGATGGTATAAAATGATAATTTAATAAATAATTATTATATTTTTATAATTTTTAGGATTATAAAAAATAATAAATATTACATATTCATAGTTTTGTATGAAAAAAAACTTGCACCCATGCATATATGTAGAATATTGCCTCAATGGAATAGTGTAGTTTTTTTTTCATTACTAACTTACATTGAAAGTCATCAAAAAGGTTTTATTGGATAAATATTATTTTTATGATAATATTAATTTTATGTTAGGAAAAATTTAAAAACTATTAATGATATAGACAAAAAACAGTAATCCTTAATTCAATCATTTAAAATGTGTGTACTAAGAGGAAAATGGTCCCTTATTTATATATAATGACATTATATAAGTTATCACATCTTTAAATTATTTAATATTATGGTATTTCATGTTAATAATAACAAAATAAGATCTTTATTCTTTTGGTATTATTATATTACGACTAAAACTCCCCATAATCTTCCACTAACCATGGTGGGTTCATGTCTGGGTTGATTTAATGGCCTAGTTGAACAACAATATAAATTTATATCACTAATTACCATGTGAAATTATTTTATTATATAATATGATATAAATATAGAAAGATTTTTTATGGAAGGATAATTTCAATATTTATCACAATAAATGAGAAATAACCCATAGTTCAATAACAATCACAAAAACCTTCTCATTGATGATTTCATCCTCATGGATTGAAAAAAACCACTGTGAAATATAATTATATATTTATAAATGATCATAAAAAATATATTATTTTATATTATATGATCTAAGTGTGATTTTATTTTCAAAAATAACAACCACTAATTTTATGAAACTAGTTCAAAGAAACAATGATTACATACACCGAGTGTTGAAAATAGGTAAAATTTAACTAATATGTAAATGTATATAATGATTATAAATTATGAATAAAAATTATTGTATTTATGAATATACTTATTGGGTGTGTGCTTAATGAACATTATTTATTTATTATGTACGTATGGATCTAGTGAAGATTGAATCTAGAAAAAGCTTAAGGGATCACATGTTAGCTTTCTCTCTTTGAGACATGTTTTGGTATTAGGAATATAATTTAATTTATATAATGTATTTAATTAATACAAGATATATAATATTAGGAATTATATATTAATAATTCTCTTATAAGTACAATTATAATCCCAATCTTTCAGGGTTTTTTTGAAATATTTCTCATTCCAGAAGGCTTTATTGTCTCAAACATCAATTCCTTGAGACATATTTAGGCTATGAACCATATTTTCCATTTAATGGGGTATTCAATACCCTAGATATGTAATTAACATATATTTTTTTTATTCATGGGAAATTCTTAGTGAAATAATTTCCTTTTAATCAAAGGTATTTTGACTCAAATTTTATCGTAGTTGTAAGAAATTTTGGTAACTCAATTATATGACATTGAGTTACGATCATTTAACTAATTATTATTCCTTATAAGTTGGGTAAATTTTAACCATTGATTATATTTTGTGGTAATTTCATTATTAACATTTATACAACAAAAACCCCCTTTCTAAAATATTTCTCACTTCAAGGAGTATTTTTCCTATAAGGGATATTGATAAATTAAGTCTAAATTCTCTGAGTTATATTTTTTTATCTTGAAGACCCTTCTTCCATCTTTGGGATTCTCCATAATAATATTTTATTATTTTCTAATTTTCTACATCATTTTGTAACGAATATATTTTTATGAAAATAATATTTTTATTGTTCATACAATGTGACTTTTGAGAAAACATATTTTAAATATAATAAAAATGGGGTTTCCTTTCACTTTATTATGTTTTTTCTTCCTATCCTACATTATACAAGGTAAAAGTTATATAATTTTAAATAACCAATATTAGATATATATTTTAAAAGTAATGGTTTTAAAAATTATTAAATTTACATTTTCAAATGGTCCCATTGAAAAGGACATGTAAATTTTTATTTTATTTCAACATTAAATATTATTTATAAAAGATCTTGTGTGTTTTAACTTCCATTTCCAGTATCTTCTTAAAACTATTTGTACCTAATGGGGTTTATGTTTCATGATTTATCATCTAATATATATATTTTTCATTTGAGGGATTGAACTTGTGTTATAAAAAAACATTTTCGATCCTTTCTTTTGTGATCCCTTTTGGAAGATTCTTTTTAGGGGTTTTTTCATTTTTGTCATTACCCTTCTATGTTTCCTTTTTGGCACTATGGATATGTTCTTTTGAAGATGTATTATTTATTTATTTCTATGTATTATGTTCATTTTAATGAATCATTAAATTAACCATGTACTCATTACCCTATATAGTGGGAAAATATCATTTTGAAAAATTCATATTGTACGACGTTCAATTAGAAATAAGGTTTATTTATTGGATGTTGAAGTATTAACATTCCTGATGTTTTAAACTAATATTTATAGTTTATTATAAATTATTATTGTATATTTTTCATTATATAGATGTTGTCACTAAAATACCTGAAGAAAGAAAGGCATGACTGAATAAATCCATATTAAAGGGGCTGCGTTGTAAAGCCTGTTTGCAGAGCCCCTTAGCACTGCGCCATTTGTAGATCCCTGCAACATTGTGTCTGGTGCAAAGAGAAACCACCCTTCATGGTTTCTGCAGATAAACATAGTGGGAGGCTCCGCAGTTACAACACAATTGACCAGAATCTCTGCACCGTGGAGGGAGTCGAATCAACCTATGAGAACAAGTTGAACTAGATGGAAGGATCCATGAGCATTGCGAAGAGAATTCATAATAGCTCCGTGCTGAGTAGGGGATGATGGTCGACTCTGCAGTTACGAATAACTTTATGCAGTCCACGGTAGATCGCAGAGCGCCATGGGGATTCGTGTCGAGCCGTCTCAGATTCATACTATCCCTTGCCTATAAATACCAGGCTCCCCTCAAACCGAAAGGACATATCCTTTGACCTTTCACCTTCCCTACTCTCAAATAGTGAATCACCTTCTGCTATATGAAACCCTGAGCAAAATGGGTTCTTCTAGGTACGTGATCATTGCAAAGTAGCCCCCCCTAGCTAAAAAAACACCTCTTCAAGCAGGGATGCCCTTCATGGAACCCACAGGCCACCGCAAAGGAAGAAGACCCTAAAGGGGACTCGGGTATTCACAAAATCCCTCATGCTTCGCGAATTACCCTCCATGAACATGTGAACCATATGCTAAGGCAGGTTCACTATGCTTCTTGAAGCACATTGCTTCATAGATCTATGCTTTTCAAAGTACCCTTTCTTTGTGGAGTCCTACACCATGAAAGACCTTCCACTTCACGAAGCACCCTCTATATTCACGTAATCCATATTCTTATGCTAGACCACCCCGCTTTGTGAAGATTATCCCTTCGCAAATCCCCTCTACTACAAGAGGCACTATAGTTCTTCAAGGTCCCTTCCCGTGAACCCTTTTTCTTTGAAAACCTTTCTCTTATATGACCCTCTAGGTTTGTACAAAGTGATTTGAAGGTCCCTTGGGTGGTGCTTTACATTTCATTACTTCACCTTATGCTTTTTCGGATAGGCATGATAATGGTTATTTCTTCTTAGCATAGGCATGCTAACATGGGACCCTCAGTGGATCACTCCACAACACCCCCTCACTACGGCATTGACGGTGCCTTCCCTTCCCCAAGTGTTAAAGCGTGCCAGTTATGTAAGTCCTAGGGGTGAGGAGTGAACCTGCCTCATCTGATATGTAGGACATTAAACTACCAAGAACCAACATTCTCATCACATGATGTTAAACTATGGAATCTACTAGTGCAATACACATGGGTTGACTTATCTCGTACATTATCTATTCTTGCTTGTCTCTACGGGAGTGAGATCTTACTCACATGGAATGAGATCCTATTTTCTAAAGTGGCGTCTGTTCATGGGGAAGGGAAAACATTATGGTGTAAGACCCTAGCCTCTTTCGTTGGAGGCAATATCTATGATCCTCCTTTATTCTTTGATTCCAAAGACCAGAGGAGAGATGGGTATAGGTACCTTCGTTATCTCGTCCCTCTCCCACTGATCTTTGTCTCCATCGGGCCTCCAACCTAGAGTAAGTCCCAATCTCTATCTCTCTCGGCTTCTAAACACGTGTAAGACCATGTTTCCTCTATGGTCCGCTAACCAAAAATAAGGCCATAATTTCTCTTCGGTCCACTACTCACATGTACACCCCATTCCACTTCCCACAGATGTCCCTTTCATGACGTGATCATCAGGTCATTTCTGCCTCTTGTTTCTCATACCAAGTATGACTCATGTGGGATTAGAGTAAGAATTGACCGTGATATGACTCTAGGTCCACCTTAGCATGTAATCCCCAAACCATTCCAAAATACGTAGACTTAGATACTTTTAAAGGAAAGGTACATAATAAACCTCCATGAGTTTCAAGACCAACACCTACTTGTCCTGACCGCTTCACATCGGTTCAACTTCGTCCCGCATGACGTTAAACTATATCCCACATCCCTAAATACATGGACTTTGATCCCTGTATCATAAAAAAGGTACATAGGAAGCCTTTATGAGGTTCAATACCAACACTCATCCATCCTGAACAATTCACATCATTCCACCCCCATCACACATGACGTTAAACTATATGCCTCTTTTATCCCCTTAAGATGTTAAATGGTGCCTGTTCGAACCATGTGAGATTTGGTCCTTGTCTTCTAGACATAGTACATATGAAGCCTCCCTGAGGTCCAATCTCAATTGATGGTAAGCCATTGTGTTCTTTAATCGATGGCAAGCTGTTGTGTTCCCTAATAGATGGTAAGCTGTTGTGTTCCCTAATTGATGGTAAGCTGTTGTGTTCCCCAATCAGCGGTAAGACATTATGTTCCCCAATTAGCAGTATACTGTTGTGTTCCCCAATAGATGGTAATCCATTGTGTTCCCTAATTGATGGTAAGCTATTGTGTTACCCAATCAACGGTAAGCCGATGTGTTCCCCAATTCACGGTAAGTCGTTGTGTTCCCCAATCGATCGTAAGTCGTTGTGTTCCCCAATCATCGGTAATCCGTTATGTTCCCCAATCAGTGGTAAGACATTATCATCCCCACATGACGATAATCCATTGTAAGATGAACTACATGGGTTTGATCCCTGTCTCCAAGACATGGTACGTAGGAAGCCTCTCTGAGGTTCAACCCCAAACACTGGTAAACTTTGGCGTCCCCCTATTGGGACCCACATCTATGGTACGCCCCTCAAGCGTCTGACCAACCTAGGCTGCTAACCATGCATAAGCCTCAGTATATCATCAGGTTGTTTTCCTCTGCACAAACCTTGATTCTATTCCCCTATCCTGAACTACGTGGACTTTGATTCCCTGCCTCGGGGATACGTAGGAATCCTCTCTAAGGTTCAATACCATCACCCATATCTCATCCTGGTATCTCCCTTGATCCCCCTATGTTTCGGGGAGGTCATGTCCCATCCCAAAGGATTCACTTCCTCCAGGTCCCATCCATGTGTCCATTCTCACGAGCCGCCTCCTCAGGTGTCCCATCACCCCGCCAAAGTACGCTGACTTTGATTCCCTTCCACGGGGATATGTAAGAAGCCTCTTCGAGGCTGAAGCCCAACATCACCATCACCATCATATCATCTGCATCTCTCTCTCCATCCATTCTCAAAAATCCATATTCATCCTGATTCTTACCTGGGCTACCACGTCCCGGTGAGATCACGTCACCCACTTTATCACTGTTCTTAGTACAAATCGGGTTACTAACCACGCGTTATCCCAAGAAACAGTGTTACTTCCAGGTGTTTCACCCATATGATCCACTCCTATCAGTGTTCTGATCAGTCTGATCCACCTCCACTAGACATTAAACTCGTGTCATACCCGTTGTAAGAAATGGGAATCTAAGAAAAATGTTAGAGACATGCAAATGGCATACAATTCCTCACATTCGACGTGGGATGCATAGAGCTTATGTGCTCTCAAGATTCCCTATCATAAGAGAAAGAAACTTATAAGCATCAGTGTTTTAATGTCTAGACATTCCAACGATGTCCAATGTGACTACTCCTCCATCCTAAGGTTTTTTTTCTGACTGGCCCCCTTGGAATGTCCTGACAGAAGTAACATAATTAACCAGCGTCCATGAAGACATGGCACTCTGAATAGTTTCACAAACAACGTCTTAAGTCTATGAGGGAGACCCAGACTAGGCAATGAGTTCCAAGGAGGAATCCATGGAAGGAGAAATTGAAATACTGTCATCACATTTCAATCATGGAGAAAACATCCCTGAATAAGCAACGGATGTCGCCCACCTTTGGAAAGCAGGAGTGTGGGGCAATAGTTGCATGCCCTCTAAAACAGAAGGATGTTCGCCCTAGTGAAAACGTCGAAAATAGAAATAGAAAAAGCAACGTGAAATTATTCTCCTCAATGTGGATATTAGTAGCTCTCAATTCATCCATGGATTAGGGTGTCACCAGATCTATTTATCCGGTGGTAGGTCCCACAAAGAAAATAGTGGGCCCAGTGTAAAACTCACCAGAAATTGGGGCAGTTGAACATTGGAAAACCCAGTATGTGACATTGTTAGTGTGTATCCTTCTTACAAACCATGGATGATGGAATGGAAGTGGGGCACTAGACATTGCTCTCCTTCATTCAGCACTAATGCTTAAATGTCCCTACTTTCCAGGACCAAATATGTTAAGATAGGAAACAAATCACCACCAACCCACCGACACATGGGAAGGGGAAATGTCAATATGGAAATCCTTCATGGATTAATCCCTCCCATAGAGGCCTCTACATCCATGTTTTTTGGGTACCCATGCCCCATCTCCCAGCCTGAATTCATTTAGAGAAGCGTGATTAATGACCTCGTTCGATGATATGAGGAGGAGGGGATTATCCGAACCATGGATATGGCTTGTCAAGACATAGAGGCTTCTGGACCTCATCACCACCACTACCTAAAGGGACTTGTAGGGGGAAACTACTCCCCACTATGATGTATATTTATTTTGGGAGCCTATCCCTGAAACTCTTTGATGACACCCTCCCCTACACCAATGAGGTGAGGGATGTTCGGGCCATCCCGACTGGGATCCTCTTCTAGGGGCTCCCCATGAGGGCTCCCACCTGGCCGTTTTAGTGCCACTATCCTGCCCCATGGGCTAAGGAGCTGTTAAGCTATGTGCCTGGACCACCCTCCCCAGTCCGGTTAACACAATGCCCATGTCGGGAACAGGCTGAGGAGGAAACCCACCAAGAGGCGTCAACATCAACGACTACCATGGCCTTTTCCACAACTATGTATACCATCAGTCCCCTCTTTATTTCAAGCATGGGAACTCATAGGGTAGGTTGGGCTGAATCTCTTGGTCTCTGATGCAGGTGGAACCCACCATGGGCCGATCCCCAACAATGACACCCGGTACGGGATGTCTTCCCCATACCAACCCCAATGATATCGTGAGTCTGTCACACTCCCTAGCTCGATATGTATGTCCTCCCCATGACACATTCAATTTGAATGAAGGTCCTCCCTACCACATTGGCACTCAGTAAGAAAGCCTCTTCCACACCCATGAACTCAAGTATGGAGTTGTTCCTCCTGTCATGGGTCATCGATGTGAAGATGTTACTTGTCCAGTCAACCAACAGTGTGGGAGTCTTCCTCATGTCCTCACAACAGCCGATGAAGGTCCTCATAATTCTAGTAATTAGAGAAGTGGAGGTTTTCCTCACTTCATAGGCACATAACATGGAGGTCCTACCTGTGTTTAGCTCGACCAGTATGAGGACCCTCCTTACACCGATGCTGCCAAAGGAAATAAGCCTGCAATTCCCACCCATGCACCCACTAGCTTCAATGGAGATCCTACCTGCTCCAACACTTCCTGTGAAGATTCCATCCACGTGTCAGTCAGTGGGAACGTATGTCCTCCCCATGTTGCCTTTGACATCTTTCTAGGTTCTCCCCGCACCCCAGCTCACCCTGGAAGAAGTCCTCTCTTCCCCATCATTAATTCGACTGAAGTTCCACCTCTAGAAAAAAATCTACCATGTTCTGAAGAGCCATCCTAGGTAAGGAGGGTGGGTCGAAAAGACCATAAGAAGAGTGATGAGAATATTCATGCTGCAATTAATCCCATCTACTACTCAGATTACGAGACAAAATGAGATTCAGTAATAGAACTCTCACCTCGATCCTCTATGTTGAGTGCTGGGGTAGGAATGCGACGTATCAGCCTCATCCTTCTGGAATGTGAGGTTCCTTGGATTCCTTCCTCCCTCCATAGATATTTCCAAGAGGAGGAAGATTCGGCCTCTTCCATGGGTATGGCTGTGCATTCCTACATTTCGTCAATAGGGTCATTCGCTACCTCAACCAGGGATCATGGAGAGTTTTTTTGGGGACTAGTAAAGGATGAAAAACAGCATGGACCATCATCAGTGACTGTTGTCCCTGATCTGAAATCCATGGTCACCAACCCACCTTAACGTTATGCAGTGCCTCAGTCGTCACATTCATCACAGGATAGCCCAAGATGTGGCGGCCTATCATCCCGTTCATCATATTTTCCACTGGCCATTCTATCATCTCACTAGCTTCTTCAAAGACAATATCGGTCCCCTATCCTCCCCTAGTTGATGAGTGGGTCAATGATGGGCTGGATCTTAAGTCTGAGCTGAGGAGATTTTGGAACATTCTTATAGATGATCATTTCATAGAAATGTTTTGGCCAATTGCGACTGCCAACATCGGTGCACCAGAATCGCTTACCCAGGAGGAAGTTGCATGCTTTCACCAAATAATATGGGTGATGCACTTCCATCTCCATTATCAGCAATTGGTTTATCCCAAGAGTCAAGATACACTTTGAGGACATTTTCCGGCAATACCTTATGGTTGACTTGGTTATGCTCTCTGTGGCCCATCACCCTGAGTTGCCCGGTCACCACTAGACCCTCTAGTAACAATGCATTCAGATCATTAATGTGCTTCACAATATTATCAAAGAGGCTTCCCCATGTTTATAACCGTGGTTGGGGGAAGTATGTTTCACTCAATTTTAGTTCTATCCAGTGCTAGCCTGATTTTCTAGGAAATATTGAGGATATGCCTCTATTTAGAATCGCGATTAACATAGACTATCTATCATAAGTGGAGAACGGGCTATAGATCCTTCACAAGAACTTACCCCCTGGGGGGTTCCATAACTATTGGATCCCTTGAGAAGGGTTACTCACCGTCAGAGAAATATACTGGGCCTTATCATTCTCACCAAGGCGTTGGTCCTCAGCCGGAATCCCTATAAGGGTAAGGAGCATCTTGGAGTCATCAAATCCTCTCACCCATATGAAATAATGTAGAAGAAGGAGGATTATCTATAAAAATCCACATTGCATCAGGATAATAAGAAAATAGTTGATGACCTCTTTACTAAACACACCGCGAAGCAGCGACCAGATTACAACGATCCCCAGTCAGGGTAGGAGGGGCAGGTAAAACTCCTCCTCGATGAGTTTCCCCAAGGTTAACATGATCATCTTTCCCACGTAGGAAGGATACAGACTGGGACTTATGGCAAGAGGGTGTGTTATGTGTCATAAAATCCACCTGAGTGGCGTGATAATACCCAGGACCCAGCTCAGGTTTCCCCAGCTGCTCCGCAGGTCTTCCCACTAGCCGCTCTATGAGTCTCTATGCCTTCTTATCATGTTGAATAACCTTTAAACGCACTGGTGGTTGGGTATCCTCATCAAGAAAGGAAACCTTTCCCAGATGATTCGATGACATCACTCATTGCTTTCCTAGAGGCGTTGGAAACTCTCACGGTAGAAATCCCACCTGATGTAAATCTATATCCAGCAAGGGTGGATGACATTCTAGCACCCTCAAGTTTTAGAAATCCCACCTTGTCCCCCTTTAATGGGACGAGAAACCCACTACAACATCTGGACACTTTATCTCAATGTGCGGACCCATGTTGGGAACTCTAGTGCAGCAAGAAGCTTCCAAACTCCGGTGTTTCGTATAGACATTGGAAAGGCCTACATTTGTCTGGTACAACCATCTACCCATTGGGTGAGTTACCATATATGAAGATCTCTATAGATAGTTTCTTTACCAGTTCAGCTTTACCACCTGGAAGATGAGTATTGCAGACCTCTTCAAGTGTAATCAGAGGCCAGAAGAGCAGGTCGCTGACTTAGTTTCCCAGTAGAAAGGCCTCACCCACTCCTTGTATATTCTGTTAACTCATGAAAATATACTGACAATGTGTGGGTGGATTGTCAAGACCAAACTAGTCACCCCTTTCATTACTAATAATTTCCTTGGGGGATTCCGAGACTTGTCTGATAAGGCCCGACATCTAGGCACCCCCTCATAATGCGCCACCACCACCCATGCGAGATAACCAGGTTCCACCTTCTCGACAGGCTCCTCCAGCCCCTCAACAGGGCCAGGATCTGAGATCCCCCTTCCCAGATACGAGAAACCGTAACTACTCATTCAACATGGCTCGGGTCCCTGATTATTTCATAAGTTTCTTGGAATAGGGAATTCTATGTTTTACTAAATACAGGAGGCCTGAAGACGCATATCTCACTAACTGCTCCAATTACTGCCCCTATCACCAGATCCATGGGCACACCCTCAAACAATGATATATGTTTAAAGACTAGCTTCAAGACCAGTTTGATAACAACATAGTCAGGTTATACCTAGCTCCGACACAAGTGGAATTTGTTTTCGTGAAGCCCGATAGCATTGGTGACAATGATGGTGAGTGGAATCAGGTCCTTAAACATGGGTCCCAGAAGTATGACTACTGGATGGATCTTAATATAGTCGCTCATGCCCATGGTATTATCTGTGAACATCTGAATCAACCTGAGCCTTTAGGAGATTCTACGTCACCCGCAACTAGTACTTCTGCGTCAACAGATCAACCTTCCTCTTCCCAGAAGAGCAGGAATTAGAGACGTAAGAGAAAACAAAGTCCCCCACCAATGCTGTCATCATCCTGTACTCTTCGCCACTTCATTACCCTAGATATGGATATTCCCCCAGACTCCACCCAGTAGTGGAGGATAATTTAGTTGACTATCAAGGGTACGCAACGGTTAACACTGTGGAGCTGGTAAACCCCTATATGATATCCGATGGTGAGGAATGTCAGGTAGATCCTCCCAATGTTCCTAGCTGTCACTAGTGTCGATGGGGCCAGCGCTATATGGGTCGTCGGAGTTCCTCATTCATTACTTTAGCTGGGTTGTCCATTCCATCAAAACTAGATAGCAATCCCAATTCACATCTCATCATACACAACCTTATAATATACTGTTATCCAACATCCTTTTCATGAGGATGTTCATGTTTTCATTTATAAAGACCCAAGATATAGCACATTGACTAACCTCAGGGTCGCTCTTAAGAAAGAAGTGTCAAATGACTAAGTGGTCATTTCAAAAATCTCATTGTGTTTTTTTAAGTATTTTGAAAACATAAAAACAACACTCCTATGAAATCACTAATCATTGATAAAGAGCATAATGGAGAGAGAAACAATGATGGAAAAGTGAAAAAACATAGAGAAACATGAAAAAACCAAGACAAGAAAGCAGGTGTAGACACAACACAAGGCACATAACAAAACAATGACACCAACACATAGAAGACAAAATTCAGTGTGAACAAGGCCAGAACAAGGTTAATCTAGCCTCAACTCCTTGTCTTAGATCTATTGAAAACTAAACCAACAACTCTCAAATTCTCTCAGTGCATGACCTATTTATCAGAACATACACCAATCTCACCTATAAATTAAACACTCAAACATATAATTTCTTCAATGATTAAGAATTCCTCCTAGCTGCAAGGTGATTCACTCAGCAAGTTCATTCCATCCAGAGGTTGTCACTAGGAAAAAATGATCCTCCTGAGATCGTCAAATTGCAAGACCAGTCATGATTCTCTGTTCGAGAAGTCGAGACAGGAAAGGGATAAGAAGTGAGAGGAGAGAGTAGCAACCCGATCCAGCGTAAGGATGCACTAAAATTCACCCCAATTCACTTTCACAGTTTACTAAGGCTAATAATAAAACCGTGATCACATTGCTGCTTGGGTCTCTAAATTGCATCGGGTTCCTTAACCTAGATTTAGCCCCAAAAGTTAGATCTCCATTTTCTAGAGATTTTTGACCACAGACACAAAATGAAGAGAAGAGAAATGAACAACATGTCACAAATGAAACAAACATCACAATTATAATTACAAAACATGCAACACATGTATTCAAAAAAACAATTTAAACAAAAACATAAAATACAGTAGCATAAGAGTGGTGGAGAATATAGTAGCAAGTCCCGTCTCCATGTTGAAGATAGTCCCTAGTCCGTGAGATATGGATGGAGTGGATTTGAGATCATGGTAGAGTCTCCTCCCCCAATTTGAAATGATGCCCCCTCCTTCCACTTTTGCGAGAGGATTCAGGGTTCTCTTATTCCAAAAAAACTCAACTAAAAAAGAGGCAAACTAGAAAGCAGTAAATCCATGTAGCGCACTATAATTCACTTATCACAACCTCTTGAGTGAACTACCAGTGATTGTAACTTTCCCTTTGCAACAAACTCACAAATATTCTCGCACCTTTCCCATGAAGTTCCCACAAATTTTCTTTGCAAGCCAAACTCCCCCAGTGAAATTGGATTTATTTATTCAAAGAAACACACCTGGTGCACCTTGTCTCAAATACCCTCCGTGGGATCCCATTTTCCCATTTTACTCTAGTTACAAAGGACTTTATTAATAATCAATCAAGATGACTTCCTAATGTGATTTAATTAAAATGTGAGTCCCCTAGTTTCGAGTGAGAACTTCTAGTTAGCCTAAGTTATGATCCTTATTCCAAAAAACCTATACTGTCACACTCCCATCCTTAGTTCCTAAATAGAAAAATCCATAAAGAAAATGAACAATTTCACTCAGTAATCATTCATGATTAACAGTTTTGGCTAAGTACCTATCTCAACAGCCAACAAATAGTTATCCACTAAACATGATAGAATTTATGTACCAGTGAACATCCAATAACCATCATGTAATGAAAGAATTTGAATTTTCTGTTGAAATATTTTGAATGAAATTCGTTAAAATTTGACCATTTTTTAAAAAGAAAATAAGCTTAAAAACATAAAAAAAATGAAGAACCCAACCCCACCAACCACCACTAGCAAAAATTTCAGTTCTATTCCTAAAATGTTCATGATTTAAATTTTTGAAGAGTAGAAAGAATATTTTATCAATGTAATTCAAATAGTATCATGATTAACAATGATGTGCCACAACATCATAATGAAGTTGAAAGTAGTGGGTATAAGCATGTTTCACAAATCAGCTCAAAATAATTTTTTCAGCTCTCTAGATACTAGCTGCTAAACACCCATGCAAGAGAACATATTCACTTTTTCACAGAAAATCAGGGGACTCCCCCACACTTAAAAAACAACGTCATGTAATATGAATGACTTAGTATGAAAGAATTAAAATAATAAATCCCCTGAATGATAAACATGGCATATTTAAAAATGTCTCCCTTTAATTACATTGCGCAGGAACTCTGGTTGCTCCAGTTTGGCACCAACATGATGAAACTGTTTAACATTAATATTCCTGATTTTAAGTTCAAATAAAAAGAAGTAAAAAAGTGTGAGTTAGGGAGTTTTTATCCATTAATCCAGTGAGTGGGTCCCTTGGGACTTGAATGATAGCCACACAGAATCTAATACCTATTTATTGTCCTAAGGAAACAACACTCAAATTAAAACAACATTAAAAAATAAACTAAACCAATAAATGAAAAGGGATAATCCTGGGATAACCCCCCAGGGGGTGCTGTAGTTTGACTGTCCATAGCTGGACAATCCTCAGATCATCCCCAGTTGGATGGGGGATTTATCTTCTTGCATAATATCCACTAGATGTGATTCCTTCCAACTTCACTTCTTTTACATCTATGGAATACCCCATGTGCATATTCGATCAAATTCCTCTCCTGGGAAGTGAAGTCCTTCATGTTGAATAGTGTAGGGGAAAACATGATATAGGGGTACACCCATACTTCTTCTTCTTGAGGTTGAGTGTGGAAAAGTTGTAATGTTGGAAAATTTTGATGTGACTTTTCTTCTCATTCATTCCAATAAATTATTTTATCTTGAGAAACAAGGACTTCTTCATCATCCACTTGTAAACTTGTGCATAGATCCAAAAATTCATCTTCAAAAATAACTCCCAAACAAGAAGTGTTATCAAGAATTTGGAGTTCCATTAAATCTTCAGCAAATGCAACCTCAACTTCCTCACTCTCCCCGAAATAACAAAAGTGAGATTAATATTCAATACCTAAATATGGAGGAAAACAATTGAAATCATCTTCAATGTAATCCAAGTTGAATAAAAAATAAAACTTCTTCCATTAAATTATCATATCCCTTTATCAATGTTGTTTTTTCCTCCTTGTTATTGAAGAGTGATCCTGTGAGAGGGTCCGAGGCAAGAGTGAGGTAGTAAAACTCTTCCAACCTCTCTTCAAAACACACCACCTCACTTGTTGAATCTTCAAAGGAGAGTGATATAATGTCATGTGTTGGTTCCACCTATTGAAGCATTGAAAAATCATTAAAAATATTTCTTTCAAACAAAATCATTAGAATAGCAATCAGAGAAAAAATGATCATCAAAGAAATTCCCAACATAATGAATCTTTTCAAGTTCCATCTCCTGCCAGCCCTTAAAAACATCATCAGAAATTGGTTATGGAATTTCCAACATTGAATCCAGGGAAAATCCATATCAAATTTAGGAAAATATAACAATTTTTTTCTTCTGTTTCTTTTCTCTTTCCTTCTCAAAAACATTCCAGAATATTGGGCTTCAGTGGGAGGTTGTGGTACTGTACTATCTTCTTGGTATCCCTGGATATTATCAATTTTTTGTTGCATCAAATGCATGATCTCATGAGAATAAGTTGTCTCCTCAACATTAAGTTCTAGATGCTGTCTTTCATGAATCTAACATTGAAATATATCAATAGCCTCCTCAAGCTCTTTAATTGGGTCAAACAGTGACACTATATCATATTCGTTAGAGTTCATCACTATTGTGTGTGTGGAATTTGTTTAATGATTTTTTTTATGTTTTTTGAATAAAAAAATAGGAAAACCCACTCATAAACTCATTGCTTCCCCGAAAATGGCACCAAACTTTGACATCATCCTTTTCGTGAGGATAGTCAAGTTTACATTTATAGAGACCCAAGATATAGTATAGTGACTAACCTCAGGGTCACTCTCAAGGAAGTAGTTTCAACTGACTAAGTGGTTGTTCCGAAAATCTTTTTGTGTTTTTTTAAATATTTTAATACATAAAAATAAAAATTTTAAGAAATAACTAATCAGTGTTGAAGAGAACATTGGAGAGAGAAATAGTGATGGAAAAGTGAAAAAACATAGAGACACATGATGAAACCAAGAAAAGAAAGCAGGCACAAATGCAACACAAGTCATAAAAAAAACAAATGACACCAAGACACAGAATAAAAAAGTCAGTGTAAACAAGTCCAGACCTAGGTTAATCCACCCTCTACTCCTTATCCTAGATCTATTGAAAACTAAACCAACAACTCTGAACTTCGCTCAGTGCACGATCGATGTCTCGTATCATACACAAATCCCACCTATAAATTAAACACTCAAACATATAATTTCTTCACTGCTTAAGCATTCCTCCTAACTACAAGGTGATTCACTTAGCAAGTACATTCCAGCCAGAGATTGTCACTAGGAAAAAATGATCCTACTAAGATTGTCAAATTTCACGACCAATCTTGATTATCTATTCGAGAAGTTGATACAGGAAGGGGATAAGAAGTGAGACAAGAGAGTATCAACACTATCTAGTGCGAGGATGCACTCACATGAAAACTAATTCAATTTCATGGTTTAATAAGGCTAAGCATAAAACATTGAACACATTGATGCTTAGATCTCTAGATTGCATCGGGTTCATTATCCTAGATCTAGCCTCGTAAGTTAGATCTCTATTTCTCGAGATTTGTGATCAAAGATACAAAACTAAGAGAAGAGGAATGAACAACATGTCACAAATGAGACAAATATCACAATTCTAATTACAAAACATGCAACACATGTATTCAAAGACACAATTTAAACAAAAACATAAAATAGAGTAGCATAAGAGAGGTGGAGGATGGAGAAGCAGGTCTCATATCCATGTCAAAGACGGTCCCCAGTCAGTGAGATGTGAATGGAGTGGATTATAGATTGTGGTGGAATATCCTCCCTCAATTTGAAATGATGCCCCCTCCTACCACTTGTGTGAGAGGATTTGGGGGTTATCGTATTCCGAAAAACTAAACTGAAAACAGAGGAAAATTGACAAGAAGTAAATCCATGTGGCACACTCTAATGCACTAATCACCAGCTCTCGAGTGAACTTCTAGTGATTATACCCCACCCTTTGCAATGAACTCGCAAATATTCTCACTCCATTCCCTTGAAGTGACCACAATTTTCTTTGCATTCCCAACTCCCCCTGTGCAGAGTGACAAAAAAACAAAACAAAAACAAAAATAGGGTATTTTGGTTTCCAGTTTTAATCAACTGTTCATTCAATTTTCACTATTGTGGGTTCGAATTGGGGTGCTGCTGCGAGGTTTTTCATTACTATGAGTTGATTGTGTTTCTTCTATTGTAGTTTGGATGGGCGATGGGGGTGAATGGTGGATGGCGAACAAAAGTTTAGGAGAAGCTATAATAAGAGTTAGATGAAACGATGACATTGATGGGTGATAGACGATGGCAAGATGGAAGGTGGCACCATCAAGATAGGTGGAATTGGTGTGTGAGATGCACAGATAAATAGTGAAGGGGATTTGTTATGCCACCATGAGGAACAGTGGAACCATGAGTGATTCTCACGGTGGGACAGTCCATGTGGCACCAGTTGTGAAATGGTGATACAGGTTGGAGAAGGAACAATGGTACCATGATTACTGCTCAGGGTCTCACCCTGAGTGATGCTCTCAGTCGCACCGTGAGTGATGCTCACAGTTCCACCGTGAGTGATGCTCCTAGTCTCACAATGAGGTATGCACATTGCCTGACCGTGAGGTGGGGGATATGGTGGCAGCATGGAGCGGTGCCACTATAATACGCAAAATAAAAACAAAAAAATATATCAATTAAAACATTAATACAACTAAAAAATGATTAATAAATTAATAAATTAAATTAAATTGAATATAATTAAAAACTAAATAAATAAAACGAGCTTAAATAATAAAATTAAGTAGGATTTTTTTAAGAGAATTAATTTATTTGTATTAAAAATTATAAACTAATTAATTTCAGAAAAAATCATAGAAATTAATTTTTCTTGCTTAAATTATTTAACTAATTAATTAACCAATTAATTAATCAAAGTTTTATGTAAATTAAAGAATTGAATAAAATTACATTGTTAAATAAAAATTTAATTATTTAAAGTAAAGTGGGTTATTTATTTACAAATTAAAAATAAATAATTACTTAAATTAGTGAATTGATTAACTAACTAGAATTAAAAATTCTAAGAATAAAAGAATAAAAAATAAAAGTTAAATTCAAAAGAATAATTTAATTTGGGATTCATTTAAAATGAAAATAATGCACATTAGAACACATGATTTGAACTAAAATTTCTTTTTGAACCCAACAAGGTACAAAAGAACAACAATTATCAACTATTTGTTAAAAAACAACATTTTGGTATAAAAAAGTCAATAAAAATACAAAAAAGGACGTGGCAAAGAGTGTGAAAACATTGACACATCATACTCTCCCACACATAAAACATTTTTTTATCCTCAAACAAATACAAGCCTTTAACTTTAAACTGAAAGATGAATTGTGAGATTCAGTTCAAAAAGTGGATGATTAGACTATAATACCCATAGGAGGAGGACGAAACTGTGGGTTATATTTTTAAAAGGTGTTAAAAAATAATGTCCTGTCTAGCTTCAAAAACCCACTGGATGTCAGAATCATAACATATTCATACACTGTCAAGTATGTAATGCCTTTTATATGTACACATTAACTTTCCTACTTCAATTTCCAATTTATGTTCTGATTCAAGGAGTGTTGAAAGGTTATATGAAGTGGAACTCAAAAACATAACCAAGGGCACCTTCCATTCTCACCTTCCCCCATGTTCCAAAAATTAAAGTCCATTAATTTGATCACATTAATTAATTAAACTCAAATAAAAATAAACCAAGTCAATTGCTCATTTCTTCATCTAGGTTCAATATTCCCCTCACCTTAATGAGTTTTTTTGACAAGGGAACATTATTTCCATTTTTACTAGACATATTCCATGTGCATAACACTGTTCATAACACTTATTAATAGTGAAATTGGCTTTATTTATTCACAGAAACACACCCAGTGCACCTTGTCTTAAATACCGACTGTGGGATCCCATTTTTCCATTTTACTCTAGTTATAAAAGAATTTATAAATAATCAATCTAGATGACTTCCTAATGTGATTGAATTAAAATGCGAGTCCCCTAATTTCCAGTGAAAACTTCTAGATACCCTAAGTCATGATCCTTATTCCACACAACCTATACTACCACACTCCCATCCTCAGTTCCTAAATAGACAGATCCATAAAGAATATGAACAATTTCACTTAACAATCATTCATGAATAACAGTTTTGACTAAGTGCCTATCTCAACAACCAACAATTAGTTATCCACTAAACATGATAGAATTTATGTACCAGTAAACCTCCAATAAACATCATGTAATCAAAGAATTTGAATTATTTGTTGAATGATTTTGAATGATATTTTATGAAATTTGACCATTTTTTGTAAAAGAAACTCAGGTTCAAGAGGAGATAATTTTACATGGCACTAGAATGACCCCTCTCCCCCACACTTAAAACCCAACATTGTCCGCAATGTTGAATTCTAAGGTGGAAGACAGTTTAAGTTAAAAACATATAGAAATTTTATCTTAAAAAGGATATGGAGGGGTAGCAATGAGGTTCAAAAAATTTATTTGCCACACAAAAAGAGAAAGAAAAGAAAACAACAAAAAAAAACTAAATAACCCAACCCCACCAACCATCACTAGAAACAAGTTCAGTTATATACATAAAATGTTCATGATTTAAATTTTTAAAGAGAAGACAAAAGATTTTATCAATGAACTTCAAATAGTATCATGATTAAAAATGATGTGCCACAGTAGCATAATGAAGTGGAAAGTAGTGGGTGCAAGCATGTTTCACAAATCAGCACAAAATAATTTTTTCAACTCTCTAAATATTAGCAGCTAAACACCCATGAAAGAGAACATATTAACTTTTCACAGAAAATCAGGGGACTCCCCCACACTTAAAATAAAACAACATGTAATATGAAAGAATTTGTATAAAATAATTAAAATAATAACTCCCCTGAATGAGAAAATTTTCATATTTACAAATATCTCCATTTAATTTATTTTCATAGGAACTCTGGCTACTTTAGTTTGGCACCTACATAATGAAACAATTTAACATTAATCTTCATAATTTTATGTTCAAATAAAAAGAAGCTAAAAAGTGTGATTTGGGGAGTTCTTATCCATTAATCTAGTGAGTGGGTCCCTTGGGACTTGAATGATAGCCACCTGGAATCTACTTTTTATTTATTGTCCTAAGAAAACAACACTCAAATTAAACCAACATTCAAAAATAAAATAAAGCAAGAAATGAAAAGGGATAATCCTGGTATATCTTCCCAGGGGGTGCTGTAGTTTGACTGTCCATAGCTAGACTGTCCTCGGTTCAACCCCAGTCGGATGGGGAATTTAGATTATTGTATAAGAACCACTATATGTTATTCTTTGCAACTTTATTGCCTTACCATCTTTGGAATGCCCCATGTCCCGCTTCAATCAAATTCCCCTCCTGGGATGTTATGTACTTCATGTTGAATAGTGGAGGGGAAAACATGATATAGGGGTACATCCATACTTCTTCCTCTTGAGGTTGAGTGTGGAAAAGTTGTAATGTTGGAAAACATGGATGTGACTTTTCTTCTCATTCATTCCAATAAATTATTTTATCTTGAGTAACATGGAATTCATCATCATCCACTTATAAACATGTGCATAGCTCCAAAAATTCATCTTCAAAAATAACTCCCAAACTCGAAGTGTTATCCAGAATTGGGAGTTTCATTAACTCTTCAGCAGATGCAACCTCAACTTCCTCACTCTCTTAGAAATCACAAAAGTGAGATGCATATTTAATACCTAAATAGGGAGAAACACAATTAAAATCAACTTCGATTTAATCCAAGTTGAATAAAAATACATCTTCTTCCATAAAATTATCAACTCCCTTTATCAATGCCTTTTGTTTCTCCTCATGATTGAAGAGTGATCCAGGGAGAGGGTCCAGGGCAAGAGTGAGGTAGTCAACCTCCTCCAACCTCACTTCAAAAAAACACCACCTCACTTGATGAATCTTCTAAGGAGAGTGATATAATGTCATGTGATGGTTCCACCTACCAAAGCCTTGAAAAATCATTAAAATATTTCATGCAAACAAAATCATTAGAATAGAAAGTAGAGAAAAAATGATCATCAAAAAAATGCCCAGCATCATGAATCTTTGTAAGTTCCATCTCCTACCAGCCCTTGAAAACATCATCGGAAATTGGTTCTAGAATTTCTAGCTTTGACTCTAGGGGAAAATTCATATCAAATTTGGGAAACTCTAACTTTTTATTTCTTCTGTTTCTTTTCTCTTTCCTTCTCAATAAATTTCAAGAATATTGGGCTTCAGTAGGAGGTGGTGGTACTGCACTATCTTCTTGGTATCCCTTGACATTTTTTTTCAACTCACCAACCTCTTTTTATTAAATATCAAAAGTAAAAATAAACAGTAAACATATGGGAAGGGGATCATGGGGGTCTAAAAAAGTAAAGGCTAAGGGAATCCCCTAGAGCTACCTTCATGCCACCTGAGGGGAGGGAACTGGTAGAACTATACACCATAATGGGAGGATAAGGTGGGGGGGTCTGGAGGCCAGGAAGTCTACCAGCCAATTTCCCTCATGCCATGTATGAAGAGTCTTAGTGTTGTCCAGGAGAAGAGGTTTGCACTTGTGGATGATATAAGAAATGTACCAGGGGGTCAGGGAGACTCCCTTAAGGGAGGACCAGATAATTTTGGAGTTATTCTCCACCAAAGTGAGGGGGATGTTCTGTGAGTTTCAGAGCTCCAGCTCGATATGCAGGTCCCTTACCTTTTCCATCAAAGAATCCCCATTCCCAAAGAAAGAGCTGAAATCCATGATAACTGAACCAAATGGATCACAGACTGCTCTGCCTCCCCTCATAATGCCCTGGCCGCACGTGCCTTTAGAGTTTAGCTTAAATCCATGAACAGGGAGAGTTCATCTCACCCAGGACCCTGACTACAATGGGTGAGAGGGGGGTTGTGCAATGCCAGAAAAGCGCCTAAGGGAAGGCGCCTCCTCATGCCTTCTATGGAGTGTAACCATATCAGCAATGAGGCATATGGTTCTAAAGACCAGTCCATGGGAAGAGGTAAAAAATCACTGTGTCACGCCCTATTGCGCGCCTTCCAAATACACCAAAAACCCTCCACCAAGAGGATGAAACGACCGAATTCCTCTTATTTGATCATATCTCCACTGAACCAGTGCTGGAAGAAGTCCTCATATGTCACAAAGCCTCCCGAGGTAGTGACGGGATCACCGAGGGCACTCCAAACACACCTATCCCAATCACACTGGACGAAATGATGATGAGAGGTCTCCTCCTGGGGGTCACGATTGCAGGAAAATATCCACAAGATCGTAATACCTCTGGCTTTGATAGCCATCTCAGTCAGGATTTCCTTGGTTTGAGTCTGAAAAACCAGGAAGTTGTATTTCATAGGGATAAAATTTCACCACAAGATCTTACCCAAGGGGTCCCATCTGCATGTGCATGGCCCTTCTGTACGCCTTGGCTAAGAACCTTCCATATGGGGATGCCGAGAAGAAGCATCTATCAACGGAGCCATCCAGATAAATGTTGTCGAAGGTAAATTTCTTGTTTGGGACAAGGATTGACCTGATAAAAGGGGGTGGTGGCTAGCCTCCTAGAAGGACAGGTCAGGGGTTGGGCATCCCGGGTATCCTAGTATTCTAGCCCCCCAGTTGCATTCCCAAAAGTTGGAGTCACCCCAGCAAATAATCCATAGGGAGAAGTCCTGGAGGAAGGTTAAGTGACCGCGAATAGAGGCCCACAGAGGAGAAGGTTTCCTTCCCATTTCCTTAAAATTGTAACTGTACTTTGATATGATAAAGCGACTCCAAAGAGATTTACCCTCTATCACCTCCCAGGCCAGCTTTCCCTAAAAAATGAGCATTGACTCTTCCAAGCTCCTAACATTAATTCCTCCAAGCTCCAGTGGTTTCGATAGTCTTCCCCAAGAGGCCCAATGGCACCTGCCCTCTCTATGAGTATCCCACAAAAAAGAATTTAGTTCCCTCTAAATTTGAGCAGTTTTAGCTTTGGGGACTCTGATAACCGCAATGATGTGCATGGGGATTGAGGATAAAACACAGTTGATGAGGGTGATTCTTCCACAAAAAGAGAGAAAATGATTTTTCCAGTTATTAATATGGATGATCACTTTGTTCGATATATCCTCAAAGTGCTGGATGCGAACTCTATCGGGCAATAAATGAGCACCAAGATAAGTCATGGGAAAGTGCTTGCCTTGGATACCAAGTATAGCTTCGACATTAATCATCCATCACCACGATATGTGAGAAGAAAAGAAGATCCCACTCTTCTTCTTATTGATAAGTTTCCCTCTCCACTTACAGTACTCATCCATTATCCTACCAAAGTTCCTAATAGAGGAGGTTTTCCCCTTAATGAAGAACATAGAATCATTTGTGAAGAGTATATGAGAAACCCCAGAGAAGTGAGCGCCACTATGAAAAATATGATTCCCCTCGGCCTGCGTTGTGAGAGAAATGTACCTACTAAGAGCATCTTGAGAAATGATGAAAATATTAGGAGATAGTGGGTCACCCTGCCTCAGGCCCTTGACTACTTTGATAAATCTACACTGCCCCCCTTCAAAGAGAATATTGAACCATGGAGAGCTGAAATAGCAAAAAAAGATATCGATGGCTCTCTCAGAGAACCCCATTCACCGCAAGACCAGAATAATGAAGCTCCACTCCATTTGGTCAAAGGCCTTATTCATGTCTAATTTGATAATCACATTTGACCCAATCACTTTCCAATTTATATCCTAGACCATTTCGTGAGATATCCCGATTGCACCTTGAATAGATCTTCCTAGAATGAACACATGTATCTCATCTGCAACCCAATCATTAATGAACCTGGAGAGTCTGTTATTGATGATGGTGGCCAGAACCTTATATGCAAAGTTACAAAGGCTAATTGGGCGATATTGGGAAAGGGAAGAATGAGCACCAACCTTGGGGACTAGGATCATCGTAGTAGCACTAGTGACCCGGGGGAGATGTACCCCCATGAAGAAATCCTAAATAGCCTACATGAGATCGCCTTTAATAATACTCTAGGCCGACACAATGAAAGACCCCGAGAAACCATCAGGGCCTGGTGCACTGTTCGGGTTAAGAAGTTGACTGCCTCCCAAATCTCCTTCTCATCAGGGGCACTCTCATGGAGGGTGTTTGCCTGACTTGGGACATCATTGGATATTGAGTCGAAACGATCTGATTCCCCAGAGGGATAACCATTGGAAAGCTACGGGTTAGCCTCACACAGATAATATTTGAAGTGCGCATTAACCATATTTCTAGTGAGCTTGTGGTCATTGCAAAATGAGTCATCCTTGAGTCGGATGTTAGGAACATGGGGTTGATGCTTTTATTTTAGACATGCATGGAAAAAGGCCGTATTCTGATCTCCTTCGTTGAGCCGGAGGGTCTGAGACTATTCATGTAGCCGCCTTTCCTGTTCGATTATAAGCTCGCTCATGGTATCACTTGACCTTATCCATTTCTTATTGCATCAAATGCATGATCCCATGAGAATAAGTTGTATCGTCATTATTAAGGTCTTGATGCTATATTTCATGCATTCAACATTGAAATTTAGCAATAGCCTCCTAAAGCTCTTGAACAAGGTCAAACAGGGACACTATATTAGATTCGTTAGAGTTCATCACTGTTGTGTTTGTGGACATTTTAATGATTTTTTATGTTTCTTTAAATAAAACAATAAGAAAAACTACTCATACACTCATTGCTTCCCTGAAAATGACACCAAAATTTGACATCATCATTGTCGTGAGGATGGTCAAGCTTACATTTATAGAGACAGAAGATATAACACAGTGAAAAACCTTAGGGTCGCTCTCAAGGAAGCAATGTCGAATGGCTAAGTGGTCTTTCTGAAAATCTTTTTGTGTTTTTTTAAATATTTTGAATACATAAAAATACAACTCCTAAGAAATAACTAATCAGTGATGAAGAGCTTAATGGAGAGAGAAATAGTGATGGAAAAGTGAAAAAACAAAGAGACACAGGACAAAACCAAGAAAAGAAAGTAAGTGCATACACAACATAAGGAACAGAACAAACAAATGACACCAAGACACAGAAGAAAATAGTCAGTGTGAACAAGTCCAAATCCAGGTAAATCCACCCTATACTTCTTGTCCAAGATCTATTGAAAACTAAAACAAGAACTCCCAAATTCGCTCAGTGCATGACCGATGTCTCAGATCATACACAAATCTCTCATATAAATTAAACACTCAGACATATAATTACCTCACTGATCCAGAATTATTCCTTACTGCAAGGTGATTCACTCAGCAAGTACATTCCAGCCAGATATTGTCACTAGGAAAAAATGATCCTACTAAGATCGTCAAATTGCACATCCAATCTTGATTTTAAGTTCAAGAAGTCGATATAGGAAGGGGATAAAAAGTGAGACAAGAGAGTATCAACCTGATCCACTGCAAGGATGTACTTGTGTGAACCCCAATTCACTTTCATAGTTTAATAAGGATATGCATAAAACAATGATCAAATTGATGTTTGGGTTTCCAGATTGCATTCGGTTCCTTATCCTGGATCTAGCCCCGCAAGTTAGATCTCCATTTCTGGAGATTTGAGATCACAGATACAAAACAAAGAGAAGAGAAATGAAAAAACGTCACAAACGAGACAAATATTACAATTCTAATTAAAAAACATGCAACACATGTATTCAAAGACACAATTTAAACAAAAACATAAAACATAGTAGCATAAGAGAGGTGGAGAATGGAGGAGTAGGTCCCATATCCAAGTCGAAGATGATCCCTAGTCTATTATATGTGGATGAAGTGGATTATGGATCGTGGTGGAGTCTCCTCCCCCAATTTCAAATGATTCCCCCCTCTTACCACTTGTGCAAGAGGATTTTGGTGTTCTCTTATTCTGAAAAACTCAACAGAAAACAGAGGCAAACTGACAAGCAGTAAATCCACGTGGCACACTCTGTTGCACTCGTCACCAGCTCTTGAGTGAACTCTCATTGATTATACCCTGCCCTTTGCAATGAACTCACAAATATTCTCATGCCATTTCTGCGAAGTGCCCACAATTTTCATTGCATTCCCAACCTCCCCTGTGCAGAGTGAAAAAAAGCAAAACAAAAACAAAAAAGAATGACAAGTCATTAAAAAAACGAACATGATATGTATAACTAAATATATATATATATATGCTATATATCACTACATTAAATTAAAAATATAATTATTTATATATATAATATCTAATGTATTATTACTAATATGTGTTTTAATAACTATTATATATATAAGTGTATAAATATTTTTATAAATATATTATATATATGTACGTATATGTTATATTATTTTATTTTTATTAACTTATGTATTGTTATTATTATAATGTATTATAGTATATTATTTTTATATATGTGATTATATACATTATATACATTATATTATATAGAATAAAAATAATAATAAAATAAAAATGAAAAGAGAATAGAGATAGTGGAGGAGGGTTTTTTTATATATATGGGTTTTTTTTGTTGTTTTAATTATTAAAAATGGGTAGGGTAACCAATATTTTCAAAAATGGGTCCCATGATGCGTGAACCCCCTTTACACATCCCCGATCCCAGGAAGATGTGTGAACGAGGTTTACACATCATAGGCACGGTGAAAGATGCGTGAACTTCATTCACGCCTCCTTTATAAACTTCATGATAGATGCGTGAACGTTGTTCACCCATCCTATAGAAGCTTTTAATTCATTAATTTTTTTTGTATTTTATTTTTTGTATTTTGTTTTGTTTGTATATATATATTGTGTATATATATATATAAAACAAAAAATTTCAGCAGAATTTATCTGCTATTTAATATTCAACAGTACTCCCATTACAGCAGTCAGAATTCTGACATAAACTATCACCCAGGGATCTCTTTTATAAGAGGTCTTGCCCTGAAAATCATTCTGCACTTTCGATGTGGGATTCAAGTTCTCCCTTTCCTGCGCAGAACATGCTGTATTTCTGATGTGAGATTCTGTTTCATTTACATGACATTGGAAGACTATAAATTTCAAACTATAAGACCAATATAAATGAAATTTAAAACATAGATAAAATATATAAGAAATAATTGAAAATAGAAATAATTTTGTAAAAAATATTGATGAATAATAATTTATAAGCTTTCAAAATCACCAACTTGAAACTTAAAAATATTTCAAATACGTGGCTTTGAAAGACTACGAAATACAAAATATAAGACCAATATAAATGAAACAGAAAACATGGATTAAACATATAAAAAATAGTTATTAATTAATTATTTAATTAGTAATATAATTAGTAATTAGTTAATTATTAGATAATTGTTTATATTATTATTAATTATATAATAATTAATTAGTAATATAATTATTAATTATATAATAATTCAGTATTTAATTAGTAAATTAGTAATATAATATATTATTATAATTACTCATTACAATTACTAGTTATTAATTATTAATAATTAATTATATAATAAATAATTATATAATAATTAATTATTTAATTAGCAATATAATTTTTAATTATAATTATAATTATTAATTATGTAATTAATAATTATATTACAAATTATAATTAATAATTATATTACCAATTAACTAATTATTTATTATATAATTTATAATTATATTACTAATTAACTAATTAATTATTATAAAAATAATAATTAAAAAGTAAAAATTATATTGAGTAATTATAATTAATAATAATATTACTAATTAACTAATTAATTATTATGTAATTAATAATTTCTAACTATAATTAGTAATGACAATATTAATCAACTAATTAATTAGTATATAATTAATAATTAATAATTAATAATTAATAATTAATAATTAATAATTATATTATTAATTAATCATTATATAGTTAATACTCATATTACTAATTAACTAATTAATTATAATATAATTATATTACTAATTAACTTATTAATTTTTATATATTAGTAATTAATAATTTTAATTAATAATTATATTACTAATTAACTTATTAATTATTATATAATTAATAATTACAAATTATAATTAATAATCATATTACTAATTATAATTAATAATGATATTACTACTTAACTAATTAATCATTATATAATTAATAATTATTTTACCGATTAACTAATTAATTATTATATAATTAATAATTAATAATTAATAATTATAATGAATAATTATAATGAATAATTATATTACTAATTAATTAATTATTTATTTTATAATTAATAATTATATTACAAATTAACTAATTTATTATTATATAATTAATAATTAATAATTAATCGTTAATTATTATAATTAATAAATATATTACTAATTATGTAATTAATTATTATATAATTATGTGACTAAATAACTAATTAATTATTGTATATTAATAATTAATAATTAATGGCTAATGATGAATAAATATATTAACTATTAACTAATTAATAACTATATTACTAATTAACAAATTAATTATTAACAATTTCTTATATATTTAATCCATTTTTACGTTTCATTTATATTGGTCTCATAGTTTGTATTTTATAGTCTTTCAAAACCACGTACTTGAAACATTTTTAAGTTTTAAGTTGGTAGTTTTGAAAGCATATAAATTTTTTTTCATCAACATTTTTTACGAAATTCTTTTTATTTTCAACTATTTATTGTATTTTTAATTTGTATTTAATGTTTCATTTATATTGGTCTTATAGTTTGTATTTTATACCCTTTTAAAGCCATGTACTTGAAAAAAAATTTATTTTCAAGTTGGTGGTTTTGAATGCTTATAAATTATTATTCATAAAATTTTTGACGAAATTATTTTTATTTTGAACTATTTCTTATATGTTTAGGTCATGTTTTAATTTTTATTTATATTGGTCTTATAGTTTTTATTTTATAGTCTTTCAAAGTTAGGTACTTGAAACGGAATCCCACATCGGAAATGTAGAATGTATTGTGTGGGAAAGGGTGAACCTGAATCCCACATCGGAAATGCAGAATGATTTCTAGGGCAAGCCCTCTTATAAAATAGAGCCATGGGTGAGGGTTTCAGTCAGAATCCAGACCGTTGTAGTGATAGTACTACTGGATATTAAATAACAGCTAAATTATGCTAATTTTTTTGTTATATATATATAAACAAAACATAAAAAATAATTTTTTTTTAAAAAATACAAAATAAATTAAAAAAATATTTCTGTAGGATGCGTGAACGGGGTTCACGCATCCTT
Source organism: Viscum album (assembly GCA_963277665.1). Lineage (NCBI taxonomy): Eukaryota > Viridiplantae > Streptophyta > Magnoliopsida > Santalales > Viscaceae > Viscum > Viscum album. The sequence continues at coordinate 166,590,521 of OY728119.1, read as the reverse complement.
CATAAGGTTTACAAAGGATGCCTGAACCTCGTTCACGCTTCTTGGAAATGGTAGATGCATGAATCTCTAGGAGCATAGTTTGAGACCATTTTTACACCACTGGAGTACCTTCTGTAGCCACTAATTACAAATAGAGGATCATATTAACTGAAACCCATGTGTTCTATTGGATTATATTCTCTCATATGACCACTGTCATGATCATATGGGGTTTTATGATAACCAAATTTATATCCATTTACACAAAACCAATATCCCACTACTTGTTCTCCAAGATGAATAAATTATAATCTGGCCAGTGTGAAGGATAGATGAGGTCTAATGGATACTCTCAGACCTTCAATTTCACTTACACCTTGAGACTTCCATGTTTCTAAGCCTTGCACTCCACTTCCAGGACATAGACACTCTCTATACACACCATTCACATTATTATGGGATGAGCATGATTACGTCCTCATCTTCAGTGAGATTTTAAAGCATCTAATTGATTCAGGTGTTTCAAAATAAACATCGTGGGTCTCACATATCTTAAAGAATCATATTTAAATAAAGATATGCATGCGGGGTGAAATATTTAGGGGAAGATTTGATGAAACTCTAATTATATCATATCTTTTTATAAACAGATGAGGAATACGCTTAATGGAAGGGTGTCGAGAAACCAAAGGAATAAATTCTTTCTACTTCTATTATGTCTTCATCATTTTCTGTCTCCACTAATTTCTTTTTATTTGAGTGGTAGAACCTTTTTTAGATGGGGTAAAGTGAAAGTGACCAGTTATAATGCTCGACTCTTTGTTTTAATAAAATGTTTATGTATCTTTGATTTATTAAATTGTTTATAATTTGTGATTTTAGAGTTTAAATGATATTTGATTGTGTTTTGTTTCCAAACCATATATTCTTTAATTTTCTAAATTAAATAATTTATTCTCTGTCTTCTTGGAATTAGATCACACTAGTTGGGTTTTCTAGTGTTAGGGAAAGAAGTTAATAGGAGGACATAATGAGGTAATTTTAGTATTTAGGGTACTCAATTCTTGATTTGATATTTCCTAGGTGACCCAAGGGAGATCCACTATGACTTTCACAATTAGAAGGATAATAATACAACCTATGAGATTATAAGGACTATTCTCACTATAACCTAATTTTTAATCATGGATATAAAAGGATAAATAATTATTTATGCATTCATAAAACTATTTATCCAAGAAATGATTCAATTTTAAAGGGGCCCTAATAACATGACATAAGGGAAGCCAACCATGAAATAATTTCCCTCTTCTCTAAATATATTTTCCAAAAACCAAGTCCCTTGATGGGTAGTCATCCTAATTTTTTATTTTTAATGTACATTCTCATCTGTCAAATATGGATCCAAAACAACACTCTTGGGAGATGACTTAGCATATAACTGTTACAATACTAATAGAGGGAAAAAAATATCTTCTTCCACATGCCATTACTAGGTGGTTCCAAAACATGGTTTTTCATCCATGGAGTAGGTGTTAATTTAAATGAATAATCAAATGAATTAAAATTTCATGAACAGGACATCACATAATGAATTCATATATCATAACTCTGAGATAGAGAGAAACTCACTGGGAAGGCTTATGGATATTAACCTACAGAAACGTTTTGAATAAATAATATAAGAATACTCATGTGACACATTAATTACACACTCTGAGCAAATAACTATGAAACATAACCCACAATATACCCAAATGTACATTTTTACCTGATAATTTTCCAAAAAAAATAAATTGACCATCCCTATGAAAAAAAGAATTTGGGCGGTGAGTCCATATGATTCTTGTGTTACCTATGTTTTGTGGAATTATATGAGAAGACCCGAATAGAAACATCCAATAGTTCATCCATGTTTTCTCATGCTTCAATTCAAGAAGTGTGGCTAAGGAACAATTCAAGTAGAGGTAATTCCACTTTTCACTCGATGATGCTATTAAATAATTATTGTATAGTATACAACATGGAGAGATCCATGACTTGGATGATCTCTAATGTATTTTCATGAAAATATTCATTGAAGAAACTTTAATCACTATAATAATAAGAGAGATTTACGTGATCACACAATATATTAGAGAGACCATATATAAATATTGGTAATAATTCAAAAACATATGTTCAATATGCCATCATAAAGCTGAGGAAGACAATAAATTCATAATCTTCTTCTATAATGGGATGCTAGAAACTGAGGTAAACCTCTTGGATTCGTCATCCATAGGAGCCTTGATTGATAAATAACATATGGAATGAAGGATCCTAATTGATAAAATGTCTCATAATTCCCAAAAATGGAATTAGAGGTATAAATACAAGAGGAATCTGTGGGGAAAAAGATTCAGAATTTTCATCAATGATTGAAACCAAACAAGAAGAATTAAAAAACATTATAGGGTCAATGGTAGGAAAACAAGTTAATGAAAACCCCCCTCTCCTTAGGTATGTGTTTTATTTTCATTATCCTATTACTTCACTGATCAGTGCATAGAGGTGTAGGGTATGAAGGGTTGTGTAGTTGTATTCCAACCAAGACAATTTCAACAGAACCAACCATTGAGGTAAGGGGATGAACAATTGGTATTTGTAGGAAACAATTCATCATATACCCCCTTCACAATAACACTTACCAAATCCACCCCCTTTCTAACAACCATAAAATATGCAGCACCAATAACAAGACTACTAGCCACCACCTTTTCAAAAAAATTCATGGACAAACCACATCTAGTGAAATAAAAATGGAATGAATATAGGGAACAAATATAAAATAGATAAAAAATAAATTAAAGGATTTATCAAATAAATATTACTGTCTCATAGAAAAGATGTTAGAAAACCCATGAAAACTACTAGATTAGAAAATCTTGATCCCAATGGAAAGTTTAATCATGATAATCACAAGGAGTTATAATGATACCCATCCACCAGAACCTAATAAAATCTCATCTGATCTAAAAGAAGTTGAATCTTAAAATTTTATAGATCATGTAAAGATTATGTAAGGAAAACAATCCCACATACACAAGAGGATAAGAATGAGGAGGAATAATCCTATACCTAATTTAATATGGATATAATAAAAACTCCATTAAAATTACAGAAAAGGTAGAATAAGGACATCCCCCATACATCCCCTATAATATTTTTAAAATATAAGTAGACCAAGTAAGAGAAAAATCAAAATTAAATCAAGGGCATATTTCAAAAGGTTAAAATTAATATACCCCAATTCGAATATATCACCCCGAGATTTTATGGAATCTTTTTGAATTATTTTAATCATTTTGATATTTTTCATTCCCCGCAAAAAATAATATAGGTTTTGTTATATAAAATAAATAAATTTGGATCATATTATATATAAAAAAAGTTAACCATGAACGAAATTCAACAAATAGATTTTCTCATGGTACACACAATACTATTTTTGGATTTTATTACACATAATACTTATTCCCTTCGATATATTACATTACTCAGAAGGCTGAGTTTTATCGAACCTCAATATACAATTAATATTATTATTAAAATAATATTATAGCTACCACCAAGAATTTTGAATGTATGTTATAAATAATATTAAATAAAATGATAAATTATGATTTACACATTATTATAAAATGAATTAATTGGCTATCAGTTAGTATAATGGATTTTAAGAACTATTTGAAATAAAGAAATTACTTTTCTAAGAAAACTATTTTTCTATATAAAAAACCAATTTTATATCAATAAATTAAAAAACCAATTTTCAATAATTTTTACTTTTTTTTATAAATTATATATTTAATCAATATTTTTATACTAATCTGATATATTTCATTGGTATAATACATAAATAATTAAAACTCTACGAAGAAAAATATATGTTTTTCTGAATGGTAATTTTATATCCTTTTAATGGAGAACTGATTTAAAATATAATTTTTTAACTTTTATAATTTTAATTTTATAAAATAATAATCATTTTTGAAATAATAATAACAAAATTAACTTTGGGTAATTTTTTGATATTTTTATGAGAAGTTTCATTCTCTGAAAAATAGTAAAAAACACGGAATATTAATTCAAAACCTTTTTTTCATCAAATTTATTTATATAGTTAAATTGATTTTAATTTTTTTAAACATATAATTATATAACTTATATATCAATTATTCAAATTTAGGTCATTTTAATCAATTACACATTGAAATCGGATAAAAAACATTTCATAAAATTTGGACCATTTCACTTTAAAAACATGTCATTTCATCCCATCTACGAGATTAATTTTAAATTAATATTTTATAATTCGGTGATAAGAATTGGGAAACAATGGATTCCATATTTTTAATTTCATCATAACATATAATATCTAATACTTTCAACTTAATTTTTCACCAAATTGATTAGTGATTGTAATTAACATTAATTACAATAATTGAGTTAAAAACACGTTTACTAAGTTGTTAAAATTTAATATTAAATGGAAAAATGAACTAGATACATTTAAAAAAGCCAATCTATAGACATATTTCTACCTATACCCCTCTTGGATCTCAAATGGACAATTATAAGAGATTTATTAGGTAAGAGAGACCTCTCAATAGTGTTTACATTTTTATATTTACCAGAATGCCCCTCCACATCCTTTATAAAAGGGAACTCACCACCCCCACTTTACCAAACAACTAAATTCACTTTTACTTAATAATACCCTTCCCAAATCTCGTCCCAAAATTCCTTCCTTCATATTAGAGGCCTCAATTTGGGAAAATATCCGATAATGGAATCCCTTTGCGGAAATCAAAAATGAATTTCCCAAAGATGATGTAACATCCTTCCACAAGATCATTTGTTTTATTTATCATTATACACCCCTAAAATATATATATTTCATTATTATATAATTAAAAAAAGTATCCTAAATGTTATGATATTATTTATTCTATGTTTTTTTACCTATATCTACACAAACATCCATCAAAGGAGTAATGGACTTACTGTTCGTGTGCACGACGGACTACCGTCTCATGAAACGATATCATTAGTTTTCATTTACAACCTCTCATGGTTGGGAATTATGATGGAAATAATTTTTATTATTTATAGACACTTATTTAATTCTTATATAATTCATAAATTCATTTTTTTTATTTTTTCTAAACATGATAACTTCATTTTTTGAGGTGTGGACTGTCGCCTCCTAAAAGAGATGTGATTCGTTCACACATTACAAGATATGTATTATGGATGAGTTTAGTAAAAATATATGACAAATATGAAATAAAAATTCTTCAATAATTATATTATATACATATATAAATATATTTTATTTACTTTTTTTCAATATGAAAAGAAATCAGAACTGATGTTCATTTGTACGTACGAATCACCATCTCCATGAACGATGTATTCCATTTCATAAATCTATCTTTTATAAATTGTTATAAATATTTATATACTGAATAAATATTATATTTCTATCATGTTATAAATTATTTAAATAATCAAATCATGATCTAATTATGTGGATCATTAATTAAAAAAAACTATATGAAAAATATAGCGGATATTACCGAAAATGTTTCAATAACATAGAATGGTAAATAAACAGATAATATAATGTCATAATAAAATTGTATATGGTATTTGATAAATAAAATTGTTCATTTTTTGATTTAAAATAAACATATATTTTTTAAATAGTAGGATTTAATGTCTATTAAGAAGGTCAAGACTTAATGTATGGGTTGTCTAATCTCACTTTTATTTCTGTGAGATTTAATCTTTTTTCACCACTCTTTCCTTTTGTGTGGTGTATATATTGAACATGAATATATTCTATGATTATTATAATTAATTTTATGGTGATTTTGATATCCATTATATATATATATATTTCATGGGTTAATGTTACAATATTTACAAAATTGTAAAGTAATTGTGTCTCAATTTTCCTTCTTTGATACACATACCATGTTATGCTCCTATATTCTTCTACAAAGTGTATACACTTACCTTTGACATATTGTATCATGAATATCCGAATTATAAATCCATTTTTATTTTTATTTAATGTCATATTATTATATTGTGTGTATGATTCAAACCTACCAAGCGGTAAGAGCTTATTGCAACAATCTCATCATTTATCGGGATTTTTTATTATTATGCTTTCATTAAAGAAGAGTCATAATTCAAGAAAACTCATGAAATTTTTTCTCTGGTTTTTTATTAATGATATATCCTTTTATTGGTATCATTTTCCACTCTTTGGAACTTAATATAATTAATAATACATATTTATTAAAATGATACTTTTATCTCTCTCTTAGGTCAGAAATCTTTCTTCTTTCAAAACTATTTTTTCTAGAAAATGATTTATAAATTATTATACTACTATACTATTATATTTAAATGAATGTTTTACCCATTTTTTACAATTTTAATCAAAAGGGTTTATAAAAAGGAATATTCATTTAATTTTATATATAGGATCCTTTATAAACATTTTAGCACACAAAATAAATGACTGACATGTATGGATTTATCCGCTTCCATGAAAATAATTTCATTGAAGTTAAATTTGAATGTGTACAAGATTAATTTCTTAAATTAAATTGTTTTTACTAAAAATTGAGATATTTATTTCTTAATGATATTTTAAAAAGAAAAGTTTTTCAAAAATGTTTAAGGTTCAATAAGTGTATTAAATGATGTTCGAATCATAAATTCATTTTTTTCAAAACTATTTATAAGTAAAAATGTTTTCAAAAAAACTTATATTCAATAAGTGTTTTATATGATTTTAAAAGATTCTATTAAATGTTTTCAAAGCTATTTTCAATGAAAAATGTTTTAAAAAATATTTTATGTTAAAAAATAATTTTAAATATTTTTAATCTTCTTTTATTTGTATTTTATGAAAAATGTTTCAAAATGTTTTCAATATTTCACTATGCGTTTTTATGGAAAGAGGTTTTCAAAACGATCTCAAGCTTATTTTATATGGGTTTTCAAGGAAAAATTATTTCATAAAGGTTTGATACTTATTTATAAATTTTCAATGAAACAGGTTCTCAAAATTGTTTCAATCTTCTTTTATAAGTTTTCATGTAAAAAGTATTTCAATATTTTCTTTGATTCTTTTTAATGTTATCAACAAAAACATTTTCACATTATTTTTAAAATCCTTTTACAAGTTTTCATGAAAAAGTTTTCAAATATTTTTCAATCTTCCATTATAATTTTTCATGTTTATTTTAATAGAAAATTATTATCCAAATATTTTATGTTTTATAAAGTATTTTGTTTGTAAAATAATATTTTATATTTTTCTCAAGAAATGATTATAAAAAATTCCTCAAAATTATGTTAAATCTAAGATGAAATCCATTGGTGTTACACATGCCTCTTTGGAGATATGATTCAAAGTTTACATTCATATTATTTCCTTGAATGGTTTATCTTTTAACGAAATAAATTTTATGAAACCCATTTAACATTTACATGTTATATGTTTATGAAAAAAATTATTTTTAATAAGTTATATATTTATGAAAAGAATTTCTATTTAATGGGTTATATTGTTATGAAAAATACATCTTTTTATGGGATATTCATTGATGAAATGATTATAGAACTATTTTTTTCCACATATTATGATATGATTACATGTTTATTATATGATTACATGTTTATGATACCCATTTAATTTCATGGTTTAGGATATGATTTTTTATGATCTTGTGGCACATATATGTATTATTCTATTATGAGATGGGTGGGACCTATATCTATCATTAATTAATTTGGTAGATATTTATATATAATAATAGTGAAATGGATAAAATGATGATTGAACTCATTTCAATAAATACCATTTTCACTTAGATGGTATTGGGAGTGAACCTTGTCTACTAAGATAGTCTAGGGAGTGATCCTTTACCACTAAGATGGGTTTCAGAGTAAATCCATTCCATTATAACTAAAGGGAACAGACTGGGGATGGTGGTGTGTACCACCCATTTGGTGTGTCCCCCATGAGGTTCCCTAAATGTTTTTGAAATAAGCATCAAATTATAGGGATTTATTTTATATGTATATGTGAATGAAACAAATTTTATGCATTATTCCAATGGTTTTATCTCATGGACTATGATGTTTTTTCGATTATGATTAATTTCTCATGAAATTTTAATCATTATTACATGAATTATATATATGATATTGATATATAGGGTATGATATTCAAATGTTATTATCATGTTATTTTACTCTTATGATCTTATTATTCTTATATATCATCTTTATATACCCTTACTGAACATCTGATCTCACCCTTTCTTATGTTTTCTTTTTCTAGGTTATAAAGAAAATTTTTATGTATAATTACTAAAGGGAGATATCATTGTGGGAAACATTAATAATCTCTCACCATTTTATAATATTTTTCCTATTTTTTCAAAGAAACAAGCCTATTATGGTCCTCGGTTATGTATTTTATAGTGTACTGAATATTCATCTCATGTGATTTAATGTCATTTCATTTTTATCATGGGTCGCTACATTTTATATCAGAGGAATGGTTTCGTAAACCATAAAAAACTAAAATGAAAAATTTTAGTGATATCCCTAAGGATATTTTTAAGGATATTTCTAGGGATGTTTATAAGGATAAACCTAAGGTGTAATAGATTTAAAAGAAGGTGTCATAATTTAAAAATCCTATAAGTTATTAATCATGGTTGTTTGGTTTTTTTCTAAGGTAAGTGCCACTCACACAATGCTTTACGATTTTAGTCGATGGTGGGAACTGGAAGGATATTTTTTAACTTTGAATGCGACAAACAATTTTTTGATGAGAAGTCAAATGCGATTATCATTATAGTATAGAATGTGGTGATCATGCGTACTCTATTTTTAGGGAACATGATTAACAATTTTCACCTTAAAAACCTATCTGACATTCCAAAGAATAAAAGTAAATACTTTTATGATAGTTTTGGTAATGAACACCATTAAGGAAAAAATATTTAGTTTCCTCTATATCGACAATGTTGAATGAAGCACTAAAGTGAATATATTAGAGGAATAATAAGTTGTTTTGATTTTGGAATAGAAAGATACAAATAATTTAACTAAAACATTAAAATTAAGTGTTCAGTTAATGAAATGTATTTTAATATTATCTTTCCAAATATGTAATCAATTTTAAAATTCATTAGGTTTTTAATGAATGGTAATTATGAAAATCAATGTCCCTCGTGGAAAACACAATAAGGGAACCGGCAAGGTGGTGGATGTATTGATTATATTACTGATGATGTTGATACTATCCGTGAAATGTGAAAGGAAAGAGGTATTAAGTGATATGATGTGGTATTATAGTTAATTTATTTAGTAATAAGAGGAGTAATAAATGTTTTTAGGTATTTAGGTTCATGAATTATTATATAAGGTTTTACCAGTTTATGTTTTTTCTCAATCAATATACAAGAATATGTTGAATAGTTCTGATAGAATAGAAAAGTGATTATGAGAATATTGATGTTCATGAGAAACACATGATTAACTAAAATATGAGCCTTTATGTGTTCTTTATGTTATTATAATGACGTTTGGATACATATATGTTGGATACAAATAAGTAAATTGGATGGTACTAATTACCTTAGAACTAACTAAGGATTTGTTGAAAAGTGGTTTATGCTATCATTGATGAAGTTTACAAAATTTGTTTACATATGGAATATATCGAATAAACATTGGAATAATGAAGAATACATATTTTCAGTAACTATTTGTGGTAATTCAGGTTATTACAATGAATCAAAGGAATACTTAAGGAAGGTATTCCCATGTTTTGTATGTGGAAAATAAGAGATACCTTATGTTATATAGGGGATCAATGTTAAGTTGTTTTTATAAATTTAGTACCCTTAATTATATGGTTTTAGGAATCCAAATTTCATAAGGGTTATATGGTTAACAATTTTTGGAATTCTTTATTTTAAAATTTGGAATATTTTTTAGATATTAAAGTATTATCTCACCATATAAGGATTTATAAATATTGGATAACATGTGATTAATTTTTTTGTGATAAATATAGAAATATATTATCACCTATCATTATATTTATAGATCTCATGATCTGTTAATTCGTTAGTAATGATAAAGTTACCTTAATTTCATAGAATAAGAGATGAATTGGAAATTGATCAAGGAACCACAAACGTTTATGTTGTCCTGAAATCATGTAATTATATCTTATCATGAAAATTATTCAACATATGAAAATAGGTCTTTAAACTAAATTTTTTAATATTATCATCATTTTTGTGATATCAATTACCTCTTTCATGCTTCTTTAGTTTATTTTTTTGTGATTGACAACTTTATCTAGATCACCTACTTTCTTACGACCATTGATCTTTATCAATCTCTCTGATTATTTACGTATTTCATCAATGATCATATTTTCACATTACACCAATGTTATCCTATCTGGAAACCTAGTTCATAGTTTCCTTATATAACCATTATGTTTCTAACATTCCATTTTTAAATAAAGTTTTAGTGTTCATTTTTACGATGTTCGTTTTAATGAGAGGAAATTTCAAGTATTAAACCACTGATATCCCAAAATAATTGTGTTGGTGAGATTCATTTAAAGGGGGTAGAATATAATATTCTAAGTTTACATGATTTTTTTTGGAATGGATTTAATCATTTAAAAAAAATTTAGTTCCCAAAACACTGAATATAGATATTTTTATTTGAAATAAATAATTTTGGATTATATTAAAGACAACAACAAGTTAGTTTTGCACAACACCGAACCCATTTATTAGCTTGTGATACAAATAAAACTATATTTGGATTATATTACACAAAGTATTATGTCCCTTCGATAGCTTTAATTCCAGGCAACCACAAGTTTCACCAAACTACAATTTACTATTTATATTACTACTAAAATATATTTATAGATATCACCTAGCCTTTGGAATGTATGTTACAAAAAATGTTCTCTACATTGTAAATAAATGATTTACACATGGATATAAATTGAATCCTTTTGTTATCAATCTGTAGATGTGATTTTATGGACTATTTGAAAATAAAGAAATTAATTTTTGATGAAACATATTTTTCAACGTACAAAAAAAATCAACAAACTAAAAAACCCATTTTTGATTTATTTTTTAAATTAAATTTATCTATTATTCATTAAATAATTGTTTTTATACTATTCCAATATATTTTATAGTTATAATATAATATAAATCTAATTTCAAGAATAAAAATATGTATTTTTCTATATGGTAATTTACCACCTTTTAATAGAGAACCCATTTTAAATTTAGTTTTTGAAACTATTAATTTTATATTTGAAAAAATAACTTGATTTTGGATTTTGTAATATCAAAATTTCCTTTAGGTAATGTTTTAGTATTTTTATGAGAAGTTTCATTCATTGATGAATAGTGAAAAACACTGAATTTTAATTCTAAAATGATTTTTCATATAATATATTTATATAGTTAAATTATATTTTAATTTGGGTTTAAAGTATAATTAGACCAATTATGCACCAATTATTCTATTTTAGTTCATTTTAACCAATTTCATATTGAATTTGGATATAAAAACGTTTTAAACTTTTATATATTTTTTTCTATGAAACCCCATCATCTCCTCCCCTCTACAAGATTTATTAAAAACTAATTTCTAACACTTTTGTGATTAGAATTTGGTAAAATAGATTCCATATTTGGAATTAAAATAGTTTATAATTTCTAATAAGATCAACATACTTTTTGAAAAAAGTGATTAGTCAAATTAATTAAAAATACTCACAATGTTTAAGGAAACAATTATTTCACTTTGTGGTTAAACATTAATATTAAATGAAAAAATGAACTAGACACTATTACAAAAAAAATTTTGAAAATATTTCACACCTATCCCCTCTTGGATCAAAAATGAAAAATTATTTGGGAAATTTTTTTTCAAGGGAGACCAATCAAAATTGTTTACCTTTTTATATGTACATGAATGCCACTAATCCTCCATTGTAAAAGGGAGATAACCTACTTACTTATCCACACCACTCAATACACTTTTAATCAGAAAAAATCCACCAAAAACTCTTCCCAACATCCTTAAATTCATCATAGTTTCCTCACTTGGAGAACAAATCCAATCAAGGAAACCCTTTAGTTCAAACTAATAGAATTTACCCAAATAAGAGATAACATCTTTCCACAAGCTATTATGTTTTATTTTCATTCTATACCCTAAAATATATTTATTCCATGCATATATAATAACCTCATTATCATAAATATGTGTATGTGTTGTTATTATATGGGTTCTACCAACCCTTACACTCATTTCCATCAAATGGTTAACAAACTTATTGTTTGTGTGTATGGAAGACTACAACCTCCCGAAACGATGTCATTGGTTTATCCATATAAACCTCCAATGGTAGGGAATTATGATGGAAAACATATTTAAAATTTATTTATGATTCTTTAAATATTATATAACACCTAATTTCATTGCTACATTTTTTTTAAATATGATTACGTCGTTTGTGGACGTGTGGACTCCCGCATCCTCAATGTGATGTGATTAATTCACACTTTACATGGAATGTATTAAAAATGAGTTTATTAAAATTATATGATAAAAATGAAATAATAGTGATACTATATTTATATTATTCACATTTACACATATATTACATTTACATTTTTTCTTAATATATGAAAATAATACATAAAAACTATTATTGTGTATGTATGGCCTTGCATCTCCATGAACAATGTATTCAATTTAATATTTATACTTTTTAGAGATTGTTATAAATATTTGTAAAGTGAATATATATTATATTTATATCATGTTTTACATTCTATAAATAATTAAATAATGATCTATGTAATAGGATCAAGGACTAAAAGTGAAAACATATATTAAAATAAAGAGGATATTATATAAAACATAAAATTAACCTGGAATTGTTAGTAAACTAGTAATATAATGTAAAAATAAAATCAGATATGAAATTAAATATAATAACATGTTCAATTTTAGATTTACAAAAAACCTATATATATTATAGGAGGTTTGGACATGTATGAATAAATTAAAGACTAAAGGTAAGGGTTTTCTCATCTCATTTTTAATTCTTTGTTATTTATGCCTTATTCATCAATCATTTATTTTTTTGGGGTGTATATTAAACCCATGATGGTTGGGGGTTCAAATAACATGGAGTACAAGCACCGTAGAAGCACTATAGAAAAACTGTAGCAGTGGCTACTATAATAGTAGTAGGAGACATTGTAGTAATGGTAGGAGCCACTGTAGAAACAGTGGGGGCCATTGTACTAGTAACAAGTATTGTATCATTAGGAGGTATTGTAAGAGTACTATTCATAAAATGAGAATTGGGGCAAATTTTGTAGCCTATGTACCATTTAAATAAATTCATTCCCATTGGGCCTACAAGGAAAGAAAATATATAATGTAGTAAAATGGACGGTTGGGTGGGTTATCCCTTGGGGGTCTATGAACTACCTTTCGGGCCTGAGAGTGCATCGTTCATGTTTGTTTAATATATTTGTAACCCCAAATAACATAATATAATATATAATATAAAATTATATTCCTTAAATTTATGTATATTTATATGTACATTTTAAGATCTATATTACATGGGATTTATGTTTCAAAGTTACAAAATTGTTAAAGTCAGCTTGTTTCAATTTTATTTCTTTGAGACAAATTCCATGTTATACACCTATATTATTCTAAGATGTTTATAAAATTACCTTTGATATTTAATATAATGAATCTACACATTTTAATGTCATTTTAATCATCATGTAATGTCAATCTCTTACATTGGGTGTACAATTGAAAGATACCACTAAGAAAGATCTTATTACAATAATCCCATCATTTATCAAGATTTTTTATGATTTTGATTTCATTGATGAAATATAATGAAACATATTCCAAAAACATTCATGAATTTTTCCCCTATTGTTATTCATGATATCTATATGAATCAGTACTGGTTTCTCACCCTGCTGTACTTATGATAATTAAGAAACTGTTTTTAAGAAAATCTGACTATATCTATCTATTTACTTGGAAATCTATATTCTTTCAAAACCATGATTTCCCAAAATGTTTACAAAAATGTTATACCATTATATTTTTATCATTAAAATGAATTATTACACATTTTTTACCTTTAAAACAAAAGAGAATTTGTGAAATTAATATCGTTGTCGTTTTTTGATCAAGGATGTTTTTTTAAAATTTTTATGGACAAAAAGGAATGTTCAGAATGTAGGGATTTATCCTCCATCAATAGTTTCATTTATTTGATTCTTCTTTTTCATGTTTATATGATTAATATTTTAAAGGAAAATGATCTTCCAAATATTCTATACATTAAATTTTTTAAAGTATTTTTTGAGGAAAAAGTTATTGAATTTTTTTTTCTATTCAAGAAGTGTTTTAAATTAGTTAAAAAGAATCCTTAAAATGTTTTCAAAGAAATTTTCAATGAAAACGGTTTTCAAAATCATTTTATGTTTAATAATTATTTTCAATGATTTTAAAATATTCATTTAAATGTTTCCAAATCTATTTTCAATGAAAAGGGTTTTAAAATGTTATTATGTTAAAAAAAGTGTTTTGAATTTTTTCAAGATTCTTTAATAACTTGTTGATGAAAAAGGTATTTAACATGATTTCATTATTCATTTATATGTTTTCGATGAAATTTTTTTAAAAGTGTTTTCATGATTATTTTATAATTTTTCAAGGAAAATTGATTTAAAAATGTTATCATTCTTTCAGTATATATCTTCAAAGAAAAATGTTTTTAATATTTTTTTAGGATTCAATTATACTTTTTCAAGGATTTTTTTAATTATGTCTTCAAGATTCCTTTATATGTTCTCAATGAAAACAAATTCAGTCTATTTTCAAGATTATTTTATAACATTTTCATGAAAATGGAATAATTTTTTTTTCAAGAATACTTTATAATTTTTATAGTTTTTTTCAAAGATAATAGATTTCAAATGGTTATATTTTTTAAACATATTTTTTTACAGAGATAAAAGGATATATTCCTCAAGATTTGTTTCCAATGATTTATACAAAATTATGTTCCATTTAAGATTACATCAGTTGTTATAACTCATTCCTTATAGGGGATATGATCCAATGGTTCCATTCATATTCTTTCTTAGAATGGAATATGTATTTATGGAATGAAGTTTATGAAACTCATTTATCTTTCACAGTTTATATTTATATGAAGCCCATATCACATTCATGGGTTATATGTTTATGAAAACCATTTATCTTTCATGGATTATTTTCTTATGAAATCCAATTCTTTAAATGGGGTTTTCTTTGATTAAATAGTTATGAAACCTATATTTTTTCCAAAGGTTGTGATATGAAGAAATTTTTATGTCCCCCATTTCATTTTATGGGTTATGATATGATTGTTTACAATCTTATGGAACACATATGTATGATTTAATTTTGATATGGGTGCTATAATAAACTCCACTTTAATGTTCTTGACTCTATGAAGAACCCTTCAAACAATTAGTCACTCTCTATATTTCGATACGATGAATGTATTGATCCCATTTGAGAATCATGTATGCATTGAGAATTTTTATCATTAAGAGATACCCTTTCCAATGAAACCACCAAGGAACAAGTGAAAACTCTAAAACATGGATGTTATTCTCAATATGAAATAATATTTCAATTATTTGATAATTTTCTAGAGTAACCTAATGTGGTAACCTTTTAAAGGAAACTCAAGATTTTAAAATAGTTAACTGGAATTAAATATCATCTCTAAAACAACCCATTTACCTAAAACTAAAACCTTCTGATTATTACTTAAAATATGTGTATGTCTTGGGGGAGAAAAATTTCTAGTTATCATTGCTAACAAACTATCCCAATACCCAGAGAATATTCAGGTTGACCATTTAAAAAGAAAAATTCAAGAAATAGGGAAGAGGTTTGGAGATAACCCTATAATTAACCCCAATGAATATTCCCATATAATTTTTCAGGATATAGACTCAGAACTAGTTAGGAAACCTCAATGAAGAATGCACAACAAAATTATTGAATTTGTTAAAAAATATATTGAAAAAATGTAGGAAGGTGACATAATATACCCAATTTGGGACTCATAATTGGTTATCCCCATTCATGTGGTGCCTAAAAAAACTAATTTGAAAATTATAAAAAAATCGGACAATGAATTAATCCCAATGAGAGACTAAAATAATTGGACGATATGTATTGACTATAGAAAACAAAAAAATTGGACTTGAAAAGATAACTTCTCAATCTCATTCATTAATCAAATTCTCAAAAGGCTTATTGGTAGGACACATTGATATTTTTTAGATTCTTTATATTTTTATTTTTAGGTACATATTTCCATAGAATACCAATATATGATATTTTTCACTTTTCCCATAGAGACATATGCCTACAATAGGAATCATTTCATCTTGTGAAATGATCCAGGTACATTCCAGCAGTGTATGTTGAGTATTTTATTAGATCACATGGAAGGATTATTCTAGGTATTCTTGGATGAATTTAATTTTTTTAAACTCTCTTTATAACAACTTATAGAACCTATAAAAAGACTTGTAAATCTATATTGATAAAAATATTGTTTTAAAATTCAAGAAGTTCCATTTTGTGGTTGAAAAAAGGATAGTGTTGGGTCATATAATTATGAAAATCCATTGAGGTTGATAATTAAAAAGTTTTTGTGATAAATTATTTACAATATTCCACTTGAGTGAGATATATTAGATCATTTTGGGGTAAGTGATATTTTATAGAAGATTACTCCATAACTTTAGTAAGATTTCACTACCCCTTTCTGGGTTACATTTTCAAGAAGATGACATTGGTTTCAATGATTGTTGTAGAAATCAATTTGATGTGAAGAAAGAAAAGTTGGTTACCCATGAATTATGAAACCACTACACTAGGGGGACCCATTTGAGTTGTTGTGTGATGAATAAAACCAAGATTTAGGAGTAGTCATCTAATAAATAATTTAATTAAGACCAAAAGTCAAAAAATATTCCTCAAGAACCATGGGTGAAATTTAGATCAATTATTCAACTAATGAAAAATAATTTCTTGTTGTTGTATTTTAATTAGACATATTCAGATTTTATATATCGGGACCTAAAGTAACTATATTTTTTGACCATACAACACTTAGGTACATTCTAAGGAAGTATTATGCAAAAATATGGCTAGTAAGATGGATAATAATCATCAAATAATTCAACCTAGAGATCATGGCCATGAAGGGATATGAAAACCAAGTATCATATCACCCTAGTAGAATAATGAACACTACTAAAATATAAATTCCAAAATTGATCCCACTCAATGATCACATACCATGAGAGATACATTACATGATTGAAGGTGAAGTACTATTGTATGATGATTTAGTAGATTATTTTCCTACCACTTAGGTACCTTCTAACCATATCTATCATTAAAATAACAATCATATAGTCAATGTAAGATAATATTTTTTTTGAAGATACTTTGTTTTTTGAAAATCTATAATGAGCTTGTAATAAATAGATGCTTAACAGGGAGTGAAAATGAACACGTGTTACAAATTTTCCCTAAATTTACTTATGGAATACACCTTGAACCTCATATATTTTCTAAAAAAGTGTTTTAATTTGGAATTTAATGGGAAAAAAAATTAAATATTCTCATGAATTTAAAAAAAATGCAAGATGTGTCAATATTCAAGAAATTTTTATAAAAGGCAAGATATGCTTCTGAAACATAGCATTTTTGTATCTAATATATGAATTACTAGGAATTTATTTTATTGGAACCTTCCCCTGAATTTTGGAACTCTTACATTTATCTTGTTTTGGATTATGTCACTAGATGGGTTGAAGATAAGGCCACCAAAACTGATAAGACCATGTTTTTTCCTTATTTTATTCAAACTATTATCTTTTGTAGGTTTGGAGTACTAATGTCTATCATCAGTTACCATGTGACTCGTATTTTCAACATGAAGATAAAGTTTATGCTTAAAAATTATGGGGAGCACCAAAAGAAATCAACACATTATCACCCTTAAATAAATAGACTAGCTATAGTTCGCAACTTGGATATCAATGCTATTCTAGAGAAAATATTTAATATTAAATAGATCGATTGGATCCTAAGAATTGATGTACGCTTATGGGAATACCATAAATCTTATAAGAAAACTATTCTTATGAACCCATATAAGATGTTTTCTATAAAAAGTTTCCATCTACTGGTGGAATTGGAGAACCAAGACTATAGGGTTGTAGAACAAATAAATTTGGATTTGATGAGTGGGGGGAATGAGAGAAACATCCACATACATGAACAAGAGGAAATCATAAGATACCATTTTTGAAACCTCAAGAATTTTGATGTAGGGAACTGAATAGGAACATGAAAAATTGATCCAGCATATGACCTTCCAACCTATAGACCATGTCCTACAATACAATTCTAGATTGAAGTTAATTCCATGTAAGCATTGTTCTGGGGGGGAAAGTTCTTTTATAGTTACTAATGTATACCCTTTTGAAAGTATTCAGATTAAGTGATAAGTGAAAGGAAAACCCTACATTTTCAATGGAAATAGGTTGAAAAAGATACATGGGAATATAACTCAAGAATTTGTGGAGGAACTTATACTTCTCTAACCTATCTCATAATTCATTCCCATGAGGTTAGGTTGATACAATGACATTAACCAAAGTCTCTTCATAGAGTTAAAACTTTTTGTACTTTTTTTCTATGATTTAGGATTTGATAACTTCTTACCTTCTTCCCATGACATTTAATGGGATAATTCATACACTATTATGAGTTATTTTATAGGGCTATAATGATAAAATTAAATAGAAAACCCCCATGATCTGTGAAGGAAGTGGAGAAAAATATACACGGGAACATGAAGTTTATTCTATCATTCATTATATTTATAACATCTCACATTTATCTTAAAATATGTTTCAAATTGGAAATTCTATTAGATATGTTAAAATGGAAATTACCTACCACATTTGGATGTATTGTTTATTTGGTGTATCTAAGAGTAATGAGTTTTTATAGAATCATGTCATACCATGTTTCAGAATTCAATGTCAATGAATTTCAATTAGTTATATGATTTTTTTTGGATTGAGATGAATCATGTAAAATAAACTGAGGACTCATGAATTGGGAGGATTAGTTAATTCATGTAAATAAAATTTCCCTATTATCTTCCAAGATCTTGATTTCTAAAACCCATGTGAATTGATTTTTTATTATTAACCATACCTTTAGTTATTACCCAATATCTTTTATACCATTACCAAGAGGATATCTATACTACTTAATTACTATTTACTCTTGAGCATATTTCATGAGTTATACTGGGACATGTCACAGGCCTAAACACTAATTTTAACTTTTCAAAGATATTAATAATCAAAAAAATTTAAAATGGTTAAGGAATATTTTGAAAATACCTTATACTCTAAATCCACCATTACCTTTATCCTTTTTTAATTCTATAGAAACCATGAATGACACTATTAGGAATGGTCCAAGATTAAATCCATTTTTATCCATTCATTATCGCCTCTTAGTAATTGAATGCTTCTTTAAAGATAAAGTGTGAGGTTAAATAGAGTAATGAATAATAGGATTAAATATATTTTATGGAAAATATGTGGGGGTGATACTATGGGTATTAAGGAAGGTTATTTATTCATTTAACACCCATTATTGTTTTGACCCTCTTGATATAAAAAATAGATAACATGAAAAAAGAACCAAAAAATTGGAAAGAGGGTTTTGTGATTTGTGAAAAATGAAAAACGCCTTCACTAGAACTATGATTTTATCATATGTATTTAGGTGGTGGATGTGAGGTTTATTCTAAGAAAAAACATCAAAACAAATAAAAGGATTCTTGAAAAAAAGTATAAAAGTATAGAAAATTTCACAAGGGTGTAAAAATAATTCATTATACTACAGTTTGATCATAATATTTACATTGAGCCTTGGGTAAAGTTAAACTTTATTCTTTTAATAGGACAATGAGAGTACACTTTTTTTTTAATATCATTCATTTTACTTAAGAGATAAAACTCATCAATAAGCCTTTATTATAAAATATCAATTTTTACCAACCATACTCCTGCAAGACATTAAAACCATTATTTCAAACCCTCATCATTTTATGTGAGTTAGGTATTTAAAATTTAGAGAAAATATTTCATTTGAAAACCTATGTATATGGAGCATTTTCTCATGATATAAGATCACGTATACCTGAATTGCATTATGAGTGATGAGTGAAAAGATTCAAATGAGAGGTAAATCCTGTTTTTTCATTCTTAATAGTAATTAATTAATAAATGTTAATGAATGAGAAGAGAAGTAAAATCAATTTCAAATTGGAAAAATGTAAAAATATGGTGTTGATTATATGTCTGGAATGTGAGAAATTGAATTGATATTTGAAGTAACATTTGAAAATTTTATTCAAAATTGATAATTATTGATTTCATTCCTTCAAAATTTAAATATTTATAACATTTTAATCCTATGAATTCCTTGATGAGATTTAATTCTTGGGGAAAAAGTATGGTTTATATGTGGGAACATTTGACACAACAAAATTTGATGAATAAATTTTTAAATATTAAATAATTATATATATTTTTTTTTGTAAATTCCCAAGAATTTTAAGGATTATTAAATTTTTCTCTATTTGACATATGTATTTAAAATGATCTAAAATGTGTAAATTACTTATGAGTGGAGATTGGGAATTTATTTTCTATATTATGTCCAATACGTACCTATGTGTTTATATATTTTAGGTAAAAAAATGGGCCATTCAAGATACCCCTAAACCTTAGGACCACAAGGCATATAGCTAGGCCATGGGGCCCGACTAACCATGAAGCCATCGAGGGATGGCCTAGTAGAAGGATGATAGCCTACACTAGGGTTTAATGCCTATGCATGGCCAAAGGTGGTGAAATTTGAAGGTGAATTATAGCTTGGCCATAAACCGTGAGCACCGAACCCTAGTGATGAAACCCATAGAGCGAAGGGAAAAGAGAACCACTACCATGGGGTGGTTTATAGTGGTGTGTGGGAGTCTTATTGCTCCCACATGACTTCAAAACAATGGCAGAACTATAGATTTCCTAATAAAGGAGAATGCACCCACACCACAGTTTTGATGTGGGTCAACTATTTGTGGCTACTATTAACCGTTAAAAAATTCCTAGGCACCCAAACTCCAAATTTTCTTGAGCCCCTCTCAGATATTACACCTCCATCATCTATACTGACCATCCTTTCCATCTTCCATTACAACTCCTAGGGAACACCATGGCTGCTGCATTTAAAGATTAGGGTCGTGTCTTCTATTGTTAATAAAGCACCTAGTATCCACATATCATCTCCTTCACCATCAGTGATCTCCATGAGCCAATTTAAATCTCATTCAGCTATTAATAAGGCAGTATGAGTAAGAAGAGTCTCTACTGTTATTACCTCACTTCAACCGCCACACCAGCAATGAGAATTCGACAGAGTACACTATAGCCATCATTATAAATTTTTTCCCAAAGATGTCTTGTGAGGCACCGTGGAGGCCAATTGTGACTCAGGATCCACCCTTGATGCCAATAGTTTATCATGGGAATCCATTGATCCAAAAGTGACTCGTGATCCATTGTTGAGCCAACCGAGACATGTGATTCATCGTTTGTGAATTTTCTCAATAGTGATTTGTGATCCATTGTTGTAAATTTTTCCAATCGTGACTAATTAGCCAATGTTGCACTGATAGTGACCCATGATCCATATTTTATTTGTTTTCCCACCAACTGCACCATTTTCCTTTGCTACAAGAAAATATCTGGAGAGCCACCATGGAATCCCAAGGATCTCATTTCGATCCCATTTTTACCATTGGAGCACCTTCTTCTACTGTTTCTTGTCAAAAAGGGATAATCTTATCTGATGCCCTTTATCCCAGTTTGATATTATTTAATATAAGGCCACTATGATATAAATACGTGTTTTTTTGAGAACCGTACTTTCTCACTATTTCCACACAACCAAGATCCCGCTACTTATTTTCAATGATTATGATTGGTCAGCTGACCACTTCGAAGGCCAGATGTGGTCTAATGACCACTATGAAAGCATCCATATCACTTCCACCTTACCGATTCCATGTCTCAAATCCCCAAACATCACTTATATGACTTTAAAATCCTCAATGAATTCATTTCACAAGCTGAGAGGACGAGAAGACTTGTGTCCACATCCAATAAGAGATTTTAAATCATCCATGTGAATCCATTTTTTCCAAATTAACATGCTGAGTCTCATGAATCATAATGTTTTAGATTTAAATAAGGATATTCTAGAAGGGAGGAAGATCTTGGGGGAATATGTGAAGAATCCCAAAGGCATTATTCACTACCTATAAAAGGAGGAGGAATCCCACTAATTAGAGGGTGTCGAGAACCCGAAGTAAGAAATACCTAATGCTACTTGGGAGACTCAATTTTTACATTTTTTATGAATCTTTTATGTATTCTAACTTTTCAAATTTCATGGTTTCTTTTTTAGTGGAGTTCCAGACACTTTATGTTATTAGGTGAAGGGGAGGTGACCCTTTGTAATGTTGGAGTGTTAGTTTTAATAAAATTCTTCTTTAACTTTGGTTTTTTAAATGGATTCAAATTTTTTAATTCATTGTTTTAAATAGATATTATTTTTTTAGTTTCAAAAACAAAAATTCTTAAATTACATTGAATAAATAATTATATTATCCCTCTTATTTGTATTAGACCAGACTGATTGGGCGATCTAGTGTTAGGGAGATATGTTATTTTTGATTTCTAAACACTTGGGAAATACAGAATGGGTTAATCTTGGCACTTAGGTTACTCAAATACTAATTTGAAATTTCCTAGGTGACAAGGGAAATCCACAATGACTTTCAAAAATTGTAGGAGAATAGTCCAACTAAGGATATTGGGAGGATTGTAATCACCATTAAATATTTTTCAATCAATGGTAGAAAAGGGTAAATATTCAATTATCCGTTCATTAAAATAATTAACAAAAAATATTCAATTTCAATGGGGCCTTGATTAATTTATATAAGGAAAGCCAAACCTAAAACCTAGTCACTCTTCACTAATTTTATTTCTCACAAACCAAATCCCTTGCTGAATAGTTATTAAAATTATTGATTTTTAATTTACTTTTCATCTATGACATGTTAATCCAAAAAACCACTCTTGGGATATAACTTATGTCATGTAGAGACCCAGTTTTTACCGTGTACTATTTGAAATATATTTATATATGTTTCTTGAGTTAGGAATTCAGGTGGCATGCAATTATGAGACCCAGTGTGCTTGAAATTAATTTTATAAAAAATATTAATTATATTTTATTCTTTTTATGAAACAGAAATCAGATATATATTAAACCATAGCTCGGGTTGTAAATCAGAGGCAACAGTTCTGTTAGGAACATGGATTTTACCCTATGTGGGGTATAACTATCAACAACATGGGACTTCTGTGGAAAACACCACCCAGAGGAAAATCATAATTAAAAATAATTAACATAATTATTTTACCCTATCACCAAATCTAATAACTTCTGAATAGTGTCTCTGATTGAAAATTTGAGACCTCTATTAATTTTGTAAGGTGATGTTTTTTAGGCGTGAAATAGTATAAGGGGGGCACATGACATTCATATTCAACACCTGTTGGTGGTAAAGTTTAGATAAAACCCAAAAAACCTTATATTTTTCTTCAAATACATGGTTAAGGGGACTCAATTAGGGTAATCCCCTAATTTATCCTCTAATTAAGAAGAAGAAGATCTTCCCCTTAGAGAATTTTGCAGCAAGGCTTAGAAAGACTACATCGAGATAAAACCAAGGACAATAGTCAATGTCAAATCGATCCTTTATCGAGGTAGGCATCTTGTTCTCCTTCACACCCCAATTTTAAATTCCAAAATTATTTATTGAATTAATTCTTGAATCCATTTTTTTAATGTCCAGACGATGTCCAAAAGAAGACAGCCATTTTCCGATCCCCATTTGAATATATGATTACATTGTGTTCTTCAAATTTCATCACCATAAATTTCATGATATGTTGAAAAACTGTCAAATCACTAAGAGGATGACATCACTTTGAAGCTTTCGACATGAGGATCCTAAAACTAACTTCGTTTAAAAATTTTCACCACAGGAGCAGTCCCGGTGGTCTATGGAAGGAGATGGTGGAGTGGCTCTGGCACGGGCGGTAGTCAGCAATTGGGGATGGAAAGATGGTGACAGTGTGCTGAGGTGGTGGTGGCATTCAACTAGTGGACCAGGGTGGTGATGGGTTACAAGATCCTGTTGAAAGTGGTGGTGGTGGTTGGAGCAGTGGGAACAACTGGCAAGATGATGGACTGACGTTGGGAGGCACCGATGGAGTGGGGTCATGCGGGGGGCTTGAAGGAAGAAACCAGGGTTCAAGGACCTGGGTCTCATGGGACATGAATTATCTCAATAGGGATAGGGTGACCTGATTCTCATCAGGTTAGTGTCGGTAGGCGGGCCAACCCAGGCTGGGTGGACCGACCATACCGGGCTGGTCCTGCCTGTTTTGGGCTCGGGCACTTTGAATACATGTATCATTTGATGTGTGCATCTAATTCATATACCTTCTTAAAACAAGACATTAATTTATTCAATCCAAACCATTCAATGTATTTTTTTAATTTTATAATTTTAAATCCAAAAGGTGGGTGGTGCGAAATGATTGATTTATGAATAATATTTTTTTATTTATTATTTGTGGTTTCTTCTTTCGGACACAGTGCCTACATATAAAGTATGATTGATGTGACATCATAGTTTCTATTACCTTTATGTTTAGGATGATTTTTTATGACTAATTTTTATCATTTAAACTAATATCGAAGGATGAGACCCATAGGTTCTGGTTCGCACGCTTTGCGGTGAAAAAAACTTTTTCACCGGGTATTTGTTTGGATAATTAGTTAGTCAAACCCATGGGATTTTTTGAGAGGATCACAATGGATTGATCTATATAATTTTTAAATATAATGAGGAGTGGGTCTCATGAGATTCCTTTTGATCATAGTGTGGTGTTACACATCTTTTCCATCGAATATCCGATTGGGGAAAGTGAATAGCCTACCTCATGTGTTTTCCTTAAGGATCGCAATTGTGTGATCCATTTGGATGTGTGGAGCCTTATTTGTGATATCATAAAATGGTTAAAACTTAAAGAAATGTTGGTGGAAGATCCTTTTTTTATGATTACTAGAGTTTAATCCCCATGACACATCTAGGTGCGGGTGTCCTATATGAATCATACTAGAGTAGAATACCCTGACACATCAGGGCGTGGGTAGCCTCTATGAATCCTATAAGTGTGGAATCCCCATGACACATCAGGTTGTGGGGAACCTCTATGAATCCTATGAGAGTATAATCCCCCTTATGTATCATTGTGTGGGTATACTCAAAATTGGGTTTACACCATGGATTTTCTGATCAGTGGTCAGTCACACTTTGACACTACCTTAGACACATGAGTAAAGGGGGCTATTTTCCCACCGAGACGCATCCTTGTGATGTGACCTAAAACCATGTGGGAGAGTCAGTTCTGCCCAAAGAGGATGGTATCAAGGTGTGGTGATTTGAGATTCTTTGACGTGTAGTTCAGGGTAGACATGAGGGATACTTGGTATCGATGTATGGTACTTTTAGACTGTTGGAGACTCTTTACATGGGTTGAGATTTGAAATAGAGATACCCTAACTACTCTCATTGGGATTCTTTGACTGAGAATATATATATATATATATATATATATATACATTCACACCCTTTTTCAGTACCCACTCATTGGGTTTTGGTTATTCTTTTTCCAAAGGAGGAGAAGATGCGCGGGGTGTGACACGTTATTTCTGTGTCGAGATTCTCATTATTTGACGAGGATACTCTACTACTATTGGTAGAAAATACTTGAAGATAATTTCACCTTCTCATGGTTTCTATCTCTTTATGTTTGGATAAGCTTACTTCACATCCTTTTTGGGTTGAGCTTCACTCATTTACTGTAATTTTTTATATCTGTTGCACTTTATTTCCCATTGTATCTCTTACTACCCCCTCTATTCTAGGTCATCCTATATTGTATTTTTAATACTAATCCTTGCATGGTATTTTTCCACACATATAATGAATTATGTAAATGACAAAAAAGTTTGATCGGGACTTCAGGGAGCTCAGGAACCTAAGTACCTGGACTACGTGCGAGGGTCACAATTTGGATTCCCAGAGTAGGGATTCTTCAATAGCTTTAATTTCTATTTTTCTTTTCAGGTCAGGACACTATATTGGTTGGGTGCGTATTTTTAACCTTTTTCTATTCAATTTACAATGTTGTAATCACACCATTTTAGTGGTCTATACATGATTTGTTTTATAATTAAAGTAGGTTGCATCGTTTTCTTTTCTCCCTCTTCACTTTCCATCGAGTTCATTGTGTGTTTGTGGGTGTACATATACTTAGGAAAATTCCTCCCTCTATTTTTTTTTCATTTAGCACTAGTCTCCACCCCATTGCCTATGGAGGTAGGATTGGGGTTTTCATGGATCAAGTGATGTTGCTGGTTGGGTCATAACAATGTTGTCTTAGTGGTAGTTCATTCATTGGGACATTGTTCAGACAATACCTAAAAAGGAATATGTCGAGTTTAGGGAAACCGTACCAACATGTCTCGAGAGCGTGTCTCAGGATAAGGAGTTTAGTGATTGTGTGGTGGCCGACATAGCCATTCACCAGGACCCTGATTACGTGCTTGTTAACTCGGCATGTTGAGATGCTAGTTTCAGGTAAATTGGTACATGAATCATATGGGATCGAGTTTTTTATTGTCCTTGTTGAGTAAGCTCCCCTTTTTTTGTTGTTCATGTTATGTATATATATCCTCGTCTAACTGTGGTACTCCACGATAAGTTTTTAGGATGCCTCTATGTAGACAGCCATGTTATGCACTCCAACTCATGATGAAGACGTCAGGAGCAATGAGGCTTCGGTTCATGGGCCATTATGTTGTCTCCATCCTATAGGTGGACCAGAAACATTACCTCCACATATAGAGAAGTATCAAGTACCAGCAGTATAGGCCAAATACAATCACAATTTGATCCTGATTTATGAGTTATAAGGGAAGAGGCCTCTGGGGTTTCGAGGAGAGACATATCCCCAGGAAGTGGAGCATTAAATGGGCTATGTATTCTACCTCTTTATGATGGTGCAAACACCAGTGGAACAGATGGTGGCCTTGTCAGTCAGCCTTTTTCTCAGGCCAGCAAGGTGATGGTGATGTCTAGTCACCCATATACATGATGAAATGACTCTCTCATGGAATGAGTATCAATATTTGTTTCATTAGGAGTTATTCCCCTCTTGTTTGTGCTTCATCAGGATTCAATAGATTATAGAGCTAGAATAGGGAGCCATGACAGTGGCTGCATACTGGTCTAGGATTACTATTCTTACACTCTAATCCTTGGATAAGATCTGAGATAGTTACTTCCAAGCATGGAAGTATGAGTAGGGTCTTCATAGGTAGATCCATGTCATTTTGGTGCACCTATGCATCCCCAAATATGATGGGGTTATGGATAGGGTGATTGTAATAGATTTATTTATAAAAGTGGGGTGGCAGTTACCTAGACATAGTAGTGGGTGCTTCAGAGTGAAGACGTCCATGGAATCTGGAATACATCAGGTAGCAGGTCCATGATGTAAGAGGCTTCTCCTTGATCAGGCATTGGCATGTCATCAGGTGGCACAGGGGCCACAAAGTGCACCATGTCATCTCGAAGAGGGGTGATGTTTCACATGTGACAGGAGACGTCACATGACCCGAGACTTCCAAAATTGACCAGATAAGCATCTTAGGAAGGAAACAAGTGGACCACCATGGCATCAGTAGCGCGTTTATCAGGGTGGTCCCCAGGGAGGCCGTACTAGAGGATGATAAGTAGGAGAATTAGGTTGTTATGGAGTTACAAGTCCCCCCCCCCCCACACACACAACTGGTGGTCCGCGTTTGGCTTAGAGGGATGACGGTTGGGGCCACATGCTTTTTCAGGTGATTGATATCCATGATACTCCACCACACTAGTTGATTTGAGGTAAGATTTTTGTTTATTATGCTATTTTTCTGTATTATTAGACACATGATCTAGTCACTTTTTTGTCTCATTTCTCTCAGTACGGAAGTTGGAGCTCCCACTAGAGTCATCATCACAACAAATTTTTCTGGAGGTTCCTACAAGAAGTGAATCTTTGGTATATTTTATCTACCAGTAGTGTAATATTTTTTTTGGAAGTAAAATGTTCACATGGAACCTACTGGTAATCACGATGGAACCTTATGAGGTTATCATGGGAATGTATTGGATTTCCATGGTTTGAGCCCAGATTGACTGTCATCGTAGGCTAGTCAAGTGCCTGCACACTAATGGGACAAGGTTCACTATTCTTGGTGGGTGAGGAATCATAGTAGGAAAGGCGAGTGATGTGATTAAGAGACTACAAAATTTTATCCATTAGTTATAAAGTGTGAACCTAGTGGATATAGACTTTATAGGAACCTTGGTTTCTTCAATTGTGGTGGATTACATTGGTGTCTTCCAAAAAAATTTCATGAGACTAACTCTGAGGTGCCAATTAGAGTTTTGTATTAATTTTCAACAAGGGATTTACCCAATATATTATAAATCATTTAATATGGAACCCACTAAGATCTGGTACCTAGGATTGCTGTTGTAGGAACTTTTTGAGAAGTGTTTTATCATACCCAGGGTGTCCCCCTTGGAAGCTCCAATTTTGTTTGTGAACAAGGAATATTGGAGTTTGTGGATTTGTATTGACTATCATCACATGAATCAATCCAGGATAAAGATACATTACCCCTTAACAATGGTCGATGACCTCATTTACTGGTTGAGAGGTGCGATATTGTTATCCAAGATCTATCTAAGATCAAACAACCAGCAGCTATTGGTACGTGAGGCTGATATCCTAAATATGGCCTTTCATTGTCCCTATGGGAATTACATGTTATTAGTGATCCCATTCTGTGTGAAAACCACCCCCACCATTTTTATGGCCTTGATGAACTAGGTATTAAAGCCATATATAGACCAATTTTTATTTTAAATCATAGATGACATACTTGTTTACTCAGAATCATAGGAGGAGTACATAGAGAATCTGAGGATGGTCCAAAATTTTCTTCGAGAGAACCATCTTTATGGAAGGTACTCGAACTGTCAGTTCTTGATAAAAGAGTTTCAATTTCTGGGATATTTCATCTCTGAAGAGGTTTTATCCTTGGACCCCAGGAAGATCGAGGTAGTTATTTCTTTGGATCCACCGAAAAGTGTGTCAGAGCTGTGTAGATATTTTGGTTTGGCTAGGTACTACCAGATATTTGTGGAATAATTCTTCAAGATCAGATCCCTTTTGACCACTATAACATAGATGGGAAAACCATTTACCTGTTATAAGTAGTTCTAGAAGGCCTCTTATGAGTTGAGGCATAGGTTGAAGACCTCTTAAATTCTGAGACTACTAGAGGAGGTCATTGAGTTCATAGTTTACAGGGATTCTTTAGGAGTTGGGCTCGGTTTTGTCTTGATGAAACAGTAGGAAGTCATCACATATGGGTTAAGGTAGTTAACACCCCAATAGAAGATTTATGTGACTCATGAATTGAATCTCTTAGTGGTAGTTTTCCCCCCACGTATGTGAAGACACTATCTCCTAGGAGAGTGCTTTGTCGTTTATTTGGTCAACATGATCCTGAAGTATATCTACACCCAGAGAGATCTGAAACTGAGGCAGTGACTCTAGATAGAGATCTGGAAGGACAATGAATTTTAGATCAACTATATTCCAAGGAAGGGAAATTTTTTATCAGATTCCCTCAGCAGGAAGTCCCAGGATTTCCCCATGCATGAAGCTTCATATCAGTTAGCTTCGTTGTAGCTAAACCTGGTTGAGAAGAGGGTACATATTTTATGTAGTCAATAGGGATGACGCCTACAATCCTCAAGAGTGTGAGAGAGTCCCATATGGAAGACACAGACTATGTGGTTCTACGCAATTGGAAATCCACAGTTGAGTCACTTGAGGGGTATTCTGAAAGAGGGAATCGTTAGATCTTATTCTAGGTGAGAATAGTGATTCCAGTTGTGATGAGGGGGAAAGTAATTTGGTAGTTCCATATTTCACCCTTAGATGTACATACCAATGTGGGGAGTATGTTCAGGGACCTTCAACATCATTTCTAGGGGTCTGACATGAGGGGATACATTTTTGAGTTAATCTATCGATGCCTTACCTACCAGTAGGTGAAGGCTATGAATGAGGCTTTGACAGGTTTGTTGCAGCCTCTCAACATTTCGATGTGTAAGTGGGATGAAATATCTATAGACATCATCATTGGGATTATACACACAAAAAAGTTCTATGACTCCATCTGGGAGATAATTGACTAACTTACCAAGTCGACACACTTCTTTTCCATTCGAGAAAAGTGTTCTATAGAGAGTCTGAGGTGGTTTTGCTTACGGGAGATCATCAACATTGACAGAGTACCCTTGACGATTGTCTCTAATCATGACGTGTGGTTTTTGCTAATACTATGGAGAGGCATATAGAAGGAATTCAGTTCCATGTTGAGGATGAGTACATAATTTCACCCCTAGACCTATGGGTAGACCAAACAAACTATCTAGGTGCCAAAGGATATGCTGAGGGCCTATGTGGTAGATTTCAGCCAGAGCTGGGAGGATCTTCTACCTTTATTAGAGGTTTCACACAATAATAACTATCACTAAACTATCAGAATAGAACAATATGAGGTTCAGTACATGAGACACTATATGGAACCCTTTTATTGGACGGTAGTAGGAGAATCATCACTTGTGAGCCTAGAGTTAGTGAGAGCCATGACAGAGAAAGTGTAGGTCATCCATGAATGGTTAAAGACGACCAAGTCCATATATAAATTGTATGTGGGCCACCACATTAGGCCCTCCGTGTTTGATCAGGGATACCAAATCATCTTGAGAGTCTCCCCGCAGGGCGGAATTCAGGGGTTCATCATGGGAAGCATGCTATCTCCAAGGTTCATTGGGCTGTTCAAGATCATACTAAGGTTTGGTAAGGTTTCCTACAACCTTTCCCTTCCGCAACAACATGAGCAGGTTTATGATGCTTTCTACATGTTGTAGATGAGGCGATATGTGTATGATACTATGCATGTCATCGATTGGGGAATGATGGACGTTAAGGACATATCCACCTTTGTAGAGCACCCAATGGAAATCAATGATCAACAAGAGAAATCCTTTTGTGTGTAGGCCATCCCCATGGTTCACGTACTATGGAAGCATTGAAATGTCCATGAGTGTTCTTGGTAATGGGAGACCCAGATGTGGGCTTAGTATCCCAAGTTCTTTTCCTAGTTTTTTCTTTTCTGGGATGAAAATCATGAAGGAGGGAATTGTGCCGAGACCCGGTTTTTACATTGTAATACTTTGAAATATATTTGTATATGTTTCCATAGGTAGTTAATGAGTAGGGATGAAATTCTGAGGGCCGATGTGCGCATAATTAATTTTATTAAAATATTAAGAATATTTGATATTTTCTACAAGAGGTAAATGTGATATCTCTTAAACTATAGATCTTATCAAAAAATTGAGACCACGATTGTGTCCAAAATGTATAGTTTACCCTAGGTGGGCATAACTTTTTCTAGAGAGGGAATTTTATGGAAAACGCTACCCAGGGGAAACATCTTAATTGAAAATAATTAACATAATTATTTTTCACTGAAGAAAAAGCCAATAAATTTCTAATGCGGATATAGTTTTAAAATATTATACCTTAGTTGAGTTTATAATGTGATGTTTTTCCTAGGTGTGACATAATATATGGGGGAGGATGAGATTCATATTTCATATCCGTTGGGGGGAAAATTTGACTAAAACCCTAAAAAAATTATATTTTACATTACATACTTGGTTAATATGATTCAATTAGGGTTATCCCTTATTTTCTCCTCCAATTATGGAGTATAATATATCTCCCTTTTCTTAATTTTATGCCATGGCCTTGAAGTACCATAGTGAGATTAAAATAAGGATGATCATTAACACCATATTGATCCTTTCTCAAGGTAGGAGTTATTATTGAATTTCGCACCCCAATTTTCAGTTCTTGAATTATTTCTTGAAATATTTATTGAATCCATTATTTTGGACATCTAGAAGATGTCCATAAAAACATGGACATCACCTGATCCACATTTTAATCCCATGTTGTGTTGTGTTCTTCATCATTCTTCACCGTAAATTTACCTCTATATCGAAACACCATCGAATCAACAAGTGGAGGATAGAGTTGTTATGGTTTCGACTCAAGGATACCAAAATCAACCTTGTTTTGAAATTATGACCAGTGGAGTGGTCCTGGTGGATTGTGGAAGGAGGCGATAGAGTATCTCTGGCAGGGGCAACAACCAGCGATCGGAGCTGGCTGGACGACAGCAGAGTGCTGAGGTGGAAACTGTGTTCGACTAGAGGTCTATAGTGGCGATGGGTCATCGAAGATGACTAGAAGTGGTGGCACTATATAGAGTGTGGGGAACAGCTAATCGAGCATCATCCCAACATTGGGTGGAACCAGTGGAGTGGGGTTAGGTGGGGGGCTCCGAGGCAGTGAACGGGGGACAAGTCCAACATTGCGCTGGTCAAGCACTGACATGGGAGTAGTGAAGGAGATCGACCACTTGGCTAGTGAATGTCAGTAGGTGGGACTCAGGCCACACAGGTGGTCCTGGACCCTGACCAGGTCACGGGCTGGTGGTCTGGTCCAACATTGTTTTGGTCCCAATCACATTAAATGCACGTGCATTGTGTTTTTAGAATCTAATTCGTGTTCCATCTATGGAAATGAGATCCTTGAGTCTAGATGAACCATTTGAGGTGGTTTTTGATTTTTTAAATTTTCAATCCCAAAGGTGGGTTGAGCTAAATTCTCCCTCTATGAATAATAATTTTTTTATTTATTATTCACGATTCATTCTTTCGCACATAGTGCCTGTATTTTAAGTCTGATTGATGAAAATTTAGAGGTGTTGTGACCCGGATGTTTTGGAGTCCTTTTAAAGATTAATTTTTTTGTAACACCCCAATATTTTTGAAAATAAATTTAATATTTAATTCATGAAACAATGAGTCTCTAAAAACATGATTTTTTATAACCTTGTGAGTAAACATAATTTTACCACCCCTATGATTTTAATTTCAAAAATCTGATATACATGGTTGTGATCCGTAAGTTATTTAGAGTCTAATATGGCCAACTTAATTTTGGGTTAATAGTATCATACCCTAATTAATAGTAATTTTACACTTATTAATAGTAAAAAACCCTTATAAATAGTAACCTAAACTATGAAAGTATATATGTATTATTTTAGTGAAAGTATGACGTACCTATGTTTTGGAATAGGTAAATAAATGTTTTAAAAATTTTATTTTTCAAATAAATTATGATCTTTATTAAAAATTAAATCAATCATATTTCTAAATTACCTTTGAAAAAATGGACATCCTTTTTGGATTATACACATCAAAAAATGGTTAGAGTTAATTTTTAGGATCTCTTTGAAATACTTGAATTTCTAGTGAATAGTAAAATATGATAATTTACAATAAATGTTAAATAATTGATTTATTGAGTTATTGATGATGTTATACTGATGTAATCATGAATGGTTATAATTCGCATGAAAATAATACTATTTGTGGTCATGGAATCATCATTATTTATTATCTTATAAAAAAATAAACTAATGATTAAAATATCAAGTAAACCCTCCTCCTCTGCACTATAAATCCCACATCTTACACCCTCTTCAATTCACACCTCTCAAGACTTCTACCTTCTAAATATTATTCCAAAATATACTCCCAATCTACTACCCACTATGATAATCCCTTGGTCTCATAAAATGACCAAATCTTTTTCCCTTAAGATGATCTCAAGGAAGGTTAATTCAAGAGGTAAAAATATTCTTTTCTTTTCTTTCATTTTAATGTTCCCTTTTTGTCTTTTATTTCATAACCTCTCCTCATAAAAATGGTATGAAAACTTCAGTACCATAAATTTCATGTGCTCTTGTTGTTCTAATGGGATAATTCATATTCATCTCTAATTTCCCCCCATATTTATGCTAAAAATTAAACAGCATCTGAGATGCGTTGATTTATCACATTTATGGACGACGATGCTTTAAATTTGATTTACCTTGTTCAAATCTAGACATGAAACCAATTTTATGGTTGAAACAGACTATTATATATATATATATATATATATATATATATATTATCTTATTTATGTTTCTATAATCCTTATTCACTTATTATGTAAAATAATAATACAAAACAAGTTAATTGTGAGAAAAATCTCCAAATTAATCCAAGTGTCAATCATTAGTGTTTTATATAATGATTCGCCTTTAATTTAAATAACCAAATGAGTTTTATAAAAACATAATCTTATTAATTTTCATTAATAACATATATAATTAATTTTTTACTTCAACTCTCATATGACATGAACTACCATACTCTTTTACAAGGTAATCGATCATGAATATTATGAAAACGAGCACTCACGAACAATGAAATTGAATCACTTAACCCATCTAATGGGGTATGAATGAACTCAATAAAGACATAATAAACCAAGTAAATGTATATAAGTTTTTGTAATTGTAAATTAAGGAACCTAATTTGGTTATTATGGTCAGTAAGATCATGTGAAGAACACCCTTAGATTTAAGGTAAGGGATCCTCTCTCTCATTTTTATTCAAGAATCCCCCATGTTGTGTCCTTTTATTTTTAATTCTTAATTATGGGTTATGTTTTAAAACCTAACCCATACTGCCATTATGATATATATATTATGGGATACCCATTTAACTCTCATTATCCCTCACAAGAACACCTGTTACCAAGATGAAATGTTATTAAGGGGTTCTTGATCTCACTTCCATTTTTGTTAGATATTATGTATTCACTATTACTACTTGTGTATGGTGTATATATACTTCCCATTTATGTTTATTATCATTAATATATTTATTTTAATTATATTTAGTGTATCATTTTATGATTATTAGTTTTGGGGCATACGATTCAATTGATTATAATGTTTTAAGTATTTTCTACTCGAACCTCCATTTTCATTTGGGTTACTCTTATTCTCTACTCACCTCAATGAAATTATTATTTATCATAATGTACTCCTCATAAATTCTGTTTGAATTTTCTATATATTTTTACCAATAATAATCCTTTTTTATTTTATGTTTAGTTACATGTTTTAAAATAACAATTCAAAAATTCTTTAGAAATGCAAGCCTAATTCAAGGGAATTTAAAAAATTCTTACCTATTTTGATGATCACTCTATAATCTGTTAGAAGCCATATTTATTTTTCTAAAATAAAAAATTTTAACATGAAAAATATATTTTGGTTCACTTTTGGATTGATGAAAGAAAACATGCCTCTACTGATTAAAATCTCTTTAATGAATTCCTTAAACTGCACTAATTTTTTTAAATTCCAATGATTCTTTAAAAACACTTTTACATGATTTTACTTCTATGTGACATCATTTATGCCTCAAATGTAATATTAATGTCTTTAACATTTATTTTATATTATATATATGTTTACTACTATATTTATTCAAAATACAAATGATTTTCCAAAATAACTGTTCTTTCCTAAGTAAAAAAATGGGGTTTCTCACCTCACTTTATCTTTTCTGAGACATATTCCTTGTTCACCACTTATTAATTACATGTGGTGCATGTAATTTACATTGTTATATAATATCAAGACTCTATTTATTCTCATGATATTCTAAGGTATTATGAATCAAAATTTTCAAGGTGTTATGGGACACATTGGAATGTTTAATGATTATTTCATCATGATTTACTCAATGACATAATTTAAAAGTATCATTATTTATGTCAACATAATTTGATGGATATTATATTTCAATGAGGATTATATCTTATGATATAATCAGCAATATGTTGTTTAAGGTTTTAGGATTATTTATAATGCTGACGTTCTATCTTGATACCATTCACAGATTTACTTCGAATGGTTAGTGATTATGTTTAATGTATAAGGAATGTTATTTACATATCATATGTTAGTTTCAATATAAATATACACGTTTTTATGTTTATCCCCCTTTATAAGAGTAATTAATTAAACTTAGTAAGTGTCTGGTATGGCCCCTCTATATCCCCTTGGTGCATCTGTAGGTATCACGAGACAAACTATGATCATGGAACAAGGCCATGAAAAAATGGATATATATATATATAGTATTGGATCGAGGCCTTTACAGTATGGTTATGATTTCCCTCATTATTAATTCCCTCATTATGGAACTAGTAATTGATATTTCATGAGGTTATTCGTCTAGTAGAATACCCATGATTATTCTTTAATATAGAATTATTTATTCCGCTCTTATTCCTTTTATATTATGTTAAAGTTCATTTTTGAAGGCATGTGTTTTTAGTTATTCACTATGCCTAATGATTTTTTTTATGATATATTCCACTGTATTTCATACACTTATTGAGCATTTGAGCTCACCACTTTCTTATTTTTTATACTTCTATGTTATGAGGATGATTATACCATTAATGCATTGCAGGGTTAATCTAAGAGATTATGGGCTTTTCTTTTGAAGTTGTTATGTTGTTTTTAGTTTCAAGTTGTAATTTTGAAAATTTTTATGTATATTGTTTCCAAAAAATACTAACCTAATTGGTCATTCGGGAGGAATCATCCTTGTATCTATCCTAATGTAATTAAATAACGCACCGACTCCGAGCATCTTGGGTCGGGGATTTACATTTGGTTTCAAAGGAAGTTTAGTAGAAAATTTGGAAACTAGATATAGATAATGTTGATTAGTTAAGAAGACCCTAAAATAGAATTTGGGGATAAGAATAGAAGGAAATCCTAGAATTTTTTTATGGAATAGATTATGTGGGTTATCAAGAATATACATTATGGCCTGGATACGAACATATAGAGGTGTATTAGGCATAGATGTATATAGGGGAAAACACAGAAAACACCTTTTAGCTAGACTCAAGCGTGAATTGATGCACACCAATGGGCCTCAAGGCACTCTGGTTTTGACACTCCCTGGGGATATGCTTTGGTAAATTCATAAGCTTATTACAATCAGTTATAAAGGATTTATGCTCCCAAGGTAACTAAAGTATATTTTTCTAGGAATTACGGTGCATAAATATTTTTTATGTGCTATATCATGTTTAGATTTATATGATATTCATAATTTTATGAGATAATACAATATATGTAATTGATTAGAACTGGAGCCTAGTAGAAGGAATGAGAAATTCACCAATTCATGTGATATAAAGAGTAAGAATAATCATATCTCTTATGGTATTAAGCCATTATTTTTAAGGAAGATAGCCTCTTAAGTATCCTCATCATATGAGGAAACAATATCATATGTTTATAAGTTATGTAAAGAATTCCATGAGCCCTATGTCTTTTAAGGGAAACTAGAAAATATGTGGATGGCCATGAAAAATATGGAAAATGGAAATAAGTGAAAGAAGGGTTTTCTCACACGTGATAACTTTGGAATGAATCACATTGGTAAATTTTTGAAGGGAATTTGAGTTTTTTATAAGTGTGAAGAAAAAGGACAAAAATTTTGTGATTTAATGGGAATGAAAAAGGTATCCAATGTAAAATGATTCAACTGTAAGTATATAGGACACTATACGAATCAATGTCCCATGTGTCAAAGTAATATGACCCAAATGATGTTACTGGATAATGATCAAATCATGATACTGACAAAGATTAAGTGTAATGATTAATAAGACTCTTAAAAAATACTTTCATTTGAATATTTTATTTTTGATTTAATAGTTATAAAAATTATGGAATATTTGAGGATTGTACATCAGTACTTTTTATTTAAGGATTTGAGGTCATGTTATTAATGGTACTAAGAAGAATTGACTCAGTAGCAGGTCAAAATTTTGGAAAATATATGGTCGAAGGATAGAAAACCCTTATAATGTTCATAATACTTAGATTTCAATTTTGGAATAGAGAGATGATATTGAATGATAAAGTAAATTAGATAGTACTAACTACCTTGGTAATGATTTTAAAGTACTGTATCTTGATCTTTTGGAATGTTAAACAATTTATGAAATAGTTTAAATTGATCATTGTACTAGGTTTTAGTGGTTAATGACACCACATGATGCACCTTATTCTAAGTGATGAAGTATAGGTAGTTCAAGGAACAATCAATAGAAAAGGCCATGTTTATGAAATATAACAAATATTTATACACACATTGAGTGGAATTATCCCTCAACTCTACAAAAAGAGTCTTAAATGTTGTTCTGTTATCATAATCATTAATAACATTAATTAATTTTTTGTAACTATAGTTTATGGTTTTGTGGTAATCTAAATTCATTTAAACCTATTTTCTATCACTATAAATTCATAGTTTCGTTTTTATTCTATGCAAATGTTTTCATTTCCAATCAATGTCACTTAATTCAAAAGGATAATTTATTTATTATTATTATAATTATTCTTTGTCCACATCCTTTTCTCTTATCCCTTTTAAGGATGATATTCTATTAACATCATTTATGATATGGGTTTTTCATAATGAAATTTTCAAGTAACAACCGATAAAATTCAATGCGAAGTGTCAAATTTTGAGGATGAAATTTTTTTAAGGAGGGGACAATGTAACACCCCAATATTTTGAAAATAAATTTAATATTGAATGAATTAAACACAGAGTTTCTACAAAACACTACTGTGTTATAACCTATCCAGTAAACATAATTTAACCACCCCTATGATTTGAATTTTGAGCATCTGATATACACAATTGCGATTAGTAAGTTATTTAGAGTGTGATATAACCAAGTAAATTTTTTGTTGAATAGTAACATACCCTTATGAATAGTAATGCTACCCTTATGAATAATTACATATCCATATGAATTGTAACCCCACCTATGATTGTATATATATATGATTTAATTGAATGTATGATGTACCTATGTTTTGGAATAAGTATATAAATGTTTTAAAAACTTGTATTTTTCATGTAAATTATGATTTTAATTAAAAATTAAATTAATAATAATTATAAATTTTTTTAGAAAAAATTGACTTCATTTCGGGATTATAGATGTCAAAAAATGTTTAGGGTGAATTTTTGGGATTTTTCTGAAATACATGATTTTTTTGTGAATAGTAAACTACAATAATTTACAAGAAATGCTAAATAAATGATTTATTAAGTCATTGATGATGTTCTGCTAATGTAATCACCAATTGTTCGAACCCACATGAAACTATTACAATTTATGGTCATGGAATCATCACTATTTCTTGTCTTATGGAAAAATAATAATCTAATGATTAAAATATTAATAAAACCCTCCTCCCCTCCACTATAAATACCACATCTTCAACCCTCTTCTCTTCCCTACTCTCTAGACTTGTTACTTTCAAAATTATTCCAAAATATCCTCCCAATCTCCTCCCCCACAACTAGTGGCCCTTGGTCTCAGAAAAAGACCAAATCCCAGTTCCCTTAAGATGCTCTCAGGGAAGGTTAATTCAAGAGGTAAAATTTTTCATTTCTTTTCAATCATTTTCACGTTCCTTTGTTCTCTTTTATTTCAAAAACTA
The DNA here is from genome assembly GCA_963277665.1 of Viscum album. NCBI lineage: Eukaryota > Viridiplantae > Streptophyta > Magnoliopsida > Santalales > Viscaceae > Viscum > Viscum album. The sequence goes on along the minus strand of OY728119.1, from coordinate 166,550,375 downwards.
TCCTCATAAAAATGGAATGAAAATATAGTTACCATAAATTTATTGTAATGTTGTTATGATAATGGAATAATTCAACTTCATTTCTCCTTTCTCCCTCATTTTTGCTAAAAATGAAGCATCATCTGAGATGTGTTGATTTATCACATTCAAGGATGCCGAAAATTTCAATTCAATTTACCTTCTTTGGATATGGTAATGAAAACATTTTTATGATTAACCATACTATTATATATTAATTTTATCTTATGTAATTTTTGGGAATCCTTATTCACTAATGATGTAAAATAATAATATAAAACAAGGTAATTGTGAGAAAAATAGACAAATTAATCCAAACATCCATCATTAATGTTTTATATAATGAATCACCATCAATCAAAAAAATAAATAAATTTTATAACCATTTAATATTTTAAATGTTCACTAATAACATCTAAAATCAATTTTGGACTTCAACTACCATCGTACATGATCTAGCACACTCTTTTATAAGTGAGCCGATAAGGAATATTTTGAAAACGAGAACACACAAACAATGAAATTGAATCCATTAACCCATCTAAAAGGACATTAATGAACTTAATAAAGTCATAATAAACCAAAAAATGTATATAGGTTTCATTAATTGTTAATTAATTAACCTAATTTTGTTATTTATGTCATTAAGATCAAGTGAAGAACACCCCCATATTTAATGTAAGGGATCCTCTCTCTCACTTTTATTCAAGAATCCCCCTATGTTGTGTCCTTTTATTTTTAATTATTAATGATTGGGTATGTTTTTAAACCTCCACCATACATCCATTATGATGTATAAATGACAGGATACCCCTTTACCTCTCATTAATCCATTACAATAACACCAGTTACCATGCCGACATGTTTGTAAGGGTGTCTTCATCTCAATTCCATTTTTGTGAGACATTTCGTATTCACTACGACTACTTGTGTATGATATATATATACTTCCTATTGATGTTTCATATCATTAATATATTTATTTTAATGATATTAAATGTATCATTTTTTGATTATTAATTTTGGGTAATACGATTCAATTGATTATAATGTTTTGTGTATTTTACACCTGAACCTCTTTTTTATTCAGGTCTCTCTTATTATATACTCACATCAATGAAATTCTTATTTATTCTGACGTACTCCTCATAAATTATATGTGAATTTAGTACATTTTTTTACCAATCCGATTCCTTATTTATTATATTGGTAGTTACATGTTTTAAAAGAATCATTCAAAAATTATTCTGAAACACAATCATGATTCAGGGGAATTTATAAAATTCTTAACTATTTTTAATTTCAATCTATAATTTGTTTTAATATATATTTATATTTGAAAAATCCCAATTTTTAACATGAAAAATCTATTTTTTTCACATTTGGTTTTATTAAAGAAAACATGCCTTTGCGCTTTAAAACCCCTTTAATGAATTCCTTACACCACATTAAAATGTTTTAATTCCGAAGCTTCATTAAGGATATTTTTACATGATTTCACTTCAATTGGACATAATTTATGGAAAAAGTGTAATATAAATTTTAATTCCTTATATTTTATGATATATAAAATTTTAAAAACATTTTTATTCCGAAAAAAATTATTTTCCAGAAGGACTCTTATTTCTAAGATAAAAAGGATTTTTCTCACCTCACATTAACTTTTATGAGATATATTCCTTATTCACCAATTATTCCTTGAATGTGGTTCATGTAATTTCTATTGGTATATCGTATAGAGAGTATCTTTATTTTATGGTATTCTAATGGATTATTATTTTAATGTTTCAAGGTGGTATGGGACACTTTGGAATGTTTAAGGATTATTTACTCATGATTTTATCAATGGTCTCATTTAAAAGTATCATTATTTATGTTAACATCTGTTGATGGATTCTATATTTCCTATAGTTTTATATATTATTATATCATCTGCAATATGTTGTTGAATGGTTTGTAATTATTTTTAATGTTGATGTTCAATCTTGATACCATTCACCAATTTACTTTGTATGGTTATTGTTTATGTTTAATATACGGGAAAGTTATTTACATATTATATGTTAGTTTCAATATGAATTTATATGTTATTTATGTTTATCCCCATTCATAAGAATAATTATTTGGGATTAGTATGTGTCAGGTGGGGCCCACTATATCCCCTTAGTGAATAGATAGATCTCATGAGAAAAACTATGGTCTTGGCATGAGGCCTTGATAAAATGGATATATAGGGTCTTGGAACTAGGCCTCGACGGTATTGTTATGATGTCCCACATAAATCATTCCATTATTATGAAACTAGTAATTAATAGTTCACGAGGTTATTAGACTAGTAGAATACCCATGTTTATGCTTTAATATGGCTTTATTTATTTATCTCTTATTTCTATCATATTGTGTTCGAGTTCATTTTTTAAGGGATGTGTTTTTCATTATCCATCATGAAATATGATTATGTTGATGATATATTCCACTATCTTGATTACCCTTACTGAGCCTTTTATCTCATACCTTTCTTATGTTTTAACTTTCTATGTTATGAAGATGATAATACTATAAATTAATTGCAGGGTTAATCTAATAGATTATGGGCATTTCTGTTGAATTTATTATGTTGTTTTTAGTTTCGAGTAGTAATTTTAAACTTTTGTATGTATCTTATTTCCAAAACTACTAAACATATTGGTCCTTCAAGATGAATCTTCCTTGTATCTATACCAATGTAACAAAATAAGGCATCGACTCTGATCTTCTAGGGTTGAGGTGTTACTATTGGTATTAAAATAAGTTTAGTAGAAAACATGGAAACTATATATTGAAAATTTATATTAGTGAATAAAACCCTTAGATATACTTTGGGGATAAGAATACAAGGAAATCATAGAATTTTGGTATAGAATAGATTATATAGTTTATCAAGAAAATACATCCATATATGGATATAAACAAGTAGAGGTTTCTCTGGCATAAATGTATCTGTAGGGAAAATACAGAAACACAACGTTGATCTAGACTCGAATAGGAACTGGTGAACGACAATGGTCTTTTCTACATTCTTGGTTCGACAATCCTGGGGGATATGCTTGGGTAAATTCATAAGCTTATTAAAAACCATTATGAAGGATTTATTCCCCCAAAGTAACCAATGTATATGGTTCTATGATTTATGATGTATAAATTTATATTATGTGCTATATCATTTTTGGAGTTATATAATGTTCACAATTTTATGATCTAATTTAGTATATGGAATTGATTAGAAATTTATACTAGAATAATGAATAAAAACTTCACCAATGCATGTGATGCAAAGAGTATGAAGGATCGTATCTCTTATGGTCATAAGACATCATTTTGAAGGAAGATAGTGTCCCAAATAACCTCATCATATGAATAAATATTATCAAGTGTTAACAAGATATGTAAATAATTATCCTAGTCCTATGGATTTGAAGGGATGGAAGAAAATAATAGGATTGAAAATAAAAATATTGATAAAGGAAAGAAGGTATTGAAAGGTTTTTTACATGTAATAATTGTGGAAATAATCACACCTCTAAATACTTGAGGGGAATGGGAGTTTTTTATAAGTGTGGAAAAATGGACTCCAATTTTGTGATTGAAAGGGAATGAAAAAGGTATCCAATGTACACTGCTTCAAGTAAAAGAATATGGGACACTATAGGAGTCAATGTACCAAGAAACAAAAGAATATTCCCTAAATGATGTTACTAGATAATGATCAAATCATGATGTTGTCGTAGATAAAGTGGAATGCTTAATATGACACTTCAAGAATAATTTCATTTGAATATTTTATCAGTAATGTATTGGTTATAATAATTATGGAATTTATGAGGAATGTAGTACAATACTTTTTGATTATGGATTTGTGGTCGTATGATTAATGGTACTAAGGAAAATTGACTCAGTATCGGGTTAAGCATTTAGAAAATATATGGTCGATGGATAGACAAACCTTATTATTTTCGTAATACTGAGATGTAAATTTAGGAATAGAGAGATGCTATATATGTATAATAAAAATTGGATAGTACTTACTACAATGGGAATGATTCTAAATTATTGGATCTTGATATTTTGGAATGTTAAACCATTTATGAAATGGCTTAAATTGATCATTGTATAAGGTTATAGAAGTTAATGACACTACATGATTCAATATATGCTAAGATATAAAGTATATGTAGTTCAAGGAACAATCAAAGGTAAGATCATGTTTATGAAATATGATTGTATATTTATACACTTATGAAGTGGAATAATCCTTTTAATCTATGAAAAGAGTCTTAAATGTTGTTTTGTTATCATAATATTTGATAACCATAATGTAATTTTTAAAAATACATTTTATGTCTTTTTGGTAATCTACTTTCATCTAAAACAATTTTCTATCACTATAAATTCATAGTTTGGTTTTTCTTATATTCCCATGTTTTCAATTCTAATCAATGTCAATCCATTCGAAAGGATAATTAATTCAATTATTTATTAAATAATAATAATTAAATTATTATTATTATTATTTGACCACCTCTTTTTCCATTAATCTTTTTAAGGAGGATATTCTATCATAAGGATATTTTCATGGAACAACCAATAAATTTTAAAGTGAAATATCAAATTTTGAGGATGAAATTTTTGTGAGGGGTAATGTAACACCCCAATATTTGGAAAATAAATTTAATATTGAATGCATGAAACAATGAGTCACTAAAAAACACCAATTTTTTATAACCTAGCTAATAAACATAATTTTACAATCCCTATGATTTGAATTTTGAAGAACTGACATACACGGTTGTGATCATTATGTTATTTAGAGTTTGATATGAAAAAACATCATTTTTTGTGAATATTACCATACCATTATGAATAATAACAAAAACCTTTTAATAGTAACCTCACCTATGATAGTATATATGTAGGATTTAAGTGACAGTACGATGTAACTATGTTTTGGAATAAGAAAATAAATGTTTTAAAAATTGCATTTTTATGTAAATTATGATATTAATTAAAAATTAAATTATTCAAATTTAGAAAATTATTTATGAAAAATGGACTTAATTTTTTGATTCTACAAATTGAAAAATGGTTAGGTTTAATTTTTGTAAATTTTCTGAAATACTTGAATTTTTGGTGAATAGTAAAATATGATAAATTACAATAAATGCTAAATAATTGATTTATTGATTCATTGACGATGTTCTATTGATGTATGTGCCAATGGCTCGAATTCACATGCACATATTACTATTTTTGGTCATAGAATCATCACCATTTCTTGACTTATGGGAAAATTATAAAGTAATGATTAAAATTTTAAGAAAACCCACCCTCTCCTATATAAATACCACATCTTACACACTCTTCTCTTTCCTCATATCAAGCCTTGTGTATCCCCCGAATTCTACCCAAATCTCCTCCCATTATCTTATCCCACTAATATAATCTGTTGGCCTTATAAAAAGACCAAATCATGTTCCATTAAGAGGTTCTCAAGGAAGGTTAATTGAAGAGGTAAAATTCCTCTTTTATTTTCATTCATTTTGGTGTTCATTTGTTTTCTTTTATTTCCTATCTTATCCTCATTAAAATGGTATGAAAAATTTATTACCATAAATTTCCTATAATTTTTTCATACTAATGGTATAACTCATATTTATATCTTCTTTCTCCATCATTTATGCTAAAAATAAAACATCGTTCGAGATGTGTTGATTTATCACATTCAAGGACGACAATGATTTTAATTTGATTAATCTTAATAAATTGGGTCCTGAAACCATTTTTATGGATGAAACATAATATTATATATTTATTTTATATTATTTAGTGTTCTTAAGTCTCTATTAACTATTTAGGTAAAATAATAATACAAAACAAGGTAATTGTGAACAAAATCAGCAAATTAATGCAAGTGTATATCATTAATGTTTTATATAATGATTAACCTTCAAAACAAATAAAAAAATGAATTGTATAGCCATTAAATATTATTAATATTCATTAATAACATATAGAATCAATTCTTGACTTCAACTCCCATCTTACATGAACTACTATACTCGTTTATAAGTGATCTGATCATGAATATTATGAAAACAAGCACTCACGAACAATGAAATTGAATCCCTTAACCCATATAAAGGGACATGAATGAACTAATAAAAGTCATAATAAACCAAATAAATTTACAAATGGTTATATAATTGTTAATTAATGAACCTAATTTGGTTATTATGGTCATTAATATCAGGTGAAGAACACCCTCAGATTTATGGTAAGGGATCCTCTCTCACACTTTTATTCAAACCCCCTATGTTGTGTCCTTTTATTTTAAATTACTAATTATGGATTATGTTTTATAACCTCCAATATACTTCCATTATGATATATAAATTATAGGATTACCATTTACCTCTCATTAATCCCTCACAAGAACACTCGTTACCATGCCTAAATGTTTGTAAGGGTTTCTTCATCTCACTTCCATTTTTGTGAGATATTCCATATTAATTAATATTACATGTGTATGGTGTATGTTTACTACCAATTGATGTTTCATATCATTAATATATTTATTTCAATGATATTGAATGTATCATTTTATTATTGTTAATTTTTTGTCATACGATTCAATTGATTACAAAGTTGTAAGTATTTTCTACTTGAACCTCTATTTTCAATCTGGTTGGTCCTATTCTATACTCACCTCAATGAAATTATTATTTATTCTTATTTACTACTCATAAATTATGTGTGAATTTTCTATATATGTTTACTGATTATAATCCTTATTTATTTTATGGGTAGTTACATGTTTTAGAATAATCTATCAAAAATCATTCTGAAATGAAAGCTCAGTTCAATGGAATTTATAAAATTATTACCTATTTTTTAGTTCAATATATAATATATTTTAAGACATATTTGACTTTCTAAAATCACACATTTTAACATGAAAATTTATTTTGGTTCATTTCTAGCAATATGAAAGCAGACATGCCTTTGCACATTAAAATCTCTCTAATGAATTCCATAAGTCGCACTAAAATGGCTTAATTGCAAAGATTATTTAAAAACAATTTTACATGATTTAAATTTAGTGGGAATAATTTATGCCAATAATTAAATCTCAAGTTCCTTTTCTTTTCTTTTATAGTATATACATGTTTAAAACTAGATTTATTTCAAATAAAAAATCATTTTGAAAAAGAACTCTTCATTCCAAAGTAAAAAAGGAATTCTCTCACATCATTTTAACTTTTATGAGATATATGCCTTGTTAACCACTTATTCCTTGGATGTGTAGTATGTACTGACCCTTGTTATATCATATCAAGATTATCCTTATTCTCATGATATTTTAGGGTATTATGAGTTGGATTTTTCAAGGTGGTATAGGACACTTTGGAATGATTAAGGATTATTTTCTCACGATTTTCTCAATGGTATCATTTAAAAGTAGGGTTATTTATATCAACATCCTTTTCTTAATATAATATTTCATAGAGGTATATATCTTATGATATCATCTAAAATATTTTGTTGAAGGTTTTCTTATTATTTTGAATGTGTATGATCTATATTGATACCATTCACCAATTTACATCGAATGGTTAGCGTTTATGTTTAATGCATGAGGAATGTTATTTTTTATATCATATTTTAGTTTAAATATGAATGTATACGTTGTTTATGTTTATCCCTATTCAAAATAGGAATGCATTATACTTAATAAGTGTTGGGTGGGGCCCATCATAGCCCCTTGGTGCATCGGTAGGTCTCATGAGGAAAACTATGGTCTTGGAACAAGGCCTTGAAAAAATGGATATATATATATATAGTATTGGCATGGGGCCTTGATGGTATGGTTATGGTATCCTGCAATATGAATTCCCTCATTATAAAACTAGTAATTAAAAGATTAAAAGGTTATTATACTAGTAAAATACCCGTTTTTATGCTTTAAAATGGAATTATTTATTCAATTCTTATTCCTTCCATATTGTGTTCAATTTCATTTTTGAAGACATGTGTTTTTAGTTATTAACCATGCTTAGTGATTATGTTTATGATATCTTCCTCTATATTGATTAACCTTACTGATCATTTGATCTCTCCCATTTCTTATTTTTTATCCTTTCAAGATACGAGGATGATTATACTATGAATGAATTACACGGTTAATCTATGAGATTATGGGATTTTCTATTGAAGTTATTATGTTGTTTTCATTTTTGAGTAGTAATTTTGAGCTTTTATATGTATCTTGTTTCCAAAACTAGTAAACTGATTAGTCATTTGGGATGCATCTTCCTTTTATATATTCCAATTTAATAAAATAAGTCACTAACTCTGAGCTTATCGGGTCTAGGTGTTATAGTTGGTATCATAAGAAGGTTAGTAGAATACATGGAAACTAGATATAGAAAAAGTAGATCAGTGAACAAAACCCTAAGACATACATTGGGGATAAGAATAAAAGGACATAATAGAATTTTGTTATAGAAAATATTATGTTGTTTATCATGAAAATACATCCCTGTTTAGATACAAACAATTAGAGGTGGCTCTAGCATAGATGTATCTAGGGGTAAAACACGAAAACGTCACTTTGAGCTAAACTCGAACAGGAATTGGTACATAACCATGGGCCTTGCTCCAGTATTAGTTTGACACTCTAGAGGATATTCTCTAGTAAATTTATAATATTTTTACAAACCATTATAAAGGATTTATTCCAACAAATTAACCAAAGTATATGTATCTAGGATTTATAATGAAAAAAGCTATGTTATGTGTGATATAGTGTTTTGAGTTATATTGAGTTCATAATTTTATGATATAATATAGTATATGGAATTGATTTTAAATGGTGAATAAGAGAAGTAATGTGAACATCACCAATGCATGGAATACAAAAGGAAATAAGGATCATATCTCTCATAGTCTTAATCCATAATTTGAAGGAAGATAGTCTCCAAGTATCCTCACATTACAAGGAAATAATATCATGTTTTAATTGAATATGTAACAAATAATCTAAGTCCTTTGGATTTTATTGGATGTAAGAAAATAGGAGGATGTCCCAAAAAAAATTGGATAATGGAAAGATGATAAATAAGGGATTTCCCACACGTGATAACTATGGAAAGAATCACATAGGTAAATGCTTGAAGGTAATGAGAGATTGTAATAAGTGTATATAAAAAGGACACCAAGTTCATAATTGCAAGATAAATAAAAAGGTATCCAATGTACAATTCTTCAACTGAAAGGAGATGGGAAACTATGTGAATAAATTTCCCAGGCGTCAAAGGAATATTCCCCAAATAATTTTACTGGATAATGATCTAATCATGATACTAATGTAGATGAAGTGGAATTATTAATATGAATATTCAAGAATAATGTCATTTGAATATTTTATCATCAATGTACTGGTTATAAAAATTATGGAATATATGTGGATTGTACTGTAATACATTATCTTTAAGGATTTGAGTTCATTAGATTAATAGTACTAAGGAAAATTGACTCAGTAGTAGGTCAAACTTTTGGAAACAATATTGTCGATGGATATACAACCCTTATTATGTTCATAATTCTGAGACGTAAATTTTGGAATAGAGAGATGATATATATGGATAGAGTAAATTGGATAGTACTAACTACCATGGTAATGATTATAAAGTATTGGATCTTGATCTTTTGTAAGGTTAAACCATTTATGAAATGGATTAAATTGATCAATTTTAGAGGCTTTAGAGGTTAATGACACCACATGATGCATATTATTCTAAGAGATGAAGTATGTGTAGTTCAAGGAATAATCAAAGGATAATATCTTTTTTATGAAATATAAACATATATTTATACACTTATAGAGTGGAATAATCCTTCAATGCTATGAAAAGAGTATTAAATGTTGTTCTGTTATCATAATAATTGATAACGTTATTTAAATTTTTCATAACTATAGTTTATGGTTTTGTGGTAATCTACTTTCATCTAATACTTTTTTCTATCACTATAAATTCATAGTTTGGTATTTATTATATGCACAGGTTTTCAATTCCAATCAATTTCACTCCATTCAAAATGATAATTTATTTATTTATTTATTTATTTATTATTATTATTATTTGACCACCTATTTTTCCTTAACCATTTTAATGAGGATATTATATTAACCCTATCAGTGATATGGGTTTTTAACAAGGAAATTTTCAAGTAACTACAAATAACTTTCAATGTGAAATATCAAATTTAGGGGATAAATTTTTTGAAATGAGTGGATAATGTAACACCCCAATATTTTTCAAATAAATTAAATATTTAATTCATTAAAAACTGCGTTTATAAAAACACCACTTTGTTATAACCTATCCATTAAATACTATTTAACCACCCCAATGATTTTAATTTTTAAGATCTAGTATATAGGGTTGCAAACCTTAAGTTATTTAAAGTATGATCTGTCAAACTTAATTATTAGTGAATAGTAACATACCCATTATGAATAGTAATGTTACACTTATTAATGGTAACATACCTTTATGAATAGTAATCTCACACATGATAGAATATATATAGGATTTAAATGAATGTATGATGTACCTATGTTTTGGAATAATTAAATAAATATTTTAAAAACTGTATTTTTCAAGTAAATTATGATTTTAATTAAAAATTTAATTATTAGTATTTAGAAAATTATTTTTGAAAAATAGATTTAAAATTTTTATTATACATGCCAAAAAATTGTCATGGTGAATTTTTTGGTTTTTTTGAAATACATGAATTTTTGGGGAATAGTAAAATATGGTAATTTGCAATAAATGATAAATAATTTATTTATTGAGTCATTGATGATGTTATGCTATTGTAAGAACTAATGGTTCTAACTAAATTGAACATCATACTATTTTTTTCATGGAATCATTTATATTTCTTATCTTATATAAAAATAACAAACTAATGATTAAAATATTAAGAATCCTCCCCTCCACTATAAATACCACCTATTCCACCCACTTCTATTCACTCCTTTCAAGACTTGTACCTTCCCCAAATTCTTCCCAAATATCCTCCCAATATTATCCCCCACTACCATCATACCTTGGTCTCATAAATAGACCAATCCTCTTCCCTTAATGGGCTCTCAAGGAAGGTTAATTTAAGCGGTAAAATTCCTCCTTTCATTTCATTCATTTTCTTGTTCCCTTATTATCTTTTCTATCCTAACCTGTGTTCATAAAAATGGTGTAAAAAATCAATTACCATAAATGTAATTTAATATTTTTTTATTATAATGTAATAATTCAACTTCATCTCTCCTTTCTCCCTCATTTATGCTAAAAATGAAACATCGTCCGAGATGTGTTGATTTTTCACATTCAAGGAAGAAGATGATTTCAATTTGATTTACCTTCTTCAAGTCTAGTCAGGAAAAAAAATTTATGGTTAAAATAGACTATTAAATATTTATTTAAAATTATTTAATTCTCTATAATCCTTATTCACTCATGATGTAAAATAATAATACAAAACAAGGTCATTTGGAGCAAAATCGCCAAATTAATCCGAGAATCTATCATTAATGTTTTATATAATGATTCACCTTCACTCAAAATAACTAAATGAATTTTATAACCATGTAATATTATGGATGTTCATTAATAACATATTAAATAATTTTTTTACTTCAACTACCATCTTACATGAACGACCATACACTTTTATAAGAGAGCCGATCATGAATATTATAAAAACGAGCACTCACAAACAATGAAATTAAATCCATTAACCTAACTAAAATCAATGAATTAACATAATAAAGTCATAATAAACCAAATAAATGTATAAAAGTTTCTGTAACTGTTAATTAATGAACCTATTTTTGTTATTCAGTTCATTAAGATCTAGCGAAGAACAACCTAGGATTTAAGGTAAGATATCCTCTCTCTCACTTTTATTTAGGAATCCCCCTATGTTGTATCCTTTTATTTTTAATTAATAATAATGGGATATGTTTTATCACCTCCCCCATACTTCCATTACGATATAGAAATGACGGGATACCCATTTAACTAACATGAATCCCTCATAAGAACACATGTTACCCTGTTGAACTGTTTGTGAGGGTTTCATCATCTCACTTCCTTTTTTATGAGATATTTTTTTATTCACTAATACCACTTGTGTGTGGTGTATGTATAATTCCAATTTATGTTTCATATAAGTAATATATTTATTTTAATTATATTCAATTCATCATTTTATGATTATTAATTTTGGGGCATACAATTCAATTGATTTCAATGTCTTAATTATTTTTTACCTAAACCTCCATTTTAATTCGGGTTTCTATTATTATATACTCACCTCAATGAAATAATTTTTTATTCTTATTTACTCTTCATAAATTATATCTTAATTTTCTACATATATTTACCATTCATATTCATTATTTATTTTATGGGTAGTTACATGTTTTCAAACAATATTTAAAAAATTCATCCGAAATACAAGCTTGATTCAAGGGAATTTCTAAAATTATTACATATTTTCAAGTTCTATATATAATATATTTTAAGCCACATTTATGTTTCTAAAAACAATGATTTTAAAATGGAAAATATAATTTTTTTCATTTATGGCTTTATGAATGAAAACATGCCTTTGAGCTTTAAAATCTCTTCAATTAATTCCCTAAACCACACTAAAATGCTTTAATACCAATGCTTCTTTAAAAACAATTTTTAAGTGATTTAACTTCAGTAGAAAATAATTTATTCTTAAAATATAATCTCAATATCCTTCCATTTTATTTTCTATGATATACATATTTTAAACTATATTTTCTCCAAATACAAATTATTTTCCAAAGGAACTCTTCTTTACAAAGTAAAAATGATTTTTCTCACCTCAAATTAACTTTTATGAGATATATTCCTTGTTCACCACTTATTCTATGCATGTGGTGTTTGTAACTCCCCTTGGTATATCAAATCCAGAGTCTCTTTATTCTCATGATATTCTAAGGGATTATTATTTGAATGTTTCAAGATGGTATGGGACACTTTGGAATATTTATTGATTATTTCCTCATGATTTTCTCAATAGTGTCATTTAAAAGTATCTTTATTTTTGTAAACATCCATTGAGGATTCTTATATTTCATAGAGGCTTATATGTTATGATATCATATACAATATGTTGTTTAAGGGTTTCTAATTATTTTGAATGTGGATGTTGTATCTTGATATCATTCACCAATTTACATTGAATATTTAATGTTTATGTTTAATCTATGGGGAAAGTTATTTAAATATCATATGTTAGCTTAAATATGAATGTATATGTTATTTATGTGTATCCCTTTTCATAAGAGGAATACATTGGACTTAGTAAATGTCGAGTGGGTCCCTCTATATCTCATCGATGCATGAGTAGGTCTCATGAGACAAACTATGGCCTTGGCGTGAGGACTTTAAAAAATGGATATATATATATATATATATATATATTAGTATATATGTTCTTGGAACGAGGACTTGATGGTTTGGTTATGATGTCCCACATTATGCATTTTTCTCACTATGAAACTAGTAATTGAAAGTTAATGAGGTTATTCGACTAGTAAAGTACCCATGATTATGCTTTAATATGAAATTATTTATTCATCTCTTATTCCTTTCATATTATGTACATGTTTTTTTGAAGTCATGTTTTTTAATTTATTCACCATGCATAATGATTATGGTTATGATATCTTCCATTGTATTACATAAACTTAATGAGAATTTGAGATAACACCATTCTAATGATCTATCCTTATAGGTTACAAGTATTATTATACTATGAATGAATTGGAGGATTAATCTAAGAGATTATGGGATTTTGTTTTGAAGTTATTATGTTGTTTTTAGTTTCGAGTTGTAATTTTGAACTTTTATTTCAATCTTGTTTTCAAAATACTAAACTGATCGGTCCATTGTCATGCATTTTCCTTGTATCTATGCCAAGGTAATAAAATAAGGCACAGAATCCGATATTATGTAGTCGAGGCATTAAATTTTGGGAATTTAAACTAAATTTGAGGTGCATTCCCCATAGGGTCTGGTTTGTATTCTTTGCGGTGAAAATAAAAAAATTTATTAGGTATCTATTTGGGAAGATCTGGTAGTCAAACCCATGTTTTTTTGAGAGTATCCAAATGGCGTGATCAGTATAGTTTCTTCTAGACATAGGAATGGCCCCCACAAGATACCTTTTGTATGTAGTGTGACATTACACAAATTTTCCATTAGATTTCATATTGGGGTTAGTGAATAGTCCACCTATGGTGTTTTCACTAAAGGATCACAATGGGGTGATCCATTTGGATATGTGAAGTCTTATTGCTGATATCATAAAATGTTGAAACATGATAGAAATTATGGGGGAATATTTTTTTTGACATGTACTAGAATAAAATACCCTAACACATAATGGAATGGGTACCTCTATGACCCCACTAGTGTGGAATCCACCTAATGTAATAGGGAATGGGTAGCCTCTACAAATTTTACTAGAGTGGAACCCCCCTAATGAATCAGAGTGTGGGTTCCCCCTAATGTGTTAGGGAGTGGGTAGCCACTATGAATCATTCTAGATTAAAATACCTTAAACACATCAGGACAAGGGTAGCCTCTACAACTCCTATGAGAGTGTAATTCCCATAACACATTAGATCATGGGTATCCTCTACTTTGTGTTTACACCCCATATTTTCAGATTAGTGGAGATAGGCACATTGACACCACCTTAGACTCATGAGTAAGAGGGGACTTCTCCCCACTGACACACATACTTGTGACATGACATGAAACATTGTGGGTGAGTCAGTGCTACCTAATGTGGATATTATCTATGTGTGGTTATTTGAGCTCCTTGTACTCATACTTCAGGATAGATGTCATGGATATTGGGTATCGATGGTGTCTACGTCGAAACTATTGGAGACTCTTTACCTGTGTTGATATTTGAGAGGGAGTTATCCTTACTACCCTCATTAGGTTTATTTGAATGATTATATATATATATATATATATATATATTCACACCCTATCGTAACACCCACTTCTTGAGTTCTGGTTATGATCCTTCCAAGAGGGGTGAAGACACGAAGGGTATTCCATGTGCTTTCTGTGTATAGTTTCTCATTATTGGATGACTCTACTCTCCCAATACAGGTAGAAAATACTCTATGACAATTTCACCTTCACACTGTTTGTTGTGCCTTGTGTTTGGATAAGCTTACTTCACTTCCTTTTTGGGTTGAGTTGCACTCATTTATTATACATTGTTTTATCTAATATACTTCATTCCCTCTTATATCTCTTACTGGACCCTCCATTATAGGGAATCCTATAGAGTATTTTTAAAAATCATCCCTGCTTAGTCTTTACCCATGCATATCATGCTTTATACAGACGATGGGCAGGTTGGATTAGGGCATGACGGAGCATAAGATCGCAAGTACTTGGACCACGTTTGGCGGCCACAACTTGGATTTCCTGAGAAGGTCTTCTTCAATAACATTACTTTTAGTTTTTGGTCAGGTTGTGACAATGTACTAGTTGGGTGTGTATTTCCCCCTTTTTACTTTATATTTACAATAATTTAGTCGTAAGCTTTTAGTGGTACATGCCTGATTGGTTTTACTTTTATAGAAATTTGCATCTTTTACTTTTATCCCTCTTCACTTGGCATCGAGTTGGGTGTTTGTGTGTGTACATGTACATAGGCAATGTCATCCCAAAGTTTTTGCACCTTCGACGCTAGTCACCAACCCTATCATATTGAGGAGGTCCTGGGGTAGTCGCGACTCGGGTCCCTGTATGGGTTAGGTAATGATAGTTCATACATACTACTACACCCTTATGGGGAAACAAATAGAAATTTCCACACCCCATGATTGGTTGGTTTCCTTATAATTTATTAAATATGAAATAATTTAATACATTTCATGTCTATAAATGATAAATTGTTAGATGATTATGTGATAAAATGTTAGCTTTAGGTGGAATGTCCCTCTTTAGGTCCAGTTATGAAATTTGGAATAATATAAACTAGTACACAGGCACACTATGTACTAAGGATGCTAAACACAATTCTTCTACTAGAACATTCACTGAAATAATGTTGATAAAAAGGTGGTTAAATTATTTTTGGGTTAAATTTTAAAAACATCTAAAAAATCATTATGAAAAAATATTATATAGACCATAAAAAGATCAAATTTGAAGCACTCAAGGATTAAGAATCTAGAAATGGGATAAAACTTCATTATAGGTAAGGTGTCCCATAGAGATATTAGGATGGAATTTATTTTCATCAAAGATCATTTTGATGCTAGTTTCAACATAATTTTCTAAAACTATGTAGTTGAGTACATGATTCCAAACAAGGGGGGGTTTCCCATCCCTCATCACTAAATAGCTATGGGAGGAACTCCAATAGAGCCTTGTATTATGTTGTAGAATGGGGTGAGAAGGTACACAACTATTTTCATGAAAATATCACTTCTCACCTTAAATTTTCTAATTAATTAGCTATGTTTACTATGATAAGGGGAAATTATTTAAATAAGTGAGTGTAGAGTTCGTGGGGAAAATCACTTTATCCCTCCTAAAAATGGTTTCTTTTCTTTGAGATATAGATTTTATTAAAAAAATACTACTCTAACATGTGGTGTGGTGTCGATATGTTTTTAATTTGAAATATTCTATGCTTTTTTAAAACATAAATGGGATAGTGAGTTTTAAGATTCATTTAAGAATGTTTTTCATGGATCAAAAAACAATTAAAAGGGGTGCATTATTTTTCCCATTTATTTATTTAATATGTTTTATTATCATCTATATTTGATAAATATGTTGGGATAATTGAGAAGTATATTGGAAATTTATGGAATATGTATAATTTTTTTTGATGTTTTGAAGTCAGTTAAATTAATATGAATTTTCAGATCCAAATTTGGAAAGTGGAAAAGTCGAAATTTATATGAATTTTGAGAGAATTTTTTTTAATTTGCTGGAAATTTCATTTGACTATATTAATTTTTCTTGACTTCCAAGTAATTTCATACAAATTTAATATTTTTATAAAAATGGAAGAAGAACTGTTGGAATTCTATAGAATTTATATGCCTCTAATGGGTTTCTTATAAATTTCCTTTTTAGTGTGTGAATAAAAAATTCTTATTTCTCATCCCAAGTCATGTAAAGTTATAGTTTTTTGAATTTTTGAAAATTCAATAAGATTTTATATGACTTCCGGATTTTCCTATGACTCTAGAGGTCATGTGAAATGTATTATGGCCCAAAACATTTCAATGTTTTTTTTCATGTATGGAATTGATTGATATCCCATATGACTTCAAAACATAGATATTTTATAAGATTCTACTAGGTAAATGTTGAGTTTTAAAATTTATAATTCTAAAGAAAATGAAATTACTATAAAATGATAACTTTTTATCCTTGTTTTGTAACATATCATGTGAACCGTCAATGGTAGGTTTCAAGATGAAATTCATGGATGGTTGAAAGAGAAAAAATTGGAAGGATGTTTGGATATTTTCAGAGGATTTTAAATTCAATATTTGAAATTATCTATCATTTCCAAAGATTCTACACTTTATATACTATTTTTCGATATAAGAATTATGAAATTTTCAATAAATATTTTATAAAATATTACCTTTAAATAAATTAATATATACATATAACAAATTTTTAAGGAATTGTCACACCCCGACCGAGGATGTATGTAATTGTTCTCCTTTCTTGGACCCGGTTAATTTTTTTTCGGAGATTAATTGCATTGGCGGTTTCGCGCCGGTGCGCGGTCACCGCATCGTTAGCGGTGACCGTGCGTTCAGCCTGGGTGACAGTGTGTTCACCCGATGTTTTAAATATTATAATTTTTTATGTTGGTATTCTATTATTAATACCCTTTTTATTTGTGTTATTATTATTATTGTATATATGTTTATATATGTTTATATATATATATATGTATAATAATGTTTGTATATATATATAGATCTATATGTGTATATATATATATGTGTGTAACATCTTTAAATTATTTTATAATTATTATTTTAAATATTTGATCAATTTGAATTAACTAATTTATTATTTATTATTATTATCATTGTATTATTATTATATTTTGTTATCTTATATATATATATATATATATATATTTATTTCTTGGAACCCTATCCTACTCCTACCCTAGCGCCGCAACATCCCCTCTCTCTCTCTCTTTTCCCCGTTTTTTTTTCTTTCTTCTTTTTTCTTCGTTTTCTTCTTCCTTTCCCCCTGCTGGTGCGGCCGACCAGGCGTGCCGCCGTTGCACCCTCCCCGCCTCTGGCCACCGACCTTCGCCTCGCCTCGTCCCGACCTCGGTTTCCCCTTGCGCACCCGCCGTCGTGCCGGCTCCCTGCCCGGCTTCCCGGCGTCCCGGCCATCCTCCGCCTCGCCGGCTCGGCGCTCCCCCAACTCCCGGCCCTCCGGCGCTCCGCCCCGCTGCCTTCACTCCAGCGCGTCCCGACCCCCTCTTTCCTTTTGTCGCGCCCAGCCACTCCTCCCCATCTCGCCCTCGCGCAACCCCGCCGCGCCCAACGGCCATATCCGTCGTTTCCCTTCCCGCGCGCCGCGCCCGGCCACCCCGCTCCCTGCACATCCCCTTTGCCAGTCCCGGCCTCCTGGCATCCCCACTCTCCATCCCAGCCGTCCCTACCTCCTCGTCGCGCCCAACTCCCTACTCCCTGCCGCCGTAGTTCCGGTTCCCTCTCCCCCTGTCCAAGCTCCCTCTCCCGCAGTCCCGGTTCCCTCTCCCCCTGTCCGGCCTCCGCCCCACCGCACAGCCGGCTCCGCCTTCGCCGCACCGAGCCCGCACCCGGACTCCCTCTGACCCCGTCGCCGGAGCTCCGCCTGGCCTCCCTCTGTGGACGTCCGGTTTTTTCGTCCCGACTTCTCCCCGCTCGGCTGCCCTGTGAGTTTTAAGTGTTTGTTTTATTTCGTTACTATATTATCTGTGCACTTGATTTAATATTATTAATATACTATTATTATGATTATTATTATTATGTTAATATTATTATTAAATTTATTATATCAATATTATAATTATTATTATGTATTATGATTACTATATTTTTATTATTATACTATTATTATTATTGTTATTATTATTTTAATAATATTATTAATCTTATTATATCATTATTATAATTATTATTATGTTATTATTATTAATACTATATTATTATTATTATTATTATGAATATATTTATTATTGTCTTAATTATTATTATATTATGTTTTTATTATTATATTATAATTATTATTAATATTATTATGGTTCTCATTAATTTATTGGGTATGCTATTATTATTATTATTACTATTATATTAATATTGTTATTACTATTATATTATCATTATTGTGCTAAACTATTATTGTTATTTATTTATTCTTTTGATTATTTTTTGTATGTGTTATTTATCTATACATTTATTTAATTGTCTAATTTTTTATTAATTGATTGATTAATTAATTAATTAATTAATTAATTCATTTATTTTTCCTTCGTGGCATCTTGGTTTTTATATTTAATTTATATTAATCCTTTTTCTGTCGCAGGTTGAGTGACGTGTACATTTTCCACTGTTCAGCGTACGCAGTTTGTCCGCGAAGGATTGTCCTACTTTCCGTTGGGGTTCCGTCGCGTCCGCTCCTTGTTTGAGGTAGGCGAATTCAACTGTTTCCTTTCCGAGGTACTCTGCTGATGCTTGAATTGTTTTAAATAAATTTTATTCCATGATTCGCGTGTTTACGATATCCTTGCGCAACTTATTTTGGTGTTTTGAAAAAAAAAATATAGTTTTTATTCGAAAGTTAAGTTTGAGGCAATTATATTTTATGCCAAGGTAGTTGTGCACTAGAGATTGTCCTTCACTTTTTATTGTTTATATAGTGCACCTATTTAGGCGTTTCCAGCTAACGTTGAACTAAATGCTTATGTTCTCTTATATTATCATTGGTTGTCTTGAGCGGTGTTTCCTTTTTGTATAGAAAGAATCATTCTTGGATCGTATTATCCTGTGCTGGTTAGTTTTATGAAATTTAGCATCATTCGGAAGTGTTGTCGTGCCCCTTTGCAGGTTTGACGCACCATTGGATGTTGACACATCCATGGGTGCACCAGGTGCACACATGGATGTGCCCTCAAATGAAGATGGTGTTTGAAATTGTTACCATTTATTTTCATTTATTTTTATTTTCTCGAAATCTCGACTTTTCTAAATGGTTCTTGGTTTCAAAATGTTTTCGCCTCTTTTTGAGACACATCGAACTTGTTTAAAAAGAAATCTACGAAAATATGCCTGTTTGGCCTTTTATTTAATACAAAAGCAGCTCTTGAGTTTTTGAAGAAGACGTTGTGAAATGCTCGTGTAAAGTCATTTGATTTTGTAAAAAAAACTGAGTGCTCGCTTGGCGACTTCAGGTATTTTTATGAAGTGGTTTTGATAATTAAATGACGTGAAGGCCCGGTTGGAACTTTATTAATTGTGAAGTGATTTTACATATATATATATATATGCGTACTTGTGAGGGCATCTCTACAGGGGGACTTCCCTTCGAGGGTTGTCGTGTAGCGATGTCCGTGTAAGGGGTTGGCAAGTGCGGTGAGATGAGTCACGCGTGCGTGGGCCCCCCACTTACACAGTGTTACTAAAACCTCCATGGGTTCCTGGGCGTCTTATAGATTATCGAGTGACGATTTCTTGCTAACCCTAATTGGACGGGTTAGTACCCCCTGGAGTTGTAGACAGGCCAGGAGGGATGTGCCACTGGTTGGCTATTAGGGCGGCCAGTTGGTTATTGACTATGGAGTACCACGCCGGCAGGTAGTCTGAACCCGAGTACGTCCAGGGGTTTTCTAGGGATGTTTAGGATCACCCATGGTTACTTGTTCACCTTGATTGTTTACTTTCAGTTATTCTTTACAGCTTATAGTGTTACTTGTGTCCTTTTGCACTACTATCATCTTGCATTACTTGGTTACTTTCTGTTTCACTGGTTTTCTTTCAGCCTGTACTGTTTACCTGTTCCTTTTTAGCACAGTCGTACTATCGTCTGTATTTGGTTTTGTTTATAAAAACATGAAATGGTTTTGAAAGTGATTTATAGTGTGCGTTGGGTTTTCAAATGGGGAAAACATGTTGTTTATTTTTAAATGTGAAAAATCTATTTTATAATTGTATTTTTCAAACCTGTGTCAACAGATTGCTTGGGAAAGGAAACTTCTGGATTTAGTGGTTTACTTTGGCTTACCTACTGGGCATTTTTAATGCTCACGCCTATATTATCATTTCAGTTGCAGGTCTTCCCTTGCTCAGGTCTTCTGTTTTGAGTCGCTCAGTGTTGGAGCGAGGTTGCTCTCTAGTTGGGTGGTGACCTGAGAGGTCACATGGAGGTACGTGGTCGTGTGGATTTTATTTCTTTTCCACTGTTAGTGGTTATATATTCTGTTCTATTTACTTTTGTTTGGGCTGAAATCGTTCCCACCTGCTTAATTTTGATGCCCGGCACCTGTTGCCATCCCGGGGGGATCGGGAACGCCCCTCGGGACTTGCCGCGGACCGGCTCGGGTGACCGGTTCAGGGTCGACCCGGGCTGGTTCGTGACAAAATGGTATCAAAGGAGGTTCATGTTATTTGGGTTGTCCGGTAGAAGGAGACTAGGACTGTCGGAACTCGAGGGGTAGGTACGGGAAGAGCGTCGCGAACTCTTGCTCGCACTGATCCTTGAGTTACCAGGGGTAGTTCGGGAATTGTGTCCTTGTCGTTCCTGGTTTGTCTTGGATTGAGAGACGATAATGGAGGCAAGCCGACATTACATCGTAACTTCACATGGAGTAGTGACCCATGTGGAGTCCGAGTACGTGGTTTGAATTCCTCCTAGTGGCCGACGCTGACTTGGGACATGGCCCACTACCATGTCGCCAGGTTGAGTGTGACTACTAGTACCTCATTTCAGTGATTGATGCAAATTTGGATGTTGTTTTCGTTTTGGTTTGTGTGAGTACGTTGTTTGAAATGAAAAAGGGTTTTTGAAAATTAGACTGGTTTCTTTTAAAGGACTTCAAATGTATAAAATGGGTTTTAAAACTGAAATCTCTTGATTTGGAAATCTGTTGTTTTCTTGGAATTGGGTAAGAATGATTTGGGTTGAAACCTCGGTTCCTCTTTATGAACGTTTGCACATGTGTGAGAATGCATGGAAAGTGTGTGTTGATGCACGTGTGAATGGAATGTGGATGAAGACATGTGCAACGGTTCATGAGATTACCTGGGTGTGTATTTGAAATTAATGGCTTGACCTTGTTTTCTAAATTGGTTTTAAAGGGGAAACGGTTTTGGAACTTTTTTGGCTTGAAAGTGGATTGGTTTTGGAAAGTGATCTTGAAAAAGGGTGATTTTGAAATCAAAAAAATGAAAAGGGAATTTTAAAGAGGAGATTTTATTTTGGGTTGTGTTGTATTTGATTGGTCCTTGTGCTGACTGTTTTTGATGAAGGCACTTTTATTGATGTTGCATCGATTTGATGTTGGTTTTGGCCTTGTGTTTTATATGTCGCTCAGGAAATGCCGCCCAGAAAGGTCCCTAAGGATTCTGATAGGTCATGCCCAGATGTTGGTCCTCCTCAGACTCTGCCTATTCTCCATGGTGATCAGGGTCCATTAGATGCAGTGAAATGGCTCGAGGAAGTGGAGCATGTCTTTAGAATGTTGGGAACTCCCGATAATGTTAAGGTTCGTGCAATTATGAAGTTGTTCGAGGGTCCAGCTCTGGACCAGTGGAAGGTGGTTGCCCCACCATCGATGCAAGTTGAAATAACGTGGGATGTCTTTAAAATTGTTTTTATCCAATGGTTTGTACCTGAGGAAGTGAAGCTGGAGAAAAAGAGAGAGCTTGTGCATATTCAACAAGGTCAACGGACGGTGAAGGCATATGTTGACCATTTCAAGGAACTGATTCCCTTTTCTCCAGAGGTAGCGTCGCATGAGCTCATGAAGGTCTCTCTTTTCACTGGGGGTCTTCATCCAGAGATCAAGGAGCGAGTCCTCCCTTCTAAAGACCTTTGTTTCGAGAAGCTCGTAGAGGAAGCATTCTTGGCTGAGTTGGTTTCCGGTGTGCAGGTGGTTAATCCTTCAGCGTCCCCTGTCGTTCGTAAGAGTTCCCCCTCTGGTGAGAAAGAGGTGCCAGAGACACCTGTTCTTAAGGAGTTATCCCCTTTGGTCCCAGCTTGCAGTTCATCAGATCGTTCGATGGTATGTTATCAGTGTGGTCGTTACGGGCATTTAAAGCCGTCTTGTCGCAACCCTCCGAAGACGTGTCATCGATGCGGTTGTCTGGGTCATCTGGAGAAGTTTTGCAGGAAGCGTCGCTTGAAGAGGACGCTGTGATGGGAGAATGTCAGTACCTGACTGTGAGGCAGAAGATGCTTCAGCCATTAGATCCCCAGCCACAAGTCTCGGGGTGAAGCTCGCGCACAATCAGGAGTCCCCAGGGGTGTGAAGCCTTGGTCCATGTTTTGTGTTCCGTGTTAGCAGTGGAACAATCAAGATCTTTTAGTACTTGTTTTTCTCCTATTAAGTTTTGACGTTGTTGTATGTTCATTGTTTTACCATGGGGTTATCATGGACTTGTTCTATTATAGTCCAAGTAGTCTGGATTATGTGGATGTGTTGTTTCTGAATCGTATGTGTTACTTAAAAGTGTGTTTGACTCTTCGGTGGGTTGACCTTTGTTTAGCAATGCTTGGCAGATGTGGTGGTGTTTCATGGATTTCAGTGGGCCATGTTTCTGAATCGATGTTTTGGTTTAGGGTTTTTGTGGGTTTTCCCTGGTGTTGAAGGTTGTTGACTCTGGTCGAGGATTTAATGTCTTGACGGAGGTGTTGTTTTAATCGTGCTATAAGAGTTGGTTTGAATTGGTTGGGAGTTCCCGCGTCGACCCCCCTTTCCTAGGGTTTTCTATTTAGATGGTCAACTTTTCGGCACTAGTTAAGTTCTTGTGGTGGGGAGAACCCCTTTGTGTTCTCCCCTCAAGCTTGGACCCCAGTTTTCTCTTGAATCGGTCGGGTGTGACCTGTGCTGAGTAAGGTCATCCCCGAGATTCTCAGTTCTCTCTGGTTCCTTTAGTTCCGTTGGGGCATGGACTTAAATCTTGATCGGCTTTTGGCCTGGTGACTTTCTGGGGGCAGAAAGTGTCTGTGGTGGGGAGAATTGTCACACCCCGACCGCGGATGTCTGTAATTGTTCTCCTTTCTTGGACCCGATTAAATTTTTTTTTCGGAGATTAATTGCATTGGCGGTTTCGCGCCGGTGCGTGGTCACCGCATCGTTAGCGGTGACCGTGTGTTCAGCCTGGGTGACAGTGTGTTCACCCGGTGTTTTAAATATTAAAATTTTTTATGTTGGTATTCTATTATTAATACCCTTTTTATTTGTGTTATTATTATTATTTTATATATGTTTATATATGTTTATATATATATATATGTATAATAATGTTTGTATATATATATATAGATCTATATGTGTATATATATATATATGTGTGTAACATCTTTAAATTATTTTATAATTATTATTTTAAATATTTGATCAATTTGAATTAACTAATTTATTATTTATTATTATTATCATTGTATTATTATTATATTTTGTTATCTTATATATATATATATATATATATTAATTTCTTGGAACCCTAGCCTACTCCTACCCTAGCGCCGCAACATCCCCCCTCTCTCTCTCTTTTCCCCGTTTTTTTTCTTTCTTCTTTTTTCTTCGTTTTCTTCTTCCTTTCCCCCTGCTGGTGCGTCCGACCAGGCGTGCCGCCGCTGCACCCTCCCCGCCTCTGGGCACCGACCTCCGCCTCGCCTCGTCCCGGCCTCGGTTTCCCCTTGCGCACCCGCCGTCGTGCCGGCTCCCTGCCCGGCTTCCCGGCGTCCCGGCCATCCTCCGCCTCGCCGGCTCCGCGCTCCCCCAACTCCCGGCCCTCCGGCGCTCCGCCCCACTGCCTTCACTCCAGCGCGTCCCGACCCCCTCTTTCCTTTTGTCACGCCCAGCCACTCCTCCCCGTCTCGCCCTCGCGCAACCCCGCCGCGCCCAGCGGCCGTATCCGTCGTTTCCCTTCCCGCGCGCCGCTCCCGGCCACCCCGCTCCTTGCACACCCCCTTTGCCAGTCCCGGCCTCCTGGAGTCCCCACTGTCCATCCCAGCCGTCCCTACCTCCTCGTCGCGCCCGACTCCCTGCTCCCTGCCGCCGCAGTTCCGGTTCCCTCTCCCCCTGTCCAAGCTCCCTCTCCCGCAGTCCCGGTTCCCTCTCCCCATGTCCGGCCTCTGCCCCACCGCACAGCCGGCTCCGCCTTCGCCACACCGAGCCCGCACCCGGCCTCCCTCTGACCCCGTCGCCGGAGCTCCGCCTGGCCTCCCTCTGCGGACGTCCGGTTTTTCCGTCCCGACTTCTCCCCGCTCGGCCGCCCTGTGAGTTTTAAGTGTTTGTTTTATTTCGTTACTATATTATCTTTGCACTTGATTTATTATTATTAATATACTATTATTATGATTATTATTATTATGTTAATATTATTATTAATATTATTATATCAATATTATAATTATTATTATGTATTATTATTACTATATTATTATTATTATACTATTATTATTATTGTTATTATTATTTTAATAATATTATTAATCTTATTATATCATTATTATAATTATTATTATGTTATTATTATTAATACTATATTATTATTATTATTATTATTATGAATATATTTATTATTGCCTTAATTATTATTATATTATGTTTTTATTATTATATTATAATTATTATTAATATTATTATAGCTCTCATTAATTTATTGGGTATGCTATTATTATTATTATTACAATTATATTAATATTGTTATTACTATTACATTATCATTATTGTGCTAAACTATTATTGTTATTTATTTATTCTTTTGATTATTTTTTTGTATGTGTTATTTATCTATACATTTATTTAATTGTCTAATTGTTTATTAATTGATTGATTAATTAATTAATTAATTAATTTATTCATTTATTTTTCCTTCGTGGCATCTTGGTGTTTATATTTAATTTATATTAATCCTTTTTCTATCGCGGGTTGAGTGACGTGTACTTTTTCCACTGTTCAGGGTACGCAGTTTGTCAGCGAAGGATTGTCCTACTTTCTGTTGGGGTTCCGTCGCGTCCGCTCCTTGTTTGAGGTAGGCGAATTCAACTGTTTCCTTTCCGAGGTACTCTGCTGATGCTTGAATTGTTTTAAATAAATTTTATTCCATGATTCGCGTGTTTACTATATCCTTGCGCAACTTATTTTGGTGTTTTGAAAAAAAAAATATAGTTTTTATTCCAAAGTTAAGTTTGAGGCAATTATATTTTATTCCAAGGTAGTTGTGCACTAGAGATTGTCCTGCACTTTTTATTGTTTATATAGTGCACCTGTTTAGGCGTTGCCAGCTAACGTTGAACTAAATGCTTATGTTCTCTTATATTATCATTGGTTGTCTTGAGCGGAGTTTCCTTTTTGTAAAGAAAGAATCATTCTTGGATCGTATTATCCTGTTCTGGTTAGTTTTATGAAATTTAGCATCATTCGGAAGTGTTGTCGTGCCCCTTTGCAGGTTTTACGCACCATTGGATGTTGACACATCCATGGGAGCACCAGGTGCACACATGGATGTGCCCTCAAATGAAGATGGTGTTTGAAATTGTTACCATTTATTTTCATTTATTTTTATTTTCTCGAAATCTCGACTTTTCTAAATGGTTCTTGTTTTCAAAATGTTTTCGCCTCTTTTTGAGACACATCGAACTTGTTTAAAAAGAAATCTACGAAAATATGCCTGTTTGGCCTTTTATTTAATTCAAAAGCAGCACTTGAGTTTTTGAAGAAGACGTTGTGAAATGCTCATGTAAAGTCATTTGATTTTGTAAAAAACAACTGAGTGCTCGCTTGGCGACTTCAGGTATTTTTATGAAGTAGTTTTGATAATTAAATGACGTGAAGGCCCGGTTGGCACTTTATTAAGTGTGAAGTGATTTTACATATATATATATATATATATGCGTACTTGTGAGGTCATCTCTACAGGGGGACTTCCCTTCGAGGGTTGTCATGTAGCGATGTCCGTGTAAGGGGTTGGCAAGTGCGGTGAGATGAGTCACGCGTGCGTGGGCCCCCCACTTACACAGTGTTACTAAAACCACCATGGGTTCCTGGGCGTCTTATAGATTATCGAGTGACGGTTGCTTGCTAACCCTGATTAGACGGGTTAGTACCTCCTGGAGTTGTAGACATGCCAGGAGGGATGTGCCACTGGTTGGCTATTAGGGCGGCCAGTTGGTTATTGACTATGGAGTACCACACCGGCAGGTAGTCTGAACCCGAGTACGTCCAGGGGTTGTCTAGGGATGTTTAGGATCACCCATGGTTACTTGTTCACCTTGATTGTTTACTTTCAGTTATTCTTTACAGCTTATAGTGTTACTTGTGTCCTTTTGCACTACTATCATCTTTCATTACTTGGTTACTTTCTGTTTCACTGGTTTGCTTTCAGCCTGTACTGTTTACCTGTTCCTTTTTAGCACAGTCGTAGTATCGTCTGTATTTGGTTTTGTTTATAAAAACATGAAATGGTTTTGAAAGTGATTTATAGTGTGCGTTGGGTTTTCAAATGGGGAAAACATGTTGTTTATTTTTAAATGTGAAAAATCTATTTTATAATTTTATTTTTCAAACCTGTGTCAACAGATTGCTTGGGAAACGAAACTTTTGGATTCAGTGGTTTACATTGGCTTACCTACTGGGCATTTTTAATGCTCACGCCTATATTATCATTTCAGTTGCAGGTCTTCCCTTGCTCAGGTCTTCTGTTTGGAGTCGCTCAGTGTTGGAGCGAGGTTGCTCTCTAGTTGGGTGGTGACCTGAGAGGTCACATGGAGGTACGTGGTCGTGTGGCTTTTATTTCTTTTCCGCTGTTAATGTTTATATATTTTGTTCTATTTACTTTTGTTTGGTCTGAAATCGTTCCCACCTGCTTAATTTTGATGCCCAGCACTTGTTGCCATCCCGGGGGGATCGGGAACGCCCCTCGGGACTTGCCGCGGACCGGCTCGGGTGACCGGTTCAGGGTCGACCCGGGCTGGTTCGTGACAGGAAAGATATTCCAAAATATTGAGAAAAACATATATACTATTTAATTCAAGAATGGTCTTTTGAGAATATCTTTGAACTATACACATTTTAAATTTTTATAATGATTAATATAAGATGTTTTCTAGTGCTGTTGATTTAGGTTCTTATATCTGATAAGGAAAAAGATAATATATTGTGTGCATACTCTCAAACATGATTTATTAATTCTGAACTGATGAGAGTATTACCGGTCAACTAATTCTTCACTCTATTTTTTTAAGTCATAGAGGACCATCTAAAAAATATTTTATTTAATATAGATTCATTTAATGAACATTAAATACATTATTCAGTCTAGAGTAAAGGACAATTCTTGATAAACATGTAGTTCCAATCTAAAAAATTTCATGTATTTATGAAATGGGGAGTTGATGATACCTACATACATAGACATTTTGACGATACCTTCTAAAAAAATGTGTTAAAATTTTAGGCTATTGTAATCCATGTAATTTTATAATGATATGAAAATATGTGTACTCAATAAAAGGTCAAACATGACAAAGAACATGATATCAATTCAAGGTCAACCATTATGAAAATGTCATGTGTACTATATTTCTGTTATAATCACACATACATGTTGAGGAGAGAATATAATTTTGGAATTATGACTAAAATATGTTATAGTGATATTATTCAAAATAATGAATTATAAAAAAAATGCACTAATGATTCAACCTATTTGAAAATAAACCCTTCTAATATGGTATATAAAATCGTCTATGAAATCCATCATAATCTATCATTTTAAAATGATAAAATAAAACCATATAATATATAGACAAACTATTTCATAATAAAATGTTTAAAATCACACTTGAAATCATTATATAATCATAAATCAATCAATTATATTAATTATTTCATAAATTAATATTTAAATAACCTATTTTAATACATAAACCTACAATTAATCAAAATACATCCAAAAAAATCATTTTGTTCTTAATTAATCATTAATCTTATTAAAGGATTTAAGTGTCATTCATCTAAAACATTCATCAAATCATTTAATTATTATTTATTAACAATTTTATTTAAAACATTCCATAATTATTTAAAAAAAACTATTATTGTTTGTTAATTAATATTAATTCATTTATATTTGAGAGTTAGTTCCCTTGAAACAACTTAATTTTTAATTTATATTACAATTATATTAATAAATATTTTATCAACAAATGATTTTCTTCTGTGTAACATTAATGTGATAATTTTCTTAGATCATCAATTGTGTAAAAATATAATATTAGTTCCCCACAATAATGATAATCCAAATATTTAGTGAAAATATTCTTAAATATATATCATATGGTATTGATAATATTTGTCTAGTTAGGTACTGATGATATTTGACTACTAGGTATTGGAGATAATGGGACATTGGGACATCTTTTTATGAGGTTCACTCTTATATATCTCTACAATAAAAGGTCATGAGGATAGAACCACTTATAATAATTACACTTAACTTATGTATTGTTGGATACAACTATCTATGAATGTGTGTATTAGTCTTCAGATTTGAGATTATTATTTATATGTATCATGAATCATATACATTGATGTTTTGATAAAAATCAGGATGGTATATGATTCCAATGAGTAACCATACATTTATTGCATCATAAGTATTGGAAAATTAATTGAATAAGTAGGGAGAGTGGTTTTCCATTGCATGTTAATGGATGAAGATATATATACCATTGAATTGAAAAGGAACTGTCTAATTAAATACATTGTAATTGATGTAAATCAAATATTCTATTTTTTATTTTCAAAAAAATATAAATCAAAATTTTATAGTTATGACATATTTAGGAACCATAAATGATGGGATATTGCTAAAAAAATATTACATTACTCAATTGGATCATTTTAATGTTTATTATTTAATTATTCTACGTTCTTCATCTATGGGTTCTATGATGTGTTTCCAAATATAAATCATAGTATTTAGGTAAGATAACCCATGTCCACTAAAAAAATAGCACATAGGATATCACACTATTTCTATTCAAAATTTCAATAACTGATATTAAATTTACTATTAATTATAAATATTATTTTTGAATTGTAGAATAATAATTATTTATGTAATTTTGATTGTGTAAATTCAATATTTGAATATTCATGTTTAGAATATGTGAGTTGAATTTTTTTCTTGTTTGAGTCTTAATTATTATTCAAATAATATTAAATAAAAAATTATTTACTAGTTTACTCAAAATGTTATTTTAAATAGGTATATAGACACATCAATATAAAAATAGATATATATTCTTGAAGTTAATGAATATAGTATTTATTTATATTTATATTTTTTTTAAACAAGTAAGATAGGAATCCCTCATTGTTATTATAAACCATAGAAACACCTATTTTTTCTATGAAGAAGGAACCCATTACATGACTATGAATGCCCATAGGAATACGATCCCATTATGATACCTATAGGCCTTTCATGGTCAAAGTGACCAATTCCTTGTAGGCCCATGAACTAACCCAAAAGAAGTAGCCCGCTTATGCTAAAAACTTTTGTATAGACACTTTTACTATTACTGTATCACCATCACTTGAATCAAACATGCCTCAATCAACCTCCTCCACCTTAAAAATTACATGTATATGCCGCCCATAATCTACTTCCCTCTCCTCCACCTCCACCAACCATAATTTCCTTGTAATCCATCATCTCCCATTATTGTCGACATACATCACTTGTCAACAACTGTACCTCACTGATGTATCAACCTATTGATAGCCTTTATCTCTCATTAGTGAACCCAAAACCATGAAGACACTACCTTTTATCTCTCGTCAATTTCCCAACTCCATATAGATACCAACCATATATGGAATAAATGAGGAGTGAAGTCCCTTCCCTATAAATCTGAAAAACAAATAGTGGCCAAAATTGAACTCCCAATCCCTGGCTAATGGGTGCCACGGAAAAGAACACATCACCAGATGACATAGACCTTATTGGATATATTTATATATTGAATGAATAATATTTATTTTCATAAATATTTTATTTTTTAGGGTTTGGATAATCCCCTATTAGGATTAATGAGGCTAGTTAATGACCCAATTGAAATGAAAAATATTATTTTAAATCATTTAAATTAATATTAAATATTTATAAAATTATATTTATATAAAACATGGTCAAAAAATGAGAATAATAATAATAATATTTAATATGGGAATAACTTATAATAAATAAATTGATATTGGATCACTGTTAAGTTATCAAGTGTTTATCTATAATTTTAAATTATGAATTAAATAAAATTGGAATGAAAAAATTATATAATATGAAAAAAGTATATATAATTCTCTTATGCTGAGAGATAATAATCCTCGTATCCTTCATCTCATGAATATAGAGAGATAAAAAGATCAACTTTTCAAAATTAATGATGAAAAACTAGAAACAATTTTCTCCACCACACTTACATCTAATTATTCATGAACATAACGTGGATACTCTCTATATATTCATGGACACACATAGTGGAATATATCCTTGGATTCTCCAATGCAATGATAATGCACCAAGAATAATTATATATGTTTATCTATGGAATTATTGCATCCAATTTATTTTTAGCTTTAAATAATTTATAAATTAAATGTTGGAGATCCTCTCAAAAAGATATTAGAATTTATTACATCAATTGTTTTAGGAATTATCTATTTAAACTGATAAAAACTAAAACATGGAATCCAGATGACACTTTTACTATACATTGTATCCTTTCAAATAAATAAAGATCAATTTTATTATATATTGTCAGGATACAATTTGAATTATTTTTATATGAACCTCTTTTATAGTTACTTAATCTCATACACTTCATATTTCATTAAAATAGTTTTTTCTGGAGAATAAAACCCATTTTAATCACATTTCAACAACTCAATTCACGATTCACATCTTATAAAAATGTTTTATCATAATTAATTCAATTTGAACTTCTAAAAAACATTAACATAATATTTATCATTTAATATTTAGTCCACATTATCTAAAATATCATCTAATTTCTATATTAATCAAAATATTTCATATTCTACCATTATATATATATAATTATTAATATACTGTGAAACATATTTATTAGGAATAAATTTTTAATTTTTAATTTTCATGGAATTATTATCCTGGAAACTCTCCCAAAACATATTTTCCCTGTAATTTTTCTCATTTTAAAACCCACAATTTATCAATTTTATTCTCATTGATAATTATACATATCTCAATTTCATGACTTCTGAATTTAAATAATTTACAATTTATAGAAAATATAAAATAAAAAATATATCAATAATGTATTAACATGTATGCTTCCATTATTAATACTCAATAAATAATTTAAATTAATATTTCATTTTATACGTCTTATTTGGTTTTATTTTATCTAAAACATCATCAATAAATTATTATTTCACAATTTCTAATGAGGGGAAATTATATACAAAATAGTTTATTCATGAATAGTTCCCTCTTTTCCAATTTAAATCACATACCATAAAAATGAGCTAAACATGATCTCATAAAAAACTAATTACTACAAAAAAATTTAAAATAATATTATATTGGATAAATAAAAAACAACATTATTTATAACAGATAATTAAATTTATTACTTATGACCACTAAAATCCCCAAACCAATTAATCAAATATTAATTAAATAACATTTAAAGTATCTTTTCATTTACAAAAATATAAAATTATTTTATATATATTCTGTGAATCAGTACCACCATATTTAGATTTACATTAATAACATATTTAATATAGAAGTAATGAAATTAACTTAAAATAGATAAATGATTCACATAAATTCCCAAAATTAAATTTTAATATAATGATTAAAACCACCTCACAGTATTCTAATTTATTATATAAACAATGATTAAAAGGAAAAACTCTTCAAAAATTTCTTGAAATAAATACATTCCATTAAATGGAAGCATAATAACAGGTTGGATCATAATAAATCCAAATATTCATAAAAACATAAAAAAAGATTTAAGGAAAATCAACCTTTTAGCTTATAAATTAGAACACATTTTAAAAATAACAATTCATTAATAAATCATAATATATATGACCAATAGAATATTAAGAGGTTGGGAGGGAGAATAAAAGAGAATAATCCAAAACTATTATTCAGCATAATATGAAAAAATTAATTCTAATATAAATAAAATAATACTGATAAAAAAAATATTCACCTTACTTAAAATGAGTTTTGGATAACCTACTAGAGTCCCAGTGGACCCCCGACTAGATTCAAAATAGTCCCCATGTCCTTGGTGTTTGAAAAATTTCCACCAACTAGATACCCTGAATCTAACCCCCTCTTCCAATCTACTTGACTCCAAATGATACACATCATAATCATGGTGGAATAATACAGTGAACTCCATGTTTTCTAATATATCAGAATTATCATTATCACTTCATATGTATTATATCATTAATTTTAAATCCAAAATAAGGTACAATAAAATAGAATTCCAATTATTAATAGAAAATATTTCTAAAAATAGTGAATTCATTAGAAACTCTAATCCACTGTGATTATCATCTATAAGAAGATTCAATATGAAAATATAGTTAATAAAATATATCAATGAGGCCTCATATGTTCTTCTCATTAATATTTATCCCCATATATAGGGTTGTGAAAACATAATACATACATCTATTTAATTACATCCCCCTCTAAAATATTTTTACTCCTATTTGAATATGAACCCAATGTTATGTTAATAATGCATTCTTCTCTAATTCAACATCATTAATTTAAATAACATGAGATATATCTGGTTAATATTTCCCTATAATAAATAAATAAAACACATCATTTATTATAAAAAGACCACAAGACAATATTAATGGTAATAAAGAACTATAACACATTAAAAAATCCAAAATTTTACTATAAAATGAAGTGACAACATCACTTTCATACCCAATATTTAATATCCCAATGAAGGTGAGACGTGAAGGAAAACAATATCTAATAAAAAAATTCTATAGGTTGACATTTACTATTAATATATGATTTCTATATACTATTGTCCATAATTAGCCCCATTTTGATTATATAGATCTAATCAGTGGTCTAGTATAGAAACATATTCATTATCAAATATGACACCTCTAATATCCATCTAGTATAAAGGTACCTAAATGAAGTACCACATATCACCTCAAATGGATACATGAAAATAAATTTCTACTAGATGAAGTTATACTCAATCTCTATTGTTAAAAATGACCAACTGATACCTCATAAAAATAAGTGATACTCATGGTCAACATATACCCTATAATATTGATAACGAACATAGAGTGACCATTGTTGTTAAGATGATATGTTGTACATAGATTCACCTATGTACCCAGAGATCTTTATAATCCCTATGAAAAATGAGATGTAAACCAGACATATCAGTCATATACAATATTCATAAGAACTATATAAATCATAATGATACTTTAAGATAAATATTCCCAAAATCATCTTCTATTAGAGTCTCTTTAATCAACATTAAGTGGGTAATGTTTTTAGTCTATCGACTCTCAACTAAACTACATCAATCTCAGTGAATTATCAAGGAAGGATCATTATGAAATCTATCATTAACCTAAACATGTTTAATATTATAAATTTTAAAGAATATATTATGTACACTAGCCTATAATACATTTTAATTACCTATTAGTATATATTAAACTTCATTTGAAATCCATATATACTTTTATTTATCCCCAAACACCATAATTTCATCGAAAACTGTGTTATACGATAGACAATATAAAGTGATCAAACTGTTTATAAATTCCAAAATATCATAGATCACAATACAATATTTTTATAAAACCCACAATTCATCAATGAATATATAAAAGAGAATACATATTCAAATTTCACCCAGATATCTACTCTACACTATAAATTGTTTCATAAAAAACATTACACTTGAAATTTTAATTTGAAATTTCATTATTTCACTATGTGAATGATGAGGAAATAATTAAGTGTTACAATACATCATGAACACCAAATATGGAAAAATGAGAAATGATACATGAAAAATAACACATCCAATAACAACCTAATATTTTAAAACATAAATATTACATAGTTTTATATGAATATTCAATACATTTCAAAAGTACATACCAGAGGACCATAAAGGTTTAGTGTCTTCAGAGAACAGATATAAAATTCATTATTTCATTTATGATCATCAACATCTCCCACATTGAACATAAATTTTTTTTCTCTTCATTGACATATCATACATCAACCTATATTCATAACCAGAGGAAATGAAACATAAGAAAGGTTGATCCCATATTCACAACAAGGGTAAACATGTGAAATAACAATCAATAATAATATGAAATATTAAGATAATAAATTTTAATGAGATAATAAATATAAATTTAATTTTCCGTACCAAAATTATCATTGATTATAAATATAATTCAGGGAATAAAACATTTTCAATTTAAAAGAAATGTATTATAAGAGATAAAAATGTTCATAAATCAACCATGGAACTTAAGAGAAAGTCATAAATGTGTGACACAATCATAAGTATAGAAGAAATTTCATATTTCATGTCCAACCACCAAGACCATAATATCATAGGGGTTAATACATTCCTTCCATTTTCCTATTTCAAAATGGATTATGAATCACCACTTTCATCCCATAGTGGATTATGAACATAGACATGCATTTAATAATTATCTCATGAGATATAAGGCTTTACACAGTGTATTATAGTGATATATAATTTTGTACCAACCAATAAAATAATGAGAAACATTTATATGTGTTCCATAATACAATTAATCATATAAGTATATCAAAACCCATGAAATACAAAAAAGTTTTATAATTATTTCATCAATACATCATAGTATAACCCATGTAAAATAACTAGGATTCATAGGTATTTTATGAAGTGCCCAGATCAGTGTGAATCACTGAGAGGGGGAGGGGGTGAATCAGTGATCCCTTAAAACCTTTTACTAATTGATTCTTTATCAATTAATCCTCTATGGATTGTTAAGGCTTTGATCCACTCTTCTTGTATCTCTCAGCCATTCCTCGAGTGATGCAGTAAATGTAAAGGCACATGACACAAGGATTTACAAGGTTCGGCACCAAAGGCCTACGTCCTTGCCATGTTGGTTAAACACCCCAACATGGTTTCTTGCATTATAATCTGTTAGTATTACAATGGTCGATACAGAGTCCCACTGTATCACTCCTGAGTCCCACAGGAGGGTCTTTATACTGTGTCCCACAGTGCTACCAGAGTCTCACTGGCCTGCTTCAGAATCCCACTGAAGACTTCTTCCACCCTGAGTCTCACAGGGGGCTTCTCCTGGCTCCTCGAGTCACACGAGTAGATCTTCTTCTTGTTCAGCTCTTCAAGTATCTTCAGCAGCCTAGGATAAAGACTGCTGGCCTTGCTCTGTACCTCTGATCACTTGAGTTGATCAGGTCTTCTCATCTTGCTCATGATTTATCTCCTTCTTCTTAGGATGACCTGGCTTCTCTCTCCAACTACTGAATACTCAGACAACTGATATCTTTAACTTCAATCTGGTCCAGTCTCACAGGGGCCTTCTCTCTTCAAGAATCTTCAACAGCCTCTGATAATGTCTGTTGGTCTTGCTCAATACTTCTGATCACTTCTGTTGATCAGGGTCTTCTCAATTATTGAAAACTCAGCCAAATAATATCTTTCACTTCAGCTTGGCTTCAGTCTCACTTCATCACAACTTCATGCACTGAGTGCATGGAATCTCTGCTTCCTCATGCTCTGAATGCATGGCCTCTCAATTCTCTTCAAGAACTTTTGTTCTTGGACAACTCAAATGCACACAGCCCAATTTAGCTTTGTTCATGTGTGCACGTGCATGCATGCAAGCATGCACTCCCATTCTTCTTCTCTTGGTGCAATAAACCCACAAAGGGTGTAACACTTTTAGCACACACCTTCTTCTTGTCCTTCACACATTTTATTCCTTTTGATTACACACTTAAATGTGTGTTGTACTTTTTGTGAGTGTCTTCTACTTCTTCTGAGTGTGTTCACTCCACTTAGTGCGCATACTAGGTTCGGCCTACTTGTTTTTGTTTGCTCACCCAACTTCTTTGTTCACATAGAAAACACAAGGTGCAAGCCTTGCCTTCCACTTCTTGCACACACTTATCTACGGCCTCCCACTTTGCACACACACTTAATGGGTGTGGTCTTCACTTGGTGCACACACAACATGTTCTTCATTTTGCACACACTTGGGCTTGGCCTACTTCACTTACTAAGCACACACACTTCCTTGTTCTTTTAATCTTCTTCAAAGTGTGCACTTCACTTATGCACACACTTGGTTCTCCATTTTTCACACACAAGGGCTACGACCTCCTCTTTAATTTGCACACAAAAGTTGTGGTGGCCTTCTTGTTTTGCACACACCCAAGGCTACAGCCTTCACTTGTTTTCACTTAGTACACACACTGCCAAGTGTGTTCTTCCATTTGCATGCACACCAAAACTAAGGTCTCGGCCTTCTCTTGCTCACACCCAAACACCAACCCAAAGAGGCGCGCAAGTGGTGCGGCCTTCTACTCACTTTAAACACCACGTTGGGTGTGGGTGTCACTGGCCGCGCAAGTACACAAGGCCACAAGGGTGCGCAAGTGTGCACTGGCCGCGGGGCACACAAGTGCAACACCCGCATGCACTTCCTCCTGCCACGCTGGTACACGGGCAGTGAGGGTGCCAACCTCGACCGCGCAAGGAGATGCGGCTGGGGTTCTTCCTGTCGCGCAAGGGAGGCACGCAGGGGACTCCTTCAACCTCTTTCGTGCAGGTATGCACAAAAGGAACACACCCGCGCAAGTGGGTTGCGCGGGGTTTCGGCTTCGCGAGGCACAAAGTGCTCCGCGAGACTTCAGGTTTTCAACAAAACTTCAGCAAAGCTATTCAGAGCCTCGACCTCTCCTTTTATAGGCAGAGATATGTCTCACATGATCCGCGTGATTGCAACTTAAATTCCCGAAGATTTCGGATCTTCGAAATCTTTAAATGAGCCACAAATCCCATTTTTTATTTTCTGTTTCACGCGGGATCACTTATGTTTCGGCCTTCTTCACGTGCATGCATTTTAACGTGTGCATGGCCTCTATTTAGGCCCATTCATGCAAAGCACGAACACCCGATTCCTCAGAAACTTTGTTTTCCTCTACATTAATCGAAATCTCCCATTTCACGTATGCATGTATGCTTATTTTGTTGCATGGATGTGTTCATTAGGGACAGACGAGCCGGATGGAGCCTTTAGCTTCGTCGGAGGTGGTCGGAAACTCAAAATCAGGTGGTCGGATGGCCTCTGGTTCAGGCGACGTCACGGGTGGCCTTTGGGTGAGCTCGAGGTTGAAGACGGACGGGGAGCTGTCAGATCAGGTGATCAAATAATCTTCATTGGCCTGGATCTGAACGGGAGCGGCGCGATGAGATGTGCGGCGCAGATCGTCTGCGAGATCAGATGGATGGCCACGATTTGCTCCTCGGAAAAAATGTGTGTCCCACATCGAATTGGAGGCCGGGTTTTCCGCGGTTTATCACCCAAGAGCTCCCTACAGCCGCTCAGTTGAACTTCCCCCCTCACGGTGCCTCCCTGCACCGTGTTCACTCTACGGGCGCGCTCTGTGCCCACCTCTGCTCCCTGTGGGTGCACCACTGGCGCCCACTATGCGCTCGGGTGCTCTCGCGGGCGCGCTCCTACGCCCCTGCCACGCGGGCGTGACACCCCTGCGTGGCCTCTGCCGCCTTGGGTTTTCCCCACGGGTCCCCCTTGGGCGTGGCGCCTTAGGCCCACATGTGCCTTGGGGTTGAACCCTCAAGGTGCTCTTGGCTGGCCAAATTTTTTGGCAAAGGACAGAATAATACTTTGTTTTTAAACAAAGTACTCCATATGAAAAATGCCAAATGCCATTCTCCTCTAAGAAATTTCTTCTCTCTTCTTCTTAGGAATTCATCAATCCTCCTCTCATATGATCTTCACTTAGGATATCGAATTACCGAAGGTTCATCTTCAACTGAAGCTCCTGAATCAAATAATTCTTCAACATGATTTTATGATCCAATAAGAGATCATGTTGGATCTTCTTCAAATTCACATGCACTAAGTGATAGTGCATGGAATTAATTAGTACCACTTCATCCACTTAGGAGTTGTGGATGGTTCTCCTCATCTTCTCATGCATTGTTAAGACAATGCATAGTCTTCTGATATTGTTGTGACATTGTATCCAGTTGATACAAGTTCTTTGAACTTAAAGAGCATCTCAACAATCATCAAATATGATGATGATGATCCATCATCATCCATTCTTCAAGTGGTGTAACTTAGTATCATCTTGATACCAGTATTGAAACATTAAGAACAGCTCTACAATCGTCTGATATCCATAGAGAATGTTTCAACCACAACATCCTATGTCACTTAGTGAATCTCCTAAGTGACATGCCTCTTAGTACCATGTCCATTCTCCTTTCCTCACCAACACCATCACATCCTTTGTCATTCACATATTGAATCTCCTTAACATCCATCCATTAATTCTTTGACAACAACATACCTCATTGACAACAAATGCAACACAGTGCACTTCAATCTCCCCCTTTGTATTTGTTGTCAATACACTATTCCTGCACATATGAATGTGTCAATATGTGTTCCAATACTTTCTCCCCCTTATTGGCAATCAAATGAAAAGATGTGGTGTGGTTCTCTTCAAAAAAAAATCACTTCCTCCCTTTGAATAGCATCTTCTTGAAAATCACTAAGAGAGGGATAATGTCACATGTACACTTTAGCAAAGAGCCTTTAGTAAATAAACTCTATGTCTACTTGGGATAACCTAGTGTAGAAAACAAGAGTGATGTAACCATGGAATTCAATGCTGTCCATAATTCACAATACACATGAGATCATGCTTTAGGGGGTGAAATTTTTCAGATTTTTCAATGAATTGCTAAATCCTGCACATACTTCACAAAACTCATTAGAAGGTTCAGTGCAAAGATAAAGCTCCCCCTTTCATCCATTTGCCTTCAATCAATACTCCCCTTTAATTGACATGATGAATAAAATTAAGAAATAAGGGATGAAAGTATGATTGGAATACCTTCACTTTTCTCAAGATGATATAAAATCCCAAAATATCATCTTCTCCAGATTGGCTCCCCCTCAAGGGGTGCACTCCATTCCTTCCAAACCATCCTCCAGCTGGGAATGATCATCATCTTCAATTCCCTGCAGTGTTAGCACATGTAAATACAAGTGATTATGGAATAAGATGGAACCTCCTTGGTTCATCAATGTGAACAAAAAGGTTGAGAAGATTCTCTCAACCGAGATGCCCCATTTTCACCATTCTTCACACTTGCACATCTGATCTTCAATGATGATTGTGCTGGTGTGGATCTCAACACATCTTCATGTGAAATATTCTTCTTCCCTTTTGCCTTATAAATTTCCAGAACTTCATCTTCAGCTCTTTGCAGATCTTTGGAAAGTTGCAACTGATTTGGCCATATGACTAGTAATTCACTTGGAAGTGTGGCCTCAGTTCTGGATATTCCGCATGGTTCCTTAGATTCTTTCAAGCTACCTTTCTTAGGCAACTTGTTTTCAATCAATCCCTTCTGCTTCTTATGGATTGATTGTCTGTGTGAGTTCAGTCTGCTTCTATTGATTTTCATGGCTTGTTTACAAAGATCCATGGTATGCCCTTTCTTTCCATAGTAGAATCATTTCTTCTCGGTGGTCCTTCTGGATGCATCACCCTTCTTGGATTTAGACTCCAAGGTCTTCTCTTCCTTTTTCATAATCTTCTTGGGAGCATCTTCCACTTTCTTATGCTTGCTTCCCAAGGATTCTTTCTGAGACAGGTTCTGTGATCTTTTCTTCTTTTTAGCTCTGGATACGGTGGGAGATTGACATATATCTTTTTGACCACTTTTCCAATCATCCCAGATGTTGTCAAGTAATCCAAATCTATTTGCAGTAAACAGATGTATCTGAACCTGTGGATGTTGCTTCTTTTCCTCTGGCTTTCTCCCCCTTATCATGGGCTTCCATTGTGCTTTTACATTCAGTGGATTGTACTAGCAATCTTTTGCACAGTGCCCATACTTAATAAAACACCAACACTGAACCAAAAATCTTGACCTCTTCAGTCCTTCTGATTGTTGGGTACTTTTCTTGACTTGTTGTGTTGTTTCAGGAGAGCTCTCTTTCTTCATTGTCTTCATCCATACTTGTTTGGAGTTGGTCTTCCATCCTGCACTATTTCTGGAAACACAATTAGAAGCATGAGTACAAGATGGTATGGATGATACCTTCTTTTTAGAAGTTTTTTCCCTTTTATTAGAAGATGTATTTCTTTTAGAATCATCCTGCTCAATGCATACTTGAGTAGCAACATTTTTCCTTTCAGCTGACTAGGAGGCTTTGGCTTTGGGTGATTGCTGATTTTTCAATATCACCTCCAGTTCTAAGCATTTCATATTGAGGGAGTTCTTCTCATCCTCAACAAATCTTAGCCTTCCTTCCCAATTTTCTTTCAGCTCTTTCATCTGGTCATCATGCACCTTTTTCAATTCTTGCAATGATTTGTCAAGATCCTTCACCCTGTTTACTTTGTCTTCAAGTTGAGCATCTCTGACATTCATTGAAACTTTGTGCCTCTTTTCCAGTGCATGGAAAACATCTTTGACCACGGTCTTAATGAATTCTTTCTCAGAAAGGATTATTTGCAATTCTTCAGTAGTGTCTTCATATCATTCATTGAAAAGTGATACTGTTTCATCTTTAGCCTTCACCAGCTTTCTGAGAGTGTTGGTTATGCCAACCCTTTTAGCCAACTGATCTTCCATTGCATTGGCTTCTTCTTCTAGCTGTAATTTTTCTTCTTGAAGATCAAGGATGCCTGTAGTAATACACATTGCTACTTCCCTGGGGACTGTCTTCTGAAGATATTCGATTGAATTTATAAGATCATTGATTCTTCCATCATCATCACATCTAGGACAGGCTTCACCAGAAGAGTGATAAAAGGAATTGTCAGGTGTTTCTCTGTCAGCAACAATCATCTTATTCATCTTATTGGACTGTTTCTTCATCCTTTTTTTCTGATCCTTGGCAGATATCTCCATTTGAGGGTATTCACACACTTCCTCAAATATGCACTTCATAAAGACTCCCTTGGATCTTTTAGAGGCAACCTCCCTTTGATACCAATTGAAGTGACCAGATCAGTGTGAATCACTGAGAGGGGGAGGGGGTGAATCAGTGATCCCTTAAAACTTTTTTACTAATTGATTCTTTATCAATTAAACCTCTATGTCTTGTTAAGACCTCGATCCACTCTTCTTGTATCTC
Organism: Viscum album; assembly: GCA_963277665.1. NCBI lineage: Eukaryota > Viridiplantae > Streptophyta > Magnoliopsida > Santalales > Viscaceae > Viscum > Viscum album. The sequence goes on along the minus strand of OY728119.1, from coordinate 166,507,448 downwards.
TCAGACGTTCCTCGAGTGATGCAGTAAATGTAAAGGCACAGGACACAAGGAGTTATAAGGTTCGGCACCAAAGGCCTACGTCCTTGCCTTGTTGGTTAAATACCCCAACATGGTTTCTTCCATTATAATCTGTTAGTATTACAATGGTCGATACAGAGTCCCACTGTATCACTCCTGAGTCCCACAGGAGGGTCTTTATACTGCGTCCCACAGTGTTACCAGAGTCCCACTGGCCTGCTTCAGAATCCCACTGAAGACTTCTTCCACCCTGAGTCTCACAGGGTGCTTCTCATGGCTCCTCTAGTCACACGAGTAGCTCTTCTTCTTGTTCATCTCTTCAAGTATCTTCAGCAGCCTGGGATAAAGGCTGCTGGTCTTGCTCTGTACCTCTGATCACTTGAGTTGATCAGGTCTTCTCGTCTTGCTCAGGATTTATCTCCTTCTTCTCAAGATGACCTGGCTTCTCTCTCCAACTACTGAATACTCAGACAACTGATATCTTTAACTTCAGTCTGGTCCAGTCTCACAGGGGCCTTCTCTCGTCAAGAATCTTCAACAGCCTCTGATAAGGTCTGTTGTTCTTGATCAATAATTCTTATCACTTTTGTTGATCAGGGTCTTCTCAATTACTGAAAACTCAGCCAAATAATATCTTTCACTTCAGCTTGGCTTCAGTCTCACTTCATCACAACTTCATGCACTGAGTGCATGGCATCTCTGCTTCCTCATGCTCTGACTGCATGGCCTCTCAATTCTCTTCAAGAACTCTTGGTCTTGGACAACTCAAATGCACACAGCCTGATTTAGCTTTGTTCACGTGTGCACGTGCATGCATGCAGGCATGCACTCCCCTTCTTCTTATCTTGGTGCAGTAAACCCACAAAGGGTGTAACACTTTTAGCACACACCTTCTTCTTGTCCTTCACACATTTTATTCCTTTTGATTACACACTTAAATGTGTGTTATACTTTGCGTGAGTGTCTTCTACTTCTTCTAAGTGTGTTCATTCCACTTAGTGCACATACTAGGTTCGACCTACTTGTTTTTGTTTTCTCACCCAACTTCTTTGTTCACATAGCAAACACAAGGTGCAAGCCTTGCCTTACGCTTCTTGCACACACTTAGCTACGACCTCCCACTTTGCACACACACTTAATGGGTGTGGTCTTCACTTGGTGCACACACAACATGTTCTTCGTTTTGCACACACTTGGGCTTGGCCTACTTCACTTACTAAGCACACACACTTCCTTGTTATTTTAATCTTCTTCAAAGTGTGCACTTCACTTATGCACACACTTGGTTCTCCATTTTGCACACACAAGGGCTACGACCTCCTCTTTAATTTTCACACAAAAGTTGTGGTGGCCTTCTTGTTTTGCACACACCCAAGGCTACGGCCTTCACTTGTTTTCACTTAGTACACACACTGCCAAGTGTGTTCTTCCATTTGCATGCACACCAAAACTAAGGTCTCGGCCTTCTCTTCCTCACACCCGAACACCAACCTAAAGAGGCGCGCAAGTGGTGCGGCCTTCTCCTCACTTTAAACACCACGTTGGGTGTGGGTGTCACGGGTTGCGCAAGTGCCCAAGGCCACAAGGGCGCGCAAGTGTGCACTGTCCACGGGGCACACAAGTGCAACACCCGCATGCACTTCCTCCTGCCACGCAGGTACACGGGCAGTGAGGGTGCCAACCTTGAGCGCGCAAGGAGATGCAGCTGGGGTTCTTCCTGTCGTGCAAGGGAGGCGCGCAGGGGACTCCTTCAACCTCTTTCGTGCAGGTATGCGCAAAATGAACACAGCCGGGCAAGTGGGTTGCGCGGGGCATCGGCTTCGCGAGGCACCAAGTGCTCCGCGGGACATTGGGTTTTCAACAAAACATCAGCAAAGCTATTCAGAGACTCGGCCTCTCCTTTTATAGGAAGAGATATGCCTCACATGATCCGCGTGATTGCAACTTAAATTCCCGATGATTTCGGATCTTTGAAATCTTTAAACGAGCCGCAAATCCCATTTTTTTTCTATTTCACGCGGGATCACTTATGTTTCGACCTTCTTCACATGCATGCATTTTAACGTGTGCATAGCCTCTGTATAGGCCCATTCTTGCAAAGCAAGAACACCCGATGCCTCGAAAACTTTGTTTGCCTCGGCATTCATTGAAATATCCCATTTCACGTATGCATGTATGCTTATTTTGTTGCATGGATGTGTTCATTAGGGACAGACGAGCCGGATGGAGCCTTTAGCTTCGTCGGAGGTGGCCGAAAACTCAAAATCAGGTGGTCGGATGGCCTCTGCTTCAGGCGACGTCGTGGGTGGCCTTTGGGCGAGCTCGAGGTTGAAGACGGACGGGGAGCCGTCGGATCAGGCGATCAAATAATCTTCAACGGCCTGGATCTGAACGGGAGCGGCGCGATGAGATGTGCAGTGCAGATCGTCCGCGAGATCAGATGGATGGCCACGATTTGCTACGCGGCAAAAATGCGCGTCCCACATCGAATTGGCGGCCGGTTTTTCCGTAGTTTATCACCCAAGCGCTCCCTACAGCCTCTCAGTTGAACTTCCCCCCTCACGGTGCCGCCCCGCACCGTGTTCACTCTACGGGCGCGCTCTGCGCCCACCTCTGCTCCCTACGGGCGCGCCACTGGCACCCACTATGCGCTCGGGCGCTCTCGCGGGCGCGCTCTTGCGCCCCTGCCACGCGGGCGTGACACCTCTGCGTGGCCTCTGCCGCCTTGGGTTTTCCCCATGGGTTCCCCCTTGGGCATGGCACCTTAGGCCCACATGTGCGTTGGGGTTGAACCCTCAAGGTGCTCTTGGCTAGCCAATTTTTTTGGCAAAGGACAGAATAGTACTTTGTTTTTAAACAAATTACTCCATATGAAAAATGCCAAATGCCATTCTCCTCTAAGACATTTCTTCTCTCTTCTTCTTAGGAATTCATCAATCCTCCTCTCATATGATATTCACTTAGGATATCAAATTCCCGAAGGTTCATCTTCAACCGAAGCTCCTGAATAAAATAATTCTTCAAAATGCTTCTATGATCCAATAAGAGATCAAGTTGGATCTTCTTCAAATTCACATGCACTAAGTGATAGTGCATGGAATTAATTAGTACCACTTCATCCACTTAGGAGTTATGGATGGTTCTCCTCATCTCCTCATGAATTGTTAAGACAATGCATGGTCTTCTGATATTGTTGTGACATTGTATCCAGTTGATACAAGTTCTTTGAACTTAAAGAGAAGCTCAACAATCGTCAGAAATGATGATGATGATCCATCATCATCCATTCTTCAAGTGGTGTAACTTAGTATCAGCTTGATACCAGTATTCAATCATTAATAACAGCTCTACAATCGTCTGATGTCCATAGAGAATGTTTGAACCACAACATCCAATGTCACTTAGTGAATCTCCTAAGTGACATGCATCTTAGTACCATGGCCATTCTAATTTCCTCACCAACACCATCACATCCTTTGTCATTCACATATTGAAACTCCTTGACATCCATCCATTCATTCCTTGACAACAACATACCTCATTGACAACAAATGCAACACAGTGCACTTCATTTTATTATCATAATTAAATATCATCTAAATTAAGAATAAAATGGTACCATTGGATCATATTCCTAGTAAATAATGTGAAAATTTAATGTTTTTAGGACTTATCTATATAAAGACCATAAAATAATCATTAAAAACAACCACGGGGAACATTATCATTCTATTTTGTAAAAAGTTATTTCAAATCAATTTTTTTTTGAAAATATTATTAAAATAATTTCCATTTAAAAAAACATTGGAAACTTATAATGGAAGATTGAAATATCTTAGAGACCATGATTATGAGAAATTACATTCATGTCATATAAGTGAAAGAAAACATTTCATTCACGTTATTATAATAAGTCAAAAAGTACCTTATTCAAAAAATGACTATGAAATTCCTCTTAATCTATTTTTTAAAAAGTAAAAGACTGAAAAAATGTATTTATAAAATAATTGGATAATATTAAAATTATTATTAAAATATTTTTTATAAAACATGTACAAATAAGTGAATTATTACGGATCTAATAGTAAGACATAGTTAGTTTTCGTTAAAGAAATTGATTCACTCTCTTGAGTATTTAAATTGATGAGAATGAATATAAATTAAGTATTATAAATAAATTAACATAGGGGAGTAAAAATAAAAGTTATTTATAAGATAATAATAATGTAATATTCCTAATGTAATGTCATGAATAAACATTCTCAATTGGAAATAGGGTTGAAATATAGACCCCTTACCTCCTTGAAAACTTTTTAATCGTAAGCCCCATGATAGAATAAATTCAAATGATACTAAAAATATCATGATAATAATGATATAACATGTAAAATTTTATTTATATTAAAATATTAAAAGTTTATATGTGAAAAAAAAACATATTTACCAAAGAAGATAATTTTAGAAGATACACTCCTACCTCATGTCGCAACATTCTTCATACAGCTTCGAACCTCCACTTCTTAGAAGAACCTCTTTATTATTATACATAAAGAATTTCAAGGAAGGTTTTTGTACAAAAACAGGGCTCTATGTCATGGTTAGTGATGTATTATTGGAATTAGGGTTGGTAATATGTGGGAAAAATTATCTTGATGTCTATAATGGATCAGAGAGGAGGTTTCCTCTTATAAATGTTGTTATTGGAACACGTGAAATATTTAAATGTTATAAAATTATTTCAATTAAATATTGTTTAAAAAATTATCCAAAATGGATCATATTCATAAGATATAAGGTAAGGTAAACTTCAAACAACCAATAGGGTTTTATAAATTTTTAATGTCACTTTAGCCCTTTTATTTTTAGTTTACCCCTGATAAACTTGTTTTAACATTAACGATGGTAACATATTTTTTCATATTTTTTCATATTTTTTTGATAAAAAATTCATTTATCATATTAACTAATATTAATAAATTTTATTCCAATTATAGAATCCATTTATTGAAAACCAATTAAAATATTTGGTAGTTGTTAATTTAAAATTAAATCCGTAAATGTAACAGAAATTAGTTTTCCAAAGAAAAATCTCTCTTAAGTATAAAAAGTTTATATATTATAAATAAACATAAATTTAATTAAAATGATATAAATAAGATTAATATTAATATTATTTTTTAATGTTACTTTTTTATTAATTTTAAAACAAAATCGATCTTTTTAAATTCATTAAATAGAAATATAATATTTATAAAAATTAGTATTTTACACTATTCATTAAAGAAATAATGTTTTTAGGAAATTATAAAAAATTCCCTATAATATAGTTCTTAAATGAAAATTCCCCAAATTATTTCCAATTCTTAAAATTAATTTTATAAAATGTGAAAACATAAATTTAAAATAATTATGCTAAACTTGTTGAAACTACATTTTTTAAATACTTTATAACCATAATAGTGGATTTATTCTTATCCCAAAGATAGAAAAAATATTTGATTATAGATAAAACATTTTCATGAATATATAAATTTTAATTTTATTAAAATTATAAAATATAGTGAAAAATTTAATTTAATATGATATAAATGAATTGTGCACATAAAAACATGTTTTTTTATAAAAATATCACTTTTATTTTCAATTCGTTTTTATTTTTATTTCTAATTAATTTATAACCAATGAATTCATTTTATCTATATGTAAAACATGTTTTTTCATAAGTTATTTATTCATATTATTACCCTCTAACCACTAGGTGATAAATTCTACGTTAAATAATTATATTTTAATAGAATATCATGGTTCCTTTAATATGGATGTTGTATGTAAATAATGAAATAAAATAAAACAAATTTATTTGAAAACAATTCATAAAATCTTGGTGTTTTAGATTCTACACCATGGATGTTGCGTGTAAAGAATGAAATAAAATAAAATAAAATTATTTGAAAACAATTCATAAAATCTTTGTTTTTTAGATTCTACACCACATAAAAATACTTTCACCCTCAAAATTCTTCTACACTAATTTAAACAACTCAAAATATATCTTCCACATCATATCCGAAGGTTCCCAAGGAGCCTCCTTAAATTGATAGTTTTTCCACAAAAAATAAAGTACATTAGAGTTATTATTTGATATATAGTTTTTTTCATATGATCCATATCTCCATTAGCATTTCCTTATAATATTGATCATGTTACTGTGGTATGACCTCTGAGATTAGTACATGTTACAGATCATGTATGTACATCCCCAGGAGGGATAGAATGAACATGTAATTCACGTGAGAGAGGCTCAGTGGAACTGCCAAATAATAAGCTACCATCTCTAATCAATCATAAATCTCAAAGGATCCATTATAGATAGAACTCATATTTACTTTTTTATAAATACAATAACCTTATTCCCAGGATAAATGTATAGAAACTTATTTTAACCAATATCAAAATTTATATCTCACAAATGATTTCAGACATTACTTTTTATTGAGTATGTGATTCCTTTATGTATTGTTGGATAACCCAAATAGTTTATACCATTTATTATGAAACCTCAAGCCCAATTACATTGATTTTGAAACTTCAATATAGCACATTTGAGTTCTAAATTAAATTTGATAGAGGGATTCATAAGGATCCAACTGAGTTTTCAAGTGAAAGCTATTATTCTAAGAATACTTGACTTGATGATGGAGTTGATCCGAACTACCTATGAATATTAGAGAATAAGATCACAAATTATAATATGTGGTTTTAATATTTACCTTAGTCCAACCATATTTCTGAGGATGATATGTAGTTTTTAAAAATAACTCTATATTTAGAGACTACTAATGAATTTACCTAAAAATCATGATAACGGTCAGACACCAATTAGATGAAATTCAATGGGGTACTCCATGTAACCATACCAATTAATAAAGGAATATTCAATAATTTTTATAAAGAATAATTTTTTCTTTATTAGTAATGAAATGTGATGAATTATTAAGTTGAGAAAATAAAACACAAATACAATTATGGTATTTTGATGTTTTCAGGTGCCCATGGTTAAAAACTATGGTGGTGTTTTCAAATTTCAATTCTGGTATGTGTAATGGTTATAACCACCCCTTATAATTTTTTCCCTCACCATTAACATACTGACATAAAAAGTAAAAAGGATGCACATTCAGCTGTATTAGTCTTTATTTTTGTACCCCTAAAATTTATATTTCAAATCTCAATACATCTTCAAAATTACAGAATGAATAGAGAATGAAGAACATTGAGACTTCTCTAATAGATCTTTTTACAAATCTGGTAAGATAGAAAACATACACGTTTCTTGGATTATATCAGTCCATAATAATAAATTTAGTATTTTAGAATATTTCTGACTATCGTATGTAGTTCTACTTTTCCTATTATGCCTAATTATTTATCACATGAATATATGTTTAAACACTCATTTGAGTAAAATATTATTTCTCCCCTTAATTCTGTAATTTCCACTTCTATCCATTGAAAATATAGAAATATTAGATCTTTTTTATTCTCATTGTAGATAATCCAGATGAATCCTTTCAGTTAAATACAACACCGACCATTTAAGCTTTCCTATGGTGGTAATATATTCATAATTAATATTTTTTAATCACCCAAACCATCTTATCTAGAGTATATTATTCTCTTTTTGAATGAATATGTTTTTTAATATTTTATGATCTATATTCATATTACGTATTTAACAAAAATGAAAATTACACATTATCATTAATGTAAATAATATAGTAGATAAATATAAATCATGAGTTCGATAATATTTCTCATCAAACATCAATTATCCTCAGGAACATGCCATAACCATATCTTTCTAAATGGTAACAAACCCCATTCCCTTCATTGATGAATCACTCCAGATTACAGAACCTTCTCCACTATAGGGTAATGTATGAATAAATTAATTTATGAACCTTTTCTTTAGTTACATGAAATTTTCGTCACATTATTCTGTCAAATGAAACTTGGAACACTTTCATGTAAAAATGGGGATTAGATAAAATATATATGATAAATTCTCTGAAAATAATTGATAATATCTATCTAGAAAAAGAAAACTATAGATATCAATAATTGGGGTTTCTCTTAGACACCTCTCAATTACTTTTTTCTTTGAAGGGTCTACTAAAATACCATCACATAATACTATATGAACCATGAATGGAACATTTTGATACCAAAATTCACATTGGTAAATTTTCCCTACAAATTTTTTTTCCTCAATGTCTTCACTAAAATTATCAAATGATATTCATTATATTCATTTATCATTGAATATATAATAATTTTATTTATAAATACTACCAAAAAATGGTAAAGGAAATCTATAAATTCTATATTCGTTAAATCAATGTAGATAATAGGGGTGTTTATAAGACCAAATATATTCAATGTAAATTCACACTGTCCATACCTTATATGGAAGGATGACTTTGATTTGTATTCTCTTTTGAATCTAATCATATTAGACCTATAAGGAAGATTTGTTCTGTAAAATTATTGAGACCTTTGTAGTTTACCAAAGAAAACATAGAGATGGGGTATAACATAATTTTTCTTTATATTGGTATTTTTCTATTCTTGATAATCACTCTATAGTATCATTGATCAATATTTCATCTTAAAACAAAGTATAAGTGCAAACCATGGTGACACATATGGCTAAATAAATACATTATGAAGATTCATCAATAGTTTTTTATTAAATTCACAATACTCAATTATATCTATTTTATTAGGATTCATTGAAATATGTGCATCACAAAGTATTAATTCTATTTAAAAATCAAATTATTGACAAGGGGGAAGACCATATTACTTTTATGGATATAAATCAACTCACAAAAAATAGTGATATCCATGATGTTGAGTTTCTCCCCAACCATCTAATATAAATATCATTTATGTATAGGAATTAAGACCCAAATGATATAAGATATTTCCAATAGTAGTTTTTATTCATTAACACACTGAAAATGATGATGAATTTATTTATAGTACAAAATGTTACTTCCCTTCCAAGATTATTGATATGTTATCCATATAAAGAATTACAATCCATGCCTAGAAACACATGAAATTCAATTTGTGGTAGAATCAAATATTTTCAAGAAAAAAATCCCAAAAACATCAATTTGAGTGAATATATAGACATGAGATATGGCCATCATTTCATTTTTAGTTTTAACCAATAACTAAACATCTAATAATATTGATGGTAATTCAATGCACTATGAAAAATCATTATATATAATGTTTTTGTATAGCCAGAATAAAATATGGCATTAGATCTTCTAGATTGTATAATGTTTTTACCATTCACAATTCCATTCTCTTAACCCACATTTTTAGTAATTATTTCCATATATTTAAATTTATATTTTATCATAAGTGGTTTTTGTTGCTAATCATAATCAAAAACCTTCGTAGAAAAACACTTGTTTCATTAATTCCCAAACTATTTAAATTTGATGAATTGGAAAATGGGTAGTGAATTAGTTGTTATATTATTCACTTTTGTTTCATTAATAGGCTCATTCACCACAATATGAAATTTCCGGGATTTATGAGATACCAATCCACATTAATAGCACCACATAGTTCCATTAAATCAATTTCCTCAATGTTTCATCCATCATTTTTGGCATGTATATGGAGGTAATTTTTTTCAACCATGTGACTTATTTGAGTATTCATTATAACAAAATTACTTTTTTATTAAAACCATGGGAATGGTTAGAATATCCAATTTCCATTTATACCATGAGTGCACATCAAACAATTTCTTTATAGCAACTAAATTACCTTATACACAATTCTATTTGAGACATGGTTTTAAGACACAAAATAAGTGATCAATATTAATTTTAAGATAATGATTAAACATAAATTTAATGTTCTATAAAATTTTACTTATAAGTAAAAATGGATTCAGTAGACTTTTTATTATGATCAAAAAATTCTTTATCCCTCATCATAAATAGAATATGAGGGAATTTAATTCTAAAAAATATCTTCTTATACTCATATAATTCGATAGTGTTAGTTTATTCCTATTTTATTATATTATTAATAATTATCAACCATTTTTCTATATAACATTACAAATGATAATCTAATGGGACAACCTCTACTTGTTAAGTTTATTATAGAAAAGAATATTTCATCACATTGGTTTTGATCAATCACTCAGACACTAATATGTTAGAAGACCCACTAAAGGAATGAATGTTTCCTCATGAAAGACTCAATGATATATTATATTATTTGTACGATTATCATCGTTCATGGACTAAGAATGTTGTGTGAAATTATAATGAAGAGTTTGTATTCTATCTCATAAACCCAGATGGAAAATCATTTCATTGTCCATCACATTATTTGGTTCCATGACATCTTCTTGTTCTATCCACTGACTAAACCGAAAAATAAAACATTATGAAATAATAATAATAGTGGGGAACTACATAATAATTAAAAATTTATAAGATTTATAAATCATGTCATATTAACTTCCTTCTATAACACTTTTTCTCCATACTTGGAAATCCATGGTCAATATTTATTTACATCCAAATTTCTATAAAAAAATGTGAAATATACTTAGAATGTCCCTTGTGTGTTTTAGAGCAGGCGTGTCGTAAGAGAACACCCAATTTCTACCAAAATTACTAATCATATATACTTGAACAACCCATTTCAATGTTGTAAATCCTTGATTCATTTATTCCAAAACAACATCCACTTATAGTATCAAAATATGTATGTATTTCTAGGAAAACCACATAATACCCTCATTTATAATGCATATTATATTATCCTATACATAGATGTATCCCCAATGTTTTCTACAGTGTTTTGAAGAAATAATCTCTAAAGATTGAAAAAACATTTATTTGATACAAACTATAACTAACCAGACTTTTTTATTCATAAATATTACATATTTTTAAATGAATATTCATTATATTTCACAAATACATGACTGAGGAAAATAATATTTTATTTTATTTTGAGACTATATACACAACATTATTTTTTAGTGAAGAATATCCAACGTCTACAACAATGATCTTCCCATTTAGTACTCTTTATAAAAAATACCCTACTTAAATATTTTATCATAACCTGGAGAAAGGAAATAAAAGAAAGGGTAATCTCAGATTCTCATCAAGGGTAATTATAGGGGACAACAATAGATGATCATACAAATAAATATGATATGAATAATCCATTAATATCATGAATACAGATTATAATGATCACATACAATATATATTTGATCTTATATATGATTCATGGAAAGAAACTTAATTATTTAAAATATAAAATACCATAAGAGTGAGAAAATTTATAAATCAATCATGAACAATAAGTTCATTTCATAAAAGTATGCCACCATGAAAATAATAGAAAATATTTCATTGTTAACTGTAAACTAAAGATACCATAAAATCAATGTGGATAGGGAATCCCTACCTATTTTCCATATCATAATAAATCAAGAATAACAATATGCATCCTAGAGGGGATCAATCTCATTGACTTCATTTACACAGTGGATCAAGAACATTGACTTGAATCCCCAAATTATGTCATGTTATATAAATCATTATGCAATATATTGGTGGAAAATATAATTCTAAGATCACATGTAACATACTATAAACTATACACATGTGTACCCTAAGATCATTAAAAATATAATCATATCATAACCCATGTGTAGAATTGTTTTTAGTATCATTTCATTAATCAATCATAGAATAACCAACGGTAAATAAGTGTGTTTCATAAACATCTCATCATCATACTTAAAAACCAATTGATAAAAGAATAACTATTGTACCATTGGATCATATATGTAGTAAAACATAAGAAAAACCAAATATTGTTGTTATTGACTAAAAGAAATACCCGAAATAAGTTCTTTAGAAATATTCTTGAGGTATATAATGTTTCCATGTGGAAATCAATTCTATAAAACCTAAAAATATCAAAAATACGATTAATAAAAATTTTATTGAAAATATCAACGGATACATGTAAAGGATGATTTAAATCATTTAATGGTCAATAAAACATAATATTTTGTTCATGTCATAAATGATAAAATAAAAAAATTATATTCAAATTAATTTAAAGAGTAAAATTATATCTCATTCTGAAAAAAAGGATTCAATATAAACCATCTTTGAAAAAAGTGAAATAATGTTAAAAATGAATTTAAATAACAACGTGACAATAGTAAAAAAAATATTTTTTAGAAAATATTATTATGGAAGAGAAATATTACACTATAAATAATAATACATAATATTTTTTCCTTAAAAATATTATTTCAGTCACCTAAATGCTCAAATTGTGGAAAATGAATGGAAAAAATTTATTGTAAAGAAATAACCCGAGGAAATGAAAAATCAATAATATTTATTATATAAGTATAATAAAATCTCATAATAGTTCAATCATAAATAATCCTGATTAAAAATATTATTGAAATATATATCTCTTGCATCTTTGATGAATTTTTAATCATTATTCCCATTAAAAATAACATCAAATAAAACTTTAAATATAATGAAAATATGGATATTCATGATATAAAATTTCAATGAGTCTATATATACATATATTTAATTAAGATAGATGCATAAAATAACATATTTCATAATGAAGATAGTTTTAGTGGGTTAACCAGTACCACATTTATGAACCCTCTTCATACATGTTCAAACCTCCTCCCCTTTAAAGAAACTATTTATATTTTAATATTAATCCATACTTCGATGATTTTATGATAAATCCTAGTACTATATGTCATTTAGAGGGATGTATGGAAGGTATTTGGGTATGGATTATCTTAACTAAAAGGTTGTTGATGTGTTGTGATGAAGGGAGTGGAGTTGTGTACTTACAATTGAGGTGGGTGGAGCACTTGTAAAATTTCAATGTTTTAATATACTTTCAAGTGTATTACTTGTAAAACATGATCTAAAATGGATCATATTTTCAAGTGATATGGGTGAGGTCTAAATCCAATCAAAAATTGGGTTTATAGATATTATTTAGGTCATTCTAACCCCTATCATGTTTAGTGCAATCCTTGTTTAAATTTTTTTAACCATGACCATGATGACATATTTTTTGTTGTTATTAAAATTCATTATTAAAAAAAATAAAGTTTAACATATTATATTATATTAAAAATGATAATTTATAATATATAACACAATTTACCAAATTCAATTTAATTAAGAGGTATAATTAAATTTAAAATTAAACACACAATCACATGAAAAAGTGGTTTTAGAAAGAAAAAGTTTTCATAAGTATAAATATTTATTATAACGAAATTGTAGATAATATTATTTTGAATGATTAATATAGGATTAATTAAAATAGTATTGAGCTAAATTTTCTTTTAAACCCATTTTAAAAAAATTATATTTTTAAATTATTTTCATGGAATTAAAATATTAATAAAAATAATTATTTTTCTTCATTAATTGAAAAAAATCATTTCAAAATATTACAAAAACATCAATCAAAAATAATTTTAACAATTTCATTTAAAAATTGGTCATAATATTTTCCAAAAAATTTATAATTTTTTTAATAATTACATTTCAAAGAAGAGCGTAAAATGCGATGAGACCAATTTTTTGGAAAAAATCTAATTTATAAAAAATAATTGATTTTTTATTATCCCACACATATGAAAAATTATATTGGATAGTTAAATTTTTTTATAGAATATATAATATATACATTTCATTTAAATCTTTCACCAATATTTGATCAATTTAAATTATTAAGATAAACACACATTGAGTGCATAAAACTATTTTTTAGAAAAACGTATCATTTATATTCAATAGGGTATTATAATAATTTTACACTTATTTAAACCATATATTTTTATAAATTAATAAATCTGATTTATAACTTCCAATCGAATGGATAGGTACTAGTTATCACATTATATAATAATAATTTAGTAGTATATCAAAATATGTTTAAACTCGACAATGCATGTAACTTAAGCTATCAGTGAAATAAATTTTTTTTGAAACATATTTCATAAAATATAGGGGTGTAATAGATCCATTAATTATTAGTCACATAAATATGATACTTCCTCTACAGATAATAACTAATAGAATTTAAAAAAATTGAACAATAATTATCTAAAATTCAAATATCTAACGATACCGCACTCAGTTCCTATGACGATGATTTGGATCTAATATTGAGAAAATATACCATTGAATATTTGGACTCGTAAAAAAAATAATCCTCACACAAAATAGATAACTTATCTATCTCTGGAGAATATTCACTAAAACTTCCAACATAATATCATGAGTGAGATAATTATCTACTTTATCCTAGAATTCCAAGAACTATATTAAAAAACCTAAATCTAAAAGATCATTATTCATTCTAAGACCTTAATTAATGATTCATAGTAGAGCACATACCATTTAATTTTCATATGTATTATAAGAATATATGTGAAAGTATATTTCCTTTGTAACTGTTAAAGGTATAATCATAACGATCTTCCAATATGTAGTGTGCTCTATTTTAAATTTATTCATCATCAGTGATGAAAAATGGGATAAATACTTAATGAGTTTATGATACATGTATGAATAATGTAATAAATTATGAATCATTCAAGATATTCTTTAACACTCTCAAAAAAATAACTAATTTCACTTTTATAAGGTCTTGTGATATCATATTCCCATAAACCAAATTCTCGAGAGACATCACATATTGAATTTAGATATAAAATATTAATATTCAATCATAAAATATACAAGTCCTAAAATCCTATAATGGATATAAAATTATTCAATATGACCCTTATTGGATAAGATTTAAATCAATATATCATTCATGAATAAGATTGTAAATTATTATAGGCAATGATTGTGGTGTTGATTTTTTAAATGCATAGTGAAAGTTAGGGAAGTCATTACCTTAAATGAAATCCCTAAGAAATATAAAAGTATCTAGTAATATTTGAATACTATCATTTATATATAGTTAGATCATACATTGAGTTGACGATATAATCATTAAATATCAATCCTAGAAAAATATTATTCCTCAAATATCTGGTCAAATATGTCATTAATTTATTGTATTGGATAATTATTTTAAATAGTGACTATAATCACCCTTTGATAAGCCACACAAAATATTAACAACAAATATGATTTTTTGGAAATGTACACAGAAGAACCCCATTGAGATACACTCTTCATGATTATATATTTTTAACTAAATATCTTGAAATATTATTATTATCGCTCTATGCTTAGCTAAAACCATATAGAAGAGAGATATTGATAAGATTAGTACCTCATACAAAGATTATTATGAAATTATGATCCCTTTCCCTATGTAACACTATAAATACTTATAAAATACAATATTATATAGATTATTTATAATATTAAAACTAAACTAACACTATCCTCATATGAATCAAAGTAGTTTATTAGAATATGAGATGTTATCATCATTATATAAAGAAAATAAAAACCAGCCCTATTATATTGTCAATTATATTCAATTTTGAAATCATAAGTACCATTAAGAAAAATACATAAAGTGACATGCCTTTAGTATTATTCAATGCACACACAGAAATATATTTTCTAATATATTACTAGAATTATGTTGAATACAAAATTATCCAAAAAATAATTTCTTAAAGAAACACATAACCAATAATTATAATGGATTAATTAGAATTTTACCTATTGGAAAATGATTCTTCTCTAAATAGATAATCCATGATTAATACCCTAATAGAAAATGGTCAATATATAAGAAACATATTAGAATAAGGAATGAAAAAATTAAAAAAATATGATTCAATAGTATCATATAGTGGAGTAGGAAATGATTTTGTGGAAGTTATTTTTCCTATGAATATTTATATCCCTTCACCATCATCTGTTGGTTGTTACCTAAAAACATAAAACTCTCATATTCCAATTTCATGTACATGGATCTGGGTTACTTGACCTCCCAGACATACATCACCACTATTCCTCTCTTGATGAAGTTTTATCATCTCAATTACTAGGCCTCATATCATCATCTTTTCTTAGTACACATCCAATAATACTTTTATAGATATCTGATTTCTTTATAAGAAAAATTATTATTTGTCTTTATCGGACATAAAAATTTAATATTTCCTATATATCAACACAAATATCACCCCACTAGTATTTTACACTAGAAGATAGAGAAAATAAATCATTCCCTAGGATACATAGTTACACACCTCATAAATGATATTCATTCTTATTTATCCTCTTACCGATACTTTTCCTGCTTTTGTGAAGACATTATTCTAATACCCAAAAAAATATTTTCCTCTCGTATAGGATTCTTTAGAAACATATGGATGTATGTAATCATGATTTTCTTACACGGGGATTACTATTTTACCAAATAATAAAATCAAACAAATGTTCTATTTTAAGATCACCACCACCTTGGGTTAGAAAAAATTGATTAAATTTAGTGAATCTAGTTTCATAATCATGAATATAAATATATTCTGTTTTATCTTGATAATCACTAAATACCTATTCATCATTATAGTTATTAGAAAAATATTCTTAATATATAATTGTAGATATATTATCAGGTTTGTCTGAAAATTTTGTTATATTTTATGATGTCATTGAAATAGAGTTACATTGATCCCTAAAGAATAAATATTCTAATTTTAACTTATTAATACCTAGTACCATAATAAATTAAAACATCATTCTCAAACCATTCATCTATCCCTCAGTACAATATAATAAAATATATACCATTATAATAGGTGGGTATAATGTTTTAAAATCACAAACCCCAACAGTTATTTAGTCCACCTCCTAGAGAAGGTAAACCTTCAAAAAGATAAATAACCATGAGTATAATATCTATTATTTTCACCTCCACAGGTGTATCAGGTATCTCTATGGCTGGGGAATTTTTATACCCCCTACCAAGTCTCCCAAAAAACTCTTGATTCAACTTAAATATAATCAACTAGAATTTTTATATAAATGATTATTAAAAACCAAAAAACCAATTATTTGATAAACATAATAATTTCACATAAATTATACCTAAATTTGATTATTTGATATATATATATATAAACAAGGTAGTAAATCAATTAAAATTAATCACTTCCCCACATCAATGTAATCCCCTTGATTTCAACTAACTAATAAATTATTAATAATTTATTTAATAGAACATTTTTTTGTTAATAATAAATCAGTGGACTACAAAAAATTTCTTATATTAAATAAAAATTATAAACAATTACATTAATTCACAAGTACTGCATGTCCCTATGTCCCCAAATTATATAAAAACACCCCACAATTCCCTTTTATTTTAATGGAATTTTCAAACCCTAAAATCCCATTTGAAATCTATCAATCCAATATGAAAATTCCACATAAACCTAAACATATAAATTGGTTGTTTTAATAAGTCACACAATAGTTGTTTTTATAGAAGGTTCTATCCCATAATCTATTTTTTCCATTTTACTATGTAATAAAATCAATACAAATACATATCTCTAAAACAATTTTGAAACATCCCCCAAAGTATAATTATACCCATAAGATGAATTTTCCCAGTTCCATAATTTTTGTTTTAAACCATTCGAGGCTAGATTCTAGCACTGATAGTCTAAATATTTCACTTGGGAAGTGAGTTATTATAAAATAATATATATAAAATTTAAAATTTTCAAATAATTATGACCAATAATGTAGTGTAAAAATATTCATCAATAACCCCTAACATGATCTCATAAATACAAAATTATAATATTCAACCAAACAAGGTAAAAACATAACCCATTTATAAGAATTATAATATAAAATAAATGAAATTTAATGAAACTATACAGATGAAATATTGTCAGATTATGTATAAAATCCCAAATCAATTATAAAAAATAATCAACTGTATCCTTTCATACATGTAGAATGGACTATTTCTCATAAATTAATCACCAAAAATCTTTCATACATGAGATCTTAATGTTCAATGTGTGAGAAAAGTCTCAGTATAATACCACCATGACCCTATTAATTACCTAGATTTTACCATGATTTATTCATTTTCCATGATTCTATTAAATAAATTTAGTATATTTAACATTAAATTGAATTATAAATAAATACACACCAAGTATATATGTCTACATACTTTTACTAATATTGGTGGACACTCATTTAGTATTTTATCCGGACATAGCCAAACACATGCCATTGAATTATTCAATTAGATCCTAGATTACAACATCAACTAATGGTCACTACATTTATATTAAACTAACTCCAATACATTTGGATAGATCATACACATAGTATAATACATGTTTAACTCTATTAGTATATCAAATCATTCTAATGTATAACAAAATAGTCTAGTCCAATGAATAACATCACATATATTCAAACCCATTAATATCTAAAATCATACCATTATTTTAAAATATAGTTAGAAACAACATATAATATAAAAATATAATGAAAAATCTATTCACCATATTAATCAATGAATAAATCAATTTTTACCCATAAATTTTATGAAATATTCTAATATCTAATCCATCATCATCTCCATACATCAATCATTTATTAATTAATCGATAATTTTAATAAAATATTTAGTTCTTTTATATTACCAATGTAAATATTTATTTAAATGATTATTGATACATAACATTAGTTCATAGTATCCCTCATTATATTGGAAATTAAAACATTATTATTTATCACTGCATGCTATATAATTAATTGTTAAAGATAAATTTTATAATATGAACTTTTGATTGAATCCCTATTTTATTTACTTGAGAATTATTATTTTTAATTTGAACTCATATCCAATTAGTCAATCTAAAAAACAATTTTATTGAATAAATAATTAATGTTTTTAGCTAGAATAACACCCATATATAATCACATTTAGACATATAAATTCATGATCATCCATTTACAAATAATTACACAGAAACATTAATTTTACTACCCAATTAAAATAAACTTTTAGTAAAATTTTATTTATTTAATATTTAATTATTATTATTTAAAATCTATTATCTTACCTCTATTAATACACATATTTTATAAGGTACTTATTAAATAATGTTACATTACTACCAAAACACATTTATTAGAATTTTAGTCCATAATTATAACTAAAAATGAAGTTTCTTAATTTAGTACTTTCCCAAAAGGAATTTCCTCATTTATTGAAAAGAGGAAAATTACACCAAATAAAATAAATATTATTTTATAGTATTCCCTTTTCAGAAATGGTAAAATATCATCCAGAACATCGTTCAACAATTTCAACTCACCTTGGTAGATACCTTTTTTTGGAATCCCATTAACCAACTAATTTGATTCATGATAATAATGAGTGATGATTTGATTCATGGATGAAATAGAGTCCATGCAGATTATCCATCGAGTAATGAGATTAAAATAAATATCTATACTTAAATTCTTAATTGTCTATACAATAGTGGTGTAATCACACTCAATCCACAAATTAAACAAACGATATCGATTTTCCATTTATAATACATTAATTACCCCAATCATTTTGACCTCAAGATAAGTGGAAATTCTATAAGGACCATTAAGGGATAATATTGCATCAAAAAGACGATTTTTGAAGATAACACCATATTAAGAATAAAATGAATTTTCTATTGAATCAATATCATAGTTTCATTTAATACAATCTAGAATTGGGTTAATCTATATGATTTCCATGCTTCCAAATGGAGGACCATATTTACTAGTAACTCCAAAATGATTAAACATGGTAAAATCATGAATAGAGTTATCAAAGATACATTTTTGAATATCATTTTCATTTTACAAATCCATAATAACTTGAAATAGAGCCCACTATAAGGATAATGGATAGTTACCATGAATCCTTTTGTTTCAACTAGTCTATATTTCATGGATGATTTCTATGCTGGCAGCCAAGAATTGATTCAGAAATAGATGGGAAAGTTGTAACATTGTGCAAGCAGTGATTCCACCATTAAAGAGGGGTGTAGAGTGAGGATATAACTCAAATAGATTTGTGAAATTGGCCCATATAGAATAAGTTTCTCCATAGACGAGGAACATATGGTTATGGTCAACCCTTTTATGACTGCACAATAAACATCATGAACATAATATGATTCCATTATACTGTAAGACGTTGTTAGTCGGAAGCCTTGAGTGAATGATTCTACATGAAAGGAAAATACTTATAGGTTGATTATATCTCATATTAAAACATATATCTCCACCAATAGAGCTGGACTTCAAATCCAAATTGTAGGATTATTTTTAGGACAACCTTTGTTTGGTGGTAGGTTCCCAGATTAGTGTGTCTTTATCATTAACAAAGTTATATTTTCTAAATGTGTCTTTAAAATCAACAAGGAGAGTATATAGGGATGTATACATTTGATTTGAATCAACAAATTATTTTCAAGTGAAGGAAATTTGGACTATAAATTATTAATCAAAGGAATACCTATCCATTTATATAACCATAAATTGATGGAAAAGTTCATATTGTATAGCCAGGGAGAATGCTCTATTATCATACAGAACAAACCATTAATGTAACATCCTAGGTAATTATAGAATTATAATTTTTATTATCTATTTATGAATTAGATATTAATTTTATTTTAAATGGGACACTATGTGTGATAGTGTTCCCAATACACAACAATGGGTTTCTACAAAATCTTACCTTCCACACAAGACTGAGTTATTCCAAAAAGTAGTACAATATTAATATTATTATTTTTAATGGTTGTTAAATCCTAGAAGTTTTATTTCAAGGTAATTAATAGAACTAAATATATAATGTTTACACATGTTTACAAAATGTTTTTTATTTCATCAAATAAATTTTAGTGACTTAAAATGAGAATAAATCCAATTTTAAGCATAAAATACAGTAATATTTTTTAAAAAGTTGTTTTACAACCTTTTTATAGAAAACCACTTTTAAATGTAGTTTTTAAAAATCTTATATGTTCTACATGAAACAAATAATATCCTTATATAGGAGTGGGACATCCAAATTTACTTTGGTTGAATTTTGGTATTTTTATGAAAAAATTTATTTTTTAATGAATAGTGAAAAATACTGCATTTTAATTCAAACCTGTATTTTAGTCTACTTTTTTTACAGTAATATTGTTATTTTAATTGGTTTTAATGTTTATTTGAATTTATTTTTTATAATTTAATCTAATTTAGCTCATTGGAGGTGATTTCACATTGAAATTTGATATAAACACCTATCAATCTTTTGATGGGTTTTACTTTTAAAAAACCCTCTATATAATTTTTTAGAAAAGGAATTAATTTTAAATTAATTAATGTAAATTAGATGTTATAAATTTATAAAAATGGATTCCTTATTTGGAATCAATAGGTTCAAATTATTTAAATATATCCCTTTTATTTTTTGACTATAATTATTTTTAACTTTAGTAATTATTTTTATTTACCACAGTTAAATGGTAAATCATGTAAATAAATGTAAAAATAATATTATAATAATATAAAACTACCCTAACACTTGTCTTAATCCTATTGTATGAGACACGATTGATAAAAAAATCCTTGGGATGAAAATGTGGCCTTTGGAAGCCACTTGGGTGTGATTATGAAACAATTAACTTTTAATTTAAAGTAAAGGAAAATATGTTATAAAAATATATCTTCTTACTAATACAATTTTGACAAGTGTTTATATAATTTATATATTTGACTATAAATATTAATTATAAATAAAAAAATATTTCATATATCATGGTATTTTATTTATAATTTTTATATATTAAATAATTAAATTTGATTATGAAATAATGATGATTAAATGATTTATTTATTAAGGATTGAATCATATAAATGATATTATAAATATTAAAATACATATTATTTTAGATAATTTATGTCATAAATGATTTTTATAGGCTAATATTAAATTTTATAAGACTATTAATTTTTTTTCAATGTTGCCTCTTTGTTTAGATTTTATGTAAATTCAGTAAAATGAATAATGTAAATATGACATAATTGATGTTTTATAAAAAATATTAATTTATTAAATTATTTAAAAATACAAAAAACCTTTTAAATCACAAAGTTACTATGATAAGGTCTAAAAGTTCATTAATTATCCAAATACGTGAAATTACCCCCTTATAAGTAAAACTAATAGCCTCTTAATAATTAAAATATTGTTACCCCAACTAAATTTATGAGAGAATAATTAAGGGTAAACTATAAAGATATGTTTTAAAATAAAATCAATACCAAGGTACCCCTTTCCCCTCATATAAAAAGGCACCTTCTCTTCTCAAATAATCACACTTAATGAACCCTTTGGTTCAGCCAATCCCTACCCAAACCTCTTCCTAAAATTCCTCCCATAATCATAGAGGCCTCCCTTAATGCAGAAATACTCCCAAGGAATCCATTTGGTATAAAACAAAAGAAGTTACACCATTTATATGTAACACCTTATCTCTTTGTTTTTAATTTCATTTCCATTATATGCTCCCTAAACTCTTCTTATAATATTATTATGTAACAAACCAGGTATCTAAAATATAATATTATTTTTAATGATAAGGTTTTTATCTACATGTACAAAAACATCCTTTGAATGGGTAACAAACATATTATTTCTATGTATGGAGAACTTCTGCCTCACAAAATGATGATTGTTAAATTTTCCCATACCACCTCTCATAGCGGCCATTATAATGGACACAAATTTTTCATATGATATATATTATCATTATATTATCTTTAATCTTCAATAATTTTTATTTAGAACATACCTTTATGATATACATGTTGTGTAAATAAGATAATTTTGTTTGAGGAAGTGTGGAATACCTCCCACTCAAAGTGATATGACTCATTCCTGCTATATGTGTAACATATCAAGGATGGTTTTATTAAACCTATGAGACATATATGACATTAATATAATATTTTTATTATAATATACATTAATATAATTTAATTATTCTTCTTTTAATATTACAAATAAATGAAGGTAGTGTTCATGTGTACATACGACCAACCATTTCCATGCATATATCATTTGTTATTTCCAAATATTATGGATTAATATAAATTCATATATACTAGATATATATGTTATTTAAATCATGTATACTATTCTAGAGATGATAGAATTTTGACAAAATGGTCAATTTACATCAAAACAGGTTCATTTGTGTCTCAAGTACCGAATATCGACAAAATGTCATATATTATCTTAAATAGTTATGTAATTTTTATAACTTGAAAATAAGTAATAAAAAAGGAATAATAAACAAGATAATTGTTTTTAGGAAATTAGATATTATCCTGTGTTTATTATTCATTAAAATAAAGAACGTATGAGACAAGTTAGACTTAAGGTAAGGGACCTCATCTCAATCTCCTTTCATTGAGGAATAATATGATATTATACACTACTTTATTTTATAATACTTAGAGTAAAACCCTTTGAATTTTAATTTCATTAAATGGTTTTCGAAAGGGATCTTTTTCTATAAAGTGTTTTACTAAACACCAAAAGCGATGTTTTTTAATGTATGTGGAAACAAATAATTTATACTCCACTGAAACCAATATTTGATATTTGGATTCCTCTATATGTAGTAATGTTTATGAATGAAAAAAATACCATATACCATTTTCATGTATTTTGGTTTTGAAAATGGTTTTGATGAAGTATTGATTATTTGAATATCTTGAAATGATCTATTTTTATAGCAATATAGAAATGTTATTTTTCATTTATTCTTGTTTAATGTGTTATGATTATGTTATGGTTCATGGGTATTATTTATGTATATGGGTGGTTATGTGATAAAATGAGGGTGGTTGAGCCAGTTATATCTCCCCAATGCATTGAGTAATGAGAAGAAGGTAAATGTTAATGTTTCTCTTAAGAGATTTAGGGAATATGTTATGACGGGTATTCAAAACGTAACCATGAAGGTTGCTACCTATTTGGATATAAAAAATACAATTTATGTTTGATATGGATGAAACAATTTACCTTTATGGTTTATTATTTATAAGATTTTTTTTAGGAATCTTAGGATTTGATGAGGTATGTAAAAAAGATTATGTTTTATAGATGAAATGTATGATTTTGTGAAAATGGTTTCATGGGTTTAAAATATTCATGGACTAACAGTTTTATTCTTTATTTTATAATTCTTACTGATATTTTTATGATCATCCCATGTTTTTGTAACGTTTCTTATAGAGTATAAGGATGGGTAATATAAAATAATAATTTAAGAAGAATTTTGTCAAAAAAATAAAGCATGCTTATTTTAAATGAATATTGTGGAAGAAATGTATACTATTTTAGTTGTATTCATTTGTATAAATTTTTCTTTTTATGCAATAATTTTGACGTAATTCACTAATAATATAATACTGAAAATATTCTAAATGGGAATTATTGACTTAAATAAAGATTATGTAATGTTTAATATTGGGGCCTTATAGCTAGTATCAATGGTCAGTTTGGATAACTACAGAGGTTAGGATGTTATTTAGGGGTAGGTTAAGGATCCCATATAACTAAGAGGGTTATTATCACATGGACAATTTCAAAGGGATATGGAAATTTAGGTTTATTGGATAAAAACCTAAACAATATAGATATAATGAGGTTGATGGATTAGAGAATTATAAATTTTTGATGTTATCTTTACCCTATAATGTATTGTTATTTTAAAAAATAATTTCATGTTTGTGTGATGATTTTTTAAAAAATATTGAGGATAATTTGTGATTATTGATGTAAAAAGATATTTCACAACCTTCCTATCCCTCCCCAATGATTTGATCATCATTGTTTAGGGAAAATCCTATTTCAATGATTCTAACAGCCTCTTGAGTATTTGAATCACCTACAAGAAATTATTTTAGCTATCCAATGCCTACTCATTTCCAAATTTTTTTATGGTTCATGATATCTTTTTCATATGATTTCAAGATCTCAACTTGAACAACTCTATTGAAAAGTGGTAATATAGAATTTTAGTGAATATTTATTTTTTGAAAGTAGTATAACATGCCGAATGATAAAGGGAACAAAAATAAGATCATGAAATCTAAATTCAAGGTATAATTTATTTTATTATCCACAAACAATGAAACGTAATTGGATTTATATTTATAATAGATGAGGATATTGGATCTACGAGAATCATGTATTATGAAATAAGGTAAAAATGCATAGTTAATGGATTATGAAGAATACTTAATTCTTATGAAATCTACATATAATGGATTCTAGAGTTATGGTATATTGTAGGATGATAAAATTCTTATAGTTATTTATTGTATTTTGATGATTATATTTCATTGGAATAATTTTTCTAGTATGTGTAACACATAAAATTGTTATATGAATTTTTTTGAGGAAGAATTATATCAACTTCTATAGACACAATTATAAATTAATATATAACCCTTATATGACGTTTGTTTTTTAGGTAATTATTGAATACTACATTTTGTGATGAAAAATGAAGAGCATGAGATAAAATTTGAGATTAAAAAATTTATATGGTTATTTATTAAGATTTAATCTCATTTTGGGAATGATATATCGGTTATATAGTTTTAGAAAAACGAAAACTCATAGGTAAGGTGAAAACCCGTCATGTTAAATAAGGTCGTGAGATCAAATCCATATCCAAAACGAGACTAGCCTTTATCTCCTACCACGATCATATGTGATGTACCTGGTAAATAAGTATTTTTTTATAGTTAAAATAGATTATGGAATAAGATGCATTTTTTTGGGAACAAATATTTTATGAAATGGATATCCTTGGTATTGGAAATTCATTTGGGGATTAAGTGATAGATATTATTTTTGATGAAATTCACAATTTTGGAAAATTTATATGATTAAGATAAATATAATACTCTGTGATTTTAATTGAGGAATACTGGTTGAATTATATTATGGAAGAATATTTTATTTTAATTATCAACTTACGAGAATTAGGTTATTTGTTGAAGTGTCTAACCTATCTTGTAGATAATGTAATTAGGTGAATTACTTTATTATATGAGACATTAAGAGTGGTTGATGTTATCTGGAGATAAATGTTAAAATTTACTATGGAAAACTATGTGAAAAAATCATTCTGAATTTTCAGGTTTCAATATTATTTTGGATTATTTTGAGGAATTATATGTAGAATTATTTGTTGAATAGTCTTTGTTGAACATTGATCATTACTATTGAATTTTGGAGATTAAAAGTATTTTTTTCTTTATACAGTGGTTTATTACTTTGTGGGAATTATCTGATCTTTTACTTACCATTTTAGTTTTGGTTAATGTTTAATGGTATGAGATATATATAGTTAACCTATTGTGGTTGATTTTAGTTTTTATAAGCTTATTATCGTGATTTATTTTGGAAAACTTCATCTTAAATACATGTTGTTTGGTAAAAAATATGAGTTTTTGGTGGTAATTGAATAAAGGATAAAACTCTACATGTTAAGTAAGTATATTTCCATGTGTTCTTATTCTATGTGGTAAAATAATTCCTAAACATTATGAAACATATCTAAATAATATACGTTTTCTATTTACTTTTCCTACTATTAAGTCAACGACAAATAGACCAATCTAAATTTTAAGGTTTTGATTGCTAAATTTTTCTTGAAAATGTTTTCGATCACTCTCCACCAGAACATGATTATTAGTTTTTCTTCTATATCCATGTTTTTCTGCATGGCATCATAGTATGTGTTATCTCATGTGACATTCTTAATTTGTTTTATTTATTTTAAAGTGAATGTGTTATTGAAACTTTTTTATATGTGGTATTTCAATAAAGGTATTTTGAAAAGTCATACCATGGTTACGGACCCTGAATAAAAATTGCAAGGATGCAATTTCCAATAGGGGGAAGAATGTAACGTCCTGTGTAACTATAGAATAAGAAATTTTAATATGTAATTATGAATTATATATTAATATTAGTTTAAATGGGACACTATGGGAAATAGCTTACCTGACACACAATAATGAGTTTCTTTTAAATATTACGTTGCACATAAGACCGAGTTGTACCAAAAAGTAAAACAATATTATTCTTATTATTTTAAATGGAAGATAACTCCTAGAAATTTTATTTTTAGGAATGAATAGAACTAACTATATTATTTTTACAAAATTTTATTAAATTAATTTAATTCTATCAAATTTTAAATTCTTTTTTTGATAAAATTCATTTTTAATTAATAGTGAAAAATAATGCGTCTTAATTCAAAAAATTCTTTTTTAATATTTATTTTATATATTTATATTTATATTTTAATGGGTTTACAGTGTGATTTAATTTTTTTATCTTTTAATATTATTTTTGTCTTTTTAGGTAATTTTACATAGAAAGTTTATATAAAAACATGTGAATCTTTTGATGGTTTTTTTACTTTTAGAAAAACCTCTTTCTCATTATGCTAGTGGGAAGTAATATTAAATTAATTACTAAAAATTTGAGTTTTGAATTTGAAAAAATATATTCCATATTTGGAATCATAAGGTCCAATTTAGGTAAATAGTTCCCTTTTATTTTTAGACATTATGAATAATAACATTAATAATTATTTTTGTTTACCATGGTTAAAGGGTCAATCAGGTAAATAAGGGTAACAATTATATTATAATATTATAAAAATACCCTTAAAATTGTACTAATACTATTAGATAAGATATAGTCGACCATGACAACCCTTGGGATTAATATTTGGCCTTTGGAAGTCACTTGGGTGTGATTATGTCACTTATAACATTTAATTTATAGTAAAGGAAAATATGTTATAAACATTTATATTCTTACTAAAACAATTTTAATATGTGTTATATTGGTGATATATTTGACTATAAATAGTCTCTATAATGATAAAAATATTTCATACATCATGGTAGTTTAATTATATTTTTTAGATATTAAACAATTAAATTTAATTATGACAGAATGATGATGTGGTGATTGTTTTATTAATGATGAAATCCAATAAATGATATTATAAATATTAAAAAAATTATTATTTGACATAATTTAAGTTATAAATTTTTTATAGGTGCATGAGAAATGATATAAGGATATTAAATGGTTTGGTTCGTAGTTATCTATTTGATTAAATTTTATTTAAATTCAGTAATATGAATAGTGTAAAAATTGACATAATTGATGTTTTATAAAAACAGTAATTTATTAAATTATTTAGAAATCCTAAATATCTTTTAAAATAACACAATAACTATGATAAGTTCTAAATGATTCGTAATTTTTCAATTATGGGAATGTGAACCCATATAAGTAAAATTAATATCATCCTAATAGTTTAAATGTTGTTACCAGAATTGAAATTAAAAGAGAACAATTAAGGGTAAACTTAAAATATAAGGTTTAAAATAATATCCATACTTGTACAATAAATTTTTTGTGAGAGGATTTAGAACTATCTGCATCTTATCATAGAAGTATCTAATGCTGGATCCATTTTAATTAAAAAATTAATTTATATTAATTTAATAATTTAAGAGTTTCCAAGGGTGCCCCTTTCCTCTCATACAAAAGGAACCCTCTCTTCTCAAATAATCATACTACAGTAACAATTTTGTTCGGCCAAGACCTTTCCAAAACTCTTCCTTGAATCCCTCACCTCAGCCAAGAAGTCTCAGTTATATAATAAATCCTCTGAAGAAAGCCTTTTGGTATAAACTAAAATAAGTTACCTGTTTAAGAGGTACACCTTCTCTCATGCTTTTTAGTTTCATTTTCATTATCCACACCCTAAAATCTAATAATTATATGATTACCTAAAAAATTATAAAAAATATACATGGATGTTTTATGCTATGTTTTTTATCTACACTAACACACACCTCTATTTAATGGGTAAAAAACATAATATTTCCCTGTACGGTGAACCACTGCCTCATGAAATATTGATTATTCTATTTTACCTGACCACCTCTCATAGTGGCCATTATAATGGAAACAATTCTTACATATGATATATATTATATTTATACTTTCTCTATTATTCTTTTATTTTTATTTATAACATACCTTTATGATTTCCATGTTGTGTAAATAGGATAATTTCATTTGAGGAAGTGTGGACTACCGCACCGTCAAAGCGATATGACTCATTCTTGCAATACATGGAACATATAAATTAAGGTTTTATAAAATCTATTATAAGTATAATACATTAATATATTAATGGTATTATAATATACATTTATATCATTTAATTATTATTTTTTAATATTACAAAGAATTGAACGTAGTGTTCATACGTATGTATGACATACCATCTCCATGAAACATGTATTTCATTTATTATCTCCAAATTTTATGGATTAATATAAATTCATATATTTTTGATATATTTTTTTTATTTAAATCATGAACACTATTATATATATGATGGAAATTTGACCATATGAACAATTTACGTCAAAAAAGTTCATTTTTGACTCTCAAGTACAAAATATCAACAAAACCTCAGATATGAACTTAAATAGTTATGTAATTTTTACAACACTGTAATAAGTGATATAAAAGTAATAATAAACTTGAAAAATGTTTTCAATAATGTAGATATTAACCTGTGATTATTATTCAGAAAAAAAATAACATACAAGATTAGTCAGACACAGTGTAAGGGACTTTGTCTCAATATCCTTTTATTGAGGAATAATTTGATATTATACACCACTTTAATTTATAAGGTGTATAATAAACCCATTTGAATTTTAATTTCATTAAAAGGTTTTCAAATGGAGTCTCTTTCTACAAAGAATTTTACTAAATCGAACAAGCATTTTTTTAATGAATGAAGAAAAAATGACTTTTTCCGCCACTAAAACCATTATTTGAGATTTGGATTCCACTACAAGACATACTTTTTAAAAATGAAAAATAAATACCATATACCATTTTCATGTATTTTTTTTATTGAAAATTATTTTTATAAAGGAAATATTATTTCAATATCTTAAAATGATCTCTTGTTATTCCAATGTAGAAATGTTATTTTTCCTTTATTCTTGGTTTATGTGTTATGATTATGTTATAGTTCTTGGTGTTTTTTTATATGGTTCATTCTGTGATAAACCAATGGTAGGTGAGCCCATGATAGATCTCAAATGATTTGGGTAATGAGATGGAGGTGAACATTGAGTCTTCTTCTAAGAGATTTGAGAATATACTATGACGGGTATTCCAAACATAACTGTGTAGGTTACTCCCAATGTAGTTGTTGAAGCTACAATGTATGTATTATATGGATGCCACATGTTAACTTTATGATTTATGATTTCGAAGAAGTCTTTTAGGAATCTTATGATTTCATGTGGTGTGTTAAAAAATTTAGGTTTTATAGGTGAAAATTTTGAATTTGTTAAATTGTTTTTATTGGATTAAAATATTCATGGACTAATGGTTTTATTCCCTATGTTATTTTCCTTATTGATATTTTTGTGACCATCCCATGTTTTTTGAAATGTTTTCCACAAGATATAAGGATGGGTAAGAGAATTGAAGAATTCATGAATAATTTTATCATGAAAATAAATCATGTTTATATTTTTATAAAAAAATTATAATGTGGAAGTAATGGATACTCTTTTAGTGGTATCCAAATTGTATAAAATTGACTTTTTATATAATAGTTCTATTCTAATTCTTTAAAAAATTAAACCTGAAAATATCCTCAATGTAATTTCTTGACTTAATTGATGATCATTTAATGCTTAAGTCTGGGGCCTTATAGCTAATGTGGGGATAGATAGAGGATTGCATGTAATTTATAGATCTATCTATAAATATTGTAAACAAATCTGGGCCTTGTAAAGAAAATCAACTCCATGTTTTCTTCCTCCTTACTCCTTCCCTTATTCTTGGCCGTTGTCCCCTTCTAGGTCTTCTTTTTCCTCGCTTTTTGTGAAGTCACGCTCTCTCCTCTACTACCCCTACTCTGCTGGTCTGGCCCAGCACAGTCGACTCCATATTGGTTGGATTTGTTGTTTTTTAGACGGGTTTGGGACTGTGGCGGTGGAAGTAGGGGTAGTGCAGAACTCTATATCCGATATCTTCTTCCCTTGGATTCTCTCACCTCTTTTAATCTTTTCTCCCTTTTCGGTGTTTCTTTTTGGGTTTCAATCTCGGCTTCCCCTTTATTCATGTTTCACTTAGGGTTTTAGCCCCACATTCCCTATTTTCATTCTAGGATGTTGTTTGTTCTTTTAGGGTTTTAGCCTCGATTATCTATTTCATGCTTCACGGTGGTTCTCATAGGGTTTCATCCCTTTTCTCACTGCATGTTGGTTCATGCTTCCTGGATTTTCTCTTGATTTTTCTTCCATCAGCTTGCTCTGGCCCCCTTCTTTGCCGCTCCTCTCTACTATGGCTTCATATTTCTTTTCTTTTTCCCAGGTCGGTAGGGTGATATGATTCTGAAGGATGTTTTGGCATGTGTATGGGGAGCAGCACGAGGTTCCGGGCAGCATGACCTATAGTAGTTCTTTCCAGTTCTATTGGCTCTTCTAGAGATTTTTCAGCGGCGATGATGGGTCCTCAATGACACCGACGATGGTTTCTGGTGGCAGTTTATGGTGACAATGATGATGTCAGTGTGGGTTGCTCTCGACAGCGACGAGGGTCTCGATGGTAGGTTGTCGATGGAGATGTGATGGATGACATCTTCGGTGTTCTGTTCGAGGCGGCTAGGTGTCTGAGGTATGATGACGATGTTTTGATTTTCGAAATTTGAAATGGTTTTTGGCAGCAATCAGGTATGGAAAAGGGATCCGGTTGTGATCTTGGATGACAACATGTGGCAGTGCTTGGAGGGTTTGTCTGTAGTGATGTTTGTTTTTTGAAATCTGCATTTTGTATGATGTATGTTGATGTATTAGTGGAGAATGCGCTGGGGATATGTTTGTATGGTTCTCACTTCACCAAAAAGTGACTTCTTAAAATAAAATAAAAATGATTGTGTCATCAACCGGTTGATTGCATAACATCTATAATATAGTTGTAATTTTTATTTGAAGAATGCTTCCACCCATAAAAAATATTTCTGGATATAGGTATTAATACCTTCAATAAGAGAAATCAGCCATTATTAAACCATAAATGAATAAAATTTTTAAATAATCACTATTTTTACAAGACAAACTCTTAGGACCATTGAGGTAGTTCTTACATTCCAGGAGGACAATTGGTTTTTAATTTAACTCATTTTGTGATTAAAATGACTAATACGAGTCTTTACCTATAACATGGAAACCCCAATATATATGATTGGGAATTAACCCTTTTCTAATTCTCAACTCATTTAAAATTTCATTTTTTTTTGGATGGAGGAATTTTCATTCCAAAATAAAATAACGACTTTTTCCAATTGATCTCTTGCCCTGAGAATTTTTTATTGTGTCGGAAAAAATTATTGATATTATTGATGTTTCTTTTGTCCCATTTTGTGATGTGCATAATTTCATCATCATATGATAAATGTGTGGGGCATCAATTCCTATTAGATATTTTCTGGGTTTTATATTTTTTTTATTCACCATGCAATGAATGATTATGCTCATGTAGTCATTATCAATAGTGAAAATAATAGATGATAGTAGATCACCTTATCTAATACATAATGGGAATGTAAAATAAATATTAGGAGTTCCATTGATAAGCTCAAATATTTGTGATGAACTCAGAAGGAATTGAACCCATTTAATGAAAGTATTTTCAAAACCAAAATTCATCAGAACATTTTAGATGAAGCCCAAATATAATGTATCAAATGTCTTTGTTAACATTTATATTTATGAAAATATTACCTCTTATGTTTGTTTTTTAGAGATGGTTGACACATTTATAGGTATTAATAATAAAATCATGGATAGATTATACATTAATGAAACCAAAATTATTTGAAGAAAAAATTTTGTTATCAATTTCAACCGACCTATTTGTAAGAAATCTCCCAATGATTTTGTAAATAGTGTTAACATAGTCCACTGGTCTTAAAATGTGAATTTTATTATCATTATCCACCTTCATAATGAATGTAAGAAATTGATAATTAATGCCTTTTGATAGCTTCCCAATGTTAAAAAAGTGGAAAATAAGTCTGAAGAAATGAACATAATAAATATACCAATAGGTTTTAAGGAAATATTTTAGAAACCTATACAGGATAGTTTTTATTCCATGTTTATGGCCTAATAAAACATATTTGACCTCAAATTACATTGGAATATTGCAGACAATGCCATTATTTTCATCAGGGACCAGCCTAGGAATGATACTTTCTATAATATTTGGGCAATAATTAGGACCATTAAAATTATTCATGTAATAAGAATTGACATGTTCATCCATATATTCTCTTTAATCTACAACCACACCTATTGTGATTTAGAATTTCAAGAAAAATATTTATTTTCTTAACTCTCTGTAGAGAATCGAAGAACATGGTAGTTTTATCATCATTAATAAGAAATTTAATTTAAAATGATCCACTTTTTATGCTTTTATTTATATTAAGGAGGAAATTGAGATCTTGAGTGAACTTATTTTCCCGATCATAACCTAAAGAGATGTAATCATGAGTGTCATTATCCAAGAAAATATGAATAAAGTATTCAAGATGCGAAATATTTTCATACATTTTTCAGATTCAACCCTTACTCCGAAAATTAATATGTTTTAAGGATGTTATTATTTAGAACATAAGACAATGTATCGTCTTGAATGTCAAAAGTGCTCTAGGTGTCATGCACCATGTTAATACAATCAGGGTGCAAGGACCTACCACTATTTAATCTAAAGGGATAATTTTTTTACTTGTCTTGTGATAATTTTTATTAATATATGATGCTAATAATAATTTAAATTTTCAAGAGTAGTGTAAGAGATGGAACTATATACCTCAAGAGCTACATCATTAGAAATATTTTTGTCCAACTTGTTGGACACTATTTTTTTGTAGTGTTTTCAATACCAGGTAAATTTGGAATAAATAAAATTAAAATCATGTAGACTTAAAGTCTCATTGCTTATCTATAATCCCATATATAAAATAAAAGAAAAAAATACTATAATATTCTCATCAGGATTGAGGATAACATTGAAATATCTAAGAGTAGTCAGTAAACAATTAACTACCATGATTTTCACCTGAATATTCTACCAAATATCCATTTTCAAGATAACCATTATAATAATTGATAAAGGGAAAAATGATTCATTCCAAAATAGTTATAACTTAGGGGGAATCTATTAAGAAGAGTTTAAAGAGGAAATTCCATCTAAACATAATCCCAGTTTTATTTATAATTGTTAAAAGACTCATTTTTATTAATGAGCTGATAGCTCAGATATTCAAGGAAGGTAATTTTCTAAGAGAAAACTCATTCTTTCATAATAAGTAATAGAAGATAAGGAATTTATTTTTTGATGAAAATCCTAATAGATTTGATAGCGTCAGGGTTGGAAATCCCTTGAAAATTTCTAAAAATGATCCTCTTTTAAACTTATGTTTGGATAAAAGGATCAATTTTTTATTAAAACTAGAATTTTTGTTTATGGTTCATTTTCAAATAGTAACTAATTTTGATCATTCTTTAATATGGATGTAATATTTATTATTTCATTGATTATTAGGAATAGATAAGCTAATTGTGCTCGTTTTATTTGAAGAAACATGATCTTCAAGGTGAAGTTATCCCACTACAAAGCTATTGGTATTCTAACATTCCATCTACTACTGTATATATTTCATACCTTTAGATCCTGATAAGGCTCACTAAAATTGTTGAGATCATCAATGGAAATTAGATATGAGACATATATCATATTTTTATTTTGTGTATATAATAAATTTCATATAATATTTTTCTGGGATGGTGTTCCACTGATGGATCCCTCATTCTTTGTATCTATATGATGAGGACAATGGTCATATGAGTTTCTTGGTTGAATTGAAGTATCTATGTTTGAGATTCATCTAGATTATTCTTTATTTAAATGAATAATATCGAAATTATACCCCAAAGTAGGGATATAATAGTACAGAAAGTATGTCTCTCTTATGATGTTAAAAACCATAGTTTGAGAGATAATTATATCAATTTTTACTAGTCCATATTGATGATCTACATCATCGGGACCTATTTCAATATTTAGAGAGTTTTTCAGAATGTTTGGGATGGAATGTTTTGTGTCATCACCAAAAATATTAGTGGGATTATTAAATTCAGGAATGAATCTAATTTGAAGTGAATGAGATGATGATTCTTTTACATTTAGATGAGTTGAAAGAGTATCCATATTCATCTTATGTGTTTTCATAGAGGTATTACCTTACAAAGAGATAACAATTGTGGTGATCTCCTGAATAATATCAACTAAGATAGAATTATCCCCACAGTTTCAATTTTTTTTCCTTTCTCCATATTCAAAGGAAAATTATAGGTTGGGTTGACTTATATATGGAATTACAATATCAATCTCCCTTTCATCATCTATATAAAGTGAATCACATTATGTACCCTTCATGGTTTTTAAGTCAAATTAACTGGACTAATTTTTATCCCATTTACTTGGGTTATTCTTCATTGAAGGTTCAACTTTTCCAGGAGTATGATATTTTACCACAATGTTTTTAACCTACTTCTAGAAAATATAATCATTATTGTGATTCAATTGCTTATAGATCTCTCTGGAATTTGAGATTGAATGTCTAGAAATATTTTATAACTCATAAAATCATGGAGTAAGATTATAATCAATTTCTACCTCAATTTTTTGATCATTAACATTGAAATTGATCATCTTATAGTGATGAAAATAAAATTCATCCACAACTATAATTTTACCATTAAGGAAAAGTGCTCCATTTATAGTATGTTTATCTAAATTTAAGCGAATACTAATAGCTAAATCAAGATCACTAACAATTTTGTGATGCTAGAATACCAAGTTCAAGCCATGTAATGTTATCCTAACTTGGGTAGTTGAATTTTGTTGGTTGAAAGGATTAAAATTCATATCCCATTTCAGAATTATTAGAAATTTAGGCCTTTAGTAAATGATTCCAATTCTCCTCACCATATCATGATTCAATTTTATCCCATAAAAATATGAAAACATCCTCTTCCAATTGGAATCATTTTCCCATCTCTTTCATTCCAAAAATTCACATTTTGAGACATTTTATATGTAAAAGACCATTTATATCTCCCTTGGAGTATAAAATACTCCCAAGAATGGAAAACTTAAATAATTCAAGTCATTGACATATGCATATGGATTTTTGGTAACCAGCTATATAACAACATCCTAACTCTTGAAAACCAAAGATCTGGGAATGACTCCTTTGATGGATTTATATAATAGAGAGCCTCAACGATGTAAATTCCTGTTACTTTGAAATTTTTTATTATTCGAAGGAAATACTTTTTCTAAATCCAGTTTAATTTCCATAGGAAGGGTATTTTCTACATCCTAAATAGTGCACATCCAGTCAAGATGAAATAAAATCACAAGTTGATAGGAATTGAATTAGATCAAGGAAGTTTCATTGTTGATCCTCAACAAACCACACTATATTTCTTGAAGAAAAATCACCTTCACCATGAATACACAAGTCTCTAACTTCACTACCATGGGATTTAATTTTCTCTATGATAAATCCCATAATTCTTTTATTATAAAAAAATTATCATTTTATATTACACTTTATATCATGTATATTATAAATAAAAAAATTCAGTTACACAATTATAAGATGTAGGAATTTAAGCAACTTATAAATAACATAAAATGATAATTCAAAACATATTTAAATTGTCTTAACTTGTAGAAATAAATTTTTCAAAATTATTTAATAATTTTAATTCATATAAAATCATTATACACTATAAATGACTTTTTTTGATGTGGGAAAAATAATATTTTGATTCATGTCCTTCAAGTATCCCCACTATGAAATTATTTCTCCCTTATGTAATTCATTATAATTTATCCTTCTTCAAAATTAAATATCATATCATTAATGTGAATTAATTTTGATTACTAATACATCACAATATCAATGAAAAACTATTTATATTAAATTTTTCATGTATATATAATAATTGATATTTTATTTATAAAATTTAATATTATTTCCCATTTTTTTATTCCTAAAGATAGTGAAAAAATTGTTGAGTCAAATAGGTTCTTAGATAGTTGTTTGAATTTGTGAGGATAAATAATTGGTATAGAGTATATTATTGAGTGAGTTATATTTTTTTGATATAAATAATATTCAAAGAAATGTATATGATTCTTAAGGTGGTTCATAGTCAATATATATCATTATTTGTGTTTATAAATAATGTATAATTAGAAAATCAGATTAATTGGTTCCATGTTGTAAATAATAATATTTCAACATTTAAGTGGTTTGTAGAAAACGGAATCTGTCACAACTTATATCCATCCCTCATAGGATAATCACACTGATTTATATACACCATAACAATGGACCACACTATTAAGAAGGATGTGTCAAATTTCAAGGGTTTTGTTGTTTTTGGTACCTAAAATTTACAACCCTTTTGACATTCTATATGTCATTGAATATATAGAGGATTGAACTATAGTTAGCTGGTATAGTAATAGAGTTTTTTTGAACTATTTTTGGTGTCTTTGAGATATTCATTTCATCCACACTATCGTGATTATTCCAAATCATAAACTTGTGTGGATATAATTTCAATACTACTAAAATAACAGGCTATACATTAATCCCATTTACCATTTTGTATAATCTTTTATCAGGCTAAACTATGTATTTTTCAAAAATAATTCTGAATTGGATTCATATTCAAAGTGGCGTGATTATGAAAAATAATTTTAACTAAAAATTAAAATTTATATGTCCATGTGATCATGGTTCATGGTCTAAGGGTTATGATTCAATAGAGTGATTTGAATTTGAAATTCAATTCAAATGTAATTTGAATGAAGAATAGTCTATTGTTCAGATTCTAGTAGTGTGCATTGGGTATGAAGAAGGTTGAGTGTAGATATGGTTAGGAATTAGTAGTTTTGGATATTAACATTATAATGAAAACTTATTTATTATAAAATTTATAGGAGATGAATTAGATAAAAGTGAATTTATTGAATATGTGGTTATATAGATTCATATAGAGTGAGGAGATCATACCTATGATTCTACAGGTTAATGGAGAAGTGGAATAAAATAACTCCATTAAAAATTGATGGCTATTTTTCAAGTATTTATTCTTATTTTTATCAAGTTAATTTTTATTATTACAGTTCAATAGACACTATCAAAGGTAGGAGACATTTTTTATCATGAGTTCAGGGAAGCACACCAGTTTTTCTACTTATACGATAATAATACTGGGTTTCATTATCTCAAAAAAACTCCAAACATGTGAATGACCAGAGACATTGTTTTTAGAGTTTAACCATGTAATTATTAATTTCCCTTTGTGAATGTTTTTTGTATAGTGATAAAGTTTCAATCTAACCAATGAGGAGGGTTCATTCGTCAAGGAAACTATAAAATATTGCATAAAAAATTCACCCATCACTCTCAATGATTCCTTACTGATCCAGGATGTTCCATTTCAAGTGGTATTGGATCCTAGGTTTCCCTTGATAGTTATTTCATGGTTAAGAATTATTTTATATTAGTTCAGTTCTTTTATAAATGGATTAATACAGTATGTAATAGAAAAAATAATTCAATGAATAACATGAGGATTCATTCATTTAATGGGAAAATCTACAACATATGGAATGAAACAATGATTCCATACCAATTATCTGTCAATTATTATGTATTAAAAGTAATAAATGATGATTTTTACCTTGGATAAATGTATTTCTACGAAAATATTATATATTATTATTTCTAAGGAACATGTTTATAGAAATAATATTGTTATATCATCGAAATGGGAAAGTAAGTTTTCTAAATTCAAAGGACACAAGACTGGTAAATACATCTTGGATGAGCTTTAGAATATCTATGATGAAAAAAATAAAATTGAAGTAACATAAATTGAATTTTTGGAAACATAAGTACAATGATATCAAGATTCATAAGTATGAATCTATTAATAGTGTCTTTATAAGGTTGAATGAACAGGTTAGTATAATCCAAATCTATGGTGAGATATTTGATAATTCTTATGTTGTTTATTTTTTTCATATCCTATAAGAAATGATTTAATAAAAAGCCACTATTTTTTAAGAGAAATATCCAAGGGATATTTCCATTCAAAATGTTTACTGTGTTTTAATATTTTATTAAATGAGGAAATACAATGCTATGAAGAATCATGGGAATGATGAAAATGAAATGTTTTTTAAAGCTATAATGAATGAATAGTTGAAGAGGAATGTTACTACTGAATAATAATATTGTTGATATGATTATGATTCGTATTTAATATTTTATACTATTACATCTCTAATACCTATAAATTATAGTATAGTAAAGGTAATTAGTAAATGCAAGCTTCCATAAAACATATTTAGGTGTGCATAACATGTACATTTCATTAAACTTGTTTCATATTAAAAAAGAGTGGATTTCAAGATTAAGAAGTAGAATCATCGAGAAGTTTCATTATAAATTTATCCCCAATGATAAAAATATGAGGGATTTATACTAAAGGTAATATAATAATTTCAAAAAAATTTGGAAGGGAAATTTTATATGTAAATGTGAAACCAGTGATAGTAGTGATGAAGAATCAGATATAGATATTAGAAGAGATGTTTAGGAAACAATTCTCAACACTATGGTTAATAAAGAAGAAAAAAATAGTGAAACTTTAGTATATTTAAAGAAAATGATTAATTGATATGGAATTCATGGTCATGATACATTTAAAGGAATGTATCTCATGAATTTCCAAACAAGAGTAAAAATAAAAAAAATTAAGATAATGATTAATATTTCTTTGAAAAGAAAAATTTAATGTTTTCTATTGTAATTTTAGGGATAAAGAAGTATAATGATGATAATAATACTATTATAACAAATTTTAAATATTCACTAAAATAGAAGATAATAAAGGATGACCATTTACAATATATCACGATCAAACTATATGAGGAATTGAAAGAATGATAGTCTAATGTTCACATTTTTGTTTCCGAATTTTGAGAATGATGAATGAAGTATGAAGATTAATTAGATCAATAAAATTATATAGAATGATAATAATTTTAATTTTTTTTAATAACTCATATAATAATAATAAAATAAAAAACATGTTTTAGAAAAATCTTGTGATATTCAAGATTCTAGTAATTATGAGTCCATCAAATTTTATGAAAAAAACCAAAAAACAATAAGAGAAAAATTAATAAAATAATTTTATTGTCAATAAGAATGTGTCATGTGTTAAGAAAACATTTTGTTTCCAAGAAGGATCAAAGATAAATTATGGGATGACGTGTTAAAGTGTTTTCTTTCTATTGTTGACAACATGATGGTTTTTATTTAAAATATAATATATGTGGATATAATTATAATTATGGTGCTTTTGGGAAGATGGAAAGGAAATTATCGATTAATAAAAAAATAACATTAGGATTATATATGTTTTGTAAGATATAAATTAAATGTATGTCACCCCATTCAAATAAAATCACTTTAAATATAACCTGGGAAATGTGGATTGAGAATTCAAAACAGATTTCAACCATTGGAAGATGTTTGTGATTGATGTGATCAACCTGGCTATCTTGAAAAATGATATCTTTTTTTATGATTCCAGTCAAAGTTAACTCATATTATTGTTCATAAAATTAATAGAAAAACAAGGATAAAAACAAATTAAAATTTATGTTTTTTTGGGGATTACAACAAAGAAATAAAAGGATAATGTACATGGATTTTATATAGTAGTTGTTCCTCACATATGATAGGGGATTTGAATCTATTAAATTATGTTAAAGAATATAAATAGGTTTCCATGTTATTTGTAAATTATTGTACACTCAAAATTAATAGTTTTACATTAATATTTATTGGTAAATATCAATTGAAATCCAATATTATTTTATTTGTTGACGGATTAAAACACAATATTCATAGTGTGTCTCAATTATGTGATAATTGAAATGAAGATATTTTTTAGAAATTTGAGTTTTTGGGAATCTATTAAAATATTTATGTATCTTAACAAGTGTATAGTTGTGAAGATGAAATTTGTTTTAGATTTCTGATTCTAGGCATTCCTATTATTTGACTGTGAATAAAGAAAATCAACTATTGCATCAAAGACTTGGTAATCTTGGTGTAAGATCCCAAAATATTTTTGGAGATGTATCGCACTCATTTTTATGTAAACGCTATCCTTCTTTTGAGTTTATTTTGTTTGGGTTTTACCTTGGGGTGTTTTTGGTTGAAATTAGAGAATTTTTATGGAACAGGGGAAGTGCACAGTTGGCGCACGATATACCCAAATCGTGCAACAAGGATAGAAAATATTTTGAAAACAGAAAGAGGTTATTCGCATGGCTGGTGCATGATTTTTTGAACCATGAATCCTATTAGGAGTAACCACCACCCTCCATGAATAGGCTCGTGGTTAAGGCACACAATTTTTCAAACATTGTGCCCATGCCAGGAGAACCATGTATATGAGTTTTAATATTTTGAAAATTTGTTTTAAAAATTAAAAATTCTTAAGACTTCACCCTAACTTTACTCAAATAAACCCTAAATGTTTTTATCCTTTTTGTGGCTCGTAGACATATTTGAAGGCCTTTTGACCTCTGTTCCTAGAAAATCAATGCCCGAATTGATGATATTCACCTCTACCAGAAATAGATTCTAAGTACCTATGGATTCTTACCACTTATAAATCTTTGTCTCATCCATTAACGAGATGTTTTCGTCTATTTAGGAGAAAAATGAATCTAGGTTTGTTGTATCATGGTTCTTATGATCATGGATCTAGGTTTGAGATCTAGATATCATTCTACATTGTGATCTTCATTATTCTACTTAAATTAGGGATTTCCATTGGTAGGCTATCATCATCAATCTTGAGTTAGGTGGCTGAAATTTGATTCTCATAGTCATGAATTCCAATTTTGTGTATGTATTTTAGAATTCAATAAGAAACGTTTGACAATTGAATATTGAATTGAATAAATTAATTGATTAATTAATTTATAGAAATATGTTATTTATTTGATTTAATAACCATGTGATGATGGATTGGGTCAAACATTTGGGATTTAGAAATTGGTGAAAATGTATTAACTAATGGGTGATTTAATTAATGGTATAATGGGATTATGGAATTTGATTAATTAATTGGTGAATTAATTATATTGGATTTTATGATTGTGGAATTGGATTAATTAATTAGTGAATTAATTAAAGTGATATTGTGATTGTGGAGTTGGATTAATTAATTAGTTAATTAATTAATCGGATATTGGGATTATGGAGTTAGATTAATTAATTAAATTTTTAAATGGTTAAATATTGATAAATGGGCTAAATGTTATTTTTTTCATATTATTCAATGTGATTAAATTGATGAACCATGTTTATTGTAATAAATAGTAATGTAATACTATGATTTGTGATGTTTATAAAAAGGGATAATTTTCGTTATCCTTGAATGATGTAATATATGTAATATTCTTATGATAGATTCATATACAAGTGTGGAAAATATATTGAGATTCCATATTCCCATATGTGATAAATGAGGAGTGACATAAGGACTGATGCTCGAAATACCCATATGTGATTAATGTGGTGTGGGATAGAGACTAATGCTCTAAATAACCAAATGAGATAGCATGTATGGGATAGGGACTGAGGATCCAAATACCCATGACAATGAGGTTGGATACAAGGAATGAGGCTCCAAATACCCTTGAGGTGTTAAACATTATGTTCTATTCCCTTGAATTGGAATTGGACTATGGTTCTAATTGGACATGAGATGATTTAAGGATAAATAATAAGTGATAACCAAATTTTTTTGATATTGATCATACAATCGAATGGTTTAAATAATTTATTGAGGTTCTGAGTGTCCTCACGAACCTAGGGGTTTATGTGGTTAATTAATGAATAATTAAATGTTATAACTATTTGCATAATGCATTGAAATTTATTTTTTATTCAACTTCATTCCTTATTATTGAAAAGATATTATTTGAGAGGCTATTTTTGGTATCCTACTATGTTTTACTGACACCCTACCCAGGTTTCTTGATTGGTAGCTTAATAGACTTCATGTTTTTTGAAAATGATTAGGGAAATATTCCAATGTTAAATAGTTGAGTTGGGATGGATCATGAATGATGGAATGAAATTTTTTTTCAGGGCCTTCTTGGGAGTGTCAGTGTAGATTTATTTTGGTTTTTCATATGACACATGAAACGTACATGGAATGACATATCTATTATTTTGGATTAGATATTGCATCCCTATTTTAGTCATAATGTAATTATAGTTTGTCTAGTTTTTAGTAATATCAGTTTTTTGTAGTTTATTTATTCTATATTATTATTATTCAGTCATAAAGAGCATATATTACCCCCATGATAGATTCTAGAACATTGTTACTAGTTGGAATCCTTGGGTGTATGGGGAGGCACTCCTGAGGTAACTTGACTAATCAAATCAGTATACTAG
Organism: Viscum album; assembly: GCA_963277665.1. Taxonomy (NCBI): domain Eukaryota; kingdom Viridiplantae; phylum Streptophyta; class Magnoliopsida; order Santalales; family Viscaceae; genus Viscum; species Viscum album. Next base: position 166,463,488 of record OY728119.1, on the reverse strand, counting down.
TCTGTGGAACCTAGGTCGGGATGGTAAAAAGTTTCAATAGAAGAGTTTTCACTTTCTCTTATTTTGTATTACTATTTTGGAATGGTAAAATGGAGAATTTGAAGATTCAGTCCTCAGTTAACAGCTTGTGTATGGGAGTACCTAACTCATGATTAAGGGAAAAATCCTTGTACCTTGGGTAATATTGCTGTTATTGATGTGTGTTGTTACAGTTTATATTATTTCTCCTCGAGTGATGCACTTTTTGTGTTATGTGATTATTGTTTTTTAGATTTTATAGTATTTTTATTATGGCCCAAAATTGTGTGAGAGTTGAGTATAGAATCTTAATTCAAGGATCTCAGGATTATTTTTCATCATGAATCTTTTTAAGAATGCATGGGTAAATTGGTTTTGGGTATGTTATTTAAATAGAATTGTTTTTCCTAGATTGTGTATTTCAAAAGCAAAAATATTAATAATATGAATTTAATGTCGTCAATTGATGGAAAATGAGGAAAATGGGTTCCTAATGAGAAACATGAATAAAGAGAATGAGTTTACCCTTTTAACCATGAACAAGATGTAGGATAGTCAAGGGAAATGATAGAGCCTTGTCTTTGACTAGGTGGAGGGATTTGAGGGAATTAATTGTTATAGATTATTTTGAATCCATATTATGTAATTCTGTTACTATTGTGTTATGTTTCTGAAGACATTTTTTTGGAATTATATAGATATTCCTCTATGAATATGATTATTGAGAGGATTAAAGGAGGACCTAGCGGGATATAATCCTATAAAAGTTGAACTTGAGGAACCAGTAGTTCCTTGTGAGGAATTTGGAGAGAAGTTCTAAGAGGTTAGTGCTCTCTTCATTAATTTTTTGGAAATATACAGAAAGTGAGCTATGTATATTTTTTTATACCTTATGTGGGAGTCTCAATTACAAAATCCTTCGAATTTCACTGGATATGGCAGACCTGAGGTAAATAAGATCTAGATTGAGTCCATCCAGACTATACTTTACCATTTAGAGACTTCTAATAAGAAGTTAGCAAAGTTCGATACTTAAAAGTTATGAAGATCAGCAATGATCTGGAGGGATGTTCAGGCTCAGAATAGGCAGGATGAGGGCATGGTATGAAAGGATGTTTTTGTGAAGTTCTTAGAGAACTATTTTCATGAGATAATAAGATAGGATATGGAAGGTGAGTTCATGAAGTTTACTCAAGGGAGTATGTATATGATGGACTATATTGGTCCCTTTACTAAATTAAAACCATTTTCCTCATCACTATAAGGGTATATGACAAATATGTAGAATCATTTATAGGATGACCATAAATGTGAGATTATGTCCCAAGATAATATCTTACGGCTAAAACAGTGTTATGAACTGTTGGATCGGGATCTCATATCTGAGTGGAACCAGAATGAGGCTTATATTAGAGGATCAGTGGATTCTTCTGGATGATTAGAAGGTACATCTTTTGAGTTTAGAAAGTATCATTATGAGAATATTGACCAGAGATTGGGTAAGGAGAGTGGATATGGGGAAGGATATGTTATTTAAGATATTACCCGTGTGCTTTTCAACCAATGTGGTTGGTCAAGAAACTATTGTATACATTGTCCTCAAACACCGGTAGAGTGATGATCTTGTGGAAAGATTAGACATTTACAATTGTTTTATAGGAACCCATGAAAAATGAGTAGTGAAGGAGCACATAAGAAAAACTAGATCATGTGAAGGTGATCTTCTACACCATATCAGCTTGATAATTGGAGTTGTACTGTTCGTTACAACAGAGGCGATGGACATGGTACTTTTGGGAAAGAGAATCAATATCAACTAAGTGGTGAATCTTAGAGGACTCACACTACATCATGGGAGAGAGGGAAAGAAAATTTCGTGTAGTTCAGGCTAAACTTGTCGATAGTGGGGTTGTAAGGTCGATAGTTAGAGGTATAATTCATATAAATTCTTTACTAGTTAATAACTTCTTTTATACTATCTTATCTCATTATTTTATTTCTACATTTTTTTTATAATCTTGGAGGTAGAGATCATGAGTAGGGTTATGATGATAGATACACATTTGGGAGTACAATTGAGAGACATCATTTTGTGAAAGTAGTGTTCTTTCGAGGTTAAGGAATATAGTTTTCTTTGGGATATTTACATTCTTGATGTGGATATCATTGATCTAATTGTGGGAATGGATTTGTTAGTATCATACCAATCCCATATTAATTTCAGCTGAAGGAGTGTGGTCTTCTCACCTCTTTATGGAAGTAATTATGTTCACCATAGAGAGTGTGATATCCTGAAAGGCCATGCTATGATAGTTCATTACAAATATGAGAGATCACCGGTTGGGCTACAAGTCTATTTCGGGATGATTTAATAGTAATGTATATTGTATTTCTTCCCATATTAGACTGGTTCCAGGATTTTTCTTCATAAATAATTATAGGGGCTTCAACTTAAGAGAGTTAGGGAATTTTGAATTTAGATCATTCTGGGGGCTGATCATGTTTCAATTCCACCATACCAAATAACACAAAAATAGGTTGAAGAAATAAAGGATCTACTATAAGAGTTGATGGATACAAGTTTTATTCATCTGATTATGTTACCATGGGGTTCTTCAGTCTTATTTTCAATGAAGGATGATTATATTTTTTGATATTATAATTAATGGATGTTGAACTAGATGGTATTAATGAACTGGTATCCTCTTTATTTTATTGATAATCCATTTGACCAATTTAGGGGATATTGTGTTTTCTCTATGATCATCTTGAGATCTGGGTATCATCATTTGAGAGTTAAACCTTCTGATATACCTAGGAATTCATTCAGATGAAGGTATGGCCTTTATATGTTCATTATGATGCCATTTGTGTGAGAAATGCACCAGTAGTGTTCACTACCTTGTTGAAAAGAATCATACATTACTACCCAGATCAGTTTGTGGTAGTATTTGTAGATACAATCTTCGTATACAAAAATACTCATGATAATCATTCCCAACATCTTGACATCATTCTAAGTAATGTGAGAGATAATTACCTATACACCAAGATTTCTCTGTGTATGTTCTGGAAAGATTAGTTATACTTCATGGGTAACATATTCTCAGAGGAAGGTGTGTTAGTAGAATAATGAATGTTTATCCAGTGTTTTCTTATGAGAAACCTTATAAGATTTTCTTTATCTACAATTTTCATGGGATATTACATTATTATTAAAGGTTTATCATTGAGTGTTTTAGTCTCAAAGCACTTATTTTGGTCTTGGACAAGAAAGGGATAATGTTGTAATGGATGGAATCATGTGAGAATTTACTATTGGAGTTGAATAAGAACTTTCCATGGAAACCAATATTGATTATACCTCAAGACATGAAAGGCCTATATAGTGTTTTGTGATGATTATGAGATAAAAATTGTAGTTGTGTTGCACTAGAGAGATCATGTTGTGGTGTATGTATCTTGGTAGTTGAGGCCACATGAATGGAACTACCCTACACATGCCTCTGAGTTGGAAGTATCTATTTATCCATTGAAATGTTGGCATAATTATTTGTTGTGTGAGAAGTTTAATATGTATACTACTCATAATATCTTAATGTATTTTTCTTTGTAATGATATTTGAATCTATGGCAACGAATATGGGTAGAGTATATGCAATAATTTGATTTTTATATAGAGTATATGCTTGGGATGGGAAATACTATTGCTAAATCATTATGAATGAAAAATCAGACTCATACAGTTCATGAGTATTGTGTTATGTTGAAATAAATAATATGTTAACTGAGATTCTTGTTGTTGTCTGGGATGGTTAAAAGTAGCTGACTCTCATATAAATTTTATAATAGTCTACACTTTTAAGCCAGATTAGAGACTGACACTAGGAGTGTCAAAAGTTTTTGTCCTTGAGGGAAATCCTTAATGGAGGGGAGTCACCTTCAAATGTAGCATAGATGAGGATGATATGATATATGTATTAAAATGGGTGGTTATTCATATGAGCATGTGGAATGAGCTAGTGCGTGGGTTTAATGCCTCAATGGGGAGGTCTATATAGCTGTGGAAAATATTTACCATGCCATATGATGATAGTTTTGGTGGTCAAGCGTGAAATAGGAGATTGTAGGGTTAGTGACATGATGATACACTTTTCAAAAGGTGAAGGCCGAGTATCAATGACCTGGTGGTTTATTACAACCATTTCCCATTCCGTAATGGAAGTGGGATGACGTTACCATGGACTTTATGGTTGTTATCTTAAGGATGGATAAAAAAATGAAACTATTTTGGTGATTTTAGACCATCTGATGAAAGTATAACATTTATTAAATAGACACAAGACATTAATAATGGATCATTTGGGGGACATTTACATTTTAGAGATAATCCATTTTCATGGAGTATTTTTTTAGACAACGAATCATGATTTACTTAGTGCTTCTAGCAGGGATTGTATAAGGTGATTGGTACACATGTTTTATTAAGTAAAGATTTCAATCAATGGATAGATTATTAATTAGAGTTTATAGTATTGTTTCTTGATGATATACTTTGGGAATGTGTCCTTGATGTTGGTGGGTTTTGAGAGAATCTCATAGAAATCATTGAGTTCAAAAACAATAGTTATTAAGAAACTATTCAGATGGAACCGTATAAGGATAATTATGGTAGGCGATAAAGACCACATATATGTTTGATGGAGGCAAGTGAGTTAGTGTTTTTGGAACCGAGTCTTATACATGCGACGTCAAATTGAGTGTAGTTGATTCCGAAGCGCATATGTAAGACACAATGTAGATATAATTCGTATACTGATATACGTCGAGGAACCCTAGAGTTTACATAGGGTAATGATTTGTTCATTATACTATCTCCTAGATTGGGTCACCCCAAGATTTAGAGACAAGGAAAGTTGGATCCTGTGTTTTTTGGAAAATTTATAGTTGTTGAGATAATCAAGATGGTGGAGTACTAGTTGGATCTTCAAAAGAGGTACAATGCTATGCATGTCATTTTTAATGTGTCAGAAATTCGATAGTATCACCCTGACCCTTATCATGATATTAATGTGAATGGTATTGATCTTGAGACTGATGTGTCTTATGGGGAGTATCGATTATGTTTATTGGATCAAAATGAGAAAGTGATGTGGGGAAATATTGTGCTAATAATTCAAATACTATAGTAGCATGTGCATGTTCAAGAGGAAACATAGGAGAGAGAAGAGGACATGCGGGTTCCTTGGCTCGATCTTTTTACTTCGGAATCATATAAAGGTTAGGGAGTACAACTCTAGGATGATCTCATATAAGACAGAGATATTATAAGATCCTAAAATTTTCTAAATATGTATCAGGCTATTTTTATATTAATATTTTTCCCATTTTGGAGTGTATATTTTCTAGGTTTTACCTTTGGTAGTTTTGTGGTGAAATTAAAAAATTTTGTAAGAAATAAGGGTAGTGCATGGTTGGTGAAAAGTTTTAAAAAATAGTACGACAATCCCAAAAACAATTTTAAACTTAAAAATAGGGGATTCCCATAGGTGGAACATAGTTTTTTCACACCGTTCACCATGTTTGGAGGAATAATTCACCACCCAAGAAGAGGCACATAGTTAAGGCACGTAGTTTGGAAAACCATGTTCCCCTTCCCATGAAACCATGCCAATGGTTTTTATTAATCCAAAATTTAATTTTAAAAATACTGAACCCATAAACCTCACCTTAAATTGACATAAATCGACCTTAAACATTTTATCACATTTTTGGATGCTTGCAGATGGATTCCAAGGTATTTGGACATATATTATTTTTGAAACAAATCTTTAGTTGATGATTCTCACCTCTCCTAGAAAGAGATTTTCATCACATATGGTTTTCTCCCTATATCCTGTCATTCTATGATTCTTTGAAGGGATGTTTTCATATATTTTTTATGGATATTGATATATTTTTTTGTATCTTTAATCATATGTTCTTTATTTTTGGTTTCATATCTAGATGTAATTCTTTATCTTGATCTTCAATGTTCTTATTAAATTGGAGAATTCTGTTGGTGAGCATTCATTATCAAATTAAAGGTTGGTGGTCTAAATTCAATTCCCATAGTATTGAATTTAAATTTAGTGCATGTATTTTAAAATATCAATTGGTATGTTTAAAAATTCAATCATTAATTAAATAAATCGATTGATTGAATTATGTATGGACACAAGTTATAGAATTTATTCAATCTCCATGTGATGATGGATTGGGTCCAGTTTAGGGGAAATTGGATATTGGTTAAATTGGATTAATTAATTTGATATTAGTATTGTGGAATTTCATTAATTTATTAATGAAGAAATTAAAGGGATATTGGGATTTTTGATTTTGACTAATTTACTAGTGAATAATTAATTGGATATTGGTGTTTTGGGATTGAATTAATTAATCAATTATATAGTTAAATTTTGATAAATGGATTAACTGTGATTTTTTTATAGTATACCATGTGATTAAACTGAGGGACCATGTTTGTTATGATGAATTGTAATTGTACATTATGATGTGTGATGTTTTAAAAAGATTTAATGTCGGTTAACCTTGAATGATGTGATATTTTTGTTATTTATTGAATTATGAATGTGGGACACAAACTAAGGCTCCAAATACCCAAATGTGATAAAGAAGCTGTGGGACAAGGAATGATTCTCCAAATAACCAGTTGTGATAAATGAGGTGTGTAACAAGTAATAATTCTCTAAAGACCAATATGATATATAGAGAATGGGATATTGACCGACGCTCCAAATACCCATGTGAAATTGAGGTGTGGGACATTGGCTGAGGCTTCAAATACCCTTAGGTGATAGAAACGATGTTCTATGCCCATGAGTTGGAATTGAATATGGTTCCAATTAGCCGTGATATGATTTCATATGAATTGATAAATGATAATCATGGTGTTAAGATATTGATCACACTTTGGAATGTTCTAAAATAGTTATTAAGGGTTTGGGTGTCCTCAGGAACCCAAGAGTTTATGTGGTTAATTAAAGAATAATGAAATGTGAGAACTATTTATTTCTACATTGTACATTATCCATTATAAAAAAACATATACTTTTATTTATTGGGAATTGTTTTAGACACAGAATGTGGTGTCCTACTGAGTAGAACTCACACCCTACTCAGGTTTCCTGATAGGTACCTGAATATATATCATGTTTGTAGGATAGGATAAGGGAAAGAGTCATAAGATAAATGGTTTAACTGGGATGGAGCATGGAATATACAACTATACATAGTGTCGGGGTCACTTGGGGGTATCAGTACATCAATTTTGTTTTTCATTGGACATATAACACATAAATGAAATAGAATATCTAATTTTTTGGTTTGAATATTGTATTCCCGTTTTAGTTATCATGTGATACTGGTTTGTCTGGATTTTAGTTATATTAAAATTTTTAGTCTATTTATTTTCTGATGTTTTTATTCTTTGATAAAGAGGGTATAGTATCCCCATGATCAATATTATACCCTTTTTGGTAGTCGATATCCTCAGACATACAAAGAGGTTCACCTGAGGTTATGTGACTAACCAACTGTGGGCACCGGTTTGTGGAACTCGAATCCTAACATTACACTTGGACAAATGAATATTTTTAATCTTAACTGTATAGGAAATATTCATGAAAACACAAAGTTTAAAATAGAAATTAATTATATTTTTTCTACATTTCAATAAGTAAATATAGACAATACTCTACATAATAAGGTTGAAAAACTATATACTCATCCTTTTGATTTAATTCACTTTCACATTTGTTGGACCATGAGGAAGAAATTAATAACTAGAGAAAGTATTTTACTTCATTAATTGATTAATTTAGCCACATTACATGTGTCATTTTTATGGATCATTAATAAGAGGATCTAAAAATGTTCAATATTTTTACATGATGTGTTGACAAAGAGTGTGTCTTCTATTGGAAGAATATTCGAACAAATAATGGTGATGAGTATACCTGTGGAAGATATGAATGTTATCCTGATACAATTGTATTTTTCATGAACAAAACATATCATACACACCAAAAAAATAATTTTGTGGATGAAGAAAATATTAGTTGTATTATGGATAATCCTGGAACTATGTTCTTAGATAATGGGACATCTATTTATTTCAAGAGTCAAGGTATTAGTGATGCGGTTCATATTTGAAGTCATTATCTTCATCAAAAAAATTATTATATGAAATAATATGATATGTATTATAATAAATATCAAAATTTAAATTATATAAGAGTGTTTATAAGGTCTTTCATTTTCAATGTTAAAGGTGAAAATATATGAAAAGTCAAAATAATATGTGGTGATAGTATCTTTTTATGTTATCCACCAAATAGAAGAGGATTTTATTTTTATTACAAATATAGTATAAATATTTTTTGTTTTTCATATGTGAATTAAATGGAATTATCAAATAAATTAAATTCTCATTAATGGAAATGTTTTATAGGTGATGGAGATGAATCCATATTCTGTTAAATAGTAAGGTGGAGCTTCATAAAATGGTGTGAATTATAGATAAGTTTAGGTTAATGAGTTGACTAAAAAAACTCATTTGATGAAGAATAATTTTTTTAACCTCATCCAAGGAATAATTTTTTTTATATTCAATATACAATTAGAAATTATGTAAAATAGTTTCAAACTATAAAACATTGATTAAATCCTCTCATATATATTAGTTTTATCAAGATAAACTAAGTGATGTTCATGGAGAAATGAAACATCATGAGTTGATTGATGCAATGAATGAATATCTTGATCAAATAGAAAATAATCAGTTAATGAAAAATATATCAAATGGATTAAATGAAAAAATATTTATGTGTAAATTCTATTAATTTTTGTATGTATTTTACCTCAATGATACCCTTTTTCCGGTTGCAATTTTCTAGATAATAATAAATATTCAGGCTATTTCAACAAAATAGGAACACATAATCTTCTAAATATATATGATGTTTCCCTTCCTCAATATTGAATTGGATGTTGATGTTTATATTAAACAACCATATGGTTTCTTTCAAGTTAAAAATTTGAATTTTTTTGGTAGGTTAAATAAGGCTTTATTATGGATAAAACAAGACCCAATGATCAATATTCAAATCTAGATAACCGTTTGATGAAATTATAATTTATGAATATATGAGTTGATATAAATATCTACATTAATTTAGATAACATGGTATTTCTAATTTTTATTTGATATATATATATATATATGGAATTATATTTATTGTAAATGATGAATTAGTTTGTTGATATTTTTCTTAATAAATAGTAAAGCATATCTAAATGTCTTTGGTGGGAAAGATGTGATAGTTTCTTGGTTTTAAAATTTTTAAAGAGAAAAAATAATATCATCCATCACAGGATAATTATGATAATAAAATGTTGATGGCGTTTTTTCAAGATGATTTGAAGTTGGTTTCCAGACCAATTTCATTAGGGACTATGTTTTATAATGATGAACAAGGAAATGATAGGAATCCTAGGGAATTCCAAATGATTAATGGTATTATAATATACTTTAAAGCTTAATGATGTAATATTATATTGGATATTACACTATGTTTTTAGTATCAAAGTTCCCTCAAAGTGTCTCATTTCATGTTTGTAAGCATATTACTTAAATAAATTAAAGGTATATTGTGTTATGAATTTAAACAAGATAAAATAGAAAAGCTTGATTGTTATGGTAATTAAAATATATATTGGGAAGGAAGTATTGATGATAGGACATATAAATATGATTGATATTTATATTTTGTATAAATATGTGACTTTTAGCATTAATAGATGAAATATTTAGTAACCTTGACATTTTCTATGGTTGGATATGTTTCTTCCACCCATGAATTAATAATGAATATGTTGAAGATGAATCAGTTGGAATATTTAAATGCTGATGTTATGTTTCAATTACTTTTGGGATGCGATAATGAATGAGATTTTAATATTTTCTAAAATGTAGTTAACTATTCAACATCAAATAACGTTGACATTAAATATCACAACATCAAATAGCTAGTTGATAAGAATGATTTTAAATTGGAAATTATTCATATAAGGTAGAAGATTACATATTTCTTTACCAATACACAATTAAAATAATAATGTATAATATGATACTGAATTTAGGTGTTCAACCTCAATCATTACAAGGATAAGGTTATTTTTTATATACACTATCTCATATTTTTGTTTGTATATTATTTTCAATAGGGGATGAAAAAGTGACCATATAAAATTTACAATAATATTTATCTCCTTATTGTTTTTCAAATGTGGATTATACAATGTAGTGGGAATATGTGTTGATATTTGTTATCTTTTTGGGAATTATCTCTTGAAAAGGAATAATATATTTAGAGGGGTTGTTAAAACAGATAAGCTATTATTTAATAATGGACGATCTATTTTAATAGTATATTGTAATTGGTTGTATAAAAACACATCAGGTCTGAAATAACTGTTGACATGATGATGAAGTACCATTTTAAGATTGTAAGGTTTGTGTTAGGTAGTTTCATATAGATAACTATCTTATAGAAAACATGAAATTATTTTTTCAGTTTTATTTTTTAATTCACTGATTTTTCTCCAACAGTCTTGGTATTATTGGATGGTGATCAATTGTAATGTTTTTAAAATTTCATAGTAATTTTCTCCCTTGGTTGGAAAATAAATCCAAATGGGGATATTGTTAAACCAGTGAGTTGTTGAGATAATTTTTATGTTTAATGAGGTTAAATAATTGGTAGAGGAGAAAGGATTAAGTGTGTTAAATTTATATTAAAAATACATAAATCAAATTTAATGAAATTAAAATGATACTTAAGATAGTTTATAATTATTATATATCACGAATATAGTATATGATGCATGAAGAATTCTAGGATAAGAAGTTGTTCCATTTCGAAAAGATTACTATTTCACTATAGAAGTGGTTTTGGAAAGGGGTCATGTTTCCCTACATATGTCTAATATATTGAGGAGACTGAAACTGAGTTATACATACTATAGTGAAAGACCATCCCGAAGTTATGGATGAGTAAAATTATTGTTTTCCTAGGGTTTTTGGGAAATCCATGTAGTAACCCTTTCTCCACATTAGAGACGAAATAATATATAGAGGAAAGTTCTATAGAAAATTTACCACATTGTAATGGATTTTCACTCAATCATTACAAGACCTCAGATATTAGATTCCTCAACACCATAGTGTGTATTCCAAACCATAGAAATGTGTGAATGTTGTTTTAAATTAGTTAAAACTAATAAGATACTCCATAATTCCCATTAAAACACTATAGAATCTATTTTATAGAGCTAAATGGGAGTATAGAACAAGAATTATGATGTGAAATAATATTTGAAATTTGTTTTTTTCTAATCTATTATAAATACAGATAAAGATTTAATGATAAAGGCGAATATGAAATTAAAATACATATATGAAGTGTTGGAAAAGGGTCTAACGGTAAGAATATAGATGTGTGGTTTTTCTGAGAATAAGGTAGAGAGTAGAGGGGAGTAAGAAGAAGTAGTTAAAGATATGTGAAATAAATTAAATAATTAGTGGTTATAAAAATTATAAGGTAACAAGAATAGACCAAGTGAAGTTGAAAAATAAGGGACTATGAAAATTATCATAAATTGAATAGATCATACCTATGTTTCTATAGGTTGAAGAAGAATAGGAAAAACATCACTACATAAAAATATCAAGGATATTCTTTGAAGGATTTCTTTATACTGTTATAAATTTATTAATAATATTAATAGATAAGGAATAACTATAATAGTTGGGATACATATTATAACATGAGTTATAGATATACCATACATGTTGTGCCAATATGTTTAAACTAGTGGTTTGAATGATCTTACTAACTTCTAGATCATAACAAAGACTACCCACCTCATTTGGAGTTGAAAACCCCGAATATACACTTTTTCCATTGTGAACCTATGTTATAAAATGGTTAATATTCACTGTAACTAGTGAGGAGGGTTGTTTCAGTATGGAAACATAAAAACATGTTAGATAACTGATTAACCATCCCTCTCAGTGCTTCTTTATAGATCTAGGTGGTTTCTCTTCAAAATTTTATTATTTTAATTGTAATGTTTTTTTTCAATTTTTTTTTGAAAAGATGCATGATTTAGTCATATAATGTCACAAATTTAATATCAAACTAAATATATTTAAATACTAAATATTATTTTCTTACCCATGGATGAATTAACACATATCTTATACATGATTCATATAAAATCATACAATTAAACTAAAACATTATTGAGATAAATGATGTCCCATCCAATTATAAATCAATTCCAATAATGAATTTTAATTTCATCCTCAATATTTAGGAATCAATATATATCATAAACTATATGGAGAATAAGAGATTATAACATAACAGATCGATAACATCATCACTATTGAATAAAATTATAGGGTAACAAATTCTCATAATACCACCATACCAAAGAATATTAGAGATAAAATTTACACAAATATTTTATACATATAATATTTAAAGAAGGTAAATATAAAAATAGAGGGAGAGGGAGAGAGAGATAGTATAGTAGAAAAATATCATGCCACAATTATTTGAAATAAATAAATATTATTATTTAAATGATACAAATTTCACACATTAAAATTAGTTAAGGAAAACTTGTGGCCTCATATAGACTACCAGTGTCCCAATGGGTTCAGATTAATTTTTCAAATGCCTCTCAATTGCTTCCTAAAAGCTACCTCACTCTATCTTTCCCACCCAACTCTTATTAATATCCATCATAGTTCATGTGGATTATAATAATGAAGTCTAAATTCACTATATTATCAAAATATCTTGATTCTTTCTCTATTTGTTTTTATAATAAATATTAATCCAATATAAACTAAAATTGATTGAAAAAAGTAAATTTTAGATTAAAAACTTACTCTTAATTCATGGTGTCAAAATGAAATCTACACGTTAATGCATCTTACCCATGAGATAGATCATTTTAATCATCCTATGAATTAATATAACTAATGAGATGTCGTATGTAATTATTGTAAAGAATTATCCTCATTTATATGACTATAATTCAATAAAACATACATAACTATAAAAATATCTACACATAGAATATTGTTAATAAATTCTCAATGAATAACAATACCACCACCAATTCATTACCATCACATTAAATCACATACGAAAATTTAGTTATTATTTCCTCAACTGATATACATGAAATACATATTTTATTATACTTTTACAAGGTAATTCGAAATAGTCATATGCTTTTATAATCCATTACATGAACTTAAGAATTCTTAAAAAGAAATGTGAAAATTTACATTAATTACCTAACTAGAAAGGTCCTAAACAAGATGATACATTCAAAAAAACATGATCTCAAACAAGTTTGGAAGACAAAAATGTCATCCACATATTTTTTCATTGATATCATGATATTATAACCATTCATAAATAATAATTTATGTATAATAGTAATAATATCTATATTCATAAAAAATAAAGAAAAGGGATATCTATGTTCCTTGTGATTTCTCACACACTGAGGGATATAGATTACTAAAAATTGAGTCTTAGTCTTGTGAAAAGGTGGTGAGAACCTCCCCTAGGTGTAGGCCATGTGTTTATTATAGTATTAATGAAAAAATATTTTTTGGTTATATAACCCATTTAGTGTCTCTACATGGATATTTTTACCCCATAAAAGAAGTTAAAATAAAACCCCTTAGACAAAATAATGGGTAGTTTTACAAGATTTGTTTTGAATAACTATGAATCCAAAAAATTCTTCTATATAAAATGTTATATTCATTTTAAGTTGGAATGATATTTTAAAAATTCTATGTTTACACCATTAGGAACTTCATACACATGACCAAATTCACATTCATATTAGTCTCAAGAATAGATATTCATCATGAACACGTATCCATTCTCTAGAACCCTACGAAATTAAACATTAGATCCTAACCTCCACAAAAACCTCCTTCAAGATAAATACTTTTCTTCTTAACCTCTACAACATAGTATCCTAATGTGGGAACCATGACCACCCCCAAAAAGTTTATTGACATTAACTCATTATATTCCCATTTCACGTTACAAGATTCTGATTGAAAATCTATCGAACTCACTACCATGAATATGGAGGTTGAATTCATACATCCATGTCATGGTCCCCTGGGGCCTTTAAATAGGCTCCAATGCCACCATATTTAAATTTATTTCCTAAATAGAATAACTTCTAATGAGATCCATACAACTAGGTGTCCCAACTCCATATTTTTAAGCTATTCATCTCCCATCATGTAGATTATTAATTAAAAGTCCCAGAAATTTTGGATAAAGTCATTATCTAGACAATTTAATACCTAAAACCACATGATGTAACACTTCCTCTATGATCATTAGGGACAATGAAGAGGAAATGTATCCCCAAATGAACTATAATAGGTCACCATTTTTTAATATCACCTTGGGGTCTAATGTTAAGGATCCACAAACCTATTGAACCTTTGGCACTCTATACTATATAAAAACCTGGCCCAACCATCCAACAATGGTGAAACGTGACCCGTGAAACATTTTCCTATGTTATTCTAGGGTGAACCCATGATAGGGTATCCTATAAAAAGAATATTTTCCTAAAACCTCTATTCATGGGTTAAAATTCACAATACTCTTTTACAAGGGAGTTCTTTCACCAAACCTTAAATCTAGTGTACCATATTCTCCTAGACCAAACCTAGGTTAAAGCTTTTCTAAAGCCTCTATACGATAGATATATTTCACATAACCCATTAATAGGGAGAACCCACTCTCAAGACACCATATTACCATTCCATATTAACCCATAATAGATAACATTTTGTCCTAGATATCATACCTTTGTGAATCCTAAATTATTGTTTCATAATTGGGTTCCCAACTAAATAGGTCGCCCAAGAACTATTGATTTTCATGATCAGGGATTCACAAAATCTATCGTTCCACCATTTTATTATGTTTTATTTTTTAATATGAGTTATTTTTCCTCTTATAAGATACCCCATGAGTGCACTCATCCTTTCATTTCTAGTTACCAGTAGTTAATAAGTGGACACGCACCTTATTAACCCAATGGATATTCCATACCCTATTACTTATTGTCACCCCTTACATGAAACAATTTTCATTTCCATATGATTTTAAACTATATAGGGTGGTCTATCCATATAACCAAAAAATATGCACCACAACCTACATGGGATTTCATTCCTATTAAAAAATATTTTGGGGACTCCACTTTGAGGTTCAAACCTAATATAACTTGAACTACTAGGGCTTTAATTCATGTTAAACACAACACATTGGATAATAATAAGATTTAAAAAACATAACAAAAACTATATGGTAATTTTATTTACATTATCAAAAATATATAGGTTTCCTCTCCGAGGTTCAAACATAGTATCCTAAACCATATCCTCTGTAATACATATTCCCCATGAACATATCCTCAATTTTTCATATTCCCTATGATACAACCTCCCATAAATGGCCATATTTCCAACGAGATATCATATCATCTCCTATTTGGTTACTAATTTATAAGATAAAAAATACAGGGATGTTCTTCTACAAGTCTAACAAAACTTTTTATAAGTCACATTCTATGATTGGTAAAATCTGGATAACTAAAATATCTGGAAATTGGTCATGGATCTAAGACCATGGAAAGGAAAAAAATGTCCCTTCTTACATGACCTTAATAGGTATGACTTTTAAAGTTAATAAACATTTAATTATGAATTTTTTGACTCCATTAATGGGGATATATCAGAAGCTACATTTTTTGGTATAATCCCAACATAATAATAATCACAATGTACATATACGGTGATAAATTATAGAGTTATTAGAAATGTAAATTTAAAATATACCACAATCCAATAATAAAATGAATATTGAGAACCTTTATTACATAAAAATTTTCACATAAATGCTGGTTACTAAATAAAAACATTCAGAGTGGTAACCAGTCATACACTTGGTTTTTGGGATGGATTTTAGAACATATCATATATCTATATTTTAATACCAATATTGGAATGATTTTACCTCAAATGGATTATATTAACTTAAACTCAGATCCTATCAACTAATAGAAAACCTGAGCAGTGCTGGTAAATTCCCATTGACCATATGCAATTTGAAATAAGATCCCCATAGGATAAAAATGATCTCATGATCAAAATATAATCACAAATATAATGGTAATACAAAAAAGAAATATAAATAATATAATTAAAACTATTAATGAAAATCCTAGGAATACGTAATTATACCCAAAATTATGATGTGATTTTGAAACAAAATGGAGAGCCCTGTGTGGATTCTTCGCCTATGAATGTGATCAATTGACTATGATCATGATTTTGATGTCATGTTAATAATTGTTTTATGAGATTTGATCCCTTAAAAACATTTATAAATCCATTCAGTGATATATTCAATCCAAATGGTAATATAAAACTACATACAATCCATTTTTTATGGCTTTGGGTACGCGTATACCTAAACTGCAACAATAGATATGTCTTTTTTACTAGGTATATTGTTATCACCAACACAAAACCTCCATCATCAATAGATGAACATGTTAATCTATGTGTAAATTCTTAGTGATTATTTAACTAGAATAAACCCATCAATATGTTATAGTTTCTTTAAGTGGATTAGGTCATATTTTTTTCCCACCATCATAAATGGAACTCAATGACTTATCCCAACATCTACGTCGGAGTGGTCCTATATTACACCTCCCAATAAAGTGGATCATCAACACAACCCTAATAAGAATTAATTTCATTGGTATGATTATATTCTCATTCCTATAGGAGTTTTACAATATATCCCAATAGGAACACAGGTTCTTTCTCATATCCATTCATTCTTTATAGAAGTTCATATGCCTATCCCAAAATGTGCGATGAAAAAATGAACTATCTAAAAATTCATTTTAAGTCTAAATGTATATTTATACCAATATAACGTATCATGTTTATTATTATGTAATATATTTGATTGTCTATAAATAAATGAGAATTATTTTTCTTTTTGATTAATTTAAAAATATATTGTGAACTTTCAATTAAATGAAATGATTTTTCAAAGAAATAGGTATTTTTCACTATTCAAAGAAAAATCAATATTTTCATAAAAATAGAAGATAATTTAAAATAAGATCATTTTTATACACTTATTTGTAAAATAATATCCTTTTTATCAAATATAATTTATAAAATTCTTAAAATTAATTATAATATTTTCTCACAAAATGCAATAAAATCTTTTTTTGAAGAAAATATATTTTTGAATAATAAAATGGATTAAACTAAAATTTCTGTGATTATTATCTATCAATTTATCAATAAATTTATATTGATTAGGAACATTAAAAATATTCCATAATTAAAATAATCATATTCATTCCCTAATATTTAAATACTAGTTTATAATAATCATATTTAAATTATATTATTTTAGTAGTTTATTTAGGCTTAGTGTTGGGTGTTGTATACTCTATCGAGAATGGTTTTCTTTTTAAAGTATATGTCCGTTACTATATAATCTCTCAAAGAGGAAGAATAATAGTTTAATAAACCTATATATAATGAAAGATAAGTTAGTATTCTCTGAGAAAGTAGAAGGCCATTATATTCATCATGTTTTATCCATAAGGAATATTTTTAGGATTTATGCATCTCTTTAAATATTTTCTAGGTATGATATCTTTTGGGTACATATTCCTGATATTTTGAGTCGAGAATGGTCACTATTAAATTTCATGAAGAAACATAATTTTAGTTCATGAAAATGGTCATGATTGATGTGCTTTTCCTGAATACATTAAGGAAGTAAAATAAACTTTTTATTGATATAGAATATCACACTTTGGATGAAATGAAATCCCCCAAGAAAACTGGTGATCAACATAAATTTATAGAGTATGTGCTTTGAAGAAGTAAAGGGATTCTAGATTGAAGATATACAATTGGATGGATCACTTGATCACTTGTAAAATATATAAATCTCATATATCTGTAGTATGGTGTGTGTGGGGTAGGATAAAAAAATACACTATCCACTTGTACTGATAAAATATTATTGTGGAGAATCTATAACATGGACATCCCTATCATAGTAGTAATAAGATTACTAGGATGGGGTGATATTTTTGAGGGAAATTGTTGTAATTTAATGCATAATCTATAATTAATATGTTTTTTTATATTTTAAACAAAACAATTTGTAATTGGATTACAAGATATCATTGGTTCAAAGTCTACAATAAATGAAATTTTTAAGTATGAAATTGGATTGTATTAATTTTTTATAACACATGATTCACACCGCTCATATGAGTGTTTGAAAAGATCCATGGTTAATATCACTTAGTATTATATATAGTTTTTATATAATGGGATCTGGAGTTCTATATCAATATAAATCTAAAAATACCATTTTATATCTATTTGAATTGAAATGTTTCTTTTCCCAGTTGTATCATCAAGATTTTTTTAATTAATTATTTGAGATTAAAGAGACTCATTTAAGGAAATTGTAACATATTCTTACTATTTTAATGTAATCCCAAAATAATTTTTTGATCATTTTTATGTTGGGGATCAATTAAGAGTGCCTCATAAGAAATTTGGATAATTTTTGGAAGGAAATTGGGCTGTTCACGGTTGAAACATAGTTTTTACAAACTGCACTTACTGCTAGTTCAAATTATGTAAACCTTGAAGGTGAGGGTTTTCTTGTTTGGTGAATGGTTTGAAAAAAAACTACCCCTATTAGAGACCGTGAACTATATTATAGGTGGAAAAGGTTTGAAAAAACATGCATCCTTTCCTTGTTAATCATGCATGTGAACCTTTTTATTTAATATTTTTTTTAAAAATCCCAATCCCATAGTTTAACCCTACTCAACCCTAAATCCTTGTTGGATGATTTGCTAGGTATTCTGAGTTTCTAAGAACAAGTTTTAGAACCTCCAAACCCCCTCTAATGTAGGCCTAATATTGAATAACCACATTCTATCTCCCCCAAGTTAGAGTTCATATTCCATTACCTATCTCCTCCTCTCCCCTTCTATCCTCTATATCTATTGTTAGATCTATATTTTGTTACAAGGTATAATTATTTTTAGTTTTAGTTCATAAATATAGGTTTAATTAATAGATATCCAAAGTCAGCATTATTCATTGGTGTTTCCCATTTCAAGAATTGTGATTCATGATCCTATGATCCAAAGCTCGGTATTTCCATTTAGATTGGTCATTTAATTTAACCTAGAATTTATTGATTTTTTAATTTAATTAAATTAAATTTTGAAAATAAAATTCATTGTTAATTGGAATTTCAAATTTATTTTTTGTGAAATTGATCTAAAACCTACATATTCTTGTGATTTGATATGTGATTGGAAATTGACCGAAAATGTGGAATTTTATTTTTCTAAAATTGTATTTTGAAATTATTTTGGATAACTTTATTAATTTTTTTGGTAATAAATCATTGGTTTTATCCTGAAAATATGAATGAACTTATTAAAACCCCGTTCTAAAGAGAAATTGGAATATTGGAAATAGTATAGGGGAAATTGTATTTTAAAATTTTTTACATTAATGTTCCCATTAATTATTTTCATTTGAGAACATTAAATACTAGGTAGTTAGAGATTTATTAGGAAAAAAAAGATAGTATTGGAATTCCATATCAATTCATTGATTCTATACACAATAAGTAAAAATTATCAAAAGAGCATATCCTCAGTTGGATACTGGTTATAATGCCCGAACTCCAGAAGCCCAGAGATGGTGCATTATTTTATTACATTGGAATGATTAAAAGGAATAAATTCCCAAAGCACTGATTAGTTTAGTAGTATTTAAGAACTATATACATATATGTTACCCATATAACATTGGTAATTAAAATCATATCAAATCAAAGTAATTTGAAACCATTAACTGAATAAAAAATTTCAACTTCATAACCAGGGGAAAATAAAACAAATGGAAGGGTGATATAAATTTAATAGTAAGGGTAATTAAAAAGTATTTAATAATGTAATAATGAGAATAAATCAACATGTAAATGTAAATAACTGACAACACATGCCATTTAAATAATTTGATAATCATAATCTATATGGATGGTTAAATAAATAAAATACATGCCATTTAATCAATGAACTGATGATGAAATTACCCCATATATATGATGAAACAAAATATTATAGATAAATAATAACATAAATTAATTCAATGATTAATTATTGGATGTCATGTATCTGGTACATGAACCACTACTATTAAGACCTTTAATAGGATGGTTTATATTTGTGGGTAGAAACCCGTCTATTCTTCTTGGAAACAAACTAAAAGGGTTTGAGACTAAATAATTTTGTCTAATATGACTACTAGTTCATCAAGGGTATTTCATTAACTAGTCCCAAACACATGTATCATATGTGAAAATCAGTCCTCATATATTGAACAATCTATTTAAAAACGATATTTTTAAATTAATATGTACCATACCAATTTGAAATATTTGAATTATAAGAAGCATAAAAAAATTATAAAATGAAAAATTGAATTCCTTAAAGGTAGAAAGATTCATGACATGATATATAAAAATGGGTATTATATATCCCACACAAAATAATTAAGTGGTGAATGTGATATTTATCTCACAAATGTAAAAAGTGAGATGAAAATACCTTACCTTACACTACATTTTGGTTGTGCATGCTTTAATATATTGTATAATTTTTTAAATAATTTTATTAACTTATATTAGAACATTATTCATATTTATGATATAATATATGATCTACTAATATTATTTTTCCAATTTTTTTATAATAGTTTATTATTACCCTTGTTTTGGGTTTTAACTACTTCATTTTATAATTCATGTTTTGTTATGAATGTCTTAGTTATTTTGTATTCGGTATATATCCAACACATAAAAATGATATTAATTAAATAAATTAATATTTAATCATTAAATAAATTTTTATATCCATTCTTGAATGTTTTACATGGAACGTGAATCACATCGGGTTGTGGTGATAATAGGTTGTACGCACGCACGAGCGATGATTTCATTCACTTAATGATGAAAGAGAAAGGAAGAGAATGATATATTAAATTTTAAATAATCAATATAATTTTATAATTACTATATATATATATATGGAAATTATTCCACTATTATACCCATCCATGTAAGATTGTGATTAAAAAACAGATTGCACAATGGTGTAGAGATGGTATGTTGTACATTCACACGCATGATGTTTTCATTTTTTGAGGATGGATAAAAGGTGGAATATGGATGTACCATAATAATAAAAAACCATATCAGTGTATATATTATTCTTTATTTATTAACTTATCATATAATGAACACATGAATAGGGAATATAAGAAGAAACTAACTTGAATGAGAGAGTAAAACTGATAACCAATTCTACAATGGACTTCCTTTAGAAATATAATTAGGGATCTAGGCTTCATATTTTTGGTAGAATAGGTAATATATAACATAACTAATGATGTTGTGAAATTAAATGGGAAGTTTTTAGTCAATCTAGATGGCTAAAAGTGGTGTGGATAAGTGAGGGAAATGGTTCCATTTTATAATTGAGGCGAGGGACACATTTGGAAACTCGCTAAATATTAAATTAAGATAAATTAAATTTATAATAAAAATGGATAAAAAACTACTTATTTATAGGATATGATGATTAGGGGTCTAAATAAATTCATAAAATGACAATTTTATATGTTTTTATTATTTTTATAATCCTTATTTTTTAACCATTACTTATCCCTTTTAACTCTTATCGTGATATCATGATAGTTACACCGTAAGGGTTAATATTATTATTATAACTTGCCAAAAACAATTATATGATTCATTGATAACAATTTTAACTTTATCATAATTATTTTTTTGAATGTTATATTTTTATGAATTTTGTATCATTTAATAAAATATTATTTATTTTAAAATACCGATAATTTCAATTTTTAAACTATTCAATAATTGACTTTTTAAAATAGAATAAAACCAATATAAATTAAAAAATATATAAAACCCAAATAATATTATAAATTCATCTAAAAAATCATGTATGACATCAACTATCTCATGTAATATTGTTTTTATTATGTTTAATATCATTTATGGGATTCTTGCATTACTTAAACAAATAATACATCATCATTGGGTAACCAAATAAGGTAATTATATTTTCAATAAAAAATATAAATAAATTACAGTGATGTAAAGAAACATATATTATTTTTAAATACAATTTATATTTGAAAATATCTATTAAATTAACCATTTCAAAAAATATTTTACTTGTTAAAAAAATTGTGACAAAATTTACTTTCCGTAGAATAAAATATTATAAATTCCATACTATAATCCATGTTGCTTAAAAGGTTTTACTTTTGACCCAAGGATTATTTTTTTCAAAACACACTCATCCAATGAAATTAGGAAAACAATCAGGAAAATTTTATTTTCTTTATAGTATTATTTTTACCCATAATTACCTGATGTACTCTTGATCGTGGATGTTAAAATATTACTAAATTCCTTATTATTATGACAAAAAATAAAATTAACCTATTTAAATAATTTGGACCCAGTTATTTAAAATATGGAATTCATTTTTATGAATTGATAATATAGAATTTTTATTAATTAATTTAAAAATAATTCCATTGACGGAATGAGAAAATGAGCATCTAATGTGAAACGTACAAAAAATTATAATGATTTTATATTCATATTCAATATCAAATTGATTCGATTGACCTAAATATTATTAAAAAATATAAATAATTGGATTATAAATTAAAAACAATTATAAAAATTAACACTATAAATTATTTAGATTAAAGTGATTTTTTCAATTAAAATGTAATATTTTATAACTATTCATCAAAATAGCAGACTTATCTTAAAAATACTAAAAATTCATCCAAATAAAATTTCAATATTACAATTTAAAATTAAAATTTTATTTTTTAAATTATAAAATATACAATTGTCAAAATTCTATTTAAAATAGATTCCTCATTGAAAGACGGTAAAATTGCCTTTAAAAAATACATTTTTAAGCATAAAACTAAATTAATTTTTTTCTTATGCAAATCAAATATATTGGAAGATTGTAAAAAATATTTTATTTAATATATATTATATATATTCAATTAATACAATTTACTAAATGTAATTATTTAAAAATTTTAAGTCCAAACTCCTTAGGAAGCATAATAATAGTTCTTTATAAAAACATTTCAATATATTCTATTGTTTCCTATATTAATTTCAAATTAACTTTTTTCCAATAAATTCAACCATATATTTTCATAAGATAGTTAATACTATTCATAACCACCAATTTAATGGCTAGTTTATATCTTATTATATTAAACAATGATATTATAATAATATATTATTGTTCAATAAAACTCAGCACTGTGTGTAATACAATCCAAATCATTATTGTGTGTAACATAATATTAAAATTATATTGTATATAAATAATGTTAAGAAAAAAATTAAACTTATTCAAGAATGAAAATATTTTATATTCTTTGGGTGTAATATTCTCCCTACCTTTATTAAATTGTACCCTTAAAATTTGAACACGATCTTAGTTGTCTAGGGTTAATATTGGAAAATAAACAATTGTTGAATCCTCACATCATAAATAGGGTAAACAATAAATCTTATTAATAAGAGTGAAAAGTAAATGTGAAGGTCACTACAAAACTATAATTTAGAATAGGATACCATTAGTTGAAACATGGTTATGGAAAATAAATATTAATATCCTGTTTTTATGTAGAATGATAGAGATCGTGGTCATCAAAATGTCTACCATCACAAGACCATAAATATGTGGTGGGTTAAAGATGTCATTGATTTCTCTGTAAAAAAAGTAATCAAACTAGGATTTTATTCTATAACACTTTTCATAATGTTAGCGAATTCATTTTATTCATATACTATGAACATAAGCAAACATACTGAAATGAGAAGTAGAGTTCCATACTTTAACCATTTTCCACCACAAAATAATCATTTTTTTTCAAAAGTTGAGTATTTAAGAATATTTTTTCATTCTAAATGAATTCAACTTAATTTCTATGAATCAAAAAATCCCCAAAAGTATTAATATTTCTAAAAACTATGCTTATAAATTAAGGAAAACCAAAATGGTTTGGATAAGTTAATATAATTTCCCAAAAAAACAAACCTCTACATGATGAAAATAAAATATAATCTTCAAAATTCAATAGTAATACCCAAACATCAATATTGTTTATTTATAAAATAACTATCCTTCAAAAAAAATATTTCATAATAATATCAAAACCCAAAAATCATAACTATTTTTTCATATAGTATTACAAATAAAATTAATCAATATTAATGTCTTATACAAAACATTTAATTTCATAAATCACATAATATCCAAGATATGATAACTGTTTCCAAAAATTACCTAAATCATAAAAAGTGAAATATGAATTCCTATATTATTTCAAAATATAATCTTCATTTTAATTATTAAATAAAATATTAAAGTAGTTTTTTATCTTGATCATACAGGGTTACATAAATAGAGAACTTATTCCAAAATAACATTAATCCCTCAATCATCAAATTGTTTTCCAATCAAAAGTTTATCTATTTGATAAAACAAATGCCCAAAAATTTAAATTAACCATTATCCATTTGATATTTTAACAAAAAAAATTAAATCAAACCAACACATCAGATATACTAGTGTTTAGGTTCTCCACGCTTGTCGCCCTTCACTTATGGGTTCAAACAGTGCATCGTTACCAGACGTAACGATTTTTCACCCAGCCTGTGAGTATTTATTTCTCTAAAAATATATTAATATTATACAAATATGTGATAATAATTATAATAATTAGCCTCAATATATTAAATGTTAATTAAAGGTTTTAACCAAAAATATTATCTCATATGTTTCAATTTTTATTCCCAATAATATAAGTTCCCATCATTAACTTAAAATCAAAGATAATATAAACCATAATGGCTATCCTTAAAATTAAAAAGGTCTATAATATTTATAGGAATTATTACATAAAACCCTTTTCATTCATATTAAACCAATTAGATGTGTTCTCTAATCAATGTTTTCCTAAATCTAGTTCTTATAGTTTCTATTAAACTTCCTCTGATACCAACTGTACTGCCCTGACCCCAGAAGCCCTAAACTGGTGGATTATTTTATTACTTTGGAAGGATTAGAATGAATAAAATCCCAAAAGACTGATCAGTTTAGTAGACATAAATAACTAGATATATAAAAAGTACCCTTATTATATTGGAAATTAAAAACATAATAAAGGAAAGTAACTTTCATCCTTTTACTCATTCAAAAATTTCATCCTATTAATATGGAAAAAATAGAAAAAATAATAGAACGTGCAAAAATGATCATAAAGGGTATGTAAAACACAATGAATAATTTATTAATGAGAATAAATCAACATTATAAGTTATGAAACTGATAACACGTGCCATTAAAATAACTAGATAAGGTATAATAAATATAGAAAGAAAAATAACAGAAACACATACCATTTAATCAAGGAACTGCGAATTAAATTAATCTATAGATATATCGATGAAAAATATCTTGGATAATATAAAATATAATTGAATTAAATGCTTAATTATTGATCTTCATATATCTGGTACATGAACCACTACCACCAAGACCATTCAGAAGACTGTTTAAGGTTATGGGTTGAAATTAATCAATTGTTCTTAGAATAAAACTCAAATGGTTTGTCACTAAATAATTCTCTCTCATGTGACTAATGATGCATTAATTGGAATTAATTAGCCAGTCCTTAAAACATGGCGTATATGTTCAAATAATTCTACATATACAAAATAATCAATTTATGAATATATTTTTAAATCATAGTGTCCCTTACCACTTTGAATTATTTGAATCATCATCCCCATAAAAGTAAATAATTAAAAAATGAAACATTGAGTACCATGAAGATAAAAATATTCATGATTTGATATGTTAAAATGGGTAGTTGATACATTACATAAAAAAAATATGTGATGAATATGACATTAATCTCATAGATGTAACAAGTGAGATGCAAATCCCTTACCTCACACATCCTTTTAGTTGTGCATGCTTTAATTTCTGGTATAATGGTTTAAATAATGTTAATAATTTATATCAGAACGTTATTCATATTTATGATATCATATATTATCTTCTTATATTATTTTATCACTATGTTTTTTATAATATTTTGTTATTACAGTTGTTTCAGGAGTTAACTTCTTCATTTTACAATGCATCTTCTATTATGAATGTTTCTGTTATTTTTTATAGGGTATGTATTTAACATATCTATAATTATTATAATTTTATAAATATCTTATCTAATCATTAAATACATTTTTATAGCCACAATTTAATGTTTAACATTGAAATAGAATCACATCGTGTCGAGGATACGATAGGTCGTGCATACACGCGAGGGGCAATATCATTTCCTTAAGGGTGAATGAGTATGGAAGTCATTGGTATATTAATTTTTAAATAATCAATTTTATTTCATAATTAATATATATATATATATATTATTTCCATCATTATACACATCCGAGTAAATTACCGATGAAATACATATTACAGCCCAGCGTGGATATGGTAAGTCATACAGACACACGCATAGTGATTTCATTTTTATTACAATAGATAAAAGGTTGAATATGGTTTTAAAATTATGAAAATACATATAAGTATTTATATGATAAATTACTTATTAAGTTATCATCAAATAAAACATGAATAGGAAATAAAAAAAGAAATGAACTTGAATGAGTTAATAAAAATGATTACCACTTCTTCAGTGGAATTCCATTAGATCTTACCATAAAGGATATAGGGATGGTGTTTTTTGGAAGAAATAGGCCTCTAGAATATAACTGAGGATTTTTGGAAAAAAATTGTTAAGGTTAGGTCAAGATAGATGACTCCAATTGGTGTGAGCAATTGAGGGAAGATGTGCCCTTTAATAATTGAGGAGAGGGGAACTTTTTAACAGTCTCAAAATATTCAATTAATATAAATTATTTTTATTATTAAAATGGATCCAAAAGTACTTATTTATAATATTGGATTATTATGGGTATAAATCTAGTTATACAATGAAAATAATACATGTTTTCTTATCCTTGTAATCCTTGTCCTCTTTGAACCCTTATTTAACCATATTACCTCTTACCATGATATCCTAAAAGTTACAATTTTATGGTTAATATAATTACTATAAAATGTCTTATTAACCTCAAATTAGTCATGTATAAAAATTTAAAATTTATCCTAAACAGTTATCAAAATTTTCTATTTTTATATATTTAATATTATTTTGTAAAATATTATTTATTTTAAATTATAAATATTCTCAATTCTGAAATTAAATTTAATATTATTTAGTAAACAAATTCTGGGATGACATTAAATTTTTAAAATAATATTAATTTTATTATTTTTAATATCATTTTTTTGATTCTTAGATTTATTAAAATATCATTGCATCTTCATTCTATCAACATTTAAGGTAATTATTTTATCACAAAAATTTATATATAAATTACCATGATATAGATAAACATTTGATATTTTCATATAATCTTTATATCTTAACAGAACCCATATATAACCCATATTAAAAAACATTTCACTTGTTAAAAATAAATTTGTGATGAAAACAAATTTTCATAGAATATAATATTACAAATACCATACTCCCATCCAAGTTTCTTAAAAAGGTTATAATTTCTGCCCAAAGATTATTTTTGTCGAAACATACTCATACAATAAAATTAGGGCAATGTTAGGGTAATATTGTTGTTTTTATAATATTATGTTTTCCCATAGTTAGCTGATTTACCCTTTACCGTGGTAATTAAAATATAACTAAATTCACTAATAATATCACCCAAAATAAAATAAATCTATTTACATAATTTGGATCCAATGATTAAACAAATATATTTTTCGTAATTAATAATATAGAATTTATCAAAATTAATTTAAAATTATTCTCGTTGATTGATAGAGAAAACATGTTATTAATGTGAAAACATAGAAATGATTGTACTGTTTTTATATTCATTAGAAATGTGAAATCTATTCAAATAATCTATGTCTTATTAAATGATATAAAATGAATCAAATTATTCTGTAAATCCAATTTAAAATATAAATTGTCACGAAAAACTATTTGTATGAAAAAGTTATTTTTCAATTAATATGTAATACTTTACGACTATTCATGAAAACATGAAATGTATCGTAAACCTATCAAACATTCAACCAAATTATATATTTATATTAATATTTAAAAAATAAGCCTATTTTTTAAAATATAATATATAAAATTTTAAGAAACTTTATTTAAAATATGTCCTCCATTAAAATGTGATAATTTTTTTTCAAATAATACAATTTTTAAGCAATAAATTGAATTGATTATTTTCTTTTTCCAATAACATATATTGTTTAAGTGTAAAAATATATATTTTATTGAATATTATATATATATATATATTCCATTTAAAAAATTTACTAATAGTAATTACTAAAATTTATTAAGGCAAAACTCATTTAGAAGCACAAAAATAGTTCTATATAAAAATATTTCCTATATCTTTACTTTGTTCCTATATTAATTTATAATTAATTTTTAACAAATAAATTAAACCATATATTTTCATAAGTTAATTAATACTATTAATTACCACAAACTTAATGGCTAGTTTATATGTTATTATATTAAATGAGGATATTTTAATAATATATTGTTGGTTGGTGAAACTCGGCATTACGTGTAATGAAGGCCCACTAATTGTTGTATGCAGAGTAATATTAACTTTTTGTTGTGTATAAATAAACATATAAACAAAATTATACTTATTCAATAATGAAAATATTTAACGTCTTGAGGTGTTCCATTGGTCAATCATCTATGACAAGTGTTGAAGGGACATGTGTGCACATTTCCATTTTAATTATATAAGTATGGGAGGATCCCATAACCTGGAACTATCATACATATATGAAGATGAATTTTTTTTCATTTGTGATTATTTTCATATATATTCTCTTATTTTTAATAATTCTTAACATATGGCTAGTGAATTTATATAACCTATTTTAAATAAAAAAATTATATAATCAATTATTTAAATATTTTTATCTATGGAAATGAAAAAGATGTTTTTTTAATTATTATATAGTACTTATAATCTTATTGTATTTAATATTATTGGAATTATTTATTTAATTATTATGAGATCTTTTTATTGAACCCTCGGTGAGACCCAACTAAATTTTATCTCAAACCCCCACCTATTCCTTCGGGTGTTTGTAGACAATATTCTTCTCGGTTCGTGCAAGGGGAAAGCACCACATGGAGGTGGATCACATTGTTGATTCATAAGACTTGGAGACCTACATATTTTTGGGACATGGGTTATTATTCATTTTTGGTACATATTTGTTATACTTTAGTTTTATATACCTTTTTGACTTCTGGTACTGTTATCCCTATGGATTTCTCATTTCACCATACTGACATGTAACAATTTCATTCCCAATTTATATAGAAAAATAGTTCCCATGTTTTTATTATATGATTGGAGGTTCCTATTTATGAACTATAGGGGTTGGTAATTACCATTGAACTATGTTAGTATTTGATTGATTATCAAGTTACCAATGTATCTAGGCTAGTTCATGGTAAGGTGGCACCAAAGGTGTAGGTTAGATTTCTTACCATGATGATAGTATGTAGTTCTGTATTCTCATCAGGACCTAAAAGGTAGTTATAAATTATTTTCATTCCATATATCACTATAATGAAACTTAATTAACCATCAGTGGTTTTTTAGAGACATTTTAATGATTAGTTATATTATTGTACCTACTTTCAAATTTGATATATTGAGATCTAAATTTGTTTTATATATCTATTGGGATTAATTTACCCACTGTTATTGTTTGAGTGTTGATCAGTGTAATGTTCTAAATTCCTTAATGTTGTTTTTTTACATCATGTAGAATCATGTCTCAAAAAATATGTGTGAATCATACTCGTGAGGAAGCTTCTGGTGAACCATAGTGAGAAAATATTCCAGTGGACAAAAATCTAGTTGAGGATGTAGTTCCTGTTGTCCATGATTTAGGAAAGGGAACTAATTCTATTACCGTATAGACTCGTGTTGTGAAACTCATAGAGATGAATTTAGGATTCATGATCATCAATTCCTTATTAGAATACACCAATGTTCTACCTCCCAAATGATCCTCAATAAGATGATGATTTTTTGAGTAGGGTCTAATATTTATTTGTGTTCCCAGAATACACATGGTTATATAAAAGTGAAATGTTCCACCTTTAATACTGAGGGACCAATTAGAAGATGGTGGGATTTCATTATGATGCCGAAGAAACACAATGAATTAGAGTATAAGGACTTTAAATCTCTTTTCACTAAACTATTCTATAAAGAGTCTATGGTCTTGTCCAAGGCTATAGATTTTTTCAAACTTGAGCAGGCTGATAGGACTGTGAAGGAATATACAAATCGATTTGCTCAGCTTTTATAGTTCAAACTTGAGATTATATTGATTTAGAAGATGAAGAGTCAATGGGTCAAGTTAGGACATCGATCTAATATTCATTATTATGTTTTCTTTCTAAACATCCCATCTTATGATTATATTATGGATGGAGAATTGATGGAGGAAATTGAATTGGTAGGTAAGACATGGTTGTAGGGAGTTCCATTTTCTACCTAAGGCAGCTTTGTGAGTTCTTCCAAAGGAAAGAGGAATCATGATGATTCCCAAGGTGGTTTTTCTCAATATGTTTTTCTAGTCCTCTTAAAGATCATGGCATATTACCTTTTATTTTCTACCAGCATGGTATGACTGGGCACTGAAAATTGGTTTTCACTAAGGAAACCAAGGTTTGTGGTTCCTAGAGATTCTCCAAGACACTTAATAAAGTTCATCCATATCTATTCTATTCCTCATAGTGGAACAAGAACATCTGTTCCAAAATATTCAATAATAGGATTAGATGCTTCAAGGAATGAGGGGTTATATCCAAAAGTATCTATAATGAAGATTCTTTATGTAGTGGAAGTGTCTTTTGAAGAAGTAGATATATGTTTAGTGATTCAAAGAGATACCATCTCTATTTCTTCATCTTTTGTGACTTCTTTATTTGATATTTGTGGATCTCATTCATTTTTTTCAACTCTTATTGTAATTTTGTTAAATCATCACACGGATATTTAATCTTTTGTGATGGAATATACAACTTCCTTAGATAGAAGAGAGATAAGGGTCTCTGTCGTCTTGGTTGTGTCTTCTCTTTATTATATATTGAGCTTACATGGGAGTTTTTGGTTCATGACACGATACCTAATTATATCATCTTTAGGATGAATTATATCAATTCTATTAAATATGAAATTGATTATTCTCTTCAACAAGTCTTTTTTATGACATCCAATGTGGTGTACCATATATTTCAAGGATAATAATACACATGGTCGAATAGATCCAAACCATATTTTCTAGATTTGGGGAAATTAAAAACAATGATAAGTTTTTATATATTGTGAGAATCATTTAATGATGATATTCCACAATATTTCATCGTGATTCTGAACATTTTTTCTTTAGAATTCTCGGATTTGGCACTAGTAAATGGGGTAGAGTTTTTCCTTTATTTTTTGACAAAAACCTAGCTGATCTATATTCATTCTTCCAATATGGAACCTTATAAAATTAAAGAGATGATTACATAGTAGGTTAATATGTTAGAGAAATTATTTATACACCTGAATGTGTCAGCTTGGGAGGTGCCTATTCTGCTTGTTAAGAAACCCGATGGGTCACTTTTCATAAGTTGTTATTTCCAAAAAAAATCAATCAAGTAATGGTAAAGAACAAGTATATGTTTCCTAAAATTGATGATCTATTTTACTAGTTTAAAGGTGATAAGTGTTTTTCAGAGATTTATATTCAATATAGTTACTTCCATTTGAGAATAAGATAATTTGATATTTAGATACCACCTTTCAGAGAAGTTAAGAAAATTATGATTACCATTTCATGCCATTTGTTCTAACAAAATTTCTTGTCATTTTTAAAGATATAATGAATAGGATATTAAATTAGTAGAATGAAGCTTTATTTGTATTATTTGTGGATGACATCATTTTTTTACTCTATGTTATAGAAGGATCATGTGCATCATTTGAGGGGAAATTAAGAATTTTTTGGAAATGACCAACTTTATGAAAAGCATTCAAAATGTAATTACTGGATTTAGTAGGTAACTTTCTTTGAAGATGTGGTGTTGTAACATTTTATTTTAGTTCATCTTGAATGGTGAATTCTTTTATGAAATGATAGAATCCACAAATTGTCTTTGATAATTAGAGCTTCTCATGTTAATATGGATATTATCGAAGCTTTGTAATGGATTTATCAAAGTTTTCATGTCCAATGATAACTCTAATTCATAAGGGAGTAATGTTTTTTTAGGGTGAGAAACAGAAGAGTTCTTTTGTAGAGATTAAATGTTTGTTAACTGCTATACTAGTTATGAATCTTCCATAGGCTAGTATAAGATATGTGTAATTTTATGATGTATCAAGTTCAGGTTTTGGTTGTGCTCTTATGTAAGTTGATCATGTGGTATCATGTGGCTCTCAATAGTTTAGTTCACATGAAAAGAATTATTTGACCTTTAACCTCAAACATAGAGTAATGATGTTTGCACTTAATTTTTGGTTGAAATAGCATTTCTAATAAAGGTTTACAATGTATTCCAACCATAAGATACTGTGTTATACATTCTATCAAAATGATTTGAATCTTCAAATGGAGAATTGGGTGTAGTACCTTATGTATCTTGATTTCAACATTGCATATACCCCAGAGAAAGGGAATTTCATTCATATGCTTTATAAAGGAACATTCTAACCTAGATCATGAAAAAAATATTTAGTACTGTGGAACATGATAGATCTTTTTTCATAGTTTCATATAGTAGTCTAGGAATATTGGGAAAAGTTTTCTTGTCCATTGTATAGTTGAACTACACTATTCACGAGATGATTTTATAGAAACCATATATTTTTGAGGAATTCTAAATCATTAGAGACTCTATTGATTTTTGGGATACTATTTTTGAGTGATAATTCACCATAAACTGTAATCTATATTCCCTTGACCAACATGTTGTACCTCTTTTTGAAAGGAATGAAATGTTGGGGATTTTATAATTCCTAGGGACAGTGCACCCAAGAACAATGAAGAAGTTTTACGAAATGCTGTGATTATTTGGGTTTCTATGTATGATATAGGACATTTCTGATATTTTTTACCACTATTAAATGTGACATCAGTTAAAGGAAGAGAACTAGAGCCCTTTGGGGTTACTTAATATACTTATATTACCAACGTGAAATTGGGATGTTATCTCTATGGATAGTTTTTTGGGGTTTCCACATACCCAGAGAAAGTATAATCTGATATGGATTTTGATTGATAGGCTAACCTAATCAGCACACATCATACATATATGTGACAAAAAAAGAGATCTATACAAATTCCTAAGGATAAACATTGTTCCTAATTTCTCCACTTTAGTGGGGATTGGTATGTCCATTTGGGGATGGTTGAGTTTTCATATAATAATAATTATCAGTCCATGATCAGAATGGATTATTTTGAAGCCCTATACGGCCGACCTTGTAAATATTTATTGTGTTGTTGGAAGATCAACAAAAGTTCATTATCTGAATCGACATTGGTTCTAGAGACAACATCGATGAATAAATTTATTTATCATATAAGTTTTACAACACATATATATATTATATTTATTTTGGATATCATCATCACAAGATGTTGGAATTTTCAGTCAATGATTATGTGATCCTTAAGGTTCCACTTCATTTAGGTCATATACAAGTTCAGAGGAAATGGAAACTTTCAACTCATTTGTGGGAATGTTTGAGGTTTTTGAGAAGGTGGGAAAGTGGATTACCATTTAGAACTTACACAAAATTTTACATCTATAGATAATGTGTTCCATGTACTAAAATAATTAATGTATCTTCCTAATCTATCTCATGTTCTGAGTTGGAGGTATCTTGATTTCGAGCACAATTTATCTACAACTGAGCATCTAGTCATGATACTTGATTATGAAACCAAGGTACTTTGTGGGAGAATGAAACATTTGGTTTAAGTAATATGGTATTTTGATTATGATACTCATGAGGCATGGGATGGAGAGAGGGTGGAATAGATGAGGGAGTAGTTTCCTCACATTTTTGACATGGAGACGTCTTGACAGGCTTTAATGGTAAAAAAGGTTTCTATGGTGGGGTGGTTGTAACATCCTATTACTATAATATGAAACCCCTAAATTAAAAATGAATTGGTTGGGGATATTTTAGGCATTCTTTGGGTTAATTTGTTTTTGAAATATTAGTAGGCTCTTGGGTTGTACATGTTTGGAACATGGTTTTCCAAAACTGTGCACCCTCCTAGTGGAAACCCGGAAAACCCATGAAGTGAGGGTTTTCATGGTTGGATCATGGATTGAAGAAAAATTTCCCACATAGTAGAAACCATGAACCTATTTATAGTAGTGCGTGGTTAGGGTGAACAGTTTGGAAAACCATTTTACCCTACCCATCTAACATTGCACACACAATGTTTCATTTCTGAAGATTATTAAAACATTTCTTGAACCCCTATTTAGACCCCTGATCGTCCCCAAAATAGGTTTGAAAAGTTTCCAAGGTATTTGGATCACCCCAAAACCAATTTTTACTTCTATAAAATCCCTCTATGGAAGTTCACAGCTTGTACATCATCATTCATTCTATTCCTGATAAGAGTTATTATCTCATTATATATCTCCCACTCTCTCATTCTCTCATCCAAAGGGTTTGGTAGATCTCTATGTTATTGGAGGACATAATCTATGTTGTTTTAGATATTGAATCTAGGTTTTATTATTTAATAATTATTGTTGATGTTATTCATTTGAGTTTCCTATTGCAGATGTTGTGATTCATGATCTCGTAGTCCAAAGTTAGGTGGTTCTGTATAAGATTTCCAAAATAATTTATCCTGTAATTCATTGAATATTTTAATTTATTTTAATTAAATCATGAAATAAATTGGTGTGAATTGGGAATTTAAATTTAATTGTCATGAATTTTGGGAAAACCCTCCCATTTCAAGTGAATTGGGGTGTGACTTGAATTTGATGAAAAATGTGGAATTTTATTTTTGAGAAATTGAAATATTTAACTATTTTTGAGATGAGTTAAACTTTTCTGATTACAAAACATTAGTTTTTACATATAAATTCGAATAAATTGATTAAACCCCAATGTTTTTAAAATATAAATTTTTATATTGAAATTAAAAATGGGAAATTATATTTTAAAACTTTTCAATGTAATTTCCCCATTATTGATAGTTATTGTAGAACATTAAATACTAGGTAGTTAGTGATTTTTGAGGGAAAACACACTAGTACGGGATGTCCCTCGTAATAGATTGATTCTTTATATCACAAAGATAAAAAACCTGGTAGATAATATCCTTAGAAGGATGTTGGTTAGTCATATCTGACCATTGTCAAATGGAAATGTTTGCACATTGTTGTTTTCATTATATAAGTGTGTGAGGATCCCATAACATGGAAATATTTCACTTATTGGAGGATTTCCATGTTGATCATTTGTAAATATTTTGATATATATGTCATTTTTATTAAACATTTATTACACATTCCCAATGAATTTATGTAAATTGTTTTATATAACATATTTATTTAAGATACTATTTATATTTTTACATTAATTCAAATGAAAGGGATGTTTTGATTTAAATATTCCCATATAATTCTCTAAAGACACAACCCTAGTTTCTCGGATTCGGTGCCTTATTAAATTACTTTGGAATGATTAATAGAAATTCATATCCTGATGTAATGAATTGTTTAGTAGATTTGGAATGTGAGATACATATATAAGTTCAACATTAGATATTCAAATGAAAAAGAATAATGTTCCATTGTGGACATCCACCACTATAAGATTATCTATGAAAGTCAATCATAATATATCTCTACATTTCATAAGAAAAATGAAACATAAAAAGGGATGAGATCATATGTTCTGTAAGAGTACAAAATATAGTGGAAGATACCATAATGATAAATATTAGGCATGGTGAATAATTTAAAACATATGATTTTAAAATAATAAACTGGAAAACATTATGGTAGCAATATGAGATGGGTAATTATTTCCACAATAAAACATAATCATGGGTATTCTACTGGTTGAATAACCACATGAACTATGAATTTCTAGCTTCATAATGAGGGAAATTCATATGTTGTAAATTCTAAAAAAAACATCAAGTCCTCGACCAAGACATCTACAAATTATTAAGCCCTCATCCAAAACCATATCTTAAAATGGGAAGGTATCTACCAAGTCATTATCTATTTGTCTCATGAGAGCTACTGATGCATCAAGGTATGGAGATAAACATAAACAAAATATATAGTTATATTGAAACTTACATATGAAATGTAAATAACTTCCCCCAAACATTATGCATAAACACTAACCAATCATAGTAAATTGGTGAATGGTTTTAAGATAGCTCATAAATAGTCAAACTAATCATAAAAAAATTTAATTAAATATTTCATATGATATCATAAAAGATTAATCCCAACAGTACATAAGAATCAGCAAGTGTGTTGAAATATATGAAGATACTCTTATAAAATAATCGAGTAAATATTGAGATAAATACTCATTTAATTTGAAACGAAGAGTTATTTTGGAAAAATATTTGTATAAAAAATAAGTGAATTAAGATAGTATTTTCATTATAAAATGAGATATTTTAAAAAGATAATGGTTTCTAAAAATAGATTATACAGTGTCCATAAAAATAGGTATGATTTTGAGAAATTCCATTAAACCGGTCTTCTATTTCGGGAAAAGTTTTTGAATGATCCTTTTAAAACATATAACTACCCAATAATAAAAGTAGGATTATAGTTGGTACACATATATAACATTTACACATAATATATGTGTATTATATATGAATAAACCAGAATTTAATTGAGGTAAGTAGAGAATAAGAGTAACCTGAATGAAAATGGAGGTTCGGGTTGGAAACCCTTACCTTAAGTCAGAAGGTCTTCCTCACATGATCTTAATGACATGAATAATCATATTTAGTTTCATAAATTAATGATTCCAGAACCTAATTTACATGTAATTTATTTATTATATCCATATTATGTTCATACATGTCCTTTTAATGGGTTAAGATATTTAATTTTATTTTTGGGAGTGTTTTATTCCTTGGTTTTCATGATCAATTTACTTATATTCATTTATAGATAAACATGTTGAATGAGAATAGTTTTCCAGAATATAAGTTGTATGTTACTAGTGAGCAACCATAATATTACATGGTCTTAATTTTTCTTGGTTATTGGGTGTGAAGATGAATCATTATATAAAACATTAATGACAATTGTTTGGGTTAACTGGTAGTTTTTTCATCACAACAAACTCATTTTGGTTTAAAACCAATATCATGTGTAAAAAAGTATTCCATAACATTAAATAAATTATAATATATATATTATATTATGTTTAAATCATTAAAATGGTTTCATGGAAAGAATTGAATATGGTAATAGAAATTGAAAACTTGTCATCCATGAATGCAATAAATTAACCCATCTAAGATTATGTTTTCATTTCTTGTATAAAATAAGAGAAAAAGAGAGATAATGAAGAATTATGGATTTATCATATCAAAACTAAATTAAATTTAATTTACTAGAGTCATCACAACATTGGATGAAATGAGGAGAGGATAGAAAAATAAAATGAAAGAACATGAAATAAAAGATATGAAAAGATGAATTTATCTCTTGAAGTAATCATCATTGAGAGCCTCTTTAAAGTAGAGGTTTATGTATTTTTATGAGACCAAGAGATTATGGATGTGGGGAAAATATTTGGAGGAAATTTGTATGGAATTTAGAAAAGGCACAAGGCTTTTGAGAGAAAAGAGAATAGGGTGTGCGGGGGAGTCTTATAGTGGAGGATAGGAGGGTTTTCCAATTATTTAACTAATGTTCTAGTATTTTTCCATAGAAAACCAATAGTATTTATTCTTATGATCAAAAATAGTAATATTTTCATAGGAGTTCTAACATTTTTTACTCAAATCAGCCATGATTCTAGTAATAGCTAATTTAACTAAAAATGTATATATACGGTAAATTCCCATATTTTACTATTCATATTTTTTGTTTGAGTATTTCAGAAAAATCCCTAAAATTCACCCTAACCATTTTTTGATGTGTAGAATTAAAAAATGAACTCTGTTTTGGAATATAATTTTCTAAATATTACTAATTTAATTTTTAAATAAAATCATAATTTATTTGAGAAATCATAATTTTAAAACTATAATTCATATTATATCACCATGAAAAATTAATCAAGATCTAATTATCTTATAACCTTAAGACAATAAAAAAATAATATGATTTACTATTCATAAGGGTTATATTACTATTCATATTACTTTTCATAAGCGCATGTTACTATTAACCAAAAATTATGTTTTTCTTATCAGTCTCAAATATCTTACAAAATGCAACATTATATGTCAGTTTTCTGAAATTCAAATCAAAGAGGTGAAAAAATTATGTTTTTTGGATAGGTTATAAAAAAAGTGGTGGTTTTTAGAGACCTAGTGTATCATGCATTAAATATTATATTTCATTGAAAAAACATGGGGTGTTATAGTATCCCCTCCTTTAAAAAATTTCATCTTCGAAATTACTATAATGTTACGTCATGAAAATATTTGGGTAGTTCTTGATCATAATCTTCTCAGGCTCCCATGTTGATTATTATATTTTATGATTTTTTCAAAGTATCTTTACTAATAAAGTTTTCTGATTCCTCAAAACTTGTTATTTAGTGTCCATAATTTGTATAGGCTCTTCACAATATGATATGTTAGATTCCAATACTACAACTTCAAATGTGAGGACATGAATTGGGTCTAACATGTTCTTTCTTAGCAATGAGACATGGAACAAATTTTTTACTATATATAGGATAGGTGGAATAACCAAACAATATTCAATATCTTCAATTCTATCTAGAATTTCAAAAGGACCTATGTACCAAGGGATTGGTTTTTCTTTCTTGTCAAAAATTATAACACCCTTCCATGGAGATACATTTAAGAAAACATGATCTCCCACATGAAGCACTAAATCCTTAGTTTTATTATCATCGTATCTTTTTTTTTCTACTTTGAGATTCTTTAATATGGAATTTAATAGTATTTACCTTAATTGTTGTTTCCTCTACAAGCTCTGGGACCATAAGATCCTTTCTCTAGCTTTATCCCAATATGTTTTTGTATGAAATCTATTTCCATACAATGCTTTATATGGTTCCATTTGAATACCTGAATAGAAACTGTTATTTTAAGAAAAATCCACTAATGGTAAATATTAATCCCACATACATTGAATGTTAGGTGAACATGATCTCAACATGTCCTCTACGGTTTGGATCATCCTTTCTGATTTCTCTTTGGTTTGTGGGTGATAAGCAGTACTCAATCAAATCTCAACATCCAAAGAGTTTTGAAGAAATTTCAATAATTTAGATGTAAATCATGGATCACATTCAGACACAATTGAGAGATGTGTTCCATGAAGTATAAGAACTTCATTGATATGGATTCATGTTAGGCATCCTAGAGAAAAGTCATCCCTTATATTTAGGAAATGCATAGATTTCATAAGTTAATCAAAAATTACCCAGAATACATCATTTTTTCTCAACGTTTTGTGTAATCCAGTGACAACAGCTATGGTGATGTCATCCCATTTCCATTTATGAATAGGTAGAGGCTTCATGACTCTTCTAGGATGTTGTCGTTCGACCATCACTTATTGACAGACTAAACATCTTGAAACATAATAAAAATTTTCCCTCTTCATGTTATCCCACCATAAATGTTCATTAAAATCTCTATACATTTTAGTGCTACTAGGGTGTATAGAGAAAATTGAACTATGATAATCATCCAACAACTCCCTTTTCAGATCAAGTATAGAGGGAACACATAGCCTCTTCCCAAATTTCAATAATTCAATTTTCTTAAATTAATTTCGCCAATATCCCATATTTCATAGCATTAATTTTATTTTAAAGATTATCGTCATCATACTATGAAGGTTTAGTTCTTTCTAATAAGGATTGTTGGGAAACCATTTGAAATAATAGTGATGATTCACCTTCTTTGATAATTCCCATATCCATCCTCACAATATCCATATAAAAAGGATCCTTGTCAATCCTTATTTTATTGAGAACTCTATGATCCTTCCTTCTCAATGCATCATCAACATTATTTTACATTCTTGGGTGGTAGTGTATGGATCAATAATAATCCTTGAGTAGTTTGAGCCATATCGTTTTCCTCATATTGAGTTGTTACTATGAGAAGATATATTTTGGACTCTTATGATTTGTATATATCTTACATTTTATTCCATAGAGATAATGTCTTCATATCTTAATAAAAAATATTATAGCTTCTAACTGAAGATCATGAGTAGAAAATTTTTTTCATGAATTTTTAACTGCCTTTATGCATAGGAAATCATTCTACCATTCTATATATGGACACAACCAAGACGTTTCATTGATGCATCACTATAGATCACAAACCCATCATTCTATAATGGTAGAATTTGTATCAGATCATTCACTAATTGCCTCTTCAATTTTTCAAAACAGTCATCACATTATTTTTTGTATACAAACTTAAACCCTTTACATGTAATCTTGGTCATTGGGATGGATAAAGGGGCAATGTTCTAAACGAAATGCCGATAATATCCTAATAAACAAATAAAACTATGTACCTCAGTGATGTTTATTATTGTATTGATTTCTTGCATAGCCTTTGTCTTTATTGGATCAATAAATATTCCATCCATAGAGAGAATGTGGCCTTGAAAGGAAAATGATTGAATCCCAAATTCACACTTCCTAACTTATCGTATAATTCATTTATTTTAAGAGTATTCAAAATAGTGCACATTTGATTTTCATGATCTTCATAGATTTTGGATTATACCAAGATATCATCGATAAATTCCACCACTAATTCATCATGATAATCCTTGAAAACATTATTCATTAGATCCATGAAAAAAGGGTGCATTAGTCAATCCAAAATGCATTATTGTAAACTTGTAATGCCCATACCTAGTTTAAAATATTGTCTCTGGAATACCGTCTTTACTCACAGTAAACTGATGATATCCATATCGAAGAACAATCATAGAAAAATATTGTGATCTAAGAAGTTGATCAAATTAATCATCAATGCGAGGTAGGGAATAATTGTTGTTTATTTTTATAGTATTAAACTCCCTGTAGTCATTGCACAACCTCTTAGATCCATCTTTCTACTTAACAAAAAGAATAGGGAATCCCCATGAAGAAACACTAGGGAGAATAAATCCTTTATCATTCAATTCCTATAATTTTTTATTTAGTTCCACTAATTCTAAAGTGACCATTCTATAAGGGGCCTTTGATATGGGCCTTGAATCAAGAATTAAGTCAATGAAAAACTTAATTTCTTGATCTGGAGGATGTCAAGGAAAATCCTACGGAAACACATCAATATACCCTTGCACAATAGGTACATACTATATTTGAAAACACCATTCCTCACCCATAGCTATTGCATTTTTTCCACCCCAATAATTTAATTCAGTATAGCTACTGAGGGTGGATCTAAATGAGAATCAGAAGTTGATGTTTCTTCTCTAAAGATAAGGGATTTCACATCAACCTCAATAATTGTAACCTCCTTCTTCTTATAATAAATTTACATATAATTGTTCAAAATACAATCCATACTAAGGATTATATAAAATTAAATCTTGGGAATGATAATAAAATCAGTTGATAAAAATTTTTATATGTCATAATGGGGATTTCATGAAACAAATTTTTTTTCAATGATACTCCCCTTAGGATTTTCTATTGAAAACTCCCTTATTAAATAAAATTGTAAATATCAATGTTTTTAGAAAAATAGGAATATATGAATGAATGTGATGATCCACATTTAAACCAATCATTGGATATGATTGAGGAAACGATTAAATTACCTACCACCATGTCATTAGGAAATTCAATATCAACATTTTTGATCACATAATCTTTCCCCTACTCCCTTTGCCTTTTATGAGGCATGCTTCCTTGATGATTTGGAAAATAATTATCATAGTGTCCCATGTACCTAAAAATATGTAATTGAACATTAATAGCTTCTTTTTTCCCCTTGAAAACACCAGCTTGTTGGACTTTCTGTCCACACTTGTAGCACACCCATTTTACTTTTATGCATGTAGCACAGGGTTTCCTTCTATAATTATCAAAGGGTGGAATGTTGACTCTTTCCTTATTCCACATTTACAAATTTCCCGTTCCATAATTTTCAGTATCCCACTTCATCACTTGCTTTCCTATAAATTCATACGACTTAAGGAACTCATTTTCTATCTTGATTACACATGAGACTATATGTTTGTTTGATGAGAAAGTTTGGAAGACCAACGCCCTTCAGAAGAATTAATTTAGGAAATTAAATAATTGATCAATATTTCTCCCTGGAGTACATATATAGTCTATAGAATACCTTCATAACCTTGTGATTTTATATTTATACTTTGAAACATTCTCATATTCCTTTTTCCTAAAATTCAGAAACTCACATACCATATCTACTCAGCATTCATAAGGAATTTATCTCTCTATGATTTTTTTATAATTTAATCCATTCCATTTTTTCTATTTCATCATCCTCATTATTGTTTTTAATTAGTGAGAACAATTGATCAACATCTCCCAACTGATGATAAACTGCCTTGAAAACCTACTCCCTTTCGTTACTTCCCAAAGAGATAAATATCTTCTTTGAAGAACTTATACACTACTCTTATATGAATGGGTTTATAGTACCATTAAATGATTAAGTATGTTGTCACATAACATGATATAACAAAGCTCATCCATGTTA
This sequence comes from Viscum album, assembly GCA_963277665.1. NCBI lineage: Eukaryota > Viridiplantae > Streptophyta > Magnoliopsida > Santalales > Viscaceae > Viscum > Viscum album. The sequence goes on along the minus strand of OY728119.1, from coordinate 166,419,964 downwards.
TGGATTCTGAAGCTCCATTTGTGTAATGTTATTATTCATAACCACAGTAATCTATCCATGTATAGTTAGAAGTTTCTCCACACTAGTTGCTCCTCCATATCCAACATCATTTTCTTACATTGGAGGGAAATCCCAACATGGGATATGTGCAATAATTCAGTTTCAATTCCTTTCACTAGGTTTCATTTCTAAATAATGGCATACACTAGATTGATTTATGAATGAAAATTTACTATCTCAACTTAGAAAAATACTTAACATAAACTGAAATTATATGCATGGATAATCCGATAATCAGAATTATTATTTCTATTGAAAAAATTTACATTTAAATCCTTTATAATGGATTGTAAAGAAAATATGGATTATCCTAAGAATATCACCCTTGAGTGTCAACCCAAGTGCAAAGCAAGGACGTTTTCCTATACTAGGATACCTCAGGTTAAGACTGAAACTCCTTTAATGTTTTTCCCTCCTAGGAACTTATGTTCCAGAACTATGTCCACTTGTAGTATCCATACAAGGATGTATTTTCTAGAAAGATACAAATAATCTATTTCTTACCAAAATTCAAGTATTTTCTTTTATGTTTATCCTCAAAGACTATATTAGGGTTTTTTTACATATTATAAATTTTATAAATCTAATTGATAGGTTTTATAAAAAACTACCTCTTATACTAACTATAAAGTCTTATCCCCAGTTTCCCAGAGTTGGTGCCTTATTACATTACTTTGGCATGATTATAAGATAATATTATCTCAACGAAACGAATAGTTTAGTATATTTGGAAATCTAAATACATACATAAGTTCAACATTACAACTTGAAATGAAAAACAAAAAATATGTTCCATTGGGATCATCCACCACTCGCATATTATCAATGCAACTCAATCATAATATACAATTTCATGTCCTAGAAGAAATGAAACATTATAAGGACTGAGCTCAGATTCTCAGAAAGTGTAAGAAATATAGTGGAGGACATCATAAAGATAAACATTAGTAATTCTGAATAATTGAAAACACATTCCTTTAAAAATAATAAACATGAACACATTATGGTAAGCATATGAGCTGAGTAATTATTTCCATAATAAAACATAATAATGGGTATTATAATAGTTGAATAACCACAAGAAATATGAATTTATATCTTTATAATGAGGGAAATTCAGATGTTGTACATTATAAAACATATAATCAAGGCCTCTTCCAATACATCTAAAAATGTTTCAGGCCTCAACGAAAACCATATCTAAAAATGGGTAAGGCCTCGGCCATGTCCATCTCTATTTGTATCATTAGACCTACCGATGCATCAAGGAGAAATAGAGGGCCCCACTCATTACCTACTATTTCAAATGAATTTCTCCTATGAACATTGATAAAAATAAAAAACATATATATTCATATTGAATCAAACATATGTCATGTAAATAACTCCCCCAAAAATTAAGCATAAACACTAACCATTCAGAGTAAATTGGTGAATGGTTTTCAAATAGCACAAACACAATCAAACAAATAATAAACCATTTAATTAAATTTGGAAGATTATATCATAAAATATTAACCCTAGTAATAAATAATAATCAACAATACTTCTTATAAAAAGAAGATACTCTTGTAAAATCATTGAGTAATTTTTGAGATAAATAATATATTAATTTGAAAAAAAGGTTTCTTTTTGAAAAGTATTGTATAAAACCAAAATTGAAAAAGATTTTTTTTCATAATAAATTGATTTGTTTTATATAAATAATGGTTTCTAAAAATGTATTTTATCATTTCCTTTAAAATATGTATGAATTTGAGAAATTCTCTTAAATCTGGCATGTATTTCAGGAAGATTTTTGAAGGATCCTTTTAAAACATATAACTCCCCATAAATGCAAGTAGGATTTTTCTAAGTAAAAATATATAAAACATTAAAAAATAATTTATGAGGAGTTGATATGAATAAATTATATTTTAATTAACGAAAGTGTAGAATAAGAGTAACCCGAATTAAAATGGAGGTTCTGGTAGGAAACCTTTACCATAAGTCTGAAGGTGTTTCTCACCTGATCTTAAGGACATGAAAAATAAAATTTAGGTTCATAAATTAGTCATTCAAAAACCTCCTCTATATTTAATTGATTTATTATAACCTTATTAGGTTCATTCATGTACTTTTTATGGGTTAAGATATTTAGTTTTATTGTTCGGGAACATTTTCTTCTTTGGTTTTCATGATCGATTTACTTATATTCATGTACAGAAAAACATATAGAATGAAAATGGTTTTCTAAAATAGAATTTGTATGTTATTATTGAAAACAATAATATTCCATGGTTATAAAATTCATTTTTTTATCGGGAGTGAAGAAAAATAATTATATAAAACTTTAAGGACAATTGTTAGGGTTAATTGGCAGTTTTTTATCGCAATGATGTCATTTTGATATATAAATTAATATCATGCATAAAAAAGAAATATAGAACCTTAAAAAAGTTCTAAAACAATATTAATTAAATTAGAAAAAAATTCTGGGATGACATTAAATTTCTAAAATAATATTAATTTTATTATTTTTAATACCATTTATATGGTTCTTAGATTTATTAAACAATCAACGCATCTTCTGTCTATCAGCATTTAAGGTAATTATTTTATCAAAAAAAATTATAAATAAATTACCATGATGTTGATAAACATTTTATATTTTCATATATTATTTATATCTTAACATAACCCATATATAACCCATATTAGAAAATATTTCACTTGTTAAAAAAATGTGTGATAAAAATGAATTTTCATAGAATATAATATTATAAATACCATACTCTCATACAAGTGGCTTAAAAAGGTTATAATTTCCGCCCAAATATTATTTAGGTCGAAACATACTCATACAATAAAATTAGGGCAAGTGTTAGGGTAATATTGGTGTTTTTATAATATGATGTTTACCTATAGTTAGCTGATTTACCCTTAACCGTGGAAATTAAAATATTACTAAATTCACTAATAATATGACCCAAAATAAAATTAATGTATTTACATAATTTGGATCCAATGATTATAAACAATATCTTTTTCAAAATTAATAATATAGAATCTATCACAATTAATTTAATATTTTTCTCAATGATTGATAGAGAAAACATGTTTTTAATGTGAAAACATAGAAACGATTGTAATGATTTTATATTAATTAGAAATGTGAAATTTATTCAAATGATCTATGTCTTATTAAATGATATAAAAAGAATTTAATTATTCTTTAAATCAAATTTAAAATATAAATTGTCACTAAAAACTATTTGTATGAAAAACTTATTTTTTAATTAGTATGTATTATTTTACGACTATTCATCAAAACATGAAACTTATCATAAACATATTAAACATTACACAAAATTATATATTTATATTAATATTTAAAAAATAAGTTTTTTTCTTAAAATATGATATATAAATTTTTATGAAAATTTAATTAAAATATGTCCTCCATTAAAATGTGATAAAATTGTTTTTTTAGAAAAATATAAATTTTAAGTAAAAAAATGAATTAGTTATTTTTATGCCAATAACATATACTGTATAAGTTTAAAAAAAATATTTGACTGAATATTATAAATAAATATATATATATTCCATTTAAAAAAATTTACTTATAGTAATTACTATAATTTATTAAGACAAAAATCCTTTAGAAGAACTAAAATAGTTCTATATAAAACATTGCCTATATCTTCAGTTTGTTCCTATATTAATTTATATTTAATTTGTAACCAATAAATTAAACCATATATTTCCATAAGTTACTTAATACTATTAATTACCACCAACTTAATGGCTAGTATATATGTTATTATATTTAATGAGGATATTTTAATAATAAATTGTTGTTTGGTGAAAATCGACCTTACGTGTAATGAAGGGACACTAATTGTTGTGTGTAAAGTAATATTAACATGTTGTATCATATAAAGAAACATAGAAACAAAACTAAACTTATTAAAAAATGAAAATATTTAACGTCTTAAGGAGTTACATTGGTCATGGATCTATGACCCGTGTCAAAGGGACATGTGTGCATATTTATGTTTTAATTATATAAGTATGTGAGGATCCCATAACCAAGAACTATCATACCTATATGAAGATGAAAATTTTCTCATTTGTGATTATTTCTATATATATTCTATTATTTTTATGAATTCTTATCATATGGCTAGTGAATTTATATAAACTGTTTTAAATAAACCAAAATTATTTAATCCATTATTTACATATTTTTATCTATTGAAATGAAAAACATGTTTTTTAAATATTATCGAGTACTTATTTCCTATTGTATTTAATATTGTTAGCATTATTTATTTAATTATTGTCGGATATTTTTATTAAACCATCGGTGAGACCCAACTAAATTTTATCTCAAACCCCTACCTATTCCATCGGGTGTTTCTAGACAATATTCTTCTCAGTTCGAGAAATTGGAAAGAACCACATGGAGGTGGATCACATTTTTGATTATTGGGACTTGGAGACCAATGTATTTTTGGGACTTGGGTTATTATTCATTTTTGGTACATTGTTGTTGTACTTTAGTTTTATATACCTTTTTGACTTCTGGTACTGTTATCCCTGTGGATTTCTCATTTGACCACACTGACATGTAACTATTTATTTCCCTATTTATATGGAAAAATTGTTCTCATGTTTTTATTATATGATGGTAGGTTCTTATTTCTGAACTATAGGGTTTGGGAATTACCAATGAACTATGTCGGGATTTGATTGATTATTAAGGTACCAAGGTATCTAGGTTGGTTTATGATAAGGTGGCACCAAAGGTATAGGTTAGATTTCTCACCATGATGCTAGTATGTAGTTGTGTAATATCATCAAGACATATGAGGTAGTTATAAATTATTTTCATTCAATCTCTCACTATAATGTGACTTAATTAACCATGGGTGGTTTTTTAGAGATTTTTTGATGATTAGTTCTATTATTTTACCTACTTTCAATTTTTATTTATTGAAATCCAAATATGTTTTATATATCTACCGGGATTAATTTCCCCACTGCTATTGTTTGAGTGTTGATCAATGTAATGTTCGAAAGTCTTTAATGTTGTATTTTTACATCATGTAGAATCATGTCTCAAAAAATACATGTGAATCATAACTGTGAGGAAGCATCTGGTAAACCATAGTGAGAAAATATTCTAGTGGACCAAAATCTAGTTGAGGATATTGTTCGTGTTGTCCATGATTTAGGAAAGGGAACTACTACTATTACCGTATAGACTCATGTTGTGAAACCCATAGGGATGAATATGGATTTAGGAAAGGGACATATTACTATTACCAAAATCATATAGAATCATATCTGAGCATGTTGAGCCTCGAAGTCAATGTCCCCAAGCTGCTTCTCTCTAACTCGTTGAAGGAGTGGGGGGTGTGAATGTCATATACTGGAGGTATGATGATCCATCTCTATCTATGAAGGATATATACAATGCGACTAGTTTCTATGTCGCCTCACATAGCAACTACAAACCAGGCCTCATACTGAGTACATCTTCTACCACGTTCCCCTTACCAGGAGTATAGTCTATCTCAAAGTCATAGTCATGGAGGAATTCTAGCCATCGCCTCTGTCTCATGTTCAGGTCCTTATGAGAGAAGATATAACTGAGACTCTTCTGATCAGAGTAGACTATACAACATTCACCTATCAATAATTTATCCACATATTCACAGTGAAGAACACTTCTACTGACTCTAGGTCATTGGTAATGTAGTTTAGCTCATGTTTCATCAGCTATCGTGAGCTGTAGGTGATCACTACTCGCTCCTGCATTAGGACACACCCAAGCCTGTTCCTTGATGTGTCGTAGTAGACTACATACCCAATGCCTTTTTCTCGAAGCCTCACGAAGGGGTCACTCACCAATCTCTGCCTCATATCTTGAAAGCTCTGATGTCATATCTCTGTCCATACGAAGGGATGTACCTTCTTCATCAATGCTGAAATGGGTGCCATAAATCTGGAAAAGTTAGGAATGAATCTCCAATAGTATCCATCCAACCCCAGGAGTCTCCTCACCTCGGTCACACTTCTTAGTGGCTCCCAAGAAAGAAAAACCTCTATCTTCGCTGGATCTACTGCAAGTCTAGATTCAAAGATAATGCATCTTTGAAAGTGTACCTTTAGTATCTAGAAATGGCACTTCAAGAGCTTAACATAAAGCTGGTTCTCTCGGAGTGTATCCAAATCTATCTGCTGATGATTGGCAAGCTCCTCCTCTGCAGCTGAGTATATCAAGATGTCATCAATGAAGATTACCACCAAGCAATCGAGGTATGGATGGATGATCCTCTTCATGAGTCCCATTAACATTGTTGGGGAATTGGTTACACCAAATAGAATAACCGTGAACTCATAGTGTCTATAACGACATTCGAAGGCCCTCTTCTGCACATCCTCATCTCATACCATGAGCTGATGATAACCTGATCTGATGTCTATCTCCAAAAACCAACGATCTCCCTTTAGTTGATCAAAAAGATCATCAATCTTAGTAAGTGAATACATTTTCTTCACGGTCACCTGGTTCAGGCACCAGTAGTCCACACGGAGTCTCAAACCCTTATCTGCCTTCTTGGAGATCAAAATTGAGGATTCCAATGGAGAAATGCTGGGCCTTATAAACCCCTTCCTCTGTAAGTCCTCCAACAGTACCAGTAACTCACGAAGCTCCATTAGAGCCATCCAATCTACTAGAGTAGATATCGGTTCCATCCCAGGGTACAAGTCGATGTCAATGTATACCTCTTTGAATGGAGGTAGTCCATGAACATAATCATGAAATACATCAGCATAATTGTCCACCACTAAAAGATAGTCCGGACTCTCAAAATCAACTACTCTGAGGGTTAGGCTATCCAACTGATGTGTCATCGGTTCCACCCTACTTTCGGAAAGTTCATCTGGTGCTGCAGAAGTTCCCTTCTCGCTAGTGAAGGAAAACCTAGTCTCATCAGTGTGGGCACACCACACTTTGCGCCTAATATAGTCAATATGAGCATGGACTGTGGATAACCATTCCATACATAAGATGATTTCGTAAGGCATCAACTCCTCAACTATGAGATCCTATCCAAATATCTCACCTCTTTGAGTAGGATCATACTACTGAAACCAGTGTGTAATCGTCAAATCCATTATCGTAGGAGTCTCTACCCGTAAGGATCCAGCCGACGGCTCCACCAGAATCTACGAGCTCCGAATGAGGGATGTGAAAATAAAAGAGTGACTGGAACCTATGACCATAAGTACTGATGTTAAGGTGGATTAGACATAGATCATACCTCTAATCATCTCTAGAGTGTTGTGGTCATAGGCCTCAACTGCTTGGATTATAGATCGTCCCCATCCACCCGCTCCCTGTGGTTGGGGTGGGCCATCTGGTGGTGGTGGCAGTAGAATCTCAAATCGCCACCCACCACCTACTATATGATTGGATCACCTACCAAGTCCACCCACCTGCGGAACTCCGCGCTCGAACCTCTACCTCTACCTCAGTGGTCCCTTGACCATTAGCTGGTCATCCGTAAGACAGGTCGGGAAATCGCGTGCCATGTGTTCCTACACGATGCACGTGTAGCACTGTCTGTCCCTCGTCTGACCTCCTATGCCTCGCAAGCTTTGAACCTCCGACCCTGTGTCCTGGGGCCGTCCACGAGAAGGTCTGGTCTTCTTGGACCTCTCTGTCATCTTCCTACTACCAGTTGTAGATGACTATGCTATGTGATTCCCATTGGCGGGTCTCGTTGTCGGTGCCTGATCATCTAGGAAGATATCCACCAAAAGAGCTCTCTCTAGAACCCCAGCCTACATCGGTATGCTGAGCAATATCATTGATTCTCTGATCTCTCATGGGAGACCCTGCTAAAAGATCTTGGCCCTAAATAAAGGGCCTTGTTCCATGTCAGTTGAGTAGTGAGAGAGATCAATGAACCTCATCGAGTACTAGGCCACAATCATGTTGCCCTACTGTAGGTGCATCAACTCTTGTATATGAACATAGTGTATGGTCATTGGGATGAACTCTACCCTGAAAATGCTCTCAACATCTGCCCAGATGACGGTCGCCTCATCATATATCTGGAGCATCAAGCTCCACCATCTCCCTGCTACTTCTTGGAAGATACTGGCTGCTAGGATAACCACAAGGTAAGATGATGTCCCAACCAAGAAGAAAACTCAGACCACAGCCTCCATCCATTCCTCATCCACCTGTGGGTCCGTCTTTACTCGGAACCTCAGAGGCCTTTGCTGCTGAAACTCATGCAACGTGCCGAGTTGGTATGCACCCTCTTCAGGTGGGTCTAGTGCAATGGTTGCCCAATGGGTAGTGGTTCTACTTTTACACCACCCAAAGGTGCTAACGCTGTAAGAGGGCCCTGTACCGAGGCCTCATCGCTCAATGGGCAATCATCGTGTACTCTCTCAGGAATCGGTATTGGATGTCTACATGGCAGCATCATGAAAGAAGACAGGAGCACCCCTATAAAAAATTTATACCTGGTGAGATTAATCAAGGAGATCACAAGAAAAACGCTTCAAAAACAACCGCAATATCTTCTTCCATGTACTGAGTCAGATATCAGAATTCACAGTCCTGGTGTATGGATACGTAGGTCTCCGCATGAACACTTGACTCCCCAAACTGAAAACCACACTCATAACACTTAACACTATTGCTATATTGAAATGATCAGAGTCATAGTTCATCGGTAGAACTGAATCTTTTGATACCACTTTCTCAAGACCCGTTTTGCAGGTCCCGTGTCGTGACTACCCCAAGACTGCCTTCCATAGGATAGGGGCTGGCAACTAGCACCAGAATGGTGTATCCCTAAAACAGGAAGATGTTGCCATTAAACCTGTACAAACACACAGAGTAGAACACACCAAGATGAAACCATGAAGTAAACTACTATAGTAAAGACTGTTGAAAGTGAAGGGGTCCAGAATACAAGCCCAACTAGAAAAAAATACAAGTAAAACTGAAAAGTACAAAATAATAGAAATGTGAAAAGCATCTTCTGGATCATCCACCATGGATCATACCTAAAGGTTAGGTACAAAACACGATCAGTAGTCCCTATATCACATCATGCCAAATGGTCCACCCCCGAGCACCTTCTAGTCCCAACTCCCTCTGCCTCAATCAATGCTATATGTTGTCTGCACAAGATACAACTAGGTGTGTGTGAAACCCATACAGGGGTGAGTATAATGATACTCTATTGGGACCCCAAGACCCCTTAGGTCTTATAAAGTTCCATGAAGGAAAAAGCAAAAGAAATACTTGAACCAAACATAGCTATATAACTACACATATATCTAAGTTATCAAGATATAATCATCTCATACATTAGGGAAGAATACCAAAAATGTAATACCACAACGATAAGAAGTACCATAAATGTAAAAGATATAGTTAAAGCAGAGTCTTAACTCAAACTAGGTATTAGTGAAGTCAAAAAGTACAGATGATTAGTCGCGAATCTATATCATCTTATTCTATTAAGAGGCACTTCTTTTGAGCATACAGAGTCTATCCCACCTAGGATTAATAGGTAACTAGCCCCTACTGACCCACATAAGATATGACCTACATAGGATCGATATATAACTAACCCCTGCAATGACCCACATATGATCTGACCCACACAGGATTGATAGGTAACTAACCCCTGCAATGACCCATACAAGATCTGACCCACACAAGATCGGTAAGCGCTGAACCACACAGGTTCACTGAGCACTGACCCACATAGGATCTAACCCACACAGGATCGGTGCTGACCCACACATGATCACTCAGTACTAACCTCCGTACAATCTTTTTCCAACCTATGCCTCACTGCCAGCCACTGTATTCCTTGCACCCGGTGTGCTTGAGTTCCATAGAATATGACCTCGAGATATCAGTCATACATTGACCACCACTAAGCTACAAAAAGGAGTAAATCAAAGGACCACCATGTCTTAAGGGTTCCAATGTGACAGACGATGCATCAATCGGACGCACAATCTGTGAGTTACAAGTGTTTTAGTTCCAGGGGCCCAGTTTGATTCAGGTTTGATCCAACCCAGATGTACTCCAACTGTCTCCAAAAATCAATAGGAGTATAACAAAAAGGACTATCTTGGTCCAAGGATCCCAACGCCATAGACAGTTTATCAAACAAATATCCAGTTTTCAGGATATGGACTTTTAAGTGTTTCTGGGCTCGGTGGGGCCCGGGTCTAGTCCGACCCGGTCGGACAGACCCGACCCAACCCGATCTGGGATGGGATGTGGTGGGTTAGGCCGCTGGGCCGTGGTCCGGCCCTACCTGCTTGGGGCAGCCTGACCTGCAAAGAGTGTCCCTTAAAGGGCATCCCATAAGGGTGGTCCGACCAACAAAGGGTGGCCCGCAAGGGGGCCCGACCCGCAAAAGGTTGGCCCACAAAGGTAGTCTCACAAGGGGGAATCCCAGACCACATAGGGAATGTCTTGCAAGGGGGAGTCTCAGCCACGAAGGGCATGGACCACAATGGGTGGCCCGATCATTATCTACCTGAGCTTGTGGGGGGGGACCCCCGCTCTCCCGAACACTTGAACAGACCAGAGGCCATTCAGTTTGTGAAGTGGCAGCGTCATGTGGGAGTCGCCCTGTCCTTGTGGAACCTGACATAGGATCGGGTTCTTCCTTTGCTGCAGCATCGGCTGTGACTTCTTCTCATCGGCGGGGCGCTAGTCGCGCCGCCTATCTACTCGCGACGATGCACTGGTCATGCCGCATCTCCTTCCACAGCTAGACGATGTGATGACTGCCTCCTTCGTCCACCATGGATGATGAGCCGTGACCCTCTTTTCACTGGCCGCATGCGACGACATTCCACACTTCCTCTATGGCCAACCAGTGTCGGCCGCTCCGATGACCTTCGTGGATTTGTGTCAATCCTCCTTTTGCGATGGGTGTCGAAACTCTTCCTTCTTCGTTTCCAGTTGGTGTCGTCGTGCCGGCGGTCCTCCATGAAGGTGCAAGGATAGCAAGATAGCAGTGGTTCTATGCCATTTTTATTAGGCTCCTGCCCTCCACGTTAGCATTTAAACAAGTGGGAGGATAAAAAGGGGTTCAAGAAAACTCCCTTGAAATAAACAAGAATTAAACCCCTAACTCACAAATCCATTACAGAACATCCACACATGAAGGTGGGTAAGGTTCTTTGTTACCGAAACAGGTTCCCAATGATGCTTCTCATACGTCGTCCTTTAGTTCATGGTTCGGTGTCACCCGTTACCTCCCGCTGGGATTAGCTCAATCTTCTAGGGTTTCGGTGTAACGACACTCCTATAACACTTCTTTTCTTGGTGAAGCGGTGATGGCACCTCTCCCTAAGATCCATAAAACAAGAATAGGGGGAGGGTAAGTAACAACGTGGGGAATTAATTGGGGATCATTAATCAGGAACCTTCCTAATTCTCCAACGAAGTCGTTACTTAAGATTGACAGGTCAAGCCATTTATTTTCTTGGTACATTGCGGGTGCCACACTCCACTTGTCCATTGGTGGAGAAGAAAGAAAATAAAATAATAAAATTATTTTATTTCATTTCCTTTAAAAAGTCACAAAACATAACTTTTTCTCCAAACCTATTACGGTCAAAGAAAAGACTCCCTTAAATGAATCCCGGTGCTACGAATTCAATGTTTCCATCTGTTTTTTAATTAGAGAACTAGTTCAAAAGATTGAAAACGCCACTCATGCGTTTACTGAAGGTACCTTAAAAGATTTCATAAATTCATTCAGGGCACACCAGGCCTCAGAATCATGTGCTGTCAATTTTCACTGACTCGTAATAATTCCATATAATTTTTTTAAAAAAAAATACATAGAAAATATGGGTCTTTACAAAAGTTTTTGTATTTTTATGAATCCAAGTGATGCTGGAAATGGGGAAGGAGGTTGGGAAGATATTTGAGAAAAAATTAGTAAAGGAACAAGGCATGAGAGGAGTAAATAGAAGAGAGATTACAAGTGTTTTTTTATAGTGGATGAGAGGAGTGTTTTTCCATTATTTTACTCTTTATTTTATTATTTTTCCAAAGACAACAAAAATATTGAATCCTGAGACAAATAATAGTAATATGTAAATTTCAGTTCGAACCAATTGTTCTTACATTATCCATTATGTAAGGAATAGTGTATTTAACTGATAATGTATATATATGTTAGATTTTCGTATTTTACTATTCATAAAAATTGTGATTATTTTAGAAAATATCCCAAAAATTTACCCAAACCATTTCTCAACATGTAGAATTAAAAAATGTCATTAAATATTATAATTTTTTTCTAAATATTATTAATATAATTTTTAAATAAAATAATAATTTATTATAATTTTTTTAAAACTATAGTTCGTTTTATATCACATTGAACAATTAGTCAATATCTCATTATCTTATAACCTTATGAAAATAAATTATTATTATTATTTACTATTCATAAATGTCTTATTAATATTCATATTACTATTAAAAAGGGAATGTTAACATTCACTAGATATTGTGTTTATATTATCAGACTCTAAATATTTTACTGAACGCAGCTGTGTATGTAAGTTTCTTGAAATTCAAATCACAGGGGTGTAAAAATTATTTTTACTTTCTAGGTTATAATAGTAATTTGATCTTTATAGACTCAGTGTTTCATGAATTCAATATTAAATTTATTTTCCAAATCATGGGGAGTTACAAATTCTATTCCTTTTTTATTTAAAATTTAATGCATTATTTGGTTTATTATTATGGTATATTTTTATGGAATCCTTGGTGAGACCCTAATGAACTTTTAGCTCACAACCTACTTGTTATTTTAGGTGTTTCTATATTATCATATTTTAGGTTCAAGTAAGGGGAAAGTTCCACATAGATTTGGTACTTTTTTTATCCATGGGACTTGGAGAACTTTTTATTTTTGGGACTTGGGTTGTTATATTTCAATTCTGGTACTTTTTTGTTGTATTTTGGGTTAATATTGATATTTTACATTTCATACTATTCTCTATGTGATGTTTTTATTTCATTATAATAACTTGTAATTATTTTATCCACAATTTATGTCGACAAAAATTCCCAAATTTGTCTTGTTTGATGAAAGGTTCTTGTTGGCAACCCATGGGGACTAGGATCATCCATAGGGCTATGTTGGGATCATCTTGGTTATTAGAATATTGGGGTATCTGGGTAGGTTAATGAAATAAATCTATCTCTTACCTTTCAATAATGATTAGGACGTATCTATGAATAATCTAAAAAAATGATGAAAAGGGAGGCTATAATGTTAATTAACTCATCAATGGTGGAAGGGAAGAAATCTATAACTGATTATATTCAGAGTGATATGTCTTCTTATAAATATTTTGGTTATGATTTATCATATGAAGAAATTATAAGCTGTAAGATGGTTAAATTTAATATGCTAATGACCTCCACCTTGATTTTATGGATTATTTTATGAAAATACTCATTACTTTTTTGACTTATATATTAATATCTATCAAGGGATTTCATGATGAAAATTCATATATTGAGGAATAATGTGATTCCATTGATGAATCATTTTAATATAATTTGAGTTTCTAAAATAACATAAAAAATCTTATAAAATCCAAGTATTAATATTGATTATATTTAAATAAATATAGTTCATCAGTTAATGATGTATTTTAGGGAAATATATGTTAGAAATAAATTTCGATGAATATTGTAATGGAGGTTTTTCTTGTTTTCGATAAATTTAACAATGTAATCAATGATGTATGGAATTACTACCTATAACCTAAATAAAATAGAGTGAAATACATAGAGAATTATATAAATGGGACATGAAATAAGTGAGGATTAAATTCAAATATAATATTGTATTGGTAATGGATTTTGAGATCAAATCAGGTTGAAATGAATTACCTTGGTCTGAGGAATCTTGAATTAGATATGAAATTGAGAAATATAGATTCAAGAAAATATGATTCCTCCCAAATTGTTGAGAGAAGTACTAATTACAGACAATCACCATAAAGGGTTGTTTCCTCCATTATTCAAGATTCCCTATCATCTATATCTAACCTCAATAGAAGATCATTTTGTATCCATTTATTCTTCTATGATGATTTTGTGAAGGGAAGGTAAAAGGAAGGAATGATATATGAAAATATGAGATTTCTTTTATTCATGCAGTTGACAGATTGTCACATTGAGTAGGATCCTCCATCAGTGTTTATTTTGGTGATCTTTCAATGGATCCCATTTACCTTTCATAATAATTTATAACTAGAGGTAATTAGATATTCAGAGGGCCATTTCCTATGTACTTATAATGGTACATTAATCTTGGATAATTCCAAGTCAGTTTTCATTTGTGTGGAGAAAGATGTTTTTAAGATCCGTACACCTTGTTTGGATATTCATGAAATATCCTATTATGTTTTTCCTTATAAAATATTCATTCATTCTATGAAAGGTTTTTTAGTGATTTATCTCTTCAAGGTCATCATCTATATTTCATCAGACTTAATTTGGATGGTATAAAAGTCATTAATACATCTAGGCTATTTCCATTTCCTTCATCTACATTTCTTAAAAGAATCATCTAAGCTAAATGGAATTATCTAGAAGTTTCTTCTAATGGATCTTCTATTTTTTGTTCTATTTATTCTATGAGTGGTATTTTGGTTCCTATCATGGGGAGGTTCTTGAGTTTTATCCTCATTCTAAAAAATCATATTTTATGGATGGGATCCTTCCATTGTCTTTCTCTTCCTCACAACAAGGAATATTCATAGATAAAGATAAGACTTCAGTGTTTGTTTTTTATGGATCTTCATTTTCTAAATTTCCTTCTCATAGGTTTGGTATGGTGGTTCCATTTAAAATTTTGATTTTTCTAAGGGGGTAGTGTCCCAGGTGCAACCCCCCTTTGATGATTCTGTTATTCTTGAGGATTCGGTATTGGTTTGTGCTTCTCATGGTGAAGGTGTATCTCAACATTATGCAGATCCTACACATATTATAGAAGACAAAAACATCATACCTTCAAAAGTGGACATGAATGGGGGAATAACCCAAGATAAGATTTAAAAATCTGAGACTAAAAACTCAATTGTAATGATAGTAAAGGGAGCAAAAGTAAAACCCACATCCATTCACTACTAGATTATTTGAATCCAAGAATATTAAAGAATAAAAACTTAAAAAATATATATATGACACATTTAAAAATGATGAAATTAATATAACCATATTTGAATGTAACACCTCATGATTTTGTGAATTTATTGTGAATCAATTTAATAATTTAGATATTTCTCATTTCACACAAAAAATAATATAGGTTTTTTAATACAGAAGAACTTAATTTGGATTGTGTTTTATGAATCAAAAAGTTAATAATGAACTACATGAAATAAATAGGTAATATTCTGGGGCATGAAAAACTATTTTTGGATAGTATTATGAAAAAATATAGAGTCCCCTTGATAGCTTGTGTTACACACAAGGATGAGTTTTACCACACTACAATATTCTAAAAAATAGTATTATTAACATATTATTATAGATACCACATTTTCGTTGGATTGGATGTTAAGAATATGATTAAATAAATTGGTAAAATATTATTTACACATGTATATAAACATAATCCTTTGGTTATCAATTTGTAGATGTGATATTAAGAACTATTTTCAAATGATGAAATGACTTTTCTAAGAAAACTATTTTTCTATATTAAAACAATATTTTATGTCGGTAAATTAAACAACCAAATTTTCATTTAATATTAATATAATATTTATTTATTTTTTATTCAATAATTTTTTTTGATACTAATCTGATATATTTTAATAGTATAAGATATGAATATATCCAACTTTATATATAAAAAAATTTAATTTTCTAAAATGTAATTTTACCACCTTTTAATAGAGAACACATTTTAAATATAATTTTTGACCCTCTTATAATTTCAATTTTATAAAATTATCCTCATTTATGAAATTTTAATATAAAATTATATTTCGTTAATTTTTTGGTATTTTTCAGAGAAGCTTCATTCTTTGAAGAATAGTGAAAAACACTAAATTTTAGTTCAAAACTACTTCTTCATGTGATTTATTTATATAGTTAAGTTGTTTTAAATTTTGTTTAAAAGTGTTATTAGATAAATTATACATCACTTAATCAAATTTATTTCATTTTAATAAATTAAAAATTGACATTTGATATAAAAAAATTTCAATCATTTGGACAATTTTGCTTTTGAAACATGTCGTCTTATCCTATCTATGGGGTAAATTTTATATTAATTTATTCTAATAATATGAGAATAATTTGTAAAATTTATTACTTATTTATAATTTCATCATAATTTATAAGGTATAATAATATTAATTTAATTTTTTACCAAAGTGAATAGTGAAAGTTATTAAAATTAATTACAACGATTAAGGACTGAAAGTTAATTTTTTATTTCAAAAAATCTTTTGAGGAAAAAGTGGGAAAACTGATACATAAAAATACCCAGATCAAGACTACCAGTAACTGCACCTCCGAAAATACTACACCCTTATGTTAAGCCTCCACCTCACACGGCCGCTCAATGATCTGTCTCATGCAAGGTTGTACAGGTCTGGTACCGATGGTAAGACCATACCCTCTCATTCATCCAAATCTGAATGGTCATGCACAGATTGATGCTTCTTGCTCTGTAACCTCATCTGGAGATGATCCTTACAACAATTAAGGAACTAATCAGTTTACATAGTTGTTAAACATTAATATTCAATAGGCCAATTGACCTATAAATGTGTCCAGAAACCATTTGATGGACATATATCGACCTAGTACTCTTTTTGACCTAAAATTTATAATTATTTTATATAAATTATGTAAGAGTGGCCTCTCAATAATTATTACATTTTTTATATTTATAAGAATTCCACTACTCATGATTTATAAAAGGGCCCTCACCTCTCCCCCATCACTTCATCAAACCTCGAAATCCAATTTGTATCTTAAAAAACCATAAAGAAAACCTCCTCCCAAATTCCATCCAATCATCCCAGAGGCCTAACTTTGGACATAAATTAAAAAATGGAATCCCTTTTAATATAAAAAAATGGAGTTACTCAGAGAAGATATACCATCCTTCCACAATATCTTTAGTTTTATTTTTATTATCCACCGACTAGAATATTTTTATACCATGATTATATAATAACATCAGTTTACTAAATTTTCTAAGATTTTTTTATTCTATGGTTTCAAAATATATCTACACACACATCCATCAAATGGGCAACGAGCTTACCGTCTGTGTGTATGGTGGGCTACCACCTCATGAAACAATGTCATTAATATTTATTTTACCACCTATCATGGTTTGGAATTATGATCTAATTATGATTTTTTAATTTTTATAAAATACATAACATTATTCTCATTATTTTTTATAAATAGGATAACTTCATTTCTAAATGTGTGGGATACACCTCCTCAGAGAGATGTGATCCATTCACACATTACATGAAATGTATTGAGGAAGGGTTTAAAAAATTTATATGAAAAATATGAACTAATTATTATAATTGAATTATATTATATATATATATATATATATTTCATTTACTATTTTTCATTGAAGTTGAAAATAAAATAGAAACAGTGTTTATGAATACGTACAACCGACTATCTCCATGAACGATAAATTCCATTTCATATTTCTACCATTTATATATTATTGTAAATATTTATATAATGAATAAACATGATATTTATATCATTTAATAAATTATTTATATAATCAAATATTGATATAATTAAGTGGATCAAGAATAATAATTCAAAACAAAATTTAAAAACAAAGTAGATATTACCTAAAATGTAACATTAACATTGAATGGTTAATAAATGGGTAATATAAAGTCATAAAAAATTATATATGGTATTAGATATAATAATATTGTTCTCTGGTAGCTATATAATAAACTTATATTTATTAAACAAGATTTTTTAACATGTACTAAAAAGGTCTATACTTAATGTAAGAGTTTTCTCTTCTCACTTTTATTTCTATGGGATTTTAGCCTTATTCACCAATTATTAATTTTGTGTGGTGTATATATTTAATATTAATATATTATATAATTATTATAATTAAATTTATGGTTATTTACATATCCATTTAATGATCTATATTTCATGGGGTTTATGTTTCAAATGTTACCAAATAGGTAATGTAAATTTTTATCAATTTTTCTTCTTGGATACACATGCCATGTAATTCAACTATATTCTTCTATAAGGAGTATAAACATACCTTTGACAAGTTATATCATGAATATAACTATTTTATTGAAATTTTATTCTTAATGTAATTTTATATACCTAAATGGAGTGTATGATTCAATGTTATACAGTGATAAGAGCTTATTACAACAATCTCATCATTTATAGGGATTGTTTATGATTATGTTTTCATAGAATAAATATTATGATCCACCATACAAGAAAATTACTGATATTTATTATCCTATCTTTATTCATTATATAACCTTGAATTGGTACCATTTTCCACTCTTTTGGTACTTAATATAATTAATAAAATGTTTTTAAGAAAATATGAACTTATATCTTTATTCGGTTAGAAATCTATATTCGTTCAAAATATTGTTAAAAAAAAATGTTTTAGAAAATGTTTTACTATTATATTATGATATTAAAAATAAAATTTTAACCATGTTTTATCTTTTTTAACAACATGGATTATAAAATGTAATATTATTCTCTTTTACCTATAGAGGGGATTTTCTAAAAACATTACAGTGTAAAAGGAATGTTTGGAATATATAGATTTATCCACTGTCATTACCTTAATTTCACTAAATCTTAATTTGAAAGTTTACATGATTTCTTTATTATGAAATTTTTTTAACTAATATTTTATACATTCATTATTTTTAATTATATTTTCAAATAATATTATTTTCAAAAATGTTTTATGTTCATTATGCCATTAAATGATATGAAAATACCCTGATAAATGTTTTCAAATATATTTACAAATAAAAATGTTTTCAAAAACAAATTTATGTTTAGTAAATGATTTAATTGATTTTCAAATATTCCTTTAAATTTTTTCAAATTTATTTTCCATGAGAAATGTTTTCAAAAAATGTTTATGCCAAAAAATATTTTAAATGTTTTAAATAATATATTGTAGGTTTTCAAAGAAAAAAGCTTTTCCAAATGATTTCAAGAATCTATTATGAGTTTTTAAAGAAAACGTTTTCAAGACACTTTTATATATTTTCATGGAAAATAATTTCAAAATGATTTCAATGTTCATTTATATATTTAAAAAAAATGTTTCTAATTTTTTTTCAATATTCCTTTATATGTTTTAAAGAAAAAAAGAATTTTTTTTCAAGATTACTTTTTCATTTTTTAATGAAAAATGTTTTCAATGTTATTTCACGAACCTTTTATGTTATTTCAAGGAAAAGGGTTTTCAAACAATTTTAAAGAATTGTTTATATTTATTCGAATTAATTTTAAATGAAAATGGTTTTACAAATTTTTTATTTTTTAAAAAGTATTTTTTTTCAAACAATGATTGATATTTATCTTAGGAAATTTTTATAAAAGATTCTGAAAAAAATTACGTTCCATATATGATGCCATCTGTTGGTGTTACTCAAGCCTTACTGGGGTTACGATTCAAGAGTTCCATTTATATTATTTATCTGAATGGTTTATATTTTTATAAAATGATTTTTATAAAACATGTTTCACTTTCAGATGATATATGATTATGAAACCCATTTTTATTTCATGAGGTAAATGTTTATAAAAACCATTTCTCTATCATGGGTTATAATCATAGATTACCCACATATTTGAATGGGTTATTATTTGATGAGAATGATATGAGACTATCACTTTCCCACATGCTATGATATGATTACATGTTTATAAAAACACTTTCATTTTAGGGGTTATAATATAATTATTTAGGATCTTATGGAAAATGTTTGTTTGATTCCATCATGAGATGTGTGGGACTTATATATTTCTCTAATTAATTGGGTAAAAATTTATATATCATGATATATACATGGATGAAACATGGAGTGAACTCAGTTTAATAACAAACTTCTTCCAATAAGTTGTTCATGGGAGTGAACCTTGACTATTAATATAGTTTTGTGAGTGATCCTTGGCCACTAATATGGTTTTGATTGTGATTCCATTGCACTATAAGGAATGGAATTAGACTGGGGATGGTGGTGTGTCCCATCCATTAGGTGCATCCCATGTGATGTTCCCTAATAGGATTTGGAAACAAGACTTGCATTATAGGGAATAATTTTATACGCATACGTGTATACCATAGACTCTATGTATTATTTATCTATTATGATCTCATGGATTATGATATAATGTCCCTTATGATTCAGGTCCAATGAACTACCAATCATTATTACATGACTCGTGTATATTATATTGATATTCTTTTTATGATCATAAAATACTATTCTTATGTTATTATACTCTTATGATATTTTGGTGAATCCTCTAGGTGAGGAATTTGAGAGGTTGGAGGTTCCGTTAGGGGAGACTCCACTGCATATCGAAGTTGTGGAGTTGGGGAAGGAGGCTGTATTTCCTCCTGAATAGTAGGGGGAAGGAAATATATGGGAGGTTATCATCAATTCCAAATGAATAGATGATGGAGAAAGCAGTTCTGTTCAACGCCTTGAAGGAGGATGGTGATAATATGTCCGAGAGAGCACTTCAGGTGGCCATAAGTGAGGTGAAGACGGAGTGGATCGACGAAGAAAGACCATATTCTGGAAAGATGATTTAATGTAGATAAGGTCAACATTGAGAAGTTCATATAGACTTTGGATAAATTTGCTATCTGGTTCGAGGACCTCATCAAAGACGATCCAAATTTAGTGGTAAAGGGACATATTTGGGAACTACTTTGGAGTAATATGTCTAAAAGTATCAAACTTGATTTCAATAGTTCATCTATCTCGTTTTTGGTCTGATGCACTGTGTTTGTACTGACATGGGTTCTCAATTCCCCTCAAAAGTGTTTGAAAATATAAAAAGTAAGTTTCAGGTATTTACCCTAACTCAACATTTGAGATCACTCTTTCTTATTTTTTCATTCTTGAAGTTATGAAGATATGTTTCAAGTAGGCATATTAAATGGAGATATATATTTTTCAAACATTTCATATCTCTCACCTTGTTTGAATAGTTTTCTGCAAGTTTCCTAAGACACTATACTATTTTAGTCCTGAGGAATGTAATTTTTTAATGTGCTGAATATTTATCTAAACTGATGTAATATCATTATATATTAATCCTAGTTCACTATAGTTGGTATCAAATGAAATGATTATTTAAACATTGGAAACTAGGATGACAAAACATTGTAGAGACATGTAGGGAAATTTTTAAGGATATCTCTAAGGATGTATCTAAGAATAATCCTTAGGTGTATCTAATTTATAATAAGGTGTCATAATTTAAAAAACCCGTAATTTATTATTCCCGATTATGTGGTTTTATTATACGATAAGTTCTTCTAACAATATGATTTATGGTTTTAGTAAAATTTGGGAACCAGATGGTATTGGGTTAATGTTGAATGTGAAAGGAATTGTTTTGATGAGCAGTCAAATGGGATGATCAATATAGTGAAGGATGTGATGATCATGCCAAATAATTTTTTATGGAACATGATTAATAATTTTTACCTTTACAAACTATCAAACTCACCAAATAAGAGAGGTAAATACTTATTTGAGGGTTTTGGTAATGTAAACCATTGAGGAAAAAATATTCAACTTCCTTTGGTTTGAAAATGTGGAAAGAATCACCGAAGTGAATGTCTTAGAGGAACAAGATGTTGTTTTGATTGCGGAAAATAAGGATACAATAAATGTGACAACAAAGAATAAATTAATATTTTAATTAATGGAATGGTTGGGAATATTAACCTCCCTAAGATACCATCAATGGTTAAATTATTTTAGTGTGTAATGAATGGTCATTATGAAAATCAACATCCTAATTAGAAATCTCGAGAAAAGAACCCGTAAGCTGGTACACGGAATGGTTATATTGATGAGGATGATGAGACTATAGTTGGAACATGAAAGGAAATATGTATTAAGTAAAAAGATTAGGTAAAATTGATAATATCATATATAATAATTGGATTAATGGAATTTTTCATGTATTTAGATTAAAAAATTATGATATAAGGATTGCTCAGTTTATGTTTAATCATGATGGTTTTACAAGAATATGTTGAATTGATCTGATGGACTAGAAAAGTGATTTTATAGAAATATGATGGACATGTAAAACACATGATTAACTAGAATATAAATCTTAATATGTTCATTAAGTTACGATAAGGATGTCTAAATAATGATATGTAGGATGGGAATAAGTACATTACATGGTACTAATTACCATGGAACTAATTAATGATTTTATGGAAAGTGTTTTATGCTATCATTGATGAAGTTTACAAGATTTTTGGACTTATGCAATACATCCAATGTACTTTTGAATAATGAAACATGCCTATTTTCTGAAACATTTTATGGTAATTCAGGTTATTTACATGATTTAAGAAAATACATGATGAAGGCATTCCTGCGTTTGTTTGTGACAAATAAGAGAAACATTATGATACACAGGGGATCAATTATAAGTTGTTTTTTGAGAAATTTAGTGACCTTATTTATAAGGTTTTGGGCATACAACATTGGGAATTTTTATAAGGTTAAACATTTATTGAATGGTATATGTTTAAATTTAAATTATGTTTTAGAAATTAAAGTATTATCTTGCCATATAAGGATTTAAAAATATTAGGTAACATGATTTAACATTTTCTTTTGTGATGAATAAGGACATGAAATAAAATATCATTATATTTATGGATCTTGTGATCTATTAATTCTTCAGGAATGAAAAAACCACCTTCATTCATGGAATAAGATATGATGTGGGAATTGATCAAGGAACCCAAAAGGGTTATCCTTTCTGAAAACAATGTGGTTATATCTTCTCATTAAAATTATTTAACATAGGAAAAATGGTCTTGAAATTAAATTTCGTCCTATTATAATTATTTCTTATAAAATCAATGACCTCTTTAAACTTCTTCATTTTATGGTTTTGTGATTTTCAACATTATCTAGAACACCTAATATCTTACGATTAGTGATCTTTATTAATATATATAATTATTTATGAATTTATTCAATGTTCATGTTTTAACACTAAATGGATGTTCTCCTATTTGGTAACCTTGTTGTGATTTTGTTTACGTAACAATTATGTTTCTATATTTTACATTATAAATAATATTTTAATATTCATTTTTATGTTGTTAGTTTTTATGAGAAGAAATTATAATTATTAAACCATTCATAAACCAGAATAATTGTGATGAAAAAATTCAATTTAAGGGGGTATAATGTTACCCCCTGATATTATATGATTTTTTTGAATTAATTTATTCTTTTTTATATTTTTCATTTCACACAAGAATGAATATAACGTTTTTTATATGAAATTAAAATGTTTGGATTTCATTATATGAAATACCATGTTCATATTTCACAACACCCAACACTTTTATTTTCATATGATACACAAAACACTATGTATGTCTTGTGTTACACACAATATTTTCCCCTGTGATAATTTTCATTCCACGCAAGGTTGGGTTTCACCGAATAGAAATATACTGTTAATATTATTATTAAAATATAATTATAGCTATCACTTGGCCTCTAGAATGGAAGTTACAAATCATAATAAATAAATTGTGAAAATATTATTTACACATATATATAATATTAATCCATTTATTATCCATAAATATATGTGAATGTAAAGACTATATGAAAATAATGATATTACGTTTCTAATAATATTATTTCTATGTAAGCACTATTTTTCTGATTAAATTAATCAAACCACTTTTTATTAATGATTTCAATATATATATATATATATATATTATATATTCAATAATTTTTTTGATACAAATCCAATATATTTTATAGGGATAAGATAATAATATATCAATTTTTAAAATAAAAAGATGTATTTTTATAAAAGGTAATTTTACCGAATTTTAATAGGGAACCCATTTTTAATTTTTTTTTACAATATTATAATTATTATTTGACAAAATAATCTTCATTATTGAATTCAAAATATCTAGATCTTGTTTAGGTAATTTTTTTGAATATTTTATTAGTGGTTTCATTCTTCGATGAATTCGGAAAAACAATGAATTTCAATTCAGAAATGATTTTTCATATAATATATTTATACATGTAACTTATATTTTAAATTGATTTTGAATTATAATTATAACAATTATTCACCATTTTGTTAAATTTATGTCATTTTATCCAATTTTACATTTTAATTGTATATAAAAACATTTCAAACATTTAGAAAATGTTTCTTTAAAAACTCATCATCGTGTCTCGTCTTCAAAATTAATTTCAAATTAATTTTTGGCACTTCTATGTTTAAAATTTGATATAAAGGTTTCAATATTTTGAATAATAATAATAATTTATAATTTATATTAAGGTATATTTAATTTTTTTCCCAATGTGAATAGGGAATGTAGTTAAAAATACTTATAGTGGTTAATGTAAAAATTAGTTTACTTAGTGGTTACATTTTAATCACACAGGGACAAATGACCTAGAAACTTTTCAAAAAGAAATTGGATGTCCATATTTCAACTCATTCCCATCTATGATAAAAAAAAATTAAAATTATTGGTGAAACATTATTTTTGGAATAAATCTCGACAATTTTTACCTTTTTATATTAACTTAAATGCCAATCTACCCCAATTATAAAATAGCACTCACCCCTTACATCCCCAAACATATAACACAATTTTTTCTTATGAAATACTTACCAAAATGAATTTACAACATTCATAACATTATCTTAGAGGCCTAAATTTTTTGAATAAATCCAATCAAGGAGTCCTTTTGGATGAAAACAAAAGGAGTTACCCAAGGAAGAGGTAACATCCTTCCACAAGATCATTTATTTTATTATTACATGGTTTTATAACAACCTAAGTGTCATAAATATTCATATTTTTTTTATTATGAGGTTTCTTCCTATACATACCCACACATCCATTAAATGGGCAACGAAGTAACCATTCGTGTGTTTGGAGGTCTACTGCCTCGTAAAATGATGTCATTTTTTTCTCCATTCCTTCCTCTCATGGTTTTGAATTAGGATAAAAAATATATTTATGAAGTATTTATGATTTCTTAATTATTATTTAATAAATACATTCATTATTAACATTTTTTGAGAATAAGATATGTTCATTTGTGGATGTGTGGACTACTGCCTCCACAAATCGATGTGATTCGTTCACACTTTACATGGAATGTTATAAGGATGCATTTAGTAAAAAAATATGATAAATATGAATTAATAATGGTAATTTAATGTAATTATATTATATATATATATATGTATATATATTAATATATTTCATTGATATTTTTTTCTTTGAACATAAAAAGAAAACAGAACCAACATTAATGTGTATGTAAACATAAAGTCTCCATTAATGGTATATTCCATTTTATATTTCTATTTATTATAAATTATTATATCTATTTATATAATGAATAAATATTATATTTATATCATGTTTTACATTCTGTGAATAAGTAAATAATGACCTATGTTAGAGTATCATGAATTAAAAGCGAAAATATATATGAAAAACAAAGCAAATAATACCCAAAACATACCATTATCCTTGAATTTTTTACAAATAGATAATATAATGACATAATAAAATAATATATGTAATTAGATATAATAATATGGTTTTATTTTAGATTTATTATAAACCCATATATATTATATAGGAGTTTTCGACATGTATGAATAAATTCATGACTAAACGTAAGAGTTTTCTCGTCTCACATTTATTTCTATGTTAATTATGACTTATTAACCACTCATCTATTTTGTGTGGAATATATTATACCCATGAATATATTAAATTATTATTATCCTTCAATTTATGTGTACTAACAAATTAATTTTATGATCTCTCTTTCATGGGTTTTATGTTTCAAAAGTTACCAAATTGACAAAGTAAATTTGTCCCAATTTCTCTTATTTAAGACACATTCAAGGTTATGCACCTACATTATTATATGAGGTGTATACAACACCATTTAAAATTTTACATCCTGAGTTTCCATATATTAATGATATTTTAAACTTCATTTAATTTCATGTTCTTATATGGGGTGTGAAATCTAAAGTTACTATGTGGTAAAATCTTATTGCAATAGTCTCATCATTTATCGGAATTTTTATGATTATGATTTAATTGATGAAATATTATGAATAATATTCCATTAAAACTCATTAATTTATTATCCTATTTTTATTAATTATATCTCCATGTATTGGTACCATTTTTTCACTTTTGATACATATGATGATTTATAAGCAATTTTCTGAATATTCGACTTTATCTATCTCTTTAGTCAGGAATATATGTTGTTTAGAAACCATGTAGTCAAAAAATATTTTAAAAAAGGTTATAAAAATATCCTATGTAATTAAAATACCTTATTACATATGTTTTAACTTTCAAGAAAAATGGTTTTTAGAAAATATTCTTCTTGTCATTTTTTGATTGAGGGAATTTTCTAAATATGTTTTGGTGCAAAAGGAATGTTCGACATTTATGGATTTATCCTCCATAATGACAATAATTTATTTGAACCTTCCTTTATAATTTTACAATATTAATATTTCAGTAACAAAAAATATATTTCTAATATTCTGGGAATTCATTTATTTTAATGTGGTTTTAAAGTAAAATTTTTTAAAAAATGTTTTATATTCAAGAAGTGTTTGAAATATATTTTCAAGGATTCCTTTAAATATATTCAATGATATTTTCAATATAAAGGGTTTTAATTTTTTTTATTATCAATAAGTTTTTTCAATTATTTTCAAAGATACATTTAAAAGATTTCAAATCTATTTTCAAGGATTTTTTTTTCAAAAGTTTCTTAATTTTAAAATCTATTAAAAATGTTTTCATGAGTATTTTATAAATTTTAAAGAAAATACATTTTGAAAAATAATTCAATATTATTTTATTTGATTCTAATGAAAAAGTTTTATAAAAAGTTTTTAATATAATTTAATATTTTTCAAGGACAATGTTTTTCAAATTATTTTTATGCATCCTCTATATGTTTTCTAGAAAAATGTTTCTATATTTTTATAATATTAATATAGATGTTTTCAACAAAAAAGGATTTAAAACTGATTTATATATTCCTTTATATGTTTTTTAGGGAAAACAATTTTTCAAACTATTTTAAAGATTCATTTATAAGGTTTCAAGGAAAATGGTTTTAACATGTTTTCCGGAATAATTTATTATTATTTAAGGTTATTTTTAAAAAAAATGGATTTCAAAATGTTTTTTTAAAAAAACTTTACATATAAGAATTGATATTTTCTATAAGTAATTATTTTAAAAGATTTATAAAAAACTATGTTCCATCTAAAATGAAATTTGTTGGTGTCATTCAACAATTACTGGGCATATGATCCCAAGTTTCCATTCATATTATTTCTCTAAATAGTTTATGTTTTCATTGAATGATGTTTCTAAAACCCGTTTCTCTTTCACAAGTTATATATTTTTGAATCCCATATCTCTTTTAGGGGTTATATGTTTATTAAACTCATTTTTAATTTGTTGAGCCCTCTAGAATATTGTTGAATTCTTCCTATGATTGCTGTTTTAATAATCACAAATCATCATTACTTAATCCGGTTGGATTTCTCATATACATAATCACAATATCTTAGTGAATCTGTTTATATCGGTTGGATCATGTTTTTTTATCTGTGCTTGATTTACATGTATTCTGGAAGTCTTCTAGATCAAACAGACACTTAGTGAACGGTCGCACTGATCCATATCAAAAGTGAACGGTCGCACCGATCCATATCAAACAAGTCACTGAAGATGTCTCACCGATGCTGATAAAATGAGTCACCGAAGATGTCTCACCGATGATGATCAAATGAGTCATCAAAGATGTCTCACTGATGCGGATCAAATATGTCACCGATCATGACACACCGATACTAATCAAATGAGTCCCTGATGCTGACCATCTGAGTCACCGAAGATGTCACACCGATGCTAATCAAATGAGTCACCGATCTTGACACACCGATACTGATCATCTAAGTCACCAATCAAGACACACCGATGTCTAGCCACGGATGCTGATGCTGATGACCTACCGATCACTTGACTCACCGATAGCCATAAAAAGATGTTTGAATTTCTTTATATTTATTTAATATAACCAACGGTCATATTAGGTATATTTTAATGCACTGATATTTTTTTAATGGGTGTTTGTTGGATGTCAGGGAACTGTACCTCGTACCTGCAAAAAGGAAATCATTTCCTTTGCCGGAGCTTGTGCTATAAATACAAGAAGTCCCTGTTGCTGCTATATACATACAAAAAAAAGGAATACACAAAGACATAGATACCACAAGGTGTGCTGGAAGAACAACTCAGTGTGAATGAAAAGAGATGACTGAACTTACACGAAGAAATCATTCATTACTGCATACTAGCGAAGAGCTG
The DNA here is from genome assembly GCA_963277665.1 of Viscum album. NCBI lineage: Eukaryota > Viridiplantae > Streptophyta > Magnoliopsida > Santalales > Viscaceae > Viscum > Viscum album. The sequence goes on along the minus strand of OY728119.1, from coordinate 166,391,081 downwards.
CGAATGAGAAAATCCACACAAGAACTTCATTGACTACTTTCTCCTCTATCTCTACATCTGGAAGTCAAGGATGCATATGACACTCTGCTTTTCAGACAAAAACCAGGAGAGGACTCTGAACCATTTCTGATAAAACTCAAAGGATTCCAAAGCTTCACTGCAATCACTAGAGCCATTTCTAAACTCTACATCTCTGCTCTGTGATTCATTATTTTAAATTTCGAGCAGTGTGTGTTATCTGCTGTATTTTACACACACACTGTCTCCTGTACTTTAACTGGAGGATCTGTAAACCCTCAGCAAACTCTTTACATCTTTTATTTCCCACTGGGATAGTGGTAGAGGTTTTGTGTGACCTAGACAGCTGGTTGATGTTTTTTTGTTTCCCACGAATAACAGTGGTAGAGGTCTTGGACCTGGACAGTTATAAACTGTTGTGAACCCCGATCTAGGGTGTGGATCATATTTATATAAATTATTGAGAGGAGTAAGTCTCGGCTTGAGACTGAACCTCTTGGTTATATCTGCTCTGCTATTTCTTTCAATGTTATTCTTTTTTATTCCGCTGCTAAGTTCTTTAAATCCAAAACTGTTTTAAAGTCACTTTGATAATTAAACTCGTAAGTGTTTATATAAGCTATAAATCAGTAAGTTAGTTTCAAAAGTTAATCAAATCGTCTGTTTTTATTAACTGAGAAATAATCAATCCTTTGAGAACCTAACAGTACCTTTATTGTGATAAAAATTCACTACAGTTTAATTCTGTGTTTTATTTGGGGGATTTTAAGGCAATGTTTTTTAAACAGAAATTTTAATTGGAAGTCAATTCACCCCCTCTTGAGTATCCACTCCGACCAACATTTGGTATCAGGGGGTTTAAAATATTTTCTAAAGTACTCTTTTTTTTTAATTGTGATTTTAGTTGTATTTTAAAGTTATTAAAATTTCTGTTTTTTCTAAATTTGTATCTCTTTAAAATCTTTGCTTTAAGTAAGTTATCATGGATAATAGACTTGAAGGTGTTGCTACCAATAGACAACCATTTTTCAATGGCACTAACTATGCTCAGTGGAAAATCAAGATGAAAATTCATTTAGAGTGCATGAGTTTTGATATTTGGACTGCTATAGAATCTGAATATAAAATTCCTACTACTGTTAGATATACTTGGAATGAAGCTACTAAGGCTGCCTACAATAATAATTGCAAAGCTATGAATGCCTTGTACTGTGCTTTAGGAGATTACGAATTTAATAGAATATCTGCTTGTAAAACTGCTTATGAAATTTGGGATACCTTATCCATTTCTCATGAAAGAACAACTAATGTTAAGGAAATGAGATTGAACACTTATACTATTAGGTATGATAATTTTAAGATTAAGCCTGATGAACCCATCTCTGACATGTATCTCGGGTTTAATGAAGTTGTCAACATAATGACTTCTCTAGGAAAGGATGTTCCTTCAAAGGAACAAATTATGAGAATTCTGAGATGTCTACCTAAAAGATGGAGAGGAACTTATGTCTCAATTAGAGAATCATGTGATATTGGTGAACTCCCAGTCAAGGAACTAATTGGAAAGTTGATGATGTATGAAGAGGAACTCAAGGTTAACAAAGAAGAACAAGATTAACCTAGAAGAAAGTCTGTTGCTTTCAAATATTCAACATCAAAGAACAAGGATAAGGAGAAACTCCAAGCTATAAATGAAAGTTCAAGCTGTGAAAACAGTGAAAGTGCTTCTAATAGTGATGTTGAGATGGATCACATTGCCAGAAGGTTTAAGAAGTTTTATAGGAAGAATTAGTTTTTCAGAAAATCAAATTACAAAGGTAAGTATGACACCAAGGGACATTGGAAAAAGGATTGGAAGAAATCTGACAAATCAGATGAAGTTTTCTGCTATGAGTGCAAAAGAAAGGTACACATAAAAGCAGACTATCCAAAGCTGAAGTACAAGAAGAAGTATGAGTACAAGGACAATATGTACAAAAAGGCTATGAAGGCTACTTGGAGTGCTTCTAAGGATATCTCCAGTGAATCTGATGTTTCTGATTCTGAACGCAGAAATAAGGAAAATATGTGTTTTATGACAAACACTTCTGAGGTAATATCTGAAACTCCTAATTTAAATTATTATTATTATGAAGATGATACTGACTCTGATAACATGTCAAAATCTGAACTATTTGAATATTGTGATATGTTAGAAGAAACCTGTAATGAGCTGAAAGACAAATAAAAAGGTTTAAAGAAACAGTATGCTTTAACTGTTAAACATAAATATGATCTTGATATTGAAATGGAAAAGAATGCTCAGTTTCTTAAAGAGAATACTGAACTGAAATTATCTAATGAGCAACTCAAGAACGAATTAGAGAAATTTACCAATGGAAAAGATACTCTTACTCAGATGGTAGGTAAGAAAATAGCACCTAGATACACTACTGGTATAATATACTAACCTCGACAAAGAAAAATTACCAATACTAGATTCATTCCTAAATCTGGACAGAATATAGCTAGTTCCGGAACCTCATATGCTTCAACTAGTTATATTCATAATTATGGATCTAATAAGGTTTATCTTTCAAAATCTGCTGACTCTATAAATCTTATGAGACCCATTAGACAAATATGGGTACCAAAAGTTTTATTGGCTAACCTGTCTGGACCCAAGAAGATCTGGGTACCAAAATCATTTCCTATTTAAATTTGTTTTGTAGAGAACCTACTTAAAGATCTCCTGTAGAAAGACCTTGTATTTGGACAGTGGATGTTCAAGACATATTTTTGGAGACCTCTCATGATTCAAGAGTGTAGTAAATGTTGATGGAGGCTTTGTCACTTTTGGTGATAACTCAAAAGGAAAAATCATCGGCTTAGACCAGATTGGTAACATAGACTCAGTATTAATTTATAAAGTTTTATTTGTTGATGGACTTAAATACAATTTATTAAGTATTTATCAGTTATGTGATGATGGTTTTTATGTTAAATTTGAAAACGATTCTTGCAATGTTTTTAATTCTAAAAATGTTTTAGTGTTTTCTTCTTTAAGAAATGAAAATGTTTATGCTGTTGATTTAAATTCTTCAGAAAAGAAGAATATTACTTATTTAAATGCATTTCATAAAGAGTCTTGGCTTTGGCATAGAAGATTAGGACACTACAATGTGCATTCACTTAGAAAACTTGATGGGAAGAACTTAGTTAGAGACCTACCCAAACCTGAATTTACAGCAGACAAAGTTTGTAATCCCTGTCAAAAGGGAAAGCAACATAAAGTTTCTTTTAAATCAAAGAAAGAAGTTTCAACTTCTCAACCTCTTGAGTTGGTCCACATGGATTTATTTGGACCTTCTAGAGTTTCTAGTTTAAATTGGAAGCACTATGTCTATGTTCTTATAGATGACTTTTCTAGATATACTTGTGTATATTTTCTAGCTCACAAAAGTGAAGATTGTTCTTACTTTGTTAAATATTCCAAGTCTATAGAGAACCTTAGTGGACTCAAAATTAAAACCCTGAGAAGTGATCATGGTCGTGAGTTTGAAAATCATGATTTTAAATCTTACTGCTCACAAAGTGGCTATAGTCACAATTTCTCTGCCCCTAGGACACCCCAATAGAAGGGTGTAGTAGAAAGAAGGAATATAACTCTGCAAGAAATTTCTAGGACTATGCTTAATGAGTGTGACCTACCTGTTTATTTTTGGGCTGAATCTGTCAATACAACTTGTTATGTTATTAATAGAGTCTTGATCAGACCTATTCTTAAAAGGACCCCTTATGAGTTGTGGAACCATAGGAAACCTAAGGTTAACTACATCAGAGTTTTTGGATGCAAAGTATTTATTCTTAATACTAAAGAAAATCTTGAAAAATTTTCATCCAAGAGTGATGAATGAATTTTCCTAGGTTACTCTATTTCTATTAAAGCCTATAGAGTTTTCAATAAGAGAACCAAATGTGTGGAAGAATATGTTCACATCAAATTTGACGAAACTAATCCACATGATCCTAAGACCTCTCTTGAAAATCTTGAAGATGATCTCTCTGTTTTGAACCTTAATGATAAAGAAAGTGGACCTGTAGTTAAAACATCTAGTTCTGGAAATTTTCCAGAACCTGCTTCTGTGGAACCTCAACCTATAGATGAATCTGAAATCTCTAGCCCTACATTTTCTAGACCAACTAGAATTCTAAAGAACCATCCTTTAGATGCAATTATAGGTAATTCAGATAGAGGAACAGAGACTAGAGCTTCTCTAAGAAATCAGGTTGAACATCATGCTTTTCTTTCACAGTTAGAACCTAAAAATATCAATGATGTTATCAATGATGAATTATGGGTAATGTCTATGCAAGAAGAACTAAATAAATTTGAATGAAACAAAGTCTGGAAATTAGTAGAAAGACCTAAGGATACTATAACCATAAGCAAAAAATGGGTGTTTAGAAACAAAGTTGATGAATCTGAAAACATCATTAGAAACAAAGATAGGCTAGTTGCACAAGGTTACAATCAAGAAGAAGAAATTGACTATGAGGAAACCATTGCACCTGTCGCTAGATTAGAGGCTATTAGGATCTTACTTGCCTATGAATCACATCTGAATTTCAAGTTATATCAAATGGATGTAAAAAGTTCTTTTTTAAATGGTTGTATTGTTGAAGATGTTTTTGTAGAACAACCTCCTGTTTTCTCAAATCCTCATTTTCAAAATCATGTTTCTAAACTTTTTAAAGCTTTATATGGTTTAAAACAAGCTCCAAGAGCTTGGTATGAAATACTTTCAAACTTTCTTATTTCAAAAGTATTTACAAAAGGAATATCTGATCCCACTCTTTTTATAAAAAGGATTTCAAAAGATGTTTTAATAGTAAAAATCTATGTTGATGATATTATTTATGGATCTACTAAAAATTCTTTATGTATTGTTTTTTCAAAGGTTATGCAAAATGATTTTGAAATGAGCTTAATGGGAGAGCTTAAGTATTTTCTTGGATTTAAAATCTTTCATAATAAAGATGGTATTATTCTAAATCAATGTAAATATACTAAGGATTTATTAAAACGTTTTGGTTTGGATAGTATTAAGGGAAGTGATACACCCATGAGTACCACCTGTAAATTGGATATTGATGAAATTGGGAATCCAGTGGATAAAACTAATTACAGAGGTATGATTGGGAGTTTACTTTATCATACTGCTAGTCACCCAGATATTATGTTTAGTGTATGTATGTGTGCTAGATTTCAAGGTAATCCTAAAGAATCGCACTTACTGGCTGTTAAAAGGATTTTTAAATATCTTAAGTATACTGTGAATTTAGGTTTGTTTTATCCAAAAGGACAATCATTTGACCCAATTAGTTATTCAGATGCTGACTTTGCTGGATGTAAGTTAGATAGGAAGAGCACATCTGGAACATGTCATTTACTTAGAAAGTCCCTAGTATCTTGGTGTAGTAAGAAATAGAACTCAGTTGCATTGTCTACTACTGAAGCATAATATATAGCTGCTGGTAGTTTCTGTGCACAGATTCTATGGATGAAACACACTTTATTGGACTATGTATTTGATTTTAAACATGTTTCAATTAACTGTGACAACACTAGTGCGATCAACATATCTAAGAACCCTGTGTCTCACTCAAGGACTAAGCACATTGATGTTAGACATCACTTTCTAAGAGATCATTATCATAAAGGTGATATTTCTCTAGAATTTATTAGTTCTGAACATCAATTAGCTGATATTTTTACAGAGCCTTTATGCTCTGAAAGAATGAATTTTATTAAACAAGAATAGTGTATGGTCGATCTGTGAGACCGATCTGTGAAACCGATCTGTGAAACCGATCTGTGAAACCGATCTGTGAAACTAATCAGTCAAACCGATCTATCTTTCTATTACTTTTTATTATGTTGTATTTAATTAATTTTTTTATCATTATTATGGGAACCCTAAATGATGAAATAAATGATACGTGACTATTTCTATTTCCCCAAACCGTCGACCTTTCATTTCCCGCCAAGCCTTATATCCTCTCTTCTCCTCTACTTCGATCTTTCGAACTCCTACATTCCCCAGAATCTTCAAATGGCTAAGCAAAAGAGACCAACCAAAGGATCAGGCAGCCATGTACCTTCGAAGCATGATCGAGGCGAGTCGAGTAGTACCACTCAAATATCAGTAAATCCGAACCTGGAAACTCGGATTGTTGCAATAGAAAAGGAAGTCAGTTCTGCCTGGCTTTTGACAAGTAAGTCGCTGTTGTTACAAGTTTTAGAATCGCAAGGATGGAAATCCTGGTTCTCAGATAACACTCATGTGTACTACCCAAAGGTAGTGCATGAGTTTTATATAAATATGAAAGTTACTTTAGATGGTGTAGAAGCTGCCAGAATGTCTTCTGTAGTGAAAGGAATGAAAATATCTTTTCATCTAAACATTGGGCTGAATGTTTAAATGTACCCCATGAGGGTCGGTATGAGGATTATGCTGCAAACATTCCTTCAACCATTGAATACTTCTCTTATGTGTTAGATTTAGAGCTTTTGACTGGAAACAGAGAGTCAAGAAGAATCACATCCTCAGAGTTTGATGGAGAATGTAGACTTCACTTTAAGTTTATTCGGCACCAAATTTTCCCTAGGAAAGGAGATTTTGCTGCTGTAAAATACCAGTATGTTTTTACATTGTTTTTACTAAAGATCCATGAGAAGATCAATTTTTGTAGAAATATAATGGTGCACATAGCTGGAATTGTGAAACCTTCTATGAAACCCACTGCCCTGTTCTATTCCAAAATGATCTCTGCAATGTTAAAGAATCTGGAATGTGTTGATGAAGCTGATGAGATCGCTGAATCTGATAGTGCTTTTTGTGTTAAGAATGAAATTTGTAAAAGGATGAAAATAAATTGGAACCGATGGAAAAAATGTTGGGTTGATGATGAGGACAAGTTGTATGAATCCTACAATCCCACTGATCATGGAAAGAGGCCGAAGGGTTTGAGAGACCCTGGTTTGAAATCAGATGAGGAGACAATCTATTCTGATGATGAGGAAGAAGTAGATGTTGAAAGGAATAAAGACTCTGAAGAGTCTGGTAAACAAGGTATGGAAGAAGCTGAAACAGAAGAAGAAAGTATGTCACCTACGGATGATAGGAGTGATCCTGATACTGTGAGCCCTAAGAGAATAATAGACTTTGGACCTTCCAGACCACCTTTAGCCTTACCTGAATCAGAACCAGTTCTTGGAGATGAAGAAACTAGTGACACTGAAGTATCTGACAGTGACGTTTATGTGAAGAATGTAAATGGGAATGGAGATGATGATGATGATGATGATGATGATTCTGATAACCGACCAGTGGATGGTCTTGCTGTACCACCAATAGAACCACATCAAACTGTGCAAGAAACAAATACCAATGCTAAGAGAGATTCTATAGAAATCAGTAGAAAAGGAAGTTATGATAAACTGAAATATACTCTGTGTGCTTCTGTCTAGGATGATTACCCTGGTTTTGTTGTATTGGGTTTAGATTATTCAGAAGAAGAAGAGGAAGAATCAGAATCAACTGCGGTTGTGATGGAAGGCCACCCAGTTGAGGCAAGGTCTGCTCATGTGGTTAATGCTGCATATGTTCATCTACCTAGTTCTACTGTCTCTCAGTCTGATTTTGATAAGATCAAAATTGTGTTGCTTGCTGCTGTGAGAAACACAGTCAGAGAATAAATTTCAAATGCTCTTACTAAAGCTTCTCTGCAAGTTTCTGAAGATTCTTTATAAGCCTTTTCAACAAGAGTATCAAATGTCATTAAACCAGACCTGGCCAATACTGGTGAGTTTATTGGCAGGCACATAGCCTCTCGAAATCATACTATGAAGGATCTACAATATGACTTAGTTTCTTTATCAAAAAAATTTAGATCCACCATCTCTGGTATGATGGAAGTGTTGAGGAATCTGATTGAACATATTAAGAAGTCTGATCTGAGGATGTTGAAAGCTCAAATAACTCAGATAGTTGCTCAAGCCAGTACAGCCAAAGTAACCAGGATCACTACTCATGAGCTAGAGGCTCTAAGGAAGATTGTGCATGATGAATTGGCCACTATTAGACAAGTTCTTGATTTTGACTCATTGAGGAAGATGAAGGAGCACAGTAATCACATCCATAAGATGGTAAAAGTATATTCAAAAGATGCCAATAAAGCTCAGAAAGAAATCAAGGAAAAGGTTGATCATTACTTTTCAATGATTTATACCAAGCATGAGATGACTACGAATTTCAAGGTGTTGGATGATAATCTAAAACTACCTCCAGTCACTCATGCTTTCAAGACTCAAGTTTGTCAGTTGCAAGATTTTACACCTACCTTGGAACGGTTCATGGAGAATAAGGATGATTTTGAGAAGGCTATGCAGTATGGTGCAGAAGTTATTCTGGATTTCATAAATTTTTTGAAGCCTTATCTTAATGAACAAGCCACAACCATTGTGCTTCCTAATGTTGAACCTCTCAGTGCCTCTGATGTTGCTCCAAATCAGATCTCCATTCCTCAAGATCTATCTCAACTACGACCAGTTCTTTAGCAATCTTCTCAACCATCTACTACTACTCCATAGAAAATCTCCGTGGCATCCTCTCCTCCACCTTCCAGAGTCATCTTACCACCTTTTCAAATTCCCCCAGTTCATCCTACCTCCAAGCCCTCCAACATACCAACCATTGATCCTTCTGAGAAAGGCAAAGCCCCGTTACATCCCCATAAATTGTTGTGTCTTATTGTTGATAGGTTGAACAGTGTTCTGTTTTCACTCTAATGTATTTTACAAATTTTTTCTCTCTCTCTATTCTCTATGATGCCTTCTTTTAATCTCTTATTTACATATTTTCCCTTTTTTTTGATTATCCCAGAGGGGGAGATTTATATCTATGGGGGAGAAACTTTATATCTATGGGAGTAATGTTTACATAAATATACAAAGGCATAAATTTAGGGGGAGATTTATAACTCATTGTGTTATTATTCTTATTATGCCTTGTCACTATTATTGATGATATATTATTTTTATTCATGACTATGATTTGTGATTATCTAAAAGGGGGAGATTATTGAGCCCTCTGGAAGATTGTTGAATTCTTCATATGATTGCTGTTTTAATAATCACAAATCATCGTTACTTAATCCGATTGGATTTCTCACATACATAATCATAATCTTTTAGTGAATCTATTTATATCGGTTGGATCATGTTTTTTTATTTGTGCTTGATTTACATGTATTTTGGAAGTCTTCTGGATCAAAGAGACACTTAGTGAACGGCCGCACCGATCTATATCAAAAGTGAACGGTCGCACCGATCCATATCAAAAGTGAACGGTCGCACCGATCCATATCAAAAGTGAACGGTCGCACCGATCCATATCAAAAGTGAATGGTCGCAACGATCCATATCAAGTGAGTCACTGAAGATGTCTCACTGATGTTGATCAAATGAGTCACCGAAGATGTCTCACTGATGCTGATCAAATGAGTCATCGAAGATGACTCACTGATGCTGATCAAATAAGTCACCAATCATGACACACCGATACTGATCAAATGAGTCACCGATGCTGATCATCTGAGTCACCGAAGATGTCACACCGATGCTAATCAAATGAGTCACCGATCTTGACACACTGATTCTAATCATCTGAGTCACCGATCAGGACACACCGATGTCTATCCACCAATGCTGATGTTGATGACCTACCGATCACTTGACTCACCGATAACCATAAAAACATGTTTGAATTTCTTTATATTTATTTAATCTAACCAACGGTCATATTAGGTATATTTTAATGCATAGAAATTTTTTTAATGGGTGTTTGTTGGATGTCAGGGAACCGTACCTCGTACCTGCAAAAAGGAAATCATTTCCTTTGCCGGAGCTTGTGATATAAATACAAGAAGTCCCTGTTGCTGCTAGATACACAAAAAAAAGGAATACACAGAGACATACATACCATAAGGTATGCTGGAAGAACAACCGAGTGTGAATGAAAAGAGACGGCTGAACTCACACGAAGAACTCATTCATTACTGCATACCAGTGAAGAGCTGAGAATGAGAACATCCACACAAGAACTTCATCGACAAATTTCTCCTCTATCTCTACACCTAGAAGTCAAGGAAGCAGACGACACTCTGCTTTTCAGAAAAAAAAAACCAGAAGTGGACTCTGAACCATTTCTGATCAAACTCAATGGAGTCCAAAGCTTCACTGCAATCACTAGAGCAATTTCTAAACTCTACATCTCTACTCCGTGATTTATTATTTTACATTTCGAGCAGTGTGTGTCATCTGCTGTATTTTACAAACACACTGTCTCCTGTACTTTAACTAGAGGATCTGTAAATCCTCATCAAACTCTTTACATCTTGTATTTCCCACTGGGATAGTGGTAGAGGTCGTGTGTGACCTCAACAGCTGGTTGTTGTTGTTTTGTTTCCCACAAATAACAGTGGTAGAGGTCTTGGACCTGGACAGTTGTAAACTATTGTGAACCCCAATCCAGGGTGTGGATCATATTTATATAAATTGTTGAGAGGACTAAGTCTCGGCTTGAGACTGAACCTCTTGGTTATATCTGATGTTCTATTTATTTCAAAGTTATTCTTTTTTATTCCGCTGCTAAGTTCTTTAAAACCAAAACTTTTTTAAAGTCACTTTGATAATTAAACTCGCAAGTGTTTATATTAGTTGTAAATCAGTAAGATAGTTTAAAAAATTAATCAACTCTTCTATTTTTATTAACTAGGAAATAATCAATCCATTGAGAACCTAACAGAACCTTTATTGTGATATAAATTCACTACAGTTTAATTCTGTGTTTTATTTTGTGAATTTTAAGACAATGTTTTTTAAACAGAAATTTTAGATGGAACTCAATTCACCCCACTCTTGAGTATCCACTCCGACCAACATATTTCTTAGGTATGTTCATTATGAAATATACTTCATTTAATGGGTTACTCTTTGATGAAATAGTTATGAACCTTATCTATTTTACACTAGTTATGATATGATGACATTTTTATGACACTCATTTCATTTCATGGGTTATGATATGATTATTTAGAATCATATAGAATATGTATGTATGATATCATTATGAGATGGTTATAATCTATATCTCACCCAAATTCATTGGGTATAGATTTATATCTCATGAGATAGACATGATTGTAATGAGGAGTAAACTCAATTTAGTAAAGGAATTTGTCCTCTTTGATGGTCTTGGGAGTGAACCTTGACGACTAATATCATCTTCTGTGTGATCCTTGAAAACTAATATTGATTTTGGAGTTAACCTGTTACACTACGAGGAAAGGTATTCAACTCAAGATAGTGGTGTGACCAACCCTATAGGTGTATCCCCCATGATGTTCCCTAATAATTTTGGTAATAAGACTTTAATTATAGTGAATGATTTTATATGAGTGTGTGTATGCCACATATTCTATATATTTTCCTCTATTTTTCTCTCATGGATTATGATATTTATTTGATTATGATTCATGTCTTGTGAACATAAAATCTTTATTCCAGGAATCATTTATATAATCTTGATATGTAGGGTATGATATTGAAATTTAATTATCATGTTTTCAAACTCTTATAATCATGTAATGATTATATATCTACTTATTTATCCTTATTAATAAACTGAGCTCATCCATTCTAATGTTTCCTTTACTCGGGTTATGATGAATGTTTTTATGAATAAGTAATAAAGGGAAATATTTTTGTGGGGAACATTGAAGATCCTTCACCAAGTTGGAATATGTTTCTCAAAGATTATAAAGAAACTAAACTATTATGATCCTCGGGCATGTAATTGTTTACTGTGTAAAACATTCCTATAAAATGATATAATATCCTTGTATGTTAATTATGGGTTTCTATATGGAATCCATAAGAAAAATTTAAAAGATTCAAAATTCCTCAAGGATCTATTCCCTAATATAAAGAGGTTTAATGGGAATTAATGAATCAACCTCGAGAGGAGATTTCATCCAAGAACCCTCCACCATTACATAAAAAAAGTCATAAAACAAATACATTCTATATTATTTTTACCATTTGTTCATTATAATATGTTAATTATTTGTGTGGAATTGATGCTTCAATTAATGTTTTGCCTAAATTTCTCTTTCCATTATTAAAAAATGGTTTACTAAAGCACAGAAGATTGGTTCCCCTACTAAAAAACAGATCCATTGTCTTCCCTAATTCATTTTTGGAGGATGTTCTTGTGAGAGTAGAAGGGCTACTTTTTCTAGCAGATGAAAATTGATGAATTCTTCTTTATTGTTATAGAGTTTATCTCCCTATAGTCAATATAAAACCTCATAGATCCATCTTTCTTCTTAACAAAAATAACAGCGGCTCTCCATGAGGAAGCACCAGGGAGAAAAAATCCCTTATTACTAAATTCCTTTAGTTTTTTATTTAGTTAAATTAATTACACAGTGGCCATTCTATAAGGGTCCTTCAATATAGGCCTTGAACTCGGAATTAAATCAATGTTAAACTCAATTTCTCATTCTAGAGTATGCCTAGGTAAATCCTCTGGAAACAAATAAACATATTCTTGCACAATAGGTACATCCTCTATTCAAACATTCTTTTCATCCCCCATAATTATTTCATTCTCATCCTCCCTGATTATTGAATTTAGTAGAGCTACTGGGGGTGGATCTTGATAAGAATCAGATGGTTATGTTTCTTCTCTAAAGATAAGGTAATCTTTATCATCATCATGAATTGTAAAATCCCTATTCTTTCAATAAATTTTTGCATCATGGTCCGAAATCCAATCCATACTGAGGATAATATCAAATTAAATCATGGGTATGCTGATTATATCAACAGATAAATATTGTTTATATTCCTTAATGGGGACTGATTCACAAAATTGTTTTGCAATGATACTTTTCTTAAGAGTTTTTGCTGACAAATCCCTTGGTAAATTAAATTGGAAATATATAATTTTCTTAGAAAACTAGGAAGATATGAAACAATGGTATGAACTAGAATCAATTAAAGCATTCACTAAACTTTAGGAAACCATTAAATTACCAGCCACTATGTCTTTGATAGATTCAACCTCAGCAATAGTGATCGCATAAGCTTGGCATTGATCCCTTATCCTTTTCTGAGGTAATTATCCTAGAAGCTTAAGATATTCATTTTAATAACGTACAATCTCCCTAAAATTGTACCATTGAACATTGTTATATTATTTTCCCCCTATAATCACTAGCAAGATGGCATTTCCCTCCAAATTTTTAGCATAATACTTTTCTTTTTAGACAGGCACCGGGGTGATTCCTTCCACAATTATAATGGGGAGGAAATTCAACTCTCCCCTTCCTCTATGTTTCATTATTTACTTTCCCATAGTGTTTTGTATATCTCTTCTTCTCTTTCTTTTCTTTAAAGTCGTAAGACATAGAGAATTCCTTTTCCGTCTTGATAGAACATGAGATAATATCTTTGTACGATGAGAAGGATTGTTAGACAAATTCTCAATGTAGAAATGGTTTTAAACCTTCAAATAAATGGTAAATATTACTTATTAGGTTACTTATATAATCTACATCATTCCTTTATAGCCTTGTAAAGTTATGTTCACACTTTGCAACATTATCATCCTTCTTTTTCCTCAGACTTCGAAATTACTTTTCCATATCCGCTCGATGGTCACGAGGAAATAATTTTTCTATGAAAATATATTTAAACTAAATCCATTATATAATTGATACTTCTTCATCCTCCTTTGTTTTTTGAATTAATGATCACCATTGATCTGCATCTCTGGTGAGGTGATAAACTTCCATGACAACTTTTTCCCTTTTGCTATTCCCCAAATCATGAATTATTTTCTCTAAGGAACTTATCCATTGTTCAGCTACAAATGTATTTTTAGACCCAATGAATGTTGGTGGTTGTTTAATCATGAAGAAGTCTAACATTGATCCTCCGCGTTTTGGATTAGGGTGCTCCATATGGGAAAGGTTATTATTGGAAACCTGTGTGAGTTGTCCTAGTATGGTGATAAGGTGATCAGCACTAGTTGTATCACCATCTCTGCTATAATTACATTGAGGAGGAGGGAAATAACTACATTGATTGCATGAATTGATAAGATTTTCATTCCTTCTACTAGGATTCATTTATAAACAATGGCTTATAGTATATTAGTTTATAAAGTTCTATACATAATTCTGAACTTGTAAACCACTTAAAATAAATTGAACAGTTTATGGATTTAATCCATAATGATAAAAATGTTTTTTTCTTTTAGAAGTTATATACTCATAAATCTTTCATAGTTGTTTGTAATTAAAATGATAATTATCCTAAGTATATCCCCCGGGAGTGTCGTAACCAAAAGTGAAGCAAGGCTCATTGTCATGCACCAGTTCCCATTTGAGTCTAGCTCAAAGTGGTGTTTTCGAGTTTTACCCCTTGGTACATCTGTGCCATAACCACCTCTATATGCTCTTCTCCAGACAGGGATGTGCTTCTTGGAAAACTCACAAAATCTCTATAGTACCAAAATTCTAGGAAGTTGTTCTACACTAATCTTCAAAGTCTATCTTAGGGTAATTTGTTCTAATCAATGTTTTTCTAAATATAGTTTCCATGGGTTGTACTAAACATTCTATAATACCAACTATAACGCCACGACCCTAGTTACCAAGAGTTGGAGGATTATTACATAACATTGGCATGATAGAAGGAATCATGTCCTGAAAGACCAATCATTTTAGTATTATTGGAAACAAGATACATACATAAGATCACCATTACAACTTGAAAATAAATACAACCCTAATTTATTCCATTAGAAACATCCAATTCTCCAAGATTATGCCTACACTTAACTCATTACTAAATTATTCATATCCATTGAAAATGAAACATAAGAAAGGGGTTAGCTTAAATGCTCAGTAAGGGTAAGCAATATAGTAGAAGATAACATAAACATTAAGAATAATGAATAATTAAAAACACATGCCTTTAAAAATAATGAACATTAACACTTTTTGGAAGGAATATGAGTTGAGTTAAAAATGACATAATAAAAAATATTTGTGGGTATTCTTCTAATCGAATAACCACATGAACCTTCATTATTATTTTCATAATGTGGGAATATATAATGCCGGACACTCTGAAATATCTTGTCAAGGCCTCTACCAAGACGTCTAAAAATGATTTAGGCCTCGAATAAATCCATATATCAAATTGGGAAAGGATTTGGCCAATTCCATGTGTAATTCTCTCATGAGTCCTACTGATGCACTGAGCGTATATAACGGGCTCCACTCGTCAAATACTAAGTCCAATACATTCTTCATATGAAATGGTTGAAACATAATATAAACATTCGCATTAAAACTAGCATACAAAATGTCAATAATTTAACCATAAACCATTAATGGTATAGAAATAACTCATCCACAGTAAAAAATCTCACAAAACCATAAATACAATATGGAATATTTCTATCATAATAAATCAACTTCAAACATGTGTAAAATTTATCAGTTGATGTTGACATAGATGAAATCAAAACAATTTAAGAGAAATATCTATTTTTTATTTTGAAATCAATTAAGAATCCCATAATTATAAAAGAAAAAATTTATTTTGAAAATATTATTATAATATTGTAATGTAATCTTCGATGATGTTATAACGGCAGAAAATATCCACACTCACCGTATAATTTTAAAAAATATTCTTACCTTAATTTTTTCAAAAAGGTCATAAAGTAACTTGTTCGGAAAACGAAGAAATGATTCTTTTCAAAACATATCAATTCAAATAAGGGCATAAATGAATTTAACCCATAGTTTAGTAAATAGTAATAATGTTTTGAAATACATTTTTATGAAATCATGGATAAGGATGATAAAGAGGTCCCAATAGATACATATGTAAAAACAACCTCATATAATAAAGGGATTGTAAAATTAACCATTACCTTGTACCTTTCCTTAGTTGATGGTAGTTTAACCTCATGTATGATAGTTAATTTTTTTTAAATTATAAAATAAATATATACTTAAATATGATATCATATATGATCCTCTAATATTGCATTGTTAATAATATTTCAGTTGTATCATCATTTCGGGTGTTAACTGATTCATTTTCCTTTATATTCTTGGTTACATAAGCCATGTTTGTTTTGGATAGGATGTATTTGATTCAGACACATAATTATAATATGCTCATAAACGTTATTTTTAATCATAAAATGAAAATTATTCTTGAATTATTACGATGGGGAATGCATTTCATCGCGTTCGTGGAGACGGTAATCTGTACGTATGCACGAGCGAGAATATCAATATATTGATGGTTAAATCATATGTAATAGGATGGTATATAATATATACAGAATAAATAAAATTTTATATTTATTATTTACATCAGTTATACTCATTATTATACTCATCCAAATAATGTAGTGTTTGAATAACAAACAACACCATGACGTGGAGACGGTAAGTTGTACGTACGCATGTATGGGGACTTTTTCATTCATATGATGGATAGAATAATGAATATGCTTGTAAAATTTTTATAATCACATCATAGTATATAAAAGATACTGTAGTTATTATTTTATAATGGAAACCACAACGAATGTGGAAGTGGAAGAAAAAAAGGACTTGAAAGAGGTGATGAAATATTTATCTCTTCTCCAGGTTCTTCCTTTTGATTTGATCAAAAGGGATCCTTATATTTGATTTTTGACAAAATAAATGAATCTAGGATGAAGGGAGGAATGTTTTGAGATATTTGGGTAGGGGTTGGCCGAGCCAAATGGCTTTGGAGGTGTGAAATTAAGAGAAGGGGAAGTACCCTTTTATAATAGAGGTGAGGGTCACATTAGAATAATCATGAAATATTATTTTATAATAAAATTATTTTCTATTTATAATGGATCTAAAATTATTTATTTAAATTATAAGGTGGTAATGGGTAAAAAACTTCTAAACCAATAGGATTTAGACAGGTCTAGGTCACCATATTAACCATATCATTTAGATTTAACTCTTAGTTAAATAGTTTGACATATATCATGTCTCCTTGTATTTTTATATCAAATGGTTAATAAACTTACTATAACTAGCCAAGAGAACCCCATGTGCTTAATTATTAATATATAAAACCTTATATAAGTCCTTTGGATGAAACTTATATTTTTAGGAATATTATATCAATTAATAAAATAGTATTTGTTTTAAAAAATCAATTATGCCAATTTTGACACTATTTAGTATTTGGTTTTTGTGAAAATCATAACTGCATGATTACATAGAAAAAAATATTTTCATCAACCCTAAAATGTCATATTAACCTCTAAAATTAGTTTAATTTATCAAAAGTATCAAATTTCATTTATTTGGATATTTATAATATCAATTATTTTGATCTTTCATTAATAAGGTAATTACTGCATCGACATTGTGTCATAAATAAATTAAATTATTTAAAGTCTAAAAATTATAAATAAAATAATATAATTTAGGAAATATTTTTATATTTATATTTAATATTTATAGTCTAATTTATCTTATGTGTAAACCTATATTAAAAATGGGTTAGTTATTAATCATTGAATTTAACTCTTTTAACTTTTATTTAAATAAAATAATAATAAATTTCCTAATCTAATCCAAGTGGACCAAAGGGGACCGTATTTTATTCCTAAGGTTTTTTTTCGAATTATTCTTATCCCATTGAATTATGACATGTGTTATGTAACAACCCAATATTTCATGGTACTATTCTCTTTGAATAATACAGTAGCGTGTGTTGTACACAACTTCGAGATTCTAACACACCGCGACCAATCAGAGTAGATGTTATGAATATTAATACCCACTTTTTGGAATTTTATAAATTTTATCTCTCAAAATGTACTTCATTTTTTGATTTTTAATATCTAAATTAGCCTAGGGTGAAATTTTGGTACTTTTCGGATAACTTTTATATTTTGATGAATAGTAAAAATTACTAAATTTTAATAAAAACAACTCTTTTAATCGAAATAATTTATAGTGATAAATTATGAATTTGAGTGGTTTGAAAGTATATTTAGAATATAATTTTACCATTTAATAAAATTTTTATCATTGGACATAATTTCACAATTAAAACACATATAAACAAGTGTCAATCTTTTGATAGTTATTATCTTTTAAAAACACGTTTTTTTAACAACGGGAATTAATTTTAAATTAATTTCTGCAACTTCTATATTCTGAATCTGGGAAAATGGATTCCATATTTGGAATCAGGATGTTCAAATTTTGTAAATAGACAACTTTTATTTTTAGACATTTTGAATAATTACTTCTTTAAATATTTTATTTACCATGTTTAATGGGTAAATCCGGTAAATAAGGGAAAAAAAATAATGTTATAATAATAATAAATTACCCTAAAACGTGTCCTAACCTTATTGGTTGATACATGTCCGACCATGGTCATCTTTGGGGAGATTTTGGGACGCCATGGAGCCACTTGTAAGGGATGATGACACTTTATATTAATTAAGTTACAGTAAATGCAAAAATGACATAGGCATATATCTTTTAGAAAATTTTTTTTTACATAGGATTATATATTTTGAATTTTAGACTATAAATAATAATTATAAATCTAAAACAATTTCCTACATAATTGTATTTTATTTATAATTTTAAGATATTTAATATTTAGATTTATTTATGACACAATAATGCTGCAGTATTTTCCTTATTAATGAAAGTATCAAATAATTGGTATTATAAAAGTTTAAATAAATATAATTTAAACGTTTTTATGCCATCCACGAATTTTATTGGTAAATATTAAATTTTAGGATTGATTAAATGAATTTTATTCAAATTAATAATGTTTTTAAGACTTTAACAAAAATAATTTATTTAATAGTGTCAAAATTGACATAAATGAGTTTTTAAAACAAATATTATATTATTAATTGATATTCTATTCCTAAAGAACTACGTTTCTGAAAAAGTACTTATATAATGATAGGTGTATCATTAATGGACCACTTGGGGGTCTCTTGGATGTATATAGTAAGTTTATTAACTATATAATATAAAAATACAAAGTGACATGGTAAATGTCAAACTAATTAACTAAGAGTTAAAACTAAAATATAAGGTTAATATAATGACCCAAACCTTTCTAAAATATATATTTTTAATGTATTTCTACCCATACCCACCTTATATGTTTAATAATCCACTTTTGAGCCATTAGAAACTGAATATGAATTTATTATAAAATAATACTTTAAGTTTTTCCTAAAGAGCCCATAATCCCCCTTATAAAAGGACACCACTTATAACCAATTCCTCACACCTATCAAGACTTTTGGAACATCCTAAATCTTCCCAATTAATCTCCCTACATCCCTATCCTCCCCTAGAAGCATTAACTTAGGAATAAGGCACTTCAAGAGTCCTTTTTGTTTCAAACCAAATGGAATTACCCAAATTAAAGGTAACAATTTCACTTCGCTTATTTTATTTTATTTTACTTCTCCAACCCCTAATATCTTCTTATAATTTTATTTTGTAACAAAAAAAGTATAATAAATTTACTAGGATATTTTTATTAGTATTATTCTTACTACACTTATACACACCTCCATCTAATGGGTGAAGAAAATAATGTTTCTGTGGATGGCAACCAAACGCCTCACGAAACGATGATTGTTAAATTATCTCCTACCACCTCTCATGGGAGCCATTATGATGGACTATAATTAAATATGATATTTATGATATTTATTTTATATATAAGCTTCTGTAATTCCATTTTATATCATACCATTATTTGTTTCATGTTTTATATATATACGATAATTTCATTTGAGGATGTGCAGACTACCGCCCCCTCAAAGTGATATGACTTGTTCATACCATAGATGGAATGTATAAAGAATGGTGTTAATGAACTTAAGTTACATATATATGATATTATATGATAATAGAATAATAATATACATATGTATCATTTGGTTTTGATTCCTTTTAAAATGAAAAATGAAATGGAAGTAGCGTTCGTATGTACGTACATATTACTATCTCCACGAATGTGATGAGATTTTTTCCCCATTATTTCCATTCAAGACTAATTTTCATTTGATGATTAAAATTAATGTTTAAGGAATTGATATCATTTTTAATATGAATAAGATACAACCTATCCATAACAAACATGGCTTATGTAACAAATCATATAAAGGACAATGAATCAGTTAACACCCGAAATGACGATAATACTAAAATATTATTAACAAAGAAATATTAAAAGATCATATATGATATCATATTTATATATATGATTATTGAATAATTTAATGAAAATGATTTAACTATTATACAAGAGTTTAACCTACTCTCAACCAAAGAAAAGTACAAGGTAATGGTTTATTTCACAATCTCTTCATTATCCGAGGTTATTTATAAGTAATTATCTACTAAGACCTCATTATCATCCACATACATGATTCTTAAAAATGTATTTCAAATAATTCTTACTATTTTATAGACTATGGGTTATGGTCATTTATATCATTTTTTGACTTTTTATAAAATGGTTTGAAAAGAATCTTTCTGTAGTTTTCCAAACAAGGTCATTTTTAACCTTTTCGACAAAATTAAGGTAAAAATGTATTTTTTTAACTCATACGACATGTGCGGCTATTTTCTGCCATTATAAAATTGTCAAAGATTCCCTTATAAGATTATAAGAATATTTTCAAAGTAAACGTTTTCTTTTATAATTATGTGACTCTTAAATGATTTAAAAAAAGAGATATTTATCTCAAATAGTTTTGATTTCATCTATGTCAACATCATTTTAAATGTTTTAAAGATTTATTCTTCAAAACCATTCCCATTAATGTCCATGTTTTAAAAATGGTTTTAAGGATTTATTTAAATGGACATGAATGTTTTAAAATGTTAATTACTTTAAATTTTTTCAATGTGGTATGGGACACTTTGATTCAAAAATGTCTTTAAATGTCTTCCTTTCTAAATTGTGTGACTTTAAAATGTTTTCATGAAAGTAGATATTTCAATCAAATATTTCTACAAATAATTTCCATCTAGGTGAAATTCATTAATAGATTTTAAACTTGTTTTGAAGTTTATTTATTATGATACAAAACATCCATATTGTATTGAAGGTTTTGTGATATGTTTGACTATGGATGCATTATTTTTATACCATTCATGGTTATGGTTAAAGTATTGACATTTTGTATCCTAGTTCATATACGAATGTTTATATTATGTTTCAACCTTTTCATATGAGGAATTTATTGGACATAGTAAGTTACGGGTGGATCCCACTATAGCTACTCGATGCATCGGTAGGTCTCATGAGACAACTAGACGTGGAATTGGTCGAGTCCTTTTCCCAATTTGATTTATGGTTTTGGCCGAGGCCTTAATCATTTTATAAGTCTTGGCTGAGGCCTTGACAAAATGTTTTAGAATTTCTGGCATTATTTATTCCCTCATTGTGGAAATAATATTGATGGTTCATGTCTTCATTCGACAAGTAAAATACCCAGGATTATGTTTTATTGTGGCATTATTTACTCGACTCATATTCTTTCTATAAAGTATTCATGTTTATTATTGGTAAAGGCACGTGGTTTCAATTATTCACCATGCTTAGTATTTATGTAATTTTATGCTGTATTGCTTACCCTTACTGAGCATTTGAGCTCACCCCTTTCCATGTTTTATTTTTCCCAGGATTCCAAGAAGTGTATTATGATTGATATGCATGGTTAAGATAAAGGGAATAATAGCATTCTCAAAGAACTATTTACGCTGTGTTTTATGTTTGAAATTGTAATGTAATGTTAATATATGTAATCTATTTTCCAAGACTGCTAAACCGATCGGTCCTTCGGGACTTGATTCCTTGTAATCATTCTGATATATTAAAATAATGCACCGACTCTGGGTAACTGGGGTCGGGGCGTTACAGTTGGTATTAGAGAAATTTTAGTACAAACCTTGGAAACTAGATTTAGGTAAACTCAGATCAGAGAACATAGCCCTAAGATAGACTTTGAGGATTAGTATAAAAGAACTTCCTAGAATTTTGGTATTCTAATCATTTTGTGAGTTTTCCAAGCAATACATCCCCGTATGGATACGAGCAGGTAGAGGTGGATCTGACACATATGTACCTAGAGGTAAAACCCGAAAACACTACTTTGATCTAGACTCGAATAGGAACTGGTGCACGATAATGGGTCTTGCTGCACTATTGGTTATGACACTCCCGGGGGATATGCTTAGGATAATTCTGATTTTCTTTACAAACCATTATGAAGGGTTTATGAGTATATACTTACTCAAAGAATTTTTTTTATGATTATGGAATATATCCATAAACTGTTAAATTTATGTTAGGTATTTTATAATTTTGGAATTATTCCTTGCAAATCATAAACTGACCTAGTTTATGCTATTGTATAGAAATGGTGCCCAATAGAAGGAATGTGAACTCCAGTAATACCTATGATCCAAAGAGTAAGAAGGATCATATCTTTCATGGTATTAAGACATCATTTAGAAGGGAAATAGTCTCCCAGGTATTCTCAACATATGAAGAAATAATATCATGTGTTAATAAGATAAGTAAAGAACTCTCTGAGTCCTATGGCTTTGAAGGGAAGTAAGAGAAGAAAAGGATGGAAGAGATAAGGATTGATAAAGGGAAGACGGAAAAGAATAATTTTCCTATATGTAATAATTATGGGAGGAAACACCCTGTAACTTGCCTAAAAGGAATGGGAGTTTATTATAAGTGTGGATAAAAAGGACACCATGTACGTGAATGAAAGGGTAAGAAAAAAGTTTCAAATGTACAATGCTTCATCTGAAAGGAGTTGGGACACTACGCGAACCAATGTCCAAATCATCATAGTATGACCCAAATGATGCTATTAGATAATAATCAAGTTATGATACTACCACAGATGAGTAGGAATGATTAGAGTTATTATTAGAGAATTATGTCATTTGAGTGTTGTATCTATAATGTACTGGTTATAATAATTATGGAGTATATAAGGATGGTACTACAGTACTATTTCATTAAGGACTTGAGATTGTGTGAAACAATGAAAAGTGACTCAATAGTAGTAAATTTTTTGGAAAATATATGGTTGAGGGAAAGATAAACCATAATATGGTTCTGATATCGAGGTAGTGATTTTGGAATAATACATGATTGATTTGGATAAATTATATTGGATATTATTGACTACCTTGAAATAGATTAATGATTTGTATATTCCATCATTGTTGGAGTTTAAAACATTTTTGGATAGAAGGAGTATATCCAGTATTCTATAAGGAATAAGGGATCATGAATGAAATCAATAAGGTTTTATGGTATTTCAGGATGTTGCAGTGTTTTAAAAGAATACACGATGAAGGTGTTCACATGCTATTAATTGAAAAAAATGGTCTCCATTGTGTTTACCTACTTTATAAATTTTGGAATATGAGTTTGGACAGAAGTATTTTGGATAAGTCTAGTTTGATATTATTTTCGGATTTCCATAAAAAGGACAACCCGGAGGTCGGATGACAACCTGTCGCGTCCAGCAAGGTCGTGAGACTTGAACCCACAACTGAAGGGTGACAAGGGTGTATCACCTACCACTGACCCACGTGATGTCCTGAATTGAATAATGTAGTTTTTTTAATAGTTCTACAAGATGAATTATAAATTCATTTTTTTGAACCCTATACGAATATGATAAATAGAATATTATTTTTAAGTTCTATTATCTTTTAGAGTGAAAGACGAGTTTGGGGTAGAACATAGTTAGAGGATGAGACTCTACTTTTCAAGTATATATATTTATTCTTCTCTTATTAAATGAAGAAATTAATTCTTATACTTTAGTAAAGGTATCTTAAATCAAAAAAAAATTATCCTAATACCATATGTTTTGTTGAACCGATGGTATTTTAAATCATCATAGATTGATGAATTTTAGGCCCTCAATTTTACAATTGTTTGTGATTGATGACCTCAATCACTACCTATAAATATTTACGTTTTTCCTCCGATTATATGTCTCTAATTTTTACCAATGTTCTCTTAATTGAGGTAATAATTTGGTGGTGACCCTTTCATTTCCCTTTTCATCATATTAAGACTAACTTTTCTTAACCTAATTTCCGATGTGGGTTTTCCCAAAGGTATTTTCAATTTTCAACCTTTTATTTTCGAAAAATAATCTCAAAATTTGAGGACGCAATTTATTGAAGGAGGGAATAATGTAACACCCCAAGATTTCATGGTACGATTCTCTTTGAATAATATAGTAGCGTGTGTTGTACACAACTTTGAGATTCTAACACACCGCGACCAATCAGAGTAACCGTTATGAATAGTAATACCCAAATTTTGAAATTTTATAAATTTTATCTCTCAATATAGACTTTATTTTTGGATTTGGAATATTGAAATTACCCTAGGGTGAAATTTTGGTACTTTTCGGATAACTTTTATATTTTGATGAATAGTTAAAATTACTAAATATTAATTAAAAACAACATTTTTAATCGAAATAATTAATTGTGGTAAATTATGAATTTGAGTGGTTTTAAATTATTTTATAATATATTTTTACAATTTAATAAAATTTTCGTAATTGGACATAATTTCACAATTAAACCGGAATAAACAAGTGTCAATCTTTTGATAGTTATTAGCTCGTAAAAAACGTTTGTTGTTTTAACAACGGGAATTAATTTTAAATTAATTTTTGCCACTTTTGTGTTTTGAAATTGGAAAAATTGATTCCATATTTGGAATCAGGATGTCCAAATTGTGTAAATAGGAAAATTTTGTTTTTAGGCATTTTTAATAATTACTTCGGTAAATATTTTATTTACAATGCTTAAAGGGAAAATCAGGTAAATACGGGTAAACAAATCATATTATAATAATAATAAATTACCCTAAGACGTGTCCTAACCTTATTAATTGATACATGTACTACCATGGACATCTTTGGCTCGATTTTGGGACCCCATGGAGCCACTTGTATGTGATAATGACACTTTATATTAATTAAGTTAAAGTAAATGCAAAAATGATATAAGCATATATCTTTTAGAAAAACAATTTTTACATAGGGTTATATATGTTGTATTTTAGACTATAAATATTAATTATAAATATAAAACTATTTACTACATAATTTAATTTTATTTATAATTTTAAGACATTTATTAACTATATTTATTTATGACACAATAATGATGTTGTAATTTTCTTTATTAATGAAAGAATCAAATAATTGGTATTATAAAAGTAAAAATAAATATAATTTGAAAGTTTTGATGCCATAAGAGAATTTTATTGATTAATATTTCATTTTAGGATTTCTTAAATGAATTTTATTCGAATTAATAAATTTGTTAAGTCTTTAAAAAAATCAATTATTGAATAGTGTCAAAATTGACATAAATGAGGCTTCAAAACAAATAATATATTATTAATTTATATTCTATTCCTAAAAAACTAAGTTTCAGATAAAGGAATTATATCATGATAGTTGTATCATTAATTTACCACTTGGGGGTCGTTTGGATGTATATAGTATGTTTATTAACTATATAATATAAAAATAAAGAGTGACATGGTGAATGCCAAATTAATTAACTAAGAGTTAAAACTAAAATATAAGGATAATATAATGCCCCAAACCTATCTAAAATCTATTGGTTGAAAATATTTATACCCATACACACCTTAGACTTGGAAGAATCCAATTTTGAGCCATTAGAAACTGAATATGAATTTATTATAAAATAATACTTTAAGTTTTTCCTAAAGAGCCCCTACCTCCCCTTATAAAAGGACACCACTTTTACCCAATTCCTCACACCTATCAAGCCTTTTTGATCATCCAAACTCTGCCCAATTAAGATCCCTACATCCCTCCCCTCCTCACAGAAGCCTTACCTTAGGCATAAGCCACTTCAAGAGTCATTTTTGGTTCAAACCAAAGGGAATTACCTAAATTAAACATAACGATTTCTCTTAGCTTATTTTATTTTATTTTACTTTTCCAACCCCTAAAATATTCATATTATTTTCTTTTATAACAAAAACAGTATAATAAATATACTATGATATTGTTATGAGAAGTATTTTAACTACACTTACACACACCTCCATCTAATGGGTGAAGAACATAATGTTTCTGTGGATGGAAACCAAACGCCTCACGAAACGATGATTGTTAAATTATCTCCTACCACCTCTCATGGTGGCCATTATGATGGAACTGTAATTAAATATGATATTAATGAAATTTATTTTATATATAAGATTCTTTAATTCCATTTTATATCGTACCATTATTCATTTTATTTTGTATATATATACGATAATTTCATTTGACGAAGTGCGGACTATCGCTCCCTCAAAGTGATATGACTCGTTCATACCATACATGGAATGTATAAAGGATGGTGTTAATGAAATTAAGTAACATATATAAGATATTATATTACATTGGAATAATAATATACCTATGTATCATTTGGTTTTTATTCATTTTAAAATGAAAAATGAAATGGAAGTAGCGTTCGTACGTACGTACGGATTACCGTCTCCACGAACGCGACGAGATTCTTTTCCCCATCATATCCATTCAAGACTAATTCTCATTTGATGATTAAAAGTAATGTTTAAGGACATGATATCATTCTGAATATGAATAAGATACTTACTATCGATAACCAACACGTATTATGTAACAAAGCATATAATGGAAAACGGATCAGTTAAAACCCAAAACGACGATAAGACTAAAATATTATTAAAAAAGCAATATTAAAAGATCATATATGATATCATATTTATATATATTATTCTCGTATAATTTAATAAAAATGATTTAACTACTATACAAGAGGTTAAACTACCCTCTACCATGGAAAATTACAAGGTAAGAATTTATTTCACAATCTCTTCATTATACGAGGTTGTTTATAAGTAATTATCTACTGATACCTCATTATCATCCACATCCATGAATCTTAAAAATGTATTTCAAATCATTATTAGTATTTTACAGACTATGGGTTAAGGTCATTTATACCATTTTTTTACTTGTTGTAAAATGTTTTGAAATGAATCTTTCCATAGTTTTCCAAACAAGGTCCTTTTTATCCTTTTCGAGAAAATTAAGGTAAGAATGTATTTTTTTAACTCATACGGCAGGTGCAGCTGTTTTCTGCCGTTATAAAATTGTCAAATCTTCCCTTACAAGCATATAAGAATATTTTCAAAGTAAATGTTTTATTTTATAATTATGTGACTCTTAAATGATTTAAAAAAAGAGATATTTCTCCCAAATAGTTTTGATTTCATCTATGTCAACATCATTTTAAAATGTTTTAACGATTTATTCTTCAAAACCATTCTCATTAATGTCCACGTTTCCAAAATGGTTTTAAATATTTATTTAAAGGGACATGAATGTTTTAAAATGTTAATTATTTTAAAATGTTTCAATGTGGTATGGGACACTTTGATTCAAAAATTTCATTAAATGTCTTCCTTTCTAAACTGTGTTACTTTTAAATGTTTTCATGAAGAGAGACATTTCAATCAAAGAGTTTTACAAATCATTTCCATCTATGTGAAATCCTTTAATGGATTTCAAACTTGTTTTGAAGTTGATTTATTATGATACAAAACTTCCATATTATATTGAAGGTTTTGTGATATGTTTGACTATGGATGTGTAATTTTTATACCATTCATGGTTTATGGTTAAAGTATTGACATTTTGTATCCTAGTTCTTATATGAATGTTTATGACATGTTTCAACCTTTTCATATGAGGAATGTATTGGACATAGTATGTGACGGGTGGAGCCTGCTGTAACTCCTCGATGCATCGGTAGGTATCATGAGACAACTAGACGTGGAATTTTCCGAGGCCTTTTCCCAATTTGAATTATGGTTTTGGCCGAGACCTTAAACATTTTAGAAGTCTTGGATGAGGCCTAGAAAAAATGTTTTAGAATGTCTGGCATTATACATTACCTCATTATGAAAATAATACTGATGGTTCATGTGGTCATTCGACTAGTAGAATACCCATGATTATTTTTTATTGTGCAATTATTTACTCCACTCATACTATTTCTATAAAAGTATTCATGTTTATTAGTGGTAAAGGCATGTGGTTTCAATTATTCACCATGCTTAATATTTATGTCATTTTCTGCTGTATTGCTTACCCTTATTGAGCATTTGAGCTCACCCCATTCTATGTATTATTTTTCCCTGGATTCCAAGAAGTGTATTATGATTGATATGCAGGGTTAAGCTAAAGGGAATAATGGTGTTCTCAAAGAACTATTTATGCTGTATTTTATGTTTGAAATTGTAGTGTAATGTTAATATATTTAATCTATTTTCCAAGACTGCTAAACTGATTGGTCCTTCAGGACATGATTCCTTGTAATCATGGTAATGTATTAAAATAATTCACTGAATCTGGGTAACTGGGGTCGGGGCGTTACATGTAAGGTAATTATGATATCATTTTTACCCTTAATTACCCTATTTAATTTTAATCGTGGTAAATAAAAGTCAAAAGTTACTATTCATGAAAAATTATTTTCATCTTATTGCAACACACTTTAGTTATTGATATTTACTATGTCTCTCGGATTTTTTAAATTCAACTCACAGAAGCAACAAAATTATGTTTTATGAAAATTTGTAAATGCTCCTAGGAGGTGGGTAAAAGACGATAAAAATTTCAATAAAATTTTTATATATCTAAACATATTATAAAATGACTCCAATTAATTAAATTGAACATAAATAGGTATTATGTATCTATTTTTACCAAAAATAAATTTTAAAAAATAATTAATTATTTAAATAAAAAGTCAGTTTTAACCAATAACACAGTGTTTTTCACTATTCATCAAAAATTGAATATTTTCAGAAAAATACCAAAAATTCACCCTAAGCTAATTTCAATATTCAGATTTAAAAATTTAAATCCATTTTGAAAAATAAAATTTATAAAATTTCAAAAAGTGGGTTTTACTATTCACAATGGCCAGTTTGATTGGTCGTAGTGTGTTAGAATCCTGACGTTGTGTACAATGCAAGATATTTCATTATTTAAAGGGAGACGTATCGTGGAAGCTTTGGGTGTTACAATTTAGATGAAGTCCCTTGTACCCTCCTGTTCTGGGCTATGTATGACCACTTGAGTACCCTCTTGTTGTGAGATTATGATGACATCCTGTGTTCCCTCTTATTGCTGGTTCAAGATGACATCTCATATATCATTTTGAGCTCATAGAACCTTTAAAATTACCCATTTAATTTTATGGATATATAGGTCCCACCTATAACATAATTAATACCAAAATATGTGTGCCATAAAAACATGAATCATTCATAAATTAGATCCTATAGAATGAAATGGGTTCCTTAAACATCATTCAATCATAAGATAACCATTATAAAGGAAATGGATTTTATAAATATCATTACAAAATAAACATAAATCATTATTAGAAATAATAATA
The DNA here is from genome assembly GCA_963277665.1 of Viscum album. Classification (NCBI taxonomy): domain Eukaryota; kingdom Viridiplantae; phylum Streptophyta; class Magnoliopsida; order Santalales; family Viscaceae; genus Viscum; species Viscum album. The sequence continues at coordinate 166,361,327 of OY728119.1, read as the reverse complement.
ATTTTATAATTGAATCATATCCCTAATAAAACACACATAACATCATGTAATACTAAGATAGTTAGAAAATAATTTTGAGACACTACTTAAAAAAATCACGAGGAGCATATCCTTTCATCATTGAAATAATTTTCATTTATAAAAATAATACAATATTTAAAAATAAGATATTTTATTCTAAACTAAATCATCTATCATGGAGTCATAATGATAGAAAATTCTATTCATGATTTATATGTCAAAAAACATTCATTTCATTCATTTTTTTGAAAATCCACAAAGTTCCTCATTTGGTAAATGAAAAAAAATATTCATTTGAAACCATAAAGTAAAAAATTTATAATTGGTAAAATTTTATTTAAACATTGATAAGAAAAATATAAAGAAATTGTTTTAAAAAAAATTATAAATCTTTTTCATGGATGATAAAAATTCTCTATTGAATTCTTAAAACAAAAAATTCTCAAATATTGATGCGATTGTGAAATAAATACTCGCTACTTTTTAATCTGTAAAATCATATGCCCTATTAATTAATGAAACATATAAGGATATAAAAATACCATACTATTATGGATAAGACTCATAAAATAAATTCATGTGTTGTACATACAACACATAGAAGAAACAAGTTGTCTATAAGGCATGTGTCTCACAGAAATAAAAGTGAGATAAAAATCATTTACCTTATGTATTGACTTTCTTCGTATATGTTCATGCATCATGCATAATAAATATAATTTTGTTATAAAGGTACCATAGAACCATATTCATATATATGATAAAATATATTTTATTTACTTATAGCTTTATATTAGTCTCTTATAAACTATGTCATGTTAATGTTATGTTTCGTGTAATTGATGATTTTTTTCGTTTATGTTTTGACTTGTTATCATTGGTACTATTATACATATCACGATTTAATAATATCCCTAATGATAAACATGATATAAATATTATATATATATATAGTAATTTCATATGTGTTCATAGTGATTCATAAAAGTTATATATAAAAAATAAAATACACTATTCAAGGAGATGGTAAACCGTACATGCGCATTAAGTCTATTTTAATTTTCACATCATATTAAATGAATGTAAATTATATTATATATTCTAATAAATCTATAATTTTTATTTTATAAATATCATTTAAATTCATCAAATTAACCATAATTACCAACCATGTTAAATATATATGAAAAAGTAATCACATCGCATCGTTGATATAGTAAGTTATACGTACGCACAAGTGGCATTATCATTTAGCAAACAATTTTGTGGTACAAAGTTAGATATGACATTATCATCAAAGAATTATAATATTTTCCTAAATATCAAATATAAAAATTTACCCCATCATAATTACCATTCATAAAATATGTTGATGGAAAATGAATTGTATGGATACGTGGAGATAACAAGTCGTACGTACGCATAAACGATAGTTTCACTTCTCGTTTGATGGTAAAGAGACGTATAATGGTATGTTTATAATAGTAATAATTTTTTTAATATTGATAATTATGAATTTTTTTTTAATATATATATATATATAACATATTTTTAGGATGTAGATAGGAGTAGAAAAATATAGTTATTAGTTAGGGTGATTACATGTTCCTTGATATGGATCCTTTAAATCTCCAATAAAGGACTCTAGTGTTGGCATTTTCGGAAGAAAATAAATTCTATAATGTGTATAAGGAAGTGGATAATCCAATGTTTTAGATACTAGTTGATCTATAAGGATCAATTTGGTGAAATGGGATGAAGAAGGAGGTGTCCTTCTATAATGATGGTTATGGTCACAATAATTTTTTTTCCAAAGATTAAGTTATAATAAATTATATATCAATACAAATACCTAGAAATGGAAATATATTATAATTTAATATGTTATAGGGTGTAATTCCATATACAAATAAATTTTATAATTGTTATTTTTTATTTTTAAACCTTATTGTTTTTATTAACCCTTTGTTAACCAATTTTAATTATATTTATGGTTACAACATTATCAACACTAAGTGGTGTATACTTTTATTTTTGAGGTGTAAATAAAACCATAAATTGTCAATATATAATATTATTGAACATAATTTATCCCTATTGACCTTATTTAAAATTTTATGATTTTTTAATAATTTAATAAAAATTATTTTCATATATTATCATTAGTGTCAACTGAGACACTATTCATTACATTAACTTTAGGAAAATCGATACACCACACTAACTTCAAAAAAATAATTAAATATAAATATAATATTCTCTATTAACTTAAAAAAATCATGTATCACACTATGTAATTCAAATTATATTGAATATAATATTTTAAAAACCTCTTAGTCAGTTTTTTCATTAATTGAAAAATTAATGAATTATCGTTGTGTAATTATTTATGATAATTATTTATTCAATAAAAATTAAAAAAAATGACATGATGTATATAAACCATTTATAATTTTGAGGATATATTTTTTGGAGAATATATTCTATTAATACCAATATAAAAAATATTATACATATTAAAATTAAGACTCTGACATTTTTCCACTCTATTTTATTTTAAACATATTAAACATATATTCATGGAAAAACTATCCATTAAATTATTAATTTTCGATAATTATATTTTATAGTACGAATTAACATCATCAACTAATATTTTATAATGTTTTAGGGTAGTTTTATAAAATTTATAATATCATTTTCACTATCAACTAATCTATTTATTGTAACCATGGTAATAAGTATTACTAAAGTTACTATTCATATTATTAAAAAATAAAGGAGAAATAATTATAAAATTTGGTTCTTAGGATTCAAAATATGGAATACATTTTTCAATATTATATTCAAATATTTTTCAGAATATTGTTAAAAATTAAACCATCAAATGGGATGAAACAACATGTTTTTAAAATAAAAACATTCAAAAGACTGAATATTTTCTATATCCAAATTCAATGTGAAATTGATTCAAATGAACTATACTAGATTATATGAAAAAAACATGATGTAATTATATTTTAAAACCAACTAATAATATAATTTAACACTATTAATTATTTAGATGAAAAAGAAATTTTATATTAAAAAGCAATATTTTCCACAATTCATCAAAACATGACATTTATCATGAAAATAGAAAAACATAAACCAAAGTACTTGTTTATATCCCGATTTTAAAGAATAATTGTATTTTTCATATATAATTTATTAAATTTTCCAAATTTCTATTTCAAACAAGCGTTCCACCTAATGGTTGAAAAAATATCTTTTCATGAAAACATGTATTTGATGTTTAATATTGAATTTTTATTATATAATGTCTAGAAAACATATACAATGAATGTAAAAAAATTGAATATTATATATATATATATATATTTACTTAGTATAATACAAAAAAAGTTATTGGTTTGTTTGTTCTTATGAACCACTCTAGTGCACATTTGAATACTTTTTATCAAAAACAACTCCATGTATGTTTAAAAGTGGGTTTCCTTCATTAATAATTAATTGTTAAAATAAATATATATACATTTTAAACCATAATTTCATAATAAATTTAATCATACCCATAAAAACCATTCTAATGGATAGGTTATACTTATATAATTTAAATAATTATAATAATAAAAAATGTTTTGTAGAAACTCAGCGTTTCGTGTAATGTAAGATAATATGGTGTTGTGTATAATCAAGGAAAATAAATATATAAAATTATTAAACAAATATCTAATTAAAATCACAGGGGTTTAAAAACAAGGTTATAGTTTTTTTCACAATTATGATGATATTATTGTGCACATATTTTATGTGTGAACATGATGCTAACCATGTTCAAAACTATGTCTGGTGTTGACCACAAAGACATGATGTTTCATTTTTATGCATTTTTACATTCCATTCACTAATATAATGATTCATATCATGATTATAAAGATGATCATATTTTTATATAATTAATACAATGATTATACTCACTCTTTTTATGTCGATCCATGTCCTTATTTATCTGATTACTATGATTTTATCTCCTCCCTTTAATTTATATATATCCCCAGGTGATTACATGTACTAGGAAGTATGTGAAGGCCAATAAGAAGCTATAGAATAAGGGATTAAATAATTTTTCTTCTTTATAATAAAAATTTTATTTATAATCCAAATTTTCTGAAGAAACTAAACCGTTTAATCTTTCATATGTGTGAAATCATCTGATACATGATATAAACATTTAAAATAAAACCAGTGTATTTAGGGAAATAATAATAAGTCTAAGATTACAAAAAGTATCTTCTATGAGTATAACCATAACCCCAAGTATATCCTTATCATAACAACCCAAGTTCTCCATCTATTCATGTCATCCAAAATCACATATATTTACAAAACATAAATGCATGAATAGTTTTAAGTAATTAATGCCAACTAATATTTCATATTGTAATGGAATACAGTTCTATCATGAACATATTTTAGAAACATAATAATTAAACAAAAAAACTTCTAAGAAACATATAATAGTTATATATATTTAATGGGATCCTATTTTCCAAGTCATGATGCATGAGGACACCCAAATCCTCTAAAATAGAAGTAGTAATCAAATAAACTGTAACTCATAGGTCCATTAAACATCATATATCTTGGAATATTCAAATTCCCTTACTTGATTCCCAAAAATCTACCACATTTCTACAACATCACATGATATTATAAAGAAAAATAATAAAATAGTTTTTTATACCTTTTTTAAAACCTCAAACAAAACCATTATGTTAGATATCGAGAGACATAAGACACCTTTTGTTCCTAACCCTATAAAAAATGTTTTTGACTTATAGCGGGGGACTAAATATTGTTAGTGGGGATACTATACCCTCAATATCATATCCTTGTACTAATAATACTACAATTATATAGAAAGAGTAGGAATGAAAACTGAATAAAATAATATCAATAGAACACATGACACATGATAATTGTAGGCACCTATATTGCCAGGATAAAAACTATTAAATAAAGAGAATATAATGAATTAAATTAAATTTTGGTATCCATTGAATTACATACAAATACCACTTCTGTATCCCTTCCCTTAGGATTATCTATATGACATGTTATAGTTTCCCTTCCCTAAATACCTATTAATGAAGTCATTATGTGAATAGAAATGGTTGAATATGGTGAGAGTAGTGAAACACAATAGGAAACCATCATTTCATCCTTAAATTTTTTTATCATGTCTAACAAGTGTATTTCATGATAACATTATATTCACAAGAAAGAATAAATAATCATATACCAAGCACCCATGTGCTAAAAAATCCATCATGATCCGTAACCATACCTGAATTAGCTCTATGAAAAAAGGATGGTCATGAATTTAGATGTAACAATGAACTAGCCACATGGCCAAAGATATGCTACATTAATAAATAATTTATTCTTGAGTGAATTTATATATACAACTAATGAATATATACAAATTATCTAGAAGGAATTTATTTCAACAATAACTCTACAGTATCTAAAAGGAATTTTGTTCAAGGATGGGATATTAGGATTTCATACTCCTACTATATGTATGGGTCTGTCATCATTATCATTTCATGTTGTGTGCAGTCCCCCACTAGGGGTATTTATTCTATGATGTTCCACATGTTGTGAATACAATGAAAAACCCCCAATGGTATGTAAAAACATGTAAAATGAAGATTCTAACAAGTCAATCATATATTTTAATTTAATAATATAGAATAAAAATTAAATTACATGTGATATAAAACATTCATGGTAAAAATCTACTCTAGGAATACTCATAGATACATTAAAAATATATGGGAATCAAGAAAATACACAAACCTATATGAAATGGAAAAAATAAAGAAAATTAATTCATTCTAACACATCATGATTCATTGATAAAAGAGTTCACTGGTTCCTCAAAAGATAAAAACATCATACCACATGGTTATTGAATAAAAACACCATGGGTTGTCAATAATCAAACTCCAAAACATCATAGACATCTTGAGAATGTTGTCCCTCATCAAAGGATTCTTATATCAAGTTAATTATATTCATGTAATAGGTTATTAATGGACACACAAAAATATTCCATTGAAAGAAGGTTGGATTTAGAATCATATACCTAATGGATGTGCTAAACGGTTCCATTTATCAGGTATGTGAAAGGAGAGGATTCCAATTCACTGTATTATTTCTCTATTCAAAATTTGTTCATGAATTTCTCACTAATTCAAGTAGGTATCCTCAATTATACATAAATATAATTGATTTAACATTATTATATATATAGTTAAGTTATTATTGATGAAATACAACATGAATAATATCTAATGATGTTCCCTATTTAAGGAGTTACCTTTATATGAGAACTATCCATGAGAATTATAGTTCCACTCAAGGGGTAATCCTTGACACATTGAATCCTCCATTATTATACCAAGGAACTATCAAAATATTATTGATATATCCCTAGTCTACCATAATGAGCATGATTATGAATTTAGTTCCTAAACAAAAACCCATAAAAGTTTATCTATCAATGGTAGATTTTGATTTGATCAAGAAATATTCTAAATACTCTAAATTTATCATAGATTTATGGAAAATGGGAGAACATTTCCTAGGATAATTATAAAAACCATATATCAATCATAGATCCATGATCATATATCAAATAGGTAAAATACTTGAGAATATATTTGAGGAAAAATCATTGTTCTAATGTAATTGGACCCATAAATGATTGGAGAACCCTAGGGAGAGGTATGAGAGAGGCTGATGATTGAGGGAGAATATAAAAAATTCAAGTTAGATCCCTATGTTTCTGATTTTGGAATTAATCAAGGTAGAAAAAAAATTGAAATAAAAAATATTTGGGTTCCTTTAATGCATCCTCTGTATAATATTCAAGGATTTTATACATAAATATCAGAACTATTTATATGATTATTCAATACATTTTATAAGAACACACCTAAGGACTGTAAAATTTTAGTATCTTTGGATACATGAAACATAATAATATTATTTCATGAATAATCTTAAACATGTCCCCAAAATATCATATCACATAGTACTCCTCATAGACATACCCTACTTAATAATTTTTTTATAACATGAGAAAGAAAACCTATGAAAGGGTCATCTTAAAGGCTCATTATGTGTAAATGTAGTAGATATAAATATATATCCATATGAAATCCTAGTATAACCATAATATTATGTGAACATTACCATAAAGTTATTATTTTATTCCCAACATTTCATAGATCATATAAATGTGTTATTCCATAAAATATTATCATTTTAGATAACATGTCCCAAAGAGTGGGAAATCATCATAAATAGATCATTTACAATAAATTAATTTCAAACAATTTTCCAACCATCATAAATATAGTAAAAAAAAACATTTCATATGTGAAGGATAACTATCAATACCACCAATATACTATATTATCACTTATCACATATTTCCCATTATAGACCAGGACACACCTATTTACCATTGTGGGTTAGGATGTACTTATTTACAATATTGTATCAAGCCAACAGAAATGTTTCCCATTGTTATATAATGATATATATATATATATATCATTAATCAATGAATTGGAGGGAGTAGTATGTTCCAATAATATCATAATTAAGAATATTATTTTTTTCCAAAATTTTACAAAACCTTAATAATATAATCACATCATAACCCATGTAATGAAAATATTTTTCATAGAAATTTTAAAAATTCACTATAGAATAAAAAATGAATAATAATATGTTGTATGAAAATTCTGTCAATATAAAAATTAACTGTCTATATAATGACTAAAAAGGTTATCATGAAATATTATCCACAGTAAAGCATATTTATCATTAATGGATGTCATTTTGTCAAAAAATAAAACATCAAATGGTTTCATCATAAAAGAAAAATGATTTTGAAAAATCAATTGGATAATTTCTCAAGGAATACAACCACTCAATATTGAATAAAAAACTAAATAATAATAAAAATTCAAAATCATTTTTATTAAAAATAACCTTATGAAGATATATAATAATATTTAAGAATAATTCAATAGATTTCATGTGAGAAATAACCATTCCTTTTGGAAAATTTATTTTTCAAACTAAAAATTAATAAAATATATTTTAAATAAATTTCATTGAATATAAAAATTGAAAATTATAATGGATTATTTGAAACAATTATTTTTTTATGATGATGGAAAATATCATTCATGTCATACATGTTAATACAAAAATTCCATTCAATTTTTTAGTTAATGAAAATTTAAAGTAATTTAATAATGGCAAAGTTATTATTCTAAAAAATTTATAAAAGGTAAAAATATGTGTACAGTTTTCTTTAATAAATAATTTTTATGATTTCAAAAAATTTAATATTTTTTAAAAATATGATTTTGGAAGAAAAAGGGTTTCTATAGAAGAGATTTATAATGTTGGTTTTTTTAAAAAAACTTTTTGAACACATATTAACATAATTAATGGATGTGGAGTAAAAAATAATTATAACAAAATAAAAAGAGAAAAATATTTTTTTTCAGTCACTTTAGAGATGGATAATATGATTTCTTCCTCATAAGTATAAACACAAGCAACCCAAATAAAAATGAGATTTATCATAAAACCTTTACTATTTTGGTATCTTTTGTTCCACAAACCCAATCAAAGATGCATAATAATATTTCAATATAAATTAAAATAATTTTACACCGAATAATCATAAAATAAATTAATTTTCGAATATATAAACCATAAAAAAAATATGTGGAATATTTCATGTGTCTCACTGAAAATAAAAATGAGAAAAAAAATCACATATCACAAGTCTAAATATCAATAATACTTATAGGAAACATATATAAAATATATATCATATTATTATAAATCTATTAAGTAATTTTATTGAAATATGTAATACCATATATTATTTATAAATGAAATTTTATTACCGGTTTAATAAAAAATCCACATTAATGACATGTTTTGATCAATAACTTCTTAATTTTCCATGGATGTTTTAATTTGTTCCTTTTTCCCTCTTATAGTGATCACTATTATATAATATCCATTATTTTATAAATGATAAACATATCACCTAAATTATTTATATTTTATTTATGGTGATCCATACAATGTAGTGATTGAAAATGAAAAACACTATTCCTGGAGAAGGAATTCCATATGTATGCATGAATGTTTCTTCCATTTTATGAAAAGAAATAAATAAAGAAATGTAAATAATATATTACCAATAAAAAATATTTTTTTCATATATATCTCAAATATTTATTAAGTCAATTCTTATTACCTTCCATGTTATGTATGGACAAATAACATTGCTTCGCAAGGTGGTAGTCTGTCGTACACACAAACAACGTTATCAAATTATCCTAGAATGTATGGTTAGAAAACAAATTTCTATTTAATTATTAAATAATAATAATAATAATATCAAAAATTTAATATATAAATCATAACAACTTTATTACATGCATCTTGTATAGATGTTGATAGAAAATGAATAACTATTGTTTGGCTGTCATCGGTCCCCCATACACAGAAATGATTATTTCTCATCCCATATGATGGAAGATGAGATGGATATAGGTAATTAAATTAAGATAATAAAATATCAGTATATGGAAGATAATAATGATTTTATATAAATTTTTTAATACTAATTTAATATGATAGAGGAAGAAATAAAATAGAACAATAGGTTAAGGATGTCTCTTCATTTTTGGAAACCATCATTTGGTTTTCACCAAAAACCATCCTAGATTGTAATTATGAACAAAATAAGGATTCAAAGAAGTGATATGGGAATTCATAAAGTTATATGGGTAGTTATTTCCATATATAAATGGGGTTTCATGTGGTAAGTTGAGAGGAGAGTTGTGTCCTTTTATAAATGTGGTGAGTGGCACACTTGATGTTTTTGAAATGAAATAGTTGTACCCATGTTTTTATCAAGAAAAAAGGATATGAATTAGACCATTATCTAGAATAAAATATACAAGCTCGAAATAGGATGATATAGAGGGTTTTTTATAAGTATTTATTAATGTTTACACATTATATTTTTAGATTTAACCAAGGTAAAACCATTTTTACGTTAACAAATGTAAATACTTTTTACTATTTTTACTATTCACTATGTTGAAAATTTATGTTGAAATTAATATATAATATTACTTATTATGATTAAAAATATTGAATACATTTTTAAAAAATCCATTCCCAAAAGCTGAGTTTATTTATTTTAAATTAATCCCACATACGCCACAAAAAAGATGGTGTTCAAAGAAAGAATGTTCAAATGATTAAAATGATTTTATATCAAAATTTGTTATTAAATTTATTCTAATGAACTAAATTATATTGATATATATATATACAATTGAATGAAATTTAGTTTTTTTATCTATATTAAAATATAATTTAGGTTTTTATAATCATTAAAAAAATGAAAAGCCTTTCTAGAAACTGGTAATTTTCTTTATTCACAGAAAAATTAATCAATTCAAAAAATTATAACATTGTAACTAAAAGATAATTTTTATATATATATTTATAAAATGATTTTTATTTTTTTTATAATTAATTAATCTTTTTAAAATATATTTTATTATTTTATAAAAAAACACAATATAATCAAAATATCGTGAAAATATAATTTTTAAAACATATAAAGACATTTCTAAAAATTATGTAATTTTTTATCAATATATTTTCATTATGAAAAAACATAATACATAATTTTTAAAATGTATTTATAATTATTAATATCATAATTTCTAAAATTTTTGTTATAATGGACATGTTTAAATAAAAATTCTAATAATATATCAAGGGTTTATAAAACCCATTGTAGGTTGTAACCCATGCCAAAATAAATTATTCATTTAAAAAGTATTAACTAGGTGTTGTGGGTAATGAAATATATTTAAATGGTTAAATTTATTGGAAAAATTATTTCACAGAATCTCAGGGTGGCCCACTTGGATTGGGCACATCAGCATCTCGGTGAACCTTACTAGTGAGCCGGTGGTACCACTAACTGGCTGATAAATGGATACTAGCTAGACTGTGTCATCAAGAAAACCCCATTGGCTCATTAATTATTTTTTCCTATATTTTAGTAGTGCATGATCATTTTAGTGGAGTCTTCTTAAGATTATAGAGTTACTGAAACACCATTGGCTAAATGATGGGTTCTATTAACTAGTTAATTGCTATTTTATTGCCACCCCAAGGTTGAGACATCCCCCCAACACTTCCATCTTCTCAAACTAGACCCTTATACACCTATTATTACCTAAAACTATAATATATATAATTATAGAAAAAGTAATGAATAAATTTATGAACATGAAACTTCACATAACTTGAACATAATCATAAACATTAGTATTGACATATAATATCATGATATTATTCCAAGTGTAAGATTTATTAATTTACCCTTACACATTTTATTTTGAACCATAACATATTATTTGTGTTCTTAATTCATTTTATTTTTCAATCAATATTTGATCAAAGGATCTTCATCCACGAAGTCATTGATATTTGTTTCCTAAACAGTGTTTCCCAAAATTTCATATTATTTGTCAATATCTTATTTTAGTATTAATATAACATCCCTGTATTGATTCATTTATAAATTTCGGTAAGGGAAAATATGTTTTTCTTCTTAGTTTAAACACTCCATTTTCCATATTATTCAACAGTATCATGAAACAGAACCTAATGATCAATTGTAGCATTAAAATAATCATTTTTAGTGTCACCATCGTCAATTTCTTATCTTTTTGGAAAATAAACTAATTCATATTTTCCATGGTCCCTCCAATAAAAAAATCCTCAAATCTAGAAATTTCAGATCATTTACCATTATAAAAGAATATATTTTAATATTTAGTAGTTTCACATCAGTTTCTTCTTAATTTTATCACCATTTATGAGTTTCTTAAATGATAATTCTTCATCAATATCTCTAATATTTATTATAAAATTTGAAAAAATGTGATCTATATTCCCACATTGGGAGTAATAATAATTATGATTGCCTTCGAATTTTTCATTTAAACTCAAATGGTTATTGGAAACAAAATACATCATCCATTTGATAACATTTTCATATAAATATATATATATATTAATTATAAAATAGTTCATTCATTTACTTTAATACAACCTCTTATTAATTTTCTATAATCAATTTTAATCATTTTTAATTTAATAAAATACCAGTGTATTGTGATGGTTATGTAGATATAGTTATTTCAGGCTCTTATCATTAGGAAGAGTTATTATTTCATAGTAATAATGAGGTAGTCCCCACATGATTAATTTAATAATTTATACCTCATCAAAGTTTTCTTCAAGACAAAACAAGTATTAAAAATGATCAATTATATTGTCAAATAACACATATTTTGTTTTAGGTGGTCTTATCCTCATGTCTTCTTATTTTTTCAATAATAGGTACAACATTATATCAAGATAATTAAATTCACATAGCTAGATATTAATGGTATTTTCCCATATATCATGATAGTTTTCACCTGATATAAACTTCCTATATATAATGTTTTCCAATGATCCCAACAATATATTAATCTCATTCACATTCAAATACAATTAGATGTAGATATATTCTAATAATGTTTATGTTTCAATGACTGATGATGCACCATGAATAGATTCAATATAAAATTCCATTATAAAGGACCTGAAGTAGTGTTTCATCTTTTCATCCATAATTTAAAATTTATTCCTTAAAAAGATTATATTCTTTTTTGCTTCACAAAATCTTTCATTTTAATTCTTAAAGAGGTAAAATTCACCATAAAAGGGTCTATTAGTAAATACTACTTTCCAATTACCAAATAAATTACCCTAAGGGGGTTTGGGTGAATCAGGGTAATAAAAATTTGAACACATAAATCCCTTGGTTAATTTATTATCCTCATAATGCGAGGAACACTCCTTTGAATCCCATAATTATTTTATTAGTGACTAAATATATTTATTGAAATAATTTAGTTTTATATATTTCACCCAAATATGGATAATCCAATTATCTTTCAATTATTATTTTTCTTTGAAATAAAAAAATTATATGATAGTAATTATATTTTGTTTACAAAACAATGTAGTCTCATTGAATCTACACAATATTTGATCACATAAATTTAAAATCCAACTACATCCAATAACAATTAGATATTCAATAAGCTATTCATGAAAACATTGATCTTAATCATGATATTATAATTCATATATAAAACAATAATAGTGTGTCACTTATACTAAATTTAATAATGTTAAAGTGAGATGAATTCCAGATAATTTACACTACCATATTTAATTTCAATATCCGAGAAAATTGTGAAATATACAATATATTAATTTCCAAATATCATCTCTAAATATATCTAGAATATTTTCTCTATAACATCGATAAACATCATTGTGATGTTGTAGAAATTACATCTTCATTGATTTTACCCAATTATTGGAATCATTAAAATATTCCTCTTACACCATAGTATCATTCTATTTTTTCATCCCACTAAATGTATGTTATTAAGGGTTGTTATATTTTAATTAATGGACTAGGAACACAATTATGAATTCCTTTTCATCCTTCTTGTCATTGACTATAACTTAATTGTTTTTCCATGATTGTATATTCTACAACATTGCCTTATTGTACCAGAAAAACACCAAGATATATCCATTTAAAATATGAAATATAATATGGATTCAATCAATTTTTTGTGTTCATAATCTGATGTTCTACATTGTGGACTCTATTATTTTAAAAAATCAACAAAATCTATTTCTAGTTTAAAGAAAAAAAATTGAATAGTCCCCTAATATTTCCATTAAAAAGAATTGAATTACTCCAGTGTGATCCTATCTATTATGGAATATATATATATATATATATATATTTGATCCCCAAGATATCTATTTTTATTTTATTTACACTCTTCATGATGCAATATATAATATTGTGTATGTATTTCATCCTTAAAAATGGCATGACATTGACTTTTCTCTATTGGTATGGAACCTCGAATCATCTAGAGGATCTGAAGTTCGCATGAAAATATCCCCAATGGAATTTTTATTTAATCAGACCCATATGATCAATGTCCCACATTAAAAAATTATTCATAATATCCATTCATTTTATGAATGAATTAATCCAATTAGCTCATTTAATTCTTAATAGAACTATTTCCCAAATACAAAATCTCATTCCAATCAACACATGAGAGGATAATCACCCTATACCATTATTATAATCATATCATGTCATAGATTAAAATAAGCATGTTTCTGAATGCATGGGTAGTCACTCGAACACCTATATTATCCCTCTCAATTATGTGGTGCCTTAGCATGGCCATCATATTGTCTAAATTCTACTTGGGTGATACACTTGATTCATCCTGACTTTATTTTCTAATAATTTAACATAAAATATGTCTTAACAAGACCTATACATTTAAGACACCTATAAAAGTACATTTAAATTACTTTTGTTTGTCCTACCATGATCACATCTATGGCGTGACCACATTTCTTATGATGCATGCTTCACATTCAAAAATCATCCCCACAAAATGATATGGTGTGTAGCATAGGTTCTATCTCGAAGACATAGTTTTATGTCCAACAACACCAAAACAAATGTATTTATATAAACAGTTAAATTATTCAAAAATTCATCAATTCTTGAAAACTAAAAAACATTAGTAGTTTTCTATAAACACTAGCACAAAAAAGTGAAATGTATTTTCTAAAAAATAAATAGACAGTGTAAAAGTACATTGAAAAATACGTTTTAATTATCAATGTAAAGATTATTTTTAAAATATTTTTGATATCCGTAGGGATAAATATATCAGATGAGTTCGACTAAGATATAATGTTATGAAAAATTATAAAATTATACAAATACAATTTAATAAAATTGAAAAATATTTATTTATAGATAAGGGTATTAATCAAAAATGAAAATGGTATTTGTTGTTGTATTAATATATCAAAAATGAGAATAATTGGATCATAGATATTTTGTACACATCATAAGCTTCTACAATTAAATATTTATTGAATTAATTTTAAACATATGATACTAAGATATTAAAATATTTTAATTATGGGTCAATATTCGTTAAATGACTTTGGGCCACTCAAATATTTAAAAATCATTACATTTAAATTTATTTTTACAATTACTAAATTAATAAACAAATTACTATGAATAAATTATGTAGTAATAAAAATGAATTTATAATCCAATATGGTTGGTATTTAATAAAAATATTTGAATGTACAATAATCTTCGTTTCATGGAAATAATAATTATTAATATTTTTTCAAATCAACATTATATGGATTTTTATTACAATTTGATGAATAAAAAATTTTTCTAATTTCATTTTAGAGTATTTAACATATATAAATTTAGTATTAGAAGAATCATTCCCAATTATGTGTTGTGACATATACAAAATTATAAGATATATAGATATAATTATGATGAAATATTTTATAATGTTATGATACTGTTCTAAATGGAAAAAAACAGTTATTATATACACCTGATTATTATATGAACATTATAATTAATTTTATTATGAAAAAATGAGTAATAAATAGTCAAATTTTAAAAAAAATTATACATTTTTATAGGATTATACTCAAGTATCCAATATTATGTTTATTTAATGAAAATCATCGGACACAAAAATATTCAAAATCCATCAATGATTTTGTCATAATAAATAATGTCATACAATTATGAAATTTAAATTTTTAAATGATACAATATATAAAATAAAATAGTTCAAGGTATATAATGAAAAACTATATTAAGGTGTTAATATAAGAATTCAAATACCCCATGGTAAAATAGACACCTATTTATAAATTATTACCCATTAATTATCATATAACGGACAATCCTATAAAAGGATTACATTTAATGAAATTCAAAAAATAATTATCATTGTAGTGTTTATATTAAATATAGATGTTTACATTGACCAATCACATTCAACAAGACTTATGTGTTATTACACAGTTAGAAGAAAATTTTAAATAATTTCAATTTTGTTCATTGAGATGATTTGATAATGATTAAAGAAATATGTCTTTTCAAAATTTTATGCTTAAACTAATAAGATAGTATTCCCCGGTAATGAAATAAATAAAAGGAGGTCAAAATGTTGAAAAATAGTATAATTAATAAAAAAATTGTTGTTAGTTTGAATGTGATGAAAATAATCATATGACATAAATTTATAATGAAGATTGAATTGATATAATTTGTCTTGGAAATTAAAAAAATAACGCACATCAATAAATGTTTTGAAAAAAATATTCAAAATAAGATCATGTGATATAATGTGATGACAACAGTGTTGAGAAAAAATAAATTATGTAATAAATTAATATAAACATGGTTATCCTAATAATATAATTTCAAACACTAACTTGATAACATAAAAAATAAGGATATAAAACCACCCCATTAATTAATGTTTATTGTATTATGTTGAGACTAATAGTTTTGAGAAAACATTAAAAAAAGATTCAAATACTTTCATGTATGGTTTTTTGAATCAAATATAGAAAAATTAATCATGGAGGTGGGTGTATCATTAGAATATTATAATTTTATTTGAAATAAAACCACCCAATAAGAAATTTACATTATTAGTAAGGGGTGGTGTCAATAAATAATTCCAGTAAGGTTATCAATTGATCCTCTCAAATTGAATTGTCACATTTTATATAATATTTTCCATAGTTTGATATATATAAATGAAAAAAAATATATCATTATTTATTAAATTATTGAAACTATCAAAATTTTTAATCTATATATGTTGTAATAAATGGGTATTTTGATGTGAATGTATGTTTAAAATAACTAGAAGGATTTAATAGAGGAATTTATTATATACAAACAAATAATGAATGTGATTAAAGAATATAAAAGTTCATGGTATTGAAAGAATGAAAATTTGTTGAAGATCATGACTTTTATATGATAAAAATTATATAATTATATATTGTCAACAAAATCGGCACTATCCAACAGATGGTGATAATGGTTTTATATGATAAAAAATACATAGGGGAGACTATATATAATGTCTAATTTAAAGATAATATTAATACATATAATATATTTCATTGAATATTTGGATGAAATATTTTATTGGATAAGATTTTACATGTTTAACATATTATTAATTCATTATGCAATATAAAAAATAATTAATTGTTATTACACATATTTGGAAAAAGGATACAAAGGATGTATCCATAACAATATTATATGCAGCTAAATTGTTTTATGATGATGTAAATCCAATAGATATAAATGATTTAATGATCTTATAGAAATTATATTTTATTTCAAGGATGTTGAACCTAAAAATATTTAATTTTTTAAATTGTGTGCATGATTACAAAAAGTGGAATAAAAAATATTATTGTTACATAGATATATTATATAGATATGGGACCATGGAGTATTAATTCTAGTGTGATAGAGAAACATCAATTCAGTTATACAGATATATAAATTCTAATATTTTAATTGAAATTTGAGAATTAAAATATACTTATTGAGGCTAATTATTTTTTGTTTTTTTTATAATGTATCTCTAATGATGAAAAACAACAAAAATGACTCTAATTGAGTTAAATTGTATACCAAAATATATTTTTTAAACTAATTTGGTTTATAATAAATATTATATTATGCATATAAGTGACGAAGTAAATTTTCTTAAAGGTGATTACATTTGATAATTAATATTTATAAATATTATAAAATAATATAATGGATTATTTTTGGTCAAATAAAATTGATATAAAGAATAGTATTTATCTTTGGGAAAGTGGATAATATTTTACATACCCTTTAGTATGTTTGAAATAAGAGAAATTAGTGGATATATTATAAATATCCCCTATAAAAATGAATTCTATCATAGATGAGTTTATTTGTGTGTTCATTCAGTATAGGATAGAGATATATATATTTATATGTATATGTATTTATATTAATGTTTCACTAGTACAATGAATTCAATTTATTGCCAATGGGTGGGGGTAATTCATTTTTAAGTGGGATAAAAAATAAAAGGACAAAAATCATTTATATAGATAAAAATATTATAAGTTCCAAATGGTAAAATGAATGAGCATGATATGAGTGAAAGGAAAATAGTGTTGAGAAGAATGAAAATAACAATTTTTATGAATCTATGTTACATTTTTTTATTATTTTGGGAATGTATATTGGTTTTATACATGCCAGGAAATCAATAAAAGGGGATATGAAAGATCTTATAAGTGATAATAGGTAGTTAAGTTAGAGTTTTGGGTAGTTAATTACAATTTTGTTATGATGATGTATAATGGGAAAAAAATTTATACCTATATATAGTTTTCTATCAATAACATTACATTGGGTTTAATTTTTTGATGTATAATCCTCTTTATTGGTGGAATATCAAAGAATTATTTTTCAATCTTCAGACTAATGAGTTATAACTTTTATGATGTGTTTTTTATTATAAATAATCTCATGAATTATTTTTATATTTATTATATAATTATTGAAAAAATGATAGAATAATATAATAGAATAAAAAAACTATGCCATTGTGAAATATTATCATGTCATGATAATGAATATAAAATAATAATAAATCTCATGTATAAAAGGAAATGAGGTAGGATTATTGTTATTAATTTAGTATCGAGATAGTAATAAAAAATTGGAACATGATGAAATGAGTTTGGATTCATTCGTATTCTTCATTATGTGTTTTTGTATATAGTAAATGAAATGATGAGCCAAACATTGATGTGTAATGATTGTTTTTAGTGGTATAATTTAGGTTACAAATTCAATATGATTTAATGAAGAAAATATATGTTGTTTAAATATATAAAAATGTAATTCTTAAAGGTTCATGAACACTAAAACATGCCTATGTAACATATCATGTCCACAAAATTGTTTTATTTTCATTTCATATGAAATTAATTTAATAGATAAAAACATTATTATGTAAGTTGTTTTCACACAAAGTGTTCAAAATAATGCATAAATTTTTTAAATGCGATTATGTAAATGTCATGGTACTATTAAAATTAATTTTTTGTTAATAAATGATTCACCTCAAAGGAGAAATAACATAGGACTAAAAAATAAATCAATTTAAATGTTGTATTCTATTTTTATACTTATCCATCAAGGTTATATAATACAAATCATTTGTGAGTGCATCTAAATTTCAAAATATTGATGCATTTAATATTTTACTTGTATGATAATCTATAAGTAGACAATTATTCTTAAAATTATGGAAAAAATATTTATAACACATAAGAAAGAGAGAGATTCATTACATACTACAATGAATATCTATGATGGTGTCAATAATCTTCCCTCTATTAATTATGGAAAACCCCTTTAATCTATCTACATCTATATTATCCTCCACAAAATATTTTTTAAAATTTATAAATCTATAATAAAACTCTCTAGAACTTAGTAGTGGTTATCTATATTTTTATAACCCTAGTATCCTCACTTGATCCCAACCCTGGTAGAGAGTGAAATTAACCCTCTTAACTGGTGTGTCTCAGACATCAATTCTCTACCCCATATGTTATAATTTTCATCCATCGTATACATGTAGGATGTATGGACATATTATGATGACCCTTAAAAAATAAAAAATTCCTTGAATTCCCATCTATAAATGGATGGATATATCATGAACATTGTTGATCCAATTTATTTTTACTGAGGATTTTCATTAGAAATGTATGATATGAAAGGTAAATTAGATATAGAGAGTGAGTTTTCTAAACCCACTTTTATTACTAAATAATGGTTAAACTAGATGAATATTGATTATAAAAAATAAAATATATCATGAGGTTACATTGATGATAAGAAAAATTAAATTTCAAATACTGTTTAATGTTTTCCATTAAAATAGTAAAATATCTATGATCAACTTCAATAAAATAATCCTAGATGTTACAAGATGTTTTGTATATATTATAATTCATAAATAATTAATCATTTAATTATTCTCCACTATTTTATAAAATATAGACATAAAGATCCAATTCATTTTTAAATTGTGACAAATATTATTAAATCTAATAAAAATTCTCATGAGAACAATGAAATAATTTATAGGAACCCATTACATTTAATTCACTTTAAAAAATTTTCTATCATGACATGGATTTACATTTATGAATATATGATAAAGATTTACTTTTATAATCCTAGTTATTAATGGCTTGCACACTAGGATATGTTTATAAATCCTAAATTCACATTCATTACTGATCCTATTTATTATACCATGAGGATAATTTTTTAATAATATTAATTTATCAATAAGAGTGATATCTAGTACAAGAAACACATTCCCACAATGTCAATATTCTATATTAACATTTCTAGATGATTTATCTATCAAAAATCATAAATCAATTAACCTTTTAAAAAATAATCTTAAAAGGAATTAAAATATATCTATAAATATCTCTATGAAAAAGTATAACACAAGAGTTAAATTCAAAATTGACTCCAAAATATAGATGTCTTATAATTCTGTATTTCATAATGTTTTTATGACAGTCAATATAATAGAGTATCACCCATATATGTTTCCACAAACTAGATCTGGTCGCCATCCAAATCGGCACCCGACCCAGTCTATGGTAAGGACAGAAGGGAATTATCTATCCCCATAGGCCAACACAAGTTTCTAGGTATCAAAACTAATGATTTTGAAATGATTTACCAACTTTTAGAATCATTAAGCAACCAACAACAATAAATAAACAAATTTTAAAATTTAATCATATAAAGACTTTAATAAAATTCAATATTAGAATACATTGTTTTAAACATAATCCCTAGAGGTAAAAAACTCAAAAGGAGTAGAAATTATAACTCAAGAACCACCACAAAGACAAGGTATATCACCCCAAAACTTCTCTATAACACCACACCTAGAAAAGAAGCTTACAACCTGAATCGTCACCTCCAATGACATTTCCCATAACTATGTCAAAAATTATCAAGTATGCTTACTCCCAACGATGTAATTTAGGTGTGAGACTAATCCCAATAGGATACCAACCAAAATATTCCATTTGATAAAACATTTACGACAATTTCATGAAGGTTTTCATAAACAAGAAATGATCAAACAATTTATAAAAGATGAAATTTTTAATGAAAATAGTTTTAAAGAGGGAAACATTTTTGAAGGTAAAATTTAAAATAAAACACACAAGATACTGAATATTCTAATAAGACACACTGTATGCTGATGGTAAGTAAAATATAGCCAATGATAACTATTTACAGGACACCCCTATGAACTAGCCAGTTGTGCGGCTCTAGGTACATCCTATATCAGTGTATAATTATCCATAACCAATATCCTTCTCATGAAGGATAAACTAGGAGGGAAACCCACAGTCCTAGTGGTCCCCTAAAACATTAATATTTTGTTTGTGTTGACATCATAAAACTTTCTAAATGAAAAATAGAAAAAACTATTACCATATCACTAGCATACTTGTCCTAGTCTTCCCACATAGATACCCGGGTTTCCCTTTTTGTGCTCAAACATGTTCCACATGTGATAAATTAAAGATTTCATTAAATAATACCATTTTTGAATCATAAAAACACCAAAAAGTACCCAACATGTTTTTCACCATTTTTTTAACTCAATAAACAATTTAAAATTTTCATAAAAACATTTCATGAACTAAAACGAGGATTTTCACAAAAAATCCATTTAATATCCCACTTTCCATAAAAAATTCACTCCAATACCATACCAAAATATATTTTATATACATAAAAACATCAAATAATCCATTTTTATATATTATAAAATTATCTCAAATGATACCACATGAGTTACCCATAAAAACATGCAATTTGAGAAAAAATAAAACATTAGAATTAAAATCTCAATCAATTATATCAAAAATAAATTTATCACCAAAAAAAATAAGAACGAAATATTCTATAAATATCAACCAAGTAATATAACTCTACATGGAATGATTGCACATGAAAACACCAACATGAGATGTCAAAAACCCAAAATATTTTTGCAATACTTCACCTGCACCATCGCCGCACCATAAGGGGATGAAAATAAACTACAATACACAAGATTCAACCGAGATACACAAATTAATACCCTAAGTAAGAATACCTAGTTTCTATACATTTGAAAATTCAAGAAGGACGGAAGAAACACTTAGGAAAATTGAAGGAACTAGAGAGGAAATCACTTACTTGAGAAATGTTGAAGTTCCACCTCCAAAAACCCTTCAAAATTTGGTCCCAAAAGATCTTGAGGTAGATTTTGATCCACACATGGGTTTAAGGATATAATGGAGGAAGAATGGGGAGCATATGTTTAATCCCGTAATGGAAAAAGTGGAATTGAAAATAAATTTTCTATGACCTGATCACCTGTGCATGGTTTGTCATTAGGTTTTAGATAACCTTGGAGCCAAACTATGCACCCGGTTTTGTCCACCTAAAACTTATTCATTTTCTTCCAAATTAAATGGTGACATAGAGAAAACCTATGGGGGATTATATTACAAGAATAGAATAGAAAATATATTAACATAAGGAAATGTATGTGATATAAATCTAGTATTCATGGATTCATTAAAATGGATATTTATTTTTATTCCTGGGACTCCTTCATTTATATTCATAGTATATATGGTCAAATAAACATTAATGTGTATTACCACTGAGTTAATTCATGTCCAAATAAAATTATTTTTTTAATAATTATGCCTCTTATAAATACTTTTAGGAAACTTATACATAATTAATATTTACACAGGCATCGAGATATTAAAAAAATGAATATGAATGGGTTATTTTCCATAGTAAGGGTCTTTAACATATAGTATAAAAGATTTTATTTAACTCTAGAAACTATAATTGAAAAAAATTCTTCAATTTTTCCTAGAAAATGGGATCATATAGATTCATAAATATTTTGATTCATATTCTATTGTCTATGAGATTTAATATCTGATTCCTTCTGAGTAATAAAAACACTTTTCTAAAATATTTATATTTTTTATTATAGTTTTTTTGGAAATGATGTATTAAATTAAGAATAAAAACCAAACATGATATTTTTAATATTCCTACTAATATTCAATGAGAAAGAAATAATATGATTAGAAAATATTTTTGGAAAGAAATATATTTTAAGAAGAGGTTTCTCTATTAACAATTTTGAATGATTTCTAATCAATGATCAATGTGTCAATGTCTTATTTTTTTGATTATCTAATTAAATTTATATATTTCTCATGAGAATTTAATATAAATTTTCCTTTATTCATAATGTATAGTATTTGAGAATAATGGAGTAATAATTATGAAAATAATTTTTTTGAATAACATTAGTTTATTCAAATATTTTTAGAGAAAGAAAATAGTCGATGAAAATGAAATCTTGGATTTTTTAATATATATCGTGTGGGATATTAAATTTCATATTATTTAATCATGGATTAGAAATGGATTTATAATTATGATAAATCATTATTAAATGGTTTTAATCAATCCCTTTTTCCCATTTATTTTTATTTAAAAAAATATAATAATGGTGAAACAATATATAACACACACTAATTTAAAACTCAAAATACTCACTAGATTCTGTAACGATATTAAAAAACAAGGTAATAGGTCCCTTTAATTAATTTATCCACTTAATGAAAACATTTTTATTATAATAGGTTATTCATTTTAGTAATACTCAATGAGAGTAAATCACATCGAAAATCTGGAATTCTTTCAGAGAACTCATTATCTCCTAATCACTTAATAGTCGACATTTAAGACTATTATATTTTATTATGAAATATTTTTCAATTATTTATCCATAAATAAAGTAATAAGGGGGTTTATTTCAATAAAAAATTATATTCTTAGTGTTTTTGAGAAAATTGTTCATAAAAAAACATTCTCTTCCTTGTGTGTATTTTTGGTATGTTACCTCATATTCCAGTATAATATGGTGAGATGGTTATTTTATAGTAATTATTAAGAATTGATATATGTGAATAAAGATACCTTAAATTAAGGACCATACATTGTGTGTTTTAAAAACATATAAATATAATTAAGATCATTTTTTCTTATGTTTGGTCATGTAAAACTTTTGAAAATATATAATTTTATATATTTTTTCATGAAATATAAATTTAATGAAGATGTAATATTTTCCCATAGATATTGTAACATCCCAAGTAAGTAATGAATAATAGATACTTTTATATATGTCTATTTATGAATTATATAGTGTTTTAGAGGCTTAAAATGAGAATAAATACAATCTTAAGCATGGAATAAACTAATATTTTTAAAAGATTGTTTTACTGCCTTTTGATGGAAATCCATTTTTAAATAAAACTTTTGACACTATTATAATCTCTATTTGTCAAAAAAACATATTATTTATTACTGGGACATTGAAATTTACATTGGATAATTTTTTGGTATTTTTCTGACAATGTTCATATTTTAATGAATAGTGAAAAATACTGCATTTTACATCAAAACTTATTTTTCATCTAATTTAATTATATGGTTATATTATCTTTTTAATTGGTCTTAAATTTTTATTAGAATAAATTTTTACCATTTAATCCAATGGTGGTCATTAGGATTAATTTCACTTTGGAATTGGGCATAAACAAGTGCCAAACTTTTCTTAGATATTGTTTCTAAAAAACCCGCTATTTGTTTTGAAAACGGGAATTATTTTTAAATTAATTATTGCAATTTATGTATTTGGAATTTGGTAAAATGGATTACATATTTGTAATCAGAAGGACCAAATTATGTAATCAAGACTCTTTTGTTTTTGGACATTATGAATAGTAACGACGGTAATTATCTTTAATTATCTTGATTAATTAGTAATCAGGTAGTTAAGGATAATAAACCAATATCATAATAATAAAAAATGACCCCAAAATGTGTTCTAATGATATTGGTTGTGTCATGTCCGACCATGGTATGTTTTGTGCAAATCATGGGGACCCCATGGAACCACTTTTGTGTGATAATGACTTTTTATCTTTTTATTTTTAAAGAAAGTTAAATATAACAAAGAATGTATCACCTGAGTAAAAAAAATTTAATTTTGTCTACATAAATGATATATTGGACTATAAAAATTAATTGGAAATATAAAAAGATTTCCTATATCATATTATTTTTTTATAATTTTTAGACATTAAATAAGTTAAATTATTTATGACATCATGATGATGCAGCGAATACCTCATTAATGAACAATTTAAATAAAAATAAAAGATAATGTAAAATCTAAGACTTACATTTGTCAAAGACCTATTTGATGAGTATATTTATAACCCTTATCACATTATCCTCGAAATACATCAATGTGGGACCTTTAAAATCTGAAACTCATTTGAAAATAAAGTAACATTTTATACCTTTCCAAGAGTGCCCCTCCTCTCCTCTTATAAATGGCCCCCACCTATACCTCCATACCCACACTTCTCATGCCATTGGATCGGCCTAGATCTGATACTTTTTTCTCTCCAAATCCCTATCTTCATCCTAGAAGCCTTACCTTAGGTATAAAGCTCTTCAAGAAACCCTTTTGGTACAAACCAAGAGGAGTTACCCGATTTAAAGGTAAAGTCTTCTCTAATGTTCTTTTTTTATTTTTCTTCTCCAACCCCCTAAATTATTTTTAATAATTTCTTTTGTAACAAAAAAAGTATTTTATATATAATAGGATGTTTTTATAAGAATTATTCTAGCTACACATACACACACCTACATCTAATGATTAAAGAACATACTGTTTTCGTGGATGGCGAATTTCTGTCTCACGAAACGATGATTGTTCAATATTCTTATAAAACCTTAAATGGTGGCCATTAAGATGTCACTATATTTATATATGATATATAACTTTTTTATGTTTTCCTTAAGCTTATGTATTTTTAATTTATGGCATACCTTTATGGCTTCCATTATGGGTATACGCGGTATCTTCATTTTAGGAGGTGCGGACTACCGCCCCCTCAAAGTGATTTGATTCGTTAATTCCATATATGGTACGTATAAAGGATGGAATTAATGATATTATATATTATATTATACTGGAATTATAATACACCTTTATGTCATTATGATTCCATTCCATTAAACACGAAATAGAAATGAATGTAGCGTTCATGCGTACGTACGGCTTACCTCTCTATGAATGGTGAATTTCATTTCTTACCTATAAAATGTTATGTAATATTA
Organism: Viscum album; assembly: GCA_963277665.1. Lineage (NCBI taxonomy): Eukaryota > Viridiplantae > Streptophyta > Magnoliopsida > Santalales > Viscaceae > Viscum > Viscum album. Next base: position 166,334,806 of record OY728119.1, on the reverse strand, counting down.
TAAATGCATGTATATACTAGATATATATGATATATATGATATCTGCCTCATGAATATAATTATGGATATAATGGATATTTTACCACATGAACAACTTGTAATTATAAAGAGTTTATTTTTGACTCAAGTACCAATGATCAACAAAATGACCATTATTAACATAACTAATTAAATAATGTTCATAACATGATAATAACTAATATGAAAGGAATAATGAACTTGAAAAAGGTTCTTATGCAAGTAGAAATTAACTCAAGTTTATTATTCAGGATATTAAAGAACGACCGAGTCAAGTCGGACACGAGGTATGGGACTTCATCTCAATCTCCTTTCATTGAGGAATATTATGTTTTATACACAACTTTATTTTATATGGTGTATAAACCCCTTTGACTTTTATGTTTATTCAAAAGGAATCTTTTTTATATGAAGCGTTAACTAAATGATAAAAGGGAATGTTTTTTTATCGTACGTATGCGGCGACAACGACTTCTCCGCTGCCGTGACCATTATTTGAGCTTCGACTTCTTCTACAAGCCATAACTTTTTTTTAAATGAAAAATAAATACCATGTTTTACTTTTATTTTATATTTTTATTGAAAATGGTTTTCATAATGTTTTTATATCAATGTGTTGTATTGATATCTTGTGACTAGAAAGTGGAAATGTTATGTTTCCTTTATGAATGTTTTATATGATACGATTATGTTATGGTTCTTGGGCATTATTATGAAGACGGGTGGTTCCATGATAAACTAAGGGCGGGTGAGCCCGATATATCTCTCCAATGCATTGGGTAATGTGAAGGGGTTAAACGTTAAGGTTTTTCCGAAGAGATTTAGGGAATATAATGTGATGGGTATTCCAAACGTAACCATGAGGGTTACTCCCTACATAAGAATTTTATGAATTCCTCATGTTACATTTAGGTATTATGATTTCTATGATTTATTCCTGATTTGATGAGGTATGTTAAAATGCTTATGTTTTATGAGTAAGGTATGATTTCTTACATGGACTAATGTTTTCATTTTGTACTTTTATATCCCTTACTGATCTTTTTATGCTCATACCATGTTTTTGAAATGTTTTTCACAGGTCAAGGGAAAGGTACATGATGTGATGATAGGGTCAAGGATGTGTCATGAAAGAATCCATGTTTTGTTTTAAATATGTTTCTATTGATGGGAAAAAAATGAAAACTATCTTTTATGTAACCACTTTGTTTAAATGTGGAATGTAATGCATGATTTATGATCTAATTCTCTAAAACTCTAAATCTGAAAAGATCCTCATTGTTTAATCTTTTAATAACTCAAGATTAAGTAATGTTTAAATATGGGGCCCTATAGTTAGTATCAGAGGTCGGTTTAGATAACATTAAGAGTTATAATTCTATTAAATTATTATCCAATTTCTTTTTCTTATGATCAAATTAAAATGATATAGAATTTTAAGATTACCATATTGCTTCATCTAAGACATGTTTGTTCAGAATGGTTTTCCACTGAGGAAACAGGGAAACAGTTCTAGGAAGGAATATAGAAGGAAATGACCTTTCGAATCAGTATCCTGAGATGGTCGGAATTGGAACTGAACAGTTTGTTGCAGTAATGGCACAGTTGACTAAAGCAATAAATGGTGGTGGTATCCATGCACAAGATCATCCAGATCAACCACAGAGGAACATGTCCATGGTGGAACATTTCATGAGGCAACATCTCCCATCATTCAGAGGATCATCTGACCCTATTCTAGCTGAAGGGTGTACTAAATCACTGGAGAAGATATTTGATGTCATGGGGTGTTCAGACAATCAAAAGGTTAGTCTTGCTATTTACCTCTTGGAGGGTGAAGCAGACCAGTGGTGGTCGATGGTTAAAAATATCAAGGATGCTGATGAGATTGATGCTCTCGACTTGGATAAATTCAAAGGTATGTTTCTTGAGAAGTATTTTCCTAAGGCTGTTCGACTTAGGATGGAAAAACAATTCCTGGAATTTAGGTAAGAGGAAGACTTAGTGGCTGTCTATGAAGAAAGGTTCAATCGATTTTCAAGGTATTCTCTAAATTTTATCTGAGACCTTGATAGTAAAATCAATCATTTTTACTCAGGATTAAAGCCAAAATATCGAAGGGATTTAGCTTCTCGCAAGATCAAGAGTTATGAAAATCTTTTTCGATGTGCTGAGAAGGTGGAAATGGAGTTTGTCGATGATCAAGTGTTCTATATCAAACAGCAGAAGAAGAGACCGAGGTGGCAGGAGAAAGGAAAGAATTCTTAAAAAATGTCTAACGGTAAGAAAACTAAGATTCCAGTTTGTGATAAATGTGTAAAAGGAATGCTGGGGAATGTCTTCTGAATTATGGAATGTTCTACTGATGCGGTAAGATGGGGCATAAGGCTCGTGATTTCACTGAAAAATATTAGGGTGATGGTAAGACCAAATTTTATTTACAGTTAGTGAAATGTTTTAAGTGCAATGAGATGAGTCACTATGAAAACGAGTGTCCGACAAAGAGCTCGAGTGATGGGAAGCAGTTATACTACAAGCAGAAAGAGGTGGTTAAATCCTTTGCAACTACTTCAGCAGATGTCGGCCCATCAAATGATGTTGTATCAGGTACTTTGTTTGTTTTTTCAGATTATTCCAGTGTATTGTTTGATTCGGGGTCTACACATTCTTTCATCTCTGAAAACATTTCTATTAAAATGGGAATTCAATCTCATGAAATGACTCCTGAATTTGTGGTAAAACACCTAGGAGAAAATTTTGAGGAAAAAAGAATTTATAAGAATCTTACTATCCTTATCTTTGGAAAGAACCTACTTGCAAACCTTATTGTTTTACCTCTAGTAGAGTTTGATGTTATCTTGGGTATAGATTGGCTCTCTATTTACCATGCAAAGATTGACTGTACAGCTAAAAAAGTTTCTTTTCAGAAAGGATTTCAGTTTGTGTACAAGAATGAACTCTTACTGTTGATAACATATCAAGAGGACGAGAAACTTGTAAAAGATGGAATTGAATGTTACCTTGCACATATTGTTGAAAACAAGGGAACTTTTCAGATTAATGATTTTCCAGTGGTAAATGAGTATCCTGATGTTTTTCCTGATGAGTTGCCTAGAATAAAACTTGATTGGGAAGTTGAATTTACTGTTGAATTAGTTCCTGATGCTAAAACAATTTCAAAACCCCCTTATCGAATGGCTCAAATTGAACTTTTAGAGTTGAAGGATCAATTGCATGATTTATTAGAGAAAGGTTTAATTCGACCTATTACATCACCATGGGGTGCTTCTGTATTATTTGTTAAAAAGAAAGATGGTTCAATGAGACTTTGCATTGATTCTAGAGCCTTGAATAACATCACTGTTAAGAACAAATATCCTTTGCCTCATATCGATGATTTGTTTTTTCAGCTCCAGGGAGCTCAGTATTTTTCAATGATTGACCTGAGATCGGGGTACCATCAGTTTAAGGTAAAGGAATCAGATATTCCAAAGACTGTGTTTCGTACAAGATATGGCCATTATGAATTTGTAGTAATGCCTTTTGGGCTAACTAATGCACCTGCCGTATTCATGGACCTTATGAATAGAATTTTCCATGTGTTCTTGGATAAGTTTGTGGTTGTTTTAATTGATGATATTTTGGTGTTTTATAAAATTAAGAGGAGCATGAAAGGAATTTAAGGGTTATTTTTCAACCCATAAATGAAAATAAATTGTATGGGAAATTAAGAAAGTGTGTGTTTTGGTTGCATTAAATTTATTTCCTTGGTCACATTGTTTCTAAAGATGGGATAACTGTAGATCCTGCAAAAACAAAGGTTGTTGAAGAATGGCCAAGAGCCACAAATGTAACTAAGATTCCTTGCTTCCTTGGTTTGGAAGGCTATTACCGACGGTTTGATAGAGAGTTTTCATGGTTATCTAGTCCAATGACTAAGCTAACTTGGAAGGGTGTTAAGTTTATCAGGACAGAAGAATGTGATGATTGTTTTCAGGAATTGAAAAGAAGATTGGTGAATGCTCTAGTTTTCGCACTACCTTACATGAATGGTGAGTTTGTAATCTAGAGTGATGCTTCATTGAAAGGACTTGGTTGCGTCCTAATGCAGAATGATTAGGTAATTTCTTATGCTCCACGTGAGTTGAAAATTCATGAGGTAAATTACCCTACACATGATTTGGAATTAGCTGCTGTTGTTTTTTCTTTAAAAATTTGGAGGCATCATTTGTATGGAGTAAAGTGTGAAATATATACCGATCAAAAAAGTTTAAAGTATATATATTTACTCAGAAAGAATTGAACATGAGACAGAGGAGATGGCTGAAATTAATCAAGGATTATGATTGTACAATTCATTACCATCCGGGAAAATCAAATAAAGTGGTCGATGCTTTGAGTCGAAAAATTAATGCTTCATTAACAATGTTGAATTTGGAACGTGATCCTTTGGTTAAGGATTAGATGAAATTTGGAATAGAAGTTGTTGGTGTAGGATGTACTTCTGTTTTGTTTTAGGTATATGTGAAATCTTCTCTATCAGACAGAATTAAGTAAGCACCGAAGCAAGATAGCTAGTTGTAGAAAAAGGTAGAGCTAGTTCAGAAGGGTAAGTTGCCTAAATTCAACATTGATAATGATTGTGTTTTGATATTTGGGAAGATATTGTGTGTGTCGTGTGATTCACAGTTGAAGAGAGAGTTGTTATGTGAAGCTCATAGTTCTCCGTTTTTAGTTTATCCTGGCAGTACTAATATATATAGAGATCTTCATGAGTATTACCTGTGGGATGGAATTAAAAGAGACATTGCTGATTTTACTGTGAAGTGTTTGACTTATCAATAGGTTAAATCAGAGCAGCAGTTACCGAAAGGGATGTTTTAGAATTTACAAGTACCAAAGTAGAAATGGGAGAATATATCCATGGACTTCGTTGTGGGATTGCCGAAGACACCTCGAGGTAATAATGCAATCTAGGTTATTGTTGAGCGCTTAACTAAATCTGCTCATTTCCTTGATATACGAGATACGTTTTCCCTAGATCAACTTTCCCGTTCTTATCTTAATGATCTAGTCAGGTTATATGGAGTTCCTCTCTCCATTTTCTCTGACCGTGATCCCAGGTTCACTTCTAACTTTTGGAAAGGCCTTTAGAAGTTGTTGTGTACTGAATTAAATTTTAGTACGAATTTTCATCCTCAATGAGATGGGAAGTCAGAACGAGCGATTCAGACTTTGGAGGATATGCTACCTGCTTGTTCGATGGATTATCAGGGAAGTTGGGACCAATATATTTCTTTGTTTGAGTTTTCTTTAATAACAGTTTTCATTCCAGTATACAGATGGCACAATTTAAGGCATTATATGGGAAGCGGTGTCGAACTCCATATTTTTGGTATGAAGTAGGTGAAAGCAAGTTGATGGGACCAGAATTGGTAGAAGAGTTGGAAGAAAAATTTCCAATGATAAATAAACACATGAGAACGACTCAGAGTAGGCAGAATAGTTATGCGGACAATATGAGGAAGGATCTCTCTTTTGAAGTAGGTGATCATGTTTTTCTCAAAGTTTCACCATGGAAAATTGTGATGCGATTTGGTAAGAAAGGAAAACTGAGTCCAAGGTTCATTGGACCATATGAAATTTTGGAGAGAGTTGGATCATTTTCATTCTGAGTGGCTTCAACTCCGAGTTTATCTCAGGTACACAATGTTCTTCATTTTTCAATGTTAAGGAAGTACATGCGAGATCCATCTCATGTTTTGAGTCTAGAAGTAGTTCAGCTGGAAGAGAATCTATCTTATGAGGAACAATCGGTCCAGATTATTGACCACATGGAGCAAGTGTTACGGAATAATTTGATTCATCAAGTATAGGTTTTGTGGAAAAACCACATGAGTGAAGAGGAAACATGGGAATATGAAAATGCAATGAGGGATAAATACCCCCCACTTATTCGTCAAGAAAATAAATTGTGGGGAAACAATTTTCTAAAGGGGGGAAGGATGTGACATCCCAAGTAAGTAATGAATAATAGATATTTTTATCTATGCATATTTATGAATTATATAGTGTTTTAGAGTCTTGAAATGAGAATAAATCCAATCTTAAACATGGAATACACTAATATTTTTAAAAGATTGTTTTACTGCCTTTTGATGGAAAAACATTTTTAAATAAAGATTTTGACAATTTTATAAGCTCTATTTGTCAAAATAAACATATTCTGTATTAGTGGGACATTGAAATTTACATTGGACAATTTTTTGTAATTTTTCTGACAATGTCTATTTTTTAATGAATAGTGAAAAATAATGCATTTTACATCAAAAATGAATTTTCATCTAATTTAATTATATGGTAAGATTATCTTTTTAAATGGTATTAAAGTGTAATTAGAATATTTTTTACCATTTAATCCAATGGTGGTCATTAGAATTAATTTCACTTTGGAATTGGGCATAAACAAGTGCCAAACTTTTCATAGATATTGTTTCTAAAAACCCGCTATTTGTTTTGACGACGGGAATTATTTTTAAATTTATTATTGCAATTTATGTGTTTGTAATTTGGTAAAATGGATTACATATTTGGAATCAGAAGTTCCAAATTATTTAATCAAGACTCTTTTGTTTTTGGACATTATGAATATTAACAACGGTAATTATCTTTAATTATCTGGATTAATTAGTAATCGGGTAGTTAAGGATAATAAAATAATATAATAATAATAATAAATGATGCCAACATGTGTTCTAATTCTACTTTTTGTGTCATGGCCGACCATGTGATGCCTTGTACCAAACTTGGGGACCCCATGGAATCACTTTTGTATGATAATGAATTTTTATCTTTTTATTTTTAAAGAAAGGTAAATATAACAAAGAATGTATCACCTGAGTAAAACATTTTTAATTTTGTCTACATAAATGATCTATTGTACTATAAATATTCATTGTAAATATAACAATATTTCCTACATCATAGTATCTTTCTCATAATTTTTAGACATTAAATAAATTAAATTATTTATGACATCATGATGATGCTGCGATTACCTCATTAATGAACGATTTAAATAAAATGAAAAGATAATGTAAAATCTAAGACTTACACTTGTCAAAGACCTATTGTATGAGTATATTTAGAACCCTTATCACCTTATACTCGAAATAAATCAATTTGGTTCCTTTAAAATCCGAAACTCATTTGAAAATAAAGTAACATTTTATACCATTCCAAGAGTGCCCCTCATCTCCTCTTATAAAAGGCCCCCACCTCTACCTCCTTACCCACAATTCTCAAGCCATTGGCTCGGCCAAGATCTACTCATTTTGTCTCTACACATCCCTCTATTAATACTAGAAGCCTTACCATAGGTATAATGCTCTCCAAGAAACCCTTTTGGTACAAACCAAGAGGAGTTACCCGATTTAAAGGTAAAGTCTTCTCTAATGATCTTTTGTTTTATTTTGCTTCTCCAACCCCCTAAATTTTTTTTATTCATTTTTTTTGTAACAAAACCAGTATGTTAAATATTCTAGGATGTTTTTATAAGAATTATTCAAGCTACACTTACACACACCTACATTTAATGGTTAAAGAACATACTGTTTCCGTGGATGGCGAATTTCTGCCTCACGAAACGATGATTGTTCAATATTATTATAAAACCTTCAAAGGTGGCCATTAAGATGTCACTATATTTATATATGATACTTAATATTTTTATATTTTCCTTAAGCCTCTGTATTTTTCATTTATGGATTACCTTTATGGCTTCCATTATGGGTATACGCGATATCTTCATTTTAGGAAGTGCGGACTACCGCCCCCTCAAAGTGATTTGATTCATTAATGCCATATGTGAGATATATAAAGGATGGAATTAATGATATTATATATGATATTATACTGGAATTATAATATACCTTTATGTCATTGTGATTCCATTCCATTAAATACGAAATATAAATGAAAGTAGCATTCATGCGTACGTACAGCTTACCGTCTCCATGAACGGTGCGTTTCCTTTCTTACCTCTAAATGTTATGTAATATTATAAATGAATGTATATATTGGATATATATAATATATATGATATCTACATCATGAATATAATTCTAGATATAATGGATATTTTACCACATGAAAAACTTGTAATTATAAAGAGTTTATTTTTTACTCAAGTACCAATGATCGAAAAAACGACCATTATTAACGTAAATAATTACATTGTGTTCATAAAATGGTAATAATTGATATAAAGAAATAATTAAATTTAAAAAGGTTCTTAATCAAGGAGAAATTAACTCAAGTTTATTATTCAGGACATTAAAGAACAATCGAGTCAAGTCGGACCCGAGGTATGGGACTTCATCTCAATCACCTTTCATTGAGGCATATTATGTTTTATAAACAACTTTCTTTTATATGGTGTATAAAACCCTTTTACTTTTACATTTATTCAAAAGGAATTTTTTTATAATAAGTGTTTAATAAATGAAAAAAGGGAATGTTTTTTTGTCGTATGTATGCGGCGACAACGACTTCTCCGCCGCCGTGACCATTATTTGAGCTTCGGCTTCCACTACAAGCCATAATTTTTTTTAAAATGAAAAATAAATACCATGTTTTACTTTTATTTTATTTTGGTATTGAAAATGGTTTTCATAATGTTTTTATATCAATGTGTTGTATTGATATCTTGTGATTGAAAAGTGGAAATGTTATGTTTCCTTTTTTACATGTTTTATGTGATACGATTATGTTTTGGTTCTTGGGTATTGGTATGAAGACGGGTGGTTACGTGATAAAATAAGGGCAGGTGAGCCTGATATAGCTCTCCAATTCATTGGGTAACACGAAGGGGTTAAACGTTAAGGTTTCTCCGAATAGATTTAGGGAATATACTATGATGGGTATTCCAAACGTAACCATGAGGGTTACTCTCTATGTGAGAATGTTATGAATGCCTCAAGTTACCTTTATGTCCTATTATTTCTATGATTTATTCATGATTTGATAAGGTATGTTTAAATTTTTATCTTTTATTAGTAAAGTATGAATTCATACATGGACTAATGTTTTCATTTCGTACTTTTATATCCCTTACTGAGCTTTTTATGCTCATCACAAGTTTTTGAAATGTTTTTCACAGGTCAAGGGAATGGTACATGATGAGATGATAGGTTCAAGGAAGTGTCATGAAAGAATCCATGTTTTATTTTAAATATATTTCCATTGATGAGAAAAAAATGAATACTATCTTTTATGTAACCACTTTGTTTAAATGTGGAATGTAATGCATGATTTATGATCTAATTCTCTAAAACTCTAAACCTGAAAAGATCCTCAATGTGTTATCTTGTAATAACTCAAGATTAAGTAATGTTTAAGGATGGGTCCTTATAGATATATTAAGTAATATTTACTATTTTAGTGTATCTAGCTCTGATGAAGTGTACTTGAAAAATTATATGAGAATATACCAGGATATATATGAAAATGTAGTTAATTATTCGGAAACCATAACTACTTTATTCATCACAATTTATTATGTTCCTCTTATCATTACAAATTATATTAATATTGATTTTAACCATGTTATGAGTTAATATTTGATAAATTAAGATACATAATTGATTTTAAAAAAATGTTATATATTTTTTTAAATATAAGGATGGTTCAACAATTCATCTTTGTTCCATGAGATGATCATAATAATTATCCACCTAAAGATTTAGAAAATGTAAAAGAATCAGGTAATTCCTTTTGAAAAATTTGTTGTGACTAAGAAATGGTATTGATTTTATCATTTTATTTTTTATATATACATGAATTCCACATTGATCATCCATATGGGATACCCAAAAATAGAAATTGGGGAAACTTTAACCATGAGTGGGTATTGGGTCGACTTATGGGGTTTGATATACCTTCCGCTATATACTATAGGGAATGGAGATATTCAAATATATTAGTTATGGGGTTATTATACCCATCTATTCAAAAAACATATTGATGATGAAATCAACCCCTATATATGAAGTAAGATTCCCCATTAATTGTTACTATCTAAGAGGATATCCATTTATCAATTCTTGGATTTTATGATTTTTATGTTAGTATGATATTCTATATCGATAAGGATTTATTTATTAAATATCATTTTAATAAATATTTTCTTATATGCCAGTATAAATCCTAATTTAGTGAGGCCTTATTATAGTTTTTCAAATATTTTTCTCTATAAATTTTAATCAATAATATATATATATATATATATATGAAGTTATTATCTCATATGATGAACAATAAACCATCAGTATCTTATTTATTATTGTGTTTTTATTGGAAAAATATTTTGTAGTCATACTAATCCATTTATGTGTTTCCTAGGATAAATTTAATGTGTTTTTTATTTCAGTGAATATTTTTTGCAAATTTTTTGTTTATTTTCAATATATCATTATTTTATTAAATTATACTCAAGTTGATAAAGTTTATTTATATTATGTGGGATGGCCCTACGATATTAAATTCAACTCACACTTCTAATAGAATAATAAATCCCATTGAAATGTTTTTATTATTAGGTATTCTATCAATAATATAGATTCTTCTATTTATATGTTTTCTAAGATATATTTTTCACTCAAGATAAAGATAAGGAATGATTTAGTTTTATGGGTTTTCCATTTTCCATTAGATTGTGGTTTATTTTATATATGTATTTTTGTTAAAATTTTATAAAGTTTGTAGTTATCATTCATACATAAAATGACATGTAAAATTGTTTTGATCATACAAAATTTATCAATATTGAAATTTAAATATTTTATTATATGAAAAATCTATTTCATTATTCAGTTTTTCTTAATACGATATATTAAAACCATAAAATGGGAAATTGAATTATAGTAGTCATTAGCCCAATAGCAGTTGGGGACAGTCTTGGAAAGGAACCAGACATCTCATCACATGATACACAAATATCTGATGGGTTTATTACCTATCATAATGGTTTCAAGAAATGGGTTTTGGGAAATTATTTTATAGTGGTAATATATGAGTATCCACATAGTTTGTTATAGTTATCATAGAACAAAAAAGGGAAAAAAGTTAATTAACCACTTATGTAGATATATCATATGATATCTATAATTTATTTTATTCTATGTGAACAATACCTAGTGTATATATGTTCTTCTTATAGGGTAAATTTTTTAGTGTGATTTCATGAAACATTATGTTACCTAAAGGTCATGATTATAATGTGTGATATTTTTTATGCTAATGGTTTACATGAGAGGACCATGGGATTGATTGTTGTTACAACCATAAAAATTATTGTTTTTTTGTGAAGTTATACTAATAATGATTATTATAAGGTCATTATAGAATATTAATTGAGTAATTCATTTTGGTGGTGAAGTGATAGATTATGATGCAGCGGTGACTCAGTAGACTATTAAAAATATGATTATGCATGTGATATTTCACCACCTCATTTTTTGGAATAAGAGTTTTAATATATTTTTTTTAATTATCAGACTAATAATTAACAAAATATATTTAGGTTTTTGAAGTTTTTTCACACTTTATTTTATCAATTTTATAGTATCGAGTATAAAAAATTATGATAAATTTTAATCTCTGTTAGATTGTGGAAGTCTTTTCCGTAGTTTAATTGATTTCATTTTGATAAATACTTATGATTAATTAAATAAAAATATATAGAAAAATTATAACATACATGATTTAATATGATCAATTAAACCACTTAATTAATATATTTTATTCACATATTTGTATCCATCATCAATAATCATTCTATCCATTTTCATTAATTTAATTATCATATTATCAACATCAAATGATTTTAACTCATAATGATCACATGGTAAAGGTTATTTTGCTAGTATCTACAACACTATTTTCAAACTAGGAATAAACTATTAAAGTGAATAAAAAAATTTATATTATGATATGTGATAACCATCATTTTCACAAAATATTCCCCAGATAATAAATATCATTGGTTCAATCCTTATGAAAAAATAGGCATGTAAATGACACATAAACAGAATGTTTATCAAAATAAAATAATATTATCATTGTAACAAAAAATCCATAATATAGATCCCCAAAAACTAGAAAGGGTGATTATATATAAAATTACTTCATATATAAATATATTAAAGAGATAATACAATTATAATTTTCTTTTTTCTGTCATTTCACAATAACCTTGATCAATGTATATATTAATCTTCATCATTCATTATTAACCCATCATCAATCTTCCAAGACTAATTAATTAATATATTATACCCATGACATGTCCCTAAATTTTTAACATATCAATTTCAAACAGAAAAAATTATCATCCCATTAAATATTGATTCAAATTACATAAATCACCCAAATTTCTATATTTCCATCTATCTACCTGTAATTCTTAGTTTGTTCCATCATAACTTGTCATAAGGAAAAAAATTACAAAATCCTAAATTTGTGTCCATTCATTGAAAAATTGAAAACGTAATAAATATGCTCATGATTATGGTATCCATCAATGTTTCCCCATGCCTCCTGATTATCATGGTAATAAAAACTCAATCTATTTTTATAAAAACATACATATAATCCTTTATTAATTTCATCATTCTCATATATCCCAATGAAAAAATTGAAGGAACCATTTAAAACATAAATAATTAAAAAAATTTAGGAGGAATTCAAGCCTTATCCTATATTTTTTATAAAAATATAAAGGAATAAATAAAATTATTAAAAACTGGGATTTACAATGATGGGTACACACATCCCCGCATGAATCTTCTTTATCCAACTTAGGAAAAATACTGGGTTCCATAAAAGACCATCTAGAACTAGAATCTCCAATTTATATCTTTGGTAGAATGTCAAAAACAATATTTCTTTCACTATAGACATGTTTTAAAAGAATGCAAAGATGATCCTCAAGATGATGGAAATCAATCCAAGATGGAAACATATTCCCCAGAACATTTCTAGAATGATTTGTAATAATTTCAAAAACCACACATGAATTAAATTACATCCCTATATCCTACCAACCATGGTAAGAAATATACCAAAAAACATTGATCATATCCAACAATTCAGCTAAAGTCGCATTCCCATTCCAAATGAAAAGATAAAAACATCGCTTAAAAAGGCCTTGATATGTGTGGAAGATAACAACCCTACAGGATGGTCTGGGTGGACCCTATGTATCCCCATATCATGGATTTTAATTCATTGTTGGGTTGGAGGAATCCATCTAACAGACATAGACAATAGTGGGTTTTTTATCCTTCAATTGACCCCAAGATATTTTTGAATAAAAATATCATATATCTAATTATTCATTTTTTTCATATTTTACTCATAGATGTAGTTATAAATCCCCTATTTATTACATTGATTCTATCATGTAGGGATATGTGTTAATTAAAACAAGTCCAATCATTCCTTTCCTTCCAACAAATGAATATGTTAATAGTAGTATAAGGCAATATGAGGTCCTTCACTAGTTCATTGCAACCTACATTGTTGATTCATGTAAAAAAATATTCTAAATTACTAGAATAAGGAGTATAATAAAAAACAACCTTTATGTACTTACATAAACTATATATTACAAAACAATAGAAACACAATGATCAATGGATTCAAATACACAAAGGAAGAGGTAATAGGTATGGGTAAGGCTGATCCCTGCACATTGAAGCAGCTAGTGTAAGTGCAACCTTTGCCTCCAAATTCTTCAAAGTATCATGTGGGATATAATAAGTTCTATATGATGACATCAAAGAAGGATTTACAATGGATCCATAACTATTGTTTATATACCATTCTATAGTGATGAAAATACCAGTAAAACTAGAATTCCATATAAGAAAATCCACCTTAGTATACACATACTTGTCAAGATCAACTCAAATATGATCTCATAATATATCATGTTCAATTACATTTCCCTGTAATTCATCAATTGATAGATATTTTATATAATTAGTACCTTCGACATAATCAGTAATTGGGCTTGAGAGCCATGTTATATTTCAACAATTAGGAGTTAAATCCCTAAATGTAATTAACATTGAATACTCTACAATTCCATTATATGTATTTATACTAGCTAGTAATATAGATAAAGGGGAGTTACATAGAATTTAGATTAATAATTTTATTAATAAATATACTAGAAATTAATTCCATTGATGTGTTATTAGAAATATTGAGGCTACAAGTGAACTTCTTTAGATGAGCCATGTTAAAGATCTGGAGGTCCTTAATTCCCATCCCTCTCATGTCAACAAGTTTGATACATTCATTATAAGATACTATAATAAGTTTCCACTCATGAATGGAAGTAGTCCAAATATATATTTGAATCAAAATCTTCACCACTTTGAGAAGAATTTTAGGCCATCTATATAAGGAAAAGGTATAAACAAACATAAACGTGACCAAAGAGTTAACCAACCAAACTCTCCTTTCATTAGAAATAGATTTTTCTTTCCATGATTCAATTTAATTAATAATTATTGAAAAAATGTTATCCATATGAATAATTTTTTACATTACCCCAGAAGAGTGGCACTCCATGACATAAAAAAGGGATGGATACTCTCCAAACAAAATGATTTATATAAAAACTATTTAATTTGGATATGGAAACCCCTTCTTCGAAGACCACTCTATTCTTCATTTATTTAATCACCTGGATAAAAACATAATCATAGTGCCAAAATTTATTTAATGTTAAAATTGGTGTTCTATAATCATTCTCAAGAATATAATTTCATAATCATACAAATGATTTGAGGGTGTATAGATTTCTCTTACAACCGCCATCTTCTGATATAATCCAGCATTCCTAGGATCATTAAGAAAAGTACTCAAGTATTCATCAATAATAACAATGAGGTTATAGAGAGTGGATCCCATTTTCTCACCTCTTTAGAACAATGGAAAATCCCTTTTGTGACCCATTGATAATAATAGAGAGCATGGAACAACTGAGGATGAAATTTCCCTAGTTGATACAAATATTTGAGAAACCATGCATTCTCATAATTTCAAAATTTTAACTCTATTTTATTGTGTAAAAAGATTTATAAATATAAATAGTATGATGTATATTCCAATAACCCACCTAAATAACCATGATATTGACACACTCAGATGCAGTGTAAATTCATTTTGGAATGTTCCTTCTAGATTCAAACCCAGACATATTATTTATAATAAAACATTTGGAAATCCCACATAGTATAATAGCCATGATTTTGTTGATCGCCTTTGGAATTTTGTACTCCGTAGACATGGGTATAAAGTATGTAATATCAAGATACTTATCCTTATTTTTAATAACAGATATGAAGTTAGAATCCATTCCACATGGAATAAATGTGTGATTAAAAAACAAATAAAATTAGTAAAAATATAATTTTGAATAATGTTCCAATTGAAAAAGAAAAATTTATTTGAAAACCCATCTGTCCTATCAAAACATTCAATGTTCATAGAAAAATAGTATCCTTTTCTTCCTCACTGGGTGTTTGAGAGAGAATTATGATTAGTAGTCATCAAAACTATGGGAGATAGTTTTGAATACTTTTTGTCTATTGTCTTCCATTATGTCTATATAATAGTATTGAATATATCTTATAATATCATTAGAATATTTTTTTATAATAATTGAACATCACCACATTAATATTGAGACCAGTGAGACAATCTCCATACATCCTTTACCAATTCATACAATGAAATAACCTCGATTTTTAGTCTCATTACTCCAACCATCTGATGTTGAATTGATTTTGGACATGGTTTTCTTTGAGATCCAAAAAGTCATAATATTTTGAAGGGGAATTCATCTCATCCGTAGAGAGAATCTCTTAATTATGATTATGCCTTTTATACTAAAACAAATTATGCTCATAATTATTAATATCAATATCAATTATTGAGAAGGAATTATTTCTAAATTAATTATGACTTTATTTTTTAGTCATCAATTTCATAGAAAAAATATGGGAATTACTGCCAATGAAATTCAAATTAGAAGAATATGTAATGGATTCCCTACAACTAGGTACGTCTAAACAATCATTTTTGAATCTTAATGGTAAGGGTACTAATATTGAGTTATTGATGCAAATATAGATTAATAGAGGTTTATGATCAGAATGGGTTTTAGGAAGTGTGCTACCAGATATGTCAATAGCTTTATCCTTTTAATACACTTGTACAAAACATCTATCCTGTTTTCTATCTTGTTTCTAATTAAGGGTGAACCTAATTCATTTATATTATTCCCTAACTATTATATCCTAAACCAAACCACATTTTTCAATACAATAATAAAATTCATAAGCTTATATCCTAATGAAGTTACACACAATATTTTCCATAAGTTATAACACAATGTTGACTTCACCACAAATTACCCATCTCTGTCCCATGGTATCAAATAACCCTTCCAGACCTACCCTCAGATCCCTTATTCATGTATACTAAATGAAATAATAAATGGAATTAAAAGAGAGGTCATTTCTATTCACCCAAATATAAACTGTGAATTATTGTTGGTCATGGAAACCCATGTTCATAAATATTTTCTCATTCTTTAAATCCGAAAGCAATTCTGCAGTATCTTGACTAACATTATCAAAAATAAATAAATAACCAAGGGTATCCCACATAAATGCTTTAAAATGTTCAAAATACCCTTTAGTTTCAAAAATTATAGTAAACATTGGATTTTTTTTTCATAATTAGATACCTAATGGTTTTGACCATGGGACAATTCCCAATACCCATGAAATTATAATAGAATACCTTCATTACTGAAGATACATGGACCTTCTCCATAGCCCATCCCACTATTTCTTCCCCAATTTTCTATTCATATATCAATTTTTTCTCTTCCATCCCTATTATCCAAAAAGTTCCACAAGATTATAAAAAGCATTAGAATAGGCTGGATCAAAGGCTTGATCACTGGAAGTAATAGGCATAGTGTATGAAATACCATTATAGTGAATATTCTAATCATAAGATTGGTCCTCTATTTCTTCGAACCAATGAATGCCACATAATGGAGTGACCTTATTCATGGATTGTATTGTCTTGCCCGTGACCTTCATAGGTGTTCTTCTCACAGTGTTATATAACAATACATTTGGGAAGGTTCTTTCTAAAGCAATATAATGCAGGTAGTCTCCCTTTATGTCACTTGAAAGGTTTCCATAATCTCCATGAAGACCAGAAACTACCATTCTTGATGTAGGTTGTTCACAGGGACCAACTTGATTAGATTAAGGATGGAGGATACCCTGATTTCTAGCATAAACAGGGTCCAATAAGACCTAGTAAAAATCTATTCTAGATCCCTCAGTACCAGCATAAGAAGTAATAAATACATGATGATTATCATTCAAAGGATTAACCTCATTATTATGACTTGGTCGGATAGTATGATTAACTAGTTCAATATACACATGAATATCACATATATTATCAATTATAGTATGAACATTAATCAATTTAGCTACGTTATAATACTTATTTTGAGAAGAGTTTTGGTCCTTACTATAATCCATGATTTATATGGGTGATTCCACCATCATGATATCCACCACAATCCACTCATGGATAGGTTCTAGACTATAGTGTTCCCTAATATTGACAACATGATTAGGAAACATGAGGCTATAATAAAAAATGAGTCTATTAATATATGTAAAATTCTCAAGAGCATAGGGACCATGGGGTATGATTTTTCCTTCCCTTTCTTCTTCATACATTTTCGATCATCATTCCCCTTATCATACCAAAGACACAATACTTATTTAAGTTGGATTCAGGGCTAAGATATCAAAATAAATTAAAAATGAGCTAGAATAATGGATTAATCTCATATTTAATCTCAAGATTAATGTTTTCATCCATTTTTTTCAATGAAACTTCTTCAACCAACATAGAATCCATATAAACATCAAAAATGATTCTAGTATTATTTTCAAACCCATGATTGTTTTTCTATCTATCCATCATTTTATGCTATACAAAAAAGGACATTGTATCATAAAAAAATTTTGGTTTCTATTATAGAAGATTTAATTTTCATATTTATACCCATATCTAAGAATGATAGTGTCTTTATTTTAGTAAACATTGTAATCTTTTTAAGGAAGTAAAACATGGTTCTCTGGGGATGTGTTTGTTAGTTGGGTTTCTCTTAGTGGAGATCCTAATAAACATGGATATGTCTTCTTATTCCATAGTGACACACATAATCCAATATGACTTATTCAATTGATGTAGTCTCTAGTTTCAAAATGTGGATTACTCCACCTCAAAACTGGAAGGGTTCAGTTACCTAATAAAATAACATCCTCATATAAGTAAAAAAGACATAAAAATCCTTTAACCTCCCTCCACTAAAACATTAATAATTGTCTACCTATAACCATAAAATCATTCAACTTTCCATGAAACAATTCCATGAATTAGATGAGGTTTAGATCACTTTCCTATACTTCTCAATTAAAAACTTTAATTTGGGGTCAAAAATCAAAAAAGATTCATCCATAACTAAATCGAAAGACCCAAATCATACCATTATCATGAACCATGAGAACGTATTTTTTTAATATAGGATATATTTCACAAATGGATATAATAAAATTATCAGTAAATATCTTTAGTTAGGCCTCAAAAAAATATCAATTATATCAATTACCAACTACTCAATTCATCTCTGGTGGTTGAAGAAATTTGTAAAATAAAAAAATCAATAATTTACCTACAATATAAAGGTTTTCATCATAGAAAATTCATTATTGATAGGATGTGAAAATAATAGTTTGATCAAAGGTATTTTCCATATAACATGGTGGATCTAAAAATTATAGTACAGACTCTTTTTACTATATTAATTAAAATAATTTAAAATAATTTAATTTAAATTATATATATAATACATATTATTTTGTACCCATACAATATTAAATATATTTAACAAGATAGATATGGTGTTAGTAGAATATATAAGATGGGAAAAATATCAATCTCTCAAATACATTAAATATCATTAATAAAAAGATGAAAATAATGACTAATATAGTTAAAATATTTTATTTATTAAGTGACATGTTGAGAGATTCCTATGTCTATCCTAAATGATGATCTAAAATTTTATGAATTTAAAATTATGTAGTATAATATAGGACTTGGATTAAATGAGGTTTTATTTCTTATATAAAATTCAAAATTTAAATGTGTGAAAAAAAACAAACAAATAATTTATTTATTTATTCCCTAAATAATTAATAATATTTTAATTCACATTAATAATCCACCTCATTTTGAACACTATATTTTAGGAATCGATAAACCTATGAAAAATTCCAAAATCATTTAGATGATTATTACTTCCATATTCCCTAAGATGTGAAAATACCAAAATTCCTTTGAGAAATAAATATCTCTAAAATAATGATATATAAACATATAGAATAAATTATAAATTATAAAAACTATTATGAAAAATCATACACAAAAAATGATTAACTAAAAACCCACAAATAGAAACATTTTTTCTATCATTCACATAATCTGTTATAAAATATATTAATTTAATAAATTTTTTAATCCATAATTAATTTATATATTTTACCAAAAAACAAATATGTGGGATAAATAATATTTAATTATACATAATAACTCTTTTGAAAACATATTTTGTTAAGATTTAAATGAAATGAAATAATTATGAAATTAAACTATCATCAAGGAATATAACTGTAATAAACTGTTTTTTGAACCATTAAGATACAAATATGATTAAAGGTATAGTATAATTTATTATAGTATAAATTTATGTGTTATTTAATTATATTATCACATTAATATATCCCCAAATAAAATAATAATATCTCAAAATCTCAAAGAAATATTTCTAAAGACTTATCTACCTCTACAAGTCTCAGCTTCAAAATAATATTAATTAAATAATAATAACCCATTACAAAAACTAATAAAACTGGAACCAACCTCATTATATCATACCAAAACCTTATTAATCATTATTGTTTTTAATACATATTTTGTTATTTATACATGATTTTTGGGTCATGATGGTTATATATTTTGGAATTATAGAATTTCAACACAAGCACATGGTTGACACATGGTCTATTGAAATCATATAAAAACCATGCATTTATTTCTAAAATATTCATGTGCCTTATAGAATTCTTGTATACTAGTAAGTTTAATCATGTCATCTTTTCTATCTGACTATACTACTAATTTTGTCTACATGTGTTAATTTTAATTTCATTTCATGTTTAGAGGTAACATGATGATAACATCGTGAATAATTACTAGTGATTTCTAATTTTGATTCCATGACTGTCACATGGTTTGTTAAACATATTTTTCAAACCTTGTGAGACTTCTATGCCCCTTTAAATTTGTTGTTTCTTATTATAAATTTATTTATTCTAATAACCTTTTTTAGATCTCCATACATTCTTATTCATATGACATACTATTGGAATCTAGTGAGATCATGTCATGTGATTCCCCTTCTCCACACAAATCTCCCCTTATTCTCCCTTGGATCTTTAGACCTTTATAAATTCATTTACAGCCAAAAACATTAGGTTATGGTTCCACATCCTCTTTCTTATTATTAATTCATCTTGTTCACTATTATCCTCTTCATTGTGTCACTCAAGGATAAACCCATATGATATTAGTTGGTTTTAATTTTTCCATATTTTGATGTTTGAATGCATATATATTTCTAATTCCCTTCATTACCCATATTCAAATAATTGTCATCATGAACACTCCATTTGAATTAGGATTCTTATTTATTTATACATTTAATTTTTGAACCATAATTTCATTCACATTAAAATGGATATTTTTTATATAGAATATTCATATTAAAGGGTTTTATGGATTATATGAAATGATAATGTTTTTTAAATTTTCATTTCAATTGATTTTATGGGGATTTTCATTTTTTTTATGTGACATAAATCTGTTTGTACCACACCTCATAAACTAATAAATTGATAAGTTACCTAAATTAATTTTTTATGATGGTTTGTATTTAAAAAAAAATTATTTTCCCAATCGATTTCATATTTCTTTAAACATTTAAGGGAGTGATGGGTCCTTTAAAATTTGGTTTTACCATTTGTAGAATAATTTATGATATTAATATTCATAGTAATATATTTTAGTGTTTTTCTCTTGATTTTGGTTACAATGAATTATTTTTAACCCACATTGCAATTTAAACCACATTTTCATTAGAGAACACACCATTGGAATATACCCAAATTTTTCATGTTCTAAAATTGAGCTTTTTTATCAAACAAATATTATATCATCAATTCAGGTTTTTGGCGAAATATTGATCACTCATGGAGGAATAATTATTTAGTTATTGGGTGCTGACTTATATTGACATAGATTATAATTAGTTTTTTAAATAAATATTCCTTTTCACATAACCCAAATCATACAATTTAGGTTTATGTTTCATTTTTTGACAATTTCCATTCTGTTATGGGTGGCTTCAATACATGTGGATTTATGGATGTTCAATAAAATGTGATTTTCTATGGGATATAGTTAGAGGTTATATGTAGGGTTGAATTTGTGTTATATAGTTTTTTCTCACTTTAATTATATATTTATTATTTTAATCTAAATTAAGGACCTATGATGTATAGATGGGTCATACATGATTTTGTTATGTAAAATAATATATTTATAAATTCATTTCTTTGGAAAATATTTCCCAGTGACTTGTTTCTGAGGTCGTAGAACTTGTTATCATCCCAAATGGATCAGAAAGGCTCAATAGTCCCTAAAATGGGCTAAACCTAGTATAAATATTATAGAAAAATAGGTTTGGTTCAGGGAATAATTAAATTAGATCCTATGACCTCTTGAGGGTTGTTATTTATAAAACATAATTTTTTATTTAAAATGTAATGTGGTATTGAATATATGACTCTTGTGACCTGGAGATTAGTTGTGAATATGTTTTTGTTAAAAACATTACTAATGGAACCGTTGGATATTGCGATTTATATTTTGGATTTTAAAATTCAACTTTAATAGATTTGTATTTCTCAATTTTTTTGATGTATTTTTTATTACATTGATGTTATCTATGTTTTATGTAAAAGAATTCATATTTGGAGATGATATAAGAGTTCATTTGGTGGTAGATAATCCCCACATAGAGTTTTGAAAGACATGTGGTTTTCGATTATGTGGTTCCTACTAAATATATTGGTTAATGGAATATTTAGAACATATTCTTCCATTAATATAACAATGTCACCCATGGTTACTTATTCCACCTGAATTACATGTTTCATTTCATTTTCATTAAAAGAATTTATTTATGAATTTTTTATAATTCTAATATAAAATTTATTTTAATGATTAATTACTTCATTCCAATGGAAACATTTTTTTAAAAAATGAAAAATAATTTTTTATAAAATGTAAAAAAAATATATGTTGTGCAATAATTTTCAATAATATTATTACTATAGAATTGATTTTCTAAAAAATATGTTTACCTGATGAGATTCTAATTTTATATGTGGGTGCATATTATTTTAAATATTAATTATACAATGTAATAAGGTTAAGAGAAATTTTAGTAATAAAAAATATAATGTTGTTGGTTATACTATAAGTTTGTAACATCTTTCTGAAAATGGATATTAACTTTTTATAAGATTAAAAACACCCTAGTTTAAGAACATGATTTAATTAAATTTTAAATATAATATAAATTTACTCTAGGACTTGTTTATTATTAAAATGATTTATTTATTTTAATGATATAATCTCATTCATAGAAAATGTATTAAAATATATAATTTTATGTTGGTTGTTTTTATTGAAAATAGTGTATTTATTATATAATTTAATTAAATTTTTTTATTTAACCATTTATTTTAAGGGAATTGTCTAATATAATGTTTAGGTTCTAATTTATTTTTTATCATTTTCTTTTTTATTTCAAGTATGAACACTTGAGTGTTTTAGATTAACCATGGTAGAACATGTATATAATGGAGATCATTGAAGTATTTCCTTCCACTGTTTATTAGGATACATTAGGTGTTTTATGTACCATTTTTTTGAAAAAGGAAGAAGTATTCGAAGTATCTATTTTTTAATCTCTTTGATAAAATCATTGTTATTATTTGTGGGATATTGATTAATTTAGAGTTATTCATGGATAATTAAAATTGAAATGTACTTTATTTAATAGGATGAATGATTTATGGAAAACCATTTCTCTTTATAAGTACACATGGGTGTAAGTGTAATATTGATTAAGATGATTTTCATTAACACTACATAGTTTTTTAGGTTCTCAAAATATTAGTGTTATAAGAGAGGGATCCCTATTTAAACCCTCTTGACCAAAGGATCAGGTCTATGTTATGATTTTCAGGTATGATCCTATTGATACATTGTAAATTTTATTTTTTACATCTTTTTATTTTCTTATCTACCATTCCCAAATATTCCTTGAATGTGAAAGTATTCCTATTTTTATTTTTTCATAATTAAGTATTATGAGAATCTTTGGAGTACTGTATTTTTGGATATCTTGGTTATTTTAATGGATTCACTTATATTTTAGAAGGTGATCTGGGAAGATATTTATAATAGACCACATTAAGTCTCACATTCCTTGTTGAAAATATTCTCAACTCATTGGTTCATGGGGAGACATTGAATTTTTTGACCATAATCATGGAATAAGTTTAATTATAAATAAATATTTTTTATCATTGTTTGAATATTGGGAGTATTTATGTTTTATATGGATTCCAAATTTGCTAAGAAATCCATGATAGATGATTCTCTCTCGTTTTTATCCTCCAAATTTCTATTATTATATACCTTGATTGATCTTCCACTAGAATGAAGTGTTGTTCGGATTACCTTTTTTCTTAATTAGTTATATTGTTTATAATTTTATTGTATTTATATAGTGAATAGTGGTTGGAAATATACAGAATTCAATACAATAGTGGAAAAAGTTAGAAGGTAGATTGATGGTCTTAATTTTATTGGGAGATTATTTGAGGTTATAGAATATATTTAATTTTAATTTATCGATTTATAAAACCTTTTTATAATTTTGTTAATCAATACCCATAATTTTGAAAATTGAGTAATGTATAAAGAGGTTGGCTACCAAAATTTATATTAATCAAAGGAGTCTAATTTGGATTCTTTTTTGGAAAAAATAAATAGGGTGGGGATTAAAAGGGAACCAAAACCATTTCATTCTTATAATTTAATTTATTTTAAATTTTAAATTTTAAATTTTTTTAATATTTATTCATTAATATTATTTATAATAGTGTAATATTACAATTTCGTCCCAGTCACATGGTTCAAACATGATTAGTATAAATCATGTATCAATTATTACTAATATGTTTTAATATAGAAGTGAAATATAGTAGTAAAATTTTTAGTAGCTAGTTCATGGTTAGTTGAATAGTAAAAGCCACTTTAGTTGAATATGCATCATTTTTTTATTAGGGGTGACTTTCATGATTCTCACATAATTAGAGGTAACCATTCAACAAAACCATTTGGGGAAAAGAGTGGTAATAATACACTGTTGTATAGTTGGTACATAGTTTGGTAAACATAGATAGAAAATGATGTGAGTACCCAAGGCCATAAATTTTTTATAATTTATGATTTTGGAGGAAATGATTTTAAATATAATATTTCCCCCTATCATCACATTACACATGTGAGACGGCTGGGGAGGAACACTCACACAATCCCCTTCTGAGTGCACATATCCCCTAAATGGCCATATGATCTTTCAACCATCTTCATAAAATTTAAATCCAAAGCACCTCAGTATAGTGATTATATTCCTACTCATCCTCATTCTTACTCTTCATACCTATTGTTCCTTCATCACTCACCCACTATATCAATTCATCCCAAATAAAAAAGTATGTTATTAGATTTATGTTCATTTTATGTCACGACCCGTCCCCTGGGTACCGCATCATGACAATCCCAAGCCTACCTTCTATAGGCCAGGGGCTGGCGACTAGCACCAAATGCGTAATTCTCTAGAGCTGGGAAGGCATTGCCTTTAAAAAACATAAACACACACACAGAAAACCAGAGAACAAGTGGAAGAAATCACTATGTAAAGAAGTATAACAAGTGTGTTGAAAGTACAAAGGGGCCGGAAATACAAGCCCAACAGAAAGGTATAGCTACAACTGAAAGAAAGTACAACTGAAAAGACAAACTACTGAATGGTGAAGCAGCTCCTGGATCATCCTCCAGGTTCCTACCCGAAGGGTAGGTACAAATGTCCTTCTCAGCACGCCGCGTCTATTAGTCTGCTCCGTGTGTCGTCACACCAAGTGTCCACCTCCGAGTACCGTCCAGTCCTCGTACACTCTGCCTCGATCAGCGATGTCTGTCGTCTACATCCAACACAACGAAGTGCGGGCATAGCCTGTGCAGGGGTGAGTATAACGATACACAATAGGGACCCTGAGACCCTCATGGTCTCAATAAATCCAACAAAGATAAACCAAAAAGAAAGATCTCAACAGATAATCTTTACTTAGCTACATGCCTGTATATATATCTATGTTATCAAGTAACCCATATCAATCATGAGGAAAACACAGAGGTCATTGACTCAGCTCAAACCAGGATTTTCATTCACGATGTCGAAAACACGGCTGCTGGAGAACTCCTCCTACGTCGAGCATAGTAGTCCTGTCGCGACTTTGAGGTGCTACTCACTAACCTTAGACTGATGAGGTACTCTTCCTCTGTCGAGTACAGTGGGTCTGCCACTCCAACACAGTAGTGCTCCCGGCCATGGGTCTGCTACCCCAAAACAAAAGCGCTCCCCCTAATTTCCTACAGAGTTACTCTTCATATCGAGTACCGTGGGTCAGCCGCCACAACACAGTAGAACTCCTCAGCCATGGGTCTGTCTCCCCAACACAGTAGCGATCCCAACTGGGCTAGTCAAGTCACTCTGGATCGAATCGAACAAGCAGTCATCAGGTCTCAGCCAGCTACAAGGTCACTGTACTCTGTATGCTCATCTCTGGGATTATCCACTCCATGAGATACTATTCAACACTACATGTGTCATGAAGTCCCACTAATAATTATCGCAAAGGACTTCCTCATCATAGGAATCTCAACTCAACATACCGCACATCAATCAGACGCCCGATCTGTGAGTTATTTGTCTTTCCGTTCCAGGGGCCCGGTTGGTTTTTAAGCTAAAACCATCCAAACTGTACTCCAAATGCATCCAAACCTCATGTGGAGTATTCCAAAAGAACCATCTCAACATAAAGAAACCAACGTAGTTGACGGAACGTCAATCGGATGTCTGGTCCTAAAGTTATAAGCGTTTCTGCTCTGAAGGCCCGGTTGGTTTTGGGTTCGAACCAATCCAGCCATACCCAAACTTTGCTGAAACCTTGAGTGTAATATACCTAAACGACCGTCTTGATCCAACGATTCCTATTCAACTGACAGTGTGTCGATCGTAGGTCTGTAGCTCAAGATATGACCGTATAACCGAAAACGGTCCGAAAAAGGGGGGTATGTGCCCGGTCCGACCCGACCCAATCAACCCTGGATCAGCCCAAACTGGGTCATCCCGACCCGAGTCCGGGTCTGGCCCGGCGGGGTGCGGTCCGGCCTGGCGGGGCGCGGCCTGGACCGCGGCCAACCGCGGCTCGGCTAGCTTGGCCGAGCGGGGGGCGTGGCCTCCCTAGCTGGCGTGGCTTAATGCCACACCGCTTCACCACCGGAACGACTCTGCCATTCCGGGTTCCTTCCACCACCACGGCTCATCTGCGGCGGTCTGCTCCGGCGGCGTGCCGCCGCCACTAGTCGCTGGAGCCGCCACCTTCCTTGGACCACCGGACGTACTCCGATGGTCCGATTTACCCACCGTCTGCGCCTGTGGCTCTCCCAGGACCTGCGCTTCACTGTGACGATTTCAAATCTCTGTTGCGGTCCCATTTCGTCATCACCTTTCAATCCGCGCACAAAAAAACAACCATCATAGAGATGTTGGGCCGTGTTTGTTCGGCCCGCGCCCTCCGCATTAGGCGTAATCAATTGACCAAAGATAAACATGGTTTCACATAGAACTAATAACAATTTTATTGAAATAAAATTGAAACAATCCACCTTACAATTCCCCCGCAAATAACTATTCCCATCCCGCAAAAGAAAACATCCGCGTATCAACTTGATAATGAGTTGATCCACATTCTTTGTTTTATAAGGTAAGAACATTTGAATATAAACTTACTAAAATTAAACCCCTACCTCAATTTTGATATTGCACGTCGTCGTTCCACAGAAAGAGGCAAGAATAATGATAGAATGACATCTCGGAAGAACGGTGTCGATTCCATCGACATCGGAGGAAGAAAGAACATTTTCATTGGCATCTGTTCTGCAGTCTGCATCTTCTCACTTGACGTGGAGGATGAGAAGATTATATGGTCGTTCTTTTCCAATAGAGAATGTTCTTCATCGAGAGGTCGTCGTTCTTCGTCGAAGAACGATGAAACTCTCCTCCAAATCTCCAAATGCTCTCCCCACCAAATATTTGTCAACCAAATATTATAATAGCCTCCTCAACTTCTTTTTTAATGTATTACCATGAAAATCAAAACCAATTAAAAACAGTGGTGCCACTTAATTAATAAAGCTATTAATTAAATGGGATGGGAAATTCAATAGGTGAGAGGTGGAGAAATTCCTCCTAAATAAATGAGAGGAGGTGTCAAGTAATTGTGAAGGGGACTTAATGGGGATTTGACACATCAAAAGGAAGCTCAAAGGCTCAAGGGGGTTAAAGGGGGGTTAGGTGTTTTTGTGGGCTCCACTACATGTTATCCTCCCATAGGAGGTTATGTCGGTGTGGGATCCACCACTAATAACCCTTCAGAGATATAAACCACCAAAAAAATAAAATTTATATAAGACATAAATTTTATTTAGTTTAATAAAATTCCCCAAATTAACATTCAACCCGCATAAAACACAACTGCGGTAAATGTCCCCATAAGCGAATACCAGCACTGCGAGTTCCTCGGTGTCCTCAGATTTTTATTCTGAGCACCGGTTCAAAAGATAGAAAAACCCGCATGTATGTTTACTTAACGTACCCGAAAAATACTTCAGAAATTGATACCGGGCACACCGGGCCTCGGGATTAGGCGCCGTCAGAAGCCACAGACTCGTAAAATTCGCAAATATTTAAGAAAAACATTTTCCTTGAAATTTTCAGGTCTTTAAATTACTCACACCTTAGGGATTTACATCCCCATAATGATATAGCACACACTAGGGAAACAAAAAAGGGTACTTAGTACGTATCTGAGCCTCCCGCTCGCATGTGCTCTACTGGAGGTTCCCGTGCTGCCAATGAACGCGCACTAGAGGAATCGACCGTACACAGAGGACCAATTTCTGTTGATCCACATTCTCTAATAGAACCTCCGTGAATGTCGTCCCATGGTCGATGATAACAGATAGGTCGTGCATGCGTCTCCTCGCTGAGATATGTGGATGAAGTCGTGCACCCGATGAAATTTAGGTAGAAGGACCAGGCGGTAAGCCACCTCACCTACTCTACTGAGGACCTAGAAAGGTTCGATAAATCCTAGAGATAACCTGCCACCCTGGACAAATATCTTTAGAAATTTTTTGGGTGAGACCTATATGAAAACAAGGTCGTCACCCTTGAACTCCAGTGTTCATTGTCTCCTATCAGCTTAGGACTTATGTCTGCTCTGTGCAGTCTTCATCTGCTCCTGGATGATCTGCACCTTCTCTAGTAGCCTCAAAATGGGCGCACTGGTCAACCTCTGCCTCAGCTTCTGAAAAGCTCTACTGGCATCCTTCTAACCACAGGAAGGGTTTTCCCCTTCTTCGTCAATGCTAAAGCAGTGGAGCAACTCTGGAGAAGTCGGCTCAAATCTATGTCTGACCGACTCATGAGTGATTGACTGCACCCACTTATGCATGATTCCGCCCTATGTTGCCTGGGGTTTCCTTTTTGCCGACCAAGGAAAACCTATCCCAATGTTGTAGGTAAACCACAACCTTTTTGGCTAATACAGTCAATCTTTGTATGAACTGTGGTTTCCCAGTCCATACCCAAACTAACGTTGTAAGGCCTCGACGCTACCACCAAGAGGTTCCAACTAAAACTATCGCCTCAAGGGTCAGATCACACTGTCGGCGTAAACGTGATTGTCAAGTCTCCTCCCAAAGGTATCTCAAGACATGAGATTCATTTCAATGGATTAACTAGAAACTCTTGGTCTAGTAAAATATTCGTGGAAGGAAGGAATGATTCATATCAATGTCTGTTGTTACGGTAGCTAATAGTATACAATGACTGTACCTTGAATCATTACTAGAGCCCATGGGTCACACTCCTTGACTGCTTGCAGCTACTCTCTTCCCCTACCCTCCTGCTCCCAGAGAATGGTGGGGACTACAAAGGCGGGTGGTTGTAACATGTCGAAATGTACACCACCTCATGCTTCTCTCCTAGCTCTGCTTCCACGTCTGCTGTTCTACAGATTCATTTGTCCATAACACTTCCTCTACTTGAAACATTTTACATTCCTAAGACTTTGAGACTAGTTCCAGTTCCTTGCTTTCCCACTGCAAACATTCTCTAGATATATCCACTCATCCATAGAACATTCAACCACAAAGGTTCTCTCTAGCACCCTAACAAGAGTAGGAATGAGTAAAGGAAATGTATTGGTAAATCACAACACGATCTGAGGTCTGAGCTCTGAAGTAGTGATCGAATCGTAGTCATAAAGTACCAGGAACAATCGGTACGCCTCGATGAATACTCATCTACCGACATGCCATCCTGCTGAAGATGTATAAGCTCTAGAAAACTAACAACCACATCCTCAAGACAATCCCCATCCGCCTGTGAGTCGTGCTTACCTCGGAACCTGAGGGATATCTGATGCATAAACATGTGTAAGGCGCTAAGCTTGCATGTGTAATCTACTTGTACCACTAGTTGTAACTACTGAACAACAGGTAGTGATATAGTTGGCACACCACCCAAAGGTACTAACCCAGACATCGGTCCACATATCGAAGCCTCATAACTATGTGGACCAACCTCATGGTCACTCACTGGGAAACACTAGTAGTTGAGATCAACATATTCTCTACTAGTGTCTAAACTAGGTGTAGAACTCTAGAAATAGCCTCCAGCTAGTCCACTGCTGCCTGGGAATCTGTCTCGCCTCGTAACCTCGGAGGCCCTACTGTTGGAACTCGTGCAACATGCTCCTTCAGCGTGCACCGTTCACTGGTACAGATGGTGGCATTTGCTGCCCAACATGTGGTGGTGGTGCTGGTATGCCACCTGAAGGTGACAACATAGCAAGAGGGCCCTGCACCGAAGCCTCGTCACCTGGTGGGCTGTCATCGTGTACTCTATCGGAACTCCAACTGACTGTCTACGTGGAGGCATCCTGAACAGATGTGACATGGTCAAACAATTTAAACCTGGTGAGATGACCTTGTTGAGCTGACTTAATGAAACTATTGAAAACGGAAACGCAATTAGTGTTTTCATGCACTGAGTAGGAAATCAGAAGTTAGGGTCCTAGTGTATGGATACGTCGGCCACCGCACCAACACTAGACTCCCTAAATTGAAAAACAAACTCAGTACCCTTAACACTATTGATTCACAGAAAGAAAATATCAGATTTCTATGTTCTACGATAGAACCGACTCCTCTGATACAAATTTTTCAGGACCTATCCCCCAGGGCCCGCATCAGGACTACCCCATGCCCGCCTTCCATAGGCCAGGGGATGACGACTAGCACCAAAGCCGTAATTCCCTAGAGCTGGGAAGGCATTACCTTTATAGAACGTAAACACACACAAACACAACCAAAGAAAAAGCAGAAGCAAAGACTAAGTAAAGAAATATAACAAGTGTGCTGAATGTACAAAGGGGCCAGAAATTAAATCCCAACTGAAAGGTACAGATACAACAGAAATAATGTACAACTGAAAAGACAAACTCCTGAATGGTGAAGCAGCTCCTAGATCGTCCTCTGGGTTCCTTCCTAAAGGGTAGGTTCATATTTCCTTCTCAAAAATTCATGTCTATCGGTCTATTCTGTGTGCCATCATGCCAAGTTTCCACCTCCGAGTACCGTCCAATCCTCATACACTCTACCTCGATCAGAACTGTCCATCGTCTGCATCCAACACAATGAGGTGTGGGCATAGCCAGTGAAGGGGTGAGTGTAATGATACTCAGTAGGGACCCCAAGACCCTTCAGGGTCTCACTAAATACAACAAGGAGAAACCCCAAATAAGGACCTCAACGGATAACCTTTACATAGGTATATTATCACACATATACCAAAGTTATCAAGTAACCCATCTCAATCATGAGGAAACACAAAGGTCATTAACTCATCTCAAACCAGGATTTTCATTCACGTTGTCGAAAACACGGCTGCTGGAGAACTCCTCCTCTGTCAAGCACAATAGTCTTGTCATGACTCTGAGGTGCTACTCACTAACCCTGGACAGATAAGGTACTACTCCTCTATTGATTACCATGGGTCTGCCACCACAACATAGTAGTGCTCCCTGCCATGGGTTTGCCGCCCCAACACAGTAGTGCTCCCCCTAATAGCCTATAGAGGTACTCCTCCTGTCGAGTATTGCGGGTCTACCGACCCAACACAGTATCACTCCTCCGCCATGGTTCTGTCGCCCCAACATAGTAACAATCCCCACTGGGCTAGTAAATTCACTCTGAGTCGAATCGGACAAGCAGTAATCAGGTCTCAACGAGCTATAAGGTCATCATACTCCGTATGCTCATCTCTGGGAGGATCCACTCCACGAGCTATTGTTCGACACTCCAAGTGTCACGAAGCCCCACGAAGAAGTATCTCAAAGGACTGCCTCATCGTAAGAATCTCAATGAGACAGACGATGCATCAATCAGATGCCCAGTCTGTGAGTTATTGGCTTTTCAGTTCCAGGGGCCCGGTGGGTTTTTAAGCTAAAACAAACCTGAACATACTCCAACTGCATCCAATACTCATGTTTAGTATGCCAAAAGAACCTTCTCAACATAAGGAAACCAACGTAGTTGAAGACACGTCAATCGAACATCTGGTCCATAAGTTATAAGTGTTTCCACTTCGAGTGCCCAGTTGGTTTCGGGTTCAAACCAACCCGGCCATACCAAAACTTCGATGAAACCTTATGTGTAATCTAGGAAAATTACTTTCTTGATCCAAGTATTCCTACGCAATTGACGGTGCATCAATCGGAAGTCCGGAGATCAAGTTATGACTGTTTAATCGAAAATTGTCCGAAAAAGGGGGGTCTGGACCCGGTCCGACCCAGCCCTACCCACCCTGGGTCGGCCAGGCGGGGCGTGGCCCAGCTCGTGGCCGGCTGTGGCGCAGCCCGCCTGGCCGAGCGGGGGTGTGGCCTCCCTAGCTATCACGACTGAATTCCTCGCCGCTTCACCACCGGAACAGCTCTGTCGTTCTGAGTTCCTCCCGCTACCGCGACGGTCTGCTCCGGCGGTGCGCCGCCGCCGCCGGTCTCTGGCACCATTGTCCCAGTGAGGCGCGCCAACGAAGCCGTTACCTGGTGCGGCGGGCCAGCGTGGTGCACCGCCACCATCTTATGTGGTCCACTGGATGCACTCCGGTGGTCTGATTCGCCCACCGTCTATGCCCGCGGCTCTCCCGGGACATGATCTTCGTGGCGACGGCTTCAAATTGCCGTTGCGGTCCCGTTTCTTCATCGCCTGTCAATACATGCACAAATGAAGAACCAGTGGAGGGTTGTCGGGGTGTGTTTGTTCAGCCCGTGCCCTCCGCGTTAGGCGTTATTAATTGAACGAAGACAAACATGGTTTCACGTAGAACGAATAAAAATTTTATTGAAATAAAATTGAAACAACCCACCCTACAATTCCCCGGAAAATAACTATTCCCAACCCGCAAAAGGAAACATCCACGGATAAACTTGATAATGAGTTGACCCGCGTTCTTTGATTTAGAAGGGAAGAACATGGGAATATAAACATACTCAAATTAAACCTCTACCTCAATTATGACGTTGCACGTCGTCGTGCTGTAGAAAGAGGCAAGTGTCACGATAGAACTGCGTCGCAGAAGAACAATGTCGATTCCGTCGACATCGGAGGAATAAATAATGTTGTCGTTGGCATCAGTTTCCGCGGTCTGTGTCTTCTCCCTTGACGCGGAAGAAGAGAAGAGTAGATGGTCGTTCTTCGTTGAGAGAGAACGTTCTTCGTCAAGAGGGCGTCGTTCATTGTCAAAGAATGATGAAACTCTCCACCAAATCTCCAAATGCTCTCCCCACCAAATATTTGTCAACCAAATATTACAATAGCCTCCTCAAATTCTTTTTTGAAGTATTTCCATGCAAATCAAATCCAATTCAAAACAGTTGTGCCACTTAATTAATAAATATATTAATTAAATGGGTTGACAACATCAATAGGTGTGAGGTGGAGAGATTCCTCCTTAATAAATGAGAGAATGTGTCAAGTAATTATGAAGGGGAGTTAATGGGGAGTAGGCACATCAAAAGGAAGCTCAAAGGTTCAAGGGGGTTAAAGGGGGGTTAGGTGTTCGTGTGGGCCCCGACTCATGTTATCCTCCCATGGGAGGTTATGTGGGTGTGGGCTCCACCACCAACTTCCCTTTGGAGATATAAACCAGCAACAAAATTAAATCTATATAAGACATAAATTTTATTTAGTTTAATAAAATTCCCCAAATTAACTTTCAACCCGCATAAAACGCAATTGCGGTAAAGGTCCCCTTAAATGAATACCGGCGCAACGAGTTCATCGGTGTCCTCAGAGTTCAATTCCGAGAACCGGTTAAAAAGATAGAAATACCCACACGTGTGTTTACTGAACGTACCTGAAAAAAACTTTGGAAATTGATTTTGGGCACACCTGGCCTTGGAATTAGGCTCTGTTAGAAGCCACATACTCGTAAAATTCCAAAGTATTTAAGAAAAAAAATTTCCTTGAAATTTTTCGGTCTTTACATTTTATCTTATAATATTATGCTTCATAAAGTAATTTTTGGGCCTATTTTCCCTATATTCAATGTATTTTCACCACCCGCACATAGAATTACAAAGTTTTCCTCTCATATTTTTATATTAAAAAATGTCACAAATATAAATTATAAGTCCTCAACCTTAAATCATATAAAATCATGATATAAGTTAATAATTTCACTTTAATTCACATCGAGGATCTTTTCAGATTTAGAAAATTATAGAATTAGGTCATAACTCATACATAAAAAAATAAATATTAAAAATTACACACTTATACTCACTATCATTATTTTCATAAAAAAAAATTTAAAAATAATCATGGTTTCATTTCATGTTTAAAAATAATAACTTTTCCTTGATCTGAGCCTCAAATCTATTCTACTTTAAATATTTTGAAAAACATTTCAAATATGGGATGAGAATACAAATCTCAGAAAGGAATAACCAAATAATTAAAACTTTTAGTCTAGAAAAAACATGTAAACAATGAATACTTTATCATAATGAAATAATATTCACCTTTATGAAGTAGTAAATACTGTTCACTGAATATATGCTTGTTTATTTTGTTTTTTTAATCAAAATGTTTCCATAAAAACTCATATAAAGCACATATAACATATAAAAGTAACTTTGGAACTAATCATACTTTAATGGAAGAAACATATGGTTTACTTCCACTCATATCATTCCTATAAATGAAATATCTATACGACCAACATTCATACCCAATGCATTGGAGGATATAATGTAACTACACATCCTTATATTATCAAAGAACCACCTATATTTGGTTTATAATTTAACCACCCATGTTTGGTTTATCACATAACCACTCATCAAATGTCCACGTTTTAGTATAAAATCATCACACATAAATTATTTCAATTATCAACATTTCACTAAAAAAAATTCATTTTCTATCACAAGCAATCATATCAATTTTAAAATAGTCAATCCAATTTCATAACCTATTTCAGTACAAAAACTCAAAAAAAAAGAATAATTTATTTCTTTCCCATTGAAAAAAATAATATTTTAGAGGAATAAAAATATCAACAAACGGTTACGTTGTCAGAGTATTCGTTGTTTCCGCAAGCGTTACAAAAATCATTTTATCATTTAGTAAAACACTTTATAAAAAATGATTCTTTTTGAAAACCCTTGAATGAAATTATATGTCAAAGGGGATAATTATAAACTATATAAAGGAATATGTTTTATATTATCGAAGTACACCTCAAAGAAATGAGACTGAAATGAATTCCCTTACATTATGTTCGATTTACCACATATTTTCCTTGTTATTCCTCTTATTGGTTGATCACCTTTGAAAAACACCTTAACACCTCTAAGAAGGGCGTTATGCCTAAACTATGGACCCAAGAACATGGGGAGGGATTTTC
This sequence comes from Viscum album, assembly GCA_963277665.1. NCBI lineage: Eukaryota > Viridiplantae > Streptophyta > Magnoliopsida > Santalales > Viscaceae > Viscum > Viscum album. Next base: position 166,299,090 of record OY728119.1, on the reverse strand, counting down.
GGCAGAGTTTTGGGACAATCTTGGCCAAACCAAAAGGCTTTGGATGTGTGAGTAATTGAGAAGAGTGGGTACCATTTTTAAGGAGAGGGGAGGGGCACCATTAGAGACTCTTAAAATACTAAATTAATATAAATTCAATTTCAGTTCCAAAATCATTTTTTTAGAATGTACAATTATTTTTGGTCTAATCCAAATCATCCAATTAAATTTAGGCATGTTTTGTATAATTTTTAATCCTTATATTTTTTGATTAACCTTTATTTTACCCTTTTTAATCTTATCGTGATATCATGTTATTTAAAATTGGTGGGTTAATGTAATTACCACAACATGAAAAACATCCCAAAATGTTTTATTTATTACATATTTGGACTTATCCTAACCATTTGACTGAATATTTTATTTTTAGGAATTTAATATCATTTAATAAAATATTTTATATTTTAAAATACTAATAGTTTCAATTTTGACACTATTCATTAGTTGAATTTTAACAAATATTATAACATCAAGATAAGTTCTAAAAAACTACTTCAAATCATTAAAAAATTTAAAATACATCCCTAAAATTCTTGAATGGCATAAATTATTTAATATTATATTTATTTTAATAATTATAATATCATCTATTTAATTCTTTAATTAATTAAAAATTTACTATATGAGCATGGTGTCACCATTTTATACAATTATTTATTTTCTAAAAATTATTAATAAATTTCCATCATGTGGGTAATATTTTTATATTCATAATGACTATTTATAGTTAGAGAGATCACTTTTACGACCCTGTATTAATATTTTTTTATTTATGAGAGACATTATTATGAAATCTTGGTCTTTATTTTAAATAAAAGGTTTATAAGTCTCATAATCACATCCAAGTGGCTTCTAGTAGATATAAAATCAACCTAGGGACTATCATAGATGGGATAAAATCTTAAAATTAAATTAGGACAACTGTTGGAGAAATTTTTATATTATTATAATAATATTATTACCTTTAATTACTCAATTTACCTTTAACCACGACAAAAAAATTATTACTAAAGTTACTATTCATAATGTTATAAAATAAACGGGAACTATATACATAATTTTTATTTACTGATTCCAAATATGGAATCTATTTTTCAAAATTGAATACATAGTAGTGGTAGAAATTAATTTAAAAATAATTCTCATTGTCAAAATGAGGAAATGACTTTTTTAAAAGTAAAAACCATCAAAAGATTGATGTTTGTTTATATCTAATTTCAATGTGAAATTACATCCAATGAACAAAATTGGATTAAATGTTAAAAAATTAATCTAATTATACTTTAAAATAAATTAAAATCACAATATAACAATAAAAATAACTAAGATGAAAAACTATTTTTGAATAAAAATGTAGTATTTTCACTATTCATTAAAATATGAATTCTATCAAAAAAATATAAAATATTTATCTGAAATAAATTTTGATATCCCACTTATAATGATTAAGTTTTTTTTTTCAAATAGAACATATAAAAGTGAAAATTCTATATTTATAAAGGTTTCTTCATAAAAAGATGGTTAAACCACCTTTTAAAAAAATATGAGAGTATTTATGCTTAAAATTGGATTTATTCTCATTTTAATCCCCAAGATTTTTTTAGAATAAGGTAAAAAAGATTAATAAACATGGGTAAACATAATATAATTAATTTTATTCATTCCCACCAATACAAAGACTAAGGAATAAATACCATTTAAAATAAAAATATTAAATTTTTTGGTATAACTCAGTCTTGTGTGCAATATAAGATTTTGGAGAAACCTATTGTTGCGTGTCTGGTATTCTATCGGAAAATATTCTACATTAATCTAAAATTAATATTTTATTCATAAATATTAATTGATATAAAAAACGTATTATTCTATAATTATATGGGGTGTCACATCCTTCCACACTTTTGGAAATTACATCCCTGCAATTTTATTCACATATAAAATAAGTGGGGGTATTTCTGCTTCATATATGTTTCATATTCCCATGATATACCTTCAACCATAAGGTTTTCCAGATAACCTTAACCTAAAAAATAACATTATTCTACAATACATGCTGTTTGTGGTCACGAATCTGGACTAATTGTTCCTGAGAAGAAAGATTTTCTTCCAACTGATCTATTTTTGGACTCATATAATGAGATGGATCTTTAATACACTTCTTGAACATTGAATCAAGAAATAAATTGTGTAGTTGTGATAAAATCATAGTTAAATCCACTTTCTAGGAAACTGATTCAATGTTCTCTCATATTTCATAGGTTCTAATAGACCTTGGACTAATCTTCCCCTTCTTAACAAAATACATCACACTTATCCATGAAGAAACTTTGAGAAAGACATGATTACCTATCTCAAAATAAATATCCCTCCTATAGTTCTATGCATGGATTTTCTTCCTGCATTGAGTTTTCCTCATGTGTTTCTGTATCAACTAAACTTCTTCTCCCATATATTCTTCCAATTCTGGTCCCATCAACTTCCTTTCACTAACTTTATCCCAAAAAGCATGAGTTTGACACCGATTTCAATATAATGTTTCAAATGGTTCCATCTTTATATTGGATAGAAAACTATTATTATAAGAAAACTGAACCAATGAAATATTTTGATCCCAAATCCCACATTTAACCATTGAAATTTCACGTAGAATATCCTCCAATGTCTGAATTGTTCATTCTGAGTGCCCATCTGATTAAGGATTAAAGGCTATAATAAATTTTAATTCAGTACCTAGCGATATCTGAAGGCCTTTTCAAAAGATAGAAGTGATCCTTGGATCATGATCAGATACAATGGAGATGGTAACACCATGAAACCTATATATCACTTTAATATACAACTGATAATATTTATCTAGAGACAATGCATATTGAATATGAATAAAAGGAGACGATTTAGTCAATAAATCAATAATAACCAAAATCAAATTCTTACCTCGAGAATTATTTGGTAATCCCATTATGAAATCTAGGGATAAATTTTCCCATTTCCACTCAGGCATTGGAAAATAGTGAATTAACCCTTTCAACAACTGTCTTTCTTCTTTAACCTATTTACAAATCAATGATATTTTGGTAATTTCATCAATATATATATTAATTTCATCTCACCAGTAATAATCTTGAAGGTATCTATAACTTGTAGTACTACCAACATGAAATGAAAATAGAAATCTATGAGCATTACAAAACAAATCATTATTCAACTATGAAACTAAAGAAATGGATAATCTCTTTCCCAACCTCAAATCACAATCTTTACCAATGTTAAATTCAGGTAACTTACCCTTCAGAACAAATTCTACCATTTTCTGCATATCACATTCTTCCTTCTACGGTTACCTAATTCTGTCTGATATATATGATTTCACTTACACCAAAAACAAAATTGATGAATTTAATGCACTAAAAACATCCAAGACAGAATTCATAAAATCATTAATAGAAGGATCTCCATCCAAATTTAACATTTTTAATGTAGCATTACTTTTTTTAATAAAACCACTGACCACTTTATTTTTTTCCTAGATGGTAATGAATCATGCAATCATAATCCTTGATTAATTCTTTTCAGTTCCATGGCCTCAAGTTCAATTACTTCAGAGTGAATATATACTTTTAAATTTATTGATAAATATATATTTCACACTTTATTCCATACAAATTATCCCTAATTTTTTTTAACAAAAAACAAACAACAACTAAATTAAATCACATGGAGGGTAATTTTACTCATGTGGTTTTAACTACTGTTGAAGCATAAGCAATTACCTTAACATTATGCATTAGGATACAACCTGTCCCTTTTAATGAAGTATCATTGTTCATTACATATGGTAACATAGTTAGTGTCTTGATAACTGAGAAAGGATTATAGAAAACATTTAGTAATAACCTTCTAATCTAAGAAAACTATGAATCTATGTGATATTTGTAGGTATTGGCTACTCTTTAACGTAATTGTTTTCTTATGGGCCCTCATTTACAGCATATTTAGAAATAATGTATCCAATGAATAAAATTTGGTGAAACCAAAAGTCAGTCTTAATAATCATTAAATATAGTTTCTATTATTTCAAGTTTTGAAAAGTAATCATTAAATTACTTTCATGTTCCTCCTGACTTTTAAAATGATGAAAAATATCACCTATAAACATAACCACAAACTGGTCCAAAAACTAATGAAAGACTCCATTCATGAGATTCATAAATACAACAGTGGAATTATATTACCCAATTGTCATAAATACAAACTCATAATTCCAATACCTCATTTAAAACACTTTCTTCGGAATGCCTTCCTCCTTCACCTTCAACTGATGGTACCTGGACCTGAAATCAATATTTGAAAAATACTGAGATCCCTAGAGCTCATCAGACGAATCATTGATATGATGAAAATTATAAATTCTCTTAAAAGTGATGTTATTAAAGGACCTTCAATCAATAGAAATTATCATAGAACCATCATTATTTTTTATAAATAAAATAGGAGCACCCTGTGGTGAAGTTGTAGGTCTAATGTAATGTTTATCAATTCATCCTTACAACTATTTTTTCAATTCCACAAGTTATACCGGGTCTATTTGATAAGGTAGTTTAGAAATAATCTTAGAATTAGTCACTAAATCAATTGTAAATTAAACCTCCTGAACATGTCAAATACCATATAATTCATCTAAAAAAACATGAGTAAATTAATTCATTACTAGAATTTTACTACTCAAAACTGTTTCTTTCTATTAAAAAACATGATCTAGATAACATTCACTATCATATTTAATCAATCATTTAGCTTATCATTTTTTATCAATGTTATGAATTCATTGAATAAATAATTTTTGAATTTACAATCTATTTTAGAATTATAAATTGAAATTCAATCCATTCATAAAATGACATCAACTTCCACTAAAGGAATTTTAACAATATTTGCAGGAAGAACCATCCCATTAATGATAATAAGAATATTCTTATAAATACTTGTTGCTTTAATACTTCCAACCGAGGTTTATATCAAAAGTTCTATATCACATTTTTTGAGTAATATTTCAAATTTACAAACAGATCTCTTAAAAATGAAAGAATGCAAAGATCCAAAGTTAAATAGATTATTGGAATATTTTAAAAAAACTATATTATACATTTCACAACTTCACTTGATGGTCCCACATCAACCGTAGTTGTAGCAAAAGATTTTTCCACACCCTTCTTCTTTTGATCTTGCTGATTTCTACCCTGGGTAATCGACTTTTGACACACATTAGAATAATATCCTAATTCACTGTTATTGAAACATATTTCTGTTGAATTTTCATTTCCTTCTAGACCATTTAACATACATTTACTATCAATATGACTAGTATTACCACATTGGGAGAACTTCCTAGAATACGATATACATATTCTTGTATTTTTTTACCACACTTCTCAAAAGTTGTAAATTTATTTTTCTTTCCTCCATAATTCTTTAACTAACTCATTCCCATTTCCAATAACTGTATCACTTCTTTTTATTTCTCTCATGGAACACAAGATCATCATAAAAATCCTTTATTAGATTCTCATCACATCATACAAGTTTCTCATATCTTATAAACTCACGATAATCTAATGCTCTTCGATATTTCATATTCAATCCTGAGTAAAATCGATTTATCTTACTATCAATACCCCAGATAAAATTTGGGACATACTTTGAAAAAAATGGGAATTTTTTTTATATGAAGCCACTCAATCATCCTCATGTTATCACAATTCCAAAAACAAATCCATCGTATGTTGAACATCCTTAGGAAAATATTTTGCAAGATATATGTTTTTAAATTTATTACATTCCATGGGGTCAATATCTTCACCTCCTATAATATTTTTAACCATTGACCCCCAATAATAGGCTTCACCATCAAAATGATAAACAAAATAATAATATTTTTTTTGCAAAAACACCCAATTACATAAAAAATAATTTCTAGTGCTTTAATACACCCTTATGATTACACATGGTCATACAGTACTCGGAATTATGTGGGATGTTACCCCATGAAATGATCCATTACAGAAATATTATTCTATGATGGATATAGTTGATCTCGTGTATGAACACCACCAACATTTATCACCTGAATCAATTGAGTCATTACTGCAAAAAAATAGTTTAGTTCCAATTCCAAACATCTCAATATGTTGATTTGGATGTTTGTTTTTCTCCGTATGAATTCCCAGCATAGTTTCCCTATTTTCTCTATGGAAAACCATTCTAAACAAACATATTATAGATGAAGTAACATGGTATTGTTCAATTTCAATATCATTTCAATTTAACGATATATTAAAAATCATTTATAGATATTCTATTAACTATATTCTTGACTCTTAAAGTAATCTAAACTAACCTCTCAAACCAACTATATGGCCCCATCTCTAAACATTACAAAATCTTGAGATAAGTCAATAATTTGAATGTAATTCACAATAAAGATCATTTCAGTTTTATAGGTTTAGATAATTTGATCATAAATCATACATAAAGACATAAATATTAAAAATTATAGACTTATACTCACTATATATTTTTTCATAAAATAAAAACATTTTTAAAAAAATGGATTTGTTTCAAATTTAAGCATAATTACTTTTCCTTGATCTCTACCTCTACTCTCTTAATCCTTTAAAACCTATAAAAAAATTTCAAAATTGTGATGAGAATAAAAATCTCAATATGGGATACATAAAGAAGTAAAATTTATAGTCTTATAAATTCATGTAAACCATGCATTGTTTATCATAAATTAATTCTTTTCTTATTTATAAAGTAGTTAATACTCTTTATTGAATATAAGATTGTTTTTTAAATTTTTTTTAATAAAAATATTTTCATAAAAATCAAATAAAAAATATATAACATACAAAGATTACATGGGATATAATAATACTTAAATGAAATATCCATGCAGTCTACTTCCTCACACACGACTCTTACAAATGGAATAGTGATACGACCAACTTCCATGCCAAATGCATTAGAGGTTATATCGTAACTACTAGTCCTTGGGTTATCCTGGAACCACCCATATTTAGTTTATCACTTTACCACATATCTTTAGTTTATCATGTAACCACCCATAAAATGTCCATGTACCATTATAGAATCATAACATATATATGATAACAATTATCAACAATTCACTCATAAAATTTCATTTCCCATCATAAGAAATCATGTCAAGATATTGAAATAGTCAATAAAATCACACAACCATTTTCAATACCGAAACACCAATAAAGGGAAATAATGTTTTTATTTTCCATTTTAATAACATTATGTCTTATAGATGAATCCAAATATCATATAATGGTTATGGTGGCAGAAAAGTATTTTTCTCCCCATAGGTTAAAAAAACATTCATTATTTCGTTTAGTAAAATATTTCATTGAAAAATATTCCACTCAAAAAACACTGAATGAGGTTAAATTTAAAAGGAGATAACTATAAATTGTATGAAATATTGTAGAGTATCTTATTGAAATATGAATCAACGATTGGATATTAAGATGATGCCCCTTACCTTAATATCGGTTTGTCACGTATGTTCCTTCTTCTTCCTCTTATTCAATTAATCGCCTTCCAAGAACACATTAACACATCTATGAACTGTGTTCTTCATAAAATAATCCCTCGGGAACATGAATCAGGATTCTAGGAAGATTGTTGGGCATATATTCACTGAACCAAACATCTTTTGATGTGTGTTAATTAGAGAAGAGTGTGTACCTTTTTATAGAAGAGGGGATGGGTACCCTTGGAAACTCTTAAAAAATTAAATTAATATAAATTCAATTTTAGTTCCAAAAACATTTATTTTGAATATATGATGATATTGAGTTGAATCCCCATCATCAAATTAAAATTATACAAGTTTTAAATTTTTTTAATTATTATCTTTTTTGTTTAACCCTTATTTTACTCTTTTTTAATCTTTTTAGGATATCAGGTTATTTAAACATTGGGGAATAATGAAATTATCATAAAATGCCAAATGACCCTATAAAGTTCAATTTATGTCATATTTTTACTTTTCCTTGCAATTTCGATGAATCATATATTTTATGAATTTAATGTCCTTTAATAAAGAAATTTATACATTAAATACCAATTGAGTCAATTTTGACACTATTCAATTGATGACTTTTAAAAAATTTCATAAAATCAAGATAAGTTCAAAAAACTCCATATAATCACAAAAAGTGAAATATATCAATAATATCCATGGATTCCATAAATTATGTCATATAATATATATTTTAATATTTATAATATCAATTATTTTATTCATTCAATAATTAAGAAATTACTACATCATCATTGTGTCACAATAAATTTTACTTATTTATTTTATAAAAATTATAAATAAATTAAAATGATGTAGGTCATCTTTTTATCTTATAATGGATATTTATTTTAAAATATAACACTTTTATAACCTCATATTAATTTTTTTTATAAGAATCATAATTATAAAATAGTGTTATTTATTTAAAATAAAATGATTATAAGTGATATAATAATATTCAAGTGGCTCCATGTGGTCCAAAAATTTACCCAAGTATGTTCATGGTCAGGATTGTCATGACCCGTCCCCCAGGGCTAGTGTCATGGCTACCAAAGGCCACCTATTATAGGCCAAGGGATGAAAACTAGTGCCGAGTATGCATATCCCACAAATGAGATGAATTTTCTTAAGAACTTGTACACATGCACCCAACTTCATGCCATTGGGGATAGAAAATAAAAAGACAATGTAAATAAAATGCATGCGTACACTACAATGCAATAAAATAGAGTGACAGAATGTAAAGCAGTTAAGTGGAACTAACCCATAATACAAGCCCGCTAAAAGGAAGATAGCTGTAAAGTCTGACATAAAATCAAGGGTACTAAAACTGATGTAGAATGATTCCGAAAAAACCTCAGCTCATTTGATCTCAAAAGGCCCCATATGGTATTTGTCCTAGTAAAACTCCACATAGGGATCTACCAAAGCATAGGTCCACTGCATAAGACACAACACATGAGCTAAAAATAGTGGATGGTTGAGTAAAATAGTACTCAGTAGGGGACCTGTAAGAACACAATGTAAAAGACCGCAAAAGAAACATCACTAATAAGATAGATTCATATCAACATAGGTATATTCCCATAAATATATTGTGAACATATAGAAATAATCTTTTTAGACATGTAGAATCATGAGGTCCCAACCTCATATATTGCATCGGGACTCTCACCGAAGGATAGAAAGGTAACACACAAAAATAGCTGATCACACTCCATGAGTTTAGCCATCCATGATAGAAATCATCCGAGATAGACTCCATTGGGAACAACTCTACCATTATGAGCAGAGATAATTTGCTCCCTCGAGAACATCCTACATGGTCGAGCTCTAGTTCTCAGCACCATAGGTTCATTCATCGATATATTGTGCCTAACACATTACTAAAGAAACCAATGTGGAGAGGCCCACCTTCCCCATTATATAGAGATGATGGAGCCTTTCTCAAAACCATATCATGAAATATCTATCACACATATAATGGGTGACGTGCATCTCAGTCTGTCGAGGGAGCACTGGCTGATATATAGGAATCATTTACATCAAATGGTTGGACCCCCTCCTCATATCTGTGTTCAAATGATGAGGGTTCTCCAACTCTAATGGAGGATCCGCTCCCCACTACTGCTTGGGATGAGGGAGTGCATCCCTGTAAGTGAGGAATGACAACCTGATATGACAGGTGAATACGACACATGAAGGATGCCCACCCCAACACCATAAGGGAGAATGATACCATAAGTTGAGGTTTGTCACCCTACGAGTAGGGGAATACTACTCAGTGACTAGAGGAATTTTTCCCTGATATAGGGGAGTATCGAATCTGTCAGTTCCTGTGTGGAGGACTCACACCCTGGAACAATAGTGGAATAATGACTCCTATGATAAAGGACATGAACCCAACCTGGTAGGGTAGTATTGACACTGTGTACATTAATTATGGAGGACTCATGCCCTAGTCCTATAGGGGAGTACATACACCATAGATAGAGGACCCACTCCCTGGTCCCATGGGGGAGTACCTAGTCTTCCATCATGAACATCACCTGGAACTCTCACCCTAGTCCATCAGGGGAGTAACACCCCCAAAGAAATCCACCCAAAGGAAATTAATATTCTCCAATGATGTAGGGATTCACATCTCTATGAAAAATGCTGATTTACTCTCAAGCATGCTAGTACCAAGAGGACCAACTCCACAAAAAATTAGGTTATCTATCAATATCTGAAAAAACTCAGTTGGAGTATCTCAAAAGTACTATCTCATCGCAATGGTCCCTATGCTACACACAGATCATAAAAAATATGATATGTTGGAATGTTATGGGAATTTTAGGGAAAGGGGGCTGGTTAGAGCTGTGTCTTGTCCAAACTAGTGGAGCTGACTAGACCTGACCTAGCTCATGGTCTTATGACTGAACCTAGTTTGATAAGTCTCACCCATCCTGTCGGGTCGACTCGGCCCAGGATGGCTATTATAGTTAGGGGACTAGAACAAACTACTTTTCACATTATGATAAACATGTATTACTGGATTTTAATAGTTATAAATACCATATCACATGCAGATTGTTCTTCTCAGTGACAATGCATGTGAAAATTCTATAAGGTTAGTAGTTTCACTAAAGGGTCATAGTGGATCCTTACTATGATGACAACCCAGAAGTGCCATAACACTATTCATTAATATATGTTCTATGCCCGGATGATGTTATTTTATGGATAAAAATAATACAGTCCATTAGGGATGAGGAATCATAAAATATTGATGCACCTTATTATGGTGTAGATCGTTGGTAAAATCTATGAGGATATTATGATAATGAGACACGCCTTTAAGAAATCCACATTTCATAGTGTCATTGGATGTTCCTATCTATGGAACTTTGTATTGGTCCTAAGACATAAATATTATTATTAATCAGTATTACAACTCGCCCACATAGATGTATTGTTAAAAAATGTGATGACACACTATTTAAAGAGAGGTAGGATATTTTGGGTGGGTCATGAGTAATTTTACATTAATAGATCATGTGAGATCGGATTTTTCCATTCTGTTTCACAACAGATGGTGATATCTAGGGCTAATTGATGGAATTGATATAACTTAAATAAATACATGGCCATAGTGAGCAATGGGAACGTTCAATTCCCGGAAGTCAAGGAAAGAATAATTGAGAACATTGGTAGATGGAATTTTCATTCAAACCACTATATTAGATATATCAAGAAAAAGGATTTTCATTACATGGTAAGAATTCGTACGAGGTGACAAGTCATTTTGGATTTAAATTATTTCCATATGGGTAACTTGGTGTGTTTCTAGATGCTACACACGAACTTTAGGTAGGCTCTGCCAAATTCCATTGAGAATAAATTCTAGAGGGTCACACATTAAGAGTATCCATGTCCCTTAGTTAAATATTTATTTAACAAGTTGAATAAAGATAATTCTCGATTATGGTTTATTAATTAATCAGGGATGCATGATCACATTTATTTCAACACTAGATATACAAGAGTATATACTGTGGGAAAAATAATATATTTTTTAGAAAATAATGCAGTGATTTTTATTTAAGATATAAATACTCATTATTCAAGGTCTAATAATTGTGGTAAAGGAAATAAATGAAAATAAAAAAACAAAATTACACATCATGTATATTAATATACACACCATGTGGGTTTTCTGGGAATATGAGATAAATAATATTTTTTATATAATTATATAATATTTGGTGTAATTTTCTGGGTGGATGTAAATTAATAATAATAGTCAAACACTTTTATTAGAAATGTGATTTTATATAGAATTAAATTACATAAATAAATACCTATGGGTAATTATTTTATTTTATTATTCTATGTATTATAGATCACAATTACTTTATTCTCATTAATCCTATCTATTATCTATTGTTGTGAAAAAAATATCATGGGAAATATCTCAATACTAGAGATAATTATATTCCTCTAAAAACTCTCTCAAGTTAAGAGATAGATCCTCCTCCACTGGATCAAGGAGAGAACTTTGGAAGCGATACTCAAGGAGATTGAGGGTAGCCATTGCAAGAGAAGGCTCTTCCACGCTAGCACTTGGAGATCCCTTTAGTAGTGGCTAGTGATACATGGAGAACATGTGGATCACTGTAATAGGATGTCTACACTTGTATTCTACGATGCAACAATGAATCACATTGGATGGTGACATGAAACATCAACAGAGAGAGAATTCCACCAAGTTAATTATGTTATTTTTATTAAATTATTTATAACCAACATATGATGATCCTCTCAATGGCTCCAAGGAATCCCTATTTACTTTTCAATCTACATTTTATTTCATAGATCTGTTGTTTTATCATCATGACAGTTCTCAGATTGATCATTTCTAATGGTAAAATTAATGTTTGGTACACCCATCCATGCACTTCCGCTGATCCAAAAACCTACAAGTGGTATCATAACAGTCATATATTTGATTTTTTTTTATGATTTACACATTTAATAATTGTGTTGTTTCAATTCATGTTAATTGTTTTTTTAATCTGATTCTCAAGATCTTTTCACAATCTTTGGTTTCTCATTCTCTTTAAAGAAACAATATTTTTATTTAAAATTTGGATTAAAATAAAATATAGGATCTCATCCGGAGGTGACAAAGGATCCTGGTCGTACAACACCAGAATAGACGATGTGTATTCGGCAGCACATGCTGTGTAGTCATGGTTCAATGCACCGGGACTGGTCCTCCAATCCAAGCCATGTGATTGGAGTTTCTCTAAGCCTTAATAACAATGTGTGTTGACCAAGAACTTGTGGCACATGGTTTTCCAATTACACGGTGTGTGACCCATTAGAGACATCATGTAGTCCCTTTGGGTTAGGGTTGGAAAGTGTACCATGTACATGGATTTCCCAGAAGGAGACCATGTAATGAGGATACTAAACGACATGTGGCCCATTGAACATGTCATATAATTAGAAGATTTTCGAAGTATATCTAAACACCATATCCATAGGTGTGTGCTTTGGATGGATGGTAAATGACAGTACACATCGTGAAGTAAGATCAACATGCCATGTACTCATCCAAATTATGAAGATTTATTAAAATTTATTATTATATTATACAAACCCTTTAGAAATGTATCATGGTGTGGGCGTAATGTTAGGTAGAAAAACGTGATAGTTGTTCCATACATATTTGTTTAATTTAATATATACTTAATGATTATTTCTACTCCCTGGGTAGTTATGAACGGGAATTCACCAGGTTTCCTCCAAGGTACAAGTTACGTATAAAGATAATTTTAAATTAATTAATTTTTTCAAAATAATTATAGATTAGAATCATATGGAAATTAATAAAAGGTTTAAGATAAAAGGATTGATTAATTAAAGATAATAATTAACTGATTTGAGAATGATTTTTCTTAAACATTAAATATTAAAGAATTTAATGCTAGTTTTATTTATGTGTAAATTTCATTTCATGTATGGTTGATGATGAGATAGACTAGGACTTTATTATGTGGATGGTTTAATTTAATTAATTAATTTAAAAAAAAAAATTTTGCCTGTGAGCCTTCTCCTCATTAATATGTTGCGCATGCATTCCCAAGGATTATTTTATGTAAAACCCCATTTTACCCCCCACCATTATGTGAGATAAATTTTTATATAATGGATGGATATCATAAGATAGTATAGGTAGATGATGTTAGGATCCAAGGTGAAACCAATCCAAGGATATACAAATGTAGACAGGAAGAAAGTTGTAAACACCAATCCGAAAGGGTCAAGGTGTCTCTCCCCTAGGTCTTGGGATAGTTTATCAACCACTAGATAAAATAACTAATAGAACGATCTCATGATCATGAAATTTATTTTTTTATGGTAGTTAAATGGTTTGTTTTTTGTGGGTGTGTTTTCACAATCAAACAATTAATGAATTAAACAAGAATGCAACATAAAACTAAAATAAAACTATCTTATGGGTTGATATTATATTAGAAATGGTTAATCACCTAAGTATATCCCACTTAATATTAATAATCCTATATAGAAGATAATAAAAATAGAATTTACATATAATTATAAAATCGCTCAATGAAATATTAAGCTGGTATAGCCTTCCATAATCTTGGTTAGAATCGAACCATAGTTCAACATGCTTGACCAACCCTTGTTGGGGTGCTTTCAATTATCGAGGAGTTATAATTTGAGGTTTTGGTTTGACATGCCTTTGTTCACATCAAGGGTTGACTGCCACAACAATACATTGTGTGACCATGAGGAAATGGCTGAGGAAATCCAAAATAAAAGGATTTTAGGATTGGGGAGTAAACGCTACGGATCAAGGAACTGTGAGTTAATACAGTTGGAATTTAGAATACCTACCTAAAAACATTCTTGTTTCTTGACCAACCCTAGTTGGGGTAATGGGAAGGAAAATATGGATCATTGAAACTAGAATATTTAAGTAACATAATATTCTAATGTCAATGGTGAGGGCTATTATATTTAAATAAAATAGTGAGAGACTAAAAAGTATTAATTTATTTATTTGTCTATGTTTTATCCTGATAAATTACTAAATATTTTCCCATATTAATTTTATGAAAATATATATAAAAGATTCATCAAACATATCATTTCAAACCATACTCGAGAAAGAAAAAAACCATCTTACTAGCACCAATTTCTAGGAGTGGGAGATGTGTTTACACATCATTATTTGCTAAGAGAGAAAATTGTATGTAATGGAGAATCCTATTCCAGTTTCTCTTGGAAATGAGGCCAGTGTTGAGGAAATATATCTCCTTATAAAACAATATTAGGATGCCACATATTTCTAATGTTTCAGGATATTGACCATGTCTAATGAGATCTTGAAGCAACATGAAAAAATGGACGCGTATAGAATAATGTCTCAACATAAGGATCTCTATCATGAGAATCTGAGGTAAGAGATATATGAGATCCCCCCACTTTTTTCTCAACTAATCTTGGAGAGTCTGTGCCAGATGGGCCTCATGTAGTCAGGATTATTGACTACATTGAACTCTTGGAAATCTTAGGGATTATGTTCCTAGATGAGTTGTGTAAATATCTCATCCAATCATTATTTCACAAGACCTTCTCCGACATTATTTTCAACTACAACATGAGAAATAATGAGAATATTCTATCAAAACTTCTAACATTTATTCTCTATGTAGATATGGGCATGGGGCGTGACAAACCCACAATACTTATGGTGAATAATAAGAGGAAGGCCAATGAAAAGTGGTCAAGGATTTATAAAAGGTACAGTGCTTCCAATCATTATCCCAAAAAAATGGGAAGATACATAGGGAGGAAAAGGAATGGGAGGTAGTATTTTTTTCATGTGGAAAGTTGGGCTGCTAGAAGCGGAACTTCACCCCAGAGCATGGGGGCACTAAAGGTGAATTTTTAATCGAGTGTAATCTATAAATTTCTACAAATTGGGTATTAGATACAACATATGGGGCTCACATATGTATTCCAATGAAGGAAACAATTATATTTAGAAATATTTCTAGAGGAGAGGTGGATTTTTGAGCTACCAATGGTGTGAGGCTTGCTGTGTTAGCCATTGGTAATTACCATCTCTCGTTGCCAACTTAAATGCTTTTTGTTTTACATAACAATTATTATGTACCTAGTGTTACCAAGATCATAATTTCTATATCATGTATGGATATGGATGGATTGTTTTCATGTTTGGAAATAAGGGTTGTTTCATTTATAAGAACAACATATGTTATGGTATGGAACATTTAAAAAATGGGTTACATGTATTAATTTATGAAAACCAAGTGTTGGTAATTGATAACAAATCAAACTCCCATGACTCATACAACACCCAGTTGTGGAATCACCATATTAGTCTTGTAATGAAAATCAATTGAAAAATATCCTCTAATATGGTCATTTAGAATCTACTGAGATAAAAACACTTGATAGATGTCACGATTATTTACAATGGAAATCGGCCAAGACTCATTTCAATAGATTTGGTGATGGGGCTATAAAGCTTCTAGGATTGGTACACATGGATGTGTGTGGACCATTTACAATAGAGTATAGAGGTGGATATTCATACTTCATTACTTTTACTAATGATTTGAGTAGATATCACAATATCTACATAAGTAATATAAGTTCGAGTCCTTTCAGAAATTTAAGGAATTCAAGAATGAATTAGAGAATAATCTTGGTAAGAAGATAAGGAATCTTCGATCAGATCAAGGTGGATACAATCAGAACAAAGAGTTCATCAAACTATTACAAAAGTCTGGGATTCTATCTCAACCAACTCCTCCTTATACAACATAGTGGAATTATTTTAGTGAAAGGAAGAACCACTCTGTATTGACATGGTGAGGTCATTAATGAGTCATGAAAATTCCTCACTATCCTTTTGTGGACATGCAATACAATCTACAACATACACATTAAACTGAGTACCAATTAAGGAAGAAAATGGAATTACCGCCATGTTATGTAATGTAAGAAACCAATTTTTTCACACACAAATTTATGAGGATGAGGGGAAAATTTTAAGGACTTATTAGGCAACAAAATAGAACCATGGGGCCCAATGTGAATCTTTATAGGTTATCCTATAGAAATGAAAAGATATTACCTATATAAACCTTCAGACAAGAAAGTAATTGTCACCAGAAAAGACATATTTATGGAGAGGGGGAACATCCAAAAAATGGTATTGGGAGAGAGATTGACTTTGATAAAGCTGATGCTCAAGATACAAAAGGTGTGGTACAAGAACAAGTTTTACAGATCCCCCTAAAAGAGGATCTAGAAACACAAGTACTGCGTAAGAGCTCAATAGTTGTAAGGGAACTTCTGAAATTAAGATTCCTAGTCACCGTGGATGTTGAATAATTATTATTGGACAATGATGAACCTCCCTCCTAGAAGGAAGAAATATAGATCTCAGAAGCTACATGTTGGCTAAAAGATATGAATTCTGAGATTGATTCCATGTATCGGAAGAAAATCTGGGATCTGGTCAACGAGCTGGTGGATGTAAGTCACATAGGTTTCAAATGGGTATTCAAAAGAAATCCGGACATGGAAGGTCCAATTAGAACCTATAAAGCAAGGCTAGTGTCTATAGGATTCATACAATGTTAAAAAATTGATTACAATGAAACCTTCTCATCGGTTTCCATGTTTAAATCTATAATAATCATAATTTCCATTGTAGCATACCATGACTATGAGATTTTGAAAATGGATGTCAAAACAAAATTCCTTAATGGGAACCTTCATGAAGATGTTTATATGACACAACCAGATGGGTTTGTAAACTAGGTGAATCCAAATAGGTTTGAAAGTTTCAGAAACCCATTTATGGATTAATGAAAGCATACAGGTCATGGAACATTAGATTTGATGAATCCATAAAAGAATATTGTTTCATTAAGAATGAGAGAATCCATGTGTTTATAAATGGATTAATGGGAATACAATTGATATCCTAGTAGTATATGTTGATCAAATATTACTTATTGTAAATGACATACTAGCCTTCCACTAAGTTAAGGATTGGTTAAACAAGTGCTTCTCCATGAAGGACTTAGTTGATGCAAACTACATTATAGGGATAAAAATCATTCATGATAGATTTAAGAGGTTGGTTGGACTATGTCAGGGTACATACATTGACCAGATACTAATTTTATTTAGTATGGAACAATACAAGGGGGGGTTTGTTCCAGTTTCACATGGACTTCAAATTTCTAAGATAATGAGTCCTCAGACACAATAAGAGAATGATAGGATCAGTAAGACACCATATGATTTGTCTATAGGATCAATCATGTATTCCATGTTATGTACTAGGATTGATGTTTCCTATGAACTGATCATGGTAGGTAGATATCACATAGATCCATGATAATATTGTTGGACGATTGTTAAGACTTTCCTTAAGTATATGAGAAGAATTAAAGATATGTTCTTGGTGTATGGAGGAAATGATAATCTTATCATCATAGGGTATGTGAATTCTAGTTTTTAGATAGATTAGAATGATTTGAAGTTGCAATCTGGATATAATTTTTATCTCAACAAATGAGATATAAGGTGGAAGAGTTTAAAGAAGGCATTTTTGGTGATTCTATAGAGGAGTCTGAATATATAGTGGCTTCTGATGCTATAAAGGAAGCCTTTTGTATTTGGAAAGTTGTCTAAGAGTTTGATGGGGTGCCTAGAAGTAATGATCCTATCACATTGTATTATGATAATATTGTAGCGGTGGCTATTGCAAAAGAAACAATGTCACATCAATAGACAAAGAACATTCTTCAGAAGTGTCAGCTGTTGAAGGATTTCTACCAAAGGGGTGAACTTGTAGTGAGAAAAGTGTCCATGAAAGAGAATGTGGTGGAACCCGTAACTGAAGGCCTATCTCAGAAAAATCTTTAATATCACATGAGATCTAGTTCATTAAAGGTTGTTATAAGTTGGCCCTTGTACAAGTGGTTGTATTTTGTAGTTGGTGGACTAGAACCAACTACGTGGTAATTTATGATAAACTTGTATTCATGGCATGGAATATTAATAAATACCTTCTGACTTAAATATTTTTCTTCTGCATGACAATGCGTGTGATGATTTCTTAAGGATAATTGTTGTACTAAAGGTTCATAGAGGATCCCTACTATTATGAGAACCTAGAAGTGCAATAAAACTATTCTTGAATATTTATTCTATGGCCCGATGCTGTTATTTTATGAAAAAATAATAAAGGCCATTAGGGTTGAGGAATCATAAAACTATGAGTCACCTTTTCATGGTGTGTGCCCATGGTAATATCAAGGAGTATATTAGGAGGAGACCTGCTAGTAGAAAATCCACATTTCATAGCGTCATTTGATGTTCATATTTGTGGACTTGTGTATTTGTCAGTAGACTTTACTATTATTAAAATTATGCATTACAAGTCACACACTTAGTTGTATTGATGAAAAATATGCTGAAACACTATTCACAAGGAGGTAGGATATATTGGGTGCGTCTTGAGTAATACAGCATTAATAGATAATTCTAGAATGGATTTTTCCCTTATATTCTATAACGGATGGTGATATCGGACGTCCTTTGATGGAACTGATATAGATAAATAAATCCTTGTCCACAGTTATAAATAGAAAAGTTCAATTTCTAGAAGTCATAGAAAGAATAATTGAGCACATGGGTTGATTGCACTTTCATGCAACCCGCATGATTGGAGATATCGAGAAAAGGGATTACATTAAACGGTAAGCATTCATTTGAGGTGACATGTCATTGCATCTTCAACTTATTTCTCTATGGGTTCCTTATAATGTTTATAGATGATGAACTTAAACTTTTGGTAGGTTCCACCTAATTCCACTTAGAAAAAATCCTAGTGGGTCACATAAAAATTCAATCCAAGTATCTATGTTAAATATTTGTTTAACAAATTAAAATAAATATTATTCTCAATTTTGGTTTAATAATTATTTAAGGATACCTGATCACATTTATATCAAATAGAGTTATTTGAGATTATATATTATGTGAGAAATAATATATTTATTATAGAATAATGCAGTGATATATTTTAATGAAATAAATAGTCCTTATTTAGGTTCTCATAAATGTGGTGGAGGAAATAAAGGAACATGAAAAAACAAACGTACACACCATTTATATTAGTATACATACCCTACGATTTTTTTTGGGAATTTATGAGAAATATTATTATTTATATAATTATATAATATTAGGTTTAATTCGTTGGTCCATATAATGTAATAATAACAACCAAACACTATTATTATACATGGAGTATTACTAAGATTTAAATGAAATAAATAAATACCTATGTGTAATTATTTTATTTTATTATTTTATGTATTATAAATACCAATTACATTATTCTCAATAATCCTATCCATTCTCTATATTCTTGCACAATGGATCAAGATAAAGCTCTCAAGACAAAAGAGAATTACTTCCCTTTAAGAACAATCTCTAGTTACAAGAGAGATCCTCCTCCACCAGATCAAGGAGAGCACTTTGGAAGTGGCTCTCAAGGCGATTGAAGGTGGACATTGCAAGTGAAGGATCTTCCATGATAGCACCGGGATATCCCTTCAGCAACATTTAGATATACGTGGTGCATGTGTGTATCACTAATAGAGGAATCCTACCCATGACTTATGTGACCCAACAACAATTGATCACATTAGATCGTGATAGAAAACATCAATGGGGAGAGAATTACATCAATGTAATTCTTGTGTTTTAATTAAATTAATTATAACCACCATATGATGATCCTTTCTAGGGTTTCAGGACATCCTTATTTTATTTTCATTATTTGTTCTATTCCAAGGATCCAACATTGTATTCTTGGTACGGATCTAAGATAGATCATTGTTAATGGTAAAATTAAAGTTGGGTACACTCTTCCATGCACTTCTACTATGCTCAGAACCTACACTAGACCTCCCTAACTGGGCCTAGGCCACCCTACGGCCCGCATTGCATGCGATTATCTCCTATAACATGCAGATTGACGTGGTGTAGTTGCACCACCGACCCCCTCCAACACAGCCCGCCCTGGCCATAGCCCCCGCTCCCCCAATGGATGAGCCCATGCGGGTTCCTACATCCACCGTGGTGGTGGTTGGCTTTCGCCGCACTGACACCTATCTGGAGACGCACCGATGGGGTCTTCTATAGGCCACCAGACAAAATACATTGGTTGTTTATTGGATCTGGAAGATATTTTAAAATTTCCAGGTCTCCATATTTTCTATCATTATCTCAAATCCATGCCAAGATCCATCCTGGTGAAATTTCATTCAAGTAGTGTTATTTTCTACACTCCCTCAATTCATTCCCCATTATTGTCATTGAACCTCTATCTTGCTACATCCATCCCAGGTCTACGATATCAGATCATTTCATCAAGAAGCGAGCACAAAATAATCAATTGATCGAGACATGTTGAGTGGCATGCCAAATGAAAAAGGCCCATGATGAATAATGAATTGTATGAGAAAAGAAGAAATTCCAAAGAGAGAAACGAACCTCTATCTATGTTCATGTTGATCTCGATCCATTTTAATTATAACTACAATCGAATAAGACACAAGAAATCACTATGATTAATCTCCTGTTAAAACCCCAAAAAGATAACTGCCTTCCTGAAATACCAAAAATCCATGAATCCATTCATTTGTCGATTGATTCACCTTAATTATAGAAAATAATAACGGGGAAATTCAAAAAATAAAAAACTTCCCTTCTTGGAGTTTGAATCGATTGTTGATGGATATCAGTTATGTCATCGTCGTCAATCCCCAATCCATTATTCATTAGATCCGCCACTCTCTTATCTACTTTCTACTATCAATCTAAAAATCCTTTAGCATTCATTGAAAAAGCTCCATATCCTTTCCTCAATAGATTCCTGGGTTATGGAAATAAAACATAAAATTATGACAAAAGATATATTAAATTAAAACCCATGATGTGTCAATAAAATTATTTTTGTTAAATATTTTTTTAAAGATTACATCAACAAAATAACATTCATGATCAACCCACACCATTCAGATTTTGGCCCCACCTAGGGAAAATTCATTGTTCGAGAGGCAAAGATGACCTCATATTTCTTATATAGGAATCTGTTACAATTATACTATATTTAAATGTTCACCACTCATGCACTTTTAATTGAATGGTGAACTATACTCAAAGATTTATTGCTGACACACCTGGCCTTGGAATCAAACGTCATCTCAGTGCTCGGTCTTTAAATTTGGCCAAATTATTCCAAAATATAAATTTTTGAAATATATGGGTCATTACATTCCCTCAACCTTAGGGATTTTTGTCCCTAAAAAGAAAAAGGTTTCACTCTTGGGAGGGAAAAATTAGCTACCTGCTGGGCTCCCATGCCTGCAAGCTCATCAAGGGTCGTTATACTGCTTATAAGCACACACTTGGAGGGACCACCTAGATCAGACACTATCATGTCTAGATTCTGCTAGTACAACGCCATGCAACAACAACAGAAGTATCTTCAGATGAGACAACTGGGAAATCACCAAGCACCATGGTCCACCTACTATCATGGGGTCTAGCGGACCACTTTCATGATAACCTGACACATATACTAATAAAACCGCATAGTTCACATCCACTCCTGGGTGAACTATTCAATAGGATGTGTGTCACACATTCAAGGTTGAAATTAAACATGTGGGGGTTATTAAAGAATGAAACAAAGTTACCCAAGAGCAAACACTAGGTTTTACTCAGTCCTCCATCTACATCCTCCAACTTCCACACAACATGATAAAATAGAAACACTACCACACCCACTAGTGGATCATAGATGAGTATGGATGGCATGAAACTATCCCATATTATGGAAACATCATGGGTTCTGGATCTGCAACAATAGAACGATTCAGGCATAGATATCCCCCATTTAGGGATACTAAAAAAATAAGTTGAGAAGAAACACTCCATTGGCAGGGCCAGGATCTGCTATAAATCATAATTACATAACCTCACGTAGAACATGAATGACTAAGGTATTCTACCACCACACCTAAAAATTTGGTTTCACGAACTCCCTTCTCAGTAATACCTTTGTGAGGGTACCCACTATGATTCCTAGTCTTACTTTTCACTAATAAGGAATCCCCATTTCATCATTGCTGAGAAACCACACCCTACGCTTGAAATAGTCCATATGGTCATGAATAGTAGTAGTCCATACCAAGGATGACATCATAAGGACTCGATACTACAACTAGGAGATCCCAACAACAACTATCACCTATAAGAGTTAGGTCATACTATCAGTGCTAGTGTGTGATAATTAATCATACACCAACAAGATTCTCTAAACATGGGGTTCATGTCCACGTCATACCCGAACATGTATGTCTAAAAGAAACTCATAGTAAATGGAGAAAGACTAGAACTAGTGTTTATTAATATGGAAAAAGGAAAAGACACATGTCATACCTTGGATCTCTCATCGAGCCTCTGGGTTATAATCCATGATTGCTGCAACTATCCTAGACCATGTCCTCTAGATCTCAGAGCCTAGTGCAGACCACCTCCAACAGCTCTTTGAGTTCCTCTTCCCCACCCACCATCATGCATAACTCCTTGCTCCAAGCATTGTTTCTTCCAAGGAGGCTCGTCAGCCGGCTGCCTCTTAGCAGCACAATGGGTTGGAAAATCTTTATTGATATGCCCCGACTATCACAAACATAAAACCACCCCATTTGGTTGATATGTTTCTTGAGGATTATCTTATGCCCCATACATTCATGTATGAGTTTAGGTATGGGTAGGCCTCCTACATCATGATCTAATCACCTATTTTCGCTATCTCTCACAGATGCCTCTATCTCATGATCTATTCTGTGGGTAAAAACCATCTAATCCTCATTCCGAAAAATCTCCACAAACAGGGCTCTCTCTAGCACTCCAACGTTGGTGGGAATACATAGTAGAATTATTGACACATTAATCTCTTGGCATAAGAACTGCTCAAAGGAATGAGCTCTAAAAAAATGGGTCTCGCACCATATCTAGGTAGTATAGAGACAAGTCAGTGAACCATGTCGAAATCTCCACCCCAATAATGTTTCCATGTCAAAGCTACAGAAGCACATAGATATGTACTGACCTAAGCATGGATAGGTATAAATATTCCTTGATGAGTTGTTTGAACTAATCCTAAGTTAGTTTCCCTGCATCATGTGTCTGGGTCATTAAACTCCACCATCGTCCCACTAAGCCCTTATGAATGCTCGTAGCTAGGACAACCATATGATCGGGATGTTTCCTCACTAAGCATAAAGCATGAGTGACTACTTCGAGCCAATCATCTGGTGCCTGGGAGTTTGGATCATCTTGGAATCTCAAAGGAGGCTTCCTCTGGAACTCATGTTACACACTCATCCTGTGAACATCCTCGAAATGAATTGCTGGTAAAACTTGATTCTATATGGGTGGTGGAACCATCGATAGAACACCCAGAGGAAAAACCTCATATCTAGTATCCTGTACTAAATCCTCCATATGGAGAGGATCTTCATCACGATCACACTATAGAACCCTATTTGGATGAATTTGTAGAGGCATCCTGAAATGGATCAATATTAACCATGATTAATATAGTATATTTAGAGAGATTACTCGAGAATGACATGGTAATCAAAAACCATTCCTATGTAATGTATGTACTATATATTTCATGGATAGAAGTGTCCAAATGTAACCAGCCAAAAATAGGTTATAAGAGTCCCAATGAATGGTTATATTAGCTACCAAACAAACTATAGAATCTCTGGCCTGCGAAGCGAACTCAAAACATATAAACATTACCACTATGATATCCAAACAAATCTCACATACTCTTAGTCCTAAGGTGGAATTGAACTAGATTTGATACCACTCTTCCATGAGCTGTCCCACCAGTTTTGGGTTGTGACTACCTCAAACCCATCTCCGATGGGCCAGGGGCTATAGACTAGTTCCAAGTAGGCATATCATACAAATGAGGGGGGTTTTCCTAAGAACATGGACACACACACGTAACTCCAATCAATAGGATCTGGAGAGTGAAATCACTAAATGAACAAAATTAATGAATACACTACAACCCAACAACAGAGTAAGATAGAATGTAAAGAATTAAAGTGAAACCAATCCATAATACAAGAATACTAAAAGGAGAAAAATTGTTATGTTAGTCCTGTAAACAAGGGTACTGATGCTACCATAGGAAGTTTCCGAAAAGACCTCAGATCGTCTAATCTCACAAAGCCTCATCAAGTCCTAGTCCTAGTCCTACTCCACCATGGGATCTACTAAAGCATTGTTTATATGCACAAGAAACAACAAGTTCATGAAAATCATATGCAGGCATGAGTAGAAAAATACTCAATAGGGGACCCTGAAAACCCCAAAGTAAAATAACACAAAAAACACTACGAAGATGATATAGTCACCTCAACAAAGGTATATTCCACTACATATTCCAAGAACATCTAGATATACTAGTTTCAGATACTATGAATCATGATGCCCTAAACTCATAGATAACATTATAATTCTCACCAAATATTCAAAAGATATCTTAAAAAACTAGGAGATCACACTCCATGAGCTCATCCATCCATGATGGCACCCGTCCGATAGATACAATCCATTGGGAACTACTCTACCATTCCTAATGGTACATCTGATAAAATTTTATCCGAAGGGAACATCCCACTAGGTCTATATCTAGTTCTCAGCACGAGAGGTTCAATCATCACTATATTGCGCCCAACGCAGGACTAAGGAACCCCAGTGGAGAGGCCCACCCTCAACACTGTACACAGATGTGGGACTCATGCTCTTAATAATCTCATGAAACCTCTATGAAAACTATAAGGAGTGTCCCACAACTCATTCCATCAAGGTAGGACTATCTTCTATCAAGGTATAATTTACAACAAGTGGATGTGACCGCTCCTTGTAACTATGATTGACAACTGAGGGAGCTCGAACTCCAATGGAGGACCTGCTCCCCACCGCTAATCAATATGGGGGAGTATAAATCCATACGTGAGGTACCATACCCGAATCCTGAAGGGAAGTATAAATAATGAAGGAATCACACCCTTATCTCACATGGGATTATTCCATCATAAGTTGAGGACCTGCACCCTACCCGGTAGGGAAGTACTCTTTAGTGATTAGATGACCCACACCCGAGTAGGACAGAGGAGTACCAACTCTATCAGTTCATGTATAGAGGTCCCACACCTTGGAACAATACATGAGTACTAATTCCTACAATAGAGGACCCTCACCCTACCTGGTATTAGAGTACTAACTCTATATATGTTAGATATGATGGACCCACACTCCAGACCTATTGTGTAGTACCGACTCCACGGATAGAGGACCCGCTCCTTGGTCCCAAAGGGGAGTACCTACTCATCCATCATGGACATCACCGGGAACCTGTTACCTAGTACTTCAAGGTAGTAACACCCATAGATGAGCCAAACCATAGGAAACAAACACTCTTCCATGACACGGGGAGTCCAATCTTTACGAAACATGCCAATTTCTGCTAATGCATGCTAGTACTGGGAGGTCATACTCCTAAAACCATTATGTTGTCTTTCAACATCCACAAAAACTCAATTAGAGTTTTTCAAAATTGAAATATCATTGTAAGGGTCCGGAATATATAGATTTCTCATCAAACAGATGCTCCGTTTGAAAGTTATTGGTATTTTAGTAAAAGGGACCACTTGGGCCCAGCTTCGGTCCGAACCGCTCGGGTCGACTCAACCTAGTTTGACAAGTGTGACCGAACCCTATTTTCATGGCCCACCCCAGTTGGGCCTGGACCACCCACGATAGGCCTATTTAACCCTGGATGGGCATGAAGTGATCTGCCGGTCCGTCCCACCCTAGCAGGCCTGAGCAGTTCATCCCGCTGGGCCGCCCAGCATCACGTGGGCTGGTCTCTTCTTGCATGTGGCTCGAGTGTGTGTTGTGTCACCCGAAACAAAGGGGTGTGATGCAACGGCCTCGTCCAGCTAGACTAATTACAAATATTGGGATTCTGACGCATAGTTAGCTACCCACATTCCACCGGCTCAACGCGTCTATGCAGTGTCACCGGCCCACTCTGCCGTTGTCCCGCCACCACCTATGGCCAAGCCAGCGTGGGTTACTATGGCCGCTGTCATGGGTAGATGGATTCCGAAACACTGGTAGGTGGTTGTTTTCACACAGATGGGGCCTTTTATTGGCCACCACATGTGCTTTTGTGGTCCATTTTTTGATTCGGAATATGTTTTGAAATCCTTGGGTCACCATCTTCACTTAAGTGGGATCAAATCTATACCACAATGCAACCTACTACATTGTTGTTTAAGTGGTAAATTTTTTAGTCCCACCTCAATATATTTTCCACCATCTTCTCCACACCTCCGTCGTGCTACATCCATCCTAGGTCAACGACATCATATCGTTGTTCTTAGAATTCAGCGTAAAATGATCAATTGATCAGGATGTGTCGATTCGTGGGGAAAATGATGTATGCCTTTGAGGAACTATTAATTAGTGGAGAAAATCACAAGGACCAAAGAGAGTAATGTACCTTGATCGATGTTCATGTTTATCTAGATCTATCACCATTAGATTTACAATTGAAAAACCCACAATAAATCACTAAGATTAATCACCCATTAAAACCCCACAAAGATAACTCCCTTCAAGCAATACACACGATCCATTAATCCATCCATTTTTTGATTGGTTGACAACCATTATAGAAAATTAGAACATAGAAAATAAAAAATAAATTACCTCCCTACCTAGAGTTTGGATCGGTCATTGATGGATATATGTTACATCATCGTGTTTGATCGTTGATCCTTTATTCATTGCATCCACCGCTCTCTGATTCGTGTTGTGATCTCGATCCAAAAATCTATTGGCATTCGTCGGAGGGGTTCATTGTCCTTGACTTAAAGGATTCTATGGTTATTGATTAACTGGAGAAATTATATCAAAAGACATATTAAAAGAAATACCAAATTGCATCTATAAAAATATTTTTATGATGATTGTGTCAAAAAATAATTTTCACCCTCAACCCACACTGGTTGAGGTTAAGCCCCTCCTAGGGTTAAGTCATAGTTTGAAATTCAATTGTTCCCTATGATTTCGGATTCAGGTATCCATTTTAAAGATACTAAAGTTCAAAGTTCACCACTAGAGTGATTTTAATTATAAACTAAACTTTATTCAAATATTTATTCTAGGCACACCATGCCTCTGAATCGTAAGTCGTTGTAGCTCCTGATCTCAAGATTTCCCCTAAATTTTTTTAAAAATAACTTTATTAAAAATCCAGGTCATTATAGGGATACAATCATCCAATTAAATTCGGACTAGTGTTAGTGCAGTTTTTATATTCTTATAATATTATTTTTACCTTCAATCACCCTATTTACCTTTAACCATTGTAATAAAATTGATTACTAAAGATAATATTCATCATGTCCAAGAATAAAAGGGAAGTATTTATAGAATTTATATCTACTGATTCCAAATATTGAATAAATATTTCCAAATTCAATACACAAAACATGCAGTAATTAATTTAATAATAATACCCATTCTTAAAATGGGAAAAGAGGTTTTTAAAAAGTAGTAACTATCAAATGATTAACGCGTGTTTATATCTAATTTCAATGTGAAATTTATTCCAATGACCAAAATTGGTGTAAATGATGAAAAATTAAAATAATTATAATTGAAACCCAATTAAAAATATAATCCAAAAATATAAATAACTTAGACGAAAGATATGTTTTCAATTAAAATGTAGTATATTTCACTATTCCTTAAAATATAAAATTTATCTGAAAAAAAACATTATACAAATTAAATTTTTATGTCCCACCTCTAATGAAGATGTTAATTTTGTCAAATAGAAAATATAATATTCACAAAAGCTATATAAAAAATGGTTCTCTATCAAAAGTTGGTAAAAATACATTTTTATAAAATATTAGAGTATTTATTCTTGAAATTAGATTTATTCTAAATTTAATCCCCTAAAATTTATTAAAACAAATTAAAAGCATTTAATAAATATGTTTAAATATAATATAGTCAGTTTTGTTCATTCTCTTCAATACAACGTCTAGGAAATAACTACCATTAAATTAATAACAATAATAATGTATTGTTTTTTTAGTACAACTCAGTCTTGTCTACAATGTAAGATTTTAGAGAAACCCATTGTTTCATGTTGAGTAAGCTATCAACCAAAGATCCCACATAAATTTAAAATTAATATATTATTAATAAATATTAATAGATAAGAAAATGTTTTCTTCTATAATTACATGGGATGTTACATAAATAATAATTTCTAAAATATTATTACTAAATAAATAACATATCTATGTATTCCAGAATCATTTAGGACTAGTACATTTGAAAAACCGAACAAAAAACAACTATTCTATAAGTCATCTATATCATCTCCCAAAAATTACATGATAAATAAGAACTTTCATAGAAATTTCATACATAACACATTTTATTATATTGTAGGGAATGTAATCATAATAAAGGGCTATATTAGATGCTTGGTAAGGGTAAAGAATGGAAATTTCAGAATTACAACAACATATGCATATGATAACAAAATAGGGATATTTAAAAATCATAACCAATATGTCGTGGATTAGAAACATGAGTCCAAACATTAATCGTGGAATATCATAATACATGTAGCATGAAGGAGTTAAAAACATGATCCCTAAGAGAATAAATATGGAATAAGACATAGATTTGTGGCATACATATAATAATTGAAAACCAAATGTCAATTTGCTTTACCAATATATGAGTTAAATGTTAGGATTCAACAAAACACCTTTTCATTGGTCTTACAACTTCTACCTAAAGCGTGACTCCTCTTTAGTTGTGATTTGGGTATGTTTCCCTCATCTCCCACTTCTGATTCAAAACCCTTATATTTTTAGCATGCTAGGGAATATCATGGTTAGATTTCTTTACTATGATAGTAGAATACATACCCTATGTCACCCATTTTATCCAAGGGTTTGTGTATAAGTGGATGTCTCAAGAATGCCTTCTGAGTTTTTCTGGATCACAGTTGGTGAGGAATTTCGTTGAAAATACCTCGTGGTCTACGAATCGTGGGTTGATTTTTGTTCCACCAATAAGAAACTAGGTCACCTAACGGCTTCTTATAGGTGTGGACCAAGGAGAATCACTGCACTGTATGGTGTGGGCTTAGAAAACAATGGTTTGAAGCCATGTTTGGAGGGTACTTCTTTCCTGATCAAGTCGGTTAAGCCGAGTCCTCAAGATCCGTGAGTGGATTAATTGTTTGCTAGATTGTTTCATGATATGGGTGTTACAATGTTGATAGAACTGACCTTAGGAGGTACCTGCCCTAGGTTGGCTACTTCATTTATTGAGGCTGTTCAATAAGGAAGGGGGATTAGAACTCAAGAATCTGATCTTCAAACTATACATAGTGGTTCTGATCTCATGATGATTCTAGGGTGCTTTAGGATTCTCATGTATCTAACACGTATGATGGAATGTACCTGCTTTAATGGGTGCCCGGTTTAGGAACAGATTCAAATCCAACCCTAGTGCACAATCATTTCTCGCCCCTAAATTTAGAAGGGAAAGAAAATTCTGTCCCAGAATGGTGGAAAACTATCTTCCCAAGATGGAAATGAAAGTAGGTTGGATGTTGATAGTGAGAAGTTGAGGAGGCTAGTGGTCAAGATGGGGTCTCCCAGACAAGTTCAGACTATGAGTAGCAGGCTCTGGTTCAACGTGGATCAATGAAAGGGAATAAAGGGAACCTCTTGTCTCAAAATATCCTATTCCTAAAAGGGGGAAAACAATCAAGACCCTGAAAAGACAACTCAAATACCCCAATGAATATAGTAACCCGATCTGCAAGCAAGGAAAGGAATAATGGATCAAAGGTGAACTCGGGGGGACCGCTCTTTGAACATAAATATGGATTTGGTCTCTGGTAGATTAAAGAATATCTCTCCTAATGGTTGTATGTCTTCTTTGGGTGAAGTTTAGGTGTTGGAGAGTATGTTTTCTACTACAGACAGGGAGGAAGAGATACTGGTGTTGTCTAGACTAGAGATTGAAATCGTCGAAGCTCCACTGTTTATCATGGATGATCCGCAACCATGTGTGGATGCAGTCGCCCTGGAAGACTCATGGGACCTTCTAATGAATTCAGAGGAAGAAATTCTGGATACTATTTTGATCATTCATGATTCCAAGGTGGATGTGGAGAGGGTGGATGGGAGAACATTGCAGGTGGATACTAACACCGAACAGAGCGATTGGATTAACACACAACATATAAACTTGACTATAGGATATAATGAGAAGAATATAATAGTGGAGGAATTCTTGCAAGTTTGAGAAAACTTTTCATCTAATTTCGAAGTGAGTATCACAGAAGAACCAGACACAGAGGTAACAGATTTGTCTTGGAAACTATTTCGGGATTCCCCGTCTAATTGCCTTAAGTTGGTCTTTAAGAATTCTGTTATATTCATTAGTGTCTAATGTCTATTTTCAAATGTTGATTTCTCACTTTTTCCAAAAAATTGTTGTTTTAATAAAAATTTAACTTTATTATTAACAAAACATTAGTGTACCTTCTTTGGGATTGGTATAACCTACCATGGACCATCTTTTCATTTATGGGAAAACTTCTTATGCAACCTTAGTTCTCATAGAACATTAATCATTACCAAATGAATTATATGGTGATATAAGTCCCAAAATACACACAATTCAACATTTTTTCCCATAATATCTTAAACAATTAATCATTTTAGAACCCAATATATGAAATGGGATTTATAACACATTTATTGTATGGTAACACATGAAAATAAATGGTTTTAATTATAAATTTTTCATTGCACAACCCATGGAAAATAATAATTTTTTATAAATGACATATAATCATTTAAAATATCATTTAGAGAATTAATAATTAAGTTATCATTGGACAATTCCTCAAGATAAATATTTTTCACCCACTCCATTAGTGTTCGATGTGGTACCACCTTATTTGGGAGTCATTACACTTGATCCATCTTAGTGTAAAGGGGAAGTGTGTTCTATAGTCTAATATTACCATTAAATTAATATCTAGAATCCTTCATCCTTTCCTAAGACATGGAGACTAAAAAATGTTGAGGACTTGATAGAATTCATTGAGTGTGACTTTGACCTCTTTCAGTCACTTGAGGAAATGAAGGTGAAGTTGGTAGAAATCATTCTTTATATACCTTCTGGGATATGGTGATGTGAGATGTGATATGTGAGATTATGTGGCTTCATCACCATGGATACCTTTAAGGACCTATCATTTGGGGAATTATTTATTGATACATTGAATTTGGACTAATAATAGGAGTTCATAAAGCTACCATAAGGGTCGATGAGAGTATATGTATGATTTTACCATCTCACTAAGAAAATTTTATTTGAAACTATTTGTGATAAAAATGATTCTTTTTCATAACATGAGGTAACATGTTCAAGTAATTAATCTTGTGAAATAAAATAAGGTTCCCTTTAAGGCATTAAAAATTGAGAACAAACTAGAGGAGGATCAAGAAGTTGGGTTACTTTATCCCATTAATACTCAAGTAGGTGGAACATATACGAATGCAATGTATACCTCCTCTGGTAGTAACAAGAAAAAGTCCTGGGACATAAAACTTGGTAGCGGTAAAATGAAATAGTAGTATATGTATTTTTATCCACCTCAGGAGGAGTTCTATAGGGTTTCAGTTTTATAAGGATTTGACATTATTTAATGATATATATATATATATAACCTTAGAGGACATGTTGAAAGTGTGTCATGATGGGGAATCATGTGATGTATTCATGAAATAATTGGGAAGATGGTTTCATGGGGATAGATGACATAAGTGATGTATGTCCATGGGATCTAGGAAGTATCTAATGCTTTAGTCAATAATGGAGACAAATTTGTTTCTTCTATAACATTAGCGATAGGGAAATATAGATGATTCATGATCTATTTATGTAGTGAATTACAATCCTTCAAATAGTGGTATTGGACTTTCAAATATTTGGGGTTTATTCTTGATATTTTTTAAATTTTCTAATTACTAGTTTGATACTGGTACTTTCCATTCCTTTAGATAATTACATGTTATTCCTATATTTTGCATATTGTTCAAGCTTTCTTCTGATATATAATATCTTGAAACATATTTGGTCTATAAAATGTACTTTCTTCAAAAATTACCATGGTTTCATATAGTCATTTTTTATTAGGGATATCTATGGGAAAACCTAATTCTATTGAAGAAAATCATCTATTTTATTCTTAAAATGGATCAGATTCCCAATTTCCTTCTCACATTGATTATTATAAAAAACAGGTATCTTTAAATTATCCCATGGGAGCGAGTTTCATGATGAACATTGAATGATTATTAGGATAAGGAAGTGTTAGTCTATAAATGTTCCATCTTGGGATGATCAAATGGTAGATTTCAGGCTTCAATTTTCAGTAGTATTAGTGGTGCCCCCTCAATGTTTCCACTAGTTATATAAGTCTATTAGTATTCGTTTCATGTTCTATACATATTAATTATTCTTGACTATGGTGTTGAGATCATGATAGAAATAATTTCACATATGTAACCCATTTCAATACCCCTTGTATTTTGGAAACTAAAAAGTTGAAGGATCTCAAGGTGCATTTCGAGGAAATGGAACAAAAGGGCATTGCGAGGCAAAGTGATTCAATATAGGGTGAACCTATTTTGTTCTCCATGAAGGTGGATGATAGTTGTTCACCCTTGGTAGATTCCATTTTTTTAAATTATTTCATAGTTGAATGTATATATATCTTGTTCTATTATATTAGTGATTTGGTTTACATTCTATTATAGTAATGTTGTAATCATCTGATTCTCACTATGATTTTTCTATTCCGGGTAATAGGACATCTTGAGATGATTATCATGTATCGTATTTGGTTTATTTGACTAAAGTATATTATCCGATGATTTTATTTATTAGTTTTTATGAATTAAATATAAATATATTATCTAATGGATGTTGTTCATTTTTTATTTTAAATGATATATGATCATGACTGTTTGAAAGATCCTTGCTGTGTCACATAGTATGTTTCATGTGCGGTATTACTACTCATTGGGGTTTCAAAAATTATTATTATCTTTGTTAAATATTTTATTGAATTATTAAATGATAATATTAATAAATTGGGAAATATTTTTGATTGATATGTTCCCCATAGTGCAGGCAGTAACTATTGAAGGAAATAATGGCTTTAGTGATCTTGAGCAACGATAAAATATTCCTTGGATAAGATTCAAAGTCATAAAATTAT
This sequence comes from Viscum album, assembly GCA_963277665.1. Taxonomy (NCBI): domain Eukaryota; kingdom Viridiplantae; phylum Streptophyta; class Magnoliopsida; order Santalales; family Viscaceae; genus Viscum; species Viscum album. The sequence continues at coordinate 166,264,855 of OY728119.1, read as the reverse complement.
TATATTTTATTTTTTCACAATAATTATGGCATTTATTAATGTTTTTATGTGAAATTTCACATGTGGCCTAGACATCAAGTGATTTTATGTTTTTTAATATTTTATTTAAATTAATATTCATTTTTAGGATTCATAATGTGCTAAATACAGTAGGTTCATTTATAAAATAATGATTTCCTCGAACACCAATAGTTGATAAATGGGTTATGACCTTGTATTATTAAGACATTCAAGAACATTTATAGGTATTACTGTAGAGTATGTGACTTGATGGAATCATATAGAAGACCCTTGAGGCCACATGATTGAGGTGTGATAGAATGATGAGAGGGTTTGACCATGTGGCTGTATGATTACCTCATTCTAATTTGGAGAACATATTCATATTGTGATGGACCAAGGGAATTTTAACCTTCTATATAGATGTGCATATCACAATGTAGGGAAAGGTTAGTATTTTGATAGATTAGTTTTTTAGACCGGATTTCTGGGAACTTGGGTTATTGAGATAGTATTTGACCAATCTTTGGGGAATGATGACAGGTCTTTTATAGTGTCCATGTATGTTAATTAAATTGTTTAGGTGAATGTTTAACTATGATAAATGGGTCATAACCTAATAATTGACCAAGAACATGGACCCCTACTATGGTGGTCACATTTTTTATTTACCTAAGAGACCCAAATTCATTCCCCATAGACATTTTTAACCATACTGAGGAGGAAAACTTGAATATCAATTTTGATAGATGTTTTATTAATTCATCCAAAACGTTCTTCATTTTTTATTAGGGTTTTGGAAAAAACAATTTGTGGAGTTAGTTTTCTTATTTTAGAAAGAAAGAGACCTTACAAAGTTGATTATATGAAATAGATTACTACCAAGGGTTGGTGGTTATTTTAATATGATATAAATATCCATTAGTATTTATTTCTATTATAATAATAGTAACACCATTATTGGTTGTTTTAAACCTTGATATGAAAAATTATCACATGTGATGTCCATGTTACTTATGTTTTAATACCATTTATGTGAAAAAATTAGTAAGTGATTTCAATGTTACATAGTGGTGGATTATGTTACTTGTGGGATTATGAAAAAGAATAGAAAAATCTATCATGGGAGGTATGTGATACATATTTAAATAATAGGGAGACCCAGATCATTTACTAGTTTTCGTGGCCATTATAATACACTTTGAGACACCAAAACACTTTCCGATGAAGGAATGATTGATCTATGTCATCAACCTAAAGATCAATGTTAGTAATTGGGATATTTATATGTTTTATTTACATTCATTTTGGGAAGTTTTGATTCAATTCCTTGAATGGTCCCTATGATATTCTTAAAGATATTCTAGAACTTACTATATCATGTATTAGTGGTATCTTATGTATTTATCTACAATAATTAATTATAACTTTATAGAAAATCACAACAATATATCAAAAACTTTTTTATATGAACGGTATTTTGTTTCTAGTTCCCTACTATGTTTTGTACTCACATTTTACATGATATTACATTTCATGTGGGTAGCCTAGCATCATTAAAATTCTTATAGGTTCTTTTTAGGTAACGATCCAGCTATTCTTTAATTGAGATAGAGTTTCATTGATAGGAAATTGAAGACTATGATGGGGAGTGACATGAGGATTTTTTTGGAGCCTATTATTTTTTTTCAAAATTTTCTCTCCATATATTCACATACCTATGATTATCCCAATGGTTATCAGTCTTTAACCATGAATATTGACATTTCATATATAATTTTAGGCTCATATTAAATATTTGATATACAAGCTTTAATGTTTTTTTGTATTATACTTAGTAATTTTATATACTTTTGATACTGTAATATATGGAAAATAGTATCCTCACACATTCAACCTAGAGCCCCCATTTGTAGTCGATTTCCATTGGAATTAAAGGTGGTTTTCTTGAGATAATGTGGTGAACCTAGTGAGGATACTATTCATAGTATGTCAGTTCTGAGATGTTATGAGGTGGTATCAAATCCTTTTTTCCGTTTCACTAATGTTTTTATATAATATCCATGAGATATAGGAATGAATAAGAGATTATGATGGATACTAAAATGGATCATCATGAAACTACATTTCGATTGGAATTCAAGGTTACTAGGAGAATGATATTTTTGATCATAGTCTTTTATGTTTCATCTATATGGTATTCACCTCCTATGACACACATGATGTCCATATTTATGATTTATATTTGATTTTGTACATAGCCTATAGAGTATAAAGGAATATAATTCATCAAAATTAGGAATAATGTATTCTTATGACATGTTGGGTCCTTTTAGTGTGTTATTTTAGCACTAATGAGTGTTCCCATGGTTTAATGTCTTAAAAATAAAATATATGATTTTTTACAATACATATTAATAGTGGAATTCAACTCAACTGGACTACTATATATGTTTATTCTATTATAATGAAATTTCATATGGATTCTATGGGAAGATGATATATTCCAACAATGGTGAAACATTTACTCTAGGATTAGATGTGTTATCACTGGTTTTTTCTAGTAATGGATCCACATTCCGTCAAAATGGAACCCTTAAGGGTGGATATTAATTATGTTTGGTTAATTTAAGTGTGGGTAAAAAATATAAAGTATTTCCCATATATATTGGAATGGCATTCAATATAACCAAGATACATGACTATGAATTTATCGATATAAGTTATACCAGGGAGATGATTGTTTTATATATATCAATTAATGGCTGTTTAGGGGGTGTCCCATGTATATATTCTCGTGAGAATCATTTCCCGTTTAGGAGTATGAGATGTCATGAAATATCAACTCTTGGATATGAGAGACCCTAATTTTTTTCTGTTACCACATGTGAGGCCATTTTGTTTTGCGATATAGTAATTTAGGTTGTCCCATGAGTTTTTTCCTTTTTTATGCAATGAATTTTAGGATCTGTGGTAGGACCTAGAGACCCTGTTTTTTTGAATTATTCTTCTTTTGAGTAAGTTATTATTTTTATTGAGAGGGAAAATGAGTGATGGTTTAAATAAGTAAATCATGTTATTTTATGATAGAATATGGGGAAAATGATTCAAGTTGATATCAATGTATGAATGATTCTTGAATCTTTTGGATTTTGAGGTAATTTATAATCATGGAAAGAGTTAATGTTGAAACTTTTCACTTATATGAAACCATGTGGTGGATAAGAGTGTGGTAACACTTTGTATAAATTCCTACTATGTTATGATTTTTTGGGTATCATTTGATATTGCGACAGGCCATGGAATAAGTGATGTAATTGATTTTTAGAGGTGTGATGATAATTCTTTGGTTAGGATGATTTGGAATTCCATCGATAGGGTATGAAATTATAGATTTCATGATTAGTTTGGTTCCTTCTGTATATGGGATCATGATTCAGTTGAAAAATATCGTTAGGTACATGATCGTTAGCCGATTATGGTTTAGTTCGATTAAGGGTGACACATGAAATTCATGTGTAGGGATTATTTATTATTAAATTGATGATGGTTATGGATTTTGTAAGGACAAATGGAGTTTTTGGAGTGTCATATTGTCCTAGTAGTCATGAAACATATTTAATATGGATCTAGAAGTTCATCACATGTACAATTAAGTATGACTTTTTCGGTATGGAATAACGAGTTACATAATCAAGGACATAATGCGGGGAGTCCACTATTGACTTTTTTAGATGGTCGATATTGTTTTTACTAAATATCTATGATTTTTAAGATGTTTTTCCCCTAATCAAAGATCATATAATAAATTTATGTTTTTATTGGTGTTCATATATGTGTATATTTTCCATGTTCAGTCATTTTGTTTGGTTATAGACACGATTCAAATATGGATAATTGGAATTTTTTCCTGTAATTCAATTGAAACTTATATATTTTGGTTGGTAGTGTGACACCAATCATAGTGATACAATCACTACATATTATTTATCATATTTTTCTGAAACCAACCATTTTATATTTGTAATATACTTTTAGCGAACTTCCCTGATTTCATTTAGATTCCTCCATGCGTGGAAGGATTTAATTGAAATATGATAATGGATGGAATCTATAAGATCACATATACATTAGGATAAATTTATATGATACTAGGGTGGTCATATTATAGGTAAATTAGTTAATTCGATATTTAAAATAGTATCGAATGTTTCTACCATTGTATGGTTCAGTAGATGATTTTCATAGGAAGATGGGTATAAATATCATTGGGAGCAAGAAATTTATTTTTCACGGTTATTTTTAATGTTCATGAAATACACTAAGAATCAAGAAAATAATATTTTGGTTGTTTTAAAATTATTATAGGATTCCTTTGGGTATAAAGCATCATGACCTACAGCCTAGAAACCCATTAGCTAGGATAGCTGTGCATTTTTTTGGTTGGTTGGATAGAGGAGGTCCTACTGGTCCTTGTATACTATTGGATATTGTGATATGTGAAAATTATCATTATTTTAATTTTCTATATGATATACATGATTTAGGTATTTTCTAGAATTTTTTTTGAAAAATGTGGAATGTCTAATCATGTTTCATCGCTAGTGAGTATGCATCCATATTGGTCAGTATCTTTTTAGAATATGTTAATAATAAGTTGTATATAATTTTACTAGATATATCATGTATATTTAGGTGTGTAATTAGTTAAACCACACTATACACATCATTAAAAAAAGATATGGGTTTTTAAATAGGTGATTTTGAATGCATAAAGTTCCATGGAATGGAATCAATGATTTAGAACTATGTCCTATAGTGGAGATCATCATAGGATGTCTGTTTAGCTGGATAATTATAGGTGGTTGTATAAGGATTAATGGGTTATATTTAATCCTATCATATTTATTAGATAATTAATTTGAGTGAAGGCTTGTCTTTCAGGTGGGTGAGAAACTTATGTTGGAATTAACCTATAGAATGTTATTAAATATATGTGAATAAGATGTGAATGTTTGAATGGAAATTTAAGACTGAGAGTTTAGAAGATGGATAGTTATATCTCCATGGATACTTTTTAATGATGATAATTGTTATAGTGGAGAGATTGTAAAATCCCTTATCTATATATGAGTATGATTTTAGCAGAAATTGGAATTTTTAATTAGTGGGTTGGATCATTTGTAAACTAAGAAATATAATTGAATTATAAGAGTTTGAGAAAAAAAGATATATTTCATATGTGTAATACTGGATAATTACCAACAATGAGGCTTGAGGGACCATATAAGGGACCCCGAGGTTGTTGTGCTTCAGGGTTGTTGTATTTTTATCCACTAACTAGCCACTATTTAGACGATTTCTAGTGAGCGGGCTAGATATTGTATTGGATTTATAACTTGGATATTATAATACCTTGTGTCCCTGTAATGACTAACCTATTGGTATTTACTAGTGAAATAATTCCCTTTCCCACTTAGGGTTATAGATCCTAAAGCCATACCTATACCATTTATCTTAATGTTATTGCCAGTGGGTGATCCTCCCTTTATCTCATATTCTATCCCTAATAAATTTTAGAATTTATGGAGAATTATTAGTTTTAAGTGTCCAGATATAACATATATGTATTTCATGGATATCATTCTTTATTTAACTGTAATTTATTCTTCTCCCATATTTGGTTAATAGTGACAATTCCACTAGATCTTAGTGTAATTTGAAAATTATGAAGGGGTTTATACTCTGACTAGAGAGATTGGAAATCCTGAGATGACTTCTATGTATAATCATTCCTCAAATCATCGAATGTAAACTTTTCAATGAATTTTTATATGGTTACTGATTAGATTAAATTAAATCAATAGTTGAATCATTTTTTTAGGATTTTTCTTGAATAGTTCTTATTCTGTATATCAAGACATTAAAAGCACATATGGAATAGTTCTTGTGTACCAGGATTGGCTGATGGGTTCTCAGAAATTTTTAAAATTAAATATATTATGTTTATTAAATAATAAATTAATTTATTTAATTTAATTTCATGGTTGGGCTTTAGATTGGTTCCCCTAGCTGTGGGTGGTAATAGTTTGAGGCAATGCATGCTTCAGAGATCTTGTGAAATCGGTGTCCATCATTTGAATAACAGGGATAAATTTTGAATTTGGTAGGTGGACTTCTCTACATACCATATTGTATTTATTCATGTAATTATTTTTCAAGTGTCGTGTAGTCTCTCCAACAATGGTGATGACCGTTGTCTAAAAAATACATAATTTATATGAAATTATTATTTTAGAAGCACAATGTATCAAAGCCACAAGGGTTCTCAACACTAGCTTAGTTTCTTTGAATGTTGATCATAAATTCCTTAGTTATAATTGGTATTCTTATGAAATTTGGACACCATAAGGTTTGTGATTAGAGTGATTATGACTTAGTGGAATCATCTGCGAGACCCTTGGGGCCTCATTGTAGAGGTTTAGTGATATATATATATTCTATTTGGGTTATATATGGACCTAATATCGTAATGGATCCATTTTTGTTGAGATACAACATATATGGACCCAATCCTTAATCACATCTTATTTTATAATTCATAACATAATTTATCCCAAAATAATACATGATGAAGATCTATAGGTCTAGTTCATCTGTAAGGATAAACATATAAAATATATCATATTGAATAGAAAAACCATATTTATTGAAAATTTAATATAGTTTTTGTAACAAACATACATAATATAATGGTACACCTGATATAATAGGGAAAATAAATAAGGAATTGTGTGAGATAGAAATCTCACCTGGGGAATAAACATGGAAATGGTGAAAAACATATGAGTAATGCGGAATATCGGGATATCATAAAGTGGATGATCATACAAATAGTTACATGGAATATATTATGGATAATATTATATCATAAACTCATGTATACAACATAAAATGGGATTTCATATATCTAATTCCATATTTACCCCCACAACCATCATTATAATTTGGAGAAATTACCATGGAGGATTTGGTTCAATCCATAATCTATTAAGTTAAATATAATGATATATAAAATACATATCAAATTGGAGGGATATATAATTTTAGTTCCACCTATCACATAAATTGAAATTATACCAATGCATTCCACATGATGAAAACCAAACATTAAAAAATTATAACAAAGATCAATCCCATATTAAGGAAGTGGATTTTGTAATTATAACTCATAGATTAAATGAAAGATAAAAAATAGGGGTTACATAGAGAAAAAAGAATTATACCATATTGGAAGTTTATTTTTTTGAAAAAAAATTATAATCTGTTAAACATAGAGTTATAATGGATGAAAAATTCAAAAGATATAAGAAATGGTATGAAGAAAAACCAACCATTTATGTGATGCTTTTAGAAATGTATTATAATAATTAATGACATATTATATTAATTTAGATTCAACAAACAATCACTTTCATAAGTTTATAAGGGGTTTCTAAAATCTATATGATAAAATTAATTATATGGGGAGTTACTTGACTATAAAAAAGTCAGATATAATTTCCATTTAAATTTTTTCACTTATGAATGATAATTTGAAAGGGAAATTAAAAAACATATAACCCAAAAAAACTATACAATATAAAAAAATTTATATAAAAGAATATATATATATAGATATATATATATAATATCGATTTTATATTTTTGATAAATATAATTTAAAAGGTGATAAATAAATAGAACATGTATATAGAAGGAAACAAGGGGGGTTCAAAGGATCCCTTATCCCAGCTAAAAAGAACATTGAACTTTCACATAAAATCCTAAATAATAAAAATATATTTATCAGAAAAATTACTAATAATCATCGCAGTCTATATTTCCATTTATGTGTTATATTTATCATCACAAGTAATTAAATTATTTCATAATTTCTGTATATTTTTATTATATTATATTTTTGTAAATTTATTAGAAACATTGAGGGTATGCTAAATAACATAAAAGTGTTTTATAATAGTTTCATAAACTCTAGAATTATTTATTATTGTTTCCTTTATAATTCTATTAGAACATAATTTATATAGTTTAATTTCTTTTCTAGAATAGACCAAAATTATATAAGGAAATTTGATATGTCTTTTTTAGTAGTTTGAATTACTATTAAAATATATTTTTATATAAATTATAGAATATATAATATTACTTTTCAATAACATTAATAGTTTCTAAATAATATTTTTATTAATTAAAAAAATTATTTATTCTATCCATGTTATTCAATCTGGAAAATGTATGATAAACATTGTCACGCGGAGGTGGTGGTCCACACGTACTCATGATGGAATCTTCAATTTTCAAATTATTATGGAAGATAAATTAAAATTGATTTTACATTATTATAAAAAAAAAATTTAATAATACATTTTTATCATTGAATTATGGATATAATATTTTTTTTATAGAAGTAAAAATTAATTGAGATGGTGTAGTGGAAAATATTATCTCTTGCTTTGGGTTTTCTTAGTTTGTCACAAACCTATAGAAAGTTATCATGGTATTTTAGAATTATCATTGCATTTAAAAAATTTTGATATGGTCAATGAGGTTACAGGGAATAGTTTTTTATAAGGTTAACGATCTTAGTAAGCATGGATTGGTGGATGGATAGTGGTTACTCTTTATAATTTATGTGAATGTCATTTTTGAAACATATAACTCTTTAATATAATGATATAACATGTTTCACAAAAAATTTGATTTCAATTTGGATAAATAAATCTATTTTAATGGGTTATGGTTTACCAAACCTCTACCCCACTTTTCTGAACATCATTTGTACACGTTTTTAACTAATTACTCATAGATTTGTTTACCTCTTCCATTTTTTTGGTTTTACCTAAGTATCAAATTTTTAACTATATAAATTACTTTTAATTATTAAATATAAAATGAACGACATTAAAAGTAAAATTAACCTATTAAATCAATATATGAAATCCAATACATGAGATAAAATTACTAGGTGCATGGGAAATTAATTTTTTTCATCAGTGTGTTTAGTACGAATAAATGATTTTTTATAAGAAAGTAATTTTTAATTATCATTTTATGATTAGTATAAAATTATCAATGCAACTGATTTTATAAAAATTAAATTGTATTTTATTATTACAATAATATTTATCTAGCTTTAAAATAATTAAAAAACTATTCCAACAAAGTGAATTTGTTTTATGATAATTACTTGAAAATTTTATTTGTTAAAACAATACATAAATTTTCTAAAATTTTAAGCAAGTATTTTACATATAATGATAGTATTTTAAAATAAATATTACATAATTATAAAATAATAATTTAAATAAATTCAATACATTCATGTAATTCATGGATAATATTTTCATAAAATATAATTATTAGGAAAACTAGTATTTTTCAATTTTTATCAAAAGATAAATTATTTAAAAAAACAGTTAATTTAATACAATTATTTCCATCATAAATCCAAAAATGAATTTATTTTTATAAAATTAAATTTATAAACGAACAAAAAATAAATAAATGTAAAATGTAGTTAATACTATGTATTATTTCTAGCTAACAACTATAATGATTATCTTTAGTAATTTAATTATATTTATGTTTGATGGTTTGGGATTAGTACTCTATTGAATGTAACAGAACATACTAAAATAAAAATTTAATATGGGTGTATTATCAATACTATAACAAAACAAAACATTATTCCCTCGCTATAAAAGTTTTCAATTAAAATTTTATTTCATACACTATGTTGGAAACAAATGAGGATGTTTTTTTACATTTTATCTTCAGGGTCCCCATTGCCTCTTCATACATATAGTGTCTCTAATTTAAATTTAAAATATGGGTTTACCAATTTCATATAGATTTTTCTCCAAATTCTATTATATTAAACAATTTCTACTTATAAAAGATATCATTCTTCAAATTCAAAACATATCTTGTATATACATCCTCCGGGGGGAACTATAGATCAAATAATTTATTTTTTATTGTTATTTTGGGAACTCATGTGAGTACACCAATTCTTGGATGTTTTTAATATCTCAATTAGGATAATATAAAACAAACATAACTTCTTCTTCTTCTTCTTCCAAAATTTCATATTTATCATCCATGATGAAATATAGTGGGACACATTATCACTATCCTCAGACTTCAAGTATCTTAAATGGTTATATTTATAACTCTTCATTCAACCATACACTACATTAATGAGATGTTGAATGGTAATAACATTTTTTACAGTTTCATTGAACTTAGTTGGTCTTAGAAGAATTTGGTCACCTTCTTTAACCCGGCACATATGTTTTATGCGTCACGTCCCATAAAGGGCTTCATATGGGGGAACAATGATTATTGAGTGGGAACAATTGTTATAATAGAACAAAAACTAAGGAATATATTTGTCCCAACATCTATTGAATTATAAAGTGAATGATATCAAAACATTCGAATGTGTGTAGATATCCTATTGTGATTGGTCATCTGTTCAATAATAGTATATTATAATTAAATTCAACTGTGTATTTTGAGCATGTTGAAGACTCTACGAAATATTTTTTCTGAATATAATATCTCAATGATATAAAAAGGATAATGGTGTTCTATAAAACTTCTCCATTCACGTACTACATATAATTACACGGTGATATAGTTATAATTTCTCTAAAAAGGAAACAAAGTGATATTTGTTTGTAAGACTGGCCCCAAAAACCCTTATATAATTATTCACATTTGACGTATTTGGGAGAACAATGAAAGAATCAATAGTGATATTTTTTCTATTTCAATATATGTATGGGAAATGGTTGAATCATCTATTAATACGATTGTCTCAACCCTTCACCTACTCTTATACCATGAATTTTGATGTATATTCATAAATATTTATAAACATATTATTTCAAAAATAGTGTTCTCAGTGATATCTATATATTTGCAGGATTCCTATGATGGTGGATATAGTCAACCTATAAGAATCATTTAATAACTCTTTCATTATATGCAGATCTGATGGAGAAAAAATTCATTTCAAAAACACATAATTACTTTATCATCGAAATATATCATAGAGGGTGTTATTATCCTCATGAAATCCACCTTTTTATGTATCTTCACATGATCTTATTGACATTTAAACATATTCTCACATTTTGATAGATGTAAATTCATTGAGATTAGTAGAATGATGTCACTTTCTGCAATATTATAATGTCATGCCAATGCATGTCTATGAACACATGATCCATATCAATAGTCACCATAGATAATGTTGTAAGATCTATTCCTAATAGAGCATATACCATATTATTTGTCTACCTAGAATGGTAGTGTAATTATAAATCACAATATTTGTTTATCTCTAGCAATTATCATTCATGTATGTTGGTCTCCATCAATTTGAATATATATTTCTTGCTAGATGTGACGTATATACAAAACAATTTCTATATAGATATGATCCGTCAAAATTTTATACATTAAAATTATTTTTTAAACCTAAAAAATAATTTTTTATAGTTCTGTTCAAGAACCATCAACTATATTGAGGTGTAATATTACACATTACCATTCTACATAAATACATGACCCATAACCTTTTTTATTCTTCACTATATATAACAATTTTTTTCCAATTGTGGGTGTGAAGATCATATGTATTTTTGGGTTATATTTTTTTAATATATTTGATAAACACTTCAAACACATCTATCTAAACACAACTCACTCCCATAAATGTAATCCATGAAAATGGGTAAAAAAATTATATATGTTTTCCACAAACCCTTTATAATACCTTACTAGTGTATGGAAACTACTGATCTCTAACAGATATAATGGTCTACAATAATACTTAATATCAATTATCTTCCAAGGGTCCATATATATATATATATATATATATATTCTATTACAGGTGAGGAAATTACCCATTAATGATACGTACTATATCCAAAAAACATATTTTCTATACTTCACATATAATTCCACCTTCCTTAGTGTCTTTATATTACAATTCAATTTCTACTCATGTTTCTCCATGATTATGGAGTATAAATGATTGTCATATATTAAGATAATAAAAAATTTATTGAGGAATATTCCAAGGACTATATTCATTAATTATATGGTAATTTTTGAGAAATAATGATTCCAAATGGAATGACTATGATCTAATAATGGCTATAAATTTTATAAATGGTGGTCTTTAGAATATCATTATTTTTCACCATTAACTGCTACTATTGTGAACAATGTTTGACATTATAGATCTATTAATTTCCATGTATCTCTTAAAATAAATAAGAAATCAATTGAATAAGATAATTTATATTAATATTTTTATTTTTTAGTTAAAGATAATCACTAAACAGTTATATTAACTCATTATTCATTATGAAAAAGTGGACTGGATCACCTCATATTGTTGAATTACGGTATTTAAAAAGAATGTATAGATTATCATGTAATCTATTTTTTAGTTCATCAAGTTTAATGATGATAATTCAATATATATTCATGGATATAGGAAAAGATTAGGGTATATGATCTCTTGAGAACATAACCACTTTTTTTGGAGGAAGACCCTGTACTGATTTGGGGAATACATAAGTATAATCCCTTATAATGGGAATGTTCTCATGAGCGGCCCTCTCCTTTAATTTAACTATTATGATATATATTATATATCATAAGGAAAAAATATGCATTACTAGAAAAATATTACAATATTTATTTATCCTCCTCCTTGAAATTTTATATAATAGGAGTGTAAAATCAGTTATATAAAGTGATTTTGTTCTTCTGAAAGTTGATGTGGAACCTATTTAGAGACAAAAAACATATTCCCAAGCTATAATAATATTCCAATAAATATATTAATCTAATAATTTATATAAGATTAATCCAATAAATATATATTTGTAAAGAGTTATATACATGAGATGTAATAATATCAAAATTATCAGTTTTTCATATTAAAATAAATTTCATGGTTTTTTCTAGTGTTTGAATAATACTACTAAACATTAATGATATAAAATTGTTCATAGAAATAAAATGAGAAAGAAAATATTATATTATTAAATGATTAACTATAATATATTTCACTATATCATTTCCTTGATCCAGATATACAGTGGTAAAATCATGAGCACACCCATGATCTCATTTGTTTGGGGGTCATTGGCATTTGTTATCTTTAACTAACATTGACATGGTGCATTAGTTTTTATAAATTCCATGTTATATGTGGTTATATAATTCAAAAATTTATGGAGGATTAATTTGAAAATGTTCATATTCAATCGCATAAGTTTGATTCTTCATATCACTTATATATTCATTTCCTTGATGTCCCATTTTTCAACACTTGAGTCATTTCATTGTCCCCATCAAATTGTTTCTATGATTCCTTATTCCACACTTACAAATTGTGTGATATTGAATTTTATTTCCACTATGAGTATAATCAAGTTATTTCCCAATTTTATATTCCATTTTCCACACCTATCTAATATCCCAAGAGATGTTGTAAAAAACCCATTTCTATTATAACATTATAGGCACATAGTTATAAATGATTATTTCTATAAAAGTTCCCTAATTAAAAATTACTTTTATGAATCATCACTTTAAAATGAAAATGTGATCAATTTTAATTTTTTTAATGATTAGAAAATTCATATCATATAAGTATTTTCAAGATCACTTCATATGATTTGGTAGATTATTATTAAAATATCCTGAATTCATGGAACTCCCTCTTCATATTAACCTTGAGAGTGAGAGGGAAATACTTAATGATAAATAAAATCTTAAACTCATCCCACTCTATATATTCTATATATTCCATGGGATTTTTGTTCTTCAGCAGTTTCCAAAATTAATCCACTTATCCCTTAATGCAATAAACAACAAGTTTTTCCATCACATTCGTAAGGAATTTATTGACCCAAAATATCATCACAACTAAGATAATATATTGTTTATTGATTTTGAAATATTAATATCATGTAAATATTTTTTATTTATATCATAAAAGTGTCAACTATAAAATTCTCTCATGGGAGGGAATTCCACATGATTTAAGTTATAATTTATATCCTGAGTCCATTGTGTCATTACTACCATGAGGTTCTCTTATCATTATAAAACCATGTTAGGTGTTTTATTAAATAAGTAATCACATTTACCATTGTAAATATCCTTACCATGATTCCACCAATGTTTATGTATTTTCAAAAATAAAGGATATCTAGGTATATGAATAATTTTATTAATAAATTTATATAAGTTAAACCATAAATGTTGAAAATATTAACAATAAATTATATAAAAAACATATATTTATTTGTATCATTCAATATATGTTTTCATTGTAATTTAATAATCATATTCTCTATCAAATTTATATTCTATAAAAAATATGATCTAATCCCTCAAAATGGTTTGTAATGTAAAAATGAATTATACAAACCATATTTTTTGGAGAGTCTAGATTGGTGTGTAATGAGTAATATTTATCATAAATATTATCATATCTAGGTAAATACCCCAAATGCTCTACTTTTTCTTATCAAACCTAGGTACATCTATTTCAAATCCTATATCCACTATCTAGTATCCAGAAATGTATGTAATTTCATGTAAAACCACCTAATCTAATGACTAAAAAAAATTTGTTGTCTTATAATTTGGAATATCCCTTAGAATTTGACATATATTTCTAACTATGTTATTTCATCCAAATCATAAAAAATAAATATACCCCCTATAATACCAGCATAAGAGACTAAAGACCAAAAAAATATTACTTCATAATAAATGACATTCAATATTTTGAAAAATAATTAATGTGGGTTTATAAGTATAGTTTATTTTAATGATTTAGCATACAAATACATATTCATAAACACAAACAAATAATAAGAATTTTAGACTCTAAATTTTTCTCCTAACTTACATATAACTTCTAAAACTATCAATGACATCTTTGTTAAAATATATTAGGAAAATTGTGAGAAAAATACTAACAAGGGAATAAAAATGAAAATTATGCATAACGTGAGAGTCATGATGAATAATATGATATCATATTGAGGATGATCATAATAATTGAGGTAAGTTATTAAGAAATAATGTCAAATGGCCATAAACATATGGAATATACAAAAAACAATCTACCATAATCATGATTCAAGGGAAACTCTGATGATTATCTTTATAAATTGGATGAATTCCATTTTTGTATTATGTTTAATCCAATATAACATTAATAAAATATCATAATTTTTAATGATTTATTAAATTCATTATAAGAAAATATAATTCATTTCCTGCAAATCACATAAATTAAAGTCATATATATTTGTTAAAATAGAAAAAAATAAACCATACATAAATCATAAGCATGATTAACATAATAAGCATGATGGATTTATAATTCTATTTAAATGAATAATTGAAGTGTATATCATAAGGATTACAAAGAGAAGAATGAAATAAAAAATTTGATTACATATTTAACAATACACTAACTTATGAATGTACAACTACATTAAAAGAAATATTAATAATAAAAATGAAGTATTGATCATAAAAATTGACCACGTAATTGATTCTTTTAGATAATGATTATGGATAATAAAATAAATTCTCCTCATTTAAAATCGATAGTTTAAAAATGTTTTCATAAAATAATGAAATATTTTATAAAATTTTCTTCATAAAATCATTCTACGTGGAGATTAATTTCATGAGACTACCTATATATAATTTCCATTAAACAAAGTTTATTTAAGATATAGAGTATCAAAAGGAATAAAGGATGTACAATCCCCAAAAAATGAAGGTAAATTAAATTAGTTCTATATGTTGAATAAATATATATGCTTAATATGAAATATTTTTTCCCTCAGAATGTGACAACATTAGGAAATTGAATGGTTTGACAGAGACTGATCGATTCATCCTCTTTATTAAAGGAACTTCCATAATTAAGTTTACCACCTCCGGTTCACCATTTTGTGTTACCATCAGAATATATGTCATGGTTAGGAATCACTATTTCAAAATGGTTTCCAAAATATTTGTTTATTGAACCAGAAATAAGAAATAGTTTTATTTCCAAATAGGGCTTCCTTCCAAATGTTGTCGTTCATTACATTTGTTGAGATTCCACTCGTAAAAAATTTCATTAGTTGAGTGGATGGGAGTTCGGGTTCATCACACCCTTTTGGGGGAAATTATTTCCTACTCCAGTTCACTCTTATATATTTAAGATATATTCACGAATCCTTAATTAATTTTCATGTATGATTTGTGTTATCCCAATATATTAAATCAATTATTTGCATGTATGGAATTTATACTCATCTGTATGTATTCGATGTTATTCATCAATGGAGACATCTGTATGAATTCAAGGTAATACATCAATATTAACCTATTATATATTAAATAAAGATTAATTAGTCATTATTGTCACATCCATGACATATTTTAAAGGTATTTTTAATTTAATTTCAATTGTTTATTTGATTTGGGGGTTTCCCATGTTTTTTTGGAGGAATGAGTGAGTCTTCATGATTTTGGCCAATCTGTGAGCCCAATTCCAAATTTAAAAATAATTTTTTTTTCATTTATAGCTTCTTTAGGTTTCTAATTTTTTTATCCATTAAATTTATTAATTTTCCACCCCTATCCTCTTAACACCACCATATTAAATTGGACCATTTAGGAATCCATAATGATGGTGGATTGGGGTTTTATTTATGTAATTGGGCATGCCTGGAAGTTTATTTATAGTTTTAAAAACAAATTATGATTATTTAATAACATATTCATTTGTTACTCTTTTTCGGTGATTCCACCTCCCACACGAAGCTAACATCCATAAGTGCGCCCCCAGTACCTTTTACCCTTCTTTGGGGATCATATAGAATGTGAATTATGGAAAAATGTTATAGGGTTTATCAAATTGTCCAAATTTGAAGTGGTAACTGCCTTCCTTCATAACTCTTCCATTTATCACTTTTCTCACCAATTTTAGTTCCTACGTGACCTACTAATACTTTTTTGAACCTCACATGCATTTTTTTGTGTTTTTAAATTCACCTGCTAGTGTATTATGGGATATTTCTTCAAGATACCTGAAGTAAGTGGGTTTCCATCCTTATGGCTCCCATTTTCTTTGAGTCTCTTCCCTTTATTTCGATGTTCTTATTGTCCAGAAATTATGGATGCGAAATTAGGGTTTGATATTGTGTTACATGGTCTGAAATTCCTATTTAGACCTTTTTAACCTTTCTTGAGGTGTGACGGTGGTGCATTTGAGTTTTCACACAAAGGATTCAATGGTTTTCCATACTTTGGTAGGTGATTCCATATTTATAAAATATTATTGTCTTAGAATGATGTATTTATCATAATTTAAGGTGTATCTAATTTTATTATTTCTTCAAAAAATTGTTTATGTGGTGTTTGTATTTCAAATGAATTTTAAATGCCAATTTCATGTGAAATTGGGGGGTTTTTCATGGAAATGTTCTATTGGTTTATTTGGGGATGGCCTATAAATACTTAATAGATCTTATTGAAAATTAATAGGGCTGAAAATAATTTTTTTTGAATTTTTATCCCCTTTGGTTGTTTATGCGCAAATGGCATTTAATGGTGTTTGTGGAACATGTGAACTTTAAATGCCATGTTTGTGTGAAAATGGATGTTTTATAAAGTTATCATTTCTTGGTTCACAGGGGGCTGACCTAAAATTGATTTGTTGGTTTCATTGAAATGTATTGGGCTGATTTTTCTATTTTGGTAACTTAAAAGTGTGACCATAGTGTACAATGTCGTGTTTTCAAGGAGTTTTGGCTGCAAAACATTGCGGGATTTTAGAAATTTTTTCATTAAAAATCAAAGTGTTTTATTGTGTGTTTAAAGTGGCTTAGAATGTGTATTTCTACAATAATGATTTTTTGTGACCATTAGTGGTGTTTCATATGAAAAATGGATTTATGTATCATTCTGAAATTTTTTGATCAATAAGGGGGATGCCAAGGAACCTAGGTGGGGTGGATTTGTACTAGTACGACTAGTAAGCGAGACGGGTTTCATCCCTATTTCCCTTAGAATTTGGAAAAAGAAAACTCTAACTAAATTATGTGGATGATGATTGGTAACCACTAGGTTATGTTTATGTTCTATACAAGTGGCTGTTTCATAAGAAATGTTTTTTCTATGGTTACTTTACACCGAGGTATGAGGTACATAGTGCCCAAAATAATCTTGTGCCTAGGAGTGTTCTTGATTTTTTTGACCATTTTATTTGTGGTATTTTACCTTGTATTAGGAAGTGTTTAGAAGTATATTATAGTATAGAACATAAATATTTATATGTGTTAACATTATTATTGTTTTATCTTAAAAATTGTTTTCAATTGAATGGTGTTTTTCTGGGAATTTAACACTGCTTTCCTTTACATATTAAAACCGCTTGATTTTCACCTTATATTGCATGAAATTTGGAATAATTGGGTGGTTTAATATTGGTATTAGTCTCACACCCTACTTACACCACTTGGGTGTATGTAGAATTGGTTAGGTTTGAATCTGGAAAAGATAAAGTCTTGGGTGAAGGCGGTTCGGGCTGTTAGACCCCTCCAGCGGTGCAGTGTTGTGGAGACGGATCGGCGGTGACCATACCCTTGTCGTATGGAGTCCTTGTGGATGTATTGATGCTTTATTTATTTTTATTTGGACTTATTTTACTATATTCAATGCTAGGTATTAAATTCGGGTTTTTTTACTAAAGACTTGTTTGGATGAAAATTTCAGATTTATATTATGGAATGTTTTTAAGGTTTTATGCTTTCATACTCAGGTAAATCATTCCCAAACCTAATTGTTTGATACTAGGAAACTTGTGATGGTCCATGTGGATAGGGAATTTCCTTTGGGCCTTGCCATTGGATGGGTGTGGTGCAGGTATTAGTGGTGACCAGATTTGGTTCATGACAAAATGGTATCAAAGGAGGTTATTTTTTTGGATTATATTACAATTTTTGGATGAGTCGGGATAGATAAGAGATAGGACTTTCAGGTATTAGGGTTTTGGTCATGAGTAGGGTGCCTGGCCCGCAACTCTCATGGCATACCTTGAGTCACAAGAGGACATTGGAAATTGTCTTATTGACTTCACTTCTAGGTGAGATGTGTGGGCTACAGACCACACGTGGAAATCGGGAGAGGGTGGAGTAATTGTTACTTTTATTATTGTAAATTGTTTAGATTATTTATATTTGATGTATTCAATTAAAAATTTCTGAATTTTGTTATTGATTTTGTTTGTGACTATTTCATTTTGTAGCAACATGCCTCCTCGGAAGGCCCCCACGCGACCACAAGAGGAAGCCAAAGAGTGTTCTCCCAAACCGATTGATCAGAGGATAGTGTGGTTGAGGTCTGGGCTATCCATGGTCTGGGATAGGGACTATCGCCCACTCTTATTCCTATTATGTTAGAAGAGATGGGTCCTAGGAAAAATAAAGAACTAGAGATTCTGAAAAATAAGCATCCTACCTTCCAAGGCAGTATAGAACCCCATGAAGCAGATATATGGCTTGAGAACATGGAGTGCATGTTTGAGTTCTGGGATACACCTGATGAGCTCAGTGTGAAATGTTCCTCCATTCTGTTGTAGGTCCCCAGCCCTAGGTGGTGGGAATCAGTTCTTTAGACAGGGAAGAATTAGTAGATGCACTGGGGAGATGTTAAGGATGTCTTTAATGAATAGTACTTCCCTGAGGTGTTGGCTTATGCTAGCTCCTGAGAGTCTATGGATCTTGTTCAGAGGAATCTATTTGTGTGGAAGTAATCCAACTGTTTCACTGAGATGGTTTGGTATTCCCCTGAAAATGTCTCCAATGAGCCAGTAGAGGCCCAGATGTTCGAGAAAGGCTTACGACCAGAGATATACTCCCAGGTGTTCTTGTTCAAGATGATGACCTATGATGAGGTCGTTGACTGGGCATTCATGGTGGATATTGATAAGAAATGCAGGTTTGGCTTCTCTATAATAGTATCATTAGTGGGAAGTTAAAGCTCCTTAGAGGAGAATAGGATGCAGGAGGAACATGTGAGGAAAGGAGGTGGCAGTTCAATCCACTCTTCCATGAAGTTTTCTTCTGCGACTTCTGATGTGAGATCAGTCATTTTCCATCAATGTGGGAAGTTGGCACACATCCAGCCAGAATTCCCACTTCCTATGAATCCTTGTTACCAGTGTGTAGGAATTGGTCATTTATAGTGCTTCTGTGGGGTGGCACGTCCACTTCCGAGTGAGGCAGGGTCAGTGGAATCAAGAGGAGTGCCAACACAATCTTATCCATCTAGGAAAGGAGGATCTCTATTTGGTGGGAATTGTGGTAGGGATGGGTCATCTATTAGGCAGATCTAGTTCGTGCCATATCCACAGACTAGAAATCATCCTCAGGAAGAGGATGGGCATCTTTATACGGTAGATCAGGCTCCAGTAGGATCATAGGCGGGACGGTCGACAATTCGATGTACCGTTTTGATATAATATTCAATAAATACTTCCATTTTGTATATTGGTGTATATGTTTCATTAATTTATGATCATTTCATGGAAATTTTGAATTTTCCAACTCAGTTTTTGTCTTTTGCGGTGGAGTTAGTGAAGCCGCTGGGAAAGAAGAAGAAGCAGGGTCTCAGGTGCCCCACATGTGCACTTTCCGTGCCAGGGGTTGAGATTGAGTGAGACCTCCTAGACATATATATGGTGATATTTGACATAATAATTGGCATGGATTGTCTAGTACACTTTAAATCACACATATATTTCTATATAAAGCATGTGAGTTTCACGACACCTGATGGAAACCGTTAGGTTTTCTGTGGATAATGAGATCCCCAGTCGGGCGCACAGGACCTCCACTCCTAGAGATTGGAAGTCTTATATTTCTATAATCATCCCACATGCTAGAGAAGGATTTTATTACCCATAAAGGTGCACTGCCTCATGTAGTGAATGAGTTTGTGGTGGTATTACCTGATGATTTTTCAGGTTCCCCCC
Source organism: Viscum album (assembly GCA_963277665.1). Lineage (NCBI taxonomy): Eukaryota > Viridiplantae > Streptophyta > Magnoliopsida > Santalales > Viscaceae > Viscum > Viscum album. The sequence continues at coordinate 166,243,704 of OY728119.1, read as the reverse complement.
CAAAGCGGGATGTGGAGTTTTCTATTGATCTAGCATCGGGAACATAGTTGATATCTCTTCCCTCAAATTGCATGGACCCTACCAAGATGAGGGAGTTAATGATAAAACTGAACACCTTGTTATCCAAAGGATTAATTCTCTTGAGAATCTCTCCCTGGGCTGCTCTTGTGTTGTTCGCGAAAAAGGTTGACACATCCCTCTGGTTGTGCACTGAAAACCAAAAGCTAAATAAGGTGACAATTATGAAGAAATAACATTTTTCCATAATAGATTTTTTTATCAGTTGAAGGAGGAAAAGTGGTTTTAAAATATAGACTTCTATTCGGGTTACTGTCATCATAGGGTGGATTAAGCTAATATCCCAAAGACAGCCTTCCAAAGTAGGTACGACCACTTTGAGTATTTGGTCATGCCCTTTGGATTGACTAATGCTCCAGCGGTCTTTATGGCACTCATGAACATATTGTTCCACCAGTATCTTGATTCATTCGTTTTGGTGTTCATGGAAGACATTCTAGTATACTATGGCTATTAAGAGGAACAAGAACATCACTTGAGGATCATTTTTTGTACAATGTGGGATTTCCACCTCTATGCAAAGTTGTGAAAGTGGAATTTTTGAATCAGGGAGGTGATGTTATTGGGGAATGTGATCTCGAAGTAGGGGGTTTCAGTGGACACTAAGAAGATCAATAAGGTTATGAAATGGTATTAACCGAATAATGTTTTCAGGATCAGAAGTCTCTTTGGCCTGGATAGTTATTACAGGCGATTCGTTTGGGATTTCTCACATCTTTATTCATGGAGAACCTCAATCACCCGCAAAGGGGTGAAGTTTGTATGGGGCCCAGAATGTCAGGAATCCTTCGAGGAGCATAAGAGATGATTGAATACCACCCCCTTTCAGATTTTTCCAGAGGCTGGGAAGGGGTATGTGGTCTATTGTGATTCTTCAAGTATGGGTCTTGGGTGCATGTTTATGCAGGATGATCACGTGGTGGTGTATGACTTTCACCAACATTGACCACATTAAAATAATTACTAGACGCATGACTTAGAGTTGGTAGTTGTGATGCATTATTTGATGACTTGGAATCACTACCTCTTTGGGGAGAAGTTCATGGTCTACTATGATCACAAGAGCTTGGCATATATCTTCTCGCAGAAGGAACTCAACTTGAGACATCATCAATGTATTGAGTACTTGTAGGGGTTTGACTTTGACATTGTCTATACCCCAAGAAAGGGTAATGTGGTGTCCAAAGATTTGAGTAGAAGATTTTTTGTGTGGGATTTGAGTAATTCTAGTGATGAGTGGTCTTTGATGGGACACTTTCCTCAGATGCATGTGGAGACAAGGGAGCACAATAGAGATTCATTATTGGTGAGTGTGTATTTGACTCCTTATCTCTTGGAGTTGATTTAGTTGGAACATCCTATTGATGAGATTTGTTAGTGGTTGAGGTAGTTTCTTCATGGTGGGAAGGCGTCCTCTGACTTGTCATCATCCCCAGAGGGTATCTTATGATTCAAGGGCCGCTCAGTAGTGCCACCGTCTTAACAGAAGGTGGTGATGCGGGATATCCACCTTTCTCCATGGGCTATCCATCCGAGTGCCACAATGATGTATTATGATGTGAGATGGAATTTCTTGTGGCCAGGTATGCGATATGATATATAAGAATTTTTGTCGAGACGCTACATGTGCCAACAGGTGAAAGCAGAGCATCAAAGACCCATCGGTTTTCTCCAGCAATTACCCATTCCAACCTGGAAGTGGGATGATGTCTCTATGGAAATCATTATTGGATTTCCTTGTGCATATCAAGGTAATAATGCTATTTGGGTGGTTATTGGCTATCTGGACAAATCATCCCACTTAATTCCAATAAAATATACACCTAAAGTGGATGAGTTGGGCCATTTTTATCTTCAAGAGGTGGTGAGACTCCATGGGATTCCAGCAATAGTTGTCTCAGATAGAGAACCCAATTTCACTTATCGATTATAGGAAGGCCTTAAGAAGGCCTTGGGGTCTCAGATTAAGATGAGCCCAGCAAACCATCCTCAAATAGATGGTCAGAAAGAGCAAGGAAATCATATTTTGCAGGACATGATCTGTACATGTGTTCTGGACATTGGAGGTTCCTGGGATAACCATTTAGGGTTGGTTGAGTTTATTTTTATAATAACAGTTACCAATTATCGATTTAAATGGCTTATTTTGAGGCACTCTATGGTCGGCCTTGTTAGTCCCCCCTGTGTTGGGCTGATGTTGGTGAGACTTCATTATTACGGCCAAGCCTTGTGCAGGAGACCTCTGAGAAGGTCAAGTTGATCAAGTAGAGCTTATTGATAGATCATAGTTTTCATACATCAAATTCTGACCAGAGTCATTGAGTCCTAGAGTTTTTTTGGGTGATAATGTATTTTAGAATGTGGCCCCTCATCTGAGCAATCGTCAATTGGGAAACCAAGGGAAAGTGACATCATGAGTTTTCTACCTATTGAGATCACCGAGAATATTTGAAAGTTGGAATACAATTTGGCCTTACCTTCTTAGTTTACATCTATCCATGATGTCTTCCATGTCTCTTAGTTGAAATAATACTACCCAGATCTGTCCCATGTGCTGAGTTGGGAAGAACCAGAGATAGAGCCTAACTTGTCAGTTTTGAGTGTCCAGTGCAAATAGTGGACTCCTAAGAGAAGGTTCATTGAGATAAATCTATTCCTCTAGTTCAGGTTTGTTGGCAGCATGGTATTGATACACATGAAACATGAGAATGAAAGTCAAGGATTGAGGAAGAGTACCCAATATTGTTTTTTGATCAAGATTCAGGTTGAATTTAAAGGGTAGAAAGTCTTTCATAGTGGTAAGAATTTTCACATCCATGAAATATTTTAATACTATTTTTAATTTAATTTTCATTATTTCTTTGTTTTGGGGGTTTCCCATGCATTTTTTTTAGGAATGGGTGGGTCATCATGATTTGGGCCAAATTTTAACCCAATTCCAGATTTAAAAATAAATTTTGTTTCCTTAATAACTCCTTAATTTTTCAACATTTGTCATAAATTAAATTTCATACTTTCCCTCCACTAACCTATTAAAACCAAAAAATTAATTTTTACCATTTAGGAATCAATAATGAAGGGGGATTTGGGTTTTAATTTAAGTAGTTTGGCATGCCCGGAAGCCCATTTCCAGTTTTAAGAATAAAAAATGTTTATTTAATAACGTATTCATTTGTTACTCTTTTTCTATGATTTCACCTCCCACTCGAAGCTAAAATTCTTACGCGCACCCCCATTACCTTTTAATAATTCATGGAGCTCGTATGAAATGAGAATTCGGGATGACCTTTATAGGGTTAATCAAATCATCCAGATTTGAAGAGGTAACTTCTTTCCTTCATAGCTATTTTATTTCACACTCTTTCTCCCCCATTCCAGTTCCTACATGAACTAATAATCTTTTTTCTAATATCACCTAAATTTTTGGCTGTTTGTAAATTCATCTACTAGTATATGTTGGGATATTTCATCAAGATATATCAAGTATGTGTGTTTCTATCCTTCTTGCACCCATTTTCTTAGGGTTTCTTCCCTTATTTTTGATGTTACTAGTGTCCAGAAAGTAGGGATTCTAATTGAGGGTTTTATATTGTGTTTCATGCTCTTAAATTCTAGTTTGAGGTCTATTTTATTTTCCTTGAGGTGCGACGGTGGTGTGTTTGAGTTTTCATACAAAGGATCCACGGAGTTTCATTACTTTGGTAGGTGATTACATGTTTATTCAATACTAATGTCTTACCATGCTGTATATATCATATTTGAATGTTTATCGCATTTTATTATTTCTAAAAAAAATAGTTTTATTGGTGTTTTTATTGAAAATAAATTTTAAATGCCAATTTCATGTGGAATTGGGGGTTTTCCATGGAAATCTTCTATTGGTTTATTTGGGTCTTCCCTATATATACATAATTGTTTTTTTGAACTATAATAGGGCTTAAAATCATGTTTTTAAATTTTATATCCTTTGGTAGTTTCTGAGAAAATGGGTTTTAACGGTGTATGTAGAACATGTGAACTTTAAGTGCCATGTTTGTGTGAAAATGGAGGTTTTACAATGTTATCATTTCATGGTTCACAAGGGGAAGACCAAAAATTGTTTTTTTGGTTTAATTGAATTTTTTTTGGGATGATTTTTTTGGTAACTTAAAAGTGTGAACATAGTGAACAATGTGAGGGTTTCAAGGAGTTTTGGGTGCAAAACAATGCAGGATTTGATAAATCATTTCATTAGAAATCAAAGTGTTTTCTTTTGTGTTTTATGTGGTTTAAAATTTGTATAGATACTATAATGATTGTATGTGAACATTAGTAGTGTATCATAGAAAAAATGGATTTAAATATCATGCTGAAATTGTTTGATCACAAAGGGGGAAGCCTGGTACCTAGGTGGGGCGGATTTGTACTAGCACTGCTAGTGAACTAGATGGGTTTCGTCCGTATTTCACATAGCATTGGGATAACAAAAAATCTAACTACAATATGTGGATGATGATTCGGGACCACTAGGTTATGGGTATGTTACCATATTTTGATTTATTCATGAGAACAGATTTTTCTATGTTTACTTTACACCGAGGTACGAGGTATATAGTTCCCAAAACAATCTAGTACCTAGGGGTGTTCCCGATTTGGTTTCTCATTGGATTTTTGGTATTTTCCCTTTTATTATGGTGTTTACGGAAGTATATTACAGTAAATAACATGACTATTTAAATGTGTTAACATTCTGAATGTTTTATCTTGAATTTTTTTAATTGAATGTTGCTTTTCTTGAATTTAACTCTGTATTCCTTTGTATATTAAAACTGCTTACTTTTTCACCTTGTATTGCATGCACTTCAAAATCATTGGGTTGTATCCTATTTGTATTATGATCAAACCCTACTTATACCCCTTGGGTGTAAGTAGACTTTGTTTTTTTTTTGACTCGGGAAATGGTAAAGCCTCGGGTGAAGGCGGTTCGGGCTGTTAGACCCCTCACGCGGTGCGGTGTTGTGGAGACAGCTCAGTGGTGGCCACCCCCTTGCCATGTGGAGTCCTTGTGGATGTCTTGATGCATTATTTATTTGTTTTTTGACCTCTTTAACTGTATTAAAACCCATGTATTCAATTAGGATTTTTTATTAAGACTTGTTTGGCTAAAAATTTCAGATTTATATTATGGATTGTTTTTAGTGTTTTATGCTTTCATACTCGGGTAAATCATTCCCAAACCTAATTTTTTGATACCTGGTACTTGTGACCACTTGTGGGGATAGGTAACCCTATCAGGCCCTGACACAGTCTGGGTTTGGTTCCAGTATTGGTGGTGACCAGATTCGGTTTATTACAATTGTCTTGATGATTTTGGGGTTTAAGCCACTCAGTGGGTCACTCTGTAGTTAATGGTCATTCTTGTAGATAGATGTGACGTTGGAATTTATTGTCATCCAGGGAGATATGGGTTACTCTATATTATATCATCATACAAGGAGGAAAAATGTGTTTTGATTTTTGGATTTATCCAATAGATGGGATACCTAAATATCCTCATGAACGGAATAAGAGGCCACATAGTTCAGTGCTGCTTAATGGGACACATTGTGCCTTTTGAGGTCATGTGATAATGATCCAACCATACAATTTAACGTCATGATGAAATGATATGTTGGTGGGATGTACGTATTCAAATCATTGGTGTGTAATATACACATAAGAAGATCAAAGAACCTATAAGTAAGATGATCTTCCAAGTTCAATTACACCTTGCTAGGGATATGACCCAAAAGAAGAGGGTTTAATTAGGATGTTGGGTTTGAACCTCATGAAGGATTTATATATACCCTGTTTGGATGGGAATCAAATATCACCAAGTTTGATAATTCTTTTAGGTGAGTATGGATTTTATGGAGGATAATGTTTGGGCTTACTCCTAAATCAGAGTCCCTTTATAATATATTCCATGAGAGATGTATTAAATCATAAAGTTTTATAGGGATTAATTAGAAGCTTAATCCTATGGAGGATTCATAGAATAAAGGGGTTTATGATAACTCATTTCACATATGAGATGATATGGAGCTCAGAACTCAGGAAGGAATCCTACATATCAGAGTTATAGTGGGAATCAGAGTTCTCATAGTTCATTAAATTTTGGGTATTACGCAGATGTTGTTATCATTAGAAACATCAAATCAAATGTGATACTCACTCGGTGTGAGAAAGATGAGGATTTGAATGATTTAATAAACCACATATAATTTTCGTCCTTCACTGGTGGAAGATATCGAGGCTATAGTGGAACAGTTCATGTCTACAGTAGAAGAGGTCATGTCTTAGACGCTTCCCTATCTTCAATTTACAATGTACATAGGTCTAATTTAAATAAGGGGTGAAGGTGAAGGATGTTGAGAAGAGTAATACTGAAACCTCATACATCAAAGTATATGGGATTACACCAGGATTGTTTCCCTTTGATTGGCCTAGGAAGAGGTGGGGGACTTCTCCTTTTTCGAAGGGAAAATAATGTGTGATCATTATCCTTTTTACTAGGAACCGTTGGATCCGGGTCTTATATATTAGAAGGGTAAGACAATGTAATATACCCATAATCCATGACCAGGGACTCCTCAACACTTTCCCTAGGGTAAGGGTCTCTGTGACCATAGATATAAAATCATACAAATATCCTATGTATCCTGACCCTCTAGTAGGAAAAGTGTGGGAAATTTATGTCTACTGAAATAAAAACCCAAAAGGGAGGTGATATAATCTATAATTCCCTATGGTTTTTTAAATAGGGATATCTTGTTGGAGGGTTACTAATGGTCCCATTCAGGAAAGGGATATAGTGAATGGAAATACATTCCATTAATGTAATTGAAAGAGGCTTTATGTGGGGATCACACGGGTCGAAGGGATGAGGTGAGCCAGGTAAAACTACACAAGGGTGTGCACCACACAAGGGATCTCTGTGGAAGTAGGATTGGAAGAATTAGTTTCAACTTAGGTGATGAAAAAACATCACGACTAAACATGATTGACGGTTTGTTCAATCCTTAGAGTGACTCTATAGGTATTACCAAAATTAAGTCACACTAATTACTATTTGAGATGGGCAGTCATGCTAGTCTTTTTAAATCAGGGTGTTGGGAGAACTAGTCACACAAGTGTGGGTATTTTTAAAGCTTATTGAAATTATGTCTGCATGTAACCCTTTAATTACCTCCCTTTAGGTGTTAAAAAACAACCTTTGAGGTCTTAAGGGACTTGGGAATAGAACTGGGGAGTTCAGAGAAGAAATTAGCCTTTGGGGAAATTCTTCTATATAAATGAAGGCCCCAAGGGTTAGTTTATAGAAAAAATATGATACCATGATCAAAGATGAATGGTCATAGAAGTTGGTGGGGGGGGGGGGAATACATGTATGTCACTAGTGATTTTTTCCTACCATGGGAGAATAGTTTTTTGAACATTTTCAAATTTTCATATTCTCCATATATTTTCTCCTCCTTTTTCTAAGGCATTCCCCTTTGTCACTTTTTCTTCCATGTGATGAAAAATAGTGTCAACAATGAAATACTTGTGGAGAATATAAAGTAAGGGGGGATAATTTTTAACTAAAAGGTAATGTGGGAGGTTTATAGAAATACTATCCATGTAGGGAATAACTCATTTCATTTTCAGCTAACATTCCAAATAATAAAATTATTTTTATTAAAAAATTATTATGAATCTTATAAATATATATTTATTTTTATAATTTTGATATATCTTCATTTTCAATGGACATTGTTTATAATTTTCTCTTTGATACTTTATTTGATATTATTTAGATAATTTCTTAAAAACAATCATGGTATGTTGACTAAGGTAAAAGTGTTGTAAATTAGTTTCATAATCACTATAATTGTATATTACTATATAATTTATAATTTTGTTCTTTTAAAATTTATTTAGTACAATAGGGTTTTGATGAATGGACACAAATTTGTAAAGGTCCTTTTAAATGTACTTTTTATCGGTTAACATTACTATAACAATTTATTGATAATATTATTTATTTACTTCAAAATATAATAAATCATCATTTTTAATGGTTTGTTAAATAATATTTTAATATTACATAAATGTTTTATTTCACCCATGTTAGTTGGTATGGACAATGAAACATAAACATTATCATGTGGAGGTGGAGGTCTATACATATGCATGACAACATCTTTATATTTTGAATGATTTTAGAGAATTGAGTAAAATGGATGATCCATTATTGAAAAACATATGATACTTTTATTAATAAGGATATTACCATCCTATATGAGATGGAAGTGGATTGGGTGGTAGATATAGAAAGGGGTTATGAAGCAATGGTTAAACATATTACAACTTTTATTAGATTTTATCCATTGGTCTTCTCCTTGAAGCACTATTGTTTGGATACTTAGGATGATTAGGGATTAATGGATGGGGGTTTAGGAGAGACTGTATAAAAGTGTGGGTTTAACCAATGGTTATTTTAAAGTGTGGATACATAGAGGTGTATTGGTTCCTTGTATAATTACAGGGAAGGGATTTCGTGGAACATGTAACTCATTAATATAATGTGATCACATGATTCAGATGGAATGCAGAGCCATAGTGTATTAAATTATCATTTGGGAAGGTCTATGGGAAAGAATACTTCAAGAAATCATTTACACATATTTATAAAACATATTATAAATTCATTTAGATATACATTTTACATTTAAATTTTTTGGTTTTTACTGAGGTAAGTAATATTCACCAAGGTAATATATTTTTATTTACAAAATGTAAAATTAGGCTTATCAGATAACCTGAACGTTCTGATTCTGAATAATAAACCGAATTTAGAAATTGAAATTTATATGTGTAAGGAAAAATAATTTTAACATTAGAGTATCTAATGTCCAAAAAACCATTTATATAAAATATTATATTTTTAAAAATATATTTTATATATAGGATAAAATTATAAATGTTATTTAATATATTAAAATTAAAATGTTTGTTATTATTAAATTAATATTCAATTAATAGCATGTGAACTCAAGAAAATAATAATTTTATGTGAAATTTTATTAAAATAAAAAAATTTAATCCCTAAAAATTTAGATAAATTTTCTAAAATTGTATTCATCTGTTTTATATAACAACATAATATTATCATATAAATAATTTATATTTTATATATTTATATTTTATATAAATTGGTTTTTTTTAAAACAACCATATTGTTGTATATTAATTTCATAAATATGAGGGTTAGTAAAATAAATATTTTTCACTCTACGCAAAACAAATCATTCCGAAATTTACTAAAAAATAATCACAACTAAATATTCCCTTGGTAAATCCAAAATTTATTTAAATTTATAAAATTAATATTCTTGTGAGTTATACATATGTGTGTTCTAAATTTTTGATACTACTATCAATTTCTGCTTGATTGATTGTTTCAACAGTCATATTAATTAATTTAATTTTATTAATGATTCCTTATTTTAGTTTATTATGGTGTTGATTATAACATATGATACAAAACATACTATTTTATTAAAGGAATATAATAATGAATACCTCAAGTCATTATAGACCAGATGATATTCCCCCACCCCCTTGAGATGTGTCAACCATATGGGTGGGCCTTGGGATGTTTAAGGATTTTTCAGTTATTCTGATAAAGCTATAGTTGAGTATGGACATTTTTATTAGATATATAACATATCTTATTAGTTATTAGTCATATTTTTGAGAGGAAATATATGTTCACAACATTTTTGAGATGTGTGATCCCTTTGTAAGATGGCCAATGACCTCAGGAATAATAGTGAATAAGGACCTCTAGTAGGGTTACCCCATTTTTTGGGGACTTACTGGACCCCAATGAGTAACCCACGAATATTATTTACCATAGTGACTAGTTTTTCATATGAATGGAATTATATGTATGTTTTATATATTTGAACCAATTTTAAAACCTTTTTTATTATTCACTCGGAAAATGGAGTTAGGTGTAATGCTTTATATTTGATATGGTATGCATCCTTAATAAAATTATGGTTTGAAATGTAGAATTCTAAATGGGTTTTTTTTGTTTTAATTTAAAATAAAACACCCATATTATAATGTGTTGTGATACTAAATAAAATTTTTATAGGAGTGGATGTGAACAACACTACGATAAATTCAATAGGGGTGTCCCGTGTTACTTGTGGTATTATAGCACGGCTGAGGAAACTCTTATATAAAAGGTTTTTTATACTTCTTTATTATACAAGGGAGGGATATTTTATTTATTGTGTGGCCTTCATTACAAACACATATACACCCAATCACTAAAAAAATAAGTTATGGTTTATCAGTTTCATAGAACCAAGGAAATATGATGTTTATATAAATCTTCTTGTTCAAATTATCTCATGATATATCAAAAATTAAATAATTCATTTTAGGTTTATATAATTACATGCCAACTCATCCCCAGTTATAATGTGGCCACTATCATTATTTCATAATGTAACCACTACCATGGTTTATAATGTAACGAAAATCCTTAGTTATAATGTAACCACCATCCATAGTTTATTATATAACCATTATATTTTGTATTTAACCTAACAACCATCATTTTTTATAACATAACCAACTTCCATGGTTTAGTATATAGAAATCCATAAAATTATGCAATCTATAAATATATGTTCCACCAGATGATAAAACATTCATCATATCATCACATCATAACCCATGTAATGAAAACGAGTTTCATAAAAATTTCAAAATATAATGGTAGAATTGGCCAATGAAAATAAATGGGATTAAAAAACATCTCATCATCATAATCCCAAATTATCCAAATAATTAACATGGATTAAACCATCAAATCATATCCCAGTTAAATCATAAGAAACTCTAAAGGTTGTTTTAATATATTTATAAAACTACTATTAAAAACATTCTTGGGGAAAATATAATTTATATTTTTAAATCCATTATTTAGAATATATAAATAATCAAATTAAAATCGTTATTTTTTCTGAATATATATATGGATAATTTTAAATGAATAATAAAATTATTGAGGGTTTATAATAGTGGAAATTTTATTGAATCTATACAATCTTAAATTAAAAAAAGCCTTCAACAATTTTATAGATAATGTTAAAATGTACTTCATTTGAAAAATTACATGAATATAGATTTATAAACAATTTTTTTAAAGTGAAATACATTTTAATAATTACATTAAAAATAATTTTAAAACTAAAAAAACATTATTGAACTATTATTTAGAAAATAAGGATATGGATGAAATGAAATTTATATTGAATTGAAAAATAATGTTGAATTTCTTTATAAAACACTCATTCGACATCATTGCTAAATAATGTGAGGAAAATAAATTGAAAATAATTATAAAAAATATAAATTGAGCAGAATAATATTAAAGGGATACATCATATTAGGATCATATAATTCTCCCATTTTAAAATAAAGCGTAAACATTCAAAATTAAAATAGGATTGAATCATAAATCTCTTACTACTTTGGAAACTTTTGAATCATAATCCTCTTGAATGAATAAAATTATATGTAACATATAATATAATTAAAATAGTGAAATTAAATATATATCAGGTCAAATATTAGTATTTACACCTTCTAATATAATATCGATTCATAACATTAAATAAGTCTCAAGGAAGAAAATTTTAAATGATTAACCCTTACCGCTTTGTAATATTTTTGAGTCATAATCCTATTGAATGAATGAACCATATGAGAATATGAAAATACTCATAATAATCATAAGAATAGTAAAAAATGAAATTCATGGTATTTATGTGCCCCAAATAAAATTATCAAGTTGTGAATATGCCAAGTATCTCATAGAAACAAATGTGAGATTAAAATCACTTGCTTATATTCTCACCTTTCATCAGATACGTAAGTATATAATTTAAAATAAATAGATTTTTATTATAAAAATATTATATATAAATGTTAATATATATAAAACCATTTAAATTTTATTTATGACATCTTATCACCCATTTATTAACAATTTGGAATTAAAATAACTATTTTATATGATAATACTTATTTTTTTAATAATGTTTCAGTTTGGTAGTCCGGACATTTATAAAATGAATATATTTATAAAAAATTAAATAATTTAAATCAAGTTAAAAATATCATATAAATTATTTGTATACATTTTTATAGTCATCCATAAAATTTATAGACATAAAAATTAATTACACTGTTTATGTGGATAGTAGGTCATATTGACGCATGCGTACTGTTTTCACATTTTTTAAAGACAAAATGATATAAAGGTAACTAATAATTCCTAATTAAAGAATAATAATTTAATTATATAAATAAAATATATTAATATCATTCTTCATTATTACCATACATGCAAAATGTTGATGAAAAATGAATCTCATCACTTCATGGAGGATGTAGTCACCACATACGTACAAGAAACAATATCATTTTCCAAAAGTTTGGAAGGTATAAAATTAGATATGAAATTATTAATCTATATAAATAATTATGTTCAAAAGATAATTTAAAAATATGAAAACCATCATGAAAATAATCCATTAAATATGGTGATTAATGATGAATTGGATCACAACCCAAAGACGGTAATCCAAATATTTGCATGAGTGATACATTCACTACTCAATTGGTATCGAAGTGGGTAAATAATTGTAATTTCAAAACAAATAATAAAATTATTTCTAATTAGGATAGTGATGTTATTATTTATTGAATAATAAAATACATTTACTGTATGTAAAAGAATAATTAAAAATAATTTGATCGATTAGGGTGATTACCTCATTGAAATAACTCCCTTAGATCTCATCTTAAGTGATATACAGTTGGTAGTTTTGGGAATACCATAAAAAGTAGAATGTGTCTACGAGAGTGGATTAGAATAGTTGGTTGATTTTTTTTCAATATCAAAATATCAATGTTTTGTGAGGAAAATAAAGGATCAGATCCCACATATAATTGGGGGGAGAGGAACTCATAGAATTTCATAAAATAATAAAAATATATTAAAGTCATTATCCAGAAGAATAGTTTGAAAAGATATATAAATGGGAATGAGATTAAATTATCATACATATTTTATCAACTATACACCAATTAATAATTTTTTGTATTTTTATGCAATTTAATAAAATTTTATTTTTATAAAATTTCATTATTTCTAATTTAGGCTATATTAAGTAAATTTTACATATATATATTTATTTAATTATAATAAAAAATATAAAAACTATATTTATGTCATATATATTTATAAAATTATTTCATTACCATAATTCACCAAATTTATGTTATATATACAGATTATAATATCATTTATTATATTTTTAACTAATTGATAAAATCATTTAATAGTGTTGTGTAAGAAATTATGTAATTATATAATTACTAAAAAAAGAAATAAATTTCAATCATGAAAATTATTTTCATATTGTCAATATAAACATTTATATATGTTCATATATTTTTCCCTTTTTTGTGAAATAATAATTTAAAAAAAAAGATTGTTTCATTTTGTAACATTATTTGATTTAAATATTATATTGGTAATTTTCATTGAAAATTACCACATAATAAAATTATGTTTTGATCATTAGGAAATAAGGGTCAGATTTAATTAATCCTATGATAATTAATGTCAAAAACTATGTCCTTATAACTTTTTTTTACCTAGATAAACTTGATTGACCCTTTACTGATGTGATATATTTTTCAATGGTTACAGTTCATAATGCCAAAAATTAAAAGGTACCTATTATACAAATTTTAACTGCTAAATAAATGAAATTTAATCCACTAATATCAATAAAATTTCAATAATTGGAAGAAATAAATTTTAAAATATGTGTTTCAAATTTTTTGAATAGATTATTTTTAGAAAAGTACCTTTTTATGCATTAAACTGTATTTAAATCTAATTCCATGACTAGGAAAAATATGTGTGTTTTAAAAAAAGATAATTAAATAAAAAATATTAAAATTTAATTATAATCATTCATTAAAAGTGATTTATTTAATTTATGAAGATATAGTTTGTGTGTGCTCAAGAAAAACATTAATCAAAAAGTATGAACTTTATTTTATTTGTTTTATTTCAAATAAATTTTTATAATGTTAATTTACTTGTTATGTTTCTAAACTATAATTTATTTATAATATTTAATGCACTATTAATACACCCTATTATAATAATCTTCTGATAAATATACCCAAATATTTAAAAAACATGTCATTGATCCTATAAAAAAATTATTCTGTGTAATGAATGATATCAATGAAATTAAATTTATTTTAAAAATAATAATAAATTCACATGGAATTACATTCAACCCCCTTAAACTGAATTTATCCTTCAAAATTAATATCACTGATACACAAAAATATGATATTTCAATTCTATCACATCCATTTGTTACCATAGTGCATGTTCAGATATATTGATTCTTGTAAAGAAATTTCACTAAATATATGGTTTTTTAATATATATTTATCTCTAAAATCCATGATTTATACTAGTTATTCATTATAATAAAGGTCATATTCCAGCATTACTATCTCGATGTTTTTTACATGTAAGGGAACAAGAATTTACTTCCTCATGATTGATACATTCCATATATCATGTACATCATAGAGGTTCAGTGGAATTTCCAAGAGGTAATCTACCATCACTACATGATTAAGAATATCGAAAGGGACATTGTATATAGGGATCAGATTTCATTTATTTTTTAATATTTTAACACTATTCTAGGGATAAATGAATAGGAAAACCTTCTCAACAACTTTAAACTTTAGATCAAATCAATTATTGTAAAAATGTCACTTATTTAAAATCTATGATTCTTTTACATATTGCTGAAATGCTCTAATATTCGCTATTATACCATCAGCCAGCTCAGGTCCAAGTGGATTTCCTTATCCAAATTCATTCCATCACATTGGTGTTCTATACTTATTTTCATAGAGTGATTCATAAGGATCCATATAAATTAATTATGGAGATACATTATTCTAAGAAAAGTCAACTAAAAGAAAGTATTGATTCTATCAATCATTAAAATCCAAAGAACCAGATATGAATATATCATCACGGGTTTAAATTTTCCTCTAAAACTAAACATTTACATGAGGATGATGTATCTACTATAACTCAACTTAGTATCTAAATCCTTCAGAATACATATATATATAATTTATGTATACATTATATCCTGATCATATATAACAAAATGTAGTACTTCATGAAACTATACATCTTATGTTACATCCTGACCCACCATACCCTCAAATTGGTAGCTGGAATGGTCACCACATGACCTCAAGAATGTCTCTCCCTATTACAAAGGCTTCCTTCTAGCAATGAGGTCCTATGGATAGTAATTGGGGAGAATATACCCTCATATTGATAGGGAATATCAGAAATAAATAATAAACTCAATCAATAGAGGAAACATATGTAAACAATTAATAATCTGTATAATGAAAATGGCCAAAACCAGTTTATAAAAATCATGCATGTAATGGTGATAAATATCCCAAAACAGTTAAAAACATTTTTCTTTACATAACAATATAGAAATAATGAAAATACGCAAAGCCCAAGGGTGATATCCACGAAATCCCGAGATCTAGCTCGGACCTTTTCTCCTACCTCACAAGTACATGTAACAACCACAAGCAAAGGTCCACAGTCCAACACACCAGAATGTCTACTCTGGCACCCCAGTTCTTGGGTGGACCGAGTAGGGTGTGAGATATAAATCTTAGTACACCAGGACCACTGATTGTATATCTCAATCTAGACAATAAAATATAACAAAACAATGTGGACATATAACCATACAATAACAGAACTGAATAAATAACCAACAACTCATCCATTTTTCAAAGGGGCACCTAAAGGAGATGCCTGCATCATCCCATATCTGGAATAATAGTCTATATAAGAATCATCCAATAATATTTATCAATTATAAATGACTTTCAACACTTTACCAATTATTCTATATTCAATCATTTATTATCTCTGATGTTCCCATGATATCTTGTACATCAATTCTAACTTCAGCTCCTGCTAGAATTCTAGTTGTTCTCAACATTTATTTATTTAATCACATTTAACTCAATATTGCCCCACAACTCCAATTTATTTAATAATTCATTATTTTCATTCATTTGGTGTTTAACTCCATATCAAGAACCCCAATTCTCATTTGGTGTAGATCACCATGTCTAACACCCAAATTCTCATTCAATGTTGATCATTATGTCTAACACCCCAATTCTCATTCTGGTGTAGATCTCCATGCCTAACAGATTACATCTAAGCCCATAGATAACTATTTGGGAGGAACCGCATGTCCAATTCCTAACTTCTAAAATTTTCTAGAACGCCATATCTATCACCCACATTCTCATTCACTTATATCATTTAATAACAATTATAAAAAACACCATGTCCATGTCCCAAATGAAAAATTTTTCTAGAATTCCATGTATTTCACCCACATTATCATTCATTAATTAATTTAAAAATAATTTAATCCATTATTAATAATTAATTATTCATGAATTATCCACATTCACTCCCTTACTAATCCAATGATTAGTTAAACTTGCAATTAACTAAGTCAACAATTAAATTAATTAATTCAACAAAAATTAATATGTTAAAACAAATCACATTCCATAATTAATTGTCCACAATTAATTATCCAACCTAAATCACAACTCATTATAATTAACCTCACAATTAATTATCTTAGTCAAAATTCAAGGAAAATAATTAATCCACCATTAATTATCACTACATATCCAATTCCACATCCTATAATTAATAACACGATTAAAAATCTATATTAAAAACTCTAGAAAATAATTAATTAATAATTTTTTATTCCATTATAAATAACATCTATCCATAATTAATTTCCACAATTAATTATTCAAAACATTACTACAAAATCACATAATTAATTATCTTGACATATCCAACTAAATATCTCATAATTAATCCCCCAGTTAATTATATAAATTACAACCTCAATGAATATAATTAATTACCAGTTAATTATTACAAATCATCCCCCCCAATACTCATAATTACCACATAACCCATGTGCATCAACATGTAAGAGCAACCATAGAAAAATACATATCAACATGCTAAACAAACATGTTAATCAAAAAATTATGTTTTTATCTTGAAGGCAGTACACCTTAGTTGGAGGGTTTAAATTATCGAAACATGATTTTCTAATCTGAAAAATCATTTTATACCAATAAAACTATTCATTCATCATTTGAAATTAAATTTATTATCTACAGTAATTTAAATACTATTAAATTTTATTAATTTTGCAATGTTGAGGACCCATCCTCAAGGAATTTACCAAGAAAATGATTTCTGTCTTAACACATCATCTGCTCACGTACACGCATGTCAATAACAACATCTGCGCACTTGAAATTGGTTGTATCACCTTACAATGATAGCAGACACCCAAAAATTTTTCAGTGAGTTCGAACACACCTCCAATAAATTAACCACAACCAAAAATACATCATAATCACCTAATTCAAGGGGTGTGAAAACTATTTATCGAGTATATAGCCTTACACTAATATGATAGTGGGGAACCAAATCAATATAACCCACCACAAATTTGGAAACAATAGACAAAATACAAACCAACGAGTTCGAAGACATCTTCCGCCCAACCTACAATTAGAGGAAAAGAAGAAACTGAATTAACCTCATGCATTTGGGTTTTGGCCTAATGGAGACCGGGAAAAGGAGAGCCAAAATAGACAATGCGATGAATGAAATATATGGATAAGGACATACCTCATCGAGACATAAAAATTTTGTGAAGAAACCACTATGATCAGGTGCATAGAGAGGGAGCCGAGTTGAGGGGTGGTGTACCTCATCACGGGAGAATCAGGGGAGGGGGTCGTGCCTCACCATGTTATGCAACACTCCCTCAATTTCTTTCTCTCAATTAAACCAATTTGGTTTTATAAGATTTAATATAATAATAAAAATAATTAAAACCATATTATTATTATTATCATTTAATTTTAACACTGATTTGATAAACCCCATAACTCCCATATTACACGTCATTTAAGTAAATTCTTCTCAAAATAATTTAATTTAAAAAAATATGCAACTCATCATTATTTAATTAAATTCTTCCAAACTCAATTTAATTAACAAAATAACCCCACTAAAATCTATAAAATTAAATTATCTTCAGTATAATTAAATTAATTCTCTATCGTCCATCTCATCCTCAGTCAATTAAATTCTATTCACCTAGATTTAATAAAATTAAACTCCAACTCCTTATCATTTTATTAAATTCTTCCAACATTAATTTAATTAAATAAAACCACATTTCACCTAAATTAATTAAATTCTTCTTAATCCTGAATTTAATTAATTAAAAACCAAAAAATCACAACATTTAATTAAATCTCTCTCACCTGAGAATTTAATTAAATAGATTAACCTGAAACCCAATATTTGTTATCCCGCACGGTTTGCCTCGCACGGTCTGGAAAATTGTGTAGATACTATTTAGAAATTTCGGTCTAAGGAACCCACTTCACACGGTCTGTCCCACATGGTTTTCCTAACCATGTGAAAAAAATATGAGCATCTCTGTTTAATAAAATCACATCTTAGGGTTTGTCCTTCATAGTTTTCCTACTTAAGTGCAGACAGTTCATACACCTCTTTATCCCAAATTTATGCTGCATAGTTCCTGTAGCAGTCCACACGATTTTACAGGTCGTGTGACAACCTTGTGCTCTAGGTTATTCCTTAAGACCTGACTTTTCCCAATCGAATGCTCCCTAATTTCAATCAGACAATCGGGTAACTCCTAGAGACTTTCCCCATGCCCGATATAAACACTTTTAAATAATACCAACTCATGAAACATCATCTCAAGGCTTGGTTTTAAGACCGATCCTTCAAAAAAATCAAAAAGTTCAAGTACTTCCATATTTTAACCTGGTTAGAAAACATGGGTGTAGAGACCCGAAGCTTGACGTACATGGACATTACATTACATTTGCGGAATACTTAGTACATAACAAAAACACACACTAAAGGATCGTAATAGTTTAGTGTCTTTGGAAACTCGTAATCTTCTAATCGTGGTGAAAGTTCTTCAATATCTCCCATAAAGGTCATCCGTTTTTTTACCTAAAACCTTTCTTTATATCCTGGGGAAAAGAAAACATAAAAGGGTGAGCTCAAATGCTCAGCAAGGGCAATAAAGGAAATAAAAATCATATCATATCTTTTTGAAAATCATAACCTGCAAAAGAGATCATAAAATATTAATAAATCATAGAAGTGAAAATGAGATCCCCATAATCATAACATGAAACTTGAAACTTTGTGGAATGCACACATAATCATGGAAAATCATTTCTTGTTAGTCATGACCCATTTCCAAGACTATCTTAGTGGACAAAGTCCCTTTCTGAACCGAGTTCACTCCTCGTTTCAGTCCTGTATCACTGAACCGAAATAACCTTCCGTTCCAGCCGTGTCTATCTCATGAGATATAAAATCATTACCCAATGCATTGGAGGGAGATATAGGTCCCACCCATCTTATAATGAATCCTTTCTTATGTGTGCCACATAATCATAAAACATACATCATCGCATAACACATGTTAAAAAAATGGGATTCTTGAAACATCATGACATCCTAAATCAATTCATATAAGATAAAGGAATTCATAAACATAATTCCATCACAACATAGTCAAATCAATGTAAAAATATGGATAGAAACAGAACCCTTTATTATCTTAGATGGAATATAATTTTGATAAAACACTTGAATTGAATTCTTGAGGAAAATATCCTTTCTTCTTCAAAATCAATTTCTTTTCACAAAACATCATGCAATTTTAAAAGAAAGAGATTTTATTGAAAATAGTAATGAAATCTTTTAGAGGAAGCTTCATTAAAATAAGGCTTTATAAAACAGTAGATATCCGTTCGTGCCGTATAAGTTAAAAAAACATTCTTCATACTTTTGTCGGAAAAGTCAAAAAGTACCTCGTACGACAAAAGATTCCTTTCATACATATTACTAAAAACTCACCGAAGGGTAAAAATGGATTTAAACAATTGTAGGTGGATGGAAATAATATTACATATTGATGAAACATGGATGTGGATGATAAAATACACCCCAGTGAATACTTACGAATAAACAATCTCGGATAAAAATGAGATTGTGATATTTCCCTTACCTTAGGTCCGATTTGCTTTGTTCGTGTCCGAAGCTCCTGTATAATGGTTTAAATAATGTCATTGACTTATTACAGAATCATATTAATTGTTATGATATCATATATGGTTCACTTATGACATTATATTACCCGTTCTTTTGTAAACTCCATGTTAAAGAAGCGTTTTGGGTAAAATCGTTTCATTTGTCATAGGTGTTTTGACTTGTTGTTCTTGACATTATTGTTACTTATATCATGATTTAATTACTTCCAGAATATAAAATATTATTTATATATCATATATATTCAGTATATATATATATATAATAGATAGATAAATAAAATGAAAAACACCGTTCATGGAGACGGTAGTCCGTACGTACGCATGAACGCTGTTTTTCTTTCCTTATTGTCTTGAAATGGAAGTAAGTAGATTACATACATATGTATATATATACATAAATCCAGTAGCTTTATAATGTCATATATTTCATTATTATTTCTTATATATACATTATAATCATTCTTAAATGGTTAACATGGAGAATGAATCTCATCGCGTCGTGGAGACGGTAGTCCGTACGTACGCACGAGCGATGATATCATTTCTATAAATATTGAATTGAATTGGAGTGTATTATACAATATATCAGAATCAATATGATGTTGTAATAACTATGTATAGTTATTCTTTACACCATTATACCCATCCATGTAAGGTGGTGGTGGAAAATAGATTACACCACGGCGTGGAGACGGTATTCCGTACGTACGCACGCGCGGTGATTTCTTTTTCCGTAGGATGGATAGATGGTGAAATAGGGTTGTTTCATACTTATAATAACATATCAGTATATGAGTGATACTGATGTTATTACTTCATAATGAAACAACCTAAGAAGAAGAAGTGGAAGAAGAAATAAAGATGAAAGAATTGGTAACGGTAATTACCTCTTCTTTGAAGTGCCTCTTTGAGACCTCCTCTTAGGGCACTAGAATTGGTCTTTGAGGAAGACCAGAACCTCTAGGATGTTGCTAGGGAAGTGGAGAAGAGAAAATGGCAGGGTTTTGCCGAGCTTGAGTGCTCAAATTGGTGTGAGGAGGAGGGGGAGGAGGTGTCCTTTTATAGGGGAGGAGAGGGGCACCTTAGGAATATCTCAAAATATTATTTTATATTAAAGTCAAAATCGGTTTATAATGGTTCCAAAGGGTCTTATTTCGAATCTAAAGTGGGGATGGGTCGAAATCCTATCAACCAATAGAATTTAGACAAGTTTAGGATATTATTTTAACCTTATCAATTAGATTTAACTCTAAGTTAAATAATTTAACTTTTACCATGTCTTTTTGTTTTCTTTCACTATATGGTTAATACACTTACTATAACATGCCAAACGAACCCCAAATTGTTTATTATTAATATATATATCCTTATCTAAGTCATTTTGCCGAACCTTATATTTTTAGGAATACAATAACAATTAATAATATAATATTTGATTTAAAAACTATTTTGTGTCAATTTTGACACTATTTGATATATGATTTTTGTGAAAGTCATAACAGAATTAAATGTTCGAACCAAGTTGATTAAATCAACATTAATATATCATAGTAACCTAGAAAATTAGTTTAATTCATAAAAAATCTCAAATTACATTTATTTTTGTGTTTATAACATCAATTATGTCAATATTTCATTAATAAGATAATTACTGCATCATCGTTGTGTCATAAATAAATTAAATTATTTTATGTCTAAAAATTAAAAATAAAATACCATAATGTAGGAAATCTTTTTAGCTTTCTAATGAATATTTACAATCGAATTTATCTTATGTATAACCCCATATGAAAAATGATTTACTTATTAAACTTTGATTTTAACTATTTTAACCTTTCTTTAAATAAATTAATAATAAATGTCCTAATCTAATCCAAGTGGGCCTAAATGGTCATATTTTATTCCTAAGTTTGTTTTTGGTCGAATTACACTTGTCCAATATAATTAGGACATGTGTTAGGGTAATAGTAATATCATATTTACCCTTAGTTACCCTATTTACTATTAACCGCGGTAAAAAAAGTAAAAAGTTACTATTCACCAAAAAATTATTTTCATCTCATTGAACCACATTTTAGTCCTTGATATTAACCGTGTCTCTCGGATTTTCAAAATTACATTCACAGAAGCGGAAAAATTAAGTTCTATGAAAAATTCAGTTTTTTTTAACTACCACTTAGTAGTTTCACTATTCATCAAAAATTGATGTTTTTCAGAACAATGCCAAAATTTCATCCTAAGCTATATTTCATATTCCGAATTCAAAAATGAAATCTATTTTACCAAATTCATAACATAGAAGTTTCATTAATTAATTTTATAATTAAATCCCGCTGTTAAAATAAATAGCGTGTTTTTAGGAAACAATATATATCAAAAGATTGACACTTGATTATGTCTGGTTTAAATGTGAAATTACAACCAATGACCAACATTGTATTAAATTGTAAAAATAAATTCTAAATATACTTTAAAACCACTCAAATTAATAATTTATCACTATTAATTATTTCGATTAAAAAAGTTGTTTTTAATTATAATTTAGTAATTTTCACTATTCATCAGAATATGAAAGTTATCCGAAAAGTACCAAAATTTCACCTTAGGCTAAATTCGATACTCCGAATCCAAGAATGAAGTTCATTTTGAAAAATAAGATTTACAGAATTTTAAAAAGTGGTTATTACAATTCATAACGGCTAGTTTTAATAATATTTTAATAGCACATCGTTGTTTAGTGAAACTCGGTATTACGTATTACACACGCTATCGAGGAAGGTCGCGATTGCGTGTAATGCAAGGCAAGACAAGGATGCGTGTTGTGCAAGCTCCTTTTGGTGTAGCGTACAACACAAGACTTTAATAAAATTAAAAAGAATATTTTTTTATAAAATCTTGGGCTGTTACATTCTACCCCCCTTAAAATGAATTTCGCCCTCGAAATTCGTCGGGGTTATAAATGGTTTACTATTAGAAAGTTTCTTTAATAGAAACCCACATCGTAAAAAGGAATATCAAAACCAATCTTTAAATACAAAAGTATGAAACGTAATGGTTACCCAAATAAACTAATCATTGGGTTTCCACATAGGTGAAAATATGGATATGGAAGAGAAATCTAACCATCATGTTCTGATGGAGAGTGGTAGAGAACATGGCTATGGAAAAGCCAGTAATCACAAATCCATAGATTTGTGATGATATAAGGTACCATCTGATTCATCATGTATAAGATCACTAGGACAACATTTTTGGTTTTCAAGATCATTTCCCCTAAAGTTGAAAATTTGAATTAGAATAAATACTTACTTTATTTTGGTACAATCTCACTGTTGTTCGTGCCTTGAACAATTTCCACTTCATCCCTTAAATAAATGAAGTTGAATTTGTTATTCGTGAAGTGTTAGCAGATCATGTGATAGAATGACGGGTCATTCCATCTGTCTCGAACAAAAGGTTAGCAAACATTATATGCATAAATCGATCTATAGTGAGATTAATCATATATGGTTCCTAAAATGGACTTATACTTCATATATCATACTGCTTAATATAATAAAACTAGTTTCTACTAAACAGGGACTTCCTGTAGGCCAGTGGTAGGCGATAAAGGCCAGTCGCACTTCGGTTGTGGGTTCGATTCCTACAGCCTTGTCCGAAGCGATGGGTTGTCGCCCGTCCTGCAGGTTGTCCTTTTTCCAAAACTATATTACTATAACATCCCATCAATAATATCGAAAAAAATTTCTATCCTTAAACAATACTAACTTACGTCCAACACAATCCATTCCAATCTTTAGGCTTATCCATAATATTGCAGTCCACTCTCATAACATAGTGAAAACAATTACCAGAGATTTAATATCATCGTTGATCCCCATATATCATAAGATATGTTTTGTTGGTCACATTCCAAACATTCAAAGTCCTTAATCATGTATACTCTTGAATACCCATTGAACCTTAGTGAAAACATGAATGCAGTTAAAAGTTAACACTTTTCACATACCGAAATCCTCAAAATTCTATATACTCAAACCATGATATCACTTAGTCCTTATATCAATCATGAGCTCATGAATACTATCAAACATTTAATTTTCTCCTTATCCCTTCATTATGCGCATATCATCTACATTCCAAAAATATCTGAATAACCTTTCATGGATACTGGTAACATTAATCATACACTTTCAAAACA
Organism: Viscum album; assembly: GCA_963277665.1. Taxonomy (NCBI): domain Eukaryota; kingdom Viridiplantae; phylum Streptophyta; class Magnoliopsida; order Santalales; family Viscaceae; genus Viscum; species Viscum album. Next base: position 166,219,013 of record OY728119.1, on the reverse strand, counting down.
CAAGGAAAGACAACAGTGTAACAATCCATAGATGTCTCTTTATTCCAAAATTACACATGATAAACATGTAATCATTCCACTACATTCTCAAACCATTGACCGAGCTTCAAAAATTCTTTCATCTCACATATCATTTGTAGTCTCTTCATCATCATCCACATAAATACTACCCATATGACCATACTGATTCTCTTCATGAGTCTTTCCCTTAGGACATTGGTTTGCATAATGCACATACATTCCACATTTAAAACACTTAACCATTTTTGATGTCGTAGCAATACCATTATCCTCATCCATGGTGTTAACTGAACCTTTTCCTTTGCACTTACTTGCTTTGTGTCCTTCTTTTCCACAACCAAAGCATCTTCCAGTTCCTTTGAAACATTCTCCTTGATGCCTCTTCCCACATGATTTACATAGGGGAATCATGAAACTCCATCTTTCTCTTATTAGCCGAGTCAGGAAACTTACCAAATTTTACTTTATTGATCATATTATGAGATTGCTGATTCGGCATAATAATGATGTTTGGACTTCCAAATCCCATTTCATTATGAAGAATATCATTCCATTGTCCATCATATCCTCCATTATCTTGAATCATCTTGTTTCCAGCCATTTTCTAAAACCCAAAAGAATAGTGTGAGAGGCAAAAATCATAATAAAGGGGGAGTAACATCAATATCTAACATCTTAGGTTTAATTCTATGATCGTTAGCGTAATTATAGTACTATAACCTATACGCATACTTAACCTTAGAGACATTCCTAGACATACCTTAGAAATATCTCTAGGGATCTCACTAAAGTTCTCGCATCCTAGTTTCCAAAGGGTGACTAAACCTTTCCTCTGATACCAACTGTAGAGACCCGAAGCTTGACGTACATGGACATTAAATTACATTTGCGGAATACTTAGTACATAACAAAAAACACACACTAAAGGATCGTAATAGTTTAGTGTCTTTGGAAACTCGTAATCTTCTAATCATGGTGAAAGTTCTTCAATATCTCCCATAAAGGTCATCCGTTTTTTTACCTAAAACCTTTCTTTATATCCTGGGGAAAAGAAAACATAAAAGGGTGAGCTCAAATGCTTAGCAAGGGCAATAAAGGAAATAAAAATCATATCATATCTTTTTGAAAATCATAACCTGCAAAAGAGATCATAAAATCTTAATAAATCATAGAAGTGAAAATGAGATCCCCATAATCATAACATGAAACTTGAAACTTTGTGGAATGCACACATAATCATGGAAAATCATTTCTTGTTAGTCATGACTCATTTCCAAGACTATCTTAGTGGACAAAGTCCCTTTCTGAACCGAGTTCACTCCTCGTTTCAGTCCTGTATCACTGAACCGAAATAACCTTCCGTTCCAGCCATGTCTATCTCATGAGATATAAAATCATTACCCAATGCATTGGAGGGAGATATAGGTCCCACCCATCTTATAATGAATCCTTTCTTATGTGTGCCACATAATCATAAAACCTACATCATCGCATAACACATGTAACAAAAATGGGATTCTTGAAACATCATGACATCATAAATCAATTCATATAAGATAAAGGAATTCATAAACATAATTCCATCACAACATAGTCAAATCAATGTAAAAATATGGATAGAAACAGAACCCTTTATTATCTTAGATGGAAAATAATTTTGATAAAACACTTGAATTGAATTCTTGGGGAAAATATCCTTTCTTCTTCAAAATCAATTTCTTTTCACAAAACATCATGCAATTTTAAAAGAAAGATATTTTATTGAAAATAGTCATGAAATATTTTAGAGGAAGCTTCATTAAAATAAGGCTTTATAAAACAGTAGAAATCCGTTCGTGCCGTATAAGTTAAAAAAAACATTCTTCGTACTTTTGTCGGAAAAGTCAAAAAGTACCTCGTACGACAAAAGATTCCTTTCATACATATTACTAAAAACTCACCGAAGGGTAAAAATGGATTTAAACAATTGTAGGTGGATGGAAATAATATTACATATTGATGAAACATGGATGTGGATGATAAAATACACCCCAGTGAATACTTACGAATAAACAATCTCGGATAAAAATGAGATTGTGATATTTCCCTTACCTTAGGTCCGATTTGCTTTGTTCGTGTCCGAAGCTCATGTATAATGGTTTAAATAATGTCATTGACTTATTACAGAATCATATTCATTGTTATGATATCATATATGGTTCACTTATGACATTATATTACCCGTTCTTTTGTAAACTCCATGTTAAAGAAGCGTTTTGGGTAAAATCGTTTCATTTATCGTAGGTGTTTTGACTTGCTGTTCTTGACATTATTGTTGCTTATATCATGATTTAATTACTTCCAGAATATAAAATATTATTTATATATCATATATATTCAGTATATATATATATATAATAGATAGATAAATAAAATGAAAAACACCGTTCATGGAGACGGTAGTCCGTACGTACGCATGACCGCTGTTTTTCTTTCCTTATTGTCTTGAAATGGAAGTAAGTAGATGACATACATATGTATATATATACATATATCCAGTAGCTTTATAATGTCATATATTTCATTATTATTTCTTATATATACATTATAATCATTCTTAAATGGTTAACATGGAGAATGAATCTCATCGCGTCGTGGAGACGGTAGTCCGTACGTACGCACGAGCGATGATATCATTTCTATAAATATTGAATTGAATTGGAGTGTATTATACAATATATCAGAATCAATATTATGTTGTAATAACTATGTATAGTTATTCTTTACACCATTATACACATCCATGTAAGGTGGTGGTGGAAAATAGATTACACCACGGCGTGGAGACGGTATTCCGTACGTACACACGCGCGGTGATTTCTTTTTCCGTAGGATGGATAGATGGTGAAATAGGGTTGTTTCATACTTATAATAACATATCAGTATATGACTGATACTGATGTTATTACTTCATAATGAAACAACCTAATAAGAAGAAGTGGAAGAAGAAATAAAGATGAAAGAATTGGTAACGGTAATTACCTCTTCTTTGAAGTGCCTCTTTGAGACCTCCTCTTAGGGCACTAGAATTGGTCTTTGAGGAAGACCAGAACCTCTAGGATGTTTCTAGGGAAGTGGAGAAGAGAAAATGGCAGGGGTTGGCCGAGATTGAGTGCTCAAATTGGTGTGAGGAGGAGGGGGAGGAGGTGTCCTTTTATAGGGGAGGAGAGGGGCACCTTAGGAATATCTCAAAATATTATTTTATATTAAAGTCAAAATCGGTTTATAATGGTTCCAAAGGGTCTTATTTCGAAGCTAAAGTGGGGATGGGTCGAAATCCTATCAACCAATAGAATTTAGACAAGTTTAGGATATTATTTTAACCTTATCAATTAGATTTAACTCTAAGTTAAATAATTTAACTTTTACCATGTCTTTTTGTTTTCTTTCACTATATGGTTAATACACTTACTATAACATGCCAAAAGAACCCCAAATTGTTTATTATTAATATATATATCCTTATATAAGTCATATTTCCGAACCTTAGATTTTTAGGAATACAATAACAATTAATAATATAATATTTGATTTAAAAACTATTTTGTGTCAATTTTGACACTATTTGATATATGATTTTTGTGAAAGTCATAACAGAATTAAATGTTCGAACCAAGTTGATTAAATCAACATTAATATATCATAGTAACCTAGAAAATTAGTTTAATGCATAAAAAATCTCAAATTACATTTATTTTGGTGTTTATAACATCAATTATGTCAATATTTCATTAATAAGATAATTACTGCATCATCGTTGTGTCATAAATAAATTAAATTATTTAATGTCTAAAAATTACAAATAAAATACCATAATGTAGGAAATCTTTTTAGCTTCCTAATGAATATTTAAAATCGAATTTATCTTATGTATAACCTCATATGAAAAATGATTTACTTATTAAACTTTGATTTTAACTATTTTAACCATTCTTTAAATAAATTAATAATAACTGTCCTAATCTAATCCAAGTGGGCCTAAATGGTCATATTTTATTCCTAAGTTTGTTTTTGGTCGAATTACACTTGTCCAATATAATTAGGACATGTGTTAGGGTAATAGTAATATCATATTTACCCTTAGTTACCCTATTTACTATTAACCGCGGTAGAAAAAGTAAAAAGTTACTATTCACCAAAAAATTATTTTCATCTCATTGAACCACATTTTAGTCCTTGATATTAACCGTGTCTCTCGGATTTTCGAAATTACATTCACAGAAGCGGCAAAATTAAGTTTTATGAAAAATTCAGTTTTTTTTAACTACCACTTAGTAGTTTCACTATTCATCAAAAATTGATGTTTTTTAGAACAATGCCAAAATTTCATCCTAAGCTATATTTCATATTCCGAATTCAAAAATGAAATCTATTTTACCAAATTCATAACATAGAAGTTTCATTAATTAATTTTATAATTAAATCCCGCTGTTAAAATAAATAGCGTGTTTTTAGGAAACAATATATATCAAAAGATTGACACTTGATTATGTCTGGTTTAAATGTGAAATTACAACCAATGACCAACATTGTATTAAATTGTAAAAATAAATTCTAAATATACTTTAAAACCACTCAAATTAATAATTTTTCACTATTCATTATTTCGATTAAAAAAGTTGTTTTTAATTATAATTTAGTAATTTTCACTATTCATCATAATATGAAAGTTATCCGAAAAGTACCAAAATTTCACCTTAGGCTAAATTCGATACTCCGAATCCAAGAATGAAGTTCATTTTGAAATATAAGATTTACAGAATTTTAAAAAGTGGTTATTACTATTCATAACGGCTAGTTTTAATAATATTTTAATAGCACATCGTTGTTTAGTGAAACTCGGTATTGCGTATTACACACGCTATCGAGGAAGGTCGCGATTGCGTGTAATGCAAGGCAAGACAAGGATGCGTGTTGTGCAAGCTCCTTTTGGTGTAGCGTACAACACAAGACTTTAATAAAATTAAAAAGAATATTTTTTTATAAAATCTTGGGCTGTTACAATGGGACATTACAATTTACCCTCATTGAAAACTTCTCATACCCAAGAAGCCATCATGAACTACTACATCATAAACCAACCAACTAAGGTCATGATGTTTCATTTGAATAGTCATGTTGTGTTTCCAAACACTAAATAAACCATTAACCAAATCACTAACCTAACATCTTAAACCACTAATTACCTGATCAAAAGCTCATAATCGAACCCAAAAATCAAAACAGCACATAAATGAACATCTGCCACTAGAGACGTGATTCTATCATCATCTCCTCAAATGATATTGCCAACCCAAAAACCCAAACTCCCTCTTACACTAGCGAAGTGCCTTTAAAAAATTTCCATCACCGACCACATGTCACAAAAGTCTTTACTCGACATCCAGTGACCTCTCCAAGTCAACCCATTACAAGGATACTTCGAAAATGTCATTTCCAAACATGAATAAAAGCGTAACCCAAATAACCACGTATCCCATGTATAAAAAAATTACCAATATCTTATATAGTACAAAAAATTATAAAATTTTAAGACTTTAGCATGATGTAAGGTCGAACGTATCTCAGTGCCTCCAATATAAAGACATGATATGAGAAATATTTGTGTCATTCAGAATAGAACACTAAGTGTAATCCCATTTCACCAAATGATTCGTCAAACTATCACTGGTCTACTCTTTACAAAAGTCTAGAATTCCCCTACTGATGTGTCATGTACCAAACCTCGATGCATGTATTACATAAGGCATACCTGACCCTTAGAATCATACCCCTAAAACTCTCCCAAGGCATACTGATGCGACACTACCCACATTAGGAGTTTATAGTTCATCATATAAAAGTTAAGTCGCTCAAAAGTGCACTGGATCAGAAACATCTTAAATGTATGTGTGGCCTGCCACAAACCACGATCACTGTGTCAATATCTCACATGAAAATCGCAACTTAAACGTATCGGTGTGTCAAACTACTCGAGCCCCAAAGGATCTACAATGAAAAATGACACATTAACGGTACCAAAATCAAATATTTCACAGTGAAAAAAAGAATCACAAGCTCCATGCATGCTACCTACCTTAAACTAGTCCCTTACAAAGCACATGCATTGGACCGATCTGTTGGTCACCAAAATCAGAAATCACTATGCTAAAAATCCCCCTTTTTATTTTAAACCATTCCATTAGTTTATTTCTACCTCTAAACATTTGAATGATTTTTTGAAAAACTAACATTTACTATTCTAAAATAAGTAACTTGGTTTTTCCAGAAATACGCCTCAACCAAAATAGGAAATCTATAACAAAATTATTATTTAACATTTAACATTTAGTGGTATATCATTTTAAGTATGAAATTTAGCATCTAAATTCACTTTTATTCATAATGAGACCTCTAAGGGTCTGATTTTTTTTAAAAACTCCGGTTCTTCAAAAAGAAAACATATAATAGTTCATTTAAAAAAACTAAATAGTTTTACATTTATAACTATTTTCAAACACACTATGGTTATAAAAGGCTTTATCACATGGGTGGAAATCTACTGATTGATAATGTGCCTATAAATCGTACTACTAGCATTTGGATCACATTTATCACAAGAAATTTTGATTTCTTTTTTAATTGTTTGAATACATGAGTTCCTCTTTTCTTGTTATAAGGTCCAAATACACCATAAAAATGAAATTAGATCCCATTTTGAATGTAATCAATCAATTCTTTTACTCATGCCACCATTTTCACATTAAAAAATTTCTATAATGTTATCATAAGCAGTAACACAACATCATGCTATAAAAAAGAAGCATTGAACTACATCAAAACATGTTATTAACAGAGGAAACAAAGAATATAAACACCTAATCATATCAAATATATCACCACAAAAGGATAACATAAGGGGAATGATAAAGAAAATCAACACATGGGATTCCACCTAAGGAAAAAAATGAAAAATATTAGGCATTCGAATAATCAAACTATATAGAATGTGATTTGAAAGGCATGTGAACCATTTAGTGTATAAGATGGTGAATGTAATGCAATTTCATTATCATATCAGGCTGAGGTAAATTTTAATTTTTTTTAAATCAATAATTAGTGAAAAAATACACCAGTCACTCAAGGTGAAGTCATATCAATTGTATCCTCAAATAGTATAGACATCAGTTTCCTTCCCTGACCGGTTGGTCATTTCCCATACACAGGGTGATTAGTCTCAAGAATTTCTATTAAATGAGTGCCAAAACATTCATGGTATCTTGTATACCAACCCAAAACAGAAATAGAAAAGAAAAATAATGAAAAAGTGAACATATGACACCACTTTGTAACGTCCTGACCCGACTTACCCTCGAAACGATAGCCAAACCGGTCACCACAAGACCTCAAGTGCATCTCCCCATACTCCCGAGGCTATAAAATAGGAGTGAGGGTCTATAGATAGTCTGTTTGGAGAATATACCATCTTATTCAAAGTGCATAGCGGAAATTGATAATAATCTTAGACAACAATGGAAGCAGATGTAAAACACTAATTGACTATATAATGAAAATGGCCAATGCTATTTTATAAAATTCATGCATAACATGATAATACATATCAAAAAGTAGTAAACAAAATGGAATACCTTAATTTCCAATATATAAGTAATGAAAAGACTCAATTTCCAAAGGATGATCTCGATAATCATCCTGATCTCCCACTCAATCCTTTTATCCTAACTCCCATGTACATATAACAACCACAAGAAAAGATCCACATTCCTGAAAACAAGAAAATCTACTCGGGTACCTCTGTGTAATGACGGCCTGAGTAGTGTGTGAGATACACATATCAGTAGGTGGGGACCACCGGTTTTCTAGCTCAATCTAAAAAAAAATATAACAAAACATTGTTAAGATATAACAATGTAACAACAGAACAAAATAAGTAACCAAAAACTTGTCCATGTTCGAAAGGGACAGTTTTTTGTGATACCTGGTTCATCCCCTAGTTGGAATATGAGTTTGCAAAAAAATATTACAAGCATAATTACAAACATAAATACCTTTCAACACTTTACCAATTATTTTCTATTCAATCATTCATTATCTCCAAGGTTTCCATGATTTCCTATACCTCAATACGAACATCATCTCATACCGGAATTAAAATAAAACTAAACCTTTATTTATTTAATCACATTAAACTCGGGTTTTATCCACATCTCTCATTTATTTTATAATTCATTTTTGTCTTTTCAGTTGGTGTTAAATTCCATTTCATGCACCCTAATTGAAATTCTATATATATCACCATGTCTAACACCCCAATTCTCTTTTGATATAGATCACCACATCTAACACCTTAATTCTCATCCAGGTTTAGATAGCCATGTCTAGAACCTTACATTAAAGCGCTTAGATAACAATTACAGAGGATCACTATGTCCACGTACCAACATCTACATTGGTCAATAATGCCATGTCTATCCCCCCACATTCTCATTTATTTAAATCATTTAATAAATATTGGGGAGGAATGCCAAGTCTACGTCCCAAATTCTACATTTGTCTAGAACGCCATGTAAAGTACCCACATTCTCAATCATTAATAAATTATCAAATTTTCTAGTAAAATATCAAAAATTAATTCATCAAGAATTATCCAAATTCATTTACTTACTAATCCTTCCATTAGTGAAACATATAAAAAACAAATAGTTAACCCCATAATTAACAATTTCCACAATTCCATTAATTAATTCATCATTTAATTAATATATTAACACAAATATCATTACATAATTAATTCTCCAAAATTAATTATCGAATCCAAATCAAAACTTGTCACAGTTAATATCACAATTAATTATCTAAATCAAACATCATGGAACATAATTAATCCACCATTAATTATCTCAAAATATCCAATTCCACATCTTATAAGTAATCCCCCAATAAATTACCTATATTACAAACTAAAGTATATAATTAATTCACAATTAATTATTAAATTCTAAATCTCATATTTCCTTAATTAATATCAACATTTAATTATCCATAATATTATTGCAAAATCACATAATTAATTCCCAAATAAATAATATCAATTTAAAGTCTCATGGTTCACAATTAAATAAAAAATTAATTATCTTGACTTATTCAATTAACTATCTCATAATTAATCCCTTGATTAATTGAGTAAATTTTAACCTCAAGGCATATAATTAATTCACAATTAATTATTACAAATTATCCCACCAAATATTTATGATTACCACTTAACCCATGAGTGTCAATGTGTAAGGGAGGAAATTGGAAAATACTTATTAGGAATCTAAAGGAACATTTCAATTTAACAATTATGTTTTTAGTTTGAAGGAAGCAAACCTCTGTTGGCGGGGTTTTAATACAAAAATATGATTTTATAATCTAAAAAATCATTTTATACCAATAAAACCATTCGTTCATCATTTTCAATTAAATTCACCATCAATAGTAATTTGACTACTATTGTGTTTTATTAATTAAGAAATATTGATGACCCTACCTCATTGAATTGGCTGAGCCATTGCTTTAAAACATAAAGCGTAATCTTCTCATGTACACTCACCTCAATAGCATCGTACACACACTCGGAATTGGTCACATCATCCTACTATGATAACTGACACCCATAAATAGTGCATGGAGGACCAAATCACCTATGATTAATTAACCGAAACCCAAAATTCACTATAATAACCTAATTCTAGATGTGATAAACCAATTATCGAGTATATAACCTATCAAAAATATGACTGTGGTTAACAAAATCAAGCTGAACTGCCACTCCATCAGCAATGATTGTCAAAATATAGACCAACGGGTCCTAAGACATCCTTAACAACACCTAGAATAGGAATAAATGAAGAAACTGAATTAATCCTGGGACATAGGGTTTCGGCATAATAGAGGCCGAGTGAAAGAGAGTTGAAACGGTCGATGTGAAGAACAAAAAATACTGAGAAATACTTTTCTCGATGAGATAGAAAACCTCCGTGATGGAACACTAGAATCTGGTGCATAGAGTGGGATCTGGGAAGAGGGGCGGTGCACCTCAGTATGGGAGAACGATGGGTGGGGGTCACGCCTCCCCGTACTATGTTTCTCTCCCTCCTTTTCTCCCTCTCAATTAAATCCAATTGGATTTACAATATTTAATATAATAATAATTATAATAACCATATTATTATTTTTATAATTTAATTTAAACACTTCTGTTATAAACACCATAACTCCCCAATTACAAATCATTTTATTAAATAATTCTCTAATTAATTTAATAAATTAAAATATCCAACTCATAATTATTTAATTAAATTATTCCAAGTTAAATTTAATTAAATAAAGTACCTACTCAACTCCATTTAATTAAATTCTCTTCACCATAATTAAATGAATTCACCATCCTCTATCTCGTCCTCATTTAATTAAATTCCATTTATTTGTATTTTAATAAAAAAATCCAATTCATTATCATTTAATTAAACTCTCTCAGTATTAATTCCATTTAATAAATCCATGTAACAGCCCGAGATTTTATGAAAAATGTTCCTTTTAATTTTATTTCTGTCTGGTGTTGTGCGCTACACCAAAAGGAGCTTGCACAACACACATCCTTGACTTGCCTTGCATTACACGCAATCGCGACCTTCCTCGATAGCGTGTGTTGTACGCAACGTCAAGTTTCGCTAAACAACGATATGCTATTAAGATATTATTAAAACTAGCTGTTGTGAATAGTAATAACCACTTTTTGAAATTTTGTAAATTTTATTTTTCAAAATGGACTTCATTTATGGATTCGGAGTATCGAATTTAGCCTAAGGTGAAATTTTGGTACTTTTCGGATAACTTTCATATTCTGATGAATAGTGAAAATTACTAAATTATAATTAAAAACAACTTTTTTAATCGAAATAATTAATAGTGATAAATTATTAATTTGAGTGGTTTTAAATTATATTTAGAATATATTTTTACAATTTAATACAATGTTGGTCATTGGTTGTAATTTCAGATTTAAACCAGACATAAACAAATGTCAATCTTTTGATAGATATTATTTCTTAAAAACACGCTATTTGTTTTAACAGCGGGATTTAATTATAAAATTAATTAATGCAACTTTTATGTTATGAATTTGGTAAAATAGACTTCATTTTTGAATTCGGAATATGAAATATAGCTTGGGATGAAATTTTGGCATTGTTCTGAAAAACATGAATTTTTTATGAATAGTGAAACTACTAAGTGGTAGGTTAAAAACTGAATTTTGCATAAAACTTAATTTTACCGCTTCTGTGAATGGAATTTCGAAAATCCGAGAGACACGGTTAATATCAAGGACTAAAATGTGGTTCAATGAGATGAAAATAATTTTTTGGTGAATAGTAACTTTTTACTTTTTTTTACCACGGTTAATAGTAAATCGGGTAACTAAGGGTAAATATGATATTAATATTACCCTAACACATGTAATAATTCTATTTGACAAGTGTAATTCGACCAAAAACAAACTTAGGAATAAAATATGACCATTTAGGCCCACTTGGATTAGATTAGGACATTTATTATTAATTTATTTAAAGAAGGGTTAAAATAGTTAAAATCAAAGTTTAATAAGTAAATCATTTTTAATATGGGGTTATACATAAGCTAAATTCGACTATAAATATTCATTAGAAAGCTAAAGCGATTTCCTACATGATGGTATTTTATTTGTAATTTTTAGACATCAAATAATATAATTTATTTATAACACAAAGCTGATGCAGTAATTATCTTATTAATGAAATATTGACATAATTGATAATATAAATACCAAAATAAATGTAATTTAAGACTTTTTATGAATTCCACTAATTTTCTAGGTTACTATGATATATTAGTGTTGATTTAATCAACTTGGTTCGAACATATAATTCTGTTATGACTTTCACAAAAATCATATATCAAATAGTGTCAAAATTGACACAAATAAGTTTTTAAATCAACTATTATATTATTAATTGTTATTTTATTCCTAAAAATCTAAGGTTCGGCCAAATGACTTAGATAAGGATATATGTATTAATAATATACAATTTGGGGTTCGTTTGGCATGTTATAGTAAGTTTATTAACCATATAGTGAAAGAAAACGAAAAGACACGGTAAAAGTTAAATTATTTAACTTAGAGTTAAATCTAATTGATAAGGTTAAAATAATACCCTAAACTTGTCTAAACCCTATTGGTTGATAGGATTTCGACCCTTCCCCACTTTATCTTCGATATAAGACCCTTTGGAACCATTATAAACCGATTTTGACTTTAATATAAAATAATATTTTGAGATATTCCTAAGGTGCCCCTCTCCTCCCTTATAAAAGGGCACCTCCTCCCCCTCCTCCTCACACCAATTTGAGCACTCAAGCTCGGCCAAACCCTGCCATTTTCTCCTCTCCACTTCCCTAGAATAATCCTAGAGGTCCTGGTCTTCTCCAAAGACCAATCTTAGTTCCTTAAGTGGAGGATTCAAAGAGGCGTTCCAAAGAAGAGGAGCTTCGGACACGAACAAAGCAAATCGGACCTAAGGTAAGGGAAATATCACAATCTCATTTTTATCCGAGATTGTTTATTCGTAAGTATTTACTGGGGTGTATTTTATCATCCACATACATGTTTCATCAATATGTAATATTATTTCCATCCTTCTACAATAGTTTATATCCAATTTTACCCTTCGGTAAGTTTTTTTGTAAAAGATATGAAAGGAATCTTTTGTCGTTTTTCGTACGAGGTACTTTTTAACTTTTCCGACAAAAGTACGAAGAATGTTTTTTTTAACTTATACAGCACGAACGGATTTCTAATGTTTTATAAAGCCTTATTTTTATGAAGATTCCTCTAAAAGATTTCATGACTATTTTCAATAAAATCTCTTTATTTTAAAATTGCATGATGTTTTGTGAAAAGAAATTGATTTTGAAGAAGAAAGGATATTTTCCTCAAGAATTCAATTCAAGTGTTTTATCAAAATTATTTTCCATCTAAGATAATAAAGGGTTCTGTTTCTATCCATATTTTTACATTGATTTGACTATGTTGTGATGGACTTATGTTTATGAATTCCTTTATCTTATATGAATTGATTTATGATGTCATGATGTTTCAAGAATCCCATTTTTGTTACATGTGTTATGCGATGATGTATGTTTTATGATTATGTGGCACACATAAGAAAGGATTCATTATAAGATGGGTGGGACCTATATCTCCCTCCAATGCATTGGGTAAAGATTTTATATCTCATGAGATAGACATGGCTGAAATGGTAGGTTATACCGGTTCAGTGAAACAGGACAGAAATGAGGGTTACTCGATTCAGAAAGGGACTTTGTCCACTAAGATAGTCTTGGAAATGAGTCTTGACTAACAAGAAATGATTTTCTATGATTATGTGTGTATGCCACAATGTTTCATGTTTTAAGTTATGATTATTGGGATTACATTTCACTTCTATGATATATCCCATGTTATGATATTATGAGCTCTTTTGCAGGTTAAGATTTCCAAAAGCTATGTATATGATGTGATTGATTTTTCTTTTTTTTACCCTTACTGAGCATTTGAGCTCACCCTTTTATGTTTTCTTTTCCCCAGGATATAAAGAAAGGTTTTTAGGTAAAAAAAAGGGAAGATCTTTATGGGAGATATTGAAGATCTTTCACCACGATTAGAAGATTACGTTCCGAGTTTCCAAAGACACTAAACTATTACGATCCTTGTGTGTATTTTTGTTATGTACTAAGTATTCCGCAAATGTAATGTAATGTCCATGTACGTCAAGATACGGGTCTCTACAGTTGGTATCAGAGGGAGGTTTAGTCAACCTTTGGAAACTAGGATGCGAAAACGTTAGTGAGATCCCTAGAGATATTTCTAAGGTATGTCTAGGGATGCCCCTAAGGATAAGTATACGTATAGGATATAGTTCTAGAACTATGGTAACGATATTAGATTAAACCAAAGATGATAGATATTTAAGTTACTCCCCCTTTATTATGATTTTTGCATCTAACACTATTCTGTTTGGGTTTTAGAAAATGGCTGGAAACAAGATGATTCACAATAATGGAGGATATGATGGACAATGGAATGATATTCTTCATGAGCAACCAAATGAAATGAGATTTGGAAGTCCAAACATTATTATTATGCCGAATCAGCAATCTCATAATATGATAAATAAAGTAAAATTTGGTAAGTTTCCTGACTCAACTAATAAGAGAAAGATGGAGTTCCATGATGATCATAGAGGAAAGAAAGTTCAATTTCCCCAATGTAAATCATGTGGGAAGAGGCATCAAGGAGAATGTTTCAAGGGAACTGGAAGATGCTTTGGGTGTGGAAAATAAGGACACAAAGCAAGTAAGTGCAAAGGAAAAGGGTCGGTTAACACCATGGATGAGGATAATGGTAATGCTATGACATCAAAAATGGTTAAGTGTTTTAAATGTGGAATGTATGGGCATTATGCAAACAAATGCCCTAAGGGAAAGACTCATGAAGAGAATCAGTATGGTCATATGGGTAGTATTTATGTGGATGATGATGAAGAGACTACAAATGATATGTGAGATGAAAGAATTTTTGAAGCTCGGTCAATGGTTTGAGAATGTAGTGGAATGATTACATGTTTATCATGTGTAATTTTGGAATAAAGAGACATCTATGGATTGTTACACTGTTGTCTTTCCTTGTGTTTTGAAAGTGTATGATTAATGTTACCAGTATCCATGAAAGGTTATTCAGATATTTTTGGAATGTAGATGATATGCGCATAATGAAGGGATAAGGAGAAAATTAAATGTTTGATAGTATTCATGAGCTCATGATTGATATAAGGACTAAGTGATATCATGGTTTGAGTATATAGAATTTTGAGGATTTCGGTATGTGAAAAGTGTTAACTTTTAACTGCATTCATGTTTTCACTAAGGTTCAATGGGTATTCAAGAGTATACATGATTAAGGACTTTGAATGTTTGGAATGTGACCAACAAAACATATCTTATGATATATGGGGATCAACGATGGTATTAAATCTCTGGTAATTATTTTCACTATGTTATGAGAGTGGACTGCAATATTATGGATAAGCCTAAAGATTGGAATGGATTGTGTTGGACGTAAGTTAGTATTGTTTAAGGATAGAAGTTTTTTCGATATTATTGATGGGATGTTATAGTAATATAGTTTTATAAAAAGGACAACCTGCAGGATGAGTGACAGCCCATCGCTTCGGACAAGGCTGTGGGAATCGAACCCACAACCGAAGTGCGACTGGCCTTTATTTCCTACCACTGGCCTACAGGAAGTCCATGTTTAGTAGAAACTAGTTTTATTATATTAAGCAGTATAATATATGAAGTATAAGTCCATTTTAGGAACCATATATGATTAATCTCACTATAGAATGACTTATAACTTTTGCTAACCTTTTGTTTGAGACAGATGGAATGAACAGTCATTCCATCACATGATCTGCTAACACTTCACGAATAACAAATTCAACTTCATTTATTTAAGAGATGAAGTGGAAATTGTTCAAGGCACGAACAACAGTGAGATTGTACCAAAATAAAGTAAGTATTTATTCTAATTCAAATTTTCAACTTTAGGGAAATGATCTTGAAAACCAAAAATGTTGTCCTAGTGATCTTATACCTGATGAATCAGATGGTACCTTAGATCGTCACAAATTTATGGATTTGTGATTACTGGCTTTTCCATAGCCATGTTCTCTACCACTCTCCATCAGAACATGATGTTAGATTTCTCTTCCATATCCATATTTTCACCTATGTGGAAACCCAGTGATTAGTTTATTTGGGTAATCTTTACATTTCATACTTTAGTTTTTAAAGCCAAGTTTTGGTATTCCTTTTTACGATGTGGGTTTCTATTAAAGAAACTTTCGAATAGTAAACCATTTATAACCCCGACGAATTTCGAGGGCGAAATTCATTTTAAGGGGGGTAGAATGTAACAGCCTGAGATTTTATGAAAAATGTTCCTTTTAATTTTATTTCTGTCTGGTGTTGTGCGCTACACCAAAAGGAGCTTGCACAACACACATCCTTGACTTGCCTTGCATTACACGCAATCGCGACCTTCCTCGATAGCGTGTGTTGTACGCAACGTCAAGTTTCGCTAAACAACGATATGCTATTAAGATATTATTAAAACTAGCTGTTGTGAATAGTAAAAACCACTTTTTGAAATTTTTTAAATTTTATTTTTCAAAATGGACTTCATTTATGGATTCGGAGTATCGAATTTAGCCTAAGGTGAAATTTTGGTACTTTTCGGATAACTTTCATATTCTGATGAATAGTGAAAATTACTAAATTGTAATTAAAAACAACTTTTTGAATCGAAATAATTAATAGTGATAAATTATTAATTTGAGTGGTTTTAAAGTATATTTAGAATATATTTTTACAATTTAATACAATGTTGGTCATTGGTTGTAATTTCATATTTAATCCAGACATAAACAAATGTCAATCTTTTGATAGATATTGTTTCTTAAAAACACGCTATTTGTTTTAACAGCGGGATTTAATTATAAAATTAATTAATGCAACTTTTATGTTATGAATTTGGTAAAATAGACTTCATTTTTGAATTCGGAATATGAAATATAGCTTGGGATGAAATTTTGGCATTGTTCTGAAAAACATCAATTTTTGATGAATAGTGAAACTACTAAGTGGTAGGTTAAAAACTGAATTTTGCATAAAACTTAATTTTACCGCTTCTGTGAATGGAATTTCGAAAATCCGAGAGACACGGTTAATATCAAGGACTAAAATGTGGTTCAATGAGATGAAAATAATTTTTTGGTGAATAGTAACTTTTTACTTTTTTTTACCACGGTTAATAGTAAATAGGGTAACTAAGGGTAAATATGATATTAATATTACCCTAACACATGTCATAATTCTATTGGACAAGTGTAATTCGACCAAAAACAAACTTAGGAATGAAATATGACCATTTAGGCCCACTTGGATTAGATTAGGACATTTATAATTAATTTATTTAAAGAAGGGTTAAAATAGTTAAAATCAATGTTTAATAAGTAAATCATTTTTAATATGGGGTTATACATAAGCTAAATTCGACTATAAATATTCATTAGAAAGCTAAAAAGATTTCCTACATGATGGTATTTTATTTGTAATTTTTAGACATCAAATAATATAATTTATTTATGACACAAATATGATGCAGTAATTATCTTATTAATGAAATATTGACATAATTGATAATATAAATACCAACATAAATGTAATTTAAGACTTTTTATGAATTCCACTAATTTTCTAGGTTACTATGATATATTAGTGTTGATTTAATCAACTTGGTTCGAACATATAATTCTGTTATGACTTTCACAAAAATCATATATCAAATAGTGTCAAAATTGACACAAATAAGTTTTTAAATCAAATATTATATTATTAATTGTTATTTTATTCCTAAAAATCTAAGGTTCGGCCAAATGACTTAGATAAGGATATATGTATTAATAATATACAATTTGGGGTTCGTTTGGCATGTTATAGTAAGTTTATTAACCATATAGTGAAAGAAAACAAAAAGACACGGTAAAAGTTAAATTATTTAACTTAGAGTTAAATCTAATTGATAAGGTTAAAATAATACCCTAAACTTGTCTAAACCCTATTGGTTGATAGGATTTCGACCCTTCCCAACTTTATCTTCGAAATAAGACCCTTTGGAACCATTATAAACCGATTTTTACATTAATATAAAATAATATTTTGAGATATTCCTAAGGTGCCCCTCTCCTCCCTTATAAAAGGGCACCTCCTCCCCCTCCTCCTCACACCAATTTGAGCACTCAAGCTCGGCCAACCACTGCCATTTTCTCCTCTCCACTTCCCTAGAATAATCCTAGAGGTCCTGGTCTTCTCCAAAGACCAATCTTAGTTCCTTAAGTGGAGGATTCAAAGAGGCGTTCCAAAGAAGAGGAGCTTCGGACACGAACAAAGCAAATCGGACCTAAGGTAAGGGAAATATCACAATCTCATTTTTATCCGAGATTGTTTATTCGTAAGTATTTACTGGGGTGTATTTTATCATCCACATCCATGTTTCATCAATATGTAATATTATTTCCATCCTTCTACAATAGTTTATATCCAATTTTACCCTTCGGTAAGTTTTTTTGTAAAAGATATGAAAGGAATCTTTTGTCGTTTTTCGTACGAGGTACTTTTTAACTTTTCCGACAAAAGTACGAAGAATGTTTTTTTTAACTTATACAGCACGAACGGATTTCTAATGTTTTATAAAGCCTTATTTTCATGAAGATTACTCTAAAAGATTTCATGACTATTTTCAATAAAATCTCTTTATTTTAAAATTGCATGATGTTTTGTGAAAAGAAATTGATTTTGAAGAAGAAATGATATTTTCCTCAAGAATTCAATTCAAGTGTTTTATCAAAATTATTTTCCATCTAAGATAATAAAGGGTTATTTTTCTATCCATATTTTTACATTGATTTGACTATGTTGTGATGGAATTATGTTTATGAATTCCTTTATCTTATATGAATTGATTTATGATGTCATGATGTTTCAAGAATCCCATTTTTGTTACATGTGTTATGCGATGATGTATGTTTTATGATTATGTGGAACACATAAGAAAGGATTCATTATAAGATGGGTGGGACCTATATCTCCCTCCAATGCATTGGGTAAAGATTTTATATCTCATGAGATAGACATGGCTGAAATGGTAGGTTATACCGGTTCAGTGAAACAGGACTGAAATGAGGGTTACTCGATTCAGAAAGGGACTTTGTCCACTAAGATAGTCTTGGCAATGAGTCTTGACTAACAAGAAATGATTTTCTATGATTATGTGTGTATGCCACAAAGTTTCATGTTTTAAGTTATGATTATTGGGATTACATTTCACTTCTATGATATATCCCATGTTATGATATTATGAGCTCTTTTGCAGGTTAAGATTTCCAAAAGCTATGTATACGATGTGATTGATTTTTCTTTTTTTTACCCTTACTGAGCATTTGAGCTCACCCTTTTATGTTTTCTTTTCCCCAGGATATAAAGAAAGGTTTTTAGGTAAAAAAAAAGGGAAGATCTTTATGGGAGATATTGAAGATCTTTCACCACGATTAGAAGATTACGTTCCGAGTTTCCAAAGACACTAAACTATTACGATCCTTGTGTGTATTTTTATTATGTACTAAGTATTCCGCAAATGTAATGTAATGTCCATGTATGTCAAGATACGGGTCTCTACAATCCATGTTTCACATCAAGTAATTAAACAATCCTATTAACCATGAATTTAAATAATTAAAAATCCTTTATCCCAACATTTGATTAAATACCTCTCATTTGGGAATTTAATTAAATATATTAACTAGTATCCCAAAACTGGGTAAGTAGTATGATTTGGATTACAAGGTCTATAAAACCATGCGCCAACCTTGCATATCCTTTTGTTTTAGGATCCCACTTCGCATGTTCTGTCCCACATGGTTTTCTTACCCATTCGCAGACCGTGCACGCATATCTATTTAAGACATTCACCTCACTTGATTTTCCCACATAGTTTCCCAAAGTGGGTATTGACCGTTCATTCAACTATCTCTCCCAAAATTCAGCTAAATGATTTATTATAGCAGGACACACAGTTTAAAAGGTCATGCACCTATCGTCCACTCTCTACTATTCAATAAAAACCTCAATTTTCCCAATCCAATGCTCCCAAATTCCAATAATATATTCAGAAAACTCAACATTCCTTTACCCATGCCCAATAGAGTAACTTTTAAATGATCCCAACTCATGAAACATCATCCCAAGTATTTTTTAAGACATAACCATCCAACATACAGAAAAGTAAAAAAAATTCAGATTTTAACACTATTAAAAAAACATATGACTTTACAAGAAAAATAATTTATATTTTAAAAAATTGATATAAAGATAAATCTTCAATAATTTCTATGTAGTGTGATTCCATTGAAATTTTATCGGTGACATCCAAACTAGAAATATCGATCATGTATGTTATGGGGTGTCAAATGGAAAAGACCATGGTGAGGTTTTTCCATTATTATTATGATATGGGTAAGTCTTGTTACCCCTTCTTGAACTTCTTTCTCTTAAAGATTCTATACTACCAAACCATGAATTGAGATACATAATATACCATATATATTTTCATTTTCCCCATAAAAAATACTTTTATAAGATTATATATATTTTTTAATACAAGGAAGAATAGTTAATGATGATCTATGATCCCCATCCAACTACTGCTTCTTCAAATTGTGTATAGAAAAATCACATAAATGGTTCTTAATCATTATAATTCCATTAAAATCAAGGATAAATTCTGTAATATTTCCCACATTCTTATGTAGTTACACATCTTTCATCGACTACTCTTTAATCATCACATGGATAGATTATTAGACACATATATGAGAATGATAAAATTTACCCCGTCCATCAAGATTTCAGGATCCACCCATTGAAAATATAAAAATATGGTTCTTTTTTATCCTCATCATATCATATATATCATGATACTTTCGACTAAGATTATCGAGATGTTTTTCCCCTCTCAGAGTATAAATTTATTTAGCTTTCACTATTTTTAACTAGCACCTAAAATATTCATTAACACATATTTAATTATTATTTTTTACAATATACTGTAATAATTTATGATCATTATATATATAAAAACATTATCCATAATGTTAATTCCTCTTTGTCATTAATGAAATAATCCTTGTTGTTAACCCCAAACCATGAGTTTGGTACTTTTGTTCATTAAAATTCAATTGGAAATATATATAATACACCTCCATATCATTCTGTAGGAGAATTCATACCAGAACCTGTTGGTTAGAGTAGAGTGCTCAAGTGGGGTGGGGATGAATTGAATATCTATAAAACTTTATGTTTAAATGTTTTCATAAAAGGTTCCCCAATAAAAATAAATATATACTAGTCAATCAAGGTAATACAGTTATAAAAGTTTGACGATTAAAATAATCTATCAGAGGATTGATTAATTCTCAGTAATATCAGTATGAGTTATTAATAATACTTTTTATGTTATTCTAAGTATGAAAAAAAATTATATCTTCTATCTAACGTTTACTATAAAATTAAAATCTAGTGGTTTCTAAATTATACTGTAAAATAGAGAAAAAATAAATCCAACAACATAGCGGATAAAACAATTGGTTCAGTCTCAAGTTGACACTTAATCTACTCCACTTGGTGATCACATTCCACCAAGCAGTTTATATTAATAATCATTGATCCACACCCTTGGTCGGGGTAAAAAATAGTGCATAGGACTATCCAGGTAACATAACCTAATCCAATTATCTTTGTGGGTATAAACTATAAGGACACACAAGGACCACTTCCATAAATATCTGTGATAGTAAAAAAATGTAAAAAGATATTACAGGAAGGATATGTTGTATCCTTTAATTTAATGCAGGATACAATGTGTGTTTTAATACAAACACACACTCACTACTCGAAAGCTAAAATAATACACAATAGTGAAAAGATGATGAGAAAAGGTTATAAGTTCTCTGAGTGTTATTCTATGAATCTCTTGGATTGTTGGATAAATCATATGCAAGTATCGAGTCCTCTTGTGAGAAAGAAATTATCGCATGTCTAGTTCTCTATATTCTAGATAGAAAATAGCTTGTCCTATTCATGAAGTTTGTGTATTGATGATGTTTTTGGCTCTGATCTATGGTATCCGAGCCATTGGAATTGAGAATGCATCGTGTGTTCTTCAAATATAAATTGTTGCAAGTATCAGTTCTCTTCAAAACTTTCTCGCACGTCTACTGTTATACTCCCTTATGTTTTTCTTATCATCTTATCATCCTTATTAATTACGGGTGTTAATGTTGGATCTGAAAGTATTAATGTATTCTACACCTCTTACATCGTACTTGCAGGTGACATGTATACAAAGAAATGTTATTTATGTCAGTGAATTTAAATGAATCAAATATGACAATGAAAAATTAAATTGAAAACGAAAAAACAAATTAAATAATGATGTCAAAGTTTATCTTGAAATGCTATCACCTGGAAACAGTGTCACCATGAAACAATATATTCTTCTTTTCCTTTGAGCAGTGAGACAGTTATGATGGCATATTTGTATTACGATCAAAAACCAGTAGAACAGATGTTGTGTTAGGATCACAATGTCTAGACACGGTGTCTGGTCACGTTGTTGGGTCGCGATGTTGGGTCATGTTGTCCGGTCATGGTGTCCAGTCATGGTGTCTGGTCACAATGTCTGGTCACGATGTCTGGTCACGATCTCTGGTCACAGTGTCTGGGTCACAGTGTCTAGGTCACGGTGTATGGGTCATGGTGTCTCGGTCTCGATGTATGGTTCATGGTTTATGGGTCATAGTTTCTCAAACTTATCCAAACATATGTATACAGAAATAAGTAGTAATATTCACAAAAATGAATTAGACCAGATCATTCATAAAATAAATTCATTATAGAACAAATTAAATATTTTTTTTCCACAATAAATCATGATTTCTTGGTATTAAGATATTGGGTTTAATTTTTTAAATAAAAAAAAACCAACCATCCATACACATGATTAGAGATATATTAAATAGGAGTAACATTTTTTATAGGATGTACAAAATGTATATGATTTTTTATTATTAAAACATGATTAAAACATGAGGATTACATCAAATCTCCTCCATTTTTATGATAAAAAATCATGTCTATTCTTACTGTTTTCTGTCTTAGTGTTCTCTTCTCTCCCATTTGGGATTATAAAAAAAATAGAAAGACAATGAACATAAAAAATAGAATAGAGAGAAATAGTTCACGTTGCATTAGATAAGAAAGAGGTGATAGTACAAGATGCATGGAAAAAATGAAAAATCTCCCTATCAAAATACAATTTTTACTCTCTTTCAACACAAGGTGTCTTTTCTTTTCCCTTGGCAGCAACATCAAAAATATCCACTGGAGCAGAAGTAGAGGTTGAAGAAGGGAGTTATCCAACTCACAATGAAGGGAGAGGGAGTACTTCCATAACAGAAGGTGCCAAAGTAGGTTTGGTGAAATACCGAGGCATGTTTTGGTCATGAATAAGAGGTATGATCTGACTCAGATCCTGGGAGACAGACATTGGGGTCTATACAATGGTATAGGATGAAGAAGGAGGTAGACCAGGACACAAGGGTGTAGCTGCAGGAGACACAATAGCAGTGCTCTGCACATGAATATAAGGATTTAACAACTGAATTATGTCAAAAATAATCTCACCCCCATACTGATTTTATTTCTCAAAATCCATTTTGTTCTCTATGAAATTTTCCAATAAAGAAGTGAAATATTTCATCTTTTTAACTTGATCATTGAAGGCTTGAGTGACAGGATGTATATTCAAATTCTCTACAAGATACATGAAATTATTGGTCATATCATGCTTAGAGAGAATCCTATTAATATATAAATCCACTTTATTAGTACTGTCATCTTGATAATGATTTGCAATCATTGAGTGAATACTTACCAAATCAAGTAACATATCACTATTCTTGACAATTGAATATAGAGTCTCTTTGTCAAAGCCACATAGAACTATTTAAAGTTCATCTTTAACAATATTTCTGAATAGATCATTATCAAAGGATTGTTGAGATGACTATCTATAGGCACTAGAGGTTGTAACATCTGATGTGAGGGAATTTAGATGATTCAGAAATTTTTTTAGACATACCTTATACTCTCAGTGAGTTTTTTGATACCAATAACAAGATAATGCATATCTTGAACTATATTTTTGTTTCTCTTAGACACATTCAGATATAATGAAGTCAGGTTCGGTTGAATTATAGAGGAAGCATTCTGTACAATCTGACCACCAACAACCATAATATGACGAGCAACAGGAGCTTGTCCCAATTAAAATAATTTTTTCATATATTCAACAAGAGCTCTGAGAGACTTCACTTCATCACTTATTTGTTTGTTTTCAATTATGAACTCTTGAATTTGATGAAGTATTTTTTGGATGAATCTTCCATACGATCTTCTCTAATAGTAGGAAATCATTTTACTCACATTGGATTGTTATAGGAGCAGGTTGTGTGTTCATGATATTTTCAAATCCATCCAATAAAGTATCTCCTAAGGCTTTCAAATCAAACTGACCTATGAAGGTAGTAGGTACTTATAAAGGTTCAGAAATAGGAGCTGAGATAAGCTTATGTTCCTTGCTATAGATTACTTCAAGAGCGGATACTATTTTTAATTGAAATAGAGTAGACAAGTCTATACCTTAAACCTAGGATTCTTCGGTATCATTCACCTCAAAGTAGTTATGGAAATTATACCATGTATCGAAAGTGCTTTGAATAAAAGTATTAGAAAATTCAACACTTTCTAGACTACTGTGTTTTCCCCCTCAACAAGTGCATCTCTCATTGGACTAAGAGATTCAATACTTTAATCTGGTTCTAAAAGATCATCTCCAATAATTTCATGCATTTATTTTCTTGCCATCTAGAAGTCTTGTCACATTAATTACTCATTAAATTGTATAACATAGGGATTATCCAATTCTATAAAAAATTATTCAACATCAATTTCTTTATCAAGAGAAAATTCTTCTTCTAAAGGCTTCCAAAGAAAAAAAAATTCTCTTATATTAACAACAAATTATTTTCCAAATGAAGGTTCTTATTCTAAATCAATACATCTTTCAGGAACATGTTTTTTCTTCTCTAATTTATCATGGGGAATATGTCCACTATATTTCCTATCAAGTACAATTTCTTATAAAGGTACAATGGCTACTACTTCTTCCTCTTCAGCAGGATAGTCAACAATTTAATTTGGTTTTAAACTATGATCCGAAATGTTCCTAGGTAGTTTAGGATGCTAAAATGGATTAAAATTTTCATATACCATTTAATAATCCTCCACCTACACCTTTCATAATAGATTCCAAATGATTTTGATTATTATGACTATAACCTTTGAGATAAAGAATTCAAAGGCCTTGATGACTTATTTATTCGGTCTAACCATTCCTTTAGCACATAGAATAGTAGATATTAACCTTGAGTTGAATAAGGAGGTAGAATAGGAGGATGTATTTATCTACTCAAACATATAAAGTATAACATACTTTCATAGGTTAATATTGTGTCCATTATTCATAATATTTTTAAAAATACATACTCATACTTGAGGGTAGAGAAATCTCCTTTCCTCAGACTAATCAGGTTCTGAATAAACTTAATGAGAAATCTTGTTTCACCATATAACTCAATAGTAATAACAATTCTCTTCTTTTTGTTTTCATTCAAGATTCCTAAATCCTCATCTAAAACAATGATATCACTACGAGGAGGAGGGCCTATCTGGTTGTCCTAAAAAATTCCTTCATGTGGTATCCCTAGGAACGTAGCCTATAACATTGAATAAAAGGGTTACTTTTTTCCATTAATTGAACATATAACAACAAAAATATCTCATGTATCAAATTAGAACAGAAAAAACTGATAGATTTGAGAAATAAGCATTGGATAAATCGGCCTTGTCACCTTTGTGAACCAATCTAGCCAACCATGTTCTTTTAATACTTTCAAAAATAAATACTTACATGAAAACAACCATTTAGATAATATTTTCTTTTTTTGGTACCACTATTCTATCAACAAGGTTTGGGTTCAGTGGTCTTTTAGGAACTACATTCCATGAAAATTTCACTTTCTTGTTAGATATGCCTTTATCAGGTGTGGAAGAAGATGTGTACATAATTTTGGGAATCCAATGAAAGGTTCGATAGAAAGAGATAAAGGATTAAAGGAGGTATTATGGTTTGAGGGAGAAAGATTTTGGGATTGAAAGAAAAAATCTTGAGTGAAGAAGATACTGAAAGACATTTGTTTTTTATCATTTAGGGATTTTAAGCATCAAAATTAAAAATAATAGGATAAGTATAATAAAATAATTAACACAATGATATGGGTAATAAAATAAAATGAAAATGTTTCTTTACAGTGACACCAGAACATGTTTTCATTGTGTGACCATAATACTTGAAATAGTAATCAAGATACTGTAATTGCGAGACTGTAAACATAAAACAGTAAATTGCATAACTGTGAGAGTTATATAGTAATCTTAAGACAGTGACTTGTGAAACCGTAAAATGGGAAACAATAAGTAACGAGACAATACACTTTTTTAGTTATTATTTCTCATTCATAATTCATGTATGATGTGATCTATCCTTTTATAATTTAATGGTTTGGTGAATATATTCGTAAGATGATATTCAATTCTAATGAATTAAATAGTGATATCACCTTTTTGATAATTGTCTCTTAAAATTTGTTGTCTTACAAAATTATGTTTTGTCCTAGAGCATGAAACAATATTATTTGAGATGATAATAGCACCTGTATTGTAAAAATATATATTTACATTCATGAATTGATATTCATAATCTAGTAATGTGTGTTTCATCTATAAAATTTTTTCATAGCAACTAACAACAACTATGTATTCAGCTTCATAAGTAGATAATGAAACCAAGTTTTGTTTCTTACTTCACCATGATACTAGAGACTTTCCTAAAAATAAAATATTGCATAGGTTCTCTTTCTATCTATCTTACATCCACCTAAAGCTACATCATAGTAGCTAACTAACAAAAATTATTTTCCTCTCGGATAGAATAGTCCAAGATTGGGTGTATGTTTTAGGTATTTGAAAATCATTTTAATGACATTTAAATGAGATTCCTTATGGTTTTTTTCAAAACAAGAAGTCATACATACAATAAACAAATGTCAGTTCGGCTAGCAGTTTAGTACAGTAAGCTTACAATCATTCCTCTTTAAGTGGTTTGATCAACATATTTTCCATCTTCACCAAGATACATTTTACAAGTAGTACTCATTGGAGTATCACTACATTTAGTTCTATAAAATACAAAATGTTATAGAAGATCATTAGTATATTTTCTATAATTTCAAATAATACCATATTCATTTTGAATGATTTGAAATCCGTGAATGAATTATAGTTCACACATTAAACTCATTTCAAATTCATTACGCATCATTTTAGATAATTTAATACATAAATATTTTTTTAAGATCCAAAAATAATATCATCTATATAAATTTGGACAACTAAAAAATAATTTTAAATTCATTTTAGAAAGGGTACGATCATTTATACCTTTTGTAAAACATTTCAAAATAAGAAAAGTACTTGATATATCATACCATGCTCTTGGAACTTGTTTTATATAATACAAATCTTTTGATATTTTATAACATGATATTGAAATTAAAGATTTTTGAATCTCGTGGGTTCTTCAAAAAATACATCCTCAACTATATACCCATTTCAGAATTCACTCTTAATATCTATTAGATATAGTTATAAGTTCATATGTGCAACATAACAATATAGGATTCTAATGGATTAAAGTCGAGCTACAGGTGTAAAGGTTTCCTTATATTCAATTCCTACTTCTTGAATATATATTTGTGCAACCAGTATAACCTGGTTTCTAATTATTTTACCAGCTTTATCTACCTTATTTATGAAGAACACCAACATAGTTCCAATGGTATATTTGTATTTGGGTTTGTCAACAAGTTTTCAATCATTTTTCCTTTCAAACTAATTATATTCTTCTTTCATATCCATCACCCAAAACACATCATTGATAGCATCATTATTGTGTTTAGGTTCATGTTGTGACAAGAAAACTTGATGTTCGACCAGATATCTAATAGATGATCTATTTTGAGTTTATTTATCTATATCTCTGGAAACTGTATGTAAAGGATAGTTCTTAAGAGTTCTAAAATCTCTAGAAAAATAGGGACTAGTGATTTTAGGTTCATCAATAGGTTTTAGTTCATTATGACTTGAATCTAGGGAATTTATAGAACAGGATGTTTTCACATATTCCTTTTCAGGATGGTTAGAGGGTTTATCATTGATTTAAAATTTTGACATTTCTTTCTTCAGGTTATCTAGAGTTGTCTTAGGCTCATGTGTATCTGTCTCATAAAATATTACATGGACATATACTTCCACACATTTTTTTCTTTTTTAAAACACTATATTGTCTTTATTAGAGATTTAATATCCAAGAAACATTCTTTCATCACTCTTGGATCCATACATGTCAAGATTTTTCTTAGTATTAAGGATATAAAATTTGAAACCAAAAACTTTTAAGTAGCTTACTTTGGGTTTTCTATTGTTCCATAACTCATATAGAGTTCTTTTAATAAAGGGTATAATCAAAACTGTATCAATGATATAGCTTGCTGTATTTACAGCTTCATCCCAAAAATAAATAGGTAAGTCATATTCACCAATAATGTTTCTAGAAATATATTGCACAGTTATATTTCTTCTTTATATAATTCCATATTTTTTTAAGTGTTCTAGGGGTAGATAAGTTATTACTATAACCATTCTATGAGAAAAAGGATTCAAAATATTGATTTTCAAACTCATGACCATGAATAATTCTTAAGGATTTAATTCCAAGTCCACTAAGGGTTTCTACCATTTTAGCATATTTGGTAAAATGAGATAAGACTTAATTGTTGTGATCCATATAGAAAATCCAAGTGTATCTAGAAAAGTCATCTATAAGATCAAAAACAATGTGATTCTCATTTAAAATAGAAACTACATATGGTCTAACCCAATCCATGTGAACCAATTTAAGAGGATGAGAAGATGAAACTTCTTTCTTTGGATTGAAGGAAATTTTGTGTTTCATTTATTTTGTAAAAGTATTACACACATTATCATTTGGAAACTCATGTTTGGGTAGGTCTTTGACTAAATGTTTTCTACTTATCTTTCTAAGGGAGTGAATATTGTAGTGTCCTAGTCTTCTCTGCCAAATCCAATAAAATTTGTGAAATACAGTTAGACATGAAGCATTTTGAGAAACTAAAGAATCTATGTTAATATAGAATACATTTTCATTTATCAATGCAAAAAACTAAAAATAATTTTTTAGAAAAAAAAATCAAGAATCATTTTGCAATTTAACAAGAAATCCATCATCAATTTTTTTTGAAATATTAATATGATTATATTTCAGTCCATCAGAAAAACATACATTGGAAATTAAGACTGAGTTACAGTTCCCAATTTGGCCAGGGGAAATGATTTTTCCATTGGAATTTTCATCAAATATGACATGTCCACCCCCAATTTTTATTATTTTATTGAAGAAAGAATAACCCCTATCATGTGTCTTGAACACCCAAAGTCCATGTACCATAATCTTTTATAGGAGCTCCTTAAAAAATTATTCTATAAAATAGTCAAATGAAAAAAAACTTTGGAAACCACGTTTGTTTGGGTCCAGTAATATTTGTATCTAGATCATTAGGAACCCAAATAAGCTTCGTAGGATTCCTATAAAAATTTTGTAAAGTGTTTGAAAAATAAACACTATTTGGTCCAGAAAATCTTTATACAAAAGAGGGCGAATCATATTTTGAAATAAAAGAATGTTTTCTAGAACTAGGAGAAAATCTCTCTACCCTAGATTTGGAAACAAAATTAGTTCTTCAAAAATTTGTTTTACCATGTTGATAGAAAAAACCAGTTTTGGATTTAGAAGATATATGTTTACCTAGAATATGTACCAAGGTGACATTACCATTAGTAAAACTCTCATGATCCCTTTTCATTTTCTGATTAGATAACTTTAGTTTATTAATATCTTTGAGTAATTGTACATTTTTCTATATTTCTATAGTATGTTAGGATTTAACAGTTGAGGTAAGAGAATAATGTTTCTTTAAAGTCTTATATTTTCTTTTAGTTAATTACATGTCTCTTCAATCATATTACATTACTCAAATATTTCGTCATTAGAATTATTTTAAGAATTACTTTAATCTCTATAATAATAGGAATTGTGTACAAAAGATTCACTTTAATCTCGATAATAATAGGAAATGTGTACCTAAGATTCTAGTTTAACCTCATATGTGTTTGTCATAAAACACATTTTGGATTTATTATCATGTTTATCATGTGAAGATTCCGAGTCACTTAAACTGTCCTCAGAAGCACTCCATGTTTCCTTCACTTCCTTTTTATACTTTTTATCTTTGTCCTCGTATTTCTTTTTATACTTGATCTTGGTACAGTCAGAAATTATTTGAACCCTTTTATTACATTCATAGCATATTATCTCATCAGACTTGTCACTTATTTTCCAATCTTTCTTCCATCTTCATTTTTGATCATATCTTCCTTTGGAGTTAGGCTTTTTGAAAAAATTATTATTCTAGTAAAATTTCATAAAACTTCTGGATAATTGAGCCATCTAATCATCATTGTTAGTTTCTTATTGTTTGATGTTGGAACTTTCTACAGAGACATACAGTTTCTCATTTTCTTTTTGTTTAGAGGTGGTAGTATTGAATGCAATGAATTTTCTTTTGGGTTCATCCTACTTTTCCTTGTTGAATTTAAAATCCTTTTTAGAAATCATTAGTTTCCCAATGAGTTCATTGATAGGTAATTTGATGATGCCACATGAATCTCGAATAGAGATAGCGGTTCTCCTCCATCTATCGGGTAGGCATATGAGAATCCTCATGATTTGTTCTTTGGCAGTGACTTCTCCTCCAAGGGAAATCATTCTGTTGAAAATTTCGTTCAACCTGAGATACATGTAATAAATAGGCTCATCATGCTTAATTTTAAAGATAGAATATTTAATATTATAAGTATTGAGTCTCATTTCGTTCACACTAGATGTTCCTTCATGTGAAACAGACTAGGTATCCCAAATTTCATTGGCTGTTTACATGTAGATATTCTATTAAATTCAACATCACCTAAATAACATTATAAAGCATTCATGGATTTGAAATTATTATCATAGGTAGTATTAGTTTGGTCTTTCTATGTATTTATATAAGTAGCATAAATCTTATATTCATATATATTTTAGGACCAAATTTCAACATACATAATTTCTAAATGAATTTTCATTTTAATTTTCCATTGGTCATAATTAGTTCCATTGAAGAATGAATATCTATTTTTTGAATCCCATTATAGTCTATCATACATAATAAAAAAGTAATTTTAAAGAGCTAGAAATTTAGAATTAACAGAAATTTGCAGATCATTAAAGTACAACTAAAATCAAAGATGAATAGTCTTAAAAAAAGAGTCTTAATAGAAATAAAAACACCTCTAATAGCAAATGTTGGTCATAGTAGAGTACTCAACAGGGGGGGGGGTGAATTGAGTATCTATAAAAATTTCTATTGAAATGTTTTCTTAAAATTATCCTCAATAAAAATAAATACAACCATGTTAATCAATGTAATATGGTTATAAAAGTTTGACTATTAAAATAACATCTCAAAATATTGATTAATTTATAATAATATTAGTATGTTTTATTTATACTATTTTTTATTATATTATAATAAGTCAAAAGAATAATAACTTCTATCCAATATTAATTATCAATGTGGAATCTAGTAATGTCACAATTATATAGTAAAACAAATAAAAACTAATGTAAACAACACAGCTGATAAAAAATGTTGTTTAGTATCATGCAAGGACATAATCCAATCCACTTGGTGATCACCTTCCACCAAGAAGTTTATAATAATATAATGTTATCCACTCCCTGGATCAAGGTAAGAAATAGTGTGTAGGAATATCCAGGTCACACGACCTCTTCCACAGTTCTTAATGGGTATAAACTACGAGGTCACACAATGACCTCTTCCACACATATCTAAAGGAGTAAAAAATGTAAAAAGATATTAGAGGAAGGATATATTGTATCCTTTAGTTTAATGTAGGAGAAAGTGAGTTATTTAATATAGACAGACACACAATGATCGAATTATAAAACTATACACAACCGAGAAAAGATGACAAGATAAGGTCAGAAGTGCTCTAGTGTTATTTAATGCAACTATGGACTTGTAGGCTGAAGTAGATTCAATTATTGAGTCCTCCTGTGAGAAATAGAGTATCACATGTCTGGTTCTCTAGCTTCTAGTTAGATACTATCTCGCGTTCTTCATGGAGTTGGTATATCAAATATGTTTTTGGATCTGATCTACGATATTGCAGCCTTTGGATTCAAGAACGATTCATGTGTTCTTCAGAAATATCTTGTCGCATATATCAGTTCTCTTAAAAAAATTTGTGCGTCTGCTATTATACTCTCTTATGTTTTATAGCATACCTTATCTTCCTTATTAATTGTGGGTGAACATGTTGGAGCCGAAAGGATGCATGTATTCTACACCTCGTACGTCATAATGTTAGGTGACCTGTCTACAAATAAATATTAATTGTGTTAGTAGATTTTAATGACACAAATATGACTGTTATAAATTAAATTGGAAATGAAATAACAGATTAGAGAATGGTGTCATAGTCTATCTAGAATTATTATCACTTGGAAACAATGTCACTAGGAAACATTGTCTTCTTATTTTCCATTGAGTGATGAGACATTCATGACGGCATAGTTGTTTTGAGATCAAGAACGAGTAGAACAAATGCAATTTTAGGATCATGGTGTCTGGTCATGGTGTCAAGTTAGGGTGTCTGGTCAGGGTGTCTGGTAATAGTGTCTGGTCACGGTGTCTAGTCACGGTGTCTGGTCATGGTGTCTAGTCAGGGTGTCTCGTCAAAGTGTTTGGGTCCTAGTGTCTCAGTCATGGTGTTTGGGTCACGGTGTTTGGGTCACGGTTTTTGGGTCATGGTGTATAGGTCATAGTTTCGTAGACTTAGCCAAATATCTATACACATACATAAGAAGTAATATTCACAAAATTAATTAGACTAAATAATTCATAAATGAAATTTATTATAGAATAAATTAAATATAGATTTCAATTATCAAACATGATTTATATGAATTAATATCTTGGGTAAGTTTATTTAAGCATAATGAAACCAACCATCTCTACAATTTATTTGAGATATATTAAATAAGAGTAACATTATTTACAAGATGTATAGGATTTTTGATCACTAAAACATGATTAAATCACGAGGAGTCCAACAGACCCTTCATTAATGAATAATTGTATATAATGAATCCTTATCCACTAAAATGTAGTGGAAGGATTTGTTTATTGACCAATCATATATTTAGATCCTTTAAATTCAGCCCACATTAAGTCATCCAGTGGGTCACAGATCCTTTTTTGTGCTTACATGGATAGTGTATTAGATATACATGATAACGATTCCACAATGTACATATATTATCCAACCAAACAAAGAAAACTATGTATCTTATTCATAGTGGTTCATCTTTCCCAAAATTCAACAAATTTTCTATTTTAAGGTTCTACTAGTAAAAAATCATTTGAGATTATAAGATCTATGGTTGAAAAAAATATGAATACAGTATTCAAATGTGGTAAATTTTATATAAAGAATTTCCTTCCTCAGTGACAAAATCACAATCCATATCTTATCTTCATGATCATCCTTTCATATTTAATATATAAGAATATAATAATTAAATACTACCCGAATCTGAACATGGAAATATCTATTGACTCGATTCATTAAATCCATGAATATTGTTGAGTCATTTGTAAGACCAAATGTAATTACTATTAATTCATGGCTGGAATAACTTTTTTTGTTGATAATTTTATTGTGGAATGGGATTTTGCTTGAAAAATCGATCATGGGGGGTTTAAGGCCTTTCTCAATTTCTCACATTGGGTTTTACATTTGTCTAGTCATCCTTAGAAACATCCAAATGTCCTCACATCAATAACTGGGTACAAACCTTCTTTCTAAAGCTAGGTGGTTTGTTGGGGTTTCACTCCCAACAATGCATAGGAGGACCCATTGGTCGAGATAATGGGAGTTCGAGCTCATCACACCTTGGTGGGGATTATTTCCTACTCCTGGAAACTTTTATAGATATAATATTTGTTTTTCAAGATCCTTCCCACTCCCTGATATGTGACTGGTTACCACAGTTTCAATGAATTTATATTGAACATGTATGGATATGAGTAATTATGTGTATTTCATGATTTCTCTATAACTATTTTATTTAATTATAAAACATTGGGTTATGGCCATGTTTGAACAATCTAGACTTCATTTATATCTTGGGAGGTGGTTGGTGTCTTGAATATGGGATTGAACCACTATGATGAATTCTATGTATATTGTGAAACAATAATAAAATCCATGTAGTTATTTGGCATGTTTCATCATCATGTGAATAGACCTATCCAAGAAGTTTAACATCATATTCTACGGGCATGAATATTGGTCTTTGAACATGATGTGGATTCCTATATATCTTGTTTAAATAGGAATCTGATTCCAGGTATTTATTTTAATGGGAATTTGTGTCATGAAAAATACGACAATTGAGCCCCTATGTGGGAGTTATAAATATGAGACATCACTAGATTTCTCATTCTAGAATGTGTACCTTTTAATATATATGAGATGTAATCAAACATACATCTCAACGATGGTCCCACATAAGGGGATGTATCAACATGATTTTTCTAGAATCATCACTAGTCTTTAGAAACATATGATCTATGCTCGATGTGAGAAACTAGAGACATTGGTAAATTGGACACATTTAATTCAAGAATATATGTATAGGGATTACATATTATAGTTGTGTTTTGTGGGGAATGATTACCCATCTCATTGAGGATATAAAATAGAGACCAGTTCTTTGTAAGTCATCCTATATATCATATCTTATAACATCAATCAGAGAAATCATATCTTTGTTCATCCTCAAGACCTCTGATGGGGTTGAGGTACTTTAGGTAAAGAACAGGCTTTATACAAAAAATGTTGATTGTATGTGATTCCTCTTCTCATTCGATGATAGATGAGGAAGATTGGTAAAATTATGGGATAATTATATCCCTTATGTCATGAATACTTGGTATAGGAAGGTACTTACACAGAAGTGGATGCCTGTTAGAGCTAGAACATGATGAAGATATCCTATATACCCTAGTTATGGAGGGAATCATATTTCTCATAGTTCACACCATCCCAATCCCACTGATCGGTTAAGGTGGATGATCATACTCGAAGAGATTATTATTATCCATGTAGTTTCAAGAATGTTAGGGGTTATACCTGGATGGATTCCCTTTAGTTTGGGTATACAAACCATGGCTTCCCAATTGGTTATGACTTACACTCTAAGGCAACGTGATGACACCCTCACTGATTATCTTTTGACGGATTAAAGAGAGATGGTAACCATTAAGGGTATTTCTGAGAGAATGAAATTGGATGTTCGAGATCATGAAATTGGTAGCATTGCATGATTGTGTAGCCCAAGTTTATCAGGAATAATACCCTTGTAAAAGGGGGATGCAGCCGAATTTTCATGGTCAAAGTCTGTATGGCATGAGTCTAGATGGGTCTACTGGACAATGTGGGAATGTCGAAATGGATTTTGTTGACATATATTAGATTCTCTCTGGATAAATCTTGATTTACTTCCCCATATATCAGGGTGTAAATCTATTATGGAATACATGTAAACTTATGTCTTACAATAGGTTCATGATTCCTCATATGATCTAGGATGACATATCTATGATCATTCACATGGATAAAGTGGAAATATCTCAGAAATTTTACATAATCAGCTGAATTTTCTTGGAATATTTCACATTAGTGATGTAAACATGTTTATTTTTCTTCTCATAAAAAATCATCTACATCTGGGTTCTTTCTCATGATCAAGGTAGATGTGACCATGTTCTATTTTATGATCAACATGAATTTTCTTTGGAAAATCACATTACAATGATAAAATGTCAATGGGAAATCTCATGATCATGTAGACATATCAAAATAACTCACTACATGATCAATGTTTTTTTCTTGGATATCATTTCTTGACAAAGAAATAAAAATCTAAGGTGTTTTTCACGATCAATATGACTAATGCTAGTATTGTTGTGTGACGATGTAAACATATCAAGGTGATCATTCCTAATCAATTGACCCCTCTTTAAGATTTCCGTGAGACCAACATGGTTCATCTAGGGTCATCCACGGAAATCTCATAAATAAAGGAGAATATTTGGAACTCGTTCCCTTAAATTTTTCAAGCGGCAGGGTCTCGCTGATGTGTTTTGGATCTTTCCTGAATTCAAATTCAATAAGTGCTTGTTCAAATGAATCATGTATTATGATTCATTGGAAGAAATATATTCTTGAGTGTATATTTTTAAGGCATACACAATAGTGATTTAATGGAAAAAGGATGTCGTATCCATAAGCTCATAGGAACAGTTAGCGGATGTTCGCATGATGATCCATTGTTCATGTGATTTGCATGAATTCAAAAGGGGCTTGTGAGGGAGTCTTCAAACATATGCAGAGACATCCTAGGAAACCAAAATCATTAGAAAGGGTCTATGGTGTAAACATTTAGGGGTTTACCACCTTTCCTATCATGCATGTCGATGGGTGACTTCATGACATTCCATGAGTCCCACACTCATGCGGCTCACATGAGCTTTATATGGTCTTGTGGTGGGACATATGATTAAGCACTAGAACTTCATATAAAATCAAAGTGTCCATGGTGATATGATTAAAATAGATAACATGGTTTAAACAATATATGTGTAAAGTCCTAAAGTATCCATTATGAGGCCAAATAGAGGAGCACTATGAGAACAAGGGTTTGTGATAAAGAAAAGTGCACATACATTGGTGTATGATAATGTACTATAAAAAAACTATCCATCATGTAGGAGGGCCATAATTTGGTGGTTGGGTATAGAAATATCAATTTTAGGGGATCCTCTCTATCAACACTGCATGGCTGAGAGATTATCATCTAATCTTTACATGCACACTGCATAATTGAGGTTTCCATGTCCATCATGAGACCACATGATATCTAAAGTATCATTTATGAGGCTCTGAAACATGTACATGGAATGTGTATTGGTCTTCAAGTAATGGTTCATGGTTATGATTCCTTGTTGGGTCTGTAGCTCCCACAGAATTATATGCAAAGAGGATGTGGTGTTTGTTAGTTCTAATTCAATCAATGAGGTTTCCCCATGAAAATAGGTATTTATGTGGACATTATATTGAATAATTTACATAACAGTGACCTCTTCATGATGTCTAACTCATCACACATTCATATGATCTTAGATGAATTATGTGATCTTGTCTCATGATGGAACCCCCAAAAGATCCCAGAATTACCTGAGGAATTGGTCGGAGGGTGGTTGTTGATCCACTATATTTCTCCAGTGGTTTTAAATTATATAAATTGTTTTATTGAGGTACCCCCCTTTCCTAGCATGTTTTTTTTCTTGATGGGATTGGGGTTCTTATATATGAGTTCGTCCCTATTTAATTCCACTTATCACTGGACTGATTGCATGTGGACCAGTGAGGTGGTGTCTAGATTGTGTCAAGTGTGCTTTGGGATGCCAAACCAGGTTGTTGAGTGGTTGAGGATTAAGGATTGTGATAAACCTGATTGGTTGTTTTAAAAAAATTCATAGGCACTGGATCATCTAAATTTTGAATTCATGATCCATGGGATTGGATCGGATGTCCAAGATCAATGGGATGTGCGATCGGACAATCCAGATTTGATGTTCTATATCCCACTCGAAACTCCACTCTGCCTTTATTATGTTATATAAACTGTTCCATGATTTTAGGTGGTTTGAGTTAAAAATAGGATAGAAACGTTTACCACATGTAGTGCCTCCACCATAGCATTGGCCCTGTCAGACATTCTCCCACCATTTTAACATATTTGGACTCACGCACCACGAGCCCTATACATGGGCAAGCTCACTTCCTATGAGAGCTATGCTCCATCAGCCATACTTTGGTAGGCCCAAACTGACTCCCACTAGGTGGGGTCAGCCCTCATTCCCACATGGTCCTCTATATGAGTTGGTCTAACTATGTAGTGGATGTCCAAAAGTTTTGGAAAAGGAAACAATAAGAAATATAAAATACTAGGAATGAAATTATTAGTTGAGTTTATGGGTCCCAAATGTGTGATCCCTCTATAAAATCCCATTATTCATGGATATAATGAAATCAATATCTATATAATCTTATAAAATTTAATTTTCTTAAATATTAATTTGATAAGTGTAGGATGAATAATTATGGGTTCCAAAAAAATCAATCCCTTACAATGATATTCATTCGGAACTAAAATAAACTAATTTTATGGTAAATATAGATCAATTATCTACGTAACTGAATAACTGATGGGCTTGGATTATTGTTCTTGATGAGAATATTTGTATATATTGTTGACTAATGAACAATCATGTGTCCTGAAGATGATACTTCTTGTAAAAAATGTTAAATGAGACCAATATTGAAAATATCATTTACAAGGTGCCTAAATACCCTAAAATTTGAATGTGTATGAATTGTAGAATTGAATAGGGATTGGGTGAGAAGGAACTTGTGACTTGAACCAAAGTAATGTACTTTTATGTCTCTATGTATCCCATGTGGATGGGAATAAAGCCACAAGTAGTTATGAAATATACCACTATGAAAAAAAACTCATTCATAGAAGACATGGGTTCATTGATAATGAAAAAAATTATAAATTTCCTTATATAGATATATATTATATGTTGGAGGGGAAATATAACTAATTTTTTTTATAAAATAATGGGTAGAGATCCATGGTTAGGTTTGGGAATTTCTAGGATCGTCAAGGATGCACATCCTTTTTGTGTAATACCGGAGATATCCAATCGACTATATTTGAGTTCAAGGCTTTCAAAATTTTACTTATTTGAGAAAGTTTCCTGAAATTTCACTAACACAAAATTAATTATTGATACACCTTCTCTAGTAGTCTTGACATGGTCTGATTTACAAGTAAAATTGTGAAATTATATCCTTCCCTAATGCATTATATTCTTCCGGTGTCAAAGAACTTAGTGAGCATGGATTGGTTTTTTCTATGGTCGTGCGATGGAACCCATAAACATTTTATCTTTTTATATAATTTTCCCATTATTTTCCCTAAATTTAATATAGAGGGAGACTTAGAAAGGATGAACTAGGATTTTTCTCAGGTCCCATTTCTATATGTTTTTTACCTGAAACGTTTTTGTGCCTCTTCAATTTTATAGATGCTCACTATTGTCTGGATCACACTAAGCACATTTCTAATAATTGGAGACTATAATTATTCCTAGGATTCCTTTATCAGGTTTTCATCATACCAAGTATCATGAATGTTTTGGCTTAAATACCCTACAAGGTATACCATCGATGTGTTTTAGTTTAGGGTATTTGATCATAGAACATTGATCTTCTATAGTTTATGGGCATTGAACTTGGACCTTTTTGTGTTGTTGTTCAGGGTCATTGATCTTGGACCTTTGGTATGCTCTAGTTTAGATTATTTGATTTTGGACAATGGGTTTTTTTAAATCACTCATGCATCAACAACATGGCCATGAAATGATGATCTATACATTTTTACAAGGTTCACGGAAGATTTATTGGAGGAATTGTTGTTAACGGTGAAAAACTAGAGATAAGTGGTCTTCATAGATAGTTTTCATTTGGTTGATGTATGTAATAATAAAAAATATTGGTTTTATGGATTTGGTATGGGGAATACATGTTGGTTATGTCTCATAACACTTTGAGAAGTTATGTTCTTCCTCAGTGTTATTAGGGCTCACAAGGAATATAAATCCCACTATATTGGGCCATGATGTCACTGATTATTCGGTTTCAAGCCTTTCTATGTCAATAACATGGATGAACTAAGATATATCTTTTCATTTACAAGGTCCATTAATTATTTATGAAGACTAAAGCATCAAGAAAATGATGTTGGGAATGTAAATAAAACTATAAAGGGGGGGTTATAGAACCCTAGGGTAATTTTGGTCTTAATTTAAATGATCTAGCACTATGCCATGTGGTTTCGAATCACGAGGTATAGTTCATCAAAAGGATATATAACAGAGTGTCGCATTCCTTCATTTAGAAAGGCTGTCAATCACGGTGATGTAATGTTAAGGATGTCGAATCAACTTGGATAGTTTGGTATGAGGATTATAAATCATGTTCCAATGTTATCAAATCATGAGAATGATATGGGATAGTCACACAAAGAGATTCATTGAACACACTAAGGATATGAGATCATCATTGGTGATATTAGGCACATCAGGATTGGAAAGGAATTTTATATTTATCTATGATATCACTATTTGGTGGGTATCAATCCCCTCTATATATATATCATGGCCTCACCATGAGATATATTTTGATTTCCTTGGGACATGGTAGGTTTTTAGTGACCCCAAATTCTCAAATCATGATGTGTGATTAATGGAGAATTTAATATCAAATAATAGTTCGATCACCCTAAAGGTTTTGTCACTACCTAGAAAACATATTCTCATGGTGAGGAGATTTGAGAAATCGGTTCTCAATATTTTTCTTGGGCTAGGGGGTCTGGTGAGAAAAAACTGACTTTTATTAGGGACAAAAAGTGGACCTTATAAGATTTATGCCTTATTAATTTTCACAAAACTCTTTACATAATGTATGATTAAAAAGTATTTATTGAGTGAAAACCCAACTTTTTCTCAGGTCTCTATTTGTGTGTTTTCAACTGGAAAATTTTTGTGTCACATTTGGTAGCAGTTTATGGTATTGCGATTTTGAATATTATAAGATAGAGTTTAAGGTTTTATAACATTTACCAAAGTGAAAAAAATTTGGGTCATGAATCACCTAGAAAAAAAAATGAGAAATGTTACAAATGTTTCTAATTATTATACACCTGATCTAGAGAACTCTAACTTCCATCTGAGCGGGAGATGAAAATGTTTTAAAACATGTACAGAGTTTCTGAAGTCACGAGTAATGATATGGGAATGTTATAGTGTGGATGAACCAAAATAGGCTAAGGTTCGAGGTTCTACTACAATTATGTCCTCCTCACAATAATTTGATGGCCCTTTATATTGGTTCAAGATGTCACCAGTTGGTGGGTCTCAATCCCTTCTGTGTCAATATCGTGTAATATCAAAGAGATCTCTTTTCATTTCCAATGGATATGAAGGGCTTCTGAGAACATGAGATAATCAAGACATAAAGTGTGGCACATGGATTGATGTGATTTTAGATGATATTAGAAGCACCTCATACTATAGTTAACCGAGGTAAGAATATTGTGTTCCATCGATAAAGAGAGATAATGGGTGATGGTCCATAAAGTTTATTTTCATGTATTGGGGTAATTTTTCATCCATTTTTATGTAAAGTGGTATGGAAAGTTTTTCGGTAGTTTTCATCATGCGGTAAACATATTTTTGTTGTGCAGTTTTAATGTCATGAAACCAAGACAGTTTCCTGATAGTTTAACATCATACAATAAGGATGTACTTCTATGGTGTTTATCATCATATGATATAGAAACATTCTAGTTTATTTTAACATCATGTAATAAGTGCATATTAATTTTCATTAATGGATGAAAATATTTTGGTTGAGACCAAGGGTGGATTGTTGGAATTCACTATTTATCTCATGTAAAGAAGAATCAAACCACATATTGTTTATAAAGGCCGTGTAATGTAACATCATGCAGTGAGGAAATGGATCCCTCGACATGGAATGGTGACTTTTCATCTGGGCCCCTAAAATGAATTATGGCTGACATAGCATTTCCCATGGTGATGGGAATAAATTTACACATTGTTATTAATTAATTGTCTTACATATTTCTGGATCATATGAAAAGAGGTGGAATTTTAATATTTATTTTTCAAGACTGGGGAAGGTTGGGGAAATTTAGGCATCAAAAATTATCCAATTAGGATATGATTCAATTCATACATAGTTCTTGAGTGGTAAATACTCTACATATGTCTATACCATATGTTGAGGTTGGAATTATGTTCTTTAATTGTTGTATTTGGGCCCAGGATTGAAAAATAATGTTTCACTACATATACTGTGATGACAGGAATCAAGCCAAATATACTTCTTTAATGAACCATGTTGTTTGAAATCCTACAGAAAGGATAAAGTTGGAATGATGTAGAAATGTATTTATGTTCTAGATAGGCCCAAGGATTGGTGTCTATGAATCCCTACATATCTCAAGAAAATGATAATTAAGCCAAAAATAGGTATTAATGAATCATGAAGTTTATTTCCATTCAGCTAAGATGTGGACTCCTCAATGTGATGAGGGGTAGAATGGATATAGGTGTGGTATATGAACAACACAAAATTAAGTGGGCCTATTAGGAGAGTTACATTGGAGTACATGGTTTCATGTCATGCATTGGACATTAACTACGCATTTTACCATCATACAATGTGGGATCATGGTATGCCTTTTACAAACATTCATTAAGGACCGATATGATCTTGTCCAATGATTTTATGCCTTTTTGTGTGGGGAATCCCTTTCTGAGGCTCTTATAACCTTGTGACATATTCTCAGTGTGAGAAAAATTGAATTAAAAGGGTTTGTATCCTAGTGCAGAGGAATTTAAGAGTTGGAGAGGTGAATCTTGTATCACATGGTGGTTAGAAAAAGATACAAATCATGGAATCCATACATATTTCATTGGAAATGAGAATCAATCCATACGTAGTTCTAGGATCCCATGTAGTTTAAAATCTTGCGATAAAGAAGTGGAAACTCAATGTGAATGAGTATGGATACTATTGATCCATTCTTTTTTATGTCATGCGGTAAGAACATTTTTCTTATAGTTTAATGTCCCATGGTAAGGACATTGGATCACACAATATCAAAGGAAATTAATCCAATAGATGGGCCCAATAATAGAGGTTCAAGAGTTACTATGTATCATGTGATAATAGGAATCAAGCCATTTGTAGTTCATAAGGAACCTAGGAGTTGGGCGTAATATGGCTACGATGAGCATCATACTGTTTATCATCTTGTGGTCAGGATGAATTTTTACAGTTTAACCAAATATTGTCAAGAAGATGTATATATTACAGTTTAATTTTTTTTCAAGTACTTTATCCAAACAGTTTAAAATCTTCTGCTAAGGAGGACATATTACATGATGTAAAAAATTAGATAGGTTGTAGTTCCATGCAGTTTTATGTCATGTTGTGAGGA
Source organism: Viscum album (assembly GCA_963277665.1). Classification (NCBI taxonomy): domain Eukaryota; kingdom Viridiplantae; phylum Streptophyta; class Magnoliopsida; order Santalales; family Viscaceae; genus Viscum; species Viscum album. Next base: position 166,175,587 of record OY728119.1, on the reverse strand, counting down.
CTTTTTGTACTGTTCTTTTTAATGACTTATTGTTAGGACATGGTTGTATAGTTTTAACTCATATAGCCAGAAAAAGATTTGTATAGTTTAGCTTTATGTGGTTATGATGAAATGTGTGCTGTTTAATGTCATGTGGTTATGAATAACTCAATACATTTTAACTTCATATGGTTATGTTGAATTTAATGTGGATTTAGATGATAAAATTTCCATTAGTCCCCTAACGTAGCCAGGGAGGGATCCAATTCTTCCATTTTAATGGAATATCCACTATATATCTATTTTTTCACCAATTTTAAGTCCCTGTTGATTTTCAGGTAGGATCTATATATCTATATGGATAGTTTCAATACCTCAATGGGGGATTGATACTCAACCTAATTATTTTTTCAGCCTTTGGATAGTGTGAAAGTGTAGGGAAAACATCTTTTTCGAGAGAGACACATAAAATACCTAGACCAAACCGATTGAGAATTGGGTTAACCATCATTGTGTGGATAATAATTTGGGTGGTTCCATCAATGTACATATCCCATGATAAGAGAGTGTCAGGCGAGTAAAGGAACTCCTCCTATAGAATATTGGTGACTTCTATTGTGTTTTTTTGCCAGGATATGATGCAAGGAAATCATCTTGGGATTTTACATTCATTGAAATATGTAATACAAACTCAATGTCACATTTCTTTATAATTACCTCTTATTGGGGAATGTTCCCATCCAACATGAGATGAAAAAAGATGTACTTGAGAGGATCGATACGAGATACCAGATGGACACTATGGTTTTAGAATCATTTGGATGAAGTAGTAGAGAATATTATCACTTCCAGAATAATTATTATATGTGAGTAGGTCACCATGTGAGTAGTCCATGGTGGACACATATAATATGATTGGCCTCCATTCTTCTAGGGGCGTCAAAATGGATGGGTTTAATAGGTACTGCATGATAAATTCGAAGGATTTTGTTTTATGAGAGGGTTGTATCCTACATGATTTATATTTTAAGGCTCAATTATCATTAGGTAGGTTGAGATTGTGTTTATCCACATATGGTTTCAAATAGGGAATTTATTTATAGTTTGAATGAAATATATATCACTGCAGCTTTAGAAATTTAATCTATATATCTTTTTATTTAAGGGTTTTGGATGATCAAATAAATTTAGGTCTTAGTTCATCTTATGTTCAATGATTTATTTTTGAGAGATACTCTATAGTGGAGGAGACACCCTACTTTAATGATGGAGGGGCATTCCTATGATAATTATCCTCCTCCTTGAATTTTGGTTTTTTTAGTCAATTTTAGATGAATCTATAAATATGTGGCCTCTCCATCACTATCAGGGTGAGTGCGAATTTTAGAAGAGACATAGTAATTTCTATCAATATGTATCATCAAAGAGATACATAAAAGTTGATTATCTATTACATCATCACTGGGATATGAGGGGTTTAGAACTACAGTATTATGTTTGTGACCCTGACCAAATTTATGGGGAGCACATAGTCATTCTCTAGATCACTTGAGGGATTTTCATGAGTGGTTCCAAACCTATTGGCTGTTTCAACTGGTATATCATCATCCAAATTTTTTTACTGCACTCCCCTATTGTAGAAATATTATTTATCATATTTGGATTTACATGTCTCTAATGGGATGTTGTATCTATACATTATATAGAACATTCCATCTTATTATGATGATATTTCCTAAATATTGAGATGTGGAATAGTTTATCATCATGTGATAACAATGTGTTTTGGGAAGTTTGTATTCATGTGGTAAATATGTGAATATATGAGGCTGGGTTAGAATATTAAATCTATGTGTCCCTATATATCTCATTAGTATGATAATCACTCCATAAGTAGTTATATAAACCCATACAGTTTATTATTTTGTGAGAGTGACATGAGTCGTGTTGTTTGACGTCTTTTGACATGGATGTTAATATGGGTTGGTGGGATAGAAAATAGAATCCAAGTGTCCCTCAATATCTCATTAGCAAGAGATTAAAAATTTATATATTTCTTTAATTCAATTTTTGTAGGAGACCGACACCAGCATTAGTGGTCCTCTCAGGTGACGCCTGTAAGAATGTAAAATTTTATGTAATGTAGGGGACATCAGAAATATAGTTCAACATAATATGGAGAGGGATCATGGTAGTCCTTTTATCAGAATTCATTTACAACCATAATGATCCTTTCACCAGATTCTATGCCTTGTTTAGTTTGGGGAAACCCTTACTGAAATTCCTAATCTCATGTGTGCCATGCTCGGTGTGATAAACAAGGAATGAAAACAATCCCTTTCCCCACGAAGTTGAAATAGAGGATTCAATATGAGTATTTTTCATCAAGTGATTGGTAGACCAAGATATAGGATCAAGTAATCCCTAAATATCTCAATGAAAAATATAATAAATCTTAATTAGTTCTAAGAAAACTTGTGCGGTTTGATTTTACATGTAAAGGACATGAGTCTTTCATTTTAACATCATATGGTAATGTTGTCTTATAGATAGTTTTATCATCTTGGGATAAACATGTGATTCGTGCAGTTTAATATCTCGAGGTAAGGACACGATCCATGAAATTTAATGTCTTTTAGTATGGATGAGGTACATGCAATTTAATTTCTTACAACAAGGTCAAAGAAGAATAACCTATCAGCAGGATAGTGTCTCTTTTGAATGATCATTAAAAAATATTATGAATATTGAATGAGTTTTAGGAACTTTCAAATCTATATATCTATAATATTATTATTCTTTCCAACAATAATTGAAGTTAAATAATATTTCTACTATATAACTGTGATGTTTATGGTAAGGGAAATGATTCTCAAGGCCTACCATTCATGCCTCACTTAACTTTATCAACATCGGGTTCTCTATCAAGGAATTCTTCATGGAATAGTAGAGGATCCTAAGAACATGTTTGGAATGAGAGGAAAATAATTTTTTCTTCATGTCTTCAAGAGATGGGTGACCAATCTACTGCTCTCACAGTTTATCTATGCCATCACTGGTGTGGGAACATGGATGTGTCTAGAGTTTGGGGTACAAAGTCCCAAATTATTCTAAGTTTAGGGATGGTTCAAAATCATTAGGGGTCTTGGATGACATAAACACGTCCCAATGATTAAAATATATTATATATCTTGATGGTTTGTAGGAAAACCTGAGGTCAAATGGTTTCTACAATATTTCTAATGTAGAGGTGGGAAATATTGAAACCCATAGACCTATGTGTGCGAGGTATAGGGGAATAATGATTTCGTTTCTCCCAATGAGGGGTTAAAAATATAAAAATTCACCCAACCCTATAGACTAGAAACATCCACAATTTTCTCCCATAGATCCTTATTTTTTTGGTGGAGTTCAGTGATCTATTCCTCTAAATATATTACCTAGTCATCCTCAAGGGGATTTATAGGAGGAGCCTTGAAAAAACCCCTTCCTCTTTCTGTGTAAACGTGGGTGTTTGATTTTTGATGTTTTAACATAGATCCCTAAGACTAAATCCATAACTTCCACATTCCATTTTCTATATCGTTATTATCCTCTAAAATACATATGCGGTCGGTAACACCTTCTATAGATGCATGTTGGATACTTTTGATCCATTAAGCTCTTTTGCTGGTGGTAGAAGATATGGACAAATGATGTGACTTAAATGACTGTAGGAGGGTATGATTGTAAACATCAGTAGTATTCTTTTACAGATCTTATGAGGAGTCTCCAGATCACACTGATATCACATTAATTGATACACAAGCAGGTTGGTACTCCTCCTTAATGCAGTATCCCATTTTGTAGGTTGCTTCCCATTATTCCGTTTGTGGGTTCAGTACCTATGATACCATTTCAGGGGTCATTTCCCATGATAATGATATTCCCATGGGAAAATTTGATGAAAATTCCACCAAACCTATGGGCAGGGGTGTTCCTTTTGATTCTACAGTCACTAAGGATATATGTGATGAAGTCAGAGTCTCCTAAGGATCTATGATCTGGGATAAATTCTAGGCTGCTGTTAGGATACACTAGTTGGGCATAGTTAAATCAGTGATAGAAGGGATATAAGCCGAATCTGGAGCTACATTATTTGGATACCAATGGTGGGATATCCAACTAGATTCCCCAACAAGGATATTTGTTGTAGGAAGAACTATATCATTACATCCTCATGGAGTCATGTTCACATTATGATGATGATGAAGAATATAATAGATTGGATACCTCTTAGACTAATTCTGAGTGATTGGGTTGATCTGATAAATTACATTATCTACCTCCCTAGGACAGGGATGTTACAAATTGTTGTTATCTAAGGATAAGCTTCCAATTTAGAATAATGTTGTCACAATGTCCTCTTTCTCTCTTGTGTCATATTGTGGGAAAGATGGTTGGTGGTAACTCATACTCCAATGGATTTCATGATCCAATTATATAGTTGAGATGAATCTATTGATGTGTTATGCTCATCTGAAGATGTTTACCAACCAATACTGGATGTGGTGTGTTGGTGACAACATACATCGAGGTATTAGGGCCTAAGAAGCTTGTATAACTATATTGGGATCTATTGGAACATTCAATGATTCCCTTTTTATTAAATGAAGTATTGATTAGTCATGAATATTAAAAAATAATCCTCATTAGTGAAACATCATATATATTAGTACACTTTCGGTCAATAACATTAAAAGTCAAAAGATAAAGATGTTGAACCTTATTTTTAAAAAAGGATCAGAGTGGTTAAAAGAAACATGTTGGGTCTACCATTACATTGTAAAAGGAATTCACATCGGGTTCATTATTTTGGATTATTCTGGATTTATGACGTGGAATGGTTCTTTTCTTGATGGGATGATTGTGGGGGGATTAAGGCCTTACTCAATAGATCTCATCATATTGGATATTATTTTAGTCCTCCCAGGAAAAACCCAATTATTCCTATATCCATATATTAATACATAACTACTTTCTAAAAGAAATAGGTCCTTTGGGGTTTCATTCCCAACGATTCTTGGGAATAAACATTGGTCAAGAGGATGGGAGGTCAGGATCATCACACCCTTTGGAGGGATTATTGTTAAATATGGTACTGTCTTATATATTTAATATATGTTCATTAAATCATTCATAGATCCTAATATGGGCCTGGTTACCCATTTACCAATGACTTGATTAAAAATTTGTATCAATAGGAATCATTATGTGAATATCATGAGTTATATAATGCTCTATAATTTATATATAATTCTTTGGATTTTGGCCATGTTAGTGAAATATTGATTTTATTTACATATAGAGAGGTGGTTTATGGATTGGATTTTGGATTTAACTTCTATGAGGCATCCTATGTATCTTGTTAAATAGGAATCAAAACCCGTGTTGTTTATTTCTTATAGTTTATAGTCACGTTACTAGACAAATCAATGCAATATAATGTAATCCGGTATGGATGTGAATATATATTATTGATGTAAATGATGTTTCCTATGTATAATATTTAAAAAGGAATCAGTTTCAACATAATTGTTGCAATGGTCATCTGTGTCACGAGAGATATGACAATTGAGGCCCTAAGTGGGACTTATGCATATGAGACTGCCATGGATTTCTACTTCATCAATGTGGTGCATTGAGTAGAGATTAGGTGTAATACGACATGCATACCAAATATTGTCCCACAATAGGGGATGTATCATTTTTATTTTGATACAACTATCGCTGATCTTTATGCCCAAGTGATCAACACTTGATGTTAGAAACAAGAGATACTAGTAGATTAGACACATTGCATGAGATCATATCTGTACGGGGCATACACATTAATGTTTTCTTTTGGAGGGAATGGTTACACTTCTCATAAAGGATATTAAATTGATCTAAGGACATATTAAGTAATCCTATGTACCCCATTTTATTAGAGAAATCATAGAAAACATAGTTTAGTTCATCCCCCATCCCATATATGGGTATGAGGTACTTGAGGTCAAGATCAAGGAATATTCATAAAATGGTTCATGTGGATGAATCATATTCATATTAGATGATATAAGAGGAATAATGACAGGACTATGGGATAATTTAATCTCATAAGTTAGGAATTCTAATGATATGAAGAGTCATACACTATAGTGGAATATCGTTGTAGCTCAAGCCTTAGGAAGGCATCCTTCACGTCCTTGTTATGGGGGGAATTATGAGTTCTCATTGTTTATATTCTCCCAAACTCGATGATGGGTTAGGGTGGATGATCACACTCAAAGATATTAGTATTATCCAAAATGTTTTAAGAATTTCATGGGCATATATTGGGATATACACACTTTGGTTTGGGATTACACACCAGGGATGTCCAATTGGTCAGGGTTTACACTCTAAGGATACAAGATGAAAAGTTCATTATTTATCTTCTAAATGATTACAGGGAGGTGGTAACCATCAGACATAGGTCTGAGTGCATGAAATTGGTTGTTTGAGATCATGGAATTATTAGGGTCGCATGAGTGTGTAACCCTATCTCATCAAGTATAATTATATTATAAAAGAGGGATGTTTCCCAAACATCCATGATGGGGTCCACATGGTATGATTCAAAATGGGCTTGTTGGAAAAAGAGGTCATGTAATAAGGGATTTTTTTGAATTGAATATTATTATTTTTGGACATTTCTGGACAACCAACCTAATATGTTGGGGTGTAAATCTGATATGGAAGACATTTACAAGGTTTTATGCCTGACATGTTCATGATAATTCACAAGATCTAGGTTGACATATCTAACATCATTCACATTCTTAAAGCGGATGTATCCAAGATCATTCAAATTATTAACTAATCTTTCTTGGATGCCTTTTTAGGAGATATGTGGGCACATCCATGGTGATTAACATAACCAATGTGTTCATATATGGGGTCTTGTGCATGATCAAAGTAGACGTGACCATGCATTATCACATGATCAATGTGAACAATCATTGGATGATAGAATGAAAATGATGACATTTCAATGTGAAATCATAAGATCATTTCTATATGTCAACCAGTCTGTTGCATGATCAAAATTCATATTCTTACATATCTTCACATGACCAAGATGTACAACTCCATGTTGTTCTGCATGATCAATACGACTTATCCTAGGCTTGTCGCGTGATGATGCAGACATTTCAAGGGGTTGATTCTAGATCAATTCACTTGAATTTAAGATTTCCACAAGTCCAACATGGTTTTTCAGAGGTCATAAAAAGAAATCAAAATATTAATGTATAATCTTGTGATAACATGTCCTTAAATTGTTCAGTCAATGGGGTATCACAGATGTGTCCAATATATTACATTCATCAAAATATGACAAGTGACCATTCAAATGGATTATGTATAATGTTTAATTAGAAATAATATATTCCCTAGTGTTCATGTGAAAGAATATACCATAGATATTTTATAGAAAAAGGATGGCATGCCCTTAATATCATGTGCACACTAAGAGGAAGTTATCATGAATGACTTCACGTGATTTTCATGAACTCAAAAGGGGATAGTGGGGGAGTCTATGAACATGTGTAGAGACTTCCTAAAAATAACAAAATCATGGTCATGGTTCAATGGTTTACTCTATCTGGGGGCTTCATCCTTTATTATATTGTATGTCGAAGAGTTACTTCATGCACCCATATAATGCCCACACTCTTGCAGTTCACATTAACTTTATTAGGTCCCAAAGTGGGTCTTATTTTAATGTGGTGTGACAAAATATCAAACCAAAGTGTTATTTGTGATAGGATTCACATGGAGATGATGCATGAAAAAATATTTTGTGCAAGGCCTAAAGACTATATCATGATCTCTACTAGAGAAGCACTATGTGATCGAGGGTTCATGACACCTTAAAGCACCCGTACACTGGTGTATATACATGGACTCCACTGTGGTCATCCCTCATTTCTTATGTAATTCACTAGGTGGACATGTATATATATCTATGGATCTATGGATGCTCTATACAAACCCCTTATTGGCTGATTTATGCTCGTATGAGCTTTGCACAAGTACCAAATAACAGTTGTCTCATGTCCATTGTGAGACCTCATGATCTCTAAGGGATATTGCATGAGGCTCTAAATTCACAAACATTGTATATTTTTTGGTATCCATGTAGTGTTTCATGGATTAGGGTCCTCTTTGTGGACACACCTTAAAATTTATAGTTAGTAATGAGGAGGTAGTGTTCAGGAGTAGTCATTCTAACCATGAAGTGTTTTCATGACAATGTTTATTCCTACAACTGTTCACCTGAATACTCAACATAACATGGATATACTAAGGATGATAATATTATGACATGATCACATAATCCTAGAGTAATAATCTAATTATGCCTCATTATGTAACCCCTATAAGGTCTTGTTATTAACCGAAGAAGTGGTTAGAGGGTGGTGGTTGATCACCTATGTTCTCCCATGTTTTTATCTTATATTCATTGTCTTCTAGATATCCCTACCCAATCCTTGCATGTGTTTTTATTGATCAGAGTAAGGTTTTTATAGGTGATCTATTACAAAGTTTTATTACCCTCTTCACAAAAGGATGAAGTTTTCACTAGGGAGGTGGTGGAGGATTTTCCAGTTCAACATCATGATGTCGCAAGACAACTTCTTATGATCCCCATTTCTCAGTTTCCTTCCTCACAATTTTCTTATTAGAAAAAACAGAATTAAATTATAAGAAAAATATTTCGAAGTAAGATGTTTTTAGTTTAAAAATTTACTCATAATGAACCTATGAATTTTTCTCACATATATTCCATGATCAATTAATGATCATGCGATAGTTTCAAGCACTTTTGGGGGGTCTCACGGAAGGCCACCTAAATTCTTGATTGTAGATCATAATATCTAATTATGGTCCTCTCAAACACTCACAGATATCATCAAAGGACTATGGATATTAAATTGGTGTCTATAGGGTGTCAACCGTTCCACAGGCTGTTGAAACAGGTTATCAGGTTCTTGAGGATGAAGGAATGTTCCATGCAGGATTAGTAGTTTTCCAAAACTTCATAGGAACTAAATCAGCTCAATTTTGAACTTATGATGCACGAGACAATACCAAATAGACCACGTTAGTGGGATTAATTATCAGATGATTCAAATTTTATGTTCTCGATCACACATCAAAATATATACCCACTTTTCCTTGGGCATGTAAGTCATTTTGCAATTTTGGTTTGTTTGAGACATCAAAGGGGTCAACACCCATACCACATGAAGCAAATCATGTAGTGATTCATCACTATAAAAACTAAACCTATCCAATGAGTGTATTTGGATTGGTGCACCATAGGTCTTATATATAGGCCCACTTTCTTCTCACATGAGCTATGATGCCTTAACCATATGTTGGATGGATGGTCCTGGATGACTCCCACTACGTGTGGTCGACCCCTGGTCCCACATCACCCTATGAATGAGTTAGTATGGATGGTTGGTGGATGGACTTAGTAATTATAAATTTCAGAAATACAAACTCTTAAGTACTAAGAACAAATATTTTAGATGAATTTAAGGGTCCCAAATGTATCTTCTCCCTATTTGAACACATTATTCAAGGATTCTATGAATGCTATATCTGTATCACAGTGTAATATTAAAACCTTTAAAATCATCATTGAAAAAGTCTATGATGAAAAATTATGGGCTCCAACAATACTTTAGGGGTGGAAATCCAAATTGAAGTTCAACTTGGTTTCCATATAATTTTGTAAAATCATCAAGATAATGGATGAATACATAGAATCTCAATCTGATATGATCTATAATGGTTCTCTATATAGACTCACAATTGTCTAATGTTTACCCTTGATTATTGATCGAGTGATAATCCCTCTCTAATTAATTTTTTTTTAACTTTGTAAGACTATTCACAATAACCCATTAAGAATTATATTATTTGGATGTACTTGGATGAGCTATGAAAAAAACCTATGTTATGTTCTACCAATCTATTGTCGATATGGGTAGTGGTAGCATAATACGCTTAGAAATTTTTCATTTACCCTTAAATTTTTGACACACAAGGAAATATAATTTGTATGATATAATATCATTATTTATATATTCCCACTATTATTTCTCACATAGATCTTGATACAACATCATGCTTCTTGGGTAGATGTTGAAGGTCATTCTATGTGCATCTTTTAACAACTCTTTTTCTGAATAGTTTTTTGTGCACATAGTCATGAACAAAACATTGGAACTATTTTCCATCTATTTTCACCTTTGAGTATTTCTCTTATCATATATCATCTAGTTTCTTCTAAATTTACACATCATCTTTTTTAGAATACATAATCGTATACAAAATTGATGGTTGAGAAATTAGTTGAGAACGGACTATTGATGTTCAATCCTTTATTATTCCATTTTATATGAATTTTATGTTAATAAAGATCATATAAATTTAAATTCTCATCATTTTTAATGTTGTAGGACCCATTATACATAGAGAATATGACACCTTATTTTATTTCCTTTAATTTTTGTAGATTAAGTAGTCACAGTCCTCTACGAATTCTAACTATCGTCATCAGAACATATTAAGCTCCTTTATTGAATATATATATATATATATGAGGATCTCATTTTCTATATATATTAAAAAATCTCACCATATAGATAATTCTTATGTATCATGAATACACTTTATTATTCCATTTTATATGAATTTTATGTTAATAAAGATCATATAAATTTAAATTATCATCATTTTTAATGTTGTAGGACCCATTATACATAGAGAATATGACACCTTATTTTATTTCCTTTAATTTTTGTAGATTAAGTAGTCACAGTCCTCTACGAATTCTAACTATCGTCATCAGAACATATTAAGATCCTTTATTGAATATATATATATATATATGAGGATCTCATTTTCAATATATATTAAAAAATCTCACCATATAGATAATTCTTATGTATCATGAATACAAAGATTACAATATCCAACTCTATTTCTTGGGATTGATTGTTATTCTCAATATCATTCAACAACTTTATGCTGAAGTCTATCACATTATCATTAAAAATCATTACACAACCTAAGACAAAATTTAAATCATCATGTCAAACCTAATGTAGTTCCATAAATGTTGGTAAGGTATGTTCTAGTGGATTTATATGACTCTTTTTATATTTCAGGATACCTTATTAATAGGAATTGGTCAAGGAAAACATTACCCCATCCAAGTTATCTTCCTTTCTGTGTTTGAAAATCAAGTAATGTTTCTAAATAATCTATAGTAATACCAAACTTTTACAATGATACTGCCTATATTTTTATAAATTCTGGTCTGGGTGCATTATCAATATTCTTTTTCTTAAAATGGTGAAACCAATATCCCATTTATTTTGATAGAACTCCATATGAATGATACTTTATGTATACAGAACTAAAATTTAATATATATTTCATATAACATAGAATTTTTCCAACACCTAATCATATTATTGAAATTGTCAAAATGCTCCTCCAAATTATTTTATTATATTATCATATCATCTTTATAGTCTACAAAAAAAATTAGGTTACATTTAATGAATATATTCATTATAACAGTGAATACTGATAGAGCATCGGAGTTTCTTATGTTCATCACTATGAAAATATTGCGTCTATAACATGTTCTAAAATATTTTATAGGTATATCCACCTTCCTCACTTTTAATTAGTGAAAGCATGCTAGAATTTCCACCATATAGATTCACAAGGCCCTACTTAGTTGACCAAACATGTCATGACTATGTTATAGTGTCTACATGCTCTTTATCCTGATTTATTTTAAATTTAATTGGAGTTAATGCAGAAGAACATTAAAAATCCATATTTTTTAAGATGTGGTTTGGAACACCCCTTAGTTAAGTAGTTGGGTGTTTAAAACACTTTCCCATATTATCTTATAATAGCTTCTTTATTTCATCCAACTCAAAAGTGTTCATATTATAAGGATTATTCTATATGAAAAGAGATTAGTGGTTCTGCTCAATTGAAAACTCAATATTCTATTTCCAAAGGAATTCCAAAAAAACTATTGAGAGAATACATCAAGGAAGTCCTTCGAAATAGGAATGTCATAAATCATGGTTCTAGTTTTTTCTCAATAAATTACACTAAATATTTTTTATCACTTGGAAATAATATCCATAGTTGATATAATTATTCCATAAGAGATTAATTATCCTCATTAGTGTTGTATTGAATCAATATATGACTCAAGATGTGAAGAGTGATATCACATTCCTAAAAGTTGATGTTGGATTTATATACATATAGAAAAAACATTATCAATATATATATATATATATTCAATTTCTAGTAATACAAGTATTCTTTAATTTTGTAGGATTTTCAGTCCACAAACATTTAATATGGAGGTGATATACACATGTGATGTGATTGGCTCCCCATTTTTAGATATCATAGATATATTGACCCTCTGTTTTCAGGTGGTGTTTGAATAGATTTTCATTACATTCAAGATATAAAATAATGTATTGAATCACTATAAAAAGGTATATTCTTTATTTTTAAATGATTAACCAAAATGCCCGTAACCAAATCGTTCTCATGATCAACCTATATAGTAGTGATAAAATATTCCCTTCATCTCTTTATTTGCATTGGAGATTGATGTCATTGATTGTCCTCATAACCATTGGGAAACTTTCATGAAAATATTGAAAAGATTCTAGGTCACTGCCATGTACCATGATAACACATGAGATACAAACCATATCTAATTTATTATGGAAAAAAAAAATTCAGGTCCACCAATCAAAAAAGGATGACCTTAAATATGTGTTATACATGAGGAAAATAAAAAAAACATAAATTGCTGTCTGTGTAATTTATGATAACTTTTCTTTATATTTTTAATATTAATAAACTACTTATCACATACTAATTGTTCTTATACATGACATAGTATGGGATACTATTCTATGAGTATCTGTCACACAAAAAGGTAATTGCAGTTCCCAGTTATGATAAAAACCTCGAAGTGCTATGACACTATTATTGAATTTATGTTCTATAACCAGATGATATCATTTGAGGGGAAAAAAAGATACAGGCTATTAGGGGTGGAGACTTATATGACATTGAGGAACCTTCTTATGTTGTATACCCTTAGTAATATCGAGTATGATATTATGATAATGTGACCCATTACTGGGAAATCCTTATTTATATGCATAATTGGATGTTCCTATCTACGTGCATGTGTATTGGTCCTTAGAATTTAAGACTATTATTAATGAGTATTATGAGTCTCCCACTTAGATGTATTGATTAAAATTGTGATTATTGCTGTTGGCGGTGATGTATGATGTTGTGGGTGTGTCTTGATTAATGTTACATTAATGAATAATGTAGGAAATTATTTTCCATTATATTTAATAATAGAAACTAATATCTCATGCCCTTTCATGGAAATGATATTGCCTAAATAATTCAATGGACATGTTTTTCTAATGAAAATTTCATTTTTTGGTAATTCAAATAATGATACATATATCACATAGGTTGATGGAACCAACATACAACCTAATTGATTAGAGATATCTTGATAACGAGATTATATTACACAGTATACATCCATATAATGTGAAATGTAATTATGGCATCAAATTATTTATCTATGGGTTCCTTAGAATGTTGTTAGATGATAACCTTGGAAATTAAGATGCTTCCCCTATTAAAACTGAGAAAGAGGCTTAAAGCGTCACACACTAAGTGAATCCGTAATCTCAGTTAAATAATATATTATTATTATATATTATTTAACAGTTTGAATAAATATTATTCCCATACCTGGTTTAATAATTATTCATGTATTATTGATAGAAAAAAATATTTATTTTATATTTAGTGAATATTATATTTATTTATTTAATGGTGAATAATGCGGTGATGTTTATTTAAAAAATAGAAAGATAATATTTAAGACCCCATAACTATTGTGAAGACATGGAGGCCCCTGATTAATTTTCCTATGATAAATAATTAATATTGAATATTATTTATTTAAATAATGTTTAATTTTAATTCACAAGTGAAGCACATGTCAAGAAATGAAAATATTATTATTATTTGACATGCGATTTTATCTAGGACTAAATTAAAAATTAATTTCAGTTGTGCAACTATTTTATTTTAACCATACCAATATAAATACCCAATTATGTTTTTTTCTCGGATATCCAATTAATTTGTCTTGGTTGTGCACAAATGATTTGGAAAATCCTCTAAATAATAAAGATTTACCTTCTCCAAGAATTCTCCCATGAAGAGGGAGAAATCCTCCTCCACCAGATCAAGGAGAATGCCTTGGAAGCAGTTCTCGAAGTGATAGAAGGAAGATGATGCATGTGAAATGATCTGTTGTGTTTACACATGGATATTTCATCAGAGGTGTCTGTAGATTCTTGGAACACGTTTAGATCTCTAATAGAGTAAATCTACACTTGGATTCTACAATTCAATAATATTGGACAATAGATCCATGACCAGATTCATCAATGAAAAAATAATCCAACCAAGGTACTTATTTATTTAATTAAATTATTCCTAAATAATATGTGATGGTCCTATATCTAGTTCTCAAATTAATATCCAATTTATAGTTTGGTGATTAAAATTCATGGTTCATGATGTTTAATTTCATATAAATCAAGGACTGATCATCGATTATGGAAAAAAAATGTTGGGCACCACCCATTGTGCACTTTGACTACACCCAGAACCTAAATGTTGTTTAAAAGTGGTAAAATAATTATTTATAATTATTTAATGAACATTGGTTATTTATCAATTTCGTTATTTATTTTTTAAGTTCATGTTTAATCATTATTTAATATGAATCATGGGAACATATTCTTCCTCCTTCATTTTTTATAAATGTAATTGATAAAATAAATTTTATGTTT
Organism: Viscum album; assembly: GCA_963277665.1. Taxonomy (NCBI): domain Eukaryota; kingdom Viridiplantae; phylum Streptophyta; class Magnoliopsida; order Santalales; family Viscaceae; genus Viscum; species Viscum album. The sequence goes on along the minus strand of OY728119.1, from coordinate 166,160,573 downwards.
AAAACAAAATCAAGGAACTCATCTGGATGTTCCAGGGCTTATTTTCGGACAACATAGGACTACATGTTGTGTAATATGAGATACACTAAATGTTGTTATGTTCAATGCATCCTAAAATATTAATAAATTAATTCATGATTATGCATTAATTACATTCTTTAATTTCACAATGTGTTTCCCATATCATAGTGGTGCATGACCATTGTGATTACATATCTTGCAACCCATGTACATGGTGTTTATTCCCTTTGAGTCAATGATAGGTAGAGTATATCATTACACAAGCTACCTGGATGGTGACCATGTAATTAGAAGATCACATGATGTGTACCCCATTGAACATTTTATGTACTCTAGTTTTTGAGGTATTATTCACATGCCGAGTGCCTAGGTGTGTACCTTGAATAGGTGGTGAGAGATGCACACCAGATGTTGCTCAGATGCACATGTTGTGTACTTATAACATTATACATAGATTCAAAATTTATTTATTTTACTATATAAATGTAACACTTTCAGATTCCACAGTATGTTTTAATTTGAATAATGAAATAGATTGCGTTGTACGAAACTTGGAGTTTTAACACACCAAAACCAATCAATCTTGTCATTATGAATAGTAATAACCACTTTTTCAAATTTTATAATTTTTTTTTCAAAATGGACTTCATTTTTGGATTCTTAATATCAAAATTATCATATGGTTAATTTTATGTATTTTTCTAAAAACATTAAATATTTGGTGAATAGTGAAAAACACTCTCTAATTGCTTAAAACAAAATTTTTATTTAAATAAATAGTTTTTTTATTTAAAATTTTTAAGGTAAAAATAGATACATAATACCTATATATGTTCAATGTAAATAATTAGATTCATTTTATTGAAATTTTAGATATATAAAATTTTATTGAACTTTTTTCCGTGTTTTACCCATCTTCTAGGGGCATTTGCAAATTTGAATAAATCGTAATTTTACCACTTCTGTGAACTGAATTTCAAAAAACTAAGAGACGTGGTTGAAATCAGTAAGTAATGTGTGGTTCAATAAGATGAAAATAGTTTTTTGTGAATAGTAACTTTTGACTTTTCATTATCGTGGTTAAAAGTAAATAGGGTAGTTAAAGGTGTAAATGATATTATAATTATCCTAACACGTGTCCTATTTCTATTGGATAATTGTTTTTAGACCAAAATAAACCATAGGAATAAAATATTATCCATATTTCCCAATAATATTAGATTAGGACATTTATTATTATTTTATTTCAAGAAGAGTTAAAATTGTTAAATTCAATGTTTAATAACTAAAACATTTTCAATATAGGGTTATAAATAACATAAATTAGACTATAAGTATTCATTAAAAATCTATAAATATTTCCTACATAATGGTATTTTATTTATAATTTTTACACATTAAATAATAAAATTTATTTATGACACAATGATGATGAAATAATTACCTTATTAATAAAAGATTAAAATAATAGATATTATAAATATACTAATAAATATAAATTGAGACTTTTAATATATTACACTAATTTTATAGGTAAATATAAACTTTTAGGGGGGATTAAATAATTTTTTTTCGATGTGGTAAAGTTGTTTTGTCTTTCATAAAAACAAAATACCAAATAGTGTCAAAATTGACATAAATGAGTTTTAAAAAAAATAATATATTATTAATTTATGTAAAATTCATAAAATTTTAAGGATCAGCCGAAGGAATTAGATAAGGTTATATATATCAATAATTAAACACTTGGGGTTCAGTTGGATTTTTATAGTATGCTTATTAACCATTTATTATAATAATACAAGAATACATGGTAAAAGATAAACTATTTAATTAAGAGTTAAATCTAAAATATAAGGTTAATATGGGGCATAAAGTTATCTAGAACCAATTGGTTTAGTGGTTTTCAACCCATACCTACCTAATACTCTAAATAAACATTTTGGATCCATTAAAGATCGAATATGATTGTATAATAAAATAATATTTCAATCTTTTCTTAATGTGACCCTCACCTCTCTTATAAATGGGCACTTCCTCTTCTCTCAAAATCACACCTCCAAATCGATTTGGATCAGCCAAACCCTACTCATATATCCTAAAAACTACCCTAAATTTTACCGAGAGGCCTTAATTTTATTATGAATCCAACCTAAGGAGCCCTTTTGATCAACTCAAAAGGAAACACCTGAAGAAGAGGTAATAATTTAACCACATATTTCAAAGTTCTTTTCTTCTTCCACTTCCTATTTCGTTGTTTTTTAAATACCAAAATTATAAATCGTGTACCTTATACATATATAATGTGATTACAAATATGGTACAACTATATTCATTGTCCTATCCATCCTATGAATGAAAAGGCACCATACGTGCGTACGTATAACTTAACGTCTCCACGTCGTGGTGTAGTTTGTTATTAAAACACTTCATTATTTGGATGGGTATAATAATGAATATAACTAATGTAAAAAATAAATATAACATGTTGGATTATATATGTATGTTATACCATCCAATTACAAAGGATTTAACCATCGATAGAATGATATTGTGCTCATGCGTACTTACAGATTACCATCTCCACGAACGCGATGAGATTCATTCTCCATCATAACCATTCCAGAAATAAGTTTAATTTTATGATTAAAAATAATGGTTAAGAACATTATATCATTCTTTATATGAATCAAATATATCTTATCCATAACAAAAATGGCAAACGTAACGATGGAAATAGAGAGAAACAAATCATTTGACACTCGAAACAATGATACTACTGAAATATTGCTAACAATGCATTATTAGAAGATCTTATATGATATCATATTTATTTATGTGGTTCTTATATAATTTAATAATATTGATTTAAATATTATACATGAGGTTAATGTACCCTTGATCAAGGAAAAGAACAAGGTAAGTGTTAATTCTTCCATCTCATTATTATCCAAGATTATTTATGTGTAAGTATTTTCTGGGACATATTTGTTATCCATGTCCATGTTTCCTAAATAACATCTCGAAATGATTCTTTTTAGGTAATATTTAACTAAAACATCATTTTAAATGTTTTAAATATTTATTCTTCTAAATATTTTTCATTAATTTCCATGTTTTCAAAATGGTATTAAGGATTTATTTATATGGACATGATTGTTTTAAAATGTTAATTCCTTTATACAGTTTCAAAGTGGTATGAGAAACATTAATTCCAAAATCTCTTTTAAATGAATTAATTTTTAAATGTTTGTCTTTTAAATGATTTCACAAAAAAGGATATTTATCTCAAAATGTTTTATTGATCATTTTAAAATATTTCAACATTATTTACTAGATACTATTCTTGATTAAGATTGAATTATTATAATATAATATTCCATATTATATAGAATGAGTTATGATATGTTTTACTGTGTATCTGCTATTTTTTACCCTTTACGGTTTATGGTTGATGTATTGACATTTTTTATGCTAGTTTTAAAACAAACGTTTATGTTATGATTCTATATTTTCATATGATGAATGAAGTGGACTTATGAAGTGACAGGTGGGGCCTACTATAGCCCCTCGATGCATCGATATTCCTCACGAGACAAACTAGTGTCTTGGAACAAGGCCATGAAACAAATTTTTATTTGTAGTCTTGGCATGAAGCCTTGACTATGTGGTAATGATGTCCGGTGATAGGCATTCCCTCATTATGAAATTAATTATTACATGTGATTATTAGACTGGTAGAATATCCATGTGCATGTTCATAGGGTAATGATTGATTTATTTTTTCCACATTATTTTCATGTTTATGTTTAAAAGGATTTTTTTAATACAAATATTTCGTTAAAAGTTCATATATTATACTAAATTATTTACCATTACTGACCATCTAAGCACGCCCTTTACTTATGTTTTGTTTTCCTAGGATTCCAAGAAGTTTATTATGTATGATATGCATGGTTAAGATAGTGGAATAATGGTAATCTAAATAGATTATTTATGTTGTGTTTTATGTTTGAGTATTTATTGTAATGTTCATGTATATAATCTATTTTCCAAGACTACTAAACTGATTGGTCCTTTAGAACACGATTCCTTTTAATCATGAAAATTTATTAAAATTATGCACCGACTCTAGGCCTCTAGGGTTGGGGCATTACATTTAGTATGAGAGGATGTTTAGTACAAACCATTGAAGCTAGATTTAGGAAAACTCTAATTAGATAACATTAATCTAAGATAGACTTTTGAAGATTAGAACAGAAGAACTTCCTGGGATTTTGGTAATGTAGTGATTTTTTTATTTTCAATGCATTACATCCCTGTCTGGATATGAGATGGTAGGGGCAGCTCAGAAACAGATGTACCTAGGAGTGAAAAATCAGAAAATGAGTTTTAGACTTGACCTGGGGTATCCTAGTAGATGAAACCAGGCCTTGTAGCACTCTTGGTTATGACACTCCTAGGGGATATTTTTAGGATAATTTACATTTTATTTATAACCCATTATGCAGGATTTATGAGTATATAACTCATCAAAGTAAATATTTTTATGGTTATAGATTATATCTATAAACTGTTTTATTTATGCTAAGTGATTTACAAATTTGGAATTATTTATTTTGATTCATAAACTAATCTAGGCTATTCCATTTTTTAGAAATGGAGCCTAGTAGAATGAATGAAAACCATATCCACAAAACTAATCCATTTAGGTATTGACCTCATACTCAAGATAATTATTGTAGATCTGGTGAAGCAACTAGTGGTGAACAAATTATCACCATACTGGGAAAACTCAATCAGGTTAGGAATAATAACCTTACCCATATAGAGCACCCTGATCCACAACACAGAGAATCAATGTTAGACCGTTTCATGAAGCAAAAACATCAAACATTCAATTGGTCTACAAATGCGATTTTAGATGGAAAATGGATATGTTCATTAAAGAAAATATATCATGCTTTGTGGAGGAGAAAAAGGGGAAAAGTTTTCACGAAATTTTATCACCAAATAAGAGATGCAGATCAATGGTAGTCATTAATTCAAAACACCAAGGAAGATTAAGAAGTATCAAATTTGGAATAGAGGGAGTTTAAAGATATTTTCATAGAAAAATAATTTCCTCGTGACCATCTAAAAGATATGGATAGATAGTTTCTGAGTCTAAGGAAAAAGGAGGATGAGAATGTTGCAAAGTATAAGGATATGATTACAAGGATAACAAGGCATGAAGAATATTATATACATAATACAAGGAGTATGATTGATCGATTCTTCGACGTATTAAAACCATTTCTCCATCGATAATTAGTCTTACAATATTTCTCATCTTTCGAAAATATTGTCTCATGTGCTATCAAGGTAGAAAATGAATTCAATAAGTCTTACAAATTAAAAGAAAAGCAAGTGAAAAAGAGATCTTCTTAACACTCTAGAAATGGAAATAAGGGGAAGATATGAAAAGTTGAATATCCATCCTATGATAAATTTGAGAAGAAACACCCTAGTACATGCCTGAAGGTAATGAGATTCAGTTACTAGTGTGGTGATTAAGGCCACCAATCTCACGATTGCAAGGGAAAGAAATATGATGTCAATGTTGAATGCTTCAATTGTACAAAATTGGGGCATTATGAAAATGAATGTACTATGTGCCTAGGAAATATACCATAGAAAAAGAAAAAGGGATCTAGGACAATCTTTTGCGATCACTACTGCAAAGGTTGAAGCTCCAAACGACATGGAGGAAGGTAATTTAATTGTTTCCTCATGTTTATCAGATACTTTATTTGGTTATATATCATCACATTGTTTCATATCTTCCTAGTTTTCTATGAAAATTAGATATTTCCAATTTGATTTAATAATGAATTTATTAGTCAAAACTCTTATGGGAAGTATCATTGCAAAAATGTTTTTTCAATCAGTCCCCATTATGGCATATAAATGTTCTTCATCTACTGATCTCATCATCGTATCCATGGTTGAATTTGATATAATATTTTTTCTGTATTTTCTTCTAGAACATGTTGAAAAAATGTGTTGTAGGAAGAAGGAGGTTACAATTTTTGATGATCATAAGGAGTACCTTATCATTAGAGAATAAATGTCACCACCTAATTCTTATCTAGATCCACCCCAGTAGCTCTAAAAAATTATATTATTGGGAAGAAATATAATGAAATAACTATGAGGTATGGAAATAATGTTCAAAAATAGGACATACCTATTTTCCATGAATATGTTGTTTTGTATCCAAAAGATTTACCTAGACATCCTCCAGAATGAAAAATTTAGTTTTCCATTGATTTAATCCCTAGTTCAAGAACCATATCAAAGACCCCTTATAGAATGGCCACTGTGGTATTAGTGGAACTAAATAAACAAATAGATGAATTGAGCAATAATGAATTTATTCTCCATAGTGTTTCTCCATGGGGATCCCCTGATCTTCTTGTTAAAAAAAGATGGATCCATGAGGTTGTGCATTGATTATAGAGAGATAGATACAATAACAATAAAGGGCATGTTTCCCATACCTTTCATTGAGGATTTATTTGATCAGAATCATGGATCTCAATATTATTCAAATATTGAACTTTGATCTAGATATCATCAGTTGTGTGTGAAGAATGAGGACATTCCAAAAACAGTATTTCGAACTAGGTATGATCATTATGAGTTTACAATAACTCTTTTTGGATTGACTAATGCGCCCCTTGTTTCATGGATCTAATGGATAGAGTTTTCAGGGAAAATATTGATGAATTTGCAGTAGTATTTATTGATATTATCTTGGTATACTAAAAAAGATATGAAGTTCATAAAAATCAATTGTCCACAAATATGAAAACCCTAAGAATAAATGAAATATATGGGAAGTTTAGTAAGTTTGAATTCTGGATTTAAGAGATTCTATTTTTTGGCAATATTTTCTCTAAGAATGGAATATATATTGATACGTAAAAGATGAATAAAATCCATGAATGGCCATCACCGATGAGTATATCTGAGGTACACTGTTTTATTGGATTAATAGGTTATTATCGGCATTTCATCCCAAATTTTGACCGATTAGAAAACCCATTAACCAAGATCACGTGTAAAGGGGTTATTTATTTTGGAAAAAAGAGTGTGAAGAATGTTTTGAATAACTAAAGGGAAGATTAGTCAATTGTATTATCTTAACACTACCATTGGGGAATGTTGGTTTTGTTATTTATAGTGATGTTTCAAAGAAATGACTTGGTTGTGTCCTTATGCATAAAGATAGATTTATTTCTTATGCATCACGGTAGCGAAAAATTGATGAAAAAAACTATCCCACACATGATATTGAGTTAGAGGCTGTAATATTTTCTATGATGACATTAAGACACTATATCTATGGTGGAAAATGTGATATATAAACCAATCACATGAATTTGAATTATATTTTCTCATTGAAAGAACTCACAATGAGGCAAAGATGATGTCAAGAACTACTCAAAGATTATGATTGTACTATACACAACTACCTGAGGAAGGAAAATAAGGTTTCAATTGCTTTGATTAAAAAGGATCATGGAGTTTTGAAAAAGTTCAGAGTTGTAAGGGATTATATGTTCATGGATCTAGTAAAGATGGATATGGGAATAATCATGGAGGGTGAAACATCAATACTTTTTCAAATGGTTTCCAAAACAACCTTACTAGAAAGGGTAACAATTTCATATACTGATGATGAATAATTTCAAAATAAAATTAAATCTATGAACGATGGGATATTGATTGAATTTGTATATGAATATGATATTTTGAATTTTGGGAATATTATTTTTTTCCAAATATACTCAATCTAAAAAGGGTATTGTTAGATAACGCTCATAGATTCAATTTGTCTATACCCCATGGTAATACTAAGATGTATAGAGATTTGAAAAAACATTTTTGGTTGGACCACATGAAAATATAGATTTTTCATTATGTGTCATGATTTATGGTTTTTCAACAAGTGAAATATCAATGAAATCATCCTATAGGAGTCATGCAACATCTTCCCATACCTGATTGGAAATGGGATGATATTATGATGGACTTGGCCATGGGGCTACCAAAAACTCCTAGAAGGAATGATGCAATATGGGTCATTGTTGATCATCTTACCAGGTCAGTATATTTTCTTACTATAAAAGAAGATTTACCAATTGAATGTATAGAAAGAATATATATTAATGATGTTGTAAGACTTCATGGAGTACCCCTATCGATTATTTCTGATCGTGGTCATGATTTTACATCAAGATTCTGGAAAAGTCTTTAGAAGGCCTCAGATACTGAACTTCTTTTCAGCATTCCCAACAACCCTCAAACTGATGGGCAATCAGAACATACTATTTAAACCTTAGAAGATGTGTTGAGATATTTCTCACTTGAATTTCAAGGTACGTGGGATCAATATTTACCTACGGAAGAATTTTCCTATAACATTATCTTCCATTAATGTATTCAAATGGAACCATATGAAGCATTATATGGAAAGAGATGTCGCACGCCAACTTTTTGGGATGATGTTGTTGAAAGAAAACTTATAGGCCCAAATATTTTTGAGGAAACAATGGAAAAGGTGTAGGTTATCCAAAGCCACATCAAAGCAGCTCAAAGTAGGCAAAATAGCTACTTCAATATCCGAAAAAAATATTTGAAATTTCAAGTAAGAGATCATGTTTTCATGAAGGTATCTCCATGGAAGGGTGTTATATGATTCGGAAAGAAGGGAATATTAAGTCCCAGGTACACCAGACATTTCAAAATTCTTGAACGAATTGGATTTGTAGCTTATTGTTTGTAAATGCTACCAAGTCTCTTCAAAGTTCATGATGTGTACCACTTATCACTGTAGAGAAAATACATGCCTAACCCATAGAATATACTCACCTATGATTAAATAGAAATGGAACCCAAATAGTCCTATTGTGAGGATCCTATTAGAATTCATGATACCGGAGAACAGGTGTTGAGAAACCATGCGACATGTTTGGTGAAAGTTCTATGGAGAAATCACGTGAAGGAAGAGGCAACATGGGAACCTGGTGAACTTATGATGAAGAACCACCCAAATCTTTTTATGCAGTAATATTCTAGAAATTTCTAGAACAAAATTTTTGGAGGGGAGAATGTAACACCTTAATCTTCCACAATACGTTTCCCTATGAATAATTCAATAGCTTGTGTTGTACACAACTTGGAGTTTAAACACATCACGACCAATAAAACTAGTCTTTATGAATAGTAACACCCACTTTTTGAAATTTTATAAATTTTATTTTTCCAAATAGGATTCATTTTGGGATTCAGAATATCCAAATTAGTATAGAGTGAATTTTTTCAATATTTTTGAAAACTATTAATTTTTGATGAATAGTGCAAAACATTGTGTTATTGTTTAAAACTGAATTTTTATTTGAATAATTAGTTATATGATATAAATTTATTTTATGTAAAAATAGATACATAATAACTATATAGGTTCTACGTAATTCATTGGAGTTATTGTATAATAATATTAGACATATAATATTTTATTCAACTTTTTTACAGCCTTTTACCCAACTTATAGGTGCATTTTCAAATTTGCATAAAATGTAATTTTACTGCTTCTGTGAATTCAATTTAAAAAATCCGAGAGTCAGGGTTGAAATTAGTATGTAAAATTTGATTCAATAAGATGAAAATAATATTTGGTGAATAGTAACTTTTGACTTTTATTTACCACTGTTAAAATTAAATAGGGTAATTAAATGTAAAAATGATATTATAATTACCTTAACACATGTCCTAATTTTATTGTATAAGTTTTCCTCGACAAAAATCAACCTTAATAATAAACTATGATGCTTTGGATCCACATGGATTAGATTAGGACATTTATTATTATTTTATCTCAAGAAGAGTTAAAAGTGTTAAATTCAATGTTTAATAACTAAAATATTTTCAATATTGGGTTATAAATAAGGTAAATTCGACAATAAATATTCTATATAAAGATAATTTTTTTCCAAAATAATGGTATTTTATTTATAATTTTTTTTAAAATAAATAAATAAATTTATTTATGAAACAATGATAATGTAGTAATTCCCTTATTAATCAAATATTAAAATAATTGATATTATAAAAATCAAAATAAATATAAATTGTTACTTTTAATTAATTACAATAATTTATAGGTTAATATTACATGTTAGGGTTTATTAAATAAATTTTATTAGATGTTATAAAGTTATTTGGACTTTCACAAAAACAAAATACCAAATAGTGTCAAAATTTACATAAATGAGTTTTTAAAACAAATACTATATTATTAATTGATATATTATTCCTAAAAATATATTTTTTGTCCAAAGGACATATATAAGGTCGGATATATCAATAATGAACTACTTGGGGTTCTCATGTCTTTTTATAGTACGATTATTAACCTTTTATTATAATAATACAAGAATACATGGTAAAAGTAATTCTATTTAAATAAGAGTTAAATCTAAAAGAAAATGATAGCTTAGTGACCTAAACTGGCCCAAAACCAATTGGTTGAGTTTTTTTGACCCATAACCACCTTATCCTTGAAATAAATTTTTTTGGAACCATTATGAACTGAATATGAAGGTATAATAAAATAATATTTTAAGCTTTTCCTAAAGTGACCCTCACCTCTCTTTTAAAAGGGTACATCCACTTCTCTCCAAATCACATCTCCAAGGCCATTTGACTCAGCCAAACCCTAATAAAATATCTTCCCAACTACATTCACTTAGACCTAGAGGCCTTACTTTGTTCAGGATTCCATCCTATGGAGCCCTTCTGATCAACTCAAAAGGAAACACCTGAAGAAGAGGTAATAATTTCACCACCTCTTTCAATGTTCTTTTCCTATTCCACTTCATCTTTCATTGTTGTTTCCATACCAAAATAATAATTCCAGTACCATATACTTACTGTGATGTTTTTAAAAATATGGTACAACCATATCCATTATTTTATCAATCCTAATAATGACAAGTCACCATACGTGTGTACGTACGCCTTACCATCTCCACATTGTGGTGTAGTTTGTTATTCAAACACATCATTATTTGTATGGGTATAATAATGAGTATAAATGATGTAAATAATTACTATAACATGTTAAGGATTATTTAAATATGATATACCAACCAATTACATAGGATTTCACCATCAATAGAATGATATGGTTGCTCATGCCTACGTACAGATTACTGTCTCCACGAACGCGATGAGATTCATTCCCAATCATAACCATTCAATAATAATATTCATTTTATGATTAAAAATAATTTTTAAGAACCTAGTATCATTATATATATAAATAAAATTCAACCTTTCAATAAAAAACTTGTCTTACATAACTAAGAATATAAATGGAATCAAACCAGTTAACACCCAAGACAATGATACTACTGAAATATTATTAACAATGATATATTAGAAGATATTATATGATATCATATTCATGTATGTGATTATTTTATAAATTAATAAAAAAGATTTAACTATTATACAGAATGTTAATGTACCCTCAAACAAGGAAAAGTACAAGGTAAGGGTTAAGTTTTCAATCTCATTATTATCTAAGATTGTTTTTGTGTAAGTATTTTCTGGGAAATATTTATTATCCATGTCTAAGTTTCATAAATAACATTTCAAGATGATTATTCTAAGGTAATCATTAACTAAAATGTCATTTTTAATGTTTGAAATATTTATTCTTCTAAATATTTCTCATTAATCTCCCTGTTTTCAAATTTTTTTTAAGGATCTATTTATATGGACATGATGGTTTTAAAATGTTAATTCCTTTAAAAAGTTTCAAAGTGGTATGTGACACATTGATTAAAAAATATCTTTTACATTAAATGATTTATAAATGTGTTACTTTTAAATTATTTCACAAAAAGGTATATTTCTCTCAAAAAGTGTTACTGTCCATTTTTAATTATGTCAAAATTATTTACAAGATACTATTATTGATTAATAGTGGTTTATTATAATACAATCTTCCATATTGTAAGGAATGAGTTATGATATGTTTTACTATGTTTGTGCTATTTTAATACCCTTTATGGTTTATGGATTATGTTTTGACATTTTGTATGCTAGTTTTAATACGATGGTTTATGTTATGCTTCCATATTTTTATATGAGGAATACAGATGAATTAGTAAGTGACAGGTGGGGACCACTATTTCCCCTCGATGGATCGGTATGTCTCATGATACAAACTAGTGTCTTGGCACAAGGCCTTGAAAAAGAATTTATCTGTAATCTTAGAACGAGGCCTTGACTATGTGGTAAGGATGTCCAGGATTAGGCATTCCCGCATTATGAAATTAAATATTACATGTGATTATTCTACTAGTTGAATATCCATGTAAATTTTTATATAGTAATTTTTTATTTATTTTCTCCATAATATGCTCATGTTTATTTTTTTAATGTTTTTTTATTTTATTACACATCTTACCTTAAATGTTTATAGCTTCTGCTAAATTATTTACACTTACAGAGCATCTGAGCTCACCCCTTTCTTATGTTTTGTTTTTCTAGGATTCCAAGAAGTGTATTATGTTTGATATGAAGGGTTAAGATAGGGGAATAATGGAGTTCTCAATGGATTATTTATGTTATGTTTTATGCTCAAATATGTAATTTATCGTTCATGTATGTAATCTATTTTCCTAGACTACTAAACTGATTGGTCCTTTGGGACTTGATTCCTTATAATCATGCCAATGTATTAAAATAATGCACCGGATCCGGGCTTCTGGGGTTGGGGAGTTACAATAAACATTGAGACATGTACTTGCATGTGGTCATAAAGATATGGCACACCATGAGATAGGTTTGAACATAAATAAATTATTAAATGTTTAATTAATATATTTGTAATGTTCATATATGAATATCATGTATGAGTCTTAGAACAAGTAGATGCTCTACATTAATTTAATCATAACATATAACCAAACAATATTTTCATTCGTGTAATTATTTTTGATGTACACATTTTTAAAGTACATGATAAGTTGTGTATTCTACAGGTCATAAGAGTAAAAACATTTATGATAATAATTCATGTTGTGATGAACCATATGAATATTCACCATGTTTCTGCTAAGGTATATTTATGTAAATAGTTAAAATTAAATGAATTTATTTAATTTGATTTAAATTATAAGGGATGATAATCTCAAGGGAATTCAGAGGAAAATTAAGATAATATAATTGATTAATTAAACATTACAATTATTCAATTCTGTCAAGATTTATCTTAAATAAGAATTATTATGAATTAAATGCTAGTTTAATTAAATGCGTAGTTCATTTCATTCATGTGGATGATCATGAGCAGGAAAATTCCTTTGTATGTGATTGAATTTTATTTAATTTATTTATAAATTAAATAGTTTGTCAACACAACTTTTCTCCTCTTATTATATAGGTCCTTCTTGCCCAGGGTTTGTTTTATGTAAAATCTCTTTTCCCCTCACCTGCATGTGATTAAAAGAAAAATGTAATGGATGGAACTCCAATTCTAATGGAGGTGGTTCATTTTTAGATCTATGGAGAAACAAATCCAAGTATATACATATGTGGACAAGTGGAAAGCTATAGCATGAACCTTAATTTGTTCAAGGTGTTTTCCCCCTTGGTCAATTGTTATTATACCAACCTCTAGATAAACTAACCACTAGTTTAATCTCCAGATCATACACTTTATTATTTTATTTCTAGCAGTTTCATGGTCATTTCATTATGGTTTCTTTGCGATCATAAAATTTATTGAAATTAAAAACGATGCGAGATAGAACAAAAATAAGTTGGATTATACATATATATTACATAATACATGGTATATGGCCCCAGCCTTAAACCTTACTTAATATTGAATTAAATGAATAATTCACATTGAGGATCTTTTCAGGTTTAGAGTTTTAGAGACTTAGGACATAACTATTACATCTCAAAATTTTTCAAAGTAGACACTTCTACTAAGTTTCCATAAAATAAAAACTCTTAAAAAGAAACATGTCTAGTACCATGTTTTAGATAGCATGACTTTTCGTTGATCCCATCCTTAACCCTATTCCACATTAAGTCCTGTGAAAAAAATTTCAAAAAAACATGGGGTGAGCATAAAAAGATCAGCAATGGATACACAATGAATGAAAACTTTTAATTTTCCGAAACAACAAGTAAACCATGTATACTTTATCAAAGAAATACTTTTCACCTTTATGAAGTAGTAAAAAACTCTTCACTGAATAAAAGATCATTACTTACCCTTTTTTAAACAAAATATTACCATAAAACCCATATAAAGATCAAATAACATATAAAGGTAACTTGGTACATAAACATACTTAAATGGAATAACCATACGGTCGACTTCCACACATATCACTTAATGGAATAGCCATACGGCCGACTTCCATACCCAATGCATTGGAGGTTATAACATAACCACCCCTCCTGGTATTCACGGAACCACCCGTCATATGGTTTATCACGTAACCACCCATCAAATGTCCAAGTACCATTATAAAATCATAAGATATAAAACAAATATAATGGAAAGAAAACATTTCCACACTTTGATCACAATATATCACTTAAATATATTGATATAACAAATCCATTATAAAACCCATTTTCAATACCCAAATAAATAAAAAAGTATATGGTATTTATTTCATTTTAAAAACATTACGACTTGTTGAGGAATCCAAAGACCAAATAATACTCGCGGTGGCGAAAAAGGTCGTTGTCACCGCGTACGTTAAAAGAAACATTCCTTTTTGTCGTTTAGTAAAACGCTTCGTAGAAAAAGATTCCTTTTGTATAAAAGTAAAAGTAAAAGGGGTTTATACACCATATAAAAGAAAGTTGTGTATAAAATGAAACATGCCTCAATGAAAATAGATTGAGATGAAGTCCCTTACCTCGTGTCCGACGTGACTCAATTGCTCTTTAATCTCCTTAAAATCGGGTAACTCTCTTAGATTTGAGCTCAAAGGCTTCCTTGGGAAGACTTCTGCCCAAAGTGAGGCTTCTAGGAGTAAAAGAGGTATGTTGAGAGACAAAAAGAGCAGTTCTTGGCCAAACAAAAATCTTGAGAGGTGTGGATAAGGAGGTAGAGGTGGGGGCCTTTTATAAGAGGAGAGGAGGGGCACTCTTGGAAAGTTAAGAAAAGATACTTTATTATAAAATTATTTTCGGATAAAAGGGTCCCACAATTATATATTTAGAGGATAAGGTGATAAGGGTTCTAAATACACCCATCCAATAGGTTTTTGACATGTGTAGGTCTCATATTTTACATTATCTTTTTATTTTGTTTAAATCGTTAAATAATGAGGTAATCACTGCATCATCATGGTGTCATAAATAATTTAATTTATTTAATGTCTAAAAATTATAAAAAATATCCTGATGTATGAAATCATTTTAGCTTTCTAATGAATATTTTTATTCAAAAATCTGACTTGTATAACTCCACTTAAAAATTGTTTTAGTAAACCAAACTCTTGTTTGTGACATTTTTATTTTAACTTTAAATAAAAATATATTAATGTCATTTTCCTACCAAAGTGGCTTCATGGGGTCCCCAAGTTGACCCATGGATTGTCTTGGTCGGACATGACACATCCAATAAGGGTAGTACATGTTTCTAGGTCATTTCATATTATTAAAACATTAATTTTACCTTAAACTACACTAATTACCACTAATCGCGATTAATAAACATAAAAGTTACTATTCACCAAAAATTATTTTAATCCCATTGAGCCACATTTTACTTCTTAATGAAAACCATGTATGTTGGATTTTTGAAATTCAAAACACAGAAGTAGTAATGTTTCATTTAAACGAAAAATCAGTTTTTTAAGTACCACTTAGTGGTTTCACTATTCATCAAAAATTGAAGTTTTTCAGAAAAATACCAAAACTTCACCCTAAGAAATATTTGATATTCTGAATTCAAAAATGATGTCTATTTTAAAAAATTAAAAACATATAAGTTGCAATAATTAATTTAATATTTAATTCCCGCTGTCAAAACAAATAGCGTGTTTTTATGAAACAAAAAGTATCAAAAGATTGACACTAGTTTAAGTCCGATTTCAAAGTGAAATTAATTCAAAAGACAAAAATTGGATTAAATGGTAAAAATATATTCTAATTTCAATTTAAAACCAATTCAAAAGATAATATAATCATATAAATAAATTATATTAAAAAGAGGATTTGAATTAAAATACAACATTTTTCACTATTCATTAAAAATGATCTTTATCAGAAAAACACAAAAAATTTACACAAAGTAAATTTTGATGTCCTAATTCTAAAGAAAAATTTTATTTGGTCCAATAGAATTTATAAGAGTGACCATAACTATATTTAATGACGGTTCTCCATTAAAAGGCGATAAGTGGACCTTTAGTGAAAATTAGAGTATATATGCCTAAAATTGAATTCTTTTCATATTTTTAGACTTTATCCTTTACTGGATAAATGTAAAAACATTTAACAAACATATATAATCATATTTTAGTTATTTATATTCATTTCTGCCAATACAATGACTACGTGTTAACTACCATTTAAAATAATATTTTTTTATTACTAGTGTGCAACGTATGATTTCAAAGAAACTCTTTGTTGCGTATCGGGTACGCTATCGAACATAGAAACCCATTTAAAGTAAAAATAATATTAAATTCTAAAATATTAATAAATATTAAAATGTATTATTCTTTATTTACCTGGGATGTTACATCCTTCCCCATTCTGGGAATTGTGTCCTCGCAATTTTATTCACTTATCAAAATAAGTGGGGGTATTTATCCCTCATATCATTTTCAGATTCCCATGTTGCCTCTTCAACCATATGGTCTTTCCACAAAACCTTTACCTGGTGAATTACCTTATTTCGCAACACATTCTCTCTTTGGTCAAGAATATGGACTAGTTGTTCTTCATAAGTGAGATTCTCTTCCAACTGAACTACCTCTGGGCTCAAAAATTCACCATCCACAGAAACAGTATGTTCTTTAACCATTAGATGTAGGTGTGTGTAAGTGTATCTTTAATCCTTATTATAACAACATCCTAGAATATTGAGGATACTGGTGTTGTTATAAAAGAAATTAATAAAAAGTTTTTAGGGGGTTGGAGAAGAAAAATAAAATAAAAGAACACAAGAAAAGACATTACCTTAAAATCGGGTAACTCTTTTTGATTTGAGCCAAAGGCTTCCTTGGGAAGAGTTCTACCCAAAGTGAGGCTTCTAGGAGTAAGAGGGGGAAGTTGGGAGAGTATTTGGGCAGAGTTTGGCCGAGTAAAATGGCTTGAAAGTGTGAATGAGGTGGTAGAGGTGGGGGCCTTTTATAAGAGGAGAGGAGGGCCACTCTTGGAAAGTAAAGAAAAGTCACATTATTTTAAAATGGTATTTGGATTTAAGAGGTCCCACATTGATATAATTCGAGGATAAGGTGATAAGGGTTATAAATCCTCCCATACAATAGGTTTTGGACATTTGTAGGTCTTAGATATTACATTACCATTCCATTTTATTTAAATCGTTAAATAATGAGGTCATCACTGCATCATCATGATGTCATAAATAATTTAATTTATTTAATGTCTAAAATTATAAAAAAACTACTATGATGTAGGAAATATTTTTATCTTTCCAATGACTATTTATATTCAAAACTATGACTTGTATAACCTCATGTAAATTTTTTTTTAGTAAAACATTTCATGTTTGTGTCATTTTTTACTTTAACATTAAATAAAAGGTATTTATGACATTTTCCAACTAAAGAGGCTCCATGGGGTCCCCAAGTTGACCCATGGATTATCTTGGTCGTCCATGACATATCCAATGAGGGTAGGACATGTCTCAAGCTCATCTCATATTATTAAAACATTATTTTTACCTTCAACTACACTAATTACCTCTAATCGCGATTAAGAACTTAAAAGTTACTATTCACAAAAAATTATTTTAATCTCATTGAACAACATTTTACTTCTTAATGACAACCATGTATGTCAGATTTTTGAAATTCAAAACACAGAAGTGGTAAAATTTCATTTAAATGAAAAATCATTTTTTATAAGTACCACTTAGTGGTTTCACTATTCATCAAAAATTGATGTTTTTCAGAAAAATCCCAAAAATTCACCCTAATCTATATTTGATATTCCGATTTCAAAAATGATGTCTATTTTAAAAAATTCCAAACATATAAGTTGCATTAATTAATTTTATAATTAATTCCCGCTGTAACAACAAATAGTGTGTTTTTAAGAAACAATTTATATCAAAAGATTGACAATTGTTCATGCCCAATTTCAACGTTAAATTAAATCTATTGACCACCATTGGATAAAATGGTAAAAATATATTCAAAATATACTTTAAAACCACTAAATAGTATAATTTATCACAATAAATTATTTTTATTAAAAAAGTTGTTTTAAGTATTTTTCACTATTCATAAAAAATTGGAAGTTCTCAGAAAGTTACAAAAAATTCAACTTAGGATAATTTTGATATTACGAATACAAAAATGAAGTCCATTTGGAATAATAAAATTTATAAAATTTCAAAAATTAGGTATTACTATTCATAACGACTACTTTGATTGGTTGTAGTGTGTGTTAGAACTCGAAGTTGCGTACAACACACGCTACTGTATTATTGAATGAGAAGTGTATCGTGGAAGCTCAGGGTGTTACATAAATACTATGTGATAATGTCCTAATAGTATCTATCACATCTAAAATTTATATAAGTTCCCCTTATGATGAGAACCTTGTTGTTATGTATATTAAATTCCATTATATTATGTTGGAATATATTCTTAAATATTCTCCACACTGTCCATTTTGTTTATAAATGATGACTTCACCTTTCCTTATCATTAATCCTCCCATGATGCTATATATAAACCTATTACTATGAGAAAATATATATTGTATTATCTTCTATATTCATGTTCCATCATTACGTTATGCCTTTTATTCCCAAATTTCTAAAGGAGGGATATGATTTTCCATGAACCTATTAGTTATCATTTTTTCAATTTGATAAGATACCCCTTTCACTCTCATAAAACAATATTTATGAATCACTATGTGACGTCATTATTATGAAAAAATTTCACTATAACCTTCCATGAACAAATATTTTTGTAGTGAATACCATACCTATTTCCTATCAAGAGTGATCACATTTATGCACAAATTATTTCTATTTTAGAAATACATATATTCATTCAAATATCATTAGTCAAGGAATAAATTATGAGGATAAATGAATCCATGTTTTATGATCTATGTGGAACAGTAAAAATGAGAATGAAATGAATATGATGGGTGAACCCCGATGGTGGTCCAATGCAATGGGTAATGTTTAGTCTCATGAAAAGTAATGTGGGGAAAAATATTTAACCTTATTCATTTATGTTACTTTTTCCAACATGATTTCTTATCTGGTTTATCCATGAAACAATATTATGATTTAATGTTTTAATTGTCCATAGACCACATGTTATGATTATCATGTTATGTCATGTATCATTATCAGGTTTATGATGCATAATCTTGTTATAATGAATTCATATTCCTTTTGTATAACATGTATTATCTTATAATTGTTATTACATGTTTATTCCCTTACTGGGATTTTTAGATCACCCATTTCTTATGGTTTTCCATGGATTATCCTATGTAGTTTTAAAAGACAAGGAATTTTTGAATTATGATAAATAATTTTTTAATAATGTTGTTGTATCCAATGATCAAGATGTTTTTCAATACAATTAATTTCAAAATACACTACAAATATTGATCTATTATGGATTATTAAGTGTAATATTATTCTATAAATCATGTATTGTTTTGAAAAAATAGTAACGGTTTTATAGTTGGTATGAAATGAAATCTTTAGTTTTGTTTGGTATTAAGAATTGAAATTTATAATAATAGACATAGGGATAAGAATAATTACAAGATAACATACATAAATTTTAGTAAGTATAAATTAATTTATTTATCATGAATATTAATACATGTATGGATACTAAATGTGTAAGTGGTTCTGGAATAGATGTACCAAGGGGCAACAACTATAATAAGGTGTCTTGGGCCTGACTCGGGGTAACCCGTTACATGATAATGGGCATTACTTCAAACATTTTTTGGCACTCTTTGGGGATATAATTTTGTAAATTTGTAAGCTCATTATGAAAAATTATTATGGGGACAAAAAGAATCTCATATTAATAGATTTTTGGAGATCGATCAGCGATAACATTGATTGATGCCTATAAATTCATATCTTAATGAAATAAATATAATTTATATGTTATACCTTTAATGTCATTGGATTCATATTTATGATATAAATAGTTTAAAACTAATCATCTTGGATTACATAATTGATAATGTGGAACCTGAATCAAAATTTGAAAGGTAAGATTATCGTCTATAGTACCATGCATTCCTTTATATCATAAAAGTGTAGTATAAATATTCAAACACAACCGCAAAGCATGGAGGTTGAGATGCTAATAAAAACAGAAAATGGGGAAATTATTCCATACAATGTATATAACTCCTCTTCTATCTCCTTTTATGGGATTAATATCATATGGATCCTTTTAATACTTCCTTTAGTGTTAGTTGTCTCAATTCCAGGCTTGGATTGGATTTCTCTATATAGAGCAAAAAAAGTCACAAGAAGGAAATGAATCTGCATATTACAAATAAAACCTCGATTGTGTACAAGTGAAATCAGGAATATAAATATTATTTGTCACCGAAATATGATGAATGGATATTATTACTCCATGAGAAAGTATATCTATCTAAAAAAATTTCTTCTAAGGATAGAAGAATCCTCAATTACATGTCTATTTTGGGGGAAAACACTGATGTGTCTCCCAAATAATTTCATGCTCTTCCTCCTATAAAAGAGGTTGAATCTCCTATCAATATTATCCCTTGGTATTACCAATATCTAATAATTTGTATATAATTTCTATTGTATAACTCAAGGAGATGAAGAAACAAAAACCGGAGAATATGGATAAAGGGTTCATACACCCAAGTTCTTCACCATATGGTGCACCAGTCCTCTTTTCAAGAAGTATAATGGGTTAATGCACATTTTTCTAAATATAGTGAGCACTATAAGATCATGATAAAGAAAAATTATCATTTTTCTCATATTTATGACTTCTTCGATTATTTACAAGGAGCACAATACTTACCAAAGGAGGATCTTTCGTTTGGAGATTACTATGTTAAAGAAGAAGCAAGATATCCGCAAGACTACTTTTCAAATAAGGTATGTGAACTATGAGTTCATAGTGATGACTTTTGGGCTCACTAATTATCTATAAATCTTTATGGACGTGATAAATAGATTATTTATAGATTAAATCCACAAAATTGTGGTAGTATTCGTAGATTACATTCCAAAATACTCAAAAAAGGAGGATCATGAGGAGCATCTAGAACTGTGCTAAAGACCTTGTGAAAGGATGCGATTTATTCCAGGTAGATAAAATGTGGTTATTTTTTGAAGGTAGTATCATTTTAAGGGTAATATCATCACATGAAATGGGATATACCTGGATCCTTAAAATATGGAATTAATTGAAGGATGTATGAGGCCAACATCCAAGATATATATTAGTAGATTCCTTGGATTAACTAGTTATTATCATCAATTTATGAGAAATTTATCACAATTATAAATCCCTAAACCGTTTTAACTTGGAAGGAAGTCATGATTCCTTGGAATTATGATAGTGAAGAGAGATTCAGAGAATTTAAAAGGTGTATCATCAATGCACCTGAGCTCACACTACCCACAAGTGGAGTGCCTTTCATGGTATTCAACAATGAATTGAAGAATGGATTGGGTTGTGTGATAATTTCGAATGAAAAACTCATTATATTTTCTTTAAGAAGATGATTGTTCAAAACCTGAACTACCCATCACATGATCAAGGGTTTTTTTGTAGTGATATTTTCCATCAAAATATTTTCGAATTATCTCTTTAGGGAGATGTTTAAAATATATATGGATCAGAAAATCCTAAAGTATATATTCACACATAAAGATCTTAATATGCACCAATGAATATAGTTAGAGATGATGAAAGACTATGAATTCTCAATCAACTCTCATCCTCATTAATGAAACATGTGGTTGGATGATCTAAGTATAAAGGATCCAACAATTATATCATTTATGGGAATTGAGAGGGTTCTGATCTACTTAGATTTGGAAATTATGAACATGGAAATCCAAATGTAAGTAACATCATCAATCCATTTACAAATTATTTCTCAACCATTCTTCATATTGAGGTTATAAGATTTC
Organism: Viscum album; assembly: GCA_963277665.1. Taxonomy (NCBI): domain Eukaryota; kingdom Viridiplantae; phylum Streptophyta; class Magnoliopsida; order Santalales; family Viscaceae; genus Viscum; species Viscum album. Next base: position 166,138,081 of record OY728119.1, on the reverse strand, counting down.
TAAATAGATGATGTGGGAATTAAATATAAGGCATAATCAATAAGAAAAATTAAAACCTCATAATATAATTTTAATAAATAAGAAATTTTTATATTTGGGTCAACACTATGTATATCATCAAATCCTATGTTAAATGATGAGATGATGGATGATGCACAAAGATTAATCTTCTCCATCCACCTAGGAAGAAAAAAGATGTATCAAGATCTCCGAAAATTCTTTTTATGGGACCATATGAATAAGGATTTCATTGAGTATATATCAATATGACATATAAGATAAAAAGTGAAAGAGGAAAGGAAAAAATTCCACAGGTTGATCAAACAATTACCCACACCAACACGGAAATACGAGAACATCACCCTAAAAGTTTTCATTTTCCTTTTAAAGACATCATGTGGAAACAATTTTATATGGGTTGTTATAGGTATTATTAATATTTAATATTAATTTATCATAATTATATATGATTTCTCACATGATCAAATTTTATAGATATAAATTATATAATAGATAAGGCTGCAAGGCGTACCACTATCGATTGTATCTGATCGAGATGTAAGATTCATGTCTTAGTTCTGGAAGAGAATCTAACATGATATTAACAGTAAGTAGAAATTCATCCCAAATTAATAATATCAAACTAATGCACAATTTTAGTGGATTATCTTGAAAAACAATGACATGTTGGGAGAATTCTCAAATGACTTCAAAGGAGGATATGAACAAAATATTCCAATGGTTGTGTTCTTTTACAAAAACAATTTCCATGGTGTATCCAAATGGATCCTTATGAATCTCATTATAAGAAGAGGTGTAGAAAACCTGCATGCTGGGATGAGGTTGGGGAACAAAAACTGTTTGGTTCTGAAATGGTCTAGGAAATTATGGAAAAGTTTAACATCATTCATCAGCACATCAAGCCAGAAAAAATTCCAACAAAGTAGCTATGAACATAATCATTTATGAGAACATGAGTTTAAGGATTGACACATGGTATTACTAAAACTATCTCAATAAAATATGTTATGATATTTGGGATAAATGGAATTTATAGTCCAAGATACACCATCCCCTTTGAGATCATTAATTTCATTGGAGTGGTGTCATAACGACAAGAACTCCCATGAAACCTATCTCAAGTCCATGATTGATTCCCTGTATCTATATTGATAAAGTACATATCATACCCCTCACATTTACTCAATAAATAAGTGGTATTCTGGGAGATTGATCTTTCTTATGTGGAGCCTTAGGAGAAGAACATAGATCATACAAACAATGTTCTAGGAAGTAAGACAATGCACCTTGATAATGTGTTATAGAGAAGAAAAATTCTTAATGAAGTGATGTGGGAACCACATAATGTGATGAAATATAGTTACCTTCATCTATTTTATTGTGGGAAATAAATTGTCAGAGGGAATATTTCTTAAGTGGGGATGATTGTAATGACCCAAGGTGTTATAAATATTATTCCCCTTTTTATTTATATTAATTTCCATATTATGTAATATGGTTTTAGAAAATACATGACCATATTTTGTTTTATTATATAAAAGCAGATTTAATATACCATTAGTAATCATTATTGTGGATAATATATCCATTTAATAGTGATCACATAATAAGTATAAATAAAAGGTTTTATAAAATCCAATTGACATAGACAAAAGATGAGGTGGACTCAAATAGTAGGGTCATTCACAACGAAGACCAATTATCTATGATTCCAAGGGATAAACCGTTTCTTGAATTTAATCTTGATCATTCCCAAGATGATATCAAATATCTTAATCATGAGTGAAAATGTTTACGGGAGAATTTCAATAACATCGAGATCATGACCCAAACCATGATCACCGAACCACCTCGAGAATGTCCTACTTCCCACAAAAAACTCTTATTAATTTTTTTGGGATTTTAATGGGATATTTATAAAGCCCCTACAGATATTAATATGTATATTATTTATTATATAATAACTAATATTTTTTTTGTATTATTGTAACATTTTAAATGACTATTATTTCAATTCAATATAACAAAAATAGTATTTTTGATTAATAGTAAAGTTCAAATAAATATTCTATTTTGATGAATTAACAGATTTTTGAAGTAAATTTTTTACCAAAATATTACTATTAAATAATATTTATTAAATAAAAATTATCATATAATTTTTATGTAATAAAATGTAATTGTTATAAGGGTTAAATACTGTTATTGTTAAAAAATCCTGTCATTTTTAATAAATGACATTTTATATTTTAAAAGTTAAAAATAACATATTTAGAAAATTATTTAGATATAATTAAGATTATATTTTGAATCATATTATATAAATTTAGCAATGGTGAATTTTTTTTATTTTTATGAGACGAAATTTTTAGTTTAAAAAATAAACAACTTATAACATTACTTTGTGTATTATCACATCAAAATGACCATAAATTAATATAAAGAGAAATATAAAGGTTATATATGAACAAATATATGTCTAAAATTTAAAATATTGTTAGATTAAGTATATTGGATCTGATTTATAAAGAAATTATGAATTTTATAAGACTAATTATATATTTTATGGTTTTAAAATCATACATTTAAAAGTGTGACTTATCTCCACATAAGAAAGGTAATTATTTTATAATTTTTTCCATTTTACTATAAAATTATAAAAAAACACCCATTTATAAAATACCATTGGAAAAACCTTGGTATGGTTTGTGGTTTTGGATATTTTATTTTGTAGAGTCCAAAACCTTGATAATAAAAATAATCCCCAACATTTCATATATATAAACACCCCTAATACAATTTCATTTCCATAAAAATACTTGGATAACATCTATAATATTCAATATACCATATAGATTCCTCCCAATGATTCCTGAAGCTATCAATAATCCCCTACCAAGCATTTGGATTCAACCACTCAAGTAATCTATCTTCACATTCCTATGCTCCAATAAATTCAAGAACCTTATTTTAAATTTTTATTATTAATTTCAGTTGGTAATAATAAAAATTATTTATAAAAATTATCTTCCTTCCCAATTTTGGTTATTTTAATGAGATATTATTTTCCCACCCTTATTATGACCTTTATCTAAGTCGTTACTATATCGAAAGTTTTTATGTGTTCCCTTAATATCCTATTTATTCAAGAACATCTTTTTTGTAATGATTTATAATTTCTATATATTAATGTTCAAATATGTTCTTCCGTATCCCAAATAATATCCTTCATATGTCTATATGATGATATACCCCTTTCACTCTCATTAATCTTCCCATGATAAGTTATGTAAACCCGTTACCATGCAGAAATTTTGTAAGAGATTTATCTCTTGTCTTTTTAAATTCAATTACATATTCTATGTCATGTCTCTGAAATTCCATTTTCTGAATTTTTAATATGTTATTAAATATTTCACATACCTTCCATTTAATTTTTAATGATTTTATCACCATTCCTTTTCATTAATACTCCCATTATTCTTCATGTACACCTTTTACCATGCCGAAATATAGTTTGGATTCCTTTATATATTCATGTTTCTTCATTACCTTATTCCCTCTATTTAAAAATTTAAAATATTTTGATATTATTATCTAGTCCTCTATTACATCCTTTTTTATGACTATATGAAGAGATACCCTGTTATCTCTCATTAACTAATTTTTATGAATCAACTAGTGACGTCATTATGCTTTTAATATTTCATCACATTCTTATTTTCCAAAAAAACAATTATAGTGAATACCATAACCATTTACTATCATGGGTGTTAAAATTTATGAACATATAATTTTTATATAGGAAATACATATATGTATTCCATACTCAATAATCATGGAATACATAATGATGAAGAATTAACCCATGTGTTAGGATCTAGGAGGCACACATAATCTTGAGAATGAAATGAATTTGATGGGTATTCATAGAGAGCTCTCCAATGAATTGGGTAATGTTTAGTATTATGATATGTCACATTGGAACAAGGATTAAACATTATAACCTTATAATAAATTTTTCACCATGATATCATAGAGGGTTTATCCTTGACCTATATTTATGATTATGTGTTTTAATTTGTTTCCATGTTTCCCATGTTATAATTATCATGTTATATAATGTCGCATTGTCATGTTTGTGATACCTCATATTTTTATACCCCATTTATATTCCTAATATATAACAAGTATTATATTCTTCATGTTATTACATGATTATTCCTTTAATGGGAATTTCATGTCACCCATTTCTTATGTGTTATCTTAGGTTATCATGATCATTGTTTAAATAAATGAAATCATAGAATCATGTTATGGTTATTTTTTAATAATATTTTCATATCCCATGTTCATTATGTTATTATGTGTGATGAATTCCAATAGAAACAATCCTTTTAAATATTTTTGGTTGTATTAAGTTTAATCTTTTGCAATAAATCATTTATTATTGTGAAATAAAATAAAAATGTTATTATAGAAGAGTATAAAGACGTACAACCTAGTGGAGCCATAGGTAATTATAAATATCATCTATATTTATTTAACTCTTTCATAAGTATTAAAGAAATAGGTTATATTCATTATTTCCTCTCTATACTCTCAATGTTGGATCTCGATCACCCATATGAGGCATTATACAAAGATATTTTTCATGTGTTTCCCACACGAAACACTTCATATATATTGTTAAAATTCAAGGTGTGAAAGCTATCACTTGTTGGATATATTTTCTCTTGGGGCCTTGTGGGCTTCATGACAGAACCCTATGACACAATTTTGGGTATGGATTTGTTAACCACATTTTGAGCCCAAATTTATTGTCAATGTTGTCAAGTCATATTCCTTTTTACTAATGGGATAAGAGTGTCTTTTATGGTAGAGAATATATTAATGTAGGGTAAGAAGGTTTTTTATGTATAAGGATACAACCCATTATCCATCAGGTGGTGAGTGCATCCCTTTCTAGAGACGGATCTTCAATTATTTCAATTACTTTTTTCATGTAGGATTTTATGGACTTCATTCCAAATAACATTTCTAAACTGACTCTAAGTTGAGAGATTGAGTTTTTTATCAACTTAAATCTCAATATAAAACCTATATCTTATGAATAATATCTTATATATCCTAATTATAATTGGTAGATATGGTGGTAGAAGGAGAAAATTCAAGATAAGGGTTTTACCCGACCTAGTGTGTCCTCCTATGCATCTTCAACGTTCTTCATGAAAAAGAGAGGTGGGATCTTGTGGATTTGTATGGATTATCATCATCTAAAAAAGTAAATATTATATTACATATACCAATTTACAAGAATTTAAGATACCTTTGATCAGATGCATGGTGCTAGATAATTATCAAAGATTGATCTCTTGTCCATCTACTACCAGGTGAGAATTCACAAGGATAATATTCTGAATCCACCATTCTAGTTTGATTATGAACACCATGAGTTCCTAGTGATTCCATTCAGTGTGTTGAATTCCTATTATTGTGCTAATAAATTTGATTAATAGTTTCTTCCAACCATACTTGGATTAGTTTCTGGTTGTCTTCCTTGATGACAAACTCATATACTCTACATGAGAGCTAGATTATGTGATGAAATTTTGGATAGTCCTAGATTTACTTCAAGAGTGAGAGCTTTATGGTAACCTATCAATTTTAATGTTCTATATTCATAAGGTTCACATTTATGGGAAATTCAGTTCTAGGCATGGGAAAACTATGGACCTAGTGATAGTTGATGTGTTGATTGATGATGTGTCACCCAAGATATAATTGGAGGTGTGATGTTTTGTTTGCTTGGAGGGGTAATACGGAAGGGTTTTGGTATACTTATCTTGGATAACAGACCCATTGAATTTTCTAACATGTAATGGAAGGTTATTCACTTTGAATATGTAGTTCCAGAGTAAATTTTTGGATTTTAGGTTGTGGATTATGAGTTATCATATTTTGATACTGTCAAAGGAGTTTTTGGAGTACGTAGTTTATTGTAATGGATTCTCGGTTGTGTTCATCTTTATTTTGATGAAGAGGTAAATAGTTATCTCATATTGGTTGATGTTTTGAGAACCCACAAGAATAAATATGTGACACACAACCCACATATAGAATATGTAGTTTTATCTATCAATATGTTGATAGAGAATCGTATGGGGGAGCACATTGTGGCGAACTCCGACAATTAGATTCCTGTGTACTTATTCACACACATAGAGTTGTCCCTACTATAGAGGCGATAATTGTAGTTTATAGGGTATTACATTGAGATATTCTATACTCTATTAAAGGGAACCATTGTAGCATATGTTTTCTACTGATGGCCCAAAAATCAATTATAGTAGGGTTGTTACAGCCCCTTGAGATGTCAAAGTTTAAATGGGTTGAAATATCAAAGGACTTGATAATACGTATTCCCTATATAGAGATAGTCCATGATGTCATGTCAGTGAGAGTTAACTAACTCATGATGTTAGTGAACATAATTTTTATATGGGATAATGGTTTGGTGGAGAGTTTGGGGTAGATGTATTTATGGGAAATTTTTAACATTCATTGGGATATCTCTATTGATGTCATCGGCCATGATGTGTCGTTCAATTCATGGTTTTAGAGTAGCTTCCAAGAGGAACATGAGACTCATTTGAGTATGAGTACAACCTTCCTCTATGAGACAGTTCGGTAGACGAAGAGCACAATATATATCTTGGATCATATGTTAAGGGATTCCACATTAGGCTTTGTCTAGAGAAGGGAGGATCACATTTCCATGGTATCATTTTCATTAAAAAATATCTACCACTTTCTTCTTGAAATGAAACCATCAAATGACCTATACCTAAGAATCTATAGGTCACCCTTATGATAGAATGGTATAAGTGATGCATCTATTATTAGTCCATAGATGGTGCAGGTGACTATGAAGATTTTCCATGCTATCCACTTGTGGATGAGGAAAAACCAGAGTAGGAAAAAAATATTGTGAAGATAATCATTATAGGACATTGGAGTTCAAGGAGGTATAGAATGTATTTGTAAGTGTTTCCCCATGATGAGGAATGTTGAGATTAATCTAGTGATTCAAGATATTCCTGAGGTTTATCGAACCATTTGAGAAAGTGGAAAGGGGGTGGTGAGGTAACTTACCATATCTCCCTACACCCGTAGTTAGATAGGGTGCACAAAATCTTCAATGTGTCTTAGATGAGGGGATTTTTTCATGACCCAACACATGTTATTGAATAGGGTTAGGTAGATATTGATGATGGATCCACTCTGGTGAAAATACTGGTGGAAATATATGATCAGAAGGCGTGGGCCCAATTTGGATGAACAATCTCATTGGTTGACATGTTGTGGTATCACGAGAATGTTGATGAGAACCCCTGAGAGTGGGATAGCTAGATATATGGTTAGATTCCTATGATTATTATTTACATTTTATTTTTAGATATGTAAATAATTATTAGGATAATAATTTAGATACCCTTTCTTTATGTGAAGAGTTTGTAATATTTCTAGTTATTTTTTAGAGCCAAGATCTGAAACGACGTGTGATTCATAGGCATGATGTTTTCGGAAACCATTGTATAAATATATTATATTTATTTTACATTACACATGAATATTTTTTAAATTAAAATGGGATAAAACCTAAATAAATATAATATTTCAACTATAATACCACAATTGTGTTTGGAATGTGAGTTATACCCTTGGTGTGCCCTAAAATAGTTCTCCACATGGTATTAGGATAAAAGCAGTCGTGGGTGAGTGATTTTAGTTAGAAAAAGAACTTAATTTTCTATTTAATTTAATTAAACTAATCAAAATTTCCATTAAGTAACATGATATGATGACTATAAAGTTTTATCCAAATAAACCATGGGCGAATTGATATTTCATACATCCCTATATCATTGGAGAATCATAATCCGATGATAAAAAAATGACGTATCCTAGAAGATAGATACATAGAGAACATAATGAATCATCTTCTTAATTAGAGATCACATTTTTTAGTGATGAAAAATCAAAAACCTTGAAGGAATTAGAAATTTATTTATTTTAACACTATTTATTATATAATTGTTCTCAATCACATTTATTCTCTGATCTGAATTCGAATTGAGTCAATATATGCACCCCTGTATTGATTTAAATTTATTTTTTAGTTATTTATCAAACCAGATTATCCTATTTGTATCCATCGGATAAGAATTAAGGGAAATTATTGTTTCACCTATGTTATTGTGTTGTTAACCACACTATTCATCATGTTCTTCACCAATGGAACCACATGGTCTCGGTTTTACATTGACGGGTGGGACCAAGCCCAATTTAGCCACTATAATCATAGTGAATTCATGTGAGATTAACAGAACAATGTATCAATGAAGTATTTGGAGTATTTCAGGGATGTGAGAGACATTTCTCATGGATTTTAGAACTTATATGAATGTGGAGTTCCACATGAGGTTCCCAAGTAGACATGGCTCAAGCGGGTTCATACAAGAACTTGAATTTAATTTCATGCTTCCAGAGGGTCAGGAATAATCCAAAAGGGGGAGATCCACATTTTTTGGATTTTTAATAGGTCTATTTTTTTGGAAAAGTCCTTGGACATGGATATTAGTATGCATATCTATGTTTTTTTGAAAATACACATTAGATACCATATATTTCAAAGAACACATGCATTGTATTCCAGTAACTACGACGACTAGGTTTTTCCATCGAGTTAAATATGACACCTAATTTGGGTGGAAGACACGATGTATAACCCAAGATCACCTTCTCAATGTTTATAGAGAGTTAATGACTAGGATACGAGGTATCCCATAATGCAATGTATGGAAGGATGAACACTGTGTATATCAATGCGTACACGATCCCAAGAATGCAGCACAAACCGAGGGCCAACATGGGCTTTACAATCCATGTAGTATAGTACAGAAAAATGTGTAGTTTTACATGGAAATAGCTAAAAGAAAAGTAAGGACCCTAGGTATATGTGGCATATCATGTAGTCTGACTAAATTCCATTTTGTGCAATATAGTTAGTGATTCATGTATCGTCAAACACCTGACAAGTTTAAGACATGGCACCACACGTTGTGTGGGTCCTTTACACCCTTTTAACCCTTATACCATTATAAGAACCCTAGGAGCCTCGTATATTCATCATTTGGACTCATATTTTGGTCCACGAGTTTCCTATCCTGATTTTTTACATGTCAAACATGATAGATGCCTCCATATTGAATTGTGGGATAAAATAAAAGATGTTCTTGGCATGATTCTTATTTTGGTTATGTCTGACGATTGGAGTGATATGCATGATCATTAGAGGATAATCCTTTTACTAGGAAGGGCATTGATCCTTGATTGACTATTATGGTGGAACTCTCTAGCTATGATGGGAATTGGTTCTCTAAATACTATTATAGTGGAACCCTCCTACTAGGATAGGGAACGATTTCTCTACCTATCAACATAGAGGCACTATCATATTAAGTTATAAAATTTGGCATAAAATATGAGTTGGAACCATGGATATTATATGAATTAATTGGCGTGTGGTTTGTGTTTGTTGTAAACCCTTAGTGTAAGTGCGGAATTTTAGCAAGTAAAGTGATCACATAGTTCAACCATCCAATATTATTGAAGGAGGCGACATTTCACAGTGTTTGCCAAATTTTTGGGCCTCAAAATCGTAAAATAAAGACATTGATTTTTGGTCAAAGGAGGTGTGCGAAAAGTGGAAGTGGAGTGCGAAAAAGGAGGGCTGTGTGTGAAATATCTGAGTTGGGCATGAAAAACAGTGTGGCGTGCGAAATAGCGGATCGAAGTTTTCTATGAAAATAGTGTTTCAGAATCAGAATGTTGAAAAATGGAAAAGGTATGGGCTGGGAAAAAATCTGGAGATGTGCACAAAAAATGGTACCTATGTGAAATATTATGCGTCAAATGAGAGGTTTTTCATGCCATAGGGGGTCTTGCATGCGGGGGTCTAAGACACTTATAAATAAGTGGCGACCCCCTCATTCAATACGGTTGAAGACATAGAGAATATCCGAGGTCTGATGCGCGTATAAGGTTCATGTAAAAAGGCTTGGGTGAAAAATTCCGAGCTTTGTGAAAAAAATCCAGGTTGCGTGAAAAATTCCACGTTGCATGAAATATTTTGGTTTGCACGAAAAATCCGAGTTGCTCGAGAAATTCTGGGCTGCACGAAAAAGGAAGGGTTGTGCGTAAAAATTAAGGCGGCTCGTAAAAGATTCAGTTTAACCGAAAAGGGTGTTGTTTCATGATTTTTTTTCCACGCAAAAAGTAAATATTGCGTGCAATAGTAAGGTATTGCACGCAAAGGGTTGATGTTCTTCACAGTTGTTAGTAAAACTTGTTTGCATATTCTGGTTATCCAGTTCAGTGGTTCAGTGCGTACAAGCGCATCATTTCCAAATTTCGATGCAAGCCGAGTCTCATGCTATGTAGAGGCAAAGACTTCAATGCGAATCTATTGAAGAGACCTTCACATTTATAAACTGCTTGGGAATTCACCAAAGGCAGTGATCCAGGGGGAGTCAATGGGAGTGACCTGAGGGACGCAGTGGGCTATCCCTGAACAGTTGTAAAGGCAGTGAGCCTGGGACAGTGTGATGGTTCCCAAACCTTTTAAATCCACAGCTAGTGAAGAATCATTGAATTTGGTATGACCGAAAACTTGTCAGGATATGCTCCTTGGACGTTTCCCTTAGTGGTGAACCAAGTAAAAACTGCTGTGTTTTCTCTTTGCATTTGAATGTTTGATTACTTCTCTTACCCATCATACAGATTAAACTATTTCCTACCAACGTGGGTTCAATATCCATCATTTTAAAAGAAAACTTTGACACCCTAGTTCTCCCCTCCCCTCTCAAGGTGTCTTGGGGTCCTACATGTTGTATTAGAGTGAGGTTACTGGTGTTTGATATGTACTTTGTCATCATGGAGAATGCATTCAATTCTAGGGTAATCCATCTCTTTGATGGAAGTAATTTTATGATTTGGAAGAATAGAATGATATCTCATTTAAGATATATAGGAATTGAATTCCCCTTTACTACTATTCAAGGAATACATGTTACTAATCCAACAGGTCTTGCTATGACTGATACATACATGAAAGTTCTTGATGCAGATGCTAAAGCTCAGAATGCTATCACTACAGCTCTTGTTGATCAGATAAATCTAAAGGTGATGAGTTGCACCTCAGCAAAGTCTATGTTGGATAAACTTGAAAACATCTATTAAGGAGACAAAAAAGTGAAGGAGGAAAAACGTCAAGTCCTACACAATAGGTTTGACGATCTAAATATGCATCCTGGTGAGAATGTAGATTCATTCTTCAATCGAATCACTAAAGTAGTGGGAGAAATTCAAGGGCTTGAAGAGGAAATCAAATACATTGATATAGTAAATAAAATCTTGAAAAGACTTCCTCTTATGTACAATGCAAAGGTGACAACCCTTGAAGAAAGATATTTATCTGAACTATCTTTAGATGATCTACTAAGTAGTCTAGTGGAATTTGAGATGAGAGTCAATCCCGAAGAAGATATGACTCGTGTTAGAAAGGGAATGGAATTCAAATCCATGGACAAACTGAAAATTTTTTAAGATAGTGGCGGTGAAGATGATGAAGAAAAAATAAATTCTTTCTCTCTTTCCACGAAGCTGAAGAAGGGAAAGGGTAAATTTAATGGTAAGTTAACTTTGGAATGCTTTCACTGTGGATGAGTTGGGAACATTTCCTCTCAGTGCCAAAGAAAGTTCAATGATGAAGAAAGTGAAGCAGAAGTCATTGAGAAGCCTCAGAAAAGGTTTTCCGAAATGGCATACTTCAAATTTGGAAAGAAGAAAAAAACAGTTTTGTCTTTGAAGAGGAAGAGGATGATATTGGATTCTATAAAGAAGAAGAACATGAATTTATAACTGGAAACCATTCTTCCATGATGAATACCATTGAAATGTTAGAACCCTCGATCAATAAAGATAGAGACAATAATATGAATCATAGTGGTGATCCCAAGTTGAAAATTAAGGATGCCTTTTCAAAGCATGAGAAAAAATGAAAGAGATGTAGTAAGTGGAAAGAAATGGTGAAAGAATCATCACAATATGTTGATGAGCTTGAAGCTGAAATTTAATGACTAGAAGAACTAGTGTTAGTTCAATCTTCAATCCTTGAAATCACATATGACATTGTGCTATTGAAGCTTAGAATTGAAGAATATGAAAATGTCATAAATGACTTTAAATCCAGACTGGAAGTGAAGTCCAAGACATTTGAGTGTCTTGAGGAAAAAGTTGTTACTCTTAGGAGTAAACTTGAGTGTTGATCAACCATACATTAGGGTAAGAAGAAAATTCATTTTAGAATATTCTCAGATTCAGAGTTACTAGTAAGATCCTGGTGTGGTTCAGATGGGGTTGGAAAAATCTTGAGTGATCAAAAACCCACTGGAATGGGAAATAGTGGAATTGGCTGTGAAGCTGGTCCATCAACTACTGGACGTGAAGAGAGGCAAAAGAAAGTCAAGATGAATGTTGGACATGTTGAAACATTTACTGATGTTCTGAAAAAGAAACCCTCAATCCAAACTAAAAGAATAACTGAAGATTATCCTCAAACATTCAAAGATGAAAGTCATTCCAACCATTCTCCCAAGGAAGAAGGCATGAGGAGAAATGTAAGTGAGAAGACATTTCCCCTCACGAAGTGTCAGTTCTGTGGCTATCTGGGTCATACCATGTCATATCGCGAAGAGGCAAGGAACTAATTGAATGGGGAAGATATGGGAAGTCAACAAAAGAGACCAATTTCATATCATCCATCTTATGGAAGAAATATCTTCTATGGTTAGTGTTTTCATTGTTCTAACTTTTTCCATCACACTTTGTATTGCATTCAGAGGTACGACAAGAGAAATTCACACAACTCTCAGAGACGGGTCAGTTTTCACCCTCCTGATGGTGTTGTTCTCACAAAAATATTTTCTCCTTTGGAAAACGATTATGGTTATGAAGAATATTATTATGTGAAGGATAGTATTATAAGGCCATTAGTATCTTACAACCAATCCATTATCTCATTGAAAGAAATGAATAAGATTGAGAAATCCAATCATGTAGAAGTAGCCCTCAAAGATACAAAGAGCAGTAGCACCTAGATTCTTGATAGTGGATTCTCCTCCCATATGATGGGAAATGCTGACCTTTTTAAGAACATTAAAAATAAGGTTGATAGAATAGTGTTTTTTGGTAATGACGGTGATTTGAAAATTAAAGGCAGTGGGAATACTGCTCTCACCAATAGAGAGCTAAAGAAGACTGAATTTATTTATGTGGACAGTCTATGTCACAATCTCCTCAGTGTGAGTCAACTTTGTGACTGAAGTCTCATTGTAACTTTCAATCAAAAAGGATGAACTATAAATATAAAAATAGGGAATTCTATTATGATAGGCTGTAGAATAGATGGAAACTTATACTGGGTTGACAGCAAAGTGAACTCCTTCTATTTGTCTGTTGAAGATGAAAAAAATCTATGGCATCAAAGGATGGGGTAAATTAACCAACAAGACATGGAAAAGATATATAACCTGAATATATTCATGTATATCCCCATTCTGAAATGTGAATGGGAAATGTCTTTTGATGCTTGCATTTGTGGGAAGCTGTTCTACAGTTCATGTCGGTCAATGAAGAAACAGGCATTTCATCTTCATGATATCATTCATGCAGACGTATATGGCCTGATAAATGTTGCTGAAACTCATGGATAAAGGTACTTCTTCCTTTTCATAGATGATTATATTATAATGGTATGTGTAATGGTTATACATATGAAATTACAAGGGCTTGACTGCAATAAAACGTATCGTCGAATCACCGGGAAAGATACTAGAAGAACAATCAAAGTGTTGCGATCTGACAATGGAGGGGAATACACATCCATTTAATTTGACAAATACTTCGATAAGAATGAGATAAAACATGAGGTATCTGTTTTGGGAACACAATAGAAAAATGGAGTTGTTGTGCACAGAAATCGACAAGTGAAAAACATGGCAAGAACTATGCTGGTCGAGAGTCGTATTCCAAAGAATTACTGGAAAGAGGTCGTTCAAGCTGTATTGTATATTCAAAATTGAACAAGACTATATATGGGTGAGACAAATACACCTTATGAATGGTGGCATAAAAGGATGCCCTCTTTGAAATACTTTCATGTTTTTGGAAGTAAGTTCTTCATTGGGAATAAAGAAGGAAATCAAGGGAAGTATGGTGACAATGTAGATGAAGGAATTTTCATTGGATATTCAATGAACATAAAATCCTATAGGTGTTTCAACAAGTGATTAGGATGGATTGTAGCAAGTTGTGATGTTAAGATCATTGAATCGAAAACCAAAAATTCTTTAAGGATTCAATATGCTGATGTGATTGAAAGTGAGGAAGAATGTGAACATGGAGTAAATACAAATACAAAAATAAAGGAAAGTGTACAAAACACTCAGGAGTCACATCATGATGTTAACTAAAAAGAAGTATTTGAGGAGGAAATCTTGGCTGGAGAGAGTATGACTGAACCTCAAAGGAGAAATTGAAGAGCTGATATTTATCCATCTAACATAATTGGGGACAGGAGTGCAACCACACGAACTAGGAGGATGATAAATAACACAAAATATTCATTTCTATCAGTTGTGGAGCCCTCCTCACTTGATGAAGCAACAAAGGATAAATCTTGGGTGAAATCCATGAATGAAGAGTTATATAAGATTGACAAGAATCAAATATGGGATCTTATCTAGAGACTTGAAGGTCACAATGTGACTGGTAAAAAATGGATCTTCAAGAAAAAGTTTGATGATAATGGAAGTATTATTAGAAACAAGGCACGACTCGTATGTAAAGGATACTTCTAGATTGAAGGTGTTGATTTTGAAGAAACCTTTTCTCCAGTGGCCAGACTAGAGTAAATCAGGCTTTTTCTTGCCATGGCACTCCATAAAAGATATAAATTATATCAAATGTAAGTCAAGACAAAATTCTTAAATGGTGTACATGAAGAAGAATTCTACATTAAACAACCAGTGGGTTTTCTTCTTGTTACTAATGAAACAAATGTTTGAATACTAAATAAGGCTCTATATTGTTTAAAGAAGGCTCCACGAGCATGGTATTTTTGGTTGGACTCTTATCTCATGAAGCTAGAATTCCAAAGAGGTGGATTAGATCACAATCTATATGTGGGTAATTCTCCAAAAGATCAGTTCATGGTTCAAGTCAATGTTGATGACATTATATTTGGTGGAAGCAGGATGAAATCAGTGGATGAATTTTCCAATCACATGAAATCAGAATTTGAAATGTCTATGATTGGGGAGATCACGTATTTCTTGGGGCTACATGTGACTCAATATAAATATTACACTTTCGTTTATCAAGAAAATTATGCAAGAGAGTTGCTGAAAAAATTTAATATGAATGGCTCCAAACCAATGTTAACTCTGATTGCAGTTGGAACCAAACTTGTAAAGCCTGAGGATGGGACCTCTGTAGATCCCACCATGTACAGGAGGATCATTGGGAGCCTACTGTACCCAACAATGACACGACTAGATATTGTCTTTGCAACATGTCTAGCTGACCGTTTTCAGAGTAACCCAAAGGAGGAACATATATCACCAGTAAAAAGAATCATGAGCTACATTTAGGGTACTAAAAACTTTGGGTTATACTTTAATGCAGGTAGGGACAATGAATTATTAGCAAATTCTGATGCTGACTGGGTTGGTGAGGAAGTTGACAGAAAATCCACGAGTGGTGGAGCATTCTATATTGGGAAAAAAATGTGTTGGCTGGTTGAGCAAGAAACAAGAAAGTAATTCTCTTAATACTACTGAAGCTGAGTATATATCTGCTATAAAGGAATTCACTCAACTACTATGGATGAAGCAACAACAAACAGATATTAGTGATGAGGTGAAGCAACCAATGGTAATTTACTGAGATAACAAGAGTGAAATTGATCTTACAAAGAATCTTATTCATCATTCTCGTACAAAACATATTGAAATCAGTTATCACTTTATCAAAGAATAAATTGAGAAAGGCTTTATTAGAATAGATCATGCGGGAAATGATGAGAAAGTGGCTGATATCCTAATCAAGCCACTATCCGCGGCTTTGTTTGAGAAGCATAAGTTGAACCTTGGTGTTCATCCACATCCCTGTGCATAAAGATGTTACGCAATACCCCTATCTGTAGTGATGTTAACTACTTTTAATCTGTTTATGGATGTGATGTAGGTTTGTGGGGCAGACACTATCCAAGGGGAAAGTGTTTTGAGATGAACAATGAAAAATTACTGGTCTTTGGGTTTATTGTCAGCGGGGTAGAAATGAATAAATTCAGTAATAAATTCAGTCTTGTCGTGGACATGTAATGCTTCTGTGACATTGTACGAGATTTACTTGGGAATTATTGAGAATTCCAAAACATGGGAACCTAATTCAAGCTTCATCTCTTGTTTTCTACACTGATCGTTTCTCACGTAGACGTAGAGTGTTGGCTGAGTTGTTTTTTTCATTTTTTGTTTGCATGTGGATGGTGATATATTGAATTTATTGTGTGATTTCCAAAAAACCCAAAGGGGGAGATTTTTGGAACCATGGATATTCTATGCATGAATTGGAGTATGGTTTGTGGTTGTTGGAACTATTGTTATTCTCTTGTTTTATACACCGAGCATTGCTCAAGTAGAATTAGAGTGTTGGATGAGTTGATTCTTTCATTTTTGGTTTTCATGTGGATGGTGATCTATTGTATTTATTGAGTGATTTCCAACAACCCCAAAGGGGGATATTGTTGGAACCATGGCTATTCTATGCATGAATTGGAGTATGGTTTGTGTTTGTTGTCAATAATCAGAGGAAGTTCAGAATATGTGCCAGTAAAGTGATCATATTGTTCAAGCAGAAAGCAGTATTGAAGGTGGCTCCATTTCCCAGTGATTTCCAAATTTTTGGGCCTCAAAATCAGAAAATGTAGACATGGATTGATGGTAAAAGTATGTAAGCGCAAAGAGGAAGTGGGGCTCGAAAAAGGAGGGTTGTGCGCAAAATATGTTTGTTGGGCACAAAAAACAGCATAGTGTGCAGAATAGTGGATCGAGGATTTTCGTGAAAATAGTGTTTTGGAATCAGAATGTCAAAAAACGGAAAAGGCATGGGATGGATGAAAAATCCAGAGATGTGTATGAAAAACGGTATCTACGCGAAGTATTACGTTCCAAATGAGAGGTTTTTCATGCCATATGGGGTTCTGTGCACGACGGTCTGAGATGCCCATAAATAAAAGGTGACACTTCTTATTTCATATGGTTGAAGACTTAAATAATATATGAGGTATGATGCACGTAAAAGGTTCACGTAAAGGGGATTGCATGAAAAATTCTGAGTTGTCCGAAAAAATCCGAGTTGCTCGAAAAATTCCACATTATATGAAATATTCCAGTTTGCATGAAAAATCCAAGTTGTGCAAAAAATTCTGGGTTGTGTGAAAAAGGAAGAGCTGCGCATAAAAATTGAAGCGACACATAAAATATTCAGTTACACAAAAAAGGGTGTTATTGAGCGAAATATTTTTCCACCTGAAAAGGAAATATAGCACGCAATTGTAAAGTCTTGCACGCAATGGGTTGGTGTGGCGCGCAATTGTCAGTAAAATATGTTTGCACATTCTGGTTATCCAGTTCAGTGGTTTAGTGCGTACAAGTGCATCATTTCTGGACTTCGATGCAAGCAGAGTCTCATGCTAAGTTGAGGAAAAAACATCAATGCGAATCTATTAAAGATACATTCACATCTATAAACTGATTGTGACTTCACTAAAGGTAGTGAGCCTGGGGGAGTCAACAGGAGTGACCCGAGGGATGTAGTGGGCTATGCCTAAATAGTTGTAAAGGTAGTGAGCCTGGGATAGAGTGACTGTTCCCGAACCTTTGTAATCTGCAACTAGTGAAGAATAGTGGAGTTTGGTACAACTGAAAACCTATCGGAATATGCTCCTTGGAAGTTGCCCTTAGTGGTGAACCAAATAAATAGTTATGTGTTTTCTATTTTCATGTGAATGTTTTATTGCATCTCATATTAATCATATTGGTTAAATTAGTTCCTACCAATGTGGGAACAAGATCCATGAGTTAAAAAGAAAAATCTGACACCCTGATTCACCACTTCCCTCTCAGGGTAGCCCGTGGTCCTACACTATGATAGTGAAACCCTCTTATTGTAAAATGAATGGGTCCCCAATTTGTTGTCTATAGGGAACAAACCCATGGTACCAGTGTGTGGGTCATTTACTATTAGTGTGGGACCATTTAACTTGGCTAAGAATGTGTCCTCTACAGACGATTAGTGTAACATCCCATGTAAGTAATGAATAATATATATTTTTATCTATGTCTATTAATGAATTAGATAGTGTTTTAGAGGCTTAAATTGTAAATAAATCCAATCTTAAGCGTGGAATACACTAATAGTTTTTAAAAGATTGTTTTACTGCCTTTTGATGGAAAACCATTTTTAAAACTATCTTTTGAAAATTTTATAAGCTATGTTTGTTAAAATCAACTTATTCTTTATTATTGGGACATCAAAATTTACTTTGTGTGAATTTTTGGTATTTTTCAGACAATGTTCATTTTTTAATGAATAGTGAAAAATACTGCATTTTACATCAAAACTGATTTTTAATCTAATTTGTTTATATGATTAGATTATCTTTTTAATTGGTTTTTAAGTGAAATAAGAATATATTTTTACCATTTAATCCAATTTCTGTCATTGGAATCAATTCACTTTGAAATTGGACTTAATCTGGTGTCAATCTTATGATACTTATTGTTTCATAAAAACACGCTATTTGTCATGACAACGGGAATTAATTATTAAATTAATTAATGTGACTTATATGTTTTTAATTTTTTAAAATAGACTTCATTTTTGAATTCTGAGTATCAAATATAGCTTAGGGTGAAATGTTGGTAATTTTCTGAAAAACTTCAATTTTTGATGAATAGTGAAACCACTAAGTGGTACTTATAAAAACTGATTTTTCATTTAAATGAAAATTTTCCATATTTGTGTTTTGAATTTCAAAAATCCGACATACATGGTTGTAATTAAGAAGTAAAATTTGGTTCAATGAGATTATAATAATTTTTTGGTGAATAGTAACTTATTAAGTTTTTAATCGCGATTAGAGGTAATTAGTGTAGTTTAAGGAAAGAATAATGTTTTAATAAAATTAAATGACCTAGAAACATGTCCTACCCTTATTGGATGTGTCATGGCCGACCAAGAAAATCCATGGGTCAACTTGGGGACCCCATGGTGCCACTTTGGTTGGGAAATGACATAAATAACTTTTTATTTAATGTTAATGTAAAAATGACACAAACATGAGTTATTTTACTAAAAAAAAATTTACATGGGGTTATACAAGTCATATTTTTTACTATAAATATTCATTAGAAATATAAAACGCTTTCCTACATCATAGTATTTTTTTTATAATTTTTAGACATTAAATAAAGTAAATTATTTATGACATCATGATGATGCAGCGGTGACCTCATTATTTAACGATTTAAATAAAATGGAAAGATAATGTAAAATCTAAGACCTACACATGGTAAAACCCAATTGGATGAGTGTTTTTCGAACCCTTATCACCTTATCCTAGAATTATATCAATGTGGGACCTTTTGAATCCGAAACTCATTTTTAAAATAAAGTAACTTATCTTTACTTTCCAAGAGTGCCCCTCCTCTCGTCTTATAAAAGGCCCCCACCTCTACCTCCTTACCCACACATCCAAAGCCTTTGGCTCGGCCAAACCATGCTCATTTTGTCTCTACACTTCCCTCTCTTACTCCTTTAAGCCTAACTTTGGGAAGAAGTCTTCCCAAGGAAGCCTTTGAGCTCAAATCAAAGGGAGTTACCCGATTTTAAGGTAATGTCTTCTTTTGAGTCCTTTTATTTTATTTTGCTTCTCCAACCACCTAAACTCTTTTTATTATTTTCTTTTGTAACAACTATAGTATCCTAAATATACTAGGATTTGTTATTATAAGGATTCGAGCTACACTTACACACACCTACATCTAATGGTTATCGAACATACTGTTTCCGTGGATGGTGAATTTATGCCTCCCGAAATGATGATTGTTCAACATTCTTTTAACACCTCCAAAGGTGGCCATTAAGATGTCACTATATTTATATATGATATATAATATGTTTATATTTTCCTTAAGCTTCTGTATTTTTCTTTTTGGTCATACCTTTATGGTTTCCGTTATGGGTAAACGTGGTATCTTCATTTAAGGAAGTGCGGACTACCGCCCCCTCAAAGTGATTCGATTCGTTAAATACCATATGTGGGACGTATAAAGGATAGAAATATGATATTATATATGATATTATACTGGAATTATAATATACCTTTATATCATTATGATTCCATTCTATAAAATATGAAATAGAAATGAAAGTAGCGTTCATGCGTACGTACGGCTTACCTTCTCCATGAACGGTGCATTTCATTTCTTACCTCTAAATGATTATGTAATATTATAAATTCATGCATGTATTGGATATATATGACATATATGATATCTACATCATGAATACCATTCTGGATATAATGGATACATGAACAACTTTTAATTATAAAGGGTTTATTTTTTTACTCAAGTACCAATGATCGTTAAAACGAACGTTATTAACTTAAATAATTACATAATGTTCATGACATGGAAATAAGTGATATAAAAGGAATAATGAACTTGAAAAAGGTTATTAAACAAGTAGAAATTAACTCAAGTTTATTATTCAAGAGATTAAAGAACGACTGAGTCAAGTTGGACCTGAGGTATGGGACTTCGTCTCAATCTCCTTTCATTGAGGCATATTTTGTTTTATACACAACCTTCTTTATACGGTGTATAAACCCCTTTGACTTTTACATTTATTCAAAAGGAATATTTTTTATACGAAGCGTTTACTAAACTACAAAATGGAATGTTTTTGTCGTACGTATGCGGCGACAACGACTTCTCCGCCGCCTTGACCATTATTTGAGTTTCATCTTCCTCTACAAGCCATACCTTTTTTAAAGAAAAATAAATACCATGTTTTAGTTTTCTTTTATTTTGGTATTGAAAATGGTTTTCATAATATTTTTATATCAATGTGTGGTATTGATATCTTGTGATTTAAAGGTTGAAATGTTATGTTTCCTTTATGCATGTTTTATGTGATACGATTATATTGAGGTTCTTGGGCATTATTATGAAGACGGGTGATTCCGTGAGAGACTAAGGGCGAGTGAGCCCGATATAGCTCTCCAATGCATTGGGTAATGCAAAGGAGTGAAACGTTAAGGTTTCTCCGAAGAGATTTAGGGAATATACTGTGATTGGTATTCCAAACGTAACCAAGAGGGTTACTCCCTACGTAAGAATGTTATGAATTTCTGAAGTTACCTTTATGTCTTATGATTTCTATGATTTATTCATGATTTGATGAGGTATATTAAAGTGATTATGTTTTATGGGTAATGTATGATTTCATTCTTATGTATATATGTACCCATGTTTCCTTTCCATATTTTTATATCCCTTACTGAGCTTTTTATGCTCATCCCATGTTTTTTTTGAAATGTTTTTCACAGGTCAAGGGAAAGGTACATGATATGATGATAGTGTTAAGGATGTCTCAAGAAAGTATCCATGTTTTATTTTAAAATATGTTTCCATTGATGGGAAAGAAGAATACTATCTTTATGTAACCACTTTGTTTGTATGTGGAATGTAATTCAAGTTTTATGATCTAATTCTCTAAAACTCTAAACCCGGAAAGATCCTCAATGTGTAATCTTGTAATAACTCAAGATTAAGTAAGGTTTAAGGCTGGGGCCTTATAGTTGGTATCAGAGGTCGGTTTAGATAACTTTAGGATTTATAATTCTATTAAATGATTATCCAAAATATTTTTTTTTTGAAATGATATAGCATTTGAAGATAACCATGTTGCTTCATCTAAGACATGTTTGTTCAGAATGGTTTTCCCCAGAGAAAACAGGGAAGCAGTTCTAGGAAGGCATACAGTAGGAAATAACCTTCCGAATCAGCATCCTAAGATGGTCGGAATTGTAACTGAACAGTTTTTTGTAGTAATGGCACAGTTGACCCAAGCGATAAATGGCGGTGGTATCCATACACGAGATCAGCCAGATCAACCGCAAAGGAACATGTCAGTGGTGGAACATTTCATGAGGCAACATCCCCCATCATTCAGAGGATCATCTGACCATGTGCTAGATGAAGGGTATATTAAAGCACTGGAGAAGATTTTTGATGTCATGGGGTGTTCAGACAATCAAAAGGTTAGTCTTTCTATTTATAGTTTGGAGGGTGAAGCAGATCAGTGGTGGTCGATGGTTAAAAATATCAGGGACGCTGATGAGATTGATGCTCTCGACTGGGATGAATTCAAAGGTATGTTTCTTAAGAAGTATTTTCCTAAGGCCGTTCGACTTAACATGGAAAATCAATTCTTGGAATTGAGGCAAGAGGAAGACTCAGTGGCTACCAATGAAGAAAGGTTCACTCATTTGGAAAGGTATGCTCCAAATTTTATTCGAGACCTTGATAGTAAAATCAATCATTTTTACACAGTATTAAAGCCAAAATATCGAAGGGCATTAGCTTCTCGTGAGTTTAAAAGTTATGAAAAGCTTGTTCGAGGTGCTGAGAAGGTGGAAATGGAGTTTTCCGATGATCAAGTGTTCTATAACAACCAACAGAAGATGCGACCGAGGTGGCAGGAGAAAGGTAAGAATTCTTCAAAAAAGTCTGATGGTAAGAAAACTAATTTTCCAGTTTGTGATAAATGTGGAAAAAGGCATGCTAGGGAATGTCTTCTGAATTCTGGAAAGTGCTACCGATGTGGTAAGATGGGGCATAAGGCTCGTGATTGCACTGAAAAAGATCAGGGTGATGGTAAGACCAAATTTGATTTACAGTTAGTGAAATGTTATAAGTGCAATGAGATGGGTCACTATACAAATGAGTGTCCGACAAAGAGCTTGAGTGATGGGAAGAAGATTGACTATAAGAAAAAAGGTGTGGTGAAATCCTTTGCAACTACTTCAGCAGATGTCGGGCCATCAAATGAAGTTGTATCAGGTACTTTGTTTGTTTTTTCAGATTATGCCAGTGTGTTGTTTGATTCGGGGTCTACACATTCTTTAATCTCTGAAACCTATTCTAGTAAAATGGGAATACCATATCAAGAAATGACTCCTGAACTTTTGGTAAAAACACATGGGGGAATGTTGAGGCAAAAATAATTTATAAGAATCTTCCTATCCTTATCTGTGGAAAGAACCTACTGGAAAACCTTATTATTCTACCTCTAATAGAGTTTGATGTTATCCTGGGTATGGATTGGCTCTCTATTTACCATGCTAAGATTGACTGTAGAGATAAAGTAGTTTCTTTTCAAAAAGGATTTCAGTTTGTGTACAACAATGAACCCTTAGTGTTGATAACTTATCAAGAGGCCGAGAAACTTGTAAAATATGGAAATGAATGTTACCTTGCACACATCGTTGAAAATAAAGGAACTGTTCAGATTAATGATGTGCCCGTGGTAAATGAGTATACTGATGTTTTTCTTGATGAGTTTCCTGGAATAATACCAGATCGGGAAGTTGAATTTACTGTTGACTTAGTTCCTGATGCTAAGCCAATTTCAAACCCCCCTAATCGAATGGCTCAAATTGAACTTTTAGAGTTTAAGGAGAAATTGCAAGATTTATTAGAGAAAGGTTTCATTCGACCTAGCACATCACCATGGGGTGCTTCTGTCTTGTTTGTTAAAAAGAAATATGGTTCAATGAGACTTTGCATTGATTATAGAGCCTTGAATAATATAACTATTAAGAACAAATATCCTTTGCCTCATATCGACGATTTGTTTGATCAGCTCCAGGGAGCTCAGTATTTTTCGAAGATTGACTTGAGATCGGGGTACCATCAGCTGAAGGTAAAGGAAGAAGACGTTCTGAAGACTGCGTTTCGTACAAAATATGGCAATTATGAATTTATAGTAATGCCTTTTGGGCTAACCAATGCACCTGCTGTATTCATGGACTTAATGAATAGAATTTTCTGTGAGTTCTTGGATAAGTTTGTGGTGGTTTCATTGATGATATTTTGGTGTTTTCTAAAAGTAAATAAGATCATGAAAGACATTTAAGGGTTATCTTGCAAACCTTAAAAGAAAAGAAATTGTATGGGAAATTCAGCAAGTGTGAGTTTTGGTTGCGACAAATTTCTTTCCTTGGTCACATTGTTTTTAAAGATGGGATAACTATTGATCCTGCAAAAACAAAAGTTGTGGAAGACTGACCAAGACCCACAAATGTAACTGAGATTCATAGCTTCCTTGGTTTGGAAGGCTATTACCAAAGGTTTGTTAGAAATTTTTCACAGTTATCTAGTTCAATGACTAAGCTAACTCGGAAGAGTGTTAAGTTTATCTGGATAAAAGAATGTGATGATTGTTTTCAAGAATTGAAAAGAAGATTGGTGAATGCTCCAGTTTTGGAACTACCTTCCAGGAATGGTGAGTTTGTTATCTACAGTGATGCTTCATTGATAGGACTTGGTTGCGCCCTAATGCAGAATGATCAGGTAATTGCTTACGCTTCATGACAGTTGAAAACTCATGAGGTAAATTACCCTACACATGATTTGGAATTAGCTTCTATTGTTTCTGCTTTAAAAATTTGGAGGCATCATTTGTATGGAGTAAAGTGTGAAATATATACCGATCACAAAAGTTTAAAGTATATATTCACTCAGAAAGATTTGAACACGAGACAAAGGAGATGGCTAGAATTAATCAAGGATTATGATTGTACAATTCATTACCATCCAGAAAAAGCAAATAAAGTGGCTGATGCTTTGAGTCGAAAAAGTAATGCTTCATTAGCAATGTTGAGTTTGGAACGTGATCCTTTGGTTAAGGATTTGATGAACTTTGGCATAGAAGATGTTGGTGCTGGAAGTTCTTCTGTTTTGTTTCAGGTATCAGTGAGATCATCTCTATCAGATAGAATCAAGCAAGCACAGAAGCCAGACAGTGAGTTGCAGAAAAAGGTAGAGCTGGTTCAGAAAGGTATGTTGCCTAAATTCAACATTGATAATGATTGTGATTTGAGATTTGGGAAGAGATTGTGTGTTCCTTATGATTCACAGTTGAATAGAGAGTTGTTATGTGAAGCTCATAGTTCTCTATTTTCAGTTCATCCTGGCAGTACTAAGATGTACAGAGATCTACGGGAGTATTACTGGTGGGATGGAATGAAAAGAGATATTGCTGAATTTACTGTGAAGTGTTTGACATGTCAACAGGTAAAAGAAGAGTTGCAGTTACCGAAAGGGATGCTTCAGCCTTTACCAGTGCCATAGTTGAAATGGGAGAATATATCTATGGACTTTGTTGTCGGATTACCGAAGACATCTCGAGGTAATAATGCAATCTGGGTTATTATTGATCGCTTGACCAAATCTGCTCATTTCCTTGCTATACGAGATACTTTTTCCCTAGATCAACTTTACCGTTTGTATCTTAAAGATATAGTCAGGTTACATGGAGTTCCTCTCTCCATTCTATCTGATCGTGATCCCAGGTTCACTTTTAACTTTTGGAAAGGCCTTCAGAAGTCGTTGGGTACTAAATTAAATTTTAGTACAACATTTCATCCTCAATCAGATGGGAAGTTAGAACGAACAATTCAGACCTTGGAGGATATGCTACGAGCTTGTTCTATGGATTATCAGGGAAGTTGGGACCAACATCCTTTTTTGGTTGAATTTTCATATAATAACAGTTTTCATTCCAGTATACAGATGGCACCATTTCAGGCATTATATGGGAAGCAATGTCGAACTCCAGCTTTCTGGGATGAAGTGGGTGAAAGGAAGTTGATGGGACCAGAATTGGTAGAAGAGATGGCATAAAAAGTTCAGCTAACTCAGAAACACATGAGAACAGCTCAGAGCCGGCAGAAGAGTTATGCGGACAACAGGAAGATGGATCTCTCTTTTGAGGTAGGTGATCATGTTTTTCTCAAAGTATCACCATGGAAAAGTGTCATGCGATTTGGTAAGAAAGGAAAGTTGAGTCCAAGGTTCATTGGACCATATGAAATTCTAGAGAGAGTTGGATCAGTTGCATACCGAGTGGATTTATCTCCGAGTTTATCTCAGGTACACAATGTTTTTCATGTTTCGATGATGAGAAAGTATATGCCAGATCCATCTCATGTTTTGAGTCCAGAGGTAGTTCAGCTGGAAGAGAGCCTATCTTATGAGGAAAAATCGGTCCAAATTCTTGACCACAGGGAGCAAGTGTTACGGAATAAGGTGATTAAGTAGGTAAAGGTTTTGTGAAAAAACCACATGATGGAAGAGGCAACATGGGAATCTGAAAATGCAATGAGGGATAAGTACCCCCATTTATTTAATAAGTAAATAAATTACGGGGACGCAATTTTCTAAAGGGGGGAAGGATGTAACATCCCAAGTAAGTAATGAATAATAGATATTTTTATCTATGTCTATTAATGAATTAGATATTGTTTTAGAGGCTTAAAATGAAAATAAATCCAATCTTAAGCATGGAATACACTAATAGTTTTTAAAAGATTATTTTACTGCCTTTTGATGGCAAACCATTTTGAAATATATCTTTTGACAATTTTATAATCTATGTTTGTCAAAATAAACTTATTCTTTATGATTGGGACATCAAAATTTACTTTGTGTGAATTTTTGGTATTTTTCAGACAATGTTCATTTTTTAATGAATAGTGAAAAATACTGCATTTTACATCAAAACTACTTTTTAATCTAATTTTTTTATATGATTAGATTATCTTTTGAATTGGTTTTAAAGTGAAATTATAATATATTTTTACCATTTAATCCAATGGTGGTCATTGGAATCAATTTCACTTTGAAATTGGACTTAAACTGGTGTCAATCTTTTGATACTTATTGTTTCATAAAAACATGCTATTTGTCATGACAGCGGGAATTAATTATTAAATTAATTAATTTGACTTATATGTTTTTAATTATGTAAAATAGACTTCATTTTTTAATTCGGAGTATCAAATATATCTTAGGGTGAATTTTTGGTAATTTTCTGAAAAACATCAATTTTTGATGAATAGTGAAACCACTAAGTGGTACTTATAAAAACTGATTTTTCGTTTAAATGAAATTTTTCCATCTTTGTGTTTTGAATTTCAAAAATAGGACATACATGGTTGTCATTAAGAACTAAAATGTGGTTCAATGAGATTATAATAATTTTTTGGTGAATAGTAACTTATTAAGTTTTTAATCGTGATTAGAGGTAATTAGTGTAGTTTAAGGTAAGAATAATGTTTTAATATAATGGAATGACCTAGACACATGTCCTACCCTTATTGGATGTGTCATTTCCGACCAAAAAAATACATGGGTCAACTTGGGGACCCCATGGAGCCACTTTGGTTGGGAAATGACATAAATAACTTTTTATTTAATGTTAAAGTAAAAATGACACAGACATGAGTTATTTTACTAAAACAATTTTTACATGGGGTTATACAAGTCAGAGTTTTCACTATACATATTCATTAGAAATATAAAACGATTTCCTACATCATAGTAGTTTTTTTATAATTTTTAGACATTAAATAAATTAAATTATTTATGACATCATGATGATGCAGCGATGACCTCATTATTTAACGATTTAAATAAAATGGAAAGATAATGTAAAATATAAGACCTACACATGGCCAAACCCAATTGGATGAGTGGATTTAGAACCCTTATCACCTTAACCTCGAATTATATCAATTTGGGACCTTTTGAATCTGAAACTCATTTTTAAAATAATGTAACTTATCTTTACTTTCCAAGAGTGCCCCTCCTCTCCTCTTACAAAAGGCCCCCACCTCTACCTCCTTAACCACACTTCCAAAGCCTTTGACTCGGCCAACCCCTACCCATTTGGTCTCTCAACTTACCTCTTTTACTCCTTGAAGCATCACTTTGGGAAGAAGTCTTCCCAAGGGAGCCTTTGAGCTCAAACCAAAGGGAGTTACTAGATTTTAAGGTAATGTCTTCTTTTGAGTCCTTGTTTTATTTTGCTTCTCCAACCCCCTAAACTCTTTTTATTCTATTCTTTTGTAACAAATACAGTTTCCTAAATATACTAGGATTTTGTTATAATAATTATTAGAGCTACACTTACACACACCTACATCTAATGGTTAACGAACATACTGTTTCCGTGGATGGTGAATTTATGCCTCCCGAAATGATGATTGTTCATCATTCTTTTAACACCTTCAAAGGTGGCCATTAAGATGTCACTATATTTATATATGATATATAATATGTTTATGTTTTCCTTAAGATTCTGTATTTTTCTTTTTGGTCATACCTTTATGGTTTCCATTATGGGTAAACGCGATATCTTCATTTAAGGAAGTGCGGACTACCGCCCCCTCAAAGTGATTTGATTCGTTAAATACCATATGTGGGACGTATAAAGGATGGAAATATGATTTTATAAATGATATTATACTTGAATTATAATATACCTTTATATCATTGTGAATCCATTCTATAAAATACGAAATAGAAATGAAAGTAGCGTTCATGCATACGTACGGCTTACCATCTCCATGAACGGTGCATTTCATTTCTTACCTCTAAATGATTATGTGATATTATAAATGCATGCATGTAATGGATATATATGACATATATGATATCTACATCATGAATACCATTCTGGATATAATGGATACATGAACAACTTGTAATTATAAAGGGTTTATTTTTTTTACTCAAGTACCAATGATCGTTAAAACGAACGTTATTAACTTAAATAATTACATAATGTTCATGACATGGAAATAAGTGATATAAAAAGAATAATGAACATGAAAATGTTCTTAAACAAGTAGAAATTAACTCAAGTTTATTATTCAGGAGATTAAAGAACGACCGAGTCAAGTCAGACCTAAGGTATGGGACTTCGTCTCAATCTCCTTTCATTGAGGCATATTTTGTTTTATACACAACCTTCTTTATATGGTGTATAACCCCCTTTGACTTTTACATTTAATCAAAAGGAATATTTTTTATACGAATTGTTTACTAAACGACCAAAGGGAATGTTTTTTTTGTACGTATGCGGCGACAACGACTTCTCCACCGCCATGACCATTATTTGAGTTTCGGCTTCCTCTACAAGCCATACCTTTTTTAAAGAAAAATAAATACCATGTTTTACTTTTCTTTTATTTTGGTATTGAAAATGGTTTTCATAATATTTCTATATCAATGTGTGGTATTGATATCTTGTGATTGAAAGGTGTAAATGTTATGTTTCCTTTATGCATGTTTTATGTGATACGATTATGTTGAGGTTCTTGGGAATTTTTATGAAGACGGGTGGTTCCGTGATAGACTAAGGGCGGGTGAGCCCAATATAGCTCTCCAATTCAATGGGTAACGTGAAGGAGTGAAACGTTAAGGTTTCTCCGAAGAGATTTAGGGAATATACTATTATGGGTATTCCAAACGTAACCAAGAGGGTTACTCCCTACGTAAGAATGTTATGAATGCCTCAAGTTACCTTTATGTCTTATGATTTCTATGATTTATTCATGATTTGATGAGGTATGTTAAAGTGATTATGTTTTATGGGTAATGTATGATTTCATTCTTATGTATATATGTACCCATGTTTCCTTTCCATATTTTTATATCCCTTACTGAGTTTTTTATGCTCATCCCAAGTTTTTTTTTGAAATGTTTTTCATAGGTCAAGGGAAAGGTACATGATATGATGATAGTGTCAAGGAAGTGTCAAGAAATAATCCATGTTTTAATTTAAAATATGTTTCCATTGATGGGAAAGAAGAATACTATCTTTATGTAACCACTTATTTATATGTGGAACGTAATGAAATTTTTATGATCTAATTCTCTAAAACTCTAAACCCGAAAAGATCCTCAATGTGTAATCTTGTAATAACTCAAGATTAAGTAAGGTTTAAGGCTGGGGCCTTATAATTAGAGCGGCACCCTCCATATGGGTTGTGCATGGGACCTATACTAATTACATTAGTGTCACACTCCTATTGAGAAAATTACTTGTTACTCTAGATATCAATTGAGTGGCACCCCCATATTGTACTCTAGATTGATTCCTTAACTGAGAGATTGTGGCCCCTCAAATGTGCGGCATATGGGTGAGGTATGCCTTTATTTTCATATCATTGGGTACACACTCTATATATTCGTGGAATCATTGATGGATATCATGGAACATTTGAAAAACATTCATTTTCAAGACCATGAGATAAATATCCCCCCTTATCTCTCATTTCATTTTTTGAGCATATATATATATATATATATTTATATTTCACTTGGTATTTTTACTCTATTAATTTTGGGTGAGCCATCTATATATTAATATTTCTTCTCTTACTTATCCCCCTTCATCTTTTATGGTTTCCTATTGGGTATGTATATACCCACCCCTAAATTGACATTTCTCACTTGTGTCATCTCTTATTAATATGGATGACATGTCGATGATGACTGCATAGAATCATAAAAAGCTAGGTGTATTGAACCATACACAGTGATTGTAGGTTGGATATCATGAGTTGGGCGCTATCATCATTGTACTTATTAGTTTTTTTGTGTGAGGAAATCATTCTGATTATTTGTGTATTCCACCTCCCCCTTATATTTAATTTGATGTTTTATTACTCTTATACACGATTGAGGATTCTATATGTATAGTTATTATTCATGAGGTTTCATCACTTTTCTTTTATTCCAACAAACTTATTCATTGATATGGTTGGGTGTGTTCATTTATGTAAATTAGGAAAATATCTCACATATTATTTATTTATATTGGACATTTGTCCCTAACCACATGAAAATATAGTCGAGTTAGGGTGACTTAGTGCTCGACCCATGCGGAGTCCGGTCGCGACACATAAACATGGTAACAAACCATGATAAAGAACTAGGTTTCATAATATTATCTAAAAAAATATCTGAAGAATATAACATAAGAATTACCATGAAATTAATGAAATAAATATCATTGGAATACATATATAAAAGGAATATAATTATTTATCAAATATTATCATGGTATAAATATTCATGAGATTGTTCGGAGAAGTAAGGGAAAAATTAAACAAATTTGGTGATTCTTTTTAAAATAATAATTGACATTTTAGAAAAAAAGGATCTTAAATTTATTTTAAATAAATAATAATCCATAGAGTTATATGTAAAAGGAATGAGTAATTTTAAACACTAGTTATGGTTTAAAATATTTTATAGGGTAATGGTTAATGTGAAACAATAATTGGAAAATCCTCTTAAAACTAGGTTCTTTAAAATGTGTATTTTAAATGAACATAAAAATGTATAAAAGGAGAATGAAAGGAAAATTAAAAAAAAAACTTATATATAAAGGGATATATATTTAATAATATAATCTATGCATGAGATTAATTTGGAGTAAATAATGTAAAATAAATACAAATTTTAGTCGGTATGTTATGTGGGGATTATAGAAGATTCAATAAATTTGTGGTTGATGGTGACCGACCCTTTTACTTATAATCCTAAACAAATATGTTATGTTCATTAAATATAATAATATGAACATTATTAATATATAATTAGTCTTCAATGAAATATTTATAAAAATAATGTTTTTATTCATTAAATATTTTCAACTTATGTCGGTTCCTCAAGGTGGTTATTTATTTAGATTCATCATTTGACATATTGATCAACATATTATTTCTAAAAAATTGATAGAT
Source organism: Viscum album (assembly GCA_963277665.1). Lineage (NCBI taxonomy): Eukaryota > Viridiplantae > Streptophyta > Magnoliopsida > Santalales > Viscaceae > Viscum > Viscum album. The sequence goes on along the minus strand of OY728119.1, from coordinate 166,105,986 downwards.
TACCTCAAGAATATACATAGTGATTGAAATATACCTTTTAACATCTAAATAATTTTTCATTAAATCCATTATAGTTTTTAATTAAAAATAAAACATTCCTCTACATTTAGGAGGAAATATTTTCTTACACACGGTTGCTAATTTGTCATTGCACAATATAATAGGGAGGTAAGACGTAAAAAAATAATTATAATTATAAAATTATAATAATGTTTAAATTATTATATTTATTTAGAAGATATTTTTTTAAACATACATGAAATTCATTGGTGAAAAATGGGATACGTCGTGCATAGAGGTTGTAGTCCACACAAACATAATACAGTGATTTTAATATTTGAATGGTTAATGAGGAAGTAATAAAATGGTTATTGAATTATTATAATGACAAAGAAAAAATCATTAAATCTGATTTAAAAATACTATTTTTTTAGAATATATCAAAGTTGGTAAACTTAATAAGGATAAAGAAAAATAATTATGAAAAACATGATAATATCGTTGTGACATTAAAGTTTCTCTTGAAATTATTTTTGAAAATTGTGGTGTTTGGATATCATATGGTGAAAATGAGAGTCAGGTACTATAATGGGATATTGGGAGGGGTAATTTGGTTTAATTATATAAAATATTTTTAGTGGCATTTGAGGCATGTTTTAGCTAGATGTGGATTCCTATTATAAGTGATGAATCAGGTAATTTCCATGGAAAAAAATGTTATGTAATGGGTAAGAATATAGGTCCATTAAATATAGGTGAGTTAGTCATGATTTATTTAGTGATACATGTGGCTATTAAATTATTAATTAGAAATAAACTTATATAAGGTCAAAATGTCATGTGAAAATAGGAAAAATCAAGCAACTTTTTGTTATAAATATAAATATTAATTGTAAAAAATTAAATAATAATCTTTGTAATTAATATATTTTGGAAAAATAATATAGCCCACACCACCAAAAATTTACTTGAGATATCCAAATTTTCCCTCCATTTAATCTACTTATATAACTAATTATGAGAATATTTACATTTAAATTAATGTTTACTAAATCAAGAAAAAGAATCTAAAATAAAATACCACCTCTATTTAAAAATATTAATCATGTGTTTGTAATCATTACATGTTAAATATTCTAAATAAATATATATTATTTTATAGAAAATATTTTCCTAAATATTTTTGTTATAAACTTAGTCATAAAATTTTGCAATCCTTTTTATTCTTCGCTATACACCAAAAATTAAATATTTCATCAAAAACCAAAAAAATAAAATAAAATATGATTTTGTTATTATTAATTCATAAATAATCATAATTTTATTTATTTATTTTTATAGAATATATATATATATATATAATTATTAATAAACACTCTATGTATAACAGTTTACTATTAATCAATGGTTCTTTTAATCATTAATAGGTGTTAATACTATTTTATGAAAACATTCAAATTATATGAATCCAAGTATATTAAATCATATGTTGATATATAATAATGAGTTAATAGTGATGAAAATTATTAATTAATTTATCATATGTTTCATTTTAGTGTATTTGAATATTTTTATTGAATATAAACTGAATATATATATAGACATCACTGGATTCCCTATTCTACAATACATAAATTGTTGATGAAAATGTCGGAGGGATACCGTGCATGAAATTTTAAGCATTATTTATTTACCCCAATAGACTAATCTTAGTTTTTCTTTTTATTAAGTAACTCAAAATACATTTTAATATGGGGAGTGTGGTGTAAATATTTATTCAAAAATATTTTAATGATAACATTCTATTCTATGTAATTAAATACCACTCAGTGATTAATGTTCCCGACCAGTTTCCACCACTAATTTTCTTCTCCGTCTATGTGAGAATCCCAAAGTATGATGTTATATTATTCTAAGAAATTAATGATTTGTAATATTTTCTTTATAGGGTTAACTATTGTTTTCATTATAAGTAATTATATGATCTAATAAATATTGGAGTCCTTTGTTAAATAAATTAATCAACCAAAACATTATATTTCTATGTAGTATGGTGTTCTAGTAAATTGAAGTTATTATTCATAACTTAACTAAGCTAAGATATTAATTCAATGAATTTTTTGTATACCACTGATATATGTTTTTTAATATAATTAATTAAATCATCGCATTGACTATCTAATTGATATTTTGGAATGATTCCTCCTATTTCCCCCATTTAACAAGAATACGGGAAATAAAAATTATAAACGAGAATACTAAAAATAAAAATAATAATAAAGTGATTTTTGAGAATTAAATAAATAACATATAAAGGAAATTTAAATCCATACTTATGAGCCTCTACATTTATATACAGTTTATCCATGGTAGTTTCCACACTAGTATTTCCCACCTACCAATTTATTAAAACTAGTTATAAGTAATTGTAAAGAGTTTTTGATTTTTCCGGAGAATATCACTCAGAATTGTGAAACCAGTTGTGCACCAAGGAATCTATTTCATGTATGAGGTGAATATTAATTTAATAACTAACACATACATTTTAAACATTTTAGCCCTAGGTAAAACCGTTCGAGAGCCACATGCAATTGTAATATCAGGATGAAGATGTTATTGGTTAGAAACCAATCCATCTTTACTTAAATAGATCGAGGATATTATAATATAAAAATACATATCCCAAGGAACCCCACTAAATTATTATAGTCCAAATCTTCAACTATTTATAGAAATTAATATTTTAATAACCATGAAAATGGAATATTTGTATACATATTTTTTCATGATTTTTATCATAAATATCCATAAATAAAAACCAAGGATTGGTATTCACTGCATCATTAGAGTACAAGGTATATAAAATTAAAAAATTAAATGAAAATAATAAATTTTTAAATTTAGTAAATATAATGAACATAAGTTTTTATTTGACATCTTAAAACGAAAAATGATAGCCTCGGGAATAAAGATAATATATTAGTGTGTTACAAAGCCTAGTTTGGGAATAAACATGATCGTAATCCATATAAAATGTGTCAAAAATAATAAAATAATATCATATAAAGTATTCGTTATTTAATAATAATATTTAAAAATAACATAAAGAACATGAAATAATAAAATCTTGTTAAATAATGGAAGGTGGAAAAAATTTAAATTAATAAATATGCACAAGTCATTTATAACGACAAAGACAACATCACATGGTGGACAAAGTCTTATCGCGATTTAGGTATAATCCCTAATCACATTAATATCATAATGTAGAAAAATAAATGTTTTCCTATAAATTAAAGAACTATATGTTTACATCCATCATAAAATGTAAATGATTATGTGTTACATATAATTAATCAAACATAAGGCATGTAAATAAATATTACCCCTGGAATGAAATGGCTTGAGTAATCATATATTATATAATAAAAAGATTTAATATCACAATAGTTTCCATTATATAATTTAATAAAACATTCTTGTACATTTAAATATGAATCATAATAATGTTTCATGAAAATATAGGTCCAAGTGAAGTGAATATGTCAATGAGTATATATATAACTTTTGAAATTTGAATCTTAGGAAATTTTATTGGGAAATTAGTTAAGAGAAAATTAAAAAGGGAAAGATAATATCATATTTCTTAAAAAATAAAATTTAAAAATCCAAAATCTAATTGTAAATTTTAGAATCCTTGGTGGTTTTATATAGATGTGTGGAGTGGTACATAAAATGGGGTACACGATAAAGGTGTTCCCTTTCATCGAATTTTCATAAAGGATGAAACTGAGAATAATATTTTAATATAATATATTTCTCAATGAAATGGAATTTAATCAACCTTGGTATATATGAGGGGGAAATATATATAGAGTATAAAAAATGTAAATAGTATAAATAGAGGGATAAAGTGACAAAAATAAATATAAAGACAAACCAATAGAAAATAGGATGGTTCAGAGCGATTATTTATCTTATGTTCAGAATAATTTCACTCTTGATATTAAAAATCTAAATATTAAAATTAGATTAATTTATTAGTTTATTAAAATAAATTACATTTATATATAATTTTATATAATTATATTTTTCTCATTTACAATAATTTTAGGGAAATAAAATGTCAAATTGTTCGGTTTAAATAGTTTTCTTTTTAGGTTTCTAGGGTCATATCACTTGGGGATAATTATAGTTATTAATTTAAAATGGTTATACTACTCTAGAAGTGAATATAAAATAAATTTATTTACTTTTAAAATTTTATAATTTTCCATACACCCATATGTTTCTTGATATATAGATAATTCATTTAGTAAAAAAATTGATGTTATATGGTTAGTTTAATGTGTATATTTTATCATTCATCATGATATTGATTTTATTTATTTAATATTGTGGATATATATTCAATTAATAATGCAATAAATATAATTTATATGTATTTGATTAATTTTAAACCATTATCATAGGATATAATTATTCCATGAAGGAAGTAATTGATATAAAAACATATTTTCCCACACAGAAGTCAACCTACATAATTAGGATGATGATTTCCTATTATATAATTATATAATAAGAGGATGAGATATATTATAAATATTAAATTAACATAATAAAATCACATTATAAATATATTATAATATATTCATTATTTCAAGTGTAATTAAGTTTTTTTAATGATTAAGAAGAAAAATTAAAAGTCTTGGTTGAAGGTTTTCCTTCCCCCTTGGATGTATAGTTTTTATATTCCACTTAATTCACATTGTATTAATTATATATTTATAGAAAAATAATATGACTTGGGTGAGTGGATTGGAAATAGGATTGGGGATAAATTTTACATGTGTAGAGCCTTAAAATATAATATGAGATGGTTAGGTGAGGGTGGTATTTACAATGGGTGGGAGTCTTTTTTATTATATATTCATTATTTTATTATTTATGCTCTAGACTACCAAAATTGTTTTTTAAAATGTTAGTAAAATTTAAATTGTTCATGTAATTTCAAAATGACGGGTTCATACATAACCCCTTATGCAATTAATCATTTATTTATCTTATAACAAAAAATATAGTATTTATTGTATTTATCAGTTCACAAAAAATTAAACTATATTAGAAATAAATAACCACATTAATTTCCCAAGGTTTTTATTCAACAAAAAAAATCCATTTTAGGAGAATATTTTTCAAAATGTAGTAAATATAATTTATATTTAAAATAAATATGTATTACGAAAAATAAAAATTTTACTATTATAAAAAATTATCTACCACATTACATAATTTAATATTTAATTGAAAAATTATATTATTATTATGACCGAGAAAAATATTAATTTGTAAACTATTTCTATAAAAATAATAATTTTTTAATTAATTATATATTTTATAAAAATGGAAGAAAATATTTATGATTTTTTAAAAAATAACCACTTATTTTATCAGGTCTAAAACACTTATTTAATTGTATCATAATATAAATAGGTCATTTTAACAATTTATATGATAAAATAAAATTATTTTAGGCTTAAATAGGTAATAATACTATTCTAATATTCATGATATTGTTCCTAAGAGTCATATTTCTACTATAGTGGTCATATTATTATATCTGATCATGGATTACTATTCCAACACTGAAATTTTTAACATTCATATGGGATCTCAACTCTATTTAAATTCCACACATTTTATAAAAAATTACTGTAATTATATTTTCTTATGAGATTATATATATATATATATATATTCATTTTCATAATTAATATTGCATTAAAAATATTTTTCTTTATATCTAAACTTCCATTCATTAGTGTAATAATTATATTTGAGCAAGTAGATCTAGATTTTCATATATTAGAGATCCAATATTATATTTCTATACCTTTCCAATATTATAAAATACTATATCCATATTCATTTTATAAATATATATTCAAAATTATTATAATATAATGTTTCTAAATCTATCATGTGGTGAGAATGCTTCATATAATATAATATTACAGAGCTTGAAACAATTACATGTTAAGATGGTAAATTTCACTGATAAAATAACAGGTCATTACATGAATAATTGTTATGGACTATTTTTCAAATGGTAGTTCTATTAAGAAATATTCTGGGAAAAAAGTCATAAATATTGTAACACTTGGGCTTAAATTATTGAAGGCTTTCCTTTTTTAATGAAATAATTGAAAAATACAGAAAATTTTAATCAATAATTTTATTAAATCCTAAATTATCTTATTTTATGAAAATAAATTTCCAATGAAATATTCACTTCTGAATTCTTAGTATAAAAAATAAAGCAGGGTGAATTTATTTTATTTCTATGAAATGATTTATTTTTCAGTCATTAGGGAAACATGTCAATTTTTCCAATACAGTCATTTCTTTTTATTAAATAAAGTATGTTAAAAACTATATATATATATTATTTTATTTATATGGAAAAACATGATCCATTTTATTAAGAATAATATAATTGTAATAAAATAATTCATTAATTTGATCTTAGTTAAACTTTACACTAAATATATATTTTCCCTGAAAACTATTTGTCATTTTGTTTCACAAACTAATATCTAAACTAATTTCCACCACTTAAAAATAAATAATAATAATAAAATATACAATATTTGAAATTAGGGGGATAAAATTTGAAAAGATATTTCTTCTATATTTTAAGGCATTATGAATTGTAATAGTGATAAAATTTTATCACATCGGTAATGGGTAAATTAGATAACTAATGCTGCAGATAGAGTGATACAGAATTAAGAAACCACCATAAACAAACCTATATATAATTATATTTCATTAATTATCCTATAAACATCCAAAATTCAAATACATGTAATTTTTTATCCATACGACATTGGTAATAACATTTATATAATTTGAAGTAATGCAAAATAAAAAATATCACACAACTTCATCAAATTTCATTTATATTTTCAAAAAAAGACAATAATAAGTTATAAATGAATATAAAATATTATTATTAACATATGTAATTTAATTTTCCCCTAAAAATTTATTTTTATTATCTTCTTGATTGAATAATTATCTTCAATTCTAATAAAATGTCAATACAATATTTATTCAATTAATTTCAAAATAAATTAAATTATTTTATCAATATTAAAAGTAAAAAAATTGTTCATTTATTGTGTCAAATTAGTTTTTAGCTATATATTCAAGGATATAGTTGTGTTAATATGTAATATTCGAATTAAATTATTAAATTGGTATCTTTACAATCATCTTAAAAAATAGTCTCGAAGAGACCTTGTTTTTTTTATGATATTAATATTTTATAAAATTAGTTAAAAAATATTGAAATAAGAAAATGGGGAAATGATATCATCAAAAATATATTCCACTTTTCATTTATCAAATAATAAATATATTCTAAATAAAATTATAACCTTTTATGATTTAATTAGTCATTACCATGATTAAATTTAAACTTTCGTAACGGAGGAGTAAAAATAAAAGATAAACCAAAAACATTATAAGTTACAGTGGATTATGATGGATGTATTTTATCATTATTTTTTTTATAATATCATATCATTTAGAAGATGTTTTATTAGTATTAAATTATTATTAATTAAATATTATTAGAAATTCCAAGTGTGTCACTTCCATCCCATGTAATAGAAAACTAAATTTTCTCATTTATTAAAACCACTTTAAGACATATATATTAGCATTAAACTTCCATCTTCCTTTATAAACATCATTATATATGCCCTGTAGTTTTTCCCCTTCCAAAATTACAATATCAGGCCCCTTAAGAAGTGTTATATATGATTTTAACCAAATAAGTTGTAATTGTTGTTACCGATATTTTGAAGTTTATTTTTTTCTTCATCAAATTAATGTGTTTTATAAATATTTAAATTAAAAATACTGTAACATAAATATAATGATATTTCATTAGAATTATTATCCAACCAAACTCTATCTCGTTTCCATCATAAAAATTGATACAATATCTCTCATGTGTATGTATGCATTCTATCTCTACGTAGTGGTGTATGTTGTTTTTCATCCCCAAATTATGTGGATGGATATAAATATGTAAATAATCAATATAGATTATATTTTTGTAATAAATATTATTCAATAATTATAACATCATATTTAAATTCTTACTTTCCAATCCCTTTGAAAAAGTATAATGATTCTAATGTGTACATGTGGACTACCACCAATATGAAGCACTGTAATATATTCAGTATTTACACTTTAAATCGATGGTAATAATTATATAGTTGACAGATATATATTTTATTTATATCATGATTAATATTATGAATATTATGAGTCAATATGAAATGTACAAGTACTGTAACTTTGTAATCAAAACAAACTTAATAAATGAAGCACTCAACAACCCAAAAATTGATACTATTAAAATATTATTAACAAATGGGTAATAAATTTTAATAAATGGATCAAATAATATGTTATAAATAATTATATAACTATATTATGACTTTATAATAAATTTATATTTATTAAAAATGTGTTTAAAAGAACATAAAATGCAAGTCAAAAACATGATAATGAATTTCATCTCAATTTTTACTCCATTAAGATATATTTTTTATTATGAACCTATTTACATTTTGTGGTGTATATACCACCACTTTGAAGTATTTAAAATTAATATATATTTATTGATGTTAATTAATGTCTCAAATCAGGTAAATCATTTAATAAAGTTTTTTTAAATAAAAGATGGTATTTTTTCATTGGGTATATTTTTCTTCCACGTCCATATTTTCCAAAATTATTTTTAAAATATTCATTTATATAATAAAGTCATTTTTATGGAAATTTAATGCTATAAATAATTATTTCAAATTATTTTAAAGTAATGTTTCTAATTTTCCCTAAAAGAGTCCATTTTTTTATTAGAAAATGACAAAAGGAAGGTTTTTTATACAGACAGTGTTAACAACTTTTCCATCATAAAAATTTTATTATATTTATATTTTAATAAACTTTTAAAAGGTCTTACGAATAGAACACTTTTATGAAATCGCTTTTTAATGTTTCCCATACATTTTATTATTATTCCCCAACATACATTATTTAATTTAAAAAATAGTAATTCTAATGAATTGATGGTAATATTTTAGCTGTTGTAAATTTTTTGGTCAAGAAATATCTATTGAAACATACAATTTCATGTGATAATTTATAATTATAATTAAAAGATCACATAAATATCCATCATTGATATTAATATTATTCAATCCATATATCAATTCAAAATTTGGTGTTTTACAATGATTTTTTATTCATTAAGAAAAACCTTGGTAAATCAATAATATATACACAATATAAATGTGTATTGATAAGTCATACTATTTATGAATTCAATTAATAAAAATATATATGATGAATTCATGGGATATGAAGTTATTGGGAGGGAACATTATATATTCCCTAGATGCATCGATCATTCTAATGAGAAAAATATTTTTTCTAAATTAAATGTGTTTTAAGATTATTCATACATTTAGTTCACAATATCATAGAAAAAGGGTTTGACGATAAATATGTTGTGAGGTTTCAGAACCTGAAATAAAATTTTAATAAATTAATTCATTAGGAATCTATTTATTATTTCAATGATAATACTTCATTGATATAAACCATCTATTAATTTGAGTCATATGTTATTGATTGAATGGATGTGTCTCAATTATTTACCATGCCATTTTGATTGAGCAATATTTACTCTTCATATCTTCCTTTTTAAATAACCCTTAATGAGAATTTTCTATCACCTTTTTTCGTTTCCTAGGGAAATGAAGAATGATATTATGAATAATATCAAAAATGAATTAATCATTACTGTCCAATGTACTTTATATTAGTAGTATAATATTGGATTCAGGTATGTATCTTTTTTTATAATACTATTAAACTAATCAATCCTATATGATGATATTCCATTAATTTATCACAATTTAATAATGTAGGAACTATCTCTTGGTTAATTGATTTTGGGTTGTTTCAATTGGTATCAAAGGTTGTTTAGTATCATCATTTGAAACTATGTTAAAAAACGATAAAATTTGAATTATCAAAAAACATTATTGTATTGTAGATATTTCACCATTATATATATTTTTATTTTATGTTTTAATATTCATAATTATTAGATTATTAAAAAATTTATTCCATTATTTAGTGATGGAATGTAAAATATAAAGGGTGTTAAAACATGTGACAAATGTAGAGATTATCCGACAGAGAAATCCAAAATAGATGATATTGGAATTAAAAGTTCTTTTTTGTATATTTGTTTCATATTTATGTAATGAGGAATAAATATTCTATGTTAGAGAAATTTTTTTTCCCATAGTGTCTTTTTTCAATGATGGATCACTTCAATCCAAATAGCCTATATATTATTAATGGAAGTACTAATATACTGGAAGTAGGGAAATGGAATCAGTGTCTCAAAAATGTATTTGTATGTGTGTGATATAATGAAAGTTAAAGGTTTATTATGGAAGGGTTTTTTTAAAAAAAAATTATAACAATTGGTGTTCATTGATCAAGAACAATAAAGAGGATAAAAAAATATATAATTGAATGTTGAACTTTTAATGTTTTCTTAATTATGAAATACTTCCCTTGAGAATAATGAAATTAAAAGGAGAAAAAGTTGCTTATCTTAGATAATATGTTTAAAGAATATGTATTAATTTATGTGGTATAAATAACATGACTATCTATGTATGCTCTGGGTTATATACCCGAAATATTGATAAATTTTGAAAATTTAGTATATAGGCTTATGAAATCACTATATAGGGAACTAGTTCCTAAATTGAATTAATCATTTGATTATATATATTATGATATAATAATATGTGGAATGATTTTTTAGACCCTATATCTTCACGGGAAATCTAGAGATGAATCGGTTGGATGAAAACTATTTCAATAGATAATACATTAATAAAAGAAAATGAGAACACAAAACTTTCCATGATGAAGAAATTTTGGAAGGATACATAGTAGTAAATTTTTGTTGAGCATGGGAGTTTATTAAATGTTTGGAGAAAAGGATAATCTCTTTAATGATGGTAAGAAATTCAAATAAGGAACTATTATCTCATGTATCATATAAAACGTGATAGGCAATTATCCCAAACCTATATTCCAATAATCAAGGGAACCTACCAAAAAAGAGGTTGAGCAGAGAACTCCAATATTATGAGATCTTTATAGTGAGGTTGATATTCTTAATGATATTGAGCTTGGTACAATAATCATACCAAAAAATTTATAAAATGATTTATTTTATTCAATATCATCACACTCTTTCAATATAAAACAATTTATTAGTAAAATTAGATATTTTCCTCTAACCATAAGAAGGTATAATTGTGTAATAAATATTAGTGGAAGTCTCACTAAAAAATAATGTGTAATTTAGTTTTATTATAGAAAAAAATCATGCAATATTTTCATATTTTATTTTTATTCCCATGTATTTTTTTGATATTATACATGCTATATATATATTGTATTTTAATAAATAATTAATTGTTTTTACCAATATATAGAAATAAATATTCTTGAAAAATATATATAATTACTAATGGTTATATTTTATCTTTAATTATCTTAGTTTGGTATTGATTAACTCAAAATAAATCTTATAAAGGATATTGTTATGTAATAAGGGTAGACACAATCAATAAATTGAAATGGAAATCTTCACATGTATTACTCAATTATTATATGGGAATACATTTAACGTTTTCCAAAGGGATTACGTGGATAAACACCATAAAATGAGGTTTATTTTCCCATTAATTTAATTCTTAATTCATGTTTTATATCAATGAAACCCCATAGATAGACATTGTGGAAATATTAGAGTTAAATAATCTCGGATGTAGTTTTGTGAAAAAGGATTTATATGACAATTCTTTTTAACCTTGTGGAGCCCTTTTAATGCACAATATGATGATATATGTATCTGTGAAGTTGTTTCTTCGTTATAGGTATATAAATAGTTTTACTATGAACATATTTTTGCTACATAGAATTTTTAAATTTTTTATCAACTTCCCATAGATCATTATTTTTCAAATATTGACATTCATTCAGGGTAAAATTAATTACATCTAAGAAAGGAAGATATTTTGAAGATAAAAAATGCAAATGTTATGTAAAATACTAATTTACTTTAACTAAAGTTTGATATATTAATTAAACCTATGTTTTATAGGATAAAATGATCATAGTATTCGAGGAAAATCCTTCTAATTGTGTTTTAATAATTATTGATGATATAATGATGTAATATAAATGAAATGAGTTCCATGACAATCACTTTTGAATCATTCAAGATACTCTTTTAAAAATGAAGTTGTACATGAGTATTATAATGTGTAAATTCTACCTGTGGAATGTTTCTTTTCAGGGCCATATATTCCATAGTGATGGAATCTATTTAGATCCTAACAAGAAAATTGTAGCCAAAGAATGACATACAATAATGACCCTAACTGAGATATATTTTTTCGTTAGATTTGATGGTTACTATGTAGTATTTGTTCAATAATAATCCTTACATACTAACTCATTAATAATGTTTATATATAATGGGATTATGTAATGAATGAAAAAGTAATGTCAATGATGTATTAATGAATTGTAGGGGATATTGGTGAATTCTTTTATTTGGACTCCTCTCTCAAGAAAATGGGGATTTTTTCTATATTCATTCATTTTGGAAGTTAAATGGTGGGTTTCTTATGTTAAATTATTTAGTGATTTCAAATGTATCAAGGTATTTTAATACAATTTAATAGAAATATCCCACTCAGGATCATGAGTTGGCAGCCATAATTTCATTGAATTATATCATTATGAAGAAAAATAGATGGATAGATCTAGATAATGATAATTATTTATCAATACACTACCACCAAGATAAGGAAAAGACATTTGGTGATGTATCGATCATGAATGATAATGAAGTCCTAACAAAAATAAGTACTGATAGGGATATAATGTTCATAGATTTAGTGAAGATAATATTTGTAATTATGTAGGAATGGTAAAAAATTATCTATTTTCAAATGATTACAAATCAATATTTATTGTAAATGCTAAAACATTCAAACACGGATGATGATAACGTTGAAAAAATTAAACATGAGCATGATGAAAAATATGATGACTTAGTATGTGAAGATGGTGTTATAAATTTTTTAGAAGGATATGTATTCCATATATTCCTATTCAATAAAATGAATAAATATTTTATTCTCATAAAAATAAATTTCAATATATACCCTGGTTATAATAAGTTGTATACAAATTTGATGAAATACTTTTTTGGGGTAATATGAAGAGGATAACTTCTGATTATGTATTAAAATATTTGGTTTTTCAATAGGTGATGTGTGAGAGACGGCGTCCTTATAGTATTCTGAAACCTCCACCCATCCCTATACATAAATGGGATGATATAACTATGTAATTATTCACTTTATTACAAAATTATAAAATAAATAATGATGCAATATTACTTATTGATGATACCTTAAAAAAAACCACATTTTTAATACAATATTATATTTACAACTTATTTTTTTTCATGGATCTAAATGAATAAATATTTTACCCTTTACAATGAAAATATTTATAAATTTCAAGATCATGATTTATTAAATAAATCAATTTTTTTGGGAAATTCTTTATAACGATCATGACAGTATACTTTATATAAGAATCACTACTAAAACTCAAACTAATGGATACTTCTAGAGGATTTTTAAAACATTAAAAAACATATTGAGGTCAAATCACTAGAATATAAAGGTATGTTACATTTTTTATTTACATTTGTTGGATTTTTCCTATTAAATAAATATATATTCATTTATTCAAATGGAACTGTATGAACTATAATATGGAAAAAGATTTCATACTCCAACTTCAAGGGATGATATAGATGGTGTAAAGATTAAAGGCCTAGAAATTTTAAAGGAGCCAAAAAATAAGGTAAATACTATTGAAATCCAATTTAATTAATTTTTAATTATGAAAACTTTAAATGTTTATAACTGGAGGATGGATTTTGAATTTCAAGTTGGTGATTGTGTTTTCTTGATGGTATCTCTATGGAAGGGTGGTATAAGGTTTGTTAAGAGTACAAAAATTATATTCATGTATATGAAAACTTTTGAAATTATTTAATGAGTTGGAGTTGTTTATTAACATACAAAAAAGCCAAAAAAATCACTTTAAAGTATATGTTTTTTTATATATCTATTTGTTTAGTAAGTACATTGGAAATATGAAACATGTTCTCACATCATAGGAAATAGAGTTTGAATTTTATATATGATAATGTGATTATCCTATAAAAAATCTTGACACTAAGGAATAGGTTTTGATGAATTAAATGACTCTACTAGTAATATTTCCATGCATAATTTATATGATAGATGAGATGACATATGATGCTGATGAAATTATGATAAAGAAAAGAATGAGCATTTTCAAATTTTGACTTTCTAAATATTTCATGGTTAAATTATTTTTAAGGAAATATTAGTTTAAGACATGATATTAAATTTTATTAATAATCTCTTTTTTATATAAATAATTACTTCATACACATATATTAATTCATGAATTTTATTAAAACCATTATTTTCATATTTAATAAATTTAATTTTCTTGAATTAATTTTATTTATAAAATACACATATCAAAATTAAAATTGGGTTAAATTATAAGATTTATGTTGTTTCTATTATGTATGGTTCCCTTAGTTATTAGTCAAAAACTTATTTTATTTCCCTTTTTACATAAACTATGAAATAGTGCCTTAAGGAGGGTTTTTGGGAAGAAGGTTGTATGAATAAGGAGTTTTGATGTAATATAAATACATGATATATATTTGTATGACCAGACACATTTCTAGATGTGTAATGGTTTTTAAGAATAGGAGAAAACCTGATAATTATAGGGGTGTAATGAGTACAGACTACGAAAATTCCCTGGAAATGGTCCATAAAGAAGATTCTAGGCCTCTATGTTTTAAAATAATACATCTACTCTCTTGTGTCTCTCATTAGGGGTCCACAAAAGAATCCTTCCCTCAAGCCTGCCCTAGGAATTAAAGCTAATATTCTCTATATAATCTTATTGGAGATATTTCAATCCTATTGGATAGCCACTAGTAAACTGTAAACTCCTTTATCACATTTCCTTTTTATTCATCCTGTAAATGGAGTCATTTTGGTGGGAACTCATGTGACCAATTATTAGTATTTTATTCTGTTCATCCATTTTCTTCGGATCTAGAAAATACAAATGTATAATATTGGTTTAGTGTTCCACCATAGGCTTAGAGTAGGCAGTACATAATGTTTCCCAATGTTTTTTATGTCTGTTCGACTATTTACAGTGAAATACATTCCATACATTTTGATTATTTAAACTAAATTAAATGGAATTCCATAAATAAATTTTTTCATTTAGTATGGGTCACCCTTCTAGCACCTAAATAATGTTTGAGGTTTCAATCCCCAATAAGATCCACCCATGATGTGTGTTCCTTTTTTTTCCTATGGTAAACCAACAATTTGGGTGTCCAACCTCACCACTATTGTAGTGAAAGGCTCTATGAATTAAATGAGATAGTTGGATATGATCATGCATCCTTGAAATTTTATTGATGATATTAGATACGATTACTTGGTTGATTAAATGATAATTTTAAGTGAGTATAAATAATAACATAATTTTCTCCTTTTGTTATATTACATCATGATGTTAGCCATCTGGGTACGACATCTATTATATTGGATTTCCAATAATGATTATTTAAGTATTGAACCTATGATTATTTAGTTATGAAAAATATTATTTGGGAATGGAAGATTTTATTATTTCTCTATAACACCTATTATTTAAGTTTAGAACCTATGATTATTTAGGTTTTCAAACTATGATTATTTACACATGGATACTACGATTAATATGTCATGGAACATATATATTTCACTATGGTATCAAATTATTAGATGGTATGGATCCTATTAAAACACATTATGGAACCAGATTGCACGTCTAGGTATAGAACATGTGAACCTTGTGCATGTTTATTTAGGGAATGAGACATTTTATGAGGCCTGATGTATAAAACCCAAGACATTAGTATAACATTACATCTCTAGATATAGGTATCCCTTGTTATATTCCTAGGTAACATTCCATTATTGGTATGTTACTTTTATCACTTGTTTATTTTACCGAGCTAGTATCTACCAATTATTGATATTTTATATTCATTGATGATCCACCTATTTTATCCTATTATTATTACAGATCATTCTATAGAATAATTATATTTATCTTAATTCATTGCTTATCTACTATATCCACAAACAACTATATATTATTTTTATAGAACAAATTTTTTATAGGCATTATTGGTGGTGGCCTAGTGAGTTTATATCAAACCATATATGGGCCACTAATGGTACCTGAATGATTAAATGAATGAATATAGGTATAGGGAGAAAAAACCCAGCTTCATATTCTTAATTAATTGTAGCATTGGAGAAAGAGATTAGAAGAATGAATTATGGCTCGTTATGATATATAGAGATAGTAGTTTGGTCTTTCCAGTTCATTTGATATGACTGTAAATATGTGTATTGATTAAATGTTTCATATTATTTTTTGATTAGATACATGAAATAATATCAATATGAATATGGTACAAGGTATTTTTTTTATAGTTTATTTACTATTATCATCTAAATTTTAAAATTCAATTGTTTTTTCATCGAGTTTTCATTATTCTTCCACTATTCTAGACACAATTTGTTACACCACTATGTGACTTTATCTATTTTTTTATAGTCTCTCACCTATTCCAAAATAGTTCCTCATCACTAGACATCATTCTCTAGAATATTTAGAGGCACACTTGAGGCCATGTGATCCATAAAATCAAGTAACTTGTCAGTGGATTCCTATTCGTGATTTCATAGGATTTTGGGAATAGCTCATAAATTATATATTTTTTAGGTAATAGTAAAAATATTTATTTTCAAATATTTTCATTTATTATTACAAAAAATGTTACTTAACTGAAACATTATTTTTTATATTTTTTTATTATATCATAATATATATTTCATTTATAAAAATCTAAAATGAATCAATAATTTTAATGATTTTAATATATGTTAATTAATATTATTAGAAATGTTTAAGTCTAAACACTGATTTTCATTTCTTATTAAAATTTAAATAATATTTAATGTATACCACATATATAAACTAACTCAAAAAAAATAATTTTCATATATGGAATCATGATGTTTAAATTTAGAATATAGGTCAGTTTTATTTTTAGTAATTATGAATAATTAACATGAAAATATTTTCACATTAGAAAATCGTAAATCGAGTAATAAAGGTTATGATTAAAGTGTTGAGGCATTAAAAATCAACCCCAAACTTACAATTATTTTATTATATGTGATTAAATCATATATAGTCATAATTTTTTTTAATATTTATCATTCTATATCCTTTTGACCATGAAAATTACATTTATGTATTTTTTTGTGTAAAAAACATTAAATATTGTCACTATATGTATTTAATTTTTTTTCATGTTCACAAATGTTTATGGATTTGTTATGAATGAATCTACCAGATTATTTGGGGAAAATTTCATACAATTTTATCATGGTAATTTATGTTTAATATTTAGTGATTGATTAATTTTCATAAATTTTTATATAGTGCCTACACCATATTTATTTAATTAATAGAAATATAAAATATATGATTTTAATAATAAAAATGTAATAATATTTGGTTGTGTCAAATTGTATCATGAATTTTATAGATATATTAGACATATTATAGTTTTTCTAAATTTCATAATTATAATTACATATTATTAATGATGTCTTTATTTTCAAAATAATGGGATGGTGTTGAAAATCACATTTTTTTCTTTTATTAAAATAATAATTAATTAAATTAATTAAATACAATAACTAAATTAAATATGAAAATATTATAATACTTTTTAAAAAAACATCATCCCATTTCTATTTATGAAATAATTATTACCTTACATGTAAAATTTTAACCCAGAAACATAGAAATTATTTCCAAAGAAAAAAATTAAAATTTGTTAACTAAGGGTTTAAGGAAAATATTAATTTTTAAAATGACACAGAAACTTATCTAAAAATAAAATAATTAAGATATGTTGACTTCATAATATTTTTTTATAACCCTTGTCCATTTTGATTCATTTTTCGTGAATATTATAAATATATATTTTAGTTTGTTTTGATGCTTCAGGTGTTTCCTTTACCTACATTTTAAAAGGACATCTATTTCTCTCAATTAAACACACCACATTGAACCATATGTATCACCAAACATCTTACTAATACCCTTATCAATATACATATCGATTTTCTATAGTTTATAATACTTTCAATATTCCAACATTATTTCCCTTAAGAAGACATCTAATGTAAGTCTATTTAGGAAGATGTAATTGTCTTTACCAATGCTTTCATGTTTATTAATTCTGTTGCTTCAAATTATTCTTTTTTAAACATCATAAAATATTAATTTCATTATAATTAATATAAAAAAATGTTATTATAAATATTTAACATCCATATTCCGTATCTTTTCCATACTAGGAAATTAGAAAACATCACTCCAAGGTACATATTACTTATCGTCTGTACATAGCAATGTAATTTATTTTTCATCACAAAAATATTTGGTCAAATTATAAATATGGAACTCATTAATATATATAGAATCTATGATATAAATATTATTCTATAATTATAATGTCATATATAATTTCATACCTTCCAATACTTTTGACAACTCTATGGTACGTATAGACAACCACCTCTATAAAGTGATGTGATCTGTTATTCAATTACAATTACATGGATTTTAATAAGGATATATTTATTTTATATATATGATATTAATATAATGATTAATATTTTTTATATTATTTTCCTTAATCAATGTATATGTTCATAAACCACCATATCAAAACATATATAAAAAACAAAGTAGTTAACATAAAAAATAATGATAATAATAATATATTTTTAACAACCTAATGTTAAATTAGTATAAATGGATCATATATGACATTGAAGATATTCATGTTGATAAATTTTGTAAATTAAATAAATATAAATTTAGTATATGTAATTTTGAAATAACATATGATTCAATAAAAATATGAGGTAAATGATTTCTTCTAAATTTCTATTCTGTTGATTCATATTTGGTATAATGCAACTATTTAAATTTTCATGGTGTATATAAATACTCATACATTTTTCAAACATGAATATATATTTATTCATGAAGACTAAGGATTCAATTCATCTAAATGATTCATGATGAATGTTTTAATGAAAATACGAGCTTATTTCTCTTTGTGATTAGATAAATTTTCCATCCTTGTCTATATTTCTCTAAAATTATTTTACCAAAGACAATTTATTTACTCAAATGATTTATTAAATACATTTTAGGTCATACAACATTTTTTAAATGGTTTTAATTAAAAAATTATATTGATTATATAAATTTTATTTCTATTATCTTAAATTATAAAAAGTCAAAATTAATGTTATTAATGTATATAGAGTTAATAGATAAATTTTCCACCATAACTATTTTATGATATTTATATTTTCTTTGTTTTAAAATGGTTTTAAAATGATTTTGTAAATGCTCATATTCATCTTTCAAATCCATTATATTTTATTTATAAAGGGTATTATGTTATTTCAAAACATGTATTTCCGATGAATAGTTGGTGTATTGTTATCAGTAATTAATTTTATGAAAACTAAAATTCCTATTAGACATTTAATTTTTTATGTATATTTTAAATTAGAAATTTCATTTCCATTTAAAACCTATTATATATATACTTATTTCTAAAAATGTATTTTAAATCACTATATGGTGTTTTTAGATGGATTTTATTTGATTGACCATGAAAATCCTTGGTATATTTGTATTTATTACTCAATATATATTTAATGAGTAATATAATTATTTATTAGTATAATTTATCATTAAATATGTGATGAATAAATTATAAATAAAGTGATGGTGGGTTCTAAAATTATATAGCCACTAGATGCGTTGATCAGTATTATGAGACAAATGGATTGGCCAAATTAAATGTGTTTTTATTGTATTCTCACCCATATTTTCAACAATATGGTCACAAGTATTTGAAACTAGATATTTCATGATTTCCAACATTAATAATTTCTATCATTGTGTATTTTATTATTATTAACAATTATATTACTGAGTAGATATTATCCGTGGATTATTTTTCTTCTCATGTAATTAATTAAAGGATAAGTTTTTCATTTATTTAACATTATGTGTTTATTATTCCTTAGTTACACAGTATATATTCTACTATAGGTAACCCTTAATAAGTATCTTATATCACTATTTTTTCCCATTCATTAGGATATGATGAGTAATATTGTGATTAATATCAACGATTAAAGAACTATTATTATCCAATTTATTTAATATATAAAATCTATTTTGGGTATCCTCTTTTTATGTAGTTATCGTAGAATGATAAAATAAAATATCCTACATAGTGAGATATATTTTATTAAAGTCAATGTTATTATATAGACACCATATCTAGGTTACATGATTTTTTTTGTTACACATATGAGCATTTTTCAATTAAAACTAGTCAGCTATTTTATAAATAAAACATAGGATAGGTTTCATTTTTTATGTCATGAATTACTGACAGTTTAGATGTATCTTTTGGAACTTATTGATATTGAAAAAATACTGTTTAGTTTTATGAAGTAGTGATTTAACCATATCATTTTACAATGGTTTCTATGGTGATCATTATAGTGTAATGATTTTTTAATGGGTGGTTGTTTATGATAGTAATATATGATGAGGGAGGGAATGGTTTACATATTTCTCATGGGTGAAAAATAACATTCTAATGGATATCCTATTGTGGAAATTATGTTTAACTAAACTAATTCATTGGGTGATAAACAATTCACCATATTGATGCATATGTTGTGATGTATAATATAATTTATTTGATTGAAATTTGATCCAGGTTCTTAACTATAAAATTAGTTTTTATCCAATGATTTTTTTTATATTTTTTAATTATTCATGATTAGTTTAAAATTCATAATAAAATGATATTTGGTGAGTATTCATTGACCATTTTGTTTATATGATATTTTTTACCCACTCACCTATGACATTTCTTAATTTATTAGTGATATACAACTAATATTTGTTTATGATGACATAATTTATGATAATCTATTCACATTTTTATGATTTTGAAATAAATTATAATTATGAATTCATTATGTTCCTTTATTTATAATATGTTCACCCTTTCTATTATTTTTATGTCATTCTTTTTACTTTTATTTTTTATCGACATGGACAATTCATTCAAACATTCCAAAATGATTATATATGAAAAGAAAATCATTTTTATGTAATTTCATGTTATTTTGAAAAACCAATCAATAAAATTGTTTATGTTATTATGATAAATAATTCTCAGTTATATATATCATATACTGGTTATACATTATCTATATTATTAATTATTGTGAAAAAATTTCAAATTTATTATTGATTATAGAGATGACCCATTCTTTTATTCTTCTATTATATGTTAGTATAGCTCTCTACATTCACTTTTTAAAGATGGGTATATATTATTCCCCTGAAATATTATTATTAGTGGTGATAACACATTTAGTTTTAGTTTTGATTGAACTATAAGAGAATCATCCCATATTGGAACTGTATAAAGATGGTATATTGACATATTCAGATATTTTATTAGAACATGGGAAATAAAAAAGGTTATTAATTTTTTATATCACATTATAAATCAATACATGTATTTACTATGTTTAGAAGGTGTTGAATGGTTGTTGGAATACTTATTATGTCCTTACACCCTATACTTACACCTTTAGTGTTGGAAACGATAATGGTATCTAATATAGGTAAGATAAAGGGACCTGTGGAAAATTGTGGTGTTTGAATTTATGGTTTGATTTTCTGGTGGAATTGAGTGTAGAAACTATCCCAAAATGGTATATGTATCTATTCATTTGTATATATAAGCTTATTTTTTTTATTTGATTAACATAGATTTATAGTTTTAATCGTTATTAAAGGTTATATTTATTTTACTCTATTATAGTTTATGAATTGTTATTATCATATATATTTTCTATTGTTATCAAATATAAAAATGAATATCATCAGAATATCAATTGGCCATCATATATATTAACAAAAAACTATTGAATAGGGCGGTGCATATGAGGTTGTTTCAATCATGGGATATGAGTTGTTCAGGCTAACCAATTCAGGGATGTAAACAAGTGACTTATGAAACATCACTATGACAAAAATAAGGATTCACCTCTTCTAATTTAATTAACATACTCAATGAATATCCTAACCTATTTCTTCAACTCACTACCAATATTATCGATTGGGAGACTCCATAATCATCTATATAAACTAAAAAAACAATATAGAAAATGTAATACCATGTATCACTAATCATCTGATTTCCATCAAATCCAAATGAAATATCAATATAGTATTAAAATTGAAGAATTTTATATATGGAGTTGGTGCTGGCCCCCAATAGTAAGAAAATTTTCAATTGGTATTCTTTTAACTCTTTTATGAAATTTATCTTACAACATAATTAGTTTTAATTTTCAATGGAAAATATTTTTATTATAAATCAAAAAAATATAACAATGTAAAAAGATGGGTAACATTGGTTTGGTGTTCTACATCAAGTGGGACCACCATATCCTCCACTTGAATCCTCTACAATTTATCAATGACTAATGTTGGAAAATAATTTTAATAAATCAATACCAATTATTTATAGTGAAATGATATTGGGTCATACCTAGACCCTAATATGAAATAATTCAATTAATAAATCAAAAATCATATAATGTACATGAATTCTTTATCCAAGATCAAGTTTTTAATACAACATCAATTTTTTGAAAAAAACAAGTACATGATATATATATAATTAAAAATTTATTTATTTTATATAAACATATCAATATAAAAATAGTGAAAATTCACACCATAGTTCCACACTATGGAAGAAACTAAATTTATTCATCAAAATGATATTTTATTATGATTATAACATATTTTAAAAAATAATATATTATTATCTCTAGATGTGAAATTTAAAAAAATCCAATACAAATTAAATATATCAATAATAATTTTTTTACATTTTCATTTTATTTTTTTGATTTTGGAATTATGAAACCTTTTGGCCTAGTGTTTGGAATTATTAAATCATTTTGGGATTTTTTCTCTTTCATGAGTTTTTTTAAGATGGATTTGGTATTTTTGGGTAATCATGTTTGATGTATCCATCTCTATATTTTAATTAGTTCTTGATAAAAACCATTAGTTATATCTATTATATGTAAAATTATATTATTATTGGACTATTTTTATTTAAAATGTTATTAAAAATGTAATTTTCTTATCCATTTTCATTTTTACTATGGGTGGTAACTAATCATTGTTTTACTTGATTTATCAACTTATATATTTTTCAGTCATTTTAATTTTACTGATTTATTTTTTAGTTTTGGTTTTTGATATTTTCATTGATATCATATTAAGAATTATTATCACTACATTTTAGAATATTTAGAAAAACAATATTATGGGATTTTTTTAATTCGCTTTAGATTAAATAAAACACCATATTATTTAGTTTTGAGATTGTATAATATATTGGTTGATTTAATCAATTTTCGTCATATATAAATAATTTTTATTTTTAAATATTAATAAATTGGACATGAAAAATTTATCAAGTTATTTGATTTAAAATCGGGGACTTACACTCTCTTTTGAATCTGATGAAATTATAATATAATAAATGTTACTTTAAATTAATAGTCCATATTATTTAATATATATTACTTTAAATTTATCCAAATAATTTTAAGAGAACCTCTATAGAAAAATGTATTTTTTTATAAAAAATTCACCGAAAGGTGGGATCAATTACTAAATATTTTATGTTTATGTCCCACCAATGAACAACCCTTACCACAAATAAATTTAAGTAAGTTTATTTGATCAATCATACCCCTTCAAGAAAATCATACAATGAGTGTATAATGAATTAATAGATATCACCATTCATAATGACTATCTACATCTGTGGAATTATCAAAAACCCCATTGATAAAATGTTCCAGTAATGATTATTCGCAAAATTAGAATTTATTATCCATAAACTTATAGTATATAAATTTTTTTCCAAATTGATGAAACATGCTCCAAAAAAATTAAATGAATCAACTTAAATGTTTCAACTAGAAGAATATATTTCCTCTAATAGTGACCCAAATTTTCTAAAAGTTACTTCCACCTTCAATATTTTAATGCAAACAATAAATATATCATTAAATATTTAATGGAAACATTTTTTTTGAAATCCCAAAAAATCCCCTTATTCAGTATGTTGTCTTGGTCAATGAAAAAACTCTGAATATTTTATCAATATGAGTATCCTTATAAAATCACTCACTAGTCCATTGAAAATCTATAACATCACTATGGATATAACACCCCAAATTCAGTGTGTTTAAATTTTATAAAATGAAAGGATAATGATTCATTTAATTTTATTGATGTATTTTACAACATGTATCTCTATTAAAGATTAAATTTGTGACAATGACCTATATTATTCTCTTTATTATATACAATTCTAGTTCATCTTCCTCTTATGTCATTCATCCATTCAATTTTACTGGATATTGGAATTTGAAATCCAGACACTAATGTTAACATCCATTATCAACTATACCTATTTTAATTTGAGCGATTGGATTAATGAATAAAAACTAATAAACATTTATTTTACAAAAAAACAATAAGGAATAATTTATTGTATACTTTGGGTCTTATATAATTCAACATCATTAAGATAGTTGAATCATGAATTTTTTAATTATCACACCATACCCAATGTGGATTAATAATATACATCACTATGTATTTAATATAGGTTTTGAAATATAATCATAAAATTATAATAGAGTGATGTTCTATATCGTTGGGTGATATCTTTGAGAATTAAATTAAGAGGCCCATACAAGGTTTAGGGCCACATGAGTTTTGTCATATTCTAATACCCCAATAAGTGATGACCTCTATCATTGGGTAATGTTATGTCTCCAAATAGATAGTGTTGACATGGTAAATCAATATGTAACCATTGTTAAAGGATATTTATTTCATGAAGAACCAATTCAAAATGGCCTAACATTTTAGAACAAAATTAGGAAATTATCTCTGTAATTAATGGAAATTAATTTTTCTTTCACAAATTCATATCTTATATAGACACAGTGTTGTAAGATGAATACCATTATAGTGAGATTTATTCTTCATCCACCAAAAATCATTTCCAAAATCCCTATATAACATAAATCATATTTCACAACCATCACTGATTCAATAATTTTACCACCACATTTTAAATAATTATAAATCATTATAATTTATAATTTATAATTTTTGATTAAATTAAATTTTTATATTTCAAGTATAAAATGAAAATAATTTAAAAAATACAAAATATTCTTGACTAAATGATAAATAACAACCCAATTTCGTAATAACCAACTATTGGTGAAACAAGTAACCTTATAAAACAACAACCTTACTATAATTTACACCTTTTCATTCTTCTGTGAAAAGTTGAACAGAAATCACAATTATTACAAAATAAGGAATACTTTTTCAATCATTCTAGGCCTAAAAAAGTGAACTCATTGTGAAAAATAAGAAAACTAAATAGTAAAATAATAATTATTCAATAAGGTAACTCAAATACTCTTTCAAACATATCTTCCACTTTACATTCCAAAAAAACACCACAAAACAATTCCTAAATTTTTTTCAAACAAAAGAAAAATAATAATTAAATTGAAAAACATGTCAAAATATTTGATACATTGCATTTAATATACACACACTGAATACATATTGGAACCATTAAAAATATCCACTAAAATATATTATCCACATTAAGGTAATAATTATTATTTGAATATATGTTGTTATCTCTTCCATTGAAAAACAAAGTATGAAGACAATAAGAGAGGCGATAGATCTCTAAATGTTATCATTTAGAGGAATGAGGTATAAATCAAATTATGAAACTCAACTATTTTAATGCATAATATTGAAATGCCATGGTAATGTAATTCATTATGTGTTTCTTTATAGGAACATATGAAAACATTGAAAATCGATTCCTGTCAATATTTTATAAAATTTTACGAGGTAAATATATTCATTGATCAATAACATAAAACCTAATTTTTTGAAAAAAATTTTATATGTTGATTATTTCTATACACATGTAATAGAAAAATCAATTTCGGTATGGGATCTCATTATTGATTTCACATACACATAAACAATGTCATTTCATGACTTGAATCTATATAAAAAACTTTATACATATTTTAATTTAACCATTATTCTTTTAATTAAAATACCCAAATCTATTTCCAACTAAAGTAAGATTAATGTAGAATTTATGTCACTAACACAGTCCTATCAATACATATAATAAAAACCATATATATATAACTTATTTTTTCCATTATATTTAAAAAAAATTAATTAAACATTTTATATACCAATGGACCTATTTTACAATAATGAATTAACATTCCTTCAATTGAAATTGATACATTTTACATAATGTGATATACAATACTGAATTAGTTAAATATATTAAACAAATAATATATTTACTTAACTCTATTTCATTTACTTATTCTTTCCATCTACATTAGTGTTTTATTTCAAAAATACATTAAATTCTGACTATCTCTTAATTATCCATTCCTAAATTATTCAATATTTGATGTGTAACAACCAGAATTGTTATATATAATTTTTTTTGTATTTAAATAACTTATTATGTAATATGGTTATACAAAACACATTCCCTTATTTTGTTATATTATATTATATTTAAAAGTCTTTTAATCATCATTATAATTGATAATTTAGCCATTGAATTGTGATCAGATCATTGATATGAATATGGGGTTTTAACAAATACAATTAACAATGAAAAATTATTTGATGGCCTCAACTAGTAGAATCATAACCTGTGAACCCATTTTTTGGATATTTTGAGCAGATAACATTACTATGAATTCACACATTCCAAGCCCAAGTTGAGATCCCAAAACATAAGCTTCATCAAAATAATTTATAGGAGAATCTCAATTTCACTGATTTCACAGACCAAACCATGTCCAATGAACTGCCCAATTAATGTCCCACTATTATGTACCTTACCATTAAGGCATTTTGTATTATATTATAGGGATATGTATTACAATCCTAATAATATGTATATGTAAATTATTATTTATAAAATAATCAATATATTTTCAAAAATTTATGGTTAAGTTATAAATTATTTCTATTTTAATATAATAAAACACAAATAGTATTTTTGGGTAATATTGAAATTAAATTAAGGAATTTATTTTGATAAATCATTATATTTTTTAAGAAAAATAATATTTTAATAATATAATATTTTTATTTAATTATTAGTAAATATAAGTTATCATATAATGTTAATGAAGTAAAATGTAATTTTGGTAAGGTTTTGAAAATTGTTATTTTCAAAGTACCCAGAATTTCTAAATAAATGTCGATTTTATTTTAAAAGTGAAAATTAAAAAATTTGGAAAATCATTTATATAAAATAAATATTATTTTTGGAATCATAATTTTGAAATTATCCAATGGTGAATGTTAAATTATTTTTTGATAAAGTCAAATTTTTGGGTAAAATTTAAATAATATATAAATATACTTTGTGTATTATTACATCTTAAAAACCAAGAAGGGATGTAATAAATACTATAAAATATATCCATGAACAAATAAATGTGTTTCATAAAAATTATTATGTTCTTATATTTATTTAATTTTTTTCTTAAAGAAATTTTTAATCCTCCCAAACATATAGTTCATTTTAATGTTTTAAAACCATTTCATTAAGAGTATGACATACATAGACATAAGAATTGGTAATATTATATTATTGTATACCCTTAGAGTTATAAAATAATCAGAAAAAATCCCTTTTGGATTAAATCATGGGAAAATCCATGAGATGGTTTGTGATTTTAATTACATGATTATGTATAGTCAAAAACCAAAATAATAAAAAAATCACCCTCATTTCCTATATAAAACTACCCAAAATACAATTTATCTTCATTAAAATTTCATTTAGACCATCTATATTTTTCCCTCCAGTCTCTAGTATCCACATAAGGTTCCATTAAGCTCTCAAAAATCCACCCCCTATAATTTAGATCTATACACTCATGTAATAGATTTCTATCTTCTCAATCTCATTCAAGCTCTTTTTTATGTTATGTCTCTTAAATTACATATTATTTTTTTTCGTATATGTTATATAATATTATAGATAATATCCATTTAAATTATAAATTATTATATCCCCCTTTAACACTCATTAATCCCCCATGTTCATTTTTATACACCTATTACCATGATGAAATATAGTTTGGATTATTTTATTTATTAATGTTCCATCATTAAATTATGGCTTCTATCCAATTTATAATGGTGGGATATGTTGTTCCATGTCCCTATTATATCCCTTTTTATTTTTATTTTTTTATATACTATCTTATGTATCATCAAAAAAAATTTATGAATCATTAAGTATTTCGTTATACAGTTGAAATCTCACCACAATTTTCCAAGTCAAAACAATTGTGTAGTTAATACCATACAGGTTTACTACGAAGTGTACTCACTATTATAAGAAAATAAAAAATTTACATGGTACTTATGTGAATTTATTCCACAATATTTGATATTGTAAAAAAATATGATTACACAATAATCCATGTTGTATGATCTATGTGGAACACTTAAGCATGAGAATGGTAAGAAAGTGATGGGTGTTTCCAAAATTATATAGTCCTCCAATGAATTATGTATGTTTAGTCTCAAGAGATGTCAGGTTGGTATAGTCAGTTAACGTGATTCTTTTATGGTTCTCTTTCAATGATGATGTATTTGTGGTTTATCCTCGACCTATGATTATGATTTAGTGTTTTCTGTCGTTTCCACATTTCCCATTTTATGATTATCAATCTATATCATGTCACATTGTTCGTGTTTATGATTCATAATATTTTTATTCCCCATTGATATTCATATTTTCTAAAATATATTATTTTATTCAAGTTATTCCATTTTTATTCACATACATAGATTTGTATCCCACCCATTTATAACAGATGTCCCTATGTTATCCCATGTAGTTTTAAAATCCATTTAATTATAGAGTCATGTTTAGGATGTTTTAATAATGTTTTTTAACCCAATGTTCATGTTTTTATACTATATAACTAATTCAAATAATAATTAAAACATCTCAGACTTCTTGATTATATTAAGTGTCCTTTTATGTAATATATCATGAAATAATGTCAAATAAAATATAGAGTTGTTATAGTTGGTGTCAAAAGAAATGTTTTTTTTATTTTGTGTTTAGTATTACAAAACTCTTGGGAAATAATTAGGGATAAGGCTATTTATACAGAATAATACATATATTTTTGTAAGTATATAATAAGTGGTTTTTCTAGAAAGTACATTCATGTTTGGATACTACAATATGACATGGGTATGGCATAGATGTACCTACTAGTAACAATTCCAACAAGGTGTGTTGGGATAGACATAGTGTAACCTGGTACACAAAAATGGGCCTTAATTCACACTTGAGGAATATTCTTTGTTAAATTCATAATCTAATTATGACCCATTATTATGGGAATAATAAATTCCCATAATAATATATATTTTATAAATGTTCATGGAGAAAACAGATTGAAACCAAGATATTAATAAGTTAAAAGATAAATGTAATTTATAATTTATCCCTTTGATGTCATTGCATTTTCCATTTTCTATAAAATAGTTTAAAATAATCATCCTTAATATCCCTTTAATTTTATCCAATGTATAGAAGCTGGATTAATTGGGTAAAAAATAAATTTTATGGGAAATGTGAGGATATCCCCAACAAGATGCCTAACCTGACGGGAGAAAGTGTAAAAACATTATGATAATTATCTCCCAACTGACACATGTTCGGAATTTAAACCTAGATCTGAATAAGTGAAAAAAATCCCCCAAGGAGAGAACATGTTGCGATCAATACCTTTATACGATAATGGAATATAACATTCAATGTATCATCTTAACCCTTTATCGTGAAAGAAAGGATCAACCCAATGGATATGTTCTTATACATCCTTCATGGTTTCAAAAAATATAAGGTTCTAAAGTATGTTTATCATGTGGTGGGAGAAGCTGATTAGTGGTGAAAATTGATCTTGAATACAAATCCTAAAAAATTGATCACAACGATGGAGTGGAATGAATTCCATAAATTTTTTTTAGATACTTATTTCCCCTCACACAAGGTCTTAAAAGGGATTGGTATTTCCCTTCCCTAAATGTAGATAGGCTACGAATCTATCATGGAATATGAGGAAAAAATATAACACTTGCATGATATGCCACCAGATTTTTTTTACCCCATAATTCATGGTTGACCAGTTCTTTGGGGGGGGTACACCTAGTGTATGAAAATGCCTATCAATCCGCAAATTTGATTTCTATTAGGAATTTGTTTGAAGTTACTTCAATGTTGAAATAGAGATCGTGTAATATCAAGTGTATTAATGGTATAATATAAATAATGTAGTGTTTAATTTTGGTAGTAGAATAGAGAAATATAATGTTGCGATGAAATTTAAACACCCCACTTGTGAAAAGTGCAGAAAGAAGAACCAACGAAATTTACTAAGTGGAATGAAGAAATGATTAAGAGTGGATGGAAGAACACATAGATAAATATTAATTACAGGAGAAACCCAGTAATGTAAAAGAGTGAATGAATTATCTAGTCAACCCTTGGTGTGTTGTATGTTGCACCAAATGAAAGGAACCCAGGAACATATCAATTAAAATCATTACACTAAGTTTTTTAAGAGACAACCAACATCTTCCAAGGTTTAAAGGGAGATATTTTTCCATCACAGCCGCTGAGGTGGATTTTAAAAAAGATATGGTGAAATATATGCTATTTATTTTTTCAAGAATATTGGATGAACATTTTGATTTTGATTATACTAATTCCTTAATATCAGAAAATTTTAGAACTATTAAAACACCACCACAAAGCATAGATGTACAGAATCCGGTTCGAAGAGTAAATGATTAAATTACTCTATACCAACTATATAACTTCTCCCATTTCACAATTTGTGGGATGAAATTTCCATTAAACCTTGTGATACTCCATTTGGTGGAATTTGATTAAACCAAAGACATTTTTATTGAGATAGAATAAACTAATGTTTTTCCCAGGGAATTTCCTAGTCTTACTCCTAGATGAGAGGTTGAATTTTCAATCAAGGATATATCTGGTGATTTACCATTATCAAATAATATATATATAATATAATAGTTGTTTTGATACTTTAGGAGATGAAGAAACAAATATAAGGGAATTTAGATAAATGTTTCATACACCCAAGTGATTCCCCATAGGGTGTAGCCGTTCTCTTCGTCAAGAAGAATAATTGGTCAATGCGCCTTTTCATTGATTAATATGATCTCTACCTAACCACAATAAAGAAAAAGTATCATCTTCCATGGAATTATGACTTGTTAGGTTAGCTATGTAGATAAAAATACATTTCCCAAGTGGATCTCTGGTTGGTATATTACCATGTTAGGGTAAATAATGAGGATATCTTCATGAATTACTTTCGTACAAGGTACAAGTAATATGTGTTCATAGTAATTCCAAACAAACTCAATAATTCTATATGAATATTCATATTCATGATGAATAGAGTATTTAGAGACTACCTCAACAAATTTATGGATTTATTTTTAGATGATATACTAATATACTCCAATACGAAGGAGGTATATCAGGTGCATCTGAGCTCTATGATAAATAAAATGCAAAAGGAGAAGCATTATTCCAAGTACCAAAAAATGTGAGTTTTGGTTGAATAATTTATCATTATTGAGGTATATCATCATAATAAACTGGATATTTATAGACCCTTAAAATATAGAAGAAATTTTATGATGGATGAGGCAAATACCTATGATAGATATCTGTAGTTTCCTTGATTAATTGATGTATTATCATTGATTTGTGAGAAATTTATTTGGATTTTAAAACCCTCTAACCAATATTTCCATAAAGGGACTCAAGTTTATTAGGAATTACGAATTTTAAGAGAGATTTTTGAATCAAAAAATGAGGCTTAGCAATGACCCTATGGTCTCACTAACAAAAATTGTGAATCATTTTTTAGTGTTTAACGATGATACAAAGAAGGTATGGGATTGTGTGTTAATACATAATATAATATAATATCCTATTCATATGATCAATTTAAATTTAATGAAAAAATTACTCAATTAATGATATATAGTTGGGATAAGTGATATTCAATTTGAAAATATGGTGGAATTATCTCTATTCTGAGAAGGATGAAATATATATGGATCATTAAATCATCAAGTATATATTAGCATAGAATCATATGAATATGCATCAATAAATATGGTTAGATACGTTAAAGGACCGTTACTGATCAATCAAATACCATCATGGGAATGCATATAAAGTGGTGGATGATCTAAATATAAAGGACCCAACAATTCTATCATTTAAGATAATTGAGTGGGATCTGATCATCATTGATTTGGAAAGTGTGGACATGGGAATCAATAAGGAAGTAAAATCATAAATCCTTTCACAAATTATTTATCAATTTTCTCCTCTGTAAGGTTAAAGGATGATCAAATGATGATGTGGGAATTAAAAAGAATGTTGAAAAATTAAGGAATGGTAAATCCTCACAGTCCATTGTTAATCGGGATAGAGTTTTGATATTTTGGTCACAAATATGTGTATCATCAAATATTGAGTTAATGAAACAAATGTTGGATGATGCATATAGTTCAAAATTCCCCATTCACCTAGGAATGCAAATGGTGTATTGCGATCTATGAGATAAATATTTTTATGACAATATGAAGATTAAGATCACAGAGTATACATCAAAGTGCCTAGTATGTTCGAATGTGAAGTATAAAAGGAAGAATTAAAATTGGATGATACGACCATTACCCATGCAATCCTAGAAATTTGAAAATGACACTGTGGAATTTTTCATCATAATTCCAAAGAAAAAATGGGAAACAATGATAGTTGGATTGTTATGGATCATATTACAAATGCACCTCACTTAAATTTTATTTTAAAGGATTTATTGCTCAATCAAAATTCCCATGTCCCTTGGAATGTACTACTCTAACATGGTGATCCTATATTGGAATGAAAATATGAGCCTGATCCAGTGCCTCATCCTTTACTAAAATATTCCAATAATAATCTTGGATTGGAAAACAATGTAAAATTTCTCAACAGAAATCATTTATTCATGATTATATGAGTTTAGATATACCCATTATGTAGGGATAAGAATAAGTTTCTATCCCTACATCTACACGAGTGACATAAAATTCTCTCAGAGTTTTTCATATATTTCTAAGATGTTTTGAAATTGTTGTAATGTTTTTGTAGAGATATAAACCTACATATTCACCAACGAGCCTTTACCCAAGTGGTACAGGCTCATGCTTGGCATCCAAAAGACCCAGGATCAAATCTGGGTAGGGATATAATTCCATGGGCACTGTAGCTGTACTGTAGAAATGGTGGACTGTAGCAGTGATGACACTACAGCGGAAGAGGCACTGTAGCGATGACTGTACTGTAGCAGGTACTATAGCAGCGTGGGTACTGTAGCAGTACTATTCTCCAAGGGGTCCTTTAAGACAAAAATAGGATTTCAAGCCTTATATTCCGGCCACAAATCCTTGGGCCTATGGGCTATGTAATGGGTGTCCTTCTACCCATACTAAAGAGGTATTTTCTTTAAATAATTAATTTAGTCTTTGGCCCCAACCATTAAAAAATATATATAAACCTACATATTTTAAGTCTCAACTTTATACTAGAATATATCTATGATTGAAGAATTGAAATGATAACACTTCTTTCCTCCTCCTTCCATATGAATATGTCGATGGTGTTCAATCATGGGGGTATGAAAAAGATTATTCCAATGCCTGTAATAGTGTTATTACCTCATACTTTTCCCAATTGGGCAGTGATATGAGCCTACTAACTTGTTACCAGTAGAGTTTTCTTGAATACTTTATTAGTGAGAGTATGGATATAATCCCACCCACGTTTATCAAGATCCATCCTCAACCATTATATCTTCTATGTCACCTGTGAATGGGTATCAGAGGTGTAAGTGGGTTGGGTGTTACCCTCAGCCAGAAACTGATGGATACCGGTGGGATGATATTGGAGAAAATAGTTTGTATAATCCTTCCTCGACATCCCTATAATCATAAGGGAGTCATATTTGACTCCATGGTCCACATTAATCAGAGTATTATGGTGGTTGTTTCACTCCTAGTAAAATCACATGAAGTTGTTGGCTGTGGTGAAGGGGGAAAATGGATTATCAGCATCGTTCCCTAGATGACGTGTTCATTTTTGCTTTCTATATATGGAGCCCTTTACGGGTAGCTTAATGATTCAAGATCATACCAAATAAATGGTATTCATGGTCTATTGTGTTCTCCACATGATGTAAAAGGTGTCAGGTGGGTGGGGGAATTTTGTGAACCACATGCGATTTAACTGTTGGTGATTTACCGAAATGGTCTCTAGAAGAAGGAATTATCTTTGATCGGGTTTCTGTTGATTATAGTAGTATATATATTCATGAAAATTACAAGGATTAAGGTAAATGATTAGTGAAATATCATTGGTAGGATTCTCGCTCAATCATATATTCCTGGTTAACACAATTTTCCTTTTATTCCAAATTTGGACAGTTTACTCATATGGACATGAGAAGGAAGGATATACGTATTTTATGGGAACCATGGGAATATATTATCAATAGTAATATTTATGCCATGCTAATCAGAGTTTTTTGATATTACATCAATGTGTCTTAACACATGAAAAACCAAAAATCCTTCTATTTGAGAGTATTGTTCTTGGATCATTTTATTCATAATACAGGAAAAGAAAAATGGACTAGACACATGATTTACACATCATTATATTATTTTGGAGATTATCATTAGGTTCACTATTTTTTTAACTGTAAATGATGTGGATGGGATTGGACTAATGGTTTGATTATGGTGGGTTCAATGCCTTGCTCAATCGCTCACATCAGGTTTACCATATTTTATTCTTACCTACAATCTCACAATGGTTACCATATCTTTAATTGGGTAAACAAATAATTTAAAATTAATATTGGTTACTTGGTGTATTTTCCCCGATGATGCTAACAAACACACAGTTTTTTAGAGGATAAGAGGTTGGCTCACCAAAACCTCTTATAGAAAATTTGGCACTAATCTGGGACTCTCTGAGTGATTTAAGACATGTTCATGAACTGCTTATTAATCCTGATATGGGACTAGTTACCCAAATAAAACAATCATAGGAAACCCCATTTTACGAAAATAAATATGGGATTTAAATAGTGAATCCATGTGTATATATGTGTGTCTTTTCATCCCATTCCTTGCAATGGGACGGTTCATATTTATTGAATCCTCATAACCAGTTCCTTATGAGCTTTCTACCATGTATGTAGGTGGTTAACATTATGAGGAGTTAATTGAGCCACCATGTGGTATCCTATGTATCGTATATAATTTAATAAATAGAACCCATGTTTTTTGTTAAAACCATTTAGTTTTTCATTATATAGAAAGGATATATATGGGGCCACTTATCGACCATATATCCAAGCATGAGTCATCAAGAGACGTCCTACGTATCCTGGTTATAATAAGAATTAGAGATATCATAGTTCATTTAATTTTTCATTCCAATGATTTGTGAGTTATAATGATCATACCATGGATATGACTGGGTATCTTTGGTTGAAATTTCATATATATGATGTGATATACACATAAGTGGATACCTATTTGATAACGGGACATATTAAGCCATCATAAATATACTGGTCATCTCATGAATCAGAGTTATCATAGTTTATTCACTTCATTGGGATTGGGTCCAAGGTAGATGCCTCTTTATAGTAGAAATTATATCCCTAAAATCCTCGAGTACTACACACTATGATTTCCTTGATTGGTGTATATTCATGTTTTATATGATATATCCATTGAACTCACTATTCACACGTGAAACATGATCAATGTAAGAAAGAATTGACAATAAGTAATCAATCTATCTATATATGTATATGGAACTTATGTGTTAAGAAACTCCTTGGGCTGTTTAATATGGATCTATAGTGATAATAAGTTGTCCTACATATCCTGGTAATTGTATGAATCAAAATAATCATAGTTTAATTGGTTGGGGATTACACACTAACATTTCTTTTTTCCATTGTAGAGTTCTTCCTCTGAATTATATGACCATTTCAACTACCTAATCCCACACAAGATACGGTTAGTGTGAAAAAAAATGGATATGAATTAATCTATCTCCCTACATATGGATGTGGGACTTATGCACTGGGACAACAATTTGGGGTAAATATAGAGCTCAGACCATGGAGTGTCTTCCAACATAACATTGAAATAGAAGGAATTAGAGTCACCATAGTTCAATTGATAAAGGATTACACACTAATGTTTCCATTTTAGTCAAGATTTACACACTAAGGATGAAAAACAATATTAAATCCCGGTATTCCCTATTGACCAATCACTCTTGTTTTCGAGAAATCCATTGATTTTCTGCTCGATATGCCACTATTAATTACTTGATATGTCAGATAGTTTTTTTCTTAATTTCCCAAAGTCAATTATAAGATCTAGATGACTTGTTTGGAGGACATGAAAAAACCACAATGGCTTGTTAGAGGGTTGGCACATGATCGAGGGTGACTGGTTTGAAGAAAATCCCATGACTAAGTGAGTTGATCCTAGAAAAAATCACATGATCCTAGATGACATGCATTGAGTGTGTCACCTGATTTGGATGACATGCCCTGGTATCACTATAATACATAATTAAATATTACGAAGGTAATTATAGAGAGAAAAAATGACTAGCCTTAGAGATTGTCACATATCCTGGATGACATGTTTATAGGTCATCATGAAAGAAAGATAACATATCTGAGGGACATCACAAAAACCGAATAACAAGCTCGGATGGTATCATGTAACTCACCATTCATGAAATGCTACTGCCATATGAGTCTAGAGATATGTCTCCAAGACATGGTGAGACATAGATGTCAATATTAGAGGGTTTTTAAAATCTTAGGTTAAATTCCTGAGTGGTTCCATGTGACAAACATTGACATGTCGAGGGGAATTTTCAAAATTGAAATATTATCCCAAAGGAGCATCGTCTGATCTGGGCAATATGTCTGGGTGCTTTCATGTGTCCTGGGTTGTTCACAAGAAGCAAATGAGGATCAGTAGGTATGTTCATCACAAAATTCTACCATATTTTAGTTATTTATATCCTTCATAATGATAATAACTTAGGTTTATTCATAAATAGATTTATATGTCTTGCATGATCTAGAAGTTTTGAGGCATGTTCTTCGAGTGTCCTTCCATAAGTCCTTTGTGTAATCTATAAGTGATCACACCAATTGATTTTTGGAATCACTACTGTTCTATATAGGAAGTGAAGTTTGATTTGTGTTTGTTTTCAATCGTTACATGGATGATCAAGGAGAATTCAAGGAAAGTTATCATACAGTTCAAGCTGAAAGAAGTATCGAAGATGGGACATGCAAAATGGATTTGTCGAATACAGATTAGAAAAATGCATTCCATGAAGACATAAAGTGTTATGATAGTGTGCTTCATGATTACAAAGGGATTGATGATCATGGAAAGAGACCGTCATAATTACGAGTTTTTTTGTCTCTGTGGTCATTGACATAATGCTTTGTGAATTTGATGGGTTTTGTGAAGGGAATTTACAGAAGACTCTGCAATGACGAAGAGATTTTTGAATATATGATACCCATGGTTCTCTACGAAGGAAGGATCTGTTCAAAGAAATGTTTGACGACCTAGAAAATCCGCAAAGAGGTGATAGAGCTTCATGAATGGTCAATCCAATAAATATCAGGCTACCCATATTTATTTAGAGAGATGTTTTTTAATTAATTTACAGAGACACTTTGAGTTCTCTAAGAACTTCACAAATCAAGCTATCTATGTGAGCTAGTTCATCAGGAATAGACTTTTAGTCTTAACTGATGCCCATGATTTTTTAAAAATTGAACAACTTTATGATGATGTATTCCACATTGACTATATGAGATTCTCAAAGATATTTCTACAAAGGCAAGGATTATTCGTGATGAGAGTTTTTTCTGCTATGACAAGGAAGCTTCGTGAAGACAGTTTGTTCTGTGAAGGTTAGGAAGCTTCGCGAAGATAGTTTGCTATGTAAAGGAAATGGTGGTTCGAGAAGGCATGATGTTCCATGAAGGTATGGGTGCTTCATAAAGGAGTGTGTCACACAAATAGGACTCATAAAGAGTAGTTTTGAACATCTATTTTTAGTGTACAAGGATTTCAAAGAGCCTATACTCTACTCTATTATGCATGCAGTGTCCCATGCTATGTCAGGGACAAAGTCCTCAATGCCTTGTTAATGAAGTGACCTTCAGGTTGATAAACTGAGTTGACCTACTCTTAGAGTAGTGAGAAAGTGAGATTTAATGAATATGATCTGAGGGACGCAGTGATCATTCCTTGAATTCTTGTAATGGTATTGAGCCTGGAACAAAGTGGCTATGACTAGAATTTTGTATTCCGTAGCAAGTGAAGTTTAGTGGATTTTGGTATGTCCAACACAATATCAATGTATGCTTCTTGGAGGCATCCCTTAGTGGTGAACCAAGTAGAAGTGTTGTGTGTTCTCTATATATGTGATTGTTTTTTTCTATTCCTATCCATCATAGTGGTTTAATGAGTTCCTACCAATGTGGGAACACGATCCATTTTTCAAAAGAAAATATGACACCCAGATTCATCCCTCCCCTCTTTAGGTGGTCTGGGTTTCTACATTGATTACGAATGCTTCAGGTAACTCCCATTTCTCCATGGTTCTTACATGGAAGGAATATCACCATCCCCAAGAGATCTACTCTGGTAATTTTGAATACTAATTCATCTAGAAGAAAAAAGTACCACCTCTTATTTGAGGCTGGAGTGGTGTGGTTATAGGTATCACCAACCCGGTTGTTCACTAACTTCCACATCCCAGACCACACGAATATAGTATGGAGTATTTGGATGACATCAGTGTCACACATCTTCATGGGGTCCTAACACATGTTACTCTATGGGTTCAATTGGTTTCTAGAAATTTTGAGACCATCTCATCACATATCATTTAGTGTATTATATCAAATTAATAGTGCGTGGTTGAATATCTTTTCATGAAAATGGATTATCATATTGTTTGGTTGAAATGTCCAGGTTCCTTCATGAGACCACTACCCCCATAAAAAACCATTGCGTGATTGCGACCAACATTTCTGTGACATTTTGTGAGACTAGGATGACCTATTAGGGGTCCTTCATAAAATCAGATCATTTTGTAAAGAGGTATTACAAGACTATGTCGTAGACATCCTAGCCATGTTTCATGAGTTTTCATGAATACCAGAGTGTCTAGCCTCCCCCATTTTTATATCATCTTTTATGTTACAAAGGTTTTGAATTTCACTAGGTTTTATGGTTGTTATCAGGGACAATCAATTTAACTCTTGGTGATGCACTGTGTGGTTTCAAAATATCTTGTGGAGATGCATGATAAATTTACAGAAAATTCCATATTTTTATACTTATTGAGTCAATGGGGAGTGTGAGGTCACTTTGATATACTTGATGCCCTTCAGATGATGAGAACAACATGCCAGTATGCCTTTTCTATATGAGGTGGAAACATTGCTGGGTGATGTTAGTGTCTTCCAGATCGCTAGTGGTTGGTCATGTGATGATTACAACCAAAATCATACCCACCTCTATAACTTTTATTCCAAATGTTTTTACAAAGTCTTCTCAGTATCATGAGTTTTCTTGAATTTTTCATGGATAAAAATTCTCCCCATCAGTGATGTGTCATGTGATATTTACCACCACAATAAGATCCATCTATTTCTTATATTTTCATTAAATATTTGATGGAAATATTGATGGGTTGTGAAGCATCAATGAGTTGATTTTTTTTGACATGGGGGGAGCTTATCTGGCTATTGTTTCATGATCATTGGTTTTCTGAGAAGCCTTCACAAGGGACGAAAGAAATTTTCTAAGGGAATTCATGGCGCCTTCCATGGGATATGTTAAACTCATGGATCTTTCACATGACCTTATCATGGTCATGTGATAGCATGTTTCTTAGAGGTTTACATGATATAAGACATATTGAAGAATTATTCATCCATTGTTTTTTCCGGAAAGATAATATCCATATTTAGGTATTTAACCCTTTTTTAATTTTATGTTTCCCATTTGGAAGATGTCACCACTATCATTTATTCTCTATAGGTGTAGAACTCTATCAACAAATGAAATTTTCATGAAGATATACTTAAGATGAATGATATTTATCCTACAAAAATGATTGTATTTTTCTCAATGTTAACCACCCTTTATGGATAAAAAATTATACCATAATCATGATTTACACTGTGATCATCAAACAACTAAATTATAACATTCCAAATTTTTATTAATTTTATTTAATTTTTATTCATTTCTGAGAGTTTAACAATGAGTTTAATCTTCAATATCAAACATACTATCATTACCCTTAATAGGAACAAGAATCTAATCATTATCTTCTTTGTGTGTACATATTCTTCAAAATACTAGTATATAAACTATTTAATCATCCAATAAATTCCAAATAACTATAGGAAAAACATCCGAATCTATTAAATTATAGTGTATCTACTTCATTGACTCCTACTATTATATTATGAGAATTTATATAAATCTTTTTTCAATTATAATATAATGTATATGGTTTTCATGAATAAAAAACATAAAATTTATCAATATTTACATATAGAATTATATAAAATATTCACCAGTTAATCAAACACACCTAATATTCACAATGAATTCTTTTTTTATTAGGAAATTTATAGTCAGCGGTGTGGATACTGGTTTTCCTCTATCATGATGAATCACTCAATCACCATCCATATGTACTCTTAATAGTTCAGGTAAAGAATCCCAGAACATGACTCTATAATGATCTATATTCCCAATATCCATTTAGTGAGTCTGATATAATTCATAATGTATATTTGATAAAATTCTAACATCATATTATAAATTCATATCTTTACCCAAATAAATAATATCATCATCATATTGAAGAAAAATAATGAAAAACACATCATTGAAAACACTCCAGTAATGGAAATCAACAGAAACTCAATATATTATTATATACCTCATCATGAAGCCATTAAATATATAATTTCTCAATATTGGAACCATGTTTAAATAATATATTATCCATTTAATCTTACATATAAGGACCTATGTCTAATTCTCCATGAAATGCAATGGATACTCTATATATAATTTATCCTCTGTGTCCTCATAATGTAATTCTATATTTATGTAAAATAGATCCAAATTATGTCCATCCATTGTTAAAATTCTCAACTCCATATGAATAATCATATGTTTAACTATCAGGGAAAATATATATTTTAAATCTTTTTGATACATTTATTGAATCCCATTTCTATTTATCGTTACCTTGTATCTATTTCAGCATTGGTGTTTGTCCCTTCAAATGATTTGAAACCATTCATACAAGAAGGTTTCCCAATCAACAACCATGTTTTGGAAACATAGATGTAGAAAATATTACCCCTAATGGATAAATCCTTCTGATTTGATTCTTCTAAGAATCACTCCACATTCATGATTTCATGATCTCTACCATCCAAATAAATATAGTATTTTAGTATATATTAATAACTTTTCACTAGTTTACTCACTATAGATGATATATATATATATATATATATATATCTCTCTATGAATGTTATACTATTTTTCCTGTATCTTCCAAAACAATATCTCCAAATTATTTTCTCAAGAATTCATACTTGTTTAGCTCTTTAGTTTTTTGGGACGTAGAAAAAACAATTAGATCAATATTAACATCTATAAAATTCACATGATTGTTTGGTGTTTCAACTAATAATGATGTTCAAAAATTATATAAAAATTACTTATCATCAATCCATATGACAAATTAGACCACTAATTTTGATGATATATTAATCACAACAACATAACAAATAAAGTAACACACACAAGATTTATCCCTTATATTGTCTCATTGATTTTCTTTCCTGTTTAAATAAGTGAGTTCACAAAAGACATTATTCTACAAGAAATTGAATATCGTTAAAAGAAAAACAACTTCAAGAGCCTCCAAACTCAACATAAATGATGAAATCCAATTGATTATATATTTTATATAATTTCTTTATTCTATCCAAAACTACATGGTTAATCTGAGGTGAATTATTATATTCTATGATTATTCATCTGGTGTATAATTCCTCAACTATGTCAATCAATTATGTTTCTCTGTTCTACGTAAAATAATTTAAAATCATTTTCCTTTCCATAAGTATAATTTCATAAATTCATCATTTCCTTACTTCTTAATGTTATCATTTATTTTGAATTTTACCATTCATATGACTCATTTTACACCGTGGAAATCTGGCACGAGAATATGTTGAATACATCAGTTTTTTGATTGTAAAAGAACACGAATAATTTATATGATTCATCATCAATGAATGTTAGGTAATAATCTGACCCTCTCTAGCACAAAACCCTAGATTTTTTCTATATGTCCATATGAACCAACTCTAATATCTAGTTCTTTGGAATATTTCATTCTATATTCATGGACACCTTCTCTAACGTACTCAAAATGAATTTATTATATTTTTGTACTTGATGAAATATTATTTCACTACCCCTTCAGTATTGAATACAATCATATCTATATATTTGAGGTTATATATATGGTCATGCAATTACTTTATGGAAGATACTTATCCAACATTCATATCTACTTTTGATACTACTATTACCCAACATGTTTCATCATCAATCCAATTTTTATCCCCATTGAAGAACAAAAAACCTTCCACATTAAATTCATAAATATTTTATGGAAACCTATCACATCTAATTTTCCAATAGAAATAATCATTTCCAATATTCCCAGGGTGTGTTAAACTATATAAAAATTCATCATGATTTTTAACATTGTCTATTTGTAGACATAGCTTTTTCCCAATATCATAATATATTTTCATCAACCTAATTTTTATCCCTAATCATTATTGAAATATAGTACTTCATTATTCCTCTCTTAGATGTTGATTGAAATAATTATTTGTAATAAACCACCCAATCCTCTATAAAACTAGAAATAATTATGAGAAATAAGATTATATATCGTGACTCAAGATCCATGATACCATTTATATAGGAATGAATTCTAAAATTCACTCTTAAATCATTTATTTCCTTCCATATTTGAAATTTCATCCCATAATTGCAATATATGGGACAACATTAAATTGTTCTCCTCTGGTTTCATCTACACAATCCACTAAAATTCATACATTCTATCATTTTTTGGATATTACACTTAATTAAAAACTACATACATTTATAGAATATATCTATATATCTATCATATTAATTTTTTAATTCAGAAATAAATCCATGATATCCACAAACATAATGTAATTATTCCTCCTCAAATTAATCAAACTATTTACCATCGAATCCCATGATTTGTGGAGTGACAAGAGTAATAATGAAATCCACTAAAAATATTTGAATGTTATCATCACATAAACCAAAATTCTTTTTTCATGTTTATTTAAATGATTTTATTAGTGACCAAATTTCATTCTGACATATTGAGTTCTAACAATCTCCTTTGAAAGAACACTTTTTCATAGATATTGGATTCTCATAAATGTCATTGTGGGTATACATATGTTCGAACGTGGTTTTGATTTTTAGTGGTTTTATGAAAAATTATTGGTTAATGATATATTTATAAAATCTAGTGATTTATTCTATTTCATATCCAATTTGTTTATCATCATCGCTTCTGGCATGGTTCCCATCATTAGATGATAAATTTAATTATCCTATTGAAAATAATTAATATAAGTTCACCCAAAAAATTAATTTTATATGAAAATTCTCCACCCATACCATAACCTCTTCCAAGGATAATGCACAAAATATTATAGACACATACTAAATTGTAGTAAATATAATAGATCGAACATAAAATATTCTCCATCATTCTTATACAAGGACGGTGAAGAAGGATGTTGTTAATCTGGGAACTATACCACCTTTTCTAGTTTTTTTATAATTTTTAACACTCAAACTATGATCTGGTA
This sequence comes from Viscum album, assembly GCA_963277665.1. Taxonomy (NCBI): domain Eukaryota; kingdom Viridiplantae; phylum Streptophyta; class Magnoliopsida; order Santalales; family Viscaceae; genus Viscum; species Viscum album. The sequence goes on along the minus strand of OY728119.1, from coordinate 166,061,080 downwards.
TCACATTTTAGGTCCACATATAACTTATGACTATTGAATTTAATCCACCAGAACATATTAGTAGAAAATAAAGTACTAGAATATAAACCCACATTGTGATTTCTCTATCATGTAGAATACAAATATCCCACTCCACTATACTGTAACACACAACATAAATGAATTGATAGAATAAAACTACTTGAATAGAATAATTTTAAAAATATAAGGCACAAAAATACCAGAACAGGAACTGTAGCAGTACTGTAGTAAAACTTTACACTGTGTGGTACTATTGAAGGTTGTACACTGTGTAGATATTGTACACTGTGTGGTTACTGTAGCAGTTACTGTAGCAAGTACTATTTTGTACTGTTACAACTGGAACTATTTGTTAGAGATGGTGGCCTAGAACCAAATACTTTGTACTTTATTCATTAAATAAAAACATCACCACATCTTAATTATTATTCTGTGTGACAATGCATGTGATAATGTCCCAAGGATAGCTGCTACATTAAAGGCTCATAACGGATCCCTACAATGATGAGAAACAATAAGATCCATAGCACTATTCATGAATATATTTTCTATGGACATGTGATGTTATTTGAGGGACACAAATAATACAGGTCATTAGGGATGAGGACTCATAAAACATTGAGGAACCTTCGTATGGTGTGTGCCCTTGGTAATATCCAGAAGGATATTATGAGAACAAGACCCGCCAGTAGGAAATACACATTTCATAATTTTATTGGATGTTCCTATCTGCGAACATGTGTATTGGTCCTTGAACAATAATATTATTATTAATGGGTATTACAAATCACACACATAGATGTATTGACGAAAACTATGACGACACACTGTTTGTAGTGAGGTAAAATACGTTGCATGCTTCATGAGTAATACTGCATTAATAAGTAATACGAGAAAGGATTTGTCCCATATATTCCATAATGGTAGTAGATATCTCAGGACCTTTTATGGAATTTATATAGCCTAAATAAATCGATGTCTATTGTAATGCATGGGTGAGTTCAATTCAGGAAAGTAAAAGAAAGAATAATCGACCACCTGGGTTGATTTCACTACCATGCACCCCGCTTGATTCGAGATATCGTGAAAAAGGGATTATATTACACGGTAAGAATTCATATGAGATGACACATCATTACAGCGTTAACTTCTTTCTTTAAGGGTGCCTTATCATGTTTCTATAAACTAACCTTGGACTTTAGGCAGGCTCCGCCTAATGCCACTGAGAAAGAGGCCAAGAGGGGCACACAATAAGTGTGTCCATGTATCTCAGTTAAATATTATTTTAACAAGTTAAATAAATATTATTTCGGACTGTGGTTTAATAATTATTTAAGGATCCCTGATCGCATTTGATATTTGAGAGAATATATTTTGGGAAAATAATATATATTTATTAGTGAGTAATGCGGTTACATTTATTTAAGAAATATGTAGCCATTACTCAAGGTCTAATAAATGTGGTGGAGGTAAAAATGAAAAAAAAGATAAACACGCTGTGTACATTGAATGTACATGCCGTGTACATTGAATGTACATGTCGTGTAGTTTTCATGGAAGACGAGTACACACCGTGTATTAATGATTACACGCCATGAACTTTTTCCCATCGATATTTTAAGGAAATAATATCTTTTTTTAAATGGTATTTATTATAATCAGTGTGGGCACCTGCCAAGAAATTAATTATTCTACATGGGGGTTTTCAATAAGAGTTAATGAAATAAATAAAATGCGTAACACGTTTATTTATTTTCATATCTCTATAACCTCAAACCCGATTATAAATATCCTCAAAACCCCAACACTTTTCTAGAGAGAATCATTGTGCACAACAGTTCTAGAGAATTCTCTCAAGGACAAAAGAACTCCTTCTTCTAAGAATGCTCTCAAGGCTGAGAGAGATCCTCCTCCATCGGATCAAGGTGATCTAAGGAAGACAATGCAAGAAAATGCTTCTTCAATCTAGCACCTGGAGGTTCTTTTGGCGACATCCAGAGATACGTGGAGCACGTGTGGATCACTGCTAGTGGAATCCTACACTTAGATTCTATGATGTAATTATAAATTACATTGGATCATGATCGGAGACATCAAAGAATAAAGAATTCCATCAAGGTAATTCTTGTCAGTTAATTAAATTAATTATAACCAACATATGACAATCCTCGTTTGTGGTCCCAGGACAATTCTACTTCTTTTTCACTTTCTGTGATTTGATCCGTGGGTTCTAGAGTTTATCATCATATTGATCCCAGATTGATCATTGCTAATGACAAAAAGTCAAGTGGGAATATCCAACCATGAGCTTCCACTGCTCCCGGAACGTATAAGTGGTATCAGAGGGAGTTATATCATTGATTATAATTATTTATCTTTTTTCGTTGGTGATTTACGCATTTAATAATTTAGTTGTTTCAATTCAAGTTATTCGTTCTTTAAATATGAATCTCGAGACCAATTCCTCCTCTCTCGTTTCTCATTCACCATACAGAAAATATTTTTTCTTTTAATTTTGATAAAAATAAAAAAAAGGATCTCATCCTGAGGTTCCAAAAATTCCTGGTCATACAACACAAGAATACACAACATGCATTCAGAAGTACACATCGTGTAGTCTAGGTTCTATTCATTGGAATGATCCACAAAATCAGGCCGTGCAAATGGATCCTACAGAAGACATAAATTACACCGTGTTTTGACTAGGAATAGTTGGCACATGGTTTCCGAATTACACTCCATGTGGTCCACTGAACACGACGTGTAATCCCTTTGGGATAGGGTTTGACCGTTTACCTCGTACACGGATTTCCCAGCCAGAAACTATTTAATGCGGACACTACACGATGTGTGTCCCACTGAACATTCCGTTTACTCTGAAAATTATTTATGTACAAAAACAGACCACGTCCTCGGGCATGTACTTCGGATGGACGGTGAACAAAAGTACACACCATTTACTCGAAACTACATGCCGTGTACTCATCCAAATTGTGTAGATTTACTAACATTTATTATTATATTATACAAACCCTTGAGACATTTACCATAGTGGAAGCGTAAAGCTGGGGAACAACACGTGATAAGTGTTATATATATATATATGTTTAATTTAATATCTGCGTAAATGGTAACTCACCGGGTTGCCTCCAAGGTACAATTAACGTACAAAGATAATTTTAAATGAATTTATTTGTTTTAAATTATGAAGGATGAGAATCTCAAGGAAATTCAGAAAAAGTGATTAAGATAAAAGGATTGATTAATTAAAGAAAATTAATTGATTCGAGCATGATTTTTCTTAAACAAGAAAAATTAAAGAATTAAATTCCTGTTTTGTTAATGCCTAATATTGTTTCATGAATGGATGATCATAATCTAGTCAAAGAACATTGTATGTGAATGGTGTTTTCTAATTAATTTATTTAAATTAAATTTGTTGGCCTACGAGCCTTCTCCTCATAAATATATACGGCATGTGCACCCAAGGATTATTTTATGTAAAACCCCTTTTTTCCCCTCACCTGCATGTGAGATAAATGCATATGTAATGGATGGAGCTCCCACGATAGTGGAGGCAGCTCAAGTCTAGAGCCAAGCTGAAACCAATCCAAGGAGATACAAAGGTGGACAGATGGAAAGATGTAAACACAAACCCGAAAGGTTTAAGGTGTTTCTTCCCTAGGTCTTGGGTTAGTTTATTAACTTCTATATAAACTAACCAATAGAAAAATCTCATTATCATATTATTTATTTTAGTTTTGTGAGTTTCATGGTATAAATTTATTGTGGGTGTGTTGTCACAATCACATAATGAATTGATTAAACAAGAATGGAAGATGCAACTAAAATAAGACTGGCTTATTCGTAAAATATTATCTTAGACATGGTTAATCACTTAAGTATATCACAATTAATATTAAAAAGAATTTAATCAATGTTAATAAAATAGAAATTTACATATAAGGATAAAATCCATGAATGAAATATTAAGTCAGTATAACCTTCCATAATCTTCGTTAGAATCAAACCATAGTTCAAAGTGATTGACCAACCCTACTTGGGGTGATTTCAATTATCGAGGAATTTTAATTCAAGGTTTATGGTTGACATGACTAAGTTCACATCATGGGTTGACTTCAACAACAGGACTTGGTGTGACCAAGATGCAAAGGTTGAGGAAATCCAAAATAAACGGATTTCAGGTTTGGGGAGTCCACTCAGCGGATCAAGGAGTTGTGAGTTAAGGCAGTTGGCATTTGGAATTCCTACCTAAAACCCTTCATGTTTCTTGACCAACCATATTTGGGGTAATGAGAAGGGAAAGATGGATCCTTTCCAATAGAATATTTAAGCAACAGAATATTCCAAAGTCAATGGTGAGGGCTATTAGATCTCAATAAAATTGTGAGAGACTAATAAGTATTAATTTATTTATTTTTCGCAGTTTTGTAATAAAGTACTAAACCTTTTCTCATCTTAATTTTTAAAAATGACAAGAAAAATGGATTCAAACAAAACATTGAGAACCATATTAGAGAATGAAAAACTTCTCACTGGCACCAATTTCTATGAGTGGTAGAGGCGTTTACGCATCATCCTTCGCCATGAGAGGAAATTGTATGTTCTGGATGACCCTATTCCAGTTGTTCCTGGGAAAGAGGCTAGTGATGAGGAATTATATATCTATATGAAACACATGGAAGATTCCATAGATGTCAAGTGTTTCATGTTATCAGCCATGTCTAATGAGCTCTTGAAGTAACATGGAAACATGGATGCATATAGCATGATGTCTCACCTAAAGGATCTCTACCAAGAGATGGAGAGACAAGAGAGATATGAGATCTACAATGCTTTGTTTACAACAAAGATTGGAGAGTCTATGCCAGCTGGACCTCATGTAGTCAGGATTATTGGCTACATCGAATGCCTAGACATCTTGGGGTTTAAATTCCTGGATGAGTTGCGTACAGATTTCATCCTATCATCACTGCCCAAGACCTTCTCTAGCTTCTTTGTAAATTATAACATGATCAATAATGAGAATAATATATTAGAGCTTCTGACCATAATTATCTAAGTAGATAAGGACATGGGGTGTGACAGACATGCATCCCTTATGGTGAATAAGAAAAGAAAGGACAAGGAAATGGGGAGAAAGACTTATAAACTGTCTAAAGCCCCCGAGCACCATCCCTCCAAGAAGGGGAAGATCCAGAAGCAGGACAAGGAATATGAGGTGGTATGTTTTTCATGTGTCAAGCAAGGCCACTATAAGAGGAACCACACTCAGAAGTGTGGGGATACTAATGGTGTGTTAGTTATCGAGTTTAATCATTCCATTTTTACACATTGGGTATTAGATACAGCTTGTGGGGATAACATCTGTATTCAAATGCAGGAACCAAGTATATTTAAAAAGATTTCCAAAGGGGAGGGGGATATTCAAGCTGCCAATGGCGCAATGCTGGATGCTTTAGCCATTGGAAATTACCACCTCTCATTGCTGACTGGGAAGATTTTGATTTTACATAACTGTTATTATGTTCCTAGTGTTACCAAGAACATAATTTCTGTATCTTTTTTCGATATGGTTGGATTTATTTTCATGTTTGGAAATAATGGTTTTTTATTTTATATGAACAACGTATGTTATAGTGTGGCACATTTAAAAAATGGTTTTTATGTATTAAATTATGAAAAACAAGTGCTGGAAATTGATAACAAAATAAACTCACATGACCCAAACATCACCCAGTTGTGGCATCACCGTCACAGTCATGTAAACGATAACAACATAAAAAAGCTCTACCAAGATGGTTATTTAGACTCTACTAAGATAAAACCACTTGATAGATGTCACACTTGTTTACAAGGAAAAATGACCAAGACGCCCTTCATTGGACAAGGTGAAAGGGCCACAGAGCTTGTAGGATTGGTGCACACGGATGTGTGTGGATAATTTCTAGTAGAATCTAGAGGTAGATATTCATACTTCATTACTTTTACTAATGATTTGAGTATATATGTATATTTATAATTAATGATGTATAATTCAGAAGCCTTAGAGTAATTTAAGGAATTCAAGAATGATGTAGAGAATTAGCTTGGTAAGAAGTTAAATAATCTTCAATAGGATCGAGGTGGAGAATATATGAACCAAGAGTTCATCAATATTCTATGGGATTCTGGGATTCTATCTCAGCTCACTCTTATTTATACACCACATTGGAATGGTGTTAGTTAAATGAGAAACCACACCTTGTTGGACATGGTGAGATGGATGACGAGTCATACTAATATTCCATTTTCCTTTTGGGGATATGCATTACAAACTACAGAATTCACATTAAACTGAGTAGCAAATATGGTATAAAATGGAATTTTCTCTGAGTTATGGAATGGAAAGAATCCCATTTTGTCGAAGACACATGTTCTGGGATGAGAGCCATTTGTTAAGGCCTTCTCAAGCAACAAACTAGCACCCCATGGCACAAGGTGTATCATTATAGGATATCCCAAGGAAACGAACAGATATTACTTATATAACCCTCCAGACACGAATGTGATTGTCTCTAGACAAGCCGTCTATCTTGAGAGGGAGAACATCCTCAAAAATGATAGTGGGTGCAAGATTTACTTTGACTAAGTTGATGCTCAAGATACATAGGAGTTCATACAGGAACAAGTTCCACAGGTCCTCGTGGTAGAGGTTCTAGAAACCCAAGTACTGCATTGGAGCTCAAGAGATGTAAGATAAGTAGAGAGATTTTGTTTCCTAGACACCGAGGATGGTGAATCATTATTGTTCTACAATGATGAACCTCTCTCCAACAAGGTATAATTAGAATGCTCAGAAGCTGCAAGACGGCTGAAAGCTATGAATTCTGAGCTGCATTCCATGTATCAAAACCAAGACTGGGTTCTGGTCGATGAGCTAGTTGATGTAAAGCCTGTTGGATGAAAATGGGTATTCAAGAGATAATTGGACATGGAAGGTCAAGTTAGTACCTATAAAGCAAGGCTAGTGGCTAAAGTATTCAGAACAAAAAGTAATTGACTATGATGAAACATTTTAACCAGTTTCCATGTTTAAATCCATAAGAATCATACTTTCCATAATAGCTTACCATTACTATAAGATTTGGTAGATGGATGTAAAAACGGTATTACATAATGGGAAACTTCAGGAAGAAGACTATATGTCACAACCAGAAGTGTTTGTGACACCAGGTAAAGCCAAATAGGTTGGTAAGTTGCAGAAATCCATTTATGGATTAAAGAAACCATCCAGGTCATGGATCATTCGATTTGATGAAGCCATAAAGGAATTTGGTTTCATTAAGAATGAATGTGAGCCATGTGTTTATAAGAGGTTTAATGGGAATGCGATTGTTATCCTAGTAGTATAGGTTGAAGACATACTGCTTATTGGAAACAATGTACCATTCTTACAGTTAGTAAAGGACTGCTTGAAATAGTGTTTCTCCATGAAGGACATGGGTGAAGCAGCCTGCATTCTAGGGATCATGATCATTTGTGATATATCCAGGAAGCTTCTTCGACTAAGTCAGGGTACAAACATTGAACAGATACTAAAGAGGTTTAGTATGGAAAAATCCAAGAGGGGATTGGTTCCAGTGTCACATGGGCTAGATCTTTCTAATAAAATGTGTCCTCAGACATAACAAGAGAAAGATAGAATGATAGATATCTCATACTCTTCGACTATATGATCCATCATATATGAAATGTTATGTACCAGGCTTGATGATGCCTATGCATTGAGCATGGTAGGAAGATATCATGTAGATCCAGGAGAATAGCATTGGACTGCTTTTTAGACTATCCTTAAGTATCTGAGAAGAACTAAGGATATTTTCCTGATGTATGGAGGAGACGAATAACTTGTCATCAGAGGGTATGATGATTCTGGTTTTCAGATAGATCAGAACAATCTGAAGTCACAATCTAGATATTTTTTTTGTCTCAATGGAGGAGTTGTGAGCTGGGAGAGTTCAAAGCAGCCCGTTTTCGCCAATTCTATAGTGGAGTATGAATATATAGTGGCTTCTGATGCAGCCAAGGAATCCGTCTAGATTTAGTGCATTGTCCAATATCTTGATGTGGTTCCTAGTAGTAAAGATCCTATCACATTGTATTGTGATAATACTGCAGTGGTGGCTCTTGCAAAAGAACCTAGGTCACATCAACAGACAAATCACATACTCTAAAATTATCACCTCTTGAGGGATTTCTATCAAAGGAGTGAAGTTGTAGTGAGCAGAGTGTCCACAGAAGGGAACATGGAGGACCCCATGGCTAAAGGCCTATCTCAGAAGAACCATGAATATCATGTGAGTGCTAGCGGGTTAAAAGTTGTTAGTAGTTGTCTCTAGTCCAAATGGGAGTCTGTTGGAGTTGGTGACCTATAACCAACTACTTTCTACTTTATTCATTAAATAAACTCCTTATCACATACTGATTGTTCTTCTCCATTACAATGAATGTGATAATGTCCCAAGGATAGATGCTTCATTAAAGGGTCATAGCAGATCCTTGCTATGAGGAGAACCCATATGTGCCATAACACTGTTCTTGAATATATGTTCTATGTACGGATTATGTAATTTAAGGGACACAAATAATAAAGGCCATTAGGTGTGAGGAATCATAAAACATTGAGGCACCTTCTCATGTTGTGTGCCCATGGTAATATCTAGAAGGATATTATGAGAACAAGACCCACCAACAGAAAATACACATTTCATAGTGTCATTGGTTGTTCTTATCTGTGGACATGTGTATTAGTCCTTGGACTTTAGGATTATTATTAATGGGTATTACAACTCACACACTTGTATAGAGGAAAACTGTGATGACACACTGTTCACAGTGAGGTAGGATACGTTGGGTCCATCACGAGTAATACTTCATTAATAGATAATGTGAGAAATTATTTTTCCCTTATGTGTCATAATAGAAGTAGATTTCTCATGCCCTTTGATGGAATTTATATAGCCAAAATAAATCCATGGCCATCGTAATGAATGGGCTAGTTCAATACTGGAATGTCAACGAAAGAATAATTGAGAACATGGGTTGATGGCACTAGAATGTAGCCCACATGATTGGAGATATCATGATAAAGTGATTGTATTACATGGTAAGCATTTGTGTGAGGTGACATATCATTACAGCGTTACATTATTTCTCTATGGGCACCTTGGCGTGTTGCTAGAAACTAACCTTGTACTTTAGGAAGGCTCCGAATAATGCCCCAAAGAAAGAGGCCTAGAGGGTCACACACTAAGTGGGTCCATGTATCTCAGTTAAATAAAGATTATTCATGACTGTGGTTTAATAATTATTTGAGGATGTCTGATCGCATTTATTTTGACACTAGTTATTCGAGAGAATATATTGTGGGCGAAATAATATATATTTATTAGCGAGTAATTCAGTTACATTAATTTAAGATATAAATAGCCATTACTCAAGGTCTAATAAATGTTCTGGAGGAAATAATGATAAATTAAAACAAGATAAACATTCCATGTACCTTGAATGTACATGACATGTAGTTTTCATGGAAAACGAGTACACGCTGTGTATTAATGATTACACACCTTGTAGTTTTTCCAGTCAGGATTTTAAGGAAATAATATCATTTTATTAAATGGTATTTATTATAATCTGTGTGGGTGCATATAAAGGAATTAATCTTTCGACATGGGGGTTTTCTATAAGAGTAAATGAAATAAATAAAACACATAACATGTTTATTTATTGTCATAACTCTATAACCTCAAACCCGATTACAAATATCCTCACAACCCCAACACTTTTCCAGAGAGAATCATTGTGCAAACCAATTCTGGAGAATTCTCTCAATGAAGAAATAACTCCTTCTTCCATGAATGCTCCCATGACCGGGAGAGATCCTCCTCCAGCGGATCAAGGCGATCTAAGGCGGACAACACAAGCAAAGGCTTCTCCACGCTAAAACATGGAGATTCCTTTGGCGACACACATAGATATGTGGAGCACATGTGGATAACCATTAGAGGAATCCTGCACTTGGATTCTACGATGCAACGATGGATCACATCAAATCATGACTGGGGACATCAATGAAGAAATAATTCCATCAAGTTAATTCTTTCTAATTAATTAAATTAATTATAACCAACATATGATGATCCTCATTAGTGGTCCCATGATTATTATTCTACTTTTTCTATTTCTATGATTCGATCCATGGAGTTTGGAGTTTATCATCATATTGATCTCAGATTGATCATTACTAATGACAAAAAGCCAAGTGGGCACATCCACCCAAGAGCATCTGCTGCACCCAAACCAACACTATTCACCTTAGGCCACAAGTTTGGGCTTGGAGTCCATAAGGATTTCGGTCCACTTAGGCCTTCAGATCAATAGGTATTACATGCAACCATTAAGGCCTTTTGGCCACCTCGAGGCCTTCGAGCCACATGCAGTTGTCCTAGATAGAGTCTATAAAAAAGGAACAGTCCCAGAAGAGGATTTAGAGCAGGTGCACTCACCAGAGTAGAGCCAAATGGATTTTTCAGAATGAGAGGTTATGAATGTGCCATTAGGACCAGCCTTTTCTTGTACGGGAAGCCTATCCAAATGAACATGAATAGGTGGAGAGATACTATCATAATGCAGATGCTGGGGAGGGGCAGTTCCTTGTAGATAGTCTGGTTGAATTCCTAAAGACCTTCGGGTCATGTAATCTATTAATCCTATGGGCCATATAATCTCTGATCCTATGGGATTTGTAAGAATTCCCAGTCATCCGTTAAAAGGAGGATTATCAAAAATCAATAAAAATGAAGGTCTTCGGGCCATTCAGGATACTATAAAATAGTAACCAGTTGGTGAATCTGGTTTCCACATCTATTCTACAATCTTAAAGAGAAGTCTAAACTATCTAATATCTAATATATTTGACATGATTGGTCTCACATATCAACCACCTCAACTTATATTTTTGTTAATATATTCCCACTTCAATTACATTTGGAAATTACTCATATGGTTTACCATTAATTTATATTTTATTTTTATTTTAAAAAACATCTTCTCTAAGAAACTTATGTTTTCCATAGAAACACCCATGACCTTAATTGTAAATTTTTGACACTACATCCATGAGATATAATCATGAATAATATCTATTTTTATCTTATATCTACACCATATAGTTATTAATTTTCATTCCTATGTACATCTTTCACTACAACTAGACCATGTCATCCTTGTTTCAGAATTTTGACTATGAGAATTTTCACTTTCAGTTTTCATAGAAACTGATATATATATATATATAATTATTTACAAATCCATGAATAATATAACAATCAACATGATTTTAGTTCCCATAGGAAACCTGAGAGGGGGAGGAGTTTCACCTAGAGATATTATAAGATATTATTTGCAAAATAAATTTAATTACTTTGACTTCTTTCTTAACACACAGCCATATTTCTAATGGAAACGTAATACAATGTACTAATAGAATATAGTTCTTGAATTTTTATTATGAATACAAATAACAACATTAAAAAAAAATATGTATAAAAAAATCATGTCATCTAATTGTATTGATCAGCTCATAATAAATAGTTACTTATTTCTTATAAATACAATTTTATTGTAAAAAAATTCTCTAAAAAATTATTTTTATTGAAATTTGAGCAGATATGTAGAAATTAAGTTTTAACAACTTTATGAATTTTAATTTACAAGCAAAAATTCTGAATCATAAAATTAAATTTTTCATAGAATAGTTTTTTTATATTTTTTGTAGATAATTATAATTTCATTTTTTAGTGAAAAATGCAAAACAAAATTAAAAACAACCATTTAAATTCAACTATAAGGTGAATTATGATACAAATTTGATCTTAAAAACATAATAATTTTTAATTAAATTTAATATAACTAATTATATAGAAATCATCAATTTCCATGATTTTTTCATATGTATCTTTTTTAACGTAAAATGACATTTTTCAAGAGAACCATTTGTTATACGAGCAAGGTGTTTATATAATAATAAATTAAATAATAAATTATTTATTATTTTTTTGAGTAATATATATATATAATATCAAACTAAAATAACTATCTATTATATATTGGTATTAGTGAGCATTTAATAAAAATAAATCCATTTTTATCCTCAAGAATACATTTTTCTAAAAACACTTTTCATTATATATTGCGTGAACATTTTGAAATGAATTCCCAAAAAATATAAAAATTCAACCCTTTAAAATTTATTACATATTTATAATAAAAATATTTATAATAATAATTTATATAGGAAACATAATTTTTTTCCATCATGAATAGTGTACATGGTATTGATCTGTCACTTGGGTTAATGATGTAAAACTGGGTTAAAACAGTGATTTATATAATTAAATATGTCTAAAATTTTCATTAATCAAACATTATGAGGGGTTTTAAACCAAATATATGTTTATGGATTTAAATAATGTATTTTATAAAATTATTTTTAAATTTTGAAATTAAAAAAAGCTTTCATGAAGATATGTATTAGATTTTTTCTAATTAATAACTATTTTTGGGTCTTCAAATTTAATTTCAATGATGTGTAATATCATTAGATTTTTTAGACTAAGGTGTATAATTTTTATTATTATATTTTAATATATATTTTTTCAATCCAACTAATCATATGATTTTAGTGTGCAAATATTTTTACTCGTTAATAAGATATTTTCCTAAAAACTATTTTCTGAGGCATTTTGTGTTTTTATATTAAAACTAATTTCTGAAAACTATTGAAATTGAATTTGATTAAATGTATTCCAAATATTTATTGATAATAGATTATTTTATTTATATTGAACATTTTATTTTTTGTCATACAAATATGCATAGTAAAAATTAATGTTGTAACATATCGCAACATATATTCAAATTATAGGTTCTTTTCTTCCACATGAACTAATTATGATGAATATATTTTTTAATCTTTTATGTAATTCCAATTGTGTCTGTTACTATACTTATAAAAGAGAACCCCATCTCCCCCTTTATCCGGAAACTAAAGATTTATATCATTGAAAATACATACCATAATAACATAATAGATTCATTAACTATTTTCATATATATATTTTTATTTCTAAAATATTATCCTTTCATGTATTATAGTGAAATCTAAAAGAGGTTTATCAATGAATAGGTATTGATTTTAACAAAGTACATTAAATTTTATTTATTCCTCTACCAAATCTAAATAAATAGTATACATAATAAAATATTTTGATAAGTATATAAAATAAATTTTATTATTTTATTAATTTTTAACAACCATTATCAACCTCCATTTTATCCTATGTGAAGAAGAAATGATCACTCATATGCATGTGTGGACTACCACATTTTTGAACTGAAGTGTTTTGTTTGTATCACCACCTCTAATAAATTTTCATAGTGATGGATTTAATATATATATATATATATATGTTATTTATGAATATATTCTAGTTATGTAAATGTTAATAATTATTTCCTTTTCATTCATTCCATCTGTCCAATAGTGGAAACATCACTCCTTCGTACATACCGACTACCTTCTACATAATGTGACATAATAAAATTTTCAAGATAAATTTCTATGTATTATTAACAATGTTTTTATAGTTCCAAAATATTATTCATAAGTGAATATTAAGATACTATATATAATGAAACCATTACCATGTTGGTAGGGAAAAAACCATGAAATTGAAACACTAATTAAAATAAGAAGTGCTTTCACCCAAAATTCTATTTTAATGAAGAAGCTTTAATAAAAGGAAAATTAGAAATCATAAAGGAATAGAAAATTATATTTTATTCATATATAAAGTTATATAAATGATTTATAATAAAAATATATTTTTTATAAAGTATTTTTTAATGGTTACAAAACATGACATGACATGAGATGTGGTAATTATATTTCTATATCATTTTAATCAAGGCTATTTGAGAATGAATTTCCTTTGATGGAATTTTAGGAATCCTTATACTATAAAACCCATATATTTTTTATAATTTATTAATTTGTTAATATTTTTTTTCATAATAGTTTTTCTCAATTCATTGTACTAAAAATGGTTCATAAGATGTTTTTATAAAAATTCTACCATATTTATTCTCTGTTGGTTGGTAATATTTCTCCTCTATAAACATATTCTCTAAAATTTCATTAATAAATTTTTCACATAGTAAAATGATCGGAGGAAGTATGTTTTACCCATTTTTAATATATATTAAACAGAAATAATAGAAACTTTATGTTGATTTTTGAACAAGGTAAATTTTATTGAATCTGTGAACACAATCATTATTTCATATGACTGCATCATGCATGGAATTTATAGCCATCCTGAATTCTCACTTCCATTAGACAATTCCATGGGTTTTTTTATTAAATTTATCGTTATAATTTTATAGATTTTTATATTAAAAACAATGATTTTAAAATTAATAGTTTATTATCCACATGAAATATTCCTGTGAGCTTTAAATAATGTTTTCAACTATGATAAAATTCATTGATATTTTTATGATTTTATAGGGATATAATTTAATAATTTATGCCATATTATTTCGATGGGTTATTTTTTTATTATAGTTTTTTTCTATAAAACCCCTTTATTCTCTATAGGTTATATGTGATGATAAGTTCGTTGATATATGATATTATAGAATCCATAGGATTGGAGTATGAATATATGACTGTTGGGACCATAAATAAAATATCCTTCTAACGAATTGGGAAATGATTATATTTATTAGAAAACCCTAAGATATGGCGAAGTGAATAATATCTTAATATATGAAGAAGTGTACAATGTTGATGTTACTCATCATATATTATTTTAAATGACTATTTATGCATTTTCTTTATGTGAATTTTCCAAAATTATAGTCTTAAGAGTGAAATTTGATGAACTTTTTGATTTTATATTATTTTTTTATTTGAAAAGAAAATTCCTTATGATTTTTATATTATATCATGGGTTGTGATTGATTATTGATGATTCAAGAACCTCATAACTTCTGTGTTTTTGTGAAAATTTCGTAAATATGATTTATGATTAATTATATATGACTAATTTGGTGGGACTATTAATTTATAATAATGTTCTCAAATCCTTATGATTATAATATTCATTCTTATGAATATTTACTGACATATATTATATTTACCCTTATTGGTAATATGAGAACAATATTTATTATGTTTTCTTTCCTTGGTTATGAAGACTGGTTTTTCATTTGTTTAGTCTAAGAGGTGTATTATATTTGAATACCATTATGAGAAATTATGAATATCATTGATGAAATAATTTGATTATGTATCCAGTATCAAAAAAATATAAACTATTATGATTCTAAATTGTGTATTATTTTGAGATGAAGTATTCATTTTACTAAAATGATGTATTTTATTTTTATTAAATTATTAAGTAAAAATTTACGATATCAGGTATGATATTAGTTAATCATTTTAGACTATAGTTAAAAATTTTAAATAACACTATAGGGAGAATAATATTTATATGAAATCATCCAAATGTTTTTTTAGGTTCATGATTATGTTCTCTTCCAATAAATATGTACTCATTTTTATATTACAAGTGCACGTGATTTTTTTGGATATGCATCTTTGGGAAATAACCTAAAAAATAGTTGGTCGATTATATCTTGACCATAATTCTCAATCATAGTGAATGAGACCTTACAGTCCAACTGATTTTACACTCCAAGGAGTTATACATGGTGTAATTCATATTTATTTTATTAACCATTATAAATAATATAAAGGGATAATTATGATGGATATATAGGTTAAACAAACTGTGTTATCGATTGAAAATAAACTATCATGATTTAGACTGCATTCGAATTATTTTTCATAATAAAATGATTAATCACTATGATTATTTTTCTCACACTATACATTTGGGTTTTTATTAAATGATGGGAACCTATATGAATCAATTAAATGTCATATATGATAAGAAATACATTTATTTTTCCTTATGATAAACCAAATTAAAGAGGGAACCATGTGATAATTCCTAACTAGAAATCATGATATAAACTTAAGAACATAAACTTGGGTGCGATTCCTAAAACAAATAATAAGTTGAAATTTTATTTTTATAGGAATTTAATTAGTGAATAGAATAGATGAATGGGGATTTATCTTCTTATATTTTGATAATTTTGGAATAAACACCTAAGACAGTGACTCATAGTAATGACAATATGTTTTATGTGTGTAATATAAGGGTATAAAGTGATAACTATAGATGAAAATAGGAATTGTTTGATGGGTGGAAATAATAAAAATCATAATGTACTAATTATAATTCAATGTTTTATATTTTTGGAACATAGGAGTTATCTGAATCAATACCCAAATTTAAATGATATATTATAGGTAAATTAATTCTATATGAAATTTTAATTATTGACATTGATAATATTAGATAAAAATCTATGATCAGACTATTTACATTTGGTGATTTATTATTAATGTTTTTAAAAATATTCCTCTTTAAAATATTATTATTCATTCTTTATTGTAATTTTATTTGATGTTTTTCATTTATTAGCTCCCTCTATATAGATAACTTACAAATAATTCATTTTTTCAAATATAAATTCTAAAATTTTTCAAATTATAAATTAAAATGAAACCATATATAAGAATGAGCTCGATAAGAATAAAACAATTTTTTATTCCATTTAAAGTATACATAATAATATAATAATGAATCTAAATATCTAATTGATGGATAAAAATAAGGATTGAGATTAATTATCATCTTTACCTAGGTTGTTTCATTCTTCCTTTATTTTATAAATTGTGTTCTCATGCTTATATTCTTTTCTTTAATAGGTGTAGATATATTTTTGTTGAAGCATTTTTAGATGTCGATGTTTCCTCTTCAATCATATGGGTTTTCCTCAAAACCAAATCCTATCGAATATTATTCAATAACAACTACTCCCTATGATCATGAAACTGTATAGTTTATTACTTGGAAGAAATTTTATATTCTAAATATACTACTTACTATCTCAAAAACTGATATACATTTGACACATATTTTCTTAAAAATGAAACATGAAATAAATTATTTAACTAAGTTAAAATCATCTATATTTTCACCTAGTAATCAATTGATCCAACATATATCTAGATTTCATGTATTATAATGAATCAAGGACTTTTCTTACCCCTTTTGAGAACACAAATAACACTTTTCCATGGAAATAATTAAAGGAAAACACGATGAAATACCTCAAAAAATTATCTTCACTCTCATTATCCACATAACTCTACTAGATGCTTTAATCCACCATTATATATTGCTGCATTATATTTACCTTATGATCATTTCCATATAAAAACTGTATTCCCTAAAACATAATTTTTCCAAATTCATCCCAATATCCAATATTTTAACACTGCTTCCTATATAAATCCTCATAATATTCCTGCTGTATATTGGAATGAAAATTGATATTAAAACAAAACTTGACTAATGAAAGAAACATGTCCCAATATTCATGGTAATCAATTGAAAAATATCAGAACATGTATTCTAGGTTATGACTTATTCAATTTGGATGTCCACATAATTGAGGTTGAAGAAATATACTACCGTTTAATTCATCACCAAAATACTTCTGATGGACACTCTATAAATTAGTAGTAAATCTAGGATCATAATCAGATACAATGGAGAGAGGAAATCTATATTACCAGACTATATCTTCGAGATATGGTTGATAAATATGAACTAAATACATATTATTATGAATGGGAAGTAAATTTTATTATTAATTTAATCAATAAATAAAAAAACACATTATTACCTTGTTGTTTCTTTAGTACTCCCTCCATGAAGCACTTTCACATATTATCTTATTTCAATATTGGAGCTAACAAATCTAGAATCATATACATTTGTAATTTTACCTCTACTTTATCCTAAAAAATTATCAAACATTTCATGATATTAATAGAAATATATCTTTTAATTTTATCCCAAAATTAATGCTCTTACTTGTCTCTATACATCATAGTTCTACCAAGGTGAAAAAAAAAATGTAGAACTATAAACATTACCCAATAATTATCTCCTCAATTTATAATCACAAGGTACACATAATCTCTTTTATAATCTAATAATTCCCCAATCATCAACATCAAGCTCGAGTACCTTCTTCTTATTAACATATTCTACCATTTCTTATAAACCATGATCCTTTTCCAGAGCTTACAAAAGAATTTATGAAAGAGAAGATTCCATTGACACCTCAAAAAATAAAAATTAAGTTCCTATATGCACAATTTCATGGGAAAAAATTATCAAATCATTATCCAAATGTTTATCTTCCAAACATGACATGGTTAATGATGCCTTACCTTTATGATTTAATGTGTCATCTACTCTGTTTACTTTACATGGATGGTAATGAATTCTATAGTTTTAGTCCTTAATCGGTTCCCACCATCTTATCTTCCGCATGATAAAATATTTTTGAGTGGATATTTACTTCAAATATTTATAACTCATATATATTTCACCCATTACGTCATATAAATGTTTCCATGAAATATTTAATGAAAACCTCTATAACATATAATTCCAGATCATATGTAGTGTAATTTAACTCATTGGTTTTTCTTAACATCGATCATAAGAAAACACATTACAATTCTTCAACGGAACACAACTATGTCCCTACAATGAAGCCACATTATAGATAACAAATGTATCATCTCTATTGTATAAGAAAAAACAGAAGATTCTTCCAATATACTATTCAGTTAATAGAAATAATCCTCACATACGTTTACGCAGATGAATAAAACTTTTTTTATTTAACTTTATTAGTGGGTGAGATAAAAAATAAATATTATTAAAAAACTGATGGTCATAACCCACTAATCTACTAAAACAATAAATCTCCATGACATTTATAGGTCAATATTCTTAAAAAACTATAGTTTTAATAGTGTTAATAGGTACTCAATCTTTATAAACAATAATCCCAATAAAAAATCTATTGCATTCTAAATTCACATTTACCAAGAAATGTTTTTAACCAACCGATGATCCTCATTATTTTTTTAATATAACAGTATATCATTACTAATCACAAACACAAAATTACTTAAATATTCATGGAAAACACTATTCATTAGACCCATGAATACAACTGTTGCATTAGAAAACACAGAGGGCATAACTACATACAAAAAATATCAGTATATTCTAAAATACTATCTTTGAAATATCTACCCCATTCCCCTTCAACTAATAGTACCTTCACCAAAGTTCAATCTTTGAAAAATAATGTTCTCCTAGGAGAAGATCAAAGAAAGAATCGATATAAGGAAAAATTACATGTTATTAATAGTGATATTATTTAGGGAACTAAAATCAATGAAAAGTCTCATTAAACCATATTTATTTTTAAAAATAAAATTGGGGGACCCAAATTGGATGGTTTAGTATGAATGATATCATTATCTAGAAAATCCTGAAGCTTCTTTTTCAATTACCCAAGTTCTACATTGGCCATTCAATAAGAGTATTTTTAGATTTTATTATCATCAATAATTAACTCAATAGTAACTGAACCTCTTGGTCATGAATAACACCATGAAGTTCATCAATACAATATCTATATTTTCATTCACTACTAGAATTGTAATAATTTTAATAGGTTCATTATTTTGAACAATAAGATCTATGTAACTGTGACTTCCATCTCTAATCAATTTATTAGGTTCTTGATATTTTATTAAAGTTATGAAATCACTAACTATAACATTCTTTATATGGGTTAGCATCTAATTGGTAAACCCAATTATACAGAAACCAAAAAACCCAATGATTGAATCCTTGAAATTACCATGGGGTATTTTAAATAAAGTAGCATAGGTATGATGTAGAAAAGAGGTTACACAACAATGATTCTTGTCGGTGGTGTTTTAGGAATGATGTGGGATTAGTGATGTAGGAAGGATGATGTTGGCATGAAGCTTCATTGGGCCATAGATCCATGTTAATGGGAAACAAGGATGTGGTCCTATGTGTAATGAAATCACTCTCCAAGTACTCAAATAGAAATAGGTCACTTCATTCATACCACAATTAGAACATTTTAGAGGATCACCTCCAGATTTCATAGCTTACAACTTTTCTATTACATTCAACATTGACAACTTCATACTCTTTTCATCTTGAATAAAATAACTTTTAGTAAATTTTAACCCAAATTATCTTCACAAAAAACAAATTTCTAATAAAATTTTTAGTTAAGTGGGAAAAAGTTCATAGTAAACTCATCTTCAATCCCTATAAAAATCTATTAATTTTCATATCATGATCCTGAAAATAAAAATTATACATAGCTAGAAAATACTGTAATATTTCTATCATATATGGCTACTAAATATTAATATATTTAAATTAATCCTTTAAATCATTTCATGAGCACAATTCAAACAACCTAGTGGGGGTATTTCTCTAGAAAAAGATTATTAAATGTATCTTATTCCATGTAATGATGCTCCAATATCTCATTGGTATTAATTAAAAAGTGCACCAAATAACAAATTCAAATTCAAAACATTAAATGGAAATATTCTTTTTGAGTTTTGGAACATCCCATGAGTTCAAAAATATTTTCAAGTGTATTAATACATCCTTAGACTACCGTTGGATTTGAGGTTCGAAAAAAGTTGGTGTGTATTTTTTCCTGAAATTATCTAAATATTAACATGTTCCTACAAAGTAAATATGGTTTCCCTTTAACATGGATTCCACCCCCAATTATCTCTTATGTCTGATAACCTAAAATATTCTCAGTTCTTATTCAAACAATGCCAATATATTTATTTGGAATGGTATTTTCATCGGTGTACCTTCCTACTTCAACATTCCTATTTATTGTGATGAAAATCATTTTAGAAAGAAATATATTAGCTGAATCACAATGGAAATATTCAAATTATATTTTATTTAAACATAACTATAAATTATAATCTCTCAATTTTATTCCACTAACATTATCCTAAATTCTAATTTTATCTAAAACATTTATATGATAATGACTATAAATCCATTTCTATATACGTTATATAGTCTAGTGACTTTACAATTGAATTCACATTCATTCATTCCCAAAGATAGTATAGGTTTATATTTTTGTATAATTTTTTAATAACTCATATAAAATCCTATATTTTACAAATAATAAACTCTTAATCAATATCCATTTTTCCCGAAATATAATTTTTTTTAAAAAAAAGTTGTTTCATTTTCATTTAAAATCCTCCTAAATTTTAACTAGACTTATTATTTGTTCTTATTCGTTTTTATTCCATATTAAAAAAATTTAAAAATATATTCTGAGAATAAAAAAGACCATTAAGTAAAATTAAAAAATAAATTCATTACTCCAATGAAATTGATTTACCTTAATCATAATGTTCTTTGATTTTATGAAATAATTGAAATCCAAATAAAAATTGGACTTCTTTTTCTCAAATAATAACTTTAAAACATATTTAATGAAAATAGAAACCATATTATCCAAATTAGATAATTATATTCATTACATGTGTTATAAAAAACTAGAACCTAGTTATATCTATAGGGGAAACCTCCCTAGTTAACTCCCTCCTGCATACCAATGGATACAATAAATATTACCCAATGTATTATAAAGTTATACTGTGATTACCCCTTAAGATAAGATGTATCAGGGTCAACTATTTATGAAAAAATATTGGTTTCACCTATTCATTTAAGATATATCAATCTAACCCATAATCATTTATATTTATCATTAACATAAAGAAATTTAATCTTATACCTTTTCATTTTCAACTCCTTTAAAACCATTTTTAAATTAATATGAAAAACACTTTTGAAGATCAAAATACACTCTCCTTTATAAAATAATTTTAAAAAACAAATAAAAAATGTGAAAGTTAGTTTTTCATTGAGTTAAACATAAAATATTTTAAAGTAATTTAAACCTAAAATAATTCTTCTATTGGTGGGAAAATTCATTCAACCCATATACATTAAAATATAACATTCAATTTTATTATTCTAAAAAAGACAAAAGAAACATCTACAAAATACTTAAAAAAAATTTTGAAACGCTTTGAAATAAATTCAATAGATACATAAAATATTATTTATAATTATTTTATGCACATATAAATTAATCGATTAAATATTTTTTTAATATTTACATTAAATAAAAAATTTTAATAAAAAAAATCATTAAAACATTTAAAAAGAGGTGTTGAGTTAAAGTGCCTCTTTCCTTCAGAATGCCTCATCACAAATGTTATTTACATTCCTGAATAATAAATATCAATTAATTTTAGCGTTTCATAAGAAATCTTTTCACCTTTATTTTTTCTTTTGTTTTATTTATATCCATGTTATGTTCAATTACATAATCATATATATTCTTGTTGGATGTTTTCATGATATTTGACCCTTGTGTACAAAATTACTTTAGTAGGTTTACTATGGTCAATGAGGTCAATATTACAGAATCATTATATTATTAATCATTGAATATATATAACATTATTTAATCCTTATGAAAAATACAAAAGGTGTCACATAAAATCAAAATTATAGGTATATGAGCAATAATATGGAAATGTTGCTAAAATATAATGAGAGATACACAATCCTGACTCCTTGTTTCATCATTGGGGAATTGTTAATCATATTACCAAGGTTATTCAACAACATATGATAAAATATTAAAAATTCTTAAAAACAAGTCATCATAAACCTATCACCTCTAGAGATAAATTCTTTTCCCCAAAAATTATGGGGTTATAACAAATCACCCATCATTTATTGAACTTTATGTGTTCCATATAGCTCATATATCATAATAAAGTATTTTATAATTTTAACCAATGAGTAGGGAGAGTTGGTTTACGAACATAGAATTCCCCATGAAAATAAAGTTAGTATATTATAAATGAATACCCTTGAATAAAATTAGTTTCAGGTATTCACAATATAAAGGTGTCGAATGAAAAATCAAAGGATAGTTTTTACCTCCTAAAGGGTATAGAAATAAAATTATTTAACGGGGTTAATAAGAGAGAAATTTTGTGTCTCATTCGTAAATAATAATTTATATAGATAATTAATTATTATTAACACTTGAAAAAACCTAATAAGTTTAAAATGAAGATTCTAAAATAATTTAATAACATGAATACAAGTATAGAGTAAGATAACACCTTATTGGTAAGATAGATTCATAAATCTGGAGAAGAGCTCATTGGAACTATAAAACCTTTAGAGAGACACTTGAGGGTGAAAATGAGAGAAAATTTGTGCTAAATGTATTTAGAGTCAATATGAACATAATAATGGGTAGGTTTTTAATGAAAATGTGGGGGGATTGTTTATTAATTTATAAATATTGTCCTCGGACATTTGGGTTATACAAAATGATAAAAAAATTGGTCTTCCAATAATTTTAGCTCATGGTTTAATACCTATATAATTGTTTTAGTATTTTATTGTTTATAAATTCATATCCTTAAAATAAAATTATTTTTTATATGGAAAATATTCTTATTCATATGGAACTGTTTTGAAAAACATGAAATATAATTTATGTTTTGGATGGTTACCTATATGGTTAGAAAATTAATTTTACAACTTTAAAACACTTTATATTAATAATAAAACCCATAGTTGGTCAAGAGATCCTTTATATTATTTATTAAATCACTTTTAAGTCATTATGGTATTTCAATACATAACTTATATAGAAATAATATTTTATATTTTTCCTAAAAATCAATTTTCTAAAAACGTATGAAAAAATCACCATTGTAAAATTTTGAAATGATGATCTACAAAAATACTTCCATTTTATCAAATTAATTTCATAAATATGGTAAATATTTTTTTTAAATACATATTTATTGAAAATGATGATTTTTATAACATTAAAAAATTTCTAACTTTTAGAAAAACTATATATGATGGAATAAAATTCATTATTATTTATATTTGAAATAATATTTTTGTTTAAATAAAATAAAACATTATTTAAAATTTAAGAATTAATCATAAAAATATTTTTATTAAAATTAGAGACATATCTTTTCCATAAATTTAATTATGGTTTTTTTGTATAACAATTTTTTTATCATATCCAATATCTAAAAATGTTCATATAATATTTTATATGACTATGATATATTAAATAAAAATATTGGATCAGTTGAAAAAAATTAATTTTTAAAAGAATTTACACCTTCATTCAACTCATGGTCTAGATACCTAAACCCTTATCACACCAACATAATATATGGGGGTAATGTGTGAGATGGTTGTGATTTTCTAGGGCGGATTAGACTAAATGATATTGTAGTGATATCTACCAGATTAAACATCCCTCATAGAGGATTCCCCTCAAAACTCACTTATTGAAGAGAAACAGGAGCCTGGTCAAGGGTGAACCCCAATGATACAATATCTCTCTCCGGCTTAGATAAATGGGCCTCATAAGGCATGATCGTACTATTTGAGGACTTCATTACTCCCTTATATAGAAATAATCTCCCATCTTTAACCATTATATATAATTACCCATATTTTAACTTTTTAATATATAAATTACTAATATAAATAATTTCTAAGGGTTATGATACCGAAACATCATATATATGTTATATTACAATAGTTAGGTAATGGTCCTGACATAATGGTCTATATTCCTATTACACATTATATATAATTCACCATTCTCAAACATCATCATTAACTATTTACCTTAAAAAGGTTCTATAATTCAATAGATATTTAAAATAATATTCCTAAAACCTTTTTTATTTTTATAATTTTTATTGAATGAGTGATATTTATGTGAGAATTCAAACCTATGGATTTTACTGTAATGTATACATAATTGTGTGGTTTTTATCTACCTATAATTATATTAGATGATATCAACAAAATTATTACATGATATGTTATGTCCCTATAAAATATATTTTTCATTCTATGTGTGTCTACTATAAAACATACTAAAATATTCAATGTCAAACAACAATTCATTTTTTAATAATATAATTAAATTTAAATATGTTTTTAAAATTCAAATATTGATAAAGGAGGATATAAAATCCCATAACATCATAAAATTTCAATAATTATATTATTCTTTTACATGGAATTTATCCCCTCATTGGATTTATGTGTGTATAGTTCATTCCTACATGATGCATCTAAGACGACTTGTATTATGCTTGTATTATGGTACATAGTTTTGGGGAGAAATTTATCAAATAGCCAAATATTATTTTACATTTAATTGTTACACATAATAGGTATCATGTCCCAAAAGTTACACTAAATATAGGGTTCACTAACTGACTATTCATGTGCTAATAAGGATGAAACGTCACACACCATCGTGTTTGCACATCATGTGTACATGAACCACGTGATGTATATAGTCAGACGGACCCTTGGGTGTGTACTCCATATACAAACTAGTCTACCTAACTTATGGTAACATGCTATTCTTACAAAGGACACAGGTTGTGTGATACTTATCACCATTGAAATTCTAGTCATCTCTTATGGAATTATACACAGTGTGTGGCTCTAGATTACATATCATATGATCACCTCTTCAAAATATGAAATTAAAACATTCTTTTAATTTTCTCATCATTGTCTCTTTTACATTGTATTAGATGTAAAACACTACCACAAGTCTCATTTATAATTATATAACCTATATTAGTTTATTAACGGCAATGAATTGATGTAAAAAATAGATCTTAGTTCATTCACACATATACCCAACACAAAAAATGAAATAGCACAACAATAATTTGTATCCCCATTCTATCTAGTTATCACCAAATATTTTTGATTGATCTTTCACACATTGAAGATTGATTTCAAATCAAAATCCATTAAATACATAACCAAAATATAAATCACCTTTCAATTTGAGTGAAATAAATCGAACAATCAACCATGGTAATGGATCATGAGAAAATTCACAAAATATAGCCAAAACATTGTGAAATAATTAAAATCAAAATATTCAGCATCTAGTGTGATGGTTCGAGCACTATTCTTTAAGAATGAGTGTCATAATGGTGAAGAAAATGAGTGAATATGAGAATAATTATTCAATATCATTCAGATGTAAAGAAATATATATGGTTTTAGGGTCATTCTTTGGGAAAATTGATATGCCATAAAATTATATGCTTCTAAAATTTAATAATAGAGATGTGTAAAAAAAATAAATCCCTACTTCATGTTTGGATCATTCATTGGTGTATATCGTATATGTGTCCAGTTTTTGTTAGTAGTTCTCTGAAGAGAGTGCTCATCAAAATCACTATTCTGTATAATAATCCCTCTAATGTTATAAATTTTATGGGGGAACACTATAGGTTTATGATTTAAGTAAAAAAATTTAATGGATTTGGGATTTCCATTGGATATAAAACTAATTGTCAAAAAATTAATTATTTGTTTAAAATAACTAATTTAAACCTTTAATTACACCTTCTAATGCAAAATCCCAAGGGACAAGATCTAATGAATATTATAAATTTCCTTAGGAAAACACACTTCTATATATATAAAATAGTATAATTGGTTTCCTTATCTAATTGTGTGGGAAGAGAGTAACTAATTTTTTCCATGAACAATTAAAGGAACTAAAAATTTTCAACTATATTTTTATATATTATTTAAAAATATTTTTTGTTGAAAAAAATATAAAATAACTCAGGGAAAACCCTAAAACAATTTATTAAAAATATTTAAAACGTTGAAATATAAAAACAAATGTCATTGAATCCTCCACGCCTTCAATATTTTCACCTTGGAATGAAAAACATACTCAAAATAGTGAGGGTACTGAGACTATATCTGATTCTCACTCTATAATGATATTATAAAAGTTTTACATTTTTCTAATGTCCATACTCTATTGGAATAGATTACACATGAAGCGTCCTCTTCGAGTATTCCTCGATCACCACTAGATACTCTAAGAATGAGTTACCTTCCTCGATGTCTAGCACACCCCAATAAATGATGTGTGACATTTCGTGAACATATAAACTAAAATAAAACACATGTAAGATGATGCTCATATGATCAAATAGTTTTGAAATTATAGGTGGTAATTAACATCTCCGACCAAAAACAACATCTACATTCGATAAATGAATATCAGGTTCAGCTTGTGACCCCAACTAAATCAACATGAAATTATTCATGGAAATACCTTTATAAACATATAATTTCTCTAATAAAATTCTAATGTTATTTTTTACCAGTTTTTGTTAGACTTTTGTTTACTATGAGTATTCATCATCCACTATGGGATCACCTTCACCTTCCTTATCATCCCCCACACCCACTCCATCCCGATCAGTTATTACTCTCCCACAAATGATAGAACATATGAAACCTATATGGTCTCTCTTATAGGGAAAAAAAGTGGGGTCATTCCAATAACAATGTGGTATATATTGTTTCATAATGACTTTACTAATGTAAATTAAACCACCTATATTTGACTAAAATTCAACATAGAACCCTTCATCAAATCCTCAATAACATGAATGGTTAACTCAGTATGGACACTAATCTAAGGATGGAATAATATACTCATCAAAACCTGAGTCACGAATTACTTTTACACTCTTCTACTCAAATGATATATTATTCAATAATCTTTCTTGGAAACAAACTTCTATGGTATCTCATGCATATAGATGATCGAGTCCTTCTACAAGAATTTCATTCTCTCTAGCGAGATCTTCTCTAGAATATCATGGTAGTTGATAAACATAGTAAATTAGTCAATAATCACATTGATAAAATCATGAATTCTAATTGATTATTGGATCCCACTAAACAAATCTACTGATAATTTATCCCAATTCCACTTAGAAACCTCTAGGGGTTAGAAAAAACCTGTTGGAACATGGCTTTTTCCCTTCACTAGCTGATTATGAGGAATGACAAGATAAATCAGGGAAAACTATATTTTACACCAATCCTCCAGTACTGATATTTAGGGACTTGGTTAATATTCATTACTCTAGGATATGACAACAAGGTTGAAGTATTTGAATCCCTAAAAATATACACATACAGAGAGAGGGGAACAATTTTCTACCCTCAAAAGTGGATAACATGATCCTAACCTTTATAATATCCATTTGGTCAATATCCTATAGATATTTGTTCATTTAAATATTTTCAATCAATTTCAACCAGATAGGCATCCCTCATTCAATAAATATTATAAGCCCCCCCCCCATAAAAATTTGATGATAATCTACTTCTCCCTCTTACACTAAATATAACTACTAAAATAACTAATAATGAGGCTTCTTAATAATATGATTTGTTATAATGCTTCACCTTACTAGAACTCAAACTAAAATCACTACATTAGGTCAAGGTCTCACGAAGTAAATATTTAACTGAGACTTGTATGGTACATATATACATTGAACATATCTCTATGAATTTAGTGACTCTATGTTTTCAAGGAATATACAATAACTACCAACATTAGATCATTCTTTTCATATTCATTTTCAAATGGTCTCAACTATATGGATCTATAAGAAATCACCACATTCCTATACATCAGAAAAAAATGGAGACCAACTCCTAAGGAATTGTAGAACATTAATTACCTCAATTCATCCTATTTAAACCTTACTATAGGTTCCTTCATCAATATCTACTTTATCTACTTGAAATATCTCATGAATTTCGAAATACAAATGAATGAAATCCCATTTGGGGAATTGGAAATCACGGGACTCGCAATCCTATAGAATTTTGTTATGGATATATGGTAGTACCTTTCCTACCCAATGAAACATTTCAGATAAATCATGGGGCAATATTTCCACATAATAATAATCATCGAAAGGGTTCTCAAATCCTTTCAATATAAGTGTCACTTCATTATGGTTTTGGCTGTTCGAGGTCTACCAGTGGCCCACCACACCTTGGAGAAGGATGGATTCCATCACATCAATATGATTTGTTAGAATATAAGAAAATTATTTCCTTAACCATTTTCACAACATAGTCCTCAAATTCCTATATATTATTATCACCTCATAATATTGGTGGTATTCATCCCTATAACACATATAACACACTAAACCTACACACATCCTAATCTTGACTCACTAGAATAATTGTTTGCTCAGAAGGTGGGAGAACTTTTTCCTACATTACTATAATAATGTTTTCTTAATAAATACAGAGATGAGTTATTGATCCCCACACACCTAATGGAAAAATATCATCTTAAATTCCTTGTAGAGATTCCTCATTTATCTGAGGGTCAATGATTGTAGGCTCATCACTAACACATGCATATCAAGACCATTCATAAAAATCCCAATTGGATTTTAGTAAGGATACATTATATAATTTAATAAAAGGGACCACATTCATCAATGTCTTGGTGAATGGATAAATCAAATTTTGTACCAACAATAGGTACCATTGCCTGAAATCTAGAACTGTGTTCCCCTAATAATATTTCACTCAATTACTAAATCAATCATCACTTGACATCTAAATCTATACTTTTCCCCTATATGTTAACATTGACAACTACCTATATCTTAGAGTAACAATATGAAGCACTTACAATATGTCCACCTGTAACATCCCAAGTAAGTAATGAATAATAAATATTTTTATCTATGTCAATTAATGAATTAGATAGTGTTTTAGAGGCTTAAAATTAGAATAAATCCAATCTTAAGCATGAAATACACTAATATTTTTAAAAGATTGTTTTACGGCCTTTTGATGGAAAACCATCTTTTAAATCTATATTTTGACAATTTTATAAGCTCTATTCGTCAAAATAAACTTATTATTTATAATTGGGACATCAAAATTTACTTTGTGTAAATTTTTGGTATTTTTCTAACAATGTTCGTTTTTTAATGAATAGTGAAAAATACTGCATTTTACATCAAAACTGCTTTTTCATATAATTAATTTATATGATTAGATTATATTTTGAATTGGTTTTAAAGTTCAATTAGAATATATTTTTACCATTTAATCCAATAGTGGTCATTGGAATTAATTTCACTTTGAAATTGGACTTAAACTAGTGTCAATCTTTTGATACTTATTTTTTCATAAAAACACGCTATTTGCTCTGACAGCGGGAATTGATTACTAAATTAATTAATGTAACTTATATGTTTTGAATTTTGTAAAATAGAAATCATTTTCTAATTCAGAATATCAAATATAGCTTAGGTTAATTTTTTGGTATTTTTCAGAAAAACTTCAATTTTTGATGAATAGTGAAACCACTAAGTGGTACTTAAAAAAACTGATTTTTCGTTTAAATGAAATTTTACCACCACTATGTTTTGAATTTCAAAAATCCAAAATACATGGTTGTAATTAAGAAGTAAAATATGGTTCAATGGGATTAAATTAATTTTTTGTTGAATAGTAACTTTTATGTTTTTAATCGTGATTAGAGGTAATTAGTGTACTTTAAGGAAAAAATAATGTTTTAATAATATGATATGAGCTTGACACATGTCCTACCCTCATTGGATGTGTCATGGCCGACCAAGATAATACATTGGTCAACTTGGGGACCCCATGGAACCACTTTGGTTGGGAAATGACATAAGTAACTTTTTATTTAATGTAAAAGTAAAAATGACACAAACATGAGTTGTTTTACTAAAACAATTTTTACATGGGGTTATAAAAGTCAGGTTTATGACTATAAATATTCATTAGAAATATAAAAATATTTCCTACATCATGATAGTTTTTTTATAATTTTTAAACATTAAATAAATTAAATTATTTATGACATCATGATGATGCAGCGATTACCTCATTAATAAAGGATTTAAATAAAATGAAAATATAATGTAAAATATATGACCTAGACATATCAAAAACCTATTGTATGGGTATATTTAGAACCCTTATCAGTTTAGCCTCTAATTATATCAATGTGGGACCTTTTATATCCGAAACTCGTTTTAAAATAAAGGAACATTTCTTTACTTTCCAAGAGTGCCCCTCCTCTCATCTTATAAAAGTACCCCACCTCTACCTCCTTACCCACACTTCAAAAGCCTTTGGATCGGACAACCCCTGACCCTTTTGTCTCTCCATATCCCTATCTAACCCCATGAAGCCTCACTTTGGGCAGAAGTCTTCCCAGGGAATCCTTTGAGCTCAAACCAAAGGGAGTTACTCGATTTTAAGGTAATGTCTTCACTTGAGTCCTTTTGTTTTATTTTGCTTATCCAACCCCCTAAACTCTTTTTATTCATTTATTTTGTAACAAATACAGTATCATCAATATACTAGGATGTTTTTATAAGAAGGATTCGAGCTACACTTACACACACCTACATCTAATGGTTAAAGAACATACTATTTCCATGGATTGCGAATTTCTGCCTCACGAAACGATGATTGTTCAACACTCATATAACACCTTCAAAGGTGGACATTAAGATGTCACTATATTCATATATGATATATAATATGTTTATGTTTTACTTAAGCTTATGTATTTTTCATTTATGGCATACCTTTATGGTTTCAATAATGGGTAAACGTGATATCCTCATTTTAGGAAGTGCGGAATACTGCCCCCTCAAAGTGATTTGATTCGTTAATGCCATATGTGGGATGTATAAAGGATGGAGTTAAAGTTATTATGTATGATGTTATACTGGAATTATAATATACCCTTATATCATTATGATTTCACTCCATTAAATATGAAATAGAAATGAAAGTAGCG
Organism: Viscum album; assembly: GCA_963277665.1. Classification (NCBI taxonomy): domain Eukaryota; kingdom Viridiplantae; phylum Streptophyta; class Magnoliopsida; order Santalales; family Viscaceae; genus Viscum; species Viscum album. The sequence continues at coordinate 166,029,073 of OY728119.1, read as the reverse complement.
TTCATGCGTACGTACGGCTTACCGTCTCCATGAACGGTGCATTTCATTTCTTATCCCCAAATGTAATGTACTATTATAAGTACATATATATAATGGATATATATGATTTAGGTTACATCTAAATGATGAATATAATTCTGGAATTAAAATATTCATATCTCTCATTTAGTTTTAATTCCATTAATATGACATAGAAATGAAAGTAGTGTTCATGCGTACGTACGGCTTACCGTCTCCATGAACGGTGCATTTCATTTCTTACCTCTAAACGTTATGTAATATTATAAATTCATGTATATAATGGATATATATGATATATATGATATCTACATCATGATTATAACTCTGGATATAATGGATACATGAATAACTTGTAATTATAAAGAGTTTATTTTTGACTCAAGTACCAATGATCGTTAAAACGACCGTTATTAACATAAATAATTACATAGTGTTCATGACATGGTAATAAGTGATATAAAAGAAATAATGAACTTGAAAAAGGTTCTTATGTAATTATAAATTAACTCAACTTTATTATTCAGGAGGTTAAACAACGATCGAGTCAAGTTGGGCCTGAGGTATAGGGCTTCGTCTCAATCTCCTTTCATTGAGGCCTATTTCATTTTATACACAACATTATTTTATATGGTGTATAAACCCTTTCGACTTTTACACTTATTCAAAAGGAATCTTTTTTATACGAATTGTTTTACTAAATGACAAAAGGGAATGTTTTTGTCGTACGTATGTGGCGACAACGACTTCTCCGCCGCCGTGACTGTTATTTGAGTTTCGGCTTCCTCTACAAGGCATAATTTTTTTTAAAAGAAAAATAAATACCATGTTTTAACTTTCTTTTATTTTGGTATTAGAAATGGTTTTCCTAATTTTATTATATATCAATGTGTTGTATTGATATCTTGTGATTGAAAAGTGGAAATGTTATGTTTCCTTTATGCATGTTTTGTGTGATACGATTATGTTATGGTTCTTGGGAATTATTATGAAGATGGGTTGTTCCTTGATAAACTAAGGGAGGGTGAGCCAGATATAGCTCTCCAATGCATTGGGTAATGCAAAGGAGTGAAACGTTAAGGTTTCTTCGAAGATATTTAGGGAATATACTGTGATGGGTATTCCAAACATAACCAAGAGGGTTACTCCCTACGTAAGAATGTTATGAATGCCTCAAGTTACCTTTATGTCTTATGATTTCTATGATTTGTTCATGATTTGATGAGGTATGTTAAAGTGCTTATGTTTTATGAGTAAAGTATGATTTCATTTATTCTTATGTATACGTGTACTCATATTTCCTTTCCATATTTTTATATCCCTTACTGAGCTTTTTATGCTCATCAAATGTTTTTTGAAATGTTTTTCACAGGTCAAGGGAAAGGTACATGATATGATGATACTGTCAAGGAAGTGTCAAGAAAGAATCCATGTTTTATTTTAAATATGTTCCCGTTGATGGGAAAAATGAATACTATCTTTATGTAACCACTTTGTTTAAATGTGGAATGTAATGCATGTTTTATGATCTAATTCTCTAAAACTCTAAACCTGAAAAGATCCTCAATGTGTAATCTTGTAATAACTCAAGATTAAGTAAGGTTTAAAGCTAAGGCCTTATAGTTGGTATCAGAGATTGGTTTAAATAACTTTAGAAGTTAGAATTCTATTAAATGGTTATCCAAAAATATTTTTTTTATGGTCAAATTGAAATGATACAGCATTTGAAGATTACCATGTTGCTTTATATAAGACATGTTTGTTCATAATGGTTTTTCACAGAGGAAACAGGGAAGCAGTTCTAGGAAGGCATACAGAAGGAAATAACCTTCTGAATCATCATCCTGAGATGGTCGGAATTGGAACTGAACAGTTTGTTGCAGTAATGGCGTAGTTGACTCAACCGATAAATGGCGGTGGTATCCATGCACAAGATCATCCAGATCAACCACAGAGGAACATGTCAGTGGTGGAACATTTCATGAGGCAACATCCCCCATCATTCAGAGGATCATCTGACCCTGTGCTAGCTGAAGGGTGGATTAAAGCACTGGAGAATATTTTTGACGTCATGGGGTGTTCAGAAAATCAAATGGTTAGTCTTGGTATTTACCGTTTTGAGGGTGAAGAAGATCAGTGTTGGTCAATGGTTAAAAATATCAGGGACGCTGATGAGATTGATGCTCTCGACTGGGATGAATTCAAAGGTATGTTTCATGAGTAGTATTTTCCTAAGGCTGTTCGACTTAGGATGGAAAACCAATTCTTGGAATTGAGGCAAGAGGAAGACTCAGTGGCTGCCTATAAACAAAGGTTCACTCGATTGGAAAGGTATGCTCTAAATTTTATCCGAGACCATGATAGTAAAATCAATCATTTTTACTCAGGATTAAAGCCAAAATATCGAAGGGCTTTAGCTTCTCATGAGTTCAAAAGTTATGAAAATCTTGTTCGATGTGCTGAGAAGGTGTAAATGGAGTTTGCTGATGATCAAGTGTTCTAGAACAACCAGCAGAATAAGAGACCGAGGTGGTAGGAGAAAGGAAAGAATTCTTCAAAAAGGTCTGATGGTAAGAAAACTAAGTTTCTAGTTTGTGATAAATGTGGGAAAAGGCATGCTGAGGAATGTCTTATGAATTATGGAATGTGCTACCGATGCGGTAAGATGGGACATAAGGCTCGTGATTGCACTGAAAAATATTAGGGTGATGGTAAGACCAAATTTTATTTACAGTTAGTGAAATGTTTTAAGTGTAATGAGATGGGCCACTATGCAAACGAGTGTCTGAAAAAGAGCTTAAGTGATGGGAAGCAGTTAGACTACAAGCAGAAAGGGGTGGTGAAATCATTTTCAACTACTTCAGCAGATGTCGGGCCATCAAATGAAGTTGTATCAGGTACTTTGTTTGTTTTTTCAGATTATGCCAGTGTGTTCTTTGATTCAGGGTCTACACATTCTTTCATCTATGAAACCTTTTCTAGTAAAATGGGAATACCATCTCAAGAAATGACTCCTGAACTTGTGGTAAAAACACCTATGGGAAATGTTGAGGCAAATAGAATTTATAAGAATCTTCGTATCTTTATCTGTGGAAAGAACCTACTTGCAAACCTTATTATTTTACCTCTAGTAGAGTTTGATGTTATCCTGGGTATGGATTGGCTCTATATTTACCATGCTAAGATTGACTGTTGAGATAAAGAAGTTTCTTTTCAGAAAGACATTAAATTTGTGTAAAATAATGAACCCTTACTGTTGATAACATATCAAGAGGCTGAGAAACTTGTAAAAGATGGAAATTAATGTTACATTACACACATCGTTGAAAATAAAGAAACTATGCAGATTAATGATGTGCCAGTGGTAAATGAGTATCCTGATGTTTATTCTAATGAGTTTCCGTGAATAATACCAGATCGGGAAGTTGGGTTTACTGTTGACTTAGTTCCTGATGCTAAGCCAATTTCAAAACCCCCTTATCGAATGGCTCAAATTGAACTTTTAGAGTTGACAGAGAAATTTCAAGATTTATTAGATAAAGGTTTCATTCGACATAGCACATCACCATGGGGTGATCCTATTTTATTTGTTAAAAAGAAAGATGGTTCCATGAGACTTTGCATTGATTATAGAGCCTTGAATAACATCACTGTTAAGAACAAATATCCTTTGCCTCATATCGATGATTTGTTTGATCAGCTCCAGGGAGCTCAGTATTTTTCAAATATTGACCTGAGATCGGGGTACCATCAGTTGAAGGTAAAGGAAGCAGATGTTCCAAAGACTGTGTTTCGTACAAGATATGGTCATTATGAATTTTTAGTAATGCCTTTTGGGCTAACCAAATCACCTGATGTATTCATGGACTTAATGAATAGAATTTTCCATGAGTTCTTGGATAAGTTTGTGGTTGTTTTCATTGATGATATTTTGGTGTTTTCTAAAAGTAAAGAAGAGCATGAAAGACATTTAAGGTTTATTTTGATGTCCTTGAAAGAAAAGAAATTTTATCAAAAATTCAGCAAGTGTGAGTTTTTGTGGCAACAAATTTCTTTCCTTGGTCGTATTGTTTCTAAGTATGAGATAACTATTGATCCTGCAAAAACAAAGGTTGTTGAATAATGGGCATAACCCACAAATGTAACTGAGATTCGTAGCTTCCTTGGCTTAGCAGGCTATTACCGAAGGTTTGTTAGAAATTTTTCACGGTTATCTTGTCGAATGACGAAGCTAACTTGGAAGGGTGTTAAGTTTATCTGGACAAAATAATGTGATGATTGTTTTCAATAGTTGAAAAGAAGATTTTTGAATGCTCCAGTTTTGGAACTTCCTTCCAGGAATGGTGAATTTGTTATCTACAGTGATGCTTCATTGAAAGGACTTGGTAGTGTCCTTATGCAGAATGATCAGGTAATTGCTTAAGATTCACGTCAGTTGAAAACTCATGAGGTAAATTACCCTACACATGATTTGGAATTAGCTGCTGTTGTTTTTTCTTTAAAAAATTTTAGGCATCATTTTTATACAGTAAAGTCTGAAATATATACTGATCACAAAAGTTTAAAGTATATATTCACTCAGAAAGAATTGAACATGAGAAAGAGGTGATGGCTAGAATTAATCAAGGATTATGATTGTACAATTCATTACCATTCGGGAAAAGTAAATAAAGTGGATGATGCTTTGAGTCGAAAAAATAATGCTTCATTAACAATGTTGTGTTTGGAACGAGATCCTTTTGTTTTTGATTTAATGAACTTTGGAATAGAAGTTGTTGGTGAAGGAAGTTCTTCAGTTTTGTTTCAGGTATCAGTGAAATCTTCTCTATCAGACAGAATCAAGCAAGCACAGAAGCAAGACAGTGAGTTGCAGAAAAAAGGTAGAACTGGTTCAGAAAGGTAAGTTGCATGAATTCTACATTGATTGTGATTTGGTTTTAAGATTTGGGAAAAGATTGTGTGTGCCTTGTGATTCACAGTTGAATAGAGAGTTGTTATGTGAAGCTCATAGTTTTCCGTTTTCAGTTAATCCAGGAAGTACTAAGATGTATAGAGATCTTCGAGAGTATTGCTGGTGTGATGGAATGAAATGAGATATTGTTGATTTTACTGTGAAGTGTTTGACTTGTCAGCAGGTTAAAGCAGAGTGGTAGTTACCGAAATGGATGCTTTAGCCTTTACCAGTGCCAGAGTGGAGATGGGAGAATATATCCATGAACTTTGTTGTGGGATTACCGAATACGTCTTGAGGTAATAATGCAATTTGGGTTATTGTTGATCGCTTGACTAAATCTGCTCATTTCCTTCTTATTCGAGATACTTTCTCTCTAGATAAACTTTCTCGACTGTACCTTAAAGAGATTTTCAGGTTGCATGGAGTTCCTCTGTCCATTTTATCTGATCGTGATCCCAGGTTTACTTCTAATTTTTGGAAGGGCCTTCAAAATTCATTGGGTACTGAATTAAATTTTAGTACAGCTTTTCATCCTCAATCAGATGGGCAGTCAGAACGAACAATTCAGACCTTGGAGGATATGCTACGATCTTTTTTGATGGATTATCAGGGAATTTGGGACCAACATATTTCTTTGGTTGAGTTTTCATATAATAACAGTTTTCATTCCAGTATACATATGGAACCATTTGAAGAGTTATAAGGGAAGTGGTGTCGAACTCCAGCTTTCTGGGATGAAGTGGGTGAAAGGAAGATGATGGGACCAGAATTGGTAGACGAGATGGCAGAAAAAGTTCAGTTGATTCAGAAACACATGAGAACAGCTCAGAGTAGGCAGAAGAGTTATGCAGACAACAGGAGGAAGGATCTATCTTTTGAGGTAGGTGATCATGTTTTTCTCAAAGTTTCACCATGGAAAAGTGTGATGCGATTTGGTAAGAAAGGAAAGCTGAGTCCAAGGTTCATTGGACCATTTGAAATTCTGGAGAGAGTTGTATCAGTCACTTACCGAGTGGCTTTACCTCCGAGTTTATCTTCGGTACACAATGTTTTTCATGTTTCGATGCTGAGAAATTATATGCCAGATCCATCTCATGTTTTGAGTCCGGAGGAAGTTTAGCTGGAAGAGAACCTATCTTATGAGGAACAACCGGTCTAGATTCTTGACCATAGGTAGCAGGTGTTACGGAATAAGGTGATTCATCAGGTAATTGTTTTTTGAAAAAACCACATGATTGAAGAGGCAACATGGGAATCTGAAAATGCAATGAGGGCTAAATACCCCCACTTATTCGATAAGTAAATAAATTGTATGGATGCAATTTTCTAAAGGGGGGAAGGATGTAACATCCCAAGTAATTAATGAATAATAGATATTTTTATCTATGTCTATTAATTAATTAGATAGTTTTTTCGAGGCTTAAAAGGAGAATAAATCCATTCCTAAGCATGGAATACACTAATATTTTTAAAAGATTGTTTTACTGCCTTTTGATGGCAAACCATATTTTAAATATATCTTTTTGACAATTTTATATACTCTATTTGTAAAAATAAACTTATTATTTATGATTGGGAAATCAAAATTTACCTTTTGTAAATTTTTGGTATTTTTCTGACAATGTTCATTTTTTTAATAAATAGTGAAAAATACTGCATTTTACATCAAAACTGCTTTTTCATCTAATTCATTTATAAGATTAGATTATATTTTTAATTTTTTTTAAAGTTAAATTAGAATATATTTTTACCATTTAATCCAATAGTGGTTGTTGGAATTAATTTCGCTTTGAAATTGGACTTAAACTAGTGTCAATCTTTTGATACTTATTGTTTCATAAAAACACGTTATTTGCTCCGACAGCGGGAATTAATTATTAAATTAATTAATGTAACTTATATGTTTTTAATTTTTTAAAGTAGACATCATTTTTGAATTCGAAATATCAAATATAGCTTAGGGTGAAGTTTTGATATTTTTCTGAAAAACTTCAATTTTTGATGAATAGTGAAACCACTAAGTGGTACTTAAAAACCTGATTTTTTGCATAAATGAAATTTTACCACCTCTGTGTTTTGAATTTCAAAAATCCGACATACATTGTTTTCATTAAGAAGTAAAATGTGGTTTAATGTGATTAAAATAATTTTTTGGTGAACAGTAACTTTTATGTTTTTAATCGCGATTAGAGGTAATTAGGATAGTTTAAGGTAAAAATAATGTTTTAATATTATTATATGAGATTGACACATGTCCTATCCTCATTGGATGTTTCATGGACGACAAATAAAATCCATGGGTCAACCTGGGGACCCCATGGAGCCACTTTGGTTGGGAAATGTCATAAATAACTTTTTATTTAATGTAAACGTAAAAATGACACAAATATGAGTTGTTTTACTAAAACAAATTTTACATGGGGTTATACAAGTTAGAGATTTGACTATAAATATTCATTATAAATATAAAAATATTTCCTACATCATGATATTTTTTTTATATTTTTTAGACATTAAATATATTAAATTATTTATGACATCATGATGATGCAGCGATTACCTCATTAATAAATGATTTAAATAAAATGAAAAGATAATGTAAAATATATGACCTACACATGTACAAAACCTATTGTATGGGTATATTTCGAACCCTTATCACCTTAGCCTTGAAATATATCAATGTGGGACCTTTTAGATCCAAAACTCATTTTAAAATAAAGGAAATTTTCTTTACTTTCCAAGAGTGCCCCGCCTCTCCTCTTATAAAATGTCCCCACCTCTACCTCCTCACCCACACTTCCAAACCCTTTGTCTCGGCCAAAACCTGCCCATTTTGTCTCTCCACATCCCTCTCTAACTCCTTGAAGCCTCAATTTGGGCAGAAGTCTTCCCAAGGAAGCCTTTGAGCTCAAACCAAAGGGAGTTACCCAATTTTAAGGTAATGTCTTCACTTGAGTCCTTTTGTTTTATTTTGCTTCTCCAACCCCCTAAACTCTTTTTATTAATTTCTTTTGTAACAACCCCAGTATATTCAATATACTAGGATTTTTTTATAATAATTATTCGAGCTACACTTACACACACCTAAATCTAATGGTTAAAGAACATACTGTTTCCGTGGATGGCGAATTTCTGCCTCACGAAACGATGATTGTTCAACACTCATATAACACCTTCAAAGGTGGAAATTAAGATGTCACTATATTTATATATGATATATAATATGTTTATGTTTTACTTAAGCTTCTGTATTCTTCATTTAGGGAATACCTTTATGGTTTCCATTATGGGTAAACGCGATATCTTCATTTTAGGAAGTGCGGACTACCGCCCCCTCAAAGTGATTTGATTCGTTAATGCCATATGTGGGACGTATAAAGGATGGAGTTAATGTTTTTATATATGATGTTATACTGGAATTATAATATACCCTTATATCATTATGATTTCACTCCATTAAATATGAAATAGAAATGAAAGTAGCGTTCATGCGTACGTACGGCTTACCATCTCCATGAACGGTGCATTTCATTTCTTATCCCCAAATGTAATGTACTATTATGAGTACATATATATAATGGATATATATGATTTATGTTGCATCTAAATGATGAATATAATTCTGGAATTAAAATATACATATCTCTCATTTAGTTTTAATTCCATTAATATGACATAGAAATGAAAGTAGCGTTCAAGCGTACGTACGGCTTACCGTCTCAATGAATGATGCATTTCATTTCAATCCTCTAAACGTTATGTAATATTATAAATAAATGTATATACTCTATAGATATGATATATATTATACCTAAATCATGAGTATAACTCTGGATATAATGGATACATGAACAAATTTTAATTATAAAGAGTTTATTTTTGACTCAAGTACCAATGATCGTTAAAATGACCGTTATTAACTTAAATAATTACATAGTGTTCATGACATGGTAATAAGTGATATAAAAGGAATAATGAACTTGAAAAAGGTTCTTAAGAAAGTAGAAATTAACTCAAGTTTATTATTCAGGAGGTTAAAGAATGATGGAGTCAAGTCGGACCCGAGGTATGGGACTTCGTCTCAATCTCCTTTCATTGATGCCTATTTCGTTTTATACACAACATTATTTTAAACAGTGTATAAACCCCTTTGACTTTTACACTTATTCAAAAGGAATATTTTTTTATATGAATCATTTTACTAAATGACAAAAGGGAATGTTTTTGTCGTACGTATGCGGCGACAACGACTTCTCTGCCGGCGTGACTATTATTTGAGTTTTGGATTCCTCTACAAGCCATACATTTTTTTTAAAGAAATATAAATACCATGTTTTACTTTTCTTTTATTTTGTTATTGGAAATGGTTTTCCTAATGTTTTTATATATCAATGTGTTGTATTGATATCTTGTGATTGAAAAGTAGAAATGTTATGTTTCCTTTATGCATGTTTTGTGTGATATGATTATGTTATGGTTCTTGGGCATTATTATGAAGATGGGTGGTTCCGTGATAAACTAAGGGCGGGTGAGCCTGATATAGCTCTCCAATGCATTGGGTAACATGAAGGAGTGAAACGTTAAGGTTTCTCCGAAGAGATTTAGGGAATATACTGTTATGGGTATTACAAACGTAACCAAGAGGGTTACTCCCTACGTAAGAGTGTTATAAATGCCTCAAGTTACCTTTATGTCTTATTATTTCTATGATTTATTCATGATTTGATGAGGTATGTTAATGTGCTTATGTTTTATGAGTAAAGTGTGATTTCATTGATTCTTATGTACACATGTACTCGTGTTTCCTTTCCATTTTTTTATATCCCTTACTGAGCTTTTTATGCTCATCCCAAGTTTTTTGAAATGTTTTTCACAGGTCAAGGGAAAGGTATATGATATGATGATAGTGTTAAGGAAGTGTCAAGAAAGAGTCCATGTTTTATTTTAAATAAGTTTACATTGATGGGAAAAATGAAAACTATCTTTATGTAACCACTTTGTTTAAATGTGGAATGTAATGCAAGTTTTATGATCTAATTCTCTAAAACTATAAACCTGAAAAGATCTTCAATGTGAAATCTTGTAATAACTCAAGATTAAGTATGGTTTAAGGCTGGGGCCTTATACCACCAATGTTATCATCATATTATCTTTCATCTGAAAAAAATGTGAAATTATTAGGTTAATATACCCATATAAGGATAAGAATATACTTATATAATATGATTCCCAAAACACTAAATACTAATATCCAGAATGAAAACCATCTTAAAGCCATAAAAGAAAGAAGTAATTAATAAACAGTATAATATAAGACCCAAAAGTTATTTTAATAAGATAAATCAGAGCCCTGGATAGTGTCTTGCTTAAATCCCAACTATAAGAGATACCAGTAAGAATCACCAAGAATCTAATCTACCAAAATAGTTTCAATAATCACATCTTAGGAATAATAATGGATGACAGGTTCCGTTTCAAGTCTCATAATGAAAAAATAATGGACCTATGTCAATAGATAGATGACCAGAACCCCGATTTGCAAACAGTAGATGGGGAGGACATAAATCAATTTATAGAGGACCCATACCACGAGAATATGGGGATCCGAACATTATCACTAATTCATGGAACTCATACCTCGATGATAATCACACAATATAAAATAGAGTTCTGGATCTCATGAATGATTTGATCAAACACGTCTTCTCCCTATCATTATCCCTACATATATTAGGAGGATAAGATGCACATATCTCCTTATTTATCATCTCTAAATTCATTGATAGCCTAACATATCCCCTTTGATATTTAATAAATGTGTATCATCTCATCCTATGGGAAAAACCTTTAGGATAGTCTACTCAAACATCTATTTCTATATCCCAATCAAGGAGATATAAAAATTCAATGAGGCTAGAAAAGTTAAAATATTGTACTATTGGAGACCATGGTGTCTAACTCCTTGGGAAAAGACTAATCATATCTGTAAATTCTACTTACAAAGTCTAATTACACCTACATAACATTTTTTGTAGTATATTTCTTGTGGAATTATTTTATGTCATTCCAATAGAATAATTTTGGTTAATTCTTATTTGGACAACATGGAATTTAGATATATTTGTCTCACATAGGATGTACATTAAGGGAGGGTAATTAGCGTACCACCAAAGGTACATGACTTGTGTTCCTAAATCACATGGTGTGGGTGTAAAGTCAACCATCTTGCCATGTTCCCCAAATACACAGCTTTTCGATCATCTTTGAGGAAAACAATATGAGTTTCGAGATCCCATTTCATGTGATACATAACTCCCATGAATACCTAACCATTTATGCCATGATGATAAACATTGTATACCTCATGATTACATGTCATGTGATCACATGCTCAAAAATTTAATTTATAGAATGGGAAAAATATTCCCTCTAAAACCTTTATTTCCTTTAAATAAACCTCAAATATTGTTGAATTTTTCAGTTATTATTTTTAGACATTGAGTAGTTGATTCTAACCAAGACTCGCTGAAAAATAGATCGTAGTCGATTTACATGTTGATTCGATTTCTAGAATAATATTTGAATTTGATAATCCATATCCCCATTCCTTTCAATGATCTCTCTTTATATACCATCAATATAACAGGGCGTTATCAATAAATTTGTATCCAAATACATTAACCACAACATAAGAATCTAAATTTCTTTCAATTAGGGCTGTGATGTAGCAAACCGTAATCCTTAGTGATCATATGTCGAGAAATTAAATTGTTATAGTGGAAATATCAAGAAATAATAATGATAAATTATTTTTCAAATGTAGGATCTGGACACCATTCATCTTTACAGATCAACCAATGATATAAAATAGGAGGGAAAAGTATAATAATTATAAATCTTATGAAAAATTAAAAAAATTAAATAGTTTTATAGATCTTGGATTTTTGAAAGAGTATCCTTAAAAAATAATAGTCTAAATCACAAATAATGGATCATGATAGATATAACAATTCTCAACCTCTCATTTATATCATTTATTTCTAAACTTAATGTTCGTGTTTCGTTTTCATTGTGAATTATAAGAAGATAGTGTTTTTTCATCCCCCATTTTCTCTCAATATCCCTCTAGAGTTATATAGTTCATCGAGGAAACCTATAGGTTGTAGAGTTAATGAATATTTAATAATTATATTTGGGTTTTCGAGCATGTAAAAAATTAATACAATAAAGTAAATTTATTAATTAACTCAAAAAATTTAATAGATCAACTCCACCTCTAAGGATCTAATCCTATGGAAATTAGTGTGATATAAGATTACACATCCCCTATGGAAAACCTCATGCACTTGATGCAACTATGGAATTTGATGTCCCATTTAATACTCAATTGTTTTGGTAAATGACTATTCCTATGAATATAAGTACACTAAGGGAAAGTAATATTTAATTCATATATAATTATGAAACCTAAATCAATAAAATATATCTTTTACCAATGTCAAAAAATTTATTTTAAATTATATAAAGCTTCAAAAAGTAAAAATCAATTTCATTACAATATTTGATTTCTGTGATTTAGGTGTGTCTATGAAAATTATATCATAATCCAAATTTAAAGGCGTATGATTAGAGGAGTCAAAACAAACCAAACATTATCATGAATAATTAAACACTTTTTTGAGAGATTCATGATGAATTTTAAGGATTTTTTAGTTAATTTCTATAATTTTTACTTTCTAGTGGATATTCTTATCCATGGGATAGATAAACAAAAAACAACCCATTATATGGAAATCCATTATTAGAAATATAATGGGACATAATTTATGTTCAAAGTGGTTGGTAATCTTCAAGATTTAGTGATGATAAATGATGTTTTATATTTATTGGAAAATAAAAGATTTAAATGATGAATTTCAGGTTTTGAGTGAGGACATTAATCTAAAAATTGATGATGTTATATCCCTTAATTACAAGGAATAAGTAATTATTGTAAGGAAGAATAAAAATGATAAAATTAGTGAAAATAAGGATAAAATTCTATTCATAAAATTGATTGAGGCACTAGAAAAAATTCAATAAAAAGAGATAAATTAGGAAAAAAAGTCTGGTTAATTTATCAATTAACCTTAGATATTAGAAAATTAACTAAATATTAGTGTCTTTTTTATTATTAAAATGAATAGGTGTTACTTCAAAGAAAATTAAACCTAATTTCATATAAATTAAGAAAACACACATAGGTGGAGGAATCTAAATATAAACAATTTATTTATCTATATCAAGTAGTTTTTTTTATTATTAAATTACAAAACATATAGACGTAATTTTATACTAAGAGACAATTAAAAAATATAATAGAAAAAAAATTTATATTATTTATTTCAAATGAATTATTTTTTTAATATTATATTTATACATTTATCATTGGAATTCACATTATGATGTAGATAATAAAGTCACTGTTATCATTTTGGGTATTAATAAAAGTGATATTGAAATTTTATTATTTTATTTTGGTATTTTATGTCTTAAATAATGATGGGTAAAGGCACACAGGGATATTATAGAAATTAAAAATTAATTTCTTTATTTGATAGATATGTTATGTTCTAAAATATTTTTATCTTTACATCTTGTAAATTTTTACCTCGTAATTTTTTTAGAAATTGAAGGCCACAAATATATTTAATTTATTTTTTTGAAACAAATTTTTTCTCTGTTATATCATAATATTTTTTTTAATAAATTAATTCATAATATATTTGAATGATTAATATAGATAGAAGATGGGTAAAAATAATATTTTTTAAAATAATTCTTATTTGAAAAAAATGATTGATTTCTGTTAATGGATTTTTTTTTCAAAATTGAATCTTAGTTCATTTTTATATAATAATTTCAAGGATTATATTAAGATTCATTATTGATGTTAAATTTTGAAATTATGATTTTATTTAGGAAATTGAGAATAATTAAAAATTTAAAATATCGGTTTACAATGTAATATAATTACCTTCGAATAACCAATAGGTAAGAACTGTCTCCCTTAATGTTCTAACAATCAAAATTAGTGTCAGTAAGAAATTTATTATAGAGATAGAGGTTCTAGTTTGGATTTAATTCCAAATATTATTTCGGAAACATTTGTTCTCATTGAAAAAAAACATATGATCTTTTTATAACTTTTAAAATTAGTGTAGTGTAGATATCGTATAAATTTATTTGTGTGCATGTTATACTTTATCCTTGTATAAATTCCACTAAAAAAGTAAAAAATGACTAGAAAAAATTAAAAAAAATGAAAAAATATATATGTGAGAGTTTTAGTATAGGTTCCCATTAATGAGATGATGTAAAATTAAAAATAATTTTGTGCTTAAATTAATTATTAAAATATCATATTAAAATAACATTAACTAAAAAAATGATTAAAATAAAAACAAATTGTTGGTCTGTATTCTTGAAAAATACAGAGGAAAAATATGTTTTAAAAATACTCTTCAAATCCATTCCTTATTAAAAATTATTTGATTTAATTTTTCATTATTTTTAACTCGTTTCTGTGATGTATTTTCTTTGTGATATTGTAGAAAACTATTCATGAGGACACGAAAGAGTTTATGTGAGGGAGATTTGATAACATAAATTTTCAAATTTCTTTTGATTAATATTTTTTTAGAGAAATGTTTTAATGTTCACAAATATTTTATGGGAGGGTTAAATTTAAATTGTAAATTCATGAAAATTTAAAAAATAATAATTAAATTTGAGTAAAACACATCCTTAAAGTACTAAAATCATGACATGGTTTTTTATATGTAACTGAAAATGAGGAAGCATAAAAATAAAATGATCATTGAATGCCTTGATCTTGGAAATAATGAATTTTAAAATTCATGGAGACTAAAAATATGGGCCATTATTTAATGGTTTACAAGTCATGTTGATGCCTGAAGTCGATGTGAAAAAAATTGAAACATCATGGGCATAATGATGCATTAATTGTGGTTAAGAAACTATTCTAAGAAACAATGAAATTTTTTAGTATGATTACATCATAGTGTGCATATGTACCATACAAGACCTCAACTAATGATCTATTTTATTGTTTTAGATGGATAAGTGATATCTAAACACACCATAATGGAAACTTTTATATAGAGAATGTATAGTTTTTTGAATAATGATGGAATAGTTCAAGAACAATAAGGAGTATTTAGGAACTGGTTTTTTGAATTAAAATGGTTTATTTTAGAAGACTTTAAATATTCCAAGAAACATAATACATGGTTTAATCTATTTTTGATCAATTTCATAAATATTTTGGTGTCTTTAAGGATTTACGGATCACTATCTACCCTAATGAATCCACAATGATGTAGTTAGATATACCATGTAGGTTTACAAGGAATTTTAACCTATTTTTATGGTTTTATATATTTTATTGACATAGAAACTTTAGGGAACACATGGAGAGATATTTAGTTCCTAAAAATTAAATTTTAGTTAATATTTTTGAGGGATTTGAATGAAAAATAAATAAAAGAATATGTGGGGGATATAAAAAACATAATATGGATTTTATCGATAAAACAATCCCATATATTAGATATATACATGAATGAATCAAAATATATAGGAAAGGAAATCAGTCGTATGTTGTATGGAATGGAAGTTTGTGGTTATAATTTAGTTTAGAATTTTTATTTTACACTTTCATGTCCAACATGAATCAAGCCTGTAATTACTATGAATATAAAGAGGGGTAAACACATTATGATTATATTTTTAATAAAGGGTGTTTAAAATGATTATTTTATTAAAATAGATTCTCATATGTTTAATGTATTAACTTATTTTTTTAACATAATTTGTTCTTAATTTATATAAAAATTATGTTATTTAGTTTAAATTTTCTATTTTATACACGAACTAGTTTCATGAATTATTTATTGGTCCTACAATGAGTTTGTGTATTCCATGTGTAAATATTTTTTTGATCACCTGGTTATTAAGTGACTCAAATAACAAAATCATAAGATAAGGAAATAATTTCAATAAAAGAAGAAAAAACAAGCATTCTTATTTATTTAAATCAAATTCACACAATAATAAGATCATTTATAATGACTTTTTAAATTTTAATTATATTAGGACACTAGATTTATAAAATCACAGTAAATATCAATCCAATAGAGATCATTCGATTAATTTGGTTTGATATAAGTCATTTAATTTGTGAGTCTTAAATTTCAAATTAATTTTTCATATTAGGGATGACATGTTTTAGTAGGTTCAAGTTTATACTTCAGATATACTCCTTCTATGTATTCTTAGTTATGAGGAAGAACATTTTCAAAATTTATAAACGTTATTCCAGTATTTAATTAAAAATGACTCAAAGGTGGCCAATGTACTAAAATTTTAGATTTTTAAATTCAATATATTATAATAATAATTACCATATACAACTAAAATAAAAGTAACTGTAAATATAAAATAGGAATATTTTACAACATTGTACATGTAGGTGGTTAAACCTACCCAAACATTAGCATGTTATAATTAAAAGACAAATATGAATGTCAAGTAAATATATTATAATATAATTATAATTATTTTAATTATATTTTATAAAAGTGGTAAATCACATTCAAAAATAATGTTTATGTAATGAAAAAAATAAGAATTAGGAATCATTACTTACAAAGAAGAACTTCGAGTTTCCTACTAAAAACCTTTATTGATTGGAGGAATTTGATTATTTTTTAAAATAGGTAATTCCAAATATGAAATTTTAATTAAGAATATTATGATTTAGTAGATTAATTTTATTGAACCAAACCATATGTGTGGCTTCAAATGGGTGGATACAGGTCCTTCTATAGATGATTTTTATTTTAATTCCCATAAATACTCATCCTTAAATGAAAAAGGAATGTAATTTTGGAAGGAATGTGACTCAAAAATAGAAAATTAATTAATATTATTCATTAATTAATTCATATAAATATTTAAATGATTTTTTGTATATATTTTTATCACATTAATGTTTTTAATATTTACTTTATTTTACCTTTTATCATCGTAATTCCATTTTTACAATGATAACAAACATTTTCAAATTGAAATCTACAAATAAAATTATTTAATTAACTATATTCCTTGTTTATAACCATTTTAAATGTAATAAACTCTAAAATTGATAAAATTTAATTTTGAAATGAAAATTCAAAACATATAATAAATTAATAAAATATCCTTTTTAAATGTTAAATGATTTTTTTCTTATTTTACACAAAATAATTATCATTACATGAATATAAATTTATTTCTAAATATAAATAAATAATAAATTTAAAAAAACCATTTTATAAACTTGATAGAACTAATAAAAATAAATAACATATCAAAATATAAAAATCATTTATAATGATACATATTTTCACTAATGATTTATTATGTAACATTTTTTTCATAATTATATGTATGATAAATAAATGTAAAAAATCTTGTTTTTATTAAATTATCCACTTATAAATAAGGGTTATATATAATTATAAAAAAATTAACATTCAAAACTACACTGTGAATATCCAAGAGTTATATATCCAATTGTTATACATCTAGTGGACATATAATGATCATATTACCCTTTTCAACTCCAATATATAACCATTCATACTTCCATAAAAAAACTATTTTGATATTCTCTCATGTATTCCTCATAATTTATATCAAGTTGTAATTTTTTTATGATCTTTATAAAATTATACTCAATCTTATGATTCTCATGATAGACCATTAGGAAAAATATTTCAAGCTTTCAATCATTTTCATTACATATGGTTATTTTCCTCTAGTATTTTTTAACAATATTCCTTATATGTTTATTTAAATGTATTAATATTTATTTTATTTTATATTTTAATATTATACCTTAAAATATAAATCATTTTTTAAAATCTACTCATCTTCATGTGATTTGTTTTATATATTAATTCACTTCTTTAAAAAAACATTATTCAGTTATATGTGAGGAAACATTAATTTAAATTAAATGAAAAATTAAACATGAAATTTTATAGTTAACATATACCATCTCCACCTCTAATAGTGGCCAATCAAATCATTGATTGTTTTCAACTAGAAAGGTCATGATGCATACGGTAGTTAATGGGTTATGCCACCAACTATTACATTGCACTCAGGACCATGAATCCTCCTAAATATGAGGCAGATATAAATAAGTGAATGTTTATAAATTAATAAGAAACACATATCACATTATAATCCACACTCAAGGGAACTACCCACTCATGAGAAACATGAATATGGGGGGATTTACTTATGAATTAACTAACCATTGAATTAATGGATCATCCTAAAACCCCCACATAACAATAATCAGTATTATAAATCCTCTCATAAAACACCAACAATCACCAGTGTCTTCTAATTGACCACCTAATTTCATAGAAACTCAGTTATTATACTTAGAGTAAACCGGTTGACCATAATTTGGGTATCAGGTCCTACAAATCTATCAATGTTGATGTATCTACACTTCTTATCATCTTTAAAATATGATAAATTCTACAAATAGAACATAATTGATATTACCTAATAATTACATAAATATATTATAAATAGTTTTACATGAATATTCAATACATATAACAATAAATCACTCCCCCATAACATATTGATTTAGTATCTATAAAAATTACATACATAAATGACTTATTTTATAACACTGAGACCATTTCTCTATATGAGAACCTTACATGGCCTCCTTTTAAAAATATCATATTTCATACTCTACTTCATAATATAGGGAATGAAATCATAATAAATGGAGATCATATATTCTCATTAAGTGTAAAAACATGTGAGGTGTCAACTAATAATCCTTTGTGAGCATATAACAAACATCTAAGTATGTGAACATAGTAAAGGTATATAAATATAACATAATAATATAATACATAATGAACAATAAATCAATAATTAAATTATAGAATGCAGATATTAGAATAAATTCTCATTTTGGCGTAGGAATATTGAAACAATAACAATAATCATTATACTTGGAAACATAAAATTTGAATCCATCCAAATAATTGGCATAGAAATTCATAACATATATCAGGGTCAACCACCAATACCTTTATATTATAATGTACATGTTTGGACACAAAT
This sequence comes from Viscum album, assembly GCA_963277665.1. Lineage (NCBI taxonomy): Eukaryota > Viridiplantae > Streptophyta > Magnoliopsida > Santalales > Viscaceae > Viscum > Viscum album. Next base: position 166,009,893 of record OY728119.1, on the reverse strand, counting down.
GAACCATATCAAAATAGAATGGGTTAAACACAAATGTTAAATAGTATAATAACTCATGATATATAAATCTTTTTCCCATGAATTTGAGGGATATATTGGACACACCTATCACATAGGGATAAACTATATTTATGTGTTCCATGTAAATGTGGACATGTTTATAAATCAACAAAATCATAATTTACCAATAATAAAAAATTGGATTCTTTAATTATTAAATAAATAATTAAAAAAATTCAAAGAAAATAATTTGGATGATTTAATTAATATATATTTCAAGTTAATAATGATAATAATTAAAAAAAATCATTGATGAAATAAATTATAAGAACATTATAATTTTTTTTGAAAAATTAGAAAAAAAATCATTTAGATTTATAACTTATAATTTATAAAAAATTATAAACCAATGGTCTAGAAATATAATTATAATATAAATTTTATTTAATTTTAATAATCATGATAAATTGTAAAATAATATTCATTATCAAAAGTAAATAAATAAGTGGGAGAAACTAACTCTGTGGAAACATTAAAGAAGCGAGTTAAAAGTTCCATTTTTCAATTATTCAAAATAAATTTAATGTTATTAGAAAACTATCTTATGAAATAATATATAAAGTGAAAAAGAAATGTAATATATACATGATATATAATATAAAAAATAGACATGAGATAAATATATTCCAATATGATAAATGAGATAATTATAATTCCACATACATGAATAAGTTTTGTTGAATTATGAATAAATGAAAAGGGAAATGTTGAAAATATTGGTAAGATCAAAGAAATAACATGATGAAAATTAAATGAATATGGAATTTTCAAAAAAATCCCTAGATGGAAAATTTAGTCAAAGACAATCTAAATTTTAATGTGAGGTTTCAAAAGAAACCCTTCTTTTACTCCTGGCTCCCATGAAATATACACAACAAACTATAAAATAAATATAACCATATAAATATCTTATTGATGATCTGTTTTCATATCTAAATGATTTTATACTATTTAATTGAAAGAATTTAAGAACTATACATTTTTTAGAAATTTTTATTTTTATTATTAAATGATAGTAATTCTGATTATATCATACATCTATCATAATAAAAATATTGATCCTTATTATTTGATAATTAATTCATTATTAATGATTATCCAAGGTATTGGAATAATTAATTTTAAATGATATATTTGGTTCCATGATAAATTTTTTAAGGTAATGGTATGGTTTATGAGAATATAATTCATTGTTAGAATATGTTAGTTAATTTTATAATAACGTCAAATTATATTATAATGATGATTCATTTTTATGACACCCTTCTATAAACATATTCATAAAAAAATTAAAATATAATATCATATATTATAAATATTATAGTGTAGATTATAATTCATATTGGAATTATTAAATATAGTGTAGCCTTTCTAATGTATGTTGGTTAGTTAACCCAAACTAAGACATGTTATACTAAAGAATGAGTAAATGTATAAAATAATAATATTGTAAAATCATTTATATAAAATTATACGGATGTTAAAAATACATCATTACATTGGTGAATGAGATTTCTAAACAGTGAACTTGATAATGAAATTGAAAGCGATACATAATAATTAGATACATACTTTAAATAATACACACCTTCTCAAGAAATATTCCTTCAGAATGATAAAATTAGGTGTACATGTTGGGAAAACAGTCTACCAAAATTTAATATGACATTGTTAGAAATTTAGAGTCATTAGTATTTATTTTTTTTGTGTAATTATATTATTTTATTTTTTCTCAAAATTCTTTATAGTTGGAGGCTATAAATTTCATATTTTTCAAAATACCCTTGAGCACACGATTAACACATGGATAGTGATAATCATTATCCAAACCTTGAAACATAGAGGACGGGGTTTTGGTATTGTTTTTATAATTACTAAACTCAATGTTAATCCATGATAGACCTACCGGTAACAAGGAAGGATAGTTCTGTATATTCCGGTGATCAACATGGTTGTTTCATGGTTAGAGGAAACTATGTAACCAGACCATGTGAAATCAACAAGTGAATTCAGAGGCTCCTTCATGGTTGGTGAATCATTTTCCTAACTCTAGGACCAAAATCTGTGACCTGTCTAATTTTATTAATATTGAAAGATCGTACTTGTAATCCAATAAATTTTAAACCATATCTTCATATATTTTCACCAATATTCAATGACACACCCCAAATCCATGGATTTTATCTTCTCCTGTTATTTGATGATGGTTATTCATGGATTTTGGGATGCAATCCTTGAAGTAACTTCCTTTTTATCTTGAATTTACTCTCCTCTCCACTTATAACAGGTTTTTCTTACTTATCTCAATGGTATTGGAATCATATAACTCTATGAGACTAAGAATATGGTTTGGTATAGTGTTAATGAAATTTCATGGACAATTATAATTTATGGGATCCCTCCACCCCATTTCTTGAGTTTTATAATTAAGGATATTACTTTTCTCTTGTTCATGGTTTTGTGGCTCTATATTATTATATGTTTACTTAGAACAACAAATTTCCTTAGTTTTCCATTGATTTTTTATCTACTATTCTTTAATTATGATGTTGAGATATTTTTGTAAATTTTTCCTATTGTTCATAATGTGTGTTGGTAAAAAATATCTTATATGGTTTTCATAATGACATTTTATTTTTAAGTACAGAATGAATTTGATAATATTTTAATATAGGGATTTGATTCCAAATAATTTTTCAATGTGTGTTTTAAAAATGAATCTATTATAGAATTTATGGTTTTTTATTTACGAGTTTATGGGCATTGAATATATATTATCTTAATCATTTCTTACAAATGGGGGACCTTATATGAGTTTGTAAACTAAACTGTTGATTCCTTGGTTCATATTGTATGATACCTATGGAATATTTAATAATTATTTGAAGAGAGAAAATGGGATATATTTGACCCTAGTGAGATCAAGTGATCTCTTAAAACAATTATATTCCTAAATACAAACATATGTTGCTTGACAGAGTATTATTTTACTAAGCATCATAGGTCTGAGCCCAAGATATAGGTGTTTCAATTTACTGATATATGTTTCTTATTATTTCTAATTACATTTTTTGGATTATGATATTAAATTATATATCTCAAATTATTACTTTATGATTACTTTGTTCATGTTGTGTTTAAAAAATGAATATTTTAATGAAATAAAAATATTTTGGAAAAACTTTCAATGAAACATATTTCAAATATCATTTTCAAACATGAAATAACAATTTTAATTATGAAATACATTATATAGTTTCATCATGGAATCTTACTAGGATTTTAATAACACCTTAAATATACTCATGGGGAGTATATAGACTTGTTTTTACAGTATACTAGTAGATGAAAGGGTTCTATGTAGTTTTTTAGCTCATCCAAATGCTCATTTTCATTCCATGGAATAATGGTGTTGGTTATTGTGGTTAATAATATATTTTGGTACTTATATAGTACATTTCAGATCCTCAGTTATGTTATATAATATTATGTATCATCCTATTCAGCCATTATCATATTTTATATTATTATTTATATAGAGGTCGATTATTAATTTACATGCATTTACATTATGATTTTCATGAGTTATTTGGTTATTAATAGTTTGTTTTACTCTATTTGGATGTCCTTATGTTTTTAACTATGTATTCATATGCATCAGATATAACTTATAGATGGATAATACAAGAATTCCAGGAAGAACCCATGTGATGGTAATTTGGATTCTGAGAGGGAAACAATTCCTAGTGTTTTATTTGATACGATGTTGATTTTCACTAGCCCATGATAATACGAAACGTACTATCCACCTTATAGGAGGATAGATCATGCATAATTTTAGGTTTACCTAGGCTATTTATCAACAAAAACATATCATATCCCTATTTTATAGGTTGAGTAATATTAGAATAGAGATAATAACATCAAACTATGAGATGTGGGTGTTAGGGAGTGACTACCCATATACACTTTATGTCAAGACTCCAGTTTCTAGGATGTTTAGTAATCGTGGGTTGTATTTTAGACCAATTTTGGATTATTTTTATAATAAATGATATTTTACAATGTGTTATTACTTTTAAGAATAAATTGAGTTTTTTTTACAACTTTTATGATTTTATGTGAAATAGGGGAGGATACTAGAGTGGAATTGGTTTTTAATATAGTCTATGAAAACATATGAAAGTCAGGCATCCATGTCTTGATACCATGTAGTGTAACATTCATGGTTGGAATATAGTTAACCAAGAAAGAGAAAAATCTATGTAGAGTGGGAAAATTTATACTCTACTTTTTAAAATATTTAGTATTTCAAATTTTCTACTATGATTGTATTGTTTGTTTAAATTTAATTGATAATTTTATTATTTATTATTTTATTTATATTTGGGATATATATTTGAGATTGTTTTTTTGAAATGGTTTACAAGTCATACCCCCATAAAAAAAATTTTACCCAACATTTTATCTCAAATGGATTCTCATGATCCTTATCATTTATTTAGATTGAATTGAATTATGTTTTATGTTTTATGTTTTATTGATGATGTTGTGATTGATTATGTTTTATTATTAGTGATACTTTTTTGAATATAGATTGTGAATATTTTATTTATTTGAAAAGGATATATCATGTTATGTTAAAATTCTAAATGAGGAATCCCCTATAATTTGTTTTTTATTTCCATGGAATATTTTGATCTTTAAAAAAACATTGCATGTGGTGTATAATTTCAAAAGGAAATTTTATGTTTTTATTGTATGATGATTTTAAACCTTATGAATCATTCGTATAATTGGTTGAAGTTATACTAAAAGTTTTGGATATATTTTTAAATCATATTTTTTTGCATGTTTTGGTGAATAAATTATCTTTCAAAAGAAGTTAGTGATTCTCAATGATGGAGAAAATATTTGAAATTTCCATGTGTAAGGTATCATTTTTAGCTTGCAGTAAAGTACTGAAATAGTTTTTCATAAGCTTTATAAATGGTATATAAATTTTCACTAGTTTAATATTATAAATGCTAATTAATGTTGAATGAAAATTTTAAAAGATGTATTTCTTATAAAAAATATGTATGTTACAAATTTAATCATATTCTGATTTTCAAAAAAAATTATAGAAAAAAAGGGAATTTTATGAAATTTTTTTATCTTCAAACATTGATTATGGGGTTTAGACAAAAAAAATTATGTTGACACCTAAAAAGAGTTGTAAATGTGGACATTTTATAATAATAATTTCATTTTATTTATAATGGTGTATAGTAATAAAATGTTAAATTATGCTTCTTCTTTTTCAAGATGTTTGAGTTTTTAAAATCCAATGTGAATGTTTAGGAATCATAGGTAAGGGAATTAAGGTTTTAATTTATTAAATGGGGATAAAATAGAATGATTTTAAGGAATATTGTTTTGAAAACATATTCATTATTATAAAAGAATTTTTTTAACATTTTTTTAAAATATTTATCATTTAAAAATACTAAGTTTTGATTGTGTTTTAGTTTTTTATACTTTTTATTTATACCTTGATTTTTAGGGTATTAGTTTATTAGGTTTTTGTTTCATAGTTATATTGGTTTTATGATTTATATTATTTAAACATTACATGCTTGGAAGGTCTTAGTGAATGGTGGAAGGTCATCTTATATTAATGATCCTCATGGTGATTCATATCATCTTTTAGGAGTGATACCTCTATTGTTTTATTCTACCCATACCCTTATATGAGTGGCATAGTTAGAATCCTCATTCTCTTAGACCAAAACATTGATTCCATGATTATTTAAACTTTTATTTCTACAACTATTTGAGTCAAATTGATACAATGGGGAATCTAAAGAGAATTTTTCGATTTCAATTCCATGAAAACTCCTGAATCATTTAGTAGAAAGTTTATTGAGCAGTTTCTTGATGAATTGAGCCAAGTGGGGTGTGAATCCAATACCCTGACTGATCTATGTGAAAACATTTCATTGGAACCCATTACGATTATATATATTCCATAGTTTTTTTCATGGATCATGGAGGAGGGGGAATTCATTGGATGTTTAAGCCTTTATTTGGGGGAGTAGTCAGTAAAGTAGTATGCCAATTATTTTTAATGTTATGATTATTTAAAATTGAGTCATTTAGTGATGAAATATTAAAGGCCTATAACATATATGGAGGTTAATTCCCTTAAATCATGGTGGTGATGTTTGAATTATTTTATCTTATATTAGTTCTTTTGTAATTGCTGAATAGGATGAATGGGATCACATAAGAGTTGGTCTAGAGTTCCAAAATATATTGATGAGTTAATTTTATCTAAATATTGTTGCTTCTTGTCAGAATATTTCATAGGTTTGATATGGATTTGGATTTATTTTGGGGTATATGATTAATAAATTTAGAGTGGGTGATGTCTGAGGTTCCTCTCAGGTGGAACTTTTCTGTTGATTTCATTTGGTTGTTTATTGGGACTGGTGAAAATAGTATGTTCTCATTATTTCTCGTCGATTGAATATGTTCCCTAAGGTTTTTACGGGAAATGATAGAAACTGAGAGGCATGTTTTGGGTTTTTTTCTTTATTCTGGTTTCATGCTGCTAATGGATCTTATAATTAGTTCATTGGGTTTTCTATTAACATATGTTTTATTTGTCAACTTCTGAATCAATTTTGGAATAGTTGTTGTTGGTCTAGAAATAAATGGTGTTCTTGTCTCCAGTATTCTATAGATATGTTGTTTTTTATTCCATTATTAAATTTATGTCACTTCATTATTTCATGATTCTAAAAGGATTTTAATGGTGGGAATATGTTAGGTGATTGGTCTTGATATCCTGATTGTCACTTATCATTCGGAAAGAGTTTATTAATCATATAGTCTTATGGGGGATTTAATAGAAGGGGGTATCCTTCCAAATTTTTTATATCAACCCCAGGTGGATGTTCTTATTGAGTGGTCCATCTAGATTTTTAATGATATACATTTTGAGTGTGTATGCTTGTCTATGAGAAACAACTACCATTGTTTGAATTCGTATTTAATGATAGATATCAACCTTTTATTTGGATGTATCCTTTTGAAATGATTTAGGTATGGTCAATTTGGTCTCCTTTATGTTGGATATAATTGGGAGAGGGTTCTTTATTTGGACTGATCATTTACAAGAAATATTAGATAATGATCATCTCATTAAAATAAATTATTGGAAATTCATATTTGGAATAAATATTACATCAAAAATCATCATCATTAATTGAAATTGAAGATAGTGATAAGGTATCTATTAGAGTATCTCTATGACTTGTTAATCTTCAGTTGGATAGGCAAGATAAGTTCATTTAATTGGATTTTAGGTCATTAGATCTCATAAAGCCTCATGGAAAAGTGGTATATTGGATAGAATTACAAACTCCAATGAATTCATATAAGATATATTTTTTATATCCTAGTTACCTAGTAAAATCCAGATCCATCATGTGTTGTTGACTGGGAGGATTTGGATTTGAAACCCCACAAAAACATTGTTTATTATCCTATTTATGTCATGGAGTAATATAGAAATCTATTCTACGGTGAAAATTTTCATAAATCAGTGTATTTTAGGGATATGGTTGGCATATATATGATTCATGTGAACATGATCCCATTGAGAGAGTGAAATTTCCTATTATTTTTCTTATATGTCTAATCATAAATTCTTTTTGTGGGAAGTAAGTGTTATGGTGTATATAGATTTAACATGAGTTAGGTTACTAATATATTTTTATATCATATATTTATTTGACTTGACTTTCTCTTGAAATTTTTAGGAATTTTAGGATTGATATTTTAGAATTTGAAAAAAATAACAGGTGTATGATTAGTATACATTTTCTTTTAACTAAGAAACTAACCATTATAAAGGGGAGAAAAATATTTGAATAATTTTTTCGGAGAAACTTTTTTATGTTTTTTTTAACAATGTTTTGAATTTATTGAAAACAAATCATTTGAAAAAAATTTATTTTTGGATAACATATAAAAATTTCTAAATGATAAAATATATAAAAAAAAAGAGGAGAAATGTTTTAGTTTTTTAGAATTTTTTTTATAGACATAATATTCTTGACATAGTATTTTAGTATGGGAATTATGATATGCATAGGGTGTAGGGATGATGGAAGTTATAGGTTCTATAAAGATATTTGTTTGGATACACCATTAGACTTAGATACATCATCATCAAGTTCAAGATTCATCAGACTCGAAGTTGGTTAGAAATTAATATGATTTTTTTCTAGTTAGTTATTGAAAAATATCAGAAGTTGTATGTAACACTTGTGATTCAATCCATATGAAAAAAAAGTGTAAAATAGGAGAAGACAGTATTATTATGTTTTGGTTGGAAATAAAGAAGGTTATGAAAGTAAGGTAAGTCATTATAATTTATTATATAAGTTAGATAATACATTTCTCGTCCTATAGATTTCATAAATCATGAAAACATATCATGATAAAAAGCATTTGATGAAGTGGTGGAATTGTAAAGATTTTATCAATTACAGGGATCAAGAAATTATCTTCCTTTCATCCTAAAATACCGAACACAAAAGCCTTAAAAAGTATGTATAATTTATATCTTATATGTTTTTAAAAAATTTAAAGTTTATAAGTTGAGTCACCATGGAATAATTACCATCATAATAGGAAAATACAATGTAATGAATTTCCACTCGACTGATTTTCAGGTGGAATGTTAATCAGACTGACTCGAAGGAGAAAATTTAAAATTAGACTGAGTTTCTATATGAAAGTAACATCATAAAGCGAAAATTAAGAAAGATAGATCATAATGAGTAGAGTAATAAATTCATATTATAATTATTAGAGGAAGAATATCAAATCATAATATGATGAGGATGTTCCACCATACTGATGAAAAGTTGTTAATTTCAAGAAGAATTAATATAAATAAGACTCAAGACGACTCTAATATTGATAAGCCTTGAATATATCAATTTTTTATTTTAAATGTGAGTGTTTTATGAATAATTGAAATTTTATAAAGGGGGAAATGTTTTTCAGTTTCCTGTGTATTAAATTATGGGACGACTATAAATAGTTTCATAGTACCTCCATATTTTGTTTCTTTTTTCTTGTGCAGAAAATGTGAAGCACAATAATGAATGATTCATAGTTTGAATTAGAGTTATTTCCAGACAAATAACTCATGAGTATATCAGAAATCTGAATGTTTTCTTACCTAACTAAAGAGTATCATACTGAGTAGTTGAGAAGATTGTGTAATTGAGCAGAGTTTAAGATGTGCAAGGTTTAAAAAGTGGTCATCATAATTTTTCTATTATAATGAGATACCTATATGGTGGTATCCATACACAAGGGTGTTTTATTGATGTTCCTGATATAGTTTGTTGGAGAAAAAAATTGTGCAGTCATTCATTTTGTTGAACAACTATTTATAATAAAACTATTAAACTGATGGGAATTAATATAATCATTCTAATTGAAAGATTGAATGTGTCTAACAAGATTTTACACATTTATAGGCATTTCTAAATTATATTTAATTTCCATATACCCATGGGAATTTCTATAGTAGGGATGCATGTTCTTATACTATGGCTGAACCTTTTAAATCTTTTGTTCATTACATAACATCCTACTTATGTTGGAATGCTTATTTAATAAAATATGATAAGTATAAAAACTTTAACAATTTTATTAGTTCAATTTATAAAGATATTTAAACTCATAAAAAAGTGAACAACTAATTCACCCATCCCCCGCACTTCTCATTTATTACTCGATCCTTTGGAACCACAATTGGTATAAGAGTCAATTGTCCCTTGTTTAATCCTTATCAGGGATAATCTAAATTATATCAAGAGTATAGGAATTCATATATTTTATGGAAATATTATTATATATTAAAAAATAGGATAATTCTTTATCTCCTATCCCTTTGACTGAGTTTCATTGATGCTGCTAAAATTATGTATGCACCTATCGAGAAAGATTATCTTATTACATTTTCTAATAAGACAAATATAGATGTTTATTGAAATCCCAAAAATTATATCTGTTTCTCCTTGTGAGAAAATTTTTATATGAAGTTTTTTGGTCTCAAAATATCAGATATTTTGTGGAATTATGTAAAAATTATATTCAATTGGAATAATAAAGTGAAGGAAAAAAGATACAAATATCGTATAGTGATTATGAAGACAAAATAATGAGGGTTGAAGAATCTATAATGAATGTTTGACTAAAGTAAATAAAATTAATAGTGAAAACATAGGTTATGGATATGTCTTGGAAGATTCTATAGTTGTGAAGAAACTCTTGAGATATTTTTTGGATAGGTTTTATTCTAAAATTACCACTTTTAATGATAAGGATGATTTATATCATGATGAATTGAATATGTGTCATTTTATTATCAAATGATAAAATCTCAATTGTTAAAAAATAATCATAATTATTAAATGGTTTTTTGAACTTAATAGAATGATGAAAATTTCAGATGTGAAAAATGCTAATCCTTTTGATTCTAAAGGTAAAGAGTATAGTGATTTGAATAAAGCATCCATGTATCTAAAATATAATAACATTATAATAGGAAGAGGAAATTATAAAGTTAAACATCCTCTAAACTATTTTGAGTGTCGTGGTATAGGAAACATCACTCTAAACGTCCCATGGAAGAATGTTGGAGAAATGAGGTTGATTCTCATGAAAAACCTCAATTGAAGAAGTAGAGAAAATGTTTTAAGGAAGAAATTCCATCCAAAAAATATACTAAGAAGTTAATTAGAGAAAAAAATGTGTATGCTGAGTAATAAATATGAATCAAACTTACCTAAAAATATTTATCCAGTGATTGTAATTTCTGAAACATTCATGAGCCCTCAGATAGAGAGTATCAACTCAAAATAGAACTTATTTAATGTCTTGATAAAAAAAGAACACTAAAGAAATAAATTAGAGTACTTAATAAATTTTACGAAGATTTTTTTCAAGTGAGAGATGATTTCATAAATATTTGGGAAGAATATATTCAGGATATTATATCGTGCAAATTTAGAATTTCTGAAATGTACAATCTTTGCTCGGGTTCCAATAAAGAGTGACCCAACACTGAGGATCACATGAACTCAAGAAAATCTCCCAAAACTATAGACGATGATGAATAGTTTTTAGGGCCTAGGGGTATCCATGGGGAGACTTTGACCTCATATATATATATATATAATCATAGTGGTAAACTACATATAGATAATAGAAGAAGCATATAAATGAGCAGACAACAATAGAAATAAAGAAATAAGTCATTCATGATAAATATGAAACTAATGGAAGAATAATAATAAAAAATAGATATATAATTGATTATGTTAATGGTGATAGACAAAAATGAGAGTACAATAAATCATGGGATAAAAGGAATATACTACATGGAATCAGAAACTAAAAAAATGTCAACAAGTACTACAATGACATATTGAGAAATGCATCAGTCCTCTACTCCAAAATCTATCCCAAGAGGTTAGAAATCGAGCATAAGAGTCATTCATTATACCTTTATTATTTTATGTAATAATAAAGTCTACTTTGGTACCGAACATAACACAAGAAGAGTGTAAGATATAAATTTCAGTAGGATGGAACCCACGTTGTCTAGACCTTTCCATTTCATGTTTTAAATAAGAAACTATGTTTCATATATACTAAATGAAAATTATTAATTAAATGAAAAATGTACAACTTGTTCAAGGTTCCTATGTGTACACCCGTCCCATATCACCTTATTCAACCTATGTCGGATGTATGAGAAGAGATACTTGTGCAATTATAATATGTATGCAAGTTCCAATATTATACAAGGAAAACAAATAATGGTATACCCCTAGCTTTTGCTTTGAATTAGGGTCTATTTCCAATGTCATCTCTTAAGTGTCCTCATATAAATGAGAGAAACATCACATGTACATAGTAAACTCAAAAAAAATTAATTGATGCATCTCATGTGAGAGAACAACCCATCAATCTGTCAAATCCAGAGGTAGATTCTTAAGCTCTTATGCATCAATCTAAAATAACACCATGTATCGCTTTGAGAACATCTAATGTAATCCAATACTATTTAGTACTTCCAATGTGGCCTATATAGTGTCCCTTTTATCACTCGAGGCGTCGTAACTCTCTGTATGTCCATGGTATCTCTCTTAGGGGACCGAGTATTACTAATGTCATGGGGAATCCATCTTACGAATGGGTTCATCCATGGTTTCTCCCAGAGGGAACCAATATCACTTCAGAGTATAATATGTAACACAAGAATCCTATTCCAAGAAAGTAATAGTATCACCCAAGGTGTGTCGAGTCATAACCAAACAAGAACAACAGGTCTAATCATGAGACCAAAATATACAACCCGTGTTCTCTACCGACCTGTATCAATTAAACCATATAAAAAGGAATATATATCAAGGAAAGCTTATATATATAATGACATGCTAATAATTGTCATATTAACATCGCATGATTACCATTTAATAAATCCATTTAGTTCAAGAAAACCACAATGGAACAATATGTCAAGAAAAAAACATTAAATAGGTGTGTACATGGTATGAGGTATAAGAACTGAGGCATAACATGTGAAACTTGAAAATAACATTAGGCACAATGTATTATCATGCCTCTTTGAAATATTTCATCAATGAAATCTCAACACCTCAAGATATCAATCTCAACCAACGTCCACATTCCATTAAAATCAAATCATGGACTTGAGAAATTTGAATTTTACAAGGCTGAGTAAATGGAATATATAATATCTTTATGTGGATATCACAAGGCATGGAATAATTAATTCAATATATTCATGAGTAATTAGACATGAGGCTTTTGACACTCAAAATAAAAACTCAATCATGTCATTGTATATTGTAACTCCCCAAGCCATTATAATATTTTTCTTTATAAATAAATTAACTTTTGTTTATTTCTTTTTTTACCCAACACCATGTTAATCATACACAACACACAATAATGAGTTGGCTTGTGTTACTCACGAGCCCCGTTTTTACATAACAATAATATGATAATAAAATATTATTATTTAATATAATATGTAACCTTGAAATTAAATTAGTGGTTATGAATTGTATTAAACAAATTTTAAATTTTATATAATCCATATAATTTTAATATTTATATTATGTATTTTTGAGGAAGGATATAATAAAATATTTATTTTTTTCGAATAAATAATGCACTTTTCAGAAAATGTTGTTTTACCAACCATTAATGGATAACCATTTCTAAATAAAATTTATTTCACTTTTATAAACTAAATTTGAAAAAATAAACATCTTATTTAGAATTGTAACATAAAAGTTTAGTTGGGAAAATTTTTTGTTGTTTTTTTATAACATTCATATTTTAATGAATAGTGAAAAATACTGCATTTTAATTCAATCCCAATTTATCACCTAATTTATTTTATGGTTATATTTCCATTTTAATTTTTTTTGAAGTATAATTGGATATATTTTATACTTTAATTCAATTTAGTTAATTGGAATAAATTTCAAATTAAAATTATACATAAAATCATTTCAAACTGTTGAATGTTTCACCTTAAAAACCCTGTTGTTAGTCGTGTCTGTGGAATTAATATAAAACCCAATTTTCCTAATTTTTTGAATTAAATTAGTTAAAATTTATTCCATATTGTTATTTATATGTATAAATTAATTTTAAATTTCATTTTCATATTTAAGTATAAAAGTTTTACCATTATAATAAATATATTTACTATAGTAAATGAAAAATTTTTACAATGGTTAACCTTAAAATTTAAATTCTCCACAAACGTAAAAACTACATCATATAATGGTTGTTGGAGGGGTGGATAGACCCTAACCAAAAAATAAAACACTAATTACATTCCAATTTCATGTAATTCAATTCCACCACAATATTGTTGGCTTTTAATATAAAATAATCAATAAATTAATCACTTGAACCCACCTCTCTTCAAGAATAAATAAAACCTATACACCACTCTATTTCAATCCACAAGGCCTTGATGTTCCTCCAATATCTACCAAAACCTACAATACTCACTATCCCCATTCCCATTTCTAATTTTCTAACAAAAAGACTAATCACAAGGTCCTCATGGGTCCTTGAATGAGGTGATATTCAAGAGGTAATTTTCTAAAGTACCTCTCTTAATTTCTATTCTTTTTCTACTTTCTCCACACGTCCTTCATCCAAAAGTTCATAATTACTAAATAATCAATTATATACTATATTATTAATTTTATAGGGGAATATATCATATCTATTATTTTATCACCCATTCTTAATCAAAGAAAAGAAATTGGTGTCCATCTTATGTCGGTTAATTGACTCCATGACTATTTTATTGTTCTTTTTATATTACTACCTTCGTGGAAGTTCATAAAACTATTATTATGGTTAAATATTGTTTTTAATATTTAAATTAAAACTTAGTTCATACTATTTAACTTTTATATTAAACATACTTTCATTCTTTCAATATTGTGGATATACGATAACATTGTTTGTGGAAGTGTGGACATGCTATACCTAAGGAATATTAATGATAACTTTAATAAATATATGTAACATATATGAAATATATATAATAATATAATAATAATATAAATATATATAATTCACTTTTCAATATTTTAATATGACAAAAAATGAATGTAGCGTTCATATGTACGTACGAATTACCGTCTCCATAAACGTTTCATTTAATTTCTATAACCAAACATTAAAGATTATTATAAATACATATTTAAATAATATATAAAATAATTAAAACATGTTTTAAATTCTGGATATGATAAAATCATGATCTATGTAATATAATAAGCAAATAACAAGTCAAAACATACTTCAATAATGAATGATTGTTAACAAATGGGTAATAAGATATTATAATAAGAAGATATATAATATTATAAATGATATAATTATTATATATTAAATTATAAAAAATCTTAAAAACATCTTACAGAAGGATAAATTATGATCACCCAAAAAGGATTTGCAAGGTAAGGGTTAATCTTGCAATCTTGTTATTATCTAAGATATTTTATGCATAATTATTCACTATGACATATTTATCATCCCTGTCCAGGTTTATTAAATATTTTTTCAAAAGTAAACCTTTTAATGTTTTATCTAAGAGAATATTTTACTAATATATAATTTAAAATGTTTTAAATATTTATTCTTCTAAATATTCTTTATTAATGTCCATTTTTTGAAAATGGTTTTATGTTTTTTTATATGGACATGAATGTTTTTAAATGATAATTAATTTCAAAAGATAAAATGTGGTATTGGAAATTTTGATTCAAAAATCCCTTTTAAATTTTTTATTTTATAAATTTCCTTTCTTTTAAATGATTTAAATGTAAAAAAGGGATATTTCTCTCAAAGAGTAATAATGAATTTATTAGATTATTTTCATATTTGTCAAAATCCTTTGTTAGTTTTTTTGCTAAATTGAGGTTGGTTTATTATGATAAAATATTCCATATTATATTGAATGTTTTAGGATATATTTTATTGTGGTTGTACTATTTTGGTACTAATTATGGTATTTAGTTAAAGTATTAACATTTCATATTCTAGTTTTAATATGAATTTTTATGTTATGATTCAACCTTTTCATGTGAGAAGCGTACTAGACTTGGTATGTAATGGGAATGGTCTTCTATAGCCCCTTTATGCATCGGTAGGTCACGTGAGACATACTAGTGTCTTGGAACTTGGTCTTCAAGGTATGGTTATTTATGGCCTAGGCACGATGCCTTGCTGTTGTGGTTATGATGTCTCACATTACAGATCCCATCATTATATGAATAATTATTTCTGTAAAATGTGATTGTTGGAAATTTATAATATCTATGTTCATGTTAAAATTGAATTATTAGATTTGTTCTCAATATATTATGTGGAATATTATTTTTAAAATAATTCTATTTTAGTTTTATATGATACGTTAAAATTTTGTGTTTATTTATGATAGCTTCTCTTATATTTTTAACCCTTACAGAGCGTTTGAGCTCACCCCATTCATAGGTATTTTATTCCAGGATTCCAAGATGTGTAATTTTATTTATATGAAGGGTTATGATAGTAGAATAATGTAATTCTCATAGTATTATCCATTTTGTATTTTATGTTTTGAATTGTAAGGTAAAGTTCATGTATGTAATCTATTTTACAAGACTGCTGAACAGATCGGTCCTTTGATATTTGATTCCTCATAATCATGCCTATGTTTTAAAATATTGCATCTTCTCTGATATTCTTGTGTTGGGCCATTATAGATTTTATTAGATAATGTTTATAAACAACCATGGAAGATAAAATTCTAAAACATAGAATAGGGAACATTACCCTAAGATATATTGTGAGGTTGAGTATAGAAGAACACAGTTAAATTTTGGTAATATAGAGAGTATGTGAGTATTCCTAGAAAATACATCCCTATCTAGATACAACAAGTGGATTTGGTTTTAAAACAGACAAACCAAGGGGTAACAACTCTAACAAGGTGTTCTGGGCTTAACTCGGGGAAACCTGGTCAATGATAATGAAACTTACTATGTATCGGGTTTAACAGTCCTGGGGGATATTCTTTAGGATAATTCAAAATTAATTAAAAACCATTATGAATGATTTAAAATTAAATATTTCTTTAAAACCTATTTTTATTATTTAAAGATTTTTATAACTAAATTCTCAATTTTGGTTAAGTGATTCACATGTTCTATGATTATACATTATATTATGATCTAATCCATTGTATGCCATTTTTTAAAAATGGAGCATAGTTGACAGAATGAAAACAGTGTCAATGCACGTAATCCATGTAGGTATTTTCCAAAATTGGATTATAATGATTGTGGATTTGGTGATACAATTGGTGATGAAAAAACTTATAACCACAATGGGACAACTGACTCACGTTCTGAATAAGAACTTCACCCATATAGAGTAGCCTGACCCACAATGTGGAGGATCATTATTAGACTGCTTCATAAGGAAAAACTCAAATAATTATATTGGACTACAAATCTATATAAATGATCTCTTGATAAGTTACATAGATAAAATATTTCATTTTTTGGGGATTAAATAATGGGAAAAAGTTATTATGGCAGTCCATCGTCTACAGAAATATGCAGATCTATCGTGGTTATTAATTCATAAGATGAAAGATGAGGAAGAGGAAGAAAATATAAAATGGGTAGAATTTAAAGAACTCTTACTAGAAAAATACTTTCCTCGTGATCTATGAGAGGATATAGAGAAGAAATTTTCGAGTCTAATGAAAATGGAAGAAGACAATGTTGCAAAGTATGAATCTAACATCACCAGGTTATCAAGGTATGCTTCAGACTACATATGTAACCCAAGAAGTAAGATTGACCATTTATATTATGGGTTTAAACCATGCCACTAATGGGAATTGGTCTCATAATCTATCTCATCGTACGATGATATAGTCCAATGTTCTATCAAGATAGAAAATGAATTCTCCACGTCTTATGAATTTAATGTAATGAAAGAGAAGAAGAGAACAATAGAGAAATAAATGAATAAAGGGAAAAAGGGAAAAATGATTTTACCATAGGTGATAATTGTGGGAAGAAACACCCTGGTGCTTTCCTAAATGTAATGGCAGTTTGTTACTTATGTAGAGTAAAAGACAATCAAGCACATGATTGTAAGGGAAATAAAGAAGTTGTAAATACGCAATGCTATCATTGTAAAGACAAGAGACATTATGTAAATGTTTATCCAAAGCGCCATGGATGTATAGATCAGAAGAATAAAATGGATCAAGGAAAATATTAGGTTGTTAATATGGTCAAAGTGGAATAATTAGTGTTTTTTTTATGAATTATATTGTTATATTCTGGTTATAAGTATAGTGTGATGTATAAGGATTGTACAACCCAACTTCTTCTTTAATGATTTGGTGTCAAGAATGTTTTCATTTCTTTTTTCAGAAGATCAAATATTTGGTATGTGTCAGTAAGTGAAACATTATGTTTATTTGATGAATCTAATGTTACGATTTATTTCAAAAATTTAGAGACTTATATAGAATGTTAATTTGGAAAGAAGTATTTTCAAAAAAAACTGAAGGTAGGAATGGAGTAAGTTGAACATGGAATATTATTTTTTGAGGATAAAGAATGATTTATTCAATACATTGGATGAACCATTTTTGTTTCTATAAAAATTTAGAGGATTATGTAAATACCTTCGGTCCTTATAATTTATCATAAGTTCTTCAGATGAAAAAATAAATAAATTTTAAACATTCATTTCCATGGGTAAGGGATGAAGTGAAAATAGATCGAAGCTCAACCAAATGATGAGACTAGGCTTATAACATGGATATAAATAAATAAAATACATGCCTAAAAATTATTTATAGGAAAAGTATCATGAAACCAAAAAAAATTCCAAGTACTATTTCTGATGAATCAAATGGTGAATTAGATAATTGCATAGATAGTTCTTTGTGATTGTTAATTTTTTTCCTCATTATATTCTCTATCACTCTCCATCAGAACAAGTCTCTTAGATTTTTCTTTCATGTCCATGTTTTCCTATAGGGAACCCTAGTACGTGTTATCTCTAGTGAACTTAATACTTCCCTTTATTTATTTTCATGTGGGGGACTCAATAATCCTATTCCGATTTGGGATTTCAACAAAGTTGTTCTGAAATTTCAAACTCAATGTTTCTATCCTGAGTTTAAATTGTGAGAATTCAATTTTTTAAGGGAGGTGAAAATTTAAAACCTCGAGACATTATAATATTTTCATTTATAAAAAATGTAATTTTCTTACTTTATTTTTTTTAGACATCACCATGTTAATCATACGCTACACACAACAATAAGTTAGCTTGGGTAACATGCAATGCCTAGTTTTACCAAATAACAATATGTTAATAAAATCTTATTATTTAATATAATATATAACATAGGTGTTAACTTAGATGTTATGAATATTAATAACAAAATTTTAAATTTTATATATTACATATTACATTAAAATTATTCTTATTTATTTTATAGGAACGATATAAGTAAAGATTTAATTTTTTTGAATAAAAGTAGTGTTTTTCAAAAAAAAATATTTTTTAAGGCCTTTTAATGGATAAAACTTTTTAAAAATAATATCTGACACTTTTATATATTAAAATCTATAAAATAAAATTATTCTTTATTATAGGATAAAAAATTGGCCATTTATTTGGTGTTTTTTCTAGTAAAGTTCTTATTATAATGAATGGTCCAAAATATTACATTTCAATTCAAAACTGATTTTTCAACTATTTTAATTTTTTATTTATATTATACTTTAATTCGTTTTAAAGTATAATTAGATTAATTGTATTATCGTTTAATCAAATTTAGGCCCTTGGAATCAATATCAATTTCAAATTAGATAAAAAACATTTCATACTTTTGAACGTTTCACTTCAAAAACCCTCTTTTTATTCTTATCTGCAAAATTAATTTAAAATATAATTTTCCCAATTATGTTAATTGAATTAGATAAAATGGATTATATATTTTTAATTTAGATGTCAAATTTCTATGATTTTTTCAATTGTATTTTCATGTATAAAAAAGTATCCATGGTTAAAAAAAATTCTACCCTAGTAAAAGTGGACTTTTAACAAGGGTTAATGTTAAATGTTAAAAGATTAACATACCTCAACAAAATATATTTAATACTAGGAAGAGGTGTTTATAAACCCCAAAAATAATATAAAATAGTAATTATAAGGAAAATTCATGGAATTTAGTTCCTCCTCTATATGGTTGGATTTTAATATAAAATAATCAATAAATTAATCATTTGAACCCACCTCTTTTAAAGTATAAATACCACTTATACCCCAACCAATATCAACATAAACAGCCTATTATATCCTCAAATCTATACCAAAACATCTCCTCATAACACTACCCTTGTCCAAGTGCAGCTGATCACACCAAAATACTAAATACAAGGTCCTCAAGGATATTTAATGGAGGGGATATTCATGAGGTAATTTTTCCAAAGTACCTCTATTAATTTCATTTATTTTTCAACATTATCATCAACACCATCATCCATAAATGAAATAATTAATACAAAATTATTTATAAACTATAATTTTATGTTTCTAATGGAATATTAAATATACCTTTTATTTCTAACCTCCTCTTATTCAAAGGAACAGAATTGATATCCAAGTTATGTCAATTAATCGACTCTGTAAATATTGTTTTGGTTATTTTTCAATTACCACCTCCATGGATGGTATTAAATCTATTATTATGGTTAAATAATATTATAATATATAAATTATAACTTATTACATATTTTGTAACCTTAATAATACTCATATATTCATCCTTTCCATATTGTGTTTATAAAATAATAGAGGTGCTCTCAGGGGGGTGTCCACATTTCTTTCTCCCACTTTGTGATGGAAACAACAACCATGCCAGTCCCTCCCCCAAAGGTGGGATGGGACCCTTGTTATCATTTAAGGTAGTGGCACATCCCTTTTCCCTCTTCTCAAAGTCCGAGTCACTTCCTCCATTCCAACATTGCTACTTTTACCATAAGGTTATCGAGTTGTATGAAGGATGCCATAACCTCCCTTTATCGATTGTGGAGTTCAAGGATTCTTCGATGCTACATAATCAG
Source organism: Viscum album (assembly GCA_963277665.1). Classification (NCBI taxonomy): domain Eukaryota; kingdom Viridiplantae; phylum Streptophyta; class Magnoliopsida; order Santalales; family Viscaceae; genus Viscum; species Viscum album. The sequence continues at coordinate 165,989,047 of OY728119.1, read as the reverse complement.
ACCTTGATTTCTAGATTTTTATAGTGAAGGCCTTCAGTTGATGCCATTGATAGAATTTTTTTTGATGCTTGGGATCTTAATGACAGAGATACCATCAGCTTGCTAGACAATATGAATTTCATGATCCACTTCACATAGCACAAAGATCTGATAAAATCCTACTCTCTAACACCTCAAATATGCTATGGGTCCCACTTCTACCTTCACTGCTGGAATTATGACTTTCATAAGATGTGATACCGACCTTCAATGGTTATTTGGGTAAGTTTACCTAACCATCCCCTTCAATTTTAAAAGACATCCATTATTAGGATTCTTGGAAATCTAGTTGGTAGGTTCTTGTGCTTGGATAGACGAGCTACTATAGTGTGCAATCTGGTTAACACTCGGGTGTGTGTCAAAGTAGATGTGTCAAGAAAGCCTTCTGATTTTATTCAGATCATAGTTTGAATCATGGGTTGATTTTCTATCTAACATCAAGTGGTTGGGACATTTTTTAGAGACTTGTATAACTGGGTCTAGGTAGCAGGGTATGTCAAAGGGTGTGGGTGTTGCTAGAATAACTACTCATGGAGAGAAACGTGTTGTGTTTGTTTCTTCCCAGAAGATGGAGGTGTATTTGGGAAACAAGGGAATGGGCCATGTTAGAGTAGAATTCCATGGTCTTGATGCTCCAGTAAATCATGTATTTTCCATCCCAATGAGTGGTAGTCAATCCGGGATCATAAATTTGTATTCACAGGAGGCAGCGGTGTTGTCCGACTTGAGGTTTTCTATTAATCCTGATGTTGGCCTGACTTTTAAGGAAGAAAAGTCAATGTTCGAGGCTCAATCAGTACCCCCATAATCAAATGTTACTGATATTTTTCATAAACTAAAGCTTGACATTGGAGGGGCTCGTGTTATTGAGTCTCCGACTTTAGGATGTGAAAGTGCAGAGGATCCTACTGGGGCTTCAATGGAAGTGGTATTTGATGGGGAGGATAATGTGATGAGGCACGATGTATCAAGGGCACCGACACACATGGAAGATGGTGTGGGTTGGGTGAAGGGTACAGGTGGGGTGAGACCAAGAAGAATCTGCCTAATGGTTTCATTTTGTAATCGATTCGAGTGTCTAAATGTTGGAGACTTGCATCAAGAACTAGAAAAAGGTGTTTCTGCGGTGTGGGAGGTTCCTTCAGCTGGTTTAGTCTTACAACCAACAGATTTTGATCTCTTTATTGGCCTCAAGTTAGTTGAGTTGAACAATATTCATGTTGTTAAAGTTGATGGTGAGACCCCTAAAATGGGGTGAGGGTTGGGGGATTCTCTAAAAGAGTGTGGCCTCACCTCTGATATTCAACACAACAACTCCCACAAAGACATTTATATCACAGTTTAGGAATTTGAAGGAAATAGGGACTCAAACGATAGACAGAAGGGAACCCATGAAAAGTAGGATTACTCCTCACGACCACCCCCAATGGAGACTAGGTAAGTGAAGAATGCCAAGAAGATGGATAGAAATGGTATGTCGTGAGTTTCACCTAAGCAATTCTATTAATCACACATGATATTAGATGATGAAGTAGTCGAACAGATTTTTTCTCTCAATGCTACTGAAGAAGAAGCCGCTAAAATGATGAGGAGATATTTAAGAATGGATCTCAATGAACAGAAATATGCCTAGATCAATAAGAAGGATCTGATCTTGGTATGGGGATTCAATAGTGGAAGATCAAACATGAGTAGTACATTCAATCATGGGAAAATCTAGCCTTTAGGCTCAAATATTTTATAATGGATGAGCCAAACACATAGGTAAATGATATCTCTTGGAAATTATTTAATGATTTTAACTATGGTAGGATTAAGTTGTCTTTTAATGATTATGCTATCTTCTTTTATGGATGAACTCAGGTTTCTCAATTTTTTCCTTAAAAGTTTTTTATAAATAAAAATTTACTTTTAAGTCAGTCAGTATATACGACAGCATCATTTGTGGAAGTGTGGAATACCACCCCTTCAAAGCGATGCGATTCATTCAACCTATACATAGAATATATAAAAGATAATTTTAGAAAATATATGTATTGTATATGACATAAATATAACACTGGAATTTTTATATACATATCTATCATTCACTTTTAAATATTTTAATATGAAAAATAAATGAAATTATTGTTTATGCGTACATACGACTCATCGTCATCATTAATGTTGCACTTCATTTTTATCTCCAATCATTATAGATTATTATAAGTATATATGTACCCAATATATAAGATAATAAAGTCATGGTTTAAATTTTATAGATTATTAAGTCATGATCTATGTAATATATGAATCAAATAAGAAGTCAAAACATATTTGAGAAAACTAGGCAATTATCACCCAAAATAGTGAAATTATGAAATATTGTTAACAAATAAATAATAATATATTATAAAGAGATGATATATTATATTATAAACCTTATTATAATAAAATAAGTTAGAAAAAATATTAAATTCTTTATACATTAGGCTAAATAATGATCACCCAAAAAAGAATTGTAATGTAAGGGTCAATTTCATAATCTCATTATAATCTAAGATTGTTTATTTATAAGAATTTATCGGTAAATATTTATCATCCATGTTCACATTTCTTTAAAAATATTTTCAATATGATAAATTTTAAAGTTTTTGGTAATATAAACATTAACTAAAACGTCATTTTAAATGTTTTTAATAATTAATCTTCCAAATATTCCTCATTAATGTCCATGTTTTCAAAATTAATTTAAGTATTTATCTATATGGACATGAATGTTTTAAAATATTAATTCCATTAAAAAATTTCTAGTTTGTATAGGACACTTTGATTATAAAATATCTTTTAAATGTATTATTTTATAAATATTTTGGCTTCTAAATGATTTCAAAGTAAAAAAAGGATATCTCTCTCAAATAATTTTAATGAATTTATTAGATTATTTACATCTATGTCAACATCCTTTGTTATATTTTATGAATAATGGATGTTGATTACTTATGATACAATATTCCAAATTTTATTGAATGGTTTATGATATATTTGACTGTGGATGTTTTATTATGATACCTATCATGGTTTATGGTTAATGTATTAATAATTAGTATGCTAATTTTATGGAAAATGTTTTTGTTATATTCCACCCTTTTTAAATTGGGAATGTATTGAACTTATTAAGTAATGGGTGGGCCCGCTATAGCTACCCGGTGCATCGATAGGTCTCATGAGAAAAACTAGTGTTGTGGGATAATTCCTTGATGGTATTGTAATTTATGGTCTTAGCATGAGGCCATGATGGTATGGTTATGATGTCTGCCATTATGCATTCCCTTTTTTCGATATAACTTATTGATATTACATGTGATTATTAGATTAGTATAATATCCATGTAAATTTTTAAATGAAATTATATGATTTATTCTCTCCTTTTTATGCTAAATATTTTGTTTAAAAGGGTTTTTTTAGTTTTATACCTTGCATTAAAATTTTATATTTATTTTTGATAGCTTCCACAATATTTTTTACCCTTACTGAGCATGTGATCTGACCCCTATATTATGGTTTATTTTCCCAGGATGCCAAGATGTGTATTATGATTTATATTTAGGGTTAAGATAAGATAATAATGGCTATCTAGGAGTATTATCCATGTTGTATTTGATGTTTTGAATTGTAATGTATGGTGTATGTATATAATCTATTGTTGGAGACTACTAAACTGATCGGTCCTTTGGTATTAGATTCCTTCTAATCATGCAAATGTATTAAAATAATGCATTGGATATGTGCCTCTAGGGTCGGTGAGTCACATGTATGGATTTAAATATGGGAAAATTGAATATATTCAGGCATATTCATCTCCAATAGGGAATAAATTCATGGTTCAATACTCATTATATATCCTTTTATCATATTAAATTTTAAAAAATGTGAAATCCACTCAAAGAATAAAAAGACATAAAGCATTTGGAGTGGAAATCCCAAAGAGGTGGACAAATACAAAGTGAACACCCTCTTATGGGTTTTAATATAATCTAAGGACACCACATAGATATAAAATCATTCTAATAAATTTAGTATTCAATATAAATATTCACCAAAAGGGTCCAGAGAGTAGCATAATGACGCGACATTTAAAAATCCTTGAAAATGACCATGAAAATCATAGAAACCCTACCTTGTAGTGACAATAATCCTCAAATTTGTCTACAATCATTGATTCGGACTATAATGGAAGAAATTATAAGATCATAAAAAGCCCAAAAAATAGTGAGAATTTGCATTTCACCAAAATAGTGCAATGAATAATGGAAAACCAGTAAATAGGTTATTTCAATGACAGTGCTTACCATGATGATTCTATTTCTTATGATAGTGAAGTGATTGGAATAGAATCAAGGGATATATCCAAAAACCCCAAAGGAGGAAGAGTGGGGCCTTTCACACCTAGGAGAGGAGGGGAAATAATCCAGCAAAACGATGGAAAATAAAACGGGTAAAAACATTTCATTAATGGTAAAATAGTAAATTATTTTTCCATTAGACTATGTGTGGATTGGATAAATATGTACCAACCGTGTGTATGGTTCTACTTCACTAGGCACAACACAGATTATTGCTTCATGGTTTGACTAACCATACACAAGATGTGTGTCTTCTCACTATCTGAGACAGGAAACATGGAACATGGTTGCATGCTCCCAGACATATAGGTTTAGAAAAACCATGAGACCTAGACTATTGTCCTCATTTTTTGTCTTTCAGAAATCAAACGTGAACCCAACACACCTTTATCCTCAATTTAAACATCATGACATCATAATATGGGTCATTTGAAATACATAAATGCAAATTTTAATGGTCCTTACCATTGGATTAATTCAAGACATTACAACCTACCCTCCTTAAGATGAATTATCCCCATGTTACCCTTCCGAGGGTTTGAGAACACTATCTGAGAAAAGTTCCTTCCATTGTACATGTATATCAACATTTTTCCCATTTGCCTTGTTAGGTAAAAATCCATGTTTACATAGAACTCAGGCCAGAAAAACTATCCTACCTCAGAGATCCTTCATTCTATGACCGATGATATGAATCAGAAACTCCTCGAAGGACACATCTTCTTCAAGATACAATTATTTGAAATCAAACAAATGTGACTGGTCTAGATGTTACTATCGAAGATAGGATACATGGAAGACGGTGTGCATGGTGTAGTGCCTATAAGGTAACAAAAACGAATAGACTATCCGCTCAACCCACTTCGGTATATCGAATGGCCCGACATATTGAGTCGATAACCTTAATTGTCTCCTAATTAGTTTATGACCCAACCTAGGTGATACATGAAAAAAATACTCAATGTACCTTTTGGAAATCCAAAGGTTTATAGTGAAAAAATATTGGACTTCATCTTAGACTGAGCTCTAGAAATAAACTTTTGAGTCATCTGGACATTCATTGTAGTCTCCCAAATGAGACGACGACCTAGTACAGCTACCTTTACTTCCTAAATCCAACATAGAGTTGAACGACATTGTTTACATATATAACCTCATACGGAACAATATTAATGCTTTTGTGAAAGCTATTATGGTAGGAAAACTCAACTAGTGAAATTATATTTTTCCATGAACCTCCAAAATCAATTTTACATTCGCATAGTAAATCTTCTAATACATATATGGTCTATTCAGAATACTCATCGTTCTGAGGGTGATATGAAATACTCAATAGCACCTATGAACTCAGTGCCTCCAACAACCCATTCTATAATCCCAACGTGAATTGGGAACCTAAGTAAAAAATGGTAGAATATGGTCTACCATGAATTGACACATTATAACGATTTTATAAGCTTCATAACTCATCAATATAGAATAACTCATTGATAGGTAAAATGTGCAGGAATTTTTTCATCTTATCAACGATCACCAATAATTCATCACTACCTCAAAGATATCTAGGAAGTCTAATCATGAAATCAATAATGATGTCATTACATTTCCAATCAAGAATGGATAGAAGATATAGAATCTAATTTTCTACCTTCACCTAATGATAGGTGCAACACCAAGTGATAAATCATGAAATATGTATCTTTATACATGGACACTTGTACTGATTATGCATGTCTTATAACATCTTGATAATCCCAATATAAACATTCCAAATAGAGGCATGATATTCCCTAATAATATTTACCCATATATAAAAATACACACATACACATCCATAGAAGAGTATGGTCTCAATTCCATTACCAACCCAACCAGGAGGCGGGTTCACTCCTACAACTCTCTCAATTAAAACAATTTCCTCAGACTTAGAAAATTGTCACATTATGACGTGTTCCAAAAGAGAGGATGTCACTACCAAAGGTGTTAATAATTTCTTCTCATGTTGTTCCTAAACATAAATATGAAACTTAGAAAACAAATCCATATTTTCCACTCACTGCTAGCTGCCTGGAAGGCTTGTTTATGCATGTTTTGACTCAAGGAATCAGCAATGTCATTACCCTTTCCATGTTTTTAAAAAACCTCAAAATCATATGGTTGAAGGTATTCCACCAACCTGTACTGCCTCATATTAAAGTTCCACTAAGTAGAGATATATTTTATGATTTCATTATCTCTATAAATAACAAATATATCACCTAGTAAATAGTTCCTCAAAAAGTGCAGATCATGAACCACATCTACTAACTTAAGGTCTTGCATAGGAAAACTCTTCTCATGTGGCCTCAGTTAGCGAGATCCATAATCCAGGACTCAATCAAATTTTATCATAATTAAACCTAGTATGACTCTTTAAACATCAAAATAGATTGTATAGCTTCTACCCAGCTTAAAAGGAATCAGAATTAGAGTCTTAGTGATTTAACATTTTCCCTTTTGAAAATCCATCTCACAAGCGTTAGAATATAAGAACTACACTTTCTTATTAGTCATGTCTGTAAGAGAAACTGATATGATGGTGAAGTCATAGATAAACCATTTATAATACCATTATATCTTAAAGAAGTTGTGTATGACAAAACAATTCTTTGGAAATTACCACGAAATCCTGACAGTCACCTTCCATGGGTAAAATGATACACCAGAGTCAAATTTTATATTACCCAAGAAGTGAAACTTACTTATACAAAAGTGGAATTTACTATAATTATCTTAGATATTATACTCTCCTAGTGTACTCAGCATGATCTCAAGATAAGTTTCACGGCTGTGTCGAGTGCATGAGTACACTAAGATATTATCTATGAATACTACCATAGAGGAACCAAGATACGGGTGTAAAACCCAATTTTTCAAATCTATAAATACTAACAACATGTTCATCATACCAAGTGTAATAACTATATACTTTTAAATTATACACCTTCTCTACATTTTCATACATTATATATATAATGGCCCCACATGAACCTGATGATATCCAAAACCAAAAATAAATATTTTAGAAAATAATTCCCCAACAGGGATATTCTAAGAGGTAAATTATATGAGGAAAAAGCTAATAGTCTTTCAAAATAAGCTGATTAAATTGCCTATAATCCATGCATAATATGACGATACCATCCACCTTCTAGGTGAAAAAGATAGTTGAACCCCACGGTGGTGTGTTGGGTATGATAAAACCCTTTGCCTCAATATCCTCAAGCTTATTTTTGAGTTCTTAGAAGACATTAGGTTCCATCCTATACATAGTAAAGTAAAATGGTGTCTCACCTAGAACTATCACTATGGTAAAATCGACCTCTCTCTTAAGAGGTAAGCTAGAGAAAACAGCATGGAAGACATCCCTAAAATGATCTACAACTGGAGCGAATTCTGATAACTACAATCCATCATCGATCATAAAGAGACCCACTAATTGGGTTTTAATAATTACCATCCCAATATGCTCGGGTCAACATAAATCTTTTGGGATATACCATTCTCCCTTATGTATATATGTGACCCCATTGGGTGATGTGAAAGACAACTGATTTCTATAGTAGTCCACTTGGGAAGGATAAGGCTTGAGGTATTCCATACCAAGAATGACATCGAATTCAGTCATATCGAGTATGAAGAACCACCAAAAAAAATGACACCCATCTATTTCAAGCGGATCACTTCAAATATGCATGTTCCCATGGTTCTAACCCCTAATGGTGTTTTGATATACATTACCCACAGAATTAATCGATTATGATGCCATGACATACCACACACACATGATATAAGAAGTAGTGTGATACACCAATATTTAAAATGGATTAAATTAACATATAAGAAGCTATAATAGTACCCATAACCAAATATATCTATGGAATCTTCTTCTATGGAACTAACATCAAAACATATATATGTCCTAAACCCCAACCTAGATATGTCGCATAACATTCCTAAGTAGAGTCACTCTATTATTGCTAATGTTTTGAAGCCTAAATTCATCATCCAATGCCATATCTACGTTATACTAATCAACCGGTGGAAGAAAAACTCCCATATGGATGTGGAGTCACATATCATGTACCTTATAGTTGTGCTTTTTTAGATACCCTTCCACTGGATGCTGGAGGAAAATAATAGTTGAGTCATTAAAGATGACCCATCTTCCCACAAGTTTATCATTACATTGGGTTTCTCATGCATTGGAACATCTCTGTCATATCCCTCCATACTGGTGAAACCCTATAGTTTTATAGGTATAAGTAACTTAGATGGAATAACACCCATGTTCACCCTTAAATTGGTGTTGTCTTATGTGAGAAGAACCATCACCCCTACATGTAATGGAACTAACATGGCTCACACATCAAACATCTATGATATTATACTATTTGATTAAGGCTTATTTAAATATCTCTATAATAATATTCAGCCCAAACACATTCCACTATGAGAGGAAATCATAAATAATCCTATCCTCAAATCACTTCATTGTCGTCAATTTATCACCAGTCATAGATGGAGCAAAACATTAATTCTTCTTGAAATGTGCAGAATGGTCAAGAACCTTCATAGTTTCCTTTTGAAGATGTATGAACTCCATGGATTGATCCATGATCATTGTCTGAAGAAATAATTGATCATAAAACATTGTCTAGGAGTCTTCCCAAACCTTGTCTTAGTAATTCTCTAACTGAGAAAATAATTCCCACCAATGATTAAGGAAGTTATGTAACATGTAGGGAAAACCCTTGAATCTCGACTTTAGTGGAATCTCAAGATTGTAGAATATGGATATCATAGCCCCTATCCATGAATTTTTAGCATTATTACCAATATCCCTTAGGAATGTGTGAGTTTGGTTCTATTTAAAGACACATGTAAGGTCTAACATTATTGGGGTGGGAATGGGAGAATACTGGACTAATTGCTTGAACCTGAGAAAACTATCAATGAACCTGGAATTATAGACCATTGTAAAATTAACAGGAGGTGTTTCTGTAGGTACTAAGGTTTGATCAAGTCCCACCACCTCTAGAGTGTGATCATCTCCACTCTCTTGGTGTATAGTACGAGGACATCGTAGTTTCATAGATCTATAATTTTCAACCATGAACATCTGATAAAATTTCTATAATAGATAGGAATATCATATAATAAATAAATAAAAAAGGTAGGTTGTAGGCACCTCTGAAACATGACACAAAATATAATTAAAGTAATAAAGAGTAAAACTACTTGGCCTACCTCTGAGCATAATACCACTGAAGTCATGCTCCACGATATAGGTCTATACAATGAAGAAACCCCTCATAAAGATCAAAAGATACATGAACCACAACCCATAGCACATGTAACTTCAATGTCATGTTTGAAAACATCCAGATAATGTAGACATTTATTTTCAAAAGGTGGTATTCGTTTTAGTTTATTTATCCATTATTACCATTTTCAATTATTCAATTAGGTGTATCGTTATTCAAATTTATAAGGGACCATGCACCTTATAAATGTATATGGGATATCCACATAATCCAATTTATAAAATGAAAATACAATCAATAGGGAACAATTATATATTTATAAAAAAATCACTACAAGGATTGACAGAACATGGCACAATAGAAACCACATGTAAATAGGTAGATGCACTCTGAATGTATAAATGGAATGGAATAATGGATGAAATTTTAATCCCTACGGTTCCTAGTATGATGCTTGAAATTAACCTCCCTCATTTAATCAAGCTGATTTAGCGCAAATCATCATCTCAATAGTAATAGTACCAATAGAAGCACAAAACAAGTGTTCTAACCAATGATGAATTCACACCAACAATCAATGGAATATTTAATGACAAAATTCCCAACCTAGATAATTTGGGTTTCCCCTGTACGTGGGTTTGTTATGTCCAATCATAGGGAATGTTTCAAATTCCATTGTCTTATTCTGCTGTCTAATCGAAAAATAAAAAAATGAAAAAATATATATAATACCACTTTCATACGTCCCTCCCTAGGTCTCATTGCACATTTCCTTGAGTGGGCGATCTACGTAACATCATGTTCATCTATCCAAAATCTAGAGGAAACCGAATAAAAGATTTGTTCTAGGGTGTGTCTATTGGTACAAAATACCCTCACATATCAAAGTAAGCACATTGGTAACCAAACTATAGACAATAAAAGAAGCTTATAAATGGGAATGCATGAGGAGTGGTAAAGGAATAATTCATGAAAGATAAATATGAAACTAGAGGAAGCATAATAATCAATAATATATACAAATGTTATGATGTTCATTATTCTATAAAAAATTAGAGTGTTGGAGATCTATGGATAGAGAGCCTCCACAACATTCTATCAAAAACGGTAAAAGGTAAAAAAAATATTACAACAACCTCTCGATAATAGGTATGGTAATCTACTCCAAAATCAGTCCTATTTATAAAAAAATAACGCTTCAGAAGAAACACACTTCCCATTATCCATTCCTATTATCAAAAATTCTACTAGGGTACAAAACAACCCCTAATCAGGGTGTGAGATACAAATCACAGTATTCTGGAACCCACTATGTCCATACAATTCCATTTTGTGTTATAAATAATACAAAATATTCCATATATAATAAATGCAGAGCATTGATTGAATGAAACATGTAAAACATGGTTCTTTTTCTGAAGTGGGAACATGTCTCATATCACATACTTAGGCCTATGTCGAAATTATGAAAAGTGGTACCTATGCAAGTATAATATGTATGAAATGGATAATAGTAAATAAGTAAAACCAATAATGGCATACCCTCGAGCCTGTGATTTTTCTTGGGGTCTAGTTAAAATTTGTTTCACTCAATTCTTCTAGTAAACAAGATATAATAATTACATGTACATAAGAAACTCATGGAAATATTAATAAATGCCTCTCATGTGGGAAAACCACCAATCAATCTATCAAATACATGTGTAGAGTTTCATGCCCATCCAAGGTTGTCTAAAATAATCCTAAGTATCACAATTTGGAATATACATTGAAATACCACACCATAGAGTCCATCTAATGTGACCCATATTGTGTCCCATATATCCCTCAAGTCATGTTAACTCAATGTTTGTACCATGTATCTCACATTGGGGAATGAGTATAACCCATGGCATGGAATAAAAATCAATCTAATGGGTCTATCCATTGTTTCTCCCATAGGGAACCAGTATCACTCTGGATTTTAAGAAACTACACTGTAAGACCATTCCTAGAATGGGAGAGAATCTCCCCTATCTTATCGATTCATAACAAAACTAGCATAGAGAGTCCATCCAGGAGTCCTTAATACAGAACATGTGTTCACTAATGACCTATATAAAGTGGACCATATCAAGCACGACATATATAACAAGGTAATCATATATATATATATATATAATGTCACGCAAACAATATCCATATCAATAGCATGTACTTACAATTTAATCAATCCATACAGTTCAAACCAACAACAGTGGCACAATGTGTCAAGCAACAAGCATAAAATATGAGTAAGGATGGAAAAAGGAATACTCAAAAAGTCATAACATGTAAAAAACTTAAAAATAAACTTAGCCACAATACATTTTTATTCCTATTACCAATATATAACCATTGGGATCTCAATACCTCAAGGTATCTAGATTGACCAAGCAATACATTCTATTTAAACCAAAGCAAGGGCTTGAGCAATAAGAATTTATGATGGAAAGTAACCTTCAACATGGAATAACAATAAGTTAAAATAATAATGCATGAAGTGAGTAATTCAGTACGAGAATGCGTAATTAGACATTAGGCATGTGGCACTAATAATGAAACATCAATCATGTCATGGAATATGGATTTACACAGGTTTCAATTGAATATAATTATGCATAGTAATTTCCAAGAGGGATGAAATTCATTTTTCAATACCCATTATAAATCCATTTATCAATTTAAATCTATAAACTAAAGTGAAACCCCACACAAATAATAAATAATCTTAGTAACTTGGAATGGAACACTCAAAAGGATGGCCAAAGACAATGTAAACACCAAAGGATGGGTTTTATTATAAGATAAGGTCACTATAGAAATAGAAATAAATTATAATTAATTTTATATGAAATATAAAGATTCACTATAATGGTTTAATAAGAGAAAAAATGCAGTGAAATATAAAAAAATCCTTGAAAATGAGTGGGAAAATCATAATGACCATAACTCATAGTCATATTACTCTACAAGTACGGTTAAAATTCTTGATTCGGCCTAAAATGGAATAAATTGGAAGATTTAACAAAATTCACAAAATAAGGAAAATATATGTTGTATCAATATACCACCAAAGATAAGATAGGAACCCTGAAATAGAGTAATGTGTAAGATAGACCTTACAGAGACAATTATGTTTCTTCCAATGGAAAAGAGATTTGTGGAGAATCAATGGAGATATCACAAAACTCCAAAGGTGGAGGAGAGGGGATTTTCACACCTAGATAAAGAGGATAAAGTGTCTTGTGAATAATAGTGAAATAGTAATATATAACAAAAAACTTCATTAAGGGGGTATTATTAATTCACCTCCTACTATGCACGGTTTGGCTGCCTAGTTAGGGAAAACTGTGCGCCAACCATGTATATTATTCTGCTTCACTAGGAACACCAAATTAGATAGGCACAATATTTTATGAACTATGTAAAAATCATTAATTTTACCACCATAAAAAACCTACAACAAGGTTCATGGTCATTCACCCTAGGTCGCAATGTTTTGAACAAACCTGCTTCCCATCCCGTTTTCTCCATTTTCAGTGCTTCAGGATTCAAACGAGACCCATACGCACCCATAACATCCTTTAACCACATAGGAATAAAAATAAATTATATTTAAAGAATCTAAACAAATATTTAAATGGTATATATCTTTGGACAGTTTCATGATGTTACATGAACCTGTAAATATTGAAGAAAATATCAGTAAGAATTGTATTTTAATGTAGAATAAGTCCATAAGTTTTAATCTAAACATCATGAGTTTAAAATTACATTGAGGTATTTTAATTAAAACATAGAAAAATATTCATAAGTAAAATTTTTTGTTTCTTTAGTTTCTGAGAAACCTCAGATCAAGAATTATGAGAATTTCTCACCCTCCAAAAGTAATATTTCGTCATATTTTTCTAACATTTATATTGATAAGAAATGTACTATGATGATTTGGGTGGAGATAAGATGTGAGAAACCAATAAAATCATTATAATATTATAAAACACTCATATGGATACATTGTCTACACCTCGTGTATGTTAATGTTGGACAAAGATATATACCTCCACAAAGTTACTATAGAGAAAGATCGTAAATAGAAAATAAATATTTTATGGTTTCTAATGGTGTTGTAGAATATATGGGAATAAGGCTTATAGTTGTTGGAATAACATATTACTTTCTAGAAAATGTTTTTAATAGAGTGAATCAAAAAGTGAATGAGGAATGAGTAACTTTCCAAATACACAAGAAGTCAGAAAATAAAAATCTAAATATGTTGGAAACATTTGAAAAAATAATAATGTATGGAAGATGCTTGTGAGAGGTGAGATTTGGGTGGTGATTTTTCAAATCTTTATCTAAAACACCTCTCTAAATAACTCTCTTATGGTAAAATATAAAAGGAATAAAGAAATAATAAATTTATTAAAATATTCATAGTTTTTTATATTTTTTTGAATGAAAGTGACTAAGAATAAACAATGGATACTTTATCATTGTTTTTATTCAGACATGATTCATTATATAAAATTATGAAATCATGTTAAAGATCATTATATATTTGTTGTTATCTATGGTAATGATAGTTCCTTAAAAATTAGAGGAATACAAATGACTAAAATAGAAGAAGCAATGTTTGAATATAAAGATGTTCTATTTGTAGGTGGGATAAAAAATAACCTACTTAGTGTAAGTAAACTTTACGATGATAGAAAAGAATTTATTTTCAGAATATATTCATGTATTATTATAAGTGTTAAAATTAATTTTTTATCAAAAAAGGATAAAGAACTAGTGGAAATATTTTTCAAGTCAAATAATGAAACAACTATTTTTATATAAGTGCTGAAGAGGAGGAGATGTTATGTCACCGAAGACATGGCTACCTTGGCCACAAAAACATGAATAAGATTTCTAAATTTGGTTTGTACGTAATGTTCCATAATTTAATAGAAGAGAATATTTTTTTTTAACTTTTCAGGAATGTAAGATATCTAATTAATTTTAAAAGTAAGTTAAAAATTAGTCTACTATACATCTTAAACATATTCATTCTTATTTATGTGTACTGATGAGACATCAGTCAATAAAAGGGAATTCTTATGTTATAAATTTCATTGAGTATTTCACATGGATAAAAAACATCATTCTTATAAAACACAAGTCATAGGTTTTGGAAAGGTTTAGAGTCATCATAAAAGAAGCTGAGACTGAAATAAGGTTTTATATAAAAAAGAAAATTATATATAACGGAATAGAGTTTACTCACAATATGTTTGAAACTTATCTAATAAATAATGGAATCAAACATCACTATAGTGCTCTATACACCCCACAAAAAAATGGAGTAGTAGAAAGTAATAATATATATTTTGTTGAAATGTGAAATAGTTGGTTAGTAGAATAACAACATTTAACTTTATAATTGAGATAAGCTATTAGTATTATTGTACGTATTACGAACAGATTTATGCTAAGGCTAGAATCAAATATGAATTTTTATAATATTGGGTATAAAAAACCATCATTGAAGTACAAAAAAGTTGTTAAAAGTCCATGTTTACTTAAAATCAATTATATAAATCTAGGAAACATTGATGAGAAAGAAGAGAAATGAAATTAAATGGTTATTTACCAAATGAACAAAGTTAAAAATTTTGGAAATTTTTTTTTTAAAATTTGGTGGACTCATATGATGTGAATGCTATTAACAATCCAACATCATTAAAAAAACTTTTTGGGAATGCCGAGGAAGAAAAATCGAAACATTTAAATGAAAATGATTGTCAGAAATATAATTTCAAGGAATATTTAGATGAACTGTGTGATAAATAAAGTGAATTAGGAAATGTTACTCTAAAATTTAAAACATTAAAAAACATATTGAGACCGAAGTTATTCTTGGGAATTAGAAAGATCAATTCCAAACTAGAGAAAAGATTATATAAGAAAATAACATACAACTAATCTAAAAATTTGAACCAGAATCAGTTTCAAAAGATAATCAACAAAAGGAATTGGTGAGTTCTATACATGCATAGTTGGATCAAATTGATAAAAATGAAACATGAGAACTTTTTCAATTTCTGAGAGGTAAAAATGTTATTCAAACAAAATGTGTTTATAGAAAGAAGTTGAATATACATGGTGAAGTATCTAGAATCAAATCTAGACTTGTTTGTATAGGCAAGAAAGGGTGGACATTGTGGATTTTGACGAAACATTTTCCTCATTATAAGGTTAGAAACAACTTGAATGTTTCTAGTGGTGGATTCTCACTAGAATTACAAATTATATCATTTGGATGTAAAATTAGTAGTTTTTAATAGATTCGTTGAAGAATAGGTTTACCTTAAACAACATTGTGGGTTTCTCCTTGATTAAATAATAAAAAACAACTATATATTGAAGAAAGATTTATATGTAATGAATTAAGCTCCACAATAAGAGTATTTTAAATGTAATAATTGTTTTCCAAAGTTAAATTTTTTTAAAGAAAAATTTGTTAGAAACTTATATTTGTAATTGTGTTGACTCTAGAACTCTAATGGTAATTGATTATGTGGATGATGTAATTTTAGTTTTTTATAGAGACGATGTTTGTAAAACACATTATAATGAAATTAAAAAAATATTTTATATTTCAATGTAAGGACAATTAACATTATTCCTTGGTTTATATGTTTTAAAAAATATATTTTCCTATAACAAGAAAAATTTGTCGCGTAGTTGTTACTAAATATTTTCATGACATAATAGAAATATGTTTATACTACTATCCCAGTGGTGATAACGTTTATTAAGATGATTCTGGTAAAAGTGTGAATTAAAAAGACTTTTTGAGTCTGATAGGAAGTATACTTTACCTTACAACCTCAAGGCTTTATATTTTTTATGTTGTGACTTTGTGTACTAGGTATCAAGATAATATGAAATAATCACATGTGTTGGAAGTAAAAATAATTATGTGATAAGACAACAAACAAAATTCATATGGTTTGTTATATAAAAAATTTTTGAGAAGGATTTTCATGGTTACACTGATGATGATTTGGATGTATATTGTAATAATAGAAAATCAAACACAGGAGGAAAAAATTTCTAGAATGAATGTTCTGTGATTTATCATAAAAAGAAACAAAGCTCAGTAAATTTGATAAAAGATGAATCGGAATATGTTGTGGAAACTCAGGATTGTACAGATATGTTATGGATGAAAGTCCATCTAGATGATTTAAAAGTAAAATCCTTAAAAACATTGAAGATAAATTGTGATAATCAGAGTGAAAATGATCTTTCAAAAATTAATATCCAACAATCAATATCAAAAAAAAAATGAAATAATGTTCCACATTATAAAATATAATGTTCCTATTGGTGATTTTTTGTTTGAATATATCTCAAAAAAGAATCAAGTTGCTCATATCTACAAAAATGTAATGCCAAAATATAGGTCAGTTGATTTGAGGATAAAATATCATGTTCAACCTCCTATAATGACTTCTAAATCCTTATAAAGAATTCACCCACTATTCTTTGAATTTTTTTGAAAGAGGGAAATAGAAAGTAAAAACTTTTTTACTCAGTAAAATGTTTTTAAATATTTGTCTTTGATGAATATAAACTTCTATTTATCATAAAATGAGGGTGAGAAAAAAAGAAAAATGAGATAAAAAAATAAAAGTAAGAAAAAATAAAATTTGAGGGGAGTTTATCTTAACAGGGATGTAATATATTTTTTTCCCTATGGGATGGAATTCATTCAAAAAAATTAATTTATCTACAGGTATGGGTTCAAGAAAGTATTTTTTTATCAAATTTTTGAATAGAAATTGTTTGAAAGGATTGATTAATTTTAGAAACAATTGGGAAAAAATATGAGTGTTTGAAAAATTGTGAGTTGAAAATTTGTGGATGTGTTTTGTCAAAAAATACAAAGGGATTGATTGAATAAACAATATGATGTTTTTTTAAACATTGTTTTTTTTTATATAATATTTTACACTATATTTTTTTAATAACATGTGAATTTTTTTAAATGTTTGAATCTAAACACAATGGGGGAGAGGATATTTTGTCTTAGTGAATGCTTTTTTTAGACATAGGTTTCAAGAAAGTTTTCTTTGAATTGAGAATGATTTTTTTTCAGAGGGTGTTAGGAAGATAGATTTTGGAAGTTCTTAAATGTTATTGATTAGATGCACCATCAGACTTAGTTATATCTTCACGAAGTACAACATTCATCATACTCGGAATTGGGTAGAAATTTTAATGATGCTTTGATGGTTTTTAATTATAAAATATAATATTTTGTCTTCAAAACATGTTATTCAATATATATGAAGAAAATTGGGAGATTATATTATTCTAATCACATTGAGTTTTGGTTGGAAGGAAAGAAGTTGTTTAAAGAAAATGAATTCATAATAAATTTATATATATGTCAGGTTATGATATAATGGTTATGGATTTATCATAAATCATGAAACATTATCATGATAATATATTTTGAAGAAATGGATATATCATAAATATTTTATTTGTTCCAGTGATCAAGAAACCTTTTTCATCATATCTAGAAGTATCAAACACAGATGTTGTCCGAATTATGAAATATTTATATCATATAAATTTTTAATAATCTCAAAGATTCTATGTATAGTCACCATTGAATAAATTACATCATAATGGGAAATCCATCAAAATATAGTCCAATCAGACTAAGTCTAGGGATGGAATTTAATCTTACTAACTCTGAGCATAAATTTTGAATCATAATGAGTATCTACTTGAATGTCAAATCCTAATGAAAAGACGATAAAAGTCTTATCGTAATGAGATGAGGAAGAAATTCAAGTCGTTTTGAGAAGAGGAAGGTCACATCTTAAATGTGTGTGTTTTTAGAAGATTGAAATTTTAGTAAGTGGTAAAATATTTTTAGTTTCCCACAAATTTATACTTGTGATACCTATAAATTTATTCAAAGTACATTTTTAGTTTTTATCATTTTCTATTGTGGAAAAGGAGAAGCACTTTAGAGGTTGAGTGAGAGTTTGAATCAATTTTATTTCTAGATAGATATCTAATTTGTAGATCAGACGGCTAAATGATTTCATACTAGACTAAGGAAGATCATACTGAGGAATATAAGACTAAGAATTTTATCAGAGTTTGATAAGTTAATTTTGAGAGAAGGGGTCATTGTAATGAGAAAATTGAACTGAGGAAATCTGACCCATGGTCATTGGACTGAGCTTTCAAATAGAGTTTTTTTAGAGAAATTGTTTTTTTATCTTCTCCTTTGCGGCCCAATTATTTGTATGAAAATATTTTAAACATAAGGAAGTCATTGTAAACATTCATATTGGGATATATAATATTTCTAATGGTATTTGGAACAATTTTTATTCACTTGTTCATTATAGTAAATTTTCATAGACACAAGGGAGTAGATATGGCAAGGATGTATGTTCTGACACTGATATTGAACCATGTAAATATTTTGTTCTTTACATTATTTCCTAAAATTTCATGCATGATTATTTATATACTATGATTTGGATATGAAGATTGATATGTTTTTGGGGTTATGGTATAACTTTATTGAAACGTATAAAAAGGTTAACAACTAATTAAACCCACCCCTTCCCAGTATTTAGTATACACATAGGAACATCATTTTTATATTTCTAGTTTAATGTTTTAAACCAAAATGATTTCTTTAGGTAATAATTCATAAAACAATTATATATAAGGGATATACATATTATTAGTGAACAGTTTTTAAAAACCATGTCTCCAAACAATAATAAATCACCAGGTGAATTGTGTACCTCCCACGTGGTTAACATATGGGATTCCTAACTATACATATAAATCATGAGACCTTCAATTTTTTTCAACAAATTTTAAAATTACATTCATATTCTTTTATATTTTTAACATATTTCATTATTTTCCTCGCATTTTACATGACCCAACCCCTGTCAATATAGATCTACTTCTCACATTCTCTTGGGGTTGTTTCTTCATAAATATTTGGTGTGGAAACCTTATAGTACCTTTTTCCTGAGGGATTTAATCTTTCTATCCCCTTATACCCTCCTTTTATTCATTATCTATTGGGTATTAAAACCCTATATGTCCATATATTGAATATTTTAGTATTAATTTTGGAATTTTAATGAAATATATTGGTAGTTTAGGCTTTCGGGGGTCCTTCTTTCTCATATAGTGTTGTTTAATGTTAAGGTAAATATTTTTATTTGATTTTGAGGTTAGGGTATCTACCTAAATTTTTTATCAATTTGAAAACCTATTTTTTTGGTTACTGATTTTTTTGGGTTTATCTGTTTTGATTTACTGGTGATGTAAAGGGTTTCTGGTTATTTTGGGATAAATTTCATGGTGTTTTTTGTTTAAAATAAATACTACATATAGTTTTAATCATGAAATAATATTTGAGCACATAATTTTCTTTATGAAATATTTTATAGAAGTATGTGATTCCAAATGAGTATTCAAAGGGTGTTTCAAAAAGGAATCCGTCATAGTAATGATTTTTAATGTATATAATGTTATAGAATTTATTAAGTATGAGTTTAATGATTTCTTGAACATGGGTGACCATGGTTGAGTTGGTAACCCTAATTAATGTGTCCCTAGTTTAGATTAGGAATTATCTAGGTAATATAGCCCAATTAGACTACTAGAGATAATTGGGTCAATTTGACATAGATGAGACCATGTGGGATCCAGGAACTATTAAGGTCATGTATGCCGGATATTATTTTTTGAGTGGGTCCTATTTCCCCTAGGCTCATAGGTCTGAGCTAATGATCTAAGTGTTTTCAATGATGGATATGTGTTAATTATTATTTATCAATTATTTATATATATTTTTATGTTACTCACATCTTGTTTCCCTTATTTTAACATTATTATTACCTTATTCATGTAATACATAACTAGGATCATTTTAAATAAACCAAAGTTTTCAATGAAAATAAGTCTATGAAATTTATTAAAAATATTATATTCAAAAAACATTTAATTGAAATAATTTTGAATGAAATTATATAGATTTGTGGTTGTATCAATCTAGGATTTTCCATACACCTTATATATATGAATAAGGAATCAAAACATGGTTAAGTAGGATTTAGGTAAAGTAATGGGTGTCATGTTGTTTGGCCACTCATTCTGATGCATTTATTCATTCATTTGTATAGTAGTGGTTGTGATAGAGGGTTAGGGGGGTTTTTTTCCATAAGGAGTACTTTTGGAATCATTAGTGATGTTACAAGACATTGTGTATCTTAAATTTTATTCTTGATCATATTCTAGAAAATTGATTATATATATATAAGTAATATCTTTACATACACCTATGGTCTATTGTTTTGGAGATATTTTTTTATTATTATTATGTTATACTCTGTTTGGTTGTCCATATCCTTTATACTTTTTATTTTTATATATTGGAATCCAAATTATGGATGGTTCATGTTGAAATTGAATGGGGAATCCCAATGATGATTATTTGGATTCTGAGGGGGAAGTTATTCTAGTTTTTTTACTTTTCACACCCCGATGCTTGTCACCGACCTATGATGGTATGAAACCTATTTAGGTATTAGGACAAGACAAATTTAAAGATGTATCAAGTCAACCCAAAAAAATTAATCATAAACTTTAGAATGTTTAATTTTGGTTTGGATTAAAAATATATCGATAGGATAGAATTTTTGTGGATTCGTTGGAAGATATTTCAATTTCATACATTAAAATGTAGTACATTACTTAGATACTTATGTTATGTAAAGTGTAAAGATGGAATCAATATGGATTTAGTTGAGTTAGGTAAGGAAATGTTCATAAGAACTATATGATTTACTACTATTATTCAAAATGACAATTTGAATGTCTATATAGTCAATTACTTATTCAAAATTAATTCCATGTCAATTTACCCGATTATAACCACTTTTTAAATAATTTTATTTTTTACCATGATAAACTTTTGTTCTATAAATAAAATATTATCCCTCTTTCAAAATTTTCACATGGTGAAACCAAATTCATAATACATTTAATCTACTTATTATTTTAAATTTTTGTAATTTAACTTTTAAATAATGAAAAACAATATATATATAAACTATTTTTAAAAGGAAAAATATATTTTTTAAACATTAAGTGTCTGCATTATTATATTATGTCAATTAAAAATAACTCCATGAAAGTTAATCATTTTTTAAATATATATAAAAAAATTTCTTTAGAAAAAATATAATGTATAAAAGAAATAAAATTTTCAATAAACCTGTTTCCATCAAAAATGAATCATTAAATTCTTACTACTTATAACTCATTAATTAATCCTCAAATTATATTTACATATTTTTCCTATAAT
The DNA here is from genome assembly GCA_963277665.1 of Viscum album. Lineage (NCBI taxonomy): Eukaryota > Viridiplantae > Streptophyta > Magnoliopsida > Santalales > Viscaceae > Viscum > Viscum album. The sequence continues at coordinate 165,966,884 of OY728119.1, read as the reverse complement.
TCCTTGATATGGTTCAATGTTTTTTATTAAAATTATTTTTTCAATGTAATTTATCTAATTTAAAAGAAACTATATAATAAAAAAAGTAATTTTTAATTTTTTTTGGAAAAATGGAAAACATTTGAAAAGTATTTTTATTTTATTACAAATTTATTTGTTTCTTTTTTATTATATGTAAAAATATTCAGTTTGCCAAATTATTTTATATAAATAATAAATTACTCAATATACTTATTGGATATATTTATACCCTATTATAAGATATCCAATGACTATAGAGCCAATGACCATATGTCCAGTGACTATATATCCAGCATCCAAATACTAAATTTTTAACAAAAATTATAATATATGACCCTTTATTATTATATAAAATTCATTAATTATATTAATTTATTTATATCTAAACATATATTTTTATTTTTATTTTTTTATTCTTTATACAGTTATGATTGGGGGTGTGTTCTTCAAAGAAAACCATATCGATGACGATTCTTTCTTCTTTGACTTTTTATTTACATATTGTTTTATGCTTCTTGTAATTTTCATAATGAAGTTTTTTTTCATTTTATTGATTGATTAATTTCTTTATTGTAGAGTAATTTTTTATTATCAACAAAAATTTCAGTTTTTTATTCTAGTTCATAGTTTCCAGTAAGAAAAGTTATTCGAAATATTCAAGGAATATAAATGGTGGGTGTTACATTGTACCCCCTTGATAAAATAAATTAGTCCATTGAAATTTCTTAACATTTATGAAGATAGAAAAAGTAATTTTGTTTTATTACATTATTTGGTTCCATAGTCACTTACTCAAACAAATTATTCCACCAAATAACTTTAACATGGTGAGATGTGTTCTTTCATCATACTTTATCTCTGTGATCCATGATCTGTACTAGTTTCTTCATAGAATAGATATCATGTTCATGTGGTAAAACCATATAGTTTAATAAATTTGTTGGATTAGGTATGTACTTACTAAAATTTGATATATGTAATACATCATGCTCTTTTTAGAGGTTCAATGGAAGAAAACGATGGTATATTATTTTCAACATATGATCAAGGATTTTGAATCCAAGGTATCTAGCAATAAAATTTTACTTCTTCCTGATTTTTATAACCATATTCTATGGTGATATTTGATGGAATAACTTTTATGAAACATAGAACTATAAATATGTCCAAAAATTAATTATGTAGATGTTTTATAAATTTTTTTATTTGTTAGTATACTATTGAACTGTCTCAATATTATCAAATATTTCATATTACAAATATTTTCTAATCAAAATAAACTCTTCCGCATCAACCTATAAAGTATTATTTTTATACATATTCCCATAAAAATCTTCATATGGTTCCATATTAATGTTATATTAAAAAAATATACTATATGAGGACTTAACTAGATGATAGGGTTGATTCAAAACACATTTGAAATCCATCATGCAGGATCACAACATATCGTCCGGAGTTTGAATAGTACATTTAGATTGACCACCATTATAAGGATGATAATAGTTCATGAATATTGAAAATTTATTCAATTTATATTGTAGACTTCTTCAAAACTTTACTGAAAAACTCATATCTCAATCAGATATAATTGAAAGTTGTACTTCATGCTTCCTTACCACTTACTTTATGTATAACATTAAAAGTTAACTAAGTAATATATTAATTATAAGGAAAATGGAATATTCCAACTTTATAACTCAATAAACCATATCATAAGTGGAATTATATCCTTGAAAAGTATTACAACGTATTATATAAAAATATAGGGTTATATTATACTGTTTCCTTATAGGTATGGGTAATATATAAATTATGCCCTTATAATTATAACATTAGGAATTGACTTATTGAAAAAAAAACTTCATGATATGTACTATATAATATCCCACTTTATGTGGATCTCCCAGAAGTTCCCCTTGAGATATCTATTCATCTTTTTTCTTCAGGATGGATCGAGAATAATGATCCATGTGAATTATCTGACAACTACTTATTCTATTCTATTATTTAACATACACATATTCTTTCCCAAAATCTAATAATTCAATTATTTTCATGGTCTAACTCTAAAATATACCTTTCCTTATTATATTTCTCAATATCATATTTATATTCCTCTAGTCTTTATAAGAATGGATTATTCATTAGTCATTTGTGAATGATATGATTTCTTTACATTCATTAGGAATTATAGGGCAATCGATTGAAAATACATGAGTATTATTATTTTTGATCCTCTTCATGGATAATCTAGTGTAATAATTCCTTCATGGAGTATCAAATACCTTTTTCATTTTCTAAAGGAATTAATTTAATGTATAGTCATTATCCTTGATCAACTATACCTATATCTATCAGGGTATATTCAAATCCTTATGTGTGAGTATATACTTTAATCTCTTCTGATTAATATATATATAACACTTTTCACCAAAGATATATTACTTCCATATTATTAATGTAAATAATACTACTATTGGATTCAAATCATGCATCAATAAATTTTTATTGTTAACTATTAAATTATGTGATAAAAAACCTACAACAATTTCCCTTTTCAAAAGGAAGAACCTAAAAACCATCCTTAACACATCAATGTATATCGAGAACCCTTATTCCCTTTAATTACGAGTGAGTACATATGAAATGAGCCACCATATATGAAGAAATATAAAGAGGTCTAGATATTTATCTTTCCAAGGGAACCTGACACCCTTCCATGTAAACTAGAATAGTGGAGTTGATAATTTAAAATTTTCTCAACAAGTGTTCAGAGTGTATAGATAATCCTTAAAAATAATACATATTTTTAACATATTTTTTCCAATGTTAATATTTAATCACCTATGTCTATGAAGGGTTTATAGATATACCCTTTCATTGGATTATATATCCAACTAATGATGATTTCTATTTCTATAATTCACACTTACTAAAATCATTATACTATTTATCATTTCACAATGTCTCTATAAGAAATCCTAAAATTTTCTTTATTCTATTCCTTTATATATGAATATAGTAAAATATAATATAAAAAGGATATAATGATTTTATGGAAAACGACACTAAATACACTATTCATTTAATCTTTGAAGAAAACCGGGGAATTTTTCAGTCCAAAAGAATCACAATGATTTCATATTATCTATATCTTTTATATAAGGTTATTTTATGTGTATTTTCACTTTCCACCCATAATAGATAATATCTGGATAAAACATCATCCTTTGAGATGTATTTACCCCCACTTAGTTGATCAAATAAGTCATCGAAATGGGGAAAAGGATATTCTTTCTTAATTGTGATCATGTTAAGTTCACAATAATAAATACAAATACCCATATCTCTGTTTAGAAAATAATATTTTCACCTATTTGTGAAGAACTAGAGATGGTAAATATTTGTCCATATTTTCTTATAGTTTCTTATGTAATTCCAGTAGCATTGTGGTTCTGTTTTATAAATACCCTTGAATTTAGGCATTCATCTTGTTTTGGGAACAATTGAAAACTAGACCTCATGTTCTAGGGGAAGGATAGGTAAATATTTATGAAATACAGTAATATATTACTCTATAATTATAATGTATTTAATATTAAGTTTCTCACCAACCATATGAGCTAAATAGCTATCATCATGAAGTATTAAGACCCTTATAAGAGATGAAATTTATATAGGGATTTCACGGTTCTTTTAAAATTAATATATGATTAAAGGTCTATTTTGGAAATGTAATTTGATTTCCCTATCCCAAAAAAAGTATAAGATTTCAAAATATAAAGACTCATTCAAGGCCCAAAATAACCTCAAATTATACTGATAAGGTAATTTAAATATTTATAAGAATAACATTCCCACAAATATAAATCATAAAAGAGTTATAGAACTAGGATGAAATCATCGCACCAATTGGTAATTTCATTGATAATTAAATATCCAATCATTGGTATGGTGAATTAACTCTTTTATAAAACATTTTAGATATTTGGGAGTGTGTATATCAATATAAAAATAATTTATTTGTATTTTTTAGTGGAAAATGAGGGTAGCATCCACATATTTTTTTTAATCTAGATTATATGTAGGGATTACATAACATTTCCCTCAAATCCTATTAATTAATGTGATTAATAGCTTTAAAACCTTTCAGTGACAAGGTTTTAAACAACTTAAGATATGATTTATTTTTAATTCAATGCCAATGATAATAATAAAGGAGTACAATGTGAGTCTATAGAATTTTACTCCATATATACCAATGGATTCACCCTCACTCTATTTAATCTAATTTTATTATCACTCTAATTTCATCAAAAAAATTCAATAAAAATATTTATTGAAAAGTTTCTTCTTAAAATTATCTATTTTTGTTGATTCATTATATTTTTTAAGTTCATGATTACAGTCTACCATTGATATACCTCACTATCAAAATTATAAAATTTTAAAAAAAATGTTTCATGAAATGAACACAAAATAACATAAAATATATTTTTTGGTGTGTTGATACATTACTCAATAATTAGTGTAACAGAAAACTGAATAAAGGATGGTGGGAATTTCCACATCAATAGCATTATAGATAGTTTTTATTTACTTATATTTTCTGGGAGTTCAACATGTTTTGTGTTTTATTTCATAACTTTGTAGAGTTGGTTGAGAATATCCATGATATTTCATACTCCATCCTCTATCCAGTTTGGTTTCTCATTTGGTAAATAATGGAATGTTCTGTCACACACATTATTTGTTTGGTTACTCCGATATCTATACATTAAGTAAACTAAAAAGTTTAGTGTGAGTATTAAATAATAATAAAAATATTTAACAATTATATGATAATTAAAATAAATCATAATATGTTATAAATTATAACACCATAATTTCATCCTATAACATATTTGGTTCAACTTATGACACTATTGGTTTATCATATAACACTATTGGTATATCTGAGTTTCCTTTGGGTTTTATCCTATTATTATTTTTAAGGAAACCCATAAAAATAATTAAACTCATCTCTATTTCCAACTAATATTACATAACCCTAAAATGTATTTATAATACATCATTTTATATTAATATCCATTTTATCTCATAGAAAATCACACCAAAGTACCTATGGGATCATTTTTATTATAGAATAGATACATAAATCAATAATTTTACAATAAATTGAGAATTTATCAACAATTTGAACTCACTTGACGCATTTTATGATATATCATATATATTAATTTTCTTTATAACCATTTAAATGGAAACATAAGAATGACTATACTCAGATGCTCAGTAAGGGATAAAATAAGTGAGATATAATTCGATTAATATAAGTTACCATAAGAAAAACATGTGGGTAAGAGAACATAATTAAGGTATATAAATATTATTAAACTAATACATGAATCTATAGGACTATGCATATGTTCCATGTGACCTCATTCACACCACCCCATACAAAAAAGGTTTCTGACTAGCGGGGAGGGACTAGATATTTCATGGGTAGGCTATACCCTTGGTAATAAAATCCTTACACCAATATATGACAACACATAAATTTTTCAAATAAATATAAAAATTGAAAATAACATAAATAAAATTTTATAATTGATTCCATGTCAACTCACACAATATCAAACCAACAGTCCCCCAATGTGGTAGGTTAACACGTATAATAATTTACACTAGAAATAAATAAATAAAAGAAATTGTGGTAGATATCCTGATTCTATCCTGATAAGATGTCCATATCCTAACTCCATGCCCCACAAAAATATTACATTAGGTCCTTTCATTTCTATGGATCCTCGATCATGATTACTGCATATGCCTTGTGATTCACATGTGGGGATTGAGTATAAACCCATTAGGACACCACTGATTCCCCATTAACACAAGTGCACATCTATATAGAGTTGTTTATCACAATTTAATGGTAAGTTTATATAAATTCACATAACCAATCGTATATTAATCGATATTGCACCAACTAGGATCTAATAAACCCTGGACATACCTATATTTGTGTTATGTTAAAATGATTCTAGAAGTGGTAATTGCCTGGCATAATTCGTGGTATTTGACTCTGTTCAACTTTATGGACAATACAAATTCCATATTAAAATAAAAAAATCATGATTGAATTTAAGGGAATTTCACAACCATAAAACATCATTAACTTCTTTTCTATGATAAATCTCATACTTCAAATGGCCAAATCTATGGGACTATATGCATACACAAGGACATTCCCCATGAGAATATTATACCTATATTTAGACCATGTTCCAACATCATATGGAGTTCTCCTCCCATGGGATAATAAAATTAAAATCTCTATCACATTCCACCCAATATCTATAAGCTTAAACTTTCTTTATTTTCATCTACGCACCCCTTCTAAGGGTATAGCTAAATCTGTTAGGGCCACATGTCAATCAAAACCTAGAAATTTAGGTTCCATCAGATATTAACAAATCCAAATATAAGGTATGACATAATAAGAACAATATATCAACAAAATATATTTCATATACTATGACACCCTATGTAATTAAAATACATCATAGCATGGAACATGATTATAATATCAAATATTTTGTGTCTATTAAATAATTGTTTATAAGGATTGACATATAAATGAACACAGAATCTATAAGGCCCCAGCCTTAAACCTTACTTAATCTTGAGTTATTACAAGATTACACATTGAGGATCTTTTCGGGTTTAGAGTTTTAGAGAATTAGATCATAAAACTTGCATTACATTCCACATATAAACAAAGTGGTTACATAAAGATAGTATTCTTCATTCCCATCAATGAAAACACATTTAAAATAAAACATGGATTAATTCTTGACACATCCTTGACTCTATCATCTTATCATGTACCTTTCCCTTGACCTGTGAAAAACATTTCAAAAACTTGGGATGAGCATAAAAACTCAGTATGGGTAATAAAAAAAACATGGAAAGGAAACATGAGTTCATATATACATAAGAATGAAATCATACTTTACCCATAAAACATTGGCACTTTAACATACCTCATAAAATCACGAATAAATCATAGAAATCATAAGACATAAAGGTAACTTGACGCATTCATAACATTCTTACGTAGGGAGTAACCCTCTTGGTTACGTTTGGAATACCCATCACAGTATATTCCCTAAAATCTCTTCGGAGAAACCTTAACGTTTCACTCCTTCACGTTACCCAATGCATTGGAGAGCTATAACAGGCTCACCCGCCCTTAGTTTATCACGGAACCACCCGTCTTCATAATAATGCCCAAGAACCATAACATAATCATATCACATAAAACATGCATAAAGGAAACATAAAATTTCCACATTTCAATCATGAGATATCAATACAACACATTGATATAAAAACATTATGAAAACCATTTTCAATACTAAAATAAAAGAAAAGTAAAACATGGTATTTATTTTTCTTTTAAAAAGAAGGTATGGCTTGTAGAGGAAGCCGAAACTCAAATTACGGTCACGACGACGGAGAAGTCGTTGTCGCCGCATACGTACGACAAAAACATTCCCTTTTGTCGTTTAGTAAACGCTTCATATAAAAAATATTCCTTTTGAATAAACGTAAAAGTCAAAGGGGTTTATACACCGTATAAAAGAAAGTTGTGTATAAAATAAAATATGCCTCAACGAAAGGAGATTGAGACGAAGTCCCATACCTCGTATCCGACTTGACTCGACCGTTCTTTAATCTCCTGAATAATAAACTTGAGTTAATCTCTACTTGATTATGAATCTTTTTCAAGTTCATTATTCCTTTTATACCATGTTATGATCATCGTGTAATCGGTTAAGTTAATAATGTTCATTTTGTCGGTATATGGTTCTTAAGTCAAAAATAGACTTCTTACACTTACATGTTGTTAATTTGGTCAAAGGTTCATTATATCCAGAATGTTATTCATGATTTAGATATCATATATGTCATATATATCCAGTACATACATGAATTTATAATATTACATAATTTAGAGGTAAGAAATGAAATGCACCGTTCATGGAGACGGTAAGCCGTACGTACGCATGAACGCTACTTCCATTTCTATTTCATATTTTCTGGAATGGAATCATAATGATATAAGAGTATATTATAATTCCAGTATAATAACATATATTATATCATTAACTTTATCCTTTACACATCCCACGTATGGTATTAACGAATCAAATCACTTTTAGGGGGCGGTAGTCCGCACTTCCTAAAATGAAGATATCGTGTTTTACCCATAATGGAAACCATAAAGGTATGCCCAAAATGAAAAAAAACAGAAGCTTAAGGAAACCATAAACATATTATATATCATATATGAAAATAGTGACATCATAATGGCCACCTTTGAAGGTGTTAAATGAGTGTTGAACAATCATCGTTTCGGGAGGCAGAATTTCACCATCCACGGAAACCGTATGTTCTTTAACCATTTGATGTAGTTGTGTGAGAGTGTAGCTCAAATAAATATTATAAAAACATCCTTGTATATTTAAGATACTGGTGTTGTTACAAAATTAGTAAATAAAAAGAGTTTAGGGGGTTGGAGAAGCAAAATAAAACAAATGAACATTAGAGAATGAATTACCTTAAAAAGTGTAACTCCTTTTGATTTGAGCCTAAAGGCTTCCTTTGAAAGGATTCTGCCCAAAGGTAATCCTCTAGGATGAGGAGAGGGATGTGGAGAGATCAAATGGGCAGGGGTTGGCCGAGCCAAAGGCTTGAAGAGTGTGTGAAATGAGGTAGAGGTGGGGGCCTTTTATAAGAGGAGAGGAGGGGCACTTTTGGAAAGTAAAGAAACATTACTTTATTTGAAAATGTGTTTCGGTTTTAAAAGGTCCCACATTGATATAATTCGTGGATAAGGTGATAAGGGTTCTAAATCCACTCTTCCAATTGGGTTTGGCCATGTGTAGGGTTTAGATTTTTCATTATCATTCCATTTTATTTAAATCGTCAAATAATGATGTCATCGCTGCATCATTATTATGTCATAAATAATTTAATTTATTTAATGTCTAAAAATTATACAAAAACTACTATGATATAGGAAATCTTTTTATATTTCCAATGACTATTTATAATCAAAATTTGTACTTTTATAACCCAACTTAAAAATTGTTTTCGTAAAACATATTATGTTTCTGTCATTTTCACTTTAACATTAAATAAAAAGTAATTTATGTCATTTCCCAACAAAAGTGGATCCATGGGGTCCCCAAGTTGACCCATGGCATGTCATGGTAGTCCATGACACAACCAATGAGGCTGGGACATGTGTCTAGGTCATTTCATATTATTAAAGCCTTATTTAGACCTTAAACTACCCTAATTACCACTAATCGTGATTAAGAACTTAATAAGTTACTATTCACCAAAAAATTATTATAATCTCATTGAACCACATTTTACATACTAATTACAACCATGTATGTAGGATTTTTAAAATTCAATACACATTAGTGGTAAACTTTCATTTAACTGAAAAATCAGTTCGCTTGATTACCACTTAGTGGTTTCACTATTCATCAAAAATTGAAGTTTTTCAGAAAATTACCAAAAATTCACCCTAAGATATATTTGATATTATGAATTCAAAAATGAAGTCTATTTTACAAAATTCAAATCATATAAGTCACGTTAATTAATTTAAGAATTAATTCCCGCTGCCAGAGCAAAAAAGCGTGTTTTTACAAAACAATAAGTATCAAAAGATTGACACCAATTTAAGTCTAATTTCAAAGTGAAATTGATTCCAATGACCACCATTGGATAAAATGGTAAAAATATATTCTAATTTCACTTAAAAAGCAATTCAAAACATAATCTAATCATATAAATAAATTATATTAAAAATCAGTTTTGATGTAAAATGCAGTATTTTTCACTATTCATTAAAAAATGAATATTGTCAAAAAAATACCAAAAATTCACACAAGGTAAATTTTGATGTCCCAATCATAATGGATAAGTTTATTTTGACAAACATAGTTTATAAAATTGTCAAAATATAGATTCAAAAATGGTTTTCCATCAAAAGTCAGTAAAACAATCTTTTAAGAATATTAGTTTATTCCATGCATAAGATTGTATTTATTTTCATTTTAATCCTCTAAAACACTATCTTAATCATTAATAGACATGGATAAAAATATCTATTATTCATTACTTACTTGGGATGTTACATCCTTCCCCCATTTAGAAAATTGTTACCCCGTAATTTATTTACTTATCAAATAAATGAGGGTACTTATCCCTCATTGCATTTTCGGATTCCCATGTTGCCTCTTCAATCATGTGGTTTTTTCACAAAACCTTTACCTGGTGAATCACTTTATTCCGTAACATTTTCTCCCTATGGTCACGAATCTGGACCGATTGTTCCTCATAAGATAGGTTCTCTTCCAGCTGAACTACCTCTGGACTCAAAACATGAGATGGATCTGGCATATACTTTCTCAACATCGAAACGTGAAAAACATTGTGTACCTGAGATAAACTCGGAGGTAAAGCCACTCGGTATGCAACTGATCCAACTCTCTCCAGAATTTCGTATGGTCCAACAAACCTTGGACTCAACTTTCCTTTCTTACCAAATCTCATCACACTTTTCCAAGGAGAAACCTTGAGAAAAACATGATCACCTACCTCGAAAGATAGATCCTTCCTCCGGTTATCCGCATAACTCTTATGCCTTCTCTGAGCTGTTCTCATGTGTTTCTGAATCAGCTGAACTTTTTCTGCCATCTCTTCTACCAATTCTGGTCCCATCAACTTCCTTTCACCCACTTCATCCCAGAAAGCTGGAGTTCGACACCGATTCCCATATAATGCCTGAAATGGTGCCATCTGTATACTGGAATGAAAACTGTTATTATATGAAAACTCAACCAAAGAAAGATGTTAGTCCCAACTTCCCTGATAATCCATAGAACAAGCTCATAGAATATCCTCCAATGTCTGAATTGTTCGTTCTGACTGCCCATCTGATTGAGGATGAAAAGCTGTACTAAAATTTAACTCAGTACCCAAAGACTTCTGAAGGCCTTTCCAAAAGTTAGAAGTAAACCTGGGATCACGATCCGATACAATGGAGAGAGGAACTCCATGTAACCTGAATATCTCTTTAAGATACAAACTGGAAAGTTGATCAAGAGATAAAGTATCTCGTATAGCAAGGAAATGAGCAGATTTGGTCAAGCGATCAAGAATAACCCAGATTGCATTATTACCTCGAAATGTCTTCGGTAATCCAACAACAATGTCTATGGATATATTCTCCCATTTCCACTCTGGTACTGGTAAAGGCTGAAGCATCCCTTTCGGTAACTGCCGCTCTGCTTTAACCTGCTGACAAGTCAAACACTTCACAGTAAAATCAGCAATGTCTCTTTTCATTCCATCCCACCAGTAATACTCCCGCAGATCTCTATACATCTTAGTACTGCCCGGATGAACTAAAAACGGAGAACTATGAGCTTCACATAACAACTCTCTCTTCAACTGTGAATCAAAAGGCACACACAATCTCTTCCCAAATCTCAAAACGCAATCATTATCAATGTTGAATTCAGGCAACTTACCTTTCTAAACCAGCTCTACCCTTTTCTGCAACTCACTGTCTTGCTTCTGTGCTTGCTTGATTCTATCTGATAGAGAAGATCTCACTGATACCTGAAACAAAACAGATGGACTTCCTGCACCAACAACTTCTATGCCAAAGTTCATCAAATCGTTAACCAAAGGATCATGTTCCAAACGCAACATTGTTAATGAAGCATTACTTTTTCGACTCAAAGCATCATCCACTTTATTTTCTTTTCCCGGATGGTAATGAATTGTACAATCATAATCCTTGATTAATTCCAGCCATCTCCTTTGTCTCATGTTTAACTCTTTCTGAGTGAATATATACTTTAAACATTTGTGATCGGTATATATTTCACACTTTACTCTATACAAATGATGCCTCCAAATTTTTAAATCAAAAACAACAGAAGCTACTTCCAAATCATGTGTAGGGTAATTTACGTCATGAGTTTTCAACTGTCGTGAAGCATAAGCAATTACCTCATCATTCTGCATTAGGACACAACCAAGTCCTTTCAATGAAGAATCACTGTATATAACAAACTCACCATTCCTGGAAGGTAGTGCCAAAACTGGAGCATTCACCAATCTTCTTTTCAATTCCTGAAAAAAATCATCACATTCTTTTGTCCAGATAAACTTAACACCCTTCCGAGTTAGCTTAGTCATTGGAATAGATAACCGTGAAAAATTTCTAACAAACCTTCGGTAATATCCCGCCAAACCAAGGAAGCTACGAATCTCGGTTACATTTGTGGGTCTTGGCCATTCTTCCACAACTTTTGTTTTTGCGAGATCAACAGTTATTCCATCTTTAGAAACAATGTGACCAAGGAAAGAAATTTGTTGCAACCAAAACTCACACTTTCTGAATTTCCCATACAGTTTCTTTTCTTTTAAGGTTTGCAAGATAACCCTTAAATGTTTTTCATGCTCCTCTTTACTTTTAGTAGACACCAAAATATCATCAATTAAAACCACCACAAACTTATCCAAGAACTCATGGAAAATTCTATTCATTAAGTCCATGAATACAGCAGGTGCATTGGTTAGCCCAAAAGGCATTACTACAAATTCATAATGGTCATATCTCGTACGGAACGCGGTCTTCGGAATATCTGCCTCCTTGACCTTCAGCTGATGGTACCCCGATCTCAAGTCAATCTTTGAAAAAAACTGAGCTCCCTGGAGCTGATCAAACAAATCATCGATATGAGGCAAAGGATATTTTTTTCTTAACAGTGATATTATTCCAGGCTCTATAATCAATGCAAAGTCTCATAGAACCATATTTCTTTTTAACAAATAAAACAGGAGCACCCCATGGTGATGTGCTAGGTCTAATGAAACCTTTCTCTAATAAATCTTGCAATTGCTCCTTCAACTCTAAAAGTTCAATTTGTGCCATTCGATAAGGGGGTTTTGAAATTGGCTTAGCATCAGGAACTAAGTCAACAGTAAACTCAAATTCCCGATCTTGTATTATTCAAGGCAACTCATCAGGAAAAACATCAGGATACTCATTTACCACTGGCACATCATTAATCTGAACAGTTCCTTTATTTTCAACGACGTGTGCAAGGTAACATTCATTTCCATCTTTTACAAGTTTCTCGGCCTCTTGATATGTTATCAAAAGTAAGGGTTCATTCTTGTAAACAAACTGAAAGTCTTTCTGAAAAGAAACTTCTTTAGCTCTACAGTCATTCTTAGCATGGTAAATAGAGAGCCAATCCATACCCAGGATAACATCAAACTCTACTAGAGGTAGAACAATAAGGTTTGCAAGTAGGTTCTTTCCACAGATAAGGATAGGAAGATTCTTATAAATTGTTTTTGCCTCGACATTTCCCCCAGGTGTTTTTACCAAAAGTTCAGGAGTCATTTCTTGAGATGGTATTTCCATTTTACTAGAAAAGGTTTCAGAGATGAAAGAATGTGTAGACCCCGAATCAAACAACACACTGGCATAATCTGAAAAAACAAACAAAGTACCTGATACAACATCATTTGATGGCCCGACATCTTCTGAAGTAGTTGCAAAGGATTTCACCACCCCTTTCTGCTTGTAGTCTAACTGCTTCCCATCACTCAATCTCCTTGTCGGACACTCGTTTGCATAGTTACCCATCTCATTGCACTTATAACATTTCACTAACTGTAAATCAAATTTGTTCTTACCTTCACCTTGATCCTTTTCAGTGCAATCACGAGCCTTATGCCCCATCTTACCACATCGGTAGCACTTCCCAGAATTCAGAAGACATTCCCCAGCATGCCTTTTTCCACATTTATCACAAACTGGAAACTTAGTTTTCTTACCATCAGACTTTTTTGAAGAATTCTTACCTTTCTCCTACCACCTCGGTCTCTTCTTCTGCTGGTTGTTATAGAAAACTTGGTCATCGACAAACTCCATTTCCACCTTCTCAGCACATCGAACAAGCTTTTCATAACTTTTAAACTCACGAGAATCTAATGCCCTTCGATACTTTGGCTTTAATCCTGAGTAAAAACGATTTATTTTACTATCAAGGTCCCGGATAAAATTTGGATCATACCTTGCCAATCGAGTGAACCTTTCTTCATAAGCAGCCACTGATTCTTCCTCTTGCCTCAATTCCAAGAATTGCTTTTCCATCCTAAGTCGAACAGCCTTAGGAAAATACTTCTCAAGAAACATATCTTTGAATTCATCCCAGTCAAGAGCATCAATCTCATCGGCATCCCAGATATTTTTAACCATAGACCACCACTGATCTGCTTCACCCTCCAAACGGTAAATAGCAAGACTAACCTTTTGATTGTCTGAACACCCCATGACATCAAAAATCTTCTCCAGTGCTTTAATCCACCCTTCAGCTAGTACATGGTCAGATGATCCTCTGAATGATGGTGGATGTTGCCTCATTAAATGTTCCACCATTGACATGTTCCTCTGCGGTTGGTCTGGCTGATCTCGTGTATGGATACCACCGCCATTTATCGCTTGAGTCAACTGCGCCATTACTGCAACAAACTGTTCAGTTCCAATTCCAACCATTTCTGGATGCTGATTCGGAAGGTTATTTCCTTCTGTATGCCTTTCTAGAACTGCTTCCCTGTTTCCTCTGTGGAAAACCATTCTGAACAAACATGTCTTAGATGAAGCAACATGGTAATCTTTAAATGCTATATCATTTCAAAAAAATATTTCTGGATAATCATTTAATAGAATTCTAACTCCTAAAGTTATCTAAACCGACCTCTGATAACAACTATAAGGCCCCATCCTTAAACCTTACTTAATCTTGAGTTATTACAAGATTACACATTGAGGATCTTTTCGGGTTTAGAGTTTTAGAGAATTAGATCATAAAACTTGAATTACATTCCACATATAAACAAAGTGGTTACATAAAGATAGTATTCTTCATTCCCATCAATGGAAACACATTTAAAATAAAACATGGATTAATTCTTGACACATCCTTGACTCTATCATCTTATCATTTACCTTTCCCTTGACCTGTGAAAAACATTTCAAAAACATGGGATGAGCATAAAAACTCAGTATGGGTTATAAAAAAAACATGGAAAGGAAACATGAGTTCATATATACATAATAATGAAATCATACTTTACCCATAAAACATTGTCACTTTAACATACCTCAAAAAATCACGAATAAATCATAGAAATCGTAAGACATAAAGGTAACTTGAGGCATTCATAACATTCTTACGTAGGGAGTAACCCTCTTGGTTACGATTGGAATAACCATCACAGTATATTCCCTAAAATCTCTTCGGAGAATCCTTAACGTTTCACTCCTTCGAGTTACCGAATGCATTGGAGAGCTATAACGGGCTCACCCGCCCTTAGTTTATCACGGAACCACCCGTCTTCATAATAATTCCCAAGAACCATAACATAATCATATCACATAAAACATGCATAAAGGAAACATAAAACTTCCACATTTAAATCATGAAATATCAATACAAGACATTGATATAAAAACATTATGAAAACCATTTTCAATACTAAAATAAATGAAAAGTAAAACATGGTATTTATTTTTCTTTTAAAAAGAAGGTATGGCTTGTAGAGGAAGCCGAAACTCAAATAACGGTCACGACGGCGGAGAAGTCGTTGTCACCGCATACGTATGACAAAAACATTCCCTTTTTTCGTTTAGTATACGCTTCATATAAAAAAGATTCCTTTTGAATAAACGTAAAAGTCAAAGGGGTTTATACACCGTATAAAAGAAAGGTGTGTATAAAATAAAATATGCCTCAACGAAAGGAGATTGAGACGAAGTCCCATACCTCGTATCCGAATTGACTCGACCGTTCTTTAATCTCCTGAATAATAAACTTGAGTTAATATCTACTTGATTATGAATCTTTTTCAAGTTCATTATTCCTTTTATACCATGTTATGAACATCATGTAATCAGTTAAGTTAATAATGTTCATTTTGTCGGTATTTGGTTCTTAAGTCAAAAATAGACTTCTTACACTTACATGTTGTTAATTTGGTCAAAGGTTCATTATATCCAGAATGTTATTCATGATTTAGATATCATATATGTCATATATATCCAGTACATACATGCATTTATAATATTACAACATTTAGAGGTAAGAAATGAAATGCACCGTTCATGGAGACGGTAAGCCGTACGTACGCATGAACGCTAATTCCATTTCTATTTCATATTTTCTGGAATGGAATCATAATTATATAAGAGTATATTATAATTCCAGTATAATAACATATATAATATCATTAACTTTATCCTTTACACATCCCACATATGGTATTAAGGAATCAAATCACTTTTAGGGGGCGGTAGTCCGCACTTCCTAAAATGAAGATATCGTGTTTTACCCATAATGGAAACCATAAAGGTATGCCCAAAATGAAAAAAAACAGAAGCTTAAGGAAAACATAAACATATTATATATCATATATGAAAATAGTGACATCATAATGGCCACCTTTGAAGGTGTTAAATGAGTGTTGAACAATCATCGTTTCGGGAGGCAGAATTTCGCCATCCACGGAAACCGTATGTTCTTTAACCATTTGATGTAGTTGTGTGAGAGTGTAGCTCAAATATATATTATAACAACATCCTTGTATATTTAAGATACTGGTGTTGTTACAAAATAAGTAAATAAAAAGAGTTTAGGGGGTTGGAGAAGCAAAATAAAACAAATGAACATTAGAAAATAAATTACCTTAAAAAGTGTAACTCCTTTTGATTTGAGCCTAAAGGCTTCCTTTGAAAGGATTCTGCCCAAAGGGAATCCTCTAGGATGAGTAGAGGTATTTGGAGAGAGCAAATGGGCCGGGGTTGTCCGAGCCAAAGGCTTGAAGAGTGTGTGAAATGAGGTAGAGGTGGGGGCCTTTTATAAGAGGAGAGGAGGGGCACTTTTGGAATGTAAAGAAACATTACTTTATTTGAAAATGTGTTTCGGTTTTAAAAGGTCCCACATTGATATAATTCGTGGATAAGGTGATAAGGGTTCTAAATACACTCTTCCAATTGGTTTTGGTCATGTGTAGGTTTTAGATTTTTCATTATCATTCCATTTTATTTAAATCGTCAAATAATGATGTCATCGCTGCATCATTATTATGTCATAAATAATTTAATTTATTTAATGTCTAAAAATTATAAAACAAATACTATGATATAGGAAATATCTTTAGCTTTCCAATGACTATTTATAATCAAAATATTGACTTGTATAACCCCACTTAAAAATTGTTTTCGTAAAACATATTATGTTTGTGTCATTTTCACTTTAACATTAAATAAAAAGTAATTTATGTCATTTCCCAACAAAAGTGGATCCATGGGGTCCACAAGTTGACCCATGGCATGTAATGGTCGGCCATGACACAACCAATGAGGTTGGGACATGTGTCTAGGTCATTTCATATTATTAAAGCCCTATTTAGACCTTAAACTACCCTAATTACCACTAATCGTGATTAAGAACTTAATAAGTTACTATTCACCAAAAAATTATTATAATCTCATTGAACCACATTTTACATAATAATGACAACAATGTATGTCAGATTTTTAAAATTCAATACACATTAGTGGTAAACTTTCATTTAACTAAAAAATCAGTTTGCTTGATTACCACTTAGTGGTTTCACTATTCATCAAAAATTGAAGTTTTTCAGAAAATTACCAAAAATTCACCCTAAGATATATTTGATATTCGGAATTAAAAAATGAAGTCTATTTTACAAAATTCAAATCATATAATTCACATTAATTAATTTAATAATTAATTCCCGCTGCCAGAGCAAAAAGCGTGTTTTTACAAAACAATAAGTATCAAAAGATTGACACCAGTTTAAGTCTAATTTCAAAGTGAAATTGATTCCAATGACCACCATTGGATAAAATGGTACAAATATATTCTAATTTAACTTCAAAAGAAATTCAAAACATATTCTAATCATATAAATAAATTATATTAAAAAGCAGTTTTGATGTAAAATGCAGTATTTTTCACTATTCATTAAAAAATGAATATTGTCAGAAAAATACCAAAAATTCACACAAGGTAAATTTTGATGTCCCAATCATAAAGGATAAGTTTATTTTGACAAAAATAGTTTATAAAATTGTCAAAATATATATTCAAAAATGGTTTGCCATCAAAAGGCAGTAAAACAATCTTTTAAGAATATTAGTTTATTCCATGCATAAGATTGTATTTATTTTCATTTTAAGCCTATAAAACACTATCTTAATCATTAATATACATGGATAAAAATATATATTATTCATTACTTACTTGGGATGTTACAGAATCCATACCAAGAAAATGTACCACTTGGTAAATAGGTTTTTAAAATACACTATATCATAAAATGGGTCTCTTAACTAGGAAAATACACAAGATTAAAGCATGTCATGTAACTCCATACGAGGGCCTGAGATGAATAGTATATCCAAAAATTAGTGAGCTGGGGCCAAATTCATTGATATATCATGGTATGACACATGGATCACACCGACAAACAAACATTCATTATAACAAGACCCAATAAAACATTATATTGTCTATAGAATTTAGATTCAAGGAATTTATCATGAAAATAGGTGGAATGTAAAACAACTTACCAGAACATAATCATCACCAATTTAAAATATAGTATCGTTTAAGGAGAGGTCACCAATTATAATAATATATAACCAACCTATCTATCACACAAAAATTATATATTATATATATGTATATATTCTTATATATATTCAACATGGTGTGGATCAATGATCATTCAAGATAATAAAGAATAATTTGGAATAAAATAGATAGCCCTTACCTTACTGGATGGATATTGATCAATCTAGAATTCCAGATCCCAAGAGGTTAGAAATAGGAATCCTAGAGAACAAAGGGATAAGTCTCTTGGATTTTTTGGACACATTAGGTTAATATTAGTGTGGTGGTCTGTCTAATAAATGAGTTATGGAAAATGAAAATATAAAATTCATTATATTTCTAGTGGGGCACCACTAGCTCAATAATGGGCGCCACTAGATGGGAAAATTCTCCAGTAGATGGTAGAGTCCTGAACTCCAACCATTAGGTGTTCTTGTCAAGAATGTAACCATTCACTAATGTCCACCATCCGGCCAATGGGATATACAAAAATCTAGGCTTCACTATTTGCAGCCCTGGATGGTCAGTGCAACTCACTGGATAGTTATTTCCCTTCTTTAATCCATCACAAATCCCAAATGAATTAATAACATATAATACAAAACATTAAGAAGCTATACCTATAATGAACTCATCCAAGAGAAGTAATAAAAAAATTAAAATATTTCATAATTTTAAAAAACACATTCATTGAATGTTAAGGACATTACTAATAAAACAGAATAAAATCATAGACAATGAAACACAAATTAAAAACATGAATATGGAATTGGTCTTGTGGAATAACTTGTGAATTTTTCATAGGAATATGGGAACCTAATATAATAATCATGAGATATAGAAACATTACATGGTAATGTGACATAAGTTTAAGCTAATAAAATCCTTACATATATCATTGTTAACCACTAATACATTCATATCATAATGGACAAGAATAACCATTAATGTACCATGAAATAATGGATTAGGATAAGCAAAAATTTCTTATAACATTAGATATCATGAAATAAGAAATCCCAATTAATTGGGGGTTTATACAAGACACACAAATAACATAACAATAAAACATGAATGTATATAATGAATGAATATTAATGCATTCCAAAATAAAAAATATCCTAGATAACTTATAGGAAATAAATAGGTTTCCTCAAAATTTACGTATGGAATAAATGGAACATAAAAATAAATAAGGTAGATAAATCCATTAAAACAATTACTACAAAAATCATGAGGATTGTAAAGGATATTTTCATTTATGAAAATCAATTTAGATGAATATTAGATTTAAAAAAAAGATGAAATATCCATTAATATTGTAATTAATTCATTTTTAATGATAAATTGTTTATAAATTAATTTGTTTGGATATATAATGAAAATATTAGTAAAAATTATATTGAAGAACTATGAAAATGTGGAATAGAATATTTTTAATGAAAAACAATGAAATTGTTTGAGAAAGTAACTGCGAGGTGAATTTCCAAAATATTGTTAAAAAGTTAAATTAAATTTTTTATAAAATAATGAAAAGGTATAAAATAAAATAAACTTCATCAGTCATGTATGTGGAGATTATGATAGATAATATATCTATATAATATAATATAAAACGTGTACATAGCAGAAAATTATTCAAACTAAAAATATGAGATAAATAAAATTCTAATTACAAAAATCACTTTGATTGAATTATGAATAAATGAGAGGGGAAATTGAAACAAAACAAATATACCCCAAAAATAATCATACAATAAGAATATTGGTGGGTTTTAAAAGTAAGGATAATATAATTTCCCTTAATGTAAAATTTAGTCATAAATAATATAGATTTATAAGTGATATTGGAAAATAAACCCTTATCATTACTCCTGAACAGAAAAACATGATTTAACCTCATATATAGTAATAATAAACAACATAATTACTTATTGAAAAACATTATACATATATATTACATTTTATATGTGCCTATTATAATAATTCACTACAATTATGTTAGTTATTGATTATTTTCATCATCACATGTTAGTAATATTAATTGTTTCATAAATGTTTCTTAATGGGAATGTTAATCCAAGTTATATAAAAAATATTCAATCATTAAAAAAATATTGAATTTAGTAGAATCATTTAGTTTA
Source organism: Viscum album (assembly GCA_963277665.1). Classification (NCBI taxonomy): domain Eukaryota; kingdom Viridiplantae; phylum Streptophyta; class Magnoliopsida; order Santalales; family Viscaceae; genus Viscum; species Viscum album. The sequence goes on along the minus strand of OY728119.1, from coordinate 165,945,898 downwards.
AATGATTTATATATTCCCAAGTTCATTTGAGGGAAGGTATGGGTATGGTTTGTGAGAATCTAATTCATGACGAGCATGTTTCATGTAAATTACTCAAAATAATGAGTTACATTATAATGGATATTTATTTTTAATTAACCATCAAGAACCATATACCAGATATAAATTTCCATTTGATATCATATATTTCTAGTATTAGTGGATTGATTCTAAGTTATTTTATAAAATGTCAACAAATTATTACATCATTCATGTAGCTTGTTGAACCAACGAAAAAAACATTCTTTACTAATTAACAAGTAAGAGTATAGAGTAATATTATAGTAATATTACTTATGAATATAAATAATGATGTTGATAATATGTCAATACAGTGGTGAAAGATATTTATAAATAGTTGGTATGAGATGGTAACTAAGAAGATTGAGAAGAACTATATAAATTAATTAATTCACTCTTCAAAATAGATTCTGTTGGAATTTTGGATTTTGGCATCCTTCTTGGGACTTGAATCCAATAAATGTATCTGAACAATGTAAGGGAGAAAAATTTCATATACAATCAAAACAAATGAGAGGATAAATTTTTTTTGGAGTGTCATTGACAGAGATCATTTTATAGGTAAAAATGAGGGAGATTTAATTGGAAACATATGTCTGGTGAAGAGAATAGATAGAATCACATTGGAGTCAAATTTATTGTATAAGGAAATGCGGGTGATAATTTTTCGATTTACTTCCAAGCCTAAGAGATAGAATTTTAAAATTTCTAAATATTTATTAAATTATTGAAAATGTGTTCCCTATCAATTTACCCATATTATAATCTTTTAATTTTCATTAATTATTTTCATTTGTAATTATTGTTTATTGAAAATAAAATACCAACGGCCTTAATAATTTATACATGATTGTTTTAAATTTGGAGTCCATTTAATCTAGCTCAAGATCTAAATTTGAGAATTATAACCCTTAAATGAATGCATTAGGTATTTTGAAATACATGTTTTTATAGAAAAAAAACAATTTAAACATTATTTTTTGTATAATTATTTCATGTCAACTACTTGTTACTCCATTAATGTTAATTTATTAATTTATATATGAAAAAAATATATTCCATTAAATTTTATACTCAAAATAAGATAAATTTTACTTTTAAAAAATGTATAATATATAATAAAAATAATTTCTAAAGTTAAAACATGTTTCATTGACCAAGAATCATTAAAATCATATTTTTTATAAATCCTAATTTATTTACTGGATGCTATTTAAAAATTTAACTAATAATTAGACAAATATTATCACCCTATTCAATTAAAATTGATGTTTAAAATCAACAAATTTAATTTAATGTATATTATGTACTAAAAAAAATATTTAAAATAATATATACTTCACAAATGATTAAATTTTTTTATTTTTTTCTAAAATTGTATACTTTATATTATTTATATGTTAAATATTTTATTGGTAACTTTTTATTTACATCAAACAATAAAATAAGAAATATACCTTTTGGAAACATGTATTCCTAACATTCATATATCTTATGACTATATATCCAACAACCATATATTCAATGGTCATATAAATATTTCTCATATTATATTCATAGATATGATATGTAATACTCCAATAAAATATCATACATCTTATTTTTTAATTTCTATCACAAAATTCCTATTATATTTCTACTTTTTTTCCTTCACTATATATATAATTGCAGGTATGATATTTAAGGAAAACCAAGATGACGAAGATTTCATGTTCTTGGTCCTTTTAATTAATTTATATTTTATTCCCCTTATAATTTTCATAATGATGTTTTGAAATAAATTCTCCAAATATATTAGTGTTTATCTTGTATTATAATATTTTTCTTAATAAAAAATAAAATTTTTTAATTTTTTTTTAAAGATTCAACAAAAACAAAATTTTTAACATTTTAAATGTACAAAAAAGAAGGGTCTAATAATGAAAATCAACCTATAATATTGAATGGTAGACATTCTTTATTAGATATTAAATATCTCCTATTATAATTCTTACTATAGAGTAACTGTAAAGAAATCATCTTAGAACTGGTCGGGAAACTAGTTCCACCAGAAAATAGATATACCAAGATCTCTATGGTTTAACATCTAAGGTTTTCATGTTACAAAATGAAACAATATAACAATAAGTGGAATATTGTGACCCTCATCCACTTGGATAGTTAGAATGAATATCTCCACTTCCTCTAGCTATAACACTATTTCCTTTTTAAAATAGATATTTTATACTACGGTAATTTATTCTATTGTAAATCTAAAAAATTATCACTATTATATAAAAGTTGTTTGGTTAACCCTATAACGAAAAAATAGTGGTTCTTACTCCACTATTTATTCATCTAATTCATAATTTTAAACCATGGGTAGAATAACTATAAACAAATTAATGTCCCAATTCAAGGGAAAGATGGATTTTTCTAGTTATACTTTTATAATATAAAACAAAAAAAAGTTAAAGGACGAAAACATATAATCATTGAAACATAATTTGATATTTTTCAGGAATCCACACTTAAATAACTACATAATTATAGAAAACATCTCTCTAGTTATGTTTCATATATTATTTGAGTACAAGATTGGAATCACACTACATTCTTGGTTGGTTTCCAATGTCTATTTTATCTACTAAGTCCAAGAAATATGATTGCATTACCAATTAATATAATTATCATTACGTCCTAATCTAAAATCTACACTAAAACACTTCTCTGATACAAATTTTTCATATTTTTAGTGCACCATGACTAATTCTAAGCATGCAATGATATAGAATGTAAACCCCAAATCCCACCTCGAATCGGTCCTAGGGTGGAGATAAGAACTAAGGTTGTAAAATCTCAATAATAGTTGTAATGTTCATTATTTTATCGAAAAAATACCTCCACAATTAATCAATAAACTCGGATCAAAATATCAAAAAAAATATGGCTGAATAAATCAAACCCTAAAACCATAATAATATATTATCCTTATAAGAGAAACACAAACACATCATACATCCAACTAATGGTTTTTTCACCTTATGATAAATCTAATATTTATTAACACTCCCCTAAATGTAAAATTTTAATTTTTAAAAACAATAGATAATCATAGAGTGAATATACAAGCATACCCAGTAAGTTACTCCTCTAAAATATATTTTTTAAAGTTAATATCCTTAATAATGACGCAGTGAATGAGAAATTTAAGTAATAATCAATAAGGGAAAACAAGAATAGGGAATATCACCATAAGTAAACCTTAACCACATGTCAACTACCTTTCCACAGTTTCTTTACCAAAGTCATGCCATCATTATCCACACTTATAATGACAGCATTGTTTCAACCACAATAATTAATATTCACCATATGAAAGGAACAAATAACCAAAACAATACCAATTATATATTGGTGGGACTTCAATAAAAAAATATACTTATATTTGAAATAGAAATTCTTAAGGGATACTACATCCCTTTATCACAAAATTATCAAAGAGAAACACATCCCTCCTGCATCCATATCACCACCAAGCAAAAAAAATGATAGAAATTTTAATATCAGAAACACTAATGTTTTATAAATCCCAACATATAAAAAATAACCATATCATTCAAAAAATATAACCACAATTTCACAATGTAATGACAACAATACCCCATCTTCCAATATACATTGACATCCAAAAGTCATTAGGAAATATACCTTAGTTTTTTATTGTTAAAAACATTATCTAGAAAACCACCACATCATAACAACATATACTATTGAAAAAGGAATTTATCTATGTTTTTTATGCAATGCTTCCAAAAAATATATATAATTTTTCCACGTGTTCTTAAATACCTTACTACATTACTCATGTTTTCTTTAAAATGTAGTTTATATAGCTTCATTTTTTTCAAAATACAACTAATATGTATAATCATAGTGAATTCATAATTTCTTAAAACTATATCCAAAAAATATTAAATTCCAAATGTTTGGTTAATTTAAATAATATCTGTATCTGTGTACATTAACTTTCCCTGTATAAATATATTCAAAACTCACATGTAAAAAATATATTTCATAAATATATACATTTATAGATTATATGTGTATATTTATAAATATAATATTTATTTATTTATTGACTTATATACATATATCACTACAATACATGAACACACAAATATATAAAAACACAACATATTCATAATAATATAAGCTTTCATAAATACAAACAAACATACATACAAACAAACATACATACATACATACATACGTACATAAATAAATACATACATACATAAATACATACATACATACATACATACATACATACATACATACATACATACACACATAGATACATACGTACAAACATACATACATAAAAATATATTGTAAAATTTATCACATACACACACCTATATATAATTTATAATTTATAAAAGAATAATAAATTTAAATTTCAATTAAAAAATTAATGTGGATAATATTTTCTAGTGCATGTATTCAACAATTGAATTTAATATATATTTTTAAAAAATATTTACATATATATGATATTCAAAAAAATATATATTTAGTATACATACAAAAATATGTACACAGACATATATATATATATATATATATATAAACACACACACATACACATATTAAAATATATATATATATATTAACAATTTTAAATGAATAAATACAAGTGTATATCAATAAATTAGGTTAAAATGATATAAAATTAATATATATGTACAGAAATATAAATTATAAATTTATATTTAAAAATAAAAATGTGCTTGTGTGTGTGAATTTACACACACAGACACACACATGCACGTATATAAAAATATATATAACACTACTTTGTATATATATACACATATATTAGTGTATAAAAAATTATAGACATGTATACCATTATACACGCTATATATATCAATTGACCAACACAACCCAATTTATCTAGGAAATGTACCGTATCCTACTCTCATGTGAATCAAATCTCACTTCCCACTAGTTAATATGTTTTGTTTTTGTGTTTGCGTGTGTGTGTGTATAACTTTCATCTCATACTTTCCCACAACCTGACACCCCTCAATATGGTCAATCATCCCATGTACCTCCCCCAAACCCACCTCAATAATTCCCACATGGCTGACCCCGTGTGGCGGTTGGCTGAGTTGGGGGGGTCATGTATTGGGAAAGTATGAAGTTAAATTTATATATATATATATATATCCATGTTTCTAAAACACAAATTCGGATACATGAAAATAATGTTGAAAATGAGGTGTGGGTAATTTTCAATATTAATAAAACATCATTAATTATCTTTTTTTATAAACATATCCAATTTGAAAAAAAACATTACACAAATATAAGTAGTCAAATTTTCATGTGTAGAAAATTTTCCCACAACTCATTTTAACTTGTTTTTTATAGACACATGTAAATACATTAGAAATATTTGAAAACATGGAAAACATATAAATATTATTATAATGAATTTTTATTACATTTATACCCAATAATCAATATGGTTTCCAATTATTAATTACAAAAATTATAACGACTCCAAAAATTGAACAAATACATATATATCATTATCACATATCGTTACCTCATTATTACTCATAACATCTAATAAATTTATATTCCATCCCCATTATATTAGTATCTTTCCTAAATTATAATTCAAATTATCAAGAAATATTAATTTTTTTCTACCTTGATTTATAAAAATTAGCATCTTTTCAAATAATTAATTATACTATGTCGATTATAATTACATTTTTCATAATTATCCAATCAATTATATTTATCTATCATTAATTTTATTTCATCTAAATCAATTACCCATTACCAAAGCTACCATATTATACAATTTCAGTAAACAAACTTATAAGCGAATTAAGATTGTCCTACAACATCTAATTCCAATAATTGTGAGAATTACTAATTATCCTCCAAATCTAAATTCAAAAAACATTATCCATGATAATTAAACTACAAGATATTTAGATAAAAACCTTCTATCCTCAATATAAATTTATAAGAAGGAAAATTAAACCATTTAATTAGATAAATAAATAAAAATCTATCCAATATTAAACCAAGGTTCTATATGTTTACTCCCATGAATACATTAATTAAATACGATAAAAATCCTTATAAATATCACCCTTGAATCCTTATGTTTCATACCAAATTAATTGATAAGTTATAATAGATACAACTATTGTTTTATAAAGATTCAAATATTTTTAATCAGACTCCGCAAACCAGTGTTGAACCCTTGTGGGTGAACCTTTTTATAAAAGGAATAAAACATTAATTGGGTGAATAAAAAATATCAAGGAATCATAATACCTCATAAACTAGGATCATGGTAACACACCTGGGTCACTTTTCTCAGCTCCCTAAATATTATCCTTGGGTAACTCTAACAATTCTTCAAGTATGACCAACCACATTTAGATTATTACCCTAGCACACCTACCACTTTTATATTGATTACTTCTTTGAGTAAAATCGTGTGAACAACATATGGTACCCAAAAATTAATGTCCCTAAGTTCCTATATTTTAATATAAATATAACCCATGAATCATTATTTCAAAATATTTTATAAGTTAAAGTAACACTAAGACCCTCCTTTATGGGTCAGAGCATCCTCTACATGAAATGAGGTCATGTTTATCCCTTTAAAGGGACTGATTATATCCAAAATATAAGAAAAAATGAATTCAGGTAATTGAGTTACCCAAATATTTATCACATTAAGACATTTGTGAAACACCACTTCTTACCTAGATTCCCAATAGTAGGTAAAAGTTCTCTTCATTGAAAGACACAACAAGCTTCCACATTCCAAGTCATCCAAAGAGATATTTATGTTTGGGAGAACTAATGTCCATGAATCCTCTTAAGAAAACCACATATACATACCTAAAATTAGTTTGTCCACTACTAACAAAGCTACTACTAGGGTTCTCCCTACATTGAAACTAGGTTGAAACTTCACCCCATCTTTACACATGAGAAAACCTTCTCAAAGGTCCCTCTACTTGGGAGACCACAGCATCTAACCTAAAATTATTGAGATTATTTTTCCATGGTATATTAAATGGGTGAACATTTACCCTACCTCATAATAGGGAGACATATTCTCCCAAGATCCATGAATATTGAATGCATTGTGTAGTTCCTCATAATTTATCACACCATTTGTAAAGGTCTCATACCTTGATGCCATATTCATCCAGGTATTCAACCTTGGTGTCTACCAATTCAGTTCCCCCCATAGCCTCATGAAGTACATTAATGTGATGTACACTTCATTTTATACCCTATCAATCACATCTACCCTAAATAATATGGCACACCTCAAAAATAATAATAAACTCATAAAATACTCAATGTGATTAAAATCATGAATACCCATGATGATGAGAACACCCAATGTGAGGATGCTAGTGAAACTTCATTTGGAACAAGATTCTCATTTTGGATCCTGATGTGTTGATATGACTGGCCTATTCTATACCAATATTATTGTCCACACGGGTATCCTCCCAAGGTATAAGTTTTTTCCATGTTCCTATTGATGATTTCATAATTGTAAATAATTAATTTGGAAAGGACATGCATATATGGGAATCTAATTCATATTCCCCAACATATTTTTCTATTGGATATATCCCATGTAAGTTGAATCATCCTTACAAGTAAAATTAATAAGAAGTGGAGAGTGAACATTTAAACCTCAGTGGGGAATGTGCATAATCCTTGCAAGTATCATTAAGTGTTCATTTCTTGATGTTTTTAAATTTTTTGTTTTATTATAATAATGGTGATTATTAGTGGTTAAAATAATCTTTAATATATCTTATTGTACAAATATAATTAGTTTTCATTTATTTTCTACTTTTAATTCATGTATATTTAGGCATGTGATCATTTATCGTATGAAATAACAAATTTCATTCAAATTTACTATAGTTCATGAATATTTGTAAATAAATTTTTTTATATGGTTAGATTATTATATGATTTATCACCAACATATGATTCAATTAGTTATAAATAATAAAACAAATAACATAGGAAATTTAAACACATTCATAGATCCGGAATTCTACATTCTACGTCTATAAATTAATTATGTCATTTCAGTTTTATTTTATCTCACTAATAAGGATATTTTGATATATTCATGACTCAAGATATAATTTATAATGAGATATCAAACTCAATATATTTATTATGACTAAAAACATATATTTTCCCTCAAAAAATGTATTTTTATTGAGTTTCATTTGTCACAAACATTGTTTCAAAATATTCCCCAATATCATTAATATAAATATACCACACCTAGATCAAGATCAGGCATAAGTCCTTTTTCTTATCATCTATTATGTAATGTGGGTCATATTTTATAACCATAACATTTTTCCAGAGAAACACTAATATTCCATTTTGATGGGTATTGTTTTATACCACAAACTTGTCACTATTAATAGGTTGTGTGGGTAAATGTGTAGTGAATAAACTTTTCTTGAGATCCTTAGTTCTTTTTCAAATTAAATTATCCCAAGGATATTTAATCTCCTTTAAAAATATCCACCCAATACAAGAATAAAATGGAAAATTATTATAGTGGATTTCCAGGGTCATTTTATAATTTCCTTTCATTAAATAATTCAAATATATACCCTCAGTTTTGATAATAAGACCCAAAAATAATACTTTATATATCCATAATTCCAAATTTCTAATTTTAGAATACAGTTAATTAGTTATCATGTTTTTTATAACAAATCTCAAATGATCTTTGTTATATTACATTTTCTACAGTATATATGTGAATATAAACTATAAAGACTACCATAAAATGGTCACGGTAAAATTTAAATAGTCTATTTATAATATCTATGAAGATAGTGGTGTTGTTTGTATATTGGTTTCCATAATTATGAGTACATACTATCCATATATTGTATAATTTTTTTTGGGTACACTATCTCTTTCCATCCATAATTGATGATATATGAATTAGAGGTATCTCTTTGAGAAGTAATGATCATGGAATATTTGATCAAAAAACAATCAATATGAGGTAGGGGATATTATTTTCTTGATTTTAATCATGTTAAGTTAAAAAACATATAAATAGATCCATTTATCCATATTTTTTATCAACAAAATAACTAATTTACCCCTATTGATGCATTTAGGAATATAAAACCCTTATATATATTCTCTTAGAGTTCTTTATTTATTTTCTATAATTATATTGGAGTCATTCTATAGGATTTAGTTAATATAGGAATAGAACAAGGTATTATTTCAATAAAAAATCAACCTCGTGATCTTTTTGAAGACCAAGAAACACTTCAAAAAACAATATCATTCAATTCCTTCACCATCATTGTACCCATTATACAGAGATTCTCACCATTAATTTCAATTAAATTCCACCGGATTATTATGTATTAATAAACTTATAAAATATGAAATTCCCATAGAGGATCATAATCATTTATTCAAAGATAAATGATCATAATTTTATTTTGAGAAATAAAATGTGATTTCTTTATCCTATTAATTAAAATTCACTTCATATGGAGGGATTCAACTCATTCCCAAAATCAAATTAAATATGAAAAAGATGGAATAAATGAGTCACTATGATTTTTCACACATAAGTCAATATATATCCATTGAAGTGGTGATTTTATAATCCTAGAAAATATTCCAAATAATAATTAGTGGTATGAAGAATTAAAAAATAATATTTTTACATATATTGATTTGATGCAATGTGTACCTTTGGCCATGTGATTTTAATGATTCACTTTAGATATTGTGATAATTTATAATTTCCCTCAATCTATTTACTTAGGATACTGTTGGTGTTTATTATCATCATTTTTTCATGGAGGGATTAATGGTTTGAATAGTCTACAAATTTCTAACATTTAAAACATTGAATCATTAGTGGAAGCATATGAATAAAATTATTTCCCCATCAAGATAATAGAAATAGTCCATTTTTTAGATAATTTATTTCTCTATATAAGCCTCAACCAATAATGAAACATCATCAAGTTCCCTTTATACACTCACCTGAGAGAATCTTCCCACACTCTTGAGACATATTAAGTATAATCATCTTTCCACAATAGTCTTTATCGCCTAAATGTTCATAAAATATTATTTTTATCTAATTTTGTTTGTTATGGAGTTTGAGTAGGTTTATTTTTTGAAAAATAACTCAATTTAGACTGATAACTATAAAACCAATATTTTTAGTTCATTATCCAATACATTTTTCATAGTCATTAGGACAATCATTACACCGTCAAAGAAACTCATTTATAACTTGATTCCTCCTAGTTTAAGCCATTGACTAAACAAAAATTTTGGTATTAGTATCAAGAAACTATATTCACAATAATCAATTATGTAATGAAGGATATCAATAATATGATTTCTAGTATTATGACACCATTGTCTCAACCTCTTCCATTTTAGGTTTATCCTTTATTGGTTTTCATTTCACATTAGATAATTTAGGTTATATACTCTTGTTCTTCAAAACCTAATATAAAAAAACTAATCCCCACTCTAAAACCAACTAATGTAACATAACCTTAACATACATACAAATTAAATCGTTTTTCGTGAATATTTATTTCATATCAAAATACATGACACCCCAACACCTATAGTTTTAGTGTCTTTTGAGACTATTGACATAAAAAACATATTTTACCACATTGTGCAAATTTACTCATATTAACCTTATCTAGAAATATCATATGTTATACACTTCATCATAACATAGGTAGTGGAAATATAGAAAATGAGTGAACTTAGATGACCATTAAAGAAAAATATTAGATATAGTAATAAGAAATAAAAAGTGAGCCTGTGAGAAACATGTGCATATTTAGACAAATCCCTATCACATGAGCATATCATAATAAAATAATACCCACTAAAACATAGATAAAAAATATTGATTCATGTTTTATGTATTTTATTATAACATAATACATGATCTATGCTATTTTGGGAACATCATTCAATAATGAGAAGCTATAAAAATATTAAAAATAATTATTCAATAAATATAGTTGTGGAATAAGAATTTGGAATATACATAAGCATAAAATTCACTATATATGTGGAAGATCTCTTACAGAAGAATTATCCCAGAGTATATAGATCCCTATAGAGGATTAGGGTTCTAAACTAGCTCTAACATGTAATTTATTGATATATAACACTTTATCGAATGCATTATTGGGTTATATAATTAAAGACTCATCTATCCCTATGGGGTTTAAGATTACTATACATTCAATGTCTTCTCAAGAAATTCAAATATTTACCCAAAACATTAGTGTACAATATTATTTTAGGACCATGCATAAAAAAAATGAACAACTATTCATATGTGATCCACATGCACATGAAAAAATTCATAATACCATCATAGATTATTTAACTCATTGAAAGAAAAAGGTATCCAAAAAACATCCCTATGTTTTGATTATTAACCATTCAGGGAAATGATGTTGATTCTGTCATTAGCCATTATATCCAGGGAAGCAAAAAAACATTAAAGGATGTTGAAGATGATAAAAACACATTATAAGAGTATTATAAAATGGAATCCATAAATAAGAATAAATAAACTTTAGTTTTTTTTAGAACTTATATTTCAAAAGATAATTATTTGTAAAATATTCATAATCAAAATTAATTATTAAAACCATGAATACATGGTAAGTAATTTTCATAAATAAAACTGAATAAGTTCATAGAAAAATTTATAATGTGGCATAATAATATCAAACATTCTTATAACATCATTTTACATGAATATCCATTACATATCTTAGGAAATAAAACCATAGAACCAATAAGATTAGGTTATTTTGATATTACATACATAAAACACTTATTTCAAATAATTTGAAATATCTCCGACAAATAGACGTCATTCATGATATCCATTTTGAACAACCATATATAATACTATATGTATTAACCAATGTAATAAATACATAGGAAAGGGTGAACATAGATACTCAGTGCGTGTAATCATCAGAGATAAAAATATTACGTCATAAGTGGGAATAATATAAAAATATATGTATGAGAATATATTCAAAGAGAATGGTCATAAAATAAGAGAATCATACCCACTAAGACATATATCATAAAAAATGATTCATAAATAAGGGTATTATCATAACAAAAGATATGATTCATAGTTGATTTGAATCATGATTCTATAAAAATTATTCTATAAATAATAACATAGATATGTTAGAGAATAGAAGAATGTGGGAAAAACATATGACTATAAGTCATATCATTAACTAAGAATAACTACTAATAAATTCATATCATAATGGGTTTAGTTAACCACATTCACATAAAATACTTGACTTGGGATAAGCACCCACATACCTCAACATTGTAGAGTTAGTCTAACCACCCTTATCCCATAATGATCTCATGAGATATAAAACATTACCCAACAAATTAGGGGGTTATTTGAGACAAACCCATCATATAAAAAAAACCAAACATATTATGGCCACATGATCATGAAAACATTCACAATTTATTCATTTCTTAACTATCCCATGAAAAAAACATATATCAGGAAAAAATAAATAAGAAATTATCATAAACCATATAGGAAAATAGGTTATATTATATCATTGGATTAAATTCCTTCTGAATAATTTGAATCAATTAAGGATTTTTATATAGATGAAAAACACTTTTATTAGAGCAGTAAAATTTATATAGTGAATGAACAACAAATACCATTTAAATTTTCAATATCATTCAATGATGTATTTAATAATACAATATAAAAATAAATTTAATTAAATAATAATTAATACATAGAGGTAATTATTCAATATGATAAATAAAATATAAAGTAGAAATATTCATTCATGAAGAAAAAATTAAAAAAATATTCCTTTTTCAATTTTGTAAAGAGAGTCAATGTTTCTTGAAACAAAATGCACCCAAAATGGTAAAAGAATATTTATTTGATATGTAAGGTCAATTACTTTCAAAAGGATGTTAATAAACAATATTTGAGGTTATAATTACATAAATTAAATAAAATAAGGAATATGGACATAGAAAATAATGATGCTTGGCCAAAAAGAAGTTGTAAGGTCAGTATTCATACAACCATCACATTGGATGAATTATGAAAAAAGGAGAGGTGAAAAGGTAGAATGACAAAATTAAATCTTGAAAACACAAAGAATAATAAAAAATAAATTTTTTATATTGAAATTAGATATAGTTTTACTACATTAAAATTTATTCATTACAATCTCGAATTCAAAATTAGATTAGAAAGAAAACCCTAATAGATTTTGAATCTTTAGAATCAAACTCCGTTTAATTAAAAACCATATATGGGCTTTTAAAACACATTAATTAGGGAAACATTTAGTTAGACACATCCTTATATAGTACATACCACAAAAATTATAAAATATGTGTTGAATATGGAACATATCTCAATGAATGAAAAATTTCGATGAGAAACTATTACATTACTCCTGTGTTTAATGAGATCTATTTAACCTCCTGTGTAACAAAACTAACCATGTTAATTTATTTTTAAAATAAATTTATTCAAATATATTACCTTTTTTATTTTTCAATTATATTCAATTTCAAAAATATATATTAGTTATTTGATGTTTATTTTTTATATGAGATATTATAAATTTTGATTGTTTGGCATAAGATTGGTAATAGTTACTTAGGAGAAAATTATTTTATGAAAATATCATCAACAATAGATTATAAAATGTTTTAAAATAATTTTTATTAATTATTTATTTCGCCAAATGTTAATTTTATAGAGGTTATGGGTATTTATTTCAAAAATGGAATCCTTGATGACTATTTCTTTAATGTAATTTACCAATAACCATGAATTCACTTATAAAAAATTATCTTTATAGAATTATTAAATAGCCATATTTTTTATATATCATACTCTATAATATTTGATATTATAAGTAATAATATCTTGATACTTATTCTTGGTAAAACTGGTGATGTCGGTACAACATCATTCATGTAGGATGATTAACCGACCAAAACAAGAACATGTTATACAAGTGAAAAAAAATGAGAGTAGAATTATATAATATTAGTATAGTTTTACTAAAAGAATTTTGATGTTAATATAACATTATTATAATCAATTATAATATTTATATATATTTTATATATTAATGTAATTAGAAAATCAAGGGAGAACAAAGATATTTTGTTGATAAATTTTCACCTTCTTAGGATGGGTTCCTTTCAAATTAAGAATTTTGGCTACTATGTTATAACCATATTGAAATACTTAGGTGATGTTAATAAATAAATCGTGTTTTATTAATATTAACTAATTATATTTTATATATTTGTATTCATTTGGGTAATCTTAGTTAATTTTATAGTCAAATGAGATAAGGTAATTTTTAAACAAATTGGGGTTTCATGTAATATAAATTTTTATTTAAAAGATAAATTTCCATATTAAATAATTTAATTTTTTTTGAAAAATACAATTTTTTAATTTATTATTTCCTAATTATATTATGTTTTCTACATGCTTCTGAAATTTTTTATTATTTATTGAATAGTGAGAAATATAGATTTTTATTAGAAACTATAATCTTTTTACTAGTATATAAAAATTAAGTTCTACCATGGATGTTATTTAAAACATTACTATTTCATTTCTATAAAATAAATTTTAATGATGGTACTTCTAATGAAATTCATCAAGGTATTTCCTATAAAAATACTTTTGTACACAAAATAAATTTTTCCAAAATATTTTTTACTTTGGGTTTTGTGTTTTAATCTTAAATTTATTTCTTAAAGTTATATAAAATAAATCATGAAAAATTGATTACATATATTTATTTATAAGGTCTAAAAATTCTTAATCATCCCCTTTTATTTTTGTTGATTTCAAGTAGCAGCCATTATAAAATTTTTTTGTCACGGTAAAGGTAAAATGGGTTGATTAGGGTTAAAACCGATGTGATAAGGCTTTAAATTCAATAAAATTATTTCATTAACTGAAATGGAAATTATTATTTCATCCAGTATCATCCAAAAAAATAATTTTTTTCATTTATTCCTTTTATAATTTATTTTTACATATAATATTTAATTAAAATATATATCCAAAAGTTTCAATATCCTTCTATTGATAGATAAAATATATTTTCATTGGAATAAAAACAACATATATTTTACAATAAGTATTTATTTAAAATTTTAATGAATTATTTTATCATGGTAATTTATTTTTCATTTTTAGTGTTGAAATAATTTTAATGAATGCTGAAGAAACACTACCACAATGTTTATGCAAGTAATATAAAAATCAAGTAAATTATTATATAAATAATAAAAGTAAAAAAAATTTGGTGATTTTTGGTGACCCAAGATTTTTTTTGATAAATGTAACATATTAGGTATGTTTAAATGGTTTATTTTCTAATTAATTTACTATTTTTCAATTTTCAAAGTCATACTAAGAGAATAGTTCCAAAATTGACATTAATGATATTTTATAATAAACAATATTTTATTAAATAATTTAAAAATATTAATAATTGTATATCCTTAAAATTGAATTTTATATCATTTATAATATTAAACATGTTACTTTTATTAATTAATTATCTGTTTATAGTATCCTTCATGACCCATAAGGTAAAAAATTCTTTGATATCACAGTAATTGTTAACATGATTTTCAAGTTGATAAAACAAAGTGATAAGGGAGGAAACAACCCAAAAACATGTCAAAATTTTATTTTATGAGATAATTTAGACCAATAATAAAGATATATTATAAATATATTATTTTTGAACAATTTTTTAGAAAATAATTATTTTATATTAATTGAAAACTTTAATAAATTAATAGAGTTCCCACACATAATTATAGAAGCACACATCCTCTCTTATATTCCTTATAACCATTAAGCACTTTATCTTAGAAACTTCCAACTAAAATTCTGTCATATAATCACCCACCAGATCCCAGAGTAGATTTATTTATTATATAGATGACCTATAATGTATTGAGATAGAAATGTAAATTGGTTTTTGGTAGAAGATGCAAAATTATTTGCGAGCGTCTTCACATTTTCATCTTCTTATAAATCCTTAAAATTTTATTCAACATTGATGAAATAATAAAATAATTATATTATACATACTGATATGTTATTATATTAATTCCATAACCCATATAACTCTTCTCTTTCAACCTCTTGGATACGAACTCATTGTCTACGTGCAAAACAGATTATCAACACATGAAATGAAGTAATTCATTTTCCGTCACAACCACTCGAAGATAGTTTTTATGATGTACTTAATGTATATATATATATGATATTAATAAAATATTAATAACTATATAAATCTAATTTATCATGTAAATTCATACATTTAAATCAATTAAAAAATGATAAGTTCATTCATGTGTTGGTGTGGACTACTACCTCAAAGAAGCGATGTAAATTGTTTTCCATGCCCAAATTATATGGATAATATATATAAGTTTTTATTAAGAAAATATATGATATATGTGAAATAAAAATTATTATTTACATATAAAATAGTACTTAAATTATTTTCATAGCGATCTTTATAATGTGAAAACATTAATCATGCTTGTGTACAACCTACCATCTTTCATGATTGTGACATAATTTATTTTTCAACCACATTTCATAGATTAGTTTAAAACTATAATTGATATATATATATATATACTATCATTAGGGAATTATAATTATTCTGTGGATGATTTAATAACTCTTTCCCTAATCATAGTAAACATATAGAATTAATTTTGGATATATATTCCTGATATCATCATAACATCCAAAGTGAACTTAGATGATTATGTAATTTATTATAATATAGTAACAAGATAAATGGGAAGATGAACATGAAAAAGGTTCTTAAAAGAGAAAATAACTTGAATAATTTTATTTTTAATTATGATAATGAATGTTTTTGACAATTCATACTCAATTTAAAAGATCCTTTTAATTTAAAAAACATCGTTTCAAATATTTACATATTTATTTTTTAATATATATTTTTCCTATTCATATTAATAAAATTATTTTTATGGTGTATTTATATGTAAATTAATGAATTACAATGTAAATTTTATTCAACTTTTTACATTCTTGTAATAGTTTTCAAAATGAATCTTTTTACATATTTTATATGGAACTTTTTGAATTTCTATAGAAAAGAAACATGTATATTCTATTTTAACATATACATTTTCCATGAATTTTTCACATTATAAAAACCATTGTTAAATATTTTTATTCATATATAAGATCACATGTTTCTTTCATATAAAAATCTCACTTCCCATTGTTTCTATTATTTTATTTATGAAATTTTTTAAAGTAAATGTTAATTTGATATTTGAAATTGTTTTACATATACATTCAATAAGGTTTCCCAGGGATATATGATGAACATCTAAAATTATTAAATGATTCAGTCTTTTTATGGCTAGTGGAAGTTTTTTATAATCAAATGAGACCCTGATATAGCTAATGATAATTATTGAGCTGGATACTAATCTCTAATTTATTGAATAATGATCATGTTATTTGGATTTTTTTATATCGTCCAAGTTGGTTATTCCCATAGAAAGAGATATTGTGAGAGTTATATGAATATGATTTACCAAGGCATCAACATGAAATTTATATCCTTTCTAATTATTTTTTCTGGAAATATTTTGTTTTATATCGTATCATCTTTTCATTAAATTAATTATTATTTCATTTAAGGGTAAAAATTCATGTTTTTAAGGATATGTTTTAGAATATCTTATAATTTCATTGACCGTTTATTTATTATTAATTTTCTTTTTTTTTCTTTATTATGTTATATTTAATGACAAAACTTTTATGGTAAAGTTGATTTCATGTGTATGTAAATGTTTTTTAAGCTCATGATTATTATGTTAAAGGAAAAAATATTATTTTCTGATATTATGGTTCTAAAATGGACTAACGAGTTTATTTTTCTATTTTTTATGTTTAATAGTGATATTTATAGTATAATTAAATGTTTTAATTTTTTTTAATAGGGTTTTATGGATTATTAGAGACATATATGAGTTCAAGATAAAAATTATAAAGACATTTCATGAAAATATAACCTCTTATATATATAAAAATTTCTATTTTGGTGAAAATGGATACTAAGTGAAATGTTCACTTGGTAATGAAATATTATTACCGTATTCCTGATTAATTAATTATCAAAAACTCTTTTCAAAAAATATATTCAAGAATTATGGAAAATGAATTCCTGTATAAAGAATATTTTTATAAACTATTTATTGCCAGGTATTGATAATTGTATCATAGAAATGTTTTGGATAAATTTAGAGCATATGATATTGTTAATAAAATAAAAATGGGAGTTTATACTTTATTTTTGGGTTGAGATGATATATAATTTTTATACTAAAATGTTTCTTTATTTAATAAATTTCTATTATAAATGGTTTTCCATAGAAGAAACTGTGAAGCTAATGTAGGAAGGCCCAAAAATTAAAATACTCTTCCAAATCAGTAACCTTGTATAGTTAAAATCATAATTAAGTACATTTTTTATTTGAGGGATTAGTGTAAAGATGATATATATTGTGTTTATTTACATGATAGAAAGAAACAAATCTACCCTGGAAGAACATGTCGATAGTGGAGTATGTTTTGATAAAATACCCTCTAGTATTGAGTAGTTCTTCAAATCCAGTGGTAGTTGATTGATGGAATAATTATCTAGAAACAATATTCAATGTTATCAGTTTTTTATCATCATAATTTAAATACTCATATCTAACATTTTAAAGGTGAATCAGATCAATTATGGTCAATAGTTAGGAATACTATAGAAAGAGAAAATATTTGCACCATTGATAGAGATTCACAAACTAATATTTTTATTGAAAATTATTTCCCAATGGTTGTTTGGAATGTGATAAAAAATAATATATTGAAATCAATGATATTGAATGATGATTCCATGTATATGTATAAATATAACTTCACCAGATTTTCAAGGTAATAAAAAAATATTACTTGGGATATTATTAATAAAATTAATCAGTTTTACTTAGAATTGAATCCATGATGTTGAAGGGGATTTTTATCCCATGAAACTAAAATATATGAGATAAAAAGTTAATTATGATTAGATAATAAATATATTTCTTTTTGATGATTGTCTATTCCATTATAACAACAAAAAATAAAATGACCAGATGGTTGGAAATGGGATTAAATCCTTAAACAAAATCTATTTTTAATCAAATCAAGGTTCCATCATATGGTTGGAGTGGTAAAAATCACCCTATCGAATTTATTATAAATTTTGGGAATTTTGTTGAGATGAAAGTTTGGGAATATTAATCGATATTGGAAAAAATTGATTTTCTTATTTTCTAAGACCAATTTTGTTAAATAGTAGTATATTTTTTTAAATGTTAAAATATGGGCCATTATATAGATTTGTCATTTAAAAAGTGTACAAATGATGGGGAAAATTAATTCTATAAGATGAAAGTTTCAGTTAAATACTTAGAAACAACTTATGTAAATTTGGGACACAAAATAAAGTGGTAATATCTCATAAAAACTCAATATTTGTCAAATATTTGTCTTAAGACTGAGTATTATCTATTGTTGGGAAGAAATATGACATCCCAAATAAATAATCTGATACAAGTTGTGGGCATTATTATTTTTTTATTACCTTTGGGATGATAAATATTATTGTTGTATTTAAGGTTCTTATAAATAATGTTTTTCAATAATACCTAGATAAGTTTGTGGCTCTGTTTATTGTTTTAATTTTTGTTTATTATAAAAGATATGAGAATAAGGGAAAACACTATTGATTTTCTGAAAAAAATGAGAAAAATAATTTATACAAAAAAATTGGAAAATAATAAATTTTTTATAGAATATTTCATTCCATTGACATATCATAAATAATGATGGAATAAATTTGGATCATGTTAAAACATTTGTCAATGAATAATGGATAGGGCCTAACTATCTTTCTATGTTTTTTAATTATTCATTAGTTAGAATGCTATTATCACTTTTTTTCTCATGTATTTTTCATTAAATATATTAATTTTAAAATTAAATTGAGTAAGATCAATGTGTATATAGTAAGGTGATGAATGTTTCCAATTATTGAGAAAAATATTTTTCAATGCCGATTTTATCCCATTTCATATAGAATTAGTTACTTTTAATCTATTATGATGCATTATTTTTGGGAATGAGTTCCGTTTTAATATATATTTATCAAGTATTTGGTTATGATTTATGTTAACTAAAACCTTATAAGAAAATTTATCATATACAATACATTGAAATGAAGTTGTAGTGTTTTTATTAAACAAATATGAGACATAATTTATTTGTGGTAATGTTTGAAATTTATACACATCAAAAATTTTAAGTATACATTCACACCAAATGATTTGGCTGGTGATGAAAAATGATTTAGTGAAGTTAAAATTGTTTCCATTTTCTTAATATGATTAAATGTCAATGAATATTTTAAATAAGAAGATTGTAGACATGGTATGAAAGTTCAGAAAACATGAGTGGTTGGTTGTGTTGACACAATGTTTACAAAAAATATTGATATAAAAATAAGAATAAATATGAAAAATGATACTTATGTTAGATATTTATTTGAGTATAGTTTAATTTTAAAATATTTTATTTCTTTATTGCCTTCCTTTGATAAAACATTCGTAACCAACATAAGCTAGCTGAGGGACTCACACGTGAGGTCGTGGCACGAGGTAGATTAGCAGATTATTGTAGCGATAAAAATCTGACATTTTAGACAAGCCATTCAATAAATATTACAGGTTGACCTATTTTCTAAACATATAATCATCTAGTAGAGAACCTCGACCATCCAGTCTATTTGAAAAATTTCATGAATGATATGATTGATCTTTCCACAATAGTCCACCTCATCTTCTCTAGCAAGTCACTAAATGAACCAGTTCGAGAATTTTCATTTCATCTAATATCCATAGAAGTAATTATAGAAAATCTATCCATGTTATTAGAACATAATTTAATAGTTATAATAAAATGAGGATAAATAAAATTGGATTCTACTTCATTTTCCGTATATATTGAATATCAAATCAGGAATATGAAGTGTAGGGCTAATGATTTTTCTGATGATTATGATGGTTCACGATACACTCATTAGCCTGAAATTGAATGTGTATCATTCAATATCTAAATACTTGAGTTTATGTTCATTTCATATAAGTATTGATTCCTTAATTCATTTTGGTTTATATTGATATTGAGGGAATTTTTGTTTTGGATCTATCTGGTTTATGATGTAAAGATCACACACACTTCCTATTTCCATGAATAATTCATTCCATGGTAAAACTATATGAATAGTACACACAAATATTTCTTCACAAAGAACAAAATTCAACTATGAAAATGAAATAAAGTGTTCCTCTTGTGCATAAATGTACTGGTATTTTTAAAATGGATTTGACGAACCAAGAACTATTCTGGTTTGTGAGGAATGTTGGGCTACCACATATACTATTTAAAAAAGAACTTGTTTAATGAAGTCATATGAAAAAACATGATATTATACATGTGAATTCATCTAGTTTTTTTTATCAATATGAGAATACTATATATGATTCACTTTGTTTCTCTACGTTTAAAGAAGACAGAAACATTTCAAAGGGGTTAGAGAGTTTCTGTGGAGTTTTTTCTTCCCAAAGTTCTTATATGCAATGCACCTGGGTTTCCTCTACAAATATTTATGGGTTTCCATCTAATACATACAAGAAGGAGTATATACCTCAATTTGAGAATTCTTTTTTGTGTGAAGGACTTGTGAACATGAGGTAGAATCAAGACCTAGCACATATGCACATGCCTGATAACCTTTTATAAAATATAAGAAGGGAGTGTGTATTCTCATGGATGAAAATAGATTGAAAAGGTAGTACGATGTATGTTGTGAATAAAATGTGGATGAATTAGATTAAGCTCACACACATCATTGCATGAAACAATGAGACATTATATTGTTCAATTGCTAAGATATTATGCATCATATGAGGTAGTGATAAAATACATGTATTAATGCATGACTAATCTTTTTTGACAAAGAATTTTTTATATATGTATGATGTTTTAAAAAGTATGCATAAAATATTTGTTATTTAATAAGTGTTTAATATTTTCAGACAGAAGTTGGGATAGTTTTATCATCGGTGGTTCAGAATAATTTATGTATCTGGGGTTTCAGTGAGAAGTAATATCAGGTCATTAGATTAAGAAAGTATTATTGCCCGAGCATTTTTATACTGTGGTATTTGACTATATTCCGTGATCAGAATCATTTAAGAAATTTTAGTGTCAATAAAAAAAACATGAATTGTACACAAAAATGTTTGATTTATTAAGATCACTGAAGTGGATCAATTGACCTTCCTATATATTGATTAAATTTTAGAAGAAGGATCTTGTGACTGGAGGGGGTCTAACCAATTGGAGAAGAGGCTCAAGAGACTGGGGGGGAACTAGTCTAATGGTTGGGGGTCTAACCAACTGAAAAAGAGATGGATTGTTGGGGGTTTATAACAAGGATTAATTAGAAGATCAATTACTTTGGTGTATAAATAGTTTCACCCAGAACCATTATAATTGATATAACAATTATAGTGTATAATCTAAGTTGGGGGGTTTAACCAACATGGAAATAATGTAGGTCTTAGTACCAAATTGTGTAAACTATTGTGGGTTGTGTTTCATTTACTTTAGGAATTTCATGAATGATCCACTCATCCTAAAAGGCAACAGAAGTTGACATTAAAAGGTGAGAAAGAATTTAGTAAAATCGGTCACACCTAATTCATCCCCCCCCCCTTCACTGTGACTGCACGATCCTTGGACACTTCAATTGGTATCAAATAATATTCTACCTCTGATTAGATTTACTATTCTTGTCAGGTTGTATTAATCAAAAGAATATAATGTTCATATTTTATGTTTAAGTAAATTTAAAGGATATTTATATAAAATTCCTATATCTACTCCTGATGTAATAAATTTTTCTTTTTTTTGTCAAATCAGAGGAAAACAAGAAGAAATGAGTGGAAAATAAGTTTAAGAAGAATTCATTGATGAATGAAAATCAACTGGTATCTAGAGGAAATAATAATGTATATCGTTTTATGGAATTAGTTGATGAATTGAGTTTATGTTGTGATGATTATATGTTATATTATGAAATCAGAAAATTTCTAATGAAACTTCTCAATGAAGTGGTCACATGTATGACCAGAGTTTTCAAGGAACTTATAAAATAAAACCTACTGGTATGATAAGAGTTAAATGCTACAAAATAATAATTTAAAAAAATGGTTAGCATAGAAAAAACTCTCACAAAACAAAGGAAATCTAGGTAAGAAAAAATATCTCTTTTCAAAGAAACATATGTGGGATATATTAAATAATATGTACAAAATGATTCTAAAAAAAATCTTGAAATTTTTTTATGGAAGCTATCAAGGAATTTGAAATGTTGCATATTATACCTATGAATGTCAAAAAATATCATATAGTTGAAAAAATATAAAGGATCAAGTATCTTGATAATTTTTTATTAAATTAAAATCAAATACTTGATGATAAGATTAATAAGATCATGATTTTGTGGTAGTAAGGAATAAAATTTATTGAAGATAGAAATATTTCTCTCAATTTAATGTGTCTTGAAATAGAAGTGAGACTGATAAATTTTATGGATATGTATGCTAACACTTCCTAAGGTTATGGGAGAAGAATTATTACCAAGTATTCAACTGATAAGAGTCATGTTTCTAAAAAAACAAACAAGTGGTGATAAAAGCTTGAGATTTTACATTTTTAAATCTTTTGTAGACTATTTAAAGAAGGTATTCCTTTATCCTGATAAATCTATGTTCCATAATGTTGATTTTATTACTATTATAGATTTAACTTCAAGATATATATAAACATGGTTGAATAGAAATTTTCGTTCACAAAGAGATCACCAAATAAGATATGTGCTTCATAAAATCAATAAAATGTCAATGCTAATAAGAATGTATTATATAAGAATAAATCCCAATTTTTTGGCTAATATTAGTGTTGTTGAAAATTTGGTCATTAGGGAATTAATTGGTTTAATAATATGTCCTTGTGTGAAAATTATAGAATGTATTCATTTAGGGGGAGGAAATTGAAGAGAAATTGAAACATTCTTAAGAGAAGAATAATTCATAGAAAAGAATTATTCTATCACTAACATATATGATTACATTGAATATATTTTTTATTATTGCAATAGAATTATTATCTGTTATGATGATTATTTGTATGTACCAATACTGAAGGAATTGTTTGTTGATGAAAATAGAAGATCACCAGAGATAGTGAAGCACGTAATGTATAAAGTTGATAGGTCAATCCTTGGATGCAAACAGAAGAAGAAAATTCCTAAACAAACAAATCCAATGATGTTTGTAAAGAGTGTTCTGAACAGCGTCTCACCAAAAAAAATATGTTTCCATTATTTTAAGAAAGGTCACACCATTTATTACAATAAATATTTCCTGAGCATTCATACTAAATGAAGTAAGATGAAATCCAATAGAGAATTAATTCAAAAGAAAACAACATTACTGATTTGGTGATTGACATTACTGATGGAGAATATGAAAAGTTTCATGAAACTGGTAAATTGTTTAATTCTAATTTTCTGTTTCACAAGTGAAAAATGTATAGAAATTAAAGTAAAAATTGGTTGAATTTGTTATCTGGTCAAAAACAATTGTTCAAGAATAATTTGAAAGCATTTGTGACTTTAAATTCAGGGAAAAAAATATACAGATAGAGTAAATACTACACATGTTCATAAATCTTTTCTGATCATATGTATTGAATAGTTTTAATAGGAAAGAATGATAGAGCAAGCAGAGTGAAATAAAATTTCCTTGCTGTCAAATTTGAATAATCCTATTTCATCTAAGAATATTATTGCATTGAGGAGAAACTATTAACCCTATTTGTCTAATTGAGGAGAATTTATGAACCAAATTATTATAATATACATTGTTTCTATTTTTCTTATATTTTATTTAATGTGAGGCATATATTTATGGGTAGTCCATAATTTATAAAATCTGTGAATATTTTACATCTTGAAAGATGTCCATCATGGACAATTATTAGAATTATGTTTTCAATTTGAGACATTTAAAATAATCTAAGATGACGCATGGAATTTATTCAAGAACAAAGTCAATCATGATGAAGAACTAATGTGTGTATCTTGTTAGGGGGAGCACCGGAAATTAGTTATCAGATATTTCTATCTTAGCTTGCATCATATGAAAATCATAAATTCTGGCGAGGTATGAATCTGATCATTCTAAAAAATTGTAAAATTTAAACATGTTATCATTGAGTTTAGATTGATTACATATCATATTTTCATGTTAAAAAATTAACAAATTTACAAGGAATAGATTTATTATTTGTTGAAAAAGGTAAAATACATCCATGAACTTGAATGATTCTAATCTATTTGTTGAGATGTATCCATGAGATTAGTGGAAACTATTTTTTGCAATCCCTAAAAGGTTTTAGTGCTTTATTTAACATGCTGGATATTTTTTGGAAGCACCAATGTTAAAATTGACCACTCTTGTTTTCTAAAAATATAATTTCTCACAATGAAATAGAGATAATTAATTTTATCTCTTTTCTAGTATAGTAGTAATTCGGTCCTTATAATAAGTAAATCAAGAAATATATCTCATAATAGAAGAGTGTATTCTTTGAATTTTAATTTTGAAATGGATAATTTATTCCCATGCTTATAAATTTGGGATTATTGTCAATAAGGGGGAGAATATATAATTTGCACTTAAAAATTAGATATTGAAATAAAATCCCAAGGGGGAGATTGAATATTCAAAATGATTTTTTGAAGTTGAAATGGATGTCAAATTCTTAAGAAGGAGAATATTCAATGAATTTTTTAAATAAGATGATTGCAGATCCAGAATTAATGTTCTAAAAACATGCGTACTTGTTTTTTTATAATGTTTACAACAATGAATAAAATAAAAATAAGAAGAAATATTAAAAATGATATTTGTTTATCATGTTGATTAGAGTTTATTTTGACTAGTCATATTTGAAATTCATTTTTTTGTTGTCCTTCGATAAAAAATTCATATCTAGTACAAGCAAGCTGAGGGACTCGCATGTGAGGTGACAGTATGGGGTGGAATAGTATATCACAATAGTGATAAAAATGATACATTTCATCTTTGAATTTAAATAAATATTACTAATTGATCTATTTTTCTTCCCATCTGATTTTTTAGAAGATAACTACAACCATATAATTTGTTCGATGAATTTTCTGTATCGTCTGATATATATTGCCAAGAAAGTCCCCCTTGTCTTCAATAGCAAGTCATTGAATGTGCTAGTTTTAGAATCATTTCTTCATTGAATCTCTAGGGCAGCATCCTACAAGGATCCATCCAAGTTCTCTAATAATTATTTCATTGTTATGAAGATCTGAGGATGTACAAAATTAGATGAAACATTATTTTCCTCATATATTGAAGATCAAATTTTGAATATGATGCATATATAAGGCATAATTTTCTGATGATGGTGATGTTTCACGGTATGATCTTTATACAAAATATGAATGAGTCTCCAAGGATCTCAATGGTTATATGTTTTTTGTACTTACTTATAAATATCTTCATCTTTATTCATTTTTTTTATGTTGATTTTTATATAATTTGGTCCATTAATCACTCTAGTTTGCGAAGTAATGATCTTACGCATGTCCTGTTTTCATAAAGAAGAATTCATTTTGTGTGAAATCTATATGTGCAGTTCAAACAAGAGTTACATCCATAAGAACATCATTATGTGAATTAACCAAGATAACACATTTCTCTTATGCATATTTCTACTAGTATTTGCACTAATAGATTTGAATAATTGTTGACAATTCTGGTTTGCAAAGAAGAAGGTGATAATGTACATTGTATTTTATGAGGAACCTATTTCACGATGTCCTCTATGAAGTCATCATAATCTACACATGAATTCAACAAGTTTTTATGATCTATATGAGAAGCTCATTTATGATTTGTTATATTTCTCTATGAAGAATGAAGACATGAACAATATAAAAAGACATACAGTTTCTATGGTGTGTTTGGTTCACGAACGCCTAATTTTAAAAGAACATGGTATTTCACTAGAAACATTATTGAGATAACACATATTGTATACAATAAGGAGTATATTCCTCAAATTAAGTGTTCTCTATTATGTAAAGGACTTGTTCATATGGTTTAGTATAAATATATAGCACATATGCAGGTGTCTGATACCCTATCATAAAATACCTAATTTTTTTTAGTATTATTTTGGCTGAAAAAATATTGTGAAGGTAGTATAAAGTATATTACAAGTAGAATTTGAATGAATGTTAATAAGCTCACACACATCACTTTAAGAAACACAGAGACATTATATTGTGCAATTATTGAGACTGTATGCATTATACAAGGCAGTGATAAAGTACATGAATTAATGCATGCATAAATTGATTTGACCATGCATTGTTTATATATGAATGATGTCTGAAAATGTTCACATGGAATATTTTTTTCTCTATTAGTGTTCAATAATTTGAGACTGAATTTGGGGTAGTATTATCATCATTTTTAGATGAATTTTTGTATCTGTGTTTTTAGTGCAAAGTGAGGTCAGGTCTTCATTAGAGGAATTATTGATTTCCCAAGCAGTTTTTTATTGAGGTATTATATTCAATGATCATAATTATTTGAAAGAATTTAGTGTCGGGGAAAATAAACATAAATTTTACATGAAAGGATTTATCTAATAAGATTTGGGATGAGGAAAAACTGATTATCCTATCCGTGGATGAGATTTTAGAAGGACGAAGTGACTATGAGTTCTAACAATTTTCTAAAGAGGATCGAGAGACTGAGGGATCTAACCAATCACACGGTTGGGGGTATTACTTGTCAAGGTAGAAGAGTTGAATTGTTAGGTTGTATAATTAGGATAAATGAGATGATCATTTACATGGGTGTATAACCAATTTATTTCTAATATATAGTAATTTATAAAAAGATTATAGTGGATAATCCTTGTTGGGGTGTCTAACCAACATGGCATGGATACAATTCTTACTAACAAAACCTGTAAAAATACTGTTTGCAATATTTCCTTTATTTTCTAAATTTCTTGTATGATCCACTCATCCAAATATGCTTTAGGGGTTTGAATTAAAAGGAGAAAAATAATTCATTAAAATTGGCCACACCTAATCCACCCCTCCCCTTTAAATGTTACTGTCTTGTACTTGGACACTTAAATTGGTATTAGAACATATGCCACCTCTTATTGGATCTACTGTAATTCTACAGTTTTATGATTATAAGAATATGAAGTTCATATTGGAGTTTAAGGAAAATTGAGAAGATATTCAGATGCAGATATCTTTATCTAATCCTGATCTTAGAAAAGTTAAAGTATCCATCAAATTATAGTAAAATTGGAATAAAATAGTGGTGAAGAAGCATAATAATAATGAAAAGATGAATAAAAGTCAACTTTTATCAAAAGGAACTCAGAGTAGAAATTGATCGGTGAAATCATTTTATGAATCATGTTCTAATTATGATGATGATATGTTCATTTTTGAAATCCTAAATAATCTAAAGAAACATTCCAAAGAAGTGTTCACATATCTAACCATTGATTTCAAGGAACATCGGGATGAAAAATTACAGCTAGAAGAAGAGGTAGATATTATGGAAGAAGTACTGACTGAAATGGTTGGCATAGCCAACACTATCACAAACCATTTGAAATCTAGGGGTGAAATAATATCTCCTTTCAAATAATGATATGTTGGATCTATTGAATAATTACAAAGAAATGTTTTTGAGAAAGAAGTTTTTCATATTGTTTCTACTGAAGTTATCCACACACATGAAAAGTTCATAATGCATCTATGGATGTTAAAAATGACCAGATAATTGAAAAAATAGAAATAATCAGGGATCATGATAAAAAAATTTTAATGGAAAATCATATTCAAGAATATGAGATTCAGAAGATGAATCTTCAATATGAAGAATGGATGAAATCAGTTGAAGATGAGAATATTTTTCTCAGCTTAATGTGTCTTGAACTTGAAGTGAAAATTAGAAATTAAAATGATAAAAAAGATGAAACATCCCTTGTTGTTAAGAAAAGAAGTGTTGTTAAATATTCAGTTTATAAGAGTAATATTTCTAAAAATAATCACACAATTGGTAAGATGATCTGGAAATGTTTCATTGATAAATCTAATGTAGACTATTTAAGTAAGGTAATCATTTTCCATGGTATGTTTATGTTCACTAATTTTGATTTTCTAAATTGTGTTGATACAATATTAAAATTTGGACAAGCATGAGTGAAGGGAAATCATTGTTCCTGAAAGAGAACACAAAATAATAAATGTGAAACCCAAAAGTATAAATTTATCAAACATAGTCAAAATTTATTACAAAAGGATAAATCATGATTTTATTTATACTATTACTTTTGTTCAAAATTTGGGCATCTAGAAATTAATTATTTTAATAATATGTATTTTTATGAAAATTATAGAATATATACATTTAGGGGGAGAAAAGATAAAGATAAATTAAAACCATCACAATAGAAGAAGAATTCCCCAAAAATATCATTCTATCAGGAATAGATATGATTAATTATGAAATTTATATGATTATTTAAACTGATGTGGTAATTGTTATGATGAGTTTTGGTATGTACCAATCTTGAATAAATCAACTTTTGATGAAAATGTAATATCACTATAGAAATTGAAGCAGGTAAGATATGAAGTTGTGAGGTCAACCTTGGGATGTGAATACAAGAATAATGTTTTTAAACAAATAACTCCCATGAATTGTGTGATGAATGATGTGAATAGTCTCTCATCAAATAAAATATGTTTCTATTATGTCAAGAAATTTCACATCATGGATCACTTTGAAGTATCCATGAACATCCACACTGAATGAAGAAAGTTGAAATAAAAGAGAGAATCAATTCAGAATAAGAACAACATGATTGATTCATTGAATGACATAATTGATAATGAATTTTAAATGTTTTATAAAATTGGTAAATTATTGAATTATAATGGATCTGTGTGAATGGTGAATCATGTTTTTACATTCAACAAAAATTTGGTCGAAATCGTTATCTAGTCAAAAATAATTATTTAAGAAGAATGTGAAAACATAAGTGTCTTAAAATGTTTGTAATAAGAAGTCTACACATAGAGTAAACATTGAGCATGTTCCAAAATATATTTTGATCATATATCTTAAATAATAGGAAAATTAAAGAAATATGGAGAAAGAAGAGAGAGAAAAAATTTCATTTTTTATAATTGTAAATAATCCCTTATCATCCAAGAATATTTTTGGGTTGATGAGAAACACCCATCATTATTTCTCTAATTGAGAATCATTGAAGAACAGCCTTATTCCTATATATATTTTGTCTGTTTCTCATGCCGGGAATTCAAGGTGAAGCATATATTCAATGGGAGACGTGAATTTATAGAAGATGTGAATATTTTACATCTTGAAAGATGTCCATAATGGTACACTATTGGAATTATGTTTCTAAATTTGCAACATCTCAAATAATCTTGGAATACATTTGGAATTTATTATTAAAGAAAGTCAATCATGGTGAAGAATTATTGTGTGTATCAATTTTGGGGGAGAATAGGAAATCAGTTATCAAATATTTCTGTCTTAATTTCCATAATATGAATCTCATAAATTCTATAGATTCAGGAATATGATCATTCTAAAAATGTCCTGAAATTTAAGCTCATCATTATTGAGGTTTTATTGGTTACATCTCTTATTTTAATAATAAATATTTATCAATTATAAAAGGAAGAGATTTATTATTTTATGGAAAATGGGGAACTCCCTCCTTACACTCTAACATTTCTAATATAATTGTTTAGATATATTTAGGAGATTAGTTTAAAATATTTTGTGCAATTTCTAAAAATATTAATTGATAGGTTTTACATGTTGTAATTTTGGTGATTGCATTGAAGTTAAAAGATATCAGTATTGCTTTCTACAAAGACGATTTCTCTTGCAGACTTAGAGATGATTAATGTTAGCTCAATTATATGCAATTAGTGATTCCATCATTCTCATAAATAAATAATAAAATATAATCCATAAGATAAGAAGATATTTATAGAATATGAATTTTGAAAATGAGAATTCTTTCCCATGCTTATAGCTATGGAAGTATTGAAAATAAGGTTGAGAAGATATCATTGACATTAAAAAATTGTGTATTGTAAATAGATCCAAAGGGGGAGATTGAAGATACAAAATGATTTGGTGAAGTTGAAATTTTTTTCAATAGCCTAAAAATATGAAAAGTCAATGAATTTTTTAATCAGACGATTATTGAGCTAGAATAAATGTTCAAAAATGGGTGGTTGTTTGTATTGACACAATTTTTACAATAATGTTTGAAATTAAAATAAGAATAAATATTCCAAATTATATTTATTTTTCATATTAATTTTTTTATATTTGGATTTGAAATATTTGAATTATATTTTTTTCCTTTGATAAAAAATCCATAACCAACTGAATCCAGCTGAGGGACTTTCACGTGAGGTGGTATAATTGAGTGGATTAGATTGGAAGATTACTAAAAAACTAAAAAAATATGAAATTTAATTCTAGTTGTTCAATCAATCATATAGCTTGATCTACTTTTAGGTTCATTTGATCATCTAGAAGCACCTCAAATGTTCAATTTATTTCATGGGTTTCTTGAGCTGTCCGATCAATATTTCCATGCTAGTCCACCTTGTCTTCTCTTGTAAGGAACTAAAAGAAATGGTTCAAGAATATTCTTATCATTGGATCTCTAGGGAATCATAAAATAAATATCCATCCATGTTATCCCACCATTCTTTCGTAGTTCATAATATATTAGAATGAAAAAATTGGATACAACCTCATTTTCGTCATATATTAAAGATCAAATCATGAATCATAAGCATGGAGGAAATTAAATTTTTCTGATGACAGTGATGGTTCATAATATGCTCGTTAACCTAAAACCAAATTAGTCTCTTAGGATCTTCATGGTTCTAAGTCTATGTTCGTTTCTTATAAATATTGATTCCTTGATTCAATCTTTTCTATTAATTTTTATAGAATATGTTCATTGAAGAAGAATTCAATCCATAAGAAACCAATATGTGTAGTTCATAGTAGTGTTGCTTCATGAAGAATTTAATTCAACATAGCTACCCATATAAGGAATCCCTTTAATGCATATATAAATTTTTATTTGAATGATTAGATTCATAGAAAAGAGAACTATTCTGGTTCATGAAGAAGAAGGTGATACCACATATTTTCTTACACGAAGAATTTGTTTTGTGAAGTCATATGAGAAATTATGATACTCTACACATGAATTCATATAGTTTGACAAATCTATATGAGAAGATCGTATATGATTCACTGTATTTTTCTATCTTTAAAGAAGACAAGAACAGTATAAATGAGAAGGATATTTTTTGGGGAGTGTTAACTTCATGAAGGTATTATCTATAAAGAATTTTTTATTTCACTACAAACACTACTATGTCTCCTTGTACTACATACAAGAAGGATTATATACCTCAGTATTAGTATTCTATTTTTTGAAAAGTAAATTTTAAAAAGAGTTAGTAGAAAGACATATCACATATGAAAATTCTTTATACCCTTGCTTAAAATACAAAAAGTGTGTGTATTAATTTTAATGAAAATATATTGAGAATGTAGTAAAAAGTATGTTTGGAATAGCATGTGGATGGAATTGAGTAAGCTCACACATATCACTGTTAGAAACAAGGATATAGTATATTGTGAATGTGTGAAGAAATTAAGAATTATATGTGGTAATGGTAAAATACATGAATTAATGCATGAATGAATTTAGTTAACCATGCATTGTTTATATATGCATGATGCTTCAAAAGGTTCCGTGGAATATTTATTACTTAATCAGTGTGAAATATTTTGAGATAGAATCTAAGAAAGTTTTATAATCAATTTTTCAAAATAATTTTTGTTTATAATTGTTCATTGTGAAGTGAGGTTGGGTATTCAGTAAAAGAAAGAATTATTTCCCAATCAGTTTTGTATTATGTAATCTGATTATATTCAGTTATTAGAATTATTTGGGAATTTTTAAGATCATTGCAAAGGAACAAGAATTGTAAATTGGAAAGTGTGATCTTGCAAGCCCGTGGAGGAGGAACAACTATTTTCCCTATCAATGGATCAGATTTTAGAAGAAGGATCTTGTGAATGTGGAGCCTAACCATTTTTTGAAAAGGAATGAGAGGTAGGGGTCTTACCATTTGAACAATGGGGGTTTTAACCAACTGAGGAAGAAGAGTTGGATTGATGGGGTGTATAACCAATATCAATTGAAGGATCGATTACTAGTGTGTATAACCATTTTCTTCCTAATCCATTGTAATTTATATAAGGAATATTGTGGATAATCATTATTGGGTGGTCTATCAAACATGGAATTGATGTATCTCTTAGTACCGAACCTTGTGAAAATATTGTTTTCTTTGTTTCATTTACTTTCTTAATTTCATGAATGATCCTATCATCCTAAGAGGTGACAGAGGTATTAATTAAAAGGTGAATGATAATTAAGTAAAACTAGTAACACCTGATTCACCCCACCCCCAAGGAGCATGACTATAAAATCCTTGGACACTTTAATTGGTAGTAGAGTATATGCCACTGTAGAATCTATCTACTATATTTGTCTAATTATTTTTATCGGAATTATTTGATGTCTATATTTGAGTTTTATTAAAATTAAGAAGAGAATCAAATGGAATTATTTATCTCTACTGTAGATGTTATAAATGATGATGTTTCTATCAAATCATAATAAAATAGATAGAAATTAGTGGAAAATAAGCAGAATAATAATTCAAATATGAATAGAAATCAACTAGTGTCTAAAGGAACTCAGAGTGTAAATTATTCAGTGAAATCAGTGGATGAATTATCTTTAAGATGTGATGATGGTGATATGTTCAATTTTTAAATCAGAAATCATATTAGGAAACATCCCAATGATTTGGTCACTTGAATGACTATATTTTCATGGATATTTAGGTTGAAAATTTACTGCTCAAAGAAGAGGTAGAAGTTATGGAAGAAGCATTGAACAAAGACATCCCACTCACAAAACATATGAAAGGTAGGGAATAAACAATATCTATTTTCAAATAATGATCTGTCACGAACCAGCCCGGGTCGACCCTGAACCGGTCACCCGAGCCGGTACGCGGCAAGTCCCGAGGGGCGTTCCTAATCTCCCAGGGATGGCAACAAGTGCCGGGCATTAATTTTTTTTTCAATAGTTGGGAACGATTTCATCCCAAACTAAAAACAAGATCAAAAGAATGACTATAAACAAAACAAGCAGACAAACACTAAAGACATAAACAAACCTACACCACGACATACCTCCCCGTGACCTCGCGGGTCACCACCCAACTACAACCAACGTCTCTCCCACACTGAGAGACTCAAGCAGGAAAACCTGAACAGAAGGAACCTGCAACTGAAAAAGGTCAAAGATAGGCGTGAGCACAAAAGTACTCAGTAGGTGAGCCCACAACAAAACCCAATGCACTTCCAGTAAATAGAGAATCTACATAATCCAGGTTTGAACTATAATGTATAAAAGTAAGTTTTCATAATGCTTTACTTGAAAATCGAACATGAGACGTTTCCCTTATTCTTTTTGAAAGTTAGTTCCCTTTCATCAGTTTTAAACTCATTCTAAAAAGCAAAGTGTTACATTTTCAAATCTTACCCAAAGAGAATAAAGAATTTCATTTGAAAACCATTTTCCCAAAGTCTAACAGTATAGGCTGAGAAGGATGACTGAAAGTAAACAAGCAGGGAAAAAAAGTGCAAGTGAAGGTAAACAAGCAAGGAAAACCAAGTGAAATCAAAAATAAACCAGAAGTTATCAGCAATAACCATGGGCGATCCTGAACATACCTAGAAAACCCCTGAACATACTCGGGTTCAGACTACCTGACGGCATGGTACTCCACAGTCAATAACCAACTGGCCGCCCTAATAGCCAACCAGTGGCACATCCCACCTGGCCTGTCCACGACTCCAGGGGTACTAACCCGTCTAATCAGGGTTAGCAAGAAACCGTCACTTGATAATCTACAAGACGCCCAGGAACCCATGGTGGTTTTAGTAACACTGTGTAAGTGGGAGACCCTCGCACGCGTGACTCATCTCACCGCACTTTCCAACCCCTTACACGGACATCACTACACGACAACCCTCGAAGGGAAGTCCCCCTGTAGAAATGCCCTCACAAGTACGTATATATATATATATGTAAAAATCACTTCACATTTATTAAAGTGCCAACCGGGCCGTCATATCATTTACATTTTTAACATTTAACACTAAAACATTTCCAAAGGGATATGACACACGCCATGCCATCAAAAACCAGAAACACACTTAGAACATTATTTAAGAAACTCAAATCGGCATATTAAACCCGAAACACACTGGTTCCACAAGTAGAATCATTTTCCAATATCCAAACGCACCCACTTTTATCAAGAGCCAAACGGGCCTTAAATCATTTTTTTGAAGGAACACCATTTCTAAAATGAAATCCAAACTTTTGTTCACGCGAAAAAGGAAAACATTTCTCGTCAACCAAGAACCACACTTTAAGTTTCCAAAATCAAGTTTAAAGGACATACAGTCATTTTCTCTAATCCAGGTCCTAAGAAACACCTTTTTTTATTAACAATACATCTACTAATTTACACACGCTAAAAACATTTCAAGACACAATTTAACATGTCTTTCATTATTCAGGAAGAACCATCTAGCAACACTACCATGGAAGCACACAATTAAATCCAAGAAAACGCTTTTAATGAAACGATAGAATTAAAACAACTTTTATCATCAACAGATCACCAAACTATATATAACTACTTAATAATACTTTTAAATTTACTAAAACTTAATAAAAAGTCAAGGAATAAATAAATTCTAAATTTAAAGGCGAGTGCAAAGGGAGACCTACCTCAAGACGTGGCTCGGAACGAAAAACGACACAGTGCAAAACTCCCGTTGCGTAATGGTCGCAGTGTATTGCGCCGTCAAACTGGTCCTAAAACAAAACACCATTAAACGGGTTCAGCGATAATAATAATATCATAATAGTAATAACCATCATAATAATAATAATGTGAAAATAATAATGGTGATAACAATAACACCATAATAATAATAACACCATATAATAATAATAATAATGATATAATAACAATCATAATATGGCACGATTATAATAATACAATAATAATAACAATAATGATTTAGCACATTTATAATATAATAATATAATAATAATAACAATAATAATAATATAATAATAATAATAGCATAATCATAATAATGACAATAACATAACAAAATAATAAATTAATAATAATAATAATAATAATAATAATAACCTTAATAATATATTAATAATAATAATATAATAATAATAATAACATACTTTAATAACAAGAATAACATAACAATAACAATTTAAGAAGTATAATAATAATGTAACAATAATATACTCATAATAATAATAATATAATGATAATAATAATAACTTAATAATAATATAATAATATTATTATTATTATTAACATGATAAAAATATTAAAACGTTATATATATATATAAAAAACGTAAATAAATGAGATTAACACATAAAGAAAAAAAATAAAATAAAACAAAATAAAAAAAATAAAAATAAAACTCACAAAGGAGCGGGAGGGGGGGGTGAGCCGGAGGGAGTCGCCGCAGCCGGAGGGAGCTAGGTGCGGGCAGCGGCGGGGTCCAGGGCTGGCCGACGCAGGAGCGGAGCAGGGCAGCGTGCGGGATGCCGGACGCTAGAGCAGGGGGGGCGGCCGGGCGCGGTGCGCGGGACGGGGAGCGGCGGAGAGGGCCGGGGAAGGGTGACTGGGT
Source organism: Viscum album (assembly GCA_963277665.1). Classification (NCBI taxonomy): domain Eukaryota; kingdom Viridiplantae; phylum Streptophyta; class Magnoliopsida; order Santalales; family Viscaceae; genus Viscum; species Viscum album. The sequence continues at coordinate 165,908,446 of OY728119.1, read as the reverse complement.
GCGGCGGGTCGCGCGAGGGAGACGGAAGCGGCGGCTGCTGAGTGCGGGGCGTGGCGGGAGCAGGGCCGGGACAAGGGGGAAGAGGGAGCCGGGACAGGGGGGAAGAGGGAGCCGGGACAGGGGGAGGTCGCTTGAGAGGCGCCGGAGGGGAATCACGCCGGGGTGTGGGAAGCTGGGGGGAAAAAGGGGCACCGTTGGGGAGGTCAGGCGCGGCGCACGGGGTCGGCGCAAGGCGGAGAAGCAGGGGGGGAACGGGGTCGGTGACGGGAACAGGAGGGGAGCGGGGTGGAGCGCCGGAGGTCCGGGAGTTGGGGGAGCGCGGAGTCACGCCGGAGCATAGCGGAGGCCGGCGGTCGGCTGGCGGAGGCGGCATTTGCACAGCGACGGAAGGAGAGGAGGCCGGAGCTGGGCTTGTGCGCCGAAGAGGCAGGGGGAGGTCGCGGCAGCACAAGGTCGGGGAGCTGCGGAAACGGGAGCGCGCAGGTGGGGGGGAGAAGAAAGAGAGGAGAGAGAGAGCGGGGGGTGTTGCGGCGCTAGGGTAGGGGTAGGGTGGATTGGGGTTTTGATTAGGTTTATATATATATATATATATATATATATATGTGATAAAAATAATAATAATATCATTAATAATAATATTAGCAACATTATAAGAATAATAATAATAATAATAAATATAATAATAATCATAAAACCTTAATATATTAATAATAATACTAAAACATTATAGTAATAATGATATAAAAACCTTATAATAAAAATAATGGAACTTTATAATATTAATGATAATAATGATAAAACTTTTAATAATAATAATAGAACTTATAATAATAAATAAATAATACATTAGTTAATTCTAATAATAATTATTTTGATCAAATAATAAAATAATTTAAAGATAATGCATATATATGCATTTATGCATATAAAGATATATACATAAACATATATAGACCTATATGTATATATATACATTATTATACATATATATATATATATAACATGTAAAAACCTACATAAAATAAAATAAAAATAACTATAATATTAATAACACAACTTAAAAAATAATAATAATAATAATAGAATTCCAACATAAAAATCATAATATTTAAAACGCCGGGTGAACACACTGTCACCCGGGCTGGACATACGGTCACCGCTAACGATGCGGTGACCGCGCACCGGCGTGAAACCACCAATCGCAATTAATCTTCGAAAAATTTAAACCGGGACCAAGAAAGAAGAACAATTACGGACACCGCGGTCGGGGTGTGACAATTCTCCCCACCATAAAAACTTTCTGCCCCCAGAAAGTCTTCAGGCCACAAGTCAGCCAAAAACCAGGTCTATGCCCAAACAGAACTAAAGGAACTGAAGAAAACTGAGAATCTCGGGATGCCCTTACTCCACACAGGTCACACCCGACCGATTCAAGGGAAAACTTAAGTCCGAGGTTGAGGGGAGAACGCGAAGGGGTTCTCCCCACCACAAGAGCTCAACCTGTGCAGGAAAGTTGACCATCTAAATAGACAACCCTAAGTAAAAGGGGGGGTCGACGCGGGAACTCCCAACTGGTTTAAACCAACTCTTATAGCACGAGTGAAAAAAAAAACACCTTCGTCGAAACGTTGAACCGACGACCAAAGTCAACGACCTTCAACACTAGGGGGAAAACCCATGGAAAAGACTTAACCAGAAACTGAGTTGAAAACATGACCCATTGAAAACCATGAAACCTGACCACATCTGACAAGCATTTGTAAACCAAGGTCAACCCACCGAAGGGTCAACCACACTTTTAAGAAATACACACGATTCAGGATACCACGTCCACACGACAAGTCTGCTTAGATTATCATAGAACAAGTCCATCATCACTTTATAGAAAAACAACGCATTTAAAACGTTGTTGGGACTTTAATAGCAGGGAAAAAAATATAAAAAGGGTTTTTAGTTATCCCATCATCAATACGGAAAACAGAACCTGGACCAAGGCTTCACAACCCTGGGAACTCCTGACTGTGCGCGAGCTTCACCCCGAGACTTGTGGCTGGGGCTCTGATGGCTGAAGCATCTTCTGCCTCATAGTCAGGTACTGACATTCTCCCATCACAGCGTCCTCTTCAAGCGACGCTTCCTGCAAAACTTCTCCAGATGACCCAGACAACCGCATCGATGACACGTCTTCGGAGGGTTGCGACAAGACGACTTTAGATGAACGAAACGACCACACTGAAAGCATACCATCGAACGATCTGATGAACTGGAAGCTGAGACCAAAGGGGATAACTCCTTAGAAACAGGTATCTCTGGCGCCTTTTCCTCACCAGAGGGTGAACTCTTACGAACAAGAGGGGATGCTGAAGTACTAACCACCCGCACACCGGAAACCAACTCAGCCAGGAAAGCTTTCTCCACCAGCTTCTCGAAACAAATGTCTTCAGAAGGGAGGACTCACACATTGATCTCTGGACGAAGACCCCCAGTGAAAAGAGAGACCTTCATGAGCTCATGCGACGCTACCTCTGGAAAAAAGGAAATCATTTCCTTGAAATGGTCAATATATGCCTTCACCGTCTATTGGCCTTGTTGAATATGCACAAGCTCTCCCTTTTTCTCCAGCTTCACTTCCTCAGGTACAAACCATTGGATGAAAACGATTTTCACGACATCCCATGTCATTTCATCTTGAGTTGATGATGGGGTAACCTTCTTCCACTGGTCCAGAGCTGGACCCTCAAACAACTCCATAATTGCACGAACCTTAAAATTATCAGGATTTCCCAACATTCTAAAGACACTCTCCACTTCCTCGAGCCATTTCACTGCATCTAACAGACCCTGATCACCATGGAGAATAGGCAAAGTCTGAAGAGGACCAAAAACTGGGCATGACCTATCAGAATCCTTAGAGACCTTTCTGGGCGGCATTTCCTGAGCGACATATAAAACACAAAGCCAAAACCAATATCAACCCAAAGCAACCTCAATAAAAGAGCCTTCATCAAAACAGTCAGCACAAAACCAAACAAACACAAACACCACCCAAAATAAAATATCCTTTTTAAAATCCCCTTATTATTTTAGATTATAAAACCACCCACTTTCAAGACTACTTTCCAAAACCAAACCACTTTTAAACCAAAAACTTTCCAAAACTGTTTCCCCTTTAAAACCAATTTATAAATCAAGGTCAAGCCTTTAATTTCAAATACACACCCAGGTACTCCCATGACTTGTTGCACATGTCTTTATCCACTGTCCATTAATACTCGCACCAACACGCATTTTGAATCCATTCTCACACATGTGAAAACGTTCATAAGGAGGACCTGAAGTTTCTCCCTAAATCATTCATAACCAATTCCAAGAAAACAATAGATTTCCAAATCAAGAGATTTCAGTTTCAAAACCCATTTCATACATTTAAACTCTTTTAAAATAAACCAGTCCAATTTTCTTTTCCAAAACCCTTTTTCATTTCCAACAATGTACTTACACCGACCAAAACAAAAGAAGCATCCAAATTTGCATCAATCACTGAAATGAGGGACTAGTAGTCACACTCAACCTGGCGACATGGTAGTGGTCCATGTCCCAAGTCAGCGTCGACCACTAGGAGGAATTCAAACCACGTACTTGGACTCCACATGGGTCACTACTCCATGTAAAATTATGATGTAACGTCGGCTTACCTCCATTATCATCTCTCAATCCAAGACAAACCAGGAAAGACAAGGACACAATTCCCGAACAACCCCTGGTAACTCGAAGATCAGTGCGAGCAAGAGTTCGCGATGCTCTTCCCGCACCTACCCCTCGAGTTCCGACAGTCCTAATCTCCTTCTACCGGACAACCCATATAACAGGAACCTCCTCTGATACCATTTTGTCACGAACCAGCCCGGGTCGACCCTGAACCGGTCACCCGAGCCGGTCCGCGGCAAGTCCCGATGGGCGTTCCCGATCCCCCCGAGATGGCAACAAGTGCCGGGCATTAATTTTTTTTTCAATCGTTGGGAACGATTTCAGCCCAAAATAAAAACAAGATCAAAAGAAAGACTATAAACTAAACAAGCAGACAAACACTAAAGACATAAACAAACCTACACCACGACATACCTCCACGTGACCTCGTGGGTCACCACCCAACTACAACCAACGTCGCTCCCACACTGAGCGACTCAAGCAGGAAAACCTGAACACAAGGAACCTGCAACTGGAAAAGGTCAAAGATAGGCGTGAGTACAAAAGTATTCAGTAGGTGAGACCACAAAAAAAACCCAATGCAATGCCAGTAAATAGAGAATCTACATAATCCAGGATTGAACTATAATGTATAAAAGTAAGTTTTCATAATGCTTTACTTGAAAATCAAACACGAGACATTTCCCTTATTCTTTTTGAAATTTAGTTCCCTTTCATCAGTTTTAAACTCATTCTAAAAAGAAAAGTGTTACATTTTCAAATCTTACCCAAAGAGAATAAAGCATTTTCATTTGAAAACCATTTTCCCAAAGTCTAACAGTACAGGCTGTGAAGGATGACTGAAAGTAAACAAGAAGGGAAAACAAGTGCAAGTAAAGGTAAACAAGCAAGGAAAACCAAGTGCAAGCAAAAATAAACCAGAAGTTATCAGCAATAACCATGGGTGATCCTGAACATCCCTAGAAAACCCCTGGACGTACTCGGGTTCAGACTACCTGCCGGCATGGTACTCCACAGTCAATAACCAACTGGCCGCCCTAATAGCCAACCAGTGGCACATCCCACCTGGCCTGTCCACGACTCCAGGGGGTACTAACTCGTCTAATCAGGGTTAGCAAGCAACCGTCACTCGATAATCTACAAGACTCCCAGGAACCCATGGTGGTTTTAGTAACACTGTGTAAGTGGGAGACCCTCGCACGCGTGACTCATCTCACCGCACTTTCCAACCCCTTACACGGACATCGCTACACGACAACCCTCGAAGGGAAGTCCCCCTATAGAAATTCCCTCACAAGTACGTATATATATATATATGTAAAAATCACTTCACATTTATTAAAGTGCCAACCGGGCCGTCATATCATTTACATTTTTAACATTTAACACTAAAACATTTCCAAAGGGATATGACAGACGACATGCCATTGAAAACCAGAAACACACTTAGAACATTATTTAAGAAACTCAAATCCGCATATTAAACCCTAAACACACTGGTTCCACATTTAAAATCATTTTCCAATATCCAAACGCACCCACTTTTATCAAGAGCCAAATGGGCCTTAAATCATTTTTTTTGAAGGAACACCATTTCTCAAATGAAATCCAAACTTTTGTTCACGCGACAAAGGAAAACATTTCTCGTCAACCAAGAACCACACTTTAAGTTTACAAAATCAAGTTTAAAGGACACACAGTCATTTTCTCTAATCCAGGTCATAAGAAACACCTTTTTTTATTAACAATACATCTACTAATTTACACACACTAAAAACATTTCAAGACACAATTTAACATGTCTTTCATTATTCAGGAAGAACCATCTAGCAACACTACCATGGAAGCACACAATTAAATCCAAGAAAACGCTTTTAATGAAATGCTAGAATTAAAACAACTTTTATCATCAGCAAATCACCAAACTATAGATAACTACTTAATAATACTTTTAAATTTACTGAAAATTAATAAAAAGTCAAGGAATAAATAAATTCTAAATTTAAAGGCGAGTGCAAAGGGAGACCTACCTCAAGACGCAGCTCGGAACGAAAAACGACACGGCACAAAACTCCCGTTGCGTAATGGTCGCACAGTATTGCGTCGTCAAACCGGTCCTAAAATAAAAGACCATTAAACGGGTTCAGCGATAATAATAATATCATAATAGTAATAACAATCGTAATAATAATAATGTGAAAATAATAATGGTGATAACAATAACACCATAATAATAATAACACCATATAATAATAATAATGATGATATAATAACAATCATAATATGGCCCGATTATAATAATACAATAATAATAACAATAATGATTTAGGACATTTATAATATAATAATATAATAATAATAACAATAATAATATAATAATAATAATAATAGCATAATCATAATAATGACAATAACATAACAAAATAATAACTTAATAATAATAATAATAATAATAATAACCTTAATAATATATTAATAATAATATAATAATAATAATAATTATAACATACTTTAATAACAAGAATAACATAACAACAACAATTTAATAAGTATAATAATAATGTAACAATAATATACTCATAATAATAATAATATAATGAAAATAATAATTACTTAATAATAATATAATAATATTATTATTATTATTAACATGATAAAAATATTAAAACGTTATATATATATATATATAAAACGTAAATAAATGAGATTAACACATAAAGAAAAAAAATAAAATAAAACAAAATAAAAACAAAATAAAAATAAAACTCACAAAGGAGCGGGAGGGGGGGTGAGCCGGAGGGAGCTGCAGCAGCCGGAGGGAGCCGGGTGCGGGCAACGGCGGGGTCCGGGGCTGGCCGGCGCCGGAGCAGATCAGGTCAGTGTGCGGGCTGTCAGACGCTGGAGCAGGGGGGCGGCCGGGCGCGGTGCGCGGGATGGGGAGCGGCGGAGAGGGCCGGGGGAAGGGTGACTGGGTGCGGCGGGTGGCGCGAGGGAGATGGCAGCGGCGGCTGCTGAGTGCGGGGCGCGGCGGGAGCAGGGCCGGGACAAGGGGGAAGAGGGAGCCGGGACAGGGGGGAAGAGGGATTCGAGACAGGGGGAGGTCGCTTGAGCGGTGCCGGAGGGGAATCACGTAGGGGTGTGTGGAGCTGGGGGGAAAACGGGCGCCGACGGGGAGGTCAGGCGCGGCGCACGGGGTCGGCGCAAGGCGGAGAAGCAGTGGGGAACGGGGTCGGCGACGGGAACAAGAGGGGAGCGGGGCGGAGCGCCGGAGGGCCGGGAGTTGGGGGAGCGCGGAGTCGCGCCGGAGCAGAGCGGAGGCCGGCGGTCGACTGGCGGAGGTGGCAGGGGCACAGCGACGGGAGGAGAGGAGGCCGGAGCTGGGCTTGTGCGCCGAAGAGGTAGGGGAGGTCGCGGCAGCACAAGGTCGGGGAGCTATGGAAACGGGAGTGCATAGGTGGGGGGGCAGAAGAAAGAGAGGAGAGAGAGAGAGGGGGGTGTTGCGGCGCTAGGGTAGGGGTAGGGTGGATTAGGGTTTTGATTAGGTTTATATATATATATATATATGATAAAAATAATAATAATATCCTTAATAATAATAATAGCAACATTATAAGAATAATAATAATAATAATAATAAATATAATAATAATCATAAAACCTTAATATATTAATAATAATACTAAAACATTATAGTAATAATGATATAAAAACCTTATAATAAAAATAATGGAACTTTGTAATATTAATGATAATAATGATAAAACTTATAATAATAATAATAGAACTTATAATAATAATAAATAATAAATTAGTTAATTCTAATAATAATTATTTTGATCAAATAATAAAATAATTTAAAGATAATACATATATATACATTTATGAATATAAAGATATATACATAAACATATATAGACCTATATGTATATATATACATTATTATACATATATATATATATAACATGTATAAACCTGCATAAAATAAAATAAAAATAACTATAATATTAATAACACAACTTAGAAAATAATAATAATAATAATAGAATTCCAACATAAAAATCATAATATTTAAAACGCCGGGTGAACACACTGTCACCCGGGCTGAACGTACGGTCACCGCTAACGATGCGGTGACCGCGCACCGGCGTGAAACCACCAATCGCAATTAATCTTCGAAAAATTTAAACCGGGACCAAGAAAGGAGAACAATTACGGACACCGCGGTCGGGGTGTTACATGATCTATTTGAGCTACTGAATAATTTGAATGAAATTTTTGTTTGAGATAATTTGTTTAAATTGTTTCTATAAAATATATCCATGTACATGAAAAGCTGCATATTAAATATATGAAAGTAAAAATATTTTCTGATTTATAAAATAGAAATAAGAAATGATCTTGACAATATGTTAATAAAGGAAAATAGCATTTATGAAGATGAAATTCCTAAGATTTTTTTAGTGGGAATAAGGAATTAAATCTGTTGAAGATGATAATATTTCTCTTAACATAAAGTGTCTTGAACAAGAAGTGAAACTGGGAAATTTGTAAGATATACAAGTTGAAACTTCCCAAGTTTCTATGAAAATAATTATTCCCTATGATTCATCAGACAAGATTCTTATTTCATAAAATAATTGAACTAGTGTCAAGAGGAGATTGAGGTTTGCTAATGATAAATATATTGTAGTCTATTTAAATAAGGTAATATTTTTTAATGATAAGTTTGTGTACATTAATTTTTATTTGATGACTGGTTTTGATTAAACATTAAAATCAACACAAGATTAGGTGAATATAATTTATTGTTTCCCAAACAGAGAAAGTAAAAAAAAAATGTCCTACTCAAAAGAAAAAAATGTCTCATACATTGATAATGTATTACTGAAGAAGAAATCTAGATTTTTTGGTTACTTTTTATTCTATTAGAAATTTTGGAATAAGACAATTAATTTTGGCCATAATATATCATTCTATGAATATTATAGAATTAATTCAGTTCAAGGGATAAAAGGTGATGTGAAATTGAAAAAAAACACAATAGGATCATAATTTACAAAAAATAATCAATCTATTAGGAATAGATTTGATTAATTTAAAATTTCTATGATTATTGCAATAGAAGTGGTTATTGTTATGATGAGTTCTGGTATGCACTGATCTTGCATGATTCATATGTTGATGCAAGTATAATATCACAACAAAAAGTGAGGAATATTGGATATAAAGTTGATCGGTCAACCTTGGGATGTGAATAAATGAATAAATTTTCTAAACCAACAACTCAAAATATGTTTTAATAGAATGATGTGAAGTGTGTCTCACTAAATAAAAGAATTTTATATTTTGGTAAGAAATATGACATCATGGATCGCTGCGACTTTTCAAAGAAAATTCATTCATAAGGAAGAAGGATGAAATCAAATAGAGAATAAAATTAGAAGAAAAAACAACATGATTGATTTAGGGAATCAAATTACTGCTAAAGAATCTGGAAAGTTTCCTAAATGTTGTAACTTGTTACATTTTAAAGTTGAGTGTGATAGGTGCATCTTGAATGTATATTCAAGTATTTTTTTTGAAATTTAAATCTATTAAAATGTATTATTGAAGTAGAATATAAAAACATTTGTGACTTCAAATTCTGGGAAAAGGTCTACACATAGAGTAAAGACAGAGCATGTTTTTAAAGGGTGTTCGACCGTTTGGATAAAATAGTTGGAAGAGGAAATAAAGATATATCTATAAGAGGGAAATTAAATATCTATATTATCAAATTAGAAGAATCCTTTTTCATCTAATAATTTTGTTGGGTTATCAACTCGCAATATTTTTTCTCTAAATAAGGAGCATTGAAGAACCACCTTATTCGTATATATGTTATTTTTGTTTTTTTATGCAGGGAATTCAAGTTAAAGAATATATTCAGGGGAGACCTGAATTTATAAATTCTATGAATGTTTAACTGAATTAATTTTCTCCATCAGGGGATACTATTGGAATTATATTTTCCATTTTCAACATCTCATATAATCTCAAAAGACATATGGAATATATTCATGAATAAATTCAATATCATTTAGAAGTTTTATGTGTTTCTCTTAGGGAAGAGCATAGAAAATAATTTATCTAATATTTCTATCTCGGTAGGAATCATATGAATATCATAAATTTAGGAAATATATGAATCTATTCATTATAAAAATGATTGGATATAGAATCTTGTCATCATTCTGGTATGATTGATTACATCACCAATTTTCATGATACAATTTTATCAATTATATAAGGAAGATATTTATGGTTTGATGAAAAAATGTAAAATACATCCTTGAACATTAATTTTTCTAATATATTTGTTAAGATATATGAAATAGATTAGTTGAAAATATTTTTTTCAATTCCAAATAGGTTTTAGTGAATGGTTTTACATGTTGTAATGTTTTTAATAGCATTTATGTCAAACATGATCCCCTTTGTTTTCAACAAAAATCATTTCTCATATATACATATAGATGATTAAATTCAGCTCTTTTCTAAGCTGGTAATGATTTTAACCTTCTTATAAGTAAATCATACCATATGTGTCATAAGAGAAGCAGATATTCTTATAATTTAAAATATGAAAATGACAATTCCATCACATGCTTATGAAATTGGAATTATTTTCAATATGTAGCATAAGATATCATTGAATTTTAAAAATTGGGTATTGAAAATAAATCCAAAGGGAGATATTAAAGATCCCAAATGATTTTCGGAAGTTTAAATTGTTTTTAATTTCTTAAGAATATGAAAAGTTATTGAATTTTATAAATTATACAATTATAGATCTTGTATGAATGTTTCGATAACATGTGTCAGTTTTTTGTGTTGACATAGTTTTTTCAATAATGATTGAAATAAAAATAAGAAGGAATTTGAAAAATTTTATTTTTTTTTATTATTTATTTGAGTATTGTTGTATTTGATATATTTTAATTGTATTCTTTTTTTGTTGTACTTTGATAAAAAAACTCATGACCAACACAAGCCATCTTATGGACTCGTACGTGAGGTAGCAGCATGGGTATGTTAGAGGATTACTATAGTCATAAAAAATGTGACATTTTTTATTGGCTGTTAAATAAACCTTACTACTTGATCTATTTTTCTATCTATCTGAATGTCTTGCAGAGCACCTTGACCATCCGACCTCTTTAATAAATTTTATAAACCATTTGATAGATATTTCCATGATGGTCCACCACATCTCTTCTAGAAAGTCACTAAAGGAGCTGTATTGATATTCTTCTTCTCGTCGGATCTCTATGGAAGCATCGACTGAAGCACCATCCATGTTCTCCCATTACCATTTCATAGTTACATAGATCCGAGGATGAACTAAATCAGATGAAACATTATTTTCATCATATAGAAAAGGTCAAATCACGAATCTGATGTGTGGAAAAAACTGATATTTTTGAGGATGGTGATGGTTCATTTTATCCACATTTTCCTAATACTAATTGAGTCTCGATGGATCTCAATGGTTATAAGTGTGTGTTCATTTCCATTAAATATCATGGTCTTCATTCGTTTTTGTTCATGTTGATTTTGAAAGAATCTTTGTCATGAATCTATCTTGTTTAATTTGTAATGATCATGCCCAAATTTTATTTGCATGAAGAAGAATTCATTCCACATGCATCCTATATGTTCAATTCACACTGGTGTTTCTTTTGGAAGAACAATTTTCCATAGAGTAATTGAGATAACAAGTTTCTTTTATTCATATATCTACTGGTATTATCACGAATAGATTTCTGGAACTACAACTTATTCTGGTTCACAGATAAAAAGATGATAACAGTGATTATCGCTCACGAAGAAACTATTCCACGAAGTCATATGAGAATTCATGATACTCTACAGGTGAATTAATCTAGTTTGTGAGATATATATGAGATGATCGAATATAATTCACTATGTTTTTCTATGATTAAAAAATACATGAACATTGTAAAAGATAAGGAGAGTTTTTGTGGACTATTTGATTTTTGAAGGTCTTATCTATGAAGAAGTTGGGTTTAGAATCCAAACATTACGTAGTTTATATGTAGTTATTACAAGAATAAGTATATTACCCAATGTGAGAATTATGTTTTGTGAGAATAACATGTGCACAAGAGGTAGTACCAAGACATAACACATATGTAGATACTTGATACCCTTTCCTAAAATACAGGAACTATGTGTGTATTCTTTTGGATGAAAACAGATTAAGAAGGTGGTACAAATTATGAAATAAATAGCATGTGAATGAAAGTGAGTAATATTGAACACATAACTTGAAGAAACAATAAGATAGTATATTTTTCTAGTGCTAAGACATTAATAATTTTATGAAGTAGTGATAAAATACATCAATTAATACATGAATAAATTGAGTCGACCACAAATAATTTTTATATGCATCATGTTTGAAAATGTGCAAGTATAATATTTGTTTCTTAATCAGTGTGAAATGTTTTGAAACTCAATCCTTGATAGTTTTATCATCTATGTTTAAAACTAATTTTTCTATCTGAGTTTTCAATCTGGAGTGAGGTTTTGTTTTTATCATATGAAAGAATGATATGCCTGAGAATTTTTTTTACAAATGTATTTGATTTTATTCAGATATTAGAAATATTTGAGAAAGTCCAATATCAGTGTGAGGGAACATGAATTGTACATGAGAAAGTGAGATATTGCAAGCTCATGGGTGAGGATCAACTCATCATCCTATATGCTGATCATACTTTAGAAGTAGAAGCTTTTGATTGTGGGTCTAATGAGTAGTGAAAGAGGCTTGAGAGACTGGGGGTTTAACTAGTCGAACAGTTTTGGGTCTAACCCACTGAGAAAGAATAGTAGGATTAATGGGGTTTATAACCATGATCCAATAGAGGATCGATTACTGGGGTGTATAACCATTTTTTCTTAAACCCTTGTAATTGTTATAAAAATTTTAGTGGATAATAAATGTTGGGGGTATAACTAAAAAAGAATAGAGTATATATTAGTACCGAAACTTTTAAAAATTTTGTGTTTTGTGTTTCATTTACTTTCAATATTGCATTCATGATCCATTCATCCTTACAAGTTATGGAGGATAGAATCAAAATGTGAAAAATAATTTAGTAAAATGGGTGACAATGGATTCATCCCCTCCCCTCTCAGTGTGACTCCATGATCCTTGGACAAATCATTTTCCATGAGACAGAGGACAAGGATATAATAGATAAAGAATTAGAATTGAACAATTCGTTACAATCAAGGTAACAAAAATATATGAAATGAAGATTTGATTCCAAAAGGTAATGCATCATTTACTATGATATGTATAGAATAAGATCCCTTTGTATTGATGATTTTTTAATTATAACTTTTGAATTTATGTAGTACCTCCATTTTTTAGGTTATAGTACAATCATATTTGTTTAATCATATTATGTTACCTCATAAGGAATAAAAAAATTTATAGGAAAGGGTATATTTAGTTAAAAAAATTTTGTTTTCAAAATTTAAAATTTAAAAAGTGTGTGTTTTGAGATTTAAAAAATAAGATACATGTTTTAGATGAACCACATATAAAGAATTAACTATTCGGTGACACTTATAACTATTCATTTTTAATTCTTCAAGGTGGTAGAAAATTGTATAGAGACCTTTGAAAAAATTCTTATTAGAAGTAATGAAGAAATATATGTCTAATTTTAATATGAAAATTTTGAGTTTACAACTGGTTAAATCCAATTGAAAATTACCCAACATTATTCTTCATCCTTTTACAATTTCGTAATGAAAATGGGATAATATATCCATGTATTTCATGATGGTAATACCAAATAAATATCAAGGTAATGATGCAATTTTTTTAGTTTGTGATCAATTAATACAATATGCTAGTTTTCTCTCCATTTGAGATACTATGTCTTCAGTTGGAAAATATTTATTATACCAAAAAGATATAGTTAGGGTACATAAATATTCCTATCTCCATTATATTTATATAGAATCATAGGTTTAATTAAAAGTTTTGAAAGCACCTTCAGAATTCATTCGATTTTAAATTAATTTTATTTAAATATTTGCATACTCAATATGATGAGTAGTGAGACAGTATATTTCAGAAATTAGAGTATAAACTTCAATATTTTTCAATATATTATCATATAAATTCATGTAAGCATATATCATTAGTTTAATATTGTTATAAAAATAATTTTTATTGTAGTATACAGTTGGATGCTTTTAATTCAATATATTGAAAACAATTTCAAACTAAAACATGTTCAAATAAATTAAGGGAAATAAAGTTATTTGTAATATAGTTGGTTTGTGAAATGGTTGAGAATATAAAGTCAATTAATTATCATATAAAGAAATATAAAATAATTCAAAAACGGTATGTGTATAACCAGAGGATATATCATTATTCGAAGGTAGGAGAGAACATTTCAAGTCTACCCATTGAAAAGTTTAACGTGTCCTGATAAAAGGGGAAATTTATGTAAATGGTTGATTGGACCACATGAAACCATGGAGAATTCTGGATCAGTTTCCTACCGAGGTTTATTTCCTCTGGATTCATCTCAAGTACGTTGTGTATTTCATATTTCATTTTTATGAAAATAGGTTGGAGATGAATCTAATCTTTCAAGCCCTTAAGTTGTTTAGTTTGATGAAATCCTTCTATATTAGGAACAACCAATTTAGATTATATAATAGAGATATTAATTTTTCATAATAAGGTAATTCAGTAAGTTACGTTTCTTTTTGAAAAAAAAATATTATTAAAGAGAAAACATATGAATGTGAAAATTCACTAATGGAAAAGTATCCAAACTTTATAAATTAAAGTTTCATGGATGAAATTTCCAAAAGGGGGAATAATTTAACAAATGAGATAATTATAATATAAATCATCTTCATGAAATATTAATATTCTCTAGTTATATTTGACATATTTATATTCATTATAATAATATTGGGAAGCTTTTTAGTGGAATAGAAAAAGGATTTGTTTCTAATCAAATTGGGTTTTCATGCATTCTATGTTTTTATTTAAAATATAGTATTTTAAATTAATTAATTTTTATTTTAAATAATTATCTTCTTTTTTAAATTCATCTTGTTAAAAATTATCTCTTTTGGAATTTTTTAGACTCTGGTAAAAATTTATATTTTTCAATGAATAATGAAAAATACTGATTTTTATTGGAAACTATGTTTTCATTTTAAGAATTAAAATGTAAAATTATATCTTGTAATAGATATGAAATTACAATAGTTAATTTCTATTAAACAATATATAATTATGGTCTCTATACTTAATTTTATACTTGACCTTTTTATAAAAACATTTGTACACATAAAATATAATTTTCTCAAAAAACGTGTTTTCATTTCCTTTTTTACCTTAAATTATCTCCTTACAATTATAAGAATTAAAAATTTAAAATATATATTTACTATTTGATAAAAATAGATAAAAATTAGGAAAAATATTCTTCCTTGTTATTAGTCAATAATAATAGTTACAAAAATAATTTTTTTTCACGGTGAATGTAAAATGGGTTAATTAGCATTAAATCTCATTTCATAATGCATAAAATAAAATAAAAAACATTAAATTATTTCTTTATATTATTATATTTCATCCATAATCATGAAAAGTACTACAATATAACTATTTTTTCCATTTATGATTTATTTTATCTTTTATAATATTTAAATAAATGATCAAGTTAAAAATTTCACTCTATTGTTTTAAAATCTATTATATTTTCAAAATGTAAAAGAATAGTTTGTGTTTTGTTATAAATAGATATTTGTAATATTAATTAGTTTTTTATCATGGAAATTTATTTTTAATTTTTACTGATGAAATATTTACCTTAAATATTTATACAACACTGACACAATGCTTGTACAGGATGTTTAAAAATCAAGTATATGATTTTGAAAACACTAGAGGTAATTATTTGAGTGTTTTATAGTGTCCCCTATATTTTATTGATAAATATAAATTATTAAATTTTATTTAATTGAATATTTTCCAGTTATTTCTTTTTAATGTTCTTTTCAAAGTAAAATTAAATTTACAGTTCTAAAAATGACATTAATGATATTAAATAAAAAAAAATATAATAAAATGATTTAAAATTATAAAAATATAACTATTAGACAATTTAATGATATATGGTTTCAAATATAAACCGTATTATATTTATTTATTACTTATGCTTTAATAATATCATTCATTGTCCCTAAAGTGAAAAAAATATTGGTATCATATTATTTTTCAAAAGGTTAAACGAGGGTTTAAAAAAGGGATTTGGGTTAAAGAAACACATAAAGATGATAAAATATTATTTTATGAGGTTATTCGAATACTAACTCAAAATATTTTATAAATATAAAATTTTTCTATATATTTTAATGAAAAATAATTTATATTAATCTAATACTTTATGAGATTCAAAGAGTTCCCCACTCACTTATAAAAGGGCACTACCACTCCTTTCTTCCTCTTATTTTTTGAGTACTCTATCTCAAAAATTACATACCAAAATACCTATATAATATATGATAACATGTCCCCAATTCATTTTTTATATCCTAGAGATTACCTAGTATGTATTTAGGTTTAAACCTATGAAGGCTGTCTGAAGAAGTGGTATAGTACTCAACCGGGAATTTTCATTTTAGTTCATATTCTACCTCATTAAAATGTTACTCACCCGTGATTAATAAAATTACTATTTATATAATTATTTTTAATAATGTTAATTTCATAACCTAAAACATCCTCTTATTCAATAGAATGGGAAAAACTTCATCATTCATGTGTACGGTGGACAACAACCTTGTGAAATGATGTAATTTGTTTTCCATCACCACCTCTCCCAGCTTGTTATAGTGATATTTTTAATGTATATATGTTTTAGTAATGAAATATTAATAATTATATAAAGAAAATATATCAAATAATTTCTTTCATTTTAATACAGAAAATAATGAAAACATTTTTATGCATAAGTGTGTACAACCCTCTCTACAAAGCGAAGTGATACATTTTTTATCACTATGACGTATTGATGATATATATCAGTTTATTTTAATAAATTATATGATACCTATGATATAACAAAAATTATTTAAATATAAAATTGAAATTAATATCTTTCCAACATGATCATTGATGAATGGATACCATAATAGTGTGTGCAAACATCCTACCATCTTTATTATTATAACAAAATTCAATTTTCATTACAATAATTTGTCATTATTTTAAACATTAGAATTTTTATATAAAAATGATAATTATTTCATTATTATTCTATTGATAATATAATGATATCATATTTTTTCATAGTCAACCTATCTAACTCTCTTAGAAAATATGATCTAGATAATGTCAAAACAAACGACATGAACCAAATTGGTTATGTAATATATAGTAAAATGGTAAAAAATTAAAAAAATAATAAAAAATTAAATATGTTATTATGCAAAAAAATAAGTAATATTGGTTTATTATTTTTGAAGATAGATAATTTATGTGGATATTATGACATGATGTAAGGGACACATTTCTTTAAAAACCTAATTTCAAATATTTTAAAAAATTATTTTCTAAGAAAATTTATTCTATTTTCACAATTTTAAAATAATTTTATTTATCAAATATTTTTCAATTAAATGAATTATAAATTTTATTTAATTTTTAATTTTACTATTTTTGAAAGGCTTTCAGAAAATTATTTTTACGTATTTTTAATACAATGTTTTGACTATTTACAAAAAAGGAAAAGAATAAATTTTTCTTTTTAATGTATTTGTACTAAACGATTTCTCCACTATCACATCCATTATTTGACATTTGGATTCCTATATAATATTCCATGTTTCATTAAAATATTGAACACTAATTAATATTTTTGTGAATTTTAGTTTTGATAATTTATTTTTAAAATTAAATGGTATTTTGATATCTAGATTTTTTTTATAAATTGTTCTAAAAAAGTCATTAATGGATTTATGAAGAAAAGGTGAAAGGTAAAAAAATTATTTATGATATGATCCCTAAACATTTTTAAGGTGATTGATTTTAATTTATCTAATGACAATGGTTGTGGTTGATATAGCTCTCCAATACAATTGGTGATGATTGTGTTCCCTAGAAAATTATATTGGAAGTCAACTGTATTGGGAATTCCACCTGTAAGAGTGATTTTAAGAGATTTGTGAAGAGGATACACCAAAGAACCTAAAGAAATTATTTTTTTTTCTTAGAAATTATTTTTTAAAGAAAAAATTTTATTTCATAATGCAACATAATTTTTTAATGGAAATATAGTACTATTTTAAGTATAAAAACAAATGTTTTGAAGGAAATTTTATTCAAGGGTTCTCATGATTTCTATGAAACCTTTTTGATAAATATATTCACCTTTATTTTTTCATACAATATTTTTTATGATAAACCTTGGTATGTATTGTTTAATTCATATGTATAAAAATGATTGTATAAGATCAAGTTTTTTATGATAATGGAAAACTCTTTTTGATGATATCATGGTTAGAAAATGGAATATTGAGTTTATTTTTCTTCTTTTTATGTAACATATTGAATAATTTTTTCTCATCCCATATTTTCAAATGTTTCTCATATGGTCTTATGTATTAATAGGGACAATAATGAGGTTAACATGAATGTTAGGAAGATATTACATGAAAAAAAACTTTTTATATATGAAACTATTATATTATATGGAAAACAGATACTAAATGAAGATTTTTGGGATCTATGATTTATTTATGAAAGAGTGTTTAACTAATTAAAGAAAACTATGAACCAAATAGATTATCAACATTGGAATAAAAATAACTCTTCATTAATGATACAATTTACGGATTGTTTAACATCTATTCCTCATATTAGAAGTTACCCATTGTCATAGAACATTATAATACCGGAAACATGCATAGGAATATAGGAGGGAACTAAAGGGTTATAGTGGTTTTAGAGTGGTAGTGGATGGTTCCTTCTATATGTCAGTTTTGAGTGGAATTTCCAAAAATATTCATTACTAAGGATTAAGGTTATAATTTTAAATTGAAATTTTACAAAGAGTAATCCGTAATGTATATGGGATATTTTTTGGTTAGGGTAGCTTCCATCCAACTATCTCAAGATAGGGTTTTAGGATATTTTTTTCCTTTACCAATTAGTTTAACCCTTGTTTACCTCATTTTACCATTACCGTGGAATCTAAATGTTTTACTCAGTCGTTTATTTTTATGTATAAAAATAAATTGAACTCCATATATAATTTTTAAATAATAATTAAAAACTTAGAATCCATTATATCTAATTTAATTTCTAAAATTTGGAGTTTCAAATTTTCAATGAAAACATAAAATATATTAAAAAAGTTTATAAAAATTGTTATTTTTTTTAAAATTCATGTGGTATATATTTGTTTCATATCTATTATTATTTTATTTTTTAAAATTTATTTAAAACATCAAATATTTAGATTTTATATAATGTTATAAATTTCTCGACTTATTTTTTAAATGTAAAAAATACACAATAATTGAGAAAATATTTCATCAAAAAATATTTTTTTAATATTAAATAATTATAAGCACATCCTATTAGATTTAATTTTTTGTATCAAAAAAATTAAATTTATCAATCCATTGGTATGAAATATTTTCATTGTATTTAATGAATACATTAAATGACATGTTAATAATAATAATAATATGTATCAAATTAAAAATATATTTTTTATAATAAAATATTTTAAATAACTATAATCATATTTGTTCATTCCAATATTATAAATTATTTTATATTTTTATTATTTTAAATTGCACAACATACCCAATGTAAATAAACAATGACCCTGTACTCAATATCAATATATCCAATGTCTATATTTCACATGATTTTATATATAATGGCCTACTATAATTACTATTTATATCCTTGTATGAATTAATAAAATCATTAATTCAATCAATTTACTTCTCTCTATGTATGTCAATTATATTTATAATTTCATACATTATTTCCATAATAATGATCAGGGTGATAATCTTTAAAAAAATTGTATAGAAAAAGATTACATATTTCTAGTCTTTCATTTTAATTGTGATTTTATTCCTCTGACATTTTTTAAATACTGTTTTATATTGAAAATTTAAAATGTATTATTTTTTATCTTGTATTGTGATATATTATCTCAATAAAATGTATCATAATGCATTTTAGTATTTTTATCCATGAAAAAAGTTATCATAAACACTATATTTATTTCAAAAAAATACATATTAAAATCATGAGGTGATAAATTTAACCCCTTAAAATAATTATTCCTTAGAAATTTTGTTACTATGATGAAGAAAAATGAGGGATTTTCAATATCATTACTTCTTTGGGATCCCATGTATCTTTCTCTATCATATGCTTTATTCATAAAACATTAGATATGTTACTGGTCATGATTCATGGTACATTAACACTATTATTCCACATTTGTACTGTTTTTTTCCGCATAAGATAGAATGTTTTCAAATTATAATATGTATAATTTTAGTATATATAAATGTTTTAGTATATAATATCTAAAAAATGATAAATGGGACACATCATTCTCTTAAGAGAGGTTCACTGGAAATCTGATAAGATAATATACCATCCAAACATGATTATCAATTACAAATTGTCTATTGTATCTAGAGATCAAATTACCCTTCTTCCCAAATCTCATAACCCACTTCCATACTAATATCTAAAGGAATATTTTATATTATACCATAAATTTCACATATCATTACTGATTTTACAAATATATCGTCTATTGAATCTTTTAATTTATACAATTTCATTGAATACATTTAATATTTTCTAACATCTATTAAAAATATCTAGTTTTAATAAATCAAACTTTACAAATTTATCCCAACATGTTGGAGTTCTACAAATCTACCCATAAAATTATTCATATGGTTCTATATGAATACTAAAATGTGAACTTTTTTATATGAGAACACTAATAGGGAAAGGTGTTTGTCCAAACCTCTGATGAAATCTATAGGAAAAATATCTCATTACACCCTATAGAGTTTGAATGGTCATTATAGATTTACTATCAGAATTATGATCATTTTATGTATGGAATTTTATCTTTATGTTTGTTAATTGTTTAAGAATTATCTAAAACATTATGGTAATCCTCATATATCTATCAGAAACAATTGAGAGTTGTACTACATAAACCATTACCACTTATGTTATGTATATCTTGTAAATTTGACTGAGTGGGAAATATTATCAAATACAAATTGAATGTTCTTAATTTAATGGTAGTTAACTATAACCCAAATCAAATTATGAATTTTATAAGTCTAGGGAAAACCAACCATTAAATCCAAAGTGATGTTTTCCCATTCATATATTGGTCTGGATAATGGTTTTATCATCCCCTTAGAATTCCTATGATCACCCTTAAGCTTTTAACATACAGAGAACAAAGATATATACATTGAAAAATCCCAGTTCATGTTTCCCCTTGTAAATGATTCATAAGATCTATATATATGTTTGATCGTTTAGGATGTATAGAGAATGAAGAGATATGTTCGTTGTCCAATATCTCATTATTAAATTTTATTATTGGTGGAAGAAATATTAATTTCCAAAATCATGTAATACCTTTATTATCGCAGTTGAATTCTAGATTATTCCTAACCTTCATGAGTAGTTCCATATCATCATTCAATTCCTCATTGATATTTCTATACATTGATGGTGGACTATTAAATTGTGCTATCTATGATTCATAACTTTTTCTCATAATTAAAAGTTCTACCCAATGAGAATTCTAAATTGTTTGGTCACATTCAATATTTTTCACAGAGAAGCTATTATGGTCCTTCACACTAAGATTGTTAGCCACCTTATTTTCCTTATGAGGGTGGTAATGTATTGATTAGTCAATGTCCCTGATCAAATATGTCCATCTCATATAGTGTATGTTTAACAAATTTTTTGAGGATATATACTTTATTCACATTTGATCAATATATTTTAAACTATTAACCATATAAATAATTCATATATATCTTCAATGAAAATATTACATTTCTAACTATAAATCATGTATCAAATAATTTATAGCATTAATCAATAACTGAAGTGGGTAATAAGATTCCACTCTGTATTTTTTTCTTGAGGACACACTATATTATCATATTTAATACACCCTTGTGTATAAAAACCCCTTTTATATTATAGGTTAGTGTAAGTATAGGTGAAGTGGCCTATATTATCTTCAGTGTCTTGAAATTGTCTACACATTCATTTGTTAGATGAGGAATTGTTCCTTTATTAGTTATCTTTGAAACTAGAGTTACATGTTGTGAATGTGCTGATATAATTTTTTTAATGTATATTTATTGAAATGTTTGAAAACTCAGACATATACATTTCTAGTGAAGTTACATCAATTGAATTTATGGATTACTGTTAATGAAATAATAATTTAATTCTAGAATCATTTTTAGACATTAAATATGTGTGAGAGTATTAAATTTCTCAAAGTATAAGTGTTACGGATTTGTTTATAATAATATTAAAAACACTACTTATGACCTACATTTTATGTGGAACTTATGTTTTCTGAACTCTACGTTTTAAAAGGAATGTATAAATCAAGAACCCATCTATTGGAAGAAACCATATGTTTGAGGAAAAAATGAATGGTTCATAATCCCTAATTTCGTAATTAATCTTTCATTATTAACCATACTTCTTATTTTTATTACTATATAGAGAAACCCAAAATTTCACTTGGTCAATTGTAGAGTTTTGAATAATGAATTATTTCCACATTTTGTGCAATGATCGTGCTAAAATTAAATTTTTTTTTTAATTTATTTTAAAGATATATTCAATAAATCAAATTTAAAATATTATGTCGCTCCTATTTCTAGGATATTGTATTACAATATTAGAGATTTTAAATTTCAAAATTCATGATTTATCAAGCGATATTTCTCGAGCTTCTTGAGTAGAATCAATTTGAATGTTAGGATAAATACTAAGAGTATCTTATTATATAATTACAGATATTCTATTTAAATTAATAATATAAAATTAATTCTATATCTACACATAATATACGTACATAATTTCATTAATATATTTTTTATTAACTCACTATTGTTTATACTGTATTTCTTTTTTATATTTTTTTCAGTTCAAAAAATTACTTTTCGTAGATACTGATGTTCCCAGTCAAGATACAAGTATCACTGGGAGGGGGAGGGGTGAATCAGTTATATCTTTTTCTTTTTAAGTTTCATATTTTTTAAACAACCTTCTCCTCCTGTTAAAGTGTTTCTTCCCTACTAAACACACAAAACCACAGGAACACAAGATTTACAAGGTTCACTACTCAACAAGAGTAGCTACGACCTTGGTATGGTACGGAAATAATACAGTACCACACAATCCACTAGAAAAAAAATCCTTTCATGTGGAATACAATGATTAGGATATACCCTTACACTCGTGTAGCACTTTGAAAATAATTGAATAGTGTGTGTTCTCACTCTTAGCACAAATAGGTTAATATAATGGATCAATTCTTCTTAATGAGATTACCCAAATCAAATATTTCAATGCAATTCTTTACTTTCCTACCCAAAAGCTGTCATGAACCCCTAGAGAAAAACAGATTGCATGCCCACTTACACTTGCACGACCTATACTTGCGTGCCTACAACTTGCATGCCACTTCTTGTGCACTGCCTACGTGCACGCTGCCCTTCAGACGCACTGCATGCGTGCAGCTTGCGCACCAACTAACACTTGTGCACCTCGACTTGCGGGTCCCCAACTTGTGCACCTTCTAAAAAACCTCAACTTGGGTGGCCAAATCTCTACTTGTGCGCCCAGAGCTCAAAGATAATTCTCAAGTATTGAGCCTTAAAAAATGAGGAGGCTAGTCTTCTATTTATAGGAAGTTTGGTGACTTGTGTGACCTATACTTGCGCATCGTTCCCACTTGCGTGCCACTTCCTCACTTGCGCACCACTCAATCACCTGTGTGCCCTTACATCACAAGAACAACAATTTCTTCCTTTTTCATATTTTGATATGATGATGTTGGAATATGACTTGCACGCCACTTACACTTGCACGTCAACACTTGCATGCCACCACTTGTACGCCACCACTTGCATGCCAATACTTGCGCGCCACTTTCTTTCCTTTTACATATTTATGAAATAATTCTATTTGAAATATGAATTAAACTCTTCTATATAACTTCTGTGCCGACACTTGCGTGCCACCACTTGTGTGCCGCCACTTGCGCGCTGCCACTTGTGCGCTTTCTTCTTGCCTTTGTCATTTTGGGATAGTATTTTGTTGAAATGTGTTTTCCCAAAAACATTATTTTACTCTCTCTATCCTTCATACGGGTTGCACCGCAAGTTCTCCAAACTTGTGATGATTATAAAATACAAATCAGCAAATCATTTTCTGATTTATGTTCATTTTACAAAGTTAATTGATTTATCTTTTTTGTCAAAAAAATTCAACACTCCGTAAAGACTAACTCTTCAAACTTCATTCTCCATCCAACTTGGTCCCAATAATCCCCCCCTTTAGATTTTGTTTTCAACCATGATTCATAAGTCACTGAACGTTTTAACCTTATACAATGGATTACTTATCCAAAATTCTAAGCCTACGTGAGCTAACTCATTTTAGGAAAAAATATTTATTGACAGCCAAAACCATGTTGTCCAAAGCTAGTGAATATGAAATCCCATGATCATATATCCTCATCCTTCTTCATAACATCATTCAAAAGAGCTTTCAAGCTTCTACTTTAGTATTCGTTACTTTTTCAACATTTCAAGAATATAAAAAAAATTGTTTCCTACAAACACTCCAACAAACAGTTAGAATAGTTTACACACATACATGTAAGATTAAAAGCTTCCCACAACTCCACCTTTGTTCATACATCTATAAAGATAGATTTATGAAACAATTATCCCTCTTGAAAACACTTTCCAAAGGCAATATAAGAGTGGGGACGGAAACACGTACCTTAACCTTGATGAGAAGGAGGTTGGACACCCATGTTCAACCTCAATTTTGCAAATGGTTCCTTCATTAGCGGTTTTGTGAATATTTAAGCAACTTGTTGAGATGTAGGAACATACTCCATCCTCAATTCATTCTTCTCCACTTTCTCTTTGATGAATTGGTACTTTATATCAATGTGTTTGGAACGAGAATGTTGTAATGGATTTCTTGCAAGATTTATTGCACTCTGATTATCACAACCCAAGAGCAATGGTAGCTTTACTTCAACAACTAGATCTTATAGCTAAGTTTTCATCCACATTAGTTGAGTTTTAGCTTGAGTAGTAGAAACATACTCTACTTCAGCTATGCTAAGTGTTACTGATTTCTATTTCTTGGTATGCCAACTAACACAACTTTTCCCCAGAAATAAAACTCCACCAGATGTGGATCTTTGATCATCAACATTTCCCTCCCAATCAGCATTATAATATCCAAATAGTTCAATATTTCTAGATCCATCACACATGATTCCAAAATTTGTTGTTTCTTTGATATATCTGGGAATTATTTTTCCATCCATCAAATGTGATTCTTTAGGAAAACTCTGAAACCTTACACATAAAGTGACGACATAGACAATGTCAGGTCTGAAGGAAGTCAAATACAACAGGATACCAATCAGCTTTTGAAACTATTTTTGATCAACATCCTTCCCTTCTTCATATATATACAACTTGGTTCCCACTGAAATCAGTGTGGAAACTAGTTTCGAATTTTCCATGTGAAACTTCTTTCAGAAGTTCCTTAGCATACTTTTCATGAGGCCAAAAAACTTGATTCTTCTTCTGTGAAATTTGTAGCCCAAGAAAGTACTTAATTTCTTCTAGCATGGACATCTCAAATAACTTCTTCATCTCCTCGTAAAATTTTTCCCAAGATAATTCATCATTTCCAGCAAATATAATATCATCGACATAAACAATAATGATCAGTGAAAACTTCTGACATTCCTTGATGTTGAGATTGTTGTCAACTCTCCCTTTCTTAAAGTTCATATTCTTTATGAAACTATCTAATTTAGAATACCATGATCTTGGAGCCTATTTAGCCCATATAAATCCTTCTTCAACCGGCACACATAACATTCATCCTTTCCCACAACAAATCCACAAGGTTGATCAATGTAAACATCCTCATCAAGGTCACCATTCAAGAATGCAGATTTTACATCCATTTGAAAGATTTTGTAACCTCGTTGTTACAGCACTAGAAAGAAAGATTCTGATTGTTTCTAATCTTTCCACCAGAGCAAAGGTTTCATCAAAATCAATGCCTTCAATTTTTGAATAAGCTTTCAAAACTAATCATTCTTTGTTTCTTATTACTTGACCTTCTTCATTTATCTTGTTCTAGAAAACCCACATCGTTCCAATAATGTTCTTCTTGTCCAGCTTGGGTACAAGTTCCCAAGTATCATTATTCTCTATCTGATCAAGCTCTTCATTAATTGCATGAACCCATTCTGGATACTCAAATGCTTCAGTTACATCATTTGGTTCAACTTATAAATAAAGAGAAGTATGTGATACAGCATTTGTTGTTCTTCTTGTTTAGACCCTCTGATTTTTATCTCCATTTATGTTTTTATCCTCCACTTGCTTCCTCAACCTATGATGAGTTGTTAGAAATTAATCCTCATCACTCGAGATTTATGAGTTGGATTCCTCTTCAATGATAGGATTAACACAGTCTATAGCATTATCAGAATCATTAACAAAAGCATCTCTATCCTGCTCAACTTCCACATCAAAACATGACTGCTTTTCTTTATCAACATTTTCAACAACTTTTACATCTGAAGATTCAATAATTCTTCTTATTTCATTGTTGAGACATCAATATTCTCTTCCTTCTAGATCATATCCAAGAAAAATTCCATTATCTCCTCTTTTCTCAAACTTTCCAAGGATTCCACCTTTTTTCCTTATAAAGCATGGACTCCCAAATACTCTTCAATTATTTAGACTTGGAATTTTTTCATAGAACATTTCATATGGAGTAATATCTGAGTTTGGCCTATAGAAGCATTGGTTCTATATATAAACAAAAATTCTCATTGATTTCCTCCAATAATAATGACAAAGACTATGTTCAAGTAACATAGTTCTCCCCATTTCCACTAGACTTCGATTCTTTCTTTCAGCAACCCCATTATGTTGAGGTGTGTATGGTGAACTTAACTCATGAAAAATTCCATGTTTCTCAAGGTAACTTTCAAAATATTTATTCTTATAGTCACCAACATTATCAGTTCTCAAATTCTTCACTGAATACTCACATTTATTTTCTTCTTTCCTCCTGAAACTCTTAAACATTTTCAGAGCATATAACTTATTTCTCTTGTACATAACACAAGTATTGTGCGTAAAGTCATCAATGAATGTAATGAAGTAATTTTCTATATTTTTTGATTTCTTTCTCATTGGTCCACATATATCAGAATGTATAAGTTCCAAGGGTTGTTTTGAACGAATTTCAACTCTTTTATGAAAAGAGTTTGTAATCTTCCCTTTTTACAAATAGTGCAGCACCAATCTATTCTTCTTGATAACTCAGGAATATCTTGGACATTGTCTCGTGTTGATAACTTGCACATATTTCTCTAACACATATGTCCCAGCATTTTATGCCATAACTGATTTTCATCCACTACACCCATGTAACAAGAGTTCTGCACTTCACCAACTTGGAATAAATTCCCTCTTGTACGTTGGCCCCTTGTAAATATATTTCCATCATTTTCACTTTTCACAAAAAATACAACTTTTCTGAACATAAATTTGTTGCCCTCATCAAAGAGTTTTGAAACACTCAGAAGATTATGTTTCATCTCATCAACATATAATGTTTTCTTAGATTTCGTTTCTTCTTTTCTGATGATGGCTGATCTGACACCTTTGATTCTCAAAGATCCATCATTTTCAAATGTAATGGTTCTGTCTTTGAAGTATTTCAAATTCTTCAGCAAATTTATGTCTCCTATCATATGATAAGAACACCCACTATCAATAATCCATGGTAATTCTCCATTTGTAGCTTTCAATTCAGTTTAGACAATAAGAGATTTTTGTTCTTCCTTTTCCTTCACTTTCTATTGTGCTTCCTCCAATTTCCTAGCCAGGTCAATGTGTTCTAGCCAGAAAGCCATGCAGTCTTTCTTTTCAGACTTATCAGACCTATCCCTTTTAGA
Organism: Viscum album; assembly: GCA_963277665.1. Lineage (NCBI taxonomy): Eukaryota > Viridiplantae > Streptophyta > Magnoliopsida > Santalales > Viscaceae > Viscum > Viscum album. The sequence goes on along the minus strand of OY728119.1, from coordinate 165,880,334 downwards.
TTTTAAAAACATTGGCTTTTGCGAATAATTAAGAATCTTTTGTTGCTCTAGTAACAAACTAAGGCATCCCTTGGCAATATTTCCAGGTCGATCATATCTTTTACAAATAGTTTCTAGTGGTTGGAACCTATTCTAAACATTCACATCATTCTTCTCAGATATCTTCTGAAATTTATTTGGAGACTTTCTATTTTGAAAGTATTGAATCCCCCTCAATCCTTGTCTTTCAAAACTTGTGGAATAGTTGTAATGTTTTTGGTTGAACCAACACATATTTTCCATGTGTTTGAATCCACCAGAATACCAGCAATAACCATAGAAAGAATATTTGCCTCTGAAACTTCTATACTGGCTAGATTTGTTAACATGATTCTAAACAATATTCTTAATAGAACAATGTCGACCATCAACCTTTATGTTTTCATTTGTAACTCCCTTTATCATTTCAGATTTAACAGCACCAAAAGTATTATAAGTCTTTCTTGAATCTTGATTTTTATGCACTTATGATTTTTTATCATTGTTGACTTTGACCAAATACATGGTCTTTCCGGCCTTTTTATTATTAGAACCAGTTTTTTCTTTCATTTTGACCTTTTAAGGTAACTTTTTTGGATCCTTGTTTAGTTCATTCTTGCTAAAACATTCACCAACTTCTTAGGTATAATTTTTGAAATAGATATTCATTTATTTAGCTTTATAACTTTTATGTTAGACAAGTTCCAAATCTTCATGTATTTCCTTGAGATTTACTTCAACATGATCATTACAATTATTTTTATTTTCAAGAGAATTTTTCAGATCATCTATATCCTTTTACATCTTGATTTTCTCATCAGTAAAACCTTCTCGATAGTTTAATGTGGAAACTTCATTTATCACTATGTTGTTTTCCTTCTCAAGCCTTCTGATCTTCCTCAATCATTCTTTCAACTATTCTTTCAGATTATATTCAAGTTGAGTTTCTTCTTCTTCTGAACTATTTCACTCGTACTCTTCATTATTCACTGCATCAACAAAGGTATTCTCTCTAGTTCAGAAAATAATTTCTCAGATTCATCTTCGTTATCTTCTTCATATTCATCTTTATATTAAAATCATCATATTTTTTATTCGAATAAAATTTTATCCTTCCACTTTGAAAAATATTTATCTTTTTCAGCTTGTTTCTTCCATAACCTTCTTGGCCTTCTATTATTATCATCATTGTATTCTACTTTATTCTTTTGGGGAAATTTATCTGCAAAGTGACCAACGGCTCCACACTAAAAACATTTCAAGGGAAGTTTAACCTTGTATTTCCCTGTACCACTTTTCACATTCTTAGAAAACAAGGATAAAATTTCATAAATTTTTTTAAATACTTCATCTTCAGAATTGGATTTACCAGCATCATCTTCAATAAGAGTGTTCTTTGACTTCTCTCTCTTTGTAGCCTTGAATGACATTTCTCTATCAGCTTTTGTTTTTCCCTTCATAGTCTTCTCTATTCTCATCTCATAATTAATGAGAGTTATAATCAAATTGTCCAAATATAATGATTTAGGGTCTCTATCTTCTAATGAAGAATCTTTAACATAAAACTTGTCAAGAAGAATTCTCAAGATCTTTTCAACAACTGTAGAATCCTCGAACGTTTCGACAAGACATCTGATTGTACTGACAATATCATTTATCATGGTAATGAAATCCCCAACAGATTCAGATTCTCCCATTTTCAAATCTTCATACATTAGCCTCCATATTTGTATTTTAGCCATCTTCACTTTTTTATTTCCTTCATAGATGTTCTACAATTCGTCCCATATTCCATCGACTATAGTAACACCTTTCACTCTTAAAAATTCACTCTCAGAAAGAGATGAGAGTAATGCATTTTTAACTCTTCCATCATTCTCAAGGTTCTTTTTATCAATAGTAGTAAGAGGAAACTTGTCCTCAATAGCCGAAAATACATCCGTTATAGTTTCAAGAACTTCATATTCAAGAGACATAAGATAAGGCATCATTTTTTCCTTCTAGATGTGATAGTTATTTCCATAAAAAATCAGAATCCCTTTACTGTTCACGCAATTTAGATTCTCCATCACAACTTCTCTTCAACCACTTCATCAAAGAATAAACGAAGAGAATGTATCACTCTAATACCAATTGAGGTTTCCAGTCAGGATCCAAGTATCACTGAGAGGTGGAGGGGTTGAATCAATGATATCTTTTACTTTTTAACTTTCCCCCTTTTTGAAACAGCCTTCACCCCATGTTAAAGAGTTTCTTCCCTGCTGAACACACACAAACACAGGAACACAAGATTTACTATGTTCACTACTCAACAAGAGTAGCTACAGCCTTGGTATGGAATGGAAACAATCCAGTGCCACAAAATCCACTAGAAAACAATCCTTTTATGTGGAATACAATAAGTAGTATATACCCTTACACTCATGTAGCACTTTGAAAACAATACAATAGTGTGTATTATCCCTCTTAGCACAAATAGGGTAATACAATGGATCAATTATTCTTAATGAGCTTACACAAATCAAATCTTTCAAAGTAATTCTTTACTTTCCTACCCAGAAGCTGGCAAGAACCCCCAGAGAAAAACATCTTGTGCGCCCACTTCCACTTGTGCAACCTATACATGCGCGCCTACAACTTGTGTGCCACTTCTTTGGTGCTTCCTACGTGCGCACTGCCCTTAAGATGTGCTGCCTGCGTGCAGCCTGCGAACCAACTAACACTTTCACACCTCAACTTGTGTATCCCCAACTTTCGTGCCTTCTAAAAACCCAAAAATTATATTCCTAACTCTCTACTTGTGTGCCCAGAGATCAATGAAAAATCTCAAGTATTAAGCCTTAAAAAATGAGGAGGCTAGTCATCTATTTACAGGAATTTTGGTGACATGTGTTAATGTTTCCCTCTGGAATGGGGGATGACCTCGTTGATTGATGGTTAAAACATTCCAATCGGTTTCTAACGAGTTTGTTCATAGAACTGGAAACATCCAATGATTTCATATCCATTTGGACCTACTTTCCAAAGGTAGGCACTCATTATTTGTGGACTGATGAGGCTTAGGAATTTACATTGGTCGAGAGGATGGGAGGTCGGACTCATCACACCTTTTTGAGGGGAATTATTGTCTACTACAAGACTCTCTTTATAGATTTAAGTTATGTTCTTGAATCCTTAGTACATTACCAAGTATAAAATGAGATTTCCTTTAGATCTGACAATCAATGATTTATATGTAGGAAATTTAGATAATCTTTTATATGTATTCAATCTTCTTCATCGATAGAGAATCATCTGTATTTGTTTAGAGATTCTTATCCAATGGTATCCTTCAATACATAAAATTCTCTTGGTCATTATGATGACCATACTAGTTTTAAAGCCACTCAGCGGGGCACTTGAAGTTTATTGTCATTCAGGAGGACATAGATTATTTAAGAGTTGGGATCGTATCTGCTGATGGGATACATATGTATCCTTTGTTTTAGAAAAGGAATTAGAACCCACGTAGTTTGAGTAAGGGAGTATGATGTTTATGCATGATTGATGGATCATGAAGTATTTCATGATTACTTTTACACTCTAAGCTCACATGAGTCATGCTCGGTGTGAGAAACAAGAGGTATAAGTGAAACCAGACAATTTGTACCACGAAAGATGTAATGATGTGGGGCTTATTTGTGAATGACTACCCAAAATAAATGAGTATTAAGATTTACTTCAGGGAGGAAATCCATGAATAGGGTCCATAAAGGTATATGTGCTTCATGGAGATTTGGATACTCTAATCTTGGGGCTTACTCCCAAGGGAGATGCCCAAGATAGGAGGGGACTTATGATTGATTTTTAATCCTGAGAAGGAAGCCCATATCAAAAAGGAATTATGACTGGTTAAGAGAAATTAAGACTTGGGATTATTCCTAAGGAGGAGTCCCAGGTTAAAGGGATTTGAAAATTAAGGGACTTGGAGATTACTCCTGAGGAGGATGCCCATAATATTGGGAATTATGACTAGGACTTACTCCTGAAAAGGAGGCCCAGGTTAAGAGAATTATGGTTGGGTCTTACTCCTGAGGAGGGTGCCCATATTTGAGACTGGGGATTACTCTTGAAAAGGAGGCCGAGGTTAAGAGAATTATGGTTGGGGCTTACTCTTGAGGAGGATGCCCATATTTGAGACTGGGGATTACTCCTGAAAAGGAGGCCCATGTTAAGGATTCTCTCATCTTAGAGGATGAGGTTAAATGAATTAAATCTCAATATTTAGTGATATAAATATGTGTAAATCACTAGATTTTGAGAGATATTCCACATAAATCCTTTCAGATAAAGAAGTTAATCAAGAAAACATTCCATAAATGGATTTTAAGGATGTCTTGAAGACTAAATCATGAATAGGAGAGGTGGAATGATATAAGAGGGGTTAAAATGGGTAGAAAAGGCACCCAAAAAGGTAGGGGCACGCAAGTCCGGGCGGGCCCATAGGTACTGCGTGGTCGCGCAAGTCCTGGTCGCACAGGTATACCTGCGCGACACATGGGTACTTGTGCGATTTTCATCCCTTAGGGTAATATTTGGGCGAGACTTGGCTCAAACCCTTGGTATTATCCCTAGAGGCTTTCCAGAAGATGGCGCACAAGTTCTGGTGAAGAAGTAGGGTGGCGTGCAAGAGTGTTCATATCCCAAAAGGGTAAAACCACTTAGGCGTGCAAGTGTTAGTGAATTCTAACACATAGACCTTACTCCTCTTGTTTAGACCTTCCATTCTAGGTAAAGAATCAACTTAGAAGTGTTCGGAAGACCTAAATAGGAGACTTGGGCGTTCAGAGCTCTGTCTGTGAATTCTGGAAAAATTCCTCTCTAAAATGGGGGGCCCATATGGTCTATTTATAGGCTGGATAAGCCCCTGGGCGGTTATCCTTTAGGGAGCGGAAGTCACTTGCGCAACCATTACGTGGCGTTCAAGTATACTTGCGCGACAGTGAGGGAACTTGCTGATCCTTGTGCTTTTGAAGCCTTGTTCATGCCTTTGTCAATTTTTGATGATGTATTCAAAGGATGAATCAATTTTTCCTCATTAATTTCCCTTTCCATTATTTTAGACAATGTGATGAAAAATGAGTGTCAACAAAATTCCCCCCTCAGAGTTGGATCCGAAAGAAATGAGGATGTGACTCTGAGGAAAAGAAGAAAACTGAAGGAAAGGTGGCACGCAAGTGTTCAGTACGCAAAACGTGGCACCCAGGTTCGAGTCGCGTAGGGCTAGAGCACACTGGATGGAGTGCACTGGGTGTAGGCATGCAGGTGGGCCGCCTGGCCTATAAATATGCAGTCATTTGCTGCGCATAGCATCTGATTTCTGTATCTTTGATCTCTCACCGCGTGGGTCCCCTTCGCCGTGCAAGTCGCTCGTTTTCCACTATTTCTTTGTTTTCATGCTGCTATCAAGGTATCTGGACCTGTGCGGTGATACTTGCGCACAAAATACTTGTGTGGCACATCCATACCTGCGCTCCATGTTTACACTTGCACGCCTTAATTCCTTAGCCATTTTTTCGAATTCTTTCACAAATTTTATGAAAAATCAATTTACTTAAGAGTTAATTTACTCAAATTTTGTGCAGATTCAATGGCTCCCAAGAGAATTGGAACGTCTGATGAACTGGAAAGAAAGTGGATTGATGACATGATGAACATTGTTGGCCATGATTACTATGATATCTGCGACAACACTCTCCCATATTTGGCTAGGTACTTGAAGAAATATCATCTTAGTTTCCCACAGAGCATCTATCTTCCTCTGTGTGCTCATGGTCATCTACAATGATTCAATATTCTAGAAGAAAAGAACAATATGCCTGAGATGCAGCTGCACTGCTACTCCTCTATTTCAGTTATGTTGTGCATTAAGAGCAACAACAATGGTGTGAACTTTCAAATTTTTCCTCCATGTCATTTCCTTACAGATATGAAAATGGAAAACCCATGGGATGAAATGTTTTCTGATGTCGGTTGGTGGAGAGAAGACAAACATGGCATTAGAGAAATATGTGAAAAGAGTTCTCTCTCTAAATGGATCTTTACTTCCAACGCTTCATTCTTAAATCCATGTATCCATCTTCCAAGTCTCTTGGACAGAAACAGAGTCACTGTTTGATCAGCAGAATATTTTCTCAAACCGCACTCAAGAACATCCTTTTACAATTGTTCCAAGAAGAGCTGGTATCACTACATCTCTTATTGTATCCAGTTGAATGATTGAATTCCAGGTGGTTGCTAATGATGCTCGGGATGCCGTAAATCAAATTAAGAGTTATATTGAAATCCTCTTGTAATTCTTGAAAAAGAGAAGAAAATCCAGTCTGTGGATGTCCTTCTATCTCCTGTGCATCAATTAAAAACACTTTGATCTTCAATCATTTGTACCTGCATTCTTTTGCTACATGCTTTAGATTTTTACTTAACCCAATGGGCCTAGTAATAATAGTTTGATTTTTACTAGGATTATTATAAATAACCCTACAAACTTTGAATCTTTTAATTGCTCAATATTACCTAAATCATACAAAATGTATGTTTAGTGAGCTGGAACTTGACTTTTACTCAGATTTCCTTTGTCTTTTGTGGGCAGTTTAAAGTCGTGCAAATCGGATATAAAGAGGATAATGTTTAAGGTCGAAATAGCTTTGACCAAATGAATTAGAATTGACTCAATTCTTTGACAATTTATCAGAAAACATATTACCATACTCAAGTATGAGGGAAAATATGTAAACTATAACTTAAGAAAATTTGGATCTGAGGAATGATATGAAAAAGAGCTAAAAGGCATTAGAAGAAGTAGTTTCCAAGAATGAAGTTACCATTATTTAACAAACCCGTTAGGGGGTTGAATTATGCAGGGCCACCTAAGGGCATTGGCTGCATAGTCAAATAAATAGTATCTTTTGGCTAACAATTTTGTTATGTAGACTATTTATGCAAGGCCGCCTAAGGGCACATGCTGCATAGTCAGGCAAAAGAACTCTCGGAAATTTACTTTCCTAGTGCTAAAAATCCAGTGAAAGTTTATGAAGATTCAAATTTTCCAAAATATAGAGTTTTCTGTATGGGAAGAGGTACTTGACTATGGAGAAGATATTTCCAAACAAGATTATCAAAGAACAGGATGGATATCACTCATACGATGGTCTGACCCAAACATAGGGAAAGAGAATATAACCCATAGACTTGAATACTTTCAGATCATGAAAAAGGATATGGGACAAATATATTAAGGATGGATATATTTTGTGGATCCCTACATACTGTCATTTAAGACCAATAAGGACAAAAGAGGCTTTTTTCCTAAGAATGATGTTACCAGTATCCGACAAACCCGTTAGGGGGTTGAATTATGCAGGTCCACCTCAGGGCATTGGTTGCATACTAAAATAATAGTATCTTTTGTATGACAAATCTTTTATGGAGACTATTTATGAAAGGTCGCCTAAGGGCACGTACATCATAGTCATGTAAAAGAACTCTTAGAAATTTGACATTTTTGTGAGTAAAAGTCAAGAAAAGGGTTATCAAGATCTGAAAATATTTAAGGTTAGGATTATGACACATAAATATGGGTATTGTCCAATGTATACAGAGATACATAGATCAATGCTAACCATAATCATGTTGTGGCTGGGTCCTGAATGGAAATGTTGGACTTCACTACGTATCCCATAAGTATGGGAATCAAGCCATACGTAGTTCTTGAACTACAGTTTAACATCGTGTGGGACAAAAGGATTAGAGATCTTAGTTTAGGGTTATAGAGCATAGACCATTATAAGAAATACACAATGTGTGTTTTCATGGGTACATTTCAGCCAGGGGACTGAAAGTGGAATTTGGGGTTAGGCCCAAAAGACTTGGGGCTGGATTCGTGGGACACTCGAACATTCCTATGTATCCCATAAGGATGGGAATCAATCCCACAAAGTTCTAGAAATACCCTCTGTACAAATTTGGTTCGTACATGTGAAGGTGGAAAATGGACTTTAGTGAAATGATGGTTTAACCCAAAATATTTTGGGCATTGCCATGTATTCACGTATTCTTTGAAATGAATCGTGATTGAAAAATCAATGTAAATAATGGTTCCCTCTCAGGTGAGGGTATCAAAAAACATTTGTAGTTTATTGTCATACTGGACAAAACAGTGCGGTAGAGTTTAACATCGTATAGCAAGGATGAAAGCAAACCAATGCAAAGATATTGATTCTAGGGGTGGTTTCACAAATCCACATTGTATGAGATGGAGGTGAACTGATGTGAAGTGATTGATTTTGGGCATGAACCTTGGGAGGTTGCCTACGTACCCAGCCTGGAAGGCAAGGATCAAAGTCCGCATAGATCAATTAAAGAATGAATTAATGATCAAGTTGTTCTTGGGGACAACGACATAAAAAATTATTTTGTTGGGACTTACACATGATTAGTAGTCCAGAGAGAGTGTTATGGTTGAGGTTTTCTCTATGCTCACATGAGTCATACTTGGTGTGAGAAACAAGAGGTAACAACAACCTTAATGATGCATAGTTTAATTTCATGTATGACATATAAAGAGTCTATGCAGTTTAAAGTCTTGCAGTTAGGACTATTGTTGTTGTACAGTTTAGTGTCATGTAGAAGGGAAAAAGTACAGTTTAATGTCATGTAGGATGTATCAAGGACTTTCTGTACAGTTTAGTGTCATATAGTTAGGACGATGGGGACAATATAGTTTAACGTCCTGTTCGACGAAAGGGGGACTGTGCAGTTTAATGTCATGCATTGAAGAAAAAAGAGTACACCATTTAATGTCCTGTTGGATGAATTAGGGAACTTTTTCATAGTTTAGTGTCATGTTGGATGAAGGTACAGATTGTTTAAGGTCATATGTATGGACCATTGATGATGCAGTTTAACGTCTCGCTGGACGTAAGGGACTTCTGTACAGTTTAGGATCATGTAGTTAGGACATCACAGTTTAACGTCATGTGAGACGAAAGGAATACGAATAGTTTATGGTCATATGTATGGACCGTTGTTGTATAGTTTAACGTCATATAGCAAGGATAATGAAGGGGGCACAGTTTAACGTCATGTTGGACGTATGTGCAAATAGTTTAGGGTCATATGAATGGACCGTTGGTTATGCAGTTTAATGTCTTGTTGGACGGTGGTGCAGTTTAAGGTCATACAGGACCAATGATGATATATTTTGTGTTTATACAAAATACATTTTCAAAAATCTGGCATTGGTTGGAGTAGTGATGAGTTCTCCATCCATCGAAATTAATGAATAAGCTTCATTGGAGTAGACCCTATGTATTGAGTAAGGTCCTTCCCATTTTGGATCAAGCATGGGAGGTTTCTTTCCTGGTATCATTGTAGTTATGAGAACTAATACCAATTCTCCCTGAGTGAATGAACGAAGATGAACTTTTTTGTTAAAAGCTCATGCTATTCGATTCTAATAGACTTCGAAGTGGTTAAAAGTGCACAATCATTTCTCATCTAACTGTTCTAATTCATTCAATCACTTTTGAGATTGCTCATCTATAGATGACTGATCACAAATGGCTACTCTGAGCGAGGGTAATTGAACTTCAATGGGAAATACGTCATCTGTTCCATATACCAGTGAATATGGAGTTGATCGCGTTGCAGTGCGGATGGTAGTCCAATAAGCCCATAAATCATGGAAGAGATTATCACGCCATGAATTCTTATCTATATCCACCATATTTTGTTGTATATTTGATAGAGTCTTATTGAAGGATTCTATCTATCCATTGGCCTCTGTATGATACCGAGATGAACGATTGAATTTGATGTTGTATTCCTGATACAACTTCATCACCTCAGATGAATAAAAGTTGGTGCCATTGTCCATCAATATGGTATGAGGGACACCAAATCTGGTAATGATGTTAGACTTGATGAAGCTAACAATACATTTAGAACTGACTTCCTTAAGAGGTATTGCCTCTGCCCATTTGGAAAAGAAATCAGTAGCAGTAAGAATATACTTAAACTGCTTGGCCGTAGCTGAAGGGTAAGGTCCCACTACATCCATTCCCCATGTGGAAAATGGCCACGAGTATTTAGTTGTATGAAGCAAATATGGAGGTTGATGAATGAAGTTGTCATGTACTTGACATGAATGACACTTCTTTATGAAATCAATAAAATCTTGTATCATTGAAGGCCAAAATTATCCAAGCCTTCAAATCTGATCAGACTGTCTATGTCCAGACTGGTGGGCACCAAAGACTCATGCATGCACTTCTTTCATGACAGTCATTGTCTCTTCACCATCAATTCATCTGAAGAGATCTCCATCAAAACCACGCTTATAGAGAATTTTCTCTAGGTGATCTGGGCTATCATAAAGGGTAAAATTGACCACACGTTTCCAGATTTGTTCTTTCTCACCTCTATCAGGTGGAAGTGTTCCATTTTGAAGGTATTCCCTGATAGGTGACGTCCATCCTATAGTATGACCATATGGTTCATGAATGGGAATAATTTCATTAATTTCCTTTGTTCTGATTCGAACATAAGGTGAAATTGCACGACGGTGGGCAATATTGTGGTTGTCTCATCCCGATTTGGATCTGCCAGAGCTATGGCTATATTAGCCAGTGCATCAGCTTGAGGATTTTGTGATTGCAGAACATAAGAAAATGTCGGTTCCTAAGGGAATTTTTCCATTAACTCTCTGACTTAATCGTACAAAGGGATTAGTTCTTCTTTTATGATGGAATAATTTCCATTGTCTTGTTTGATTACCAGGTCTGAATCACCTTTCACCATTAAGTGATTCACTTGTACTTGAAGTTCCAATTGCAAGACTGCGATGAGAGCTTGGTATTCTGCTTCATTATTGGTACCACCTTCCCACAATAAGAAGGAATAAGGTAACACTACCTTTTCTGGAGATATGAGCACAATTCCAAATCCAACTTTGTTGAATTTAGGATTTTCCATTTTCCTCCCTGTCGGACTTCTGGAAGCACCATCAAAATACATTTCCCATGCTTGAGGACTTTCTTGAATAGAGATGACTTCCTCATCAGGGAGTTCAATATCTGAATATGTGACTTCCACTGAAGGGTGTTCAGCCAGGAAATTAGCCAGAGCTTGACCCTTTATTTCCTTTTGAGACACATACTGAATATCAAATTGCTGCAAAATAACTTCCCACCTTGCGAGACGTCCTGTAAGCATTGGACGACTATGAATGAATTTGAGCGGGTTATTGTGAGATACCAATTGGACCTCGTGATGTTGCAGGTAGTGTCTCAACTTCTGAACTCCAAAGATTAATGCCAGGTATCACTTCTCAATACTTGGATACTGGGTTTCTGCTTCAAGCATAGTTCTACTGAGGTATTAGAGGCTGTTTTCATTCCCAGCATCATTTTTCTCAGCAAGAAAGGCACCAAATGATCGCTCTAAAGCTGTCACATAGAGGATAAGTGGTTTTCCTTCAATAGGTGGCATGACTACTAGTGAACTCAAGAGGTATTTCTTGAGAATATCGAATGCTTCTTGATATTCTTCAGTCCACTGGTAAGTGACTCCCTTCTTCATCAATTTGCTGAAGGGTAAACTTTTTCCTGCCAAATTGGCGATGAAACGCCAAATATAGGCGAAGTTTCCTTGAATTCCTCTTAATTCATTCAAGTTTCGAGGATGTGACATACCACAGATTGACTTTGTCTTCTCAGGATCAACTTCAATACCATGATGGCGTATAACAAAGCAGAGAAATTTTCCTGAGGTTACCCCAAAAGCACATTTTAAGGGGTTCATCTTCAAATTATGTTGTCGAAGCTTACGGAATATGACTTCCAAATCAGCCAAGTGATTAGAAAATTGTTTGGATTTAACCACCAAATCATCTACATAGCATTCAAAAAACTTCCCTAAAGGGGTTTGAAGATACAATGCATGGCATGCTGATATGTTTCACCTGCATTCCTTAAGCCAAAGGGCATTACCCAGTAGTAAAACACACCCTGAGGGGCTCTGAAGGCTGTGGATTCCTCGTCTTCGGGGGCCAATCGGATATGATTATATCTGTAATATCCATCCATGAAGGAAATTGCTTCATAGCCAGCTATTGCATCAATTAAAATTTCTGAAATCGGAACTGAGAAATCATCCTTAGGACAATACCGATTAAGATCTCTGAAATTGATGAAAACTCTAATTTGTCTATTCTTATTATTTACAAGGACAATATTAGCCAACCACTTGGGATATTGAACTTCTCTGATGAAGTTAGCTTTGATAAGGTTATCCACTTCAGCTTCAATTTTGGAAGCATAAGTTGGGTGTGTTCTTCTTGCGGCTTTCTTAAATCCTCGATGTTCTTCTGGTAAACCCAAATGATGAGTAGCAACATCAGGATCAAGCCCAGTCATCTCTTTATAGTTCCAAGCAAATACGTCTCAATTTTTCTTTAAAAAGGAAATATACATCTCTTGTTCTTCAAGAGTCATGGCCGCACTAATTAAAGTGGGGCGTGGATCTTCTTTTTTAATCAGATTTATTTCTCGAAGTCCATCCACGGTGGTAGAGATACCATCTTCAAATGATGGAGGAGCACCTCTAAGATATTCATCTTCTTCTTCAATATGTGTTATTTCTTCCGTTTCTACTTGCATAGTAGATGATGAAGTAGGATTTTCATGATTAGAAGAGACGTCAAAATTTGCACATCATGAAGAAGAATCTTCCATTTCCGACCTGATTGATGATGAAGGGTCTTCCTTGGGAAATAAAGAGGAGATGATGGATTGAGAATCGACATCATTGTTCACCTCCGATGTTGCTATACCTTTCTCTGACCTGATTGGAAAAGTATAGACTTGTTGGATTTCGGCAGATGAAATGAATACATCACCATTTGGGCTTTCATCACTTCTTAGAGGATCACAAATTTCCCCATGTTGTCTGGCTCGATTGTCGTAATTGACATTAGGGATATTTCCATAAGATAATTTTGATTTAGGTCTATCTTGTCAATTTGACTGATAGGTAATACATAATCTTTACTCACATGCACAAATGGATTTACTGGATTCTTTTCCAAATCATATGGAGCATTAAATTTGGTAATCTCTTTTGTTGTGGATTTCTCCCTTCCCATCATGTGATAGAATTCAGCCTCAATGTATTGAGACTCACATGTCTTGAACGGGGCCTTATCACCATATAATGTCCCAACTTGACCATCAAAACAATATTTGAGACATTGATGGTATGATGAAGGGATAGCCGCATGTTGATGTCGCCAAGGTCTCCCAAGCAAGATGGTGAAGGTAGAGTCTTGATCAACAAACATGAAATTTGAATTGGATACAAGATCTCCAAACTGAGTTCTGAGTGTAACTTCGCCCATTGTTTCTTGTTCATTTTTATCATATCCTTATAACATCATGGTAGAAGGAGATAAATCAGATTTCTTGAGGCCTAATCGATGAAGTGTATGAATGGGCATGAGGTTGACTCCTGAACCATTGTCAATGAAAGCTCTTCGGACGTTTACTCCATTGAACTTTCTAGATAAGTACAAAGGTCTAATATTCGCATGCACAACATCATCTTCACCTTCATCAGTAAAAGATATTATTGCATGGCATTCTGCAGGATTATTCTCTATGTGATAGACTTCAGCTGCAACAATTTTAGTTTCAAACTCCTAAGGACTTGACAAGGCCTCGATGAGTGCCTCCCGAAGATCCTTTGACAGATTCAAAGCATCCAGAATTGATAACCTGGCCAGTATTGGGCCAAGTGTTTTAGTACATCATACTTTTGATCTAGAGGTCTATGTTACCCAATAGGAACATGTGGTTTAGCAGGTGCCTTGGAAGCAGATGCTTTGTAAGTTGATGCATCTTGTATTGGGATAGGAGTTGGCAATATTCCTGGTTTTGGAAGATTAGACTGATTAGATCCAATCACTTGCTGAGAGAAAGAAGATGGAACCTTCAAATGGTCTTCCAGAATAACTGTTCCGGGACTGAATTTGATATTGGTAGAATAACATGCTTGTTCTTGCTGAGCTCGCTAAAGGGCTCTACCACGAGTTTCTACAACGTACACAGTTCTAGCATGGGTAGAAATAGAATAGTGGCTTCTGAAAGATCCACGTCTTCTCCTATATCCTGAGCCTCTAGAAATTCCTCTGATTCCTCAGTTTGATACAAGGAATTCAGGCTCATCGAAATCGAAACTGCAACTGGCATATGGATCTGTTAATTGAATCATATTAACAGAACCGAAAATCAACTCTTCATCTAATGAAGACTCTTCCTGACTAGCCAATTTAGGCTGTGCCGTTTGGTGGGGCATTTCCCATTGCTTCGAAGTAGATGGCATGAAGTCTTCCTGAGTCAAAGACAACCTAGTATTTGACACATACTCATCTTATTCTGATTCTTTCTCTTTCTTGGAATTATGCCTCCCTTTTGAGGATTTTACCTCTGAAGAGGATTTTGCTGTGGTATTCATGGAAGAAGGTACAATTGGTTTCTTCAATTGTTCTCGCAAAATAGCATGAGTTCGGTTGATCATCTTTCTGACCATCCAATCATCATATTTTTGTGCATTTTTTCTTTTGACTTCTTACCACTTTCCTTCCTCCTCTGTAATTGTAGCAGTAACACATGTTACCTAGGTTGAAGAGCCATTCAGTTTGACTTGTCCTCAGTCGACCATCTTTTGCAGGAGGTCTTTGAAGACAAAACACTCCTGGATGAGATGTATCGACATTTGATGAAAGGGGTAATAATTTGGATGGTCTTCATCTCATTACTTTTTTGGCCGCTTGGGCCTTGGCAGCTGAACCAAATTATTCTCCAGAGCCGAAATGAAGTAACCAGGAACTTGTTTTTTTCGGAAAGAGTATGTTTTGATCTTCAGATCCTCAAATTGTTTCTGTCTTTGATCTCTTCGATCGTCTTGACGAAACATCCTTTGTTGTTGACTCTCAAGAGGTGGAGACCTTCGAGAAGATGAAGGTTTTGAGGTAGAAGCAGGTACATCTGCTTGTTTAAGAATAACTGTAGCAGTTTCTGCTTTCCCCATTCTACTTACTGGAGCTGATGGAATTACACGAGATTTAGCCTTAGTCTATATAAGAGAATCTTCAATCTGTTGAGCGATTGAAGTATGGTCTCAAAACCCTCATGTGTATTTCACAGGGATCAGCGGCGTGCATAATTCATCACGCAAATTTTCCACACAGATTGGAAACAGTTACTCTTGAGGGAGTGCTAAGCTTAGGGAATATGTTAATCCCTTCCAGCGAGCAATGAAATCAGAGACTCTTTCATTCTTCCTTTTCTTACAGTTTGTAAGATCGAAAACTATTGTCTTTGGCAAAGTTGAACTGAATTGAAGAAGAAATTATTGACGGAGATCATCCCATCCGGTAATTGATAGGGATTTCAAGCTTGTATACCAGAAAAAAGCTGGTCCTTGCAAGGTTCGCACAAAGCATATGAGTTTCACTGCTTCTTGCTGCTCTGGAGTTCCCATCATAGGATCTCAACAAGACACGTAATGCGTCAAATGATTTTCAGGATCACCTGATCCATTGAAAATGGGGAATATAGGATTCCCAAAATTTGATTGGGGGGAGATTGAATCTACCCATTCAGGGTAAGCCTTCTTTTCTGGTTGAACCTACACACACTTTCCTTCCATAGTCTCTAACTGAGCTGTTAATGGCTCAATGGTAGTTATTAAATTTTGAGAAATATCTGGTTGAACTTGGACTTGGGCAGGTTCAATGACTGGAGTTTGGACAGGTATGGCAGCTGGTACTGCAACCTATGGCAGTACTGCCAATTTTTATTGCACTTGACCATTAGGATTAGACCAGTGAGGGTGTACTGATAAAGGAGGATATTCTTGATCCATATCAGTAGCTGCAACAAACTCCCTTGGCTGACTGACTCCAGCATGATTAGGAGGAAGACTACCTTAAAGTAGTTCTATGTTCAACCTCTTCAATTCTTTCATTTCTTCCTCTTATTGCGCAAATATTTGCACTAGGGAGAGTGATTGTACTTCTCCAGAGGAAGGATATGTAACCTGATTCTTTCCCTTCCCCTTGTTTGATCCCTTTCGGAGAGGGGGAAGTGAGTTATTTGAAAGAACACCTAGATTATGGGTAAACCTTTTATTTTGTGTACGCACACCTTCGTCATTTGTGTCTGTGCATACAACTTCTTGAACAGGATCCTCTTCATCTAATCCCTCTGAATGAGTCTCATCTGGTGGATCAGCAACAACGGAATTGATGACATTGATTGATGCATAATGCATCAAATCCCTTCTATCATCATTTCTATGATATTTTCTTCCTCCATGTCATTGATGAGACATTGCCTTTTGTTGATTCAATTCCTCGTGAACTTCTTGGTGAACCGTAATTTGGAGAGAATCTCCTGATAACTTGGCTCTTCTTTCCCCTTGAAGCTTCTTCCCCAATCAAGAAAAGGCCGACTTTCTTTGAGGAGGGGATTGATGATTTGAAAAAGTCCCCAGTCTAGTGGACTGGGGCTGTACCTGTTGTCTTTGCTCAAATCCTCGAATCCTATTTGTTGATTCCTAGGGTTGTGTTAAAAGATTCCACAGTCTGGAAAGCTAGGGTGGCTCTTGACATGCTATGTTTGAGACTTTCTTAAAATCTCTCCTGATCTTACGGACCATAGTCCGAAAATTAGCTGGATACATCAACCTGTATCCACTTTTATCACCTGGTTCAAAAGACCGTTGGATGATATTTGACACTTCTGTCACTTGATGATGTGCTTTCTCCTTACGATAGGCATGTTCAATATTCTCGTTTGCTTGATGCAGGAGTAATTAAACAACTTGTTCTCTGTATTCTAGATTTTGAGAGGAACTAGTTGAGGCCTGTTCTTGGGAAAGATTTTGATTACAAATAAAACCCATTGACTATGGCCGGCCACGAGCAATAACATTTCATGAGACCATTTTCAGCGGGCTTTGCTGACTGGAGAGCACAGTGAAATGTAGTTCTCCATGAACACCCCATCCTCTAACATGAATATCATATGGGTCATTGGAAATTAACTGGTGCAATCTTCTTAGTGCGCCAAGGCATGAACACTAAAGGGCTTTCTACTACTTTTCAGCCTTCGGATATTGAGATACTGATAGAGATGCGAAGTCAATTTGACGTTGTAACCCTTCTATTATCTTAACATTATTTCCATATTCATCATAAGATAATACTTTCTTTTTCAACTGACGAAGAGTTTTCTATATGTTGAGACGAATATCAAGAATCCCATATTCCTACAACATCTCTGGAATGTCATATTGAGAGTCAGCCAGAGGCCAAAACATGACTTGCACTTCACCCTTCGCCAGTTGTTTTCTCATCTTCAGCATTTCCTCTTTATCATTCAATGAAGATTTTTCTACTTGATTTGACCAGAGCTGGTGATTACTTGTTGATTCATCGGATTCAACAAGATTGGTAGAGAAATAACTGATCAAACTAGAAGATGCATGACTTAGGGGTGGTTCAGAGAATGACCTATACCCCGGGCTATCTTCTGATTGGGAAATTATTTCACCTGCTAGTGATGAAGCATCAAACATGACTGGCTCCGCATTTGCAAGTTCCTCAAGATAAGAGGTCTTTCTCGGAACTACATTGTCCACTGGAGCATTGTCCGGGAAATGTGCATCACTACTGTGGAGAGGACTTTTGCAGATAAATTCATCATCATGGGGAGGACCACCATGGTGGGTTACATCAAAAGATGAGATCTCTTTCTCTTTGGTCTTCTGACCACACAAAGGGTTCCTGTGGCTCTCATCTGAAGATGAAACCTTATAATCGACTGAATTGTCATGAATCAATCCTTCATGAGAACTATCTGTTGAAAACCTTCGGAATTAATGTTCCCACTATTGGGAAATGAGGGAGTAGAATCTTAAATTCCAACAAAAAACTATCTGAGGGCTTTAAGAACTCTGGCATTGAGCAAGGCCTTGTTATAGATTGTCTCTTGATCTCCTGACTGTGATGGTCGGGTATTCTTCTTAGACGCCTTCTTACTCACCATGGAAACCACTTGATGATGAAAGTGGCTGCTCTAAGCAGGTGTATGTTCCTGATTAGGAGATATGTCCAGGTTAGGCTAGCGATCTCTACTCAAATCAGGTGTATGTGCCTGACTGGGTTGTTCGTATGATAAGGGGGAGTATTCCCCACAACCCTCTTGGACTAGAACAAATGTGTGTGTCTTTTCCGGAGTGAACTGTTGATGTGTCACTCCACTAGTAGGGATAGATTTATGTGTCTTTCCCTGAGATTCTGCTGAAGCTTTTATAATATCCTGGCAAGCATCCAGAATATGGGCAGTGATTTGCTTATGCTCTTTCACCATTGATAAAATATTCTTGGTGTCTTCAGCTACTGGAACGGGGATATACATCTATTCTGTGCTTGGAGTAGGTGTGTGTGCTAGCTCATTTCCTCCTTTTCATGTTAGTGAATCCTAACAGTACTCAAGTGTGGGGGCAGAGAGTTGAGTCTGCCTCATGTTTGTCACTAGAGCTTTCCGAATGACTTCTTCGTGTGCTACCAAGAGAGACTGTTGGTAGGATTGACTAATACTAGCAGGTGTATGTGCCTGCTAATTGCACTTCGCCGATTGTGGTTGAAGAGCTCTATCATATGTAGTCAGACGAGTCTGCTGACTAGATGATGATGTATTAACAGGTGTGTGTTCCTGCCTATAATACTCCACTGGAATTTCCTGGCGGGATTGACGTGATGCTTCCAGACGAGTCTACTGAACAGAGAAATTAAAATGGGTAGGTGTGTGTGCCCGCTCGTTGCTTTCCACCAAGTTAGGTTGGTGGACTTCTCCAGAAATTTCAGAGATGAGAACCTACTCACTGTTAACCGGATTTTTCCTCTGGAGATTCATCTTGCCTGCTCGGGTTCAAGGAACCTGTGCCGAACGCCTGGACTCGGCACCCTCATCATGTTGAGGGCGCACTTCCACACGAGTCTGGTGGTGATTGTTGATAGGAGCCCTCAGGAAGGACTCCTACTTCTTTGAATTAAGGCCCTAGGGGACCAGCCCATTCACCTCCCTAGAATATGGGAGTGAATGGTGATTGCATTCTGGGGATAATGACCCGAAACGGCTGGAGAAAGTAGTTAGCACCGCCTGCTTCTTGATCGCTGGTCGTCGCTATCCGGACGACCAGGGGAAATTATTCACTTAGAGGGCTTGTTGAGTAGCCTACAGAGTTGGAATAGAACCATGTTGACGGTACTCTTTAACCAGCACATTTGATACCCAGCGTTGAAGATGCTGAGTAGGTGATGTCATCCTCAGAGCGGATGAAGATCCAGCAAGAGTAGCAGTAGTGGTATTTGTAGTAGTGGTATTCACAGGTGTGAACATGAGAGCAGCCATTTTGGAAATGCATAAGATCTTGGAAAAGAGTGCATGTTTGATATAACAGATGTAATCAAGATAAATTCAGCCACTACATCTTTTGGATGAGCACATATGACAATGATTGTTTTTTTTGGCCCTCTCATTGACTTTTAAATAGGGGCCTAACAAATAAGTAAAACATCATTTTAACTTGGTTAACGATTCACGTTGGGTTCACCATTTTTTGTTTCCCTCTGGAATGGGGGATGACCCTGTTTTTTGAAGGTTCAATCATTCCAATCAGTTTCTAACGGTTTTATTTGTAGAACCGAAAACATCCAATGATTCCATATCCATTTGGACCTACTTTACAAAGGTAGGTGCTCATTAGTTGTGGATTTCTTAGGCTTAGAAATTTTCATTGGTCGAGAGGACGGGAGTTCGAACTCATCACACCTTTTTTAGGGGAATTATTGTCTACTCTAGGACTCTCTTTATAGATTTAAGTTATGTTCGTGAATCCTTATTACATAACCAAGTATAAAATGATATTTCCTTTATATATGAAAATCAATGATTTATATGTAGGAAATTTAGAAAATCTTTTATATGTATTAGAGGTTCATCATCGATAGAGAATCATTTGTATTTGTTTAGAGATTCTTATCCAATGGTATCCTTCAATACATAAAAGTCTCTTGGTCATTATGATGACCATACTCTTTTTAAAGCCACTCAGCGGGGCACTTGAAGTTTATTTTCATTCATGAGGACATGGATTATTTCAGAATTGGGATCTTACCCGCTGATGGGCTACCAACGTATCCTTTGTTTTAGAAAAGGAATCATAACCCACGTAGTTCGAGTAAGGGAATATGATTTTAATGCATGATTGATGTCTCATGAAATATGTCATGATTACTTTTACACTATAAGCTCACATGAGTCATGCTCGGTGTGAGAAACAAGAGGTATAAGTGAAACTAGACAATTTGTGCCACGAAAGATGTAATGATGTGGGGCTTATGTGTGTATGACTGCCCAAAATAAATGAGGATTAATATTTACTCCAGGGAGGAAATCCATGAACAGGGTCCATAATGGTATATGTGCTTCATGGAAATTTGGATACTTTAATCTTGGGGCTTACTCCTAAGGAAGATTCCCAAGTTAAAAGGGGGCATATTATTAGGTTTTAATCCTGAGAAAGAAGCCCAGATCAAAAGGAATTATGACCGGTTAAGTGAAATTAAGACTGGGGCTTATTCCTAAGGAAGAGGCCCATGTTAAAGTGATTTGAAAATCAAGGGACTTGGGGATTACTCCTAAGGAGGATGCCCATAATTTGGGGAATTATGACTGGGGATTAATCCTGAAAAGAGGCCCATGTTAAGAGAATTGTGGTTGGGGCTTACTCCTGAGGAGGATGCCCATATTTGAGACTGGGGATTACTCCTGAAAAGGAGGCCCAGGTTAAGAGAATTATGGTTGGGGATTACTCTTGAGGAGAATGCCCATATTTTAGACTGGGGCTTACTCCTAAAAAGGAGTCCCAGGTTAAGGATTCTTTCATCTTAAAGGATGAGGTTGAATGAATGAAATCTCAATATTTAGTGATATAAATACGTGTAAATCACTAGATTTTGAGAGATATTCCACATAATTCCTTTCAGATAATAAAGTTAATCCAGAAAACATGTCATAAATGGATTTAAAGGATGTCTTGAAGACTGAATCTTGAATAGGAGAGGTGTAATGATATAAGAGTGGTTAAAATGGATAAAAAAGGCACCAAAAAAGGTAGGGGTGCGCAAGTCCTGGCAGGCGCGCTGGTACTGCATGGGCACGCAAGTCCTGGTCACAATGTTATAACTGCGCAACACATGGGTACTTGCGTGATTTTCATCCCTTAGGGTAATATTTGGGCGAGACTTGTCTCAAACCCTTGGTATTTTCCCTAGAGGCTTTCCAGAATATGGCACGGAAGTTCTGGTGAAGAAGTAGGGCGGTGCGCAAGTGTGTTCATTTCCCTTAATTGTAAACCCACTTAGGCGCATAAGTGTTAGTTAATTCTAACACTTAGACCTTACTCCTCTTGTTTAGACCTTCCATTCAAGGTAAAGAATCACCTTAGAAGTGTTCAGAAGACATGAATAGGAGACTTGGGCGTTCAGATCTCTGTTTGTGAATTCTTGAAAAATTCCTCTCCATAATGGGGGGCCCACTGGGTCTATTTATAGACTTGAGAATACCCCGGGTGGTTATCCTTTAGGGTGCGCAAGTCACTTGCGCGACCATTAGGTGGCACGTAAGTATACTTGCGCGACAGTGAGGGAACTTGTGCGACCCTTGTGATTTTGAATCCTTATTCATGCCTTTGTCGATTTTTGATGATTTCTTCAAAGGATGAATCAATTTTTTCTCGGTCATTTCCCTTTCCATTCTATTAGACAATGTGATGAAAAAGGAGAGTCAACAGTTACCTATACTTGTTCGCCATTCCCACTTGTGTGTCACTTCCTCACTTTCATGCCACTCCATCACTTGTGTGCCCTTAAATCACTTGAAAGACACTTTCTTTCCTTTGTCATATTGTGATATGATGATGTTGGAATATGCCTTGCGCACCACTTACACTTGTGTGTCAATACTTGCGCTCCACCACTTGCATGCCACCACTTGCGCGCCCATTCTTGCGCACCACTTTCTTTCCATTGCCATATTTATGAAATAATTCTATTTGAAATATGACTTGCGTGCCTCTACAGCACTTGTGCACCGACACTTGCACGCCGCCACTTGAGTGCTGCCACTTGCGCGCCTTCTACTTTCCATTGTCATTTTTTGGATAGTATGATGTTGAAATGTGTTTTTCCAAAAACAATTCTTTAATCCCTCTATCCTTCTTACGGCTTGCACCACAAGTTCTACAAACATGTGATGATTTTAAAAAAAAATCAGCAAAGCATCGTCTGATTTATGGTCATTTTACAAAGTGAATTTATTTATCTTCTTTGACAAAAAAATTCAACAATCTGCAAAGACTAACTCTTCAAACTTCCTTCTCCATCCAACATGGTCCCAAAAGATCCAATTTGGAGACATATATTTTTTACCATCTACCTATTTTTTTCTCTTCTCATGTTTAATGGAAGGGTTTTTTCTATGCTAATAATGTGTTTTATTGAATACTCTTTAAATTTGTTAGTTATTGCTACAACTATGAGATAAACTAGTATTCAACTTCTTCAACTTAACCTTATATTATGTTTTGACATTTCATACTTAGTCATGTTCAAATTCCATATTCTCATACAAATTTATGAATATTTTTTTAACGTGTCGGGTCTGGAAGCCACCCAGAGGCGCCCTGTACCCTGTTGGTCACATCGCCTCAAGCGCACTCCTCCAAACAACAGAGGTTGCCAAAAAATGTCGAGGGCCTTAGGTCTGATAGTGGGGAAACTATGCCCTTATTTAAAGAGTAATACATCGGAAGTAAAAAACATGCAATAGCAGAAGCAGTAATAATCCATATAAGAGCAAACAGCGGAAGACTGAAGTAAGAAACAAATGGAGCACATATATAAATGATTCTTGATACATATGTCTAAAAAAGTAGCCAAAAAAATCACAATGCTGGAATACAAATATTACAAACAAATGTATGAGAGAAAATAGATAAATAGATCCTCAGCATCACAAGCCTTAGCTTGGTCCCATGCGCTCCAGCTCAACATCAAGTAAGGTACCTGAAGTAGAAGGGTGCTTTCCCTTATCTATACCTGCAGTAATATAATCGGTTTAGGCTCAAAAGCATGGCCCAAACAGGGTGTGAGACTAAATCCTTGTAGGAAACCACCCAAATATATGTTCCTAATAGTTAGTGATTAAATAAGGCAGGTAATAAGAAAATTTATATTAAATTAGAAGTACTCAGTAGTAAAAAATTCCACATATCAATTAAGAATCTAATCAAGAAAGGTAACCCTCTGGGAAGTACACACTAACTATCCCCTATGGTTCAGTTATATTAACATAAAAAGTCTCTTTGAGGAAGAACTAAAAGTCATTCCCCTTATAGTCAAAAGTAATTCAAAGACTCTCTGAGGAAGCTCACATGGTCAATTCCCCTTATAGACAAAAGTAGTTAAGGACTCTCTGAGGAAGCTCACTCGATAAATACCCCTTATAGCACCAAGTGGTCTCAGGCTCTCTGAGAAAGCTCACTCGGTCAATTTACCTTATAGCCCAATGTGGTTCCCAGACTCTCTGAGTAATCTCACTCGGTCAATTCCCCTTATAGTATATATTTATCAAAGACTTTATGAGGAAGATCACCCAGTCAATTCCCCTTACTGTCTACTACAGCTAGTTCTCATGGCCCTGTGTAGGTTAACGAGCATATCATGAAAAAGAACCAAAGTAAACCTCAATAACTACTTGTCTAATCAGTCTACAACATATCAAGCATGTTAGAAATAAAACACTCTACCCAACAACACTAGGTATGGAAAACAGGAAATATTAGAAAAAAGGCTAAGCGGACCGACAGTTGTAAATAGAACATGCATGGGTAAAAACATCCAAAGCACAGTAATCAACCCTATTCATATCCAATTAACCGCTACATGAGCATACATGCATGGTAGACAATCAACAGGGGTAAAACCGTAAACACACAATACCATGTTCATGGGTATTCGAGAAATCTACATATATAACTAAAATTCATTCAATAGAAAAGAAAAAACCACATACCTTTAGGGTTCCGACGAAAAGGATCCACAAGCTACCACACCTCCTCAAATGCAGCGAACGCACCACCAAAATTTCTCTATAGCCCCTTCCCTAACATCCAAAAGTCTTATAATCAACACCCAAGTCAACCACAACCCTATATCAACACTCAACGGGTGTAGATCTAGAAAAATGATAGAGAGAGAGAAAGAGATGTTAATCTCGAGGAAAACACAAGGAAACCAACAGAATAGACATACATGGGAGAAACCACCTTCAAACCACTTGAAACCCCTTTATTTTTCTTTCAAAATGAGTGGGAGAGTCCCTCCAACCCTTGAGAACCGAAAATACCAAGGGAGCTTTGAGTGGGAGGAAGTATGAGGGACATATGGGAAATTCCAAGTGGCCTTGGACTTAAAAACCATAACTATAAGTGGGTGCAAGGTTACCCGACACGGTTTGGTGAACCAAGTGCCAACTGTGCGGTTGCCATTGTCTCACCCAGGGACTTCACACGGCTTGCCAAAATGATCTGAACAATCGATGCACTTCCTGTATGGATCCCAATGTCAAGGGTGCACGGTTTCCGGGGCTAGTAGGACGGTTTTTTCAAACCGTGCGCCAACCGTGCTCCCATGCATAACCTCCACAATTTTAAAAGTTTTGCCCAAAAAATTCCACACTTCAACCAACCAAAAAAAGAAAACATACCTGAAAAAAAGGTCAGGGTTATTACAAACTTACCCCCTTAAAAATTCATCCCTGAATTTCCCTAGCATGGCATTGAATAAGAAGCCCTGAAAACATCTGGCCATTGTGCCCGTACATCAACCTCCCTCTCCCAAGTCTCGTCCAGTAGTCACTCGTGATTCCATAGTACTCATACCAATGGAACAGACTGACCACAAAGAACATTTGTACTTCGATCTACAATCTAGATAGGATGCTCCTAGAATTACGCATCAACTTCGAGGTCAACCTCCTCTAGTAGAAATACATGAGATATTTCTAAAAAGTGATGTCAGAGCTGAGAAACATGGAAAACTTCATGCATGGCCTGGTTCCTCTCAGGTAACTACAAATGATAGGCAACCATCCCAACTCTCTCTAACACCTCAAACGGCTCGACGTTCCTCGGTGAAATCTTGCCCTAACTCTTAATCCTCTTTTGTCCCAACCTCGGCGTGACACGCAGGAAAACCGGATCCACAACCTCGAACTCAAGAGGTCATCTTTGCTAATAAGCATAAGACTTTTGTAGAGACTATGACGTATCCATCCTTTTCTGAATCACCTCTATCTGCTCTGTGGTCTTATGAAAAAGATGAGGCCCCAGAAAAACTGCCTCTCCTTCTTCCATCCAACATAAGGGTTATCAACATGGCCTACCGTAAAAATCCTCATAAAGAGTCATCTGAATAGTGGAATGAAAACTATTATTGTAGGAAAATAACACAAGAGGTATGTTCTTCTCCCAAGAACCCTCAAAATCTAGGATTCATGCTTGGAGCATTTCCTCATGCACATGAATCATACACTCGGACTGGTCATCTGTCTAGGGGTGGTATGTTGTACATAAAAGTACCTGTGTACCCAATTCCTTCTGAAGCCTCTTCCAGACCCGAGATGTAAAACAAGAATCCTTGTCCGAAACAATGGAGTGTGGAACTCCATGAAGATGTAAAATCTCACAGATGTAAAACTGTCCCAGCTCATCAACACTGAAGGTCTCTTTGATCAGCAAGAATTGATCAACCTTAGTGATTCTGTCAATGAAAACCCAAACTGCATCATTCCCTCAAGGCGACCTTGACAAACTGGTCATGAATTCCATCGCGACATCATTCCACTTCCACTTGGGAATGGGTAACTACTATAAAAGGCATGCTGGTTGTTTATTCTCCACCTTCACCTACTGACAGGTGGAACACCTCATGACAAATCCTACGACATCCCTCTTCATACCTGGCCACCAATACTAGTGGTGTAGATCACGATACATTTTGGTGACACCAGGATGAACTGCCCAAACTGAGGAATGAAAGTCCCACAACATCTCCTCGCGTACGTCTATTGGCACTCATACACACCCTTAGAAATGAAATATCTCATCCTCACCTATGGTTTATCTAGGAATATGGTCCTCTACTAACACACTCTCTCGCATGACAAGGCCTTCTGATTCTGATAGCTGACTCATTGGCACACGATCAAGAAGAGTAGAGGTAATAACTAAAGAAGATAGAAAAGTCTATCCATGTCTGTTGTGCACCTCCAAATGCATCTTAGAGAAAAGAACCATAAGTTGCCACTCATTGATGGCCTCCTAAACTGCATGTACCTGAGTCCTCCTACTCATCGCATCATCTACTACATTTCCTTTCCGAGGCGTAAAAGTAAAATCTAAGTCAAAATACTGAAGACACTTGACCCACCTGTGCTACCCCAAATTCAAGTCACACTGAGTGAAAATGTACTTTAGACATTTTTGGTCGGTGAAAACCACAAAATTCTCTCTCAAAAGATAATGTCTCTATCAGTGTAAGGCATGAACAACTACTGCCAGCTCAAGATAGTGGGTTGGGTAATTCCTCTCATGTGGCCTCAAATGACGAGACACATATGCAATGAATCCTTCCCCCTGCATAAGCACAGCTCCTATCCTGATACCTGAAGCATCATAGTAAATATTGTAGCTCTTTCTCGGCTCTTTCAATAATAGTATTGTTGCTGAACTCAACCTCCCTTTCAGATCATGAATGGTCGACTCACAAGAATCAGACCATAAGAACATTTCTCCCTTCTTAGTCAGACTCGTCATTGGTGCTTCTAAGAGAGAGATGCCCTATATAAAGCATATGTACTATACATCTAGCCCCAGAAAACTTCATACCTCAAAGATGTTCTTAAGATGCTCCCAGGAAACTACTGCTCTCACTTTCTCTAGGTCTACTGATACTCTTTTCTCTAAGATAACATGACCCAAGAAGTGAATCTGATCCATCCAAAAGTGACATTTTGATAGCTTAGCAAATAACTAATGCTCTCTCAGTTTACTCAAAATGATCTCAATACAGGTAGCACAGTTGTTTTGAGTGTAATAGTACACCAAGATATCGTCCATGAAGATGACCAAGATAAAATCCATGTAAGGTTTGAAAACTCGGTTCATCAGTGCCACGATGACTGTAGGCATGTTCGTGAGACCGAACGGCATAACCACATACCCATATAGACCATACCTTCTCTGGAAGGCAATGAGTGGTATATCAGATGTTTTAATGAACAACTATTGATAACCGGACCTCAAGTCAATCTTTGAGAACACCCAGGATCCTCTAATCTGATCAAAGAGGTCATCAATCCTAGGCAATGGATCTTGGTTCTTGATCATCAACTGGTTCAACTTTCGGTAATCTACAAAAAGCCTAAGGTTACCGTCTACCTTATTCACAAATAGGATAGACAAACTCTATGGAGAAGTACTGGGTTGGATGAAACCCTTTTTCTGCAACTCCTCCAACTACTTCTTGAGCTCCTACAACTCTGGTGTAGCTATCCTAAAAGAATGAATAGACACTGGTGCCGCACCTGGAACAAGCTCAATAGAAAATTCTACCTCATGCTACAGAAGCAAACCAGAATGGTCCTATAGAAAGACATCCCTGAAATGATCCACCAATGGAGGAAATTTGAATAGTGAATTCCCATGGTCATCTATATATAGACTTGCAATCTGAGCTGTAACTCCTCCCAACCCATGATGCTGGGGTCCCACTCTGATCACCTGGATATCCCATTCAACCATATAAAGAAACGATACGCCATAAGGTGATGTGAAACTCACCCTACAATGATAATAGTTGACGACTGCCTAGAAAGGAACTAACCAATCCATTATGAGATAACATTATAGCATTTCATCACTAGGACATAGAGTTACCATAGGAAGTGATACCCACTAACCTCTAGATGGCACTCCCCGTACTAATGTACACTAGCCGTTTTAGTCCCCAACGGAGTGTCTAGAGTCAAGAAATTTGCAAAAGAAAATATGTAGAGACCAAGGATCTCCACAACATCAATATATATAAAGCTATGGGAAGCCCATATATTAAAAATAGCAGGAGCTAAAACTGAGGCTACTAAGATCACACCTCAAATGATAGAGGGTCTGGGATCCTGCTCCTACTGGGTCTACTCCACTACAAAAGTATGGCCTACTCCATTGCCCTGTGACCCTCCCTGACCAGTCTGAGTTGTTTCGCCCTAATTTCGCTAAAAGGAAAGTGATTGTACGACACATCCATGACCTCCACCTTGGACTGAACAACCAGAAGAACTCCAGTTCCTAGACTAGTGAGAAACTGGTGGCACTGCTCTTGAATAAGGATTCATAGAAGAACCCCTTTTACCCACTGCTGGTGAAAAGATCTGACAAAAACTCTGAAGGTGATCCATCATTTTGCAAGATCCAAACTCCACTTGGTCTCTCAGGCAATGTGGCTCTGTATGCCATCTCCTCCTACACTAGTAGCCCAACACCTGGCTACCAGAAGATGCATCCCGCCTACTCTGGTCTCCTCATGTAGTCTCCCTACGATGCTTCCTGCTATAAATAGGAGGAATACTAACTCTGGATGTTGAACCGACCTATCTCATAGCTCCAGAATCTTGCAGATTACACTTTGTAATCAGCGCCTGGTTGACGATAGAGGATATCAAAGTCAATCAAAGGATATTCACCTGAGATCGGATGTTGTGCCTCAGACTATCCTCAATCTTCTAACCAAGGAACAACTAATCGCCTTCTGGAATAGGCATGAAACACTTCCACTCAATGAAGTGAGATAAATACACCATAACATAAAGATTACCAAGCTCCAAACTCATGAACTCTTAGGCTCGATTGCCCCTCAAGGTCTTTGGATAGAATTAATTGTAGAGAATGCGCCAAACCTCATCCCAAGCGATATTATGCTGGCATCCAGCCTGTGAGATCACATCCCACCACCTATTGGAGGAGTCTCGAAGCATGTAGGTAGCGAGCTTCACCCTCCTCTCTGGATGTATCTATAGATGCTCGATGATCGTAATTATGGATTCTAGCCATGACTCTGCAACCTGGGGTCCTCCACCCCCTGAGAAAGTGGGAGGAAGCTACTGCGGAAAGACCCACGTCAATTATTCCATTGGTCGGGAAGGAGGCGGCGCTCCCTGAAAGGTCTACATCATCCTCATAAAACCCTCTTTGAACTTTACATCAGAACTTGTTTCAGGTAGAACAAGTTGTTCCAAGACTGGAACAACTAGAGGATCTGCAGGAAGTCCCTAATCTGCCATATCCAGTGTCAGTTCACTGCCTAGAAACAAGAAAACAACTAGATGACGTCTCAGTGGCATGACTCTACAAGGTCAAGTGCACACCTTAGATCAATATTATCAAGGACATAAAACTAGAATCTTAATAAGGGAACAAGAGAAAACATCATTCATGTTTTACAAGACAGGTCTACATGGCGTGTACAACTGGTACATGGAATTTTCCTATCAGAATTTCCCTTTCCTGCATCTCTGTCCACACGGCCTATGACACAGTCAGAGACTACATGGCTTGTACATATGTTACACAACATGTACTTAATAAAAAGAGTTTCTACCCGAATAGAAGAACACATGTCGTGTATTCAAAACTACACAGCGTGTATTCTGGGTTTTTCCAGATAGTAAGCCTCAGAAACTACTATGAAGCCTAGAACAAAAACACAAAAATGAACATTAAAGTGAAAAATTCTGATCCGTGAGGGCCCATTCTCCTCGCGAATAAAATCTTGCATCTTATACATGTTATTTACACGGTAAACCAATCAATGATCCACCAATTCCCTGTCCATGATATCCCATAACACCTCAAGAACCAAAATTTTGTGTTCATTCAATGAAAACTTTCTGCAAACAATACCTTATGAAACAAAAAGTATTTATCAAGCAAATATCACAACAGCATGCATATTCTACAAAACATCTATCACAACAACAGGCAATTGATAATGCACCCTAAATGGCATGGTAAGAATGCATGAAATGTGACTTCTAGAAAGTGTCTATATGATTCATAAGATGGCATACCCTCATCTCATCAGGTTAATAAAAAAATAGATCCTCATTAACATTAATAGTAATAGAACAAAACATGTGAGTCACCCAACGATGAAAATCAAATCAACTGTAAAATTGAAAAACCAGAAAAATTGCAATACGAGGTAAATTTGCTTTTCCCTATACATGGGTTAGCTACTCTTGGTCCCATCTTATTAACAAGTACATATTACTTCCTATACCTAGATAAATGGTCCAATTATTATTTCAAGAGAAAAGAATTCCTTTGATTCCACTTTGTAACATCCGTGTTTTGGAAGCCCCCTAGAGGCGCCCCGTACCCGGTTGGTCACAAGGCCTCAAGCGCATTCCCCATAATGCCAGAGGCTACCGACTAGCAGCGAGGGCCTTGGGTGTGACAGTGGGGAAACTATGCCCTCATTTTCATAGTAACACAACATATGTAAACAACATGCAATAGCGGAAGCAGTAATAATCCATAAAAGAGAAAATAGTGGAAGACTGAAGTAAGAAACAACTAGTGCACATATATAAGTGATGCATGATACGTATATCTAAGAAAGAATCCAAAAAAATCAAAATGATGGAATAAAAATAGTTCTAAATGATGGTACAATAGGAAATATATAAAAATCTCTTCAGCATCACAAGCCTTATCTTGGTCTCATGCTCTCCTGCTCCACTGCATGTCAGGTACCTGAAGTATAAGGGCACTTTCCCTTATCTATACCTACAATAATATAATCTGTTTGGACCCAAAAGTATGTCCCAAACAGGGTGAGAGACTAAATCCCTGTAGGAAAACACCCAAAGATCTGTGCCTAACAGTCAGTGAGTAAATATGGCCGGTAATAAGCAAAGTTACAGTAAATGAGAAGTACTCAACAATAAACAATTCCACATATCAATTAAGTAGCTAATCAAGAAAGGTGGCCATCTAGGAAGTACATGCAACCTATCCCATCTAGTTCAATTATATTAATATATGAGGACTCTTTGAGGAAGAACTCATAGTCAATTCCTCTTATAGTCAAAAGTAATTCAAAAACACTCTAAGGAAGCTCACATGGTAAATTATCATTATAGTCTAAAGTAGTCAAGGACTCTCTGAGGAAGCTCACCCGATCAATTCCACTAATAGCCACAAGTGGTCTTAGGATCTCTGAGAAAGCTTACATGGTCAATTCCCCTTATAATGCAAAGTGGTTCCATGAATATCTAAGGAAGCTCACTCTTTCAATTCCCCATAAAGTTTAAAATGCTTAAAGGCTCATTGAGGAAGCTCACTCAGTCAATTCCCTTTATAGTCTAAAGTAATCAAAGAATATTTGAGGAATCTTACTCAGTGAATTACCCTTATAGTCTACTACACCTTGTTCTCACAGCCCTGTGTATGTCAATGAGCATAGAAAGAAAAAATGACCAAAATAAAACTCATGAACTACTTGGCTAATCAGTCTACAACATAACAAGCATGTTAAAAATAAAACACTCCACCCGACAGCACTAGTCATGGAAAATAGGAAACACACCCAAAAACGCTAAGTAGACCAATCGTTGTAAACATAAAATGCATTGGATAAAACATCCAAATCATAGCAATCAACCCTATTCATATCCAATAAAACTCTACACAAGAATACAAGCATGTAAAGAAAACAACAGGGGTAAAACGGTAAACACGTAATACCCCGTTCATGGGTATTGGGAAAATCTAAACATATAACTCAAAGACATTCAACGGAAAGGCACAAACCACCAACCTTTAGTTTTCTGACTAAAATGATCCACAAGCTGCCACACCTCCACAAATACGGTGAACGCACCATTGAAATTTCTCTATATCACCTTCCCTAACATCCAAAAGTCTTAAAATCAAGACCCAAGGAAACCAAAACCTTATATCTAGACTCAATAGGTGTATATCTAGAAAATTGATAGAGAGATTGAGAAAGAGATGTAGATATAGAGGGAAACACAAGGAAACCAAGAGGAGAGACTTAACTAGGAGAAACAACCTTCAAACAACCTTGAAAACCCTTTGATTTCCTTCCAAAATGAGTGGGAGAGTCCCTACAACCCTTGAGAACCAAAAAACCTGAGGGAGCTTCGAGTGGGAGGAAGAATGAGGGAGAGATGGGAAATCCTGAGTGGTCCAAGACTTAAAAATCATATCTTTAAGCGGTCACATGGTTACCCATTACAGTTTGGAAAGCCCTGCACTAACTATGTCGTTGCCACTATCTCACCCAAGGAATTCGCACGGCTTTCCTGCATGGTCTAAACAAACTGTCGGCCACTAGTACAGAGTCCACTGTCAAGGGTGCATGGTTTCCTATGCTGGCCGCACAGTTTGTTCAGACCGTGTGCCAACCGTGTGCCCCTTCACAACCTCCACAATTTTAAAAGTTTTCCCCAGAAAAGGCCAAACTTCAACCAACCATAAAAATGAAAACATACTTGAAAAGAAGGTATGGGTTCTCACATTTTGGTTCATTGTAAAAGATCCAGAAGGACCTATAATACCCTTTCTATATGGTGTTAACTTTCTACACAC
The DNA here is from genome assembly GCA_963277665.1 of Viscum album. Classification (NCBI taxonomy): domain Eukaryota; kingdom Viridiplantae; phylum Streptophyta; class Magnoliopsida; order Santalales; family Viscaceae; genus Viscum; species Viscum album. The sequence continues at coordinate 165,847,415 of OY728119.1, read as the reverse complement.
AATCGTAAAAGTCTCAAAAAAAGGACATGTAATTTAAAATCATTAGTCTCAGTGAGATAACATTGGTGGAGTTGAGTAGAGGATTTATGTGCCATGAACCACTGTACATTACAATGTGATGTTATTTTCTTTATTTTTAGCCACTCACTCATATTTAAGATATAATATATGAATCTCTTTCAAATACATAAAGAATTATTTTTTCAATCTTGTGTTTTTTAAAGGAAAACAAGTTTACACCACTCATTTATGTCTTCATCTTTTCATTATTAGTCAACTATTGGTATCGAGAAATGGATCTATTACTATATATCACATTTTCAAATTCATTGAATATTTTTCTCTTTATATCCAACACAAACAATTGGTATAGAATACTGGTCTCTAGTGGTTATTTTTCTTTCGAATCTAAAAAGTTAGAGTTAAAGATCTAGATATAAGTAAATATCATGTTTTTATTCTTTGACAAGTAATGTCAATTATTTTTTAACCTTATTTTAGTGGTTATAATTAAAGATTCTAAAAAGAATTAATTATTATTTATATGAAAAATCTTGAAAGAAGTTTATATTTAAATATATTCAAGTCATATGATATTTCATAATAATATCTACAAAAATGGTATGATACTCAAGAGAAAGAATATGAGACTAATTAGAGAACTATGAATTCTATTGTTTTTGTATTAGGAACTATTTAATTTAATAATGTTTCTCTATTTCCTAAAGTACATGATATGTGGAAAACCATTTCTGTTTCCTATAAAGGGATATATAATTTTATATTACAAATGTACAAAACTAAAAAATTGAAATTTGATACATTTTGGATGCATGAATATGAAATCATCACTCAGATGAATAGAAGATAAAAAATGTTTTCAATGATATTTTTGTCTTTAGAGATCTAATTAAATAATCAAATTAGATTTTGAAGGCTCTCAACATCCATCCCTCTAAAGAGAATAGAATATCTTTAGGTATTTCATAATCCACACCAGAAAGATAATTTTTAATGAAATAAATGATAGGAACCTTGATTATTTATGGAGTAGATATGATAGATAAACATGACAATCATATCTCTGTCAAAAAGAATTATTTTTCACTAAAACATACTATAGAAAAATAATCCAATTCAAGTTATTCAGTTTCAATAAATATATACAAGAGCATTATGAATTATTTGGAATACTATATAATAAAGGAAGATGAAATTAAAAATGAATAAAGAAGATAGGTGTTATGAATGCAAGGAGAAAACCCACACAGAGTCTAATTTTCAAACACATAAGTCTCTAGAGAATAATAATTATAAAATTTAAGGTAAGAAAGTAATGATGGATAAATTTAGTGCTTATTCTAATTAAAGTTATGAATCCACTACAAACTCTGAAGTTGACCATGGAAATAAAATAGAAAATATTTTCATTTAGGTCTTGTGGCTGAGGTATAATCTTCTTACTCTCTATGTTAGAATTATAAAAAACATACTTGGGATGAATTAAATAAATAGTATTTTATGCTGCAATAAAAATTTAAATATTTAAATAAATACAATATAAATATTAGAAAATATTTTGATGATATTTATACCAATAAATAATTTTAATGATAACAAATTATGTATTTAAAATATAATTGTTTCAAATATACTAGTTTTTTGAATTAAAATAAACTTAAAGAACTATAAGATTAATATAATACATTAAGAAAATCCTCTTGAATGATTATTAATGGAGAAATATGTTCAAATCAAATTCTGGGTAAAGATAAATCTAATTGTAAAGGAAATACTTTTTAATTTTAGTAACACAGAAAAACCAAAATTATATAGAAATTTTTTTCCCTTGTCCAAAGAGAATAAACATATCTACAATTATTTTTTCCCTGTAGATTAACGGGAAATTATTATAATGATTTATATTTTAGGAAACCACAATTGTGTGGTCTAACGGATGTTCACTATTCAAAACACTATGTAGCCTTAATTATGGAGTCACAACGCAAATAAAAAAAATTTGTATCCTAAACATATAATTTCTAACTCTACCATAATGAAAATAAAATGGGTACCAAAATTCAACTGTGATTGATTTTTTTCAGATATATGTCACTAAACACCATTTTTATATTTATAATTTCTTTTTATCTTAAATGAAGTAGTTTATTATCAAAAAATGATAAATACTGTTTGAAAAATTAACATTCAACAAGAATTTCATTTATTCTTATGATGTCAAATATATTATCACTTTATAATTTTATGTCATGAAGCTATTTGTTGAACTATTTTGATTACATCATGAAAACTCCATAAACAATATTTAATTGCATATTATGATACGTAAAAAAATTGGTAAATTATTATGATACGTTTAAATTTTAATTTTTTTAAATTCCATTAAACAATATTTTATATATCATATTAAGGATAATTTTTAGGGAGAAGTTATAATTTAGGGGGAGCCAATATTAGTATCATATATTAGATCAAATCCCTTAAAGGGATATAGGTTTATTTAATTCTAAATTTTGTTCATAATTAATATTTTATTTTCTAAAACCCATTTGATTAGAAAACTTATTTTTCTCAGAATTTGTTATTAGTTTCAAAAATTTATACTTTCTAAATTGTTTTCTTATTTAAAAATGAATTATCATTTATAAAATCTTGAATGATTAATCCATATTTTTTATTAAGTATCTAAAACATCACCTAAACCCCATCATAATAAATAATTTCTTCTTCCTCTTTTGAATCCCTAATTCTTCATATACCCTCAAATATTCTTTCATCAGTCATTAAAGAAAAAAACTCATTAAAATCTAAAGAATCCAATTTAACTATCATGAAGAGACCCAATACTTCAATGTCAGATAAATGTTATCTAAACTGTTAAGTGTAAATGGTTTCGATTATTTGATTCATATTATTTATTTATAAAATTATTAAAAATATCTCTATAAGAAATATAATTATTTTCCAGAAAATATAATTGATCTATTAAAAAAGAGTTGGTTTAAGTTTTTATGGTTTTCTTAGAAAAATATTCTATCAAATTTATAGAAATCTATGGTTTTGAATAACTATAATTTAAATCTTCTCAAATAACTATAGACAAAATTCTATTTGTACAGGTTCATTTCATGTGGAATAATTAGAATAAAGAATTATTGAGGCTACATGAATATCTAAATAGAGATATTAAATTTTATTAATAGTACGAAAACTCTTATATTTCAATGAAATTTATTTTACTCTTCAAACTAAGTGTTAATGTTTTTAATAAATCTCAATTTATAATGACAATTTTTGATGTCTCATACAATAGATTTAAATTTAAAGGGGTCAAATCATATATGATGTTGTTACTATTTCAAATATTAAATAGATTAATGAGTTTTTAGTTAAAAAATTATCAAAATATTTAATGGATCATAGAAATTAAAATGATCTAAGGGAAATAGAAAAACTGTTGGGAGTTCTATTTTACCTGAGTAAAAGAATTTAGTGGTTTGATAGTGAATATGAACCTTTAGGACTTTTAAAAATAAATCATCCCTTTCCTACAATGTAGACTATCAAAAATAATGCCCAAAAATATTTTTCTTTAAAATATTAATTTTTTAAATAATTTTTTTATTATATCTCTCTTAGATTAAGTATCAATTTTTATTGTCCAGTGTGAATTAATCTATTTAATAATTTCATTTTTATGTCAAAAACTAGGGATAGATGTATGGGGAGATATTTTAAAATAATTAATTTTTTGGAATGAATGTGAAAAGGTATGTTAATAAATATTTTAAAAAATTATACATTAAACATATCTGAACAATTTCCTTTCATTTTCTTGTTTATGTTAGTATTGATTTATGGGTTTTATGATTATAAATGAGGGGGAGATTTTTTTCCATTATGTTTAAACATATATTTTTAAATTTCAATTTGATTTTAACACTATGATACAACCCCATCTAAGTTGTTAATGTTGTTACAATATTCAAATTTCATGATAATAATTACTGGAATAATTATTTTATTCCAGAATCACTTTCAGAAATTAATACAATGGGATTTTATTTGTTTTATAAAAGTATATTTAATCTAATTTATTTATAATAAGACTAGAAACACAGTTTATACAGTACGTTTTAAGTGGAACATATGGTTTTCCAAACCAGCATTTTTATTTGGATCATAGGGATCCAAGACCCTAATTTTGGAAGTAACCCTATATTTGAGAAAAAAATGAATGGTTCATTATCCATAATTTTTTTAATAAATAGATAATTTTTTACAATAATTTTTATATTTATCACAATGATAAGAAACCAAATGATTGACTTAGTCAATTATAGTTTATCAAATTATGTATTATTTAACATTTTTAGCAATGGTGTTTCCAAAATAATATATCTCTTTAGTGGTGTTTAAAGAATAATTCTATGGATAATTTTAATAAATTAAATCATTATTATTTCTATGTGAATTTAGAACATTATTTTAACATTTTTAATTTGAATAATTATGATTCATCATGAAATATTTTTGAAGTGGTTTGACCTGAAGAATTTTGACCATCAAGATAAATACTGGTACTTTATTCTTCAAAAAATACAATTTAACATGAAATTTATAATGTTTCATTTCTTATATTAATTTACATGGGATGCATACATGTTTTGATTATTATCACTTTTAATGAATTCCAAATTCCTCTACTTCAATTCTTTGTTAGTATTTTGATGTAGTTTAGAAAATAAGTTGTTAGTGCAATAATTAAGAATAATTAATTTTTATCATCTACCTAGTGTTTTTCTTTTAATTCCTATAGTATTTAATTTTTCTTATCTTCTTCTATTCATTATTAAATATATATATTCATCTAATTGTATCTTATACAACTTTTAGATGAAATTTTATTCAACCTCTTCATTTTAATCTATTTTAGGTATTGAATGCTGCTACTCTATCATGGTGGATTTTTGTCTTCTCATACTAATGTGTGGATATATAAATTTCATGTAAAAGAAGTACAAGTCCTTATAAAGGAATGTTTTTAAGGTTTTAACTGCCTAAAATAAGTTATTGAGTTCCATTTAAAAGGGAACTATAATTGGAAATTACCAAGCATAGGGAGAGGGAATTTTTGAAGTGAACTATGGGATTTTTATGCCCATAATCTCTATAATTTATTGTGTGTTTTTATTTTCTTTATTCTTTTAGTCATTCCTCATTAATAGAGATGTAAGGAATTACTTTAGTCTCAATGGGGAACTATTTTTTCATTAAATTTTCTTTAAAGAAACACAATTCACGCCCCCACCAACTTGTGTCTTCATATATTCCATTGTGACTCAACATTAGAGTTCTCATAAATTTATAACAAATGGTTGATAATATAGATCAAATATAATTAAACTATGGATAACCATTAAAGTGGTTTGTTTTTTTATTACCCAACCACCTATGGCTTTGTAGGATCCATAAATATAACATTTCTTGTGATTATAAGACCCATGAATGATACCTTCTATATCTAGAATTCACATTTTATAATATTGTACTATAATTCCACATTTCTCAAGTAATTCAACACATTTTCTAAATAGTCTTCATGTTCATCCTTTAAATTGGGAAATAATCTAATATAATCTAAAAAGAATCCCACAAATGGACTGAGGTGATATCTAATGAATTTATTCATTAAATCCATAATTATATCAATGGAATTTGTGAGTTTGTCCTGAATAAATATGAATTTATAGTTTCCATATCTTTAATGAATAGTTTCTTTCATATATCCTCCCTTTTGACCATTAATTGATTATATAAACATAAAGGGATGGTATTTGAAATGTAAAGATCCCATGATATAATTAAAAAATCATCAATACAGGGTTTGGAATAAATTTTCTAGATAGTAATTTTGTTAATTTATTCATAATCAATGCAATTATCCATTGATCCATCTTTCACCATAAAAATAAGAATCGTCCACCCTATGTTTAATTACATGGGAAAATAAAACCATTATCGGGGTTCTATTAGATTTACTTCTAAGTTCCCAGCCATAAATATTACCTAATCAGGAGTTATGTCAATATTTCACATTGAGGTTCTTTTCAAGTTTATATATTATTATATAATTAGGCCATAAATATTACAATTACATCTCAAATATTACAAAGTAGACACTTCAACTCTATCCAATTTTTTCACAACAATAATACTCCTTAAATAAAACAAGGCTTATTTTCTTGATATAAATATTATTGAATTATTTATTCGTATTTTACTTCCTAATACCCTATTAATAACATTTCAAAGACATGGTATGAACATAAGAACCATAGTGAGGGATAATAAAATAAGGAAATAAACAGTAGTCCAAGAATACATAAAAATCAATGAAATCATACTTTTCAATCATAAAACATATGATCATTAACATACAACAAGAAATCATATAATTTATAAATAACACATAGTAATCATAAATCATAAAGGTAACTTTTTTCATCCATAACATACTTACATTGTAGCTTCCACAGCTATATAGAGTTTTTACGTTTGGAACACCCATCACAATATATTACTTAAATCTTGTAGGATAAATATTGAATTATACCTATATCAAGTTACTAAATGAAGTTGAGTGATATCTCGAGCTCTCACACCCTTTTTTTGTAAATAAACCATCCGTATATATAAATAATTCCCAAGAAACATAACATAATCTTATCACATAAAACAAGCATAAAGGAAAGATAGTATGTCCACATTGCAATGAAAATATATCATTTCTATATATTGATACAATAAATTCATTATCTAAACCATTTTCAATGCCAAAGTACGTAAAATACGTATATGGTATTTAGTTTCCATTTAGATACATTACGTCTTCTTAAAGAATCCAAATATCAAATAATTCACGTGGTGACGAAGAGGATGTATTCATCACATATGTTAAAAAGAAACATTCCTCTTCCATTTCGTAAAAAGCATAGTAAGGCAAAATATTCATTTTAAAAACCATTGACTGAAATTAAAATAAAAATGTTATAAATATACATCATATAAAATAATGTTGTTCATCAATGAAAATATGCCTTAATGAAAGGAAATTGAGACTATGTCCCTTACCTTAAGTCTGATTCGTCACATATGTTCCTTATTTTTTCAGAATAATAAACTTATGTTTATTTATACTTATTCAAAAACTTTTTCAGGTTTTATATTCCTTTTATATCTCTTACTACCATGTTATAAAAATTATATAATTATATCAGTTAATAATGGTCATTTTGTCGATATTCGGTACTTGAGTAGAAAATGAACTTGTTTTGATACAAATTGTACATGTAGTATAACATACATCATCTATAGAGTGATATTAATGATTTAAATATAATATATTCCTATTATATAAGTATTTATAATAGTCCATAACATTTTTAGATAAGAAACGAAATGCACCATTCCTAGAGACGGTAGGTCGTATGTACGCATGAACGCTAATTTCATTTCATTGTCATACTAAAATAACAATTATAAAATGATATAAATATATCTTATAATGAAATTACTATATTTATATCATGTGTTTATAATAGGTTTAATAAAATCATCCTTTATACGTTCCTTGTATAGCATGAACAAGTCATATCACTTTGAGGGGGCGGTAGTCCACACTTCCTCAAATGAAATTATCGTATTTACACATCATGGAAAGCATAAAAGTATATTATAAATAAAAAATATAAAATTATAGAGATAATATAAATATAATATAGATCATATATATATATATATATATCCATCATAATGTCCACCATGAGATGTGGTAGGGGAAAATCAAGAAATCTTCGTTTCACGAGGCATTAGTTCATCGTACACAGAATCAGTATGTTCATATCCATTAGATGGAGGGGTGTGTGAGTGTGGGTCAAGTTATTCTCATAACAACATAATAGTATATTTAGGATACTGTTTTTTTATGTAATTAAAGAATAATAACAACATAGAGAGTGGATAATAAAATAATGTAATGAAACTTGAGGGAAGACATTATTTCTAAATTTAGTAACTTCTTTTGATTTGAGCGAAAAATCATTCTTGAATTGCCTCCTACCCAAGGTAAGGATTCTAGGAGTAAGGGAGGTATATTTAGAGATTATTGGATCATAATTTTTAAGATACAAGGGGTTTTAGAGGTGTCATTAATGGGGAAGAGGTGATGGATTTTTATAAGAGTGAGGAGAGGAACTTTTTGATTGTTTTGAAGTTTTATTTTATTATAAATTGATTTTCAGTTTCAAATGGTCCCAAAACCATTTGTTTCGAAGATATGATTCTTTTGGGTCAAAAAGACTCAAAAAAAATATTTTTTAGAGAAGTTTAGGTAACACAATTAACCTTATCCTTTAGCTTTAACGCTTAGTTAAAAACATTAACTCTTACCGTGTCTTCTAGGATTTTCACAATATATGGTTACTATAGTTACTATAAAATGCCAATATAACCATAATTGGAAAATTAATGAAATTTTTAACATTATATAAGTCATTTAGAATAATATTTTATTTTTATTACTATTATATATTGTAATAAAATAGTATTTTGTTTTAAAAAAACTAATTTATGTCAATTTTGAGAGAATAAATTAATTGATTTTCTTTAACACTGTAACAACTTGTTTCCTACTAAAAAAAGGAATTAAATTAAATATAATATTTAAATATCTTCCCTAAAATCATTAATGGTATCAAATTAATCAAATTACATTTATTTTTATATTTATAATAACATTTATTAGAATTCTTTATTAGTGAAGAAATCACTACATCATCGTGTCATTAATAAATAAATTTATTTAATTCCTAATCATTATAAATAAAATATAATGATATAGGAAATATTTTCATTTCTCCAATGATTATTTATTGTCTAAGATATCACCTATATAACCGAATATGAAAATTGTTTTATTAAAAAGATACATATTTATGTTATTTTTCTATTCACATTGAATTAATTATTATAAAATGTCATTATCACTCCCAACTGGATCCATGGGATCCCAAAATCAACCCAAGGATTCCCTTGGTTGGAAATATCTCATCAAATAGGATTATTACATGTGTTAGTGTAGTTTTATATTATTATAATATTAGTTTTTACCCTTATTTACCAGATGTACCCTTTAACAATGGTAAATAAAATAATTACTGATGTTACTATTCATAATGTTTAAACATAAAAGTGACCAATTTACATACTTTGAACCTCAAAATTAGAAATATGGAATCCAGTTTTTCAAATTCAAGACATATAATTGGAGAAATTAATTTTAAATTAATTCCCATTGTTGAAACCAAAATAAGGATTTAATGAAGTAGTAATTGTCAAAAGATTGACATGTGTTTATGTACAATTTAAAAGTGATATTTCTTTCGATTACCAGAATTTTATTATAGGATAAAAACATAATCCAATTACTCTTTAAAACAAATTAAATTTAAAATCTATCTATATAAATAAATTACATGAAAAGGAAGTTTTGAAATAAAATGCGGTATTTTTCACTATTCATTAAAAATGAACTTGATCAGGAAATTACAAAACATTTTCCAAAGTGTAATATTATGTCCCAATTCTAGATAAAAAGTTTATTTTTGTCAAATAGAACATATAAAAGTGTCAAAAATATATTTAAAAAATGTTTTACCATCAAAAGGCCGTAAAACGACCTTTTAAAAATATTAGAGTATTTCATGCTTAAAATCGGATTAATTCTTACATTAAGACTCTAAAATTTATTGGATAAATGTAAATACATTTAATAAAACATGTCTAATAGTATTATAGTTAGTTCTTATCATTCCCTCCAAGACAATGGCTAGGCATTAACTACCATTTAAAATAATAATATTATTATCTTACTTATCGGTATAACTGAAATTTGTGTGCAATGTAAGATTTCAAAGAAACACATTCTTGCATGTTGAGTACACTATAAGGAAAAAAATCCCCTTTAAATAAAAAATAATATCTTTTTTATAAATACTAGTAGAAATGAAAATGTATTATTTTATAAATAACTAGGATCCTACATCATTCCCCCTTTTGGGAATTGGGCCCTCTCAATTATATTAACTTATAAAATAAGTGGGGGTATTTATTTCTCAAATTATTTTAATATTAAAATGTTTCCTCCTTATCCAAATGGGTTTTATACAAAACCATTACCTGATGAATTACCTTATTCCATAACAATATCTCTCTGTGGTCAGGATTCAAGAATGGTTGTTCTTCAAAAGAAATATTTTTTTCCAACTGGAATACCTTTAGACTAAAAACATGATATGGATCCAGAATATACTTTATCAACATTAAAACATTAAAACAAATTATGTATCTGGCATAAACATAGAGGTAAATCCACTCTATAGCCAACTAATGCAATTTTCTCTAGGATTACATAGGGTCTAATGAACCTCAGACTCATATTTCCCTTCTTACCAAAACACTTCACACATTTCAATGGATAAACGTTGAATATAACGTGATCACCTAGTAGAAAGAAATATCCTTTATACAGTTACCACATTGCCTTTCAAACTTCTCTGATCTGTTCACATGTACTTCTGAATCGATTCGTCTTTGTATGCCATCTCTTCTACCAATTATGGTCCCCTCAACATTCTTTCACCTAAATCATCCCAAAAAGCTGGAGGTCGATACCGCTTTCTATATAATTCTTTAAATGGTGCCATATGAATATTATAATGAAAATTGTTTTTATAAGAAAATTCAACCAAAGATATATGTTGATCCCAGCTTCCCTTGTAATATTTTGAACAAGAACGTATCATATCCTCCAATGTCTGAATTTTTCATTCTGACTACCCATATGATTGATGATGAAAAGCTATACTAAAATTTAATTTAGTTCCCAATGACTTATGACATCCTTTCAATAAGTAAGAAGTAATCCTAGGATCACGATCAGATACAATGGATATAGTAACTCCTTATAATTGGGCTATCCCTTTATTAAAAAATTGATAAGTTGATTTAGAGATAAAGTAACTCGAATAAGAAGCAAATGAGAATATTTAGTCAATCAATCAACAATAACCCATATTTCATTGTTACCTCGAGATGTTTTGGGTAACCCACTATGAAATCCATCGACACATTTTCCTATTTCCACTTTGGCACTACCAAAGGTTGAAGCCTTCCTTTCGGTAACTGCCACTATACTTTAACATGATGACAATTCAAACTTCTCAGGTTAAAGTGACCAATATCTCTATTCATTACACCCCACCAGTAATACTCCCAATGATCTATGTACATACTTGTTCTTCTAGGATTAACATAAAATGGAGAAGTACGAGCTTTACATAATAACTCTTTTTTAAACTATAAATCACAAGGCACACAAAATCTTTTTCCTAACCTCAAAAAATAGTATTTATCAATGTTAAATTAAGGAAACATAACCTTCTGAATGAATTCTACCATTTTCTGTAATTCACATTATTCAATATATTCTTGCTTTCTTCTATATTCTAGAGACGATTTCTCTACCACCTAGAACAAAATAGAGGAATTCCAGCAATAAAAACATCCAATACAAAATTCATCAAATCAAAAACCCAAACATATAGTTCCAAACATAACATGGATAATATCGAATTACTTTTCTAAATCAAGGCATCAGACACATTATTTTTATTTCATGGACGGTAATGAATCATGAAATAATAATACTATATTAATTTGAGTCATCTTCAAGGTCTCATGTTCAATTAATTATGAGTGAATATATCTTCCAAAAATTTATTATTAGTATATATTTCACACTTTACACGCTACAAATTATCCCTCCAAATTTTTAATAGCATCTATTTTCCAATCTTGTGTAGAGTAATTTAACTCATGAGGTTTTAGCTAATGTAAAGAAAAATTAATTACCTAAGACTTCTGTATTTGTAAACAACCAACTCCTTACAACAAAGCAACACTATAGTTAAAAAATTCACCATTTCTAGAAGGAAAGTTCAAAACTGGATCATTCACTAATCTTCTTTTCAATTCCTGAAAGTAGTCATCTCTTCCTTTTGTCCAGATGAACATAACACCTATTCTAGTTAACATAAATAGTGGAAAAGATAACAATAAAAATGTTTCAATGTAACTCCAGTAATAACCTGCTAAACTATGAAAACTAAGAATCTTAGTTATATTTGTGGGTCTTGTCCATTCTTCAAGAACTATTTTTTAGCATGATCAACTATTATGACATCTTTAGAAACAATGTTACAATGAAACTAAATGTGTTTTAACCAAAACTTACACTTTATTAATTTCCCATACAGTTTCTTTTCATTTAATATTTTCAGGAAAAACCCTAAATGTATTTTATGCACATCTTTACTTTTATAATATACCAAAATATCATCAATAAACACAACCATAGACTTATCCATGAACTCAAAGAAAATTATGTTCATAAGATCCATGAATATAGTAGGTGTGTTGGTTAACTGAAAAGGAATAACTAAAAATTCATAATTTCCATATCTAGTACAAAACATGGTCATTGGAATTTATGTTTCACTTACTTTCAACTTATGGTACCCCAACCTCATGTGAATCATTGAAAAATACTGATCTCCCTGGATCTGATCAAAAAAATCATCGATACGAGGAAAAAAGATATTTGTTCTCAACAATGATGTTATTAACGGCTCAATCATAGATGAAATATCTCATTGAACAATCTTTTTTTAATAAAAAAGAGTGGATCGCACCATGTTGATGTTCTAGGTCGAATGAAAACATTATCTAATAACTCCTGCAATTGCTTTTTTAACTCTAAAAGTTAAATTTGAGACATTCGATAAGGGGGTTTTGAAATTAGATTAGCATCAGGAACCAAGTCAACTATAAATTCAACTTCCTGATTAGGTATTATAACAAGAATCTCCTCATGAAAAACATTAAGACACTAATTAACCACTAGAACATCATTAATCTAAAAAGGTCCATTGTTTTCAACAATATTTTCAAAATAACATTAATTTCCATATTTTACAAGATTCATAGCCTCTAGATATGTTTTCAAAATTAATGGATTATTCTTGTACACAAACTAAATAACTTTCAAAAAAGAAACATCTTTATCTCTATAGTCAATCTTATCATGATAAATCAAAATCCAATTAATACCCTAAATAAAATAAAACTTTATTATAGGAAAAATAATAAGGTTTGTAGGTAGATTCATTCCACACATAAGGACGTGAAGGTTCTTATAATTTCTCTTCTATCACAATATTTCCTCAATGTTTTTTTACCAGAAGTTCATGATTCATATCTTATGATTGAATTCCCAATTTACTCGAAAATTTCACAGAAATTAAATAATGTGTAAACCCATAACCAAACCACACATTTGCATAATATGAAAAAAAAACAATAAACGTGATACTACTTCATTTGATGGACCAACATCTACTGAAGTAGTTTCAATGCATTTCACCACCACTTTCACATTATAGTATGGTTGTTTTCCATCATTGGAGTTCTTCTTTGAACACGCATTTGCATAATGAACCATTTTATTACACTTAAAACATTGTACTAACTCTAAATCAGATTGTGTCTTACAATTAACATGATATTTTCAGCATAATTATGAGACTTCTGTCCCATATTACCACATCATAATCACTTACCATAATTCCAAATACATTGTCTGGTGTGATTTTTACCACAATTTTCATAAACTGTAAACTTACATTTCATACCATCAGTCTATTTTAAAGTGTTATTCCCTTTCATCTGCCACCTCAACCTCTTATTCTATTTTTTTCAAAGAACACACTATCTTATGCAAGATCCATTTCCAACTTCTCCATAAATCGAACTTGTTTTTCATAACTTTTGAACTCAGAAGAAGCTAAATCCCTTCAATAATTTGGCCTTAATCTTGAATACAATTGATTGATTTTACTATCAATATTCTATATGAAATTTGTATCATACCTTTCCAGTCAATTGAATTTTCAGTATAAGTAGCTACTAAGTTATCCTCTTACCTCAATTCCAAGAATTTATTTTCCATCTTCTGTTGAACCGCCATAGAAAAATACTTCCAAAAAAACATACCTTTTAATTCATCCCAATCAAGATCATCAATCACCTCACTATCCCTAAAATTTTTAATCATCGACCACCACTAATCATCTTCACATTCAAAATGGTAAATAGAAACACTAAATAGTTGATGTTCTAAATACCCCATGACATCAAAAATATTTTTCAGTGCTTTAATACACCCTTCAGCTAGCACATGGTCAGATGGTCCTCTAAATGATGGGGGTTGTTTGCCTCATTAAATGATCCACTTTGGAAATGTTCCATTGTGTTAGATCAAGATGATCTCTTTCATGGATACCACTACCATTTATAACATAAGTCAACTATTCCAACTGCAACAAACTATTCATTCCTTATTCTAACCATAGGATTTTGCTGATTTAGAAAGTTGTTTTCCTCTTGATGTCATCCCATCAAAGCTTTCGTGTTTCCTCTGTGAAAAACCATTCTGAACACAAAAATTTCTTAGATGAAGCAACATTGTAATCATCGAATGTTATATCATTTCAATCTTAACATAATGTAAAAATATAATTTATGGATATTAATTTAACAATATCTTCACTCCTAAAGTTATCCAAACTGACCTTTGATACCTACTATATGGAATGATCCATAAACATAACATAATCAGGAGTTAAGTAAAAAATTCACATTGAGGATCTTTTCAGGTTTAGTTTTTCAGAGAATTAGACCACAACTATTACAATTACATCAAAAAAATAACAAAGATGAAACTTCTAATCTATATAAATTTTTCACAACAATAAAACTCTTTAAATAAAACTTGAATTATTTTCATGATATAAATATTCTTGAATTCTTCATTTCTCTTACCCATCCTTATACCCAGTGAAAAACATTTCAAAAACATGGGATGCGCCTAAAAATCATAGTAACGGATAATATAATAATGAATGAAAACATTCGTCCAGGAATAAATACAAATCAAAGAGATAATAATTTTCAATAATAAATGATAATATCTTTAATAAACCTCATGAAATTATAATATTTATGAATAACACTTGGAAATAATAAATAAAAAAGGTATCATGTGTTATGTTTGGAATACTCATCACTATGTATTCCCTAAATCTCATAGGAGAAACATTAAGGTTTACCTTTTCCATGTTACCCAATGCATTGGGGAGCTATCTCGGACTCACCCACCCTCAGTTTATCACGAAACCACCCATATATAAAATTAATTCCCAATAACCCTAACATAATCGTAACATATGAAACAAACATAAAGGAAATATAACATTTCCACATTAAAATCACAATATATCATTTCAAGATATTTCCATAATCAATGATTTCTCAAAACCATTTTCAATACCAGAATACATAAAAAGGTTATGTGGTATCATTTCTTAAAAAAACATTATGGCTTGTTAAGGAGTCCAAATATAAAACAATGTGTACAGCGGAGAAAATGTCATTTTTACAGTGTATGTTAAAAAGAAAAATTCTCTTGTAGTTCAGTAAAATACTTCGTAAAACAGAAGATTTCATTTGAAAACTAATGAATGAAATTAATAGAAAAGGGTATAATTATACACCATACCAATGAAGGTCATGTATAAACCAAAGTATGCCTCAATGAAAAGAGATTGAGGCAAAGTCCCTTACCTTGAGTCTGATTCATCATCTTATATTCTTGTTCTTCCTGAATAATAAAATTGAATTAATTTATTCCTTCTTTAGAACATTTTTTAAATTTTATTATTCCTTTTATATCTATTATTAACACATTATATAAATTATACAATTTTCTTTGTTAATATTAGTTGTTTTTTTGATATTCGTTACTTGAGTCAAAAATAAACTTATTTTGATATAAATTTACAAGTACTGAAAAGTTCATCACAACCATAAATATATTCATCATTTTAATATCATATAAATATATATATATATATTATATGTATTTTTAATAGTCCATAACTTTTTTATATTATAAATGAAATGCACCATTAATGGAGATGTAGGTCGTACGTATGCATGAACGATACTTTCATTTATTTTTCATACTAAAAGAATAATAATGAATTATATAAATGTATATTATATTACCAGAATTATTTTCATATAATTTATGTATCATATTTTTAACAAACCCATCCTTGATACATTCCATGTATATCATGAACAAGTCATATCACTTTGAGGGGGCGGTTGTCCAAACTTCCTCAAATGATATTATCGTATTTACAAATCATGGAATGAATAATGGTATTTTTTAAATAACAATTTCAGATGCATAGAGACAATAAAAATATAATATATATCATATCTAAATATATTTCCATCATAATTTCCACCATGATAGGTGGTATGGAAAAATTGAACATTCATCGTTTCGTTAGGCAGTAGTTCACTGTACAAAGAAACAATATGTTCGTATCCATTAGATGGATGTGTTTGTGAGTGTAGTTCAAATACATAACATAACAACATCATAGTACACTGAGTATATTAGTGTTTTTAAGTTATAAAATTATATGTATATCATAGGGAGTGTAGAAGGAAAATAAAGGAAGGGAACTTGAGAGAAGATGTTACCTCTAAATCGTGTAACTTATTTTGATTTGAGCCTAAAAGTTTTCATGAATTGCCTTCATCCCAAAGTAAGGATTCATGGAGGAATTGAGGTATATTTAGAGCTTATTTGAGTATAATTTGGATGAAACAATGTGATTTATAGGTGTTATTAAATGGGTAGTGTTTATGGCCTTTTATAATAGGGAGGAGGGGCACTTTAAAATCGTTTTCAAAGTGTTATTTTGGTATAAAGTCATTATTGGTTTCAAATGGTCCCAAACAAATGTATTTCAAATATAAGATGCTTTTGGGTAGAAACAAATCATAGAAAATATGTTTTATTAATGTTTATGTCACAAAATTAACCTTATCTTTCAGCATAAACCCTTAGTTAAAAACATTTAACTCTTACCTTGTCTTCTTTCATTTTTAAAATATATGGTTACTATTATGACTATACAATTCCAATAGAACCATAATTGGATCATTAATGAATTTTTTATCATTATATAATTCATTTGATGAATCATATATTTTTAGTAATTTTATATCATTTAATAAAATAGTATTTGTTCTAAAAAATCATTTTTATCAATTTTGACACTATAAAGTGATAGATTTTCGTTAAAGTAATAAAAAATTGATTCCTTTGAAAACAAGGAATTAAATAAAAGATAATATGTCAATATAATCCACAAAATTCATTTAATGTATCAAAATAATAAATTATATTTATTTCAATATTTATAATATTATTTATTTGAATCCTTTATTAATGAACCAATCAATACATCATCATTGTGTCATAAATATATTTATTTATTTAATGTATAAATTTTTTAAATAAAATATCATGATGTAAGAAATTATTTTATATTTATAATTACTATTTATAGTTAAATATATCACTTATATAACCCCATATAAATGTTTTTAGAAATAATATACATGTTTATGTTATTTTTCCCTTTTCATTAAATTAATTATTCTAAAATGTCATTATCACTCACAAGTGGATAAATGAGGTCCCAAAAATGACCCAAGGATTATCTTAGAAAGGAATATCTATTCCAATTGGATTATTACATGTTTTAGGGTAGTTTTATATTATTATATTAATATTTTTACCCTTATTTACCATATTATCCATTTAACCATAGTAAATAAAATAATTACCAAAGTTACTATTCATAATGTCTAAAAATTAATGTTAACTATTTAAATAATCTGAAAATATTGATTCCAAATATGTCATCCATTTTCCAAATTTAAAACACAAAATTGTCAAAAAATAATTTAATATTAATTCCCTATTGTCAAAACAAAAATGCAGGTTCTTAAGAAGTAATAACTTTAAAAAGATTGATATATGGTTATGTCTAATTTAAAAGTGAAATTTCATCTAATGAACAAAATTAGAGTAGATGATAAAAAATCCAATTACAATTCAAAAATAAAAAATAAAACGATAACAAAACTATATAAAAAATTAGATGACAATGCAGTTTTGTTCGGAAAATTACCAAAAATTTATCCAAGGTAAATATTTATGTCATGTTTCAATAAAATAAGTTTATTTATAAAAAATAACATATAAAATTGAGAAAAACTATATTTAAAAAGGGTTCTCTTTCAAAAGGTTATAAAATGACCTTTTTAAAATATTAGAGTATTTCATGATTAAAATCATATTCATTATTATTTTAATCCTCTAAAATTTATTAGATAAATGTATAGACATTTAAAAAACATGTATAATCATATTGTAGTTAGTAATTTTTATTCTTGTTAATAAAATGGCTAGTAGTTAACTGATTTAAAATAATAATATTACTATATTATTTTTTGGTATAACTCAAGGTTGTGTACAACGTAAGATTTCAAAGAAACTCATTTTTTCATGTTGAGCACGATATCGTAAAAATAATCTCCTTTAAGGTAAAAAATAATATCATGTCCATAAATATATATATAAATCAAAAAAAATTATTCTATAAATACATGGGATCCTACATCATTCTCCCCATTTTGGTAATTGCGTCCTCATAATTCTATTCACTTATCAAATACATGGTGGTATTTATCCCACATAGAATTTTTAGATTCCCATGTCTCCTCTTCAACCATATGGTTTTTAAAAAAACCATTACCTAATGAATTACTTTATTTCACAACACTTTCTCCCTATAGTCAAGAATCTAGACTTGTTGTTCTTTGTAAAAAAGATTATCTTCCCACTAGACTACCTCTGGAATCAAAAAATGAGATGGATCTGGAATATACATTGTCAATATTGAAGCATGAAAAACATTATATACCTTGGATAATTTGCGGTTAAAGACACTCTATAAGAAACTATTCCTACTTTCTCACAGATTTCATAGGGTACAATGTATCTCAGACTCATATTTCCCTTATAAGAAAATTGCATCACACTTATCCATGAAAAAACAAACAGAATGAAATGATCACCTACCTCAAAAGAATGATCATTCTTCTGGTTATTTGCATCACTTTTCTACATTTTCTTAGATGTTCTCAGGTGATTTTGAATCAACTAAACTTTTTATTCCCTCTCTTCTACCAATTATGGTCCCACCAAAATTCTTCCACCTACTTCATCCCAAAAATCTAGAGGTCGACACCACTTTCCATATAATGCTTCAAATGGAACCACCTCTATACTAGAATGAAAACTGTTATTATAAGAAAACTCAAACAAAGAAATATTTTGATCCCAAAATCCATGGAAATCTATTAAACAAGCACATATTATATCCAACAAAGTTGAAATTTTTCATTTTGGCTACCCATCTGATTTAGAAATAATAGTTTTACTAAAATTCAATTCAGTTCCCGATGAGTTCTAAAGGACTTTCCAAATGTTTGAAGTTAACCTTGGATCATGATCAGATACAATGGAGAGAGGAACTCCATGTATCCGTACAATACCAATAATTTAAAATCAAGAAGTTGATCTGGATATATATTATATCAAATAGGAAGAAAATTAGTAGATTTAGTCAATTGATCAACAATAACACAGATTGCACTGTTACCTCCAGATGTTTTTGGTAACCCCACTATGATATCCATAGACACATTTTACCATTTCCACACTGGTACTACCAAAGGCTGAACCATTCCTTTCAGTAACACCCAGTCTACGTTAACCTATTGACAAATAAAACATATCAGGGTAAGTTCACAAATATATCTATTCATTACATACCACCAGTAATACTCTCAAAGATCTCTGTACATATTTTCACTACTAGTATTAACTAAAAATTGAGAACTGTGGTCTATATACAATAAAAAAATTTATACTATGAATCAAAAGTCAATCATAATATTTTTCAATCCTCAAAACAACGTCTTTATCAATTTAAAATTCGGGTATCCTACCCTTCTGAACCAATTCTACCTTTCACTACAACTCACTATCTTCTTTCTGTTCTTTCTTTATTCTATCTTCTAGAAATTATTTTGATGCCACCTGGAACAAAACAAAATAATTCCCTATAATAAAAACATCTGATCCAAAATTCATCAAATCAAAAAACAAATCATATTTTTCGAAACATACCATGGTTAATATAGAATTACTTTTCATACTCAAGGTTTTATACACTTTATATTCATTTACGAGATGGTAATGAATCATGAAATCATTATAATTGATTAATTCCACCCATCCTCGTGGTCTCATGTTCAATTCATTTTGAGTGAATATATACTATAAATATTTGTGATCAGTATATATTTCAAATGTTACACCATACAAATGATACCTCAGTATTTTTAAAGCAAAAACAACATCAGTTAATTCCAAATCATATTTTGGGTAATTTAACTCATGAGGTCTCAACTGATATGAAGCACAAGAAATAACCTGATCATTAAACATTAGAACACATCATTGTTCGTTCAATGAAGCATCACTATAGATAATAAATTCCCTATTTCTGGAAGGAAGGATCAAAATTAGAGCATTCTCTAATCTTATTTACAATTTGTGAAAACATTAATTATATTCTTTTGTCCAGATGTACTAAACACAAATTCAAGTTAACATTGTCAGTGGGCTAGATAACCATGAAAACAATTCTACAAACATTAGGTAATAGCCTGCTAAAAAAAGAAAAGTTTGAATTTCAGTTATATTTATGGGTCTTGGCCATTCTTCAACAATATTTGTTTTAGCAGGATCAATTATTATGACATAATTAGAAACAACGGGGCCTTGGAATGAATTTTTTTTATCCAAAACTAACACATTCTAAATTTCACATACAGATTCATTTCAATTATTATTTGCAATAAAAATCATAAATGTCTTTAATTATCCTCTTCACTTATAAAATATTCCAAAATATCATCAATAAACCCAACCAAAAACATAACCATGTACTCACAGAAAATTATATTTTTAATATCCAAGAATATTGAAGGTTCATTGGTTAACCCAAAAGGCATAACTACAATTTTTTAATGGAAAGATCTAGAATGTAACACAGTCTTTAAAATGTAATATTAATTTACTTTCAACTGATGGTGCCCTAACCTCAAATCAATATTAGAAAATTACTTAGCTTACTAGTGATGATCAAAAAAATCATCGATATGAGTAAAATGATACTTGTTCTTAATAGTGATGTAATTCAAGGGTCTATAATCAATTCAATGTCACATTGAACAATATTATTTTAGCAAAAAATGCAGGATCACCCCATGGTGATGTGCTAGGTTGAATGAAAACTCTATCTAATAACTCTTGATGTTTCTTTTTTAACTCTAAAAGTTTAATTTGATCCACTATGTAAGGGGGTTTTGAAATTTGATTAGCATCAGAAACTAAGTCCACTTTATTTTCATAATCCTTATTAGTTATTATACCATAAAACTCATCAGAAAAAACATCATGATATAAATTTACAACTGGGACATAGTTAATCTGGATAGATCCTTTGTTTTCAACAATATGTTCAAGGTAAAAATCATTTCAATATTTTTTTAGTTTCTTAGATTCCAGATATGTTATCAAAAGTAAGGGCTCATTATTGTACAAAATCTGAAATTTTGTCTGAAAAGAAACCACTTTATCTCTTCATTAAAACTTAGTATGATAAATAGAAATCCTATCCATTTCCAAAATAACATCAAACTCTACTATAGTAAAAATAATATGGTTTGAAGGTTTATTCTTTCCACACACAAGGATATGAAGGTTCTTATAATTTCTTTTTGTCTCAACATTTCTTCCATGCATTTTCACTACAAGTTCAGGATTCATATCTTAATATTGAATTCCTTATTTACTAGAAAATTTCTCAGAATGACATAATTTGTAGATCCATAATCAAACAAAACTTTGGCATAATCTGAATAAACCAACAGTTTACTTGATACTACTTCATTTGATGGACCAACATCTATTGAATTAGTTTCAAAGGATTTCACCACCACTTTTATCTTGTATTCTAGCTGATTTCCATCATTTTATTTATCCGTTGGACACTCATTTGCATAATTACACATTTCATTTCACATAAAACACTTTACTGACTGTAAATAAGATTTTTTCTTACCATTACCCTAATCTTTTGTAGTGAAATTATCAGCCTTATACCCCTTTTTACCACATCAAGAGCACTTACCAGAATTAAAAATACATTCCCTAGTGTGATTTTTATAAAACTTTTCAGAAAGTATAAACTTAAGTATCTTACCATCACACTTTTTTGATGAGTTTTTCCCTTTCATCGTACAACCTCGCTCTCTTATTCTATTGTTTTTTAAAGAACACCTGATCATTAGAAAACTCCATTTCCAAATTTTATGCACATCAAACATGTTTATAAAAACTATTTTACCATCGACCCCGCTGATCGAATTCATCTTCAAAATTGTAAATAAAAAAGCTAACTTTTTGATGTTCTAAACACACCATGACATTGAAAATATTTTCCAATTCTTTAATCCACCCTTCAGTTGGCATAAAGTCAGATAATCCTTTTAATGATGGGGGTGTTGCCTCATGAAATGATAAACTACTAAAATGTTTCTTTGTGGTTGATATGGGTGATCTTGTGCATGGATACCACCAACATTTTTATCCTGAGTCAACTGTTCCATCACTACAACAAACTATTCAATCCGGATTCTGACAATAAGATGTTACTGATTAAGAAGGTTGTTTTCCTCTTGATATCATCCCATCATAGTTTCCATTTTTCCTCTATGGAAGACCTTTATGAACACAGACATATCATAGATGAAGCAACAGGGTAATCATCAAATGCTAAATCATTTCTATCATTCCATAAAGTAAAAATAATAATTTATGGATATTAATTGAACAATATCCTAAACCATAATTTTATCAAAACTGACCTTTGATACCAATTGTAAGGCCCTATCCATAAACATTATATAATCTTGAGTTATTTCAATAATTCAATTGAGGATATTTTTAGGTTTAGAGTTTTAGATAAATAGGCCACAACTATTCTAATTACATCTTAGAAATTACAATGTAGATACTTCAACTGTCTCCAAATTTTTCAGAATAATAAAAATCCTTAAATAAAAGAAGAATTATTTTCTTGACATAAATCATCTTGAATTATTCTTTTCTCTGATCCTTCCTTATACCCTGTGAAAAAAAATTTAAAAACATAGGATGAGCATAAAAATATTAGTACAGAATAATAAAATAAGGAAAGAATGCATTAGTCCATGAATATATACATGTCAAAGAAATCATAATTTTCAATGATAAAACAAAATTTATTTTATATTACTCATTAAATTATAATATTTATGAATAACACATAGAAATCACAAATAAAAAAGATAACTTTTGGCGTGTATAACATACATACAATGTTGCTTTTATAGCTACATAGGGTGTTACGTTTGGAATACTCATCAAAGTATATTCCTTAAATCTCATAAAAGAAACATTAAATTTTTCCATCATCATGTTACCCAATTAATTGGAGATCTATATCAGGCTCAACCTTCCTATATTTATCATGAAACCACCTGTATATTTAAATAATTCCCAAGAACCATAACTTATCGTTAATAAATGAAACAATCATTAGTGAAATATAACATTTCCATATTGAAATCACAGTATATCATTTCATTATATTGACATAATAAATGTTTTATCAAAACCATTTTCAATACCAAAATACATAAAAATGTTTTATGATATTCATTCCCCTTTTAAAAACATTAGGGCTTATTATAGAATCGAAATTTCAACTAATGATTGTGACAGGGGAAAGTTCATTTTCATTGCATACGTTAAAAAGAAACATTCTATTATCTTTTACTAAAATTCTTTGTATAACAAAAGATTAATTTTTAAAACTGTTGAATTAAATAAAAGGAAAAAGGGTATAATTATACACTATACAAAAGTAGGTCGTGTATAAACCAGAATATGCCTCAATAAAAGGACATTGACGCGAAGTCCCTTACCTTGAGTCTGATTCATCACGTATGTTCCTTGTTGTTACTGAATAATAAATATAAGTTAATTTATACTTTCAACATAACATTTTTCAATTTTATTATTCCCTTTATATCTCTTATTTCCACATTATATAAATTACATAATAATTTAAGTTAATATCAGTTGGTTTGTTGATAGTCGGTACTTGAGTCGAAAATGGACTTGTTTTGATATAAATTTACAAGTAGTCACAAGTTTATCATCTACAAAATTTTATTAATTATTTTAATATAATATATATCTAGTATATAAGTATTTAAACTAGTCCATAAAATTTGGATATTATAAAAGAAATTAACTATTCATGGAGATGTAGGTCATACGTAGGACAGAATGATACATTAATTTCATTGTCATACTAAAGAGTAATAATAATAAAATGATAAAAATGAATGTTATAATACAATAATAACATTTATATCATGTATGTATCCTAGATAAAAAATCTCATCCTTGATACATTCCCTATAAAGCATGAACAAGTCATACCACTTGGAGGGGGTGGTATTACACACTTCCTCAAATGATATTATTATATTTAAACATCAAGGAAAGAATAATAGTATATTGTAAATAAAAAATATAGAATTAATAAGACAACATAGATATAATATATATCATATACAAATATAGTGTCGTCATAATGACCACCATGAGAGGTCATAGGGGAAAATCAAACAATCATCGTTTTGTGAGGCAGTAGTTCACCGTACACAGAAATAGTATGTTTGTATCTATTAGATGGAGGTGTGTGTGAGTGTAGTTATATTAATTCTAATAAAAACATCCTAGTATATTGTGGATATTTGTGTTGTTATATGATCAAAACATACATAGAGCATAAGTTGTGGAGAAGTAAAATAAATGAAAGGAACTTGAGAGAATATGTTACCTCTAATTCGGGTAACTTCTTTTGATTTGAGCCTAAAATATTTCTTGAATTTCCTTCTTCCTAAGGTAAGGACTCTATGAGTGTGGGAGGTATGTTAGGAGATTATTTATGTATAATATTGATGAGACAAGGGGATTTAGAGGTGTGATTAAATGGTTAGAGGTGATGGCCTTTTTAAGAGGGAGATGGAGCACTTTAGGAACGTTTTGATGTATTATTTTTAGTTAAAAATAATTACTAGTTTAATGTGGTCCCAAAAACAATTATTTCAATGCTATTATGATTTTAGGTCCATGAAATTTCATACAATATGTTTTATAGATGTTTAAGTCTCAAAATTAACCTCATCTTTTAGCATTAACCCTTTATTAAAAACATTATATCTCACCATGTCTGTAACACCCGATATTTTTATGAGTAATATTTTGTTCAAATGAATCTTTCACTACACACTTTCTTGGCTTACTTTACACACAATCGCGACCTTCCTCGATAGCTTGCGTCGTACGCAATACCGAGTTTCACTAAACAACGATATGCTATTAAAATATTATTAAAACTAGCCGTAATGAATATTAATAACCACTTTTTGAAATTTTATAAATTTTATTTTTCAAAATGGACTTCATTTTTGGATTCGGAATACCGAAATTAGCCTAGGGTGAAATTTTGGTATTTTTCTGAAAACTTTCAATTTTTGATGAATAGTGAAACCACTAAGTGGTAGGTTAAAAACTGAATTTTGCATAAACCTTAATTTTACCGCTTCTGTGAATGGAATTTCGAAAATCCGACAGACACGGTTGATATCAGTAAGTAAAATGTGGTTCAATGAGATAAAAATAATTTTTTTGGTGAATAGTAACTTTTACTTTTTTTTCCGCGATTAATAGTAAATAGGGTAACTAAGGGTAAATATGATATTACTATTACCCTAACACATGTCCTAATTCTATTGGATAAGTCTAATTCGACCAAAAACAACCTTATGAATAAAATATGACCATTTAGGCCCACTTGAGTTAGATTAGGACATTTATTATTAATTTATTTAAAGAAGGGTTAAAATAGTTAAAATCAAAGTTCAATAAGTAAATCATTTTTAATATAGGGTTATACATAAGATAAATTCGAAAATAAATATTAATTAGAAAGCTAAAGAGATTTCCTACATAATGGTATTTTATTTATAATTTTTAGACATTAAATAATTTAATTTAATTATGACACAACGATGATGCAGTAATTATCTTATTTATGAAATATTGACATAATTGATGTTATAAACACCAAAATAAATGTAATTTGAGACTTTTTATGAATTACACTAATTTTATAGGTTACTATGATATATTAGTGTTGATTTAATCAACTTGGTTCGAACATATAATTCTGTTATGACTTTCACAAAAATCATATATCAAATAGTGTCAAAATTGACACAAAATAGTTTTTAAATCAAATATTATATTATTAATTGTTATTTTATTCCTAAAAATATAATGTTCGGCCAAAGGAATTAGATAAGGATATATATATTAATAATAAACAATTTGGGGTTCGTTTGGCATGTTATAGTAAGTGTATTAACCATATAGTGAAAGAAAACAAAAAGACATGGTAAAAGTTATATTATTTTACATAGAGTTAAATCTAATTGATAAGGTTAAAATAATACCCTAAACTTGTCTAAATCCTATTGGTTGATAGGCTTTAGACCCATCCCCACTTTAGCTTCGAAATAATACCCTTTGGAACCATTATAAACCTATTTTGACTTTATTATAAAATAATATTTTGAGATATTCCTAAGGTGCCCCTCTCCTCCCTTATAAAAGGGCACCTCCTCCCCCTCCTCCTCACACCACTTTGAGCACTCAAGCTCGGCCAAACCCTGCCATTTTCTCCTCTCCACTTCCCTAGAATAATCCTAGAGGTCCTGGTCTTCTTCAAAGACCAATCTTAGTTCCCCAAGTGGAGGATTCAAAGAGGCGTTTCAAAGAAGAGGTAATATCCATTACCGATCTTTTCAATTTCTTTCTTCTTCAACTTCTTCTTCTTTAGTTGTTTCATGATAATGTAATAACATCAGTATTACTTACATACTGATATGTTATTATAAATATGAAACAACCCTAATTCACCTTCTATCCATCCTACGGAAAAATGAAATCACCGCGCGTGCGTACGTTCGGAATACCGTCTCCACGCCGTGGTGTAATCTATTTTCCACCACCACATTACAAGGATGGGTATAAGGGTGTAATGAGTAACTATACATGATTATTATAAATTGATATTGATACTGAAATAGTATAAATACACTTAAATACAATTCCACGATCATGGGAACAATATCATCGCTCGTGCGTACGTACGGAATATCGTCTCCACAATGTGATGCGACTCATTCTACATGATCATCATTACATATTAATTATATAAATGAATTGAATTAATAAATATGATATATGTTACACTAATACCATTCTGGATATAAAGTATCTATAACCTTAAAAAAAGAATAAGAATTTATTCGGCAAAACACGCATAAGAACAAAAGGCAATAAAGACCCGAGTAACAAGTAACAATGAAATATTACTAATAAAAAGCTAAGAATATGACCATATATGATATCATATAAATATGTATGATTCTGTAATTAGTCAATAACATTATTTAAACTATTATACAGGAGCTTCAGACACGTACAAAGCAAATCGTACCTAAGGTAAGGGAAATATCACAATCTCATTTTTATCCGAGATTGTTTATTCGTAAGTATTTATTGGGGTGTATTTTATCATCCACATCCATGTTTCATCAATATGTAATACTATTTCCATCCACCTACAATTCTTTAAATCCATTTTTACCCTTCGATGAGTTTTTAGTAATATGTATGAAAGGAATCTTTTGTCGTTTTTCGTACGAGGTACTTTTTGACTTTTCCGACAAAAGTACGAAGAATGTTTTTTTTAACTTATACAGCATGAATGGATTTTTAAAACATTATTTCCAAGAAACTTCCTTTAAAAGTTTTCATGTTCATTTTTAATCAACTTCTTTTATTTTAAAGTCGTATGACATGTTATGAAAGAAAAAATGTTTTTGAAGTAGAAAGGATATTTTCCTCAAGAATGAAGTTCAAGTATTTTATCAAAATTATTTTCCATATAAGGTAATAAAAGGGTTCTGTTATTATCCCTATTATTACATTGGTTTGATTATGTTGTGATTGAAATATTTTTATGAACTCCTTTATCTTATATGAATTGATTTATGATGTCATGTTGTTTAAGAATCTCATTTTTATTACATGGGTTACGCTATGATGTATGGTTTATGATTATGTGGCACACATAAGAATGGATTCATTATAAGATGGTTGGGACCTATATCTCCCTCCAATGCATTCGGTAAAGATTTTATATCTCAATGAGATAGACATGGCTGGAACGGTAGGTTATACCGGTTCAGTGAAACAGGACTGGAACGAGGGTGACTCGGTTCAGAAAGGGACTTTGTCCACTAAGATAGTCTTGGCAATGAGTCATGACTAACAAGAAATGATTTTCCATGATTATGTGTGCATGCCACAAAGTTTCAAGTTTCATGTTATGATTATGGGGATCTCATTTTCACTACTATGATTTGTTCCATGTTAAGATATTATGATCTCTTTTGCAGGTTATGATTTTCAAAAAGATATGATATGATTTTTATTTCCTTTATTTGCCCTTGCTGAGCATTTGAGCTCACCCTTTTATGTTTTCTTTTCCCCAGGTCAGGAAGATGGATATTAAGTAGAATATGCTAATAGGGACCCTAGATATGATGAAATAAATGAGAGACACTGTAGAAGATTTATGAACCAGTTGTTTATGTTTCCCAGTTTCTAAAGACACTATACCTATACGGTCCTTTGTGGTTTTGTCATATGTTGTAATAAGTGTGCTTCAATTTTGAAGTATTAACAATGTACGTAAAGTATGGGTCGTTATAGTTGGTATCAGAGGAAAGGTATAGTCAACCATTGGAAACTAGGATGTGAAAGCCTTAGTAAGAACCCTAAGGATAAGTCTAAGCATAGAACACAATCTTAGTGTTTTAGAAATGGCCATGAATACCCTAGGATAAGACCTTAAGTGTGAAATTTTATCCTTGATTATGTGGTTTTCCTATTATAATTAGTGTTTCTCACACTATTATTCTTGGTTTCAGTCAATGGCTGGAACTCGAAGGAACCGTGTTAATGCGGAATGTGATGGGCAATGCAATGATTGTCCCCCTGAGCAACCAAACGATATGGGAGATGGAATGAAAAATCATGTAGCCATGCTCACACAACTTTCTCAAGCTATGAATCATGCAGGACTTCCAAACGAGCAAAGGAAGGAGCAACATTCTGTTGAATCCTTCATGAGGCAGCGTCCACCTTCTTTCAGTGGGTCTACTGATC
Organism: Viscum album; assembly: GCA_963277665.1. Lineage (NCBI taxonomy): Eukaryota > Viridiplantae > Streptophyta > Magnoliopsida > Santalales > Viscaceae > Viscum > Viscum album. Next base: position 165,817,795 of record OY728119.1, on the reverse strand, counting down.
CATTAGTTGCTGAACAATGGATTAGTACTAATGAAAAGATATTTTCAGTTCTTCAATGTTCTGAACATGATAAAGTCATCCTAGCAGTGTATCGTTTGGAAGGAGATTCTGATCAGTGGTGGAATCTTATTAAGAATACGATGCAAAGGGATGAAATTGAGTCTATGGAATGGGACGAGTTCAAGAACTTATTTTTTAATAAGTACTTCCCTCATATTCTCCGAACAAAGTTGGAGAAATAGTTTCTTGAACTGAAGCAAAGGGATGATGAATCTTTTGATACCTATGAAGCAAATTTTACAAGACTTGCAAGGTACGCTTCTGGTATTATTATCCAACCTGAGAGTAAGATCGATCGATTCTTTAGTGGCTTAAAACCAATTCTTCGAAGGGCATTAGCCATAAGGGACTTCAATAGCTACGAGGAAATCGTTCGATGTGCTCTCAAAGTCGAGATGGATATTGGAGTAACCCATCAGTCACATGGGTTTGATAAGAAGAGGAAGATGGAATTCAAAGGAAAATCTAAAGAGAACACTGAAAATAAGATGAGCTTTCCCTTATGCTCAAAGTGTGGAAAGAAACATGGAGGGAGTTGTCTTAAAGGGACAAGTAAATGTTTCAAATTTGGAAAGGACGGTCATCGGGCATTTGAATGCCGCGATAATGGGAAGAAGATGTCTAATGATGCAAACAAAGGAAGGGATACACAGAATGAACCTACTACACTTCAATGTTTCAAGTGCAAGGAGATGGGGCATTATGCCAATCAATGCCCAAATCCAAGGGTTGATGATTATGGTCAACGTCAACAAAATCTTAAGGCTAAAGACAAAGGAAAGTCACATGCAATTTCTATCAGTGATGTGGAGTACGATAACGAAGTGGTGAAAGGTACACTTACCATCCACTCTAAAGTAGCAAATGTTTTATTTGATTCTGGATCCACCCACTCTTTTATTTCTGAAAACTTTTCTAAGGGTATCACCGTATTACCTCAACAATTAGATGTTGAGTTAGCTGTGACAACACCTAATGGCACAACAGTCGCATCAAAAGTTTATAATTCTTCTCCGATCAAAGTTTGTGGGAAAGTACTTCCTGCAAATTTTGTGATCCTTCCTTTAGTGGAATTTGATGTGATTCTTGGCATGGATTGGCTTTCTCTACATGGATCTCATATCAATTTCCAAAGAAGGGAAGTCACATTTCATATTCCAGATCAATCTACGATCATCTATCGATGCAAGGATGAATATAACCTTCCCGTGGAAATTCCTTCAATCTTATGGGTCTTGATTCCACTAAATGAAGGTTATTTATTTCAAATGGTTGGTGAGAAACTTACGATTAAGAATATGCCCATCGTACGGGAGTTTGATGATTTCTTTCTGGAGGAATTATCGGGTCTTCCACCAAATCGTGAAGTTGAGTTTTCAATAGAACTCGTACCGGGTGCTTTGCCTATTTCAAAGACACCTTATAGAATGGCCCCAATTGAGTTGAAGGAATTGAAGAAGCAACTCCAAGAGAATCTTGATAAGGGATTCATACTCCCTAGTGCGTCACCTTGGGGAGCACCTGTTCTATTTGTTAAGAAGAAAGATGGATCAATGAGACTCTGCATTGATTATCGAGAACTTAACAAGATCACTATCAAGAACAAATATCCTCTCCCACGCATTGATGACTTATTTGACCAACTACGCGGAGCTCAATACTTTTCCAAGATTGATCTTCGTTCAGGGTATCATCAATTAAGGGTCAAAAGGGAGGATATACCAAAGACGGCTTTCCATACAAGGTATGGACACTATGAATTTATAGTGACTCCATTTGGTCTTACTAATGCCCCTGTTATCTTCATGGATCTAATGAATAGAGTCTTTAGAGACTATCTTGATCAATTTGTGGTAGTCTTTATAGACGATATTCTTGTCTATTCAAAGATCAAGGAAGAGCATGAAGATCACTTGAGAATTATATTGAAGACCCTGAGAAAGGAGAATATTTATGCCAAATTTACCAAGTGTGAATTTTGGCTTCAAAAAGTTGCATTTTTGGGTCACATAATCTCAAAAGAGGGGATATCTATGGATCTAGCAAAAACAGAGGTTATTGAAAGATGGTCAAGACCAACAACAGTAACTGAGATCCGAAGTTTTCTTGGTTTGGCTGGATATTATCGACGTTTTGTAAAATATTTTTCACGATTATCTAATCCACTCACCAAGTTGACTCGGAAAGGAGTTATGTTTTTTTGGACAGAGGAATGTGAAGAGAATTTCAAGGAGTTGAAAAGAAGGTTATCCAGTGAACATGTGCTCACACTGCCTTGTAGTGGAGAAATGTTTGTAATCTACAGTGATGCATCCAAGAAGGGATTGGGGTGTGTTCTTATGCAAAATGATATGGTGATAGCTTATGCCTCACGACAGTTGAAAATCCATGAGCAAAATTACCCAACACATGATTTGGAGTTGGCTGCGGTAATCTTTGCATTAAAGATTTGGAGGCATTACCTTTATGGTGAAAGGTGTGATATTTATACTGATCATAAAATTTTAAAGTATATTTTCACACAAAAGGAGTTGAATATGCGTCAAAGAAGATGGTTGGAGCTGATTAAGGATTACGACTGCTCAATCGATTACCACCCTGGGAAAGCAAACAAGGTGGCAGATGCATTAAGTCGACAAGACCATGCTAGTTTATCCATGATGAGAATCACAAAAGATCCAATATTTATGGATTTACAAAGGATGGATCTTGGAATTATAATGGAAGAGGAAAAATCTTATCTTTCTAAAATGAATGTTCAACCATCTATACATGTGAAGAATAAAGAGGCACAGAAAGAAGATTTTGAGTTACAAAAGAAGGTGAGAAATGTTCCTGAATTTAACCTTGATTGTGATGGGATAATAAAGTTTAGGAATCGGGTTTGTGTTCCTCCCATCCCCGAATTAAAGAAGGAGCTGCTGGATGAGGCTCATAGTTCATCATTCTCTATTCATCCTGGAAGCACGAAGATGTATAGGGACCTGAAAGAGTACTTCTGGTGGGATGGCATGAAAAGAGATATTGCTGAATATGTCTCTCGATGCTTAGTTTGTCAACAAGTTAAAGCTGAGAGACAGAAGTCTAAGGGGATGTTACAACCATTACCCATACCCGAATGGAAATGGGAAAACATCACTATGGACTTTGTCACAGGACTTCCTAAAACATCCAAAGGCAATAATGCTATTTGGGTCATAGTTGATCGTCTTACAAAGTCTGCACACTTCATTGCTATTAGAGAGGATTTCTCTCTAGATCAGCTTGCCAGGATATATGTAAGGAAGTGGTGAGATTGCATGGAGTAACACTTTCTATTATATCTGATCGGGATCCGAGATTTACCTCGAAGTTCTGGCGAAGTCTTCAGCATACTCTGGATACAGAGTTGAGTTTCAGCACTGCTTATCATCCCCAGACAGACGGTCAGTCTGAGAGAACAATTCAAACCCTAGAAGATATGTTGAGAGCTTGCTCTATGGATTTCAAAGGAGGTTGGGATCAACACCTACCTTTGGTGGAATTTTCTTATAATAATAGCTTTCACTCCAGTATTCAGATGGCTCCTTATGAAGCTCTCTATGGAAAGAAATGCAGGACTCCAACTTGATGGGATGAAATTGGGGAAAGAAAGCTATTAGGACCTGATCTCGTTGATGAAATGGCAGAAAAGGTCAGATCTATTCAACAACACATAAGAGCAGCTCAGAGTCAACAGAAAAGTTATGCCGACAACCGAAGAAAAGACCTAGATTTTGAAGTGGGTGATAAAGTGTTCTTACGAATATCTCCCTGGAAGAGGGTTATGAGATTTGGAAAGAAGGGGAAGTTGAGCCCTAGATATATCGGTCCTTTCGAAATACTAGATCGTGTTGGAAAGGTAGCTTACCGATTGGAGCTTCCACCGAATATCTCTCAAGTTCATGATGTGTTCCATGTATCTCTCCTGAGAAAGTACATACCTGATCCTTCACATGTACTCAGCTCAGAAGTTGTACCGCTGGAGCAAGATATTTCTTATGAAGAACAGCCGATAGAGATTCTGGATTGTAGCGAAAAAGTCCTACGAAACAAGACCACTCGATTGGTGAAAGTTTTATGGAGGAACAACCAATTAGAAGAATCTACATGGGAGCTTGAGGATATGATGAGGGAGAAGTATCCTCATCTGTTTGTTACAAAGTGACGAATTTCGAGGGCGAAATTCTTTTTAAGGGGCGTAGAATGTAACACCCGAGATTTTTATGAGTAATATTTTGTTCAAAGGAATATTTCACTACACACTTTCTTGGATTACTTTACACGCAATCGCGACCTTCCTCGATAGCTTGCGTCGTACGCAATACCGAGTTTCACTAAACAACGATATGCTATTAAAATATTATTAAAACTAGCCGTTATGAATAGTAATAACCAATTTTTGAAATTTAATAAATTTTATTTTTCAAAATGGACTTCATTTTTTGATTCGGAATACCGAAATTAGCCCAAGGTGAAATTTTGGTATTTTTCTGAAAACTTTCAATTTTTGATGAATAGTGAAACCACTAAGTGGTAGGTTAAAAACTGAATTTTGCATAAAACTTAATTTTACCGCTTCTGTGAATGGAATTTCGAAAATCCGACAAACACGGTTGATATCAGTAAGTAAAATGTGTTTTAATGAGATAAAAATAATTTTTTGGTGAATAGTAACTTTGTACTTTTTTTTTCGCGGTTAATTGTAAATAGGGTAACTAAGGGTAAATATGATATTACTATTACCCTAACACATGTCCTAATTCTATTGGATAAGTCTAATTCGACCAAAAACAACCTTATGAATAAAATATGACCATTTAGGCCCACTTGAATTAGATTAGGACATTTATTATTAATTTATTTAAAGAAGGGTTAAAATAGTTAAAATCAATGTTTAATAAGTAAATCATTTTTAATATGGGGTTATACATAAGCAAAATTCGACAATAAATATTCATTAGAAAGCTAAAACGATTTCCTACATAATGGTATTTTATTTATAATTTTCAGACATTAAATAATTTAATTTAATTATGACACAACGATGATGCAGTACTTATCTTATTTATGAAATATTGACATAATTGATGTTATAAACACCAAAATAAATGTAATTTGAGACTTATTATGAATTACACTAATTTTATAGGTTACTATAATATATTAGTGATGATTTAATCAACTTGGTTCTAACATATAATTCTGTTATGACTTTCTCAAAAATCATATATCAAATAGTGTCAAAATTGACACAAAATAGTTTTTAAATACAATATTATATTATTAATTGTTATTTTATTCCTAAAAATCTAAGGTTCGTCCAAATGACTTAGATAAAGATATATATATTAATAATAAACAATTTGGGGTTCGTTTGGCATGTTATAGTAAGTGTATTAACCATATAGTGAAAGAAAACAAAAAGACATGGTAAAAGTTAAATTATTTGACCTAGAGTTAAATCTAATTGATAAGGTTAAAATAATACCCTAAACTTGTCTAAATCCTATTGGTTGATAGTATTTCGACCCATCCCCGCCTTAGCTTCGAAATAAGACCCTTTGTAACCATTATAAACCAATTTTGACTTTAATATAAAATAATATTTTGAGATATTCCTAAGGTGCCCCTCTCCTCCCTTATAAAAGGGAACCTTCTCCCCCTCCTCCTCACACCAATTTGAGCACTCAAGCTCGGCCAACCCCTGACAGTTTCTCCTCTCCACTTCCCTAGAATAATCCTAGAGGTCCTTTTCTTCTTCAAAGACCAATCTTAGTTCCCTAAGTGGAGGATTCAAAGAGGCGTTTCAAAGAAAAGGTAATATCCATTACCGATCTTTTCAATTTCTTTCTTCTTCAACTTCTTCTTATTTAGTTGTTTCATGATAAAGTAATAATATAAGTATTAATTACATACTTATATGTTATTATAAATATGAAACAACCCTAATTCACCTTCTATCCATCCTACGGAAAAATGAAATCACCGCGCGTGCGTACGTACGGAATACCGTCTCCACGCCGTGGTGTAATCTATTTTCCACCACCACCTTACAAGGATGGGTATAAGGGTGTAATGAGTAACTATACATGATTATTATAAAGTTATATTGATACTGAAATAGTATAAATACACTTAAATACAATTCCACGATCATGGGAACAATATCATCGCTCGTGCGCACGTACGGAATACCGTCTCCACGATGTGATCCGACTCATTCTACATGATCATCATTACATATTAATTATATAAATGAATTGAATGAATAAATATGATATATTTTACACTAATACCATTCTGTATATAAAGTATCTATAACCTTAAAATATGAATAAAAATTTATTCGGCAAAACACGCATAAGAACAAAAGGAAATAAAGACCCGAGTAACAAGTAACAATGAAATATTACTAATAAGAAGCTAAGAATATGACCATATATGATATCATATCAATATGTATGATTCTGGAATAAGTCAATAACATTATTTAAACTATTATACAGGAGATTCAGACATGTACAAAGCAAATCGTACCTAAGGTAAGGGAAATATCACAATCTCATTTTTATCCGAGATTGTTTATTCGTAAGTATTTACTGGGGTGTATTTTATCATCCACATCCATGTTTCATCAATATGTAATACTATTTCCATCCACCTAAAATTGTTTAAATCCATTTTTACCCTTCGGTGAGTTTTTAGTAATATGTATGAAATGAATCTTTTGTCGTTTTTCGTACGATGTACTTTTTGACTTTTCCGACAAAAGTACGAAGAATGTTTTTTTTAACTTATACGGCATGAATGCATTTTTAAAACATTATTTCCAAGAAACTTCCTTTACAAGTTGTCAAGTTTATTTTTAATCAACTTCTTTTATTTTAAAGTCGTATGACATGTTATGAAAGGAAAAAATGTTTTTGAAGTAGAAAGGATATTTTCCTCAAGAATGGAGTTCAAGTATTTTATCAAAATTATTTTCCATCTAAGATAATAAAAGGGTTCTGTTTTTATCCCTATTATTACATTGGTTTGATTATGTTGTGATGGAAATATTTTTATGAGTTCCTTTATCTTATATGAATTGATTTATGATGTCATGTTGTTTAAGAATCCCATTTTATTACATGGGTTATGCTATGATGTATGGTTTATGATTATGTGGCACACATAAGAAAGGATTCATTATAAGATGGGTGGGACCTATATCTCACTCCAATGAATTGGGTAAAGATTTTATATCTCATGAGATAGACATGGCTGGAACGGTAGGTTATACCGGTTCAGTGAAACAGGACTGGAATGAGGGTGACTCGGTTCAGAAAGGGACTTTGTCCACTAAGATTGTCTTGGCAATGAGTCATGACTAACAAGAAATGATTTTCCATGATTATGTGTGCATGCCACAAAGTTTCAAGTTTCATGTTATGATTATGGGGATCTCATTTTCACTTCTATGATTTGTTCCATGTTAAGATATTATGTTCTCTTTTGCATGTTATGATTTTCAAAAAGATATGATATGATTTTTATTCCTTTATTTTCCCTTACTTAGCATTTGAGCTCACCCTTTTATGTTTTCTTTTCCCCAGGTCAGGAAGATGGATATTAAGTAGAATATGCTAAAAGGGACCCTAGATATGATGAAATAAATGGGAGACACTGTAGAAGATGTATGAACCAGTTGTTTATGTTTCCCAGTTTCTAAAGACACTATACCTATACGGTCTTTTGTGATTTTGTCATATGTTGTAATAAGTGTGCTTCAATTTTGAATTATTAACAATGTATGTAAAGTATGGGTCGTTATAATGTCATCAAGAATTTTCGTAATATATTGTTACTATTGTTACGATAAAATGACAAGAGAAAAATAATTTTATCGTTAATTACATTTTTGACATTATATAATTCATTTGAACGAATTTAATATTTTTAGTACTATTATATCACTTAATAATCTAGTATTTTAAAAAAAAGTAATTTATATTAATTTTAACGCCATAAAGTAATTGATTTTTGTTAAAGTCATAACAACTTGATTATATTGAAAAAAAGAATTAACATAAATATAATATGTCAATATAATCCATAATATTCTTGGATGGTTTCAAAATAATCAAATTATATTTATTCTAATATTTATAATATCATTTATTTGAATCCTTTATTAATGAAGCAATCACTGCATCATTGTGTCATAATTATATTTTTTTATTTAATGTGTAAAAATTTTAAATTAAAATATAATGATGTAGGAAATTTTTTAATACTTATAATGATTATTTATACTTGAGTAAATTAATTATAGAACCCCATATAAAAATTTTTTTAGTAAAAAGATACATGTTTATGTTATTTTTCTCTTTACTTTAAATTATTTATTATAAAATGTCGTTATCACTCCTAAGTGGGTCAATGGGGTCCCCAAATTGACCCATGGATGCCCTTAGTTGGACATATCTCCTACAATAGGTTTATGAAATGTTTTAGGGTAGTTTTATATTATAATAATATTATTGTTTAACCTTATTTACTATACTTTCCCTTTAACTATGGTAAATAAAATAATTACTAAAGTTACTATACATAATGTCTAAAAATAAAAGATACCTTTTTAATCAATTTGGACTTCCTGATTCCATATTTGGAAACCATTTTTTATTATTTAAAACACTTAATTTGAAAAATTAATTTAAAATTAATTCCTATTGGCAATACCAAAAAAGAGGTTTTTAGGAAGTAATAACTATCAAAAGATTGACATGTGATTATGTTCAATTAAAAAGAGAAATTACTTCCAATGAACATAATTTGTTTAAAAGATAAAAAATTAATCCAATAACACTTTAAAACCCATTAAGATGATAATATAACTATATAAATAAATTTGTTGAAAAAGAAGTTTGGACTTAAAATGTGGTATTTTTCATTATTCATTAAAAAATGAACGTTATCGGAAAATTACCAAAAACTTATTAAATGTAAATTTTTTTCTACCAATTTAATAGAAGAAGTATATTTTTTCAAATAGAACATATAAAAGTGACAATAAATAGATTTAAAAATGTTTTTCCATCAAAAAGTGTTAAAATGCCTATTTAAAAATATTAGAGTATTTCATGCTTAAAATCAGATTCAATATTATGTGAAGCCTATAAAATTTATTTGATAAATGTAAATACATTTAACAAAAATGTATAATCATATTTTTCTTAGTTATGTTCATCCCTTCTAATAAAATTTCTAATCATTAAATATGTTTTAAAATAATAATATTACTATATTATTATTTTGTATAACTCAATGTTGTGTGCAACATAAGATTTCTAAGAAACCCGTTGTTGTGTGTTTAGTACATGATCCGACATAGAATCCTATTTAAATTAATGATAATATATTATTCATAAATATTAACAGAAATGAAAAGGTATTATTCTATAAATACCAGGGATCTTACATCATTCACCCCTTTAGGGAATTGTGGTCTCACAATTCTATACACTTATCAAATAAATGGAGGTATTTATTCCTCATAAAATTTTCAGATTCCCATGTTGTCTCTTCAACCACATAATTTTTTCACAAAACCATTACCTGATTAATTAACTTATTCCACAACACTTTCTCTCTAGGGTTAAGAATCTAGAGTGGATGTTCCTCATATGAAACATTCTCTTTCAACTAGACTACCTCTGGACTCCAAACATGAGATGGATCCGAAATATACTTTCTCAATATTAAAACATGAAAAACATTATGTTCCTGGGATAAACATGAAGGTAATTCCACTCTATAGGAAACTGATTCAAATTTCTTCAAGATTTCTTAGGGTCTAATGAATCTTCCACTCTTCTTTCCCTTCTTACCAAAATGCATCACACTTTTCCAGTGAGAAACATGGAGAAAGACATGACCACATACCTTGAAATAAATATCATGCCTTTAGTTTTCTGTACAACGTTTCTGCATACTCTGAGCTATTCTATTGTGCTTATGAATCAACTGATCATTTTCAACCATCTCTTATATCAATTATAGTCACATCCACTTTATTTCACCTACTTCATCACAAAAATCTAGAGTTCAACACCACTTTCCATATAATGCTTCAAATGGTGCCATCTATATATTGGAATGAAAACTATTATTATATGAAAAGTAAACCAAAAAAATTAATGATCCAAAATTCTCTGGTAATCCATTGAAAAAGCATGTAGCATACCCTTAAAAGTCATAATTGTTCATTCTGACTACCCATCTGATTGAGGATGAAAAGTTGTACTAAAATTTTATTCACTTTCCAATGACTTCTAAAGTCCATTATAAATGTTAAAAGAGAACCTTGGATCACAATAAAAAATTATAGAGAGGGGAACTCCATGTAACATAAAAGTCTATTTATTATACAATTGAGAAAGATGATCTAGAGATAGAGTATCTTGAATATGATGAAAATGAGTACATTTAGTCAATCGATAAAAAATAACCCATATTGCATTGTTACCTCGAGGTGTTTTTAGTAACCCCACTATGAAATCAATGGAAAATTTCTCCCATTTCCACTCTAGAATTGGAAAAGGATGAGACTTTACTTTCGTTAACTTCCACTCTGATTAAACCTATTTACAAATCAAACATCTTAGGGTAAAATCTGCAATATCCAATTTCATTCAATACCTCTAGTAATACTCTTGAAGATCTTTGTTCATCTTTGTAATTCCAGGATGAACAAAAAATTGAGAACTCTGATCTCCACATAATATATCTTTTTTCAACTGTAAATCAAAAGGCACAAATAATATATTTCCAAACATAAATATACAGTCTTTATCAATGTTAAATTTAGGTAACTTACCGTTCTGAACCAATTCTACATTTTTCTGCAACTCATTTTTTTCTTTCTGCGCTTTCATTATTCTATCTACTAGAGACAATTTCACTTCCACTTGAAAAAAATAGAGGAATTCCCTGCACCAATAACGTCCAATCCAAAATACATCAAATCAATAACCAAAGGATCTCATTCAAAACGTAACATTGTTAATGTAGAATTACTTTTCTTACTCAAAGAATCAACCACTTTAGTTGCATTTCGTAGATGGTAATGAATCATGCCATCATAATCCTTGATTAATTCTAGCCATCTTCTTTGTCTCATGTAAATTTCATTCTGATAGAAAATATACGTTATACATTTGTGATCATTATTTATTTCAAATGTTACACCATAAATATGATGCCTCCAAATTTTTAAAGAACAAACAAAAGGAGATCTTTCTAAATCATGTGTAGGGAAATTTATCTCATGTGGTTTTAACTGGCATGATACATAAGAAATTACTTAATCATTCTGCATTAGGACACAACCATGTACTTTCAATGAAGCATCACTATAGATAAACAATTTACCATTTCTTGAAGGTAGGTTAAAAACTTGAGCATTACCCTATCTTTTTTTCAATTCCTAAAAGCAATCATCGCATTATTTTTCCATATGATCATAACACATTTTCAAGTTAACATAGTATGTGGGCCATATAACCACGAAAATGTTTCAACAAACCTCTACTAATAACTTTCTAAACAATGAAAACTACAAATCTATGTAATATTTGTGGGTATTTTCCATTCTTCTAAAACTTTTATTTTAGGAGGATCAATTTTTATGCCATCTTTAGAAACAATGTGACCAATGAATTAAATTTATAGTAACCAAAACTCACACTTTCTAAATTCTGAATATAGTTTATTTTCATTTAATGTTTGAAATACAACCCTTAAATGTCTTTAATACTATTCATTATATTTAAAATAAACCAAACTATCATCAATAAACACAACCACAAACTTCTCAAAGAACTAACAAAAAATTATATTCATAAGATCCATCAACCATATTTCATTTTTATCAAACAAGAAAGGATAACCCCATGTTGATTTGATATGTCAAAATAAATTGTTATCTTATAACTCATACAATGGATTATTTAAATCTAAAATTTCAATTGTAGTAATTTGAAAGGGGGTTTTGAAATTCTACTAGTATCAGGAACCATGTCAACTGTAAATTCAAATTACCGATTAGGTATAATACTAGGAAACTCAGTTGGAAAAAAATTCAAGATACTTATTTAACAATGGAACAACATTAATCATAAAAGATCATTTTTTCAACAAATTTTTCAAGGTAAAATTAATTTCCATCTTTTTCTAGTTTCTCAGCTTCCTGATATATTACCAAAAGTAAGAATTCATTCTTTTACAAAAACTGATTTTTTTATGAAAAGAAACCTATTTATCTCTTCATTAAATCTTAGTATGAAAAAAAGAAATCAAATCCATACCCAAAATAACATCAAACTATACTAGAGGCAAAACTATAATATTTGTAGTTAGATTCTTTCCACACACAAGGGTAGTAAAGTTCTAATAATTCCTCTTTGTCTCAAAATTTCCTCGAGGTGATTTTACCAAAAGTTCATGATTCATATCTTGAGATTGAACTACCAATTTACTAGAAAATTTCTAAAAAATGGAAGAATGTGTAGAACCGAAATCAAAAAAAAACATTGGAATAATTCAAATAAATAGTCAATATACCTGATACTACGTCATTTGATGACCCAACTTCTTATAATGTTTATTAAAATGATATCACCACATCTTTTGTCTTGTATTCCAACTTGTTTCCATCATTTGAGTTATTCATCAGACACCAATTTTCATAATGAAACATTTCATTACACATAAATCATTTTACTAACTATAAATCATATTTTTTCTTACCGTTACCCTGTTCTTTTTCATATGCAATTATGAGCCTTATATCCAATTTTACCACATCAGAATCACTTACCAGAATCCAAAATGCATTCTCTAGTGTGATTTTTACCACAAGTTTCACAAACTATAAAAATAAGTTTCTTACCATCAGAATTTTTGGAAGATTTCTTTCCTTTCATATTCCACGTCGAATTCTTATTCTGTTGTTTGTCAAAGAACACATCATCATCAGAAAACTCCATTTCTAACTTCTCCTCACATAGAACAAGTTTATTTTTATTTTTGAACTCATGAGATGCTAAATACCTTAAATACTTTGGATTTAATCTTAATAAAAACAATTGATTTTACTATCAAGATCCTATATAAAATTTAGAGCATACCTTTTTAGTTGAGGGAATTTTGCTTCATAAGCTACCACTGAGTTATCCTCATGCCTCAATTCCAAGAATTGTTTTTCCATACTAAGTTGAACTGCCTTATAAAAATATTTCTCAACAAACATACCTTTTAATTCATCCTAATCAAGAGCATCAATCTCCTCTATTACCCTTATATTTTTAACCATCAACCACCACTGATTGGGTTCACCTTAAATGGTAAATAGAAAGACTAACCTTTTTATGTTCTGAACATCCCATGACATCAAAAATATTTTCCAGTGCTTTAATACACCATTTAGCTATCACAAGGTCAGATGATCCTATAAATGATGGGGGGATGTTGTCTCATTAAATGATCCACTACTGACATGTTATGTTGTGTTTCATCTGTCTGATCTTGTTCATGGATTCCACGACCATTTATAGCTTGAGTCAACTATTCCATCCAACAACAAACTGTTTAGTCTTGATTCTGACCATCTCAGGTTGCTGATTGAGAATGTTGTTTCTCTCGCGATGTCGTCCCATCATAGCTTCCCTATTTACTTTTTGAAAAACCATTCTGAACACAGACATATCCTCGAAAAATCATCAGGGTAATCATCATGTTATATGTAATTTTAATCTTACCATAAAGTAAAAATTATAATTTATAGCTATTAATTAAACAATATCCTAAATTCTAATGATATCTAAACCGACCTTTGATTCCAACTATAAGGCCCCAACTTTAAAAAATACATAATCTTGTGTAAATTAAATAATTCAAGTTGAAGATATTTTTATGTTTAGATTTTTAGATAATTATTCCATATCTATTACAATTACATCTCAAAAATTACAAATTAGACACTTCTACACTATCCAATTTGTTCACAACAACAAAACTCCTTAAATTAAAAACACATTATTTTCTTGAAATAAATAGTCTGGATTTATTTCTTTCTCTTATCCTTATTAATACCCTATGAAACAGATTTAAAAAATGGGGTGATCATAAAAATATAGGTAAGGGGTCAAAAAATAAGGAAAGAAAACATTAGTCTATGAATATAGACCAATCAAAGAAATAATACTTTTCAATAATTTAATATATGCTCTTAAACATACCTCATGAAATCTTAATATTTGTGAATAACATAAGGAAATAGTAAATAATGAATGTAACATGTGAAATCCATAAAATACTTACATTATGTCTTTCATAGATACATAGGGAGTAACATTCGGAATACCCATCACAGTATATTCCATAAATCTCCTAGGAGTATCATTAATGTTTACCTCCTTAATGTTACCCAATAGATTAGAAAGCTATCTTGGGATCACCTGCCCTCAGTTTATCATAGAACTACCCATATATGTAAATAATTTCCATGATCCACAACATAATCATAACACAAAAAATAAGAAAAAAGGAAAGATAAAATTTCCACATTACAATCACAATATATCATTTCAAGATATTGACATAATAAATGATTTATAATAACAATTTTCAATTCCCAAATATATAAAAAGGTTATATGGTATTTATTTTTCTTTTATAAACATTACTTATTGTTAAGGAAGCCATATATAAAATAGTGCTCGCAGTGGTGGAAAGGTCGTTGTCACCGTGTATGTTAAAACGAAACATTCCCTTCTCGTTTAGTAAAATGATTTCTAAAAAAATATTATTTTAAAAACCCATTGAATGAAATTAAAAGAAAAAGGGTAGAAATATAAAATATATAAAAGAAGGTTGTGTGTAAACCAAAATATTCCTCAATGAATGCATATTTAGATTAAGTACCTTATATTGAGTCTGATTCGTCATGCGTATTGCTTGGTCTTCCTGAATAATAAACATAAGTTACTTTCTATTCGCTTCAAGGTCTATTTCATGTTTATTATTCCTTTTATATATCTTATTACAACATTATAAAAATTAAAAAATTATTTATGTTAATATCAGTCATTTTTTCGATATTCGGTACTTGAGTAGAAAATAAACATTTTTTGATATAAATTTTACACATACTCAAAAGTTCTACATCTCCAGAATGATATTAAAATTTTAAATATCATATATATCTAATATATATTTATTTATAATATTACACAACATTTTAGATAAGAAATGAAATGAATTTTTCATAGAGATGGTAGGTCGTACGTACGCTTGAACATTGCATTCATTTCTTTGTCATAATAAAATTATAATAATCAAATTATATAAATATATATTATAATACCAGTATTATATTTATATCATTTATGTCTCTTGGGTATAATAAAATCATCCTTTATACATTCCATGTATATAATGAACATGTCATATCACTTTGAGTGGGCGATAGTCCACACATCCTCAAATGAAATTATCGTATTTACATATCATGTAAAGCATAAATGTAAGTTTTAAAAAAAATTACACAATCATAGTGGCATGTATAAATATAATATATATCATATATAAATATATTTCCCTGATAATGGCCTCCCTGATAGGTGGTATGGTAAAATCGAAAAATCTTCATTTCTTGAGGGAGTAGATCACCGTACATAGAAACAGTAGGCTCGTATGCATTAAATGGTGGTGTGTGTGAGTGTAGTTCGAATCCTTATAATAATAACTTCCTAGTATATTGAGGATATTGGTGTTGTTATGTAATCAATTAATATTAAAATCATAAGGAGTGGAGAAGGAAAATAAAGGAAATTAACTTTAGAGAAGAGGTAACCTCATAATCAGGTAACTTCTTTTGAATTGAGCCTAAAATCTTTATTGAGTTTCCTTCTTCCCGATGTAATGCTTCTCGGAGGAAGGGAGGTATATTGGGAGCTTATTTAAGTAGAATTTTGGCGATCCAAGTGGATCCATGGGGTCCCAAAATCGACCTAAGGATTCCCTTGTTCAAAAAATCTCCTCCAATAAGAGTAGGACATGTGTTAGAGTAGTTTTATATAATTATATTATTATTCTTTACCCATATTTACTAGATTCACCCTTTAAACATGGTAAATAAAATAATTACTAGACTTACCATTAATAATGTCTAAAAATAAAAGTTACATATTAAATCAATTTGGAAATCCTGATTCAAAATATGTAATCCATTTTTTGGAAAATATAAAACACAGAATTTTCAGAAATTAATTTAAAATTAATTACCGTTTTCAAAATCAAAAAGCTGGATTTTAAAAATAAAAACTATCAAAAGATTAACATGTGTTTATATCCAATTTAAAAGTGAAATTACTTCCAATTCCTACCATTGGATTAAATGAAAAAAAACATAATCTAATTACACTTTAAAACCAATTAAAATTAAAATATAACTATATTAATAAATTAGATGAAAAGGAAGTTTTGACATAAAATGCGGTATTTTTCACTGTTCATTAAAAAAATAACTTTATCAGAAAACTAAAATTTTTTTTATTCAAAGTAGTTTTTTATTTCCCAATATTATAGAAGAAGATTATTTTTTCAAATAGAATATATAAACGTTACATAACTAGATATAAAAAGAGATCTCCATCAAAAGGCTATAAAAGGACCTTTTAAAATATTACAGTATTTCATTTTTAAAATCTGATTCATTATTTTTTATGCCTCTAAAATTTATTGGATAAATTTAAATACATTTAACAAACCTAAATAATCATATTTTTGTTAGTTATTCCATTCCCTCTAATACAATGGCTAGGCATTAACTACCATTTTAAATAACAAAATTATTATATTATTTTTCTTTAAAACTGAAAGTTATGTAAAACATAAGATTTCAAAAAAACCTGTTGTATTGTATTGCTTATGATATTGGACAAAGCATACCATTTAATGTAAAAATAATATTTTTTATATATATATTAATAAAAATTAAATGGTGTTATTCTATAAATACCTGAGATCATACATTGCCACTTTATTTCCTCCTATTCAATCTGGGCCATTTAGTTTGGTTTTTTTATATTGGAACTACAAAAAGTATAAGATTTTTTGAAAAAAAACCTAGAAATCTAGGTAAATAATAAGAAACCCATCGAGAAATATAAAAATATATTCTCATACCACATGAATATTTCCTAAATGAATATTTTCTCAAAATATTTTAGTTAAATACCCATTACAATAGGGTATTAGGGACCATATAATGAAAGTAATTTCCGTAGGGATTTCAGAATATGTTTTTCCATAATAGATGATCATGGGTTGATTCAAGATATGAATTTTGATGTCCCTATCTCAATAATGGTTATGTGATTAATATAGATATATCCAATCCATTATGATAATCACATCCTATTTTCCCAAAGGGAGAAGAATAATATTTCATGGAAACACATTTACACTTACTTATATTAAGGAACAGTTGTAATCTTGGGATAAAATCATTATACCACTAGTATTTTTCCTTAATAACATAGTATATATTTATTTTGGTGGGGATTTAATTCCCTTAAAAATTATTCTAGATATAAAAAATTGATTAAAATCATAATTTTATAGGACACATGTAGTTCTAGAAGGGATGATAAGTGAACCATTCACCACTTTATATTTGGGACCTTTTATTCAATATTTTTTCTTATGCTTCACAATTATCTATTAGGATTAGGTGCGAAACCTTTGGTTTTCATCATATGCCCAAATTTTGGGACATTGATTTCTTAATTCATAGATACCATATATTTTAAGTATTGAATTTTGAGTCATGCATTCATATATTCCTTCCCTCTATCCATTTATATATTTTCCCTCTTCATAACTCCTTATAATTGAGGGAAATTATATAATTATCTCCTACTCTTTATGTATTCCCTATTTAATTTGAGAAATTTCCTTCCTTACATCATTCAAAAAATTTAATAAATGAAAATATTATTTGTATTTACTTCGCTGTCATTATCATTTTAGTTCCCTTAAAATTGTATTTTTACCTTATAGTCCCCAAAACCATGAGAATAATTGGCGTCTCAAATCTAAATCTCTACCTTGAAATAATATTGAGAAATTTCTACAGATCTACGAAATTTTATTATAGGAAATTCCTTTTATAGATATGATTTTAAGGCGCTAAATAAACAATGGATTTTTATTTCAGGTATAGTTATGAAACAATAAGTGTTCCTTTATATTCTTGTGAGTTTGGTTTTATAGGTACCAATTGATTTAAACTATATTTATTTATACATTTGAAATAACCAATTTATTTTTTTATAATGAGTTCTAAGAAAATATATGGTGAGTAGTATTTTTTATAAGATCTCTCATCCAATGGATATAGATTCTTCATTTAGTTTAACAGTCATTATAAGTGACAACCATTGATCATCCTTACCTGGAGAATTATAATAATATATGACACCCAATTCCTTCTATTATCACTAGAAAATAACAAATATATTTTCAATTCAGTAAATCCAATACTAGATAATAATTTGGATGTTGGAACCACTAATGGGGGTTGTTTTACGGTGCATGAATGAAAAAAAGACGAGTTCATAATTTCTTTTCATATGAGGGAGTTTAATGGGTTTCATGTTATTATTAATATCTTGGGAAAATAGGGTGATAACCCCTATGAGATTTTATACAACAAATCCCATTCCATTTATTTTCTCATCTGGACAGTCATTGTAATATCCATTACATTCACTTTTTACATGATTGCACATAGTTAGATCAATTGATGAAAACTAAAGCGTTAATATAATTATCAATAAATTATATTCAAATAAAAAATCATATGTTATGGAATTTCATTCAGACGATGTCCCTAACTAATACACCCTCATGTCTACCTATGAAATTATTGGACCTTCTAGTATCAATTTTCTTCCAAATTGTATTATTTTTAATTTTATCCCAATATTAATTGTGAAATAATACCTAAAAATAGCTACATAATTCTTATATACCAACTAATGAAACCCATTAATTTTATTCATACTTATTATATCATTATACAAGAACTCCAATACAACTTATAATAAATCAATCCCTGGAATATATAAGTTTTGTATTAATAAATATTAGATACATAAACATGTATTACAAAATTTTAATTATCTCCCACCTATATTCTTCTCACATAATAAACTTTTTGGAACATCTTACATAATACTCAAATTCATAACATGTGGAATTAATTAATAGGAAAAAGTGACTGAAGATACTTAATAAGTGTGAAAAGAAAAATCATCGATAGAATGTAATAAATTATCATATGATAATCATGTGGGTATAATAATATAATCAATGTAAATGGTTACAATATAAGATAATCCTACCCAATAAAATATAGATTAGTGAACATGACTCATAACATTACTATTTTAGTATAACATAAGAAATGAGTCAAAGAAGAGTAGAAACATGGGTTAATAGTCATTATTCATGAAGATATAGAATTGGTATATTTTATAACATATAAATATGGTATAAATATAATAATTGAAGTCATAACATATATCAAGGAAAACCACTAACACATATACCTCATAATGGGTTAGGCTATAAACCTTCCAATAACATAGTAACTTTGGCTAACCACCGGATTCCCTAATCATTATGGACTTGATCTTACCACCCTTATCCCATCCTCATTTAATGAGATATATAAAATTACCCAAGGAAATATTGGTATTTAATGGTTTGACTCATCAAATAATGATAAAGAATATGTTTTTGTTCTATAAAATTGGGAAGACAATCCCAATTCTATTATATCTTAATTAACCCCAAAAAAGAAATAGGTACCATGAAAACAAAAATTAGGAAACAAAATTATCCATATATTAAAATAATATGGATATTTTTATTATAAATTATTCTTATTGAATCATAATTAACATTAAATTGTGATGATTATGATGAAAAACACTTTCATAAGATCATAAAATTTTACTTTATGAAATAAGGAGAAATAATCTTTAAATATTTTATACATTTTATGAATGTATTATATAAATAAATTGAATGTAAATTACACTAATAAATCATGAAAACATGTATATGAATATTCATTATGAAAAATTGTTTTAAAAGTGGAAAAAATGAGTTCATCTGGAAAGAGTTAAAAATGAAGATCATATCAGAGTTTTGTTAACAGATTCAATGTTTTTGGAAAAATAATAATGAAAACATTAAAGGAGGATTAATTTTTAAAATAAATTCATGTACACAGTAAAAATAACAAAATAAATCATTAATTTATATATAAGGATATCTATAAAACAAAATAAATTATATGGAAATGGAAGCGAAATATTACTGACCAAAAAATAGGTATTGTAAGTTTATCATAAAATAATCACATCAGGTTAATTATGTATCAAAAGAGAATTAAAATCCTATAATGAAAGAAAAAAATAATAAAAAAAAATAGGATAATAAAATAAATTTTTATTAGATAAGAAGTTCATAAAATTTCCTTATACGGAAACCTACTAATAATAATATCAAATTAAAAAATTAGATTGGAAAAAAACCCATATGGCTATGGTAATATCAAAATAAAAATCTTCATGAAGGGAGAAAATAATATTTTCTAATAAATCCAATAAATTTCATTAATTTTATGATAAAAAAATATTTTTTTAGAATATACACCACACAAAACAAGGTAGAAGTTCAATATTGAATATATTTTAATGCAATGATAATTGAGATGAGAAGCCCTTATATTTACTCCTGAGTTCCATGAAAGAACCTCAACCTCCTATATAATAAAACTAATAAACTAAAAAAATTATTTCCTAACCTTATTCAAATATATTTACATTTACATTCATCAATTATAAAAATATGGATAAATATAATAAGGGAAAGAAGTATTTTCTCCCATTTGATAATAGTGGATAGAAACACTATGGTACTTGTCAGAAGGTAAAAGGGGTATCTTATAACTCTATAGAGAGCGATCACCATGCACATGATTTTAAGTAAATGATAGAATATTCCAATATCAAATGTTTAAAATATATAGATATATGGAATTATACAAACTAATTCACCATGCATAAAGGGAATATACCTCAAAATAAGCTATGTGGTCAAAACCAATCTTAGTCTATTACAATAGACATTGTCAAATGGTTAATTATCTTATGTATTATCATTCGATAATTTTATTATAGAATTACATAATCAACGGTATTCTAATTATAATAATCATATAATATATAAGGATTAGAATGTAGTTGTTTTTGTATATGTATTTTAACACACTTGTTAAACAGTATGAAGAAAAGTGATTCATTGGCAAGTCAATATTTTTCAAAAACATATAGATGGGGGAAGAAAAACCTTAATAGTTGATCAATGTTGAGATAGTAATGATAAATTTATTTTATGTGATATTTTATTTTATCTTGAAATTGGTTAGTTATTGGATAGTTTATGTAATATTTACAAGATTTTACTACATGTTTGGATTTATAGAATATATTTTGACAATCTATGATTTTTTTGGAATCATGCATTTTTTTTATTAATTTTTTATAGTGATTAATGTATTTAAATATTTGGTGTTTTAAATTAATATCTACTTTATGTTTTTTTGGAAATATTATTTTTTGTTATTGTTTTCGAATTTAGAAACATTTCTTCTAAATTGTATTAGACATTGAATTTTCTTGGACATATTTAAGAAGTGTACTTATTTATTAAATATACTAAGATGAACAACAGATTCTATGATTGATATTTAAAGATTAATATTTTATTTTTTATAATTAATTGTAACCATTTTGGTTTTGGTAAGTATTTAGAAACCAATGAAAGAAAATTCAAATATTTTAAGGATCTTATGATCCATTAAAAGTTAATTTTAATGCTTCAGTCAAAATTAACTTCATCTTCGATATTTATTTACTAAATTAAAAATGATGTCGAAAATGAACAAATCCCAAAAAAATATGAAATTATTCATAGGAAGTAGAAAGATATCAATTAGCTAAATTTCATTATGTTTTTATATATGATTTAATTGGAAACCCTCAAATATAGGAAAAGGATCTCCAAATGAAAATGTTATCCTAGTACATTAATTTTTGATGAAACAATGATATTTTAAACCCTAATATGTTCATAGATTTTTGGCCTTAAAATTTCTCTATATAATTTAAATTATTATTATAAATGATCTCTATGACTCCCCAAAATTATTTATTACTTTCTTCCAAGATTGTATCTTGACATTCCATCAATGTTATACTACTTGAAAACCCAATAATGTGTTTGTAAGAACTGGGTTTTTCACTCATGAATGGATCCATTATTTTTCTATCTAAATATTTACATTGGATATAATATTGATGAATAATGGATCAGAAAGGATCTTATGAGTTTCTGGGTCTAGTTCAAATCCCAAAACCCATCTTTTTTGTAAAAAAGGTCTTGGCACACGGTTTGGAAAACTGTGCAGATTGTGTCTTTCCAGATAGAGACACCTCGCATGGTTGGAAAATGGTTGTGAATCCTGAACATGTGAACACAATTTTTTTATAGGTACTCATGCATGGTTTTTGCAGGGTTGATCAAACTGTGCAGAAAAACCCTGCACAAGCTATTTTAAGGGTAAATTGTCCCTTTTCCCCTAATGATCTAATTTGAACTCATCTTCTTCCCTACTCTAAGTTTATGTGGGATTAACCTATTTCTCTATCATTTTGAAGATTTTTGAAGATCTAAACCTAGAATCAGTAGATCTCCATCATCTGGAAACTGATCAGGCATTAGTTCATCACTAATGAAACACTATCAAATAGGAATGTCCCGACTCTAACTCTCTGTAGATTCAGATCGAAGGATACCATGAGCACCTGGGAACTCTAATCCGATTCAAGTACACGAAATGCTTAGGTTTAGTCCCACCTAAAACCTTATCCTATTCTAACATTTGGATTCCTGGTATAATACTATAGTATCCCTCATTTAGTAATATGGGATTCCTTGGAAACACTCCTTGGATCCAGGATGCCTTGGATACACTCCTTGGATCTAGCATTGTCATGTAGGTTCCATTGTTAAAGCCTATCTAGATCAGTCATTTCTTAGACCCATTTTACCATGGATTCACTCTCATGACTTGGTAGGTGTCTCATTGTGGAAGGACATGGACTATTCTCCTTGGTTTACACTCTTAACCCATATCTAGATGTA
Source organism: Viscum album (assembly GCA_963277665.1). NCBI lineage: Eukaryota > Viridiplantae > Streptophyta > Magnoliopsida > Santalales > Viscaceae > Viscum > Viscum album. Next base: position 165,794,386 of record OY728119.1, on the reverse strand, counting down.
GATACTACTGAGTTAGCCTCCCTTCATGATTATGTTTCCTTGGTTACTACCTTGGAACATAATTGTTAAATATCATTACAGGTTTCCTTATTACAAATTAGAAAATTTACTATTAACAAAATGTTACTTATCATTAAATTGTTAAAAATCATATAAATAAAATGGTTACATGTTTAAACAACAATAGAGGGCTTAAGCTGGTACATAGGTATTTAGTTACATTATAATACTTTACATTGTATATACATGCATTCACACTATTATATTCTATTACAAAAGTTGAATTATTTAGACACTGTTGGTTATGGCCCACTGAGATTTACCGCACACCCTCTCTAGTTGTTTTTTGGTTCTCAGAGTAGATTACATTATTTCAAGGTGTTGTGAAAGGGAATTATATGGCTTCAAATAATTGATTGCTTGCTGTTTAGGATTGTGCATGATTGTGGATGACCGAGCCAGAGCTCGGGATGCTTGGGATAGTCATTTATTTCCATTAGAATATTATTGATCATATTCTTCATGCTATCTTTTATCCATGTTTTCCAATTTTCTATGGACCTACCTTATTATCTCCAGTTTTTGTATTGCTGAATGTTGTTTCAATTATATAGTTATATTTATTCCTCATTTAACTATTCTTTTTACTGATTCTGCTATTTACTTATCTTTCTTCCACAATTTACCTCTATTTTGGGTATACACTATGCTACACTCTGGTAATGAGGGAATATTCTCCCCACCGAAACACCCTACTCCCTCCCTACTATTTGTAACCCTCTTGAATTTGGGGGCATAAAATTGAGGCCATGTGGCCCACTATGGTTCTGGCACCTTTCAAGTGGAATATGGGTTTGAGACATCACAAATTGGTTTCAGAGTGGTTTATTTTCTTTATTTACTATTTATTGAGAATATATTAGAGACTAAAATTTCATGGGACTTGGTTATAATCCGTGATTGGGAATCGCAAACCCATTTTTAGGGTAATAACAAAGTTGTATAAATTATAATTGTTGTTCTTCTTTTTCCTATTCCAGTTGATATTATTTCACCATCGAGTGATGCTCATGATGTGTGGTGTTGTAGATTACTACTCTATTTTATGATTTTGTTTTATCCTTGGGCTGAAGATATTAGAGTAAGGAGCTTTATTTCATGCATCATTATAGGCACCTAGAATTCTAATATCATGCTTATTTCCATGCTATACAGGTTCATTCCAATACATTTCATTTCTTTATATGAGTTTGATTTACGAGTGACGTTGTGATAGTTAGCTTATGCATGTGTAATTATTAACTATGATTGAGTGATTTCCTATCTCAATCCATGAGTTTTATGGGGCCTCATGGGTTGGGATGAGTAATTCACCTAGTCGAGCCACTATACTATAAAAAAATGTGTTTTATGTTTTGTGATAGTTTTATGGGAACTAATTCATTGGAAATGGATATCAATTATAAATTGAATCCTGAGATATAAAATAAAATGGTTTCATGTCATTATTCTAGATTTTCATGTTTATAAAGTATAAAGGAGTGAACATAGAAATTAAATGTAATCTGAAATGAATCTTCTACTAGATCACTTAGTGATACCTAGCCATCTAAGTGGGTAGTTTGGGTAGTATGCCTTGTTTTTTGAGTTTCTATATGTTTAGTTTCTACTAGTGTTTCTATCATTATGCATCTAAGCTTGTTCTGAGGTGTGTGCTTGGTTATTGTAGAACAATGCCACCACGACGTCCTCGTATCATATTGCATGAAGGTGGTGATGACCATTCTCTAAACGTGGTGGGACCTAAGCTGCCAGTCTTACCTCAATTAGTACCACTTGATGAACCACCAGTTGTACCTTTTTGAATAACTAGTTCTCATGTTCGTGATACTTTGGAACATTTTTTGCAGTCCATGCACGATGCTCCTTGGCTTAAACCTACAATGGATGGTCTGACTCGTGAGTTCCAACTACAGCATCCTCTAACTTTCTCAGGGATGGTGGTCCACATGTTACTGATACTTGGATAGACGTCTTCCTATCCTTCATTGTGAATTTCAAAATTCCTCTAGAGAGGAGTGTTTTTATTTCTATATACATTCTTTGGAATTTGTCATTGTGTTGGAGAGATGTGTTTACCAAATATGATCACCATCATAGAAAGAAAAGGGATGACATCAAGACTATATTCTATGATCATTTATTTCCTTAAATGTTGATAGCTTACTGACCTAAAGATTTCATGCATCTTGAGTGGGGTTTTATATCAGTTATTGAGTATTCAGTGTGATTCACATAGTTTCATCACTCTGCACAACTTCTAGATTGTGATGAGATTTCACATGAAAGACATTTTGAGGATGGGATATAGTACTCTATCGATATATAGGTTAATGTATTTTTCCTACCTATAGGTTTTGATATAGTCAATCAGGCTCTAATCACTATGTGAAACCAAAGTATTAGAAATAGTATTGGGTTTAAAAGATCAGTTCCACAGTATGCCAGTAATTCTTTGGGTGGTATGAAATGTTCTATCGTGGTTAATCATTAGGGATGTGAAAACTATAGTACTTATTTCAATACTTCTTTGGTGTGTCATTAGTTTGAATGATCGGGTCATTAGAAACCTTACTGTGATAGAGACCCACTAGTGTGTTGAGCTTGCAGATGTATGGGGAATATTCAGCATTTCTGAAGTACCTTTACAAGGGCTTCGAGTGAAAAATGAATTTCTCTAGATCCACCTTCTTGAGTGAGTTATTTTATGCCATTTCAACCAGGATGTTTTAATAGCATTGAATGTTCTAGCCAAGGAGGAGTTCATGGTCGTGGTATCTTGACCCTAGATCGCTAGGAGTTCTAGCAGAGTTGTTTTGATCGTGGTAGTACATCTGTTGCATAGGGTCATGGATCAGGTCAGTTGCATTAACTATATACAATACTTGAGGATCAGGATTTAGGACCTTCTAATGTTTGGAGTACTATTCTAGTGGCCTCTACTATTGTATATTCATTGTTTTTTACTGGTGCTTAAAACTCTTTTAACTCTGTATCCATTGTGGAAAGTCATTAACTAGAGACATAGTATGATTATGGTGTAATTACCCTAGATACACAATTAGGGGTAAAAACAGAGTGAATATACCATTGTAATGATTTTTCTCCTGATTTAGGATGTTACCCATTCGTATGGAACCTCATTTTCTCTGAGATGATGAGATTTGATGTCATTCTCATAATGGACTAGTTGTTTCACTATCACACTTTTGCAGATTCCTATCACTATAGAGTATCTTTTGCACCACTATAGGGATTTATTTATCTACATAGGGGTCAGTGGGATGTATAAGATGGTATATATAGACCATAGAATCATGGTATAGGTGGAGTGACCGCCCAGATCGTAAATCTAATTAATATAGTTCATAGTTTGTGAGAATATGATTTTTCTCAAGAAGTGGATCATTTAAGGGATGTCTTTCCCACCTATTTTTCTAACTTACCACTTGAGAGATAGGTATAGTTTTCAATTGATCATGTTCCAGGAGTGGATTAAGTGTCCATTACTCATTATAGGATGGATACTACAGAGCTTAAGTAGTTCAAGCAGCATGTAGAGGATTTAGAAGCCAATGGTTTTATATGACCCAATACATCCTCTTGGGGTTCACCCATGCTTTTCACCAGGAACGTGGATGGAAACTTACATCTATGAATGGATTACATAAGGTTGAACTAGTTTATAGTCATGAATATGTATCGTCTTCCTAAAATAATGATGATCTGTTTGACTATCTCTTAGGAGAAAAAGTATTTTATAAGATCTTCATGATATTTGGTTATCATCAAGTGCAGTTCAGACCATCAATCATACCTTGAATAGAATTCTGTAGTAGGTATTGTCTGTATGAGTACCTTGTGATATTTTAGGGTCTTATGAATGTGCCTTTCGGTTTCATAGATTAGATTAATATGGGGTTTCCATCCATATTTGGACTCTTTTTTCGTGGTCTTTGAGAATGACATCTTGGTGTATTTTCACACTCATAACAACCATGAAAAACATCTTGAGATCGTTCTAAGTGCACTGAAAGAGAATCTTCTTTATATCAAGATTGATAAGTGCCTATTATGGATTGAAAAAGTCCACTTCATGGGTTATATTATATCATAATAAAGAGTATCTATTAACCCAAAAATGTTTAGTGTTGTAGTTTCTTGGGAGCATCTCAAGAACGTGTTTGATATACGGAGTTTGATGGGGCTAGCGGGATATTAAAGGTGTTTCATACAAGACATATCACATCTTGCTTCATCTCTTACTTGTATTACAAGGAAGGGTGTCATTGTCACATGGTCAGAAGCATGTGAGAAATCCTTCCAGGAACTGAATGGAAGGCTTGTATTGGCACCTTTTCTAATTCTTCCTCAGTCGGGTATATGTTATTCCATATTCTTTGATGCATGCTGAATTTCCATAGGAGAAGTACTAATTTAAGAAGACAATGTTTTTTTCATATGGATCTCAAGTGTTTTGGCCACATGAGAGGAATTACCCAACACATGACCTTGATTTAGCAGAAACTATCCATTCCATACATTTCTAGAGACATTATTTGTTGGGTGAGTGCATTGTGGTGTACACCTACCACAATATTATCATGTATATCTTTTCATAGCATGAAATGAAACTCGTATAGTGGAGATGAGTCAAATATCTTCTATCCTTTTATTTTGAGCTAGCCTATACACCTGTGAAGGGTGATGTAGTTGGAGAAACACTATATCGGAAAACTAAAACACAAGTCTTATGGGAAGCCAGTGATGAATGGAAGCTAATGGACTTCTTTTCGGAGATCCATCTAGAGCTCCATGATTGTCACCAGAATTTGTAGATCTCATCTGATATAGTTATGTCTTTACTTTTAATAATGTGTAGAGTAGTCCTTTTTATGTTCTTGAAGGCTTCCTTCTCCTTTAGAGTATATCAGGAGATGGCCCTACTTTGTATTGGTCTGTGGATAGAGATGACTTCTTACATCAATGTGCAAATACCTAGGTTTCAATAGATATGACATAGGATTTGATGAATGAGTCCCAAGATAATCAATTTGAAATTTATTGAGGTTCCTCAAAAATGTATCGGGATATGTGATGCCATTATTGGTATCCCGGGATGAAACATCAAGTAGAAGGCTTTATCACTATGTGATCCACCTATCAGTGGGTGAAGGGAGAGAACCAGAGATCTACATGCATTTTACAACTGTTTTCAATCCCAGGATGGAAATGGAAAGATGTTTCTATGGATTTCATAGTCAGCTTTCATAGGTCGCTGAGGGGTAGAGATGAAATCTAGTATTCATTGACTGACTAATGAAATCATCCCACTTCATTCTTATTCATGACACATTCTCATTTGATGAGCTAGGAAAACTACATGTCAGTGAGATCATGCGACTACACGAGGTTCCAAGTAATATTGTTTCAGATAAGGATTCTCATTTCACTTTATGGTTTAGGAAGGGTTTGTAAAAATCTATGCAAACTCAGGTACTTCTAAGAACATCTTTTCACCCTTAGAAAGATGGATAATAAAAATGGAAAATACAGGTTCTAGAAGTTATGCTCCAAGCATGTGTCCTTGATTTCAGTGGTTCTTGGGAGAAGAATATTTCTCTCATCTAGTTCTCCTATAATAATAGTTTTCAAGTGATGATTCAGAAGTATCTTTTTGAAGCCTTTTATGTTAGTCCTTTTTTTCTCCCTTGTGTTGGGTAGTGGTTGGTGAGGCAGCCCTACTAGGTCCACATCTCATTCCAGAGACATCAGAGTAGATTTATCTAATCAGGAAGCGTATGACTACTGCTAAGTCAAAAAAAAATCTTACACTGGTCACTATAGAATACTTATTGAGTCTATGGTTGTGGATAGTGTTTTTATTTGGGTATCTTTCAGGCCAAGTCATAAACGGTTATGGATGTAGGGAAATTTGTGGCCGCATTAAGTAGGTTCGTACAAGTTCATAGAGTGAGTGAGGTTGATAACCTATTGGTTGCTACAACCTCAAATGTATTGTTCCTTGCATGATGTCTTTCACATCTCACAGATTCACCAATATCATGTCGACCTGTAGCATACTTTGGATCCCGATGAATTTGAGTTAGTTGTTGATGCTATCATTGAGGAGTATGAAGTGCGCATCATTGAATGGATCATAGAGGCTCTTTGAGGCCGGTATTTCCCTCTAGTATGTATTTTATAGAAGCGCAGGTGATTAAAAGACAAGACGTGGGAGAGCGAAGCCGATGTACATGCCCAATGGCTGTAGTTGTTCCCATATAGTGTTTCTCCACCCTTAGAAGGTGAACTTGGTGATGAGTTATTTTAAGGGGGAAGACTGTAAGAATAATATTTTTCACTCATGTATAGATCCTTTATTTACCATATAAATATTTACTTTGGACTTAATATGAATGTGTAATGGGTTATAAAATGTCTTGAGGGTGTCAGGGGCATGTTCGGAGCCAGAAACCCATCTTTTGGCAAAAAATATACTTGGAAAATGGTTCATAGTAAATTGTGGAGGAATTACACATGGTTTGGAAAACCATGCAGATTTTGTTTTTCCAGATAGAGCCACCTCACATAGTTGGTGCACAGTTGTGCAACCAAATAATGCGAGCACCCCATTTTCCAAGGTACATGCGCATGGTTTGCGCATAGTTTTTCAAACCGTGCAAACAGACCGTGCACAATCTATTTTAAGGGTAAATTGACCTTTCTTCTCTTAAGGATCTTATTTGAACCCCTCTTATTCTTTAATCAATGTTCATATAGGATTGACCTATTTATCTCCCAATTTGGAGATTTTTGATGATCTAAACATGGAATTAAGATACCTCCATCATTTGAAAACCGATCGAGCTTTTGTTTGTCATTTTGGATGCACCATGGTATTTATTCGAGTTCCCTTGATCCATTATCCTTCTCTTTGGCTCTAGACTAATTTATCGTGGTATGAGTAATGTTCTCTAAATCATAGATATACATCAATTCATGGAAAATCAAGGGCTAATACTGGAGGATGAGAGTCATAAAACCCTATGGTAGGTGGTCTATAATTTATCCATAAAGTTCATTGACTTTGGAATTTTGTTTTGGGGCCTACATGTTTAATCGGGTGTCATTTATTAAATTCTTATTCCATGATTATTATTTTTTGAACCATATGGTTCATCTCTTTACCAATTTGTGACTAGTTGTTAGCAGTTACACTGACAACTAAACATGTCCCTTGTTGAAGGTTATGCCATATCTGGGTTTTTAATGTTTTGAAATGTTTGAGCCACTACTCGGGTGTGACTTATCTTGACCTTTATAAGGGTAGGTGATTCAATATTAATTGGATTGTTTTATATCATAAATTTTATAATGGTATGTTCCATCTATCTATACCACATGAACCACCAAATTTAAGTGCTTAAAATTGATAATTAAATTTTAATGATTGAATGGTTACATTCTACTTGGCCTTATCACACTAATGAAGGGTAAGGCTTGAAACAAATGACTTAATAAAAGGGTTACATGATACTTTACCTATTCACACAAATGAAAGAAAAGGCTTGAACCAATTTAATTATTATATGACTTCACTATCAGATAGGAATGGCCTAACATGATCTCTCTTTTATTTCTGATCAGAGGATAACATGAGAACATAGGAACCCCATTCTGATTCAAGGATATGACATTCATAGGTTGAGACCCACCACGAACACATCCTTTTATAAAATTTTGATACACATTATGATACTATAGGATATCTCATTTAGTAATACATGATGCACTGAATACACTCTTTGGATCTTGGATGCCTTGGATACACTCCTTGGATCCAGTATTGACATGTAGGTGCCATGGTTAAATCTCATCATGCCCAGTCTTTTCTTAGACACATTTTACCATAGATTCACTCCCTAGACTCGGTATTCTTCTCATTGTAGAATTACTTGGACTATTTTTCTTGTATTATACTCTTACCCCTAAGCTAGACTCAGATATTACTAATTTAGCGGCCCTAGAGGCTTATGTTTCCTTGGTTAAAACCTTGGAACTTCGTTGTTAAATATCATTTCAGGCTGGGTAGTTACATCTTGAAACATTTACTATCAATAAAACTTGGATTATTGAAAAAATTTTAACAATCATGTAGAGAAAATGGTAACATTTTCAGACACCAACTGAGGGCTAAAGTGGGTACCTGGGTACTTAGTTACATTTTAATGCTTTACTTAATTTATAAATGCATGCACACAGTTATATTCCCTTACACGGGATGGATATTATAGACATCATTGGTGGTGTCTTTATAAGATTTATATCACACCCTCTCCGAGCACCATTTGGTACCTGGAGTAGATTACATGGTTGTAGGTTTTGAAAAAGGAAGCATATGGCGTCCAACACATGATTTTTTGCTGTTTTCAATGGATCTTGATAGTAGATGACCAAGCCTAAGATCGGGATGCTTGGGATAGTATTATGTTTCCTTTATTCTGTTGTGGAACATATTATTCATCCAATATTCTATACATGTTTTCTAGTTTTCTAGTCACGTTACTTATCATCATCAGTTGTTGTATTATTGAATGTTGTTTCAGTTATACAATTATTTTTATCCCTCATTTATATGTTCTTTTTATCTTCGTCTATTAATTACTTATCTTGCATCAACTATTAACCTTTATTATCTATATCCACTATTCTACACTATGAAAATGTGGTAAGTCTCCCCACAGACACATGCTAGGCCCTCACTAATAGTAAACATCCCCTGGCCTTCAGAGAGATGTGATTGAGGTCATATGGACCACTGGGCTTGGGGCACCTATTAAGTGGCATCCAGGTCTGGGATATCATTGTGTTATTTTAGAAGAACTTTATACTTCCATTATCTCTTATCAAGAAGAATTTTTCTTCACCCATTTTATAATGTGGGTTCTCAAAAATGTTTTTTAAAAATTTAAAATCATTGATTATTGAGATCATGTTTAAATTGTAAGGATTCCATTTATTTAATGGGATTTTAATGTAACACCTCCATATTTTAAAATAGGAACATCATATTCAATAGAATATATGATAAGAAACAGCAAGATTATAATATAATGTAACAAACTAAGACATTACAATATATTTGTCTAAAAGAATTAGTCACTTTGATAACATGGAATGCACATGACTTCAGGTTTAAATGGAATCTGATACTCTATGAAAATATAATTATATAAACATGAAAATTATAACATGTACTTTAAATTTGTGTGTAAAAATAGGGAAAACTAATTTATTAAAATTTTATGTTATATGAATTTATAAAATATATTCAATTGTTATATATTAGTTATATATTTAATAATATCCATTTTAAATGATAAAAATTGTTTTCTGAAAAACATTATTTTTTTTAAAATGTGGTTTACTCATGCTTCGAGCACCAAAATTAAAATAAATTTCTAACAATTTTTGAACCTTATATTAATAAATATATTTAATTTTTTAAATATACACTTCAAAATTATCTTTGGGTGAATATTTTTTATTTTCTAAAAAGACTGATTTATTTATGAATAGTTACATATAATGTTTTTTAACTACCTTTTTGAAAAATTATTTACATGGTAAAATTATTATTTATGTTGGTTTTAAATTAATATTATTTCAATTATATCACAATTTAATCAATTTGGGTCATTATAATCCTCTAAATATTGAATTCTGATATAAAAATGTTTTTTACTTTTAAAAGGTTTCCTTGGAAAGTTCCTTCTTTCGACTCATCAATGGTTTTAATTTTAATTTTAAATCTATAACTTCTATGAAATTAATTTAAAAAAATATTATTTTATATTTTTAATTATAATAATTAATATTATATTTTAATTTCATTATATTTATTGACCATAAATAATAGTAAAAATTGTTATAATTAATTATAGTGGTCATTGTAAAAATGGGTTTATCGAGTGTTAAACTAAGAGGTTAATGGCTAAAATGACCTAAAATATGTCCAAAACCTATTTTATGTTCTAATTGAGGAATTATAACCTATAAATATTTAAAGTTAATCATTTTTAATATTTTTTAGAATAAAATAAAGGATATTTCCTTATCTTTTTAATATTTTCATGTGTCCGCTCTCCCACACAAATAAAAGCTCACTCCATCTAATTCAATATTTAAATATAAATAATCCTTTAGTTTAGTTAATAAATTCTCAAATACCTTCCCTAATTCCATCCCAATATTTTATATTCAATTTTTATATTATTATTCCATCCTGAGAATCCTTTAGGTACAAAAATAAACAGGTTCTCTAAGGAGGAGTAAAATTTCTTAAACATTTGCATTTTTTATTTCTTATTCCACCTCCATAAAATCTTATTAATATGTGGTAATATAATAATAATAAATTATATCATATAAAAATATATTTTATTATTTTAATATAATAACCTTTATCTATCTCCACCTCTATAAAATAGGAAATGAAATCGTAGATCGTGTGTATAATAGACTTCTGCCTCATGAACCGATGTAATTAACATTCAATCACCATCATTAAAGGATGGATATAATGATGGAATAAACTTTTTTATTGAATATTTATTAAATTATTATAATTATATAATTATGAAATCACATATACATTCTTACATTCCATTTGGGGGGGTGCGATAACGTTGCTCGTCTGAATGATGGAAGATCGCCTCACGAAGTGTAGTGATTTTTTTTTCTCGTAAGCATTACACAAAAAGTATTATAGAAATATTTAACAAATATATGTGATATTTTTGACCTAACCACACTTCTGTAAATATAAAATCAATTATATCTTCTTACATTTTAAATGCATTGGAATAATGAAACGCTGCTCGTGTGTATGTGTTGATTACGCCTCCATGTAGTGATCTAAAATGTTTTTCATTTTATTTTTACATGAATGGTAATAATGATTAATTTATTTGATATAAATATAATACAAAATTAATATTTATTTTTAATATTTTAATTAATATTTATTTTCATTCTTTTACATCCTTCGATAAAAATGTAAAAGCATTCAAGCATACGTATGACCTACCATCTCCATGAATGATTTAATCTGTTGTCTCTCTCTAGCCTTTATAAATTACTATAAATAAATATATAATTGAAATTTATGATATTAATATTATTGTTGAAATTATTCTTAAGATGTAACCATTATCAATGTAAGTGGACCAAAATTACCAAACCATAACATACATGAAGAAACAAAGCAATTATCACCCAAACCAATGAAATTAACAAAAAAAATTGTTAAAATTAAAAAAAACAATACTAGTAAATCATATATGGTATAAGATATATGAATATTGTTTTATAATATATCTAAAACAAATATATATCTATTATATAGGAGGTTCAAACACTAATGATGAAAATTTGACTTAGGGAAATGGTTTCTCATCTAACTTTTACTTTCATGATACATACGTCATGTTCACCATAAATTTATTGTGTTGTGTATATATTTATATTTTTTATATTTTATATCATGAATATATTTATCTTCATTGTATTTAGTGATTCATTTGATTTTATTCATTTAATGGGTCTTAGGATTCAAATTTTACCAAATTGGTAAGGGTGTATTTTACAATCTCATCCTTATTAGGGATTGTTTTTTGTTAAGTATCCCTTAGGGGAATTTTTTTGATGTTTTTTAATGTCAATAAATTTTCACATCTTATATTAATTCATGATATTTTTAAACTAATAGTACCAAATTTTCACTTTGTTACAAAAAAGGATTGAGAATTGTATTATGAAAATCCAACTTTATTAATCTCTTCAATTGAAAATATTTTTTCAAAAAACCATTTTTTATAAAAAACATTTCATTTTTTTTAACATTCTACAAATGTTTTATTAAATAAATTTTTACCCATTTATACTTTTAAACAAATTGAATGGAGTATCCATGTCATTTTCTAAAAAAATGTATGTTTTCTATCAAAAATATAAAATTTTTCTTTGTTGTAGCACGTACGGAATATATGGAATTCCATCCATCATGACCACTAAATTTTTTAAGGTTTCCCTAACAATTTTAAATGTTTATTTTCAAAGAAAATTATTTTTGAATTTTTTTTTTAGCTTTCAGTTTTAAAAATATTGTCAAAGTAAATAAATTTTTTATTCCTCAATAGTGTATTTAATTATATTTGTAAGTTATTTCAATTTTTCAATAAAATAAACCCTTTATTGTAAATATACCCCTCTAGGTATCAACCAAAAAGAAAAAATATTTATTATTTCTGTGAAATTTATATGATCAGTTTTGTTTGATATGTATCATTATTATACCATTCATATTCATCTAGATTATTTATGATTATATTTTTTATTAGGGTAATTGTTAAAATATCAAATGGTAGTAATCCAATAAAAATGTTTATGTTGATTATATTTCACTTAATTCACAGTGGTAATGAATTGGACTTAATAAGTTATAAGAGATACCTATTATATCCCTTAGATTCACTTGTAGGTCTCTTGAGAAAACATAGATTGGGTTTTTGGTTGATGTCTTACCCATTTATGATTTATGTCATGGCTTGAGGAATTGAATAAATGGTAATTATGTCCAAATTTTTGAATTATATGAATATGATATTATTTATCGATGACCATTTTTGTTATTACATTAGTTATAATATCCATAGATATGTTTCAATTGCATATCATTATATTTTTGGAATTATTGAATCATCGTTTATCCCTTCCATATTATTATTCGTGTTTGATTTATTTAATAAATGTAATTTGTATCAGTTTTTTACATTTTCATATTGATTATGACTTATTTATTCAAGATAACTTCCATTATATGCATACCAATACATTGCATTTAAGAACACCCCTTTCTTATGTTTTATTTTTCTTTGGGATACTAGGAAGTGTTTTCCGATTGATATATAGATATATTCTAAGTGGTGTAATGTAATTCTAAAATAAAATATGTTGTTTATTTTATGTTCTAAAATGTAATGTGAATTTCAAGTATATACCTACTTTTCTAAGACTATAAATATATATAGTCCTTCAAGATTTGATTCCATGTATCATATGCCAATGTAATAAATTAACCTCGGACTCTAGGACACTAGGGATTGGGTATTTACATCTATTTTTTCCATACATTGAGTAAAAAGAATTATTGGGTATGTCCTCACGTTTGACTCTCAAATAATAGTATCTGGATCAAGAATCATTCTTAAAAAAATATTGGCCTCTTTATAATTGATTAAGAAAACTATAAATATATGGTAAATGATAATTATTCTTCATTGCGATCTTATTGAGTTCCCAATAATCAATGAAGAGTTGTATTTATAAATATTTATTCTTAAAAAAGAGAATAGGGTCACCCATTGTTGATGCTTATGGATGAATGAATCCATTTTAAAGTTATCCTAGAGTGTCTTTATTAATTTATATAATTTAATCAGTGATATTATATATAGAGTAATTGAAATGGGAATTTCAATATACAATAGTTCCATTTAAAACCCAACATAACTATTTGGAGGATTACATGGAAAATATTCATGAAATTAAAAAATATATAAAATAGGTAAATCATCTATGTTTAGTTTCAACCAAACCATATAAGATAAATACCATCTTCGAATATTAATATATGACCAATGCAATTTATTTAATTCCCATTATAGGTTCACATTTATCCTTCCACTTATAGGTAATCATAGGTTGGTTTGAAAAATAAAATATAACCCCCTTTGTCTATAATTGATATGAGATGTATATAAACAATCCAATCCATTCCACAAATATCATAAAATTCAACTACTATAATAAAAAATAAAATTAGGAAGAACATTACCATAAAATTCATTGGAGATAGATTCATATACTTAATATACGAAAATAATACCATTAAGTGTTTATATCACAATTTAAAAATTATTTAATTGATGTGGAAATATGATACCCTTGAAAAATAATTTGGTAGAAAATATTGGGTATATCTAGAATCAAATAAGAAATATTTATTGTTATATTGGATGGTAAGTGTCACATTCACTACTTCATTTTCTCACCCCACATCATTAATAATCACCGATGTGATTTCCCATTATCTATGGGAAGAATATTTTTTTGAATTTGGTCACTATCATTAATCCTTGGATTTTAGCACTTGTTTGAATAATTTCCATACTTCATACAATTATAGAATTATATTTTGTCTTTTGCCTTCTACAGATTTTTGGATGTTCTTGAATCATTAGGTAATTTATTCCTATTATTTCAGAACTTGATTTCCCAATGGATTTATTTTAAAAACATAAATAATTTACCAGTCCACTAAAGATAATTTCCTCCACTGTTATTTCAGATACTCAACAATAAATTAAAGCTCAAATTCTCCCCTCCATGGTTTTTTATTAGAATTTCATTTTATATCCATATTTTTTTCAAATACATGATATTAATTGGTGACTCTAATATTAAATTATATGAGATCTAATTTCAATGTTTCCCCCACTCAACCACTTTATCACACCAATAATACTATTAAAGATATGTTAAGATATCAAATCATTAACATACTAGAAAATATTAAGCAGGTAATTGATAATTATCCCATTTCAAACACTGAACATTTTTCAATTTGGGAACATGTTCATAATAGAATTTTTGACTAATTGATTTTATGAATATACTATTAGTAATTCTGAAAATAACATGATCTTACTAAAAAAGTTGATAAATTATTGTTAAAGCCCTCGACCTACATGCTTTTTTCATATTGTGCACAAAAGGGTTCCCACTAACACATTCCTTCAATATTTTGGGATTCATTATTTCTCTAAATGTCGTCTCTGTAATCAGCATTATAAATACATTAACCAACTATTTTTATAATTTGCTTCATCCACTTCTCTTTGGAATTATGTCTTTGATATTTTTGAGTGCACATGGGTACTTCACAACTCAATAAACTATCAACTCCTACATTGTGTGGATATGATATCCTCTCAACAAATCAAGAATATCTTCATAAATTACATAGATTAGATTCTACATGTGTTCTAGTATGATATAAAATCTCATATTTATAACAACTACTAATCTAGTATTAATTCAAGAAAAATTAAAATCCTCATTTCTATTTGAGAAGCCGCCTCAACTTAAAAGGGTCTTTGTAACAACAAAGTTAGCGACATTGGGATTTTGTGTCATCATGGGGTAAAGGGGATCTATCCTCATACTAGACACACTCTTGAATTTTTCTGGCAAGATCAACCCCTAGGATATGTTAAATTCAATGTCGATGGTTCTTCTAAATGAAACCAAGGTCCTCTGGGTTGTGGCGCAATCAACATAAATGACTCTGGGTAGACTCTACGGTGCTTTTATGGTAGTTATGGAGTCTCCTTGTCCTTGGAAGCTGAAATGATGGTATTGATATATGATATTTAATTTGAAAATTAAATTTTTGAGAACAATATCTGGATCAAAATCGATTCGACTACCATTTGGAATGCCCTTTAAAATAGTGTAGTGCTCCTAGCATGGCCTCTTACATAATATTGGATGTACTATTTTTATTCACGTTTGGATATCATCTATTTTTTCACTCATACCTTTCGTGAAGGGAAAAAGTTTTCAAATGGCCTTGCTAATATGAGAATCAATCAGGACACAACCTTTTGTACTCTGTTGGTTGATATTTTTTTAGTGTATGCATGCATTTCCATTTTTAGTAGTTTTTACTTTTCAGCAATGTGGGATTTAATATGTGCGTGTGAGTGTACAGGTTTATAGGAAATGCCTCTCATTTAGTATCATGCCTACTTGGTGCTAGTCACCAGCCCCTGGTCTATTGAAGGCGGTCTTGGGGAGTTGTGCCTCAGGCCCCACTGGGACGGGTCGTGACTGAGTGGTATCAGAGGTGGTCAGTTCTACCTTAGGAATGAGAGTCTGTGAGTTGGTTTGGGGAAACAGTGTTAAGTGTTTAGAGTTCGGCTTTCGGGCCAGGGACCCCAGTGTTGGTGCGGGCGGCCGACGTATCCATACACCCGGACTCTGATAACTTTCTTTTTGACTCAGAACATGAGAACACTATTTGCAGGGGGGAAATTATGGTACATGCATCGCATACGAATGGGTTGTGGTTTCCATGTCCTTTTTGAGTTAGCTCTCCAGATATACTCACTGATTGAGATACATCCGGTTTCTTTAACAAGATTCCTCCGTGACGCGCACCCGCTAGGATCCAGAAGCTCGATCACGAGGACGAACCCCTCAGTGATGAAGCCTCGATACAGGGACAGGATTCCACAGTTTTACCGTCAAGTGGTGTGCCATTTATCCCGCCACCTGTGGAGCAGTGTTTAGTGCCTCCTGTAGCAGTGGATGAGGAGCACAGGCTAAGCACACTCCACTAGTTTCAAACACAGAGACCCCTCAGGTTTTGAGGCGAGCCTGACCCCCAGGCAGTAGAGGACTGGCTTGAGGTAGTGGCCAGAGTATTCCATGTAACGACCTGAAATTTTGAATAAATCTCGTTTCCTAATTTTATGTGTTATTTTATTTTATTTTTGTACTCAACAAAAATGTTTCATTTGATAACATGAGTATAATTAAAATGAGACTGTTGGGTTTTGACCGTTATTTGAACATTGGTCAATATGACCGTTGTAAACTAAACGTTTCGATTATTGTCTCTAAAATACAAGTAATCTTGGTTAATTAATATAGAAAGAAGATTCGATGGCCTCACCCAGTGGTCTTGGACCGATCGAAGCCCATCTAACAGAACTTGGGAAGGAGGTAGCACCACCGGGCTTTGCTCTGGACCAAACCCAAGCTGAACTTCATCGTATGAAGCTAGAACGGGATCGCCTTCTTGAGAAGTTCAAACTGATAGAAATTACTACTCGTGTGATGTTGGCCAAGCCTCCCTCAGATTCTCTCACCTTAGCACACCTCACACTTAGGTCATATGCTGGTGTGATAAGGGGCTATGTAAGGAGACCGTAACTGCCTTGTGTAATCCTTTGTTTTAATTAAAAAATTTGATTTCTTCTTATGATGAAGTTTATGAATTTTTAAATGACCGGATAAATATAGTATGAATATTTTTGATGAATTCTAGAAAAAGGATATTTTAAAAATGGTTATGTAAACCTTAAATAATTAATAATGTGTAATGATTTTCGAAAAAATGTCTTCTACAATTATGTTCAGTACGAAATTTAGATTCTAATGAGGTCAACTTAATTTTTGATGAATTGTAAATTATGAATAGTGATTTTATGCTTAGGATTAGTAATGTGACCAAATGGATTAGTAATCTCACTTAAAGAAAGTATTAAAATAAGCTAGGAACTTTGATTAAGTAATGTGATTCAATAAATTGGTTAAATAACGGTTTCATAAATTATAATTCAAGTATTAGTTTTTTCGAGTGAAAAGTGTTTTTTAATTAAAAATTTAATTAAAAATATTTAGAAAATTATTTTTATAAAACAGATTTCATTTTTGAACTCAGAGCACCGATATTATGCTATGGTAATTTTTGGGGTTTTTTCTGAAAAAAATGAATTTTCGTTGAATAGTGTTTTTATTTAAAAATTACATTAAAAATATTTAGAAAATTATTTTTATAAAATGGAGTTCATATTTGTAATTAGAGCGTTGATATTTGGTTAAGGTGAAATTTTCGGATTATTCTGAGAAAGTTGAATTTTCGATGAATAGTGAAAATACAGTTTTTAAGTTATGGGTGTTTAATGACAAAATTAAATGATGTATTAAGTATGTAATAAATATGGTCGACTTATGAATAGTAATATAAGGTATGAGGGGTCCCAAGTGGCCAATACCATGGGAAAATACCATGGGAAAGCCCATGGTTTTGCCAAAACCACTAATGAGGTGTCCCTTGGCCATTAATGCCTTGTCCCCTCACTTTCCCTATAAATACAAAGCCATCCTCCCATCCATTCGACTCCCCACTCTCCCCCAACGAATTTATGGTATCATTACCTCCCAAGGAGTCCTCCCATGGTGCCCCCAATCCCTCAAGGTCCCAACCTTTGAGTTTTAAGAGTTATGTTTTAAGGTAAGGGATCTGACCTCTCTCTTTCTTTTCAAGAAATCTCTTTTATGTAATTTCTTTTATGCTCCATGTTCTTATGTTAAAGGATGTTCTTTTATACTCCTCTTACTTCCCTTCTCATGTTCATATAATTAGAGATCCCATATTACTCTCATTATTTCGTTTTATAATGTTTTAAGTGGCGCTGTTAGGCTTCCAAAATTTTTGTAACGGATTCTTTCTCCCTTCTCATTTTTCAAGATCTATTGTCATGTAAAGTATTTCAAGTTCCTTTTTGTTATGTTGGGGTATGATCTCTAAATTTATCATACTGATCTTTTATGATCATATGATGAGAGACCCCATTTGATCTCTTCAATTCAGTATTTTGAATTTTTAAGTGGTGCCGTTAGGCTGCCGAATTTTTAAGTGGTTCTTCACCCTTCTCGTTTTGAAGTTCTACTTTCATGTCAATTCATTGAAGTTCCTTTTTGTTATATTGGGGTATGATCTCTATATATATCATACTGGAATCTTATTTTCATATGATGAGATACCTTATTTTATCTCATCAATTCATTTTTTTTTGAAGTTTAAGTGACGCCGTTATGCTGCCGAATTTTTAAGAGATTCTCTCACCCTTCTCCTTTTTCAAAGTTCTAATTCCATGTCAAGTCTTGCAAGTTCCTTTTTATTATGTTGGGGTATGATCTCTAAATATATCATACTTATATTTTATTTTCATATGATGAGAGACCCTATTTGATCTCATCAATTCATTTTTGTTGAAGTTTAAGTGGCGCCGTTAGGCTTCCAAATTTCTAAGGGGTTCTTTCACCCTTCACTTTTTCAAGATCTAGTTTCATGTCAAGTATTTCAAGTTCCTTTTTATTATTTTGGGGTATGATATCTATACCTATCATATTGATAACTTATGTTCATATGAGGAGAGACCCTATTTGATCTCATCAATCCATTTTTGGATGTTTTAAGTGACGCCATTAGGCTACCAAATTCTCATAAGAGAAATCTTATTTTTGTCTTCCTTTCATGTTTTTTGTTTCATATGGTATGTCTTTAAAATTTCATTACCATGTTCTTAAATACTATATATTCTATTCCCCTACTCTTTTATGTATCATTTTTGAGTGGGTGACCCATGTCCCCTCTCTTTTCAATGTTTTCTAAAACCATGTATCGTAGACGTTATGCTGCATAGTTTTCGTCTCAAAATGCCTCCCTCTTTATCTCAAAATTATTTTATGTTATTAAGTGAATACTCAAAGGTCTTATTTCTATAGGGGTATTCACATATATATCAAAATGTTCTATTTTAAATTCTGGGATTTACATACATGAAACCCATTTTCCCTTTCCGTGGGTTTAATGTGACACAAAGATCATGTCTTTAAAGCAGTTTTTAAAACGTTATGATTATGAAATGAAACCCATTTATTTTGTGCTTTGTGGGTTGTTTATGAAATGATTGATGATGATATATGTGGCTCACATGATAATAAATACATGTCAAGGGTGCGCCCAGATAGCACTCCAATGCATTGGGTAAAGACTTAATCTCTAGAGATGACCATTTTTAACGACACCTTGGTGAATAACCTTGGTAATTTTTTACGACACCTTGGGGATGGACCTTGGTGAAACGAAATGATTGTCATTATTAAATGTTGTAGCCACATCTTCAAGTTATAAATAATGTTATTTTTATTATGATATTCCACATGATTATTTCTCATGGCTTAAAGTTTTTTTCATGACATAGTTGATGTATCTCAAGTTCACATGTTAAATGTTTCTCTTGTTTCCCTTACTGGGCCTTCTGCTCACCCTTTCTTTTGATATATGTCCCCAGGTTATGAGATGCAGTAATGAACCTAGGATGAACATGGGGAGAAACCTTTCAAGTGTTTAAGAAGAATGTTTTATGTTTTCATGTTTTAAGTTCCTGGTTTCCAAGACACTAAACCTTAATGATCCTCGGTTTTGTAAAATGTAATTAAACTTTATGTGATTAAAAGGCGGGATGCTATATTCCATTTCGTCGGGACACCATCAGACCAGATGGGGATCCTGGAAGTGATCCTTCTGCAGGGCTCAGCAAGACTATGGTGGAGTTTGTTTGTCCAGACCCACGATGAGGGGACACTTTCATGGTCGGAGTCCAAGCGTCTCTTTAGAGAGGAGTTTTCACCGGTTACCTTGAGAGAATTATGCATACAGGAGCTTCTTCAAATCCAGCTAGGAACCATGACGGTGCTTGTCTATTCGTCGAGGTTTACCGACCTCTCGCGGTACTCGATGGATATGGTCATAGATCAGTACTTCAGAGCTTGGACTTTTGAGTGGGGCTTGCACAGAGATATCCAAGCTAGAATCATCCCAATGAGAATTCCTACTTATGCTAGGGTGCTCGAGTGGGCTTTGGTGGTCGAGAGCTTCTTGGCAGAGTAGAGACAGCCGGAAGTTGTCAGTAGTGGGCGAGCTGGAGTAGAGACCTCAGCAGCAGTGAGCCGACATTAGGGACCCAGGCATGGGAGACGTTGCTAGAGGAGATCCCAGGACCGGGGATCTACTGTACAGGGTTCACAGGGTGCATCCAGCCAGCCTTGAGAGAGGAGATGCTACTCATCTAATGGAAGGGGACATCTCGCTCGAGATTGTCTGACCCACCGTACTACTAACACGGGAGCAGTAGATGGACCACCGAGGCAGAGGCATTGTGTGGAGAAGACAGATCCACGGGGCGGCATATGTGGTAGGGGAGCTGGGAGAGCAGCTGGAGGTGGTCGGCGTTTTGACCTTTTACCACCACCACCCCCAAGAGGTCCACCCTAGACTTAGGGAGCTGGTGGACAGAGGCAGGGACAACTGTAGGCGGCAGAGGCTAATGACCTAGGTACTCCCGGAATGATTAGAGGTACTAGATGTGTCTTTTATACATTGGTTTCCGTATTGATAGACACAGGTGCTAGTCATTCCTTTCTGGGTGCTTATCTTGTTCGAGACCTTGAGATTCCAGATGAGTCGTTGACTCAACCCTTACACTTAGAAACACCGACTGGAGAAGATTCAGAGATCACACGCCTCTATAGATAGTGTGACCTGACCCTTGGAGATGAGAGTTTCAGTTGGAACCTATTTGTGGTAGCGTCGAGGCCTTATGATGTCATTCTATGTATGGATTGGGTATCCACAGTTCATGCCCATATCGATAGTTTTAGGCGAAGGGTATGGTGTGTCCGTAGTGATGGAACAAGGTTCTCTTTTGTCGGTGAAAAATAGACCTAGACAGTGCATGATGGACACGTGCATAGGAGGGAACAACCGATTTCACATTAGTTGGCTAGCCTAGCCCATGGCGCAGTAGATGTTACATGTTTCCAGTTTCCAGTTTCCGGTAGTAGTGGATGAGTACAAGGACGTCTTTCCAAAGGATGTCCCCATGCTACCTCCCCATAGAAAGATTGATTTCTGCATTGAGTTGCAACCCGGGATGACACCGATATCAGCATCAGCATATCAGATGGCTCCTGCAGAGCTTCATTAGCTGAGGGTGCAGCTGGATGATTTTGAGAAGAAGGGCTTTGTGAGACCTAGCATTTCACCCTGGGTGGCCCCAGTTCTGTTTTCCAAGAAGGAAGATGGGAGCTTGAAGCTATGTGTTGATTACCGGCGCTTGAATCAGGTGACCATGAAGAACCGGTATCCCCTACCGAGGATCGATGACCTCTTTGACTAGTTGAGAGGGGCACGATGGTTCTTGAAGGTTGATCAACGATTAGGATATCACCAGTTGCGATTACGGGATGAGGATATATCGAAGATGGCTTTCTGATGTCTCTACGGTCACTATGAGTACTTGGTGATTCCCTTCGGCGTGAAGAACGCCTCGGCAGTGTTCATGGGACTCATGAACCGGATCTTTCAGCCCTATCTAGACTGGTTTGTAGTGTTCTTCATCGACGATATCCTTGTGTACGATGTGTCTGAGGAGGAGCACACGAGACACCTAATGATGGTTCTGGACACACTTCGAGATCCCCAGTTGTATGGTAAACTATCGAAGTGTAAATTCTGGTTATAGGAGGTCCACTTTCTGGGACACGTTATCTCGGCAGATGGTGTAGCAGTGGACCCAGCCAACATGGAGGCAGTGCTAGCATGGGAGCCACCCTGGAGTGTGATGGAGGTGGGAGTTTCCTTGGGTTGGCAGGCTACCATCGAAGATTCATCCTTGATTTCTCCAGGATTGTAGCACCCATGATAGCTTTGACCCGAAAGGGGGAGCCTTTCGTGTGGACCGAGAGATGCCAGTAGGCTTTCTAGCAGTTGAGAAATATTTTGACGAGCGCCCCGATCTTGAGATTACCGGAGGAGGTTGTTGAGTACGTAGTGTTCTGCAACGCATCAGGAACCAGGCTCGGTTATGTCCTGATGCAGAGGCAAGTAGTGATTGCCTATGGCTCATGTCAGTTGAGACCACACGAGCAAAACTACACGACCCATGATCTTGAGTTGGTAGTGGTAGTCTTCACATTTAAGATGTGGCGGAACAACCTGATGGGCGAGCGATTTACCTTATACTCTGATCACAAGAGTCTCGGATATATCTTTTCTCAAAAGGACCTGAATTTGAGACATAGGCGATGGCTTCAGTTCTTCCAAGATTACGACTTTGAGAACATTTATACTCCTGGGAAGGGGAATGTGGTGGCAGATGCTCTCAGTAGGAAATCCAGTTCGCTGTTGCTGGATGAGGCGACGAGGTAGTTGGCCTCCTTATATTTTTCCTTTGTGGATGGAGATGAGGGAGCATACCTTCAGTAGATGGTTGTTACCCCTCCACTCTTGCAGTGAGTCAGGGAAGCACAACGTGAGGATGAATGCTGTGAGACTCTACGTGCTCAGATATCCACAAGTGATGTTGCTTATGGATATTCCGAAGGTGGGGAGCACATTGTTCTTTTCAGAGGGTTCATGGTAGTACCGGTGACGTTGCGGGAGGAGGTTTTACGGGAGTTCCATACATCTCCTTTGGTGGTGCATCCAGGCATGGAAAAGATGTATCAGGACATCTGATGTCAATTCTAGTGGCCAGGAATGAAGAAGAGTGTGGAAGAGTTTGTTTCTCGGTGCCTTACTTGTCAGTAAGTAAAGGCTAAGCACCGAGTGCTAGCAGGTGTGAATCAGCCCCTTGAGGTTCCAGAGTGGAAGTGGGATGGCATATCCATGGAATTCGTGATGGTTTTACCACGTACGTCTAGGAGACATGATTCCATCTGGTTGATCATCGATCGACTCACCGAGTCAGCCCACTTCTTAGTCATATGGGAGCAGAGTTCGGTAGAGAGCTTGGGATGCCTCTACGTGCAGGAGATAGTTAGACTTCATGGAGTTCCATCCACGATCGTCTTAGATCGTGATTCTCATTTCACATCCTGGTTGTGGAAGGGATTGCAAGAATCTTTTGGGACTTAGTTACGCTTGAGCACAGCATTTCATCCTCAGACTGATTGTCAGACAGAGCGAACCATCCAGGTTCTAGAGGATATGTTTCGAGCTTGCATACCTGACATCGGTCATAGCTGGGAGGATCCCTTACCACTGGTGGAATTTTCTTACAACAACAATAATCATTCCACTATAGATATGGCACCATTCGAGGCTCTGTACGGGCGACCTTTCAAGTCACCACTTTGCTGGACTGACCCAAAGAGAGTCAGCACTCATGGGCCTAGAGATGGTGAGAGCTACTACAGAGAAGGTGAAGGTTATATAGAAGCGGAAGAAGAGTGCACAGAGTCGGAAAAAGTCTTATGCCGATAGGAGGTGGACGCCCTTGGAGTTCGAGGAAGGATACCATGTGTTCCTTCGGGTCTCACCTCAACGGGGATTGCGGAGATTTGGCCAAGGCGAAAATCTATCCTCAAGGTTTGTTTGCCCTTTTCAGATTCTGAGTAGAGTTGGAAAGGTGTCCTATCACTTGGCTCTACCTCCTCAGATGGCCCGGGTACACAATGTCTTTCATGTGTCGCAGCTACGGAGGTACGTGCATGATCCATCGCACGTTATCAAATGGGTAGAGCTGGACATCGATGATGGAGTGACCTTTGCAGAGTACCCAGTGGATATCGGGGATCGGTAAGAGAAGTTCCTTTGTGGGAAAGCTATTCCCTTGGTGCGTGTCTGGTGTCATCACGGGAATCTCCAAGAGAGCACGTGGGAGAGGGAGGTACAGATTCGCGTGCAGTACCCACATCTTTTTTAGTAGCCCATGTTATGGCTTTTCAGGGACGTAAAAGCCCTAAGGTGGGTGTGATGTAATGTCCCGTATTTTTCAATGTATTATTTTAATATTATATGGGAATTAATTAAAGACCATTCTCTGAGACGGCGTGCAGTTCCAAGGCCCGGTGAGCCCGGAACAGGTGTTTGAATTTAATTTAATGATTAAATTATGCCCACGTGCAGTTTTCCTGAAAAAATGGAATAACATCCGAATGGGTGCTCGGATCAGAAATCTGAGGGCACCGTTGTGTTCATAACTATGATTTTTTGTTAGGAAATGCCTAACATCAGCCTGCATAGGTCGGTGGTGAAATCCAGTTTTTGGGACATAAGAGTAATAAAATATTTTATTCTGCAGCGAAATCTTTTAAATCTACTACAACAGATATCCCTTGATTTTTTAATTAAAGGCTGGCACAAGGGTCCAGGGTTGCAAACTACATAACCCTAAAACCCTTGGAGGATCTGGAGGCTCTAGAGAAATCCTCCCAATATGGCGATAGCGACGCAGTGACCGAATCATCACCGACGAATGCTGCGGAATCCCGGTAGGATGTTGTTTTTGATTTCCTTCCCCTTTTTTTATTCCCATGACGGATGCAGATTAATCCATGAACAGATTAGCCCATGTATTGATCATTCTTTCAGGATGGGTTTTTAGGGGGATTTTTGTGGTTTTTATTTTTTATGTTGTTTTGGTTTTTATCCAGCGACGACGAACCCAGATCGTCATAAACAACGATCAAGGTTCGTCCCTCTTGTTCGATTTTTGTGATTCTTTCCTTACGTTCTTCGCACACATTCTTTGTTCTTCGCAGGATAATGAACAAAGATCGAGTACACCTCTGATATATGTTGTAACAATCTGAGATTGCAGATCCAACCCCAGAGCAATGTCATGGAGGTGCGACGGCGGTTTTGGTAGGCGATTCGGAGCGAATCGGGAGATACGAGTTTTTGGACATTTTTCTTTGGATGGATTGTTCGAGGTTTGTGGTCTAATTCAAGAGCTGAAAAAACATGTTACGGTGTTATTATGATGAAACGAACCAACCCCTGGAGTATTGGGACAAACGGATGAGAAACCGAGGATCCGGAGGTTCAGCCGCGACGCGAGGAGGAAGACGGCGCTTCTAGAAAAATCCTGACTACACGTCTTGTAGTATGGGCTACACGGCGTGTGTTCATCGGTTGGATTACCTGGCCTGTACTCCGAGAGTACACGGACATGGGTTGAGTACACGGCCAAGGACACGGCGTGTATACCCTTCCCCGGCCAGACCTGTCCAGGTACACGGGATACCCCGTGTACTGGTACACGGGCAGGCGACACAGACACGGGTTGGTACACGGCCAAGGACACGGGGTGTATACCCTTCCCTGGCCAGACCCGGCCAGATACACAGGATACCCTGTGTACTGGTACACAGGTAGGTGACATGGACACGTACATAGACTGTGTACGGGCACATGGCCAGCGTACACGGAGCGAGCCCCGGGTTCTCGGACACAACGTGTGACTCTTCTACACATCGTGTTGTTTCTTTCTATCCGACAAGCCGAATGACACATTCCGGTTACACATGCAGTACCCGAGGTCAAGGAACACAGCATGTAATTTTTCTACATGTCGTGTAGTTTGGTTTTACACGGCTTGAACGAATGAAATGGGCAGTTTACATGGGAAGTACCCGTGGTCAAGGAACACGGCGTGTAACCATACTACACGCCATGTAACCTGTCTTAAATGGATTGAGCCACTTGTCTTCTGTGAGTTGGACTAGTTTTCTTAGGGTTTGTACCCTTGGTCTTTTCCCTGAAGGTTCTGGTATCATTTCCATTACCCAAGAGTATGATCCCTTCAGCAGGACTTCCTTAATAGAGTTGTTGGAATCCCCTCTGTGAGACTTAAGACAGGATCCTCTATTCATTCCTGGAACCCTAGGTAGAGTTCTTGGTGTCTATGTGACCAAATTTACTCGAGTGTTGATCCTCTACTTAGCGGATTAGCTCAGACTGAGTTGTCGGAATCACCTCATTACTTGGCTGTGATCCTCATCTAAGCATCATGTTCACAAAGTACTTATGGAGTGTGTTCTCCCAGAATGAGTACTTCGTATCTCCCTCCTCAGACCTAGGAGTGTGTTCTCTTGGTTTCATGCTTAATGGAATCTTTGAGCTGGATCCTATTGGTGGTATTCATGATAGTCGATCGTGCTTGAGTATATCTAGATATTCTTGTTATATGTTCTGTAGACATATACTGTGTGGAGCTGACTGTATCTTTCCTTTGTGGTATTTCCCTTGTTGTGTTTCCTTTGTGGTTTTGGGGTGTCCTACTGGGTATTGTTATACTCACCCTTACATGGGATTTGCATGCACGTGTCGTGTCTTGTGTAGACGAGCGAGCCTTTGACATGATTCAAGGTGGACCAGGACCAGACGGTGCCCAGTGAGATTAGGCGGGACGAGGTGTATTCCTACGGCTACAGACTGTAGTCCCAGCACCTTTCCTTACAGGTTGGTCTTTGTTACAGACTCTCTTTTGGTGGGCTTGTAATTTTGGCCCAGGGTTTTACATTTGTAGTACTTTACTTTCCTATCGTACTCTGTTGGTTGATATTTTTTTAGTGTATGCATGCATTTCCATTTTTAGTAGTTTTTTCTTTTCAGCTTTGTGGGCTTGGAGATGTGTGTGTGTGTGTACATGTTTATAGGCAATGCCTCCCATGTTAGTATCATGCCTACTCGGTGCTAGTCACCAGCCCCTGGCCTATTGGAGGCGGGCTTGGGGAGTTGCGGATCGGGCCCCACTAGGACTAGTTGTGACAGTTTATTACAAAAATAATTTTTAGATGGCCTATAAATAATATCATCTACATAGATTTAAAAAAATAAAAAAAAATTTTGTAATTCCTTTTATAAATATAGTTGGATTGTATATACCTTTTGAAAAAAACCAATAAATATTAAAACAGAACTAAGACTATCATACCATGTTCTCATTTCTAGTTTAAACGATATATTTATTTCATTAACATGAAAGCATGATTTGGAAAATGAGGATATTGAAATCCTGGGGGTTGTTTAACAAAAAATCATTAATTATACCAATTCTAGAAGGATATTTTTTTATCCATTTTATATATTTTTTAATTTAAATTTAATTCATAGGGAAGTAGTATTTTAATGGATTAAATTATAACCACACTTAAAAAGGCTTCTTCATATTCTATACCATATTCTAGATTATACCTTGTTGCAACCAGTCTATCATTATCCCAAATAATTGTACCATATTCATTAATATTGTATCTATAAAACATTTAGTGCCTATAGTCAAGGTATCCTTCGATCTATCAATAAGTTCCAAAAAATATATTTATTTCAAATTGATTATGTTCTTCTTTCATATCCATTACCCAAAATTCATCATTAATTGAATCAAAGATTGTCTTTTGTTAAAGTTATGATAAGAAAGCGTGATGTTCAACCTGGTTCCTAAGAGAATATCTGTTTGTGTACCTATATATATATATATATCCAACAAATGAACCTAAATAATGGTATTTAAGAGTCCTAAAATCTCTAGAAAACAATTGAAGGTCACCTTAGTTTCTTCTATGGGTTTTGGTTCTGGAAGTTCCTCAAAACTAGATAATTTTTCTGCAAGTTTTATAGCTAAATCAAGGTTTGGAATTTATGATCAAAGAGGATAAATCAATCGGAATGTTTTTAAATGGGTTTAGGATACTGTGGATTTTTCTCATCAATATTGACATAGACAGACTCATCCATAGTCTTTTTTATTTTCATAAAAAACTATATGATTTACTTGAAATTTATTAACTAAGGATAATTTCTTCATCAATTTTGGAGAAAAATGTTCAATATAATCCTTGGTGTTAATAGAAAATAAATTTCAACCCAGAAATTAAATGTAATTTACCTTAAGCTTCCTAAAATTCAAAATATAATAAGGGTTTTTGTTCAAGATTGTTCAGATTAAAACTCTATTAATCATATATTGGGTAGTATTTACAGCCTATTCCCAAATGTAGATAGGTATAAAATATTCACTAATCATTTTTAGGGTTATCACTTGAATTTTTATTTTTATTTTTCAATACCTCCCTTTTAATTAGAGGTTCGAGGTTTTGAGAGGTTATGGTTATAACAATTTTGTTAAAGAATTCATTAAAAGTGTGGATTTTATAACTCATGACCATTGTCACTTATTAAGGATTTAATTATATTCCCACATAGGTTTTATATAGAATTATCATACATGGTAAAATAAGGGAAATATTCTTTCTTGTTTGTTAAAAATTGTACCCAAGTATACCTCAAAAATTCAACTATAAGTAAATAGAGGTAGTGCATTACATTTAAACTAAAACCCGTTGATTGTCTAAAAAAAATCCATGTGAACCAACTCAAGAGGTTGAGAACTTGAAAATCATTTATTTAGTTTAAAATATATCTTTTTTAGTTTCCTTTTTTTCAATGTAACACCAGGAGTTTTTTTAATATATTTTTGTATTAATTTAATCTTTTTGATATTTTTCATGTTACGCAGCATTGAATATAGCCTATGATCGATGAAAGTAACAAATTATTTTTTCTTTGTATTCTAAATCATTTTATGTTTTATTTATATTATAACCCATGATATTATTTTACCACATGAAAACCGACTTGGATTTTGTTACAGGCAACAACAACTTGTCTTGTGTTACACGAAACACTATGTTTCTACAAAACATCATTTTTTATTTTAATTAATTTAATGACATAAACATAACATAGAGGTTAAAAATAATAATATGAATTGTAATAACTGCTTTTAAAAAACTATTTATAATATTTTAATATAAATAAAAATTAATCAAGATAAAACAAATAATTTTTTGTGAAGTCTTTATATGTTTGGGATAATTATTTTCTCAAAACAATTTCATTTTAAGTCCTTCTATGAACAATATAAATATTAATTTTTGACACTTATAAATTTAGTTTTAGAAAATAAAAAAATTGAATTCATAATTTCAAAATTAGATTAGGGTAAATTTTATAGAATGTTCCGGAAAACGTCATTTTTGGGAAACTTGTGTAAAATACTGAATTTTAATTCAAAACTACTTTTTCATCTAAATTATGTATATATCTAAAATATTTTTTAATTTCATTTTAATGTAATAATATATCCATTATTCATCCATTAATCCAATTTAGATCATTGGAATAAATTTTATAATCAATATATAAATATATAATCCTAATGAAATTTTGAACATTTTCACTTTAAAGCACACTTTATTGCCACATTTATGGGATTAGAATTAAAATTAATGTTTCCAATTCTATGAAATTAATTTTTAAACATATAAATACATGGTTTTAATTAATATAATATTTATATTTTAATAAGAAAATCTTAATTTTTAACCTAAAATATTTGTGTAATTGATTAAAACTAATTATAGAAATTACGATAAAATTATGATTAAGAGAGAACTAAACCTTAAAATTAAGGAAAACATAACCTCTAAACCAATCCAAAACCCATTATCTAGTAATTATTTATCCATAAACCTTCTATTCTTGAGTTTTTATGGTTTTTATTGACTTTTTTAGGTGAAAACATGGGCACACCTTACATTATTCCATAAAATGCATAGTATGTCCCCTCACTCCCTTATAAAAGGTCATCACATATCCCCCTTATTCACACCTCACAATCCATTTATATTTGTATATGATATAACCAATTCGATTCCCAATATCCCTCCCCTCATCATTGAATCCCCCCTTTGGGAAGAAATCCATCCAAGGAATCCCTTTGGTGAAAACCTAAAGGAGTTACCCAAATAAGAGGTAATGTACTTCCCCAATATCCTTCCTTTTATTTTCTATATCCACTACATCAATTCCTATTATTTCATTCATACATAATAGCTTCATTATCCACAATATACGAAGGTGTTGTATGATATGGGTTATACCTGCACTTACTCACACTTCTATGTTTGGGAATTATGATGGAAACACAATTCATATATGATATATGTGAAATTTATAATGTCATTATGCTTCAATAATTTTTATATATAACTCAACTTTATGCTTTCCATCTTGTGTAACTGTGATAATTTCATTTGGGGAAATGTGGATTATAGCCTCATTAAAGTGATTTGATTCATTCGCACTCTACATGGAATGTATTAAGGTTGGATTTAGTAAAATTATATGATATGTAATACATAGTAATTATACTTAAATTTAAATATATATAAATATATTTCATTTAGATTCCTTCTTTCAATATAACAGCTAAACGAAAATTGCATTCATGCATACTTATGGTCTACGGTCTATATGAACGGTGTCATACATTTCCTATTTATATCATTAAAATATTATTATTACTAAATATATAATGCTTATACATGATATTATTTTCATGGTTTACATTCTTGAAATGATGATATAAGTATGAGGACAAAAAACATAACAAAATAATACTCTTGTGAAAACAAAGATAATATTACCCGAAGTGAGACCTTAAATTGGAATTGTTAATATATAGGTAATATATAGTCAAAATAAAAACATATATGGTACTATATATTTTAATATGGTTTTATAAATATGTATAATAAAATTATATTTATTTTAAAGGAGGTTTTTATGAGTATGAATAGATTCAATGCACAAGGTAAGTAAATTTCTCCTCACTTTTTATTTCCATGATATTCAAGCCATATTCACCACTCTATTATATTGTATGGTGTGTATACTAACATATAAAATCTAATATCATAAATTTAATTTATTTTATTATATTAAAATATTTTAATATATGTTATTAATTCACAGGGATCACAATTCTAATATTTCTAAAGTACTAAGGGTTTTCTCATTTACTTTTATTTATAGTGAGACACAAGCCATGTTCACCTCGTAATTCTTATATGTGGTGTGTATAAAGACCATATATTATTTATAATATTGTTAAACATAAATTTAAATCTATTTACATATCAAATTTATAAAATTTATTTCATGGAGTATATTTTTTAAAATCTTCTAAATTGGAAAAGTAATTTTTTCTCAATTTTCCTTCTTTAAGACACATGTCATGTCATGCACCTATATTTTTATATGAGGAGTATATACTACCTTTGACATGTTAAACCATAAATATACTTTTTTTAGTGATATTATAAGCTTAATTTAATTTAATTTTATTACATGGGGATTATAATTCAACATTCCCATGTTGTAAGAGTTTATTGAAATAATCTCATTATTCATCAAGATTGTTTATGATTATGCTTCCACTAATCAAATATTATGATCCATATATAATGATAACTCATTAATTTAATTATAATATTAATATTCATAATATATTCATGTATTGGTACCATTTTTTCAATCATTGGTATATAATAATTTTAATAACATGTTTTTATTAATGTCTGACTTTTCCTCTCTCTTTAGTCATAAACATGTGTTCTTTGATTATCCGATTTTCTAAAAACAATTCAAAATGTTTTCAAGAAAAATTTATATGTTGAGAAAGTGTCTTTGAAGAAATTTTCTTCAAAAAAATTTCAATAATTATTTATGTCTTTTGAATGTATTTTCATATAAATGGTTTTAAAAATATTTTCAATCATTATTTATAAGTTTTCAATGTATTTCCAAAGAAATGAATTTCAAATAATTTTTAGGTGTTTTTTATAAGTCTTCAAAGCATTTACAAGGAAATGGTTTTTAATTTTGTTTTAAATATTTATTTATACATTTTAAATGTGGTTTCAATGAATTGGTTCTCAAAATTCATTCATGATTTCTTCATAAGTTTTCATGTTTATATTCAATGAAAAGGGTTTTCAAAAGTATTTACGTTTTAAAAAGTACCTTTAAAAGAATAAATGATACTTTATCCAAAAAATGGTTTTAAAATGTATTTCAAAATTATTTTACATATGATATTTCATCCAATATTTTTAATAATTCTTTTATGGGTAAATATTCAAATAATACCACAAATATTATTTCATGAATGGTTTATGTCTGAAAAACATGATTTTTAGGACACTTATTTCTTTTCCATGGGATATATGCTTTGCAACCCCGATTTTTACATAGGTTATGCTTTTATGAAATTATTATTAAACCTATATCATTTATATTGGATGTGAGGTGATTATATGTTTATGATAACCATTTAATTAAATGTGTGATGATATGATGTTTATGAAACCCATCCCTTTTTAAGGGTAGTAATACGATGAATCTATTATTTTCTTGTGGAAAATTTATGAATGGTTATATTTTGTAATGTGTTGCACCTATATCTCCATACAATGAATTGGGTAAATATTTATAATGATATGAATCAAGGATTTGATCTTGATCCACTATGGTGAAATGGGGAAACCGATCCCTTGTAAAGAAAAGACTATTACTGGGGATTATGGTGTGTCCACCATAGTAGGTGTAGTCACTATGAAGATATAATATGGGAAAACACGATCCATTATGGGAAGATGGGAAAAAATAATACACAATGGGAATATGTGGAATAATTATCCCTTATAAGGAAAGGAATGTGGCTTGGGATGGTTGTGTGTCCCACCCCATAGGTGAAGTCCCCATGAGGTAACATGATAAGTTCTAGCAATGCATCTTGACTAATATTGAATGATATTACATGTTTATGTGTATGACACAACTACATGTCTCATTCCTATGTTAAACATTCATGTATAATGATCTTGATTCTCTTATGATTCATGTATTATGAAATTATAATATTTCTTTCAGGATATAAATTTATGATCTTTGATATTTTGGGTATGATCTTATAATGTTATGATCATGCTCTAACATACTTATGATCTATTTTATGCTTATTTGTCTCCTTTTCTTAACCTTACTGAGCATCTGATCTCACCACTATTTATGTTTCCTTCCCCATAATATTAAGACATGTATTATATATGATGTGTCTAAAAAGGATGATAGACAAGAAGAACGGTGTGGGAAGTATTTTATCTCCCTTATGTAATAGTGTTTATGATTCCATGTTTCCAATGTCACTAGACTAATACGGTATTTTGGATTTTGTTTGTGTAATGATTCATTTTTTATAAAGAAGTGGTGTGTTGTATATTTACATTAAGATTCGGTTTTTTATTATAAGGGTTATCGACTTTTTAATTTGGTAATTCATGTTTTGGTAGATCCCTAACTAAACCTGTAACACCTAGGTATTTTTCAGAAATAATTTCATTAAATAAATTTTATTCATCAATGAATTTCTTGGCACAAAATCATGAGTTTAAAAGATCCACAATATTACCTTATTATAAAATTACCATTATATCCTAGTTGTTAGGTTAGAAGAAATTATTATAACTAACTTATGAAAATGCATTATGAATTTATTGGCTATCAATTATTTATGAAAAATATAAACCAATTAGATATTTGTTTTTTTATTGAATTAATATTGGTAATGAAATTAACGAGATAAATATGTGTTATATACTTTTTAAAATATTTTTGATATTCATCCAACGGATATTACAGTCATCGGGTATTAATAAAACCCTATTTGATGTATAAAAACATGTTTTTAAAAGGTTAATTTTACACCATTAAATGGAAAACCAATTTTAAATTAATATTGTCACACATAAATATTTTTTATATAAATAACAAAAAATTTATTTTGAAGTGAGATATAAAAATTTACTTTGGATAAATATTTTATATTTTCCTCATAGCATTCATGTTTTGATGAATAGTAAAAATACGCTAAATTTTAAATAAAAACAAATTTTTTCATCAAGATAATTTCCATTGATAAATTATTATATGAAATAGTTTTAAAGTGTAAATAGGATATATTTTTATCATTAAATATAATTTATTTCATTGGTATTAATTTTACACTGAATTCATATGTAAAGATATTTCAATATTTTGCAACATTTTAACTTTTAAAACTTGTTTTCTCACTTTTAAAACGGAATTAATTTAAAATTGATTATGGCAACTTATATGTTATGAATTTTTGAAAAATGGATTTCATATTTGGTATCAGTAGTTCCATATTATGATAATAGACAACTTTTTTTCCCTTATGAATAGTTACTTTGATAATTAATTTTATTACCACAGTTAATGGTAAATCGGGTAATTAAGGGTAAAAATAATATTATACAATTACCGTAACACCTGTTCAAATTCTATTGGATGTATAAATTATATCCTTATCATCTATTTATCAAACTGGAATCACTTCATGGACACTTACCTATTAATATGACATGAATGCAATAAAAACTAATGTATGTGACAAAATATCACAATATCATTTTATATAAGTATATTAATTTTAGTATATGGATAAATAAGAAATAATATCAACTATAGACTGTATATGGAAATATAAAATAAATACTTAAATTATCAGAATTTATTTATAATTCATAGAGATTAAATAATTACCATTAATGATGACACAATTGTGATGTAAAAGTTATTTTATTAATAGAAATATAAAAAAACGGGATTAAAAATATTAAATTAAATATATTATAAACTAATTAATGTGATCCAAAAACTTTCTAGGTGACTATGACATGTTAGGAGTGTATTTAATATTTTTTTTCTAAAATATATCCAGTTTGGATTTTTTTAAAGTCAAAAAATGATTTGTGTTTGAATTGGAATTATTGATATTTTATGAAAATTACATTTTATTAATTTATTTAAAAATCATAAAAATATTTAAAAATTACAAAGTGATAATTTTAAGATAATTATTTTCTAAAAAATCTCCATATATGTTTAATTAACACCATTTAAGTAAATATTTATAACCATTATGTATTTAAAATGTTATTACCATAATTAATATTAAATAGTATAACTAAGTGTCAATTAAAAATATATGTTTTAAATTGAAAAAATAACTAGTCTAAAACATATGTGTTGATGTGATTATAGCCCTATCTAATATAATCTTCAAAATGGGGACATTTGGGAGGTTTTTGGGTCTGTTTTAATTTCATTATAAATTATTATTTATGGAGTTTCTGAAAGTACCACTCACCTCAATTATATAAGGGAACCTCCTCTCTCACCACTTCACTTCTTTTTTATCCTTCAATCTTGGTAATATTCTATGATTGTTTCTTCTAAACTTCTTTATTTTTATTATAAAGGTACTGGTTATCTTCAAATGCCAATTCTACTACTCTAGGAGGTGATTTTGAGAAAGCCCATCGAATAAGAGGTAATTCATTTACTGATTCTTTCAAAATGGTTTATTCTTTTACTTCCTCTTCATTATTTTTTCATTATAAGGTAATAATATTAGTATAACTCAAATAATTATATGTTATTATAAATATTAAAAAACCATATTACACCTTCTACCCATCCAATAAAAATGAAATCACCACATGTGTGTGCGTACGGATTCTCGTCTTGATGTCGTAGTGTAATCCTTTTTTCACCACCATCATACATGGATGGGTATAATTATGGAATTAATAAATATATATTATTCATATAAAATTATTTTTATTCTGATATACTATACACATCCAATTTAATACCATTCAATATTTATGGGAATGATATCGTCGCTCGTGCGTACATACGGATTACCCTCTCCAAGGTGCCATGTGATTCGTTCTATATAATATTCACAAAAAATAGGATTATATAAATTAATTTAAGGAATAAATAGGATATCTATTATACTAATACCATGTTTTACATTAAATAACTATAACCTAAAAATAGGAATAAGAATGTATCTGACAAAACATGCATTATAACATAAAGTAGTTAATACTCGAATAACAAGTAACAACGAAATGTTACTAATAAACGGATGAAAATATTATCATAAATGTTATCATAAAAATGAATAAGATCCTAGAATAAATCATTTACATTATTTAAATCATTAAACATGAGGTTCAGATACATACAAAGCATATCGGACCTAAGGTAATGGATAACATTACACATCTCATTTTTATCCGAGTTTCTTTATTCGTAAGTAATTACAGAGGAAAATTGATCATCCAGGTTCATGTTTCTTAAATATGTATTTAAAAATATTCTTTATATCCTACTATAATTTTTTAAAAGTAATTTTACCCATTTGTAAATTTTTACTATATGGTATTAAGGGAATTTTTTTGCTTATGGTACGAGGTATGTTTTGACTTCTCGGGAAAAAGTACGAGAATAAAGTTTTTTAACCTATGCGGCATGAATGTATTTTTACGATTTCATAATTATTTATTTCCTTGAAGCTTCCCCTAAAATCATACATGTTTATTTTCACATAAAATAAGTTCTTCAAAAATAGTGTGCCATTTTGATTAAGGAAAACATTTTTGAAGAAAAAAGGATATTTTCCTCGGGACATAATTTATACTGTTTTCTAAAAATTATATTCCATCTAATATGACAATATTTAAATAGGATTATATTTATAACCCTTTTATTACTATTATGTAATTATTTTATAACAATTATTATTGAATGATGTTTATGAGATCCATTTTATTTCATGGGTTATGCTATGGTAAATATTTTAATTTTTTTTGGAACATGTAAGAATGGATTCATTATGAGATGGGTGGGACCTATATCTCCCTCAAATGCATTAGGTAAAGAATTATATCTCAGACAAGACTGGAATGGAAAGTAAATCTGGTTCAGTAATTTAGGGAAAAAACGAGGACTGAACTCAGTTTAGCAATGGACTTTGTCCACTATGATGGTCTCGACAATGAGCCTTGACTAATATGAAAATGTTTTATCCTTATGTTGGTATGCTATGAAATTTCATGTATTAGGTTATGAATATTGGGATTACATTTCACTTTGATGATTTATCCTATGACATGATATTATGATCTTTTATATGTATGATAATATATTCAAATGTTATGTTCTTATGACTATGATATGATTGATATTTCCCCTGTTTACCCTTAATAATAATTTGATCCCACCATTTCATATGCTTATTTTCCCCAGGTAAGGAAGAAGGGTGTCAAGTAAAACATGTCAAAACAGGAGTTCAGTTATGAAGATATAAGTAGGAGACAATGTGGATGTTTTATGAACCAGTTGTTTATGTTTCTAAATTTCTAAAGATAGTAAACCTATACAGTCCTAGCATGGTTTTTTTATGTTTTGTAATAAATACTCTTCAATGTTTAAGAAATATCTATATGTAAATTATCGGCCATTATAGTTTCTATTAGAGAAAAGGTATAGTTATCCTTTCAAAACTGATATGAGATAACCTTAGTAAGAACCCTAGGGATATGTCTATGTATAGGTTACAATCCTATCAGACTATTTTAAATGTGTTCATGAATAAACATGGATAAAACTAATGTATACTAAATTGATATTTTGTTCTTGATTATATGGTTTTCCTATTATGATTAATGTTTCTCAAACTATGCTTCTTGGTTTTAGTCAATGGATGGAACTTGAAGGAATTGTGATAATGTTGAATGTGATGGGCAATGAAATTATTAACCCCCTGAGAAACCAAATGTTATGGGAGCTAGAATGAAATATATTTCATCTATGGTCACACAAATTTCTCAAGCAAAGAATCATGTAAAAAATCCAAATAATGAATGGAGGGAGAAACATACTATTGATTCCATTATGAAAAAGTATTCACCTCCATTTAGCGGGTCTTCTGATCCATTAGTGGTTGAACAATGGATCAATACCATTGAAAAGATATTTCCAGTTCTACAATGCTCTGAACCTGATAAATTCATCTTATTAGTCAATCGTTTGGAAGGAAAATCTCATCAATGGTGGAAACATATTAAGAATGTGATGCAAAGATATCAAATTGTGTCCATTGAATGGGATAACTTCAAGAACTTATTTTTCAATAAGTACATTCCTCGTATTATTTGAATAAAGATAGGGAAGGAGATCCTTGGTCTTAAGAAAAATGATGATGAAATCGTTGGTACCTATGAATAAAATATTAAAAAACATGCAAGTTACGTATATGAAATTATTATCCAACCTGAGGGTAAAATTGATTGATTCATTGGGGGCTTAAAACCAAGTATCTGAAGGTAATTATCATAAAGAGACTTAAATAACTATGAGAAATTTTTTTGATGTTCCCTCATGGTTATGATGGATATTTGAGTACCCCATCAATCATATGACATTGATAAGAATATAAAATGGTATTAAAAGATAAATATAAAGATCTAATTTTAAATAAGATGATCTTCCCCTTATGCTCAAAGTGTGGAAAGAATCATGGAGGGAATTTTTTTAAAGAGACAAGTAAATATTTTAACTATGTAAAATAATGTCATTGAGGAGTTGAATGCAGAAGTGATGGGAAAAAGATGACAAATTTAGTGAACAACAAAAAGCTATGAAGAATTCCCATGCTGCACTTTAATGATAAAAGTGAAAGGAAATGAGGGACTATGAAAATCAATACCCTAATCAAAGGGTTATTAAGGATGATCGATTTCAACAAACTCTTAAGTCCAAAGACAAAGGAATGTCGCATGTAATCACTATTGGTGATGTGGAGTATAATAATGATGTGGTGAAACGTACACTTACAATCCACTCTAATGAAGAAAATATTTTATTTGATTCTGTATCCAACCAAATATTTTTAGAAGAATTTTCTAATGGTATCTTCATATTTCCTCAACAATTAGATGTTTAGTTAGCAGTGACAAATCTTAATGTCACAACAGTTGCATAAAAAGTTTATAATTCTTCTCTATTTGATGTTTACTAGAAAGTGATTCCTGTCAGTCTTGTGATCCTTCTTATAGTTTAATTTTATTTGAATCATATCATCAATCATATTTCTCTATATGGAGAACATATCATTTTCCATGTAAGGGAATTCACATTTCATATTCTTGATCAATCTATTAACATATATCGATGCAGGGATGAATATGACCTTCTAGTAGAAATTATTTCCATATTATGGGTCTCGATTCCAATAAATGAAGGTTATTTATCTCAAATGGTTGGGGAGAATTTCATGATCAAGAATACACCCATTTATTGGTGTTTTATTATGTATTTCCAAATGAATTTCTAGTTCTTCCACCAATCGTGAAGTTGAATTTTCAATAGAAATCATACCAGGTGTTATGATAATTTCAAAGAGACCTTATTGAATGGCACCATTTTAGTTTCAGGAATTGAGGAAGTAACTCTAATAGAATATTGATAAGTGATTCACACACCCTAGTGTGTCACCTTGGGGTGCACCTATAATTTTTGTTTATAAGAAAGATGGATCAATGAGACTCGACATTGATTATCCGGAACATAACAAGATCACTATCTTGAAAAATATCATCTTCCTCACATTGATAGATTATTTAACCAACTATGCAGAGCTCAATACTTTTCCAATATTTATCATCATTCATGATATCATCAATTAAGGGTCAAAAAGAAAGATATACAAAAGATTGCATTCCGTACAATTTATAGGTACTATGAATTTATAGTAATGCCTTTTGGACTTACTAATTCCCCTGAAATCTTCATGGATATAATGAGTAGAGCCTTTAGAGACAATATTGTTTTGTTTTTTGTAGTCTCTATATATTATATTCTTGTTTATTCAAAAAAATGTAATAACATGAATATCACTTGAGAATTGTACTGAGGACCCAAAGAAAGGAGTAACATAAGGATAAATTTACCACGTGTGAATTTTGTCTTTTGAAAGATTCATTTTTTGGTCACATAATCTCAAGAGAGTGTATATCTATGGATCCAAAAAAAATAGATGTTATTGGAAGATCATTGATACAATCAAAGGTAACTGAGATATGATGTTTTCTTGTTTTTTTGGATATTATCGATGTTTTGTGAAATATTTTTCATGATTATCTAATCTACTCACCGTGTTTACATGTAAATAAGTTACATTCATCTGGACGTCAGAATATTTAGTA
Source organism: Viscum album (assembly GCA_963277665.1). Lineage (NCBI taxonomy): Eukaryota > Viridiplantae > Streptophyta > Magnoliopsida > Santalales > Viscaceae > Viscum > Viscum album. Next base: position 165,753,847 of record OY728119.1, on the reverse strand, counting down.
AATTTCAAGTAGGTAAAAAGAAGGTAAGCCAGTGCACCCGTGCTCACACTTCCTTATAGTGGAGAAAGGTTTGTGATATACAGTGATGAATTCAATAAGGGTTTGGGATGTGTTCTCATGAAAAATGATATGGTGATAGATTATGCCTCATAGTAGCTAAAAATTACAGATCAAAATTTCCCAACACATGACTTGGAGTTAGCTATAGAAATTTATCTATTAATGATATGAATTAATTATCTTTATTGTTAATGTTGTGATATATATATTGATCATAAATGTTTAATGTATATATTTAGATAATAGGAGACGAATATGTTCCAAATAAGGTGGTTGGAGTAGATTAAAGTTTACAACTTATCAATACATTACCGCCTTTGGAAATTGAACAAGGTGGATGATGATTTGAGTCGAAAATACCATGATAACATATCCATGATGAGGATCACAAAAGATACAATATTTATGTATTTAAAAAGGATTGATCCTAAAATTTTAATGGAATGGGATAAAGATTATCTTTCTCAAAAAAATGTTCAACCTTCTATAAAAGTGAATATTAAAGAGGTACAGAAGAAAGATCTAGAGTTACCAATGAATATGAGAAATGTAATTGAATTCAAAATTGATTATGATGAAATAATAAAGGTCATGAATTGGGTTTTTATTCCTCCCATACTAGAATTTAGATAGGAGCTATTGGATGAGGCTCAATGTTCTTCATTCTTTATTCACCCTGGAAACACAAAGATGTACAACGACCTGAAAGAGTACTTCTGGTGGGATGGAATGAAAAGATATGTCGCTGAATAAGCCTCTAGATTCTTGGTTTGTCATAATGATAAGGCTGAGAGAAATATGTCTAAGGGGATGTTTCAACCATTTCTCGTACCAGAATAGAAATGAGAAAACATCGCTATGGGTTTTCATGTTGGACATTCCAAAACGTCCAAAGTAAATAATTCTATCTAGGATAAAGATGATCACCATATATGGTTAGTACAATTCATTTCTATTAGAGATGATTTATCTGTTGATCAAATCGCTAGATGGTCAGTTTTAGATAAAAATTCAAACTCTGGAAGACATGTTGAGAGCTTCCTCTATGGATTTCAATGGAGGTTGGGATTAACACCAACCATTGGTAAAATTTTATTATAATAAAATTTTTCAATCTAATATTCTGATAGCTTCTTATGAGTACCTCTATGGGAAGAATCATAGAACTCCAACTTTCTAGGATGATGTTGGGGAAAGAAAGCTATTAGGACATGGTGTTGTTGATGAATGGAATAAAAGGTAAAATCTTTAAAACAACACATATGGGAAGATCAGAGTCAAAGCAAATTTTATTCTAACAGCTTAAGAAAAGACCTAGAGTTTGAGGTGGGTGATAAGGTGTTATTACAAATATCTACCTGGAAGATAGTATTCAAATTTGGAAAGAAGGGAAAGCTGGTCCCTTGGTATATTGGTTCTTTTGAAATTCTCGATCATATTGGGAAAGTAGCTTACAAATTAGTGCTTCCACCAAATCTCTCTCAAGTTCATGATGTTTTACATGTATCTCTCTTAAAAATTTAATACTCTATTCTTCACATGTACTATGCTCAGAATTTGTACTACGGGAGCAAGATCCTTCTTATAAAGAACAACCGATAGAGATTCTAGATAGAAGTGAAAAAGTTATACGAAACAAGACCAATTTCTTAGTCAAAGATTTATAGAGGAACCACTGATTTGAACAAGATAAATGGGAACTTAAGGAGATGATGAGGGAGAGGTACCCTGATCTAGTTGTTTTCATGTGATGAATTTCGAGGGTGAAATTCAGTTTAAGGGGTGTAGAATGTAACACCTAGATGTTTCTATGGAATAATTTATTTAAATAAATTTAATTCTTATATAGATTTCATTAAACACAATTGTGAGCCTAAAAGAACAATGAGATGAACTTATTTTAATGTTACTATTATATCTTAGCAATTAGGTTAGCGGGAATAATTATAACTAACTTATGAAAATTCATTAACAATTCATTGGGTATCAATTATTTATTAAAAATATAAATCAATTAGATATTATTATTTTTGGTTTAATTACTTTTCGTAATTAAATTAATGAGATATATATGTGTTATATACATAAAAATATATATTTTATATTCATTCAACTGATATTTTATTCATAGGGTATGAATAAAACCTTATTTGATGTAAAAAATTCCAATTTTTTTAATAGCTTAATTTTACACCTTTGAATGGAGAACCCATTTTAGATTAAGATTTTAACACATTACTAATTTTTATATAAAAAAATAAACATGTTATTTGGGTTAGTTATATAAAAAATTTCTTTGGATAAATTTCTAATATTTTTCTGATAACTTTCTTGTTTTGATGAGTAGAAACAAATATGCTAAATTTTAATTAAAAGCATCTTTTTTCATCAGGATATTTTATATTGTTAAATTATAATATTGAATGGTTTTAAATTATAAATAGAATATATTATTATCATTAAATATAATTTATTTCTTTGTCAATAATTTTACATTTAATTCCAAGGTAAAAACATTTAAATCTTTTGCAATAATTTAACTTTTAAAACTCGTTTTCTCATTTCAACAATGTGATTAATTTTAAATTAATTACTAGAACTTCATTGTTATGAATTTTGAAAAATTGATTCCATATTTGGAATTATTTGGTCAAAATTATATTAATAGGATACTTTTATTTTTGGGAAATATGAAAAGTTATTTTGGTAATTATTTTTATTACCGCATTTAAAGGTAAATCGTATAATTAAGGTTTTCAATAATATTATGAAATTACCTTAATACCATTAAAATTTTTATTGGAGGAATAAATTAAACCCTTATCATCAATGTCACAAAATGGATTCACTTTAGGGCCACTTACCTATGAATATGACAAGAATGTAATAAAAACTAATGAATGTGAAAAAATGTCACAATCTCATTTTATATAAGTATATTAATTTTAATATATGGATAACTAGGAGATAATATCAATAATAGATAGACTATGTAATGATAAAATAATTACCAACAACATGTGAATTTATTTATAATTTTACATATTAAATAATTTCCATTAATGATGTCACAATAGTGATGTTAAAAATGTTTTATTAATAGAAATATCAAATAAATGGTTTTTAAAATATTAAAATAAACATAATTTGAACTAATTAATGTTATTAGAGAACATTCTCGATGGATATGACATTTTAATATTGTATTTAATTTTTTTAATTTATCTCCCATGTTGATTTTATTAAAGTCAAATAAATGAATAGTATCAAAATTAACACTATTGATATTTTATAAAAAAAATTATTAAATTATTTAAAGATCATAAATATATTTTAAAATTACAATTTTATAATAATAATATCTAAAATTTCCTAAATTATCTATTTATTGTCATTTAAAACCATATAGGTAAATATTTATAACCATTAAATATTTTGAATGTTAAACCCACATTTAAAATTAAATAGAATAACTAAGTGTGAGTTAAACATATATGGTTTAAATTGAAAAATAACTTTTCAAAAACTTATTTGTTGATAGGATTAAAACCCTATCTCATCTCATCATCAAAATTGGGACATTTTGGAGGTATTTCGGTTGGGTTTTGTTTTATTATATATTATTACTTATAGAGTTTCTAAAAGTTCCCCTCACCAAAATTATAAAAGGGAACCTCCTCTATCACCTATTCACTACATTTTTATCCTTAAATCCCAACCATAACTTGAAAGGTTTCCTTCTGGACTTCTTAATTTTTATTCTTGAGATTATAGGCATCTTTATAGAACAAATCTATTGCTCTAAAAGAAGATTTAGAGGAGGCACATCAAAGAAGAGGTAATATCATTTACCGATACTATGAAACTTCTCTCTTCTTCTACTTCATTGTCATTAGTTATTTCACTATAATGTTATCATGTCAGTATCGCTCATATACATATATGTTTTGATAATTATAAAACATCCATATTCCACCTTCTACCCATCTAATGAAAATGAAATTACCACGCATGCATACATACGAGTTACTGTCTCCACACCATGGTCTAATATGTTTTTCACCACAACCATAAATAGATGGGTATAATGATGAAATTAATAAATATATATATTATTTATATAAAATTATTTTTATTCTTATATACTATAGACCATCCACTTTAATACCATTCAAATAATATGGGAACGTTATCATCACTCTTACATATGTACAACTTACCGTCTCCACGGTGCGATGTGATTCGATTTACATAATATTCATTAAAGAATTATTATATAAATGAATTTAATGAATAAATATGATATATATTATATTAATAGAATTCTATAAATGATATAACTATAAACCAAAAAGATGAATAAAATTTATCTGAAAAAAATACATAAGAACATAAAGCTGTGAATACCCAAATAACGAGTAACAATGAAATGTTTCTAACAAAAGAATGAAAATATGATCATAAATGTTTAAATAGAATTTTTATGACTCAATAATAAATATATAAAATTATTTAAATCATTATACAGGAGGTTCATATATATACGAATCGTATCAGACCAATGGTAAGGGGTAACTATGAAAATCTCCCTTTTTTCTGATATAATTTATTCTTAAGTATTTTCTAGTGTATAATTATAATCCACATCCATGTGTCCTAAATATATATTTAAAAATATTATTTGTATCCTTTAATAATTTTTAAAATTAAATTTTACCCATTGGTAAATTATTGCTAAATGGTATGCATTGAATCTTTTTTCATTTTGGGTAAGATGTACTTTTTAACTTTTTCAGAAAACGATCAAGAAGAATGTTTTTTTAACTTGTACGACCTGAACAGATTTTTCCACATTCATAATTCCTTATTTCCTTGAAGATCCCATGAATATTGTACATGATTATTTTCACATAAAATTATATCTTCTAAAATTTTGTGGTATTTGGACGAAGGAAAACGTTTTTGAAGAAGAAATGATATTTTCCGTACAAATTAATTTCAAGTGTATTAAAAAAAATATTCAATATAATATGACACTATTTAAGTAAGATTATATTTATAACCATTTTATTACTATGGTTTTATTTTTTTTATAACAATTATGATGTAATGATGTTTAAGAGACACATTTTATTTCATGGGTTATGCAATGGTGAATGTTTTTATGTTTTTGTGGCCCACGTGAGAATTGATTAATTATGAGATTGGTGGGACCTATATCTCACTCCAAATTATTGGGTAAAGATTTATATATCAGGAGATAGACATGAATGGAATGGAAAGTAAATTCAGTTCATTAATACAAGGTTGGAACGAGGAGTGAACTCAATTAAGTATTTTACTTTGTCTGCAATGATGGTCTCGGTAATAAGCCTTGACTAATATGAAATGATTTTCTCTGAATATGTGTATATGAAATGAAATTTCATGTCTTATGTTATGTATATTAGGATTTCATTTCACTTTTATGGTTATCCATAGACAAGATATTATAGTCTTTTATATGTAGGATAAGATCATCAAATAATATGTTCTTATGATTATGATATGATTGATATTTACCTTGTTTACCTGTACTGAGCATTTGTTCTCACCCTTTCATATGTTTCTTTTCCACAGGTCATGAAGAAGGGTATTAAGTAATATTTTTCAAAAAGGAAGTATAGTTATGAAGAAAAATGTGGTTGAAAATGTTTATGTTTTATGGACTAGTCGTTTATGTTTCTTAGCTTCTAAATAAACTAAACCTATACCGTCCTAGCCTGGTTTTCTTATGTTTTGTAATAAAAATTCTTCAATGTTTAATTAATATCTATATGTAAAGTATCGGCATTTTTAGTTGGTATCAGAGAAAAGTTATAGTTAACCTTGGAAATTTGGATGAGGGAACCTTAGTAAGAACCCTAAAGATATGTTTGTGTATAGGTTACAATACTATCCTAGTGATTTATAAATGTTCAAGAATAACCTAGGATAAAACCTAAAGCATCCTTAGTTGAAATTTTATTCTTGATTATGTGGTATTTTTGTTATGATTAGTGTTTCTCACACTAGGATTCTTGGTTTTAGTCAATGGATGGAACTTGAAAGTACCACCGAAATGCTGAATGTGACGAGAAATGCATTTATTTTCCCCCTGAGAAACCAAATGATATGGGAGCTGGAATGAAAAATATTGTATCCATACTCACACAACTATCTCAAGCAAAGAATCATGCCTGAAATAAAAATGAGAATAGGAGGGATCAACATTCTGTTGATTCCTTCATGAGATAGCGTCCACCTTCATTCAGCAGGTCTTCTGATCCATTAGCGGCTAAACAATGGATAATTACCACTAAAATGGTATTTTCATATCTAAAATGTTATGAACATGATAAATTCATCTTAGAAATATATAATTTGGAAGGTGAAGCTGATTAGTGGTGGAATTGTATCAAGTATATGACAAAAATAGATGAAATTAAGTTCATGGAATGGGACGAGTTTAGTAACTTATTTTTCAATATGAACTATCCTCAAATTATTCAAACAAATATGGAGAAATCGTTCCTTGAACATCAAAAAATGGATGATGAATCTATTGGTACCTGCAAAGAAATTTTCCAGGACTTTCAAGGTACACTTCTGGAATTATTATCCAACCTAAGTGTAAGATTGTTCGATTATTTAGTTTCTTAAAATCATGTTTATGTAGGTCATTATCCATAAGGTACATCAACAGCTATGATAAAATTTTTAAATGTGTTGGTTGGAGCGGATACTCAAGATTGGGGGTGAATTGAGTTCCAATTAAAATTTTTGTTAAAAATATTTCTCTTAAAATCCCCGTATTTAAAAACAAGTTAAACTGTAGTGAATTTATACATATTGTGAGTGTTCAATTAGTTTCTCGAAGATTGATTAGGTCTCACTTAATTTAATCAGAAGATTAAATTATCTTTTGAAACTAACTTATTGGTTCACAAATAAGTATAAACACATGCTAGTTTAACCATCAAAGAAACTTTAAAAAAATTATATTTCAATGTAATTAGCAGCGGGATATAAAATATATAGAATACTTTAGACTTAAACTAAAATGCACAGCAGATGTAACCAAGAGGTTCAGTCTCAAGCCAAGACTTAGTCCTCTCAAAAAATTTATATAAATTTGATCCACACCCTGGATTGAGGTAAACAACAGTGATAAAACTGTCCAGGTACAAAAACCTCTACCACAGTTCTATGTGGGAAGACAAACAACATCTCACAGGTTGTCCAGGTCTTAATTTACCTCTACCACTATGCATAGTGGGATACAAGGGAGTTATAGAAAGTCCGTGTGAGGATTTATAAATCCTCCAGTTTAGATCAAGAGACAATGTGGGTAAGAAATATACAGAGTATACACATAGCTCGAAATGTAAATAAAAGAATCACTAAGAGAGTAGATAAGAGTTTATAATGCTCTAGATATGTGAAGTGCATCTCTGGACTCTTTTGATAAATCAGAAAATCTTCTGAGTCCTTCTCTAGTTTTTTGTCTGAAAAATAGAGTGTCATTTTCTTCCTTGGTTTTCAGGTTCAACTTTATCAACTAGAGTGCATGAAGAGTTCGTTTTAGTTCTTCACTTAAGATGCATCTTGTGTTCTCCTCTAGAATAAATAGCTTCGTGTATGTCCAGTGCTCTTCCAGTATGAATGTAGCTTTTTCCATTTGTGTGAATGCACCACGTTTCAATGTTGTTCATCCCTTGCCTTTTTCACCCTTTATGTGCCTTCATAGTTTCATATTGTTCGGTCTTTGTCCTTCCTTTTATAGCTTTTAACTCTGAATAAAAGAATAATTACCTTTTTCATGGGTAGTAGGTACGGTTCCCTGACATGAAAACAATTATCATTAAATAACATTAATTATATTAAAATCATAAAAATATAACCATTGCTTTAATAAATAAATAGTATTTAGAGTATAGAGTTTGACTGGTCAAGCTTTCGTCAGTAGCCTTCTGTTGGTAGTAGTTGACTTTATGTAGCAGTGACCTTCTATCAGTAGCTCTTTGATAATGTACCAGTAGCTCCTTATATCGGTAGCTATTTGATATTGTACCGGTAGCTCTTTGATCATGTACAGGTAGCTCCTGGTATTGGTAGCTATTAATATTTGTATAAGTAGCTCTATATACTGGTGACTTCATATATCGGTAGACTTTGCTTCTATCAGTGGCTCATTTTGTATCGGTATCTTTATAGCAGTAGACTTGTTCATATCAGCATACTTACTCTATCGGTAACTCTGGTGTAACAGTAGCTTGTATCAGTAGCATGATGTATCGGTGACTATCTGTATCGGTAGCTTTGCTTTTGTACCAGTGATATATGTATCCGTAGACTTATTCATACCAGTAGACTTGTTCTATCGGTAGCTTTCTGTATCAGTGACCTTAGCTTATCGGTGACTATATTTATCGGTAGACTAAGTACTGGTAGATCTATATCAGTTGTTATAAGCAAATTAGTGACAATACTTATCTATTTTATGCAAAACACAGAAAATTGAGTTAGAATTATTTCGAACTCATATAAACATATATAAACATTGATTAACATATTTTGAGGACTATTTTAATATTATTATCATCTTGAAAACAGACTGTCATAGATTGAAAGAATTAATATATAGATAAACATTATTTGGGATTATCTAAGTATGTGAAATCATAATGGGGATTATCAAAATAGGTAATGTGAACAAAATGTTCTCTAAAGTTTTAGATATAGATTGATATAACCTATCAGTCATATGGGTTTTATAAGAAGATAAAAATGGTATGAAAAGGAAAATATAAAGACCACAATGAAAAGAAGATGTGTTTTCCCTTATGCTCAATGTGTGGAAGGAACCGTGGAGGGAATTGTCTTAAAGGTACTATTAAATGTTTTATGTGTGGAAAATAAGGTCATCGGGGAGTTGAATGTAATGTGATGGGAAAAAGATGTCTAATTATATGAACAAATAAAAGGCTACACAGAATTCACCTCTTACACTTAAATGTTACAAGTGAAAGGAAATAATAAATTATTCCAATGGATGCCCTAATCCAAGGCTTATTGATGATGATTGAAATCAAAAATCTCATAAGTCCAAAGTCAAAAGAAAGTCACATGCAATCACTATCAATGACGTGGAGGACAATATTGAAATGGGGAAAGGTATACTTACCATACACACTAAATTATAAAATATTTTATTTTATTCTAGATCCACCCACTCTTTTATTTATTAATTATTTTATAATGGTATCGTCATATTACCTAAATAATTAGATATTGAGTTAGTTGTGACAACTCCTAATGGCACAACAGTCGTATCAAAATTTTATAATTCTTCTCAGCTTGAAGTTTGTGGGAAACTGCTTCCTACAAATCATGTGATCCTTTATATAGTGGAATTTGATTTTATTCATGCCATGGATTGGATATCTCTATATGGATCACATATTAATTTCCAATTAAAAGAAGTCGCATTTCAGATTCTTGATTAATTTATGATCATCTACGGATGCAAGGATGAATATATCCTTCTAGTAGAAATTTCTTTCATCTTATGGGTCTTGATTCCAATAAATGAAGGTTATTTATCTCAAATGGTTTTGGAGAAACTAAAAATTAATAATACACACATTTTAAGAGAGTTTGATGATGTTTTTCTAGAAGAATTTACATGTCTTCCACCAAATCAAGAAGTGTAATTTTCAATAGAACTCCTACTGGGTGCTATAACTATTTGAAAGATAGCGTATATAATTTCCCCAATTGAGTTGCAGGAATTGAAGTAGCAACTCCAAGAGAATCTTAATAAGGTATTAATATGCCCTATTGTGTCACCTTATGGATCACCTATTATATTTTTTAAGAAGAAATAAGGATCAATGAGACTCTACATTTATTATCGATAACTTAACAAGATCATTATCAATAACAAATATCATGTTCCTTGCAATAATGAATTATTTGAACAACTATGTGGAGCTCAATACTTTTCCATTATTGCTCTTCATTCAGGATATCATCAATTAAGGGTAAATAAGGATGATGTACAAATTAGGGTATTCCGTACAAGTTATATACAATATGAATTTATAGTGATTCCTTTTGGTCTTACTAATACACCAACTAGCTTTATGGATTTAATGAATAAAGTCTTTAGAGATTAACTTGATCAGTTTGTGGTAGTCTTTATAGACGATATTCTATTATATTCAAAGTGAATGGAATAACATGAATACCACATGAGAATTGAACTGAATAACCTGAGAATGGATAATATTTATGAAAACTTTACCAAGTGTAAATTTTTTTTCTTCAAAAATTTTCATTTTTGGGTCACATAATCTCAAGAGAGGGGATATCTGTGGATCCAATAAAAAAAGAGGTTATTGAAAGATGGTCGAGACCAATAGTGGTGACTGAGATCTGATGTTTTAATGGTTTGGATGGATATTATAAACTTTTTTGAAATATTTTTCACGGCTATCTAATACACGCACCAAGTTGACTCAGAAAGGAGTTATGTACATTTGGACGGAGGAATTTTAAGAGAATTTCCAAGAGATAATGTGAAGGTTATCCAATGCACCTTTGCTCACACTACCTTGTACTGGATAAAGGTTTCAGATCTATAGGGATTCATCCAAGAAGGGGTTGGGATGTGTTCTCATGAAAAATGATATGGTGATAGCTTATGCCTCATGGTAGTTGAAAATTATTGAAAAAAATTGACCAATACATTATTTGGAGTTAGCTGTGGTAACATTTTCATTAAAGAAATTGAGGCACGATATTTTGGGATATGGTGTGATATTTATTCTAATCATAAAAGATTAAAATATACTTTCATACAAAATGATCTGAATATACACGAAATAAGATGATTGGAGTTGATTAAAAACTATGACTTCTCAATACATTACCACCCTGAGGAAGAGAACATGGCGTCATATGATTCGAGTTGAAATGACTATTCTTACTTATCCATGATGAGGATCATGAAAGATCCAATATTTATGGATTTTAAAAGGATGGATCATGAAATTTTAATTGAAGGGGAGAAATCATATCTTTCTTTAATGAAGGTTCAACCATCTATACATGTTATGATTAAAGAGGAATAGAAGGAATATATAGAGTTACAAAAGAGGGTGAGACATGTACCTTAATTAACACATGATTGTGAAGAAATAATATGGTTTAAGAACTGGGTGTGTATTACTCACTTACCATAATTAAATAAGGAGCTATTTGATGAGGCTCATAGTTCTTCATTCTCTAATCACCCTCGATGCACAGAGATATACAGGGACCTGAAAGAGTACTTCTGGTGGGATGACATGAAATGATATGCCGTCGAATATGTCTCTCGATGATTGGTTTTTCAGAAAGTTAAAGCTGAGAGACTAAATTCTAAGGGGATGTTTCAAGCATTACCCATACCAGAATAGAAATGGGAAAAGATCACTATGGGCTATGTCATTGGACTTCCCAAAACATCCAACTGAAATAATGCTATCTGGGATATCGATGATCCACTTACGAAGTCGGAACACTTCATTTCTATTAGAGAGGCTTTCTCTCTTGATCATCTTTCCAGGATATATGTAAAGGAAGTTGTATGATTGAATAAAGTACTGATTTCAATTATATATGGTCTAGATCTGAGGTTTACCTCAATGTTCTAGCAAAGTATTCAGCATACTCTAGATACAGAGTTATGTTTCATCACTGCTTATCATCCTCAGATAGACAATCAATTTGAGAGGACAATTTAAACCCTAGAAGACATGTTGGCAGCTTGCTCTATGGATTTCAAATGTGGTTTGGATCACATAACAGGAGCTCAGGGTCAATAAATATGTTATGTGGATAACTGAAGAAAATAATTAGAGTTTGAAGTGGTTGATAAGGTGTTCTTCCAAATACCTCCCTGGAAGAGAGTAATGAGATTTGGAAAGAAGGGCAAGCTGATCTCTAGGTATATCCGTCCTTTGGAAATTTTCGATCGTGTTGGAAAGGTAGCTTACCAATTGGAGGTTCCACCTAATCTCTCTAAATTCCCATATCTGTTCAATGTATATCTCCTTATAAATTACATACATGATCCTTTACATTTCCTAATCTCAGAAGTCATATTGGGAGAGCAAGATCTTTCCAATGAAGAACAATCGATAGAGATTCTAGATCATATCGAAAAATATCTACGAAACAAGACCACCTTCTTGGTTAAATTTTTATAGAGGAAATACTGATTTGAATAAGCTACATGGGAACGTGGGGATATGATGAAGGAGAGGTATCTTCATCTATTTTATTCTATGTGATCAATTTTGAGTGAGAAATTCAGTTTAAGGGTAGTATAATGTAACACTTGAATGTTATTATGAAATATTTTCTTTAAAGAATATTTATTCATTAGTAGCGTGATTTTCACACAATTTTGAGTTTAAAATAACTAAGAGATTCACTTATTATAAAATTTCAATTATATCCCAACCGTTAGGTTATTGGGAAAAATTATTACTATCTTATGAAAATGCATTATGAAGTCATTGGTTATCAATCATTTATGAAACATATAAATCAATTAGATATTTTTATTTATGAGTGAATTAATTTTGGTAATGAAATTAATGTGATATATATGAGTTATATACTTAATATATATATTTTTATATTTATCCATTGTATATTGTAGTCATAGGTTTTGAATAAAACCCTTTTTAATGTATAAAAACAATTTTTTAGAAAAGGTTAATTTTACACCTTTGAATGGAGAACACATTTAAACTTATGATTTTGAAACAATAATACTTTTTATATTATAATATAAAAAAGTTATTTTTATGTGGGATTTTAAAATTTACTTTCGATATAATTTTGATATTTTTCTAACAACTTTCATTTTTTTATGAATAGTAAAAATATGCAAAATTTTAATTAAAAAAAATTTCATCGAGATATTTATATGGTTAAATTATAATATTGGATTTTCTAAAAGTATAAATAAAATATATTTTTATGATTCAATATAATATACCTCATTATAAATAAATTTACATTGAATTCATAGGTAAAAACATTTCAATATTTTTCAATGTTTTAACTTTTAAAAATCATTTTCTCGTTCCAACAACGACATTAATTTGAAATTAATTATGGAAAACTAAATTTTTTTGAATTTTGAAAAAATTATTCCACATTTGGAATCATTAGGTCTAAATTATATTAATAGGAAACTTTTAATTTAGGGCATTACTAATAGTAACATTGGTAATTGTTTTTATTACCATGGTTAAAGGTAAATCGGGTAATTAAGTGTTAAAATAATTTTATACAATTATCATAACACTTATAAAAATCTTATTGGGTAACTATATTCGACCCTTATCTTCTATTGTTCAAAATTGAATCACTTTATTGCCACTTGCCTATTAAAATGACATGAATATAATAAAAACTAATGAATGTAGAAAAATATCAAAATCACATTTCATATAAGTATATTAATTTTAATATTTGGATAACTAGGATATAATATTGAGGAAAGAATAAATAATTACCTATATCCAAGGAATTTATTTCTAATTTTTAGGGATTAAATAATTACTATTAAAAATTACATAATAGTGATGTAAAAGTTGTTTTATTAATAAAAATAACAAATAAATAGTTTAAAAATTATTAAAAAACAATCATATGAAATAATTAATGTGATCGAAGTATTTTCTAGGTGATTATGACATGTTAGGAGTGTATTTAGAAAAATCGAATTAATATCAGGTGTGTATTTTTTTAAAGTCAAATAATGGAATAGTTCCAAAATTTACGCAAATGATATTTTCTGAAAATAACATTTTATTAAATTACTAAAAATGATAAAAATATTTAAAAATTAAAAATTGATAATTGTAATATCTGAAAGGTCATTAAATATAAATTTATGGCCAATTAACACCATATAATAATTATTTATAACCATTAAATATTTATTATGTTATTACCATATTTAAAATTAAATAGAATAACTATGTGTCAATTAAAAATATATGGTTTTAATTGAGAAAATAATTTTTCAAAACTTTATAGGTTGATTATATTACAACCCTATCTCACCTCAGATTTGAAATTTTAACATTTCTATGGTTTTGTGTAGGGTTTGATTTTATTATTAATTATTATTTATGGAGTTTATAAAAGTTCCCCGCACCTCAATTATAAAACAGAACATTCTACCTAATCTATTCACTTCATTTTGATCCTTCAAGATAGAATATACCCTGACCATGTTCTTTATAATCTTACCTAATTTTATTCTATATGTTCTAGTCTTATTCAAAGAAAAACTGTAGTGCTCTAAAAGGATATTTGGAAGAGGGAATCAAAGAATGTGTAAAATCATTTACCAATTCTTTAAAACTTATTTCTTCTTCTAGTTCCTCTTAATTAGTAGTTTCATTATAAGTTAGTAATATCATTATCACTCATATACTTATTTTTCATTATAAACATAAAAAATCATATAAAACCTTCTACCCCTCCTATGGAAAATGAAATCACCAACTATGCATACGTACGGCTTATCGTATCCACGTCGTGTCGTAATACGTTTTTCACCACCACTTTACATGGATGGGTATAATTATGGAATTAATAAATATATATTTTTCAAATAACTTTATTTTTATTATTAGATAATATACACTATAGAAGTCAATTTTATTCAACTATTATGGGAATGATATCGTTTCTCGTGCATACGTATAGCTTACTGTCTCCATGGTGTGATGTGATTCATTCTACAAAATTTTCATTAAATAGTGATTATAAAAATAAATTGAATGAATAAATATGATATATTTTATACTAATACAAAGATTTAAATGATATATATGTAACCTAAAAATATGAATAAGAATTTATCCGACAAAACATGCAAAATAACATAAAGCAGTTAATACCCAAATAACGAGTAATAATGAAATGTTACTAAAAAATGGATAAAAATAATATCATAAATGTTTTCATAAAAATATTTATGATTCTATAATAAATTCGTAACATTATTTAAATCATTATGTACATGTTTCAGATACATAAGAAGCATATTGATCCTAAGGTAAGGGATAACTTTCTGAATCTCATTTTTTTCGAGATTGTTTATTCGTAAGTATTCACTAGGGTATAATTATCATACACATCCATATTTTCAATATTTTTATTAAAAAATATTATCAATATGCTTATATAATTTTTAAAATTAAATTTTACCCCTAGGTAAATTTTTACTAAATTGTGTGAATGAAATCTTTTTTTGTTTACATTACAAGGTACTTATTGACTTTTCAGGAAGGAAAATATTTTTAAAGAAGAATGGATATTTTTCTCAGGAATTATTTTCAAGTGTTTTCATAAAATTATTTTCCATATAATATGACACTCTTTAAATAGGATTATAATTATACCCCTATTATTACTATTATTTGACTGTGTTATAAAAATTATAATGGAATAATGTTTAAGGGGCCCGTTTAATTTTATGTTTTATGCTATGTTGAATGATTTTATGTTTTTTTGGCACATGTAAGAATGGTTTAATTATTAGATGTGTAGGAAATATATATTCCTCAAATTAATTGGGTAAATATTTATATCTCATAAAATTGACACGACTGGAACAACGAGTAAATATAGTTTCGTAGTACTAGGTTGGAATGAGGAGTGAACTCAATTCAGTGATGGGATTTGTCCACTTTGATGGTATCATCAATGAGCCTTGACTAATATGAAAAGATTTTCTATGCTTATGTGTGTATTCCAGGGAATTTCATATCATATGTTATGAATATTGGGATTACATAGAACATTTATGGGTAATCCCATGACATGATACTATGATCTTTTATATGCAGGACAAGATATTTAAATGTTATGATCTTATGACTATGTTAATATTGATATTTCCATAGTTTACCCTTATTGAGAATTTCAGCTCACCCTTTCATAATTTGTTTTCCCTAGGTCATGAAGAAGGGTATTAAGTATTTAACAACCCTGCTTTTTATTACACACTTACACTTGATTTATTACATAAACGCTTCACATAATACAATATAGAAAATCAAGATGTATAGTGTCTTTAGGGATTAGGAACATTAAATAAAATATTATTACAAAAAATGCACAACATATTTATTGAAAACGTCCTTTACATGACCACTACATTCCCTCGTACATAGCATTGTGTGGGATAACCTGAGGACATGCATAATAAAAGGGTGAGTAATAATTCCCAGTAAGGGAATAAACATGGAGTAACATGAGTAATATAATACATGTTAAACAATATGAATATCAATGGATCACAAGAGAGACATGAACATAAAGGCATGATAAAGCATGGTAATCATAACATGGAAATGTGGAAACAACATTTAACATGGAATTAGTATGGGCCAAGGATCATTGAACAAGGAGCATGAGTAAACCCTAATTTCACATGAAGAATGAGAAAAACCTCATTTCACATGAATTGGAATGATTCAACACCCATTGCACATGAAGTATCATGAAACAATACTTTACCCAATGCATTAGAGCGCTATCAGGGCACACGCTTCTTAAACATTTCATTTCATGCATAACTATGCCACATGGATCATATAAAATGGAATCAATAAAAATAATATGTTATTACAAGATTATATAATGTGGAATAAATACATGAATGTACCATTCAATCGGTATATGTTCATAAAGGTTAATTCCATTGATAGAGACATGGGTTTGATATTCACTACACAATTATCTTGGCTTGGAAAAATGTGGTGCAATTTCAGCAACGTAACGATGTGACATAAGGATTCATGAAAATAGTTAATGAGATAGAAAAGGGTGTATCATCATATTAACATGAAATTGAAATTAATGGGGTCATATAGATACATGTCTTAATGAACATAATGGAATTTAGATGCATAATTAAAAATAATTACTTGCATTTAAAAGAGGATATAGAAATCCCTCACAGAATTTCGGTATGGTAATGGGTGTTTATAAGAGAATTTAATTAGAGATAAAGGTGTATCCTATCATAAAAAAATAAATAAGAATGTATGGTGGAGGAGATAACTAATACCCCAACATTTTTAATGGAAAACAAATGGGCATAACAACTTAAAGATAATTAGACAAAAATGACAAAGGAAAAAATCCCTTACTTGGAAGTGTGATCTAAAAGGCTTGGGAGAGGCTTGAGAGAGGCTCCTTGGGAGCTTGGGGAAAATTGGGAGGATTATAGAGGGAAAATTGAAGGGGTTGGTCGAAATCAAAAGGAATTGAGTGAAAGGGAATTGGGAGCTTGGGTGGGTTTATATAGGAAAGGAGAGGGAATTATTTATTATTTATGTTTGGGACAGCTCACATTAAACTAATCAATACCACAAACCAGACCATGGTTTTTGCCCATATTTTTTTTCAAAGCATATTGGAAAACAATATTTTATAAGTCCAATGGTCTAACTTCTTAAAATAATAGGATTGCTTATGTGGAGGTGAGTCACACTCTCAAAGAAAACAATTTAAAATGACAAAATGTTTCATATGTCTTGGAGTGTCCACAAAAACTTTGTAAATTAAATCAAACAAATCTAAAATCACATTATTTTAATGATAAAACATATATTGGCTGAAAAACGTTTTATAGTATTTTATTACCTCACTATTGGGTCATTATGATGTCATAAAACACATTATATATTTAAATGGTATTTAATTTTTACCCAAAAATTCCACTGTCTCAAAAAATTATGAAAAATTCACCATTGGATAATTCCGACGTCCTGATTCCAAAAATAATATTCATTTTATCTAGATTATTGTATAAATAGTTGATTTTTTTCTTTTAAAATACAAACCAATATTTACAGAAAATTCCTGGGTTTTGAAAAAAAATTCAAACCATAATAAAAATTACAATTTCATTCATAAAATTATATGATCATTTTATTTAATAAAAACTGATTTAATAATAATATTTACCAAGTAACAGTAATAAAATGAATGCACATTCTTTATACAAAATCAATGTACATTGTCATAGTGCTAGGGTCTTGTTACATAACCCCTTATAACACCAGAATATGACCGAAGGTTAAGGTGTGCATTGGTGACACACTCTTGGGGGAGCTTAGATAACATGGCTTGGGTGGTAATCTCTATTAACTTCCACTTCTCCTGTTGTTAGTTCCGTTGAAGCTTAACGTGTTCAAGCTCGGCTTAGGCTTGGTCAAGAGCGAAGCCCAGTGATTCCACCTCCTTTCCAGGCTCTGAAAAATTGGCTTCTTAAGGGGAAAGTCTACTAGATGAGGCCATCGCTTCTTTTTCCTAAGTAAATTGGATTTTTTGAAGCCATAAATATATATTAATCTTGTTATCAATGTTCAACGGCTAAATTAGCAATGGTCACAATTCATAAATGTAATTTAAAATAAAAAAAAACATAAAACCAATGAAGTTAACATTTTATATTACCATAATAAGACATTTAATTAGATCAAGAGGAATTTTCATTAATGAAAGTTTGGGTCGTTACAATTTTCCCCCTTAATGACAAATTTTGTCCTCGCAATTTGAATACATACAAAAAGAACTCTTTAATTTAAACACGGCTTCACTGTTGCTTACCCACCACCATTAAGCATTCCCCAACCCTCGTTATCATGTCGATAACATAGAACTAGGGTCCACTTAGTGCAACAATACTTCAGTGCACATTCAAATTCTTCAACTTCCTTTGTCCAGACGCAGTCCGTGCAACATGGATCGTACCGATGGAAGATATGATGCACTTTTCGAGAGAGAAAAATTGTTTCTAACGTATAGTTTTAAAACATCACCATGTAACCGATTTTTATAAAATAGTCTGAGAGAGTCAGATTTGATATTTTTAAAATGTGTTTGTTATAATATATTTTCTATGTTTCCAATAAAAAACTAGAATACAAGACTATATATATATATGCTTCTCGGATGTCTTTCTCTTTGGCATATATTGTAAAATCAAGTAGTGCACCATACTCTTTGGATAGAGTGAGTTATTTGAAAATACCCTAATGGTACCTCCCTAGTCTTGAAAGTTGGTAGAGTTGGGAGCGTAATATTTGATCATATGTGTGCCATGATCCTTGTTGATTCTGTGGTATGGAGAAGGTGATTGATATGTCGTAGAGCATCATTCAAGAAAGTTGGTCATTGTAAAAGGTTTTGATGATATCTGAGCATGAATTTGAAATAATTATAGCTATTAATTCATTGATAATGGATAAGAGTGTTGTATGAGGTTATTCCCCTTCCATCTCAAAACTATCCTTTATCCTACTAAAGAAACATATAAAATTTTGAGTTACCCTCTAGACATGATAAAATTTTGATATTAAACTACATCATGTCTAATGAATTATTATTCCTTAATGAAAGGAATGTTAGGGGTGACACATAAAGGGTAATCCAAGGACAAAACTGATAACTTATAAATAACTTTTATTTCCTTAACTTATGAATCCATAGGCTTCATTCTATGATATTCATAATCTATTTTCTAACATATATTCTTAGGGGAATTTTTTCAAGTCCCTTAATAATGGTTTATACTAAGCTTATGAATTTGTTAATAAATATCCCCTAGGAGTGTCATAACTAATAGTGTAACATGGCCCATTTTCATGCACCAGTTCTCATTCGAGTCTAGCTCAAAGCGGTGTTTTTAGGTTTTACCCCTAAGATACATCTGTGCCAGAGCTGCCTCTACCCACTCGTATCTATAGAGGGATGTATTTTCTTGTTAAACAACTTAATCAATACTCACCAATACTTAGGGATGTTTTTATTATTCTTATTCTTATCTTGAATTCTCCACTAGGTTTTTCTAATCCTAATCCCAAAAATAACTAAACCTATCCTCGGATACCAACTATAACAACCCTTCTTTTTATTACACACTTAAACCTGATTTATTACATAAAATATTCCCTTGATATAACACAGAAGATAGATAGGTATAGTGTCCTTGGGGATTAAGAACATTACATAACATCTTAGAACACAAAACACACAACATATTTATTGAAAACTTCCTTTACATGACCACTAAACTCCCTCGTACTTAGCATTGCATGGGATAACCTGAGGACATGTATAAGAAAAGGGTGAGCTATAAAGCCCAGTAAGGGAATAAACATGGAGTAAAATGATAAATAAAATAAATTTTAGTCAATAGGAATATCAATGGATAACAAGAGAAAAATGAACATAAATTCATGATAAAGAATGAAAATCATAACATGGAAATGTGGCAACAACACTTAACATGGAATTAGCAGGAGACAAGGATCTTTGCACATGAAGCATGAGTAAACCCTCATTGAAAATGAAGAATGAGTAAAAAAACACTTGAATTATCATGAGTCAACACCCATTTAAAATTACATATCATGATACAATAATTTACTTAATGCATTGAAGTGCTGTCAGGGCGCACCCTTCTTAAACATTTCATTTCATGCATACGTGTTCCACATGGGTCATATAACATGGAATCGATAAAACTCATAACTTATTCCACGATTAAGTAATATGAAATAAATACATTAAAGTACCATTAAATTGGTACATGTTTATAAAGGTGAATACCCTTGATAGAGACATCGGTATGGTATTCACTACACAATGATCTTGGCTTGGAAAAACACGGTGCAATTTCAGCAGCATAACGGCGTGACATAAGGATTCATGAAAATAGTTTTTGAGATATAAAAGGGTTTATCTCCATATGTACATGAAATGGAAAGTGATGGGGTTATATGGATACATGTCCCAACAAACGTAATGAAATTTATATGCATAATAGAATATAATTACTTGGATATAAAAGAGGAGAGAGAAATCCCTTGCCGAATTTCGGCATGGTAATGGGTGTACATGGGAACCTTTAATAAGGGAGAAATGTGTCTCCCATCATCCAAAAATAAATAGGATAGTATGGGGGAGGTGTGAAATTATTCCCCATCCTTTGTAATTGAAAACAAAAGGGTATAACCACTTAATGAAAATTTGAAAAAAATGAGAAAGGAAGAAATCCTATAAATGGAAGTGTGATCCCAAAGGCTTGGGAGAGGCTTCAGAGATGATTCTTGGGAGATTTGGTCACTTTTGGAGGATTATAGATAGATAAGGGCAGGGTTTAATTGAAATCTAATGGCTTTTATTGATGAGTAAGTTGGAGCTTGGGTGGGTTAATATAGGAAAGGAGAGGGAATTGTTTAGTATTTAGGTATGGGACACCTCACATTAAACTAATCAATGCCACAAACAATACCATTGTTTCTTCCCATGTTTTTTTCCAAATGGGAGTGGAAAAAAATATTTTATAACTCCAATGGACTAACGTCTTTAAATAATTGGGTTGCTTATGTGGAGGTGAGTCACACTCTCAAGGAAAACAATTTAAAAAGGAAAAATGTTTTATAAGTCATGGAGGGTCCACAAAAGCATTGTAAAATAAATAAATCAAATCTAAAATCACATTAAATTAATGATAAAAAATATATTGGGAAAACATAATTTTTATAGTATTTTATTACCTCACTATTAGGACATTATGATGTCATAAAACACATTATATATTTAAATGCTATTTAATTTTTACCCAAATATTTGACTGTCTCAGAAAATTATGAAAAATTTATTGTTGGATAATTTTGACATCTTGATTCCAAAAATAATATTCATTTTATCTATATACTTTTATAAATATGTGAATTTTTTCTTTCAAAATAAAAATCGACATTTATCGAAAATTCATCGGTTTTGACAAAAACAGTTTTCAAACCATAATAAAAATTACAATTGCATTCATAAAATTATATGATCATTTATATTTAGTAAAATTTAATTTAATAACAATATTTTATTAAAATATTATTTAATTAAAAAATCCATTAATTCATCAAAATAGATTTCTTATTTTAATATTAAATAAAAATACTATTTGTGCTTTAAAAACTATATACAAAGTAACAATAATAATATGAATTCACATTATTTATTATAAAATAATGAATATAGTCATAGTGATATGGTCTTGTTACATAACCCCTTATAATACCCACATAAGACCTAAGGGTAAGGTGTGTGATGGGGACAGACTCTTGGGGTGGCTCGGATAGCATCGTTCTGGTGGTAATCTCTATTAACTTCCACTTCTCATATAATCAGTTCCGCTCAAGCTTAATGTGTTTAATATCAGCTTGGGCCTAGTCAAGTGAGAAGTCCAATGATTCCACCTCCTTTCCAAGCTCTGACAAATGGTATTTTTATAGGGAAAGTGTAATCGATGAGGCCATAACTTCCTTTTTCTAAGTAAATTGGATTTGTTAAATCCCTATATTTAGTTTAATCATGTGATAACTATTCATCAGCTATATTAGCAACGGACAGAATCCATAATTTTATTTTAAAATCCAGAAACATAAAACTGATTAAGTTCAAATTTTGTATAAACATAATAAGACATTTAATTAGATCAATAGTAATTTTCATTACAGAAATATTGGGTTGTTACAAAGTAAGATATGTCAAAAAAAGGAGTATATTTATGAAAATATAAGTGGGATACAATGTGGATTTTTTAATAAAATGTTTTTTGCAGGTTCTGGTTTTTTAAGACACGAAACCTATATGTTCCTCGCATGGATTTTTATGTTATGTAAGAGATATCCTATAGTGATTAAGTAATATATATATATATATATGTAAAGTATGGGCCATTTAAAAACATTTCTTAGTAATATTTATATGTGAGTGAATGTCAAAGTTTCTGATTGTCATATTCCAAATCCAAGATCCCCTATGATAAGAAATCAAGTAAGAAAATTTTTGAGAAAATAATGAATCAATATTAACAATATACACATTCTAATTTCTCAAAGGAGTAAATACTAACTAATTTTTTTTACTTAAAACATTATAGGACTTGTTTTCAAATTTTATATGAAAATCATCATCAAATATCAATGAGTTAATAAATAGATTTTATTTTAAACCATCAAAAAAGTACATTAGAAATTAAAAATGAGTTAGTGTTACTGATTAGGTCAAGCCCTATAATACTTCCATTAGCATTGTCACTAAACATGACATTTCCCCCATCAAACTTTATTATGCTCTTGAAGATTAATTAATATCCTATAATATTTCTGGAACAATTGTCTTCTTAGTACCACTTATTTCTATATGATCGTTTCAAGAATATTTCATACCAAATAAATTATACACCAAGAATGATTTTGGTACCAATATTTTCTTTGGTCTAGAGGTGATAGTAATTAGTTCTTTAGAAACCCATATTTTCTAGACATGTTTCCTATAATTATATACTAATATCATTGAAATAAATAAAAATTATTTGGAAAACATGAATAAAAACTATTTTTAACATTTACATAATTAGACTTTCAAATAAAGGTTCTTCAATAATTATTCTTTTTATGAGTTGGTATCTTAGACCAAAAATATATTTAGAAGTGAGTTTTTTCTAGTGTTTGACTGAGAGTTTCTCTTCCATTGGTAAATATCTATAATTCCTTAGTTGTATATTTGAAATTATTAATTGAGTGTTTTCATTCAATAATTGATCATTCTTCGCTTTTTCAGCTGCAAGTTCGATTTTAATACTAGAAGATCAAGCATGTTTTTTATTTTAGATATTGTATTTTTTAGCTCATTGAAAGTATCTAAAAGAATATTTAAATATTAAAAAAATTCATATTTTGACATACCATCGTTATTTCAATCCCTAGAATGATTAGATTTATGTATTCAAGATACAGTAGTAACCTAAGATATGTTTTTCTTGAAGGAAATATTTTCTATATCAGGATGCTCTTCTGGAGTTGAGTCTGAGTCACTAGAGATATCCCCACGTAGTCAATGTGGATTTCAAGGATTTATTATAAATTACATCCTTATCCTTATAGTTATTTTTGTACTTTAACTAAGTAAATTTAGCCTAAACATGTTCATTTCTATTACACTCATAATAAGTAATATAATTTTAATTTTCATCTCTTTTCCTGACCTTTTCCAATTTACATTATTATCAAACTTTCCCTTATATCTGGATTTTACAAAAAAATATATTCTACTATTAGAACTTATTAATCCTTCATTCCAAATGGGACATTTCTTCATTACTATTGGATAATAATTCATCATCACTAGAACTTTCAACTTGATCATTATCCTTTTATTTATTTTTTGACGTACTAGTATTTAAAGAAACATATTTCCTATTTGGTTCATCATCTTATTCCTAATTTACTTTAATATCATCCTCATACGGCACTAATTTCTAAATCAATTCATTGAAATGTACCTTTTTTATATTATAGTATTTTCTAATTGAAATGGATATCCCTCTCCAACTCTAGGGAGCACAACTTACCAATATCATGATTCCATATTTATCTATCACAGGATTAACCAAGATTCCCTTTATGTTCACTATCTCATTAAACGTGAGATACATATCAGAAATAGACTTAGTAGGGTTCATCTTGACTGTATCATATTCACTTGTATAAGTATTCAATATGATTTTATTAACATTTGTCGTTCCTTCCTGAGAAATAAGTAATGTGTCCCAAATTTAAATATCAATTTTACAGGAACATGTCCTATTTAATTATTCATCCACTAATTCATAGTAAATAGAATTCATGGAGTTGTAGTTGTTATTATAAAAATGTTTAGTAGAATTGTCCCATGTATTTCTATTTGTCTTTCATAATTCATATTTATCCTCTATGTGAGACTAAATTTCAAAACCCATGCTTTTAATATTTATTTTTATTTTTATTTTCCATTGATCAATGTTATTTCCATTAAATAAAGGAGGCACGCTAGTGGAAGAACCTTCTTGTTGATTATCAATAACTAAATTTATAATTGATAGAAATTTAAAATATTTAAAACGCAACTAAAATCACAATTGATAAGATTTTAAAAATACCTTTGATACAAAATGTTGGTCAGAGTGAGTTTCTTAATAGGGACTGGAATTGGGAATATAATAATTTTTTTAAAACTTGTTTAGATAAAATCCCTCAAATAATTAAAACACCATGCTTAATCAAAATTGAATATTGATATAAGTTATGGTCTTTCAAAATATTTCTCAAATATTGATTAGGTCTTAGTTGAAACAATATATGAATATTTTTTTGAATTTTGAAAAAATGTACTTAATAAAATCCGTATTTAAACACTAATTAAGACAAATTTTCAAAGTAGTTGTTTTTTATGGTTTAATCAAAATATGTTTTTTAGATTTGAAATGAAACAAAACCAATCACACACTAGAATAAATACAATAGCTTCAATCTGAATCTAAGAAGTAATTATATACAATTGGAAGTTACCTACTGCCAAGAATATTTTATAAGTTAATATTGATCCAAAACCTAGATAGGGTATACACTACGGCAAAGTCACGATTTAGAGGCGGTTTAAACCGCTACTAAATCGTGGGTCGGGAAACTATTCGCGGCGGTTTTGAAAACTGTCGTAGAATGTTTCGCGGCGGTTTTTGGCGGCATATTTTTTTATTTTTTTATTTTTTTTACTTTTTTTATTTTTTTATTTTTTTATTTTTTTATTTCATTTTTATTTAATTTTTATTTATATTATTTATTTTCATATTTATTTTCATATTTATTTTTGTATTTATTTTATTTATTTTCGTATCTATTTTATTTATTTATTTCGTATTTATTTTATTTATTTATTTCATATTTTATTTATTTATTCGTATTTATTTTATTTATTTATTTCATATTTTATTTATTTATTTATTTCGTATTTTATTTATTTATTTCATATTTATTTTATTCATTTCATTAAATTTGCATTACTTTATTTACTTTGTCCATGCATGCATGCTCATGCCCATGCACATGCCCATGCAATATAAAGAAATACTGCGTTTGGTGAGATTTGAACCCCTAGCCTCTTGCATAATTTCCAAAGACTTTACCACTCCAGCAAGCTCGTCATGTGGTTAATAAACAGAATTTAATATACTTATATATACTAATTGAAAAAACAAATAATACTTAACTAATAGATATAAACTCAATAATAATTAATCAATAAGCAATAATCAATAATTAATAACCAATAATTAATAATTAGTAATTATTGATTCATTATTTAATTATTGAGTTATTTATTATTATTTTCTGTTTATTATAATAAATAACAAATAAATTCAAATAATATTTACATAAATTATAAAATTATGAAAATAGAATAATAAAATAATAAAATTATGAAATATAAAGAATAAATAATTAATAATTAATAATAAATAATAAATAATAAATAATAAATAATAAATAATAAATAATAAATAATAAATAATAAATAAATAAGAAATAATAAATAATAATAAATAATAAATAATAAATAACAAATAAAAAATAAGAAATAAGAAATAATAAATAATAAATAATAAATAATAAATAATAAATAATAAATAACAAATAACAAATAAATAATAATAAATAATAAATAATAAATAATAAATAATAAATAATAAATAATCATAAATAATAAGTAATAAATAATAATACTCAGATAACAAATAATCAATAATCAATAATCAATAATCAATAATCAATAATCAATAATCAATAATCAATAATCAATAATCAATAATCAATAATCCATAATGAATAATCAATAATAAATAATCAATAATAAAGAATCAATAATCAATAATAAAGAATCAATAATAAATAATAAATAATAATAATAACTAATAATAAATAATAAATAAAAATCAATAAATAATAATAAATAAAAAATAATAAATAATAAATAATAAACAACCATTAATAATAGATAATAATACATATGTAATAAATAATAAATAATAAATAATAAATAATAAATAATAAATAATAAATAATAATAATAAATAATAATAATAAACAATACATAATAAATAATAAATAATAATAATAATAAATAACACACATTTAACAATTATAATTAATTAAATAAATAATAATAAATAATAAATAATAAACAACAGTTAATAATAGATAATAATACATATATAATAAATAATAAATAATAAATAATAAATAATAACTAATAACTAATAACTAATAACTAATAATTAAGAAATAATAAATAATAAATAATAAATAATAATAAATAATAATAATAAATAATAATAATAAACAATAAAAAATAAATAATAAATAATAAATAATAATAAATAACACATAATTAATAAATATAAATAATATATAATATATAATATATAATATATAATATATAATAAATATTAAATATTAAACAATAAATAATAAATAATAATCAATAAATAATAATAAAGAAATAATAATATATCATATATCATATATAATATATAATATATAACATATAATATATAATATATAATATATAACAAATAAAATATTTTAATTAATAATAATATATAATATATAATATATAATATATAATAAATAACGAGTAACAAATATTATTATTATTATTAATAAATAATATCTAATAACTAATAAATAATAAATAATAACTAATAACTAATAAATAAGGAATAATAAATAAAAATAATAATAAATAATAATAAATAATAATAATAATAAACAATAAATATTAAATAATAAATAATATATAATAAAAAATATATAATAAAAAATAAACAATTAATAATTAATAATAAACAATAAATAATAATATATAATATATAATAATATATAATATATAATATATAATATATAATATATAATATATAATATATAATATATAATATATAATATATAATATATAATATATAATAATTAAAATATTATTATTAATAATAAATAATAAATAATAAATAATAAATAATAAATAATAAATAACAAATAATAAATAACCAGTAACAAATAATAGATAATAAATAAATTAAAGTATATTATAAATAATAATTAATGAATAATGAATAATAAATAATAAATAATAAATAATAAATGAAACACATGAAAAAGTACGAGAAGGCGGGATAAGGGATGAAAAATTATGAAAACGCATGAAAACAGATGGAGAAGAATGAAGAAGGAAGCATTAGAAAGCCTGAGAACGCATAAAAACTCAAGAAAACATTGGAAAACCCCTTTAGAATTCAACATAATCATCATAATAACCCACAAAAACCCATTGATAAAGATAACAAGTCGTGGAAACCCAAATAAATAGTAATAAATGGAGCAACCATCAAAACGGTCATAAAGTGACAAAAACATTGGACTCACAATAACGGAGATAACATATGATCTGAGAGTCCATTCCAGATCCGCGACCAGTCAAATCACAAATCCTAAAACGATCTTCAAGCTGATAGGTGAAAGAGGCCGAATGGACCCACGAATCAGAAGTTACGACCATTTAAAAAAAACTGATGGGGAACTGGTGCTAGAAACGAGGCATCGAAAAACATAACAAACCCGATACCCACTAAAAAGGCCATAACTTATGATCTAAGAGTCCATGTGGGTGTCGCGACCAATCAAACTGAAGATCATGAAATGAGCTACGATCTGGCAGGCGGACGAGTCCGAACTGACACGTGGATCGAAAGTTAGATCTGTTTGAAGACAAGTTCCACAGGATACTGGGGATGGAAATAGGGTTTTGGGGTCGAAAAACACAACAAAATCTTGCCTGTGTCAAACCAGTGCGTATCTCTCTTCACTGGCTTCGATTTGATATGTGGTAGAGCCCAAACTGATCCACTGAGCGAAAGTTATGGCCGTTTGAAGTTAGAAAACATTTTTCAACTTTTTTTAACTCTCATATCTTCCACATCTTAGACTGTCCCATGGTTTTGATTACACGTGCCTCTAGATCTCTTCATGAGATTTGATTTGACTATTCTTGGCGCTCTAACGGATGCCCGGATCAAAAGTTATGGTCGTTTTAGTGATTTCGGGGTTTCTCATGTTTTTTTATTTTTTTTCTTTTCATCTGGCGGAGGTTTGACCGAAACCGCCGCAATTTCGTGGCAGTTTTTAAAAAACCGCCACTAATACTCGAAAAAATTAAAAAAAATTACACATTTCATGGTGGTTTTTTCGTGACGGTTTTTAAAACCACCGTGAAACACTTATTTTCCTCTAGTGATACAACAGAAAACTAGATTTCCTAGACACATAGAGACGTATTCCACAATAACCATGTAAATAAAACATACACATTCCACACAGGGTCCTATTCTATAGAACATATAAAAAATAATCATATTGGGGGTTAAAAAATATCAACAATTTTCATGTTAAATTACAAAAGATAGTGTGCGTGTTTTTTTTAAATAGTATATCACAGAGTAATCAAAAATTAAATTCATTAAGAATAAACTGAATGTATAAATATATAGAAAATATTGTGTCACTCAATCTGATATCCTCAAAATCTTTAGTCTCATTAGATATATCTTGATCATGAGCTCGTGATGTGTTTTTGAAAATGGAAATACAGTAGAGTGTCCTGAACTCTTTTTGTTCTAACTATTAGAAAGAATAGAATGGTTGGTGTTCTTCACTATTACATAGTTCATCACTAGTAAGGATGCTTTATGTAAGGAACATTTCATAACAATTTCTTTAGTTCTTGTTAAAATTATTCTAGATTTCCTCTATCACATATCTTCTATATATGACCCACACACAAGGGAGTATGCATCCTAATATATCAACATCATGTAATAATGATCATATGTATTCTATACTTCTCATACTGATCGACTAACAGAAAATATAATGTATCCATGTAATATTCTAAGAACAATCATTAAAATAACTCTCGAAATTAAATTCAATAAAATATTCATTAGAAATATTTAATTTAAAAAATAGAAACAGTGATGGTGACACTTTAGAATGTAGATACAAAATTGGTATTGAGTCATAACAATAGTTACTTAAGCAATAATTGCACCAGGATTATGGTAGTTCATACTCAAAGGTGACTCATCTCGAACGTAAGAAATTAAAAAATTCCATTCTAATGGTAGGTAATGTCTGGCGATGGATCATCCTATAGTAGTAGTTA
This sequence comes from Viscum album, assembly GCA_963277665.1. Classification (NCBI taxonomy): domain Eukaryota; kingdom Viridiplantae; phylum Streptophyta; class Magnoliopsida; order Santalales; family Viscaceae; genus Viscum; species Viscum album. The sequence goes on along the minus strand of OY728119.1, from coordinate 165,723,577 downwards.
ATGTCAACTCCTTAACATAATATCATCTTAATGGTGACTCATCTCTAACGGTGAGGGTTTTTCCTAATTTTCCCAATCTATCATCCTCAATAGTGATTCATGTCTAGTGTTGAGTATCTCCAACAATTTCTCAAAGTTACATAATGGTGACTCTTCCATTACGACGACTCATCTTCAATAGTGATTAGTGTCTTAGGGTGCGTCTTTCGCATACTTATCCAAAATTTCTCCAATCAACCTTATATTATAAAATTCTACCAAAAAACATAAAATTATTTAATATCATAAGAAACATGATATAATTATCCTTAAAAATGGTTTCAAAAACTATGTTCTCATAAGACTCATCTATGGAAAAAATACCTTATGAACATTAAAAAGGAAAAAATCATATAATTAGGTACTTCAATGTTTTTGACTATAAATTATTTCTCATTAACATAGAGTGTAATAAAATAAATTTTAATCATAAATTCCATTAGGGTTTTTATGCTCTCTCAAACTCAAGTAAAGAATATTGAATCTTTAATAAGTGGAAAAACCCTATAAGAGTTAATTCACATCAATTTTGATGACAAACGTACTATAACTCATACCTAAATTTATGATTAATTTGAACAAGATAGTTTGAAAATACCTAATTCTAAATGTCATCAATAATTTGAAGATGATAAATAATTTTGTTCTATTCCTTTACCCAAATCACGGTTTAAATATAAATATCATTCTACTGAGATTTTTATTAGAGAAATACAATCTAAAACTCATATTTGAATGTCCATCTTAAATGAGGTTGTCCATCATGATTTTCTCCCTCAAATTGAACCTAAATCCATTGATGATGTTATAAATGATGATAATTTGATACTTTCCATGCAAGAGGAGTTGAAACAATTTTAATGGATAAACATTTAGACTCTCGTGTAACAACTTGATAATCCTTATATTATTCACACCAACTATGTTTTTTGAAAAAAACACAGATTAACAAAAAATATACCACATTAACGGGCTAGATATATTACTAAATAATATAATTAGTAAGAAGGAATTGATTGTGGTGAAACATTTTCATATGTTTTGTTGTAATAATCAAAAACAATATTTTTTGTATTCCTAGATCATTTTAATTTTAATCCTTTTCAAATGTATTTCCAAAGTTCATTTCAAAATGGTTTTATTTATGAAAAAAATTAGGACCGACCACCCAATATTAAAATTAATAAATTTTCAAATTAGGTTTTAATATTAACCATATATATTTATGGTTTAAAATGATCTCATTAGGATTGGTATTAATTATTAAAAAAAATATTATCAAAACATTTTAAAATGTTAAAATCTGATTCCTCTTTTTTTAACAAATTATCAAATGTTTTATTAATTACTCATATTTATATGGATGATGTTATATTCTTCTTAAATAAGGAATATTGATGTTATAAATTTTTTTGACTAAATGAATAAACAGTTTGAATGAGTTTTATGGGAGAACTCAAATTTCTATTTGGTTTCTAATTTTCCCAATATTCTTATAGATATTTTTTTAAAACAAAGTAAATACACTAATTAACATATATATAAATTTGGCATGGATTATTAAAATGAAATTAGAACACCCAATAGTAAAACATGTAAGTTAAAATTAAATGAAGTTGGTAAACCATTTTAAAAATGGGTTTTATGTGTGTGATTGGAAGCCAATTTTACCTTAATACATCACAACAGAATATTATGTTTAGTTCTTACATTTTTCCTCTTTCTCAATCAAATACAATGTAATCACATTTAAAATATCTATAAATAATATTTATATATTTAAAAGGTAAAAAAATATCATTATTATTTTATCCAAAGGGAGCTTCATTAAATCGTTCTTTTTCGGATGTTGATTTTGGAGGATTCTGAATAAATAATAAACAAACTACTAAAAAATTCCACCTAATAAGAAATTTCATTATATTAAGGGGTAGTAATAAGTAAAAAGTTATATCTATTTATATATTAAAATTACAATACATAGTCATGAGGAGTTATCATGACCTAATCATATGGGTGAAACAAGATGTATTAGATATTAAGATATAATATGATCACATCCCTCTCAAGTATGAAAAATCTAGTACAATTATTTTCTATAAAATCTGTATCCAATATGATGATATCATCACCAAATCACTTTCTTTGGATTTCATTGACCATAATGAATTATATTTGGGTAAGATTAGATTTTGATACGTATATCTTGACCATAGAAACCATGATAAATTTTAAATTTGTTTTTGAAAAAATAAATTTCTTTTTAAAAGTATTTTTTTCAAGATAATAAATTGATTTCAATAAATTCATAATTTTTGAAATGTTTTAACTTCCTAAATCGATATCCACTTAACATGTTCTCTGTGATGGTAGGTCATATGGCTTCAAGTGTGCCTCCCCATACACCATAGGTTGTCGACTAGAGGAGAGGGTGTAAAGGTGGTACTTTAATGACTCATATTTTCTCAGTTTTATTTTTTGAAAATTCCTATGAAAATTATAAGACCATTTGCTGAGATGACATGAAATTATGAGGCTCTTTGTGGCCAAAATGATCTGTTGAAGAATTTTATGTTTTTAAATATTGCATGTGAGCAATTTTCCTGAAAAAGTGAAATTAATTTTAAATTGATATCTGATTCAAAAATATGAGGGAACCACTGCATTCAAGAGGGTGGGTTTACCCTATGTGAAACTTATGTCTAGTCTACGTGGGCCTCTAGTGAGAAAACCTGAAAATGGAATAACTGTAAATAAAATTATTAAATAAAATTATTTTATTTCTCAAATCCTTATATATCATGAATGGTGACTCAGATTGAAAATCTGAGACCACCATTAAGCTCATGAGGGAGTATGAGAGTACCGTTGAGCTCGTGGGCCTCCAACTATAAAATTTTATTTTTGAGATGTGATAGTACAGAAAATAATTAAATAAAGATTATTTTATTTTCAAATCCTTATAACTCATAAATGGTAACAAAGATTGGAAATACAAGAGTACGGTTGAGCTCGTGAGTTTGTTCTTTCCTTAGGAAGGGCCTAACCTCATCCATCACGTGTCGAGGGTAAATGAAAATTTTTGGGAATTTTAAAGAAAAATAAAATAAACATAAGAAATTTTTTAATCAAAAAATGTTTCACTAAAAGGAAATGTTGATCTAGATATATCAATTCACAAATTAAACAAAAAAATGACACTGAAAATCAACTTTAAGAGAAATCGGGTATCATTTCATAAATGAAACGGCGTAACATAAACGTTGAAAAGTGTTTCCTCCATTTAATTGTTTAACCGAGATACAACATCACTTGACAGAACCTAGTTGGCTCTGTGGCTTAGGAGGAGTGGAATTGGCAAGTGGTGAATAGTAAAGAAAGGTGGATCACCCCAAGATCTTTCCTTCCCCTTCAAAGGATCCCACCATCGACAAGAGTTACAAATCAAGAATCGATGAATGGTGTTGGAGAGACTACATTCTTCATCGATGACTAATCCAATTCAAGTTAGGGGTTTAAATATTTGTAATGTATTTTCCCCCATTCTCCCCTCTAAATGAAAAATGTTGATCAACTTTCAAACAAGTTTATCCATGGATTGATTTTTCTTGTTGGATTGGGAAATATTTTTATTGTGGGATTGTTTATGGGTATTAAAACATGGTGATTTATATTTATGCTTCATGATCTCGATGAAAATAAAAATTATAGACCGACACAAACAATGGTCGATTTGTTCATTGGGTGTTCTTTGTGATCCTCTCTTTCTTTCTCTCTCTCTCTCCTTGTTCTTTGTTGACGGACCCATGAGGTCGCGTAAAATCTTTTTGAGGGGGTTACAAATGAGGTTGAACCCCCAAAACAATGGTAAAATTGTGAGGAATACGCGACAGTGATGGTGACACCCCGGGAATTCCAGAAGCACAAATGGATCTGGAAAAATAACACTGGGGAAAGTATGGTTGCTCGTAGAAGAGAGCATCAGCGCACTTTCCCCAGAAGAGGCCACAAGAGGCCGTGCAACAAGGTGGCGTGTCTAGACAGTGTACGTTGTAGCTAGAAGGGGCCATGGTGGTGTAAGTTTGTGGCTTCATTCAGGCACCATGTCAGGTGGATCACCTGCAAGGAGGGCTGTGGTGTGTGCTGGCATATAGACCACACTGGAACACATGCATGGGGAGGGGGCCGACCTCAGCCGGCCGCATACCTGCACGAACTAGATGCCAGTGGGCATCCAAGGTGGACTCAAGCCAGCCTACCAATGCTATCTAGGACGATGAAGTAAATAACATCACTGGGCATCCTAGGATTGAGATGAACTAGTCTGCTAAATGGTGGGTCGGCCTGGATGGGAAACCTGGCAACAAAGCGGCTTGGCTGGTTAGAACTGGTACGATTATGTCAGACCTGACCATATGAGAACCTGGATGTTGGGTGACCTGCTGGGCTTCACCTTTAGGGGAATGAGTTCATTTCCAGCAAGTCTCACAGTGCCTAGCCACTAGACCAATCCATACCAGTTCATCCCTGAAACAACATGGTCGGGTCAGGTCGTTTCGACCATGTCGGACTACGAATGGATGTAACTAGTCCATATTTACTAAAATTCGAACATCCTTCAGACTAGGAGTTCTAATGAAGTTTTTTCTTCTTTTTTGGGACCCTTGCGATGATACGTTCCTTTTGGTATACTCTATGCGAGTTTTCAAGGATGTCGAGATACATCAGATAGCTGGAGGAGTAGATTCTCATGGAATCAAGAACACTGGAGAGTGGGAATCCCATGGCTGGCTATGACATGAAGGATATGACGAGCATACCTTAGTGGTCCAGTAGTGTATGGGATCTCAGTGGTCTAGTATTTTAGCAGACCTCTATGGTCCAATAGTGGAGGAGACCTCAATAGTAAAGTAGTCAAGTAGACCACAATGGTCCAGTAGCTCAGCGGACCTCAGCAGTCCAGTAGTTGGGCAGACATCACTGGTCTTGTAGCCGAGCAACCCTTAGCGATCCAGTAGCTCAGCATGCCTCAATGGTCCAGTATCCATTTGAACCTCATTGAATCATTAGGGAAGAGTCCCTTAGTAGTAAAAGATGATTCAACATTACGACTAAAAATCCTACATTATGTACATTGATTTATACCTGTTGTTAGCTGACTCTAGTAAATCTCTTGACAGTGCTACTTAGAGGTTAAACTACATGTACCTATTTGGTAGTCATCTTTGTATATTTTTTGTGGTATTCCTTTGTGGTTTGGGGTCCCTACATAGTATTATTATACTCACCCTATTATGGCAGTCACTCGCATGTGTCATTTCTTGTGTAGATGATTGACTCTTTGACAGATTCCTCGGTGGACTGGGGCTAGGTTGTTTTTAGATTAACCTGACAGACAATATATTCTTCTGTGACTTCGGAAAGTTGTTTATGTACCTACTCTTCAGGTAGGGTTTTCAGTGGAGGAGTTCAAGAGACTGGTACTTATAATTTTCTATTTCAGTTGGACTTGTATTATTCCCCCGTTTACCTTTAGTTTTCTACTACCGTACCTTGTTTTTTTTAATTAGTGTATTCACCTTCTAGCATCTATTCCACAGTGTTGTGTCCATGTATACATGGACTCCAGAAAATTCCTCCCATTTGTTCGGGATATTCCTACGCAGCGCTAGTTGCCATCACCTGGCCTATGGGAGGCAGGCTTGGGGTGGTCACGACATGGTCCCTACGGGGACAGGTAGTGATAGAGTGGTATCAGAGGTGGTTGGTTCTACCTTAAGAACCAAAACCCTGTGAGTTTGGTTTAGGGAAATAGTGTTAACTATTTCTAGTTTGACATTCAGTCCAGGGAATCCAGTGTTGGTGCGACGGACGATGTATCTATACACCTGGACCTTGAATTCATATTTTCGACTCAGTACATAAAAAACATGTTTCATGGAAAAATGATTGTAAATGCATCATATATGAATGGGTTGAATTTTCCATGTCCTTGAGTCAGCTCACTGGGTATACAATGTTAAACGTGGTATATCTTGTTTTTTTTAAGATGCACTTATGTAGACAGCCATCTTTGATTCCACCCTGTGATCACAAGGATGATCTATGAGGTTACAAGATTGTTATAGAGGTTCTTACCCAAGACAACACCACTGGTTGGTGTACCAGCTATAAAACCACTAGTGGAGTTGCACGTGGTACTCATAGTACCAGTGGATGTGTTGCGCCGGCTGAGCACACTTCATAAGTTTCAATGATCGAGACCCACAAGGTTCGTAGGTAATCCCGACTCACAAGTGGCTAAGGACTAACTTCAGGTAGTGATTGAGTTTTCCATCAAGTAAATACACCATTAAATCATATAGTGGTCTTGGAAATGATCCTTCTATGAGTCTTAGTAGGGTGATGGTGGGATTTACACTAAAAGTTATTATTTTATTATAGAAACCTTCAAACCCAGGGATACAAGTCATGGAGGACGGAAGTAGTGAAGGCCAAGGGCGTCCTTCTAGATTACATTGATACATTTGAGTGGAAAAGAGTTAAGGCTATTATAAACTATCACGTCATGGGTGATGGTGGGATTTAGATTACATGATCTTACTATTAGTTGACTCTTCTGTTGGCAGACCATGAGAACCCTTCTCAAAGAATGGTCTCTTACTATAAATGATAAGGGTTTTGAATCCCCAATAACTTAAATATCTTTTGTAGTATTACATGTCATTGGATTTGTATTTATCCAGGTGTCACAAACATTCTAGGTACTCAATAAATACGGTATGACCAGTGTTTCAAGGCACAGACATCCGAGCGTGGTGTGTTGAGGGACATCTGATCTGGTACTATACTTTTATGCATTACTATATATGATAGGGTTTTATAGGAAACACTTGTGGTTTAAAGTCCTATGTATGAGGATATACAGACACTAGATATATGTAGTGGGAATTTAAGAAGATGACGTCAGTCTTAGTGAACTGGACATGTGAGACGTTCTGAGAAGAACTCCCAATAAAGGGGATCTAGAGCTCAAGGCTCATAGGGTGAGTCCAATCATCCTAAAAAGAGGTAATTATATTCAACATATGGAAGGGGAAAACTCTCTATATATTATCCATCCATTCATGTTGATAGTTAAATGGTGGATGGGCCACCAAGGTAGAAATAGTGACAGGAACAGCTGGATCTGTAGGGCGGAAGACAAAGTAGAGGAGCTTGGGGATTAGTAAGAGGTGAGATACATTTCGACATGTTACAACCAACGCCCTAATATGGGCCTCACCAAGCTTTGGGAAATGGATGATAGGTGGAGAGGTTAGCTTCCTACAGCCATGGCATATGACACAAGGGATCCATGAATCATTCAAGGTATGGTCTGTGTCTACTCTTAGTTATCATATTAATGGACACATGTTCTAATAATTCCTTATTATCATGAATATTTTTCAATACCTAGAGTTTCTGGTTAAACTATTGACATGACCCTTACGTTGGGAGATTCTTATGGGAGGATACGCGATAATCACACTTATGCCAATGGTGTGATCTGACCATTGAGGTGATATTTTAAGTTGGAACCACATAGTGGCAGTGTCGAGGCCTTACAATTTTAGTTTGGGTATGAACTGGTTATCCACTGTTCATTCTTAGATTGAATGTCTTAGGAAAAAAGGATGTGGTGTGTTCACAGCATTGGAATTCGGTTTTCCTTTGTTGGAGAAAATGGAAACACAGGCAGCATTTGATAAACTCAAGCATAGGAGGGTTAAACTGATCAAACTTGAGATGACTAGCATTACCCTTGTGGCAATAAATGTTTGGATTTTTCAATTCCCAACAGTTATGCCATCGTACGAGGGCGTCCTTCCAGAAGATGATTCTATGATTACCTCCCCACAGGTAGATGAACATCTACATCATTATACACCCTAAGATGGAAAAAATATCAGCATCAGTATATCAGATATATTTCATAGAGATTTATGAACTAATGGTGTAGGTGTGGGGACTTATAGATGAAGGGATTAACAAGACCCAGTGTTCAAGGTTATGTTTGGATTACTTTCACATCAACTAGGAGACATGTATAATTATTGTCCACTACCAAAGGGATGATGCACGCAATGATCATTTGAAAGTGGCATCCATTCCCGTTGATGGAAATGTGCTCGTAGTCTTTTCAGAAGTTAAGATTGAGTTTGACGAGCAGCCCGGTCTTGAGTTGGAAGCGGTATTCTACAAATTGAAGATGTGGCTAAACTACCTTATGGTTGAACTTATTATTGTCTAAAATAACCACAAGAGTCTCAAGTATATATTTTCTAAGAGGGATTTCAACTTGAGATAGAGATTTTGGTTGGGGTTCCTCAAATACTATGACATCAAAGTATCCTATACTCTATGTAAAGAGAACTTGGTAGCATATGCTCTCAGCAGAAGATCTAGTTTGATGTTATTGAACCATGAAAAAGAGAAGTTGACCTCATTATATTTATCATGAATGGATAGATATGTTGCAGCTTACCTCCAATCGGTGGTTGTTACCCCTCCACTCTTAAAGTGAGTCATGGAGGCACATCTCGATGATAATGACTTGGGTCTTTAAGTGCATAGTTTTCCATAGGGAATATCGCTGATAGATATTAGAAAGTTGGGTAACACACCACTCCTTTAAGATGATGCACAGTAGTAAAAGTGGATGCCTAGAGTGATGTGATGCATCGGGATATGCATGTGGGTGAAAAGGTGGACATCAGGGATGAAAAAAAAGGTTGAAGGTGGGATTTCCAATTGATACAAAAGCTAAGTTCTTATTTAATAAGTTTCATGGTTTTTCAGCACACCGTTTTGAGCCCCTATGTCTATAAGGGGGTTTTCTTTTCTTCCATGGGGTGCCAAAAAGGGAGTGAGGAAGGAAATAGATGGTCTTCATGATGGTTTTGTCACATACTTGTAGGGGATAAGGTACCATCTAGATGATCACTGACTAAATCACCATGTCATCCACTTATTATCTTTTTGGGAATGGATTCTTGTAGATTTCATGGGATAACTCTACGTACAAGTGATAGTTCAACTCTAGGATGTTCCGTCTACTATAGTCTCATATCAAGGTGAAAACTTTTAATCATAGTTGTGGAAGCCATTTGAGGAGGTGTTTGGGACTCAAATGCACTTGATCACATCTTTCTACCTGCTGAAAAACGTCTGGATAGAGAAAACCATTTAGGTCCTAGAGGACATGCTAAGTGCTTACATCCTCAATTTTGTCCAAAATCGGGTGGATCACCTACCTCTAGTTGATTTTTTATAAAACAACATCTACTACTCCACCATAAGTATGGAACTGTTTGAGGCAATGTATGGGTGACCCTATAGGTTTCCAATTTGTTGGACTGACCTCGAGAAGTCAGTGCTCATTGGCCTAGAGTTGGTGTCGGCTACTATATAAAATGTGTAATTCATTAATGATTGAATGAAAACTACACATAGATGTCATAAGTTCTATGATGATAGGTGAAAGAGACCCTTGGAGTTCGTGGAAAAAGACCATGTGTTTCTTTGGGTATCTTCTAGACATGGGATACATATATTTGTGTGGGAAAGTAGGAGTTTGACAACATGGTGACTTTCATGAATTTTATGATGGAGATAGATGATCAACTGTATAGGGCCCTCTATGGGCCATCGATTCCTCTAGTTCATGTTTAGTGGCGGCATTGAAATCTATAGTAGAGGACTTGTGAGTCGGAGGCTTAGGGTCATGATCGTACCCTCATCTCTTTGGGAATATATTGGTTTTTCATTTAGGGATGTAAATCCTTCTGGTGGGTAATATGTAATGACTATTATTTTCCCAGTTTTTTTATAAAATTTCTTGGAAAATTCTGAGACTTGGTACTAAGATGGTGTGAAATTTCGAGGCTTGGTGTTTCCAGAATGGTCCATCTAAGAATTCTATGTTTTTAAATTGCATGCCAGAGAAGTTTTCATAAAAAAGTAGAATAACTCTTAAATAGGTTCCTGGATCATAAATTTGACGGAACCATTGCATTTAGGATGATGGGTTTACCATAGGCAAGACATATGTTTTTTCATCATGGGCCTCCCGCGAAAAAAATAAAGTGGTATAACTATAAATAAAATAATAAATAATTTTTTTCAAATCCTTATAACTCATGAACGGTGACATGGATTAGAAATATGATACCACCATTGAGATCGTGTGGGTGTGATTTATTTAGGTAGAGCCTAACATTGGCAGGTTTAGGCTAACTGTAAAAATTATTTTTTAGGATGTGACCATAAATAAAATAATTAAATAAATATTATTTTATTTTCAAATCCTTATATCTCATAAAAGCTAACTCGGGTTGGAAATCTGAGAGTACCGTTGAGCTCGTGAGGGTGTGATTTCCTTTAGAGGGGCCTAACCACGACCAGTGTTGGTCGAGGGTAAAATTTAATTTTTGGGTGTTTTAAAGAAAAATACCATAAACTTATGAATGTTTATTTAACCCAAATTGTTTCACTACAACTCAATGTCGAGAAAACTTTTTCATTTAATAAATGAAACATTGTAATGATGTTGAAACTCAAGTGTAACAAAAACACTATTCCATTTCATAAATTAAACAATGTAATGATGTGGTGACTCACTGTAATAGAAACACTAAAACATGTTTTTCCCATTTTAATGCTTAAAAGAGATACGGTATTGTTGGCACAATCCTGGTTTGGATATGATGTGGTAGAGGAGTGGAATTGGAAAGAGAAGAATGGTGAAGAATGAGGGATCACCAGAGGTACTTTCCTTCCCCTAAGAAGGATCCCATCATTGATGAGTGTTTCAGATCAATAATTTATGAGTAATGGTGGAGAGAATCCGTTCTTAGTCAATGAGTGGTCTGATTCAAGGTAGGGGTTTCAATCAAAGTGATTAATCTTCCCCCATTCTCTCCACTAAATGAAAAAAATGGATTAGCTCTCCAACAAGTTGATATGCAGATGGATGATTCTTCCAATATTGGGAAATATTTTTATTGTGGGATCGGTTATGGGGATCAAATCTTCATTATATATATTTATTCTTCATTATCCCATTGAAAAAAACAATTCCAGGATAACATGAACAAAAGGTGGTTTGTTCATTGGGTGTTCTCTTTGATCATTTATATCTCTCTCCTTGTTCTTTGTTGATGGACGCACGAGGTCACGACAGATCTTTATCGGAGGTGATTGAAAATGAGGCTAGAAACACAAATCAATGGAAATAGTGATAGGAGTACACAGTAGTGATGGTGACGCCCCAGGAAGCCTGGAAGCCAGATAGATCAGTAAGCGGACCACTACGGTAAGAACGGTGGCCCGTTAAAGAGACTGTCGGCTCATGTCGGTGGAGGCTAATATAGGTGGGAGGCAGTGGAGGTTGTGTCTAGTAGTGGACGCGATGGTGCAGGATGTCAATGTGCTGGTTGAGCACTACATCATGTGGAGGGGCCGGTGGGGTGGTCCGCAACGTGCGCTGGCATGCGGTCCACACTAGAACGCATGTAGATGGAGGCGTTTGGCCTCATCCAGCTACATTGATGAATAAACCTAACACTAGTGAGTGTTGGGAATGACCTAAGTCGGCCCGCCAATGCGAGTTGGTCCAATGAAGTAAAGAGGGCCCCTGGGAGGCTTGAGAAAGAGAATAACTGACCCACCAAATTGCTAGCTGGGACGGATGGGAAACTGGTCCGCTGGGTGGCCCGGATGGTTATTACCATTACAACTATGTCAGACCATACCGGATGAGAACTTGGTCATTGGGTGAAACTTCAAGCTAGACCCACGGCCGAACTAGGCCTTGCCCAGCAAGGCCCATTGGGCCTGGCCACTAGGACAAGCCATACCAGATCAATCCAGACTCATCCAGGTCGGTTCGGGTCATCCAAAATTGGTTGGGGAATGCGGGACCCTATGACAGGTTGGTCGGGTCGATCCAACCAAGTCAGACTAGGCCTAAATGCAACCATCCCCTTTTTACTAAAATGCCATTATTGTCAAATCGGGCGTCTGATTGACGCACCGTCTATAGTGTTGGGACCCTTATGAAGACATAGTCCTTTAGGTAAACTCTAAGTGAGTTTTTGTGGTATTCAATATATGACTGATGGAATGATGAGTATATTATCCTAGAATAAAAAGTTTTGTAGAGAAGGAGTCCTATGGCTAGTAGTGACACGAAGGATATGATGAGCGGACCTCAGTGGTCCAGTAGTTCAGTGGACCTCAGTGATCTAGTAGTTAAGCGGACCTCATTGGTCAAGTTGTCGAGATAACCTCAGTGGTCTAGTAGCCAAGTGGACCTTAGTTGTCTAGTAGTCGAGTGTGTTCTAGTAGGTGAGAGGGGCCTAGTGGTCCAACAGCTAAGTGGACCTCAGTGGTCATGTAGCCAAGTTGAACTCGGTGGTATAGTAGCTGGGTGGACCTCAGTGTCGTAGTAGATTTTCGGACCTTAGTGGTCTAGTAGATGAGGGTACCGAAATGGTCCAATAGTCAAGTGAACCTCAATGACTCATCAAGTATTATTCCCTCAGTAGTACAACAAGATTCAGCTTTATGAATGATAATATTACTTTCTATACTTTGAATTATACCTAGTGTGAGTTGACTCTAGTAACTCTCTTGACTATATTTCGTAAATGATACACATCATTTAACTCTTTTCAGGCTACTTTATATATTTCTTTGGGGGATAAATTTGTCGTTTGGGGACCCTACTGAGAATTTTTTTACTCACACATGCATAAGCTTCTCCCTCACATTTTTTGTCTTGTGTAGGCGATCGATTATTTGAAAGAGTCCTTGGTGGATAGGGGTATGGTGCTGCTCAGAGTAACCTGATAGAATATAATTTCTTCTGTGACTTCAAAAATCTATTTATGTACCTATCCTTCTGGTAGTGTTTGATGTGGAGTAGTTCCAGATATTTGTACTTTTACTTTTCTATTTTAGTTGGGCTCATATTCTGGCCATGTTTACATTTATTTTTCTACAATCGTACCTTTTATTTGTTTAATTATTGTATTCACCTTCCAGCATCTATGTCTTGGAGTTGTATGCGTGTATACATGTACTCAGAAAAATGCCACCCATTTGTTTGGTATATGCCTATTCAGTGCTAGTCTTCAGTCCCTGGCCTATGGGAGGCGGGCTTCGGGTAATCACGACAGGGGCCCCAGGTGATGGGTTATGACAAGTAAAGTGGGGAGACTATACCATCATGCTAGAGTATCATAATAGATGTAGTCATATACAACAAACAAGAGAAAAAAAATTAAACAAGAAGAATAAATTGATAAAAAAAAATGTAGAAGGGTAAATAGATAACTAGATGACTGATCATAATGTCAAAAGACTCTATGGTAGTGTTTGATACATGTATACATGGAGTTCTGTAATACAAAAAGCTAAAATGACGATACAAGAATGCTATACAATAGTACAAAAAAAATGAAAAAAAGATACTTGATAAGAATCTAGATCTTATGCTCATCCATTTACTATATGGTTCATATAAGAATAATCATATCAAAAATCTATAGTATGGAACTTTCTGAATTCAGTACCTGAAGATATATAATCTTCTCAGGTACAAAATGTAACCCAAGTAGGGTGTGAGGTAAAAAACTCATTATTCCACCACCAAGAGTGTCTACAAGTTATCTTAGTATTGATTGTAATTAAAAGTGTGTGGGTATAATAAGAACATTAAAAAACGTTTTAAAAAATAAACATCCCACTCAGGTTCTTATAGGACAACTGGAAAGTCTACATGTATGAACCCTTGGGTAGAATGTGATTCTAATAATGTCACAATATATATAGTATTAATAATATATATATTTTAATTATAATTTTCATCCACCTATATGAACCAAGTATTTGCAGATGTAAGTGACCATATACCATAAATAATAGTGTTGGCTGGACTAGGGTGTAAATCAAACATACATGACCAGTCTAACGAGACTATATGATCATGTGATAGGGGACATGGCCTACATCCTAATAGAGTGAGATATTTCATGTTGAAATACATGGTATGGATAGTGATTCGTTATGGAAACACTGAAATCGTAGAAATTAGAGCCTCAACCCATCATCTATATAGTATCATTGTTAGAAGATGCCTTACTCAACACTTGATGTAAGTGTGCGTGATTGTATTCCACGTTCAATGGTCACATACCATCGTACAATAGACTCAATAATGGATTAATCATTTATAGTATAAGCCATAATAAAAAACCTACCATAAAATATATTAACCAATCCCATATATATGTGTGTGTGTGTGTGTGTCAGCAAGGAATAATTGTCCATATAACATAAAACATGAGGCAATACCTCTCATATGTCCCTTAGGTCAATTTCAATTACATTTAAAACATTAATATATATGATAATATTTTAAATACATAAATTGGTGTGTGGAATTATCATATATCATAACCCATTTCATTTTATTAAACCATTTTTTTAAAAGGAATGTTGATAAATGAATTGACATTAGGTATTGCCTTTCAACCTTTTAATCAACTCATTAACCACATTGATACATTTATTTAATTTATGGAATGGAAACCATTATATATAAACAATTACATTTTATAAAAATGATGAATAACATCAATCATTCGTATGGGGCTCCGTTCAATTCCATAAATCCTGGAAATTTAACTCATAAGGCTTAAGGAGTCCATTAGAAGGGTTATATGGTCAATAAAGGAATCTTCCTACTTAGTACATTCCAACCATATGTGGTTCAATCTCTTAAAGGGTACTTTTGGTACTATTTAATACACACTTTCAAAGGGAACCCCCATTTAAAGTCTAAGCTAAAATCTTGAAAGTTGTTTTGGGAATTTTGAACAATTTTCCAAAAATGGCCAATTTAACTTGGAACTCCCATGGGGTGACCATATACAGTTCTTAAAAAATAACAACCTACAAAAAATAATTATTAGGTTAATAATAGTATATGATGATAAATTTTATAGGAAGAAATCAATAAAATAGAGATTCTTGGAAAAAGTTGGTGTGCAGCACAACGACATAGTTACAGGGCATCCAAATTCAATGGGAAAATAATTTGACCACCTATCTCAAGGATTTAAATGACACATCACTCAATATCTTCCCCAAATTATATGTATGTTGAAAGAGATCTTAGAAATGGTGAAATTCCTTGAAAATGTGGAAAATGAGCATTCACCTAAATCATAAAATTCATGGAAAGGTAAAATTAGGTAGGAATTGAGAGGCCATGTGATCTTATCAAGTAGGATCCAATGCTTCTGATGGATTGAAGATCAAAAAATAGAGGAAGGAGTGGTATAAATTCATAGAGTTATGTTCTCTTGAGATAAAAGGATGAGGAAAACCATGTTTTAACTACTATAGGGTGGAAGAAAAAATAGAAAAGGATTTATATTTTATGTGTAATGAAATTGAATTTTTACCCAAAATTTGACAGAACATGATTTAGTGCACGGTTTGAATTTTTTTCAAACTATGGAAAAACCCTCTATCCAAAAATCCTATAATGTCACATGGTTGTGATATTCTGGTCATACAGTTGTATAAAAACTATGCGACCAACAGTTTCCCCTATCAGTAACTGTATGGAAATGTGCCTTGGGTCGAATAGTTTCAGAGAAACCATGTATACCTGTTACATAGCCCATTTTTAGGAACTCCAGTCTCCAAACATTCCCCAAATTCTCTTGGGACCTTCCATAGGTCGTATCACACTTCTACCATGCTAACACGGAATATTGAAATTGAAAAAAAATGATCTATAACATTGTAAAAAATATGGTTTGTTAAAACTTACCCTCTTTAAAGTAACTTATCCTTAAGTTGTCTATCTGAGGGTAAATATATAACATCAGAGAATAGATCCTACCACTGAGCTCCTTTATCAGCTTCCCACTCCTAGATCTCATCCAGTACTTGGTCGTGCTTCCATAGCGCCCATACCAAAGTAAATTTCCTTCCATAGAGTGACATTATGTTGTGATTTACTATATGCACTGGATACACTTCAATGGAAGCATCTATGTCCAATTAAGACTCATCAGGATGAAAGACATGTGTCGGGTTTCGAGAGTATCGTCAATGCTAAGATACATGAAAGACATCATGCATTGAATAATATCTCTGAGGAAGTTCCAACTGGTAATCTACTGATCTAATCAATTTCACAACCATTAAGGGTCTTACAAAACTTGGTGACGGGTTACACTACTTTCAAATACATCTATTCTCAAAACTCAAAGATACTCTTAAAAAAAGGCCTCCTACCGCGAACACTAGAGGTCGTCGGCATCTATTGGCATAAGATTACTGACTAGAATGTGTTACCAACATGATTTTTTTTTCAGTTTTACATCCTATTTATTTTTATGAATGATATGTTTTCAAAGAAAACCTTTCTCCCCCTCCTCTAGAAAGTGCGAAGGTGAGTGACAAGGCCTGCCATAAATGATTCATAGAGAGCCATATAAAATGTTTCAGGAATGTTATTATTATTTGAAACCTCAAAGAGGGGAATTTTTTCTCCCTGGAACCCGCTATGTCAAGGACACGGGCGTGGATCATTTCCTCTAAAACATGAGTTTTACACTCTATCGTTCCATCAGTTTGTGGGTGACAGGTTGTGTTTATAATCACTCATATACATACAGTCTTTTAAAACCCCTACTAGAATAGATACATAAAATTATCTTCTCTATAAAAAATGATATAATATGGAGGCCCATGAATACATACTACTTAGTTGACATACAACCTTCCTATATAATCTTATCTGAAAGTATCTCGCATGGTCAAGAAGTGTGCGACCCTCATCTAATGATCAACGATGACCCACACTGTATCCGTGGCTCGAGGTTATCTAGGTAGAACAGTCACCAAATCCAATGAAACATATTCCCATTTCCCCTTATGAATGGACAATGACTATGAAATCCCTATTGGAACCTTATGATCAACCTTCACTGGTTGAATGGTGGAACGACAGGTGATGAATCTGGCACTCTCACATTTCATACCAGAAAACCAATATGGGCGAAAAATATTGTGATACATTTTGTTGACATATGAGCGAACCACCCATGTTGAGGTTTGTAATTCCAATATCATCTCTTATTTGATGTCTGTTCGGACCCATAGACATCCATGAAATAATATATTACCATCCCCATCAATAGACCAATCTGAAGATGTATCATCCTCTAAAACACTTTCACTTAAGACAAGGCCTTTCAAAACATATAACTACCTCATTCCTACACATTTATGAAGAGTATATTTCACTGTTAAGGCTAAGAGGATAGTTTGAACATAGTCCTCTTGAACCTAAAAATGCATATATTATAATAAGTCAATAAGCTTCCATTTAAACATGGATTACTGAGCCGCATTTATCTGAGCCTTTTGACTTAGAGAAATAGCCACGAAATTTTATTTTCCAGGCATGTGGGACAACTCAAAATAAAATGACTGTAGGGACTCCAACAACCTTATTTTCATAAGATTTAGATCCCACGATGTAAAGAAATACTTCATGATCATGTGGTCTCTATACATCAGAAAACACTCTCTATGTTGATAATATCTCCACCAGGGTAAGGCATTCACAACAACAGTAATCTCGAGATCGTGTGTCGAGTAGTTCCTCTAGTGAGGCGTCAAATTATGAGACCCATAATCAATGACTCACTTTCCATACATCTAAAAAACTCCATGCATGATACCTAATGTGTCACATTATGCAACATATATTATGTCTAGCTCTAGAAGAATCAGTATCAGCACTGATGTCAAATGGCCAATCAACTCTGGAAAGGATGGTTCACAATATTATAACCCTATGAATCTCACACCCTACATTATCAAGCCTGTATGCGGCACTAAAATGCATGATAAATACTTTATAAAGAATCTATAATATCTATTTATCCCCAAGAAACTTCTAATTTCGATGATGTACTTCAGTTTCTCCTAGGAAACTACATCTCTCACTTTCTCTAGGTCTACTGAAACTCATAACTGCAGGATAATGTTACCCATAAAGTGTAAATTTTCAATCCAGAAGTGAAATTTACTTATATTATAATAGAGATCATTCCCTCTCATTGTATTCAGCACGATCTCAAGATGGGATTCATGGTTGTTTCTAGAGCGTGAATAGGCCAAGATATCAAAAAATACTACCACCATTGAATCTAGATATTGGTGAAAAACCCAATTCATAAGATCCATAATGATAATTGGTGCATTAGTGAGACCGAATTCCATAACAAGATACTTGTATAGACCATACCTACTCCTAAATGGGGTTTGAGGTATGTTTGAAGTCTGGATACATGCCTTGTGATATCCCGACTTAAATACATATTTAAAAACATTTTTTTCCTCAGAACTAATCAAACATGTCATCTATTATAGTTAGTGGATACTGATTTTTTATCTTAAGCTAATTAAAATGACAATAATCTAGGCATAGGATGAGGTTATCATCTGCCTTCTTTTAGAAAATGACTGGTGAAGCCCAAGGATATGTGAGGGGGCATATATATCATTTAGCCTCCAGATCCTCCAATTTATTATTGATCCCCAAAAGATTCATAGTTTTCATCCAATAAGGAGAAATGTTCACTATTGTTTCTCCTACTATAATCTCAATAGTAAACTCAACATATCACACCAGAGGTAAACAAAATAATTATTCTAGAAAGATGTCTCTAAAATTATCATAATGAGGATGCTCGTAGAAATTCCCATTTCACTCATATCATTATTCCAAGGATGAAATAAATACTCAATATGAATAAAAATAATAACCACAACACAACATGTGCGTTATCCAAGGGTGAAGTAACATCAATAGTAATAGGAAAAAGAAGACAACAATTATAATTCAAGATATTTGGCCTTTACCCAAAACATGGGTTGACGATGTCCAATATTGGCTTATGAACAAGTCCCAAGAGTTACCAAATCCCAAATCTATTATCTCAAAATATTAAAATAATAGAGGAAAATACTCTTATTCCACTTTTTAACCACTCCAATAGGTATCCTATTTACCTTTTCCCTAAGATGGTGGGTCACATAGCCTCAAACATGCCTCACTGTAATACATATGATACAAACTAACAAAATAGTTATAATGTTATTACATTGGGTAGACTATACACACATGTCAATTTAGAAAATACGATGCAATCAAATACAATAAACAATGGAATCATAATTTAAATAGATAGAATAAATAGAAAAGAAATTGCAGAAGAATAATTGGAAAACTAAACCATTGATAATAATATCAAAATCATCTAAGGTGGTGTATGATACATGTAGGAATAGAATTTTGTAATACAGAAAGGGAAAAAGAAGATAAATGCATACCATACTATAGTAGAAAAGGAAAAAATGAACAAAATATTCTCCATTATCATCTCAGGCTATAGCACTTGACATGGTTAGTGAGCCATTATGGAATCAATCTAATCGGATAATGTGGCACCTCATCCCAATGTTTATATAGTATCACTTGTGTGAGATGATATACCAAACACATGGTATATGGTAGAATGATTATCTTACATGCTCAACGGTCCCTCACCATCATATCCCAGGCTCTATAAAGTCGTAATCATTTATAGTAGAAGGCATGAGGAAATATATTTCATCAATCTTATTAATCAATCCCATTAATATATAACCAAGAAATAATCATCCTTATAACATAACAGATGATGAAATACCTCTCGTATTCCCATTGGTTCATGTTCAATCCCATTTAAAATATTACAACACATTATAATCATTTAAAGGAATAAATTGGTGCATATTCTTACCATACTTCATATCCCATTTAATTTAACTAAATTAGTTTATTTGAATATGGAAAATTAATAAGTTAATTGACAATAGGCATGGACTTTCCACCTATTAATCAACACATTAACCCCTTTGATACCTTTATTTTATTTAAGTAAATGAAACTATTATATATAAACAATTCCATTAAATAAAACCATTTAACACAAAAAAATAATGACATCCATGATACATATGTGATTCCATTTAATTATATAAATAATAGAAATTTAACTCATAAGTCTTAAATAGTGAATTGAAAAGGTTATATGGTCAATAAAAGAAATTTTATACTTGGGAGGGAAAAAAGAGAATAATCATAATAGTTAAAGCAAGGGGAAAATAGACTTTTTCACCCAAAATTTGTGGGTATGTGGTTTAGCAGCACTGTTTGGAACCAGTGCACAACCCGTGTGGAAACCCTCTATCAGAAAATCATGAAATGTTGTATGATCATACACCTAGAGTTTCACAATTTCAAAAGACCTATTGGACCTATAGGTTCCCATGTCTGTAGCTGCATAGTTTTGTACCCGGGGTCACACAGTTTCAAAATAATCATGTTTCCAAGTTACATAGCCCATTTTCGTGAAATATGAGCTCCAAAAAATCCCCATATGCTCCTATTACCTTCTCTAAGAATAAGTACACATCAAACATGCCTAACTAAAATGTTCAAATTGAAAAAAAAAATCTATACCATTGTGTAGCAATGGGTATATATAAAAGTAAAGAGTGTGTGATACTCTAATAAAAACAATCATGTATTTATTAAAACACGTGGATGTGGTTATGGCATAGATTCAACCCAAAGTTATTTCCTCAAAATTATCTGGTTACGTTTTTAATCTAATCTACATCTAATGCATGAGTAATGGGAATTTAGTCAAAAATTTATTTAAAATTCCTATAAAATTTACTTTTGTTTATTAACACTGTTTTTTAACCATGGTCATGATATTAATTTCCTTATTAAATATTTTATTTCATTATTTTTTTGTCTAATGGATCCTCATATTTATTATTTATTATTTTAGGGGGGGGATATAAACATGTTAATTATGAAATAATCTAAATTATACACCACTTTTCAAAAAAATTAAAATTTTATTTGACCCTTGATATTTTTCAAAAATTATATTTAAGTATTTTATTTCACTCTTGAGTATATTTTATATAAAATTAAATAAAAATTATTTCTAGAGATTTACTAAAAATAACTCATTTTAAATTTTTAGTTTATCAAATTTTAAAAACTATTTCTTTGTCCCCAAAAAAATTTCATTATTGATAACAAATTTTTTTTAAATATTAATTCTCTTATTTTTTTACTCTATTCTAATTTTTTAATTCTCTTCTATAAAATCACAGTTTGAGAAATATTGTAAAGTTGATGATATTATATTTTTTAATTTTGTGGTATATAAATTACATTGAAGGTATGGCTCTAAAATAGTATTGATGTTATGACGGGGAAATGATATTGGTTTAAAAAACAATATATAAATCATATCCTGTTATAAATTTAATATAATTATTTTATAATCTTTTAATTCATGTAATTTGTGATCATAAAAAAGTGTTAGGTTGTTGTACTTATCATCTTATAATGTTTTAATAATCACAAAAATTCAACCATGTAACAAATTATTTAATTTCAGTTGTTGGAGGATAATGAAAAAATATTGTTACAATCTTGAATAATCCTTAATTAAGTCTTGATGAATTTTTCTAACTTAGGGAGTGAAGTTATTAGTTTTATAGAAGGAATTACAGGAAGTTTGATAGGTCATCATACATTACTTAAGGAAATTTTCAACACTAGATGGTCGGTGCAACAAAACTTTTAAACCAGTGGTGAAGATATTAGTACCCATATCCTTAAGGATTCTTATGATTTTCTAGTGGTGGAGGACATACGAATCAATGAGAGTTCCATAACTTAATTATTTTTCAATAGGAAAACTTCCCATCTATTGGCCAGTAAGGGCTATCTAGTGTAGGATTAATCATTCCATTGAGTTCCTGAAGATCCAAAAATCTTCCATTGGGGTTTATCAACTAGACTGTGGTGTCGAGAATCAGGTTGAAGATGACATTTAATGACATCCAAAACAACATAAATATGTTCTTATTTGACTTCGGTTACCTTGATGATTACCATAATGATTCAAAAGTATTAGGGGCCTATAAATTTTCTTCCTAGGAGGATTGGAAACATAACTTTTCAATGATTATCATCTTAGAATCTCTATAATCGTCCAATTTCTCTCTTTCTCAAAATTTCTCTAAATTCTGAGAGTGCAATTATATTCTAAAATTTTCTTCGCCCATATATATTTCCAATTCTATCTAGGAAATTCATATTTTCAAATTGGGATAGCCAAAAACTATGCTAAATGGGATTGCTTCTAGAAGTCCTCTCTCAATTATATCTTTCTTCTATTTTAGTCCACACTAAATTTTAATGTAAGGGACTTAGGTTTCTTTCCAAAACTGTTAAAAGGTATGAGATTACCTCTCTTTGTGGTTTAAATATCCCACTATTAAAAATATAATGATTATTATATTCTTGTTTATATTTTTATCTTATTAAAAACCAATGTTTTTTTGGTATTTTTTACACTATTAATGACAAGGGTCTAATAAAGTAAACCCATAAGAAATTTTAGTGGGATGTGGATGTTTTCAACAAAGAAATTCAGTTGAGATCCATTATCAAATAGTTTTATTCTTTTATTATTTCTTGATATATATTTTATTAATCTTATTCTCATAATTTAATACTCTTAATCCTTCAATTCAGGAATCCCTCATACTTATATGGTTTTGATTTTATAATCATATATAGTTATTCTACTGTGATTTCTATTTTTTCAACTTATATCAATGGTTCTTTTTTAGTATTTCAAATTTTATAATTACCATTAATCATTTATGAACATATTTCTAGCACTTAAGTATTTAACTATTTATTTTTTAATAGAAATTTATCGCACCTACCCCCAACCTTTTTTAATTTTATACTACACTGAAATATAGGTGTGACCCTTGGATTGTTTATTTACCCTTTAAAAATTTCTAATAGTAATGAATTAAATTATGAGATCTTCTATTAAATGAATAAATTTTTATTGCATACTTTTTATGTTAGAACTTAGTGTCAAACCATCTAAAATACTCTATGTTTTAACGAATGTCGGGTGATCTGCCAGGCGATCCGCCTATATGAGAGGGCGTCTCGCCAAACAATCAATCATGGTAAATCTGAAATTTCCTTCAGTGTAGGGGTGCCTCTGTCTAAGAGGAATGAACTTTGCGTTTTTGCTGGCATCCACATGGTTGTTAAACATCAGAAGTATCTTGGGCTCCCCACGGTGATTGGCCGGTCAAAAAAATAAATCGCCGCATCCATCGTGGATAGGATTGAGGCTAAAATCCAAGGCAGGACCCCTAAAAGAATTTCGAAAGCAGGAAAAGAGACTATCATCAAAGATGTAATCCAATATGTTCCCAGCTATTTTATGTCCCTCTTTAAGATCCCGGTGGCCATCACTGACCAGATCCACACATGTATTGCCAATTTCTGGTGGGGGCAGCATGATGGAAGGAATCGACCCCATTGGATAGCCTAGGCGAAACTCTGCAAACCCAAACCAGAGGGTGGGATGGGGTTTCGGAATATTCCTCTCTTCAAAGACGCGCTTCTGGCCAAGCAAGGATGGTGCCTTATTGACTTCCCTTCATCTCTTTGTGTGCGAGTCTTACAAGCTAAGTATTTCCCCAACACGGACTTTCATGCTTCCTCTCTTGGTCCTCACCCCAGCTTCCTCTGGAGAGGCATCTGGGGGGAAAAAAGTTCCTAGATAAAGGATTGGGTTGGAGAATTGGGACTGGCTCATCTGTCAAAATCTGGTCTGACCCCTGGCTTGTTGATAAGGAGGGTTTACGGGCTACATCCCCCTCCCAACCAGGTCTGGAAGATGCCACTGTTAGCTGCCTTCTTTCTGGCCAGGGACAAGGGTGGTGTTTGGATAAGATCCTCGAATGGTTGAATGAAAGAGATCAAAGAATTATCCTCAGCATCCCTTGGGTACCTGACACAGGTCCTGACCATCGCTTCTGGACCAATGACACCTCAGGCGTTTACACAGTGAGATCTGGCTACAGACTTGCTCTTGGAACCCACCCAGTCGGCAGGGACGAGGGTCAGTGGAAATCGATCTGGTCGCTCAACATCCCCCCAAAAATTCACCTTTTTTGGTGGCAGGTTTGTACGGGTACTCTCCCAACAATGAGCCTTCTCGTTTTTCGACATATGTCCAGCACCGCCTCTTGCCCTTTTTGTCCGAACATTCCTGAAACCCCTCCGCATGGTATCATTCTCTGCCCGGGAGCTAAGGAAATCTGGAATCGACGGGGCTTGGCTTCCTCTGCTTCGCTGGAATTGGCTTCTGACCTTCCCGGTCTTCTGACACGTTGGCACTCCTCTCTCTCCCCGGATGATGTTGGTTCACTCTGCACTCTGGCCTGGATTATTTGGGTCCGATGCAGCGATGCTGTTTTTCATCATGCCCTCAGACCCCCCAAATTCTGGATTGATCGTGCTACCTCTTGTATTGAAGGTTGGGTAGGCCATAATGGATGTTATTTACCGGGTGCCCCCCCCTCTCCCCATGTGCCCTAGAATCCCCCAATGGAAGGGACTCTCAAGATCAATGTGGACGCGTCGCTTCTAAAATATGGGCTTGTTTCCCTCGGCCTCCTTGCCCAAAATCATTGGGGGCAAATCCTTGCTGCTAAGTATGAACCACATCAGACATTCTGAGAACTGGTGGTCACTGAATCCAATGCCATCCTTTCTGGTATGATGCTCATGATTGAATTTGGATGGGGCAACATCATCATTGAGTCTGACTGTCTTTCCGTTATCGACGCTATCAATCACAAAGACGGCGGACTCCAGTCGTTTGGCACCATTGTCAGAAGAATTATCTCACTCAGCCAATGCTTCTCATTGTGCACCTTCTCTTTTACAAAAAAGGATGGGAACAACGCGGCCCATCAGCTAGCGTCCTCAGGCCCTTTCGGCACTAACCAGCTCTGGCTGGACAATTTCCCTTCATGGCTTCATGCTTTCACTTCTGCTGATCTTTATCATTAATGATATATGCTTTTCAAAAAAATTATTTGGGATATATTCATAAAATTCTTTAAAATTTATTAAAAAGTTCAATCAAGAGTTAAATAAAATGGATGTTCACATCATAATGAACCCCCCCCCCACATATTGGGTTTATTATGGTATTATTATTAAAAGATGTGTAATTAGATCCATAAGGTTTATGATTTATAAATCCATCAATAGTGTATTATCATCAAGAAAAATATTTCAATACTAGAGGAATTCTTTTATTAGATAGGTCAATATACCATGTAATGAAAAATTTAATGAGATGTCATCTGTGATATCTTACATGTGATGTCACATTAGTCGCAATTCATTCAAAATAGGTGGGTGATACTTTAGAGTTATCAATGATTGATGTGTATTAAAATATTATCAATGAAGAAATAATGGCTCAAATTAAGTTATAGGGAACACTATAACATGTAATATTTATATATATTTTATTAGTTTTTCATTAGTTAAAGAAATTTTTAGTAAATTACCTAATATATAAGATGATTATTTTATGGTTGATGATGAAAATATACAAGTGTTACATAACACATTAGAGGATTTAAATATCATCTCATTTTGAGAACATTATTAATATATTCAGTCATCTCAGCCGATATAAAGATGAAATTGGTAAAAATATAGACACCATTAAGAATATTGAAATTGATAATAAAATTACTCAGAGGATATCACTATTATAAAATCAAAAGCTATTTTGGAACATGAAAAAATATGTCTTAGAAAAATTTCATTGTTAATCTCCATCGTAAAATTTAATATTATAAGATGTGGGTAAAGATATAAAGTAAATCGAACTATTCATTAAATTATATTTCAAACAAATCCATATAGAGTTTTGTTATCCATGATGTAAAATAAGTCAATAATGATATTATTAAATTGTTTTTATCTATTTTTGAAAGCAATTTCATGTTTCTAATAGGGGCGATAAAGTAAAACTGTGTCAATCATGTTTTATTTAGAATGAAGTAGTTCATAATAATAAATAATTCCTAAGAAATTATGATTGATAGTTTATGGAGAATAATTAATAATGTACCAAACAATTATTTCTCCATGATGAAACTTTAGATCTATAAATTCTTCTAAAAAAGGATTAAAAGGAAACATTTATTGAGAAAATAAGAAAATTTAGATAACTTGTGTGTGTGTGTTAAAGAGGATAAAACTAGATTTGTTTTAGATAGGGAATATATAATAATGAAAATGGTTGTGAAATAAAAATATAAAGCTGATGGTGAATGTAAAACGAAAGTATCATTGAATTTAAGGTAAAATTGGAATGATAACCTAAGGATTTCAAAGAAAAAATAGAAAAATAATATTATTTTAGGGTTGTTATTGGTGTCATTAGAGTATGTTGATTAACTCGTGATCAAAATCACTCATCTAGAGAATTTTTTCAAATATAAATGGTGTGTTCATGAAAATTTAGTATAAGGATAAAATTAGAAATGAATAATCAATGAACATTATGTGAGGAATTATTATCATAATGACTAAATTAATTTATGAAAAGGGTGTAAAAATTTATGAAGAAGTTGCATCTTTATGAAATAAACTAAAATCTTGATAATGAACTAATGATGATATAATGAGGCCATATTTTATAAGAGTCATAAAAGAATAGTAAAACAAATTTATTGATCAATTCATATTAAAATTTATTAAAATTATATTTTAATAAAGACCCAATATATTTGGTTGTGTTTATATTGATTTTGAAGTTGAAACTTAAAAAATAGGAGGAGCTATTGTGGAATAGAATGTGGTGTATAGTGTTATAGATATATTAAAATTTATATGAGAAAAAAACCGAGGTATTATGAAAAATCATGGGGATTGTGGATAAATATATGTGAAAAGATATTTCCATTGAACAAATATCAATTCTATTATTATCATTACAATTCAATGATTTATTGTGATATATGAAATATTGTTTTGAGCAAAGAAGTACACAACATAAAAAAAATATGGATAAGAACCTATTTATATCTATTAGGAATTTTTTTTCATGACATGGTATGTAATGTTCTACAAGATGACACAAATATGTGAATTTTATAGAATATAGGTGTACAAATTATTTTGTCTAAAAAAAATTTAAATTTCTCCAAATTCTCCTTTATAACTTGTTTTTTCCATTATCCACTTTTTTATATTTAGATAACTTCATGAATAGAATTTTATATTTATATTATATATTTCTCAAATTCTTGTCCACTTCCATCAATTTCAAAATACCATATTCAAGATATTTAACTTTTTCTTTTGCACTCTATCTGGTCAATTTTAAACTTATCAAACTCAATGAGTAACTTCTACTTAACAAAAAAAAATTTTCATAGTGAATCATTGTTATTTTGTTAGGTGTCATCGGTCCTTGAGTATTAGTTATCTTTATTCAGATTATTATTCTAATTTTCCAATTTTGAAATATGTTTAACTATTCCTTATGTTTTATCTTTATCATAAACTCTATTTATATTTCATTATCAATTCTAAAATTTATAATCACGTCACTAGTGAACTCTTCCACATTCACCTTTATAATCAAAAAAAGTTCACTCTCATCACTTGAAGTACAAATATCCTCTCTTCCATCTATATAATCATCATATTCAATCATAGATAATAAATGTCACCTTTTTTGTTTAGAAAATTTATTAACTTTCTCCTTTCAATATAAAATTTTCTTATAAAATATTAAAACCTTCATTTTTGAAGAACCCTTTTTTTATTATCCCCATCTTCACTTTTTTATTTCTCCTTTTACTTTGGTAACTTTTCTATGAAATTTATAGTACCTCCAAAACTAAATAATTAATGTGGGATAGTCATTTGATATATTACCCTACCTCTTTCCACACCTGTTTAAAATCAATTAAATTAAATTTAAAACATAAATTTAAATATATTTTTCCTCATCAAAACCATTCCCATTTTAATCAATTTATCTCAAGTTATTCTCTTACTACTTTGAATTGAAATATATTTCCTCATTACCATTTATATTATTCATTAAATAACTTACTTCCTTTATTTAATAAACATATAATATGTTCTAAATATTATACAATTTATGTGTTTTGAGTTCATGTTCTTTATGAATCAATACATTAGTATCAATGTTTTTTGATGAGATATGTAATGAATTTTTGAAGATGATATAATCCTTTAGCTTCTCACAAAAAACCATATTAGTAATCATGATATCAATATCTCAAGAAAATATCATAATTTATCTTTAAATTTACATATTATATTCTATAAACCGAGATAATATCCTACTTCACTTTCACTTTACCAACCTAATTATTTTCTAATAAATTCAAGATTAAATTTTATATAATTCCTTTTGACTTTGAGAAATTTATTTTTTTAAAGTGATGAAAATATATATTTTCAATTGTGACCATTATTCTCCCCAATTCATTATCTAAACTGATTTCATTGACATACCATATTTATGAGGTGTAAAATCATTATTATCATCCTCTAATACAACCAGGTCTAATGCTAAAAGATATGGAAAAATTTGATCTTTCCATATATTAATATATATCCCGTAAAATTAAGAATCAATTCATTTTTCACTGATTTATTATTATCTATAACAAACATAGAAATTTATAACTCAAAAAAACTCAAACATAAAAGAATATTTGTTAAAAAAATATAAAAAATTTATTTAAAATTGAAGGAAATTTGGAAGGATTTAATTCCACCTGAATAGGGCGCATGAGAACTACTATATTTCATTGACATATAGGTGAATATGTGAATTCCCTTCATTTGGAGTTTCCCAATTGAAAACCCCTAAACTCTTGGTAAATTGAAAGAAAAAAAGTTATGTAGAAAAAAAATTATTTAATAAACAAAAATGAACAAAAACAATTTACAATGTTAGTAACGAGAAATGTTAAACTAAATCCTTAGAATGATTCAAAATCAACCATGATGAGATTCTACACCCATTTCATCATGTCAGATACAATAATTATAGATTATACTTAGAACCATGATATAGAATTCTTATATTGACTTGTTTAATGTTTTTCGGCAAAACAATATGGTTTTTATATAATAATAACAGTAATAGATTATTCACACAATATAGACATCCATCAAGTTATTATTGTGCATTTCCTCTTTATCTTCTTCTTATTCTTCCACTTACTCAATATTTACTATGATATTATATTACATAATAACTATCTATCTACATTTATTCTTATCATCTCTTCTTCTCTTCAAAATTTATGTGGAAATAACTAAAAATCCACTCTCTCTGAATTTAATTTAAAATGGTTAATGAAAGTGATTACCTTGAATTTAATTTTCTGTAATTAGATAAATATAAGATATATATCCACCATGAAATGTTATTTATAAGAATAAATGATCATGATTAACAATACATTGACCCAAAATTTGGTTAATATTAGAAAAAAAACTCTAATTATGGATTTTGATAAGAAACACAACATGACTCTGTTCATTGTCGTGTGATATTAAAAATTATAGTTCAGATCAATGTATCATAGATAGACTATGATTTTATCCTTTAACCACCTCATGTCGACATCTCTATACCCAATGTGACTAAATTAGTTGAGTTGTGAACATTATAAAACCAAGAAACTGAAGAAGGACTGAAAATTGACATCTAGAACATTATATCATGGCCAAATAATAAACGGAATAATTCAATTCATCACAACACCAGTCTTCTTACACAATCTAATAGATATTATCATTATAGTTATGTAATATGTGACTTTTATTTTTCATAGTGTAAAAAATTTTCTTAATGAAATATTATATACACAAAAACTAATGGCTATGCTATATGGTAATACATTTATATCGTAAAATACTAACTCAGAAATTATCAAATTCCTAAATTAAATTAGTGTGAGACCATATAGGTTGAAACATGATTAAATAATATATTATATTATTTAAATATTATACAAAATTTATTTTGATTTTCTAATTTTATTGTGTCGTGATTTCATTTGATGCACCAAGACATATACAAAAATTTATTTTCACAACTGCAAACATATTCTAAACACATACAATCTATAAAAAACTTTATCGCAATTGTATGTCTATCAATCCATTGAAATTTATTACTATAAATTCATTGATCAATTTTTTTTTACATTATTAAAAATGATAAAATAGAATATATCTCCATTTTACCTTAACTTCACTTCAACAACATCCTAATTAAAAGACACTTAAATGTTAGTGGTGATCTTCCTTTACCTTGGAAATATCCACCAACTCTATTTTCTCATTAATCTATATGACTTATTCTCAATTTAATTTGGATCTTAATAGATAAAATGGATAAAATTGAATGTATTAATACATTTTTTTCAGAGTTAAAAATGTAATTTAATTAAATATCATAATACTGTGATAGTAAATTTTAATATAATATACCACTATTTAAGTGGAATATTTATTAGAGATGGATGGAATTAATGTTTAATTCTCATTTGTGAGGACCCCACAATAGAACATTGTCATGGAAAGGAAAAAATAAATGTTGGTCATCATTGAAAAAAATTTCCTTAATGAATTTTTCTTATAAAATAATTTTTATAATTACTAATTAAATGTAGTGTTGTATATGAAAAACAACGCTTTGTTATGTTTTATATAGAATAATACACCGTATAAAAAATCATTATAGGGAATTGAAAAATAAACATCATGTTTTGATGAAATTTATACCTCAATCAAAATATATATAAATTGAGGAGAGTGTGAAAAAATATTAAAGGAAATTTTTAGGCCACTCATTCAAGAGTAATTAATGGAAATGATTCAAAAAAGGGTTACAAATCATGGAAATTAATGATGTGATCTTAGATGTGGAGAAATCAATAAATGAACATAAAATTTCATATTTAATGAATGATTTTGATACAAAAGTGGATATTAATAAATATTCATATGGTTTTAAAAATCTAACACATTAGCAAGAGTCTTGTGTTGAATTGTAATATGAATAAAGTTTTTAAGAAAATTGAACATTGACTAAGTGAAAGAAAGAAAAGGATGGATATTGATGAATCAAACATTATAAAATATATAATTTATCCAATGGAAATATTGAGAATGATAAATTTATATCAATATAATTTTTTATATTAGATGGATTCATCATAACTTTAGGAAATAGAAAGGATCAATCATTGGCCAATTTCATCAATGAATAGATGAATAAAATAAATAAAACATGAACATGGGATATTATGAAGGGAATTATTAACCATAACATTAGCATAACCAAATTGGAACTCTAAAAAATCATAATAAATGAGGAAAAGTTTTCCTAAATAAGAATATTTTGTATTGAGATTGATATGAAGAGGTATATGTAGTTTTTTAGAAGATAAATTTTTACTAGTTGCATAAATTAAATATAAAAAACTCTTTATTATTTGGAAAATTCAAAGTGGATTCAATGTTTAAAAAATAGTGGTTATGATTTAATTAAAAAATAATATTCTTTAGTATAATTTCTGTATCTACAAACTAATTTATTTTATAACTAGTCTTAATGGATAAATAGTATAATGGTTGGTTAACATGTTATATATGTTGAAACAAACACCTTAGTATTGGTATAACAAATTAGATACCAACATTAAGAGGATGGATTTTAGGAGAGGTAGTTTCAATCATGATCATTATTTAAAATTATTAAAGGTGAAATTCATGATGTTAATTAATATCAGTTAAATTATATATAGTGGACAAGAGATAAAATAATTTGGGTAATATTCATGAATTGATGATATCAATGTTTTGGATGTTAATGACTATGAAACTCTTATACTTTTATCAGATAAAAATAAATTAACTTTGTTTCCCCAGATAAATGTATGATAGACTGAATAAATTTGATATTCATGAGTACACACTAGTTTCAATTATGAATGTATTTGGAACAAATATTTAAAATAATAGAGAAGAAGGGTTTTTTATCCAACAATTTTCTAAATAAAATGATCTGAATATTTTTTGACTTTACAAAAACAAGCCAAATATCATTTATGTTACCTGCTTGTCTAGTCGATTTCATATTTTTCCAAAGGAGGAACACCACATTGATGTGAAAAGTATTATGAAATTAATATAAGTAAGATTTAATAATGGTTTAGTGTATTGATTGCGGATTACATACATAATCAAATATGTATTTTGCGTGGGAATTTTTGGATAGAAAGTCTATAAGCGGTGGAGATTTATTTTTTGAGAGATAATGAACAATATAGATTAGAAATAAATAGTAAATTAAGTCAAATAACATGGATTTATTTGAGTATATTTTAGCTAAAAATTCAGATACCAAACTTTTGGGTTTGAACAATAAGCTGAAGGGCCTTTTTGAAGACATAAAAATTACCATGGTGATTCGTTGTCCCAAAAAGAGTGTGGTTGATTTGAAAAATCACTTCCAGCATTCATGAACAAATAAAATTAAAATTATTTACAATTTTATTGAATACAAATTGGATCGAGGAATGATTGATAAGTTTTATATGGTCACAAATCAAAAAAGGTAATACATATGCACAAAACCTTTAACCACCATAGTATATAGATTGATTGAACCTTTGTATTTGACCACCTTCAATAGTTTTAGTAGGTTGAAAAAATCTACACACCTCATATGATCTTAATGGAATATCTATATACAAATTTTTTTAATAGGAAATTGGCTTCTTTGGGTTTATTTTCCATGGGAAAATATGTTTTTATTTAAATAAAATTCAATTTTAGTTAAATAATAATAATCAAATGTACTATAAAGGAGTTATTATTTCAAGGGGATTCTACCTGTTAGGGGGAGTTTTGGTAAGGTTTTTTTTAATGTTAAATGAGGAATATAAAATTGATTTGTATGGTAATAATTAAGTTTGATACAACTGTGGACTCTCTGGTTGTTCATAGAAGTGAAATTTAGAAAGAATAGAATTCTATCCAGCCCTCTTGATTACTGCACCGAGCATGGAAGATGTTGTTGGGTCCTTAATGATCTACAAGAAAGATCAAAATGATTTTATGCAATTTATAATAGATGGATTTAAATAAATCTCACTATTTTATGAAAATATAATGGTAAAGTACAAACAACAAAAAGGGAACCACAAAGGGACCTCACCTTCTGCATAGCCTGCTTGTTATGCATGTCACTGCTCTGTATCCCACCTCTGCATAGAGCCACTGTATTTCACCTTTATATATCTCGTTAATATATTTCCCCTACAAATGAACAATAATTTTCAATTTTAGGAATCATTTTTTTCCTAGAAAAAACATTTCACATTTTAGGGTGAGGGCTGATTTTGAGACCCCCCCCCCACACACACACAAATGAACTTTAGTTTGCAAGGAGACATATCGTATCCCCCCCTCGAATTTTTTTTTCTTTTCATGGTGATTATTTATTTCCAATACCCATAAAAAATAAAGTTATTTTTGGGGTGAATCATCTCCCTTTTTACCACAATAGATGATTTTTTGTTGGGTGGGTTACATCCCTTTTTCCCCGTGAAAACTAATTTTCCCTTTGCAGGGTGATAAATTATTTTCAGCCTTCCTGTAAACCAAATTACTTTTTGGTTGGTGTTTTTTCATCACTTCATATCAATATGGGAGAGTGGTTGTATATGAATAATTATAAACTCTCCAACCCAATGACTGATGATGGGTGGATTTTCATATGAACAATACAATGTAGATATATGATGAATAAGAGTTGATACAATAGAGAGAGATAGTTTGACCAAGTGATTTATATAGATAAACATTTAAATATTTTCAAAGTTTTAATTAGGGCATAAGAATCTTTCTAAATAGAAAAACAATGGTCTGTATAGAAACATTGCCTTTGCGGAAGTGGTTCGCATAATAAAGAAACCTTTGCAGACAACAATCCATAGACTAGTACTTTACATACCACTATTCTATGATCTGTATTCATAATTAATCATTATTTACAACATTCAGCATAGAAATTAGTAATAAATATTGGATCCTTCAGTCATAGTACCCTTCTTCATAGCATTCGGCCTTTTTTCTTGTCAATCATGATGTATTCAAAAGGCCATATCTATTAACTTTTGTCGTGAAGTGTAAAGTCCCAAATGGACCCCTTCATGAACCAACACACCAATTTCTATTCCAAATCCTTTGGCCTTATTTGATCATAGTACATGGTGCACCATCATTCCCTATTTATCCAACATTCGAATGGTAAATTAGGGCATAATAGTAACATTCCTAACAAGGGGGATTCTTGGAATGTTCTCGTTCATACATTCATGTTGTAACCAGGATCCCATCCTTAATAGTAATTCTAGGAACATACACATTTTGAATATTTATGGGAATTACATTCCTTTACCTTTGATGAGGTGTATTTCATTAATATCCTCCTATCATTGTTTCTAAAATCGGGTCCCTCCTAGAGTAATCCCTTACCCATTCTTTCATGGGTCATATTTGCCTAGGTGACTAAATCCCAATACTAATTAAAAAACATGAGATGATATGGGCTCCATATTCATTTCTATCTCCCATAACCACAACCTAGTTAAAAAAATAAAATTTAAAACTGGTGCATAAAAACCATTTCTCTCTCTCATAGCCTCAGCCTTTTCCACCAAAGGATGAAGAATATTGCATGGTTTGTAAGATCATTTACATCCTCTTATTTCTCACACACACCATGACACATTTGGGCTAAAGGGATATTGATTATCATGACACCTTCATGGCCACATATCTTCCCTAATAAGACATTCCCTTTCAAGAGCTTCCTCTCCCAAGAA
This sequence comes from Viscum album, assembly GCA_963277665.1. Lineage (NCBI taxonomy): Eukaryota > Viridiplantae > Streptophyta > Magnoliopsida > Santalales > Viscaceae > Viscum > Viscum album. Next base: position 165,688,522 of record OY728119.1, on the reverse strand, counting down.
AAATGGGTCTCCTTTCAGTAGAAGCCCCAACGATGTTATCACCACCTTAAAGGGACTTATTCCGAATGATGGAACCCATGGGCCTTCTCTATAGGTGTCATCCCCGAAGAAATTTCACAACCTTTAAGGGTACATTATCCTAATAATTTACCCATATGTTCCTCTGAAATAAGTTTAATCCCCAACCATTTCAAACTGCATGGGATTCGATTCTCATCTAAATGGGATATGTAGGAAGCCTTCTATAGGTCCAAACCCAATACTGAAAATTTACACTAATGTTCACGAGGCTATATTCCTTTTAGGGTCATATCTAACTCAGAGTTCCATATTTCTATCGGTCTGTTTTCATAAATATCCTCATTGGTCTAATATACTAGTAAGATCATTCCACCTACCAGAGAGACAATATACCTTCCAATTCTATCTGACTACTTTAGCATAAGTCCCACAACATCTCTTCATGTACATCAATTATAACTATATGGTTTGTTCCTTATCACATAAAATTAAAAGTTATAATGTATCCCATTAAGTTGCACAGAACTATGTGGGTTCTAATTGCTCTTATGAGGATGCATAGGAAGACTATATCATTGACCCGATCTCGACATAAAAATCACATAAGTCTTCTTAGATAATGATAATTCAATAGATCCTCATTGAGAAACTTCAAAATATAATATTTATATAATAATCTATTATTTTTAATTGAAGGGTACCGTCAATGTAGATCCTTAGATACATACATATCTCTGGATCGATTAAGGCCCTCACATACATAGAGATTATTCATAAATCAACACCTAAATATAATTGGTTGTTGATACAAGGGTGAAAAACCTCATATTTAGTATTTAATAAGGGATTCATGAATGCATATTAAATATTTACAAGAGTCCCATAGTGGGCACCAGTTCACCCCAAAATGCTATGATGATTCGATATCTCATTCTCTTGCCCAATGCATTTTCTAAAAGTCTTGTTTAAAAATAAAAGTGACTACCTGCCTCTGTAATGTTGGATCTCATCATCTCAAAATAAAAATGGGCATATCAGGAAACAAAAAATGGCGAACCCGGTGTGAATCCTTAGTCAAATATGACTATGTTCCCACATGTTAGTTCCTTTCATGTATAATGATTGAGATCCAAACATGTATATATCACATTTAATTGTTCATTTGATTATTTATTGATATACTAATTTGATGGGGTATTATTTTTTGGGTTTCCATATGTATCTATGTAATTTTTACATGAAAACCCATATAATATAATGGTTTCCATTCTACCAAACTATAATTTTTTCATGTGATTTGGGGTACTCATCAAATCAGAGAACACCAACCTTGAAATTGAATCTTCACCACCAGGTCTCAAATGTGATTGTTAGTAAGTATCAGCAAAATGAAACCATCCAACCCATGGTGGTAGATCTAAAGTCCATCCAACTCATGAAAACATAGAATCAATATTCTCATTAATGATTGGTGCTCCAAAAGAAGATGGAAATTGTTTCCCTGAAAAATCTTTTCGGGAGCCTATCCCCAGAATGCTATAACAAATTCTTCCCATGTATTAGGGAGGATAATCCAGAGGTCACAGATGGACTCATCCTTAAGAAAAAGGGGTCCCACAAATGGGATCCTTCTAGTAACCACTTCCTCCAACGTTTCATGGTGTCAAGCCCTTAGCGTGATGCGGTTTCCATCTTAGGGAATGTGACCCAGGTAATCTTAACACGGGCACTCAAGACATCCCACTGAAGCCAATGAACAGATATCCAAGAATAGGGACACATCATTATTCCCTCTAATTAAGCCTTGCAACCAAATAAAATGGAACACTGTGAGTATGTGGAAAAACCATCCCGGACCCACTAATCCCACCAACAGAGTTTGACAAAACCTTAAGAGACTAGAAGGAAGATCCTTGCTACTAACAATGATTATACCCATATATATTCCTCTATACGTGATTATTGTCTGTATATATTGGAAAAAAATAGAGGATAGTATTAGGAACACATTCAAACATCAAATAAAGAAAGGGTATATGTTCCTCTTGTAGTAGAAGAAGACACTCCTTATATACTAGCTACTAGGGAAAGACATGCATATATTTCAATATGAATTCTATATATTTTCCAAGATATAATGATAGAATTGGTAGTGAATTGGATTTGGGTATACACCCATGCATCTACATTTAAAGTTACCCATCAAAATAATTCTAGAGTCACCACAGAGTTGTCGTATATTCCTTCTCTCTTCTAGGAGGGTTATGGCCACCCATTATAAATTTACATTAAGATTTGGACCGTCTCCCCAATAAAATTTTAGGTTATCAATCTATTCAAGTGGACACTCCACGGTAGTCACATATCCCTTCCAAAATTATAGAGAACTATCAAAACAATTCTGACAGTGACATGGGTGAAAATAAAATGGGTTTATGTACATGAAAGTTTTCACCCAAAGCTGATGCCTCCAATTTCTTATAAAAATATATATAAAAACAAGTCTTACCAAAGACGGTTCAGAAATGAAGACTTGGTCCATAACCCAAATATTCTGAATGTGGGATTTCTTGAATCCCTTATATAGCAATCTATGGTGGATAAAAATCACACTACTCCATCACTGAATTATAGAGAGATTAGTGGTAGTTGCAAAGTTCCACACCAATATTTGGCTGCCAAAACTTCTTGTAGAACCCCATAAATCTTACAATGAAGTCTCAAATCATGTCTAGAATCTATTCAATCTTAAGATTCTATCACCAAATGTGTTCTTTGTATCCATCCTCCAGGCCAGAATGTTAAATAGCGAGAAGGTCATACCTATGCAACTATCCACCCCGAAGGTCCTCCATAGGGTAGAAACTATTAATTTTTCCATGTAGTTGTACATCATAACAGGATGGTAGTCCTTCCCATGATTGAATTTTGTGAAGTTCCTCCTAATAATTATATTTTATTTCATAAAAAAGGTCCTCCCCTTGATAAATCAACTCGGATAAAGCCCTCTCGTTAGGAGACTCTTCAAGAAATCAGTACAGTAATGCCTGAAATATCATTTTTGTTAAGTGATATTCTCTCTCAATTTGAACACAGCCTAAGGGAATGGTTAGTCCCTAAACCACCTTGGGATCATCTATCATCCAATAAAGTATTGTAAATCCATTCCAAACCTATTTTTTATTAAAAGGATATTGTAAAACATCTACTTTTTTCAGACCTGGCTATTGATACTCTCAAAAAATATAAATTAGGAATATTTCTCATTAGAAGACCATTGGTGATGGTTAATATACTAGAGATATCATAGAATTTAGTTACATATAAATTTGGGATTCTATAGGCCTTGTTAGATGATTTTGGGCTTCAAATACTCCAAAATATATGTACCCCTCAAAATCCATTAAAAAAATTTACCTTATGATCAATACCAAAATCATGTCTTGGTAAGAGAAGTGATGCAATGCCAAATTGAAATGGTGGACCTTCAAGATAAATGTCACTGAAAATTGGGAATACATTAAGAATCCCCTCAACCCACATGACGTGATATATAAAATGGAATGGGGTAGATAAATTATATTTCCACATTCATTTTCTATATCATATAATGGGGGGAACTTGTGGTGTTACACTTCCCCTCGCTCCCTGATCAATAAAGACCACCATAGGTGACGTCATGTAATTTTATTACCCCATGCCAGTTTAGATAAATAGAATATGATCATAATATATGGTAAATTCAATAATTAAATTCCTATAATATCTCTCAAATATGTTGGTCCATAAGAGAGAAATCTCTCAAAAGACTCTTACTTCAAGAATCTAAAAATATTGAGATATCCATCCACTTAAGGAAAGTGAATAGATAGATATCAAAAATGTTATCATAAGTAGGTGGATCAAGTGTATGTCATACCATGTACCCAACCCAAGATAGGAAAAATATTCATCAAATCATAAAAGAATCCATAATGATTGCAGTCTTGGAATCATGGGTGCAACCAAAGCCTATTGGGAAAATGCATTTTTAACACAACCCCAGAGGCCAACAAATCAATCACAAAGTGTTGTGAAAGTGTAATAGTGGAACCCAAATCCTGAAAGTTTTGGGGAATATTTACTTCAACATCCATGAAAGTTATTCTTTTCATACGTGGGAGAAATTCCACAAAATTAATCTTCCCAGTTCATCTAGTCTCATGACGTAGTTTCTCCATTAGAGACGCTGACAACAAAATTATCAAGAGTTTCCTTCCATATCATCCTATATAAGATGGATTCAAAGGGTTAATTAAAAGAAATTTTGATCTACCTTGATAGTATAGAAAAGAAATACCTATCCTATGTAAAAAATATCCTGGGAATCATATATATTATGGTATATGCTACTGGAGCAATCAGATCTCCCACAATTCAAAGACTAATGAAGTCCTTGCAATTTAGTTCGTATTAGTAAATTTCATTAACAGTACTTATAAAAATACTATAGAAAATCAGGAAAATCAGGGAAAATAGGAGAAGCAGATGTCCATTAGTAATATAGTCCAAACCAAAATATAAGAATAGGGTGTGTGCACCAGAAATCAGATGATTGCCTAAAATTAAGGAACTCCTTTTAATGATTCATTTTCCCTCATGGGAATCAATGAAAGAAACATGTAAGGATATAACAACCCATAATGTACATACATTGATATGACATCAAAATTTTATGTATATTCATTACAGCATATAATAAATCCTCGATAAGACCATGTAGGTATAGTGTATTTAGAAACTGGGAAACATAAATAACTGGTTCATAAAACATCTATATTTTCTCCCCCTTATTTATTCATAACTAGACTCTTTTTTGACATATCTTACATAATACCCTTCTTTATGACCAGGGGAAATGAAACATATTAAATGGTGTCCTAAAATGATCAGTAAGGTTAAACAATGGAAATATCAATCATATCATAATCATAATACATAAGAACATAATATTTGGAAGCCATATCCAGCATATAAAATATCGTGATATCATGTCATGGGATAACAGTTCATAGGAATTGGTGGACATAGTCCAAAAAGTCAAAACATAAGACATAAAGTTTATTTTCATGCACATAAGCATATAAAATCATTTCATATTAGTCGATTCTCATTTCCATGACCATCATAGCAGACAAAGTCCATTACTAAACTGGGTTTACTTCTCATTTCATCCATCTATTACTGAACTGGATTTACATTCCATTATAGTCATGTCTATCTCATGAAATATAAATCATTACCTAAAGCATTGTAGGGAGGTACTGTTCCCACCCATCACATAATTAAAACCATACATATGTGGGCCACAATAACATAAATAATTCATCATAACATAACCCAATAAACAAAATGGGTTTCTAAAACATCATTCCATCATAACATAATCCACGTGAAACAAATGGATTTCATAAATTGAGTTAAATCATAGAATAATTAAATAATTATATTAATAAGGGTAGAAAGATAACCCTATTTAATTAATTTCATCTTAGATGGAAAATAGTTTTGATAAAACACTTCAAATTAATTCTTGAAGAAAATATCCTTTCTTCTTCAAAAATGTTTTCTTTTTTTAAACCCCAAACAATTTTAAAACAATAGAATTTATTTTAAAATAACCATGAAAACATGTAAGGGAAGATTCATTGAAATATGGATTTATGAAATTGTAAAATAAAATGATACCTTATAAGTTAAAAAACATTCTCCTTGTACTGTTTTTTGAAAAAGGTCAAAAAAATACCCCGTATCGAATAACAAAAAATATTCCTTTCACACTGTTTAGTAAAAATTAACCAATGGGTAATATAAACACTAAAAAAGTATAGAATAATATAAATAGTATTACATATTTAGGGAACATTGATTTGTATGATAAATATACCATAGTAAATAATTACGTATAAACAATCTTGGATTATAATGAGATTTACAAATTATCACTTAACTTAGGTCTGATATCTTCCATATGTATCAAATCCTCCTGTATACTAATTTAAATAAAATTATTGACTTTTTATTGAATTATAATCATTTTTATGATATCATATATGATTATATTATCATCTGTTTGTTTGTAACATTTCATTGTAACTCGTTATTTGGATATAAACTGCTTTATGTTTTTATGCATGTTTTTTGGATAAGTTAATGTTACACATCTTAGGTTATAGTTATGTCATTTAAAAAATGATATTGTTATAATATATTACATTTTTATTTATTCCATTCATGTATATAATTTTGGTTTAATGAAGATCATTTATAATGAATCACCTCGCATCATGGTGACGGTAGGATGTACGTACGCACGAGCGACGATATCTTTCACTTAATGGTTTAATGGTATAGAATTAGATGGTATATTAAGTAATAATAATTATTATAATGTTATATTCATTATTTATATCCATTATAATCACTATTATACACATAAAAGTAAAATATTGTTGAATAACAAATTACACCACATGCGTGGAAACGGTAATCCATAAGTACGCACACATGGTGATATTGTTATTCAAATGATGGATAAAAGGAGGTATAAGGTAGTCCCATAATTACAAGAACATAAAAACATGTAAAATATATTGGATTTATAACTTTTTTATAGAAAAAACATAATAATAGGAATTATAAGATGAAAATAATTCGGAAAGAGGTGACAAATCAGTTACATCTTTTTCGATTATCTTCTATTCATTTGCACAAATGGTCTCTTTAGGGTGGATTTCTACCCAATGTGTGGCCTATAAGATTAAGTTATGGAATTTGGGAGAGAAAATGGGTAGGGTTTGTTCAATAAAATAGATTTAGTGGTCTGATAAAAATAGAAAGCGAGGTTCTCTTTTATAAGAGCGGAGAGGGGAACCTTTGGTAATAATAAAACTATTAAATTAATATAAGGTAATTTTTAAATTAAAATGGATTCAAAGAAGATTGTTTGTAATATAAAATTAATATGTCTAAATAATATCATTAAATAAAGTTTATACATGTTTTGACTTAATTTTACACCTTATAATTTTTATTTATGCTTATTTTGTCTATTTAATTTTAATTGTGGTAATGACATTATAAATATTTAATGGTTATAAATATCTACATATATGATGTAAATTTACCATAAATGGATATGTTATAAACTTTTGGACCTTATAATTATCAATATATTAATTTTTAAATATTTTTATGATTTTTAATAAATTTAAAAAAAAATATTATTTTTATAAAATAACAATTGTGTCCATTTTGACACTATTCATTTCATTGATTTTAAATAGAATCCATACAGAATATAACTTCGAACCAAATAATTTAATATAATATGAACATGTCATAATCGCCTATAAAATTCAATGGGAAGCTTAATTAATTAAAATTATATTTCTATTAATATTTTTAAAATCATTTATTTGATATTTCTATTAATAAAATAATTATTGCATCACTGTTGTGTCATCCTTAATTGTAATTATTGAATTTCAAAATATTATAAATAAATTTACATGATGTAGATAATTATTTAATATTACCAAAAACTACCCATAGTCGATGTAATCTCATTTTTATTTCTATATTATAATTAATATAATTCTATAAAAAGAGAGTGTGACATTTTGTCACATTATTTTATTTTAATAATATTAATGTCATATTTATGGTAAGGCGGTCATTAAGTGATTCCATTTTGAAACATAGATAATACGGTTAACCTTTAATCATCCAACACGATTTTTATAGGGGTTAAGGTAATTTTATAATATTATTTTTACCTTTAATTAATTGATTTACCCTTAACAGTGGTGATAAAAAATTACTAAAGTTACTATTTATAATGTAAAAAAAAGTAACATATTAACATAATTTGGACCCAATTATTCCAAATATAGAATCCTTTTTTCAATATTTTAAATGCATAAGTTTTAGAATTTTAATTAAATTAATCCCATTGTTAGAAAGATAGAATTGGGTTTAAAAGCTAAATCATTGTAAAATATTGAAATGTTTTTACATCTGGATTCAATGTAAAATTAATTATAATGACAAAAATTATATTTAATGATATAAATATATTATATTTATACTTTAAAATCATTCAATATTATCATTTTTCAATATATATTATTTCGATCATAGAATTTGTTTCCGCATAAACTTTTGTGTGTTTTACTATTCCTCAAAACATGAAAGTTATCATAGGAATATCGGAAAATCATCCAAAGTAAAAAAAATTATCTATCTAAAAAATTAAATGATTACTTTGTCATATGAAAGTTTTTAATGTGTTAAAATATTAAATTAAAATGGTTTCTCCATTCAAATGCGTAAAATTACCCATTTAAAAAAATATATGATTTTATACATCAAATAGGGTTTATTCATACCATGTGACTAAAATATCCATTAGATGAATATAATAAATATTTTATTAAGTATATAATATATATATGTACATCATTAATTTCATTACCAATATTAATTCACTCAAAAATTCAAATATCTAATTGATTAATATTTTTCATAAAAAATTGATAGCCAAGAAATTCACAATGCATTTTCATAAGTTAGTTATATTTACTCCTGCTAACCTAAAAATTAGGATATAATAGTAATTTTATACTAAGTTAATATTTTGGCTCGTTTAAACTCATAATTTTGTGTAATGAAATCTATGTAGGAATTAAAATTATTTAAAGAAAATATTTCATAAAAACATATGGGTGTTACATTATACCCCCTTATACTGAATTTCTCCCTCAAAATTCGTCTCTTGGAAATAAATTGGTGTGGATACCTCTCCCTAGTCAAATCCTTCAGTTCCCATGTAGCTTCTTCAAATTTTTGGTTCCTTCATAAAACATGAACCAAGCATGTGTTCTTGTTTCATTGACCTTTTCCTCTAAAATCTAGAATATCTATTGGCTGTTCTTTATAAGAAATGTCATGCTCAAGTTTTATGAATTTTGAGTTCAGTACATGTGAAGGATCTGGTATATAATTTCTTTGGAGGGATACATGTAAAACTTTTTGAACATGAGATAGATGAATTGGAATCACCCATCGGTGAGCTAACTTACCAACATAATAAAATATTTCAAAAGGACTTGTATACCTAGGGGTCAGCTCTCTCTTCATTCCAAATCTCATTACTATTTTCTTGGGAGGTAATAGTAGAAAACCCTTATCACCCACTTCAAAATATATTTCTTTTCTTCGGTTTTCAGCATCCTTTTTTTCGACTCTGGCCTTCACTTATGTGTTGTTGAATTGATATGACATTTTTTCCATTTCATTAACCAGATCAGGTCCTAAATAGACTTCTTCCCCAACATCATATTAGCAAGTTGGAGTTCTGCACTTACTTCAATCGACAGCTTCATAAGGAGCCATCTGAATTCTGGGGTAAAAAATATTTTTATAAGATAATTCTACTAAATATAGGTTTCTATCCCAACCACCTTTGAAACACATAGATAAATATCTCAACTTGTCTTCCAGGGTTTTAATTTTCTTCTCAATCTAAACATTTATCTAACGATGATAAATAGAACAAAAACATAACACTGTATCGAGAGCATGCGAAATTATTTTTCAAAACATCGAGGTAAACCCCAGATCCCCATAAGATTTAATGTTAATTGGTTATCCATGTGATTTTCCACTTCCATTACATATATCCTATAAAGTTGGTTAGGAGAGAAATTGAATCTAATAAAAATAAAATGTGCCGAATTTGTAAGGTGACATACAATAACCTAGATAGAATTATTGTTTTTGGATGTTTTGGGAAGTCCGATGAAAAATTCCATAGTGATGTTTTCCCATTTACATTCCGGTATGGATAATGGTTATAACCTTCACTTATAATTATGTTTATCCACTATAACATTCTAAAAAACCAAGCATCAAGAGGCATATTTAGCAACATCAATTTTCATTCCATCCCACCAGAAATAAACTTGTAGGTCCATGTACATCATTGTTCATCCAGGGTGAAGAGAGAAGGAAGAATTATGAGCCTCATCTAATAGATCCATTAATTTTTGTATGGGAGGAATACAAACCGAATTCTACAAGCTTATTATTTCATCACAATCATGGTTTAATTGAGAAACATTTCTCACCTTCTTTGGTAGCTCTACATATTTCTTCTGTGCCTCCTTTATCAGTACTTATATAGATGGTAAAAAATCATGAGGAATATAATATATCTAACCATCCTTTAAAATTTTCAGATCCAACCTTTTCAAATCTATAAATATTGTACCTTTTGTGATCCTCATCACAGATAGGATAACATGGTATAGCTAACTCAAAGCATATACCACCATGTTCTCTTTCCCAGGGTGGTAATGTAATAAGCAGTCATAATTTTAATCAACACCAAACAAATTATTTGGGGAATATTAAACTCCTTTTAAGTAAAAATATACATTAAAATTTAATGATAAGTATAAATATAACATCTTTTACCATAAAGATAACGCCTATGTATCTTTAATTAAAATATTGTAGTAGCTAACTCTAAATAATGAGTTTGGTAATTTTGCTTATGGATTTTCAACTGATGTGGGGAATACACTACCACCATATAATTTTGAATAAGAACACGTCCTACAACTTCTTTGATGCATCACTATAGATCAAAAAAATTTCTCCACTACAATGCAGTGTGAGAAAAGGTGCACTGGCTAACCTTATTTTTAGCTCTTTGAAATTATTTTCACATTTCTTTGTCCATACAATCATAACACCTTTCCAAGTCAACTTGGTTAGTGGATTAGATAATTGTTAAAAAAAATTTAAAAATACATCGATAATATCCATCCAAACAATGAAAACATCGGATCTTACTTACCATTTTGGTGTCGACCAAATTTCAGCAACATCTATTTTTTATGAATCCATATATACCCCCTTTAATGAGATTGTGTGACCAAAAAATGAATCTTTTGGAAACCAAAATTTATATTTGGTAAATTTTTCATAAAACATTTCCTTTCTTTGGGTATTCAATACAATTATAAAGTTGTCTTCATGTTCATACTTACTCTTCTAATAGATAAAAATATTGTATATAAATACTACAAAAACAGATAAAGATGGTCTCTAGTGACTCTGTTCATTAGATCCATGATGATAGTGGGGTCATCAGAAAGTCCAAAGTTCATCACTATAAATTCATATTGTCCATACCCTGAATGGATTGCAGTCTTTGGTACATCCTTTTTCTTGACCCTAATGATATCCTAAAAGAAGATCAATTTAGGAAAAGTATTGAGCTCCTTGTAGTAGATCGAATAAATATTCAATGTCAGGAAGGGGATATTTGATATTGATAGTGATCTTTTTTAGTTATCGATGATCAATATAGTGTCTCATTGCCAACGAGACTATACCCAAGTGGTAAAGGCTCCTGCTTGGAATCCAAAAGACCCAGGATCAAATCCAGGCATAGACTAATTTCTGGGGTACTGTAGCATAACTGTAGCTGGGTCACTGTAGCAGTACTGTAGCAGTAGTGGAATTGTAGTAGGAGTAGCACTGTAGTGGTGGAGGCACTATAGTAGAACTGTAGCGGCGGTGGTCCTGTAGCAGGAACTGTAGCAGCCCGGGTACTGTAGCAGTACTATTCACCGAAGGGCTCTTTGGGCCAAAAAATTGGTCTTTCAGGACTTATATTCAGACCACTAGGTCTTGGGACTTCGGGCTATGTAATGGGTCCCCCTCTACCCAGTTTGAAAGAGGTATTTTCTTTAAATAATAAAATGAGGCTTTGGCCCCATCATTTTTAAAAAAATATAGTGTCTCATTGATACGACTTTCTTCTTAAAAAATAAAATAGGTGCTCTCCAAGGTGACACACTAGGGTGTATGAATCCCTTATAAAAGTTTCTCATGAAGTTTATTCTTCAATTATTGTAACTCAATTGGGTCTATTCTATAAGTTATATTTGAAAAAGATATAGCACCTAGTATTAGTTCTATTGAAAACTCAACATCATGATTTGGTGAAAGACATGGTAATTTATATGTAAATATGTCATCAAACTCCTCTACAATGGGTGTATTATTAATTGTGAGTTTCTCAAAAACCATTTGAGATAAATAACATTCATTTATAAAAATTAATACCCCTAATAAAAAATAAATTTATACTAGAATGTTATATTCATACTTGAATCAATAGATGGTCATAGATTGGTCAGGAATATGAAATGTTACTTCCTTTCCTTGTAAAATGATATGATATCCATATAAATAAACCCAATCCATAACATGAATCACATAAAATTCCACTATAGTAAGGGTCACAATATTTATAGGAAGAACTTTACCATAAACATCAACCGAAGAAGAATTATAATTTTTTGATGTGACCATTGTGCCATTAGGAGTTGTCACACCTATCTCAACATATTATTGTTGAGGTAATATGTTTATACCCATAGAAAATTATTTAGAAATAAATTATTGGGTGGATCCAGAAACAAATAAAACATTTGATACTTTAAAGTGTATGGTAAGTGTACCTTTCACCACTTCATTACCATACTCCACATCGCCAATAGTAATTTCCTGTGACCTTCATTTTTCTTTAGCCTTATGAGTTTGCGAAAGTCTATCATCATCAATAACCCTTGGATTATGTCACTGACTGGCATAATTCCCCATTTCCCTGTACTTGTAGCATTGATGTGTAAGAGGTGCGTTTTGTGTAGCCTTTTCTCTGTTTGCATCATTAATCATCTTTTTTCCATCACTTCGGCATTTATCTTCACAAGGACCTTATTTTCCACGAATAATACATTTACTAGTCCCTTTAATACATTTTTTACCTTGTTTCATTCCACACATTGAGCATAATGGAAAACTCATCTTTGTTTTAGTGTGTTCTATATATTTTCCTTTGACTTATATATTTTTTTATTATCAAATCCATAGGATTGATGGGTTACTTCAATCTACATCTCAAAAATTTAGATCACATAGAACAATTTTATCATAGATATTAATGTCCCTTACAGATAATTCCATTTATAAAAATTGTTTTAAGCCACTAAAGAATCGATCAATTTTACTATCCGGTTAGATAATAATTCTAGAATTTTACCTAGAAAGTCTTTAAAATTTGGATTTATAGGTACCAACAGATTCATCTTCCTTTTTCTTAAGTTCAAGGAACTCCTTCTCCATATTTTTTTGAATAATATAAGGAATGTACTTATTGAAAAATAAGTTCTTGAACTCATCCCATTCTATGGATTCAATTTCATCTCTTTGCCTCATATTATTAATAATATTCCACCACTGATCAGCTTCACCTCAAATAAGATAGACTGCTAATATGAATTTATCATGTTCAGAAGATTGTAGAATTGAAAATAACTTTTTAGTTGTACTGATCCATTTTATAGCCACTAATGGATCACAATACTCACTGAAAGACGATGTATGCGGACTCATGAAGGGAAAAATAGAACGTTTTTCTCTCCTTTTCTCATTTGGAAGTTCTTCATGATTCATAGCTTGAGAAAGTTGTGTGAGCATAGCAACAAGATTTTCAATTCCAACTCCCATAATATTTTTCTACTCAGGAGGACAATAATTACATTGCCTGTCACATTCATCCTAAACACGATTCCTTATGGTTCCATCCATTGACTAAAACCAAGAAGCATGTTGTGAGATAAGCTAATCATAATGAGAAAACCACATAATCAAGAGAATATTTCAATTTTGGACAATTTCGGTTTTATCCTAGGTTATTCATGGTCATTTCTAAAACACTAACATTGTAACCTATAATTACACATATCCTTAGGGTTATTACTAATTCATTCTCATCATTTCCAAATGTTAACTATACCTGTCCTCAGATACCAACTATAACGACCCATAATTTACATATATTAATATTAAATAAAAATTTAAAGTATATTTATTACAAAATATAATAAATCCATAGTGGGAAAATATAGATATAGTGTCCTTAAAAACTAGGAAACATAAACCACTGGTTCATAAAACATCTATATTGTCTCATTCTTATTTCATCATGACTAGAATCCTTTTAGAAACATCTTACATAATACCCTTCTCACATCCTAAGGAAAAGATACATATGAAAGTGTGAGATCAAATGCTCAGTATGGGTAAACAAGAAAAATATCAGTCATATAAAAATCATAAAACATAAGAACATAACATTTGGAAGTCTTATCCGGCTTCTTAAAGATCATGATATCATCTAATTGGATAAAAGTTCATAAGAATTAATGGATATAATCCCAAAAGTCAAAATATAAGACGTGGTGTTTTTTGGCATTCACATAAGCATATAATTTTTTCATATTAGTCAAGGATCATTTTCAAGACCATCATAGAGGACAAAGTCCATTACTGAACCGGGTTTACTTATAGTTTCAGCCTCGTATTACTAAACCAGATTTAATTGTCGTTCCAATCATGTCCATTTCATTAGATATAAATCTTTACCCAATGAATTGGAGGGAGATATAGGTCCCACAAATCATATAATTAAAACCATTATAATGTGTGGAACAATAAAATAAATCATTCATCATAACATAACCCAAGAAATAAAATGGGTTTCTTAAACATCATTACATCATAACATAATACAAGTAAAACAGACAGATTTCATAAATAGCCTTCCATAATAAATATAATAAAATAATTGAAATAAAAATTTTATATAAAATCCCTATTTAAATAATATCATCTTAGATGGAAAATAATTTAAAAAACACATCAAATTAATTCAGGAGGAAAATATCTTTTCTTCTTAAAAAAAGTTTTCTTTTGTTAAAACACTGTACAATTTAAAAAAAGAGAATTTATTTAAAAATAACCTTGAAAACATGTAAGGTAAGATTCATGGAAATAAGTTGTTATGAAATCATAAAATCCATTCATTACTTATGGTTAAATAACATTATTGTTGTACATTTGCCGAAAATATTCCTTTCAAACCATTTGGTAAAAATTCACTAATGGGTAAAATTGATTTTTAAAATTGTATAAGAATATAATTATAATTAAATATTTATGGAACTTTCAAGTGGATGATAAATATATTCCAGAAAATAATTACGCATAAACAATCTTTGATAATAATGAGATTTCAAAATAATCTCGTAACTTAAGGTCTGATATCCTTCGTATGTATCTGAACCTTATGTATAATGATTTAAATATTTTTATTAACTTATTACATAATCATAAATAATTTTATGATATCATATATGATTATATTATCATCCATTTGTTAGTAATGTTTCAATGTCACACGTTATTCGGATATTAACTGTTTTATGTTCTTATGCATGTTTTTTCGAATAAGTTCATGTTCCAATTCTTAGGATATAGTTATATCATTTACAAAATGATATTTTTATAATATATATCATATTTATTCATTCAATTCTTGAATATAATTGTGGTTTAATTAATAACATGTAGAATGAAGTGCATCCCTTCATGGAGACGGTATGTCATACGCACGCACAAGCGACGATATAATTCACTTCATGGTTAAATGGTATGGAATTGGATGTTATATTAATTATAAAAAATAATTATATTATTATATTCATTATTTAAAACCATTATACTCATAATTATACCCATCCAAAAAACTATTATTGAATAACAAATTACACCACGATGTGGAGATGGTAAGCCGTACATAAACACACATGGTGATATTATTATTCGTAGGATGGATAAAAGGAGGTATAAGGTTGTGACATAATTATAAAAACATTTCATCATGTAGAATATATTATATTTATTAATTTATTATGGAATCTACATAATAAGAGGATGTATAAGAAGAAATGAATTTTGAAAGAGGTGATAAAAAAATTACATCATTTTCGAGTATCTCATTTTGATTTGCACAAAAGGTCTTCGTAATATGAATTTATGCCCAAAGTGTGGTCTGAAGGATGCATTTATGGAAATTGGGGGAGTAAAATTGTAGGTTTTTTCTGAGAAAAAGGGCTTTAGTGGTGTGATTAAAAGATAAGGAGAGGTGCCCTTTTATAAGAGAGGGGAGGGGCGCCTTTTAAAATACCAAAACTATTAAATTAATATAAATTAAAATGGATCCAAAGTAGACTATTTTCAATATAAGATGAGGGCGAGTCAAAATACTCTCAACCAATAAACTTTTTATATGTTTTCATTTTATTTTAAACCTTGTAATATTGATTTATCGTTATTTAATCTATCTAATTTTAGTTGGGGTAATAACATTCTAAATATTTAATGGTTATAAATATCCACTTATATGGAATAAATTGATTATAAATGTAAATTGTGAGACATTTCAGACCTAATAATTTTCAAATTTTAATTTTTAAGTATTTTTAAGATTTAAAAACAATTTAATAAAATATCGATAATGTTAATTTTTTCACTATTCATTTCTTCGATTTTAAATAAAATCTACACAAAATATAACTTCAAAAAAATCATTGAATATACTCAAAATATGTCATATTCACATAAAAACCCATGGATAACCTTAATTAATTCCAATTATATTTCTTTAATATTTTTAAAATCATTTATTAGATATTTCTATTAATAAAATAATTTCTACGTCACTATTGTGTCATCCTTAATGGTAATTATTTAATTTTTAAAAATTATAATTAAATATATGTGATGTATATAATTATTTTTCATTTCTATATACTACCTATAGTAGATTTTGTCTCTTACTTTTAATTATGTTATAATTAATATAATTATATAAAAAGAGAGTGCGAAATTATGTATCATTCGTTGATTTTAATAATATTATTGTCATATTCATGGTAAAGTGTCCATTAAGTCATTCTCTATGGAAACATAGATAATAATGGTATCATGTAATCATCCAATAGGATTTTCATACATGTTAAGGTAATTTTATAATACTATTTTTACCTAAAATTACATGATTTACACATAACCACGGTAATAAAAAAATTTCTAACGTTACTATTTATAATGTAAAAAAAATAAAAGTAACATATTAAAAAACATTACTCACTCATTCCAAATGTGGAATAAGTTTTTCAAAATTTTAAAAAAAAAAATAATTTTAACTATTTAAATTAAAATTAATATCATTGTTGGAAATAGGGAACAAGTATAAAAAGATAAAACATTGCAAAAAATTGAAGTGTTTGTACATCTTGATTCAATGTAAAGATAATGATAATGGAATAAAATATATTGAATGATAAAGAATATATTATATTTATACTTTAAAAATATTCAATATTATAGTTTAACAATATATATTATTTAAATGAAAAAAATTAGTTTTCACATTAAATTTATAGAATTTTTACTCTTCATCAAAACATAAAAGTTATCAGAAAAATATTAGAAATTTATCCAATTTATTTCCCACTTCAAAATAACATTTTAATGTTGTCATATAAAATTATTAATGTTTCAAAATTTTAAATTAAAAGGGGTTATACATTAAAAGTTCTAACATTACCCTTTTAAAAAATAAAGGGTTTTATACATCAAATAGTTTTTATTCATACGCTATGGCCTGAAGGTCCATTGGATAAATATAAAAAAAATATGATGTATATAGAATATATATATATATATATGTCATTAATTTCATTTAAAATAGTAATTCACTCGAAAATAAAAATATCTAATTGATTTATATTTTTCATAAATAACTAATGGCCAATGAATTGACAATGAATTTTCATAAGTTAGTTATACTTATTCCTGCTAACATAATGACTAAGATATAATGGTAATTTTATTAAAAGGTTGTTTTGCATTTCATTTAAACTCATTATTGCGTGCAATGTAAGCTACTAAAGAATTAAAATTATTAAAAGAAAATATTTCTTAAAAAAATCTTGGTGTTACAAAGGAAATAGTTCAATCCCAACTATTACCTAAGTGTTTCGAACCCCTCACACTTAAGGTAGGACTGGATAATTAAGATATATAAATAAGATAACTTAAAATGCTTAATGTTAAACTAATCAAGAGTTATATACCATTGGAAATGTTCTTCCAACAAAACCTCAATTCGCTGCTCCAACTAATGTACCTTGATAGGAAGTGATCATCATACCATGGATAGTATATTCGGAATATATGTTCAATGCATAACCAAAAAAACAAATCTATTTCGAACCAATGAAACACTAATACTGAAACTTCCCTCTGTTGATCGAATTACCATATCAGTGTGAGTTATGTTAGAGCTGGTTAGCTCATGCACAAGTGGATATTTTACCAATATAAATGGTTTAGCCGATTGTACCCCCTTCTCTAATCCAATCTCTTGTGTCTATTCCCACTGGTCATGTTTACACTATTTAATTATAAATAGACTATCTATAATTTGTAGAGGGACAATGTATATTGTCGCAAATAGAATGAAACTCTTATCCAATATGGGAATATGTGACTCTTCCTCCACCTAATTTTGGAAATCATGTGTTTCCAGTATTTGATGATTCAAGAGATCCAAATCAGAATCTAATTCATTAAGTATCTTAGGGTGGCCCTGTGATGATAACTTTCATCCAATAAAAAGACTTTAAAGTCATGCGTTTTATGAAAACCCTACAAGGACAATATTCTGTATCATATATCAGCTAACTTATTGGGTGATTTAAATGATGGGAAGAACTGCACTAAAAATTTCATTATTAGTTCAACTCAACGTTGTTAAATAAAATGATCCATGACCACATAGATTTTAAATAGGATGAAAATGAGAGATTCCAAGACAAGATTTCTTGGTGGAAGGTTCAAACATATTCCTTGATTTTCAATTTCCATAGGAATATTTTTTTGGTATCTACATATAAAACTTCCACAATGAGTATCGAACACCACTCATTCTGATAAAATACATTGGTGGATTCCCATACTTTTCCACAGTTTCACAATAATTGGATGGTTCAAAATTTTGAACTAGATAAAAATCCAAATTAGTTCCAATAGCCTAGAAAAATTGGAAAGTAAAAGTATAAAACGAAATCATCACTCTAAAAATAACACATATTCTTAATCCTACTCTGAATCCAACACCTTATTTTATGTAACCCCCTTTTTGGAAGATTTTTCAGCAACAACAACCTCGTCATGATGAAAGGTGGGAGAAAAAATGATCCTAGTTTGAATATCCTAAAATCAACATCTCTTCCTTTCATGATGAATAGATTACGAGATACCTCTTAGAAACTTTGGAAAATAACATGCTAACTCTGATAGGACCTATAAGACCTAATTATGTCATCCTTGAAAATTGAATGAATTATTACCCCATTCACTGAATTTTAGGGAACACTATTCACAACTATTTCATTTCAAAGGCTTCCCTATGAATGATAGTTAAATCTAGGTAGTTGTAACTGGGTAAACAACAATCATAGGTAACATATGTTTCTAAAACTATTAATGAAGAATAAATATAATGGTAGAAATTAACCAAGAGGGGTGCCCAAAATTTCATTGATTAGATGACTTGAAAAAAAAATCAATCATACTCGTATTATCCTCAAATCAAAGTTAAAAAAACCAATTTCTCCCCTAGCCACTTATGAAGTGGCACAACTGGATTTATCAGCACCACATCCCTTCAAAAGATAGTCTTATAAGAAATAGCATGGCTGGATGTCTAGGCCACAAAAGTAAAAAAGATGACCTTATGCCTAGGGAAAATCTATCCAGAAATATTTTAGACTTCATTCCTTTAGTCCTAAGAGAATGGGTTTCACCATACCAAATAGTAAAATAGGCACTCCCCCACCAAATAGTACAATAGGCACTGACCAAACAAACATATTCTTCATCAGATAAAGAGTTCATATGTGGATACATTAATTTCATTCACATGATGTATCCCTTATCTGATGATGAATTAAATAGAGGGAGGTACATCCATGTACTAACACAATATGAAATTTGGATCCCTACTAGATCC
Organism: Viscum album; assembly: GCA_963277665.1. Lineage (NCBI taxonomy): Eukaryota > Viridiplantae > Streptophyta > Magnoliopsida > Santalales > Viscaceae > Viscum > Viscum album. The sequence goes on along the minus strand of OY728119.1, from coordinate 165,668,460 downwards.
ATATATGCTTTTGATACCCATGGGAAAAACATTCGCATGCTCTGTGGGAGTATGAATATGCCTACGCACATATAAAAAATCATTTGGAACTGAACATTTCAGAATATCGATTAATAAATATGCGAAAACCTAACTATTACAATGACATGGGTAGGCCAAGGCATCCCAATTAAACTATTGAAACAATTCCCCCAACATTTTCTCAACCAATTGAAAAACCTTCCACATGCATTTCGACTCTGAAAATTACTTCTAGGGAACATGTCCCTATAAGGAAATATAGATCATTGACCCATAATTATTATATATTGAAGTAGTTAGCCCAATTTCTATTAAATCTTTTAAATTTGAATGATCTCAATCTATCACAGGATCTATGAACATCACTTGTAGAGGATTTATTGTTCCCTTTAAAGTTTGAGGATGAAGTGTTTGCCTCCATTGTATATTATTGAGAGGTTGACCTACAAAATTTTAAGTAGTTATCTCTTTCACAAAATAAGAATAAATGATATTATATAGGGACACATTAGGTAGCTATACATATCCTATATATTGGATGATATTGACATTTTTAAAGATTTCATTGATAATGGAGCATGTGTCAATGACATTCCTGTTAGTACGCTCCCCCGACTGGGGTTAATTGAAATATATTTTCCCTTTACACTTTAACTATCCAAGGGTATAATAAAAGTGAACATACACCCCTTATATGAATCAAGATAAGATTTTAGTTTAGTTATATGGTGTCTGATTCTTACCTCTTGGTCATCTAGTATGATACATCTTTCAATGTCTTATTGGGAAGACCTTGGTTGCATCAACATGAATTGATCCCTTCATCATGCCCGCAATGCCTTAAATACTTTATCAATGGACATATTGATACATTATATATTGAAAAATCTCTACTTAAGTCTTGTGGATCATAATATATTGATATAGGATTCTACTAAAGATATGGGAATAACCCCATAATTGAAGGTGTCACTCACATTACCACACTGAATAGTCTGGAAATGACTCCTGTTAATCCTTTCAAAGACTTTGGTGTTGATTATGTGCTACCCATATATCAGTTGAAAGACCTAAACACATATTTTGGGATGTGATCATGAGTCTTCATGCAATTATATATTTCAGTCAAAACTGAGGATTTTGAAGAAATCTTCTATCCCAATATAGGTAGTGACACCTTAAATTCAAATGCTACAACCTTGTTCTCATAATATCAGAAAGACACAACCTCATCCATTGAATGTTTGGAATTCATGATTTCACCTTTGGAAGTTATCTATTATAATATTGACATTTACCATGTCCTTAATGATTCCCATTCATCTCTCATCAATCCTAACATGTACAAAGAGGAATAGGAAGATAAAAGGGAAGGATAGGATGAAAATGACCATGGAGGTGCTCCTCCAGCATTTGAGTAAGGACACTCTACCACTTTTGATAAAAATTGATTGATATATCTTGGAATAGAGGAGGTTATGTGGCCAAAGCTCCTTAGTATAGATATATCCCTAAATAAATAAGTAATTTAAAAAAATTAAAAATAATAATCATAATGTGCTTTTATAAAATTAAAAAAGATTTTTTTTTCAAAATCTGAATGTGGCTAGCCATCCAATAAGATTTCCACGAGACCACCAGGGATACAAGAGGAAATATACAAGGACATATCTAACTCTAGCTTCCAAGGATTAAGCTTAAATTGAAAAACTATTCAAATGTGATCTCATTTGGGAATTCTAATACCTAAAATTTCTCACCAACATATTCTCTAAAAACAAAATTAATGGGAAGATCAAGGTTTCAATGACTTCAAAGACTTCAACCAATTTTTTAATGGTGAATTATTAGATCCAATCATAGAAATTCTGGTTTAAGAAACGACTAGATATCATTCCCTTCACTTCATGAATGTATATTCACTGTACAATAAAATCTGAATGGCATAGAAGATAAAGAATACACCACCTTAAGTCCTTCATGGAGTATTGTTCTATCAGGTAATGATTTTTTGTTTTATGAAATCTACTGTCATATATGAATGTTCTATCTATCACAACATAAAACCACTCATGGTAAAATCTAGAAACTATTGCTTTGAAATTTATTTCATAAACTCACAGCAATATTCAAATCACCATGAAATTTTTTAAATCATTTTCGATAAAATATGACAACATATTCTGAAGATTAATCCCTTAGAAGCCTTATTTAATGGTTAGTTTAAGAAAATTTCTCATCTTTTCTATATTCAATTGTGGAATCGAAGTTGACAATTAGAAGAATAAGGAAACATTGTGTATGTCACCTCCTCTAATCTATAAAGAATAATGTTGACTGTAAAGAAACCATGCACACATTTGATGATTCATTTTAAACCACATAGGTAATTGTTTTTACATACCCTGTTTGATGAATAAATGTTACATGAATCAATGGAATGATGATTTCCAATAAGAATTTGACAACCTTAAAAAATATCTCCTTATCCCACCAGTGCATCTACTTCCAATCAAAGGATAGCTACTTATCTTTTATTTGACAGATTTAAAACAATATCTATATGACTTCCTTACATGTAAAATGAGGTTGATGGTGAAATCATCCTTTATTATCTAAGTCACACCAATATTGATACTGCTACATAGTATTCATATATTTCTGAGAACTATTCAAAATTTATTTTTTTCTGTTAAAAAATTAAGGCATTACCAGCAGCACAATGAGATCCATTTTACCTCTTGAATTTACCCTCTTAAATATATCCTCAATCGTCCCATTTTTACTATATGTTTGGTATCGTGGGCAGTCATTCTGTAGAAGTTTGACATCCAACACATATAGCAGAATGTCATAAAAGGACATTGTATAGAATATTTCCTAGAAGAATATCCTTTTTTAAGAAGTGTTGATGAGTAATGTATTTCTATAAAAGGAAATATTCTCTAGTAAAGACTAACTAAATGTGGAAATTTACTTTGAGGGTTCATTAAAAATACCAACTTGAAATAGAATGGAAAACCCCAAGCTCAACAAAGTAGAGTTGAGAATCATGCTCATTTATCCTAAAATGTAAATTCTACCTTACTCATTTCATCTATTAAATTGATTCAATAAAAATGAGGGTGAATACCAATCCCTCATTAATGTTTTGGTTCTGGATTTGTAAATACCTGGGACCTTCCTAAGAATCAAAGTTGATTCTGATATGGTAATTAAGTATATCAGTATTGATTATGTCATCATGAAATAAGATATTATCCTAATATATAATTATATGTTTGGTTCAATGGTATAATTCACCAATGATCCAATTCTTATTAATTCCACTCATTGAGAAAAATTATCAAGAAGATGAATTACTAAATACTATCACAGCCTTCACTGATTCAGATCAATATGAAACATTCATCAGCATCTCCTATCGCATAACAGTATTTCCAGTTATTCAAAGTTTCATGGAATAAATCAATGTGATAAATTATACCCGTATAATATATGATTTTTTGAACATTAGGATGAGTCATATCCTATAATAACTCCAAAATGTTGTCCTCCTTGATCACAAAGTGGTTCACTCTCCAATTCCACCATTACACTGCTATTTTAAACAAGTTTTGTAATGAATATTGAAAATATAATAATAAATTTCACTTCATGTTTGATTAAATGAATAAATATGTATCACTATTTAATAGTGAAATTTTACTTTTTTTAGTGTTTACATTGCAGGAGGAGGTGATTTGGAGAGCTCGTGATGGAATTTAAGCATAACGGGCCAAACTACACGAGTGACCAATCAATAATGTGGGAATTAACATGTATTGTAGATAATACATGAATCCAGTTGGGATAAAAATATGTGTATTAATGAAAAAAATAATGTGGGATGAATTTCTCTAGAAGATCATAGAGCCCAAAGCATCTATTTAGATGCCGGAAATTGGCCCACAGTGTGATAAAATTCTATGTAGGCCAGATTGGGCCACCCTTCTATATTTGTTTTATAACATGGGAGATGATGATCTAATTGGAATTATTATACTTCCGATGGATAGATAACTCTAAGGCTCATCTCTCCACCGAATTTCATATAAATTTAACACTTTTTGATTAGTCAAATAGTCGGATAAGAATGATTAAAATGTCTTCCTGGAATAGTGACCTAGTCTTTTAGGAACATGGATTCTTTTATGGAAAGTGTGATGTTTGTTTCCATAAAATAACTCCTCCCCATAATTCAATAATGTTTCAAGACAAAGGATGAATGTTAGTTAAGTTTTAGATCTCTCCTCATCCATTTTAGTTTTCTTCTACCTCAGGTACTTCTATGCCTCTTGGTGATCAATTTGGGGGGTGATCCTTGGTGTAATCCTAAGCTATACGCTTGTAATCATTGTATGGTAATTTAATTCTAGGTTTTTTGTAAATTTTTATTAATTTATAAATTTTATTTTTGTTTTTATTATGGTGTGATCAAATAAAACTAAACAGAACAAGAATCCACTTGCTTCCATGCATAACCCAGATCTTGTGACGATTTGATTGTAGTTGCCTCTTTTCTCACCCCTTCCCATCCATGAGTGAGCAAACAAATTTCATCAGTTGATAAAATCTAGGATCCTGAACCCATGAATATTCATTTTATTTTATTGTGGAATATTTTATCTTTGAAACAATTATGTTCATCTCATCACGTTGTTGATGTGATGCCTTGATTGAGTTCTATTTTTACATCGATTCATGTTTGTTGTTTTTGAGTAGTTGATGATAATAAATATCATTGATCAATCAAATACTATGTGGTAAACTATTAAAAACTCACATACCATTACTTGTATCAGAATTTATAAAATCAAGGAATCGATTGTCCTTCCCTTTCCCTCAAGAGAGATGATAGATTAAGAGTCAAGGGACACTTACTATGGTTGATTTGATTTATCCAACCAGTTTCTCTCTATTAGTAATATAGTTTCAATTTATATGTTTAATAATCAAAAACCTTGTTTTATAAAAACCCATTACCCTTTTTTACTTTTACAATCAGAACCTCATTTTGAATTAATTATCTAAGGCTCCGTTGAAAGATGGCCTAGTGTTAATACCATACTATAGAAATTCTAGTTAAAAATGAACATCTAATTTGACGTTATTAACAAAGCAATAAAATTTTAGAACCATTCATGGGGATCCAAGATCATTTTTCCCTTTTTATATTTTTTTTATTTCATACATATTTAAATATCCCTCTTCCCCTTTTATTATTTTTGTTTTTGTATTTTTTGTGTATATGTTCTTCATATCTTCTTATGTTCTTCTTCTTCTTCTATATCTCTCTCTCTCTAATTATGTAGTATAACATTATATTCTTCTTTCACCGTTGTTAAGTTTCTTTATCTATATACAATCAATAAAAAATCAAAAAACAAAATTCACAATTTATTTGCATGACTCGATCGGGAAATGAAAAACTTTTTGGAATAAACCCTAAAATTAAAAAGACACATCACTAACAAATTATGTCATCCAAATTAGGAAAACTAGGTATCATAGAGGAAACAATTTCTAAACATAAATTGTTCTTAAACAAATAAAAAATTGAACTAAATCAAACCCCATAAATTGTGGCAACAAATAATGGAACCTTAAAAGACTAACCACCCCTGATGTGGAGTACTAACCTACATACGTCCAATATCCTAAGGAAGCATCCAACATTGATTTGAGATTAGGACTCATCCACCTTCATCTTAGATCCCATGTTCTTCCTGGTGATGACCCTCAAAAACTCCTTAAGGAGTTTCACATAGTGTGTGTAATGACCCAAACTTTTATTAATAAAAATTCATATTGATCTAATTCAATGACTTATTATGTAAAATGGTTATATAACAGAAGTAATTATTTGGATTTATGATTTTGGATTTCAAAATACTATTAATAATTGTTATTATTACTACTATAGCTGTTGAATGGTGGTCACATGATTAGTATAAATATAGGCCTTTAACAAATCCAATTTACTCAAACAAAGGAAGCAATAGCCTCACCTAGTAGAATTTCTTTTTACGAAGCCCATTTGTTGGAGCTCAGAAATTAGGTGGCATCACTGGGTTTTTCTCTTGACCAATACCAAACTAAGCTTCAACACATTAAGCTTAAACATAACTGCCTACAACAAAAGTGGAAGTTGATAGAGATTACCACCCAAGCAATGTTATCTGAGCCACCCCAAGACTTTGTCACCATCGCACACCTTACCATTAGTTCTTATGCAGGTGATATAAGGTTTAATATAAAAATACCCTAGCACTATCATTATGTGCATTATTTTTTTATATAATAATTAATATAAATTCATTTAATTATTTTTAATTTGTAAATAGTTTTAAAAGACCAAATAATATTTTTAGTCAATAGTCAGTTAAAAATCTATTTTGATGAATTAATGGATTTTTTAATAAAATAATATTTTAATCAAATTTCATTACTATAATAATTTTTATTAAATATAAATGATCGCATAATTTTCATGAATACAATTGTGATTTTTATTATGGTTTGAAAGTTGTTTTTTGTCAAAACCCATAAATTTTTGAGAAATGTCATCTTTTTATAATAAAAGTAAGCTTTCACATAATTATAAATTTTCATAGATAAAATGAATATTATATTTCGAATTAGGATGTCGAAATTATCCAACAATGAAATTTTTTTTATTTTTAGAGACAGTCGAGTTTTTGGGTAAAATTTAAATATCGTTTAATTCTATAATGTGTTTTATGACATCATAATGACACAATAGTGATGTAATGAAATACTATAAATTATTTTTTATTCCAATGTATGTTTTACCATTATGCAATTTTAGGTTTTTTTTTAATTTTACAAAGCATTAGTGGACCCTCCAAGACTTTTAAAGCATTTTGACATTTTAAATTGATTTCCATAAGAGTGTGACCCGCCTACACATAAGCGTGTCTAATAATTTAAGAAGCTAGTAAAGTGGCCTTATAATTTAAATCCTTTCCACTAAACTTTGTAAAAATACATTGGAAAAACTATGGAATGGTTTGCGGTTTTGAATAGTTTAATGTGTGGTGTCCAAAGCCTAAATAATAATAAAATCTCTCTCTTTAACTATATAAACTCACCCATCCTCACACTTCCTCTTCACTCAAAGATTTTCGTGCTTGAACAAAATCTTCCCTAGTCTCTCTAGAATCATCACAAGGTGCCTGTAGCTCCAAATAATCTTCTCTAAAGCCTCTCTCAAGCCTTTTGGATCACACTTCCAAGTAAGGGATTTCCTTCCTTTCTCATTTTTGTCCGAATTTCTTTATATTATTATGCCATTTTATTTTCTATTAAAAATGTTGGGGTATGATTTCAAACCTCCCCCATTATTACTTCCTCATTTTTTAATAATGTGAGACCCCTTTCTCTCTCATTAATGCCTTCCATGTACACATATTACCATGCTGAAATTCCGTAAGGGATTTGTCTCTCCTCTTTGCATCCAATAAAATTTTGGTTCTGTGAATCTAAACTCTATTAAATATGCTAGGACATGTATCCACAAATCCCCCTTACTGTATATTTCATTTACATAAGATGAGACACCCTTTTCCACTCTCATCAACCATTTTTACAAATTCTTATGTCGCGTCGTTACGCTACTAAAATCATGTTACATGTGCAATGAGCTATGGCTCAGGCTAAAATCATATTAAATGTTGTTTCCAAATTTCCAAGTTATGATCATGCATTTATTTTCATGTTTCTATTATGATCCATTGATATTTTTATTTCATAAAATGTATTTTATTTTTCATGTCATGCCTTCTTAATCCCTTACTGGGCTTTATAGCTCACCCTTTTATTATGCATTTCCTCATGTTATCCCATGAAATGCTAAGTACAATGGAATGATGTGATTATGTAAATGAAGTTTTCAATAAGATGTTGCATTTTATTTTTTAATTTATGATGTAATGTTCCTAATCCCAAAAGATACTATAACTCTTAGCCTCCTATTTTTTATCAAGTGAAGTTTTTATGTAATAAATCATTATTAAGTGTGAAATAAATAGTTGGGTTGTTATAATTGGAATAAGAGGATATGTTTAGTTATTTTTGGGATTAGGATTAGAAAGTTGTAGTGAAATCCTTAAGAATAAAACTAAGTATAATAAAAACATCCCTAAATCTTGCGGAGTGTTGAGTATATGGTTCATCAAGAAAACATGTCCTCGTCTTGATATGATCAGGTATAGGCGGCTCTCGCACAAATGTATCTAGGGGTAAAACCCAATAACACTGCTTAAGCTAGACTCGAATGAGAACCTTTTCATGACAACAGACCTTTTTGTACTCTTGGCTATGACACTCCCTGTGGATATTCTTTAGTGAATTCATAAGCTTACTATTAACCATTATTAGGGGAATAAAAAAATTCCTCTAAGAATATATGTTGGGAAGTGGATCATAGATAACATTGATGGAAGCCTGTAAATTCATATGTTAAGGAAATAAAAGTAATTTATAAGTCATACATTTTTATCTTTGGATTACCCTTTATATGTTACCCCTGACATTCCCTTTATTCCAACAAATTGTTGTTAATAGGATTACTCAGGCAAACAATCGATGTGAAGATCAATGTGATGACCATTCAAATGAAATGCCCAATATGATGGGAGTTGGAATCATGAACTTTGTCATGATACTCTCTAAGTTAAATAAAGTTTTCAGTAGAATCATGGTCCAAGAGGAACACTCAACACCCCCTAAAATAAAAAAAAGTTGAAATCGAGAGCTTAATGAGACAAATTCCTCCTACGTTTAATGAATCATCTGATCCCTCATTCATCGAACAATGCATCAACTCCATCGAGAAGATTTTTCCATCCTTTAATGTTCTAAAAAGGGGAGGTACTTCTGTCTACTTATCATATGAAGAGTGATGCTGATCAATGGTTTACATTGATCAAAATTACAAATCTTGAGGAAGAGATAGAGGTATTGGAATGGAATTATTTCTAGAAAATGTTTTTTGACCAATATTTTCCTTACACCCTCTGACTTAATGTAACACCCCGAGATTTTATGAGATATATTATTTTTAATTTCTTTGATGTCTTCTATTATATACTTCACCAAGATTAGATTTTACTATACACAACACCATATTATCTTGTATTATGCACCACACTATTCTTGTCTCGTGTTACAGACAATTTCAAGTTCGTTTTGTGGAAATTATTCTATGCAACATTATGTATAGATTTTGTTTAATGTATAAATGAAATAAGTTTTGATTATGTTATACGCAACACCAAACAGAGTTTTCACTATACGCATCCCTGACATGGCTTGCATTACATGTAATCAAGACCTTCCTCGATAGCATGTGTTGTATGCAATACTGAGTTTCACTAAACGAGATATTATTATAATATTATTATGAACTAGCTATTATGAATAGTAATAACCACTTTTTATAAATTTATAAATTTTATATTTCAAAATGGACTTTATTTTTCTATTTGGAATATCAAAATTAGCCTAGGGTAAATTTCTGGTATTTTACTGAAAATATTTAATTTTTGTGGAATAGCTAAAACATTGGGTTACTATTTAAAAACCGACTTTTTATTTAAATAATTATTTATTTTATTTAAATTTATTTTAGGTCAAAATTGATACATAATACCTATATAAGTTCAATGTAATTCATTTGAGTCATTTTATAATAATTTTAGATATATAAAAAGTTTATTGAACTTTTCACCGTCTTTTACCCACCTCCTAGGAGAATTTGAAAATTTTACATAAAAAATAATTTTACCGCTTCTATGAGTGGATTTTTGAAAATACAAGAGACATGGTTAATATCAAGGACGAAAATGTGGTTCAATGAGATAAAAATAATTTTTGGTGAATAGTAACTTTTTACTTTTATTAACCACAGTTAAAAGTAAATAGGGTAATTAAGGGTAAAAATGATATTATTATTACCCTAACACATGTCATAATTCTATTGGATAAGTTTAATTAGACCAAAAACAACCTTATAAATAAAATATTATCATTTAGGTCCACTTGGATTAGATTAGGACATTTATTATTATTTTATTTAAAGAATAGTTAAAATAGTTAAAATCAAAGTTTAATACATAAAACATTTTTAATATAGGGTTATACATAAGATAAATTCTACTATAAATATTAATTAGGAATATAAAAATAATTTCTACATAATGGTATTTTATTTATAATTTTTACACATTAAATAATTTAATTTATTTATGACATAATGATGATGCAGTAATTACCTTATTAATGAAATATTAACATAATTTATGTTAAAATACCCCAATAAATATAATTTGAGACTTTTTATGAATTAAAAAAAATTCTAGGTTATTATGACATTCTATTATTGATTAAATAAACTTTTTTATAACTAATCATGTTGTTATGATTTTCACAAAAATCAATTACCAAATAGTGTCAAAATTGATATAAAATAGTTTTTAAAACAAATATTATATTATTAAATGTTATTTTCTTCCTAAAAATATTAGGTTTGGAAAAATGACATATATAAGGTTATATATATTAATAATGAACCACTTGGGATTCGTTTGTCTTGTTATAGTAATTTTATTAACCATATCGTGTAATAAAACAAGAAGACACAGTAAAAGTTAAATTATTTAACTTAGAGTTAAATCTAAATTATAATGTTAAAATAGTAACCATAACTTGTCTAAAACCTATTGGTTTAGAGGAAATCGACCCTTCACAACTTTATCTTATAAATAAATAAATTTGGATCTATTATAAATCGAATATGACTTTATTATAAAATTATATTTTATGTTTTTTCCAAAAGTGCCCCTCTCCTCCCTTATAAAAGGGAACCTCCTCCCTCTTCTCTCCACACAATTTTGAGCCTTCAAGCTCGGCCAAACCCTGCCCATTTCCCTTCTAAACTTCCCTATAAATATTATAGAGGTTCTGTTATCCTCAAAAGACCAACTCTAGTTCCTTAATAGGAAGCTTAAAAGAGGTGTGTCGAAGAAGAGGTACTCTCTTCTACCGATTCTTTCATATTTTCTTACGTCTTAAACTTATTCTTATTCAGTTGTTTCATTATAAAGTAATAACATAAGTATCACTAATATACTGATATGTTATTATAAATATGAAACAACCCAATTTAACCTTCTATCCATCCTACAGAAAACAAAATCACCGCGATTAAGTACGTACGGAATACCGTCTCCACGCCATGGTGTAATCTGTTTCTCCACCACCACCTTACTTGGATTAGTATAATGGTGTAATGAATAACTATATATGGTTATTATAACATAATAATGATTCATAGATATTATATCATCCACTCAAATTCCATTCAATAATTATGGGGATGATATCATCGCTCATGCGTACGTACGGATTATCGTCTCCACGATGCGACGAGATTCATTCTCCATGTTAACCATTCAAGAATGATTATAAAGTATATATAATGAATAATAATGAAATATATGACATAATGAAGCTAATTTATTTATATATATATATATATATATTTCATCTACTTACTTCCATTCAAGTCAATAAGGAAAGGAAAACAGCGTTCATGCGTACGTACGGCCTACCGTCTCCATGAACGGTGTATTTCATTTCATTCATCTATCTATTATATATATATAATGAATATTTATGATATATAAATGATTATTTACATTTTGGAAGTAATTAAATCCTGATATAAGTAATAATAATATCAAGAACAATAAGTCCAAACACGTATGATAAATAAAACGATTTTACCCAAAACACTGCTTTAACATGGAATTTACAAAAGAACGGGTAATATAAAGTCATAAGTGAATCATATATGATATCATAACAATTAATATGATTCTTTAATAAAAGAATTAAATTATTTAAACTATTATATAAGAGGTTAGGATATGTATGTATCATATCGGACCTAAGTTAAGGGATAACGTTTCCAATCTCGTTTTTATCCGAGATTGATTATTCGTAAGTATTTACTAGGGTTATATTTGTCATCCATGTCCCTGTTTTTTAAAAATCGTTTCATGTATGTTTAAAGTCATTTTTAACAATTTTTGACTTTTACCACATGTTATGAAAGGAATATTTCTTTTTTTAGCATATGATGAAATTTTTTACTTTTCCAACAAAAGTAGAGGAGAATATTTTTTTAAACTTATATGGCATGAACAGATTTTTACAGTTTTATAACGCCTTATTTTCATGAAGCTTAATCTACAAGATTTCATGACTATTTTCAACAAAATCCTTTTCTTTTAACATTGCATGGAATTTTGTGAAAATAAAATGATTTTGAAGAAGAAAGGATATTTTCCTCAGGATTTCATTTCAAATGTTTTATCAAAACCATTTTCCATCTAAGATGACATTATTTCATATGTGTATGTTTCAAATATAATGCCTCTATGATTTACATGGTTTCACTTTTCAAATGATGAAATGATATCCATTTGTTTTATATGGATTATTTTATGATGGGATGATGTTTATGAAACCCATTTTATTCTTTGGGTTATGATGAATGATTTATGTTTATGTTGTGGCACACGTAATAATTATTCCATTATGAGATGGGTGGGACCTATATCTCCCTCCAATGAATTGGGTAAAGATTTATATCTCATGATATAGACATGGATAGAACGGTAAGTTAATCTGGTTTAGTGATTACAGGACTGGAATGAGGAGTGAACTCGATTCAGAAAGGGACTTTGTCTACTAATATGGTCTTGGCAGCAATGCCTTGGCTACTATTGAAATCATATCTTGTGATTACTATTTTTTCACATTTAAATGTATTATTTCTATGCTATTTTATCATGATTGATGTTCCTTTATGACCTATGCCTTACGTACTGCCAAGATTTATTTCAAAACTCAATATTTTGATGTGTAAATGTTATGTTCATGTTTTGAAGTTCAAATTTATATGGTTTGTTTTATTTTCTCCATGATTACCCTCACTGAGCATTTGAGATCACCCTTTATATGTTTTCTTTTCCCTAGGATTTAAGGAGAGGTTTTAGGTAAGAAAAAAAAGGGGAAGATATTTATGAGATATGTTGAAGATCTTTCACCATGATTAGAAGATTATATTCTGAGTTTCCAAAGACACTAAACTATTACGGTCCTTTTGTGTCTGTTTTTGTTATGTATTAAGTATTCCACAAAAAGTAATGTAATTCCATGTACTTCAATCTTTGGGTCTCTACAGTTGGTATCAGAGGAAAGGTTTAGTTAACCTTTGGAAACTAGGATACGAGAACTTTAGTGAGATCCCTAGAGATATTTCTAAGGTATATCTAGGGATATCCCTAAGGTTAAGTAACATTATAGGATATAGTCCAAGAATTCTGGTAACGATCATAGAATTAAACCTAAGATGATAGAGATTGAATGAACTCCCCCTTGATTATGTTGTTTTTCTAGTATGAGTTTTTCCTCTCATACTATTATTTTTGGGTTTTAAGAAATGGAAGGAAATAGGAGGATTCATATTAATGGAGAATATTATAGACAATGGAATGGTATTCTTCATGAGAAACCAAATGAAATAGGATTTGGATGTTCAAACATCGTTATTATGCCTAATCAGAAATCTCATAATATGATCACTAATATAAACTTTGGTAAGATTCATGACTCGGCTAATAAGAGAAAGATAGAGTTTAATGATGATCATAGAGGAAAGAAAGTTCAATTTCCCTCATGTAAATCATGTGGGAAGAGGCATCAGGGAGAATGTTTCAAAGGATCTAGATGATGCTTTGGGTGTGGAAAAGAAGGACACAAAGCCTGTAATTATAAAGGAAAAAAGTTCAGTTAACACCATGGACAAGAATAATGGTATTTCTATGAAATCAAAAATGGTTAAATGTTTTAAATGTTGAATGTACATGCATTATGAAAACCAATGCCCTAATGGAAAATCTCATGAAGAGAATCAGCATGGTCATATGGGTAATATTTATGTGGATGATGATGAAGAGACTATAAATGATATATGAGATGAAATAAATGATGAAGCTAAGTCGGTGGTTTAAGAAGGTAGTGGAATGATTGTATGTTTATCAAGAATAATGTATGGTATTATGGAATAAAGAAAAATCTAAGGATTGTTGAACTATTGTCTATCCTTGAGTTTTTGAAAGTATATGATGCATGGTACCGGTAACCATGAAAGTATATTCAAATATTATTGGAAAGTATATGATATATGAATAATGAAAGGATGAGGAGATAATGATATGTTTTATAGTATTAATGAGGTCATGACTTGTATAAGGACAAAGTGATATCATGGTTTGAGTATACAGAATTTTGGGATTTTGGTATGTGGAAGGAGTTAACTTTTGACAACATTCATGTTTTCACTAAGCTTCAATGGGAATTCATTTTTTAATATAATACATGATTAAGGTATTCACATGATTGGAATGTGACCAACAAAATATATCGTATGATAAATTATGGTATTCACATGCTCGGTAGATGACATTTCAAGTAATCATTTTCTTTATACTATGAGATTGGACAGAAGTATTTTGGATAAACCAAAACATTGGAATAGATTAAGTTAGACATCATATAGTATTATTTATGTCTATAAATTTTTGTTATATTATAATAGTATAGTTTTATAAAAAGGACAACCTGTAGGATGAGCGATAACCCATTGCGTCGGACAAGGTTGTAGGAATTGAACCCACAAACGAAGTACGGCAAACCTTTATTTCCTACCACTGGCCTATAGGAATTCCCTGGTTAGTAGAAACTAGTTTTCTTTTATTAAGCGTTATGATAGATGAAGTATAAGTCCATTTTTGGAATCATATACGATTAACCTCACCATATATAGACTTATGTATATTTGATAACTTTCGGTAAACTTTTGTTTGAGATAGATGGAATGACCTGTCATTCGACCGCATGATCTGCTAACACTTCATGAATGAAAAATTCAACTTCATTTCTTTAAGAGATGATGTTGAAATTGTTTAAGGAACGACCATCGGTGAGATTGTACTAAAATCAAGAAAGTATTTCTTCTAATTCCAATTTTTTCAACTTTAGGGAAATGATCCTAAAAACCAAAAATGTTGTCGTAGTACCAAAATATTCGATGAATCATATGGTATCTTAGATCAACACAAATTTATGTCTTTGTGATTAATGGATTTTTCATAGCCATGTTCTCTACCACTCTCCATCTGAACTTGATGGTTAGATTTCTCTTCCATATCCATATTTTCACCTATTTTGTCCTATGTGGAAACCTAGTGCTGAGTTACTTTGAGTGACTGTTATGATTCTAACTTCCCTTTTTAAAATGAAGTTTTAGTACTCGTTTTTTACGATGTGGGTTTCTATGAAAGAAACAATCAAGTAGTAAACTATTTATAACCCCGTTGAATTTCGAGGGCGAAATTCATTTTAAGGGGGGTAGAATTTAACACCCCGAGATTTTATGAGATATATTATTTTTAATTTCTTTGATATCATCTATTACACACAACACCAAGATCATCTTGTACTATACACAACACCGTATGAGCTAGCAGTATACGCAACACTATTCTTGGCTCGTGTTACACACAATTTCAAGTTCGTTTTGTGGAAATTATTCTATGCAACATTAAGTATATATTTTGTTTAATGTATAAATGAAATAAGTTTTGATTATGTTATATGCAACACCAAATGGATCTTTCACTACATGCAACCCTGAATTGGCTTGCATTACATCCAGTCAAGACCTTCCTCAATAGCGTGTGTAGTACGCAATATCGAGTTTGACTAAACGAGATATTATTATAATATTATTATGAACTAGCCGTTATGAATAGTAATACCCACTTTTTGAAAATTTATAAATTTTATATTTCAAAAGGGACTTCATTTTTGGATTTGGAATATCGAAATTAGCCTAGGATTAATTTTTGGTATTTTTCGGAAAACATTCAATTTTTTATGAATAGTGAAAATAATGGGTTACTATTTAAAAACCGACTTTTTATTTAAATAAATATTTATTTTATTTAAATTTATTTTAGGTCAAAATTGATACATAGTACTTATATAAGTTCAATGTAATTCATTTGAGTCATTTTACAAAAAAAAATAGATATATAAAAATTTTATTGAACTTTTCACCGTCTTTTACCCACCTCCTAGGAGAATTTGTAAATTTACATAAAACATAATTTATCGCTTCTCTTAGTGGAATTTTGAAAATCCGAGAGAAAAAGTTAATATCAAGGAGTAAAATGTGGTTCAATAAGATAAAATAATTTTTGGGGAATAGTAACTTTTTACATTTATTTACCACGGTTAAAATTAAATAGGGTAATTAAGCGTGACAATTATATTATTATTACCCTAACACATGTCCTAATTCTATTGGATAAGTTTAATTTGACCAAAAACAACCTTAGAAATAAAATATTATCATTTAGGTCCACTTGTATTAGATTAGGACATTTATTATTATTTTATTTAATGAATAGTTAAAATAGTTAAAATCAGTGTTTAATAACTAAAAAATTTTAATATTGGTTTATACATAAGATAAATTAGAATATAAATTCATTAGAAAGATAAAAATATTTCTTACATAATTTTATTTTATTAATAATTTTTAGACATTATATGATTTAATTTATTTATGACACAATGATGATGCAATAATTGCCTTATTAATGAAATATTAACATAATTGATGTTATAAATACCCAAATAAATGTAATTTGAGACTTTTTATGAATTAAAATAAATTTCTAGGTTAATAAGACATGTTAGTATTGATTCAATTAACTTGTTTTGAACTAATCATGAATTTTCACAAAAATCAATTACCAAATAGTGTTAAAATTGACATAAAAAAGTTTTTAAAACAAATATTTTATTATTAATTGTTATTTTATTCCTAAAAATCTAACATTCAGCCAAATAACATAGATAAAGTTATATATATTAATAATGAACCAGTTGGGATTCGTTTGTCTTGTTATAGTAAGTTTATTAACCATATAGTGTAAGAAAACAAGGAGACACGGTAAAAGTTAAATTATTTAACTAAGAGTTAAATCTAAATTATAAAGTTAAAATGGTAACCTAAACTTGTCTAAAACCTATTTTTTGAGAGGATTTCGACCCATAACCACTTTATCTTCAAAATAAATCAATTTGGAGCTATTATAAACCGAATATGACTTTATTATAAAATAATATTTTAAGTTTTTCCTAAAGTGCCCCTCTCCTGCCTTATAAAAGGGCACCTCCTCACTCTTCTCTTCACACAATTTTGAGCCTTCAATCTCGTCCAAACCCTGACCATTTCCATTCTAAACTTCCTTATAAACATTATAGAGGTTCTGGTCTCCTCAAAATACCAACTCTAGTGCCTCAAGTGGAAGCTTAAAAGAGGTGCGTCGAAGAAGATGTAATCTCTTCTACCGATTCTTTCAAGTTTTCTTTCTTCTTAAACTTCTTCTTCTTTGGTTCTTTTATTATAACATAATAACATAAGTATCACTAATATACTGATATTTATTATAAATATGAAACAACCCCATTTCACCTTCTATCCATCTTATGGAAAATGAAATAACCGTGTGTGCGTACGTAAGGAATACCCTCTCCACACTGTGGTGTAATCTGTTTTTCGACCACCACCTTACTTGGATGGGTATAATGGTGTAAATAATAACTATATATGGTTATTATAACCTCATATTGATTCATAGATATTATATCATCCACTCCAATTCCATTCAATAATTATGGGAATGATATCATCACTCGTGCGTACGTATGGATTACCGTCTCCACGACGCGATGAGATTCATTCTCCATGTTAACCATTAAAGAATGATTATAAAGTATATATAATGAATAATAATGAAATATATGACATAATTAAGCTACTATATTTATGTGTGTGTTTATATATATTTCATCTACTTACTTCCATTCAAGTTAATATGGAAGGGAAAACAGCGTTCATGCGTACGTACGGCCTACCATCTCCATGAACGGTGTATTTCATTTCATTCATCTATCTATTATATATATATATATATATATATATATTGAATATATATGATATATAAATCATTATTTAAATTCTGGAAGTAATTAAATCATGATATAAGTAATAATAATATCAAGAACAACAAGTCCTAACACGTACGATAAATAAAACGATTTTACCCAAAACACTGCTTTAACATGGAATTTACAAAATAATGGGTAATATAAAGTCATAAGTGAATCATATATGATATCATAACAATGAATATGATTCTATAATAAGTAAATTACATTATTTAAATCATTATACAGGAGTTTCGGATACGTATGAAGCATATCGAACCTATGGTAAGGGATAACTTTTCCAATCTTTTTTTTATCTGTGATTGTTTAATCGTAAGTATTTACTGGGGTTATATTTGTCATCCATGTCCCTATTTTCTAAAAATGGTTTCATGTATGTTTAAATTCCTTTTAACCATTTTTTAATTTCACCACATGTTATGAAAGGAATATTTCTTTTGTTTACCATGCGGGGAACTTTTTGACTTTTCCGACAAAAGTACAAGGAGAAATTTTTTTTCATACTTATACGGCATGAAACGGTTTTTACAGATTTATAATGCCTTATTTTCATGAAGCCTACTCTATAATATTTCATGACTATTTTCAACAAAATCCTTTTCTTTTAAATTTTTATGGAATTTTGTGAAAATAAAATGACTTTGAAGAAGAAAGGATATTTTCCTCAAGAATTCATTTCAAGTGTTTTACCAAAACCATTTTCCATCTACGATGACATTATTTCATATGTGTATGTTTCAAATATAATGTCTCTTTGATTTACATGGTTTCACTTTTCTTATGATGAAATGATATCCATATGTTTTATATGGATTATGTTATGATTTGATGATGTTTATAAAACCCATTTTATTCTTTGGGTTATGATGAATGATTTATGTTTATGTTGTGGAACACATAAGAATGATTTCATTATGTGATGGGTGGTACCTATATCTCCCTCAAATTCATTGGGTAAAGATTTATATCTCATGATATAGACATGGCTAGAATAGGAAGTTAATCTGGTTCAGTGATTACAGGACTGGAATGAGGAGTGAACTCGATTCAGAAAGGGACTTTGTCCACTAAGATGGTCTTGGAAGAAATGCCTTGGCTACTATGGAAATTATATCATGTGATTAATGGTTTTCCACAATTAAATGTTTTATTCCCATGCTATTTTATCATGATTGATGTTCCTTTATGACCTATGCCTTACGTACTACCGAGATTTATTTTAAAACTCAATATTTTGATGTGTAAACTTTATGTTCATGTTTCAAAGTTCAAATATATATGGTATGTTTTAGTTTCTCCATGCGTAACCTTACTAAGCATTTGAGTTCACCCTTTATATGTTTTATTTTCCCCAGGATTTAAAGAAAGGTTTTATGTAAGAAAACAAAAGGGGGAGATCTTTATGGTAGATTTTCAAGATCTTTCACCACGATTAGAAGATTATATTCTGAATTTCCAAAGATATTAAACTATTACAGTCCTAGTGTGTCTATTTTTGTTATGTATTAAGTATTCTGCAAAAAGTAATGTAATATCCATGTATGTCAAGCTTTGGGTCTCTACAATTAAGACATAAAGGCACTTCCTTCCCATGAAAGAAAAAGATGACGAATCTATCAGAGCATACGAGGAAAACATCACAAGGCTTTCATGATACACCTCTAGATTTTTTGTTACCCCAAATTCAAGGTTGAACGCTTCTTAGTGGGCTAAAACCTATACTATGAAAATCCATAGCAATCTGTGACTTCAAGAGATAGGAGGAAATTGTCTAATATGCCCTCAAAGTGGAAATGAAGATCTGTAAATCTCAAGGTTATCATGGGGATAAGAATCATAAGGTGGAATTCAATTCTGGCAGTCTGATATGTAAATCCAATGGTGCTAAGAAAATACAACACCCCACTTGCTAAATGTGAGAAAAGAAGAACCCCAGAAATTGTCTCAAGGGGACGAGGAAATGCTTTAGGTGTGGAAGATAAGAGAACCAGGCCATTAACTGCCGACACGAAAAACCCGCAGCTGTGACAGAGGAGAGAAGCACTTTGTTTGACCCTCAATGCATTGTAAATTTCTTCCACTTCAAAGATCCAGTGCACTTTGCAAACTAGTTCCCTAATCCAAGGGTTTTCAGAGGCAACCAAAACCTCCAATGTAGTAAGGGGGGTCTTTTTCAATCACTATCACCGATGTGAACCCCAATGATGATGCGGTGACAAGTATGCTAGTTATTCATTCTAGAATAGTGAATATACTTTTTTATTCTAGTTTTACACATTCTTTTATATCCCAAAATTTTAGTAGAATAATCCCAACACCACCACAAATCATGGAAGTAGTGATTTCAATGAGTATGGAAAATGGGGAAATCAATGAATCCCATAAATATAACTCCTCCCCTATAGTAATTTGTTAATTTAACTACCTAGTGAACCTTATAATACTACGTATAGTTTAATTTTATGCAATTCATGGAATGTAATGGCTTTCCTTATATAGATCCAACAAAAATTGTTGTAAGAGGGAAATCAGTCTCTATATAGAGAATTGACCCCTGATTCAGTTCAAGTGTAAGGAGTATGAATCTTATTTAAAACCATCATATCAACTGTGGATATTACAACCCTATGGGAACATGTATCAGTCACAAATGATTGAGTCTATGGAAGAAACTATCCTTAAAGACATGCCTATTGTTAAGGAATTCGCTGAAGTGTTTCTCAAGGAATTGCCTCGTCTTCCTCCTTGAAGAGTTGTTGACTTCTCAATTGATCTTATACCTAGGGATTTACTAATATCCATGAATCCATATAGAATTTTTGTTATGTAGCTTAAGGATATGTAGAAAGAATTACAAGAGAATCTATATAAAGGGTTTATACGCTCAAGTTCATCACCATATGGTGCACCAGTCCTCTTTGTCAAGAAGAATGATGGGTCAATGTTCATTTTCATTGATTATAGAGAGCTTAAAAAATCACGATAAAGAACATGTATCCTCTACCCCGAATTGATATCATTTTTAAATCAGCTATGTGGGGCACAATAATTCTCTAAGATGGATCTGTGGTCAGGATATTACCAAGTAAGGGTAAAGACGGAGGATATCACCAAGACATTTTTTCATACAATGTAAGGGCACTATGAAATCATAGTGATGCCTCTCAGACTCAGTAATGCTCCAGAAATATTCATGAACTTGATGAATAGAGTATTTATAGATTATCTCAACAAATTTGTGTTAGTATTTATACACAATACTCTAATTTACTCCAAAACCAACAAGGGGAATGGAGAACATCTAAGAAATGTACTACAGACCTTGTTAAAGGATAAGCTCTATGAAAAGTACATCAAGTGTGTGTTCTAGTTGAAGGAGGTATCATTCTTGGGTTATATCATTACAAGAAATGGGATATCTATGGATCCCTCTAATAAATCTATAATTGAGGGATGGATGAGGCCAACATCGGTAACAGGTATCCAAAACTTCTTGGGCTTAGCGGGAGTAATGTTTTCTTGGAGTGATAATGTGAAGAGATATTTATGGAGTTGAAAAGGTGGCTTATCACTGTGATTTTGATCACACTACCCAAAAATGGATATATATTTTTGGTATTTAGTGATGCTTCAAATAAGGGCCCAGCCTGTGTACTAATGGAAAATGACAAATTCATTGCCTATGAATCAAGGAAATTTAATGTTCATGAGAAACAGTATCCAACACATGATTTGGAGTTTTTTGTAGTAATCTTTACTTTGAAAATTTTGCGAAATTACAGCTCTGAGGAGAAGTGTGAAAAATATATAGACCACAAAATCCTAAAGTATATATTCACACAGAAAGAGTTGAACATGTGCCAATGAAAATGGTTAGAGCTGATCACAGACTGTGACTAATCAATCCATTACCACCCCAAGAAATAGAACAAGGTGACAGATGCTCTAAGTAGAAAGTAAACATCAATTCTATCATTGATGAGAATTTAAAAGGATCCAATCTTCTTAGATTTGATGAATATGTACATGGGAATAATCATGAAGGGAATATCATCAATTCTTTCACTAATTATTGTTCAACTCTCTCTTTTGGAAATGTTAAAGGATGCTCAAAATAATGATGTTGGAATTCAGAAGAAAGTGGAAACCATCAAAAAAAGAAAATCCTTAGAGTTCAATATTAATGAAGAAGGAATTGGGAGATTACAGACAAGACTATGGGTCCCATCAAATTAGGACTTAAATAAAGAACTTTTGGATGATGGACATTGTTCAAATTTTCCACTCACCCAGGAAACACAATGATGTATCGAGATGTCCGGGAGCATTATTAGTGGAATAACATGAATAATTAGATCGTTGAGTATACATAAAAGTGACAGGTGTGTCAGCATGTGAAGGATTAGAGGCATAAGTCGAAGGGGATGACGTAACCATTACACACACCATCATGTAAATGGGAGAACATCACCATGGAATTTGACACCAGACTTATGAAGACATCCAAAAAACAATGTTATATGGGATGTTATGGATCTCCTTACAAAGACTAGTCACTTCACTGAAATTTGATATGATTTCTCATTAGATCAACTGGAACACACACAAACACACACACACACACACACAGATATATATATATATAAGAGAAGTGGTAAGGCTGCATGGAGTACCATTATCTATTTTATCCTATTTAGATCCAAGATTCACCTCTATGTTTTAGAAGAGTCTTCAACATACCATGAATACTGAGCTGAACTTCAGTATGGCTTATCATCCTCAAAATGATGGAAAATATGAGAGGACTATCCAAACACATGAGGACATGTTTAGAGCATGCTCAATGGACTTAAAAGTAGGATGGGATCAACATCTTCCTCTCATTGAATTCTCTTACAGAAATAGTTTCCACTCAAGCATCCAAATGGCTCATTATGAAGACATTTATGGGAAGAGGTGAATAACGCCGTCTTTTTGGGATGAAGTTGGAGAGTGAAAACTATTATGTTCAAAAATGTTCAAAAAAATAGTGGAGAAGATTAGGACTATCTACCATCACATTAAATCTGCTCTGAGTCGATAGAAGAGCTATGTTGACTATCTTCGACGAGACCTAGAGTTTGATGTTGGAGACATGGTATTCCTTCACATATCACCATGGAAGAGAGTTATGTGATTTTTGAATAAGTTAAATCTTAGTCCAAGGTACATCATACCTTCTGAGATCCTTGATCACATTAGAGAAGTGGCCTACAGACTAGCACTCCCACCAAACATATCTCATGTACGTGATGTATTCCATGTATCACTATTGAATAAGTACATACCTGACCCATCGTATGTACTCAATCCTGAGGTGGTACCATCGGAGAATGACCTCTCTTATGAATATCATCCATTAATCATCTTATATCACAGGTAAAAACTTCTACAAAGTAAGACAATTCCCCTTATCAAGGTGTTGTGGAAACCCACAAGTTCGAGGAAGAAATGTAGGAATCAGT
Source organism: Viscum album (assembly GCA_963277665.1). NCBI lineage: Eukaryota > Viridiplantae > Streptophyta > Magnoliopsida > Santalales > Viscaceae > Viscum > Viscum album. Next base: position 165,644,719 of record OY728119.1, on the reverse strand, counting down.
GGAAGTAATGAATCAGAGTTACCCACATCTGTTTTAGTGTGGGAAAAAGAAATTAAGAGGGAAAAAATTCTTAAGGATGGAATATTGTAATGACCCAAAAATTTATTAATGAAAATTCCACATGATCTAATTAGATGTCTTATTATGTAAAATGGTTATTTAACATATGCACTTCTTTGGTTTTATGATTTTGGATTTTAAAATACCATTAAGAATTGTTACCACTACTAATATAGCCATTTAATAGGGATCACATGATCCGTATAAATATAGGACTTTAACCAATCCAATTTACTTTGCCAAAGGATGTGATGGACTCATCTAGTAGAATTTCTTTTTACAAAGCCCATTTGTTAGAGCTCGGAAAGGTGGTGGTGTCACTAGGATTTGCTCTTGACCAAGCCTAAGTCGAGCATCAACACGTTTTTCTTGAACATTAATTCCTATGAGGGAAGTGGACATTGATAGGGATTACCACCTCATTAATGTTATCCTAGCCACCCCAAGAGTCTGTCACCATCGCACAACTTACCCTTAGGTATTATGAAGGTGTTATAAAGGGGTTATGTAACAAGACCGTAGAATAATGATTATGTGTATTATTTTTTTATAGAATAAATAATATACCTTCATTTTATTATTGTTACTTTGTAAATAGTTTTTAAAGACAAATAGTATTTTCAGTTAATATTCAATTAAAAAATCTATTTTGATGAATTTTTGAATTTTTGAATTAAAATATATTTTAATAAAATATTATTTCTAAAATAATTTTTATTATATATAAATTATCTTATTATTTTTATGAATAAAATTGTGGTTTTTATTATGTTTTGAAATTCGTTTTTTGTCAGAACCCATGAATTTTCGAAAAATGTCAGTTTTTATATTAAAGGTAAAAATTCACATATGTAAAATTTTATTTACCTAAAATGAATATTATTTTTGGAATCAGGATTTCAAAATTATCCCACGGTGAATTTTTCAAAATTTTATGAGACTGACGAATTTTTGGGTAAAAATTAGATATTGTTTAATTATATAATGTGTTTTATGACATCATAAAAATTCAATAGTGATGTAATAAAATAATATATATGGGTTTTTCAGACAATATATGTTTTAACATTAAAATAATTTTATTTTAGGCTTGTTTTATTTATTTTAAAAATCTTTAGTGGACCCTCCAAAACGTATTAAACAATTTAACTATTTAAATTGATTTCTTTGAAAGTGTGACCCACCTCCACATTAGCAAGAATAATATTGTAAGAATTTAGGCCATTGACCTTATAAAATAATTTTTTCCACTCCACTTTGGAAAAACCCATGGGCAAAAAATATGGGATGGTTTCATATTTTGATTACTTTAATGTGTGGTGTCCAAAACCTAAATAATAAAGAATTCCATCTCCTTTCCTATAAAAACCCACCCAAGATCCCACTTACTCTTCAATAAAAGCCATTATATCTCGACAAAACTCTTCCCTAAACTCTATATAATACTCCCAAGGATCTCCAAGCTCCAAATAACCCTCTCTCAATCCTCTCCCAAGCCTTTGGGATCACACTTCCAAGTGAGCAATTTTCTTCCTTTCTCTTTTTTTTCCAAATTTCTTAATGTTGTTAATCCATTTTATTTTCAATTAAAAATGTTAGGGTATGATTTCACACCTCCCCAATACTTCCCTCCTTATTTTTTAATGATGATATACCTTTTTACCTCTCATTAATTCTTTCCATGTACACCTATTACAAGGCCAAAATTCTATAAGGGATTTCTCTCTCTTAATTTACATCTAAGTAATTATTTGGTTTTAGGAATATAAAGTCCATTAAATATGTTGGGACACATATACATATGATCCAATTACTTTCAATTTCATTTACATGTTATGATACATTCTTTCCACTATCATCAACCATTTTTACGAATTCTTATGTCATGCCATTATGTAGCTGAAATTACACCAAGATTTTCCAAGCCAAAGTCATTGTGTAGTGAATACCATGCTCATTTATTTATCAAGGGTATTAACCATTATTCACATTTACTTATTGATTATAGGTTTTCATGTATGAATTCCACATTCTTTTATCATAAAATATGTTATGATTTTTAATGAATCCATGTTATATGATCAATGTGGCACACTTATGCATGAAATCAAATGATTAAGAAGGGTAAACCCTGATAGCACTCCAATTCATTGGGTAATGATTAATATCTTGAGAAGTCATGTTAAATGATTTTTTACCCATTATAAATCATGTTCAATGAGTTTTTACTCATTATCCATGTGCAATGAGCCTTGACTCATGATAAAATCATGTTGAATGTTGTTTCTACATTTCTATATTATTATCATGACTTTATGGTCATGTTTCTCTTATGCTCCATTGATATGTTTATTGCCTAAAATGTGTTGTATTATTAATTTTATTCCTCTCTACTCCCATTATAGGATTTATTGCTCACCTTTTTTTTATACATGTCCTCATGTTATCCCATACAATGCTATGTATGAAAGAATGATGTGGTCATGCAAAAGAATTTTTCAATAAGATGTTGTGTTTTGTGTTTTAATTTGTGATTTAATGTTCCTAATACACAATGAAACTAGACCCCACTATATTCTATGTTTTATCAAGTGATGATTTTATGTAATAAATTGTGATTAAGTGTGAAATAAATAGTAGGGTTGTTATAGTGTGCTCCACCATGAAACCCCAAAATGTGTCTTAAGACTTAATTAGGTATAGGTACTTCCCTTTCACCCTTGATGGTGTAGACAATGATTGGATACAATAGGTTCCTACAACAATTAGAGGCTGGAATAACATGAAAAGACACTTTTTTGAGAATTTATTCCCTTCCTCTTGAACTGCATTAATTAGGAAATAAATATGTGTCATTATGCTATCACAAGGTAAGAACCTTCATGAATACTAGGGGAGATTCAAAATACTTTTCTCAAGCTACCCCCACCACCAGATTAGTGAAAAAATGTTAATCCAATACTTCTATGGGGAACTTATCCACATGAATTGTGGAATGATTGATGTTGTAGTTGGTGGTAACCTTGTTGATAAAACTTCTTTCGCTGCCTATGACTTAATAGCCAACATGGATCAAAATGTACAACAATTTGGTACATGATATTTTTCACCAACCCGAAGAGTTCGTGAGTAAAGTCATTTATCCCTAGAAAAAAAAGTAAATAATTAACTTGATGAGATTCATACTCTTCTAAGGAAATTATCTCAATCACAAGGTAACTCGCACTCTTTTAAAATTACATTAAACTATGGTATTTGTTCTAAAGATAGACATTTTATTAACCATTTCCCTCATCATTAAGATTCAACTGAGTCTTGTACAGTCGTGTTCCTAGGGAGTCCATTCCAACAAGCACCCCACTTCATGCAAGAACCATTCATGGAAAATGCAAACCCAGGGTGCCAAGAAAAACTAGATTAACGATATGGAATAAACTCAAGTTATCCCAAAAAGAATTGGTATCAACAAGGCCAAGGTATGAAACCTTCTTATCATTCACCCTTTTTAAACAATACTTTTCCTAATCCTAAATATTAACTGATCCTTAAGTATATGTAGAAGAAAATGGCAACCCATAGCCTCCAGTTCAAAAATAACACACAATCAGCAATTCAAGACCTACGAACTCAAGTGGGACAATTTTCGAATATCATCGGTGAGATAAAGATGCATGGTTCTGGAAAATTACCTTCCCAACCCATTTCCAATCCCAAATATAAAGGTAATGTTTGTTAAATTAAACTTCATAGTGTTAAGGAAGTTTCAACATCCAATGATTCTACCCAACGTGTATTTGTCCCTCTTCAAAACACTCTTTCACCACCCTTAAAACATTCCAATGAAGAAAATAAATAGAAAGGGTAATCAAATTATCATTGAAAGTTTAAATGAAAAATACATTCCTCTTACTTTCCCGCAATGAATTTCTAAATCTAAGAAGAATTTTGATAATTAAATTCATAATGAAATAATGGATACATTTAAAAGGGTACAAGATAACATTTTATTATTGGATTTTGTAAATAAAATTCCTCAATATGCCAAATTTCATAAAGAGATTTCTACCCATACAAGGAGGATGAAGGGAAAGGAGAGAGTCAACTTAGGAAGGAATGTCTAGGACTTAATTCAACCAGAAATTACAACCAAATGAAAGGATCCGGGCACATTTACAATACTGAGTACCATTGGGGAGACCTTATTTTCAAATTCTATGCTATATTTAGGTTCTTCCATTAATGTAATGTCTCAATCCATGTATACTTATCTGGTTTATGGAGAGATTCAACCAACATAAATTGTTGTGAAACATGCCAACCAGAGTATTATGCATCGAACATGAGTGATTGAGGATGTCCTTGTAAGAGTGAAGAATCTCATCTTCCCCACCGATTTATACATTATTGATATGGAGGATACCCAAACCCAAGGACATGACCCAGTCAAACATGGGAGTCCATTCCTCAAAATAGAAAATATGATCATCAAAATTCACAAAGGTACACTATCCATGGATTTCAGTCTATAAAAGGTATGTTTTAACATATGTGAGGCTATGAAACACCCTCTTGAAGAGTAGTATACTCTTCCTATATATTTGATGAATGTTATTTCAAATGAAACAGACACACACACACAATTCTCTTCTCAACCCATACATTGATGCACTTTCCACTTCTTCTCCAATGGAATATTTGAGTTTTGATTCATGTATTGATTGTTGTGTGGGATCTCAAAAATGTAAATAATGTTCTTTGATTTATGAGTGTGTTTATTATGAGGTACCCTTGACCATCGATGATTCTGAAAATCCCATTTCCAAAAAAATTCATTCCTTAGATAATAAACATGATCATATATACAGTTTCATAAACCTCACTCCCCATAAACAACCACCCTCAATTCAAAAACCATCAGTGTTGTAACATAAGAAAATTTCTTATAATTTAAACATATCATGAGGGTATTAACCAATTTCCTAAAATTATTTCAAATAACCTCTCTCCACAATAGGAATAAAAACTTATCAAGATTTTGAGAGTGAATAGAAAGGAAATAGGATAGAAATTGGTTGATATTCCCAGGATTAGCCCATCTATTTTTATGCACCATATAATTTTGGATGATGAGGCTATGCCCTTAAGACAATCTCAACGTAGGTTGAATCCCACTCTCCTTGAAGTGGTATACTTTGAAGTCTGTAAATTTCTTACTTGTGGGATCATTTATCCTATATCGGATACTAAATGGGTTATCCCAGTGAAAATTGTGCCTCAAAAATAGAAATAACAAATGTGTCAATTGAATGGAATGAATTGGTTCGAACACGTGTGCAAAACAGTTGACGATTTTTTATTGACTATAGTCAACTAAATCAATCTACACAAAAGTAACAATTTCCTCTACTTTTCATTGACCAAATGTTAGAATCATGGGCTGGTAAGTCCCATTTTTGTTTCCTTGATGTCTATTCGGGTTATTTCCAAATCTATATAGACCCTAAGGATAAAGAAGAGACTAAATTTACCTTTCCATTCGGTACATTTACATAAAGACTATTTTCTTTTGGTGTATGTAATGCTTACATTACTTTTCAGTGATGTTTGTTGAGTATTTTTTCTGAGTACATTGAGATTTTTATGGAAGTCCATATGGATGATTTCACATTATATGCCTCTTCTTTTGACAATTTTTTGGAACACCTAGGTTCTGTCCTCCCCTGCTGCATTGAATTTTTTTTTTAAATTATGAGAAATGAAATTTCATGGTTGAGCGGTGTATATATATTGTGCATGTGATTTCAAATAAGGGAATCCATGTTGATAAATCTAAAATTCAATTAATTTCATGCCTTCCACACCCAAAATGTGTTTGTGATGTGCGATATTTCTTATGTCATGTTGGTGTTTACTGTCGATTCATTAAATCAATTTGTAATATCACACTTCCATTATCCCAGTTATTACAAAATGATTCTATGTTTGTGTTTGATAAAAATTGGGGGGATTCATTCAATTCACTAAAAAAGAGTCTCACATTACCTCCAATCATCCAACCATCATGTTGGGATCTCTCGTTTGAACTTATTTGTGATCCCTCTAACCTTTCAGTTGGGAAAGTCTTATCACACAGGGTTGAGAAGGCTCCTCATATCATTAATTATGTGTCACATACCCATGACCCTACCTAAGTAAACTACACAAACACTGAAAAAGAACTCCTTTATTTTAAATTTTCCTTAGGAAACATACATTCATATATTCTTAGATCAAAAGTGATTGTGTTTTTTGACCATGTTTCCCTTCGATTTCTCTTAAATAAACCTAAAGTTAAGCCCCACCTCATACGGTGGATGGTCCTCCCCCAAGATTTTGACCCTAATATTAGAGATAATAGGGGAGTGGAAAATGTTGTAAGTGACCAAATTAATAGGATTTATCCACCAATAGACCACCATATTGACTCATCTCTCCCAATTAGAGAATTATTCCCTCATTATAACCTTTGTGATGTTGTGGACCTTACCCTATATTATGGGGACATTTGTAATTTTCTAACAACATCTATAGTCCCCACTGATTTTAGTACTTCCCAATGCTGGAGACATAAACATGATTCTTGGTGGTACCTTTGGGATTACCCATATTTATGGAGAATGTTTGGTGACCAATGTGTTCATCGGTGTGTCCCTGACCATGAGTTTACCTCTATTTTGACCTTCTTCCAAACCATGGGTTTTGGCGAGGAATTTAGCTCTCAAAAAAATTGCTTGAAAGGACTTTGACTCTAGATATTATTATCTAACATTATTTTAGGATTCCTATCAATTTTGAAATTCTTATAATCATTGTCAATTCCCTTCGAATATCTCCAAGAGGAATGAAATACCCCAAAACCCATTTTATTCTATGAAATATTTGATGCATGGGGAATTGAATTCATGGGGACTTTTCAAAATTCATTTGGCTTCATGTACATGTTGTTAGTTGTGGACTACATGTCTAAATGGGTGGAAGAGAAGGCTACTTAGATAGATGACTCTGGAATAGTTTTTGATTTTATAATGTCTCATATTTTTAACAAGTTTGGTATTCAATGATTCATCATTAGTGATCTAGGTTCACATTTTTGCAATCGCAAAATAAAAATTTTGTTTTTTAAGTATGTATTTGATCATAAAGTCTCCACTACGTATCACCCCAAACTAATGGACAATAAAAAAATCTCAATTATCTATGTTAAGAGAATATTGGAAAAAATGGTACAACTCAACATCAAATATTGGAGTTTGTGCTTGGATGATGCACTTTGGGGATACCGTACAACTTCTAAAACCCCAATGGAAGTGTCACCATTAAAAAATGTGTTTGTAAAGGACTGTAAAATCTTTTTTATGGTAGAACAACTTTCATATTGGGATTTTAAACAATGTAACATTAATCATTCAGGTGTAGCTAAGCATATGAAGCTATAGATTAAAGATTTGGAAGAAATTTTATGTGATTCATATGAGAACTCTAGGATCTATAAAGTGAGTACAAATACTATCCATGATAGCATGATACATCAACGAAAGTTCCATATTGGTGAGAAGGTCCTCATGTACAATTCCAGGCTAAAGATCCCCCCAGGTATGCTTCATTCCTGATGGATCTATACTGATGTTGTTATTCATGTTTACCCATTTTGTGAAATAAATATTTTGCATGAGCAGTGTGGATGAAGACTTACGGTCAATGGGTAGTGACATAAACACTTCTATGAGGATTTATAGAAGAATCTGGTGGAGGAAATCCACCTTATAGAAGAAACATACCAGAGAAACACACTAGGTTTTATCCTTCCTTCTCACATTCTCAATTATTACAGTGAGGTAACCACACGTTCTAGGTATGGGGGATGGATACATGTTTAAATTCATTAGGATTTTCATCATCTTAATTCTTTATTCTATTTTTATCCTTCTTTATGGTATTTTTACTTTTCCCCCTCTTCCTGGGTTCATTAGGATTTTCATCATATTTATTCATTCTTCTTCATTTAACCTTCTTTATGGTATTTTTACACCCCCCCCCCCCCCCCTTATGGTCACCAAATCATTGAACATACTAAAAATTAATGTTGAAATTTAATATTCCACATTGTTTTAACATTTTATGAAAACCTTTCTCTATTATAAAAAGAATATTTGTATGAATTTTATATTACGAATTTATTTTTAGTGAATTGGTTTTTTTTCATTGATATAATGGTTGTATCTCTATTAAACCTTTGAGATGATTGACACCCCTTCTGTGAGTAGTATTTTGGGAAAATTGAGTCACTAATATCTCTACACATTTTTTCACAAAACCACAAAGGCTGAATATTTATTACTTAATAGAAGGTAAATTTATGTTCGGTTAATATTTTTTAGCTTAAAAATATATTTCGATACATTTCTTCCTTATCCAATCTATTTCATTACTGTGTAGGATTGACCTATGTGTGTGTACCTAATATCCGAATATTGTACTCCCTTACAAAAATCAATAAAAGGTTGCATATTGGGAATGTCAAAAACCACTCCTCCTCGCCCTTTGATATTGTTATTACTATTAAAATTATTTTCGTGATGAAATCATACAATGGTTGAGATATGAGTGTGAAATTTGTTCCAAATGAAACTTCTAAAAAACAAAAAATAATAATAAATGAAGGGACTAATGAAATGTGGTACAGATGGGAATATCTATGTTAGGAGCTTAAGGTTTTAATTTTGGTAATGCTTAAGTGAGTGGGTCTTGACATATAATTTCAAAGTATGTAGGGCAGTTTTGGTGGAAAAAATCATTTAAGATGAAAAATGTTAAAATAACCTATATTAATTGTATAGAAACTACAAAGAATAGAATAGAATGGTTCTCACACACACACATGTCGATTTAGTGGCATGGTTGAATTTATATGTCTTTGCTCAATTTGGTATCATTAATCTCTTTGAATTTCATTGTGATATGATTTATGAGATATTTTTTCCCATTTTCAATTGGAAGAACCCTTTAGTATGGTTTGTGCATTTATCACATTACATTAATGAATTAAAATTTCCTCAAATGTTAAATATTCACGATGTTGTGAATATATACACGCATCATTTTTTTGGGTATTTTAATTTTCCTATGAGGGAAAATGGTTTGGTGTGGGGGTGTGATTGCATTGAGATCCATAATTCAACTCCACCGTTACACTATAGTTTTAAATTGGTTTTGAAATGAATATTATAAATATAATAATAAATTTCACATAACTCTTTACTCAATGAATTAATATTTATCACCTTTTAATAGGTTAATTTTTCTAGTTTTTCTATCCGCATTGTAGGAGGAGGTGATTTGGAGAGCCCGTGATGGAATTCAAGAAAAATGATCCAAATTTCATGAGAGATCATGAATACATGTAGACACTAATATGTACTATAGATAATCTGTGCATTCAATTTGGATAAAAATTAGTATATGAATTTAAAAAATTTGGTCTACATTTCTCTAGAAGATCATAGATCCCAATTCTTTCATTTGGAGGCCACAAATAGGCCCACAATGTGAATAAATTAAGGGAGGGCCAGATTGGACCACCCCTCTGTATTTTGACGATAACTAGGGCCTCAAAGATCCAATTGGGATGATTAAACCTCCCATGGATAACTAACACTGATTCAAATCGTACCACCAAAGTTTATGAAAATTGAACGCGTTTGGGAAATTTCCCTTCGTTATTTCCAATAACCTCTTCCTACAATAAGAATAAAATTTGCTCAACCGTTTGTGAGAGTGTAAAAAATAAATATATGGGACATTGTCTTATATTCCCAGGATTAGACCATATATTTTTATGCACCATATACTTTTGGATGAAGATTCTATGTCAGTAAGACAATTTCAACACTGGTTGAATCCCAATATCCTGGAAGTGGTAAACTTAGAAGTCAGTAAATTACTTTCTACTGGGATAATTTTTCCGGTATCAGATACTAAATGGGTTAGCCCAGTGAAAATTGTTCCCAAAAAATAGGAATAACTGTTGTGTAAAATTAATGGAATGAATTGGTTCCCACACTTGTGTAAAAAAGTTGGCGATTCTATACTGACTACCATCGACTAAATAAAGCCACATAGAAGGACCAATTTCTTCTAAATTTGATTGAACAAAGGTCAGAATGATTCGATATTATGTACCATTATTGTTTCATTTATGGATATTCAGGTTATTGACAAATCCATATAGCCCCTAAGGATCACGAAAAGACTGCATTTACCTGTCCATTCAGCACATTTGCATGCAGAATAATGCCTTTTGGTCTATGTAATTCTCCTTGTACTTTTCAGCGATGTGTGTTGAGTATTTTTTTCTAAGTACCTTGAGATTTGTATGGATGTTATTGTATATTATTTCATAGTATATGGTTCTTATTTTGATTATTTATTTTGGAAAAATGATGTTTTTTCCTCTGTCGCTGCATTGAAAAACATATTGTTTTAATCTATGAGAAATTCCATTTCGTGGTTGAGTGGGGGATAGTTCTTGGGTGTGTCATTTAAAATAATGGAATCCAAGTTGATAAATCTAAAATTGAATTAATTTCATCCCTTAAAAACCCAAATTGGTTTTCGTGAAGTGTAATCTTTCTTGGGTCAAGATGGTTTTTACTGCCAACTCATTAAATACATTAGTAAGATCACACTTCCATTATCTCAGTTATTATAAAAAGATTCTATGTTTGTGTTTGATAAAATTTGGTAGGATGTATTCAATTCACTAAAAAGGAGTCTCACATCACCTCCCATCATCCAACCACCAAGGAGGGGTCTCCCCTTCAAAATCTTGTGTGATTCCTCTAACTTTTCAGTTGGGGTAGTCTTACCACAAAGGGTTGAGAAGGATCCTCATTTCATTACGTATGCCTCACATACCCTTGACCCTACCCAAGTAAACTACACAAACACTTAAAATTAACTCCTTTATATTGTTTTTCCCATGTAAAACTTTCATTCATATCTTATTGGGTCAAAAGATATTGTGTTTTCTAACCCTAATGCCCTTCTATTTCTCCAAAAGAAACCTAAAACTATCCCCCACCTTATATAGTGAATGCTCCCCCTCCAAGAATTTTACCCTTATATCATATATAATAGGGGAGTGGAAAATGTTGTAAATAACCACATTAATATGATTTATCCAACACTGGACCACTATGTTGACTCATCCCTCCCCATTGGAGAATACTTCCCTCATGAGAACCATCATGATGTTATGGACTTTACCATGTGTATGTGGACATTTTGAATTTTCTAGAAACATATTGGGTCCCCACTGATTTCAGAACTTCCAAATCCCATAAATATAAACAAGATTGGTGGTGGTACATTTGTGATTACCCATATTTGTGGAGAATTTTTATTGACCAAGTAGTTCATCAATGTGTCCCGGACCATGAGGTCACCTCTATTTTGACCTTATTCTACACCTTGTCTTGTGGGGAAACATTGTCTCTTAATGAACTGCTCGAAAGGTCCTTGAATCAAGAAATTATTTGACAACATTTTATAGGGATGACCATATATTTTTCAAGTCAAGTAATCATTGTCAATTCACAAGGAATACCTCCAAAAGGAATGAAATTCCCCAACAGTCCATGTTATTCTAGGAAATTTTTGATGCATGGGGAATTGAATTCATGGGACCTTTTAAAAATTCATTTGGATTCATGTATATGTTTCAGTTGTAGACTACATGCCTAAATGGGTGGATTAAAATGCTCTTATGACAGGTTACTCTGGAGTTGTTGTTGATTTTTTAAGGTCCCATGTTTTCAGTCGGTTTAGTTTTCCAAGATTCGTCATTAGTGATTTGGGTTCACATTATTGCAATCGCAACATGAAAAATATGTATATTAAGTATGGGGTTGATCAAAAATTCTCCACTACAGAACACCCTAATATAACTGAAAAGAATAAATATCAAATAAGGAATTTAATAGAATCTTTTAAAAAATGGTACAACCCAACAAGAAAGATTGGTATTTGTGCGTGGATGATGCGATTCGGGCATACCGTACAAATTTTAAAACCCAAATCAGAATGTCACCATATAGAATTGTGTTTGGAATGGATATTCACCTCATGGTGGAGGTATAACACCATGCTTATTGGGTTGTTAAACAATGTAATATTAATCTGGCGTATGCCGGTGAGCATAGAAAGTTGCAGATTCAAGAGTTGGAAGAAATTCGATGTGATGCATATGAGATATCCAGGATCTATAAAACAGATGAAAAATGATATCCAGGATAGTATGATACATCAGCAAAAGTTCCAAATTTGCGAGAAGGTCCTCATGTACAATTCCAGGCTAAAGCTCCACCAAGGTAAGCTTCGTTCTTGATGGCTCGGTCCATACATGCCTGGATTCAATAGGATTTTCATTTCCTTTCTTATTTATTATCTTTTTGGACTTCATTATGGTATTTTACATTTTCCCTATCTTCCTAGGTTCATTGGTATTTTCATCGTCATTATTCTTTATTCTCTTTTTCAACTTCTTTATGGTATTTTTACTCCCCCCCCCCTCCTTATTGTCCCCAAATCATGGAAATTACTGAAAATGCATGTTGAATTTTTGATTCCATGTTGTTTTAACATTTGATGAAAACTTTTCTCTGATATAGAATGAATATATTTATGAATTTAACATCAGGGTTCATTTTTAGTGAATTGGTTTTCAATCAATGATATAAATTGATGTATCTCTGTGAAACCTTTGAGATGATTGAGGCACCTTGTGTGAGATTTTTTTTAGAAAAATATGTCACTAATATCTCCACACATTTTTTCACCAAACCACAAATAGTGAATATATATTTTTCAATAGAAGTTCAATATATGTTAGGTTAATAATGTTCAGCTTAAAATAATATTTCCATTCATTTTTTCTTAATCTGATCCATTTCAATAATATACCAAATTGACCTATGCATGTGTACCTGATATCTGCAAGTTATATGAACTAAAAATTCAAATACAATTGGGTTTTTTCTTGGGAATGTCAAAAATCACTCCTCCACAACATTTAATCTTGTTATAACATTTACAATTAGTGTCGTTAAGAGATAATACAAGGTTTGAGACATGAGTGTGAGTTTTGTTCAAAATTACACTTCTAAAAAATGAGGGGAGCGATGAAATGTTCTAAATATGGGGATATCTAAGTTGTGAGCATATTGTTTGAATTCTGGAAATGCTTAAGTGAGTGGGTCTTGAAATGTGATTTCAAAGGATGTACGGTAGGTTTGGTGGAAGAAAATCATTTAAGCTTAAAAATGATAAAATAACATATATTTATTAGATAGAAACGAGAAAGAATAGCATGGAATGGTTTTCACACACACACATGGAGAGATAGTGGCATGGTTGAATTTTAAATTCCTTTATTATTTTGGTAACATTAATCTTTATTAATTTCATTATCATATGATTTATGAGAAATATTTTTTTTCATTTTTATGAGGATGAACTCCTTGGTGTGGTTTGCACATTGATCACATTACTTTAATGAATTTAAATTTCCTCAAATGATAAATCTTTATGATACTGGGAATATATACATTAAAATGTTTTTTTGGATATTTGACTTTCCCAGGAGTGAAAAAAAATTATGTGAGGGTGTGATTAAATAGTGATCCACAATTCAAATCCACCCTTAAGTCGTTATTTTAAACTAGTTTTGTAGTTAAAATTACAAATATAATAATAGGTTTCACTTCATATTTGATTTAATAAATTAATTTTTTTTTCTGTTTAATAGTTTAATGTTTCTCATTTTGGTGTTTATATTATAGGATGAGGTGATGTGGAGAGGTCGTGATTGAATTCAAGAAAAATGGGCCAAACTGCGAGAGAGCCCAAGAATACATATAGAAATTAATATGTAATGTGGATAATTCATGCAAAAAATTTGGATGAAAATGGGTGTATAAATGAAACCTATGTGGTCTACATTTATCAGAAAGATCCTAGATACATATTTGTCCATTTTCAGTCCACAATAGGCCCACAATGTGAATAAATTCTTGTAATCAAGATTGGACCATCCTTTTGTATTTGGACCATAACCTGGGACTCATAGATTTAATTATGGTGATTCCACCTCCCGTGTATAGCTAACTCTAAGGTAAATCACGCCACCAATGTGAATGACAATTGAATGCGTTTTGGTCAGTGAACCAGTTGGGTGAAGAAAGATTAAGAACTCTTCCCTGAATAGTGGCCTAGACCCTTAGGCAATTGACTCCTTTTGTGGAAAGTGTGTTTATCTAACATAAAATCACTCCTCCCCTAATTATATCATGTTTCAATACTAGTGGGGGAGGTTAGAATAATTTTACATCTTTAATTATCCATTTTAATTTCCTTCTCCCTCATGTGCTTCTAAGCCTCTTAGTTATAAATTTGGGAGGTGTTCCTTGTGGTAATCCTGATCTCGATGCTTATAATCATTATAAGGTAATTGATTTTCTATATTTTTTCCAATTGTTCTTCATTTATGCCTTTTATTTTTTTATTCTCATATGATCAAATAAAAATAAAAGGAACAAGAATCCACATTCATCCATGCATAACTTGTATATTGTGACTATATGTGTGTGGTTTCCTCTTTTCTCACTCCTTACGTTTCATGAGTGTTCAAAGAGATTGTGTTGGTTGATAAAATCCCAGAGCGTGAACCTATGAACATGCATGTTATTTTCTTGTGGAATATTTTATCACTAAAAAAATATAGTTATCCCATTACATTCTTGATGTGATGCCTTTATTGAGTTTCATTTTTTATATCGATTCATGTTTGTTGATTTTGAGCAGTCGCCAATAATCAATATCATTGATCGATCAAATCCAAGGTGGTAAACTAGTAAGAACTCAAAAACCATTACTTTTTTCAGTATATATAAAATCATGTAGTCAATGATCCTTACCTTTCTATTGAGAGCGATGATGGATTAAGCATCAAGGTACACTTACCCAGGTTGATCACAATTTATCCAATCAGTTTCTCCCCCTTAGTAATATAGTTTCAATTACTATTTTTAATAAAAAACCCATGTTTTATAAAATCCCATTCCCAGTTTTTCTTTCATAATCATAACCTAATTTTGGAAATAATGATCTAAGGATCCGTCGAGAGATGACCTAGTGTTTCTACTATACTATAGAAATTATAGTTGAAAATAAACATCTAATTTGACCCGCTTGACAACATGATCACTCTTCCAAGACAGAGATAAAAAAGAATAGATATGATAGTGGGTGGTATATTTCTCTCTTTATGAAAACCCATGCCATAATAAGGTTATTTAAAAGATAATTATAGATGTAATTCTCCATGGATTTGTTGAAATTGAGGATTTTGAATTAAACATGGATGAAATTAATGTTGGTTCTTGTAGTTCCCATTAGTTAGGAACCATGATTTCTTACTAAATTAAAACACATTACTATTTATGGCCTTCTATGACATGGGATTGGAAAAAAAATAAAAAACTTCTATTCCTTTCTAATGAATTCCTTCTTCATCAATTATACCCCAGAGTATCATCATAAAAATGTATACTTATAACCATTTTCTATATCAGGTACGAATGTAGTAGGGTAATACCATCCATCTACAACCAGGCAGTTCAAGTGTATCCTTACTACTACCAATCTCTTCTATAAATGGGATGAGTTGATACCCCTTAAAGAATTTTGGTCCAAATGTATCATCAATTCAATGAAGTAAAACATCATCACATTTTTTCATGTCCCTAACACAATACTAATGGAAAATGAAAAACAATTATGTTGTTTTGAATAGAAGAATTTTTACGATGAGTAAAAGATAAAATCCAATCCTTTTTCCTACTACCATGAGGTGGAAAATGGAAATATAGAGAAATTAAATAAAGATATATTGAAAATTATTCATAAAATGGTTGAAAAAGAAAAGAAATATAAACTCGATAAGCATCTATAAACCTTGTGGACCTACTAAATCACCACACACAATGATACACAGAAAACTCCTTATTCATTGGTTTATGGAAAAGAAACAGTGCTTTCCGTCGAGGGTCAATTTCTCTCACATATAATATCTATATGTGAACAACTATAAAATGTTAAAAAATCATGGAAGAGGTTTTTTGAGTTAGAGATACTTAATGAGAAACGGTTGTATACCCTGTATCATTTAGAAATATACCAAAACCAAAAAGAATAATCCTTCATTAAGAAAATTAATCATTGTGTGTTCATTTAGTGAAAATTATTTTTTTCTATAAATACTCAAATGATACCAAGGAACAAACCCCAAATCATGAACAAAATTGGTAAGGAACTTACGTTATAAAAA
This sequence comes from Viscum album, assembly GCA_963277665.1. NCBI lineage: Eukaryota > Viridiplantae > Streptophyta > Magnoliopsida > Santalales > Viscaceae > Viscum > Viscum album. Next base: position 165,628,236 of record OY728119.1, on the reverse strand, counting down.
AGTTTTATAGCAATGGAGACTATTCATTAATCACAATAGATGGGGAATGCACAACGCTGCCAACTAGTTCAGTTTTCTTGACAAAGACTTCATGTGATAAATAAAAAATGAGACTCCTCTATAGGTGTAATCCTTACACCTATATCCTATAAATATAATGTTAAACTATAAGGTCTCTCATCTTCATATTTGTTGAATATTGTTAAACTGTATAACATTTAAGTTTTACTTGAGAATATTACCACCTATGGTGTTGGTTTCTTACCACACCTTTATTCCTAAACAACAAGTGGCCTTAATTCCATATTCATGGGATATATAGTGATGTATAGACCATATATCACTAGGTCCAATTGGAAATTCATAGAAAACCAATCAGTTACTTGTGGTTCTATAACCCCAAGATGTATCTATGTGTACCCTATTAGGTGTAAACCCAAACCATAACCTAATCTCTGGGATTTGAGATTCTCATCATGGCTCTATAAAAATGGCCTTCCTACATAATTTCTTACCATAATTATTACATCATCAACACATTATGTTGAATTTTATTCTTACCCCAAATAAAAATAAGATCCCTCGTATGATAAATATGAGATGACTAGAATTTATTTCCTCACAACATAGAATTAAACTGTGTTACCTTAATTCTTACTATATGATGTTAAACCAGAAGACTTTCCATCCCAAAAAAATAACATTAAACTATATAACCTATTTATTTGTCACACTGATGTTAAACTATATGACATACGTCTTTAATAGATTATTTTAAATTGTGTAGCATCATTGGTCCTATATTCATGACCCTAAAGGGAATAAAAAATGTCCTAGTCACAAGATGGTAATCTGTATGAAAACATCCTTTATGCATGATGTAAAACTGCATGGTTCACATCCTTGTTGCATGATGTAAAATTTTATAACACATTTGTCCTTACCTAAGATGTCCTTAATATCGGTGTGAATCTCCTACTTACCCACCAACTAATATATCCACAAAACAATATATTTTTGCATTCCAATCTACATGGGATACAAAGTAATTCCTAGACTTTCTGTCTTAGGCCTAGCCTCAAATCCACCCCTTTACAAGATTTTTTATCCAACCGTTGGCCAGTTAGGCCTCTCTTCATGTCTGTGTTTTCAATTCTTGGTGGGTAAGGAAATAATTTCACCCTTAAATTCTAGTCCTAATACAATAAATATTACTACAACATCCTATCTGCAAGACATAAATATACATGGTTCACGTTCTCCTTGAACTACATTAAACTACAGAACATTTTAACCCATTATTGAGTGGATCGTGATCCTTAGTGATGGTCTCCCACCACACCTCTATTAAAGACCAATTTGTTCCCCGATACCTTTCATCACATGATATATGGTAATACGTGGATCTCTAATCCTAGGTCAACCACAACCTAATAATTATCCCCTCCCTATGTGCGGGTCAAAATTTCACTGGAATCTTTTATACATGAACTAAATGTGGCATGATTCTCACCTTTCAAGGATATTTAGTGACGTTCAAACCCTATATCCTTGGCCCATACATGAAATAATAGAAATATACCTCTTCTACATTCAAAAAAATATTTATGCAGGGGACTCCATACTCTATCAACTATGCTAGTTCAAATGCTTCCTTTATGCTCGGACACATTTCTTCCATACATCATACACTTTTTTTGGGAAAATTTCATATTTCCAAAAAATATTCTCATCCATTGGGAATAGAATGTTAGATTCTTGAGAAAAATAGAATTTTGATAATAAAAAACATTCACTCATTTGGTTATGCATAAGTCACCCCTCAAAGGTCTATCAACATAGTCACACTCTTCTATCTCCATAATCCCGAACATCATCATGTGGGAGATTTATTTTCAAACATGGTCTAGGGTCACCCCATGTGTACTTCTTTTGTATCATTTCACATGATCCTAGAATCCCCATGATCATGGTTTAAAATTTCCTTACTCAAATAGGAAGCAAGTTGAAACATCTATGACCTGATAAGCCTTCTCCCAACAAGCATTTCTATGAAACTGGGTAACCTTCATTCTTTCTATATAAATTTAAACTACACAGTTTCCAATAACTATGTATGGATTTATTATCATTCTTATGGGATACGTAGCGATTCTCATATCCTATATCATGGTCCATCCACTACATGATAAAATACCCTTATCCTCTCTTCTAAACACCTCTTGGTGGAAGAAACTTTTAATTTTCCTTTTTTATCAAACTGATAATCTCTCATATGGGAATATATGTTTTGGTAAAGGGTTTCCCCACATGATCACGGTGTATCAGTTCATGTTAGGGTAAACATGGTACTAGTTGTACGACCATAAAATTAAAACAAAAAGTAATTTTTGAATGAAATTTTATTATATGGTCAATTTCTCTTACATGACATATGTGGCCCTCTCCATATAGGACCACTATACTTGGTTTTTGACTTCCACCACCCACATTAAATGTAATACATAAGGATTGATTCTCACCTGGACAATATATCTATTTACACCCAAATCCAACATCTTGGTTATGTCATAATATAAAAAAATTCACTCACTCTTCAATTGATGATCTTGAACTACAAGGGATGTTCTATCACATATTATCACCCCTTTCTAACCTTTTATTAAAGTAAAAATTCTTCTTCCCTAGAAATGTTTTTGATCATCATCGGGAATCATTCCTAGAACTATGTAATGATTGATTCTCACATTGAAGAGATATATAAAGATGCTTGATCGATATGTTTCGAGCTCATCCACAATAAAAAATCCCTCTCCCTAATCACGATATAGACCTATATAGTATATTTTATCCCAATTATTGGGTGATTTCAACATGAAATTATACTTATATACTTAGGAACATTCCTCAAATAAATCAGTCATTATTTCTTTGAAAATTTAAACCTTTATAACCATTCCCCTCGTATCAGTGATGGAATTTCAGATTCTTGGGGAAACTTCTATTATGGATATGAATAAAATTCCCTTGTTTGGATCATTATAAGCATCCCATAAAAGTATTATCAGCCAGAGGAATATTCACCCATAGAAGAGACCTCATCTATATCTATAATCCATGAAGACTTTATACTATAATCCACTTTTTGAACATATTATATGGTCATTCCCTAGGTACTATTCCCCTACCCTTTTTCTGATCAAGAAGTCCTTATAACAATGATTATAACATCCCATATACTTTCATGACGGGTTATGGGGAATTCACCACCAGACCACCATGGAGGGAAAAATGGCCAATCATTGGGTTAAAACCTAGAAGCTTAAGCAAAAACAATCATCCATCCCCACAACATGACATTAAATTTTATGGATTTTTATTTTTAAGAATAATATTATATTGTATGACACTCATCCAAGTCATACAATATTAAACTATTAGGTAAGGTCCTCATCACTGACCCAAAAATATAGAACACTTAAGTATGTGTAGTATGAAATTAAATGGCATGCCACATAGTTAATTCTACATGACCTATTACATACATGAGAGATAAATCCATATAACGGTACTAGGTTTTGGATTTGGTAATTCACGTTATTCAAATCCTATTCCAGAATGAAAAATAAAACATCCTTTCCCCTATATAATAATTTGAACTATTTGGGGGTTAGATTCGTTCCTAAGGATTCACTGGTCATGGATATCATTCCCCTACATGAGATTTAAATAACATCGATTATGTCCTTCAATGTAATCCAATTAAGGAAAACATTCCACCACATGTTCCCTTTTATGTACTCTCTTATTAATTTAAATGATTTCTGAAGTTACCTATTATTTATCCAAGTAATAATCACTCGGGTGATCTAATAGAACCTCTCAAGTCATTTTGACTAGAATCATTGAGTAACAATATCCTTTTTTAAGGAAAAAAACATCTCCCAGTTTCCCATTCATTGTGATATATTTATCCCATACACATGTGAGATTGAACTATGTAGAATTATTTCTTATTAAAATCATATATGCCACATAATGTTAATACCTTATTTCCTAAGCATTAAATTGATCTACATGGATGATTCTGAAACATGTTCTAAGGCTTATAAATGGTGGCTAAAAATAAAATTCTCATATCCCTAAAAAAATGATATATATGTATGGATTTCACCATGTCACCACATGATAGTTATCAAGGGGATATCACACCCACAAAACACCTTCTCATTATATTCCTAGATCTATACAAGACACTCATCATAGGTCGTATCATCTTCAACTTTGATCTCTCCTCAATTGATGATGTGAGAGTCTTAATGAATATAAGGATGGAGCTGCGTCACATAAAAAACCTCAGGTATCTGGCTCATCTATGGGGTACATGCTATCTAATACATTACGAATCTAACAAGAGCCAACATCTCGAAAGTCCCAACTAACCGAGGAGAAATATTACTCCCATGACCAAATATGTGCTTCCCATTAAGGGTAGTCACCTTCAAAAATAAATAATCCCCAACATCAAACTCCATATGTATAATCCTATTATCAACATTAGAATTATGAAAATCTGGCGCTACGTTCATTATCTTACAAATCACCTTAACCATCTCTGTCATATTCTGCACTTTCTACGGACCATTAATTGCTGACTCTTCAACCCCAGTCCAAAAAAATGGGGAACAATAAGGTCTGACATAAAAGGCTTTAAATGGTTCCACATCGATGGTGGAGTGAAAAATATTGTTTTAAGAGAATTCCACCATGGGTAAGTGCCTCATCCATGAACCTCCAAAATCTAGGAAACAAGAGTGCAATATGTCTTCAAGAGTTTGGACGGTCCACTCCATCTGACCATCCAACTACATATGAAAAGTTGTGCTCAGAAAAAGTTTAAAATTGAAAGGTTGTTTGAGGCCTCCCCACACCATGGAGGTAAAATAATGATCTCTATCGAAAATGACCTTCCTTGAGACACCATGAACTCCCACCACCTCCTCCAGATATTGCCTCACCAAAACATCCACTGATCTCGATTCCTTGATTTCTATGAAGTGGGTTGATTTCATCAAATAATCCAATACCACCCATATAGTTTCACATCCTTCCTAAGCTCGAGGTAAACTAGTAATAAAATCCATTGATATGTCCCCCCACTTCCACTAAGTATCATCCAACGGCTGGAGAAAACTACCGGGAACACGATGCTTGAGCTTCACCTTCTGGAAGACCAAACATCAAGAAATAAACTCCGAAACTGAACGCTTCATCCCCAGCCACCAAAAATGACTCCTCAAGGCATGGTATATCTTTTTCACACCAGGATTCCCAAATAAAGGTAAAATATGTAACTCTCTGAGAATGATATCCCACATTTCCAATGGAAAGAAAATCTTTCCTAGATACAGAAATCTGTTTTTTTCATCTTCAGACAAACCATCAGGGTCCACACCACACAAAAAAATATCAGTCTCACCAGACCTCCACATCTAGATCCCCCAACTAGCACTCTTCCACCCACTGCACCAAAGTTGAACACACTGTCATCTGAAAAAGTCAACCCCTAGCCCTGACTTCACCCATATCCCAATGAAATCTTGAAAGTTCTTACATTACTCAACAGGAATCAGTAGATTCACACACTACATCAAAAAACGACATCCTGGTCAGCGCATCATCTACAATATTCCCCTTTCCTTGTGTATATGAGATTTTAAAGTCGTATTCTTGTAAGAACTCCATCCACCAATGCTTTGTCAACTTCAAGCCAAGATGGGAGAATAAATACCATAGGCTCTTAAGATTAGTGAAAATAACAAAGAATTCATCAATGGTTTATTTCCTGCATAACTTCAGAGCCAACACCACTGCTACTGACTCAAGATCATGGGTGGCATAGTTATGTTCAGGGGGATGCAACTTCCGATACTCAAAATAAACAATTGATCTATGCTGCATTAGCATGCAACCAAGCCCTAGATGTGAATCATCATAGAAAACATCAAGCTGAACTCTGTCTATCGGCAAACAAAGAACCGGATCACTGACCAACGTCTCCTTCAGATACTCGAATGATGCCTGACACTGATCAATCCACATGAACATTTGATCCTTCAAAGTCAGTGATGTTAGATGTGTCACAACCATAGAGACATCGGCTACGAAACTCCTATAATATCTTGTGAGACCATGGAAACATTACACCTCTTCCATTGACCTGTGGGATTCACAAGACAAATCATCTTATATCATTGATGGATCCAAAGCTACCCTCTGATGGGATACAACATACCCCATGAAACAGAATTTTAGAGCCCAAAACTCAAACTTCAACAACTTCCCAAATAGCTGGTGTTGATAATGAACTCCCAAAATAGGCTTGCAGATGCTCTTCATGCACCTCCTCATACATTGAGTACACAAGTATTTTGTCGATGAAATCAACCATGAACTCATCCAAGAAATCACAAAATATAGTGTTCATCAATCCCATGAAAATAGGTGGAGCATTAATCACACCAAATGGAATTACAAAAAACTCGTAATTCCCAGGACAACAATGTAAAGCACTCTATGAGATATCTTCATCCTTCCCACGCATATAATGATTTCATGACCAAACTTCAACCTTTAAGAACCAACTTGAACCCTTAATTTGATCGAATAAATAATCAATAAACGAAAAAGGATAGATATTCTTCATTTTCACTTTGTTTCAGTGATGATAATCAGTACTTAACCGCAAGTTGTCGTCATCATTCTTCACAAACAAAACTGGTGCACCCAATGGAGACACACTCATCTAAACAGAACTACACTTTAATAGACTATCAATTTTTATACTCTTTTCTCGTAACATAGTAGGGTTCATCAAATATGGATACAAAGAGATAAGATACACTCCAGATGTATCTTGATCCCAAAATTGTTCTCTCATTGAGTGGTTAATGCTACAACCTTATCTAGAAAGACAACTGGGTACTTTTATATGACCCTAGGAAATTCCAATTGTTGAACATACAAAGAACTCAACATCATCACAACCATCAAGGATGACAAATACATAATATTCCTCTTACCCATCCAAGGGTCTTGCTCGCCAACAAACTCTATCGGCTCTCCATTAGCATCAAGGAACACCACCTTCCTCCTGACATAATCCACAATATCCTGGACCGAATATAACCTATCCATGCTGAGGATGAATTCATATGGTTGTATCCATAAACCTAGAAATCTCCCCAAGAGCAGTGCTTCCTTAACACAAGCTCACAGTCTCTACTTACTTCAAAAATGTTAGCTCGAACTCCAAGTAGCGTAGTCAACACCAAGGGCATAGGAAGCCTCTCTAACCTAAGTCCCAGGGAATGGAAAATGTAAGGTGATATGAATAAGTGCATCAATCCTGAATCAAAAAGGGCATACACCCAAGTAGAAAACAATAAAAGGGTTTCTCGAATGGTGTTTCTCTCACCTAGGGCTAGCAATGTTGAAGCATAAATCTGACCATGAAGTTCTCTACAACCTCTTTGACTCTAATAACAACCAATACAACATTCGTGCTCAGATCTCTGAGAATGGGGAGCATACTGGGGTTTTCCTCTTCCTACAAAATCTTCTCTCCCCTGATCCAATGTTAGTGCAACCTACTATTGATACCTCTACTGGAACTGCATCAATAGAGGAACCTGGAGTGGTACACTTGGTGCATTCTGACCGCTCTGAATGGTTGGTCACTCTCACTACTGATAACCTCAGCCTCAATAAAAAAAGACAACAATCTGATCCCTTAGCATAGTCCTGATATCCACCTCCCCTGGAGAAATGAGATGATGAGAGCTAGTACCTACCCCCAGTTGAAAAAAAACTCTTCTTCCCTGAAATTTGGGAACCCCGAACCACAAATCAAGTTCATGAGGAATCATTATGAGTCCCCTCTTTTGATGATCTGCTTCTGGATATTGTCCTCTCGATGACCTCTACACTCAAAAACACCTCGAGATATGTCTTCAGTATTAATGGGGTTCTCTGGCACTGGATCTCTGGATGCAAAGCCTCCTAGAAATGCCTCACTCTGGCCTCCTCATCTTGAAACAGGTCTGAAGCATATCGTAAAGGGTCCTAAAAATAATATCAAACTCTTTCACACTAGATCTCTCCTGTCGAAGGGTAATAAGCCCTTGGTGACAAGATTCCCTCACATTTGAAGATACAAATTCAACTTAGAACTTTTCTTGAAACTCCCCCAATGAGATCGTCGACTCCTTATGATCCTAGAGGAATAAGAACCATCACTGCCTTACTTCCCCATGCAGCATCATCACAACCAAAGACACCCAGTGTTCCTTCTGTGTATGGATCAAATAGAAGGAAATATAGACCTTTTATAACCAGACATCCATGAATACAACTGAAATAGATCCCTCATACTTCTACAGACTCTGGTGATGAAACTCTTGGAGTGTCCTCCTCCATGTTTCGTCGTTGTCGACCTCCACTCTATAGCGATCCCCTGGGGCAGCCTATTGGACATCTTCCACGCGAACTTGACCAGGATGTTGACCTGGATCCATACCTACAAAATAAAAAACAATTAGAGCTCCTAAACCTAAAATATGGAAGACACAGTATTAAGGAATTAATTTTTTTATTTTATTCATTTTATGTTATATTATCCCATGGTCTACCCATTCAAACACAAGTAAACGGAAGAATCATGCATTTTCCTTTCCTAGGTATCTACCCTATAACTAGTATCACCTTATTTAGTAGTCACTGTAAACTAAAATGTATTTGAATCATTTAATAGGGGGCCTAATTGCTTATGTCTCAACTGGTCTATAGTGTTTACATCACTTGGTGATCGTACCATGATTCACTGTTTCATTCTACCCTTACACCGCTGTTTTAAACTAGTTTTGTAACGAATATTCCAAATATAATAATAAATTTCACTTTATGTTTGAATAAATTAATTAAGGTTAATCATCATTATAATGGGAAATGCTACTTGTTTTTATTATTTCAATGTAGGAGGAGATGATTTGGAGGGCCCTTGATGAAGTGGAAGAAAAATGTGCCAAAATTGCATGGATCCCTAAAGACCTGTCCACTATTATGCTTGTATTGAATCTTATGTGCATCCAAATGGGCTCTTATTTAGTTTACTGGTACAAAATATAATGGGATAAAACTCTTATGAAGAAATCAATGCCCAATTCAGCCGTCAAAGGGGCCCAATCGAACTGACCATTCTAAGGAATCAAATCTGCACAATGTCAAATGAGGTGTTCTTTAATCTGTCCATATCTCTGGATCCACTTGTCCAATTGATTCCAAACATTATGTGGAGATATTCAGGAAGGGGGATACAACATTATAGGTTTTTCAAAAGGGATATTGGGGTTTCTATTGGTCGAAACACAAGTTACAATTGGATTGAAGAAATCTGTGTTCCTTAAACCACCTTCCAATTTTTCTATGAAATGGCACCTTGGAATCCCCATTAGGGAATTCATCTAGGTAGAAAGTTTATGCCATTATAGAGTCCCCAATGAGTCTTCTCAACATCACTAGAAGTTCTGGAGGTTATGGGAAGTTCAACCCCCAACATCTTTCTCTTCCTCCTCTCCCATGGGTTTCTAAATCCCTTTTGATCACCCGGGGAGGAAAGTGATGTAATCCCGAGCTTCATTTTTGTATTATATTGAATGATGTTTTTAATTCCATGTTTCATGTTGTCTTTATTCATCATATATTTTAATTTTATTGTGTTATGTACTGGTATGCCATGCTCAAATCATATGATCATGTTTGGGGTTTCCCCTTCATTAGATGTTTCACACACCATTCACCACTTCCATTTTCCCCTTTCAATTGCGGTGTTTGTGTGGTTCATATTGGTCAAATGAACTCAAATAAGCACTATCAAGGCCATGTACATTTATGTCATGGTATCACAAAGAAATAACATACAAACCTGGACAGCGCATCAAGTTCTTCGTGTATTGCCTTGGTGAGTTTCAGTTATGAACTCAAACACAAATCACCCAATCATCGACGGCGTTCGGTGAATCATTGTGTGTTTTCAAATGAACCCTAGTAGGTATCCTAGTATAAACTCGGTAACATTATGGTTATAGGTGTTATAAACTAGGGATTAAAAGATCATAACCCTATATCATGAATTGATGAAGGATAACATCATGAGAGTACACCGGGTTGATCACGCTTAATTAATTCTGTTATTCTCTGTATTATTTTATCACTTTCATTTTCTATTTTCATCTTTAATCATCAAACCCCCAAGTTTTAAAAAACCTCATTCACCTTCTACTTTCATAATCAAAACCCTCTTTTTAAATTAATGGTCTTAGGCTCTATTGAGATACAACCTAGGGTTGCTGTTATATTGCAGAAATTCTAGTCAAAATTAAACAACTAATTTGACGCGCTAGACAATGCGATCAAATTTTGGGGCCGCTACTGGGTAACCAATATCATTTTTTTTCTTTATTTAATTTTATTTATTTATTTTACTTCTTAATTAGTACTCCTTTAAATACCCTACCCCCATTTGATTTTTTTGTTTTGGGTTTTGTCTTTATTTTTTGTTGTTTTTGGTGTGTTCTCTCTTTCTCTCTCTTATTTTCTCCATGTCCCTCTCTATAATTCTATATTATAAAGTTATATTATCTTTTTACCCTTCTTAAGTGATTTTAACCATATTCAAAAAAAATATCACAAATTATTTTCATGACCCGATCTGGTAAAGAAACACTACTTGAATTTGACCCTGAAATTGAAAAGTCACTTCCCACAAAAATCAAGGTATCTAGATAATGTCAATCAAGAAACATTGAGGAACACCTTTTTGAACCTCAAGTAGTCCTAAACCAATCCAAAATTGAACCCAATAAATCCCAAGAAAACCTGGTTGCAAATAATCAAACTTTAAAAGAACTGACCACCCCTGATGTGGAGTACCAACCTCTGTACATCCAATTTCCCGATTAAGCAGCCAAATTTGAGCTAAGATCAGGTCTCATCCACCTTCTTCCTAAATTCCATGGTCTTCCCAGTGAGGACCCCCACAAATATCTTAAATACTTTCATATAGTCTGCTCCACCATGAAACCCCAAAATGTGTCTAAGGACCTCATTAAGTTTTGGGCATTCCCTTTCTCCCCTGATGGAGTATCCAAAGATTGGATACACTATTTGCCAACTGCAATTGGGGGCTGGAATGACCTAAAAAGACTCTTTTAGGAGAATTTCTTCCCTGCCTCCTGAACTGCTTCGATTAGTAAAGAAATATGTGGAATTAGACAATCACAAGGAGAGACCCTTCATGTATATTGGGAGAGATTCAAAAAACTTTTCTCAATATTCCCCCACCACCAGATTAGGGAACAACTATAAATCCAATACTTCTATGAGGGACTTATTCCCATGGATCTTGGAATGACTGATGTTGTAGTTGGTGGTGCCCTAGTTGATAAAACTCCTTTCGCCGCTCATGAATTAAAATCCAACATGTCTCAAAATGCACAACAATTTGGTATACGAGAAATTGCACCAACCTAAGGTGTTCATGAGGTAAGTCATTCAGTCCTAGAACAAAAGGTAGATACAAAACTTGATGAGATTCATACCCTTCTAAGGCAATTATCTCAAGCACAAGGTAACTCACAATATACTTCTATTTCATTACATTGTGGTATTTTTTTTGATAACCCTCATTTTTCTAACAAGTTCCCACAACTTCAAGATTCATCTGAGTCTTGTGAAGCTGTGTTACCTGGGCATCCATTCCAACTAGAACCTCCCTTAAAGCAAGAACAATTCTGGCCAAATCCAAACCCCCAGTGGTAAGCACAACCCTAGTACCGACAAGGAGGAAACTCAAGATACCCCAAGAAGATTTGGTATCAACAAGGCCAAGGTATGCAACCATCTTATCCATTAACATCTCAAGACAATCCTCCTCCTCCCAAATCTGAACCACGCCTCGAGGATATGGTGATGCAAATTGAAACCCAAAACCTCCAGTTCCAACAGACCACACAATCGGTAATTCAAGACTTATGAACTCAAGTGGGACAATTGGCGAACACCATCAATGAGCTTAAAATACATTGTTCTGGGTAACTACCATCACAACCCATTGCCAATTCGAAGGAAAAAGGTAATTTATGTGAAATTACACTTCGTATTGGTAAAGAAGTTTCTCCTTCTATTGATTCTATGCAACAGGTATGTACCCCTCTTGAAAACACTCCTTCCCAACCCTCAAAAATTTCATTTAATGAAAAAAAATAAAAAGGGCAATCAAATTATCTTTGATGATTCAAATGAACAATCCATTCCTCTTACTTTCCCACAAAGACTCTCTAAATCTAAGAAAAATTATGATAAGGATATTGATAATGAGATAATGGATACATTTAAAAAATTTCAAGTTAATATTCAATTGTTTGATGCAGTCCATAAAATTCCCCATTATGCCAAATTTCTTAAAGAACTTTGCACCCATAAATGAAGGCTAAAGGGGAATGAGAGAGTCAACTTGGGGAGGGATGTCTCGGCCTTGATTCAACCAGTAATGCCAAAAAAATGCAAGGATCTGAGCACATTCACAATACTATGTACCATAGGGGAGACCTTCTTTTCTGATGATATGCTATATTTGGGTGCTTCTATAAATGTAATGCCTCACTTTCTGTATACTTATCTACAGTTTGGAGATCTTCAACCAATAGGCATTGTTGTGGAACTTGCCAAACTGATTACAACACATCCAATAGGAGTGATTGAGGATGTCCTTGTATGAGTGAAGAATCTCATCTTCCCTACTGATTTCTACATTTTTTGAGATGGAAGATACCTGAACCCAAGTACATGCTCCTCTCATGCTTGGGAGGCCATTCCTAAAAATAGCAAAGACGATCATCAACGTTCACAATGGTATGATGTCCATGAAATTAAGTGGAGAAAAGGTAACTTCTAACATCCATGAGGCTATGAAACACCCCATTGAAGAGCACTCCACTCTTCCTATCTATTCGATGGAAGTTCTCTCAAACGATGCAGACACACACAACTCTCTCCTCAACCCAAACTCTGATTCATTTTTTTTCTTCACCCTTGGATGATTTGAGTTTTGTTTCATGTTTTGAGTGTTGTGGGGGTTCTGAAAAGTGTAAATTTTGTGCTTTAATTGATTAGTGTGTACATTCTAAGGTACCCATGACTGTCAATGATTCTGAAAATCTCATTTCTATACATTATTTATCTTTAGAGAATAAACATGAGTAGATAGATAGTTTAATGGAACTCACTCCCCCTAATTCCTCAATCCATAAACTACCAATGTTGGAACTTAAAAAACTTCCTTTTAATTTAAAATATGCATATCTTGAGGGTGTTGACCAATTTCACGTCATTATTGCCAATAACCTCTCTCCATAACAGGAATCGAAACTTCTCAAAATTTTGTGGGAGAGTAAAAAGGCAATAGGATGGAAATTGGATGATATTCCTAGGATTATCTCATCAATTTTTATGCACCATATACTTTTGGATGATGAGGCTAAACCCATAGGAAAATCTCAACAATGGTTTAATCACACTCTCCTTGAAGTGGTAAAGTTAGAAGTCAGTAAATTACAAGATGTGGGGATCGTTTATCCTATATCTGAGAGTAAATATGTTATCCCAAAGAAAATTGTGCCTAAAAAACACGTATAACAGTTGTGTCAAATGAAAGCAATGAATTGGTGCCAACACATGTGAAAAATAGTTGGTGAGTCTGTATTGACTACCGTCTACTGAATCATGCCACATTGAAGGACCACCTTCCATTACCTTTCATTGACCAAATGTTAGAACGATTGGCTAGTAAGTCCCATTATTGTTTCCTTGATGGATATTCGGGTCATTTACAAGTCCATATAGCCCTCTAGGACCAAGAACAGAATACATTTACCTGTCCATTCAGCACATTTGCATACAAAAGGAGGCCATTCGGTTTATGTAATGCTCTTGGTACTTTTCAGCGATGTATGTTGAGTATTTTTTCTTAGTCTCTAGAAAGTTGTATCGAAGTATTTATAGATTATTTCTCAGTATATGGATCTACTTTGGATGATTGTTTAGAACACCTAGGTTCTGTCCTCCGCCACAGCATTGAAAAAGATCTTGTTATAAATTATGAGAAATGCCATTTTATGGTTGAGTGGGGGATAGTTATTGGGAATGTCATTTCAAAAAATGGAATTCTAGTTGATTAATATAAATTTGAATTAATTTCAACCCTTCCTTATATAGAATGTGTTCGTGTGGTGCGATCTTTCTTGGGTCATGTTGGTTTTTATCGACGATTCATTAAAGACATTAGTAAGATTGCACTTCCATTGTCTTGGTTATTGCAAAAAATATTCTGAGTTTGTCTTTGATAAAAATTTTGAAGATTCATTAAATTAACTAAAAAATATTCTCACATCACCTCCCATCATCCAACCACCAAGGTGGGCTCTCCCATTTGAGCTTATGTGGGATGCCTCTAACTTTGCAGTTGGGAAAGTTTTATCACAAAGGGTTGAGAAGGCTCATCAAGTCATTGTTTATGCCTCACGTACCCTTGTCCCTGCCCAGTTAAACTACACAAACACCAAAAAAGAACTCCTTTATATTGTGTTTACCATGGAAAAATTCCATTTATATCTTCTTGGGTCAAAAACCATCGTCTTCTCTGATCATGTTGCCCTTCGTTTCCTCCTAAAGAAACCTGAATCCAAGCCCTGCCTCATTCGGTGGATTCTCCTCCTCCAAGAGTTTGTCCTTGAGATTAGAGACAAGAGTGGAGTGGAGAATGTGGTAGATGGCCACATTAGTAGGATTTCCCCACCGTTGGACCATCATGTTGACTCAGCCCTACCCATTGGAGAATGATGCCCTCATGAGAACCTTTGTGATGTTGTGGACCTTACCCCCTAGTATGTGGACATTGTGAATTTTCTTGCAACATCTAGGGTCCCCACTTATTTCATCATTGCACAATCCCAGAGACTTAAGAATGAGTCTCATTGGTACATTTGGGATGACCCATAATTGTGGAGAATTTGTAGTGTCCAAGTAGTTCGTCGGTGTGTCCCTGACCATGAGTTCATCTTTGTTTTGACCTTCTGCCACACTTTGGCATGTGGGGGCCACTTTGTCTCTCAACGTACTGCTCGAAAGTTCCTTGACTTAGGAATTCATTTTCTAACTTTATATAGGGATGTCCATAGATTTTTCAAGTCATGTATTTGTTGTCAATTCACAGGGAATATCTCCAAGAGGAATGAAATGCCCCAACAACCCATGTTATTTTCTGAGAACTTCAATGCATGGGGAATTGACTTCATGGGGCCTTTTTCAATTTCATTTAGCTTTATCTACATCTTATTGGCTATTTACTATGTATCTAAATGGGTGGAAGCAAAGTAACCAGGACCGATGACTTTCGAGTGGTTGTTGATTTTGTGAGGTCCCAAATTTTCAGTAGGTTTGGTATACCAAGATTCAATATTAGTGATTAGGGTTCACATTTTTGCAATCACAACATGAAAAATTTTCTTCGTATATATGGGGTTGATCATAAAGTCTACACAGCATATCACCCCCAAACTAATGGACAAGCAGAAATATCAAATCGGGAAGTTAAAGGAATCTTGGAAAAAATGGTACAACCCAATAGGAAAGATTGGAGTTTGCACTTGGATGATGCACTTTGGGCATACCGTATAGCTTTTAAAACCCCAATAGGAATGTCACCATACAGAATTGTGTTTGTCAAGGCTTGTCACCTCCCAGTGGAGGTAGAACAACGTGCATATTGGGCTGTTAAACAATGTAATATGAACCTTTCATATACAAGTGAGCAATGAAAGCTGCAGATTCAAGAGTTGAAATAAATTCGACGTGATGCATATAAGAACTCCTAGATCTATTAAGAGAAGAAAAAGTCTATTCATGATAGCATGATTCACCAGCGGAAATTACTTATTGGAGATAAGGTCCTCATGTACAATTCCAGTCTTAATCTCTCCTCAGGTAAGCTTCATTCTCGATGGCTCAGTCCTTATATTGTTAGTAATGTTTACCCTTTTGGTGCAATACATATTTTGCATAAGCAGAGTGGACGAAGTCTTACCATCAATGGGCAGTTACTTAAACACTTCTATGAGGATTTTCCAAAGAATCTGGTGGAGGAAATCCACCTTCTTGGTGCATCATACCAATAAAACACAACCAGGTTTTTTCCTTCCTTCACACATTCTCAATTATTTCCGTGGGGACATTGCACTCTCTTGGTGTGGGGGTGGATACATTCCTGAGTTAGTTAGGAATTTTCATTGTTTTCTTCTTTCTTCTCTTTTTGGCCTTCTTTGTGGTATTTTCATTTTTACCTGTCAACAATTTCAAAGTTCCATGATTTGGTGACCATATAGGGGGGAAAGTAAAAATACCATAACGAAGGATAAACAGAATATTGGTATATATTTAACATCAGGGAGTGAATTTATTTTTTAGTGAATTGGTTTTATATTAATGATATAAATGTTCGTATCTATGTGAAGCCTTTAAGACGATTGAGGCCCCTTGTGTGAGTAGTTTTTGGAAAAACTATGTCACTAATATCTCCACAAATTTTTTCACCAAACCACAAAGTGTGAATATTCCTTACATAATATAAGGTAAATATATGTTAGGTTAACATTTTTCATCTTTAAATGATATTTTCCAACATTCATTCCTTATCTGATCATTTTCATTACTGTACCAAACTGACCTATGAGTGTTTACCTAATGTCTAACTATTCTACGCCCACAAAAAAAATTAGTTGTGTCTGGGGTAGGTCAAAAACCACTCCTCCTCAACCTTTGATCTTGTTATAAATATTTCAATTAGTGTCATTAAGATATCACACAAGGGAAGAGAGATGAGTGTGATATTTGTTTAGAATGAAAATTCTAAAAAAAATATAAATGAGGGGAGTGATGAAATGTGCAACATATGGGGATATCTAGGTCGGGAGCTTATGGTTTGACTTCTGGGAATTCATAAGTGAGTCGGTCTTAAAATATTATTACAAAGTATGTAGGCTAGGTTCGGTGGACAAAATCATTTATGGTGAAAATTGTTAAAATAACTTATATTTATTGGATAGCAAGTGAAAAGAATATCATGGAATAGTTTTCAAACACACAAAAGGAGAGTTAGTGTCATGGTTGGCTTTTGAATTCCTTTCTCAATTTGGTATCATGAATATTTTGTAATTTTACTATCATATGATTTATGAGACATCTTTCTCTATTTTCACTAGGAATAACTCCTTGGTGTAGTTCGTGCATTGATCACTTTACTTTAATTAAAATTTCCTCAAATATTAAATCTTCAGGATTTTGGGAATATATATGTGCATAATTTTATTTGGATATTTGACTTTTTCGAGGAGTGTAAATGTTTAGGTGTGGGAGTGTGATCGTACCACGATTCACTGTTTTATTCCACACTTACACCACTGTTTTAAACTAGTTTTGTAATGAATATTCCAAATATAATAATAAATTTCACTTTATGTTTGAATCATTTAATTAATTATAATCAATATTACATTGGGAAATGTTACTTGTTTTTATTATTTCAATGTAGGAGGAGATGATTTGGATGGCCCCTAATGAAGTGGAAGAAAAATGGGCCAAAATTGCATGGATCCATGAAGACCTGTCCACTGTTGTGCTTGAATTAAAAATTTAGTGCATCCAAATAGGCTCCTATTTTGTGTACGGGTACAAAATATAATGGGATAAAACTCTTATGAAAGAATCCAAGCCCAATTCGGTCATAAAGGGGCCCAAACAAATTGATCTGTACAATGAATCAAATCTGCACAATGTCAAATGTGGTGTTCTGTAATCTATTCATATATCCAGGTACACAAGTACAGTTGATGCCCAAAATTCAGTGGAGATAGTCTATAAGTTGGGATACAACTTTCCAGTTTTGTCAAAAGGGAGATTCGGGTGTCTATTGGTCGAAACGCATGGTACAATTGGATTGAAGAAATCTGTGTGCCTTAAACCACCTTCCAATTATTCTATAAAATGGAACCTTGGGCTCCCCATTTGGGAGTTCATCCTTGAGGAATGGTTTTGCCATTTTGGAGTCCCCATGGATTATTCTCAACATCCCTAGAAGTTCTGGAGGCTATGGTGAGTTCCACCCAAATATCTTTCTCTTCATCCTCTCACATGGGTTTCTAAACCCCTTGTGATCACCCAGGGGGGAACGTGATTTAATCCCAAGCTTCATTTTTGTATTATATTGAATGATCATTTCAATTCCAGGTTGTATGTTGTTTCTATTCATCATATATTTTGATTATATTGAGTTATGTACAGGTATTTCTTGCTCAACTCATATGATCATGTTTGTGGGTACCCATTCTCGTGATGTTTCACACACCATTCACCACTTCCTTTTTCCCCCTTTCAATTGCGGTGTTTGTGTGGTTCATATTGATCAATTGAAATCACATAAGCACTATGAATTCCATTTAAATTTATGTCATGGTATCACAAATAAATAACATACAAACCTGGACATGAAATTGAGTTCTTCGTGTGTTTCCTTGGTGAGTTTTGGTTATGAAGTCAAACACAAATCACCCAATCATCAGCGGTGTCTGGTGAATCATTGTGTGTTTTCAACTGAACCCTAAGAGGTATCCTAGTATAAACTCAGTAAAATTCGGGTTCTAGGTGTTATAAACTATGTATTAGAAGACCATAACCCTATATCGTGAAGTGATAAAGGATAAACATCATGAGAGTATCCCAGGTTGATCAAGCTTAATTAATTCTGTTAATCTCTACATTATTTTCTCGCTTTCATTTTCTATTTTCGTCTTTTATCATAAAAACCACATGTTTTACCAAACTTCATTCACCTTTTACATTTAAAATCAAAACACTATTTTTAAATTAATTATCTAAGGATCTGTAGAGAGATGACCTAGGGTTGCTGCTATACTGCAGAAATTCTAGTAAAAATTAAACAATTAATTTGATGCACTCGACAACGCGTTCACTTGGTAAACTTGTCTATCATCAATTCCCAACCAACCCATGAAACCTCACCTATTCCAAACACCGACTCCATTATATCCCTCAACAGGACCATTGATACCACTTTTTCATTACCCCTCCCACTAGGTGTACACCTCCTGGGCCAGCAATGTGAGACAGGAGATAGTGACCCCTAAGTCCCTCTCCAACAGTCCCTAGGTTGGCGACTAGCCTCGAGGGTATAGTAAACAAACAAATGAGACACATTACCCTCTCAGATAAAACATATGAAAGAGTGAGATAGAAAAAAGAAACCAACCAACTCTAACTCAAAATATAATATAAATTAAATTCCAAGTCCACATATGTAATCCCATACAATAACTACAAAAACTGAGAAGGAAAACTACAATTACCAAAAGAGAGTAAAAACGACAGTGACAACGAATACTGAACAACTCCTATAACCCCAAGCTAGTAGTAACTATCCTGATCTACAACCAGCTCCATGTGACATGAAAACAATTTATATATGTATAGCGTGAGTATAAAAATATACATAGTAAGATCCTTCCTAGAGCCTCTCATGCAAAATTAAATAAAGCATGCTAAAGCACAGTGAACAAAAAGTGAAACTAACTCATCACCTAAACAAGTATACTATGTTCTCTGCCTCACCATTTCTATTTTCACTAAGTGTCTCGTACAATATTATATAATATAATAATGAATATCAACGGTACCACGCTATCACTTCCCAACTAGTTTTCCACTTTTCCCCAACATCGTACGTCCTTAGCATCTCTCTCCAAAAAGGCTTTCTCACAAACACCTTGGTGAAGCACCACAATATGCACCTCGTGCAACACAACAACTACATAAACATAACCAAAGTAACCATGAAGTTTCTGGGAGCCACCATAGGTCGCATAACATGGATCATATATCTGGAATTATACCGCAAGTCATTACCGCCCATACACTGAGTAAGAATCCTAAATCCATCATAGCCTATACATGTTACAACTATTGTAGTCCATAATAAACTATATCCATAATATATGTCTGTGAATAACCACAAGCCTTTACCACCCTCTACACACATATATGGGGAAACTAACTATTGTGCCTACCAGTAAAAGTAACTACCAACAGAAGAAAGAAGGGGCCAAATGGGGTAGTCTTCCATCCATCCTCCTATCAAAATGTTGAGGACAACAGCCCCCAATGCTCAAGAATCCCCAGGTTGTCAATTTACCTTACTTAAAAGGTGGTGTTGCATATTTAAATTTAAAAATTACATAATATACTATATATCACAACCACACAATGGGTATAACCTAGTCTTAGACTCACCTTCCACAAATGTCTCTCGGAATCCCAACTAACACTACTAATACTAAGTATCTTTTAAGCACACAAAAATTTCAAGATCTTTATTATATTACTAAATTCATGTTTTATCAGTTTTACTTTACGTTAATTAATTCTTTAAACAATGATTAACCATGTTAATTTCCAAATTATATTTCATTAGCATTACACCAAATGTCCACTATTCTTTTAAATTAAAACTTCATCATTACATTACAACTAGTTCCAACCCCATGTGTTAACATCATTCATTTAATCATTTATTTAGAGAATTATCACTTTCCAATAATCCTAGGAATTCTAGAAATACATTTTAAGCTACCAAGAACAAGGGTCTCAACATGGTGAGTATGTAAACTACCCATCAAATATTTTCCACAAATAGAAAGAGCATAGATGGATCAATCCTCGAGAACCTAAACACAGAAAGTACATGGCATACCTCCCATGTAACGACCCAAAGTTTCATTAATGGAAAATCCCTCTTGATCCAATTAAATATATCTTTATGAAAAATGTTTTTATAAGATGTCAACTTCTTTAGTTTTATGTTAAGATTTGTGACCGTTACTTTTATATTTGTTCAACAGTGATCACATGAGTAGTATAAATATAAGGCTTTAACAAACCCATTTTCTACTCAGACAAAGGAAGTGATGGCCTCATCCAGTAGAATTGCCCCTTACGAAGCCCATTTGTCAGAGCTCGGAAAAGAGGTGGCGTCTTTGGGATTCTCCCTTGACCAAGCCCAAGATGGTCTTCATTATGTCAAGCTTGAACGGGACCATCTACAGGAAAAGTGGAAGTTGATAGAGATTACCACTCGAGCGATGTTATCCGAGCCACCCCAAGAGTCTGTCATCGTCGCACACCTTACCCTTAGGTATTATGTGGCTATTTTAAGGGGTTATGTAACAAATAAGTATCACCATGTTCATGTACATTATTTATGTATATAATAATGAATGTAATTTTTAGTCATTTTTGATACATTGTAATTAGTTTTTAAAGTACAAATGGTGTTTTTAGTTATTATTTAATTAAGAATTATATTTTATTAAATTAAAGGATTTTTGAATTAAATAATATTTTAATAAAATATTATTATTAATATTAAATTAATTTTTATTAAATATAAATGATCTTATAATTTTATGAATGCAATTAAAATTTTTATTAAGGTTTGAGAGCCATTTCTGTCAAAACCCATGAATTTTTTATAAATGTCGGCTTTTATTTTAAAAGTGAAAATTCACATATTTAGAAAATTATTTAGATAAAATAAATATTATTTTTGGAATCAGGATGTCTAAAGTATCCAATGGTGAATTTTTCATAATTTTCTGAGACAGTCAAATTTTTTGGGTAAAAATTAAATACCATTTAAATATATAATGTGTTTATGACATCATAATGACCCAATGGTGATGTAATAAAATACCATAATCCTTATGTTCGGCCAATATGTGTTTTATCATTAAAATAATGAGGTTTTGGGTTTGTTTGACTTACTTTTCAAAGCATTAATGGAGCCCTCAAGACTTATTCAACACTTTGCCTTTTTAAATTAATTTCTATGGGAGTGTGACTCACCTCCACGTAAGCAACCCTAATTTTTTAATACGTTCGGACCTTGGACTTGTAAAATATTGTTTTCCTATTTCCTTTTCCAGAAACCATGGGAAAATACCATGGGATGGTTTGTGGTTTGGATTATTTTAATATAAGGGGTCCCAAACCTAAATAATAAATAATTCTCTCACCTTTCCTATATAAACCCACCCAATCTCCCACTTCCTCCTCACTCAAATCCCTTGGAGTTTGTCCAACCTCTGACCTACTCTCTATAGAATCCTCTCAAGGTGGACCAAGCTCCCAAGAAGCCTCTCACAAGCCTCTCTCTAGCCTTTGGAATCACACTTCCAAGTAAGGGTTTTTTTCTTCCTTTCTCATTTTTGTCAATTTTCTTTAAGTTGTATTTCCCTTTTAATTTCAATTATGAATGTTGGGGTATGGTTTTGAACCTCCCCCATACTTCCCTATTATTTTTTTAATGATGTGATAACCCTTTCTCTCTCATTAAATGCCTCCCATGTACACCTGTTACTATGCTGAAATTCCGAAAGGAACTTCTCTCTCTTCTTTTACATTCAAGCAATACTTTTGTATCATGAATCTAAATTCCATTTCAATTGTTGGGACATGTATATATATGACTTCCTTACTATCCATTACATGTAAATATAATGAGTAACCCCTTTCTCTCTCATCAAACGTTTTTATGAATTCTTATGTCACGCCGTTACGCTGCCGAAATCGCATCGATTTTCTAAGCCAATGTCATTGTGTAGTGAATACCATGCCCATTTCTCCATCAAGGGTATTCACCTTTATGCACATTTACTTATTGATTGTAAATTTTCATGTATTAATTCCACATTCCTTTATCGTGGAATAAATGATTATGTTTTATGAATCCATGTTTTATGATCCATGTGGCATACTTATGCATGAAATGAAATGTTTAAGAAGGGTGTGCCCTTATAGTGCTCCAATGCATTGGTTAAAGTATAGTATCATGATACGTCATGTGAAATGAGTGTTGACTCTTGATAATTCAAGTGCAATGAGGGTTTACTCGTGCTTCAAGTGCAATGAGGGTTTACTCATGCTCCATGTGCAATGAGCCTTGGCTCATGCTAATTCAATGTTAAGTGTTGTTGCCACATTTCCATGTTATGATTATCATGATTTATCATGCCTTTATGTTCATGTTACAATTATGCTCTATTGATATTCCTATTGCATAACATGTATTTAAATCCTCATGTTATTCATTGTGTACTCCCTTACTGGGCTTTATAGCTCACCCTTTTCTTATGCATGTCCTCAGGTTATCCCATGCAATGCTAAGTACGAAGGAATGTAGTGGTCATATAAAGGAAGTTTTCTATAAAGATGTTGTATTTCATGTTTAAAGTTTTTATTTAATGATCATAATCCCCAAAGACACTAAACCTCTTGATCTTCTTTGTTGTATCAATTGAAGTTATATGTAATAAAGCATGTTTAAGTTGTAATAGAAAGCAGCGTTGTCATAGTTGGTATCAGAGGATAGGTTTAGTTATTTTTGGGATTATGAAACCCTAGTAAAACCTTAGATACAAGACTAAGTATAATAAAAACATCCCTAAGTTTTGGTAAATACTAAGTAACTGGTTTATCAAACAAATACATCCCTATCTGGATACGAGCAGGTAGAGGCGGCTCTGGCACAGATGTATCCTAGGGGTAAAACCCGAAAACACCGCTTTGAGCTAGACTCGAACGGGAACTGGTGCACGACAATGGGCATTGCTAAACTCTTCGTTACGACACTCCCGGGGGATATGTTTTGATAAATTCACAATCTTAGTATGAACCCTTATTAAGGGAAAAATGCCCCTAAGAATATATGTTAGAAGGAAGATCAGGAAAATCCTGGATTGAATCCTATAGACTCATGAGTTAAATAGATTAAAGTTTATTTATAAGTCATAAACTTTTGTCTTTGGATTACCCTTTATGTGTTACCCCTAACTTTCCATTTATTCCAGCCAATGGCCGATAATAGGAGAACTCAGGCTAACAACCGTTGTGAAGATCAGTGTGATGATTGTACTAATGAGATGCCCAATCCAATGGGAGAGGGAATCGCGAACTTTGTCACACTTCTCTCTCAGGTAACTCATGTTTTGAATAGAAACACGGGTCAAGAGGAACGTTCAACCCCCCATAAGAAAGAACAAGTCACTATCGAGAGATTCATGAGGCAAAGGCCTCCTACTTTTAGTGGATCATCTGATCCCACGATCCCTGAGCAATGGATCAACTCCATTGAAAAGATCTTCTCTATCCTTCAATTTTCTGAACAAGAGAAGGTTCTCCTGGCGGCTTTTCGTATGGAGGGTGAAACTGATCAATGGTGGACGTTGATCAAAAATACGAAGCCTGAGGAGGATATCGAGGCTTTGGAATGGAAGGAATTCCGGAAGATGTTTATCGATAAATATTTTCCGCGCACCCTCCATCTTAAGATGGAAAGGGACTTCCTTTCCCTCAAGCAGAAAGATGAAGAATCTGTGGGAGCGTACGAGGCAAACTTCACAAGGCTTGCATGATACGCTTCCGGCATTTTCCTTACCCCCGAATGCAAGGTTGACCGCTTCTTTGGTGGGATGAATCCTAGCTTGCGGAAAGCATTAGCGATCCGTGACTTCGATAGCTATGAGGAAATTGTCTGATGTGCCCTCAAGGTTGAAATGGAGATCGGAGAATCACAGGGATATCATGGGGATAAGAAGCATACGGTGGACTTCAATGCTGGTGGTCCAATGGATAAATCCAACGGTGCTAAGAAGTTCCAGCACCCCACTTTCCAAAAGTGCGAAAAGAAGCACCCTGGAAATTGCCTTAAGGGGACGAGAAAATGCTTCAAGTGTGGAAGATAAGGGCACCTAGCTGTTAACTGTTAGCAAGGACCCGCGGCGACGATAGAGGAGAGGAACACTCCGTTCGAACCTCAACACGTTGTTCAATGCTACAAATGCAAAGAACCTGGTCATTTTTCAAATCAGTGCCCTAATACAAGGGTTTTCGGAGGCAACCAACAACCTCCAAGACAGCAAGGAAGAACTTTTTCCATCACTTTTGTCGAAGTGAACCCTGACAACTAAGTGGTGATAGGTACGCTAGTTATTCATTCAATAATAGTGGACGTACTTTTTTATTTAGGTTCTACGCATTCTTTTATATCTCAAACGTTTAGTAGAACAATCCCTGCACCACCAAAAATCATGGAAGTAAAGATGTCGGTGAGTATGGAAAATGGGGAAATCATTGCATCCCATGAGTATATGTCCTCCCCTGTTATAATCTGTGGATTGAATTTCCCGGAGAACCTCGTCATACTCCCTTTGGTGGAATTTGATGCAATTCTTGGCATGGATTGGCTTTCCTTATATAGAGCCAACATAAATTGTCGGGAGAGGGAAATCACACTCCATATGGAGAATCGACCCCCGATTCTTTACAAGTACCAGGAGGAAGATGAATCTCCTTTAGCTCCATCATCTCAAGCGTGGATATTACTGCCTTATGAGAATGCATATCTGGCTCAGATGATTGAGTCCAAGGAAGAAGCCACCCTTGAGGAAATGCCTATTATGAGGGAATTCGCTGAAGTATTTCCCGAGGAACTTCCTGGTATTCCTCCAAGAAGAGATGTTCAGTTCTCAATTGAACTTATACCTGGGGCGCTACCAATATCTAAGACTCCATATATAATGGCTGTTGTTGAGCTTGAAGATCTGAAGAAACAACTATAGGAGAATCTCGATAAAGGGTTTATACGCCCAAGTGCATCACCATGGGGTGCACCAGTCCTCTTCGTCAAGAAGAAGGATGGGTCAATGCGGCTTTGCATCGATTATCATGAACTTAACAAAATCACGATAAAGAAAAGTATCCTCTCCCAAGAATCGATGACTTGATTGATCAGCTACGTGGAGCACAATACTTCTCCAAGTTGGACTTACGGTCAGGATATTATCAAGTAAGGGTGAAGAAGGAAGATATCCCCAGGACTGCTTTTCGTACAAGGTACGGGCACTATGAATTCATAGTAATGCCTTTCAGACTCACCAATGCTCTATAAAAATTCATGGACTTGATGAATAGAGTCTTTAGAGATTACCTAGAAAATTTTTGGTAGTCTTTATAGATGATATTCTAATATACTCCAAAACCAAGGAGGACCATGATGAGCATTTAAGAACTATACTGGAGAATTTGCGCAAGGAGAAGCTCTATTCCAAGTACAGCAAGTTTGAGTTATGGTTGAAGGAGGTCTCATTCTTGGGCCATATCATCACAAACAATGGGATATCTGTGGACCCCTCCAAAATAGATGCAATTAAGGGATGGCTGAGGCCAACATCAATAACTGATATCTGTAGCTTCTTGGGGTTAGCTGGATATTATCAACGATTTGTGAGAAATTTCTCACGATTTTACAACCCTCTTACCAAGCTAACTAGAAAGGGAGTAAATTTTTCTTGGAGTGATGAATGCGAAAAAGCTTCAAGGAGTTGAAAAGGAGGCTTTTCACTACACCCATGCTCACTTTACCCACAAGTGGGGAACTTTTTATGGTATTCAGTTATGCCTCAAAGAAGGGATTAGGATGTGTGCTAATGCAGAATGATAAATTGATATCCTATGCCTCAAGGCAGTTGAAAATCCATGAGTGAAATTATCCAACACATGATCTGGAGTTGGCGGCGGTGATCTTTGCCTTGAAAATTAGGCGGCATTATCTCTATGGAGTGAAATGGGAGATATATACTGACCACAAGAGTCTTAAATATATATTCACACAAAAAGAGCTTAATATGTTCCAGAGAAGATAGATAGAGCTCATCATGGACTATGACTGTTCAATACATTAACACCCTGGGAAAGCGAACAAGGTGGCAGATGCCCTAAGTAGAAAGGATCCAGCGATTCTATCAATGATGAGAATTGAGAAGGATCCAATCTTCTTAGACATAATGAAGATGGATATGGGAATCATAAAGAAGGTAAAATCATCAATCCTTTCACAAATTATTGCTCAACCATCTCTTTTGGAAAGGTTAAAGGATTCTCAAAAGGATGATGCGGGAATCCAAGAAAAAGTGGAAGCTATCAAAAAGGGAAAATCCTCAGAGTTTAATGTTAATAAAGAAGGAATTGTGCGGTTTGGGAAAAGACTATGTGTTCCATCAAGTTCAGAGCTGAAGAAGGAACTTTTGGATGATGCACATAGTTCAAATTTCTCTATTCACCCAGGGAGCACAAAGATGTATCGAGATCTCCGAGAAAACTTTTGGTGGGATAATATGAAGAAGGAGATCGCTGAATATACATCAAAGTGCCTGGTGTGTCGGCAAGTGAAGGCAGATAGGCAGAAGTCTAAGGGGATGATGCAACCATTGCCCATACCAGAATGGAAATGGGAGAACATCATAATGGACTTTGTCACCGGACTTCCAAGGACATCCAAATGCAACAATGCAATCTGGGTTTTTGTGGATCGTCTTACAAAAAATGCACACTTCATTGCTATTCGAGAGGATTTCTCTTTGGATCATCTAGCACGGATATATATCTGGGATGTGGTGCGGTTGCATGGAGTACCACTATCTATTGTTTCTAACCGAGATCCAAGATTCACCTCTAAGTTTTGGAAGAGTCTTCAACAAGCTCTGAATACTAAACTAAACTTCAGTACGGCCTATCATCCTCAAACTGATGGCCAATCCGAGCGGACTATCCAAACACTTGAGGATATGTTGAGAGCATGCTCAATGGACTTTAAATGAGGATGGGATCAACATATTCCTCTGGTTGAGTTCTCTTATAATATTATTTTCCACTTGATCATCCAAATGGCACCATACGAAGCCCTGTATGGGAAAAGGTGCAGAACACCGGCATGTTGGGATGAGGTCGCTGAACGTAAGCTGCTTGGACCAGAAATGGTCGAAGAAATGGTGGAGAAGGTGAAAACCATTCAGCAGCATATCAAGGCAGCCCAAAGTCGACAGAAGAGTTATGCAGATAATCGTCGACGAGACCTTGAGTTTAAAGTCAGATACATGGTGTTTTTACGCATATCTCCGTGGAAGAAGGTCATGAGGTTTCGAAAGAAAGGGAAGTTAAGTCCAAGGTACAACGGCCCCTTCGAGATTCTTGATCGTGTTGGGGATGTGGCCTATCGACTAGCACTTCCACCTACTATGGACAAGGTGCATGATGTCTTTTATGTATCTTTCTTAAGGAAGTACATACCGGACCCTTCACATGTACTCTTTTCTGAGGTGGTACAATTGGAAGATGATCTTTCTTATGAGGAGCAACCAGTGAAGATCTTAGATCGTAGAGAAAAAGTTCTACGAAATACGACAATGCCCCTCGTCAAGGTGTTGTGGAGAAACCACAGGTTTGAAGAAGAAACTTGGGAGTCGGAGGATATGATGAAGCTGAGTTACCCACATTTGTTTTAGTGTGGGAAAAGGAAAATTTCGAGGGTGAAATTTCTTAAGGGGGGAATATTGTAACGACCCAAAGTTTCATTAATGGAAAATACCACTTGATCCAATTAAATATTTCTTTATGAAAAATGTTTTTATAAGATGTCAACTTCTTTAGTTTTATGTTAAGATTTGTGATCGTTACTTTTGTAGTCGTTGAACAGTGATCACATGAGTAGTATAAATATAAGGCTTTAACGAACTCATTTTCTACTCAGAAAAAGGAAGCGATGGCCTCATCCAGTAGAATTGCCCCTTACGAAGCCCATTTGTCAGAGCTCGGAAAAGAGGTGGCGTCTTTGGGCTTCGCCCTTGATCAAGCCCAAGCTGAGCTTCATTATGTCAAGCTTGAACGGGACCATCTACGGGAAAAGTGGAAGTTGATAGAGATTACCACTCGAGTGATGTTATCTGAGCCGCCCCAAGAGTCTGTCACCATCGCACACCTTACCCTTAGGTCTTATGCGGCTATTTTAAGGGGTTATGTAACAAATACGTAGCACCATGTTCATGTACATTATTTTTTTATATAATAATGAATATAATTTCTAGTCATTTTTGATACAGTGTAATTAGTTTTTAAAGTACAAATGGTGTTTTTAGTTATTATTTAATTAAGAATTATATTTTATTAAATTAAAGGATTTTTGAATTAAATAATATTTTAATAAAATATTATTATTAATATTAAATTAATTTTTATTAAATATAAATGATCTTATAATTTTATGAATGCAATTAAAATTTTTATTAAGGTTTGAAACCCATTTCTGTCAAAACCCGTGAATTTTTTATAAATGTCGGTTTTTATTTTAAAAGTGAAAATTCAAATATTTATAAAATTATTTAGATAAAATAAATATTATTTTTGGAATCAGGATGTCGAAATTATCCAACGATGAATTTTTCATAATTTTCTGAGACAGTCAAATTTTTGGGTAAAAATTAAATACCATTTAAATATATAATGTGTTTTATGACATCATAATGACCCAATGGTAGTGTAATAAAATACGATAATCCTTATGTTCGGCCAATATGTGTTTTATCAATAAAATAATGAGTTTTTGGGTTTGTTTGAATTACTTTTCAAATCATTAATGGAGCCCTCAAGACTTATTCAACACTTTGCCTTTTTAAATCAATTTCCATGGGAGTGTGACTCACCTCCACATAAGAAACCCTAATTTTTTAATAAGTTTGGACCTTGGCCTTGTAAAATATTGTTTTCCTCTTTCCATTTCCAGAAACCATGGGCAAATACCATGGTATGGTTTTTGTTTTGGATTATTTTAATATAAGGGGTCTCAAACCTAAATAATAAAGAATTCTCTCACCTTTCCTATATAAACCCACCCAAGCTCCCACTTACTCCTCACTCAAAGCCCTTGGAGTTCGTCCAACCTCTGCCCTACTCTCTCTAGAATCCTCTCAAGGTGCCCCAAGATCCCAAGAATCCTCTCACAAGCCTCTCTCTAGCCTTTGGAAGCACACTTCCAAGTAAGTGTTTTTTTCTTCCTTTCTCATTTTTGTCAATTTTCTTTAAGTTGTATTTCCATTTTAATTTCAATTATGAATGTTGGGGTATGGTTTCTAACCTCCCTCATACTGCCCTCTTATTGTTTGAATGATGGGATAACCCTTTCTCTCTCATTAAATGCCTCCCATGTACACCCGTTACTATGCCGAAATTCCGAAAGGAACTTCTCTCTCTTCTTTTACATTCAAGCAATACATTTGTATCATGAATCTAAATTCCATTTCAATTGTTGGGACATGTATATATATGACCTCCTTACTGTCCATTACATGTAAATATGATGAGGAACCCCTTTCTCTCTCATCAAACTTTTTTTTGAATTCTTATGTCACGCTGTTACGCTGCCGAAATCGCACCGATTTTCTAAGCCAATGTTATTGTGTAGTGAATACCATGCCCATTTCTCCATAAAGGGTATTCACCTTTATGCATATTTACTTATTTATTGTAAAGTTTCATGTATTAATTCCACATTAATTTATTGTGGAATAAATGATTATGTTTTATGAATCCATGTTTTATGATCCATGTGGCACACTTATGCATGAAATGAAATGTTTAAGAAGGGTGCGCCCTTATAGCGCTCCAATGCATTGGGTAAAGTATAGTATCATGATACGTCATGTGTAATGAGTGTTGAATCATTCTAATTAAAGTGCAACGAGGGTTTACTCGTGCTTCAAGTACAATGAGGGTTTACTCATGCTCCATGTGCAATGAGCCTTGGCTCATACTAATTCAATGTTAAGTGTTGTTGCCACATTTCCATGTTTTGATTATCATGCTTTATCATGCCTTTATGTTCATGTTACTCTTAGAATCTATTGATATTCCTATTGCCTAACATGTATTTAACTCTTCATGTTATTCATTGTGTACTCCCTTACTGGGCTTTATAGCTCACCCTTTTCTTATGCATGTCCTCAGGTTATCCTATGCAATGCTAAGTACTAAGGAATGTAGTGGTCATGTAAAGAAAGTTTTCAATAAAGATGTTGTATTTCAAGTTTAAAGTTTTTATGTAATTATACTAAGCCCCAAAGTCACTAAACCTCTCGATATTCTTTGTTGTATCAAGTGAAGTTATATGTAATAAAGCATGTTTAAGTTGTAATAGAAAGCAGGGTTGTCATATCCCATGTATTTGCCTATTTTTGGAAAGAGGGTAGAAAGACTAGTTTCTTTAATCAGTCTGAAAATTAAAGTAGATAAACCACTAACAAGACTCAACAAGCATCCAACATTCACATCTATCCTATTTTATCATCTATTTTTTCCTCCATAAAACTCACATGCATAAACCTATGCACCTCGCCACTCTAGGCATCAATTTTTACCACAACCGTTGGTCCTCCCTTACCCCACATCACACAACATCCATCTGGGATCATAAAAAATCACAACCAATAGTAAATTACAAATCCACGGGGCTCTTGGCCTTGTACATGGCATTCTTCCTTCACACGCAATGAGCTCTCATGGATCTAAAGTAAAAGGCACTCTTCCTAAAAAGAAAGAGGGTAACTCAAAACCCTAAAATACATTATATATTATCAAAAAATTGGTTCTATGGTCCATATTGAATTAACCTATTCATTATTAGTTGGTTCCAACAATGGTAATCCTAAATAGAAAGCAATCATAGCTATCAAAAATTAATTAAATGTGCTTATTGCATCAATTTACAACAGCAACAACCAAATTTTTTTATATGCATAATTATCCTTGAAAAATAATTACAATTAATACCAGTTTACATTCTTTACCAATTTCTATAAATAACGACATGCTAAAAAAATGAAAGTACAAATACCACAATATCTAGAAAAACAAGTGGCAATAACATATGATCAATACCAATTTATTTTTCTAGTTCAAATATTTATTATTTCAATTTCGTTTTGATCCAGTGGGAGATCTTAAGAAAACTCTATAATTTCACATAATTAATAATATAAGCAATGAATCCCCTGACTAAAAAAGTTCTTGAAATTCATTACATGAGAATGATCCCCACAACAGATCATAATCACCTCCCTCCGTGACAACTGCATCCACCAGAGGACGTTGCAGCACAACCACACCAACTGATACCCATGATTACTCCATTAGAAAAATGGAGATGACATTCCATAACATAGAATGGAGAAATATGAGAATAAGTACCAAAGAAAAAAAAATGGAGGTAGATCATACCTTCTATCAATGATGGATCGACACTTGATGCTTACACAAAAATAGGGGGTGCACTTGGAGTACGAAGAATCTTTAAGGAAAAAAAATTCGTGGATTATGGTTTGATCACACACCTCCTATGAGAATAATGCCTTAGGGTTCCCCACACTGAGATAAAGGACATGGAATGAAAGAAGGGAAGGTGCCTAAGTTTAAAGGATTAGATTTGAGGCTTATGGTATTTGAAAGGGTGTAGGATTTCCATTAATGAGGATAACATGAATCCACACGGTCTAACCAAGTAAAGGCATCCCAAGACTTAGGAAAATTAATATAGTAGTTATGGGCTTTGAATAAGCCTAAAATAACTAAATATAAGGCTTTGAATGAATTTTTCATCGATGAAAATGCTAAAGGGGAGAAACTGTAGGAAGCTAGAAACATTTTACACCTACTGACATCTAGAAACATTGTACACCTAAAAAAATCTAGAATCAATGTACACCTAACGACGTCTAAAAACATTGTAAACCTAACAACGTCTATAAACATTGTAAACCTACTGATATCTAGAAACATTGTTCACCTACCGATGTCTTGAAACACGGTACAACTACCGATGTTTGGAAGAACTGTAAACCTTCTGACATTTAGAATCATTGTACACCTATAGACAGTTAGTAACACTATACACCTACCGAAGTTTAGAAACACCATACACAAAACTGGAAACAATATTCACAGAACTAGATATTTGGAATAGTTTTGGGGAGAAATCACCTTGACCTCCCGGAACAACTCAAACACCCGATTTTAGCAAAGGAATGGATAGGAGAGGTCCAGGCCAATACATGAAGGAAAAAATAATCCTTTTTGGACAAAAATGCACATATTAGAGACTTTTACATGAAACCATTCTAAAAACTATATATGGATGAAATATTTAATGTCTACAATCCCACATAGAAAACTGTATGCAGAATGGGATCCTTCCGACACAATAAACTTCCACATAGTGTTTAGCCTTATTTCATCCACATCATGAACTATCCAAACAACCCTCTCTATTAACCTTTCCCATGAAGTTCTAATACCCAAGTGGTACCCTTTACATTCCACTATGTTGATGTCACTTCCAAATCCTCCATATGTATTTTATCAGGATATTGGAAGGACCATCATGCCCTCTAAATCATTTTTTGTGGAAAATGATTTCAAACTTGTAACCAACCTATCAAGGGGGCTCCTTATAATGTTTTACTTCATACATTAATTTTGTAATGAGTATCCCAACCATATAAAAAGGTTTAGGGTCCACCATATTGCTGATAATTAGGGGAACAACATTCCATTCCCTTTGAGGAGAGCTAGTAGATTAACCTCCTATAATATTCTATAAAATATAGAGAATAGAATACCTCCTTTAGTAATCTCTTAGACATTCTTGCTAGGATGTATCCACCTAGGTGCATAAGTCCCCTTCCTAGTTTTAAAAATAAGAGTGGATATGGGAATCAGATCTCTTTATCTCTCATGTAACCTCAATTTGGTTACGGAAATAAAAGTGGAGACAAAAACATCAATATGAATTCTCTCTCTCGCAACCTTGGTCTTTTCCACCAGTGGATAAAGGAGATTTTATAGTTTATAAGATATTTAAATTCTTCCAATTTCACACAATTAGCATGACTCACAAAGGTTTATAAGGCAATGATGACCCTGACACCCACAGGATCACATATCATCCTCGAGAGGGGATTCCCTTTCAAGATCTTCCTTCCACTAAACAAATGTGCCTCCTTTTAATATAATCCCCAACCATGTTATTCCCACCTCAAAGGTCAATAATTATAACCATGAATCCTATGGGCTGTCTCCATAAGTGTATAGCCCAAAAGCATGTCCTAAATTTTAAAGGGTCATAGTCCTAATGAATCATCCAAATAGGCCTCCTATATGGGCATGATTCCTAACCATATCAAAGTATGTGGGATTAGATTTCTATCTAAATGGGATATATAGGATGTGTCTCTAAGTTCTAATCCCAATTACCCAAATTCACCCTAATGTTCTCTGGGAATAGTCTCATTAAGTTCAGATCCAACCTAGAGTGCCATATTCTTTATGGGCCCTTTTTATCACCATCCATGTCAGGATACTTTATGATTAAGATCATACACCACACCTGGGAGACCATATCCTTTTAGGTTCCTTTAAACTACTTTATCATAAGTCCCACTCACACCCTTGACTAGATACCTTTCACCTAGATTTCCATTACACAAGAAGTTAAACTGCAAGGTTTGGTTCTAGTCACCTGACCTTAAAATATATGATGTTTCCCTTTAAGTGGCACTAAACTTTGTGGGTTCTAGGTCATCTCATGAGGATATATAGGAAGCCATATCATGTAAATAATCATGGCATCAAAACCACATTCTTCTTCCTAGATAATTCTAATTCCATATCACCCCATTAAGAGGCTTAAAACTATTATCTCAATATAAGAATTTCTACTTCGTGAAAAAGGGTACGATCAATGGAGAAACTTAGATACATGCATATTTATCCATTGCTAAAGAACCTCATATATTTATAGATGATTCTAAAATCAACACCTAAAAATAATTTATTGTTGATACAAGGAGGACCAATCTCATATTTTGGATAAAGGATTCACAAATATGTCTTAAATATATAGCACATTCCAAAATTAGGAAACAGTTCCCACCAAAAAGGTGTAATGAGCCTTTCCTCCCATCCTCTTAGCCAACGTATTTTCTAAATGTATCATTTCAGAAATCCAGGTGGCCTCCATCCTTGGGAAAATAGATTTTCATCAGATCAAAATGAGTTCTGGTGTGGATTACATCGAAAAAAAAAATGTATACCTAGAGTCTTGTATTGGATAATCTATTACTACTTTGGATTTACCAAAATATAATATGAATTTCTCTAAATAATCTTTTGATTTCCAAAAAAAAAAATTGGCAAATTATAGAAATCAAGTTTTTTATTGATTGATCTTACTAGAATAATAAGATAATGATAGAACAAATAAGTATGAATCATTGATGAATAGTGAATAACACATTTATAAATGACATTTGTTTTTTAGAAATTATGTTTATTGGTGAACCTATATGGCCAATAAATCATTGGAGGGGTATAAAAGATCAATCATATGACCTAGAGTTATCACTATCATAGAGGAGACAATAATATTGAGACCACCATTTCCATTTCATAATAATTTATTTGTAATAGTAGATCATGTGAGAAAAGAATACATTCCACAAATTTGTGATTCATGGATATAATTAATGGTGAAATACAACACAATTAGAGCCCTTTGAAAATTACTTCCAACTCTAGATAATAATGGTTTGGAATATCATAAGGAAACTAATGTCATAAATATGAAACACATGCTATTTTTCAATAAATGTATTGTTTATAGAAATAGTTCATATTACAATGATAGTCTATGTTTTTTTGTTACACAGATTATTGAGTTCTAAAGCACATCTGGACACAACTATGATGAGAAGTATACAATGGTTCAATGTTTTAAGGATAATTGAGAGTATCACAGAATGATTCTCAAGAAGTTTTTAAATGATAACATTCCTATATTTTAGAGACATAATGTTTCCTTAAATATCAAAAAAAGAACCCAACTACTCAAAGAAAAATATAGATGTTTCAGGGTATGAAATTTAAAAATTAAGTGTACCACATTTTTATATGATGTTTTCAATGAATTTTTTATAATTGTTAATAATTATTAGATCTTGTGGGATTTTCATTGACTGCGATGGTTTCCATTTTGATATTTATAGATAATTTGGAGGTCTAATTGACATGTTCCATGTGAAATATACATATGTTGAAATTTGGAAAAAGTAATTTATGATTGAGAGGAATTGAAAGGTAAGATTATATATGTGACAATAATAAAGAAACATGAAACAACTATTATAGTTAAGAGAACTTACTGTTATTTTGAATTTATCAAAGATAACATTATTATGAAAAAATTTATATGTTTAATGAAAAAATCCATAATGGTTATGTTTTAATTAATTCATAGAGACTCTTATGAAAGATAACTATGTGGAGTATTTCTTATAATTATTTCATGCAGTCATGAGTGAATTGGGAGAAAGAGGCGGTGAACCTTTTATCAGAAGTGTGTTTTTAAAATATTAATAATTCACATATAGTATATAGTGAAATTTCTAAGTGTTTAAACACATCATCATCATATTCACAATGATGTATCAATTATTGGTGTACTATATAAAATCGTCTATGTTAACTCAATTACATTTTAGTTTCGGATTCTTTATTTTTGTAGATTTTTTATGATAGGTTTTCAAAAAAATTTGAAACATTTGAATGAAATTTATTAGGAGCATAATAAAAATGTAATGGAACACTATAATTCACCCCTAGTTTTTTTGTGACATATTGGTTGCAACAAAACATAATCATGATATATTTCAATGGTATAATGAAATCATACTGAATTGAATATGAACCATGAAAACATAATCATTAAAAATTGTATAAGGATGTGGAATGAGATGAAAATGTGGCACATACATAATCAGAATATATCATAAACAAATTAAGGATTACTCCCAAGAGAATCATTACATTAGGGGTTGAAATCTCACCACTTCTCCCATAAACAACATGGATTACGTTTAGTGCCCAAGTCTTGTGAACATTAGGGATTATGTTAACTCCAAAAATACTCTAATGAATATGGATTGGATTCAATCCAAATGTAATATCATGATATTAAATTATTCACCCATTGCATTAAAGTTTTATATAATTAAAGTCACCCACACCACATAAATATTTTCATATATATATATGTATGTCACATAGACATGTAAATAGTTACCGATACATCACAATTTATAGTGTAATTAAAAATATGAAAATAAGAAGGGTCAGGAGAGAAAGGTGATGGTTATATTAATGAGAACCCTAATTCAATGGAATTTAATATTTAGGTAAGTGAACACCCTTTGATCAAACCCAAGAATTATAGGGTGTTCTCATTATATATAATATTGGAATAGATATTCATTTCAAAAAAATAGTCACTAAATCATTAAAGTTATCCATGATTAGAAAATCAATTAGAAGAAGGAAATATAAGTTAATCATATTGGTAATATATTTGAAGAAAGGTTATATTTATGGATAGAATATGTCAAATAAAGAAATTTATAGTCATGAATCAATCCACTCTTGTATAATTCATTTCCATATAATGTTAGATATATATGAATTTGGATAATGATAAAAAATAAATATTTTAAAATAATAATGGGTTTTTGATAATTGTGTAATGATAAGGAATATAAAATATATAATGTTAAAAAATAATATATTTAAATTAATCTTGATGGATGAATATTATTTTATATAAAGATAATAATTTTTTAAGGTTTTAACTTATAAAAATATTTATTAATAATATTATATTTAAATAATTAAAATTATTATAAAAAAAAATCCAGGAAATCATAAAATAAGATTATTTTAATAACAAAATATTATTCAAAAGTATTAATGTTTTGACCATATAGTATATTTAAATTCACTAACCAGGAAACCTGATAGTAAATCGAGGACATTTTCCTAAAAATTTAGAGGAAATCACCTTAAAATTTTTATAATATTCAAAATATATTTAAAATAAAAATATGATTAAGAAAAGTGTAAAGTGATAAGTGTAACAAAATAAGATAAATTTAAATAAAAATACTTCAAAAAAATCTAAATAGAGGACAAAAAGTATGTATAAATGAGGGATTATCATTTCAAGTGATTGGAAATTAAATATTTCCCTTTACAAACATCAAAATGTGATAATTTTTTAAAAAATAAATAATAAATTAATAATAAATAAAAACAAACATAAAACAGTGATTAATAGGATATATATATATATATAAGTTGATATAAAGTCTGTAGAGGAATAATAAATATTGAGAATCTAAAAAAATGGTTGGGAGAAAAAATTAATGGAAAATGAGATGGGCATGAATTATCCTTGTAGTAAATTAATGATGGGATAGTGAAAGTAATTTATATATAGAAAAAAATATAATTAAAATAGATAAATATACATCCAAATTATATAGTGTATACTATATAAATGAATATACACAATTAAGAAGGAATATTAACCAATATATAAAATAATGAGAAAGATTACCCATATTTTATGATTTAAGAATTACTGAAGAATGGGACTCTGTGAAGGAAATTTCAATCCATGCAAATTAATAGGAAATAAACATAATAAAATAAATTGGAATAATACTTTGAACTATAGAGAAAATAATTTTTTGATATAAGAGCATAACAAAATGAAAGGAAACGGTGTCAAGAATCTCCTAACACTAAGAAAGTATTTTCTTGAAAGTGATTATACTCCCTATATATTTTAATTTACTTTATGAATAATATTTGTAAAACCCATATTATATTTATTAAATTTATTATAAATCAATTATATTCATCTATAATGTTGTTATTAATTATAACTAGTTTTTGTTGACCATCAGTTGTTATTAGTTTAAACTGCTCTATGCCTGTTTTGGTATATTAGACCAATCATAATTCATTATTAATAAGTTCATAATATCCTAAAATAAATTTAAAATGATATAATATTGATTTATATGGTTTTTGAGTTCTATTAGTATTTAATGGAAGTTAAACTTATTATTTGTAAATAATAATTCAGGATTGGTTCATTGCGGATTACATAATCAATACTGAGTTATTTGTAATAATGAATAAATTATTATAAAATAACATTATAGAATTTTAAAATATTTTAATTTCATCATCAATCCAATACGGATGATTGTCCCTTTTATAAATGAGTGTTAGTATCAATTTAGAAAATACTCATTCCTTATTGAATAAGGAAAGTAAATTTGAATGGAAATTAACCCAAAATGAAAAACGTATGAATATATATTATTTTCTCAATCATAAAAAAATTTTGTTATGTGTTTTATATATATTTTATCACATAATTCATTATTTTAACAAATTGACTCATTTTACACTTTTCCTTCATAATTATCTTTTTACGATGGATTTTTTTCCAAAAACAGAATTGACCCCATAAGATAATTTTTACATGATATTTATTAATATATAATTTATTTCATTATAAGAAATCTCTAAAATTTTGAAAAAATAACATAAAGAAAAAATAAATGAAAAATAAGAAATATTCAAAAAAAATATTTTGTTAAACATTAAATGATTTAATTCTTATTTCATACTGATTACTAATCATTCTATAAATTCATGTTTATTTTTCTATATATAAATAATAAATTTTAGTAAAATAATTATATAAAATTTATATATTTATTAATAATATTTTACATTAAAAATATATTTTTTTAATATACAAGTTATTTTTCTCTAATAAATTATTATATTTCAATTTTATTGCATAATTATTTAATATATGTTAATTATATTCCAAAAAAAAATTTGTACTACAATAATAACTTCTACCTATGGGTTACATGGAAATTATAATAACCTTAATATACCAATCAACTATATCTATATCCAATTTTTATAAATCCCTATGTCATATATCTGTCTCATTACACTTTTTTATTCCTATATATAACCATTTATATTTCTTAAGAAAACTTGCATCATGTTACGTAATTGTTTTCTCAAAATTTATATCTAATTTGTAATTTTTTCATTCATTCTATTGTTTTTCTTGGTGGTCTCAATATGAAACTATAAGAAATAGTATTTCAATCATGTAATCTATATATTTTATGGTGGTCATTTTCCTTTTTTAGTTTTCATAAGTATCTTCCATATATATTTCATGTAATGAATAAATATTTATTTTGTTTTATGTTAGAATATCTTACCTTAATGAAATAAATCAGTATTAATTTGGAATTGTTTTGTATATTATTTATTTTTATACATTATTTTACTTATTTTCAAAATATATTCAATTTGGGAATACATGAAATTTAGGGAAATAAAATACATATAAAATAATAGGATGTTACATTCTTCTCCCATTAGGAAATTTTACCATTGAATTTTTTTCTATCGTCGATAAAGAAAGGTTCCAGTATTTTTAAAAATGACATGAATTCATATATGTGTTTTATAGAGAATAAAACATAGATATCTAATGCAATATAATAAAACTTTTTATACTCACCCAATATAGGTTTATATTTTTATTTTCATTAGTATTAGACATTTTTTAAAGTATGTTTTTTTAGAAACTAGATTGATACTTTGGATTGATTTTATAGAGGTAAACCTTTAAATTATTATAATGTTTTCAATATATAGATTGAATTATTTATCCTCCTTGTTCGTGAATTTTATAGAGACTTGGGTTTTTTTAATAAGAATGACTCAGCGTGTTATTAAGATTTGGGGTCCCAAGTACATCGAGGGTAAAATTGAATATTTAAACTAGTAAACAAAATTAGAAAGAATTTATAATGATTCTACAGATCTCGAAACATAGTGTCTACCATTAAGATAAAGTTCAGTGAAATACTTAGGTGATTTACTTTTACGGGATTATTAAATATTTATATATATAATTAATTGACATCATAAGATTGAGTGACATGAATTTAAAATATTTTATAAAAAAATACAGATATATAAAATACAACATTAATTCATGTAAATATTTTTAGTTAAGATCATAATAATATGTGTTCAAAATTTGGTTCCCAAACCAATCCCATTTCAAATAAAAAAAATATCAAAATAACCTAAACCTATATCTTTAAATTTATATCTACTTATCTCTAATTAGATTTTTATTTATTTAATATAAAATCCTTAGATATTTGTTCTTTTGATCACTTTGATGATGATTTGATGGGCCTATTATAGTA
The DNA here is from genome assembly GCA_963277665.1 of Viscum album. Classification (NCBI taxonomy): domain Eukaryota; kingdom Viridiplantae; phylum Streptophyta; class Magnoliopsida; order Santalales; family Viscaceae; genus Viscum; species Viscum album. The sequence goes on along the minus strand of OY728119.1, from coordinate 165,586,960 downwards.
GTGGTGGATATTGATACAGTGATGAATCATCATTGATATAAGAATTTATTTTTGTATTATTTCTCCATACAATGTGCAATTATTCTCATTATTAAATAATTTTTATTGCATTAATTTCCATGAATAAATTTTATCAAAATTATTGTGAATTATGGTTTTAAAATGATGTACAAGGTAATAATGAACTCATAGAAGAAGAATAAGAATAAGATCATGTGTTTGGTCCATCGCTAAACACCACCCCACACACCAACCCACACTAGTCTCAAGTCAAGACTTAAGTGAACATGCGATGTCTTTCACTTTGGCATATGATATCATGTATCCATGTTTTCATCATAAATAAATCCACCTGGGGGATACCCACCCACCCACCCCCCCCCCCATAATATTAGACACCCCACCCTCTCCCATGTGACAAAGACTCTACCACCCTCATGGTAGATGGAGGGGGATGAGGATAGAAGTTTTGGAAGTATTGACCAAGAAATTTTGGTAGATTAAGTTCAATAGAGGTTGATTTGAGTAGTTTTGTGTAACAAACTGCTCCACTATATGGAAGGGTAATCAAAAATTATGAATCTAAATGTTCTGGTGAAGGAGGGAAGCTCAAGTTACATGGAGTGTATGAAAATAGCATAGTGGTGTCTCGTGGATGTTTTATATTTTCAGGTGGATGAACAATTGGTAGCTCATATGAGAAATCTCTAATGGGTATGGTTTCCCTAGGAGAGAAAATATTGTATTTACCCTAATCATTAGAATATTAATATATTTAATTATAGATATTCCCATAAGATGGATGGAAAAAAGTGGGTCAACCCCATCAAAATTACATGAACTAATCAAATATTGAGTTAGGAAAATTTACACAGTTTGTTAATTTTAGCAGTCCACAGGTAGTGGCCCATTCCCAAAATATGAGTTAGGTAACTTAGGTGGGTCATGCATGTTTTCCCAACCTAAACATGAGTTTTATCATGTTGATCAAAGGTATAACATATCTCTAGGTGGGTAGTTTTGGGTACTTTATACCCATATGTTTAGTAAAATGGTTTGGGTTATACATTCATAAAAGACATAGGGTTCTGTTCTCAAATGGCGATGTACTCAGGATAGGGAATTGGTCTCCTATTTAATTTATGGAGTATATATTCTCCTAGTGAACTAGGTAAGTGGTCCACTATTTCAGAAAAAAAAAATTCAAAGGTTTCTCTACGGTGTCCCTATTGAAACATGGATGTGGTATATGAATCAGAGACAAAAAAGAAGACTATATGATTTTATTCCTCCACGAACATCCCATTCTTGGGATTTATGTAAAAAACATTGAGAAGGAAGTTATCATTCATTTATTACTTGAATTTCATATATTAATGATGAGATCAGAAATTTATGAATATTAGTTAAACTCGTATTCCATTTTATTGGGAATGATGTCAGAGAGAGACCGATTAATCCTGTACTGAGGGGAACTCTAGACATTATCCTTTCGTCGGTTACTATCCTCTAGGGATGACATGGGGAAGAGAATGGGAACCTAGGGTTAGGTAATCCATTAGTAAATTCATCCCTACTATGTTTTAGGTTCACACTATGTTATTTTTATTTTGACACCAATGAGTTTTTAATTATGGGTCCTCAAATTTAGAAATAGGGTTTAGTGACTCTCACAGTTGTTGTGTTTTCAAGATGGTAAATTCTCTTATATATGATGTTAAGAAGGGACCTACCCCATATAAGATTGTATTGTTCCAACTATATGAGTTTTTAAATAAACCTCACCCAATATATGAATTTACTAAGAAATTAAATCCTCCCTTATTACATATTATTTTAAGAATTTGTTTGAGAGTGATGTATTCTAAGGGGATCTCATGGAATAAAATTATTTTCAAGAAGGAATCATGAATTTAATTATATTTATCAAAAAAATTATATCAATGGATATCTGGTTTAAGTGAGGTTTATAGAGTTCATATATTCTGAAAACTCATGGTTGTGGGTCCTACTCTATTATTTAGAAATATGAGCAATGAAAACATTTGGGGTTATGGTTTCATCACGGGTTTGAGATGTTTTCACCCTTAGCATTAAAATTTGAGAATATAGGTTTAGTATTCGCCAATGATTTTTTGGGATTATGTTCATGGGTTTTTTCGATGATTATTCAAATAGTTTACCTAGTTCCATATTTCTTATTATTTTAGAAAAATAGTGTTGATTTTGGGAAGCAATATTTTAGGACCACTTAGGGATATTATCAATACAAATATGTGGAGTTATTTAGTGTTATAAAATTTTGAAACACAATAATAATTTTTATCATTTTACCTCCTAGAGTCATTTTGAGATTTTTTCTCTAATTCTCTCTTAATTTTAATATGAAATTAGATTAATGTGAGTAAATGATTGAATGTAATTTGTTTACAAGGTTCACTACAAAATAATATTATCTAGTATTTAGCATGTATAGTGGTGACTAGTACACAAATTCTACATTATAATAAGGTATTAACTATAGTGGTTTATCTTGTAAATAATCATAAGTCCAAGTTTGATTCCATAAACATTATGAGGGGGATAAAAACAATCCTGATTCTCTAGACTAGTAAAATCCTAGCCCACATGTTGCTTCTAGTGGATCCTTATAAGGACTTTTTAGATAGACCTTAGTTTCTATAAATTATTTGAAATACCAATAAATTCCTCCACCAGTTGAGACATTAATTGAATTCTACAGTTCTTCCATAAATTCTTCCTCCTCTATTACTTTTATTGCTTCATACAGAAATCTCTTTTTATTCATCCCCTGTATATAATGTGTTGCACTCAACCTTCTTCTTATTTATAGCTACAAACTGGAATGCTTCATTTCTTAAAAATCTAAAGGAATTATTCATCCCTACTTCTTCTTCTCTAATATTGGTAGAATTATATATCTATAATTTTTTACACCAGAAATGCTTAGTATAATTTTTATTCTTATTCATTAGGAGAAACAGAACTACATATCACTCTTCTCTTCTCCTCATCTCCTCTTCACCTACTCCCCTTGTTCTATTATTCTTATTTAGTGCATATTTTCTCTATTACTTCTTATCTCCCTATCATCAAGTCATCACGAATTTATATGAATGGTAGTCAAAAAAAAATTCTCCTTCTTCTTAACAAAAAAATATTCTATTTTGAATAATTGAATAGAACCTATACTATAACTATTATTCAACATTGTTTTTCTGGTTCTTCTCTATCTAGAAACCAGTGTTTTATTCTCCTCCTTCTGAAACCATGTGACTAGTTTCTCACCATCTTATACTTATTGATCAATAATTTCATTATCTGATACATGTTCCATGTAGATCATCTTTTTCTAATACCTTCTTTATCTGATTCCTACTTTTATAGATAAATTCTTAATATGTTACGTGTACATCTAATTTCATCTTCATCTAATACCTCTTTTTTCGAATACCCTATTAATATATTTCCTGGAAAAATGATCTCTTAAGATTATCAGTCAAAACTAAATTACTTCAAAAACAATATTTCAATGCACCTTCTCCCCTTTATATACTAAAAATTTCTCTGAAAACTACTGGTGGGGTGCAAACCCCAGATTTTAACTTCCCACTAAAATTTTAATTTTCCCTTTCATGTCTTTATTTAGTAGAATACCATCAATGCCTCCATGTAATTTGGATTTATAAATCTTTATAAGAACAATCCTCAAATACCAGCTTCTGTGATCTTCAAGGATTTCTAAATTATTATATTGAATCATGATATCTCAATTTTTACTGTTGAGGAGTTGAATGTCCATTCAACATCATCATAATTTATCAATTTTCAAAAAATATTAAATATCTTGAATTATCTTTTTGGTTATTCTTTGTAATAACTCCACTATCAAATAATTCTAAATCAAGTGTTTTTTTATAATTATATTATTTTTTACCTTACTATTTTTATTGGATCCCCTCCAACCAGAAACCATTATCTTTTCCTATTAGTAAACCTTTATAATATTCCACTATCATGATATTTTTGTGAATATTTTCTTGATGAACTCACAGAACATCTTCCAAATAATATTAATATTTAAACTATTAAAATAATTTAAATGGATCTCCACCATATCATTTTTTCTCCGAATAAACTCATCTTTCAAACCATCGCTCGACATAGAATTGGCATTACTTTACTCTATATTCTCAATCCAGTAGTGTTACAAGAATCTTAAATGGAAATACTTATTTTGGAAACATCTTTGTAGATTTCTCAAATTGGAAAACTCTCTCTATAAAATTCATGTTCTTGTAATTTCCATTCTTGGTGTTTTTTATAGAGTTATAATAATCATCATATTTTTTAATTTTAATAATATCAAATAATCTCATAAATTAGTTTATCATAAAAAGCACTATAAATACCCTATGAAAAATTTAAAAATATATTCTTTCCCACTTTTCTTCTAATCACCCAATTCTTCTAAATACACATTTCTCAATTCAGATAACTATGTCTAGAAACTCAATGCTGTGGATTTAACATCATTTTTTTTTTTGAAAAATGTTGTTTTCCAAACATCAAAACACATGTTTGATACATTATGTTTAGATCCCCATTTTTTATAGATAATATAAGATATTCCAATAATATCTCGCCATAAAGTAAAGAATATATTTTAAATTTAATAAAGGAAAACCATTTTTCTTCTTCAAATAATATAAGACTTGAAAAAAATATAATCTTAAAAAAATATTAGATTCTTCATAATCCATAATCTAGATGTCATCATCACCATATCTATTCAACATCCATGATACACCTTCTTAGATAATAGAAAATGATACCAAAACTAAAAATCCAGGAAACCTCTTCATTACAATCTCTTCAACATGATGATATTAACGAAATCCCTCTAGTTCATTACAATACATTTTAAAAAAAAATACATCACAAACAATGTGTGTTCAATACTGGTAATGTTGAATATTATATGTATAATTATTATCTTTTTATTTTGGGTTTTATATTGACATGATAAAGGTGGTATTTTTTTGTTAATATTTGGACTTTCATATATCAATGGGTTCTCAATCCCTAAATAATATTTTTTCATATCATTATCCTAGGTTTTGAGAAGATCATCCATTTATCGCATCATGTATTTTTAGGGAAATATATTGGTTGTGTTTATACCCAATTATATATGGTTATTTCTCCCATAACTATTGTTTTTATGAAGATATTTTTTAGTTTAGGGGAAACCACTGTGAGGGGGAAATTAGAAGAATTGTTTGTCAGTGGTTCTTGACTGTGATAGCCACTATCGGCATTTGTGTTGAGATATGGTGTGATACAGAGTTACTATATTCATTTATTTTAAATATTTCTTTACTTAAATTTTTTTTCATTTTTATTCTTCATTATTTATTGAATGATTCCCTATTATAGTTAAAATCATAAATGGCTTATATCACATAAATTTAATTTTATATATGTCATATTTATTTTGGGTTTTTTTTCATCATCTTGGATGTTAACATGTATGGTTTTTTCATATTATTTAGTTAACTCCCCACATAATTTGGTATTCCTTATTTAATCTAGTCACCAACCACTGATCTATTAGATATAGGCTTGGGTATCACACTCAGCCAACCTAATATCATAGGTGGGGTCCTGATGGCCTGATTCATGTCTGATTCAATGTCATTTCTGGGCTTAGAGTTCAATGATAGGATTCATGTGAAGTATTCGTTTGAAAAAAATAGAGAATAATATTTGTGGTATTTGAATATGGTTATCATAATACCAAGATTAATTATAGAATGTTTCAATAAATGCATTCCTGCACATAGAATCTGATAGTATTCTATCTCATTTAATTATTTTTTGTGTCATTTATATTATATTATTAAGTTGTTTCATTAAACATATCATGGTCAGAATATTGTTTTTTATGATAGAAAAACATAATAGTAGTGATATCATTATGCAGTGAGTATATAGACATTTTTATTGTAATATATATATTTTAGAAGAAAAATATAGACTTGTATTATATAACATGGACATAGATACTACTCTTTATACTATGATCTTTCATGGTTGTAGGTTAGTCTATATTCTAGAATAATCTATCATATAGAATTTTCATAATATAAACCTAGTACCAGGATATGGATCTGAGTGGTCATGAGTGATTTCTAAAGAAACAGGACTGTAAATTCCCTTGATGGTATATCCACAATAATTTTTAGGTCCTTGATATACATTATAGGTTCATGTACTCCTTCATTCACCATGTATTCAATAAGGTGAAGGTTCTATGTTTGATGGAAAGGATTAATTACTCTCTCGGTGATTAAGGAATGGATCCTCCATTAGAAAAGTAGCTACATAAAACCCCTCATGTATTTATGAATTAATTTTGTTTAATATATTCAATTTCATGTATTTCTTTCGTTATAGGCAACACCAATTTTAGTTATCATTACATTAAACACTCAGTTTTAATAGTCCATGATATATTATTAATATTATTAATTAAACGTGACTTTTATAACTAAAACATTAAACATAGATATATGAATATTAATAACTAATTTTAAAATATTCTGTAAAATGGTTTTAAATAATGAAAAAATAATTATAATAAAGTACTGATTTTATTGAAAATTCAATATATGTTTCAAGAATACTATTTTCTCAAAAAAAATTATTGACTTTTTTAAACAAATAATATAAGAATTATTTACAATGTTTATAAACAAATTCAAAAAAATAATTATCAATTTCTTAAATATATTTGTATAATTTTATATGGAGTGAAATTTTGATAATTCTCTGAAATTTTAAACATTTCAGTAAATATTGAAAAATAATAATTCTTATTAAGAATTTTATTTTTATTTATAAATTTTAAAAATATCCATATTTTTTAATATATTTTTTTAAAAAGTAAAATTGGTTCAACTATATATTTATTAATACAATTTAGTTAACTTTCAAAAATTTCATATAGAATTTTTATATTCAAAATTTCTCTACATATAGACATTTCCTTTAAAGACCACTTTCTCATTGCATCTTCGTTATTCATTTAAATTAAATTATTAAAATTTGATGAGTTAAATTTGGTAAAATGGATTCCATAATTTAAATCAGTATAATTTATATTATGATATAAGTTCTAATTAATTTTTGACCATAATGATGAGTAAAAAAATAAAATATTATCTACCACGGTTAAAGTAAAAATGGGTTTACTAGGGTTAAAAAAATATAAGGCTTAAATAATTATCAAATAATATTAAAACAACCATCTTATAAACAAATTTTATCCTTGTAACCTATAATTATTTCTAATGTCAAATGGTGAATATTTTTACCAAATGAAAAAAATGTGAGTACACATTATTCTTTACAAAAATATCATGTGTGTCCCCTCCACCACTTATAAATGGTCAACCCATATCATATCTTATTCACACATACAAAACGCATTGGTCCATTTAATACCTTAAAAATACTTTATTTATTATATTCTATCATCATATAGATCTTCTTTTTATAATAAATCCAAACAAGGAAGGACTTTTGTTCAAACATAACAAGTTTACATAGAGAAGAGGCAATGTTCTTAAATGAGTGTTTTTATTCCATTACTTCCTCCACCTCCATAAAATATTATTAAAAATGACAATATAATAGAACAATTATCTGTAACACCCTGAAATTCTAAATTAAGAACCATGTATTTGATAGTGTTTATGACACGCAAAACCAAATGTGTAAATGAATATAATATATGGATACTTTATAATATATTTAATATTTAAAATAAATTTTATATATATGAGAAACTCTGAGATAGCTCATGTTACACACAAGAGCGACCATCCTTGTTAGCTTGTGTCACATGCAAGATTGACCTTCCTCGATAGCTTCTGTTACACGCATGGTCGAGTTTCACGAAATAACACTTTATTATAAAAATATTTTTGCTTAATATAATATTATATAAAATAGTTATTTTGTTAAAGGTTATGAATATTATTAAATAATATATTAATATTTATGTTTATATATAAATATAAAATTAAATCATGGATTATCAATTAATGATAAATTAATATAAAATCGAATTGGATATAAGAAAGAAATATTAATATTTTTATGCTTACAAAGGATTATTGTCTTAATAAACCTAATTAATTACAATTGAACAATTATTTTAATAAAATATATATTTTTTATATTCATCCAATTGATTTTATAACCATAAGAGAAGAACAAATCCTAATTTACACATAAAAAAATATATTTTATTAAGGCATTTTTATTGCCTTTCAATGGCGCCAATATTGTAAATTTTAATTTTGACACATTTATGAATTTAATTTTATAAATTAAACATCATTTTTTAATTCATAATGTCAAAATTATATAAGGGTTAATTTTTCAAATTTTTATAAGAAACATCATTTTTTGATAAACAGTGAAAAAATATTGCATTTTCTTTTAAATAATTATTAATGATAAATTATATATTAACTTTGTTTTAAAGTAAAATTTGATAAATTATAAATATATTAGTTCAATTTATATAATTTGAATAAATTTCAATTTGAAATTTAATATAAAAAACTTAACAATTTCTTGAATATTATTATACTAAAACCAATTAATTCATCCATCTATGAGAATAGCATTATTCTTAATTTTCCTAATTCTGTGAAATGAATTTGGAAAAAGGACATTAAACATTGTAAAAAATATGATATTTAGATTCTAATAAGATAAAATTAATTTTTTGACCAGATTGATTAGTTGATGTAATTGATATTATTTACAATTATTAATTCAAAATTGACCTTATTAAAAGACTAAACCTTTAACTTAACAGACCAATTGACCAAGACACTTTTCAAAAAGCAATTTTCTGGACATATATCAGACATAATAAAAATTATTGAGTTTTATTTGTTTTTTATGACTTAATGTAGGTAATAACATGTGTACACCTAACTTGTTTCCAAATAATTCAAGTGATTCCTTTTCCTTACCTATAAAAGGCCACCACCTCTCCCACTTATTCATACATATAAAACATATTAGGTTTGGGAACATACTTCCAAAATAGTATCCTAACATCCTTAACCTAACTTAGAAGTATCCCTTTGGGAAGAAATAACTCCAAGTAAGCATTTTTGTATAAACCAAAAGATGTTACCCGATTAAGAGGTAACATCTTCTATCCAGTTTCTTAGTTTCATTTCGATTCAACAACCCCTAAAATATTCTAATTATATGATTACCTAAAAACCCATTATTATAAATATATTATGATGTTGTTATGTTAATATTTGTACCAACACATATACACACATCCATATAATGGGTAACAAATATACTATTTCTGTGTACGGTGAACTACAGCCTCTTTAAACGATGATTGTTCGATTTTCTTTTACCACATTTCATGGTGGCCATTATGATGGACACACGATTTATATATGATATATTATACCATTATAATATATTTATTCTTTTTAAATTTTTATTTAGAACATACCTTTATTCCTTTCATCTTGTGTAAATATGATAATATCATTCGAGGAAGTGTGGACTACCGCCCCCTCAAAGAAATGTGGCTCCTTCATTCCATTTATGAAATTTATAAAGGATGGTATTAACAAAAACATGTAACATATATAACAATTATATTATACTAGAATTATATTATACATATTTATTAATTAATTTTCATTTATTTACTATGAAAATGAAATGAAATTAGTGTCCATGTGTACGTACGGCCTACCGTCTCCAAGAACGGTGTACTTCATTTATAATCTCCAACTATATAGAAAATTCTAAATACATATGTACTTTATATACATGATAATTAAATCATGGATTTTATTTTTTATATAATGAACCAATTATCTAATTAATATGAAAAACAAAAAACTAGTAAAAATATACATGACAAAACTAGGCAATTAAAACACAAAATAATCAAAATAATGAAATATTGTTAACAAATGATTAATAAGATATTATGAAAGATTAAAATATGACATTATAAACACTATTATGGTTATGATATTAGTTAAAAACTTCTTTTAAACCACTGTAGAGTAGGATAAAGGCCACATAACCAAAAGTAATGATAAGGTAATAGAATTTCATCTAAATTTACATTCCATTGAAACTTAATTGTTGTTATGAGCCAATTCACTTTTATTTGATGTATATACCACATTTTCATGTTATTTAATAAATCCCATTATTCTTGTGATATTATAAATTTAATTTAATGTCATAAATCTCTAAGGGTTACTATTTAAATGTTTCAATCTGGTATGGGAAACTTTGGAATGTTTAAAGATTATTCTCATTAAGAATGTTGTTAATGATTATATTTACAATATCACTTCTTTTTGAGATTGAAAACTTTATTTTGAACCAATGAATTTATTGTAATCATTATTCATTATAAATTTACTTGAATATCTATATTATCATACAAGGGATATTATAATTTCCTAAACCTTGTTTCATTTTTCATACGGTGTTTACATTGACAGTTGTTTGATAATTGGGGAATAATTGATAAAATATATATTTCTCATTCAATAAAGTTATTCGATAATGAGTATTAGTTATTTTAATTATTAAATATGGGGAATGGTTTGGATTGGAAATGACAAGTGGAGCTCGGAATTTATTTATCTCCATGATGCATCGATATGTTCTCTTAAGATAAATTAGTTGATCAAATTAAACAGGTATTTATACGTAGTTTTAAAACATCTTGTGAAAGGTCTTAATGGTAATAGGTTTTCATGTGCCTCAGACATGACATCCAAAAATTAAGAATTTAACACTTTTAGTTTTAGTTTTTAGTCATCCCAGAGATTTTCCATTGACATATCTATAAATACATTTAGTTTCAGTTCATTTATTAAATTTCAAGAATTTTAATTACATGCATTTACATGTTAATTTTCCATTATCGCGTTTTTTTAATGGCACATGTTATCTATTATTTACCTTTCCGTGTTAATTTATTCCCATTGGTTTATTATTAATTCGGTTTTACTTACCCTTACTAAACATTTTAGCACACCCTTATTATGTTTTATTACTCTAGGAAATGAATATGAAATATTTGAATAAACATCCAAGGGTGTTTGTTATTTCATTTTATAATGTATCATGATTGTATTTTCTATTTAGGAATGTATCTATAGAAGATGGATTTCCAATATTTCTAATCTAAATGTTCCTTCCTTATTTTATTCATTGTAATAATGCCAATGTAATAAATTTATGCACGAGCTCTGAGCTTATAGGGTTGAGGCATTACAGTTGGTATCAAAGGATGTTTAGAATCAACATTGGAAACTAGATTTAGAAAACATAGATTTTAAGGAAAAAATGTAAGATAGATTTTGAGGATGAGTATATAATATCATCTTAATGTTTTTGATAATCTTATAAATACATTCCTATTAGGATACAATGAGTGGATGTGGTTCTAGCACAAATGTGCATAGGAGTAATAACTCTGAAAAGGTGTTCCAGGTATGGCTCAGTGTAACCTAGTACATGAAAACTGCCCTTACTACACACCTGGTTTGACTCTCTCAAGAGATATTCTTAGGATAGTTCACATTTTATTTACCTACCATTATAAAGGATTTAAAAGTAAACAATTCCCCATTGTAACCAAAGTTTATGATTTAGGGATTTGTGATGAATACATTTTTGTTAGGTGTTATACCATGTTTAGAGTTAAATAAAGTCAATAATTTTAATAGATGATTTAGTATATGTCATTTTCAAGTAATGAATCCTAGAAGGAAGACGTTTTTCAACATTCTTAGAAAATTTAAAGATTTCTCTACTAAGAAATTCAATATATCTGGTATTAGAATGGATCATGTTATGGATATTTTAGGGAATCTTAGTCAGTATATTATAAAAACCCATCCTCGAATAGAGAAAATTATTTCATGGATAGAATATCCTATGTTAGGTTGCTTTATGTGGCATAATCCCCAATAGTTTTGTGGATCTAATAATACAATTATAGATTAGAAATGGATTAAGTCTTCAGAGAAGATATTTATAGCCTCGGAATATTGAGAAAACGAAATGGTTACACTTGTGGTCTATTGTCTCCAACATGATGTTGATCAATGGAAATCCATGGTACATAATACTATAAGGAAGAAGAAATAGAACTCATGGAATGGAGAATATTTAAGGATACATTATTCGATAAATACTTCCCTCATGTCAAACATTTGATATTTAGAGAATTTTTTATAGCTTAAAGAAAATGGAAGAATAGAGTGGTGTGGATTAAGTAAATACCTTTATAAATTTTTCTAGGTATGATACAAATTATATATGCAATAAATAGTGCAAGATCAACCATTTCTTTGATTGTATTATGTTAATTATTCTAAGGATTCTAGTTTCTAAAAAAATTTCATCCTGTAAATAAATATTTTTATATTCCATCAAAATAGAAAAGGAATAATCTAAATCCTATGTATTCAAGGGAAACCATGAGAAGAATAGGTCTTATGAACACCATGAAAAAGGGAATGACTCAATGATGGTGAAGTTAATGAATTATTTTCAAACATGTGAAAACTATAGAAAGAATCCCCCAAGTAAATGCCTGAAAGGATTGGGAGTGTGTTATATGTGTTTAGAAAAGTGTCACCAGGAAAAATAATGCAAGAGGAAGAAGCTGGTCAATGATATTCAGTGATGAAACTAAGAGGAGATAGTGGACTATACAAAGTAATATCCCAAGAGTTAGAGGAATATACCTATAAAGAAGATAAGGGGTCAAGGATAAGCATATTTTATTGACACAGTCCAAGTGGAAAGATTAATTTACTTATGTATTTGTACCAAATGAATATGTTGTAAAATTATTTTATTTACGTTTTTATCTCCTTTTGATATATGAAAAATTTAATGATTGTAATATAGTACATTTTCATTAAGGATATGAGACCATATTTTGAATGTTACCAAGAAACTTTATACAGAAGAAAGTTAAACAGTTCAAAAAAACACATTATTGAGGGAAATCCACCTGTTAATATGTTCATGATGTTGAGATAATGATGAAGAAATAATTGATTTGTATCAGAATAGAATATATTGGGACAAATTAATGACTTGTTAAAAAAGTGGTTTATGCTATTATAGATAGATTTTAAAACATATTTGGATTTAAGGAATATACTCAATAACATGTGTCTTACTTACGGAATAAAGAAGAATGTATATTTACAATAAGGTTTTATGGTAATTTTAGTTATTATATATTTTCAAAATTATAAATAATGAAGTTATTCACATGTTTGGAATGTTAAAATGTAGTCTATATTCATATTGATTTAAGGAAAATGGTAAATTCATTTTGGAAATTCAGTGACATTCTTTCAAAAATATTGTATCATAATTTTTGGTAAAATTTAACTATTTATGAAATGGTTTAATTTAATATTTGGAAACGGTTTTTTCTATTTTTTTTCAGTTTCACTATAAAAGAAGAAATGTAGAAATAGTTCAAGCAAAATAAGATCCGAGTAGATAGAAAATTTATGCTAACAATAATAGTCATGATCTATAATTTGACATCAATGACAAGGTATTCCACTAAATATCTCAATGGAACAAAATTATGAGTTTTGGAATGAAGGTAAAGTTAATCCTTTGATAAATTATCCCTTTTTATATTTTTTATAACATTAGGAAAATATCTTTTCAGTTGTAACTTTCACCAAATCTCTCTCAAGTTCAGGATGTGCTCGATGTATCACTCTTAGGGAATTAAAAAAAGTGATCTTTCACATGTTATGAACTCAATGCTCAAACCAATGTAGAAGGACATTTATTTTGAGGAATAGATAATATAGATTATATATCATAGAGATAAAGTGTTTTAAAAAAACACTCAATTATTTAATGATTTATTTTTTTAATAAATTAAATTTCTTCGATATCTTACCTTACACACTATACTAAGTATAGAATTTGTTACATGTTATACTAAGTTCTATCAAAATATGATATATAATTATTATTATTTAAGAACAGTTGTTATAACATAGTCCTTAAAAATACTAATATGAATAGTAATAACCACCTTTAAAAAATTATTTATTATTTTTAATATGAAGAAAAATATTGATAATAAAATACCAATTTTTAGAAAAGTAATTATTTGTTTTGAAAATACTATTCTCTAAAAAAATAGTGTTTTGAATGCATTTTTTAAAACAAAAATTAATTTAATTTTTAAAAAATTTCTAAATTTTATTTTAAAAAATATATTTCTTTTTGAATTATTCATTTCAGAATTATATTTAACTGAATTTTTTAGAATTATATGATAATGTAAATCTTTCAATTAATAAAAAAAATTGGTTTTTATTACGAATTTTATTTTCATTTAAAACTTTTAAAAATAAAAATAAAAATTTAGATGGTTTAAAAAGAAAAATTAATTTAATTATATAATTGTGTATCAAATTTAAGTAATTTTATTCAACTTCAATTTTAATATTGATATCAAGACTTTCTATAATTATCGAAAATGTCTCTTTGGAAACCCACTTTCTCATCACAACTACGAGTTTAATTATAAATATAATTATTTTTATTCTATCAGTTGAATCTAGATAAATGTTTCCATAAATTTTACTATAACACATTGTATTATATAATACATTCAATGTATTTTTCACTAGTGTAGATAATGTTTTTTACGATGGTAATTTTTTATTTTTTATGTTTTATGTTTTCTTTTTTTCTGATGTTATTACATGAGATTTATAAAAAAAAATTACAGTGGTTATTTTAAAACTGACGTAAAAAACAATAATCTAAAGCATTCTTCACGTAGGTCCATCAAGAACCGACGTGGAAAACACTTCGGAGTTGTGGTTTATTAGGGAGGTTTTTAAATAAATGAGGTGGTATCTACTTTTTCATGTTTTTTTAGAATAACTGACGTAATAAACTACACCTCCAAAGAGTTTATCACGTCGGTTATGTTAATAACCAATGATATAAACTAGTCTGTCAACTGTTTTTCACATTGGTTACATAATAACTAACTTATAAACATATATACTACATCGGTTTTTAAATAACCAATGAAAAAACCTATTTCATTCCATTTATTACATTGATTTTCAAATAACCAATGTAAAAACTTATTTTCATTCCATTTACAACATCGTTTACGAAATAACCGACATAAAAACCCATTCCCATGAAATTGTTACGTCAGTTTTCAAATGACCAACATTAATACCCATAAACATGCATTTTTTACGTTGTTTATAAAATTGCAGACGTAAAAACAAATTATATTAATAAAACCGTTCAACCAAAACTATTCCATGAAAAATAAAACCTAAAACACACCAAAAATAGAAAAAAAAACCAAACTAAAACCAGACCAAAACCAGACCACCCCACTGGACATCCCTACCACACACCTAGAAACCCCCCCCCCCACTAGACACCCGCCACACCCCTGGATAGCCCCCCCACCCCACCCTCCTGGACAGCCCCCACCAGCCTAGACACCCTCCCAGCCACATGGACATCACATAACCCCCCCCCCCCCCCCCACACACACACACACACACTACCCTGGAAAGCCCTCCCACCCTACTGGACACCCTCCCGCCCCATGGACACACTGGACACCCCCCCCCCCCACCCCCCACCCACTGGACAGCCTCCCACTCCTTTGGAAACCCCCACCCCATTGGACACCCCCCACACCCCTGGATACCCCCCCCCACCCCTTGAACAACCCCACCCTCCTAGACACCCTCCCACCCCTATGGACACCCCAGACACCCCCACCCCACAGCACACCCCCCCCCCACACCCCTGGATACCCCTAGACCCCCCTCCCCTTTTGAAGAGCCCCCTACTCCCCTGGACAGCCCTCTACCCCCTGGACACCCTCCCACCCCCATGGACAACCTTGACACCCCCACCCCACAAGAAAGCCCTATCGCACCCCTGGAACCCCCCCCCCCACCCCACTCCTTTTAGACAGCCCCCCCCCCCACTCACGTGAATAGCCCCCCACCCTCCTGAACACCCTCCCACCCCCATGGACACCCTCGACACCCCCACCTCACTGGACAGAGCACCACTCCCCTAGAAACCATGCCCCCCTAGACACCCCATGGGCAGACCCCCACCCCCCCTCTTGGACAACCCCCCCCCCCCCCATTCCCCTGGAAAATCCTCTACTCTCTTGAACACCCTACCACCCCCATGGACACCCTAGACACCCCCCACACCACTGGACATCCCTCCTACACCCCTAGAATCCCCCACCCCACTAGATATCCCCCCTCTTGGACAGCCCCCCACTCCCCTGGACAGCCCTCCCACCCTCTAGGACACCCTGCCACCCCCATGAATACCCTGGACACCCCCTACACCCTTGGAAATCCCCCCACTCCTTGTGAACCCCCCTGAACATCCCCCGCCTGACAGCCCCCCCCCCCCCCCCCTCTTGTACACCCTTCCACCCCCATGGACACACCAGACACCCCCACTCCACTGGATAACTCTCTCACAGCCCTGACCCCCCCCCCCACCACCACCACCACCACCTCTCCCGGACATCCCTCACTCCCCTGGACATCCCTCCACCCTCCTAGACACCCTCCCACCCCTATGGAAACTTTGGACACCCCCACCCCACTAAACATCCCTCTCACACCCCTAGAACCCCCCCCCCCCCCCTCCTGGACAACCCCCACTCCCATGTACATCCCTCCCACCCCTCATAGAGACCCTCCCACCCCCATAGACACCCTGGACCCCCCCCCCAGACAAATCCCCCCCCCCACACACACACCCTCCTGGATAGACCACCACCCTCATGGACACCCTCCCACCCCCATGCACACCCTGGACACCCCCTCACCCTACTGGATATCCCCCCACTCCCCTAGAACCCCACACCCATGGACACCCCCTGGACACCCCGGACACCCCCACCCCCACCCCACTGGACAACCCTCCCACACCCCTAGAAACCCCCTAAACCCCCCCCCCCCACTGGACACCCACACACCCCTAGAGATCCCCTAGATAGCCCCCCTCCCCCACACTCACCCCTCCTCGACAGCCCTCCACCCTCCTGGACACCCTCCCACCCCCATCGACAACCCCCAACCCACTGGATAGCCCCCCACCCCCACCCCTCCTGGACAGCCACTCAGTCCCCTGGATAGCCATCCCACCCTCCAGGACCCCCCCCCCCCTATGGACACCCTGGACACCCCCCCCCCACCCCACTGGACATCACCCACTCCCCTAGAAACCCCCACCCTACTGGACACCCCCACACCCTAGGAGATCCCCCCACCATCTTGGACAGCCCCCACACTCTGGGAAACCCTCCCACCCCCATGCACACCCTAGACACCCCCCCCCCCCCACTGGACAACCCTCCCACACCCCTAGACCCCCCCCCCTGACACCCCCACACCCCTGGATACCCCCTCAACAGCCCCCCTCCCCCCACCCCCACCCCTCTTGGACTGCCCCCACTCCCCTGGATTGCCCTCCACCCTCCCACCCCTATGGACCCCCTAGACACCCCCCATCCCACTAGACAACCCTCCCACACCCCTGAACCCCCTCCCCCTCACAGACATCCCCCACTACCTGGGACATCCCTCTCACCCTCTTGGACACCCTCCCACCCCAATGGACACCCTGGACACCCCCCACACCCTTGGACTTCCCCCACTCCCCAGGACCCCCCCCCCACCCTTGGTCACCCCTTGGACCCCCCCCCCCTCTCGGACACCCTCCCACCCCCATGGAAACCCCATACACCCCACCCCACTAGACAACCCTGTCACACCCCTGGACCCCCCCCCCCCCCACCAACACACTGGACACCCCCACACACCTGGATACCCCTTGGATAGGCCCCCACTCTCCTAGACAATCGTCCACCATCCTGGGTACCCCCCCCCCCACCACCACCACCACCACCACCACTATAGACACCATGGAAGCCCCCACCCAACTGAACATCCCTTCCACACCCCTGGAACCCCCACCCCACTGGATAGCCCCCCTGGACATCCCCCACTCCCCTGGACTGCCCTCCCACCCTCTTGGACACCCTCCCACTGCCATGGACACCCTGGACACCCCCACCCCACTAGACAGCCCCCACTCCCTTGGAACCCACCCCCCCCCCCACTAAACTTCCCCCCACACCCCGGTACACCCCCCCCCCCCCCGCCGCCACCCTCATGGACATCCCCCCACCCTTTTGGACACCCTCCTATCCCCATGGACACCCTAGACACCCCCCCCCCCACACGCTCCTAGACAGCCCACCCACCCTCCCGGACACCCCCACCCCCATGGACCCCCTAGACCCCCCCCCCCCCACCACTGGATATCCCCCCACTCCCAAGAAAACCCCCCGCCCCACTGGACAAACCCCCACACCCCTAGACACCCCCTGGAAATCCCCCCCCCCACACCCTTCTGGATAGCCCCCACTCTTTTGGACATCCTCCCACCGCCATAGACACCCCGGACACCCCCTACCCCACTGGACACCCCTACAGCCCAGGATACCCCTTGGACACCCCCCCCCCCGCCCCCACCCCACATGGACAACCCACACTCCCTTGGACATCCCTCTACCCTCCTGGACACCCTCCCACCCCCATGGACACCCTGGACATCCCCACTCCACTGGAAATCCCTCCCACACCCATAAAAACCCCCACCCCACTGGACACCCACACCCCTACAGGATAGCCCCCACTCCCCTGGATAGCCCCCACTCCCTTATACTATAAACATTTAAAGAATAGAAAAACAATAGAAAAAGGTCTTACCAAAATCTTCTCACACAACTGAGATATTATCGCTTGGTCCACACTTCTCCAATCATCACACAAAATTCTTACTTTTCTCTTACACAGATTTGATACAAAACTCTTAAAATCTATTTCATTTGGACCTCTAGATATACCATTCTCATCAAACTCAATGACTATCCTCTAGTCCTGTGTACAAGAAAGTGATAATTTTGTTAAATGTGTGCACCCATATTTACCAACTCTGGAACTCTTCTTTGTCGTTATGGGAGCACATTAGGGAGATTCGGGAACATCAACAGGAGCATGTGAATTTTCTTCCCCAAAGGTATGATACTTATGCTCATCTCCAGAATCATGTGGTTGATCAACTGATTGATCAGTAATTATCCTTCAATAAAAAAACATTATTTCACAAATATACAAATTCAAATACTACAATACTAATGTAAACAAAAAATGGAAAATTGAACTTATTTACATAATAGTAGACATGGTTAATATGGTAAGAAAGTTAAACAGTGGAAAACATGGTAAACATGGTAGTGAAATTGTCATTAAACAAAATCAATAAATATATAAGTTATGTAAAGGTAAATAATAGTAAACTGTGGTAAACTATGGTAAACATTTTAAACATGGTAAACATGGAAAACATGGTATACATGGTAAACATGGTAAACATGGTAAAATAATTGTTATTCAATAAAAATAATAGATATATAATTTACATAATGGTAAACATGATAAAACTAAACTAAAAGAATTAAAATGAAAAAAAACTTCAACTTATTTGTTTTAATATGCATTTTAATAAAGAAAAAAATAAAATATCTAACATTTTGTGAAAATAATAAATGTGAACAAGAAATAAACATATGTTACCTATAATTTTAGGAATGTACAAATGGTTTGTCTTCCCAAATTCCTTCATCATGATCATTCCTTATGGCACAAACCATGTCTTCAACATGCTCATCATTATGTTTTGCTAATCTTTCCATGGAAGTAAGGATCTCACATAAATTCGCATCTTCATCAAGTTGATTATCACCAAAATATTTCTTTTTCCCATGTAAAACAACTGACCATTGCATATCTGATTGATCAACTATATAGAAAATCTATTTTGCATGTGTTTCCATTATAAAAGAATCTATTGTGTCTTCTAATCTATTCTGATTAACAACTATAATTCCAAATTCATTGTATCTGAAACTTTTGTTACCGATAAACCAATTGCACTTGAAAACAGGAAAATTAATTTTAATGTAATCAACTTCTCATATTTCTTCTGTAACACCCCAAGCTTCCACAGTACACTTCTCTTTGAATAATATAGTAGCATGTGTTGTACGCAACTTCGAGTTCAAACGCACCACAACCAATCAAACTAACCATTATGAATAGTAATACCCACTTTTTTTAAATTTTATACATTTTATATTTCAAAATTGACTTCATTTTTGGCTTTGGAATATCGAAATTATCCTAGGGTAAAATTCTGGTATTTTTCTGAAAACATTCAATTTTTGATGAATAATGAAAAACACTAAGTTATAGTTTAAAACCGAATTTTTATTTAAATAATTATTTATTTTATCTACATTTATTTTAGTTCAAAATAGATATATAATACCTATATAAGTTCAATGTAATTCATTGGAGTCAGTTTATAATAATTTTAGATATATAAAAATTTTATTGAACTTTGGACCGTCTTTTACCCATCTCCTATGAGAATTTGCAAATTCACATAAAACATAATTTTACCAATTCTGTGAGTGGAATTTCAAAAATATGAGAGACATGGTTAATATCAATGAGTAAAATGTGGTTCAATAAGATAAAAATAATTTTTGGTGAATAGTAACTTTTTACTTTTATTTACCACGGTTAAAAGTAAATAGGGTAATTAAAGGTAAAAATGATATTATTATTACCCTACCACATGTCCTAATTCTATTGGATAAGTATAATTCAACCAAAAACAACCTTATTAATAAAATATAAACCTCTTCGGTCCACTTGGATTAGATTAGGACATTTATTATTATTTAATTCAAAGAAGAGTTTAAAGAGTTAAAATCAAATTTTAATAACTAAAACATTTTTAATACAGGGTTATAAATAATATAAATTCGATTATAAATATTAATTATAAATATAAAATTATTTCCTACATAATATTACTTTATTTATAATTTTTAGATATTAAATAATTTAATTTATTTAAGACACAATAGTGATGCCGTAATTACCTAATTAATGAAATATTAAAATAATTGATATTATAAATATCCAATTAAATGTAATTTGAGACTTTGAATGAATTAAAAAACATTTATAGGTTAATATGACATGTTATTATTGCTTATATGAATTTTTTTTAATTAATAAATTTGTTAAGACTTTAACCAAAATCAATTATAGAATAGTGTCAAAATTGACATAAATGGGTTTTAAAAACAAATATTATATTATAAATTGATATAATATCCATAAAAATCTAATTATAAGACAAAGGACTAATATACTTATAGTTGTATCCTTAATGAACCACTTGGGGTTCTCTTGGAAGTATATAGTAAGTTTATTAACCATATAATATAAAAATACAAAGAGACATGGTAAATGTCAAACTATTTAACTAAGAGTTAAATATAAATGATAAGGTTAATATAGTGACACAAACCTGTCTAAAATCTATTTGAGGAAATGATTTAGACCCATCCCTACCTTATCCTTAAAATAATTCACTTTGGAGCCATTATAAACGGAATATTAATTTATTATAAAATAATATTTGAAGTTTTTCCTAAGGTGCCCCTCACACCTCTTATAAAAGGGAACTCCCCCGTATCTCAAATTCATACCTTAAAAGCCTTTTGGTTCAGCCAACCCCTCCCCAAATATCCTCTCAACTTCCTTAACTTCATCCTGAAGGCCTTACCTTAGTCAGAAAGCCAACTTAAGGACTCCTTTTGATCAAATCAAAAAGAAGAACCTGAAGAAGTGGTAATAATTTCATCACCCTCTTTCAAGTTCCTTTCTTCTTCCACTTCTTGTTTCATTGTTATTTCCATTATATAAAAAATAACTCAAGTATCTTATATATACTATGATTTTATTATAAATATGTTACAACCATATTCTATATTCTATGCATCCATTTAATGGGATGTCACCATACGTGTGTGCATACGGATTACCGTCTCGACGTTGTGGTGTAATTGTTATTCAAAATATTATTACTTGGATGGGTATGATATTGATGTGTAATTGAATTAAATAAAAAATATAACATTATAATGATTGTTTATATATGATATACCATCCAATTATATGTTATTTTAATATCAAAAAATGATATTGTCGCTCGTACGTATGTATGGACTACCGTCTCCATGAACTTGATGAGATTCATTCCCCATCGTATACATTCAAGTATAATTCTAATTTGATGATTAAAAATAATGTTTAAGGACTTGATATCACTCTGGATATGAATAATATACAACCTATCCATAACAAACATGACTTATGTAACAAAACATATAAAATAAAATGAGTAAGTTAACACCTGAAACAATGATAATACTAATATATTATCAACAAAGAAATATTAAAATATCATATATGATATCATATTAATGTATATTATTCTTTTATAATTTAATTACAATTATTTCACCATTATACAGGAGGTTAACATACCCTTGAGCAAGTAAAAGTACAAGGTAAGGGTTTATTTCACAATCTCTTCATTATCTGATGTTGTTTATATGTAATTATCTACTAGGACCTCTTTATCATCCACAACCATGTTTCTTAAAAATGTATTTCAAATAATTCTTACTATTCTACAGACTATAGGTTAAAGTCATTTATACCCTTATTTGAATTTTTATAAGATTTTTATAAAGGAATCTTTCTGTTGTTTTCCAAACAAGGTCCTTTTTAACCTTTTCAATAGAATTAAGGTAAGAATGTCTTTTTTTAACTTATACGGCGTGTACGGCTATTTCCCGCCATTAAAAAATTGTTAAAGCTTACCTTACAATCTTATAAGAATATTTTCAAAGTTAATTTTTCCATTTATAATTATGTGACTTTTAAATGATTTAAAAAAAAGAGATATTTCTCTCAAATAGTTTTATTTTCATCTATGTCAAAATCCTTTGATGGATTTTAAGCTTATTTGAAGTTGATTTATTATGATACAAAACTTCCATGTTGTATTGAAGGTTTTGTGTTATGTTTGACTGTGGATGTGTTATTTGTATACCATTCATGGTTTATGGATAAAGTATTGACATTTCGTATGCTAGTTTTATAATGAATATTTATGTTATGTTTAAACCTATTCATATGAGGAATGCATTGGACTTAATAAGTGATGGGTGGAGCCCGCTATAGCTCCTAGATGCATCAGTAGGTCTCATGAGACAAACTAGTGTCTTGGCACAAGGCCATGGAAAAATCTTATTTGTAGTCTTGGCACAAGGCCTTGACTATGTGGTTATTAAAGTCTGACATTATGCATTCCATCATTATAAAAGTGGTTATTGATATTGCAAGTGATTATTTGACTATTAGAATATCCATGTGAATAAGAAAATGGAATTATTTCATTTTATTTTTTCCATATTATGCTGAATTTCAAGTTTAAAAGGCTTTTTTTAGCTATATATTGCAGAAAATGTTAATGTTTATTTATGAAAGTTTCTATAATATTTTTATCCTTACGGAGAATCTGAGCTCACCCCTTTCTATGTTTTATTTTTCCCAGGTTGTGAATAAGTATTTTATGACTGAACTGCAAGGATAGACTATGGGATCTCAGTGTTTTATATGGAATTAATGTCATTGTATTTTTTCCATTTCATGATGTCATGTAAACATTATGAATGTATCTAATATTTCTAAGGCTACTAAACTAATCAGTCTTTTGAGACTTGATCTTTTGTGATCATGCCAATGTTATGTAATAATGCACTAACTCTAGTTAACTAGGGTCGAGGGGTTACATTTGGTATCAGAGGAAGTTTTGTACAAACCTGGGAAGCTAGATTTAGATAAACTCTGATTAGAGCACATAAACCTAAGATGGACATTGAGGATTAGTATATAATAACATCCTAGAATTCTGGTATTGTAGAGATTTTGTGTGTTTTATGAGAAATACATTCCAGTATGGATACAAGCAGGTAGAGGTGGCTTTGGAACAGATGTACCTAGGGGTAAAACCCGAAAACACCCCTTTGAGCTAGACTCGAACGGGAACTGGTGCACAACAGCAGGCTATGCTGCACTCTAGGTTCAGACACTCCCGGGGGATATGCTTAGGATAATTCTCATTTTCATTACCAACAATTATGAAGGTTTTATGAGTATATACTTCCTCAAAGAAAACATTTTTATGATTATGGATTATATCTGTAAACTGTTCAATTCATGTTAAGTGTTTTACAAGTTTGGATTTATATACTACGAATCATAAACTAATCTAGTGTATTCCATTGTTTAGAAATGGCGCCTAGTGGATGAAATGGAAACTATATCAATGCATGAAATCCATGTAGGGATTTCCCTCCTTCTCAAGATAATTATAGTGGAGTTGGTGATGCAACTGGTTTTGATCAGCTAATCACCATACTGGGAAAAATCACTCAGGTTATGAATAATAACCTTACCCTTATAGAGCACCCAGATCCACAGTGTGGAGGATCAATGTTAGATCAATTTATAAGGAAAAAACCACTAGCATTAAATGGGATTACAAATCCATTAGTATCTAAGCAATGCATAAATTCCATAGAGAAAATATTCCATGCCTTGGGGAGTAGTGAAAGGGAAAAAGTTATCATGGCAGGTTACCGCCTAACTAGAGATGCTGACCAATGGTGGTCATTGATTCAAAACACATAGGAGGATGATGAAGTATCAAATATGGAATGGGGGGAGTTCAAAGAGATTTTCTTAGAAAAATACTTTCCTCATGACCAACGACCATATATGGAAAGGAAATTTATGAGTCTGAGACAAAAGGAGGATGAGAATGTCGCAAAGTATGAGGATAACTTTACAAGGTTATCGAGGCATGAAGCAGATTATATAAATAACCCGAGGAGTAAGATTGATCATTTATTTTATGGGTTAAAACAATTTCTACCTTGAGAATTAGTCTCACAATCATTCTCGTCCTATGAAGATATTATCTCATGTGCTATCAAAACAGAAGAGGAATTATCTAAGTCTTAAGACTTTAAAGAAAATCAAGATAAGAAGAGATCTTCTGATCACTCTGGGAATGGAAATAAGGGGAATAAGGGAAAACTTGAATATCCATCCTGCATTAAATCTAGGTATAAACACCCTGGTACTTGCTTGAAGGGAATTGGAGACTATTACAAGTGTGGTGAAAAAGGAAACCAAGCTCGTGATTGCAAGGGGAATAAAGAAGCTACCGATGTTCAATGCTATAATTGCAGGGAGATGGGACATTATGCAAATGAATTCCCTATGCGTCAGGGGAAATTACCTCAGAAAAGTCCGAGTGATCAAGGATAAGCTTATGCTATCACTACTGTTGAGGTAGAATCTTTGAAAGACGTGGTGGCAGGTAATTTATGCTTTCCTCAAGTTTATAAATTTCTTCATTCGATTCTGAATCATCGCATTGTTTCATATCTTCCTATTTTGATAAGAAAATTAGATATTTATAATTTTATTTGACAAGGATGTTTTCAGTAAAAACTTCTAAGGGAAGTATCATTGCTACAATGTTCTGTGAATCAGTTCCCATTAGATCATATAAATGCTCTTTATCTGCTGATCTTGTCATCATACCTATGATTGAGTTTGATATGATCCTCAGTATAGATTGGCTTTTGGACCATGATGCGAAGATTTATTGTAAGAAGAAGGAGGTTACGATTTTTTATGATGGCGATAAATAACACCTTATATTTAGAGCAGAATCATCACCACTTGATTATTATCTAGATCCACCCCTAATAGCTCAACTAAATTCAATTATCGGGGAGGAAGAGAATGAAATAACTATGGGTGAGTAGAGGAATATTCAAATATAGATGTACCTATTGTGAATGAATATGTAGATGTGTTTCCGGAAAATTTACTTGGACATCCTCCAAAACAAAAAATTGAGTTTTCCATTGATTTAATTTCTGTTTTAAGGCCTATATCGAACACCCCTTATATAATGGCCACTGTGGAATTAGTTGAACTAAAGAAAAAACTAAAGGAATTGAGTAATAAGGTATTTATTCTCCCTAGTTTTTCTCCATGGTGATCCCCTGTCCTTTTTGTTAAATAGAACGATGGATCTATGAGGTTATGTATCAACTACAGGGAGATCAATGCTATAACAATAAAGAACAAGTATCCCCTACCTCGCATTGATAATTTATTTGACCAACTGAATGGAGCTCAATACTTTTCAAAGATTGACCTTCGATCTGGATACCATCAGTTGTGTGTGAAGTAGGAATACATTTCGAAGATAGAATTTCGAACCAGGTATGGGAATTACAAGTTTACAGTAATGCCTTTTGGATTGACTAATGCACCCTCTGTATTCATGGATCTAATGAACATAGTTTTCAAGGAATATCATGATGATTTTGTAGTGTTATTTTTTGATGATATCTTGGTATACTCTAAAATATACAAAGAACATGAAAATCACTTGCACATTATCCTGAAGACTCTTAGAAGACATGAATTATATAGGATGTTTAGCAAGTGTGAATTCTGGCTTCAGGAGATTTCTTTTCTTGGTCATATTGTCTCTAAGGATTGAATTTTCATTGATCATTCTAAGACCAAGGCAGTCTAAGAATGGCCAGCACCAATGAGTATAACTGAGGTACACAGTTTTATTGGATTAGTAGGTTATTATTGGATTTCTTACAAAACATTGCCAGATTGGATAACCCATTAACAAAGCTCACACGTAAAGGGGATAAATTTGTTTGGACAAAAGAGTGTGAAGAATGTTTCGATGAACTAAAGAGAAGATTTTTCAATTATCCTATATTGACTCTACCATCGGGGATTGATGGATTTGTTATTTATAGTGATTCTTCAAAGAAAGGACTTGGTTGTTTCCTTATGCAGAATGATAGGGTTATTTCCTATGCATCACGATAGATGAAAATTCAAGAGAAAAACTATCTTAATCATGATCTTAAAATTGTTGTTGTAATCATTGCTTTGAATATATGGATACATTATCTCTATGGTGAAAAATGTGAGATATATACAAATCCAAAGAGTTTGAAGTATATTTTCTCACAGAAAGAACTCAACATGAGGCAAAGGTGATGGCTTTAACTACTCAAGGATTATGATTGCACGATACACTACAACCCGGGAAGGAAAATAAGGTGGCAGACGCTTTGAGCAGAAAGGATCATGGAGTTTTGAACAAAATGAGAGTTGAAAGAGATCCAATTTTCATAGATCTAGTAAAGTTGGATATGGGAATAACCATGGAAGGTGAAACATCGATACTTTTTCAAATGGTTGTTGAACCATATTTACTAGAAAGGATAAAATGTTCTCATATCGATGATAAGGAGTTTCAAAATAAGATTAAAGCTATTAATTATGGGAGATTGAGTGACTTTGTGTATGAAGATGGAATTTTGAAATTTGGGAAGAGACTTTGTGTTCCTGATATACCTGATCTAAAATGGTAATTTTTTTATGATTCTTATAGTTCCAATTTCTATATACACCCTGAGAGCACCAAAATGTATAGATATTTGAAGGAACATTTTTTGTGGGACAACATGAAGAGGGGGATTGCTGATTTTTTGTTAAGATGTATGGTTTTTCAACAAGTGAAAGATGGAAGGAAACAGCCTAGAGTAGTCATGCAACCTCTTCCAATACCTGGGTGGAAATGGGATAATATTACGATGGACTTCGTCATGGGGCTACTAAAGACTCCAAGAAGGAACGATGCAATATGGGTCATCATTGATCGTATTACCAAGTCAGCACATTTCCTTGCTATTAGAGAAGATCTACTACTTGAACGTCTATCAAGACTATATATAAATGAAGTTGTGAGACTTCATGGAGTACTACTATCAATTGTTTCTGATCGTTATCCTCATTTTACTTCAAGATTCTAGAAAATTATTCATAAATCCCTAGATACTGAACCTCATTTGATCATTGCCTACCACCCCCAAACTGATGGACAATCAGAATGGACTATTCAAACCTTAGAAAACAAGTTGAGATCTTGCTCACTTGACTTTCAGGGTATGTGGGATCAATATTTACCTATGGTAGAATTTTCCTATAACAATAGCTTCCATTCAAGTATTCAGATGGCACTGTATGAAGCGTTATATGGAAAGAGATGTCACACACCAACCTTTTTGGATGATGTTGGTGAAAGAAAACTCGTAGGCCCAGAACTGGTGGAGGAAACGATGGAAAAGGTGAAGGTAATCCAAATACACATTAAAGCTGCTCAAAGTAGGTAGAATATCTATGCTGATAACTGAAGGAATGATTTTGAATTTCAGGTTGGAGATCATGTTCTATTGAAGGTATCTCTATGAAAGGGAGTTATATGTTTTGGTAATAAGGGTAAATTGAGTCACAGGTACACAGGACCTTTCAAAATTCTAGAATGAATTGGGGCTGTAGCTTACCATTTGGCAATGACGCCAAGACTCTCCAAAGTTCACGATGTGTTCCACGTATCACTATTAAGAAAATACATGCCTGACCCAATGCATGTAATCACTTATGAGGAAGTAGAATGGGAACCCGGTCACTCTTATTGTGAAGTGCACGTCAGGATTCTTGATACAAGAGAAAAAGTGCTGAGAAACTGGACGACTCGTCTGGTAAAAGTTCTATGTAGAAACCATAAGATGGAAGAGGAAACGAGGAAACCCGAGGAACTTAGGATGAAGAACCACCCAAGTCTTTTGATGTGATTGTATTTTGGAAATTTAGAGGATGAAATTATTTGAAGGAGGGGAGAATGTAACACCCCAAGCTTCCACGGCACACTTCTCTTTGAATAAAAGAGTAGCGTGTGTTGTATGCAACTTCGAGTTCTAATGCACCACAACCAATCAAACTAGTCGTTATGAATTGTGATACCCACATTTTGAAACATTATACAATTTATATTTCAAAATGGACTTTATTTTTGGATTTGTAATATCGAAATTAGCCTAGGGTGAAATTTTGGTATTCTTCTGAAAACATTCAATTTTTGATGAATAGTAAAAAACACTGAGTTATAGTTTAAAACAGAATTTTCATTTAAATAATTATTTATTTTATTTAAATTTATTTTAGGTCAAAATAGATACATAATACCTATATAAGTTCAATTTAATTCATTGGAGTCAGTTAATAATAATTTTAGATATATAAAAAATTTATTGAAGTTTAAATTATCTTTTACCCACTTCCTAGGAGAATTTTCAAATTTACATAAAACGTAATTCTACCGCTTCTGTGAGTGGAATTTAAAAAATATGATAGAATTTGTTAATATCAAGGAGTAAAATGTGGTTCAATAAGATAAAAATTAATTTTAGATGAATAGTAACTTTTATCTTTTATTTATCACGGTTAAAAGTAAATAGGGTAATTAAGGGTAAAAATGATATTATTATAACCCTAACACATATCCTAATTCTATTGGATAAGTATAATTCGACCAAAATCAACCTTAGGAATAAAATATGAACCTCTTTGGTCCACTTGGTTATATTAGGATATTTATTATTATTTAATTCAAAGAATAGTTAAAAGAGTTCAAATCAAAGTTTTATAACTAAAACATTTGTAATATAGGGTTATACATAAGATAAATTAGATTAAAAATATTCATTAGAATTATAAAAAGTTTTCCTACATAATGGTATTTTATTTATAATTTTTTGATATTAAATAATTTAATTTATTTATGACATAATAGTGATGTAACAATTACCTAATTAATGAAATATTAAAATAATTTATATTATAAATATCAAAATAAATGTAATTTGAGACTTTTTATTAATTAAAATAATTCTATAGGTTAATATGACACGTTATGATTTATTAAATGAATTTGGTTCGAATTAATAAAGTTTTTAAGACTTTAACAAAAACCTATTATTAAATAGTGTCAAAATTGACATAAAGAAGTTTTTAAAACAAATATTATATTATAAATTGATATAATATCCCTAAAAATATAAGGTTCGGACAAAGGACTTATATAATGATATATGTATCATTACTTAACCACTTTGGGTTCTCTTGGAAGTATATAGTAAGTTTATTAACCATATAATATAAAAATACAAAGAGACATGGTAAATGTCAAACTATTTAACTAAGAGTTAGATATAAATGATAAGATTAATATAGTGACCCAAACCTGTCTAAAATCTATTGGATGAAATTATTTCGACCCATCCCCATCTTAGCCTCTAAATAAGTCACTTTGGATCCATTATAAACAGAATATGAATTTATTATAAAATAATATTTTAAGTTTTTTGTAAGGTGCCCCTCACCCCTCTTATAAAAGGGCACCCCCCCCCCTTCTCTCAAATTCATACCTTAAAATCCTTTTGGTTCAGCCAACCCCTGCCCAAATATCCTCTCAACATCACTCACTTCATCTTAAAGTCATTATATTAGTCAGAAATCCAACTTAAGGATCCCTTTTGATCAAATCAAAAGGATGAACCCGAAGAAGAGGTAATAATATCATCACCCTCTTTCAAGTTCATTTCTTCTTACACATATTATTTCTTTGTTATTTCCATTCTAAAACAATAACTCAAGTATCGTCTATATACGGTGATGTTATTATATATATGGTATAACCATATTCAGTATTCTATCCATCCTTTGAATGACATTTCACCATACGTGCGTACGTACGGCTTACTGTCTCCACATCGTGGTGTAATTTCTATTCAAAACATTATTATTTGGATGGGTATAATATTGATGTGTAATTGAAGTAAATAATAAATATAAAATTATAATTATTCTGCATATATGATATACCATCCAATTATATATTATTTTAATAGGAAAAGAATGATATTGTCGCTTGTGCGTACGTACAGACTACCGTCTCCACGAACGTGATGAGATTCTTTCCCCGTCGTATCCATTCAATTATAATTCTCATTTGATGATTAAAAAAAAATTTAAGGACTTGATATAATTCTATATATGAATAAGATACAACCTATCCCAAAAAAACACGTCTTATGTAACAAAACATATAAAATAAAACGAGTAAGTTAACAGCCAAAATGGCGATAATACTAAGATATTATTAAAAAAGTAATGTTAAAAGATCATATATGATATCATATTAATGTATATGATTCTTTTATAATTTAATAAAAATTATTTTACCATTATACCAGTGGTTAATCTACCCTCGACCAAGGAAAAGTACAAGGTAAGGGTTTATTTCAGAATATCTTCGTTATCCGAGGTTGTTTATACGTAATTATCTATTAAGACCTATTTATCATCCACATCCATATTTCTTAAAAATATATGTCAAATCATTCTTACTATTTTACATACTATGGGTTAAATTCATTTATACCCTTTTTGACTTTTTATAATATGTTTATAAAGGAATCTTTCTGTTGTTTTCCAAACATGGTCATTTTTAACCTTTTTGACAGAATTAAGGTAAGAATGCATTTTTTAACTTATATGGAGGGTATGGCTATTTTCCGCCATTATAAAATTGTCAAAGCTTCCCTTAAAAGCTTATAAGAATATTTTCAAAGTAAATGTATCCTTTTATAATTACGTGACTTTTAAATGATTTAAAGAAAGATAGAGATATTTCTCTCAAATAGTTTTGTTTTCATCTATGTGAACATCCTTTGATATATTTTAAGCTTATTTTAAGTTGATTTACTATGATACAAAACTTCTATATTGTATTGAAGGTTTTGTGATATGTTTGACTGTGGATGTGTTATTTTTATACCAATCATGGTTTATGGAGAAAGTATTGACATTTTTATGCTAGTTTTAATATGAATATTTATGTTATGTTTAAACCTGTTCATATGACGAATGAATTGGACTTAATAAGTGACAGGTGGAGACCTCTATAGCTCCTTGATGCATCGGTAGGTCTCAGGAGACAAACTAGTGTCCTGGAATAAGGCCTTGACAAAATATTTTTTGTAGTCTTGGCACAAGGCCTTGACTATGTGGTTATGATAGTCTGGCATTATGAATTCCATCATTATGAAAGTGGTTATTGATATTGTATGTGATTATTATACTAGTAGAATATCCATGTGAATATTCAAATGGAATTATTTCATTTTATTTTTACCATATTATGTGGAATTTTAATTTTAAAAGGATTTTGTTTTTCTTATACATTGCATTAAATTTTAATGTTTATTTATGAAAGTTTCTGCAATATTGTTATCCTTACTGAGCATCTGAGCTCACCTCTTTTTAGGTTTTACTTTTCCCAGGTTTTGAAGTATTATTTTATGACTGACCTGTAGGGATAGACTATTGGATCTTATTGTTTTATATTGAATTAATTTAATTTTAGTTTTCCATTTCATGATGTAATGTAAACATTATGAATGTATCTAGTACATCTAGTGCAACTAAACTAATCTGTCTTTTGAGACTTGATCTTTTGTGATCATGCCAATTTTATGTAATAATGCACTAACTCTGGGTAACTGGGGTCAGGGTGTTACATCTTCAATGACTCCATAATATTCATTTGATGCAGAAATTGAGTTTTTGTATTTAGAACATGAAAAAATAATTGCTTCTGAAAACACCAATACACCACTATTTTTAGTTTCACCTCTATGGTTCTGAGCTTTCTTATGAAATGTTTTTCCATTAATGTCATAAGCGGACCATGTTATCACATTTAAAAATAGACCACCCACTAACCATCCTAATGTCTCTGATACATCTTCTCTACCAAGAAAGTTCTTTTTAAACCATGAAAAAAATGTTTTGTTCTGCTCATTCAAAATCCAAATTTCTATAAGAGTGATCCATTAGCAAAAACATTTGAGGAACCATGTATACTATTTTCCTCCAATGATGAAATTGTCAATATGAAGTTTGTTGTTTGAAAAATGGACATGCTTTATGCCCCTTAACACAGTATCTAGACAAATTTACATATGATGGGAAGTCATTTATAGTGAACATAAGCACTACATGTAGTTGAAAATATTCCTTTTTATAAGAATTATCCACCCTAATACCATTATCCCATAAATGTTCCAAATCATCAATCAATGGTGATAAAAAACATCAATATCATTTTCGGGTTTCTTCAGACTAGAGATCATTATACTCAACATGACATATTTTCACTTCATACAAATTTCAGGAGATAAGTTGTAAATTACCAATAAAAAAATCAATTAACTATGTGTTCTACTGAGGGTTAGGTATGGATTCATTCCATATGTGCACAAACCTAGTATGAGATTTCTACTTTCATTTCCAAATTTAATATACTAATTATCAATTTTCTTCCATTGTGGAAAATTAGTTGGATGATGTATTTTTACATCACATATCTTCTCATCAGTATTCCATCTTATCCTTTTTGCATAATGTGAATTATCCAATAAAAATTTAAAACGATTAATTATATGAAGATACCAAAATACCTTCAAAGGGATCTTTGTAATCTCTACATCAACCTATAATTTTTCTTTCGACTTATAATGTGATGTCCCACATTTAGGGAACTGTAATAGAAATTCATATTCCTTCTTATCTATCATACAGTCATTCAGACAGACATGTATTTTCTTGTATCCAAATCCCATCGGGCATAATAATTTCTTGGCCTTATAATGTGAATCTAGAAGATCGTTGTCTTTCGAAATAATGTCTTACAACAATTGTAGCAGCTCTGTAAAACTTATGTCACTCCATCCATGTTTCACCTTCAGGTCAATCAATCTTAACACCACAGACAAAACCATAAAATTTGTACAACCAGGATAGAATGGTTTTTCAGCATCACCATATAGACGTGAAACTATCGGTTCTATCTCAATTTTTTCTACTGCAATACCACGGATCATTTCTTCAATTCTATCAGATTTACCATCTTCCAAATAATCATCATTAGATGATCTGACATTCTGTCTAGTTTCACCATGCCAAATCCAATGGATGTAACTCAGATTAAAACCATGACTAATTAGATGATATTTGACCTCTTTACATTTCAACTTATACATATTCAAAAATTTCATTCATGGATAGAAAAAAAAGTCACTACTTGGAATATTTGATTTAGAAAATTCCAAAACAGAATCAATACCTTCCTCATATTCATTACTCATTTGATGTGCTGTAATCCAACTTCGAATCATTATTACCTATAACAAATATAAAAATTATACATCTTGTTAAGATAAGACAAATATATATTAATATGAAAATTTTCAGAATTTGAATGTAAACAATTTTGAAATATAAAACAAATCTATGCATATTTGAAAAAAAAAATATGCATGAAAATGATTTTGAAAAGAAAATATAGTTAGATATAACAGTTTTAAATTCATCATGTATCTTTTCTTTTTAAGTTACACAAAGAATACATCCTAATTATAACATCCTGACCTTAATCAGGTACAGACCATTTTTACTTTATTGTAGTCTAATTAATTAAGAAACTCGGGGCGCACGCCTAGGCACCTCATTGTGAGTCCTGGACATCTTTTTATTTAATTTAAATAATTGCATACGTTTCATGAAAAATGTCACATCACACTTTGGCACGGTGTTCAGGTTTTAAATAATTAATCAATGATTGAAAAAGAGTAATAATATATTTAAAAATGATTTAAAATAAATAAAGAAAGTATAAAAAGAAATTCTGAAATAAAATAGAGGGTTACAGGAAAAAATAAAAATAGTTAAAATGGGGGATTCCAGTTTTTAATTATTTTTATTATTTTCCTTTCCATTATTTTATTTTATTTTATCTTTTCTTTTACTTCCTATTTTCCTTATCTTTTATTTTTCTCTTATTTTTCTTTTCTTTCCTTTTTCTTTCTTTTATCTATTTTCTTTTTTTCCTCTCCTCTCTCCCTCTCCCACTCTTCACATTGCACCCCTTATTCCCGTCACACCAACCAGAATCCCCTTGAAAAGGATTCTTCTCCTTTGTTAGACGTTTGATTCTTTTGTTTTCGGTGCTTAGTAAACCATCGGAAAAGGATAACATTGTGCAAGTGGAATCATTCGGTTCTGTTGAGTATTCTGCATGTAGTTCGTCGAGAAAGATTTTTACCCTCGTTTAGGGTTTTTCTAAAATCCATTGTTTTCATCCATTTTAGGTGAAATCAAAGTCTATCATAGATCTTAGAGTCATATATGGCTACAAGGTAGGGTGCCTACTGTCTTTCCCTCCATTTCGTTGCGATTTATAAAAAACGCATTGTTGTGTCATTGGTGCCTACCGGCTTTGTGCACTTTTTCCCCTTTAAATTACATTAATGGTTCTGTTTAATTGTTTCAGCCTTAATCATCTTAAATTAATTTTTTTTAATGGTTGCAACAAGATTGGACACCCCTTTGGGTGTGCCAACATAGTCGGTGTTTTTTTATAGTTAGTTGGGTTATTAATTTAATTAGTTGCAGGTATTGTGCATCCACTTTTTATTGTTTTTAAATTAATTGAATAGTTTTTTGAATAATTTCAACCATGTTGGACACCCCTTTGGGCATGCCAACATGATTGGTGTATTTAGCCATTATCAGAGTTTATTTTATGATTAATTACATGTGTTGTGAAGAAACTTTTTATTGTAATTAAATTAAAAAAATATTTTCTTGAACATGAACTTCAATTGTTGGATCATTAGAACTTGTTTTGATGAACTATTTATTATTTAAATATACATTAGCCATTGAGGTTGACATGACATTTATATTTCCTTGGAAGTTTTTTTGTACTGTTAAATTTATGCCTTGTGATGCACCGGTGTATATGGTTAGTTTTCAAGCTGCGACATTATCTGCTGATTATGTCATATCTGCTGCTATGAAATATTTAATTAAATTCATGGTGTGGAAAGGAGGAGGGTCCCCTATTAAGGGACACACTTATATCCTCTGTTCCTGATAGGTTACCTCTATGTGCTGGGGGCGGTGTCATTGGCTTTTCCAGACCGACACTTCCCCAGACTTTCTAAAACTATTGAGTGACACCTATTCCAAAAGGGCCCATTGGGACAGATCGATTGGAAATGTGGCTAAGCTAGTCTCAGATGACACTTGACCCCTTTTTTCGAGATCGGGACAGACTCAGAGTAAATCCATGCCACGAGCGATAGTTGGCCTTTCGAAAGATTTCCTTGGATGGGCTCAGTGGCATTGGATAATTTGACGGATGTTCCATACCAATATCTTTGGGATAGTCTCGGACTCCAACTCTCAAATTGAGCCTTAAAAAATGATGAACTTAAGTTTTATGTTATTTCTAATTGATTCTATTGAGAATTGATATATTTACCATGATATGTGGAAGTGTGCCTGGTTGACACTAGAATTGAACCCCAAGTTAAAGCACAATCTTGGGGTATACTTTTTCTTGGTTTACCTTACTTTCTGGGTTATATATATATGTGTGTGTGTGTGTGTGTGTGTTCATGAATTTATGCTAACCAGTACCCTTTCAGACTACCATCTTAGGCTGAAGCAGGTGACCAGGAACAGGTGCTGTTTGGGACTCGGGCCAACATATTTATTTCAATGCACTACAATTAATTAATTTTAAATGGTTAGGTAATGGCACACTGCATTTTTATTTTTGTATGAAATCGAATGGTTTAGACATCGTGGGTGCCTGCCTACTAAGATTTTATCTCGCACCCTTCTCGGTTGTCATCGACACTCGAGTAGATTACATGATCATAGGTATTAACAAGGGGAAGCATAGTGCTTCTGATGATTGGTGGTTCATTACTGCTTATGATAGAGACTGGGGCAGAGGACCGGGTCTTGCTCATGATGCAGTTGCTACTTGTGTCTTTTCTTTCATTTGATTGTGTCTTTGAGTTCTGTTTTTGGTACTTTTATTTTAGTTTCATATCATGGAATGACACTCTTTTGTTTGTTTCCACACTTGGTTTTTATTATTCAGTTGGATTTTTTACATTGCTTCTGCTGGAGTTTATTTATTAACATGCTTATGATACTTATTATTTTTTGTTGTTTGCTTAAGCTGTGATATTATTTGTTACCAATGAGGGCATAATCTCCCCCATGGAGACAAAAAGGGTCCTCACTGCTAGTCGGTAGCCTCTGGTGTTTGGGGATATGGGCTTGAGGTTATGTGACGCACCGATCCGGTCGCTGCCTTAGAGGTGAGCTAGGACGGGATGTCACAAAGTGGTATTAGATCTATTTTTTCCTTTGGTCTTACTGTTTGGTTTTGACAGGAGACTAGGATATAAATATTTGGGATGTACTATGTGCTTGGACGTAGCTAACCCATGTAAAGGGGAAAACTCAAATACCTGGGTTGGGATTGCTGTTATTGATTATGCCAGTTACTATTGATATGATTTTACCTTGGGTGACTCACTTGTATTTCATTGTTATTGTGCTGTTATTATTGAAATAATGGGTTTACCATTGCAGCCCGATGATACGAGGGAAAAACATCCCAAGCATCATAATAGGAACTATAGGATTTCAATGCCATGCATATTTTCATGCCATATCTACTTTCAACGTGCATTTTCCTATTTCATGTGAGTGCTGTTATATCATGTGGTAAAATTTGGAACTACTGGTTTGTTGAATATAAGGTTGTGTTAGTATGTTATATGTTATCCTCACTCAACCTAGGAGTGGTCTGTATAAATTGTTTAGTAATCCTTTTTATTTGTCTCTTATATATCGAAACCCAACTCTTGTAGCGGGTTATCTGTTGTTTAGTGTTCAGAGGAGGGCTATGTTCCTAACCTCTTTTTATGCCTTACTTGTTTTTCTCATCTTCTTTAATCCTTCTCTAAGGTGTGTGTTTGGTTGTTGTAGAAAAATGATGCAGAGACGTCTTCGTGTTGTGCCTCAGGAGAGTGTCAATGAGAACATTCCATAGATGGTTGGTCCTAAACCACTAGTGGTTCCTCTCATAGAGCCTCCTGTGTTACTACCTCTTGTCGATCTTTCGAGGGACCCTGATGTTCAATTCTGGGATAGTCTCATCAGGTTTATGCAGTCGGTTCAGAATATCCCCAGACCTGCCCCATCTATGGCAGACCTTATGTAGGACGTTCTACTGTAGAAACCTCCCACCTTCTTGGAGAGTGGCATCCCTCATGCTGCAGAATCATGGATAGAAGTTGTATGGTCTATCTTAGACCACCTTGAGACACCACCATAGTGAAGAGTCAATCTTGCAGTTTACATGCTTCGTGACACCGCCAAATGCTAGTGGGACGTTGTTTCTCAAGAAGAGAAGTCAAGTAACATGGCTTGGGACAATTTCCCAGAAGCCTTCTACAATCACTATTTTCCACAGACGCTGAGATATGATCATGCGGGGGACTTCCTACATCTGCAGTAGGCCTCTCTGACTCTGTTAGAGTATTCTACGTGATTCAAAGAACTTCAGCATTTTTTCCCATATTTGACTGGCGAAGCGCAGACTACTGTGAGGCATTTTGAGGACGGACATGTGTATACTATCCACTCACAGGTGAACGTCTTTCGTTTGACCACTATTACAGAGATCATGAACCAGGCTCTAATCTCAGAGTGAAATGTCCGGGAATCTAAACCAGTGAGCCAGGACGGTTTAGTTCTGAGACAGGGTGATGGCTCTTCTGGTAGTAGGAAACGCCATTTTTAAAGTGCATGTGGGGGAAATCCTAGCCAAACAACACATCTTGATAGCTCTGTCACTTGCTATCAGTGTGGTAGGGATGGTCAGAAGAAACCGCAGTGCACGAGAGATTCGAAAGAGTTCCAAGATAGCGGAAGGATGGGTCACCTTCAGCATTTCTGCCATTCCATCTCTTCAGCTTCTGATGGTAGAGGATACACACCTATAGATCTATCAGGTATAGGATCTATGACTCCACTACAAGCTGAAAGTTGTTTTTCCACCTGTCAATCAGGCCAAAGAAATGGTGGTGGTCATGGTTGAAGAAATCAAGTTCCAGGCTATCAACATCAGTAGAGTGGACCTACTCAGACCAACCAGGTAGCGTATCGGGGTAATGGCTTAGGTACCATGTACACATTGAAATAAGCATCAGAGGAGCTGAGTGCAGGACCATCTAAATTGATAGGTACTATTCTTGTAGCCTCTACCTTAGTTTATGATATTTATGATACTGGAACAACACACTCCTTTATATCTACGGCTATTATTCAAAGTCTTGGTTTTACAATTGAGTATCACTACGGCATCATATCTCTCAACACTCCTCTTAGGTTCATGATAAAGGTCATATTCTATTGCGAAGAGTTCCCCCTCTAGATAGGCAGGTACCATTTTGTTTGGAATTTCTATATACTTGATATGTCTGGAATCGAAGTCATTATTGGTATGAACTGGCTTTCTCCTTACCATGCCCAAGTGGATTTCTATCATTGTCGGTTGTCCTTCACATCCCCTAAGGGTGACACATATCTTCACAAAGGAGAATGGGACCAGCAGGTAGACCAAGCTAAGCCTAAATAGGCATGGTTGGCCAGAGTGAATGCTCATTTGGAAAGTCTCTTCATGAGTGATCAGGGAACACAACTAGTTGAATTCAATCTAGTGGCGGATCTTCTTACGGGCATCTTTTATGATAAATTCTCTATCCTACCTCATATGAGAGATGTGCAGTTCACTATCGATGTCATGCCAGGTGATGCACCTGTGTCTATTCCTCCTTATAGGATGGAGGCAATAGTGCTACAGGAACTCAAAAAGAAGGTTGAAGACCTTAAGGCTAAGGGTTTCATCAGACCTAGCACATCTCTATGGGGTTCCCCTGTCCTTTTTTCCCAAAAGGCAGACAGTACCATCAGGTTATGTGTGGATTATTGTCAACTCAACTAGGTCATGGTAAAAAATTGATATCCATTGCCTCATATAGAAGATCTCTTTGACCAGCTCCGAGGAGCAACTATTTTCTCCAAGATTGATCTGAGTTCGAGAAATCACCAGGTGCATCTGCGACCATCTGACATACCATCTACAGCATTCCATAGCAAGTATGACTTGTTCATGTATCTGGTTATTCCATTCATCCCCACCAATGCACTAGCAGTCTTTATGGCTCTGATGAACTGGGTTTTTCATCCGTATCTTGATTCCTTTGTGGTAGTCTTCATGGACGACATCTTATTGTATTCTCATTCCAGAAACGACCACGAAACCCATCTTGAGATCGTATTGAGTAAACTAAAAGAGAAGCATCTATACGATAAGCTCAGTAAATTCCACTTCTAGATTGATAAGGTAAACTTCTAAGGTCATATTATATCTGAATCAGGGGTATTAGTTGACCAAGAAAAGGATAACATTGTGGTTTCATGGGAGCATCCCAAGTGTTTCTTCGGCATCCATAGTTTCTTGGGGCTTGTTGAATATTACAGGTGATTCATCTACTATTTCTCCCACTTAGCAGTGCCTCTCATGACCTTGAATATAAAAGGTGTACAGTTCATCTGGTCAGAAGCTTGTGAAAATTCTTTTCATGGGTTGAATGGAAGACTGAACTCAGCCCCAATCTGGATTCTGCTTGAACCTAGTAAGAGCCATATAGTTTATTGTGATGCTTCAAGGATTGGACTGGGTGTAGTTATGATGTAGGGTGTTCGATTCGTGGTTTATAGAACCTTCCAGCTGAGACCTCACAAGTAGAATTATCCTACACATTACCATGAGTTGGCAGTTTGGGTTCATGCTCTATGTTGTTGGAGACACTGTTTTTTGGGTGAGAGATTAATTGTTTACATGGATCATAAAAGCTTGAAATATATCTTCACTCAACGAGACATGAACTTTATGAAATATAGGTGGTTCTAATACTTGTAGTCGTTCGACTTTGAGCTTACTTATACCCCTGGTAAGGGTAATGTTGTAGCAGACGCTTTAAGCTACAAGACACAGACACATGTCGTTCAGGTAGCCAATAGTGAGTAGAATATGATGGCCTTGTTTTAAGATATGCATCTGGAGGTTCTGGAGCAGAGTGGACAACCTGTTCTAGCAGATATCATAGCGATGTCCTTTATTCTAGATTGATTCCGCATGCAGCAGTTGACTGACCCTGAGGGGCTCGTTTTTAGGGAAAGTGTTACAGGAGGTAACCCACCTCTTGATTGGGTTTGTTGATGGTAGCAGAACCCTCCTTTACCAGGGTTGTGTATGGGTACCTTCAGGTATACAGGATGTGATGATGAAGGAATATCACACCTCTATTTGGCCAGATCATCCTGGTGTGACCAAGATGTATTGAGACATGTGTCAATAGTATTGGTGGCCTGGTATGAAAAAGAAGATCGCAGGTTTCATCACTCGATGCTCCACCAACCAGCAGGTGAAGGCAGAGCACCAGTGACCTGATAGACTCCTACAGCCTCTATCCATTCCTAAATGGAAATGGAATGACATCACCAAGGATTTCTTTATAGTCTTTCCAATATCTCCTCGAAGCAGCGATGCAGTATGGGTGGTTTTGGATAGGTTGGCCAAGGTTGCACACTTTTTTCCTATTCGAGAGACCTTTATGATATATGATTTGGGAAGGATGCATATCTGAGAAATTGTATGACTTCATGGTGTACCTCAATCTATTGTCTCAGATAGGGATGCTCATTTTACTTCATGGTTCTATAAAGGGTTGCAAAATTCATTGGGCTCAGAGGTACTTCTGATTAATGCATATCACCCCCAGACTGATGGGCAATCTGAGAAAGCTATACAAGTGTTATAGGATATGTTATGGGCATGTATCCCTGATTTTGGAGGTTCTTGGGAGAATCATTTACCTATTTTTGAGTTTACCTATAATAATATCTTCAAGGAGACAACCCAAATGGCTCCGTATGAGTCTCTCTATGGTAGACGGTGACATTCACCTTTATACTGACTCGATGTAGGTGAGGCAACTCTGTTGGGTCCTCATCGCGTTCAGGAGACTTATGAGATAGTTCAGTAGATTCAAGAGCGTATGACTACATCTCTGTCAAAGAAAAATTTATATATCGATCATCACCAAAGACCTATGGAGTTCAAGGTGGGACATCGAGTCTTTCTACATGTTTCTCCAAGGTTGGGTCACAGGCAGATCAGGAGAAAGGGGAATTTATCACCGAGATACGTCAGGTCATTCGAGATAGTGGAGAGAGTTTGGTCGATAGCCTATCGGTTACTGCTACCTTAGAGGTACCATGCCATGCACGATGTATTCCATGTATCTTAGCATCGACAATATCAACCAGACCTGTCTCATTCTTTTGACCATAATGACGTCGAGCTTGGCGATGATGCATCCGTTGTGGACCATCTGATCTGTATCATTGACCATAGCATGAAAGTCCTCCAAATAAAATCAGTCCCACTAGTCCAGGTGTTGTGGCAACACAGACGCGTTCAAGAAGAGACCTGGGAGCAAGAGACAGATGTACGTGCGCAGTGGCCAGAACTCTTCTCTGACGACGTTCTACTACCCTCGGAAGGGCAACTTGGGGATGAGTTGTCTTAAAGAGGGGAGGTTGTAACATCCCGGCCTTAATCAGGTATGGTCCATTTTTACATTATTGTAGTATAATTAATTATGTGTCCCGGGGTGCGAGCCTGTGCACCTCTCTATAGGTCCTTGGAAGCTTTTTATTTAATTTAAATAATTGCAGACATTTCATGAAAAATGTCATGTCGATCTTTGACGTAGTGTTTGGGTTTTAAATAATTAATTAAGGATTGGAAAAGAGTAATAAGATATTTAAAGAAGGTTTAAAAGAATGCATAAAAGGATAAAAAGAAATTCTGAAATAAAATAATGAGTGGGTTACAGGAAAAATTAAAATAATTAAAATGGGGGATTCCCATTTTTAATTATTTTTATTATTTTTCTTTTTCATTCTTTTGTTTTACTTTGTCTTTTTATTTTATTTCCCTTTTTACTTATCTTTTTATTTCTCTTATTTTTCTTTTCTTTCCTTTTTTTTTCTTTTCCCTCTTTTATTTTTTCCCTCTCCTCTCTTACTCTCCCACTAATCACGTCACACCCCCCATTCCTGTCACACCAACCAAAAGCCCCTACGTGCAGTTTTGTGTGCAAGATGTTTACCTTATTTTGGGTTTTTTCTAAAATCATTCATTCTAATGTATTTTAGGTCAAATCAAAGTCTACCTCCGATCTAAGAGTCATCTACGACTACAAGGTAGTGTTCCTACTCTATTTCCCTCCCTTTTGTTGTGATTTATAAAAAATGCATCGTTGTGTCGTTAGTCAGTGCATACCAGCTTTGTGCAATTTTTCCCATTTTAATTACTTTAATGGTCTTGTTTAATTGTTGCAGCCTTGATCAACTTAAATTAATTTTTTTGAATGGTTTCAAAAAGATCAGACACCCCTTGGGGTGTGCCAACATAGTCATCATATTTTTCTGTTAGCCAATTTATTAATTTAATTAGTTGTGGGAATTGTGCACCCCCTTTTTATTGTTTTTAAATTAAATAAATAGTTGTTTGAATAATTGAAACAATGTTGGACACCCCTTTGGGAATGCCGACATGATCAGTGTATTCATCCATTAGCCGAGTTTATTGTTTGATTAATTTCATGTGTTGCGAAAAAACTTTTTATTGTAATTAAATTAAATAAATAGTTGCTTGAACATGAACTTCAATTTTTGGATCATTGGCACTTGTTCTACTGAACTGTTTATTATTCAAATATGCAATATCCGCTGAGGTTGATATGATTGTATATTGCCTTGCAAGTTGTTGTGTTGTACAGTTAAATATATGTCTTGTGATGAACGGGTGTATCTGGTTTGTTTTCAAGATGCAACTTTATATGCTGATTATGTCATATCTGCTATTGTGAAAACATTAATTTAATTCAGGGTGGGGAAAGTAGGCAGGTCCCATATTAAGGTCCATGCTTAGATCCTCTATTCCTAACAGGTTACCTATATGTGCTGGGGGGGGCGGTGTTATTGGCTTCTCATGACTGAGACTTCCCTGGACTTTCAAATACTTTTGAGTGATATCCATTACAAAAGGTCCATCCAGACGGATCCGTTGGCAATGTGGCTAAGCCAGCCCTGGATGACACTTGACCACTTTTGTGAGATTGAGACGGA
Source organism: Viscum album (assembly GCA_963277665.1). Classification (NCBI taxonomy): domain Eukaryota; kingdom Viridiplantae; phylum Streptophyta; class Magnoliopsida; order Santalales; family Viscaceae; genus Viscum; species Viscum album. The sequence continues at coordinate 165,542,618 of OY728119.1, read as the reverse complement.
CTAAGGCTAAGGCCATGCCTCAGGTGATACTTGGTCTTTCTAAAGATTGCATAGGACAGACACAGTGGCATTGGATAAATTTACAGATGTTCTGTAGCGATACCTTCGGGATGGGCTCGGACTCCAACTCTCAACTTGAACCTTAAATAATGATGCACTTAAGGATTATGTAATTGCTAATTGAGTCCATTGACAATTGATATATTTCCCTTAATATGTGGAGGTGTGGCTGGATGACACTAGACTTGAAACCCAAGTTAAAGAAAAATCTTGGGGTATAATGTTTCCTAGTTTTACCTTGCTTTCTGGGTTTTATATATATATATATATATATATATATATATATGCATGTTCCTGCATTTCTGCTGACAATAAACCTTTCAGACTACCATCTTAGGCTGAAGTAGGTGACTAGTAGTGGGTGCCATTTTGGACCTGGGACAACTTATTTATTTCAATGAATTACAATTAATTTATTTTAAATGGTTACGTAATGGAACACTGCATTTTTATTTTTTCATGAAATGGAAAGTTTTAGACATTGTGGGTGCCGGCCTACTGGGATTTTATCTCACACCATACTCTGGCATCGTCGACACCTGAGTAGATTACATGCTCATAGGTATTGACAAGGTCAAGCATGCTGCTTCTGATGCTTCACTATCCATTGGTTCTTAGGATGGAGACTGGGGGAGAGGACCGGGCCTTCATGGAAATGTAGTTGTTTCTTGTGTCTTTTCATTTAGTTGAATGTTTGTTTGAGTTCTGTTTTCTGTACTTTCATTTTAGACTCATATCATGGCATGACACTCTTTAATGAGTTTCTGCACTTGGTTTTTATTATTCATTTGAATTATTTACATTGCTTTTGCTAGAGTTTATTTATTCACATGCTTCTTCTACTTATTATTTGTTGTTGTTTACTTCCACTGTGATGTTATTTGTTACCTATGAGGACATAGTCCCCCCCACAGACACAAAATGGGGCCTCAATTCAAGTTGGAATCCTATGGAATTTAGTGAGATGTTCTTGAGGTTTTGTGATGCATCGGTCCGACCACCGTCTTAGAGGTGAGCTGGGTCGGGACATTACACTAATGCAACTAAATACCAAATTCACCCATCTGTAAAAAAGAAATATGAAGTGTCAATATTAAAATATGTAGACATTCAGTACTGAAAATGACACATATCCCAAAAATTTGAAACCATTGGGATATCCCCTAAAACTATTGGGATAGAATAACCCAACAGTTTCACACACTGTTAACATGATGGTCATTGCAATAACCCTTTACCAAAGATTCTATAGGAGCTCTTGGTATAGACTACCTGATGTTAAAATATTTGAACGGTTTCAATGAAACCTTTGGGATATATATATACCAAGTGGATGTCCAAGGGGGTTAGGGGTGCCCAGACGGTAGGGGTTATCCCTGTGAATTTCATTTAAAAAAAATATTTCATTTTCTGTTATTTTTAAATACAAGAAAATAAGCATTGTTTTTCAAAAAATAATCCTCATGAAAACATTTAAAACCAAGCATTCAATTTTACCAAAGAGACACACTACAATTAGTGAGCATAATCAATGATGACATAACGAGGGAAATGGGTTAGTAATATTCAAGTAACCATACCAAATGAGGCACCTAGATTATCCTACACAAATAAACAAGTGTCAGAGAACATGGTAATACCTTTGATCTTAAGGGATAATCTAGAACATATTGTAACCTAATCCATCCTTTTGGATTTCCTGATGCAATAAAAAATCCATAACACATAAGAGGAACCATCCCCAAAGCATAGTGTGTTTATACTAATGTTCAATTATCCAGAGCATAATCTTAAACTAGTGCAACAAGCATTCTCGAATAATCCACTACTAATTCTATATTACCATTTTATGTCTAAAATGGGGGTGATCTGAGGAGTATCAAAAAATAAACCATATATATATAATAAGCACAAGACACAAATAAGCCACACACCCACAAGAATCACCCCAAAACACCACTCCAATGAAGTCCCCTTGTCGTAGGTTCATGAACGCAGAATGGAAGTCCCATACCAAGGAAATTCCCATTCCTTTTTATAATGATAATACAAGAGTCACATTCCAAGGAGAGTTTTCCAAAGAAAACCCACAATCTAAAACTTCCAACCGGGCCACACCCATTCTTTTCAAATAAAAACGTTTTCAAAAGGATCCAAAAACATCATTTAGGAATCCCTAAAATAATTGAAACATATTTGAAAACTTACAACATCATTTGGTAATCATAAACTGCTTTTAAGGGCCAACTAGGATTTTAATCATACACTTGTTGTGTAGGGAAACGTAAAATAATTCCCTAAAATTTAATTCAATTGGAATTCAACTTGATTAATTTCATGTAATATTTCAAAAACTTATATATTTTTAATATGAATCATATAAAAGTATAAACATCATGAAATCAATGATTCTAAAATTTAAAGGCCAATACAGAGGGAAACCTACCTCAATCCAAGACGCCTTCAATGATGACCACACAAAAATAGATTCAAGAAGGTCCAAATGAGAAAGGAATACTAAGAAGAACTGTAATAAGAAAAAACCTAAATTTAGAAACAAAGAAACAAGAATCCTAGACCAAAGGAACTAATAATGAAGAAGAACAACTAAGAAGAAAAAGGAAGAAGGAAGAAGAGAGAGAATAAGGATATTATACATAAAAATCACCCCCAAACATTTAGAAACCACTTGTAATAACCATTAGAATGTGGTGAGATGCATGGAGAAGAGGAGGATGATACTCCTAAGGTTTCATGTTTCAAATGGGGGGAGAAAGAGATGTTTTGGTGTTAATATTTGTCAAAGTAAATGGTAAAAAATACATTTTTAAAGAACTTGGGAACTGCGCACAATTAGGATGCACCCCCTGGACACTCCCCCCTAGATACCCTCTACCCCTTAAACATCCCAAACCCTTGGACACCGCCCCACCCCCTGGACACACCCCACACCCTGAAAACCACCCCCACCACCTACCCACTTGGACACCCCCTAGACACCCAGACACCCTGGGCAACCCCCTCACCCCCTGGACACCACCCCCACCCCCTGGACACCCCTACCCTCTTGGAAATCCCCCTCACCCGCCTGGGAACCACCCCCACCCCTTAACCCATTGGACACCCCCCTTAGACACCCCCACACCCCTAGACACCCCTACCCCCTTAAAAAGAACTCTCACCCCCAGGACACCACCCCCACCATCTTGGAAACCCCTTGGACACCACCACCCCCTTGGAAATCCCCCTAGACAGCCCCCCCAACCCCACTAGATATCCCCCCTAGATACCCCCACTCCCAAGACACCCTATACTCCCTTGGACTTCCAAATCACCCCTTGGACACCCCCAACTCCCATGGACACCAACCCCAGCACCTAACACCTTGGGCACCCCCCTGGACAGTCCCCTCACCCCCCTCAACACCACCCCCACCCCTAGACACCCCTACCCCATTGGAAAGTCCCCTAACCCACTAGACACCACCCCACCCCCTTGGACACCCCCTAGACACCACCACTCCCTTGGACATCCCCCACCCCTCTGGACATCCCCCCCCCCCATGAACACCCACACCCCCCTGAACAGCCCTACCCCCTTGGACAGCCCACTCACCCCCCTATACACCACCCCCACACCCATAGACACCCCTAACCCGTTGGGCAAACCCTCACCCCCATCACCCCCGCCCCCTTGGACACCTGAACCCCCTTAGACAACCCCCGCTCCCCCTGGACACCTCCCCCACCCCCTTTTACACCTCCTGGACACCCCCACCCCATGGATGCCCCCCCCCCCCCGAGACACCCCCACCCACTTGCACAGCCCCACCCCCCAGTAACCCCCTATATGTGTACACACACGTGATAGAACACAAAAAAAATCATAAACATTCATGATATCACTTCCGTAGGTTTATATTACCAGAAAAAAATATAGAATGGTATAACTGAACACTTTTAAACTTACCATGATAGCAAGAATAAAGAAAGATAACATCTCAAAAAATTAGTTTAGGGCATTGTCAAATATAAAAACTAAAATCAAGTTGTGTGAGTCTTACCTGTGTGTTGTGAGCCGGCCTGATAGATTTTATGATAATAAATATGAAGAATGATGTTGGAGAAATGAGGTTGGAGGGCATGGCTTCGAAGAATCCTTTCTAGGTTTTCTGCGCGAGAGAGACGATTTGGTGGTCGCCCAATCGAAGAAAGCTGAATGACTAAATATAGGGTGTGATAAATCATTTAAAATATTTATCTTATCGGTTACTTAATAACCTATGTGTTAAACTATTTTTTTATGTTTATAAGGTTGGTTATTTAATAAGATACGTAGAAAAAAATTTCTCATGTCAGTTATAAAATAACTGACTTGATGATTGGAGCTTTACCACATCGGTTCTTTTGATAACCAACATGATAAATTTCATAGATTTTTTTTATCACATCGGCTATTTTTTAACTGATTTGATAAAGCATCTAGTTTCAATATATCACATTGGTTATAAAATAACCGATGCGATAAAGATAATATCAGTTTTTATTACATCAGTTATAAAATAACTGACATAATAAATGAATTTTTATAGATTTACACATCGGTTATATAGAACTGACATGAAAAATACCAACATGTTAAATGTTTTTTCCACTAGTGTTTGTCCATAATGAATAATAAACATAGTAAAAATCATTTACCATTGTTAAGATAATAATGGGTTTAACATGTGTTAAACTAAAACAATATAGGTTAAAAATGATCCCAAAAAATTCAAACACCCATTTTATATCCCTATATGAACCTTATCACATATTTGGTTCTATAATGTCATATTTTGGATCTTTTGGGTAGATTAAACATGTGGTTATAATGTATTATTTTCAGAAATACCACGGGTGACCTCTGCCCACTAATAAAAAGCCACACACTCTTATATCCTCTTTAAACCTCCAAAATACTCTTGTTAATAAAATATATAACTAAATACCTTCCAGAATTCAATAGTATCATCATATAACTCTTATTATTATCAAAAATCCTTCTTTGAACGTCTTTTGGAACAAACCCAAGGATGTTACCCGAAGAAGAGGTAATGTTCCTCAACGATAACTTCTATTCTATTTCAACCTCCACATACTTTAAAAATTATTAAAACATTATAATATAATTACCCAATTATGTTTCATATACATATATTTTATTATATTATTATCATAAACTACATCCACTTACACTTCCCTCAAATGGGAAACGAGAACGTCACTCGTGTGTATAGCGGACTACCGCCTTCCAAAATGATGTGAGATGTTTTCCATCAACACATATCACGGTTGATTATGAAAACAGATATAATTTATATGTTTTATATTTTTAACATAAATATTTTTTTATTTAATTATGATTTCACATATACCTTCTTAATTTTCATTCCTTAGAATATACGATAACATCGTTTGGGTATACGATAGACTGCCACCTCAACAAAAGATGTGATTCATTTTTTATATACATTTTATAAGTAAGGTAATAAGAGATAAATTTAATGAATATGTATGATATATATTAAATATAATATATTAATTGCCTTTATTTCCCTTTATCCGTTGAGAAAATGGAAACAACGTTCATACATACGTATGGCCTACTATATCCATGAATAGTGTAATTAATTTTCTATCTTTAGTTTTTTTGAATTAATATAAATAAATATATAATTAATATATATGAAATTTATATCATGTATAATATTCAAGAGATTAAGGAACCGTATTCAAAGTTATTGGATCCAAAATACCAAATCAAAACATAGGAGAAAACGATGTAGTTATTACTTCAAACATAATTATAATAATGAATTGTTAACTAACATGTAATAAAAGTGAATAAGTACATATTATATGATATATATATATCACTAGGATCATGGAGTATATTTATAAAAATTTTATATTTATTATACATGATTCTAGAGATCATAAAAGTCAAGAATACCTCAATGTAAGGATTTTTTTTCCAATATTCCTTTTTTAAGACATATGTTTTGTTATTCACTTAAATATATTTATGAGGTTTATATAAATCTCTTTTTACATTTAATATCAAAAATATATTTATATCATGAAATTATAAGTTTCATTTATGTTTTTCTTTCACTAGTTCTTACAATTTAATGTTACTAAAGTGGTAAAAGTTTTATGATACAATCTCATCGCTTATCAGTATTGTTTATGATTATGTTTCTGAAAATAAAATCACATTAGTAGTCTCTCAATACCATCCTATATTTTATTCTCCTATGGTTACATAATGAGAATACATGTTTTATATTCATTTTCATCACTTTTTTTACTCCCAATTTTAAACCATTGTTTTTATGAAAAATAAATTGTATTTTTCTTTTAGTCAAAAACTATTTTTCTCCCTATTTTTTTTTATAAAACTGTTATTAAAAATTTATTTACCATTCATATAATTAATTATTAAACAAATATTTACCCATGTTTTAAATTTTATAAAATTATTTTAAAGGAATCTTCATATTTTTTTTCAAATAAGTCTTGTTAGGATTTTACTGAAAATGTGAAAGGATTATTTCTTTAAATGTGAACTGGCTGAATGTTATTTACCACTTCCTTGATTGATCAATAATCAAAAAATTACATTATATGATTCCAATTTTATTTCAAATGAAAACTATTTATGATTTTTTTTAAAATTAATTTTAAAAATAAAATTAGAAAGTGAAAAGGGTATTTTCATCAAGAATAAAAATTACAATTTGTCTTTAAAAAATATTTTCCATATAAGATGAAATTCATTGATATTAATTATAACTTACTAGGGATATGATTAAAGGATATCATTCTTATTATTTCTATTAACGTTTTATGTTTATGATGAAAATATGTTTACGAAACAAATTTTTTTTCTATGGGGTATACCATGATATAATTCTTATAAAACTCACATCTTTTTCCATGTGTTATGTTTTATTGAAATGATGAAATGATTATGAAACCTATTTATTTTCAATAGGCTAGGTTGTGATGAAATTTTTATCAAACCAATTTCTATGAATGAGTTTTAATATGATTAATTATTTATGACCTTATGAAGGACATATATATGATATTTATTATGTGATGTATAGAACCTATATCTCCTCTCCAATGTATTAGAAAAATTTATACCTAATGAGATACATCGGACTAGAATGAGTAGTGAACCTAGTTTGTTAAGGGAATATTTTCACTCTGATTATCTTAGCAGTAATCCTTGAAAACTATAATTATTTATTGGGTCAACCAATTACACTGTGATAGTATTATAAATAAGCCTTAAACTAATAAATAAATGATTTTCTCAGCTTAAGAGTTTTCCAAAAAACTATGTCTAATGAAAATGTTTTGTTTTAATGGTTCATTTTCATTGATTACATTATGATTCATGACTTATAATCTATGAAGATTTAAGGCATGACCAAATTTTATGGCTTATGATATGTGGGATATGGTTTTTAAAATTAATTATCATATTATCATGCCCTTATGATCATGATAAGTCTATATCTTCTTTTTTCTTTACTAAAATTTTGATCTATCATTTTATTATATCTCAATTATCTATGTTGTGATGAAAGGTATTATGTATTATATGTCTAAGATTGGTGATATTTATGAATATCATAGTAGCGGATGGCATAGATCACCTATAGCACATTTGTTTTTTGTGTCCACATTTCCAATGGCCCTAGACCGAAACCATTATCACAAGTATAGTTATATTATGTATTGAATATTCATTTATTAAGATGTAATATTTATGAATGAAAATTTTGGGTCATTATAGTACTCCACCAATAATTGGACTGAATGTTCTCCATCAGTGGAGTTGGTACTCCCCTAATGACTGGGGTTCAGTTCATTTTTTGATAGAGTATATAGTCCCTTGATTAATGGGGTGTGGGTATTTATTATATGGGGTTATGTACTACCTTGATTTATATATATTCCCAATGTGATATATGGATTCTATACAATAGATTAGTGGTTATTGAGAGCTTACGAGGTATTTAAATTTTATTTATCCTTTATTAAATAATGTTATAGTATTAAACTTTTCATTATAAAGTTATAGGTATCCATTGAGCTCTGTCATTAGGGGAGTAGTTATGTTGGTAAGCTAAAAAAATGAACGGGAGATTTATGTATATTAAACTATTCATATTATTTCCTCTATTTATGCATAAAACAACCCCTCCTAATGATCTTGAGCAGTAATTGACTATGTGGATAATAAAAAACAATGCTCATAGAAATTATCATCTAATTATAAAGACTTATTTCTTTTCAGATAATGATTTTGTTTGAATGGACCAAGTTTGGTGATATGTTTTAATATGAGGTTTACATGAATAGAAATTAGATAATTATTATGTATTCCCATATAAGTTTAGTTAATGTGTCTGAAATAGATCAATAATCCTTTCAAGACACTTTTTTCTTTATAGATTCATTCAATGTTATTAATTTTATTATTTTGAGAAACCAAACCTGTAAAATGGAAATGTTATTTTAATTTCATGACAAGTGGTGTGATAATTGTCTATGGGATTGTAATTGTGGGTTTTTTATAGTGGTTCGTATAGTAAATTTAGTTGCATAGTATAAAAATACATGGAATAGATTACTTGTGATTTCATGGGAAGTATGATGAATAGTGACCAGTGATTTGAGGTGAGAAATATCATCACCATTATTTTTTATTTGGGAAAACTTAAAATGTATCTTTGTTAGATAAGGTTGAATATTGGTTCTATTTCCAAATTTTGTGTTCATAGTTTCATGAGTTTTGGTAGATAATACCCATGGATCTGGAGCCAGTAGATAAAGTCTATCTACATAGGTGAGTACCATCCATGTTAGATTATAAAAGAATTTCTCCCCAGTCATATAAGATTAATATACATGGTTCTTTGACTAGGCTAATGTATTTTCTGAAATTATCCTTAATATCATTATTGAGTAAGTAAAAACAGTATGGCCAAACTATCTATAATCACTGATGATAATTATAATATAGTCATAGGTGTATATGTGTTATTATTATATAAGTAATGAGAAAGAAAAATAAATCATAATAATGTTTACCATATATTATGGTCTAGTGGTTATTATATATATAAATTATTCAAGAGGATACATAATATTAAAAAATGAATATATGTCATTAAATCTATTTTAAGGAAGTTTGGTTACAATTTTTGATATATCTATTTTAGGGTTTGATGCAGTTAGATGGTAAATTTTAATTAATACTTTTTATATACATAATAAAGTTAGAAAACATGATCTCCCATCAATAAAATATATTTTTTAATAAACCATTTCAATGTTAATGTTAGTAATTGGTTTTTTCAGTTATTATTTTTAAAGTTAATGTCAATAATTTGTGTTTACAATACATGTGAGATTGGGTTTATATATGGTCTATTGTAACCGGGATACTATACTAATATTTTTAATTAAAATTGAAATAATATGAATATTTGTATTATTTACGGAGACTAAATAAATCTACGAATCTATATGAATGAAAATAATTATGTTTCATCGAAAATAATACGTTCTAAAGGGGATTATTTATGATTATTTTGGTTTACAAGATCTTGTTTTTTTTTGTTTTTTTGGATAACATGTTTAAACATGGGGAGATTGTACGGATCAAACAAGAATAATATTTCTCATTATTGAATTTATAGGATCCAATACCTTCATGGGAAAAATTATAAATCTAATTTGAAATAATTAATCATGAATATTTTATAAGGATTACATTAATTTTTGAATAAGATGTTTACCCTTGGTTTGATGATCAGTGGGATCCCAAAGCGGTAAACTTTTAAGTGATTATTTGATATTTAATTAATTAATTAACTAAAAATTCATGTCTGAGTGACATTAATCAAAAAAATATTATAAATAAAGGATCATATGGAAAATGTTTCATTAAAACATTAGACTAGGAAGGGGTTTTTATCTATGAGGAATATATTTTTTCATCTAGATTTGGGAACCATATCATGTTATTTAAAATTATAAAAAAATACATGTTTGACATGACCATCGGTGTTTAAGTTCATCTATAATTATTTCTAATTAGTGATATCTATATTTTACCTAAATCCAAGATATATTTTAATTCTCAGGTTCTTAAAATAGGATCTATTGTCACCCTTATAGAAGATGTGGATATTGAGACAATAATGAATCATTATTATGTCAGGACATTAATTATTAATTCTTTCTCTATTCTTAATGAAATATAATTTAATTTTCAATCTTAAATATATTTTTTGAATTAATTTATTAGAATTAATATCCTGTAATTTCAATTTTTCTTAAGTACAGAGTATATGTGAAGAACATGGGAAGAATGAACTATTGTACTAATAATTTCACATGGATGGTACAAAACCATCCACCACCCCTATCCCTCATAACTAATCACATGTGATATTGAGAGTTAACATGTAGTATAGTGGGATATTGGTCATTATGTTAATTTTTTCACCTATTAGACCTCACCTATGAGCCTAAAAAAATCCCCTCCTCTCTTTGATATCTCACATTATGACTCACTCTCTTAACTCTCCCTCTTAACAATGGTTGGTCAGGCCTTATAGTGGCTAGCAGTGGGAATGATAGTGGTTTATGAAATACAGGGTGAGTAATTTTGCAAAGTGGTTGTTCAATTAATGTTACCTCAGGTGGTGTGGTCTGATAGTGGCCACGTCAGTATTTCAATTATGGTCTATATTATTCAGTGTGATGGGAAGAAAAGAAAACCCACTCTGGTAACACGGTGGGGTCAAAAGTGATGTAGTGGGTTAGTGTAAAGGTGTTATGTGAAATGATGTATCAAATAGTGGGATGATAAAGTAAGGCATTAAAAGTAACTAGGATTTCTATAAGGATAGTAGTAATAGGGTTTACCTTCATTGTATAAACATAAATGCATTTGAAGGAAATTTTTTTAGCTATATGGCAGGTAGTGATAGTGGGCCAATGCCATTAGCAGTTCTTGTACTGAACCGGTATAAACCTTGCTCGAATGGGTCAATAAGGTTGAGAATACTATATTTACATGGCCATAGGGTTGAACAAGTTGACCAATTGGTAAACCTACCCCCATGTATAATAAGGGTTCACAAGTTGAATAAATTATCAGCTTCTCTCTCTAAGAATTTGATCTTGTTAGACATGTCAGTGGTGATGCATTGATATATACAGGTCAATAAACATCATTCTGATATATAGGAAGAGGTTATTCAATTGAGCTTTACATATATCACATGTCACTAAAGTTCATGATCATAGATTCTACTCAATCATTCACCCCTATGAGAAATGAAATGGTTTAATGTTTTTGTTTTTCCATGCAGTTATCATATTTTATACACTTTCCCTTTTAAGGGTGAGAAGTGGGATATATTGTTCCCCTTAGTGTTCGAGGTTTATGTTTTGGGGTTTTTACCATGATGAGGTGAGAAGTGTTTTGGGTGTATCTTATCCTATTATTTTGGAAATATGGTCTTGCTTTAATGAATCTGTTAATGTCATATTTTTCAAGAATTATGATTTATCACACTTCTCAAGATACATTATAGTGTGGAACTTTGAATATTTTCACTTTCCTTTATCAATTGAATTTTTTACTAAAGTATATGTGGGACTTCCTTTCCTTTATATTTAGTATAATATTACATTCCATTCATCTCGTCCATTATTTCTAGAGTATCTTACTGGCTATATCTACACTAACTCATCTATGTTTATTTTACCCACATGTGTTCTATCAATGAAAATGAAGTGAAATCAAAGGTTGAACTTGGAAGACATTGAATAAGGGGATCTCATTCGTAGAGGTTATTGATGGTTATGACTATCATAGGTGTTCATGTGGGAGATTTTGTGATGAGTAGTTCACCTTCCACTTGTTTTTTATATCATTAGTAGGAAATTTTGGACTTTTCTCTTATTTTTTTTGTTTCTGGAGTCTTCCCCTATCATATTTTTATATATTTATGTCATATATTGTGATAAAATTCATACATAGTAGGGATATTACACTTATGTTTTTTGGATTTGTTTGGTATATGCATATGTATGGTTTGATTGTTGGTTCCTTGGATAAGAAATATCCTGATGTTATATACATTATTTGTGAAAATAACTAGTCCTTATTCTATAAGATGCAGTTTTGGGGTTTCAAACATACCAAACTTTACCACCTAGGAAGGGAAATAATGGGTCAGTTCATTTCATGCTCATAGAATTATCTTATAATCTTAAGATAGATATTATTATTAACATATTTTCTTAGAAACCTACAATCTCAATGGCTAAATTTCTTCTTTTGGTTTTTGTTTTTAATCTGTTTTTTACACTGATTCACATCACATTATAATGGTAGATATGTATTTTTAATTCTTTGAAAATAAAATGTAAATATTTTTTATCATATAGGCCAATTTTCAAACAAATAATGGATTGAAAAATCCACCAAATATAGTGATCATATGTTTTTTAAATAATCAATAATGTGTTTCTCTTTTCTAACGTGATTTTGGTATTTTAAAATTATTTTCATTTTTATTCATAAATATAGATAGTTCGGTAAATATATCCATGAAATTTATCATACCAAATTCCATCCCTTATATTTGTTTATTGGGAAAATAATTTGATTTCTTGTTGCATTCATAAATCACTTGATTCCTCAGCGTACAATATATTGAATAAAAAAATTAGTGTAAATAATGATCATATCTAAGTAGACTAACATATAAATATAAATGATTAACCTTAAGATCTACAAGAATCTAACACCATTGGTTCAAACTATGACACCATCAATTCAACCTCTAACACTATTTCATTAGAAATGATTATAATTATTTGGTTATGACACTATTTGTTTAACCTAGTTTCCATTAATTTTTATTAACATCTTCTCCAAGACCTAATCCTGAATAATAACTATATCTTTCTTTGATACCAAATAAAGAACCCTATACCCCTATTCTCATACTCAATGAAATAAATTTATACTTTTTGATAATTTTATACTAAAAACTGAGATAATGGAAAATGGAATACATTAGTTGACATGATGGTACCTAATTTTAATGTAATGAAACACACTTCTAAACTCAAAATGTTTTGTGTCTTTATATATCATATATACATATATATTATTTCATAGTACATCGTATATGTTTTATATAAAATAATTTACAAAAGGTTACCTTCTAAACATACCACTACATGAGAAATCATGGGGAAATAGGGAAATGTAAGAAAGGGATGATATTAAATTATTAGTAAAGGAAAATTCATTAGAGATATCAATTATGGAAACATGATTTTTCATGAAGAATAAAATAATGGTCTGAGAAAAAAATTTAAACATGTGTATCTAAATATAATCATTTAAATATGAAAACAGTTTAAATAAATCAAACTGAGTTGAATATAAATTGTGGAAACATAAATAAGAATAATAGAATACAGATGTAGCATAATAAAATAACGTGGAACAAAAATAATCATAAGATATCATATATATAATTTAATCCTAACCACAAACAACATTATGAAATCATTTATTTGGTTCACTCCTAATGTCTTATAACTAATTTGGATTGGGTTCACACCCTAAATCCCAAAACCATTCTCAAATGGTTTCACATTGTAAACCCATAAACAGTATAATATTATTAGATGTAATGAATTACCTTATACATTAGAGGGATAAATAATTTTGATCCTATACATGAAATAAACATATCTTTACTTAAGTGTTCTATATGAATGCAAAAAATATATATTCATAAAAATTAATTTAGTGATTATACCATAAAAATAAAAAGAGCTATGGAAATGAATTTATGAGGCTTAAAAAATAAACTAAAGAGAGATAGTGGATACTATTATTATTGTAAATACTCATAAAATTTAATGTAACATTTATCTATTTAAATACGATTCAATAAAAATGATAATATATAGGGGTTTTAAACAATATATAATAATGTTATATATCATTCTATAAACAGATATTCCAAGTCAATTGAGGGGTGTGACAATCTAAGTGAACAACATTATATCATAATATGGAAGTGTAGGTTATTCACAACGGAGATATATTGATATAATGGTTATGTTTATTTATAGTTGATTATAAATCAATAAAAATGAAAGGATTTTAATTTCATATATCTCTAGATGTGTAAGAATTTAGATATTTAAAATATATACTAATTTCACTATAGATATGTCTTATGAAAATTGATTCATGGTACAAAATATGAAAATATAAATATTCAATGAGTAATATTTAAAAATTATAGACATTGATGAAAATTAATTTTGAGAAATATAATAAAGTGTATGTGTTTTAAGAATGAAATTATTTAGTTTTTTAAATTTTGTTGGAATAATAAAAAAGAAGAAAAATTCTACATTCTAGAAAATAAGTAAAAGTTAAAACATTTTCATAAAAACATGTATTAAAAAAATCAACACCTAACCGATATAAATTTACAGAAAAAGGATCTCTAATAACCAAGGAAAGTAATTTGCATGGAAATTATGGAGAAGTATACTTTTCATTATCATACAATATTATATATTTTTGAAATAGAACTAATGAAATTTAAATAAAAGAGAATATGAATGTAATAAATTTAGAAAACATAACATAAAATTATTTTTAAAAACACTCATATAATCTGGATTGAAATATTATACATTTATTTTTTTATTTAAGAGAATGTTCAAGGAAAGGGAGAAGTTAATGAAATTTCCTTTTCAATGTATCAAAATAAGTGATGTTTGAATTAATCAAAGAATACAATTCCTGTAAAATATAAAATTAAACATAAAAAAAGGAAGACAAGGATTCAAATTGAATTTTTAAATAAATTATTAATAGTTAATAAATATTTATAATTTTAAACAAGATAAATGATTATGAGAGACCTTTACGGATCAATAGTGCGGGGCTTGGTATCTTATTATAGTCAATTAACTATAAGATAATGATATAAATTTATATATCCTATAATTTCATATTAAAAAATAATAATAATAATATAAATAATAAAATTTTTAATGTATAAAATAATATATAAAATGAAGAAGGAATCTCAAACATAAGATAAAATATTGTCAAAGAAAACCCCTTACAACATCATATTTTATATGGAAAGAATCCACCAAATAGAAGATTGGGATAAAGAATATTAAATCCGTCAAAAAGGATAAAAAGTATAATTCAATAAAAGTGCATAATATACCCAATATTTGAAGAATATAATTATATAAGTAAGAATTCAATCCAATAAAACGAAATTGAGTCAAGAATCTCATTACCTTAACTCCAAACTTGTTTATATGTTCTTCTATTCTTGATATATTCAACATTAGATTATGAATCATCAATTTAAAAATTACATTTTAACTAATTAACCCTATTATAATCCCATTATATTGATTTATTAAATATTTAATAGTTATTCTTGGTTTATATTGATCCCTATTTATTAGTAGTTTCATCTGTTACAAGCTTACTTTGATAGCACATTATCAATAATCATTTTATATCCATAGGTTTATCATCTCTAGAAAGTTCATATAAGGGATATAAAAGGGGTTGATTGAATTTAGGAGGTAACTAGTTATTTCATGAATGTTATGATAAATATTTATTATGAATCATTCAAAATTCATTAATTTGATATTATTTGATTTATAAAATAAATATATTTTTAATAATGCTTAAATTACTATATATCAAAACTCAAATTTGTGAATATTTTTATTGAAAATATAAATGATATATGAAATAATCTTGTCTAATTTGGTGTGATGTCAATATTTTATCCCAGTGTTAATCTTGAAGAAGACTTTTGGAGAATAGTGGATGATATTGAAGTAAATTTGAGGACAACACATCATGGAATTCTAAAAAACATGAAATAATTTTATTAGGGAAGCTAAAATGATAATTAATAGAGAGAAAGTGATAATTGTCAAAATAAGTTACAGTGAATGGGTATTTTTAAATTTAAAGATATAAAAAGTGTTTCTACTATGTTGTGTTTTATAACTCATGTTAAGGATTGAATCACATGTTAAAAATGTCGAAGAACCATGGATATAATGATACATTGACTATGGATGAGAAATGTATAAAAGAAACACGATAATTTTTTATAATTGTTATATTGGGGTATGAATATATGATATGATGAATAATAATTTAAGAAATTTTAATTGTTTACTGACTTTTAAAATTTTAGTTGAAGAGATTTGAGACCTAGTTGTAATGACAAATTTCATGCCATGGTATTGATGTTTTTCGATAAAAAATATGGAAATTTCAAAGAATTAGACATAACATTTTAAGGATAATTTAATCACATAAAAGGGTTTAGTTTTTTAAATTAATTAATGTATGATATGAGTGATAAATGAGAGAATTTTCAAATTAATTAATGGTATTTGATTTACTTTTACAAAAGTAAAAATAATATTAGAAACATACTAAGTGATACAAACCATTTTTTAAGTTAGTATATTGTTTTTAACTGTAGGCATTTTAATTCTCAAATTAAACCACTATTAGTCCACCACAAAAAGTTACTCTGGGCCAATACATTTTTCTAAAACAAATTATCTTATTTTGAACATTTTATTTCACCCTAATATTAAAAATCTTTAAAAAAACATTAGGTTATGTTTTGTATATACCAATAAAATTTTAAGGATTCCCTTTAAGGGATTTGTAAGACATTTGATATAAAGAGGATATGAGATATATAGAAATTCAAAAGTCTATATTTTCTCTAGAAAATATGGTCTTTCCTTTGAGAAGTAGGAAAACAAATCTACATCATGTATAATAGACATGTACTAAAAGTTACATGGGATTGAAGGGTGTGGGTAGTATTTAGTTAATGGTTTTTCTTTCAATATTAAATATTCAATGGGAACCTATCCACTTATTCTAGAAAAAAATGGTGGGATAAAAACTGTTATCTATGTTTCATGACAAATTATAGAGGAATGGTTTAGTTTTTAATAGAAATTATTATTGGGTTTACACACATTCTTACCCTTTTATATCCTTCATTATTTATTTATTAATGATCAATCATTATTGATTGATGTTTCATCATTTAATATATAATCTAGTTTCTTTATTTTGTTCTTGATCAAGGAAATATTTTACATCTCCTATATTTAAATATTTTTTTAGATCTCATATTTATTAAATAAATGGAATTACTTTTTTACATGAAAATAAGATTTTAGTAATTATAGAATAGACACTGGACTAAAAATTTATTATGATCTAATTCCCATAAAAATAATATTAATTTTTAAGAATATTGTAATTTCAATAATTAATGAATACTGATATATAAAAACTAAAAAATATATTATCTTTAGAGTTTATTAACTTTCATAATTCTATTTCAATCATTTTAATTAATTGTCTTTAATTTCAAATTATGTTTTCATGTTGGGGATTACCAATCTTTATGGGTTTTATCTCAGAATTGAAATATAATATGAATTTATAGTTTTAGATATAAGGAATATTATTTTCTGAATTTATAAACATGATTACCATTAATAATATATAATTCCTCATTCTTAGTTGTACTTCTTGGTGATTATTCTATAGGCGTGTGATCTCTGTGTATTTAGGTTTGATAGATTAGGATAATTATCTTCTTTTTCCCTTTAATTTATTATTCCTTTTAATTAAATTGATGTGTTTATTCTATTAATTTAATGTTACATTATGTTTATCTATAGGCACTTAACTCATGATAAATTTGTAAAATATGGAAAGGAAATTTTTTATAATGATCCAACTATTGAGAAGATCCTTAGAAGATAAAAGAAACAAAAGGATGTGGTTGTATCTGATCATTTTCCTAAAGTGTATAAGTATTTACAAAGAGGGAAACCATGAAAATAAAAATTTTAATGGAGTTTAGTTTATCTTCCATTTTTTTAGAATCGTTCCATTAACAAATAATTAACCGTGATTTATAACATAGGTTTCCAGCACATAAAAGATGATGATTTCAAGGTATAGTTTATTTAGAAAATTAGGTACAAAAATTCATCATATTAAATGTAAAATCGTAATAATTATTTAAAAATAAACATAGTGATAAAAACTACCATTTATCTTTTAAAACTATGTATGAAACCCTACGGAAAATAAATAGCGAAAATTGTGAGCTATAAAGACCAGAAATGAAATAAACAAGGAAAAAAATATAATATGATATTATAGGGGTATAAAATGATATCACATTGATAATGATACTAATAATGGATATTTGGAATAATGAAATGAAATAATAAGATAACATAATCATATATTAAGTATAAACAACATACTAAATGACAACATAATCATAGGTTAAGGGTTAATTCTAGGTCAATCATCATAATGTGGAAAAAGAATCATAGTGGATTGGGTTCACTCTCCATCCACATAAAATTATTAGAGAAACACTCACGGTGGATTATGTTCACTACATAATCCCATAAATAACATATCATTAGATATAAAGCATTATATGATGTATTGTAGGTTGTATAATTCTTTTCCCACCCATTAAATATCATAGTGTGTTTAGGTCAACCACCCTTAAACTATAGATAGTATCTCAGGTGATAAAAAATTACATAATATATCAGATGTATATATTGTAAAGACCCGTAAAATTCAAGGGAAATTTTTTCTTAATTTTCTTTAGAATTTTACAAGAGCGCGGTTCCAGACGGCACCTGATTCCGAGGCCCGGAGTGCCCGGAATTAATTTCCGAAGTTTGGCTCGGGTACGTTCAGTGAACGAACGAGCGGGAATTCCTAACTTTTGATCCGGTGCTCGGAATTGAAATCCAAGGGCACCGATGAACTCGCAGCGCCGATATTCGCTTAAAGAGACCTTTTCGGGAGTTGCGTTTGTTGCGGGTTGAAAGTTAATTTTTGGGGTTTTTAGTTTGAGTTAAATAAAATTTGTGTAGAACAAATTTTATTATAACTTGATAAAACCTACCAAAGGGGGTTGGAAGTGGGACCCACACCCACTTAACCTCCCTTGGGAGGATTAATTGTGGTGGGGCCCACACGAACCCATAATCCTTTCAAATTCTCCCAACTCCCTTAACGCCTCATTTATTGACTTGAGTTACTTATTTAATTATGGGAGTTAATCCTTTTGAATTTCAAACTTTTGAAATTCTATTGTGTTATGTAATAATAAAATAAGTTGTTGTCTTATTTTATTTTGGGGTTATTTGTTTGTCTTCTTGAGAGGTGGAGAGTTCTTCTTCTTCTTCAACTCTGACGAAGAACTCGAAGAACGTTCATCTTGACGAAGAACGCTCAAGCTCCGACGAAGAACGCCGCACCTCCATTCTTCGTTTACCGTGTCAACGAAGGGGACGCCACTTCTTCCTCGGACAACCTTCGTCGGCGTACAAGTTTCGCCAACGACGTGTCTCTTCGAACGCATCCCTTCGTCATCGGATTTGACGAATGGCTACCGCGACGCCCGACCTCCGCGACGTCGTCTTTCGCGGAACGTTCACAATCTTCGAACCTTATACCCGAGGTAGGGGTTGTTGATTTCTTTTTGGTTTCCTTATTTTATTCTTGATCGTGAATAGCAAGTCTAACGTGTGGCTTGAATTATTTAAGTTGCGTTATTATTTTAACGTGAGGGGGCCGGACCGCACGAACACGGCCGAACCCCCTCCATCGTTCTTGTTTATTCTTGCGGGTGGAAGCAAGTGGCGTGGTGCCGTCGCACCACGCGGATAATCGTACTTTTATTTTACGCGGCGTCGTCGCGCTACGCCGAGGTAGAATCTTCAAGAACGTGACGCCGTCGCGCCGCGTTGAAAGGAATCAAGGCACGGCGAAAGGGGCGCGGTGCTGTCGCACCGCGCCGAACAACGAACACCGCGGCCGGTTCCGGGCCGCGGCGGGACGAGGAGACCGCGGCCGGTTCCGGGCCGCGGCGGAAGAGAAGACCGGCGGCCGGGCCGCCGGCGTCGGAAGCCGAAGGGGGGACCGGAATTTCCGGTCCCGTTGGAGAAAACCGGTCGGCCAGCTGGCCGGCCGGAAGGCATTAAACCGGGGGAATTAATCCCCCGGCCAGCATGTAAAACCCCCCTCTTTAAGAGGGGGGCGGTTCCATGAAAGGGGGGGGGCAGCAGCCCCCCGGTTCTCTTTATTAAAATGGCCCCCACGTGGGGGCCGTTTGTTGCAAAGGCGTGGCACAAAGGCCGCGCCGCTTCAATCAGCGGGGGCTTAGCCCCCGCGTGCGGCCCCTCACGGCGCAAGGCCGCCGCGGCCCGCCGCGCCGCCGCGCCGCCCCAGGGGGGGGGGGGGGGGGGGGTTGGGCCGGGTCGGCCCGGACCCGGACCCCCCCGTTTCGAACCAGAATCGGTTTTTGGGCCATATCTTGAGCCTCGGACCTCCGAATGACGAACCGTCTGTGGCAACGCGATCCTTGGATCGATACGGTCGTTTCGGTATATCGCACTCAAGGTTTCGGTTTACTTTGAGTTCGGCCGGGTTGGTTCGTTCACGAAACCAACCGGGCCTTCGGAGCGGAAACGCTCATATCTTGAGCTACGAACGTCCGATTGACGCGCCGTCAGTCACGTTGTGTTCCTCTTAGTGAGACGGATCTTTTGGCATACTCCGCCCGAGGTTTGGACGCAGGTGGAGTACGGTCGGGTTGGTTTAGCCTTAAAAACCAACCGGGCCCCGGAGACGAAAATGCCAATAACTCTCAGACCGGGTGTCCGATCGACGCGCCGTCTGTTGCGTTGAGTTCCTATTGACGATACGAAACTTTTGGATACATCAACTCTGGTCTTTGTGACAGTTGATGTATCAGCCTCTCGGCTCGTGGAGCGGACCCTCCGTACGAGCTTGCTGTGTGCGGGAACCCTAGTGCTGGCTGCGACTGCTACAACTGCTACTACTGCTACGACTGCTACTGTGACTGCGACGACGACAGTACGGAGATCCTGTGTGGATTCGACGACGACAGTACAGAGATCCTGTGTGGATTCGACGACGACGACTACAGCACTCAGCGATCCTACGTGGATCAGTGCTACAGGTCCTGTGTGGGCCTGATCCTGTGTGGGTCCTTCCGCTCAGCGGTTCTGTGTGAGCCAGCGCCTACAGGTCCTGTGTGGGCCCGATCCTGTGTGGGTCTTTGCGGGGGTTAGTTACCTATCGATCCTTCGTGGGTCCGACGACTTAGATGGATCAGTGATCATCTTTATCGTCCTTGAAGAAGTATACCTGTGTGAGCTGAATCCTTTTTCTTTCCTGAGCGGATTGTGTTGTGCAATCCTGTGTGGATTATGTTTTGCTTTCCTATGTGGAATACGTATACTTTCCTGCGTGGACTGAGTTGTACTTGGGCTCGGAGGTTGGAGCGTATTTGAATTGATGACATAGGTATATGTATGGGCATATACCTAAGCAGTGTCGGTTGTTACTTCGTGATTGTACTTTTCTTCGTGGATTATCCTTTGTGGATTTGAGAGACCTTCAGGGGTCTCGGGGTCCCTACTGAGTAGCTTATACTCACCCATGCACGGGCTTTGCCCGCACTACGTTGTGTTGGTTACAGACGACGGACAGCGTTGACCTTAGCTGAGGCTTGCACAGCGGGACGGTACCCGGAGGTGGACCACTGGGCAGGACGTGCTCAGAGCGGACGGCGGAACCCGTGGAGCAGAGGAGCTATCTGTACCCACCCTTCAGGTGGGATTTCCTGTGGACAGCTCGGAGTAGCGGCTTTTACTTTTCAGTTGCTGTTTTTCCCTTTTTGAGTTGTACTTTACTTTCAGTTTGGGTTTGTATTCTGGCCCATTTACCTTTCCGCACTTTCAGTCGTACTCTGTTTGTTTAGTGTTTACTTTCCGCTTGTTTACTCTGTGGTGTGTGTTTACTTTTCAAAGGCAATGCCTTCCCTTTTTACCGGGATTTACACCTTGGTGCTAGTCGCCAGCCCCTGGCCTATGGAAGGCGGGCTTGGGGTAGTCACGGCACGGACCCCGAGGGCGGGTCGTGACAAATTGGTATCAGAGGAGTTCGGTTCTACCGTGAACTCTGATCTTTTCTATGTGAAACAATAATGTTTAGCGTATTGAGTGTGGTTATCAGTCCAGGGAGTCCAGTGTTGGTGCGGCGGCCGACGTATCCGTACACCAGGACCCTGACTTCTGATTTCCGACTTAATGCACGAAAACATTGATTGCGTGTGTGTTTCAAAGTTTTCTTTGTGATTACTTATATCAGCTCACCAGGTATACTGTTCTGACCGTGGCGCACCTGTTTCCTTTTCAGGATGGCCCCACGACGGCAGCCAGCTAGGGTTCCGAGAGTCGAGTGTGACGACAGCCCACCGAGCGACGAGGCCTCGGTGCAGGGCCCTTTTCCAGTAGTAGCACCGGTGGTAGCTCTACCCGCCGAGCCCCCGATGCTTCCAGCAGCAGCCGCTGACGATGCACGTCGCCTCAGCGCACTGCATGAGTTTCAGCGCCAGCGACCACCCAGGTTTCGCGGGGAGACGGATCCCCAGGCAGCAGAGGACTGGCTGGAGGCAGTGGTTCGAGTGTTTAGGCTAGTGAGGACACCAGCAGACCTCATGGTGATCCTTGCTGCGAGCCTACTACACGCAGCAGCAGGACGATGGTGGAGCTTGATGCTCCAGGTGCACGATGAGGCATCTCTACTTTGGATGGACTTTGAGAGCCTTTTCCGCTCGGAGTTCGTCCCAGCCACCCTTCGTGCGGTGCGTATCCAGGAGCTTCTACAGCTGCGGCAGGGCAGCATGACGGTCGCTCAGTACTCGGCGAGATTTACCGATCTCTCGCGCTACTCAACCGACATGGTACGGGACCCATTCTTCCGGGCCCGGACCTTCGAGCAGGGTTTGAGACACGAGATCAGGGCATCGCTGATCTCCCTCAGCATACCGACTCAGATAGGAGTACTGGAGCGGGCCCTTCTGATCGAGAGCTTCCTTGCTGAGTCTACACCAGCACAGCGACCCACCGCAGGGCGGCACGTGGCAGAGTCATCTGCAGCAGGCAGTCGACGGATGACTCAGGGGTCCAGACAGACCAGACCTTCGGGTAGACGATCTCAGGGCACTGGCTCAGCAGTGCGGGGCACACAGCGCGGGGCCAGTCTTCCGAGAGGCAGACAGTGCTACTCGTGCGGCGGGCAGGGCCACATGGCTCGTGACTGCCCGACCCGCCGTGCCGAGGAGCAGCAGTCAGTTGATGGACCACCGAGGCAGAGGCAGAGGATCGACCGTGGCGGTCCGCAGGGAGGAGGCGGACGAGGCAGAGGAGCTGGACGAGCAGCTGGTGGTGGCCGACGCTTTGAGGCTCTACCACCACCACCACCAGGAGGTCCACCCTGACCACAGGGAGCTGGCGGGCAGCGACAGGCACAGCTCCAGGCAGCAGAGGCCTACAACCACGGCGCACCCGAGATGATTCGAGGTACTATATGTGTCTATTCCACCCTTTCTGCAGTTCTTATAGACACAGGAGCGAGTCATTCTTTCATAGCCGCTGCCCTTGTTCGGAGCTCGGAGATTCCGACAGAGCCGTTGGCTCGATCCTTACGGCTAGAGACTCCTACGGGAGCAGACTCGACGATTACGCACTGGTGCCGGCAGTGTGAGCTTACTCTAGGAGGCGAGAGCTTCGGCTGGGATCTTCTTGTAGCAGCGTCGAGGCCTTACGACGTCATCTTGGGCATGGATTGGCTATCTACGGTCCATGCACAGATTGACTGTTTTAGGCGCAAGGTGCGTTGTGTACGCACCGACGGGAGCAGGTTCACCTTCACCGGCGAGAAGGGAGCCTTAGCAGCACAGGATGGACTTCCGCGGAGGAGAGGACAGCCCATCACTCATCAGTTGGCTAGCCTTATCCTTGGAGCAGTTGACGTGCGGAGTCCTGGTTTTCCTGCAGTGGTGGATCAGTTTGCGGACGTTTTTCCCGACGACGTTCCAGGGCTACCTCCTCGCAGAGAGGTAGACTTTTATATTGACTTGTACCCCAGGACAGCCCCGATATCCACTCCAGCATATTGGATGGCCCCCGCCGAGCTTCGAGAGCTACGGGTACAGTTGGAGGACTTGCAGGGCAAGGGATTCATCTGACCCAGTGTTTCACCCTGGGCTTCCCCGATATTGTTCGCCAAGAAGGCAGACGGGAGCTTGCGACTTTGTGTTGACTATCGTCGCCTGAACCAGGTGACAGTGAGGAACAAGTATCCGCTACCGAGGATTGATGACCTCTTTGATCAGCTCAAGGGAGCACGGTGGTTCTCGAAGATAGACCTCAGGTCAGGCTATCATCAGCTCAGAGTCAGAGACGAGGATGTGCAGAAGACGGACTTCAGATGTCGGTATGGCCACTATAAGTTCTTGGTTATGCCTTTCGGTGTAACCAATGCTCCAGCAGTGTTCATGGCTCTCATGAACAGGATCTTTCAGCCATACCTCAATCGGTTTGTCGTGGTCTTCATCGACGACATTCTGATTTACTCTACGACAGAGGAGGAGCATGCCTATCACTTGCGAGTTGTTCTTGACACACTCCGAGAGCACCATCTTTTTGGTAAGCTCTCGAAGAGACAGTTCTGGATACGTGAGGTCCACTTTTTGGGACACGTTATCTCTGAGGCGGGAGTTGCAAGGGATCCCGTGAAGATTGAGGCTGTGTTAGCATGGGAGCCACCCAGGAGCGTGACTGAGGTTCGGAGTTTCTTGGGACTAGCTGGATACTATCGGAGATTCGTGCCAGACTTCTCTAGAGTTGCGACATCACTCACAGCTTTGACGAAGAAGGGGAAACCCTTCGTGTGGTCAGACAGATGTCAGCAGAGCTTCCAGGAGCTGAGACAGAGATTGACTAGCGCACCTATCTTGAGGTTGCCTGAGGAGGGAGTAGGGTACGTAGTCTACTGCGATGCATCAGGGACCGGACTCGGATGTGTTCTGATGCAGGAGCGGGCCGTGATCGCCTATGGATCATGTCAGTTGAGGCCGCATGAGCAGAAATACGCTACCCATGACCTGGAGTTAGCAGCAGTGGTCTTCGCTCTGAAGACATGGCGACACTATCTGATGGGCGAGCGCTTTACAGTCTTTTCCGGTCATCAGAGTCTCAGGTATATCTTCTCGCAGAAGGACCTGAACCTGAGACAGCGTCGATGGCTCGAGTTCCTCCAGGACTATGACTTTGAGATAGTCTATACTCCTGGGAAGGGGAACGTAGTAGCCGATGCCCTCAGCAGGAGGACGGGCATTCAGCTACTTGAGGAGGCGACGGAGCAGCTAGCCTCTTTCCAGATATCCTTCGTGGATAGAGATGGAGCAGCCTTTCTTCAGTCTCTCACAGTCACTCCTCCACTACTGCAGCGAGTCAGGGAGGCACAGCGCGGGGACGCTGACTGTGAGACACGGCGTGCACAGATATCCTCGGGACAGGCACCTGATGGTTTCTCCCTTGGAGCAGAGCACGGCATCCTTTTCAGAGGACGTACCATGGTACCAGTCGCATTGCGAGAGGAAGTACTGAGAGAGTTTCACACTTCTCCTTTAGCGGTACATCCTGGAGTGGCGAAGATGTACCAGGACCTCAGACGACAGCATTGGTGGCCGGGTATGAAGAAGGATGTAGCAGAGTTCGTTTCTCGATGCCTCACCTGTCAGCAGGTGAAGGCAGAGCATCAGGTACCAGCAGGCTTGGTACAGCCCTTGGAGGTTTCGGAGTGGAAGTGGGATGGCATATCTATGGACTTTGTGACTGGACTTCCACGCACTTCCAGAGGTCACGACTCCATCTGGGTGATTGTTGACCGACTCACCAAGTCGGCACACTTCTTACCCATCAGAGAGCAGGGCTCAGTGGAGAGCTTGGGACGTCTCTACGTTCAGGAGATTGTGCGGCTCCACGGCGTGCCATCATCTATCGTTTCTGATCGAGATGCCCGCTTTACTTCCCGGCTTTGGAAGGGGTTACAGGAGGCGTTCGGGACGCAGCTACGTCTTAGCACAGCCTTTCACCCTCAGACGGATGGTCAGATGGAGAGGACCATTCAGACACTCGAGGACATGCTCCGTGCCTGTGTCCTCGACTTTGGTCGTAGCTGGGAGGACCACCTACCCTTGGTGGAGTTCGCGTACAACAACATCTACCACTCCACCATCGGGATGGCACCGTACGAGGCGTTGTACGGCCGACCATGTAGATCTCCTTTGTGCTGGACAGACCCTGGGGAGTCAGCACTGGTGGGACCGGAGATGGTCCAGGCCACGACAGAGAAGGTCCAGGTCATCCAGGAGCGGATGAGGACAGCTCAGAGCCGGCAGAAGTCATATGCTGACAGGAGGCGGAGGCCACTGGAGTTCGAGGATGGCGACCACGTCTTCTTGCGGGTCTCACCTCGACGTGGTATTCGGAGATCTGGCCGAGGCGGCAAGTTATCTCCGCGCTTCATCGGACCCTTCCAGATTCTCAGCAGGATTGGTGAGGTGGCTTATCGCCTGGCTCTACCACCTCAGTTGCACCGGGTGCACGACGTCTTCCACGTATCTCAGCTGAGGAGATACGTGCACGACCCGACGCACATCATTGACCATGGGGAGCTTGACGTTGACGATGGGGCGACTTTTACGGAGGTCCCGGTGGAGATAGAGGATCGACAGGAGCGGGTCCTGCGTGGGCGATCGATTCCTCTTGTGCGCATCAGATGGCAGCATGGGAATCTCCAGGAGAGCACATGGGAGCGGGAGGCTCAGATGCGTGCTCAGTACCCTCATTTGTTTCCCTAGTTTTTGATGTATCTTTACGGGGACGTAAAGCCCTGAGGTGGGAGTAATGTAAAGACCCGTAAAATTCAAGGGAAATTTTTTCTTAATTTTCTTTAGAATTTTACAAGAGCGCGGTTTCAGACGGCACCTGATTCCGAGGCCCGGAGTGCCCGGAATTAATTTCCGAAGTTTGGCTCGGGTACATTCAGTGAACGAACGAGCGGGAATTCCTAACTTTTGATCCGGTGCTCGGAATTGAAATCCGAGGGCACCGATGAACTCGCAGCACCGATATTCGCATAAAGAGACCTTTTCGGGAGTTGCGTTTGTTGTGGGTTGAAAGTTAATTTTTGGGGTTTTTAGTTTGAGTTAAATAAAATTTGTGTAGAACAAATTTTATTATAACTTGATAAAACCTACCAAAGGGGGTTGGAAGTGGGACCCACACCCACTTAACCTCCCTTGGGAGGATTAAGTGTGGTGGGGCCCACACGAACCCCTAATCCTTTCAAATTCTCCCAACTCCCTTAACGCCTCATTTATTGACTTGAGTTACTTATTTAATTATGGGAGTTAATCCTTTTGAATTTCAAACTTTTGAAATTCTATTGTGTTATGTAATAATAAAATAAGTTGTTGTATTATTTTATTTTGGGGTTATTTGTTTGTCTTCTTGAGAGGTGGAGAGCTCTTCTTCTTCTTCAACTCTGATGAAGAACTCGAAGAACGTTCATCTTGACGAAGAACGCTCAAGCTCCGACGAAGAACGCCGCACCTCCATTCTTCGTTTACCGTGTCAACGAAGGGGACGCCACTTCTTCCTCGGACAACCTTCGTCGGCGTACAAGTTTCGCCAACGACGTGTCTCTTCGAACGCATCCCTTCGTCATCAGATTTGACAAACGGCTACCGCGACGCCTGACCTCCGCGACCTCGTCTTCCGCGGAACGTTCACAATCTTCGAACCTTATACCCGAGGTAGGGGTTGTTGATTTCTTTTTGGTTTCCTTATTTTATTCTTGATCGTGAATAGCAAGTCTAACGTGTGGCTTGAATTATTTAAGTTGCGTTATTATTTTAACGTGAGGGGGCCGGACCGCACGAACACGGCCGAACCCCCTCCATCGTTCTTGTTTATTCTTGCGGGTGGAAGCAAGTGGCGTGGTGCCGTCGCACCACGCGGATAATCGTGCTTTTATTTTACGCGGCGCCGTCGCGCTACGCCGAGGTAGAATCTTCAAGAACGCAACGTCGTCGCGCCGTGTTGAAAGGAATCAAGGCACGGCGAAAGGGGCGCGGTGCCGTCGCACCGCGCCGGACGACGAACACCGCGGCCGGTTCCGGGCCGCGGCGGGACGAGGAGACCGCGGTCGGTTCCGGGCCGCGGCGGAAGAGAAGACCGGCGGCCGGGCCGCCGGCGTCGGAAGCCGAAGGGGGGACCGGAATTTCCGGTCCCGTTGGAGAAAACCGGCCGGCCAGCTGGCCGGCCGGAAGGCATTAAACCGGGGGAATTAATCCCCCGGCCAGCATGTAAAACCCCCCTCTTTAAGAGGGGGCGGTTCCATGAAAGGGGGGGGGGGGCAGCAGCCCCCCGGTTCTCTTTATTAAACCGGCCCCCACGTGGGGGCCGTTTGTTGCAAAGGCGCGGCACAAAGGCCGCGCCGCTTCAATCAGCGGGGGCTTAGCCCCCGCGTGCGGCCCCTCGCGGCGCCAGGCCGCCGCGGCCCGCCGCGCCGCCGCGCCGCCCCAGGGGGGGGGGGTCGGGCCGGGTCGGCCCGGACCCGGACCCCCCCGTTTCGAACCAGAATCGGTTTTTGGGCCATATCTTGAGCCTCGGACCTCCGAATGACGAACCGTTTGCGGCAACGTGATCCTTGGATCGATACGGTCGTTTCGGTATATCGCACTCAAGGTTTCGGTTTACTTTGTGTTCGGCCGGGTTGGTTCGTTCACGAAACCAACCGGGCCTTCGGAGCGGAAACGCTCATATCTTGAGCTACGAACGTCCGATTGACGCGCCGTCAGTCGCGTTGTGTTCCTCTTAGTGAGACGGATCTTTTGGAATACTCCGCCCGAGGTTTGGACGCAGGTGGAGTACGGTCGGGTTGGTTTAGCCTTAAAAACCAACCGGGCCCCGGAGACGAAAATGCCAATAACTCTCAGACCGGGCGTACGATCGACGCGCCGTCTGTTGCGTTGAGTTCCTATTGACGATACGGAAATTTTGGATACATCAACTCTGGTCTTTGTGACAGTTGATGTATCAGCCTCTCGGCTCGT
This sequence comes from Viscum album, assembly GCA_963277665.1. Lineage (NCBI taxonomy): Eukaryota > Viridiplantae > Streptophyta > Magnoliopsida > Santalales > Viscaceae > Viscum > Viscum album. The sequence continues at coordinate 165,513,307 of OY728119.1, read as the reverse complement.
GGAGCGGACCCTCCGTACGAGCTTGCTGTGTGCGGGAACCCTAGTGCTGGCTGCGACTGCTACAACTGCTACTACTGCTACGACTGCTACTATGACTGCGACGACGACAGTACGGAGATCCTGTGTGGATTCGACGATGACAATACAGAGATCCTGTGTGGATTCGACGACGACGACTACAGCACTCAGCGATCCTACGTGGATCAGTGCTACAGGTCCTGTGTGGGCCCGATCCTGTGTGGGTCCTTGCGCTCAGCGGTTCTGTGTGAGCCAGCGCCTACAGGTCCTGTGTGGGCCCGATCCTGTGTGGGTCTTTGCAGGGGTTAGTTACCTATCGATCCTTCGTGGGTCCGACGACTTAGATGGATCAGTGATTATCTTTATCGTCCTTGAAGAAGTATACCTGTGTGAGCTGAATCCTTTTGCTTTCCTGAGTGGATTGTGTTGTGCAATCCTGTGTGGATTATGTTTTGCTTTCCTATGTGGAATACGTATACTTTCCTGCGTGGACTGAGTTGTACTTGGGCTCGGAGGTTGGAGCGTATTTGAATTGATGACATAGGTATATGTATGGGCATATACCTAAGCAGTGTCGGTTGTTACTTCGTGATTGTACTTTTCTTCGTGGATTATCCTTTGTGGATTTGAGAGACCTTCAGGGGTCTCAGGGTCCCTACTGAGTAGCTTATACTCACCCCTGCACGGGCTTTGCCCGCACTACATTGTGTTGGTTGCAGATGACGGATAGCGTTGACCTTAGCTGAGGCTTGCACAACGGGACGGTACCCGGAGGTGGACCACTGGGCGGGACGTGCTCGGAGCGGACGGCGGAACCCGTGGAGCAGAGGAGCTATCTGTACCCACCCTTCAGGTGGGATTTCCTGTGGACAGCTCGGAGTAGCGGCTTTTACTTTTCAGTTGCTGTTTTTCCCTTTTTGAGTTGTACTTTACTTTCAGTTTGGGTTTGTATTCTGGCCCATTTACCTTTCCGCACTTTCAGTCGTACTCTGTTTGTTTAGTGTTTACTTTCCGCTTGTTTACTCTGTGGTGTGTGTTTACTTTTCAAAGGCAATGCCTTCCCTTTTTACCGGGATTTACGCCTTGGTGCTAGTCGCCAGCCCCTGGCCTATGGAAGGCGGGCTTGGGGTAGTCACGGCACGGACCCCGAGGGCGGGTCGTGACATATATAATTAATTTCCCATATTTCTAGTTATTATAATAAAAACTTTTAGATGCATGCATATTCTATGTGAGTAAAACAAATATAAATAAAGAATAAACATGAAAAAATAAATGAGGATAGAATAGGGTTTCATATTTTTTATTTAAGGAATAAACATAGGATAAATCATAAGGATTAGAATAAGGAGAATAAACTAAATTATTTTAGAATTCCATAATGGAATATGGAGAATATGTCTTAAAATTTGAGTTCCATTTTATAATATTCAAAAGAATTATTTGGTGAAGAAAGAATAAAAATCAACCACTTAGGTGATGCTTTTTGAAATAACTAAATGATATTTTTTATTAAGGAAATATATTATTATTTTATATAAACGATAATTGAACCACATTATCTAACCATAAATAATGATTTTTAGAAGATATTCGTTATTTACAAACATTTTTTGTGGGTGATTCTTGACAAGGGACAATAAATGTGATAGTTTTGTAAAAATTGGTTTACATTAAAGTGGGTATTTCAAAGGGAACTAAAAACATGTATGAACATAAAAATGAAAAGTATATTTTAATAGGAATATATGTACATGATATATATATATATAAGAATCTCATGATAGGAAAATTATGTAAAATGGAGGAAAAGAAATAAAATGTGTAACCGACATGTAATGAGTGATGTACGGATAATCCCATACATCTTGTCTAAATGTAATCTTCACATGAACATAAATTTATATTTAATTAATTTAATTAAATTAAATATATTCCAATGAAATTTTTTCATATATATTTAATTTTATAAGTTCCTTTTATTATCTTTTGGAATTTATTTTAAAGATATTTTTTTCTTACATTGGATACATGAGGTTGTTCATTTAATTTCCCCATAACACATTCATGTTTTTTATATTTTACAAGTTTTTAACTAAAGGATATATAAAATTTCCATGGTCTATTTCTTTTATTATTCCATTTGAATAATACTTATATAGTTTCAATGGTTTTCCCAAAATAGATACAAATTAAGAATGGTGTCTTGATAAGTTCACTTAGAGTGGTTAAAACAAATGTTTATTATTTTTATAATTACTTATAAATTGAAATATTTTATAATTAAATAATATTAATAGTCTTATAAAATTATTATCTTTAAAATATATGTATTCTTTAAATAATTCATCTTAAGTTGTTATTAAAAAATTGTATTCCCTTGGAGATGCTAGTATACACCTACATGAATGGAGCTCTCATTTTTAAATAAACATAAACTATATATAATGATAAAATAATAATAATTGAAAAATATTGATTGTGAAATAATTATTATAATTATCTATAAATAACTCTTTTTTCAATCCATGTAATGATTCTATAAAAAATAAATATATCATTTATGGAGTTGGTAGTTTGCACATTTCTATAACAATGTTTTCCTCTTTCTTAATGAATTTTTAGAAGAGTATAAAATATATATTATATTATTATAATAAAATTAGATTTTAGTAAAAAAATTATTGTTACATTACATTCATTGATTGAGGGGTCTTAGGGGAAGAATAAAAAAAGAACTAGAAATGTTGGGTTGAGAGTATTACCACTCCCTTGGATATTTTTCATTGTGTAACTCCTTTTGGATTTTTAGTTTTGTCTTTCAGTGAGACCAAGGCATCAAGTTCATAGATAGGTTATTGAAAAGAGACTAGGGAAGATTTTTTGTTGATAAAATATAAGGAATCTAATTTCTCCATTCATTGTTTTGAAATATTTTTCTGAACTTTTTTTATCCCTAGGTGCTAAAACAACGTTGGATTATAACACACCATGTTCCTAGAATTAATTTTTTAAATTATATTCAACATATTAAATTCATGTGAATTAATTTTACAAGAAAATGTTTAATATCATTCAAAATATGGAACAGATCTGAAATATGATACCTCTATTGAGTTCAAAGCATGGGTTTTAGCCTATGTAAAATTTAACCGAGGATCACATCAGACATTCAGGTTGTGAGCGGTGGTAGGTAAAAATTGAAAACAAAAATTAATTAAATAAATAAATTTATTAATTAATCCCCATGCCCTAAACAACTCTCTATATAAATTATCTTGTGTAAAAATTAGAGGGTTGGTCTTATAATCCTCCAAATGAAGAGGATAAACTATAGAACATTAGAGGATCTTCTTTTAGAGAACGACAACCAGATCGTGGATCATCAATAAGTGTGTGATGAATCTTGAGGATCTTTACAAAGACAACTAGATAGATTCATTCTTCAATAATGATCTATTGAAATTGAGTTAGTATTTTGTTTTTCTGGAGTCACCAACATTTATTATTTCCACGATGAACATGAATCAATCTACAAATGGATTGTTTCACTGAATAGTTATATTGATGGGTATGGGTTTTATATGTAGGGATTTTTCAACGAATTAATCATTATTGATTAGATCATAATTCATCATTTCATAGTAAATGGATCAATTCCAACTGAACAAGTCCTAGTATCTTTCCTATTTTGCGTTTTTCCAATATTTCTCACACCGTTCTTCATTTAACGCAGGGAATTCCTTTGGCCCATGGTTTGAAAAATATTAGTAAATCAATAATTGGGTACACATTTCTTGGAAAAAAGACTGATATCATAGATTTGGGATTTTATTGAAGATGATATCGTCCAATGATGATGTGTAGAGACCGAATTGGAGTTTCTTCATATAGTTTTGGCATACGACTATCAGGATATATGACAGAGGGATTTATCTTCTATTTTGGTGGAAGTATTCTTGATATTAATGACATAAAGGGTCTATTGGACAAGAACCAAAATTTCTATCATGATTCAATGATGAATTGGAAGATAGATTATTGGATGGAAATGCACCAGGAAGAACCATGGATTCTGTGAAATCCCACAGAACACGGTGTGAAATCTGGGATTACACGGAGAGTGGGGCCCCAGCTATGGTTCAAAGAATTACAAAAATAGATAAATATAACAAGGAATGTGACCTATGTCAAATTACATGTGGCCATACATTTAGGTTCATCTTGTACTATAGTGGGTACAAGAACATGATTAAGAGTAAATGGGCTCAGATGCGTCGTATACTCAGAAAAAGAAATGAACATATGGACATGAACATGTCCAAGAGTACAATGGTTGTGATGAACCATTTACTAATGCATGATCATGGAAAAAGTAATGGTCCATGATTCATGAAAATGACCTTATAATTTAGTGATATTCCATGTACTACCATTACATATCGTGTACCCCTTCAAAAAAGTCTTAGATAGCTTGTCCTTTTTAGATTGGTAATTTTTTTAGGGAGTGTTCCCATGATCCATTCACAGAGGGTTAGTATACATTCACTTTATATAACAACGATGGTGATCCCTTTTGTTGTAATTCTTGTATAGAGTTTTTATAATCCTTCTTTAAGGCTCAAGGAGATATTCTCTATTAACATCTTTATCTATTATGTGGTCATCGATCCTCTACATAGTGGGTTATTCTAGATTGAGTTATAGGGATACCCCATGGACTAGGATTTGATCCTAATATTTTTATTATTATCTTCATACCTCTAGTATATACATCTTATGGAGGTACTGGATGATTAGAACATCTCAGACAAATTCTGTTAGTGTTGTCTAACAGATGGACAGTTTTTTCCCAGACAGGGGATATATGGAACCTTTAAGCAGGAATCCTAGACTAGAATTACAATTGTGAATTTAAATTGAGATGGTGTGTGTTTGATGATTATATCTAGATATTATTATTATATGTGATGTATAAACATATCTGCTATTAGATTCCTGTTACTCTTCATGTTATATTCTTAGTGATTTTTGGTTGTCCTTCTGGGTAGTTTTATAATCATCCCCACATTACAATTTCCCACACATATTATATCTTATAAAAATGTTTTTCCTTCTGATGTATTCCTAGAGGGACTAGGACTAGGTGGAATATAAAATTTCGAACTAACCATGGTGTGTTTTTTAAGTTACCTTGACAGTAGTCCCCTTATATACTTTCTGATTGGACTAATATTCAATATCATTATGTTGGGATTATATTTGAACTTTTTTTTTCTAGTGCTTGGTTTTTTACTATTATGGTGGGATTTATATATATTAAATAATGGTTTATCATTTGTCATAAAATTCTTCATTTTATGGTCTGGGATATGTCTGTGTCTATGTTTGTGTGTTTCTGGGTGTATAGGTACATTGGGCTTAGGACTCCCATATACGTGATACCACTATTCAGTGCTAGTCTTCATCTTTAGGTCTATTGGAGGTAGGCTTGGTGTATTTTGTCACATTACCCAATGTTATAGGTCATGATAGAGTGGTATCATAGGATTTAGTTCTACCTTAGGATCAATTTTTGTGAGATTGGTTTGGGGCTACTATGTTAAAGGTTTTGAGTTTATCTTTCATTCCAGGGACACCACTGTTGATGTGGTGGATGATGTATCCATACACAAAGAATCGTATACATTTTTTTCGACTCAATACAAATTTTCATTGTTTTTAGGGGAAACCATAGAAAATTAATCATATAATAATGGGTTATTGTTTCCATATGCTTCTTGATTCATCCTTCCAGATATACTCATTGATCATGTCATATCATATCTGTTTTGGGATTCCCTTATGACATAGTCCAGCTAGGATTAAACATTTAGATCATTGAGGATGATCCTTTTAGTGATGAGGCATCAATATATGGTCATGTTCATAAGGTGTTACCTCTATGTGGTGCACCGGTAATAAGACCACCTATCGTGTAGCAAACGGTACCCACAATGCCAAAAGATGAGGTGTGTAGGCTAAGAAAGCTTAATGAGTTTCAGTAGAAATGACCCATCAAGTTACAAGGATAACATGGATCATAGGTGGTATTGAACAAGCTAGAGGTGGTGACCTTAGTTTTTCGCTTTTTCAAAACAACATAATATCTTATGGTGGTTCTAGCAGCGAGCCTACTTTTTTTATATATTGGATTATGGTGGGGTTCGGTGACCCCAAAGTATGAAGGGATGACTCTAGCATATTAAGATATCAAGAACCTTTTCAAATATTATTTTATTCTAGCTACATTAAGGTAATTATGCATACATGATCTTCTATAGATTCATTAGGGAAGTACATTAGAGGATAAGTATTCATCAAGGTTCACTATCCTATCTACGTTCTCGATGGATATGGTATATGATTAGTTCATTTGGGTTTAGTCCTAAGAGAAATTATATAAAATATAAATCACATACAATATCATACCTCTATTCATTTCTACCTGTGTCAGGATGCTAGAGTGTGCTTTAGTGGTTGAGAGTTTCCTACCTAAGAAGACGCAGATAGTTGTTGTCGGTAGTGGGAACTCAGGTGCATAGACTTCGAAAGCTAGGATATGATATCATTATCAGAGACTTAAACATGAGATACGTTTCAAGAATAGATACTATGACAGAGGTGCTAGGGTTAGGGTGCATAGGATGTATCTATTAATCCTACAGAGAGGTGTTTCTACTCTTATGATTTAAGGGGTCATCTTTTATGATATTTCTAGACCCTCCATACAGTTGAGTGGGAGACAGTGGTTGGTTCACCTAAGTAGATTCAACTATATGACCTAAGATATTCATAGGAAAGTGAGCATGGAAGAGTATTTGGGAGATAAACTAAAGGTGGTAGATGTTTTGGATTGTTACCAACACCAACCCCAGTGGTCACATTAGGCTCATTGAGATGGGGGAAAGGGGTGGCGACAACTACAGGAAATCAAAGATAATAACATAGACTATCTAAGGATGATAAAAGGTACATTTTTTGTCTTTTATACCATATATCCCTTACTAATAGACATGGGTGTGATTCATTCCTTTTTTTCACTTTTCTGGTTCGAGATGTAGTGATTGTGGTTGAGCCTTTCGCTCAAACCTTGTGATTGGAGACTCCTAAAAGAGATGACTCAGCAATTACACACTTATACCAATGGTGTGACCTAACTAATGGATGTAATATTTTCATTTTGGATCTCATTTTATTAGTGATGGTGCATTATGGACTAGTTATCTACAGTCCACGCCAATATAGACTATTTCTAGACCAATTGTTTGTCCCTTGGTAGCCACAATGGTCTTTTCCAAGAAGGCACATGTGAGCTTCATGATATATGCGGACTACCATTTTTGAAACTACGTGACTATAAATAATTTTAATCCACTAACGAGGATTTATGACCTCATTGATAAGTTGAGAGGGTCACAATGGTTCTCAAATATTTACCTCATATTAGGTTATCACTAGTTGAGAGTACATAATTAGGATATACTGAAAATAGTATTTATATATCACTGTGATATCTATGAGTACATGGATATTCCCTTTGGAATGAATAATGGAAAAACTGTTTTCATGGGAGTCATGGATCAATTTTTTCATCCTTTTATAGACTTATACATGGTAGTCAATATCAATGATATACTTGTGTAATCAGTGTTCAAGGAAGAGAACATGAGACACTTGATGATGGTTCTGTATATACTTCATGAAAAAAATATTTATTTGAATCTCTCATAGTTCTAGTTATATATTATTATATTCCTCTTTTTGGGAAATTTATCTTAGCGGATGGTGTAGTAATGGACCCATAAAAGTTTGAGGTGGTGCTATCATGGTGGCCACCCAAGAGTGTTACGGAGGTGTATATCATCCATGGCTTGGTATTCTATTATGGGAGGTTCATTCCTAATTTATCTAGTTTATCATATCCCTTGAAATATTTGACCCGAAAGGGGAATAAATTCATTTGGATAGAGAGGTTCTTGCAGGATTTCTAGTAGTTGAGGAAGAGATTGACGAGCACTCCCATAATGATACTAATGGAGGAGGGTGTTGAATATGTAGTGTTCAACGATACATAAAGAAATGGCCTTGAATTTGTTCAAATGAATATTTAGGTAGTGATAACTTATTTTTATTTTCAATTCATACCGCACAAGTAGAAACATGTGACCCCTAATCTGGAGTTAGAAGTGGTAATCTACGAACTAAAAAGGTAGTGACACTTCCTTATTAGTTAGAAACTTATCATTTATCCTGACCACAAGATTCAAAATTATATCTTCTCTCAAAAGAGTTTTAAATTGAGATAGAGTTTATAGAGAGAGTTCTTCCATGATTATGAATTTTATATTTTATATACTCACGGGGAGAAGAGGATGGTATTAGATGCTCTCAACATGAGATCTTATTTTCATTTGTTGAGCTGGGTGTTAGAGAAGTTGGAACCGTTGAAAATATTCATGGGTGATGGGAAAGGAATAGCCTACCACCATTCAATGGTTTTTACCCCAAAACTTCTATAATGTGTCTGGGAGGAACATCTTGGTGGTATAGACTATGATACTCTTCATACTTAGATATCTATGGTACATGATCCTGGTATATTTTCTAAAGGTGGGGAGCATGTCATTCCTTTCAAAGGAAGCATGATGATAACAGTTATTTTGTGGGATTATGTTCTGAGATAATTTCATATAACCTTTTTTCCGGCCATACATGTGTGTAAAATATGTTTCAGGACCCACTAAGTCAGTTTTTTGGAACAAGGATGAACAAGGGAGTTGTAATGTTTGTCTCTCAATGCCTTAATTTTTAGTATGTGAAGGTTGAGCACTAGGTTCCTATGTATTTTGCTCAACCCATTGAGGTTATAGATTGGAAGTTGGTTGTGATATTTTTGGGATTCATGATGGATTTGCCATGTACATCTTGGGGAAATTAGTCCATCTAGGTGATCATAAACTAACTCACAAAGTCAACCCACTTCCTATATATTTAGGTGAAAAGTACAGTAGAAATATTTTGATTCCTATATGTGAAAGTTACACTCTAAATCCATGGAATTATCTTTATGATATTTTAAAATTGTGATTCTTGCTTCACATCTTGGTTATGGAATAGATTGCAAGAGGTTTTTGGGACTCAGATGTTTTTGAGCACAGATTTTCACCACCATAATGACAACCTGACTGAGCAGACCATTTAGTTCTTGGAGAATAGGTTGTGGGAATTCATGTTAGAAATTTTCTATAGTTGGGTGGATAACCTACCATTAGTGGAGTATTCATATAAAAATATATATCATTCCACCAATGGAATGGCACCACTAGAGTCCATTTATGAGTTACTCTGTAGGTCACCTCTATGTTGTAATTTCTTATGAGGGTCAACACATGTGGTCCCAGAGTGGGTGTAATTCACTATAGAGAAGTATAGAGTCATTCATACACAGTTGAGAAATAAACATAGACTTAATATGTCCTATGCGGACAAACAATGGTGGTCGTTGGAGTTCAATGAGAGAGACCATGTGTTCCTAACGGTCTCACCTCAATAAATATTGCATAGATTTGGCCATAGTAGTAATCTATCTCTGAGACAAATTGGAATATTCCAAGTACTTCATAACATAGGTGAGGTTTCATACCACTTAGGTATACCACCACTGTTAAATCGGTTACACAATGTCTTCCAGGTTTCAAAGTTGAGGAGGTATGTGCCCAATCTGTCGCATGTTACCAACATGGGTGACCTGCACATCAAGGATGAAGCTACCTTTGTTGAGTCGTAGTTAGGGATTAAGGATTATCATCAGAGGTTCCTTTGTAATAAATATATTACCCTAGTTTTTGTCTAATGGAATCACAAGAATATTCAAGAGAGGACATAAGAGCGAGAGACCCAGATTCATGATCACTACCCACATCTTTTTGTTAGGACTATTGTTTTGGATTTCATGGAAGTAAATCTACAATGTGGGAATATTGTAACAACTATTATTTGTCAGTGTATGGCATTGGAATTTTATATGAATTGTTTTTGGGGATATGCAGTGAGATGATGTAAGATTCTAAGGCCTGATGATCCCGGAATTATAATTTGAAAATATATTAAATTCCTCCACATAATGTTTTCTTGAAAAAGTGTAAGAAATTATAAAAAGAGGATCATATCAAAAATATAATTCTACTATTGAGTTCAAATAGTTTTTTTTACCCTAGGGAGGACAAAACCTTAGATCATTCTAGACATTCAGGTTGGGTGTAGTTGTGGGAAGTTGATTAATTAAATTAAGTGATTTAATTAATTCATTTAATTAATTACCCTGGCCTAATAAAATCTCCATATAAATGATCTTATAGAATATTTTCTGGGTTATCAAAATAACACTAAAAATTGAGAGGGTCCATTAGAGAGAATTGGAGGATCCTCCCTTGGCGAACGATGAACATATTGCGGATCATCGAACAGTGTGAAACTGAGTTCTATGATCATTCTAATAAAAATGATACAGAATCATTATTCTCCATTAATTTATCTAAATCTAGGTAGTTTTTTTTATTTATCTTTATTAATTATTTTTATGATCAGTTTGAATAAATCGACAAATGGATTGATTCATGGATCAATAATATTGCGTGTATGGGTTTCATCAATGGTGATTAATCAGAGAATGGATTAAAATTGTTTGAATATTCCTTCATCGTTCTAATGGAAATATATTTAGGCCAACCAAATGTGGCTGAGGTTCATTCCTCTCATCCATGGTTCATGGATTTCTACCACATTTTGTCAGTCATCAATGGAAATTCCTCTATATCGTAGTTCATCAAATACAGGTAATTCAATCGTTAGACACCCATTTCATGTCACAATGGGTTGATTTTATAGATCTGGGTTTTTATTAACGATAATATTGAGCTAATATAATGGATGGAAACTATATTGGAGTTTCTTCATGCATGTTTGATGTGCATCTATTTAGAGATGTGATGTGGGGATTTCAAAAGAATTTTTGTGGCCAGATTATAGCGAGCAGTGATGAAAAAGATCAGCCACACCAAATATTAACTTCCTAGTGTTATTTAGAGATGGATTTAAATCTGGTGGAGTAGAAAATGATGCCAAGATAAAACTAAGGGTTCTGTGACATACCATAGAATACATCATTTAATCCCAAATTATAGGGTGTGTAGGGTCTTGTCTATAGCTATAGGGTTTTTATAAACAGATAAATATCGTATGGTGTGTGACCTTTATGACATCAATTGTTACCTTAATAGGTATCTAATCAATATACATAGTATGTATACAGATAATTCTAGGAGTAAAAGGTCTCAAAAATTCTATGTACTAGGGTACGTACATGGCAGGACATACACATACATGGGCGTGAGTACACAATAATGGACACACTATGTACTAATGAATGCACACAGACAGAAGCAAGGTTCGTGATTCATGGGAAGGATATATTATCTGAGGGAAATTTCATATACTACCATTACAAACCATGTTCCCCTCAAAAATATTCTTATAGCACTTTCCAACTTCACTATATAGAAGTTTCATTGTGGATTATTCCCATAATCCATTCCTAGAGGGTTAGTATAGATTAACTTCCTACCTGTAGGATGGTGATCATTTTAGTGGGATTTCATGGGTATATTTCTTATAATCCTTTAATAATTCCTAGAGTGATATCCTCTATCATCATCTTTCCTGAGGTGGAGTTCTTAGTATCTTCAAGACTAACAATATGCGATCACCAATCCTCAACATAGTGGGTTATTCTAGATTGAGTAGTATGGATACCCCTTATATAGAGACCTTCTCTTTTCATACATTAACATTACATAACATTTTTGAAATACTTAAACATGATACAAAGAGATTCCTAAAGACCTTACTAATCTACCACCTTCAGAAACATCGAAACATAAATACTGATACATAAGTAAGCAAAATTATCTAACACTAGGTTCTTCTTGACTAGAACCCTTATTAGAAAATTCAAACATAATAAATATCTTTATAACCTATGTAAGGAAACATAAAAATGGGTGAGCTTAAATTTTCAATGTGGGTAAACAAGGGATATATGTAATCATAATCATGAGCATAAAGGTATAAGAATGTGATCATGAAAATAGAAGATCATACCATGTATATCAAAGTTCATATACATAAAGGATTTCATAAATCTTGGTGGTTTTTAAGACATGAATCATAAAAAAAAGAACATAAGAAATGAAATCATTAAATATGAAAAAATATGTGGAATTATGGTAGACACATATACATATAATATGATTTTTATACTAGTTAATACATTTTTGTAGAATACATCATAATGGAGAAAGTCCTTTATAGAATCGGGTTCACAATCCATTCCAACCATGTATTACGAAATTGATTTCACTCCTCATTCCATCCATGTATTACTGAACTGAGTTCACTCCTCATTCCATCCCTGTATTACTGAACTAATTTAATTTCCCATTTCATCCCTATAATACTGAACCATGTTCATTTATTATTCTAAAAAAGTTGATCTCATGAGATACAAATATTTACCCAATCCATTTGACGGGGATATAGGTCTCACCCATATCATAATGAAAACAAACATAAATGTTCCACAAGATCATAAATAATTTTGTCATAAACCATGAAATGAAAATTTTATTTTAAACATGTCATCATATCATAACCTGTGGAAAGAGATAGTTTTCATAATCACTTCATCCTAAAAATAACATGTGAGAAAAATTGCGTTTCAAAATCATATAACCCATGAATGAAAAATAATTTTCATAAACATAATTCAATCAAAACATAATCCATTAAGAGAAATATTATGAATGGATACATTGAATTATTTCCCCAAAAGGCAAGAGTAACACCAATGGATGTTTTCTTATATGGAAAATAATTTTGAAAGATCTTTTAAAAACATTTATTGGGGAAAATATTTTTTCTCCATTGAAAAATTATTTTTAAAAAATGACACCTTTTGAAAATTACTTCCTTTTAAAATATATTGAAAAATAGCAATATGTCTTGAAATCATTTTGAAAACAATTTTCCGTGAAAACACCTAAAATTAGATCAAAAAAAAAATTTAAATCCTTTTCCTTCAAAAATAATAAAATAATCATGAAAACATTTTTAAATAAATTTTCCTTGAAAATTTATAAAATAATATTGATAACGTTCTGAAAACAATTTTCATTAAAATATTATAAAATATGATCAAAAACATTTTGAAAACCATTTTACTTACAAAATAATAAATTAAGCGTCAAAAAAATTTGAAACCAATTTCTTTGAAAATCTATTTTAAAAATATTTTCATAAAAATAAACCATTAAAGGTTAAAATAAATATTCAAGTATTTATGGTAGATAAATCCATACATGTCATATGACGTAAAAAGAACATTCCTTTTTCATGGTAAAAATGTTAAAAAAATATCATTTGGAAAGAGATAAAAAGATTCCTTTGAAAACAATTGTAAAATAAAAAAAGGTTAAAATTTATTTAAATTATCATAGGATATCACTTGAATATTCATTGAAATCATTTTAAATAAAATATATATTCTTGAAGGAATATAGATTTCTGACCAAAGAGAGGGTAAAGTCAAGATTTGTTAAAAACACTTTCTTAATTATCTTATGTATCAAAGTGTAGAATAAATGGTAACTATACATGAATATATCATGAATAAATAGTGTATAAGAAAAAATATGAATTTTCATGATACATGCGTTATAACATTTCATCAAAGGTTCCATAAGCATAAATAATCTCAAAAATAGATAACATTGTAGTAATAAAATATTATCACCTGGTAACATTGAATCATACTCTCCATGTAAGAAAATGAAATGAAATTAATCTTATAATACCATTAAACTAAGGAAATTCAAGGTATATCATGTAAAAGGGAATTATATACACTTTAAAACAAATTTATGGGCATAACAAAATCTGAGTCTCAAAGAAGTAAAATTGAGATAAAACTAGTTTATCGATTTGGTAACTTTTGAAACTTAAACCCCATGAAATAAATGTAATAGAATGGATATTTAAATACCTATAAAATTAATTATAATAAAAATTTAATACATCCATTGTAAGTATACACACCACACCAAAGGAATGTGTGGTTAATAAAGCATTTATCTTAGAGAAATAAAAAGCGAGATGAAATCCACTTACCTTCTATTTTGGACCTCTTCATTCTCTAACAAGATTTCTATATAATAAAATTATGTTTATTATATATATTTTACAGAATAATATTCTTATATCATGTACTATATATGGTTTTAATATAAACTCATATTACACGCCTGATAACAATTCTATGTTAAGGTTTCACTTTGGGTAATATACGCTTTGTTTTTCGCATGTGTCTTAATTTGTAATATCTTTAGTCCTTATACTTATATAATTATTTACAGAATTTAAAACATGTATTAAATTTAATTTATTTCTTTATAATTAATATAATATATAATTCTTAAATGGTATACACCGTTCATTAAGGCAGAAGTCCATATGTTAGCATGAATTCTAATATAATTTAATTATCATATTGATGGAAAGAAAGTTGAAGACATACATGTTATATAAATAATTATGAAATTAGATTTATAATATCATATATATCATATATATTCACAAAAATCACCCTTAATTCTTTACATGTAGTGTATGAATGAATCACATCGCTTTGAGGGGGCAGTAGTCCACACTTCCTCAAACAAAATTATTGTAATAACACAATGAGGGAAGTATAAAGATATATGTTTTTATAGAATTAAAGAAGCTTAAATATAGAAATAAAAATATAATATATAACATATATAAACAGAGTTTCCATCATAATATCTATGTTTTTAGTTGTTAAATGAAAAATTAACAGCCATCATTTAGTGAGGTGTAGTTCCTGGTACGCATAAATAGTACACTTGTAACCCATTAGATAGAGGTGTGTGTAAGTGTAGGTTGATACATTAGCATAAAAAAACATATTTTATTGAAGATAAATATTTTTATACAATCATGTAATAAATATAGTAGAGTGGGTAGATAAATAAAATAAAATAATGGAGGTTGTGAGAAGACATTTCCTCTTAATCAGGTAACGCCTTTTGGTTTATGCGAAAATGATTTCTTGGATTACCTTATGAAAAAAATAAGTATTTTATCAAGAATGAAGGTATTATAAAAGTTTATTGGATAGATCTTGTACAAATATAAGTGGATTTAGAAAGGTGAAAAATAGGGATATTTGGTGGCCATTTATAGGGAAGGAAAGGGAACACTTGGAATTTTTTAAAATAAGTAGGTATACTTGTGTTTTTACCTAAAAAATCAGAAAAATACAAACAAAACTCAATACTTGAAGTTTAATTTCCAAATAATGTCCACATAATGGGTTTTGGACAAGTTCCTAAGTCATTTGGGGTCTTAAATTTAAGGTTTAGCCCATAGTTTAGCTTAATTATACCTTAATCGATATAATTAATTTTAATTACATTCACTAATATTTTTTGTCAAAAACTAATATGACATTATTAAATTTTATAAATAATAATGATTACAAATATTTAATCAATTTTTTCAAATTCTAGTCACATAATTTGCAGAAATTAATTTAAAATAAAACTCATAGTCGGGTCTAAAATGTGGGGTTTTAAAGTCAAAAGATTCAAAAGTTTACTAAGTTTTTATATCCAATTTCAATGGGAAGATGGTTCTGATAACCTAAATTGGATTAATTTATAAAATCATTATCAAATTAAACATTACCAAAAAACCTAAAATATAATTTTCCCTTATAAATGAATTAGATGAAAAATCCATTTTGAATTAAAATTCTGTATTTATAACTATTCATTAAAAAATAAAACCATATAGAAAAATACCAAACATTTATCCTAAAATAATTTTTCTATTTATATTTTAAAGAATACTTTTTTTATATATTAAAGCTTTAAAAGTTCAAACAAATTACTTAAAATGGTTTCCTTATTAAAAGGTAGTAAAACTAACTTTATAAAAATATAGGTTTTTAAGCATAAAACTGGGTTTGTTCTTATCATATATTTGTCAAATCTATTGGATGATTGTCAAAAATGTATTTTTGAATGTATAACAAATAAATTGAATTAATATTTTTCACTATTATTAATTAATTTAACTTATTAATATAAAACTTATATTTATATAAAAATAGACTTTTATATAATCAGTCCCTTTATATTCATTCATTTTCTTTATTATTTTTTAATTAATAGGTAAAAATTTAATTCAACTATATATATTTATAATTAAGTTAATCTTATAATCTCAAATTTAATGGACAATTTATATCCTATTACCTAATAATATTTTAATAATTAATGATTATTCAATAACACTCGGTCTTACGTGTTACTCAATCCATCGACGAAAGTCAGTCTTGTGTGTAATGTAAGCTAAATTCAGTGTTCTATATAGAGAAAACTAAAATTTATTTTCTATGTAGTGCATTATTAACTTTCTGGTGCATATAATGCAAGCTTTATATAGTGGTTTAATATAAAAAAACAATTTTCAGTGTTTCATAAACTAATAAAATATCAAAAATATTAAATTAATTTGAAAAAAATATTTCCCAAAATCTCAAGGTGTTACATTCTACCCCCCTTAAAATGAATTTCCCCCTCAAAATATTTCTAGGTAATAAAAGGTTTAATACTTGAATATTTAATTCATAAAAATCCACATCATAAGAATGAACATGAAAACTTCCCTTAAAAGGGAAAAGTTTGAATCATAACAAGTACCCAATATGACATCTAAGTAGGTTTCCACAGAGGAGAACATAGGTTGGATTGAAGATTGAACATAGAGTAAAAGTAAAAATATTTATATGGAGTGAATTATTTCATTAATGAAAAACAAGTTAACGATTAAATAAATGTTGATAACCTCTATTTCATAAATCTGTGATGATTTATAACTCTATGGGTATAACAAAAAATACGGTATTGGGATAACATCTTTTATTATTCTATCATTGAGTAATTCTCTTATTGAATAAGAATATAAGGAAATATATTAAATTTAAAAATTTATATAAAAAATCATTCTTTGGTTGTGCTTTTAACTATTTCTAATTCAACATTGACTTGCAGATATAGATGTCCAGAAATTAACTTTATTTCTTGAGGCACTAAAATACACTTTTATCAGATATTAAGGACTGTGAAATAATAAAAATTATAACTATTATTAAAAATAAATATAGTTAATAAATTAATCTTTAAAATAATAATTAACACTACTTTTTCATCTGAAATAATTATTTATCCAAAATAATTATACATTAACCAGGATATCGCGTAGGCCAATGGTAGGCATGAAACCCTTATCATTCTTTGTTCATGGGTTCAAGACCCACAGTATTGTCGGACAAAATTGGTTTTCATGTGACATACATTATTTACTTTTCTAAAACCATACTAATATAATTTTTAAAATATGATGAACATCCTTGAAATAAGGTTAATAACTAAATTACCTTTTAACCAAGGTTTTTTATACAATCTCAATACATGAATACTTCCTCTAATATTTAACTTAAACAATTTATAAATTCTTATCCTTATAATCACCTCTAAAATATAAAAATGAAAAATATTAGAAACAATGTCATGAAATCATCTTTACATTGATCCCCTATATATCATAAAGTATCTCTTGGTTGTTACATTTCAAATATGTGAATACACTCGTGGTAAATTCTATTGGAACATGGTAACAACCTGAATTACCATAAATTATTTTAGAAAACATGCATGATTCATTATTCCATAGATTACTAGATATATTCCATAAATACAGGAAGTTGTAAACATCATCTATGATGGCATGTAGTATTAGTCAAAAGGTTCTTAATTAGTTCCATGGTAATCAGTTTTGTTCAATTTACTTATTCATATACCATATATCATTATCAAAAAAACAATATCTTAACATAAGTAACATATTAAGGGTTATATTTCCTTTAGTCATGTGTTTTATATAAAAGAAACATTTCCATTCTATCACTTTTTATTCCATCAGAACCTTTCAACATGTTCTTGTAAATCCATTGTGAAAAAAAACCAACAACCATTACATATGTCACATTTCATATAACATAATTCTTGAATTAAAAAATAATAATCTTTTATTATTACTCTACATCCTTATATCATTATCAAGGCTACCTCATCCTATTACACAGTGCTTCTTTCCTTTCACATTTCATCTATATTCTTATCATCATGTGAAAAGTAATCATTACTCACACTACCTTGCTAATTCTCTTCAAATTATTTCATATTGGTACATGTAGATGAATAATTACCATTTAATACTCACTTAAAATACTTAACATTCAATGAATACATATGTATACTAATATTCTCATCCATTTTTTTTAACTTAACTCTTTATTTTTTTCTTTCATTTTCTTTTTTAGTGTCCTTATTTTCCATAGTTTAGACATCTTCTTGTTTCTCTAAGAGGTTCACTTTGGTGATTCATTCAATATTTTTTACACAAATGAAACCTAATATTATTTCCTTCATGGTCTCTATTACCCAAAATAAAATCAAAATCCTTATTTCATTTCCTTAGGAAGTCTGAGAGTTGTTTAAGGTATATGTTTTCATTCATGTCCCATGAAAATTGATTAAAAATAGCCACAACATATTTCACTCCATTGATCATCCCACTTGACTTCTCATCAGAAATTCAACCATATAATTCAATATTAATCTAGTTCTTTCCAATTCCCTCCATTGACTAAAACCAGAAACATAGTGTGAGAATTAATTGTCACACAGGCAAAAACCACATATTCATGAAAAAAATTACTTAGAGGATGTCTAAATCATGACACCTTCCTTAATATAGGAAACCCTAGGGTAATCTGAGGTTATTCATAGCCAAATTGTATTTAAATACTTCATGATGATTCTTGAATATTTTGTGAATTCCCAAAGCAAATTCATTGGGAGTGTCAAACTTGGTGTATAGAAAGGCTTATTGTTTTGTACCATATTTCCCCGAGTTTGGCCCAAAACATATTGTCATAGTTTTTAAACTTAGGTACATATGTTCCATAGCCACATCAACTTTTAGTATTTAGACAAGGATTTATTTATTGGAAACCACTCACTCTATCCTTTACCAAAATTATATGACATTTTCCTAAATAGAAATTCATCCTTATAATTATCCTTAGATATATCTCCAGACATAGGCTTAGAAATATACCCAGGGATCTCACTAAAATTTAAAATCTTATCTTCCAAAGGTTTACTAATCCTTTTCTCTAATACTAAATATAGAGACCCTCACATTTCATACATTAACGTTACATAACTTTTGTGGAATACGTAAATACTATACACATAGATGCCCAAATATTGTACTTGTCTAGTGCCTTTGGAATCAAGAAACATAAACGCTGATACATAAGTGAGATACGTTATCTCCCAGAAGGTTCTTCTTGACTTGAAACCATCCTCAACACATCAAACATAATATATATCTTCATAACCTATAGAAGGAAACCTAAAAAAGGGTGAGCTAAAATTTTCAGTAAGGGTAAACAGGGGAGATATATAAGAATAACCATGATAATAAGAGTATAAGAACTTGATCATGAATATAGAAGATCATACCCTACATATCAAAGGTCATATACATGAATCATGGAATAAAGTATGAAAGTTCATAAGACATGAATCATATGTAAATAAATAGAATAATCTATGAAATCATACCATTGGAATAAAATATATTATTGCAGCTGACATATATGATTAAAATATAATTTTCAAAGTTTTCAAGGCATTGCTACTGAGGTCATATTAGAGGAAAAAGTCTTTTATTTATTTGGGTTCACACCTAGTTCTATCCTTGTATTACTGAACCGAGTTCACTCCACATTCCTGCTCTATATTACTAAATTGATTTCATACCTTCTACAAGTCATGTATTACTAAATCAAGTTCATTTCTCATTCCAACACTATAATACTTAACTGAGTTATTTTCTCATTCTGTCCAAGTCTATCTCTTGAGATATTAATATTTACCCAATACATTTGAGGGATATATAATTCCCACTCGTCTAATAATGAAATCATACATAAATATTCACCAGATCCTAAATAATCATATCATAAACCATGAAATGAAATTGGTATCTTAAACATAGAATCATATTATCACTTATGGAAAGAGATAGGTTTCATAATCATTTCATCATAAATTTTACTTGGGAAAAGAAGTGGTTTTCAAAAGTATATAACATGGTTAAGAAAATGGGTTTTATAAAATTCATTCCATCAAAACATAATACATTCGGACAAAGAATATGAATGGAAACATTTAATTATTTCCACATTAATGCATGAGTAACACTTTTGGATGTTATCTTAGAAGAGAAATAATTTTAGAAAATATTTTAAAAACATTTGTTGAGGAAAATTTCATTTCTTCCTTAAAAACACTTTTTAAATCATAAAACCTTTTTAAAACTATTTCCTTTGAAAATAATATGAAAAATTAAAACAAAGGATTGAAATAATTTTGAAAAACTATTTCCTTGAAAACAAATAAAATAATAATGAAAATATTTTGTAAACCATTTTCCTTTAAAAATTATAAAATAATCTTGAAATAATTTTGAAAACTAATTTCCTTGAAAAATAATAAAATAAATTGATAGCATTTGGAAAACAAATTCCTCAAAAACATATAAAATAATCTTTAAAATTTTCTGAAAACTAGTTTCCTTGAAAAATAATAAAATAAACTTGAAAAATATTTTGAAAAATATTTTCATTGAAAACATAAAAAATAATCCTAAAAAATTGAAAAACATTTATTTAAAAATATATTTTAAAAAAATCCTGAAAAATTAACCTTTTAAAATGAAAATAAAGCCTCAAAGGATTGACTATGGATAAATATGTATGTGTTATACGAGGTGAAAAAAACATTCCTTTTTTATGGTAAAAATGTTAGAATAATTCCTCATTCGGAAAGCACTAAGTAGATTCCTTTGAAAACATTGGTAATATACAGAAAGGATAAAAATTTATTTTAATGATCACAGGATATTAGTAGAATATTCATGGAAATCCTTTTTAAAAGACGTGGTTTTTTAGGAACATAGATTTTCGACTATAGAGAGGGTAAATACAGGCTTTCTTAATACCCTTTCTTAAATATCTTATATACCACAGAGTAGAAAAAATGATACCAATACATAAATATATATTAAATTATAAAATTAGAAGAAATTTCATGAATTTTTTTGATATATTGGTTATAATATATCATTAAAGGAATAATAAATATAAACAATCATGAAAAGTGATGAGATTGTTTCAATAAACTCTTATAACTTGATTAATTGGGATTATACTCTCCATGTAAGAAAATGAAATTACATGAATATTATAATATAATGAAATAAAATATATTCATGATATATCATTTAAAATCGATTTATATGTACCTCAACATGAATTTATGTGCATAACAGATCATGAGTCTCAAAGGAGGCAAATTAAGAAAAAAATATTTTACCAATTTCGTAAAATTTGAAACATAAAACCCATGAAATAAATTTCTTATCATGGATATATAAATAACCATAAATATAATTGTAATAAATAATTGAATACATCTGTGGTAAGTACACACATCACACAAAAGTAATGGGTGGTGAATAAAACATGTATCTCATGGAAATAAAAATTGAGATGAAATCCCTTTGCCTTTTGTCTCAAATCTCTTCATACTCATACAAGATTCTCGTATAATACATTTATGTTTAATATAAATATTTAACATAATCATATTATTATATATAATACCATTTATGGTTTGATTTTTACCTCATATTACACACTTGTTTGGAATTCTATGTTTTAGGTTTCACATCGAGTAATATCATGTTTGTTTTTCACATGTGTCTTAATTTGTTATATATTTGGTCCTTATACTTTATAATTATTTATATAATGTAAAACATAAGTAAAATATAATTTATATTCACTATAATCCATATAATATAGATGTATGAAATGAAATAAACTGTTTATGGAGATGGTAGGCCGTACGTGTGCATGAATATTTTTTCATTTAATTATCGTGCTGAGAGAAAGAAAGAAAAGGACATATATTTATGTATATATTTATATTTATATATATCATCAATAAAGTAGTAATATTATATCCTATATATCATATATATTCACTAAACCCATCCTTAATACATTCCATTTATTGTATGAATAAATCACCTCACTTTGATGGGTCGTAATCTACACTTCCTCAAACGAAATTATCGTATTAACGCAAAATGTAAGGTGAAAATATATATTTTTTAAAATAATTAAATAGGATTTTTGAAATAATAAATATATAATATATAAATATATAAATATAGTTTCCATCATAATTTCCACCATGAGTGGCAGTAAATAAAAAATGAACAATCATAGTTTAGTGCGGTGGCAGTTCGTCGTACACGTAAACATTATGTTAATTACCCAATAGATGGAGGTGTTTGTAAGTTTATGATTAAACCATAGTACAAAAACATCCTATTATATTGAGGTAATTTATTTATGTATTAATCTAATAAATGTAGTGGTGGGGAGGAGAAAGATAATAAAATAGAGGAGGTTGAGAGAAGATGTTACCTCTTAATCGAGTAACTATTTTTTGTTTGTTCCAAAAGGCTTTCTTGTATTGCCTTCTACCCAAATGAAGGATTATAAGAGTAATGGAGTGATTTTTTTAAGTGAATTGTGATGATATTTTCTGAACCTAAGAGGTTTTAGGGGAGTTAAAAAGCGATAGTGGTGGTGGAATTTTATTGGGAAAGGAACATACACACTTAGTATTTTTGAAAACAGGTTTCTTGTACACACTTGTTTACATTAAAAATTATACCTAATCAACCAAACTCAAGAATGGAAGTTTAGTGGAAAAATAATGGCCATAAAATGGATGTTTCAAAAGCTTATAAGTTTTTTTGGGTCTTAAATTTTGAAATTAGTCCTTAGTTAAGCTTAATTTTACATTAATCTATGAAATTTTTTAAAACCGTGATTCCTAGGTCAAAAGACCAAAGCACTAAAATATATAAAGATAAAAAAACATTACAAAATTAAAAAAGAGAGAAATTTATTATAATATTTTTCATGAAGAAGGATGATATCTATAGGTAGGTCATCCATCCACACAATATCACTGCTAACTCCTTTATTGGCAAGGCCATCTTTCACTCTATTCGCCTCGCGGTAAGCATGGGTGAGTATATGATTGAGCTCTGTCCGTTGTTAGAGTAACTTCATCCATCAAGCTATGAGGGAATATGCTCTGTGCCCCCCCCCCCATGTTGAAGGCCATGTATGGTGGTAGTGGAGTCTTTCGATCCATATGTTTTTTATCCTTTTTTATTACTGAGATCAATGACATTAATGACTCCCAACATCTCTACTTCTAAGGAGGAGGCAAGGCCACACAAACCATAGTAGTATCTCAAGATATTACCATTTTTATTCCTATACACTACACCTTATCCGCTAGGGCCTAGGTTTCTATTTGAGACCACATCCACATTTATTTTTATCCATCCTGGGGAAGGGGGTTTCTAGAAGACATCTAACATAGCTTTTATCTGGCATAATATTCCTCTAATTCTGATCTAATGAAGAATAATAAGATCCTTGTAAGAGTTTTTCTAGAAACCTTTTTGCATCATTCTAGATTCCTTGATCACAATAAAGATATTCACATGAGCTGCCCAAAATTGAAATTATTATTGTTGTGAATGATATAATTTCACTCATACTAGATGATGTGAATCTGTACAAAAACAATAGAAACAAAAAGTTGTTCTATTTGGGGAGAGGTATCCATAGAATTGAATCTTTGAAGATGAAACTGAAATGAGTCAAAACCTATCCACCTAAGATCAAAAATATCAAATATACATTTCTATAAAAAAAATTAGTAGTACAAGATAAGAACAGGTGGTCAAAATCCTCTTTGTGTTTTTTACACAATCAAAATTTAGAATAATTTTGAATACCAAAAAGTTGAAGATATCAATTAGTGAGTACTCTATTGTGGGATATTATCAAGACCAAAGTGAATCTGGAGGGCCTAACCCATTACTTGATAATTTTCATAACCAATAAAAATATGGGATTGCATTGTCGATGTTATGATTGTAGTAACTTTTTTAGTGTAGAAAACTATTATTAGCTGGTTAACAAACTAAAAAATCATTAGTGTTGAAAAAATTGAAGTTTTTAATAATAATCTCAATCTCATTAGTCATATCCATATCTTAAGAGTGTAAGAAGTATTTTATGGATATATTAAAATCAGTAAAAAAAGTGCATGGAATCAAACATGGAGGAAAGGTGTAACCATTTTAGTAATCATAACAAAATATCAAAGATGATTCTTTATTAATAATCCATCTAGAGTGAGTCATAATTTCATAGAAAACATTATTGATGGAAAGACATATATAAGAGTCCATGTGAAACATCTTACCTTTTCAAATATTGTTTAGAAATATACCTCTATGGAAAATCAAGGCTGCAGAATTGTTGTTTATAAGGTTCCGTGTGAGTTTAGCTTGAAATGATTCATTAAAAAGGAAAAGGTTCTTAATACTGAGGCCACCATTGTCAACAGGTCTACAATAGTTATTCCCTGGAATAGTAACAAGCTTCCTCTCAAGAGTTCTTCCACTCTAGGAAAAGTTTTTTTTACTATTATGTTTTTGTTATATTCATTAGGATATTTATAAACCATCTTGGAGTAAACTTTTTTGAAACAATGGTGTCTTTGACAAGGAAATGTTGGCATGTCATCGATTTAGATTTTCCTTTCCAAGAAAAGTGTTGATTATTAATTTGATCAATAATATTAGAGAATTATGCTCTTTTAGTATTTCCCAGATGATAGGAACTCAAAGGTACATGAAGGGGAGGGATCCTTCTTTTATATCAATTCCATATATAATAATATCCTTTCTAGATATAGGAAATACTTTTCTATAGAAGATTGAAGATTTTCTCTGATTTATGGGTTTTCCAGACACATCATAATAGTGAGAGAGGGTATATTTGAGATTTTTTATGTTCTTTTTATCCTAATTAAAGAATGAAATTATATCATAGGCATACATGAGTAGTATAGAACAATAATATCTCTAGAGGCAATGATGGGATTAATTTTACCTTGGATAACCAAATTGCTATTGATTCTACTGAAGTAGTTGTCAGAAATAATAAAAAGGATTGAATAGAGAGGTTCCCCATGTGTGATTCCTTTTGAGCAACTGAAATAGCCTTTTGGAGCGATATTAATCAAAATAGTGAAGTGATTAGAACAAAAATTATTTTTAACTATGTGAAAAAAATGTCACCAAAGCTAACCTTGGTCAGGGCTTTGAAAATGAAACTCCATTCCATGGTGTCAAACTATTTCCTAATGTCTAGATTTATGGAAATTAATCCTCCTATATTATTCCTTTTAATAATTTTTTATTTGCAATGACATGGTAGATGTAGTCTTGGTTTCTCCTTCCCTTCAGGAAGCCAAATTGTATCCAAGATAAGATTTTATTAGTAAGAGGAGTGAGTCTATTAGCAAAAACTTTAGCGATGACTTTATAAAAAGTGTTTATAAGAGAAATGGGTCTGAAGATATGAATTTAAATTTCATTATCCACTATGCAAATAAGAGATAGGAATTTAGAATTAATCCCATAATGATGGTATACATTAGAAAAAAAAAGAATTTTATCAGTTTACTAACATCATATATAAATTTATCCCAATAGTGTTGAATAAAAGCATTAGGGAAACCATATGAACCTAGTGAACTATAATTTTTTAAGATAAATACAGCTTCCTTTATCTCATGGTCTATAGGAATTCCATTCATGAGAGTGCTTTCACTATCTCCCACGATATATGGAATTATCTCTGGCATTATGTCTTTATTAAGATAAGTACCATTAAAGTTATTACAAAATTTAAAGACAACATGACTAACCAATCCTTCCTCATTATCAATGATTTTATCCTCCTATTTAAGGAAGGTAAGGGTCCTAGTAGATTTCTTATTTCTATGTAGTGTGTTATAGAATATAGTGTTTCTGTCATAATATTAGAGAAAATTAATTTTTTTGGTATGCTTTCTTAAATTTTAAATTAAGGTGAGAAGAGATATTAACTTAGTAGAAAGATCAATTTCTTATTTAGGATCATTATCAATGTCATTTATCATAGAGTCAACCTGAAGTTTATTGGGAGTGTTTTCCAGGGATGAAATTTCATTATCAGTTTTGTTGACTCTTTCATTTCACTGTGACTTTAATTTTTTTAGTAGTTTTAATTTCATAATACATTCAAAAGAATCATTTTTATAGTTCATAGAGTTCTATGTGACCTTAACAATCTTAGAACAATCAATCACAGAGGTCTAGGAATTGATAAATTCAAAGGTAAATATAGTCTTGGAGACTATAGTATTGAGACTAAATAAAATAGTGTAATGGTCTGACTTGTGTCTAGATAGGGTGATGCTAGAAATAGTATCCCAGTTATCTAGGGAATAGATGTTTATGAAATCTATATCCAGTTTACTAGCCAAAACCATATAATGATGTCTATGAAACCAAGTATATTTGGATCCTATATGATTTATCTCAAAGTGATTATTTTCCTCAATATAATATTTAAACTCCTTAGAAGAAATGGTAGGTTTAGAAGGACACATTTTTTACAAGGTCCAAGAATAGAATTAATGTCCCCAAAAATAATCTATGGAGCGTGTATATTGTTATTTAAAAAAGAAAGGTTTTTCCTTGGATATATCATATCTTGGTATATATTATTACCATAAATAAAGGTGTATAAGATATTTATATATTAAAAAGTCATATCACAAGTGAGATCTTGGGTGTCAATATTTAAAATATGAACTTTTCTTAATGAAGAGTGAGTAAAAATGAAAATATAATCCATAGAACTTTAGTTTGAAGAACCACCTATAAAAGAGTAATTAAATTTATCTAATCTAGTAAATTTGGAGACAAAGTTAATTATAGGTTCAGAGAGTGAGAAAAAAAAGGTTTACGCATGAATAAATGTATTTTTAAAGTCGTAATGTTTTCAGAGATAGAAATACCCAGACAGTTCCAATATAGAATATTCATTTTAACCTATGTTTGGGGCTAGGCCCCCTTTCCTTTTACCACTGGATTTCTTGTTCCTTGTGGATTTATTAGGATGTTTAATAGGTTTATCCTTTTTCTTTGGTGAGTCCTTATCTTGTTTCATGGGAATGTTAGTAGGAATAATTTTATCATGTTTACCTGATTTTTCGTCTATGTGAGTATTTTCTTCTTGACCACTAACTTTATTATTTGATACAACTCCTTCATGATTTTCATATATGTTCTCATGAGTTTTTTTATCTTTATTATTATCATTGTTATGTTTCATGTTTCCGATGCCAACCTAAACTAAAATTTGTTCAGTAGATGGATTCCTTTGAATGTCTTCAAGAGGTCTGTTGTCTTATATAGATTTCTGTTCAGAAGTATAGTCTAGTTGGTTTTAGGCCCCTCTATCCTTTTTTACAACGGTGACTGTCATAATAACTCATATAGGCCCTTGATTTTTTTTCATATATTTAGTTTGAAAATTCCTAGAGATTCTTCTAGAAGACATGATTCTTTTTCCTTTGGTCTCCTCTGAATCGGTTCCATGTTGAGTAGAAACAGCACCATCAAACGGTGAATTCTAAATAGTCTCAGCGGTTGGGATTAGCATTACCTTCATTAGGGTTGAAATTTCCCCATCCTTTTCATTAGTATCATTTCCTAAAATTAGGTCAGGGGTAAATCCATTACTAGAAGGCTAATACCGGGGGTTCTCTTCATCAGTAACAGTGGTAGGACTACCAACTGAAATATTTGAATGAGATTTAAGGCCAGCAATCCTATCAATCGGCGTTGTTTCATTCTTTGATTCTTTATAGGACCTGGGTTCCTATGGATCTAACTTGTGTAGGATCATCATGATAACATCCATGAAATGTTTCTATATTTCTAAAAAAATTCTTTGCTCTTTAGTTTTATTTTCCTCTTCTTCCACCAATTCAGCCCAAGTTTTTTTTCAATTCATCCCTTGTGGGGTTTGAGTAATTTTATTTTTTAACCCATCTTTAAATTTTTATTTTTAGAATGTTCCAATTTATCTAGGATAATACCATTTTCTTGTTCTTTCTTCTTGACTTCTATCCATTCATTAGTGTTAGGTTGAGTGACTTTTTTTTCACCACTTGATAGTTAAAGATTGAATGAACAGTAATATTGCATAATTCACAAAAGGGAGGATTGTGTTCATATTCAATCCTATCTTCTACTCAATATTATTTCTCATTGAAGCTAATAACATGTGGTATTTTTTATTCTAAATTATCCTCAACCATAACTCTTGCATAGTTACCTAATCCACCATTTAAAGTTCACTAATCGATATTAAGTGGGACACTAATACAAGTGGAGATGTCATTTAAGATCTTTAGGTGCCAAAAGTACCAATTATGTTCATTCAAATGAATCCAAATTTGATCCATAGTGTTCCTATGACTATAAGGGATAAAATAATAATTCCATTCAGATATGAGAATAAATTTGGGTTTAAGTTGAATGTCCCCTATCCTCCAAATAAAATCTACTTTTACAAAATCAATCCCTCTATATTCATTTGTTTTCTATATAATTTTCTAATTTATATGTTTCCATTGAATTAATATATATATATATATATATATTCATGTGTTATTTAATCCTAGAATCTTAAATTTAATGGAAATTTTATATTCTATTAAATAATAATTTTTTAACAATGAATTATTATTCTGTAACACATGGGCTTGTGTGCTACGTAAGCTATCGAGAAAGTTATTCTTGCATGTAATGTAATCTGACATCGGTGTTTTCAATAGGTAAATCTAAAATTTATGTTTTTTTAGTGCATGATTGTCTTGCTATTATATATAATTCAATCCAAAAATTTTTCTTTAATGTAAAAAAATGTATTTCTAGTTTTGAGTGAAAAGAAAAAATATCAAAAAGTATAAATTAATTCGAAAAAAAATCACAAAATCTCATGGTGTTACACCTTCTCCTTAGGGTGACCCTTATATATATATTTCTTTTAATATATCCATTTTATACTTATTATAGAGATACCAGATCATTATTACATCTTAAATGGATACCATTAGTGTTATCTAACTCACAGAGAATGTTCTCCTGAACCAGTGATATATGGAACGTTCGATCAGGATTCCTACACTTGAATTACCGTTGTGAATTTACATTCAGATAATGTGTCTTCGTTAAGTATATCTATATATTATTTTTATATGTGTTTTATACTTATACATGAGATGATCTGACGATTAATCATGATGTTATTTCCTTGGTGTTTTTTGTATTTCCTACTAGGTATTGTTATACTTACCCTTACATAGGCTTTTACTGGATATGTCATGTATTATGTTAATAGTCATCTTTTAGAGAGAGTCCTATAGGAACTATAACCATGTGTTTCTTAGAGATTTGAACTGACCAAGGTGTGTTCTGAAGGTTACCTTGAATGTTGCCTGCTTCTATACATTCAAGTTCAAATTGTTTTCCATTTCTTGGTTGTGGGATTTCATTTGGACCATTTTCTTTCCAGTAATTTTGGTCAAACATTGATGGTGGGATTTATATGTATTCCTGCATTGTTTTTCAAATTGTTTACATTTTACCATTTTATAGGATTGGATATGTATACATGTGTATAGGTACATTAGGCTAAGGACTACCGTGTAAGTGAAACGCCTACTAAATTCTAGTAATTGCCCCATGGCCCATTGGAGGCCGACTTAGGGATGTCACTATACAGACCCCATTTGGATAGGTCCTGACATCCAAAACATCATAATGGTGGATAAATGGGGAGGAGATGGTCTCCTATTATACTTAATAACAGTGGAATTTTTGTAAACTCTTTTTACTTTTTAAAAACATTATTCCATAATTCAAGGCCAAAGGATCCAACAAATGGACAATAATGGTATGTGGAAAGAGCCATTCCTCCCTCCATAATTAAATATAATGAATTTTTTCCACATTTTTTATCCTTTTTCACTATAGTAAACAACGTTTTACCCAAATTTACCCTTACCACAATAATTTAAATATCACCCATGGTAACCCATTTTATTGAAAATATTAAAATATAAATTATTTTCTTATTTGAAAATGTTTATTTCAAATAATTAAATAATTTTATAAAATAAAATATCAAAAATTCAGAGAAACTAATTTCATTGTTAGCGCACATAACATGTAAAAACTATTTCATAGAAAAAGTTCACATCAGAAATGATTATCAATGATTTTTAGTTCAAAGAAATAAATTTTATTATTGTAAAAAAAATATGTGACTTTCAAAAAAATTCAAAGATTAATTTTTATAAAATTATTTTTCATTAAATGAAAATATGAAAAACAACCCTTTTATAAGAATTAAAATAGTAATTTTATTTTTATAAGGTAAAAATTAGGGTTTAAAAATAAAAAATAATATAAATAAAATTAATAAAATTTTTCAATAAATATATATTTTAATAATTAAAATATTTTATAAAACACTAAGACTCACTTATGTATTAATAAGTAAAAAAGATTCCCCTTTTTTCAAAAATGACATTTTTCACTATCAATCAAAACAATTATATTTAAATATTTCCAAAATTATTCCTATATAAATTTTAACATGATGATTCAAAATTTTAAATTACTTTTATTATATTCAAATTATATAATTGAAAAAAAAGGTTTAAAATAAGATATTAAATCCAATAAAAACACATTTTGGAAAAATATAACTTCTGTTTTAAAATTCCATATATTAATTTTATATTAAAAAATATTTTTAAAATTTTAAACTCTCTTAGAAAGTAAATATTTTTCCTTTTAAATTGTTTTCAGGAATTTCCAATTCATACTTATATTTTTTTAATGTCATAAATTCAGAATATTTGACATTATTCACATAAAAATAAATATTTTTGAAAAAACAATGAAATTTATTTTAACATAATATAGAAATTCTAAATCCAAAAATAAATTTTATTTTTCTAAATTCAATTTCTAGAATATTATTTTCTTAAATTTTAATTAAAATCATAACTAACATGAGAAACTATTTTTATTGGAAAATAAATTTTAAAAAATAATAGTTGTTCTTAATCTCAATTTCTATCAGACAATAATAAATATAGAATTAAAAAATAAATTTTTTAATTTTTTAAAATCATAATTTAACAGAAATATATCTACGAATAAAAAGCCAGATTCTTAAACGTAATAATGAATTGAGTAAATATTTATAAAATAGCCTATATAGAATCATTATTATATTTCTTAATTTGGTTACTCTTATTTATACCAGCTAATATAATACCTACATTTTAATTATCTAAACAAGTCATAATTTCTTTATTGTTCAATTTTACATGTAAATATGGTCATCACAAATATTTAATATTATTATAGGAAAACATATATTAAATTATTCTATTTTTAAAGTGTTGGGGTACTACCCAGTGTATTTGTCCTTGCAATTAATGAAAAACACTTCTCTATAAATCCAAATATAATATAAATTATCTCGAAATAAATTTAATACATTTCTATACTACATGAATATATAAATTAAAACATGATAATATATCTTGAACAATGTGATACATTTCAATTCAATGGTGTTTCTAATTAATTAATAATGATTAGTTTTTTTAAATTTTATTTAATAAAGAAAGATAAAAAATGGATCCAAATTTTTCCACAACAATACATTATTACATGGGATGATTTTGAAAGATGGTTCCGTAAAATATTCTTTCATCTCTCAATATCAATGAAAATTCATTCTAATATTATGAATTTTAATCCATTTGATTATAAATCATTATATACTGCTTGATAAAGGCTTAAGGTCTTGCTAAAAAAAATTACCCATTACATATTAGTGTTACGGGTATTTATTCATACATTTTATAAGAAATTGGATGAATGAAAATGGATGATTTTTTATTCTTCCCTTTTAAGTTTAATAATGATTATGATAAAATTGGAGTGATATGATTTATCAGACAAAATGTAGAAAAATAGTTTCCAATAGAAAATAGAAATAGTTTTACAATGTAGAGAACATAAAATGGTTGTTACCAAAGCATGGATAGTTTTATTATTGTAATATACAATGAATAATATATATATATATATAATTATATCCATTATCCAACACTAATGTAAATAAACAAAAAATGAAAATTATATTGTTTTTAATTATCAAAAAAATTTCCAATTATTTTATACACCTAAATATCATCGATTTAAATAAAGTATGATTCTTAGTGAACTAAGAACAATAATAAAGAAATAAACTTCAAAGAAAAGATAATTTTATTTGATGAGAGTTTGGATATATTCATTAAAAACATTAAAGTGACAATAATATGTCTAGTATTACATATTTGATAAATTACAAAATAACTCATTGAGATTCTAAAATAAGTTTGTTCGGGTGATACAAAGACCACTAAAATGGATAAAATACATATATAACCATTATAAGTGGAAAACACATTGGGATAATGTTTCAAAAATAGGGGATACAAATAGAAAATAAAGTAAAAAGTAAGTGGAAAATGGGGGAAAATAGGTATGATAATGGAAAGGAAGATTAGAAGGAAACTAAATATGAATGACCCATTAACTTACAAACCACCTATACAATTCTCAAAGGGAATAGAGAGAGGGAAAATTAGTTAATAAATTAGTATGTTTTTATAAATATTTAATAAGAAATAAATTATCATTCATTATGTTGATACCTTAGCTAATATTCCCACAAATTCATTATTTATGGTGGACTCAGTTTAAAAAAAGTAAACATGAGAAAATGGATTAAATACCACTTATGAGAGAATTTTTAGACATGGTTTCTACAAGTCTACTAAATATATAATATGAAGTGGTTAGGTAGATCAATTTATATTAGTATTATAACTTATTCATCTAAAAGTGACAAGACACAGATAAGCAGCACCCATCCTGGGAGATGGTAAGCTGAGTGCCCCACCCCAATCCCATGTCTAACAACCTAGGAGATAGTTACTATCACTATATATGAATATAAAATATTATGGGTATACCTTGACTACTTCACCTCTACAAAACACACATCCTCACAAAGGCTATAATAATATAGATTAGATAAATAAAACTAACTATAATAATTATTTAATATGAAAAAATATTAGACCCATGAATGTGTAACCATTTAATAAACCATAATGAAATATGTGAAATATTCACAATCAACAACATAATGAAAAAACAAAAACAGTTTTAGTGAATCTCTCATTATAATGAACAATCTTTAGACACAAAAGTCATCGGCTTCCAAAAACTTTGGGTACCACTAGGATTTACCAACACCATGTCCACCAAAGTAATTTTTTAACTATCAGTCGCCTATATAAAACCTAATCGGTGTAGGAAAAAACTCCCATATATTGGGTGATTATATGAAAACATAGTAGGTAACATTTAAAACCAAAAAGGAAGATAAATAAAATTATTCAACTCAAAAACCAGAAATAAAACAATGAAATGATAATCTATATAAGGGAATACCAATATATTAATAAAAGTGGAGAGTCCATGACTTAGGATAGAGGGTCTCTCTACACATCCCAACTATAATAGAAATCAACAACCATCCCCGAGAATCCTTACAACCCCACCTGAAACCAATGTTACCACTTTTGAACTATAATGAAGGGTATGAGATATAAGAAATCATTCATAAAAATTAAATAATCCAATTCCTTTAAACTAAAATTAACTATTTTTCATTCCCAAAGGAATTTTTAATTTATATTTTTAGATAATTAGGATATAACTCAAACATATCAACCCCATATATTACAAATAGAATTCATCCACTCAGAATCTATTTTTTCCCCAATATAAATCTTTTAAAAAGAAACAGGTGTTCTTTTCATGAAAAATATTCCTAACTTTAAACATTAATTCTACTTTTTTTATTACTCATCCATAATCCATATGAATTTCATTTATAAAATGTGTTATGGGAAAAATAATCTCAATAAGGGACATAAAAATTGACTTTTAATTCGATTGAAAAACATGAAACCACATAATAATTTTAATTTTATAACAATATTATTAGAGAATATGAAATATATAAAATCCACACTATAAAACACACATATTTTTTACAATGAAAATATTTCAACCCCATTGAAATAAAATAGAACCCCTCTCATTAAACATATAGGATTATATACATAACATGTATCATAAAAAACCCAAATCGAGTTAATTATATATTATAAACCTCCCTAGTATAATACCTCTTTATTTCCTTGGAGGATAAATAATATTACCCAATACATTGGAGATCTATATTAGGCTCGTAGATTTTTATAAGCAGTATCAGGCGCACCCATTCATATAAGCTATATTAGTCCTGTAAAAGATATATTTTGATCACCCATCATAATTTATAATTCTCAAGTATCATAATTAAAGTAGTCTAATCATGAAAATTTACATCATAAATCCCTTGAAAAAATCATTAAACTCGTATTCAAAACACTTTTTGATATCAAAATACCATTTCCTTTTAAAAAACTATTTTCAAAAAAATATATATAAAGCAATGGAAAATATGGTTTTTATATAGTGAAAACATAAAATCTTATCAAGGAAGAAAAACATAAATTAATTTTTACTTAAGAGGTAAATGTTTTTGATCCCATATACATTAAAAGAGAAATTTCCTTTTTCCCAACATGAATAAATTGAAAACAATCTGAATAAAATATGATAAAACATTTCCTTTTGAAAATGTTTAAAAAAAGTTTAAATAGAACTAAAATTTACATAATAATTAATTTCTATCTTTATAAATACATCCATAAAATTATTTTAATAATATTTACATAGAATAAAAATATTTAAAATGTAAATATTTAAAATATGTAAAACTAGGTGTTAAGTTAAAGAGTCTCTTACCATGAGTTTGAATCATCACATTCGGTCTTTATCTTCCTCAATAAAAAAAATATTAATTATTTACTTTATTAAAAATATTTTTAAATTTTATTATAGATTTTATTTTATTTATTCCGATTTTATATTCAATTACTTAATCAATTAAGTTCACATCATACATTTTGATGATATTCATATCATATGTCCAAAATGAATTTGGTAAGTGGACTACGGTCAACATGGTTATTATTTCATAATCTAAAGAATAATAATAATGACTTGAAAATAATTTTTATATATTAATTATATTTATAAACCCAGCCATGAAATATACTTAGGAAAAATTATGTATATTATAATCCTGGAGATGGCAGGTAGTATGTACATATGAGTAACGTTTCCATTCTTCAAAAATCCTAATGAAAAGAATAAAATATAGTTTTTTACTTTAAAAACGATCATTATATACAAAATATTACATTATTTCTTTAAATACACTTATTTATACTACCCATGTGATGCAGTGTTGAAAACCAAACCACATCACTTCATGGAGGTTGTAGTCCACACGTACGCATGAATCACATTATCATTTTTCAATGAATGGAAAGGTAATAAAAAAATTTCATTGATATTAAAAAATAATAAATATTTTATAAATATCATATATATATATACATTAAATCCATAACTTTAAAAGGTTATGTCAGGTAGTGATGTAAAGAAAACACATCGCTTCATAGAGGTGGTACTCCACATGTACAGAAAAATAATGTTTTCATTTCCTATTTGATGGAAGAAGAGATGAATAAATATTATTACATTAAAATAATAATATCTCATTATATGAAATATAATTATATTATTATTTCATAATTTTTAAGAATATTTGATGGAGGTAGAAAATGAAAGAAAATGCTTTGTTAAGAAAAATATCGCTTCTCTGGACAACATATTTATGTTTACACCAAAATCATTACTGTAATGGTTTTATAATAAAACAAGGGCATATATGTTTTCGTTACTATAATTTTTGAGATAATTTTGTATGGATTTATTGATATTGAGTGCTCAAATTTTGTGAGGAAAAAAGTAGATTAAGTTCCCTTTAATAAGGGAGTTGTGGGGCATTCTTTGAATTTCTAAAAAAATTAAAATAAATTAATTTTAATGAAATTTGTCTCCAAATTTATATAATGGAAATATTATATGTTTATGGTTAAAAATAATCTCATCCAATAACATTTGGACCTATTTTTATTATGTATTTACCATTACCTGATTGTTTTAACCCCCTCATAATCCTTTTGACACTTACAGTGGTATGAGCATTTTTTAAAATAAATGAGTAATGAAATTTACTATGAAAGATAATTTGACTTATAAATTTATCCTGAATGATATTTTTAACCATATCTCATTCACTTGATTTAATAAAATATTTTTATAAATTTTAAAAAATTTTATAAAACGTTATTAATTAAAAAATATCTAAATTATCAGTTTATAAACTATTAATTTAATTTGACATTGAAAATAACATGATTGTAATTTAATACAAATAAAATAAATTAAAAATCCATAATATGTTATATATTTTTTAAAAATTCATGGAACACTATTAACTTTTCCAAAAAGATATCACTTTTATATAAATTTTTTTAAATTTATTAACATGGTTTTTCTTCTGCTTCCATGAGGACCGTGTCAGCATTTCATTAGAATTAAATATAATTATTTCCTCAAAAAAATTTATATATAAATTTCCATAATATAAATAAATTATTTATCTTTAAATTAACCCCTATTAACTGAATGTAACTTTTTTTTATCCCTATCATAAAATATCATAAATATTAAATGTAACCGGATGAAATTTTATATTTTATATAAACTTTGAATAATATATAAGTCATTTTCAAATCTAAATGAAAATAAAATAACAAAAAATTAAATCTCTGAGGGGTATAGTCAATAACCACTCAAATAATACATTAAATTAATGTTTGAGGGTTCTTTTTTGTCCTTGTCATGTTATATTAACCATAATTACTCGATTTACCATTAATTAGGTAGAAAAGGTTTACAGTAGTTTCTATTATTATTGACAAAGCATAAATAGAAATTATTTACCAAATTTGGAAACAATTATTAAAAATATGGAATCCATTATTAAAAATTCAGTTCATTGAAGTGGAAGAAATTAATTTAAGATTATAATGCAAATTGAAATGAAAATTTGTTTTTTATAAAATGTGTTTTTAATCCAAAAAAATGAACTTATACCAAAATAAGGTATAACATTAATTAACATTTAATTAATTATATTATTTATAATTAAATGATTAATATATTAATTTCAATTCAAACTATATTTTTAAATTACATTATTTTACAGAAAATAAATTTTAGTTTTATAAAAATGAAATTTTTTTATTATTCACTGAAAAATCAATACTCTAATAAAAAATCCTAAATTTCCCCCAAAGATAATTTTTTTATGATGATTTAAAAAATTAATTACATTTTGTAAAATACAAATTCTAAAATTCGGAAACTAAACTTTTTAAAATAAATTTAAAATAAAAGCATTTTGACAAGAAAAAAATATATTTTTTTTAATTTGAAAATAAATTAATATTATTATAAAGAATATAAATATTTATATTTTGAATAATATAAATTTATGAAGTTTAATATTAACATTACATGGGTGTTAAATTCTTCCCCCATTTTTGGAATTGAATCCTAATAATTTTATTCATTTCTTAAATAAGTGGGGACATCCTTCCCTAATAGCATTTTATGATTCCCATGTTGTTTCTTCAATCATATGGTTTTTTCATAAAATCATAACCTAGTTAATCCACATATTTTGTAACACCTAATATATATGTTCAACAATTTTAACTAGTTTATCATTATAAAAAATTCTCTATTATAACATTACTACTTTA
Source organism: Viscum album (assembly GCA_963277665.1). NCBI lineage: Eukaryota > Viridiplantae > Streptophyta > Magnoliopsida > Santalales > Viscaceae > Viscum > Viscum album. Next base: position 165,475,031 of record OY728119.1, on the reverse strand, counting down.
GGGATCAAAACAAGAGAAACATCATACACATGTTTTCTAAATAATGAAACATGAATTATCTCATGTGCCAGAGATGAAATCAGCAGAAATTACACTTAGTAGGAAGCTAATCCAACATTCTCAAGGATTTAATAGTTTTTAATGAACCAAGTACTTAACATCACGTTTTTAAAAAAAATGAATATATTACTTTTTCATGGTAATAATTTAAGAAAACAATGATCACCAACCTTGAAAAAATATCTCTCTTATAATTATTCGCATAACATTTATTGAGTATTTTGGTTGTCCACATATGTTGTTCAATCATCTTCATCTTCTCAACAATTTTATCTACCAACTATTTTCCTAATAATTTTTTCTTCCATACTTAATCCTAATAAGATGGTGTTTGAAACTGCTTTCTATATAAATCCTCATAAGGTGTCATCTATATACTAGAATAAAAACATTTACTTTAAGAAAACACGAGTAATTAATGTTTTTAATCCCAAAATACATTATAATCTATTGAACTATATGAAATATTATACTACATGGTATAAATACTTCACTCCGGTTACCATTCAATATTGAGGAAGAATAGATACACTAAAATTTAATTCATTACCCCACAACTTCTGAAGACTTTCCCAAATATTAAAATAAAATATGGTATCATGGTAAGATAAAATAGAGAGAGTAATTCCATGTAACTTTACTATCTCTATTAGGTAAAGTGAAGAAACAATGTATAAATACATATTATATGGAATGGGAATGAAATGTTTAGACCTACATAGTCGACCAATAATAATTAAAATTGGATTATTTCCTTTATATTTCTTTTCAAATCCCTCCATGAAATCTAGATATATATTTTTTCATTTCTACTCTAAAAATACAAAAGGATAAAGATTCCCCTTTATTAATTATCTTTATTCATTAAATATAAGAAAAATAAAACGTTTTGGTATATAGTATGCAATATCTATTTTCATTCCATCCCACAAGTAATACTCCCAAAGGCCTCTGTACATCTTAGGACATCTAGGGTGAAAGGAAAATGGGTAATTATAATCATTACTCAATAATTATATCATATTATGGAATCACAAGGAAGAAATAATCTCTTTACAAATTTTATAACACCTTCTTCATCAAAAATAAACTTATTTAACTTACCATTCATAAAATATTCATTAATGTTTAACTACATAATCTCATTTCTGAGCATTATTAATTCTTTTAAATATAAATGATTTTTCTTACACATAAAAAATACATAGAAAGTTCCTTAATGCAAAATTTCTAGGGAAAAGTCAAAAAATATTTAACTAAAGGATTATGTTCCAAAGGTAACATGGTTAATAATGTGTTATATTTCCAACTAAAAGAATCGGCTACTCAGTTTTCTTTAAGTGGTTGGTAAAGAATTGAGTAGTTGTAATCCTTAATTTTTACCATATAAATTCTCAGCCTCCTTTTCAACTCATTATGAGTGAAGATATACTTTAAAAATTTATGATCAGTAAATATTTCACATATTAATCCATATGAATGATTCCTCAGTAATTTTAAATCAAACCCCACATAAGATAATTTGAGATCAAGTTTAACATGATGTAACACATGAGGTTTCATTTGTTATGACACATACATAATTACATCATCATTCTACATCACAACATAACCATGACCCTTAAATTAATCTTCAATATATTGGACAATGCCACCATTTCTAGAAGTTAGTTATAAAATGGGGGAATTATCGACTCTTCTATTTTGATCCTATAAAATATAATCACCCCTTTTTATAGATGAATTTAACTCTTTTTTAGTTAATATAGTCATTAGTCAAGATAACTTATCAAATGTTTAAACAAATCAATGGTAGTGACGCAATAATCATAGAATCATATGAATCACTCTTTAATTTTTAGGTATTTTTCTGTTCTTGAGAAACATTTGTTTTTGTATGGTCAATAAATATTCCATCTTTAGAACAATACTAACAAGAAAATAATATATTGTAGCCAAAAGTCAAATTTAATAAATATTACATATATATATATATATTTATTTCAATTCTAAAACAATAATCCTTAGTTTTCTTTTATGAACCTCGTTAATTTTAGAATATACCAATGTACCATCAATAAACGTAACCAAAAACATAAATAAGTATTCATGGAAAACATTAATCATAAGATCCAAGAATATATCTTGTGAATTAGAAAGACCAAAGGGAATAACTGAAAGCCCATAATGAAAGTATCAAGTATAAAATTTTTTCTTCAGAATATCATCCCCCATCACATTCAAATCATAGTACCCTAACCTGTAATCAATCAGCAAAAAATATTTCACTCCTGAGATATGATCAAACAAATCATCTATAGGATGAAAATGATACTTTTTTTAAATATTTATGTTATTCAAGGCCATATAATAAATAAAAAATCTTACTGAACCATTGTTATTTTTAATAAATAAAATATTATTAAACAAATATGAATGTAACATCCAAAATTTTTTGAATTAATTTTTTTGAATTAATTTAACCATTTTTATATTTTTCATTCCATTCCACACTTAAGAAAATTTATTTTATATTCAATAACTATGTTTGGATTTATTTATATGAAAAACCATGTTAATCACACTGTACAAAAAATATAATATTTAGCTTTCTCTATAAGTAAAACTGAATTTATCTTGTATTATATGCAATAATGACTTTCCTTGATGGATTTGGATACATACAAGACCAAGTTTTACTAAACAATAATATATCATTAAAATATTATTAGTTAATATAATATGATATAATATACTCATTAAATTAGTAGTTATAAATATTATTACCTAATTTATGAAAATATATGGTTTACATAAATATAATATGAATTCATACGCTACCACTTAATTAGTAATGAATATGAACATCTATTGGATATAAAAGAAAATATTATTATTTTTATAGTCACAAAGATGTTTTACCCAAATAAATTAAACTAATTATAATTAATGAGTGATATTAATGTAATATATATGTTATATATTCAATCTAATAATTTTAATATTCCTCCAATAGATGTAAAAGTCATAATATAAGAACAACCCCAATTTTATGCTTAAAAATATGTTTATAAAGGTAGTTTTACTGCCTTTTAATGAAGAAACACCTTTAAATATAATATTTTGGACCTATATATTTAGTGTGAAAAATAAACATCATCATTGAAATAAAAACATAAAAATTAGGTTCGCATAAATTTTTTGAATTTTTCTATACGGTTTCATTTTTTATGAATAGTTAAAAATAAAGAATTTTAATTCAAAACTGATTTTTCATCTAATATATTTATAAAGTAAAATTATATTTTAAATTGACCTAAAAGTTTATATTTATAATATGTTTATAAGTTAATCCAATTTAGGTCATTGTAATCAATTTCACATTGATATTTTTAATAAAAACTTACCAAAAGTTTGGACATTTTTTTTTAAAAACTCGCATTGTCATCTTATCAGTGTGATCAATTATAAATTAATTTATGGAAATAATGTGATTAGAATTTGGAAAAATGGATTCCATATATGGAATAAAAATTATTTATAATTTATAATAACTATTATTTAATTTTTACCAAAAATTAGTAGCGATAGTGATTAAAATTAATTACAACGATTAAGAGAAAATTAGGTTAATATAGTACTAAACCTTAAATTTAATAACCAAAACGACCTAGAAACATTTAAAAACCCCATTTTATGTACATTATTCATCAATGAAACATTAATTATTTATTTATTTATATTTTTTAAGACATTATTTATGTAAAAACATGGATACACCTAACATGATTTTAAAATACCCTGTGTGTCCTTTCCGTTCCTTATAAAAGGCCACCACCTATCATATTTCATCACACCATTCAAACCACTTAGGTTCAGAAAATGACATTGCAATCCACATAATAATATTCTTACCTTACTCATAGAATCCTTATCTTTGGAATAAAAAATACACGGAAGTCTTTTGGAAAAAAAATAAAAAAGTGTTACCTGATTTAGAGGTAACATCTTATCTTAGGCTCTGTTCTTTTATTTTATTTCTCCACTACCTCCTCTATATTTATTATTTGATTGAAAAGAAACATCATTATACTAAATATACAATGATAATTTTTTTCAATGTTTTGAACCTACTGTTACACACCCCTCCATCCAATGTGAAATGAACATACTATTTTTGAGTATTGTGAACTACTGCCTCACTAAATGATGAGTGTTTATTTCTCTTTTCTCTCCCCTCATGGAAGAAATTAAAATATGAACTATGTGTATATAGGTTATATGTTAGATTAGTTATTTTATTAATATTATTTAATTATTTTGCAACACATTTCTCTTTTACTTTCCATTTTGTGTAAATACAATAATTTCGTTTAAGGAAGTGTGGACTACCGCCCCCTCAAAGCGATATGATTCATTCTCACACTACATAGATTGTATTGAGGATGGATTTAGTGAACTTATATGTTATATATGATATAATAATTATAATTTAGTAATGATATATATACTTTTATATACATATATTTTATCTACCTTCTTTCTTTCAAAATGATAATTAAAAAGAAAGAGCATTCAAGTGTATATACGGCCTGACGCCTCCATGAATGGTGTCTTCCATTTCGTACTTATATATTATGTGGATTATTATAATTAAATTATAATACATAAATATTATATTTAAATCATGGTTTATATTCTTGAAATCATGATATAATTATAACGACCAAACTTGTAACAAATTAAGTCACATGCAAAAAACAATGTAAATATTTCCCAAAGTGAAACCTTAACATAGGATGGTTAATAAGAGTGTAGTATAAGGTCGGGATAAAACTATATATGTTATTATATATAAAAATATGGTTCTATAAATGATTTATAATATATTTATATTTATTATAAATTATGTTTGAATTTTTTGAACGAGTGTCAAGACACAATGTAAGTGGATTTCATCTCGCTTTTTATTTCTGTGAGACACATGATTTATTCACCACCCATTCCATTTATGTAGTGTGTTTACATCCCATGGATGTATTAATTTATTCTTATACATAAATTTATTAGTATTTACATATCAATTACTTGATCTTTATTTATTAGTGTTAATGTTTCAAAATCTATGAAATTGATAAGACAATTTTGTCTCAATTCACCTTCTTTAAGACACATGTTTTCTTATGCACCAAAATTATTTTTTGAGCTGTATATACTAATATGAGACCTGTTATACCTTGAATCTACTTAATTTCATGAAATTTTAAGCTTCATTTAATTTTATTTTCTTACATGGTTATATCATTAAAAAGTAATAAGTTATAAGGGTTTATTGAAACAATCCCATCTCTTTTTGAGATTGTTTTTAATTATGCTTACATTGTTGAAATATTACAATACATCTCCAAATAACAGTTGTGAAATTTTTATCCTCTAGTAATTCAGGATATATTCATATATTGGTGCCATTTTTTTACTATTTGGTATATAAGATAGTTAATAAAGTGTTTTTAAGAAGTACCAACTTTACCCACTCTTCGATCAGAAATATGTATTATTTCATAACCAATTTTACTAAAAAGTGTTTCCAAGAATATTGTAGTCTTCTCATATAATCATTAAAAAGTTTCCTTTTGTTTATTTTTAAAACTTTTTCAAATGAATATTATTATATCTTCTTGAATAAGTCATTTTTGTAACCTGTTACCATGAAAAAGGAATGTTCTTCATAAATCATACAACAAGTACAACTTTACCTTCCTTTGTTTCTGTGAAGTTTTATTTACTTGATTAAAAGGTAAATTATTTAGAATATTTCTCTAAAATTAATTTTCAATGAAATTATTTTCAAAAAAGATTCATGATTTCTTTATAAATTTTCAATTTTTTTAAAGGAAAGTGATTTTATAATTCTTTTTAGGTGTATTTTACATGTTTTTAAGGAAAATAGTTTTGAAAATATTTCAAATATTATATTATAAGTTTATAAGGAAAAATTTTTTAAAAAAATTTAAAGGTTATTTTAAAACTTTTCAGGGAAAACATTTTTCAAATTGAATTTAGGCCTCATTTATATGTTCTCAAATTATATTCAATGAAATTGTTTTCAATATTTTGACCTCTATTTATTAGTTTTTAGGTAAAATGGTTCTCAAATTTATTTCAATATCTCTTTATATATTTTTAAATTGAATTGTTTTCAAAATGTTTCCAAATATTTTATTATAATATTTCATGTTTATTTTCCTGAAAATGGGTTTCAAAAGGTTTGTATGATTTAAAGATACATTTTTCAAATAAGGATATTTTCTTCCAGGAATATTTTTAAAAGGTCATTCAAAATTATTTTCCATCTAATATAACATCCATTTGTGTTACTCAAAAACTTATAAGAAAATTATTCAATTTTTTCATTCATATTATTTATTTGAATAGATAATGTATTCATAGAATAATGTTTATGAAACCCATTTCTATTTCATGGGTTATATGCTTCTGAAAGATGATTATATTCACAGGTTATTTTTATAAGGAAATGATTATAAAACCTGAATTGTTTCCCATGTAAGTCTATGATTAAAAAATTATAATACACATTTCATTTCAACGGTTATGATATGATTATTTATGATCACATGGAACATGTATGTTTGATTACATTATAATATGGTGGGACCTAAAACTCCATATAATTAATTAGGTAACAATATGTATCTCATGAGATAGAAAATATTGGAATGAAAAATGAACACAGTTTAGTATTTCATTCCTGGAATAGGAAATGAGCTCAGTTCAGTATTATAGGGCTGGAAATAGGAATGAACTCGGTTCAGTAATACAGGGTTGTAATGTGGTGTGATTCCGATTTAGTAATGGACTTTTCCTACTACAATGGTCTCAGTAGTAATTCCTTTACTACTATATAAATCATTATATATACTTATGTGTCTTCCATGATTCCATGTTTTCTTCTTATGTTATGATTTCATGGATTATGTTCTTTATTTCATTATGATTCATATCTTATGAACTACTAATCTTTATTCCATGATTCATGTATATGATCTTAGATATACATGGTATGATCTTTTATTTTCATTATCAAGTTATCATACCCTTATTCTCATGATTATGCTTAAATAACTCCCTTTTTTACCCTTACATAGCATTGTAGATCAATCCTATTTATGTTTCCTTCCCAAGATTGTGTTGATATGTATTATGTTTGATGTTTCTAATAATTCTTATAGTTAAGAAGTACCTAGTGGGAGATAATGTAGCTCATTTATGTATCATTGATTATGTTTCCATATTTTCAAGGGCACAAGAATGGTACAGTCTTTGGGAGTCATTTTGTATAATTTTTTAAATATTCTAAAACAATTATGTAATTTTAATTTATGAAAATCAAGGGTCACTAAAATAAATTATTAGGATGCATGCTACCTTTATATGTAATCTATTACAACTACTTTTTCAATTCCAAAATTTATACTTTATCTATTTTAAAATAGGGTTTTTGAAATTAGATTAGAATCATGTAATTACTCTAAAGTAAAATAAACCAAGTGATTAGGGATAAATATATGTATATATTATGAGAAACATCCATATTTTAATTCAATATTAAAATATCACTAACTTGAATTGTTTCTTTCTTTTAAAAAACATGATATTGTTAACATTCAATTCCATCTCTAATAAATTTTTCAACGTATTGATATGTTATTAAATATATGAAATCCCTGAATATTACTTTATTATCTTTGGAATAACAAGACAAAATAAAATCCAATCCATACTCAAAATAATATCAAGCTCAATTATGGGAAGTTCAGCAATATTTCCATGAATGACCATCAATATGATAAAATAGTAAGGTCCTTATAAATTAGAAAATTATTTAATATTTACACACTGAGTTTTCACCAAAATTACAATTATCATTTCATGAGCTGATATTCCCATTTAATATATAACATTAATAGAAATGATGGAATAAAAATTTTCATAGTTAAACTGGTCAATGTCATAATTCTAATAAACATGTAACGTAATTATTAAAACCTCAATTGATAGACCAACATCATATATGGAAGTAAAAAATGATTTTACATCACTATTTTTATTTGGGTCTTAACAATTACAACCTTGATTAACTAACTTCAAAAAAAATTATAATAACTGTCAAACTCGCTACAACTAAAACATCTCTCCATTGACTATATATATATTTTCCCATTATTAGATTATTCGTGGATATTTTATTTTAGTCACAAGAATATGACCAAACTAACCACACTGAGAACACTTTATAGGTTCAGTCAAATATTCATTGAATTTGTTTACCACACTTGAACCATCTAGGGGGACTGCCAATGAATTTATTAGTTAAACAATGATCAATTATATACCACCAAGACCACATCTTACTCATCCCATATCAAATAACATATGTTTTGGAAAACTCTATCATAGCATTCTTAGCACAACGAACAAATTTCTCATAACTTTTAAATTATTTTGAGTCCAAATCTATTTATAAACATGGAATTATTCTGGATTAATAACTATTAATCTTAGTATCAATTCCATGAATAAATTTTCTTCCACACATTTCCAATCTTATAAAATTTTAATCATATGAGGATACTTAGTCTTTATCTTTATACTTCAATTCGAATAATTATTCCTCCATACTGATATTAAAAATTTCAAGGAAATATTTGTACATAAAAATATTATTAGATATATACCATTCCATATAATCAATAACTTCTCCCTCTGGTGTTCCTAACTATAGATTTTAATTGATCATCATTAACTTTAAATTGGTAAATGGAAAGTGTTTTCTTTTTTAAATTCTGAACATCCCATGACTTCAAATATCTTTTCTTGGGAATTGATCCATCCATTGTATGCCAAATAATATGAAGTTCTATAAAAATATAGAGTGTATGGTTTCATGAAATGGTTAACTGTGGACATGTTCCTAGATAGTAAATTTGGTTTCTCACTAACCTGGATTCCAATATAATTTATATCATCTGAAAACTTAACCATGACTACAGTAGAATGGTTAGTTGTAATTACAAACATTCAAGGATGATGATTTGGAAGTATATATTACTCTTAATACCTTCCTACATCATCTTCCTTGTTTCATCTATGGAAAAAAATTATAAATAGAAATATATTAGATTATGCAACATGGAATTATTTAACTCTAATATTATTTCAATATTAACTATAATGTGGTATCAACCAAGTTAATTCTATTAACATTATCCAAACTTATAAATTTACCTAAACCATTACTATCACATAAACTACAAGAACCCATATTTAAAAATTAAATAATCTAGTTCCTTTATACAATAATTCACTTTCCTTAACTTCTTAAGATATTTTAGGTCTATATTTATTTATAAATAAGTCATAACTCATTAATAATAATCCCATAAATTTTAAATAGCACAATTATAATCAGTATCTAATTTTCCAAAATATAATACATTTTTAAAATAAACATGTCTTATTTTCAATAATAATCTCCAATACTTTAAACATGACTTATTCATTGTTCTTGCTCATCCTTAATCCCTATGAAATTAATTTAAAAAAATGGGATAATCATAAAAATATCAGTAAGGGACGTAAAATAATGAAATCTATTAATCTTGTGAAAATAATAAAAACACATAAACATTTTAACATTCTCAAAATATTCTTTGACCCTATGAAATAAACCATATCTATAAAAAACACACACATTTTCATCAATTAAAGCCTTTAAAACACATAGAAATGAAATAGAAACCATTTTAGGCTACATATATTATTATATTCATAACCTATTTTAAAATAAACTAAATTTTAGTTAAATACATATGATAATCCACCCATGTTAACTCTCCAATCCTTCAAAATTATGACAAATAACATTACCCAAATCTGTTGGAGAGCTATATTGGGCTCACCCATTTGTATAAACTATATCAGGCTCACCTATTCAAATAAGCTATATCAGGATTCCCTTTAATTATTCATAATAATCATGTACCATAAGAAAAACATTTTAATCTTACACATTTTTATTCTAAAAACCATTCAATACTCTTTTAAACTCATTTTCAAAACACTTTCCGAATTTGAAATACTAATTTCTTTTAAAAATATATCATTAAAACTAAAATACAAAAAATCAAAATAAAATACAACTTTACTTGAATAAAAATGTAATATTTTAAAGGAATAAAAAACATAAAATAATAATTTTGGTGGTGGAAAATGTTGTTGACATCATATATCTTAAAATAGAACATTCTTTTTTCATTTTGAAAATAACGTCTAAACAATCTATATAAAATATATAAGAAGTTTTTATTCTGAAAATATTTGAAAAAAAGTAAAAAATAAATAAATAACATTTCCTTTCAAGTTCATCTATGTCAATATAAATACATCCAAAAAATAATTTTGGGAATATGGACTTTGAAGAAAAATATTGGTAAAATAAACCATTGAAACATTTTAAACGAGGTTTTATTTTAAAGTGGAATTTACCTTGTGTCTAAATTATCATGTAAGTTACTTATCAGAATGAATAATAAGAAAATTTTTATTAGTTACCTTATTGAGAACCATTATTAATTTTATTATTCCTTTTATTTTTTTATTACTATTATTATTCAATTATATAATTAATTAAGTTAATAATGGAAGTTTTGATGATATTCTTCACCAATGTTAAAAATGAATTTTCTAAGATAACTATGGTCAAATGGGTTATTATTCCATAATTTCAATAATAATTAACATACAATTATAATATTTCATATATATTAATTATAATTTTAAAAGCATCCATGAAATTTGGTTCTAGAAAATGAGCTATGTTACATTCTTGGAGACAATATGTCTTACATAGGCAAGAGTAAAATTTCTATTTTTAAACGGTCATGATTGAAGTAAGGTAAGTATTATTTTACATCTAAATATAATAATTATATCATAATTATTATATTATTTCTTTAAATACAATTATATATTCCAACTATGTGATGTCATAATGAAAAACAATTGATATCACATCATGGAGCTGTTAATCTACACATATGCACAAACAATGTTATCATTTTTCAATGAATGGAAATGTGTGAAAAAGAAGGTATATTAATTTTAAAAATTAAACGATATGTCATAAATATAATACATATACATATATTAAATCCAAAATTTAACTAGTTTTGAGAGGTGGTGATGTAAAGTGAAACAAATTACCTTACGGAGATGGTAGTACACACGTATGAATGAAAAATGTTTTTCTTAAAAATTTGAAGGAAGATGAAATTGATATAAATTTTTAAATTAACATAATAAAATATCATTATATGATTGACACTGATTTTATTATTTCAGAAAGGTTGAAAATAATTTAAAGTGGGTAATATAAAAAATAAATTGAAAATGCTTGGATAATAATTATACCTCCTCCTCATACAACCACTTTAGGTTGACAATAAAAACCTTAATATGATGGTTTTATAATCAAATTATGTAATCTAAGTCATGGGGATGAAATTTGGTGAGATTATGTATAGGAATTAATAAAAATTTGTCACTCAAATTGTGTGACTAAGATATTATCAGAGGTGACCTTATATATGTGTTGGTGGGGGTAATTCTTAGAAATTATTAAAATAATAAATTAATATAAATTATATTCCCTTTATAAATCAATAAAAATGATATAAATAAAATATAAGATATGGATAGGTCAAACAAATTCTCATCCAATAAAATTTGGACAATTTTATATTATGTTTTAACCCTTATATCATTGTTTACCACCTCATTAACCCTATTGACACTTACCAAAATATAATGGTTTTTTACATTAAAGAAGTCATGAAATTACTTTTAACTAGAAAATTAGCCCACAAATGGACTGTGGTTAATAGTTTAAACCATATACCATTCACTAGGATGAATATAAAATTTTAATAAATTTTATATCATTTAATAAAATATTTTAAAATAAACATTTGGTGACTGTTATTTTTATAACTATTCATTTAACTTGAAATTGAAAATGATATTGTAGTAATATAATTAGAATTTAATCCCTTGACACATCACTAATTTTTTATATATATCAATAAATGTTTTGTGACATTATTAATCAGCCAATAAATATTATTTTAGTGTTTTTAAAATTGTATACTAGATTCTTCAAGTTCTTTTACAACCACTATATTGAAATTCAAAATGTATTTAAAATAATTACGTAATTATACAGAATTTTAATTCATAGGTATTACATCATTGTAGATGAATATTAATTTCATTATACAAGAAAACACATGAGGATGGTCATGTTATAGTGACTTTCGAACCATAGAAACCTAAACAACCAGTCCATATGTGAGATACATCATCTCCCACTATAATCTCCATAACTTACACCCTTTTTAGAAATATCATACATAACAACATTATTTATATCATAAGGAATTAAAAAATAATAAATGGTGATCTCATATACTCAGTAAGTGTAAAAATGAGAGATATCAATATTACCTGAGCATATGGGTATGAGAATAATAGAGTAACATATGAAAACCATACCAATCATATTATAGATCACAAACCTAAGTGATTTAATAAATCATGGAATTTCATAAGACATGAATCATAATAGAATCAAATAACATGATCCATGAGAGTATAACATTAGAATAAGACATGATTTTTGGTATATACCTAATCGATGAAAATATTATGTCAAGGATACCCATCAACACATTAATAACATGTTAGGGAGGTCTTACCACTGGTGTATCTAATTTGATCTTGGGATAAACTCACATGTACCCTCCTTCAGGCATGAGATAACATCTCGTATACACTCTTTTAGGATTGGGATATCCTCATACATAGCCTTCCTTTAGCTTGTGTAACCATATGTTTACCGTCTTTAGATGTTGGGATAGCCTCCTATGAACCCTTTATGATTATATAACATTAATCACTACTCAATCCATTAGAGGTACATATAGTTCCCCCATTCACATAATGAAAATTATAAGTATGTGTGCTAAAATATCATAAACCATTCATCATATCATAACCCATGAAAGACAATGGGTTTCATAGACGTTTCATTATATCATAACCTATAAAAAAGTGATAGGTTTCATAAACATTTTATCATATGATAACCCATGAAAAGAATATAGGTTCATAATTATTTATTCATGGTGTGACCTGTGGAATTCAAATAGGTTTCATAAACATCATTTAGTTGTAATAAAAATCATTCGAATAAAAATAATAATGGTATCCTTTAACCATATCCCCAGTAATTAATAGGTAACATCAACAGATGTAATCATAGATGAAATTTTGATTTGAAATATCATTTAAATATTTCTTGAGGAAAATAATTTTTCTTTGAAAATTATATTTGAAAACAAAAAAATCATTAAACATTTCTTCAATCACTTTCTTTTAAAATAAAATTTTAATATTATAAATGAAGCTTTAAAATCATTTAAAACATTTCTAGAGTAAAATATCCTTTCTACATTGAAAAAACGTACTAAAACATAAAAAATTGGAAAATCCTTTTATTTAAAAAGAAAATTGTTTTCATATAATGTGAGATTCAAAAAAAAAATAATCTCCATGGTGGAAAAAATCATTTCATGTCTTACACATTAGAACAATGATTTCTCTCACATATTTAGTAAAATCCAAATAAACATTTTTTGTGAAATGACATGAATATTCCTCTCAAAAAAATTGTAAAAATTCAAAAATGGTTAAAAATTAATTTAATAAATAATATTTACAGCATTAATTTTTTTTTGAAAACTCTTTTAGAACATAAATTTTTGAATAAAAATGGATTTTGATCCGATAGAGAAAAAAAGATTATTTTTATTAGAAACGTCATTTTGAACACATGAGTACATAAAAGTACTAAAATTAAGAGAAACATGAATTATCTTGAAATTAGTAGAAAAGAAAAAACAATCATGAGTTTCTTGTGATATAGATCATAATATTTTATTATTGGAAGAATAATCATAAATAATCTCGATAAACAATGATATTGTACCATAAAACTCTTACAATTTTGGTAACTTTGAATCATAATCCCCATAAATAAATAAAATTAAATGAAACATAAAATATCATTAAAATAAGTATTTTATGATATAACATGTCAAATTGGCTTTGTATATACCTCCTAGAAGAAGATAGGTCTGTAACATAACTTAGGTCACTGATAAACAAATTTGAGACAAAAATATTTTACTGCTTGGGTAACTTTTGATCTGTAAACCCCATGAATGAGAGATAATAAAAACTATATGTAATTAACCATAATTTTAGTTTTACTAATAATGAAATAAAATCATAGGTAGTAAACACACCACATAAAACAAAGTGGTGGTGAATATGACACAAGTCTCAAAGAAGTAATAAAGGTCGACTGAAATCCATTACCTTATGTCTCCAGTCACTTAAAAAGTGCATACTAATCCTTTAAAATAAATATAAGTTTATTATAAATATATAATAGAACCATAATTAAATATTTCACACCATATATGATTTACTTATGACCTTTTATTTCCAATTTATTAACAATTTAATATTAAAGTCATGTTTGCACGATAAATGATTTGCTTTTTGTGTATGTTTTGATCTATTATTTTTTTGGTACTATTACATTGATCATGGATCCATAATATAAATAATTTTAACCATGATATAAATATCTTACAAATTAAATATATATTCATTTATATAAATCTATAAAAGTTAGATATAGAAAATGAAATACATTTTCATGGTGAAGATAGGTTGTATGTATTCATGAATGGTTTCCCCATTTTATTAATGGTTTGAAATAAATAATGTTAAATAATATATTATAATTAAATAATAATTTTTATTTAATATATATCACATATTTTCATTAAAATCATCATTATTACGTTCCATGTAATTCATGGATGAATCACATCTCTTTGCAAGGCTGTAGTCCTCTATACATATGAAATATGTTATCGAATTCTTATAGAATGGAAAGTAAGAATTGAAATGTGATATATATATTATAAAAGAAAAATAATATCATAATTACCATATATAAACAATAAATTCATCATTATATATAAATTTTAAATGCGGTGATTGAAAATGAATATCATCGGTTCACCATGTGGTAGTCCGACGTACACACAAATGATGATTTCATCAACCATTTGATGGAAGTCGAGAAAGTCATATATAAAGAACTTAAAATAAAAAATATAATTATATTTAACATAATTATTTTATTATATTATCATTTTTTTAAAATTATTATTTATGTGGATGATGAGATAAAATAAAAAATCTTTTTGAAAACCTTTACCTCTTCTCAGGGTAACCTCCATAGGTTTACACTAGAATCATTCCTCAGTAGGATTTATAATAACAATATGGATTATAGGATGAAAATAGTTAGGAAAATAATTTATTTTGTTGGTTATTTGAATAACCAATTAGTTTTTAAGTGTCAATAGGAGAGTATAGGGGTGGCCATTTATAAGTTTAGTGAGTGGCACACTTGTAATTCTTGAAAATAAGAAGGTGCACCCACATTTTTCACATTCCAAAATAGTAAAAAAATATACCATTAATGATAAAAGAAGATATGAGTTAGATATATTGACAGTAAATTGGTTCTGGAAATATTTTGGGTCATTTCTAGTCTATATCCTTTTACTTTAACCCTCTTGTAAACCCATTATTACTTTAACCGTAGTAAATAATTTTTACTCTTTTTTAAAATTTATTATAGTTAAAAATTTATTTTAACTTATTATAAAATATAAATTATTCTAATTACATATATTTAAATTTTTTAAAGATCTATTCAAATAATTTGAAAATCTTAGTTTAAAATTAATTCCATTGAAGTGATGAGAAAGTGGGTTTTCAAAGAGAAAATGTTTAAAAGATTAAAAACATTTTATATCTAAATTCAATATGAAATTACTTCCAATGACCTAAATATAATTAATATATATATATATATAATTGAACTTATTTTACTTTTAAAATAATTTTAATGAAAAAGTAATTTTATAAATTCTTTTAACAAAAAGGATTTTTTTCAGTAAAAACTTGTATTATTCACAATTCATCTAAAAATTATTCTTTTCAGAAAAATCACAAAAATTAACCCTATTATAATTTTGAAAAGAAAATTTCAAAAATAATGTTTATTTTATCAAATTATGTTTCTTAAAGATTCAAAAATTAATTTTATTATAAGTGTTCAATAGTCAAGAAAACTGTTTTTCGGAAAAATATAGTTTTTAAGAATAAAATTTGTTTTATTTTTATCTCTTATCAAGAAACCACATAAAATGAATATTAAACAAATAATTTAATATATAATATATAAATTTAATTAAATTCATTCCTAAAAATTTATTTGGATAACTTGTTGATTTAAGACACATTAGTGGGCATAAAAAAAATTCAGAAAAAGATTGCGTTTATATTTAAATAGTTTTTATTTTCATTTATAATTAGTTTATACGAAAAAATAATAATTTTATATAAATTTATATAACATATATTTTCACAATTTGTTTTATTATATTAATGAAAACCATTCCAATGTATAGTTTATGACAATCATATTAAATAATAATATTTTAATAATATGTTATGTTTTAATTAAACATGGTGTTGAGTGTAACACAAGTTAAACACAATATTTTGTGTAAAAAAATATAAAAAAGATGAAATTTATTTTAAAATATATATATTTCACAAAATCATAGGATAATACAGTCTAACCCTCTTAAAATTAATTTATTTTAATAAATTCTTCACTTTGGTACAAAAACATTGAATATACTTTTACCCTATTACATCCTCAAGTTTCTCATATAACTTCTTCATGATTGTGGTTTCTCTAAAAAAACATTAAACAAGTGAGTGACTGTGTTTCTTAGAACATTCATTGATCCAGAATTTCCATTGATTGTTCCACGTAAGAAATATCATGATCTAGAAGTAAAACCTATGAGTTCAGAACATGTGATGGATCATGTGTTTTACTTCCTTAGGAGTGATATATAGAACACAATGTAAACTTGAGGGAGGTAAAATGGAAGATCCAATTGATAGGATAGTATCATTATATGATCAGGAATTTCAAATGGACTCATATACTTATGGAATTTCTTTTCCATTGTATTCAAATAAAAACTTTATCCTTTGGTTATGATTCAATCAGCTTCAACTTTGTCTCTTAAAACAAGAAATTAAGTATAATATTTTTTATTACTAAGGATCTAACAGATCACAAGATCCTTAATATATTTATAATTCATTGCTTCTATATATAGTTTTAATAATAAAAACCTACTTAGCACTGGTTATCAAATATGCATAAATATTAATATGGTGAAGTAATAAATTAAAAACTAAAAACCCATCCAATTTTCAGTATAAATAATTTAATAAATGATTAACCTTATCACCCTTATAAAATATTAAAATATAAAACATTAGAAAAAAGGTCACTAAATCTCCCAGATGAACTTATCATTAACCCCCCAAACAACCAGATGTATGTCCTAATTATCACAGACCAAACATGTGAATACCATCATCATGTATTCTCTTATAACATTATAATAACCTTAATTAACCTAAAATCTTATTGAAAACAAAAATGTTTCCTCATTCCTCAAATTAAACCACAAATTATTGAATATATTCCTTATATCCAAAAAATGTTGTAAACTCTATCAAAGATAACATAAAATAATTTTTCCACATTTCATTAATCAATTACAACATCGTCAGTACAATCCAAATAAATTAATCCATTTTAATCATATATTTATACAAACTAAACTTCATTTTATCATCATTAGGTACATACTAAGGGTTATTACATTACAATAATCATTTTTTTCTATAAAATATAAACTTTCCATTAAGTCAATTTTCAAGGTCATTATTATTATTCAATATATTATATAAAATACATAACAATGAACTTATACTAAAAAACTACTTAAATATTTCATGACTCATATAACATAATTCATTAATTCTATAATATAAACACTTAAATCATCCCACTTCATTCTTAAACTAGTAATTAGGCTTCAATATCTTATTCCTTAATACCTCTTTCATAAAATCTGAAATATGAATCATGTCACAAAATTCATCAACCTCAATTCAATCAGGCTTCTCATTTCTAACATAATAAATACCATAAAAATTGCCCCTAAATTTTAGATTTCATTCCTGCTCTGTACTTCATCACTAGTAGTACAATTACACATACCACTAGGTTGATTATATTCACAATCATTTCTCCTATGAAATTGATTTTCATAACTCTAATACTTTCCTCACATAAATCATCATCCATTAAGAATAATTTAGGGAGACTAATGTTATCATCTATTACATTAACAAAAATTGTCATTTTACCTTTGTAATTACTTACATTGTGTCCTTTTCCACATTCAAAACATCTTATTGTTCTTTTGAGATATTTTCCTCAGTGATTCTTACTAAATCATTTACATATAGGAAACTAAATAATCATTACTCTATGGTCTCCACCACCCAAAAACTCAATAAGATTTATCCATATCTTGTTTGTTGAGTCTGTGAGTTGGTTTAGGTGTCATTTGTTAATCATATATCATGAAAACTAATTAGGCATAATCAAAATAACCTTTTTTCAATTTATTATTACATTTTGTTTCTGATAAAAACATTATCAACCACATTCAATGTTGATTTAGTCCTTCCGCTACCCACCATTGAATAAAAATAAAAACCATAGTTTGAGCAATAATATTCAGCGTGGTAAACTACATAATCCTAAAACATTTCTTATAGGACGCCTAAATCATGACACCTTAGTTTCAATCTATGACATGTTAGGTTTAACATAGTTTATTCATGTTCATTATCTATTTAAATCTGTCATGATGACTCATAAAGAGTTTGTGAATTTCTAAATTATATCCCCTAGTAGTGTCTAAATAGCTGTGTGGTAAGGCCTGTTTTTTGTACACCTAGTGATGATCATGTTAAGCTCAATGTACCCTTTTTGGAGTAATATAACCTAGGTACCTTTGCACCAGTTCCACATCCACTAGTAGTATCTATATAGGGTTGTAATTTATTGAAAACCTCCCACTCTATCATTTACCAAAAATCTAGGAAATTTTCCTATACTTTTACTCCTCCTTAGACTTATCTTCATATATATCCATAGACATATCCTGATAAATATCACTATGGATCTCACTAATATTTTCTCATCTTATCCTAGTGTTAAATTAACAATTCCTTTGATAACAAAAGTAATAGCCTTGGATTTTCATACATAGATACTAAATCCTTTTAGAAGAATATTCATTACATCACACAAACAAACACATAAGGATCAGAAAGTGATAGTGACTTTAGAAATATGGAATCATAAACAACTAGTCCATGTGTTATCTATTATTCTTCCCACTATGTTCTCCATAGCTAGAACACTTCTTATACATATCATATATAATACATTTCTCCATATCCTGGGTAAATGAAATGTAATAAGTGGTAAAATCATATCCCTAGTAAGGTTAAATAAGGGAGATATAAATAAAACATTAGAAAATTAGTATGATAACAAGAGAATAATATATTAAAACCATAACCCATATATCATAGATCATAAAAATGATTCATGGAAAAAATTGTGGTCGTCTATAACATATAAATCATAATATAATATAATAAAGTGAGTTATGATATAATAACATTAGTATAAGACATATATTTTCAAAATTTATATTATCATGGAAAATATTATGTTAAGTCTACCCATAAGTGTATTTATAAAATGTTAGGCTTGTTCTGACCACCTGTGTACCTACTTTAGGCTAGGGATAACCTTTTTTATACCCTCTTTTGAGATTTAAATAACTTCTCATGTACCCTATTTCACTATTGGGATAACATCAAGTGTACCCTCTTTCAAGCTTGGGATAACCTCTTGTGTACCCACTTCCAGTCTTTGGATAACCTGTTGTGTACTTTTTGAGTTCATATAACATTAATCATTTTATAATGCTTTTGAATGAGATATAGCTCCCACCTATCACATAATGAAAATCAAACATATATTTCCTATTATATTATAAGACATCCATCATATCATAACCAATGAAATAAAATTTATTTCAAAAAAATCTCATCATATCATAACATATGGAAATGGAACATGATTCACAATCATTCTACCATTTCATCATATAATTACCTATGAAAATATGTGGGTTTAATAAGAGTTTAGTTAAGATGTTACCCATTGAAGAGAAATAGGTTTTGTAAACATATTTCCATATTAAAAATTTATTTGAAGAAAAATAAGAATGGCATCACTGGATCATATTCCTGTTATTTCATGGGTAACATCAACAGATGTAATCATATATAAAAAATTATTTTCGAATATAATTTAAAACATTTCTTGAGGAAAATAACTTTTCTCATAAAATCACTTTATAAGAAAATAATACACTAACTATTTTGAAAATAATTTTATTTGAAAATAAACATTGAAACATATAATATAATATTAAAAATCATTTAGAATATTTATTAAGAAAAATATCTTTTACACATTGAAAAAAATTAAAACATAAAACATTTTTTAAAACCATTTTAATTTAAAATAAACTTGAAATTTATAAATTAAGATTCAAAAAAATAATTTTCACAGTGGTGGGAAATTCCATTATTGTCTTACAGATTAATACATAAAAAATTATATACAGCACATAAAAGAAGGAAATTTGAGAGAAAAATCTCTTACCACTTTTGTAAATTTTGAACTGTAATCCCCCTGAAAGATAGATAATCAAATAGAAATGTTAGTACCAATAATTTAAATAATAAATATTTTTAAATAAATTTAATGGTAGTATACAAATCACATATAACAAATAGGATGTAAATTTGACATGTCTTTCATAGAAGTAAAAAAGTGAGATGAACATCCCTTACCTTGTGTCTCGACTTCCGTTATACACAAAAAAAATACTATTTAATAAATATTAGTATATTATAAATAAATAAAATAACTATAATTATATGTATCATACCTTATATGATATACTTGTGGCCTTTTTTATTACCCTTTTATTTACAATTCCATTTTAGAGTCACGTTAAGAAAATAACAGCATTAGTTTTTCATGTATGCCTTGATTTCTTATTTTTTGTTCATATTAAATAGATTATGGTTCCATTATATCAAAAAAAATTACCTTTATATAAATATCAAATATATTTAATATATATGTATTTATAGAAATCTATAAAATTTAACGATATAAAAATGAAATACACCATTCATGGAGATGGTAAGTGGTACGTACACATGAATGTTGTTTTCATTTTTGCAATAGGATTAAATTAAAAATGTTAAATAATATATTACCATTAAAAAAAATTCTAATATATATCACATTTTTTTATTTAACCCATATTTATTAAAATCCATGTAAAGTCTGACTGAATCACATCTCTTTGTGAGGTGATTCTCTGCCGCACACACGAACGACGTTATCATACTCCCAAACAATAGAAAGAAATAATGAACATGTGATTTATTGATTATAAAATTATAATAATAACATATATATATATATATATATCTTTATATCTATTTGTAAGAGGTTCCATTGGAAAACAAATTATATCAATTCGTGATGTGGTAGTCTTCCAAACACACGAATGAAGATATCAAAACCCATTTTATAGAAGTAGAGATGGTTATAGATCAATAAATTAATATAAAAAATATAATTATAGGGAAGATACATATTTTTATATATTATAATGGTTTATAAAGAAATTATAGAGTTGGAAAAATAAATAAATTAAAAACACTAATTGAATAATGTTACCTCTTCTTCGGGAAAATTCTTTCAGTTTGCTAAAAATTCTTCCTAGGTTAAATTTATAACCAAAATAATGATTGTGGGATAAGAGGAAGGATTTAATAAAGTGATTATGGTAGGTATATTTTGAACCAAATATTTCTGGATGTTTTGATGTGTAAAGGAGATGGATTTCCTATTATAAGTGAGGTCACTAGCACACTTTTAATTTTTGAAAACAAATTTGTAACCACATTTTTCAGTAGCAAAAAAAACACCAAAAGGGACAATTAGCTATACTGGTAGAGTTATGTTCTAAATATGTACCTAAAATGGGTTTAGGAAATGTTTTTTTCATTTTTAATAGATATAATTTGAGTTTAACCCCAGATAAACAAATTTTTACATTAACAACTGTATATAATTTTTATTATTTTATGATTCATGATGGAAAAAACATTTCTTGACCATATCAGATATTATTAAATATTATTATTCAAAATATAGAATATTTTTCTCTAAATTCATTTCACCAAATATTCAAAATTAAATTTAATATTAATCCTGTAGATTCGATGAGAAAGTGAGTTATCGAATAGAAAATGTTGAAAACATTATAATGTTTTTTATATCAAAATTCAATATGAAATTTATTCCAATGACCTAAATTATATTAATAGATATAAAATTGAACTAGTTTTAATTTTAATACAATTTTAAATAAAAATTAACCTTAAAAATTAATCAAAATGAGAGTTAATAAAAATTAATATTTTCACTATTCATTAAAAAGTTAATATTTTTAGTAAAATCACAAAAATTCACCATAATATAATTTTGAAATTATGATTTAAAAAATTATTTTCTTCTTATAAATTTAATTCTCTAAAATATTCAAGAATTATTTTGGTTATAAGTTCTCAATATGTGATAAAAATACTTTTCTGAAGAAAAAAATATTGTTTTTGAACATAAAATTGGTAATATTCTAATTCATTCCCTAAAAAATATAAGATGAATATTAAAAAATTTCTTGAATATATATTACATAAAATTCATTCAATTAATTCAAAAAAAATAATTTAGTAATTTTTTTTAGGTAAAACAGATTTGCGTGCATAAAAATATTTTTTCAAAAAAATCATTTATTTCTTTGTAGTGTTTATTTTTATTTAAAATTACTTGGTCCCAAAATAATTATTCTTATATACATGTGTAGACCATATATTTTCAGATTTTATTTAATCCAATTCATAAATAATCCTCTATATGTAAGGTTATAACTATCATATTAAAGAATAATTGTTTAATATTAGGACATGTTTCTTTGAAACTCGATGCTTCATGTTACACAAACTAGTCACCGTGTTGTATGTAATGAAAAAAATTGAAAGAATAATTTTTTGAAAAAAAATATTTACATTTCAAAAAATCATGTGGAGCTACAAATTATTTCAACACTAAAAATTAAAAGTAAATTACAATGATATAAAATCATTCACCTTTTAAATATCCATTTAAAACTAAATAGAATTCATTTTTACCCCTCCGAAAAACTTTCATTGATATTATAATAAAGAGTGTGACAATTTTCCATTTTATATTTAAATAAAACAATATATAATTCATTTAAAATAAAAATGGAATAAAATTACCAAAATTTCCAATCTTGGATGAGTATCTTAAAACCCCACAACTTCAATTGATTAATGTCCAGTGTTGGGGTTATTTTGTTAGTCCTTATCATATTATTTTTAACATTATTTACCTAATTTACCCTTACTGTGGTGGAAAATGTCTACTACGATTACTATTAATATTGGACATATTTAAAAGAGATATATTTACCAAATTTTCACTTCCTATTTCTAAATAATCAATTTATTTTTCTAGATTCATTTTCTATATGTGTCTGAGATTAATTTTTTATTAAATCACAAAGAAAAATTAAAAACAACTTTACGAAAACTATCGTTCTAATCCAAAAAATTAACATATACTAAAATAAGGGATAATAATGTATCTTATGTAATTAATTAAAATATATAAAATAAAATGAGGCTAATTTTTATTTAAGATCAAATTATATTTCAAAATTACTTTATTTATTTTAAAAAATACAATTTTACAAAAAAAATATTTTTTCACTGTTCACTAAGAAATCAATTATTTTAGAAAATTTCCAAAATGTCACACTAAACTAATTAAGATATAATTATTTCAAAAATGAATTTCATTATTTCAAATTTAAATTAGAAAATTTTGTAAATTAAAAATTAAAATGAAACCATATATGATAATGTGTTTGATAAAAACAAATCTACTTTCTTTTTTAAAAATAATTAAATTTTTGTAGGCATAGATATCCTTTTAAGGGTTTAGTGGGAACCTAACATGACTTCAAAGACTAAAAACAAAATCGAGCACCATAGTCCAAATCCTGAGGTCAAAATTAGCTCAGATCATGTCTGTAAAGAAAATATCATCCCCAACATCAAAAACGTTAATATGATCATCCAACTTCTATCATTGCACACCTAGTTGTCTCGTGCAGGAAGGAACGGGCATTGTACCGATGAAACGTCATACCCTCTCAAACATCTAATTCTGAATAGCAATGTTCTAGTGGAAACTCCTTTCTATGAACCTCTTCTGGGGCAATCCCTTATAGGATATTTGGATGTAATGAACCTTAAACCATAAACCGCAGTGCCAAAAAGCAATCAAACCATCAAAAAATTCATCCATGAATTGAAAAGGAAGACCAATGTAATGAAAAAAAAATTAATTAATGAAAATTCCTCTTGGTCTACTTAAATTTATTAGTATGTAAAATGGTTATATAAAACATATGTGCTTCTTTGGTTTTATGTTTTTGGATTTTAAAATACCATTAAGAATTATTACCCTTTCTAATATACCCATTTAATAGTGATCAAACTATTAGTTTAAATATTGGTCTTTAACAAATAAAATTTATTCCAACAATGGAAGCGATGACCTCATCAGGTTGAATTTCTCCATATGAAGCCCATTTTTCAGCACTCAGAAAGGATGTAGCGTCACTAGGATTATCTCATAACCAAGATCAAGATGAGCTTCAACATGTTAATCTGGAAAGGAACCACCTATGAGAGAAGGGAATGTTAATAGAGATTTCCACCCAAGAGATGTTATCCAATCAACCCCAAGAGTCTATCACTATCGCATACCTAACCCTTAGGTCTTATACGGGTGTTATAATGGGTTATGTAACAAGTCCCAATCACTATGATTATGTGAATTTTTTTATAGATAATATAAAATATTTTTACTATTTTTACTTTGTAAATGTTTTTTTAAATCACATATAGTATTTTTAGTTAATAATTAAATTATTTTAAAAAAAATATATTTAAATTAATTAATGGATTGTTGAATTAAATAATATTTTAATAAAATATGATTACTGATAAAGCTTATATTTTCATCATTTTTTGATATGATTTTCAGGGATTTAATCTCATTCGCTTTTCCAATTTGATCTGATTTGCATGATTTTAATATTTTTGGTGTGTGTTAGGCTAAAAATGGAATGTGGCTTAAATTTGGATTTTTGGCATCTTTTTACATCAAGGGTATTTTGGTCATTTAATTAAATATATAATTTCAAATTGAAGGATTATTTTTTTTATAATCCTTCACTTATTTCCTTCATTTTTCTATTCTGGATGAGGGGCTTATTCAAATATAGTGGGGCCTAAAAAATCAGTGAAGTTCATGATTTTTTCGGGCGGACAGTGGGGAATTCACCATTGTAACAGATGTAAATCTCATCCTACACTCATCCAATTGACGTGATTATACTTGGATATGAAATAATACTAAATATAGCGTTAATAAATTAAATTTCATGGATTTTGGAATCCATTATTGTAAATTTTGAATAAACTCAATTGAAGGAAGCTTCCTGGAAATTTTATCTAGTAAAATCAACATCGAATAGTAAAATCATAACTCATACATAAGACAGTAATATAAACTAAAATTGGGAGGGTATTCAATCAAGAAAATTATAAACATCTTTTATAAAGGATCCAACATGTGAAGAGGCTATTTTATTGGTCATTAATATATTCTATTTTAAATGTGGAGTCTGACTGAATAGAATAAATTCTTGGAATAAAAATTTTCTAACTCTGTCACCAAGAGTGAAAATACTATGCCATTTTAAGGGTGGACGGATAAGGACATTGTGATGATATTTCATGAAGGGAGAATAGCGTTATTCGAGCATTAATTGAGGATACAATGTGCAAAATTCTAAATGGAAAATTCTATCTATAAAAGGATAGGAGCTCCCACCTCTCAAGTCATTCCATTCCATCCAAACATCCTCCAATCAACGGGCGAGAGAAGCATTGGAAAATGAACGTATTTACATTTATTTATTATTTTTATTTTATTATAATTTCTCCCCTCTCTTGGATTATCTCGACTAACCCATCCATGGAGGGGTAGTATCATTGTGTGATCGGTAATGGGGGCTGGACCGATGTGCTTGCTTGAGTTCTTGTGCTTTAATTTAATAAGATCCCTTCTTCTTTCATAATATGGTTTAATAATAAATTCAGTTTTAAATTCCAAATTTTTTTTGTTATTATTTAATTCTATAAATTTATATTTCTTTGGTTGATGAACACATCTCTCTTCACCCAATTCTAATTTTTATATGGTTGAACAGATTAGGTTCAAGTGGTGAGTGTTCGATGGTAGTCATCTTGTGTGTATGCTTTCAAGTGGAATACTGGTTTTTAGGGAACAAAAATTCCTTGTAGGAGATTACTCTAATTAATTAATAAAACCATATATAATTTTACACACATTGGAAGAATGATAGACCAGGATAATATTTTGGATAAAGAATAATATCAATTCATCCATTTGGCTAAGGGGGGAGAGAACTCGGTAAACAAATATTTCACTAACTAGACAAAGGAAAATGGTGGGATTTGGAAACCATGATAGTAGATAACTGGGTCTAGACAAACCCACTTGATCACCATATTTATCATTCGTTTAAAACTGGTCAAATCAATCTTCTTTTTTATAACACGCCATTAAAAATTAATTAAAACCATTTGTTTTCAAAAAAAACTATTAAAAATTGACAACCATGTTTTGGGTGCACTCCTATTCAAGAGACTACCTAGGATCAACTTCTATACTATACATAAGTAATTAAATTATTGTTTTTTCATGACCCATGACTGGAGTGCATTAATATTGGTGCCTTTTCAAGGGAGGTAGTGCCTTAAACCCTTAAAAAAATTTGAATGACCCGTAGTTCAAACAAAAAATTAATAGATTTTTCTCCAAAATTTGAACACACAATAACCAAACTAAGAAATAAATAGAGTTCGATGAAATCAGCCTCAGCGATTCATTCGACACATAAATTGAACACTTTCAACCTATAATAATGGCTGGAAATCCCAACCAAACATTGCGCAATCTTTGTTCACCACAATTCACTAACTAATGAAATCAAATAGTTATCCTGGCCTTAGAAAATGATTTTTGAATTGTGCATTAACATGATTCAAATTCTTACTAAACTACATGGTATTATAGGTGAAGACCCCAATAAGAAAATCTAGAAATTTACAAATGTGTTCTCCAAATTCAGACCCTAAGGTGTTACAGAAGAAAAGGTAAAGTGGAGGGCATTCCCCTTCTCACTCGAGGGAGAAACAAAGGAATGGTTGTACAGTCTACAACCAGGAAAATTCCAAGACTGGTAAGATCTTAAAAGTTTCTTCATAAAAAGTTTTTTTCCCATATCCAAGAGCACAACTATCTCAAAAGAGATCTATTTCATTCACCAATCGACCAGTAAAACACTTTATGATTACTAGGAGCGGTTCAAGAATCTTTGTGCTTACTTTCCACATCAGACTATGGAAGAACACAATTTCATTGTTTTCTTATATCATGGATTTCTTGATAATGATCGGAACTTTCTAGATGCATCATCTAGAGGATCCTTGATTGAAAAGTCACCAGTATATGCTAGAGGAAATATTGAAAAGATTTCACCAAACTCATAGTAGTTTGGCACCAAAGGTACGAGCACCAGAGGAATCCATGAGGTAAAGACCTCTGATTATTCATCACCCTTACATAAATAAAATATAAAATAAATCACTAGTTTTATGATAGAAATTGTTTTGAACCAGGTGAAGGACCAACAAGGCTCGATTTAGGTATGTAGTTTATGCTCTTCTAGTTATTATTACACTTATCAATGTCCAGAATTGTAGGAGACATAATATTGTTCTACAGCTTATCAACAATGAAAATTCCAACCTCAAACCCAACCAGGATATGGATTTCAAAAAAATCAAGCCAGGACACCCTTTCATCAGTAATATCAAAACCATGTATCATTCCAACAACCATACAAGCAATCCTACTGGAAATAAAAAACATTCAAACCAGCACCTTTCTAGTGAAAGAATTAGGAGAAACCATCCAAAAGTGAACTAAAAATGAAGATAAAAAATTGAAGAATAATGTTTTAGGAATGGAAGGTAAAATTTTCAAGCTAAATGATAAATTTTCAAGCCTAATGGATGTTCTAACCAAGAACCAAGTTAAACTCCTAGCATAAAAAGTTCTAAATCCATATATTAATATCAGGGAAATCACAACCCAAAGCGGGAAGGAGCTCACACCACATGAACAATATGAGGATTATTATTCCAAGAAAACACCTAAAGCTCTACTTGTCCATCTAGAAGAAATAAACCATAACAAAAAGGGAGAAAGTATAAGGTTCAAGAAGGAAAGACCAGAAACCCCTTTGCAAAAACAGCAAAGGGAGAAAAAGGATATCCCAAAACCATTCCCATCTCTATTAGATGAATCTAATAAGGGAGAAGAAGAAAGACTTCAATGTGAAATAAAGTAAACATTATAAAAATTAGAGATTAACATCCCACGACATGAGGCAATTTGAAAAATATCTTAGTATGAAAAATTTCTAAAGGAGTTGGACACTAAAAGAAGGACGTCAGGTGGGAATCAAAGGATCAACTTGGGAAGAAGTGTTTCAGCCCTAATCACACCACCAATACCATAACAAATTTCAAGATCCAGGGATATTCTCTATTACCAACACCATTGGTTGTTGAAATTTTTCTAATTCACTATGTGATCTAAGAGAATCAATAAATTTTATGCCTCACTTAGCATTTCCAAATTTTCATATTTGAAAATTGTATCCTAATAGAGTGGTGGTCCAGCTCACAAATAGATTCACAGTTTTTGAATTAGGTCTTCTATAGAATGTTCTTGTAATGGTCAAATATCTATTATTCCATTTTTACTTTTATGTGCTGACAATGGAAGAATATAAAAGTTCATCACACTCACCCATCATCTTGGGGAGACCATTCATAAAAACTAAAAATATCAGCATCCATGTGCATGAGGGAACACTCTCAATTAAGATCAGATATAGTTGAGTGTATTTCAACATACTCAAATCCATAAAGAATCTACTAGACGTTCATTCACTAAATGCAATATAACACAAAGAATAAAAACAAAAAAAATTAATATTTAGAAGTGACAACCTCAGAATTCATGGATATTTTGTTAGAAGTGGCTGGAGAATCAAAATCTAGAGAAGATGTTGGGATCAAGAAGTATAAACTCAAAGATTCTGAACATGAAAATATTATTGAAAATCTCCTGAAGAAACTTGTTGTTAAAGAAGAAGAACAAGCCGAGAAGCATTCTATATTCCTTACTATGGAATGTGATCTGAAAAAGTTTATAAAACCCAATTAACAAAGGAGAGTTATGTAAATTATATTCATAAACCAATGGAAAGAGTGTATTAGAAGAAAAGTGTAAATTTGTACTCAATAAATTTCAAAAGAATATTTCCTTATTTAAATGTGTTGAGGAAAAACCCAAAACCAAGTTCATGTGTGTAATGAAAATTGAGGGTCAATCTATTGAATCAATAGAAGAAAGGAATTTTTAAAGGACACCATGAACCTTGGAAAATATTGAGGTTCATATTGTGACAAGGAAGCAAAAAGTATCCTGAGAGATTGAAAACCATCCCAGAAGAAAAAAAATTCAAGGGTTTTGCTGGTGTTGTGGTATCCATGGACACAAATCATACTCTTTCTAGTACAAAATTTATTTATGATGAAAGTTCTAGTGTAGGAAATTAGACTCCCCCAACCTATTAATCAATAAAATATGTCAGGTCATACCTCTCTTTTACATTTGATTTCTTGTTGTGATTCATTTTCAAATATTCATACATGTTAAATCAATTTAAATGCATTGTGAACACTGTATAAGTTAATTATGGGGGATATAATCTTGTATTCTAGGATTTATAATGATTTTTTCAAAAAAATAAATTTTCGAGTCGAGCCAACGACATTAAAAAAAATCCCTTTCGGGAGGAAACTCGTGTTATTTTTTCATAGTCCAACCTTCCCCTCGGTAAAATTCTATCATGATTGAATACACCTATATTATCATTTGTTTTCATTCTTATTTTTTAGGTCGACAATGCCGGGATGAAAAATGGGGTTTCTTAATGGAACTTATGTTGTGAAGGTGCTTTAAAACATAACTAAAGAAACATGAAAAGAACCACCCCACTGAACCATCATTTCTAAAGGAATTTTTCTTTCACATTAAATATCATTTCAATTCCCTATATTTTTTTCCACCAATAGTTATTTTTGAATGAAACTAAAATTTAATTCCCACACTTGAATTCATATTTTCCTCGACTTATCTAGGAGACATCAGTTTTTTTAGGAATCCAATGATTAAATGTTTTAGAATTAATTGCTAATGAAATTTAATGAGTAAAATAGAGAATTGGATAATTAAAATGATATATGGATATTTATATAAAGTCTGAGGATTTTATGGAATTAACAGATTCATGTAGATGAAATTTCCCTACTAAATTTTATGCTTTGAATTTATGAAAAAAATGTGAATTGATTTGTTATTATTAATCATGAAATGAGTGAGTATCCCAAATAATAATTCTCATTCCCGAGAGAATTTCTTGGCCTAATATTTCTTATATTATCTTGATCATATTTATTGAGTGATCTTGGGACATGTCACCAACCATGACTTGTATTGGAACTTTTCTAATCTATGACTATGCAAAAACACATTTAAAATAATTGAGGCACTACTTTGGCTAGCCATATATTTTCCTAATACCCACCCTTACATTTATCCTTTTTTATCCAATAGATTCAATGAATTTCCTTATAGGTTTATTCCACATTAAAAGTCGATTTTTTCTTACCTACCCACACTTTTAGTATTTTTGCATGGATATTTCTATTTTGAGTGTGGGGGAGGGCCTTTTGTGTGGGTTCATTGGGATTTGAATCATTTATGGGTTGTGTGACATGTGTGTCAGTATTTTGGGCAGTGTAGAATAAAATAATTCGGTATGTGTCATCATTTCATTGTGCTTTATTTTTTTCATCCATTTCTCTAAAAAATAAAGAAAATTTAAATTAACTTGAATTCTTTATTGTATGCTATTTGATTATTCATTTCCCTCTAAAACAAATTATGGGCACGAATTTTCATTCATTCCTTGTATTCAATTTTCAGCTCATCCTCCATGGAAAAAATGGAAATAAAGTTGGGCCTTTCTAGTTCTTTGTAAAAAAGGGAGAACATGGGTGATATAATTCATTGTATAATTATTTGGATCTTGTTCCATATCAGAAAAGGGGTTTTTGTGGTTTTTCACATTTTTAAGGGGTATTTAGAGAGTAATTTCCTCTTTTTTCACTTGAATTAATCATGCATTGTACTTAAGATTCCAACCACCTCTTTTTGGTTTGAAACTTTTTTAATCATTTTCTAACCAACCTTAAGCCATAGAGTCATCTGAACCTTTATTAAAAGTCCTCATGATTTTATGTACTTTTTGTATTTACAAATAATAGAAAGTAGTTCATTTACATGTATATAATAAGGATCTTGTTCTCAAGATATGATAATAACTCCACTTAAATTGTATCATGAGAGATGAGAAAAAAGATTCACAAGAGGTAAATCATGATATGGAATGTTTAATAATAATGAATTGAGGAGAATTAAAGAACGAATGGAGAAGTCTCGTAATTTTTCAAAAGGGAAAAGTAAAATGTATGAGTTGATAGTTTCATTGAAAATTGGTAAATTAAATTGATATTTTATGTGGAATTTGATAATTTTATTTCACATTAAAAAATTTTATATTTTATTACATTGGAATTTAAATATTGGTAACATTGGTGCCCTCGGATGTTCTATGTTGAGATTTCGTGCCTGGGGAAAAGCATGGTTTAAGTGTAGAGGAATTGATAGAGCTTATATATTCATCATTTTTTTAAATTATTTTCAATGATTTAATCTTATACACTTTTTCAATTTGAGATTATTTTCATGATTTTAATATTTTTGGTGTGTGTTGGGATAAAAATGGAATGTTTCTGAAATTTGGATTTTCTTGACAGATTTCCACATCATGGGTTTTTGTCCATTTTATTAAATATATAATTGAAAATTTAATGATTGTTTTCTTATAATCCTTGATATATTTCCTTCATATTTCTCTTCTAGATAGGGGGATGATTTGAGAATATAGTGGCCTAAAATCAATGAATTTCATGATTTTTCCGAGAAGATAGCGTGGACCTCACCAATTTAATGGAAGTACATCTTGTCCTACACTCATCAACTTTATGTGATTACACATGGATATGAAAGAGGTATTAATGGAGTGTTCACACATTAAATGTCATGGAGTTTGAAATCCATTATGGATTGTGTTGAATGAACTCAATTGAAGGAAGATTCTTGAAAATTTCATCCAGAAAAATCATCCTCTAATAGAAAAATCATAACTCGTACATGAGGTGGAAAATAAACTAAAATTTGGATGGTGTCAGTAAAATAAAATTATAAAAAACATTCAAGAAGGATACCACATGTGAAGAAACCATTTTCATGGTCATTAATACATGCTATGTTAAATTAGGAGAGTCTTCCTTGACAGAATAGATTCTTGGTGTAAAAAAATTCCTAACTCCCTCACCAATCGTCCAAATACTCTGAACTTTTGAGGGTGGATGACCAAGGTAATTTCAAAGATATTTCATGAAGGTGTCAAGGAATTATTTGAACACTAATTTAGAATACAACTTCTGAAGTACAAAATATTCCTATAAAAGGAGATGAGCTCCCACCTCTCAAGTCATTCCAATTCATCTAAACTTCCTCCATTTGACCGATTAGGGAAGCATTAGATGATGACCATATTTAGATTTATTTATTATTTGTCTATTGTAATGTCTCCCCTATCCCACATCATCTTAACTACCCCATCGATGGACGGGTAGTATCATTGAGTGATCGAGACGGAGAGGTTGGACTGATGTGCTTTCTTGAGTTCTTGTGCTTTAATTTAATAAGATACCTTCTTATTTAATAATCTGGTTTTAATTATAAATTCATTTTTAAATTCCGAATGCGGTTGTTTTAGGTTTTAATTCAGAAATTTATATTTCTTCTGTAGATGATCACATTTCCCTCCACCTAATTCTAATCTCTATATGGTGGAATAGATTATGGTCAGGTAGTGAGTGTTTGACAGTAGTCAGCACGAGTGTATACTTGCATGTGGAATATTGTTTTTTATGGAACCACAATTTCAGGTTGGGGACTGATCTAATTAATTTAGAGAACCATATAAAATACTACACACATTGAGAGAAGAATAGACCAATCTAAATTTTTGGATAAGGAATATTCTCAACACAGCCATTTGGACAAGGGGGAGAGAGGAATAGGTTGACAAATCTCTCTCTAACTATACAAAGGAAAAAGGGGGGGATTTAGAAATAATGATAGCAGAGCACTGGGCCTAGCCAAAGCCACTTGATCACCATCTGTATAATTTTTTTAAAACTAATCAAATAAACCTTCTTATTTCTCACACATAATTCAATATTAATTAAAACCAATTGTTTTCATAAAACCATTAAAATGTGACAACCTTGTTTTGGGTGCACTCCTCTTCGGGAGACTACCTAGGATAAACTACTATACTATACGTTGGTAATTCAAATATTTTGTTTCCATTCCCCATGACTGGACTGCATAAATATAATGGCCCATACTTTACATACATTATTATTACTTCATAATTGAAGCATACTTATTACAACATATAATAAAACCAAGATTGGACCATATAGGTATAGTGTCTTCAGAAACTGGGAAACATAAACAAATGGTTCATAAAGCATCTACATTGTCTCCTATTTTTTTCATCATATTTAGAGTCCCTTTTGGCATATCCTACTTAATACCCTTCTTCCTAAACTGGGGAAAATAAAACATAAAAAAGGGTGATCTCAAATGCTCATTAAGGGTAAACAAAGGAAATATCAATCATATCATATTATTAAGAACATAACATTTTGAAAATCTTAACCTGCAAAAGAGATCATAATATCATAACATGGGATAAATCATAGTAGTGAAATGTAATCCCAATAATCATAACATAAAACATGAAACTTTTTGGCATACACAAATAATCATAGAAAATCATTTCATATTAGTCAAAACTCATTTCCAAGACTATCATAGCGGACAAAGTCAATTTTTGAACTGATTTCACTCCTTGTTCAAGTCCTGTATCACTGAACCGGATTAACATGTCGTTCCAGCCATTTCTATCTCATGAGATATAAATCCTTAACCAATGTATTGGAGGGATATATAGGTCCCACTCATCTCATAATGAAACCATTCTTATGTGTGCCACAAAATCATAAATCATATATCATAGCATAACCCATGTAATAAAAACGGGATTCTTAAACATCATGCCATCATAACATAATCCATATAAGATAAAAGGACTTCATATGAATAATTACGTCAAAACATAATCAAATCAATGTGAAAATAGGTATTGAAACAGAACCATATATTATCTTATATGGAAAATAATGTTGATAAAACACTTGAACTCCATTATTGAGGAAAATATCATTTCTACTTCAAAAACATTTTTCCTTTCTTAAAATGTCATACAATTTAAACTAAAATAAGTAAATTAAAAATGAATTTGAAAAATTGTAAATGAAGATTCATGGAAATAATTTTCTATGAAATCATTAAAATCTATTCATGTCATATAAGATAAAAAAACATTCTTCTCATACTTTGGCCGAAAAAGTCAAAAAATATCTCATACTGAAAACGAGAAAAGATTCCTTTAATATATGTTACTAAAAAATCACCAATAAGTAAAATTGTATTTAAAAAATTTTATTAGGATGGAAATAATATTAAATATTGAGGAAACATGGATTTGGATGATAAATATGCCCCAACAAATTCAGAAGTATAAACAATCTCGGATAAAAATGAGATTGTGATATTTTCCCTTACCTTAGGTCTGATATGCTTCGTAATATCCTAACCTCCTGTATAATAATTTAAATAATTTCATTAACTTATTAAATAATCATATTCATTGTTGTGATATAATATATGGTCATATTATTATCTTCTTATTAGTAATATTTCATTGCTACCTGTTATTCAGGTGTTCATTGCTTTTTTTCTTATGCTTGTTTTGTTGAATAAATTCTTATTAATTTTTTTAGGTTATAGATACCACATTTATAGAATGTTATTTTTGTAATATATATCATATTTATTCATTCAATTCATTTATATAATCATTATTCAATGAAGATCATGTAGAACCAGTCGCATCACATTGTGGAGACGGTAGGAAGTACGTATGCACGAGTGATGATATCATTCTTTTGATATTAAAATAATATATAATTGGATGGTCTATCATATATAAAAAATAATAATAATGTTATATTAATTATTTATATCATTTATACTCATTATTATACCCATCAAAATGATGAAATTTTTGAATAAAAACTAAACCACGACGTGGAGACGGTAAGCCGTACGTACACATGTGTGGTGAATTTTTCATTCAAAGGATGGATAAAATAAAAAATATGGTTTTAAAATTTTTATAATAACATCTCAGTATATATAATATACTGGATTTATTATTGTAGAATGGAAACAACAAATAAGGAGGAAGTGGGAAAAGAATGGAACTTGAAATAGGTGGTGAGATATTTACCTCTTCCTGAGGTTCTTCCTTTTTATTTGATCAAAGGGGATCCTTAAGTTGGGTTTCTGAACAAAGGAAGGCCTCTAAAATTAATTTATGAATGTTTAGAGGGTATTTGGGTAGGTTTTGGCCGAGCCAAATGGCTTTGGTGGTCTGAATTAGAGAGAAGGGTGAGTGCCTTTTTAAAAGAGGGGTGAGGGGCACCTTAGGAAAAACATAAAATATTATTTTATAATAAATTCATATTCAGTTTATAATGGATCCATAGTGACTTATTTCTAGGATAGGGTGTGGATGGGTCAATATCCTCTCAACCAATAGTTTTTAGACAAGTTTAGGTTAACATTTCAACCTTATAATGTAGATTTAACTCTAAGTTAAATAATTTAACTTTTACCATGTCTTCTTGTATTCTTACACTATATGGTTAATAAACATACTATTAATTACAAATAGAACCCCAATTGGTTCTCTAATGTCATATATATTATTATATAAGTCTTTTGGACGAACCTTAGATTTTTAGTACCATTATATCAATTAATAATATAATATTTGTTTTAAAACCTCTTTTATATCAATTTTGACACTTTTTTGTATTTTGTTTTTTCTAAATTTATAACAGTATTATTACTTAGAACTAAATTCATATAACCAACCCTAATATGTTATATTAACCTATAAAATTCTTTTAATTCATAAAAAATCTAAAATTACATTTATTTGGGTATTTATATTATCAAGTATGTTGATATTTCATTAATAAGGTAATTACTACATCAAACTTGTGTCATAAATAAATTAAATTATTTAATGTCTAAAAAATATAAATAAATTACCATTATTTAGGAAATCCTTTTATCTTTCTAATGAATATTTATAGTCAAATTTATCTTATGTATAAACCTATATTAAAAATATTTTATTCATTAAACTTTGATTTAAACTATTTTAACTCTTCTTTAAATAAAATAATAATAAATGTCCTAATCTAATCCATGTGGACATAAAGGGTTATAATTTATCCCTAAGGTTTTTTTTGTCTAATTAAACTTATTAAATATAATTATGATATGTATTAGGCTAATAATAATATCATTTCTACCCTTAATTACCCTATTTACTTTTATCTGTGGTAAATAAAAGTAAAAGTTACTATTCCACAAAAATTATTTTTATCTTATTGAACAAAATTTTACTTATTGATATCAACCATTTATCTCATAGTTTTGAAATTCCACTCACAGAGGTGGTAACATTATGTTTTATGTAAATTTTCAAATTCTCCTATGAGGTGGGTAAAAGACGGTAAAAAGTTCAATAAAATTTTTATATATCTAAAATTATTATAAAATGACTTCAATGAATTAAATTGAACTTATATAAGTATTATGTATCTATTTTGACATAAAATAAATTTAAATAAAACAAATAATTATTTAAATAAAAATTTGGTTTTAAACTATAACTTAGTGTTTTTCACTATTCATCAAAAATAGAATGTTTTCAGAAAAGTACCAAAAATTCCCACTAGGATAATTTTGATATTATAAATCCAAAAATGAAGTCCATTTTAAAAGATAAAATTTATAAAATTTCAAAAAAATTGTATTACTATTCACAACATCTAGTTTGTATAATATTTTAATAACATATCGTTGTTTCATGAAACTCGGTATTTCGTACAACGAAAGTTATCGAGGAAGGTTGGTCTTGCGTGTAACACAAGGCAAGACAGTGTTGTGTGTAATGAAAGATTCCTTTAGTGTTTCATATAACATAATACATAAATAAATATTTCTCATAAAATCTCAGGGTGTTAAATTCTACCCCCCTTAAAAAGATTTTCTCCCTTTAAATTCATCACTTAGTCACAAACAGATGAGGATACCTCTCCCTCATTATATCCTCAAGTTCCCATGTCGCTTCTTCTAACTGGTGGTTCCTCCATAAAACATTATCCAAGAGAGTGGTCTTGTTTCATAGAAATTTTTTTCTACGATCCATAATCTCTATTGGCTATTCTTTATAAGATAGATCTTGCTCTAGCGGTACAACTCTTGAGCTTAGTACATGTGAAGGATTGGGTATGTACTTTCTCAAGAGAGATATATGGAACACATCATGAACTTTAGAGATATTCGGTGGAAGCGCCAATCGGTAATCTACCTTCCCAACACGATCCAATATTTCACAAGGACCAATATACCTAGGTCTCAACTTTCGGTTCTTTCCAAATCTCATTACTCTCTTCCAAGGAGATATTCCTAAGAACACTTTATCACCCACTTCAAACTCTAGGTATTTTATTCGGTTGTCGGCATAAATTTTTTGTCGATTCTAACCTGCTCTTATGTGTTGTTGAATAGATCATACCTTTTCTGTCATCTCATCAACAAGATCAGATCCTAATAGATTTTTTTCCCCAACTTCATCCCAGCAAGTTGGAGTTCTGCGTTTCTTTCCCTAGAGAGCTTCATAAGGAGCCATATTAATACTGGAGTGAAATCTATTATTATAAGAAAATTCCACCAAAGGAAGGTGTTTATCCCAATCACCTTTTAAATCCATAGATCATACTCTCAACATGTCTTCTAGAGTTTGAATTGTCCTCTCAGACTGACTGTCTGTTTGAGGATGATAAGCAGTGCTGAAACTCAACTCTATATCTAGAGTATGCCAAAATTTCGAGGTAAACCTTGAATCTCGATTAGATATAATGGAAAGTGTTACTCTAAACAATCTAACCACTTCCTTCACATATATCCTATCAAGCTGATCAAGAGAGAAATATTCTCTAAAAGTAATGAAGTGTGCTGACTTCGTAAGACGATAAACTATAACCTAGATAGCATTATTGCCTTTGGATGTTATAGGAAGTCTAGGGACAAATTCCATAGTGATATTTTCCCATTTCCATTCTGGTGTGGGTAATGGTGGTAACATCCCTTTAGACTTCTGTCTCTCAGGTTTAACTTACCGACAAACCAAGCATCAAGAGACATATTCAGCAACATCTCATTTCATGTCATCCCACCAGAAGTACTCCTTCAATTCCCTATACATCTTCGTGCTTCCAGGGTTAATAGAAAATGAAGAACTATGAGCTTCATCCAATATTTCCTTCTTTAATTCTTGGATGCGAGGAACACAAACCCGATTCTTGAACATTATTATTTCATCACAATCAATGTGGAATTCAGGAACATTTCTCACCTTCTTTTCTAACACTGCATCTTCTTTATGTGCCTCTTAAATGTTCACATGTATAAATGGTTGAACATTAATTTGAGAAAGATAATATTTTTTCCCTTCCATTATAATTCCAGGATCCATCCTTTGTAAATCCATAAATATTGGATCTTTTGTGATCCTCATCATTTATAATCTAGTATGGTCTTTTCGACTTAATGCATCTTCCACCTTGTTTTCTTTTCCAGGGTGGTAATAAATTGAGCAGTTGTGATCCTTAATTACCTCCAACCATCTTATTTGGCCCATATTCAGGTCTTTTTTGTGAAAATATACTTTAAAATTTTATGATCTGTATAAATATAACACCTTTCACCATAAAGATAATGCCTAAAAATCTTTAATGAAAAGATTATCACGGCTAATTCCAAATCATGAGTTGGCTAATTTTTCTCATGGATTTTCAAATGTCATGAGGCATAAGCTATCACCATATCGTTTTTCATGAGAACACACCCCAATCCCTTCTTGGATGCATCACTGTAGATCACAAACCTTTCTCCACTACAAGGCAGTGTGAGCACAGGTGCACTGGATAACCTTCTCTTTAACTCCTTGAAATTCTCTTCACACTCCTCCATCCAAACGAACTTAACTCCTTTTCGAGTCAACCTGGTGAGTGGATTAGATAATCTTGAAAAATATTTCACAAAACGTCGATAATATCCAGCCAAACCAAGAAAAAATTGGATCTCAGTTATTATTGTTGGTCTCGATCATCTTTCGATAACCTATTTTTTTCTAGATCCAAAGATACCCTCTCTTTTGAGATTATGTGACCCAAAAATGAAACTTTTTGAAGCCAAAATTCACACTTGGTAAATTTGGCATAAAGCTTATCCTTTCTTAGGGTCTTTAATACAATTCTCAAGTGATCTTCATTTTCTTCCTTACTCTTTGAATAGACAAGAATATCGTTTATAAAGACTACCACAATCTGATCAAGATAGTCTCTAAAGACTATTCATTAGATCTATGAAGATAGCAGGGGAATTAGTAAGACCAAATGGCATCACTATTAATTCATAGTGTCCATACTTTGTATGGAAACCCGTATTTGGTATATCCTCCCTTTTGACCCTTAATTGATGATACCCTGAATGAAGATCAATCTCTGAAAATTATTGAGCTTCGCGTAGTTGTTCAAATAAGTCATCAATTTGTAGGAGAGGATATTTGTTCTTGATAGTGATCTTTTTAAGTTCTCGATAATCAATGCAGAATCTCATTGATCCATCTTTCTTCTTAACAAACAGAACAGCTTCTCCCCAAGGTGATGCACTAGGGCGTATGAATCCCTGATCAAGATTCTCTTGGAGTCGCATCTTCAATTCCTACAACTCAATTGGGTCCATTATATAAGGTGTCTTTGAAATGGTCATAGAACCCGGTATGAGTTCTATTGAAAACTCAACTTCACGATTTGGTGGAAGACCTGGATATT
Organism: Viscum album; assembly: GCA_963277665.1. Taxonomy (NCBI): domain Eukaryota; kingdom Viridiplantae; phylum Streptophyta; class Magnoliopsida; order Santalales; family Viscaceae; genus Viscum; species Viscum album. The sequence continues at coordinate 165,434,063 of OY728119.1, read as the reverse complement.
CCTTTGGAAATAAATCATTAAACTTTCATAGAATGAGAATATTCTTAATCATGAGTTTCTCTCCAACCATTTGAGATAAATAACCTTCATTTATTGGAATCAAGACCCATAAGATAGAAGAAATTTCCACTGGAAGTTTATATTCATCCTTGCATCGATAGATGATCGTAGATTGATCAGGAATATGAAATGTGACTTCCCTTCTTTGGAAATTGATATGAGCTCCATATAAGGAAAGACAATCCATGCCAATAATCACATCAAATTCCACTATATGAAGGATCACAGGATTTGTAGGAAGCACTTTCCCACAAACGGAAATTAGAGAAGAATTATAAACTTTTGATGCAACTGATGTGCCATTAGAAGTTTTCATAGCTAACTCAACAGCTAATTGTTGAGGTATTACGACGATACCCTTAGAAAATTCTTCAGAAATAAAATATTGGGTGGATCTAGAATCCAATAAAACATTTTCTACTTTAGATTAGATGGTAAGTGTACCTTTCACCACATTTTTATCGTACTTAACAACGCCGATAGAAATTGCATGTGACTTTCCTTTGTCTTTGGCCTTAAGAGTTTGTTGATGTCGATCATCATCAACAACCCTTGGATTAGGGCATTAATTAGCATAATGCCACATTTCCTTGCACTTATAACATTAAAGTGTAGGTAGTGTATTCTGTGTAGCCTTTTCTTTTTTTGCCACACTAGACATATTTTTTCCATCATTGTGGTATTCAAATGCCCGATGACCTTCTTTTCCACATTTGAATCATTTACTTGTCCTTTTAAGACAATTCCCTCCATGTTTCTTTCCACACTTTGAGCATAAGGGAAAACTCATCTTCTTTTCATTGTGGTCTTTATATTTCCCATTGAATTCCTTTTTCATCTTCTTATCAAACCCCTATGACTGATGGGTTACTCCAATCTCCATTTCAACCTTGAGAGCACATCAAACAATTTCCTCATTTCTATTGAAGTCCCTTATGGATAATTCCATTTAAATACTTGGTTTTAAGCCACTAAAGAATTGATCGATCTTACTCTCAGGTTGGATAATAATTCTGGAAGCATACCTTGCACGTCTTGTACAATTTTCTTCATAGGTACAAACAGATTCATCATCCTTTCGCTTTAGTTCAAGAAACTCCTTCTCCATCTTTGTTTGATGAATACGAGGGAAGTACTTATTGAAAAATATGTTCTTGAACTTGTCCCATTCCATGGACTCAATTTCGTCTCTTTGCCTCATATTCTTGATAAGATTCCACCATTGATCTTCTTCACCTTCCCAATGATATGTTGCTAATATGTATTTATCATGTTCAGAACATTGAAGAACTGAAAATATCTTTTTAGTGGTACTGATCCATTGTTCAGCCACTAATGGATCAGTATACCCGCTGAATGAGGGTGGACGCTGCATCATGAAGGATTCAAAAGATTATTTCTCTTTCCTTTGCTCGTTTGGAAGTCCTGCATGATTCATAGCTTGAGAAAGTTGTGTGAACATGGCTAGAAGATTTTTCATTCAATCTCCCATAACATTTGGTTTCTCAGGGGTACAATTATTTCATTGCCCGTCGCATTCAGAATTAACATTGTTCCTTCGGGTTCCAGCCACTAACTGAAACCAATTATCATAGTGTGAGAAAAAATAATCAAAATATGAAAACTACATAATCAAGTGTAAAATTTTACACTTTAGGTCTTATCATAGGTTATTCATGGCCATTTCTAAAAAACTAATATTATGTTCTATTCTTAGACATATCCTTAGGGTTCTTACTAAGGCTCTCACATCCTAGATTCAAAAGGTTGACTATACCTTGCCTATGATACCAACTATAACGACCCATAATTTACATACATTGTTATTACATCAGAATTGAAGCATAATTACTAAAATATATAACAAAACCATGATAGGGTTGTATATGTATAGTGTCTTTGTAAACTGGGAAACATTAACAATTGCTTCAAAAAGCGTCTACATTGTCTCCCGTTTATTTCATCATATCTAGAGTCCATTTTGGCATATCCTACTTAATACACTTCTTCCTAACCTCGTGAAAATAAAACATACAAAAGGGTGAGCTCAAATGCTCAGTAAGTGTAAACAAAGGAAATATCAATCATATCATATTCATAAGAAGAAAACATTTTGAAAATCATAACCTGCAAAAGAGATCATAGTATCATAACATGGGATAAATCATAGTAGTGAAATGTAAACCCAATAATCATAACATAAAACATGAAACTTTGTTTCATACACACATAATCATAGAAAATCATTTCATATTAGTCAAGACTCATTGCCAAGACTATCATAGCGGACAAAGTCCATTTCTGAACCGAATTCACTCCTCATTCCAGTCCTGTATCATTGAACTGGATTAACTTGCCATTTCAACCATGTATATCTCATGAGATATAAATATTTACCCAATGAATTGGAGGGGTATATAGGTCCCACCCATCTCATAATGTAACCATTCTTATGTGTTCCACAAAATCATAAATCATATATCATAGCATAACCCATGTAATAAAAATGGGATTCTTAAACATCATGTCATCATAACATGATCCATATAAGATAAAAGGACTTCAAAAAAATAATTCCATCATAACATAATCAAATAAATTTAAAAATAGGGATATAAATAGAATCATATATTATCTTAGATGGAAAATAATTTTTGATAAAACACTTGAACTCCATTCTTGAGGAAAATATCCTTTCTACTTCAAAAACATTTTTCCTTTATTAACATGTCATACAATTTTAAACTAAAATAAGTTAATTAAAAATAAACTTGAAAACTTTTAAATGAATATTCATAGAAATAATGTTCTATGAAATCATAAAAATCCATTCATGCCTTATAAGTTAAAAAACATTCTTCTCGTAAATTGGCCGGAAAAGTCAAAAAATATCTCGTACTGAAAACGAGAAAAGATTCCTTTCATATATTTTACTAAAAATTAAACAATAGGTAAAATTGGATTTAAACAATTATAGGAGGATATAAATAATATTACATATTGAGGAAACATAGATGTGGATGATAAATATTCCCCAGTAAATTCTGAAGTATAAAAAATCTCGGATAAAAATGAGATTTTGAGATTTTCCCTTACCTTAGGTCTGATATGCTTCATATGTATCTGAACCTCATGTATAATGATTTAAATAATGTCATTTACTTATTAAATAATCATATTAATTTTTATGATATCATATATTTTCATATTCTTATCTTCTTATTAGTAATATTTCATTGCTACTTGTTATTCGGGTGTTCATTGCTTTTGTTTCTTATGCGTGTTTTGTCGAATAAATTATTATTCCTCATTTTTAGGTTATAGATACCTAATTTACAGAATGGTATTAGTGTAATATATATCATATTTATTCATTTAATTCATTTATATAATCATTATTCAATGAAGATCATGTAGAACGAGTCGCATCACATCGTGGAGACGGTAGGTTGTACGTATGCACGATAGATGATATCATTCTTTTGATATTAACATTGTATATAATTGGATGGTATATCATATATAAATAATCATAATACTGTTATATTTATTATTTATATCATTTTTACTCATTATTATACCCATCCAAATGATGAAATGCTTTAATAACAAACTACACCATGACGTGGAGACATTAAGCCATACCTATGCACGTGTGGTGACTTTTTTATTCATAGGATGGATAAAATAACTAATATGGTTGAAAAAAATTTATAATAACATCAAATTATATATAATATACTGGAGTTATTATTTTAGAATGGAAACGACAAATAAGGAGGAAGTTGAAGAAGAAAGGAACTTGAAATATGTGGTGAGATATTTAACTCTTCCTCAGGTTCTTCCTTTTGATTTGATCAAAAGGGATCCTTAGGTTGGATTTCTGACTAAATTAAGGCCTCTAGGATGAATGGAGGACAGTTGATAGGGTATTTGGGTAGGTTTTAGCCGATCCAAATGGCTTTGGAGGTGTGAATTAGAGAGAAGGTGGAGTGCCTTTTTATAAGAGGGGTGAGGGGCACCTTAGGAAAAACATAAAATATTATTTTATAATAAATTCATATTCGTTTTATAACGGCTTCAAAGTGACATATTTCGAGGATATGGTGGGTATGGGTCGAAATACTCTAAACCAATAGGTTTTAAATAATTTTAGGTTAACATTTTAAACTTATCATTTAGATTTAACTCTAAGTTAAATAATTTAACTTTTACCATGTCTTCTTGGATTCTTACACTATATGGTAAATAATAAAACTATAAACTTCCAATATAACCTCAATTGGTTCTTTAATGTCATATATATTATTATATATTTGTTTTCTCCGAATTATATATTTTTAGAACCATTATATCAATTAATAATATATTTTTTTTAAAACTCTTTTATGCCAATTTTGACACTATTTGGTATTTTGTTTTTTCAAAATTCATAACAGCATTATTACTTAGAAATAAATTCATCTAACCAATACTAATATGTTATATTAACCTTAAAATTATTTTAATTCATAAAAAATCTCAAATTACATTTATTTAGGTATTTATAATATCAAGTATGTTAATATTTTATTAATAAGTTAATTACTGCATCATCATTGTGTCATAAATTAATTAATTTATTTAATTTCTAAAAAATATAAATAAATTACCATTATTTAGGAACTGATTTTATCTTTCTAATTAATATTTATAGTTGTATTTATATTATGTATAACCCTATATTAAAAATGTTTTAGTTATTAAACTTTGAATTTAACTATTTTGAATCTTCTTTAAATAAAATAATAATAAATGTCCTAATCTAATACTAGTGGACCTAAAGGGTCATATTTTATTCTTAAGATTGTTTTTGGTCGAATTACACTTATCCAATAGAATTAGGACATGTGTTAGGGTAATAATAATATCATTTGTACCCTTAATTACCCTATTTACTTTTAACCGTGGTAAATAAAAGTAAATAGTTACTATTCACCAAAAATAATTTTTATCTTATTGAACTACATTTTACTTACTACTATCAACTGTTTCTATCGGATTTTTTCAATTCAACTCATAGAATTAGTAAAATTATGTTTTATATAAATTTGAAAATTCTCCTAGGAGGTGGGTAAAAGACGATAAAAAGTTCAATAAAATTTTTATATATCTAAAATTATTATAAAATGATTTCAATGAATTACATTGAACTTATATTATTATTATGTATATATTTTGACCTAAAATAAATTTAAATAAAATAAATAATTATTTAAATAAAAATTTGTTTTTAAACTATAACTTGGGGTTTCTCACTATTCATCAAAAATTGAAAGTTTTCAGAAAAATACCAAAAATTCACCTTATGCTAATTTTAATATTCCCAATCCAAAAATGAAGTCTATTTTGAAAGAAAAAATTTATAAAATTTCAAAATGTTTGTATTACGATTCATAACGGCTAGTTTATATAATATCTTAATAACATATCGTTGTTTTGTGAAACTCCGTATTGCGTACAATGTTAGCTATCAAGGAAGGTTGCTCTTGCGTATAACGCAAGCCAAGACAGTGTTGTGTGTAATGAAAGATTCCTTTGGTGTGAGTATAACATAATACAAAAAAACAAAATATTTCTCATAAAATCTCAAGTTGTTACAATCAATTACTAAATTACTTTTTATTATATATAAATGATCATAAAAATTTTAAGAATACAATTATCATTTTTAATAAGGTTAAAAACTGTTTTTGTCAAAACCCATGAATTTTCAATAAATGTCAGTTTTTATTTCAAAAACTGACCTTCACATATTAATAAAATCATTTATATAAAATTAATATCATTTTTGGATTCAGGATGTTGAAATTATCTAATGGTGATTTTTTCATAATTTTGTCAGATAGTCGAATTTTTTGGTAAAAATTAAATATTGTTTAAATATATAATGTGTTTTATGACAACATAAAGACCCAGTAGTGATGTAAAAAATACTATGAAAGGTATTTTATGACAATATATGTTTTACCTTTAAAATAATGTAATTTTATATTTGTTTGATTAATTTTATGATGCCTTAGTGGACCCTGTAAGACTTATAAAATATTTTAACATTTTAAAATGATTTCCTTGGAGTGTGACTCACCTATATAAAAGTAAGCCTAATATTTTAATAAGTTCATCCATTGTCCTTATAAAATATTTTTTCCACTCCTCTTTTGAAAAATAAATCATTATAAAATACCAGGGTATGGTTTGTGGTTTAAAATATTTAATTATATAGATTCCAAAACATAATTTTGTCAAATATTAAAGAATTATCCTCTCTTTTCCTATATAAACTCACCCAATATCCCACTTCTCTTCACTCAAAACCCTTTAATAATGTCTCTATTAGACCCTTAACTCTCTATAACCCCATCAAGGTGCCCCAATCCCCCAAGAAGCCTCTCTCAAGCTCTCCCAAGCCATTGGGATCACACATCCAAGATAGAGATTTCTTCCTTTCTCATTTTTGTCCAAATTTATTTCTGTTTTTATACCATTTTGTTTTCAATTTAAAATATTGTGGTATTATTTTACCCCTACCTCATAAATCCATCCTTATTTTTTAATGAATATAGATCAATTTCTCTCTCATTAATTCCTCCTATTTACACATGTTATCAAGCTGAAATTCTTTGAAGAATTTCTCTCTTCTCATTTACATTCATGAAATTCCTTTATATTATGCATCTAAATACCATTAAATGTGTTGGGATATTATGTTACATGAGCCCTTACTGTACAATTCATTTTTAAATGATTAGATACGCCTTTCTCTCTAATTAATCCATTTTACAATTTTTATTTTACCTCGTTATGCTGTTAAAGTTACACCAAAATTTCCCATGCCAAAATCATTGTGTTAGTGAATAACGTACACATTTCTCTATCAAGGTAATTCACCTTTATGCACATTTACTTTTTGATTGAGTACATACATTTATTTATTCCACATCTCTTATTCGTGGAATAAATTATGATGTTTAATGAATCCATGTTGTATGATCTAAGTGGCACACTTATGCATGAAATGAAATTTTTATAAAGGGTGGACCCTAAAAGTGATCCAACACATTGGGTAAAGATTAGTGTAATGATATGTAAAGTGCAATGATGGTTTACTCATGAAAATTATAGTCTAGTGAGGTTTTAATCATACAGATTAAAGTGCAATGAGGGTTTACTCATGCTCCCTAGGAAACGATCTATGGCTCATGAAAATATCAAGTTTATTGTTGTTGCCACATTTCCAAGTTATGATAATCATGATATATCATTCATATATGTTCATGTTTCTCTTATTATAGTTTGATATTATTATTGCCTACATGTACTATATTCTTCATTTTAAACCTTGTTTACTCCCTTACTGGGCTTTATAGATCACCTTTTTCTTATTCATGTCTTCAGGTTATCCCATGAAATGTAATGTACGTAGGAATGTTGTGGCTAAGTAAAAGATGTTTTTAATAAATATGTTGTGTTTTATGTTTTAATTTGTTATGTAATGTTCCTAATTTTATCAAAACATTAGACTTCTCAACCCTCATAGTTTTCTTAAGTACAGGTTTATATAATAAGTCATGTTTATGTGTGTAAAAAAGAGCTGGGTTGTTATAGTTGGTATCAAAAGATAGGTTTTACTATTATTTGGTATTACGATTAGAATACCCTATTGAAAGACCTAGGGATATGACTAAGTATAATAAAAACATCCCAAAATTTTTGTGAGTATATAGTTAGTGCTTTATCAAGAAATTACATCCCTATTTGGATACAAACAAGTAGAGGTGGCCCTGGCACAGATGTAACTAGGTGTAAAACCTGAAAACACCACTTTGAGCTAGACTCAAATGGGAACTGGTGCATGACAATGGGCATTTTTTCATTCTTGTTTTGAAACTCCTTGGGAATATTCTTTGGTTAATTTATAGTCTTAGAAAAAACCATTATTAAGAGAACAAAAAAATCCCATAATTGTATATGTTATGAAATATATCATGGATAAAATAGATTGAAACTTAGGGTATCATAAGTTTAGATATACTATACATGTATATACTTACAAGGGAAATGTTTTTTTACATTCTTATTAGAAAATTATTCAAATCCACTAATTTTATTTTCCTTTTCTTAGTTAAAACATTGAATTAGGATGGTCAAAAACAATTCTTATCTCTCTCTTCCTGAAGAACTACCTAGAGAGATTATCTCTAAGTCATGCTCTTATGTCTTCGAAAAATTTTCAAATATCAATGTTATATGAAAACAACTTTATGAGGAATCTTGTAATTCAATAATTGAATGATTCATTCAAGGATCAGGCACCATCTATTGGAGAATCATGTTCTCTCAGCTTTCTTACCATGGTAAGTGTGGGAAGTACCATCTGGGTATTTCCAAATTCTTCTCTTTATTTCAAAATGATGAAGCACTAAATGATATTATAGATGATGCAAAAGTGGGTGACCTTCAAGCATCCTATATGTATCAAATTATAGATTTTTATCTTTGGGGAAACACCAAAACTGATATACCAAAACCCTATTTTGAAAAATTTTAAGATTATTCATTAAGAAGTTTTTATAAAATAACATTTTTCAAAAATATTTTTCAAAATTATATATAAGAAATACCATTTTAATGTCTTATCGGTGCTTCGATTGATATAATCCAAGATTCTTGAGGTGTTTTTGGGTTAAAGAAGTAGACAATTTTGGAAATGTCCTGAGATACCAATATGAAGGATGGACCCTTTCTACTTAAAGTAAGTGTTAATAGGAAATACTAAAGACCTCACTGAAGAGATGAAGTAGAAGTACCCTCACCTCTTTTCGACTTAGTATGTAAAAAAATTCAGGAGTGAAATTTCTTAAGGGGGGAAGATTGTAATGACCCAAAATTTTATTAATAAAAATTCTCCATAATCTAATTAAATGTCTTATTATGTAAATTGGTTATATAAAACATATAATATTACTTGGTTTTATGTTTTTGGATTTTGAAATATCATTAATAATTGTTATCATTTCTATTAGATCCATTGAATAGTGATTGCATGATTTTTATAAATATAAGGCTTTAAAAACCAATTTACCCAAACAAAGGAAGTGATGGCCACATCCCGTAGAATTTTTTTATATGAATCCCATTTTTCAAAGCTCGAAAAGGAGTTAGAGTCACTGGGATTCACTCGAGACCAATACCAGGCCAACCTTCCACACGTAATGCTTGAATGGGACCGCCTAAGGGATAAGTGGAAGTTAATAGAGATTACCACCCGAGCAAAGTTATCTAAGCCACCCCCAGATTCAGTCACCATTTCAAACCTTACCCTTAGGTCATATACGGGTGTCATAATGGGTTATCCAACAAGACCCTATCACTATGATTATGTGCATTATTTTTTATAAAGAATATACATTTATTTTAATATTGTTACTTCGTAAATGTTGTTTTTCAATCACAAATAGTATTTTTAGTAATTATTTAAATTCAATTAAAAAAAATATTTTGATGAATTAATATATTTTTGAATTAAATAAATGTTTAATAAAATATTATTACCAAATTACTTTTTATTATATATAAATTATCATATATTTTTTAGGAATACTATTGTAATTGTTATTAAGGTTTGAAAACTGTTTATGTCAAAACCAGTGATTTCTCAATAAATGTTAGTTTTTATTTTAAAAATGAAATAAATATATTTATAAAATTATTTAGATAAAATTAATATCATTTTTTGATTCATTACATCAAAATTATCTAATGGTGAATTTTTCATAATGTTCTGAGACAGTCGAATATTTGGGTAAAAAATAAATATCATTTAAATATATAATGTGTTTTATGACATCATAATAACCAAATTGTGATGTAATAAAAAAATATAAAAGATTTTTTCAGAAAATATATGATTTAACTCTAAAATAATGTGATTTTATATTTTTTAATTAATTTAATGATTCTTTAGTGGACCCTCCAAGACATAAAAAATATTTTATCATTTTAAAATGATTTCCTTGCGAGTGTGACTCAGCTCCACATAATCCAGTCTAATAATTTAATAAGTTAGGTAATTGGCCTAATAAAATAAATTTTTCCAATCCCCTTTGGAAAGCACCATGGTAAAAACCATGGGTTTTTTGTGGTTTTAAATATTTAATTATATAGATTCCAAAACCTAAGTTCGTGATATATTAAAGAATTACCCACTCTTTTTCTATATAAACCCACCCAATCTCCCACTTCTCTTCACTAAAAACCCTTGGATAATGTCATTTATCTTAACTCATCTCTCCAAAGTCCCTCCAATGTGAGCTAATCTCCCATGATTCCACTCTCAAGCCTCTCCCAAGCCTTTGGGATCACACTTCCAAGTAAGGGATTTCTTCATTTATCATTTTTTTCAAATTTTATTTATGTTCTTATACCATTTTGTTTTCAATTAATAATGTTGGGGTATGATTTATAACCTCCTTCAGACTTCCCTCCTTATTTTTTGTATCATGATATACCTTTTTCCCCCTCATTAATTCCTTCCACGTACACCTGTTACCAAGAAAAAAAATCCGTAAGGAATTTCACTCTTGTCATTTACATTCAACCAATTATTTTATATTATGCATCTAAATTACATTACATACGTTGGGATATTATGTTACATGACCCCTTTACATTAAATTTCATATATAAATTATTATATACCCCTTTCTCTCCCATCAACCCATTTTATGATTTCTATGTGATGTCATTATGCTGCCTAAGTTACACCCAAATTGCCCATTCCAAAATCATTGTATAAGTCAATACCATACCCAATTCTCTATAAAGGGTATTCAAAATTATGCATATATATACTTGTTAATTGAGGACATACAGTAATTTATTCTACATCTCTTATTTTTTGTATATATTAGGATGTTTAATGAATCCATGTTGTATGATCCATGTGGCACACTAATGCATTAAAATTAAATGTTTATAAAGGGTGTGCCTTGATAGAGCTTCAATTCATTGGGTAAAGATTATTATAATTATAATTCAAATGAAGTGACGGTTTACTCATGATAATTCATGTGAAAAGAGGGTTTACTCATTCTATTTCAAGTGAAATGAGGGTTTACTCAAGGTCCTTGTGAAATGAGCCTTGGCTCATGCTAATATCATGTTAAATGTTGATTCCAAATTTCCATGTTATGATAATCATGATATATCTTCCCTTTATGTTCATGTTTCTCTTTTGATCCTTTGATATTCCTATTTCCTAACATGTAATATATTCTTCATGTTATTCATTTTTTAATCTCTTACTGGGCCTTATATCTTAGCCTTTTCTTATCTATGTCCTCAAGTTTTCTCATGGAATGCTAAGTACGCAAGAATACAATGGTCATGTAAAGGAAATTTTTAATAAAGATGTATTATTTTATGTTCTATATTTTTATGTAATATTTCTAATTTTCCTAAAACATTATACCTCTCTATACTTATAGTTGTCATAAGTACTAGTTTATGTAATAAATCATTTTTATGTGTGTGATAGAGAGCAGGGTTGTTATAGTTGGTATCAAAGGATAATATTACATATTTTTTGGGATTAGAATTATAAAACCCTAGTGAAAGCCTTATGGATAAGATTAATTATAAGAAAAACATACCTAAATCCTAGTGAGTATAGATTAAGTGGTTTATCAAGTAAATAAATCCCTCTTTGGATATGAACAAGTAGAGGTGGCTCTGGCGCAAATGTATCTAGCGGTAAAACCCAAAAACACCACTTTGTTCTAGGCTCGAACAGGAACAGGTGCCTGAAAATGGGCTCTGATTCACTCTTGGTTTGACACTCCCTAGGGATATGATTTAGTTAATTCATAAGATTAGTACAAACCATTATTAAAGGAACAAAAAAATCCCATAATAATATTTGTTGTGAATTAGATCACGGATAACCTAGATTGAAACATAGGGTATCATAAGTTTGGATATACTATACAAGTTTATCCTTCTATGTTCAATTTTTTCTTTTTTACATTATTATTATTTATGTATTAAAACCCCCAAACTGAATTTTCATTTTCTTAGTTAAAATTTGGAAGGAGTAATATGACGAACATCTCTTCTCTCTCTTACTGAATAACTACATTGAGATATTATCACGAAGTCATGCTCATATGGCATTGAAACTTTTTCAAATATTAATGTTACATGAAAAAAAAACATTATGAGGCATCCAATACTTCTAGAATTTCATGATTCTTTCAAGGATCTGGAATCGTCTATTAGAGAATCTTTCACTCTCATCTTTATTACCATGATAAATGTGGGAAGTATCATCAGGGCCTTTTCAAATTATTCCCTTTATTTCTAAATGATGAAGCACTAAATTATTTTCTATATGTTGCAAAAGAGGGTGACCTCCAAGAAGCCGATATGTATCAAATTATAGATTTATTTCTTTGGGGAAACACAAAAAAAATGATATACGAAAACCCTATTTTGAAATATTTGAAGATGATTCATTAAGAATTTTTTATAAAAAAAATTGTTCAAAAAGATATTTCAGAATTATATATAAGAAATACATTTTTAATGAATTATCGGTGCTTTCATCAATATAATCCAAGACTCTCTAGGTGTTTTTTGGTAAAAGATGTAGACAATTTTAGAAATATCCTAAGATAGCGTTATGACACCTGAACCCTTTCTACTTAAAGGAACTGCTAACAGGAAATATTGAAGACCTCACTAAAGAGATGAAGGAGAAGTACCCTCACCTGTTTTCACATAGTATATAAAAAAGAACTTTCAGGGGTGAACCTTATTAAAGGGGAAAATTGTAAGCACCCAAAGTTTTATTGATTAAAATTCCTCTTTATCTAATTAAATGTATTATTATATAAAATGGTTATATAAAATATTTTTAACTCATTGGTTTTATGTTTTCTTATTTTAAAATACTATTAATAATTGTTATCATTTCTAATATACTCGTTGAACACTGATCACATGACTAGTATAAAGATAGGGCTTTAACAAATCAAATTTAATCAGACAAAGGAAGTGATGGCCTCATCCAGTAAAATCTCTCCATATGAAGCACATTTTTAAGATCTAGTAAAGGAGGAAGCATCACTAATCTTCACTCTTGAACAATATCAAGTCATGATTCAACATGTTAATCTTAAACAGAACCACCTACGGAAGAAGTTGAAGTTAATAGTGATTACCACCCAATAGATGTTATCTGAGCGGCCCCAAGAGTCCTTCCCCATCACACACCTTTCCCTTAGGTCTTATGTGTGTGTTATAATGGGTAATGTAACATAACCCTAGCACAATGTTTATGTGAATTATTTTATATAAATAATATACATTCATTTTTTATTGTTACTATGTAAATGTTTTTTAAAGTAAAATAACATTTTAAGTTAAAATTTAAATTCAATTAAGAAATATATTTTGATGAATTAATGGATTTTTAAATTAAATATTATTTCAATAAAATATTATTAACAAAAAAAATTTAATGTAAATGATCGTATAGTTTTTAGGAATAAAACTGTAATTTTTATTAAGGATTGAAAATGGTTTTTGTCAAAACCCATGAATTTTCAATAAATGTCATTTTTTATTTTAAAAACAAAAATTCACATATTTAGAAAATCATTTAGATAAAATGAATATCATTTTTGGATTCAGGATGTTGAAATTATCTAATGGTGAATGTTTTATAATTTTTGAGAGTTGATTTTTTGGGTAAAAATTAAATACCGTTTAAATATATAATGTGTTTTATGACATCATAATGACCCAATAGTGAAGTAATAAAATACTATAAAATGAATATTCAAAAAATATATGTTTTAAATCTAAAATAATTTTATTTTCGATTTTTTTGATTAATTTTATGATTCCATAGTGGACCCTCCAATACTTATAAAATATTTTAGCATTTTAATATTATTTCCTTAAGAGTGTGGCTCATCTCCACATTATCAAGCCTAATATTTTAATAAGTTCATCCATTTCCCATATAAAATAATGTTTTTCACTCCCCTTTGTAAAAAATAATGGGAAAAAACCATGCGTTGGTTTGTGGTTTTAAATATTTAATTATGTAGATTCTAAAACCTAAGTTTGTGAAATATTAAATAATTCCCCTTTCTATTCCTATATAAACCCACCCAAGAACCCACATATCTTTTCTAAAAACCCTTGAATAACTTACCTAATCTTCCCTAATCTCTCTTTAATCCTCACAAGGCACCCCAAGCTCCCAATAATCCACTCTCAAGCCTCTCCCAAGCCTTTGGGATCACACTACCAAGGGATTTCTTCTTTTCTCATTTTTTTCCAAATTTCATTATATTGTTATACTCTTATGTTTTAAATTAAAAATGTTGTTGTATGATTTATCACCTCCCCCATACTTTCCTACTCATGTTTTAATGATGGTAGGCCTCTTTCTCTCTCATTAATGCCTCCCATTTACACTCGTTACCATTCCAAAATTCTGTAAGGAGTTTCTCTCTTCTCATTTAAATTCAATCAAATTTTTTATATTATGCATAAAAATTCCATTACATATGTTGAGATATTAGGTTACCCGACCCCCTTAATATATATTTCAAGTATAAATGGTGAGAGACCCATTTCTCACTCATCAACCCATTTCACGATTTATATTTGACGTCGTTATGTTGTTGAAGTTACTCCAAAATTTCATGTACCAATATCATCATGTAAGTGAATACCATATCCATTTATCTGTCACAGGCATTCACCTTTGTGAACATGTACTTGTTTATTGAGTACATAAATTTATGTATTCCACGTCTTTTATTCATGGAATAAATTATGATTTTTATTGAATCGATGTTGTATGATCCTTATGGAACACTTATGCATGAAATGAAATGTTTATAAAGGGTGCACCCTGATAGCACTCCAATACATTGGGTAAAGATTAGTTCATTATACCTCAAGTGAAATAAGGGTTGAATCATTCTAACTAAAGTGAAATGAGTGTTTACTCAAGCTAATTCAGGTGCATTGAGGGTTTACTGATGCTCCACGTACCATGAGCCTTGGCTCATGCTAATATCATGTTAAATGTTGTTGACACATTTCAATATTATGATAGTCATGATATATCATGCCTTTGTGTTCATGTTTCTCTTGTTCTCCTTAGATATTCCTATTTCTTAACATATAATATATTATTCATGTTATTCCTTTTTTAATCCCTTACTGTGCTTTATATCTCACCTTTTTCTTATGCATGTCCTCAAGTTATCCCATCAAATAATAAGTACGAATGAATGTTGTGGTCATGCAAAAGATCTTATCAATATTGATGTTGTGTTTTATGTTCTAATTTGTTATTTAATGTTCCTAATTTTTTAAATACACTAGACCTCTCGATCCTCAGAGTTGTCTTATGTGCATGTTTATGTAATAAATCATGTTTATGTGTGTAATAAAGAGCTAGGTTGTTATAACCAACACATGGAAAAAAACATCACAGACTATAACATGCACAATTCAAAAAACATTAACACTCTTTAAAACTGAGAGTTCTTCATATAACCTCATTCACTTTCATGTTTTCTCCTCCACTATAGTCATCATCCTATTCGCAGGAACCAAAAACCCCATTGCCATCCCTGATATTTCCTCCAACAACAGCTGTTGAAGCAACCTGAAGAGGCAGTATTTCCAAGGGATATGGAGTCGAAACATAATCACCAAGGATGGTATGGCCCAATACCGCACCAAAAAAGAATTTTCAGTGATGAAATTTGAGCCGATCTAACCCAAAAATACCTCTCTAGGCATGGATCCGGCCAAATATCAACCATGGAAGAGACTCACTAGAGTCCAACTCGTGCAAACCACGGGAAGTCGATGAAACTAGTGAGAAAGGTAAGGGGTAATCCAAATTCAGTGACATCAAAAAATCACCTTTATATCTCAAAAAATCAAAGAAACAAAACCAAACAATCACCTATGCTAAGAAGACCCCCGAATGCCAATCCACAAAATTGGCCTCCAGAAAGCCAGAACCGAAATCAAAGGAAGACTGTCACAAACAAGATGAAACCAAAAGTCCTTAAACCACAATAAATCATACTTGAGGAGACTACACCTATCCACCCAAAGCAATTTAGTGTCAACCCTCAGACCGAAGAAGGCTATATCTTGACTGATGGATCATTTCCATGCCACCATGGAGATGTCGAGCCCATAAAACATGCTGGATCTCAAACCCTCAAAATATGAAGTACATTATGTACCTAATATAAAATCATAGTAAATTCCACCTAGTGATCAACTGATCCAAATTCCTCTTGGATATCATATATTCTAATGAATCTTATACTTGTCTTCCCCATTTTAAAAAACACATAACACTTTTCCATGGATATACTTGATAAAAAATTCAATTGCATAGGTCAGAATAAATATCTTTCTTCTCATTATCCACATATATCTACCTATTTATCTGAGACTCCTTTATATATTGATGAATCATATTCACCTTCTTACACTTTCCATCTTCCAAATATACTCCCAAAAACATACTATTTCCAACTTCAACCCAACATAAAATATTCTGACACTCCTTCCCATAAAAATCCTCAATAGATTCCATATATAAATTAGAATGAAACTATAATTATAAGATAACTTGACTAAAAAAAGATACATATGATGAAATACATGTTAATCAATTGAACAATATCAAATCATGTATTCTAGGTCCTGACTTCTTCACTTGGATTGACCATCAGATTGAGGTTGAAGATATATGCCAAAATTTAATTCATCACCAAACTACTTCTGATGGCCTTTTAAAAATTAGAAGTAAATATGGTATCATAGTCAGATAAAATAGAGAGAGGAAATCTATATTACCTAACTTTATCCTGGAGGTATAGTTGAGAAATATGGAATAAATTTATATTATCATAAATGGGAAGGAAATGTTTATATTTAGTTACTTTATAAAAAATAAACGAAATAACATTATTACCTTGATATTTCTTTAATAATCCCACCATGAAACCAATGCATATATTTCCCTATTTCCCCATTAGTTATAAAAGAGGTTGAAGAATCTCCATTGGTAATTTTATATCTACTTTAACATAATAAATTTTCAAACATTTCATGGTATAGTCAGTAATATATCTTTTAATTTGATCCCAAAGTAATTCTCTTGTAGGTCTCTATTCATATTAGTGTAGCCAATGTGAATGGAAAATGATGAACTATGAAATTTCCCCAATAATTATCTCTTCAATTGAGAATCAAATGGCACACATAATATTTTTAATAATCAAATAATTCATTATTCATCAATATTAAACTAGGGAACCTTTTCCTTATTAACATATTATACCATTTCCTTTAAAACATGATCCTCTTTCTAATCATACATATTTATTTTTGAAAGAGAAAATTGTATTGAA
The DNA here is from genome assembly GCA_963277665.1 of Viscum album. Classification (NCBI taxonomy): domain Eukaryota; kingdom Viridiplantae; phylum Streptophyta; class Magnoliopsida; order Santalales; family Viscaceae; genus Viscum; species Viscum album. The sequence goes on along the minus strand of OY728119.1, from coordinate 165,416,493 downwards.
ACCTAAAACAATTAAAAGTAAGTTCTTAAATGCATAATTTCTTGGAAAAAAGATTATCAAATCATTAAATAAAGGGCTATGTTTCCAATTTAACATTGTTAATGATGCATTACCTTTTTGATTCAATGTTTCATATACTCTATTTACATTACCTACATGGTAATAAATTATATAGTTTTAATCCTTAATCAGTTCTATTCTTATTATCTTTCTCATAATAAAATGTTTTTGAGTGAGTATGTACTTAAAATATCTTTGACCGGTATATATTTCACCCATTACTCCATATAAATGATGCCTCAAAATTTTTAATGAAAAAACCCATAGAAGATAATTCCAAATCATATGTAGTGTAATTTAACTCATGATGTTTTTGTTAAAATGGATCATAAGAAATCACCTTGTCATTCTTCATCAGAGCATAACCAACTCCTTACAAAAAAATCATCATTATAGATAAAAAATCATCATTTCTTGAGGCTAGGAAAAAAATTGAATATTCAACCAATCTACTTTGCAGTTTCTATCTACAATCAGCACACACATTTTTTCGGTTGAATTTAACTTCTTTTTTAGATAACTTATTTAGGGGGAAAAATAGAAAAGATATGTTATTAACTAAATTATGTTCATAACCCACTAATCCAAGAAATCTATGAATCTCTTTGACATTTTTTGGTCACTGTTCTAAAAAACTATAGTTTTAATAGGGTTAATAGTTATTCTACCTTTATAAACAATATGCCCGATTAAATAAATCTATTGCATCCAGAATTCACACTTACCGTGAAATTTTTTTAACCAACCCATGATCCTTGGGATGTTTGGAATATAACAACATATCATAAATAAACAAAACCATAAACTTATCTAAAAAATAATGGAAAAAACTATTTATTAGATCCATTAATACTATTGGTGCATTAGAAAACCAATAGGGAATAACTACATACTCAAAATATCTATATAGTCTAAAATACCATCTTTGAAATATCTACCTCCTTCCCCTTTAACTAATAGTACCTTCAACTTAGTTCAATATTTGAAAAATATTTTTCTCCTAGGAGGATATGAAATAAATCATCAATATTAAAAAGAGGATACTTGTTCATATTTGTGATGTTATTTAGGGATCTATAATCAAGGAAAAGTATCATTGAACAATATTTATTTTTAACAAATAAAATAGGGGAACCCTAAGGTGAAGTATTAGGATGAAGGAAATAGTTATCTAGAAATTCCTAAATCTTGTTTTTAAATTATAAATATTCTACATGTGGTATTCATTAAAGGGGTTTTAAAATTTTCTTAACATCACGAACTAATTCAATAGTAAACAAAACCTCATGATCATGAATAACACCATGAAATTCTTCAGTAAAAACATTTATATATTCATTCACTACAAGAACGTGATTAATTATAACAGGCTATTTCTTTTCAACAGCATGATCTCAATATCATTCACTTTCATCTCTAATTAATTTCACTACTTCTTGATAAGTTATCAAAGTTATAAAATCACTAAATATAACTTTATCTAATTAGGGTTTCATCGGAGATGTAAAACCTATAATACAACAACCAAAAACCAAAGGTTTGAATAATAGAAACCCCCTTGGGGTATTTTCAACATAGGATGTAACATAGGTTTGACGGAGGGGGAGGTGATGCAACCATGATGTAGGAAGGTGGTGATGTATGAGTGAAACAGGCATAGTGATGTAGGCATGATGCTTCACTAGGCTAGAGAACCTTGTTCATGGGAAACTTGGCCATGGTCTTTTGTGTAATGTAATCAGTCTCCCTCAACTCGGATAGAAATTGGTTACTGGTTTCATAAATAAAAAGTGTTGTTGACCCCAATTGTTTTTAAAAAATGAATATAACATTCATAGATATACAATTTATCTTATCATTTTATTTTGGGATCCAATCCAATACCAAATTAAAATTAAACTCTACTATGGTAATTTCAATAATATTTGACAGAACTAATATACCACTAATAAAAATAAGAATATTATTATAAATCTTGGATGATTTAATACTTTTAACTAATGATTTCATCAAAAAATTTATCTTCTTTTCATGAGGTTATATTCCCAATTTACTTAAAAATTTGTTATAAATTAAAATTTGTGAATATCTTGGGAAAAACATAGAATTGATATAATTCTAATAAACAAATAACATACTTGTTACAACTTCAATAGATATCCCAACATCAACCATAGAAGTAAAAAATGATTTGCAATGCCATTTTTCCATTAACTCATGATGGTCTCCACCTTGAGTAACATTAATCAAACACATTTTAGCATAATTCTGAAAGTCATCATAATCAAAACATCTCACCCTTGATTTTATATCTTTTACCACATTCTATGATTATTCAAGTCTCATTTAATTTTAGTCAGGAGACTAAAACCAAACTTACCACACTAGTAAAACTTTCCATATCCTATCAAATATATCTTGAAGTGTTTCTTTCCAAAATTGAAACATTTTGGAGGCTTACGTCCAGATTTCATAGTTATAGAATTATCCATTACATTCAACCTTGATAGCTTCATAAACTTATCATCATGATTAAAATAAATTTTATTAAATTCCACCTCAACTTTATCTGCACTACAAAAAAACTTCTCATAAATTTTATAGATTAGTGAGGATTAATCTCTTCATAGACTTGACATTAATCATAATTAAAATATGTTAATGATCCTATCATGGTCCTGAAAAAAATTATACTTACCTAGAAAATATTGTAAAATTGTATTCACAAATATCTAATAAATCATTATATATTTTCTTTAATTCCAAGAAACATTTCTCCACCCTAATTTGAAAAACCATATGGAAATATTTATTTATAATATTATTATTAAAATTATACCATGGCATGAAATGGATCCATTATCTCTATATACTGGCCTTAAACAAATAGAACCATATGATTTCTTCAAATTCAGAAACTTAAAATTGAAGAGTTTCCTTTTTATGATTTGAACATCCCATGAATTTAAATATAATTTAAATCATATTTATACATCCTTATGCTAACATTGGATCATAATTTCCACCAAAATTTGGAGTGTATTGTTTATTCAAATGAACAACTATTGAGATGTTCCTCTATGGTATATATGGTTTCCCTTTAACATGAATTCCACCACCAATTATGGCATGTGTCTGTTAATCCAAAAAAAATGCTCAGTTTTAATTCCAAAATTTCCAATATATTAGTTTGGAAGTATTTCTTCCTCTGAGTACCTTCCTATAACAAATTCCATATTTCATCAATAGAAAAAAAAATCAAACAGGCACAGATTATATGAATAAACATAGATATATTCAAATTATATATCATTAATCAGAACTATAATGAATAATCTCTCAAAGTTATTCAATTAACATTATCCTAGCTTATAAACATATCTAAAACATTTCTCTATTTCTCACTATAAAGACCTTTTCATAAACATTACATAATCTAGTTCTTTCGCATTTAAATTCACATTTATTCCTACCCAAAGATATTTTAGGTTTCAAGTTTTAAAAAATTAGGTCATAACTCATACAAAAACTTCCCATATATTAAAAATAAGCCACTATTACTCATTATCCATTTTACCACCAAAAAATTTTCTAAAAAATATACAAGTTTTGTTTTCAATAAAAATCTTCATGACTTTCAACTGGACTTATTCTATGTTCTAAATCATTCTTAATCCCTATTAAAAACATTTAAAAAAATATTTTGAGAATAAAAAAGATCAATAAAGAACATTTAAAAATAAATTTATTAGTCCAGTTAAGTTGTATTACCTTAATCAAAATATTCTATGAGTTTAGTAAATAATTTAAAACCACATAAAAAATATACCGTTTTTCTCAAAGAAAATTTTTAAAACTCATAGAAATAAAATATAAACTATTTTATCCAACATAGAGTAATATATTCATAATATGTGTTATAAATAAATGGAGCCTAGTTATATCCATAGGAAAAACTTCCCTAGTTAACTCCCTCCTTCTTACCTATAGAGATAATATATATTACCCAATGTATTATAATGTTATATCTGGATAACCCCTTCATTGAAAATGTATTAGGATCACCTATTCATACAAACAATATTCGTCTCGCGCATTCATTTCATATATATTGATCTTAGTAAAAACTATTTATAATTATCTTTACCATAAATAAAACATTTTAATATTTTACTTTTTTATCTTATACCCCTTTATAAACATTTTTGAACTTATATGCAAAACACTTTTGGATATCGAAATACCCTCTCCTTTTAAAAAATAATTATCAAAACAAAATAATGGGAAAATATTATTGATATTTTTTCTTTGAGTTAAACATAAAATATTTTAATTTAATTAAAACATAAAATAATTCCTATTACTGTGGGAAAATTCATTGATTCCATAAAAATTATAATTTAACATTTAATTTTCCTCTTCTAAAAAAGTCAAAAAATTACGTATAAAATGCTTAAAAATATTCCTTTTGAAACACTATGAAAGAAATTCATAAGAGACATAAAATTCAATTTATTATTAATTTAAGTACATATAAATAAATTCATAAAATATTTTTAAAATATTTACCTAGAAGAAAAATATTTTGAAAATAAATCTTTAAAACACAAAAAATAGGTTTAGATTTAATGTGTATCTTACCATGAGTCTGACTCATCACATATGTTCTTTATCTTTTTGAATAATAATCTTAAGTTAATTTTGGTATTTATTAAGAAAAAGTTTTTTAGTTTATTTTTATTTTATTTTATTTATAACCATGTTATATTAAATTACTTAATCATATAAGTTCATTTCGAACGTTTTGATGATATTCGACTCATTTGTCAAAAATAACTTTGGAAGAAAGACTATAGTCAATGGGGTCAATATTCTAGAATCTTTATATTAATAATAATGAAATAATTATCATTTTTATATATTAATTATACTTATAAAACTTACCATGTAATATGGTTATTAACTACTTCACAATCAGGGAGATGGTAATCTGTATGTATGTGTGTGTAACATTTCTATTTTTTGAAAATCATGATGGAAAGTGGGAGGGAATTATTTTAGATATTCATAATTATACATATATCATAAATAACATATTATTTATTTAAATACTCTTATATATACCAATCATGTGATGTGATTATGAAAACCAAATCACACCGCACCATGAAGGTGGTAATCCACATGTACACACGAATGACATTAACAATTTTCAACGAATGGAAAGATAAGAGAAATGTGTTAGATACCTTTTATATAATAATAAATATGACATAAATTTCACATATTTATATTTTAAATAGAAAATTATAACAATATGTGAGAGGTAGTGATGTAAAATGAAACACATAGCATTGTAGAGGCGGTATTCCAAATATATATGTGAACAAATTCTTCACTCCCCATTTGACGGAGGAGAATGAATATATTGATTATTACATTATCATAATTAAATTTAAATATTTTAAAGCTACTAAGTTTGTTATTTCATCATGTTTAAATAATATTTTAAGGAGAAGGAAGAAGAAATAAATCGAAAATTCTTGGTCAAGAATTACACCCCTTGTTCGAACAACCTCTTTAGGTATTCACCAAAACCCTTATTAGGATGGTTTTGTAGTATAATTAGGGATTATAATTAATGGGGAGTAAAATTTTTAAGATACTTTCATTGGTATTTTCTAATCTATAGTCCTCAAAACGTGAGATAAATAGTGGATGGGAGTTCTCCTTTTATATGTGTAAGGAGGCACATTATCAAAAGATCATAAATTTTTAAATTAATATAAATTATCATTCATGAAAAATTGATCCAAATTGATATAATTTTATGATAATATGAGAATGTATCTAATTCATCTTATCCAATAAAATTTTTACAGTTTTTGATTATTTTTTTACCTATATATCTTTGTTTTGACCACCCCCCCCCCCCCACCCAACTCCCAAACCCTATAGACAATTACCAATGTATCATGGTTTTTTAAAATAAAGGAGTAAGGAACGTAACTATAAAAGGAAATGTGGTCCATAAATTAACCATGTTTTATATTGAATGTATGTATCATTCACTTGGATGAAGATAATATTTTTATAAATTTTAAAACATTTTAAAAAATATTATTCATTATAAAATATCATCAATGTTATTTTGGGAATGATTCATTTAATTTAACATTCCAAATGACATTAAAATAGGGTAATTTAAATATAAAGAATTCACACATTTCTAATATGTTATATCTATATATAAAACTCATATAGTACCTCATTTCTCACCTATGACATCAAATAGAATTTTATTATTGCTTCCTATGAGGAAAAATTATCATGCAAGAATACTCTTCTTCTAGAATTATGACGGACCAAATTTTTCAAACATGATTTTTAGCATAATCCCCTTATAAAACATTACATATGAAACTTCGGATGGATCATTTAATATTTAGGGTCTTGGAATATAGGTTCATAATAAATGATGTTCATAGATCAGAAAAATCCAAAAAAATTATTTAATCCTCATGAAATACTACTTTATAAATCCATCATCTGTCACCTCACAGTATATGTTTTCCTGGGGGAAATCAATAAAAAAAGTTGATCATAATTTTCATAAAGGGTTCCAAAAATAATATAATGTGGGATAACATCATGAAAAAAATATGAGGAATCACATGAAATCATAATTATTGGTATATAAGACGTATATGAGACAAAATATGGAAATATGGTGACAATATAATGACAGATACATAATCATAAAACCAAGTTTCATCCTTGAGGTATCATTAAACATATTACCAAGGTTATTCACAAACCTATGATGAAACATTTTAAAATCATACAAATAAAGTATCATAAACACGTATCCTCTAGAGATTAATTATTTTCCCTATGAATTAGTTCACTATAAGCACACACCCTTCATTTATCTAACTTTATTTGTGACATATAGATCATATATCAGAAGATTATATATTATAATTATAACCCCTGAGTAGATAGAGTTGGTTTTCATACATATAATTCCCTAAGAAAATAAATAGAGTATTTTATATATTAATAACCTTGAATGAAAACAAGTTTTTGTATTCACAACTAAAATGTATGGAATGGAAAATCTTAAGATTTTTTTTTGAAATCATGACGGGTATACAAAAAATATATTTAATGGGGTTAACGAGATAGAAATTTTCTATATCATTCGTAAATAATCATTTTTATATTAATTGTATTACTATTAACACCTAGAAAACCAAATATATTTAAAATGAAGATTCTAATAAAAAAGAATCACTTGAATGAAATTATTAATGAAGATAATACCTTACTGGTAAGGTAACTTCCTAAATATTGACAAGAGCTCCTTGGAACCTTAAAAACCATAGATACACACTTGAGATGGAAAATGAAAGAATCTTTGGGATAAAAGGATTTATATTGAATATAAAGTGAAGAATGGGTGGTTTTTTAATGACAATTATGGGGAATTGTATCTTAATTTCTAAATATTGTCCTTGGACATTTGGGTTACATAAATTAAAAAACTGTTGGTCTTTCTATAGTTTTATCTCATGGTTTCAGACATGTAGGAATTATTTTGGTAATTTTATTTTTTATTAATTGATATCTTTAAAATAAACTTATTTTTTATGTGGAAAATATTCTTATTAATAATGAATTGTTTTTAAAAACCTAAAATATAATTTAGGTTTTTGAAGGTTCTCGATATGGTTAGATAATTAATTTTATGACATTAAAAAATTATATATTTTTTTGAACACCCATTATTATTCAAGATATCCTTTATATTATTTATTAAATCACTTCTAATTCATTATGATATTATAATACTTATCATATATAGATATAGTATTTCACTTTTTACCCAAAAAACACATATGTCTCAAAAATTAAGGAAAAATTCACCGTTGTATTTTTTTGGCAAGATGAGTTAAAAAAACAAAATACATTTTATCAAAATAATTTCATATATATAATAAATATATTTTATAAATAAAATACATATTTGTAGAAAGTATATATTTTTATAACATGAAAAAATTTCTAACCATTATAAAAACTATATATGATTTCATAAAATTCTTCATTATTTATATTTGAAATAATTTTAGTGTTTAAAAAACTTTTAAAAAATAAACCCTTATATTTAAATACTCTCAATTCATCATAAAATATTTTAATGAAAATTATATACATATGTTTTCCATAAATTTAATTATGATTTTTTTTGTATAAAAGATCTATTTTATCTTATTCAATATTTAATAATGTTCATTTCATATTTTATATGACTATGATACATTAAATTAAAAATAGGTGATCAGTGAAACAAAAAATTCATTTCTAAAATAATTTACACCTTAATAAGACATAAGGTCAAGATACTTAATCATTTATCACACCATTATAAGATATAATGGTAAGGTGTGAGATGGTGGTGATTTTCTAGGGTGTATTAGAAAACATTGATATTTTAGTGATATCTACCAGCTAAAAAGTCCAACATAGATGATTTCTCTCAAAACTCACTTACTAAAGTGAAACCTGATCTTGGATAAGGGGGAACCCCATCAATGCAATATCCCTCTCATGCTCTGATAAATGGGATTTTTAAGGTATGATCTTACTATTTTAGGTCACCATTCCTCCATTATAAATAAATAATCTCTCCTCATTAACCATTATATATAATAACTCATATATGAACTTTATAATATATATATATATTACTATTAATCATAATTCCTAATGGTTATGATTCCCAACAATCATATATTGGTTAAATTACAATAGTTAGTTAATGGTCATGTCACAATGGTCCATATTCCCATTACACACCATATATAATCCACCTTTCTCAAACTTCATCATTCACTATTTCTCTTATAAAGGTTCCATAATTAATTAGATAATGTCTATAACATTCCTAAAACCTTTTCACTTTTTATTATCATTATTTAATTAGTGATCTTTATATGAGCATTCAATCATATGGAGTTTACCCTTATATATACATAATATTTTTTTGTTTATCAACATATACTTATATTAGATATTATCAACAATATTATTACAAGATATGCAATATACCTATAAAATATATTTTTCTTTATATGTGCATAAATTGTAAAACATAATAAAATATTAAATCCCAAACATGAGTTTCTTTATAAATAATATTATTAAATATAAATATGTTGTGAAAATTCAAATCTTGAAAATTGTGGTTCCAAATTCCCCTAAGTTTGTAAAATTACACTAATTATATTATACTATTTCATGTAATGTATCCTCTAATTGACATATATTTGTATAATTCTTTCCTACATGATGCATTTGAGTCCACTTATATGATGCATGTATTATGTTACACACTGTGGGGGTGAGGAATTTATCTGATATCCAAATAAGGAATTCTATTTTCTTTCTCCGTATAATACATTACATGTCCCCAAAAGGTGAAAGAAATGTATGGTTTACTAGCTCACTATGAATGTACTAATAAAGATGAAAATTAAAACACTATCATGGTTGCACATCATGTGGGAATTCCCCATACATTGTATATAGTAAGATATCCACCATAGTGTGTACTCCTTATACATACTATTCTAGTAAGAATAATGTAACATGGTATGTTTACCAAGGACACAGGTATTTTTGATACTTATCACCATTGAAACTCTAGTAATCGCTTCTATAATTATACATAGTATTTGGATCTGGATCACATACCGTATGATTAAGTCTTTAAAATATGAAAATAAAAAATGCCTTGAATTTTCTCATCTTCATTATTCTTACCTTAGATAAGATTTAAAACACTACCATATTCATTATTCATACCTTAGATAAGATTTAAAACACTACTATCATTATCATATTCATTATTCTTACCTTGAATTTTCGCATCTTCGTTATTCTTACCTTCTACTAAACCACCAATATTTTTTATTGATCTCTCACATATTGAACACTGATTTCATTTCCAAATCCATTGACTATATGACTTGAATGTAAATAACCATCCAATTCAATTTCAATTCATCGAATCATCAACCATTATAATGGACCATAAGAAAATGAACTAAATATAATCAAAGCATCGATAAATAATTAAAAGAAAAATAGGAAGCGTCTAGTGTCGGGGTTGAAGCATCATTCTTTAAGCACGGATGTCCTAATGGTGAATAACATGAGTGAATATGGGTATAATTATTCAATATCAATATGAAGTAAATATATATATATATATGTTTTTTGGGTCATCCTTCGGGAAAATAGATCAAATCCAAAATAATAGTCTTGCAATATTTAGAAAAATAGGAGTGTATAAATAAGAAATCCCTACCTCCTGTTTGGATCATTCATTGGTGAAGATCGTATCTGTGTTTGGTTTTCATTGGTAGCTCTATAAAGAGAGTTTTCATCAATACCAAAATTATCTATAATTATCTTTATATATTTATATATTTTTTAGTAGAAAAAAATAGGTTTAAGATTTGTTGAATATTTATTAATGGATTTTTTGTTTCCATTTGATATAATAATAGCCAGCTAAAAATTAATTAACTAAATAAATTTAAACAATTAATTATACCTGCGATGAAAAACACCCAAGGAAAAAAGATATAATGAATATTAAACTACCCCTAGGGTAAATACACTTCTATATTTGAAATAGTGGAGTTGGTTTCCCTATATAATTCTCTGGCTAGAGGGAAATGAATTTTCCCCATAAAAATTGAAAGGAACTAAAAAGGTTTTACTATATTTTTATATATTATTTACTAATATTTTTAGTAGAAAAATTGATAAAATATCTTAGTGAGAAAACATAAAAATGTTATTAAAAATTTTAAAAATGTCAAAAGATAAAAATATATGGTCACTGAATCCCTCAAAACTCCAAATATTTTCACCCAAAAAAGAAAAAATTACTCAAAATAGTAAGGTTATAGAGACAACATATATTTCTCAATCTCTCCTAAGATATCTAAAAGGTTTCCATGTTTCAAAATTCCATGAACAAGTGGAATATATCACACAAGAAGATTTCTCTTTGAATAGGCCTCAATCACCTATAGATACTTTAAGAATGATTTACCTTTATTGACATCTTCCTCTCCCCAACAAATGATGTGTGATATGTCATTCACATATCACCTAAAATAAAGCACATGTATAATGTTGTGAACCTCATCCAATAGTTTGGTAATTACAGGTGAAAATCAACATCACCTACCCAAAAAAACAATGAGAATAGTTAAATGAACCTCAGGGTCATATTGGGTCCCTGACTAAATCTCAACAAACTTCATCATGGAAATAACATCAAAAATGTAAAATTTCACTCATTAAACTCTAAACATATGTTTTATCTATTTTCGTAATACATTTTATGACAATAAGAAATCCTCATCCACTGTGGGATCACCTTCAACTTCCTCATCATCCCTCACACCTACTCCTTCTCCATTAGTGATGACTCTCCCACTAGTATTAGCACATAGGTATCCTGCAGGCTCTCTCATATAGGGATAAAAATGGTGTCATCCCAACAGTGGACTGGTATATATTATTGGAAATTAACTCTACAAAATGAAATTTATCCTCCTAAATATGATTAAAATCTAACATGAAACCCCTCATAATTTTCTGAAGTACCTGAATTGGTTAACTTAGTCTGGCCACTAATCTGAGGCTGGAATGATATACTCATCAAAATCCGGGTCATGAATCCCTTTTTCACTATTCTACACAACTAGTATATTATTCAATCATCTTGATTGGAATCAAACTTCAAATGTATCCCATAAATATGAATGATCTACTCCATGTATAATTATCTCATTCTCTCAATTGGGCTCTTCTCCTAAATATCATGGTAGTAAGTCGACTTAGTCAATCAGTCGATGATAACTAAAAAACATCATGAAATCTCATATATTATGGTATCCCACTCATGAAATCCACTGAAATTTTATCCCACATAAACTTATAAACATCAAGGGGTTAGAGAAAACATGTTGGGACCCATTTTTTCCCCTTCACCAGGTGACAGGTGAGTAACCACAAGATAATCTTGGGAACACTATATTTTTTTAGAACCCAATAGTACTAATATTTTGGGACGTGTAAAATCTTCATTAATATTGGATACACCACTAAGGGTGAAGTATGTGAGTCTCTCAACATCTGTGCATACAGAGCGATTGGAACCATTTTCAATCCTCTAAAGTGGAAAACATGACCCCTAACTTTGTGATATACATTTGGTCCATATACTATGGATATTCAGTCATGTAAATATTTTAAATTAATGTATATAAGATAATCCTCCCTTAGTCAATGAATATTATAATAGTACACCACAATAAATTTAATATAATCCACTTCTTCCTCTAACACTAAAGGTAACTACAATAAGGTCATCTAATCATACACCTCCCCCAATAACTAATAATGATACTTCCTAATAATGGGATTAGTTATAATATTTCACATTCCTAGAACTCAAACCAACATCATTACTTTAGGTCACGGTCTAACTGAGTAAATATTTAATTGAGACTCTTATGGTACATATATACTTGGAATAGATCTCCAGTAAGGCATTGCCTCTATGTTTTCATGGAAAAAAATAGAACTACCAACATTAGATCATGGTTTTCATAGTCATTATCATATGGTCTCCACTATAGGGATCTATAAGCAATCACAACATTCCTCTACATCAACACACAACCATGACCAGCTCCTAATGCATTGTAAAACATTTCATTCCTCAATTCATCCTACTTAAACCTTACTACATGTTCACTCATCAATCTCTACTTTATCTCCATGAAATATCTCTTGAAATTTTCTATAAAAATGAATCCCATTTGTGGTATTGGTTGTCATGGGGCTCATAATCCTAGAGAAAATTGTGATATTTATCTGGTAGAAGACTTCCAGCACAATAATACTTTTCACATCCAACATGTCCCTAGTCAACATGTCCTTAATAATCACTAGGTCTATACCTAGTAAACCATATAAGATAACATTCCATAGAAATTGGACCTCATGAATCGAAAAATGACACATAGAGAGATTTTTTCACATAATATTCTCCCCAAATAAGTTTGACACAATCCTCAAATGCCATGGATTCTCATCCTCCAATGTAGAATAAATAAGTATGGTGTCAATGAAGAGATAATTTATTGGTCAAATCATGGATGAAATATATAGTTTATATGGCCCATCATCATATCTGGGTCATTATTATGCCAAAGGGATACCCAAAAACTTTTAATGTATATAGAGCTATCAAAATTCTGTCTTTAAAATATATTCCACTCAAACACACATTTGGTAGAAGTCATAAATAAGATCGACCTTTATGAAACACTTCTCTCCATACATCTATGAGAAGAGTTCTAAAATATTTTTTAGAGGGTCCTTGATCTTGTTCATACCCTAAATCATGTAGTAATCATCCATACAAATAATTAAGTATCATCCACCATCTTAGAGAAAAACATTAGATCTGCCGAGAGAGGCATGTTGGGTCTAAGGAAATATATGTCCATGAAATCCTCCAACTGACCTTGAACACCCTATGATCGACCAATAAAATTTGATAATATTTACAGTATTTAAAATTGTTTATTGGGTATATGTAGATGAAAAATTAAGCCTCTTAGTGTGGGTGAACAACTAATACATAGTTTTGGGAAAATTAATGATATCCTATACAATTGTTGGATGTTGATAATCTAATTATTCTGAATAAAATATATCCAAACTCTTCTTCTGATGGTTGATCAGCTGAATCTTCCAGTTTTTAGGACTTTATCTTCTCGATGGAATACCCTACTCACCCACAAAATAAAATCTTGATCCATCATATCAGAATCATGTCACTCTCTGATTAATGAAGTATACCTGGTTAAAAGATATGGATAGCTAGTCTATACCATGGATGATGTCATAGGGATTAATCATAGAAACTACTAGGTACCATGGAAGACTCTATCAACTATTTTATACTTCAATTGTTAGCTGATATGGGTGATCATGTGATCGATTCTAGTTTGAGTCTTTTGTTTCATTCTTTAGGAAAGGGGATATACCATAATCTAAATCTCCTAAACTGTGGATGAAATAAAAAAGTAATTCTTCATTATTATATCTCTCACTATTGGTTCTAGTATAGATTAATCAAAAATAAAACCATTGAAATTTTTGGAACCTTGTGGTTGTAAACCACTACTACTTACATCTTTTCACATCATTGAATGCCAGAACTATGATCTTGTTGTGGAAATTCTAGTGGTAGAGAAGGTGTAAGAGTATATTAACAACATTCGCCTCTAACTTTATCACCTTGTTCACCTCCATATACTTTGTAAAAATAGACCCATTTATTACCACACTTCCCATATTATGTAGGTCCATGATCACAATGCTTCCTCTAACGTAGATATCTATCTACTACCAATATTTCATCTTCTTCATGTTAAGTTCGATAGCCATGCTCTATATAAAAACTTCCTTTAAAATTATTATAAATAATTTACCTAGATTATTAGACCCACTATGTGTCTCCTAATATTCCAATTCACTAGTTTGAGACTATAAACGTTCATGACTCCTATGTTGTGACACTAATTCCTAAATTCGGTTAGTCATAGCTGATGAAACCCTTCTAAGATGACTTCCACTTGCACATACTACCTGTAGTACCTCTTCTAAATACCAATTAATCACTATTGACCACTCCATAACCAAGGAATGTGTGGGGATTAAAATGGGAACAACATTATCTCAAATGTATATATGGAGGCTAAAACTTAAATTCTCAGAAGAATTTATCAATATCATGTCAAGAGAGTAACTAGTATGAATTGTGAATTTTGACATGTAATCTACAGTTGACCTGTTACCTTGTCATAACTTTAAAAAATCTTGGATCCTATTGAACCTCAATATCTCAAAGTAATAATCCACATGGAAAAGGTTATCAAATCCTTTCAATATAACGATCACTTTATTATGGTTCTAGATGATCAAGGACTACCAGTGGACCTGCACACTATGGAGAAAGATGGATTCCATCACTTCCATTTAACTGGTAAGAATATACAAATGTTTTAATTATCTAACCACTTCCTCAAAAAAGTACTTATATTCCTAAGGCTTAGGATCACCGCATACATAGATGGTATTCATCACTGTAATGCATGTAACACAATCATCTTACACGCATCCTAATCCTGGATGACTAGAAAAGAAATTTCTCAAAAGGTGGAGGGACATTATCCTACACTACTGGATGAAGGTGCTCTCATTACATATTGAGTGGAGTTATTAATCCATGCACACCTCATGGAAACACCTCGTCATCATGTCATTGTAGAGAAGCCCCATTGCTCAACTAGTCGATCATAGGAGGCTCAATCACTCCCAAATGAACATCAAGACCCCAGCTAAAAAACATAACTGTATTTCTATATGGATGCATCATATAATTTAACAAAATAGACCACATCCATAAAAAATCTGGGGATCTAACATCAAAAAAACAAGAAATTAATGACTCAATCTTATATAATTTAGGTTCCCTTCATTTATTCACTACAACCAGTGCCTCTGTATACTGATTTGATAAATAGGTTATCAATGTCCTGGTGAATGGATACATCAATTGGTATACCAACACTAGGTTCACAATATTGAAATCTAAATTTGAGATCCCTTAAAACTATTTTACTACATTATTAAACCAATACTCACTAAAAATATTACTCTAAAAATTTTCCTTAATATATACCCACTCTAAGAGAACTCTTACATAACCTGACCCACTAAAACGCCACTTGAGTAATTGTATGTTCAGTGCACCACCCTAATACAACCTTCAGTGGGATAGGGTATTTTAATTACATCCAAGTAAAAAAATTCCACATAATGAGAGGCTTTATCTGAATTAAAATGTAAAGACCACATATCTACAAAAAGGACATAACAATGTAGAATAAAAATTATAACTAATTTTAATATATAATCCATATAAAAATCACTATTATCTAAAAAGGATTAAAAAATGTGTAGACCATAACAAAAAACGGAATTATACACACAAAATAACCTAAAAACAAAACTAAATAATTGTGGTGAATGTGTTCAAGCAATGAATAATCTAAATATATTATCATCAACCACTATTAATAACTTTAAGTACCACTAGGCCACACTGACACTGCGTCCACCAATGTTATCATCATACTGCCTTTCATCTATATAAAACATGAAATTTTTAGGTTAAGATACTCTTATAAGAGTGAGAATATACTTACATAATAGGATTCCCTAAACACAAAAAATAGAAATCAATAAGAGTGGATGGATTTAAACCATAAAGGAAATAATGAAGGAATGAACTAGGTAATACCAAATCCAAATATTATTTAAAGGAGAGAAATCAGAACATAGGATAGTGTCTTACTTATAACCATACTATATGAGATATCAGTAAGAATCCCCAAGAATCAAATATACAGGACTAGTAACACTCATAACCTATTAGAAACTATAATGGATTACATACTCCTTTTAAAGTATCACACATCAATATTCAAGGGCCTAAGTCCATAGATATATGACTCACACCCTAATTAAAATAAATTAGAAGGGGGGAAATAAATAAATAGATAGAGGTACCACACCACTAGCATATGAGGGAGCGAAACATTATCACTAATACATGGAACTCACACCTCACTAAGAATCACACAATATACAAGAGATTTTTTACCCTTATTAATGATTTGATCATGCACATCGTCACCCTATCATTATCCCTACAGATCTTAGGAGGATAAACTTCTCATATCACATCATTTATCAGCTCTAAATTCATTATTAAGATTAGATATCACCTATTAGATTTTATAAAAGTGTATCATCTCATCCTAAAGGAAAAATTATTTGGATGTACTACTCACACATCCAAGTCCATGTCCAAATAAATGAGATATAAAAATTCAATAAGGATGGAAAAGTAAAAATCATGTACTACATGAGACCATTATGTGTAACACCTTGGAAAAAAACTACTTATGTGTGGACAATCTACATAGAATTTTGGATTCCACCTACACAATATTTTTGTTATCGTTTATGCCTTGTGGGATTATTTTATTTCATTCCCATAGAATGAATTTTGGTTAATTATTATTTGGAAAACATGAAATTTTTCAATATCCATCTAACTTAGGATATACATTAGGGGAGGATAATTTTTGTACCACCAAACATATATGACTTATGTTTCTAACCCATATGGTGTGTGGGTCAAGAGAACCACATAGGCATGTTCCCCAAATAAACATCATGTTGATTAGATTTGAGGAAAACAATGTGTGTACCAAGGTCTCATGTCATGTGATCCTTAACTCCCTTGAATCCATGACCATTGATGCCAAAATGATAGAAAATTAATATCTCAATATCATGTGTCATGTGATAACATCCTAAAACCTCTAATTTATAGAACGGCCGAAATATTCCCACCAAAATATTTATTTCATTTAATCATACTTAAAATACTATCAAAAGCATAATTAATTGTTTTTTGACCTCCATTAGTTTATTTCTAACCATGAATCACTGAAGAAATAGATTGCATTCAATTTACACGTTTCCTTGATTCATAACACACTATTTTATTTCGATAATCCAAATCCTTGTTCCTTTCACTGATCTATAGTCATATGCCATCAATATTGCATGACTCTAACACTAATTTTGTATCCAAATCAATTGACCAAAATACCAGAATCTAAATTTCATTCTTTTCTCATTTTGATTCAGAAAACCATCAACCTTAGTGATCATATGTGGAAAAATGAAATTGTTAGAGTGGAAACATCAAAAATTAATAAAAAATCATTTCCCATGTCTAGGAACTAGGGTTCATTCATCTAGTATAGATCTACTAATGACAATGAATAGGATAGAAGCAATATAAAATTCATAAATCTCATGAAATATTTAACAAATAAAATAGTTTTATTGATTCCTTGGTGATTTTCTCTAGCTCGTCACAATAGGGAACATACTTTTCACCTTATAGCAGGATATATCTCATAATATTTTAGGTTGACATGGGTTGGTTAGCAATACAATCATATAAGATCACTTTTTAATGGGTGAGTAAGGGTATAAAAGAGATTATAACATCATACAATGAGAGGTGGGTGTTGGGAGTGACAATCTAGATAATCTTTATGTCAATGATTGATCTTCTCGACATGCTTAGGAATTGTGTCTTTGATTTGAGCCAAATTTTAGATCATCTTGATAATATTTGATATTGTTTACTATTGATTAATATTTTTGAGAATAAATTGAATATTGTTTAAAGTAATTTTAGACTTTTAGGTGAAACAGTGAAGGAAACATGAGGTGAATAGTTTAGGAATATAGTCTATGAAACCATATAATAGTCATGCATCCATGTTTGGATACCTTCTGGTGGAACTTTCATGGTTGAAATATGGTTATCCAAACATGGGACAAAACTGTTTAGAGTGGGAAAATGTATTTTTAAAAATTTAAAACCGTTAATATTTCAAATTGTTGATACTTATTTTATTATTTGTTTAAATTTAATTGAAAAAGTTTTTTTGATTAATTATTTTATTTATATTTGGGTTGCATATTTAAGAAAGTCTATGTTTCATGGTCTATAAGTCATACCCACACAGAATATATTGTTTAAATATTTTTTTTATCTCAAATGGATTCTAATGATCTTTATCATTTTTTTAGATTCAATTTAAGGAAGCTTTATGATTTATTGATGATGTTAGGATTCATTATGTTTGATTATTTGTGATGTATTTTTTTTAATTATAGATTGTTTGTATTTTATTTATGAGAATTATATATTCCATGTGATATTAAAATTTTAAATGATAAAACCACTCCTCATTAGAAAAAAATTATTTCCATGCAATATTTTTATCATTAAAAATATTTCAAGTGGTGATAAATTTCAAAATCCAAATTTTTTGTTTTATTGTAAGAATATTTTTAAGTTTATGAAACATTTTTACAAGTGGTTGAATTTATACTAAACTTTTTAGAAGTATTTTTAAATAAATAATAATTTTTTGTAGTTTGAATGAATATTAATTTTTAAATGGTAGTTAGTGGTCCTCAATGATGGGGAAATATTTAAAATTTACATTTGTAAGTTAACATTTTTAGCTTATAGTAAATTCATGAAATAGTTTTTTTTTTTAGTTTTCAAAATGGTATGGAATGTTTTCACAGCTTGAATATTTTAAAGGATTGTTTATGTGAAAATATAATTTCAAAAGAGGTATTTATTTTTATAAAGAATATGTATGGTACAAATTTAACAATATTATGGGTTTCAATAAGTTTTTAAAAAAAGAGGATATTATGAAATTTTCTTATATTTAAATATCGATTCTGAGGTTTAGATGTAAAAATTATTTTTACAACTAAAAATCTATTAAAAAGCATTCATTTATTTTGATATTTTTATTTTTATTTTTTGAAATGATGGATTATGATAGAGTTAATATTTTAATTATTATCAATAAGTTTTTCAATGATTTAATCCCTCCCCATTATTCAATTTGAGTATATTTGCATCATTTATGTGTTTTTTGTGTATTTTGGGATTAAATGTGGAAATGAGGTAATTAGGTAAAATAGATAGTTTCTGGCAGCTTCTGTTTTTCAGCCATCACATTTAAATTATTGATTCAATTTAAGTGAATACTTTTTTTATGCTTCATTTTCTCATGGGATTCAATTTTGTGTTCTGCACCAAGACCCAATTTGAATCCCAAGGGTACCTAAAAATCAATCAAATGGAAAAATTAGTTTGTCTGACAGAATTCACCCCACTATATTAAATCTGAAATATCTATTTCAACCAACCATCAAAAGAGGTGATTATATCTGGTTTAGATAGATAAAATTTTTGGGAAATTTCACATTAAATTGAATAAAATAATAAACTCATCAAGGAATATTTTGGGTGCATCTAAGTGGAGTGGGTGAAACATTGTTTTATGGCCAGAAGAATCTAAACTCACTAATAAAGAAATATCATACTTTCCACCTATACAATGTCTTTGATATTTTGATGATTGATTGAAAACTCAATTTTCCACATTTTATAAGAAGGAATATTGGCTTGTTTCGGAGGTCTGGTAGGAATAATGTAGGCAAACTTTTGGAGGATAGATTCTAGAGGATAAAAATTTCATTTCTTGTTTTTATTTTTGTTGTTCTTATTAGCTTTTTAATGACTTCTTATTTCCCCTTCAACTCAGTTACCTGTACCATGGTGGGGTAGATCTTCTGAGTTATTGGTGAGGGGTAGGTTTACCCTTTTGTTATTCTTGAGTTCTTGCACTTAATATTTTAATATCCTATTTTATCTTCTGCAAATTTATTTCAATTTATTATAACAATTTTTATTATCATATATTATTGTATCTGATTTTAGATTATGTTATTTATTTTTATTTGGTCAATGATCAATATCTCCATCAACTAGGTTCTGGTTTATATATGATGGAATATACCAAGACTTAGTGGTGAAGTACTCGGTGATCACCGGTATGTGTGTGAGGAGTAGTGAATATTATTGATTTATTAGGATAAAGGAATTGCCTAATATAATTAGGGGTATTGGCTACAACTCTATTACACATTCGAAGGAGAGTAGACCAATCTAACGTTTTAGTAAGGTTTGTTTTCACATTATTATTTGACCAAGGGAGTGAGAACAAATGATTGTGGATTCTCACTCTTAATGACTTAGCCGAAGAGAATTGGGTAAGTTGAACTGTGCTAGATTTACAATTAGAAAACCAACCCTAAACTAATCACCATTTCATATCAATGATTTAAATCACATCATTTTCCATTTTTTTTTAAAAAAAACACTTAATTTCTTTACATTATTTTGTTTCTTTCTTTTATTTTCCCAATCAAACAATTTCAAAAACAACATCACGTCTTTCTCTTATTTTATATGACAAACACTATTGTTGAGCACTCCTATTTGGAGACAACCTAGGTAACCCATTATAATGCATTTTAACTTATGTTTCTTTTTTCACACCCCATGATAAGAATGTGTCAAAACTTGGTGTCGTTGGGGGGGGAGGTATCACCAACATTTCTTTCTTTTCTTTCCTATCTCTTTTCATATTTTCTCTTCAAAATTGCATGACTAAACCTCAAAAACTAAACCTTTACCCATATATCATGAAATTTAAATAAATGTATTGAATATAACTAGAAACATTAATTTTCAAACTGAATTTTAATAAATTTCCCTTGAAGACTCAAGTGAAACATCAAGTGTTCACTCTGAACCTGTCATCATGGATGAAAATCAAAAACAAACTCTTAGAGACCTATGTGCACCACAATTACTTAATCAAAACAATGAAAATTCAATGCAAGTGTTACAAAATTATTTTGAAATGAAACCTAAAATGATTCCTTTGCTTCCAAAGTTTCATGGTTTGGCATGTGAAGATCCAAACAAACACGTTAAATAGGTCACACATGTTTGCTTAACTTTTAGAACTTGTGGAATTGCAGAGGAGAACGTAAAGTGGAAGCCATTTCCTTTTTCATTGGATGGGGATGAAAAATATTGGTTTTACGGCCTACAACCAAGAGACGTGCATGAATGGAATGACCTGGTAAGATGTTTTGTGCAAAATTCTTCCCCACCTCTAGAAGCACATCCATTTGAAAGGAAATCTACGCCATATGAAAATCATTTGGAGAAACCCTTTATGAGTACTGGGAGAGATTTAAGAATCTATGCATCAGTTGCCTACACAAATCCATTGAGGAACATCAATTTATTGTCATCTTCTTTCAAGGACTTCTGGACAATGATAGAAACCTTCTTGATGCATCATCTGTAGGTGCGTTGATTGAAAAGTCACTAGAAAAATCCAATGGCTCGATTGAGAAGATTTACAAAAACCCATAGTTGTTTTGAACCAGAGGTATTGGAAAAAGAGGTGTTCATGAGTTAATCACTTCCCCTTCATCACCCTTATTAAAAACTATTATTGACAATCTAACTAATTTGGTGAGGCAGATGGCCTTGAAACAAGTTAATGACCAACAAGAGCTTGCTAAGGTATGCGGTTTATGCTCATCGCCTAATCATTTCACTAACCAATGTTCTGAAATATGGGGAATGGAAACATGAGTGGTAGCCTTACAGCCAAGGCATTTCCAACAAAATCAAGGATGGAGATATCCTAACCAAGTCCAATATGGGTTTGGAAATCAGCAAAATCAAGGTAGACCCTCGTACCAAAACTAATTTCAAAAACCAACCACCATTCCAAAATCAATTCCAAAACCCAACACTATTTCAACAAAAGTAGTCTTATAAACAGCCTTCTTACCAAAAAGAAACCACTTTTCAATGAACCTATGAGTATCCATCCACCAATTCATAACCCCTAATAGGAAACCAACCACAAAAATCTGATTTTTAGGGGTTTAAGGACACCATTAAAGATTTGTCCATGATGTTTGAAAGTATCATGGACTTTCTAACTAAAAATCTTGGTAAACTCCCTTCCCAAAAATCCCAAACCCAAAAGATAATTTTAGTATTATAACTACAAGAAGTGGAAATGAAATCCCACCACCAAACACCATTCATCCTAAAATAAGACCACCTGGGCTAAGGGGGAATGGAGTTGGAAATGATGAAAATTCTATGAAAATGCATTGGGAAGAAGATATGAAAAAATAAGAGAAGTATAGTAAAAGTAAGAGAAAACAAGAAAAACCATTTTAAAGGCAACAAAGGGATGAGAAAGATATACCCCCACCAGTTCCATCAAGGATGATTGAATCAAAGAGGTTGCAAGAAGAAGAACTCCAAAAAGAAATTTTGGACACCTTCATGAAAGTGGAAATCAACATACCTCTGCTTGATGCACTCAAAAAAATTCAAAAGTATGCTAAATATTTGAAGGTTATTTTCCCTAATAATAGAAGAATTCAAGGGAATGAAAGGATCTACTTTGGAAGAAGTGCCTCATCCCTTATCACACCACAATTACCAACTAAATGTCAAGATCCAGGGACGTTTTCTATTCCATTCACCATTGGTTCATTAAATTTATCTAATGATTTGTGCGATTTATGTGAATCAATTAATGTATTTTCTCACTCAGTATATATTTCTTTGTAGATGGGAGACTTGAATCCCACAATATTGGTGGTACAGCTTGCAAATAGATCCATAGTTTTTCCAGCATGAGTTCTGGAGGTTGTCCTGGTAAAAGTCAAAGATATTTTATTCCCTATTGAATTCTATGTGATGAAGGAAGATGAAAGGATCCCATCACACTCACCCATCATATTGGGGAGTCCTTTCTAGAAGACATCCAAAACCATCATTAATGTTTATGAAGGGTCACTTACCATTAAGTTTGGAGACAACACTGTTCACTTCAATATTTTTGAATCCATGAGGTACCCATCAGATGATCATTCACTCTTTTCACTCTCCCATGAAGATGGAACAAAACCAATTAAAGAAACAAGTATGTTTCATGAATTCTTATCATTAGGAGGGAATTTTTCCAGTCAAAATATCACTAAACATATGGATGCCCAAACTCTTGGAGATTCTGATTTCCTTTTGGAAGAAGAGGTAAAATATGATTTATTTGATAATTTGTTAAATAATGATGATGATGATATGATTTCATGGGTACAGGATGTCAAACCATTGGAAGTGGGGAACCTCAATTTAATTTTATCCCTTGAGCATCCTCCTAATCTAGAATTAAAACCACTCCCCAGTGATTTAAAATATGTTTACATATAGAGGGAGAGAAAATACTAGTAATAATTTATAATAATCTATCTGAAACTCAAGAAAAATCATTGACTGAGATTTTGAGAGAGAATATCCAACAATAGTGTGGAGAATAGGTGATATCCCAAGAATAAACCCAAAAATTGGCTCCCATAGAATTTTTCTTGAGAGAGATTCCAAACCTATCAGACAACCCCAAAGGAAGGTGAACCCCACCCTGATGTAGGTTGTGAGAAAAGAGATTGAGAATTTTATAGAAGCTAGGATCATCAATCCCATATCAGATTCACAATGGGTTATCCCCATCCATGTAGTCCTAAAGAAAACTAGCCTAACCATTGTGAGGAATAGAAAGAATGAATTAGTCCCTGTGAAAATTCAGAATAGATGGAGAGTGTGCATAGATTTTAGGAAATTGAATCAGGTCACTCTAAAATATCATTTCCCTATCACTTTTGTGGACTAGATTCTAGAGATATTAGTAGGGAGAAATCCTTATTTCATTTTAGATGGATTTTAAGGTTATTTCTGGGTACCCATTTCTTCGAGGTTCAAAAGAAGACTACCTTTACATAACCTTTTAGAAATTGTTCATATAAAAGAATGTCATTTGGATTGGGTAATGCTCCAAGTACATTTCATAGGTGTATGGTAAGTATATTTTCTGATCACATTGAAGCTTTCTTGGAGGTTTTGTTGGATGATTTCACATTTTTTGAAATTCTTTTGGCCATTGTTTAAAAAATCTGGAAATAGTTTTGAAAAAATTCATTGAAAAGAATATTGTTTTGAATTTTGAAAAGTATCATTTTATGGTTGAGAGTGGAATTTTCCTTGGGCACGTCACTTCACAGAAAGTAATTGAATTTGATAAATCAAAAGTTTAAGTGATAAATTCTTTGTCTTATCTAACGTGTTTCAAACATGTTAGATTATTTTTAGGGCATGAAAAATTATTCATTAGATTTATCAATGATTTAAATATGATTTCTATACCTCTCTCTAGATTAAATTTTAAGGATTAAAATTTCAATTTCAATGGTTCATGTAGGGAAGCCTATGATGAGTTTAAAAAGAGATT
Organism: Viscum album; assembly: GCA_963277665.1. Lineage (NCBI taxonomy): Eukaryota > Viridiplantae > Streptophyta > Magnoliopsida > Santalales > Viscaceae > Viscum > Viscum album. The sequence continues at coordinate 165,391,411 of OY728119.1, read as the reverse complement.
TATTACACCACCAGTAGTGCTTCCACCCAATTAGGAAGAACCATTCGAGCTACTTTTTGATTCTTCAATCCAAGAAGATGGATTAGTCCTTTCTCAAAGAATTTACGGCCAGCCACAAGTCATTTTATATGCCTCAAAAACATTATATGTGGCCCAATTCAACTACAAAACAACAAAAAACGAGTTTTTTTCCTTTTTTTTTGCTTTAGAAAGATTTAGATCATATATTCTTGGAACTAAAGTCATTGTGTTTTATGATCAAGTTGTTATTATGTACTTGAGGAAGAAGGTTGATGCAAAACCAAGGATTGTGAGATGGATGATATTACTACAGGATTTTAACATATAAATCAAATATAATAAGGTATCTAAGAACCAAGTGGCTGATCACTTAAGTAGAATACCCAACACTGCTGAAGTCGAAATTCCAGACACTAAACCACTAAATGATCGCCTTAAAGGAGAGAAGTGGCACTTGATTGAAAGAGAAGTACCTTGGAATGCTGACATGGTCAATTATTTGGTAACATCTCAGGTCCCAAATCATTTAAATTCTCACCAAATTCACAAATAGAAATCTGAGTCTAGATATTACATCTGGGATGATCCATTTATTTGGAAGATTTGCAATGTCCAACTGATCAGAAGATGTTTTCCTAAAAATAAAATTGAATCAGTCTTTAAGTTTTGTCACACATTATCTTGTGGATGACACTTTAGACCTCAAAGGATATCATGAAAGGTTATAAAATCTTGACATTATTGTCCAACACTTTTCAAATATTCTCATTCATTTTGAAAACAGTGTGAAAAATGTCCGTTTACATGAAATATTTCAAAGAGACAAGAAATTTCCCAAAATACAATTAATTTTTGTGAGATTTTTTATGTTTGGGTATATATTTTATGAGCCTTTTCCCAATGTCATTTGCAAATTATTATATTCTGCTTTCTGTTGATTATGTTTCCAAATGGGTAAGCGCAATAGCCACCAGGACTGACGATGCTAATGTAGTTTGGGATTTTGATAGGGCTAACATATTTTGTAGTTTTTGAGTTCCTAGAGCCATCATTAGTGATCAATGTACTCAATTTTGCAATAGAATAATAGAGGATTTGTTGAAAAGGTATGGGGTTCATCATAAAACATCAACTCCCTATCATCCACAGACTAATGGGAAAGCTGAAGTGTCCAATAGGGAAATTAAAGGAATTTTGGAAAAGAATGATAATCCAAATAGGAAGGAATAGAGCCAAAGGTTAGAAGACACATTGTGGTCTTTCATGACAGCCTACAAAACCCAAATTGGAATGAGTCCATATAGGATGATTTATGGGAAAAATTTTCACCCACTTGTGGAATTGGAACAAAAGGAATACTCGACTTTGAGGAAGATAAATATGGATCATGAAAGTGTTGGGAAAGAGAGAATATTGTAGTTACAGGATATAGAAGAAATTAGATGGGAATCATTTGAGAAATCTAGGATTTTCAAAGAGATAACAAGAGTATCTCGTGAAAAACCGATCCAACCAAAAGACTTTTACACTTGAGATGAAGTATTGTTATTTAATTAAAGTCTCGAGATAATGCAATGTAAATGACTTTCTATATGGAAAGGTCCGTTTATAGTTACTCATGTATATTCTTTTGGTGATTTGTAGATTATGAAGGATGGAGAGAAGGATCCATTCACTATTAATGGGCATAGGCTGAAGAAATTCCTTGGGACTATTCCATCAGATCCAATGGAGGAGATCACACTCCTCCAATCTCTTTATTAATAAACTCCATCCGGTCATGCCACTCCATTAAGTTTTCTTGATTGCAGTGATTTAATTTCAAATACTCTTACATGTTAAATCCATTTGAATGTATTGCGGACACTGTATCATTTCGGTGTGGGGGAGGTAACCTTTGTAGTTTAGGTTTCTCTATTTGTTAAAATGTGTGTGTGTTTCAAATTTTGTGTGTTTATTTTTAAATTTTTGTGTGTTTTAAAACTTTTGAGATGAAATGATTATCTTTGAAATTTTTGGAACTCATTTACCAGGGGAAAATAATTTATTTCATGAAACAGATCTTAAATGAATGCTGAAAATGACTTTGTTTCGAGTTTAATTCTTTGGGAATTTCATGAAAAGTACTCCAATTTTTGAATTCCATGAAACATATCACTATCTTTATATTTGAAATCACATTCCCATGAGTCCTCTGAACTTATTTTTTTCATATTATATATTTTCACCTCACTTCTTGAGATAATCAAACAATTATTGATTTAACTAGAATTTGATTTATTCCTATCAAAAATTGAGGGTTTGAGGTACATATGTTTTAAACGATTGAAGAATTTATTTATTTTTTTGAAGTCCCTTTTTCAATAAAATCCTCTTTATTATGGTACACCTTGAAAATGTAATACATGTATCCCATAGAAGCCATGAACAACCTGTTAGGATAACCACATTACAAGCCCATTTTCCCTATCCAACCTGCTCTTGATGTAAAATTGCATTATCTAGTTGAACTTATGTGATGTGGAAGATGTATTGTATTGTGCTAACTTATTTGGGGATACATTGGGTGAAAATAAATTTTTAAAGAGATGTTATTTCTGCTGAAAAAAACATTCAACTCAAATATGTGCCTTTTTTAGAGATTTCATGATAAGAGAATTTGTGCCATTCTGGAGCTTCTAATAGAGAATGAAAGTTTTACCTTTTATGGAGCATTCAAGAAATATTATATTTGAGAAGATTGAAATTATTGCTGCTAAAATGATGAAATATGTGAACATTCATTGATATTTCATGATGGTAAAGATTATTTTCTACTAATTGGTGTTAAGAGGATACCATACTTGTGTGAAAATTAGAGTAATAGAATTTTGATTCAAAAATAGAAATGTCATCTTCATTCAACCTCATAATTTTAAAATCTAAATCCTACCAACCTAAATCCAAAGAATAAACTTGAAAATTAATCATGATAACATATGTCTTTGACTCACATCAGGTGGAGATTTAGGAATTTATCAAGTTTGTGGCGACCCTTGAATGAGTTTGGATGAGAAATACATTGCTAAAAAATTGAAATTTGCATGATGAGAGATAATGAAAGTTAGGTAAGTGTTGTGTGTGCATGGGAGGAAAAATGAAGAGGAAATATGAAGAATGATCTGAAATTAAGAACTTGAAATAATAGTTTTTGAGGAGGCATAATATATTTTGTTTCTTGTTGTCAAATTCGTGGATCTCATGGATATGTGTTTTGAATTTGCTTTGATTTAATTTTGATTCTGACTTGTTCGAGAGTCTAAGTGATAAGTGTGGGGGAATTTATAGAGTTAATATTTTCATTATTATTAATATGTTTTTCAATTATTTAATCTTTCCCAATTGTTCAATTTGAGTATATTTTCATCATTTATGTTTTTTGGTGTATTTTGGGCTTAAATGTTAAAATAAGGTAATTCTATAAAATTGACACTTTTTGGGAATAACTTTTATATTATTGATCCAATTGAAGTGAATCCTTTTTAGGATTTATAATCTCTAGGTATTTAATGTTTTATTCTATACCAATAACTAATTCAAAACCCAATGGTACTCCAAAATCAATCAAATGGAGAAATCAGTATGGCTGGAAGAATGGATGCCACTACATTAAATCTGAACTATCTCATTCAACCAACATTAAAAATGAGGTGGTTCTTACTGGTTTATACAGAGAACATTAAGGGACAGTTCATAGTAAATTTCATAAAATAATAAGCTCATCAAGGCAAATTTTGGGCATGTCTAAGTGGAGTGGGTGAAACAGTGTTTGGCGTCAAGAAGAAGTTAAAATCACTAATCAAGAAGTATCTTCCTTTCCACCCGTCCAAAGTCTTTTATATATTTTGGATCGAAATAAACCCCAATTTCCCACATCTTATAAGAAGTAATCTTGGCTTTATTCAGACGTCTGGTGGGCATAACAGAGGCAAACTTCTAGAGGACAGATTTTGGGGGATCTAAATTTCTTTTCTTGTTTTTCTTTCATTTGTTCTTATTAGCCTATTAACAACTTCTTCTTTCCCCTTTAACTTGGTTACCCTTACCATGTTGGGTTATATCATATAAGTGATTGGGGAGGGGTAGGTTTACCCCTTTTGAATTCTTGAGTTCTTTCACTTAATATTTTAATATCCTATTTTCTCTTCTGCGAATCAATTTCAATTTCTTATAATAGTTTTTATTATCATGTACGATTGTATCTGATTTTAGATTCTATTATTTATTTTTCTTAGCTAATGATAAATATATCCCTCTACTAGGTTCTAGTTTATATATGATGGAATAGAACAGTACTTAATGGTGAGGTACTCGGTGATCACTGGTACGTGTGTGAGGAGTAGTGAATGTTTTTGATTTATTTGGATAAACAAGACCCGATTGGGAACTGACTAAGATAATTAGGGGTATTGGATACAACTATATTACACATTTGAAGGAGAGTAGACCAATCTAAGGTTTTAGTAAGGTTTTTTACCACATTGACCAAGGGAGTGAGAATAAATGATTGCGGATTCCCCCTCTAAACGACTTAGCAAAAGAGAATTGGGTAAGTTGAACTTGATAGAATTACAATTTTCAAACTGACCCTAACGTAATCAAAATTTCATATTAATGATTTAAATCACATCATTGGTCATTTTTTGTGAAAATTTCACTTAATTTATTTACATTATTTAGTTTCATTCTTGTATTTTCCAAATCAAACAATTTCAAAAACAACATCACTTATTTCTCTTATTTTAAGTTGAAAACACTATTTTTGAAAACTCCTCTCTAGATACAACCTAGGTAACCCACTAAAATACATTTTAAATTAGATTTTATTTGTTTTTTCCACACCCCATGATAGAAATGTGTCAGATATATTTAAAAAGTTCATGTATAGTTCAAGTATGCTTCTTGTTTTTCAAGAAGTTTGTGGTTTTCAAATCCAATGTGCCTCCATTGGAATTATAGGTAATGGGAATTTAGGTTTTAATTTATTGAAGGGTGATGAAATAGATTTTTTTAAGGAATACGTTTTTTTGGAAGCATATAGATTATAATAAAATTAGTTGTTAAATATTTTTTTACAATTTTTATCATTTAAAGATGGTAGGTTTTTATGTTGTTTTGTATTAGTTTTTTCTACTTGTTATTTATCCATTTATTTTCTATAAGATGATTTTATTAGAGTTTTATTACATAGGTATTTTGGTTTTATGCATTGTAAGGTTTAAAAAATTCATTATGGGAAGGTCTTACTGAAAGGTGGAAGGTCAATTCATAGGAATGATCCCCATAGTGATTTATCTAATAATTTAAGAGTGATAACTCTATTGTTTTATTCTACCCCAGCCCATAACTGAGTGACAGAGTCTGAATACTCTTTCTCGAGGACCCCACACTTAACTCTGTGATTATTTTCAATTTTCTTTATAAAGTTATTAGAGTCAAATTGATACAATGGGTCATTTCAAGAAGTTCTTTGCAATTAAATTGCTTTGAAACTTTTTAATATTTTAGTGGAAAGTTTATTATATATTTTCTTGATGAATTGATCCATGTGGGGTGGTAAACCACTACCTGGACTCAACTATTTGATAAAATTTATGGATAACCGTTTAAGAATATAGATATTCACTAGTATTATCTAGGGATCATGGAGGAGGAGAAATTCATTAGAATTTTAAGCATTCATTAGGGGCAGTAGTTTGTGAAGCAGTATTCCCATTTTTTCAAAGTAAGTGTTTGTTAAACATGATTCATTTAGAGATGAAATATTAAAGGTCAGAATCTTTTAAACAGTTTATTAACCATGCCTTAGGTTATTTATGTTTTAATTTTTTCTATTATATTTAGGGATATTTTTGGGAATGTTGAATTGGAGGATTGGGATCATAGGTGAGTAGGTATAGAGTTTAAAACATATTGGTGATTCAATTTTATCTCTATAATGTTTCTTAATGTAAAAATATTTCCTAGTTGTGATATGGATTTGAATTTTTTTGGGTATTTGATTGATGAATTTAAAGTGGTTGAATTCATGTTTCACTTTTCTATTGATTTTTTTGGTTGTTCTCATTGAATGGTGATTTTAGTTATTCATTATCATGTATCATTGATTGAATATGTTCTATGAGGTTTTTATGGGTAACAATATCAATAAAGAGGCATGTTTTGGGTATTTTCTTATTTATTATGGTTTTAAGGTGCTAATGGATCATATATTCTATTCATTGGGGTTTCTATCAACAAATGATTTATTTGGGAACTTAATAATAAATATTTGGAATAGTTGTTGTTGGTCGAGTGATAAATATTTTTCTCTTCTAAGATATTTAGTAGAGATGTAGTTTTAGTGTGATTAATTTCTTAGATTTAGGTCACTCTTCTAATACATGATTTAAGAATATTTTAAGGGTGGGGATATGGCAGGTTATTGGTCTTGATCTCCCGACTATTCATTATCTTTTTGAAAGTGTCTTATTGTACCTGTAGTCCTGCGGGGGGATTTCATCAAAGGTGGGAACCTTCTTAGATGTATATTTATATGGACCACAGGTGGATGCTCTGACTAAGTGGTCCATCTAGATTTTTAATGATATACTTTTTGAGTGTGCATGAATGACTATGAGAAACATCTTTCATTGGTTGAATTTATATTTAATTATATATATCAATATTCAATTAGGACGGATCCTTTTGAAATTTTTTATGTATAGCTAGGTTGGTGTCTTCTGTTGGGTATAACTGGTTGACTATTTCTTATTTGGACATATCTTTTCCGAGAAAAAATAGACAGTGTTCCAATAATTCAACAAAAAATAGTGGTAACTCATATTTAGAATAAATATAACATTGAAAATCATCATCATATGTTTGAATCAAATTATGGTGATTAGGTACTTCTTAAAGTATCTCCATGACTTTGACATCATTAGTTGGATGGGAAGGATACGTTTATTTCATTTAATGTTAATTCATTTGAGCTCATATAGACACTCTGAAAAGTGGTGATATGGCTATAATTACGAACTCAAATGAAATCCGTATATGATATATTTCATTATATTATATCTAATGAAGTAAAATCCATATCTATATTGTGTTGTTTATTGGGAAGATTTGGATTTGGAACCCCACACCAACATTTTTTATTATCAAATTCATGTCATGGACTATAATAACATGCCATTATAAGATGACCACTTTCATAATGTAGAGTATTGTGGTAATATGGTTGGAATATCCATGATTCTTGGGAACATGATCCCTTTAAAAGAGAGAAATTGAATTTTATTATTCTTAAATGTAAGAACCTAAAGACATTTTCTGGGTAGTAAGTATTATAGTAGAGATAATTGTGACAGGAGTTAGGTTACTAGTATATATTTATTTTATATTTTTATTTGACTTTACTTTCACAAAGAATTTTCAGGAATTTTAGGTTTGATATTTTAGAATTTGAAAAACATCCCTAGGTTTATGGTTAGTATACAATTGGTTTTAACAAAGAACCTCACCATCCAAAATGGGTGAAAGATATTTGAATAATTTTTTTGAAGAAACTTTTTCAGGTTTTTTTTTAAAAAATGATTTGTATTTATTGACAACTAATCATTTGAAAAATATTATTTTTAATAATATTTTTAAGATTATAATTGTTTGAATCTAAACACAAATGGGGAGAAAAGATTTTATATTTTTGAAAGTTTTTCTATGGACATATGTTTCAACACACTTACTTTCAGTCTGAGAAGAACCAGATGCATAGGGTGTAAGGAAGATTGAAGATGGAGGTTCTATAAATTTATTGATCAGATGCACCATAAGATTCAGATACATAAGCATAAAGTTCAAGATTCATCGAACTCTATGTTGGTTAGAAATTCATATGATGATTTTCTCATCAATAATTCTCAAATATTATAAGTTTTGTATAACACTTCTGATGCAATCCATAAGAATAAAAGGGGGAGAATAGTTTTAGCCTATCATATTGTGTTTTGGTTGGAAAAAAATAAGGTTTTTAAGGTAAGGGAATTAATAGTATTTTCATATATATGGTAGATGATACTTTTCTAGTCATGGAGTTTTCATAAATTAGAAAAAAATATCATGATAATATCTTTTGAAGAAATGGAGAAATCATAAAGTTTTTATCGATTACAAATATCAATAAAAAAAATTTATCTGATCCTAAAATATCGAACAAAAAAGTTTTCATAATTATGAATTAGTTATATATTTCATGTTTGGACAAATTTATAATTTGACAAGTGGAGTCACCGTTGAATTAATCCCCTTTATAATAGAAAAATACAATGTAATGAAGTTCCACTGGACTAATTCTGAGGAGGAATATCAATCAGACTGACTCTTAGGAGAAAAGTAAAATCAGAATGATTTTCTGTTAGAAAGTAATATCATAATGGGAAGAGAAATAATTTTAGATCTTCATGAGTATAGGAAGAATGTCATATTTTAATGATTAGAGTAATAAATTCACATCTTAGTGAGTTGAGGGAGTTCCATAAAACTCAAAGAAAAGTTGGTAATTTCAAGAAGTATTCTAATTAAAAACACTCAAGATGGATAAAATATTTATAAGTTTCAAAGTAGCCAAATTTCAAGTTTATATATGAGTGTTCTTAAAAAATTTGAAATCTGAGAAAGTGGGAAAAGTTTTTTAGTTTCTAGGATTTTAAATTATGGGATGGCTATAAATAGTTTCACAGTATATCCATACTTTGAATATTTTTATTTTATTGAAAATGTGGAGCACTTTAAAAGATTATTCATATTTTTAATTAATGTTATTTCAAGACAAAGATCTTACTAGAAGATAAGACAGTTGAAATATTTCTTACCAGAATGAGGAAGATTAGATAGAGTAGTTGAGCATAGATTGAGAAGTGTAGTTTTAGAAAATTGGTCTTCACAATTAGCCCATCGTAATGAGATAACTGTATTGATGCATTTAGACCCTGGGTTTTTGGACTGAGGTTCTAGATATAGTTTCTTGGTGAATTTTTTTGTGACCATTTCTTTCATGAAATTTTTTTTTAAGAAAACTATTAAACTAATGGGGGTTTGTATAATCACTAATATCAAGATATATAAGGTGTCTAGAAAGATTTGTCATAGGTTTTCTAAATTTCTACATTATAGTGAATTTCCACAGACTGATGGGATTTGTTATTGAAAGGATTTAGGTTCTTACACTAAGGCTGGACCTTTTAAATATTATGTTCTTTATATACTATCCTACTTTTAAATGCTTGATTATTTACTAAAATATGATAAGGATATGAACTCTAACAAGTTTCATGAGTTAATTTATAAAAGTATTGAAACTTATAAACAATGAACAACTAGTTCAACCCCTCCCCCCTCCCCTTCTCAGTTGGTATTCAATCCTTTGGAACTTCAACTTGTATCAGAGAAAAGGTTCTGTTATTGAATAATTATCATGGATAATATCAATTCTATCAACAGTATTGTAATTCCAACATTTTATGTAAAAATTATTATAAATAAAAAATAGGATGATTATTTATCTCCTATCTATTGGTATGAAAGTAACTGATGCTACTAAAATTGGTTCTCCACCTATTGAGAATGATTCTCCTATAACGTTTTCCAATAATATAAACAAACAAGTTTATGGAAATTTTCAAAATTATATCCCCTTTTCCTTATGAGAAATGTTTTATATGAAGGTGTTGGGTCTCAAAACTTCAGAGTATTTCAAATTATGAGGATATTATATTTGAAGGGAATAATAAGGTAAAGTATGAAAAGCTAAAAATATGATGTAGTAAGTATGGAGATATAATAATGAGAGATAAAGAATCCATTGATGAATATTTGACTAGAGTAAATGAAATTGATTGCAACATCAGAGATTATGGAGATGTCCAGAAATATTCTATAATTTTGAATAAATTCATGATAAAATTTTAGGATAGGTTTTAGTCAAAAATATCTTCTATTTAAGATAAGGAAGGTTTATCTCTTGTTCAATTTCATAACTATCTTGTTTCTTATCAAAATAGAAAATATCAAAATTTTAAAAAGAAGTTGAAATATGAAATGGATTTTGAAGCTATGAAAAGGATGAAAATTCATGATGTTTAATATGATAATCTTTTTTATTATAAAGATAAATAAGATGATGTGTTGAATGAGAAAAATCATATATCTAAAATATTATAACTTTCAAAGAAGAATAGGAATGTTTGGAGGTAAACATACTCTCAAATGTTTTGAATGTCATGGTATAAGAAACTTCTCTATAAACATCCCCAAGAAAAATGTTGGAGATTATCAAAAAGATTATAATGAAAAACCTCGATGTAAGAAGTAGAGAAAAAAAATTAAAGATGAAAATTTATCCAAAAAATATAAGAAGATGTTCACTAGAGAAAAAATGGTTATGCTGAGTAAGAAAGGTGAATCAGACTCAACTGAGAACAGTTATTTGGAAGTTGAATGTTTAGAAAAATTTAAAACCTTTATTAAAAATGTTGGGAAAACAAAATATTCCTCATATAGTGAAGAAGGTGGTGAAGAATCATATAGAGAGTATCAACTCAAAATAGAACTTATCGAAAGTATTAAAAAAAATATAAATCTCAAAAAAGAAATAAGATTAATTAATAAATATTGTGACGATGTTATTGAGGTATGAAAAGATTTCATAAATCACGGGGAAGAATATATTCAAGATATATTATATAGAAAATTAGGAATTTCTAAACTATATCATCCCAACCTGGGTGCCATAAATAGTGACCCTACATGGTGGGCCACATGACCTTAAGTCCATCTCCCAGAATAACTGATGCTTCTAAATAGTAATTAGGGTCTAAGTTGTGTCCATAGGGAGACTATTCCCTCATAGATCAAAGAAAAAAACAATGGTAAACTACATAAAAACAATAACAGAAGCATTTAAATGAGTAGAAAACGTCACAAGTAAAGGAATAAGTCATGCAAAAAAATAGAAAACTGGTGGAAGAATAATAATAAATAATAGATATATATGTGATGATGATCATGATGTTATACATAAATGAGTGTACTAGGGATTAGGGGATACATAGAAAATATAACATGCTATCACAAACTACAAAAAGGACAAAAACAATTACAATAGCATCTTGAGAACAGGTTCGGACCTCTTTCACAAACTACATCCAAAGGGGAAATCAATCAATCATTGAAATCATCATGCGTCCCTTTATTCTTTCTTGTGATCATAAAGTGTAATCTGTTACCAAAAGACACTAGAGAAGGGTGTGAGATATAAATCATTGTAGGCTATCACCCATTGGGTCGAGGCATTTCCATTTAAATCATTAAATAAGAGACAAAGTTCCATATATAATAAATACAAAGTATTAATTAACATTTAAAACTTGTTCTAGGATCCTAAGTGTACATGTGTCCCATATCACCTACTTCAGCCGATTCCAGTAGTATGAAAAGTGGTACTTTTTCAAGCATAATATGTATGCAAGGGCTAATAGTAATCAAGAAAAACCAATAATGGCATACCCTCAGGAATGTTCTTTGGCTTGGGGTATAGTTCCCATGCCAATTCATAAGATTCCAAGTAAACAAGATAGAAGCATCACATGTACATAGGAAACTCATAAAAATAATAGTTGCATCTCATGGGAGAAAACAAGAAATCGATCTATAAAATACAAAAGTGGAGTCATGAGCCTGTCCACATTGATCTAAAATAATACCATGTATCGCTATGAGAACATACAATATAAGCCAATACCACCTAGTCTATCCAAGGTGTCCCATACGGCCTCTCTTGTATAACTTGAGGCACGATAACTATCAGTACGTCCTAGGTATCACACACAGGAGACTGATTATCACCCAAGGAATAGTGTAGCCATATTTCCAATGGGTTCATCCATGGTTTCTCCCATAGGGAACTGGTATCACTCAAGAGTATAAGAAACAACCTAGACATCCCTATCTCAGAAAGCTATAACATCTCCTCAGGTGCATCGAGTCGTAAACAAACGAGGATAGTGAGTCCATCCATGAGTCCAAAATACAGAACCCATGTCCTCTCCTAGCAATTATCAAGTGAACCATATCAAGAAATGTATATACCATAATGAAAGAATATATATATATATATATATATATATATATAATTGCATGCCAATAATTGTTATCTCAACACCACATGCTAACCATTTAATCAATACATGTAGTTCAATCCAACCAAAAAGGCACAATATGTCAATAAACAAGCATTAAATAGGTGTAATCATAGAATGAGGTATAATAAACAAAAAAAATAACATGTAAAAATGGAAACTTACATTAGGAATAATGCATTATCATGACTTTTTCTAACATGTCTTCAATAAAATCTCAATACCTCAAGCTATCAATCTCGACCAAGAACCTCATTCCATTAAAACCAAATCACGGACTTGAAAAATAATCATTTAACAAGGCAAGGAACATGGAACATGGAATAATTTTATGTGGAAATAATAAGTCATGAATTAGGGAATTAAATAATTTCATGAGTAATTAGACATGAGTCTTTTGACATTAAAAATGAAACTTCAATCATTTCAAGGTATATGAATATACACTTGGAGAAATTGATTAAAATAAAGCATAGTCATTTTCAAATAGGATTGAATTCATAGTTTAATACTCATTATAAATACATTTGTCAATTTAAATTATTAAACCAAAGTGAATCCCACTCAATGAATAAAGAATCTTATACAATTTGGAATTAAACACCCAAAGGGGTGGATAAAGACAAAGTAAACACCCTCAAATGGGTTTTACTCTAATCTAAGGTCACTACGGACACATAAAATCATTATAATTAATTTAATAAGAAATATAAAGCTTCATCCAAATGGTTGAGAGAGTATCACAATGGGGCAACATCTAAAAATTCATGAAAATGACTAGGAAAATCATTGAAACCCTGCCTCGTAGTCAAAGTACTCCACACATCAAGTAACAATCCTTGGTTCAACCTAAAATGGAAGAAATTTTAAGATTTAACAAAACCCCCAAATTAAGTAAAAAGTATATTTCACAAAAATAGTGCAATGAATAAGGGAGAAACTAAGAAATTGATTAGTGATAAAGATAGAGATTACCGAGATGACTCTATTTCTTTTGACGGTGAAGAGATCGGAGGATAATCAAGGGATTTATCACAATATTCCAAAAGATTAAGAGAGGGAGTTCTCACACCAAGAGAAATAGGATAAATAGGATAGGTAATAATAGGGGAAAAAATTGGTAAAAACATTTACTTAATGAAAAATTAGTAAATTCACCCCCTCCCATTTTCATAGTGAATGGTTTGGCCAAATAGTTAATCCAAACTATGTGCATGGTACTGATTCATTAGGCCCGCCACATGGGATAGGCACATAGTTTGACTAACCATACAAAAACTATGTTTTTATCACTATTTGAAACATGTAACATGGTACATGGTTGTATTCCATCGGTTGTACAGTTTGAGACAAACCATGTGGCCCAGTCTGTTTTCCCCGTTTTCGGTCCTCCAGGTATCAAATGAGCCCTAAACACACCCAAAACCTTCTTTTAACCTTCAAAGAATCGAATTAAGGTCCATTTAATGAAAATAAACTAAAAAATTAATATCCCTTACCTTTTTATAGATTTTTTAGGTTATAAGCTCCCCTTCTTTAGACAACTCGTTCTCGAGTTACCCTTATGTGGGTTGTTAAACATCATCTGAGAAACATTCCATCCACTATGAAAGTACATCGACCTCCTACTCTAATTTATTTTCATGTAAACAAATATTATTCCATACAACTCAGGATAGATAAAATATACTCCCTTGGGGAGCCTTAATTCTATGATCAATGATACGAATCAGACACTACTCGAAGGATGCATCTACCATAAGCTCAATATCATCAGGATCAAATGAATGTGATAGGTCTAGATGATACTATCAAAGATGAGATACATGGAAGACATCATGCATAGTGTGGTACCTCTGAGGTAACAACATCGATAGGCTACTAGCTCAACCCTCTCTGGTATCTTGAACAAACCAACATACCGATTTGTTAACTTTCCTTGTCTCTTAATTAGTTTATGACGCAACCTTAGTGATACATAGAAAAAGTGTTGATTTCCTTCCTCAAAATCCTAAGGTTTTTGGTGAACATCTATATAGGACATCATCCTAGAATGAGTTGTATCCATACACTTTTGAGTCAGTTTTACTTTCTCTGAAGTCTCCTGAATGTGATGAGGAACTAGAAGAGCTTCCAGTGCTGCCTATATCAAAAAAAATAGTTGAATAGAGTAGTCTACCATAGAGGACCTCATACAGAGCAATCTGAATTGTTTACTAAAAGTTTTTATTGTGAGGAAACATAACTAGAGAAACATTATTTTACCACGAACCTCCAAAATCAAGGATACAATCTCAGAGCATATCGTCAAACACCTGTATTGTCTGTTCAGACTACTCATCGGTATAAGGGTGATATATAGTACTCAGGATCACCTGTGAACCCCATGCCTTATACAACCCTATCCAAAACCACGATATGAACCGATAATCTTGGTATGAAATGATATAACATGCTACACCATGAATTCATGCATTCTGCTGAATTTATATCCTTCCTAACTTTCCAACATAGAAGAACTCTTTGATAGGTATGATGAGAACGACATTGTTCAGACTATTAATGATCACCCATTATGTATCGCTATCTAGAGGAGATCTTATCAAGCCTATCATGAAATCCATGATGACATAATTCCATTTACACTCAATAATGGATAAAGGATGTAGATACTAGTGCCCTTTCTACACTTTCTGATAAGTCCAACACTAAGTGATAAATCATGCAATATGCCTCTTCATACCTAGCCTCTGATACTGATGATTCATGTCTTTGTACAACTTATTAACTAGAAGATGAACTTTATAAAAAGAGGCACGATATTCCCTCATTTTCTCTACCCATATATGAGAAGACACAAATTAATAGACACAGAAGAGTAAGGTATCACTGCCATCAGAAACCCAACCAAAAGGTGGGTTCTCTCTTACAGCTATTTAAATTAAAATGAGTTCCTCTGAATCAGAAAACTGCGGCATTCAGAGTCTCTCCAAAAGAGAGGTTTTCACATTCAAATCTGATAATATTGGGATCTCATGTTATTCTTGAACCTCAATATGTAACTTAGAAAACAAATCCTTCATTTTCCACTCACTGCAGGCTTCCTGAATGGCTTGTGTCTGTGTTTTTCAGCTTTATGAATTAGCTATGTCATTACCCTTACAATGTTTATAAGCAAGATCAAAATAAAATGATTGTAGGTATTCCACCTACCAACTCTACCTCAAATTCAAGTACCACAAAGTTGAGATATATTTTAATATTTTATGATTTGTGTAAAAAACCTATCTCCCAATAGATAGTGCCTCCAATAGTATGGATCGTGAACCATCTACTAACTCAAGGTCATGCATAGAAAAATTATGCTTATGTGGCCTCAACTGGCGAGATCTATAATCCATGACTTAGTCACCTAGCATCATAAATGAACCTAATCGGACTCATGAAGAATCACAATAGATTGTATAACTTCTACCTAGCTCAAGAAGAATCATAATTGGATTTTAAGTGTGTCTTCCTTTTACCTCTTGGAAATAATTATCAGAAGCATCAGACCATAATAACTTCACACCCTTCCTAGTAAAGGCTATAAGAGGCACTTATAAGTGGTAGAATTCGGGGATAAACTATCTGTAATACCCTTATATCCCCAAGAAGCTATATATCTCAAACAGAGACTTAAGATATTCCCACAAAACCATAGCACTCACCTTCTAAGGATCAACTGATACACCAGCGTCAGATATTATATTACCCAAGAAGTGAACCTTACATATCCAAAAGTGGAATTTAATAACCTTCTAAAAAAATTCTCTCTCAAGGTACTCATAATGATCTCAACATGAGTTTCACTATCATTTCTGGTGCACAAGTACACTAAAATGTTATCTACAAGGACAACCACTAAGGAATCAAGATACTGGTGGGAAACCAATTCATTAGATCCATGAAGACTGACGGCACATTCCTCATAATGAATGGAATAAAAAATACTCATTAAAGTAGCACTTTCTATGGAATTTTCTATGTGGTATATTTTATGGCCTCACATGAACCTGGTGATATCCTGACCTCAAATCATTATTGGAAAAAATAGTTGCTCCTCGGAGCTAGTCTAACAAGTCTTCTATATGAGGCAATGGAAAATAGTTTTTCACTATAAGATGATTTAACCATCCATAATCCATGCACAATATGAAGGTACCATCCTCCTTCTTAGTGAAAAGGATAGTTGAACCCCATGGTGGTGTGATGGGTTTGACAAAACCATTAAACTCAATATCTTCAATATGATTTTTTAATTCTTGGATCTCTCTAGCTCCATCCTATATGGTGGAATGGAAACTGGTGTCACACCTAGAAGTAAATCTTTGATGAACTCAATCTATATATTAATAGTTAAGACAGATAAATCTTCATGGAATACATCCCTAAAATGATCCATAACAGGAGGTAATTCTGATAACATCAAACCCTAGTCACTCATAAAGAGACCAGAAAATTAAGCCTTCATTTTTTCCCATCCTAGTATACTTGGGTCTAGCTTAATCTACTTGGATATCCCATTGAACTATATTTATATGAATGATACCATTGGGTTATGTGAAAGAAACCTGATTGATGCATTAGTCTACTTGGGCATGATAAGGAAAGAGTTTTTCCATACAATGAATGACATATAACCTGGTCATATCGAGGATGAAGAGCCTCCAGATGATATGACACCCAACTATTTCTAGTTTAAATCCTAACACTGGAGTATTCCCTCTATTTTGATACCTAATTGAGTTTCAATATAAATGACACCACTGAAGTAATCGATTGAGATGCCATGAGTTTCTATAGACATAGCATATAAGAAGGAGTGTGATTCGGTTGTATAAAAAAGGGAAGAAACTAACATTGAAGCTACTATAATAGTAACCCTAACCTTATATTTTCCTAGACTCTACTCCTATGAAACTGTCTTTTTACATACATGTGGTTTAAACCTCATCATGGAGATGTTTCCTAACTAGCCTGAGTAGAACAACTATATTATAGCTGATGTTTTGAAGACTGAATAAATCAGCCAAGTATATTTCTTCTTCAGTCTGATCAACCTATGGAAGAAAAACTCACGTTTGGATATGGAGTCACATGTCCTGTACCTTATAGAGTGTTTCATATATTTCTCCTTACACTATATACAAGAGAAAAATAATGGAAGAATCACTGAAGATGACCCATCCTACTACATGATTAGCATTCGATTGGGATTCTCATGCACTAGAACTTCTTTGTCTTATCCTATCACACTAGGGAAACGCTATAGATCTATAGGTACAAGTCACTAAGAAAGTATCATCCCTATGTGCACCCTTAAATCAATGTTTTCTAATGCAAGAATAACTATCTCCCTTACGCGGAATAGAACAACCATGGCTCACATTTCTAGCTTTATTGAGATTATGCCCAATAATTATGTCCCAATTTACTATCTTTGTAAGATTAATCAGACTAATTAAATTCACCTATTAGGGGATAGCATAACTAATCCCATCTTAAAATCACCTTGTGATCATCAATTATCCATCATTCATAGATGGATAAAACCACTAAAGCTCAGCGAATCAAGAAGAATAGTTTAGCACTGTCATAGAACCCTATTAAAGATGCATGAACTACATGGATCGATCTGATGTCAAGGTATACAAAAAGAAGTGACCATAAAAATTTTTATAGAAGTATTCCTAAACCATGTATCGGTAATTCTATTACTGAGAAAATATGTCCCACCAACATTTGGAGGAGTCATGTAAACTATAGGTAGAAAACATGACTCTATACTTTGTTGGAATCTCAAGATGGTTCGTGATGGAAATCATATCTTATGTCCATTACTTTATAGTAGGATTACTGCCATCCCCTAAGAAGGTGGGAGGATTCTACAGCTGAAAGTTTTGTAAAAGCTCTTCCATTGTTGGGGAAGGCCTGGAAGCACACTGAACTGATTGCATGAACATAAGAAAACTATCCATAAAGTGAACTTCAGTGACTAGAGTAAGATTAGCAGGAGGTGCTTTAGGAAGCACTATAGGAGGAACTAAGGTGGCTCAAGGCCCACCACCTCTAGAGTTTGATCATTGCCACTCTCTTGGTTTAATGAATGAGGACATCACAATGAAATTGATCTATAGTTTCCATGAATGAAAGTCATATAGTATTTATATAATAGATAGGAATATCATGTAAGAAATAAATAATAATGGTAAGAAGAAACACCTCTATGAAACATGACACAATAGATAATGAAAGTGAAAAATAGGACAGGTACATTGACTACCTTAGAGCATAACACCACTGAAATCCTTCTCTAAGATCCCGGTCTAGAAAAGGAGGAAAACCCACATAAAGATCAAAAGATATATGTCCCACAACCCATAACTAGTTTAAATTAAAATTAATTTTTTCACATTTCATCCTAATGTGTCCATTTATTTATAAAATGTAGTATTAATTTTAGTTCATTTATTAATGAATCCCATTTTCAAAAATTGATTTTGGTGGATCATCATTCCAATTTATAAGGTCCCATACACCTTAAAAATTGAAATTTCATTTCCACTTAATCCAATTTATAACCAATACCTAAAAGTTAAATTGAAAAAATTCTATATATACCACAAAATAGGAACTACAAGGATTGACAAAATAAGGCCCAATAGAAATCACATGTAAACAAGTATATGCACACTGAAAGTAGACATGGTATGGAATAATTAATGATATTTTAATCCCTGTGGTGTCTTGTATTATGCATGAAATGCAACTCCCTCTTTTAATCAGGCGGAAGTATTGGAAATCATTATCTCAATAATACCAAAAGCAATAGCAGCACAAAACAAATATGTCACCCAATGGTGAATTAATATCAACCATCAATGGCATATTCAATAACACAATTCCCAATCCATATAATTTGGGAGTCCCTGAACATGGGTTAGAAATGTCCAAGCATATGGTATGTTCTAAATTATATTTTCCTATTCTTCTATCTAACCAAAATAGTAAGTAAAATGAAAACAACTCATACCACTTTTTGACTTCCCTACCAGGGTGTCATCAAACAGTGCCCCTAGCCAATGGTATACATGACCTCAAGCGCTTCTCCCTGAACACCAGAGACTTTCGAATATAAGTGAGCAGCTAGGGTGTGTCTCTAGAGATATTATGCCCTTATATATCAAAGTAATCACAATGGTAAGAAACTTACAGACAATAAAGGAAGAATATAAATGAGAAAACATCAATGGTAGTAAAGTAATAATTCATTAAAAATAAATATGAAACTTAAGGAAGAATAATAATCAATAATAGATACAAAAGTAATGATCTTTGTGATGCAATACAAAAATGAGAGTACTGGAGATCAGGAGATACTGTAACACCCGAGATTTTTATGAGTAATATTTTGTTCAAAATAATCTTTCACTACACACTTTCTTGGCTTACTTTACACACAACTGCGACCTTCCTCGATAGCTTGCATCATACGCAATACCGAGTTTCACTAAACAACGATATGCTATTAAAATATTATTAAAACTAACCGTTATGAATAGTAATAACCACTTTTTGAAATTTTATAAATTTTATTTTTCAAAATGGACTTCATTTTTGGATTCGGAATACCGAAATTAGCCTAGGGTGAAATTTTGGTATTTTTCTGAAAACTTTCAATTTTTGATGAATAGTGAAACCACTAAGTGGTAGGTTAAAAACTGAATTTTGCATAAAACTTAATTTTACCGCTTCTGTGAATGGAATTTTAAAAATCCGACAGACACGGTTGATATCAGTAAGTAAAATATGGTTCAATGAGATAAAAATAATTTTTTGGTGAATAGTAACTTTTTACTTTTTTTTACCGCGGTTAATAGTAAATAGGGTAACTAAGGGTAAATATGATATTACTATTACCCTAACACATGTCCTAATTCTATTGGATAAGTGTAATTCGACCAAAAACAACCTTATGAATAAAATATGACCATTTAAGCCCACTTGAGTTAGATTAGGACATTTATTATTAATTTATTTAAAGAAGGGTTAAAATAGTTAAAATCAAAGTTTAATAAGTAAATCATTTTTAATATGGGGTTATACATAAGATAGATTCGACAATAAATATTCATTAGAAAGATAAAACGATTTCCTACATAATGGTATTTTATTTATAATTTTTAGACATTAAATAATTTAATTTAATTATGACACAACGATGATGCAGTAATTATCTTATTTATGAAATATTGACATAATTGATGTTATAAACACCCAAATAAATGTAATTTGAGACTTTTTATGAATTACACTAATTTTCTAGGTTACTATGATATATTAGTGTTGATTTAAGAAACTTGTTTTGAACATATAATTCTGTTATGACTTTCACAAAAATCATATATCAAATAGTGTCAAAATTGACACAAAATAGTTTTTAAATCAAATATTATATTATTAATTGTTATTTTATTCCGAAAAATATAAGGTTCGGCCAAATGACTTAGCTAAGGATATATATATTAATAATAAACAATTTGGGGTTCGTTTGGAATGTTATAGTAAGTGTATTAACCATATAGTAAAAGAAAACAAAAAGACATGGTAAAAGTTAAATTATTTAACTTAGAGTTAAATCTAATTGATAAGGTTAAAATAATACCCTAAACTTGTCTAAATCCTATTGGTTGATATTATTTCGAGCCATCCCCACTTTAGCTTCGAAATAAGACCCTTTGGAACCATTATAAACCGATTTTGACTTTAATATAAAATAATATTTTGAGATATTCCTAAGGTGCCCCTCTCCTCCCTTATAAAAGGGCACCTCCTCCCCCTCCTCCTCACACCAATTTGAGCACTCAAGCTCGGCCAACCCCAGCCATTTTCTCCTCTCCACTTCCCTAGAATAATCCTAGAGGTCCTGGTCTTCTTCAAATACCAATCTTAGTTCCCTAAGTGGAGGATTCAAAGAGGCGTTTCAAAGAAGAGGTAATATCCATTACCGATCTTTTCAATTTCTTTCTTCTTCAACTTCTTCTTCTTTAGTTGTTTCATGATAAAGTAATAACATCAGTATTACTTACATACTTATATGTTATTATAAATATTAAACAACCCTAATTCACCTTCTATCCATCCTACGGAAAAATGAAATCACCACGCGTGCGTACGTACGGAATACCGTCTCCACGCCGTGGTGTAATCTATTTTCCACCACCACCTTACAAGGATGGGTATAAGGGTGTAATGAGTAACTATACATGATTATTATAAAGTGATATTGATACTGAAATAGTATAAATACACTTAAATACAATTCCATGATCATGGGAACAATATCATCGCTCGTGCGTACGTACGGAATACCGTCTCCACGATGTGATGCGAGTCATTCTACATGATCATAATTACATATTAATTATATAAATGAATTGAATGAATAAATATGATATATGTTACACTAATACCATTCTGGATATAAAGTATCTATAACCTTAAAAGAAGAATAAGAATTTATTCGGCAAAACACGCATAAGAACAAAAGGCAATAAAGACCCGAGTAACAAGTAACAATGAAATATTACTAATAAGAAGCTAAGAATATGACCATATATGATATCATATCAATATGTATGATTCTAGAATAAGTCAATAACATTATTTAAACTATTATACAGGAGCTTCAGACACGTACAAAGCAAATCGTACCTAAGGTAAGGGAAATATCACAATCTCATTTTTATCCGAGATTGTTTATTCGTAAGTATTTACTGGGGTGTATTTTATCATCCACATCCATGTTTCATCAATATGTAATACTATTTCCATCCACCTACAATTGTTTAAATCCATTTTTACCCTTCGGTGAGTTTTTAGTAATATGTATGAAAGGAATCTTTTTTCGTTTTTCGTACGAGGTACTTTTTGACTTTTCCGACAAAAGTACGAAGAATGTTTTTTTTAACTTATATGGCATGAATGGATTTTTAAAACATTATTTCCAAGAAACTTCCTTTACAAGTTTTCAAGTTTATTTTTAATCAACTTCTTTTATTTTAAAGTTTTATGACATGTTATGAAAGGAAAAAAAATTGAAGTAGAAAGGATATTTTCCTCAAGAATGGAGTTCAAGTATTTTATCAAAATTATTTTCCATCTAAGATAATAAAAGGGTTCTGTTTTTATCGCTATTATTACATTGGTTTGATTATGTTGTGATGGAAATATTTTTATGAATTCCTTTATCTTATATGAATTGATTTATGATGTCATGTTGTTTAAGAATCCCATTTTTATTACATGGGTTACGCTATGATGTATGGTCTATGATTATGTGGCACACATAAGAAAGGATTCATTATAAGATGGGTGGGACCTATATCTCCCTCTAATTCATTGGGTAAAGATTTTATATCTCATGAGATAGACATGGCTGGAACGGTAGGTTATACCGGTTCAGTGAAACAGGACTGGAACGAGGGTGACTCGGTTCAGAAAGGGACTTTGTCCACTAAGATAGTCTTGGAAATGAGTCATGACTAACAAGAAATGATTTTCCATGATTATGTGTGCATGCCACAAAGTTTCAAGTTTCATGTTATGATTATGGGGATCTCATTTTCACTTCTATGATTTGTTCCATGTTAATATATTATGATCTCTTTTGCAGGTTATGATTTTCAAAAAGATATGATATGATTTTTATTTCCTTTATTTTCCCTTGCTGAGCATTTGAGCTCACCCTTTTATGTTTTCTTTTCCCCAGGTCAGGAAGATGGATATTAAGTAGAATATGCTAAAAGGGACCCTAGATATTATGAAATAAATGGGAGACACTGTAGAAGATTTATGAACCAGTTGTTTATGTTTCCCAGTTTCTAAAGACATTATACCTATACGGTCCTTTGTGGTTTTGTCATATGTTGTAATAAGTGTGCTTCAATTTTGAAGTATTAACAATGTATGTAAAGTATGGGTCATTATAGTTGGTATCAGAGGAAAGGTATAGTCAACCTTTAGAAAATAGGATGTGAAAGCCTTAGTAAGAACCCTAAGGATAAGTCTAAGCATAGAACACAATGTTAGTGTTTTAGAAATGGCCATGAATACCCTTGGATAAGACCTTAAGTGTGAAATTTTATCCTTGATTATGTGGTTTTCCTATTATAATTAGTGTTGCTCACACTATTATTCTTGGTTTTAGTCAATGGCTGGAACCCGAAGGAACCGTGTTAATGTGGAATGCGATGGGCAATGCAATGATTGTCCCCCTGAGCAACCAAACGATATGGGAGGTGGAATGCAAAATCTTGTAGCCATGCTCACACAACTTTCTCAAGCTATGAATCATGCAGGACTTCCAAACGAGTAAAGGAAGGAGCAACATTCTATTGAATCCTTCATGAGGCAGCGTCCATCTTCTTTCAGTCGGTCTACTGATCCATTAGTTGCTGAACAATGGATTAGTACTACTGAAAAGATATTTTCAATTCTTCAATGTTCGGAACATGATAAAGTCATCCTAGCAGTGTATCGTTTGGAAAGAGATGCTGATCAATGGTGGAATCTTATTAAGAATACAAGGCAAAGGGATGAAATTGAGTCTATGGAATGGGACGAGTTCAAGAACTTATTTTTTAATAAGTACTTCTCTTGTATTCTCCGAACAAAGATGGAGAAAGAGTTTCTTGAACTGAAGCAAAGGGGTGATGAATCTATTGGTACCTATGAAGAAAATTTTACAAGACTTGCAAGGTACGCTTCTGGTATTATTATCCAACCTGAGAGTAAGATCGATCGATTCTTTAGTGGCTTAAAACCAAGTCTTCTAAGGGCATTAGCCATAAGGGACTTCAATAGCTACGAGGAAATCGTTCGATGTGCTCTCAAAGTCGAGATGGAGATTGGAGTAACCCATCAGTCACATGGGTTTGATAAGAAGAGGAAGATGGAATTCAAAGGAAAATATAAAGAGAACACTGAAAAGAAGATGAGCTTTCCCTTATGCTCAAAGTGTGGAAAGAAACATGGAGGGAGTTGTCTTAAAGGGACAAGTAAATGTTTCAAATATGGAAAGGAAGGTCATCGGGCATTTGAATGCCGCGATAATGGGAAGAAGATGTCTAATGATGCAAACAAACGAAGGGATACACAGAATGAA
Organism: Viscum album; assembly: GCA_963277665.1. Classification (NCBI taxonomy): domain Eukaryota; kingdom Viridiplantae; phylum Streptophyta; class Magnoliopsida; order Santalales; family Viscaceae; genus Viscum; species Viscum album. Next base: position 165,366,964 of record OY728119.1, on the reverse strand, counting down.
CCTACTACACTTCAATGTTTCAAGTTCAAGGAGATGGGGCATTATGCCAATCAATGCCCAAATCCAAGGGTTGATGATGATGGTCGACGTCAACAAAATCTTAAGGCTAAAGACAAAGGAAAGTCACATGCAATTTCTATCAGCGATGTGGAGTACGATAACGAAGTGGTGAAAGGTACACTTACCATCCACTCTAAAGTAGCAAATGTTTTATTTGATTCTGGATCCACCCACTCTTTTATTTCTGAAAAATTTTCTAAGGGTATCACCGTATTACCTCAACAATTAGATGTTGAGTTAGCTGTGACAACACCTAATGTCACAACAGTCGCATCAAAAGTTTATAATTCTTCTCCGATCGAAGTTTGTGGGAAAGTGCTTCCTGTAAATCTTGTGATCCTTCCTTTAGTGGAATTTGATGTGATTCTTGGCATGGATTGGCTTTCTCTACATGGAGCTCATATCAATTGCCAAAGAAGGGAAGTCACATTTCATATTCCAGATCAATCTACGATCGTCTATCGATGCAAGGATGAATATAACCTTCCAGTGGAAATTCCTTCCATCTTATGGGTCTTGATTCCACTAAATGAAGGTTATTTATCTCAAATGGTTGGTGAGAAACTTACGATTAAGAATATGCCCATCGTACGGGAGTTTGATGATGTCTTTCCGGAGGAATTACCGGGTCTTCCACCAAATCGTGAAGTTTAGTTTTCAATAGAACTCGTACCGGGTTCTTTGCCTATTTCAAAGACACCTTATAGAATGTCCCCAATTGAGTTGCAGGAATTGAAGAAGAAACTCCAAGAGAATCTTGATAAGGGATTCATATTCCCTAGTGCGTCACCTTGGGGATCACCTGTTCTATTTGTTAAGAAGAAAGATGGATCAATGAGACTCTGCATTGATTATCGAGAACTTAACAAGATCACTATCAAGAACAAATATCCTCTCCCACGCATTGATGACTTATTTGACCAACTACGCGGAGCTCAATACTTTTCCAAGATTGATCTTCATTCAGGGTATCATCAATTAAGGGTAAAAAGGGAGGATATACCAAAGACGGTTTTCCGTACAAGGTATGGAAACTATGAATTTATAGTGATGCCATTTGGTCTTACTAATGCCCCTGCTATCTTCATGGATCTAATGAATAGAGTCTTTAGAGACTATCTTGATCAATTTGTGGTAGTCTTTATAGACGATATTCTTATCTATTCAAAGAGCAAGGAAGAGCATGAAGATCACTTGAGAATTATAATGAAGACCTTGAGAAAGGAGAATCTTTATGCCAAATTTACCAAGTGTGAATTTTGGATTCAAAAAGTTGCATTTTTGGGTCACATAATCTCAAAAGAGGAGATATCTGTGGATCCAGCAAAAACAGAGGTTATCGAAAGATGGTCAAGACCAACAACAGTAACTGAGATCCGAAGTTTTCTTGGTTTGGCTGGATATTATCGACATTTTGTAAAAGATTTTTCACGATTATCTAATCCACTCACCAAGTTGACTCGGAAAGGAGTTAAGTTTGTTTGGACAGAGGAATGTGAAGAGAATTTCAAGGAGTTGAAAAGAAGGTTATCCAGTGAACCTGTGCTCACACTGCCTTGTAGTGGAGAAAGGTTTGTGATCTACAGTGATGCATCCAAGAAGGGATTGGGGTGTGTTCTTATGCAAAATGATATGGTGATAGCTTATGCCTCACGACAGTTGAAAATCCATGAGAAAAATTACCCAACACATGATTTGGAGTTGGCTGCGGTAATCTTTGCATTAAAGATTTGGAGGCATTACCTTTATGGTGAAAGGTATGATATTTATACTGATCATAAAAGTTTAAAGTATATTTTCACACAAAAGGAGTTTAATATGCGTCAAAGAAGATGGTTGGAGATGATTAAGGATTACGACTGCTCAATCCATTACCACCCTGGGAAAGCAAACAAGGTGGCAGATGCATTAAGTCGACAAGACCATGCTAGTTTATCCATGATGAGGATCACAAAAGATCCAATATTTATGGATTTACAAAGGATGGATCTTGGAATTATAATGGAAGAGGAAAAATCTTATCTTTCTCAAATGAATGTTCAACCATCTATACATGTGAAGATTAAAGAGGCACAGAAAGAAGATGTCGAGTTACAAAAGAAGGTGAGAAATGTTCCTGAATTTAACCTTGATTGTGATGGGATAATAAAGTTCAGGAATCGGGTTTGTGTTCCTCCCATCCCCGAATTAAAGAAGGAGCTGCTGGATGAGGCTCATAGTTCATCATTCTCTATTCATCCTGGAAGCACGAAGATGTATAGGGACCTAAAAGAGTACTTCTGGTGGGATGGCATGAAAAGAGATGTTGCTGAATATGTCTCTCGATGCTTGGTTTATCAGCAAGTTAAAGCTGAGAAACAGAAGTCTAAGGGGATGTTACAACCATTACCCATACCCGAATGGAAATGGGAAAACATCACTATGGACTTTGTCACAGGACTTCCTAAAACATCCAAAGGCAATAATGCTATTTGGGTCATAGTTGATCGTCTTACAAAGTCTGCACACTTCATTGCTATTAGAGAGGATTTCTCTCTAGATCAGCTTTCCAGGATATATGTAAAGGAAGTGGTAAGATTGCATGGAGTACCACTTTCTATTATATCTGATCGGGATCCGAGATTTACCTCGAAGTTCTGGTGAAGTCTTCAGCATACTCTGGATACAGAGTTGAGTTTCAGCACTGCTTATCATCCTCAGACAGACGGTCAGTCTGAGAGAACAATTCAAACCCTAGAAGATATGTTGAGAGCTTTCTCTATGGATTTCAAAGGAGGTTGGGATCAACACCTACCTTTGGTGGAATTTTCTTATAATAATAGCTTTCACTCTAGTATTCAGATGGCTCCTTAGGAAGCTCTCTATGGAAAGAAATACAGGACTCCAACTTGCTGGGATGAAGTTGGGGAAAGAAAGCTATTAGGACCTAATCTCGTTGATGAAATGGCAGAAAAGGTCAGATCTATTCAATAACACATAAGAGCAGCTTAGAGTCAACAGAAAAGTTATGCCGACAACCGAAGAAAAGACCTAGAGTTTGAAGTGGGTGATAAAGTGTTCTTACGAATATCTCCCTGGAAGAGGGTTATGAGATTTGGAAAGAAGGGGAAGTTGAGCCCTAGATATATCGGTCCTTTCGAAATACTGGATCGTGTTGGAAAGTTAGCTTACCGATTGGCGCTTCCACCGAATCTCTCTCAAGTTCACGATGTGTTCCAAGTATCTCTCCTGAGAAAGTACATACCTGATCCTTCACATGTACTCAGCTCAGAAGTTGTACCGCTGGAGCAAGATATTTCTTATGAAGAACAGCCGATAGAGATTCTGGATCGTAGCGAAAAAGTCCTACGAAACAAGACCACTCGATTGGTGAAAGTTTTATGGAGGAACCACCAATTAGAATAAGCTACATGGGATCTTGAGGATATGATGAGGGAGAAGTATCCTCATCTGTTTGTTACAAAGTGACGAATTTTGAGGGAGAAATTCTTTTTAAGGGGGGTAGAATGTAACACCCGAGATTTTTATGAGTAATATTTTGTTCAAAATAATCTTTCACTACACACTTGTTTGGCTTACTTTACACGCAATCGCGACCTTCCTCGATAGCTTGCGTCGTACGCAATACCGAGTTTCACTAAACAACGATATGCTATTAAAATATTATTAAAACTAGCCGTTATGAATAGTAATAACCACTTTTTGAAATTTTATAAATTTTATTTTTCAAAATGGACTTCATTTTTGGATTCGGAATACCGAAATTAGCCTAGGGTGAAATTTTGGTATTTTTCTGAAAACATTCAATTTTTGATGAATAGTGAAACCACTAAGTGGTAGGTTAAAAACTGAATTTTGCATAAAACATAATTTTACCGCTTCTGTGAATGGAATTTCAAAAATCCGACAGACACGGTTGATATCAGTAAGTAAAATGTGGTTCAATGAGATAAAAATAATTTTTTGGTGAATAGTAAATTTTTTTTTACCGCGGTTAATAGTAAATAGGGTAACTAAGGGTAAATATGATATTACTATTACCCTAACACATGTCCTAATTCTATTGGATAAGTGTAATTCGACCAAAAACAACCTTATGAATAAAATATGACCATTTAGGCCCACTTGAGTTAGATTAGGACATTTATTATTAATTTATTTAAAGAAGGGTTAAAATAGTTAAAATCAAAGTTTAATAAGTAAATAATTTTTAATATGAGGTTATACATAAGATATATTCGACAATAAATATTCATTAGAAATATAAAAAGATTTCCTACATAATGGTATTTTATTTATAATTTTTAGACATTAAATAATTTAATTTAATTATGACACAACGATGATGCAGTAATTATCTTATTTATGAAATATTGACATAATTGATGTTATAAACACCAAAATAAATGTAATTTGAGACTTTTTATGAATTACACTAATTTTATAGGTTACTATGATTTATTATTGTTGATTTAATCAACTTGGTTCGAACATATAATTCTGTTATGACTTTCACAAAAATCATATATCAAATAGTGTCAAAATTGACACAAAATAGTTTTTAAATCAAATATTATATTATTAATTGTTATTTTATTCCTAAAAATCTAAGGTTAGGCCAAATGACTTAGATAAGGATATATATATTAATAATAAACAATTTGGGGTTCGTTTGGAATGTTATAGTAAGTGTATTAACCATATAGTGAAAGAAAACAAAAAGACATGGTAAAAGTTAAATTATTTAACTTAGAGTTAAATCTAATTGATAAGGTTAAAATAATACCCTAAACTTGTCTAAATCCTATTGGTTGATAGGCTTTCGACCCATCACCACTTTAGCATCAAAATAAGACCCTTTGGAACCATTATAAACCGATTTTTACTTTAATATAAAATAATATTTTGAGATATTCCTAAGGTGCCCCTCTCCTCCCTTATAAAAGGGAACCTCCTCCCCCTCCTCCTCACACCAATTTGAGCACTCAAGCTCGGCCAACCCCTGCCATTTTCTCCTCTACACTTCCCTAGAATAATCCTAGAGGTTCTGGTCTTCTTCAAAGACCAATCTTAGTTCCCTAAGTGGAGGATTCAAAGAGGCGTTTCAAAGAAGAGGTAATATCCATTACCGATCTTTTCAATTTCTTTCTTCTTCAACTTCTTATTCTTTAGTTGTTTCATGATAAATTAATAACATCAGTATTAATTACATACTTATATGTTATTATAAATATGAAACAACCCTAATTCACCTTCTATCCATCCTACGGAAAAATGAAATCACCGCGCGTGCGTACGTACGGAATACCGTCTCCACGCCGTGGTGTAATCTATTTTCCACCACCACCTTACAAGGATGGGTATAAGGGTGTAATGAGTAACTATACATGATTATTATAAAGTGATATTGATACTAAAATAGTATAAATACACTTAAATACAATTCCACGATCATGGGAACAATATCATCGCTCGTGCGTACGTACGGAATACTGTCTCCATGATGTGATGCGACTCATTCTACATGATCATCATTACATATTAATTATATAAATGAATTGAATGAATAAATATGATATATGTTACACTAATACCATTCTGGATATAAAGTATCTATAACCTTAAAATAAGAATAAGAATTTATTCGACAAAACACGCATAAGAACAAAAGGCAATAAAGACCCGAGTAACAAGTAACAATGAAATATTACTAATAAGAAGCTAAGAATATGACCATATATGATATCATATCAATATTTATGATTCTGGAATAATTCAATAACATTATTTAAACTATTATACAGGAGCTTCAGACACGTACAAAGCAAATCGTACCTAAGGTAAGGGAAATATCACAATCTCATTTTTATCCGAGATTGTTTATTCGTAAGTATTTATTGGGGTGTATTTTATCATCCACATCCATGTTTCATCAATATGTAATACTATTTCCATCCACCTATAATTGTTTAAATCCATTTTTACCCTTCGGTGAGTTTTTAGTAATATGTATGAAAGGAATCTTTTTTCGTTTTTCGTATGAGGTACTTTTTGACTTTTCCGACAAAAGTACGAAGAATGTTTTTTTTAACTTATACGGCATGAATGGATTTTTAAAACATTATTTCCAAGAAACTTCCTTTACAAGTTTTCAAGTTTATTTTTAATCAACTTCTTTTATTTTAAAGTCGTATGACATGTTATGAAAGGAAAAATGTTTTTGAAGTAGAAAGGATATTTTCCTCAAGAATGGAGTTCAAGTATTTTATCAAAATTATTTTCCATATAAGATAATAAAAGGGTTCTGTTTTTATCCCTATTATTACATTGGTTTGATTATGTTGTGATGGAAATATTTTTATGAATTCCTTTATCTTATATGAATTGATTTATGATGTCATGTTGTTTAAGAATCCCATTTTTATTACATGGGTTGCGCTATGATGTATGGTTTATGATTATGTGGCACACATAAGAAAGGATTAATTATAAGATGGGTGGGACCTATATCTCCCTCCAATGCATTGGGTAAAGATTTTATATCTCATGAGATAGACATGGCTGGAACGGTAGGTTATACCGGTTCAGTGAAACAGGACTGGAACGAGGGTGACTCGGTTCAGAAAGGGACTTTGTCCACTAAGATAGTCTTGGCAAATGAGTCATGACTAACAAGAAATGATTTTCCATGATTATGTGTGCATGCCACAAAGTTTCAAGTTTCGTGTTATGATTATGGGGATCTCATTTTCACTTCTATGATTTGTTCCATGTTAAGATATTATGATCTCTTTTGCAGGTTATGATTTTCAAAAAGATATGATATGATTTTTATTTCCTTTATTTTCCCTTGCTGAGCATTTGAGCTCACCCTTTTATGTTTTCTTTTCCCCAGGTCAGGAAGATGGATATTAAGTAGAATATGCTAAAAGGGACCCTAGATATGATGAAATAAATGGGAGACACTATAGAAGATTTATGAACTAGTTGTTTATGTTTCCCAGTTTCTAAAGACACTATACCTATACGGTCCTTTGTGGTTTTGTCATATGTTGTAATAAGTGTGCTTAAATTTTGAAGTATTAACAATGTATGTAAAGTATGGGTCGTTATAGATACAAAGCATATACAACATGATATCAAGACTGTAAAAGATCAAAAACTACTACAATAGCATCTCAATCATAGGCTTGGTACTCTACTCCAAACTCCATCCAATGTATAAAATAATCCAGGATATAAATCATCACACTTAACGTTATCCTTTTCTATGATCATAAAGTATACTCAGGTTCCAAATACCCCTGAGTAGGGTGTGAGATATAAATCTTAGTCGACTGGCAGCCATTGTGTCTAGAACTTCCCATTTTGTGTTATAAATAATAGACAAGATGCCATATATAATAAATGAAAATCATCAATTGAATGAAACATGTAAAACTTGGTTTGGGTTCCTAAGTGGAAACACATCTCATAACACCTGCTTCGGCCTATGTCGAAAGTCTGAAAAGTGGTACCTATGTAAGCATAATATGTATGAAAGGGGAAATAGTAAAAAAGAAAAACCAAGAATGGAATACCCCTAGCTTGTGCTTTGTTTTGGGGTCTAGTTAAAATTTCATCACTGAAATGTGTTATTAAACTAGATAAAAGAATCACATATACTTAAGAATCTCATAACAATAATAATATGTGCATCTCCTATGAGAAACACAGTCAATCTATCAAATCTATAAGTGGAGTCCCAATCCCATATAATATGATCTAAAAGTATACCAATTATTTATAAAAGAATATACATTAAAATCCAACACCACTATGTCCATCCAATGCGGCCCATATGGTGTCCTTTGTATCACTCGAGGCATGTTAACTCTGAGTTTGTCCCAGGAATATCACATTGGGGAATGAGTATAACTCATGGAATGGAATATAAATATATCTAATGGGAATATATGTGGTTTATCCATTATAGAACTAGTATCACTCAAGATTATAAGAAACTACACTAGAATAAATTTCCTATAAATCTAGATCATGACCCCCGAAACATTGATTTGTAAACAAATAAGCATAGTGAGTCCATCCATGGCTCTTTAATTATGAACTCGGGTTCTCTCCCAACCCATATAAAGAGATCAATATCAAGAAAGGAATATATCACAATGTAAGAATATATATATATATATATATATATAATTGCATGACAACAATATCCATCCAAACAGAACATGATTACAATTTAATCAAGCCAGTCAGATCAAAGAAAAAAACATTAAATACGAGTAAACATGGTACGATTCATACTCAGTAAGTCATAACATCTAAACAATGGAAAATAACCTTAGGATCAATTAATTTTCATTCTTATTACCAATATGTCACTCATGAAATCTCAATACCATAGGCTATCAAGCTTGATGAAGCACCACATTCCATTAAAACCAAATCATGGGTTTGAGTAATAAGAATATAATAAGGAATGGAACATGGGACTAGGAATAACATTAAGTGGAAATCATACCTCATGAGACAAGGAATTAAATACTTGCATGAGTAATTAGACATGAGGTATGTGACATTAAAAATGAAACATCAAACAAGTTAAAGAATATGGCTTTCACATGGCCCAATTGATTATAATCATGTATAGGAATTTCCCAGAGGGATTAAACTGATGGTTAAATACTCATTCTAAACCCATTTTTTAATTTCAATAATTAAAATAGTGTGAAACCCCACTCAAAGAATAAAGAAACATAGTCCATTTGGAATGGCACACACAAAAAGGTTTCCAATGAAAAAGTCAACACCTTAGGATGGTTTTTTTCATAAGATATGGTAACTACAGACATGGAAAAGAATTCAAATTAATTTAATAAGATTTTTCAAGCTTCACCGGAAAGGTCCAGTGACATGCACAATGGCGTGACATAAAAAATACAATAAGTTGAGTGGAAAAATCATATAAACCCTATATCATATTCATAGTACACCACACATCTAGTAACAAGCCTTATTTCAACCTAAAATGGAAGAAAATGAAAGATATAACATAACCCCTAAAATAGGGAAACTTTTTAATGCACCAAAATAGAAAAACAAAAAAGGGAGGAGCCTTAAAATAGAGGAGTGTGAAAGATATAGCTTACTGATCCAATTATGTTGCTTTATACAGTAAAGAGATCGGAGGAGAATCAATGGAAATATCATAAAACCCCAAAGGAGGATGAAAGGTGATCCTCACACCTGGAGAAGGATGCAAAATTGGCTAGTGAATAATAGAGATAATATAAAATTGATAATAACATTTCATTGAGGGATAATTATAAAATTCTCCCCCTATTTTTAATGGGCATGGTTTGGCCAAACTGTGCCCAAACAGTTTACATGGAACTACATCACTGGGCACAATGCATAGGCTAGCCACACAATTTAACTGACTCTTTGAAAAAACATGCATTTTCTCACTATCTAAAACCTAAAACATGGTGCAAGGTCTTGTTCCCTTGGGTATCACTTTTTTAATATACCTTCTGGCCCATCCTTTTTCCCCTTTTCGGTGCTTCAGAATTCAAGAAATCCCAGGATGCACCCAGAACTTTCTTTAACCTCCTAGGAAACAAATTAAGATCTATTTAAAAGAATTAAACCAAAAATTAAAGGGTTTTCACCTTTGGATAAAGTTTTTTTTTTGTTACATGAATATGGAAATATGTGTGAATATATCAGTAAGAAATTGGATGTTAATGAAGAATAATTCAATATATTTTAATCTAATCATATTGATATCAAAATTACCTTGAGAATGATTAATTAAAACTTCAACAAAGCTTCATAAGTAAAATATACGACTTCTAACGTTGATGAGAAACCCCAGATCAAAAATCAAGTGAATTACTCAACCTCCAAAAATAATGTGTGATCTGATTTTTCAAACATTTCTGTTGATAAAAAAGGTACTAGGAAATTTTGTGTGGAGATAGGACGTTAGAAACCTATAATATCTTTAAAATATGAAAACTCACTCAGAATTAAATATGGTCTACACCACAATTATGTTATAGAAGGAATAATATATCAACCTCAACAATGTTTTTACATAGAAAGACCGTACTTCAATAGGCAATCAGTATTTTATAGTGTCAATTTGTGTTGTAGAATCTACAAGAACAAGGATTATAATTTTTGGAATAACATATCACTTCCTATAATATGGTATGAAAAATGTGAATGAAAAGGTGAATATATAATCAGTAACTTTACAAACACACAAGAAATTAGAAAATAAAAATCTAAAGATGTTAGAAACATTCCACTAAAAAATAAAGTTGAATTTCTAGAAGAATTTTGTGGAATATGTGATTAGGATGGTTATTATTCAAAAAGATAAATGAAACTCCTCTCAGAAAAAGTTTCTTATGGGAGAAAATAAAAGGAAGCAGGAAAGAAGAAAGTTAATGAAAGATCCTTTATTGTTGATATTTCCTTGAAATCAAGTGAATAAGAAAAAACCATGGATACATGATAGTGGTTTTTCTTCACACATGATAGGTTATTTAGAAATATTGAAACATGTTGAAAATCATGATAGAGGCACTACTAAAAAAAGGCCATTAGCGACTGCCCAGCGACCGCCATTGGCGGTCGCATCTGCTTCGTCGCTGTAGGGCTTTAGCGACCGCCAATGGCGGTCACTATAGGTGGCCGAAATGCCGCCTTAAGCGACCGCCTGGCGGTCGCTGTAGGCTGCCCCGTGGGCACCATTAGTGACCGCCATTGGCAGTCGCTAATGATGCCCAGATAGCAGGCTATAGCGACCGCCAAAGGCGGTCGCTAAACTTGAAAAAAAAAATCATACCAAAATAAATAAATATATATATATATATATTTGTTAAATCAAATATATATATATATAAAATAATGAAAATATTTATATATATAATATTAAATAAAATATATATATATTTATTAAATAAAATATATATATATATATTAATGAAAATATTTATATATATAATATTAAATAAAATTTATTTATTTATTTATTAAATAAAATATATATATTTATTTATTAAATAAAATATATATATATATTAATGAAAATATTTATATATATAATATAAAATAAAATATTTTTCATTTCTTTAATGAAATGTACAAATTGTGATTTTTTCGTCACGGTGGAAAAGCAGACATAAAACAAGGTAACAATCATAAAAAATGGAAAACAATTTCAAACAGCATAAACATCAAAATCATCAAAAACGATAAACGCGCTTCAACGATCCGAGCAGATCCATCGATTTCAATCTTCTGCTTCAAAACCTACAATAAGACAAAAAAACAAAACAAACGTAAATTGAACATAATTATTCAGTTATTATATACATATAATAAAATTAAATCTCACATCAAATCATGGTGATAATTTAAAACCCCCAATTTAAGAAATGCTATCATTTCAGGTCATTCAGAGCACGTTTGCTCCGAATTCGACCGTCTCACACCGTTTTTGATGTATTATGACACCGGAAACGTGTTTCCGGTCACCACAGTCAAACGACACATCCGATTGACATTTCATCTACTCGACCACGTCACAATTCACTCACCCTTTGATGTCGTCTGATTTCAGGTCATCCGGACCTCGTTCGGCCCATTTGGACCCCCCCACGCGCGTTTATCAAGCGCGCGCAACACTTAAAGAACGCATAATGAGCCCTACCGCGCAGACCGCACGTTCGATTGACATGCCGTATGCGCGTACATGTCACGAATAATAATTAGATTGTTTCCCTGTGATTTCAGGTCAATCCGATGTCGTCCGCTATGACTTTGACCGTCAGACGCCCGTTTTGGCCGTTTATGACACCAGAAACGCGTTCCCGGTCACCACGGTCAAACGACACATCCGATTGACGTGTCGTCTGCTTGACCACGTCACAATTCACTCCCCCTTTGATGTCGTCTGATTTAAGGTCATTCGGACTTCGTTCGACCTATTTGGACCCCCCACGCACGTTTATCAAGCACGCGCAACACTTACAGAACGCATAATGAGCCCTACCGCGCAGACCGCACGTCCGATTGATGTACCGTCTACGCGTACACATCAAGAATAATAATCATATTGTTTCCCTGTTATTTCAGGTCAATCCGATGTCGTCCTCTATGACTTTGACCGTCAGACGCCCGTTTTGGCCGTTTATGACACCCGAAACGCGTTCCCAGTCACCACGGTCAAACGACACATCCGATTGATGTGTCGTCTGCTCGACCACGTTACAATTCACTCAACATTTGATTTCGTCTGATTTAAGGCCATTCGTACCTCGTTCGGCCCGTTTGGACCCCCCCACGCGCGTTTATCAAGCGCGCGCAACACTTAAAGAACGCATAATGAGCCCTGCCGCGCAGACTGCACGTCCGATTGACTTTCCGTCTGTGCGTACACGTCATGAATAAAAATTATATTGTTTAACTGTGATTTCAGGTCAATCATATGTCGTCCTCTATGACTTTGACCGTCAGACGCCCGTTTTGGCCGTTTTTGACACAGGAACGGCGTTCCCGGTCACCGCGGGCAAACGGCACGTCCGATTGACATGCCGTCTGCTCGACCACGTCATAATTCACTCACCCTTTGACGTCGTCTGATTTCAGGCCATTCGGACCTCGTTCGGCCCATTTGGACCCCCCCCCCCCCCCCCACGCGCGTTTATCAAGCACGCGCAACACTTAAAGAACGCATAATGAGCCCTACCGTGCAGACCGCACGTCCGATTGACGTGTTGTTTGCGTGTACACCTCAAGAATAATAATTATATTGTTTTCCTGTGATTTCAGGTCAATCCGATGTCGTCCGCTATGACTTTGACCGTCAGACGCCCGTTTTGGCCGTTTATGACACCGGAACGGCGTTCCCGGTCACCGCGGGCACACGACACGTCCGATTGATGTGTCGTCTGCTCGACCACATCACAATTCACTCACCCTTTGATGTCGTCTGATTTTAGGCCATTCGCACCTCATTCAGCCCGTTTGGACCCCCCCACGCGCGTTTATCAAGCGCGCGCAACACTTACAGAACGCATAATGAGCCCTACCGCGCAGACCGCACGTCCTATTGACGTTCCGTCTGTGCGTACATGTAACGAATAATAATTATATTGTTTCCCTATGATTTCAGGTCAATCCGATGTCATCCGCTATGACTTTGACCGTCAGACGCCCGTTTTGGCCGTTTATGACACCGGAAACGCGTTCTCGGTCACCACGGTCAAACGACACATCCGATTGACGTTCCGTCTGCTCGACCACGTCACAATTCACTGACCCTTTTATGTCGTTTTATTTCAGGACATTCGGATCTCATTTGGCCCGTTTGGACCCCCCCACGCGCATTTATCAAGCGCGCACAACACTTAAAGAACGCATAATGAGCCCTACCGTGCAGACCGCACGTCCGATTGACGTTCCGTCTACGCGTATACCTCACCAATAATAATTATATTGTTTTCCTATGATTTAAGATCAATCTGATGTCGTCCTCTATGACTTTTACCGTCAGACGCCCGTTTTGGCCGTTTATGACACCGGAACGGCGTTCCCGGTCACTGCGGGCACACGGTGCGGCCGATTGACGTGTCGTCTACTCGACCACGTCACAATTCACTCACCCTTTGATGTTGTCTGATTTCAGGCCATTCGGACCTCGTTCGGCCTATTTGGACCCCCCACGCGCGTTTATCAAGCGCGCGCAACACTTAAAGAACACATAATGAGCCCTACCGCGCAGACCGCACGTCCGATTGACGTGCCGTCTGCGCGTACACCTCACAAATAAGAATTATATTGTTTCCCTATGATTTCAGGTCAATCCGATGTCGTCCTCTATAACTTTGACCGTCAGACGCCCGTTTTGGCCGTTTATGACACCGGAACGGCGTTCCCGGTCACCGCGGGCACACGACACGTCCAATTGACGTACCGTCTTCTCGAACAAGTCAAAATTCACTCACCCTTTGATGTCTTCTGATTTCAGGCCATTCGGACCTCGTTCGTCCCGTTTGGACCCCCCCCCCCCCCCCCCCCCCACGCGCGTTTATCAAGCGTGCGCAACACTTAAAGAACGCATAATGAGCCCTAGCGCGCAAACCGCACGTCCAATTGACGTGTCGTCTGTGCGTACACCTCACGAATAATAATTAGATTGTTTCCTTGTGATTTCAGGTCAATCTGATGTCGTCCGCTATGACTTTGACCGTCAGACGCCCGTTTTGGCCATTTATGACACCGGAACGGCGTTCCCGGTCACCGCGGGCACATGGCGCGGCCAATTGACGTGTAGTCTGCTCAACCACGTCACAATTCACTCACCCTTTGATGTCGTCTGATTTCAGGTCATTCGGACCTCGTTCGGCCCGTTTGGACCCCCCACGCGCGTTTATCATGTGCACGCAACACTTAAAGAACGCATAATGAGCCCTACTACGCAGACCGCACGTCCGATTGACGTTCCTTCTACGCGTACACGTCACAAATAATAATTAGATTGTTTCCCTATGATTTCAGGTCAATCCGATGTCGTCCGCTATGACTTTGACCGTCAGACGCCCGTTTTGGCCGTTTATGACACCGGAACGGCGTTCCCGGTCACCGCGGGCACACAACATGTCCGATTGACGTGTTGTCTGCTCGACCACGTCACAATTCACTCACCCTTTTATTTCGTCTGATTTCAAGCCATTCGCGCCTCGTTCGGCCCATTTGGACCCCCCAACGCGCGTTTATCAAGCGCGCGCAACACTTAAAGAACGCATAATGAGCCCTACCGCGCAGACCGCACGTCCGATTGATGTGCCGTCTACGCGTACACTTCACAAATAATAATTAGATTGTTCCCTGTGATTTCAGGTCAATCTGATATCGTCCGCTATGACTTTGACTGTCAGACGCCCGTTTTGGCCGTTTATGACACCGGAAACGCGTTCCCGGTCACCACGGTCAAACGACACATCCGATTGACGTTCCGTCTACTCAACCACGTCACAATTCACTCACCCTTTGATTTCATCTGATTTCAGGCAATTCGGACATCGTTCAGCCCGTTTGGACCCCCCCCCCACGCGCGTTTATCAAGCGCGCGCAACACTTAAAGAACGCATAATGAGCCCTACCACACAGACCGCACGTCCGATTGACGTTCTGTCTGCTCGTATACCTCACGAATAATAATTAGATTGTTTCCCTATGATTTCAGGTCAATCCGATGTCGTCCTCTATGACTTTGACCGTCAGACGCCCGTTTTGGCCGTTTATGACACCGAAACGGCGTTCCCGGTCACCGCGGGCACACGGTGCGGTCGATTGACGTGTCGTCTACTCGACCACGTCACAATTAACTCACCCTTTGATTTCGTCTAATTTCAAGACATTTGGACCTCGTTCGGCCCGTTTGGACCCCCCCCCCCCCCCCACCCGCGTTTATCAAGCGCGCGCAACAATTAAAGAACGCATAATGAGCCCTACCGCGTAGACCGCACGTCCGATTGACGTGTCGTCTATGCTTACATCTCACGAATAATAATTAGATTGTTTCCCTGTGATTTCAGGTCAATCCGATGTCGTCCTCTATGACTTTGACCATCAGACGCCCGTTTTGGCCGTTTATGACACCGGAACGGCGTTCCCAGTCACCGCGGGCACACGGCACGTCCGATTGATGTGTCGTCTACTCTACCATGTCACAATTTACTTACCCTTTGATTTCGTCTGATTTCAGGCCATTCGGACCTCGTTCGGCCCGTTTGCCCCCCCCCCCCCCCCCCCCCCACGCGCGTTTATCAAGCGCGCGCAACACTTAAAGAACGCATAATGAGCCCTACCGCGCAGACCGCACGTCCGAATGGCCTGATTGCGCTACAAACCTGGAAGGGAGGGGAGCCGACAGCAGTGCTTTGAGGGAGAGGAGCGGTGGGGAGTCGGAGCTGGTGCGGCGAGGGAGGGGACGGGTGGCGGTGGTGCGGCTAGGGAGGGGACGAAGACGAATGGGATGGGGGTTGGCGGGGTGCAGGGGGGGGGTCGAGTGCTGGGGGGAGGGACGAGGGGGCGGAGGACCGAGGGCCGAGGTCAGAGGTCGGAGGGGCTGGAGGCCGAAGGCCAGAGGGCGGCCGGAGGGCTGCCGGAGGGCACCCGAGGGTGTCCGGGTTGCCGGAGGCGGGTGGCGGGAGGCCGTAGGGCGGCCGCAGGGCGAAGGGAGGCCGGAGCCGGAGGGCGTAGGGCGGGCGTAGGGTGGTCGGGGAGGGCGGGGGCCGGCGGAGGGCGGCCGGAGGGCTGCCGGAGGGCTGCCGAGCTGCCGGAGGCGGGTGGCGGGAGGCTCGAGGGCAGAGGGAGGCCGCAGGGCGGCCGCAGGGTGGAGGGCGGCCGGAGCCGGAGGGCGGATGGCGGCCGGAGGAGGGCAGGGCCGACGGAGGGCGGTCGGAGGGTAGACGGAGGGCGGCCGGAGGGTGGTCGGCTGAGGGCGGGGCCGATGGAGGGCGGCCGGCCGGAGGGCGGGCCGGCGGAGGGCGGGGCTGCGGAGGGCGGGCCGGCGGAGGGCGGGCCGACGGAGGGCGGGCCGGCGGAGGGCAGGGCACCGGGGAGGGCGCGCGGCGGCGGGGAGGGCGCACGGCGGCGGGGGGGGGGGGGGGGGGCGACGAGGGGGGGGGGGGGAAGGGTTCGGGGAGGTGGGGGGGATCACGAGAGTGGAGAGGGGGGGCGCGGAAGCCCCTTATTTTTTTTAAGGAGACTTAGCGACCACCATTGGCGGTCGCTATAGGTAACAGGGCTCAAATGCCCATATTTCTAGTAGTGAGGTGTTGTTACATTTAGGAATGATAGATCATTAAAAATTAAAGTAATAAGAATGTTTGATATAGAAGAAGAAAAGTTAAAATCTGAGGAAGTTCTATTCATTGATGGGCTAAAACATAACTTATGTAGTGTAAGTAAACATTATAATGAAAGAAATATAGTTATTTCTAGAAAATATTAGTGTATTTTTAGAAGTGTGAAAGATGTCAGTTTCATCAGAAAAGGAGCAAGAACTAGTAGAAATATTATTCAATTTTATGAACTTAATAACTCATATTATCTAAGTGCTGGAGAGGAGAATATTTTGTGTCACTAAATACTTGCCTACCTTTCACAAAAAAAACCTGAAAAGCATTATAAATTTGATTTTTTTATGTAAAATTTCACAATTTAAAAGAAGAGAATAACATTTTTGTAACTTTTCAGGAAGGTAAGATAAGTAATAAAAGTCAAAATAGAGTTGAGATTCAGTCTACTAGACCTATTATACTTATTTATTCTCATTTATGTGGACTAATGTGATAGAAATCAATAAAATGGTATTATTATGTAGTAAATTTTATTGAGTATATCACTTGGAAGACCAACATCATGCTTACGAAACACAATTCATAAGCTATTAAAATGTTTAGAGTCTACTGAAAAGAATTTCATAATGAAATGGGGGTTTATAAAAAGAATCTGAGTACAAATAATGGAACAGAGTTTCCTAATAACATATTTGAAACTTATATAAGAAATCATAGAATCAAACATCACTATAGAATTCCTTATTACCCAAAAAATGGATTAGTAGAAATGAAAAACATATATTTAGAGGGAATGAGAATAAGTATGTTAGCGGAATATAAAATGTTAATGTTCTAATAGAGAGAAGGTATTAGCGTTGTTTTACATGTCCCAAATAGATGTTTGTTATGGTCAGAATCAAACATGAATTCATATAAAATTTGGTATAAAAAACCTTCATTTAAGTACGTTAATTATTTTAGAAGTCCATGTTTACTTAAAAGAAAAAACAAAATCTAGGAAATTTAATGAGAATGTTGAGGAAAGAAATTTTATGCGATATTCACCCAATGAAAGAAGTTAAAAATATCAGAAATAAATATTTACAAATTTTGTGGACTCGTATAATTTGAATGTTATTGGGAATAAAAATTCATTAACAAAACATGCTTGGAAAGTTGAGGAAGAAAAACTAAATGATTCCAATTAAAATAAAAGTCACAAATGTAATTTTCATGAAGATTCAGATGAATCGTGTGATGCGGAAAGTGATTTAGGAAAGGGAACTATGAAATTTTCTACTTTAGAAAAACATATTCCTACCAATAATATTATTGGGAATTATAAGGATAATTTTTAAACTACAATATAGTCGAGCTTATAAAATCAAACAACACTCATCTCAAAATTTGAACTAGAATCAGTTTTAAAGTCTATTCAACATAAGGAATGGGTGGATTCTATGAATGATTAGTTGGATAAAAGTGAGAAAAATTAATCATGGGAACATGTTCCATGTTTAAAAGGTAAAAATGTTATTAGAACAATATGGTTTTATATAATCAAGTTTAATGCACAAGGAGAATTTTCAAAAATAAAATCTAGACTTGTTTGTAAAAGAAATTCAATGGTGGAAGTTGTGGATTTTGATGAAACATTTTCCCCCATTGCAAGGTTATAAACTATAAGAATTTTTTTATTAGTGGATACAAACTATAATTTTAAATTATATCATATAGATATAAAATCATCATTTCTCAATAGATAAATTGAATAAGATGTTTACCTTAAACAAATTTATGGGTTTCTATGTGATTAATAAGAAAAAAAAGTTTATAGATTGAAGAAATGTTTATATGGGATGAAATAAGATCCACATTAATGGAATTTCTATACATGGAAATTGTTTAAGAATGTTTTATTTTTTAAGGAAAATTTGATAACAACATATATATGAAAGGTGTTGACTCTATAACTCTAATTGTAATTGTTTATGTGTATGATATAATTTTAGTTGGGGAAAGTGCAGATGTTTGTAAAACATTTTCTATGAAATTAAAAAAGAAATTTGATATTTCAATGTTAGGATAATTTTCATTATTCCATGGATTACAATTTCAATAAAATACATTTTTCTATATCATGAAAAATATTTTAGGGAATTGTAACAAATGTTTTTAATTAATGAATCCAAAGAAGTTTCTAATTCTATCTTGGCAGGTATAAAGATGAGTAAATATTAGCCTAGTAAAATGGTGAATTAGAAAGACATTTCATAGCTGATAAGAAGTCTACTTTACCTTACAGTATCAGGGTTTGATATTATTTATGTTGTGACTTTGTGTTCCACGTATTAAAGTAAACCAAAATAATCACATATATTAGTAACAAAAAGTATTATGTGATAAGTCAAAGTAACAACTTCAACTAGTTTGTTATATAAAATAAATTGTGAGATGAAGTTTCTTGGTTATACGGATGTAGATTTGATGGATATTGAAATTATAGAAAATCAACCTTAGGAGGAACATTTTTATGGGGTGAATATTTTGTGAGTTGGACTGGTAAAAAAAATTCAATAACTTTGAGCAAATAAGAATCAGAATATGTTGTGGTAACTTAGGATTCTACTCAGATGTTATGGATGAATTCTCATTCAGATTATTTGAAAGTAAAATCTTTAAAACATTGAAGATACCTTGTGATAATCATAGTGAAATTGATCTTTCTAAAAATATTTTCCAACAATCAACATCAAAACATATTGAAATAAAGTTTCACATTATAAAAGAGAAAGTTGTTACAGGAGATGTTTTGTTGGAATATATCTCAATGAAGTATCTTATTGTTTATATCTTCATAAATACAATGCCAAAAGATAGGTCTGTTGAGTAGAGGCTAAAAGTTCATGTGTAGCCTCCTCCAATGACTTCCTAATCTTCATTAAGAAGTCACCCACCATGAATTACATTATGTTGACAAAGGGGAAGATAAAGTAACAAATTTTTCACCTTGTAACAAGTTTTTACTTATCTACCTTTAAGGAATATGAAGTTTTGGTTGTCATAAAATAAGGTTGAGAAAAAGAAAATCATGATAAAAAATAAAAGTTTGAAAAGATAAATGTTGGGAGGTGTTTATCATAATGTGGCTGTAAAATTTTCTTATCACTAATGGGTGGACTTCCTTCAAAAATATTACTTTATAAAATCGTGTGGTGTCAAGACAATCTATTTTTAGAAATTCAATTTTTTGATAAACTTTGAAAAGTTTGATTAATTTAAAAAAAATATGAAAAAGTATGAGGGTTTGAAAAATGGTTAGTTATAAAATTTGAGGATGATTTTTTTAAAAAAAATCAATGGGAGATATTGGATAACCTTTGGGATGTTTTTTCACAATGTTTTTTATTTTTTGACAACTAATATTTTTTAAAATATATTTTTTTGAATAACATGTAAATGTTTCAGAATATTTGATTCCAAAAAAAGGGAGAAAACATTTTTTTCTTTATAAAATTGTTTTTAGCCATTGTTTTCTAGAAACATGTTTTTAAATTTAAAAGTACTGGTTGTAGAGGGTGTAGGGAAAATGGAAGTTGGAATTTCTCTATTTTTTTATTAGATGCACCATCGGAATTAGATATATGGGCATGAATTACAAGATTCGTTAGACTTGACATTTTTAGAAAGTCAGATGATGCTTTATGGGTTTGTAATTCTCAAATATCATAAGTTTTCTATAAAAATTATGATTTAAGACTTATAAAAAATGGGTAGAATAGGTTCAGCCAATCATATTGAGTTTTGGTTAGAAAGAAACAAGGTGTTTAATGAATGGAAAATCATAATTGTTTCCAATGTAAGTCAGATGATTCCTTTCTGGTGATGGAGCTCTCATATTTAATAAAACATTACCATGATAAAATATTTGGAAGAAAGGGATGAATAATAAAGATTGTATTGGTTCTAGAGATAAATACAATGTTTTCAATAGATCCAGAAGTATTGGAAAAAAAGTTTTCATAAGTCTAAATGAAATATATATTATAATACTTTAGAAATTTCAAATATTCTTTGTGGATTCACCATTGAATACATTCCATTTTAATGGGAAATTCCACCATAATAAAGTTCAATCAGACTATGTCTTAGGAGGAAATTCAATAAGACTGACTCTAAGGGGGAAAGTTGAAATAAACTGAGTTTTTATTTGAAATTAATATCACAATGAGGAGTGGATAAAATTCATAACTTAATGAGCAGAGGAAGAAAGTCATATCATAATGAGAAAGGTAAGGTTACATCCTAATGAGTTGAGGAAGTATTATCATACTAAATAAAAATTGGGAAGCTCAAAAATGATGATTAATAAGAAGACTCAAGATGACTCAAATTTTGATAATTTTTGAAGCTATGAAAGTTGAATTTTAAATGAGAGTGTTTTTAAAATTCTGAAATTGTATTAACCGGTAATTTTTTTTATTTTCACACCAATTCCAATATGTGGTACCTATAAATAGTTTCATAGTACACTCAAACATTAAATCATTTTCATGTGTTCAAAATGCATAGAATTTTAGAGGTGGAGTCATAGTTTGAAACAATTTTATTTTGGGATAAATATCTTATAGAATATTAGACAGCTGAATGACTTATTACTAGACTGAGAAAGATGAGACTGAAGAAGTTTGGACTGAGGAGGATCATACTGAGAAGTTTTGAAGAGAATGAGAAGTTAAATTTGAGAAAAGGGGTTATCATAATGAGACAATTGGATTAAGGCAACCAGAACTAGGTTGATTGGAATGAGGTTCCAAATTGAGCTTTGTGGATAAGATGTTTCTGTGATCTTCTCTTATGTGACCAAATTATTTGTAATAAAACTTTTTAAACTAATGAAAGTTAGTATAACCATTCCTATTAGTATTTGAAAGGTTTTTAATGGTATTTTTCACAAGTTTTATTAACTTGTTCAATATAGTAAATTTCCATAGACCCGTGGGAGTGGCTATGGAATGGATTCATGTTGTCACACTGATACCAAACCTTGTAAATATTTTGTTCTTTACTTTATTTCCTACTTTTCCATGCAAGAATTTTTACAAAATTATGATTATGATATAAATATAAATAGGTTATAGAGGTTATGAAATAAAATTATTTAAACTTATAAAAAAGTGAACAACTAATTCAACCCACCCTTCTCAGTTTTTATTCGATCCTTTAGAACTTAATTTTTATATTGTTAGTACAAGGTTTGTTAAAAAACAAGATAAATTAAGGTAATTGTGCATACAATATCTATATATAGGGGTAACACATACAGTGAGTTCACATTTAATGGAAATCGTGGGTCTAAACCACACGAAATCTCCATGTGAATTGTACATCTCCCACATGATTCACACATGGTTTTCCTAACTGTACATCTAAATTATGTGACCTTCAAATTTTTCTTAAAATTAGTAAAATTTATTAATAATCATGTATATTTTTAACCTATTTCCCCATTTTCCTCTCATTTTACATGACCCAACAGAAAGTTTCTGGGGGCCACAATGGAAGCTGGTGGGATGGGGATTTTAAAATTTTTCATTGACGGGTCGATGAGACTTGTTGACACTGACGATCTGAGCCCCAGAAAGGTCTGAGGATCTCACATAAATTATAAGGAGCACAAAATTAAATTGAAATAATACCCATTTACTATTTGGAGGCGTTCCCAACTTCAACTCGTCATTGGCAATCGCTTCTTGAATAATCCATAGCATGATCCTTTAATATCATCCAAATGCGCTTCAAAAATCTGTTAAAACACCGATCGTTGAATTCCTGGGGCTAGCACGGAGATCCGACGATGAGTTCAATGTCCTGATGATCACCACATTGTGATGCCTTCGATGCTGTAGAGAGATCTTGATCTGAGCTTCTTGGATGAATAGTATCTATATCTAGAGAGCAGGAGGATATAGATTCTCTAGATTTCATTCCATGGAATGAATGAATAGTGGGAATCACACCACATGAGAGAGATCCTCCTCTTTATTTATAGTGGTGTTGCAAAATACTCGGTTGGGTTCCCCAGCCCCTGTTTATTTCAACGTCCACTAAATAAATAATTTTGAAGAAATAAATTGTGCCAAAACTATTTATTATTTTATCACATACATGTAATATATATAAAATATATTACGTAAAAAATATGAACCATTTAAATCGACTCGATTTCCAGCTTAATATTAAACGAACCTTGAATATTTAAATAATATTTTTTCAATTAATATTATCTTGTATTTATTAGCTTGTAAATACATTAAATAAATTCAATCCCAAATATTCATAACTTGAAGATTAATGAATTTATTTAATTCTTTTAGTGATCAATAACTTGGACAACACTCGGACCTCGTGGCAGGGCCCACTATGTCCATATAACTATTCAACTGAATAGGGAGGATTCATGAATACACTATTATGTGTGACCCTCTAGGCCCTTATTCTAATACCAGTGAATAAAATCCATAGACCATTAGCAGAGTCTAACAACCCATCATAGACCCTAAAGAGATAAAGATTTTCCTAGCAACGACAGCCAACCTACGAACACTAATTGTGTACTTTAATATATTTTTCATTAAATATCTCATAAAGCACGATGCACACTTTTGTCATCGTTCTTTTCTTTATTTTTTTTTTGATCTTTCCAGATGGATTTACCTTTGAACTACTTTTTCCAAAGACTTATGGAGGCAACACCATCCTAATCAACTAGGCCTGAGATATACAACATCCTAAACAAGGAAGCGAAAAATCTTTTCTTTACCATTCAACCAATGTCATAACACCAACGACGCACCCAACACAAGATACCTTGCCACTATTTCAATACCATGGTTTTTTCCTTGCATCAAAGTACTCAATCAATTGATACACATTGGTAATGGTCTCAAGTTAGGAGACCAATACACATGTTTGTAGATAGGAACAACCAATGACACCCAAAATATGTGGTGTTCCTATTGGCAGGTCCGTCCCCATCATCTCACTACTGGAGATCACCAAGTATGAACTTCATGAGAGGAAGTCTCAATGCTTATGAGCCCCCGACACCAAATAGTCATACATCTAATGTGTCCAATCAATAAGATTTATCTAGACTATATAACATATATTTAAGATTAATTTCCTAGTATCACGAGGTTCTCATTATAGACTGGGATCTACAATAACCTCTCAACACAAGAATCAATCTTTGGAAATTACCATTATATAGTGGATGTAGAAATATCTACACTCTAATGGTAAGATGATTAAAAGTGTAACTTACTGTACACATGATATGGTAATCAAAATTACTACATAATTGGGTCTAGGGAACCCACTATTTCAACACTCCCACTTGCACTAGAGCCATCTTGATAACCAAACTTGTTAGCTACACACATAATGAAGATCATGCTTATTCTGAGTAATGGCTTTAACTGTTTGGCCTTCCATGTTTATGTTGTGTGGAATATCTGTTGTATGTGACCTCATCTATGTGAGTACTACTTCTCAATGTAAGGTATCACCGAGTATATCACTTTTTTCCATTATCATAACATGACAACTTCCTAGTAAGAATATCATAATTTACATTATTATTATACTTTTCTAACTATGTGAGAATCCAAGAACTCGTTCAAATCGTTGCAATTGATTATAACTTTTTAGCTGCCTTAGAAGTTACAATGTACTTGGTATTTTTAGATATAAATACCACTGGATTTTATGAGCTTGAATTGATCATATCTTTAGCCTAACAACGATACTAGATAAAATTGATATAATTATTACTATTTTGTGTCACACAAAAACTAGTATACCTTCTTCCCTATATACCCGATACATATCATTTGTACTTTCTGAAGTACAAGATGATTGTTCTGACTACATCACTTGTAGTGCTACTGGATATAATTGATATCTTCCTACTATAAAGTATATCCTAGGAGTTTCAATTCTTGTACATATTATGGCATACGTGGTTGATCCATTTCTAGAGAATATGGAACTCAACTCATAGCTTTAATCTCCTCCCATGTTCCGAACATGTTAACCTAGAGAGATTAATCCATGTGACATTGGAAAAAATTATGAACTTGAATAGTTCCATCTTGTATTTTTCTAATACAATGTCACTTTATGTATGATTAACTAGGACCAAGATTCCTATGGATATACCTTAGTAGATCTCATTCCCTAGAACTCAGGTTGTTACTTTAAGTCAATCACTATATAATTACTTTTATCTAGGTCTTATCAAACTATGCGATCAAAAAATATTTTCCATATGTTATATATTTCTCTTGGAAAACTATGGTTCTCACACTAACTATTTGTAGAAACAATGAAAAATATTCATTTAAATGAACTCTCTAACATCATGCTGCTTACATTAATCCAGAACTAGATTTTAGTAACTTGCAACCTTCATTGGCATTTGATGGTGTCATCATCTTATTCTGGTTGTGTTGTATAGACAGCTTCCACGAAAGATGATCTTGACATCCAATGACCAATTTAATTACCTTAGATGGTTAACTTTGACAAGTAAAATTCTAATGGATTTAGGCATACCGAATTGGTATAACCAATCGAGCCTTATTGGTACTGCTCTTGTACCACCCATGTATCAACTCATTTCAATACCCACCACAGTATTCGATTTATATGCCCCGTTGCAATTTGATACATGGAATCCATTATTTAATTTTAATTGTCTTTTCAATCTTATCTTATTTCCATAAAATCATTACTTTAAGATATATTATTATTATTGAATAATTTATCGTCGGCCACAGTGAATATAAAACCATCACCATTGTAAAAAATTTCTTATGCATTATGAGTCACTAGAACACTCTTATTCCACATGTACTTGTGGAACTTTTTCCTATGCCAACCATTTGTGTATCTTGAGCATTGACTATGTCCAATTAAATTCAACTCCGACTATCTCTAATAAATATGTTTACCCTTATATAGAAATCTAGTCTATCACTTGACCACATCTTTTCTATCTTAGGGATTTACATAATATCCTAAGCCACTTTTAGGCTATTTACTTAGATGCACCATGTGTTTATCTGGATGCATGTTTGTTTATATCTCAACAAACTATTTGCATCCTAACACATGATCTATGACATAATGGATTTTTCATAACACTATAACTTGTATGATGTCAATTTTTAATTTTAGTTGACATATTGGTTATAGGTTTACGCCATTATTTGCAAAGCACATCCTGAAATGTAAAGGAAGTTATTGTAGGTTGTAACATTGATATTACTTACATCATAACTTTGATGTATAAAATGTGCTTTTAGGAATTGATCCATGCTACATTTTGTTGATCAATGTTAACATGTAAGACTCATCATCGATCCTCCTTATGAACATCAATATCATGATGTAGATAAGGTAACATGCATTTAAGAATTACTCTACACTACATTATCATTATCGATGACTGCATAGTCAAGATATTATTCGGCATGGTGATCTGAAGCAACTCATATCTTTTTACCATGCATATACTTCACTTTTACATTCCATAATAACTTAAATTAATATTATGAAGTATCTTTACCTCTATATATCTTTGCAATAGTTCACACTCTCTTGTCGAACTAACTCTGGAAGATTTGTGGCATACATTTATTTTTAAAGGTTTCTTTGTCTAAACTAAAGATGTAAATAATACCAAAGGTGTATATATGTGCTGAACCTAAATACCTAATTGGGTATATTATTGATGTCCACTTTTAGTTTTACTTGACAAATAATCATTCTGCCACAACTAGGTAAGTCTTACATTTTTATATTCATCATGTAATGCCTTTGATTCAAGTATGTCTGAACTATTTGTTAAGTATGTTACACCACAAACAACATTAATTCCAAAAACATTGAATGATGTCTCATTATTTCCAAATGGGAACATGGGATAAATGTTATGGATATAATCAACAACTTGTTCAATTTAAATCAATCACTTGGCAATTAGAAGTTATGTCTTTCTCCCAGATGGCTTTGGAATCACCCTTTCTCAGCTGCTTGGAGAAGACACTTTACTCCTAGTAATGTTTCTCTACTTTCTTGGTTAATATAATTCAATACATATATGTGAAATGAATATTTTATTTAATACCCAAGAAGTATGTGAGAAAACAATACTTTTAATTGATAAATATAAATTGAACGAAAAGAAGGTTCTCGCTTCTTGTATTTTAGTCTGTTGATTTTTTTAAACATCCATAAATTTATTTCATTATGTGAGGAAAATAACCTCATGTTAAATAACAAAACACTTTTCTTTGAATGACATGATGAAGGTACCTTTGACTTAAATTCCATAGGCCTTTCTTATTTTTCTTTCAACATATTCACCATAATAACAAAATACAGTGCTATCTTTAATATTCTTTTTACTTGGAAAATGTTACCGTAAAGGTAATAAAGCACATACTCTATACAGTTCGTTTGTATCCTTAAACGAAACTAGAGTAATTTGGTTTAAAAGGAATAATAATGGGATGGGATAAAGGATTGTGAACTATCTTCCACTTAACAAAAACTAAGTGAAATCATCACATTCAAATCATTCTTCACTTTATCCCCACAAACTTCTTGAAGATGAGACTACATGTAATCATTATTCAAGTCATGATGTAGTGACTACAAATAACATAAAACATTGATTAAAACATTATGACAGAACCATCATTTGTTTGATTCATTATTCTCATGTAAGCAGTTTTACACCCTAGCTTCTTGAGGTGGCTTAATAGGTTGGGAAACAAGCACCTTGAATTTCTGTTATAGTAATATTGTGCGAGAGCACATATACTACATTTTGGAAATTTGTGATTCATTTAGAAATTAAATTCTTCTAATATTTATCCCATTTTTATTGTTGTATTACCATTCTCTACAAATTAAATGTTAGCAGATTAGTACCTTTTATACTGATTACCAAATGTGACATTGCTGATTAATTTAATCATTAAATGTCTCTCACTAATTTTTCGAATTCTAGGAACCTATTGTACTATAATCAGAATACTCTTGTGTATTCTAGTGGAAAGGATCAATGAACCTCCCTTATAGTCTACAAACTATGGCTATTCCAATACTCGGAGGGTCCAAGGTAGGATTTTGGTTGTCCAACTGTATTAACTAACGGTTCCTTGATCTTTTTAGTGAAGTCCCAGCTTTAAAAATCATTTCTAGATATACTTAACACATTCCTATAAAATTAAAAAAGATATATATGGATATTACTTTACTGGAATTTTAGTTAAGTCAACCCATCACCCTAATAAGAACTCCTCGGCAGTAAGAGGCACACTCGGCTATGGCATGGCCGACACCCCAAACACCTTCTTTGTTAAAACTTGAATGATGGAAGGCCATAATTACTTGATGTTACTTTGAGGTTTTTGTGTTTTTCTCTCGATGAATGTAATCTATTTCTATTAAACTTGTTCATCTAGGTTGTCTCGCTCGCAACTGAACTTTAATTAAAAAACATATGTCGCTTCATTATAAATTTTATTATCTATTATTTTATGAATTTTCCTACTGTTCTAAAATGCATAAAATAATAAATAATTGCATAAGGGTAAACTTCTACCCGACTTGTCATGAGCATCTAAATTACCTAAGGGCATCGTACCTAAGTCAAATCTTGACTCATGATGCAGCTTTCCCTCGCCTTTTATGTTTTCTTCGAATTGGGAGTAACACCTCATCTTGGTGGGGTCCACATTATGTCTTGGGGTACTACCTTGTCTTGGTGGGATCCAAGTGTCGTCTTTCACCATCTTGATCAACGCACACCACGTCATCTTGGCGGGGTTCACATCATTCACCATCTTCATCCGAAGTACAAAGGCACTCACACGCAGGTGAGGGGAACTAAGGGTATAAATGTAAATTAGGTAAATTGGGCACGGAGGACATTATACTGTTTAACAGAAAAAGACAATACACATACTATCATTTAATTAATTACAAGCACCACACGCAATTAAAATAATCAATTAAATAAAAGACAACATAAACGGGTTGTTGCTCATGACCAGAATATGGGTATAATAAAGTGTGATAAAATTAAAATTCATTAATTAAGTATAAGGGTTGTCTAAATTAAATTAAATGAATTTAATACATTCAAATAATTTAATTAATTATCGGTTCACTATTTAATTTTAATGCCAAAATTAAATGAATTAATTAATTTACTTTAATTTAAAAATTAAATTAATTTATAGCCTCGGGTATTAAAATAATTAACTAAAATTAATTTTAATCGATTTAATTTAGTTGCTAAAATTAAATTAATTAAATTAATTTATTTTGATTAATTTCAAATTGTTCAGTCCTCCAAACATAACTACAGGGCCTGTGTGGATCGGGCCAAACCCATGCAGGGCCCTACATGGGTGTGTAGGGTCAAAATGGGTCGGGGTTGGACTGCCCAGACCACTTCAGGGCTAATTTTTACACGCGGAGACAAAAATAAAGGTACCACCCAGATCAAGACCACAGGCACGAAGAGGATTAATATAGCGTTGAATGAATGAGAAGGTTAGCGGTGGCCTTTCCTGGTGCTGGTTGTCCAGTGAGGTGCTAGGTCGGGTAGCATGGCGGCGACCGGGCAGCACGCTAGCCGAAAGCCGATGGTCCTGGAAGAGGAGGTCCGGCCTGGACAGGGTCATAGCAGCAGGTCGCACGCAGTGGTCGGGGTGTTGGCCAGGGGGCCGCGGGAGGCTACGAGGAGGTCGGGACAGCTAGAAGCTGTGGGTGAAGTGGCAAGGGTAGCGGAGGCCGTGGGTCACCAGTTGTTGGGCAGTGCGCGGCCGTTTGGTGCTGAGGAAGGAGACGACACTCTTTGAGGTCAGTTGGAAGCCTCGAGCGGCCTATAGAGCGCGGAGTGAGGGCACCGGGATGGCCGAGCGGCAGTTGGCGAAGAGGAGGCCAGAGGATGAGCCGCAACGGCCTAGTGAGGCCAGTGTGCGCTGCTCAGGTGGAAGAGGCGACGCGGTCGGAGCAAGGGGAAGGGCAGCCTGGGTTGGCACGAGCGGCTACTGGAGGAAGGATGGATGATGGGAACTACAGGCTGTGGCCAGGAGAAAGCTGGGAGGAGCCCGGCTAGGAGGATCCTAGTGGCGCCATGCTTGGCATCCCGAGGAAGGTGACATAGGGGGTCCGCCACAGACCCCTTTCCACTTTCTTCTTGGTTTTTATTATAGTGTCGCTGAGTCCCCTTAGGGTTTTTTAATTAAAGACTTCTTTTTAAAGACTTCTTCCACCCATTATTTTTTTTGAGGTGTGGAATTTTGGAATTCCACAAGTAAGCATTCCCTTCACTTTTAAATAACCAACGGCAAAATAGCCTTTTAAATTTAACAATAATAAAATTATTATAATAAAATAATAATTTGTTATTGTAATATTATTATTATTATATTAAAATAAATACTATTATAATAACAAAATCATTATGGTAATTATTAAATTATAAAATTATAATTTGCACAATTAAATTTATTTCCAATGAACTGATCGTAACATTATCGGTTCAATAGGATGAAATAAAAAAATTAGAACCCCAAATTAAACCGCATATTCGATCCAATCTGAAAATTTAAAATGGCCATAACAGGGCCATTTGAGATCAGATCAATGCATGGTTTGAACCGCTAGAACCATTTTTGAACCCTCTACTTAATTATAATGAAAATTTAATTTTCTTGGCTCATAAAATCAACGCAATCTCTCTAATACTACAGAAAGGTTCTAGGGCCCACAGTGGAAGCCGGTTGGATGGGGATTTTAACAATTTTCATCGATGGGACTTGTCGACGCCGACGATTCGAGCCCCAGAAAGGTCTGATGATCTCGTTTAAATTATGAGGATCACAAAATTAAATTGAAGGCATACCTGTTTCAAATTCGAAGGCGCTCTCGACTGTAACTCATCGCTTGCGATCCCTGCTTGAAGAATCCATAGTAGGATCCCTCTAGATCATCCGAACACGCTTCAAATATCCACTAGAACGCCAATCGTCAAATTCTGAGTGCTAGTGCAGAGATATAACGATGATTTTGGTGTCCCGATGATCACTGCATGGAGATTCCTTCGATGCTGGAGAGAGATCTTGATCTGGGCTTCTTGGATTGAGAGTTTCTCTAGAGAGTGGGATGAGAGAGATGCTCTAGATTTCATTCTATGGAATGAATGAATAGTGGGAATCACACCACATGAGTGAGAGCATCCTCTTTATTTATAGTGGCATTGAAAAATACCCAGTTGGGTTCCCCAACCCCCATTTATTTCAACGTCCACTAAATAAATAATATTGAAAAACTAAACTGCACCAGAACTATTTATTATTTTATCAAATATTTTTAATATATATAAAATATATTACGTGATAAAATCTGAACCATTTAACTCAGCTCATTGTCCCTCTTAATATTAAGCGAACCTTGAAAATTAAAATAATATTTGTTCGATTAATATTATCTAATATTTACTAAACATGTAATTAAATTCAATAAATTCAATCCAAAATATTCATAACTTGAATATTATTGAATTTATTAAATTCTTTTGGTGATCGATAACTTGGACAACACTTGGACCTTGTGGCGGGGCCCACTATGTCCATATACTTATTCCACTGTATAGGGAGGATTCTTGAATATTCTATTGTGTGTGACCCTCTAGGCCCTTATCCTGATATCATTGAATAAAATCCACCGACCATGAGAAGAGTCTAGAAACCCATCATGGACCCTAAGAGATAAGGATTGTCGTAGCAATGACAACCGACCAACAAAAACTATGTACTATAATCTCTTTGTCATTAAATATCTCATAATACAGGACGCACACTTGTGTCATCGTCATTTTCTTAAATTATTATTTGTTGATCTTACTAGATGGATTTACTTTTATACTGCTTTGTCCAAAGACTTATGAAGGCAACACCATCTTAATCAACTAGGCCTGAGATATACAAATTCCTAAACATGGAAGCGAAAAATACTTTCTTGACCATTCAACCAATGTCATACCACCAACAACACACCCAACACAAGCTACCTCGCCACTATTTCAATACCATGGGTTTTTCTTGCATCAAAGTACGCAATAAAAAGATACATATTGGTAATGGTCTCAAGTTAAGAGACCAATACACATGTCAGTAGATAGAAATAACCAATGACACACAAAACATGTGGTGTTCCTATTGGCGGGTATGTCCTCGTGATCTCACTACTAGAGATATCCAATTGAAAACTTCATGAGAAGAAGTCTCAATGATTTTGAGCCCTCAACACCAGAGAGTCATACATCTACTGTGTCCAGTCAGTAAGATGTATCTAGACTATATAATATATATTTAAGATTAATTTCATAGTATCTCGAGGTTCTCATTATAGCCTAGGATCTGCTAAAACCTCTTGACGGGACAATTAATCTTAGGACATTACCTTTATATAGTGGATGCAAAAATATTTACACTATAATGGTAAGATGACATCATGTATAACTAACTGTACACGTGGTATGATAATCAAAGGTACTGCATAGTTGGGTCTAGGGAACCCGCTTTTTCAACACCAACATCTATCAACAGAGATCTACTTCTCCCTTTCTCTTGGTCTTGTTTATTCTGGGGTTTTAGGGTGGAACCCTTATGGTAATTTTTTTGAATGGATTTAATCTTATGTCCCCTTCTTCCCTCTTGTTAGTTCTTCTCTCTTGGGTATTGAAACCCAATATGTCCATGGATAGAATATTTTAGTGTTATTTCTTGAGGGTTTGTGAAATATATAATTTTTTTAGGATTTGAGGGTCCTTCTTTCCCATATATTATGGTTAAATGTGAAGGTAAATATGTTTTTTTTATTTTGAGGTTAGTGTATCAACCTAATTAGTCTTTCACTTTGAACACCTATTTTTCTTGTTTATTATTTTGTTTTATTTTATCTATTATTCTATATTTTTGAAGATTGTGGTTATTGGTTAATGATTGATATATTTCATGGTGTGTGTTGGTTAAAATTTATACTACATATGGTTTTAATAATAAAATAATATTTGAGAACATCAAGTTATTAATGTAATGTTTTAAAGATGGATGTGATTAAAAATGAGTATTCAAATGGTGTTTCAAAAAGTAATCTTTCCTGGGAATGATGTTTTAGTGTTTATAATTTTATAGAAATTTATAAAATACGAGTTTACAGATTTCTTGAACATGGGTGACCATGGGTGAGTTGGTAACCCTAATTAATAAATCCCTAGTTTATATTGTGCATTGGCTAGGGAATATGGCCCAATTAGACAACTAGAGATAATGGGGTGTGTTTTACTGAGATGAGACAAAGTGAAATCATAGAACTATTAGGCTCATGTATGTTTTCAAGTGTTTTTTGAGGGATTCCTAGTTTCCTAAGGCTCATAGGTCTTATCCCATGGTGTAAGTTTTTAAAATGATTTATATGTGTTAATTATTATTTACCAAAAAATTATATGTATTTTTATGTTACAGACATCATGTTTCCCTTGTTTTTACTTTATGATTACCCTATTCATGTTATACATAACTTGGATCATTTTAAAGAAATAAAAGTTTCCAATGAAAATGTGTTTATGAAATGTATTTAAATATTATTTTCAAACTACATATAGTGGATTGAATTGTGCATATTCATGCTGGTATCCTACTAGGATATCCAGACAACTTACATATACCTATAAGGCATATAAAAACATGGTTTTATAGGATATAGTCAAAGGAATGGGTTTCATGTCGTTTGGCCACTCTTTTTGGTGCATGTTTTCTTTCCTTGGAATAGTAGTTGTTGTGATAGTGGGACATGATTTTTTTTCTCACCTGCAGTATATTCAGGATCTTCACTGATATTACGGGACATTTTATATCATAATTTTTATCCTTGATTATATTTAAGGAAATTTTTTATATATATGTTAGTAATATCTTTACTTGTGCTTGGGGTCTAGTGTTTTAGATATATTTTTTATTGTTTTAATGTTAGACTATCTTTGGTTGTCCTTATCCTTTAAACTTTTTATTTTTCTATATTGGAATCCAAATTATGGATGGGTCATGGTGAAATTCAATGATGAATCTGTGTGATGGTTATTTGGATTCTAAGGGTGATGTTATTATCAGTGATTTCCTTTTCACACACTGGATCTTGTGACCAGCCTATAATGGTAGAGAACCTCTTTAGAAATTGTGAAAAGACGTATTAGGTGATGTATCAAGTCAACCCGTTCGGATTCATTACAGGAATCATGAAATTTAATTTTTTCTTGGATTAAAAATAAAACCCAAGGATAGTATTTCTTTAGACTAGTTGTAAGAGATATCATTTTTATAGGTTTAAATGAGGTAGATTTAATTATATACTAATGTTATGTGAAGCATAAAGATGGAATTGAAAGTAGGTTAGGTGAGTCAGGTAAGGAAATTTTGGTGAGAATTGTTGGATTTACTACCATTCTTCAAAAATGACATTTAGAATGTCTGGATATTCGATTAGTTATTTAAAATTCATTCCATGTTAATTTACCCCTTTTTTCATCTTTTTAATTTGATTTAATTTCTTACCTTGATAAATATTTTTACTGTAAATAATATATTGACCCTCTTTCCTAATTTTGACATGGTGATACCAAATTAAGAATCCATTTAATCCACTTAATGTTTCAAATTTGATAAATTTAACCTTTAAATAATGAAAAAATATATATAGCATAACTATTTTTATAGGAAAATATATTTTTAAACATTAAGAGTCTGCATTGTTATTTTAGGTCAATTAAAAATAACTCCATGAATTCTGATCAATTTGTTTTTATATACAAATATAATATATTAGTTTCTTGGGAGTAATATTTCATCAAACACACACAGACCACACACACACAGGCCTGAAAGGCAGGTCATAGCCCCCCCAAGAGATAACCCACC
Source organism: Viscum album (assembly GCA_963277665.1). NCBI lineage: Eukaryota > Viridiplantae > Streptophyta > Magnoliopsida > Santalales > Viscaceae > Viscum > Viscum album. The sequence continues at coordinate 165,331,971 of OY728119.1, read as the reverse complement.
CAACAAGCTACTTTATTACATAATTTTTTTGGCCCAAAAGCCCAGTCTACATGAATCCAATTAAATTTTTCCCATGGCCCATTCTATGAATAGTAACCCAGATGCTATAGTCCCGCTACAGTACCTCCACCGCTACAGTACTTTCTACAGTAGCTTCCATTACTATAGTGTCGTCTGCCGCTGCTACAGTGCCATTATAGTACCCGCCACTGCTATAATTCTCACCACCACTACAATGTCACTGGAGAACAGTACCACCATTGTTATTGTATGCTGCAGTAGAGTTATAGTACCTACGCCCAATGGGATTTGAACCCTCATTTATGATGTAGTATTACAGGGTGCTTACAACTAACCCAAGCCCCAACTAAATTTATATACATAAACATTACATTTAATTCAATTGTATACACTAAATATAATAAAACTTTCTTTTTAACAAATATATAATGTATAATATAAATATTTTTTAGATAAAACATTTTCCATCGACAATGAATCATAAATTTATTACAACTTATAACACTTCAATTATTCATCAGATGTTATTTAATTAGTTATCCTATAATTACATGATAATGTTAAACTTTTTTTAGTAAAATTATTCTTTCAAAGTACTTAAAATAATTTTAAAAACATTATATACTAAATAATAATTAAAATAATCTTTTTATTTTATTATAAAGTTATTTATTCAATGTTAATTATATGTAAAAATTTTATATTTACTACATTAGTTTCTATAATCTATAAATTACTCAATACATCATTCGGATACATTTATACCCAACTTCAAGATATCCAACAGACATATATCTAATGACCATATTCCCAATGACTATATATCAAACATCTAAATATATAATTATCAACTTAAATTCCAATATATAAAACTTCATGATTCTATTAAATTTATTAATTTTATTTCCTTAGTAATCTCTACAATTATATATTATATTTATAATGTTTTTTATTCTTTATATTGTTATGATTGGTGGTATGACCTTCAAGGAAAACTATGAGGATGAGGATTCCATGTTCATGGACTCTTTTTTACATATGTTTTTATTCTTATTGTAATTTTCATATTGAAGTTTCATTTTTAATTCTCATGATCTATTAATGTCTTTATTGTATTATAATATTTTATTATCAATAAAAAAATTCTTTTTTTAATCTATTTCAAAGTTTCATGTAAGAAAAGTTATTCAATATATCCATTGAATAAAAATGAAGGGTGTTATACTGTACCCCCACACCCTGGGAATATAAATTACTCCATTTAAATTTCATTATTTGGATGAAAGTAGATAAGGTAATTATGTCCCATTACATTCTTAACTTCTATATCCACTTCCCCAAACTAATTATTCTACCACATAACATTAACCGAGTGAGAGGTGTTCTTTCATAGTACTTTATCTCTATGATCCATGGTCTTTACTGATTCCATCACAGAAGTGAGATCATGTTCTAGTGGTAAAACCTCATATTTTAATACATGTGACAAATCAATTATGCACTTAATTAAATTTGATACATGGAATACCTCATGAACTTGTGATTTGATCAATTGAAGAAAAAGGTGGTATGTTGTTGTCACCATATGATCGATGATTTTTAATCCAATCTATCTAGGGATCAAATTTAACATTTCCCTAAATCTCATGACCATATTACATGGTGATATTAGATAGAAAAACTTTTCTATAACATAAAATTATAAATATGTCTAAAAAGTATCAGTATAGAAATTTTATTGAATTTTTTCTTCTTTAATATACTATTGAATAGTTCCAATATTCTATAATACTTTTTAGGATAGATCTAGTCTCAAAAAAATCAAATCATAAACATAAAAAAATGTATTATTTTTGTACCTATTGTCATAAAAATCCACATGTGATTTCATTTCTCTGGTAGAGTAAAAAACTATAATTATATTAGAACATAACTAGAGGGTATTTTTTATCTTAAAATCCTTTGAAATCCGTCAAGCTGGATCTCAACATATCTTCTAGAGTATTAATGGTACATTTAGATTGACCAGTAGTCTAAGGATGATCACCAGTATTGAATCTGGGAACTTTATTCAATTCATATTTTAGACTCCTCCATAACTTTCTGGTAAAACTCATATCTCCATCAGATATAATTGAAGGTGGTACTTAATGCTTCCTTACCACTTCCTTTATGTATAACTTTATAAGATGAACAAGTAAGATTCCCTTTATAATATAAATGAAATGTTACAACTTTATAACTCAATAAACCAAATCCCCAATGGGATTATATCCTTCAAAAGTCTTATAAAGTCATATGAAAAAATATAGGTTTGTGTTATAATATTTCCTTACAGCTATGGGTAATGATTAAATAATCCCATTAGAATTATAACATTAGGAATTTGTTTATTTAAAAAACCTGTCATTGAGATATATATTCTTTAATATCTTCCTTCATGTTTTCAAACCAAAATTTCCCTTGAGATCTCTATACATCTTTTTTACTTCCGGGGTGGATCGAGAATAATGAGCCATGTGAATCATCTAACAGCAACTTCTTTTATTCTATTTTTGAAGAGACACATATACTTTTCCAACATATTATAATTCCATTATTTTCAAGTTCAAACTCTAAAATATTCCTTTCCTTATTATATTTCTCAATATTCTCCTTTTATTACTCTAGTCTTCACTTGAATGTACAATTGAGTATTCGTTTAGGAATGATATGAATTCTCCCCTTTCATTATGACTTATAGTTTTGTACTTTAAATATACCTGAGTATTATGTCTTTTTCGATCTTATGTCTTGGATAAGCTAGTGTAATTCTTCTTTCTTAGAGTATCATTTATCATTTTTATCTTATGAAGGTATTAATTTAAGGTAGATTCATCAGCCATGATCAACTGTAACTATATCCATTGGTTTATATTCAACTTCTTACGGGTGAATATATACGTTAATCTCTTATGATCAATATATATTTCACAATTTTCACCATATATGTAATTATTCCATAATTTAAATGTAAATAATACTACTAGTGTCCTCAAATCATGTATCAAGTAATTTTTCTTATGGACTATTAATTGATGAGAGGAAAAAGCTACAACAATTTCATTTTTCAAAAAGAAGAACCTGAACCCCTTCTTTAACACATCAACATATATCAAGAACCCTTATTCACTATAAGGGAGTGTGAGTACATGTGAAATGACCGACATTCTATTAATACACATCAAACTGTCTTCATATTCATATTTCCAAGGGAACCGAACACCCTTCCAAGTTAATTAGAATAGTGTATTTGAAAATTGAAAATTTTCTTATAAAGTTTACATAGTGTCTAGATAATACATGAAAACTATATATATCTTTAACATATGTTTTCCTATGTTATTATTTAATCACATATGTCCTTTAATGGTCTATAGATATATCCATTCTTAGGATTATTTTTTCCAATGAATGATAAATTCTATTGCTATAATTCATACTTATTTAATTTAGTATACAATTAATCGATCCCCAAGGTGTCAATAATAAATCCTCAAATTCTATTTATTCTCTCCCTTTCTCTGGTAATATATGAAAATTTCATTCATAATGTTTATCAAGATTTGATTGACATAAATTATAAATACGCTATTCAACAAATCTATGAAGATAACAGGGGGTATTTTCATGTCTAAATGGAATCACGATGATTTGATAGTATCTATATCATTTATAGATGTTTTGTTTCTATGTATTATACCTTTTCCCTCATAATTGATGATATATGGATCAATTTTCAACCATTAGGGAGTAATTATTCTTACTTAATTGATCAAATAAGTCATCAATATAGAGTAAATGATACATTTTCTTAATCTTTATCATGTTAAGTTCACAATAATCAATGAAAATACACATTGATCTATACTTTATTTAGAAAAGAGTAATTTTACTTCATTATTGAAGAAATTGGTAAGATAAATATTTTCCACATTCTCTTATTGTTAATTCTGTAATTCCTCTACCATGATGGGGCTATTTTAAAAAGACCCTTTGTTGACTCTCCTTAGGAAGGGAAGAAAAATATTATGAATAAGTCCTTTGTATATTTCAATGTATCAAAATGAAGCTATAGAAAGTAAAATACATAATGTACAAGGGACTTACGTGGAATAGATACACCTAGGACCTACGCAACATACCTCTTCCTCTAGAAAACTAGTGCATGTTCCTCTCATATAGCCTAGTGTGAAGCCCCAATATTGCAGACCTACATTGTCGAGCTACAAAAAAGGAATGATGAAAAAATATAATTTATGTACCCCTACATGAAGGATCTACACTAAAGGGCTACGCGGTTGACCTATGCCGTAAAACTTATTTCGACCACTTTACTTCCTTTCATATAAGTAGGACCCTTGGGCTAACCATTTGGGGACTGAAGAAAGTTGGAAGAACTCTTGAAGCTCCTATTACATAGCTCTTTTGCCCATGTCCCCTAAATTTTCTCAGGTAGCTCTCTAAAACACGAGAGAAGATAGAATTTAATGGGATAAGAAAGTTTGAAATCCTTTCATATTTTGAAACACAAATACTCTTATTAAGGATCCTTCTTCAATAAAGAAGAATCTACCTACGCTAGGCCTATTCCTTAAGAACCTATGCTGGGCTCTTCCAAAGACACCAAAGGACACCCACATATTTAGATTTAAATCTCAAACAAGTTTTTTATTCTAGGTTTTCCCTTTTTAAGCATGTATGGGCTTAGTTCTGATGTGTTAATAATTTTTCAGTCATTACTAGGACCTGCGCTGTAACATACCAAGTAAGTAATGAATAATATATATTTTTATCTATGTATATTAATGATTAAGATAGTGTTATAGAGGCTTAAAATGAAAATAAATACAATCTTATGCATGGAATACACTAATATTCTTAAAAAATTGTTTTACTGCCTTTTGATGGCAAACCATTTTTGAATCTTTATTTTGACAATTTTATAAACTATGTTTGTCAAAATAAACTTATTCTTTATGTTTGGGACATCAAAATTTACTTTGTGTGAATTTTTGGTATTTTTCTGACAATGTTAATTTTTTAATGAATAGTGAAAAATACTGCATTTTACATCAAAACTGCTTTTTAATCTAATTTATTTATATGATTAGATTATCTTTTGAATTGGTATTAATGTGTAATATGAATATATTTTTACCATTTAATCCAATGGTGGTCATTGGAATCAATTTCACTTTGAAATTAGACTTAAACTGGTGTCAATCTTTTGATACTTATTGTTTTGTAAAAACACGCTATTTGCTCTGGCAGCGGGAATTAATTATTAAATTAATTAATGTGAATTATATGATTTGAATTTTTTAAAATAGAATTCATTTTTGAATTCGGAATATCAAATATATCTTAGGGTGAATTTTTGGTAATTTTCTGAAAAACATCAATTTTTGATGAATAGTGAAACCACTAAGTGGTAATCAAGCAAACTGATTTTTCAGTTAAATGAAAGTTTACCACTAATGTGTATTGAATTTTGAAAATCCAACATACATGATTTTAATTAAGAAGTAAAATGTGGTTCAATGAGATTAAAATAATTTTTTTGGCGAATAGTAACTTATTGAGTTTTTAATCGCGATTAGTGGTAATTAGTGTAGTTTAAGGTATAAATAATGCTTTAATAATATGAAATGACCTAGACACATGTTCCAACCTTATTGGTTGTGTCATGGCCGACCAAGAAAATCCATGGGTCAACTTGGGGACCCCATGGAGACACTTTGGTTTGGAAATGACATAAATAGCTTTTTATTAAATGTTAAGATAAAAATGACACAAACAAGAGATGTTTTACGAAAACAATTTTTACATGGGGTTATAAAGATCAGATTTTTTATTATAAATATTCATTGGAAAGATAAAAAGATTTCCTACATCATAGTATTTGTTTTATGATTTTTAGACATTAAATAAATTAAATTATTTATGACATAATAATGATGCAGCGATGATGTCATTATTTGACGATTTAAATAAAATGGAAAGATAATGTAAAATCTATGAACTACACATGGAAAAAACCAATTGGATGAGTGGATTTCAAACCCTTATAACCTTATCCACGAATTATATCAATGTGAGACCTTTTAAAACCGAAACACATTTTCAAATAAAGTAATATTTCTTTACATTCCAAAAGTGCCCCTCCTCTCCTCTTATAAAAGGCCCCCACCTCTACCTCATTTCACACACTCCTCAAGCCTTTGGCTCGGCCAAACCCTGACCATCTACTCTCTCCACATCCCTATCCTCATCCTAGAGGATTACATTTGGGAATAATCCTTTCAAAGGAAGCCTTTAGGCTCAAATCAAAAGGAGTCACACTTTTAAAGGTAATTCATTCTCTCATGTTCATTTGTTTTATTTTGCTTCTCCAACCCCCTAAACTCTTTTTATTTACTTCTTTTGTAACAAAACCAGCATCTTAAATATACTAGGATGTTGTTATAAGATATATTTGAGCTACACACTCAAACAACTACATCAAATGGTTAAAGAACATACGGTTTCCGTGGATGGCAAAATTCTGCCTCCCGAAACGATGATTGTTCAATACTCATTTAACACCTTCAAAGGTGGCCATTATGATGTAACTATTTTTATATATGATATATAATATGTTTATGTTTTCCTTAAGCTTCTGTTTTTTTCATTTTGGGCATACCTTTATGGTTTCCATTATGGGTGAACACGATATCTTCATTTTAGGAAGTGCGGACTACCGCCCCCTCAAAGTGATTTGATTCGTTAAATACCATATGTGGGACATATAAAGGATGGAATTATGATATTATATATGATATTATATTGGAATTATAATATACCTTTATATCATTATGATTCCATTCTATAAAATACGAAATAGAAATGAAAGTAGCGTTCATGCGTACGTACGGCTTACCGTCTCCATGAACGGTGCATTTCATTTCTTACCTCTAAATGATTATGTAATATTATAAATGAAAGTATGTACTGGATATATATGACATATATGATATCTACATCATGAATACCATTCTGGATATAATGAACCTTTGACCAAATTAACAACATGTAAGTGTAAGAAGTCTATTTTTGACTTAAGAACCAAATACCGACAAAATGAACATTATTAACTTAACTGATTAGATGATGTTCATAACATGGTATAAAAGGAATAATGAACTTGAAAAAGATTCATAAGCAAGTAGAGATTAACTCAAGTTTATTATTCAGGATATTAAAGAACGGTCGGGTCAAGTCGGATACGAGGTATGGGACTTCGTCTCAATCTCCTTTCATTGAGGCATATTTTATTTTATACACAACTTTCTTTTATACGGTGTATAAACCCCTTTGACTTTTACGTTTATTCAAAAGGAATATTTTTTATACGAAGCGTTTACTAAACGACAAAAGGGAATGTTTTTGTCGTACGTATGCGGCGATGACGACTTCTCCGCCGTCGTAACCGTTATTTGAGTTTCGGCTTCCTCTTCAAGCCATACCTTCTTTTTTTAAAAGAAAAATAAATACCATGTTTTACTTTGGTATTGAAAATGGTTTTCATAATGTTTTTATTATATCAATATGTTGTATTGATATCTCGTGATTGAAATGTGGAAAGGTTATGTTTCCTTTATGCATGTTTTATGTGATATGATTATGTTATGGTTCTTGGGCATTATTATGAATACGGGTGGTTCCGTGATAAACTAAGGGCGGGTGAGCCCGTTATAGCTCTCCAATGCATTGGGTAACGCGAAGGAGTGAAACGTTAAGGTTTCTCCGAAGAGATTTTAGGGAATATACTGTGATGGGTATTCCAAACGTAACCAAGAGGGTTACTCCCTACGTAAGAATGTTATGAATGCCTCAAGTTACCTTTATGTCTTATGATTTCTATGATTTATTCATGATTTTATGAGGTATGTTAAAATGCCTATGTTTTATGGGTAAAGTATGATTTCATTCTTATGTATATATGAACTCATGTTTCCTTTCCATGTTTTTTTTATAACCCATACTGAGTTTTTATTCTCATCCCAAGTTTTTGAAATGTTTTTCACAGGTCAAGGGAAAGGTACATGATAAGATGATAGAGTCAAGTATTTGTCAAGAAATAATCCATGTTTTATTTTAAATGTGTTTCCATTGATGGGAATGAAGAATACTATCTTTATGTAACCACTTTGTTTATATGTGGAATGTAATGCAAGTTTTATGATCTAATTCTCTAAAACTCTAAACCGGAAAAGATCCTCAATGTGTAATCTTGTAATAACTCAAGATTAAGTAAGGTTTACGGCTGGGGCCTTATAGTTGGTATCAAAGGTCAGTTTAGATAACTTTAGGAGTTAGAATTCTATTAAATGATTATCCAAACATATTTTTTTGAAATGATATAGCATTTAAAGATTACCATGTTGCTTCATCTAAGACATGTTTGTTTAGAATGGTTTTCCGCAGAGGAAATAGGGAAGCAGTGCTAGGAAGGCATACAGAAGGAAATAACCTTCCGAATCAGCATCCTGAGATGGTCGGAATTGGAACTGAACAGTTTTTTTGCAGTAATGGCGCAGTTGACTCAAGCGATAAATGGCAGTGGTATCCATGCACGAGATCAGCCAGAACAACCGCAGAGTAACATGTCAGTGGTGGAACATTTCATGAGGCAACATCCACCATCATTCAGAGGATCATCTGACCCTGTGCTAGCTGAAGGGTGGATTAAAGCACTGGAGAAGATTTTTGATGTCATGGGGTGTTCAGACAATCAAAAGGTTAGTCTTGCTATTTATCGTTTGGAGGGTGAAGCAGATCAGTGGTGGTCTATGGTTAAAAATATTAGGGATGCCGATGAGATTGATGCTCTTGACTGGGATTAATTCAAAGGAATGTTTCTTGAGAAGTATTTTCCTAAGGCTGTTCGACTTAGGATGGAAAAGAAATTCTTGGAATTGAGGCAAGAGGAAGACTCAGTGGCTGCCTATGAAGAAAGGTTCACTCGATTGGCAAGGTATGCTCCAAATTTTATCCGGGACCTTGATAGTAAAATCAATCGTTTCTACTCAGGATTAAAGCCAAAGTATCGAAGGGAATTAGCTTCTCGTGAGTTTAAAAGTTATGAAAAGCTTGTTCGATGTGCTGAGAAGGTGGAAATGGAGTTTGCCGATGACCAAGTTTTCTATAACAACCAGCAGAAGAAGAGACCGAGGTGGCAGGAGAAAGGTAATAATTCTTCAAAAAAGTCTGATGGTAAGAGAACTAAGTTTCCAGTTTGTGATAAATGTGGCAAAAGGCATGCTGGGGAATGTCTTCTGAATTCTGGAAAGTGCTACCGATGTGGTAAGATGGGACATAAGGCTCGTGATTGCACTGAAAAGGATCAAGGAGAAGGTAAGAACAAATTTGATTTATAGTTAGTGAAATGTTATAAGTGCAATGAGATGGGTCACTATGCAAACTAGTGTCTGACAAAGAGCTTGAGTGATGGGAAGCAGTTAGACTACAAGCAGAAAGGGGTGGTGAAATCCTTTGCAACTACTTCAGCAGATGTCGGGCCATCAAATGAAGTTGTATCAGGTACTTTGTTTGTTTTTTCAGATTATGCCAGTGTGTTGTTTGATTCGGGGTCTACACATTCTTTCATCTCTGAAACCTTTTCTAGTAAAATGAGAATACCATCTCAAGAAATGACTCCTGAACTTTTGGTAAAAACACCTGGGGGAAGTGTTGAGGCAAAAAGAATTTATAAGAATCTTCCTATCCTTATCTGTGGAAAGAACCTACTTGAAAACCTTATTGTTCTACCTCTAGTAGAGTTTGATGTTATCCTGGATATGGATTGGCTCTCTATTTACCATGCTAAGATTGAATGTAGAGCTAAAGAAGTTTCTTTTCAGAAAGACTTTCAGTTTGTTTACATGAATGAACCCTTACTTTTGATAACATATCAAGAGGCCGAGAAACTTGTAAAAGATGGAAATGAATGTTACCTTGCACATGTCGTTGAAAATAAAGGAACTGTTCAGATTAATGATGTGCCGGTGGTAAATGAGTATCCTGATGTTTTTCCTGATGAGTTGCCTGGAATAATACCAGATCGGGAAGTTGAGTTTACTGTTGACTTAGTTCCTGATGCTAAGCCAATTTCAAAACCCCCTTATCGAATGACACAAATTGAACTTTTAGAGTTGAAGGAGCAATTGCAAGATTTATTAGAGAAAGGTTTCATTAGACCTAGAACATCACCATGGGGTGCTCCTGTTTTATTTGTTAAAAAGAAAGATGGTTCTATGAGACTTTTCATTGATTATAGAGCCTTGAATAATATCACTGTTAAGAAAAAATATCCTTTTCCTCATATCGATGATTTGTTTGATCAGCTCCAGGGAGCTCAGTTTTTTTTCAAAGATTGACTTGAGATCGGGGTACCATCAGCTGAAGGTTAAGGAGGCAGATATTCTGAAGACCGCGTTCCGTACGAGATATGGCCATTATGAATTTTTAGTAATTCCTTTTGGGCTAACCAATGCACCTACTGTATTCATGGACTTAATGAATAGAATTTTCCATGAGTTCTTGGATAAGTTTGTGGTGGTTTTCATTGATGATATTTTGGTGTTTTCTAAAAGTAAAGAGGAGCATGAAAAACATTTAAGGGTTATCTTGCAAACCTTAAAAGAAAAGAAACTGTATGGGAAATTCAGCAAGTGTGAGTTTTGGTTACAACAAATTTCTTTCCTTGGTCACATTGTTTCTAAATATGGAATAACTGTTGATCCTGCAAAAACAAAAGTTGTGGAAGAATGGCCAAGACCCACAAATGTAACCGAGATTCGTAGCTTCCTTGGTTTGGCGGGCTATTATCGAAGGTTTGTTAGAAATTTTTCACGGTTATCTAGTCCAATGACTAAGCTAACTCGGAAGGGTGTTAAGTTTATCTGCACAAAAGAATGTGATGATTGTTTTCAGGAATTGAAAAGAATATTGGTGAATGCTCCAGTTTTGGCACTACCTTCCAGGAATGGTGAGTTTGTTATATACAGTGATGCTTCATTGAAAGGACTTGGTTGTGTCCTAATGCAGAATGATCAGGTAATTGCTTATGCTTCACGACAGTTGAAAACTCATGAGGTAAATTACCCTACACATGATTTGGAATTAGCTGCTGTTGTTTTTGCTTTAAAAATTTGGAGGCATCATTTGTATGGAGTAAAGTGTGAAATATATACCGATCACAAAAGTTTAAAGTATATATTCACTCAGAAAGAGTTAAACATGAGACAAAAGAGATGGCTGGAATTAATCAAGGATTATGATTGTACAATTCATTACCATCCGGGAAAAGCAAATAAAGTGGCTGATGCTTTGAGTCGAAAAAGTAATGCTTCATTGACAATGTTGCGTTTGGAACGTGATCCTTTGGTTAAGGATTTGATGAACTTTGGCATAGAAGTTGTTGGTGCAGGAAGTCCTTCTGTTTTGTTTCAGGTATCAGTGAGATCATCTCTATCAGATAGAATCAAGCAAGCACAGAAGCAATATAGTGAGTTGCAGAAAAAGGTAGAGCTGGTTCAGAAAGGTAAGTTTCCTGAATTCAACATTGATAATGATTGTGTTTTGAGATTTGGGAAGAGATTGTGTGTGCCTTGTGATTCACATTTGAAGAGAGAGTTTTTATGTGAAGCTCATAGTTCTCCATTTTCAGTTCATCCGGGAAGTACTAAGATGTATAGAGATCTGCGGGAGTATTTCTGGTGGGATGGAATGAAAATAGATATTGCTGATTTTACTGTGAAGTGTTTGACTTGTCAGCAGGTTAAAGCAGAGCGGAAGTTACCGAAAGGGATGCTTCAGCCTTTAACAGTGCCAGAGTGGAAATGGGAGAATATATCCATGGACTTTTTTGTTGGATTACCGAAGACATCTCGAGGTAATAATGCAATCTGGGTTATTGTTGATCGCTTGACCAAATCTGCTCATTTCCTTGCTATACGAGATACTTTCTCTCTTGATCAACTTTCCCGTTTGTATCTTAAAGATATAGTCAGGTTACATGGAGTTCCTCTCTCCATTGTATCGGATCGTGATCCCAGGTTTACTTCTAAATTTTGGAAAGGCCTTCAGAAGTCGTTGGGTACTGAATTAAATTTTAGTACAGCTTTTCATCCTCAATCAGATGGGCAGTCAGAACGAACAATTCAGACATTGGAGTATATGCTACGAGCTTGTTTTATGGATTATCAGGGAAGTTGGGACCAACATATTTCTTTGGTTGAATTTTCATATAATAACAGTTTTCATTCCAGTATACAGATGGAACCATTTCAGGCATTATATGGGAAGCGGTGTCGAACTCCAGCTTTCTGGGATGAAGTGGGTGAAAGGAAGTTGAGGGGACCAGAATTGGTAGAAGAGATGGCAGAAAAAGTTCAGCTGATTCAGAAACACATGAGAACAGCTCAGAGCAGGCAGAAGAGTTATGCGGATAACCGGAGGAAGGATCTATCTTTCGAGGTAGGTGATCATGTTTTTCTCAAGGTTTCTCCTTGGAAAAGCGTGATGAGATTTGTTAAGAAAGGAAAGTTGAGTCCAAGGTTCATTGGACCATACGAAATTCTGGAGAGAGTTGGATCAGTTGCATACCGAGTGGCTTTACCTCCGAGTTTATCTCAGGTACACAATGTTTTTCACATTTCGATGTTGAGAAAGTATATGCCAGATCCATCTCATGTTTTGAGTCCAGAGGTAGTTCAGCTGGAAGAGAACCTATCTTATGAGGAACAACCGGTCCAGATTCTTGACCACAGGGAGGAAGTGTTACGGAATAAGGTGATTAAGCAGGTAAAGGTATTGTGGAAAAACCACATGATTGAAGAGGCAACATGGGAATCTGAAAATGCAATGAGGGATAAGTACCCCCATTTATTCGATAAGTAAATAAATTCCGGGGATGCAATTTTCTAAAGGGGGGAAGGATGTAACATCCCAAGTAAGTGATGAATAATAGATATTTTTATCTATGTCTATTAATGATTAAGATAGTGTTATAGAGGCTTAAAATGAAAATAAATACAATCTTATGCATGGAATACACTAATATTCTTAAAAAATTGTTTTACTGCCTTTTGATGGCAAACCATTTTTGAATCTTTATTTTGACAATTTTATAAACTATGTTTGTCAAAATAAACTTATTCTATATGTTTGGGACATCAAAATTTACTTTGTGTGAATTTTTGGTATTTTTCTGACAATGTTCATTTTTTAATGAATAGTGAAAAATACTGCATTTCACATCAAAACTGCTTTTTAATCTAATTTATTTATATGATTATATTATCTTTTGAATTGGTATTAATGTGTAATATGAATATATTTTTACCATTTAATCCAATGGTGGTCATTGGAATCAATTTCACTTTGAAATTAGACTTAAACTGGTGTCAATCTTTTGATACTTATTGTTTTGTAAAAACAAGCTATTTGCTCTGGCAGCGGGAATTAATTATTAAATTAATTAATGTGACTTATATGATTTGAATTTTGTAAAATAGACTTCATTTTTGAATTCAGAATATCAAATATATCTTAGGGTGAATTTTTGGTAATTTTCTGAAAAACTTCAATTTTTGATGAATAGTGAAACCACAAAGTGGTAATCAAGCAAACTGATTTTTCAGTTAAATGAAAGTTTACCACTAATGTGTATTGAATTTTGAAAATCCGACATACATGGTTGTCATTAAGAAGTAAAATGTGGTTCAATGAGATTAAAATAATTTTTTTGGTGAATAGTAACTTATTAAGTTTTTAATCGCGATTAGTGGTAATTAGGGTAGTTTAAGGTATAAATAATGCTTTAATAATATGAAATGACCTAGACACATGTCCCAACCTTATTGGTTGTGTCATGGCCGACAAAGACAAGCCATGGGTCAACTTGGGGACCCCATGGAGACACTTTGGTTTGGAAATGACATAAATAGCTTTTTATTAAATGTTAAGATAAAAATGACACAAACAAGAGATGTTTTACGAAAACAATTTTTACATGGGGTTATAAAGATCAGATTTTTGATTATAAATATTCATTGGAAAGATAAAAAGATTTCCTACATCATAGTATTTGTTTTATGATTTTTAGACATTAAATAAATTAAATTATTTATGACATAATAATGATGCAGCGATGATGTCATTATTTGACGATTTAAATAAAATGGAAAGATAATGTAAAATCTATGAACTACACATGGAAAAAACCAATTGGATGAGTGGATTTCAAACCCTTATAACCTTATCCACGAATTATATCAATGTGGGACCTTTTAAAACCGAAACACATTTTCAAATAAAGTAATATTTCTTTACATTCCAAAAGTGCCCCTCCTCTCCTCTTATAAAAGGCCCCCACCTCTACCTCATTTCACACACTCCTCAAGCCTTTGGCTCGGCCAAACCCTGACCATATACTCTCTCCACATCCCTCTCCTCATCCTAGAGGATTCAATTTGGGAAGAATCCTTTCAAAGGAAGCCTTTAGGCTCAAATCAAAAGGAGTTACACTTTTAAAGGTAATTCATTCTCTCATGTTCATTTGTTTTATTTTGCTTCTCCAACCCCCTAAACTCTTTTTATTTACTTCTTTTGTAACAACACCAGCATCTTCAATATAGTAGGATGTTGTTATAAGATATATTTGAGCTACAAACTCACAAAACTACATGAAATGGTTAAAGAACATACGGTTTCCGTGGATGGCAAAATTCTGCCTCCCGAAACGATGATTGTTCAATACTCATTTAACACCTTCAAAGGTGGCCATTATGATGTCACTATTTTTATATATGATATATAATATGTTTATGTTTTCCTTAAGCTTCTGTTTTTTTCATTTTGGGCATACCTTTATGGTTTCCATTATGGGTGAACACGATATCTTCATTTTAGGAAGTGCGGACTACCGCCCCCTCAAAGTGATTTGATTCGTTAAATACCATATGTGGGACATATAAAGGATGGAATTATGATATTATATATGATATTATACTGGAATTATAATATACCTTTATATCATTATGATTCCATTCTATAAAATACGAAATAGAAATGAAAGTAGCGTTCATGCGTACGTACGGCTTACCGTCTCCATGAACGGTGCATTTCATTTCTTACCTCTAAATGATTATGTAATATTATAAATGCAAGTATGTACTGGATATATATGACATATATGATATCTACATCATGAATACCATTCTGGATATAATTAACCTTTGACCAAATTAACAACATGTAAGTGTAAGAAGTCTATTTTTGACTTAAGAACCAAATACCGACAAAATGAACATTATTAACTTAACTGATTACATGATGTTCATAACATGGTATAAAAGGAATAATGAACTTGAAAAAGATTCATAAGAAAGTAGATATTAACTCAAGTTTATTATTCAGGATATTAAAGAACGGTCGGGTCATGTCGGATACGAGGTATGGGACTTCGTCTCAATCTCCTTTCATTGAGGCATATTTTATTTTATACACAACTTTCTTTTATACGGTGTATAAACCCCTTTGACTTTTACGTTTATTCAAAAGGAATATTTTTTATACGAAGCGTTTACTAAACGACAAAAGGGAATTTTTTTGTCGTACGTATGCGGCGACAACGACTTCTCCTCCGTCGTAACCGTTATTTGAGTTTCGGCTTCCTCTTCAAGCCATACCTTCTTTTTTTAAAAGAAAAATAAATACCATGTTTTACTTTGGTATTGAAAATGGTTTTCATAATGTTTTTATTATATCAATGTGTTGTATTGATATCTCGTGATTGAAATGTGGAAAGGTTATGTTTCCTTTATGCATGTTTTATGTGATATGATTATGTTATGGTTCTTGGGCATTATTATGAATACGGGTGGTTCCGTGATAAACTAAGGGCGGGTGAGACCGTTATAGCTCTCCAATGCATTGGGTAACGCGAAGGAGTGAAACGTTAAGGTTTCTCCGAAGAGATTTTAGGGAATATACTGTGATGGGTATTCCAAACGTAACCAAGAGGGTTACTCCCTACGTAAGAATGTTATGAATGCCTCAAGTTACCTTTATGTCTTATGATTTCTATGATTTATTCATGATTTTATGAGGTATGTTAAAATGCCTATGTTTTATGGGTAAAGTATGATTTCATTCTTATGTATATATGAACTCATGTTTCCTTTCCATGTTTTTTTATAACCCATACTGAGTTTTTATTCTCATCCCAAGTTTTTGAAATGTTTTTCACAGGTCAAGGGAAAGGTACATGATAAGATGATAGAGTCAAGGATGTGTCAAGAAATAATCCATGTTTTATTTTAAATGTGTTTCCATTGATGGGAATGAAGAATACTATCTTTATGTAACCACTTTGTTTATATGTGGAATGTAATGCAAGTTTTATGATCTAATTCTCTAAAACTCTAAACCCGAAAAGATCCTCAATGTGTAATCTTGTAATAACTCAAGATTAAGTAAGGTTTACGGCTGGGGCCTTATATGCGCAGAACACCTGCATGACATACCTATGCGGTAGAGCTGCGCTACATAGTTGCACCTAGTACCTACGCAAATCACCTTGAAAACTCTCTTCAAAGACACCCCGGGTATGGTATCTCTTTATTTAGTTCCCTTATCTAAAAGGTACAAAGTTTAAACCTCCACCAAAACCTCTTGACTTATCAAAACTTTGGGAAAGGCACATCAGTGTGTCTCCAATTTGGGTTTGTATATCTACAAACATTGGTTTCCCACATTTTTCTTCTAAGGGAGTCAGGAGCCTTGGGAGGTTTGTAGATTTTTATATCTATAGTCACATGTATCCTTACCCAAGAGATAGTGTTTGTAATTTACTAGTCCTAGATTCTGGGGATGGTACTCAATCCTTCCCTTTTTATCTCTTAGATCTGGATCCTTTGGTTACTAGTAGGGAGAGTGAAGTCCACATTTTATTTTCCATTTCAACAAAATAAAAATCTCCCTCCTCTCCTGGGAACCATTAAGGGAATCCCTCCTATAAAAAACCCCTATTCGTTTAGGCTGAACCTAATGAAATTCAATTTAATTTCACATTGAAGGGTTCATTGCTCTGCCCCCTCACCCACTGTCACCTCAGATTCTTTCGCTATAGACCTGGCCTCTTCCATCACTAGAAGAAAACGTGTGTGGTTTGTTCAATCTTTCTCATTTTCTCATTTCTCACACCGATCATGACTCATGGGGGCTTATAGATTTTTGATGAGTACAACATCTACACAATCTAATTCAAATATTGATTTATTAGAACTCTGATTTTTACGATAATAGGGATACATAGGTAGCCTTCACCATAGGCTCGAGCCCACTAGATATCCACTTCATGAATCCAACCCTAATTCCATTAATATGGGAATCCTTCTTAGGAGTATTCCCTAAATTAATACCCCCTAAATATACATCAGTTAAGACATCTCTCATGGACATTTTTACAAGGTAATACACTTTAGAAGTAACCACTAACCTTTTTCTCTCAAAGGGTCATACAACCCTGTGAGATTTACTGAACTATGTGGGATTTGATTCCAATATGAGTGGGATATGTATAATTCTTCCCTAAGGTTCAAATCAAACACACCAAATCAACCCCATTATTACTTTTCCATATTCCCAATAGGGTCTAATCGAGCTTGGAAACTCATATCCTTTCTAGGTTCCTCACGTTTCTTAGGCATAAGTCCCACACCAAGCTTTGACTAATCACCTTCCTCTTAGACATCCTTACCACATGACATTAAACTGTATTCTTAGGTCCTTATCAAATGACATTGAAAGATATGATGTGTCCCATTAAGAGGCACTGAACAATGAGGGTTCTTATTCCTTTCCCATGGATACATAGTTATCCCATTTATGGGTATGATTCCAACATAAAAACTAACTTATATCTTCTTAGATGACACTAAATTCCATAGTTCCCCACTGAGTGGCTTAAAAAATAGAATCACTAAAAAATGGATAAAAGATTATCTAAATAATATATGATAGGATACCATTAATGGAGAAACTCGAATACATATGGATATCTCTATTAATGAATATCCTTGAAAACATACAGATGATTCTATATTTAACACATGATAATAATTGATTGGAAATTGCATGGTAATCCCACATTATACATAGAAAATCAATAAGGATTTGTGAACATATCTTAAATCAATAAAGGAGTCCTTGAGTATTAAATAATTACCCCCAAAAGGGTGTGATGAGCCTGAACTCCCATCCTTTTGACCAATGTGAGTTCTTTAGTATTGTAGGACCAAACCTGACGAATGAATACCTTTGGAAAGAAGGTCCCTTTGGATACAAAATCATTGGATGTTTTCGGTTACATAAATCAATTTGATGGAAACCATCTGGAAGTAATGATTCCTAACCTGTACAGATGTTCCAAGGGGAAACAAAAAAAATAGTCAACTTGACGTGAATCCTTAACCAAGTTGATAGGCACCTATCAATTAACAAAGGAGGGCCAGGCAAGGGAATCAATCACGCATGTGCTCATCTAAAATATGTTTCTTTAATGGAGTTCATTGTTTTTATTTTCCATATATACAAGCACATTTTTTAGAACTAATTTCATTCCAAATGGATTCCTTCAAGTTTGCACCTGTGAATAACCTAACTACTGCTCAAGCTGAATCCTTGTCTACTCAAAGGATTTCATCACCAACTCTTTATATTCAACTATAGGTCTCAAATTCATTGTTATAATAGTACCTTCAACATGGTACTATCCTAAACTTATATTCTTCTCAATAACCCCTCTAAATCCAGAATAACCCACAGTCATCTTGTCAATGACAACTAGTGATTGAGAAGCAGATGGTTCCAACCACCTTCTTCAACTGTTTCAAGAGTTTAACCCCCCAACGCAATCACCAATCCCTCTTCTATTATTGGAAGTTTAACCAAGAAGAATCCCATGGCCTCATCCCGAAGACACAAGAGTCCTTCTCGAGGACTCCTTCCAAAATCACTACCGCCAACACTACATGATAACAAACCCTTAACATGATGACGGTGTTATCTTGGGTTGTTCAGACCAGGTCCCTAAAACTCAAGCATGCAAGACGAACCACTGAGTAAAATATCTGGCCAATAGGGAGAATGTTCCTACATTTTACCCCTCTATATATGTCCATCAACCCAACTTGGTGGGAATCGACGAACGAGCACATACACCAGTCCGCCTTAATTCTTCCAACTAGCAGACTCGTCAGGAGGTGCCTAACCAATCTCGTTGTTCAAATATAGTTGAGTACCATTAGAAGGAACATAAACCTACATAAAAAATCTCATCTAGTCAGTAAACTCATCTGGATTCATTCAAGGAATCCCACCAATCAAATATGGTGGAAACTTTTGGGCAGGAACAAACACCTACCTACACCCATCAAGCCTGCCAACACTCTAATTTGGTAGCACCAAGAGAAGTCATCCAGAACGCTCCAATGAAATGCCTGGGGAAGTCTCAATTCTCTACCCCCACACATGAGTATTTTTTGTAACACCCCAACCCCAATTACCCAGAGTTAGTGCATTATTTTAATACATTGGCATGATTACATAGAATCAAGTCCTGAAAGACCGATCAATTTAGCAGTCTTGGAAAATAGATTACATAAATGAACGTTACATTACACATTAGAAAATAAAACACAAAATAATATATCCTTTGAGAATTCCATTAATACCCTAGCTTAACCATGATTATCAATCATAATACACTTCTTGGAATCCTGGGAAAATTAAAACATAGAAAGGGGTGAGCTCAGATGCTCGGTAAGGATAATAATATAGCATAAAATTTAATAAAGAAGTATAAAAATTTATGAAAATATATAATACTAAAAAAACATTTTAAACATAAACCTCAGCATAATATGGAAAATATACAATAAAATAATTCCATTTACTTATTCACAAGGATATTCTACTAGTCAAATAATCACATACAATATCAATAACCACTTTCATAATGATGGAATGCATAATGCCAAACATTATAACCACATAATCAAGGCATTGTTCCAAGAATACAAATAAGATTTTGTCAAGGCGTTATTCCAAGACACTAGTTTGTCTCATGATACATACCGATGCATCGAAGAGCTATTGTGGGCTTCACTTGTCACTTACTAAGTCCAATGCATTCCTCATATGAAAAGGTTTAAACATAACATAAACATTCGTATTAAAACTAGAATACGAAATGTCAATACTTTATCCATAAACCATGAATGGTGTAAAAATAAAACATCCACAGTAAAAAATTTCACAAATCCTTCAACACAATATGGAAGTTTTGTATCGTAAATAATCAACTTTAAAGAAGTTTAAAATCCATCAAGGGATGTTGATATAGATGAAAATGATTTGTAAAAATCTTTGAGAGAGATATCCCTTTTTTATAAAAACATTTAAAAGTCACACAATTTAGAAAATAAAACATTTAAATACATTTTTGAATAAAATTGTCCCATACCACATTGAAACATTTGAAAGGAATTAACATTTTAAAAACATTCATGTACATATAAATAAATCCTTAAAACCAATTTTGAAAACCTGGACATTAATGAGATTGATTTAGAAGAATAAATATTTAAAACACTTAAAATGATGTTTTAGTAAAAAATTAACTTAAAAATAATCCCTTTGAAAACTCTTTTATGAATCATGGACATGGATAATAAATATTTCCCAGTAGATACTTATGTAAAAATAACCTCGGATAATAAAGAGATTGTGAAATTAACCCTTACCTTGCACTTTCCTTTAGTTGAGGGTACGTTTAACCTCCTGTATAAAGACCATAGTATGTTATTAAATTATAACAGAACCATATTAATATTTATGATATTATACATGTTTCATTTATGACTTTGTACTGCCCATTTAATAATAATTTCCATGTTAAATTAACATTTTGGGTAATAATCACTTTCTTTATCGTACGTGTTTTAACTGGTTACTCTTGATTGTATCACTTAGATCATGATTTAAATACTTACATAATATAAAACATGATTTATATATCATATATATTTATAATATGAATATGTATAATAGATGTTTATATGAAATGGAAAACACTGTTTATGGAGACGGTAGGTCGTACGTACGTGTAAACGTTGTTTCTGTTTTCATATCGTATTGAACGGAACTAAGTGAATAAGATATATGTAAGTATATATATATATATATATATATATCCAGTAGCATTATTGCTTCATATATTACATACTTATTAATGATATATATTTTTTAATCATCATTGAATGGTGAACGTGGAAATGAATCTCATTGCGTCATGGAGATGGTAATCCGTACGTACGCACGAGCGACAATATCATTATATAATGGTGAAATCGTATGTAATTGGATGGTATATCATATATAAATAATAATTAACATGTTATATTTATTTTTTACATTAGTTATACTCATTATTATACCCATCCAAATAATGAAGTGTTTGAATAACAAACTACACTAGGACGTGGGGACGGTAATCTGTACGTACGCATGTATGGAGACTTTGTCATTTATATGATGGATATAATAATGAATATGGTTGTAAAATTTTTATAATAAAATCAAATTATATATAATATACTGGAGTTTTTATTTTATAATGGAAATAACAAAGAAAGAGGATATGGAAGAAGAAAATATCTTGAAAGAGGCGATGAAATATTTACCTCTTCTTCAGGTTCTTCCTTTTGATTTGATCAAAATGGCTTCATAGGATGGCTTTATAACCAAATGAAGGACTCTAGGATGAAGGGAGGAATGTTGGGAGGATTTTTGGGTAGGGTTAGTCTGAGCCAAAAGGCTTTGGAAATGTGAAATTAAGAGAAGGGGAAGTGCCCATTTATAAGAGAGGTGAGGGTCACTTTAGAAAAATCTTGAAATATTATTTCATAATAAAATAATTTTCTTATTATAATGGGTAAAAAATGAATTATTTAAAGTATAATATGGGTATGGGTCTAAAACCTCTCAACCAATAGGTTTTATAAAGGTTTAGGCCATCATATTAACCTTATCTTTTTTATTTAACTCTTAGTAAAATAGTTTGACCTTTACCGTGTATCTTTGTATTTTTATAATATATGGTTAATAAACTTCCAAGAGAACCCCAATAGGTTCATTAATGAAATATATAATATTATTAAGTCCCTTTTTCCAAACCTTATATTTTTAAGAATATTATATCAACCAATAATATAGTATTTGTTTTAAAAACTCAATTATGTCAATTTTGACATTATTTAATAAATAATTTTTGTTAAAGTCCTAAAAACATTATTACTTCAAAATAAATTCATATTTTCAATCCTAAAATGTCATAATAACCTATAAAATTAGTTGAATTCATCACAAGTCTCAAATTACAATTTTTTGGATATTTATAATATCAATTATTTTAATATTTCATTATTAAGGTAATTATTGTGTCATCATTGTGTCATAAATAAATTAAATTATTCAATATCTAAAAATTATAAATAAAATATCATTTAATAGAAAATATTTTTATATTTCTAATTAATATTTATATTCGAAGTTATATTATGTATAACTCTATATTAAAAATGGTTTCGTTATTAGACTTTGAATTTAACTCTTTTAACTCTTCTTTAAATAAAATAATAATAAATGGCTAAATCTAATCCATGTAGACCAAAGAGGATCATATTTTATTTCTATGGTTATTTTTGGTCGAATTGTACTTATCAAATATAATTAGAACATGTGTTAGGGTAATTATGATATCATTTTTACCCTTAATTACCCTATTTACTTTTAACAGTGGTAAACAAAAGCCAAAAGTTACTATTCACCAAAAATTATTTTCATCTTATTGAACCACGTTTTACTTACTGATATTAATCGCGTCTCTCTTATTTTTTAAATTCAAATCACAAAAGTGGTAAAATTAATTTTAATACAAATTTGCAAATGCTCCTAAAAGGGGTGTAAAAGACGGTAAAATGTTTGATAAAATTATATATATATAAACTTATTATAAAATGACTCCAATAAATTATGTTTAACATATATAGGTTTTATTTATCTATTTTGACCTAAAATAAATTAAATTAAAATAACTAATTATTTAAATAAAAATTCGGTTTTATATAATAATGCAATGTTTTTCACTATTCATCAAACATTGAAAGTTTTCAGAAAAATACAAAAAATTTACCCAAAGCTAATTTTGATATTCAAAATTCAAAAATAAAGTCTATTTTACCAAATTAAAAACATAGGAGTTTCATTTATTATATTAAAATTAATTCCCATCATCAAAACCAAAAAACAGGTTTTCAAAAAGTAAAAACTATCAAAAGATTAACATGTGTGTATGCCAAATTTAAATGTGAAATTACTTATAATTACCTAAATTGTATTAAATAAAAAAATATGATCTAATTATACTTCCAAAAAATTAATATATATAATTTATCACTATAAATTATTTCGATTAAAAAAAGTTGCTTTCAATTAAAACATTATATTTTTCACTATTTATCAAAATATGAAAGTTATCATAAAAGTACCAAAAATTTATCCAAACTAAATTTTTATGTCCCACTTGTAAATGAAAATTTAATTTCATTAAATTGATTATATAAAAGTGTCAACTATTGGTTTTAATTAGGGTTCACCATTAAAAGGCGGTAAAATTTCATTTTTTTAAAAAATACTTATTTTATCTGAAAAAATGAATTTATTCTTATATTATGTCTAAGAAACACATAATATGAATTTCAAAATTATATAGAGTTTATAAGATTCAAAATGCAGTTAATACTATTCAAAACTTCTTTTTGAACGGTTAGTTTAGAAAGTTGGGGTATGCTCGAAATCGGTGTTGCGTGTAGCACAAGCTATTAAATTACATTAAGGAGATAATGTACTATGAAATATTGGGGTGTTACACTTTCAATATCCAATGACAGGAAAGGGAGGATATGAGAAGGTACATACATATACTCAACATACATAGTGGACATATATTCTTATTCCGATTACTGAAGTTTCCAAACACATTTTAGGAATAGTGAATGGGAAGACAAAAATTCATGTGCATATTCTAGAAGCCGGCCATAATATCATCATGGAAAATTCATTAGTAACATAGGGACAAGCACATTATTCTATCCCCACACCAGGGATGACTCGTCCGCATTCCATCACGTATCAGATGCATACCTCTGTTCCAGTCTAAGAGGGTTATGGGGCATACTCCCCCATATCATATGGACAACCGAATCAGGAACATACACCATTATAATTGGAGATTTTCAGCCTATTATAATTTCCAATCCATGTTAGAAACATACACCTGCCCATGACAACCACTTCTCCCTGAAAGTGGCCCCAACTACGTGTAAGAGAGTATCTAAGAAGAAGTCTCGTCAATAACAGTTGGTAAATCTAGAGTCAATATGCGATCCTACACCTCTTAATGTTGGAGTTCTTTAAGACCTTAGACATTTATCTTTTTCAAATCAAGATCCCACCTTCCCATTACCAAATTATGGGAGTAGTAGCAGTAATTATGAATTTCTCCATCAGAAACATCATTATAAAGTCTTACTTCATGACAATTTAGTCAATTTAGAGAACCTATCTATGTATGGGAGCTACAGAAACTATCCATGTGGCCATAAGAACAAGGAGCAATAAGATATATCACTTTCTATAATCTTCCATGGTGGTCCTCCCCATTATAGCATTCTCTAAGAAATTTATCTCTATAGTAGTGTTTAGCATTGCCAACATCATTATGCAATTGAAAATGTGGTGATGAGAAAGCCATCTAATCTTGAGGCACTTTCCAACATAAGTCCAGTCATGTTTGACTCCTTCTTACTAACAGGTGAAATACTCTTTAAACAAGAACACAACCAAAGAAGACAGTCATTATCTGAACCTCCTTTGGGTCATTTTCCTTCTAATATGGAAGAGGAAAAAACAACGGATCCTATTGCTTCTGATAAAACAATTGAGAAGTTTCCACTCTGTTTGGGAAAAGTTGAGAAAACTTTAGAAATATATTAGGAGGATATGTTGAATAGGAGAAATCAACTGGCCACGGGGGAAATAATAGTCATGTTCTGGGCTTTGGCAACCTCTCAATACTACATTCAAAAATTGATGGCAGAAGATTGCATTCATGATATCTGCCTCAATATATTAAAGACTCTTTTTAATATAAAAGCCAAAGTATTACCATATGATGAATATAAAATTCATGTAAAGGTAATAGAAGGTTTAAAATTCCAAATTGACTTGGCATCTCTTCGGGTTTCTCGACATCTATAGGTCGAGAAGCAACAAGTATCTCTTTAGTGTGCATGCCTGCATACATCAAAGAAGTTGTGAAAATTGATTGTAGAAACCCCATTCAGTGTTCATATTAGAGGATGGGGTTCACAAGGTGAATTTAATTTCAATACACTCCAAAATCATAAAATCCCACAAAAATTTGTCTCGTGTAATGTTATTTCCCTAGGCTAGCTGCAACAAAGAAATTCTATTCATGATTGAAGAAATTCTCAGCAAGAACAGGCCTCGATCGGTTTTCACCAAAGTTTGGCACAAAGAGAGAAATCTATTGAGATACTTTTTCATCAAGCATATGAGAACATTAAGCAAGTCTTCCGCATATAGTATGGCATCCATGTGAATGCAAAAATGTTTGAAATAGCACAACAGACTTCTGAAATAAGCGATTTTAGTTGTTGTTGGATAATGCACCCTTCCAATGTTCAGAAAAAAATTCCTAAAATCAGAAATGTATCTTTATTGATATTAGGTATACTAGTTTAGGAACCACACCAGCCCATAGGGTTGGGGGAATTTTTAACCCAACCTTTGGATTCAACAAGAAGAGCCTGAAGGGTTGAAGAAGAATAATAGGAACAACCCCGGCCTACAAAGTTGGTGGGTTTTTCACATTTAAAATCCCCTCCTCAATAGAATTCATTCTTCTATTGATTAGGAACAAGCCAAAATGTGAACGCACAACTGAACTATCCAAGGATTCCCTTCATATTACTTTTTACCATTCTTTCCATGTGAAACCAACAAATAGGAGAAAAAAGTATCATATAAGGCACATAAGAAGGCAATCATACAAAGATACTAACAGAATATCATCAATGCACTATGCGTAAGTGAATGTAAATAATGCCATCATTGAAGATCCTCTATAAAATGTATCCAAGGGAGTCTGAAGATGAATTTATTATTCATAATGTGATACATATTGAAGCAAATGAAGGTGGTTTGCATACCTAAACTCATAGTATTACCCATAATCTTGTTATTCCCTCAAGTAACCAACCCTCTCCTCTTCAAAAGGCATCTAATAAGGGGAAAGGTGAAGGCTTGATCATGTCTCACTTTTACCCTGGAGAAGGTCAATATCTTTTAGTTGAAGAAATATTTTCCCCACAAGATGTAGAGATAAAGGATTTGAAAAGACTCAATTCAGAGTTACTCTGAAGTAGTGTTCCTGCTAGACATGCTTCACAAGTAGATCCTCAACCTGTACATCCAGTAGGAGATCCCTAGGAAAGAAGTTTTTTTTCAACTATAGATGTGGATAATGAATTCCTTATATTGGGTACATAACCATAAAAGAATCAAACATATTTTTATAGGCATGTCCTCATGTGCTATCCAAAACAAATACCAGCAGCACCACCACCAGTAGTTTTACCCATCATCGCGCCAGTTCAGGATCTAGTTGTTGAACCTGTACAGGTCCCATCTCATCCAAATATTCCCCAAATACTTATGAATAAAATTGACACATTAACAACTCGATTAAAATCTAGGGAATAAAGTCATGCACCAGTAAAACTAGAAAATATTGTTTGACATGAATGTGTAGATATGATCTATCCCCCACCAAACATTTTGATTACCACATTTCCAATTCTTAATGGTTTGGGAGATCCGAAGCATCACTTAACACATTTTGTTTCTCAATGTGATCGAATGATGAGAACCCCTCAACAACAAGAAGTAGCAAAACATAGATGTTTTAAGCAATCACAATAGGGTCCAGCCTTTGTATGGTATAAATATTTTTAGTCTCGATCAATTACTTGATGGGAAGATCTCAGTCAGAAATTCCTTTTTCAATTCCGATCAACGCCATAAAAGAAAATAGTTTTGGATATTACAAACTAAACAAATAGAGAATGAAAGAGTTTCAGATTTGATTGCTCGATGGAAATTATTAACATATTCCTTAAATATACCACTCTATTAAGAAGATTTATTTCCAATATTTGTTGAAAATCTTAGTGTTGTGTTATGAACACCACTAATCCCTATGACATACATTAGAGGATTTTAAGACCTTGCTTCAATCAACCAACATATAGATAATCCCATTGAGTAAACCAATGTTAAGTCATGTGTAATCCCATCAGTTATGGGAAAGAGAACATGAAAATTATAGGCTTCAACAATTACACTCAAGTGAACACATGTTCCTGCATCTACTTCAAAACCATTAGCATATCATAATACTCCACCTCATGAGCATCAGCAGCAACGACCACCTTTTAAAGATGATAAAAAAGGTTAATGGTGGAGATAGTTTGAGGAATTAAAGAACAAAGTCTATTATTTTTGGAATAAATAGGTTCCCTATTAATTCATTTCATCTTTGGAAAACAATTTAGTTCAGTTTCCAAGGCTAGTATCCTCGAATAAATAATGAGATGAAGATCTAAAAAATTATTTCCCCTTTCATAAAATGATGGGGTACCCCATTTAAAAGTGTTTTGGTTTCAAATATATCCTAAAAAAATGGTGGACTCTTGACAAGTGAAATTAAAATTTTCCTCAGCCCAAGTAGCATATCTTATTGCTACAAATCCAGAGGAAGACAGTGGATGGAAGGATGTCAGAAAAAAAAATGTGAAGAAGTATGATGATTGGATGGTCAGGAAAATGATCAATAAAACTCATTCCATTCTACAAACACATTTGAAAAAACAAATTGTTCCTCACGCCACTTCCATTGTAGCGAATCCATCTTGATCAAAAGATCTGTCCTCCAAAGGTCAATCCTTAAAGTAGCAACATCGTCAGATGGATAAAGAGCAGTAAAGAGAAGATGAGCTCATGTTAAGACCAAATGTTTCCTTGAAATTCAAATATTTCATTCCAACTACTTCCAAATCATCGGAACCTCCCTTCTAGATGGAATAAAAAGAACATACCTCTCAAGCAGAAACTTCCTTAAATGAGGAATTGATCTTCGGTTCTGTTAAAATTATCCACTTAACGGACCCCTATTCAAATGATGATTCAGGTTATGAACCTAAATTCCCTGTATATGATTGGAGAACAAGGGGAAGAAGAAAAATTTGAGGATATAGGGGAATATGTGGATATGTTAGAAGCCACTATTTTAATTACACCCCTCCTCAAACTATTTATGTGGTAGAAACTCATGGGAGAGAAAATCAGTGGGCTCAGAAAGAACAAGGGAACTCTCCCACACTTGATTGGATCAGCCCCGACATGATCAGCCTAGAAAATCTATAAGAGGCTATACCACCACTATCTCAGTGGGTAGATAGACCTAGTCAGTCTAATCTACCAAGAGCAGAATTATTTCCAGCTTCTTCCCCGACACATGGTACATCTACATGAGGAGCATCAAATTACAAGGCACCTGTAAAACCACATCTTCATGTTGGAAGACATATAAATTTGGACTAAAATTATTATGCTTTGAAACAACTACCCCAATTAATGGAAAACATATAAATCCTGTATGCTTTGAATTAGTTTAAATATCTTTGAGAAGAACTTGTTGAGGGTTTTTCAAGGCCTAAAGAGTTTTAAACTGTGGCTGTTTCTACTGAGGATTATAGTATAGATAATGATACTGCAGAATTTCATGAATCTATATCCTTTATAGATCAAGATGTGGATAATGTTGTATATGGACACATAGTTCCATAGTATTTATCTAGAAGGGGAAATGATACATACATCTTACATTCCTTCATTGATAATGGCTTTCAAGTCAACCACATTCATGTCTGTACACATCTTGGATTGGGACTCACTAAATCTGACTTATCTCCTTCCACTTTTATGTTTCAAGTTTATGAAATAAATGAATAATAACCTTATGTGATATTACTCTCAAAAAAATATTTGTGGATCTTTTATCTAATTTAGATTTCATGGTTGTCTAACAGGACACAACTTTCAACAATCTTCTTGGAAGGCCTGGGCTACATCAATATATGACCATTCCTTTATCTTACCACCAATGTATCAAGTATTGATTCAATGGTCAAATTGGTACATTTCACGGTGAAAAATCTCCATTTAAAACATGTGAATCTCAGTATGTTTAGGTAGAGTTCTATAACACAAAGGGAACAAGGTCTGTGGAAAAACGTATAACAAGAATCAATGCTTATGAATGGCCAGTAAAATATCCTAACTAACCCATTAAAACATCTCACTATAGATTACCTATATCCGATCAGTCAAATTTAAAGGATAGACCAAAATTCAATCAATCTTCCAATGTCTTCCATAATGTCAGTTGTGGCAATCAAGCCTAAAACCATGGGATAAATTGTTCATCTACTGAGTATTATTGAAAGCTCAAATGGAGATGTATTCATTTCATCCACAAAACTTCAACAAGTCTTTGATTCATCAGTCAATCTATAAGAATTTGTTGCATTAATCAAGAAATACAAGGATGTTGATTCCCAAACCATCATTTTCTCTTCAATGCTCTAGGAAGACCCTTCATCGTCAGTAGGGTCAGGAATGGTTTCCTCTTCTTCAGGATGTACAAATACTGACTCCTCCCCTAACTCTGAAATTATTCTTTCATCACCTAACCTTCAAGAAGAAATGGATGGGGTAAAATGTGAGGGATAATAAGAATAAGATCTCAAAGATTATCCTCCTTCATTTGGGGAAGGTATATCCATCATTGTGGATGAACTGAGAGAAATAAATCCGGGTACAGTAGAAGATCCATGCCCCACTCAAATTAGTGCGGCCATGACCTCCAAATAGCAAGAGGTGTTCAATTTATTTCTAAAGTGACACCAAGATGTGTTGTCTTGGAACTATATAGAAATTCCAGACTTTGATCCTGACATGGCCACTCATCATTTGGGTTTTCCAGAGTAGCATTTAGGATTTAAGCATGCAACAAGAAGAACACAACCAACTCACACCTCTATAATTTAGGCCAAATTTGACAAGCTAATAAAAGATAACTTTATTGGGGATGCGAAATATAACAATGTCTAGACAAAATTTTCCCAGTGAAAAATAAGAATGGAAAAATCATAGTTTTCATTGATTTTAGAGATCGGAACCTGCATTGTCGCGAGGATAAATTTTTGGTTCCAATCACAGAACTTTGATTTATGAAAAATCTATCTACAAAGCTATATCCATCATGGATGGATCCATTTGGTATAACCAAATTCGAATTGCCCCAAAAAATGAGGAATTTATAGCTTTTAGAGGTCCTCAAGGAATACTTTACTATCAGTTAATGCCCTTGGGCTCAAAGAATTCTGGTGCGACGTATCAATATGAAATGCCCCATATTTTCAAACCCTTCTTGGGGAAATTCAATGAATTATATGTATAAGATCTAGAAGTTAAGTCTAGACAATTTATTGATCACTTGTATGATTATGAGACCATATTCATCATGATCTAAATATATAATTTGAAGATGAAGCCCTTAAAATGTGCTTTTGGGGTAACCTTGGGAAAATTTCTAGTTTTTGTGGTATGTAATCAGGGTTTCAAAGTTGATCTCAAGAATACTAAGGCCATCCTTGGTATTCCACATCTTAAAAACAAGAAATAATTGATTTCAATTCAAGGAAACTTGACCTATATCCGGCACCTCATAGCCAATTTGATTGGAATGTGTTTTACCTTCACAAAATTGATGAAGGAAGGGGTCACATATCCGTAGACCAATGACTTCCAAGAAGAATTTGATATCCTCAAGGAATATCTCTTGATCACACCAATATTGATGCCACCTATTGATGGAAATATCCTCATTATTTATGTGATATCCATGTATAGATCACTGGGAACCTTCCTTGAACAAACAAATGATGTTGGGAATCAAAATAACATTTACAATCTTAGTCGAACCTTGCTCTACATAGAGACTCAATATTCAAATATTGAAAAAAACTTCCTAGAATTAATCTTTTCATTTAAGAAATTGATACACTATTTGAAGCATCATGAGGTCCACATGGTATCTCGTAATATCCCACTCAAATTTATCATCAGTATTCATATCCTTACATGATGTCTGTCCCAGTGGGCAGTTATTCTGCAAAACCTTGATATACAATTTGTACCTTAAAAAGCTGTAAAAGTACCAGATTTAGTATATTTTCTTATTGTGCACCCATCTATATAATATATAGTGTTGAATATATAATTTCCTAATAAAGAAACCTTCCCTATTCAACAAAGTCCCTGAATATGGGAAATGTACTTCGATGGTGCTTATAGAAGTCCAACAAGGAAGATAATGGAAGACCCTAAACTCAAACAATTTGGATTAGAAATTGTGCATATCTCCCCAGATAAAGTATTATTTCCATATTCATTTATCTTATCCGAAGGTGGTACCAAAAATGAACTAGGATATCAAGCTCTCATTGCATGCCTGGATTTAGCACTCCATGTACCAGTGGACTACCTAGAGGTAAAAGGTGATTCAAAATAGATAATCAAATAAATCAATGGGGATTATTCCATTAGATATGAAGAACTAAATCCCCTAAGTGATTATTTTCAAGGGTTAATACAAGAACTTTCATTAAATTAAACATTTTCTTACATTCCACGGTCACAAAATACCCAAGATGATGCACAAAAAAATGCAGCCATATCCCTTGAAGATCCAAATCGGGATGAAACAATCATTATAATTGCTCATCATTGAGTAGTTTCATCTTTTATTCAAATCAAAACAAAGTAAATCAATGAAATCAGTCCCATTTCTGAGCCATATAGTCATACCATAGGATGGATAACACCCATCATGGAATATATCTAAAATGGGTTACTTCCACAAAACTTAATTAAAATATAACAGAGTCGACAACAAGTAGTTAATTTCGCACTTTATAATGGTCTAGATCAACATAAGATCCTTTATAGATGAGGTTTTGATTGAATTATTTTCTAATTAATTGATGGGGATTATGTAAAGACCCTTAAATTTCCAGGGAATTTTTTTTGAATTTTATTTGGGATTTTAGGAGTACGCAGTTTCTGACAGCACCTGATTTCGAGGCCCAGTGTTCCCGGAATCAATTTCCAAAGTTTAGCTCGGGTACGTTCAGTGAACAAATGAGTGGGTTTTTCTAACTTTTGAACCGGTGCTCAGAATCGAAATCTAAGGGCACCGATGAAACCACAACACCAGTTTTTGCTTAAGGAGACTTTAACTGGAGTTGTGTTTTCTCAGGAGGTGATGTTAAATAAATGAAGTGGTGTAATTAAAGAGTGAAATAAAATATGTGCTGCAATTTTATTTCAACTATGTGTAATTATAACCTACGTGTGGAAGTTGAGGTGGGACTCACTAAATCCTAACTTTTCTTGATAGGATATTAGTGAGGTGGGCCCCACATGAGCCCCACCTTTTCAATTTCCTATAACCTCTCTTAAAGTTGGAAAACCCCCCATTTTTTTGTAACTCACCCACTCTCCCTATTTAATACATGTCAACCCCTCAAGTTCATGAGGAACCTTCCCTCCCTCTCTTTAATTAAATGCCAACATGTTTAATTAATGAGGATCCATCCTCCTTTTTAATGTTCCACCGCAGCGGATTAAGTGAGTGGGGCCATATGTCATAAATCCCCCATTTACGACTTGCGTGCCAATGATGAACCCACCACTCCTATTTAAAGGAGGCCAGGGGGAGGAGTTCTGGAAGACTTCTTCAAGCGGCGGAATGCTAGCAGCGAAGCACAGTGCCCAATACTTGGAGAGTTTTCCTCTTCCTCCAACGAAGAACGAATAACGCCGACGCCACCCTCAGATTCATCCTTCCTGACGTTGATGGAACGATGCCCGTCTACCGCGACACCGACGAACGCCTTCTTCGAGGTAGGGGTTTGGTTATTTTCGTGAATATTCTTTGCCGTCCAATGTTAAATTCTTAGCCGCTTGTTATCGAATTAACGGGAAGGGGCCGGACCACACTAACACGGCCGACACTCCTCCCCCTTTGTTGTTGTACTCGTTGCGGCTCAAACGATGGTGGTGCGGTGCAACGACACCACATGGGAACTAGAAGGAACACGACGTAGGAGTGCAGCGCCGTTGCGCCGCACCGTTGAGGCCAAAAGAAGCCGCGGCTGGAGTCGGGCCGCGGTGGAGAACCACGAAGAGGCCGCGGCCGGAGTGGGGAGACGGCGGAGGGGAGCAGCGTCATCGCGCTGCGCCAGTCGGAAAAGGCCGCGGTGGTGCAGGGAGCGGCGGTTGGAACCGACGGCTGCTGACACATGGAAGGTGGGACCCGTGGGGGTCCCGCGGCGGCACACCGGACAGCCAACTCGGCCGACCGTTTCGAAAATCCAGGGGTCATAACCCCTGGCTGGAAAAGAGGAGGGCCCCCCCTGTGGGGTGGGGGGGTTTCTCAATCAAGGGGGCAGTGCCCCCCCCACCCCCTCCCCCACTCTCTGTGTCCGCTCGGCCAGCACCGAGCCGCCCCGCTCGGCCAGCGCCGAGCCGCCCAGGTTGGACCGGCCGCACCGATTCGGGCTGCCCACGCCGGCTGGGCCGGGCCGGGCTGGGCCGAGACCTAATGGGCCGGACCCGGACCTGGGTCGGGTCGACCCATGGGGTTCTGGGCCGGGTCGGTCCGGGCACAACACCCCCTAAAAACGGACAGGTTCGTTCAAATGCCCATAACATGGGCTACGGACCTCTGATTGATGCACCGTCAGTTGTGATGCAATCCTTGGATCGAGGTGGTCATTTAGGTTTATTACACTCAATGTTTCTGAGAACTTTGGGTACATCCAGGTTGGTTCGAACACGAAACCAACCGGGCCTTCGGAGCGGAAATGCCTACAACTTGAGCTCCGGACGTCCGATTGACGGGCCGTTGACATTGTTGGTTTCCTATTAGTGAGACATAACTTTTTTTCTTACTCCGCTCAAGGTTTTGACACAGTTAAAGTACGATCGGGTTGGTTTTGACTTAAAAACCAACCGGGCCCCTGGGATGAAAAAGCCTATAACTCTCAGACCGGGCGTCTGATTGACACGCCGTCTATCGTGTTGAGTTCCTATCGACGAGACAAAACTTTGGGATACATCAACCCCGGACTATGAGTTAGTTGATGTATCGACCCCTTGGATCGTGGAGCAGACCCTCCCGGAAACGAGCATTCTGTGTGCGGGAACCCTAGAGTTGGCTGCGACTACGACGACGATGACGACTGTACTGGGATCCTCCATGGGTTCGGCAGCGACGAAGACCGTACTGGAATCCCCTGTGGGTTCGATGGTGATGACTACTCTTCTTGTATCCTATGTGGGTCCGACAGTACGTGAATACTGTTCTTGTATCCTATGTGGGTCCGGTAGTATTTGACTCTGTACTTGTATCCTACGTGGGTCCGACAGAGTGGCTGGTCTTGTATCCTTTGTGGGTCCGACAGCTTAGCTGGTCTAGTGTCTTACGTGGGTCCCAGCTAGATGAATCTGTAACTACATCTGATCATCTCTTTTGCATACAAATGATGTTTACCTGTGTGAAATGAGTCTTGACTTTCAATCATTATCTTCGATATGATTGACTTGTTTTCCTATGTGGATTGGGATGTGCTTTCCTATGTGGATTGGGTTGTACTATCCTGTGTGGATGTGATCGAACTTAGGCTCGGATGTTGGAGCCGAACTGGAAATTGATGACTTAGGTATATGTATGGGCATATACCTAAGTAGATTTGGTTGTTATTTTGTGATTATATCTTTCCTTTGTGGTTTATCCTTCGTGGATTCTGGGAGACCTTCAGGGGTCTCGGGGTCCCTACTGAGTAGCGTATACTCACCCCTGCACCGGCTATGCCTGCAATACGTTGTGTTGGATGTAGATTACGGACAACGCTGATCATGGTTAAGGCTTGTGGAGAAAGTCGCTACCTGTAGGTGGACCACTGGGCGGGACGTACACGGAGCGGACGACTAGACCCGAGGAGCTGAGGAGACTATCTGTACCCACCCTTCAGGTGGTATTTCCAGTGGACGGCTCGACATTGCTGCTTTACATTTCAGTTGATGTACTTTCTTTCCAGTTGTACATTACTTTTAGTTTGGGTTTGTTTTATGGCCCATTTACTTTTCCACACTTACTATTGTACTCAGTTTACTTAGTGTTTACTTCTGCTGGCTTACTCTGTGGTGTTTGTTTACTTTATAAAGGAAATTCCTTCCCCTTTTTGTTGGGATTTACACCTTGGTGTTAGTCTCCAGCCCCTAGCCTATGGAAGGTGGGTTTGAGGTAGTAACGACACTGGTCCCGAGGAGGGGTCGTGACAAATTGGTATCAGAGGAGTTCGGTTCTACCGCAGAACTCAGGACTCTGATATTTCTTCTATGTTTAGTAATAGTGTTCAGGGTATTGGGTGTGATTAACATTCCATGGAATCCAGTGTTGGTGCGGCAGCCGACGTATCAATAGACCAGGACCCTAACTTCTGATTTCTGACTCAGTGCACGAAAACATTGTTTGCATGTGTGTTTAAAAAGTTTTATTTGTGATTACTTTGTGTCATCTCACCAGGTATACTGTTTTGACTATGACACACCTGTTTCTTTTTAGGATGGCCCCACGATGGCATCCAGCTAGGGTTCAGAGCTTTGTACGAGGAGACAGCCCACCGAGCGACGAGGCCTCGATGCAAGGCCCTTTTACAGCGGAGGCACCGGTGGTACCTCTACCCGCTGAGCCACCGATGCCACCAGCCCCAGCCACTGAGAGTGCACGTCGCCTTAGTGCACTGCATGAGTTCCAGCATTAGAGACCGCCCAGGTTCCATGGGGAGACAGACCCTCAGGCAGCCAAGAATTGGCTGGAGTCTGTAGTTCAAGTTTTCAGTTTAGTGGGGACACCAGCTGACCTCATGGTGATCCTTGCAGCAAGCCTCCTGCAAGAGGCAATAGGCAGATGGTGGAGCCTGATTCTCCAGGTGCAAGACGAGGCATCTCTCCTTTGGATAGACTTTGAGAGCCTCTTCTGCTCAGAGTTCATCCCAGCCACCCTACATGCGGTGCGTATTCATGAGCTACTACAACTGCAGCAGGGAAACATGACGGTAGCCCAGTACTCGGCGAGATTTACCGATCTCTCGCGCTATTCCACGGACATGGTACGAGACCTATTCTTCCAGGCCCGGACCTTTGAGCAGGGACTGAGGCATGAGTTCAGGGCATCGATGATCTCCCTCAGCATTCTGACGTAGGTAGGAGTACTGGAGTGATCCCTTCTCATAGAGAGATTTCTTGCTGAGCCTACACCAGTAGCGAGACCTACCGCAGGGTGGCGCGTAACAGAGTCTTATGCAGCTGGTAGTCAACGAACATCACAGGGGTCTAGGCGGACCAGACCAGTAGGTGGACGACCTCAGGAAACTGGCTCAGAGGTGCGGGGAACATGGTGCGGAGCCAGTCTTACGAGGAGCAGACAGTGCTACGCATGCGGCGGGCAGGGCCACATGGCTCGTGACTGCTCGACCCGCTGTGCAGAGAAGCAGAAGATGGTTGAGGGGCCACCTCGGCAGAGGCAGAGGGTTGACCGTGGCGGTCCACAGAGAGAAGGCAGACTAGGCAGAGGAGCTGGCCGATCAGCAGGTGGTGGGCGATGCTTTGAGCCTTTACCACCACCACCACCACCAGGAGATCCACCCCGACCACAGGGAGCTGGTGGGCAAAGGCAGGATCAGCTTCAGGCATCAGAGGCCTATGACCATGGTGCACTAGAGATGTTTCGAGGTACTATCTATGTATACTCCACCCTTGCTGCAGTTCTTATAGACACAAGATAAAGTCATTCTTTTATTGCCGCTGCCCTTTTTCAGAGCTCAGAGATTCCGACGGAGCCGTTGGCTCAATCCATATGGCTAGAGACTCCTACAGGAGCAGACTTGACGATTACGCACTGGTTCCGGCAGTGTGAGCTTACTCTAGGAGGTGAGAGCTTCAGCTGGGACCATCTTGTAGCAGCGTCAAGGCCTTGCGATGTCATCTTGCGCATGGATTTGTTATCTACAGTCCATGCTCAGATCGACTGTATTAGGCGCAAGGTGCGGTGTGTTCGCACTGATGGGAGCAGGTTCACCTTCACTGGCAAGAAGGGAGCCTTAGCAGCGCAGGATGGACTCACACAAAGGAGAGGACAACCGATCACTCATCAGTTGGCTAGCCTCATCCTAGGAGCAGTTGATGTGCGGAGTTCGAGTTTTCCTCTATTGGTGGATCAGTATGCAGACGTTTTTCCAGAAGACATTCCAGGACTACCTCCCCATAGATAGGTAGAATTTTATATTGACCTATACCCTGGGATAGCCCCGAAATCCACTCCAGCATATCAAATGGCTCCCGCTGAGCTTCGAGAGCTACAGGTACAACTGGAGGACTTGCAGGGCAAGGGATCCTTCTGACCCAGTGTTTCACCCTGGGCTTCCCCGATTTTGTTCACCAAGAAGGCGGACAGAAGCTTGTGACTGTGTGTCAACTATTGTCGCCTGAACCAGGTGACCGTGAGGAACAAGTATCCTCTACTGAGGATTGACGACCTCTTAGATCAGCTCAAAGGATAACGATGGTTCTCAAAGATAGACCTCAGGTCAGGCTATCATCATCTCAGGGTTCGGGATGAGGATGTGCAGAAGACGGACTTCAGATGTTGGTATGTCCACTATGAGTTCTTGATTATTCCTTTCTACATAACCAATGCTCCAACAGTGTTCATGAGCCTCATGAACAAGATCTTTCAGCCTTACCTCGATCAATTTGTCATGGTCTTCATCGACGACATATTGATATACTCGACTTCTGAGGAGGAGCACGCCTACCACTTGCGGGTTGTACTGGACACACTCCAAGAGCACCGAATTTATGGTAAGCTCTCGAAGTGTCAGTTATGGATACGTGAGGTCCACTTCTTGGGACACTTCATCTCTGAGGCGGGAGTTGCAGTGGATCCTGCGAAGATCGAGGCAGTGCTAGCTTGGGAGCTACCCAGGAGCGTGACGGAGGTGCGGGGTTTCTTGGGTCTAGCTGGGTACTACCAGAGATTGTTTCCAGACTTCTCCAGAGTTGCGTCACCACTTTAATATTTTAAGAAGAAGGGGAAACCCTTCGTATGGTCAGATAGATGTCAGCAGATCTTCCAGGAGCTGAGACAGAGATTGACCAGCGCACCTATCTTGAGGCTACCAGAGGAGGGAGTAGGGTACGTAGTCTACTGTGATGCATCAGGGACCGGACTCGGATGTGTCCTGATGTAGGAGCGGGTAGTGATCGCCTATGGATCACGACAGTTGAGGCAGCATGAGCAGAACTACGCTACCCATGACCCGGAGTTAGCAGTAGTGGTCTTCGCTATGAAGATGTGGTGACACTATCTGATGGGAAAGCACTTTACAGTCTACTCTGATCACCAGAGTCTCAGGTACATCTTCTCGCAGAATGACCTAAACCTGAGACAGCGGCAATGGCTTGAGTTCCTCCGGGACTATGACTTTGATATATTCTATACTCCGGGAAAGGGGAACATAGTAGCTAATGATCTCAACAGGAGGATGGGGATTTAGCTACTTGGGGAGGCGATAGAGCAGCTAGTCGCTTTGCAGATATCCTTCGTGGATAGAGATGGAGCAGCCTTTCTTCAGTCACTCACAATCACTCCACTACTACAACAGTCAAAGAGGAACAACATGGGGATATAGACTATGAGGCGTAGCATGCACAGATATCCTCAGGACAAGCACCTGATGGATTCTCTGTAGGAGGAGAGCACGATGTCCTTTTCAGAGGACGTACCATGGTACCAGCTACTTTATAGGAGGAGATCCTGAGAGAGTTTCACACTTCCCCTTTAGCGGTACATCCAGGGGTGGTGAAGATGTACCAGTATCTCAGAAGACAGCACATGTAGCTGGGTATGAAGAAGGCTGTGGCAGAGTTCGTTTATCGATACCTTACCTGTCAACAGGTGAAGGCGGAGCACCAGGTACCAGCAGGCTTGGTACAACCCTTGGAGGTCCTGGAGTGGAAGTGGGATGGGATATCTATGGATTTAGTGACTGGACTTCCACGTACTTCCAAAGGTCATGACTCCATTTGGGTGATTGTCAACCGACTCACCAAGTCGGCCCACTTTTTATCCATCAGAGAGTAGGGCTCAGTGAATAGATTGGGACACCTCTACATTCAGGAGATCGTAAGTCTTCATGGTGTTCCATCATCTATCGTCTCCGATCGAGATGCTCGCTTTACTTCCAGGCTTTGGAAGGGGTTGCAGGAGGCATTCGGAACGCAGCTACGTCTGAGCACCGCCTTTCACCCTCAGACAGATGGTTAGATGGAGAGGACCATTCAGACTCTTGAGGACATGCTCCGTGCATGTGTCCTCGACTTTTTTCACAGCTGGGAGGACCACCTACCCTTGGTGGAGTTTGCGTACAACAATAGCTACCACTCCACCATCGGGATGGCACCATACGAGTCATTGTACGACCGACCTTGCAGATCACCGCTGTGCTGGACAGACCCTGGGGAGTCAGTACTTGTGGGACCAGAGATGGTCCAGGCCGCGACAGAGAAGGTCCAGGTTATCCAGGAGCAGATGAGGACAACTCAGAGCTGACAGAAGTCTTACACTGACAGGAGGTGGAGACCACTTGAGTTCGAGGATGGCGACCACGTTTTCTTGCGGGTCTCACATCGACGTGGATTACAGAGATTTGGTCGGGGTGGCAAGTTATCTTCGTGCTTCATTGGACCATTCCAGGTTCTCAATAGGATAGGCGAGGTGGCTTATCTCCTGGCTCTACCACCTCAGTTGCACCGGGTGCACGACGTCTTCCATGTATCTTAGTTGAGGAGGTAAGTGCATGACCCAATGCATATCATCGACCATGGGGAGCTGGACATTGATGATGGGGCGACCTTTGCGGAGGGCCCGGTGGAGATCGAGGATCGATAGGAGCGGGTCCTACATGGGCGGTCGATTCCTCTAGTGCGCATCAGGTGGCAGCACGGGAACCTCCAGGAGAGAACTTGGGAGTGGGAGGCTCAGATGCGTGCTCAGTACCCTCATTTATTTCCCTAGTTTGTGATGTATCTTTATGGGGACATAAAGCCCTGAGGTGGGAGTAATGTAAAGACCCGTAAATTTCAAGGGAAATTTTTTCTTAATTTTCTCTGGGATTTTACGAGTACGTAGTTTTTGACGACACCTGATTCCGAGGCCTGGTGTGCCCGGAATCAATTTCTGAAGTTTAGCTCAGGTACGTTCAGTGAACGAACGAGCGGGTTTTTCTAACTTATGAACCGGTGCTGAGAATCAAAATCCGTGGGCACCGATGAAACCACAGCGCCGGTTTTTTCTTAAGGAGACTTTCAATGGAGTTACATTTTCTCCGGAGGTGATGTTAAATAAATGAAGTGGTTTAATTAAAGAGTGAAATAAAATAAGTGCTGTAATTTTATTTCTACTCTGTGTATTATAACCTACGTGTGGAAGTTGAGGTGGGGCTCACTAAATCATAACTCCTCTTGATAGGATATTAGTGAGGTGGGCCCACACGATCCCCACTTTTTCAATTTCCTCCAACCTCTCTTAAAATTGGAAAACCCCCCATTATTTTGTAACTCACCCACTCTCCCTCTTTAATACATGTCAACCCCTCAAGTTTATGAGGAACCTTCCCTCCCTCTCTTTAATTAAATTCCAACGTGTTTAATTAATAAGGATCCTTCCTCATTTTTAATGTTCCACCGCAGTGGATTAAGTGAGTGGGGCCCTATGTCATAAATCCCCCATTTATGACTTGTGTGCCAACGACGAACCCACTACTCCTATTTAAAGGAGGCCAGAGGGAGGAGTTCTGGATGACTTCTTCAAGCGGCGGAATGCTAGAAGCGAAGCACGACGCCCATC
Source organism: Viscum album (assembly GCA_963277665.1). Taxonomy (NCBI): domain Eukaryota; kingdom Viridiplantae; phylum Streptophyta; class Magnoliopsida; order Santalales; family Viscaceae; genus Viscum; species Viscum album. The sequence goes on along the minus strand of OY728119.1, from coordinate 165,290,558 downwards.
ACTTGGAGAGTTTTCCTCTTCCTCCAATGAAGAATGAAGAACGCCGATTCCACCCTCAGCTTCATCCTTCCCGACGTTGACGGAATGACGCCCGTCTACCGCGACGCCATCTACTGCGACGCCGTCTACCGCGACACCGACGAACGCCTTCTTCGAGGTAGGGGTTTGGTTTTGTTCATGAATATTCTTTTACGTCCAACATTAAATTCATAGCCGCTTGTTATCAAATTAATGAGAGGGGGCCATATCGCATGAACACGACCGACCCTCCTCTCCCTTTGTTGTTGTACTCGTTGCGGCTCGAACGATGGCGGCGCGGTGCAACGACACCGCCCGGGAACTAGGAGGAACACAGAGAAGGAGCGCGGCGCCGCCGCGTCTTGCCGTTGAGCCCGAAAGAAGCTGCGACCGGAGTAGAGCCATAGCGAAGGGGCGTGGCACCGTCATGCAGAGCCAGAGAACCACGAAGAGGCCGCGACTAGAGCGGGGCCGCGGCGGAGGGGCGCGGCGCCGTCGCACCGCGGTGCAGGGAGCAGCGGATGGAACCGATGGCGCATGGAAGGCGGGACCCGTGGGGGGGGGGGGGGGGGCGTTTCTCAATCAAGGGGGGCAACACCCCCCCCCCCCTCTCCGCGTCTTCTCGGCCAGCGCCGAGCCGCCCATGCCAGACCGGCCACGCTGGGCCTCACCATAATGGGCCGGACCCATACTTGGATCGGGTCCACCCAGTTCGGGTCGACCCAGGGGGTTCTGGCCCGGGTCGGTCCGGGCCCAACACCCCCTAAAAACGGACAGGTTCGTTCAAATGCCCATAACTTGAGCTACGGACCTCCGATTGATGCACCATCTTTTGCGATGCGATCCTTGGATCGAGATGGTCGTTTCAGTATATTACACTCAAGGTTTCGAAGAACTTTGGGTATGGCCGGGTTGGTTCGAACACGAAACCAACCAGGACTTCGGAGCGGAAACACTTACAACTTGAGCTCCGGACGTTCGATTGACGTGCCGTCGACTTTGTTGGTTTCCTTTTAGTGAGACGGAACTTTTGGCTTACTTCGATCAAGGTTTGGACACAGTTGTAGTATGGTTGAGTTGGTTTTGACTTAAAAACCAACCGGGCCCCTGGGATGAAAAAACCAATAACTCTCAGACCGGCCGTCTGATTGATGCGCCGTCTGTCGTGTTCAGTTCCTATAGACGAGACGAAACATCGGGATACATCAACCCCGGACTACGAGTCAGTTGATGTATCGACCCCTTGGCTCGTGGAGCGAACCCTCCCAGAAACGAGCATGCTGTGTGTGGGAACCCTAGAGCTGGCTGCGACTGCGACGACGATGACGACTGTACTGGGATCCTCCGTGGGTTCAGCAGGGATGACGACCATACTGGAATACTCTGTGGGTTCGACAGCGATAACTACTATTCTTGTATCCTATGTGGGCCTTGAAGTATGTGATTACTGTTCTTGTATCCTACGTGGGTCCGACCGTATTTGACTCTGTACTTGTATCCTATGTGGGTCCGACATAGTGGATGGTCTTGTATCCTTCGTGGGTCCGACAACTTAGCTGGTCTAGTATCCTACACGGGTCCTAGATAGATGAATTAGTAACTAAATCTGATCATCTATTTTGCTTACAAATGATGCATACCTGTGTGAGCTGAGTCTTGACTTTCAATCATTATCTTCTATATGATTGACTTGTTTTCCTATGTGGATTGGGATGTGCTTTCCTGTGTGGATTGGGTTGTACTATCCTGTGTGGATGTGATCAAACTTGGGCTCGGATGTTGGAGCCGAACTGGAAATTGATGACTTAGGTATATGTATGGGCATATACCTAAGTTGAGTTGGTTGTTATTTTGTGATTATATCTTTCCTTTGTGGTTTATCCTTTTTGGATTCTGGGAGACATTCGGGGGTCTCGGGGTCCCTACTGAGTAGCGTATACTCACCCCTGCATGGGCTATGCCCGCACTGCGTTGTGTTGGATGAAGACGACGGACAAGGCTGATTGTGGTTGAGACTTGTGGAGCAATTCAGTACCTGGAGGTGGACCACTGGGTGGGACGTACACAGAGCGAACGACTGGACCCGAGGAGATGGGGAGACTATCCCACCCTTCAGGTGGGATTTCCAGTGGACGACTCGACATTGCTGCTTTACTTTTCAGTTGTTGTACTTTCTTTCCAGTTTTACTTTACTTTCAGTTTGGGTTTGTATTATGGCCCATTTACTTTTCCGCACTTACTATTATACTCAGTTTACTTAGTGTTTACTTCTGCTGGCTTACTCTGTGGTGTTTGTTTACTTTATAAAGGCAATGACTTCCCCTTTTTGTCGGGATTTACACCTTCGTGTTAGTCGCCAACCCCTGTCCAATGGAAGGCGGGCTTGGGGTAGTCATGACACGGGTCCCGAGGACGGGTCGTGACAGATGAAACTATGACTATCATGTAAGAAGTACATGCAGGAGCCTATTGTGCTCACCAGACTGGGTATAGGATTTATGATAAAATCCAAAGGCTTGGATACTTTTGGCCTTCAATGACACAAGATTGTATATATTTCATTAATAAGTTTCTTCCTTTCTAGGTAAATACCAACTTCATTCATCAACCCCCAGATTTGCAACAAATTGATAAATACTACTGACCAATTTTAACATAGGGAATTGATGTAGTATGACTTTATCCTCCTGCTACGACTAAGATGTTCAGGTATATTCTTACTCCTAATTATTTCTTCTCCAAATGGGCTAAAGAAATATCTCACCAAGAAGTTAGGGACAAAATCATTTTTATCTTTTTCAAAGCTAATATCATTACCATTTTTGGTGTCCCCCATACCATATTAATGGAAAAAACACCAATTTCTATTCTGTTGAGGTAAATAAGTTATATGTAGAGAATAATATAAATCCAAACACTAATCTCATTGTCATGCAGTGGACAATGGATAGATAGAGGCTCAAAACTAGAGCCTATCTAATATACACCAAAAAATCAAGGATAAAGATAATAAATCTTGACCAAATAAACTTTTTCATGATTTATGGGATTATTGGACTACTACATGTACATCCACATGGGAAACTCCATACTAATTCGTGTAATGAACATAAGTAATTTTGCCTATTGAAATTCCATTCCCTTCACTCTGTGTTTCCATATGTGATTAGTTATCTAAATATGAAAAGTCTCAGAAGTTATTTGATGAGAAGGATTGATTAGATGAAAATATATTGCATACCTTTCATCATTTTGAAGTCTATCATAATAGAACAGTGCAATATTTTAACAATAAATTTTTCCTCCTCGCATTTATTCCAGGAGAATTTGCATTAGTCCTCATGTATCTGATGATACCAAGCCTCTAACGCTTTATCCAAAGTGTGAATAATATTATTCAATACATAAGGTCTACTCCAATGTAGCTTATTCCCTAATCTAAATGGATAGAGAAATTATTACATCTCCAACCAATGAAATATTCTTGAAGAAATAATTTGTGTAATCACATAGAGTAATTTCCTAGTTGCAAGACATTAAATTGAATAACAAACATATGCATCTATACTGCATGAAATTAAAATTCATAGCATCTTTTTCCTTGTCGCAAGATGTTAAACAACACACATCATTTGACCTTGTTACACGACAATAAACTAAAAAATTAACATTTCCTACTTTCGATGTCTATAAATCCCCCAAGATACCCCAAATTGGAATTCCTTACGGTTATTGAAAAAAATGAGTCTCTTCCATGAGGAAGCATTACTCACATCATTGTTACTCCTTAGTGTCACATGAGCCTCATTTCTAACAATGTTTTAACCATATCTGTAAAGGGACCCATTTTCCAGAACTATGTATGGCATGATTCCCATTTTAGGTGAGATACTTCCAGACGCCTAAATCAACAATCTTGGGCCCAGCCATAAAAAAATAAAATTTTCGCATTCATTGTGTTTATGAGTCCGATATGCATAGGTAATACTACTTTCAAGAACTATGTGTGGCTTGATTCTCATTATAATGGGATACATAGAGACCCCTAAATCTCCAATCTTGGGCTCTGGTGCCACCATAAAGATATTTACTTCCCATTTTCCTCCTATATATGAACCAAAACTGTACAAATTGGTCTTCTACAATACAAAGTTTGATCTTGATATCATATTTTGTCTTATGTCTAACAATTATTCTGAAATGTTCTAAAATCCCCAATTTCTCACATCAAACTCAATTAGTGTGGGGAGCGATTTTATCAATAACTACGTTTGGATTGATTATCATTTTAATGGGATACATAGTGAAACCTAGATATCCAATCTTGGGCCCAACCACAATAATAAAAAATACATCTTCCACATGTCAAAATGTGATGGATATGGGGAACCATCTCAAGAACTACGCGGGGCTTGATTCTTTCTTCAGTAACATACGTAGTGATGCTCAGGTCCTATAACCTCACTCAGTCACCTTATAATTATGGTACCCATATTCTTCACGTTAAATACCTTTGTGTTGTAGAAGATACCTTTTTACCAACCCTTGTTTCTCACACCAACCATAGATCACATGGGATTCATAATTGGGTGAATAGATTCTCTGCATAGATAAGGTATCTCAATTCTTTTTTGGGGTTATCAGTGGTCCTAGATATAAGAACTTAAAATACACAAAATATGCCCTCATCGCATGACAATGAACTATATGATATTTTCAAAAAAAAACTATAAGTGTTCTAATTCTCATTTTCATGAGATATGTAGTCATTTTACAATAGTTCACCTTAGTCCTCACCACCAGACATTAAACTGTATGGGAAGTGTCTTTATTCACATTTATATAAGATACGTATTAATTTCCATACCATCAATCCTAGGCCCAACTGTAGCATGATGTGAAAAAATACTCTTCTCTCCCATTTATGAATTAGATCTAAAAGAGTAGATTCAAATGCTATTTATATCAAAGCCCGTAATGTAGTTTTTTCCTGACTTTAAACCGCACGATACCCAAAAGAACTATATATGGCATGATTCTAATCCTATTGAGATAGGTAGTGAAGACAAATAATTTGATCGTAGAGCCATATATGGTATAAAATAAAATTCCCTATCTCCCACACACAATAAAAATCCATGTAAGAGCCCATTATTTTGGGTCCTCTCATTAGAGAGCCAACTAAGGAAACAAAATATATTCTCGTTATACACATGAGATAGATATATGAAAGCGACTCCAAACACATGGAAAATATTGACTCAAAATATTTCTCTTGTGTATTGAAAATCACCTTTCATATTTCACACTCTTAATCTTGAATACCTTCATATCCTCATGATATTTATTCACTATCTGGTAGCAAAATTTCTGATACCTAAGAACTATTTTTATTAACTATGTAGTATGTGCCCTTAGGTGACCTTGCATAATTCACTTACATGATAGGATTGTCATCCAAAGGGTTCCACTATATGAATATTCTGCATATGCCTTAGCCTGCCCTAAATAACATAGCCCCCATAAAGGGTTTTGTTAAATAGTAGTAACTTTGTTCTTAGTAGAAGCCTCTTATGTCTCCTTTAAACATTCATGATGATATGAGAGAATTTGTATTTAAAAGTGGTCATCCATTCTGTATTTGTCCAATATCCTTTCTATCGACATAAAATATTCCAAGATCATGGTTTCACATTTTCTCATTCTATGTGTTCAAAGGAAATTGAAATATCCTTGGATCATTTGATCACATATCATTCATTGTTTCCATAATATTATGGTCCTTGTCATATGACCTAAAACTATAGGCACCATACTCCCTATTTTTTGGACAGACCTTCATAGAAAATTAATTCCTCTTGTTTGTTGGACATAATGATTGGAAATACTCTTTCTATATTTAGAGATTTTTCTCATTAAACCAAACTCTGTGCTTTTGAAAATATGAGTCTCCATAAATTTTCTTCATCTTTTAGCAATAGAATATATGATACCCAAGAGATCGTTTTCCATGACTATGCATTGTGTTTCCCTAGGTGGCCTTACATAATTTTCCTACATCATAGGCTTTTCATCCAAAAGATGACATTTTATGTCTATATAGCACATTTCCTAGTGGGCCCTACATAATACAACCCCTATAACGAGTTCATCAAATAGAGGTAATTTCATTCTTGGAAAATTATTTATCTAATTCCTTTATCCCTTTTCCCATGTCATTCTTCAAATACAAGAATTCCCAAATCACAGTATAAAATTCATCCTTTCCATACCTAAACATGGTAGCATGTTTCCAGACAAATTATCAAGAAATTGGAGACTCATAAACCTTTGGTCATAGCTAAAGACATTAAATTAAAGCCCTCCAATGTTTTTTCTGCATGACTTGAAACTAAACAACATAATTTCCTCAATACATGACTTTAAACTACATAGTAGAATATCAGAAAACCCCTTTATGAATAATATACCCACTTTTCTACCGAATTCATGTAGGATTAGTTCTTTATTTATGGTCTATATCAGCAAGGATGATCCCTTATATTCTCAAATACCTTTCCTTAGAAAATCCACCCACTGTGGTCTTGAGAAATCCAATATTAACCCCCTTTGTTTATCAATAATAGAATTTAAAAATTATTGAGATCTCTTTTTCCTGACTATGTTGTATGTTCCCATAGGTGGCCTCGTAAAATTTTCCTACATAAAAGGCCTTCAAGTCAAAATATGTCATTGTTTGGCTATGTAGCATATTCCCTAGTTTACCCTACATAATACATCCCCCATAATGGGTTTTTCAAATAGTGGTAACATTGATCTCAAAGAATACCTTCTCAACTATGATACTACAAATTCTAGATTTATAATGATAAAAAAAATCAATCAAATCATGACTCAAGTTTCCCCATGGAATTATATAAGAAAATAGTGGCACATTTCTAGACATAAATCAGTGATTAAATTTTATTATAAAAATTCATGGTCAAAGTTATTCGATATATAAAATTGTCTTTATTAGCTTGACATGCATGAAATTAAATTTCCCACTAAAAAAGACACATCACTCACCAGGTTGAAAACCCACAAAGGGAAATCTAGATAAAAGTTGAGTCACAACTCGCTAGATCTACACTTTTTATGGTCTAGAAAATATCAAGTCATAAAAAGTCAAAAGATACAAAGTTTGTGGGGTTGTTTATACAACCATAGTAATAGTCAATCTGCGCTCACTAGGCCCCTTGGCATGTATAAAAGTTGATGTTACCCTATCCCTATTAATGTAATTATGATTATCTCATATAAAAATGTTATTTTATGAAAATCCAATTTGATTTTTCAATTTCAGAAGGAAATATGGGATGAAGACATATATATGATTTTATAGAAAATCATTTTCATTTTTATGAAAAAAATTAAAGGAACATCCAATGAATAGAGTCTCTCTATCATTTATTACAAAAATATTTCATCTTGACTATTTAGTTGCTGAATATCATACTGGGAATTATCAACCGCTAGTTGAAGATCGGTCAATTGAGCAGTTTCTGCCTCCTTAGACTGATAGAGTGTTTCTTTGGTAGTTGTAATGGTAGTTACCCCTTCTAACTTGGCTTCTCTATATAATTGGTTCAGTTGCTCAAGCCTATTTTGGATTGCATCCTTTTATTGAAGATGTGTCATTTCCCTTATTGTATCCTTAATTAAATGATTGAATACCATCAAATTTTTATAGTGGTTGACATTTATTCAGATACTGTAGCTCGAAAACACTCAACATTGGTAAGAAAAGTGGACTTTAAAATATATTGTTGCAATCTGTGTTCCTATTTTCGTGGGAGAATGATTTCTTCCACCACATTCTAAACTAAGAGTTAATCAAATCCATAAAATTTTATCACATTGAATAATGGTGGTAGTCAGCCAAAATGCTATAGTAGTTCATCCAAGGGTTTCTTAGAGATTAGATCCCAAATGAATATCCATTTTTTATGTAAAATTATGAGAGCATACCACAACACTAAATCTGAATTGGAATCAATACCATGAGGTAGATCATACTATAGAATCATATCACCTAGGGAGATTCTTGGCTCTACTCATTTCGAAGTATCAAGTGCTCTATATTCCATTATTAGTTGAGCCAACACAGGATCTTCACCTTCAGACTCATTCTTGGGAGTCGGTAGCCCTAAATGGTGGATTAGAATTATTTTTTTCTTTAAAAATATAGAAAGATAAACATATTATTACAAAATTCAATAAAATTTACCCAGTAATACGTTGACTATTTGAGTAAATTTCTTTTCAATATTCCCAGTTTGAGTAGTTTGAGTAAGTACTTCTTAGGGAGGATCATTCTCCTGGGCTTTCCCAATCTCCATAACCATAATCTCTATAGCATCTCCTAACATTGGATTTTTAGTTGGTGTCTCTTCTATATTAGAAGAAGAAGGATAGAGTGGGATGACATTTTCTTGATGTTCCTTCGTAACATTCTCTATAGAAAAATCTACACATATTGAGTTTTAATATGAATTATCAGATAAAAAATGATTATGCCTAAAAAAATGAAAGAATGAGAACTTGAATCCTTTCAATTCCTCATTAAATTCCCAAAATCCCTTGATGTAACATGGAATATCAATGTTTGGATTAAGGGTGTCCATCATTTCAGTGTACATGAATTTTTATGTTATAACATCCTCAACATTTAAGGTGTCCAATAAATGTTGGTCGATACCCAAATTTTCTCCCCTAAAATTTTTTCCATCGATTATTCAATTGGTGTAATGGTCTCCGGTCATTCCATGTTAGTATTATCACCAGTATCTACTTCATATTTCCTAGTATCATCATTCCTTCCTTCTGGAGAAATAGTAATATTAGAATCTATTATCATGTTATCTATCAGCATGGGAAACTGATCCGAAAAAATTATGGAGAAAAGAATGTTAGAAAGGATATGTGATACCTAGAAAAAAGAAATTTGATATTACCATAACTATTTTCTCTATCTGTAGAAATAGGATCAGATTCTACCTTATCTTATGGTACTTCATCTATTAAGGTAACATATTCATCAGAAATAACTTTTAATCCTCCTGAAGTTTCCATCTTAGTCCTTGATGGACCGGTTTTTAATCCTTAAATAGAATAAAGAGATACAGATCTTGAGAGATGATGAACTTCATCACCAATCTGTATCAAGCAAGTTATAATACTATAATAAAACACAAATTCTTGCTTTTTTTATGTTCACTTTGGATTAATATCAATTCTCTCTTGAATTTATTTTCATAAGACAGTGGAGAGATTGAAATGCTCCTCTTAGCAGTAGAAACCTGAGGTAGTGGCTGAGGGTTGTCTATCATTATCACCTCCATCATGGAAATCCCTCATAGAGAAAGTACTAGGGACCTGAGGGTTTCAATCAATGTATCAATAGGGGTGCTCTAGGGTCCTTATTTTAGTGACTCGAGAGCCTTTCTTGAGGTTACTTCCCTAATTTCAAGCTAAATAAAACTCAATATCATTCAAATTAATGATGGTGAATGATGAAGCCGAATTGTAACAAAATAACATTGAAATACATTCTTAGTATTAACATAAATTTCACATTCCACTTTGGGATGAATAATTACCACTTCATGTATCCCTCAGTCCATCATTTCAGATACTCTATTTGAGGCTAGGACTTGTTCATCAGTTACATATATAAAGGTCTCCATCTCCGCAATATGCCCATGTACTTCAGCAAGATTAATATCTGGATGAAAATCAGATGATGCTTTAATATTACCCACATTTGGCATTTGAAGACCACATTGGGGGAAGGACCATGCATCCCTAAGTTTATGAGTCAATATTTTCTAGTATTGAATAGCCAAAGGCCACACAAAATTTGGTTTTGATATGGTTGGATTCAGAGAAAAATCAATACCCTCTGATTGGAAGGTCTTTTAAGGACTCTCTTATTCTTTTTCCAAATAATCAACAGATGGGATGGTAATATATTTTGGATGATAATGAGTATATTGCCCCGGTCCTATATGAATTGTTTCCTCAACCATTGTATTCTTTGTGGGTCTTCTGTGGAGATTTTTTTTATGGTTCTGAAGATTATAAAGCCTCTACATAATCTTTTATTTAGACCTTTTACCATGGTTGCTACGAATTTATTCCATTTATTAAAGCCCCATGAGGGTATGAAGAAGCCCATGATTTGGAATATCTATCCTTTAATCCAATTGATGCATCTGATGGAGGTATAATAATTGATAATTTGAATGTCTCTAAATGCATTAGAATCTACAATTATTGGGATACCGTTTGATGTTTCTCATGACTAACATATGGGGGAGGAAAATTGCTTGATTATAGAAGATGTTTGAACTAGAGAGAAAATTTTTAGGGGACATAAGTCTCCCAGATGATTTCACCATCAATCCTGATTGATAACACGCTATCCCAGAATGATATCATATAGGCCCTCATCTCATAATTTTATTCTTTTCCATCATCAACAAAATTACAATTGGTGGGTTGTGGAAATGAAATAAGAATAATTCTCTCAATGCATTTAGTGCCCTTAACACATCATTAGGTTTCATGTTCAAAGGGTTAATCCCAAAGAATTTTATAAAAATTGGGGTAAATTGACCATTGGGGACTCTAACTAAATTCAACACTGAATATGATGAAAAGTGTTCCATAATCCATCCCCACAATACTAGAAATGGTCCTTTAAGTCAAAATTGAGTCTTCCCATTGTTCAAATTATACAGTTAATGATATATTCTTGTTTTTACAAGGGTTTCCAACCCAATATATTTCCTCTCTACCAACTTGGATGAAAAAAAAAATCTCTAGCCTTACATCACTACAGGAATCACGAACTAGAAGAAAGTAAATACATAGCCACTTGGAAAGGAATCCAGCTTAGAGTACCTTTGCATCAATATCAAACTTGACATTATAACCCCAATTCTTGTAGTAAACTCTCTCCAATGTGGGATAATATGTTAATAAAACACCCCAATTATCTGTAGTTGGAAAAATGATAGGACATCCGTAGGTAAGACACTTCTCTTTCATTGGTTCTAAAAAAGCTTCCATCTAAACTCTTGATTAAATATTATCTCTAGAGAGAAGGTCTTTTTTTTATCGGCAATTTCTTCGCTATTTTGAATAATTCACAAGAAAATAGTGGAATCTTGGTAACATCACCCCATGTTGTTAGTGGTGGAATGAATTCATTAAACATCTCCCCGAGAATGGGAATCCCAGATATTTGGTAGATATCCCATAGACTGATTCCAACCTCACTATGCATGAATAAGAAAGAATTTGTTTGCAGACACTATAGGCTAATCAATTCAGGAATGAGTTCATTTTTTAATAATAATTTTGTCTTATTGAGATAGATTTATAAATTTGATCATCCATTAGTTCTTTCCTAAATTCTGCACAAGTCTGGCATACCCAAAATGCCCACATCCATTCAGGTTTAACTCCTCCTCTAGAATGAAGGTCCTAGTATTCCTTTCATCCATTAGACCAGTTTGTTTTTGAAGCATGAAAGGTTCAATAAAAAAATGTATCCTTGGATCTATAACATGATCTTTCGTATTGGGGGTATAACCACTATGGTGTAAGATTCATCGAATAGGGATGGTTCCCTCATGAATAGACATTCCCTTTGCAAAAATATTCATGCAATGACAGTTTGAGTGTGGGAAAAACCAAGTCATTGGAAAATATATCTTATAATATAGAATGTGGGAATATTGAGAAAGCCCATGTCCGTATAGAGGAAGATGTTGTATTCTTGGATATTCAGTTTGTTAATGGAATCAATCCATTCAGCACCCCGAGGAGGGTACTCTCAAAAACATCATAATATTCTGGTATGACAATTTTCATTATCTCATTTTGAAAAAATTATCTTCCATAGTGGTAGTCATAAAGTGATCCATTTCTGGAAAAATAATTACAAACATTTCCCCATTAATTTGGAATTTTGACTTAAGAAAGTTAAAATTTTAACTTAAAGGATTTTAAGGATTTGGAAAAGGAAAATATTTTCATAGCACCTTTGATGAGGTCATTTTCATAGGTCCTTCGAAAAGTATTCTAGAGAAAGACCTTTGATGAAATACTTCCATGTAGCTCCACCACTCAAATGGTTTTACATTGCGAAATTTTCAAGGGACCTATGTAAAAGCACAATGCAGTAAAGCTGGAAGAACGAGCTACACAACGAGAGGAAAAAATCCAAGATTCTGGGTGAAGAAAATATCAATGGAAACGGGGTATTTGTCGACACAGTCAGCCTATTCCTCCAACTTACATGACATTACTACGTCATAGACCTATGTGACATTACAAGGCTGCAGACATGCATGACATCACTACACCACATACCTACGTGACACAGTTATGCCACAAACGTGCACAGTTCAGAATTAACTCTCCATAATCATTTCTCCACAATCTTGCCTCAGGAATATACCCTCTTTTCAGTATGATCCAATCTTGAGGGGATATTTTTTGACACATATTAGGAAGGAAAACAGATTATGAATAAGTCCTTTGGGTATTTCCAAGTTTCAAAAAGAAGCTAAAGGAAATAAAAGGCATAAAGTGGAAGGTACTTACAAGGGACACCTACATAGGGGACCTACACAGGATACCACCACATACAAAAAACCAATGCATTTTCTTCTCATACAACCCAGTGATAAACCCCTACTATGTCGAGCTACATAGAAGAACTGCATGGAAATATAATTTCAGTACCCCTATGTAGAGAAGCTACGCTGAAGAGTTATGCAGCCGACCTACACCAACAAACTACTTTCGACCAGCCTCCTTTCTTTCCTATATGTAGGACCCGTGGGTTCCCCATTTGTGGTCTGAAATTTCTTTTAAGAACTCTGGAAGCTCCCATTGTGTAGCTCTTTCGCCCGGGTCCCCTAACTTTTCTCATCTAGCTTTCTAAAATGCGGGAAATGGGAGAATTAAATGTGATAAGAAAGTTTGAAATCATTTCAGAGTTTTAAACACAAAACATATGATTAAGTACCCTTCTTACATAAATAAGAAGATTCATTTACAAGGAATATTCCTTAAGGACCTAGGTGGGGCTCTTCCAAAGACACCAAATGAGACCCAGAGTGTTTAGATTTAAAACTCACCCAAGTGTTGTCTTCTTAGTAGTCCCTTTTTAAGCTTTCAAAGTCTTAGTTATCATATTTTATGTATTATTTCGGTTATTACTAGGACATGTGAAGCACATCTATGCGACATACCTACGTGGTAGAGCTACGCTGCATAGTTGCACCCAAGACCTACACATATCACCATGTAAACCCTCTTCAAGGAAAATAATGGAAGGGTATCTCCTTCCTTGGTTCCCTTATCTGAAAGGGACTATGTTTAAGCCTCCACCAAAACATTTTGACTTATCAAACCTTCGCAAAAATCACATCATCGTGTCTCCCATTTGGGTTTGTATATCTACAGTCAAAGGTTTCTCACATTCATATTCTAAGTGAGTCAGGATCCTTAGGATGTTTGTAGGTTTTTATATCTATAGTCACATGGATCCTTACCCTATAGATAGTGTTGGGAAGTTCCTAGTCTTCGATTTAGGGTACGAGACTCTATCCTCCCATTTTTGTCTCTAACATATAGAGCCTCTAGTTCCTAGTATGGAGAGTGAGGGTCACACTATCTTTTCCATTTTAAAATAGGAAATTCTCACTCCTATAATGATATCCATTAAAGGAATCCCTCCTGAAGTAATCCCCTAGTCTTTGGGGCTGGACCCAATGACCTTCACTTTCATTTTACAATAAAGTGTTCATTTCTCCGTTCCCTCACCCATCGTCACCTCATATTCATTCGTAGTAGGCCCACCATCTTCTATCAACAGATGAGAAAGTGTGTGGTTTGTTGAATATTTCACATGATCTTGTATCTAACACAGATAAAAAATTAGATGGGCTTAGAGATTTGTGATGATTACAAAATCTACACAATTCACTTCAAATATTAAACTACAAGAACTTTGATTTCCACTGTAATTGGGATACATTATAATCCTTCACCCAGGGTCTGAGATCACTTGATATCCTCTTCATGAATCCAACCCTAATTCCATTAATCTGGGTATCCTCCTTAAGAGTAAGCCCCAAATTAAGACCCCCTAAATCTCTATCTGTTAAGACATATCTCATGGACCTTGTTACCTAGGCATCCTCTTTAGAAGTAATCCTGAAACATTTTATCTCAATGGGTCATACAACCCTACGATATTTAACAAACTATGTGGGATTTGATTCCCATTTGAGTGGGATATGTAAGAAACCTCCCTAAAGTTCAAACGCAACACCCGAGATAAACCATGTTCTTTATAGGTGATATTCCCCACCGGGTCAAATCTAACTTGGAAACTCATATCCTTTCCAGGATCCTTTGGATTATTAGGCATAGATCCTACACAAATATTTGACTAAGCACCTTCCGCTTAGATTTCCTTACCACATGACATTAAAATGTACGATTAGTTCCTTATCGCATGACCTTAAAAGGTGTGATGGGTCCCATTAAGTAGCACTGAACTATGAGGGTTCTGATTCATTTCAAAATGATACGTAGGTATCCCATTTATGAGTACAATCCCAAAATCAAAACACACTATTGTCTCCATGGATGATAATAAATTCCAAAGTGTCCACTGAGTGGCTTAAAAACTAGAATCATCACAAGAACAGCTAAAAGAATATCAAAATAATATATGATATGATACTATTGATGGAGAAAATCAAATAAATAAAGATATATCCATTAATTAAGAACCTCAAATACATACGTATGACTCTAAAATTAAAACATGATAATAATTGATCGATAATTTCAAGGGAAACCTACATTATATGTGGTAAATTTATAAGAATTTATGAACATATCTTAAATCTAAAGGTAGTCCCAGATTAATAAATAATTCCCCCAAAAAGGGTTTGATGAGCCTAACCTCCCATCCTCTCGACCAATGTGAGTTCTTAAGTATCATGGGTATAAACCTAATGAATGAATTCCTTTGTAAAAAAGCCCCTTTGGATATAAAACCTTTTGATTTTTTCATTTCCATAAATAAATCTGATGGAAACCATCAAGATTTAGAGATTCCCAACAAGTACACACATTTTAGGGGGAAACACCCATTAATATAGGAATTTATCTAGGTTTGGGATCAATTGAAAACTATACCTCATTTTATAGGATAAGGCTAGGTAAATATTTTTTAAATAAAATAATATATTCTTTCATAATTGGAATGTGTTAGATATTGGGTTTCTCCACAACAATTTCAGATAAATACCTATCTTTATTAGTTATTAAGACCCTAATGAGGGAAGAAAATTATATAGGGAGTTCATAGTTAATATAAAATTGATATATGATAAAAGGTTGATTTTGGATATGAAATTTGATTTCCCTATCCCCAAAAAATTGATAAGGGATCTAAATTGAGAGACTCATTCAATGCAAAAAATCACCTCAAATTGTACTGATAGGGTAATGGTAACATTTAGAAAAATAACAATCCAAAAAATACAGTCATAAAAGACTTCTAGACCTAGGATGAAATAATCACACAAATTGTTACTTTCATTAATAATTCAATATCTAATCATTGGACATGTGTATTAACTCCTTTATAAAACTTTACAGATATTTGGTAGTGTTTCTACCAATATACAAAAAATGTATTTGTTTATTTAGTGGATAATGTGTGTACATTCCCCCTATTTTCTTTCTTATAATCCAACTCATAAGTAGGGATCACATAATATTTCTCTTAAACTCTTCTTCATTCATTTTCTGAATAGTCATGCTTTCTTTACATGATGTATTTTTTATACCATTAAGACAATTCCCTTATGATATTTACCACATTTTCATCATATAAGAAGTTGAATATTTTTTTATAATTGATATTTCCATGAAACTACATTTTAATACTTTCCCCAAAATCAGGTGTATAAGAATATTTTATTTAAATTTAAACCTTAAGATAACCTTGATGAATATCTTCAAATAATCCAAATTCTCTAATTGTTGACACCTTTCAGTGAATAGGTTTTAAACCACTATGGAAATGATTTATTTTTCCTTCAATGTCAATGATAATACTAGTTTAGTACTATACAGGGCTCTGAAATATTACTTCATATATACCAATGGATTAACCCTCCCTTTATTCAACAAAATGAATTATCCATCAAATTTAATACAAAAAATTCAATGAAAATATTTACTTGAAAGTTTATTCTTAAAATTCTCTCTTTGTATTGAGTCATTATCACCCTTTTCTTTTGAGTTCTTGATTAGAGTCCACCATTGATCTACCTCACTATCCATATTAAAACATTCTGACACAAACATGTCATGAACTAATCACTAAAAAACATAAAATATATTTAATGTTGTGTTGATCCATTTCTCAATAATTAGTAGAACAAAAACCCCACTAAAGGATGGTGGGAATTATCACATGAATAACCCAATGGATTGATTTACCTTCCATAGATTGTTTGATAGTTAATCATTTTTTTTAGTTTTCATAAATCGAGAGAGTTGGTTGAGAATATCCATGATATTTAATACTTCATCCCCATCAACTTTGGTTTCAACATATGAAACTATTGGTTTACCCTATAACACTTTTAGAACATCCTAGGTTTCTTTGGGAATTATCCTATTATTATTTATAATAAAATCTCCAAAAATAATTAAACCCATCTCTGATTCCAACTAGGATGACCAGACTAGAAAAAGTATTTATAATACATCATTTTATATTAATATATGTTAAATCTTATAGAAAGTGTGTGCTTGGACTCTGATTAAAGGAGATATAAATCAATGAAAATAAGTTACTATAAGAAAAAAATGTAGGTATGAGAACATAATTAAGGTATATGAATACTATAAAACTCAGACTTGAATCGCTAGGACCAATCCTATGTTCAATGTGACCTCATGTACACCTCCCCATACACAATACGTTTTCGACTAGTGGTGAGGGACTAGATATTTTGTGGGGAGGCTATACCCTTGGTAATCATATCCATACACCAGTATATAACATCATTTAAATAAGTGAACTAAACATTAAAATGGAAAATGACATAGAAATTTTTTTATAAAATATTCCAGGTCAACTCATACAATATCAAACCAATATAATCCCAATGTGGTTGGTCAACAAGTATAAGTAGTAACTCTTGAAATAAATAAATAAAAGACATTTTGGTATCTATCTAGATTCTATCCTAATACCAATTCCATTTCCTAAGTCCATGATCCTCAAAAACATTTCATTGGTCCCCTTCCCTTCTCTAGATCCCCGATCATAAATTCTGCATATGCTTTGAGATTAATATGCAGGGTGTGAGTATAAACCCATTAGGGCCCCACAAATGAACCCCTAACACAAGTGAACATCTATATAGATGTGTATGTTATGATTGAAATGTAAATTCATATAGAATCACATAACCAATAATATATCAATCGATCATAAACCACCCTGGATTTAATGAACCCTGGACATACCTATATTTGCGTCATATCAGAATGATGTCAGAAGTGGTCATCGCATGACATAATTCATGGTATATGACACTTATCACCTTTAAGGACATTACACATTCTATATTTAAATAAAAAAATCCATAATAATCATTAAGGTAATGTCACACTCATAAATCCGGACTACCCTTTTTCTTTGATAAAACATATGCTAGGAATATACAAATCGATGGGACTTTATACATACAGAAGAATGTTCCCCATTGACACATCATACATTTATATGGGCCATGTTCCAAAAATTTATGAAGTTATCCTCCCATGGGATAATCACATTAAAATCTATACCACTATCCATTCTATATCCATAACCATAATCTATGATTCATGCCATCCAAGAACCCCCTCTATGGTGATGACTAAATCTGTTAGGGCCACATGTCAATCTGAACACTGAAATAGAGGTTCCAATAGCTATGAAAACAATCCACATATAAGGTATGACATAATAGGAACATTATGTCACAATAAATATTTCATAGACTATGAAATGTAACATTATTGATGTACACTGTATCATAGAATTTTCATAGAATATCAAATATTCCATGGCTATTAAATAACTATATATAATGATTGACATAGAAATAAACACATAGTTCCAAACCGAAAAGGTATGATAGGATAACCATGAATTGAAACTATAATATTTTATAAAAAGGTTCTTGTAACATGGAAAGTACACATGATTCAAGCATGTTATGTAACTCCATACAAGGTTCTGATATGGAAAGGACATACATCCTTTAGTGAGTTGATGCCAAATGTTATGATCTATCGAGGGATGACACCCAAATCACACCCCCAAAGAAACATTCACTATAACAAGAACCAAAAAACCATTATAGAGTCTATAGAATTTAGATCTAAGGAATATATCATATATGTGCAATAAACATCAGTTTACCATATGAGAATCATCATCAATGAAATATCTCAGATCGATCAAGGAGCGATCACCAATTCTCCTAATCTAACACAAAACTAACAATCACACATCAATTTTATATAATATATTAGTATATATTCATATACATTTCCAAAATGTCTTGGATAAATGATCAATTCAAGATAGTGAAGGATAATTAGGCATAAAATAGATAGCCCTTACCTTGATGGATTCCAATTGATTCATCTTGACATCAAGAGCCCAAGAAGATGGGAATAGGAAGCCTGTAGAACCAAGGGATAACTCTCAAGGATTTTTTGGACAAATTGGGTTAATATTAGAGTTAGGTTAAGTCTAATAATTGAGTTACGCAAAATGAAAAAAATGCTATTAATTTTATTTTTAGTGGGGCACCACTGGCTGTAAAATGGGCCTCACAAGATGGACAATTTATCCACTATATGGTCGAGGAGTGGACTCTATCCATCACATGTGCCTCTAAAGAATGTAATAATCCATCCATGTCTACCATCCCACTGGTAGGATATTCAAAACATTAGGTTCCACTATCAGCACCACTGACTATCCAGTTAACCTCACCAGAAATATTTTTCCCTTCTTTCATCCATGATAAAGCCCAAATGAATCCAAAACCTATAATACATAACTTTAAGAACCTATAACCATAATAAAATCCTCAAAGAAAAGAATGAAAATGTCAAGATATGTAATAATTTAAAAAAAATTCTATGAATGTTTAGGATGTTACAAATATAACATAAGAAAATCATACCCAATGAAACACAAATCAAAAACACGAATATGGAATTAGACTTGTGGAATAATTTGTGAATATTTCATAGAAATATGGAATCCTAAGATAATAATACTGAGGTATGGTAATATAACATGGTAATGTTACATAAGTATAAACTAAGAAAATTATAACATATGTCATTATTAACTACTAATACATTCATATAATAATAGTATAGAATAACCACCGATGTACCATGACATAATGGATTTGGGTAATCACCATTTTCCCATAACATAAGATATAATGAAATAAAAATATTTACCCAATTAATTAGGGGTTTTAATAGACACACCAATCACATAATAATAAACCATACATATATGTGATGTATGAACATGACATATCATAAATAACCTATAATAAAGAAATAGGATTCTTGAAACATTACATATAGAATAAATAAATCATACAAATAAATAGGGTTGATGAATACATTAAAACATTTCCCAAGTAAATCATCATAAATGTAAAGGATATTTTCATATTTGAAAAACAATTTAGAATAAAACAATTTTTTTTATATATGATCAAATAAACTTAATTTTTTTGATAAATTTTATTTTAATGATAAATGTTTTATAAATCAATTTATTTAGAATTATAATGAAAATATAAGTAAAAATAAAATTGAAGAACTAAAAAAACATGGAATGGAAATTTTTTAATGAAATATAATCAAAATGTGGAAGAAAGTAATAGTTCGAGGAATTTTCGGGAAGAGAGTTAAAAGGTTCTTTAAAAACTTTTATAAAACATAATATAAAACATGAATATTGAAGAAAAATATTCAAACTAAAATGATTATATAAGTAAAATTCTAATTACTAGAATCATTTTAGGTGAATTATAAATCAATGGGAGGGGGAATTGTAATAAAACATATAGATCCCAAAAATAATCATTGAATAAGAATATTGATGGGTTTTTATATGTAAATAAAATATAATTAACCTTTATGTAATATTTAGTCATAGATAATATTTTGATGTGATAGTGGAAAAGAAACCCTTACCATTAGTCTTGGCTCTAAAAAATTGATTTATCTTCCTCTATAATAAAAATAAATTAATTAATTACTTATTGAAAAAAAATCATATCTATTACCTTTTATATGTGTCAATTATAATAATTTAATACACATATGTTAGTTAGTTATTATTCATTTTCATTATCAGATGTTTGTAATTTTGATTGTTTCATACATGTTTCGTAATGGGTATGTCAATCCAAGTTCTTTGAAAAAAATTCAATCATTAAAAAAATATTGAATTTAGAAAAATCATTTAGTTTAAATGATTTATTCAGTCCCATGATCATTTTATGGAAGTTATGGGTATGGTTTGTGAGAATGTAATTCATGATAAGTATCTTTCAGGTAATTTACTAAGAAAAACAAGTAACATTATAATGGTGATTCTTTTTTCTCCCTTAAAGAACCATATTCAAGATATAAATTATGATTTGATATCATATATAACTAGTATTAGTTTATTGATACTCATTTATTTCATAAACTATGAATAAAGAATAACATCATTCATGTTTGTGGTTGAACAATCCCAAACAAAAATATTCTATACTAATGAATGGGTAAGAGTATAGAGTTATATTATACTAATATAATTTTTGAGTAAGAAGATGATGTTGATAATATATCAATATAGTGGTGAATGATATTTATAAATAGTGGGTATGAGGTGGTAACTAAGAATATTGAGAAGAACTATATACATTAATTAATTTACTCTTTGAAACAGATTCCTTTGAATGTAGGATTTAGGCCTTCTTCTTGGGACTAGAATCTAATAAATGAATATGAAAAATTTATGGGAGTAAATTTTCATATAAATTAATTATAGTGGTGAATGATATTTATAAACAGTGTGTATGATGTGATAACTAAGAATATTAAGAAGAACTATATAAAATAATTAATTCACTCTTTGAAACAGATTCCTTTAAAATGTAGTATCTAGGCCTCCTTCATGGGACTAGAATCTAAAACAATACACATTAATTAATTCACTATTTGAAATGTATTCCTTTGGAATGTATGATTTAGGCCTCCTTATTGGGACTATAATCTAATAAATGTATCTAAATAATTCATTGGAGGAAATTTTCATAGAAATTCAAAATAAAATCTAAGGATAAAATTAGTTTGGATTGGCTATGACATAGATCCTTTTATAGGAGAAAATTAGGGACATTTACTTAGAAACTTAAGTTAGGTGAAGAGTAAATATGGAATCACATGGGAGTCATCTTTTTTGTATAAGTAAATGTGAGTGAAAATTTTATGAATTACTTTCATGCCTAATAGTGTATTTTTTATATTTCTGAAGATCTAAATGATTATTCAAAATGTGTGCCCTATCAATTTACCCCTATTAACCTATTTTTATTTTATTTAATTATTTACAATTATAATTATTTTTTATTGAAAATACAATATGAACCCTCTTGATTATTTAAACATGATAGTTTTACATTTAAAATCTATTTAATACAGTCCATTATCTAAATTTGAGAAATGTAACCCTCAAATGAAATCATTAAATTTATATAAAAAATTGTTCTTATAGATAAATAAAAAACTAAAAATTAATTTTTTGATAATTATTTCATGTCAAGTACTAGTCACTCCATGAATGTTAATTAATTTTTTTATATATAAAAATATACAGTTCATTAAATTTTATACACTAAGTAAAAAAAATTGTCTTAAAAAATATAAAATATAATAAAAATAATTTTTAAAATAAAATCATGTTTCATTAAACAAGAATCATTAAATTCTTATTTATTATAAACCCTTAATTATTTATTGTATGTAACTTAAATATTTTACAAATAATTAGATTAAGGTTATCAATTTGTTTAATTAAAATGGATATTTAATATCAATAAATTAAATTTACACTCTATTGTATACTAAAAACTATTTATTTAAAATAATATATATTTTCATAAACAAAATAATATTATTTATTTAATTCCAAAATAGTTTCTTTTATATTAATTATATGTTAAATATTTTACGGGTAACATTTTATTTACTTATAACCATAAAATATGCAATATACCTTTTGAAAACATGTATAACCAACAATCATATATCCTTGACATTGTATCAAACATCCATATATTCAATGGGAATATATATAGTGGTCAAATTATATTCCCATATATGACATGAAATTCTTCAATAAAAACCATTCATCTTGTTTGTTTATTTATATCCGAAAATTCCAATTATATAATTACTTTCTTTCTGTTCTTTGTATATATAATCAGTGGTATGATATTTAAAGAAAACCAAGAGAATGAAGATTTCATGTTCGTCATCTTTTTAATTGCTTGTGATTTTATTCCCCTTATAATTTTCATAATGGTGTTTCATAATATATTCTCTTAATGTATTAATTTTTATCCTGTATTCACTACTGGAAAGATGATCTTTCCCAACACTTCTATACCAACGGTTTGTAAAAACCATTGGTATAGCTACCATTTCCCAACGGTTCACCAAAACCGTTGGGAAAGCCATAGATTTCCCCACCTTTCCCAACGGTTTGGCAAACCGTTGGGAAAGGGTCACACTTTCCCAACGGTTTATGTTAAACCGTTGGGAAAGGGTGTGTTTTGAGCCTCTTTCCCAACAGTTCACCAAAACCATTGGGAAAGAGTGACCTTTCCCAACGGTTCACCAAAACCATTGGGAAAGGGTGTGTTTTGAGCCTCTTTCCCAACGGTTCACCAAAACCGTTGGGAAAGAGTGACCTTTCTCAACAGTTCACCAAAACCGTTGGGAAAAAACACCCAAAAAACCAACCTTCGGCCTAAAAAACTCAACCCACCCCTAACCTGTCCCAACGGTTTTGAAAACCGTTGGGAAAGGGCTATCCCAACGGTTTTGAAAACCGTTGGGATAGGTTCTTTAATTTTTTTCCAGATCTACTAACCGAGAACATTATATAAATCAAAATTTTAAATAATTATGATAATATATATATATATATATTTATGAAATTATGTTTACAAAAGTGATGTTAGCTTAGTGGTTAAGTCGTTCGATTATAAACGAGGGGTCCTGGGATCAAATCCCAGCGGATGTTTTATTTTTGGAATTTATATACCAACGGTTCCATTACCGTTGGTATAGATTTCATATTACCTATACCAACGGTTTTTGGAAAAACGTTGGTATAGACCTATTCCAATGGCTTACTTGGATATGGTTCTCCAAACTGTTGGTATAGGCTATACCAACGTTTTGGAGGCCTATACCAATGGTTCCAAACCGTTGGTAAAGGTTAGTTTTCCAGTAGTGATTATAATATTTTTTATTGATAAAATATTTAATTTTTTCATTCTATTTTGATGATTCAACTAAGAAAATATATTCAACATATTGAAGGTTTACAAAATAAGGGCCTTATAATGAACATGAACCTATAATATTTAATGGTAGATATTCTCTATTATATATTAAATTTCTCCTGTTATCATTCTTTATAAATAGTAACTGTCAAGAAATCAACACAGAACTGGTCATGAAACTAATCACACTTGAAAATAGATATATCCTGATCTCTGTGGTTTAACATCCAGTGTTGTCATGTTACACTATGAAACAAGATCACAATGAGTGGAATCTAGTGACCCTAATCCACTAGGATAATATGAAAGGTTATCTCCACTTCCTCTAGCTATAACAATAATTCCTTTTCAACATAGATATTTTATTTTTTGGTAATTTATTTTAATGTAACTCTAATAAAATTATCTATATTATATCAAAGTTGTTTGGTTCACCCACTAATGAAAAACTAGAGGTTCTTCCTGTACCATTTATTCGTATATATTATAATTTTAATTCATGGGTCGAATAACTATAAACAAAAAATTTTCTCAATTCCAGGGAAATATGGATGTCTCTAGTCATACTACTATAATATAAATCAAAAAAACAGTTAATGGACTGTCACTTGTAATCATAAAGACCTAATATTATTTGTTTCATAAATCAACACTTATATAACTAGATTATTATAAAAACCATCTCTCTAGTTATGATACCTATATAATCAGAGTACATGCTTAGAATCACGTAATCCCTCTGCATTCGTGGGTGGTTTCCTAAGTTTATTTTATATACTAAGTCGAAGAAATGAGATAGCCTTACAAACTCATGTAGTTCTCATTGGTGCGTAATCTGAACTCCACACTAAAACACTCAATCTTGTATAATTATTTCATATTCTTAGTGCACCACGACTACTTCTAAGCATGCAATGAGATAGGGAGTAACCCCTAAATCCAACCTCTAATATGTCCTAGAGTAGAGACTAGAACTAAGGGTGTAAAATCTCAATTTTGGGAGCAATTTTCCTTATCTTATATATAAAAAAACCACATCTACCATAAATAAATAAATTGGGATCAAAATATAAAAGTAATATATGGATGAATATATCGACCCTTGAAACCATAACAATCTATTTTCAATAAAAGAGAAACACAAACACTTTATACATCTAACTCATGGTAGGATCACCCAGTGTTAAATATAATATTTCTTAACATTACCCTAAATGTGAAATTGTAAGTTTTAAAAACTATAGATAATCATAGAGTGAGTATACAAGTATACCTAGTAGGTTCCTCCTCTAAACTCTATTTTGTAAAGTAAATATCCATAATAAATCCATAGTGAATGATAAATATAAGTAATAATAAATTATGTAAAACTAGTAGAGGGAATATCATCACAAGTAAACCACAACCATATATCAACTACTATTCCACAATTTCTTTACCAAAGTCATGACATCACTATCCACACTTATAAAAATAGAATTTGTTCAACCACAATAATTAATATTCACCATATGCAAGGACCAAATAGTAAAAAAATACCAATTATGAAGTGGTAGAACTAAAATAAAATTATACTTATATTTGAAATAGAAAATCCCAAGGAATATTGCATCCCTTCATCACACAAGTATCAAAGAGAAATACATTCCTCCAAAATAAATATCACTGTCAATAAAAACAATGTTAGAAAAATATAAATCAGAAACCTAAATATTGTATAAATCCACACATATAATAAAATAACCATATCATTCACAACATATAACCATAATTTCACAATTCAATGACTATCATACCATGCCTTCTCATCTACACTAACATACACATGTCCTAATGAAGTATACCATAGTTATTTATAGTTAAAAAACATTAACTAATATAAAACCACCTCATAAAATCCTATACTACCAAAAACAACAATTATTGGTGTTTTTAAGTAATGTTTCTTAAAAACATGGGTAATTTAGTCACATTTTCTTAAAAACCTAACTACATTACTCATGTTTTCTTCAAAATGTGGCTAATATAGCTAGATTTTCTTCAAATCATGATTGCTATTTATAATTAGAGTGAATTTATAATTTATAAAATATAAATTCATAAATAAAATTAAATTCTAAATGAATGGTTAATTTAAATATAATGTCTGTGTATTCATTTTTTTCTCTGTATGAATGTATTCAAAAATAAATTTTAAAATATATACTTTATAAATATTTAAATTTATATATTATATGTGTATATTTAGAATAATAATATTCATTTATTTATTTACTTATATATATATCACTATAATACATGAACACACAAATATATATAAACATAATATATTCATAATAATATATACATGCATATAAACAAACAAACAAACATACATACATACATATATAAAAATATATTGTAAAATTTAATACTTACACACACTTATATATAATTTATAATTTATAAAGTCATAATAAATTTAAATTTAAAAAAAATTAATTGGGATAATATATGACTATACATGTATTCAAAAATTAATTTTAATATATATATTTTAAAAAATTTACATATACATATTACATTAAAAATATATATATATTAAATATATATACAAATATATGTATGCACACACATATATATATATATGTGTGCGTGTGTGTTTAAAAATAATTATATTTTATAATATAAACACACACACGTACACATATACAAATATATATATATATATATTTATATATATTAAAAATTATAAATGAATATATACATATATATCAATAAATTATGTTAAGATGTATATATATATATATATATTATAAATTTATATTTAAAAATGCAAGTGTGTGTGTGTGTGTGTGAGTTTACACACACACACAAATATATATATATATATATATCACTACATTTTAAATATATATAAATATATTATAGTATGAAAAATAATATACATATATACCTGTATATACACTATATATATATATCAAATGATCTTCCCAAACCAGTTTGCCTAGGTATTTTCATGTATCCTACTCTCATAGGGATCAAATCTCACTACACACTAGTTAATATGGTTTATATGTATATATATAACTCATATCCCCTGCTTTCCCACAACCTGACTCCCCCCAACATGGTCAATCATCTTGTGTCCCCTCCCAAACCAACCCCAACACCGCCCACATGCATCCCCACTCGGTCGGACCCCATGAGGTGGTTGGCAGATTTTGGGGTGTTAAGTATTGGGAAAGAATGGGGTGTGATTTTTATATTTATACATATATTTATATTTATAATCATCCATTTTTCTAAGACACAAATTCTAAAATATTAAAAAATATGTTTAAAATGATGTGTTGGTAAATTTCCAAGTTAATAAAAAAGGCTAATTCACTTTTTTTATAAACTAGTTCAATTAGAAAAGTTTTTTGAAACAAACATAACTATTCACATTTGTAAGTGTACCAAATTTACCCAAAAATATTTTTATCTTGTTTTTTATAGATACATGTTAATACATTAGCAACATTTGTAAACATGGAAAACATAAAAACATGATCAAAATGAATTTTTATTGTATTTATACCCAATAATCTATAAGGATTCTAAAAACTAATTATAAAACGATTATCAGGATCACAACATTGATAAAACGACGTAAATATCATGCTCACATATCCTTATCTCAATAATATTCATAACAACCAATCATTTTCTATATCCTATCCATTATAGAAGCATCTTTACAACATTATAATTCACATTATCAACCAATTTAAATTTTTCCTACCTTGATTTATATAAATTATAATCTTTCAAAATAATTCATTATTCTATGTCAATGAAATTCCATTTTTCACACTTATCCCATCAATTATATTCATCTATCATTAATTTTATTTTATCCAAATCAATTACCCATCACCACATCAACCAAATTATAAAATTTTACTAAACAAACTTAGAAGAGAAGTTAGAGTATCATACCACATCCAAGTGTAATCCTTTTGATACGAACTGATTATCCTCAAACTCCAAATCCAAAAAACTTATCCATTATAAAAAAAATTTAAAATGTTTCCATACAAACCTTATATCTCTAATAGAAATGGATAAGAAGGAAAATTCTAGTATTTCATTAGATGAATAAATATAAAACTATATCATTAAAAAAAATTTAAAATGTTTCCATACAAACCTTATATCTCTAATAGAAATGGATAAGAAGGAAAATTCTAGTATTTCATTAGATGAATAAATATAAAACTATATCAACTATTAAACCAAGATTCGATATGTTTATACCTAGGAATGTAACGTCCCGATTTTGGAAGCTGCCCAGAGGTGCCCCGTGCCCGGTTGGTCACATGGCCATGAGAACATTTCCCCGAATGCTAGAGGCTTCTGATATGTAGATAGGTCCTTGGGTGTGATAGTGGGGATACTATTCCCTCATTGGAAGATTAATGAAGCGGAAATAAATAGATAATAATTTCTGATGCAATAATGATACCATACAATAGTAGACAGTGGAAGACTGAAAGAAATAAATAACTAGAGCACATATATAAATGATACATGATACATTTGTCTAGGAAAGTATCCAAACAAGTCACAATTATAGAATAAAGTACTAAAACAAAGTACAATGAAAACAAATAAACTCCAACAGCATCGCAAGCCTCAACTTGGTCCGATGCTCCCCAGCTCCACAACAATCAAGTACTTGAAGTAGAAGAGAGATTTCCCTTATCTATACCTATAGCAATATAATCTGTTTGGGCCCAAAATCATGACCCAAATAGTGTGTGAGACAAATCCCAGTGGCAACCACCCAAATATCTTTTCCTTACAGATAGTGAATATATATAGTAAGAAATACATGAAAGAATCATCAAACAAGTAAGTAATACATAGTAAACAATCCTACAGTTTCAATTACATCATTTACATTTAACAATTTATTCAACCAAATGGAATTACAAGCAACCCTCTGGGAAGTTATCATAGCCTATCCACTCTGGTTCACCCAAAAAAGGAAAGTAATAAAGACTCTCTGAGGAAGCACTCACCATCAATTCCCTCCATGGTCTTGAGTAATAAAAGACTTTATGAGGAAGCACTCACCATCAATTCCTGCTATAGTATTTTAATGGTAACTATAGACAATTTGAGGAAGCACTCAACATCAATTCTTCATGTAGTCTCATAACGTAACTATAGACAATCTGAGATAGCACTCTACTTCAATCCCTCTTATGGTCTCGCAGCATGATAATTATAACAGAAACTCTAGGAAAGACCTCAATGTCAATTTCCCCTATGGTCTCACTACACTATGTTCTTGTAGCCCCATGTAAATCATTTGTACACAAACAAAAAACAACAACCTAAGTAAACATCAAAGTATTACATGGGTAATTAACTACAAGGCTTGGCACAACAAAACAGATAAATAAGCACTCCATCCAAACAACACTGGGAAGAGAAAATAATATCCTAATAGGCAAGGCTAGTCCAAACGGCCAAAATCAAACAAGCATGGGTAAACACATCAATAGAAAGGTAAATAACCCTATTTACAAACAAAAATCCTCTACTCAATCACACAAGGCATAGTAGTAAAAATTAGGGCCAAAAACCATAAACATGGAATACCCCAAACAAGGATATTGGGCACTTTTGCACATATAACTCAAAGAATTACTTCAGAAAGGCACAAACTTCCTACCTGGTATTTTTTGAACAATATATGTGAACCTCAGGCCTTGAATCACCCTAGAAGGATGTAGATCTACAAAAAAGTCAAAAATGTTCAACTAAAGATAACTCAAGAAAGAAGAATAATCAAGAAATGAGGCTCTAGAAGAAGGAATATATTACCTTGGTGACTCCAACACAATCAAAGATAGTAGATTTAGAGAACATATGGTGAGTCAGGGCTCAAATAAGAATTTTCAACCACATACCCTCTGAGACGAGTCAATCCTAAAAGAAGGAGGTTCTGCTGATTAGATGCAACCCCAGTCTGTTTAATGAAATAAAAAGAAAATACATGGTGTGTTCTTTAAAATTACATAGTGTGTACTTGCCTTAACTAGCCTCCCCTTTAGGCGGCCTCCATGTCAAACCACATGGCCATGTGTTCAGCTGTTACATGGCCATCACACAGCTACCCGTGACAACTGAGTACATGACATGTACTTGTAAGTACACGGTGTGTACTCCTAAAATTTCCAGAAACTCCTCTTTCCCCCAAAACCCCAGAAAACAAGATTCATATGTAAAAAGAATATCCAGTTTCTTATAGACATCCCCCTTAAATAAATGTGTCCCCGAATTTCCCTTGCAAGGCGATGTAGAAGAAGAAACCTCGAACAGATCTGGCCACTGTGATTGTATCATAGCCTCCCTCTCCCAGGTCTCATCCTATACACTCCCATGCTGCCATAGAACTCATACCAGAGGAATAGACTAGCCACATAAAACATTCATATTGCGGTCAACAATCTAGATAAAATTCTCTTTGAATAAGGCATCCATCTCTAATTCAACATCCTTGTGTAGAAAGACATTAGATGGGTCTGAGAAGTAACGTCGTAACATTGAAATGTCGAAGACGTCATGCATAGCTCAGTATCTCTAAGATAACTATAACTAATATGTAACCAGCCCAACCATTTAGAAAACTTCAAATGGCCCAACGTATTTAGGTGAAATCATACCCTATATCCTAATCCTCTTGTGTCCCAACCTCAGTGTGACACATATGAAAACCCGATCCCCGACCTCAAACTCCAGAGGTTGTCTTCACTGATCAACATAATAATTATATCATGACAGTGCAGTATACATCCTCTTCCAAATCAACTCTATCTACTTTGTGGTCTTTTGGAAAATACGAGGTCCTCGCATTGTAGCCTCTCCTTCCTCTCTCCAACAAAAGGGTATTCAGCATGGCCTACCGTACAATGCCTCATAAGGTTTCATCTGAATAGTTCATGAAAAAATATTATTGTAGGAATACTCTCCAAGAGGTATGTGTTTCTCCCAAGAACCTCTAAAGTATAGGATGTATGCCCAAAGCATGTCCTCCAACACCTAAATCGTATGCTCGGACTATCCATCAGTCTGGGGGAGGTAAGCTGTACTCAAAAGTAACTATGAACCCAAAACATTCTGTAATCCCTCACATACCCGAGAAGTAAAATGAGTATCCCTGTCCAAATAAATGGATTGTGGAACTCCATGTAAATGTAAAATCTCTTGTATGTATAGCCTTACAATATCCTCAACACTGAAGGTCTCCTTGATCAGTAAGAAGTGTGAAACCTTTGTGAGTCTGTAATTGACAACCCAAACAACATCATTCCCTTGAGGAAACCTTGACAAACCTATCACAAAGTCTATAGAGACATGGTTCCACTTCCACTTGGGAATGGGTAACTACTATAAAATCCATTCCGGTCATTGATGATCTTCCTTAACCTACTGATAGGTGGAACACCTCATGAAAAAACCAGCAACATCTCCCTTCATAACTGGCCACCAATACTGACAGTGAAGATCTTGATACATCTTGGTGAAACCAAGATGAACTGCCCAAACCGAGGAATGAATGTCCCGAAACAGCTCTGCGTGTCTGTCTACTGTCACCCACACATGGCATGAAAAAGGAAGATCCCATACTCACCTGTTATCGATCCAGGAATAGGTTCATATCCTGACACACTCTCATGTATTAATAGGCCTTCAGAATCTGATAGTTTCCTCATCTGCACTCGATCAAGTAGAGTAGAGGTAACAGCTACAGAAGAAAGAAATGTATGCCCCTGTCTGTTGTGCACCTCCAAATGCATCTCATATAACAGAGTGATAATCTTCCACACACTAATGGCCTCCATAACTACTTGTATCTGAGTTATTCTTCTCATCGCATCAGCCATAATGTTTCCTTTCCCATGTGTGTAGGCTAGTTCAAAGTCAAAGGACTGGAGGTACTCAATCCACCTTCGCTACCTCAGATTTATATTGCACTGATTAAAGATATACTTGAGACTTTTGTGATTGGTGAAAACCACTAAATTTTCTCCCGAAAGATAATATCTCCAACAGCGTAAAGCATGAACAACTGTAGCCAACTCGAGATCATGCATCGGGTAGTTCTTCTCCTACGGTCTCAACTACCGAGACATGTACGCAACAAATCCTCCCCCCTGTATAAGAACAACACCTAGCCTGATACATGATGCATCAAAATACATAGTATAGCTCTTTATCTGCTCTGAAAATCTAGTATCGGTGCTAAATTCAGCCTCCCTTTCAGCTCCTGAAAGGACGACTCACAATAATCTGACCACAATTACTTCACACCCTTCTTATTCAAGCTCGTCAGTGGTGCTCATGAGCATGAGAAGTCCTGTATGATATTTCTGTAGTAACCACCATCCCTAGAAAACTATGCACCTCAAAGATGTTATTTGGATTCTCCCAGGTAACTACTGCTCTCACTTTCTCTAGTTCCACCAATACTCCTGTCTCTGAGGTAAACTGACCCAAGAAGTGAATCTGGTCTATCCAAAAGTTACATTTTGAGGGATTAACATATAACTGATTCTCTCTCAGTGTACTCAAAATGATATCCAGAAGTGTGTCTTGGTCTTTTCGAGAGTGAGAGTACACTAAGATATCATCCACAAAGACCCCCATGAAAGAATCCACGTATGGATGGAATACCCAGTTCATCAGTGCCATGAAAACTGTAGGCGCCTTCGTGAGACTGAAAAACTTAACCACATACTCGTATAGACCCTACTTACTCCAAAAGGTTGTAAGGGGTATATCTGATGGTATAATGTGCAACTAATGAAAACTGTATATCATGTTAATCTTCAAGAACACATGGGATCCTCGAATATGGGAAAAGAGATCATCAATCCTCATATAGGGATATCGGTTCTTGACTGTCATCTGGTTCAAATTCTGATAATCCACACAAATTCTAAGGGTACCATCCGTCTTCTTTGCAAATAGGACATGCAAACCCTAAAGAGAAGTACTGGGTCAGATGAAACTCTTTTTCTGAAAATCTTCCAACTACTTCTCGATATTCTATAACTCTGTTTTAGCCATCCTATAAAGAGGAATGGACATCGATTCTGATCCTAGAACAAGATCAATAGAAAAGTCTACATATTGCTCCGGAGGCAAACTTGAAAATTACTTTGGAAAGACATCCCAGAAATGATCGACCACTGGAGGAAAGTCCAACTATGAAGTACCATGGTCATCCATATATATACTAGAAATCTGGGCTATGATTCCTCCCAACCCATGATGGTCAGGTCCTGGTCTACTCTCTTGGACATACCATTCCCTCTTATGAAGAAACGATCTTCCCTCTGGTAAAGTGAAACTCACACTATGACGATAGTAGTCAACAACTGCCTAAAAGGGGACTAACCATTTCATTCCAAGAATTACATCACAACCTATCATATCTTGGACATAAAGGTCAAATAACAATTGACACCCACCAACCTCGAGAGGTCACTCCTTGAACTAACTTACACTATATGTTATATTCCCCAAAATAGTGTCTAGCATCAAGATATCAGCAGACGTAATGATACAGAGCCCAAGGCTCTCCAAAACAGCAATAGAAATAAATTTATGGGAAGACTGTGTATCGAAAAGCATAGAATCTAAAACTGAGGAAACTAGGATCGTACCTCGAACTGTGGAAGGTCTGGGATTCATCTTCTACTGAGTCTTCTCTAATGAAAATGTATGGCATGTACTGCGGCCCTGTGACCCTGCCTGACCACCCTGAGCTGATCCACCTAGTTGTCGCTGAAAGCCTGCCAACTGCCCACTATGGTCGTGACCTCCACCATGTCATGGATGGCCGGAAGGAATCTAGTTCCCAGAATGATGAGAAAATGGTTGTGCTTCTCCTAAATACAGAGTCATAGAAGAACACCTATCACCTACTTCTAGTGAGAAGAATAGACATAAGTGCTGAAGATGGCCCATATTTCCACAAGATCGTCACTCTACTGAGTCTCTCGGGGAAAGTGGCCTGGTATGCCTGACCTTTCTGCACTGGTATCATAAAACCAGGCTACCAGATGATGAATCCCTCCTACTCTAATCTCCACGTGTAGAATCCATGCAATACTTCCTACTATCATATGGAGAAGTACCTACTATGGATGCTGAATCGCCCTGGCCTACAGCTCCAGAATCCCTCAAGTTGTGCTACGTGATTAGTGATTGGTTTAATATAGAAGTGATGTAAGTCAATATGAAGATGTTCACCTGAGCCCGAATGTCTTGAATGAGGCCATCCTAAAAATTCCTCACTTGGAATAACTCATTCACCCCAAAAATGGTGTAAAGAATTGTAGCACTGTGAAGCGAGAAAAATACTCCATAACAGAAAGAGTACCTTACTTTAAACTCATGAACTTTCGGGCTCGATTGACCCTCAAGGTCTCTGGGTATAAGTAATCATAAAAGGTACGTAGAAACTTAACCAAAGGAATAACCTGCTGGCATCCTGCCTACGAAACCACATCCCACTATCTCTTGGCGGAATCTCGAAATAAATAACTAGCGAGCTTCACCCTCCTCTCTCAAGGCATCTCCAGATGCTTGAAGATATAAAGCATGGATTCTAACCTTGAATCTACAGCCTGAGGTCCTCATTCACCTATGAAGGTGGGAGGATGTTGCTACTGGAAAACCTGTGTCAATTATGCCATTAACGGGGTAGGATTCGGTGCTCACTGGAAGGTCTGCATGACCTCATAAATCCCTCTCAAAATTGTGTGTTAGCACTTGTGTCTAGAATGACGGTTGGCACAAATACTGGCACTATATGAGGATATACTAGTGGTCCTTGATCGACCATGTCCAGAGTTTGATCCACACCCTGTAACAAGCGCACAACTAGAGGACGTCTTGATGGTATGATTCTGCAAGTTCAAACACACCCCTTAGATCAAGATTATCGAGGACTGAAACTTACAAGTGCAAGAAGGGTACAAGAAAAAGAATACATTCATTTTTTCCAAAACATGGATACAGGGTTTTTATATCTCGTACACAGTGTGTTCCTTCAACCCTTCACATGAGCATGTATTTTTTCCAAATCAGGTCGTGTAACACCCCATACACACAGATTTTTCTCCCAAGACACAACATGTACTTGATTCATTTCCCCTGCCTGAGTTCTTCTAGACAACTAACCCACACAGTTCTCCTAGGACCAGACTACATGGTGTGTCTGTTCCAGACACGGCGTGTACCGCTTAGGTTTCCATTACCTGTGTTGTTAGTCAAACAGATGGAAACACAATTGAATCTACATGGTGTGTTTATGTTAGACACGACGTGTACTAGAAGGATTCCACCGCCCCATGTTTTCAGTCACATAGTTAGTTATAGGGATCACTCTACATGGCATGTTCCATATGCACACAGCATGTACTTATTGATTTTTCATCCTCCCGTGTCATTAGTCACATGTACGGATACATATGTTTGACAACACGACATGTACATCTAGTACACAGCATGTCCCACAAAGGATTTTCCAACCCCGTGACTCTGCTTACACATCCAGTGACACGGTTAGAGACTACACGGTGTGTACATGTAGTACATGACATGTAATTAAGGAAAATAGTTCCTTCCCAAACTAAAGGACACTTGGCATGTATTTATTATTACACGCCATGTATTCTAGGTTTTTCCGGATAGTAAGCCCTGGAAACTACTCTGGAACCCATAAAACACTGAAACAAACATTAAAGTGTCAAATTATGATCCGTGAGGACCCATACTCCCCGCAAATCAAATATTGGCATCTTATACATGTTATATACAAGGAATAACAATCCAATAATCCACCAAATTTCAATCCATTAGGGACCATAACACCTCAAGAACCAATGTTTTGTGTTAATTGAAGAAAAATTGTATACAAACAATAACCTATCAAATAGCAGGTAGTTTATCAAGGAATCTATCAAAATAGCATGAATATTTATTACAACATCTATTACTACAACATGAAATTGGTAATGCACACTAAATGTCATGACAAGGATGCACAACATGTGATTTCTAGAAAGTGCCTATATGATGCATGAGATGGAATAACCTTATCTCATCAGGTTGAAATAGTAATAGAACCTAAATAATATCAACAATAATAGCACAAAACATGTGAATCACCCAACGATGAAATCAAATAAATTATAAAAATTGATAAACTAGAAAATTTCAATAACGAGATAAATTGGATTTTCCCTGTACACGGGTTAGATAATCTCAGTCACAGCTTATTACCAAGTACCTATTCTATCCTATACCTGATTATAGGCTCCAAATAGTAAGTCAATAAGAAAAGAAACCATTGATACCTCTTTGTAACGTCCTGGTTCCGGAAGCCGCCCAAAGGTGCCCCTTACCTAGTTGATCACATGGACTCAAGCCCATTTCCTCGAATGCTAGAGGCAACCGACTAGTAGTGAGGGCCTTTGTGTGATAGTGGTAAAACTATGCCTTCATTGGTAGAGTAACGCAGTGGAAATAAATAGAAAATAATTATAGAAGCAATAATGATATCATAAAACAGTAGACTATGGAAGACTGAAAGAAAGAAATAACTCAAGCACATATATAAATGATGCCTGATAAATATGTCTAGGAAAGAAGTCACACAAGTCACAATGCTGGAATACAGTATTAAACCAATGTAAAAAAAATAAAACAAATAAACTCTAACAGCATCGCAAACCTTAGCTTGGTACCATCCTCCCATGCTCTCTAACATTCAAGTACCTAAAGTAGAATGACACTTTCTCTTATATATACCTATAGCAATATAATCAATTTGGGTGCAAAAGAATGACCCAAATAGGGTGTGAGACAAATCCTAGTAGGTAACCACCCAAATATATGTTCCTAAAATTCAGTGAATATATATGGTAGGCAATAAGAAAAAATAATTAGTAAATAAGGAAGTACTCTAGAGTAAACAATCCTACAGTTTCAATTACATCATTTACATTTAAAAATTTAGTCAACAAAAAAAAATTACAAGTGACCTTTTTGTAATAATCACATCTTATCCCCTCTGTTTCAGCCAACAAAAGGAGAGTAACAAATACTCTCTGAGGAATCAATCACCGTCAATTCCCCCTATAGTCTTTTAATGGTAACTATATACACTTTTAGGAAGCACTCAACGTCAAATCTTCATGTGGTCTCATAATGTATCTATAGACACTCTAAGGGAGCACTCAACGTCAATCCCCTCTATGGTCTCACAGTGCGATAATTATAATAGACACTCTGGGAAAGCCCTCAACGTCAATTTCCCTTATAGTCTTACTACACCAGGTTCTTGTAGCCCCATCTAAAGCATTCATACACAAATGAAAAACAATAACCAAAGTAAAACTCAAAGTACTACTTGGGTAATTAGATACAAGGAATTTCACACCATAATAGATAAATAAGCACTCCATCCTAATAACACAAGGAATAGAAAACAATAGCCTAAAAGGCAAGGCTAGTCCAAATGGAAAAAATCAAACAAGCATGGGAAAACACATCCATACAAAGGTAAATTACCCTATTTACAATCATAAATCCTCAACTGAAGCACACAAGGCATAACGGAAAAAATTAGAGCTAAAAATCATAAACACGCAATACCCCAAATAAGGGTATTGGGCACTTTGGCACATATAACTCAAAGATTATCTATGGAAATGCACAAACCGCCTAACTTGGCGTTTTACAAAAGATATACATGAAACTCATTCATGGAATCTTCCTTGAACAATGTAGATCTAAAAAAATGTCAAAAAAGTTCAACCGAACATAACTCACCAAAGAAGATGAATCAAGAAACAAGGCTCTAGAAGAAAGAATATCTTACCGTGGCGACTCCAATACAATAAACATCGGTTGATTCAGATAATGGATGGTGAGTCATGGGATTAGATAAGAATCATTGGCCACAGATTGTCCTTAATGATTCTGACCTAGAAGAAGGGTGTTTTGTCGATTAGATTCAACCCAAGTCTGTTTAATGAAATAAAATTAAAATACACGACGTGTTGTTTAAAAGTACATGGTGTGTACTTGCCTTAATCAGCCTCCACTTTAGGTGGCCTCTAGTTCACCCCACATATCCATGTGTTCGGCCATTACACAAACAGCGCACAACTACCTATAGCAACCAAGTACACGATGTGTACTTATAAGTACATGACGTGTACTCCTAAAATTTACAAAAACTCTTCTTTTTCTTGAAAACACAAAAAAAAAAAAGATTCAAACCTGAAAAAAGATATGGGTTCTTACAACAAATATAATCATTAATTGATGATATATATCCTCATAAATACCTCCCAAGTATCTTTATGTTTCATACCAAATTAATTGAGAAGTTATAAAAGAAATAACTATTATTTCAAGAAGATTCAAAAATTTTTAATCAGCCTCCTAAAACTAGTGTTATAACATTGTGGGTTCACCCTTTTAGAAAATGAATAAAAAATTAATAGGGTGAATAAAAAATCCCAAGGAATTGTACTATCACATCACCCAGGGTCATGGGAACACTTTTGGGTCACTTTACTCAGGTCCCTGAATATTCTCCATGGGTAACCATACCCAGTCATCAATTATGACCTACCCCATTTAGAATATTACACTAGCACACCTACCACTTTCACTTTGATAACTTATTTGATTAATAATATGTGAAATTCCTTTAGTTCCCAACCATTAATGTTCCCAAGTTCCCATTTTACCTATAAATATAACCCATAAATCTTTATTTTAAAATATTTTAGAATATAAAGTTACACAAGGAGCCTCCTCCATGTGCCTGAGCATCCTCTCCATGAACCAATGTATTATTTGTCTCCTTCAAGGGAAAACTTTTGTCAAAACATAGGAATACGAAAAAAATTGGGTAATTGGGTGACCCAAGGTCTTATCACACTAAAAAATTTGCGGAACACTACTTCTTACCTAGTTCCCCAATACTAGGTAAAAAGTTCCTTCACCATATGAAATAATAGGGTTCCATATTCCAATTCATCCTTAGAAAACATTATACTAGGGATAACTCTTGTCTATAGATACTCTTAAGAAAACAACATATCCCTACCAAAAATTAGGGTTTAAACTTATTAAAATACCACTGCTTGGTTTCTCCCAACTTTTAGACTAGGGTGAAAAATAACCCCCTCCCCACAACTAATAAAACCTCCTCATAGGCCCCTCTGCTGGGGAGACCACTTCTCCTAACATAAAATTAGTGAGAAGATTTTTTCAAGGTATATTACATGGGTGAACACTTATCTTACCTCTTAATAGGGAGCCATATTCTCCAGAGACCCAAAACTATAGAAAACATTGCATAGTTCTTCATATATTGTCACACCTTGTGCTCAGGTCTTCTACTTGGATGCCATCTTCATCTAGGTATTCTACCAGGGTGACTCCAACACAGACCCCCTCCATAGACTCTTAAAATATATGACAGCAATAAAAACACCAGTTTATACCCTATCAATCACATCTACCCAAAATAATATGTCTCTCCCCAAAAATAATCAACAAATCATAAGACCCTCAATGTGATAACAATCATGAATCAGCTTGATGATGAGGACACCTAATGTGAGGATACCAGTGAAACCTCATTTGGAACAAGATTCACATTATGGATCCTGAAGTGTTGATATAGATGATCTATTCCAGAAAAATATTCTTGTGCATTTGGTCCACCTCTCAAGGTATAATCTCTTTATATGTTCCCATTAACTATTTAATCACTATGATTCATCAATTATCCAAGGACAGCCATATACAAGTATCTAATTCATAATCCCCAATATCTTTTTCTATTGTTCATATCCCATATGTTTCTACTCATCCTTCCAAATATCATTACTAACATATAGAGAGTGAACAACAATACCTCTGGGAAGAATGTGTATAAGCCCCACAAATGTCTTTAACTGTTCCTAGTAGCATAGGGGCCACCATGCCCCAACCCATTCTCATAAGATTATTAATCTCATGATTCCTTCCTCAAAAGGGAATATTCCATACATTACATCATTCCTTAAAGGTACATATCCCTAATATAATTTCAATTGGCTTCCACTATGTAGGCCCTAACATATTTTTCTAAGGCCAAATGAATCAAGAAACACAACTCAATAGATCATATTCCCTACTATTCATTTTTCATCAAAGGTTCATATTCCTTGTGCACATTCATTACTCAAAGGGATATGTTAATTCTAATCCAACCACATCTTCTCCTGTGTAGTTACTAATAAAAAATATTAATAAAAAAGTGTTATCCATATATAAGTACCACACCAAACCACTATTAGGAATCATTTTCCTAAAAGTTAAAAATATAAAACATTAAATTATTTAGTATATGTCTTATTTTTACTACACTAAAATAAATAGAATAAATCATATCCACATGATGATAAAATTTATAGTAAGTTCCAATCATATGAGTACAATAGGTCCAACCAAAACATAATGGAAAATTATTCTAATTAATTTTGATACATAGGATTCCTATTTGAGGTTCAATCTGAATAAATCATAAGTCCTAGATACATGAACTTAAAGGATACATCGTGTGCTCATGGATTCATGACCGTAAAAGGAACCTTGATTGTCTATGTCACATGTCCAAAATATGGATGGTGTTTCTTTTTAGGAAGCACCAAAATATGTGGTTTCTAATTCTCTTTATAGTGATATTAAAGAAGCCCCTCCCATGGGCCTAATCTCTATATTGTAAAATGTATAACCTCATATATTTTTAAAAAATTTATAGTTCTAAGCTTTAAATATTTAATCCAAAGTCTAATAAAATCTCAAGAATAACAGAAACGTAGGGAACTTAAGATACATATAGGC
Source organism: Viscum album (assembly GCA_963277665.1). NCBI lineage: Eukaryota > Viridiplantae > Streptophyta > Magnoliopsida > Santalales > Viscaceae > Viscum > Viscum album. The sequence goes on along the minus strand of OY728119.1, from coordinate 165,249,825 downwards.
ATTCAATGGATACATGGATTTGATCAGATCGCTAGCATGGTAGTGAACAGTCTCACACTAGGATTTGGAAAATATTCATGAACATATCTTAAGTCAATTAGATAGTTTAAAAATAGGAAATAAGTCCCTCCAAAAATCCTGATATGAGGCTTACCTCCCTCCCTCTCAACCGAACCTTATAGAAATTGTCTTTATATAATCCCCAATGTCTATTTTCCATTAGAAATAAGATATTAAATGGATGAAAAATAATTCAAGTTAATTACATTCTAGAAATAAGATGAAAAACCTATAATAACCATTTTTTTAAAAATTTATTTGGTAAGTGACTTATATGCATCTAGTACGACGTCTTTTCTAGAAATATAATGGTGAACCATATGTGAAACTTTTACCCATGTGAGTGATTAGTATATTATTATTTTATTATGTTTCACTAAAAGGTTTATTATTTGTGGTTATTTATCGTTTCATGAAATTTAGTATTTATTTGACTCTTAAAAATTTAAATACAAACAAAAAAGCCAAAATAATTCTATTTGATCTAAATGGAAACATCTAAACACATGAAGACTCACATTAGTTGGTCTGTACTAACAAGTGGTTACCATCAATATCTTTATGATACTTCTTTTTGTTAGTTTTTGAACTTAATGTACACCTCAGTACCAATGAGATATGTGTCCTGGCCACCCATGGGGATTTTTTAACAAACCCAATGTCTCCAATGCAAGGTGATGAACATGCTAATCAAGGAGTACCATATTAATGGATATTTCCCAACAGTATAGAATACTTTTGAGATATTACTTGAGGTATAACTCAACAGAAAATATTGAAAATAGAGGAACAAAATGAATTGGTTGGTACCTATATCTACATCCATCTTCATTGTAATTATTTACCAAGAGTTCAATAATTCTCATCTCTCTTATCTTTGGTAGGTTTATAAGGATTCTGTCAATGTTCCTTATACTATTTAGGTGATTCCTAGGATAACATGTATTATTAGAAATCATCATCTCTAATGATTCATGTCCTTAACCCCTTAAGAACACACTGAAGAGACCATCCATGTGTAACTAGTTTTTATCATTCTGACCAATGATCCCATGAGGAGGTCTTATCGAAGATAATAGAGCACCGAGGGAGGGTAGTAGGATTATTACTTATTCATAGTAAATAATCCTATCATCATATCATAACAAAAATATAATTTAACAATCATAATATTTTGGTAGCCATTAGTGGACTTGTCCGTATTCTTATACCAATTAAAAATAAGTATGCTCTTTGGAATTTCTCGATAGCTACTCAGAAGTAGCCTCATATCTATACTACCATATTATAGGTTCATTGATATACCCCAAAGAAAATTAAATATCAAGGATGGTATTATTTTACTTCCCCTATTGATTTTTATTAGAATATCCCAATAGTCATTCCTAAGTAGTCTTATAACTACTCCACCATCACAAATCTCATTAGAATATCCATAAAATCACCTCAGAGTAGGACTATATACCTTCACACACTAGAACGGATTTTTTTTCATATTATGTTATTCATGGAGGGACTAACCCATATTCATATACCCACCCTAGGAGATCAAAAAACGTTCTAGATATATAATGGTGTTAGGATTATATTATTTAACATGTGTATCAGGACCATCAACATATCTTCATACCTCCCAATGCGGAAACTCTTGATATTCTTATCCTTTCCAAAGAAGCTTATCAATATATTATTATTAGACCCCAGTAGGGGGTTCATATCCATATTATCATAAATAATTTCAAGGGATGAAATAATATTCCAACAATTACTTAAGAGATCATTCAACATATTTTGATGATATGAAGGGGTCACACAAAAGGGTTCTTATACCTGAAGGTTGATTTACACACAGTGTGACTCCAATACTAATCAAGGATAAAACCTAGGTCACCTAGTCATGGTGATGTAGGAGGTCTCCAAAATGTACTCATATGTCCTAGGAGTAAATTCATATTACTTATATGATCAATATTGAAATTTATAAGAACATTGGTGCGTTTTAATAGTTTTCCAAGAATTAGAGGACTAATAATTAATAGGAGATGACAACAATGGTAGGATATTTCTTCTTCATGGTATCTATTTGAACACCTCCAGAGGTACTTACTAGAGTACCAGTCATAGAGGACCTCTCCATGGATACTTAAAAACCAACCATAGAGGTCCTATGGATAGTGAATGTTTTAGAGGATCCACCCATAACTTGAAGGATAGAAGGAAAGAAGGTTCACCCCTTACTGACCTATCAATAGTGAGTAACCTTGGATGTCTTACCAATGGAATCCAATTCAACAACCAGAAAGGTCCTACCTAAGGTTCCAATTTTGAAATTCCCACTCACAACTACTTATTTCCTCAGTAGAAACTTCTTCCCCATGTCATAACCACCTAGAGAATACCCTTATATCAAGAGGTTCCTAATATTTAAAGACTTACGACACCAAGTTCCTCATCACTAACTAGTGACATCTCATCCCAATAAAAGAAAAGTATGGGAATAAAATCAGTAGTTTCACATCCTCTAAATTATTTACCCTCTAATACAATGGAGTAATTTCCAAAGGACCTCACTTCCCATTAAAAAGTAGCAGGGAAATGGCCAAGATGGCCAGATCAGGTTGGGAGAATCTCTTTCTAAGGATAAGAATAACTTCATGGTTATGTGGAATAAGCTGACCAAGGGAAATAAACCTTTAATTCCCAATTCTATGCTAACTTACCTATATGACATTCTAGAGTCATTGAATGATGAATTGATACCTTATTTATGATATAACATGGTAGTGAAACTCCCCTATCTCAATGTGGAACATCTTTCTAATAGAGAGTATGCTAACCATATCTAGGTAAGGAGTGAGATATGACACCATGTTTTTTTGCTGCCTTCTTATTGGTCGGAATCCATAAGGTGGAAAAAAAGTGATAGTCACCAATAGGCTTTCTACAAGAGAGAGATATAACACTCTACTAGATAATCTTGGATTAATTTCATGACATTCACATTAGATGGTGGGGTGAATATAGAGTGTTACATTTTTTCCAAATTCATGGATAACAAACACCACCAACAAAGACTATATGTAATTTCATCACCACATACTATGCCTCAGGCCCATGATTCACACATTTCTCTTGGTTATCCAATGAAACTTGGTAATCATAAGGCCCAGAAATGGTATAATCTACAAAATTAGGTGATTAACCAACATCTACATTGGTCTAATAGAAAATATGAATAGTTTTCCCATTTAATATAAGCCTATAACCCTATAGAAACCCCCAATTTAATGAAAAAATTCCCTTGAAAATGTACTAAATTTGGCTCATTCCCAATTATTGTCCCAAAAAATCATGAAGTAGTGAAAAGAGTTACCTCTATAGTAGTACGTAAGAAACCCCAACCCACGGGGCTTGGGGAACTTTTACCACAATCATCACCTCGTATATCATCAATGAAATAGTGGTTATAGTATTTGATTGTGATAGAAACAATTCAATCACATACTAAAGGGCAAGGGTAATATATAATAACTCCTCTTATAATAAAACCAGTTTTCTTTGGAATAATTTCAACCTCAAAATAAGTGCCCTAACCATGCCATCCCCCCTTGAAACTCATACCCCTCATTGTGGTAATTATCATTGAATTTCACTATATACTCTCTAAATGTAACCATCTATTATATAGGTAAACCAAATCCTCATATGGTTTATAAGTTAAAAAAATATTCCTAGATGGAAAATTTTAATATGGGTCACAATCCACCCCTCAGTAGAAAGTTTGGTGGAAATAAATTCCATTACTATACTATAGAGGATGATTAAAGGATTCTACCTACATGATCGTATGATAATAAATTTCATTGAAATCAATATAAAAAATAACCCAAGTCATGGACCTGACATGGAAGAAAACAATGAAGATACTTCCACTTGAGATATGGTATACAACGATGATGAAATTATAACCACCCAGAACAAGAGGTAGTCTAAGAATCGCAGAGCTATATTTAATTCTCACCCAACAAAATCTCAGTATGCATCAACCAAACTAAATAGTAATAGGTGTGGATACAGACATATACCACCCACCACCTAAGAAAGTTGAACCACTTCCTATGAGGAAACATTTACTAGTATAAATATGAGTTTTATGAGATAAATTGATTCATTATAGAACATACAATATGGAATATTCCTGATAATTAAAATTATCAGATAGAGGGTATTGTCTCTCCTTTAATACATATTCAACAAGATGGAACTAATCAACTAGTAATATTAGAGTCCAGTCACTTGGACAGGTCCAAGTCTATGTTATTGGTTTATATGAACTTTTGACCAAAGAGTATCAATAAATTCCTCCACTATAAAAATAAATTTCATTTTATGAAAGATGCCCCAAGATAGATCAAACAAGATATATTTAAAAAAACATTAGTGATTCCACCATATTAGTTTCCAACTATGACTCAAAATAGGGGATCTGGCCATAAAATGTTTCCATTGGAGCTCCTGGACTCTATCAATTCCATTTTATCTCAAATAAAATATTTGAAGGGGCAATTCAAAAAAAAATATATAGATAGAAATTTCTATCCCAATTTGGGGAATGATACTCCCCCTCTTCAAAATTATGGAAATCAAACCATGATTATATTTATTGGAATGGGAGTCCTATATAAATACATAATAAACATCATGTCATGTTGTGACCCCAATATGGGAACATTATCCCAACATGAAATATAAAAACTCAAGTGCCTTTTCCAATTCCAAAAAATAATTAAATTAATATAGAATTGAAATTTACCATATTGGTCTATTTCTAATTAAGAATATTTGAAGAGGAATTTCATTTACCAATTTAGTTCCGAATTATAAAAGATAATTAAACTTGACCACTCGGATTGGATATAGTGTTAAAAAGAGAAAATTACATACATCAATGCTAGGAGGAAGGTAATGACCAACTTCATGAACATGAAACTTTCACAGGAAAAATTATACATGATTTTCATAGAGAATATTCATGGTGTTTTGTAAACATTACTGATTCCCATGATGAAATCACATGTTTTATTATAGTCTTTAATCAGTTTATGAGTTCATTGATGTTTTTATTCATCATTCCAAGACAAAATATCAACCAATATCATCAGATCAAGGAAAAAAACATGACCTTGAAAAGATTGAAAATGTTTGATCAATCTATCATCAGCATTGAATCAATCACCTAAAAACATATAATATCTTGTAGTGCCTAATACAGAAAAATAAAAGTTGTAATAGTACCCATTCCAGGAAAACATAATGGATCAACCTTTCTCAAATTATAAAGATCAGATAAATAAAACCTATTATTTCCAAATAGAGAATTTTATATGTTACATTATATTGGCCATAGAAAATAATCAACTCATGTTTCCAAAGGTAAAGTAGTCCGATGAAGTCAGTCAAAATAAATTCTCTGATTACTTTCCCTTTCATCTGATGATTGGGAAGAATATCTAAAACCACTTAATTAGTAAGGATATAGTCCAAATGATAATGGTATCTAGAATGGTTATGTTGGTAAACACCCTAATATATATGATGTAACACCCAAGGTTTAAGGAGCCATTAATATTTTCTATATAATTATAAAATCTCTATTCTTTCAAAATAATTAATACTAGATTAGAAAATGGGTGATTCAATATATAAAAATAGATAATGATACTTTATTCAATTATAATGGAATATAAAAATTAAGTTGACTAAAACAATGTATCATGTAACACCCGAGAATTTTATGTTATATAAATCATCAAAGGAATATTTTTCTACACAACACTTGCTTGGCTTGCTTTACATGAAATCGTGACCTTCCTCGATAGCTTGCGTCGTACGCAATACCGAGTTTCACTAAACAACGATATGCTATTAAAATATTATTAAAACTAGCCGTTATGAATAGTAATAACCACTTTTTGAAATTTTATAAATTTTATTTTTCAAAATGGACTTCATTTTTGGATTCAGAATATCGAAATTAGCTTAGGGTGAAATTTGGGTATTTTTCTGAAAACTTTCAATTTTTGATGTATAGTGAAACCACTAAGTGGTAGTTAAAAACTGAATTTTTCATAAAACTTAATTTTACCGCTTCTGTGAGTGGAATTTTGAAAACCTGAGAGACACGGTTGATGTCAGTAAGTAAAATGTGGTTCAATGAGATGAAAATAATTTTTTGGTGAATAGTAACTTTTTACTTTTTTTTACCACGGTTAAAAGTAAATAGGGTAATTAAGGGTACAAATGATATTATTATTACACTAACACATGTAATAATTCTATTGGAAAAGTGTAATTCGACCAAAAACAAACTTATGAATAAAATATGACCATTTAGGCACACTTGGATTAGATTAGGACATTTATTATTAATTTATTTAAATAAGGGTTAAAATAGTTAAAATCAAAGTTTAATAAGTAAATAATTTTTAATATGGGGTTATACATAAGCTAAATTCGACTATAAATATTCATTAGAAAGATAAAAATATTTCCTACATAATGGTATTTTATTTTTTATTTTTATACATTAAATAATGTAATTTATTTATGACACTAAGATGATGCAATAATTATCCTATTAATGAAATATTGACATAATTAATGTTATAAACACCAAAATAAATGTAATTTGAGACTTTTTATGAATTCCACTAATTTTATAGGTTAATATGACATGTTAGTATTGATGTAATTAATTTTTTTCGAACTAATCATTCTGTTATGATTTTCACAAAAATCAATTACTAAATAGTGTCAAAATTGACATAAAATAGTTTTTAAAACAAATATTATATTAGTAATTGTTATTTTATTCCTAAAAATATAAGGTTCCGAAAAATGACTTATATAAGGTTATATATATTAATAATAAACAACTTGGGGTTCTTTTGGCTGCTTATAGAATGTTTATTAACCTTATAGTATGAGAACACAAAAAGACACGGTAAAAGTAAACTTATTTAACTTAATGTTAAATCTAAATGATAAGGTTAAAATAGGAACCTAAACTTGTATAAATTATATTTGATTAGAGGATTTCGACCCATCCCCACCTTAGATTTAAAATATATCAATTTTGAGCTATTTAAAACCGAACTTGACTTTATAATAAAATAATATTTTTAGTTTTCCCAAAGGTGCCCCTCTCCTCCCTTATAAAAGGGAACCTCCTCCCCCTCTTCCTCACACCACTTTGAGCCTTAAAGCACGGAAAAACCCTACCAATTCATCCTATCCACTTCCCTAGAGACATCCTAGAGGTCCTGGTCTTCTTTAAAGACCAATTTTAGTGCCCTAAAAGAAGTTCTCAAAGAAGCACTTCAAAGAAGAGGTAATGTCCGTTACTGATTCTTTCATATTTATTTCTTCTTCCACTTCTTATTCTTTAGTTGTTTCATTATGAAGTAATAACATCAGTATAACTCATGTAATGATATGTTATTATAAGTATGAAACAACCCTATTTCACCATCTATCCATCCTACGGAAAAAGAAATCACCGCGCGTGCGTACGTACAAAATACCGTCTCCACACCGTGGTGTAATCTATTTTACACCACCACCTTACTTGGATGGGTATAATGGTGTACATAATGACTATATATGACTATTATAAAGTGATACTGATTCTGAAATAGTATACATACACTCCAATACAATTCCACGATCATAGGAACGATATCATCACTCGTGCGTACGTACGGAATACCGTCTCCACGATGTGATGCGACTCGTTCTACATGATCTTCATTTCATAATGATTATATAAATGAATTTAATGAATCAATATGATATATATTACACTAATACCATTATGGAAATGAGGTATCTATAACCTAAAGAGATGAATAATAATTTATTCGACAAGACACGCATAAGAACAAAAAGTTATAAACACCCGAATAACAAGTAGCAATGAAATATTACTACTAAGAAGCTAAGACAATGACCATATATGATATCATAAAAATAAGTATGATTCTGGAATAAGTCAATAACATTATTTAAATCATTATACAGGAGGTTCGGACACTTACGAAGCAAAACGGACCTAAGGTAAGGGAAATATCACAATCTCATTTTTATCCGAGATTGTTTATACTTTAGTATTTACTGGGTTGTATTTTATCATCCATATCCATGTTTACTCAATATGTAATATTATTTCCATTAACCTACAATTGTTTAAATCCTATTTTACCCTTCGGTGAGTTTTTATTAAAAGATATGAAAGGAATCTTTTTTCATTTTTCGTACGAGGTACTTTTTGACTTTTCTGACAAAAGTACGAAGAATGTTTTTTAACTTATACGACATGAATGGATTTTTAAAACATTATTTCCAAGAAGCTTCCTTTACAAGTTTTAAAGTTTATTTTTAATCAAATTCTTTTAGTTTAAAATTGTATGACATGTTATGAAAGGATAAATGTTTTTGAAGTAGAAAGGATATTTTCCTCAAGAATGGAGTTCAAGAGTTTTATCAAAATTATTTTCCATCTAAGACAATATAGGGTTCTGTTTCTATCCCTATTATTACATGGATTTGATTATGTTGTGATGGAAATATTGTTATGAATTCCTTTATCTTATATGAATTGTTTTATGATGTCACGATGTTTAAGATTCCCATTTTTATTACATGGGTTATGTAATGATGTATGATTTATGATTTTGTGGAACACATAAGAATGGTATCATTATGAGATGGGTGGGACCTATATCTCCCTCCAATGAATTGGGTAAAGATTTTATATCTCATGAGATAGACATGGCTGGAATGGTAGGTTATACCAGTTCAGTGAAACAGGACTGAAACGAGGGTGACTCGGTTCAGAAAGGGACTTTGTCCACTAAGATTGTCTTGGGAATGAGTCTTGACTAACAAGAAATGATTCTCTATGATTATGTGTGTATGCCACAAAGTTTCATGTTTTAAGTTATGATTATTGTGATTACATTTCACTGCCATGATTTATCCCATGTTATGAAATTATGATCTCTTTTGCTGGATAAGATTTCCAAAAGTTATGTGCTTATGTATATGATGTGATTGATATTTCTTTTGTTTACCCTTACTGAGAATTTGAGCTCACCCTTTTGTACGTTTTCTTTCCCCAGGTCAGGAAGAAGGTTATTAAGTAAGATATGCCAAAAGGGACTATAGATATGATGAAATAAATGGGAGACAGTGTAGACGCTTTGTGAACCAGTTGTTTATGTTTCCCAGTTTCTAAAGACACTATACCTATATGGTCCTTTCATGGTTTTGTTATATGTTGTAATAAGTATGCTTCAATTTTGAAGTATTAAAAATGTATGTAAAGTATGGGTCGTTATAGTTGGTATCAGAGGAAAGGTATAATCAACCTTTGGAAACTAGTATGTCAAAGCCTTAGTAAGAACCCTAAGGATAAGTCTAAGAATAGAACACAATCTTAGTGTTTTAGAAATGGCCATGAATAACCTAGGATAAGACCTTAAGTGTGAAATTTTATTCTTGATTATGTGGTTTTCCTATTATAATTAGTGTTTCTCACACTATTCTTCTTGGTTTTAGTCAATGGATGGAACCTGAAGGAACCGTGTTAATGCGGAATGTGATGGGCAATGCAATGATTGTCCCCCTGAGCAACCAAACGTTATGGGAGCTGGAATGCAAAATCTTGTAGCCATGCTCACACAAATTTCTCAGGCTATGAATCATGCAGGACTTCCAAACGAGCAAAGGAAGGAGCAACATTCTGTTGAATCCTTCATAAGGCAGCGTCCACCTTCTTTCAGCGGGTCTACTGATCCATTAGTTGCTGAACAATGGATTAGTACTACTGAAAAGATATTTTCAGTTCTTCAATGTTATGAACATGATAAATTCACCCTAGTAGTTTATCATTTCGAAGGAGATGATGATCAATGGTGGAATCTTATTAAGAATACGAGGAAAAGGGATGAAATTGAGTCCATGGAATGGGACGAGTTCAAGAAGTTATTTTTCAATAATTACTTCCCTCGTATTCTCTGAACAAATATGGAGAAAGAGTTTCTTGAACTAAAGAAAAAGGATGATGAATCTGTTGGTACCTATGAATAAAATTTTACAGGACTTTCAAGGTACGCTTATGGTATTATTATCCAACCTGAGAGTAAGATCGATCGATTCTTTAGTGGCTTAAAACCAAGTCTTCGAAGGGCGTTAGCCATAAGGGACTTCAATATCTACGAGGAAATCGTTCGATGTGCTTTCAAATTTGAGATAGATATTGGAGTAACCCATCAGTCATATGGGTTTGATAAGAAGAGGAAAATGGAATTCAAAGGAAAATCTAAAGAGCACACTGAAAAGAAGATGATCTTTCCCTTATGCTCAAAGTGTGGAAAGAAACATGGAGGGAGTTGTCTTAAAGGGACAAGTAAATGTTTCAAATGTGGAAAGGAAGGTTTTCGGGCATTTGAATGCCACGATGATGGGAAGAAGATGTCTAATGATGAAAACAAAGGAAGGGATACATAGAATGAACCTACTACACTTCAATGTTTCAAGTGCAAGGAGATGGGGAATTATGCCAATAAATTCCCTAATCCAAGGGTTGATGATGATGGTCGACGTCAACAAACTCTTAAGGCTAAAGAAAAAGGAAAGTCACATGAAATTTCTATCAGCGATGTGGAGTACGATAACGATGTGGTGAAAGGTACACTTATCATACACTCTAAAGTAGAAAATGTTTTATTTTATTCTGGATCCACCCACTCTTTTATTTCTGAAGAATTTTCTAAGGGTATCACCGTATTACCTCAACAATTAGATGTTGAGTTAGCTGTGAAAATACCTAATGGCACAACAGTCGCATAAAAAGTTTATAATTCTTCTCCGATCGAAGTTTTTGGGAAAGTGCTTCCTATAAATCTTGTGATCCTTCCTATTGTGGAATTTGATGTGATTCTTGGCATGGATTGGCTTTCTTTATATGGAGCTCATATCAATTTCCAAAGAAGGGAAGTCACATTTCATATTCCAGATCAATCTATGATCGTCTATCAATGCAAGGATGAACATAACCTTCCAGTGGAAATTTCTTCCATTTTATGGGTATTGATTCCACTAAATGAAGGTTATTTATCTCAAATGGTTGGTGAGAAACTCACGATTAAGAATATGCCCATTGTACGGGAGTTTGATGATGTCTTTCTGGAGGAATTACCGGGTCTTCCACCTAATCGTGAAGTTGAGTTTTCAATAGAACTCGTACCGGGTGCTTTGCCTATTTCAAAGACACCTTATAGAATGGCCCCAATTGAGTTGCAGGAATTGAAGAAGCAACTCCAAGAGAATCTTGATAAGGGATTCATACGCCCTAGTGCGTCACCTTGGGGAGCACCTGTTCTATTTGTTAAGAAGAAAGATGGATCAATGAGACTCTGCATTGATTATCGAGAACTTAACAAGATCACTATCAAGAACAAATATCCTCTCCCATGAATTGATGAGTTATTTGACCAACTACGCGGAGCTCAATACTTTTCCAAGATTGATCTTTGTTCAGGGTATCATCAATTAAGGGTCAAAAGGGATGATATACCAAAGACGGCTTTCCGTACAAGGTATGGACACTATGAATTTATAGTGATGCCATTTGGTCTTACTAATGCCCCTGCTATCTTCATGGATCTGATGAATAGAGTCTTTAGAGACTATCTTGATCAATTTGTGGTATTCTTTATAGACGATATTCTTGTCTATTCAAAGAGAAAGGAAGAACATGAAGATCACTTGAGAATTATATTGAAGACCCTGAGAAAGGAGAAGCTTTATGCCAAATTTACCAAGTGTGAATTTTGGATTCAAAAAGTTGCATTTTTGGGTCACATAATCTCAAAAGAGGGGATATCTGTGGATCTAGAAAAAACAGAGGTTATCGAAAGATGGTCGAGACCAACAATAGTAACTGAGATCTGAAGTTTTCTTGGTTTGGCTGGATATTATCGACGTTTTGTGAAAGATTTTTCACGATTATCTAATCCACTCACCAAGTTGACTCGGAAAGGAGTTAAGTTTGTCTGGACGGAGGAATGTGAAGATAATTTCAAGGAGTTGAAAAGAAGGTTATCCAGTGCACCTATGCTCACACTGCCTTGTAGTGGAGAAAGGTTTTTGATCTATAGTGATGTATCCAAGAAGGTATTGGGGTGTGTTCTTATGAAAATGATATGGTGACAGCTTATGCCTCACGACAATTGAAAATCCATGAGAAAAATTACCCAACACATGATTTGGAGCTAGCTTCGGTAATATTTGCATTAAATATTTGGAGGCATTATCTTTATGGTGAAAGGTGTGATATTTATACTGATCATAAAAGGTTAAAGTATATTTTCACACAAAAGGAGATGAATATGCGTCAAAGAAGATGGTTGGAGCTGATTAAGGATTATGACTGCTCAATCCATTACCACCCTGGGAAAGCAAACAAGGTGGCAGATGCATTAAGTCCACAAGACCATGCCAGTTTATCCATGATGAGGATAACAAAAGATCCAATATTTATGGATTTACAAAGGATGGATCTTGGAATTATAATGGAAGGGGAAAAATCTTTTCTTTCTCAAATGAATGTTCAACCATCTATACATGTGAAGATTAAAGAGGCACAGAAAGAAGATTTCGAGTTACAAAAGAAGGTGAGAAATGTTCCTGAATTCAACCTTGATTGTGATGGGATAATAAAGTTCAGGAATCGGGTTTGTGTTCCTCCCATCCTCGAATTAAAGAAGGAGCTACTGGATGAGTCTCATAGTTCTTCATTCTCTATTCATCCTGGAAGCACGAAGATGTATAGGGACCTGAAAGAGTACTTCTGGTGGGATGGCATGAAAAGAGATGTTGCTGAATATGTCTCTCGATGCTTGGTTTGTCAACAAGTTAAAGCTGAGAGACAGAAGTCTAAGGGGATGTTACAACCATTACCCATACCCGAATGGAAATGGGAAAACCTCACTATGGACTTTGTCACAGGACTTCCTAAAACATCCAAAGGCAATAATGCTATCTGGGTTATAGTTGATCGTCTTACAAAGTCTGCACACTTCATTGCTATTAGAGAGGATTTCTCTCTGGATCAGCTTGCCAGGATATATGTAAAGGAAGTGGTAAGATTTCATGGAGTACCACTTTCTATTATATCTGATCGGCATCCGAGATTTACCTCAAAGTTCTGGCGAAGTCTTTATCATACTCCGGATACACAGTTGAGTTTCAGCACTGCTTATCATCCTCAGACAGACGGTCAGTCTGAGAGAACAATTAAAACCCTAGAAGATATGTTGAGAGCTTGCTCTATGGATTTCAAAGGTGGTTGGGATCAACACCTACATTTGGTGGAATTTTCTTATAATAATAGCTTTCACTCTAGTATTCAGATGGATCCTTATGAAGCTCTCTATGGAAAGAAATGCAGGACTCCAACTTGCTGGGATGAAGTTGGGGAAAGAAAGCAATTAGGACCTAATCTCGTTGATGAAATGGAAGAAAAGGTCAGATATATTCAACAACACATAAGAGCAGCACAGAGTCGATAGAAAAGTTATGCTGACAACCGAAGAAAAGACTTAGAGTTTGAAGTGGGTGATAAAGTGTTCTTACGAATATCTCCCTGGAAGAGAGTCATGAGATTTGGAAAGAAGGGGAAGTTGAGCCCTAGATATATCGGTCCTTTCGAAATACTGGATCATGTTGGGAAGGTAGCTTACTGATTGGCGCTTCCACCAAATCTCTCTCAAGTTCATGATGTGTTCCATGTATCTCTCCTGAGAAAGTACATACCTGATCCTTCACATGTACTCAACTCAGAAGTTGTACCGCTAGAGCAAGATCTTTCTTATGAAGAACAACCGATAGAGATTCTTGATCGTAGCGAAAAAGTCCTACGAAACAAGACCACTCGATTGGTGAAAGTTTTATGGAGGAACCACTAATTAGAAGAAGCTACATGGGAGCTTGAGGATATGATGAGGGAGAGGTATCCTCATCTGTTTGTTACAAAGTGACGCATTTCGAGGGTGAAATTCATTTTAAGGGGGGTAGAATGTAACACCCGAGACTTTTATGTTATATAAATAATCAAAGGAATATTTTTCTACACAACACTTTCTTGGATTTCTTTACACGAAATCGCGACCTTCCTCGATAGCTTGCGTCGTACGCAATACCGAGTTTCACTAAACAACGACATGCTATTAAAATATTATTAAAACTAGCCGTTATGAATAGTAATAACCACCTTTTGAAATTTTATAAATTTTATTTTTCAAAATGGACTTCATTTTTGGATTCGGAATATCGAAATTAGCCTAGGGTGAAATTTTGGTATTTTTCTGAAAACTTTCAATTTTTGATGAATAGTGAAACCACTAAGTGGTAGTTAAAAAACTGAATTTTTCATAAAACATAATTTTTCCGCTTCTGTGAGTGGAATTTCGAAAATCCGAGAGATACGGTTGATGTCAGTAAGTAAAATTTGGTTCAATGAGATGAAAATAATTTTTTGGTGAATAGTAACATTTTACTTTTTTTTACCACGGTTAAAAGTAAATAGGGTAATTAAGGGTACAAATGATATTATTATTACCCTAAAACATGTCCTAATTATATTGGACAAGTGTAATTCGACCAAAAACAAACTTAGGAATAAAATATGACCATTTAGGCCCACTTGGATTAGATTAGGACATTTATTATTAATTTATTTAAAGAAGGGTTAAAATAGTTAAAATCAAAGTTTAATAAGTAAATAATTTTAAATATGGGGTTATACATAAGATAAATTCTACTACAAATATTAATTAGAAATATAAAAAGATTTCCTACATAATGGTATTTTATTTGTAATTTTTAGACATTAAATAATTTAATTTATTTATGAAACAAAGATGATGCAGTAATTATCTTATTAATGAAATATTGACATAATTAATGTTATAAACACCAAAATAAATGTAATTTGAGACTTTTTATGAATTACACTAATTTTATAGGTTAATATGACATGTTAGTATTGATTTAATTAACTGGTTTCGAACTAATCATTCTGTTATGATTTTCACAAAAATCAATTACTAAATAGTGTCAAAATTGACATAAAATAGTTTTTAAAACAAATATTATATTAGTAATTGTTATTTTATTCCTAAAAATCTAAGGTTCGGCCAAATGAATTATATAAGGTTATATATATTAATAATAAACAAATTGGGGTTCGTTTGTCTGCTTATAGTAAGTTTATTAACCTTATAGTATAAGAACACAAGAAGACACAGTAAAAGTAAACTTATTTAACTTAATGTTAAATCTAAATGATAAGGTTAAAATAGGAACCTAAACTTGTCTAAATTCTATTTTATGAGAGTATTTCTACCCATACCCACCTTATCTTAGAAATATATCAATTTGGAGCTATTTAAAACCGAACAAGACTTTATAATAAAATAATATTTTTAGTTTTCCCAAAGGTGCCCCTCTCCTCCCTTATAAAAGGGAACCTCCTCCCCCTCTTCCTCACACCACTTTGAGCCTTAAATCTCGGAAAAACCCTGAAAATTCCTCCTATCCACTTCCCTAGAGACATCCTAGAGGTCCTGGTCTTCTTAAAAGACCAATTTTAGTGCCCTAAAAGAAGGTCTCAAAGAAGCACTTCAAAGAAGAGGTAATGTCCGTTACCGATTCTTTCATCTTTATTTCTTCTTCCACTTCTTCTTCTGTAGTTGTTTTATTATGAAGTAATAACATCAGTATAACTCATATACTGATATGTTATTATAAGTATGAAACAACCCTATTTCACCATCTATCCATCCTACGGAAAAAGAAATCACCGCGCGTGCGTACGTACGGAATACCGTCTCCACGCCGTGGTGTAATCTATTTTCCACCACCACCTTACTTGGATGGGTATAATGGTGTAAATAATGAATATATATGACTATTATAAATTGATACTGATTTTGAAATAGTATACATACACTCCAATACAATTCCACGATCATAGGAACGATATCATCACTCGTGCGTACGTACGGAATATCGTCTCCACGATGTGATGCGACTCGTTCTACATGATCTTCATTTCATAATGATTATATAAATGAATTGAATGAATGAATATGATATATATTACACTAATACCATTCTGGAAATGAGGTATCTACAACCTAAAGAGAAGAATAAGAATTTATTCGACAAGACACGCATAAGAACAAAAATTTATAAACACCCGAATAACAAGTAGAAATGAAATATTACTACTAAGAAGCTAATAAAATGACCATATATGATATCATAAAAATAAGTATGATTCTGGAATATGTCAATAACATTATTTAAATCATTATATAGGATGTTCGGACACTTCCGAAGCAAAACGGACCTAAGGTAAGGGAAATATCACAATCTCATTTTTATCCGAGATTGTTTATACTTTAGTATTTACTGGGGTGTATTTTATCATCCACATCCATGTTTCCTCAATATGTAATATTATTTCCATTCACCTACAATTTTTTAAATCATATTTTACCCTTCGGTGAGTTTTTTTTTTGACAAAATAAGACGGATCCATTAATGATGGAGATCAGCAGAAATACAGGAGCATAACCACGATGGAAAATGATTGATCCAAAGCAAATCATCGTAGGGAGGGCCAATGCCTGCCATCTTGTGAGCGGCTTCATTCGCTTCCCTTCTAATAAATGAGAAATTGCAGGAATTGAAGCCTTGTCTCCGCGAGTGAATACACCGGATAATGGGACCGAAAGGTTGAAGCCCGCCGTCAGTGAGGTTGATGGCATTGATTACAGTGAGACAGTCGGATTCGATGTGAATGGAATCCCAACCGCAATCTTTTGCGAAGTTTAATCCAGCAAGGATGGCGGCGGCCTCCGCGACTGAGGGCTCCCAAAGTGCGTAATGTGCTTCGTATTTGGCAGCGATAAGATTTCCCAGGTTGTCTCGGGCCAGTAAACCTAGTCCAACTGGGCCATCCTTAGGGAGAGAGGCATCCACATTGATCTTAAAAATCCCTTCCGGTGGGGGGAACCAATGTTGGGGAAGAGGAGGGTGGGTGGAAAGTCTTTGTTGTTCAGGGTGGTTCTGCCAAACCGCAATCCATGACAATGCCCGGTCAATCCAAAATCCGGGGGGCCTCCGGAAATGATTGAAAATGGCCTCGTTCCGCCTATTCCAGATAATCCAATCCAAAATGCACAGGGTGCCTGCTTTGGCCGGCGAAAAGGAGGAGCACCATCGCATCAGGAGAGATGTAAGATCTAAGGAGGTGTCCAGAAACAGCTCTAAAGTTGATCCCCAGCCATTCCAAACCTCCTGAGCCCCGGGACATTGAACAAGAGCATGGAAAGGGGATTCAGTCTCAGAAGGGCAGAAAGGGCAAGAGTTGTCGTTTGAAAAGTGTCTGTAGACAAGGAGGCTCTTAGTTGGGAGGATACCAGTACACACCTGCCACCAGAAAAAGCGAACTTTAGGGGGAACATTAAGCTTCCATCCTTCGGTGAGTTTTTATTAAAAGATATGAAAGGAATATTTTGTCGTTTTTCATACGAGGTACTTTTTGACTTTTCCGACAAAAGTACGAAGAATGTTTTTTTTAACTTATACGGCATGAATGGATTTTTAAAACATTATTTCCAAGAACCTTCTTTACAAGTTTTCAAGTTTATTTTTTATCAACTTCTTTTAGTTTAAAATTGTATGACATGTTATGAAAGGATAAATGTTTTTTAAGTAGAAAGGATATTTTCCTCAAGAATGGAGTTCAAGAGTTTTATCAAAATTATTTTCAATCTAAGACAATATAGGGTTCTATTTCTATCCCTATTATTACATGGATTTGATTATGTTGTGATGGAAATATTGTTATGAATTCCTTTATCTTATATGAATTGTTTTATGATGTCATGATGTTTAAGATTCCCATTTTTATTACATGGGTTATGTAATGATGTATGATTTATGATTTTGTGGCACACATAAGAATGGTATCATTATGAGATGGGTGGGACCTATATCTCCATACAATGCATTGGGTAAATATTTTATATCTCATGAGATAGACATGGCTGGAACGGTAGGTTATACCGGTTCAGTGAAACAAGACTGAAACGAGGGTGACTCGGTTCAGAAAGGGACTTTGTCCACTAAGATAGTCTTGGCAATGAGTCTTGACTAACAAGAAATGATTCTCTATGATTATGTGTGTATGACAAAAAGTTTCATGTTTTAAGTTATTATTATTGTGATTACATTTCATTGCCATGATTTATCCCATGTTATGAAATTATGATCTCTTTTGCAGGATAAGATTTCCAAAAGTTATGTGCTTATGTATATGATGTGATTGATATTTCTTTTGTTTACCCTTACTGAGCATTTGAGCTCACCCTTTTGTATGTTTTCTTTCCCCAGGTCAGGAAGAAGGTTATTAAGTAAGATATGCCAAAAGGGACTATAGATATGATGAAATAAATGGGAGACAGTTTAGACGCTTTGTGAACCAGTTGTTTATGTTTCCCAGCTTCTAAAGACACTATACCTATACGGTCCTTTCGTGGTTTTGTTATATGTTGTAATAATTATTCTGCAATTTTGAAGTATTAACAATGTATGTAAAGTATGGGTCGTTATATATCACATATAATGTATTATTACACATTATAGAAGACTACATCTATTAAAATTGTTAAAAATCTATAGAGGATAGTTAATTTAAAATAATAATGTATTTAGAACTAGAAATTCTTATAGACCACCATCTCCCTTTAGAATCATCATTCGTATAAAAACCCTACATTGTGAAAGAATTCCATGGAAAGAGAAATAATGTTGTGATACGTTAAATGAAAACCATGAAAATGTGAAGTTTGGTATAAAAAGTGGGAATAGAATGAATAAATTTTGAATGAATTTATATAGAAATGAAATTTGACCATCAAAAATATGGTCATTAAAAACATGGCCTTTCTAAATATTATCATTGTAAATTTGGTCATTATAAAAAATCTCATTGGATATAATTGTGTCAAATAGGCAAAATAGAGTTATGTATTACTATTAATGCATTTAAATAATAAAATTTAGAAATAATAACAATGAAACAAAAAACAGTTTATTTAAATAAAATATTTTATTTTTTATGTATTGAAAAATATTAAAAGAATGATTTGATAAAATTCAAACAATTATTATAATATCAATATATTTATAAAATTAAACAACTATGATATAAATAATTAATAATAATTATATTTATGTTAAATAATTATTACTGAAAATATATTTTTCTAAAAATTGGCTTTTCAAGAACTATAAATTCTTTTAAGAGACAAAATATGTTTTAGTGAAACAATGAAAATTTTTATTATGGTTTTATATTAAAAATTAATTTACCTAATAATTCATTTGAAATAATATTATGAACACATAAAGTATAAAAACTCATTTTTCTATATTAGTTTTTTTCATTATTTTTTTAAAATTAATTTAAATTCCATATGTATAAGTTTTATAATTTTAATTTTAAAACATTAACTTCATTTTTGGATTTATATTGGAAATATTAGATTAATATTAATTTTTTATATTTTTCTAAAACATTGTTTTTAGGTGAATAGTGGGGTATATATTTTTTATAAATATCAATATTTTATGGAATTATTAGTTTATAATAAGGTTTTTAAAATAATGGATTTTTACAAAAATGACATCCATCTTTTCTTATAAAAAGTGATCCCCACTATTTACTTCTCCTCACACAACAACCCCATAATATCAACCCAAAATATACCAAAACCTCTATGAAACTCACCTTTTCACTTTTAATGGGTTCTGGTCTACTAAAAACACCATACTTCAATGTTTTAACCCCCTTTACAAAGAATATAATTCAAGTAGTGAAATATAATTTTCTAATCACTGAATTATCTTTTATATTTATTTATATGAATTTATTATTAGTTAAATTCCATTACACAAGAAAAATGATAACATAGGTATCAATATAATACCGATATTTTCTTATAACAATTTTACAATCATTAACCATCCCCCCTATTCCATTTATGAAAAACAAAACCATCAATTGTGTGTGTGTTTCTGGATTACCATCTCCACATATAAACATGATTTTTTTCTTTCACCACCAAACATGGATAGTATAATATGGTAATATAATAAATAATTATTATATATATGACATGTTAAAGAGTCTTAAATTAATTATCATATTTCCCGTTTCTATTGTTCCTTGAAAAATGAAATCGTTATCCATGTGTACGTGCGGACTACAAACTCTATGGAATGATGCATTCCATTATTCTCTAACAAATCAATTGAATGTTTTAGTTTATAATTAATGAATATATATAATAAATCATAAAAAGTAATCATTGTGGAGAAAATAATAAATAACAACAATTATAAGTATATCTGTTGATAACAATAACTAACCTGAAACTAGTTCATCATCGACTTCCTTTTTAAGAAACCAAAAAACTCACATGTAAAAGAACAATAAAATTATATGAAAATATATAATATACATTTTGGAAATTTTTATGGTTTATTAATGATGAACATCAAGAGAAAAATGAAATTTGGGCACCGATATTATAAAATTAGAACAAACAATCAATACTCATTCCTAGGAAGCCAATCCATTAAGATAATTGTTACTAATTAAAGGTATAAATGGAATTTTATATTAATAAGGTTATAAAATAGGTAACTAACATATTTATATTTAGGATATGGGAGTATTAATTGGTTCCTTGGGAATCATTAGAATGGTTAAGTGACTTTGTTCACTGAAATTTATTTCATTTAACTATGTAGTATTTTTATCTTCAACATTCAATGACTCCTATATTCAATGATCTTATTTTACATATGATTCCCACATCCATATATATTGGGAAAATGAGTTATTAATTCCAAACCCCTTCTAGGAATTATTTTCTTTTACCTAAAATTATAAAATGTTTTTGAATAATATCATTTCTCTTTAAGTGTTTATATCTATTTAATGGGTATTTATTTAGAGTCTATGTTTCCACTTACCACTAATGTTATAATTTCTTATTTTGAAGCCAAAATATGTATCAATTAATGTGATCTTTAAAATTTACTTTTAAAGGTAATCTCTTTACTCTTTTTTATTATTTGGCTTCCCTTTTCCTCTATATCTCAAAAGGGATATATTTTCCAAGAGGCAAGGTTTTATAAATTACCCACTAAATAATTTTATAAATTTCTTCTTTGGGGGGATTTAATTTAGTGTCAATTGATATATTTTATGTGGTGACTTTTATGATATATTTTTAATTATATTTTGAAACCCATTATTATTCCTGGGTTTTAATGATGTGATAATCAGATGTTATCTTATGGAACCCATGAGTATGGTTAATATTTATGTGATGGGTGGTCCACATGTAACCCTCTAATATAAAAGTTAAAGCTTTATATATCAGGATATAATGGTGAAATTAGTATTGATTCTCAAACAAAAATTGAATGTAGTTTATGATTTTTGATCTTCTATAAGAATTAGGTTGTGATTCATCCACTCTAGGTAATATGTTGTGATAATTAAACCACTTTGGTAAATATCTGGTAATTCACAATCCATTATTTTGAATTTTTATTGTTATGTATGTTCCACAACCATTAGATATGAGACTATGTTATACTCCCCTCAAAATGATTTAAGTCTCATATTTTCTTAGTTTGTATACCAGGTTATATGTTCGATCATATGGTATTGTATAATATCTTGTCTTTCCATACAAAACATTTATTATTATTCTTTGTCTATTTGAAATTATATTTCTCTATTAAATATGTATTTATAATATTTTATTAATATCACCATGGGTAACATTTTGATATGTTTATTTTTCCCTTAAAGGGTGTTTGACCTTACCCTTTTCTTATGTTTCCATTTCCAAGGGCATTAGGTTGATTTTAACAAGAAATATATTTATAAGAAGATCCAATATGATGAAATTATGGAAAAATATTCACAAGAATTTTAAAATAAGAAGCTTATGTAGCTAGTATCCAAAGAAGCTGAATCTATCGATTCTCCAGATGTTGAATTAAATAGGGAATGTAATGTATTGATTATGGAAATGATGTAAAATATAGTCATGTTTATCTTGGGTCACATCAAGTGACAAAAAACATCAAAAATTCATTGATAGGGGAAAGCATTGGATAATGCTTAAGGTGGCATTAAATAATGCAGATTAGTGGTGTCCCGAATTACAGAATGTGAACATATTTAGGGGAGGGAACTAGTGCTATAATAGAATATAATAGGAGATTATGAGGACTCCCTTGAGGAAAGGAACTCATATATATTATTTCCTTAATTCCATGTGTGAATAGTATCAAACATTATATATATGTACTTCTTGAAATTATGGATCCCATAAGAAATCTTTCATGGAGTGAGGATGATACTTTTGAGAGAGTCAAAAATGATTTTGGAGTCATATTAATCAATTTTTATGGTGATTCCTTCAGAATGTAAAATGGATAATCCACTAAGTATGGAATTAGACTCTACACCTAAATAATATCCTTCTCTAAAGGATGAATTAAAAGTTATATTCACATAACCCTTGTGATCACGTACTAATCCTCTTCCCCACATGATGCCTCCAAAAACTATCTATGTGTAGTAAGCTTGAACCTGTATCGGGGGAGTTCCAATGGATCGAATTTCCATGGTATGCATGATTGGCTAAGAAAATTTAGTTCTTATTCAGCAAAATAATAATCAAAGAAGGAGCCTCATACTATAATTTCAACAAATGTGAGGGATCGAAGGCTAGGCATCTCGCCTGGGTGATCAAGTCTGAAGCTGAGGAAGTGATATCATTGTTTTGTAACTGTTTTTGAGAATCCTAGATGCACCATTAACCCAATAGAATTAGGATATAATGTTTCTCCCATTCTGTAGAGTTGGAACCCTCTCCGTTTAATGATAGGTCCAGAAACTCATCGATGTGGTTCATAGGTGAGGTAAAACTAGTGAACTCTCTGAACACCTTTTATAGTCTGATCATCCAGTCACTTTTGAAAGAAAAAATGCATGGTGGATTATTCCTTGTAAATATGGTGGTATGAGAACCTATAGACGAGAATGATACCCATACCTTTCACTATCATATCAGTTGAGATTTCCTAATTGTGGATGTGCTAAACCTGGAAGATATATTCTCTAGAAATTTCATTGCACTGAAAAAAATCACCCCATAGATAGAGGATAGAAGAGGAATACTGAGAGAACTTGTAATCCTTGAAAGTAAAGGTTTCTTAAAAGTATCTCATGAAAATACATGCGTAATAACATATAAAATTTAGTCAAATATGTTTACACTATTATCATAGAAAAAATGAACCATCCATTAGTGACCAAAACTCCCCCTATGAAGTCAAATATATCCACAACATCATTTCCATCAAATAGATGATTAAATCATTGCAATCTAAAGAAATATGTATGTGGAATATAATTCACTGGTACCCAAGCTCATGGATACTCTTTCATACTTCTTACCTTAATCGGTGGCAGGATGGTAAATGTTCAACCAAATGAGGGAACAAGTACTTCCATTCCAAACAGAGTCTTCCTATTATGAGGATTTAGAATATAGCATTGTCAACATCATCCACGTTACATATACCTTCTCTGATAACCAAGAAGAATAAGAACGAATGTTCCCTTCTTATAATTGGGGAATATGTTTCAAAGGTTAAGGAGTTCATGGAAGATGAGGTTGAAATAGACCATGCATTCCGGAACCATTTCTAAAGAGGCCATATATGATATAGAAACCCAATGTCATGAACATTAAAAAACTTATAAGAGGTATCAAACTTCTATTAAATCATCTAGAGTCCATTAAAATCCAACCATATTAGAGGGACGTCTATTGAATGTGTAACACTCTAGCCAGCATCAGAATACAATAATACCCACTTCTATCAACCCATAGATTTCAAAATTCCCCCTAGTTTTAGATAGTATAGGGAATCATTATAATTATCAAGAGTGACCTTCATACCATATTAGAAGGAATAACCCCAAGATACGAAGCCCAGTCCCTTAGCTCATAAGATTGAAATCCTCAAGCATCCAACCATTTTTAAAGATAATATTTATATCTTATATTCACATAAACACATTCTAGAACATACAAAATCTTTTAATAAGGCCTTATTAATCCTTTAATATTTTATGGCTAAAGTCTCTATAGCAAGGGTATACCCAACAAAGAATAGTTGTATGTTCTTCAAGGAGCTTAGCTAAGATATGCCCTAAGAGGGGGTGAATAAAGTTAGATAAATTTTGTCCAATTTAAAATAAATTTTCTTTAATCCTCACTACCCTAGTGAATCTTGTCCTGTTAAATAAAAGGGTAAATAATTTTTCTCTTTTCTTGTTGATTTGATAACTTTACATCCCATTGATAGATATTATTTATGTTTTTTATCCCACTTTTTATCTTATATATATATTAAGAATCATTCACATGGATGCAATAATTTATACTTTATGCTCCATGATGGGATAATCCAAGTAGAATATGATTGATAATCTATTGATAACACATGTCACTATAAGTTCACTAATATTACAAATGTTTTTTTTGAAAATATCATTTCCCTCTCAAGGTCCAATTACCTTCTCCTAGACTTCCTACATTGGGATTCCCCCCCTCCCCCTCACCCCATATTTTATCAACTTGTAGTTATACCATAGTTTTTGTACATGTAATTTCATCATGATATAAACACATTAATCCTCTATGCTGGGTAGCAGAACTATTGATCTCCTCTTCAATTCCTTTATAGATTTTCCTATGAATTCCTCCTTATAATAGTAAAAACTTTTTTATAATAAATACCATGTATTTCACTTCCGAATTAATTTTGGGACGCATCTTATTCACTTTACTAAAGTGATATATAATTATTACTATTTTATGTAAATATCTCCAATAAGTGCCAAATTTTTCTGCATATAACAAAATCTCTCTTCTCTTTAAAAATTAGATCTCTATATGACCTAGGTTTCCAAAACATTTTCAAAACATTTAAATGTAACTTTATAAACATTTAACCATTAATTTGATATTTTATATTAATCAGCCTTCTTAATTTCTTCAGGGTAATTCATTAGGTTCCCTATAGATTAGTGTGGCAATTTAAAGCTATTAAATTCAAGTTAATTACCTAAATAAATCTCCTTATATAACTAATGGTTGTTTAGAAAACTATTTGGATTCAACTTGGTTTGTGGTTCTATAACATATTCATCACCTTACATGCATGTACTATGGTTTAGAATATACAACTACAATATAAAAAGTGGGTTTTGTTACAAATATGAGGCATGCTCTTCTCTTCTATGACATAGCCTTCTATAGTTGAGCATATTCATAATTCTCATACATTTTAATTCTTTATAACTATCCCATTATCATGAAATGATATTAAATAAAACTTCATTGAATTACTAATTAACTATGTTTTTGTTCATTTGATACAATGTGATCACATGTGTTCTTATAAATCATAAGATCACCAATAATTCCGGAAAAAACCTTTTATATCACATGGAGCTTCTATGGTATGGAAAAAACCTCTTAATCAACATTATAGTATTGCACCATCTACACGGTATAGGTACCATAAAGATTCATATATTTGAAGTTTCTACGACATCCAATACTCTAGATTGGGCCCCACATATTGCACATTTTTGAGCTCTACCTTTTCACACATCTATATTCTACCTCTGTACAAACTAAGATCTACCCTATGTGAAGACCCTCATATAACCATTAAAACATACCCATCTATTTTGTGGTGTAATTGATTCTCTATGTCCATTTTACTTTACATGGGTCTTCATTTCATTACCTTCATTTAGTTTCCTCAAATTCTTGGATAACCTTTACACATGGTTACTTTAAGGTATATCTTTTGGTACTATGATATACTAAAATTTATCTACCCTTATGAATGTTTTTCGTTATTCAGTTAAAATTAACATGAGGTGAGAATTGTCTTGATGAAAAGTTTATAATAGATTTTCCTATTGTATTATAGTGTAGGATAATTCTGTAAACAAAATACCATAGTGTATCTATGGTTTTATAATGTATATTTTTTCTTCCAGATATATTGTCTTCAACTGCATCTAGACTTATTATTTTCAGATTTGATGAGTCTATAAAAATATTTCATACATTATAAAACATGTATTGTCAATAAATAACCATGATATATCTTCCATCAATCATCTAATTGTATTTTCCACAAATTTGAAACCACCCATTGTCAAAAAAATCCAATCCAAACCCTTAGGAGTTAAATATTCTCCCCATTTGGATTTTTTTCACAATATAAAAACCTCTTCCCAATTCTAGTTATTTACAATATAATAATATTTCACTATCCATGTTTTCAATGAAATATAAATTGAGGATAACATCCCCATGGTGTACACTTCCCCTTTGATCTCCTCCATTATCAATTATTTCCTTCCTCTCCTCTATTGAGAAAATTAGAGGGTCTCCTAATGGGATTCTATTTTCCCTTTGAGGATTGAGAAAAACTCCTTCTTTTGTATCTACCTTTATCGAAATAGGTTAATTTATTTACTCTAATAAAATTTCTTGATATTAATTTTATATTAATAATTATTTATTCCAATTATTAAATAATATGATCGGAAACTCCAAAATCAGAATGAAATTATAAGAAAATCTCCATTATATCTACAGAAATTCAAAAAAAAATCCAATGAGTGAATTTAAAACTTAGAATTTGGGATATTAAAAATATTATAAGACTACTAATATGAGTTTTAGTTTAAGATAAAATATTCTAGTAACACCAAAATATGCTACGCAATTTATTTTTCTTTTTTTTAAAAATAACTTTAATCATTTTGATATCTTACATTGCACAAAACACCAAGATTAAACAAACTACAAAATAAAGTTTAAAAAAAACCGTTATCATGTCTCTATTTGAATATCATGTAAAAATGAGATTAAATAAATTATGAAAACATATTTAAAACATGTTTATAGAATAAATTAATTAGTTTCTAATTAACTATAAATGAAAATAAAATCCAATTGAACCTAAATGAAGTGTTTTTATAAAAAAACTACTTTTATTCTAATAATGTATTTTTTTATTTATAAGTTATGTTTATAAATATTAATAAAATATACCATGTAAATTTATATATTTAAATTTTTTTAAATTCATTCTATAAGTTTTATAGGTTTAATATAATAATAAATTCTATTTTGAGTATAAAAATCTATAACTTTATGGAAGACAATTTTTCTGCCTTTTGAGGGCGCACCAGTCCTAAATCAAAATTTTGAAAATTTAATAAATTTATCAGAAAAAATAAAAATAATTTTTAAAATGGTAATTTAAAAATTATTTTATGGTAATTTTTTGTATTCTTTGGATAATTTTCATTTTTTGGTGAATAGTAAAAAATAATGCATTTTATTTGAAAACTGTATTTTCATCTAAATTATTTATATTGTTAAAATATATTTTAATTTGGTTTTAAAGTATAATTAGTTGAATTATACATCAATAAATTATATTTTGGTCATTTTAATCAATTTCACATTGAAATTGGATATAAAAACATTTCAAACTTTTGGTAGTTTCACTTTAAAACCCCACTTTTTCATTGTGCCTACAATTTTAATTTTAAATATAATTATTCCTTTTATTTGAATTTAATTTGGAAAAATAGATTCCATATATGGACTCAAAATTTCCAAATTAGGTTGTAATGTAAATTTATTTATGTATAAAATAAGTTACCATGATTTAAAAATTACTTACTATAGTTTGGGTAAAATAGTGGAAAAGGTAAAAGTTAAAAGGTAAAAGCTTAACTTACCAAAAAATTACAAAATTTAATGGTTGGTTAAGGTATTTATAGACCCTATCCAGACTATGAAATTTTAATATCCAAATAATTTCATGGAAATTAATTCCACATCAATGTTGTTGGTTTTATATATAAAATAATCATTATTTTAATCACTTACACCCACCTCTCCTCAAGTATAAATACTACCCCATTTAGACTCACTAGCCATTAAGATCCCCAAATATCTATCCAAACCTCTCTTCCAAACTCTCCCAATTTTCAAGTGAATCATTTCTTACCAAAATACTAAATCCAAGGTTATCAAGGGTCTCTTAAGGAGGTGATATTTAAGAGGTAATTTTATCAAAGTACATATCTTGATATATTTTCTTCTTCTATTTTATCCTCACCTCCTTCATCCAACATGAAATTATAATTACATAAAAATATAAATACATTAATTTTGTGTTAATAATTATTATCTTATATCCATCCCTTTTATTACTTCCAAATATTCAATGAAATGAAACTATTTTCTAAATTATCTCAGTTAATCGCCTCCGTGAATAATCATTTTGATCATTTTCCATTATCATATTCATGGAATGTAAAAAAACTATTATTATAGTTAAGTGATATTTTAATATTTTTTTATAACCTATTTAATGTTATGGATCCATTATATATACAAAATGTTTAAAAAACTTGTTTGTTATGGTCTAAAAATCACCAAATTAAAGTAAACATTTATCATTAACATTTTATCAAATGAACCATCCTCATATTTTAAAGAATAATGATAAATGTGACCTTTTAAACTAAAATAATTTAAATGAATAAATTTCATTGATCTTCACGAGTTTTATTTCCATTCGACATGGAAATCCATAATTATACACAAGTAAACCAATTATGAAAATTGAAAAATGAACTCTCCCAAAAACATGAAAATCATGAAATATTATTCATGAATGGGTGATAAGATGTCATAAAAATATCATATAAGTTATTATAAATAAAAATAGTTATATTTGAATAATTAATAACATTCTTTTTACTATTATATTGGGGGTCTAAGTATGAAAAACTAAAGGGAAGCATGATGTAAGTGTTTCTCGTCCCACATTTTCCTTAGTGAGATATGGGTCTTATTCACCACTTATATTTTTTGTGTGGTGTATATATAGACCTTTGATATATAGTATAATAAATTTGATTATATTAATTTTATTAAATTTTTAATTTGAAAATTATTTCTTTTATGGGGAATTTGATTCGACTAATTACAAAATGGTATGGAAATTATTAACTAAAATTCCATTTATTGGATTAAAAAATTATTTCCATGATTATATAACGCTGAGATTATATTTTAAATGACTTTTGATTATATTTTATTTTAAATAAACTTATTTTAATTGGATTTATAGTGAATAAACATAATCTATTAACTCTATTAATCATCCCTTCAATGATATGATATTTGTAAGGGTATTTCTAGTCTCACATATATTTCTATGAGATTGATGTCATATTCACCAATCATTTATTTTGTGTGGTTTATATAATTCCCATAAATTTATATATAATAATTATCAATAAAGTTATGTTTATCTACATGTCCACTTTATGATCTTTCTTTCATGGGGTTTACAATTCAAAAGATACCATATCATTAAGGTAATTTTGTCTCAATTTTCATTCTTTCAGACACATGTTGTGTTATGCATCTATTTTTTTATTTTCTATATATAATTGCCTTTGAAATTTTGTATTAGGAATATACTAATTTTAATGATATTATATGTTTCATGTAATATTATTATCTCTTGGATCAGAAATTTCTATTATTCTGAAACTGTGTTTTCCAAATAAATAATTTTTTAAATAATTTTTTAAAAATTATCAATGAAAAGGCTTTCAAAGATATTTAAAAATGGTTTTTAGAAGAATCATTTATAACTTTTCATGTATATTTTCAACAAATAAAATTCTAAATTTTTTATGATTTACAAAGTTTATTTTAAAATAAAAAGAATATTTTCCTCAATGAATATTTCGAGTGATCTCTCTAAATTATTTTCCATATAAGGTAACATTATCTAATGTTATGTATGATTTAATGTGTATAATATTCAATGAAATTATCCTTATTATTTAATTTTTGGTTTCTGTTTTAATTTATGAAAACTATTTATTTCCCATGGGTTATTCTATGATGAAAGTTTTATGAAAGCTAGTTATTTTATGGGTTCTCATATGATTTATGATCTTATGGAAAACGTATTTATATTTTCATTATGTGATGGGTGGGGACTCTATATCATTTAAATACAATTGTTAAGGATAAATTCTCTATGATATCAATGTTTACATGGGACGTCCTCATAAGCCCGCAATAAGAGCGTATACAAGATGTCATCCTAAGATCGCAACAATAGGTTACATGGAAGATCATCCTAAGCCCACAACGAGAGGGTACATGGGTGGTCATCCTAAGACCAAAACTCAATGGTAAATAGCAGTTCACCCCAATCCTTAATTTGGTACAATGTTGGTTAGACCAAGTCTAATGTACTATAAATTTCTTGGTTGGTATCATTGAAATAAGATATTCTAATCTTATGTGTATGCCAACAATTCTATGTCTTATTCTATTTTCATAATCTCATGAATCATGTTCTTTGATAATATTATTATTCATATATTTTTAACTATCAATATTTTTATCTTTGATGTACTGGGTATAATTTTAAAATTTTATGCTCCTTTTTAATACCCTTATGATTATGTTAGGCTTATGTAACTCCCATTATTACCCTTTATGAGCATCTAAGATCTCCCTTATTATGTTTTATTTTCTATAGATTATGAGAAAATATGTTAAATGAACTATGTTTATAAGTATTTCACATGGATTATGTTGATGACCTATTGTGAGTGTTGGGTATAGTGAGAAAAAATTTTGATCTTTATAAGACCATTTTGATAATACTTTTTCTTAAATATCTAAATCTATAAACCTAAAATACCCTTGGGAATGCATGTGATCCAATATTTATTTTTTACATTGTATGTTTTTTCAGAAAAAATTAGGTCAGGTTTATAAGTATCAAAGTAAAAAATGTAATGTTTATGTTTTTAGCATAGAAACCAAATGTCCATGTTTTAGGTTATTATAATTCTCTATTACCATCAAATTTTTTTTCCATGTAACTAATGAATAATGGTAGAAACATATTAGCTTTAAATTTTCAATTTCCCAAGGGAAACACAACCTATGGTCTCATCACATCTTCACAGAAAACCATAGTAGAAAAGTATGAAATCACAAGGTGTGAGAGACATAAAAATTGATGAATTAATTGATACTATTTTTAAATATCATGTTAGTAATTTCAATTTACTTACATGTTATTCAATTTTCAAAAAAAATTCAATTTAATGATAAGGCTGAATTTTTTTAGAAATAATATCTTCAACTCCCCTAGAGTTGTATCATCATATTTTGACACCAATTTTTATATTATTTCCATTTTTTTGGAAATAAAATGTTGGGAATAACTATTCTTGTTCAAAATAATTTAGTATGTTATATAGAGAGACAACACATACCAATTGTTAGTTCATAAAAAAAGAAATTTATTTATAAATTTATTTCCATATCTAAATTATCCAATTATTTAGTGGTATAATTCCACTAACACCTTTTCATAATATAAATTATTAAAAACCATATTCAGACTCATATCAATTGTAACATACACTATAATTATCAAGATTTCATTGATTGATTTAGGTTATATTTGAATCATTTTATACCATCATCTAATCCATTTTACATGAACTGTTTAGAATTCAAGAATATCCAATACATGAACCTTCTATCTTTATAAAAATCATGACCTAAAACACATCAAACACCACTTGATGTATACATAATGGGCTTTGAAATATTCATCTTTCTTCTCCATATCAAGTTCATTTTTAACACACTTGACCCATGGATTTTATCTCACCCAATTTTCTATATCACTTTAAATAGTTATTAATAAATTAATGTATTTTGGGAGAGGATCACCATCCATATTCCTCTAATTTTATGAGGATTTAGTGTAACCGTGCACCATTACTTTTTTTCACTCATTTTTATGTCCATTTTCAGATATTAAAATAATTTAATAAAATAAAATCTGTTCTCTACTAATTTGGGTTTTTATATTCTTCATAACCCAAAAAACAAAATTTTTCCTTGGATAACATTACCAGTATATTTTTTCATTCCCATTATAGTTTCAATTTTGATTTTAAATGCCTTCTTGATAATCAATACATTCCTATAACAATTTATATATTTTTCAGCACATACCTACCATGGAACATTTCATTCACAAGGGTCTTTTTAGTTTCAAAATAGGGATCTTATACTTGTAACTTCTAAACACTGTTTCTAATGGAAAATATTTTTCTCATTGTGAAATAAAATTTCTCTTTGTATTACCTACTAAACTAATTCTTAAATTTTCACTTGAGGCATGGTTATTATGATATACTTCTCAAAGTAAGACTGATACAATTTATGTTATTATTGATGACTCAACCTCTCAAATTTCTCATAGGATTCAACACAGTTAAAGTACTCACATGGTTAAAAAAATTAAATTGGACCATGAATCCCTAGAAAATAACACATATTCCAATACCTTCTTATAGAATCCATTTTTTATTTCCTCTTATGGGAACACTTTTAGAATTTTCCAACATCTCCCTGATTTTCCCTTCTCTGGGAATTAACAAAGATATTCTTTTTCACTAACCTCAAACATGTATCATCATAACAAATACCATATTTCCCAATATTTAATGTCCTTTAGGATGTCAAAATCGTCTCATTATTTTCCTTAGATGATAAATATTTTTCATTCAACTCACAATAACCTCCAAAAAGATAATTAAATAATAAATGTAGAGAATAATTATGTTTACATTTACCCTTGAATCCAACTACTTATTACT
Organism: Viscum album; assembly: GCA_963277665.1. Taxonomy (NCBI): domain Eukaryota; kingdom Viridiplantae; phylum Streptophyta; class Magnoliopsida; order Santalales; family Viscaceae; genus Viscum; species Viscum album. Next base: position 165,216,698 of record OY728119.1, on the reverse strand, counting down.
TGAAGTTAGCTTGTATTACAATTTCTATGTTATTTTTACTTATTCACACAATTAGATCATTTAGAACCTCATTAAGAACTATCTCATAAAATATTTCACCATCTAAGTCATGAGTGATATTTTCTTGCAAATCACTCTTCTCCTCCATCTTCTAGTTCATTTGGGAAACAGATTCTATAAAACCAATATTTTCTTACTGGGACTTTGTTTCTCCACAACCAAGTCTAGCATGTGTTAATCCAACTCATCCTTATTTGTTTTAAATACTTGAACTTCTTTTTAGTTTAGATTATTTCCATTCATATCATCATTGAGTTGCTTCGCCTTTATTTACATGACCTTTAGTCCTTCAGATTGAGAGTAATTCTTCTACTTAAGATCAATAGATATGATAACAATACTTTCATTAGTATTTTTAAATATTCAACTTCTATTCACTATACTTTTATTTATATCTCATGAGACTCATTCTCCTCTTTAATTTTAATATTTAATTATTTTAATTATTCATCCATATCCTCCGATAAGTGATAATATTCATATTTTGGTCCCCTTAGACATCCTCATCATTAGTGGTCCCAAATTCACATACCCTATTATCATTTTCAATCATTCTTGTAGCATCATTAAATTAATTAATAGATTTGAAATATAAAATTTCCATTTTTTTCTTTTATAGGATGCTACATACATTAAACATGATGTCAGTTTTTAAAAAAAATCCACAATATAGAATTATTATAGGCTTATTCTTCTTTATTCCATTATAAATATAGAAAGTTTTGTTTAGTTTGGTTTTATTTTCAAATTAATCTTACTCTATTACCCATGTATCTATAGAAATCATGTAGTAAAAAATATCATTGAACACATCATTCTTTATTGATTCCTTTAATTTTTTCTTTAAAAAATCATTAATTTACAAATTCCAGTCTTCTATTTCAAAAATAACACCATGTAATCTTAAAAAAATAATACCCTCAATTAATATTTCATATGGAACACTCTTTTAAGTATACAATGGACTCCAAATTCAAATTATAGAAATAATTTTCCTCTAATAATGAGGATTTCATTATACATTCCACTCCTTTTAAAAATATCTAACAAATTTATTGAAAAAACACAAATCAAATGGAAAGAAAACTCCTCATTGATTCTAATTATAGATCCCCAATCGAATTTTATAACATGTACACTAAGAGGGGGTGAATTATTATATATAAACTATTTTAAAATTAAACACTTTTTCATTTTCACCATACTACCCTAGTAGAACTTGACCTATTGAATTTAAGGGTCACTTAGATCTCTCTTTTTCTTGATCTAATAACCTAATCATCACTTTAACAAATATTATATATGTTTTTTAGTGAACTTTATGTCTTGTGGAAATATATATATGAATTTTCGTGAACACAGTGATTTTAATATGGTTTACCAGGAAGTGACGATCCAAGTATCCTGAAAAAAAAATGTGTAGATTCACCTAATCATTATAAGCACAATGATCTAACAAATATTGTTTAGGGATAAGTCCATTACTCTGCCAAGGTACACTACCCCTCTTCTCCCTAATTAAATTCTCCAAGAAGACTCCCACATTTATAGACTTGTATATACACTAAATTGTTATGAAATATACTTATATCATGATTAGCAACACTTTCATCCTTTATTTTGGGTATACATGTTGTCGAAATCCTGTTTTATTACTTTAAAGTTTTCATGTAAATTTATTCTTCAAGGAGAAATAGGTAATTAAAAAATAATTCCATGTATTTAACTTCTAGAATAATTTTAGAACTCATCTTCTTCTCTTCATGATTGTGATCCCTTCTTCTTCTTTTGTGGTGGGATCTTCAATAAGAACCACACTCCTTATTATTCTTATTTTTTGCATAGTAGTAAATCCCTCTTATCTCTATAATCTCTATGTATATGAATGTTTTAAAAACAAATGAAGATAGTTTTATAAACCTATATCCCTTGATCTCATGGATTCGATTAATAATCCCTCCTCCCTTAAAAATATTTCTCTAGTTGTCATAAACATTTATTGTGTCAATTTAGAGCCATTAAAATTGAGTTAAGGCCCAAAATAAACCTTCCTATAAAATTTCAATATATTTAGAAAACAACCAAACTGTGGAGTAGGATGTGATTTGATAGCGTAGTCATGAGATTACAAGATTGAACAATACTGTAGAATATAAAACTATTTCATAAAAAGTGAGATCAATTAAAATATGCAGTATGCTCTTCTATCCAATGGTGTTTCTTTATATAGTTTAATAGAACTACAATTCTCATGCATTTAAATCCCAAAAAATTCTCCCACAATAAATGCATTATGTCCTCTAGAAATCCTTTGAATAAAAAATCAGTTGTGTTGTGGACTCTTTTCTATGGCTAGGAAACCTATACACTTATAAATTTTTAGCTTATCCACACATCCAAAAACACACGTTTCACATTGTAAGAAGATTTTGCATCATGGATATCTCTACTTTAACAAGGCTATGGTGTATCACCTTTTCCATGGTTTAGGCACCCTTGAGACATTAATAAATATAGTTTCTAGTATGAACTGCATGATAGAGTGGTTCCCAGATATTGGCATTTTATTTATATATCTTTGTACACGCCCATCTTTTACCTTGACACAATTCAGGATCTACCCTTTTGTGAAGACCTTCAAGTAACATTTATTACGTATACCACTTCAATACATCATAATCTATTATCTAAATCCATTTACTTTTAAATAGGTCTTCAATACATCACCTTCATGCAGTCTACTCAAATTCATTGACGACATATACATATCCTTCCTTTATATAATATCCTTGGGTACTATATCATAGTAAACATTATCTATCATTATGCATGTGATTAATTCTCGGATTTACCTTTATGAGAGATGTGATTTACCTTAATGTAAATATTTCAATGATGTAATCAATTTTACTATGGATTAGGATAATACCATCAATCAAATACCTTGGTGTAGCCTATGGTTCCATGGTGAATCTCTTTTCCTCTAGATAGATTTTCTTCAGTAGCCTCTAGAATTATTTTTGATGGACTTAATGAGTATAAAAAATACTCCAAGCATTAATTTATCATGAAGTTTCAAAAAATATTCTTTCTCCATAATCAACCAATCATCTATTTATATTATCAACAAATTAAATATCAAATATTGTCAACAAATCCAATATAAACCCTTAGTGGTTAAACACTAGTCTTATTCAGTTACACTCAATCATTTCTTTTATGGAGAAATATTTTTCAATAATCCATACCTTACCAGATCAAGACTATGTATATATTCCTAAATTTTGGCATTATCAATGTTTTTCAAGCTCTTATTGATAATGGTTTTTTAATTAATCTCATACTTGTTCGGACCCTCAATAATTTGGGAAAGAATAAGGTTGACTAAACACCATCTATACTAAAAATTATTTTATATGAAAAATTCAAAAGGAATCTACTTGGTAGGGTAAAAATCATATCTACATTCAGTGATAATATATCTGACTCTATATTTATGGTAGATCTCTAGGAAACATTCTTCAATGTATTTCCTGGAAACTTATAGATCAAAATGCATGTGGTATTACCATCATCAAAAAATTTGTTCCTAAAATAATCTATAAGTTGATGGGTCAACCTATTATATAGTTATAATTCCCCCTTCAAAACATGTGACTCACAAATTTCAAATAAAATTTTCTAAAAATAGAGGGGAAGAAACTGATGGTAGAAAATTTAATAAAGGTAAAAACACACTAAAAACATTAGGTTAGCCTTGTTATACCCTAGAGTAAACTTAGAAAAGACATTGTGTTCCCCAATAATTATATTGTGTAACTAAACCATAATCTATTAATTCATTAATTCATTTCAGTTATATTTGATAATAATATCCAATATTCTAAAACATTCCTTTCATATGATGATTAGAAGAAATTTCATTATGGATAAAACATTGTCGAGGAAGGAAAAGGTTGATTCATAATCCCTGTGTATCAACATGGATTTGATGAATCTGTGTTATCATACTAGTGTGACAGGTCTTTGGTTTGTGTCAATAAAGTCAAGACTATTCAACTAGGTAAATATGAATCCTACGAGAAGAAGAAAATCTTGGTATTTAGGTTAATTTTACTCATCCTCATGATATCAGTTGTATCATCCAGACCAATATATATAGAATAGTGATGTGATCATGGAAAGTATAAAAATTCACATGATAATAATTTCCATGAATAATACATTTAATCTAAATATATTGTTTCATCATGCACCTAAGATGATTGGGATGTGTAATTTAAAACTATTTAGGATATCCAAACAATATCTTCAGGATCTAAATAATCCATAATATCCTCTATCAAATACAATATTCCCCATTCATGTCATACATTCAACAATATTGTTGAAATAAGATGAGGGAGAATAAGATCTCAAATATCTCCCTCAATAATTTGAGTAAGTTGTCTTCACCAACGTTGATAAAATATGACATGTGAATTTGGATACAAAATAGGATTTGTAACCTATGTCGATCAGTGTCTTTATGACCTTGAAAGAATAGAATATGTGTATCTCTTTCCTCAAATAGTACTACTATGAATTTTCTTATAAGTATACTTAAATGAAGATAATCGATCCTGATGTGTTTATCCATCATTTGGGTTTTCCAGACAACCACCTTGGCTTCAAACATGTGTCCATGAGAATGTATTTATCCCATGATTCCATGGTAGAATCCAAAGTTGGAAAGATTATCAAAGACAACATAATTTCAGAATTCCAATACACAAAATAAATTAATAATAGCATCCCTTTCAATAAAAAATAATGGGAAAATATATGTTTGTATCAATTTCAAGGATCTTAACTATAATTACATGGGAAATAATTTCCAAGTCCCGATCATAGAATTACTGGTCGATGTAGACACTAGTTTTTATGCCTACTTCTTTATAGATTGATATTCATGATATAACCAGATCAGGATGGCCCCCTATGATATAGAGTCCATAACCTCCATGGACCCCTAAAGGGTATAATTATATCAAGTTATGCTCACTACATTGAAGAATGATAGAAATACATACCAATGTTTCATGTATCATATCATTAATCCCCTCCTGGTGAATATAGTAAAATGTTATGTTGATGATTTGATGGCGATGTCCCAAAAGCACTATGAAAACTTTATCAAACAGGAACAATTTTCAACAAACAGTGGAAATAAATCTTGAAGATAAACTCCTTAAAATCTTATTTTAGTGTAACATAAGGTAAATTCACCATATTTATGGTATTCCATCATAAAATCAATACAGATCTAATGAAGACTAAGTAAATCCTTGATATGAAACCTCTTTAGAATATCAAAGAACTAAAGGGAATCTGGGGTAATCATTCATATATCAGACACTTCATGGAATACCATTCCATCAAATGCTTTTCCTTCACAAAATAGATGAAAAATGGAATTACATATCAGTGGGATGATGATCATTAGAAATATTTTTTTGATATCAAGTAGTACTTTTTTCCCATCAGTGTTGATACTATCTATAGAAGGAAAGCCTCCTATTTTGTCTGTGAGAACCCCAGAGAGATTCTTAAACACTAATCTTGCTTATAATAATGACACAAGAATGAATAATGGCTTTGATTATCATAGAAAAATGATTATATATGTTGATACCCAATACTCTAATATAAAAAAGTACATCAAGGCATTGATTTTCCAAATTAAAAGTCTAAGTCATTTCATATGGTATTATGTGGTTATTCTTATCTCTTGCATGGAACCGCTCAAATACATCCCCCTAAAACCTATATTAAATGAGAACATATCATTATGGGTGTTCTTTATACAATAGTTTTATATCCACTGCATGTTTTATAAGGAAACAAAATGATTGGAATTGGTAGGTTTCCTTAAAGAACACCATATCCTAGAGATGTCTCTAGTAAATAAAAAACTCCCCAATTAAGTGGTTCTTCCATCCATGACACTCTCTAAGTGTGGGAGACTTACTTTAATGATGATAATAACAATAGGAATAATGATAGAAAACCTAATGAAAAATAGGTTTGGACTAGGTATTGTACTCATCTCCCTATACAATGTAGTTCTGTTATACTCATTTCTTATATTAAATGGATTTAGCAATAATGAGGAAAAATTCCAAACCCACATTGTAGGATTAGAACTAGATCTATAGATACCAGTGACATAATTTAATATATATGGAAATTCAAATACAGTATTCAAGCATAACAATGGTAAATAATACTTTATAAAGGAACAATTCATCCATTTTCTTAATGATATGGAATGTATGATGGACAAATTCCCATCAAAGTTGATGTTATCTCACATCTAGCATTCATAAAATTTCAAGGATGATGTGTTGATCAATAGACCCATGGAACTAGAAGATCAATAGTAGGATGAGAAGTTCATTCACATATCAAACCAAAAGGTGGTCCTATTATTCATAAATAATGATATAGAGGATATCAATGAAGGTAATACCACCCAAAAATAAGGGCATCCCACATATTCTCAAGATAGTTCTATAATTTTATGTAAGTGTCCAATAGGAGAATACCTATAAATATGAATTCACCTATCAAATCAATCCATGTAAGGGTAGATTTCATGGTGGGAAGTTATTTTTATTATCTATGATGGACTGAATTCCCATAAATTCATCTAAAATTTAGTATTAAAGGGTGTCCTCCTAAAATAAATTGAATGATGAAAAACCCATGTTTCTAAATGGGATGTCAACAATAGAACCTATAGTTCTCACCAATTAGTTTACAAGCTCTTATATTAAATTAAAATAATTGTAAATTCAAGACATTGATAATGAAATAATGCATGGATTTCATGAAGAAATTTTATGCATGTCATAGAAATTCCACCAACATTCATCATCCCTTATAAATTATGCACACTTATAAATACTTTTTCCCATTTTAGGTATGGGGAATCAATTTTATAGAGTATATTCCCTACCATAAGTCATGAAATTAAAAAAAATCCTTACTACAACTGACTTCTTCTCCAATTGGATTATGGTTATATCCCTCAAGGAAGTTGGAATAATTACTATCATCAACTTCATGAACACCAAAAGCATCACCATATTTAGTGTCCCTCACACAATATTAATAGAAAACAATGTCAATTTCTTCACTTCAATGTATAAATGGTTGTATCAAGAATAAAATATCTAGTCCAAACATTCATCCTGCTATCATACTTAGGAGATTGTATAGATAGTGTATTTCAAAATGAATTTATCTAATATCCTTACGAAGATGGTTGAAAAATACAAGAAGTCTTTGTCGGATAAATTCTTGTATTATCTATGGAATTATTGAACGATACCCCTACTACCATAGAAGAAATGCTATATTCACTTGTATATATGACTAAGGAAGCCTTTCTCATTGTGGTTTAGCTTCCCCCACTCTAAATATCTATCTACAATCGATTGTATAAAGATGAGAAGTCTCAGATATAAATAGACAAGTATGAGAAAATCTACAAGAAATGGATACGCATGATAAATAAAATTGAAATATATCAGAACTGATTCACATAATTATTCAACATGAAGGTTATCCACTACACATTACTCAATGGATAATTAGTGTCATCTTTGATAACCCCAATGAAACTTAGGAATAATCCTCTTAATCTTGAGCTTAAATAGGGAGGACCCTATGCTATATACAAAGTTTACTCTAATACATACTTCTCCATAATCATAATTGATATAGAGAGTATCATGTATATTAAAAATGAAATGTTTTCAAAGAAATACATTTTAAATTCTCAAAACAAGTTCACAAAAAATCCAAGTCTTATGACTATAAAATGCATAACACATAAGTCCTGGCTACATGAAATTGAACTATGGATAATTTTGTCCTAGGAAAATGACGATAAACTATATATCACATTGATTCCTAGTCACATGAAGTAAAAAAACATAACTTATGTTTTATCATGCATGAAGTTTCAAACTATTTGGGATGGTCTATCTATGAGACCTATTCTCATTACATCATATTGAGTTTTGTGTAGGAATTATTGTGTTATATTCACATCCTCTATTTATCAACCCACAATGACAAAACATTCCTTCATTATAAAAAAATTATATGTTTATATATTACTATTATTACAATATAAATCATGATGTACAAACTACTAGACCCACCTTTAAATTTAAATCCAATTATTCCCCCAACCTATCTTGGAATCAAAATATTTATTCATTAATGTTGGGTTTTCTCTCCCTAATCGACAATAAGAAAAATTTATTTTATTTAAAAAGTGGGAAAAATTAGGGGGAAAAATTCTATATAAGCATCATTATTGAATATCCTTAAACTGAAGAATATTAGAGTCATTTTCACATGATGTTAAATTTCACGACAGATGGCCTATCTTAAAATACCCTAAACTTCTTATGGTTTTCAACTCTATGAGACCTAGAATTATTATGTATGATCCAAATCTATGTTATAATACTAATCATATGGTAATTTATCCATATAACTGGATTGATATAAATTTTCAGCCACTTCTCAAAGCTTTATCCTTATCTTTGGTCTTTCTTATCAACATCAAAATACCTGATGGACCTACATTTAGGTGGAATAACCATGATTCTTTATCTCATGACATTAAACTTCATGATTTGTTTTCCAACTAAAATAACATAAATTTTCTAAGAGAATATGTTATATATGACTCAAAATTGAACATAAACATCTCGTATAAAACAAATTGATCTGTATAGGGGATTGTATTATTTCATTTTCGGTTTAATAGTTATTAATATATTAACAAACCATAATTTCATGGTTTATATGACTAATGAACCTAAAAATCAACCACATATTATCATAAAAATGTGACACATGATTTAAAGTGATTCTAAGATCCTCTATCATGGACCTAGTTTTGAATATCTATTAACATTATTCCCCTTAATTAACCTAGTGTTTGGGACCTCTCCATTCATGTTTTATTTCCTATAATGGCCCCAAAACTTGGAAATTTTAAGAACCACATGTGTCATGATTCCTATTATATAGGGATACATATTTATACTTGGATCTACTAAACTAGGCCCAACCACAACTCCCACTTCCACACATTCTCCAACTTTGGAGATAATGTTTCACTTAATTCACGTAAAATTTTAATCCTTCATTACCTCAAAAAATCATTTGTTTATCTCCTCCTCTCATCTTCATGATCTAGATCTGTATAGTGATATATTTAAAAAGAAAAATATGTGACATAATTTCTTTTATTTTAGGATATGTAGTGATTCTAGGATATCCTATATTAGAGACAACCAAAAATCCCAATCAAAACCCCACTTCATCTTAGTATTTGAACCAATTTAGTTAGATTATGTTTCCCTTCACTATTTTAGTACCACGACAAACCCGTTTCATTTTTACATGATCCATGTAGGTGTAAAACTCACTACAAAAGGTCCATGTAATAAAACCCTACACTACATGTAACCTAAGTACTTATCACATAATGTTAAACTACATGACACATAGACCACCCTACATGACCTTAAATATCCTAGAATAGTCCATCCTAAATGACCCAACTTCCATATATGAGAGCTAGATCAATAAGAAGGTGTCTGATATATGAATCCTTCCCACAGGCCTGGGATAGCATACAATTCATATATTATTAAAAACAATGACATTGAACTCGAGCCTCTTATATTTGTATTATGACTTATTCCAAATCTAGGAATGAGGGTACTATGTATAGGATCCCATGTATCATATATTAGGTGAATCTATAGAGCCTCTTTAAATTTCAATATTATACTAGAATTATAAATACCCCCTCCCATTATATGATCTAGAACTGTATAAGGGAAATATTTAATAAGAACTTTGTCGGTCTAAATTCATATTATTCTAGGACATGTAGTGATTTTCAAACCAAATATTTCACACCCAATTGAAAATCATGATCCATGTTTATTCCTCATTGCCTTACCTGAAAAACATATATACTGTCAATTTGGGAATAGAATTTTCCAACTAAAGATTAAATTTTATGATTCAAATAATGAATTTTATTCCTTGAGTGTCTTAAATCAACATAATATTTTGATTGTCCATTGGTATTGACCACATCCATATCTAAGGGACACATATAAAAGGTAATTTTTGTGCTACCCTATTTGGAACTATAAACCAAGGGAATATTTTTCCTTAGGGGAAGGTCCTATAATCTTCTTACTCATCCAAAAATATAATTATTTAACTTATCACTCTAATAGTGGTTAGTGGTTTTCCTTGAAATAATTTATCCATATCATATTTCTAACTCACATACCTTAGTTCATGAATTAAATTATTTTCATTCCTTATTTACTAGTGTTGATGCAATTTTAACTATTTATCCCCATTAGTGTTGTCGTATCCCACCACCAATCATTACCCAAGAACAAAAACCCAAAACTACATACACCCATTTCAAGATATACTATTAAAGTGATGTGATCTTCAATTCATGTCAGGTTTTTCCTTTAATTTAATATGTTGGTTGTCACACTATTTTAATGAGTGCTAAAACCCTAAAATGTTTCCATCCCCTTTAGATATGGTTTATACTAGAATCAAGCTCTTCCAAACTTATCTAGTTTTATCTTTTCCTTGTTTTATATTCTATCACACTATTTGGTCAAGAGATTTTACCTTATACACCAACTTCATTTGTCCCAAATCTATATGAACATAAACTTAATCCCTAAATTTTCAAAACATCATGACCCTTAAATTTATAATAAATGAGACACAAAACTTATCAGTTCAACAATTTATAAAGGGAAGGCTCAGAAAAGAAAACTCCCTACACACCAAGTCACCACTTTACTAACTTCAAAAAGTGATAAAGTGTAAATATATAAAGACACAAAAGTTTTAGGACCCTCTATATAGCCCTAGAGAAATAAAATACACACTTACTGAACCCACTGGATGAGGAAAAAGTTAGAGTAGACCTAATATCTTTTCTCTAATATATAGTATCAAGTAGTTTCATATTATATCCCTTTACCTTGAAAATATATCCAGTTCACAGAGGCATTACCTTCAAGGTACTTGGAACCTTCTTTAATATCATTTTCCCCATAATAACACTTCATTCCTTTAGTGTTTGAATGTTCAAGAACATTTCATTGATTATCAGTAACTATTAAACCTGGTTTGAAGGGATATATATACTTGGTAATTTTCATGTCTCTATATTTGGAACCACTAGATAAAGGAATACTTATCCTAAGAAGACGGTCCTATAATCCCCATACACCTTGACAACATCTCAATTTAATCCATCACTAAAATATGGTTCATGGTCTTCCCTTATGTAACTATTCCATACCATCATTTCTAGACTCAAATATTTTGAGTTATTATTTACACATACCACAATCCAAATAATCAATTGGACTTGGATACACACATTTAGGAATTATTCCCACTTTACAGGAGAGAGTCAGATGTCTTACTCTTAAACTTCTACTAATCCTTTTTCATGTATCAAAAAATTACATGGAATAATGGTATGAATTTCTTGATCTTTAGCTACATGTACCCTTCCTCAATGTCATCTATATTTTCATTGATGTTCTCTCTATTCACTGTATGTTTTCTTCACTATTTCTATAGTATATAATATCTCATTTTTTTATCAAATATGGATAACCAAAATTGTTATCTACATTGGTCTATCTTTCATGGCAATAAACTACCTAAGGAATGATACACAATACTCAGAAAGTTAAAACGAAGCTAAGGTAAACCTTGGAAAAGGTCAAGACCCCACTCATTGGGCATGTTACTAGCACATCCTATACAAAATTGTGTATTTAAAAAATTAAATTTTGTAAAAATTTGTAAAAAATCATAAAGGTAATCCTTAGAAAAATCCAAGTTACCACCCACTAAACATCCCTTATTAGAGTCTTAAGAAAAAGTTAAGGCTATGAAAAGAGATGAAAAGATTGTGGGGTCCACCATATGACACTGGTATGTTTCAAAATATTCTATCTAGATTCCTAGAACTTATAAAAAATTAAATGATTCTTTGATCCTCCTACATATTGGCACAGATCACTCATGAGAAATTCACAAGGGTGGAGTTTTAGGGTTGTCAATCCATCTTGAACATTGGAATCCTAATACCAAATACCCCTTTGTGATTTTTTTCAATATTATTTAACCATATTTCATATCTAAGTGGAAAAAATATAGTGTTTTGTGATGGTATATATTCCACTATATCTTGCCTACATATACCCATCCATGAGAACACATCTAAGAATAAATCATCTCCCTTATCCAATTGGACTAACTCTAGTGTATAATGATGATACATAGCCATTATATTTAGCCTTGATATACTTGTCTAAGATCATACATCTAGGAGAAATTAATGTTATATATTTAAGTGAACTAACTCTATTACACAGTGATGGTATATATGTATCTATATCTATCTTACCTATAGTTATCTATGAGCACATGTCGAAGAGGTAAACATATTCCATATCCAAGTAGGGTAACTTTTGTGTATGGTTATGGTATATATACTGCTATATTTATCCCGCCAATACTCTTTAATGAGCACAATTATTGGAGGAAATCATCTTCTATATCTAATTGGACTACCTATAATGTATTATGATGATACATATTCCACTATATTCACCTTTTCTATACTCTTTCATGAGCACACATTCAGAAAGAAATCATATTTGACTTAAATATATGGGAATCACAATTTACTGAATCATTTTAATCCATTGTTCAAGTGGATTCATTTATTACAATTCTATTGTTCATAAGTTTCCCCACCAATAGTAACCTAGGTATTAAGGTGATAAAAAAGTCAATAGCTAAAAAAATATTGGAAACCAGAATTTTTTTCAGTAAATTTAAATATGAGAATCAATATGTTATGATGTATCATTATGAAATTATGTTGAAATTTATTAAAATCCAAAAAAATTAGATGTTCAGAATAGATCAATTAATTTCATGGCCTCACCTAGATTGTTCTAAAGACTATCCATCACCATAGCGTTGGCCTCCTCAGTAGAGTGTGATCTCATTGACTTAGTAGTGGTGTCCACTTCTCTAGTATTGGAATACTTGATCAAAATTTGGTTCACTTATAACTCTTATTAGTTTTTTTATTTTTTGATGAAATATTTCTACTAATGTTTTCTTTTATTCAGATAAAATTTATTTTCCAATCATATTCAACTCAAAGTGGGAGCTTTCTTGAAGTACTATGGTTCAAAGTTTTGAAAAATGTGTTTCTAATTATTCCTTGTAAATAATTTGTTGGGACACTTATTACTACTCCCATACCTAGATTATATTATCCATAGAAACACAGTTGGTTCGTTAATTCAATCCCCCATGCACTTGAATCATGAAGAGATGTAAAATATGATGGCAGTTTCAGCTCATATCCTCTATGGGGGTCTTATGAAATTTTATAAGATATATTGAAAATATTTGGAGTCTTGGTTTCTATCAGAGTCTCTTACAAATAAATACATTTATTCCTATATTAGTTCACTCATATATATACTTAGGAAATTTTCATAAAAAATCGTTTCCACTGGGATAACCCTAGCCTTTGTGGGCTCTTTTAGTCCAATTGTGCGGATGAGATCTTCTTTAATAATCTCTTATATATGTGATGTTACTTATTCATGCGTCTAAATAAATGTATATTTTAATAGGTGAATGAAAATATTATAATTATGGTCTTGATAAGGTACTCACCTACTCCTGATCTGTCCATTTACTTATATGTTGTGGCTATTTTTAGAGGCACATTGTGTGCATGTTCCCCAATGATCACTTATTTGGATTCCATAACCAAGACCTCACCTATCCTCACTATTTTATCATTTGAAATTATAAAAAATTAAAAACCTCGTATAATTCAAAGATTAAGGGTAGGGAAATAACCAATCCCACGATATCCACCTCACTAGTTTGAAAATATGGAATAACCTTGTGAGGAAAACCTTTAGGGATCTATTGTTAGTGTACTTAAGAAAGGTAAGATGGGTCCACTATTGTTGACTCCTAGATCATAGATACATCCACATAAAGAGGTGAAATTGTTCTATTCTCACATTGGTATACTAAGTTCACTATTTTTTCAAGACATATTTGTCTAATTGTGAGGTTTAAACTTACATGTCTTGTATGGAAATAGTGAAAAAAAATATAGGAGAGGAAGACTTACACTCATCCAGCTCCTTGTAAAAATTACTAAATTCATAGATGGAAGCTCATACATCAATTACATATAAGAGATCATCCAATGTAGTTGTATCTTTAGAAATTAGAATCATTAATATTAATAAATTTTGTGTTATCATGGTGTTATATGGTCTAATGCTTGTACTTGATGATCATACCAAATCCATCAACCCTTACACAGGTAGGGATGGTCGGATCAGGTGTTTTTCATGCTTCCTCCACCATAGCTTCAGATACTTTCATTGTGTGAGGAGGGAGTTCTTACCAATTTACAATTTTTTTTACTTAGGTCTCACCTCAAAGGATTCCCTATCGAAGATGACAAATTTTGATCAAATAGCATAATGTTTTCACTCGGATGTGTGTGTGTGGTTGTGTGTCTATAATATAGAAGTGGATAAGGTACTCATAAACTAACCTCCATCACTAGTGTGGATGTCTTTGCACAAAATATATGTGATTATTCATTGCATAATCTCATATAGGGGTGCATTTAATCTTTCCTCCGGGGGATGGTCCTAGGTTCATAAAATGGAAAGATAGATTTAGTCTCTCTACTACTCACATATTCCTTTCATTGGATGATATTTCCTCTTCTCTTAAAGTACTAAACCACACATCTCCTATTAGGTTTCCCCTAATAGTTTACTCCAATGAATTTAAAGGTATTTTTATTTTTCCTTTTCACTCTAAGAGGGGGGAAACAAAAAAATAAAGGTCTATTTGAAGATAAAAGAATAGTTTCACAAAATAGAGGCCTTAAAAATATATTTTCAAGATTAATTAATATGTACCACTTTTCATTAAGGGACTAGTTGCATAATCCCATGATGTTACCATATTTTATCAATAATTCACCTACTTCGTAGAGGGGACCACTTCATAAATGTAAAATAATAGAATATCTATCTCCTTAACATAATTCTCATCCTAAAAATGGTTAGTCATGAAGTTAAAATTGGGATTTGCGTTCACATTTCCATTTTGGGGGATATAGAAACCATATTGAAGTGTATCCTATAAGTTAACAAGGTGTACAGTAAGCATATATTTATCCTAAGAGATAGATGTCAAATGATATCTATTTTTTGTGGAGGCATCAATAAAATCCCCTTAAACCCCTGAAGATGACCTAATATCCAATGATTTTAGATATTTTCTTGGCCACTCATCCTTAATTGGGGAATATCACAATCAATTTTTGGCTATATATTCTTTTCCAAACTTCAAGAATCATGAACTCTTCTACTCTGCTTCACCATACAACTTTTGGATGAATAATATTTGATAACTTAGGGACCCTATTGGTTGTATGTTTTTATGTGTATTTCTCATAACCTACCTCCCTTTATTATTTTATGACTCTATAGTGACCCAGGGAACATCCTGATATCATTATCTAAGGTTATGTAAATTTCTAGGAGTGGTAAAATTTAATTTTTTATATATAAAGTTTTCTATGTAAGGAAGCTTGATCACGGCCCGATGGTTTCCTAGGTCATCATCACCGAGAGCTATCACACCACCATGGGATGTAACTATTTATTATTTTTCATGAGTGTTTCCATTGTTTTTTTCTTAAAGTACCAGTTTCTTAAAACTGATAATGAATATATGCTTCATAGATAGTGTCTATTTTGACCAGATCTTCTAGGGTTTAATCCCTCACATGCATCATGTTTGATCATGATTTGTACTCACTATGGTCATCATCGAAGATTTTCTGACCAGAAAGCTCTTCATACAAAAAGAAGTTGAAATTTGAATGTAGGAACAATAACTTTGGGAACACATTGATCTTAAATGATAATTACCTACTTCTAAAAATATCCATGATGAAGGTTTATAATCTTAATTTCATGATATGAACCTCTCCATCGAGTGTATATGAATTTAAGTGTGTCTAAATCGACCACCAGATAACTTATAATATCCCTAGAACATAGAATGTGAACTTTCCATCATAGATATATAGTAATTACTGGTTGAAATCCTCAATTGGTAGCACCACCTGACTTATGGGCTACCCCTCCACTAGTTTTGTCAGCTTCATGAATGAACTTATCCTAACTTCCTTATGGGACTCATATACTAGAAGTAGGTATCCACTCAACCATTTATTTATGAATTATACAACCCGTATTAGGGGAGGGATATTCATTTGGACATGAAAACCCCATTATTCATAAATCCTTTCTCTAGATCTATCTAGTACATTTTTGGGACCTTGTATTTATTCATTGTGTGACAACTCATCAAGAATTTACAAGTTCATTCATCACCACTAGGCACTTGAAATATTTTTATCAATGTCCCAAAACTAATTTTATCCTATGAATAAGGTTACTTCACCATGGAATTCATAAAATCCCTCACTTTAGATTGGTCTAATAAACTCATCCAAAAAAGATCTCCCAATGAATATTTTACTAGAGAGATTCATCATACATAATTTAGAAGGATTTTTTACCAAAGACTATATAGGGATCCAATAAATGGATGAATAACTCCTCATATGTCATATGAAATGTATTTGTCTATGGGATCCAATGTCTTAGTAGTTTTGGGACCAGTTCTAAGTTCATATAGATATACATATATGATAACCATATGGATTCATATATGATTATTTTCTTCATCTCATACTTGAATTCAAAATATGTTAGGTGGGACCAACATGTTCACATCTATTCAGGATTTATACTACCAGTAATGTAAAATACAAAATTCTCATTCCAGACTTTCAATCGATCAGTGGCTAAGTGGTGGAATATAAATATCCATTAGTTTTTCTAGTATATTTATATGTAGTTTTATAGGGAGTTTTATGTTGTAAAGTAACATGTATTCAAATCTCAATTTCCCATAATAAATAAAAAAACCCTTCAAGAAAATATTTCATCTTCTCTTATTCAAATACTTAGTTAACTTGGAGTGGGGTAGCTCATTTTTTAGTCTTGGGATGATGAGATCATTCAATATTTTTGTACCATGTAGTGGAAGAAATTCAGATTAAGTATACTCTTGATGGTAGTTCCATTAAATTTCTATGAGTGGTAACATGTGGTTCATTCACTACTAATGGTGTCCCTTTATAACATTCTCAACTTTCTCAATGATATGACCACTGTATTATGTGTCTAGAATAATGAACGAAGTTTTGGCCATCTTGTTTCTTCAAGGGATTTCAATAGTTTATTAGTAATATAAATAAAAAAATATGAGAATACACCAATGTGAAGATACGATGAGGAAAAAATAATCAGGTAAAAATATGAAAATGAAATATTTTTCATTTAAGTGTTCCCAAGTTTCATTTCCTAGGTAGCCTCACCCATGGAATTAATGCTCTGGTGTATTCATATAGGGAGATTCAGTTAGAACCATTCCTATGGTCATTTTTTCCAAGTGGAGGAGCTAAGAGAAGCATACTCACACCTAATATGATCACACTTGGTCCAAAGAAAAATAACAAGGATGAAATATTACCTCAGGTAGCATAAACATCTTGGGAGAGTTGAGAGAGTTGAGTTTTAAGGTTCTATCAAGTTATATGATTACATAGAATCAGTGGATACTATTTATATATGGATCTACATAGAACACCTAGGTGGAAAAACTGTATCATTCACCATACTACCAGCGCACATTAACCAGTGTTGATCACCTAGCTACTAGAATGTACAATTTAAAGGTAGCACTAAACATTCTAAATTTGGTCCCTAGACAATCCTTACTACAATTATTCTCCATTTGAATAAATTTTCACAGCAAAGATTTAGATGAAAATTTTACCAATTGAATCCAATTATGATGTGGCATTTGTTGGTGAACCTATTTAGATAAGAAAGGAAACAATGGGATAGTGACGGAAAACCCTATGAAATGAACAATCACTTCACCCATGATACTAAACATGAATCACATTCACTTATACCATATCCCCATGTATTCACTTGGTATCACTTTCCCATGACTTTTGGAAGTCCTTAGCCCATTTTTCATGAGTTCACCAGTGTGCCAACTAATTTTACATAGCTCGCTTGTAAAAATTATACATCTTGAACACCTTCTACACCCTTCTAATAATACCCCTAGTCCAAATATTTTCCTATAAATATACCTCGTTAGACTTCATTTTAAAAAAATGTAGATGAAGTGTCATTGGGATCCTCTTTTGTTCACCAAATCCTCCCAATCACTTTCTTGGGACATCCTCTACTCCTTCAGGTAGTTAATTATGTCAAAAAACTAATGAGACAACAAATATATGGTATATTTTTATTTCCAAAACACTTAACACATTAAAACCTTCATGTGATACCACTTCTTCCCTAGTTCCCCAAGATAGGGGAAAATGAACCCTCATTGGACATCGCATGAGGTCGAAGCATGCCCAAGTCATCCATGGAGGCCATTATACAATAGAGAACTATTGACCAGGCCTATTTGTTAGGGAGACCATTTTTCCCTACATTAATTTAGGTAAACCACTTCATCCATTCCTACTACAAATTTTATATATTCTCCCTACCTTAAGACTACAATGACACTTCTCACCCATCTCCACATTATTGAAAACCATCACCTATGACTCTCTATATAGGTCACAAATTTAACCTACTTGTAATTAGGGAGATAATTTATCTAAGGAATATTAAAAGGGTGAAACATTCTCTCTACCTACCGCTAGGGTGAAATGTTATTTATAAATCTAACACTTCACCGAACCATTACACGGTTTCAAATCAATGAGCACCCATTATTACTTGGTCTCCTACCTGGGTTCCATATTTGACTAAGACTTCAACCTGGGTGTATAACAATAAACACCCCCTTCACATCCTCATGAAATAAAATATCATACAATGAATATAACCATGCTCTTGGTTGATCATGCATTCACCTGATAATGTATCTCTCTTAAAAAATCTGATGTGACTGATAAGATCCCTAAGGAGATAATAGTCATGTATCCCTTTGATAATAAGGTTCATTGATGTGAGAATACCTATGAAATATCATTTGGCTCAGGATTATCATTTAGTAATCTAAAGAATTAAGTTGAATTATCTGGTCTAGTCAATGAGTCGTGTGCAGGTGGACCTCCTCCCTAGGTTTAAGTACCAACCATGTTAGAATAAATAATTTCATCACTATGAATCTTAAATGATCCAAGAACATAAATATATGGAAATCCCATGCACAAGACCTTACATATTTATAACCAATATGTATCCCCCATTAGTCCACTCATCCTTCCTGATCTCAATACTAATAGGTGAGGAGTGAACATTGCACCTCAGGGTGGCATATGGTAAGCTTTGCATATATCTTTATTTCTTCCTAGTAGCACATGGAACAACCATTAGTAAGCTCCAAATATTCTCATGAGCACATATTTCCCAAGATTCCGTCCTCAAAGGGATATATTCCCAATGACCCATCATTTCTCAAAGGTTCATATCCCCTGTGAGTTATTTCCTCCGTAGGGATATATTCCATTTAAGGTAGATTCCCATGGGCCACACATGTGTAGGAACCAACTCATTCCCAAGAGGTCATTTCCCTCATGAAATGCTACTCAATGTGTCAAATTACCTATGGGTATTTATCCCTCAAAATGAAATTTTCCCTAGAGTATTTATTACCTAAATGTCCATATTTCTTGTGATCCAACCACATCTTTTCTTATATAGTTACCAAAAAACATGATCAATCATAGAGGATAAACTTTAAATAAGATTCAAACCAACCTTGTATATTCACCCTTCACTAATAAGTACTACTTGAACAACATTAAAATGAATTACATAAATCCAAGTAGTATGAATTTAAACATCATGGCATACGTCCTTATTGGATGGTGTTAAATTACATGGTATGGTCCTATCATATGAGCTTAAAATATTCAACACAAACTACATGGGCACTGATTCCTTTTAACAAGGATTCATAGGATACATCTCCATGGTTCAATCCCAACACCCCATAGGTTCTAAACACCTGAAATTTAAATGAACTTCCATTTCTATGGCTATATATACTTAAAAGGCACCATGATGGTCTGTGTCACATGTCCTTAAAAGGTGTGACATGTCAAATTATGTGGCACCAAACTAAATGGGATTTGATTCCATTCATGGGGATACAAAGTAATCCCCTCTCACAAGAATAATATTAACTAAATAAAACCAACCACCTCCTTGTATAGTGATAAATTCTAGAGTGCTTAGCTGTGTGGATTTAAAACATAGTTTAATCAACTCCTGACTATAAAATAAAATAGTGAATATATGACACATAAAGATATCCATGTTGATAAATGGTTTCAATAAAATTGTTGGAACTGTGCTAACAGGTCTCGCACTGGGACACTACGGGAAAAACCATTTTTTACGATAAGTTATTTGCAATGGGAATAATTCTCCTAGAAAATAGTCTGTCGAAGAGGTTTTTTGCAATGGAAATAGGCGCCCCATTGGAAAAACTTAGGCGCGGATTGGCGTAGTTTGCGTGCCAAACCGCCCGAAAGGGTATTTGCGATGGGTAGGCACCGCCCGTCGCAAATACCGGGAGACGGTAAAAAATAGTTGCGACGAGGGATCCGATGTCGCAACTAGTTCAACCCTCAGAGGGTATTTGCGACGGGATGTTGTCCCGTCGCAAATAGTGTGTCAGCAGGTTACTTTTTGCGACGGGACCCGTCGCAAATAACCATTTAACTACAAACCGTAATTAATGTGGCCAATGGTATTAGTGATGGGTCTCATGGCAAAAAGACTATTTGCGACAGGAATCCCGTCGCAAATAGTCTCGTCGCTACTAATCTAACCAATATATACCCCCATCCGTTTTTTCTTCCCTCCTCCGGAATTCCTTGTTCCTCTTATTCTCTAAACTCTTATTTTAGAGTGGAATTTTTGAGAGTCGGTTTTTATTTACAGAGAAGTTGTGAAGCCGCCTAGAATTATAAGAGATCATGTTTCAAGGTATTTATGTTTTATTTAATTTAGTATTTATTTCATTTCTTTATATTAATTTTCATTATTGTTTATTAGTTGTTATTAAGTTAGATTTAATTTTTTTATTAGTATTTATTTGTAATAATAAAATTAAATTAACAGTATTAATTCTTAGTAATTAGTAATAATTAATAACTATTAACGATAATTAGAAATGTATATAAATAATTAGTAGCAGTATTTTTCAGTAATTAATAGTAATTAACACTAATTAATAATAATTAGAAATAAATAGTAATAAATAGAAAAAAATAGTAATAATATTTTCAATTAGTAAAAAATAATATTAATTAGTAATAAATAGTAATAAATACTAATAATTAGTAATAAATACTAAAAAATAATAATAAATACTAAAAAATAGTAATAAATACTAATAATTAGTAATAAATACTAATAATTAGTAATAAATACTAATAAATACTAATAAATACAATAAATACTAATAATTAGTAATAAATATTATATATAGTAATAAATACTAATAAATAGTAATAAATACTAATAAATAGTAATAAATAGTAATAAATAGAAATAATTACTAATAATTAGTAATAAATAGAAATAATTAGTAATAATTAGTTATAATTAATAATAAATATTAATAAATACTAATAAATTTTAATAAATACTAATAAATACTAATAAATACTAATAAATACAAATAAATAGTAATAATTAGTAATAATTAGTAATAATTAGTAATAATAATTAGTAATAATTAGTAATAATTAGTGATAAATAGTAATAAATAGTAATAAATTGTAATAAATTGTAATAAATTGTAATAAATAGTTATAATTAGTAATAAATACAATTAAATAGTAAGAAATAAAAATAAATAGAAATAAATAGTAATAAACAGTAATAATTAGTATTAATTAGTAATAAATAGTAATAAATAGTAATAATTAGTAATAATTAGTAATAATTAGTAATAATTAATAATAATTAGTAATAAATAGTAATAAATAGTAATAAATATGAATAAATAGTAATAAATAGTAATAAATAGTAATAATTAGTAATAATTAGTAATAATTAGTAATAGTTAGTAATAATTAGTAATAATTAGTAATAATTTGTAATAATTAGTAATAATGTGTAATAATTAGTAATAATTAGTAATAAATTGTAATAATTAGTAAAAAATATTAATAATTAGTAATAAATACTAATAAATATTAATAAATACTAATAAATAGTAATAAATAGTAATAAATAGTTATAAATAGTTATAAATAGTATTAATTAGTAATAATTAGTAACAATTAGTGATAATTAGTAATAATTAGTAATCATTAGTAATCATTAGTAATCATTAGTAATAATTAGTAATAATTAGAAATAATTAGTAATAATTCGTAATCATTAGTAATAATTTGTAATAATTAGTAATAACTAGTAATAAATAGGAATAATTAGTAATAATTGGTAATAATTAGGTATAAATAGGAGTAAATAAGAGTAAATAGGAATAATTAGTAATAAATAGGAATAATTAGGAATAATTAGTAATAAATAGGAATAATTAGGAATAATTATAAATAATTAGGAATAAATATGAATTAGTCATAATAAATAGGAATGTATAAGAATAAATAGAATAAATTGGAATAAATAGAAAAAAATAAACAATAATTAGGTATAATAAGCAATAAACATAAATAAATAGGAATAAATTACAATAATTTGCAATAATTAGAAATAATTAGCTATAATTATCCATAAATAGGAATAATTAGCAATAATTAGCAATACTTAAAAATAATTAGAAATAATTATAAATCATTAGGAATAATTAGGTATAATTTGGAATCATTAGGAATCATTAAAAATAATTAGGAGTCATTAGGAGTCATTAGAAATCATTAAGAATAAAACCAATTGTAATAAATTGTAATAACTTGGCATAATTTTCAATGGATTGATGACAATCCTTTTTCTCGATGACTCTTCTACTTTCAAATGTCACCGAATCAAAAAATTATGAAAAGTATGCTTCTACGTATGTATATCCAATATTATATGCTTGAGTTTGAATATGAATTTGTAGGACCACATTTTTTATAATATTTTCAGGCAGTGACAGTTACAAGAAGAAGATTCATCAATGAAAAAGAGGGCTCTTTTATCCGATGCCTCATTTACTTCCATGTTTCTCACACTGAAATAAAAATGAAGAATATTCTTAGAGGTATGCTTATACATTCTCGTATGCATGAGAATGAATATGCGTACCTCCAAAAAAATTATTAATTGTGATTTCAGTGTGAAAAAGTTGCAAGTAAATGATCCGTTTGACAAAAGAGTAGCCATCAATCCACTAGAAATTGTGTCGCCCATAATTAATGGTAATTATTAAGAAGTAGTTTTAATTATTTATCTTCTTTTTTGGGATAGTGTTTTTCTAATTTCAAATTATTCCAAAAATAGTAATGATTTTATATTTTGTAGAAAAATATTGAATAACGAAGTCGACAAGAGTCATTATTAGATGATCACGTTTGGATAAATCAGTGTAGAAATCCAAACAGTTCTATTTTAAATCCTATATATATTTAGGGTGTTGATGCTTTCTTATCATTTGAATCATCAAAACCATAATTTTTTTCAGAAGGCACAAATTAGTTTTCTTGTAATAAATGTGCCCTGAGAACGTTTGAGACATATGAAAAGGTTGGGGGACATCTCTTGCGGTTTGGTTTTCAACCAGATTATGTTTTTTGGTATCAAAAAGTGAACACAGTTCCATATAGGATACTAATAAATTGATTCCAGATCAATCATGGTTTCAAAATTTAGTACATGATGTTTCAAGTCCATCAATTCAAAAAACAGAATCTCAAGATGATATTGATTTAACTCTTGAGTTGGCACCATTTGAATATTATGAGTTGTTGAGGTCTGTTGAGGATGCATTATATCCTGTTTGCAGGATAAGAAAATTTAAAGTTGAAAAAATTGTCACTATTAAATCAGATAATGCAATGTCGAACAACTATTTTGATCAGATATTTTCTTTTGTTAAAACACTGTTACCTGAAGGCAATGTATTAACTACAAATTACTATGAGAGAAAGAGGTTAGTTCGTAATCTAGGAATTGGTTATTGGAAGATTCATGCATGTGAAAATGATTACATATTATATTCTGGTGAAAATGGGTTGTTGGATAGTTTTCCCACATGTGAAAATCAAGGCATAAAGAAGCACAATCGGGGAAGTCTGGATCGGTTCCTGTAAAATATTTCTGATATTTCACCCTTACACTCAGGTTGTAGCATTTATTTATGTCTCAGAACAGAGCATCAATGATGTCATGGCACTAAACCATGATTTCAACCGATAAAATATTGAATCATCCATCTGATGGTGATTCATGGAAAAAATTGACCAACTGCATCTGCCTTTTTCTTTAGAATCCCGAAACGTGCGATTGGGTATTTCTACAAAAAAAAAATTATCCGCTTGGTTCGTATGGTAGTCATTATTCATGTTGGCATGTGTTTATAACTCCGTACAATTTACCTCCATGGATATTGATGAAGGAGCCCTATATCTTTTTGACATTATTAATCCCAGGACATCCAAAAAAGAATATTGATGTTTATTTGAAACCATTGATTGATGAGTGAAATTCATTATGAAGTAATTTTTTTAGTACATATGATGTTGCTGCGAAATAAAATTTCATATTAAAAGCTACATTTATGTGGATGATTTGTGGATTTATGACATATGGAATGTTATCTGGTTGGAGTACACAAGGTCTGAAATCATGTCCTTACTATATGAAACACAACAAATCCTTTATGCTCATCAATGGAAAAAAACTTTCTATTTTTACTGTCACCATAGATTTCTTCCAACTGATCATCCTTTTCAGAGGAACAAATCACATTTCAGAAAAGGAACAATTGAATGGGATGAACCTCCAAAAATTATCTTAGGTACAGAGTTAAAATCAGTTGTATTTTCATTACCACCCTTCAAATTTGGGCCAACAGTAAACCAACTAAAAATTTACGACTTTGGGAAAGAACATAATTGGATAAAACAGATCATTTTTTGGGATCTTCCATATTTGTCTGATTTGATGGTCCACCACATGTTGGATGTCATTCATATTGAGAAGAACTACTTTGAAAATTTATTTCATACTGTTTTTGATACACTTGGTAAAACCAATGATAACATAAAGTTACGATTAGATATTTCCCGAATTTGCAGAAGACCGGAACTTGAACTATTTCAAAATGTCAGTTCAAAGAGGTTAATGAATCCAAAAGAAGATTATACACTATCAAAAGAGAGTCTCTTATTATTTTTTTAGTTTATTTCAGATTTGAGTCTTCTAGATGGCTATACTTCCAATTTGGGAAGATGTGTTAAGAATGGTCATATTACCGAATTAAAAAGTCAGGATTTTCATGTTATAATGGAAAGACTTATGCTAATTTTATTCAGAGGTTTGTTGAATTCTATGATTTTAGATTCTATAACAAACATATCATATTTTTTGAGACATTTTTTGCAGTGAAAACAAACTATGATGCACTAAGTAAACTGGAAGAATATATTGTTTTCATTATATGTAAACTGAAAAAAATCTTCTTGCCAACTTTCTTTAACTCAATGGAACATATGATATTACATTTTACACATGAAGATAAATTTTGAAGTTTGGTATAGTTTTTATGGATGTACCCATTTGAGAGATGCATGCAGAAATTGAAGAAAAAAGTATGTAACAAAGCATCAATTGAAGGCTCAATTGTTGAAGCTTATTGGCAAGAGGAAATATATTTTTTCTACTCTCGTTATTTTGAATATGAATATCCCTCAAAACACCACCGCACAGAACAGAATGATGAGAATTTTGATGTTGAAATAGATAATCAGTTATCAATTTTTAATAATCCAGAGCTTGGCTTTGGTGGAGTTTATGAACGATGGATTTCAGATGAAGAACATCAGAGAGCTGATACATATGTTCTGCTAAAATATGAAGAAATGAAATAATTTGTACTATGAGTGGTTCTATCACTTATTCAATAATTTATGTTACAGTAAGTAAACTTATTTTATTTTTAGGTTATATAATAATCATATCAAGAAACATCTTCCACAAATTACAACATCTTCTCTAATAGAACGCCGACTAAAAAATTATCAATGGTTTAAAAAACTGGTAACATATATTATTTATGGTTTAATATATCAATTCAATTTATTATTTATTATATTGATAATTTTTTTTACAAATTTTCAGGTGTCTCAACTTGATGATAAAATTGATAAGCGATTTTTATATTGAGTAACCCACCATCCAAAATGGTTAAATCTTATAATTCATATGTGGTGAATGGTTTTTGATTTCATACACGTGAATATAGGGAATCAAAAAAACAATGAATAGTGGAGTTTTCTTGATAGGATCACATCATAGGGAAACTGAAGTTGACTTTTATGTCATACTCGATGAAATTATTGAATTGTGTTATCTACAGAAAAATTACATAATAATGTTTAAATGTCGGTGGTTGTATACTATGAGAGGCTTGTGTGTTCATATGATTCATAGAATCTTGGATATTAAATATAAAAGTATTCTTTCCATAAATGAACCATTTTTACTAGCTCAATAGGCACATCAAATATATTACGCAAAGTAATGTGCTACTTCAACACAACTGAGTGATTGGTGGAGCATAATAGAAATGGAATCTTGGGAAAATCAGTTTACTCAATATGAATGTGGTTCCGAAGAAGTAAAAGGAATAGAAAATTTTCATATGAAGACTCAAAATCCATCTTTTTCACAAAGAGACACGAATATCAATGATGACACCACACAATTAAGGGTCGATGGTGATGATGATGTTAATGATGTTACAAATTAATTTGAAATGGAAATAGATGATGAAATAGAAACTCATATATATATTGAAGACACCGATGATGAATATGAAGAGTTTGACATCGTCAGATATGAAGATGATGATGAAGGTGAACATTGACACAGTTAAATGCTGGTTATAATCATAACTAATATATACCTATATGTAATATTTATTTTAAACTATTTGCTAACAACAATAATTTTTCATTTTAGATGGACCCTGATCTATTTCGTGAGTTGGAGGAGGCTGAGCTACCTTTGGATGATGAGGATTTGGGATCATTTGACCCTTATCCTACTGGAGGTTCAGGGAGTATGTGGAGGGGGTGCATTCTTGCATGACTGATGATTGCAGAACCTATCCCTGATCGTCGTCCACATCTTGGTTTCGATCCATGCACGCAGAGGTATGGTAACCTCTGTATTTTAGTTAGATTTTATTAATTTATTTATATACTAATTGTCTAATTATTTGTTCTTTTTTCATAATTTGAGAAGGGAAACTATTAAGAAAGCAGGAGTGTCAGTATATGATGAGTCATGTAGAGCCCACCAACCAGAGTACATTTTATCTCATGTTTGGGATGAATTGTTCTCACACTGGTTGGGTGGTGGATTTCAGTGGAGGTCTTCATTGGTTCGACAGAACCAGGGGAGATAGGAGGTGACATATCGAGCTGGTAGCTATATATTCAATATGCATAGATAGAATCAGGTAAGTATATATTTTAAATATTTTATATAACATTAAATATAAACAGTGTATTTTTTATTTATATAGGTAGTCGAACATCCTGATATTATAGAGTACAACATTTATCAGAAGATGTATAGTGATCCAGCCACTGGAGAGATTAGAGGTGATCACCAGTGTCATATTGTGGTCAATATTATTTCTTTTTCAGTTTAAAAATTAACTGCATATAATATTTTCACTATTTTAATTGCAAATAGAAACTGAAGGAGTCATATGAGGTCGTGACCTCTTAGACACGGGCTAAGAATCAGGTAGAGAGGGCTGATCAGACTAGTTCCTACCATTTTGATAAGGCGACATTGATGTAGGCGACCCAATATGCCTTCGAGAAGTGCCATGTAATTGGTATCGGCTCTCATTTGACTCCTAGGACTTATTATGGAACTGTTTTGTTGTCGGTGTCCAGCTCAAGAGGAGCTTGTGGATAGGAATCAACTTATGGATCACAGTATCATGAGTAGGTACGAGCTCAAACTGAGCTTATAGAGAGTTTGCAGAAGCATCAGGAAGAGATACGTCAGCAGCACGAGGAGGACATGCGTCGATGGCAGCAACAATTGCATGAGAATATAGAGTACATTCACCGTCTGACTCGTAGTTTAGGGATGGAGTTTCCTCCAATATCTCCTCCAACTCCTCCAGAAGACTACCCCCAGTGTTTTTATTGTTCTATTAAAAACATTTGAATTGAACATTTTCTATAATATGAACTATTTACTATTTTTGTCTTTTATATTGGTGTGAATATTGCATTGTTTATTTTTTTTAATTATTTTTAATTATTTTTATTTGTTTTATTTATTATTAGTTTTATATTTTTAATGTTTTTTTATTTTACTAATAATAATAATAATAATTTTTTATTTTTTTATATTTTTTTGTGAACATTGAGAATTTTAATTTTTTTAATTTTTATTATTATTTTAAAAATATTAATATTATTTTTTAATTAATCGTAATTTTAATATTTTTTTTATTATATTAAGTATTTGAAAATATTGTGAATTTTAATTTTTTTAATTTTTTTAATTTTAATAATATTGGTATTAATTTTTCATTAATCAGAATTATTTTATTTTTTATTTTATTAAGTATTTACGACGGGGCCTTCCACGATAGGGTCCCGTCACAAATAGATCATATATTTTCTTTAAACATTTTTGCGATGATTTAATTTACCATTGGAAAATTTTTATTATAGGTTTATAACATAAAGCTATTTACGATGAGCTATCGTCCCATCGCAAATAATTTTTGTGACGGGCCTGTTGCAACAGGTTCTTGTATATAGAATGTATTTAATAAGATATCTATTTTTGATTGGACCGCTTCCCATCACAAGTAGTATTTTTTGTGATGGGCTCATCACAAAACATACTAGTTGCAACGCCATTTTCTACAATGGGATATTTGCGATAGGACCCCGTCACAAAAGCGTTTTTGTGACAGGATCCCATCGCAAGTATCCAAAATTCCAGTAGCGGGATTTGATAAAGAATCATGAACATATATTAAATATTTTAGAGATTCTTATTGTGGGGAATAAGTCCCCTCAATATGGTGAGATGAGCTTGGCCTCTCATCCTCTTAAACGAGGTGCGCCAAAAGTTTCATTAGAGAATCCCCTATGATTGTATGTCTTTTTAAAAAGGGTCTTCATTAGCTAAGAATACATATTTAATTAATTGTTAACTATAAAAAATATGACTTACCTATAATCTTTATCTGTTTAAAATAAATGGGTAAGTTCCCTTTTCACATCTTCCATCTCATCTCTAATAAAGATAACCCTAAAACACAATGTGTTTTCATTATTTAATTCCTAATCTAATAAAATAACATGTTTTTCATCGAACACTTAAAATATTTAACCATTTAATTAATCAAATTTTAACGTATCTCATCCTCAATATTATTTCCTAAAATAAATCTCAAAATTCTTTACAATTCCCCCCCAAAAAACCTGACAAGAATCTATGACATTTCTTATTCCTCAGTTAAACCATTAAAATTATCAATATCGCATTTAAATAAACTCTAAATTTGTTTTTAATAAACATATCATGTCTCTTTCATTTATAATTCTAGTATTTATATAAAAAAATAGCACCCAAACCCCATCAAATTTCTAAGAAAACCACAACAAGTCCATAAAAACCATCACATGTTTCACAATTCATGATACCTGGAAAATTTATTAGTATCCTTCTCCCCATAACCATAAACACATTATTATATTCATCCACTATAAGAACTAACCAAGTTGTTTTGTACCTCTAACATTTCATATTATTTAATTCACATTGGATTTATTTCAAAATATAACTTTTCGACTTCATATTTCTTCTCTATCACTACTAAAACACAAAAAATAAAATAAGAATAATTTTTTACCTTTACATATTGCACTTAAAATGATATATACATATATATATGAATCAAATTAAATACATTAGAGTGTAAATAATTTCTTTATATTTTATGGTAGTTATAAAGTATGTATGTAATGACATGAGACTACCTACATATCATATAATATGATATATAGGATTTGGGTATTATTTATTTCATGATTGATATAATAACTTGCCTCTCGTATCATCATATCTATGTAGAAAATATCGAATTATTAACTCTTATATTTAATAGGATATTAAATAAAATGATTAATATTCTTGATGAAAATCATAAGTCGAAAACATTTTCATGGTATGGAATTAGACCATTTAAAACCTCCCCTTAGTATAAATCAATACATGAAGAATGCTATTATCATATAATAAGTAACATAAAACTTATATCGTTAATATTCTAAATCAGTCGATATTTTTGGTTATAAAATATCCTCATGAAAATTTCCCATCTCAAGGAACTTACTAAAAAAATTTTATGGTCTATTATAAAAAAAATATCTTGAACATAAACAAAAAATATGTGAATTTATAAAATATTATTTTAGATAAATTGGAGTGTTGTGAGTTCTAAATGATCCATGTAAGGGTTTTATTGTATTCAACTCAATAAAAATAAATACACCTGTACCCTAAGAAATTATATTACTCAATTTATCAACATTGAATCTCAAATTGTTAAAATGTGTAAATGAAATATAGTTATTATTGATTTACTTTGAAACCGACACTATTATGAACTACATGAAATATAAATTAAAACTGATTACTAATTTAACTAAAATAGTCATCAAGAAAAATTAGAGTGGTGTATTAATTTTTGGAGACTTTTATACCTATATGGTGGGCTAAGGCCATGCCATTTGATGTGACAGTGGTAATTCACATGATTATGTCACATGGAATAATTAATCGACAAGAATATAAATTCACAACCATTCAAATAATTTATTTGGTCAGAGTGACCCTAAACTTTTCACTATGAAACTTTTTAATATTTCATATATTATTTTGGGTATTAGACACTGATCCATTCTGGTTTATTTTTTATCACAGAGTCTTGATAATAATATATTAAAATTAATATATATATTTCAAAATATGCACTCTCATTAGATAAAATTTCTTTAAAATTATTAAACATGGCTTCTGATGGGAATTCTTACACCTATATTGATTCTATAATAGAAGATTTACCCATAGAGACATATAACTTAATTTTACTTTAGAAATTCTAGAGGCTAACCATATATCATTTATTTTTAATTATATTATAAAAAACATGGATCCCATATTAAACCCGCTTTGTGATCTTGACCGCTCACAAGGTGTCACTAATTCTTACAGGTAACCAATTTTACAAATTGATAAGAATAAGACAAAATCACAAAAATTACTAAAACATAGTATATCATACGCAAGTATCGAGGTCAAACCCACAGAGAGAACGTATCTTAGCGTTGAAAAATATAACTCAATAGTCATGAAAAGAAATATAAAATGAAAAGGAATCTCATTATTTTTAAAATATGTAGGAGGGAATCTCCTCCTTCTTTATTATTAAACTGGGAAATATCTCTCTTTTTTTGAGCATATGGAACCCATTACAAGGCATACATGGATTAGTGATACAAAAAGGCTGAAGATACATTTTATGTAGGAAATATTGACTGACATAACTTCTTTTAGAAAAATCCCATCGGTGGCCCATATGTTCTACATCCTCCATTTGTATTCAATACTTCAAGGATCTAGGCTACATGAATCTTTCATCATCATCTCTCACTGGTGTCTGTCTGCATCCACGTCTTCTAGGGATCCAGACTACCCATGTCCACCATCATCACCACACTCCAGCATCAATCCTTGTATAACTGTCACAACCAAAGGCTTCCCACATATGTTTATGTCATTCATCCATGTCATCAATACATACACTTTCCCATAGCTAACATCCTGTTGATATTGTGCAACAACTATCAACCACCTCACAAATTATTGGGAGAAAATTCAAAGTGGTAAGGGGCCAAAAACATAACCCCTTATCCTAGAAGATTCCATAAAAAATTGAAAATCGATAATTGATCGACACCCCATAATCAATAATTTTATTCTCAAATAACTATGGATGAATAATGTATCAGGCACCTACAAATATAGAATCATGAAATATCAATTTAAAACCTTGATCTCGATCATCACTCTATAATCACTAAGATACAATTTTCTTATAAGGTTATGTACTTTGGTTTACTAAAAAATTAGGTAATCCAAAACCATACATAAACATTGAACATAATCCACCCAATGGTCATTAATAAGGAAAGGCACTAGTGAACACATTAAAAATAACTCCCTCTGACACATAAAAAATGTTAATTATCAAGAAATGAATGAAATATATAGAATAAAGGATGGGTAAAAACCCCAAAATTAATAACCATTAGAAATACTAAAAATTGAAACAATCAATCACCCCAAATTAAAGTCCACTGAAAACAATTACTACCATATGATATCCATTAGAGAGATAAAAGAAATATCTAAACTAAACATTGATGGTATCCTTTAAAACTACAGTAAATCCCCCAATAGTGAACCTGTTTTAGAAAGGTAGATTCATTTCAAAGTACATTTCAAAATAAATAGTGTCAACCTTTATTTATAGACAAAAGTCACCAATTTTATCTCATTATATCTCTATATATCCATGTATTTAACCTCTTAAATCTCCAACTCCAACTATACAAACATAGGTATCAAAAACCCAAGCCACGTGTTTAGGTTCATCTTGAATGATGCTTGGAAAAATGAGACAATTAATGTTTAAATTTTTAAAACTCACATCACAGTATCACATGATTTTTGTTAGACATAATTTTTGTAAGGGATTGAAATGGATTATAATAATAGAGTAGAATGGGTGACTTTTACAAAGACTAAAAATGTAGAAGATATGTGGGGTGTAGTGTTATAGTTAGTAGATATGTATGAATTGGTTTTTGAGTGTGGGAAACTGTAATAAATGGAAAATTGGGTTTTGAAATGGCTTATTTTAGGTGCTAAAATGATGACACATATTTAGTTTTTATCTCCAAGGGGTCATTATTTTCCATGATATGATTTTTATATAACAGCTGAATGAATATTGAGATTTTATTTTCACACATATTTTCTATTTTCTAATGGTAATACATGTTTTGGGCTTTCACTTGTATTTTTTACACTCTCATTATAGTATAATTCTCATAGTTTCTATATGGATTTTTAATCCTCTACATTGGTGGGTTTTTTGAGCTTTAAATTTGTGTCTAAATTTATTTCTTTACATTATTTTTTTCTTTAATTTTCATTATATATTTTAACAACATTTTCATTATAGTCAATTTTTTATCTTGGTATCAATATGTTTCCTCCTAACTTCCCATCACTAAATTCCACTAAAAATTTCAAAAAAGGTTGATAATTTAATTATAAAAAATGATTTTTAGGGTTGGTCTCTAATTTATATAAAAAATTCTCAAACCTCTTTACATTTTTCACCAAACCACGGAACTCTCCAAACTATTGATAGTCTTTTCTCTATACACCCATGTTGTTTAATCCCATTCTGTATCATCTTTTTTTAGAGATATATATATCTTCACTATCATGGAATTCATATAAACTTATATACATCTTTAAATATGTATCTATTAAACCATGGTGTTGAATTTGACACTATAGTCATCTCCAGGGACCTATCAACCTTTAACCACATTGAATATCATCCACCACCATGGAATTCAGAATATTTGGAAGGCACATTATTTTTATATCCTCTAGTCACATATATTCCTAATTTAGATCCCTTTTTTTACACTATAGTAGTGGCCCCAACCTATCATCCCTTGTTTATAAGACCTTACCACATTTCTATTTACAACCAGGCTATAACATTTCATCATTTTTGAGTGCTCATACAGTGTCACTATCATGAAGTTCAAGGTATTTCCTTCACTATTACTCAGGTCATTTCAATCTTATTTTCAGTTGATATTCACCACTATTGTGTTTTTTAACATAGGATTTTCCACTATGAAAACGTCTTTGACATTGAATTGCACATCCAACATGGCTTTCATAGACTTTTATTTATTATTACAATGAATAACCTAATAAAAAATTATGATGATACCCATTACCTTTTCTTGAACTCGTACTTCAAGGTATTACGCATGTTGTTTCATCCCAAACTCATCGTTGTGTCTTGGGTATTTATTGGATTCTTTTATCACTATTATTCACTTCCCTCTCATATTTTTCTTTCCCATAGATAGTCCAACCGAGGGAGGTATAGGTGGGTGCAGTATTAGGAATTATGGAATCAAGAATACGCCAAAGTAGTAATGGGTTAAAAATTTAGGGTGGCACAATGGTGTTAGGGTGATTCCCACAAAGAATTGTTCAGCCAAATGTGGTGGTCATCTATAGTATCTGGGTGGGGACCCTGTAGGTTCTGTTATCATTCATAAGGTAGTTGGAATAGGGGGTTATAAGGAACCACCACCACTTTTCCAATCAACCATGGGGAGATGGTCACTCACCCATCAAATGGTGGGAATCATGCTTTGGAGATAGCCATGTGGACCACACTTTTCTTATTGGGAGATTTTCTGGGTTTTCCACCATTTTTTGGTTTTGAGATATTGAATATCTCATCCTGAGAATTTTCCCATGTGGATAACAAAGGTGTGGAATATTTGTTCATTCAATGATTTTTTATAAGAGATATGGGTATATTTAGGATTTATCTCTTTAGATTAAATGTTGGGGTTTGAGAATGGTGAGTATATTATACCATGGGGTGTAGAAATCCCATGGATACATGTGGATGATAAGTCAAGGGTTGAACTAGAAGTTAAAATATTTGTTACTCTCCCACTTACTTAGAGTGTGAGTCCTCTATAGTTTTTTAATGTGGGGTCCAAAATCCCATTCACTCAGTAATGTATGGGTTTTTTCAAAAGGACTATATAGTTTAGTACACCCATAATTAATTTTTCATGATTTAACAAGGAACTAGTTCTCTATAGAAGGTTTTTTTTACTCCCTCAATTGATGAGTAGTACTCATTGAGGAGTGTATCCTCCATCGGGGTTCAGTATTCTGTCTACCATTACTTACTTTAGTGAGGTATGAGTCAAACATTACAGTCATCAAAATAACTTGTTTTAGTGATTTGGCTTGTTCTATGTTGTGGTTACTCAGAGTAATTGACCCTTTGTTATCACTAGTTTATAAAGATTAGTACTTGGTGTCTCTGGTTATCTATAAAGAAATAATATTTGGGTATTTATTTTTGTATATTCTTTCCAGGTATGGGTTTCCTCCTACATTTTTTGATCTGAGTTAATTTGGTTTTCACTTTTTCCATTATGATTTTTTTATGCAACATACTTGGTACATATATACTCACCACTATATGAATGTTTCACATTCATATTTCATGTCTTATATAGAAGATATAAAATATGGTGGTGTTCTTGGAGGAAACAATTTTTGTACAGTTATAGCATAGTGGTACACAAAGGTTATATTTGTAGACAACATTCTTTTTCAAGTCTAATACCCAAAAAAAAGTTATACCATTCAATTATTTGAGGTTAGTTAATCTTTAGGTTGTTGGTAATGTATTTTTATCCCTAAATTATGTTTTCTTTATTCACATACAATTTGTGTATATTTCTCATATGTCACATGGATTTATTTAGATATTATTGTTGGTATTATTGTCTGGAATTCATTATTATATCTTATGTGATGATTATGTCTTCCATACCGATGCATTAGACTAAGGTGTCCCATGTTTGTTGTTATTACTAGTTAAATATAATTACCAGAATATAGCTTATTTGAGGTAAGATTAGAGTGTAAAACTCGGATTATTTCCTACCCAAGTAGGATCCTGATGAGTTGGGTCATGTCAGGGTGGTTTCAAAGATATATATGTCTTAGGGGTCGAGTTTGAAGATGGTGTATTGTGGTATTTTTTGGGATCTTAGGGAATGGTTTCAAAGGGACCTATATTTGAATTTCACTCTATAGAACCAGGGGATTGTGTGGTTGATAATGTATCTATTTCATAAGAATTTGATAACCTTACACACATCATATAGCAATTGATCATATATTTATGTGTCTATATTTATTTATCTCCCCAAATATGATTTTATAACCATGATTTATATTATTAACTATGGTTTATCACAACAAATGAAATAATCTAGTATCTTGAGACAAGGACTTAATGTTTCTATGTCAGTGAATGAGCCTCTTGTCATTGACCATCTTAGTGAAAAATGTTTTATCTAGGGGTTGGGTATTGAGATTTCCCCTCATGGAATGTTGTGAGATGTATATGCACAACTACTTAATGATAAAATATAGACACCTAAAAGGGGTGAATTAGTGTCAATACTATTCTGATTTTTTTTTGAAATAACCTTATCCACATGTGAGTATGTATTGATTATTATTACAACACATATAAAAACACCCCAAAATAAGGGAACAAAACAAAATTATAAGGTTCACCTCTCAATGCGAGAAGGATTATACTTGGTGTGATATGGACTCCTCCATGACAACAATACCAACTAGAGTCATCATGTTGGTATAATGAACTAGGTATAACCTTGAATCTCACATTTTTACATCTCCCTACCATGATTTGTTGAACCCCACAGACAAGTAAAACTTGTACTGTATAATGATAAATGATTGGGTGATACTAAGAAGGTATTAAAAAAAATATAGTTCCCAAATGTATTTTAGTGTGTTGAAATATTTTACATCCACTCTACTTCCAATATAATAAACAATAAAAATTTATTCTTAAAACTTGCACTTGAACAAGTTTATTCTTCTCTTTGTAGTCCCAAAACATGTAGAAAACTACTTCAGTATTATTCTTTTTATGAATTTATTATACATTGGATAATCAAATAATATTCATTATAGATCACATAACTAGAACATATTCATCTTCCATATCCATAAACTATACCTCTATTATCAAAAATCTCCACACTTATATTCAATTTTTTCACTAGTCTCTCTTTTAATTTATCTAGTTTGAATTTGAATTTTAGAGTCAAATTAAATCTTTAAATTTCTTTCAAAATATACTTAAAATTCATCCGTTGTATAATTTTACAAATATATCCAAGCCATTTTAGTCAAATTTTTAGTTATGTTTCATTATAATAACTACCAAATGACTCAGATAATGCTCAGTTAGTGTTCTTCTTCAAATATTTCTAGAAATCACTTCTATGGAATGTTCATCCCCATTGTGACATCACATAGTAGTTTAAAATAATGATTTTTTAACATATAAAAAATTATATAGCATGAAAAAGACTATATGGAATAGAGGTCCTAAAATTTATAGATCCCAAAAAAACCAACCTAATTTCCTCTATAGTGAGGCTTGTGGATTGTGGTATAGTCTTCTATTTTTTTCTTTGACCATGATGTTGAATATGAGTTATGGCATAGTGGGCCCAAATTTTCAAGAGTAACTAAAAATGATCATTCCTTATAATTTAGCACGGACCTTCACTGTACAATGCAGGTCCCAGATTTTCCAAGGAAAAATTCTTCTTGCAATGCAATCTGTTTAACTAATCCATCGACACATTTTATCAATCCACATCTTTGGAATGCACACACATTCTATGATATGATATCCTATATACTTTTTTTTCTTCTACTACCAATTTATAAATCAACATAATAAAGAAATAATTAATGTGGTGTATTATTAATTGGTTTCAATGGATTACATCATCAATATCAGTCACGACATAGAAAATATTCTCAAATCAACTTCTATGAAAAAATAACCAAACATTGCATTATGGAAGACCATATTTTTCTCCTTTAATTTTCTTTCATAATGAAATCTTATCGTGATATATTAAACACTTTGAGCTGGATTAATCATCATCTAAATTACTATCCAAAAACCTTCACCACATAAGAAACTTAAGTTTAAACATGATTTATATATTGATAAAAAAACCAACACAAAGTATCACATCCTCTTAAACCATTTCACCAAATTTTCAGAAAAAACATCTCAATGACACTTGGTATAACAATATCCTCATTTGATTTGGTTTTCAACTAAGGAAAAAAATCACTACAAAAAAATCTAAATTATTATCAATAAATTAATATTTAATCATTCTAATCCTATTTGAGTGTACTCGGTAGGGGAAAAAAGAACAATGAATAAATAATACCACATAATCCATAATATAAATGTGATCAAGAATTGACTTCATTCAAACCTAAAAAAATCAATTTATGAGAGTTTAATACCATCTTTATGTATTTCATCATCTCAACCTATACATACATCAACAAAATTAGAATAGTTTACACACATGTGAAAATTATGAAATTATAGATTTCCCCTTTTAATAAGTATATTAAAATATATTGTTCCACTTAAAATAAAACACATATAAATGGATACTCACACTATATATATTCTAGCCCCTTTAGAAAACTTCAAGAATATGGATAAAAAGAAATATTTATGTTATCATTTTTCTCCAACTTTGTAAAAAAACTATCTAAAGACAATTCAATAGAGGGGATTGAACAACCATACCATATAAATAAGAATAATGAGATATAATTTAAAACATAAAACTTAGATTCTAACATTCTTCTTTTATCAATGTCATGGTGAACACATCAACAATTTGTTCCTTTGTATGAAAAAAATAAACTTGTAACATATTTCTCTCCACAAGTTCCTTGATTAAATGATATTTGATATCAATGTGTTTTCTTCTAAACTATTAAACAAGATTATTTTATAAATTAATAAAAAGTTTATTATCATATTCCATAAGTATTGAAATATTTAATTAAACATTCAAATATTCAAACCATGTCATCAACCATGTTAACTAAGTCATATAATGAGTTGAATCCACATATTATACTTCTTTGGTGCTTAACGTCAAGGAAATTTTCTTCTTATAGTTCCAAAAACTCACCTATCTCCAAGATAAAAAAACTACATTAGATGAAACCTTCCATAATCAACACAAACATCCCAATATGAATTTATATAAAATAATAGAATTTTTTTTGTTTTCATACATATTTCAAACCAAAATCTATTTTTCCTTTCACATATAAGAGAATCCTCTTTCAGGAACTAACATGGGGAACTTTTGGGGTACTTTTATAACATTCACAAAGTGTAACAACATACAAAATATCTAGTCTCAGAGAATTATTTTAATAAGACTAATAATTAAATTCCAAAATTTCATTAGATCTACAACCATCCCTTATTCTTCTTTAAAAAATTTAGTTCCTACTGAAACTGGTGTAGAGATCAGGTTTGAATCCTCAATACTAAATTTTTTTACATGTTCCTTGGCAATCTTTTCCTTAGAAAAAAAACTAATATTACTTTTGAGAAATCTATAAACTAATAAAATACCTCATTTATCCAAGAATAGACTCCAAGAATAACTCCTTTATCACCATTGAAATATTCTCACACATATCTACATCATTTTCAGAAAATGTGATGTCATCTACATAAACAATAACAATAATATATATTTATTTTTCATCATTGATGTAGGGATTATTATCCACTATTCTATTCTGAAATTCAAACTCTTCAAGAAGTTTTCCAACTTAATATTTCATTCTCTTGAGACATATTTCATCCCAAATAATTTTTTTTTCAACCTAAAAACATGATTCTTATCTTCTCCAAGAAAGAAACAACAAGGTTGATAAATAATTACCTACACTTCTAATTCTCCATTGATGATGTTTGACTTTAAATTAATCTAAAAAATATTGTATTTTATTTTTGTTACAATAGTAATAAATGTTCTTATGTTTCCAATCCATTCAACCAGGAAAAATGTCACGTCAAAATTCACTCCTTCAACCTATGAATAAACTTTATAAACCAATATTTTTTAATTTCATATCACTTAATATTTATCTATAAATTTGTTTTGAAACACCTATTTGGTCCCAATGATATTATTTTATTTAGGATTTCTACCAAATTTCGATTATCATTATTCTATATTTGACCAATTTCTTTTATTATAGCATCAATATGTTCTTAATACTTTTTATCTTATTCAACATCTCTAGGTTCAAATTTGGAATACAATGAGGTATAAGTTAACTTCCTCATAATCCTCCAAGTTGGAACTTGTTTTTTATGATACCAAATAATATTTTAAACCTGAACAAGCCTTATCAACCTTGGATGAGTTGAATTAATTTTCTTCTCGTCATAAGAAATGGATAAATATTCTACTCCAACATATATATCTTCAACTCTTTCGCCTTTGTCTAGAATTTCATTAAACTAATCATTAGAAATAAAATCAATATAACTTCTAGAACTTTCTTCACCATGGTAGATTTAATTATTTGATTATTCCAATGCATTAAAAATATCAACATCAATGATATTTTAAAAATTATTTTTTTAAAAATCAAAAACTTATTTCATTTTAAGGATTTACAAGAAATATCACATCATCTACTTGCTTCAAAAACTATCAAATATTATCACCTATTACCTTGAAAACAAAAGGGATTCCAAACATCAAATGCTATACTAAACTTGGATATTTTTTTATAATATAACTTATATAGGGATATAAATGAATTTTTTTTTAAAACATTGATTTTTGATATGAATCGTTTCACCAAA
This sequence comes from Viscum album, assembly GCA_963277665.1. Classification (NCBI taxonomy): domain Eukaryota; kingdom Viridiplantae; phylum Streptophyta; class Magnoliopsida; order Santalales; family Viscaceae; genus Viscum; species Viscum album. Next base: position 165,175,442 of record OY728119.1, on the reverse strand, counting down.
ATCATGTATACAAAAATAAAAATAACTATCATGCTCTACTAGAATTATTAAACACTCTCCACCAAACACATGTTCTTTTGTTCGGTCAAAACATTTGGAGCTGGTTTGTATGGTTCTATGAGTTTCTATTGGATTCCATTATTCTCAAGATAAGATTAAAAATTCACATTGGTATACTCAGTTCCATTATATGTATAGATTTACTTGAGAGAAAAACCACACACTTCCTTTACACTTAATCAATAAAAATTATCTTTTTAAATTCCTATAATTTGTTTTTATATAAACATAACCCAAGTAAAATGATATAATTCATTAATAAAAGTAATAAAATTCTTATCTCAATTAGTTCACTTCTTCATCATGGGAATTTACACATTTAAATCTATGTTCTCCAATAGTGGAGTATCTGAAATATATACCTTCTTTTTTTAAGAGTTAACGATCTTCCCCTTTTTCTTTATTAATAAAATCCAATATTTTTAGCTTTTTATAAAACTAACATTACAGGATTTGTTTCCTCAAGTGAAAAAATTCATATTTTTCCAATATAGATATTTATTTGATTCCATAATTCATTTTACCCTTTCATATATAGATAGAATGAGTTTCTAGTATTACCAAATTGAAAAAAGTTACCTTTCTTCCACTAGACATTTAAAAAAAATTCATTATTCAATATTATTAAAAAATAATCCATCCATTTTGAAGAACTCTTTATTTATTTCAATGGATAGTTCTAAATAACTTTTTAGATTGTTTTTAATCCATCAACAAACATAGTATTTTTTTGAATTTCATATATTCTTTTCCAATAACTAGTGAGCCGACTCATTTAAAATTCATATATCCATATTTACCAAGTTTCACTGATCCATATTTACAATTTTTTATCATCTTTTAAGAGTTTAAAATCCTAGATCATGTCATATGAGAATGTGTTGTCCTATATCCATGGACTTTACATTTTTTATTCTTTAAGTTCTTTTTCTACAATTAAGGCCTTATTCTTTCCATTATTCTACTTCTTATGAGGCATTTGAGTACCAAAAAAATATTTTTTTGGGAGGTAAAAATATATAACAATTGTTATAATGATGAACAAGATGATAAAATATTTTATAGAATTCATCAAGTATATCAAACTTGTTATTTGATCTCTATCCAAAGTTATTAATGAGATTATGAACATCCTTCTATTGTGAAGACTTACTCCCCTATATACATTCCTACCAAGACTTATACTTTGATTATGATATTGTTGATTAAAATAACACATCAATTTCATATTCAAAAATCCCAACAATAACAACAAGATCCAAATAAATCATATTTACCTTTAAAAGTAACATGTTTTCTAGATTTTGTTGAGTGTCTTTCACCCTCAATAGAGTCACCAATTTTAACTACTTTTTATAAAAAAATAGTTTTTGTGAAATACTAACTTCTTGATATCCATATAGATCTTGTTTCCATCTATTTCAGACACCCTAGTCATTTTAGGTTTTTAAATCAAGTTGGTTTCCCATAATTTCCAAATTTTAATGCATTACTTAATTTATACATAGCCTTTATCTTTAGGAATTATTTATTTTTTTACAAAATTTTCACCAATATTGTTAGAAATAATCTCAGATTTATGGAATTATTTATTTTGGTGTTCTTCATCTTCACACTTCATTGAACATTCTCCATCTTCTGAAATATATTTCTAAATATTGGATCTTCACTTCTTTAAATCCACTTCTATTCAGATCATGTTTTGTTGTAAATAATCGAACTCCTTCTCTTTATCCTTTAATAATTATTCCTAAATGATGATAAGATTCTTCTCATCATTAAGAAAATTATTTAACCCTTTAAGTTTTTCAAATAACATGTATTATTCTTTTCCAATGATATATTCAATTTTATTAAAAAAATTTATCTATATTCAATTTTTTGATCTCTTTCACTTTTTTGGAAGTCTTTGAGGGGAATTATTTTAATTCTCTCTTCAGAATGAATTCCATATAATTATGTTAATATTAAATACCTTCATAAATTATTTCATCAATTTAAATAATTTTATCATTCACTTTAGAAATGAGAATTTTTTAGCATCTTCACCATCAAAGGAAAATTCATCTTCATCTTAATTCCAATTTTATTTACCTTCTTCAGAGAACAAGATTATCCAAAGAAATTTTGAAAAAAAATTACATTCTCATTATAAGAAATATTTGGATTTTTTTGTTCTTAAATAATATTCTAGGAATATCATATTCTAATTCACTATCTTTATTAGTTTTGGATTTTGGTCAATTTTCAGCATATTGTCTAATATCTACATACCTGAAACATTTTAAGAGAAGGTTTTTCTTGTATATTCCATTACATATTCTATAGTTTCCTGAGATAAGAGACATATATTCATCAAAAGTATCCTCCAAATATTCATCAAAATCTAAATAATAGGATTCTTCTTCAACATTAACATTTTTTTCCACTTCCCTTCCCTTGTGGACTTAAAATAGATTCATTTTTTTATTTCTCCCCTTTTTATTGATAATAGTTTCTTTACTAATTTCATAAGATATTATGATACTATTAAAATAATGAATATAAATATCACTTGAATATTTTTCTTCCAAAATAGAGCCTTTAAAATCAAACTTATCCGTTAAGATATTCTGAATCTTTTCAGTAATATCAGTATCTTCTAACTTATCACTCTATCCTTTGATAGTGATCACAAATTCATTAATCATTGTAAAGAAAATATCAATAGTTTCATCATCATGCAAATGAAGATAATCATGATTAAGTATATAAAACTAAAACTTAGCACACATCACATTGGTATTTTCTTTATAGATATTATTTTATTTATCCTATATATCTTTAGAGATTTTGTGTCCTTTGACTTTCAAAAAATAACAATAAAAAATTTATGATAGAATAGTATTATTTTCATGACTATAATACCCTAAATTATTATTATCTATTGATGTCATATCAAAACTTTCATCCTAGGGAAAAACCCATTAGTTATAACTTTCAATACATCATTACTAATTGACAATAGGTATGAAATCATCAAATATTTCTATATGTGATTGATTTTCCGATCAATGGTAGGAATAAACTTTTCATTAAATGAATTTAAATTATCCATTTTAGATATACAGATTAGTGACTTCCTCTTAAAAATCTAGAAACATCAAACACTCCATCATAAATTAAGGGTACCTGGAGCTCTGACACCACCTATCAAACCACATCAGGATCAAAAAGATATCATGAAGAGGGGTTGAACAAGTGATCATTAGTTTTTTGTATTTTTTTAAATAACCTTCGTTGCCTAATAAGATGTAGTGATAATTTCTATAACACCTCCAATCACACACCAACACAAGATAAAATAATATGGTTACAAGGTTCACCTCTCAATATGAAAGGATGATCATTATTATGATATAGATTCATCCCGAATCATACTACCTACTGGAATCATCATTTTTGCATAATGATTAGGGTACAACCATGAAAATAAAATTTGTAAATCTCTCAATAATGCTTTAGTTCATCCCTCTCTTTATAATGACAAATGTTTGGGTAACAATAGAAAACTATTCAACAAAATAGAATTCCTCTAAGTTGTTGACTCTATGTAAATCTTCCACTTCCACTATAATTTCACTAAAATAAACAATAAGATATTATTCTTAAAATTTAAATGAGAACAGGTTTTTTCTTCACTTTTTATTCACTACACATTCACACCACCACTTTAATATTATTATTATTCTTTCTTTATTCAATTTTAGATAACTAGATAATATTTACTATATAGCTCATACGAAGAACTTATTATTCTTCTATCTCTATTCACTCTAAATTTCTTTTCAAAAATCAACACACCTATTTTAAGACTTCACAACAATCCCTTTTTTAATTCAACTTGTTATAATTTCAATCTCAAACTCATATTCAAAACACCAAATTTCTTCAACTTATTCTTCAAATGTAGATTTTAGATATTTTCCCAAATAGATATGGATCATAAAATGTTAATTTTAAGATGTTTTTTAGTTAAAACAATGACCAAATGACTCAAATAAAACCAAGTTACCATGATTATTTGAATCAATTCAGAATTCACTTGTGTGGTGTGGTCGTAATCATTATGAAATACCATAATTTTTCAAAATAGACATTTTAGAACTTCTAGATAATTCTATGATGTGAAAAAGATTCTATGGAATACAGGTTGATAAGATAAATTCATATATATGTTTTGGAAATAATTATTTAAAAATTTATCATACTTTCTTTGATAATATATTGGGTTATTATTTGTTTTGGTTGGAAATCAGAACTCAAATATCAACTGAGTAGATGTTGAAAAAATATAAAATTATGACATTAAACTTCATTAAATAGATTTATGATGCGTATTCCTTAAGTAGAGAACACCTCATATTATAATTCCATCCAATAAAACATTTACAATACATGAACCAGTATATGATGTGATTAAATTTCATGAAATGAAATCCTCATAATATAAAACAGAATTAAGAAACATGATGTTGACACTTTACGTGAAATAAATGTTCAAAATCAGAATCCCATAGAAGATAAAATCTATAAAAATTAAGAGATCCAAGACCTTTGGAGATCTTTGTTGTTCTAAAGTACATGAGGTGAAACCCACTTAAAAATTGTGTAAATATTGGAACATAAGTCACTTAAATCTCTATCAAGGTGTGAAACATTTACATGTTCTGAGTTTATCAAGATTATAAATATCAAGGAATACTCAATATGGAAAAATAATTCAGACCCCAGAAAAACCATTTACTTTTCTCCTTTTTTTCTTCTCTCTTTCCTTTCAAACTTAGTTATATTTCTTTTCTTTCCTGTTTTTACGATCCTTTGTTGCTTCTTACCATTCTGAAATTGTGCATTCATAATTTTTTATTCCACCATTCCTGTTTCAATTTTGATTATCGTTCTACATCAATTTTTTCTATGTTCTTTCTTGTTCATTTGTTCGAGTAAGTATTTAGTTGATTTTAAATTGTTTCAATTGGGTATTTAATTTATTTTAATTGTATAATTATCATGCTGATAATGCTCCATATTTTCCTTATTTCAATTAATTATGCCATACATGACCAATCTAATTTGGGTTAGGGGTCGACAATAAGGGTATATTTAAACCAAATGAATCTCTAAATCAATAATTTTTTAATCCATCAAATAGTAAATATGTTAAAAATAATTGTTAATCCCATTATGATTCATGACCCAGATCCATGGAATTTTAATCGAAAGACCCTGGCCTAGTTGGAGTTGATCAGGCTAGGATCGATACCCTATGATGCTATCTTTTGTAGGATCCAAGATATTTACACTGATATTATCAACTATCTCTCTAAAACAGTGTAGTTTCCAGCTTATTTGGATCAAATTGGTTAGACCAAAACCAATTGGTGACTTTTTCACTACTTCACAGCCTAATCCATAGGACCATACCAATCTAGATTTAGAATTATCTTTCTCCTAATCCCTAAAATTAACCATGATATCTTCTTTTTCATCTAAATTTAAACCATGTTACATAAATATAATTAAAACTAACCCTAAAAGAGTTCATGATGACTCCTATTATATGTTTCTAATTGTTAAGTTCTCAACCTTCCATATTTTTCATATGGTTTTGACCCCACTTAGTAGTTATGATATTCCTTCATAGATAGTATTTTTTGGGGATAATATAATTTGTAACTTGATTAATGCCCAAGTGAAATCGACCATACTGCATGGTACAGTCAAATTTGTGTGTCGTTGTTGCAGATAGTTTTTGTTAAGGCCTGGTGACCTTCAGTTCAAACTTGTTATTCCCTCTCCCATTTCCCTTTCACCTTTTAATTTTTTAATTTTCACACATGGACTATCACCTGTGTCCACCGTCATTTGACTACTGCATGTTCCAGGGTTTTATGACTCATTCTAGGAGTAAGTAAACTCAATAATTGGTATCTTTTGAACCTAAAATATAGAGATCTACCTCTACACATTATCATTCCATCATGGTAGAGTATTTTAATCTTGCAACATATAATTAGAAAAAAAATGCAATTTGTGCCACCTCAATAGAAAATATAGTGACCTTTATTGTAGGATCGTATCATTATAGACTATGTCTTACCATACATTAGTGGTGTTATGCCTAGCATCATACACTCTCCTTTGTATGATCATATAATAGAAATTAAACCTGGAAACATCAATGAGATCTAGTAGTAGGGGTAGTTTAGTTAACTTCAGAGGGAATATCCCCATAAACACATATCCAATTTCATAGAATTTTGTGGAACATTTTGAAATCATGGTGTATCATATTAGGTTATTAAACATTGAATTTTCTTTTCCTCCTTGTGTAGAGAGATCCAAGGATTGGCTTAAAATCTATGTTTTTTAATAGGTAAGGCAGTGCCCTTTTTATGAAAATAAAAACGAGAGAAAAAAAGAAATGGATGGGGTCATTTAATAAATTATGCCCTTATACCAATGGAAAACATCCAAGATCACAATCAAATTGATAAGAAGAGTCATAGTCCTCATACCAGTCTAATTCTGAATCAAAGGGTCCTTTAGACCTTCTAACCATGGTTGGCTTAAGAAATGAGTATTCTTTTTTACACCTTTATTTTTGAGGAGGTACAATTTGGAAGCCTTTCTCATCCACAAGAGCCTTCTTTCCTTTAGAAAAATCCTGAAGAAAGGAATTATTTTGGGGGAATCATCCTCTATGTCATCCCATTTTCCAGTGATACCCTCTGTTTCACTTAATTTATTGATTTATTTCTAAATATTTGAAATATTCTCAATATTATTTCAGCCGGGGAGTTCCTCTATTACAATGTTGATGGCTTGGGTAACCTATTCTCCTTGCCCTAATTCATATAAATTAGCTCTGATTTCCTCAACCACATGCTTAGGCATCTCTTGTTCTTCTGGAGCCACAATCACCAACTTTTGAGGAGATTTATCGACCATTTGAATAGAACCATCACTGACAAGATATTTACCTCTATCAGGAGGGGGTTGATTTCCACAAATAGAAATCACATTATTCTGTATTTCTTGCCTTTTTTATTTTTTCCTACAGGAATCCTCAGAATTTCCTTTTAATGAAAGAAAAGAAGATACCACATTCTTTTAGCAGATATCCTTGACATGACCAATAACTTGGTAGTTTGGAAGATAATCAGACAATTTTTTAAACTCCACTTTTATAGATATTTCATCATCCAATGCAGATAGTAATTTTTTATAAATCAAACTATAGCTTAGGTATACCTCCACTAAAATCCTAGCATAGTGACAATATTTTGCAGTCTTAGTGGTCTTATCCATTTTTATGGGGATTCCCATAGAAAAGGCTATATAAAATAAAATCTTTTGATGTAATAATATCCAGTGAAGACCAAAAAAATTTATCCATACTTGGGATCTTGTATTTTTTATCGCAAATGGATTGAAGCTAAAATCACATTCTTGAAAACAAATCATAACTAGTTCTAACACAATTGATCCAATACCCCAAGCTTTGATTTTTAGGTCATCTGATGAAAAAATGATGTGATAATAACCATAAACCATTGGAATAAATCTACAATTAGAGGAACTCCATGCAAAAGTTAATTTCCGAACCCAATCATCAGTTTTCCAAATCTTCCCTCCTGCAGGTATAATGACTCTGGAAATGATAGAGTGTCTACAGATCATGAATATTTACAGAATGGAATCTCTGTTACAGATCACCCTAGTAGTGTCTCATTTCTTCAAAACCCATTCCTGAACATCATCCTTAATATTTGGAAAATTCCTTCTACTGAGTTCTGTTTCAGCAAAACCAAGTGGCACCTTAGCTGCTTCTATACCACCATATTGAGTGTGCCTACCTGCTTCATCCACCAAATAAGCCTTAGGTTGAGGGTTAATGTAGAGACACAAATCTTGACATACCTGGAAATTACATTACTTTTGCAAATAATTAATACATAATAAAAACAGACACAAAAAGACTGTAATAGTTTAGTACCTTTGAAAACTTGGAACATAATCTTCTAATCTTGGTGAAAGATCCTCAACATATCCCATAAAGATATTCCTTTTTTTATTACCTAAAACCATTATTTATATCCTGAGGAAAAGAAAACATAAAAAGGGTGAGCTCAAATTCTCATTAAGGTCTAACATAGAGAACGTAAAAAACAATCCATAAACATTTGAAAGCAAAAACTTGAACATGAAATTTAAACATCAAAATCTTGAGCAAAGACATAAATCATAGAAGTATGTAAGGCATATATCATAATGGAACATCAACCATGATAAAATATAATGGGAATAAAACATGTAATTATGGAAACCATTCATCACATGTTATGATTTCCATAGTAGCCAAGACATTGCTTCCAAGACCATATTAGTGGACAAAGTCCCTTTCTGAATTGAGTTCACTCCTTGTTTTAAACCTGTAACACTTAACCGGATTAACTTACCATTCCAAACATGTCTATATCATGAGATATAAATAATTAACCAATGAATTGGAGGGAGATATAGGTCCCACCCATCTTATAATGAAATCATTCTTACTTGTTCCACAAAATAAACATAAATCATCCATCATAACCCAAAGAATAAAATGGGCTTCAGAAACATCATCCCATCATAACATAATCCATACAAAAAAAAATGGATATCATTCATCATAAGAAGAATCAAACCATTTAAATAATGGAGACATTATACTTGAAACATAATCACACTAAATAATGTCATCTTAGATGGAAAATAGTTTTGATAAAACACTTGAAAATAATTCTTGAGGAGAATATCCTTTATTTTTCAAAATCATTTTCTTTTCACAAAATGACATTCAATTTTAAAATAAACGTATTTTGTTGAAAATAATCATGAAATCTTGTAGAGTAAACTTCTTGAAAATAAGGCGTTATGAAATCGTAATAATCCGTTCATGCCATATAAGTTAAAAAAACATTCTTCTCATACTTTTGCTGGAAAAGTCAAAAAGTACCTCATATGGTAAAAAAAACAATATTCCTTACATACCATGTAGTAAAAGTAAAAATGGGTAAAAATGTATTTAAACATACATGAAAACATTTTTATAAAACTTGGACATGGATGATAAATATAACCCTAGTAAATACTTACGTATAAGCAATCTTAGATAGAAAATAATTGAGATTGCAACATTATCCCTTACCTTAGGTCTGATATGCTTAGTACGTATCCAAACATCCTTTATAATGATTAAAATAATTCCATTGAATTATTACAGAATCATATTCATTGTTATGATATCATATATGGTTCATTTATGACTTTATATTACCCGTTCTTTTGTAAATTCATGTTAAAGTAGCATTTTGGGAAAAATCGTTTCATTTATCGTCCGTGTTTTGACTTGTAATTATTAATATGATTACATAGATCATGATTAATTAATTCAAGAATTTATAAAATGATTTATATATAATATATATTCAGAATATACATATATATAATAGATCGATAAAGGTAAAGAAATACACTGTTCATGGAGACGGTAGGCCGTACGTACGCATGAACGCTATTTTCGTTTCCATATTGAATTGAATGGAATTAAGTAGATGAAATACATACATATATACATAAATCGAGTAGCATTATTATGTAATGTATTTCATGATTACTTATTATATATACTTTATAATCATTCTTGAATTTGTATCATGGAAAATGAATCTCATCGCATCGTGGAGACGGTAATCCGTACGTTCGCACGAGTGATGATATCGTTCCCATATTTATTGAATGGAATTGGAGTGGATGATATAATATCTTAGAATAAGTATGTTGTTATAATAAATATATATATTTATTCTTTACACCATTATACCCATCCAAGTAAGGTGGTGGTGGAAAAATAGATTACACCACGGCGTGGAGACGGTATTCCATACGTACGCACGCGCGGTGATTTCGTTTTCCGTAGGATGGATAGAAGGTGAAATAGGGTTGTTTCATATTTATAATAACATATCAGTATATAATTAATACTTATGTTATTACTTTATAATGAAACAAATAATGAAGAGGATGTAGAAGAAGAAAGAAACTTGAAAGAATCGGTAACAAATATTACCTCTTCTTCGACACGCCTCTTTGAAACCTCCTCTTAGGGCACTAAAGGTGGTCTTTGAAGAAGACCAGGACCTCTAGTATGTTTCAAAAGAGGTTGAGAAGGGAAATTGGAAGGGTTTGGCCGAGCTTGAAGGCTCAAAAAGGTGTGAGGAGGAGAGGGAGGAGGTTCCCTTTTATAAGGGAAGAGAGGGGCACCTTTGGAATTATAAGAAATATTAATTTATAATAAATTCCAACTCCACATAAAAACCTCAAAAATTACTCAAATAAGAATATTAGATGAGATAGGGTTGTAATATCATCAACAAATAAAATTTACACAAGTTTGGAATTTATTTTCAACATTATCAACTTGATTTATCCTTATATAATCTATTCAATTTTATTTGTGGTAATAATATTCTAAATTTTAAATCATTATAAATAATTACTTATATGTTTTGAATTGTCCATAATTTTATGATTTATTACAGTTTAGACCATATAAATTTTAATTTATAATTTTTAAATATTTCTTTGATTTTTAAACAATTTTATAATATGTAATTTGTATAAAATAACAATAGTGTCAATTTTGACACTATTCATTTATTTGAATTTAAATAAAATCCTCACAGAATATATGTTCGAAATAAAAGCATTAATAGATTAATAACATGTCATATATATCTAGAAAATTATTGGATCACATTAAATAGTTCATATAATATTTATTTTAATATTTTTTAAAACCTTTTATTTGGTATATCTCTTAATAAAATAATTACTACAACATTTGTTTATAATTATTTAATATACTTATTTGTTGCATAAAAATTTAAAATAAAATCCTATGATGAAGATAAATATAATACCTTTCATAATAATATTTATACTTGAATTTATCATCTTAAAATCACAACATTTTAATTTTTATATTTATTTAATTATGAAGGTAACATCTTTGACATCATTTAAAATAAAATAATATAAATGTCATAATAGGTTTTATAAGGCTCCAAATGGTCCAAAAATATACCCTGGGATTCTTAGAGTATAGATATACTCTAAAAATAATGTTTGGTAAGGTTTCTGGTCCTTTTGATAGGTATTGTTATTTTAATAAAAACTATATTATTGATTTTTCACTAAATAAACAATTTCTGCATCACTATTGTGTCACCATGAATGACAATTATTTAATCCCTAAAAATTATATATAAATTTTCACGATGTAGATAATTTTGTTATATTTTTGGAGACTATTCATGTTTTAAGTTTCATTAAGTTTATCATTAACTTAAAATTATTATACTTATAAGATTTAAGAGAGTGACATGTTGTCACTTTCTTTGGTTTTAATAATAATTAAATTATTTTCATGGTCAAAAGACCATAAAATGAATCTAATCCGACACTTAGGTGATATTAGTTTACTTTTAGTTGTCCAATACAATTTTGGCATGTGTTAGGGTAATTTTATAATCTTAGGTTTACCCTTAATTACCCGATTTATCTTTAACTGAAGTAAATAAAAATTACAGTAGTTACTATTCATAGTGCCCAAAAATAAAAAGTAGTCTATTAACATAATTTGGACCTAATGATTCCAAATATGGAATTCATTTTTCAAAATTCAAAACTCAGTAGTTGCAGTAATTAATTTAAAATTAATCCCGCTATTAAGGAAACGAGTATTAAAAGTTAAAACATTGCAAAAGATTGAAATGATTTTACCAATGAATTCAATGTAAAATCAATTCTAATGATAAAAATTATATTAAATGGTAAAAATATATTCTATTTATACTTTAAAACCATTAAATATTATAATTTAACCCTATAAATTATTACGATGAAAAAAGTTGTTTTTAATTAAAATATAGCGTGTTTTTACTATTCATTAAAATATGAAAGATATCAGAATGATTTGAAAAACTTATCCAAAGTAAATTTTTATATCCTGATTCTAAAGAAGAATTTTATTTTGTCAAATTTAAATTATAAACATGTCAAAAACTAGATTTAATGTGGGTGCACCATCAAAAGGCGACAAAACTACATTTTTTGAAAAATACTCATTTTACCTGAAAAATTTATTTTGTTCACATACCATGTTCTAGAAAATGTGTAAGATTAAATGATAATGTTATAACATTAAAAATGTAGTTTATACTATTCATAAATGCTAGTTCATAATAATATTATAACCATTTATCGTTGTTTAGTGAAACCCGGTATTGCGTACAACACACGCTATCAAGGAAGGTCGTGATTCCGTGTAATGCAAGCCAAGTCAGGGTTCCGTATACTACAAGCTAATACGATGTTGTGTATAGCGCAAGAGAATCTTGGTGTAGAATATAACAGAAGACATCACTGAAATTAAAAAGAATATTTTTCATAAAATCTCGGGGTGTAACATTCTACCCCCCTTAAAATGAATTTCGCCCTCGAAATTTGTCGGGGTTATAAATGGTTTACTACTAGATAGTTTCTTTAATAGAAACCCACATTGTAAAAAGGAATACCAAAACTTATCTTTAAAAACTAAAGTATGAAACGTAACAGTTACCCAAATTAACTAATCACTGGGTTTCCACATAGGAGAACACAAGTGAAAATATGGATATGGAAGAGAAATCTAACCATCATGTTCTGATGGTGAGTGGTAGAGAACATGGCTATAAAAAAGCCAACAATCATAAAGCCATAAATTTGTGATGATCTAAGGTACCATCTGATTCATCGGATATAAGGGCACTAGGACAACATTTTTGTTTTTCAAGATCATTTCCCTAAAGTTGAAGAATTTGAATTAGAAGAAATACTTACTTTATTTCGGTATAATCTCACCGTTGTTTGTGCCTTGAATAATTTCCACTTCATCTCTTAAATAAATGAAGCTGAATTTTTCATTCATGAAGTGTTAGAAGATCATGTGACAGAATGATGGGTCATTCCATATGTCTCAAATAAAAGGTTAGCAAAAGTTATCAAATATACATAAGTCCATCTATGGTGAGGTTAATCATATATGATTCAAAAAATGGACTTATACTTCATCTATCATATTTCTTAATATAATAAAACTAGTTTCTACTAACCAGGGACTTCCTGTAGGCCAGAGGTAGGTGATAAAGTCCTGTCGCACTTCGGTTGTGGGTTCGATTCCCACAACCTTGTCCGACGTGACGAGGTGTCGTCCATTCTGCAGGTTATCCTTTTTCTAAAACTATGCTATCATAACATTTCAGAAATAAAAAAGTTATATCCTTAACCAATACTATATGATGTCCATTCCAACCTTTAGGATTATCGAAAATACTTCTATCCAATTACTAGAAATTTCATCTACCGAGCATGTGAATTCCTTCATTTGTCCCCCATATATCATAAGATATATCTTGTTGGTCACATTACAAAAACGTGAATACCTTAATATTGTATTCTTTTGAAACATGAATTACCATAGAACCTTAGCGAAAACATGAATTCTGTCTAAAGTTAACTCTTTCCATATACCAAAATCCCAACAAAATCTATATACTCAAATCATGATATCACTTTGTCCTTTTATCAGCCATGATCTCATGAATAATATCAAACATATTATTTTCTTCTTATCCCTTCATTATGTGCATATCATCTACTTTCCAAAAAAAATATATGAATAACCTTTCATGGTTACCAGTACCATTCAAAATATACTTTCTAAAACATAAGGAAAAACAATAGGGTAATAATCCTTAGATGTCTCATTATTCCATAGTACCATGAGATTACTTATACAACATTACTCTTGATAAACATGTAATCATTCCACTACCTTCTTAAACCATTGACTGATCTTGAGCAAATCTTTCATCTCATATATCATTTGTTGTCTCTTCATCATTATCAATATAAATACTACCCATATGACCATGCTGATTCTCTTCATGAGAATTTCCCTTAGGGCATTGGTTTGCATAATGCTCGTACATTCCACATTTAAAACTTTTAATCATTGTTGATGTCATAACAATACCATTATCCTTGTCCATGGTGTTTACTGAAACTTTTCCTTTACAATTAATAGTTTTGTGCCCTTCTTTTCCACACCCAAAGCATCTTCCACCTCCTTTGAAACATTCTTCCTCATGCCTCTTCCCACATGATTTACATGAGGGAAATTGAACTTCCTTTCCTCTATGATCATCATGAAACTCTATCTTTCTCTTATTAGCTGAGTCGGGAAACTTACCAAAGTTGAGATTATTGATCATATTATGATATTGCTGATTATGCATAATGACGATATGTGGACTTCCAGATCCAATTTCATTTGGTTTCTCATGAAGAATATCATTCCATTGTCCATCATATACTCCATTATCATGAATCTTCCTATTTCCTGCCATTTTCTAAAACCCAAAAAGAATAGTTTGAGAGGCCAAAATCATAATCAAGGGGGATTAACTTCAATATCGAACATCTTAGGTTTAATTCTAATATCGTTACCATAATTATAGGACTATAACCTATACTTATACTTAACCTTAGGGACATCCCTAGACATACCTTAGAAATATCTCTAGGAATCTCACTAAAGTTCTCAGATCCTAGTTTCCAAAGGTTGACTAAACCTTTCCTATGATACCAACTGTAGAGACCCAAATCTTAAAGTACATGGAAATTACATTACTTTTTCGGAATACTTAATACATAAAAAAAAAGACACTAAAGGATAGTAATAGTTTAGTGCCTTTGGAAACTTGGAACATAATCTTCTAATCTTGTTGAAATATCCTCAACATCTCCCATAAAGATCTTCCTTTTTTTATTACCTAAAACCTTTATTTATATCCTGGGGAAAAGAAAACATAAAAAGGGTGATCTCAAATGCTCATTAAGGGAAAACATAGAGAACATAAAACAATCCATAAACATTTGAAAGCAAAAACTTGAACATGAAATTTAAACATCAAAATCTTGAGAAAAGACATAAATCATGGAAGTACTTAAGGAATATATCATAATGGAACATAAAACATGATAAAATATAATGGGAATAAAACATGTAATTGTGGAAACCATTCAACACATGTTATGATTTCTATAGTATCCAAGGCATTGCTGCCAAGACCATCTTAGTGAACAAAGTCCCTTTCTGAATCGAGTTCACTCCTCGTTTCAGTCCTGTAACACTGAACCAGATTAACTTACTGTTCCAGCCATGTCTATCTCATGAGATATAAATCATTACCCAATGCATTGGAGGGAGATATAGGTCCCACCCATCTCATAATTAAATCATTCTTACTTATGCCACAAAATAAACATAAATCATCTATCATAACCCAAAGAATAAAATGAGTTTCATAAACATCATCACATCATAACATAATCCATACAAAACAAATGGATATAATTTATCATAATAAGAATCAAACCATTTAAATAATGGATACATTATACTTGAAACATTATCACACTAAATAATGTCATCTTAGATGGAAAATAATTTTGATAAAACACTTGAAATGAATTCTTGAGGAAAATATCCTTTCTTTTTCAAAATCATTTTCTTTTCACAAAATGCCATGTAATTTTAATATAAGAGGATTTTGTTGAAAATAATCATGAAATCTTGTAGAGTAAACTTCTTGAAAATAAGACGTTATGAAACCGTAAGAATCTATTCATGCCTTATAAGTTAAAAAACATTATTTGCATACTTTTGCTGGAAAAGTCAAAAAGTATCTCGTATGGTAAAAAAAAAGAGATTCCTTACATACCATGTAGTAAAATTCAAAAATGGGTAAAAATGACTTTAAAAATACATGATTTTTTTATAAAACTTGGAGATGGATGATAAATATAACCACAGTAAATACTTACGTATAAGCAATCTCGGATAGAAAACAATTGAGATTGCAA
Source organism: Viscum album (assembly GCA_963277665.1). Taxonomy (NCBI): domain Eukaryota; kingdom Viridiplantae; phylum Streptophyta; class Magnoliopsida; order Santalales; family Viscaceae; genus Viscum; species Viscum album. Next base: position 165,159,329 of record OY728119.1, on the reverse strand, counting down.
CATTATCCCTTACCTTAGGTCCGATATGCTTCATACGTATCCAAACCTCCTGTATAATGATTTAAATAATGTCATTTAATTATTACAGAATCATATTCACTGTTATTATATCATATATGGTTCACTTATGACTTTATATTACCCGTTCTTTTGTAAATTCATGTTAAAGTAGCGTTTTGGGTAAAATCATTTCATTTATCGCCCGTGTTTTGACTTGTAATTATTAATATGATTAATTAGATCATGATTACTTAATTAAATAATTTAAAACATGATTTATATATAATATATATTCTGAATATACATATATATAATTGATCGATAAAGGGAAATAAATTCACCGTTCATGGAGACGGTAGGTCGTACGTACGCATGAACGCTGTTTTCATTTCCTTATTGAATTGAATGGAATTAAGTAGATGAAATACAGATATATATATATACATATACATAAATCCAGTAGCATTATTATGTCATATATTTCATTATTACCTATTATATATACTTTATAATCATTCTTTAATTTTTATCATGGAAAATGAATCTCATCAGGTCGTGGAGACGGTAATCCGTACGTACGCACGAGCGATGATATCATTCCCATATTTATTGAATGGAATTGGAGTGGATGATATAATATCATAGAATCAGTATGATTTTATAATAACCATATATATTTATTATTTACACCATTATACCCATCCAAGTAAGGTGGTGGTGGAAAAACTGATTACACCACCGCGTGTAGACGGTATTCCGTACGTACGCACGACGATGATTTCGTTTTCCGTAGGATGGATAGAAGGTTAAATAAGGTTGTTTCATATTTATAATAACATATCAGTATATAAGTAATACTTCTTTTATTACTTTATAATGAAACAACTAATGAAGAGGAAGTAGAAGATGAAATAAACTTGAAGGAATCGGTAACATATATTACCTCTTCTTCGACACGCCTCGTTGAAACCTCCTCTTAGGGAACTAAAATTGGTCTTTGAAGAAGACCAAGAACCTATAGTATGTTTCTAAGGAGGTTGATAAGGGAAATGGTTAGGGTTTGGGCAATATTGAAGGCTCAAAAAGGCGTGAGGAGGAGAGGGAGGAGGTGCCCTTTTATAAGGGAAGAGAGGGGCACCTTTGGAATTATAAGAAATATTTATTTATAATAAATTACAACCCCACTTAAAAACCTCCAAAATTTTTCAAATCCAAATTTAGATGAGATAGGGTTTTAATATCATCAACCAATAAAATTTATACAAGTTGGGAATTTATTTTAAACTTTATCAACTTGATTTATCCTTATATAATCTATTTAATTTTATTTGTGGTAATAATATTCTAAATTTTAAATCATTATAAATAGTTACTTATATGTTGTGAAATTTCCATAATTTTATGATTTATTACATTTTAGACAATATAAATATAAATTTATAATTTTTAAATATTTTTTTGATTTTTAAAAAATTTTATAATATGTAATTTTTATAAAATAACAATAGTGTCAATTTTGACACTATTCATTTATTTGAATTTAAATAAAATCTTCACAGAAGATATGTTAGAACTAAAAGAGTTAATAGATTCATAAAATGTCATATATATCTAGAAAATTAGTGGATCACATTAAATAGTTAATATAATATTTATTTTAATATTTTTTAAAACCATTTATTTTGTATATCTCTTAATAAAATAATTACTTCAATATTTTTGTATATTTATTTAATATACTTATTTGTTGCATAAAAATTTAAAATAAAATCCTATGATGAAGATAAATATAATAAGTCTCATAATAATAATCTTACTTGAATTTATGATCTTAAATTCACAACATTTAAATTGCTATATTTATTAAATTATGAAGGTGACATCTTTGACATCATTTAAAATAATATAATATAAATGTCATAATAGGTTTTATAAGGCTCCAAATGGTCCAAAAATCGACCCTTAGATTCTTAGAGTATATATATACTCGAAAAATAATTTTTGGTCAACTTTCTGGTCCTTTTGATAGGTATTTGTATTTTAATAAAAACTATATTATTGATTTTTCACTAAATAAACAATTTCTGCATCACTATTGTGTCACCATTAATGACATTTATTTAGTCCCTAAAAATTCTAAATAAATTCTCATTATGTAGATAATTTTTTTAGATTTTTGGATACTATTCATGTTCGAAGTTTCATGAAGTTTATTACTAAATTAAAATTATTATACTTATAAGATTTAAGAGAGTGACATGTTGTCACTTTCTTTGGTTTTAATAATAATTAAATTATTTTCATGGTCAAAAGACCATAAAATGAATCTAATATGACCCTTAGGTTATATGGGTCGACTTTTAGTTATCCAATATAATTTTGGCATGTGTTAGGGTAATTTTATAATATTAGGTTTACCCTTAATTACCCGATTTATCTTTAACTGAAGTAAATAAAAATTACCGTAGTTACTATTTATAGTGCCCAAAAATAAAAAAGTAGCCTATTAACATAATTTGGACCTAATGATTCCAAATATGGAATCAATTTTTCAAAATTCAAAACACATTAGTCACAGTAATTAATTTAAAATTAATCCCGCTATTAAGAAAATGAGTTTTAAAAGTTAAAACATTGCAAAAGATTGAAATGATTTTACCTATGAATTAAATGTAAAATCAATGATAATGAAAAAAATTATATTAAAAGGTAAAAATATATTATATTTATACTTTAAAATCATTAAATATTATAATTTAATCATATAAATTATTACGATGAAAAGAGTTATTTTTAATTAAAATATAGCATGTTTTTACTATTCATTAAATTATGAAAGTTATCAGAATGATATAAAAAATTTATCCAGAGTAAATTTTTATATCATGATTCCAAAGAAGAATTTTATTTTGTCAAATTTAAATTATAAACATTTCAAAAAATATATTTAAATTGGGGGCGTCATCACAAGGTGACAAAACTACATTTTTTTTGAAAAATAGTCATTTTACCCGAAAAATTTATTTTGTTCACATACCATGTTCTAGAAAATGTGTAAGATGAAATAATAATGTTATAACTTTCAACATATAGTTAATAATATTCATAATGGATAGTTCATAATAATATTATAACCATATATCATTGTTTAGTGAAACCCGGTATTGCGTACAACACACGCTATTGAGGATGGTCGCGATTGCATGTAATGCAAGCCAAGTCAAGGTTCCGTCTACTTCAAGCTAATATGGTGTTGAGTATAGCGCAAGATAATATTTGTGTAGCGTACAAAAGAAGATATCAATGAAATTAAAATGAATATTTTTCATAAAATCTCGGGGTGTTACAATTAACCCCCTCAATCGGCTCATTAACTGCTGATCTGAGACTATCCTGCGAATTGGGTATGACCTCCACTGCACTCCTCAACTTGGATCACCTTAGGACATTGGCCATCACCACCGAAGGGTGAAGCGAACAATCAGTCTCTGACATCATGAACCGTTGAGTCCCGCTTGAATTTTCTATCAAAACCGCCGTTCTGGATCCAAATCGTTATTTACCTAAGCATGGATCACTCATCATATCCATCAATGCTAGAGATCGTTGCTTTCTATTCCCTGTAATCCAATCTCTAGAAAAATTCTAAGAACTTGCTTAAACAGTCCTAGTTATTCTTGTTACAGATCGATGATGGCCATCAAGATCTGCACCCTCTCTTCTTCCCACCAAGGTAAATCCAAAAGAGTGGGGGATTTCCATATGTAATTAACCCTTATCAGCAAGAGCGTTGAATGATTAAAATCAAATTTCTCAAGTCCATTATGAATACAAACGGTTTAGCCAAGAATTTTTTGGAATACTATTTTTCACCAATATAGACTTGGAAGCATCTAATGAGATCCAAAACATCACCCAAGTAGATGGAGAATCATCATGGGATTCCCAGGATACCTTTAAAGAGATAACCCCAAATTCCCACATCAGGAATTTGATGTGTGTTTACAGATCTAAATGTCATACCAAGGACTCTAACCGGTTTCACACACAATGGGGTATTTTGTTATTGTTGGAGGGATAATGATTAAGACTTGAGAAGTCATTAAAGTTATTTTATATGAGATTCCCCACAATTCTAGAAAATGGAATAACAATTGAGAAGTTTCTCAGCATGGAATTTATTAGGTGGAAGAGAATACATGCCATGTGATCTATGTTGAATCCCTTATTAAGAAGCTATAATATATTCAACAACATATTATATTACCACCACTCCCAATCCTAATATGGAAATCCTTGGTTGGGTAATGTGTGGAAGGCCACCCCCATCTCAGTAACGTAGGGTAGGTATGAAAGAGATTCAAAATAAATATTGTAATTATATAAATTATAATAAAAAACCTCAAAAATATGAGTAGAATTATTATAAACATAGATTGGATCAGCATTTGTAGCAAGAAAACCAATGCTACTACTGATATAGAAGTGATCAATAACTACCACGAAATTAGGGACACTCTATGTACCCACCTCAATATCCATCTCTTCAACCTGAGAATTTTTTTTTATCAATAACCTTTTCCCCCTACAACTCAATAATTTACCCCTAATCAGAAATAATAATTTCATCAAGCTCAACCAAGGCAGCCAAAACAAGAACCACACCCAAAATCAAATCTTGAAAATATTCTTAATATATTATATAATAGGGTGGATTATAGGATGATCTCCTTAGAAATTAAGATGAAGAATTAGAGGTATACCCTCCAAAATACTGAAAACTGAGTGAGATAGATCTACAAAACTCTATCAGATCGACTTCTGGGTACATTTCTGAGTAATACTGAGACACATATGGTAGAAGAGGCTAAGGTTGGGGTCCTTGTAATGGGAGAAGAGATTAATTTTCAACAAATATTCATAGTTGACAAAAAAACATCCAAAAGAATATGAAACACGTGCTTTAATCATAAGAAAATATAGTGATAATAGCACACAAAAAGCTTCTCAGGAACTAAATTGGGAGTTATAACCAACCAAAAAACTCTTATATAAGATTAGTATGTAAAGGAAGATACCTATGTGGAACTTCCACCATAAAAGTCCCACCTAACCTATCTAGATAGTATGAGACAAGAAAAATATAGGGATGGTGCAAAAAGTTTTTAGATATGTGTAAGAAGTTACAAATCATTATCCACTTTGAATAGGTCATCATTAAAATAACTTATTATTGAAATTTATTCACAGAGTTTCTCTAAAAAAACGAAAATGGAATAACAAGGAGACATATCCTTTAATAAAGAGTGTTTAGAAAGTCATTCAGTACAATCTCCCAACAAAGATGTGAGAGCCTAGAAAAACTAATTGAAGCCATTAAAAGGAATATAAACTCCATTTAAAATGTTTTGGTTACTATAAAAGTGGTTATCCCCATGATATGCACCTATATTATTTTTTGGAAGAAGTTTCAAAACTAAAACGCCATCCCTAGAGGTGAATCACTCCAAAAGTTGAAGAGGTAGTAAAAAAATGAAGTAATTAAGCTTCTTGACACTATTATAATATTTTCCATCTATGAAAGTGAATGGTTAAGCCCACTAAAAGTCATCCTAAAGAAAGGTGGATTTATAGTTGTTAAGAATTATGAGGATGAAATAATCTCAACTCGAACCATTACTAAGTGGAAAACCTGTGTTGATTATAGAAATCCCAACATGGTGACTCAAAAAGATAATTTTCCGCTCACCTTCATGGATTATATTCCAGAGATATTAGACAGGAATGATTTAAATTGTTTCATTAATGGATTTTCCAAATACAATCAAATTATAGTTGACCTATAAGATTATACCTAAACCACATTCAATATACTTTAAGAACCTTTTCCTATAGAAAGATGTCATTTGGACTGTACAATACACTAAAAAATTCCAATGTTGAATGAATTTTTTTTTCAAGATATGGTGGAAGAATTATTAGATATCTTTATGGAGGCTTTCTACATTTATGAAAAATCATTAAAAGTCTACCTAAGAAATCTGGACCTAGTTCTACGGAGTTGTGATTGGAATTTACTAGTGATAAAATTCGTAAAATGTCATTTTATAGTCCAATGAGGCATCGTCCTTGGAGATAAAATATCAAATAATGACATGGAAGTCGATCCCATAAAATCATGTTGATTAAAGGCTTACCTTAACCCATGGTGTTTAATTTTATCAAGACTTTTCTACCCCATGTGGGATTCTATCACTAATTCATCAAATACATTTGAAGAATATTCCGCCCATGGACACACCTTTTATTTAAGGAAATTTCTTTCGACTTCACTGAAGTGTGTCAGCAAGAATTCCACACTCTAAAGAATAACATGGTGGTAGATCCTACCAATAAGATCACCAGAAGGGCATAAGGACTCTGAATTGATGTATTACACCAATAATTTCATTGTTGGGGATGTTTTAGAATAGTGAGTTGGATATATCGCCCACACCATATATTATGATATTTATACACTAAATGAATCTCTAGTCAATTATATGACCATAGAAATCGAGTTTCTGGCATTCAACAATGTTGTTCAAAAATTTTGGTCATACCACCTAATTTCAAAAGTAGTGGTCAATATAGATCATGTACTATAGAAATTCAAAAAAAGTAAAAAAATTCTTACAAACCATGGCAAATATAGTGGATCCTATGACTAGAATAATTTTACATAATCATTAAGGAAAATAAAGGGACAAAAAATGTCATTACTGGTCACTTATCTAGGCATTCATTACAGATTATTGAAGAGGATGAAAATCTAAGCATTAAGGAAGACTTCCATGATGAAATAGATTTTATTATAGATACACAAGTACAACCATGGTTTTCTAATATTGAAAACTATATTCCAATGGGATAACTTTTTCCCCAATTCTCCAACCTGTAATAGAATAAATTCATGGTCAAGGCCTCACGCTATTACAAGGATGAGGTGTTATTATTTACAAACTCTGATGATGGATTTATGTGACATTGCATCATAGATTATTGAATTAAAATATTTATTGAAATTTGATACATTTTTTCACCTAGAGGGCATCATGGTCCTGAGTTCTCAATGGATAAGATTCAAAAAAGTGTACTATTATAGCTCACACTCCATCAGGATGTGAAGAGTCTCGTTTAAAGCTATGATCAGTGCCAAAAAATAGTCACCATTTTAAAACAAAATGAAATTTCCAAATTACTATCATTGGATTTGATATTTTCAATGTATGAAGAATTTATTTCATATTCCCATTCCCTTATTCATTTGGGAAATTTTATATCTTGGTTATCATGGACTATGTTTTGAAGTGAGTCAAAGCTAAAGCCACCACTCATAAGACAACTATGGTGGTCAAAAATTTATAATGGAAAAACATTTTCTCAGTATTTTGATTTCCCCGATCTCTCCTTAATTATCAAGGAACTCACTTTATAAATAATTTAGTGAAATTATTTATAGAAAATAAAAAATCTATTACATCACTAGAACTCCCTACCACCCACAGACAAATGGGAAAGTTGAATTTTTAATAGGGATATTAAAAAAATTATAGAAAATATAGTTATTATAAGTAGAAATGAATAGAATCTAGATATAGATGATTCAATTTTGGTGTATTACTCAGTATATAAAAAACTCATCAAACTTAATCCATTCTGACTTGTTTATGGGAATCCATGTAACTATTCTGTCAAATTAGAGAATTGTGATTATAGGTCTATCAGAAATATTAATGATGATGCCCAAAAACACAAGGAACATAGGGTTCTAAAAATGGATGATATTTAAGATATTAGAAGGGATTATTAATATAATTCTTGAATTTATAATGACCAAATAATAAAGTGTAATGAATAAAACATTACATGATGAAATTTCACACTATGGGATAAAGTTTATATTTTTAATTCTTGATTGACACTATTTCCTAGTTGGGTGAAAACCTGATGGTTATTCCCCTTTAAAGTTGTGAAATTTTTCCCTTATAGGAGTATTGAAATTAATTAAGGAAAATTTCCACCCTTTAAGGTCAATTAAGAGAGACTCATAATTTATGAAGAATTATTTCATGAAGTGCATGTAATTTCTTTATAATTTATCTGATTTTAAGCCTCTATCTATATCTCGATAAAAATGTAGCATTGACTAAGAGGAAACCCAAGATAGGTCAAATAGGTTAGATTAGATTTCCTAAAAATTAGGAAGGCTTAGTAACACTGGAGATTATTTAGAGCTTTGTGTTATGTAAAAAATTGAATAATAATAATAATAAAATTGCACAAATAAAACAAATCTCATCATGTAGAAACTACATGACTTGAAAAAATTGTGGTCAGAAAAAAATCTAGTATTTTTATGTTGTGAATTACTTAAATGATGTGAAAACCCCATGAAATGTTTAAAATCCATGAACCAAGGGTTCATGGCTGACAACACTTCCTCTAATTCCTCTTTCTTCATGCTCTCCCCTCATCCTAACTTCTGGACTCCCTCCCATCATGTAGTCCATGTTGGCCTTCTAGCTCCCCTCCTCTCCTCTGCTCCTTGATCGTCCACCCTTATCATCTACTATCCCTACTCTCTGCATCGCTCCAAAATGGCCCACACCAAAACTGTTAGACACAAGGACCGATGTTAAGACCCTTTACCTCTACTCATTTGATCGGTTCTTTCACCTCCACTTTCAGTAGAAGAGCCCACCCCTCACCATTTTCATTGGTTTCCGCCACTCTCTAAACCTCCTAAAATTCATAGTCCTCATCCATCCCATCATAGGGGGTATCTCAACTCCGGAACTCTCACCCATTTTTGTGTTTTTATTATCCTTAATAGTAGGTACAGTTGTTCCATCTATAGTCCAATACTATGAGGATGAAAAAGACCTTAGACCTAGCCATCCTCAAGAGGATCCAGGTTCACGATGAGGTCCTTGATCTTAGGGTATATATTCACTTATCCAACATCAATGAGGTATGTGAGGTGTTTTACTAGGATTTGTTCCAAGAGTTATTGTCCACAATGGAGCTCGATGTTGCACATTTCACCTTTTGAAATGGTGGAAGGCCTGGATAGATCACTCTGGGATATTTTTGCAACAGTCACATTATCCACACTACTGATTTAGTTTATTCCCCTGGATATGTTTTATTGTGGTTGGAACTGAGAAAGGAAGATGAGGAGATTAGTTCAACACTGATTTCCTAGGACCCTTAGATATTTCATGATCATCATACAATAAAGAGAACCCAGGGGTGAAGTACCACATTACTGATTATGCATCAGGATTTGTCTCATGCCCAGATATCTTGAGGACATATTCACAGGAGCATCATCGAGATCAAGGTTATCATCCTAGCCTCTTCCATGGGTTTCCTTCCCATTAACATGTGCCTCTAGTTTTCATTATACTACAAATATTAGGTGTGGAGGGATCAGGGTACCCTTATGGGAAACTAATTTATTACCCAACTCTTCCTTCATCTTGGGGTTTTCAATGCTACTAAACCTCTTTCCTGTCTTTTCAAGATAGAGTCAAGTGACCTACTCATTCTTCACAATATAGAGGTCTTGTGGAATATTTGGATGAACTTTGAGTGGATCTCTGAGTACACTGCGGATGTTTATGAGGTACTAGCCCATCATGTCCCGACACTAGATCCTGATCATGATTCCCCTACCTCTTCTAACCCAACTACTACCCCTACTTATTCAACCATTACTACTAACACTACTACCACACCTTGTCTTTCATTTTCATTTGTCATATTCATTATTATTCAGTGTATTATAGAGAACCAGATATGGATTTTCCACCATGTTAGAATTCCATTCATCGATCCATCACACTTTACCACCATGCCCCACCCACATCCCCTAAAAATAAAAACCCACAACCCACTCCCATATAACCCACTTCTCCCTCCATTCACACCCCATCAAGCTTAGGCCCATCTCCAGACCATGTTTACCTTCCTCTATAGTTGATATAACCTACCTCCCAATATGAGTTCCTAGTGAAGAATGCTTGATGGGGAAAGGTCCCCACCCTTCCCTCTTTATCTAAGATGCCACTCATTGATTAAGTTGCCTGACGTTCGACCACAGTACATATTGGCTCCTACCTACCACCTCTCACAATAAATCAAACCTCCAGAACCACATCACCTAATATAGTTGTTAATATTCCTTCCGTAGACCCACTACTGATATTGATATAGTGGATTTGTTTCATACCCCCTTTGTTCGGGGGGGGGGGCATAAGATGTTGATAGTATTGACACTACCTACATTTTATAGTTATGCCCATGTACCCTCTGCCATTATACTATCTTTCAGGTCTAGTTTTATACTCTCTATGTATCCTTGATTCCATGATGTATCATTTATAATATCTAATGGATGAGATATTTTTTTTACTACAATGTTTTCTGGTTTTTTCTCATTTTAAGCATTTATTTATCCATGTCTATCTCTACTACATCTTCAATGGTTATAAATAATTCTATTGTAATTCGTTATGGCCTCCTTGATGAGGTATTTTATTATATTGATGACATCATAGGATGAATTCATGATCTATAACTACATACTATACAGTAGTCCCTTTCACAACCTACACGTATGTTATTGCTCCCAAAAGAGATTTTTACTCAAGAAATTTCAGAGGTGGTCAGCCCCACCATGAAACCAGTAGTTCTTCATGACATCACCACCAGTTTATGAAAGAGGCAGAGAACATATGAGATGAGGGAAGCAACTGATTGATTATTTTTTCCATCTAACTAGCTGACGATTTCATTAATATCACTTTTTGGGAGGAAACCCTTTTTCATTTTCTATAATTTCATTGAGTTTATTAGGAGACTTGTTTGTTCTTTTTATAGATATTTTAGTTAGTAGTTTGTTTAAGACCTCATTGTAGTCAATTCATGCATTTATCTATGTTTGTTTCTCCTACTATTTACTATTTTCACCCATCCACTTTGTTTTTTACTTATTAGTCATCTCTAGTGTAATAATTGTTTTCCTAGTGTAGGTATTTTGTTTATAAAAATTTTTTTGGTTCCTAGTATCACATAACCATCCATCATTTTCCCCCATTACATGAATTTCATAATAGGTGACACGTGATTCTCTACTTTAAATTATTAACTTTCATCTCAAATATTTTAATGATTATATTGTAATCTCTCCCACATCACCTTCTAAAAAGTGGGGAAACTATTTCACATTAATTGTGGGGGAATCATTATTGATCTTTATTATCTGTACTCATATATTATAGATTTTTTTCATGATTCTAGGTTATGATTTTCATTGAAATCATTTTTTAACTTGAAATATCATTAAACCGATTTAAATAAAATAAAAACCTTACTTGGAGAAAGTGGAAATAAATTTTTATTCATGTTTAAGACTTTTTACATGATTTATGAGTTGAATAATTTAGTCTTTATTCTTGAATTTGTAATTGATTTTGATTATATTATTAATGGTTTTTATTCCCTGAGTGATTTCATTATTTTTTTCTCATTCCTAAGGTGATTCTAGACCAACACTTTCATTTTTGTTTCTGATTGTATTTCTTAAGAGATAACAGGGGAATGTAAACCTATAAAAACTTTAATTTGTATCTTATTAAGGCTATGAATGAATGAATACACTATTAAAATGATTCTGGAAATATTTTTTGAGCCACATATCCTAAGTCCCACCTATATATTTTCCCTTCATAATCCCAAAAAATCCATAAATTACCTTGTTTGGATTGATTACTCTTACCATCCCATTTATCTCTTCCTACCCTAATCATGATATAACTGAATAATTTTCTATTGAATAACAATGTTGGAAGTTTGTACTGATTCATAAGGGGTGCTTACTAACTTAGGATATATATGGTAACTTTTCCACATGAACTGCATGATATTTTAAATGGTTCTTCAGGTGTTCATTTTATGATTATCTTGGTTTAATAAAATTAAAAAAAATTAAAAAAGAAAACATTTAGGTTGTGTATTATGAAGCTCAAAATCACCATTACCAGATTGGTGAATCTTATGATGAATCATATGTGGTTTGGTGATGGGTTTAAGATCTTTCCTATACATAACCTTTAAAAAAAGGAAACAAGATGATTTCATTTCACTATTATTCTACATCCAAAGACCTATCTTGAGCTTCTGGGAGTGTAAATATGCCAATTTCTAGATGATATTTTTCATTTCAATATTCCTAATGATCATGTATTATACCTATGATTTTACCCCCTTTTTGAGTTTTGTTTTTATCATTTTACAACTTACCCATGGCCAAAATTTCATTTGAAACTTATTTCTAAATACATCATGATTAATTGTGTGTTTGTATTTATAGAGATGAGATGTTATATCCAAAGAGATCCTATAGTTAAGTACATGTATTAAAGGTATGACCATAACTCCAATTTCATTTTATCTTGAGTGGTGAGAGAAAATTCATTGTGAGGTAAATTGAAATATGGTTATAGTTTCAATGTAATAGTCGATAAATTGTAATTAAATAAAGAAAGAATCAGAATAAAGAACTTAACAATGAGTCAAGACTGATTTCATCTATAGGAGTGACTCTATAGGACTTGTTCTTTATACTAGAACCACGTTTTTTTTCAAGGTTTTTATGCATGTTTCTTGTTTAAATACTAATTGATTTGGAATCCCTATTGGGATGCTTTTTACTTGAGGACAACTAATTTTTCAAGTGTGGGAGAATTTGATAAGATTAATTCATATATATATTTTTAATGTATTTGTTTAAGAATATATCATACTATATTTGATAATACACTACTATTTGTTTAAGGAAATAGGGACTCAAAAATAAAAGGAGGAGATTTCAGAAAATAGAAAATTATGACATTACACATCATGAAATAAATTCACGACATTTATTCCTCGAGAATTGAAGACCTATGAGCTGAATTCCAGCTCATGAAAACTTTAAAAGACATAAACCAATGCAAGATGGGATTTTATTACATGATTTTAAATCTAGTTAATCTAAAACCTAATGACGATACACGACATTGAAACATTACACATCGTGACATTCTGAAATTTGAGTCCATCTGAAAATACAAGCCATAAAAACAAGATGATGAAAGATATTCATAGGTATTTTAAGACATAAAGTAAATGACATGAACCCTACTTACATGTCATGAAATTATCATAACATAATTCACTAAAATCACTCCCAAGATGTGAAACATTTACACATCATGAGTCACCCAGGATTATAAATATTAGAGAAACCTTAATATGAACAGAGACTACAGACCTTGGAAGAACCATTTTATTTTACCCTCTATTTATTATATGTTTTATTTAAAACATATTTCAATTGATTTACTTTCCCATTTTTTCTATCCTTTTCTACATCTTATCATTCCACAATTGTGGTTTTCTCGTTTTTTGTTCCAATGTTCAAGTTAAAATTATGATTAATATTCTACTTCAATTTTTGGTGAATTATTTATTGATCATTAATTGAATTAATTATTTAGTTGATTTTTATATTTTTTATTATTTATTTTGTTAATTTTAATTTTTTAATTATCATGTCAATCATACTAATTATTTTCCTTCTTCCAATTAATTATGTCATGTGCGGTTAATCTGCTTAGGGTTTTGGGTCGAGGGTAAGGGTGGATTTAAACCTAATGAATCTCAAAATAAAAAAATGCTTAATATGTTGGATAGTAATTAGGTTAATAATACCTTTTAATCTAATTATGTTGAATGAACCTAATATAATGAATTGTAAATGAAATAACCTAACCTAATTGGAGTTGATAAGGCTAGGACTAATAGCCTGTGACACTTTCTTCCATAGAAGCTAAGCTTATCGTGCCTAGGTAATGGATTATATCTATACCATAGAGTAGCTTCTATATTAGGTAGATATAGTTGGTTGGACCAAAACTAAATGGTTAAATTTTCACTGCTTCATAGACTAATCCATAGTACTATACCAAATAGATTTAGAATTATCTTTTGACTAACTTGTGAAATCGACTCTTGTATAATTCTAGGTTTTCATATGAGGTAAAAATCATTTTATTTTTATTTAATATACTTAATAATGATCCAATGTGAATAAAATTTGATTTATGTGGGTATTGGGGGTGTTCGGGGCTTGTTCAGAGCCTAGAGATTGTATTTTTGGAAAATAAAGGCAGCCCATGTGGTTAGTAGAAACCATGTGAGGTAGGTCTCCTGGTTACTAGTAACCATGTGAGGTAGGATAGTGGGGTGCTAGAGGTTTCATGGATTGGGGAAACCATATAAATAGAGCATCATACCCATGTGAGGGTCTCTTCAGTTTTTCACAGTGGATCCAGTCATAGTTTACACATAGTTAGTCAAACTTTGTACACTAACCAAGCACAGTGACCCTCCTTTCAGTGAAGGGTGAATGATAGACACATGGTTTTTACAACCCTACATCCAAACCATGTGATCTAATTTTTTGAGGGAAAATAATAAAAATCCCCAAAAACTTATTAATCTCAAACCTAATTTTATCTTCTTCCTCCAGACAACAACTCAATCATGGGAAGCTCCCCCTTGAAGAAAAATGGTAGGATTTTTCACTGATTCTCTATTTGATCTTAGAATAGAGTATATTCGGTATCATTGGATCTACATCAATGAGTAACAAATTCCTTTTATTTTATTCTTTTTTTATTCTTGGAATCTATTGAGTTATTTGTGTTCCATATGATATTCTTTATTTCTAGGTTTTTAGTACCTTCTTTGTTTTCCTTCAGATCTGAGTTGAATCCTGATATGATACTAGAAAATAAATCTAATACAGACCTACGATGGGTGGTCTATAATTTTTCCTTGACTTTTGGTTCTATATAGAGCTAATTTCCATTCGTCCAGCCATCAATATTTATAGTAGATCCCAGAAATTAAATAATATGTAGTTTAATTAAATGAAATGAAACATGTTTAGGATTCCCTTTAGTTCCTTTGAGATGTGTTGGAGGTTTTTTCCTTAACCAATTCGAACCATGGGGTGTTCCATGTGAATTTCCTATGATTATGCCTTTTTTAAACCACCCATAGTGTGAGTTAATTATTTTCTAGTCATATGAATCCTTTTAATAAACAAATTAAACTAAATTATTTAAATATGAGATGGTTTTATTCCTTTCCATGTAAGTGATTTTGATGAAATGGTTTATATGGAATTTTTATATGAGTGGGTAAACTCATGGAATGAAATTGAATGTGTATTGTGATATGAGTGGGTAAACTCATTGAATGTAGAGTGTTTAAATGATAAATCATTTGAATTTTAAATGATTACATAGGATTCCATGAGTGTGTTACACCAAAGGCCATGATAGCAGTTGAGAATTACATATACCTGTATGGTCCTTGGATTCTGATTCCATGGAATTTCTTGGGCCTTTCTACCAATTGGATTTGTTTTTTTTGGGATCACACCTGACATGGTTGGTATAAATTCTCCCTAAACCCCAATCCAATCCCAACCGAGTTTCAATTTAGATTTTCCTAGGACTCAATAGGGAAGAAATGGTCCACTATACCTTGTATTCATCCCTAAGGGGTCTGAAATTTTTTTTATATGGAACGACCATGGTAGAGGTGAAATTATTGATTATACGGCTCAATCATGGTATATGTTAGACTTTCAATTATATGGTGTGGTCATGGTTGATGTGATTTATATATTATATTCTAAGGACATTGGTGATATAATATATTGTGTATGTGGTCAGGTCGTGGTGTTTATGTCCTTATTCTTACCACTACCTTGTTAGAGGAGATTGACCAATGTTTTTCATGTATCCTTTCTTGGATATATAGTACCACTTGTTTTAATAGTATATATTCCATGGTAACATTACATTTATTTACTTCTTAACTATGAAATATATTTCACTCTTCTTTATCTTATATTACACATACAAGAAATATTAAAGACACTTTGAGTGGTGACCCTCTAGGATGGTATCTCACATCCTGTTTGAGCCATCGTTGGTAACCTGGACAGACTATATGAATGAAGGTGGGGATCAGGGAAAGTTCCCACAGTTTGATGCTTGAATTTATTCCATGCTTAGGAGAAGGGGAGCACGAGACCAAGATGAGAGACATGACATTATCGAGAGATAGTGATTTTTATTCCTTTAGGTATTTTATACACGTATTGTATTGATTTCATTTATACCTGTATTGTTTATTTGGTGACACATGACATGATCATCATTTTATAAGAGATTACTTTTGGAATTTTTGTATATATCTATCATCTGAAACATTATCTATTGTCTGATTGATTTACTACTTCCTCTATTGATCTGTATGATTGATACTGCTATGCTACACTCTTATTGAGGTAATAGTCTCCCCACAAACACACCTCATGCCCCAACTTCTAGTAGGAAGCCTCTAGCATTTGGGGAGATGTTCTTGAGGTCATGTGACTAACCATGATTAGAGAACAATTTAGTGGCATCTGGGAATGGGAAATTATAAAGTGGTGTCATATTTTTTTTTCTTTTCTTGCCTTACTATCAGGCATCAATAGAAAGAGGATTAGGAAGAATTGAAATTTAGTATTGATTTATGCCTTGGAGTTGCTAACCCATTTATATGAATAATCCAAATGTACTCAAATGAAAATTGTTGTTTTCTAGATTTTGACTGTTATAGTTGATTTGATTCCACTATTTCATGATAAACATGAATTTTTATGTTATCATTAATATTATTTAGGGTTCTATTTTGTTGAAACTAGATGAGATGAGGGTATTCCATTATATGCATCATTTTAGGCGCTTTAAAGGAATCACATGACTTACATTATGCCAGGTTATATAGGATGCATTACTTATTTTCATGATATTGTGATAGGCATTGTGATAGATATACCTTAATAGATGATAAATGCATTGGTTTGAGAAACATGGTTATAACTTAGAATACCTAATGAAACCTAAGTAGTGTTTTCTTAATTAGGCTACAGTAGACACCCTAAGAATCCAATTGTGGAACATTGGGTCATATACCACGAGTCACATCGACTGGAATGTGTTATGGTGTGGATTAGATGGATTCCATATTTTGTTTCATGAAGAGTACGAGAACTTACTGATCAGAAGAGGTTGATATGAAATGTGAAAACAATATGAAATGAAATGGAAAATAGAAATTGTGAAATAGAGAATTGAGCTTGAATCACCTTTTGAGTGGACTTTAAGAAGTTTCTCTGGTGAAGTTTGTGACTATTTATTTTCACTGGACCTAGATATAGGATTGGACTGTGTGGTAAAACCTATTTATAGGAAGATCTTGACATGTCCTATGCTTTCATCTATGAACTTTTGATTTCATTATTTTCAAGGGTGTGTGTTTTCAATTGTAATGACAATCCATCATGAGGACCTTAAGTCATATTCCATGGGGGTGGTGATGAAAAATCTCTATAGGTAGCGGGACATGGCCTTATGGTGGATCCTCCTATATTTTTATATCAGGCATCAGTAGTTTTACCACACATAGGTTCTTAAAAACTGTTCCAATAGGGTTTCTCCACTTCATGTAAACTTTTTAGGGAGAACTGAATCATACTTCGTCTATGGCTAATCTTATGGGTGTATTCCAGTAGTATAATCCTACCATGTTTTCAGGGGATGGTGGTCTACATGATTCTAACCGATGGCTTGATACTACACTATAGATAATAGAGAATCTAGACCTGACACCTAAGAGGAGAGTGATGCTCATGACTTACTTGCTTTAGTGAGAAACAAATCACCGGTGGGATGTTTTGAACCAAGAATATGCACTATGTGATATGGTTTGGTGGTATTTTCAAACTATATTCTATGACTTATTTCTCCCAAAGACTCTAAGAGAATAATAAGATAGTGATTTCATCCTCTGAAGTAGGGCGCTATGACAATTTAGGATTATTCATCATGCTTTACAGAGTGGCATCGTGTTTCACTGATATACATTTCTGATAAAGCTTCAAGGTATATATGAATCAAATAAGGTATCTGACATATTGTTCGATCTCAGGTCAATGTTTTAATTTTTATTATATGTATTGAGATAGTGAATCATGCACTAATTATAGTTGGAACCTGAGGGAGCTTGGGGTCACATAGAATAGTTTTATAGTCTCTTAATCTAGTAATTCAACTTATAGTGGAAGTATGTGATGTTTTGAGGATTCCCGTGAGATGATTACCAAACATATTGCTAGTACTAGAAATGAATTTTTATTTCATAAATATGGAAAATGGTGACACAAGAGGAATCAGTGAGACCAAAACCCATTCGAGTTTTGATATTACAACAGGATAGTCCACGTGAAATGTTTCTTTAGGACCTTCCCTCCAATAGTGAGTGGTAGGGGTCATCTCTAACACAAGGTTTGATAGATGTTTTCAATGCTCCATGTCATTAAGGGAGATGGAGTAGTACCAGTCAGTCAGGATGAATTCTTGGTGGCCTTGGCCGAGGAAGTGAGGAACCAATTGTACTGAGAGAGTAGATCAGACCGACACTGAGTAGTGGTGTTGTGTCATACGGTTGCAGTTCAAGAGAGATCTATTCTCTAAAACCTACACCCAAGGAGAAGGGAATCAGACCATAATTGATGAAATGTGTGATCTTAGTTTCTCTACACCTATATCTGATCTCTTTGATGCAGGTATGTCACATAGTTTCATATTTGAACCTATAGTAGAAATCCTTGGTCTTTTTTTCAGTTTTCAGATGAAGTTCTAATGATTTAAACTCAATCAGAGATTATAATGGAGGATTTATGTCATTTTAGGGAATTCCCCCTTGAGGCTAGTGAGTTTCACTTAGTTTGGAACATTTTTTTCCTCAAGATGACTGATTTTGACATCATACTCAGGATGGACTGGCTAGCATTTTATTAAGCCTATGTTGACTTCTATTATCAGAGGGTGAATTCAACATCACCAGAGAGAATAATTTATACTAAAAATGGTGAATGACATATCCAGGTGAGTTGAGTTGGAATAGAGCATTATGGTATGGGTGGGATGATAGCCCAGATTTCTAGTTTGTAGCTGGATGATCGGGGAGTGTGATAAGAAGATCTCTCTCCAATGGTTGATCATTTCATGGATGTCTTCCCATATGAATTTTGTATTTTACATCCTAAGGGAGTGGTGGGGTTATCAATTGAGCCAGTTATAGTAGAAGAACTTTTATTCATTCCTCCATATTGTATGGCTATAATGGAGTTGCAATAGCTCAAGCGTCAACTAGAGGATTTGGATTAAGTGGGGTTTATTCGACCCGACACTTATACCTGGGGTTCACCAATACTTTTTTGAAAAAGTCAAATGGTTACCTTAGGCTACATGTGGATTACCAAAAATTGAACCTGATGACGGTTAAGAACATGTATCTATTTCCATGGATAGATGATAATTTCAACCAGCTTCAAGGAGATCAGGTGTTCCTGAAAGTGGATTTGAGATCCAGATATCATCAAGTGCGGGTTCAGCCAACAGACATGCCTCCTATTTATTTTCATAGTTGGTATGATCTATATGAATATTTTTTATGTTATTTGATCTCATGAATGCACCAATAGTATTCTTGTCATTGATGAACTGGGCTTTCCATCCTAATCTGGATTTTTTTGTGGTTTACATGGATGATATCTTGGTGTATTCTTACAATCAATACAACTAAGAAAAACATCATGGGATCATCTTATATAAATTGAGAGATAATTATTTATATTATAATCTCATGAACATCCACTTATGATTAGATAAAATTCACTTATTGGGTAATATTATCCTGGAGACAGGAGTATCAGTTGAGCAAGATAAGGCGAGAATTGAGTTTCCTAGGAAAATCCCACGAACTTTTTGACATAGATATTTTTTGTGGATAGCTAAATATTAAAATACTTTCATGTATAAATTATCATTCTTAGCAGTTCAATTAAATGTCTTGACAAATAAGGGTTTGAAGTTTGTATGAACATGTACATGCAAGACAACCTTTTAGGAGTTTAAAGGGATATTGAATTTACCACTAGTCCTATTTTTTCTAGAGAATCGCATAAGGTACATTTTTATTGTGATGAATCAGGTATCGGGCTTGAAAAAGTGCTGATGTTCGAAGATATAGTTGATCCATATGGGTCTTGAAATCTTAGGCCACCTAAGAGAAACCATAAACACACGATCTAGAGTTATATGTAGTTGTTCATGCTTTGTGTTGCTGGAGATGTGACTTACTGGGAGCGTGTTTTTTGGTAACAAAATACCACAAAATCCTCATGTATATATATAAAAACATTATATGAATCTAAGATTGTGTAGGTGGGATGATTACATACACTCTTTCAACTTTTAGCGTGCCAACATGCCTATGAAGGGCAATGGAGTGGACGATTCAATGAGAAGAAGTACTCATATACCAGCTGTCAAGGAGTCTAGAAGTGATAGGTTTACCGAGTTCATCTTGAGGTAGTGATGTTTTTTGGGTTTTTTTGACAAGTTCGTGAAGGTTATACATTTACTTTTGATCAAGTAGACCTTTATTTTTGATGAGTTTGAGAGGTTTTATATTTGTAAGATGGTAAAACTTTACAGGGACACTCATACTATTTTTTTAGATAGGAATGCCAGGTTTATCTCAGGTTTCTGGAAGTGTTTGCATAGGGAACCTGGTACACGTGTTCTTATAAGAATATCGAACCACCATCAGACTAATATTCAGTGAAAGCGTGTGATATAGGTGCTTGAGGACATGCTTCTAGTATGTTTCCTAGATTTTGGGGACTCTTGAGAGATTCATATACCCCTTCTTGATTTTTCATACAATAGTAGATATTAGGAAACAATACATATGGAACCTTATTAGGCTTTGTAAGGTAAGAAAGTTTGATCCCCCTGTGTGGGTGAGAGGCAAGAGAGGAAGCATTATTGGGACCGCATCTAATCTTTGAGACTTATGAGCATGTACAGTTGATTAGGAAATGGCCGGACACTACACATTCTTGACCGAAATATTACACCTATCACTATAGACCACCTATAGAGTTCGAGGTTAGGGATTGGGTCTTTTAATGTATCTTATTAAGGATAAGACATAGATAGATCAATATACCTGGTAACCTTTCACTATGATATTTTGGGTCGTTCAAGATTCTGGAGAGATTCAGGTTGGTATCATATGAGTTTAAGTTACCTTAGAGGTACTGGGCCATTTATGACATCTTTCATGTATCTTAGGTATCCTAATATCACTCAAACCCATCTCACGCTTTGCAACATAATGAGGTGGAGTTATAGATAGATTCACCCTTTGAGGAGAATCCAACATTTATCATTGACAGAAGTATAAAGATTATTTATAGATAGTTAGTTACTCTAGTATGAGTGTTATGGAATCATGGTCATTTATAGGATGAGATATGTAAGTGAGATGTTAACATACATGCTTAGTGTATGGATTTATTTTTAGAAAAATCTTGACCACCCTTGAGAATGAAATTTGGGGACGGATTTCAATGAGGGGGGATACTGTAAGATCCTATGTATATTATGAGGTTTGAGTCCTCTTATTTTTTTTGTTAAAATGATTAATTATGACCTAATATGAATACCATTTTCATTCATGGTGGTATCTGAGATGTTTGGATCATTTTCAGATCTTGGTACCCATATTTTTATAAAATTAGGGTAGGTTTCCCAGTTAGTAGAAACCATGTAGGGAAGGTTTCACAGTTACTAATAATTGTGGAAGGTTGAAAATTGGAGTTATATAGGCCCCCTAGTTTGAGGAAACCAAGAATATGGGGGAACATCTATATGGGAGGGCCTCTGTAGTTTTAGAAAGTGGTTTTAGACACATTTTGTGCACATTTAGAAAAACTGTGTGCACTAACTGTGCAATGAGCCCCTATTTATAATGAAGGGTGAAAGGTTGGCACTCACTTTATCCAACTGTATGGAAAAACTATGTAACATAGTGTTTCGAGGTAAAATGATAGAATTTCCCTTAAATATGTGGATATCCTCCTTGAATCCAAAAGGTAGGATTTTCCATCAATTCTCCATCCAATCATATAATCAAGCATCATCGGTCTCATTGGATCTAGGACAGTGAGTACTAAATAACTTTTGTGCTGTTTTTCATTCTTCTTATTATCTATGGAGTTATTTAGGTGCAAGTTTATATGTCCTGTTTTTAGTTTCTTTATATGTTCACCATTTTTTCCAATTTGAGATGAATCAAGAGTTTATACTGGAAAAGCACTCTTTTATAAAACTATGATATGTAGTATATACATTTATATTGGGGTTGGTGGTATATAAAGATAGTTTCCATTGTGATACCCTCAAAAATATCATGTGGTGCTCAAAAATTAATTGAATAATTTAATTAAATGAAATATAACATGTTAGGGATGACCATTAGTTCCTTTCAGATGTGTTGGAGGTTTTTTCCCCACCCAAGGAAATCCATTGTGATTCAATTTGAATTTCATATTTCTATTCCTTTTTTAAACAACCCATGGGGTGATTCAATGTTTACCTAGTTAGAGGAAGCTAGTTAATAAATTAATTGAACTTAATTTGTTGAATATAATATGATTTTACACCTTTTCATTTTGATTCTTTTGTTTAAATGGTTTATATGGAATTTATATATAAGTAGGTCAACTAATTTAATGAAATTGAATATGAATTGTAATATTAGTTGGTAAAATCATTGAATATGGAGTGTTGAAATGATAAATTATTTGTAAGTTGAATTTTTACATTGAACACCATTAGTGTTTTATGCCATGGGTCATGACAGTGTTAGAGAATTCTTTTGACATATATGCTCCACGGATTCTGATTATGTGGGATTTCTTGTTACTAGCTTACCCTGGAATCTTGTTTTCTTAGGCTCATAGTGGAAATAGTCGGTAAAAATACTCCATTAACCCCAATTCAATCCTAACCAAGTTTTCATTGAGATGTTATTAAGACTCAATGAGGATGATTCAGTGTACAATAAATTAAATTCTACCCCATGGGGTCTAACATTTATGTTTTTATGGAATGTTAGTGGTAAAAGTGATGTGATTGATTATATGGCTCAGTCATGGAATATGTGACACTTATGGTTATATGGTGTGGAAATGGTTGATTATATTTATAGATTATAAATAAATGTTTTGGGTTATATAATATATTGTGTATACGGTGAGGTCATGGGGTTTGTGTCCTTATGATTACTTCTACCTTGTTACAGAATCATGTACCAAGTTTTTCTGAGAAGCTTTTTGGGATATGAATTATCACTTTTTTATAGAATATATTCCATGGGAACATTACATTTATATATTTCTTTACTGTGATATATATTTCAATCTACATTATCTTATATTTCACAATGAATACTTGTTATATACACTTTGGGTTGTGACCTATTGGTATTGTATTGTACACCATTTGCAGGGCATCGTTGGGTACCCATACATGCTATTTGGATGCAAGTAGGGACTGGGGAAAGTTCCCACTATTTAATGGTTAATGTTGTTCCATGCCTAGGAGAATGGTACTAATATTATGCACATGACTCTATCGAGAGTTAGTGATTTTTGGTCTTGTTTTAATTTGATACATGTATTGTACTCATGTCGTTTACAACTATTTTGGATGTTTTGTAGAAACATGACAAGATTATCATTGTATATGAGATTACATTTGGAATTTGTTGTATATATATTCCATTTGGATTTTTATATATATTTTCTTATTGATTTAATTATTTTGATATTTTTTTTGCATGATTGGTAATATTTTTTTACACTTTAATAAGAGGGAATAGTCTCTCAAAAGACACACCACAGTCCCTCGCTGCTAGTCAGTAGCATCTGGCATTTGGGAAGATGTGCTTAAGGCCATGTGATCCACATAGATTTGGGAACCATTCAGTGGAATCCATGTCTATGATACTGAAACCCTAATCCCATTTTTTCAATGAGTTAAATCAAAGTTACATAAGTATTTATAAAAACAACCCAACAAGTGTTCATGAGTAATCCTACTACAAATTAATGATCAATAGGCTTCCATTATACCATCTCTTCCATGTGGGTTTGACCCCACACTACCATTATTCTACACCTTTGTATTTAGTGATATTTGGGATTTTATAAATCCTAATATGATCATAACCTATATAGAATCAAGGATGTCATGGAGTCTGGACATATTTCCTCAAATTTCTAGAGAAACCAAAAACCAGCCTAATCTTCTTGGTGATATGGTTCATGCACTATGGAATGGTCTTCCACATTTTATTCTGACTATGACATCAAATATGAGCTGCAAGGCGGAGGAACCAAATTCTCTATATCCACTGAAAAAATGATATTTCTCTATATTGTGCTATGGAGGCCCCATATTTTTAGGGGTGAAATTATACTTATAGGGAATGTAGGTTAAATATTGTGAGGAAACTTCTGATCAAGCCACTTCTATGATGTGGACACACATTCTCTAGTTTCAGGTCTAATTGACTATTTTTTTCTAATTCAAATTTAAAAATCTCCATGGCATAGACACCATTGTTAGGGAATAGTCAAACTTGGTGTAGGATAATTATGTCATGTCCATTAGTTATGATATAGAACATCTTATCCTCTTAACTTCTATGGTGTAATACCATACATCGCATTGTGGAAATCCTTCTTCTACACCTTCAATTTTCTTATATCATGAAATCTTCTCATGATACATTAAAAAATTTTGAACAGGACAAAGCATCATCTGAAGTAGTCTCTAAACACCTTTACCTCACAAGAAATTTCATTTTGAACATGATTTATGTTTTGAAAACAAAATACAACACAAAGTATAATATACACTCAAACCACTATCACTAACTTCTCATAGAACATTTTAACATCTATTCATTTCAATAGTTTCACTACCTATTATATCATAGGTTGTCCCACTACCCATGATGTTGGATGAAATATCTTAACCTACTGAGTGTTGTATGATTCAAGTGGGTAATGATAGAGTTACATAGAGTTAGAGTGTACTTCCTGAGTTTTAGTGGTAGTGACCACCATAATATTTGTTAAAAACATGACCTAATGTTAGTAGAAGATTGTATGAGGTGGTGATTTAGGTGTTCCACCTTTTATAAACACCATTAAAGTATATATTAGTGAAATAATCCATAATTATGAATATAACAACATGTTTCTAGTATGTTATGATCATTCAGACCCATGATGAGTTAAATATCTCCAAGAAAGAGTTTGAACGCCTCTTGTATGATGAGTATTACCAAGATATATTGATATTTAGGTACATATAGGATCATTGGAAACTATAGTAGGGTAGATTATTTATTTCATGGTATGTAATTACCTTCACTAACCTGATGAGGAATTCTCTCTACAAGATTTATAACGGGTTCCTTCGAGAGTGAAAATTCAAGAAATCACTTCATAAAGAGATCTGAACTAGTTTGATACCCCTAAATACTTCTTTGAAATCATCTTAGATAGAACCTTAGTGATACAATAATTTTTATAAGAAGAGTAATAGGTATCTGGAGTGAGTAGCAGTTATCCAAGAGTTCAATAATTTCTTACGACCGGATATAAACAGGTGTCAAAGTCTTCCCTCTAGAAGAATATTCTTATGTGATACTAAAACTAAGGACCACCAAATAAAGAGTCGTCTAAATGATCCAGACATATATGAGAAGGTATATTCAATTATTGTGGAGTATTTGTTCATATATCTTATGATTTCCTAGCCTTATGTTCAATGTAAATCAGTCTAGTAGTAGATGGACCCTTATCTCAGTGGCAGCAATGCGATCAATGATCTCCTAGAGGCATACATGATGGTGCTCATAGAGGCATCTATATTATATGAGTTTGTAGTGAAATATGATAAGAAGATAGTGGTGGAAGATGATATAATCTACATACATCACTACCACCACAAATCAATCGACCCCATTCTCATGGATCCAACTGGTAAATATATAACTATATACAGCCTATATAGGTATATAAATAGAAAATTTCTAACATGATACAATGTATGATATGTTTCCTATAAAATTTCCATTCATACTCCAAGATATCTATGTGATTAATTCCTTAATTTTTGTATCCCTTTTTCAATATCTAGAAATCGTGGTTGATCTACTAACCTGACTTATGCAGCTAGAGACTTATACTCAGTGTGATCACACAATAATTTATATCTCCCAATTATGTAAGATAGATCTTAGTTTAGATAGGTCTTCAGGGGAACTCATAGTTTTTGGGATCAATCCATGCACATCATCCTCAATATAGACATGTTATTCTTATTTCATGCATGCATAAAATACTTTCGTCAAAGATAAGTGTGTTGTCGAGATAGATCGATCATCAATCTAGATGATCTAGACCTGTACATGGTATGTTATAGCCTATCACCTATCGGTTGGTTATTTTGGATCTAAGTGTAGTGAAGACGTCAGATGATCATAATCATGTAATCATGGAGGATAATATTGACATCTTTCTTGAAGATGTACCAAGATTCCCCCCTCATTGAGTGATAAAATTAT
Source organism: Viscum album (assembly GCA_963277665.1). Taxonomy (NCBI): domain Eukaryota; kingdom Viridiplantae; phylum Streptophyta; class Magnoliopsida; order Santalales; family Viscaceae; genus Viscum; species Viscum album. The sequence goes on along the minus strand of OY728119.1, from coordinate 165,132,617 downwards.
TCATTAATCTATATCTCATGAACATTATTATATCATATGAATCTTATTGGTTGTTCTCGACTAATATTAGGAAGCTAATGATACAGTTGTAGGACCTTATGGGAAATGGTTTCATTAGACCCAATGTATCCCCTTAAGAGTATATGGTGTTTTAACAAAGAAGATAAATGAGAACTCGAGGCTTCATATTGACTATCTCTTCTTGAATCAGGTGATAGTCAAGAACAAGTATCCTATGACAATTATTGATAAAATTTTTTCCATTTCAAGGGAGATAACTGGATCACAAAAAAATGATCTTAGCGTTTTATATCACTGGCTTCAGGTTCGTGAGAAGGATATCTCTAAGATGATATCCAAGTATTGAAATGATCATTAAGAGTTCCTAATTATTAACTTCAATGGAAAAAACGTCCCAACTATGTTCATATGACTTAGGAATTATATCTTTGATCATTTCTTAATCCGGTATATGGTTGTCATCATTGAAAAAATACTCACCTATTTTACATAAAAGGATAAACACATGAAGAATTTGAGAATTTTCATAGATGTTATATTAGGTCATTCGATCTATTGAAATCTCATGAAATATTAATTTGGGATTTGAAAGGTCAACCACTTATGGTATGTTTTCTCAGAGGGATAACTAGCTATTAGACTAGTGAAGATCGATGTAGTGCTTTCTTGGCATCCTCCGAGGAGTGTGTTTTAGGTTTCTAGATTTCTTGGGTTGGTTGGATACTAATATATATTAATGGAGGAATTATCTAGGATTGTTAATACTGTGAATAACTTAACCATAATATGGAATCCCCTAACCTAGTCTTGGAAATTGTAGAGAGATTTTGAGGTCTTCAAGTAGATATTTATGAGTTCTCCTAATTTGAGGCTACTAAAGGAGGGCATTAAGAAAATGTTATTCTATGTTTCTTATAGATCTAGGGTTGGTTAGGGTATAATGTAGATATTGGTGGTGATTTATTATGGGTCTCGATAGTGGAGAACACTTGATCATGATTATGTGACCCGCAATTTATCGCTGGAAGTTATAGTGCTCTCCCTAATGTCTTAGAGATATTACCTTCTCAGTGAGCAGTTTATAGTCTACATAGACCAAAAGAGTATTGTATACATATTCACATAATGATATTTTAATCTAATATAGAGGAATTAGAAAGATTTTTTATAGGAATATGACTTTGAGATCATCTATACTCTTGGAAAATAAAATGTGGTGGCCAATTCCCTTTGTAATAAACTCCAAGCCATGTTCATGTAAGAGGTATCTAAAAAGTTGGTGGTGATGGAATTGTCCTTGAAGAATAAGGGATAAATTATAATCATTGATATATGTTGTTTTCCCTATAGCTTCTATAGTGTATAATGGGGTAATAGTTCAAAGACAATGGTTTTTAGGTCCCCTTTGAAGAGATGTCCTATAGAAACCTGGAAGAGTAGTTTTTTATGGTACGAAGCATATCATCTTATTCTTAGGATGGATAGTGGTAATACCCAAAATACATGAGGAGGTATAAAGGGATTTCTATGCTTCCAATTTTTGTAATATCTAGTAATAATGAATATCTACTAATAAATGAGGCATCATTACTCATGTCCAAATATAAAGAAAAGTGTTTCCAAGTCTGTCTCACAGTGTCCCATATAGAAATAGCTAAAGTCATATCACAAGGTACCTATAGAACTATCCCAACCCATTAATTTTATAGAGTAAAACCAGGATGATATATATATATAGGCATCATGATATGACTTCCATGCTCTATGAGAGGTTATGAAACTACCAGGGTGATCATAGACTAACTAGGAAAGTCATCCTACTTCCACCCTATTATGAAGTAGAGTTTAATGGGAATATTGGGACACTTTCATATGGATTATATCATCTTGATTCATGGAATTAATTTTATTTGATCTCTAATCATGGTTCTGATTTTATATCCTAGGAGTGGAGGATCTTATTGGATACTTTTGGAATACTATAAGAATTTAGTATGTAAATCACCCTAAAAAATGGGTAGATCAAGAGAAACATTCATGTTATTAAATATATATTAAGGGAATGTGTTCTCGATATTTTAAGAATCATGGAGGATCACTTACCTTTAGTGGAGTTAGTATACAACCAAAATTACCACTCCATTATTATAATGGAATCTTTTTAAGCCCTCTATAAGAGACCCTAAAAGTCCCCCTTGTACTAGATAAATGGGAGATAAAAATCATTTATGGGGCCAAATTTATTGTAGGTGATGAGAGAGAAGGGTTATGTTATATTGGAGTAGATGAGTATAACTCAAATCTATCAAAAGTATTACACTGACCAATGATGGAGGCCTTTATAGTTTGAAGGGGGATATGATGTATTCTTGAGGGTTTCTGTAACACTCCATTATTTTAGTATATATTTTCTTATAATTAAATATTTCATTAGATAACTTGTGATACATGTAAAAATAAACTAAAATGAACAATTATTTTTTTCATTAGGGTATAATATTACAGTACAAAATGAATTACATTACAAGATAACTAAATTATACATAATTAGTAAAATTACAAGAGGAATGAAGCCACAAGTAAATAAAAATACTATATGGTTTCAATTATCATCATCATTATATACCGTAATGATCATACTACCAATTAAAACATTAGAAAGAATATAAAAATTTATAGGTATGATAAATATCTTGAAAAATAAATTAGAGAATATGATTAATTATTTTAGAGATGTATTTATGGCTATATATAAACTGAAAATTAAGTTTTTATTAAGATATCTAAAATGATTAAAAGATAGTTTAAGGGGGGATACAATTATGAAGAATTAGGGAATCATTAAGAATAATAGACCTATATTCTAGGGGAGAGAACCATGTGAATAAAAAATTGAATGTCATGAAAAAATATCTTATATCCTTCAGGTAGTTTTCTGTTCAGTTCCACTCATACTGAGTGTGTCAAAAAAACTCCCTTGGTTAATTTTTTTTTCATTCATAGATTAAGTTGGTGATGAACCAGTGAACCTAAGAATATATATTCATGATCCTAATTAGTAACACTGAATAATATTCAATAACTTACAAAGGGATTCCACTTTAATTTAAAATGATAATTCCATAAAGATTAGCCCTAGCTGATACCCTTAAGAATAATCATATTCATTAAAAGGTGTTGTAAGAATGTATAACCTCTCAAAATTAATTTTTAATGATACCAGTATCTTTTATAATTCTATTTGAGAAAACACAATTGGAATTAAATTTTTAACATGATCTAGGAGGGTACCATTGAACCCAATTCCCAAGACTCATGTTGACATCATTCTAGCATTATTCCAATGGTCTTTCCCACTGTACCAATAACATAGAAATCATAGAAGTCCCAAAATATCGATGACCAATATCATAAATCACAAAAAGTTACACAATTTTCATACATTAGTTACTCATACATGTAGTCATATAGTGTGAGTCTTTTTTACTAAACCAAATGGACCAAAAACCTTCAAAAATAGTGATAGTTTAATCTATTCCATCATTGGTAAAGGATAAATCACCAAAAAACTATGATGAAATAAATTTATTAAAGGATACAAGTTTTTGGATTATTTTTAACCATTATATTAGTAATATTCCAAAAAATCCAGACCAATAACCTTCTATGAAAAGGAAATGCACAATATCAATATGAGAATTAAAACAATTAAGAATGTGAGAGAAAATTAAAAAAAAAACCTTTCACCAAATGTAATTATCAATGGGTAAGAATTGTTTCCACACACTCCATATCATGAAGCTAAACTTAGGGTATGTGAAGTAATTATTTCACATCCTATCTCCCCGTGCATCTTTCTCTAGAGAAGAATTTCAATTGGATAGATATATTTAATGTATCTTTCTGTGAAAAAGGAACAATATTATGTCTAAGTAAAAATGAAATGATCTTGTTCATTATTCATACTAATTCCTTTAAAGTATAAGTTTTTATCAACATTTAGAACAAATTAATTGATAATGAGGAGTCTCTTAGACTCTCTAAAGGTTATCACAAGTGTTGGGTATGAGGGGAAGTAGGGTGGGGGATCCAAAAGTTTTCCTTCCAAAACTAGACTTTTACTTGATAATGATCTATCCAGAAAGATCAAGGAGGGGATAGATATACTCAAGGAGGTAATGAAAGAGTGGATAAGTTATAGAAATTTTTTTACTGAATGGAGTCCGTCACTTTATCGTAGTTAGTTATGGTATACTTTACTCAAATTGAATCACCATGAATGAAGTCCCACACCATTGTTTCCTATGTTGAATGAATTGATATTTCAATTCTTTTTAATACATTTCCTTTATCATTGAGTGTTTTAGAAAATCATTTTTATCTTGACTAGTTAAATTTACCTTCCTAGTAAAAATCCCAAATGATTATATTTATCATGTTTAGAATATTCTAGAAGTTAATCATGGGAGTTATGATAACTAATATTATGTGACTGGGGTTCAAAGTGAGGTTGATATTAACTACATTTGATCTATTTCTAAAGGAAATGAGGCAACTCTTATAGTTAGATATGTGACATGTATTTTTTTATCTAGTTATGAAAGTGTTCAATTCGAATTTTTCCCATGGAAAATGGAGTCCTATGGTATTCCATAGGAAAACCGCCTATATAAAACCTAAGTCCTTCCTTAATCTACTGATCATGCCAGATTAATAAACTATTGTACAAATATGTAGTTATTTTTCATTGGGTAACCATTTTTCTTCTCCTCTCAAAATACTTATTGAGGTTATATTTGAATATAGTAATGGATATATTCCTTTAATTTAGGAAATATATCATTACATATTAATAAAATAAGTTGTATATCGATAATGATCAGTACCTCCCTTTAAAATGAGAGATGAGCCTACTGTCAATCACATGGTGAAGGGATCTTCTAGGTGAATCTTGGTAAAGAAAAAAAATGGTTGGAGAATGTAGAAAACCTCATATAATACCTTTGGTTCCTTTGAAGAATCCAAACCTTTGAAACATAAGAGATATGGATAATCAAATAGTTGAATAGAATTAGAAACACAAATCAAAAAACAACTTAGAGAACCTAAATAGTCATATCACTTTGATAATTAACTTATACTCCAATTTTTTCTTAAGATTTTCCATGTGAACATTTATCATAATGTTGGAACACCTAACCATTAATTTGAGATTATACAACATCTATTGTCAAAGTCATATAGATCCTTGAATGATCATGTTTTTTTATAAAAATATTCCATTACTCTATAATTAATGATTGTAAAAGATCCATCATTCTATCATTAAAGACCTTCACAATGATTGTTTATGAAAAATCGCATATACCAATGGGAAACAACTTGTTGAAGGATCCCATATAATTTAATTTTGGGATGAGAATGGTTGAAGTGACACTAGATTCTCTAGAAAATGAGACTTCTTTCAGGTAATAGTGAAAATCCTCAACATTTAGTAATACTAAAAATCTTTGAAATTATCATTTTAAATTTCCTATCATACAATGACATAAAATTCTCTACGGAACCTATATAGACCAGATGAATATTCTAGATTCTATATTTATATGGACTCATTGATCTCTTCTGTGATAGGTACTAATTCTAGATGAGAATTTGAATAATCAATAATTCCATAGGGAACTAAATTGATAAAAAAAATTCTCATTCACTTTCATTGATATCTCTAGAGTATTGAGAAGTGAATTTGAACAGGATGTAGAAGCGATCTGTAGAAAAAAATACAGTGAAATTTATATCTCTAGAAATATAACCTTCCTTTAGTATAAGTTTTAGTTTCTTGGTTTATCTTATGTCCTTAATGAATGAATCAAAATATAAAGTATTTTTATCCCACTAAATGATCAACTTTTTTTTCTCAAATTTTCCCAAGCTATTATCTCTTACCCCAAAAGTCTATCCCCTAAATGTATTTGTTTAGAAATTAAGGATACAAAGATACCTTCATCCCAACATTCACTAAGTCTCTCATCAATATACTATATTTATTTCCAAGAGTTGTGAACAACTTGTAATAAATCATCAAACTTGATTAAACGGTTTGACATATGAAATCATAAGTTTCTGGTCAATTATTTTTAACTTGAGTAGAATTTGAAAGTGATCCAACAATTACCACATAAGATGAATAATTTTAGAGTTAGAAAAATTAATGATACCATGTAGGTTTGATGATCATATATCTATTTAATTCAATATTCTCTACTCCATTAACTTTTTTACCCTAGGTGTATTTTCTTGAGTATCAGTAGCATATTTTATTCTTATTTTGGATATAGATGTATCTAAAGTCTCCTATGATAAACCATTAATTAAGAACCAAATAAAATTATGAGATAATTGTTCAAATATCTTTTCAAAAAAAATTCACATTTGGAATAAATGAGTGTGACAAAAATGGTTTATTGAGTTTAAATTTACCTTAACTCGGATGTGTTACATAGAGAAGTTGATGAGGTCCATAGATATTGAATTATTCTATAAAATACATATATAAACATTTATTGGGATATCATTTATATAAAACCTAATATGAATCATATTATAATATTATAGGATATAGATCACATTGTGTATGGGTTCCAAGATCGTTGGGATGTCCAACATAGAATATTTGATTTTTGGATGAAAAAACTCACACTTATTTCTAGATACTAGACCATTAGACTTCTAGATGAGGATTAAAAACTTGATCAAAGGTGTTTGGAACCCCTTGATACATTTTATATTCTCCCCTCATGAGAAGAAAGTTAATCTTCCATTCTATATTTTATATTGGATCTAGTCAATATGATTCCTACACCATTAGGAGTTATTGATGGTTTGGGAGTTTTTCTACTCTAAGAATATATTGGTACTAGAATTAGTTCATCTGTAGAGACCAATAAACTAAAATAATTAGATATAAGCATGTGATCTACACCAACACGGTTTGGAAAATAAGCAATGGGGTTATGAGGAATCTATTAAATGATAGTTATGAGGATCTAATAAAGATCCTCTGAATCGCGAGGCAGTTTAGAGGTATAAAAAAAGTATCAAATAATTCAAGTGAACCAATAAGGAGAGGCTTGAGGGGACCTCTATGAAATCTAAAAGGTTATTAAATAGGACAGTTCGTAGTATCAACAAACTAAATACAAACTATATAGGTTCAAAAGGTTTCCCTCACTATAATAGTGTAGGTCTATCAATCAACCGATAAACCTATATTCTAGATATCACCCTAGGAGAAAACAATCATGTCAGAGGGAGGGCCCAAGACTAAAGGGGGTTGGGAGAATAAGAAGGATCAGAACCACGATGATTGGAAATGACATAATTTATCAAGAAAATAGAGTTTATTGTATCCCCAACAAAAGGTTTAGACAAATCTTGTGGTGAATGGACCAGAACCCACAAAGGTCTAAGGGATGAAGGTGGAGGGGTATAGTCAAGCACATACTTCCCATGACCAGACCATATCATACAATAATATATAAGAATCTATAATAATAATATCTCCTAAATATATTTAAATAGTGGCATTTCATGTGACAACGGGTGAAAATTTGGACTTTTTTAGAGAACATGAGGTCTTTCCCATGGGATATAAGAGAACCAGCTCTAAGAAAAACCCACCTATAGAGGGGGAGTAATGGTCCAGCAAGACACGAATCCTGGACACCATCAATGTTTTAATTTGTGAGGTTTAATCCTCCACAAAAATAATGAAAAGATGAAGTAATATCAAATACTATTTAAAATGGTAATATTTAAAATTTATAATGGAAGGCATGGGACTCTCACCAAATTACTATAAAAAATGGTTCACTCCCTTATGCACGTTCATGATCCAGTGATATAAAGTAAATAACTTGTTTTAATTTGTCATGGATTATTTATAAAAATCTATAATGAAGTATTATTTATTAAATAAGTCAATATTAAAAGATTTGTAATTAAACACTAAAATCTCTATAGACCTCAGTAAATGATACATAGAAATGGAGCATTTGATGTAATGGAGGGACAATTATTGGATATATGGTCATTATATATATGGTGTTTGAATATAGTTGTACCCAATAGGTTAATTGTAGTTTTTTATTATTAGTAACAAATTAAAATTAATATAATTCACAAATAATAAATTATTTTGGATTATAAATAAAATCAATTATTTAAAATGATTTATTAATAAAAATGTATTTTTAATCGTTACATGTTATTATTACTATTATTATTTATAAATAATCTTTTTATGTGTTTATAAAATTTATATAAATATTATTACACTAATTTTTGGATAAAATATAATGGATAAAAGATAAATAATTAAGGTAATGTGATTAAAATCATTTAATCTTAAAAACCCTATTTTTCAAAGAATTGTTTTTTATAAGTTATATATTTATATTTTGATAATTCAAATTGATATATATTAATGATTCACTTTAATTAAATCAATTATATATATATTCTTTAATAAATTATAAAATATCTAATGATTATTATTTTTTATGTAATAAGAATAAATTCATCATTATGCTTAAAATACAAATTTTGAAAAATTATATTTTATGTGTTATGAGTTTTTATATTGAAATTAATTTTTATCAATTTTAGAAATTGAATCCAATAAAATATATTTCATACTATGGATCATCATTTCTATATTAGGAAATAATTTCAATTTCATTTTAATGCATAAAAATTAGTTACTGATGTAAAAATCAAGTTACCGCTATAAAGAAAAAATGAGGTAAAATGATTAATCTAAGGGATAAGGACATAAAATTTCATAAAAAAATTAAATTATTTAATGAGGTAATTATTGACCTTTAATGTTCCTATATATATAATTTTTTCACTTTGAATCCACTATCCACGTAAAAAGGCATTCCTTTCACATTAAATAATGATTTTTTTTGAAAATGACACTCCAGATCACCTATAAAGGGACCCATACTCCCAACACCTCAAACGAAACCTTTACTTAAGTTTACTTTTAAATATATTCCCTAATTACCTCTTGAATAACCCTATCCCACTTTTAGAATCTTTGGTAACAAAAAGGAGTCCCAAATCCATCATTTTCAAAAGGCACCCTAAGAGAAAATTCAAGTCTTAAAACTGAGGGTTTTCCTCACCTTAACCAATTTTATTTATATTATTCATCAAACTATTATTAAATATGATTTATCACTTTAAAAAAAAATTAAACATCTATATAAGTAATATAATTTCTATGAAATAACATGTTCTTACTCATTCAATCGTTATAATATGTTCTTTTTTCATTGGATTTACCACCTACATGAACAATGTTAGAAATTTTACAAAATTAATGAATAATAAAAAAATACTCATAATATTTTTTAACAATTACCAATTTAATACGCTTTTATAATTCTTTAATTGTAATATCCTAAACTATATTCACTAAAAATCAATTCTTTTGTTAATTCAATAATCACCAAAAAGGTTCTTCTTAAGCGTTCCTTGAGAACCATCACTATAAGTTCAATGAAATAACCATGGGAATATATAAATATATAAAAACTTATATTAAATAATTATAAAAATTCTTATAGTGGTGAAACAATGATCAAGGATCATGTACTGGAACATCCAAACTAATGCAATTGTGGAAAATTGGAAGACTAACACTAGAATATTAATTTTATCAATAAATAATTAATATGTGTGTAATAAGGAATTATAAATGGATGGTATTACAAAACATAACTATTAAGAAGGTTCTTATATATATTAATAATAAACTAAAATTTATTTTATAGGTAATTGGAGCATTTCTATCCAAAATAAAGGATGAGGTAGGGGTTCCTCGTCTCAATTTCCCTTTATTGAGATATTATTTGTATTAAACACTTTTTTTTATTATATTAGTTTATCTACTACCCCGTGAATTTATTTTATAATAATTTTAATTTAATTCAGTAGATTTAGAAATTCATCTTAGGTTCCCTCTTTTAGGGTCTTTTGATTCAAAAGTTACCAAACCAGTAAGGGTTTCATTACAATGTCACTTTGAAACCAATATTATCTATGACTAAATTTATATTAAAGTAAAATTCATGAAATTTATATCTAAAACAACATATATTTTCTTCTATTTTTTTTCTTTTTTTGGTTTAAATATCCTCTTACCATTTACCACCCCATTGGTTCATAATCCAATTGAAAGGATACTTGTAAGTGGAGTCGACCTTATCTCATATTTTTTATAGGGAATTTTTTTCATATATGTCCATGTTTTTCATATGATTTTATGCTTATATTTTTTCCAATTTATATTATTACATAAGGATATTTTCAAATGAAACTGAATTTCTTTTATATTTTAGGAGTGGATTTTTTTATATGTTTTTTTGTACAGTCAATTTCTCCCATTTCTTTCTTGGGTTTTCATTATAAACATTCTTTTAAAAGTTTTCATGGTATTCCAAATTAAATTTTATTTAATTTCTCATTATTTTTATAAAATTTTTTATTTATAAATTATTTTCTTTTAAAATAAAATTTATCAAAAATTAAATGATATTTAGTCCTATTTTTCAAATACATTTTTAATTTATCTTATAATGTGTTTTTGTCTATGTCAATATTTTATAATGTTTCTTATATTTCATTGTGGATATTTTTCAAGGGAATCATCCACATTATTTCTTTTGATTATTCATTTTTATTCTTTATGATGATCATTATTAAACCTATTTCAACTTCATGGGTTAATAATTATATTATGGAATTATGCATGTTTTCAAGTTCATGTGGCATGCATATATATGGATTTAATTCTACGGTAAGTGGGCAATAAATTATATATCCCTTAAATAAATTGGGTAAATCTTTATATATCATAAGATGGAAATTAAGGGATGGGAGAGTGAACCCCATCCATGATTTTACTCTTTCCTCCATATTTGTTGAATGAGGAGTCAATCCAATCCACTATGGAACTTTTTATACTATGTTTATAAAATAGGGAGTAAACCCAATACATTATGGTTCTCTTTCCACTATGTTTATAGAATATATAGTGAACCCAATCCACTACGGGAGTCTATTCACTCTATTTATGTAATTAGGAGTGTAACTAATCCCCTATGGGAAAATTCCCCATATTTTTATGTAATTAAGAGTGATCTAATTCCACTATGGGACTCTATAAACTATGTGAATATGGTAATGGAATTTCTACAGGGAATAATAAATTATTCTCTATGCCTACGTAAATGAAATATTCTTATGACACATTTCTATGTTATTCCACAACCCTATGTTTTGTTTTTAATGCTTATGACAGTTTCCTCAATATTCCATGTTTTTATGCATCATTTCACATGTTATGTCAAGATGTGTATGTTATGATTCTGGAATTATGTTCCATGTTCTATTGGGTATTATTTACTTTTGTTATATTCAATTATCTATTGTGTTATCATAACCGTGAATTCATTTTATTCTCACATATCATCTTTAATTGAAATCGCTTATGTTTAGCCCATACTAAGCGTATGATCTCAGTTATTCTTATGTTTCTATTATATTTAAAGTAGAGAAGAGTGTTATGCATGATGTGTCTATAAGGGAATCATGTGAGAATATTATTTGTGAGAGATGATGAAGAAATTTTGTAAAATAAATTGGTTATGTCTATAATCTCCAAATACACTAAAACTATAAATTATGGGATATGGTTTATTGTGATATTAAATGAATATTCATGAAAATGATTTAATATGTATGTATGTTACGGTTGGTTCATCTTAGTTTCTCCATGATGAAGTTTTTAGAGTTTTTTCAAGGGAAAAAATTGTCTATAAGGATTTTCTGCACATTCCCAATACTACAAAAGGAGGGGAAGTTTTCTTACCACCTAGAATTGTCCCTGTAGTTGGATTGGGTACAGAACATCAAACATATTTCATAACTGGTGAGTTACATACGTGATCCATTATATATTATCAATTTGGGAAATTTTGATATCATGGATGGATCTATCTCTATAAATTAACCAATGGTAGTCAAGGATTAGCTAGAGAGGACCCTAAAGGGTCTTGTAATACCACAAGTGTGGGTTTTATAGTATTAAGGGAATATTTTAGAGAACTTTTGTAATATTAAATTTATATGTGGGATCACTATACTCACCTTTTTGAGTAGTGTGTCTTTTTCATGGTTAAAATCCTTGAAGTTATAGAGGATATAGCTACCATGTAATTTTCATTCCAACCCGTTATAAAATTTCAATTAATATTTTTGAGATTGGTCGCTATGTTGTTTTGGTAATTTTTTACTCTCATATATTTTATAATAAAATATGAAAAATAATATATTATTTCTGGTAAATTTAAGCTTATTTGAAAATATTTTATTATATATCTTAAATACATCATTTAAAAAGAAATCAGACACCACCATTGAGTATGGAATGAAACTTTTTCCCTTTAGAGTGATATATTTTTAGTTTGATTCAACTGGTCCTAGGATCAACACCATTTAAGGAAATCTTAATTAAATAGTGAAAACATGGTTCTTCAATATTGAATCTATTTTTTGATCTCTAATTAGGTATTTTCCCACAAACACTAATTAGAAAAAATTATAACTGGGTATAATGTTTATGGTGAAAAAATCACTTTCATGAAAGACCATCATTAGGCCTATTGTAGATGAAATCATCTCCAATAATCTATTTTAACATGATATAGAGAAGGTTATTTTTTATTTTTATTTTTTATTTAGAAAATAATATTTTGTAATTATTATTTGATCTTTATTCATGTTTATCCAACCCCCTATATAATGAATATTCCCAGAAAAAAATTATCTGTCATTTTTTACTTATTTAAGAGTGTTCTAATCATGGATTGATGGATGAGGGGTTATCGACACCTTTCACAAAACCCTTAAATCATGAATCTCCCATGGAATGGACTAGATCTATCATCCATAAAAAGAAGTTTCTCTGATCAAAATTATTCACATCCCCATACCATTTTAGTCTCCCACATACACAAAAACAGTGTCATTGGCTCAAACGATGGTCTAAAATAGTGATGGTGATAGAGAGGTGTTACTAATTGTGGGATCATGAATCATGATATCAGGAATGGGAATAGGTGGTATTGTAGTGTTCAGGTGGTATAGTAGGGTAAACATAACACTGAATCGGACACATGTTCTAGCTAGCTACTACAACAAGGAGGTGGTGGCCTAGTTGAGGTTTTTATGGCACATGAAGCAGTACGTATGGAGAATCTTGAAGAAACACACTATCTTCTGTCTAATTTTTTCTAATCAAACAACCTACCAACTTCCATGAGGTGGATAGCATGACTTGGACATGTGGGCTTTCCCCACTAGTGTGGACCAAGCAAGCTCAACCACCGAGGTTATCCCAACACATGGGAAAAATTGTTTATTCATAAGTGGAAACAACCACATGGAACATTTCAAGTGGTTCCAAACATACCTACTAAGTATCAGGCACAACCCATGAGCTAAGAAGACCAAGAATCAAGGTAAGAAATCGAGAAGGGTCAGTTACACCTGAACCATCTTAGGCATCAACACAACAGGTGTGGGAACCAGATGCCTACATTCCTTGGAATTCATGGGGGTGAACACACTTGGGATAGGGGAATTCACCCACACACATAATGGTACATAGTGGATCCATAATTTTTTCACATGGATCACACTTTTCTTATTTCATGTTTTTTTATTATTTTCGATCATGTGTCAATTAAAGGAAAATAAATAGCTTATACTAAAAATTACATATAGATCACTAAGGTGCATCAGGTTTGGATATTTGATGATATTTTCTTAAAAAACTAACAATATTTAATATTTAAATTCTTTGGGTAGATTTCAGGTTTTGGTCATAGTGAGCATAAAATACTTCGGGGTTCAATACTTCCCTAGTTGTGTGTTGATTCCATAGTATAAGTACCCCATTGGGCTAAAGAATCTAGTACGCTCCCACATTCCTGGGGTGTGTTTACTCTATAGTTCAGTTGTTGGTTTAGAACATCCATGAACCCAACAAGGCATGGGTTCCCTATGTATTTAATAGATTTTGTTACTCCCCTGATTGTAATTCAGTGGTTCACTGGGGCACAAGTCCCAAATCTAAGGAGAAAGGTACTCAATCAGTCAACATGTGGTACTCGATGAGGAGTATATCTTCCATAAAGGATTGGAACTTCATAAAATAACATTTACTTTAGTGAGGTACGGGCCCCCCACTATATCTAATAAGATGATGTGGGTTAGGGTTCTAGGTAGTTTGGTATTATGGTAAATTGTAGTAATTTATCATTTATTATAGTTGTGTTGTGAATATTGGGACTTAGATTCCAGGGATATCTATACAAAAATAATGTATAGTTTTTTCTTTATATGTTCTATTTCCATATGTGGTTTGTTTTCTACCTTTGTGTTTTTTTAATTAACTATTCCTTTTCTTATTACTTTTTTGTATTCGAGGAATCCTAATGGTTATATATATACTCATAAATTCATGGGTTTTTCACCTACATGTGTCATGTCTTATATAGATGAAAAATAGTATAGTGTTTACCTGGGAGGATATGTTGTTTTTTGGAGTGGGGTCATTGTTTCTCCTAGGGGTAATAGTTGTAGACAGTGTTTGTATTGGTGTCGAATTCATACATAGTTATCATCTCTGGTATTTTTTTGGTTGATTAATATTTTGGTTATTTGGCATGTATTTTTACCCATAAATTAAGGTTTTTATCTTATTATACCTTTTTAAATATTTTTATTATATCACATGCATTGTTTTGATATATTCTATTTATCATTATTATCTTGATGAAATTACTATATCTGATGTGGTGATGTGTGATTTTGTACATATGCATTAGGATAAAGCCTATCAGGTTGTGTCTTATTCCTACTCAGTTCTAGTCACAAACCACTTTTTGTATGAGGCATATTATAGTCTTATCATTGGCCACCCCCATATGCACCCCATATTATTTTTAATTTTTTCATTATATTAAATCTTTATTTCAATTATTTTAAAAAGAAAATAGGTGGTCTTAGAGGATACATGTTCCATCCATGCCCACCTATTCATATTAAAACTAGATTTAAATATATATCTAAGGATAAATTAAACTTAGGTTATTTGTCCATGGATTTGGGTTTTAACCTCCCCTATTTCTCAATGAAAGTAAATGATAACAACAATAATATTAAATCCTTATTTATTTAATTTTTAATAATATTATATAAAATTACATCTATTTTTATCTATATAAAAACTCATGGATGATTAATAATGGTTTTAATATGTATTTAAGGAATCAATATTTTACTTATATGGTAATAAATACTACAAGTATCACTAGTTTCAACTTCCCATAATGCATCCCTACTGGGTGTCCACCATAATAGTGGTTGATGTAAATTCTTCATCTCTAATGCTACCTATTAAGTACTAACCTAGTCTGTTATTATTTTATGAAAGAGGTCTCAAATTCCCTAATATGGGGTGATGAAAGGTGTAACTTATTTTCATTTAACATGTTCAATTAGATCTTGTTCTACTGTTAGAATTAAAAAAATCGATCGAATCCAGAAAGCATAAGAACCATATTTTTAAAGGTAAAATTCACGGACAAGCTAATTTATATAATATTTTTTGTTTAAACAGGATCTACATGATAATATGTTGGTGTTAGAAAATAAATTAATATAGTATTGTGATTATAATTTTTTTCTTAAATCAAAATCTAGACCAAGGATCACACCATATTATATCTCCACTTATTGTTGTGAGAAATGGTTCAAAACATAATTTGAAACATACAACATAAAAAATAAAATATTTAATTATCAAAAACATTAAACCAAATATGGTGTTTGTAACATCCCAACCCTAACCCATTTCCTTGGGACAGTTTATAATTCCACTATCCTTAGGTGCATCCCTCATACACTAAAGTTTGAAAATAAATTCCTATAGCTTCACTATGCCATTTTGGGTGATTTACTCTTTCATAGGACACACAATTTTATAGAAACCATAATTATAATATCTATATATATATATAATCCATGATAATAATCGTACAACTCTAATAACCTAACCTAATAACCATTAGAGACATAACAACCAATAATATATTCTATAAATTTACAAGACCACAAGAATCAAAAAGAGAATTAAAGTATCACATGTTTCAATACATGAAGATCCACCCCATATACACCTCTATACTCCCACCCACATATCCAATGAACACAACATCAAGGTGCTTCACTAGATAAAGAAGAGGCATTCCCCTATAAAACATAATGATGAACAATGTCTACATGCTCACTAAGATCTACAAATAGTGGGTGAGTGTCTAAACCTAGTAGGAAATCCCTAAAATCCTTCCCACACATTCTAAAAAAAGAAAAATTTATCTCACATTTTATATAAAATAGGAGAGATATATGAAAGAACTTCATGAGGTAAATTTAGCTAGTATAAAAAAATTCATACACCCACACCATGAACTCACACACCCATGTATGGCACCAACACCTACCCAATGGGAGCCACGTAACTCACTCAAATGAATCAATTGTCTAAGGGGTCCTCTAAATGGTCCAAAATATTGATAAAAACCCATCCCTTTGGAAACACATCATCACATGGTGATACAAACCACATGGCCCAATTCTAAAACTGTTGGGAAACCCTGGATCAATACGGCCTTGTGTGTATTCATCAGGAATTCACATGAACCCATGAAAATTCAAATTTTATGAACACTAAAATTCATTTATTTTAAACTCAAAACATCAATTTTCAATTTTACAAAACATTTTTAGGGTGTCACCCCAACCATTATTTCCAAAAACCCAAATAGCGGTAAGGTAATATTCCAAATATAATTTACCAATTATTTTCCACACATAAACACACTCACTTAATTTTAAAACCCAAAATCCTCCAACTTCGTGAAAATATGAGACTATGAGAGAAGTCATATACCTCTCACACTATTTTCCAAAATAAGTTTCCACATACCCTCATAGATTCTAACTCTAATAATAATCCTATGATTTTAGACAACAAAACCCTAAAAACACACCCTAACTATAATATTTAACCATAAAATCCCCATACTAGGGTTTCTTCTGAATAAAAATAGATACATTGAGAGTCAAAAGAGATATATGAGTCCATCCATCCATCCCTAAGAAAAATTCTCAAATAATCCAAGAAGGGACCCATTTAGTAAAGAGGATCATCCAAATCTCCCAAGAGAGTCTTGAGGTACAATAGCACAAGTATGGAGGGAATAAATAAGGGTTTTGAGTGGAATGTATATGTCAAAATATATATTTTTCAGATCTTTGAAATGATCCATGGTTTGGATACACTGTTTAAAAAAACACTTCAACAACCACATAAATACTAATTTACATAACCAAGACTAACATTGTTTGGTTTCAGGGCTTGGTAAACCATGAACCAAAAGAGAGAAACCAAATGCCTAAAAACATTCAATCCTACATGGTTTAGCTTCATGGTTTTCCCAAACCATTTCCCAACTAGGAAACTGTCTATAGATACATATTCTATCATGTTTGGTTACCTTAGAATCATGCATGGTTTACCTTAATTTTCCACCAACATTTCACCCATAAAATACACTTCAAAACCTATGAAAACCATCTAGAATATTATAAAATCCACCACAACGTCTTCATTTATTAAAAGTATATAATATACAAAGTAAATACATAAAACCAAGGGTGTTATATTATCTCCACCATTGGGATTTACTTCCTTAAAAAACTAGATTTCAGCAATGTTTTGGAAAATATCCTCCCATTTCAATTTCATAAATATATCTATCTCCATTGTCTCTTCATACACCTACCCATGATACTATAATATCCATGAAAAATAGATAAGTCTTCCTTAAAATATCTTATCATTCCAATCTAGAATGCGAATTAAAGTGTGTTTTAATTTATCATATAGATTGAGTGTAATGTGTTACCAACTAAAAACATGGTTAGGGTCGAGCTAGTACTTATTTTGGTAAAAAATAGTGATATCATTAGCAACTAAGATGAATCTTTCTATAGTGGTAGTTTATATGTATCCTTATAGATATGATTGATAATATCAAATGGTTATACATAATGAGGAGTTAGTTTACCTTTCTTACCTAGGTGATGATGTGCTAACCTTGTAGGTATTCACAATAATACATAGTCAACCACATTAAAATATAATTAATGATGATGATTATTTGTATAATATTTTTGATAGATCTAGGATATTTACATATGTTTCCTAATTAGCTATATCTTCACAGAAGTCTCATGCATAAGACTTAGTCAAATTACTGAGGTTTACTTGAATTCTACAAAACAACATGGAGATATATGTGGTCAACTATAAAATTACTCAAATGAATCCATAAGTATCAAGGATTAATAACTTTTTTAAGAGAAACCCCCACTAATAAAAAAATATTCTTATCATAGTCCATTTAATTCAACCACACATGATATGTTCATGTACTCTAGTACCTTAATTTAATTATCTGACGAACCATTGATTTGAGGATGGAATATCATGAACATGGTCAACTAGGATACAAATGATTATTTAAAAGGCCACCAAAACCATCAAGTAAATATTTTTTCTTGGTTATAGATGATAGAAATTTGTACCCCATGAAACTTCACCACTTCTTGAATATATATCTTCAAGAAATAATATATTGAATTTCCCACCTAGATTTTAGTAAATTGTTTTAACATGGTGTGTTAGTCAACAATCACCCATATACTATGATACCCTTGAAGCATCCTTTATAAACTGGTGACTAATTGAATTGAAATTTTCACTCATTTCCATACAGATATGGGTAAGAATTAAACATTCTAGATATTCATTGGTGATTGGACTTCACCCATTGTTATGAGAGATGATTCTCAGTGTATCCTTGACCCTTATTTTATAACCCAACTAATAAAATGGATCTTCGTCTAATTTTAAATTTTCTAAATACCTTGGTTGGAACCCCACCTAGAATGATGATAAATGATAAGGAGATATTCATAGAAGGAAATTGAAAGTATAATTTCATCTCATAAATATAATATGTAATTTTCAATATCAATCTATCTCTAAACAATATCAACACCATTGAGTAATTCTTTAATAGTAAGTTAGTCATGGTCTAGCTGTTGAGCCTCCATAAACTGTTCAAACAAGTCAAAAATAAGGGTGATCAAAATGAAAACATGAAATAATTATTCTAAATGAAATACAAATCCATGACATAAATTATCCCCATTAGCTACATTGGATCTTGGGACTCTATGACCACATTTTTAGATGAATTATGACTTAAGGAATCAACTACTGAATTTATTATCCCCCGGTAATAAAAAAATCAAAGGTGAATGTTTATAGGTACTCCAACCAATATCATTTTTTGGGTTCAAAACTATTTTGAATTTTTTTCTTCAAGATTTTATGACTATTGAATATAAAGAACATCTCAATGAAAAGGTATTGGCACTATTATTTTAATACATGGACCATTAATACTAATTTCATGTCATTTTTTGGATAATTCTTTTCATGTGCTCCTAATTTTTGTGATCCATAAATAATTACATGATATCATCGTAAAAAAATAAATATCAATATTAGTCTAGATAGATCACAATATATAATGTGTAGCTCGCTTGGTACTATAAAGATTAGTATAAGTTCCAAAGAAATCCAAGGTTTAAGCTCTGTGAAGGATTCTTGAGAGAAATTAATATTATAAATTGAAATATCCTTATTCATTAATGTGGTCATTATATAACCTATTTGTTAGAGTTCACAGAAAAGTCATGATAATATCCTATAAATCCCATAAAACTTTAAACCATGAAGAAATTATTAGGTGGATCATAATAATTAATGGCCATAATATTTTTAGGGTCAACCGATATGCCTTTTATTGGAATGGATTTACAATGGAAACTTATTTATTATATCCATAAGTCACACTTAGAGAATTTTTCATAGAGATGGTCATCTTGAAATGTTCTCAAAAAAAATTTATGTTCCTATAATTATTATATTTAGTGTGAGATTGCACCAAGATGATATCATTAAATACAATAATAATAGATTCTATGTTATTATAAAATATGAGGTACATTAATTCTATGAAGACTACTGGTGATTTGTTTAAAAAAAGGGAATTAATAAGTAATCATAATAGTTGTAGTATCTTCCCAAATATATCATTGGAATCTCTATTTATTGAATCAAAGTAAGTATTTCCCTGCTCATAGATCAATTTTAGAGGATCACTTAGATATATTTTATAAATCCAATTGATCATCGATTCTAGGAAGAGGATATCAATATTTTATCATAACTTTATTCAATTTATTATAATCAACACGAAGTCATAGAATTCCATCTCCTAACATTATAAATAAAACAGGAGTGTTCCAAGGTGATTTAATAGGTATAATAAAGCCCATACTTTCTAATTCTTAGAATCATACCTTAATTTTATAAAATTATATTGGGAATATTCTATATGATGGAAGATAAATAAGAATCAATCTTTAGAGTAGGTCAATAAATATTTCCACTTCCCTTTCTGGTGGTAGTCCGTAAGAATTTTCTTGGAAGACATTAATGTATTAATCTACTATGTTAAGAAGATCTATAATATTTATTTATTCAATATCCCTTAATGTTATCATTTCAATATAATGAATGATTGTTTCAATAATTTTTACTATAGGCCTTTCTTTTTTGGAATTCATGTCTCTTTCCCTTGGAAAAGATGAAAAATACATCATGAAATGTGAAAGTGACACAAAAATAGTTTCAGTGAATATGAGATTTTAATGTTACCAAAAAATCCATTCCCACTATTAAATCATAAATATCCATCTCCAAGATAGTTAACTCACCCAATAAATGAACAAAATAAATGGTAATTGAGCATTTTTAAAACTTAAACCCCATTCACTCTCATTTCAAAATAAGTGACTTAGTTATTATTAAATGGTGCATCATTTACACATGTAACCCCATTTTATTTGACACATAATAATTAATAAATGATTGTGACACACTAATATAAAACAAGTCATTAATTAAGGTTAAATCAAGAAGAATGGTACCTCACACTATCAAGGGGTCTGTTTCTTCATCTAACCCTGAATACTAGACCTCAAAAAGATTCCATGAAACTCTTGTAGGATGATTATTGGATTTTTTAGATAGTTGATGTTGACATTATAGGGGGATTATGGACCAACCATTACTAAATTAATTCTACGGAAGAAAATTGTTTTTATGATATCATAATATTTGGGAATGAGATTGTTGAGACAGATTAGAACCATTTATATTGATTAACTTAAGAGGTTTGTACAATAACAATTGAGATTCCCAATTAAGCCACATTTTTGTAACTCTTGTGATGGAATTTTACATTCCATCTTTATGTTATTAAAATTTCCATATTAGAAAAAATCCATTCAGATATTATAACATGGGTGAAAATAAACCAACAATATAGATCAATTATCTAGTTTTCTTCTCTATTGGGAGTAATTTTCCCTTCTTCATTTATTATCACAATTGGATTTTCCACTTTTTCATGGGTGGGAAAATGTGTTAACTCAAATATGACTATTAAATATACCATTTTCCTCAAAAAATTCTTTATTCACCATCTTTAATTAGTTATCAATACAAAACATCTCCACCTTCAAGAAAATGTTAGGTCATAGACCCAACTTGAAAATGCATGATTTGATAGAATCACTAGCCACTAATTATGGTATAAATTGAAAACTTATGTAAATTTAAATCCATATTCCATAAATGAGATATATATATTCTTAATATCAATGAATGTTCTTCTCTGATACTCAAAAGGTATATTGGGAGAATGATTTGTTAAAACAACTCCTCATATCCCTCCCCAGTAAGGCTTTGATCATCCTTATATTGGATTGATAGATCCCAACATTGTCATGTCAGTTATTCAATATTTTATACTACTAACATCACATTATTCTTAGATGGAGTTTCAAGGAAATTAAAGAGCATATTAATCTAACCAATCTATGTCTATTCATCTTCAAGTCCTGAGTCACCCTAAAAGATTGATGGGTTTTCCAATTTAAATCTCAATGAGAGATCCACATAGTGTGGTTCCTTGGTCAATGTTCCCTTTATAAAGCCTAAAATTATTTTAAAATAATTTTTATAACATACTAATTTACTTGTGGTTTGGGTGGAACTACATTCACTATGATGACCTCTTACTTATTTGTAGATCTCCTAACTTGTTTCATTTTCCTACACCCATAATAAAAAACCAGCAATTAGTCACCACCCAAGTTTAGTTTTCTGTTTTAAAACATACATAATACAACAATTAATATCATAATAGAAAAAAATTCAAAATCATGTACCTATAAATATCATACAAATGATTAATTCATAGTCTGAATTATCTTTATTAATTCATGATACACAACTCTCATCAGTAAAACCCATGATGATGAGGTGAGAATTTTTTTAAAGTGTATAACAATACCTTTAATACATGAAATTCTCACACAACATGATTTCTAGAATAAATAGGTTAGTTATAAATTCTAATACCCTGCATTTCATGTTTTGGAACCTTATATCTCTATTCTAATCATCCCAACCGACGAACAATACCAAACTGATACCATTTGTAACATATATTCATTAACACATCTCCTTTTGTAGGATCAGAAATCAAAAAGGCTTTGGGGAACCCCCAAAAAATAGTGTTTTAAATAAATTAATAGTTTTTCAAAAAATTCACTAGGTGATGATTTACCCTCATATATGAAAAAATAGAATTAGAAACACCAATGATCTAATACAGATCTGATGTGTGATAAAAATTTGAAAAATCTTATAACATTGAATAGAAAAAAATAAATTCTCAAAAATAAAAAATATCTCCAAAAATTTACAAGACTAAAAGACTAAAAAAGTTAACTAAGGTTCCATATATGTCACTATATCAGGATCCACCCTACAACCAACTCCAAGATCCCACCTTTATTGCTAATGAATACAATATTGATTTGATTTTTCATATAAACATGATAAATTCCCCTTTCTTACATCATAGTGAACAAACTCTATATAAATACCAAGATTCATATATATGAGAAGAGTAATTAAACACATTATGAAATCCCCCAAAGACTTCTCACAAATGATACTATAGAAAAAAAAATCTCAAATTATTTATAAAACATGTTAAAAATATGTAATAAGAGAACAAGATAAATTAAACAAGAATGAGAAAATCACACACCCACACCATGAACCCACATTCTGATGAAATGCATCAATACCTAACCTATGGGATCCATTCCACTTATCCAAATTAATCATACATCAAATGGTTGCATTAATTATCCTAAACTCATGAGAGAAAACTCATCCATCCTGGCCCAAGTCGTCACTTGGATGTGTAATCAATTAGAGTTGGTTCCTTTGATCAAATATATATGTAAATTATTATTACATTAATTCAGTGTATTTAATATTAATGATGTTTCTTATCACAGTATGATTATCCCTCAACATGAAATAGTATATGATAATTTACTAAAAATATTAATCACACTAAAAGGTCATAGTAGTTCCCTATTATAATGAGAACCTAGAGATCCCATGATAGTATTCATGAATTTATAAGTTATGTAGATGGATGATATTCTTGAATGTGACACAAATTATATATTCTATTAGGTTTAGAGACTCATAGGACTTTGAGTCACCCTCTAATAGTGTGTGGACTTTGTAATCTCTAGGGTATGAGATTATGAGAATGAGGTCCATCAGTAAGAAATCCATATTTATATGTGTCACTAGATTTTCCTATTTATGGACATGTGTATTGTTCCTTAGACTTTAATATTATCATTAATGAATTCCATAATTTGTCTACTTTGATGTATTAATAAAAACCATGATGAAATATTCTCACTATGAAGTACGATAAGTTGGGTGTATATAGAGCAATATTAAAGTATTGTATAGTGTAAGAAACAATTTATCCCTTCTATCCCATTATAGAAGTTGATATCTTGAGTCCTTTTATGGAAATGGAACTTCTTGGATAAATCCATGGCCACGGTCTTCTATGGGAATTTTCTTTTTTGAAAAGGAAAAGTAATAGACATTGAGTAAATTAGTTAATGACACCATTATGAAACTTTATTTATTATATATGTCATTATTAAGTGATTTTGTTACATAGTAAGAATTCATAGGAGGTTTTATTATGTGGTGAAATTAACATCTTTCTTTATGGGTTCCTTGGAATGTTTCGAGACACTAACAATGGGATTTTGGCATCTTTACATTTTACCACTTATAAAGATGCATATAGGTTCCCACATTAAGTGTATCAATAATATCATCTAAATTCAATTTTTTAAATAAAAATTTAGAATATATATTATTCCTACTTCAGGGTTCAATAACTATTCTAGTTTGGTTGATCATCAATAATTAATCATAAGTTATTTAGGAGAATATTTGATTTAAACAATAATAAATATTTTTTTCAGTGTTTATAGAATGAAATATTTATTTTATTTATCTATAAATAATAAAGTGGCCTTTAATTTTTAAATAAATTATTATTATTAATGGTTCGGTAAATGACTAGGATGATAAGAGGTATATTTTTAATGGCCTAATTAAAAATGATATAAATGATATTTATTAATTCTTAGGTGATGAATATGTCTAGTAAATAATAATTATATTATTATTAGAACATATGATTCACTAATAATTAAGTAATTTTGAGCGGTTTGTATGAAAATAAGAAACCCAAAACCTTCCTTAAAATATATAGTTATATATCTTTCCTATGTGATATTTTTTTCACAACAGATTGATAAAGGTCTCTTAAACCCTAGATAGATTTTTAGAGATAAAGATTGTTTTATCAACTCCTACTCTCTCAATCCATTAATATAACACCACATATTTTTTATCCCTATTGAGAATTATGTTGTGATCAACCATGAATGATGAAAGTGATAGGGATCAACCATGAATGATGAAAGTGATAGGGATCAACCATTCTAGAACATAGATATCCTACAATGATGTTCATAGATTGGGGTGCACATGTAGACCACTAATAAAGGAATTATTAAATTTGATCTTGTGACACATTGATGATATGATGAGACTGAGTCTATTGGGTTGTCAATGAAGAAATAGTTATAGGTTTTGGTAATTCTAGATATGTTTATAAATTAATTATAAAATAAATGTGATGATGCTCCTCATCTGGTACTAGAATTTGAACAAGTCAAGTAATATATGATTTAAATATTAAGATCATGACATCATTATCCATTTAAGTCTCATATTATTCATAAATTAAGACTAATTATTGAGTTGGTCATACCCAATAGGAACATCTGTTTTTCCCCAAACATAAAATTAGCATTGGAGTGGTCACATGGTTAATTAATACTTATTTATTAATTAATGATTGATGTTATGTGTTTTTAATTTCTTCTAATTCATGTATATTCATTATTGGAATCCAAAAAATGTTTCGTCTTCCCATTATTCATTCTCACTCGCATAACCAATAAATGGTATTAATCAAAATGTAGAAACATCTAAAAATTATATCATGTGGCACAAAGAATTATGTTTAGATTTAGAAAGTATACATATCATATATTATACAACATGCCATGTAACCATGTATCTATAATGTATCTTGAATGGTTATAAAATAAACCCGATGATATCAGATCAAATCCCATAAAAGTGGATCTACATGGATTTGGACTGAAAGTCATGTGGTCTAAAGAACTCCACATCATGTAAATCATGTGCATTGTGTGTAGTCCTTATGTTCTTATGATGGAGAACATGGGGTTCTAAGGAAGTCATGTATTTACAACATGAAATGGGGATTGTTAAATCATTCTACTTCAAAGCCACACACCATGTAGGGAGATTTCACATTGTGTAAATCATACACATATATAGTAGGGGAACACTGACAGTCCCTATGAATAGATCATGGACATGGGAAGATGATATTATAATCAATATAGTCTATTGTATCTAGTGTGATTAATTTATTTGGGGGGTAATTATTTATAAAACTAAACCTATTAACATGTGTTCTACGTGTCATTTATTTGATATTACATGCTTGGACATAGGATTCTAGATTATATATTAAATTAATATCCATGTTTAAATTCAAATCTATAAGTTGGGTATGGTCCTTTATTATAGTGTACTATGTGCACATCAAGAGCATCACATTCAATGTAATTCACATTTGTTTTTTGTAAATTTTTCAAAAATTGCACTCTATGTAATCACCTATGACACATGTGTCTTAGATTCCAAGGGAATTCACAAGCACAAGGATAAAGTCGAGTTATTTGGATGAGTATATGTAATGGACTCCAAGTCCACTTGTGTACTTTACAAATTTTCAATAAAATTATTTTTTCTTTTTTTTAATATGAATGATAGAATTTCTAGGAATCTTGGATGGAATTAAGAGGAATATAATTAATGGGATTAATTCATAGTTGTTTATCTTAATTCTAGAATAAATCAAAATAATTGTTAACTATATTGATAATGTCTATTTATTCCATGTTATGTAGATGATCCTGATCCTAGACAAAACCTATGTATATGATTGGTTTATTTTTTATTTAATATAAATAAATTATAATGAGGGAATGCATGTCATACCCTCCTTATTATTATGTAAGGGCCCATGTGCCCGTTGTTTCTTTTATGTAACCAATCTGTCCAATCTATTAGATCCCATCATCTCCATGCGAGTAAAAGTTTATATAAGGATATAAATACTAGGTAAGAGGAGGAAACCTATGTCCTAGATCTAAGGTGATGCATAAGAGGTGAGGTGAAATTTTTCAACACAAATCAATCTATGGTTCAAGGTGTTTTACCCTATGATCGAGGGTTATTTTATCATCCTCTAGATAAAATCACAAATTGAAAATCTCATTTTCATTCCACTTATAGTTTATTTCTTTCAGTTTTTTTATTTATTGTATGTTTTTTTGGATGCTACATGATCACTAAATAAATTAATTAAGAATCAGGAAAGATAAAATCACATAATATCAAATTATGGTTAAATGTTACAAGACATAGTGAGCCACATAAGTAAAATCCACTTAATATTAAAAAAAATGTGATATACTAAATCTTGGTTTTACGAATAAGGATAAAAATCCATTTACTGAAATATTAAGTTAGTATATCCTTCAACTAAATAAGTTAAATTCATTCCCATAGTTAAAACTGATTGACCAGGCCAAGTGAGGGTGCTTTCAATTATCAAGTAACATTTTGCTCGATGTTTTGGGGTTACCTAACATGGTTAACGTCAATGGCATACTACCCAAGAAGAACTTGGTGTAACTAAGAGGTAATAATTATGAAAATATTTAACTCGGATTTTCAAGTTGGGTATTCCACTCAATAGATAAAAAAATAAGAGTTAATATAGTTGTAAATTTATGCCCAACTATAATCCTTCAGTTAAATTTTCAGGGCCATGTCTTGGTGATGTGAGGGGGATATGAGTTTTTTGTTGGAACCATGGTCATCTATGCATGAATTGGATAATGTTTTGTGTTTTTGGGAAATACTCAGAGATGTTCAGAATGTGTGCCAGCAAATTACTCATATAGGTGAAGTAGATAACATTATTGAAGTTGGCACTGTTTTCCAGTGTTTGCAAAATTTTTGGAACTCAAATTTTACAAAAGGGGAAAACAATGTTTTTTGTTAAAGGGACTAGCGTGACGAACATGTGTCATGCAAGTGACTTGCGCGCCGATAAAGGACTTGTGAATCGGTGCCTAGGAGGATTGGAAATTGGGGTGACATATGTTTTTCTTGTTTAGAACTTCAAAATATGGCAAAGGAAAGAGGGTCGTGCAAGTATTGGTTTGGTCGCGCAAGTGAGTTGCGTGACAGAGGCTATAGTGGTTGGAGATGTGCACCAGAACTTGCGTACCGAGAGGAGGCTTGCGCGCCACCACACAGGGTGTCAAGTTTTCTTATAAATAGTGGACCAACCCACCTCATTTGCAATGAAGTTCAAAACTTAGAGATTTTCTGAGCTCCCATCGCGCAAGTGTTGAAGTCGCGCAAGTGGTAGTTTGGTCGCGCAGGTAGAAGTGGCACGTCGGTTGTGGGTTGTGCGCCCTTAGTGGTTTGGGAGTAAAATATGGCGAGTCGCGCAAGTTTGGAGCTGAACAAGGAGGTGTCGCGCAAGTGGATTGCTGATACTTGCGTACCGAATTTGTGCCACGCAAGTGATTTGCGCACCGGTCTTAGAGAAGCGCGTCAGGATTGGTTGAAGTACGCCGTTCTTTTTGGAGCAGCACAAAATCTAGAAGATTTCCTGATACCTTTGGTGCAACGTGAGTTTAGTCTACTAATGAGAGTTGGACTTCAACAGAGCATATACATACAAACAGAGGATGCATTCTTTTGTAATGATGAAGAGACCTTCACGTATATAAACTGAGTGGGACTTCACCAAAGGCAGTGAGCCAGAGGGAGTCAACAGGAGTGACCCAAGGGACGCAGTGAGATTTCTCTGAAATTTTGTAAAGGCAGTGAGCCTGGGATAGAGTGACGGTACCCAAACCTTTGGAATCCATATATAGTGAAGAATAGTGGAATTTGGTATGACCGGAAACTTGTCGGCGTATGCTCCTTGGACGTAGCCCTTAGCGGTTAACCAAGTAAAAATTGTTGTGTCATCTCTTTGCGTGTGAATGTTTCATTGCTCATCATATCCATCATACAGGTTTAACTAATTACTACCAACGTGGGAACAAGGTTCTTATTTTTAAAAGAAAACTTTGTCACCCTGATTCACCCCTCCCCTCTCATGGTGTCCTGGGGTCCTACAAGTGGTATCAGAGGGAGGTTGCTGGTGTTTGATCTGTACTTTTTCATCATGGAGAATGATGTCAATGTTAAGGGAATCCCTCTCTTCGATGGAGGTAATTATCAGATTTTGACGAACAGAATGAGATCTCATTTAAGATCTCTAGGAATGGAAGTCTTCTTTGCTACTGTGTAAGGAATACATGTTACTGATCCAACAGGTCTGGCTATGACTGATACAGATACGAAAGTTCTTGATGCAGATGCTAAAGCTCAGAATGCTATCACTGTAGCTCTTTCTGATCAAATTTATCTAAAGGTGATGAGTTTCACCTCATCAAATTCTATGTGGGATAAACTTTAAAATATCTATGAAGGAGACCAGAAAGTGAAAGAGGCAAAACTTCAAGTCCTTCACAACAGGTTTGATGATCTAAAGATGAATCCTAATGTGAATGTAGATTCATTCTTCAATCGAATCACTGAAGTAGTGAGAGAAATTCGAGGGCTTGGAGAGGAAATCAAAGACATTGATATCATAAAGAAAATATTGTGAGGACTTCCTTCTATGTATAATTCAAAGGTATCAGCCCTTTAAGAAAGCGATCTATCTAAAATATCTATGGATGATATGCTAAGTAGTCTAGTGTCTTATGAGATGAGATTCAAACCCGAAGAAGCTACGACTTGTGTTAGGAAGGAAATTTCATTCAAAGCCATGGACAAACTAAAAATTTCAGAAGATAGTGGTGGGGAATATGATGAGGAAAAATAAATTCTTTCTCTTATTTCCAAGAAGCTGAAGAAGGGAAAAGGTAAATTTAAAGGTAAGTTACCTCTGGCATGCATTCATTGTGGAAGAGTTGGGCACATTGCCTCCCAGTCCCAAAGAAAGTTCGATGATGAAGAAAGTGTAGCAGAAGACATTGAGAATCCTTAGAAAAGGTTTTTCAAAAAGGGAGACTTCAAATCTGGAAATAAGACATAGAAGAATAGTTTTGTCTATGAAGAGGAAGAGGATGATATTGAGTTTTTTGAAGAAGAAGAACCTGAATTTATAACTGGAAGCCATGCTTCCATGATGGATACCATTTAAAAGTTAAAACCCTCTATTGAAAAAGATAGTGACAATCATATGACTCATAATTGTGATCCCAAATTGAAAATTAAGGATTACTTTTCAAAGTATGAGAAAAAATGAAAGAGATGTAGTAAGTGGAAAGAAATGGTGAAATAATCATCAGAATATGTGGATGAGATTGAAGCTAAAATTGAACGTCTAGAAGAACTAGTGAGAGTTCAATAATCAATCCTTGAAATCATAGACGACATTGTGGAATTGAAGATTAGAATTTAATAACAAGCAAAGGTCATAAATGAACTTACATCCAGACTGGAAGAGAAGTCCAAGACAGTTGAGGGTCTTGAGGAACAAATTGTAAATCTTAGGAGTAAACTTGAGTGTCGATCAACCACAGATGAGGGTAAGAAAAAAATTCATTTTGGAAGATTCTCATATTCAGAGTTACTGGAAAGAGCCAAGTGTGGCTCAGATGGGGTTGGAAAAATCTTGAGTGATCAATGACCCACTTGAATGGGAAATAGTGGTATTGGCTATGAAGCTAGGTTGTCAACTGCTAGAAGTGAAGAGTGCCAAAAGAAAGACAAGATGAAAGTTGTACATGTCGAAATGTTTCCTAAAGTGCTGAAAAATAAATCCTCAATCCAAACTAAAAGAAGAACTGAAGATTATCCTCAAAATTCCAGAAATGACTGGCAGTCCAACCATTCTCCCAAGGAAGAAGGTATGAGGAGAAATTTAAGTGAGAAGACATTTCCCCTCATGAAGTGTTAGTTCTGTGGCTATCTGGGTCTTACCATGTCATATTGCGAAGAATTAAGGAGCTACTTGAATGGGGAATATCTAGGAAGTCAACAAATGATACCGATTTCATTTCCCTAATCATATTGAATAAATAGCTTCTATGGTTAGTATTTTCATTATTCTAACTTCTTCCATAGAGCTATGTATTGTAGGCAGAGGTACGATATGAGAAACTCATTCAACTCTCAAAGATGGGCCAGTTTTCACCCTCCTGATGGTGTTATTTTCTCAAACAGTTTTTCTCCTCTGGAAGAGGATTATGGGTATGAAGAATCAGATTATGTGGAGGAAAGTATTACAAGGCCATCAGTATCATATACACAATCCAATATCTCATGGAAATAAAAGAAGAAGATCAAGAAATCAAATCTTGCAGAAGTATCCCTGAAAGCTACGAAGAGCAGCAACACCTGGATTCTTGATAGTGGATGCTCTTCCCATATGACGGGAAATGTTGACCTTTTGAAGAACATTAAAAAGAAGGTTGACAGAATAGTGAGGTTTGGTAATGATGGTGCTTTGAAGATTAAAGGAAGTGGGAATACCACTCTCGCCAATAGAGAACTAAAGAAGACTGAAGTTCTTTATGTGGATGGTCTATGTCACAACCTACTCAGTGTGAGTTAACTCTGTGACTCAGGGCTCGTAGTAACATTCAATCAAAAAGGCTGCACTATAAAGGTAAAAACAGGGAATTATCTTATGAAAGGTTGTAGAAAAGATGGAAACTTATATCAGGTTGACAGCAAAGTGAACTCCTGCTATTTGTCTGTTGAAGAAGAAAACAATTTTTGGCATCGAAGGCTGGGGCACATTAACCCACAAGACATCAAAAAGATATCTAAGGTGAATATAGTCATGGATATCCCCATTCTGAAGCGTGAGCGCAAGAATTCTTGTGATGCTTTCA
Organism: Viscum album; assembly: GCA_963277665.1. Classification (NCBI taxonomy): domain Eukaryota; kingdom Viridiplantae; phylum Streptophyta; class Magnoliopsida; order Santalales; family Viscaceae; genus Viscum; species Viscum album. Next base: position 165,100,706 of record OY728119.1, on the reverse strand, counting down.
TTCATGGGAAGTTGGTCTATAGTTCATATCGACCAAAGAAGAAAAGGGCATCCCATCTTCTTGATCTAATTCATACAGATGTATAAAGGCTGATAAATATTGTCGGAACTCATGGAGAAAGGTACTTTTTCCTTTTCATTAATTATTATAGTAGAATGTCTTGTGTAATGGTGATTCACAAGAAGCAACAAGTACTTTATTGCCTGAAAACTTATCAACAAATTGCTGAGAATTATATTGGACGGACAATAAAAGTCATGTGATCTGAAAATTGAGGGGAATACACATCCATTAAGTTTCAGAATTACCTAGAAAAACATGGAATACAACATGAGGTAGATGATGTGAGAACTTCACAGAAAAATGTATTTGTTGAGCGCCAGAATTGGCAGGTCAACAATATGGCCAGGACTATGCTGATTCAGAGTGGTATCTCTTGCCATTACTCGAAGGAAGCTGTTGAAGCTGTAGTTCACATTCAGAATATAACAGGGATTTATATGGGAGAAACGAAGACACCATATGAAATGTGGCATGGAAGGAAGTCTTCATTAAAATACGTTCATGTTTTCGGAATAAAGTGTTTCATCCGGAATAAAGAAGGAAATCATGGGAAGTTTGGTGACAATGATGATGAATGAATTTTTCTTCGGTATCCAATGAACAAAAAATCCTACAAGTGTTTCAACAAGTGATTAGGAAGGATTGTAGAAATAAGTAATGTTATGATAGTTGAAGAGAAAACCATAAATTCTTCAAGGACGTCATATGCTGATGTGATAGAAAGTGAACGTGGAGAAAAAAATACAGAAATAGAGGAATCTGTACAAAACACTCCGCAGTCACATCATTATGTTGACTCAGAAGAAGAATCTGAAGAAGAAACTATGGCTAGAGAGAATGAAATTGAACCGCACAGGAGAAATCATAGAGATGAGATTGATGCATCTAACATAATTGGGGATAGGAGTGCACCCACTCAAACAAAGAGGATGAGGAATAACACACAGTCTGCAATTCTGTCAGTTATGGAGCCATCCTCATTTGAAGAAGCTAAAAAAGATGAATCTTGGGTGAAAGCCATGAATAAAGAGTTAGATCAGATTGACAAGAATCGTACATGGAATCTTGTCCAGAGACCCGAAGGTCACAATGTGATCTGTACAAAATGGATCTTCAAGAACAAGTTTGATGAGAATGGAAGTGTAATTATAAACAAGGCTTGACTGGTATGTAAGGGATATTCCCAGATTGAAGGTGTTGATGTTGAAGAAAACTTTGCTTCAGTGGCTAGAGTGGAGTCAATCAGGCTGTTCCTTGCCATGGCTCTCCAAAGAGGATATAAAGTATATCAATTGGATTTCAAGACAACATTCTTAAATGGTGTACTCTAAGAAGATGTCTACATTGAACAACCAGTGGGTTTTCTTCTTGGTAATGATGAAATAAAGGTCAACAAACTAAAAAATAACTTTATGGCTTGAAACAAGCACCACAGGCATGGTACTCCTAAATGGACTCTTATCTCAAGAAGTTGGAATTCAAAAGAGGAGGAGTAGATCACAATCTATATGTGAAAAATTCTCCAAAAGATTAATTCATGGTTCTATTCTACGTTGATGATATCATATTTGGTGGCAGTAGGAAGGAATCAGTGGATGAATTTGAAAATCACATGAAATTAGAATTTGAAATGTCTATGATTGGGGAGCTCACATATTTCTTGGGGCTGCAGGTGATTCAAAATAATGATTACACTTTCATTTCAAAAGAAAATTATGCAAGAGAGCTACTGAAAAGGTTTAATATGAAAGAATCCAAACCAATGTCAACTCTAATTTCAATTGGAACTAAACTTGGAAAGTACGAGGATGGGACCTCTGTAGGTCCTACCATGTAAAGGAGGATCATTGGGACCCTATAGTACCTGATATCAATACATCCAGATATTGTCTTTCCTACATGTCTTGCAGCCCACTTTCAGAGTAATCCAAAGGAGGAACATATGGCAGTAGTAAAAAGAATCATGAGGTATATTCAAGGTACTCACAATTGTGGCTTATACTTTGATGCAGGAAGGAACAATGAATTATTAGCATTTTTTGATGCTGACTGGGCTGGAGATGTTGTGGATAGAATGTCCCCCAGTGGTGGAGCATTCTCTATAGGGAATAAATTTGATGGCTGGTTGAGCAAGAAACAAGAAAGTACTTCTCTTAGCACTGCTGAAGCTGAGTATATCTCCGCCACAAAGTCATGCACTCAACTGCTATAGATGAAGGAACAATTAACAAATATTGGTGATGTGGTGAAACAAACAATGGTGATTTACTGTGATAACAAGAGCGCAATTGATCTTATGAAGAATCCGATACAACATTCTCATACAAAACATATTGAAATTAGGAATCACTTTATCAAAGAGAAAGTTGAACAAGGCGTGATTATAATGGATCATGTGGGAACTGATGAGCAACCGGATGATATCCTGACCAAGCCACTATCAACGACTGTGTTTGAGAAGCATCGGTTGAACCTCAGTGTTCAGCCACCTCCCAATGCATAAGGAGGTTACGAAAATCCCCTCTCCCCAATTATGTTAACTATTTTTAATCTATTTATGGATGTGATGAAAGTTTGTGGAGGAGATACTATCCAGGGAGAGTGTGGTTTAAGATGAGCAATGAACAATTACCGGTCTTTGGGTTTATTATCAATGGGGGAGAAAAGAATAAATTCAGGCATGTAATGTTTTTGTGACACAATGAGCATTCAGCAACAGTGATAAGATGGGAAGGAAGGAAGGAATACATTGGACGGGAACCCAATTCAAGCTTTATCTCTTTTATTTCTACACCGAGAAATGCTCATGTAGACTTAGAGTGTTGGATGAGTTGATTCTTTCATTTTTGATTTTCATGTGGATGGTGATCTATTGAATTTATTTACTGATTTCCAAAAAACCCAAAGGGGGAGATTGTTCAAACCATGGTCATCTATGCATGAATTGGAGAATGGTTTGTGTTTGTTGTCAATACTTAGAAGAAGTTCAAAATGTGTGCCAACAAAGTACTCATACAGGTCAAGAAGATAACAGTATTGACGGTGGCACCATTTTCCAGTGTTTTCCAAATTTTTGGACCTCAAATTTTACAAAAGGGGAAAACAATGTTTTTTGGTAAAGGGACTTGCGCGCCAGACATGTGTCGCACAAGTGACTTACGTGCCGAGAAAGGACTTGTGTGCCGGTGACTAGGAGGATTGGAAAGTTACGCGTTATATATTTTTCTTGTTCAGAACTTCAAAATATGGAAAAGGAAAGAGGGTCACCCAAGTATTGGTTTGGTCATGCAAGTGAGTTGCGCGACAGAGGCTAGGGTGGTTGGAGCTATGTGCCGGAACATGCACTCCGAGAGGAGGCTTGCGCGCCACCGCGCAGGGTGTCCAGTTTTCATATAAATAGTAGACCACCCCTCCTAATTTGCAACGAATTTCAAGACTTAGGGATTTTCCGAGCTCGCATCGCACAAGTGTTGAAGTTGTACAAGTGGTAGTTTGGTCGTGTAGGTAGAAGTTTCACGCCGGTTGTTGGCTGTGCGTCCTTAGTTGTTTGGGAGTGAAAGACGGCGAGTCGCGCAAGTTTGGAGCTGAAGAAGGAGGTGTCACACAAGTGGATTGCGGATACTTGCATGCTGAATTTGTGTTGCGCAAGTGACTTGCGCACCGTGCTTAGAGAAGGGCACCAGGAGTGGTTGAAGTACGCCGGTCTGTTTGGAGCTACACAAAAGCTAGAATATTTCCCGATACCTTTGGTAGAACATGATTTTAGTATACTAATGAGATTTGGACTTCAATAGAGCATCTACATACCAAAAGAGGATGGATTCTTTTTCAATGATGAAGAGACCTTCACATCTATAAACTGAGTGCGACTTCACCAAAGGCAGTGAGCTAGGGGGAGTCAACGGAAGTGACCTGAGGACGTAGTGAGATTTCCCTGAAATTTTGTAAAGGTAGTGATCCTGAAATTGAGTGACTATACCCGAACCTTTGCAATCCATATCTAGTGAAGAATAGTGGAATTTGGTATGATCAGCAACTTGTCGGCGTATGCTCCTTGGATGTAGCCCTTAGCGGTGAATCAAGTAAAAATTGATGTGTCATCACTATGCATGTGAATGATTCATTGCTGGTCATATCCATCATACAGTTTTAACTAGTTCCTACCAATGTGGGAACAAGATCCTTGTTTTTAAAAGAAAAAGTTTTCACCCTGATTCACCCCTCCGCTATCAGGGTGTCCCGGGGTCCTACATTTGTAACACTAGAATATATATAAATCATGGTATTCCAAAACTACTAGTGAGGGATTTTTGGTTTTGAAAAAATATTGAGAGATTAATAAAATTTAACAAAATATAAATTTATATGTATTATTTTCTAATCTGTTATGTACTAATTTTCTACTCTTAATTTTATAAAAATGAAAAACCCAAAAAATTAGACCATATCACTGTGATCCAAACTAGATAAGGATATTCATATCACTAATTTGAATTTATAGTAATTTTATAAGTAATTAAATAGTATAATATTACTTTTATAGAAATTATTCATGTTGGAAACCCCACTTCCTGAGTTTCTTGCTAAAGAGGCTAGTGAAGAAGAAGTATATTTATACCTAAAAGGTGGATGATTCAGTGTATATCCAATGTTTCTAATATACACTATATTTATTTAGATTATAATGTAATAGGAGGATACCGATTCATATAGCATCATTTCTCACCATTATGATCTTTATCTAGAGAAGGTATGATAAGAGAGATATGAGATCTCTAATTCAATATTCACATAAAATCATAGAGATTTAGTACTATCTTGGAAACATGTATTCAAGATAATTGGATGCATATAACACTTAGATATATTGGGGTTTAAGATACATGATGAGATTCAGACATATAGTATTTTTTATTCACTATATAAAACCTTCCCTAGTTTCATTTTTAATTAAAATAATGGAAATAGTGATAAGACTTATACGAAAATTCATACTCTTATTTTCCAAGTTGATAAAGACATTGGGAATTAATAAGAGAAGGATGAACATAGAAAAATTTCTCAATAATCATTCATATTCTAAGGCTCTATATCATCATCCTTCTAAGAAGAAAAAAAGATCCAGTAGCAAGAAAAAGAGTATAATTTAGTGTATTTAACATATTCCATGAAAGGCCACATGAAGAGGAATTTCACCCACCCAAAGAATCAAGGGGGAGATTTTTTTTGTTTTCATTATCAAGTGTTATCATTAAATATCTATAAGTTGCGTATTAGATATTTGAAGTTCTACTAACATTTTTATCCAAATACAAGGACCAATTAAATTTTTGAAGTTTTCCAAAGGTGAGGTGGATCTACAGGTTTCTAATCGAGTGAGGATGGATACTCTATCTATGGAGGACTACCACCTCAAATTTGTAATAGACATGATTTTGGTTTTAGGAACTATTATTATATACCAAGGGTTACTAAGAACATCATCAATATTTCTTATTTAGACATGGGTGGATTTATTTTCAAGTATGTAAAATAGATTTTAAAATTTTATAGGATAACATATGTTATGCTATGGTAAAATTTAATAATAGTATTTATGTATTAAATTATGAAAACCAAATATTTTCAATTGTTAGTAAATAAAATTCATGTGGCTAATTCAACACTTTTTTTCACCATTTTAGTCATGTTAAATATAAATGTTTGATGAAGATCTACCAATAAGGTTACCTAGACTCTTTTGAGCTTAAATCACTCGAAATATTTCATGCCTATTTACAAGGAAATATGACCACACCACTATTTTTTAGTCAATGTGAAAGGGTAATATAGCTCAAAGAATTGGTATTCACTAATTTATAAAGACATTTTCAAGTAGAATTGGGAGTTGGATCACATATATTATAACTTTTACAAAACAAACATGTTTAGATAAGGTTATATCTTCTAGTTTAGGTATAAGTTTGAATCCTTTGAAAACATCAAGTTATTAAATAATTAAGTAGATAATTTTTGGAAGATAAAGAAACTTTGATTGTATAAAAGGGGTGAATATATTAACCAAGAGTTTATGAACTTTCTATAGGAGTAAGGGATTTTATCTCATATCACTCTTCCTTATATTCCATAATGGAATGATGTTAGTGAAAGGATGAACCATACCTTACTGGACATGGTAAGGTCAATGATGAGTCATTGAATCCTTCCATTATTATTTTCTGAATATGAATTCCAAACTATAACATACATAATAAACCAAGTAACCACTGATGTGACAAAAGATATTCCTTCTGGGTTATGGAATATAAAAAAACCATTTTTACATATATTTATTCATGGGGGTGTGATGGGTTTGTTAACTCTATCTAAATCAATAGACTAACACCCAATAGCATGAGGTGTACCTTCATAGGTAACCTCACAGAAATGATGGGATGTTACCTATGTGTTCCCTAAGATAAAAAGGTTATAATTTATAGAAAATATGTCTCCATTGAGAGGGAACACATCCACAAGAATTATGGTAGAAGAAATATAAAATTCTTAGAATGTTATTCTCAAGATATATAAGAGTTTTTATGGGAACAAACTCTGTAAGTCATTGTGGAATATAGAGTTCCTGAAACACAAGTACTTCATAAAAGTACCATATAGGTTAGACAACAAAAAAAGATATTTTTTTATAGTCACAAAAGATGGTGAACATCTAGTGGTTCAAAATAATGACCCTCTAACCTATAAAGAGGAAATAGAGTACTCAGAATCTAAAAAATGACAAGAAAAAATGAACTTTGATATGGATTCCATTTACCAAAATCGTGTGTGAGTTTAGGTCAATCTATTGCGGATATAAATACCATTGGGTTGGAATGGGTTTTAAAGATAAATATAGAAATTTAAGGTCATTTTATTTTCTATTAATCATTACTAGTGGCTAAATAGTTTATACTAAGTTGTTGTATAGTTTATGAAAAACCCTTTTCTACTATTTACAGGGTTAAATCCACCAAGATTGTGCTTTCCCTAGCAAATTACAATGACTACTAGATTTAGTAAATGGATGTCAGAACTTATTTCTATAAATATAAACTTTAGGAATAAGGGTATATAACTCAACTAGAAGTGTTTACGAACCCAGAGAATGGGAAAAAATTTTTAATTTATAGAGATCCATTTATAGATTATATTAAACATATGGTTAATGACACATTTGGTTCAATGAAGCTAAAAAATAATTTGGTTTCATTAAGAATGGATGTGATCCAAGAATTTAAAAACACTTTAGTGGGGGTATGGTAATTTTCATGGTATATTATGTTGATTACATATTACTAATTGAAAATAATAAATTAGTATTACAAGATGTTAAGGAATGGTTGATAAAGTGCTTCTCCATGATTAAATTAGGTGAAGCAGCCTACATTCTAAGGAATTGTATCATGTGTAATAAAACAAAGAATATTATAGGACTAATTCAAAGTTCATTCATTGATCAGATACTAAATATGTTTATAATAGAAAAATAAAAGTGCAGATTAGTTCCAATGTCACATGGCATACTTCATTCCAATAAGATGTCCCCTCAAAAACAGTAGGAAGGAGGGAGAATAAGTAATATCATATATTCTTATATGATGTATTTTTCATGTATATCATATTATATACAAGTATTAATGTTGTATATGCTTTGATAATTGTATGAATATATCAAACTAATCCAGGTGAACAAAATTAGACTATTGTTAATGTTATCCTCACTTATCTAGAGTCAACTAATAATGTGTTCCTAGTGTTTGGAGGAGATAAAGATATAGTCATTAGGGATTATAGAGATTCTAAATTTCAAATATATTGTAATGATCTAAAATCATAATCAAGAAATTTTATTAGTCTCAGTAGAGGATATTTGAGCGAGGGGAGTTCAAATAAATAAATTTTAGTCAATTATATAGTGGAGTCTGAGAATATTATACCTTCAGATGCAGCTAAAAAGTAGTTTTTGATTTGAAATGTTGTAAAATATATTGATATCATTCCTAATAGTCAAAAATCGATCATAATTAAATTTCATAACATCAAAACTATATATTTTTCCAAATATAAAAGGTTGCATCAAATGAAAAATTATATACTTCATATGTTTCATCTCTCATGAGATTTTTCTCAAATAGGGGAATTTTTAGTGAGCAAAATATCAATAGAAAAAAATGTATATAACCCCTTAATGAAGGATATATATTAGAATAATCATGGGAATCATGTGAGAGACAATGAAATAAAGGTTTTTAATAATTATCTTTAGTTAAAGTGTGATTATGTTGGAGTTTAAACCCTAGAACCAACTTCTATGTACTTGATGATTACATGTATTCATTGTCTTGAATATAAATTAATTATCATATCATATCATGATTGTTCCTCTATATTAACTACTCTGTGATTGTGTAAAAATATTATCTATCACATTGAAAGGTTATAGAAATTACCCATTATAATTAGAAACTATAGATATCATGATAGTATTCTTGGATTTATATATTTTGTAGCCGGCTGATATCATTTCACAAGACACAGATGATAAAAGGAGATTCAAAGGGATTTGTGGAACCCTATTATAGTTTAAGACATTTTTCATCTCTAAATAAAAGGATTGTAATAATGATACCAATAAATATGAAATCCAAATTTATATATCTCATTGGATCTTATTATCTGCAGATGTGTGTACTGATCCTCAGAGTTTAATATTATCGTTAGTGATTTTCATAAATCACATATGTTTATGCATTGATAAAAACTGATATGAAATATGATCATGGAGAAGTATGATATTTTGGATTCATTGTAAGAGAAATTATATTAATTGGTAATTTTAGAAATGATTTATCCCTTTTATCCCATGAAAGAATTTGATATCTCAAAAACCTTCAATAGGAATGAAACTACCATGATAAATCCTTATTCATGGTGATTTGTGGGCAATTTATTTTCTATAATATTAAATAAGCAGATCATGCACATAGGATGATAAAACTAGTATGAAACCTGCATTATTATATGTATTTTAATAAAGGTACAATATTACAAAATATGAATTTATAGAAGGTTGTATATCCTTGAGACATTAACCCCTTTCATTATAGATGTCTTGGGGTTTTTATAAATTATAAACTTTTAATTTAGGCATTTCCACCTATTCTACAAAGAAAGAGTCTTGGAGGGTCACACACAAAGTTTATCCCTAATCTCGGTTAAATTAAATGATAAACATAACATGTTAGAATAAATATTATTATTTATATTAAGTTTAATAATTATTCAGGTTTGGTTGATCACCAATATTTAATAATAAGTTATTTGAATGAAAATGTGGGTTTGATAATAATAAATATTTATTTTAAAGGTTTTAGACGAATAATTTTTTTAAATTCTTATCAACAAATATTGATGTGATATTTATTAATTAAATTAATAGTAATTAATCAAGATTAGTTTAATGTTAAGGAGGATAACCAGACCAATTTTGAAGGTCGAGAGGGAAACAATATAAATTTTATTTATTTATTCTCTGGTGATGCACATATTAAGTGAATAATAATTACATAAACAATAATACATGGGGTTACATAATAATTATGGAATTGGTATGGGGGATTATATAAAAATAGGTAACCCTAAACTTTCTTTAATATTAAGCTAGTTATATCACTTTACTAAGTGAGATTCAATGTGCACAAAGGATAGATAAAATCACTCAAAACCATAGAGAATGTTATGGAGATATAGAGTTTCTCCACTCCTCCACCTCTCCTAGTCCATCAAAAAAACATAAATAATTCTTCATCCTCATTGAGAATCTATCTATGGATGACCATGAATGATAAAAATGATTGGGATAGACCGTTCTAGAACTCAGTGATTCTAGGGAAATGTTTGGAGATTCTGGTGTATGTGTTAATGTATTCTAGTGGTATTCTATAATTGTATCCTATGAATCGATAATGGTGTGATTATATCGAGTCAACTATATCATCAATGAATAAATAATTACCAGATTATATAATTCTAGATTTTATTATAAATTAATTATAAATTACATGTGATTATAATACTTTATGGTTTTGGAATTTTAAAAATACAAGTAATCTATAATTTAAATCTAATGTTTATGATTTAATTCATCTTATAAAACTTAGATTATATATAAATTAAGACTAGAATATGAGTTGGTCATGCCCAACATACACATCTATTACACATGTAACCTATATAATCCATGTTTCTTAATCTCTGAATTGGCTTCCAAGTTGAAATAAACTTGTCCTCATCCATATTAAATATTATCCCACACTAGTCCATGAAAATTACAAGTTTATGAACATAAAGATTCATTATTTTTAAGTTAAAAACACTAGTTAGGTATTTTACCCAACACTTTTTGGGTATCAATCAAAATATTTATTTAAAAAACCCAAAAAATGACAATATATTACACCAAATAGAATTTACCAAGGATTTTCCATTAATTAACACGTGCAATTAATTTTATAAACAAATTTTTATTATTTTCTTAAAAAGTGGATAATTATAGAGAAGCTACTTACCTCACATAGGCTTGTTGAGAAGAAATCATTTCACATCCTCATTAATAAAAGATTCTCTAACCCACTTACAGTGGTTTACAACAAAAAAATATTTCAAAAAATACCATAAACATAATATCTTGGCATGGAATCCCCATAATAGGGCTTCTCACCAAATGAAAATGGGAGGAAAATAGAGAGGAAAGAGAGACAAGAGTCTGACCTTCAATCCCTAGGCCAAGCACCCCCATTATTAAATAAAGGGATCTATGGAGTGAATGAAGTCACTAAGATAATCCTAGTGTTCCCCTAAGGTTTTAAATCCCCAACACGAATGAAAACAATGAGGGTTCAGGGGAAAATTCATGTAAAAATATAAATTTTGGGTGGGAAACCTAGACCCATAACGCCCATAAAATCTTGAATTACATATGGACTTAGGCACACCTACCAATTTACTAGATGATTACAACTACCATTGAGTACCTAATCCATAAAATGGGGAGGAAATTCCCTTAAATTAAATTCAAACACTTAGTATATGTAACTAAAAAATATCCATCACAATCATTAGAGTACTCATAAATCAATAAACCTAATGATATAACATATTAATGTAGAAGCATACATACTCACAATCATGACACTATAAAACACTAATATCCCATTGATCCATTCACATAAAAAATCAACAAAATAAGAAAAATAGAAAAATATCCCTACTTTTATCCCCAACCCTTATACACCCAGTATGAAAATCCCTTCAAGCTTTCTTTTCTTGATCCACTACACATCTTATATTGAATATAACGGTATAAATATGTTCTCCATGAACATTGTGGTTCCCATGTAGGGTGTGAGAAATAAATCATAGTAGGGTCTCACCAATTTCACCAAGTGTACACCATTATATGTTTCTATGAACCAAAAAAAATAAAAATTTTGCATAAGAACATAGGACATTGTGTGATAACTATTCCCCAATGACATCCTATGTGTCAGGTCACCATGTGTTAACCAGGACACCATGCCACCTTACCATACCTACTTTTTTTCATGCTAGAAGCAACTCCTTTCCCCATTTGATCATCCACATAACCTATAACATACCATGGCACTTAGGGTAGGTCATCATCCAAGTCTTCACTGCTACCCAAAGGGGTAGGGTAGGGTCATACACCACAGTTCTGAACTCACCTTTTCACTCAATGTGGTTTCAAATTCAATGTTGGACCTCTACTATCAGACTGATGGTAGGGAAAATACATTCAATATTTAATATCATCTCATCTTGAGCTCTGTCTCATTCATTTATGTCCATCCATCTATCTCGTCCAGTCACATCTAGGGCCCCATCTCCCTCATTGTAGTCTCACAACTATTATCATACTCATGTGAGGGCCCAACCATCACATATCACTCAAGGAGATTCTAAAGGACTCAATATGCACCATATCAGTCATGGTCAATCCAAATTTCATGAACAATAAGATCCCATATCACTTAAGATGATCTTTACAGTAATATCTCACTCACAATGAGACCAAGGATTAAGATTCATCCCCCGCACTAGATTTTGTTATCTATCTTAAAGAGTATAACACTTAGGAATCATCAAATGGGACCTATATCCCATCACACATATCACTATCTAATCACATTATCTATATGATGCTTGTAACCCTAGACCGATCCTCTTATCTTGAACACTTGTCATCTCACCCATCAAGACATCCACTAGGGTCCTCTCAACCCTTCTCAGTCTCTACTCATCAACATAAAATCATGTATGTCACCCCTCAAGGAAACTAAATACTATATGTTCATCCCATTAATTGACTTATGGATCATCCCATCCTCATAAAAACCCCTCAATACACATGTTCATTCTAACTAAGGATCATCCCATGTTATCTCACTCTATTCCCCCTTGGCATCCCAATGTCAAATCCTGATCAATTCACAAAACCCACACAAGGGTCATATCCCACATCCCCTAAGTTATATCACTCAACCCATAATCCTAAGGAACTACCTCTCAGTTACATACCTTCATCTACAGAGTGTTATCCAACTCATATCACTCACCAAGCATCAATCTACCCCTAATCATGGTTTCACGCACTGAGGTTGAGACGTATGGTGGTCCCAACTATCATCACAAGTCCTAAGAAACTCTCACATGATCAAAAATCACTATGTAAATTGTCCAAGTATATCCACATCATATCTCATACCACAAGACCTACCCTAGGCCTCAAGTTATCTCATTCGACATCCTCACCCCATGGTGATATTGTCTTCAAGCAATCCCAAAACACTAAAATTTCTAAATAAAAATTTTCATGGTAATTTTATATAAAACACCGTCCCAACTCTCCAGAATAACTCCATCCTTGACCATATTCATATACCCAATCCCATATAATGTATGCAAGAAAGAACAACCATCCATAAAAATGAATATGAATTATATTAAAGGGACCACTATCCTTCCAAATGGAGTTACCATCATCATTAAAACTCATTGAGACTCATCCTAGCTCATATAAGCCTCATATAAACACATACTAAAAATCAATATCTTATCTCAAACAACACAACATAAATAATTAATTCTAATTAATTATAGTAAATTATTTAATTTAAAACACAAAGGTATAGTTGACCAAAAAATCACTCATCATCTCCATCACACTAAAACAACAGCTAGGGGCATGTGGTCAACCTATCAGATCCTTCTCTTAGAATTTAAAATGAAATCCCAATTGTCTTTTCCCAATTCCATTATGTTCTAGAGGAATACACTCTGAAACCGTAGCTCAATCACCAAAACTAAGTGTCTAGAAATAAAATAAAAACCTGAAATAGAGTATAGGATAAATATGACTTATAACACTATTACAATTGACCTAAAATCATAAAATATAAAGTTTTATAAAAGGGAGTACATTTTATGGGGAATAAACTATAAAATATCCTCTTCTAGGTTCCCTTTCTACCCTAAATCCAAGAACACCCCTTCCAGAAAAAAGATGGAATATACCCAATCTAAAAAGCACCACCCACACCTTATTTATAGTATGACTAAGAGTATCTTGGTATGAACCTTTCATTTTCATGAAATTCTCATAGCATAATTAAGGGTCTCAATACAAACATTGATAGGAATAAATCAGGGATGAGGGCCTCTTCCCCTTCAAGGTGAACATTTGGAATCCCAGTGCCATTCATGATGCGAACAACACCAGTTAGAGGGAAAAACCCTCAACAAGCGTCCTTCATAGTGTGAACTCCCTATTTCATGGCATAAAATTTTGTAGGTTTATTAAATTTAGTAGCTTCCACATTGACCATACTCTAACACTTCCCTAGGAAATTAAAACATCAAACCAGACTCGCCCCATATATAAATTAATATTTTTTACAAGATAAAATTATTTTATTCCTAACCCAGTCCAAATAAATGGAATGAAACCATTTATAAATAAAAATTCAAATTCCCTCTAAAAATGAAAATAATTTCTATGGTAAATTAAATTAGTTCTCTTTGAAATCATGTATGGTATAGATACACTATTTAAAAAATTGTGCACCAACCATGAAAGTAAAATTGTATGTGACCTATAGATTCATGGTTTGGAAACATGGATTAGATTCATGGTTTGGTAAACCATGTGAAACCCATTAACCAAAAACATATGGTGTCACATAATTTGGCAACATGGTTTACCCAAATAGCATGCCAACCATGAACCTACCTGGAGACCCTCATTCTATCTTACTCTATTAACTATGTTTTAAGGATGGTTTTACCTAACCATGCTCCAACCATGTTCCCTTTAAAAACTCATTACCCCCCCCCCACACACACAAATCCTCTATAACCTAATAAAACAACCATAGACTCTTCATAGCTTAAAAGTACATAATAAAATAATTAAATACCTAAAACTTAGGGTGTTTCAATTTTTCAATTTTTCTCCATCACATATTGAACAACAAGTACATATTCCTTTGTATCATCATATATTCAATTTAGTGTCAAGAAATGAGTATATTTTTTAATTATTCACAACTATGAAAATTACAAGATTCCCTTTATGTCCCCAGTATTTCCTTTATATCTTCTTATTGTGAAATTCATAAAAATATAATCTTTAAAACTAACAAAGATATATACGATCATTATTTATTTATGTTTCATGCTCATTAAGGGGAAGTAAAAAAACATAAATCTCTAATTATATCACAAAATAATATCTCCATACTTAATAAAAATGAATGGGATAATAATTTTAAAATTTTATAGACAAATATAAAACCATTATAAGTTAATTCTCAATTATAACATGTTTATTTTTAAATAAAATTTAACTATAAAAAAGATCTCAAATCATGATCACCTTCTATTCTAATTTTTTTCCTTCTTATGAAAAACATTTATATCATCACCACCATATTTATTTCCCACTAAGCATGATGTGTCCTTATAAATAATACTTTTAGGAAATTTTCCCCAAAAATTTGATCAACTAATATTCTTATTGAAATTAGTGTCTCTATAAATTTCCTGCTTAAAACCACCTCGCATCATGAAATGGTGTCTTTGACCCCCCCCCCCCCCATATCACATAGGGATAATGTCAATATCCCCTTTGATGTTGTTTCCAAACCATGAAACAAATCTCTCTATCAAGGCATCGAATACCAAAAATTTACAAAAAAATCCACAAAATGGTCAAGACCAAATAATTTTTAGATAGACCAAAAAATTGTTATGTAAACCATAGAGTGGTTTCTTTTAGCATTTATTAATCAAAAATATCAATTTTCGATTTTCTTTCATAAAATCGTGATCACTAAAATTCAATAATAAATTGAACTTTTTAATCATTATTTATATTATCAACATCTACAATTCCAAATTATCTTAAATAAAGTTCTTTCCTTTAATTAATATCATACATATTAAATTTTTTTAATAGGATGTGAATTTACACAAAAAAAATAAGTTTAAATATTTTCATATGATCCTAAAATTCATGATACATTTCCAATGATCTTATACATTATATTTGTTTTTAATTCTTTTTAATTTTAATAATCTCCATAATTATAATATTTATCTATAAGAATTTAATCTATAAAATATATATCGTTATTTAGGTATGATGTATCAATAAAAAGTTTAGTTGTGTAATACTTGATGTAAGTAACAAGAATATCTATAAATAATATATAAAATCCACTTATTGTTTTAAAAAATATTCTAATAATACCCCATGTTGTTAAAATTTTATTATACCAATAAAAGTCAATTTTTCCACTTATTACTCACTTATTATCTACTTTATTTTTCCCTGAATCTGTACTCCCTTTGAATCCTATATACCCCTCACTTATTCTTTATTTCTCTATTGTTTAACATAAAACCAACGTTTATTTTACTCAAATATGAAAACATGATAATAGTTTTCATTAAAATTATAACTCATGGGAAGAGGGGATACTTATTAACCTTTTTAGTTTTATGAGGGTGGTTAAACTCAAAGATTAAATTGATACATTGTTTCACACGGAATCTGGGGATGACCTCCTGGACGGGAGATTCAAACGTTCCGATCGGTTTCTAACGGGTTTGTTCGTAGAACCAGAAACATCCAATGATTCCACATCCGTTTGGACCTACTTTCCAAAGGCAGACGCTCATTAGCTTGTGGACTAATGAGGCTTAGGAATTTGCATTGGTCGAGAGGATGGGAGGTCGGACTCATCACACCTTTTTGAGGGGAATTATTGTCTACTCCGGGACTCTCTTTATATATTTAAGTTATGTTCGTGAATCCTTATTACATTACCAAGTATAAAATGTGCTTTCCTTTAGTTTTAACAATCAATGATTAAATATGCAAGAAATTTAGAGAATCTTTTATATGTATTCTAGGTTCTTCATCAATAGAGAATCATCTATATCTGTTTAGAGATTCTTGGTCAATGGTATCCTTCAAAAAATTTATATAAAAGTCTCTTGGTCATTATGATGACCAGGCTGGTTTTAAAGCCACTCAGTGGGTCACTTGAAGTTTATCGTCATTCAGAAGGACAGAGATTATTTCAAAGTTGGGATCGAACCCATAAATGGGCTACCTACGTATCCTTTGTTTTGGAAAAGGAATCAGAACCCACGTAGTTCGAGAAATGGAGTATGATGTTTATGATTGATGGCTCAAAGATAAATTTCATAATTACTTTTACACTCTAAGATCACGCGAGTCATGCTCGGTGTGAGAAACAAGAGGTATTAGTAAAATTTAGACAATTGTGCCATGAAATATGCAATCATAAGAATTTGTTTGGGGCTTATGTATGGATGACTGCCCAGATAGATGAAGGTTTAGGATCTACTTTTAGGGAGAAAATCCATGAACAGGGTCCATAAAGTTATATGTGCTTCATGGAGATTTGAATACTCTAATCTTGGGGCTTACTCCTAAGGAGGATGCCCAAGTTAGGAGGGTACTTATGATTGGGTTTTACTCCTGAAAAGGAAACCCAAATCAAAGGTAAATTATGACTGGTTAAGAGAAATTTAAGGGGACTTGGGGCTTATTCCTGAAAAGGAAGCCCATGGTTATGACTGAGTCTTATTCCTGAAAAGGAGACCCAGGTTAAGGGACTTGGGGCTTACTCCTGAAAAGGAAGCCCAAGGTTATGACTGAGTCTTATTCCTGAAAAGGAGACCCAGGTTAGAGGACATGGGGCTTACTCCTGAAAAGTAAGCCCATATTTGAGGTTGGGGCTTATTCTTAAGAAAGATGCCCAAGATTAAAGGACTTGATTGGGGCTTACTCCTGAGGAGGATTCCCAAGATTGGGAACTTTAAGAATTTGGGGCTTACTCCTGAGGAAGATGCCCAGATTAAAGGTTTTATAACTGGGGATTATTCCTGAAAAGGAGACCCAGGTTAAGATTCTCTCATCTTAAAGGATGAGGTTGAATGAATGAACTCTCCGTATTTTAGTGACATAAGGATATTTAAATCACTAGACTTTGAGAGAGATTCCACAGAATTCCTTTCAGATAAGAAAGTCAAATCACGAAATCATGCCATAAATGGCTTTGAAGAGTGTCTTGAAGACTGAATCTTAAAAAGGAAAGGTGAAATGGCTTAAGAGGGGTAAAAATGGGCAAGATGGACACCCAAAAAGATAGGGGCGTGCAAGTCTTGCAAGGCGCGCAAGTCTTCCGTGGGCGCGCAAGTATTGTTCGCGCAGGTATACCTGCGCGACACATAGTTTACTTGCACGATTTTCAACCAACAATCAAATACTTGAGAGACTCTTTTTAAAACCCTTTAGAATGTTCTTGAGGTTCTTCCAGAAAAGGGACGCGCAAGTTATATTGAAGGAAATAAGTCGGCGCGCAAGTGTTTGATAAGTTTCAACACTTAGGCCTTCCTTCTTCTCTTTAGATCTTCCGTTCTAGGTAAGAAATTACCTTAGAAATGTTCCGGAAGCTTTGAGAAGAGACTTGGGCGTCGGGAGTTTCAATCCGAGTTTCTGGAAAAAGATCCTCTCGAATAGGGGGCCCACAGGGTCTATTTATAGGCAAAAGAAGACCCCGGGCGGTTACCGGGCCGTTACCACTTAGGTCGCGCAAGTCACTTGCACAACCATAAGGCGTCGCGCAAGTATTTGCATGACCACTAGGCGGTGCACAAGTGTACTTGTGCGACCATGAGGGAACTGGCGTGACCTATGGAAAATGTTCTCCTTGTTCATCCCTTTGTCGATTTTTGATGTTTCTTCAAAGGATGAATCACTTTTTGCTTAGATATTCCCCTTTTCCGATCATTATATTCTGTGACGAAAGGAGTGTCAAAAAAGTCCCCCCTCAGAGTTGGATCCGGAGAGAAATGAGGATTTGACTCTGAGGAAATCAAAGACATCCAAAGGAAAAGGTGGTTTCCAAGTCTTCAGTGCGCAGAAGGCAGCGCGCAAGTGTGCTGGAACTTGACTTTTATTCAAAGTTCCTTTTTTCTTTTGTGTGGGCAGTTTAAAGTCATGCACGCCGGACATAAAGGGGCTAATGCTTAAGGTCGAAATAGCTTTGACCAAAATGGATTAAAATGGATTCAATTCCTTGACAATTTATCTGAAAACATATTACCATACTCAAGTATGAGAGAAAATATGTAAACTATGGCTTAAGAATATTTGAATCTGAGGAATGATATGAAAAAAGAGCTAAAAGGAATTAGAAGAAGTAGTTTCCAAGAATGAAGTTACTATTATTTAACAAAACCCGTTAGGGGGTTGAAATATGCAGGGCCACCTATGGGCATTGGCTGCATGGTCAAATAAATAGCATCTTTTGGCTGACAAGTCTGTTATGTGGACTATTTATGCAAGGCCACCTATGGGCACGTGCTGCATAGTCAGGCAAAAGAACTCCCAGAAATTTACTTTCCTAGTGCTAAAAGCCAGTGAAAGTTTATGGAGATTCAAATTTTCTAAAGTATAGAGTTTGTTGTATGGAAAGAGGTACTTGAATATGGAGAAGATATTTCCAAACAAGAATATCGAAGAACTGGATGAATATCACTCCTACGAAGGTCTGACCCAAACGTAGGGAAGAAGAATAAACCATAGACTTTAATACTTTCAGATCATGAAAAAGGATATGGGACAAATATGTTAAGGATGGCTATTTTTTTGCGGATCCCTACAAACTGTCGTTTAAGACAAATAAGGACAAAAGAGGCATTCTTCCCAAGAATGAAGTTACTATTATTTAACAAAACCCGTTAGGGGGTTGAAATATGCAGGGCCACCTATGGGCATTGGCTGCATGGTCAAATGAATAGCATCTTTTGGCTGACAAGTCTGTTATGTGGACTGTTTATGCAAGGCCACCTATGGGCACGTGCTGCATAGTCAGGCAAAAGAATTCTCATAAGTTTGACATTTTTGTGACTAGAAGTCATGAAAAGGGTTATGAAGATCTGAAAATATTTAAGGTTAGGATTATAACACATAAAGATGGGTATTGTCCAATGTATATAGAGATACATGGGTCAATGAAAACCATAATCATGTTGAGGCTGGGTCCTGAATTGAAACTTGGACTTTACTACGTATCTCATAAGAGTGAGAATCAAGCCATACGTAGTTTTTGAAATGCAGCTTTAACGTCGTGCAGGACAAAAGTATGAGTGATATTAGTTTAGGGTCATAGAATTCGGACCATAATAATGAATACATAATGTGTGTTTTCATGAGGACTTTTCAGCCAAGGGACTGAAAGTGAAATTTGGGGTTAGGCCCAAAAGACTTGGGACTGGATTCGAGGGACACTCGAATGTTCCTACGTATCCCATAAGGATGGGAATCAAGTCCACGTAGTTCTAGAATTACCCTTTGTACAAATTTGGTTCGTACATGTGAAGGGTGAAAGGGGACTTTAGTGCAATGATGGTTTAACCTGAGATAAAAAGTTTAGGCATTACCATGTATGCACGTAGTCTTTTGAAAATGAAACATGATTTAAAAAATCAATGTCAATAATGGTTCCTTCTCAAATGAGGGAGTCAAAGAATATTGTATTTTATTGTCGTACCAGACAAAAGTGTTGTATAGTTTAACATCATATAACAAGGACGAAAGTGAATCAATGTAAAGATATTGATTCCAGGGGCGGTTTTACAAATCAACATCATATGAGGTTGTGGTGAACCCATGTGAAGATATTGTTTTTGGGCTTGAACCTTGGGAGGTTGCCTACATACCCAGCCTGGAGGGCGAGAATCAAAGTCTGTGTAGTTCAATTAAAGAATGAATTAATGATCAAATTGTTTTTGGGGACAATGATCTAATAAAAAATGTTGTTGGGACTTACACATGGTTAGTGGCCCAAAGGGAGTGTTATGGTTGATGTTCGCTCTAAGCCCACGTGAGTCATACTCGGTGTGAGAAACAAGAGGTAATTACAACCTTAACGATGCACAGTTTAATGTCATGCAGGACATAAAAAAGGGACTATGCAGTTTAAAGTCTTGCAGTTAGGACTATTGGTGCTGCACAGTTTAGTGTCATGTAGCAGGGACAAAATAATAGTTTAATGTCATGTAGGACATATCAAGGACTTTCTGTACAGTTTAGAGTCATGTAGTTAGGACGACGGGGACAATACAGTTTAACGTCATATTGGACGAAAGGGGGACTGTGCAGTTTAATGTCATGCAGTAAGGACAAAAGAGTGTACCATTTTAACGTCATGTCGGACGAAAGTGCGAATAGTTTAAGGTCATATGCATGGATCGTGATTGGTGCAGTTTAATGTCATACTGGACCTTTGAGATTATATAGTTTAACGTCTTTTCGGACGTGAGGGACTTTTATACAGTTTAGCGTCTTGTAGTTAGGACGTCACAGTTTAACGTCTTGCTGGACATAAAGGATTTGAAAATAGTTTATGGTCATATACATGGACCAGGGATGATGCAGTTTAAGGTCATGCTGGATGGTTTAGGGAACTTTTTCACAGTTTAATGTCGTGTGGGACGAAGTTGCAGTTTAAAGTCATACTGGACCATTGATGTACAGTTTAAAGTCATGTAGATAGGACTAACTGGTGCTGTACAGTTTAAATTCATGTAGCTAGGACTAAGGTGAACCAATATGAGGATATCAGTTCTGGGGACTTTTTACAGTTTATCGTCATGCTGGACGTTGGAGGTGCCACACAGTTTAATGTCATGTTGCTAGGACACAATACAGTTTAATGTCATCTCGGACATTGAAGGTGACACATTTTAACGTCATGTTGGACGAAGTTGCTGTTTAAGGTCATACTGGACCATTGCTGTATGAACCAATTGTAAGAGTCTTGGTTCTGGGAGCAATATTTTGTGTTTATACAAAATAATTCTTCAGAAATCTGGCATTAGTTGGAGTCGTGATGTGTTCTCCATCCATTGAGATCAGAGAATACGCTAAATTGGAGTAGACCTTATGTATTGAATAAGGTCCTTCCCATTTTGGTTCAAGCTTGGGAGGCTTCTTTCCTGGTATCATTGGTGCTCTGAGAACCAATACCAATTCTCCCTGAATGAATGAACGAAGACGAACTTTTTTGTTAAAAGCTCGTGCTATCCGATTCTGATAGATTTCCAAGTGGTGCAAAGTGCACAATCTTTTCTCATCTAACTGTTCCAATTCATTCAAACGCTTTTGGGATTGCTCATCTGTTGATAACTGATCACAAATGGCTATTCTGAGTGAGGTCAATTGAACTTCAATTGGAAAGACTGCTTCTATTCCATATACCAATGAATATAGAGTAGACCGCGTTGCATTGCGAGTGGTAGTCCGATAAGCCCATAAAGCATGAAAGAGTTTATCAGGCCATGACCTCTTATCTTTATCCACCATCTTTTGCATTATATTTGAAAGAGTCTTGTTGAAGGCCTCTATCTGGCCATTAGCCGCTGCATGATATCGAGATGAATGGTTGGACTTAATGTTGTATTCTTGATACAATTTCTTTACCTCAGAAGAACAGAAGTTGGTGCCGTTGTCCGTCAATATGGTATGAGGGACACCAAATCTAGTAATGATGTTAGACTTGATGAAGCTAACAATGCATTTAGAACTGACTTCTTTGAGAGGTACTGCCTCTGCCCATTTGGAAAAGAAATCAGTAGCAGTAAGAATGTACTTAAACTGCTTGGCCGTAGCTGAAGGGTAAGGTCCCACCACATCCATTCCCCATGTGGAAAATGGCCATGAGTATTTAGCTGTATGAAGCAACTCTGGAGGTTGATGAATGAAGTTGGCATATACTTGGCATGAATGACACTTCTTTGTGAAATTAACACAATCTTGTATCATTGAAGGCCAGAAGTATCCAAGCCTTCGAATTTGATCAGACAATCTATGTCCAGACTGGTGGGCACCACAGACTCCTGCATGCACTTCTTTTATGACAGCCATTGTCTCTTCACCATCAATACATCTGAAGAGAACTCCATCAAAACCATGTTTGTAGAGAATTTTCTCGAGGTGGTTTGGACCATCATAAAGAGTAAAATTGACCACACGTCGCCGAATTTGTTCTTTCTCGGCTCTATCAGGTGGAAGTGTTCCATTTTGAAGGTATTCCTTGATAGGTGACATCCATCCTGTAGTATGACCATACGGTTCAGGAATGGGACTAATTTCATTAATTTCCTCTGTTCTGACTTGAACATAAGGGGAAATTGCACGACGGTGGGCAATACAGATGGTTGTCTCGTCCCGATTTGGATCTGCTAAAGCTGTGGCTATATTAGCCAGTGCATCAGCTTGAGCATTTTGTGATCTTGGGATATAAGAAAATGTCGGTTCTGAAGGGAATTCCGACATTAACTCTCTGACGTAATCATACAAAGGGATTAATTCTTCTTTTCTGATGGCATAATCTCCATTGACTTGTTTGATTACCAGGTCTGAATCACCTTTCACCTTTAAGTGATTCACTTGTGCTTGAAGTGCTAACTCCAAGCCTGTAATGAGAGCTTGGTATTCAGCTTCATTATTGGTACCACCTTCCCACAACAAAAAGGAATAAGGTAACACTGCCTTATCTGGAGAAATGAGCACAATTCCTAAACCAACTTTGTTGAATTTAGGATTTTCCATTTTCTTCCCTGTTGGACTTCTAGAAGCACCATCAAAATACATTTCCCATGTTTGAGGACTCTCTTGAATAGAGAAAACTTCCTCATCAGGGAGTTCGATATCTGAATACGTGTCTTCCATTGAAGGATGTTCAGCTAGGAAATTAGCCAGAGCTTGGCCCTTAATTGCCTTTTGAGACACATACTGAATGTCGAACTGCTGTAGAATAACCGCCCACCTTGCCAGACGTCCTGTAAGCATTGGACGACTAAGGATGAATTTGAGTGGATTATTACGAGATACCAATTGGACCTCGTGATGTTGCAGGTAGTTTCTCAGTTTCTGAACTGCAAAGATTAATGCTAGGCAGCACTTTTCAATACTCGAATACCGGGTTTCTGCTTCAAGCATAGTTCTACTGAGATAGTAGAGACTATTTTCATTCCCAGCATCATTCTTTTGAGCGAGAAAGGCACCCAATGATCGCTCTAAAGCTGTCACATAGAGGATAATAGGCCTACCCTCAACAGGTGGAATGAGTACTGGTGGAATCAAGAGGTATTTCTTGAGAACATCAAATGCTTCTTGACATTCTTCAGTCCACTTGTAAGTGACTCCTTTCTTCAATAATTTGGTAAAGGGTAAACTTTTCCCTGCCAAATTGGCGATGAAACGCTGAATATAGGCTAAGTGTCCTTGAAGTCCTCTTAATTATTTCAAATTCTGAGGAGGTGACATACCAAGGATTGATTTGGTCTTCTCAGGATCGACTTCAATACCACGATGGCGTACAACAAAGCCGAGTAATTTTCCTGAGGTTACCCCAAAAGCACATTTTAAGGGGTTCATCTTCAAATTATGTTGTCGAAGCTTGTGGAATACGACTTCCAAATCAGCCAAGTGATCAAAACGTTGTTTGGATTTAACCACCAAATCATCTACATAGCATTCAACAAATTTCCCTAGAAAAGGTTTGAAGATACGATGCATGGCGCTTTGATATGTTGAACCTGCATTCTTTAAACCAAAGGGAATCACCCGATAACAAAACACACCTTGAGGAGCTCTGAAGGATGTATATTCCTCATCTTCTGGGGCCATTCGGATCTGATTATATCCAGAATATCCATCCATGAAATAAAGTACTTCATAGCCAGTCGTCGCATCAATTAAGAGTTCTGTAATCGGAACTGGGAAATCATCTTTAGGACAATACCGATTAAGATCTCTGAAATCGATGCAAACCCTAATTTGTCTGTTCTTCTTCTTTACAGGGACAATATTAGCCAACCACTTGGGATATTGAACTTCTCTGACGAAGTTAGCTTTGATAAGCTTATCCACTTCAGCCTCAATTTTGGCAGCATAGGTTGGGTGTGTTCTTCTCGCGGCTTGCTTGAATCCTCGATGTTCTTTTGGCAAACCCAAATGATGGGTGGCAACATCAGGATCAAGGCCAGGCATCTCTGTATAATTCCAAACAAAAATATCTTTATTTTGCTTTAAAAAAGAAATATACATCTCTTTCTCTTCAAGGGTCATGGCCGCACTAATTAAAGTGGGGCGTGGATATTTCTCTGTACCCAGACTTACTTCTCTGAGTTCATCCACAGTGGTAGAGATACCCTCTTCAAATGATGGAGGAGCATCTCTAAGATCTTCCTCTTCCTCTTCATCATGTGTTATTTCTTCCATTTCTACTTGCAAAGTAGATAAAAAAACGAAATTCTCATGATCATAAGAAATGTCAAAATTTTCACATTTTGAAGAAGAAGCTTCCATTTCCGACCCTATTGATGATAAAGGGTCTTCTTTGGGAAATAAAGAGGAGATGATGGATTGAGAATCGACATCAATATTCACCTCTGGTGTTTCTATAACTTCTTCTGGCCTGATTATCAAAGTATAGACTTGTTGGATTTTAGCAGACGAAATGAAAACGTCACCACTTATGCTTTCATCACTGCTTGGTAAGTTACCAATTTCTCCCATGTTGTCTGGCTCGATTGTCGTAATTGACATTATGGATCTTTCCATAAGAGTATTTTGATTTGGGCCTATTTTGTCAATTTGACTGATAGGTAACACATAATCTGTACTTACATGTGAAAATGGATTTATTGGAATTTTTTCCAAACCATATGGAGCATTAACTTTGGTAATTTCCTTCATTGTAGATTTTTCTCTTCCCTTCATGTGATAAAATTCTGCCTCAATGTATTGAGACTCACATGTCTTGAACGGGGCCTTATCACCATACAATGTTCCAACTTGACCATCGAAACAGTATTTGAGACATTGATGGTATGATGACGGAATAGCTGCATGCTGATGTAGCCAGGGTCTTCCAAGCAAGATATTGAAAGCTGAGTCTTGATCAACAATCATGAAATCCGAATTGGAAACAAGATCTCCAAACTGAGTTCTGAGCGTAACTTCTCCCAGTGGTTCTTGTTCATTTTTATCATATCCTTGCAACATCATGGTAGAAGGAGATAAATCAGATTTCGTGAGGCCCAATCGACGAAGTGTGCGAATGGGAATGAGGTTGACTCCTGAACCATTGTCAATGAAAGCTCTTCGAACATCTATACCATTGACTTTTCCAGATAAGTACAAAGGTTTTATGTGCCCATGCACAACATCATCTTCATCTTTATCAGTAAAAGATATCACTGCATGACATTCTGCAGGATTATTCTCTATGTGATAGATTTCAGCTGCAGCAATTTCAGCTTCAAACTCCTGAGGACTTGACAAAGCTTCGATGAGTGCTTCCCGAAGATCTCTTGACAGATTCAAAGCATCCAAAATTGATAACTTGGCTGGTACTTGGGCCAAGTGTTTCAATATATCATATTTTTGATCTAGAGGTCTGCGTTTCCCAATAGGAATATGTGGTTTAGCAGGTACCTTGGAAGCAGATGCTTTGGAAGCTGATGCATCTTGTATTGAAGTTGGAAACATCCTTGGTTTTGGAAAATTAGACTGATTAGATCCATTTACTTGCTGAGATAAAGAAGATGGAACTTTTAATCGGTCTTCCAAAATAACTGTGCCGAAACTGAGTTGGCCATTGGCAGAAGAACTTGCTTGTACTTTTTGAGCTCGCTGAAGGGCTCTACCACGAGTTTCTGCTGCATATACAGTGCTAGCAGGGGTAGAATTAGAGTAGTGGCTTCAGAAAGATCCACGTCTTCCCCTATATCCTGAACCTCTAGAACTTCCTCGGGTTCCCTTATTTGATACAGGGAATTCAGGATCATCAAGACTGGAATATGAATCTGTTAATTGAATCATATTAACAGAACCAAAGATTAATTCTTCGTCTCATAAAGCCTCTGCCTGATTAGCCTGTTTAGGCTGTGCCGTTTGGTGGGATGGTGCCCGTGGCTTTGAAGTAGATGGCATGAAATCTGCCAGAGTCAAAGACAATTTAGGCTTTGATACATACTCATCTTCTCCTGATTCCTCTTTCTTCTTTGAATTGAGCTGCCCTTTTGAGGATTTGTCTTTTGATGGAGGCTTTACTGCAGCTTTTGTAGGAGACACAATTGGCTTCTTCAATTGTGTTCTCAAAATGGAATGGGTCCGATTGATTGTCTTTCTGACCATCCAATCATCATATTTTTTCGCAGTTTTGCTTTTGACTTCCTGCCACTCGCCTCCTTCCTCTGGATCTGTAGCGGTAATACATGCTACATGAGCTGAAGAACCCTTCAATTTGACTTGTCCCAAGTCGACCATCTTTTGTAGGAGGTCTTTAAAGACAAAACACTCCTGGATGGGATGCCCCAACATTTGATGAAAGGGACAATAATTGGGACGGTCTTCATCTCTTTCCTTGATTGGCCTCTTCGGCACTGGTAATTGAACCAAATTATTTTCCAAAGCTGAAATGAAGTAACCAGGAACTTGCTCACTTCGGAAAGAGTATGTTTCACTCTTCATATCCTCAAATTGTTTTTTTCGTTGATCTTTTTGATCATTTGGACGAAACATCCTTTGTTGTTGGCGTTCAAGAGGTGGAGCCCTTCGAGAAGATGAAGGTTTTGAAGTAGAAATAGGTACAGGTGCCTGTTTAAGCATAACTGTAGCAGTTTCTGCTTTACCCATTCTTCTTCCTGGAGCTGATGGAATTACACGAGATTTAACCTTAGCCTGTATAAGGGAATCTTCAATCTATTGAGCGATTGAAGTAAGGTCTCGAAACCCTCCTGTGTATTTCACAGGGATCAATGGCGTGCGTAATTCGTCACACAAATTTTCCACACAGATTGGCAATAATTCCTCCCGAGGGAGTGCTAAACTGAAGGAATACGTTAATCCCTTCCAACGAGCAATGAAATCAGAGACTCTTTCATTCTCCCTTTTCTTGCAGTTTGTAAGATCGAAAACTGTAGTTTTTGGCAAAGTTGAGCTAAACTGAAGAAGGAATTTTTGACGAAGATCCTCCCATCCGATGACTGACCGAGATTGCAAGCTTGTATACCAGACAAAAGATGGTCCTTGCAAGGTTCGCATGAAGCATCTGAGTTTCACTGCTTCTTGCTGCTCTGGAGTTCCCATCATAGGATCACAACAAGACACGTAATGCGTCAAATGTTGTTCAGGGTCGCCTGATCCATTGAAATTAGGGAAAATAGGGTTTCCAAAACTGGATGGAGGAGAAATTGAATCTACCCATTCAGGGTAAACTTTCTTTTCAGGTTGAACTTGCGCCCATTTCCCTTCCATAGTTTCTAACCGAGATGTTAATGACTCAATAGTAGTTATTAACTTCTGAGAAATGTCAGGTTGAACTTGGTTTTGGGTAGGTGCAATGAATGGAGTTTGGACAGACGTGGTGGTTGGTGCTGCAACTGATGGTAGTGCTGCCAACCGTTATTGCGTTTGACCCGTAGGATTAGACCTCTGTGGGTGTACTGATAAAGGAGGATATTCTTGATCCATCTCAGTAGTTACAACAAATTCCTTCGGCTGTCGTACTTCATAATTCTTAAGAAGAAGACTAATCTGAAGTAGTTCTGCATTCAACCTTCTTAATTCTTTCATTTCTTCCTCCTGTTGTGCAAACCTTTGCTCTAATGAGAGAGATTGACCTCCTTCAGAGGAAGGGTGAGAAGTAACCTGATTCTTTCCTTTCCCCTTATTAGATCCTTTTCGAAGAGGGGGAAGTGGGTTACTTGAAGGAATACCCAGATTTTGGGTAAGCCTTTGATTACGTGTGCGCACACCTTCTTCATTTAGGTCTGTGTGCGCAACTTCTTGAGCAGGAACCTCTTTGTCTGATCCCTCTGATTGAGCCTCATCTGGTGAATCAGCAGCAATGGCATTGATGAAATTAATGGATGCATATTTCATGGAATCCTTTCTATCAGCATTTCTGTGATATTTTCTCCTTCCATGTTCATGATGAGACATGGCATTCCGTTGACTTGATCCCTCAGGAATTTCTTGGAGAACCGTCACTTGGAGAGAATCTCCTGAAAGCTTGGTTCTTCATTCCTCTTGAGGCTTATTCCCTAATCGAGAGAATACTGACTTTCTCTGAGGGAGGGATTGAGGATTTGAAAAAGTCCCCAGTCCGATGGACTGGGGATGTTCCTGCTGTTTCCGCTCAACTCCTCGAATCCCATTCGTTGATTCTGAGGGTTGGGTTAGAGAAGTCCCCATTCTGGAAAGCTGAGGTGTCTCTTGACATGCTATGTCTGAGATCTTCTTGAAATCTCTCTTGATCTTGCGAATCTTAGTTCGAAAATTAGCTGGATGCATTAACCTGTATCCACTTTTATCACCTGGTTCAACAGACCGTTGGATGATTTCCGAAACTTCTGTCATTTGATGACGTGTTTGCTCCAGACGAGAGGCTTGTGCAATATTCTCACCTGCTTGATGTAGGAGCAATTCAACAACTTGTTCTCTATATACATGATTTTTAGAGGAACTAGTTGAAGCTTGTTCTTGAGCAGGCTTTTGATTATGAACAAAGCCCATTGACTATGGCCGGCCTTAACATTGCATGAGACCATTTTCGGCGGGCTTTGCTGACTGGAAAGCACTGTGAAATGTAGTGCTCCGTGAACACCCCATCCTCTGATATGAACATTAGATGGAGCATTGGCAATTAACTGACGCAATTTTCTTAGTGCTCCAAGGCATGAACGTTGAAGGGTTCTCTGTTGCTTTTCAGCCGTAGGATACCGAGAGACTGATAGAGATGCCAAATCAATCTGGCATTGTAACCCTTCTATTATCTTAAGATGATTTTCATATTCATCGTAAGATAATACCTTCTTCTTTAATTGACAAAGAGTTTTCCATATGTTGAGACGAATATCATGGATTCCATCATCCGTCAACATCTTTGGAATGTCGTACTGGGAGTCAGCCAAAGGCCAAAACATGACTGGTACTTCACCTTTTGCCAGTTTTTTCATCATGTTCAGCATTTCCTCTTTATCATTAAATGAAGATTCTTCTACATGTTTGGACCAGAGTTGGTGTTTCCTTGTTGCTTCATCGGATTCAACAAGATTGGTAGAGAAATCACTATTCATGCTGGAAGATGAATGACCCAGGGATGGTTCGGAGAATAACCTGAACCCCAGGCTGTCTTCTGATGGAAAAAGAGTTTCACCTGCCGATAGTAAAGCATCAGACATGACTGGTTTTACGTTTGCAAGTGCCTCGAGATAGGAGGGCTTTCTCGTCACTACATTGCCTTCTGAAGAATTTTCGAGACAACGTGAATCACTACTGCGGAGAGGACTTTCGCAGCGAAGTTCATCACCATGAGGAGGACCGTCATGATGGGTTACAGCAAAAGATGAAATCTCTTGCTCCTTGGTCTTCTGACCACACAGAGGGTTCCTGTGGCTCTCATCTGAAGAAGAAACTTCAAGATTGACCGAATTTTCATGAAGCAAGTCTTCATGAGGAAGTGTCTGTTGAAGACATTCAGAATTAATGTTCCCGTTATTGGGAACTGAGGGAGTAGAATCTTGAATTCCGACAGATAAATGTCTGAGGGCTTCAAGAACTCCAGCATCGAGCAAGGCCTTGTTGCAGATTGGCCTTTGATCTCTTGACTGTGCTGGGCGGATCTTTTTCTTAGATGCCTTCTTACTCGCTTTAGAAACCACTTGATGACGAAAGTGATTGCTCTGAGCAGGTGTATGTGCCTGATCAGGAAAGATGGTCAGGTTAGGCTGACGATCTCCACTCAAATCAGGTGTATGTGCCTGACTTGGTCGTCCGTATGATATGGGGGAGTATGCCCCATAACCCTCTTGGACTGGAACAGATGTGTGTGTCTGCTCTGGAGTGAATCGTTGATGTGTCACTCCATTGCTAGGGATAGATTTATGTGTCTGTCCCTGAGATGATGCTGAAGCTGTTATGATATCCTGGCAAGCATCCAGAATATGAGCAGGAATTTGCTTCTGCTCTTTCACCATTGACAAAATATGTTTGGTGACTTCAGCCACCGGAACGGGGATATACGTCCATTCCGGGCTTGGAGTAGGTGTATGTGCCTGCTCCTATCCTCCTTTTCCTGTCAGTGAATCCTGACAGTAATCAAGTGTGGAGGTAGAGAATTGAGTCTGCCTCCTGTTTGTCGTCGGGACTTTCCGACTGACTTCTCCGGGCGCTACCAAGCGAGACTGTTGGTAGGCCTGATTAGTATTAGCAGGTGTATGTGCCTGCTGATTACACTTCGCCAAACACGGTTGACGATATCCATCATATGTAGTCAGACGAGCCTGCTGACTAACTGGAGATTTATAAGCAGGTGTATGTTCCTGCCGATGGTACTCCGCCGGAATTGCCTGGCGGGATAGGCTTGATGCTGTCAGATGAGTCTGCTGGACAGCGGAATTAAAACAAACAGGTGTGTATTCCTGCTCGTTGTTTTCCACCAAGTTAGGTTGGTGGACTTCTCCGGAGATGGAAGGGATGACAACCTACTTATTATTAACCGGATTCCGTCTCTGGCGGTTCATCTTGCCTGCTCGGGTTCGAGGAAACTGAGCTGAATGCCTAGAGTCGGTACCCTCATCATGTTGAGGGAACACTACCGCACGAGTCTGGCGGCGATTGTTGATGGGAGCCCTTGAGAAGGACTCCTGTCTTTTTGAATTAAGGTCCTGCGGGACCTTCTCATTCACTTCCTCAGAGTAAGGGAGTGAATGGAAATTGCGTTCCGGGGATAACGACCCGAAACGGTTGGAGACGGTAGTCAGCATCGCCTGCTTCTTGATTGCTGGCCACCGTTTTCCGAACGACCAGGTAGAGTTGTTAACTTGGAGGGCTTGACGAGCGGCCTCCAGAGTTGGGATAGTACCGTTGCGACGGTACTCCTTAACCAGTGCATTAGAAACACAGCGTTGAAGACGCTGAGTTGGTGATGTCATCCTCAGAGTGGATGACGTTCCAGCAGGAGTAGCAGCATTGGTTTTCACAGCCGCAGACCTCACAGTAGAGGTGTTTACAGCAGCAGTATTCACAGGGGTGAATTTAAGGAAAGCCATTTTTGCAGAAGATCTTGAGAAAAGAGTGCCTGCTCCATGTAACAGACATAATCAAGATGAATCCGGCCACTGCATCTTTTGGATGAGCACATGTCAATGATTGCTTTGTTGGCCCAAGGGGCTTAACAAATAAGAAGAATATCACTTTAACTTGGTTAAGGATTCACGTCGGGTTCACCATTTTTGTTTCGCACGGAATCTGGGGATGACCTCCTGGACGAGAGATTCAAACATTCCGATCGGTTTCTAACGGGTTTGTTCGTAGAACTGGAAACATCCAATGATTCCACATCCGTTTGGACCTACTTTTCAAAGGCAGGCGCTCATTAGCTTGTGGACTAATGAGGCTTAGGAATTTGCATTGGTCGAGAGGATGGGAGGTCGGACTCATCACACCTTTTTGAGGGGAATTATTGTCTACTCCGGGACTCTCTTTATAGATTTAAGTTATGTTTGTGAATCCTTATTACATTACCAAGTATAAAATGTGCTTTCCTTTAGTTTTAACAATCAATGATTAAATATGCAAGAAATTTAGAGAATCTTTTATATGTATTCGAGGTTCTTCATCAATAGAGAATCATCTATATCTGTTTAGAGATTCTTGGTCAATGGTATCCTTCAAAACATTTATATAAAAGTCTCTTGGTCATTATGATGACCAGTCTGGTTTTAAATCCACTCAGTGGGGCACTTGAAGTTTATCATCATTCAGAAGGACAGAGATTATTTCAAAGTTGGGATCAAGCCCATAAATGGGCTACCTACGTATCCTTTGTTTTGGAAAAGGAATCAGAACCCACGTAGTTCGAGAAATGGAGTATGATGTTTATGATTGATGGCTCAAAGATAAATGTCATAATTACTTTTACACTCTAAGCTCACGTGAGTCATGCTCGGTGTGAGAAACAAGAGGTATTAGTAAAATTTAGACAATTGTGCCATGAAAGATGCAATCATAAGAATTTGTTTGGGGCTTATGTATGGATGACTTCCCAGATAGATGAAGGTTTAGGATCTACGTTTAGGGACAAAATCCATGAACAAGGTCCATAAAGTTATATGTGCTTCATGGAGATTTGAATACTCTAATCTTGGGGCTTACTCCTAAGGAGGATGCCCAAGTTAGGAGGGTACTTATGATTGGGTTTTACTCCTGAAAAGGAAACCCAAATCAAAGGTAAATTATGACTGGTTAAGAGAAATTTAAGGGGACTTGGGGCTTATTCCTGAAAAGGAAGCCCATGGTTATGACTGAGTCTTATTCCTGAAAAGGAGACCCAGGTTAAGGGACTTGGGGCTTACTCCTGAAAAGGAAGCCCAAGGTTATGACTGAGTCTTATTCCTGAAAAGGAGACCCAGGTTAGAGGACTTGGGGCTTACTCCTGAAAAGGAAGCCCATATTTGAGGTTGGGGCTTATTCTTAAGAAAGATGCCCAAGATTAAAGGACTTGATTGGGGCTTACTCCTGAGGAGGATGCCCAAGATTGGGAACTTTAAGAATTTGGGGCTTACTCTTGAGGAAGATGCCCAGATTAAAGGTTTTATAACTGGGGATTATTCCTGAAAAGGAGACCCAGGTTAAGATTCTCTCATCTTAAAAGATGAGGTTGAATGAATGAACTCTCCGTATTTTAGTGACATAAGGATATTTAAATCACTGGACTTTGAGAGAGATTCCACAGAATTCCTTTTAGATAAGAAAGTCAAATCAAGAAATCATGCCATAAATGGCTTTGAAGAGTGTCTTGAAGACTGAATCTTAAAAAGGAAAGGTGAAATGGCTTAAGAGGGGTAAAAATGGGCAAGATGGGCACCCAAAAAGATAGGGGCGCGCAAGTCTTGCAAGGCGCGCAAGTCTTCCGTGGGCGCGCAAGTGTTGGTCGCGCAGGTATACCTGCGCGACACATAGTTTACTTGCGCGATTTTCAACCAACAATCAAATACTTGAGCGAATCTTTTTAAAACCCTTTAGAATGTTCTCGAGGTTCTTCCAGAAAAGGGACGCACAAGTTATATTGAAGGAAATAAGTCGGCGCGCAAGTGT
Source organism: Viscum album (assembly GCA_963277665.1). NCBI lineage: Eukaryota > Viridiplantae > Streptophyta > Magnoliopsida > Santalales > Viscaceae > Viscum > Viscum album. The sequence continues at coordinate 165,066,817 of OY728119.1, read as the reverse complement.
TTGATAAGTTTCAACACTTAGGCCTTCCTTCTTCTCTTTAGATCTTCCGTTCTAGGTAAGAAATTACCTTAGAAATGTTCCGGAAGCTTTGAGAAGAGACTTGGGCGTCGGGAGTTTCAATCCGAGTTTCTGGAAAAAGATCCTCTCGAATGGGGGGCCCACAGGGTCTATTTATAGGCAAAAGAAGACCCCGGGCGGTTACCGGGCAGTTACCACTTAGGTCGCGCAAGTCACTTGCACGACCATAAGGCGTCGCGCAAGTATTTGCACGACCACTAGGCGGCGCGCAAGTGTACTTGCGCGACCATGAGGGAACTTGCACGACCTATGGGAAATGTTCTCCTTGTTCATCCCTTTGTCGATTTTTGATGTTTCTTCAAAGGATGAATCACTTTTTGCTTAGATATTCCCCTTTTCCGATCATTATATTCTGTGACGAAAGGAGTGTCAACATACATTTTAAAAGTTGTTGTTTCAATTAGTTTTATGAAAATATCAGTAACTTATTCATTCATTCCAACATGTTCCTATTTAACAAAAAAATTATAATTTCTCATTAATGATGTGGTATTGAAATAATCTTCATGTGTGATTGTTCTACTATATTTTTTGGGACATTAATTAGATATTTTTTTATAATAAAATATCACCATAGGCATCTTCACTTATTCACCAAGAACCTATAACTTTTGAATCATATAAATCTTTTGGTTTTATTCCTTTTCAACTAAAATGTAGAAAAAAATATTTTTGATAAGAGAAGTATTATATTATTTCTTTCCCAATCAACTAATATATTTATTCCAATGAAGAAGGATCTGAAACTTATAAATTTTCCATCCATATCTCATTGAAAATTTTAATCTTAATATTCCATCCTATATTACTTAGTACTTTCTATAATAATTAAAAATAAATATACATTTAACATACCTTTTTATTAATTTTATATATGTGATTTATTTCATTAGATCACTTTAAAATAGAGTTACAAAATCATATTTCATATACAATGAATAGTCATGTTGTCTTCATGTAAAGTAAAATATTAATAATTCTTTGATAGAAAGTAAGATCAACTGAATTAATATAGTGAATAATAGGACTTAAATATATTATTATATTATTTTTAACATGAATATCCAATAAAAAACCAAATCATTGAGAGGCCTCATGTCTCTGGGATACTAGGTACATAAACATCCACATGAAACTAAAAATATAACTTCTTTATTTTAATCTCAATAATCAGTTCTTAAATCCCTTTTTTCTTCAAAAACTACACAAGATAGAATAGGGAATACTTAAAGAAAATGGATGATCTATATATCTTAATAGGGGAATGAGAATGATAATTAATCATAGGATATGAGTCAAATGGAATAACATAATATCATAAATGGAAAGGATCATGAATAATCATATAGAATCACATAACAAAGAAGATAGATTCATAAGATCATAGAATGATAGTAATGTGTAAAAACATAAAACATTGAAAAAATATAAGTCAGGGATCACTGTCAAGTGATGAAACCATTATTTGATTACTATTTACAAATAATTTTCACTGAGTTTTATATGCCTTAAATTCTTAAATTATTCTTTAAATGGTTGATTATAATTTTGGGTTATTATATAAAAAAATTAAATTGATCTAAATTATTAAGACTATGTTTATTTACTATAAATGATTTGGTTTTCTTATTTGATTTTAGGGAATTAAATTTTTAATTCCATTGTTTTTTTACTTTTAATCTATTAATGTACTTTAGTTCAAAATGTTAATGTATATTTAGTCTATTATTTTTAAATAAATGGTCGATCCATAGGTAGTATTTATATTTAAGTAATGTGCGGTTATTCGATTATTGGAAATTTGATAAAGGGGGAAATTTACCATATCAAGTGGAAATATTTAATTTTATTTGACACCCACATTTAAAACTAATGTTATGTTTGGGAACTTAACATTTACTGGATGAACCCCATATTGGGGAAACCCATATTGGTGAAGTTAATCCCCACATTTAGAAGATGAACATCCACATTGATGAAGGTGATCTCCACATTTTGAAGATGAACCCCACATTGGTGAATTTGATCCCCATGTTTGGAAGATGAACCTTTCACTATATAAGTTTTTTGTTATTTTTGTCCTGTACCCGATACCACATGGGTGGTGAACAAGGGATCAAGAATCAGAGATTTATTCTTATGTTCTATATCAAACATGATGTGGGAACCTTATAAGAGATCAAAGCATATGAAGTATAGGAATTAGAAGCCCCAAAACTTGGGATTTGATGATGCACATAGATCTGGTCAAGGTTGGAATCAATGAACCAAAATTTATCAATTTTACAATATAAATGGTGATATTAAGCTCTCATGGTATAGATTTGGGAATTAATTATAGTAAATAATGAAGATTGAATCAACTAGGGATTATGACAAGATTTATCTTATGTTATGAATAAATAAATGGCATGTGAATCATCTCTGTTAGTTTGAAGGGGAAAATTATCAACACGTGATAGTTACCAAAAAAAATCTGAAGGACCAATGAGAGTATTACATCAAGGTAATTAAAGTATGATAAGCTTAATGTTGGAGATTTTTATTCTCAAAATTTATATTTTGATTAAGAGGGTATATCTGATCGGAAGTAGGGAACACCAATAATAACATATGGAGAATATTATGGAGGAAAATTACAGAAGATTTTTTGGAGAACTCAAGGAAGAGAAATTTCTACTGCTCCCTTCAAATATGATAGAGATGGGAGAATCCTATACAATATTAAAAATTTCTGGATAGATTATCAGTGGTTGTAAATATTGGATTTTAATAGGTAAATATTCGAAAGTTTTCATGAGATTATTCTTTAAATGTAATTCTCTCTATATTTTTTAACATTAAATTGAAATAATTTATTGATGTTTGATTCTTTTTTTACATAATTAATCTTTTAATACTATTTTTAATAGAACACATCATCGATAAATTTTTTTGACCTATTAATATAGATATAAAGTTCAATATGATTATGAGTTTGATGTTTATTGTTTATTGTATTTTTAAAAATTTCTCAACCCTTTATTAAGGATTATGATTACAAAGGGAGTTAATGGTATGGTTATAATAAGTAATTGTTGTGTGTATTGATAGACCCTTACTAAAATAATATCGATAAATGAAATATTAATTATTTACTACAATTTAATTAATTGAATGAAATTCACGATTTGAGATGTAAACTATCATCTCGTCATGTACTTCATTTTATTTTAAAATCACTTCTACTATTTTTTAATCTGTATTAGTTTAAAAAATTTGTTTGGTTTTATTTGAGTAATGAAATTCTCTTAGAAATATAAAAGTAAAAATATTTAAAAAAATGAAATTGGAAGAAATAACATAAAGGTTGTCTCATTTGAGAAAACACTATGATCTTTTAAATTTTAAAACTTAGTAGAAATATTAAAGTAAGGTCTTAAGTGACTCGAAAAAAATGAGATCCTAAATTTTTGTTATTTATATGGATACTACCGAGGATTTTTGTAAAAAAGGGAAAAATATCAAAAAAAAAGTTGAGTTTATATATCACATAATAAATTTGAAACTCCAGAGTTAAAAAATTCTTATAATTTGATATCAATAATAGTTGAAAAAATAAATAGTTTATTGAAATTAAATTTTAGAAAAATATGAAAATTAAAAAATATATATAATATATACATATTTAATAAAAACTAAGAACTTTCAAAATGTAGAATGAATGGATGAAGAATGAACTTTAAATGATATTTCAACTCTTGAATTTAAAAATCAGAAAAATTGTCTATAATACCCAAAACTATGTCCTAATTTTTAACTTAGATCAAGATTAATCCATTATTTATCAATCATCCATGGATTACATGGAGAGGACACCCGCAATAATCTTCATGAGTTCTATAAGGTTTTTATGATGATAAATCCATAGTGTTTAGTGAGGACCAAAAAAAGTTGAGGGCCTTCCCCTTTTCCCTTTATGGGGTAGTTAAAGAGTGTTTCTTCTACTCCTAATCTACCACGATAGGTAATTAGAATTATCTTAAGAAAATATTATTAGAATAAAAAATCCAATCTCTAGGACTGCCTCGCTTAGAAATGATCTTTTTTAGTTAGGTAATTCTTAAGGGGAGAGTCTATATGAATATTGGGAGTGGATTATGATGTTTTGTTTGACCTATCATCGTTACAATATTTACAATAAACTCTTAATATTATATTTTTCTAATGTATTGGTCTTGATGGATATGAGTATGATGTATGTTAATGTTATAGGAGAATTAGTGGATAAGACTCCCACATATTCTAGATGTATCACATCTAATATAGCATAAAATTCACAAGAGTTTTGTACTCGGGGCTTAATTGATGCCAAATAGGAAATGAAAGTATATACCTTCAAATTTGAAATATGTCATATTAATAGTAAGTTGAATGATATGACCAATATAATGAGATAGATGTTATTGAACACTATCCCTTTACAGACTCAACATAAATCAATGTTTTCAATCTAGGTGCACTATTACATATTTTCAACTAATAATCATTTTGATAATCGATATCAAAAATTGAAATAAACCCTTGAATATTGTACTAGGATAGTCCTTGGAAATCCTTTCTAGAATAACCCAAATAGTAAATTTCCAAACCATAATAGTCAATCTAGGGCCTCTCTACACAACCAGAATTTCGACCAAGGAATTAAAAACATAGTAATAGGTTTAAGAAACCTAAACCATCAAATAGGTATTTATAAACCCAAAATTTCAAAAAACATCCTAGGTACAACTAGAAACAATTTAGTAATCAAAATGGACTGAATTTTACATCCTTTCAGAATCATGAAAACCAGAAATATAAATATAATCAAAGAAATTATTATCACCTAGTGAAGATGGTTAAGAAAAAACAATAGATGTCTATACAAAAAAAAAAGCATGGTTGTAGAATATGGTAGCTTAAATGGGTCAAATGGAAGCTAAAATTAGTGTTTTGAAAAATAAAAGTCGTGGTTTTCTATCATAAGTTTAAGTAAACCCAAGTGGAAAAGATATGTTAGTTCCATAAGATTAATAAGTGCAATTGAAATTCAAAAATAACAAACTAGATTTTATGAACAAGATCTTAAAAAGATATTCCCACTTTTGAATAAAATTGGAAACCACATGAACAAAACAAAAAATATAATGTTGTATGAGTTCCTGAACCTGTTATCTCTAAAATTGAACCATCTAAAAACAAACCTATATAATAAGAAAAAAAGATAAAAAGGAAGAAATAAATCTTGAAAAACTTATATGGATTTTATAAATCTGATGGTCTCTTTCAAAATGAATAATAAATCATAATTAAACCTAAAAATATACAAGGAACCTCTACCTTACCCTCTAGGTGGTCCTCATATTAAAAATAATGTTGAAACTTAAATGGAAAACCATATTATTGAAATTTTTAGGAAATTTATTGTTAACATTACCATGTTACATATTGTGAAACAAATACTTATATATTAAAATAATAAGGATATGTATTCCCACAAAACAAAGTTTAAGGTATGTGAAAAATTATATTTGGGGAGGGATTTCCCTATCATGGTCCAAAATTCTCTTCAAGTTACATTCAAGTATCCACGTGAATTTTGTATTCTTTTTTTTATTAGAAATAACGAATTTTAGGATCCAATGATAGATTGGTATACTCTATAAATTTTATTCCTTATTATATACTTTTATCTATGTAGGTTGGATAGCTCAAGAGGTCTAGAAGATTGATTAATCAAGCTAATATAAGTTTATTTATAACCGTTGGAGTTATTGAAGACATTTTGGTAAGGGTAAAAGATTGTGTATTCCCCAGTAGTTTTTATATTCCAAATATATAAAATGGAATATTTATCAAACATGCACCCATAATTCGTCATATATCATTTTTTTTAAAGAAAGGCTATAATTAATGTTCATAAAGTAAATTTTTCATTAGAAAATGCAATGATATTTTAACACTTCTATACAAGAAAATATTGGAACTTCTAAGTATTTTAATAAAAATGATATTTAATTGGTTGAGGATTTTTATAATATTTCTTGGAACATATAATGATATTTTAAATTCTAAATTACAATTAGAAATCAACCATAAAATGGTTCACACTAATGTAAATTATTCTCAACAAGAAATACATGTGGAAAATTATTTTTGTTTCTAAACCTGTATCATGTGATTGTACTATTTTAAACTTTAAAGTTTCTCAAAATTTATTTTAAGACACACTACATGTTTTTTTAACTTAAATATGAAATTTAGTTTTTGGTTTAAAATATTTCCATTGTTTGAGAATAATTCAACTTTTTATTTAGGTTATTGTATAACTGTTATGATAGGGAATTATTTTAAGGATAAAATTGAATTCAAACAACCCATAAAACATATTTTTTTAAAATATAATAACCTTACCACAATTGAAATTTATAATTTACCTAAATATTTTATGTATTACAACTTATGAGATGAATAAAAATTTCCTATCATAGTTGATATTGGGTTATATAGTGAACAAGATATTCAACTTTTATATGTCTTTTTAGAAAATAAGAAGGAAATATACTGGTCTTTAGATGAATTATGAGGGATTAGTCCTTCAGTGTGTATGCACATGATACTAATAGAGGATAATTTGATATATATATATATATATATATATATATTTATCTATGTGTGTCTGTATATATATAAAAGAATTTTTTAAATCATTTTAAATCCAATGCTTCTTAAATTGGTTAAAAAAGAGGTCACCACCTTGTTGGATGCTGGTATAATATTCCCAATTTATGATTGTCAATGGGTAATCCCAATCCAAATTATTCCTAAAAAGTGAGGGTTCACAATCTTCACAACAGAATTCTGAGAATTATTTCCTATTAGTTTTCCCAATAATCTGAGGGTACATATTTATTATAAGACGGTAATGTTAGTGACTATGAAGGACCAATTTCCCCTATTTTTCTTGATCAAAACCTTGAAATGTTAAATGTTCAATCCCATTATTTCTTCCTAGATGGTTCTTTGAGGGTAATTTCAAATCCACATTTCCCTAGAGATATGGGATAAAACTATTTTTATATTTCCATTTGGTGCCTTTTCTTATAGATTAATTCCATTTAGAATATGTAATACCCCAACAACCTCCCAAATATACATGAGTATCATTTTTAGGGGTTTTTTAAAAAAACATAAGTGTTTATATGTGATTTTATAGTATATACCCCTTATTTTGTGATATTTCTAAAATTTTTGGGGGTTTTTCTTTGAGTGTGTATTGAAAGTAACCTTTTTGAACTATAATAAATGTATTTTATGGTTTAAAGTGTAATTTCTCTTGGCCAAGAAGTTTCTAATAATGAAATTCAACTAGATAACTCCATTTTTGGTACTATCTATTGACATCATATTCCTAACACTACAAATGATATTTAATCATTTCTTTTCAATTTTAGATTTAACAAGAGGTCCATAAAAATATTTAGTTGGATTTATTTTCCTATGAAAAGACATCAAGAGAAAGATATTACTTTTTTCTATGATATAAATAGTAATGAAAACTTCAATGAAATTAAATGGAATCTAATTTCCCCATGAATAGTTCAACCCCACAATCATGACCTGCCTTATGTGCTGATGACTAATACTTTATAATTCAATTTATGGGTTGTCCTTTGGTAGAGAGTGGATAGGAAATCACATGTCATTGTTTATGCTTCTAGAACCCTAGATGTTATACAGTCCAATTAATAAAAAATAGATAATGATTTCTTAGCCATTATGATTTCCATTAATAATTTTTGATGTTATATATTGGGGTCTTAATTTGTTTTTGTCACTATCAATTCAACTATTATATATCACATAAAGAAATACGAGTGAAAACCAAGGACGCAGTGATCGATCTTGTTGCACTAGGAATTTGACATGGAGATCAATGAGAGAAAAGTAATTACGATCAATTTGAAAGATCATTTGAGTCAGATATATTTTATGTTCTATTAGTATAAATCATCTCTTGAACCCATTAGAGTTTTTTCCCTAGGGATAAATTTTATTCTATTATTGTGAATAATATACCATAGTTTTCAAATATATTGAATTATTTTGTCATTGATGTTAATCCTATTTTGTTTTCAAAACAACAAGTTAAAGAATTGGATATTGAGTCAAGGAATTATGTATGGGGTGATCATTACATGTGGAATATGGGAATAAATCAAATTTTTATGAGATGAATATAATATTTTGAAATTTCTTCACTTCTAAAAATTTTCCGTAGTTTTAGTGATGGATGTCACAGTGGGACCTATATAATAGCAAGAAATTATTTTAGATTTGGGGTTATTTTTCAATAATACCTTTAAATGTTCTAATTAGTTTGTTAGGACCTATAAATCTAATCAATTACAATGAATTGTTTCTGAATGTCATATAATTCCATAATAAACGTTGTTGTTTTTTGATGTCTTTGATGTCAGGGGAATAGATTTTATGGGACCTTTTCCAAATTCCTTTTGATGTTATTATTAACTATCAATGTATACTTTTTGTATATGTGGTTTAATGATATACCAACTATAACTAATGATTCTAAAGTGACCTATTAGTTTTTTAAATTTCATATTTTTTATAGATTAGGGATATCAAGGTTCATTTTCATAAACCAAGAAAATCATTTAATTAATGGGATATTGAAGTATTTTATGAAAAGATATGGGGTTATAAAAATATTTTATAAACCAAATAATTATAAAATAAATAGGATAAATGAATTTTTAGATAGAGAAACTAAGAATATTTTTGAGAAATCAGTTAACTTCAACAGGAAGAACTAGACCATAAGGCTTGAATATTTTTTTGAACATATAGGAGGGCCTATAAAACTTCAATAATGATGTCTCCATAAATAATAGTCTTTGGTATAGACTATAATTTACCAGCGGAGTTAGAATATAAGGATTTTGTTGTTTCCAATTCATGTAATTTAAATCTATTTGAAGAAAAAAGATAGAGGAATTTGTGTTTGTAAGAGTTGTAATAAATCAGAAATAGTTCCTATGAAAATGAAATGATTTTTAAAGAGAAATTCAAGTGATTTCATGTGAATTATATTTAAAATATTGAATTTAAAATTTGAGAAAAAATATTTTTATACAACTCTATGATTAATTTCTTTCTTGGTAAATTTCATCCCAAATGGGATGGTGTTTTTATTGTAACTCATGTTTTACCTTTCTATGTTATGTGGATTAAAAAATACATGGAAGTAATATCATTTCACTATTAATGACAATATACTTAAGATATTTATAGATAATATTGAGAACCCACTTGGAAGGAGTTACTAGTGATTAAATATTAATACCACTTATTTTTTCAGGTTTTCCCTTTCTTTTATTTTGGTTATTATAAATAAAAAATTTAAGGGGAGGAAATGACCATTTTTAAAATTGTTATTTTTATTTTTATTTTATCTATTTTTATTTTTAGAGAATAATTTGATCCTAATGACTTTCTTGCTTACTATGAGAAATTAAAAATGGTATGTTCTCTACTTCATCTTCCTGTTAAAGTAGAAAATCTAAAATCTTCATTGATCAAGAGAAGATATAGATGAAGCAAGTGGAGGTACGGTTGATCAATTGGTTAATGGGGATATAAAAGATAGAGTTTAAAGGTTTTTTAGTTATGTGGATGGTTGGTAAAATCTATGTAATTAAGAATAATTGGTGTCAAATGAACCTCAATGATCAATAGAGTTTCTAATGTAGAATATTGGATAAACCCTCCCTGGTCCCTACCACTTGTAATTATATTTATTAAGGTTTAACATCTAAATCCTCATTGCGCATTATTCTTCATGTAAGAGTTATTAATTATAAGATGGAGATTTACTTAGTGAATTCAAGGGAGGTTACACATTTTTGGATTTAAAGGAAATATCAAACTTCTAATTTAAAGGGATTACATTTTTTCGCATAGGTATTTTTTATTACTACCAATAATTTTATTAACAATTTTTGGTAGATTGTTTATTATAAAAATTATGTTTGTTTATGAATTTAAATGCATGTTTTGATTGTTGAAATCATTTTTTGTCACTTAATTATCCTGATCTATCATTGTGTTATGAAATAATGAAACATTCTAGAACATCATTTCATTTGCTTAATTTTGTAAAATAGTGGCCAGTAAGGACCTTTTTGTGCACAACCTATTTTGAGTGATTATTATGTGGAACATATTTTGATGAACATTCATGTTTCCCCTCAAAATTTTATTTATATGTGATAAATTTTTAAATTATTTTTAATATAACATCTAAAATTTTTGTCCCACTTATATATTAAACATTGGGAAAATTTTGGGTTTTAATTATGGGGGAGGTGGTCTTTATTGATCTGAACTATAATTCACTATTAACTTATAAAAAACCTCTAACGTTTTTTGAAAGTTTTCTGTTTTAATGAATAATTCAGAAATTTTTTGTGGCTAAACTTTTTTTTAAATTGAATAAGGTGAAATTTCTGTAAGGAGATAAATATTTATTACATTATGGATTTAATTGAGTAAATATTTTTCTTTCCCTCTTGAAAAACTTATGCTTTAAAAAAATTTGGAAATCATTTATACAATAATTGTTGTTTTTAAACTTTTTTAATTTGGATTTAACTCACAATATATGAATTTAAATGGATTATTAAATGAAAATCCTAATTCATATTTAATTACTTCTTCTTTATATCATAATTCTTTATTCATAAATCATCAGATGGGTTATTTATTCCAACAATAAATTATATCTTCCCCGCATTAAACAGTGTATCTATTTATTATAAATTCTTAAATTGAGTATATTCTCTTGGAGAAAATGAGAATTTTAGACCTCTAATTAGATGAAAATTTATTTTTTAAAAATTCATGTTAAAATTTTCAATTACTAATATTTTTCGTAAAATGGTAAAAAAAGTTCACTAAGAGCATTTATTTTTAGAGTGAATTTACATTTTTTTTACTTGAGATAATCTTTCGGGGAAAACATTTTGAAAACTGATTCTGGGTGGCATTATAATATTTCAGTATCAAGATTCATTTTCTTCAAATGAATTTGATTGATTATTTTCATGAGTTCAATAAAAATCTTAGTGTGAGGGAATTCGATGTGGCTTTTAATTTATATTTTACCACATCATTTTTATTAATTTTTCTATGTTTGAAAGGAATAAATTATTATATAAATGGTTCATTAATGTTTTTTGTTATTTTATAGAAGATTTTTTAAATCAATTTAAAATTTTAAGGTTTTGTTTTCTTAAAATATTAATTTATTATTATCATTGAGTTACGTGAATAAAATATTTAATTTATTTTTTAAATTTTAATCTATTTATTAACTTTACTTTGAAATATTAATGTATTTAATCTTTGATTTTTATAATCATGGTTGATATGCACACAATATTTCTGACAAAGGAACATATGGTAATTATTTATCATAAATTTGATAAAGGGGTTAAGTTACCAATCCCAATGGAAATATTGGAATCAAAAAACCTAAAATTTGGAATTTTATGGTGCACATAAATCTGGTCAAGGATGAGGTCGATGAACTAGAATTTACATATTTCAAAATAGAAATTATGAGTTTAAGGTCTCTTGGAAATGAATATATGATTAATAAAGTTTCTGGTGAAGATAAAATTGAGAAAATATTCATATTTTGTTTTGAAAAAATCATTTCCATGTGAATACACTATGTCAATTTGAAGGGAAAAATTTTCATCATGTGGCTGTCACAGAAACGGGGCTAAAGAACCTACCAGATAATTCCACTGGGGAAATAAAGCTATTATTATGTGATTTATAGAGATAATAATTGTTAAAATTTCTTTTTAATTATAGAGGTTATATCTTATAGAGAGGAATACACATCTATAATATAAGAAAGTGAATATCATATAGAAAAATTTCAATGGATTTCCCATAGAACTTTATGTGGAAAAGTTCCAACTCCTCCCTTCAAAGATGATGAATATGGAAAATTCCTCTGGTTTTTATAAAATGGTTGGGTAGATTTTTAGTAGTTGTTACTAGTAGACATTAATGGTGACATCTATCAATATTTTCATGCCTTCATTTTAAAATTGTAATTCTCTATATATTTTTAACATTTAAATCCAATCGTTGATTAATTTTCGATTCTTATATCACATCATTAGCGTTATTAATCTATTCTGAGAAAACCATACCACATATTGGAGTGTGTTGAACTCTTAATGTGTACTTAAAGTTCAATATTATTGGGTGTTTTATATTGATCCTGTTAGTTTAAATTTCTCAATAATTTATTGATGATAGTGAGTAAACAAAAGTAGAATGTTTCATTGTACTCTACAATCTTTGAGTGAGTTGATCAACTCTTACTGAAATGATATAGAAATATAAGATCTTTTTTGTTGACAACAATTTTATAAACTTAATGAAACTTTCGAATTTAAATTTCAATCAATGCATTAAGTGAGTTATAATTGTAAAATTATTTTCAAAACAATGATAAAATATTGATCCGTCAGAATTTGTAGTTACTTCAAATACTTTTTCATTCTATTAAATTATATGATCACAATGTTCTTACATTTTATTTAATTAAATTGTTACAGTTTTTTTATTTTTATATCTTCATTACATTAAAAAATTAGTTTTTTAGTCTACAAATTTATTTACCCTAGAAATATAAAAGTAAAAATATTTTAAAAAACATGAGGATAAGAAACACCATAAAGGAACTATCATTAGAGACAACTTTGGGAAATGCTATTCAGTAGAACATCTGGGAAAAAGATTAATTAGGGTTTAAATAAACTATTAAAAATTGGTCTCTTCACCAAGAAAACATAACAAGGTGGATAGAGTCCCGTCATGGTCTAGGATTTCTCCCTAATCCCATACATTTATTCTCATGAGGTATAAAAATTACCCAATTTGTTGTATATTTATCTATGTGCACCTATCATATCATGTATATGAATATGTATGACACATAATAGGATCAAACCTAAGGTATAATCTTAAGAGATACCCATGGAAAGTGATGGGTTTCATAATATTGCCTCATATAATTTTTAAAGCATAAATCAAAATGATTCTAAAATAATAAAGGAACTAAATATTTAAGACTTTAATATTTAAAGTTATAATAATAGGCCACAAATATATAGTAAATTTGTTGAAATATTCATAATAAATTGTATATAATTTGGTATATAAATGATTTTTTTGAAATAGTGTTTTTAATGAATCGGTAAAAGATGTTTGAAGAAGGAAATATTACTGCATTTTTTTGGAAACTAATGTAAAAAAGCAAAATGGTTACCAATAAAATAGTTCTTATCTTATGAAATAATAAATGTTTAAAACACTTTAATAGAGTTTTTAAACAACAAATTAAGGGATATATAAGTTCCTCTGAATTGAGTTTGATTTAAAATAAGGTATTAAGAAATAGATATAAGGTATGTTTAACCCCGTCAAAAAAGGTATAATAGAATATGTATATATACAAAAGATATATATATATATATATAATTTAGAATCATTCCATAACATTAAATAGACAGATAAAGTGAGGTATAAATAAAAAAGTCATAACCCTATGAAGAGATGGTGGTTGGGAGAGTTCCCTAACCTAAGGTCAGTATTCATTCTGCACTTCCACTTAACTTCCTAAATAATCAAATTAGATTTATTAGAAACTATATTGAGAGACTTACTCGACTATATTTGGTTTTTTATTCTATTTTAATGTTGTTTTAGAGCCACTTAATTGAGATACTAAGTTTTTATTCACTGTCACAAGGTCATTTGTTTCATGGTTCCAAGGTCTCATCACATGTGGATGATTATGGAAGTTCATTATAAAATGGTTCTATAACTCCATAATTATAATAGTATAAATTTTATATGTCTCAATAATTTAAAAAGGTTCTTAGTGTCAAATTTTATTAAAAAAAAGGAATAATTGTTTTTAGATTGTGGGTGTTATTCTTATATGCTTAGTTCATTTAGGTGTGTTTTCTTATCATGATGAACTTATTAACTTTCATTTAAAATTATGGTTATATATCCATTCCATAATGTGAAGAAAAATATAAAATAATGATTTGTAAAAAAAATTCACCATAAAAATGTATTGAAACCATCCTTGAATGTGATGGTGAAAAATAAACTATTTTGTTTTTGGATGTGGTTAACCGACTATATGGTGAACAACGTTTTCTTTTTAGAATGAGATGAGTAGAATTTATATCATGTATATTTGATCAACACAATAACATTAAATTATATTTATTATACTATATTCATTATTTTTTGTTGTATTGGGGAGGTAAAAAGGAAGTAGATGAAGAGAGGAATTTAAAAGAGATAGATTTAGAATATTACCACTTTGAATGTTGTCTCCAAAAATGCACCTTAAAGCACTTATCTTTAACTTTTTGTGAAACCAGAACTATGAGGACATTGGGGAGAGTATTGGGAAGATTAATTGATATAAGTTTTAAAAGCTCTAAAGTGTATAATGTTTTAGGAGAAAGGGTTGAGAGGATTGCATTTGTAAGGGGATGAGATGGGTATATTTAATATAATATTCAGTAGTTTATTATTTAAGCTCAAGACTACCTATACTGATGATTATTGTGACTAAATATAATAATTGTTTTTTGAAAAGTGGGGCCTTGGTCAAAGACCAAAGCACATTTTATTGAATAAACGAGTTGAAAGGATTATAGGAGACGGAAAGAAGGGATTTTTTTACAATCATTATCAAATAACTGAAGTAAATCTGGGGGGAGGGTGTCCATACAGGTCATGTCCTGATGAACACCCTTGTTAGCAAGGGCATCAACAACAGTGTTAGCTTATCTGAAGGTGTGCGTGGAAATGTAGTCGATTTAATGCAGAGAGTCCAGGCACTTCATCCAATGATTAATCAAGGGCCAGACAAGGTGAGTCACACCATTCCAGATGGCCTGGACAATGGTGGTAGAATCACTTTCAATCCATAGTTTCAACCAGCCTTTTTGAATGGAAAACTTGACCGCATGAATTACTCCCATCATCTCAACCTCCAATGACAAAGTTATGCCGCAGTTACTAAAGAAATATCCATGGCACATGACAGAAGAATCTCTAAAAATGTCTCTTCAGCTGGCAGGTCCATGATTTCCCTTTGAGGCACCATCCACGTTAAATTTGATCCATCCCAGCATTGGCGTTTTCCATAAGACTTCAAAGGTGTGAATAGGTTGGCGGTATATTCCATCAACCCGAAGATTGTGCAAAATCTCCCAATCATCAACCGAGTTTTTGCAGTGATCTTTTTGGATCGATTCAGCTTCTCAAATCGCAACGAGGATCCATGATTTCCCTGCATTAAGATTTAATGAGCATTTATTATGTAGAATATCATTTCTGTCATACCAGATCACATGTAGGAGCTCAACAACAGCAGCTAGGAAAATGTTCTTAATTTTCTGAGAGGCTTGGCGCTAAATACAACATATAAGAAGGGTGAAAATTGTGTCAGGGGTATTCCATCTACAATTAAAAATGTCAAAAATATATTTCCAAAGAGCGGAAGCTGTGGAACAAGATAAAAAAAGATGGTTAGTGTCTTACCTATGTTGATTACATAGGTGACATTTAGAGCATAACTGGATACCAAAAGATTGAAGGCAAACCTTAGTGGGAAATCTGTTATGAGCAATGCGCCAAATTAGTATATGAGTGTCTTAAATAATATATTATTACATCAAACAAGACTCATTAATTCATTTATTTATCGTATAATTTTAAATACTGTATTTTGTCTTATTTCACTACTCACCAAAAATTCCAATGTTATAGAAAAGATACCAAAAAATCACCATAACAGGTTTTTAATTAATAGATTTTAAAATTAAATATAATATATGAATATATTTTTTGTATAGGAAAAACATATTTTTTTAATAAAATCGTTAAAAAATTACAAAATTCTCATTTTAATATTATGATCAGTTTTTTAACCCTTTGGAAAGTCACTTATGGTCTCATAAAATTTTATTATCATTGTAGTAAAAAATGATATTATTTTATAAACCCAATTTATAAAAATGATATCTATTTTAATTTTTAAATTTATCATAAAAAAGTAAATAAAACATATGTGATTTACTAAAATATAAACATTTATTTTATCACTTTCAAAAAATTTATTTATTTTTATCATGATATGAGTTTGTTATATTTTCATTTTATAAGATAAATAAATATATTTTTAAATTTACATAAGTGATGTTACCATTCTAATGGTCTAATTAATATTCCAATTTTAATATTTTTAATGGCCATATAGGTTCCCTACCATATATAAAAACCTTATATTTTATTCATTCTTCATTCACATATATTTTATCTCAAGATTATATACATTTTCATTTTAAAAATGAATATTTCATTATAAAATTTCTATTTCATTATAAAATTTCTATTTCATTTCGACGATATTGTTCATGAGTGCGATCATTCTATGGGATCAAGTATATCTACATTTTTATATTGTAGTTATCTTATTTTATTTTTTTCCACTATTGTAGAACATTCAATTCTTCTAGCTATATTTATTATAAATATGTAAGGTTTAAGTAAATATATTAAAATGTTTTTGGTTTTATCATACGGTTCATGCTATTTATATAATTCTTCTTTACTAAATATGAAAATTTTATATAATCAGAAAGAAAATTTCATTGATAAAATTTGGGATCGTAATAATTTCCAACATTATTATTTCCAAGTTTTATAAAAACCATGAAAATAGTTTGTACAAAATTGATATTTTTTTTTCTGATTTTCTTCAATAATTATTTTTCATTCATTTCAAGATATATATATTTGTACTCACCTCGTTGATTTACTTAAAACACAATAAAATAAGTGAGTTCTCTAATCACTAACATATAACCCTTTGATCTCAAAAATGCACAAATGATTTGACTTTTCATACACAAAATATTATATCATCAATATAGATGAGTACCATAAACATGAATTTCCTTTATACTCTTCACATATAAAATTTTCATCAACACCACTTTCTTTAATTCCATCCAATTCAAGTATGTTTCAATCCAAATATACCAAGATCATGGTTCTTTCTTTGATCTATATAAAAATTTACTTATATATAATAGCTAATTTTTATACACATCAAACTGAAATTCATCTGGTTATTCAATGTATACTTCTCTCCTAACCACTATAGTTTAGAATGTTGTCTTCATGTACATTTCAAAGATTTAAAATTTCCTTTTGACCTCCAACACTAATAAAAATGGATTAATTCAAGTATTTAGACCATTTTTAATTTTTAGAACATATAAATACCCTTGATTTGGGCATATCCTTTGCAAACAATTCAATAATTATTTTTAACCATTGTTGTATTATCATTAAGTTTTCTCTATAAAACTTATTTTGTCTCAAAGAGGTTTTTCTCATCATGTCTATTTGCAATAACTAATGTATTATTTTGATCAATTCGATATAAATCCTAATTCATATACTTGAACCATGATTCATATTTTAAAGCCTAATCAAATAATATACTCTCCACTTAAGACATAATATTTATCCTCATGAATTTATTCATTCATAGAGTCTGTATAGGTGGTGTTATGTCACTTAAGATATCATTAATTTAATTTTTTTTTTCATGTTTGATTTGGTGAGTGATTAAATTCAACTTCATTTATTGGAACCCTAGTCATGAGATATAAAGTGATGTTATTTAAAGAAATCATTTTATTCACATTATTTATTAATTTCATCAAGCTATTATCATTTGGAAATATTAATATTTATTTATAAAACACATTATTCTTCATTTTATATAGAAAATTAGGTAGTGACCTGAAATAAATCACCATTAAAACAAGACATTTTTACTTTAACTTGAAACCAATCCTTAACATACTTTGTGTTTTGTGAAACAAATAATATTAATTCACCACTGACATCTTTATCATATTCTTCATGATTCAAATATAAATTATTTATTGCTTTTAAATTAATCTCATTAAATAAATGACATGAAATTTCATTTGGATTCACTATTATATCATAAGATACAAATTTCACTTCCAAGTCATCAAGACTAACTTGGATTATATCTCATTCTTCAAGTATTTAATCATTTTAATAATAAAAAGGTGGAAGTCTTCTCCAAATTTTCTTTAAAATTTTCATATATTAAATATTTTGATAAAGACCACAAATTGAGATAGATAAATAAATGGTTTTATTAAATAATCCATCTCTGTATCAATTTTAATTCATCCTCAAATCATAAAACTTATTCCTTTAAAATAGAAGTTTATTCTCTTTTACTTTGTTATCACCTTTATAAATATTGTCAAAATTTTCACATGTTGGATTAAAGGATGTAAAACTCATAACCTTCATGTATATTTCATTTTAGAGAGATATAGATAATTAATTTTGATCATTTTCATCAGTATTAAATAATTTCATACGATATTTGTCATGAACCGTCCTCGAGGCCCATGTCGTGACTACCCCAAGCCCACCTTCCATAGGCCAGGGGCCGGCGACTAGCACCAAAGGCGCAAATCCTGATAAAAAGGTAAGTAATTGCCTTTATATAAGTAATTAAACACAATAGAGTACGCAAGATGAAGTAAACACTAAGTAAACTGACTACAAAAGTAAGTGCTGGAAAGTAAATGGGCCAGTATACAAACCCAACTGAAAGTACAGTACAACTGAGAAAATTAAAGTACAAAGGCTGAAAAGTGAAGCAGCAACCACTGAGACGTCCTCTGAAAACCCCACCTGAAGGGTGGGTACAGATGGTCTCCTCAACTCCTCGGATCCGTCTGTCCGCTCCATGTACGTCCTGCCTGATAGTCCACCTCCGAATTCCATCCTGCTCCACAAGCCTCAACCACGATCAGTAATTTCTGTCTTCTGAAACCAACACAACGTAGTGCGGGTATAGCTCATGCAGAGGTGAGTATACGATACTCAGTAAGGACCCTGAGACCCCCAAAGGCCTCCCAAAATCCATGAAGAGTAAACCCAAAAGTAAGGATACGATCATGAAGTATCAAGAGACTCTACTTAGGTATATGATCATACATATACCTAAGTCATCAATTCCAGTTTGGCTCCAACTCATGATCCCAAGTTCAACCCAGTCCATACAGGACAACACAACCTAGTTCACCCAGGAAATCAAAACTCAGTCCACATAGGGAATCACAACCCAGTCCACATAGGAAATCACAACCCAGTCCACATACTAAATCACAATCATATCGAAGATAACGGTCGAAAGTCATGATTCAGCTCACACAATTGTTCTACTCACGAAGAGTGGTGGAGATGATTAGATGTAACCTCTGAATCATCCTCTCTACCGAACCCTCATTGGATCCAAGTACAGTAACCATCGCTGCCGAACCCATGTAGGATCCAAGTACAGTCATCCTCGCTGCCGAACTGATAGAGGATCCAAGTACTGTCATTCTCCCTGATGAACCCACGGAGGATCCAAGTACAGTTTTCATCGCTGCCGCAACCAGCTCTGGGGTTCCCACACACAACGCGCTCGATTCCGGGAGGGTCCACTTCACGAGCCAAGGGGTCGATACATCAACTGACACGAAGTCCAATGAAGAAGTATCTCAAAGGACCGCCTCATCAAAGGGGTCTCAACGCAATAGACAGCGCGTCAATCATACGCCCGGTCTGTGAGTTATTAGCCTTTTCATCCCGGGGACCCGGTTGGTTTTACGTACGAACCAACCAGACCGTATCTCAACTATACCCCAAAATCTCATAGGGTATACTCATAGGGACCGTTTCTAAATGTGATTACCAATGCCGCTAACGGTTCGTCAAACGGACGTATGGTCTTAAAGTTATCGGCTTTTCCGTTCTAGGGGCCCGGTTGGATTTCAGGTAAAATCCAACCCAACCTTACTCCAACTTCTTCCAAACATCAGGTGAAGTATGCCAAAAGATCCAACTCATCAAGAGGAATCCAACAAAGTCAACGGCACGCCATTCGGACGTCTGGAGGTCAGGTTATAAGTTTTTCTGCTCCAAGGGCCTGGTTGGTTTCATGTTCGAACCAACCCGGTTATACCCAAAGTTTACCAAAACCTTGAGTGTAATGTACCGAAACGACCGTCTCGATCCAAGAAATCTTACGCAACTAATGGTGTGTCGATTGAAAGTTCATATCCCAAGATATGGGCATTTAACTGAAGAGGGTCCGAAAATAGGGGGTTTGGGCCTGGTCCGACCCGGCCCAATACCCCCGGGGTCGGCCAAAACCGGGTCGACCCACCCCGGGTCCGGGTCCATCCCAGTTGGGCGCGGCCCGGCCCGGCCGGCCCGCGCGGTTGGTCGTGTGGCTGGCCGACCAGGCGAAGTGGCGGTGCCAAGAGGTTCCCGCCCTAGCCGTGGATTGGGGGGGTGTTACACCCCCAGGATTCAAAGAAACGGTAGGCCCCTTGGACGACCGCGGGACCCCCCTTGGTTCCTGCCCCTTGATGGTGCGGGCGGCCGGCACGGCCGGCCGCCCTTTCAAGTCCACCATGACCTTAGTCCGGGGCTTTCTTCCACCGGTGCAGAGCGTCGGCACCGCGCCCCGCCGCCGCGGCCCGCTCCGGCCACAACCCTTGATGCTCTGGCAGGGCGCGACGGCGCTGCGCCCCTCCGCCGCGGTCCGAGTCTATTCCGCAGCCTTCCTCGGCCTCTCCGACGTAGCGTGATGGCACTGCGCACTACCACCACCACGGCCCGCTCCGGCCGTGGTCCCATTCATCCCTGCATGGTGCAATGACACCGTGCCACCTTCGTCGCGGCCTTGCATGGCTGCAGTTCCCTGCCAATCACCGCACTGTGCAACGACACTGTGCGCCTCCACCTCCAACATCATTGAAAATTAACAAAGAAGAGGGTAAGAGAATCGTTCATGTTGGTGCGGTCTGATCTCCTCCCGTTATGACGATATCAAACAGTCAAACCTTATGCAACGAAGAACGATGATAAGACTTGCAAAAAAATTAACCCCTACCTCGATAATCGATGTCGAACGTCGGCGTCGCAGTTCACAGCATCGCAAGATAAGTATTTGTAGACGTCAACTGAGAGTGTCCGAGGAGGAAGCGGCGTCTCCCCTTTTTGTCACAGAGAGAAGATTGTAAGGTGTGGCGTGTTCTCGTTCTTCATCAGAGGGTTGAAGAACGAAGCTTCTCTTATTTCTTAAGAGGTTCCCCCACCATATTATTTGACAAAAAAATAATTTAATGACCTACTCCCATTTAAAGACAAGCCACCCTTTTCAAATTAATTCAAGATATTAATTATGTGTGATGGAAAACGTTAATGGAGGAGAGGAAGGTGGATAGGCTACTTAATTTAAGAGGAGTTATCCAATTAATTCAAGGGGTGATAAAGGGGGGTTTTAAGAGGGTTAAAAAGTTTGGGAATGTGAAGGGTTGGGGCTCGTGTGGTCCCCACATCACATTTATCCTCACATGGGTAGTCAGGAACTAGTGGGTCCCACCCAAACTCCCTCACTTAGGATATAACCACTTTAGATGTAAAAATAAAATTGTCCTACAATTTTATTAACTTCCCAATTAATCCACAATTTTTAACTTCTCCTATCATGCCAACACATCTATGGTAAAAGTTCTCATAATCAATTACTGGCGCTACGAGTTTATCGGTTCCCTCGGATTTCAATTCCGAGCACCGGTTCAAAAGACAGAAAAACCCGCTCGTTCGTTCACTGAACACACCCGAGCTAAACTTCAGAAATTGATTTCGGGCACACCGGGCCTCGGAATCAGGTCCCCTTAGAAACTGCGTACTCGTAAAATCCCAAGGAATTTAAGAAAAAAAATTCTATGAAATTTACGGGTCTTTACATTACTCCCACATCAAGGATTTACGTCCCCATAATGATATAACACAAACTAGGGATACTAAAGGATGTATCGATCATGCAACTGAGCCTCACACTCCCATGTGCTTTCCATGAGGTTCTCGTGCTGCCAGCGAAAGCTCACATAATGAATCGACCATCCCCATAGGACCTGCTCCTATCGATCCTCAACCTCTACTGGAACCCTGAGAAAGTTTACCCGTCATCGATGTCTAGCTCTCCGTGGTCAATGATGACGGATAGGTTGTGCATACATCTCCTCAGCTGAGATAAGTGGAAGACGTCGTGAACCTGGGGCAACTACGGTGGAAAGGTCAAGCAGTAAACCACCTCGCCTACCCTGCTGAGGACCTAGAAGGGTATTATGAACATCAGAGATAACTTGTCGCCACAATGAAAACTTCGTAGACCTCGTCGAGGTGAGGACCGTAAGAAGACGTGGTCGCCACCCTCAAACTCCAGTGGTCTCCTGTTTTCTCGGTGCAGTCTCATATGTCATGATCCATAGGTGATCACTTCCCACTCCTACATCAGGACACACCTGAGTCTGGTACCTGATGCGTCACAGTGAACTATGTAAACAACGCCCTCAGGTTGAGTGCACTGTTCAACCTCTGCCCCATCTCATGAAAGCTCTGTTGGAAGTGGTGACGCAACTCTGGAGAATTCTGGCGCCAAGGTCAGTTTGGCCATCTCTTGAGTGATCGAATGCACCCTCTTATGCATGATTATGTACTATGCTTCCTGGTTTTTCCTTTTCACCGACCAAGGAAAACCCCATCCCAATGATGTAGATAAACCACAACCTTTTTTCCAAATACCGTCAATCTATGTATGAACTTTGGTTTCCCAATCCATAGCCAAACTAACGTCGTAAGGCCTCGAATCTTCCACCAAGAGGTTCCAACTGAAACTCTCTCCTCAAGGGTCATATCACACCATCATCGTAAGTGTGATTATCGAGTCTCCTCCCAAAGGTATCTCCAGACATAAGGGTCAAGTAAACGGCTTAACCGGAAACTCTAGGTCTGGGAAAAGATTCGTGGAAGGTAAGAATGATTGGTATGTCTATTGATACGACAACTAGTAGTAGACACAGAGCATATCTCAAATCATTCTTAGAGCCCTTGGGTCACACTCCTTGACTGCATGCAGTTATTCTCTTCCCCAGCCCTCCAGCTCCCTGAGCATGGTGGAGACTAAAAAAGTGGGTGGTTGTAACATGTTGAAATGTACACCACCTCATGCCTCACTCCTAGCTCTGATTCAATGTATGTTTCTCTGTAGATTCATCTGTCCTTAACACTTACTCTTCTTGAAACATTTTACACACCCAAGTCTCTAAGACTGGCGCCAGTTCCATGCTCTTCCACTGCAAACATTCTCTAGCTGTATCCGTTTAGCCAAAGAACATTCAACCAAAACGGTTTTCTATAGAATCATAACATAGGTAGGAATGCATATAGGATAAGGTAATATCTTGGATATCCTTAAACACACCATGAACAGTGGTAAAATCTCTATAGAACTGATCGAATCGTATTCATCAAGTACCCGAAATGATCGGTATGCCTCGATGAATACTCAACTACCAACACGTAGTTCTGTTGTAGCTGTATAAGATCTAGAAAATCTCTCATCCACTTCCTCAAACTAGTCCTCAGCCACCTGAGAGTCGGTCTCGCCTAGAAACTTGAGGGTATCTGATTTTGGAACACGTGTAAGGTAGTAAGCCTACATGTGTCACCTACTGGTACCACCGGTTGTAACTACTGGCCAACAGGTAGTGATGTATAGCTGACACACTACCCGAAGGTACTATCTCAGGCATCAGTCCACGTACCAAAGTCTCATCACTATACGGACCATCCTCATGGTCACTCACTAGAAAACAATAGTATCCAAGTCCACCATCCACTCTACTGGTGTCTCTTTTAGGCGGAAAACTCTAGTAATCACCTCCAGCCAGTCCTCTGCTGTCTGGGAATCTACCTTGCCTCGTAACCTCGGAGGACTCTACTGCTGGAACTTGTGCAACACGCTCTTTTGGCGTGCACCGTCTGATAGTATGGCTAGTGGCATCCACTGCCCAACAGGGGGTGGTACTGTTGGTACACCACCTGAAGGTGCCAACATAGTAAGAGGGCTCTACACTGGAGCCTCGTCGCTTGGTGGGCCTTCATCGTGTACTCTCTCTCGGGAACCCTAGTTGGTTGTCTTTACAGCGGCATCCTGATAAGGAAATAGGTGTTCCATGGTTAATACAGTATACCTGGTGAGCTGACTCAAATTAATCACTAAGAAAACTTTTGAAACACACATTCAATCAATGTTTTCATGCACTGAGTCGGAAATTAGAAGTCAGAGTCCTATTGTATGGATACGTCCATCACCGCACCAACACCGGACTCCCTAAAATAAAGACCATACTCAATACCCTTAACACTATTGCTTCACAGAGAAGAAATTATCAGAGTCCTAAGTTCTGCGGTAGAACCGAATCCTCTGACACCAATTTGTCATGAACCATCCTCAGGGCCCGTGTCGTGAATACCCCAAACAAGCCTTCCATAGGCCAGGGGCTGGCGACTAACACCAAAGGCGTAAATACCGATAAAAAGGGAATGAATTTCTTTTATATAAGTAATCAGACACAACAGAGTACGCAAGCTGAAGTAAACACTAAGTAAAATGAGTAAAAAAGTAAGTGATGGAATTTAAATTGGCCAGTATACAAACCCAACTGAAGGTACAGTACAACTGAGAAAAGTAAATTACAATAGCTGAAAAGTATACCAGCAACCACTGAGATGTCCTCCGGAAACACCTCCTGAAGGTTGGGTACATATGGTCTCTTCATCTCCTCGGATCTGTCAGTCCGCTCCGTGCATGTCTCGCCTGATAGTCCACCTCTGGATTCCATCCCGCTCCACAAGCCTCAACCACGATCAACATTGTCTGTTTTCTGCAACCAACACAACGTAGTGCGGGCATATCCAGTACAGGAGTGAGTATACGATACTCCTTAGGGACCCCGAGACCCCCGAAGGACTCCCAGAATCCACAAAGAGTAAACCACAAAGTAAGGATACAATCACGAAGTATCCAACGACTCTACTTAGGTATATGACCAAACATATACCTAAGTCATCAATTCCAGTTCAGCTCCAACTCATGAGCCCAAGTACAACCCAGTCCACACAGGATAGCACACCCCAGTTCACACAGGAAATCACAACCCAGTCCACACATGGAATCACAACCCAATCCACAAAGGAAATCACAACCCGATCCAAACAAGAAATCACAATCATATCAAAGATAATGATTGAAATTCAAGATTTATCTAACATAGGTATACTACTCATGAAGAGTGGTGGAGATGACTATATGTAACCTCTGAATCATCCTATCTACTGAAGCCACGTAGGATCCAAGTATATAAGTCGTCGCTACCGAACCCACGTAGGATCCAAGTACAGTAACCATTGCTGCAAAACCCACATAGGATCCAAGTACAGTCGTCCTCGCTGCCGAACCCATAGAGGATCCAAGTACAGTCGTCCTCACTACCGAACCCACAGATAATCCAAGTAAAGTCTTCATCTCTATCGAACCCACGTAGGATCCCTGTACAGTCGTCATCGCTACCGAACCCACAGAGGATCCATGTAAAGTTGTCATCGCTGTCGCAACCAACTCTAGGGTTCCTTCACACTGTGCGCTCGATTCTAGAAGGGTCCGCTCCACGATCCAAGGAGTCGATACATCAACTGACACGAAGTCCCATGAAGAAGTATCTCAAAGTACCGCCTTGTCAAAGGGGTCTCAATGCAATAGTTAGCACGTCAATCGGACGCCCGATCTATGAGTTATTAGCCATTTCATCTCGGGGGGCTGGTTGGTTTCGTGTATGAACCAACCCGACCATATCTTAACTGTACCTCGAACTCTCATAGGGTATACTCATCAGGACCATTTATCAATGTGATTACCAACGCCGCTGACGGTTCGTCAAACGGACGTCTGGTCTGAAAGTTATCGGCTTTTCCGTTCCAAGGGCCCGGTTGGATTTCGGGTACAATCTAACCCAGACTTACTCCAACCATGTCCAATACTCAGGTGAAGTATGTAAAAAGATCCTACTCATCAAGAGGAATCCAACAAAGTCAACATCACGTCATTCGGACATCCGGAGCTCAGGTTTTAAGCGTTTCTGCTCCGAGGGCCCGGTTGGTTTCGTGTTCAAACCTACCCGGCCATACCCAAAGTTCACCGAAACCTTGCTTGTAATATACCAAAACGGCCATATCAATCCAAGGAATCCTATGCAACTGATGGTGTGTCGATTGGAGGTCCGTAGCCCAAGATAAGAGCGTTTAACTGAAGAGGGTCCGAAAATAGGGGGTTTGGACCCAGTCTGACCCGACCCGGGTCCGGCCTGGTTGGGCGAGGCCCGGCCCGACTGACGCAGACCATCTCGGTGCTGGTGGCCCGGACTGGCCGGCCCACGCGGTTGGCCGTGTGGCTGGCCGACCACGCGGAGTGGAGGCTCCCAGAGGGGTCCGCCCTAGCTGCGGATTAGGGGGGTGTTACACCCCCCGGTTTCAATGAAACGGTCGTCCTTAATGGACGACCCCATGGATGACCACGACACCCCCCTTGGGTCTCGCCTCTTAATGGTGCTAGCGGCCTCCACGGCTGACCGCCCTTCAAAGTCTTCCACGGCCTTAGGCCCCAGCTTTCTTCCACCGGCGCGGCGCGTCGGCGCCGTGCCCCGTCGCCGCGGCCCACTCCGGCTGCGGCCCATGATGCTCTGGCACGGCCCGACGACGCCGCACCCCTCTTCCCCGGCCGTGACTCCTATATCTAAAGCGTGGCGTGATGGAATTGCGCCCCTCCACCGCGGTCCGACTCTATTCTGCGGCCTTCCTCGGCCTCTCCAGCACGGCATGACGACGCCGCGCAATACCACCGCCACAGCCCGCTCCGTCCGTGGTCCCCTTCATCCCCGTGCGGTGCAACGACACTGCACCACCTTCGTCGTGGCATTGAAAGGTCACGATTCCCTAAAGATCACTACACGGTGCAACGACACCATGCGCCTCCGCCTCCAACATCATTGAAAATTAACAAAGAATAGGGGAAGAGAATCAGTTATGTTGGTGCGGTCCGATCTCCTCCCATTATGAAGATATCATGCAGCCAAACCTTAAGCAATGAAGAATGATGATAAGACTTGAACAAAAATTAACCCCTAGATCGATAATCGATGTCGAACGTCGGCGTCGCGGTTAATGGCGTCGTAAGATTAGGATTCATAGACGTCAACGGAGAGCATCCGAGGAGGAAGCGATGTCTCCCCTTTTTTCGCAGAGAGAAGATTGTAAGGCGTGGCGCGTTCTCATTCTTCGTCATAGGGTTGAAGAACGAAGCTTCTCTTATTTATTCAGATGTTCCCCCTCCATATTATTTACCAAAACAATAATGTAATAACCTACTCCCATTTAAATACAATCCACCCTTTTAAAATTAATTCAAGATATTAATTATGTGTGATGGAAAAGTTTAATGGAGGAGAGGAAGGTGGAGAGGCTACTTAATTTAAGAGGAGTTATCCAGTTAATTCAAGGTGTGATAAAGTGGGGTTTAAAGAGGGTTAAAAAGTTTGGGAATGTGAAGGGTTGGGGATCGTGTGGATCCCACCTCACATTTATCCTCACATGGGTAGTTAGGAACTAGTGGGTCCCACCCCAACTCCCCCACTTAGGATATAACCACTTTAGATATAAAAATAAAAATGTCCCACAATTTTATTCACTTCCCAATTAATCCACAATTTTTAACATCTCCTCTTGTGCCAAAGCATGTATGGTAAAAGTCTTCTTAAGCAATTACCGACACTGAGAGTTCATCGGTGCCCTTGGATTTCAATTCCGAGCACTGGTTCAAAAGATAGAAAAACCCGCTCGTTCGTTCACTGAACGTACCCGAGCTAAACTTCGGAAATTGATTCCGGGCACACCGAGCCTCGAAATCTGGTGCCGTCAGAAACTGAGTACTCGTAAAATCCCAAAGAATTTAAGAAAAAAATTTACTTGAAATTTACGGGTCTTTAAAATATTATTTAATGAAATATCTATGAATTAATTTATTTTTATTCCATTTATAGTTATATAATAAACACACTAGCCTAATTTGATTCTACCATATTTGATAATTTAACAAATCAAAGATTGGTACTCCCTTTGAATCCATAGTGTTCTCTTTATCAAGAAGTATTTATATTAGTATCACTTTAATTAAAATATTCACTTAGAATATGCCCTTTAACTTTAATTACACTTATTGTGGCTAAAGTCTTGTACACTCTAAGAATAGGGTGAATTATGCATAAATTTGTTTTCACTGAATATATTTAATTATACCTTATATTCATTTTATGTGAAAATATATATTTCATTATTAAATATAGTAACATAATGATAAAGAGGCATTTAATTACCATAAAATATATATCTTCATGTGTTAATGAATATTTCCTTTATGCATTTATTTTCTTTCACCCATTTCTGAAAATCAATATACATTAATTTCATATAAAACCCAATTAAATATCTATATAAGTTACATAAAATTCAACCAAGTCATTTTGGTTTTTTATTTTCAAAAATCATAATATTAATAGTGTATAAAAATAATCAATTTAACTGTAATAATGAAAAAAATCATAAACTTATAAATTAAAACATAAAATAAAAAATGAAAGTGTTTTTAAAATGACATCTTTATCGTGCACCAATTAAATCAATAACTTAAAATTTAAACAATTAATGCAAGGTAATTAATTTTAGTAGATGGAAATATATAGACTAATATTACATTTAAGGCTCTAAGAAACTTATATATAATGGATAATAATTTAAGTTACTACTTCTTACACCAATGAAAGTCTTTTTTAAAAATCTCTTTATCACTATGAATGTTTTGTTAATAAACTAATTAAACAAAATAAATATAAATCATAAACAATTTTGGTATACTGCATAAAGATTTTAGTAATGTAAAACCACTAACAAGAATATTAAAGATATCTAGTATCCCAAATTAATTTGAATTATATTATTGTATCATAATATATAAATTTTTAAACCAATTGAAATTTTCATAATTCTCTAATTTCTAATTATAATGACCATAACACTATAATAGGATAGTCATGTTCAATAATTTTTGACTCAAATGTGATCTATGTTGTTTCTATATAATGGGTAATCTATTTGTATTAAATGAACGTCAAAAAAATTAAACATGTAACTAACTTATAAAAAAAATTATTTTGTATTTATATAAAGAACATACATATTTACAAAATTCACCTAAAAATCACATTAAATAGATCTCCTCTACATATTGATTACAGAGATAATATTTATTTTCATGATAAAATGTTCATTTTATAGGATTTATGTGTATTTATCCACTGATGGATGGTCTTAGATTCATTTCAAGCTATGTTATGTATCCTTTAATATAATTCACCTACCAATAAAATTTTTAGAGATACCTAAATTTTGCTAATCTGTAAAATTGCTTATCAAAATCTAAACAAATCAATAGTCTAAAAGTAAAAAAAAACATAACCAGCCATAAATTATAGTTAAAATTCATCAACTATAATAATATGTTAAATATATTAATGAGTACTTTTATTTTATATTATAAAATAAATATCTTAAATTTCTTAAATTATCTGGAATACATTAATTATTTTATAAAATATAATTTTATACAAACCTTTTCATCATACATTCTATAAATGATTTATTTTTGGAATATATCATTATGTAATAAAAAAAATTTATTTTTCAAAATAACCTTCTAAAAAGAAATTACTAATTGATAATAATAAAATTATTATATCTTATAATCTCTAAAAATCACATGAACTAATGTATAATAGTTTCAAATAGTGATTGGGAAGATACTTAATAATGAAACCATTAAAAGAATTCAAAGTGTGGATTGGATCATTAGAAAATTACCTTGTAAGAAACTTCAAGGGAAAAAGGTTTCAAAACTGTTAGGACCAAACTAATGAGGAAGGTGGTTGTTTTAAAATTTTTCATTTTGTTGTCAAATAAGGATTTATTTTGTCAATGTATTTTAAGATGAAAGAGAAAATACATCGCTTTTAATTTATTAAGAATCCTATTAATCCTTGTTTTCAAAATAATCAAACATGTATTTTCTGAAAAACCAGACTCACTCTGCCCATCATTATGGGAAAAATATATGGTTCTGATTGGAATCACTTCAAGTCCAGTATGTGAAAAGATCGATATCAAGAATTAAAGAATCATCCGTATAGAGAATGTATCTTGATGGAAGTAAATGGTAATCAGATTCACACTGAATTTGGTGTGAAGGGAGTGTTTGTTTTGATGAATTATCAGAGTCTATATGACTATGATAAATTTAAATGTGATGACTACTTGCTAATTTGTATATCACATAAATCATTAGTTTATTGAATAACTTATTATGAAATGTTGATTGAAGAAAAGGGAAAGTAGGATTTCCAAAACATACCAAAATTTATTATATCTGGGAGGTAGGAAAGAAATAAGTTGTTGAGGATTGTAATCAGAAAGATCATAACCAGAGTGATTATACTCACGCACTCTAGCATCCAATCATCCATCATGTTCGTAAAAATACTTTCATACCCAGGATGATCATACTCTGGATTAGGAAGAAAAATATCATATCCAGAATAATCATACCCAGAAATTGTCATACCTGGGCCAATCGTACTCAGAAAAGATCATACTAAGGTCGAGAAAAAAAAGAAGCTAGAATGAATGGAAAGTTACAATACATTATAATAGAAATATTATGATAAAAAAGATATTCTAAAATAAATTTAAAGTTATGAAATAAGTCATGATGAAAGAACATGTTTGTTAATGAAGGTAGTTTCTAAAGATAAACCCTAATCTGTATTCATATTTCTTCATCAATTGGGTCGAGAGTTGAATCACTTTGGTTAAATTTCAAGTAATTTTTCTAGTGAGTCAAGATAAATAAATGAAGGAGATTATGTGTATTTCAATTTTGTCACGAGAAATTGTATCATATGTGAATTGTTTTATATATCTAACTGGATACAGAGAAGAAGTGAAGATGTTAAATAGGTTTGAAAGAAGATATTGCTAAATTAATTGTCGAGGGGGAGCATGACACTCAAAAGAATGATTGTATTCCTAATTTATAAGTGATACCCATTTCTTAATACATTTTCTTTAAATTGATACAAATATTTTTATTGAAAAAATCAATTTCATAAAATTGGACCCATGAATTTAAATCGGACTGGTAATTGAATTGAAATTCTGAAGAATTTATTATTGTAGGGAAATCGAGAAACTTTGAAAAGAGTTGACAAAGTCAAAATTCACATGAGATTTTAGAGGAAATTGGGATTAAGGTGGATTTTATTAAGTGAGAAGTTTTTTTGGATTTCAACCAAATAATCCTAAGGGTCACCTATAAAAGTTGAAATGTAAATTGTACTTTTATAATGATCAATGTACTTTTCATGAAAGAAAAGCTTTGAGTTTTTTTGAGAAGAAGAAGTTACCATATTCACTTTTTTTTAAAAAATTTTAATGGATTTAAGTGAAAGAGAAGAGAAAAGATCACAACATTGTATTTAGGTAATCATTGTACTCAGTGTTTTTCAAACTCAACTGATTACCATTTTTATCTTGCCAATTGTATTTGGTTGATCATCATATCAGAATGGATTAATAGTATTGGGATTTCCATATTGGGATTTTCGAACATAGGAAGAATCTTACTGATTTAATCATACTCAAAATCGAAGAGATTCTAAATTATCACTATCATATTATATCAAAGCTATATTTTTTATACTGGGGACAATCATACTAAGAATAATAATACTAGGGAATATCATACTTAGAGGTATTGGATATGAAAAATCAGACTGAGTTTTTCATAACAAAGTCCAGGAAGTTCTTACAATCTTCTGGGTAAGAAAGTGAAGAATTGTATTTCAGTTGAATAAGTTTTTATAATTGAAAAGAAGAACAGGTAAAATAAGTTGTTGCATAAACATTGTATTACCAAATTTGTGCTAAGAGGATACACATGAACTATTGGAATAATTTATAAAATGATAAATGAATGAAGGGTATATCCAAATTGTTGTAATACAAGGACTTATTTCTAATGGATTTTGTGGTATTGGATCATTTCTATACCACACCAAGGACATAGCTATTCTTATTTAATAGTGAACCTTGTAAATACTTGTGTTCCTTTGGATGTGTGGTTTAATTGTTTTCAGTTGGGAATTGAATCTTTAACAGGAAGAGAAGGTTGTTTCAAGGAAACATAAAAGAAAAGGTATCCCTGATTCATCCCCTCCCTCTATCAGTGATATAATCATCCTTACAGTGCACTTTTAACTGGTATTAGAGGGTAGGTTCCCTTCACTTATTCTTTGCTGATGGAGAATTTGAATTGGTTAACAGTAATGGTATTCTGGTCTTTGATGGAATTTTTTTTGATATATCGAATTATAGTATATTTAATTATCATATTTCTATCAATTATGATGTTCTTAAAGCTGAATTAGTTGGGTTTCAACCCATTAATGATAAATCTCCTCTTACATCTTTTGATAAGAAGAATTTGGAGAATGATGAAAGGGCCAAGATTTCTATATTATCATCACTTTATAAAAGTTAATTCTAAAGGGTGAAAGGTGTTTCCACAACCAAATGTATATAGTATAAATTGAAAAACATATATGAAAGAAATAAAAAATTTAATTAGTAAAATTTACAAGTCTCGAGATAGAAATATGAATATTTGAAGATGGGTCAGCATGAATCTGTTGGGGACTTCTTTACCAAGGTAAATTACATTTTGATTACTATTATATGTCTTGGTGAAAAGTGGGATGACTCTACAGTTTTTTAAAAGATTTTGATAATCCTTCTCAGTAGGTTTGATGAAAAAATTACTTCATTGGAAGACAAAGAAACCGAAAAACCATCTCTTGATTATTTTCATAGAACTCTCATCGCTTATGAAATTATAATGGAGAAATCTATGAAGATCAAAACAAAAGTTAATAGAGAAATGCCTTTCAAGGATTCTAAGAGAGAAAATTCAAAGAATATTATTATTGAAGATGAAGCTCATGAATCCAACTCTGAAGATGAGGTATGTAAAAAACATTATGATATTTGATCTTTGTTTACTAAAAATGTGAAAAGAGGTACAGAAAAATAAAAAGATAAACTTCTCTTGAAATATCTTGAATGTGGAGTCATTGAAAATTTTTATACCAATTGTCCTTGAAAAAATAAATAAGGTAATAGTGAAGAACAAGAAAGGAATTCAAGAAGATCATGGAATAAATAGTGTAACAAAGGAAAATTTTATTCCATAGGGAAGGATAATAAATTATTTAACATCAAAAGAAGAATCCTCGTATCTAAATATGAAGAAAAAAAAGGAAATGATGTTGAATCCAAAAAAATCAGTTGAGTATGGTATTAAAAATACATTTATTAAAAAATTTAATGATGATGAATTCATAATCCATAGTTCTGAATAAGAATAAACTCAACTTCAACTTCATCTAAAAGAAGAGTTGAAAAAATGTCTGAAAAATATCAGAAGGCTTGAAAAGAAAAAAAATGTTAGAAGATGAATTCTCTTCAAAAAGCAATCAAGAATGATTTTTTGATGAGAAAGTAAGGCTGAAAAAAGATATTTATGACTTGAATAAATCCCTTTAATAAGAAAACAATTGTAATGATCATCTGGAGGTGAATATAATGTCAAAACAAGAAGAGTTGGAACTTGTTGAATAAAAACTCTCTAAAGGTACATGAAGAAATACAGGTTTCCAAAAATATATTATGGAAGTTGGTAAAATTTCTCAAAATAAGAAACTAGATAAGTTTAAACATAATTTACCTTAAAATAATGATGAGAAAGATGGAATTGTTTCTAAAATTAAAAATTCTAGGAAAGTTATGTATGTGGTCAAGACCCACAAAGTTGAGAATTAAGAAGTCTCAAAGAACCTTGAGTCCAAAATTGTTTTTAAGAAATCTGATTTTAGAAATATTTTAAATAATTATGGTTCTGATAAATTTTCAAATAAAATTAATACTCCAATTTATATTATAAATTTTAGTGGATTATAAAATATAGAGAAGAATGTGGCTGAGAAACATATTCATAATTCCTGGAAGTATGGATGTTTCAGAGGTAAATACTCATTTTATGGCTATTGCTAGTATTCTGGGGGATTCTGATACAAATAAAATATGTGTTGGTTCAACCAAAAGAAATTATTATTCCAAAAGTTATGAAACACAAGGGTTGATAGGGAGACAATTACCTCAAAAGAAGAAGTTTGAGAAGGTTTTTATAAGAATCCTCAGAACAGTGGAGTAAAAAATGATAATAGGTTCCAACCTCTGAAAAAATTTGTGAAAGATCTGAACAATATGGACACCTTGAAAATGGATTTATTATTTTGTTACCGCCACGAAAAAAGTTTCTTAAAAATCCTCCATATTAAAAGATGAAGAAATAAAAGGAACAATTAAAAGCTGATGTTGTTGAAACCCTATTGAAAGTTACAAAAGTACAATGACCTTGAATTATTTATAGTAGGTCTTCTTCTCATATAACAAGAGATTTTAAATTTTTTAAGAATGTGAAAATTTTTAAATAAGGCATGTGACATTTTTCCATGTTGAATTCTTTAAAATTAAATGTTTTGGATCAACCATCATTGGGAAATAAAAGATGAAATCTAAGAAATCTTTGTATTTTGATGGGCTGAAACACAATTTTTTATGTGTTTCACAATTGTGTGACGAGGGTAACAAAGTTATCTTCATAAAATATTTGGTTTTTTTTTTAAATTTAGAAATATGGAAAGATTATTACAAGTGGCTAATATACAAAAGGAAACTTATTTAAGGTTAGTGAAATACAAAACTCTTGTTACACGAGTATGGTGGAAGAGAATCAAATATGATATAAAAGGTTAGGACACATGTGTCAAAGAAACATGAGTAATTTATCCAAAATAGATAGTGTTTGTAAAATTATTGATTTTATTAGATGAATAGATAGGTGTTTAATTTTTTGTTACAAAAGAAAGATTACAAATTATGTGCACAAGAAAGCTGAGATTTTCTCAAAACAACCCTTGGATCTGATTCATTCTGATATTTTTGGGCCAATGAGAAAACAATCAACAAATATAAATAAGTACTTCATAACATTCATTGATGATTTTTACTCATATTACTTATGTTATGTAAATTAAAAATTAATCATTTACTTTGAAAATGATTAAGAGTTTCAGAGGAAAGGCTTAGAAATAATATTTGTATTCAGTAAAGATTTTGAGAAAAAACAATGGCAGCAAATACAAAAGTGTAGAATTTGAAATTTATCTTGAGAATCATGGAATTCGGTATCAGTATAGTTACCCACACACTCCTCAACAAAATGGGATTTCTGAAATAGAGAATAGAAGTTTGATGGAAATGGGAAGAACTATTTTACTTGAACATGGTCTTTCTCATTACATTTGGAGGCAATCTATGAGTATTATTTTTTATATTCATAAGTATTTTTTCTAAATGCCTTAATAAAATATGAATATAGATGAATTGTTTTATGAAAAAAATACATGTTTCAAACACTAAATATTTTTTAGGAGTCCATGAATTACAAAAAAGGAAAGGTAGGAAATATGGAAACTTTGAGCAGAAAGATGAAGATAGATTTATTCTTGGATATGCTCTAGAAGGAAGAGGATATATATGATTAAAAATTAGACAAAATGAATTTTTGATTTAATTGATGTGAAAGAAATTGAAATAGGTGAGAAAGAAAAGCTTATTCAGGAATAAAAGGAAGTTGAGAAAGTTAAAGTTAAAAATTCTAATAAGGATACAGACAATTGTATTCTTAATCAAGAAGAAGAATTGGACTCATCTATTTTATGTTATTATGAAGATATTTGAAAATCTCATCCATGGTTTAGGAATCAATTTAAAGCTCAGAATATAATTTGTGATCAAAATCATAAGGTTCAAACAAGAAGAATAACACATGCAATTACACATACTTCTTCGTATTCAAAAGTGGAGCCAAATGATGTGATAGAAGATTTTGAGTATCTGGAATGGGTTCAGGCCACGAATGAAGAGTGGGATGAAATTGAAAATAATGATACATGGAAACTTATACCCAAGCCCAAAAAAAACAATACTATTAGAAAGTAGGTTTTTTGGAACAAGTTGATTGAAGAAGGTTAAGTGATAAGAAACAAAGAAATATTGGTGTGAAAATGGTATTCACAAATTAAAGGTATTGATTTTGATGAAACCTTATCTCTGGTGAAAAGACATGAAACAATCAAAATCTTTCTTTCTATTGTTGCAAAACGAGGCTACAAGATTTCTCAAATGGATGTTATATCCTCATTTCTAAATGGTGATCTTGAAGAGGAAGTTTATATTGCACAATACTATGGATTTTTTTGTTTGGAAAGATGAAATATATGTGCTCATATTGAAAAAGGATTTGTCTGGCCTAAGAAAATCTCTAAGGGCTTAGTATTCCAAATTGGATATATACTTAAGAAAGATTAATTTCAAGAAAGAGGAGTGGATTGAAATCTCTAAATTAGATAATGACAAGAGTATTCCGATATTGTGATTGTTTATGTTGAAGATATTATCATTTTTGGGAATAAAGACAGAAGTTGTGAATGGATTGATGAGGAAATGAAGAAGGTACTTGAAATGTGTATGTTGGGGGAAATGAAATACTTTCTTGGGTGAAAAATACATCAAAGGAAGGAATACATTTTTCTTTCTCATGAAAAGTATTCTAAGGAACTTCTTCAGAGGTTTGTCAAAGAAAACTCAAAACTGGTTACCCTAGAAATTTTTTAGGGAACAAAATTGAAATAAGATGGAGAAGGAAAAATATTATTAGAAATATTTTCAAAAGTTTATTAGAAGTTTGTTGTATTTGACTACCTCAAGACCCGAAATTGTCTCTATTTTTACCTTATGTGAAATATTTCTAAGTGCTAACAAAGAATCACAATTACTTACTAGGAAAAAAATTCTCAAATACCTCAAAGGCACAAAAAATTTTGGATTCAAGTATGGAATCATAGATAGTATTGAATAGTTTGGGTATTCCGATACTGATTTGGTAGGAAATGTTGATGATATAATATCCACATTTGGTGGAGTATTCTTCCTGGGAAAGAATTGTGTCAGTTTGAATTCAAAAAAATATAATTCAATAACTCCCAATATAGATGAAGCTGAGTATATTTATGCCACTCAAGCCACTACTGTAACACCCCAAGCTTCCATGGTACGCTTCTCTTTGAATAATAGAGCAGTGTGTGTTGTACGCAACCACAAGTTCTAACACACCACAACCAATCAAATTAGCCGTTATGAATAGTAATACCCACTTTTTGAAATTATATATATTTTATATTTCAAAATGGACTTCATTTTTGGATTCGGAATATCGAAATTATCCTAAGTTGAATTTTTGGTATTTTTCTTAGAACTTCCAATTTTTTATAAATAGTGAAAAATACTTAAAACAACTTTTTTAATCAAAATAATTTATAGTGCTAAATTATACTATTGAGTGATTTTAAAGTATAATTAGAATATATTTTTACCATTTTATCCATTTCTGTTCATTAGAATTAATTTCACTTGGAAATTGGACATAAATAGTTGTCAATCTTTTGAAATATATTGTTTCTTAAAAGCACTCTATTTGTTGTGACAGCGAGAATTAATTATAAAATTAATTAATGAAACTTATATTTTTGTAATTTTGGAAAATAGATATCATTTTTGAATTCGGAATATCAATTATAGCTTAGGGTGAAATTTTGGCATTGTTCTGAAAAACTTCAATTTTTGATGAATAGTAAAACCACTAAGTGGTAGTTAAAAAACTGATTTTTCGTTTAAATGAAACATTACCACTTTTGTGATTTGATTTTCAAAAATCCGACATACATGGTTTTCATTAGGAATTAAAATGTTGTTCAATGGGATTAAAATAATTTTTTGGTGAATAGTAACTTTTAAGTTTAATTAATCGCGATTAAAGGTAATTAGTGAAATTTAAGGTAAAAATTATATTATAAAAATATGAAAATATTTTGAAACTTGTCCTAACCTTAATGGACGAGTCATTTCCGACTAAGAAAATCCATGGGTCAACTTGGGGA
Source organism: Viscum album (assembly GCA_963277665.1). NCBI lineage: Eukaryota > Viridiplantae > Streptophyta > Magnoliopsida > Santalales > Viscaceae > Viscum > Viscum album. Next base: position 165,028,337 of record OY728119.1, on the reverse strand, counting down.
CCCCATGGAGCCACTTGGGTAAGAAAAAGGCATTAATAACTTTTTATTTAAAGTAAAAATAAAATTGTCACAAACATGTGTTGTTTTACTAAAGCAATTATTACATGGGATTATATAAGTTAAATTTTCGACTATAAATATTCATTGGAAAGCTAAAAATATTTCCTACATCATGGTAATTTATTTATAAGTTTTAGACATAAAATAAATTAAATATTTTATGACACAATGATGATGTAGTGATTAGCTCATTAATCAACCATTTATATAAAATGAAAAGATAATGTAAACTCTAAGACTTAAACTTTTCCAAAACCTATTTGATGAGTAGATTTAGAAACCTTATCACCTTATCCTAGAAATATATCATTTTGGGACCTTTAAAATCCTAAAATCATTTCATAATAATGTAACATTTCATGACCTGCCAAGAGTGCCCCTCCTCTCCTCTTATAAAAGGCCCCCACCTCTACCACCTTATTCACACCATCAAAGCCATTTGGCTCGGCCAACCTCTGCCCAAATACTATCTAAAATTCTATATATTACTCCTATAAGCCACACTTTGGGCATAATAAGTCTTCTCAAGGAAGCCTTTGGCTCAAATCAAAAAGAGTTACCTGATTTTAAGGTAATGTCTTCTCTTGTGTTCTTTTGTTTTATTTTGCTTCTCCAACCCATTAAAATCTTTTTATTATTTTCTTTTGTAACAACACCAGTATATTAAATATACTAGGATGTTTTTATGATAAGTATTCGTGCTAAAATTACACACACCTTCGTCTAATGGTAAAAGAACATACTATTTCTGTGGGTGGCGAATTACTGCCTCACGAAACGATGATTGTTCAATATTCGTTTAACACCTCTCATGGTGGCCATTATGATGAAAATATTTATATATATGATATATATTATGTTTATGTTTTCCTTATACTTATGTATTTTCATTTATTCAATACCTTTATGATTTCCATTATGGGTAAACGTGATAATTTCATTTTAGGAAGTGCGGACTACCACCCCCTCAAAGTGATTTGAATCATTAATGTCATATGTGGGATGTATAAAGGATGGAGTAAATGGTATTATATATTATATTATACTGTAATTATATTATACCTTTATATAATTATAATTTCATTCCATTAAATATGAAATAGAATTGAAAGTAGCGTTCATGCGTACGTACGGCTTACCGTCTCCATGAATGGTGTATTTCATTTCTTACCTCTAAATGTTATGTAATATAATAAATGAATATATAAACTGGATATATATGATATATATGATATCTAAATCATGAATATAATTCTGGATATAATTTATATTTTACTACATGAACAACTTGTAATTATAAGAATTTTATTTTTGACTCAAGTACCAAAGATCGACAAAATGACCGTTATTAACTTAAATAATTACCTAATGTTCATAACATGGTAATAAGTGATATAAAAGGAATAATGAACATGAAAAAGGTTCTTAAGAAAGTATAAATTAACTCTAGTTTATTATTCAGGAGGTTAAAGAATGATCGAGTCAAGTCGGACACGAGGTAAGGGAAATTCTTAACCTAATTTCCGTTCTTTGGGTTAATCTCTTACTTTCAAATTATTTCATGATATTATTATGTCCTATATTGTATTTGTACTTTATTTATGTTTACTTATAATGAATACACATAATAGATCTATTTTATTTAAAAAATTATCTTTTTAAGGGACTTCGTCTCAATCTCCTTTCATTGAGGAATATTTTGTTTTATACATAACTTTCTTTTATACGGTGTATAAAACCCTTTGAATTTTACGTTTATTCAAAAGAAATATTTTTATATGAAGCGTTTTACTAAATGTAAAAAAGGAATGTTTTTTTGTCGTACGTATGCGGCGACAATGACTTCTCTGCCGCCGTGACCATTATTTGAGTTTCAGCTTCCTCTACAATCCATAACTTTTTTTAAATGAAAAATATATACCAAGTTATAATTTTCATTTATTTTGTTATTGAAAATGGTTTTGATAATGTTTTTATTATATCTATGTGTTGTATTGAAATCTTGTGATTTAAATGTGGAAATTTTATGTTTCCTTTATGCATGTTTTATGTGATACGATTATGTTATGGTTTATGATATGTTTAAAACTGTTCATATGAGGAATGCATTAGACTTAATAAGTGATGGGTGGAGCCCGCTATAGCTCCTCGATGCATCAGTAGGACTCATGAGACAAACTAGTGTATTGGAACGAGGCCTTGACAAAATATTATTTGTATTCTTGGCACAAGGCCTTGGCTACGTGGTTATGATAGTCTGGCATTATGCATTCCATCATTACGAAAGTGGTTATTGATATTGCATGTGATTATTCGACCAGTAGAATATCCATGTGAAGAAGTAAATGGCATTATCTCATTTTACTTTTTCCATATTATGTTGAAGTTCAAGTTTAAAAGGCTTTTGTTTTAGTTATACATTGCCTTAAATTTTTATGTTTATTTATAAAAGCTTCCGCTAAATTGTTATTCTTACTGAGAATCTGAGATCACCCCTTTCAATGTTTTATTTTTCTCAGGATGTGAAGAAATATTTTATGACTGACCTGCAGGGATTGTTGAAGGGGATATGGGTGTGGACTATGGAGACTATGTTATTTTAGTTTTTCACTTTATGATTTAGTGTAACATTTATGAATGTATATAGTGTTTCCAAGGCTACTAAACTAATCGGTCTTTCGAGACTTGATCTTTTGTGATCATGCCAATGTTACGCAATAATGCACTGACTCTGGGTAGCTGGGGTCGGGGCGTTACAACTACTCAACTTATGTGGATGAAAACTCAATTGCAAGATTTACTTTTTGAAGTGAAGTTACCTTCTCTCTTGGGTTGTGATAATAAAAGCACAATCAATCTCAATAGGAATCCAGTTTGATATTCTCATTCAAAGAACATTGATATCAAATATCATTTCATCAAAGTGAATGTGGATAAGAATGAATTGAAGCAGGAGTATATTTCAATATTAGAACAAGTTTCTGAAATATTCACACTACCTTTACCAATGGAATCATTTTCTAAATTGAGGTTGACCATGGGTATCCCACATATTTATCTTCAAGTTTGATGTATGTGTTTCTATCCCCTCTCTCATCAAACCTTTGGATAGTGTTTTCAAGGGGTATAATTTTATTTTTTTTTTCAAATCTATCCATTTGATGCATGTAAATAGTGGGAGTTGTGGGTAAGTTGTGAATTCAGAATTTTTTTAGTAGACTATCCTAAATTTTTTTGGAGTGGTTGTAGGAACATAAATTGTTTTATTATACATGGAGTATTAATATGAGATTAGGTTGAATAAGATCAGAGGAAGGAAAAACAGAAAGTTTTTCATAATCTATACTTTTGGATAGCATGGTTTTGTTGTCAATGATTATTGTTTTATAAAATGATCTAGCTCGTCTATTATTAGAATTATTGATAAGAAAATCATTTATTGAGGATACAAAGATCAGTGATTTATGAAACTTTGTTAACAACAAAATCCAAAGGGGCAGATGATTGGGATCATGCTAATGAGGAATATGGTTGTTTTCAAATGATTTCTTTTGTTGTCAAAGAAGGATTTTTTTTGTTAATGATGTTTAAGATGAAAGGAAAATTACCTCACATTGTATTTGGTGAGAATTATATTGATCTTTGTTTTCAAAAGAATCAAACTTGTCTTTTCTAAAAAACCGGACTCACTCTGTCCATCATTATGGAAAAAAATTATGGTTCTGATCTGACTCACTTTAGGTATGGTATTTAAAAATATCATTATCTAGAATGGTAAAATATCTTTCATGGACAATTTATCTTTCTATAAGTTAATGCCCATCAGATTCATTCTGAATTCAGTGTGAAAGGAGTGGTTTTTTTGATAAAGTATCAGAGTCTGTATGACTATGATAAATTTAAATGTGACGATGATTTTCTGATTCGTATTTCAAATAAATCATAAGTTGATTGAATAACATATGATGCCAGAATGATGGAAGAAAATGAAAAATAGATATTCCATAACATACCTAGATTTATCATATCTAAGTGAAAGGAAATAAAGAAGGTGTTTAGATTCACAATCAGAATGATTGTAACCATAATGATCTTATTCAGGCACTATAGAATCTGATCACCCATAGTATACAAAAAAAATGTTTCAAACATAGGATGATCATACTCAGGATAAGGGAGAAAAAGATCATATCCAAAATTATCGTACCCAGAAATGATCATTCCCAGGCTAATCGTAATAAAAAAGATTGTACTCGGGCTGAGAAGAAAAGAAAGAAGCTAGAATGAATAGAAAGTTTGGATACATTCCAATTGAAATATGATGATGCTAAATATATTCTAAAATTAATTTAAATTAATGAATGAATTCATGATGTAGAGATAGTTTTTTGAATGAAGTTAGTTGCTAAAGATGAACCATGATTTGTTTTCAAATTTATTCATCAAGTGGGTCAAGAGTTGAATCACTTTGTTTACTTTTAAAGTAATCTTTCAAGTGATTCAAGGGAAATAAATGAAGGGGATTATGTGTATTTCAATTGGGTAAAGAGATTTTGTATCAGCGGTGAATTTTTTTATATATCTGACTTGCTAGAGAGAAGAAACTAATTACTAAAAGAGGTTTGAAAGCAAATATTTCTAAATGAATTATCGATGGGGAACTTTACTCTCAAAATAATGATTTTATTCAGCAGCGAGAAGTGATATCCACTTCTTCCTATATTTGTTTTCAATTTATATAGATCTTTGTATTCAAGAAACCAGTTTCATAAAATTAGACACATGAATTAAAATTAAAGTAGATATTGAAATGAAATTCTAAAGAAGAAGTGAATATTGTAGAACAATCAAGAATTTTCGAGAAGAGTTGGTGAAGTCAAAAAAATTTAGAGATTTTAAGGGAAAATGGGATTAAGGTGAATTTAATTAAGAAGATAAATTTTGGGATTCCTACCAAATAATCCCAACGATCACCAGTAAAATGGGAAAAGTACATTTTACTTTTCTGATGACCGGTGTACTTTTCAGGAGAGATAATCTCTGAGTTTTTGAGAGAATAAGAAGTTATCATATTCACTTTTTTTAAAGAATTTTTGATAGATTGAAGTGAAAGAGAATAGAAAAGATCACAATGTTGTACTCTTATAATCATTGTACTCAGTGTTCATCATACTCAACTGATTACTCTAGTTGTCTTGTCAATTGTTTTTGACCGATCATCGTATCGGGATAGATTAATTGGATTCAGATTTCCGAACTAAGGATAAATCATACTAAGTTCATCATACTCAGAATTGAAGTGGTGTAAATTTATCTCATTCATATTCTATCAAACCTATATTTTCCATATTGTGGATAATTGTTCTGTGAAAAATATGATTTTGAAGAATCGTACATGGGAATACCATACTCGGAGGAATCTAACTCAGAAAATCAGACTGAGTTTTTTATAAAACAATATAGAAAGTTCTTTCCATCTTATGGGTAATAATGTGAAAATTTGTATTTAAATTAAATAAATATATAGTATTGAAAATATTAAAAGGTAATATGAATTGTTACATAAACATTGTATTACCCTATTTGTGATAAGAGGATACACACGCACTATTGGAATTGTTTATATAATGTTACATGAGTGAAAGGGTATATCCTACTAATTTTAATCCAAGGATTGATTTAAACTAATTTTTAGGTATTGGATCATTTCCAAACCATACCAAGGAAATATCTATTCTTATTAAATAGTGAACCTTATAAATACTTTTGTTCCTTTGGATGTGTGGTTGAATTGTTTTTAGGAGGGAATTAAATATTTAATATGAGGTGACGGTTGTTTTTGGTAAACATAAAAGAAAAATTATCATTGATTCACCCCCTCCCCCTCTCAGTCATATAATCAAACTAACTGGGAACTTTAAATAACATAGATAAATTAAAATAACTTTTTTGAACTTTATATTATGATATTTGGAAGAAGAACAAATAATGACATTGATCCAATGAAACTAGTACAAATGATCAAAACTATAAACATATCATGTGTGAAAATAGAAAAAAACTAACTAACATACATATAGATAATAATTATAAATATTTTTTTAAAGAAATTATATATAATTGTGGTTATTAAATTGTATACTAATATATTTATGTCTATTTTACAGTAGGTTGTAGCACATTTGACTAAGAGGGAATAAAGGCAATGGGTTTCTGGACTCAAATCATTTACTTGTGCCAAAATCACTCCTATTTAAATATTATCTTCAAGATTGATCTATTATAACTAATGATGATGTTATATTTCATTTCCACACTATTTTCTTTGGAAATCATGTTTCACACCAAATACTTATTCCTTGAAAATTCTATTCATTCATGAAAATGCATTCTTCTTACGAGTAATTCCCATTTCATTTAACATATTTTTATTCCATATCCATGTTTTTAATTCCTTCATGGTTATATTTTACCTGGTGGAAACAAAAATTATTTTTATCTTCAATGGATATTTTATTCCCTTATATTCCTTTTTAAAAAAATCGTAATCTTTTTAATGATTTTCATTTATGATAAAAGAATTTTGATATATTTAAATGGAATTTCATTTACATTATCTTAAATTCTTACATTATGCATTAAATTTATTATATATTTTTTATTTTATACCAAGGTATATTAATTTTAATTTTTTAAGTAATGTTTTAAGAAGTTTTCACATCATCTTCAAAAAACGATTATTAGAAGGTGAATTGAAAATTAAGTCTTTTTAAGATGATATTAAGAAATGGTTTTTTTATTTCAATTCTATTTTAAAATATATCTTATTTAATAGAGTAATGGTTACTAAATAAACCCATATATTCTCTTATTAAATACTCATTTTTAATATATTAAATTTTTGTATTGAATTATCATTATTTTTAGGTGATGCCATTTGGAAATGTTATGAGACACATTTTATTATCATTGGTTACTTATGATTAGATGAATAATTTAATTTTATGTGGAGCTCATATGTATGGATAATGATGGTTGGGGTCCTATATCATTATCAAATGCATTGGTTATTGTTTTATATCTCATGAGATAATAATATATGGACATAATTATATTTTTTCAAAAATTAATGGGTGGACATATGTTGATTTGTTTAAAAAATAAAGGGTACACATACTTGTATTTGTTCACAATATTTTACTATGCTTATGTAAAGACCCAGATTTTAAATGTAATTTTTTTAAATATATGGGAATTTTACGAGTCCTTGAAATCAGACGGTGCATGATTCTGAGGCCCAGAGTGCCTGGAATGATCTGTCGAAGTTTTGTTAAGCTTAAGTTAACACGCATAAGCAGGTTTGCTAAAAAAGTAGAATAACTCTTAAACAGTTACTCAGATCAGAAATCCAAGGGCACCGTTGTGTTTAGGATAGTGGGTTTACCCTAGGAACGACTTAATATTAGTCGACGCTGGCCTCCTGTGAGAAAACCCAAAATTGGAAAAATCGTAAATAAAATAATTAAATAAATTATTTTATTTTTCAAATGCTTGTAACTGAAAAATGGTATCTCAGATTAAAAATCTGAGACCACTTCTAAACTCTTGAGGGCATTCTTTATTTAAGAAGATGCTAACTTTGGCCGGTGCGGGCCACTAGAAAAAAGTTAGATTTTAGCTGCAAATAAAATAATTAAGTGGCGATTATTTTATTGTAAAATTCATAACTTCTAAACAGAAACTTCGATTTAAAATTCGAGTGTACCGTTGGGTTCGTTGGGGAATGTTTCACCTAGGTAGAGCCTAACTACAACCGGTGTGGGATGAGGGTGACTGATAATATTTTTACGAACTTTTTTTCAGGTACGTTCAGTAAGCGTATGAGCGAAGTTTTTTAACTTTTGAATCGGTGCTCTGAATTGAAATCTAAGGGAACCGTTGAAATCGCAGCACTGGTATTAGCTACAGGAGACTTTCACCTCGATGACAGATAGACGATGGTGAAAGTTAGTTTTTGGGTTTGTTGTGGAAATAATAAAATAAAATAAAATACATTTTATTTTATTTTATTTTGAGCTTCTATGTGGATATTTCGGGTGGAGTCCCCTGTAACTAAACCTCTGTGTGGAAGTTGGAAGTGGGGACCACCAGACATTAACCTCCCATGAGAGGTTAAGTTGGTGGAGACCACCATAACCATAACCTCCCATGACAGGTTATGGTGGTGGGGACCACACGGTATTAAACCCCCTTGAAACCCCCCTTTAATTGGAGAAACCCTCAACTCCCACAATTAATGAGGGAGAGCCTCTTGACCTTTTCCACCTTAATTATGCCAATGCACATACCATTAATCTTGCCAACACACCGCATTGTTGTGCCAGCATAAATTAATTGGAATTCCCCTTTTTAAATTAAGTAACAACGTCGTTGGAATTTAGGTAGGTTCCTAATAAATGAACTGTCATAAATTGCAATGATCGTTACCTACCTCCCCCTATCATATATATATGGAGCTTGGGAGGAGGATTTGGGATGGATTCACAAAGCGACGAAACACTGGTAAAGTGACGCGACGCCCAATACTTGAAGGATTATGCTCTCCAACGAATAACGTGTTCTTCCATGAAGAACGCTCCACTGATGAAGAACACCAATGAGGAATGCCTTCGACTAGAAAGAACGACCTCAACTTCAACTTACTTTCTCAGAACTTCCTTCGATGTTGGATGTGTTCATCTACAATGAATCGAAGTTTGCCTTCTCGTGCCAATGTAGAAAAACAACGAGAAAGGTAGGGATTTGATTTTAAGTATTATATTATTCCCTTGATTCTTTCCTTCTAAAACAAAGAACGTGGACCAAATTATTATCAAGTTGATCATCATATGTTTTTCCGTGTGGGTTGGTAATATTTTGTTAAATGAGGGATTATGGGAATTGATGTTTTTATCTTCCATGATGTTCTTTGCTTCGTTCTTGTGAAGCATATGTTACCACTCTAAACATGGAGGGTGTGGGCCAAACTAACATGGCCCAACCCCCCCGCCGATCTTCCTTGTGGTGTTCTTCGAAACGGCGATAAAGGAGACGAAGGCAATTGTCGTGCCACTCGTGGCCTCTACGACCCACACGGCCCCTCTAGCGTTCTGACATCTGTCTGAACTGTGCCTCACACCTTGTCAACGAGCACCCCAGCTGTGCCGCCTCGCCGGTCACACCACCTCGGCGGCCGAACTGACTCGATGGTCGTGCTGCCCCACCGGAAGTGCCCCTGCACCCCATCCATGCTACACCTGGATGAACCGGCCACACCCTCATAGTGCTCTGGGCCTAACTGGCTCCGCACCACTGGGATGAGCTGCCTATGCTGCGCCTCCGGGCCGAACCGCCCTTGTGACCTATTGGGATGGGCCCAGCAGGCCGGGTAGAACCCAATGGGCTAGTCCGATCGACGGGCCGGGACAGACCAAATGGGTGAGTTTGGGTTAACCCGAACTGAGTCGGCCCAGACTGGGTTAGGTCTAATCGATCCGACCAGGTCGGACCGGACCTGGGCCCAGTACGACCCATTTGTGCTTTTTTGGCCATTTCTTTGGCACCAGACGTCCGTTTGATGAGCTGTTAGTGGCACTGGAATTCTTGGAGCGTGATGGTCCCTTTGAGTATACCCCACTAGAGTTTGGGGTATAGTTGAGATACGGTCAGGTTGGATCGTGTACGAATCCAACCAGGCCCCCAGGACTAGAAGGATAATAACTCACAGACTCGGATTCTGATTGAAACATCGTTAGTTGCGTTGAGACTCCACTGGTGTGGCGGACCTTCGGGATACTACTCCATGGGACTTCGTGGCAGTTGGAGCATCGACCAGTAGCTTGTGGAGCAGATCTTCTGGAGACGAGTGAGCATTTGTGTGGGAACCAAGTAGCTGGGTGAGACTTGATGACTACTGACCAATCGACTCGGAGTGACTCGTATAGACTAGTGGGGAGTACCTAGTTGTGGTGTCAGACCCATGGAGAAGGAGCTCCTAGTTATGGTGGTAGACCCGCGACGCTCGATAGGAGGAGTACCTCTGTTGGATATGAGGGGAAGTTCCTAGTTTTGGCGGCAGACCTGTGGTGGGGAGCGCCTCCGTGTGATGCATCAAACACATAGTACTCGACAGGAGGAGTACCTCAGCAGTCCAAGGTTAGTGGGAATCACCTGGTTGTGGCAGTAGGCCCACTGTACTCGATATGGGAGGAGTTCTCCAGCAACTGAGGGTTCGGAATGTTTTACCCCTAGAATAAATTCTAGTTTTACCTGAGTCAGTCACTTTTGTGTTTTCCTCATGATTGATATGGATTAATTAATAACTTAGGTATATGTATGGGCATATAACTATGTGGGGTTATATGTTGATTTCATACTTTATGGTTTATACTTGTTGGATTTTTTGATACCTTGAGGGTCTCGGGGTCCCTACTGAGTATCTTTATACTCACCTCTGCACGTTCTAATCCCGCACCTTATTGTATTGGTTGCAGACGACAAATAACGCTAACTGAGGCTGACTGTACCTAGACTAGACGGTACCCGGAAGTGGACCTTACGATGACTCGGTACACAAAGGAGACTAAAGGACATGGTGTGCTGAGGACTCTATCTATACCTACCCTTCAGGTAGGAATTCCAGAGGACGATCCATCAGCTATTTTTCCTTTCTTCAGTTGTACTTGTACTTCTAGTTCCTTTTACTTTACAGTTGGGATTGTATTTCTGGCCCCTTTTCCTTTTCAACACTCTTTAGTTATACAGTTTACTTAGTGTTTTGTATCAAGTTGTGTGCTATGATGTGTGCGTTTATAGGTTATAAAGGCAATGTCTTCTCAGTTTTAGGGAATTACGCCTTTGGTGCTAGTCTACAGCCCCTGGCCCATGGAAGGTGGGTTTGGGGTAGTCACGGAACGGGCCCCGGGGGAGGGGTCGTGATATCTTATATTTTTTCCACTTCTCAAAAATGTTCCTATCTTCTAATATATACCAAATTTTTAGGATATTACATCTTCTAAATATGTTCTACTTTCATATGTTATGATTTTTATTTTGTTTTATCACTATTATGTGTTTCTAAGCCATGTTTTAATGAACGTTCTTCAATATTATGATTCTATTTCATGATAATTAATGATCAGTCAAGTTTTATGATTATAACTTACAATACCATGATATTTTAATCTAATATTTCTCCCTATATTATGTTTTATATCATATATAAAATCTTACAGTTATCACTAGTTAATAAGTTTCCCTTATTGAGAATTTGATATCACACCTTTCTTATGTTTCAATTCCTTATGATTATATCAAATGATATTTCTGTAAGAGGGTATATAGGAGCATGATTATGCATAAATTTTTAAAAGTTATATAAATTAATATGTTTATGTAACTGGTCTACTGTACACTAAACCTTTAGGGTCTTGTTTTGTGTGACTATTGGTTATATATCTTAATTAAACAATGGTACCAATGTATTATTTATGTTTTTTTATATTGGGTCTCTATATTTGGTATCAGATAAATGGTTTTTAAATTTTAGAGATTAGTAAAGTTACTTTTGGTGTTAGGGTTAAAGGACCTTGGTGAAAACCCTAGTGATGAGTCTATATATAATATGATATAATAAGATGTTGTTAAAGTATTGAGTAGGTTGTTTTCCAAGAAAAACATCACTTTATGGATACTGTCAAGTGGATGTGGTTGTGGAATCAATTAACCTAGGGGTATTCACCCCTAACAGGGTTGGTTGAACATTAATTGGATCATCAATCTAATGGTCATTGAGTGGGACTATGATTGTACACCTGGATATACATTCTCAAGGGATAATATTTGGTTTATCATGAGTTCTTTATGAACTTATATGAAGGATTAATTTCCTAGTTTCTTTGAGGGATTGGGTTGAGAGGTATAATATAACCAAAATTAACGTAACCAATATTAAACTAATATTTTTATAGGTTTAAATGAAGGAAGTAAAAGAAAACATGGAAATGTAAAAGAACAAGATGATTTATGGTTGAATTAATTTTATGATTATGATAATTCCACAATATTTTTAATCTTCATTCACTCATGTCAACCCTTTTGGTTTTAATAATTGCTGGAACTAAAAGTAACCATGGATGTGAGGGAAAATGAATTTTATATCTCAATGATAAAACCATTATAATGGGAGATGTAATGTGTAATATAATGATTATTCCAAACCATTTATCATGAAATATGATTAAAAATATTACCATTGTTGAAATATTGAATGCACCAAAGAAGATAAATATAGAGACTTGTGAAAATTCATGTAATGAAGATGACGAAAGAAGGAATATTCAACCACTTATATGTCAAAATGTGGGTAGAATCACCAAGTTAAACACCTCAAGGAGACTGGAATACGATTTAGTTATGTAAGGGGAGAGTTTGGTTAACATTATTGGAAGAATTAGAGTTTATCCTAAGGTGAATTTAAAATTTTAATGTATTATCAGTGTGGATATTAGGAATAATCCAATAAAATTACATAATCCTTGGACTAAACAATATGATGAACATCAAAAAACTCAAAAACCAATAGGGCATAGGATTTAATATACAAGAACTATAGCCGGAGTGGATCCTGATATTTAAGGTACTCATATAATATAATATAGTGTTGTATGGACTTGTTGGAATTGGATTCTAAGAATTATCATATATTTATAAAGTATTATAAGATCATTAAATCACTACCCAGATGATTTTATTATCGATGAAAAATTATAGTGTTATGATTATTGTATATCAAGTAATTTTATATAGGAATGTGCCTTTTGGAAACCTTATAATTCTTCTTATATATAAATTTAATGGAATTTTAGTGATACGTGGTTTTCCTCCACTTAGGGGGGAAATGGTTAAGGGAAACACATTTCATATTAACCTATGATATTCTATCAATGAAAGGATGATAATGTAAACCCTATAGAAACAAATTATATAATGTGGGTATTAATACCAAATAACTGTATAATCTTGGCACAAATAGTTATATAAGAACTAAAAATTATAGATAAGACGATTCTAAGGGAAAAGATATGTTTTCCATGTTTTTAAGGTGGATATCTCTAAAAAAATATCATGATTCATATCTATAATTTATATTCCCTTAGATATTCTCATTGGTATGTGATAATTATAATTGAGAGGAAATAATTTATTTAAGGGGGAGAATATAATACCCTTGGTTTTTAGAAAGTATATTCCATCCATAAACTATATGTTCTCAATTATAATCTTTTTTGTATTTATTCAAATAAATTTAAATATATTGGGTAATGGGTCATAAAATGTTGGGATTAAACAAACAAAACATTATTCTTTTAGAATGAAATGTTATAACAAAATAAAATGAAACTAATTATTACACATCAAAGGTGATTACATACAAAAACTACAAAAATTCAAAGTGGTTAATAAATTAAAAATAATAATATCTTTAGAACTATAAACTTACCCTGACCACCTCACTATTAAGAATCACCATTAGTATAACAAAACTCACAATGATAAATAATTCCATGAAAGGAGAAATCATGTTGTCAGAATAAAAATGAAAACTATATAAATAGGAAGCGTGAATGGAATATGTTTAGTACAGTTATATTTATATATATATATGAATGAAATATGGTCATTAAAAATATGGTAGTTTCAAATATGTTTATAGTAAATATGGTTGTTGTAAATATGGTCGTTGGATATATATTCAATATTTATAACAATTTTTTGTATGATTAAGAGTTAAATTTGTAATAATATAACTCAAAATGATATACAAATATGATATTCAAATATTATAAATATATATTTATGAAATATGTATAAATATTATTATTATTATTACAATTTGAAATGTTAATTATATAAAATTGAAATAAATATTTTAATATCAATGGAGTAGTAAAATTAAATTTCAGAATATAAATAATTAATTTTAATGGTATAATTTATATCTTATTTATTATAAAAGTAATATTTCTTTTTTTCAAACAATAACTTTTTAAGTATTGTATATTTTATCCGAATAAATTAAATTGAACACTTTTAGAATATTATTATAAATTAAATAATATGTTAAAATAATTTTAAATTTAAATTTATATGAAAAAATGATAATAATAACACATAATGTCTAAGAATGTAATTTTTCAATTAAAATTGTCTATAATAATATTTTATATATTTGTTCTAAAGATAAGTATATAAATTTTATAATTTGAATTAGACAAAATTAAAATCATTTTTTTTAATTTGGAATGTCAAAATTAAATTATGGTGAAACTTTGAGATTTATCTAAAACATTTCTTTCAGAGATTAAAAGTGCAATATATTGTTTTTATGAATATGAATAATTTTTTCGAAATTATTAATATATTAGTATGACTTAGAAATTTTTGAAAAAAAAATTCCTGAGATAATATGTATTTTAAATTTTAAATTATAATTTTAAATTATAATTAAAAAATTATATTTTACTAACCTATAATTTATATTTTATAACTCAAGTAATAGTTTTCTCAAAAAAAAATTTAACACATTATACATTTATTACATTAAATTTATTTTTTAAAACATTTGGAAATTAATCTTGAAAAAAAGGATTTAAATTTTAGAATTAATTGGTCCAAATTATATAATAAGGCCAACTTTATTTTTAGGCATAATAATTACTTGGCTAAAACTCTTTGTCATTGTAAAAGTTAAAATGAAAAACGTGGTTATTCAAGGGGTAAAGGGGTTGAAACATGTTTAGAAAATGTGTTAAAAAATGTTTTAGGATAAAAATATATTATATCTAACCCACTCCCTTATTTTTCAAATTTTATTTCCCCTTTCACTAATAATGACTTCCCATTATTGAAAATATATACTTAATTACACAAAATGTCATCCTTTTTATATTATTAAAGGGGATATCATATCCACACTTATCTTCACACCACAACCCCCAATGTTCAATATAAATATTTCCCAAACCACTCCTAAACTCTTGTAACCACCATAAATAGGTTATGGTATCCTCTAAAGACTATCTATAAATAAAATAACCCTAATTAAAAGGAGATAATCCAAGAAGTGAGGTATAACTTCCTAACCTCTATTTTATTTTCTATTTATATATATATTGTTGTTATTTATAAAATAAAATACACTATATTAATATTTTAACATCAATATCACTATTATATAGATATTATTTCATAAATATGCTAAAATTGTTAACCACCCTTCCCTTTTCCCATTAAAAAAATAAAAAAATGATATTTCTTTGTGTGAGTGGACTACCACCTCCACAAAGTGTGAAGTTTCATTTTACTTAGCCACATTACACAGATTCTCTTAATGTTGAATTTAATAGAAAATTATGATATTGATAAAATATTTTAGATTATTAAATTATAAAAAAATTATAAATTGTCATTTTTTGATGATAAATTAATCATTTACCATGTGTACATACGAACTACTACTTCCATGGAACATTTATTTCCATTTTTATTTTCATCATAACATTAAATATATGGCAATGATTATATATTTAATATAAAAATATTATTTTTATGATATAATACATTTCTGTTATAAAAATCCTAGAACTTATTAATGATATGATCAATAAATAATCATCGTTAATTCAATCATTTAAAACAAACATTCTAAGATAGAAATATTGTACTAAAATTATGTAATATTTTAATATCACTAAATTATTATTCTAAATAATTTATAATTATAATATATCACACTAATAAAAACTAAATTATCTAATAATGTTATTTTTATAATGATATTGCAACTAAATCCCCCCATAATCATCAATCATCATGTTATGTTCAATTTTGGGTTGATTTAACCACATACTTGAACAATAATATGAATTATTGAATGAATAAATATGAAAACATAATTATTGATATAATATGATATAAAAATAAAATATTTTTTTATTTTTTTCTATGAATTATACATTAATATTTAACTCACTAATTAAGAGAACACCTTCTGATGGTTAGAAATTCATTGAAGTCTTCTTTTTGTTGATTTTAACTTCAAAGATAAAGAGTAAAAAAACTCATAAAGAAAAATTGAAAACTAATAAGAAATTATAAGTCATCCAATATGGTAACTTTAGTGAATTTTAAATTATGAAAATTTGAATGACAGATACCAAAACTTCTCCTATGAAACTAGTAAATGTCGTCAAAATTACAAACACTGAATATGCAAAAATAGAAAAAAAATAACTAATATACATGTATATAAAAATTATAAATGAAAATTATAGATATTTTTAGGTTTTAATATGGTTCTAAAATAGTAAATTATGATTTTATGATTGTTTTACCAATTGTTAGACTGCATTCGACTAAGCGGGAATAAAGGTAAGGTGTTTTATGACTAAAACCTTTTTCTTATGTCATAATAACTTCTATTTGACTATTATATTTTGATATTGATATATTAAGATAGATGATTATGTTATGTTATATTTCCATAATCTTTTATAGGAAAATCATGATTCTCATGAAATATTTATTCCTTTAGGATTTTAGTGTTTCATGAAAATGTTTTTTTGTTTAGATTAATTGACATTTATTTTAATATCCATTTCTTCCATATACATGTTTTTACTTTTCAAAATTACTCTCCATTACCTAGTAGAAACTCAAATTATGTTTTTTCTCTAATTATACTGTTATTCCCATTTATTAATTTTAAAATAAAGGATTCACTATCCATTAAACGTTGTGGATTTATGATAAATAAATTTTAAAATATTTAGAAGGCTTTTCTTTTATATGATCTTATATTCTTCGATTAATGAATTAGAATTTTTAAATATTTTTGTTTAATTACTGAGGTATATTTATATGATTTTTTTGAAGTAATGTGTTATGATTTTTTCACTACGTCATCAAAAAATGGTTTTTGGAAAGTGACTTGATAATCATGTCTTTATTAATATGATATTTAAAAATTATTAAAACAAATGCATTTTTTGATTTATCTTTCATTTATAAAGTATTTTTCCACAATAGATTAATAGTTCAAAAATCATTATATATTTTCTCTTCTAAAATACTCATTTTGTGAGATAATGTTTCCAATATCAAATGATCATGTTATTTTGTGACGCCATTTAGTAGAGTTATGAAACCCATTTTATTTTCATGGGTTATTTATGATAAGATGGATTATTTGATTTTGAGTGATAATAATATGTATGTAAGATGATGATTGGGGTCCGATATCTCCCTCCAATGCATTGGTTTTAGTTTTATATCTCATTATATATTAAGAATTGACTTTTAAGACAAATATGTTTTTTTATTTATCTTTTATTTCCAAAGGATTATTCTCTAGAAATGTAATTTTTAATAAGTCACTATATATATTATCTTCTTAAATAATTCTTTTTATATATTGTGTTTTTGGTATCAAATACTCATTTTTTTATATGGTACCTTTTAGAAAGGTTATGAAATCCATTTTGTTATTATGGGTTATTTATGATATGATGGGTGTTTAATTTTAAGTACCATTAATATGTATCGAGGATGATTAGTGGGGTCCTATATATCCCTAAAATACATTGGTTGTTGTTTAATATCTCATGATATAATTAATCAAGTACATACTTATATTTTTTCACAAACAAAAGGGTGGAAATACTTGTATTTTTTTCATAAAAATAAAAGGTGAACATACTTGGATTTTTTTCAAAATGTTTTACTTTTCTAATGTCCATGACACTTCTCTAAAATGTTCCTTATTTCCAAAAAAAAATCACAATATTCATGATATCCCATGTTCTAAGGATTTTCTACTTTCTTATATTATGATTTCATTTTTTGCTTGAACTTATTTATGTGTTTCTAAGCCATGTTTTGATTAAATTTATTTGGTCTTATGTTTCTATGTCATGATGAATAATGATAAACTGTGATTTATGATTATAATGTATGGTCCCATGAACTTTTAATTTTATATTTCTCCCTTTATCGTTTTATTCCTTCATTTTTATGATTTTATAGTTATGACTAGTTGATAAGTTTTCCTTATTGATCATTCGATCTCACCCCTTTCATATTTTTATATCACCTATGTTATGAATATTGTTATATCATATGATATTTAAACAAAAGGGCCTAGAGGGGAAAAATTATAGATAAATTATGACAAGTGTCTTAAAATAATATATTTATGTAACTAGTATCAAAAACCCTAAATCTTTAGGTCTTTTGCTGGGTGAATATTTATAAGATTTATTAATTAAACCAATATATCAATGTATTATTTTTTTATGTTTACCATCAATCATCATAAATAAACCTACAAAAAGTTTTTAAGGTCATCGCGGATTAACTATTTGGGGTGAATCAATGCATATTTTACTTTTATGATCCACCACCTAACAACATTTATTACTTATTAAAGTGAATTACTTGATTACAATTTTTTAATTCCTACCACTTTCATAAACAAAAAAATATTTGGAATAATTAATTTACATGGTTCACCACTCAAAAAGAATGGCTAAATCCTTATTAAGATCTAGAAAATCCAGGATGGCATGAACCACTAATCAACATGGATACAAGTGAGCATGTATTATGATTAAAATTATGTCACACTAAAAATATGTCATATATAATGTAATTACCTCATAAAGAATAAAAAAAATATTTAAATGCGTATTAAGAAGAATCTATAACCTCAAACAAGAAAATTCACATTATTACAAATGAATATCCACTCTTCTTCAGTTCCTCAAACACAAAATTTATCACCAAAAAGTGAATAAAATCCATCTTGGACCACTCGAAAAAATCCTCTCTTATTCAATGAGTAATATTGGTGAAGTTCCTATATATAAAATTATATCAATATAAAAATCTCATAAAATTACTACACATACTATTACAATTCACTTCTTATTCAAGAAGAGATTAAAACTTCATACTTCAAGTATTTATATTTTAGTAATTAAAATAAAGAAAATTTTCTTCACTTATTATTTGTATTTTTATTCCTATTACTCTATAACACCCTTTAAATTCATCCAAGTCACTAAAATCAACTCTTTTATCTAGGTGAACATTTTACACATTAGCATTTTTGATTACTCTGATCCACTTAATTTTGAATTTCAAATTAAAATAAAAAAGATAACTCTTATTATAAACTTATCCAAAATTAATTCAAGTTCTTGGATCAATACATAACTTTTATAAACCCTTAATTATTTTTTAGACTTGATATATTTAGTTGAAGAAGACCTTGTGGATTTTAATAGTAAAAATCATAAACACACTTGAAAAATATATTTTTCACATAACATGGTATGAAGAGATTATATGCTATAAATTCATGGATTTTTAAGGATTTAATAGCACTTGTTATAAGCATAAGAAGTTAATATAATTATCAAATCCCAAGATCCTCATGTAATGAAAACTGAAACCATGTAAATACAAAATAAATAAAAACGTCTACCTTTTGCTGAAGATGGATGTTTCCCATGTCTTTAGAATAAATCTTGATAAAGTTAACTTGGATAAATAAATATTACCACAAAATTAGATCCACATATCATATGTATCAACTAATTAATGTGTGGGAATCTCCTCAAACCCAAGATATGCTAGTATCCACTAAGAGTTAAGGATGGCGGAAAACGAGAGATTGAGATAATCTACAAAAGTTTTTGGGAAAGGATCACATGCACACACATGAGTCCCCTTTAAATTATAAAAATATACCTCAAGATATTCCCAGATTTTATATACATTTACTCATATATTACAGAATTTATAAGTTAATAGAAGTTTCCATAGCCCTTATAACCCTTCGGTCCCCACGAATTTAACATAGAAATTTTGTTTCAATTCTACCATGTGTTATAATTATTAATGATAGCTAATATGATATATACTAAAATTTTAATATCTTAGTAATAAAATATCATGGTCATTAATAAGGTCTAATATGATTAATTTCCATGATACATAGCTCACTTGTACATTATGATTAGTTTACTAGAAGTATGAAAAAATTACATCCATGGTTTATGATGTACCAATACGCCTCATTCACATATATCATTCTATAGGATATATACATATCATATAAAATTATAAATCCAAAAAACATATAACATTGTATTTTAGTCATATCTCCATCAATATCCCATTATCACAAATTCAAAATAAAATTTTGTGTCATTTAATCAGTATATTGTATTATATACAAAAACTGGTGAAATCATATCCAAAACTCCTTTTTTTGATATTTTGGAAATAATACTGTAATTTTTTCATCAATTTCAACTTATAACATATCATATATATTAATTTTTCAATATATTCAAAACTCTATTTAGATAAACTGTAAGAAAATTAGAAAAACTAACTGAATTTTGTAAAACACAATCTTTATTCAGTCAACAACAAAGTGAACCCATGTGACTTTATAGAATTAAAGATAAATATATGTTTCTGAATTAATAAATTTAATATAATAGTAGCATGTATAAAATCATTTGTGATACTCGGTTTATAAAGGGATATAACATGTTATCCATCAAAAACATATATCTCTATACCTATTTCCACCATCTATATCATATACAAGAATACATTATCATATGACCCCATCATATATGAGATCATATAAATATAGGATGTGGAGTATGTTAATCCAATATACCATACTAATATATTATTTATTCTATAAGTGTAGGTTGAATAGATCAATAAATATATCACATGTTATTAACCCTTATGGATAAGAACATTTTATTCCTATCATATAATATATAATTGCATCCCATGTATTATATAGTTATGTACATACACTCCATCAGAGTTTCCCAATCGAGGGACTGGATTTCATACTAATCATATGAAATGAAAAATACCATTTTGGTTAATCCTTGAGTAATGATATGATCAAAAACATACCCAACCAACCCCTAATTATCTAAGTCTCAAGGATTACCTACAAAAGGTATCAAAGTACACATGTTCTCATGCTAGGTATCTTTGTAGCCATAACTAAGGGTAAATACCAATATGAACATTCACCCCTAGTGTACAAAAGACATTTTATGACATAGTCTCTGATATATTTGGGGGTCAACCATCTTGCAAAACACATTTTGCACCTTATGATAATATTTTAAACCTATATATAAAATCTTACCCATGATAACATTTCATAAAACCCTATAATACTCCACAATGAACATTTGTTAGGGATAACTCAAATTCCTAATTTAATAGGTTAATTATAAACTCACTTTATGAGTATATGTAGTCAACATTAAAAAAAAAGAAAAATTGGGGACTACCTATTATGAGACATTGAACATTTTATATTTTTAAACTCATTTAATAATAAAAAAACATACATAATAACACATCTAATAATATCCCATATGATATACCACTATATGAGAGCTATGTTTTCTATACATTTAGGGTTTATTAAACCCATTATGTCTCTCTATAATCCCTACCACATCCCTATATGGACATCTAATAAAACCTCCCACCAAATTTCTTTAGTAAGTAACATTTATAAATTAATTAATTTTAAATAATTATTATACTCGGGAATCATATTCCTAATTTTAAAATACATTAAAATGCATTAAAACTATATAATTCACATCATCAAATTCAAAAATGTTAGTGATTTCTATTATCTTCTTATAACACTTTCTAAGTTCATCATCATCATCATTTTTGGAACTATTTCCATAAAAAAATTATATAATATATTTTAAATAAAATTTATTTCTATACTAACACTTCCTCTAATTTTTTGTGATAAATTTATTTTCAAATTGTTATGGTAACTAAATATAAATCATTAAACTTATATTTACTAGAATACTTTAAACTATTTTAGAATATTATGTGAAATTTATATTGAATTTTGATGATAAAAAACTGTTACGTGTTAATATATGAACTACTCTAAAATTAAATATACTACCACTAGCCTCTTAGAAACTATATTTTCTTTATAATATCATGACAAGATGCATAAAATCGTTTTTTATCATGAAATATAATTTCTTTCTTTTAGTGTAAATTTTTAACAAATAATCTATTGTATCTATATCTAATAAAGAATTCTATTTGTTTGCATAAATGATCTAAAAATATATTTTATTCATTAAAATATTCCAATGATGGGTGGTGTGATAATATCCATCATATTCTAACAAATGTTTAATGAATCATAATTCATGAGAATCATCTCATTTTATTCGTAACAACTGTCGTTTACAAGAATATACAATCACAAAATAGAAAACAAATTAGATCCAAAATATGAATTCATTATTTAAAATTCATCTAATATTTGAATTAATCCCTATATCAAATTCCTCAACACAATAACTCCTTTCTTCATTACTTGAATGTTAAATTTTAGATTATTTCATTAACTCTTTATAAATTTTATACTTTTGTGTAATTACCATACTTCTATCACATACAGTTTGTATCATATACCCTTTTTTAAAATATAATAATTGATTTCGATTACACTATACCTGATGTGATATCTCCACTAGGTTTCTTTTGACCCTTCAGATACTCTTTGAAAATATTTTTTGTAGTGCCAATGGTTATCTTGATAGAAACATTCTACTTTATTCTCAACTCTAAATTTTCATTTCAAAGACTTTGATCTGCTACTATAATACCCACTATTGGACTTTCAAACATATATTTTATTCTTTGGGTTTGGACTTTTACCCCCTTATAGAGTTTCTAAATCCCTCGAGTCTAGACATCCCATGTATTTCATAGATTTCCTAGAAATATTATGTATGGTGGGTAAACCTTTCATATGTTCATTAATATTATAACTCACTATAGACTATCAGATGCTTTTTGGTGAAGATTACATAAAGAAATCATGATCCAATTCAAGATCAGGGTGTGACCATTATCTCTCCAAGTCATTGAAAAGACCAATAATATTGAGTGTGAGAGAAGATACAAAGGTGTCTTCCATCATATTACCCTGAAAGAGTAATTTATAAATTTTGTATCTTTCATGTCTTTATTGTGATTGATGTAACATTTTTTGTTTCCAATAATCACATAAGAATAAATGTTTCTATGTTGTTTCTAGAGTTTAAGATCCATATATACAAGAATAAATATAAATACATCTATAAAATCACTCTTATGTTTATAAAAAATATTCATCTCCTTTTAACCATCTGTTTTTTACATTGTTTCTTTGGTAACTGATTTTTTAAACACATATAATTATTCTTCTTACTTGAGAACTATTCTCATGTTTCAAAACCAGTATAATCATTTTGCTTCATTTAGAATATTCTTTTAAAATATTGATCTCAAGTCTAGACTAGATGATTATGATTCCATTTATCTAAAATAATTTCATTCATCTTAAAACTATAACATTTTATATACATTTAGTTTGAATATTTATAAATAGTTATCCCACTCAAATTGCATCCCCATTTAAAATTTACCATATCCATTAATAGTACAAGATTCATATGTCATTATATAATGACCCTGTTTTGGTGTAAACCATGTCACTTTATATATTTAAGACAGTTGTTATGTTAATCATATCATATATGACTCTTTTATGCTTGGGCAGACAAATCCTTGTCTAATTCATCTTATGGATAGTCTCAACACTATTCCTTTGGAATCTTAACTCTTATGGTTTCTTAGATAAGTTTAACCCAAATAAAACACCAAAAAAAGTCACTTGGCTCTTAATGTCGCCTCATTTCCATGCACAATATGATTTATAGTCATAATTAATTGGCCCAAAACTATTTGTTTGGATGATTTTCCTGACAAAAAATTTGTTTGGAATGATTCTGAAACAAAGTATTTAACGAGGATTTAATGTCACCGTCATATCTCATGTATTCAATTTACATGTATGTGTTCTTACAATGATTTAATCTATAATTATATTCCTTACACCAAATCATTATATTCAAAAACAATTGATGGGTAACTCTTTAATCAACTCATTTCTTTTGTTACAAACCTGAATTCAAATCCAATTATATTCAAACATATCTAAATTAATCTCAGAAATAAGGTATATTTAAATCGTTCATATAAAGGATTAAATCATATGAAATCAACAACACTGAGAAAAGTAATCTTCGAGAAATAGATAATGAACCATAACTTTTCAAGATAAGGAATAATCCTAGATTATAGGGAAAAAATATGATCCAAAGCACCTCCACCCAAGGTAAATTAACTCAAGATAGAATTTCATTATATCACAATTCTAAGATATAATATTTATGAATTATAATTAACTCTTAAATCCAATATCATAACCTAGTACAATCTAAATTCAAGGTAAGATAAAAGAAAATTAATTATCATAAATATCATGTAACTCCATAAATGCATGTATAAATATTTGTGGAAGTAGTTTAAAACTTTGAATTAAAGAATACATGACAATATAACATTTATATATATGAATAAAATGAGGAAAAAAATACATAAATAAGAAATTGAAATATTTAAACATGAAAAAAAAAACGTATGAATAAGTCATAAATAGGTCAATTATAAACACCTTTTAATTTATCCAAGAATTATAAAAATTCCATAATTAAATTAATATGAATAATTTATATTTATTTCCAAATATACCACATCATATTTTCCTTTTATATAGAATTATCTATAAATATATGATATTAAATGGAATATAAACATTTCATATTCCAATTATTTTGTGTAAAATATTTACATAATCTAAATATCACATATTTAATATCATTTAAAAATTGATCATATCAATTATAAACACTTCTTTTGATATATTTTAAATAATTTCTCAAATAAGGCCTTTAATTTGAACAATTCATAATAGTAAACGTAAACTCTTATATTTTCCCTTATTTTTTTAAATTATAAACACTTTTTAAATTACACTTAAAATTTATATATAAACTATTTATATAAAAAATGTAAGTCATGTCTTTCAAAAAATGTTTATTATTAAAATTTAGTATTATGTATAGTTTTTATTAAATATCATATAAAAATTTAATTTATTAATCATAAAAATTTTACAATTATTTTACTTGTAAAAAATTATAAATTTAATAAATATTAATAATACATTTTCAAAATTTATAAATATTTTATAAATTATATAATTCAATTAATAATTTAAATTTAGAAAAATAAAATTTATGTTAATATAATATTTTATTATATGTGATATATCATATGTTTCATCTTACTTTGATTAATATATGATTCATGTTCTATTTATCATCCTCTAACGATATATAATACGTGACTTATGATAGGACACAGTGGTCAGAGTAAGATTAAATCAGTGGTTCTTGGTGATCTTGTCTTATGAAATGCATATGTATAATGGTCTATTTAACATTAACCCTTAAGTACCTACATATTGTATTTGACAATATAACTGATATCATCTTAATGATTTGATGCCTTGTTTTGTGGCATTAATTTGATATTATCATCGTCTCTGAAAACCTATATAATATTCTATGATATGTATAAAACTAAAGGATTTAAACTATGTCATTTCCAATAAAATCATATATCATATGGAGTGACTATATTACTGACTACGATATTGTATACTGTATAGCCAACTATAGGGAAAAAATCTAATAAGATCTAATTTTAATATGATATTGAATACCACAATTTTTTAAACACTATTTTATGAATCAATAATTAAGGTGAAGCTTTGATACCATTGAAGGGTTTATAAGGATCAAACATCACTTAATCAAAGCAATTAAGTCAAATGAATCCTCAAATCTTAAGATCGACATTCTATGAAAACTATGACCATGTAAATAAAAAATTAATGACAACAAATACCTTTATGATGTCTTCAAAGAAAATCTCGATGAAGAAAACTAGAAACTATCAAAGGAATCTTCCCTTTAGGGTGTATTCAAAGATCATCTAAATCATACAATGGTTGGGTGGGAACCTTCAGTCAACTAAGATATGTAAATATCTCTTGGAAGTTAAGGAAGGAGAAAGAAGAGAGCTCAAAGAATCCACAGGAGTCATAGGAAAGTATCTCACACACACACACAAACACTTATTGAAGTGGAAAACCCCTTGAAACCCTTCAACTATCATGTATTTATCATATAAAGGTTTCTTCAATTCTCCCACACATTAAAATTATTAATGATTGATAATGAAGAATTTATTTGAATGTTTATATTTTAACAATCGACTATTGTGATCATTCATAAGGTTCAATATGAATCCTTTAATTTGATAAACTGTCATATAGCATAGATCAATCATACATTATGATTGGTTTGGTAGAAGTATCATATAAGCATAACCATGCTTTACAGAATGTCTTTAACGAGACGCATGATATGCATTGTTTTTATATATCATACTATAAGACATAACATATAATAAAAAAAGATATAACCAAAAAAATTATATGTTATTGGATTCTGGGAATATCTCCCTCACAAAACACATTCTGTTTTTTTACTATAAAAAAATAATTTTAACCTTTAGGTGAATTGTGACATAACCTCTTACCATTGTGGCATATCTATCACTACTTTTAATCTAAAGAAACGTTGGATTTTCATGACCACATGAATAATAGAATGATATTCCTCTCCACGGGATAATCATATCCACTATCATATAATGCACTTGCAATATCTAAAAAGTGTGAACATGAAAAGATGGGGCTCACTATAAGAAAAAGATCAATTAGATGTGGGTTTTTAATAGTGTTTTTCAAAACCACTTCTAATTATTATGTTTTGTTTTTTAGAGATGGTTCTTGAAAACCATTGTTAATTCATAATGGTTTTTTTCAAAGAATTTTATCATTTAACTATATTTTAAACCATCATTAAATAAGAAAATTTATTTTTTTATTTAATTTAACTGTGATTTTTTATAAACCACTAAAAATGTATTGAAATTAATAATAAGAAGTTAATAATTATTCATTTATAAATAAATATTATAAAAAATTGATTAGTGAAATAATTCATATTTAATGATATATAATTAATAATAAAAATTTATTATTATTATTATTTTAATCAATAAATATATATCATTAAATATTAAATATTTATTATTAATTATTAATTACTTATGATTAAGATAAAGTGTAATTAGTAATTATATATAAACATATATACATAATTTTATAGAAGAATTTGTGTGTGTAGTAATATATAAGTATATGTGTTTATACATGTGTAATTATATATGTAATCATATATATATATATATATATTAATATTTAATAATTAATAATATTTTTTATAAATTTAAAAATAATTATTATTAAGTGTTAATTATGACTAAATAATTATTTACTATTTTTTGTGCATTTTTAATTACTTATGATTAATATTATTTTTTAATTAGTAATTAGTTATCATAAAATATTTATTGTTAATTATTATTTATTAATTACTCATTAACAACAGATTAATAGATTTGTGTGTATGTACGTGCATGTGTGTTTGTAAATATGTGTAAATATGTATAGACATATCTAAATACATATAAATATTTTAAATTTTTAAATATATATATAAATACATGTCACGACCCGTCCTCGGGGCCCGTGTCGTGACTACCCCAAGCCCGCCTTCCATAGGCCCGGGGCTGGCGACTAGCACCAAGGCGTAAATCCCCGTAAAAAGGGAAGGAATTGCCTTTGTAAAGTAAACAAGCACCACAAAGTAAGCAAGCGGAAAAGTAAACACTAAGTAAAAAAACAGAGTACAACTGAAGTGCGGAAAAGTAAATGGGCCAGTATACAAACCCAAACTGAAAGTAAAGTACAACTCGAAAGGGAAAACAACAACTATAAAGTAAAAGCCGTTACGCCGAGCTGTCCACTGGAAATCCCACCTATATGGTGGGTACAGATAGCTCCACTGCTCCTCGGGTCCTGCCGTCTGCTCCAAGCACGTCCCACCCAGTGGTCCACCTCCAGGTACCGTCCTGCTCTGCAAGCCTCAACCACGATCAACGTTGTCCGTCATCTGCAACCAACACAACGTAGTGCGAGCATAGTCCGTGCAGGGGTGAGTATAACGATACTCAGTAGGGACCCCGAGACCCTCAAGGTATCACTAAAACCAACAAGGATAACCACAAGAAGATCTCAACAGATAACCTCTACTTAGATATATGCCCATACATATACCTCAGTTATCAAGTAACCCATCTCAATCATGAGGAAACACAAGGATTGCGAAATCAACGGATAACCACTACCTAGGTATATGCCCATACATATACCTAAGTTATCAAGTGACCCATCTCAATCATGAGGAAACACAAAGGTCAAAAGTCTCAGCTCAAACTAGGATTTTCATTATCGAAACTGTAACTGTTGAAGAGCTCCGTCTCTGGAGTGTACAGTGGTCCTGCCACGACTCCGAGGTACTGCTCACTAACCTAAGACTGCTGAGGTACTCCTCCTGTCGAGTACCGCGGGCCTGCCACCTCACACAGTAGTGCTTCCCGCCGGGGTTTTCCACCCAACACAGTAGTGCTCCCCCCTCATAGCCTACAGAGGTACTCCTCCTTTCGAGTACCGCGGGTCTGCCACCTCACATAGTAGCGCTCCTCCGCTATGGGTCTGTCACCTCACAAAGTAGTGCTCCCCACTGGGCTACGTAAGTCACTCCGAATCGAATCGGACAAGCAGTCTTCAGGTCTCAGTCGGCTACACTGTCTCCGTTCTCCGTACGCTCGTCTCTGGGAGGGTCCGCTCCACGAGCTACAAGTCGATACTCCAAGTATCTCAAAGTCCCACAAAGAAGTATCTCAAAGGACCGTCTCGTCATAGGGGTCTCAACGCCACAAACGGCGCGTCAATCGGACGCCCGGTCTGTGAGTTATTAGCCTTTTTGTCCTAGGGGCCCGGTTGGTTTTGTGAGTGAACCAAACTCGGCCGTATCTCAACTGTACCCCGAACTCTCAAAGGGTATACTCATAGGGACCGTTTCTCAATGAGATCACCAACGCCGCTGACGGTTCGTCAAACGAACGTTCTGTTAGAAAGGTATCAGCTTTTCCGTTCTAGGGGCCCGGTTGGATTTCGGTGCGATCCAACCCGGCCACTATCCATCTGCATCCAAATCTCGGGCGGAGGATGCCAAAAGTTTCGTATCATCAACAGGAACGCAACGAGACAGACGGCGCGTCAATCGGATGCCCGGTCTGTGAGTTATTGGCTTTTTCGTTCCAGGGGCCCGGTTGGTTTCATGAGCGAACCAACCCGACCGCACTCCGAAGGCATCCAAACCTCGAGCGGAGTAAGCCAAAAGATCTGTCTCACTTAGAGGAACTCAACAAAGCTGACGGCACGTCATTCGGACGTCCGTAGCTCAAGATATGGGTGTTTCCGCTCCGAGGGCCCGGTTGGTTTCGTGTACGAACCAACCTGGCTGAACTCAAAGTATTTAGAAACCTTGAGTGCGATATACCAAAACGACCGTCTCGATCCAAGCATCGCATCTCCGCTGACGGCGCGTCATTTGGAGATCCGTAGCCCGAGTTATGGGCATTTGAATCCAAACCGCTCGGTGACGGGGGTTTCGGGCACGGGCCGTCCCGGCCCGAGACCCCCCCGGTTGGCCCGAACCGGGTCGACCCACCCCGGACAGGGTCGAACCGGCCTGGCGCGGCCCGACCCGGCGCGGCCCGACCCGGCCTGGCCTGGCGGACCGGCCAGGCGCGCCGGTTCGGGGCAAGGCAGCGAGCTGGGCGCGCTGCCAGCTCGGCCGAAGGCTGAGCTGATTGGAACGGGGGGCGCCAACCCCCCTTTGTGAAACCGCGACCCCCCTCATTATGGAGGGCCGTTTTTCTGGCCGGGGGAATTAAATTCCCCCGGTCTTCCTCCCTTCCGGCCAGCCCAACCTGGCCGGCCGGTTCTTCCTCAACGGGATCGGCAAAGGCTGGTCCCCTTCCGGCTTCCGACACCGGCGGCCCGGCTGGCCGCCAGTCTTCTTGTTCCGCCGTGGCCCGAAACCGGTTGCGGCCTTCGTTGTCCGGAGCGGCGCGACGGCGTCTCACCCTTCCGCTGCGGCCCCGCTCCGGCCGCGGTGTCTTCGACTTTCTTCGACACAGGGCGACGGCGTCGCATCCTTGCATTATTATACGACGTGGCGCGACGGCGCCGCGCGTTTCTTGCCGTATGATCCTGCGCGGTGCGACGGCACCGTGCCACACCCGTTTCAATCCACAACAGAATCACCATGAAAAAGGAGGAGGGTCGGCCGTGTTCGTGCGGTCCAGCCCCCTCGCGTTATTCGCTAACAATTGGACAAAATTCACGAAGAAATAAACACGTGTATAAATCATGAACAAAAGAATAATAAAAATAAACCCCTACCTCGGTTTCAAGTGCGGAGCATGTCAACAAGCCGCGGAAGTCTAGCGTTGCGGAGGTCGGGCGTCGCGGAAATCGAACGTCGTTTCCGTTGATGTCGAGGTGCGTCCGAAGAGGTACGTCGCTGGAGAAGCTTCGTAAGCTGACAGAGATAGTCCGAGGAGGAAACGGTGTCTCCTTTCGTTGACACGGGAAGAAGATCGAAGAAACGGCGTCGTCGTTCTTCGGAAACACACCGGCTACGAAGAAGAGAAGCGGTGTTCTTCGTCGGAGCTTAAGTGTTCTTCGTGTTCTTCATCAAGTTTTAAGAAGATGAAGAGAGAGCTTCCCAAAACCTCTCAAGGGAAAAAGGATACTAACTAAATAAAATAAGCTTAAAGCTTATTTTATTTACACAACTAAACCACTTGAATTTCAAAAGTTTGAAATTAAAACAACTCAACTCAATTAATAACCCTAGTTGTCAAGATTAATTAGAGAGGAGTTATTGGGAGTTTAAAGAGGAGATGAAGTGTTAGGGTTCGTGTGGGCCCCACCACACTTAATCCTCTCAAGGGAGGTTAAGTGGATGTGGGTCCCACCCCTAACTCCCTTTGGAAGGATATAACCAACTTGGATAAAGATAAAATGTGTTTCCACATTTTATTTAACTTCATTTTAAATCTCCAAAACTAACTCTCAACCCACATAAAACGCAACCTCGGAAAAGGTCTCCTTAAGCGAATATCGGCGCTGCGAAAACATCGGTGCCCTCGGAATTCGATTTCGGGCACCGGTTCAAAAGTTAGAAAAACCTGCTCGTTCATTCACTGAACGTACCAGAGCCAAACTTCGGAAAATGATTCCAGGCACACCGCGCCTCGGAATCAGGTGCCGTCAAAAACTGCATTCTTGTAAAATTCAAAAAAAAATTAAGAAAAAAATTCCCTTGAATTTTACGGGTCTTTACATTACTCCCACCATAGGGATTTACGTCCCCGTAAATCTTCACCACAAACTTAGGAAAACAAAGGCGGTACTGAGCACGCATCTGAGCCTTCCGCTCCCATGTGCTTACCCGGAGGTTCCCGTACTTCCAAATAAATCTCACCAGAGGAATCGATCGTCCTCATAGGATCCACTCCTGTCGATCCTCGATCCCCACTGGAACCTCCGTGAAAGACACCCCATCGCCATCATCCAGTTCCTCATGGTCGATGATATACAGAGGTTCGAGCACGTATCTCCTCAATTGAGATACGTGGAAAACGTCGTGCACCTAGTGCAACTGAAGTGGATGGGCAAAGCGGTAAACCACCTCGCCTACCCAGCTGAGGACCTAGAAAGGTCTGTTGAACTTCGGAGATAACTTGCCTCCCTGGCCACATCTCCGTAAACCTCATCGAGGTGAGACTCGTATAAGGACATGATGGTCATCCTCGAACTCTAGAGGCCTCCAAGTCCTGTCAGCATAAGGCTTCTGTTGGCCATTTGCCGTCCTCATCCTCTCTTGGATAACCTGGACCTTCTCTAGTCTCACAAGAGCTGCTATGATTTCTTCTTTTCCGGAAAAGAGAAATCCGGTCTCATCCCCTGGATGAACCACATTCGTTGCCTAATACAGTCAATCCTGACATGAATGATGCATTCATGCCATGGATGACGTCGTAAGGCCTCGACATAACTACCAAGAGATCCAACTGTCACTCTCGCCTCCAAGGGTCGAGTCACACTGTCGACATCAGTGTGTGGTCACTAGGTCTCCTTCAGTAGAAAAATCGAAAGTGAGGGTCAAGTCAACAGTCTTAACTGGAACCTCTTAATAACAACACAAAAGAGGATAGGACTGAAAACATCTCAAAGGTAAGCATCTTTTATTATTGCAGCTCATAATACAAAGATTCTACATAATAGCAACAAGGAACTAGAAGTACAAAGGACGTATCTACTAGTTCTGCTCCTGTCCATCTTCTCCAAGAGCTCCATGATCGAAGGCCTCAGCTGCCTAAAGCTGAGCTCTCGCATGTCCACCAACTCCCTGCGGTCGGGGCGGACCTCCTGGTGGTGGTGGTGGCAACACCTCGAAGCGTCGTCCACCTCCAGCTGCCCGGCCAGCTCCTCTGCCATGACCGCCCTGATCGATCCTATGCCTCTGCCTCAGAGGTTCTTCATTTAACTACTGGTCATCTGCATGGCGGGTCGGAAAGTCACGCGCTATGTGACCAATTCCGTCGCAGGAGTAACACCTCATGGCAGGTCTGGCTCTATCACTTCCATTGGTGCCCCGCACTACCGACCCTGAGTCACGTGGTCGACCACCTGTAGGTCTGGTCCTCTTGGACCCCTGCGTCATCTGTCTACTGCCTGCTATAGACGACTCTGCCGCATGCCGGCTAGTGGTGGGTCCTGCTGCTGGAGACTGCTCAGCAAGGAAACTCTCAACTAAGAGGGCTCGCTCCAACACTCCTGTCTGCGTCGGAATGTTGTGTGATACAACCGAAGCTCTGATATCCCGCCTGAGCCCCTGCTTGAAGGTTCGGGCCCTGAAGAACGGGTCCCGTACCATATCTGTGGAGTAGCGCGAGAG
This sequence comes from Viscum album, assembly GCA_963277665.1. Taxonomy (NCBI): domain Eukaryota; kingdom Viridiplantae; phylum Streptophyta; class Magnoliopsida; order Santalales; family Viscaceae; genus Viscum; species Viscum album. Next base: position 164,995,176 of record OY728119.1, on the reverse strand, counting down.
GTCTGTGAATATCGTTGAGTACTGCGCCACTAACATGCTGCCCTGCTGCAGCTGAAGTAGCTCCTGTATACGCACCGCTCGAAGGGTGGCTGGTACAAACTCTGCCCGGAACAGGCTCTCGAAGTCTGACCATAGAAGTGTCGCCTCGTCATGCATCTGGAGCATCAGGCTCCACCTTCTGCCTGTTGCTGCCTGAAAAAGGCTGGCAGCAAGGATCATCATGAAATCTGTCGGCGTCTCCACTAGCTTGAAGACTCTCACCACAGCCTCCAGCCAATCCTCAGCCGCCTGCGGGTCCGTCCCTCCCTGAAACCTGGGTGGCCTATGGCGCTGGAACTCATGCAGTGCACTCAAGCAACGTGCATCCTCTGATGCTGGGGCTGGTGGCATCGGTGGCCCAACGGGTAGTAGAACCGCTGGTACCTCAACTGGAATATGGCCCTGTACTGAGGCCTCGTCGCTCGGCGGGCTGTCAGTACGCACCACTCTCGGGGCTCTAGCTGGTTTTCCACGGGGAGGCATCCTGAAAGAAACAACGTGACACGGTCAAACGATTTATACCTGGTGAGCTGACCTAGTTTGAGCTGATATTCAAATAAAACTTCTGGAAAACACACACGCAATCAGAGTTTTCGTGCACAAAGTCGGAAATCAGTTGTCAGGGTCCTGGTGTATGGATACGTCGGCCGCCCGCACCAACACTGGACTCCCTGAACTGAAGACCACACTCGGTACCCTTAACACTATTGATTCACAGAAATAAAAAGTCAGAGTTATATGTTATGCGGTAGAACCGACTCCACTGATACCAATTTGTCACGACTCGTCCTCGGGGCCCGTGCCGTGACTACCCCAAGCCCGCCTTCCATAGGCCAGGGGCTGGCGACTAGCACCAAGGCATAAATCCCGGTAAAAAGGGAAGGCATTGCCTTTGTAAAGTAAACAAGCACCATAGAGTAAGCAAGCGGAAAAGTAAACACTAAGTAAAAAAACGGAGTACAACTGAAGTGTGGAAAAGTAAATGAGCCAGTATACAAACCCAAACTGAAAGTAAAGTACAACTCGAAAGGGAAAACAGCAACTGTAAAGTAAAAGCCGCTACACCGAGCTGTCCACTGGAAATCCCACCTGTAGGGTGGGTACAGATAGCTCCACTGCTCCTCGGGTCCCGCCGTCCGCTCCAAGCACGTCCCACCCAGTGGTCCACCTCCAGGTACTGTCCTTCTCTGCAAGCCTCAACCACGATCAACATTGTCCGTCGTTTGCAACCAACACAACGTAGTGCGGGCATATCCCGTGCATGGGTGAGTATAACGATACTCAGTAGGGACCCCGAGACCCTCAAGGTCTCACTAAAACCAACAAGGATAACCACAAGAAGATCTCAACAGATAACCTCTACTTAGATATATGCCCACACATATACCTGAGTTATCAAGTAACCCATCTCAATCATGAGGAAACACAAGGATTGTGAAATCAACGGATAACCACTACCCAGGTATATGCCCATACATATACCTAAGTAATCAAGTGACCCATCTTAATCATGAGGAAACACAAAGGTCAAAAGTCTCAGCTCAAACCAGGATTTTCATTATCGAAACCGTAACTGCTGAAGAGATCCGTCTTTGGAGTGTACAGTGGTCCTGCCACGACTCCGAGGTACTGCTCACTAACCTAAGACTGCTGAGGTACTCCTCCTATCGAGTACCGCGGGCCTTCCACCTCATACATTAGTGCTTCCCACCGGGGTCTGCCACCCAACACAGCAGTGCTCCCCCCTCATAGCCTACAGAGGTACTCCTCCTGTCGAGTACCGCGGGTCTGCCACCTCACGTAGTAGTGCTCCTCCGCTATGGGTCTTTCACCTCACAAAGTAGTGCTCCCCACTGGGCTAAGTAAGTCACTCCGAATAGAATCGGACAAGCAGTCTTCAGGTCTCGGCCGACTACACGGTCTCCGTTCTCCATACGCTCGTCTTTGGGAGGGTCCGCTCCACGAGCTACAAGTAGATACTCCAAGTATCTCAAAGTCCCACGAAGAAGTATCTCAATGGACCGCCTCGTTATAGGGGTCTCAACACAACAGATGGTGCGTCAATCGGACACCCGGTCTGTGAGTTATTAGCCTTTTCGTCCTAGGGCCCCGGTTGGTTTCGTGAGCGAACCAAACCCGGCCGTATCTCAACTATACCCCGAACTCTCATAGGGTATACTCATAGGGACCGTTTCTCAACGATATCACCAACGCCGCTGACGGTTCGTCAAACAGACGTTCTGTTATAAAGGTATCAGATTTTCCGTTCCAGGGGCCCAGTTGGATTTCGGTGCGATCCAACCCGACCACTATCCAACTGCATCCAAATCTTGGGCAGAGGATTCCAAAAGTTCCGTATCGTCAATAGGAATGCAATGAGACAGACGGCGCGTCAATCGGACGCTCGGTCTGTGAGTTATTGGCTTTTTCGTTCCAGGGGCCCGGTTGGTTTCGTGAGCGAACCAACCCGACCGTACTCCGACGGCATCTAAACCTCTAGTGGAGTAAGCCAAAAGATCCGTCTCACTTAGAGGAACTCAACAAATCTGACGGCACGTCATTCGGACGTCCGTAGCTCAAGATATGAGCGTTTCCGCTCCGAGGGCCCAGTTGATTCGTGTACGAACCAACCTGTCCGAACTCAAAGTATTCCGAAACATTGAGTGTGATATACCGAAACGACCATCTCGATCCAAGGATCGCATCGCCGCTGACGGCACATCGTTTGGAGGTCCGCAGCCCGAGTTATGGGCATTTGAATCCAAACCGCTCGGTGACGAGGGTTTCGGGCTTGGGTCGTCCCGGCCCGCGACCCCCCCCCCCCCCCCCCCCCCCCCCCCGGTTGGCCCGAACCGGGTCGACCCGCCCCGGATAGGGTCGACCCGCCCCGGTGCGGCTCGACCCTGCATGGCCCGACCCGACCAGGCCTGGCGGACCGGCCAGGCGCGCCGGTTCGGCGCAAGGCAGCGCGCTGGGCGCGCTGCCAGCTCGGCCTAAGGCCGAGCTGATTGGAAACGGGGGGCGCCATCCCCCCTTTGTGAAACCGCGGCCCCCCTCATTATGGGGGGCCGTTTTTCTTACCGGGGGAATTAAATTCCCCCGGTCTTCCTCCCTTCCGGCCGGCCCGACCTGGTCGGCCAGTTCTTCCTCAACGGGACAGGCAAAGGCCGGTCCCCTTCCGGCTTCCGACACCGGCGGCCCGGCTGGCCGCCGGTCTTCTTGTTCCACCGCAGCCCGGAACCGGCTGCGGCCTTCGTCGTCCAGTGCGGCGCGACGGCGTCGTGCCCTTCCGCCGTGGCCCCGCTCCGGCCGCGTTGTCTTTGACTTTCTTCGACGCGGCGCGACGGCGTCGCGTCCTTGCATTGTTATACGACGCGGCGCGACGGCACCGCGCGTTTCTTGCCGTATGATCCTGCGCGGTGCGACGACACCGCGCCACACCCGTTTCAATCCACAACAGAATCAACATGAAAAAGGAGGAGGGTCGGCCATCTTCGTGCGGTCCGGCCCCCTCGCGTTATTCGCTAACAATTGGACAAAATTCACGAAGAAATAAACACGGGTATAAATCATGAACAAAAGAATAATAAAAATAAACCCCTACCTCGGTTTCAAGTGCAGAGCACGTCAACAAGCCGCAGAAGTCTAGCGTTGCGGAGGTCGGGCGTCGCGGAAATCGAACGTCGTTTCCGTTGACGTCGAGGTGCGTCCGAAGAGGTACGTCGCTGGAGAAGCTTCGTAAGCTGACAGAGATAGTCCGAGGAGGAAACGGCATCTCCTTTCGTTGACACGGGAAGAAGATCGAAGAAATGGCGTCGTCGTTCTTCAGAAACACACCGGCTACGAAGAAGAGAAGCGGCGTTCTTCGTCGGAGCTTAAGTGTTCTTCGTGTTCTTCGTGAAGGTTGAAGAAGACGAAGAGAGAGCTTCCCAAAACCTCTCAAGGGACAAAGGATACTAACCAAATAAAATAAGCTTAAAGCTTATTTAATTTACACAACTAAACCACTTGAATTTCAAGAGTTTGAAATTAAAACAACTCAACTCAATTAATAACCCTAGTTGTCAAGATTAATTAGAGAGGAGTTATTGGGAGTTTAAAGAGGAGATGAAGTGTTAGGGTTCATGTGGGCCCCACAACACTTAATCCTCTCAAGGGAGGTTAAGTGGATGTGGGTCCCACCCCTAACTCCCTTTGGAAGGATATAACCAACTTGGATAAAAATAAAATGTGTTTCCACATTTTATTTAACTTCATTTTAAAATCCCCAAAACTAACTCTCAACCCGCATAAAACGCAACCTCGGAAAAGGTCTCCTTAAGCGAATATCGGCGCTGCGAAAACATCGGTGCCCTCGGAATTCGATTCCGGGCACCGGTTCAAAAGTTAGAAAAACCCGCTCGTTCGTTCACTGAACGTACCCGAGCCAAACTTCGGAAAATGATTCTGGGCACACCGGGCCTCGGAATCAGGTGCCGTCAGAAACTGCATTCTTGTAAAATTCCAAAGAAAATTAAGAAAAAAATTCCCTTGAATTTTACGGGTCTTTACAATACACACATATAAATATATAATTATATAATTATAAGAAATTTCTTATAAGTGTGTTTGTGTGTTTTTTAATTAATAATTAATAAGTAGTAGTTGTTATTTTAATAATTTATAGTAATAATTAGTAATAAGCAATTAGTAATAAGGAATGTACAATTAATAATTAAGATTAATTAATTCATAATTTATAAATATAAATTAATATTTAATACTTATTAATTTCAAATATATATAAATGTATACAAATTTATATACATATATATATAATAGAATTATGCAAACAAGTAAATTTGTGTGTGTGCATGTATGTGTATTTTTATAAAAATACTTGTATTTATATATATTTTAATTATTATAAATATATATTTCTAATTATATAGAATTATATGTCATTATATTTATTTATATATATTTATATATATTTATATATATTAATATATATTTATATATATTTATATGTATTCATATATATTTATATGTATTTATATTTATTTATATGTATTTATATATATTTATATATATTGTTTATATATTGTTTATATTTGAAGATTGTTTTATAAATTTATATATATATATATATATACATGTATATAAATGTGAATTTGTCTGTGTTTATTTATGTTTATTAATTTATAATTATAACTATAATTATAATTATATGTGTGTGTGTGTGTGTTATTTTTAAGTATTAATTATTAATTAATATTAGAAAACTATGAGAAAATTAATATATTGATATAAATATAAATATTTAAATAATAATATGTATGAATACTTATACATACATATATATATATATGTGTGTGTGTGTGTGTGTGGGTGTGGGTGTGTAAATTTTTATTTATTTTTATGTATATATTTATAAGAATATTAATTATGTCTAATAAACACATTAAATGTTCGGTGGAGTGGTAAAGACTTATAAAAATAACAAAGAGGTAGGGGCACAAATTATGTCTCACTTATATATATGATTAAATTTTCAAGTAAAGCTAGTTGAATCAGTATAGTTCTAGGGTAGGTGGGATAGTGATTTGGAAATAAATAATTAAATAATATTAAATATAAAAAATATAAAAACATATTTAAAAAAATAAATATTTAAATAAAGAATTTTTGTTAGATAAAAAACCAACATGTAATGTTTTTTAACACTACAATATTATTTGGTTTCTTTAAATTCTCATATAACATTTAGAGGTTGTTTAAACCACAACTAAATCCTAAAAATCACACTAAAGGATGTAAAACATCTTTTAATTTAAAGAATTCAACATGATTAAAAAATGGAGAATTATATGAAGGAACTAATAATCACAATCTTCCAACTTACAAAAAAATACCAACTAAAGGAAAATAATGTTTTGTAATTCTATCTCTATACACAAATTTAAGACCTTAAAACATTGACAGAGAATTTATATATGACCTTGAAAAATATTTTCTTTCAAACTTTAATCCAATCATAAGAAAAAAATAGAAATATCATTTTTTTTATTTTGTTGTAAAGATAAATTTATTGATTATTGAGTTTATCTTTCAAGTAGGCTTGTAGTGTTGGATTATCTATTTTCTACAGTAAGACTACCCAAGAAAAGAGAATATCCAGAATCTATAATTTCCTATAAAGAATGTTATTCCCATTTAAGTAATGAGAAACAAAAAATATATAGTTTATAATTTTAACTAGATCACATATAATTTTTTTTAAACATTATAAAGAATAAAATAGGGAAAACTGCAAATAATGGAAATATATCACTGCTCAAGCAATTTTAAAAATCAGCTATGATAATTTTCATTCCATTCATGATCACCAAATAAATAATTAACAACAATATTTTGATTCCCAAATCCAATATTCATGGTTTCATTAGATCTGAAAACATAAAAGAAGTGTCCCATGAATATATAACAATAAAAAGGCGAATTTAGTAATGATTTTGAGAGTTAATTTTATTAAAAAAATATTAGAATATGTAGATCATCATCCAAAAAACCTTGTCAATTTTACAACCAAAAGATGAAGCAGTGTTATACAATACAGGGATAAACATATTCTATAGAACTTTATATATATATGATAAATAAACTAAAATAGGATATTATAAAATTCAACTTCTATAAAATAAAAATGTAATTTCCCAGGACATTTAACTCAAGATCATAATTATTACTCTAAATTTATATTATCATAATAAATACTATTATAATATGCCTAAAATTAATTGTCGTTAAACATTCAAGGAAAATCATATGGTCTCTATAAAGAAGGAAAGTTTAGAACAAGGAATAAATCGAAAAGATATGAATATATTAGATAGTTATACTATAATCCAACATACAATCCCCCATAGAATCTATGATCATACATAGGGATCATAATAAAATGATGAATACAAGGGTTTCAGAGGAATAAGTCATAAAGATTACAGATAGAGTTATAAAAGAGGTAGATTAGATCATCATAAGTCCCTAAAACATGAAAAGAGTCATTAAATATATCATCTAAGGGGAAATTAAAATTATCATATTCATTTTAGGGGACACTAAATATCAATAGTGAGTTAGAATCATAATTGAAACTCAGGTAGGGTTTGTGATTATTTTGGTGTAGATCATAAAAAGTAAGAGATAGTGGTTAGTTCATTTAGCCAGATAGAAATCAAGTATCCCCATGATCAAAAACTCATATCTTAAAACATATCAATAATATTAATATCACTATAATATTTTACACATACTAAAACATTTTGTATTTGGTGGACGAATAAGTGAAAGCACTAAATTGAAGAAGACACCCTAGGACTCTAACGATTGAAATACTCCTTAGGATCATTTTAAAGCATTCCCCCTGATAGATTATTACTATAAAAACCGTTTCCCCTTATTGAAATACTCACACAACACTCATATTAGTGAAACCCTACCCCATTAATAAGTGAAACATCATGAATTTTGTTGTATATTATTTTAGATGGAAAAAACATATATTCACTCGATGAGAGATTGAAGGCGGTATAATTGCATGAAATCATTAACATTGGTTTCACTATTTAAAAATGTTTCCAACAGGTTTTTTAAAATTAGAAACACCCAATAGTTATTTATTCATGAGGGGCCTACTTTACAATGGTAGACGTTCATTGGGAATTTTGGAAAACGATGCTTAAGAACTCCCATCGGTCAATAGGATGGGAGGTCAGGCTCATCACACCATTATAGGGGGAATTTTCTCTTATAGAATTAATATATGTTCCTAAATCCTTCATTAATTCCCATGTATTATTTGGTTCACCCTTTAATTAACAATCAATCATCATCATGTTGAAAATTTAGAATCATTTGTATGTATTTGAGGTTCTTCAAAAATGGATAAATATGTATGTATTTGAGGTCCTCTATCAACAGTATCCTCTTGTATATCGATTAAATAACCTTTGGTCATTGTTATGAAAATGTTGGTTTTCATCCACATAGTGGGGTGCTCTGGGGTGTATTGTAATCCCGTGAGATGGGAGTTGTTTTGATGTTGGGATTAGACCCATAAATGGGATTCCTACGTAACCTTGTAAAATGAATTACAACCTGCAAAGTTCATCACCACTTAATAAGATGCAACATACCTTTTAAAGTCATGTGATAAGGGATAAACCATTCTGTTTAACATCATGTAGAAAGGATGTCTAAGTTGAAGGTTCCGATTCAAAGTTTTGTGTGGGAATTATGTCAAAGCATCCTAGGGAACCTAGAAGGGATATGGATTCCCAATTTGAATAAGACACTACCTAGAATGTGGTTTAGGGAGAACTATAGTAGGTTTTGTGTGCTGGGATTGGACCACAGGGAGGCCTCTTACATATCCAATTTGAAGGGGAATAAAATCCCATGTGGTTTGGTAGTGAGTACCCATGTCTATAGAGGCCCTCTAGTGATATATCATAGGGGAATATGGCCCTTTGGGAGGATTAAGTTGGGGATTATTCCTGAATAGGATTACCTTGTTTTGTTTGATTAGGGCTTACAACTTTAAAGGTTTCCATGCAAAATGGTCCACGAGGGATTTCTCAACTCATGGTGATTTGGATGATTATTTGGGGCCTACACCTAAAGAGGAGGACCATAGAAGATAATAGTGATATGATTTGGACTTATACCACGTAGGAGGCCCATGGAGAAGATTTTAGGGATTATTCCGGAGAAGGATGTCCTAATTGTGGAAGCTTGGGTCTTATACCAAGTAAAAGGCCCATGGATGGGATTTTGGGGATTATTCCAGACAATAATTCCCTAATTATGAAAGGTTGGGGCCTATACCATGTTGTAATTCCATGCATGAGATTTCAAGGATTATTCCTGAGAAGGATGCCCCTGTGAATGGAGGTATGGTCGGGGCCTATTCATGAGTAGGATGACCCGGTTCGTTATAGGGATTATACATGGAATGATTCCCAAAAGGTTTGGGGGAACGTGTGGATTTTATGACCATCGTCAACTTCTAATCCCACATGAGTCGTGTTTGGTGTGAAAAATAAGATGAAATAAGAGATTTAGAAAACCCCCCAATTTTCTATTCCCTGAGGTTGGATAAATGTCCTCGAAGAACCACGCCTATCCAGTCACTCTAAAGGAAGGTGATAGGAATACCTAAAGGAAGATTTTATAGCAAAATATTCATCTAATAATGTATAAAAATTATCATCTCCGACCTATAATCCCACATGAGACATGAGGATTCATGATTGAATGTGAGAAATACGAGGAAGTCAAAGGTTTGTAAAAACACATGATCCCCCTTCGGTAGGTGGAAGAGGTTGCGATGATAGAACTTCCTTCCCATCATCATATGCAAGGCCAAAAGTAAGAGATAAAGGGCCTTCAAGTTCCTATTTTCCCTCTTATTTTGGAAACTGCGATAGTTGGAGAAAGGAATGAAGAAGAAGAGTTCATGCAAGAAATGATATAGGCTTATTCCAAAGGAGGATTCCATTTCACTGGTCGGGACTTATTCTTAAAGAGGATTCCCTTTTTTTAAACTATGAGGACTGTCTCAACTCATGGTCATTTCAAAGGATAAGTGGGGTTTTATGTTTTTCAATTGAAAAGTTCTTGGTCCCAGGTTGAAAGTTCATGATAAAACTCTCTATTTTTAATGGGTTTTAGTGATGGTAGAAAAGGTACTATCATGGAGGGCTAGGATAGTAGCCTATAACTAGTCATTAGTAGGTGTGCATGGAAGTATCCCCATATAATGAAATAGAAGGTTCGGACAAGTGGGTCAACCAGGTGGTTCCCCTAGGTATGGATCGTCTGGGTGTGGGTCACCCATGTATGGGTCGCCCAAGTGTGGGTTTCCTATGTGGTTTTACTAGGTATGGGTCGCCCCTGTATGGGTATCCCTGAAAGAACCTCACCCAAGTAGTAATTGTGAGGATTATACCATGTCACCCAGGTATGGGTCACCCAAGTGTGTGTCCCCAAAGTGTTGGGCTAGGGGAATATCCTTAGTGAGGTCAGGCCATGGTAGATTTCCTAATAAGGGATGGACTACTTGGGTGAAGGAGTTGTGTGACTAGAGCCTTCCCCTGGATTCATCGTTTGGAAGTTCTGTTATCCCTAAAAAAATTAGGTGGAGGGTTCTATTTATAGACACGTTATTGGGCCTGCATGAGTGGGCATATGTGAGTACCTTGGGTGAATGTCCTACATAGTGAGGAAAATTCCTTTATAAAGTTAATCCATATTCTGAGTGACAAAACTTTTGATCTGTAAGTTAATTTTGGGATTTGTGTCTAATCAAATTGATGCTTTTGAAGAGATATATTATTCTTGATATGGTAAATAGACCAAACTTTCTCAAAGTAAATGCATAAATTTAATTTTGATACATCTAATCCTTTTTATCATCAATCTTGGAAATCCCTAGCCTACTCCTGGAGGGGGGTTTCACTTATCCCTCATTAGGGAGTAATATTTTAGAACATGGAAATATATAATGCATATTATTATGAAATGGAGACACATATCTGCTAAAACTTGACATTTTTTGTGTAAGTGAGGATAAAAACCTAAATTATGTGGAAAATTGCATGAAACACAATTTTCAGTGTTAAAAAAATTACACCCCTATAATTAGATTCATTAGGAACAATCAGAATATGATTATAAGGTAATTATAGGGCACTTTGACGCATTCCAATACTATTTGGCCGTCTTTGGAGCAATCTCAACTATGTAAAGATTCTCTAAATTTTTACTAATCCATGGGGCCTGGGGAGTGTAGTTTGACTTCTTCTAGGGTCATATGAACAACCCTAAAAACTCTGTGTCTTTTGTGCTGTCACCTTAACATTTTTTGATGACCAATAAGGAAATGGCTTAGTGGGTGAGGCTTAGATTTTTCTTATTAGTACCTTTTCATGTTTTTACCCTAATATTTTTATGTCAATTTCTTTTCATTGATTGATTTTTTCCTAAACCAAATGGCATACAGTTCTAGGGTGCTAAGACTTGAATTTTTCCATAGTACCCTTTGCAAGTTTTCAATCTGGTGAGTACTATATATTTTTGTGGGAATTTTAAATTTATGAAAGCTATCCTAATGAGACTGGGGTTTTAGGAGAGTCACACCCCAAATTTTTTGACCTGAGACCAGGACATTTTCTATTTCAACACATACAACCCCACCTCTCATTCCAAATCACCATGAGTCGATACACTCCTCGTGGTATCTAAAAAACATGTATCCTCCTTAGGAAAATAATAACCAACCAGTACAAGATCATCCTCCTTAGGAATAATTACCCAGACTTTATTGTAAGATCTCTCCTACCTAATTCTTTCCTACATGTATCCTGGTTTCCAAAATAAGAGGGAAGATGGGAACTTTAAGTCCCTTTCTCTCTCCCTTTGGGTCCAGGATACAATGACACCAAGGAAGTGTTGTCATCTTGGCCTCCTCCATGATTGGAAGGAAAATTATGTGGTTTTTTAGTTGTTTTACTACCACTAGTTTCACATATTCAAGAAAGCTTCATCATGACTTATGTGGGATTATAGGTTAGTCACAATCATAGTTTATGCATGATCAAATGCATTTTCTAGTAGAGAATCTTCTTTTTGGTCTTCCTCTTCATTTAGAGTTCACCTATATCACTGCATCCTCAAGGCCATGTATCCAACCTTCAGGGAAAGCAAATTGTGTGGTTTCCCAAATCTTATGTTTCTTTTTATTTATCAAACTGAATATGACTCACACATGCTTAGAGTTTTATGGTGGTCATGACATCCACATGATCCCCAAACCTTTCGGGCATCATTCCAACTGTAATCCCAAATCATAACCAACTATGTCAACCTCCTCAGAAATAATCACCAAAATCCCATCCATGGTCCTTATACTTGTTATAATCCCTAACCTTCTATAGTTAGGGAATCCTTCTCATGAATAGCTTTGAAATCCTATCCATGGGCCTCCTACTTGGAATAAGTCCTAATCATATCACCACACTCATCCATGGGCCTCCTCCTTAGGTGTAAGCCCTGAATAAGCCTCCAAATCAAGGGAAGTTGAGATATCACTCCTTACTCCTTTCACAAGTGATCCTTCTAAGGAATAAACCCCAACCAAACCAAAAAAGGGAATCCTACTAAAAAAATCCCTATCATAATCCTCTCAAAGGGCCATACTCCGCTGGGAGATATCATTGAAGGGACTCTATATACGTAGTTCCTCACTACCAAACGATGTGGGTTTTGATTCCCATCCAAATGAGATACATATAAAGCCTCCCTAAGGTCTAAAACCAATACCTCAAACCAACCATAATTCTTCCCAAACCACATTCCTAGTAAATCCTTATTCAAATTGGGAATCCAGATCCTTTCCAGATTCCTTGGACTGCATCGACATAAGTCCCACACAAAATATTGACTAGGCACCTTCCTCCTAGATGTCCTTGAAACATGATATTGAACTATATGGTAAGGTTCTTATCACATGACCTTAAAAGTAATGATACATCCAATTAATAGGAACTAAAGTACGTGGGTTCAGATTTTTTTTACAAGGATATGTTGGAATCTCATCCATGGGTCTGATCCCAAAATCAAAACAGCTTTTGTCTACTTAGATGACGATACACCCTATAGTGCCCCAGTATGTATATGAAAACAAGAATCATCATAAAAATTACCAAAGGACCTCTAATCAATATATTATAGGATACCCATGACAGAGGACCTCATATATATATATAGATGTCACCATTGATGAATAACCTCAGATACATATAGATTATTCTAAATTCCATACATGTCGGTGATTGATTATTAATTCAAGGGTCATACTTGGGAATTAATGGAGGATTTACAAACATATCCTAAATCTATAAAAAAGTCCTGAATTATGCAATAATTTCCCCCAAAATGGTGTGATGATCCCAACCTCCCATCCTCAAGACTATTGTGAGTTATTAAGCATCATGGGTCAAACATTCCAATGAGCACCTGCATTTTGAAAACATGTCCCTTATATATATAGAACCCTTGGTGGTTTTTTTCCCTCAGAGAAACCCATTGGAAACTTTTTATAAATAGTGAACTCGATGTGAATGATTGCACACAATTCAACCCCTACAATTGATCGTTGATAGAAACATGCATGTTTTTCCTTCAAGAAAAAAATGGTGAACCCAATGTGAAAAAAGGGAAATTTCTTATCTAGGGACAAGGATTTAAATCTGGGCATCACTACTTATGTCATTAGAATGATAATAAAACCACACTTAGTTCTTGAGGAAATATTGGAGTTTATCATCTCATAATGAGGATATAAACCATGTTGATTTATGTCATCGGTAAGGATGTGATGATGTTGGGGATTATACCTATAATGGGGGACAATGTGCCACTATAGAGTGGAAATGATGTGAACGGGGATTTCTCATGTTATATACCCATCCTTTCTTCCTCATGTCTATCCAAGAGGGTATCTCAACCCACTGAGGGGTTAGCGGGATGTGATTGGGACTTTCACATGAGACAGGGGCCCATATTTAAGTGACTGTGAGGAGCATATCAAAATGTGGTATTTCAGGGTTTCCTAACATTGTGTGAGATGGATTTTAACCTTGAAGTTTAATGTCATGTGGTGAGGACCAATGTTACCTTTCAGTTTTAGGTCATGCGACTAGGACCATATGTCATAAAGTTTATCATTATATGAAAAATATTATGATGCCTTTTAGTTTAACTTCTTGAAGCTGAGATGAAGTTCATGCCTTTTAAGGTAATTATATAAGTACCAACTGTGTATTTTACCATCTTATAGTAGAGACATTGGTCATTTGATTACATGAAATATTTCTTCAGGAACCTTCCATTGGTCGGGATCGTAATGATCTCTTCATCCAGATTAAGGAATAAGTTCTATTAGGTTGGATATTATGTATGAAGTAAGGTTCCACCCCACTTTGTTTCAAGATTAAAAGGCTTAATTATAATTACCAATAACAGATCTCCTTGGTGGGATGAGCATAGGTGGAACTTCTTATTAAAGTCCCATGCTATCTGATTAATATAGAATTCAAAGTGATGCAAGGTGTACAATATTTTTTACTCCAATTGCTCCAATTCATCCTGTCATATTGGGGATATATCATTTATGGATAGTTGTTCATTGATGGAAATACATAGTGAGGGAAATTGAATAGAAATGGGTAGGAATTCTTTTGTTCCATATACCAAGGAGTATGAAGTCGCCCATGTAGCAGTACGTGTTGTATTTCGGTAATCACATAAGGCATGAAATAGATTTTCATTCCAATAATTTTTATCTTTTTCCACCATCTTATAGAGTATGTTTTACAGGGCCTTTTGAAGATTTTTATATGTCCATTATCCTCTACATGATAGTAATATGAACGGTTGGATTTGAAATTGTACTCCAAATATAGCTTTTCTACCTTAGTAGAATGGAATTTTGTGATGTTGTCCATGATCATTGTATGTGGGAGACAAAATATGGAAATGATTTTGTTGGCCCTAACATATTGGAGGGGTATTTCCTCAGCACAGTTAGAGAAGATATGGGTAGCAGTTAAGATGTATTTAAACTTCTTGGTTGTAGCTGGAGGGTATGGCCTAATAATATCCATTAACTATATAGAAAATTACTAGAAGTATTTGGTTTTATGTAGAAAATACATGGGTTGATGGATGAATTTTTAATTCACCAGTAAGGATTTACATTTATGGTGAGTTATGTGAAATCCTTTTTCATCAAAGACCTTAAGTTTCCAAGCCTTCAGATTTGATCAGAAAGCTTGTACCCTGACTACTGGTCACCATAGGCTCCTATATATACTTCTTCTATAATAGTCGCAGTCTCTTATCTATCAATACATATAATAATAAATTCATCAAAGACTCATTTATAGAGGAATTTCTAGTTATTTGGTCCATCATAAAGAGTGAAGATAGCAACTTGTTGCCAGATTTGATACTTTCAAGCTCTATCTAGTGAGAGTAATCAAATTTAGAGGTGTTTCATGATAAGAATCATCCACCTAGTGGTAGGAACATATGGATTAGGGATAGGGATACCTTCACTGATCTCATCTATTCTGATTTTAATGAAAGGTGAGGCCATTTGGTGATGAGAAATGCTGAAGACAATTTCATCCCAGTTTGGATTTTCTAGAGATATATCTACATTTTCTGATGCATCTACCTAGGCATTATGTTATTGCAGGATGTGACTAAATGTTAGATCTAAGGTTAACTCTTCCATTAATCTGTAAATAGTTCAAAATGGGAATTATCTCTTCTTTTCTGATATCATAATCCTTGTCGATATGTTTGATTACTATCTCTAAGATTCCTTTCACCTCCAGGTGGTCCACTGGTATTTGGAGTGCCAATTATAGACCAGAAACAAGGGCCAAATATTCCTCTTCATCTTTGGTACAACCTTCGAATAACAAGAATTAATAAGGAAAGACTTCCATTGTAGAGTAAATGAGCATGATCCCTAACCCAAATTTGTTGATCTTAGGGTCTTATATTATATTCCATGTTGGTCTCATGAATGAACCATCAAAATACATCTCCCATGTTTGGGTTTCGTCCTGATTAAGAAATAAATCTTCATCAGGAAACTCAGTATTTAATCATGTTGTTTCTACATATGGGTGTTCTATAAGGAAATCTTCCAATTTCTATCATTTCATTGCTTTCTAAAGAATGAATTTTATATCAAATTACTATAGGATAACCATTCACCCTGTACGATGTCCTATAAACATAAGACGACTGAGGATCTATTTGAGTGGGTTATTATGAGAGACCATTTGGACTTTGTGGTGCTGTAGTTAGTTACTTAGTTTCTTAACTAAAAAGATGAATGCCAGGAATCTATTCTCGATGTCTGAATGACAAGTCTCAGTTTCGAACATTGTTCGAATTAGATAATAATGTCTTTTTTCATTCTCAACATCATTATTTTGTACAAGGAAGGAACCTAGTGATTTCTCTAGGGCCTCCACACATAGAATAGTTTATTTTCCATTGAAAGGTCTCATTAGTACTGTTAGGATCAAGAGGTATTTTTTTATGTTTTCAAATGCGTATAGAAAATCACCTATCCATTTATATGTGATTCCCTTCTTTATCTGTTTGTTGAAGGGAAAACACTTTCTTGCAAGGTTTTCTATAAAGAGTCACATATAGTCCAAGTGTCCTTGAATTCCTCTCAAATATTTATGGTTTTTAGGGGGTGATATTCTAAGTATATCTTTTGTTTTATAAAGATCAACTTATATGTCATAATAGTGTACAATGAAGTCGAGAAACATTCCTGAGGATACACCAAAAGAACATTTTAAGGGTTTATTATTCATTCTATTTTGTCGTGTTTTTTTATGATGGTATCTATGTTATATAGGTGATCAGAATTTTTTTGATAGTAAAACACTAAATCATTAATGTAACACTAAACAATCTTCCCCAAGAAGGAATTTGAGATTATATGCATGGCATGTTGGTATTTGGCCCCACTATTCTTTAAGCCAAAGGGAATTACCCGATAGCATAGTACTCCCAAAGGGAATATAAAGGAAGTGGCTTCATCATATTATAGGTCCATCTGAAATTGGTTTTACCCTGAATAGACATACATGATGTAAATGGATTGATAAAAATTCATCACATCAATTGGGAGTTTTGTGATTCGAATTGGGAAGTCATCTTTCAAACAGTCCTGATTGATATCTCTTAAGTTGATTAAAACTTTGATTTTCCCATTCTTCTTCTTCATTGGGATAATGTTGGATATCCATTTTAGATATTATACATCTCGAATAAATTCATCCTTAATGAAATTTTCAACTTCAGACTCAATTTTGGAGGCATGAGTTGAATTTCATTGTCAGGATAATGATTTGTATCCTCAATGGTCGTCCAGAAGACCCAAGAGATGGGTGGACACCTTAGGATAGAGGCACAGAATCTCTTTGTGATTCTATTCAAACAAATCTTGTGGTTGTTTAATGAAGGAAGTATATACCTCATGTTCTTCGAATGTCATGGTCGCACTGATCAAAGTTGGTCAGGATCTTCATCCATACCTAGACATATTTCTATGACTTCGTGGATAGTGGTGGATACACCTTCCTCAAATTCTGAAGGGGATTCTCGAAGTCCTTCCTTCCCTTCCTCTTCCTCTTGATTTTCCGCTTCTACCTCTTCATAGGATATAAGTGATGAACCATGTTTCTCAGAGTTAGGGGAGGAGTTATAATTTTGATATTCAGAAGATGAAGCAACTATTTTTGGTTCGATTACTGGTGTGAGGCCTCTTTGGAAATCCAAAGGGGAAACAAGTGCATGAGAATAATCATATTAATTTTCTCCCATTCTTGTGAAAACTGCTTCCAGCCTAGCTAATTCAAAATGCATGTTTCTTAGTTGGAAATAGTGATATAACTATATCTTTGAGGCATTTCTACTCGCAAATCAAATTTTTCTGGATCCAGAGGAAAAGAAGAAGGATCATGAAGCTATGAATAACCTTTCCTCTTTCAAGGGTTTCTTGGGGGGATCATTCATTCCTCTTTCAAATAGTGTGCCCCATCGAATCATTCATAAAGGGTCAACAACACATGTTTCAGCCTCGGAGGATGTAATTGCGTCTTGGATTGATATGTGAAAACATTCATTTATCGCTCGCATCTCCTTAATGAAATGTATGAAACCCTAGCGGACTTCAGATCTCATCTCTCAGTTGGATGATATTTGGGGATTCGATGAATTCAAATGTGTGTCTCTCAGTTTCGGACTCTTTCATATCTTGTTTCCATCGGTGGAGATCAAAATTATCGCTTGGAGTATCGGCTCCCTCAATCTCAGGCCAGGTACACTTCGAATTCATTAATGGAAATTGAACTTTAATTTTCTTGATTTTAAGGATACTTGTTCGCAAGTATGGATAAAAATACACGGTCTCAACTGGGTATTATGGCATGCTGAAATTTTGTTCAAAATTGCATCTTCTATTGGGATTCCGATTAGAATGGATCAGGTTACAGAATCAGTATTCTATGGTCATTTTTCCGGGGTCCTAGTAGAGGTTGAACATAGTTCTAATATAAAAAGATAAGGTGATTCTATCAACTCAACAGGATGATATTTTTCTTCGTATTGAATATGAAAGAATTCCTCTTTTTTTCTTCTTCTCAAATTTTTGGGCATGAATAATATTTATGTAGAAGAAATTTTATTTGTGACAACTTTCAATTTAAAGGGCATGACCTAAAACACTGTAAGAATCCACCTAAACAAGGTATGTCACAAATCACTAAGAAGAATAAGACGGTTGCTGTTATTAGTCATGATCTACTAAAGGAATCTGATAGAGAGATTGTTGTGTCTACTAAAAAGTATCAAAGGTCTCTTGATGAAGAACCCAAAAAGGGGTGTTCTAAAGAACCTATTAAGAACATCACTTCTTCACAAATAAACAAAAGAGTTCTCTTATCCAGGGCAGATCTTGTTGATGATATCCATCTATCCATTGATGAAAATTCTGGTATGGATGGTATGAATGGAGCCTCATTGAAAGAAATATTGACAATAGGTCTCAAAGATGATGAAGATGACAAATCAATTGATAGCCATGATACTAGTGAAAATGCTGCTCAAGAAGATGCAGATTCATGCCTAAGACAAGAACATATTTTGGTTAATGCCAAAAGCAGAAGAGGCAAGAAAAAATGGATCTTCCTATCATAAGGAAATCTAAATAAAGGAAAGTGGTGAATGATGTTTGTAACTATACTTTGTAAAAAGACAATAAAAAGGTACAACCCTTCGGTCAATCTCTTTACTCAAATAGAAAATAATGTTTCTTGTTTACAGTGGATAGAGAAACAGCCACTATTTCTACAGTTCATGATGCCACTAATATGGAAGTATCCCCTCTAAAAGGTACTCCTAGATCCCAAGTTAAGTCCACTTTATTTCATGGTTTTACAGCAAAGTCTAGTGCTGGTGATTCTTCACCATTGCTTGCTAAAGAAGGTTGGGATACAGTTTCTATTCAAGACTTTGTATCTCCTAAAAAGAATAATTCTATGGATTCTATGAATACCCATAGCATGTACCATAAACCCACTCCAACTGGGTAGCATAAACAGACCAGTCCCTTGAAGGTATCTGTCCAAGACTCCTCTAAAGTGCATGCAGACCTTCCCAATTTGGAGGGAAAAAAATGACAAAGTGTCACGATCATCCCAGCCTTCACCAAGTTGTGGCACCCCTCAATCTCAAATTCATAAAGTTATAAAATATGTGAGTACATATAATTCATTTTAATTACTTGAATCTGATAGTAGTGATGAAGACAGAAAACCAACACAAGATTGCGATGGAGTTAAGTGTGTGAACACTGATGTAATTTCTGAGATCCCAGATAATGGTGGAGGTCCCTGGACGCAGGCAAAGGCTGGGCAGAGGGGGAGACAACCAAGTGGAAGGGGTGCTCAAACATCTCTTCACAGTATGAACACTCGCTCGTGAGTGCACTGATGACTTTTTTATGGTCTTTATTTGTTATTTTTACTCCTCTGTCTTTACTCCTTGTATGAATTTCAATTTTAATAATAGGTTCCTTTACCCCTCAGCCTTATTTAAAAAAATCATAATTAAAAAATGAATAACATAGACAAAAAACCCATAAAATAATTTAAAAAAATGAATTTAAATATTTTTATTATAGATAATAGAATATACATTTTTACATTTTTATAGATATATATAAAACATTTCATGTTTTTTATTTTTTCATTCATTTCAAACTATAGAAATTAAAACATGATACAAAATGAATGTTGTTATATACTATTTTCAACAATATGAAAGGTTTTGGTACTTGTTTTATATAAATTTTAACAATAAACCTCAAAGTATTTTTTTTAAAATGTGTTGTTAAAATCTAGATTTCTTATAGAGTATGTGTTAGAAAAATACCTTACTAAGTAATTGATTAGTGAACCTATTCAACATGTGGATCTATATGCTTTCAATAATCATAAGAAATATTTTATTAATGGTTTAAAAACAATTTTTGAGATGATAAATAAAAAAAGTAACTTTATTTCTCAATCATGTAATCAATGTGATTTGGTATGGAAATGACTTATAGGGGATGAGGTCTCCTTTAAAGTTAAATATGGATACAAACTTTATTCCACTATTATTGTTTTAAAGGTTTTGATAATATGAATGATTTCAATAAATGATGACTCAATATCTTCAACATGATGAAGATAATTGAGTAAGACATGAGAGGTACAAAATTCAGTGTAATAATGATATTATATATGGGTAAAATCTTCACAAAGAAGAAGAATATTATAGGTTCCAATGGTCAACTAAGGTCATTGAAACCTAAATCAGGTGTTCGGAAGAAGGATTGATGTTTCCATT
This sequence comes from Viscum album, assembly GCA_963277665.1. Classification (NCBI taxonomy): domain Eukaryota; kingdom Viridiplantae; phylum Streptophyta; class Magnoliopsida; order Santalales; family Viscaceae; genus Viscum; species Viscum album. The sequence goes on along the minus strand of OY728119.1, from coordinate 164,974,602 downwards.
ATGGCCATATTTGAAATTATATATGGAATTTTATAGAATTCATTAATTAGTGTAAGAAACTCCATAGAGGTTCCATGTTAGGTATTAATGTTATTGAAATTAATTATGTAATTTTAAAGGGTATATAATAACAAATTTATATTTAATAATTTTCTAAAATATAAAAGAGTTTGAAATTAATGAAAGGGTTGACTGAGTTTAATGTTTTCATTCAAATAAAGTGTCAATAATTGCTATTATATAGATTTAGAAATTATAGGAACACATCCTGCTTAAAGGATCTAGAAATTATAAAAAAAATATTTTCTTCTCATTTTCTCTTATTTTGAATGATGGTTTTTATTATAAACAATTTTTGTAATCAATAAATGAGATAATAATTTTTATACACATGGTTGATGATTTAATATAATTATATAACTTGTTTCAAAAGGATATGTAGATAAAAATTATGTCCAAGTTATTTATTATAATATGGGGGAAAGTGTTCCCATTACACCATAATGACAGATTTTAAAAAATAAAATCCTTTTTTACATAATATTTCTTCAAAAAAATAGAATAGAATAAAAGATATAATTTTCAATAGTCTATTTTTTAAATATACCCAAAAAGTAAATCAATGATATTTCTAAACCCAAATGAGTTTTTGTTTTATAAATACATTTTATAGAAAATATAGTTTCTAAGGGGATAGTGAGAGTATGATTAAACTTGGTGAGGTTAAAAGTGTAACAAATAAATGATAATAACAATCAATTCAAAGATAATATCACTTTATATCCTAAAAGTGTTTAGTATATTTTTATAAATAAGGATCATTATATTAATTATTATATTAAAATTTATTACCAAAATGATATTTAATTATGAAATTGAATTATCACTAATTGATGGTAATAAAAAATTATTATAAATTCTGATAAAATATGGTTATTAATTTGGATTGGGTTTCATATAGAGATAAAGTTCTATCATAACACAAAAAAATTTGGTTTTTTTATTAGATAACCCAGTATGAATACCAAAATGAATAGAATTTACTATATCTTAACTTATCCTTGAGAATGGGTTAATAATGGGTTTTTTGGGAATGTTACTTATCATGTCAATAGTTAGGTTTAACCGAGATAGAATTAGTTATCTCATATGATGGGTATGACATTTCGGCCACAAAATGAGATAAAAATAGAAATTTTATGTCTGTACCTATATATATAACATGAAATTTTCTAATTTACTTGGTTTAGGGATGTGGTGTTCTCATTAATTGGGGTGAATGACATGTGATGTGTTCATCTCAAAAATTATTCTACACTTATAGAATCAAAAACTTATGAGTGAAATATATGTTATTAACATACTATGTATCTCATTTTAACTTGATTTCTTGGAAAATGAAATTATATGATTATGCATATTATGTATAATAATGTTGGGGGGAATTATTTTTAACAGAGATCACGTCAAATTCTTCTATAGCTCATGTGGAATTAATGTTTTACTAGAGGCTTATCCTTACTAATAATTATGGATTAAAAATTCGACATTATTATTAAAAACAAAAATACTCATGATATCACACTTTATAGTTATGTAAATGGGGATTATATTTTGTTAAAAAGTGTTTATAAAAAATTTAAGAGCTACTCAAAAAGGATATTTAGAGAATATTTAAAAGTATTTTGGGATGTATTTTCATGATTTGTTACATATGATATTACATATAGTGAAAATAAATGATAACTTCTATAAAAAGATAATTATATAATATTAAAAATGATTTTTGGAAATTGTTTCACAAGTTATAAATATGATGTGAGATAAGGTGAAAATTTATAAATTCCATGAGAAGTTAGTGTAAGTGTATGATTGATATAAGTATAAACTAAAGACAACAAATGGAATGGTGGTATTAACATAATCATGGTATTTTCAGGTGTAAACTGTGAAATATTACTATGTCATTATTTTATGCATGGTAGTTAAGGTTTTCTGGGATCGAACAACACTTGTTTAAGGTAGTGAAGGGTGATAAAAAAATTAAATCCTAAGAACACCATTCAATGAAAAACTAAAATCATGCATAAATAAAAAAAAGAAAAATGTGTACCTTACATAGAATATGTCAACAATTTTTTTAACTAGTGATTGATGAATATCACAAGTAATAACTGACGTAATATTCTCTTTTGGGTGTATCCATGAGATGATTTAAATCACCCATCACTTGGGTGGGACACTTTCTCACAACCATGGTATGATAATTTCATGGATAAAAACTAATAGAAGAAGAGAAAGATATGGAATAGATAATTGGAAGTAAATTAGGGAAATATTGAACCGCTATTTTAATGGAATCATCCTCCTTTTATAGCACTCATGGATGCTCCCTGATAATTTAAAGAATTAACTCAAACATTATGAAACATTAAAGTAGCACTATAGTTATATGTCCTTGTAACCTGTAATGACACACATCATTAAGGGTTGGTAAAATAAAGAGAAGTATGAATTTGGAATTTAATGTTTTGTAAAATCAAGGTATTTTTATTGAATTTATACTTTCATTATGATTAAAATATTTGGAACATATTTGACAGGAGTTTTCGAATATGTTTGGAGTTTTGGGTGGTGTCTCAGGTGATCAGATGAGTGTCAAAGTTGGGTCAGGGTGGCCCCATTATAGAAATAAGATTCATAAAATAAATAATTCCATAAACAAGTGGTATTTTGTTATAGAACATGTCACATAAGATTTAATTTTGGTGTAACGGATAGGGTTTCTCTATGAAGGAAAACTATCATACTACAAACCCTCTGCATAAGACAAAATTTCTAGAGTCTAAGATGATCACATCATAATGACAGTAGATTCAAAAAACGTGTGGCATGATGGTGAAGAATCATGCCATATCCTGTGTATTTTACCATGGAATATTTTTAAGAGGTGGTAATATTAGGCTACTTTAGGTGGTAGGTCATGTCTTAGGGCTTGAATATGTATAATAGCATATGATTGAGGGAAGGAGTTACTCCATAAACCAATGGTTCATGACATGATGCAGCCTTGGATGAGTGATATTCCACCACGATACCCTTGGTTTATTCAAAAATTGGCATCCATTACCATTTTTTAAAATATAACAAAACTCATATTTTTTAGTTCAACCCTTATCATAATTTTGTTGAAAATAGCGTCTCGGGAGTGTCATTTGGCTAGATACTTCCCTCCACCTTCTTACATAGATCCCCCTTAAAGAGTGGTGTGTTTGAGTCACTTTTTATAGTTATTGGGGGTATTAACTCTTTCATGTACCTATATAATTATCCCTCTTGTATTTTTAACGATATTTAGTAGTATTATATATTTAATTGAGTGATGATTCCATCAGAGCATTGTGGAATCTCCCCAAACCATCGGGATTTTTTGTGTGGTGGGTAGAGGATGTCCAAGGATGATAAAATCACACTAATATTAGCTATTTTGGTTGATGTATACTATACATAGAATTTATTTTACTAATTCAACTTGAGAATATTAAGTTGGTGATTTTCTAGGTGTTTATTTATAGGTATTTTGTTCAAAGGTGTGTCATGGCTTCCCATGAACCTTCTATTTATAGTTGGTTGTGGTTTAAGTGATGTGTTGTGTCTCAATGAGTAATTAGTGATCATTGCTAATTGGAATGATTTTTTAATTAATTTTAAATATTTTATAAATTATTTTGGAGACTCTTGGACGAGTCAGGGGTTCATGGGTAATTATGGTGTTTTGATATTTTTCAACCAAGGATGTATAGAGATTTTTTGAGGGCATAGATATTTTCTTAAGCTATAAGGTCCCTGAACATTCTTCATATGGTTTATATATATTTATATGCAAAACATGATATGTAGTCACTTATCTTGTGTGTAATCAACATTATATTGAAAATATATTGTTATTTTTTGACCTGTTTTAGTGGTATAAAAGTTTTTGGGCAATTATGGACCCTTTGACAATTAGATATTGATTCATCAGTTGTTTATGGATGTGTTATTGAAAAAATTTGTGAGACATATGATATGTATACTCGATATGGGTTTGAATTTGGTGAAGTAAAACATAGATAACCTTGGTATAGATTTATTTCCCTCCTATGAGTAGGTTATTTGATAGACTTAGGGTGATTGGTTTATAGCATGGCCTATGTAGAAACAATGTGGTAATTAATAACATGTGGATAATTGAACAATACATTTGGTGAGTGTTCCTCACTTAAAATCATGTATGTTGAGTTGATATAATTTGTTTATAATTATACAAAAAGGTTGTGAATTTTAGGACTTACCTAATAGAAAAACAAAGGGTGTACTAAACATTATTCCAACCCTTAAATTATATATTTATTCTAATATATTTCGTCTATCTTTATACCATTGACTGGTCGAGGTATTTTCTTGGTATATAATTCCTTTATGTTTAGGTAATGTGATGTGGCTTGGTGGACCACTATTTATACCCTAGTTTTACTCTTTCATACTCCAAGGATAATAATAAAAGTATAACATGGTAGTAGCCATAGAAAAAAAGGATATGAGAATATGTTGTATGTTATGTAGTCCAACCTAAGGAAAATTATATAATATGGTTGGGTTAGTTACCAATCCATGTGACCCCCCATGATGTATATGTGTTTTTTAGCTTCTTTAATTGCTTATGTGCTTTAAGAAGGGGTGATTTATATTATATGGAAACATATACTCAATATAATAAATGGATATGAATTTTGGTACAGTTTAGGAGAGAATGTCATCCATGGTGATGTGTAATGATATGGAATTGGTTATGCTCAGATTTGGGTGATATAACATCCATGGGTGGATTGTGATATGGTTTAGGTTTTTTTAATAATGGATGTGTGTTATGGGATAGAACAAATTATGTGTATATGGGTATGGAATTTATGCCAACCATGGATGTATGAGTAGTTATGGAATAGATGTTATTTTATAGTGTGGGAAACCATTTCAACTATGGATGTGCTTAGGGTATGAGTTGGGTTTCATGGAAACTATCTCTTAATGGACATTTTGGGTTGGGTTTTCATGCCAACTGTGGATGGTAAATGACTATGGTTTGTTGTGTGTTTTAGGTTGGTTGTTTATGCCTGCTATGGAAAATGGGTAACTTGTGAATTGATGTGTGTTTTAGGTTGGACAACATGCTAACCATGCATGGTTTTTGAGAGAGTATGGTTTAATATCTTGTAGGTTTTAAATTATTCCTATTGAGTATTTGTGGTATGGAATTTAATGTGTGATAAGGGTTTGATGTGATACCTCCCAAGATGGTCATTATGTTGTAGGTTGGATAGGATGCATCATGATATAGTTGTTATGTGGTATTTAGGATGTCATTCCTCGTAAAATTTTTGTGTCAGGGATGGTTGACATGATTCCACTTGAGTACTATGTGATGTTTGTTGAAAATTATGCCTCATACGATGACTATTTGTTTTATTCAATCTGAATTTCTATGTGATATTATTTTGTATTTCATGCCTAGTTTGTATTATTTGGCATGTTTATATACAACATGTCATGGGATAAAGTAGGTATGCTCACTCCATAGTGTATTAGGAAGAAATCCTAGTCCTAATAGGTATTATATTTTTAATTGTTTATTTATTCATTCTAATCATATCACTTTGTTCATGAACTGTATCTATTAGAAATGTTAGGTACATTGTTGGTGGTGGCCTATTAAGATTTAATCACACCCTTCATGGGTGGGCCTTGTACTATAGTATGATATTATACCTTATGATTATAGGCATAGGTAGGGAAAAAGAAATTTTTTTGATGGTTGGTCTATATATATTGGATATATTCATAAGATGGAACCAGGTCAGGAATCAAGACCATGTCCCATATATTTTCATTTTATTCTATTTTCTTCTAGTTTTTGTATGAATTTTCCAAAAGAAAACTTAATAGTGCACGACCAACTCATATGAATTTTATACGGTTCATTATATTATAAAATTTGGTATATTATTTACTTTTGATTTACTATTGGGATATTTTATTTTTGTTTTTATCATATTGGTTATTAAGATTACTCCCCTTATGTTATTTTCAATGTTATTTTTCTACTTTAATAAAAGGATTGAGTCTCCCCATGGTATTAAGATAGACCCTAACAACTAGTCAGTATCCTTTGGTGTATGTTAATTTATGTCTAAGGTCACATGGTGCTCGGGTTCGATCATGGGTTAGGTTTTCCAGGTTAAGATATTGAAAAGTGGGGTGACATCCCTGTTTCACTTCTCTCACAATATTGGAAATGTTAGATAGGATATAAGAATAATCATAAATTATGATGGTTTATATGTATTTTTCATGGCCATCACCTACATGATATGAAATCAAAGTTTCTACGCAGTCTAGATTTATGTTATTTCATTTTGATTTTATAATTAGGCTGATCATTGTTGAGTATAGTGTTTTGGATTGTTTGATTTATGGTTTTCTACTTGGAATGGAGTGTAAATATAGTGTATTTTCACGCATCATATTAGTTATTTATGTACAAATTATATTAAAATGCTTTTGTGTGATTTTGAGATTGAATTTGGTAAAGAAAATAGGTTTTATTTTTTAAAAATGTCTACAATAACTCATCTAATGTTTCAAAAAATACATTATTGGTGGAATTATACGTAACCAAACCAAATGATAATGATTTTTCACAATACTTATTATCATAAGATAATTACATTAATATATATTTGAGTGTATGTGATCTTTATCCTTTAGGGGGAAGTATGGTGTGTTAATTTTTAGTGAGGATTAGTAACCTAGATTTCATATTTGGATTGGGTATGGGATTTTTGATATGCATGAGAACCCTTGAGTATGTATATTGGCCTATGAGTTTCTTCATGATATTTGATATGGGTTTATTGATGCTTCTCTATGGTTTGAATCCTAAGTAGGATGTGACTTTTGAACTAGGTTAGAGAGAGACTAGTAATATTTAGATGTATCTTGGGATATTGGTCATTTGAGTGTTATAATCTAGTGATATAGTGATTCTCATTACCACCTCATATGAGTTGTATTGTATGTAGGTAACCCAATAGAGGAGTTATTCTAGGTCTATGAGTTCATTAAAAATTTGAAGTAAGTTTAGACACTGTGTTCTATAGTGATGGTGTGTAGGTGGATTTTGGTTAGGTATTCAGTTAGGAATATCATTTTATTTGGTATTGAGAATGTGAAATCATGGGTAGTGCATGTGTTTTGTTAGGTCTAACATGAATAATTTACATGGTTAGTTGGTGGGTAAGTTAATTTAAACTATGATTATTTGGATGTGATTGTAATGATGTATATTAGGTGTTTTGATAGAGTGTATACATGTTTGGATTCATGTTTTTCTGATAATGGTGACATTTAGGTATTGTGGGAGGTTTCCAAGATACTCTCTTTCCATGTGAGTAAGAGAGTGATTTATTTATCAGCATAATTGGAATGTGGGTTTTATAGTTTAATCTCATCCTTTCATGTGGGGATTTGAGAAGTTTTTAGCTGTAGTTTTACTTGGATTACATGTGGTTTATGATGATGGTTGGATTTTCAAAGATCACAGAGATAGGGAGATTTAGTGATGAGGTTAATGTGACTATTGGGAATTTGGTCATAGTGACATGATCAATGCATGGTGGTTTCATGTGATTCTTTCATAATGTATGGGTTTGATCAATTGGGGAGATCTAATTTTATTGAGACTTGTATAGGTTTTAAGACCCTAAGAGGTGACTTCGTATTGTGGTGGAGTCCATGATTTCTTAGTTTTCTAACTAGATGGAGCTAGTTTATGGGGTGCTGATAGAATTCAGTGTATAACCATAATCAAGCTGTAACCATTTGTGATGAAATAGTATAAATGTGTAAATCACCTTATCTTAATAGAGGAATGGGAAAAGGTCATTGGGCCTTAATGTTATATTGTATTAGTATGAGTAGGGGTTGGTTTAGGGAATGGTCAGGTGTTGTTGACTTAGGAGGTATGGTGCATTATGGTATGACCAATATATGAGATTAGGTCCCTATAAGGTGAGGAAAAATGAATGATGGGTCATGAGGTTTTGGATATTTCAAGATGATCAGATCATGTGATATAAGAGTTGTGATCTTTTTTGTAAAGTGGAATGTGGTATCATAATAGTTGATATAGATGATATGTTGAGGAAAAATTGGATCCTGGGAATTGATAAAAAAAATATTTCCCCAGATTTAGTGAGTTATATACCAATGATATTGTGGAATAATTTTGAGGTTGGGAGGATACCACAACAAGTTGAATGCATGATTAATGTGATGATGAGTTAGTTGTGGCCAAATGTGTTGTGTCAGTTCTTCAAAAAAATTAATTTGTCCTTTCATAAATATCCATGATTTAATATAACATAGAGTGAGGATCATGATATGGGTATAATGAAATATAATGATATAGGATCACAAATGTACACATTCATATTATAATTGATTTCAGTACAGATCCTGCCCCTAGAATGTTGATAAGGAAATTCCAATAGAGGGGAGAACCCTATAGGATACCTGAGTGTGGAACTCATTTAAAGAAGTTCTTAAGAATTTATAGGTTTATGTTTTAGTTAAACTAATCATAAGGTGGTTGTGTATTTGTATTTATGCTTGGATGTAAGCGATTGGTTTGCGAAAAGTGACTTATAAACTCCCAGAAGTTAGTATCAATAGAGAAGGATTGGGAAGATTTAGTAGTTTTATGTAACTGATAATCATGAATGGGTTATGGTTTGGTGGGATAATAAAGTGTGTGTTTTGATAAATGGAAAGGTAATATGATGTATCACATTGAATATTGCTTCTCATGGATAGCACACTAACATGTAGAATGTGGAAGGGCCTTATGTTATGGATATAGTCTCAGGTATGACATATCGATCTCAATTGAGGATAGTCAGGAGTTTCTAAGGTATAGGACTAAGTGAGTGGTGGTACAATTTAGACTAATTAATTTGTACAAATGATCATGCAATCACTGTATTAGGAATTAGTGGGCACCCTGATGCATGAGATGCCAGGTTTCTCAAGATGGTTGGTGCATTGGGATACCGAATGGCACATATTTTTGTGGTGGAATATGATAAATCATATATTAGTGGGAAAACATCATTTATGGAATGGTTTATGTCTGATATGGGCTTATGTTTTTGATGTTAGGTGATTGGAAATTCCATAGCTTTGGGTGTGGTATCATCATGACCATGAACAGAAGGAGATCAAAAATTAGACTATGTATCGGGGATTAGAGACCATTTCCATCCATAGGTGATACATTAAAATACTTCTTGAGTAAGAAAAGTGTTATGGTGGAGATTTTTTAAAGAGATACATCATTATAGGTTGGTGAAATCTTGGAAATTTTTTGTTTTTTCTCCCAAAGTAAGGTACATTTTGATAATTGGGACATTAATTGGGATTATGAGAGTTATAAAATATCTAAGAGATGTTTTTTGGATATTCAAAGAGGTTTTTGAGGTGGATTGGGTGATAAATTGAGTGTCATATAAGGGTTAGGGTGTCCCTATTTTGTAAATTGGCCATATGGGACATATGATGCATTAACCAAGATCTATTTCACCATGGCATGTGTCAAACAAGATTAAAATATAGTATAAGTTACAGGGTTTTAAATTTAAGGTGGGGATCAAACTATAAATCCTCTATATAAGATTAAATTTGTATAGTCTAGATACATCACAGTGTATCGAGAGTGGTTGCTCTATCGGGGTATCATGGTGGAAAAGAATTACACTAAAACCCAAGGGAAATTCCGTGAAGGAAGTTTAGGAGTAAATAGTATTGGGTTTCTCTAGGTGGTCAGCCACACTATAATGACTAAGTATGTATTGTATTAGATGGTCAAGGGTAAGATTTATGCCACTACACAATGGGCCACACCATCATGTAATGCTATATGAAGGGCATTGTGTTGTGACCCCCTTGGATCACATCATAATGGGCCTCCATACTAGTTTTTTAAAATAGGGATAAACTTACCTTTTTTAGGTAAAAAAATAATCACGATTTTAAGGGAAATGAGTTCTCTTGAGGGGTTATTCGGTTGGAATCTCCCCTCATTCTTTCTCATTTTATCACCACTAAATAAGCATGTATTTTGATGCATTTTTTTATAAAAATTTGAGTTATTAAATCATATTTTTACCATGGTTAATATTCAACTTGGATTGTTTATTATTTATTATAGTTTTGGTCAGGAATTTGAGTTATGATTTCACTAGATCAAGGTGGAATACTCTCAAACCAAGGGAACTTTTCATGTAGTGGATATAAGATGTCTTAAGATGATGAAAAAATATCATATTCATTATTTTGGTTGATTTATGTTGTTTAGTTAATTTATTTGAGTAATTAAATTTCTATAAATTGTGTTTGTGATTTCATGGGTGTTGATTGATTAGGGGTTTTATTCTTAGAGGTTCTATGGGTTCTTTGTGGATATTTTTCATGTAATTGGGTATAATTTTGATGATATGACATCTTCCAATGAGTTGTTGATGATTCTTCCACATTGTACTAATTTTATAGTTAATTACATTTTTTATAAATAATCATGTATCCTCTTGTAATGGTTAGGGGTCCTTGGGTAATTTTGGTGTTTGTTGATTTCTTGATCAAATATAGAGTAATATTTCAGGAGGTGATAACTCTGGGCATGTGGTAGATGGTCCATGAAAATTATTCCTATTTTTTATACATCATTATATGAAACATGTGATATGTGGTATCATTGCTTGTGTTCTATCAACCTTAAACTAAAAATAAATTTGTATTCCTTGACCAGTTTGAGTGGTGTAAAAATTTTAAGGCCATGACATAGCATTTTATAATTAACATTTGATTCCTTAGTCATTGATGGTCATGGGATTGACCTTTTAGTGTGATACATATTTTATATGGTTCCAATAGGTGTATGAATATGTTAAACTAAAACATATTGGGCCATAGGATAGGTGCCTTAGCCTCCTCTTAGTAAAGGACATGATTTAAAAAGGGAGTATTTAGTAAAACATGGCCTATATAAAACCAATATTATAACAAATAACCTATTCCTTATTGAGTGTTACATGGTTTGAGTGTTCCTCCCTCACAGGATTGGATTCTAAGTGGATATACTTTGGTTCTGATTATGGATACAGGTTGGGCATGTGAGGACCGACCTAGCCTAGACCTAAGGATGTGTTAGAATTTATGGAAACCCTTCAATGAGATTCTTATCTTGTGTTGTTTTTGTTGTCTTTATACCAATGAATGTTTGGGGATTCATTATGGGATAGAATTTCCTCATGCCTATGTAATGTGGTGTGGCCTATTGGGCCTTTATAGGTGCCCTAGTTTTACTCTTTGAAACTCCAAGGCTGGTAAAACATGATAACATGGAAGTAGCTATTAATAAATGGGATGTGATTATAGGTCATGTTCTTAGGGGAATAACCAAGGGTAAAGTGTATGTTGGGTGTTTAAAGGTTTCCAAACCATGTGAACCTCATGAAGTATATGTTTTTGTTAAACAGTCTAATTGATTTTTTGTTTTAGTAATGGATGATTTATATTATCTGTATGATTATGATTAATGTGGTAAATGGTTATGAATTTCGATATGGGTTAGGTGATCATTCTAAACATGGAGACACATGATGATATGGAATATGTTATGTTATAGGTTGGGAGACATACCAACAATGGGTAGATTGTGATATGGATTGGGGGTTTTTCAAACCACAGATGTTTGTAATGGAATGGAATGTTTTATGTGGATATGGTTTGGGAAATAATTATAATCAAGTATGTGTTATAAATTATGAAATATACATTATGATTTGTCTTGTGTGATCATGAAACCCATGAATATTCTTAAGGGATGAGTTGCTTGTCATTCTAACTATCATCTAATGGTTGTTTTGGGTTGGGTGTTCATTCAAACTATGGATGATATATGAATACGGTTTGATGTTTTTTGGGAAATTTATGAAAACCATAGACAATTAGTTACTTGTGGGTAGATGCGAATTTCAGGTTAGATAAAATATCAACTATGGATGGTTTGTGAGATGGGATGATTTGAAATCTTATAGGTTGGATGTGATACCTCTTGAGGATTTATGATACAGAATTGTATGTGTGATAAGGGTTGTGCATGATTCCTCCTAAGATGGTTGTTATATAGTGGGTTGGAAAACATGCCTTTCCAGATGGTTGTGATGTGGTGGGTTGTATTTGATTTCCCCTAAGGTAATTATATTATGATGGGATGTATGTGATGCATCCTAAAGAATTTTTTATGAAAGTTTGATGTGATGCCTCCTGAGATGATTATTTCTTCTAGTCAAGATGATATGGCTTAGGATTTCGTGCCTAGCCAGTAATGTAGTGACATGTTCAGAGACACCCAAGTACTAACTGATGCAGGGATGGTCACTCTTGATTGGATTGGAAGAACCCATAGTCAAGATAGGTATTATGATTATAGTTGTTCAGTTATTAATTATGGTAATATCACATTGTTCATGAACATTATATATTGGATGTGTTAGGCACATCATTGGTGGTGGACTACTAAGTTATATTCACACCGTGGTCGGGTGGCCTTGACACTATGGTACTCAGACAAACCTTCTTATTATAGGAATAGGTCTGGAAAATTCCTGGTATTGGATTGTTGATATGGATAGCTTGGATAGAGTCAAGATATGGAATTGGGTTAAGACTCAATACTAGGTGGTGGTCAATTTTAGTTTTTTTATTTTGGTTTGGATTGTCTATGATGTTACCATATAAGTTCTTGGCGGTGTTTACATGCCTCGTGCCATTATTAGATAGTTTATTCTATTATAGCATGAGTTATGTTATTTACTTTTGGTTAAATACTTGAAATATTGGTTATTGTTTATTATATTGGTTTTTAGGATGATTGGTTTTATATTATTTCCTATATTTTTTGCTAATATTATATGATGGTATAGTTTACCCATAATATCACTATAGACCCGATCTGCTAGGCATCAGAATCTAGAATATGGGGAGGTACATATGAGTCCATTTGGTGCTCGATCACTGGTCAGGTTTACTAGGACAAGATTTTACATAAACCCTTTGGCTAAATATATTCTCCCAAAATTTCATAATATGAAATGTACATGGTCAATGATTGCCACACATGGAAGATTTAAGAATTCACAATTAAGGTTACTACCATTAAAAATCATAAAACCTATAGAAATCATACATTATGATTATCATATAATTATAATACTTATATATTGTATAATACAATATATGTAATGAACCATCCCAACATGACATGACAGGCCACACAGCCCGACCTACCTCTAGACCAAAAGGGTGTTCTCGATCCCCACTTGCTAGCAACAAGTACATGGATATCAAGAACACATTCTTGGTAAGGATTTAACCCTTATAATAATAATAAAATATGAATAAAAACTAAAGAGAATCCATATTAAGGAATTAAAATATTGGATGTTCATACATATAGGTGAATAGATGAAAAATACTAAATCAATAAAAATGTAGCATAAACCAAATAAACATCCATAATGATATAAAATAAATTAATTAACTATTGTTATTCAAAATATGATAAACAATTAATAACTAAACATCACCCTAAAAATAGTCAACAAGCTCAAAAATATATCATGGAAGCATAAAAAAAGAGATATGCCTAGCTAAATTAACCAATACACAAGAGTCCCAAAAATAATGAATACAAAAGCCTAAATAGCTACAAGATCTTCTCCAAGTGACCCTTAGGTCACTTATTATTCCACAACCTAAAAATTACATCAGTAGAAATAAACAAACCATATAAAAAAGGATCAATATATAATCACCTAATATAAAACAAGGAAGCTGCACACACACACACACACACTAGTTTATAAGTAGTACATGACCTAAACATGCCCTATGGATTCCACCAAAGATATTATGAACTTCATTTAATAATATATTCCACAAATTATACTTTGAACATAATTTATGAATAGGTTATTCACATGATTAATCATAAATAAAAAAGTATCATACTTTACCCCTTATTTTCCAAAACCAATGTGAAAATCTTAGGAGATTATGTGAGGATCATCTAACCTAAAACCAAAAACAAATTTTTAAAACCAACCATAAATTAAAATTTTTCATTTTTAAAAAACTTTCAACTCATGAAATTAGTAATTTTAAATTCATGATCAGAATAATAAATTTTTCTTCTTCCTTTAAAAAACATTTTCAAAAACCTTTTACAATTCAATATCACTTTATAATCAAAGAAACACACCTAAAACAATTCAAACAATGGTTCAAAAATAAACCAAAACCACAATAGATGTAAAATAAAACATGACTGGGCACCAATATATCAATAAAGGTAAATAAAAACAACTACGAAATAGTTCTAAACAATAAAAATGGTTAGGAAACACAAACAAGAAATGGAAAGGCATCCCAGATGCCCTTTGGCTTGTACGCTTTCTTAAATAAAAATTATACAATCATGATCATGATGATATAATTATCTAGTCATAATAATAAGTTCTCGTAGTCAAATAGATCCAATGAAGTTAGTATCACCTAAAATAAATCCCTTACTCAACTACCCAAGTTACCATGTAATCAATTAAATGAGGTTAGAAAATAAAAGAACATGAGAGAATCACATAAATCAAGTGTAAAGTATTCAAGATAACCCTCAACTCACCTCCAAAATGCTCAAAAAATATACCATTTTTATCAATCAACCATTAAATAGGAAAAATAAATCCACATCCCCTAAAATGTAACAAGTACATACAAAACAAACAAACAATGGACTCACAATTCGGGTGTCATATCATTTTGAATAACTCCTTTATAAAGTCTAAACAAGAATTAGAAGACAAGAATAGGATGCCAAACCAATTTATACCATTTTAAATCACATTTTCAGACATCCTTTAAAACCAAATCATGAAAACTTACATTGAAATACCTTGATAATTCAAACCACTTTCTTAGAAATAACTTTTAAACCACTATAATACAATCGACCCTTAATGCATTTTAAAATGGACAAAACACATCCCATTTTATAAATGGTCCCTTCAAAACAGTAATATCTATTTAAAATAAAAAACAATGTCCAAGGGACCTATAAAATCACTAATGTCCCATGGAAACCCATTTTTATATTTTATCAAACAATTTTCATACAGAAAAATAGAATTTTAAATGAATAGTAGCAAGCACAACAAAATCCCACCATCTTAAGTATAAATACACATTGAAACCCATTTTTCAACCCATCGTGGGTCTTAAATATAGGTACATTTGGAAATAAAACAATTTTAAAACATCTAATAATACCATGTCATTTAATATAAAGGAATATTAAAGAAACATAAACCTCATTTATGCAGAAACAAGTCACAATGTGTCACCTTTAGTGATGAACACCCAACCATAAATGGAAATGGATTCCCCAAACTCTAAAAACACAAAGAACCTCTATTAGACCCATTGAATGCCCTAAAACCAACCCACACTATGGTTAGGGTTTGGGATAAATAAAATAGATGGTATAGGGTAATGCGAGAAGATAGGAAGAGAAAATAAGTAGAATAGATTATAAATATTCTAAAAACCATAGGGAAGGAAGATTGAAATCAAGGGAGGTGAGAGGGAATGCACTCCCCACACACACCCAAGGGTATCCTGAACAAGAGTGGTGGAAAGGAGGCTAAAATCCATAAATGTATATAAGTAAAACTACCATTTCACATTTAATTGAATCCAAGAAGGTTGTGTAGTTAGTTTATATTAATTGAAAAAATGTGTGATGGTTGTTTGGGAGCCACTAAATATAACCCCCCCCCATGCCTTAGGTAGTTTGGATGAATATTTTCCTATTATCATGTTATATCCATGAAAGTCACCCCCACACAAAAAACTAAGTTTCATGGTTACCTGAAGACCCCATATGGTATTATAAATCATGTTCAAACAGTGAAAAACACTTTATAGAAAGTTTTATCACTATACATGGTTAACCCACTCAATTTACACTAAACATGTGGCAATTGTGTAATAGGGGAAAAACATTTAAATTTCATATTTTCAAATTCAAAACTCTAAAAATAAAAAATAGGGAAAAATTAAATGATATTAATAATAAAAGTGTCATAGAGATGTCATAATTATTCCAACAATGACAAATTTTGTCCCAATAATGTCTCAGATCAATGTAGAAGGAAATATAATGAATAACCACACAATAAATTATAAAGGGTGGGGGACTTGGCCAAACAAGAATTGATACTAAATAGAGAAAAATATCCAAACTAATGACTATTCCTCAAACAAATAGTGTGCATCCTAAGACAACAAAAAACAACCTCAAGCACAATCTGTTACACAACTATTTAACACCAATATCTAGAAATATAGAGACCCAGAATAATCCTCCCTTCCATTTATAATTCATCTAAAATTTTGAATCTATGGACTACACCATCTATAAATAGAGTTCCACTAGAAAAACCCCAATTTCAAAAAACATCAAAGTGTACAAAAAAATTCTACCAACCACTATAAAACCATCTCAAATTCCATTGGGGGTGCACAATTCCAAGGAAAAATTAAAGATCACAAGATCATCTCACCACATCTATCACTAATCCCATCATCAAATTCCAACCACAATGAATTGAAGAAACAATCCATCAAAAATCCTCTACAAGAAATAACATGGTTCCAACATTGGGCCATAAAACTATACAAAAAGGTAACTTGGATTCAAGATCATGGAACACTATATCACAGTGATCCCGGTAGAGTTTCCTAGCCCAGTAGCTCACATATCCTGACCAAAAACAAAAAAACTAACTATTACCCATTCACACACCTATGGTTCACTATTTTTAAACCATAAAACCAAAACTCAAGGCATAAATTCGACTATAAATGTAGACTCTTAACAAAACCATACTGATCATGAAAAAACAATAATGCATGAACACCCCAAAGTAAATATTCTCAAAAAAGATAAAACACTCACCAAGAAAGAATCACAAAACAAATTATCACCCCAATCGAGACTTATATCGGAGACTCCTTTTCTCCTAATAAACTCAAAAACTCCAAAAATAATGATCACCACTTATTAAACTATCCAAACAAGTCTCACTAGACTAGTCTTCTCAACTCAACCTATTTGGTTCCTAAATAAATATTCTAGAAAAATACTACATTGAATAATTTCAAGATGCACAAATACACCACCATGAGTGGAAAAAATATATAAGACACTTCATTTAGAGTCTAGGAAAAGTTAAAAATAAAGAAAGGGACCAACCCTAAAGATAAACACAAAACCTCAACTCCAGACCATTCTGTGAGGCTTACTTTAAATAATATGTAACATGAACCCAACTTGTACATGATTCCTAAATTACATAAAATTGTCCCATCATCAGATACGATACCAATATAAATGTAAAATACACCAAAATAAGAAGAAAAAATATAAAAACTCTCCTTCACTACTAAAAAATATGGGCTTTACAGCGTTTGTATTTATCAGTGATAGAAAATACGCTAATAAATGGCATCTTTATCAGCACTAAAGAAAGTGTTGATAATTTTAACCCTTTATCAGACTTTTTTTAGTGATGATAAAGGCTTCATTTATCAGTGATTCATTTTTAGTGCTAATAAAGGATATCGTTTATGAGCGCTTTATATTTATCACTGATAAAGGGTACAATTTATCAAGGCAATATTTTTAACACACATAAAGGAATCCTTTATTAGTATTTTTTGGTGATGATAAAGGTCTAAAAAAATAAAATGAAACAAATAAATAAATAAATAAAATGACTTTATTAAAAAAGTATTATAGACTTTATTAATTAAATAATTATTGATAAAAATGAATAAATTGATTATAAAATATATAAATTATAGATAATGATAAATAGTATTTATTAAATATATAGATATTCAAAATAAAAATTAAACATATTAAAAATAAAAGAACGTAAATTGATAAAAATATTAAACATTTTGTTAATTAGATGATTATTGATAATGTTAATAAATAGTATATATTAAATATATAGATATATATTAATGTATATAAATATGATTTATATATTAAAAAATATTTTTTCACATTACATTAAATAATCATATATTTAGTGAATAATGGTTTATAGTTAAAAATTAATATTAATTAAAAATACTAACTAATTGTATAGAGTAATGGATATATAATTGAATATTGTCTGATTTGTCTATTTATCATAGATCAAATATGTTTTATATTGATTTCACATATACGTAATTAATAAATTTTTATATACAATGCACATGCCCAAAAATTATCCATTTCTCAATATTATTAAAGTGTACTTATTTTTAATTTATTCAATTTCACTCGTTTTTAACATGCATGCACTTAAAATTAGAAATTCATTAATAATGTTAAAAAAATATTTTTTTTAAAAACATTGTAAAAAATATTTACAAATAAATATATTTCAAAATGTACATACTATATTTATATAATTATATATTAATAATTACAAATAATTAAATATTTTTTTGAAATTATTTATATAATTATATATAAATAATTATAAATATTTAAATAATTATTAAATTTAAAATAAATTAACTTAAATAATGAATATATTTACATTATTTATATTTATATATATTTATTAAATATATATATATATATCTAAATATATATAATCATATAAATATTATTTTTTAAAAATATTTATATAGTTATAAATAAATAATTATAAATTTAAATTAATTATATTTCAATACATAAAATATTTACTATATTTATATTTATATATATTTATTATGTATAAATATATTTATAAAAAATTATTTATAAATATAATTATAATTCCTTCATCAGTGCTTATGTGACAAGAACTGAAAAATATTTTGTTTATCAACGCTTAAATAATAAGCGCTAATAAAATGACTCTTTATTAGTGATTTATCGAAAGCTCTAATAAAAGTGTCTTGGTATAATTAAAAAACCCTAACCTATTGTAAACCCATCGTGATATCAGAAGATTTATATGGAAGTCGCCTATTGTCAGTGCTTCACCTCGGTGAATAAAAGCTTGAATCACACAAACCCACTTCCTCCTATTGCTTGAACATTGTCTGGAAATGGGTGTTCGCTTGCAATTAAAGTTTTTGAAGAAAACATTGAGATATAGATGCTAGGGTCTTAGATTTTGTTCAATCTAAGGATTTATGCTGGTTTTTCCTTTATAAGTTCTGATTTTATTTCTGTATTTGTCAGTTCGAGATCTGGATCCAAGGATTTCAGATTTTCCTTTCTAGGTTCCGATTTTATTTCTCTATTTTTTCTTTGGTTGTTATATACAATTTTTATTTTGTTTATGATATTAAGTTTTCTTGACAATTGTTTTGTATATCCTATTTTAGTCTTTTCAAGTTGTTGTTTTGAATCAATTTTCTTCATTTTCTACTTTTATACCCAAGATATCTCTGCAATCTAAATTTTGTCATTGTTTTGAAATCTTATAGAATCACAACTGGTCCACAAATAAACCAATTAAATAAATATTTATTCCAATATATAAACATTTGAGGTTTTGGAAAGAGAAACCTTAAATGAATGAGAAAATTGATTTACCAAACCAATTCTCAGACTGATGATAGTGTGAAGCGGAAACAGAAGCTGATTTTATACAAGTAATGTAAGGGAATTTATGTATTTAATATTTTTTAAATATTATGGTGTGAGTGTTTTTCCGTAAAATATTATTTTCTCAAAATTGGGTTGTTTTATTTTAAGAAAAATCTTACTAAGGGTGATACCATGTCAATTTCTTTTCAATTCCTCTCTATTTTCAAAATTAGTATGGGGTTGTATTTATTTTACTATGTTGTGATATTCTGTTGTATGGGTTACATATATTTTTATCAATTTAAGTATATTTTATAAATATAAATTTATATGTAAATATATATATATTTATATCTATTTATATTCATTTTTAGAACTTATAATGTAAGGGTGATTTTATAATTATTTTTTCACAAATTATGGTTATCGATTTCCAAATTATGAAGGGATAATATTTTCATTAAAATTTATGTTTAAATGTGATTTTCTTTTGAATTATGTGTATTTTAAATTCCATGTTATATATTTATAAAAGTTTAAAAAGAATATTTATCCTATTAATATAGAATTTATAGAGGCCCCAAAGATTCATATATCAAAACATTTCCCCATCGAGACCTCTTAAATCACAGACATGTATATTTATCCCCCCCCCCATATCACCTTCAATAGACCACGAGTTAATAACTAGTGAAAATGGTGTAATTCTCACAAATGAGAGGCATTTCCCCTTTTAAAGAACACAGTGAAGTGTAATTTTCATCCTCATGAACTTCATCTATAGAATACTTATTATTGGATTTTGTTTCCCTGAGACTCATCCCCAATATGTTTTATGTTTCTTGTACTAATCTGAGCATTAATCATCCCATGGATGATTAATTCTTAGATTATTTTAATCCACATAGGTTCATATCTAAAAGAGATGGAGAATGTGTTTCGAACAAAAAAATGAAATGATAAATGCTCAGTATATGAGCTAATTAGGATAACAGTTGTTTATAACTTTAACCATTGAATGAATTCAGAGGATAACACCAACCATAATAGAGAAATTATTTTCTTAAATTTAATTAACCATTTTCTAAAAATCATATTTAAATTATTTAATAAAATCAAACGTTGGGTTTCCATTATTATAATTATCTATAACTTTCACTTTTGATAAAAAATATATTATATGTATTTATATATTTATTATAAAAAAATAATATTTTACGAACCCAATATGATATATATGGATAAAAAATGGACGAACACTAATAATTTGACAAAATAATATTAAGATGAAGTTAAAGAGTTCATTGAGTTTTCAATAAACCATGCATATGACCCTTATCAAATCCTTTTTCCTTGTTTACATTGTTTTTATTCAAGAAAAATTAATCTGGAAGAGTTGGAAGAATATTGAATTTTTCATGGAATAGATTAGAGTTATAAATGATGCACTAAACATAAGTAAAAACTAAAATAACTCTTTATTTATTAAAATGTATTATTAATAAATTTTTATATCTTCTAGTTGATTGAATGAGAGTTTATTTTTTATTTTTATCATATTTGGGTTTCTTATTACTCCTTAACTGACCATATTATATTTTAAATTTTTAGGGGATTTAAGAAAGAATTTATGTGTTTTAAACAATAGTTATTATTTCAATTTGTTTCTTGAGACTCATCCCCCATCTCTTTAATATACACTTTTACCCTCATAACCATCATCTCCAAAACAGCCATTATTGCAATTTTTTCTTGAAACTCATACCCCATCCCTTTTATGTTTCTTGTACTACACTAAGTATTATTCATCCCATGGATGACTACTATTTAGTTTATTTCAAGAAATATAGGTGAATTTCCACAAGAGATAAAGGATGTATCAAAAAAAATGCAATGATAAGTGTCTATGAGATGAGGTGATGAGGAAGAGTTGTCTATAAATTTTACCTTACAATGAATTCATAGGTTAAAACCTACCATAGTGGAGTAATTCTTTTCTTAAACTAAATTACCCATTTTATTCAACATACTGAAATTCTTTGAAATAATCAAATTTTGATCTTCCCTTGTTATATTTGTGTAAAAAATTCAACTTTGATAATGAATATCATAAGTGTTTATTTATTTATTGTAAAAAATAACATTTTATGAATAAAATAGGGTATATATAAATAAAAAATTTATGCATGCTAATAATTTGAAAAAAGAGTATGAATATTGATTTAAAGAGTTCATCGTGTTTTAAAAATATCATGAATACAACCCTTTTAAAATCCTCTTACCATGTTTACGTTGTTTTTATTCAAGACGAATTAGTTTAGAAGAGTTGGAAGAACATTTTATTTGTTATGGAATAGATTAGAGTTATAAATGTTGGAATAAACATGGGAAAAACTAAATGTGGAAACTGATTGGGATGATACTATGTTATATGGATCAATTTATATGAATACTTATGTAAATGATGATGGAGATGAAATGGGAGAAATTACAATGTAAATTAAATATGATCTTTGTGGTTTTCCAAATATATTTGAGGAGTTAAATAGGTGTGTCAAGAAACCATTGTATACTGATTTTACAAACTACACAACATTTTTAGCAGTATTCAAGTTATTTAATTTGAAAACTGCCAGCGGATGGAGTGACACCAGTTTTATAGAATTACTTGGTCTCCTGAATGATATGAAACTAGAAGAAAACAAACTACCATGATGAACATATGATTCTAAAGAAATTTTATCTTCCAAGGGAAAGATCTCTAAAAAAATCCAACTTTTCCAAATGATTTCATATTGTTTCACAGTGATTGTGAATCAATCTTGAAATTCCTTAAGTGTGGTGCAGATCGATACAAGAAAAATGAATCAAGACCATAGAAATATCTATGGTTCTTTCCTATCATTCCATTATTTAGAAGACTATATAGATGTCAAGAAACTATGAGAGAATTGACATGGCATGCAGAAGAAATAATTAAATATGGGATCCTATATCATCCAGTAAATTCTCCTCAGTGGGAAAAAATTGATTATGAGTATCCAAAATTTGGAAATTATCCAAGAAACATTCATCTTTTGTTATCTAAAGATGAAATAAATCCTTTTGTAATAAGGAGTAGTACTTACAGAACAAGGCCCGTCATGTTGGTAAATTATAAATTTCTGCCATGGTTATGCATGAAGGGAAAATAAATTATGTTGTCTCTTATTATATCTAGACCAAATAAACTTAGTAATGATATGGATGTCTATTTGGCTCCATTAATTGAAGATATGAAATTTATCTAGGATACAGGTGTTACAATGTATGATGCTCATAGAAGTGAAGAATTCACATTGAGGGACATGTTTTACAGAGTGACAAATGACTTCTTCACTTATGAAAATTTATCAGGCTATAGGGTTAAAGGAACTTTAAGGTGTCCCATTATTTAAAAATGGACAAACTCAGTTTCTTTGAAACATTCATCAAACACTTTATTTTTAGGACATAAGAAATTTTTACCCCAATGATATAAATAGTGATCATATACAAAATCATTTGATTGGAAAATCAAACAAGGTACAACATTATCACTTTTAATGGATGATAAATTGTAAAATAATGTAAAAGATATTGACACAATTGTTGGTAAACCATTTTTTAAAAACCTTAGAAAATCTGTTTGGTAGAATAGATAAATTTTATTTTAATTGCCATATTAGAATTTTTTGTATGTCAGACATTTTATTCATGTCATACATGTAAACAATGTATTTGATAGTTCTCTTAGAACACTACAAAAAGTTACTAGAAAAAAAGAAACATGGAATCAATGATAGGTTAGACTTGATTGAAATGTGGATAAGCTAAGAGTTGAAACCAGTGAATGAAAAAAAGTGGAATTTTCTTCCTTGATTTTCTTACACTCTATCCAGATATGAGAAATTGAAATTTTTTATTTTCATTAATAGTGTAAAATTACCACAGGGGTATTATCCAATATAAAAAATGTCATTTAAATGGATAATTTGAAGTCACAAGGACTAAAATCACATGACTGTCATGTTTTGATAAAATATTTAATTCCCTTTTCTTTCCATTTCATTTTTCCTCGAAATATACGACATACATTAACCAGACTCTACTTCCTATTGAAATCTATGTGTAGTAAAGTTATAGACCCTGTGAAGTTTCCCATATTGAATAATGAGGTTTCAGTCATATTATATGAATTAGATATTTTCTTCCTACTAAAATTCTTGTATATAATGGTCCACAAGATGGTTTACTTGCTTAGAGAGTTTCAAAGATGTGTTCATGTACATTAGATATGGATGTACCCCATTGAATTCTATACGAAGTTTTTAAAAGGGTATGTCAAAAATCATAGTCGTATAGAAGGTTGTATTATATAATGATATATTGTTGAAGAATCTATTGAATTATATACCGATAACCTATTATATGTTGATAGCATCGATCTCCCAAAGAATCGTCAGTGCAATCACCTTATGGGCGAAGGGATTTTCGGAAGATATGTTGTTACAATTACCTTGACAGATCAAGAGCAAGCACACCTTTACATTTTACATAATAGTAAAGATTTTGATCTATAAATTGAATCCCACAAAGAAATTCTTAGATATTTGAATCCATAAAGGGGTGAAGGGTGGATATCAAATACACATAATCATTGTTTTATAGGATGGTTCCATGATCAAATTTATAAGGAGTTATCTAAAATTTCCAATTCAATTGTTGAATGACTTCAATGGATAGCCAGAGGACCAAATGAAAATTTTATAGCTTATACTAGTTTTGTAATAAATGGTTATACATTATATACAAAATAAAATGATTACTACAGTATGATATAAAATAATGGTATTATAATTGTGGCTGAAGCGGTGAACATGTCTGGTTCCAAGGATAGAAATCCAATTATTGAAAATATTTCATATTTTGGAATTATTGAATGATATATAAGTTGGATTATACAACATTTCAAGTGTCCATTTTCCATTCCAAATGGGTTGACAATATCATTACAGTCAAAGATGATGAAATGGGCTTCATGAAGGTGAATTCCAATGTTTAAGGGGAAAATGATGATCCATTCATAATGGCATCACAAGCAGTGAAATTATTTTAGGAATCTGATCCAACAAACTATAATTGGTCAATTGTCTTTCTAGCGACTAAAAAAATTTCCATTCAGATGAAAATTCAATCGAGGATGACCCTTTTATTGGGAGATCACAATAACTTCATGTCAGTCCCAATATACCCAATTTATTTTACATTATATGATACCACAAATAGGGTATTTGGGTTCTTGATAGAGGAAATATATTCTTAACATTTAAAATAATAAAGAGAGTTCAATGAGAAGGTAAAAGTGTTTTTTAATATACTATTTTTTTCTCAAAATATTATGTGTTATCTACTATATTAACATAATCTAAATTAAATGTTTGACTACTCATGAAGACAATGTATTCTACACACGATGATGTTACCAATCCCTTAGAATAAAAAACTATAATGAACTAAACCCATTGGAAAGATGTAAAGGTAATATTACGATATACTTTCTCTATTTTACAAAAAAAATAACTAACGGAATGTTTATTTAATTTTCATTATTCCCTACAGAGCTTCTTTATTTTAGAGGATTCTTATTAATTTATCATTCCTTTATAGGAAGAGAAAAGATGATATCACTTCTCAATAACAGAGTTAATCTTGATGCTTTTATAGTAAAATCATTGTCCATGGAATTAATTTATTATTTCATATTTACGTTTAATTTATTTATTTTTAGTTTCAATCAAATAATAATTGTTTTCTTATACATGTGTATTATTTTTTTGATTTGGGGTGTTAAATACATCTTTTAGCCTTTCTGCATCAAAACTTTCATAGATTTATTCTCCCTTAAAACCTTTTCACCCCTATAGTTTTTCATTTATCACTTCATTTCAAGTTATCTCAAACGCATTTGTAGGAAGAGAAATGATGTTTTCTATGAACAATCACATAATTAATATTGATGTTTTCACAATCAAATCATTGTCCATAGAATTAATTTATTGTTTCATATTTATTTTTTATTTATTTCTTTTTATCATCACTCAGATAATAATTCATTTCTTATACAAGTGAATTCTTTTGTTCGAGTTGGGGTGGTATATCCATATTTCATTCCTTTCAACAAAAAAACTTCCACAAACTTCTTATCCCTCACAATATTTTCACCCCTATAGTGTTAGAATTATCACTTTATTTCAATTTCTCTCCACAAACTTTGTAGGAAGAGAAATGATGCTTCCTCAGCTTAATCACAAAGGTGATCTTTATGTTTTCAGAGTAAAATCATTGTCCATATAAGTAATGTATTGTTTCATATTTATGTTAAATATAATTAGTTTTAGTATCACTCACATAATAATTGTTTTCTTATATAATTGGACTATTTTGTTCGAGTTGTGGTGGTATGTCCATCTTTCATTCCATTCAACACCAAAACTTCCATATAATTCTTCTCCCACAAAAACTTTTCACACCAACAGTGTTTAATTTATAAATTTATTTTATGTTCTCTCCACTCCCTTTACAGGAAGAGCACCGATTCTACCTCTTCTTGATCTCAGAGGTAATCTTGATGTTTTCACAGTAAATTCATTGTTTATAGAATTAATATATTATTTCATATTTATGTTTAATTTATTTATTTTTCGAATCACTCACATAATAATTTTTTCTTATAAAGGAGTATTATTTTTTTTGAATTAGGGTGATTTATCCATATTTCATGCCTTTCTTCATCAAAAATTCTATATAATTCTTCCCTATCAAAAACTTTCACCCCTGTAATTTTTACATTTCTCTCTTTCCTTCAAGTTCCCTCCACTTCTCAATCAAAAGGGTAATCTTGATGTTTCCATAGTAAAATTATTTTCCATAGAATTAATTTATTATTTCCTATTTAGTTTTAATTTATTTATTTTTGAAACTACTGGTATAATAACTGTTTTCTTATATAGGTGAATTCTTTTTATAGAGCAGGGTTGGTTTATTCGAAGCTTCTCATGCAGTTTTGACAGTTCAAAAAATCAATTCAATGGACATTATGGTAACATTTTCATTTAGTATCTTTTTCATACTTTGGGATGTGTAGGAATCAATCTCACCACAATCCGATACACGGTGTGACCGGTATGACCCCAAGTACTTCTTTCTATTTAAAATTGGCTTTAATTTTAGTAAAATATACAACTGACATACTCAAAACCAAACATAAATATTCCAATTGTTTTGATACTTTAAGAAAAGGATCCATAATTCATTTGATACATGTAGGAATTATTTTCAC
Organism: Viscum album; assembly: GCA_963277665.1. NCBI lineage: Eukaryota > Viridiplantae > Streptophyta > Magnoliopsida > Santalales > Viscaceae > Viscum > Viscum album. Next base: position 164,947,444 of record OY728119.1, on the reverse strand, counting down.
CTTAATCTATTACACGATGTTTCTAGTATGACCCAATGTGTCTGTTATCAGTTTAAAATTGATATTTTAGTTCAAAAAGTGTTTGTCACTGAAAACTGATCAAACATGATCATTTTTTCTCGATAATTTAGTAAAATGATTCATAATTCATTTTCTAAGTGTATGGATTGGTTTCACATCAAACCAATATACTATGTGATCTAAATGATTCAAAAGTGTGTGTTTTTAGTTTAAAATGACATTTTAGTAAAAAAGAAAACTAACATACTCAAAACTGATAAAATGAATTCGAATTGTTTTGATAATTTAGTAAAAATATACATAAGATATTTGAGAAAATTATAAATTAGTTTCACCTCAATATAACCCACAGTGTGACCATTATGACTCAAAGTGTGTATTCTTTTAAACATGACATCAATTTTAAGAAACTTGATAGTTGACCTACTCAAAACCAATAAAATACATTCTAATTGTTTCGATACTTTAAAAAAATGATCCATAAGTCATTTTTGATATTTAGTAATCATCCACACCTCAATAGGATACATGATATTCCTGACATGACTTAAAGTGCCTGTTATTAGTTTAAAACGACATTTTAGTTCAAAAGGTGTCACTCACTCAAAACTGATCAAATGCACTCAAATTTTATTTATGATATAGTAAAATGATTCATAATCCATTTATTAATTCTATTAATTAGTTTAATTCCAAAACTATATACTATGTGATTTTAATGAGTCAAAAGTGCGTGTTTCCATTTTAAAATAACATTTTAGTAAAAAAGACAACTGGAGTACTCAAAACTAAGAAAAGACATTCATATTGTTTTTATACATCAAGACAACAATACAAAAGTCATTTTATAACTATTGGAATCATACACACCTTAATCCAATTTATGGTGTGACTGGTATAACTTCAAGTTCAACTTTTTATTTAAAATTGACATCAATTTCAGTAAAATGCGCAATTGGCCTACTCAAAACCAAGTAAACACATTCTGATTGTTTTTATAATTTAAAAATATGATCCATAAGTAATTTTTGACATATAAGAATCATCCAAACCTGAATATGATACATGATGTTCCATTTATGACTTAAATTTTACATTATAGGTTTAAAATTGATATTTTAGTTCAAAAAGTGTCACTCACTGAAAACATATCAAATGAACTCTATTTTTCTTAATAATTTAGGAAAATGATTCATAATTAATTTTGTATGTGTAGTAATTGGTTTCAAATCCAACTGATAAACTATGTGATCTGAATGAGTCAAAAGTGTGTGTTTCCAATTGAAAATGAAATTTTAGTACAAAATACAACTGACGTACTCAAAACTAAGAAAACGCATTTAGATTTTCTTGATACTTTAAGAAAATGAACCAAAATCCATTCAGGACCTATTAGAATCATCCACACCTCAATCCAATGCACCGTGTAAATGGTATGACTCCAAGTGTGTATTTTTATATAAAATTAACATTAATTTTAGTAAAATTGACATCAATTTTATTAAAATTAACATCAATTTTACTAAAATTCATATTAAATTTAGTAAAATGAACAATTTTTATTAATTTTTTAATTTTTTAATTTATATTTTTACAAATATAAGAATTTTTTCCTTATATAGGTGATTATTTTTCTCTATTAGTGGTGGTTTGTACAGAAATAATATGAGTCGGTATCAGGATTAAAAGACAAGGGAACATTGATGTTTTTAAATATATTTAATAACTTATATTTAGGTAATTTTATAAAAAAATTGAAAATTCTATAATATTTTTCCCCTTGAAATGGTTGTTGTAAATTTAATTTCATTTAAATTCTGTATCGGTACTTTTTTTATATCTGGTGTGTTTCTCGTGTTACGGTGAGATGTTATAGAAAATTACAGTGGTTTTTCAGTGTGTTGTTGTAGCACACTGTAGTATGGCCTTTTATCAGTGATTTTAAAAGCACTACTAAAGGACACATTTTTCAGCTCTTTTAAATGTGCTGATAAAAGACACATTTATTCAGTGCTTTTAAAACTTCTCATAAAATTACACTTTATCATTGCTTATAAAAGCGCTGATAAAAGATCCTTTATCCGTGATTCTATAAGCACTAAAAAAGTACCTTTATCTGAATAAAAAATAACTAATAAACGACTCATTTATCATCACCTTTTTAGTACAAATAAAGGACCACTTTATCAGTGATTTTTTTGCACTGATAAAAGACCAGGACTTTTAATCTCACTCAGTTAGTCTGTGCTTATCTAGTGTTGATAAAGACAATTTCTAGCATTACTAAAGACCTATTTTGTGGTAGTGATCTTAAAATTAATAACCCCTTAAAAAACATTCCCATAATATATTTTTAAGGAAACACCACTTTGAAAAATATGCCAAACTTTTAAACATTTCACCACTCTTCAAAAACCAAAATAAATCCATTTAAAAATTTCAATTAATAGTTAAAGTCACTACTTTATAAATTCCTAATATTCACTAAAAATCCACTTTCCATATCAAAACACATTATACATTAAAAATTCAAAATATTCCACCATTTAAACACTCATAAATTTGTAATATTCTAATAAATCATATAATCTAATTTTGAAAACCATATGATAACTTTAAAATAAACAACCCACTTGAACCTTTTTAAAGTACCCCTTATTTATAACATCTCACCCTTTAAAAAATTCATAAAAACTCATGATTTTCATTTTTAAAACTAAACACTCTTTAAAACACACTTCAAGAGTGTATATAATCATTTAAAAATAAATCATTAGTTTATTTTTAAAAACAAAACAATCTTTTTATTTTATGAGAAAAAAACTAATTCTAAAAACCTTGCTCAAAAAATAAGTATTATTTAGAAAAAAGTTCCAAGGATTCATTCCAAATCGAAAACATTTTTCCTGAAATACAAATTTCAAACAAAAAAAGTTTCACAACAACCACATATGTAAATTGTTACTAGTTTTATTAACCAAAATCCAATCAATCTATAGTAACATACCATAATACCAACATTAATTATTTTTCCATTAGAAAAAACAATCAAGGAAATCTGAGAATTCAGAGGAATTGATAAAAAAACAAAACATTATTTAGAACTATTCCATAATTGGTTACAAATTTTGATAGGCCATGCACCAATAATTCAATTATTTCAGTAATGTATCCCAAATCAAGAACTCAATCACTTCAAGGTTTTTCAATCCATTTAGGCCAACCTCAAGCCTCATATTAATCTTTTCATATAATCACAAAACTCTAACAAAAACCCCAAAGTGAACTAATAAATTTTCAATAAGGATCGTAATACCAACATATCAAACCACAATCAAACATAATTAATCAAAATGAAAACAAAATCCTAACTACCCATGTAAAATCAAGGATTAAGGTAGTTAAACACTCGATTGGCTCTCTCTGCACCAATAAATGGAGTTATGAGAACCCTATCTCCTTGCTAATAAACTCCCAAAATAATAATATAGTGCTTATAGAACATAATCCATATTTATAACCTAGGATTTGATATGATTTATAATAAACCAACCTAATAAGAGATAACACATCACTCGTCCGAGACCGCCACTAATCCTAAAGTTTATTCCTGATCCCCACAAGCTAGAAAATAGTTCCTGACTATCATGAAAACATTGGAATGTTTTTACCCTCTTAGTAATAAAAAAATAGTGGATTATATTGATAATCTATAATGACCCATCTATACATTGTACACCAATACATATTAGTGAAAAAATACAATATAAATAATAAATCAAAACATATTAGAAACCAAATAAATATCCAATTTCAGATATGATTAATAATGTGACAATTCTCATTTAAAATTGAGAAAATTAAATAACTAAACATCAGACAAATAAATATCATCATGCTCAAAACATACAACATAAGTAAAAAACAAGTGATACACCTTGTCAAATTGGCGGATATATGAGCTTCCTAAAATGAAAGAAGGGAAAACCCCAAACAAAAACAACATCATCTCCAAGTGAACCTCAGGTTATTCACCATGCCATAAAGTAATACAGCCAAATAATCCACATCAAATAGTATCAATACCTAAAAATAGGGACAAAACATTGATACTTAATATGCATATGAACACACACACACTAGATTATATACAGGGTGTGTGATAAACATGCCCAGTATAACTCCGTAAAATATTTTATGGAGTTATTTCATAATATATTCCAAAATTTCTATTTTTAATAAAATATATTAATAGTTTTTTTATGACAAATCACAAATAAAAAAAGTATACAACTTTATCTAGTTCTTTCCAAAACTGTTGTAAAAACATTCTAAGAATAATCCAAAACCCAAAATTATAAAACCTAACCATCAATTAAAAGATTTTTTTTAAAAAACTTCTGAATCAGGAAAAGGAGAGTTTTAAATTCATGATAAAAACAAATTATTTTTTCTTCCTCTCTTTAAAAACATTTATGTATTTCATTTATAAGATAACAATACTTTATAATCAAACAAACACTACTATAAAAACACATAATTTTAATACATTTTATTTCATGGTTTTTACTATAAATAATATTATAATAAATTAAATTAATATTGAGAGTCCTTGTGTCTTTGTTAAATTAGAAACATAAACCATTAACATAATATAAAACAAATCATATTTATTTAGAACTCTATAATGTACTCATAGGTTTGTTTTTGAACTCTTAATAGTACATATGACAACCTATATACATACAAAATAAGGCGAGAAATAAAGCCTAGTAAGTGAATAATAAAATAATCGCATGATGATAAATAAAAAATTTGAGTCAAGAGTAATATCAGGACATCATAAAGATGTAAGAATCATACATACTCACATGGAGTCATAGTATGGGAAAACATCATAAAATCATGGTATTATAGGATTGTGTAAAAAATATAAACTGTCAAATCATAAATAGGATTCCGGTCTAAAAAACAATAAATCATAATATAGAATCATCATGCTAAACTCTTGTGTTCCGTATATCATATATCATCTGATAAAAACAATACCCATTTCATTGGATTTAAATCTGGGTGCACCCTTCATATATATGATAGTATGTGGACAACATTAATCATATAACTTAAGACGAACCCTGATATGTTTCTTCTTTAATATTGGAAAGAGAACCTTAGGTCCTTATAAACTCATTGGGATTGATTTAGAGAGTTATAGGTGTAGGAACTTTATTATCAATGGGTTTACAATTTAGAGGAATGAGATAATGAGTTCTTATTTATAGAAAAATGGATGGGGTTCTTATTAATTTCTAAACACTGTTTTTTATTCTAAGTTACAAAATATTCAGAATAATTTTCTATCTCATGGTTTTAACCCATGTTTTTTCTAATGGGAAGTTATTTTATGTGTTTTAATGGTTCATGGGTGGAAATAATTTAAATAATATCATTAATGATGTGATAGTGAGTCATGTTCACAAATAATTATTTTTAAAATCTTGAAATATCCTTTAGGTTTTTGAACGTTCATTATAGGTTTGTAAAAAATATATTATCACATTAAAATACCTTATTTTAATTAAAAACATTATTTTTGATCAATTATACCATTTATAACATTTATTATATAATTTTTGGGTCATTGTGATGTCATATTACATACTGTATATATATATTGTAATTAATTTTTACCCAAAAATTCAACTATATATAAAAGTTCTGAAGAAATAAATATAGGATAGTTTAGATATGGTTAATTCAAGAAAATATTACTTTTATCAAAATAATTTTATAAATATAATATTTTTAATTTCTAAAATAAATTTATTATCTATTAAAAAGTACTAATTTTATTACATGATCAAATTTATAATCTTTATAAATATAAATTATGATTGCATAAAATAATTTTTTTATTTATGAATGAGTAAATGATAGATTTTATAATAGTTCTATAAAAATAAAAAATTATTTCAAATTATTCAATTAATAAAAAAATACATTTTAATGAAAATTAAACATATATATTTGTCTTAAAATGAAATTTTAGTTTCAATGTATCACAAAAAAAAATCGATCATTTACTTCCTCTATTTAGATGTATTTTATTAAAAATATAAGGTTGATAAAAAAATAATATTAGGGAAACATAGTTTCATTTAATGGGGTATTTTACATGATATTAAGGTCTAGATGTGTAACCCCTTATCACACTAGCATACACCCTAATGGTATGGTGATCTATGGTTGTACTTTATTAGAGTGGATAAGCAAATATAATTTGGGTATTTATCTCTATAATATTGGAATTCTCATATAAATGATTATTCTCGAGTTTCAGTTGTTGAATCTTACCTTGATCTTGGTTAATAGAAATTTCAAATGACGTCATCTCACTCAAAATCTCTAACAAATGAGCCTTATAAAATAGCTATATTACCAATGGTCATGACTCTTAAGGATATTTATGACCAATAGTCATATTATGGCTATATTTTATAACAGTCCAAAATAATAATGAAATATAGAGCATGAGTTTTGTATAAAAACATTACTTAATAAGGAATATATTCATTGAACTATGGATATCAAAAATGTAAGGGGTTTGGTATGTAATTCCTTAAGTGGGATAAGTAAAAAACATAATGTACTTGGGATAGGTTAGGTAGGAGCACTAGTCAATAATTTACAACTCCTATGTGATCAAGAATCTCAAAGGGTCGAATTTATCTAGGACTAAGCTTTCCCTTCTTCCCAAACCACGTGTATTTCTTCTATGGTAATAAAAAATAAATTTCTTATCTATAACCTCAAACTCTAGGTCTCATTGATGATTTACAGGCCATCTAGAGTGTTTTTACTTCTCTCAATGATATCAAAATACAAATTTATATTCACACAAATTATATTAACTACAAAAGTGTATAATAGTGGAAGTGCAGGATCAGTCCCATGAGAAAGAGGTTGATGATAATTAAATAGCCTTGAAGGTTGGTATTGATAATTTAAACTAAACTAATTTAACTAAGCCACTTGATTGTATTGGTTGGAAATGAATTAAAAGAAGTAAAAAATGAATGAGGACAGAGGGAAGTGAGTTTATTTTAGGGGATTTTTTTCTTTATTTTCATTATCCGTGAGATTTCTTAGAGTAACTGGTTTTTCTTTTTAGGTTTGACTGGACCTTTTTAAATCAGATGGATCCTCTTTCAAGGTTTTCCTAATAAATTTAGATTCATTTAGATCAATCATATTATGAAAGGTTAAGTTAATTTTATCTCCCGATTTCCCACACCCCTTTATCACTTTGAGGTTCTCCCCCTAAATGACATCACTTTCTTTGTGAATTTAAGAGATGTGATTTGATTATTTCTAAAGTAATATTCATTTGAAATAATTACATGCATATTTTTTTATCAAAATCACTTATCCATTAAATTATTAGTTTTCCATGATTTATCTCCATATTATTACGGATTACTTAAATGTTTGGCGGGGGGATATATTTTTTCAGTGATAAAAATAAATGTCTTCTTCAAAGAGGAAAAACACATGAAAATACTCTTTCCCTGACATATGAATTAAAAAACAAACAAAAAAATCAAAATAAAAAACAAATCCTAAAATAATGCAGTATTCTAGTTGTTGACGGTAGATACCTTCACTATAATTTTGGATTTTTGGTAGAGACCTCCTTTTTTATCTATTGTTTTAATGATCCTTCAATGCTCAGATAGTGTAGTTAGATATCCCAAAATTATCAGGCCTTTGGAATTTGAAATCACAGTTCACTATTGTATAGGATTCTTACCTATGGAACTACCCATGCAGAGTGTGAATGGTAATTCATGGTTGTGCGATGTGACTTGGGAGGCTACATAATAGATAAAAAATTTCTCTTACAAATGAACACCCTCCACAGTATAGTTGAGGAATTATAGTGTAGCTAATTCATCAATTTTTATTTTTCAAACAAGCCATGATACAACCAGTTTCATGAATTTTAAGACTCATATTTCATTTTTGGGGCATAGAAAGCCAGGGTGGAATGAGGGAGGATATGGTGTAGCACTTATAATTTTTTTCCAGGCTTCCTTCTATCCACTATGTTGCATATCCCTAAGATTCAGTGTGGTGGTCTCAAAAATTTCATGGAATCCCAATATTACCCATATAACGATGGTGCCTACAGAGTGAAATACAATGGTTGTGACATAATATGGAGGTCGATATGGAGGATATAGTGGCACTATAGCATATAAAAATGTGTCAGCTGTGTAAATTAAATTTCTAAGGCAGACGGTGCATGGACTAGCTTAAAATGTTTTCTTTCAAGAAAGTGAATAGTAACCCTGATCCATTTGTATCCAAAGTAGAAAAATCCATTAGTTTCACTCCATTATTTTAGAAACTCCATTTATTGAGTGGAAATAAAATTCTGGTGGGGGCTGAAAGACCCCCCTATGCCACCATGAACCGCCATGTCCTAGTGATTTCTTCCTCCAGCCACCATGTGGACCCCTTCCACACACACCGACATAGATCAGCTTATGAATTTCCCCTACATAGACATGCATAGGGGATATTATCCTCTATTACCTCCACCATGGGTGGTATCTCCCTTTGGAGTGGATAATATTCTAGGCCTTCCATGGGTGTGCGAAGTGCTAGGTTTTCCTAAGGATATAGAGTGATCTCATTGCCCAATTTTTATCCAAAACCCCTATGAAATTTCTCCTACAAAAAAACAAAAAATAAAAAATCTTGAAAAAAATTATTTTCAGTATTTTAATTTCATAATCATAAAATTTCATCTTAAATTGAAATTAACCATACAAGAAAATCATTAATCAAAACACAGTTGTTCATAGTTAAAAACAATGGAATTACACATTTAACAGTTTTAAAATTTATGCACAAAATATGTACTCAAAAAATCCCACACACTTAAATCATAATTTCCCTTAAGTATGTATCTAAATTAGGAATTTAAAAAGGAAATCCCATTATAAAAATATTTAATATTCAAAAATAAAATTAATCATAAAAACATCAATGGGGGGAAAGTAATTTCAATGTTTACAAAAACCGATGATTCCAACAAATCACTAGACATATTTTTTATAAAATTACTAAGAAAAATTGTGGTGTTAATCATCTATTTCATAAAATTATTTTAACTCATCAAGATTAAAATTCTAATCATGATTTAACTTACCATTTTTTTCTTATCTCATCACTCAAGGTAAATAAAATATGAAGGTTTCCTCATAACTTGAGTACATGCACCATACATATGAATTTTAAAATAATCTACTTTCTCAACATAGTAGAGAAATATTTTACTAAAAATCAACAGGAATTTAAAATAAGGATCAAATGATTCTAAGGATTATAGATGGTAGGAAATTTAAGTATAAAAATTAATCTCAAGGGAGGTGAAAATATATGTGTTAAGAATGATAAAAAAAATAAAAAAAACACTAACATTATCCTATCTAAAAAGTGAAATTTTATATACTTCCCAAGATCAAAATTAAAGTCATAAAAAAGAAGTATAATGAATGAGTTACCCTTTTAAATTTTTTCCCTTTTTCAATTTTGTAAATTTTCAATTTTTCAAAATTTCATCTAGATAAAATATCATATCTATCACCCAACCACAAATGATATTCATCATTAGTCAAGCAATGGTGATTTTTGACTCTCCATAACCCAAACCACATTTATATTATTTTTTTCATTTTTTTCTAGATGGTTTACTAATAAAAATGGTGAAAATTACAAAAACAAACTTCCCAAAATCCAATTATAGAACCAACAACTTATTGTCTCAAAGAATCATATAACTTTTTCCCATGAAATCCCAATACCCCCCCCCCCCCCACACACACACATAAAATTTGATAATCAAGCAAAAAAATAGATTAGGGGTATGAATGAATAAATTGGATTGAAATGTGGTTATTCCTATAAAATATCATTCATGGTATATAAGGTTTAAAAGGAGGAAAAACCTAAGGTGGGTGTTAGGGAAAGTGGATAAATCAATCAAAATTTCTTAATTATTTTTCTAGTGAATTTTTTTAATCACCGCTTCGAAAATATCGTAATTCAAATCCCAATTAGTAACATTTCCCAAGTTCTCCCAAAAAATTTCTAATAAAATATTGGAAATATTTGGATTAGAAACCTATCGGGAACAAGATCGTGTATTAAAAATAGTATCCCATTTAATGTTTCATAATAATAGATCAATCAATAATAACTTATTAAGATCAAAGTATAAAAATGGTTGATAATTTTCAAAAACATGTGACTACAAAGAAAAATTGTGATTCATAGATTTCAAATTCCAATGATTCACTTTAATCGTCAAATATTCCCATTTTACTTATTTAATTCCATCAATTCAAAAATTAAAAAATGGAATATTAGTATTCCTAAACATTCTAAGTGTTAAAACATAAGAAAAAAATCAAGTGTGTGGATTATGTTTTCTCATTGAAACACAAAAAAACATAGATTTTGGAAAATTGGGGTGTACAAAACAATGAGTGCATAAAATTAAAGTATACTGCTCTTCACTTTGAATCTATTCTCCTTCTTGAAATTTCTTCCATATGTACTTGTCCCCAAGGGCTTAATAACATAAAATTTAAGTAAAAAAGTGAAAGATCATGCCATTTCATTTAATATTCTAAAATTATGGGAGTTTTTTCACTACTTATAAAAATAAAATCCTAAACTAATAAATAAAATAAATAAAAACTCTAGTTTCCTCCTACAAAGAACTTTTAATAAGGTTGTTAAGTTATAACTTACTTCTATGACTTCATAATAGGAGTATGGTATAGAGACAAACATATCGTATTGACCAGGTTTATCTTTTATGAATGATAGTTTTATCTCTTATATTATTTATCCTTATTGAAATCCCATATTATTCTTATTGAGGAAGGTACCAAGTAAACGATATCCCCAAGGTTTGGATAAATATATCATGGGGTATCCAAACAAGATACCACTCCTCTTTCTGTTTTTTCGATGGATGGGGTGCATCAAATTCTATACGCAATCCTAAAAATTAAGCATAAGATTCTTCTTCCACTTCTACATGGAGATAAAATTATATTAGATCTAATGTTTACTTCTAAATATCAATACTGTTCCTCCTCCTTCTGATATTCTGTTTTAGCATTGGAGGATTCTTCATCTTGCTCTTCTTCTTCCTCCTTTGTAGTAAAGTAGGAATTCTCCATGGAAAATTTATAAAAATTATCAAAAAAGTTACTTACCTAAAATTAATCCTTTAATTATATTATTTTGTAAAATGGGTCATTAAAATTGGCTTCCTCCTTGGTGACATCCTCTTTTTCCTCAGTTTCCCAAGAGAACATCTCCATGAGTTTCATTCCATTATAGAACTCTTCTTTCATGATTAGGAGGGTAGTTTCCAGACATGGGGGTGGCTATGGATCCCTTGATTTTCTATGATGCTCCCATATTTGTGCTTGAATTTTCCTCTTCAATTATTTATTCTGTTGTGAGAGGGTTGTTAGTTGGATCATTAAATGGATGTGTTCCTTCATGCTTCTTGGTCCTAAAACCACAAACAAAAACACCCAATGGATAAAAAGAATAAAAGTAAAAAAACATAATTTAAAATTAGAAAATAGAATAGGGTAAGAGAAAATAGTATTTATAACTATCAAATTTTATAAAACATATTCCCTAAAAGTGGATCCAATTTTTAACTGTTCATTGAGAGTGTCATTACTTCACTCGGTGATATAAAAATAAAAAACTATATTCACCCAACATATACTAAATTCTAAATTTTAGAATAGTATAAGTGAGGGATATGTCCCAGGAAAAATGGGTTTATAAAAAATCAATATTTTTGATAGTTGGTTTTTATAATTTAAACAAAACATAATTTAATTAAATTACTTGATTAGATTGGTTATGACTGACACAAAAGAGGTAAAAATAAAAGAGGGTGAAGGGAAGTGAGTTGATTTTGAGGGATGGGTTTTATTAATTTTCATTAACCGTGAGATTTCTTGTATTAACTATTTTTTCCTCTTATCCTTGAATAGATATATCTAAATTAGTTGGATCCTCTCTCAAGGTTATCTTAACCAATTTAGATTCATTTAGTTCAATCTTATTACAAATGGTTAAGTTAATGTTAGATCTCAGTTTCCCACTCCCCTTTATCACTTTTAGGGTCTTCCCCTAAATGTCGTAGCTTTCATTATGCATATAGAGGATGTGAATTTATTAGTTTCAAATCAATATTAATTTGAAATATTGGTAGCTATCCTTTTTTATCAAACTCGCATATTCTGCTAATTTATAGTTAACCAAGATTGATCTCTTAATTATTATGGATTACATAAGCATTCAAGGGGGAGGAAAAAAATTTTAAGTGATAAAAATAAAGGTACTATGTAAAGTGGAAAACACATGAAAATACTCTCGTACTATTATTTGTATTCAAAAAAAACATAACAAAAATCAAAATAGAAAACTAATCCAAAAGTAATATATCATCCTGGTTGATGACAGCTAACTCCTTCACTCTCACTTTTTATGTTAGGTTGAGAAATATTGGTTTCCTTATACATTAGTAGTGGAAGGCCACATCTAGGTATGTTGATTCCTCTATCCAATGTCCTCTGGTCTGGATCTATGGATCATACTTTCAGTGTTCTCCTCAATTTATAGGCTGCAGTTAATCTATCATTTGAAATCTCTTAAGAGAAGTTCTCTCTCTACTCTGAAATTTTAATTTCATTATCTAGATGGGTCTTAATATCTACTTGAATTAGTCTTCTCCATATTTCTCTAGAGGTTATTCATTATTTGGTGGGTTCTTCCTTGAATTTTGGACATATTCCTTGATTGAAGGTGCCTCCTACTTTGTATCTCTTGTATTAAAAATCCCTCAAGTCTCATATCGTGTATTTATATAGCCCAAAAGTATTAGTATTTCGAAATTTGAAATCACAGTTCACTATGGAGTGGATCTCTTCTCCATGGATCATCCCATGCATGGTGTGCATGGACATGCATGGATGTCTAATTTTTCTTGGGAGACCATGGCACAACTCAATACCGCCTCTCCGAAATGAACACCTTCAATGTTGTAGTGTAGTCATTATAGTGGAGCTACTTCAAAAATTATTCTTCTTCAAACAGAACATGGTGTAGCTAATTATATGATGATTCAGCCATTTCTTTCATTTTCGATCTGTAGGAAGCCACAGTTCAACATGGGAGGCTACGGAGTAGCGCCTCTACTTCCAATTCGATCTTAATTCTATTTTCTACACCGCATATCCTAAGGCTATGGTGTAGCATTCTCAAAAATATTGTGGCATCATGAGATTCCTTCTCTGGACATGGTGACTCCATTGTGTATCCTGGTGGTTGCAGGATGGTATGAAGGAGGATATATATATTCTAGTGTCACTAGAGTTTATCAAGAATTAAAGTGGCATGGATGAAATGTATGAAGTAGATAGCACCCATCTCGGCCTGAAAAATTTTTGTTTAAGAAAGTGACCAGTAACCCGAATCAATACGTGTCCCACATCAAAAGAGCTAGTGGTTATGCACTGTTATTTAAAAAACTTAATTCTTTAAGTGACTAGACAAGTTGTGTGGTGGTTAGAGGACCCCCTGTGATACCAAGGACCACACTATCCCGGTGAGTTTATCCTGTCATTATCGTATGGACCTATGTCCCAAACACCAATATAGATCCGCTTATAAATTTCCCCTACACCGACCAATATAGGGGATTTAATCCTCTATTACCCCCACCATGGGTGAGCTCTCTCTTTGTGGTAGGTAGGTTGATGGTCCCTTCATTGGCATACTAAGTGGTAGGTTTCAGCATGGGTTGAGGTATTGTTCATTGGAATAATTTTTAGCCAAATCGCCTTTAAAATTCCTCCTACAAAAACACCAAAACTAAAACATTATGATTTTTTTTTTATTTTTTTTCATTTTATTAAAAGTTAAACATAAATTAAAATTTACCATAAAGTAAAATAATTAATTAAAACATGGGTGTTCACAATTAAATACAATGACATTAAAAATTTAATTTTTGTAAAATATATGCACAAAATATGAAATCATAAATTATTGTCTACATAGATTTTTTTATAAAATTTCACATATTTCATATGATGTTGAGTGGTTTGAAAAAAAATCACATATTAGACAATATCATATCCCATCACCTTCTTCCCTATAACTTAATCCCAATATGTAGGATTCTATCACCTCATCCCATACAGAGCCTCGTAAAGTTCCATTTGAATGTTATAATTGAAAATTTTTTATATGAAAACTCTAGTAGGGGAAGATGTTGATCCAAAAAAAACTTTTAAATACATTTAACTTGATCTCATCATATAAACTATATTTTTAATGGTTCCCTCATATTTGATATATGTATAAGGGTGATAAGTAGTGATGAAACTCAACTCTATATCAAGCCCTTTCTGAAATATTCTATAGAACATCTAGGTAAACATTAGATCTCAATAGGATATAATAGAGAGTGGTAATATGTGTAGTATTACCACTTCTATTATGTATATCATATAGATTTAGTCAATATAGAAATATTCCTTAATAGAAATGAAATTTTCTTCCTTAATAAGGAAGTTGACTCCCACCCAAATGGAGTTATGACCTTTAGATGGCCTCGGGATTCCTATGGAAACATACATAGCTATTTTTTTCATTTTTAAACTGGTGTGACCAATAGTTTCATCATACTCCAAAAAAATTATCAATCATCCTTAACATGTTGTATAATCCATCTTTAAGATACTGAATATATAACCTCCCTATTCATGTTATACCACCATAACTTTTTCTTTGGATCTCTATATATCTTAGTTGTCACGAACCAGGCCGGATCGTCATCCGACCCGACACCCGACCCGGTCCGCGGCAAGTCCCGAGGGGCGTTCCCGATCCCCACGGGATGGCAACTAGTGCCGGGCATCAAAACAAACCAGTTGGGAACGGTTTGGCCCATGAAAAAGATAAGCAAACATAAACTGAACAAGCATAGAAATAAAGGAAAACAAACTGAATGACGTGGCAGCAGAAAAGGAATAAACAAAGAAACGCGACATACCTCAGGTGACCCCGTGGATCACCACGGTACGACAACCACCCACTTCCAAAAGCGATCCAAGACTGAAACCTGCAACTGAAAAGTAAAGTAGGCATGAGCACCGAGATGCTCAGTAGGAAAGCCAAAAACAACCACATCCTATGCCTCTGCCTTTAATAAGAAATCCAACCAATGCCAGTTTGGAAAATAAGGTATACTAAAATAGTATTTTCATTCCTTTCAAATTCAAGTAACGAGTTTTCATTTTCAGGTAAAGCCTTTTTCTCCCACTACATTTTCAAAATAGGTTTCAAGCATGCATTAACATTTCAAAATGAAAAGAAACCAGTTTGGGTTAAAATATGGTTCTCACAAACAAGACATCAAGTATGAAACAGCTGAAAAGAAAGTTACATTATTAGCAGCATGACAAAAAGTGAGCACCATGGGTAATCCCTATAGGCAGCTAGAACAAGTGGGAACCTAAAGACCTCGTACCTCAGTGAAACGTGGCTTAGAAGACCACGACCCTCAGAAAACGTGGCTTAGAAGGCCACGACCCTCAGAACACGTGGCTTAGAAGGCCACGACCCTCAGAAATTTATATGTTTAGTTAGTGTTGTTGCGTCAATCCTGCTAGACAAACCGGGATGAACCCCTGCCGTGTCATCTAGCGTACTAGTCCTGGTCACCCACCTAGATACCCGGGTTTCCCATTGTGCTCTATTTCAAATGGTGGTGAGTTTTCTTTATCAAGCAATCAAACAAATACATTACACTTTCTTTATCTAAAACTCATTCAACCTTCCACCACCGCACACCCTACTTAAGTGCATTCCCCCTCTTTACACCACACAACACGCACAAGCCTTTAAACTAGGCACACACCACAAACCACCCATCAACACTTGCATCACATCTTATTTTCAAATTTAGGGGGAATGACTAAAAAGGGGTTTTCTATTTTCGCAAACCAAATCTTAAAGTGCCAAACGGGCCTTTCATAAAACATTCTTAAGATGCCAGACATGCTTAATTACATAAAGGAAACACTTTTTAAAAATCAATCAGCCAAAAGGCCAAACACCTTTGGAAATACACATTACTAATTCAAAACCACTTGAGATATCAATTTTTCAATAAAAGGTCACTTAAGACCGACGGCTTTGAAATACATTTCAATTTTTCCAATACAAGGCATAATAGTTTCTAGTAACCGAAATCAAACTTCATAGCATATGTATATAGCGTAAATGTAAAACATATTTTTAAAACAAGCAAGCAATTATGAATCTCAAATTAAAGGCATAGGCATAGAGGACCTACCTCAACATGTCGCTGCTTGAAGACGAACATTCAAACATATCCTTGGCACACACACGCACATTCATTTATACATATATATACACACCCCTAGGTGCATTGCACATATTCCCTGCGCCATGAGGGAATATGCACAATGAGGGAATATCTATATATATGTCTTACCGTATGCATGTACATGCAGCGATCCTCGATACTCGCGCCCCAAAATCATCGCCGCGAGGTACAACACACTACACATATAATTTAATAAAACCATTAAACGTATAGTCAAACATTTGACCAATTTATAAAACATTTTAGCATGCTCAAAGTGGTACATTTTCGATCAAAAATTCTTTTCCAGCACACACGCACCTCAAGTACCCACAAAAACACATTTCGCACTACAAAAACAATTAATTGAACACTTCCAATGATTGTCACAACGATATACACAAAAATATACCCTTATATGTATGCTCAAACCCACTTTTTGAAAACATACACACACCAAAACAATATACGAACATGTTTCACACACTTTACAAGATTTAATAAACCACTTAAAATTTTTATAAAACAACTCCGAGTGGTACTACAAGACATTGAACACAAGAACCCACCCCAAAACCTCTTCTAAGGCGAAACACACCCCACTCAATTGTCAAAACAGAAAATGCAGCCCGTGCGCAACATAATGAACTAAATGCACAGTTTGAAAAGACACATTTTTTTTTATATAAAAAAAATGCTAAGAAAATTTATTAGAGAGCTTTCAAACATGTCACAAACTTGAATATATAAAGAAAAGAAAACTCATCCAAAACCATTTTCAAGACTAAACACACTTTTGACCCCACACCAAAATGTCCACTACATCAACTACACTTTCAAATACGCAAACTGCACAATCTATCGGCTTTGATAAACAGCCCAAAGTGGGTTTTGAAAATAAAATACACTAACACCACTTAAACATGATACTCACAATTTAAATGCACATTGAAACCAAATCAACAACAATTTCGCGACATGAAAAATAATTAAAAACAGTGCTGAGGTAATTAAATAAGCAAGTGCAAAGGGGGTCACCGGAGGGAGACGATGTAGGCAACTAGTTGGGTCTCAAAACAAGGGGGGCCGCCGATTGATGGGTGCGTGTGAGCCGCTGGTTGTGAGGGAGGCACGGTGCGAGTTAGGTCTGCTGGAGGAGGAGTCCGCAACAGTAGCATAGCAGGAGGTCGGGAGGCAAGGCAGCGGACCATGGGAGAGGAAGGCCGGGAGGCAGGGCGGTGCGAAGTCCCGGGCGAGCGCAGAGGGGTGAGACGGCCGGCCGGAGTCGCGGCGTGGCCGGAGCGGGAGGACAGGACGGTGGCGAGGGCGGTTTGGCTTCGGGTGAGGCAAGCGGGGATGACGCCGGGGAGTGGGGGGGTCAGCCGCGACGGGGTAAGGGAAAGAAAGGGGGGCCGGCCGCGAGCGGGAGAGGGAGAGGGAGGGGGGCCGACCGCGAGCGGGAGAGGGAGAGGGAGGGGAGCCGACCGCGAGCGGGAGAGGGAGAGGGAGGGGAGCGGCGCAGTTAGGGTTAGGAGGGTTCAGGGGGGGGTTCCGCGCGGGGAGAGGTGAGGGAGGAAGGAAAAGGAGAGGAAAAAAAAAGAAAAGAAAAGAAAAGAAAAAAGAAATTAAAACAAATAAATAAAAATGAAATAGAACTAAAAATAAATAAATAAAATGAATAAAAATAAATAAATAGAGTGAATAAAATGAAATAAAATAAATAAATGAAAATCTGAAAGAACAACAAATCCCTAATTAAAATATTAACTAAATTAATAATAATAAAATTATTAACTAAGAGCGGACACCGCGCACGGTCTCACGCGCGGGGTCGCGCGCATGGTTGCGTGTCTCAAAAACAGCACATTCAATAACAAACAAACCCTTAACAAAAATTAGGGGCTGTGCAGGGCGCGCATACGCTCGCGCGTTCGTATAAAAACAAGATTTTCTTTTAATTTAAAACCGGTTCAAAACACAGTTCAGAAACGAGACCCAAAATAATTAAATGAACTAAAGCATCGGGTCGGGGTGTGACAATTATCCCCACCACAAAAACTTTCTGCCCCCAGAAAGTCACCCAGCCAAACGAGTAAACAAACTCGAGTTCGAAACTAAATGAGGCCAACAAAATCACGCACTTGGTATGACTTTTCACTCCATCAGTCACACCCAACCAACTCCGAGGGAAACTGAGAAGAGATGAACCATCAGGAAAAGAGGAGGGTTCTCCCCACCATAAGAACCCGACTAACACAACCGACATTGAGACTCTTAGTATGGGCTAACTCTGGAACTGCTAACTTGATCCAAGAGGGACCGCCGCATATAATAAACCTCGAAGAAGGCACGACAAGATCTGTGGTGGGTCTCCCCACCATTTAAGAACTGGCCAGCTTAAACCAGTGATCACAGACCAGTACGAGAAACCCAGCACAAACCGACCCATGAACTCTCCGCATAAACTAGACCCCCCACCACATGGGGTCATCGACGAAAGACCCCAAACTGCGTAGCGGACCAACCCCTATTCATTATTTCCAAAGACGCAAGTGTCTCCAAAACGAGAACATCCTAAAACAAGAACGGGTCACCAAAGGAGCTAGCCACATAAGAGATATAATTATCTTGAGACTCACAGCCATAAAGAGACAACTCCAAAGCTCATATTCGAGGAGGCGCAACTACTAAAATTACAAGAAAATGATACCACCCCACCTCCTTACTGCCAAAGTGGGGTATTCAAGGAACAAAGACCACAACGAGGCAACGAGGCCTCTACGCCACTTACAGCAGGACAGAACCTTCAAAGACGGGAGAGCTACAACAAGGAAATTCATACCGTCCCCATTTCATCATTGGAGACAAAAATTAAACCAAGGTTCCCCACACCCAATGATTCCTGACTGTGTGAAAGGCTTCACTCCGAGACCTGTGGCTGGAGCTCTGATGTCTTGAAGCATCTGCTGCCCCGCAGTCAGGAGCTGACATTCTCTTGTCGAGACTCCTCCTGATAAAGCCACTAGCGGAACTTCTCTATGTTTCCGCAAATGGCCACACTAACGGCAGGCCTTCGGAGGATGATGGCAAGGCAGCTTAAAGTACCCAAACCGGCCACAAAAGAGGCGAACAAGAGAGTGGCCTGACTAATAGAAGATGGAGTTGATAATGAAACTTTTCTGAGATGGGTTCCTCCGGCTCGCTCTCACAAAATGGAGAACCATCCCAAACACCAAAGGGAACCGGTCCCTGAACAATAGATGAAGACCCCACACAAGAGAAACTTTAACTGATTCTGCGACATTATCTTTGGAAAAAAAAGGGAACCAACTTCTTGAGATGCCCCACGTAGGCCCTCACTATTCGTTGGCATTGTTGGACACTCACGAGCCTTGTTGCTTCCATCACCTTCGCTTCCACAAATATAAACCAACTAATGAGAGTGGTCCTAAACACCTTCCAAGTCATACCCTCATGCAATGACACTAGGGTTATCTCCTCCACCAATCCCAAGTTTCACCTTCAAATGGACCTGAACCAACACAGACTCTCTTAGCTTTAGGAGTTCCCAATAACCTGAAAACACCAACGACTTCACCATGCCAGTTTGTTACCTTCAATAGATCACGATCACTATAAAAGTTGGACATCAACCGAAAAGAATTAAATTCCACCACTCTGCTAAGAGTCTAGGTAGAACCAACAACTAGAAGTGACTCACTAGAACCTTCTGGGACTTTTCTGGGTGGCATACTCAAAAACAAGGGGCACAAATCCGAATCAAAACTCGTCATAAATCAAAATTTCACACGTCAATCACAAACGAAAGCTCAAACTCAAATCTCTATTCCAACCACAATTCAGTACGTCAAAACCAAGAACTCACGAAAAGGAATACCCAACACGAAAAGAGAACGCTAAACAATTTCTCACTCACTTTTCTAAACATTTGAAAAACCCTTTTTTGAAAACCATTTTTCAGCAAACAAAACAACTTAGATATACACCATTGATATCCCATGAAGTCTCACACATACATATCCATGTGCTAGCTCAAGCACCCATCCACTCACATCACCAATTCCTCCACTTTCCACATGCGCACCTCAATGTATGTGATCACTCATAGGAATACCAAGGGTCAATTCAAGACACTTATCATTTCCAAAACATACCATTAAGCACACATCACAAATTCCCAACCAATTTGAAAAAGTAACTTATCATCAAGGCAATACATTTCCAATTTCCAAAAACATTTCCAATTCACATTCCAAAAAGTGTTACTGAGATTTCAAAACAACTTCCAAAACACCTCCCATTTTTTTCCCTTTTTGAAACCACCTTCACAAAAATCCATTTCATTTTTGAGATGTACTCGCACCAACCAAAACGAAGGTTAAACATAACTCGCATTAGAACATCCAAAAATAAGGGACTAGTGGTTACACCAACCCGGTAATATGGCTTAGCAGGCCATGCTCCAAGCCAGCATCAACCACAGGAAGCATCTTGAACCGTGCACTCGGGCCGTACATGGGTCGCTACTCCATGCAGGCTCGTCGCGTAACACCGGATCACTTCCTTGGTCATCCCTCATCCACACATACCAATCCAAAGAAGAAAATTCAAATCCTGGACTACCCCTGGAAACTCGAGTCTCGGGACGGGCAAGGGTTCATGACGTCCTTCCCGCACCTACCTCTCGAGTCCCGACACACCTAATCACCAAGCTACTTGACACCCCAAATATCAAGGGCACCTCTGATACCATTTTGTCACGAACCAGGCCGGATCGTCATCCGACCCGACACCCAACCCGGTCCGCGGCAAGTCCCGAGGGGCGTTCCCGATCCCCACGGGATGGCAACTAGTGCCGGGCATCAAAACAAACCAGTTGGGAACGGTTTGGCCCATGAAAAAGATAAGCAAACATAAACTGAACAAGCATAGAAATAAAGGAAAACAAACTGAACGACGTGGCAGCAGAAAAGGAATAAACAAAGAAACGCGACATACCTCAGGTGACCCCGTGGATCACCACGGTACGACAACCACCCACTTCCAAAAGCGATCCAAGACTGAAACCTGCAACTGAAAAGTAAAGTAGGCATGAGCACCGAGATGCTCAGTAGGAAAGCCAAAAACAACCACATCCTATGCCTCTGCCTTTAATAAGAAATCCAACCAATGCCAGTTTGGAAAATAAGGTATACTAAAATAGTATTTTCCTTCCTTTCAAATTCAAGTAACGAGTTTGCATTTTCAGGTAAAGCCTTTTTCTCCCACTACATTTTCAAAATAGGTTTCAAGCATGCATTAACATTTCAAAATGAAAAGAAACCAGTTTGGGTTAAAATATGGTTCTCACAAACAAGACATCAAGTATGAAACAGCTGAAAAGAAAGTTACATTATTAGCAGCATGACAAAAAGTGAGCACCATGGGTAATCCCTATAGGCAGCTAGAACAAGTGGGAACCTAAAGACCTCGTACCTCAGTGAAACGTGGCTTAGAAGACCACGACCCTCAGAAAACGTGGCTTAGAAGGCCACGACCCTCAGAACACGTGGCTTAGAAGGCCACGACCCTCGGAAATTTATATGTTTAGTTAGTGTTGTTGCGTCAATCCTGCTAGACAAACCGGGATGAACCCCTGCCGTGTCATCTAGCGTACTAGTCCTGGTCACCCACCTAGATACCCAGGTTTCCCATTGTGCTCTATTTCAAATGGTGGTGAGTTTTCTTTATCAAGCAATCAAACAAATACATTACACTTTCTTTATCTAAAACTCATTCAACCTTCCACCACCGCACACCCTACTTAAGTGCATTCCCCCTCTTTACACCACACAACATGCACAAGCCTTTAAACTAGGCACACACCACAAACCACCCATCAACACTTGCATCACATCTTATTTTCAAATTTAGGGGGAATGACTAAAAAGGGGTTTTCTATTTTCGCAAACCAATTCTTAAAGTGCCAAACGGGCCTTTCATAAAACATTCTTAAGATGCCAGACATGCTTAATTACATAAAGGAAACACTTTTTAAAAATCAATCAGCCAAAAGGCCAAACACCTTTGGAAATACACATTACTAATTCAAAACCACTTGAGATATCAATTTTTCAATAAAAGGTCACTTAAGACCGACGACTTTGAAATACATTTCAATTTTTCCAATACAAGGCATAATAGTTTCTAGTAAACGAAATCAAACTTCATAGCATATGTATATAGCGTAAATGTAAAACATATTTTTAAAACAAGCAAGCAATTATGAATCTCAAATTAAAGGCATAGGCATAGAGGACCTACCTCAACATGTCGCTGCTTGAAGACGAACATTCAAACAGATCCTTGGCACACACACGCACATGCATTTATACATATATATATACACCCCTAGGTGCATTGCACATATTCCCTGCGCCATGAGGGAATATGCACAATGAGGGAATATCTATATATATGTCTTACCGTATGCATGTACATGCAGCGATCCTCGATACTCGCGCCCCAAAATCATCGTCGCGAGGTACAACACACTACACATATAATTTAATAAAACCATTAAACGTATAGTCAAACATTTGACCAATTTATAAAACATTTTAGCATGCTCAAAGTGGTACATTTTCGATCAAAAATTCTTTTCCAGCACACACGCACCTCAAGTACCCACAAAAACACATTTCGCACTACAAAAACAATTAATTGAACACTTCCAATGATTGTCACAACGATATACACAAAAATATACCCTTATATGTATGCTCAAACCCACTTTTTGAAAACATACACACACCAAAACAATATACGAACATGTTTCACACACTTTACAAGATTTAATAAACCACTTAAAATTTTTATAAAACAACTCCGAGCGGTACTACAAGACATTGAACACAAGAACCCACCCCAAAACCTCTTCTAAGGCGAAACACACCCCACTCAATTGTCAAAACAGAAAATGCATCCCGTGCGCAACATAATGAACTAAATGCACAGTTTGAAAAGACACATTTTTTTTTTATATAAAAAAAATGCTAAGAAAATTTATTAGAGAGCTTTCAAACATGTCACAAACTTGAATATATAAAGAAAAGAAAACTCATCCAAAACCATTTTCAAGACTAAACACACTTTTGACCCCACACCAAAATGTCCACTACATCAACTACACTTTCAAATACGCAAACTGCACAATCTATCGGCTTTGATAAACAGCCCAAAGTGGGTTTTGAAAATAAAATACACAAACACCACTTAAACATGATACTCACAATTTAAATGCACATTGAAACCAAATCAACAACAATTTCGTGACATGAAAAATAATTAAAAACAGTGCTGAGGTAATTAAATAAGCAAGTGCAAAGGGGGTCACCGGAGGGAGACGATGTAGGCAACTAGTTGGGTCTCAAAACAAGGGGGGCCGCCGATTGATGGGTGCGTGTGAGCCGCTGGTTGTGAGGGAGGCACGGTGCGAGTTAGGTCTGCTGGAGGAGGAGTCCGCAACAGCAGCATAGCAGGAGGTCGGGAGGCAAGGCAGCGGACCATGGGAGAGGAAGGCCGGGAGGCAGGGCGGTGCGAAGTCCCGGGCGAGCGCGGAGGGGTGAGACGGCCGGCCGGAGTCGCGGCGTGGCCGGAGCGGGAGGACAGGACGGTGGCGAGGGCGGTTTGGCTTCGGGCGAGGCAAGCGGGGATGACATCGGGGAGTGGGGGGGTCAGCCGTGACGGGGTAAGGGAAAGAAAGGGGGGCCGTCCGCGAGCGGGAGAGGGAGAGGGAGGGGGGCCGACCGCGAGCGGGAGAGGGAGAGGGAGGGGAGCCGACCGCGAGCGGGAGAGGGAGAGGGAGGGGAGCGGCGCAGTTAGGGTTAGGAGGGTTCAAAGGGGGGTTCCGCGCGGGGAGAGGTGAGGGAGGAAGGAAAAGGAGAGGAAAAAAAAGAAAAGAAAAAAAAAGAAAAAAAAATTAAAACAAATAAATAAAAATGAAATAGAAATAAAAATAAATAAATAAAATGAATAAAAATAAATAAATAGAGTGAATAAAATGAAATAAAATAAATAAATGAAAATCTGAAAGAACAACAAATCCCTAATTAAAATATTAACTAAATTAATAATAATAAAATTATTAACTAAGAGCGGACACCGCGCACGGTCTCACGCGCGGGGTCGCGCGCATGGTTGCGTGTCTCAAAAACAGCACATTCAATAACAAACAAACCCTTAACAAAAATTATGGGCTGTGCAGGGCGCGCATACGCTCGCGCGTTCGTATAAAAACGAGATTTTCTTTTAATTTAAAACCGGTTCAAAACACAGTTCAGAAACGAGACCCAAAATAATTAAATGAACTAAAGCATCGGGTCGGGGTGTGACATTAGTGCTCCCAAGATTAATAGAAAATGATAATATATTAACATCATCTAGAAATTACCTATTCAATTTTTGTTTTTATGAGATACATATCCAGGTTTTAGACCATATAAGTTCGTCTTTAGAAAATTTTAACTCTAAAATATTTTATATTACTCCCTATAACTCTTCATCATCTTTATGGGCCTCCTTGAACTTATTCACAATGAATGGTTGTGCAATTATTTGAGTATGTTAAGATGATTTTACTTTCAAAATTACAATTTCCATCCTTTTCATGTTCAATAAGATTGAATCCATCTCAATATAATCATGGATGGAGTTTTAGGATCATTTCTACTCAGAGCATCATCCACTTTATTTACATTTTTAGGATCGTAATGGATTGAACGTTCATAAACATTACTAAAAAAACAACATTCATTGGTTCATCTTAATATCCAATTGTTTTAATGTATACTTAAGCCTCTTATAATCTATATATATTTTTCTATAACTACTCAAGATTTCATTTTATATTTTTCTAATATAAAATTTCTTTTAAAAGCTTTTTTCATACACAACACCAAACCAAAATGATATACAACATATTTTATGAATATTTTTTAATAATATTTAAGAACAAACATATATAAAATAAAAAAAAATTAATTAGTTAGAAACACATAAAATAGTATTAAAACACTAAAATTTTTAATAGGCTATTTTTCATTAAAAATGGATTTTGTTTAAATATTGTAATTTTATTTAAAAAATAAATTTATAAAAATTTATAATTTTAATTTTTTTAAAAAAAAAATTTTGGTTTAACAAATTAAACAGAACCTAAGGGTGAATTTTTTATATTTTTATAAAATAATTTATTTTTGGGTAATTGTTTTTAAAAAATACCGATTTTTCAAAAACCATTGTTTTTCCAAAAGTATCAAAATATAATAATGACTTTATTTTTTTTAAACATTTATTTATAAAAATAATTTCAAAATACTATTATGAATCTATAAAACCCGTCTTTAAATTTTTTTAAACTTATGTAATAATTTACTGTGAAAGGAGTTTTTATTTGCTTATATTAAAAATTAATTTTCATCACCTGAATAAATTCAATATATAAAAATGGATTTCATATTTTTTATCAACACTATAATATTATTTAATGTGGTTAATTTCATTTTCTTCATAAAATTATAATTGCTTGGATTAATTTTAATGACCACGATAATGGTAAAACTGTTATTATCAAAGAATAATTTTATTATAGTTGCGCAATTTTATATAATAAATTAAATTTATAAATTTTAAATTATTTCTATAATATTATGTTTAAAGACATGTATAATTTTATTATTACTCATTAAATAGTTAATCAACACTAAATATTACTAAAAACATTTAATAGAAAAAACAACATTTTTATACAAACATGTTTTTCTATATATGAAATGTTTTAATTTAAAAGTTAATTTTATTTTATTTAGAAATTAAAATGCATTAAATTTTGATTAAATATATTATTATCATACCCAAATATGTTAATATTAATTACCTTATATTTCTCATAAATTACTTGGCTAAAAACAAGTAACCAATGTAAAAAAACAAAAGTTTAGAAATACAGAAACCTAATGGTAAATGATTTGGAGCATATATAAAACATGTGTGGAAATTTTTGTTTGAGGATATATATGACATATATAACTCCAAAATCCATTATTTCTATCATATTGAGCCATTTACCCTTCAATATCATCATTCCGTTATTGAAAAAAATGAATACTCACAGAAGTACTCTTTTCATCACTTATAAAAGGGGAAACTCCAAACCCTTCATAACACACGCATTAAATTTATTCTATAAAATATAAAATTTTTATACTCACAGATACCTATATCATGTTAATTATCCTATATTCACCATAATGTTTCCTAATCCCTTCATTTCTGAGGATACTTTCAAGAGAAAGTTCAAGGTCCCAAAGTGAGTATTGCTTTAACCTGGTCTTTTTCTTCTTAATATTTCATTTACAAACCTATGAAAAACATAGTAATTTTAGGACCTCAGTATCATTATTATTATTAATTAATATTATACTAATATGATAAAAATTATTTATTCCATCCCATCAACTTATAAAAATTAAAGAACATTGATCATGCATTGTGTAGACTACCGCCACTATGAAGTAACATTTTTTTATTTTGATTTTCATTATTTTTCAAACCACATAAAATATTATTAAAATATTAAAAACCATTATTAATTTATTATAATGATATATTTTCATAATAAATAGTATCATATCCATACTCACCCTTAAAATTATGGTATATTCATGTTTGGGTTGGTTTAACAGTCTACTTGAACAATTATATAAAACTCAATCATAGAAGATCATAGAAACTTAAATACTGACATTATTATAATTTAATAAGGAAATAATTATTTTTTTATGGTTTCTTAAGGGTTATATTAATTATTTAACTTATAATTAAAATATCATCATCGACCGCTAAAATTACCAAAATAAGCCAACGCTGATTCCATTTTCATGTAAACATAAAAAAATAGAATAAATAAATAGAATATGGTTATAAATGATAATTAATAAATTAAATATAGATTAATAAGGTTCATAATATGGTATCTAATAAACTTAATATTTTTATTTGGGGAGTTTGGTGCATGCACAAAATGAATCCGGACCGTGGAAAGGGCTTCTTGCCCCAAATTTTCACCCCCGGGGACATTTTTCTTATTATAAACTATGTCTTCTTTAAAATGGTGTATCTAATAAGACTTTAATATTTTATATAATAATTATATTATATTTCCTAATATTCAAATTTATATTCCTTGTTCTTTCACTAAATGTGTTTTGACTCAAAAATTATAAAAAAATGTAATGGTTTCATCAACTCAATTTTGACTCATTAGGACAGGGTATTTCTTACTTGAATATAATTTTAAAAAGTCTTGAAAGTCCAATATTTTATATGGTATATACCATTTATATTTAGAAAAATTACTAATTTTCATAAATAACCACTTATTTGATTAAAAAATCAATATGAAAGTATATTTTTGTTAAGAATAACTCTAATTATTACCGATGAAACTTTTTCTTCCATGTCCATTTTTTCAATTGAACGTGTTTCATTTGATTAAATATAAATATGTTTTTTCTTTTCAATTCCTCCTACTTTAATTTTCCTATTATATGTAATTAAATTCTTTCAACATTTCTCTTATGTTGTTTTTTTAAGAATGACCTAAAAAACATAATAAAGGAATTTATTTTCATTATTTACCACTCGGGATTTATAAACATTATTTTCTATTTATTTTGAAGGATCCTTTCTTTATGACTATTTATATTAAGGTTTTCAAAAATCCTTATCTTTATCTTCTAAAAAATCTTTTTACAATTAATTTTCACTTCATACTTTATAACAATGTTTAAAATATTTTGTGACAATTTTTGTACTTGCACTCTTATTTTACCTCTAATGTATATCTATCATGAAGTGATGTTCTGATCACCCTAAATATTTTATTATTCTATTATTACTTTTTTGGAATGAAATTTTTTATATCTTATGAATACTTAAGTTCTAGTCTTGTTCTTTTTAAAAAAATTCATAAACCTGTTTT
Organism: Viscum album; assembly: GCA_963277665.1. Classification (NCBI taxonomy): domain Eukaryota; kingdom Viridiplantae; phylum Streptophyta; class Magnoliopsida; order Santalales; family Viscaceae; genus Viscum; species Viscum album. The sequence goes on along the minus strand of OY728119.1, from coordinate 164,918,873 downwards.
TTTTTCATGGGTTCTTTAAGATATGACAATGATTAATTTTAAGTGGCACATAAATGTATGGATTATGATGGGAGGGGTCATGTATCACCATCAAATGAATTAGTTTAATTTTATATCTCCTGATATTTATATGAATGCACATAATGATGTTTTTCACATAGGCATGGGCATAATGAGTATCCTCACATCTTCTATCTTGGGCATAAAGAGTTTCTTCGTAGATGTGTTGGCATAATTGGTTTTATCACAAAGGTTTTCCTATGATAATTGTTTTTCCACATTTTCGAGTAATTTATAAATTTATACTAAATATCTAAGATTATTTTTTTAAGAATTTCCATGTTTTCAAGTAAAAAATTATTTTTACAATATTTTACACTTTTATGTCATGCTATCATGTTTTATGATTATTGAGATATCTTATGAAGCATATCCTAACTTTTATGCTTCCTTTTTGATATTTTATCATCAAAATTATTATTATATTTTAAAAATATATTTATCTTGTTCCTCATGTTCTCCTTCATGTTTATGATCTAATCCATTATGATATGTTTTTACCTTACTGGGCATCTCATCTCACCACTTTCTTATGTTTCCATACCCTGAGCAATGATGATGAATATATCATGTGATATGAATATAAAAAGGTCTATAAGAGAATGATTATGGATTAATATTTGAAAGTGTTGTTAAATAAGGTGGTTATATAACTAATCTCCAAGACACTAAATCTTTAAACCCTCAGGTTGTGCAACTATTTGTGAGATATATTATCTAAATCATGAAATTAGTGTACTATTTAAGTTATTTATTTATTGGGTTTCTTTAGTCACACTTCTCCCCAAGGGGATAATGTTTTAAAGTCTTAAATGATAATTTTACTATATATATCTCTATATCATTCCTCTACTAGTTTTTATCATGTATCTTAAATTACTGGGAGTAATAGGCTATCACTTTATTGTCTTACATGATTACACAACCCAAGAATTTATTAAATGCATCATTGTAGATCAAAAATAATTCCCCACATGTGGGTTGTGTGAGTAAAGTTGCAGTGATTATCCTATTTTCTAACTCTTTGAAGCTCTCATCGCATTATTCAGTCCAAAAAAATCCCTTCAAATATATATTTGTTAGTGGGTTCTACTATCATGAGAAGTTTCCCATAAATAGATGATTTTACCATGATAAACTAAGGAAACTATGAATATCAGTTACATAATTTCGACTTGGACATTCCTTAATAACCTTTGTTTTCATAGGATGTATAGATATACCTTTTTTATGATAAAATTACCCAACAATGATACTTGCTCCATCCAAAACTCACATTTACTATACTTTTCATAAAACTTCTCCTTTCCCAAAATATTTAACACAATATTCAAATTCACTTAATTTTTCTCCATTCTTGTAGAGAATATGAGAATATCGTCTATAAATATTACAAAAAAATTATTGAGGTAATCTCTAAAGTCTCTATGAAAAAAAATTTATGAAAATTATTGTAGGATTATTGAGTCATCATTGAATTAGTATATACTTATATTGTCCATATCTTGTGTGAAAAATAATCTTGGGAATATCCTCCTTATTCACCTTTACTTGATAATATCCCACTAAATATCAACCTTATAGAATTATTTTGATTCTTATAGATGATCAAAAATTCATCAACCTGTTGAAATGGATGCCTTTTATTTATTTTTATCTTGTTTAGTTAATCAAATTCAATTTTTGGGTGCAATGATTAATACTTTTTCTTAATGAAAAGGACTATCACACCCCATGGTGAAGTGGTTGAGCACATAAAAACCTTATCTAGGTCATTTTATAGTGTTTTAGCTCTTCAAGTTAAATAATAGCCATTCTATATGGAGTTATAATGTTTCACTACCCCCAAAAACTAATCACTAACTAGACCGGTGGTTTGTTACATCAGGAATTCCTCCCTCTAAATAAGAGGCTACTGATTAGAAATGGGGGTCTAAGGAGGTACCATAGGAAGACTATACCTCCAATATTAGAGTTTTAGGTAATAAATTAAATAAACAAGAGTCATATACCAGCATAATCAGCAGAGTATTCTTATTAATAAATATCCACGAATAATAATATGATATACGGGAAACATACATATGGTTATACAATCTTTCAAGGTTGATCGGTCAGTGGTTAAATCTCATATTTAGAGGAAAACAAAATAAAATAAATGAAAACCCAAAAAATGGAGGCTCCACTATAATCCTTGAGCCTTAACTCATCCCAAACTCAAAAACCCATCTAAATTTCTCCATCTCAAACATTAAATCCTGGTGCTCAACACCAAAAAAACCTACAACAAGTTAGGGATTCTCAGGTACCCAAGTGTCATGGAAACCTGAGCAGGGCGTAAGTATAAAACTCAATAGCCAACAACTAATGATATCTTGTACTATAATGGAAATTATGTTATATCTGTGTCTAACATGATCATAACATTAAATAAATACTTACAATAAATAAATAAATAACCAACAATACCTACTTTGGCTTGATGTTGTAATATCTCTGAGCACATCGCATGGACTGTGCCAACCCATGTACTATATACCATACCATTTTCAATCCTTTGGTCTATGACCTTGATTGACCATACCTACTTTATCTAGTGATGAGGTTACTTTAAGAAATATTTTATGGCCTCACCTCCTAAAAACATAACTGGGTCTCCCTAGAATATAGATAAGTATCACAAACTATCCTTATGTGATTTTCCTCAGCCTGAGCATAGTCTTCAAGGGTCACAAACCTAGATAATGCTCTTTGAAATATTCATTCTAGTATATGGGAACGTACCCAAGTTCAAAATCCATGTAATACCCACTAATATTATAACATATCTCCCCTATATAAGTTTTCTCATCCAATAATAACATGGACCTCCTATGTGGGAGTTTTTTTAACCAAGGGAATAAGCCCATAAGTAACACATACCTCCCCTACATGAGTTTTCTCAGCCAGGTAAAAAAGTCCAACCCAACGACGTTTTCCATACCAAAATAAAATACTACCCCAAGGTTATTTTCCAAATATAAATAAAAGACCTCCCCTATGGATATTTTACAAACATAAATAAAAAACTTCCCTAATGGGTGTTTTCCCAACAAAAACAAAAGTACACCCTATTGGATTTTTCTTGTAAATCACTATACCACTCAGGGGAATATACACTAACACGCCAAAAATAAAATAAGAACTGGGGTTAGTTAAATTCCTAAATCTATCATTACATTCTATACCCAAGAACACCCTCTCACTAAAGTCAACCTGTAACTAGGGCCCCCACTAGGATCCACTAGGTCTCATAAAAAAATATGGGCACCCCAATTGGGTTCCCCAGGCTTCATCAAGTCTAGTTCCATAACCCATATCATAGAGCACATCAATCCCATTGGAACATTCATAGAAAAAGTATAGAACCACATGCCTCTGGGGTAATCCTCACTGCTGACAGTCTCAAGAGATTGCTCAAGGCCCATATCTATGTCCATATTCACTCTAAGTTGGTCAGCTCATCCATCCCATATATAATATACCTATAGTCTATCCACTGAGGCCAAACAAATCTCAAGGGTCTCCACCCATTCATATAGGGTTATCCATCTCAAGTCGCATTACACCCCAACTTGGAGGTATTTTAGTGTCCATGTATCCTCTTCGTACATGCCTTGTCCATCAATAGATGGGCCATCAAGCTAGAGCACAAGGTCCTCTGTGGTCATGGAACATTGCTCTTTTTATCCTAGGTATTTTATATAGGTTAAAAAATTAAAATAACCACTTAATTTAAACTAACCCATCAATTTAAATTAACCCATTTAATATAAATTATGTATGATGTTTAATTTAAAACGGAAGGTCAATACCCTTAGCGCTATAAACATAGACCTCGTGCAGAAAAAAAAACATGCATTGAATACATAGGCTAAGTTGCAAGGACCACCTATAATTTCTATAAATCTTCCCAATTTAACCTCTATCTTGGTAGTTATTTCCAAATCCTTCCCAAATTTTTGGAGATTGTGTTGTCTCCTAAGCTCTTATGAGGACAAATTTCATCCATAAACATCATTGAATTAAATAATTAATTAACTTAAATACGTTTTCAAAAATGGAATACGCAGTTCTAAACTCACTAAACAATCCAATAGTTACAGAATTTCAAATAACTAGGTGGTTTATACTCCCAATTCACACTTGATGCTATGAAATATAATATCACTAAATTATAAACATAAATAGATAGAAAATTTCACCCAAAGTTTTTATAAAACCAAAATAAACACACACAATTACATAACTTTTATCAAATGGAGAACAATACTTTTTTACAGCCTCTTAGGATATCCCCTATGAGCTGCATAAGAAATCTGCTTTACGGGAAATAAATTATCCATGATCTAGTGAAATATTTCATCTGAAACACTACACATTCAGTATGACACCCCAAAACCTGCACTCTTGGATATAGTGTTAAAAACATAAACATTAAATTGCTGGTTTGATGCCAATAAATGTGAGATAATTTCAACCCTTCAAAACTTAAAACATAAAAATGAAATATTCAATATCTTACATACCCAAGGATCTCTTAGGAGTGTTTTAGATAATTGGGACAAACTCTTTATAAGTGTAAATTCCTATACTGTGATTATTTTTCCCAAAAAACAATTTATTTATAAATACATGCTTCCTTCATTCACGGTAACTTCCATATCTAGAAAATTGACTTTATTATATTTTATACCCATCCTTAAACCCTATAAAACATTTAAAATGTGGGATGATAACAAAAATGCTCGGTAAGGTATATAAAATTAATAAATCCATTAGTCTAGTGAAAAACATGAAAACCCAAAAAAATGTAAACCTTTTACATGTTATTATTTTAGTGTATAAAATAAATCATATAGACATGTAAAATCACAATTTTTTATCAAATAAAACCTTTAAAACTCATAGTAATAAAATAAAAACATATTTTTTTAAACTCAGATAATTATATTCATAAATCAAGTTAAACTGGTATCATAAATAATTAGAGCCCCATTAAATCCATAAAATAAGTCATCCCTATTAACACAGTCCTTACTTCCTTATAATAAAAGGAATATTACCCAATGAATTGGAGATCTATTTTGGGCTCACACTTTCATATAAGCTATATTGGGATCACCCATTCATATAAACTATATCGGGCTCACCTATTCATATAAGTTGTATCATAGTCAATTTACATCATCTATAATTCTCAAGTAACACATCGTGAATAAAACATTTTAATATTTCACCATTTCATCATAAAACCCTTGAAAAATTATTTTGAACCCATACAAAAAAGATTCTTGGATATCAAAATACCCTTTCCTTTTAAAAACCATTTTCAAAAATAAAATATCAAAAACAATTGGGAGAAGGGTTTTTCATTGGAGAAAATATTGAATATTCTAATGGAATAAAAATCATAAAATGAGGGTTTTAGGGTTGGGAAAAGTCATTGATGTTGTATATGTTAAAATAGAATTTCAATTTTCCTTTTATAAATAAAGTCAAAATGTTTCATATAAAATACGTAAAAAGATTATTTTTAAAAAACATTGAGATAAAGTAAAAATAGAAAAAAAAATCTAATTAATTTATTTCCATATAAATATATCTATAAAATAATTTTAATAATATGGACAAGTAATAAAATTATTTATAAAATAAATCATCAAAATATGTAAAACGATGTTTTAAGTTACAGTATCCATTACCTCAACTTAGAACCAATGGGTATGTTTTTCATCATCCAAAATAATAAAATTATTTCAATTATTAACTTTATTAAAAACCTTTTTCAAGTTTATTATTCCATTTATTTAAATTTTTTCTAAGCTATATTTAATTACTTAGTCAATCAAGTTCATGTCAGAGGTTTTGATGATATTTGGATCGTAAATCAAAAATGACTTTGGTAGGTTGACTAGATAAAATAGTTAATTATTCTCTAATATACAGAATAACAAAAATTAAATAATCATCATTTCTAAAATTAAAGTATACTTTTAATGAAAACCACGAAAATGATTATAAAAAATGAAATACTTTTGATTCATGCATATAGTATGTCATATGTATGCATGATTAATGCTTCCATTTTCCAACAAACATGATGGAAAGAAGGTACATATTATTTTAACCTTTTATAATGATGACTATATCATAAATATAATATCATTTTTGAAATATACTTATATATATAATCCAGGTTATGTGGTTATAAAAAATAAATCACATCACTCCGGCGAGGTGTTAATCTACAGGTATACATGAATGACATTATCATTTTTTCGTGGATTTAACGATAATAAAATAGATAATAAATTATATTTAAAAACTATAATTATGTCATTAATATCCTATAAGTTTATTTAATCAATAATCATAATCATCAATGAGAGGTGGTGATGGAAAACAAATGACATAGGTTCGTGAGGTGGTAGTTCGTCGTACAGAGGAACGACGGTTTCATTTCCCATTTGATTGGGGGGGAGATGGATATACTTTATGTAAATAACTTTTAAAAATATGAGTATATTTAAGATACTAGTGTTATTTTTTTAGTTCTTATCAAGAATATTTTAATGAGGTAATTGAAGAAATAAAACTAAGACATTAGGTTAAAAGTTATACCCTTTCCTTAGAAAACCTATTTTTCTTTAATAATTAAGCCATATATGGTTATTTTTCTACAAAAACCTACTTTATAATATGGTGAGGGAAGTTTTGAATTAATTTGGGAAGACTTGGCCGAACTAAATAGCTATTTAAGTGTGTAGAGTATAGGAGAGGGGGTAGCCTTTTATAAGTTAGTAGAGGGGCACTCTTGGAATTATAAAAATTATTAAATTAATATAAATTAATTTTCAAGGGAAAATAGAACCAAATTAATATAATTATAATATATTATAATTATTTGTAATAATAAATTCAAAAAATAAAATTTGGAAAAGTTTAGGTAATTTTTTACCCTTATATTTTTTTAACCCCTCGCTAACCCTTTTGACAATTTCCATGATATCAATGTTTTTTTACACTAAAGGAGCTGAGAAAGTTACTATAAAAGAACAATTGACCCATAAATGGACCATGGTTGATATTTTAAACTATATCACATTCACATGGACTAATAAATTAATTTTATGAATTATAAATCAATTAATAAAATATTTTTTATTATAAAATATCATTTATGTCATTTTTTAAAATACATGAAATATTATAATATATTATGTATCTAAATCAGGTAAAATGGATACAAAATGACATTGATCCAAATAAAAATAATATGTGGTCTTAATTTCATCTTCCAATCAAATTTTTATAGGTTTATATATCATTTAAAACATTATCATTAAGTTTAACCCCTTTGTAAACCAATTTTAACCTTAACCAAAATAATGACTTTTTCAATATTAAAGGGTTATAATTTTATTTTTAAGGTAGTAATTGAATAATAAATTGTCAAGGTATTAAATTTAATATCTTTTATAACAATAATTGTCCACTTTTTATTTTTTTTAAAATTTTTAAATAATTTTATAAAATATTATTTTATATTAAATATCAATAATGTCAATTTTGATACTATTCAATTAATTTGACTTTGAAAAAAAAATGACAGAAGTATAAGTTTATTATAAACCATAAACACATAAATATTATGTTATATTTATATATATATATATATATTATGACAGAATAAATCATAAAAACTAAATTACTTTTAGTGTTTATAAAATCATTTACTTAAATTTTCAACTGTTTTCATATGCACTGAGTCAGCATTAAGAATTAAAAATACATTAAGATGATAAAAAACATTTATATTTCAAATAACCATTTATACCTGAACATAAATTTTTTTTATCTCTGTCATAAAATATTATATATACTAAAATCAAGAAAGTGGCATTCTTGACATTATATTTACTTAAAACAATATAATTTGTTTTCAATGAAAAATGGAACAAAATTTCCATAAGTCTAAATCTTGGATGAGGATGGTCAAACCAAAACCATAAAATAGATTACATCAAGGTTCTAGGATAATTTTTACATTTTATAATATTTTTTAACCCTAATTACCCAATTTACCCTTACCGATGTGACAAATATTTACTACGATTACTATTCATAATGTAAAAAAATAAAAGGAACCTATTTATAAAATTTAGAAATACTGATTTCAATAATGGAATAAATTTTTCAATATTCAATTCCTATAAGTAAAAAAATAAATTTTTATATAAATTTGTAAAACACAATGAAAAATTGTTTCCAAGAAAAATGAGTTTTTAAGCCAAAAAATGAACTTATACTATAAAAAAGTAAAATTTTGATCCAAATATAATTAATTATATTATATACAATTAAATAAAACCTATATTGAAACATATAAAACATAATTCACTCATAATTAGCTAAATCCATTTGACCACATAGTCTCAATTACACCTCCTCGTACGCCATAGGTTGTCGACTAGTAGTGAGGATCCAAGATAGTGTGGTAGGGAGACTATACCATCATGATCGGAGTGTAGAATAGTAGTATAATGAATAATAATAGTTTAAAGATAATAAATCATAAAAAATGGAAGTGATGTAACCTAATATAATATACATGTAGAATAAGTAGTTTGAGTTATATATACAATAATGATAATGTCATGATGCTATACAAAAAGAAATGGGCATACATGGAATCAAGCATCTAATATAGTACATGTATAAAAAAAGAAAAAAATTGTTATCTCCAAGCATCATGGAGAAGGCTCAGTCCTCTACTGTCAAGATCCCATGATTACCACAAATCAAGCATCCATGAATGGGTTCTTTTCCTTATCCCTACCTGAATCCATGAGGTCTGTACGGGTACCAAACGATGGACTAAACAAGGAGTGAGATAAACTTTTTAGGTCACCCCCAATGGTGTCTATAAAAATTCCATCCTATTTATAAAAACTATAACCATGTGATGGTATAAAAAGTAAAGATGCAAAATGAAAGTCATATATAATCAATCCAATGAACTAAATCTGAAACCAAGAGCAAGTGATAAATTTTTTGTATCATTATATAAATACCATATATGAAAGTAACTACTGGTGTCAGAATGCACTACATATATAAAAAGTGTAAGACCTATGTGGACCAAGGTTAAAGGTAACGACCAAGGAATCCTCCATGAGACCAAGTAACTCATTCATGGTGATCTTGGAATAGTGTAGACCTACATGGGCTAGGAACACAGGGGTCATGGTTGTGGAATCCAAATATCTAATGATATGAATGTAGGGGTCACAGGTTCCATAACTCAATCCACCATCTTGATACAATATTGGTAAATCTACTTGTTTTTGTACCTAATTACCCATATTCAGTGCCATAGTGTGATTTCCAATATCAAACAATGGTATAAAAGGTCAAGAGGAAAAGTTAGTGTCTATTCCTAAGTCTAACTGTCCATATAAATAGGGTAAAATCGTAAAGATCATCCACCTATTTAAAATGTAATCATTTTCACCATTTTTTCACATTTAACATTATTCCCTAGAGTTGAAAACCGCTTCAATATTGAATTTAATTTATAAAGGATTCACCTAATGTGTGGGAAACTCGGACAAAAAGAATATTGGTTTTAGTTAATGGGTAGATAAATGATCCCACCGTGTAGGTAGTTTGGATTGAGGTTGAAAGTCTCCAACCAAGGTCAGGCATGATGAGGGATTCAATTTCAAGTTCAATAATTAATAAAATTTATAACCCAAATTAGGGGAAATTTTAGAAAGTTTGGCATGTGGCACAATAGTGAATAATTATTAAATGAAAATAATTTTATAGAAAAGGTATATACCACATACCTTTTTTTGTTAGATAAAACCCTATCCAATATTAGATTCCAATTTGGTCTAGAATGGAAGAAATCATCTAAATAGAGGATACTCTACGAATAGGGGAAAATACCCTAATAAAATATTTCATATTGTACGGAGATATAAACGTAGAAAAGAATGTAACGGATCAAAGCTCTTTCCAATAGGAATCCAATTATATGAACAATGACCTAATCGGAGTACAGATGATGAAGAAAATTTAAATCATAGAACAGGGGAGTTTAATATATATCCAATTATAGGGGAGTATACTTGATAATGAAGGAGTAAATCAGTGTTTACAGTTTTAAATAGTGGAGGTAAAATATGTATTTTTAACAAAATTTAAATAATATTGCAGTTTGGACACATGATTTTCCAAACCACTTGACAACCATGTGCTAGCACTACCAAGGGATACACCCCCTCACATGGTTATACACAAAGTTATACAAACCATGTTATAACTATACATTTTATCTTTACTAAATGTATGAAAAATTTAACACAATCATGTGGGCCCATTTGCATGGTTTTTAAAACAATGATATTTTAAATATGGCCTACACAGTTGAGAAACACAGTTACTAAAAACTATTCTCCAGCTGTAATCCTCCTACAACTTCTCCAAAAACTGGAGCTTTGGTCTCTAAATGTGCCATAGATTCTCCCCAACCCTTCTTTAAACTATTTGGGACATTTATAAGGTAAAAAAATATTAAAAGTGAAATTTAAAGGTTTTGTACCTTAGAGAAAAACCTAACGGTTATAACCTCTCCCACTTAAGACAAATCATCCCCTAGTTACCCTACTAAGGTAGGTAAAATATCATATCAGAATAAATCTGGCCCCTGAGCACATATATCAACCTCCTTCCCCCAAGTCTCGTCTTATATGAAGTCATGCTTCTATAGAACCCATGCTAAAAGAACTAACCTACCTCATGGATTTAATGAGCTCCATACCATGATACATATAGGATGTTCATCAAAAGACACATGCACCTATAACCCAACCTCATCAGGTTAAATAACATGAGATAGGTCAGAATAGAAATGTCATATCTAGGAAAAATTAAATACATCATGCATATCCCTGTATCTTTGAGGGGGTTCTATCTGATAAGCCACTAATCTAATACTCTCTAAAACCTAAAAGGCCCCACAAAATAAGGAAATAACTTAGGTCACTGCCTAAACTATCAATGCCTCAGTCTAGACGAAACAGATAAGAATACATGATCCCTAACCACTAACTCTAAAGGTCATCAAAATTGGTTAGAAAAAGATTTCTTCGTACAAAGGTATGTATCAATTCTCTTCCTGATAATCTAAACCTACTCTAAATTCTACTGAAAAAGATGAGGTCTAAGTAGCACTGCCTCCCCTACCTCTAACCATTATATAGGTGATCATCATGGCATACCATATAAGACCTCATAAGGATCCATCTTCATAGTTTTTTAAATTATTTTATTTTAATATAATTTGGCTAGAGGTACATGTTTCTCCCATGAACCTCTAAAATCAAGGATGCATGCTCTAAACATGTCCTCTAACACCAGTATTGAACGCTTGGACTACCTGTCAATCTAAGGGTGGTATTTTATACTCCAATGTACCTATGTACCAGAGAATAAGGGTTCCATATGCCTTCTTGGTAAAAAGGATGGGAGAAACCCAGGGATATGTATTGGGTCGTATAAACCCTTTATCTATCTAGTCATATATCTATTTCTTGATCTATTGAAACTCAGTGGTACCAATCCTATATGGAGGAATAAATATTGATCTTACTCCTGGAACTATCTCAATAGTAAAATCTACCTATCTCTTAGGATTTAGTAGAAAATTTATCAGGTAATATGTCCCTAAATTGATCCACAACTGGAGGAAAACCAACTTAATGTGTTCCCGGATCATCCATAAAAATTCTATCAATATGGGTTATCACTCCACCCATACCATGAGGATTGGGACCATTTTTACATGGCCAAAAAAACCCACTCACCCTTGAGAATATAAGTACCCTCCTAAGGTGATTTTAAAGACACTCTATAATGATAAAAATTAACATTATCATGATTGGGAACCAACCAATCCATCCCATGAATGATGAAAAAGTTAGTTATCTTGAGGATGAAGAGATAGTATAAGAAACAATAGATACCCACCTCAATAGGACACTCCTTACATAACTTTACACTTTCTGAACTCACTCCCAATATAGTATCAAGCATCATCACTCCATAGAAATATTAAATCTCAAGCCCAAGTATTTTCATGATAGTCACAGAAATAAAAGAGTGGTAAGCACTGATATAAAACAAAACATATACCAAAGTAGATGCTGAAAAAATCATACCTCAAACCATAGATAGTCATTACCTATGATACTTGGGTGTTAGTTGTGCTTCATATATCTATCTCAATCTATGACTATGTGATACTTTCTGACTACCCTAATAAATCATGCTTTATTGGAACTTTCCAAATGGTGTCAGACTCCCTCAGCTAAGACTGTCCCCTCAGCCAAATCAGTCATTAGTGCTCCTGCTCCCATATTGATAGGGAGATGACGATCTTAATCTGGTATTGAGAGTCATTGTATATCTTATTTTAGTAGCTGTAGGACAGAAGATTCTACAAAATCATTGCATTTGGCCCACTCTACCATAGGCTCGGCACTCAACTAGAACTCTTTCACACTAGGGTTGCATGTTCCAATTCGTTACACACTAGTGACAAACTATATAACTTTCATTACATATATTATTACTAGTACTTCCCCCATGATAGGTCTTGAAATAACACTTCTTCCCACCGAACACTACACCCCTAGGATAAGAAGTTGAACCACTCTAATCTTTACCTCAAGCTTACCTCAGGTTATGCTCAGTAACAATCGCCTATTTTACTATCTCAAATGCTTTATTAAATCAAAATACATTCCCCTAAGATTTAATAAGATGTTTGAGAACTTCCAAAAAGTGTGTCACCTAAAACGGATCATCACTAGTATAGATTGGTGCAAATCACTAAGGCTTTGTGAAGTAATCAAAAAAATCCAACAAAACAATAGAACCCTGATCTAGGTGAATAAACTCTATAGCTCAAGCATCCATTAAAGTATCAATGAAAATGTAGTCTTAGAATCTATATTGAAAATCCATTTATATCATTTCCCGATGTTGATATGCCTGGTTCTGGATATCCCACCACCATTTTGAGGATCCAAAAATGATATATATCAGGAGATTGACCCTCTACTATGGAGTTATCTCTTGATGCTCAAATATTGAAAAAATGGTCTCAATCAATAACTCAATAGTCTGGGGTCCACCATCCCTTGAAAAAGTAGGTGGATACTACCGCTGAAACTCTCACATCAACTCCTCCATAAAATACCGAGGTCACAAAGCTCCATGTATAGTCTATATAAATCTTAGGAATCTATCATGAAATTGTGGTACCATCACCCACATTAGGAATACTAGGAGGTACCAAAGGTGGCACTACTAGAGGTAACACTACTGGATCATGGCCCACCACCTCTAGAGAATGCTTTTTTCCACCCCAATGGTGCATAACTCAATGAATTCTTGGTGAAACAGATCTAAAAACATCAAGAACATTCCTTAGATTTGATTTTATAACAAAATTAAACAGATATAAAAATAAGATAGGTAGAATCCTTCTTATAAGTAATCCTAGCCCCTTTGCTTGCCCCTAAATCCAGGCCTGGGTGATGTATTAGACAATAAATAATCACAAGAGTCATTTCCTACAGCCCACTAATAATATTGGGTATGGTTTAAGCTATCTATTCTAGTAAGGGGTCCCATTATATAGATTTTCAAATTCATGTTATATAGGAAAACACCCTTTATGTTTTATTTGGAATAATAATTTAATGATGACTATATTTTTAATTTAAGATTGGAAAATTCTTGCATTTACACATTAGACTAGATAGATGAAGTACCATTACCAATTTATATAGTACCTGCTTTATAAATTATAATTTATAGTTCATGTAACTATACGAGAACTGTACATTCAATAGAAAAAATTAATCAATCATATAAGATGATTTGAATAGATGAATTTCCATTCACAAGTTTTAGAGGCACACATGCTCTTTAAATTACAATCAGAATTCATGTATTCAAAATCAACTAATATTTCACTCTATGTAACCACAATTAAACAATTCAAACATTTGATAATTGGTTAGTTTAGGTTCCACCCTAAATTTATGAAGGAAAATACTATTTAGTTTGAGTTATACGATTTAAAAACCAATTATTTAATCATGTTTTCCCTATAGAAACATTAGTTTCATATTAGATACATGTTTAAAGGAACATAAATAGATATCATGCAATCAACCAATGAAACCTACATGGAATGGAATAATGCAGGATACATTAATCTTATAAGGTGCCTATAATAATGCATGACTGATTATTCTTTTCCATATTGGTCTAAGTATAAAATAAAGACCATAATAATAATATTAAACACCACATGTAATGTACAACACTCAACATTGAAATTCGTATAATTGTAATAGGAATAATTTAGTATATCAATCTCATCTCAGGAAATTTGGATTTCTTCCTGCATGTGGGTTAGCTACTCCTAGGAATAGGCTCGTTTCCAAATTTTTACGCATCCCATTCTCCTATCTATAAACCCAAAATAGTAAGATAAAGGAAGAAAGATAGCTATGATGAAAATTTTTAACATCCTGAAACCAATTCACTCATAAGTAACCTAGTTTGGTTGTCCATAGGGCCTCAATATGCCTCCCCAAATTCCATAGGATGTTGACTAGTAGCGAGGGTCAAAGATGGTATGGTGGGGAGACTATACCCTCATGATCAGAGTGTATCATAGTGATATAATGAATAATAATATCAGAATAATACTAAATCATAAAAAATGAAACTCAAACAACGAGATATAATAAACTTGGAAAAGCTATAGTTGGAGTCATATAAAATGATTCTAATGTCATGAAACTATACAAAAAGAAACATGTATGCATGGAAGTATACATCTAATCCATTACATGTAAAACAAAAGAAAAAAAATCCATCTAAAAGAACCACGAGCCAAGGATCGATCCTATACTTCTAAGCTCCCATGATATACAAAAATCAAGCAAACATGATTGGTAACTTTCCCATATCCCAACCTACATTCATGAAGTCTATCTCGACACCAAACGGTGACTCAAATATGGTGTGAGATGAACTTAGTAAGCTACCACCAATGGTATCTATAAAAAGTCTATCTTCTCTATAAAAACAACAATATTGTGTAGGTATAACAGCTAAATCTATAAAATTAAAGTAATATATAATCAAGACCATAAAAAAGTTGAAACATAGAGAGGGTGATAAATTGTGAATATCAATATACAAATGTGAGATATGTAAGTTAATATTAGTGTCATCATGAAATACATGAATAAAATGTGTTAGAAATGTATGGTATAGGCCCTAAGGTAAAGACCAAGACATCCACCAAGAGACAAAATAACTTGAATAAGGTGATCTCATAATAGTTTAGACCTTCATGGGCCAAGAACCTAGAAACACAATTGTGACATCCTGATATTTGAAGATGTGAATATATGGGTCATAGGTGACATACCTTTATACTCCTTATCGGATCCATACTGATAAATCAGTTCATTACCATACCACTATCAGCATATCATTTAAGCTAGGATAGAATAAATTTGACAAATAGAAAATATGGTAAAACATCCTTCTTCAAGATCACACAATGAATGGAGATATAAACAGAGAATTGAAGGAAATAGATGAAACCTCTTACTGAGTGAAATATGAAGAGATGAACAATGATCCTATTAGAGTATAGATAATGAAAAAACCATAAATCCTATAGGAGTACATTATAATATCTCTCCAATAGAAGGGGAAGCTGCTTAAGAGGGAAGGAGGAAAACAGGGTTTATGTTTTTAAACTATGGAGGTAAAAAATGTAATTTTAATAAACTTTAAATAGGTGCACAGTTTGGCCTCATGGTTGGAAACAATTTGTGCAAACATGCACTAAAGTTTTACAAGGGAGATACCCACTCACATGGTTATGCTCACAGTTAGACAATTCGTATGCTAACCATGTGTTTCAACTCAGTTAAGGCTCTGCGATTTTTTTCACAGGCATGCATCCTCCCTCACACGATTTGTCAAACCATTATCTCTTATATATGGTTTTCATGGTTAAGATGAACAGTTATTACTAACTAAGTTCTAACTATATTCCTCATAAAGTTTCTCCAAAAACTGGAGGTCTAGTCTCTGAACAATCCCTAGACACTCATAAATCGTTCCTTTAACTCCTAGGCACATTTGTAAGGTAAAACTAATGATTAAAACTAAAATTTAAAGGTTCTATGCCTTAGAGAAAGACCAGGGTGTTACATATATTAATTTAACATCAATTTATAATTATAATGGGACATTTTAATGAAAATAAATCGGAGTTCTAAAAAATCAATATTTTTCACTTTTCACTGAAAAATAAATCTTTTCTCAAAAATCTCAAAATTAAACTCTAAGATAATTTTTATATTATGAGTATAGAAATAATATCATTTTTATAAAATCTAAAATTTAAAATTTCTATAAATTATTTATAATATTTTCTAAAAAAATTAATAAAAACTATTTTTTAAGATAATATATTTTCAAAGAATTAAATTTCTTTATTAGAAAATTTAGTTCTTATTTCCTAAGAATTAATCAATGCATTTGTGTTGAGTAGGTTATTTGTATATATTTCATAATAAGGTCAATATTATTCACACCTATCAGTTTATTATATAGGTTATAACTATAATATTTAAATATTAACATGTCATGGTTCATTGAATCTCAGTGTTTCATGTTATATCTGCTATCGAAAATAGCATTCTTTTTAAAAATCTAGTTATGTTACAGTCTCACACTTTAATAAAATTTATTCTCCCAATTTAAACGTTATATTGGTAATCAATGGTTTAATATTTGAAAATAACTTTTTTGAAAACCCACATTGTAAAATGGGGTTATTAAAACTTCCACTGGGAAGTAGGGAAAGAGTAATACAAAGGTCATCTGGAATAACACATAACTAGGTTTCCAATTATTAGAAAATTAGTGGGAAGTGAAAATATGGAAAATCAGGGAAACAATAGTGTCAAAATAAAGATGGAGAGTGATAGAGAAAATTTATCATAAGAAAGTGAATGAGCATGAGAAAATAAATGACTACAAAACTATAAAACAATGAGGTTATAAAAGGCCAACGATTCATTAGAAAAAGAAAGAAATAGGAAAACCGTTTTGTTTCAAGATCATTTTTCTAGTGTTGAGGAATTTTTATACCATATAAACCAAAAACATAAGGAAATATACTTAATTTACAAGTAAAATTTCATCCTTTAATCAATTTTCAGAACATTCTCATCTTTTTCTATAAATAGTGAGTATTCAAGATGCAGTTTTTATTAATGAAGCACTGGATTCAACTTCTAATGGATCACATAATCCAAAAAAGGATAACAAGTCATTCCTATTGTCTTTAGACATTAAACAAAACCAAAATGGCCAGCACAAGGTAAGATAATTCCCAAAATGAATAAACCTTCATATGAAGAAATAATTTATTAATCTCTAGAATTCAACAGAAATACCAAAAGTTCAAACTAAATCATTCCATAAACAAATATCCTTAAAATTCATCAAAATATTCTTGACTAAGATTGAAACCAAAAGATTAGAATTATTTTATCACATATTCTTCTAAGATATATTTAATATTTATCTCTAAATAACATCATTCACTCTTAATGTCCCATTCCAAAATGTATATTCCATAATCATATAATATCCAAGATATTATAATAATTTCCATAAACAACCTAAATCACCATAAATCCATGTTAAAATCATGTATGATTCCAAAATATAATTCATCCTTTAGTCCTCAAATAAAATACCATAATATTTTTTTTAACTTAATCATTTAAGGTTCCCCAAAATAATGAACTTCTTTAAAAAACATTAGATAAATAGTTTCCAAATCATTTTTCAATCCCATTGTTAGTTATAAAAAATATTCTCAAATCATAATAACCTATAATTACCCTAACAGAAAAGATAATACAAACCCTAAAGGTTACGAATAACTTTAAACTTATGTAAACAAAATTTAAAGTCATTCTTCCTAAAATAAATTTTTCACTAAAAAATATACTAAACCCAATAGTTATATTAACATAAATATATCCAAAATCAATCTTATTCATATTATAATTCCAATCATTAAAACCTTAAAAAGGGGTGACCATGCCTTTGAAATCATCATCATCCATAAACTTATAAACCCATGATCGTATCCATAACTCTTCATTTAACCTCTCATGAAAGTATCGTGATATCCAAAGTTATCTAAACTATTCTTTGATACCAACTATAACACCTAAGAACTCACACTAACAGATCAAGTGATATATATAAACATTATATTTCTAGATTCATACTAATAAATATTTCTCAATTTTAACAATTCAAAGATTACAATATCAAAAATAAATATGGGATAACTTATATACCCAAGAACCATTTATGTTTATAGTTACATAGAATTTTGAAAAACTCTTTAAAAGTGGATATTTCTATATAGTAACCATTTTTCCCATAAAATTTTTCATTATAAATAAATTATTGAGTTACTAAAGGTAACTTCCATATCTATAACATGGACTTTGTTAAGTTTTCTAATCATTCTTAATCCCTCTAAAAAACATTTAAAAACATGGAATGAGAAAAAAAAATCTTAACAAGCGATATAAAAATAAGAAATCTATTTTTCATACGAAAAACATGAAAAACCATGAAATGTTTAAATTTTCCACATTATTATTTGATTATATAAAATAAATCATATTAACTTGTAAAAACAAAATATTTTCTTAAATAAAACATTTAAAACTCATAGAAAATATATAAAACCATTTTTGATAACTTAGAGTATTATATTCATAACCCTTGTTAAACTCATGCTAAAAATAAATGGATTATAGCTTAATAAGTAGTAGAAACATTCTTGTTTAACTCCCTCATTATTTCCATTAAATAAAAGTAACATTACCCAATGCATTGGAGGGCCATATCAGTATCACCTGTTTATATAATTTATATTGGTATCACTCATTCATATAAGTTGTATCGACATGACCGATTCATATAAATTGTATTTGGATCACCTGCTAACATCTAAAATTTCGAAGTGAAATTTCATGAATAAAAGAATTTAATCTTTCATTTTTTTTCATCGTAAAACCCTTGAAAAATCTTTTAAACCCCTATACAAATCATTTCAGTATATCATAATATAATTTTCTTTTAAAAACCCATTTTCAAAACTAAAATTCTCAGAACAAAGGGAAGAAGGGTTTTTCTTTGAAGAATGAAAAGAGTACTATAAAGTAACTAAGCATCAAATAATGATTATGGTGGTGGAAAAATCTATTGAAATTTTATATGTTAAAATAGAACATTATTTTTCCCTTTTTTAAAGAAATCAAAAATGTTTCATATAAAATACATAAAAATATTACTTTTAAAAACATTTAGATAAAGTCAAATGAGACATAAAAGGTCCTTTATAATTCATTTATGTCTATATAAATACATCCATAAAATAATGTTAACAATGTGAACATGGAAGAAAACATTTTAGAAAATAAATCTTTATAACATGTAAAAGATGGTTTTAAGTTAAAGTTTTCATTATCTCGAGTCAAACCTATCAGGTATGTTCTTTATCTTTATAAATTGTAAAATTATGTTAATTATTTACATTATTAATAACCCTTTAAAAGTGTATTATTCCTTTTATATTAATTATTTACATGTTATATTTAATTACTTAATCAATTAAGATCACATCATATGTTTTCAAAATATTTAGATCATATATCAAAAATGAAATCAGTAGATAAAATATGGTAAAACTACTAATTATTAAATAAACTCTAAAAAATTAATCAATACTTCATTAAAAAATTTATACATAGATTATACATTTAAATCCAAACAATTATGATGGCTATAAAAAATTATAGATCTTACAATCATGGAGACAGTAATACATATGAATGCACGAGTAATGTTTCCATTTTTTAAACAACATGATTGAAAGTGAAAAGGAACAAATAGTATAAGTATAATAACTGAGAGGGGAGGGGATTAATTAGTGATTCCTTTTTCTTTTTATGTTATCTATCTTGTATAACAACCATTGCCTCGTGTTAATGATTTATCACTTTATTGAAAACAAAAACATTCACATATCCACTGGAACACAAGTATTTTCAAGGTTCACTACACAATAATAGTAGTTAGTCCTAGTAATGTTTTAGAAATAATCCAATATCATATAATCCATTAGAAAACAATCCTTTCTGTGGATAAAATAAGTTTAAAAAACCCTTACACTTATGTACCTCTATGATCAATACAGCAGTGCATGTGATTATTCAAAAATAATTATGTAAAATAATATTTTTAAGAAGTTTAAAAATATCCACTAATTGGTTTTGAACATGTCACTATGCTACTTAAACAAATTACACATTTTTTTAATTCTTTAGAAAACAAAAAATAACTTTCCCACCCAGTAGAAAAAAGAAACAACTCTTCTAGACTTCATAAGAAAACTCAGTTTGATAACTCGGTTTGATTTGTTAGTACACTTCTTCAATTCATATTAATAGTCTAAAAAAATAGTCAAGAAATAATTCTAAATTTTTTCTTTCTTTTATAGAAATATTTAGTATGATTTCTCATTCTGATCCAACAGTTTCTTCATCACACATCTTCTGTCTGTAAATATTTCTCAAGAAATATCTATTCAAAAAAATTTCATCTTCCAAGTCTTATTTATAAAATTCAACACTCTCACTCTCTCCCACACATGAATAGTGGAATAATATATTGTACTTTGACCTCTATTTATAGGTTCACTATAAATAGAATGTTCTTGAAACCAATTTTCTTTTCTTTCTAATCCATTTTATAGAAACTCAAATTTCACTTATATTTCAGCTTCATATTTGACCATTTCAGTTATTATTAACTCTTATGTATTCTTATAAAATCTTCTTAAATATTCTAAAAACTTCATGCTTCTTGGAAATTACAAACTAGTTTTCATTATGATTAAATTTTTCATTCTGATACAGTTTTTCATTATGATTAAACACATGTATGACTAATGAATTCTCATTATGATGCTCTAACTAAACTTGTACTACCATATACATCATATAAAATTATAAAGTCTTTGAAACCCTTTGATAAAACTTTAGTAGTATCTCACAATGTTTCACCTTATCTTCATTTTTTCAATAAGTCTTCATACTGATGAAAACTGCAACTGATAATGTTTCGCCTCTAGTGATTTATCGATGTCACGTTCTTTCTAATGATTCTTAACACAATTTATAACAAACAACATTTTTTATCTATGAAAATGGTTGACTACATTATTTAAATTCATCATATTGATCAGTATATGATCTCATCAGTTGGATCAATCTCTATATCTCATTTTATTTATCATCCCTAATAACTTAACAACTCTTTTTTTCCTCTGGTAAAACTTTTCATATGATGCCATAAAGATACCAAAAAAAAATTCTAATGGATCAGTTTCAGAATCTATAATTGAGGATTAGTATCATAACATCTTTGATTGACTGGTATCAATATCTTATTCTTTCAAACCCTTGGCAACTAATAGAGCATTCAAAGAACTGGTTCGTCTGATGAGTTGATCCATCCAATGGATCAATCGATCATAACTTCTACAAAACCTATGAATTCATCCAAATCAAACTTCTCAGACAAAAAACATTTTCAATTTATGGTAATTCCTACAGTGATGATTTGAGACCAAAAGACTTTGAATTAATATTCTATTTTCTTCCATTAACTTCTTCTTGTATAATGAATTATTCATAATGTTGAGAACCATATGACCATAATAGCATCATCTAACATAAATTGAAAAGTTCTATGACTTACCATCATTTAAACCCCTTCTTTTTTTCTATCATAAATACAAACCAATTTCCAATCCTTTAAAAAATTATACATTGTTTCTCCCATTTTTTTTACAAAGCTTGGATCACAAGTTTTTATATAACCTATAAGTTTTTTAAATTTTAAAAAAACAAATCATCATAAAATTTTGTATAAAATATAAAAAATCATTCATAATATGATACAACTTCTTACTATGATCAATAAATTCATTCTGGATACAATTTGAGCCTGAAAAAAAATTTCACCCAAAAGACATTTTTAGAATAGAAAACTAAATTTTATAGACTTTATTAAGAAAAATGAATCTAGTATTATAAGTCCAGTACTTATTACACTTGATCACAAACAATTAAAATTTAATTTATTGTTCATAATAATAATAAAATACAAAAAAAAACAACATCGACTTCTTTCTGCATCCAAAAACCACTTTCAGCCAACTTGGACCCAACAATATCCCCTTTGGATTTTGTTGTCATCCAAGGTTCATAAATCACAAAAACTATGTAACTCATGATACGAATCACTAGTCAATAATTCTAGTCCTATATTAGTGAACTCATTATAGGAAATAAGAATCATTGAAAATAAAACCATGCTGTGCAAAATTAGTGAATTTTAAAACTTCCCCTTAAACTTTAAACTTTCCAAGATTCCATAGATATTCATAACTTCTTTCATCCTAAAAAAATATCCTACAACACATTCAAAAATTATTAGAATAGTTCACATATTTACATTATTAGTTCATTGCTTTCCCGCAACTCCCCATAAATACATGATTTATTATAAGATTTAGAACATACCAATGGATAGGTTTATGAAACATAATTTTATCCCCATTTAAAATACTCTCCAATGAATAGATGAGAGTGGGGAAAGAAATGCATACCTTATCCATAGTGGTAAATAGGTTGGATTCCCATGTTCAATATTAGTTTGTAAAAATATTCATTTGGAAAAGGTTTTGTGAAGATGTCATCAACTTGTTCCATTATAGGAAAATACTCCATCTTTAGTTAATTATTATTAATATTCTATTTGATTAAGATATATTTTATATCAATATGATTTACTAATAATGTTAAATTATATTTCTTTTAAGTTTTATAGTGCTCTGATTATCACAACCCAAGATCAGAGGTAACTTCACTTCAATAAGAAAACCTTCCAATTAAGTCTTAATCCATATAATTTCTATTGCAGCTTGATAAGAAGAAACATATTCAACATCATCTTTGATAAGATTTTTAGAGTTTTGTTTTTTTGTATACCAACCAACAAAACTTTTCCCTTGAAATAATACTCCACCATATGTGGATACTTTATCATTTACACTTCCTCTCTAATCAACAACTGTATACCCAAACAAATCAATTCTTTGGGAGCTATCTTATGAGATTCTGAAATCTATTATACCTATGATATATCAAATAATTATTTTTCAATCAAAGATATGTGATTTATTTGGATAAATTTGGAATATTTAACATAAGGTAACATCATACACAATATGTGGTATTAAAGAGGTCAAATATAACAACCTTCCAATCATCTTTTGAAACTCTTTAGAATCAAATTCATTTCATTATCTAACTTTTCGTAACTTGGTTCCCACTGAAATCGGTGTGGAAATAGGTTTTGAATTCTCCATTCCAAATTTATTAAGAATATCCTTAACATGATTCTATTGAGAAATAAAAATGTATTTGTTCTTTTTTGATATTTTTAAGCTAATAAAGTATTTCATTTCACCAAGCGCGTACATTTCAAACATCTTATTCACCTATTTAGAAAACTTTTCACAAGTTATTTCATCATTCCTATCAAATATAATATCATCAACATATACAATAACAATGAGGGAATTATCCTAGCTCTCTTTGATGTGGATCTTACTTTCAACTCTACCTTTCTAAAATAAAACTTACTTAAGTAGGTATCCAATTTGGAATATCAATCCCTCAGAGATTACTTTAACCTATACAAATATTTATTTAACTTGCACACATAAATTTTATCCTTTCCAAAAACAAATCCACTTGGCTATTTAATAAACAGTTATTCATAAATTTATTCACTATGAAATGTTAATTTCAAATCCATCTGAAAGATTTTATAACTTCATTTTTCATTAATTTCAAGATAAATTATGATTTTTTTGAACATTTACACTAGATAAAAAGTCTTATCAAAATAAATACCTTTTATCTTTGAGTAACCTTTGTGGACTAATCATGTTTTTTTTCTTATCACTTTACCATATTCATTCAATTGGTTCTAGAACACCCACTTTGTAGTGATAACATTTTAATCATTTAGTTTAGGTACTAGTTACCAAGTATTAATCTTTTCAATATGATCCAACTCTTCATTAAGATACTGAATCCATTCCTAAAGCCAAAAATATTCATTAACATATTTCAGATAAACTCTTGAATAAAAATAATTATGTGCAATAACTTTTTACATTCTTCTTTTCTGAACCTTTTGTTTCTAATCACTAATGATGTTTTGATATCATGCCAATTTCCTCAACCAAAGATTATATATATGATGTTATTACTCCTCACTAGAAATAGTTGAGTTTTATTCTCAAGTCTATGTGGAATCACTATTGTTAGAATTTATTTCATGTTGCTCAAAAATAATTATCTCATGTTCTTTATCGTCCTCTTTTTATGTTTTTTTGAAACATATTCCGAATATTTTATAAGATATATTACATCAATATAATCAAAAATTATTCCTATTTATTGGTTTAAATATATATATCCTCTTCTATTTGGAGCATAGCTAAGAAATATTCTATCTTCACCTATTTGATCAAACTTTCCAGGATTTCCACATTTGTTCTTTATAATGTAGGGACTTCCAAAAACTCTAAGAGTTTTAAACTTTCAGTTTTATAATATAAAATTTCATAAGAAGTCATATTTAAACTTTTTCTATAGAAACACTGATTATAAATATAAACTATTGTACTCATCTCTTTTCTCCAAAAGTAGTGATAAATACCATGTCCAAGTAATATTGTATGCCCCATATCAACCAACATTATATTATTTCTTTCATAAACTCCATTATATTGTGGTTTATATGGTGCAATAAACTCATAATGAATTCCATGATTTCAACATAATTAAAAAATTCCAAATTCTTATATTCAACACATCATTAGTTCACAACTTCTTCAAAGAATACCCAGATTATTTTTCAACTCTTCTCCTAGAACTCTTAAATATATTCATAACACCATATTTATGCTTCAAAAACATTACACAAGTAATGTGAGTAAAATAATCAATGAAATAAATTAATTAATTATCTATGAAAGTTTATTGTTTTCTCATTAGCCCACATATTTCAAAATGAATTACTTTTAGTGGACAAGTTGAATGAATTTCAACTTTCTTATGAATAGAGCTTGTAATCTTCAATTCCTAAAAAATTAAAAAAAAGAAATATATTATTCTTGTCATGTCAGGAATATCATTAATATTTTCTCTCTTATATAACTTCCTCATATTTCTATAATATATATGTCCCAAAATTTTATTCCATAACTAATTTTCTTTTATCATGCTTAGGTAACATGAACTCTAAACTTCACCAACTTGAAAGAAGTTCTCTTTTGTACATTGGGTTCATGTAACTATTTTTCCATCATTAACTCTTTTCAAAAAACCCATATTTTCAAAAAATATTTTAATTTCATTCATTAAAAATTATTGAAACACTTAACATGTTTTTGTTATACCAAAAATAAAGAAGGCCTCCTCGGAATTCAACTTTTCTTCCCCAATAATACAAGATCCAACACCTTTTATTCTAAGAGATTCATCATTTCCAAATTTCATGGTTCCTTCTCTAAATTCTTTCACATTATTCATCAATTTTTAATCTTTTATCATATAGAAAGATCACCCACAATATAGAATCTAGGGTCATTCTCCTTTTGTAGATTTGACGGTAGTTTCTATAATAAGAGATTTTTCTAACCCTTTACAGTACTTCATATCCATATTTTTAGAATTTTTATAAACACATTATTGTGTTGGTAAAAAAACTAGATGTACCCTAGAAATATTACTAGGTTTTTCAAACCATTCAAAAATAGTTTCCAAATGTTGGAATATATTTTCAACTTTCAAAAAAACCCTTCTCAAAATTCATTCATTGAGAAGATTGACTCCACCTCAAACTTGCTTACTATAACTCATGGGATAATTATAGTGTTATTGATTAAACCAATACATATTTTTTGTATTCCCAAATCAACTACAATACTAGAAGTACCCATAGGGAGAATAAACTCCTCTGTAACCACCATACTTTATGGAGTTGTTAACAAGTTTTTCAACAACTTCCTCATCATCCCCATCAGAAATTTTTTATTTCCAAAACATCATGTTATCACATATAATGTTATTATTAAATTTTTATTTCTTCCCGACTTATTAAAAATAAAAAATTTAAAAAAAACCTTTGTTTCAAACTCAAAAATTATATAATTTTCTGAATTCCAAATTTTTTGGGTTTTGGCCACATACATGATTTTATTAGCTTTCTTATTCTTGGAAACAAGTTCAATTTTCTTTTCAACATTGGAACATAAATTTTTTTTATATTTACTTGGTTAACACTTTCTAGAACATTTTTTAACTTTAGATATAGAGTTTTTTAAACTTTTAACTCCCTTATCATCTTTAGATAACTTTTCCCAAATATATTTCAAGTCTTCCTCCTTTACTTTTAACTTTATTAAAGATATTCATTCCAATTATTTTTCTTTTTTAGAGACTTCTTCATAAAATCAACCTATTAAAACTACTTAAATTTTTATTTAGGTTGAAATTAATGATTGTTTGTTTTAAAAATTTGTTTCATCAATATTTTGATCTCTATTTCATGTATTTTTATCTTTATCAGACATTATTACATCTCGGTTTTCATAGGGAACTCTAAATCAACCTCTTATTCTTCAAAATTTCTACTTTCAAACTTCTCATCATTAATTTTTTGTAATAATTGTATTCACTCTAGAAAATTTAATGAATTTTTAGCTTCAAATTCACTATCCTTATCTTCATCATCTCAATAAAAAAATACTATCATTTTGGATTTAGGTAAATTTTTATTTTTCCCTTGGAATAATATTTTGACTTATCGACGTGTTTCTTACATTATCTTATTTTCCTTATAAAATCTTCATAGATATCTTCTTCAATCATTTTTCAAGGACAATTCATAGCAAAGTATCCAACAAATCCACATTAAAAACATTTTAGGGGTATCTTTTCTTTGTAATTTCCTATACCAATTTTCATATTATTGTAAAATAAGGATAAAAATTAATCAATATTGTTACTAACCTCATTTTATATTCATAATCCCCACCTTCTTCATCTTTGATAATATTTTTATATTTTCATTTTTTGAAAACCATGAATTAAATTTCTCAATAAAAATTTTCTTTAATTCTCATAACATTCTCACTTATAATTTAATAATTAATTTGAGTAATATGAAGTATATTCAAAGATATAGTTACAGGGTCTCTATATTCCAAAGATAAAACTTTAGCATAAAACTTGTAAGGAATAATTATCAATATAATTTCAACAGTAGTGAAATCTTCCAACTTCTCACCAAGACATATTATGGTGATAATAATATCATTAACCCCTGTAAAAAATTCACTAATTTATTCAAAATCACCCATCTTAGAACATCATACTTTATCCTATAGATTTGTAACATTTCCTTCATAAATTATTTATTTCCTTCAAAAAAATTATTCAACTTCTCACAGATACCTTTAGTAGTTTCAACTCCCTTCACCCTAAAGAATTAACTTTCAAAAAGTGATGAGAGTAAATAATTCTTAGATCTTCCATCATTCTTTAGATTCTTATTTTCCTCATTTGTAAGAGGAAAAATTTCAATAATAGAAGGAAATAAATCTATAGAAACTTGCAAAATATCATACCCAAGAGACATATGATATAATATTATTTTATCTTTCCATATATGATGGATCTTTCCATCTAATATTGTAATCCCATTACAGTTCAAACAATTTAAATTCTCCAAAACAAAATCTCTTCAAAATTGTTAGAAAACATTAAATGAAGGCGAATTTTCCCTAACACAAATTGAAAAGTACCACATAGGATTAGTATAATCAATGAGAGGGGGAGAGGTAAATCTATGATTCTATTTTCTTTAAATTTTCTCTTTCTTGTATAACAACCTTAACCTACTATTAAATATTTATCACTTTACTAAAAAAATATGTACACATCCACAAGAACATAATTATTTAAAAGTTTCACTACTAAATAAGAGTATCTAGTCCTTTTCATGGTTTTTAAATAATCTAATACTATACAATCCAAAAAAACAATCCTTTTCTATAGACTCAACAAGTAAAAAATAACCTTACACTTGTGTATCACTATGATCAATACAATAGTGCATGTGATTATTCTATCATGAATGATGCAAAATACATTTTTAATTAAGTTTATAAACCTTAACTGGTTGGTTCTAAACATTTCATTATGATAATTCAACTTCTTATTTTTTATTTCTTTAGAAAATAAAACTTCACTTTCCTTCCTAGCAGCAGGTTGAAACAACACTTCTGGACTTCACATGAAAACTTATTCTAATACCTAAGTCCTATTTTTTGGTCTAATTGTTTAGTATCAAAAACAAGTCTAAAAATATAGACAAGAAATTATTCAAAATTCCTTATTCATTTTCCAAAAATCATTAGTCTTATTCCTCAATCAAATCTGAAAAACTCTAACCACACTTTCTTTGTCACAATTCTTTGGTCTGAAAATATTTCTCAATTAATCTCTATCCAAAAACATTTCATGTTACAAATATTCCTCAAAACCTTCAACGCTCTCACTCACTCCCACATGTTAACAATATTAGAGTACATTGTACTTTAAACTCTATTTATAGGTACGATAGAAATGAAATTTTTGGGAAACAAATTTTATTTTTCCACTCACCCTAATTTCAGAAAATTAAATTTCAATTACAATTTAGTTTCATGTTTGACCATTTTGGTTCTTCTAAAATCTTTTGTATTCATGAACAGACATCTTGAATATTCCTAAAACTTTAGCCTTATTCAAACTTACAAACTTTTTTCATTATAATTCAATTTTTCATTTCGATACAGTTTTTCATTTTTATTAAACACATTTAAGACTAGAGACTTCTAATTATAATTTTATAGCTAAACCTATTCTACCATAAACATTATTAAAAATAATAAAGACTTCAAAAACCTTATACAAAAATTTAGTATAAACTTTATAATGTTTCTCTTTTTATTTATTTACTCAAAAATCCTCAGATCGATGAAAAATGAGTGGTGAATTTTATCCTCAAATGATTTATCAATGTCAGATTCTGTCTAAGGAGTCTTGAACTAGTTTGAAAAAAAATACTCTATGAAAATGGATGACTATATTGTTGAACTTTGTTAGATTGATCAGTCCTCTGGAGCTCATTTGGTTTGTCGGTCCCAACAAAAACTCCATTAAACCTCACAAAGAACATTTCATCTGATGCCCTAAAGATAAAAAACAATTTTTTATGGATCAGTGTTAAAATCTACTCAGATGGATTGGTGGAACATCATGTCTAATTGATTATTATTAGTAAAATATTCTTTAAAAACCTCATCAACTGATAGAGCATTTGAAGAATCAGTTTTTATGATGAGTTGTTTTTTGAATGGATTGGTCGATAAACACTTCTAGAAGACCTTTAAATTTATCCAAGTCGAACTTCTCTCACAACAAAAAAAATAGCATTTAGTACTTCTTACACCATTGTTCTGATATTGGAAGACTTCGACTTCATATTATCTTATCTTCCATAAAAATATACTTATATCATGACTTCTTCATGATTTTGAGAACATTAGGATTGACATAGAATCATGTGACTTAAAATTGGAAGGTTCTATGACTTGACATCATTTCAAAACATTTTGTCTTTCTATCAGAAACATAAACCAATCTCAAAACCTTTGATAAACTATGACTCCTTTTCTCCCCCTTTCTTTAACAAATCTTGGATCTCATGTTTTCAAATAAATAATTATTTTTAGAATTTACAAAAAAAATAATTGTCACATTTAGTATGGAACATCTTGAAAGACATTCATACTCTGATAAAACTTCTTACACTGATCAAAAACTTCATTCCAGATTCGGTGTGAGTCTGAAAAAAAATCTTCTCCTAAACAACATTTTTAGGATAGAAAATTACATTTTATGGACTTTATTTAGAAAAATACATTTCATATTATATTTATAATACTCATTGCACCCGATCACCAACACTTACAAATGGAATTCAATTTTTTTAATGATAATAAAATACAAAACCAATAGAAAAAACTTCTTTTAGTATCTAAAAACCACTTTCTACCAACTTGGTCTCAATAAAAAAATTAGGTATTATTTTATCTTTCCATAATTATTATTATAACATGAATATAATATCATTTTTTTAAATTTACTTATATATAGAATCCATGTGATGTGGTTATGAAAAATGAATCACATCACTTCATGGCGGTGGTGGTCAACACAAATGCATGAACGATGTTGACATTTTTTCAATGGGTGGATACGTAAGAAAATAGATAAAATATTATATTAAAAGAATGATATTTATATCATAAATATCATATAAATACATTAAATACATAGAATACTAATAAACCATCAAAAATAATGAATATTTTGAAACCTCCATGGGTTGAACTTGTAGAAGAAGAAGAAAACAATGCAACATATTCTTAATAATCTATAATCAATGGTGATGGAGGTATGCAAAAAAAAATTAGAAATTGATTATGGAAAGATAGAAATAGGTGAGGGTTCCTCACAACTCAAAGACTCTGTTATCTCTAAGCTTATGGCCTCATGTGGAACTAAAAACACAACTGATGATTTGTCTGTAGGAAAGAAATATGAAAATCCTTCTGGGTATTTTGTTAGTGTACTGACTAATGCAGGAACAAAAAAACAAAAAGAGACCGATCTGGGAAAGGATCCAAGTGATTCTCTTTCAGAATCCTCAAAAGAATCAGGTTCAAATCCAGAGTCCCTTCTGAATAATGCCTAGGAAAATTTTCACAAGCCCAAAGTGGGTGCAAAATTGGACACTTAAAATGCACTCGATCCCCCATAGGTTACTTCAAATAAAATAAAGGTGTAAGATAGGGGGATCCCCTCTCTTCCATCTTTTTCTCCATTATGGAGGATTATCTTAGTCGTTTACTCACTTATCTTGCTGATCAAAATAAACTCAATCTCATTCACGTGTCACACAATCTGAACGCTCCCACTCACCTGTTATATGCTAATGATATAATTCTTTTTCTTCAAGGTGATAAAAGAAACATTCAAACCCTAAAAAAACACTTTATCACTATGAGGATATCTCATTCCAAGTGATTAGTTGGAACAAATCTTCTATTTTATTTGGGAAAATATTTCCTCATAATAGAAAATGCACCATTACAAATGAATTAGGTATAAAGGAAGGATATTATCCTATAAAATATCTAGGTGTCCCCATATTTTGGGTAAGAACTAAAGCTTGATATTTCTCTGAAATTTTTACCCAGGTCATAAACCTACTTTCTTCTTGGAAGGTAAAATCTCTTTCTATGGAAGGTAGAATTTGTCTTGTTAAATCAACTATTGTATCAAAAATGTTATACTCTATGATGGTCTATAAATTTCTTATTGGACATATTAAAAAAAATAAACACCTCTATTAAAAATCTCGTTTGGACAGAAAGCACAATGGAAAAAGAAACATATCATCATACCTTGGTCAAACTGTTGCAAACCCATTGATAAAGGAGGAGTAGACCTAAAAAATATCAGACATTTTAATGGGGTTATTTAAGCTAGACTCGTCTGGGATCTCATTCATAGAAACTCTAATTCAATTATTTTCCTTAAAAAAAGATTTCTTGAAAAGCTTAAAAAAGGTAAATCAATTTTTATTGCCTCCTCTATCTGGACTTCTATAAAACAATAATTTGCCTCCATTATGAATAATTCTGGGTGGATGGTCTCTAGAGACTCTTCCTTGAACTTTTAGTTGGATAATTGGACTGGAACTCCCCTAATTTCTAGAACTGTTCTTTGACAAAATCCTGAGAACACCACCATATCCATCAGAGTTGTCCTTTGCTCTCAACATGATCATCTTCCTGAAAACATCAAGAATGTAATTTATAATTATACTTTCTCTATCTCTGATGATTTCTTAGTCAGGGAACCTACTTACAACGGCATTCTTGACTCAAAAAAACTAATACAAACACCTTTTTGGAAACTCGGAAAGTTATTTTGGGGGGATGAAGCACTTTGAAAAACATTGGATAAAACCCTCAAGGTTTACCCTCATTCAGATACATACTCACAATAAGATACTAACTGATGATCAACTTCAATTACATGGTATTCAACTATGTTCTAAATGTTGATTCTGAAACCAACACAGAGACAATTCCAATCATCTCTTTCTTTCCAGTGACACTGCTTCTACTCTTTGGAATTATATTATTGATAATTTTAACTATAGGTGGATAATACATAACTCTATAAAATCTCAATTAAAGAGATGTGAAGAGATGGATAATTCTAAACAGATTAAGAATATTTTCCTTGCTGTTTTCATAGAGCTCCCCCATGTGATCTGTTATGATAGAAATGCTCTTATTCATAATAATTTATCATTAAGTCATTTTTCAGGGCATATGAGGATACTTATTTCCATACGTGAAGCTGCTTTGATCCAAAAAGGACAATGAACAACACGGTGCATGATTTTGGAATTATGCATTGACTCCATATTGATAGAAATTTCTGCAAACTGTGTTGCACTTTCTAAGTCTTTTTGCATTCCCCTCTTCTAGGATGGATTAAAGTTAATGTGGATGGTGCTTCTAAGGGAAATCTTGGCCCTATAGGCCATGGAGGAATCTTTAGGAATCACGATAATCAGATCCTTGGATGCTTCTATGGGAGTTGTGGTACTACCACTTCTCTGGAAGCTAAAATTATGAGCATGATTCAAGTTGTTTCCTTTGCCAATAAACAAGGTTGGACCAACCTTTGGATTGAGAGTGGCTTGACCACCATTGTGCAAGCCATTTGGAATGGTGTGATTCATCTTGTGTGGTCGATCACCACTCGCTGGATGGGATATCTCCATAGTCTTCTTAACAGCAACTACATCATCACTCACACTTATCACAAAGCTAACATGGTTGATGATGGCCTTGGGAATAAGGGGATTAATCATGATATTACCTTTTTTGATGATCTTCACACTGATCTAATCCCCTTTCATTACAAAGATTGTAATATGTTTACTTCTTTTAGACTCTTGTAGCCCTTTTCCTTATAATAATTTTGCCTTTGTCTTCTGGCCAGGCACCACCTTCTTCAAAAAAACATTAAATACATTATTATAATCAGGAGTTATAGTTAATGACGGAAAACAACTTAAATCGATTCACGGGGTACTAGTCCTCCGTACATAAGAATCGCGGTTTCATTTCCCATTTGATATAAGATGATATGGATATATGTTATTCCATTAAATTAACAAAATATTAATATGGAAAATATTTTTTTATTATTTATTCATGTTTTAATAATATTTTAAGTGTTAAAAAGAAGAAATAAAACTAAAACATTCAGTTAAGATCTACACCTCTTCTTCGGACAGCATCCTTTTCTTCACACTTTAATCCCTATAAGGTCTGTATTATTCCCAAAGAAAGATCTCTATAATTTATATAGGTGTGTCTGGAAGAAATTTATAAAGTTATTAGATGAACTAAATGGATCTTTTAAGTGTGTACAGTATATGACAAGGGGCTCCCTTTAATAAGTTAGGGGAGGGGCACTCATGAAATTACATAAAATATTAAATTAATATAATTTAATTTTGAAGAAACAATGGCCCAAAATTGATATAATTCAAATATAGGATGATTATTTTTTGAAATAATCTCATAAAATAAAATTTTGATAAGTTTATGTGATAGTTTTACACTTATATTTTTGTTTCAAACCCTTGTTAACCCTTTTCTAATTACCATGATATCAAACTTTTTAAAATAAAGCAGACATGAAAGTTACTATAAAAGAAAAGGTGGAAAAAAATGGAACATGTTTGATAATTTAAACCATATCTAATTTTCTTGGTCAAATATAGGATTTTTTTTTAATTTTAAATCATTTACTAAAATATTTTTTATTTTAAAATACCATTAAAGTTATTCATGAAATGTTATAACATAATATGTGTCTATTACATGTAAAATGGTTCCAAAATGAAATGGAGTATAATATTAAGCATATATAGCCTTAATATAATCATACATTAAAATTTTTATAGGTTTAGATATCATTTAAAACCTTGTCTGTTTATTTAACCCCTGGTTAACCAATTTTAACTTTAACTGCAATTATGACATTTTCAATACGAAAGGGTAATAATTTTACTTATAAGGTAGAAATTGTCTTAAAATGGATAAGGTGTGACATTATAGACTGTTTCTCATCCTAATTTTCCTCTAGAAATATTTTTATAATTTTTAAGTAATTTAATAAAATATTATTTAATATAAAATAATAGTAATATTATTTTTTACACTATTCATTTATTTTGGCTTTGAAAACAACATTAAAATAAAGGAACTCGATTAAAAACCTTTCACACAACCCTAATGTGTTATATTTATCTATAAAAAAATTTATATACAATAAATATTCCATAAAATTACTTTTAGATTTTTTAAAATCATTTACTTGATTTGTCTACTACTTGTACAAGTACTGAGTTGACATTGTGTAAGAATTTAAGATAATTATTTCATCACAAAAAAAATTAAAAATAAACTACCATGATAAAACTAAATAATATATATTTTTAAATATATATATATATAATGGAAAATGTTTTTTATCTTTTTAACAAAATATTATATATATTAAAATAAAGTGAGTAACTTTTTTACATCAAATTTACTTAAAATAATATATATTTTATTCTCAAATAAAAATGGAACTGAATTACCATAAATTATATTAATGGATGAGGATAGTAAAAATGCACTCAAAAAAAATATTAAGGTCATGCTTTAGAGAGATTTTTAGTCCTTATCATATTATTTTTAACCTTAATTACCCGATTTACCCTTACTAAGATGAAAAATATTTATTGTAGTTAATATTCATAGTGACCTTAAATAAAAGGGATCTATTTAGAAAATTTGGACCTAATAATTCCAAATATGGAATCATTTTTTCAATATTAAGTTCCTATAAATGGTACAATGAAATTTTAATATAAATATGTAAAACATAATTAATAACGATTTTTTTTTGAAAAATGTGTTTTTAAGCACAAAAATAAACTTATACCAAAATAAAGTGTAATTATGATCTAAATAAGATTAATTATATAATATATAATGAAAAATTATAATTTTACTTTAATATAAAATTCAAATCATAATGGGACATTTAAAGAAAAAATGATAGTTTTATAAAAATTGATATTTTTTAGAATTCACTAAAAAATCTATCATTTTAAAAAAATAACAAAATATTACCCAAATATAATTTTTATATTTTTATTTAAAAAATAATTTCATATTAATAAAATAAAAATTATAAAATTTCTATATATTATTTATCATAATTTCTCACAAAATAAAAAAACCCTTTTTTGAAAAAACAATTGAAACATAAAATGACTTGACTGAGACATTTAGTGATTATTTCCATATAATTAATAAATAATTTTTTATTAAGTTTTAAATTTAAATATCTTTCATAATGTATTTAATCCTATTCATACCCTAAAATTTAATTACCAGATTATATCTATAACATTTAAACATTAACATTTAATGGTTTGTTTAAGCTCAGTGTTACATATTGTGTATGTTATGAAATATAGAATTATTTTTAAAAATATTAGGATGTTAAATTATCACCCCCCCATTAATAAATTGCATCCTCATAATTATAAATTGAAATATGAAATAAAGGGTTTAAATTTTTTTAAAATACCTTTATTGAAAACCCATGTCATAAAAAGGGTTATTGAAACTTCCTCTAGAAATGAGCGAAAGGGAAATATAGTGGTCATATATAATAACCCAAAACTAGTTTTCAAAGTAGGAAAAAATTAGTGGGAACTGAAAATATAAACAAGGAGGGAAAATTTAATGTCTAAAAAATTATGGATAGTGGTAAATAATATTGTTCATAATAAATTGAGTGATCATGATGAAGTTAATGACCACAAAACCAAAAACCTATAAAGTATGAAAATACCATAAATTCATCATCAAATAAGGTAATAGGATAAATTTTTTGTTTTAATATACTATTTAAATAATTTATGAATTTCTATACCATTTAGACTAAGAACACAAGGAATTTTACTTACTTTATAAGTATAGTTTCTTCCTTTAATAAATTTCTACCACATTCTTATCTTTTTTTCCAAATGATGAGTATTCAAGATTAATTCTTCAAACATGAAGCACTAAAATTAACTTATGATGAATAACATAACCCAAAAAAGGATAAAAAACTATTCCTACTATCTTTAGGCTTTAACCAAAACTAAAATGTTCAACAAAAGGTAATATAATTCCAAAAATGAATAAACAATCATATGTAGAAATAATACATTACTCTCTAAAATTAAATAGTAATACCCAAAGTTAAAACTAAATTATTCCACAAAAAAATTATTTATAAAATTCTTCAAAATATTCCTAACAAATATTAAAACCTAAATATAAGAATGATTTTTTCACAAATTATTACAAAATAATTTTTACATTAATCATCAAATAACATCAATCAATCTTAAAGTCTCATACCAAAATGTATATTCCCAGACCATATAATCTCCAAGATAAGATAATTATTTTCATAAATAACATGGATCGCCCTAAAGCCACATTAATTTCATATTTACTTCTAGAAGTAATTCAATATGTCTTCTTCAAATAAAACCCCATAATATTTATTTTACCTTAATCATACAATTTTTCCCAAAATAGTGAACTTCATCAAAAAACAACAGTCACATAGTCACCAAATAACATTCCAATCCTAAGGTTAGCTATATCACGTGTTCCAAAATTGTTATATCCCATAATAACCTCAACATCAAAGATAAGATATACCCTAAATGTTTCCAATATCTTTAAAATTATATCCACAAAATGTAAATTCATTCTTCCTCAAATAAATTTTTCACTAAAACCCATACTAAATCCAAGGTCCATATTAAAATAGATATATTTTAAAATAATCTTAATTATCTAAGACTTTCATAACTTAAAAAAATAAAAAATGGGGTGACTATAAATTTAAACATATTATAAACCTTAAACTTATAAACCCATAATGGAATCCATAATTTTTAAGTTATGCTCTCATGAAAACAATTAAATCTCAAAATATTTCTAAACCCTACTATGGTGCCAATTATTACACCCACGAAACTGCACTCCTGGATCCAAAGTTAAAAATATAAACTTTACATGTATAGATTAATACCAATAAACATGACCCAATTTTAAACCTTTAAAAATTTCAACATCAAAAGGAGATATGGTATCACTTAACTATCGAAGGACCTTTTAGGTTTATAGTTTTATATAATTAGTTCAAACTCTTTCAAAGTGGAAATTTCCATACAGTAACCATTTTTTCCACAAAACAAGTTCTTTATAAATACATGCTTCATTAATTCAAGGTAAATTCCATATATATAACTTTTAATTTATTAGATTTATAATTTATCCTTAATCTTGGTGAAAAATATTTAAAAATTTGGTATGAGTAAAACAAATTTCGTAGAGGACATTAAAGTAAGAAATACATTAGTCCGATGAAAAACATGACAACCCATAAAATATTTACCTTTTCCAATGTACTAGTTTATTTTATAAAAGAAATCATATCCATATATAAAATTACTCATTTTTATCAAATAATAACCTTAAAAATTATATAAAATAATTATAAAAATATTTTTGGAAACTTAGAGCATTATATTCAAAACCAGTTTTAAACTCATGTCAGAAATAAATGGAGACCATTTAAATACATAGTATAAACCTTCCTAGTTAACTCACATGTTATTTAATTTTAATACAAGTAACATTACCCAATTCATTAGAGATCTATATTATATTCACTTCTTTATATAAGTTGTATCAGGATCACCCATTCATATAAGTTGTGTTAGACTCACCCATTCAAATAAGCAGTATCATTCTCACCAATTTGTATAAGTTATATCGGGCTCAACCATAATCATCTATAATTATATATTACCATACCCTGAATAAAACATTTTAAACTTTCACCTATTCATCATAAAACCCTTCAAAACTCTTTTGAACTATATGAAAAACATTTTAATATGTCGAAATACACTTTCCTCTTAAAACCCCATTTTTAGAACTAAATTTACCAAAACATAGAGAATAATGGTATCTATTTGAAGAAGACATGGAATTTAGTAAAGTAATAAAAACATAAAATAATTTTTTTATTGTGAAATTATATTTATGTTTTATACGTTAAAATTGAACATTCATTTTTACTTTTGTAAATAAATTCAAAACATTTCATATAAAATATGTTAAATCATTCCTTTTAAAAACCATTAAAAGAAAGAAAAAAGACACCTAAATTTTCCTTTATAATTAATTTATGTTTATATAAATACATCCATAAAATAATTTTCCTAATATTTACATGGAAGAAAATGATTTATAAAATAAATCATTAAAATATGTAAAATAAGGTTTTAAGTTAAAGCGTCCCTTACCTCAAGTATGAATCGCAAGGTGCATTATTTATATTTCAAAATAATAAACTAATGTTAATTATTTACTTTATTAAGAACATTTTTCAGGTGTATTATTCCTTTTATTATAATAATTACCATGTTATATTAAATTACATAATCAATTAAGTTTACATCAGACGTTTGGATGGTATTTAGATTAAATATCTAAAACTAATTTGGTAGGTTGACTATGGTAAAATAGGAAACTATTACAAAATATTAAAAATAATTATAATTAAATAATTATAATTTTTGTTCATAAATTATATTTTTAAAACTAACCACGAAATATGGTAATGAAAAATGAACTATGTTACAATCATGGAGATGATAGGTCATATATAAGCATGAGTAACACTTATATTTCTCAACGAACACGATGGAAATTAGTAAAGTATTATTTTATACTTATAGAATAATAATTATATCATAAATATTATATATATTATTTAAATACATTAATATCCATATGATGTGGTTACAAAAAATGAACTACATCGATCTGTGAAGGTAGTAACCCACATGTATGGACGAATGACATTATCATTTTTAAATAGATATAAAGGTAAGAAAATAGATGATATATTATATTTAAATGATGATAATTATTTCCTAAAACCATATTAATACATTAAATTTGTCAATATAACTATCCTTTAGAGGTGGTTATGGAAAATGAATTACATCGGTTCGTGAGGTGGTAGTATGCTGTAAACACAAATGATGATTTGGTTTCTCATTTGATTTAGGAGGATATATAAAGGTTATAAAATTAACTAAAAAATGTATCCTTATATGGAATATATTGATTTTATTATTTCAATATGTTTTAATTATATTTTAGGTAAGTATAATAAGAAATAAAAAGAAAACATTCGGTTAAAATTTATACCACTTCTTTTGACAGCCTCCTTTGTTTTGCACCTTAATCCACTTAAGGTTAGTATTATTCCCAAAATAATACCTCTAGAATGTGGTTTTTAAATTTTTTAATTGGTTTGTATAGGACTTGTCCAAACCTAAGGTATTTTGAAGTGTGTATAGTATAGTATAGGGGTGCCCTTTTATAAGTGAGGGGAGGGGCACACTTGCAATTACTTTAAATATTAAATTAATATAAATTTATTTTCATGGTATAATGGATTAAAATTTATATAATTAAAATTTAGGATGATTACTTTTATATATAACCTTATTCAATTAAATCTTTACAATTTTAGGTGGTTTTTGTGCCCCTATCAATTTGTTTTAACCCCCGTTAACCCTTTTGATAATTACGGTGATATCAAAGTTTTTTAAAATAAAGAATTTAATAAAGTTACTATAAAAGGATAAGTTTCCCATAAATAAACCAAGGTTGAAATTTTCAAACATATATCATTAATTTGACTGAAGGTAATATTTTTATGAATTTTAAATTATTTAATAAAATATTTTTTATTATAAAATATCATTAATTTCATTTTTAGAAATATATGAAATGTTATAATATAATTTGTCTAACTCATGTAAAATGATTCAAAAATGTAATGTATTAGAAGATAAATAATATATGGTATTAATATAAACATCCAATTAAATGTTTATAGATTTAGAATGTAGTGTTTTAAAAATTATCATAGATAATTATACTAACAAGAGGGGAGTGAATTGTAGTTTACAAAACTTATTTTAAAATATTTCAACTAAAAAAACACAGGAGCCTATTAAATTTACTTTATCGAACTCATACTAGGTTTGATTAATAGAGTCATAAAATCAAAACTAGAACCAGTATGATTATATCATAGTAAAATATTATAATCATAGTGGATATGATTAAGTGTTTTTTTATCGTAATCATAGTAACACCGATATAACCAATTGTATAAAGATCTTAGTACAATGACTAACTTTATATAACATGCATAGTAGAATGGTAACTTTTAAAATAAGTAATATAATAGCTATATAAAATTAATAATGACTTGGAATATATTATTAACATATTTAATACTTTTAAACTTAAGATTAAGGTAGTCAGTAACCTTGACTAAAGGTATCCACGATTTTATACTTATAGTAAATTCTGTCTTTCCTTAATAACAAATACCCCGATACATATATCATATTATCTTTATCTTCCTATCCCCATAAGACCTTGATAGAATAATCAACTTCTATCTTCCTATCACTGAAATCCCTTGATTCGATGGATCATATTCACTATCTTCATATCCTAGAAATCCCTCAATCATAAAAACAATTGGACACAAATACAAAATCAAAAGTTCTTAAGAAACCAACCTTGAAAAGAATTACTATGACAACCCTAGTCTTTTATTACACAATTAAACATAATTTATTACATAAGCTTCACTTGATACAACATAAAATATTGAGAGTTCTAGTGTCTTTGGGCCTTAGGATCATTACCTAACAACTTAAAACATGAACTAAAACATCTTTATTGAAAACTTCCTTTACATGACCACTACATTCCCTCATACTTATCATTGCATGGGATAACCTGAAGACATGCATAAGAAAAGGATGAGCTATAAATACCAGTAATGGAATAATCATGTAATAACATGAGGAATACAATAAATGTTAGACAATAGGAATATCAATAGAGCACAAGAGAAGAAAAAAACATAAAGGAATGATAAATCATGATAATCATAACATGGAAATGTGGCAACAACACTTAACATGGAATTAGCATGAGCCAAGGCTCATTGCACATGGAGCATGAGTAAACCAT
Organism: Viscum album; assembly: GCA_963277665.1. Lineage (NCBI taxonomy): Eukaryota > Viridiplantae > Streptophyta > Magnoliopsida > Santalales > Viscaceae > Viscum > Viscum album. Next base: position 164,877,064 of record OY728119.1, on the reverse strand, counting down.
CACTGAAGAAGAAGCATGAGTAAAACCTCATTGAACTTGAATTTTCATGAGTCAACACCCATTTCACATGACGTATCATGATATTATACTTCACCCAATGCAATGGAGTGCAATCAAGGTGCACCCTTTTTAAACATTTCATTTCATGCATAAGTGTGCCACATGGATCATATAACATGGAATGAATCAAAATCATAAGTTATTGCATGATTAAGTAATGTGGAATAAATAAATGAAAGTACCATTCAATAGCTATATGTTCAGAAAGCTGAATACCCTTGATAGATACATGGGTATGGTATTCACTACACAATGATCTTGGCTTGAAAAAATGCGGTGCAATTTCGGTAGCATAACAGCGTGACATAAGGATTCATGAAAATAGTTGATGAGATAGAAAAGGGTGTCTCATCATATTTATATTAAATGGAAAGTAATGGGGTCATATGGATACATGTCCCAACAAAAGTAATGGAATTTAGATGCATAATACAAAAGAATTACTTGGATGTAAAATAGGAGAGGGAAATCCCACATGGAATTTCGGCATGGTGACGGGTGGACATGGGAGGCTTTAATGAGAGAGAAAGGGGTCTCCCATCATCCAAATATAAAGAGTAAAGTATGTAGAGGTGATAAATCATACCCCACAATTTTTAATTGAAGACAAAAGGCATAAAAACTTAAAGAAAATTAGACAAAAATGAGAAAGGAAGAAAACCCTTACTTGGAAGTGTGCTTCCAAAGGCTTGATAGAGGCTTGATAGAGGCTTCTTGGGAGAATAGGGAACCTTGTGAGGATTTCAGAGAGAGGAGGGCAGAGGTTGGACAAACTCCAAAGGCTTTGAGTGAGGAGAAAGTGGGAGCTTGGGTGGGTTTATATAGGAAAGGAGAGGGAATTGTTTATTATTTAGGTTTGGGACACCTCACATTAAACTAATCAAAACCACAAAACCAGCCCATTGTTCTTTACAAAGGGGAGTGGAAAACAATATTTTATAAGAAAAATTTCCGAAACTCTTAAAATAAGGGGGTTGATTATGTGGAGGTGAGTCACACTCCCAAGGAAAATAATTTAAAAAGACAAAAATGTTTAATAAGTCTTGAATGGTCCACTAAAGATTTGTAAAATAAATCAAACAAACCCAAAATCACATTATTTTAATGGTAAAACATATATTGGACGAACATAAAGTTTATAGAATTTTTTTACATCACTATTAGGTCATTATGATGTCATAAAACACAATATATATTTAAACAGTATTTAATTTTTACACAAAAATTTGACTGACTCAGAAAATTATGAGAAATTCACCGTTGGATAGTTTTGATATAATGATTCCATAAATAATGTTCATTTTATCTAAATAATTTTATAAAAATGTTAACTTTCACTTTTAAAATAAAAACCGACATTTATAGAAAATTCATGGGATTTGACAAAAATGGCTTCCAAACCTTGATAAAAATTACAATTACATTCATAAAATTATACGATCATTTATATTTTAAAAAATAATTTAACGATAATAATAATATTTTATTAAAATATTATTTAATTAAAAAATTCAATAATTCGTCAAAATAGATTTCTTAGTTGAACATTAACTAAAAATACTATTTCTGCTTTAAAAACTATTTACAAGGTACCAACAATAAAATGAAGGTATATTCATTATTATATACAAAAATAATGTACATAACCATACTACTAGTGTCTTGTTAAATAACCCCTTAAAATACCCGCATAAGACCTAAGGTTGAGGTGTGCGATGGTGAAAAAATCTTGGGGTGGCTCGGATAACATCACTCGGGTGGTAATCTCTATCAACTTCCACTTCTCCTGTAGGCGGTTCTGCTCAAGCTTAACATGTTCAATCTCAGATTGAGCTTGGTCAAGATCAAAGCCCAATGATGCGACCTCCTTTCTGAGCTCTGACAAATGGGCTTCATATGGGGCACGTCTACTGGATGAGGCCATCACTTCATTTTTCTGAGTAAATTGGATTTGTTAAAGCCCTATATTTATACTAATCATGTCATAATTGTTCAATGGATTTATTAGAAATGGTTACAATTCTCAACATAAAACTAAATAAGTTGACATTTTATATAAACATTTTACATAAAGAGGCATTTAATTAGATCAATAGGGATTTCTATAAATGAAAGTTTGGGTCATTACAATCTTCCCCCTTAAGAAATTTCACCCTCAAATTTTTCTTTTCCCACACTAAAACAGATTTGGGTAACTCTACTTCATCATTTCCTTAGATTCCCACGTCGCTTCTTCAAACTTGTGGTTTTTCCATAACACCTTGACGAGGGGCATTGTCTTATTTCGTAGAAATTTTTCTCTATGATCTAAGATATTCACTGGTTTCTCCTCATAAGAAAGATCATCCTCTAACTGTACCACCTCTAAAGAGAGCACAGGTGAAGGCTCTGGTATGTAATTCCTTAAGAGGGATACATGAAAGACATCATGTACTTTGTCCATGGTAGGTGGAAGTTCTAGTCGATAGGCCAAAACCCCGACACGATCAAGAATCTAAAAGGGTCTGATATGCCTCGGACTTAACTTCCCTTTCTTTCCAAACCTCATGACCTTCTTCCATGAAGATATGAATAGAAATACAATGTCTCCAAATTTTTACTCAAGGTCTCGTCGATGGTTATCTGCATAACTCTTTTATCGAATCTGAGCTTCCATGATGTTCTGCTGAATGTTTTTCACCTTATCCACCATTTCTTGGACCGTTTCTGGTCCAAGCAGTTTACGCTCACCGACCTCGTCCCAACACGCTAGTGTTCTGCACCTTTTCTCATAAAGGTCTTCATATGGTTCCATTTGGACGCTCGAGTAGAAACTGTTATTATAAGAGAAATCAACCATAGGAAGATGTTGATATCATCCTCCTTTAAAGTCCATTGAGCACGCTCTCAACATGTCCTCAAGTGTTTGAATAGTATACTCAGATTGTCCATTAGTTTGAGGATGATAGGACGTACTGAAGTTCAGTTCAGTATTTATATCATTATTGAGAACTCTTCAAAAACTTAGAGGTGAATCTTGGATCTCAATCGGACACAAAAGATAGTGGTACCTCATGCAGCCTTACCACTTCCCTAATATATATATCCATGACAATTGATCCAATGAGAAATCCTCCAGAATAGAAATGAATTGTGAATCCTTTGTAAGATGATCCACAACAACCTAGATTTCATTGTTTCCTTTGGATGTCTTCAGATGTCCGGTGCCAAAATCCATGGTGATATTCTTCCAATTACATTCTGGTATGGGAAATGGTTGCATCATCTCCTTAGACTTTTGCCTCTCTTCCTTCACTTGCTGACACACCAGGCACTTTGATGTATATTCAACGATCTCCTTCTTCATATTATACCACTAATAATTATCTCGGAGATCTCGATACATCTTTGTGTTTCCTGGGTGAATAGATAAATTTTAACTATGTGCATCATACAAAAGTTCCTTATTCAGCTCTGAACTTGATGGAACACGTAGTATTTTCCCAAATCTCACAATTCCTTCTTCATTAACATTAAACATAGAGGATTTACATTTTCTGATAGCTTCCACTTTTTCCTGAATTCCCACATCATCCTTTTGAGAATCCTTTAACCTTTCTAAAAGTGACGGTTGAGAAATCATTTTTGAAAGGAATGCTTTTGTTCCTTTCTTTATAATTCCCATGTCCATCTTCATCAAATCTAAGAAGATTAGATCCTTTTCAATTCTCATAAATGACAGAATTACTGGGTCCTTTCTACTATGGGCATCTTCCACCTTGTTCGCTTTCCCAGGGTGGTAATGAATTGAGAAGTCATATTCTTTGATCATCTCTAGACATCTTAATTAGTTCATGTTCAACTCTTTCTGGGTGAATATATACTTGAGGCTTTTGTGGTCTGTATATATTTCACACTTCTCCACAAAGAGATAATGCTACCAAATTTTCAAAGTGAAGATCAATACAGCCAACTCAAGGTCAAGTGTTGGATAGTTCTATTCATGAACTTTCAATTTCCTTGAAGTATAGGCAATGAATTTTCTTTTTTTCATCAACACGCATCCCAGAACCTTCTTCGAAGCATCACTGAATACCACAAAAAGTTTTCCACTTGTGGGTAAAGTGAGCACGGGTGCAGTGATAAGCCTCCTTTTCAACTCCTCGAAGCTTTCTTCGCATTCATCACTCCAAGAAAACTTTACTCCCTTCCGAGTTAGCTTGTTAAGAGGGTAAGACAATCATGAGAAATTTCTCACAAATCATCGATTATATCCAGCTAACCCCAAGAAAAAAAAGATATTCGTTACTGATGTTGGCCTCATCCATCCCTCAATTGCATCTATTTTTTAGGGATCCACAGATATCTCATTTCTTGTGATGATATGACCCAATAATGAGACCTCCTTCAACTAGATCTCACACTTGTTGTACCTTTCATAGAGATTCTCCTTTCGAAAGGTCTCCAGTACAATTCTTAGATGCTCCTCATGATCCTCCTTGGTTTTAGAGTATATCAGAATATCATCTATAAATACTACCACAAATTTGTTGATGTAATCTCTAAAGACTCTATTTATAAATTCCATGAAGATTTCAAGAGCATTATGAGTCGAAAATGCATTACTATTAATTCATAGTGCCCATATCTTGTATGAAAAGCAGTCTTCAGGATATCTTCCTTCTTCACCCTTACTTGATAATATCCCGACCACAAATCCACCTTGGAGAAGTATTTGTGCTCCGCACACCTGATCAAATAAGTCATCAATTCGCGAGAGAGGATACTTGTTCTTTATCATGATTTTTTTGAGCTCGCGATAATCAATGCAAAGGCGCATTAACCCATCCCTCTTCTTGACAAAGAGGACTAGTGCACCCCATGGTGAAGCACTTGGGCGTATAAACCCTTTATCTAGATTCTCCTGTAGTTGTTTCTTCATCTCCTCCAGCTCCACAATATCCATTCCATACGGAGTCTTGGATATTGGCAATGCCCCAGGTATAAGATCAATTGAGAATTAAACATCTCTTCTAGGAGGAATACTGGGCAATTCCTCGAGAAACACTTCAGTGAATTCCCTCAAAATAGGCATGTCTTCTAGGATGGTTGCCTCCTTAAACTAAATCATCTAAAGCAGATACACATTCTCATAGGGTAGTAATATCCAGGATTAAGATGATGGAGCTAAAGAAGATTCATCTTCATCCTTGAACTTGAAAAGAATCGGTGGTAAATTCTCCACATGGAGAGTGATTTCCCTCTCACGGTAAATTATGTTGGCTCTATATAAGGAAAGCCAATCCATGCCAATAATTGCATCAAATTCCACCAGAGGGAGTATGAAGAGGTTCCTCGGGAAGTTCAATCCACAGATTATGATAGGGAAGGACTTATATTCATGGGATGCAATGATTTCCCCATTTTCCATACTCATGGAAATCTTTACTTCCATGACGTGTGGTGGTGCTGGGACTGTTCTACTGAACTTTTGAGATATAAAAGAATGAGTAGAACCTGAATCAAAAATTAAATTCACTATTCTTGAATGAATAACTAGCATACCTATAAACACTTCATTTTCAGGGTTAACTTCGGCAGTAGTGATGGAGAAAGCTCACCCTTACTAACTTGGAGGTTGTTGGTTGCCTCCGAAAACCCTTGGCTAAGGGCACTGATTTGAAAGATGCCCTGGTTCTTTTCAGTTGTAGTAGTGAACAATGAATTAAGGTTCGAACAGAGAATTACTCTCCTCTATTTTAGCCATGGGTTTTTCTTGCTGACAGTTAATAGCTAGGTGCCCTTCTCTTCCACACTAAAATCATTTTCTCATACCCTTCAGGCAATTTTCAGGGTGCTTCTTTCCGCACCTTTGGAAAGTGGGGAGTTGGATCTTATAAGAACTGTTGGATTTATCCATTGGACCACCACCATTGAAGTCCACTATATTCTTCTTATCCCCATGATACCCCTGAGATTCTCCGATCTCAATTTCAATCTTGAGGGCACATTGTAAAATTTTATAACAGCTGTCGAAGTCACAGATCGCCAGTGCTTTTCACAGGCTAGGTTTCAGCCCACCAAAGAAGTGTTCAACCTTGAATTAGTGGGTAATGAAAAATCTGGAACCGTATCATGCAATACTTGTGAATTTTCCCTCGTATGCTCTAATAGATTCGTTATATTTTTCTTGAGGAAACGAGAAGTCCCTTTCCATCTTAAGTCTTACGGTGCACAGAAAATATTTATCTAAAAACATCTTCTGAAAATCCTTCCATTCCAAAGTCTCAATCTCCTCCTCAGGCTAGGTATTTTTTATCAATGTCCATCGTTGATCAGCTTCACCCTCCATACGATAATCATATAGGAGAACCTTCTCTTGTTCAAAACATTGAAGGATGGAAAGGATCTTTTCAATGGAGTTGATCCATTTTTCAACGATTCAGGGATCATATGATCCATTAAAATTAGAAGGCCTTTGTATCATGAAGCTATCGATAGTGACTTGTTCTTCTTAGAGGGGGGTTGTATGTTCCTATTGACCCATATTTCTGTCCAAATCTTGAGTTAGATGAAAGAGAAGTGTGACAAAGTTCATGATTCCTTCTCCCATTGGATTGGGCATCTCATTAGTATAGTTATCACATTGATCTTCACATCGGTTGTTAGCCCGAGTCCTCCTATTACCTGCCATTGGTTGGAATTAAAGGAAAGTTAGGGGTAACACATAAAGGGTAATACAAGGAAAAAACTAATGACCTATAAATAACTTTTATTTCCTTAACTTATGAATCTAATGGCTTCAGTCTATGTTATCCATGATCTACTTTCTAACATATACTCTTAGGGAATTTTTTTAGTCCCTTAATAATGGTTCATACTAAGATTGTGAATTTACCAAAGCATATCCCCGGGGAGTGTTATAACCAAGAGTGTAGAAAGGCCCATTTTTGTGCACCATTTCCCATTCAAGTCTAGCTCAAAGAAGAGTTTTCAGGTTTTACCCCTAGGATACGTCTGTGCCAGAGCCACATCTACCTACTCGTATCTAGACAGGAATGTATTTGATTGATAAAACGCTTACTCAACACTCTCCAAAACTTAGGGATGTTTTTATTAAACTTATTTTTGTCTCTAAGGATTTACTAGGGTTTTCTAATCCTAATCCCAAAAATAACTAAACCTATCCTCTGATACCAACTATAACAACCCTGGTCTTTTATTACACAATTAAACATAATTTATTACATATAATTCACTTATTAAAACATAAAATATCGAGAGTTATAGTATCTTTAGGGATTAATATCATTACAAAACAACTTAAAACATGAAATAAAACATCTTTATTGAAAACATCCTTTACATGACCACTACATTCCATCATACTTAGCATTGCATGGGATAATATGAGGACATGCACAAGAAAAGGGTGAGATATAAAGCCAAGTAAAGGAATAATCATGGAATAACATGAGTAATACAATACATTTTAGACAATAGGCATATCAATAGAGCACAAGATAAGCATAAACATAAAGTCATGATAAATCATGATAATCATAACATGAAAATGTGTCAATAAAACTTAACATTGAATTAGCATGAGTCAAGACTCATTGCACATGGAGCATGAGTAAACCCTCATTGAACATTAAGAATGAGTAAAACCACATTTCAATTGAATTATAATGAGTCAACACCCATTTCAAATTATGTATCATGATACTATACTTTACCGGATGCATTGGAGCGCTATCAGGGAGCACACTTCTTAATCATTTCATTTCATGCATAAGTGTGCCACATAGATCATATAACATGGAATAAATCAATGTCATAAGTTATTCCATGATTAAGTAGTGTGGAATAAATACATGAAATTACCATTCAATATGTATATGTGAATAAAGGTGAATACCCTTGATAGAGACATGGGTATGGTATTCACTACACAATGATCTTGGCTTGGAAAAACACAGTGCAATTTCAGCAGCATAATGGCATAACATATGGATTCAAGAAAATATTTGATGAGATAGGAAAGGGTGTCTCATCATATTTACATAAAATGGATATTAATGGGTTCATATGGACACATGTACCAACAAACATAATGGAATTTAGATGCATAATACAAAAGAATTACTTGGATGTAAAAGAGGAGAGAGAAATCCCTAACGGAATTTCGGCATGGTAATAGGTGGACATGGGAAGATTTAATGAGAGATAAAGGGGTATACCATCATCCAAAAATAAATAGGATAGTATGGGGGAGGTTTGAAATCATACCCCAACATTTTTAATTGAAAACAAAAGGGCATAACAACATAAATAAAATTAGACAATAATGAGAAAGGAAAAATCCCTTACTTGGAAGTGTGCTTCCAAAGTCTTGAAAGAGTCTTGAGAGAGGACTATTGGGAGAATAGGGCACCTTGGGAGGATTCTATAGAGAGGAGGGCAGAGGTTGGATGAACTAAAAATTCTTTGAGTGGGGAGGAAGTGGGAGCTTGGGTGGGTTTATATAGGAAAGGAGAGGGAAATGTTTATTATTTAGGTTTGGGACACCTCACATTAAACTAATCAAAACCACATACCAGCCCATGGTTTTTTTCAACATTTTTTGCCAAACGGGAGTGTAAAACAATATTTTATAACTACATAGTCTTAACTTCTTAAAATAATGGGGTTTCTTATGTGGAGGTGAGTCACACTCCCAAGGAAAACAATTTAAAAAGACAAAATGTTTAATAAGTTTTGAAGGGTCCATAAAGCTTTGTAAAATAAATTAAACAGAACCAAAATCACATTATTTTAAGGTAAAAACATATATTTTCCGAAAATAAAGTTTATAGTATTTTATTACATCACTATTGGGTAATTATGATGTCATAAAACACATTATATATTTAAACGGTATTTAATTTTTACCCAAAAATTCGACTGCCTCAGAAAATTATGAAAAATTCACCGTTGGATAATTTCGACATCCTAATTCCAGAATAATATTCATTTTATCTAAATAATTTTATAAATATGTTAATTTTCACTTTTAAAATAAAAACCGACATTCATAAAAAATTCATGGGTTTTGACAAAAATGGATTTCAAACCTTAATAAAAATTACAATTGCATTCATAAAATTCTACGATAATTTATATTTAATAAAAATTGATTTAATAATAATAATATTTTATTAAATATTATTTCATTATAAAATACATTAATTCATCAAAATATATTTCTTAGTTGAATAATAACTAAAAATACTAGATGTGCTTTAAAAACTATTTACAAGGTAACAACAATAAAATGAAAGTATATTCATTATAATATACAAAAAAATGTACATAACCATAGTACTAGGGTATTGTTAAATAAACCCTTAGAACACCCACAAAGACCGAAGGGTGAGGTGTGTGATGGTGACAGACTCTTGGGATAGCTCGGATAACATCGCTTGGGTGGTAATCTCTATCAACTTCCACTTCTCCCATAGGCAGTTTTGCTAAAGCTTAATGTGTTCAAGCTCGGCTTGAGCTTGATTAATAGAGAATCCCAATGACGCCACCTCCTTTCCGAGCTCTGAAAAATGGGCTTCATATGGGTCACATCTATTGGATGAGGCCATCGCTTCCTTTTTCTGAGTAAATTGGATTTGTTAAAACTCTATATTTATACTAATCATGTGATCACTGTTCAATGGATATATTTGCAACCATCGCAATTCTTAACATAAAACCAAACAAGTTGACATTTTATATAAACATTTTACATAAAGAGACATTTAATTAGATCAAGATGGATTTCCATTAATGAATGATTGGGTCGTTACAATTACATAGAACAAAAATTCTCTAAAGAATTAAAAGTACTAAGAATGAGTAGTTCAAGCTAAGTAATCATCAAAAAAATTAAGTTCAAAAATATATCAGCTCCAAGATCTTAAAAAAATAACTATTTATAAGCAAATATCCAATGGTCATATTTCTAATTTTCTTGCAATGGCCTCGGATGAAGTCACTCAACAGCTCACAATTCTCTAGTATAACTAAAGGTCTGATATATTATTGTTTAGCACCTTTACATTGTTAAATATATTTATTATAATAAACATAACATTATGTATTCTGATTATAAACTTTAATCAGTGTGATTTACTTCCTTAATAATTACTAATATGATAATATTTAAGAGATTCGATCTGATTTTATCAGTACCATTATCAGTCTGATGGAAATGACTTTTTTTAATATGAGAGACAAGATAAAATTATAACTCCTGATATGAATAAACGTAAGTCTGATAATCGGAATCATAGTCCATCCAATAATCCTAATGAAGAATAGTATTTTTATTTTCATAATATATTAAAACTTTTTCTAAGTATGTAAAAAGATAATTTTTTCTATAAAAACAAATTAAAATACTTGGGGTATAAAAATTTAGTAAAAAATTTTTAGGAGAGTGTTTGTTATTTAAAAAATTAAAGGAATGTAAAAGTAAGAAGTTGTAACACCCGAAGATTTCATAGTGTGTTATTTCTTCAAAATAATTCAATAACTGGCACTACAGGCAACACTGGGTTCAAGCGCACCATGACTTACCAAACAAGCCGTTCAAAAGAGGTTATGAATAATATTAACTAAATTTTAAACTTTAAATAATCCTTATAATTTTAGAATCCATATTATCAGTTTCTTAGACATAATGTAAGAAGAAATTCATTTTCAGTATTGCACTTTTACCAACTTTTAATAGTGAACCCTTTTTAAATACAATATATTAAAAATTTTGACTAAATGGGAACATCAAAAATTTAAAATGTAACACCTCAAGCTTCTACGGTACGCTTCTCTTTGAATAATGTGATAGAGTGTGTTGTACGCAACACTGAGTTCTAACACACCACAACCAATCAAAATAGCTGTTATGAATAGTTATAACTACTTTTTGAAATTATATATATTTTATATTTCAAAATAGGCTTCATTTTTGGATTAGGAATATCGAATTTAGCCTAGGGTGAAATTTTGGAACTTTTCGGATAACACTTATATTTTGATGAATAGTGAAAATTACTAAATTTTAATTAAAAACATCTTTTTTAATCGAAATAATTTATATTGATAAATTATGAATTTGAGTGGTTTTAAAGTATATTTAGAATATATTTTTACCATTTAATATAATGTTGGTCATTTTACATAATTTTACAATTAAACCGAACATAAATAAGTGTCAATCTTTTGATAGTTATTATCTCTTAAAAACACGCTTTTTGTTTTAACAACGGGAATTAATTTTAAATTAATTTCTGCCACTTCTGTGTTTTTAATTTGTAAAAATGGATTCCATATTTGGAATCAGGATGTTCAAATTGTGTAAATAGGTAACTTTTATTACTACGGTAAATATTTTATTTACCATGGTTAATGGTAAATCCGGTAAATAAGGGTTAAAAAATAATATTATAATAATACTAATTTACCCTAAAACGTGTCCTAGACTTATTGGTTAATACATGTTCGACCATAGGCATCTTTGGGTCGATTTTGGGACCCCATGGATCCACTTGTAGGTGATAGGGACACTTAATTTTAATTAAGTTAAAATAAGTACAAAAATGACATTAGCATATATCCTTTAGAAAAACTATTTTTACATTGGGTAATATATGTTGGATTTCCGACTATAAATATTCATTAGATAGATAAAACGATTTCCTACATAATTATATTTTATTTATAATTTTTAGACTTTAAATATTTTAATTTATTTATGACATAATGATGATGCAGTAATTACCATAATAGTGAAAAATTAAAATAATTGATATTACAAATACACAAATAAATATAATTTGAGACTTTTTATGCATTACAGTAATTTTCTAAGTCAATATGACATGTTATGAATGATTTAATTAAATATTTTTGAAGTAATCATTCTGTTATGAGTTTCACAAAAATCAACTATTGAATAGTGTCAAAATTGACATAAACGAGTTTTTAAAACAAATATTATATTATTAATTGATATTAAATTCCTAAAAATATAAGGTTCGGCCAAGAGACTTATATCATGATATTTGTATAATTAATGGACCACTTGGGGGTAGATTGGATGTATATTGTACGTTTATTAACCATATAATATAAAAATACAAAGAGACATTGTAAAAGTGAAACTAATTAACTTAGAGTTAATACTTAAAGATAAGGTTAATATAAGTTCCCAAACCTGTCTAAATTCTATTGGTTGAGTTGTTTTTAACCCATCCCCACCTTAACATTTAAATAATAAACTTTTTATCCATTAGAAACCGAATATGAATTTATTATAAATTAATATTTCTAGCTTTTCCAAAGGTGCCACTCACCCCTCTTATAAAAGGGAACTCCTCCTTATCATTTCTTCACACCTTCAAAGCATTTTGGTTCGGCCAAACTCTGCCCAAATACTCTCCCAACTTCCCTCACTACAACCTAGAGGCCTTAGTTTGATTAGAAATCCAAGCTAAGGAGCCCTTTTGATCAAATCAAAATGAAGAACCCGAAGAAGAGGTAATGATTTCACCACCCTTTTCCAAGTTCCTTTCTTCTTCCACTTCTTCTTCCTTTGTTTTTACCATTCTAAACTAATAACTCCAGTATCATATATGTACTGTGATGTTATTATAAATATGGTACAACCATATTCAGGATTCTATCCACCCTTTTGAATAACATGTCACCATACATGCGTATGTACGGCTTACCGTCTCCACGTCATGGTGTAATTGTTATTCAATATATTATTATTTGGATGGGTATAATAATGATGTGTAACTCATATAAATAATAAATATAAAATGTTAATGATTCTGTATATATAATATACCATCCATTTATATATTATTTTAATATCAAAAGAATGATATTGTCGCTCGTGCGTACGTACGGACTACCGTCTCCACGAACGCGATGAGATTCATTCTCCATCGTATCCATTCAAGTATAATTATCATTTTATGATTTAAAAATGATGTTTAAGGACTTGATATCATTCTGGATATGAATAATATACAACCTATCCATTACAAACATGGCTTATGTAACAAAACATATAAAAGAAAACGAGTAAGTTAACACCCAAAACAACGATAATACTAAGATATTATTAACAAATCAATGTTAAAAGATCATATATGATATCATATTAATGTATATGATTATTGTATAATTTAATAAAAATTATTTCACCATTATACAGGAGGTTAACCTACCCCAACCAAGGAAAAGTAAAAGGTAAGGGTTATTTCACAATCTCTTCATTATCCGAGGTTGTTTATACGTAATAATCTACTGGGATCTCTTTATCATCCACATCCATGTTTCTTAAAAATGTATTTCAAAACATTTTTACTATTTAAAAGAATATGGGTTAAAGTCATTTATACCCTTGTTTGACTTTTTATAAGAGTTTTATAAAGGAATCTTTCCGTCGTTTTCCAAACAAGGTACTTTTAACCTTTTCGACAAAATTAAGATAAGAATGTTTTTTTTAACTTATACGGAAGGTGCAGTTATTTTCCACCGTTATAAAATCGTCGAAGCTTCCCTTACAAGATTATAAGAATATTTTCAAATAAAATGTATTATTCCATAAATATAAGACTCTTAAATGATTTCAAAATGAATATTTTAAGAATTTCAGAAAGGTACTCTTTATCAAAATCAGAATTTTAAATGTTTTAAAGATTTATCTTTCTAAATATTTTTAATTAATGTCCATGTCTTAAAAATGGTATTTAAGGATTTATTTATATGGACATGAATGTTTTTAAAATGTTAATTCCTTTCAAAAAATTTGAAGTAGTATGGGACACTTTGATTCAAAAATCTCTTTTAAATTACTTCCTTAATAAATGTGTGACATTTAAATGATTTCAAAAAAGAGATATTTCTCTCAAATAGTTTTGATTTCATCTATTTCAACATCCTTTGATGGATTTTAAGTTTATTTGAAGTTGATTTATTATGAAACAAAACTTTTATATTGTATTGAAGGTTTTGTGATATGTTTGACTGTGGATGTGTTATACCATTCATGGTTTATGGATGAAGTATTTACATTTTGTATGCTACTTTCAATATGAATGTTTATGTTATGTTTAAACCTTTTCATATGGGAATGCATTGGACTTAATATGTGACAGATGGAGCCCATTATAGCTCCTCGATGCATCGGTAGGTCTCATGAGACAAACTAGTGTCTTGGCACAAGGCCTTGGAAAATCTTATTTGTAGTCTTGGCACGAGGCCTTGGCTATGTGGTTATGATAGTCTGGAATTATGCATTCCATCATTATAAAAGTGGTTATTGATATTGCATGTGATTATTCGATTAGTAGAATATCCATGTTAATAAGTAAATGGCATTATTTCATTTTACTTTTGCCATTCAATGTTGAAGTTCAAGTTTAAAAGGCTTTTGTTTTAGTTATACATTGCCTTAAATGTTTATGATTATTTTTGAATGTTTCTGCTATATTGTTATCCTTACTGGGCATTTGAGCTCACCCCTTTTCAATGTTTTATTTTTTTCAGGATGTGAAAAAGTAAGTTATGAATGACCTGCAGGGATTTTATGAGGGGATAATAGTGTAGATTATGGAGACAATATGTTGTTGTAGTAGTTTTTCACTTCATGATGTAATGTAAAAATTTATGAATATATCTAGTGTTTCCAAGGCTACTAAACCAATCGGTCTTTCGAGATTTGATCTTTGTTGTGATCATGCCAATGTTATGTAATAATGCACCGACTCTGGGTAACAGGGGTCGGGGCATTAAAGTTGGTATCAGAGGAAGTTTAGTACAAACCTTGGAAGCTATATTTAGATAAACTCTAATTAGAGCGCGTAGACCTAAGATGAACATTGAGGATTAGTATAGAAGAACTTCCTAGAATTTTGGTATTGTAGAGATTTTGTGAGTTTTCCGAGCAATACGTCCATGTCTGGATACGAGCAGGTAGAGGCGGCTCTCGCACAGATGTACCTAGGGGTAAAACCCGAAAACACCGCTTTAAGCTAGAATCGAACGAGAACTGGTGCACGAAAACGGGCCTTGCTGCACTCTTGGTTATGACACTCCTGGGGGATATGCTTAGAATAATTCTCATTTTCTTTACAACCCATTATTAAGGGTTTATGAGTATATACTTCCTCAAATGAGACATTTTTATTATTATGGATTATATCCATAAACTATTTAATTTATGTTATGTGTTTTACAAGTTTGGTATTAGGTATTGTTATTCATAAACTAATCTAATGTATGCCATTGTTTAGAAATGGCGCCCAGTAGAAGGAATGAGAACTCTAGCAATGCACATGATACAAAGAGAAAGAAGGATCATATATTTCATGGTCTTAAGCCAGAATTTATTAGAGAAATAGTATCGCATGTATTATCATCATATGAAGAAATAATATCATGTGTTGATAAGATAAGTAAAGAGTTTACTGAGTCCTATGGATTTGAAGGGAAGCAAGAGAAGAAAAGGATGGAAGAGAGAAAGATGGATAAAGGGAAGAGGGAAAAGAATAATTTTCCCATATGTGATAACTGTGGAAAGAAACACCCTGGAACTTGCCTGAAAGGAATGGGAGTTTGTTATAAGTGTGGAGGAAAAGGGCACAAAGTACGTGACTACAAGGCTAAGAAAATGGTTTCAAATGTACAATGCTTCATTTGCAAGGAGTTTGGACACTACACGAACCTATGTCCCAGTCATCAGACTATGCCGCAAATGATGCTATTGGATAATAATCAAGTTATGATACTACCACAGATGAAGAGGAATGATTAGAGTTCTTATGTTGATTATGTCATTCGAGGGTTGTATCAACAATGTACTTGTTATAATAATTATGGAGTATACAAAGATTGTACTACAGTACTATTTCATTAAGGACTTGAGATTGTGTGGAACAAAGAAAAGTGACTCAATAGCAGGTTAAATGTTTGGAAAATATATGTTTGAGAGAAAGATAAACCATAATATGGTTCTGATACCGAGGTAGTTATTTTAGAATAATACATGATTGATTTGGATAAATTATATTGGATATTCTTGACTACCTTGAAGATGATTAATGATTTGTATATTCCATCATTGTTGGGGTTTAAAACATTTTTGGATTGATGAAGTATATCCAGCATTCTATATGGAATAAGGGATCATGAATGTAATCAATAAGGATTATGGTAATTTAGGATGTTTCAGTGTTTTAAAAGAATACATGATGAAGGTATTAATATGATATTACGGGGTAAAAAAGGATCTAAATTATGTTTACCTTCCTTATAAATGTTGGACTGTGAGTTTGGACAGAAGTATTTTGGATAAATTCTAGTTTGAAATTAATTTTGGATTGCCATAAAAGGACAACCCGGAGGTCAGGCACCAACCCATCGCGACTGGAAAGGCCGCAAGACTTGAACCCACAACCGAAGGGAGACAAGGGTGTGTCACCTAACACTGGCCCATGAGATGTCCTGGATTAAATAATGTATTTTTTTTTTAAAATATCTCATAGATGAATCATAAATTCATTTATTTTGGAACCCTGTACGAATAGTATAAATAGAATTTGTTTTTACGTTCTATTATCTTTTAGAGTGAAAGATGAGTTTGTGGTAGAAATTTATTAATGGATAAAACTCTAATTATAAAGTAAGTATAACTCCTTATGATCTTAGCCAATCTCATAAATAAATTCATCAACATTAAGAAAAGGAACTTTGAACAAAAATGTTGTCCTAGATGGTACCTTAAATCATCACTAATTTATGGCTTTGGGATTATTGGCCTTTTCATAGCCATGTTCTCTACCACTCTCTATCAGATAATTGATGATTAGATTTCTCTTCCATATCCATATTTTCCTACATGGAACCATAAAATGTGTTATTTTCAGTAATCTTCAGACTTTCCAATCTTTATTTTAAATAGAGGCCTCATTAATTCATTTTTCGATGTGGGATTTCAACTAAGATATTTTGAAATGTCAAAAATGTGTTATCCTAATACCCTATGTTTTGTTGAACCAATGGAATTTCAAATCATCATAGATTGATGAATTTAAGGACCTAAATTTTACACTTGTTTGTGATTGATGACCTCAATCACTACCTATAAATATTTACCTTTTTCCTCCAATTATATGTCTCTAATTGCCACCAATGTTCTCTTAATCGAGATCATAATTTGGTGGTGACCCTTTCATTTCTCTTTTCCTCATATTAAGACTAAATTTTAGTAACCCAATTTTCGATGTGGGTTTTCCCACAAATATATTTTCTATTTTCAACCTTTTATTTTCGAAAAACAATTTCAAATTGCGAGGACGCAATTTATTAAAGTAGGGGAGAATGTAACACCCCAAGATTTCATAGTGTGTTATTTCTTAAAAATAATTCAATAACTGGCACTGCACGCAACACCGGGTTCAAGCACACTATGACTTACCAAACATGCCGTTCAAAAGAGGTTATGAATAGTATTAACTAAATTTTAAACTTTAAATAATCCTTATAATTTTAGAATCCATATTATCAGTTTCTTAGACATAATGTAAGAACAAATTCATTTTCAGTATTGCACTTTTACCAACTTTTAATAGTGAACCCTTTTTAAATACAATATATTAAACTTTTTGACTAAATGGGGACATCAAAAATTTAAAATGTAACACCCCAAGCTTCTACGATACGCTTCTCTTTGAATAATGTGATAGCGTGTGTTGTACGCAACACTGAGTTCTAACACACCACAACCAATCAAATTAGCCATTATGAATAGTAATACCTACTTTTTGAAATTATATATATTTTATATTTCAAAATAGAATTCATTTTTGGATTTGGAATATCGAATTTATCCTAGGGTGAAATTTTGGAACTTTTCGGATAACACTTATATTTTGATGAATAGTGAAAATTACAAAATTTTAATTAAAAACAACTTTTTTAATCGAAATAATTTAAATTGATAAATTATGAATTTCAGTGGTTTTAAATTATATTCAGAATATATTTTAACCATTTAATATAATTTTGGTCATTGTACATAATTTTACAATTAAACCGAACATAAACAAGTGTCAATCTTTTGATAGTTATTATCTCTTAAAAACACGCTTTTTGTTTTAAAAACGGGAATTAATTTTAAATTAATTTTTGCCACTTCTATGTTTTGAATTTGGAAAAATGAATTTCATATTTGGAATCAGGATGTTCAAATTGTGTAAATAGGTAACTTTTATTACTGCGGTAAATATTTTATTTACCATGGTTAAGGGTAAATCAGGTAAATAAGTGTTAAAAATAATATTATAATAATACTAAATTACCCTAAAACTTGTCCTAGACTTATTGGTTGATACATGTTCGACCATAGGCATATTTGGGTCGATTTTGGGACCCCATGGAGCCACTTGTAGGTGATAGGGACACTTAATTTTAATTAAGTTAAAATAAGTACAAAAATGACACAAGCATATATCTTTTAGAAAAACAATTTTTACATAGGGTTATATATGTTGGATTTCGACTATAAATATTCATTAGATATCTAAAACGATTTCCTACATAATGATATTTTATTTATAATTTTTATACTTTAAATAATTTAATTTATTTATGACACAATGATGATGCTGTAATTACCATAATAGTGAAAAATTAAAATAATTGATATTACAAATACACAAATAAATATAATTTGGGACTTTTTATGCATTAAAATAATTTTATAAATTAATATGACATGTTAGGAATTATATAATTAAATTTTTTTGAAGTAATCATTCTGTTATGAGTTTCAGAAAAATCAAATATTGAATAGTGTCAAAATTGACATAAAAGAGTTTTTAAAACAAATATTATATTATTAATTGATATTAATTTCCTAAATATCTAAGGTTCGGCCAAGAGACTTATATCATGATAGGTGTATCATTAATGGACCACGTGGGGGTCGCTTATATGTATATGGTAAGTTTATTAACCATATAATATAAAAATACAAAGAGACATTGTAAAAGTGAAACTAATTAACTTAGAGTTAATACTTAAAGATAAGGTTAATATAAGTTCCCAAACCTGTCTAAATTCTATTGGTTGAGTTTTTTTCAACCCATACCCACCTTAAAATTTAAATAATCAACTTTGGAGCCATTAGAAACCGAATATTAATTTATTATATATTAATATTTCTAGCTTTTCCAAAGGTGCCTCTCACCCCTCTTATAAAAGGGCACTCCTCCTTCTCATTTCTTCACACCTTCAAAGCCTTTTGGTTCGGCCAAAATCTGCCCAAATACTCTCCCAACTTCCCTAACTACAACCTAGAGGCCTTAGTTTGATCATAAAGCCAACCTAAGGAGCCCTTTTGATCAAATAAAAAGGAAGAACCCGAAGAAGAGGTAATGATTTCACCACCCTTTTCCAAGTTCCTTTCTTCTTCCACTTCTTCTTCCTTTTTTTTTACCATTCTAAAATAATAACTCCATTATCATATATATACTATTATGTTCTTATAAATATGGTATAACCATATTCAGTATTCTATCCACCCTTTTGAATAACATGTCACCATACGTGCGTACGTACGGCTTACCGTCTCCACGTCGTGGTGTAATTGTTATTCAATATATTATTATTTGGATGGGTATAATAATGATGTGTAAATCATATAAATAATAAATATAACATATTAATGATTCTGTATATATAATATACCATCCATTTATATATTATTTTAATATTAAAATAATGATATTGTTGCTCGTGCGTACGTACGGACTACCGTCTCCACGAACGCGATGAGATTCAATCTCCATCGTATCCATTCAAGTATAATTATCATTTTATGATTTAAAAATGATTTTTAAGGACTTGATATCATTATGGATATGAATAATATACAACCTATCCATTACAAACATGGATTACATAAAAAAACATATAAAAGAAAACGAGTATGTTAACACGTGAAACAACGATAATACTAAGATATTATTAACAAATCAATGTTAAAAGATCATATATGATATCATATTAATGTATATGATTCTTGTATAATTTAATAACAATTATTTCACCATTATACAGGAGGTTAACCTACCCTAACCAAGGAAAAGTACAAGTTAAGGGTTATTTCACAATCTCTTCATTATCCGAGGTTGTTTTTACGTAATAATCTACTGGGATCTCTTTATCATCCACATCCATGTTTCTTAAAAATGTATTTAAAGACATTTTTACTATTTAAAAGAATATGGGTTAAAGTCATTTATACCCTTATTTTACTTTTTATAAGAGTTTTAAAAAGTAATCTTTCCGTCGTTTTCCAAACAAGGTGCTTTTAACCTTTTCAACAGAATTAAAGTAAGAATGTTTTTTTTAACTTATACGGCAGGTGCGGTTATTTTCCGCCGTTATAAAATCGATGAAGCTTCCCTTACAATATTATAAGAATATTTTCAAAGAAAATGTTTTATTTCATAAATATAAGACTCTTAAATGATTTCAAAATGAATATTTTAAGAATTTCGGAAAGGTACTCTTTATCAAAATCATAATTTTAAATGTTTTAATGATTTATCTTTCTAAATATTTTTAATTAATTTTCATGTCTTCAAAATGGGTTTTAAGGATTTATTTATATATACATGAATGTTTTTAAAATTTTAATTCCTTTCAAAAGTTTCGAAGTGGTATGGGACACTTTGATTCAAAAATATCTTTTAAATTACTTCCTTAATAAATGTGTGACTTTTAAATGATTTCAAAAAAGAGATATTTCTCTCAAATAGTTTTGATTTCGTCAATGTCAACATCCTTTTATGGATTTTAAGTTTATTTTAAGTTGATTTATTATGAAACAAAACTTCTATATTGTATTGAAGGTTTTGTGATATGTTTGACTGTGGATGTGTTATACCATTCATGGTTTATGGATGAAGTATTTACATTTCGTATGCTAGTTTCAATACGAATGTTTATGTTATGTTTAAACCTTTTCATATGGGAATGCATTGGACTTAATATGTGAAGGGTGGAGCCCTCTATATCTCCTTGATGCATCAGTAGGTCTCATGAGACAAACTAGTGTCTTGGCACAAGGCCTTGGAAAAATCTTATTTGTAGTCTTGGCACGAGGCCTTGGCTATGTGGTTATGATAGTCTGGCATTATGCATTCCATCATTATGAAAGTGGTTATTGATATTGCATGTGATTATTCGATTAGTATAATATCCATGTGAATAAGTAAATGGCATTATTTCATTTTACTTTTGTCATACTATGTTGAAGTTCAAGTTTAAAAGGCTTTTGTTTTAGTTATACATTTCCTTAAATGTTTATGATTATTTTTGAATGTTTCCGCTATATTGTTATCCTTACTGGGCATTTGAGCTCACCCCTTTTCAATGTTTTATTTTTTCCAGGATGTGAAGAAGTAAGTTATGAATGACCTGCAGGGATTTTATGAGGGGATAATAGTGTGGATTATGGAGACAATATGTTGTTGTAGTAGTTTTTCACTTCATGATGTAATGTAAAAATTTATGAATATATCTAGTGTTTCCAAGGCTACTAAACCAGTTGGTCTTTTGAGATTTGATCTTTCTTGTGATCATGCCAATGTTATGTAATAATGCACCGACTCTGAGTAACTGGATTCGGGGCGTTACAGAAGTAATACTTCTAACTGAACAATATCCCCCTTTTGGAAATCACAAGCCAAAATAATTAAATGAAAAATAACTTGAAAAACATACAAATCGTTTTTCTTTTAATAACATCATATTCAAAGTTATTCGATAAACCTAAACCCCCCATGAGTTGTAACCCTTATGAATATGGTTATGAATATGAAGTAGCGTAATAGAATAGTTCTTTCATTAAGGAAAAATTCTCCATTTAGGATTTTATCTTCCCATAAGGATATTACCTTCCCCTTTTAATAAAACATTATCCCCTTTGAAAGAAATACTCCCCATTAATAAATTATTCTCCCCCTTTATATATCATTATCCCACGTTGTGATTTTAAAAAATAATGGGAAAGAATCTAATGTTTCCTTAAATGTTAGAGAAATAAAACATACAAAACCAAGACTAAACTAATTAGTCATCCATGAATTAAAAAAATAACATGTAACCAATAATAATTGGTTAAACATTCTACAAAATAGGAATTGGACGAAGAGATAATTCATGACAAACACTAAAATGATTTAAAAAAATATTGATAAATAAATACATCAATTGTTCAAGAAAAGAATCATCCTCTATTAATAATATTATTTACAAAAGTTTTCCTCTTCTTAAACTCATGGTGGTCCTTCTCTAGGTTTTCAATTATTTCTTCTTGATTTTGATCTTGATTCTTCAATATTTTAACTTTCTCAAACAATTATTTATTCTGATCCCTCAAAACCAATCACTTCATCTTCACAAAAATGGATTATAAACATCTCCAACTATATATACCAAATATGTTTTTAGAGAATTAACTTCCTCAGTCCTTTCATCAGTAGCAACTATGAATTCCACACAAAAAATTACTCTTCCATCCATATTTGAAGATAACTTATTAAAAGAGTTGGATAATTAAATCATAAATATCTTAACTTCATTAAACTGTTTATCATGCATTAAAATATCAGATTCAACTTGGTTGTATCACTTTACTATTTCATTACAAGATCTTTAATGAGTCTGAGAATTTTTTTAAAAAACATTAAAGTCTCATTTGATATGACTCAATGACTCTATTAAAACTTTTATAGATTATTATTTTTCACGGAGGCTATTCTGGATAATTTTACACCTTAATTTAAGGTTGGTAAAGTAAGGAATTATATATTCAAACATTCTTAAGGATTGAAAAATAAAATTAAAACCTTTTTATTCTATTGTATCATTTGAATCCAATGATCTTGAAAATGGTTTAGGAGGTTTTATTTTTCTCGTTCTGATATCTATTTCATTTTCTTTCTTTTTATGTTTCTTTGAGACATTATTTTGAACTTCCTTAGAAAATTTTTAATCATCATATATTTCTATAATCTCAACATATTTATCGTTATCAGCATTATCCTAAAATGTTTCCTTATAATTTTGATCTCTTTCTATCTTTGATGATGATTGTGCATCATGTTCTAATGAGGATTTTTCTTCAAGATAACTTCTGGATTTTTATTCTTTTTTGGTCTTGGAAGGTAATTTTTTTATGGATGAGTATGGTTCTGATAAATCCTAAACTAATTTATTTTCTTCATCATCATTATAATAGTTATCATAATTATTTTCCTCTACCTATCCCTATTCTTCTTATATATCTTATTTAATTTCTTTTTATACATCTTCATATTCTTCTTCTTCTTCTTCTTCTTATTTTATTCTCCTTAATTTTCTTCTTTTTCTTCTCTATAAAAATCCTCATCAGCTTTCTTATCTAGATCTTCTTGAATTCTTTTTCATTTTTGAGACTTTCCTTTCCAGCAAACTTTGGTACCGATTCTTTTTTTGGCACCGATTCTTCAAAAAAAATATTTCCCTTTTATCGAAAGTTAAAGGGATAATGACTAGAACTATAGCTATTTCTTTAAAAACTAACCCTACATCAGGGTTTTCCTGATCAGCGTGAGAAGTGGAAATAAATATATTCTTTAAATATCTTTCAACTCCTTTTAAGAAATTTTCACAGAGTCTTGCTTCTTGAAACATTTTCTTCTACTTTATTTTCTTCTATTATTCCTCTATCTTCTTTATAGCCTGAATCTTCAAAGATATAGCTTTATCGGGGTAGAGTCCAAACATTGGATCTTGTGGATTTTTCTTAGGTTTATGTTTCATCATATCTTCAAAAATATCATCTGGTGTCTTCTTTTCTTTTTCTCTCTTTTTTGGAGAAGTGTCAGCCTATATTTTATTTTTCATATCTTTCTTAGGTTTCATTGATGGTTTTACCTATGATATTACACCAAAAAAATTTCCAAAAAACATTTTTGACATAGCATCAAAAACCAATCTCATTCTAGACATAGTATTATCTCTGATAAAGAAAAAAAATTTAGACTGTGTATGATTTGTTTTCCAACTTAAATATATCCATACACCTAGAAACCATTTTTCTTATAAAATCCAAAAACATAATAATTTTTGAATTGATTAAATTTGTTTTTATATTCTTCAATATGACAAATATAAACTTGAGGAGGTCAATATTTATCATATTGACAAGATAATTGAGCACTTGAACATAACATATTATTAAATTATCTCTATCTCCCTTTCTTAGAATCAGAAATTCTTGCATTCATATGGAAACTACTCTATTACCCAGATTCAGGTGAGATGATTTCCTAACCTTTTCATTTTCATAAAACAAATAATTATCACCACTGTTTGTTTAAAAAGTTTTGATATTATTTAGAAAGTTGTGAGAATGAAAATATGATTCTCCTTATAAGGTTACTCTTACAAGGTCTAAAAAAATTGTGTAGGATAACTTATACCTATTTACAAACACAGTGAAAGAAACATTATCCATCCCATCCTCCTTAACAAACTATACTGAAGCATAAAACTCTAAAACCACTTCTAGATAATATAAGTCAAAATACTTATTAAATTTTTTCAACCCATACTAATTCCCATCCATGGACGAAAATAATTTTCTTTAGAGTTGAATCATATTTGTTAAACCACATCCTTTCAATCAACCTCTAAGTAAATATAAACCATTTACCATAATCTTCCTTAGTCAACATTGGATCTAGATTCTGAAATCAGAGATTTCATGAAAAAGAGAACTTTCAAACAAGGGCCTTTAAAGGGTATGATAAATAAAGAGTAGAAACATTGAAGAAATAATGTGGTACATGGGGTAACCCTACTATATATAGGATCTCAATGTGATAGTTCTCCTTTAATAAGAAAACTAATATTTGATAGGAAAACCATCCTGATCGGACGATCAAGGTTGATTCGAAGAATTTTTTTAAAGTATCTTTGAACTATCAAGTTTTTTTAATACTTTTATCAAAGTGAGTATCATTCCATTTAGAAAAAGTTTTTTTAATTAGAAATAAAATAAAGTTTTTATAAAACTTAACAAGTATAATAAAAATAATAATATTAATGTACTGAAAATAGTGCAAAAACTAAAAGAATAGAGGAGTACCTTTCGAAGTGGAAAGATCCATCATTATGGTTAAACTTTTCTTATAGGTTTTTGTAAATATATTATGATAGTTTTTAAATAATTAATCATTATGATATTTCCATTATGAAATCTTATTATGATAGTTTTAAAAACTGATTATGAAAATTTTTTAATCCAAAAAAAATTAAGAAATTTTGAGTCTAGAAATTTTGTGACACATTCAGAGTATGAAAAATAATTTGGGAGTTATGAATTTGAAAATTTTACAAAAATTCTTTGAATTAGGAAAACTCATTAAGATAAATCTTTTAGAAAAACTAAAAATTTTATAAAACTAAAAGTTTTAAGAAAAACTAAAGAGTTTTGAAAAAAATAAAACATATATACTTACCCTATTAAAAGAAGTATGTTGATGTAAGGATATGGGTAAACAAAAGTAGATATGAATTACTAATTTATGTTTATCATTCTTATATTTTTTTAATATATTCAAATCTATCAGAACTAAGTTGTTTAGTAAACAAATCTGTAAGTTTTTCTTTCATTCTGATGAATTGTAAAATTATCTCTCTTTAGAGGGTATGATATCAAAGGAAATAGTGTCTTGTATTTATGTTTTGCTCACATTTGGGATGTGATAGATTTTTACTTAAATAAATGGAAAATGTGTTACCATAAAGTATTTTATTTTTAGTAAAAATCATGCAATGTTCAGTGAGTGTTTGTTTCATCCACAACACCTGAGCAAAACAACTTCCTGCTGCTACATATTTGGCTACAATAGTGGAAAGTTCTATTAAGTGTTATTTATGACATGAAAAAAGAAAATAAATAATCTATTATGAAATGAAAAGTTCCATATATACTTTTTATATCCATTCTACATCCACCAAATTTGGTATTCGAAAAACTTTTTAGTTCAAAAATATTTCAAGAGAAATAGAAAAGGCCAAAATCCATAGGTCCCTTAAGATAAAAAAATTTATTTATAGATTCAATATGGGATTCATTTATATTTCCCTGATAACTTGAACATAATCATACTAAAAACAATATATTTGTCCAACTTTAAGTTAAGTAAAGTAAACATCCTATCACCCCTCTAAAAATATTTTGATCAACTAGATTCCCAGCCACATCAAGATCTAAATTATTGGCGGTACTGATGGGAGTACTAATACTTTTAGTATTTTCATATCCAAATTTCTTAAGAATATATTTTATATACTAACATTGAGATATAAAAGTTCATTCATGTTTTTGTGAAATTTTAAAACCAAGGAAATATGTTAACTCACCCATCACACTCATTTCGAACTCATACTTCATAAGATCTCCAAAGGAATCTATTAAATAATATTGATTTGAACCAAATATAATTTCTTAAACATAAATTTTTACATTCATAATATTTTTATTTAATTATTTGATAAAAATATTTGGATCTGCAGATCCCTTAAAAATTGTATTTTAACAAAAATCTAATTAATTTATCCTACTAAGCTCTTTGAGATTGTTTAAGTTCATATAAATATTTGGTAGGTTTATAAACATGTTATGAATGTTTTTAATTTTCAATACCAGGTGGATATTCAACATAAATATTCTCCCAAACATATCTGTTATGAAAAATCACACTTCACAACCATTTGAAATAGTTTTACTTTAAAGAATTATGCAAAGGCTAAAAGTATTAAAATTTCTTCAAGTCTTGCTATCGGAGCATAAGTTTCTTTATAATATATTCCCTCTTGATGATTATATCCCTTAACAAAAATTCTAGCTTTATTTTGAACAATTATGTAATTTTCATCATATTTGTTCTAAAAAAGTCATTTTACTCTAATTATATAAGTTTTTATAACTTGTTCAACTAAATTCCAGACTTTGTTCCTTTTAAACTCATTGGGAATATCATACACTGCCTTAATCTGATCCTAATTAGCTAAAACCTCATTAGGATTCTTAGGTTCAAATTGGGATAAGAAAGCTAGATGTTCTATTTCATTTTTTAAGGAGCTTTTAGTTCTGATTGGTTGATTTTCATCACCAATGATAATTTAACTAGGATAATTCCGATAAAACAACTAACTTCTTGGGTTTTCAGAAGTCTGTTCTTCAATAATAAGTAGAAAATAATCCTAAGGAATAATTTAAGAAACTATTTCTTGAGTTATTTTCTTAGGAGAAGAAATTTATAACAAAGGTTGAAATTTATTTTTAGAAATAACGTCTGAGGATATAGGTTGAGGTTTTCTAAAAGAAAAAGGATCAGTTTCACCAAACTTAACTTGCACTATTTTATCAATAGTAAAATAACTTTTTATTAAAAACTCTATAATACTTATAAGTAGTGGAATAACCTAAAAATTTCCATTCATTATATTTAAGTGAATATTTATGTTAAGTTATTGTTTGTATTCAGAATAAAGACTTTGAAACCAAAAACTTTGAAATAATAAACTTTTTGTTTTCTTCCTATCCACAACTTATAAGAAGTTTTATCAAGAAATGGTCTAACAAAAACTCAATTTATAGTATAGTAGGAAGTTTTAACCACTTCATCCCATAAATATTTAACAACTGAGTATTTACTCAGTATGGTTCAAGTAATTTCTTGATGAATTATTTTTCTTCTTTCAACTATACCATTTTTATAGGTAGTTCTAGGTGATGAAAAGTTATATTAATACCTTTATTCCAACAAAAAGTTTCAAAATAATAATTTAAAAATTCTCTACCATGCTCACTATGAATAGTTATCAAGGAGAGGTTTTTCTCATTTTTAACTTTGAATACAAAAATTTTAAAATAACTAAAGGCTTCATATTTTCTTGATATAAAATATACCCAAGTAAATCTATTATAATCATCAACTAAGACATATACATATTATTTTTCACCAATACTCCCAGTTTTTGTAGTAATAAATAATTCCATATAAACTAACTAAAAATAATAAAAAAATGATAATTAAATAATAGGTTAAAAACTTGACATATGTTCCTTACTGTATTGACAAGGGTCAAAAACTTTTGAAGTGTCAAACTGAAGTTTTGGTATATCCTAAACAAGTCCTTTCCTAGTCAACTTAGAAAATATTATAAGGTTACAGTTTCATAACCTTCTATGTCATAACCAATATTTATCTTCCATTTCACTTAGTCAATTTAATTCTTAGCTCCTAATGTCTTCTAAGTTATGTGTGTAAACATTATCACGCCAATTGTAAAAAAGAAAAATTCATCCCTGTAACTATGTACTAAAAATTTATCATTCATAAATATTATAGGGAAACCTTTATCACATAATTGACTTAAACTTATAAGGTTCTTATTAAGACCTAAAACAAATAAAAATTTTAAAATAAGTACTTTTTAAATAATGAAGTTATGTATTATGATATTCTACCCTTGAGAATTATCTTCAAAATTTACTTTTCCACCTTTCATCTTGATTATCTTATTAAAGAAATATTTATTTTGAGTTATGTGCCTGGAACATCCATTATATACAAAAAAAATTGGTACTATCTTTTTTATCCTAAGAACAAAAATATTATTTTTTTGGAACCCAACTATTATTGGGTATGGTATTATTATAAAACAAAATCTTAGGTAACCACATTTTTCTGATTTAATTATGGGAAAATTTAATTTACTTAAATAAATAATCCTTATAAAACCTATGGATTGTACTCTATCCAAGGAATAATGTTTCTTCTGGTGCCCACAACTCTATCAAAGTTTTCCTTTTGGGAGATAAAATTGGAGAAAAGTTTTTTCAAACAAGATATTTTAAATTTTATTTTCACAAAAAAAATATTATCCTCATCTGGATTAGTTTTAGAACTATGTTTTGTTTCTAAAAAACTTTTCTATGAAACAAATTTTCAAAATATTTTGAAAAATTATCCTTTTATGGAATATTTTTATCAAGATATTTAGAAAGAAATGATATTTCGTTAGTCCAAATAGTTATTCTTGAATCAACCCTAGCAATTTTAGCTTAATCATTATCAAGTTTTTTACAAATCTTATAATCTTCATTTTCCAAAATTTCAGAAAATCAGGAAACCTCATCATAACTTAGAAGAGTATTATCTTCTGTTGAGGGAGATTCTTCCTCAAAATAGGTAGAATGTTTCTCATGTAGATAAGTTTCATTTAAGGAAATATTTTTATGATAATCATATCTATGTAACTTATCTATGAGACAATGATTTATAATGGGTACATATTAAAAAATACTTATATTCCTCTGTTCGGAACTTTCATTCTCATAAGAACTTTTTGAAGAATAACCACCATTTGCACTCCAAGTGTTAAATGATTTTAAAACTTTCTTATCTTTAGATCTATATAACTTTTTAGCATTTATTTTAGAATTATTTTATTTTTTGCCTTTCCTATTCGACATTGGATAATCTGGTTGGATATTTCTAGCTTTCTTACAATCATAATAAGTGACTTAAAAATATTTCTTATCACTATTATCCTTATGACCATTTTTATATCAATAATGAAAATATTTATTTTTGCCTATATTATTTATTATTCTAACTAGATTAGATAAATCATTATCATAATTTTATGATGTTCTAGAATCGGAACACAAACGTTCTTTTTCCTTGAATATTTCACAAATTTCTCAGTTAACCAAACTTTAGAAGTTGTTGTAGATGATATAGAAAAAGAAACACCACCATTTTTCTTTTTCACTTTCTCAACATTTCTCTTAATTCGTTTCTCATACTACAAAAGGGTTCCAATAAAATCATAAAGAGTAATATTATTTAATTTCATTCTATCATCCACATCTATTCTCTTTTATTCCCATTCCTTAGGCATAATATCGATAATATTTTCCACAAGAATTTCACCATCAAGACCTTTTTTCCAATATATTGTAAAATATTTATAATTTTCATAAATATCTGGTGCATCTTTGCAACTGACTCTATATGAAAAAAAATCAAAGGATTCGTAATAATCACTTAAAATACATCTTTTAGTTTCCATAAAATTTGAAGTACCAAAATGAGAAACTTTAGATTTACTCTAAATATTAGTTTTTGCTTCACAAGATAAAATATAAATGTAGATATTTCTTTTCATTGATCATAAAAAAGTATTTATTAACATGTAATTAAATTTTAAATCAAACTTCTCCATGTTTTTAAAATTATATGCTTCCTTATCAGAAATCTTATATTTTCTAGTAAGCATAAAAAATGAATCAACCCCAGTATTGATCATAAAAGTCTTCATTCTATCTCTTCAATATTCACAGTCATTACTAACAAAAATTGGTAGTCGACTAGGATTAGAATTTTCAAGAGAACTAACACCCATACCTTCCATATTTAAAAAAAAATACTTTCTTAATGTACGTATTAGTTCAAACAAAGTTTTATAAACCAAAATTTTATATAAAAACATTAACAACCTGCAAAAATTAAAGAAAGTTAAAAAATTCAACAAGCTATATCATAATAAATCTACTCTGATACCAATTATAGGATCATAATAATTATATTAGATGTCAACACATAAAAGGGGGTTAATTATA
The DNA here is from genome assembly GCA_963277665.1 of Viscum album. Taxonomy (NCBI): domain Eukaryota; kingdom Viridiplantae; phylum Streptophyta; class Magnoliopsida; order Santalales; family Viscaceae; genus Viscum; species Viscum album. The sequence goes on along the minus strand of OY728119.1, from coordinate 164,846,220 downwards.
GTTTAAAAAACATTGTTAAAAATATTTAAACTAAAAAACACACAATCCTATTAAAATTACTTAATCAATATTAGACTTAGTCTGATTATCAATGTCAAAGTAAAATACATTATTCATAATGGATCCAATTAATATCAAAGTACTTTTTTATTGTAATTAGTGTAACACTGATAAAACCAATTTTACATAAATCTGATTATGATGACTAACTTTCTATAACATGCACAGCAGAATAGGAATTCGTAAAAAATGAAATTAAAGAGATATGTCAAATTAAGAAATACATATAAGATATTATTAAAATATTTATGTCTTTTAAACTTAAGAGTAAGGTAGTCCATAACCTTGACTAAATGTGACCACTATTTTATACTTATAATAAAGTTTGTCTTTCAATACTAGGTAAGCCCTCAATGGAAAGATCATATTAGCACAGTCTTCCTATCCCTATAAGATCTAGATATAATGATCAACATCTGTCTTCTTATCCCCAAAATCCCTTGATCCAATTGATCGGATTCACTGTCTTCTTATCCCAGAAATCCTTCGATTATAATAATGATCGGACATGAATACAAATTCCAAATTTTTAAGGAAACAACCCTGACAAGGATTCCTTAAATAATAACTCCCATCAACGTTACCATTTTTATTCAAAATACAGATACAAAGAATGAGAGGTTCACACTAAGTAATCTTCATAATAATAATAGAGAGAGAAATTTTATCTACTCCAACCTCTTTAAATGGATCGTTTTTTATAGGTGAAGCTCCAACGGTCTTTTTTTTGAGTTTGTTGCAATGCCCTTGTACAACTGGCACTTGACATCTCATAGTGCTCTGCCAAAAGTGAATGTCTCACAAGGTATAGTTTAACACCATTACAGTGATAAAGATATTCCTTACAATATAAAAAAATTATATATATTCTAATTATTAACTTTAGTCATTCCGATGGACTTCCTTAATAATTTTCAATACGATAATCATTATGAGAGTCAGTTTGGTTTTATCGGTACCATTATCTATCTAATGGAAGTGAATGTTTTTAGTATAAAAGACAAGAAAAAATTATAAATCCTTGCCTAATAAAATGTAATCCAGATAATCGGATATACACTTAATTTTTTAATTGAAATTAATAATAGTAAGTTTATTTTCATAATATATGAGAACTTTTTTAAGTATGGTAAAAGATAATATTTTCTACAAAAACATATTCAAACACTTGGGATATAAAAGGTTAGTAAACATATTTTAAGAAAGTGTTTATGATTTCAAAAACTAAATGAATGGGAAAGTTAGAAGTAATACTTATGACTAATCATAGATATCATTTTAAACCTTTTTCAATTGTTTAACCCCATGATTAACCAATTTTAATCATAACTATGATAATAACATTTTCAATATTAAAGGGTTAAAATTTTACTTATAAGGTAAAAGTTTGATTATAAATGGTTAATAAATAACATTATTGACTATTTATATTCATAATTATATTTTTTTAATATTTTTATTATTTTTAAATAATTTCATAATATATTATTTATCATAAAATATCATTAATTTTCATATTTTATACTATTCATTTAATTTGACGTTGAAAACAACATTAAAGAAAATGAGTTCAATTATAAACCTTTAAAACATCCCTAATATTTTATATTTAACTATAAAAGTAGTCTTACATTATAACTCATCCAATTAAATGCTTTTAAATTTTTTAAAATAATTTAATTAATTTTTCTACTACTTGCACAATCACAGAGTAGATTAGTTTTTCTACTACTTCCACAAGTAAAGAGTTAAAATTGCATAATCATTTAAAGTAATTATTTAATCACTAAAAATTAAACAAAATACAATGAAAAAAAATAATTTATCACTAAAATAAATATTTATAATCAAAAATAAGTTATTTTTATATCTATCATAAAATATTATAGATTTCACCAACAATATAGAGATATTTTTGACATTATATTTACTTAAAATAATATATAACTCATTTCAAATAAACAAGTAAAAAATTGACATAAATTCAAATATTGGATGTGTATGGTGGAACCCAACTCATATAATAGATTAAATTCATGTGTTAGGGTATTTTTTAGTCTTTATCATGTTATTTTTAACCTCAATTACCAAATTTACCCTTACTGAGATGAAATATATTTATTATGGTTACTAATGATAATGATCAAAACAAAAGGAAACTATTTACCAAATTTGGTCCTCCTAATTAAAAATATGGAATCTATTTTTCAAGATTCAATTCTTATAAGTGGTATAAAAAATTCATATAAATTCATGAAATGTAATGAAAAGTTTTCTTTTTAGAAAAATGCATGTTTAAACCCAAAAATGAACTTATACCAAAATCAAGTATAATTATGTTTAAAATTTAATTAATTATATTATATATATTTAATAAATAACTATGTCACATTAAGATATAATTAAAAAAAATAATGGTACTTTTCAGTTAAAAGAAATGACATTTTAACAAAAATGGGTATCTTTTACTATTTACTAAAAAATAAATCTTTTAAGAAGAATCCAAATATTTCACCCTAAGATAATTTTGATATTCTGATTTAAAAATGATATAATTTTTATAAAATAAAATTTCTAATAGTTTTAGAAATTTTTTTATAATATTTTCTCAAGAAATCAATAAAAAAAATTGAATAAAACATATTTTTTATTCATACAATGAATTTTCATAGAAAGTTTGTTCTTATTTCCAAATCATTATTCAATAAATTTTTGTTGAGTATGATATTTTTTTATATGTTTCGTAATATGGTTAATCATATTTACACCTACCAATTTAATGGATAGCTTATAAATATAATATTTAAATATTAAAATTTTGTGGTTCGTTTAAGATTGGTGTCACATTGTGTATACACTATCAAACATATCATTATATTTAAAAAATTTGGGATGTGACATTCGGATCGAAGTTAAAAAATAGGTAGGGAGTAAGAACAATGGGGAAAGAGAAAGATATTATACCTTGATTAGTCATGTTGAACAACTAATAATTAACCATGGTCAAAGGAGAAGGAATAAAAGAGGGTGGTCCAACCACCCTCTATGCGTGTGTCATTCAGGAGGAGAAACCTGAGGGGGGTTTCTTCTTATAGAAACCCCTCAGAAATTTAAAAAATAGGAGAGCATGTTTGATGATGTAACACTAGTTTTCATTCCATGAATCATTGAGTAAGGCCTCCTATTAAACCCTTTTCCTAGTTCGTGGCCTAAAACTCCCTCTAAAATTTATTCAAGGTGTGAATGAACCATTCAAACCATGAATGGCTTCTAGTTATTGTTTTCAATATTCTGAATACTCTAATTCTTACCCAACATCATCCTGAACACTTGGGCCACCACAAAAGTCTTAAAACCTCATCCAGAAACATATTTTATGGTTATTTAATGCTCAAGACCTCATTCTGGGTTTGTATACTCAAAATGAACCATCCACCAAAAAGAAAATTCAAATTCCCCCCAAATTTTCACACCCATATAGACATAAGGCATTATAAACTCCTCAAAATAACACTTATCTTAACCTAAAAGTCTCTCCATTATTCCAACCATGTCACCCTTGATGGAACCATGGTTGTTCTATGCATGAATTGGATTATGGTTTGTGTTTGTTGTAAATCCTCAGTGGAAGTTCAGAATGTGTTCCAGTAAAGTGATCATACAGTTCAAGCAGATAACAGTATTGAAGGTGGCACTTCTCTCTAGTGTTTGCCAAATTTTTGGACCTGGAAATTGGAAAATGAAGACATAGGTTGTTGGCAAGAGGAGGTGCGTGCAAAAAGGAAGTGGTGCGCAAAATAAGGGAGGTGTGTGCGAAAAAACAGCAGCATGCGCGAAAAATAGCGGTGTGCGCGAAAAACAATGGCGTGCACAAAAAACAGTGGCGTGCATGAAAAATAACGTGGTGTGAAAAATAGTGGAGAGAGTTTTTTTTTCACAAGAGGTGTTTCGGAACCAGAACGTTGAAAAATAGAAAAGGCATGGGTTGTGCAAAAAATCTGGAGAAGTGCTGGAAAAATGGTACATATGCAAAATCTTACGCACTAGATGAGAGGTTTTTCATGCCACAGGGGGTTTTACGTGTGGGGTTCTGAGATTTCTATAAATAAGAGGTGACACCCCTCATTCCGTATGGTTGAATACTTAGAGAATATCTGAGGTCTGATGCGCGTAAAAGGTTCGCGTAAAGGGTGTTGCACGAAAAAATTTAAGTTGTGCGAAAAGGTTTCAACTGTGCCAAAAACTCAGACATTACGCGAAAAACTCTGAGTTGTGCAAAAAAGGACAAGTTGCGCGAAAAAAGGTGTGGCGCGTAAAGGAGGTTGTTGCACAAAATATTTTCTACACAAAAATCAAATATTTCATGCCAAAGTCAAATATTTTGTGCAAAGGGTGGGAGTTGCGTGAAATTTTTCATGTAACCTATTTGAGAAATTCTGATTATCTGGTTTAGTGGTTTTGTTCATTCAAGTACATCAATTTCTTACTTCGATGCAAGCAGAGTCTCATGCTAAGAAGAGGCAATGACTTCAATGCAAATCTATTCAAGAGACCTTCACATCTATAAAACGACTGGGACTTCAACAAAGAAAGTGAGCCAGGGGGATTCAACAGGAGTGACCGGAGGGACGTAGTGAGCTATCCCTAAACTTTTTTAAAGGTAGTGTGCCTAGGATTGAGTCATTGTACCTGAAATTTGTAATATGTAGCTAGTGAAGTTCAGTGGAATTAGGTACGACTGACAACCTCTCGGTGTATGCTCCATAGACATAGCCCTTTTTGGTGAACCAAGTAAAAGTGTTATGTCAACTTCCTACTTTCTTTTGTTCGATAGGTATAACAAGTTTCTACCAACGTGGGAACAAGATCTGTAACTTTAAAAAGAAAATTTTGACACCCTGATTCACCCCTCCCCTCTCAGGGTGTTCCAGGTTCCTTCAACCCTAACTATGTGGATCATAAAAACAAATCCTAATGGTCTCATTCCTCCCTTGAATGAAAATTTTATTTACATTGAATATTTTCAACATAAGGTGCTTAAAACACTAAAAATAATAAAACTCTCATAATTATACAATGAAGCACTAAGATGGTCCTTACCTAAGAAAAACAAATCACAAATTATTCACTCTATTCCAGATTATATAGTAAGTGTATGGATTCATCGATGAACCCGCCCTTGGGATACCAAGCATTAAACCCAACCTCAATCCATTGATCCTTTACCAACATGGTTACTAGAAGAACTATCATGAATTCTGGTCCTATCATTAAAGTAGACACAGTGTATGATCCATGCATATAGCCAAAACCATTTTTGAAACTGAGAATAATCAGTGATTTATTTGTCAAAAAGTGAGTTAAATATCCTTTCATCAGATTTATTATTTGTGCTTATTATGAAACTTATTAAACATAGATCATCATTGAATTTCTTGTGAAATTTTCTTGAACTGATTGGTTTTTCGAGATTTTATATTGGTTTATTGAACTATTCCAATGTTGTATTTATACTCTCTTCTAGGGATGAGTACTACAAACTTTGGACGACACGCTCATGTTCGTCTATCCTAATGTCCCGTAATAGGAGCTTACAAGAATTTATGAAAGTCGGTTTCAAGTTAATTTCAATGAGGATCAACAAGTGTGGATAGATAAAAAATAACAAATCCTGGCCTGGGTCTTCAACCAGAGAAAAATCAACTCAGAGGAATTTATTTAGACAATGGATAGGAAGATTACTCACCTTGAAGAGCTTATCAGTGAAGATCCAGATATCCATGTTAGTTCTCTAAAATTGGAATTATATAGAGTGGCTGATTTAAGTAATCTTAGTCTTGTGTTTAATCATTTCGTGAGATTTTTCAGCAAGTATGAACTATGGTTTCCCATTTATACTTAAAATTTATTAATAAAAATTTACATTTTGATGTATGGACCCTTGATTTCGATCTTTACACTGAATCTACCATTTTTCTGGTATCAATTTTTTCCCTAGTTTGTCACTTCACCTATTCAAATACGCTTCCCTATTTCCAATTTCTAGATTTATTTGAAATCCATTAAATTTTTTTCTCTGGGGCAAAGAATCTCTCCAGACCCACGGTTTCTAGAGTATGTACTCATATTGATGTTTCTAAAACTCTCCCAACATAAGATCTGGATTCAGAATGGTAATCATAGATTCTTTAAGGAAGTGGTATATTAAAACCTCCTAGATTACTATATATTTTTCCTTAAGATTTACCATGCTTTGATGGTCTATGATAATAGGTCATCATGACCTCTAGCATGTAAACATAAGTGGGTTGAAAAGGGAAAACAAAAAACAAGGCATGGTAAGGTTTAACGATAGTATTATAGTTGATATTGGTCCCTCTGAGGTTCAATACCCTAGTAGAGGTAAGAGAGATACTATTTTCAAGCCTATTGAGGATAAAGATTTAGTTGTGGATAAATAAAATCTTGGGAAATATATGAGTCGTCCATTAGAATTAAATAATATGACAAGTTTTGTTGATGTTTTTCACATTATCGTAGATGTCTCCACTAATTATCAAAATTATATAGGAGACCAAGAGGACTATAGTGAACCTCAAGAGTTATACCAAAAGAACGATAATGTCCACTATGATTCTAAAAAACCATTAAATTATTTCGGTGATCAATCTTGTTGGATTGAAGAGGATTTTTTGAGATCTAGTTCTAGGAAAGATAAAAAACTGGTGATTGATTTAGAGAGTTTTATCACTCTAGATTATAGGAAGACTCGGAAATGTAGAGACTATTCAAACATATAAAGGAAATTTTTTAAGAGATCTTTTGATGCTGCAAGGCCTCAAAAATAGATCCCATCCCACAGAATATTGATATTAAACCTTCATGAACACATGATGGTGAATTTTTCTCGATAATATTCACTTTTAATGATGATGTTGATCTTAAATTGAAAGATACATATAGGATCATAGATAATGTGGGGGATGAATTGATGTCTTGGATGGAGGAACGTAATACATTTGTCTTAGACAAATTCAATAATGGTGAAGTAACAGCATAATTATATCTTCAAACTAGAGAACAAATTCTATCTAAAATGGTGGAATAATATAAATGAAATCCCAAAATTAATTATAGAGATATTCCAAGGAAATGAATTTGATTGCCTTTTTTTTATGGCTGCATGTGGATTTTCTAATGGATCTATAGTAGGTATGAATCAGTTTTAATGGTGACAAAAATCATGAATTTCATTTTTGTTGAGATTATAATGTTTATATTGTTATGTTCCTTGTGAGAGTGGCTTTGTTATTTTGGTTGTTTAATGAAATTGGAAGAAGCTTCACATGGGTTTTCTTATCCTACCTATGCATTTCTAACTAGTTTTTCTTTGTATTTTGTTTAGATTATTGGGGTATAATTTTGATGAGGTTAATTCTTTAATGTTGTTCTTTTTGGATCCTCATATTTTGAAATATCGATTATCATGATGACTTTTTATGTCTGAATCATTAATGAAGGTTAGCCATGAAATTTTATATGATGTTCAGAAGCTACTATGTTGACAAAAATGGATGGTATGCTTTCAAAAATAGTGATTTGGGGTTCCCTTTTTTTGGATTTTTCATTTTTGGATTTTCAATGAAAATAGTAAATAGATATTGCACATCTTTTTTCACTGTTGATTTAATGCTTTAAAAAACTCATAATGCTAAGTTCTCCAAGTTTGATGTAGCTTATACAGAAATTTAAAATGGACCTAGATGAGGATATGTAATGCATTATAAAGAATCAAGTTTTTCAAAATGTGGGAGGAACCCCATGGAAGACATTATCTGGTTCCCTCTTCACAGGTTGGCGTTGGATAAAATTTATGTATGTAATCTATTTCAATTTCTTATTGGTGAAAACTCTTTTCACCTTGTGTTATAATTATATAATTTACTTCTCTTAATAAATTGTTTGTGGGGTTTGATTTGGGTTTCCAATTCATATCTCCAATTGTCAAAAAAAATAGTGCTTACCTAAAATCATCTACCTTGAGAAACCCAGATGCCTTCATCGAATTGATCATTCAGTCTATAGTGCTCTACACTATAAGACTTAGCTCATAACATACAATTCCAACCTATAATGCTTCCTTCCATCAAAATCTACTACTTAACACTCATATTGTGTTTTAATGATAGGCCTGGTGTAGTTTCCATTATACCACACCAAAACATATAAGAAATAATTGGTACAACTCTAATACCCCTCTCTAATTTCAAACTACAATTAAATGGATGACCCTCCATTGTCCAATAATATTTCTTATAACTCATACATTTCCTCAAAAATCCCCAACCAATTACCAAACACCATACTAGAATCTTAGAAGATTCTCCATGTATTTTCTCCACCACACCATGTTCAAATATCCAAAAAAATCCCATTTAAAACTCCTTTGGTTAACTTCCTTTAAAATTGATCTGTTGTACCCACCGATTTGACCTAAAAATCTCACTCCTACAACCCATCATTTACATTACCAACCCCCACATGAAATTTCCCTCCCATTCCTCAATCCATGACACTAACTCACCTTTCTTACCAAGAATTTTTCTCTCAACGGACACCTTCATTAAATTTAATCACAAAATTTTAACCCTAAATTATGTGATGAATTGGGTTCACCCCTAAACCATGTCATGAAACAAGGTTTCACCCCCTGAACCAAGCCATAAATCATGGATCACCCAATGAATCACCCTCTAATCACACCAAGATCACCTTGATCTCAATTACAGTACATCCACTCCATCCACCAACCCATATATATCTCAAATATGGTATTTCCATTAGTACTACATAAAATTGAATTAAATTTATCACTATTTTCTAAGAACCTCTTGGACATCTAATGACTGGTCTTATCACAACCATGGCCCATGATACATCCATTACCTCGCATAGTGACTTTATGTGACAAACCCACTCACACCTTAGAACTAATAAAAAAATAATAACCACACATCCCAAACTCACTAGTAAGGAAAAACTATTTCTCAGCAAACCAATTAAAATGGGGATAACATCCTACAACATTATATAGTATAATCCCCACTATAATTCTTTCCTTACACCATTCCTTGAGCATCGACCTCAACAAGTCTACTTCAAGCTACACCGATCAAGTTTCCCCATAACCTAAACAAACACAACAGACCCAAATAAGTTCCAACCATCACTACACATAACCTATATTCACATCCCATAACATAATAAGGATTTTACTCACAATCCCTACCAACCACTACTCTTCTTCTCAAGGAAGAGTGATTCCCCAAGAACCTCTCAATGGTTCTCATACTCACACCATCCACAGACTAATAACCTATTCTAATGCACCCTAAACAAAAACTATGATCCTTATGTCGGCTAATTCCAATAATCTAGAGTACCCTTGGCAATCCTCTTCAAAATTTCGCATAGAAACTATGATAAATTTAACCACATGGTTATCCACCATCCGACTCCATTCCAAGTCACAAACATCCACCCATTCTCTCAATACAAACTACATGAATCCATAACAACAGGGTCAAACACCTAAATGGTCCTTCCCTTTAAATCCAGTCTTGATACTAATGCACTTAAGCTTCTTTCTCATAGTTCTCTAAATAATCACAATGCCCAAACCACATTCTTGGTAGCACATAGTACACACCAATATAATCCTGTAAAAACCTACCTATGCTTTCTCTATCTAAGTAAAACATAAAATCAGGCTAACTCCTCTTTTATATAACCCTCCAATGGCACTATAAACTAACCCACTAAGGTCCAAGTCAAGTAAAAAAGTCTCTATGTATATAAAAAATCTCTTGAAACATGGGTTGAGTTTCAAGAGAGAAGAAAGCTCGTGGGGAATCATCTATTCACCCATCTCAAATATCCCACAGCATCTAGTATTCCAAACACCCATATCCAAGGACTCAATATATATTATAGGCATCGTTTTCCAAAATCACTTTCGCAAAGCTCACACACCCCTCTTCTCAAAGAATATACACATCATAATTCTCTCTGAAGGATCTCATCTCATTATTTAGGTTCAACTATTCCATCCAAAATGATATGTATCTTAGAACCAAAAATCATAAGGTTTTGTGAGATATAATTTCATTCTGATATATATGGTAAAACAATATATTGGTTGTTACAGACACATTAAATTTTCGAACCTTAATAATGACTACCTCTAGGGGTTTCCCACTATGGCATCATGTGTCGTACTGACCTACTTGGGTCACTACACCTCATGTTCATAAAGACAACTCCATCTTCATCAAACACCTCACTATATCTCCATGTGACCTTCCATCAAATGAAAATTCATATAAAACCTAGATCTGATAAGTTTAATTTCAAAAAATTACATATATGGGAAATGTAATATGAGCAGTTTCTTTCACTTTAAACAACTTAGACTCAAATCGTTAATAAAAATCATACAGATGAAAGAATACATGTCATGTGGATCCAACATGCCTAAAAATGATGCATGAGATGTGTATTCCCTATACAAGATAAGATCCAAATATATAAAACTGACTTCTTGACAATGGAAAAGATCCAAAATTCCATGTAAATAGTAAAACCATAAAACATCCACTTGAATCACTCAAGGTGAAAATAATATTATTGTAAGATAATGAATCAATAATACTAATCGCAATCCCTTGGTAACCTTGAATTCTTATCATAATAGGTATTCATGACCCACAACCCTAGTATCCATCTCAATCTCAAATGCATTCCCAAATATCTTGACTACCATACCCCAAATAGTTAGACAAAATAAAAATGTATTTGATTCCACTTTTAATTTACACCACCCTAGACCAATAATCATTGTCCAGACCGATGGTCAATACTTAACTCTGGCGCACCTACCTATATTCTAGGGGTGTTTGACCAGTAGTGGGGGTTTAAGGAGGTATCATGGGGAAACTATATCCCTATATAAAAGATCAAAATAATACAAGAAATAACCAAGAATTAGAAGCAACCATAATCCTTAGAGTTTGTTAATAAATAAATAACCAAAAATAATAATATGTGGTGTGAGAAACATTCCAACAATCATACAAACATACAATGTTGATTTCCCATTAGGCTGATCTCATATATAGAGGAAAATAAAAGAAAATAAATGAAATTCAAATAAAAGGTAGGAGGATCCACTATAATTCATGAGCCTAAACTCATCCCAAACTCTAGATCTCGTCTGAGATTCTTCAGTTTGATCATGAAATCTCAAACCCTGACCCAACTTGAACGTACAACAAGTGAGGGATACTTGGGAACCAAATTTCCATGGCCTCCCGGGTAGGGTGTGATTTCAAAACTCAGTAAGGAACAACCAATGTGGTCCTATACTATATTGTAAATGTAGTGATATGTTTATGTGACATGCTCAAAAAAATAAGTAACTACTGAAAATAAATAAACAAAACAAATATCAACACCTAATTTATCCCAATGATCAAATGTCTTAGAGCACATCATGTGGACAGTATCCACCCATGCACCATATACCATATCATTTTAAATCCTTATGTCTGTGAACATGGTCAATTATAACTGATTCATCCTATTATGGGGTGTCTCTGAGTACATTTTAATGATTGTTCCTCACCAAGTAATAGACTCGTGCTCCTCAATATACATATAAGTATCAAAAACCTCTCATATATGAGTTTTCTTAGCCCAAGCATAGCCTGTAAGTATAAAAAAACTATGGAATTCCCCCAAAAATCTCCATCCCAATATAATGAATCAATACCAAGCTCCAAATATATGGAAGTCTCATTAATAGTGTTACAGACCTCCTCTAAGGGTGTATTCACATCTAGCAGTAACATAGACACCCCCTACAGAAATTTTCTCATCCAATGGAATAATTCCATAAGTAACATGGACCTCCCCTATGGGAGTTTTATTATCTTGGTTAACTAGACCACCCCAAGGGAATTTACCTTACATAAATAAAAGACCTACCCAAAGGTAATTTTACAAATATAAATAAAAGACCTCCCATATGTGTGTTTTATAAACATAAACAATAAAAAACCCCTATGGGAATTTACTAATATAAAATAAACCAACCCAATGTGTTTTCTCCCATATATCACTATACCAAAAAGGGTCATACACCGTATCACATCAAAAATAAAAGAGGAACTAAGGTTGGTTGAATGAATAAATTCGTCATTATATTCCATACCCAAGAACACTATTTCACAAGGTTCAACTCATCACTGAGGAACCCAATGGGGTCCCCTAGGTCTCATAAAAAATATGGGCACCCCACTTGGGGTCTCTGGTCTTGATCAAGTCTCAGGTCATCACCCATCTCATGGAGGGAATAGTCCCCTCAGCATGGTCATAGTGATAATATGTTCTCATAGGCCTCATGGGTAATCTTTATTGGTGACATTATTGAGGGATGGCTCAAGTTCTATCTCTATATACAAGGTCACTCCAAGATGGTTATCTCATTTATCCCATCTCTAATCTACCTATGGTCTGTCTTCCTAGCCTAAACACATCAAAAGGTTCCCCGTCTAGCCTTCTAGGACCGTCGATCTCAAATCATCCCACACCCCCACTTTGAGTTGTAAGAGTTCTTGGGTATCCACTTATTCTAGGCTTCAAAAATCATTTTCTAAGTCTTCAAGCCAAAGAACAAGGTCCTTAGTGGTCTTAGCACTTTAATCATTTCATGCTAGTAATTTTATATAGGTTTGAAAACTTAAATTTCCATTTAATTTAAACTAACCAAAAAAATTAAATTAACCCCTTTAATTTAAATTAAGTGTGATAGTTAATTAAATAAGGAAAGGTAAACAGTGTTGGTGGCATTAAATCGTAGATCATTAACCATAAAAAACATGAATTGAATCCATTTGGAAGACACCAAGGACCACCTACCTTTTATATTAAGATTCCCAGTTTAATCTTCATCCCAATAGTTTCTTCTCAAGCATGCCCAAGCTTGTTTGATCCCATGCTACCACTGGAGATCTTATGAAAACCAATATCAACTATAAATATCATAAAATTAATTCATTTACATAAATTTCTCAAAATATAATAATCAATGATAACCTCATCAATCATTCCTATGATAATGAAATCATGGACAACTGGGTGAATTCTACTCCTAATGCACCTCTAATCTTGGTAAATAGAAGAAACAAAAAAGGGGTTTATTCTTTAGAAACCCCTAATCCATTTAAAAAAATAGGGTATCATGTTTCACATAGTGAAACAATTTTTCATGATGTAAATCTTCATACATGGAAACCTATTCACCCCTTTTTCCCCACTCACAACCTGAAACACCCCCTAAAATTCATTCAATTAGTGAATGGACAATTCACACTATGAATGACAAGAAGTTATGGTTTTTAGTAGCTCAACCACTTTGGTTTTTACTCAAAATTATACCAAAAATCAAGGAAATCGCTTAGTTAATAAAACATCATCCAAAAACACATTTTATAGTCATTATAGTGGTCATAACCTCAATTCAAGTCCACATTCTCACAAAGAACCACCGACCAAATAGAAAATTAAAATTACCACTAAATTTTGACTCCCAAGTAGACATAGGGAATTATAGGAGTCTTTGATATTGGTAGGAATTTAAGTATATGTTTGATTATGAACTCATCCTCTCATTTAGGAGGAATACTAGGAAACTCTTTAGGGAACTCATCAACATAATATCTTATAATGGGCATGTTGTAAAGTATGATTTTTCCTTGGTCTCAATAATTTGATCGAGGTACTCTTTCTTATAGGGAAATGATCTATACAATTGAGATTGGGTTTTCAAATGAGACTCATCAACCTCCACGTACTTGTATAGGATAAGTGGTTGATTTGGTATATGAAAATTTATTTCCTTCTCCTAAAAATTTATATTACCACTATACAATGACAGCCAATCAATCCTCTAAATAGATACAAATTCCACTAAAGGGAGATCACAAGGTTTTCTGGGAAATTTATCCAGCAAATATAGATTAGGAAGATTTATATTCTTGGGATGAAGTAATTGTACCATTTTACATTTTCACTAATAACTCAACTTCTATGTTTTGAGGTGGTGTTTGAATAGTTCTATTAAACTTTCATGACATGAAATAATATATAGAACCAAAATAAAATAGTATATTCATTATTTTTAAATGAATAATTACATATCACTAGTTAATTTTTTGGATCCACCTCAGTAATTATGATAACATATACTCATCCTAGATCTCTAGTTCTTGTATATTCTTTCATTACTTATCTTTGATAACCCTTGTATTATGGTATTGGTTTTCATAGTGTTCATTTTTCTTGTATTGGAAAAATTGAACTATTGGTTGAGGATTGATCAAAACCTTCTTTTATTCCATTACTTTTGTAGTATTCTTCATCTCATTTTGTAATTAATTATCTTGATTCCCTTTCCTTCCACACTTGAAACACCTCCTTGTTCCCTTGAGGAATTTTCTAGGATTCTTCTTTCCACACTTATGACAAGTGGGGTGTTGGATTCTCCTTCTACCATGAGTATTATCCAATGATACTAAAAAGTTAAACTTTATCCTCTACTTATTATATCTAGTCCTATGGGACTAATGAGAACTACCAATATTTGTTTCTACATTGAGGTTACATAAAATATTTCCTCACATACATCAATGCCTCTAATCATGAAATCATTTCATAGACTCAAATTTAACACACTAAATAAGTGATCAACATTTCATTCATGGTTAATGTAACATTTGAAGATGTATTGTACAAGAATTATTAAGTTTTCCTTATACATACCAATGGATTATTATTTATTTTTCTTAATTATAAGTAATTTCCGCTCTATTTTGATAGGGGGAGTGTGAGGTGACATCCCCCCAGGGTGTCATTAGTTCCCTACGGTGCTATGAAAAACCAAAATTTATAAAACTTAGACAATCTAACAATGAGTGTAGTACTTGGTAAGTATGAGTTTTAAACCCACAAGGGTGATCTATATATACAAATTAATTAATAAATTGTAATTTTAATTGATTGGTTGTTTGTAGAAAAATGGAAATAGCATCAAAGATTGAGGTTTTGAACCAACATATGGGGAATGCTGGGTTCAGTGACCTTCAGGTTTGTGTGCTAGGGATTCAATTGAATGTGTGTTTATTTAGTTTTGGTGTTGGAATAAGGTCAGAGGGGATTTGTGGTCTCGTTACCCTTCCCTAGTCCTATGATCACACTTTTTTAATGGTTGTCTACTTATCATAATCACAGAAATAGGTGACCTGAAACCTTGTTTAAACATAACCGACATAGATTTCATAATGGTCATAAAAAACTAAGTTGATTAATTGATTTAATAAAAATATAACTTTTAGAACATAGAAATGGTGATAAAATACGAAAATAAAGAGATTTAGAATTGAATAAAAAGCTTATAGCAATACAAAACATGAATAGAAAGTATAAAATAATCCCTAAAAACACATCCCCCTAAAGATCACATAACCCGACACTACAATGAATACTCTCTCATGATGAGAGAAAGTGTCATGGGTACCTAAAGAATAAAGGTGGTGTCGTGGGACCTCAGATCATTACCCATAGTCCAAAAGGCGTCCCTTGATGTTCCTTGGCTCCCTCTACCTTTGAGTTCTTTAGAATGGAGGTTGGCGGGATCTTATTTATAGGTAAATCATAACCAAACCAGCAGCCCACATCACCTACTTTTCTCTATGCGTCGACACCTACACAATGTGTACCTGGGGTACACGACGCGTACTTCAGATTTGGTTTTTCCTCCACCGTGTTGAATCCACAGAAACTTTGTATGATGGTTTTATTGTCGTCACATCGTGTACTGGTGGTACACGACATGTACTTGAAGTTCACAGTGTGTTCCATCATCACACTTGTCCAGCATATATCTGTTTCACTTGAAATGGTCATGTCATGTAATTGTGGTACACGACATGTAGTCAATTTTTATTCATATTTCTATCTTTTCTTCATCTTTAAAATCTCGTGTTACACATTCGGCTCATATTTCCTCTCCTTTTCATTCCTTTTTCACAAATCCAAAATTTCCTTCCACAAAACATAAAACGAGTAAATGAATTACAAAATTGGAATGATTTATCATTTAAATACACAATTCAATACATTAAAGCACTGTAAAATATATGCATAAAATAGATGTATCATGAGGAAAATATTTTTCTTGAATTAATCCCAATCTACAATCTTGAAATATTCCATGGGATTTGTAATCTTGACCCACATCCACCAATTATCAGTTTCTCTCTCTAATTGATAAATGGATAGTATGACCTTCTCTTGTTTAGAACATTAGCTGATACATAATATATTCCCAAAAAAGGTAATAAATTTTCCATGATTAAGGGGTAATAATATCCACTAAATGTTAGAGGCATTTTTCACATAACGGTCTCGAATGCAACATTATACTTCTTAAGGTGGAGTGGGTGTTCTTCTTGATTTAATTTATTGTTCAAAACATGATTCAGTTGAGAAATCACTTCCACAAAGTTCTTAACTCCATCTCCCATTAGGTTGGACATCTCTATTGGGAAATCATCACATTTACCATCATGTTGGTTGATGACATAACTCCTCATATTTCTAATAATTGACTCAAACAAATGAAAAATGAAGTTGAGAATTTTCAAACTATTATGAATATAAAACGGAAATGAAAACGAGATGATATATTCACCCTATCTCATAAATTTCTAAGCTTTAAACTAGTTTTTCCATGGTAATTTTTCAATTATATTTTATGACATAAAAATATATTCAAGTCCATTAAAATGATTCATAAAGAGATTATGTAATTACCAAAATGTATTCACTTGGATTTTCAAACTAGGTGTGCAGCATGGATACATTTTCATGTACCAAGTATAGGTTAAGTTAATACCCAAAGATCCATTTTGGAGTTATTACCCATAGTTATATCTATTCCAAATCCACATCCACTTATAGTATATTAACATGCATTTTATTGTTTGGAAACCACTCACTATATTCTTTACCAAAATTTCATGATGTTTCCCTATACTAAAATATATACCTATGGTATTTAATTATTTATTCTTATCATAATCCCTAAAAATAATTGGACTTTTCTATAATGTAAACTATAATGACCCAAATTTCTAATACAATTTATTTCATGATTTTTAACATAAATATCCATATAATACATTCCCAAAATATCAATAGGGATAGTTTATTTGTGAAATTAGATATATAAACCATTAACTTAAAATAAAATACAACATCTTTATTTATAAATTTATAAAACACTTTTATTTTCCTTTGAACTCTTAATATTTCATAGGATAACCATGGGACATACAAAATAGAGGGGTGATCTAAAATGACCAATAATATAATAATCAAAGTGTATCATGATGATAAATAATACATGTGATTGAAGGTTCATATCATGATATCATAAAGAGGTAAAAATCATACATACTCACATAGAGGGATCACATTGAAAAAACATCATAAAATCATGGAATCATAGGAATGTGGAAACAACATAAAATGTGACATTATTAGAAAAATTCGAGGCTAACCAACATGAAATCTTAACATAGTGTACTTAGACTAATTTCATGTTCACAACACATGGTATCTTGTGAGATGGAAACATTACTAAATGAATATAAGTGTTATCAAGGTGTTTCATTTATATGTATAAGTTTATGTTTGTTATATTGATCGTATAAATTAAGAAGGAATTTCATAATTTAAATCAAAAAATTAAGGAATGTGTGATTCATACATTGAATTACCTAATAATTAAAGTATATTTACACATATCTTAATACCATTTAATGAAAATAGGGATGGGTATTCACAATATAAAGGTTTGGCATGGAAAATTATTAGATGATTTAGAAATCATAATGGGTGTCTATAAAATTTCATGGAAGGGATTAATGATAGGGTAAGGTGGTATCTCATTACTTGGGAATCATATATATAGTAAATGAACATGTAAAAAACACATGGAAACATAAAGAATATAGAGTAAAAAAATTAATATAAACAAACTAATTGAATGGAAAAATGATATAGAAAACCCCTTACCATGATAAGATGCTTCTTTGAGCTTGAGAAGAGATCATTAGGAACTTAAAAACTCCTTGGGTGTCTTTAGATATGGATATAGAGAGTAAATGTTTAATAAATGGTTTTGGAGTGGATAGGAATGGTGGAATGTATTAGTATTTTTAGAAAAATATATGGGGATTCTTTATTAATTTCTAAACATAGGTTTTGGAATCTAAGTTATAAAATATTCAAAAACATTTGATCTCCCATGGTTTAAACCCATATTGTTTTATAAATGTAATTGTTTTTATGAATTTTAATGGTTCATGGAGAAAAAATATTTTAATAATATCATTGATGATGTGGAAGTGAATCATGTATATAAAAATTTATTTTTTAAATTTTAAAATATCCTTCATATTTTGGAAGGATTTTATAAGTTTGGAAAAACAATATCATTACATTAAAATGATTTATTTTAATTAAAACACTATTTATGGTCGATCCAACACCTGTATAGAATTTAATACATCATTTTCGGGTCATTATGATGTTATAATACATACCATATACATATATTGTATTTAATTTCCATCTAAAACCATCTTAAAAAATTGTAATTAAATTCGTATTGGTTAATTTTGAGATTATAAATTCAAAAATGAAATTTATTTTATCAAAATAATATTATAAATATAAAAATTATAATTTTTAGAATAAAATTATTATTTATTAAAAAGTAATTATTTTATTACATGGTCGAATTTTTTATCCTTAGAAAAAACACTTATGATAGTATAAAATCATTTTATTATTTATAAATGAATAAATAATAATTTTTGTAACATTTATATGAAAATAAAAATTTATCTAAAATTCATTAATTTACCATAAAAATATATATTTTAATAAATATTAAAAAAATCAAAAAATACAATTTTAGTTTCTATATATCAAAAATCCATTATATAATCTCCATCATCAGGTGTATTTTATTATAAATATATGGTCTATTAAAAGAAAATAAGGTTGGGGAAAGGACTATTTCATTTAATGGGGGTTTTATATATTATAAAGGTCTATATGGATAAGTCATTATCACACCAGTATACTCCTTGAGGGTAAGGTGTGAAATGTAGTACTTTCATGGGGTGGTTTAGAAAACATAGTTTAGGCGTTGATCTCTTTAAGCTTTAATTTCTCAGATAAATGGTTCCAATTAAGTTTTCATTTTTGAATCTTGGATTAGGTTTTGTCAAGGATAGAGCACTTAGATTTCAACTCCCACAAAATCTCCAATAAATGAGCCCCATAAGTTACAGTTCTACTTCTTTATGTCATCGCTTCTTCGTTATGTATTAATTATATTTTATTATTACCCTTAATATATACTAATCATAATGATCATTGTATAACAAATATATTACAAATGATCATGAAACTTAGTGGTATTTATTCCCAAAATTCGTATTATAGTTATATTTTATAATAATCTAAAATAATAATGAAATGTAGATCATGGGTACATTACTTAATAAGGCCTGTATTTATTCACAAAAGAAATCATTTAAAAATTGGGTCATTAAAACTCCTTCCAAAATTAATATAAAATGCTTTATAAATAAACCAAAACCATAAAAAATATAAACATAATCACAAACCAAGATATCAATAAAGATAACTTGAAACAACCAAGAAATAGTTCCACACAATCAAACAAGGGAATGGTAAAACAAACAATACAAGGTAAGAAATTCACAAATTAATTCTCAATAGGAACTAATAATCATGAGAAACTCCATAGGTCCTAGCATGAGATTATCCTAGAGATACTAAAACGTTTAAGTTTTCAAGTAAAGTCCCATAATATTTCTGATTCAAGTCGATCAGCTCCCACAGTCTAACAAAGTCTTTTCAATCATCTCTGAGAGTTTTATTGGTTTAAGTCGGTCAACTATAATAATTTGATCAGGTCATAATTATTATCTTTTATAGAATAATCAAATCAATTAATTTAGTATGACCAAAACCAAACCCATTACTCTAATATCTTGTTTCCCATGACATCAATCAAAGTATTTGAACAAACAACAAAACATGGTAACATCATATAAATTAAGAATAAAGTATTTGAAATAAACCTCATCCCACCTCCAACACCCTATTAAGAAACCACCAATTTTTATCAATAAAAATTCGTATAAAAATTCAATATTTATTCCCTAAAATATATTAATTATATAAAAAACAAAAAATCAATCGGTTCACAATTTATGTGTCGAACCATTTCAAAAAAACTCCTTTATGAGGTTACAAATGGGCCTTCAAGTATGATCGTGTGATGCCAATACATTTTACATAATTTTAAATCTTCCTTTCAAATATAATTTAAAACCAAATCATGAAAACCCACTTTGAATTCAATTTCTAATTAAAATCTATTTCTTATAAATAACTATAAAAACATTGTAAGACTATCAAGCCTTAATGAATTTTCAAATATCCAAAACACACCCCATTTTATAAAAAATACCTTTAAATTATAAAGATATATTTAAAATAGAAATAAGTATAAAACCCCTTTAAAATAATCAATTTTAATATTAAAAGTCACTTAAAAAATTTATCAAACACTTGGAATTCATAAATACGCAATTTAAAATGAATAGTATAAATTCTATCAAAATCCAACCATGCCAAGTATGAAAAACCATTGAAACTCATTTTAAAACCCCTCATGCGTAAATCATGTAGGTATAATTTGGAAGAAAATAATTTTAAAATATATAATAATATCATGGAATATAATATAAAGGAGAAAAAAAAAAGAAACACCTACCTCATTCAAGCAGAAAAAAGTCACAATATGTCACCTATGATAGAAAAACATCAATAGAAAACACCCAACCAAGTAAGGAAACCACTTCCTCAAATACTAAACATAAAAATATCCATAATTAAACCCACATCAAACCCTAAACCCAACCCACACAATGTTAATAGTTCATGAGATAAATAAAATCAAGGTGATATGTTGAAAGGAGAGGATAGGAAGAGAAAAGAGGGTGAATTACATAAAAGTCCACTTGAAATTTTAGAGAATGAGGATTTATTTCAAAGGATAATAGAAGGAAGGATCACTCCATGTGTTCCCAAGGGTAATTTAGATGAGAGTGAAGGAAAAAGGATTCCAAAATCCTTAAAACTCAACAAGGTAAAAACTATAATTTCACCTTTAAGTGAATCTGGGAAGGTCATGTGGTTAGGATGCATTGTTAGGTAAATTGTATTCTAATCTTGTGGGATCCACTAGATAGAACCCACCACAACTTTCATGGTTTGGATACAAAATTCTCTATTATTTTTAACCAAACTTTTGGGTCACCCCCACACATAAAAATGAGTTTTTTGGCTACCTAGCAACCCAACATGGTTTGAGGAACCATGCACTAACCATGAAAAATACACTATTAAAGTTACATTACTATGCATGACTAACCCACATAGTTTCCCATAACTACATGACAACCATGTGATAGAAGAAAAAACCTTTAAATTTAAAAATTTCAAATCCAAAACTCCCAAAATTCAAAAAAAAGAGTATAATTAAATATTATTAAAAACCATAGTGACACGTGGGGTGTCACAATATATATAAGTAGTACTAGTATGATATAACCATATCATAATATATTATATTCCCATCCATGGCATATTAATTAGATATTTTCACATACAATAACCCTATATCATACATTATTATATAGTTTAACATGTTTTATATACTTATTAGGCTTTAGGGAATGTCTCCATCAAGATTCCACTTTTACTAACTCCATATAGACTTTTTTTCATCTTACTTTATATTTTATAATATAAAATAACTTATAAAACCATATCAAAAACTCTTTTTGATATTTTTAAAAAACTTTTGGAAAGTTAGAATTAACTCACCATGTATCAAAACATAAGAAATAACTTATGAATATCCATCGAAAAATCATTTTTGATAAACTCTAATACCTTTTAGAGAGCCACTCTGGGTTTTCAAAAACTCAATCCCAAATAATTCAACTACAAAGTGTAAACCCATTGATATTTATAGCATTAAAAATAAATATGAATGATTGAATTCATATATTTAAGTAAGGAGTAGCCTCTAGCAATGCATTAATGCTACACAAGCTAAAAATGGATTTGGTTTGATCCCCATCAAAAAATGTATAATTATATCTGTGTTCAGAAGTTTTGTCATAAATAAGCTTTAATTTTAACATGATCCCTTTGCCTAAAACATAGAATAACCACAGGACATATAGTATGTTAATCCCATATATCTACTCATAAGTTCTTGATTCTTTGAGTATTGACTGACCAGGTCAATGGAGGCATCATATTCCATTAACCATTCAGGATCATCACATAAAATACCCCTCATCCAATAAATAAGCACATAATATGTATTATCCAGGTATAATTATACACTAATTTTGTCTATCTCAATTAAGGGACCAAATTTCATACTTGTTATATTGGAGTAAAAACACCATATTGACTAAGCCTTAACTGATAACATGATCAACAATACACACAAGAACCCCTAATTAGCTAAGCCCCATGGATTGAGTAAAAATGTATCAAAGTTTTATGATTCTTATGTAAGGTATCTTACAAACCTTGGGTATGTGGAAATAAAAATATGAAACATACACCCCTAGTATACCAAATATATATTGTATAATACTTCATGTGGTATACTTGGTGGTTCATAGAGTTCACAAAACATATTTTGTGCCGCATGATAATTTTTCATATCTCTATATAAAATCCTACTTTTAATGTTCAAGAACTTCTCATCCTTTACTTGGTAGTTTTATAAGGCTTCTTAATGTTGAGGAGGGGTTTTGAGGAGTTCTGAAGGGCATGAGAGTGTCTTGGGCCATTCTGGGAGTCACCATGCACTAGTGGTGAGTGTAGGGAAGGTCATATTAGTCGGGATACCACCCTATGTAAAATGAGAATCTTGTAAATGCCTATTGAAGGGAGTGTCACGGGGCTTAGCATATTGTGGGATCACCTATCCAAAACAGGTAGTTAGATCTTACTATATCGTATACTTGGTTATGGTGAGGGGGAAATGGCTAGGCATTTAGCATTAGGTCATGGTGGATAGTCAATGAAGACGAAGGAGGAACTACCATGGATTAAACAAAGCCAAGTTCTAGGATATAGTGGTGGTCAAATAAGGTATTTAAGATGCAATGAAAATATAGAAACAATCATGAGGTTTCTGGATATCCCTTTGAATTAATCTACCGATCGTGTTTTTGTTGTTCACCACATCATGGTTGAGTCCAATGGACTTTACCTATAAAAGGGGAGTCAATTCTTCCCTAATTTTATTTCCTTGTTCACCCTTAAAGTTTCAGGTGACTTCTAGACATTCCTAGACCTCCTTTATCAATCCTTTGAAAATCTTAACCCCTTGGATCTTCAAATCAAGTATTATAGATCGAGGTATGATATCCCCAATCCTCTCTTCCACATTTCTCTTAGATTCTTCTTTTAACAAAAGATCATAGTAGTAAGAGAATCTTTATTGGGTACAGTTTGAGGGTGGTTTGATGATGTATTAATGTGGATAGGTTTTGGGGAGTTCTCCTTCAAGCTTACTGGGGATTTATCTCTTGTTCTTTTAATTGTGAGTGTTTGTTCTCTTTGAAGATTTAATCATGGTGAGGGATCCTTAATTCTCTCATCCTTTAGATGAACATGCGGGAATATCAAAATTTTGTCTTCCTTGAGTTAGATGGAACATATTATCTTAATAAAGATAATTAATTGAAATAATTTAAATTAAAGGGGAGGAGAGAAATCGCATGAATTTTACTTTTACTTTTTATTTTTGCCTATGTGTTTTTGCATGCTTTTTTTTCAAATTCAAATTATGTTAAGATTGGTGAATTGTTGTGGTTATTGAAATTTTTTAAACTCATTATGATTTCTTTTTATAAACTCACAATCCATGAAAATTTCAAAGAATGTATATTCATGAAATAAATTTTTTCCCCAATGAATCTCCAATTTATGTCAAAATACGCATAAAAATAATGAATTAAATATGATGAAAACCCCTTATAAAACTAAAATGAGATGTGTGGTGGTTGTGACGTGGGGTGGTTGTGAAGCAGGGTTTGATGGAATGAGATGGATGAGTTGTTATGTGTTGTGTTGTGTTAGTTTCCCAATAGTAATGGAACGAAATGCTAATGATGAAACTAAATGGCATGGGTTGGAATGATTAACTAACTCACAGGCACATGAGCCTCATCCCAGTTGGTGAGGTATCCTTAAGTGCATCCACAAGACCCAGGTTCAAAACTAGGTAGAGGCATATTTCCAGGACTGTAGTAGTACTATAGCAATCATTGTAGTAGGTATTGTAGAAGTACTGTAGCAGTACTATACACTGTGTGGTTCTATAGAAGAACAGTACACTGTGCGAGTACTGTAGCAGGCACTATAGTAGTCATTGTAATAGGTATTGTTCGGTACTGTAGTAGCTGGAACTATTCACCTTGGGCGACCGGTTTGGGATTGGAGTACATAATTCTTTCGGGCCACCTAGGCCTTACGATCAGTAGGGATTTCGGGCCACCTTTAAGGCCTTAGGGCCACCTTAAGGACTTTGGGCCACATGCAGTTTCCCCAGACACACTACAAAAAAAAGGAGTAGCCCCAGAAAAGGATTCAGAGTAGCTAAACTCACCAGAGCAGATCCAAATGGATTTTTCAAAATTAGAGGGTATGGCTATGCCATCGGGACCAGCCAGTGCTTGCATAGAAAGCCTAGCCAGACAGCCATGCGAAGGTGGAGAGCTACTATCATGATGCAGATGCTGGGGAGGGGCAGTTCCTTGAAGATAGTCTGGTTGAATTCTATAAGACCTCTGGGTCATGTAATCTCCTAAGACTATGGGCCATTTAATCTATGAGCCTATAGGACTTGTAAGGGTTCCCCCTCATCCCTTAAAATGGGGGTTATCAAAAATCAATAAAAATGAAGGCCTTTAGGCCATTCGGGTCAGGGGGTCTAAAATCGTAGAGATTAACTAACTCACAGAATAAAGTGGGAAGTGTGGTTAAATTGGTTTTCATTAAATATTAAATGAGTGGGATAGATAAATAAATATGGTCAGTAAGTGTAAAATATATAAATGGTTTGACTTAAAAAAGGTATATGGAATGAGGATTATGTATCGCTTTCTTGTGGGGTATGATGTATTTAAAGGTGGTAGCGGTAGAGGTAGAGTTTGTGAGCCCTTATAGTGGTTCCATTAGAATAAATAGTTCTCTTTTTATGAAACCTTAGTATTTTATTGTGAGTTATATACCTATCATGTAATTTTTCTTGGTTTGTGTGTTTACATTGATTCCAAAGGTTTTGTGTTCCATTTTTTCCCAAAAATATAGGATAGGGAGGATAGATGGATTTCTACCCCCTCTTCCCCAGTCACTCTCCCTAGAGATATTATGACACACTTTCTAATATGGCTTGTTGATATAGTGAACTTATGGTTATAATTTAAAAGATAGGCATATACACATGGGTTGTAATGGTTTTTAGGGTACTGCACTTGTGGTTGAGATTGGTGAGAGGATGAGGTGGTTCATAGTGAGGGTCATGTATGGTAGGAGGCCGGAATGAGGTTAAAGTCCTTCATATTCATGGGACCCTACTATTTGTGTTATATGGAAATGTTTATGGGAATATTTGGATGTGATGACATATTACATGAGGTGCATAGTAAAATTTGATTTCCTTGGTTTCTTCGAGTAGGATATGATGTTGTTGTCTTGGTGTCTTCTGACATGATTATTATATATGGGATAGAATTTTCAGGATGTATTATGTTTTAGAATGAAGGAAAAAATTAATGGGAAGGTAGTGTGGGGTCCCATTTATCTATATTTTTCTCATTATGTTATTACACTAGGATTCATTATTTGGTGAGTATGTTATTATGCTGATGGGATTGGTTAGTTGACCTATGTAGGTTCATGTTGGTCTTGTTTTTTCTACTGGTGGATTAGTGTGATCTTTTCACATGTTCATGAGAGAACAAGGTTATGATACTAATAAGAATAAATTTTATACTCTCCCCATGTATATACAAACTATTTTTCAGGTTTCTAATATGACTTTGGGGACCAAACTAAAAATTGTAGGTTTCGGGCACAGCAGAAGCATGCGATGGGTGGTGAAAAACTTTTCTTTTTTCTATAATAAATGATCAATCCAAGATCTATACGATGTTTAATCATCATGATCAATAGAATTGAATAAAATATAGGAAAAATTAATCACATCAGAATCAATGAAAGAGTAGATCAACACATATTGTTTATAATTAATTTAATTAGATAAGTAATTACCTCCAAGGAATTATTTCTTCATTGATGAATCTGTAGAAAAATATACGGTTAACCATCATTTAGTTGTAGAAACCAAGTGTATATTTCCTCTAGTGGTAATACACACGTGTTCCAAGAATCTTCAAACGTCACTACATGAGTCTTCGGGAGCTAGAATGGAAGAACCTGGTTCTTGCATCATCTGCCATGATCACCTCAAGAATCGCTTCCAAAGCATTTTCCTTGATCTGGTGGAGGTGGATTTCTCACCGTTATTATGATAATTCTTGGAGAAAGTGAGATCTTTAGGATTGAGAGGATTCTCCAATATTTTTGTGCACAACCAAGAAAAAGAATTAGCTTATGAGAAAATAACATAATTGGGTATTTATATTGTTGGGATTAAAATTAAATAAGTGGAAAAGTGCCCTTATTTATTTATTTAATCCTAAAAAAGACCCCATGTAAAATAATAATACAAATAATATTAATTCTCGACATTCTCTTAACTTGAAAATTAAAATTAAATATTATTTAATTAAATTATATTCAATATTTATTATTTCTCACTAGATTATTAAACTTGATCCATCATTTCTCCATAATGTTTATTAGGACTTGAATAATGTATATTTATTTATTAAATAAATAACACTATATTATTCGCCAATAAATAAATAAATAGTATATTCACTAAATAGTAATTAAATATTTATTAAATATTCCACTCACAATATATTCTCTCAAATAACTAGTGACAGAATAAATGTGATCAAGAAAACATGAATAATTATTAAACCACATATGGGAATAATATTTATTTAACCTGCTAAATAATTAATAATATTATATTAATTAACTAATATTTTTGGATACACTTATTATGTGACCCTCTAGGCCTCTATCTCAGTGGCATTAAGTGATGCAGCCTATATTCAAAGGTCAGTGTCTAGAAGCAAACCAACGAACACATAGAGAAAGAAGTTAATTCCTCAGTTACATGTCACCTCATACAAATTCTTATCGTGTAATATAATCCCTTTATCACAATATCAAAAATCTAGTAGGTTGTATGCTAGTGAAATCAACCTATATACTTGATATATCTTTCTTTGACTTTCCAAAAATATAACTTTCCTATAGAACACCATGGAAAATGATTTATTTAGTCTATATCATTTCAATTAAAGGTCCTAAGATATTAACTTCTATTAAGAAACAGAAGGGATAAATACTTTTTCACGTTAATCATTAATTAAATGTTACTCATGACGCACCCAATGTATATTACCTTTCCATGAACATATTTCGTCATAGATTTCATCAATACATCTAAGTGTGTGAATCATAATACTCATTAATAATAATAATAAAGTCTAAGGACCAATACACACATCCACAGATAGGAACATCGAATGACATAAAAATGTGGATTTCCTATTGGTGGGTCTCATTCTCATAATATCCTAATAGATATTACCAAGTTCTTACACCATGAGAAGGTGCCTCAAAGTCCTATGAGTCTCTACCCCTGATAGCTTGTATCATATTTTTACATCAAATGATATCATCAAGTTATATAACATATATTTAAGAATAGTGTCACATCACTTCTGGGATCTCTTTATAGTGGGGAACTGTTATGACCTTTTAGTGTGATAACTACTCTTAGGATAGTATCATATATTATGTCACATAGAAGAAAAATCATGATTTGATAAGTAGTTTATTAACATTCAAATCAATGAACACATATTTATCATAAATTACAAAGAAGTTGGTTCTAGGGCACCAACTCCCATAGACTCCCACTTTCACTAGATCCAACTGCAGAAAACCTTCAGTTTGATATCTCTCACATGATATTCATGCTTCTGTTGAGATAGACCTTTACTTAAGGGGTTCTTCCTGTTCTCTTTAATGGTTACTCTTATAACTAAAAATTCACCCCTCTAATAGAAATATCTCAGGAGGTGATACTTCAGGAGTATATACTTTTTCCATTGGTGTAACCTTGGATCTTATTCCAGAGCCACCACTATAGTATTATCACAATACAATGTGATATGGTCTTTACTACTATTTACCACATCAAGCTCCTAGAAAAAGCTCCAAATCCCAATGGATTCCATGGTTATATCAGAAGCCACTATATACTCGGACTCCACTATAGAATCAACAAATTCCGGATTATTTGAACTCTTCCAACTCACGACTCCTCCATTAGGATAGAAAACATATCATGATTATGAAATAAAATAATTCTAATATATATAAAAACTAGCATCAGTATAACCTCTTATGACAAGCCCCTCATATCCTCCATACTGTAGGTTCTGAGCGCAGCAGACACGCATTTGTGGGTGTACCCAACTTTAATTTTAGCATTAACAGAGATCAATCTGAGATCTATCATGATAATAAAACTTCGGATCTTCAGAATATAAGGAATAAAAAAAGAAATTGGGGAGTCCCATAACCATAGATAGGATCATCATAAGTTGGTTATAATTAATTTAATTAATTTACAAGACTTACTTTGATGGAATTATTTCTTCGTTGATGTTTCCTGGCATGATCTGATGTGATCCATCATTGTGTAGTAGAATCAAAGTGTATGATTCCTCTAGTGGTGATCCACTTGTTCTCCATGTATCTATGCATGTCGCCGAAGGGATCTCTGGGTGCTAGCGCAGAAGATCCTTCGCTTGCGATGTCCGCCTTCGATCGCCTTGATCTGGTGGAGTAGGATCTCTCTCTCGTAGCTTGAGAGTGTTCTTGGAAGAAAAGAATTATCTCTTGGCTTGATAGCTTTCTCTAGACCCATTGTGCACAACCAAAAAAATGTCTTGGCTAATGAGAATTATATAAAAGGTATTTTAATTACTTAGAATAATAAAATGAATTAATTACCTGAAATAATTTATTCATTTTATTTAAATATTATCAATACCCATGTCTAATAATAACAGTTGACTATTATTATTACTTGACATGTGCCTAGAGAATTACACCTAATATTATTTAATTAAATAAATGATATTATTTCTCATAAATTCCCATAAAAAAATAAACGGCGTGTATATTTAATATACACAGCGTGTACTTTTGTTTTTTCATTTGTCTTTATTACCTCCACCACATTTATTAGACCTTGAATAATGGCTATTTATTTCTCAAATAAATATCATTGCATTACTCGCTGATAAATATATTACTTCACCCACAATATATTCTCTTGAATAAATAGTGTCGAAATAAATGCGATCAGGAATCCATGAATAATTATTAAACCAAATTGGGAATAATATTTACTCAACTTGTTAAATTAATATTTAACTAAGATACTTGGACACACTTAGTGTGTGACCCTCTAGGCCTCTTTCTCAGTGGAATTAGGTGGAGCCTACCTAAAGTCCAAGGTCTAGTGTCTAGAAACACACCATGGAACCTATAGAGAAAGAAGTTAAGGCCACAATGATGTTTCACCTCCTACGAATGCTTACCATGTAATATAATCCCTTTGTCTCGATATCTCAAATCAAGGGGGTTGCATGCTAGTTCCATCAACCCATGTGCTCAATTATTATTTCTTTCACTTTATAGAATTGAACTTGCTCATTCCTCACCATGTACATGGATTTATTTAGGCTATATAAATTCCATCAAAGGGCCTAAGATATCTACTTCCATTACGGAATAGAAGGGACAAGTCCTTTCTTGCATTATCTATTAATGCAGTATTACTCGTGACACACCCAACATATTATACCTCGCTGCAAACAGAATGTCATCAATACATCTAACTAAGTCAGTTGTGATACCCATTAATAATAATCTTAATGTCTAAGGACCAATACACACATCCGCAAATAGGAACATCCAATGACGCTATGAAATGTGGATTTCCTACTGGCGGGTCTCATTCTCATAATATCCTCCTGGATATTATCAAGGGCGCACACCATGAGAATGTGCCTCAATGTTTTATGAGTCCTCTCCCCTATTGGACTATATTATTTGTGTCCCTCAAATAACATCATTTGGTCGTAGAATATATATTCAAGAATAGTGTTATGGCACTTTCGGGTTCTCATCATAGCAGGGATCCTCTAGGACCCTTTAATACAACAGTTATCCTTAGGACATTATCACAATAATTTTAAAATAGAAAAACACTCAATATGTGATTTATTAATTAATGAAGTAAAAAGTAGTTGGTTCTACGCCACCAACTCCAACAGAATCCCACTTGGACTAGAGCCAACTGCTAACATCCTTTAACCCTCTAGCTCTCACATGATTTTCATGCTTCTTCTAAGATAGGCCTTTAGTCATGGGGTCTACCACATTCTCTTCTATTGATACTATGCTCACTGCAACTTCACCCCTTTTATAGAAATCCCTCAAGAGGTGATACTTCTAGAGTATGTTCTTTGTTTGTTTATGTAACCTTGGTTCTTTTTTAAGATACATCGTTGTATTATTATCACAATACAATGTAATATGATCTTCACTACTAGGCACCACATCAAGCTCCTGGAAAAAGTTCTGAATCCAGACGACTTTCTTGGCTGCATCAGAAGCCACTATATATTCGTACTTTGCTGTAGAATCGTTGACAACTAGTTGCTTTAAAGTCTTCCAGCTCACAACTCCTCCATTGAGAAAAAAACATATCCAGATTACAATTTCAGATTGTTCTGATCTGTCTAAAAACCAGCATCAGCATACCCTCTGATGAAAAGCTCCTCATATCCTCCATACACAAGGAACATATCCTTAGTTCATCTCAAATACTTAAGGATAGTCTTAACACCATTAAAATGATGTTCTCCTGGATCTTCTTGATATATTCCTACCATGCTCAGTGCATAGGCAACATGAAGCCTGGTACATAACCTGGCATACATGATGGATCCTATAGATGAAGCATATGGGATCTTACTCATTCTATCTTTCTCTTGTTGTGTCTGAGGACACATTTTCTTAGAAAGATATAGGTCATGTGACACTGGAACCAATACCCTCTTTGATTGTTCCATACTAAATCTCCTTAGTATCTAGTCAATGTATGTTCCTTAACTTAGTCCAAGAAGGCTTTTGGATCTATCACGAATGATCTTGATCCCTAAAATGTAGGCTACTCCGCCCAAGTCCTTCATGGGGAAACACTTGTTCAACTAGACCTTAACTGACTGCAAGACTGGTACATAGTTTCAAATAAGCAATATGTCATCAACATATACTACTAGGATGAAGATGGAATTCCCATTAAACCACTTATAAACACGTGGCTCACACTCTTTCTTAATGAAACCAAATTCCTTTATGGCTTCATCAAATCAAATGTTCCATGACCTGGATTATTTCTTTAATCCATAAATGGATTTTTTTTCATCTTACAAACCCATTTGGCTTCACCTGGTGTCGCAAAACCTTCTGATTGTGCCATACAGATATCTTCCTGAAGGTTCCTGTTAAGGAATTTTGTTTTGACATCCATTTTCTAAATCTCATAGTCATGATAAGATACTATGGAAAGTATGATTCTTATGGATTTAAACATGGAAACTGGAAATAAGGTTTCATTATTTTCAATTCCTTAATGTTGTCTAAATCCTTTAGCCACTAGCCTTGTTTTATAGGTGCAAACATGACCTTCCATGTCTAGTTTTCTCTTGAATACCCATTTTCATGCAATAGGCTTTACATTAACTAGCTCAATAACCCAAACCCAGACTTGGTTCTTATACATGGAATCCATCTCAGAATTCATAGCTTCTAGCCATCTTGTAGCATCTGAGCTTTCTACTACTTCCTTGTAGGATAGAGTTTCATCATTGTTCAATAATAATGATTCACTGTCATCGGTGACTAGGAAACCAAATCTCTCTGGTTCTCTTACCTCTCTTGAGATCCTACGTAGTACTTGTGTTTCTGTAACCTCTTCCACAGGGACCTATGGAACTTGTTCCTGTACTAACTCATGTGTATCTTGAGCATCAACTTCTTCGAATTCAATATTTCTCCTACAATCCTTTTTTAGGATGTGTTCCCTCTCAAGAATGAAGGCTTGTCTAGAGACAACCACTTTCTTGTCTGAAGGGTTATATAGGTAATATCCTTTCATTTCCTTTGGATATCCTACAATGATACACTTTGTGACCCAGGATACTAATTTGTTTTCAGAGAAGTCCTTAACAAACGCCTTGCATACCCATGCATGTGTGTGCAACAAAATGGGTTTCTTTCCATTCCATAACTCGGAGGGAATTACACTTTCCAACTTGGTTGGTTCTAGGTTTAATGTGTATGTTGTAGTCTGTAATGCATATCCCTAAAAGGATAATGGAAGATCTACATGAATCATCATTGACCTCACCATGTCCAACAAGGTTCGATTCCTCCTTTCACTAACACCATTCCACTATGGTGTATAAGGAGGAGTGAGCTGGGATAGAATCCCATACTCCCGTAGAAGATCGATGAACTGTTGGTTCAGATATTCTCCACCTCGATCTGATCGAAGATTCTTTATCTTCTTACCAATCTGATTCTCTACTTCATTCTTGAATTACTTAAATTTATCTAAGGCTTCGAACTTATACCTCATTAAGTAGATATATCAATATCTACTCAAATCATCATTAAAAGTAATGAAGTAAGAATATCCACCACTAGATTCTACTAGAAATGGTCCACACACATTTGTGTGCACCAATCCTAGAAGATCTGTGGACATTTCACCTTGTCCACCGAAAGGAGGATTGGTCATTTTATAGTGTAAACAATCGTGACATCTATCAAGTGGTTTTAGCTCACTAGAGTTTAATATCCATCTTGGCAGAGCATTATCAAGCGCTTCTCATTTACAAGACCGAGATGGTGATGCCATAACTGGTTGGTTTATGAGTCATGTGATTATGTTTCATTATCGATTTCCAACACTTGGTTTTCATAATTTAATACATACAAACCATCATTTAAATGCACCATACCGTAACATACGTTGTTCTTATAAAAGAAGCAACCCTTATTTCCAAACTTAAAAATAAATTCATCCATATCCAAACATGATATAGAAATTATGTTTTTATTAACACTAGGAACATAATAAAAATTATGTAAAACCAAAATCATCCCAGTTGGAAATGAGAGGTGGTAATCACTAATGGATAACGCAGCCAGCCTCGCACCATTGGATGCTCGAAGTTCCACCTCTCCTCTGTAAATATTACTAAATCTACTTGGTTCCTACATTTGAATACAGATGTGATCCCCACATGCAATATCTAATACCCAATGTGTAGAAATGGAAAGACTACACTCGATAATGAACACACCTTTAGCATCCCCACGCTTCTGGGTGAAATTCCTCTTCTAGTGGACTTGATTTCCCCATGAAAAACATTCCACCTTTCATTCCTTTACCTGCCTTTGGATCTTCCCCTTCTTGGAGGGATAGTGCTCGGGGGCTTGAGACCGTGTATCAGTCCTTGTCCCCTTTGACTTGTCCTTATTTTTCATATTCACCATAATTACTGCGGGATTGTCACGCTCCATGTCCTTAGCTACCTAGAGAATTAAGGATAGAAGTTATGATAGACTCTTCTCATTGTTTCTCAGGTTATAGCTGACAATAAAGCTAGATAAGGTCTTGGGAAGTGATGATACGATGAGATCTGTATGAAACTCATCTGGGATCTTAATCCCTAAGATGTACAGGTGTTGAATGTAGCCAATAATTTTGACTATATGAGGACCATCTGGAATAGACTCTCCAAACATATTTGTAAAAAAGGTGTTAGAGAAATCATATCTCTCCAATCTCTCCTTCTCTTAGTAAATATCCTTAAGGTGAGACATCATGTTATACGCATCCATGTTTTCATATTGCTTCAAGAGATCATTAGACATGGTTGATAGGATGAAACATTGGAAATTTTTGGCATAATCCATATGTTTCATATGGATAGATAGTTCCCCATCACAGGCCTCATTCCTAGGCGCAACTATAATAGGATCTTCTAGTACATACAATTTCCTCCAGTGATGAAGGATGACGCGTAAACGCCTCTGCCACTCTTGAAATTGGTGTCAGTGAGAAGGTTTACTTCTCAAGTATTGTTAGCAATGATATGTTTGAAGTCATTTTTCTTTCCATTTCTACAAATTAAGATGATAAAAGGTTTAGTACTTTATTATGATAAAATTGAGACAAATAAATAAATTAATACTTATTAGCCACCCACTATTTTATCGAAATAAAATATCCCTCACCATTGACTTTGGAATATTATGTTGCCTAAATATTCTATTGAAAAGGATCCATATTTCCCTTCACATTACCCCGATTAGGGTTGGTCAAACAACTTTAAGGGTTTTAGGTAGGAATTCCAAATGCCAACTGCATTAAATAGCAGCTCCTTGATCCTCTGAGTGGACTCCCCAATCCTAAAATTATTTTATTTTGGATTTCATCAACCTTTTCCTTTTTTCACACAAATTTCTACTATGGTAGTCAACCCTTGATGAGAACCAAGTAAATTCAACCCAAAACCTTGAATTATAATTCCTCTATAATTAAAAGCACCCCAACTAGGGTTGGTCATGCCCTTTGAACTATGGTTCGATTCTAACGAAGATTATAGAAGGCTATACTGACTTAATATTTATTTGAGGGATTTTATCCTTATACATAAATTTACATTTTATTATCTTTGATTTCATGCTTGTTAATATTAAGTGGGATATAATTAAGTTATTAATCATGTCTAAGATAATATTTTACGCATAAGACGGTCTTATTTTAGTTCCATCTTGCATGCTTGTTTAATTCATTAATTGTGTGATCGTGACAACACACCCATAATAAATAAAACATGAAACTCACAGAAATAAAATAAATGGTACGATCATGAGCTTGTTCTATTAGTTATTTTATCTAGTGGTTGATAAACTAACCCAATACCTAGGGGAGAAACACCTTGAACCTTTTGGGTTCGTGTTTACAGCTTTCCACCTGCCCACCTTTGTATCTCCTAACTTGAGCCGCATTCACTAGCTTGGGAGATCCATCCATCACATGTTCTTTTATCTTACTCGTAGGTGAGAGTTAAAATGGGGTTTTACATAAAAGAAACCTTGGGCATGAAATCCCTACATATTAATACTAAAAAGGCTCGCAGGCAAACCAGTTTAATTTAAATAAATAAATTAAAAGAAACCAATCACATACAAAGGTCTTGGTCTAGATCATGATCATCCATGTATGCAATGATATTTATGCATAAATAAAACTATAATTCAATTATATAATTGTTCTTGTTTAAGATAAATCACACTCAAATAAATTAATTACCTTTAATTAATCAATCCCTTTATCTTAAACCTTTTTTCTGAATTTCCTTGAGATTATCATCCATCATAATTTTAAAAAAATAAATTCATTTAAAATTATCTTTTTATGTAACTTGTACCTTGGAGGCAACCCAGTGAATTCCCATTCATAATTATCCCATGAGTATAAATGAACATTACATAGATGTTAAAATAAACACATATATATAAAACACATATCATGTGTTATGCCTCAACTTTATCTCTGCACTATGGAATATGTCTCAAGGGTTTGTATAATATAATAACAAATTTTAGTAAATATACGTAATTTTTATGTGTACACAGTGTGTAGTTCCAACTACATGGTTTGTACTTTTTTCACCATCCATACAAAGTACACGCTTGGGGACATGGAATGTAAATTTAATTCGGAATTCTTCGGAGTACGTAGTGTGTTCAGTGGGACACACATTGTCCAGTATCCTTGTTAAAATGTTTCCAGCCGGGTGATCCATGTACGGGGTACATGGTCCAACCCTAAACCAAAGGGACTACACACCATGTTCAATGAGCCACATGGCATGTAATCTGGAAACTGTGTGACAACTATTCCAAGTTAACACACAAAGTCATTTAAGACCTAGAAATACTCCAACACACAGCCTGATATGGAAGACTGGTCTGATGTATTGAATATTGACTACACGGCATGTACTACCGAATACACACTGTTTATTCAAGTGTTATACGTCCAGGAATGTTTGGAACATCAGAATGAGATCCTCTATTTTATTTTAATCAAAATTAAAATAAAAATTAGTTTTTGTAAGGTGAATGAGAAACAAGAGAGGAGGAACGGATCTCAAGATTTAGATTTAAAGAATGATTAACTTGGATTGAAATAACTAAATTATTAAATGCATAAATCACTAATGAAAAACTACATAATTATAGTCAACTAAATGACTTCTCTAGTACCACTTGTAGGTTTCGGGCATAGTGTAAGCGCGTTGGTGGGTTTACCCAACTTTAATTTTAGCGTTAACAATGATCAATCCGAGATCTGTCATGATAATAAACCGTCAGATATTTGGAATAGAACGAATAACGAAAAAGAAAGAGGGGAGTCTCGATACCATATATAGGATCATCATATGTTGGTTATAATTAATTTAATTAATTGACAAAAATTACCCTAATGTAATTCTTTCTTTGTTGATTTTTTCGGTCATGATCCGATGTGATCTATCATTGTGTCGTAGAATCCAAGTGTAGGATTCCTCTAGAGGTGATCCACATATTCTCTACATATCTCTGGATGTCTCCAAAGGTATCTATGGGTGCTAGCAAGGAAGATACTTCACTTAAGATGTCTACCTTCGATCACCTTGATCTGGTGGTGGAGGATCTCTCTCTAGTAGCTAGAGAGAGTTCTTGGAAGAAAAGAATTCTCTCTTGTATAGATATCTTTCTCTAGATCTGTTGTGCACAGCCAAAAAAATCTAGGCTAATGAGAATTATATAATTGGGGCTTCAATTACATAGAATAATAAAATGAATTAATTAATCGAAAAAATTTATTCATTTCATTTAATTCCTAGCAATACCCCATGTCTAATAATAATAGTTGGCTATTATTATTACTTGACATGCGCCTAGTGAATTAAACCTAATATTATTTCATTAAATAAATAATATTATTTCTCATAAATTCCCAGAAAAAAAATACACAATGTGTATATTTAATATACATAGCATGTACTTTTGTTTTTCTAATTTTCTTTATTTCTTCCACCACATTTATTAGACCTTGAATAATGGCTATTTATTTCACAAATAAATATCACTACATTACTCACTAATAAATATATTACTTCTCCCAAAATATATTCTCTAGAATAAATAGTATTGAAATAAATGTGATCAGGCATCATTGAATAATTATTAAACCACAATCAAGAATAATATTTATACAACTTTTTAAATTAGCATTTAACTGAGACGCATGGACACACTTAGTGTGTGACCCTCTAGGCCTCTTTCTTAGTGGCATTAGGTGGAGTCTACCTAAAGTCCAAGGTTAGAATCTGGAAACACGACAAGGAACCCATAGATAAATAAGTTAACGTCAAAATGGAGTGTCACCTCCTACAAATGCTTACCATGTAATATAATCCCTTTGTCTCGATATCTCGAATCAAGCGGGTTGCATTCTAGTGACATCAACCCATGTGCTCAATTATTCTTTCTTTGACTTTCTCGAATTGAACTCGCCCATTATTCACATTTTCCATGGATTTATTTAGGCTTTATTAATTCCATCAAAGGGCCTGAGATATCTACTTTCATTATGGAACAGAAGGGACAAATCCTTTCTCACGTTATCTATTAATGGAATATTACACGTGATGCACCCAACATATCTTACATCACTAAAAATAGTATGTCATCAAATTTTTCATCAATACATCTAAGGGCACGAATTTAAATACCCATTAATAATAATCTTAAAGTCTAAGGACCAATACACATGTCTGCCGATAGGAACATCCAATGACACTATGAAATGC
Source organism: Viscum album (assembly GCA_963277665.1). NCBI lineage: Eukaryota > Viridiplantae > Streptophyta > Magnoliopsida > Santalales > Viscaceae > Viscum > Viscum album. Next base: position 164,807,668 of record OY728119.1, on the reverse strand, counting down.
AGATTTCCTACTGGCGGGTCTCTTTCTCATAATATCTTCTTGGATATTATCAAGGGCGCACACCATGAGAAAGTGTCTCAAAGTTTTATGAGTCATCACCCCTATTGGTATGTATTATTTTATTCCCTCAAATAACATCATTCAACCATAGAACATATATTTAAGAACAGTTATGGCACTTTCAGGTTCTCATCATGGCATGGATCCGCTATGACCCTTTAATGCAGTAGCTATCCTTAAGACATTATCACAAGCATTGTCATGCAGAAGAACAATCAAGATGTGATAAGGTATTCATTAATGAATAAAGTACAATATTGTTGGTTCTAGGCCACCAACTCCAACACATTCACTAAGAACATATCCTTAGTTATTGTCAAATTCTTATGGATAGTCTTAACAGTAGTCCAATGTAGTTCTCGTGGATCTTCTTGATATATTTTTACCATTCTTAGTACGTAGGAAAAATCAAGCCTATAATATAACATGGAATACATGATTGATCCTATCGCAAAATCGTATGGGATCTTACTCATTCTCTCTTTATCTTGTTGTGTTTAAGGAAACATTTTCTTGTAAAGATGTAAACCATGTGACATTGGAACCAATACCCTCTTGGATTGTTCTATAATAAATCTATTTAGTATTTATTCAACATATGTACTTTGAATTAGTCCAAGTAGCCTCATAGAACTATCACGAATGATCTTGTTCCCAATAATATAAGATTCTTCACCTAAGTCCTCCATGGATAAACATATGTTTAACAAGTCCTAAATAGAGTGTAAGATTGGTATTTAATTTCCAATAAGTAGTATGTCATCAATATACACTACTAGGATAATGATATTATTCCCATTAAACCTTTTGTAAACACATGTCTCACATTTGTATATAATGAAATAAAATTTTGTTATGGCTTAATTGAATTGAATTTTCCATGACCTGGATTATTTCTTCCATCCATAAATGGATCTCTATGACTTGAAAATCCTTTTGGAATCTCTTGTATTCACAAACCCATCTAGTTGTGTCATATAGAAATATTCTTGGAGGTTCCCATTAAGGAATGTAGTTTTAACATCCATCTTCAAAATCTCATAGTCATGGTAAGATGCTATATAAAGTATGATTCTGATGGATTTAAACATGGTAATTGGTGAAAATTATTCATCGTAATCAATTCCTTAATGTTATTTTAACCCTTTAGCTTCTAGTCTTTCTTTATAGGTACTTAATTTACCTTCCATGTCTAGTTTCCTCTTGACTACCAATTTACATCCATAATGATTTACATAAAATGGCACATTGACCAGAACCCAAACTTGGTTTTGATACATGGAATCTATTTGAGAATTCATGGATTCTTTCCATCTTGTATCTTCTTAGCTCTCTACTACATACTTGTAGGAGATAGGTTCATTATTTTAAACTAATAATGAGTCACCAACCTCGGTGACCAGAAAACCATATCTCTCTAGTTATATTACCTCTCTTATGATCCTATGTAATACTTCTATTTCAGGAACAACTTCTTCTATGGGTACCTGTGGAATCTATTCTTGTACCAACACTTGTGTATCTTGAGCATTAACTTCATTAAAGTCAATCTTGCTCCCAATTTCCTTTTTGAGGATTTTCTCCCTCTCAAGAAGGATAGTTTTTCTGTACTTTCTTATCTAATGGTTTCTATAGGAAATATCCCTTGGTTTCCTTAGGATACCCTAGAAAGATACACCTCATTCCTTGGGTTGAAAGTTTTTTTCCAGAGAAATCCCTAACAAACTCTTTGCAACTCTATTCACATGTATGCAACAAAATTAGTTTCTTTCCACACCATATCTCAAAGTTAATTCTATTTAATGTTTAGTTTGTACTCAGAATAATGCGTATGTTGTAGTTTCTAATGCATATCTTCAAAAGGATAATGGAAGATCTGGATGACTCATCATCCACCATACCATGTCCAAAAAGGAACGGTTCCACCTTTTCCTAACACCATTCTACTATGGTGTATAAGGTGGATTCAGTTGAGATAGAATCCCAAACTTCAATAAAAATACGGTGAACTCTTCGTTAAGATATTCCCCACCTCAATCTGATCGAAGCTTATTTATCTTCTTACCTTTCTGATTCTCTAGTTCATTCTTGAGTTCTTTGAATTTCTAAAAGGACTCGGACTTATACCACATCAAGTAGATATAGTCATATCTACACAAGTCATCAGTAAAAGTTATGAAGTAAGAACATCCACCTATAGATTCTACTAGATATGGTCCACACACATCAGTGTTTACTAATCCTATAATCTCTGTGGACCTTTCACCTTGTCCACCAAATGGTGTTTTGGTCATTTTTTCATGTAAACAAGCATGACATCTATCAATTGGTTCTAACTCAGAAGGGTTTAAATAACCATATTGACATATATTTATCAAACAAGTATCATTTACATGACCAAGATGGTGATGCCAAAGCTAGGTGTTATATGAGTCATGTTAACATGATTTTTTATCAATTCTCGACACTTGGTTTTCCTAATTTAATACATAAAGACCATTATTTAAATGTGTTATACCATAACATATATTCTCCTTATAAAAATACAACTTTTATTTCCAAATTTGAAAATAATCCCATCAAAATATAAACATGACATAGAAATTATTTTCTTGGTAAATTTAGGTACATAATAACAATATCTTAAAACCAAAATCATTCTTGTTGGTAATGAAAGGTGGTATCCACTAATGACTAGAGCATCTAGCCTCACACCATTGGCAGCTCACAGATCCATGTCTCCTTTGTAAATCTTTCAGAATCTACTTGGTTCCTGTATTTAGATATAGATGTGAGCACCACAACATTTATCTAATACCCAATGTGTAGAAAGGGAAAGATTTCACTCGATAATAAATGAACCTTGAGCTTCCCCTTGCTTCTAGGAGAAACTCCTCTTCCAGTGGCCCGGTTTTCCATATACAAAACATACTGCTTTCTTTTCCTAGTCCTTCCTATGGATATTCTTATTCTTGGAAGGATAGTGCTTCGAATTTTTAGAATGTTTATAAGTCATGGGCTCTTTTTCCTTGTTCTTCCTTTTCATATTCACCATAAGGACTACGGTTTTATCACACCCCATGTCTGTATCCACTTTGAGAATCAAGGTCAGAAGCTCTGAAAGACTCTTCTCATTATTATTCATATTATAATTCACAATAAAGTTGGAGAAGGTCTTGGTAAGTGATGAAAGTATGAGATATGTACGCAAATCATCAGGGAATTTAATCCCTAAGATGTATAGGCATTTAATGTAACTAATAACATTGACTACATGAGGCCCAGCTAGTGCAGACTCTCCTAGCATAGTTGTGAATAAAGAATTATATATCTCATACCTCTCTTGACCCACTTCCATGTGCAACTAGTAAAGGTTCTTCTATCACATACAATTTCCTTTCATGGATAAGTATGACACATAGGTGCCTTTTCCATTCTTATAAATTTGTGGTGGTGAGAAGGTTTTTCTTCTTATGTATGGTTAAAAATTAAATGTTAAATTTCATTTTATTATTGTTTCTATAAAATAATATAAGCATAATTATTGTATTTAATCTGATAAAATTTTAGACAAATAAATAAATACTATGTTTATTAGACTCCCACTATTTTATCGAAACCCAATAGCCCTCACCATTTTCTTTGTAATATCCTATTTCTTGGACATTAAATTAGAAAGGATACATATTACCCTTATTATTACCCAAACATTGTTTGGTCAAGAAACTAAAATGGTTTTAAGTAGGCATTCCAAATGCCAACTTCATTAATTCATAGTTCCTTGATCTTCTGAGTTGACCCCCCAATCCTGAAATATTTATTTTAGATTTCCTCAACCTTTTCCTCTTAGTTACACCAAGTCCTATTTTGGTAGTCAACCCTTGATGTGAACCAAGTTAATTCAACCCAAAACCTCATATTATAATTCCACAATAATTGAAATCACCCCAACTTTGGTTGGTCAAGCACTTTGAAATATGGTTCAATTTTATCCGAAGTAGTGGAAGGTTATATAGTCTTAATATTTTATTGAGGGATTTTATCCTTTTATGCAAAAATTTCAATTTTTTATCTTTATCACATTATTTTTAATATTAAGTGGTATTACTTAAGTGATTAACCATGTATTAGATAATATTTACCCATAATTCATTTTATTTTAGTTTTATCGTGCATGTTTGTTAATTCTTTAATTATGTGATCATGACAAGATATTCGTAATGAAATAACCATGAAACTCATAGAAATAAAATAAAGGGTATGATAATGATACTATATTAATAGTTAGTTTATCTATTGGTTGGTAAATTAACCATTGACCTAGGGGAGAAACACCTTGTACCAATTGAGGTTCATGTTTAAAGTTTTACATATGTTTACCTTTGTAGCTCCTTGGATTGGTTTTAACTTGGATTCATACTTGAAACACATCCACTAGATTGGGAGCACCATCCATTACATATTCTTTTTACTCCCACGTAGGTGAGGGGAAAAGTTGGTTTACCTAAAATAAACCATAGGAATGCAAGCCCTACATAATGATGAGGAGATAAGGCATGCAGGACAACAATTTAATTTAATAATAAATTAAATGAAACCAATCACATACAAATGGTCGGGTCTAGCTCATGATCATCCACTAGCATGAAAAGAATTACTCATTTACTAAACTATAATTTAATTATTAATATTTATTTATTTAATATAAATCATTCTAGAATTGATTAATTATTATCTTTAATTAATCAATCCTTTTTATCTTAATTTTTATCCAGATTTCCTTGACATTCTCATCCATTATAATTTTAAACAAATTAACTAAATTCATTTAAAATTAACTGTTTACATAACATTTACCTTGAAGGTAACATGGTGAGTACCAATCTGATTCTTCCTAACATGTATTAAACTCATATACTATTTTCCTCTTGTGACATATGGAATACATGACATATCATGTGCTTTCACAATGTGTACTTCACGGATTATTACACAAATTACATGATTTTTGGTCACATGTTATGCTCAAATGCATGTAGATTAACAACTTGTAATATAAATCATACATGATATAAATATTTGAAAATTACTTAGATATTAATTAAACATTTAAATATTTATTTATATTAAAACCTATCACATGGCGTGTCCTGTCTTTACGACCACACGAAAATAAGTGCCTCACAGTTTACATAGTGAAATAATTAAATTTTAAATCTCTATAATTTGGAAAAAGTACACATCGTGTAGATCCAATCTAAACGGTGTATACACCCTTCACTATCTATCTGAGGTACATGCCTAGGGACTCAATATGTAAAACGTACTTTGGAAAATTTGGACTACACGACGTGTCCAATGGGCCACATGCCGTGTTGACTCTGTGTTACACGATCACTAGTCTGGTAGGCCGTGTATGGAATACACTGACCATCTCTAATTGTGCTCCATTTAATTCTAGTCAACACATGGTGAATTAGTGGTGTAATTAGTGCGGTAATTAATGCATAATCTCAAACTGATTTCTTAATCAAATCTTGATGCATTGAATGTTATTACATGGTGTGTAAATCTAGTTACATGGTGTGTAGTCTGGTTTTGTCCATCCAAAAATTGTGGCACCTCTAAATGAGTTCCTTGATTTTATATTAATCATAAAATTAATCATATCTATTAGATCTATGAGAAACGAAGGAGGAAGAAACATATCTCACAATTCAGATTAAAAGAACGATTAAACTTGAATTAAAAAACTAAATTATAAATGCATAAATAACCAATAATTTGTAAATGATTATAAAAAATTATGTTCCCTCTTTGATACCAATTTAAGGTTCCGGGAATAATGGAAGTGTGTGATGGGAAATGCCCAACTTTTCTTTTTTTCCATTATCAATGATCAGTCCAAGATCTATACGATGTTTAATCATCGTGATAAATAGAATTGAATCAAAGATAGACAACATTAATCTTGTTGGAACTAGAGATAGAGGATATCAATAGATATTTTTTATAATTAATTTAATTAGATAAATAATTAACTCCAAGGAATTCTTTCTCTGTTGAAGAATCTAGCGACAGATCTGTGGCACACCATTGTTGTGTTGTAGAAACCAAGTGTAGATTTACTATGGTGGTAATCCATAGATGTTCTAGGAATCTTTAGACATTTTTTAAGGAGTCTCTAGGTGAAATCACAAAAGATACATGTGCTTGCATGGTCCGCCTTGATTGCCTTGAGAATCGCTTCTAAAGCATTCTCCTTGATCTGGTGGAGGAGGATTACTCACTGTTCTTGGGATAGTTCTTAGAGAAAGGGAGATCTCTAGGCTTGAGAGGAATCTCCAAGATAGTTTTGCACAACCAACAAAGTGAATTATCTTATGAGAAAATAACATAAATAGTAGTTTATATTATTAGGGTAAAAATAAAATAATTTCACAAGTTCTATTATTTATTTATATAATCATAGAAAAACCCCATGTTAAATAATTATACTAATATTTTTATTTCTTAACATGAGATTAACTTGTGAATTATAATTAAATATTGTTTAATTAAATAATTTTCAATATTTATTATTTCTCATCGGACCATTAGACTCAGTTTTCCATTCCTCCACAATATTTATCGGGAATTTTCTAATGTCTATTAACTTATTAAATAAATATCCCTACATTATTCACCAATAAATAAATAAATATTATATACACTAAATAGAAAATAAATATTTATTAAATATTCCGCTCACAATATATTCTCTCAAATAACTAGTGATGGAATAAATGAGATCAAGAATACATGAATAATTATTAAACCACATATATAAATAATATTCAACCTATTAAATAATAAATAATAATATATTATTTAAATGAGATTCTTGATACACTTAGTGTGTGACACTATAGGCCTCTTTCTCAATGGAATTAGGTAAAGCAGCCTAAATTCTAACGTTAGCGTCTAGAAACTTTCCAAGTCACCCATAGAGAAAGATTTTAAAGCCACAACTAAATATCACCTCATACGAATGATTACTGTGTAATATAATCCCTTTATCACAATATCTGAAATAGAGAGGGTTCCATGCTAGTGCTATAAACCAATATGATCAATATCTCTTTTTTTGACTTTTTAGAAATAGAAATTGCATGTAGAATACCATGGCCATGGATTTATTTAGGCTATATCATTTCCATCAAAGGGCCTAAGATATTAACTTTTGTTAAGGAATGGAAGGGATAAATCCTTTCTCACGTTATTCATTAATGTAATATTACTCTTGACACACCCAACGTATCCTACCTCTCCGTGAACATCTGTCATTATTGTTTTCATCAATACATATAAGTGTGTGACTCAAAATACTAATTAATAATAATCTTAAAGTCTAATGACCAATACAAACATATGTAGATAGGAACATCCAATGATACATGTAAATTTGGATTTCCTACTAGAGAGTCTCATTCATAAAATATCCTACTGGATATTTCCAAGGGAATACACCATGATAATGTTCCTCAAAGTCCTATGAGTATCCAACCTTGATAAATTATATCATTTATGTCCCTATAATGATATCATCCATCTATAGAACATATATTCAAGAATAGTTTCATAACACTTTTGGGTTCTCATCATAGTGGGGACCTACAATGACCTTTTAGTGTGATAGATACTCTTAGGACATTATCATGTACTATGTAATGCAGAAGAACAATAATGATGTGATAAGTAGTTTAATAATATTCAAAACAATTAGTAACAGTTTATCATAAAGTATAAAGAGGTTGGTTCGAGGGAACCAACTCCAACAAATATTACTAGCCCGAACATCAGATCTATCATTAAGTCACTATCTTACGATTACTTTTGGGTTTTTATGTTGATACTCTATTGGTATTTTTATACATTATAAATGCATTATGGGATGGTTTTTGTTTTGTTTTCATTTAATGATATGGATTTTCATGGTGGTTTTCATTCAATCTATCAATATTACTTTGATTATGAGAGTAATGCATTTCATGTGTGAGATTTTTATATTCCATTGATTATAGTCACCAACTTGGGGCCTAATGAAGGTGGGACCTAATGGTAATTATCTTTCACCCATCATTTCTGGCCAAAGGTGGGTTCCTCGAGGGGGAGGGTTCATAAGAGAGTGGTATTAGAGGGAGGTTAATATATATGATGAAGTTTGGATTTAGGAACTATTAGGATTGAATTGGTTGGTATGTAAATGATTAAAGTCACTCTTGGTGGATGATATTTCCTAGGTATACCTATTAAGACATAGGACTTTTGGGCCCCCATAATTCTATGTAAGGATCCTAAGTCTGTTGAATGGCCAAGTGAGGTGTTTCCACATACAGTGTAGTAACCTAATAGAGGTACATGTGTCATGATTTTTTATATTCGTGTATGAATTTATTAGCCTTGGAAAATTATAATGAATTAAATTAGTGAACCTTAATAAAGTTTTAGGCTACCAGGATTAGGGTTTCCCCTTATTTTTTAGTAATTATCTTGATAATTTTCTATAGGTAGCTCAAGAAAGAGAGGTTTAGTAGGCTGATCTAGTTGATCATCATAGTATCAAACTGACATAGGATGATGAGGATTGGTATCTATAATTGAATTAATTTTAGTGATAGGGTTTATCAAAATATGTGGAGAGTTTCTTTTATCTAGAGGAAAATCAATGGATGAAGGATCTTGAGTTCTCTTTCAGTCTAATTCATGCTTGGGATGAATTTTTTAGTGTCGTTGTAAGTTTTTATGATAAGGGGTGTTTCATATCGATGGAGAATGTTTTATATAAGATATATGGAGGAGTAAGATGTTTCTTGGGAATATTTCTAGAATGGTTTATGAGAGAAGTTACTATTATTGACCATGAATGTCATAAAGAGGTAGATTTTCTTTCTCTTCAATAGGGGAGTACGTCTATGTGAGATATTGGGATCATGTTTAAGGATTTTTTGTGTTTATCCCCTGGTATTTTTTCCAATGAGGAGACATGTGCAAAAAATATTAGGGAGTCACTTTTCTCATCTATCCAGTATGTAGTTACTCCATTTATATTGTCAATGTATTTGGAGGCTCGGAAGAAGGTGAAATTGATTGATCATATGAACCCATGAGGAGTGATATCATGAGAGGAGGTCTAAAAGGGTTCCTTGGTGAGAAAATTTGTTGGTAGTGGGTCTTAAATGATAGGGCCATCAAGGTTTCATCTAGTGGTGATTCATCGCTAGCAGCTTCCATTTCATCCTTCTAGGGATAGTAGCTCTCATTCTTTTATTATGGGATTTGGAATAGTGTATTATATTTATGGGTTATGTGGTCATCACTAGCATTAGTTCCCAATGGTTATTGGATCTCAGAATAGTAGTGGTGGTCAGTTTCATCATTACCCTTATCAAAAATAGTTAGTGAGGTCGTATCAGCAATAGGTGTGGGAGGATTAATCTCTAATAAGAGAGGATGGGCAAGTAGGGGTTAGACATAATATGTCCCCCATCTTTAAGGACCTTTACCAAATCATGTCCATGGAGGTGGCCAACATTATTGAGGAGGAGGAGCTGGGTGTGGGCAGTTGCATATCATGGAGATGTCGACACCAGAGGGATAGATATCTTCAATGATAAAATTAGTTTATTATTTTCTCTCATGTATTCCTTATTTGATTCAGGAGACTCATAATCCTTCATTTTATCCACCTAAGTCCATGAACTAAGACTAGACATGGAGTGGATGCCCTGGCCCCTAGTGTTGAATTTACTAATCAGAGGCTATAACTTATTATTTGATGTGTGTCGGGGGTGTAGGATGATGATGGGGAAGTATTGTTCGTATATGGATCTCTTATTACTATAGATATAGCTTCCATATTTCATCCTTGAAATAAATCGTTTTTACTATGTGTGTATAGGTATCAATTGATTCTAAAGTAATGTAAAGTTCTCAGATATGGATAGTTAGTATAAAGTTTTCATTAATTAGATGGGTTTTTAAATGGAATGTATGCACATATATCACCTTATTTCCCTGATATAAGAGTTTTTAGTAAATTTAGGGCGTTCTATGATGGTCTAAACAACTAGATTTTTTAAGGAATTTATAGATTTATTTCCTGAGGTGGTTTTGACATTTCCCACTCGATATGACATTAAGTTTAGGATATATTTAAAGTCAGTTTCTTCTCCAATTTAAATGGATTATTACTATATGGAACCCTCTATGTTATGGGATTTGAGGATTTAACTATCTTATTTGATTTATTAAGGTTTTATCTAGACTCATGTGTCATTATGGGGTGTTTTATTATTATTCACCAAGAAAGAGGATGGTAGTTTGAGGTTGTGTGTAGTCTATTGAAGGATAAATCAAGTAAAATCAATAATTATAAACCAATTCCTAGGATTGGTGATATTTTTTAACAATTAATAGGGGCTATTTGGATTTATAATATTTATCTATGGTCTGGATGTCATCATTTGATGGTAAAGAAGGAAGATATCCTAAATTATTCTTTTCGGTGTAGATATGTATTGATTTGGAAGTGTTCTTTCAATAATTTCTAACCTTTATTTTTAAAATCACAATCCAATTATTTAAATTTTTATTAATTTCTAACTTTTATATTTTCCATGTTTCTTAAGAATGTTTTTGTAGAAAAGTTATTCATTTTTTTAGATGGAGAATATCTTTTCTAAAGTATGGAACTTTCTTAAAGTTTTTTAGAAATAGGATTTGAAATGAAATTTCCTTACCGAATAGAAATGTAAATTTTACAACAAATGTATGGTTAAAATTTTCACTATATAAAGGTTTATAAACTATAGTAGAGAAATTATAACAAATTCTATCAGATGAATTTATACCAAGTCTACTGTATAGAATATATCAGACGGAGGAAGGCATGATTTCTAGATGAAATTTTATTAAACCTACTAGATGAAGAACTTCATACATTATAGATAATGAAAAAATATCCACTCAACCATGAGGAACCTTTGATACACTATAGTGGTGTATATCATAATGGCTATTGAATGAAGATGTTGTTCTAAACCTCTCCAAGTGAATAAGGAGTACATCTGATTTTGTAACAACCACCTTCGAGATATGAAAAATATGACCATTGGGAGTGTTCCTATAAATAGAGATTCATTCAAGGAGTGTGAATATTTTTAAAATAATTATTATATAAATTTTTTGTAAATAATTTTTAATATATTTTTACTTGGGATATCTTCAATTGTAACTTTTAGAGAGTCTTTTTCTTAAGGACACCACTGTAAGGATTACTTTTGTAAATGCCTTAAGAACTTTTGTTTTGTAATCTATTGTGTCTGATCTAGTTTTATTAAGGGATACCATTTTTAATTAATATAGATGATATATCAATCTCTAGATCAAGGGTTCCCAAGGATAAGGTAAACGTAGGATGTGGCCGATCTTTGTGATTAAGGGATTCCATAGCTAAGAAAGATAGACCTTTATGGTAAGGTTAATATCGTGGATACCATGGTCCTAGTTTGAAACTTCCTTAATATTTAAGAATAAATTTTAGATATATTCTTAAATAAAATTATATAATCCTTTCCTACATAAATTGTATAAATTTTTTATTACTCAATTTTACAAGATTGATTTTCCACTATGAAATTTATAACAAAAGTTCTATATAGTTTATTATAAACTTTTATAACACTAATTATAAAGTATTCAAAAAAATATTCATTTAATAATCTAATTAGACTGGTTGGAAAATTATAAATTTTATTTTATAAACTATAATTCACCCCTTCTCTTTTAGTAAAACATGTACTCTTTTGATTATATATTTGGTATTAAAGTGGGATTATACTTATTATAAACTATCACACTAATGTGTTTTCATAGAAAAGAGTGTAGTTGTTTTAATATGTAAGGTTTTTCTATTGGTACACTTGAAATTTTAAATTCAATAGTACCATTAATCTTTGATGTTTCTGATTATGAATACTATCGAGATCATATGAAAACATTTTTTCAACACTGATGTGGATAATTTTGTTGTGGTGACTGGAATCTATCAAATTATTGATGAAAAAATTACTACATATTCTAATGAAGATAAATTTTAGTATCAAATTAAATAACATGTTAAAAACACTTTTTAAGGTCCTATGAGTATACATATATAAAGATAGATTTTATCATGTGAAACTAGGAAAAATATTTGGAAGAAGCTGAAAGTTACTCACTTTGAAACTACTAATGTTATAGAAACTAGAAGAGCCATGTTAAGATAAGACTATTGTGATTTTGATTTGTTACTTGGATAATTAGTTACTAAGATACATCAATGTGTTGTGACCATTGTTAATATTATAAAATCTCTTAGAGATAAATACTTTATTAGTGAACAATTGGTTGATAAAATCATTGATATTATTCCAACTGAATGGGAATATAATAGAATAGCTCTTATGGATGCCAAGAATCTTACTAATATAAATTCATATAATATTATTTGTAACATCATGAAATATGAGGGTGGATTAAAAATATATTCAGAAAAAGAAAATAAGAAGATTGGGGTATCATTTTACACTACAGCTATTACACATAAGAAAGCTGAATCATTTAAAAACATTACTAAGTATTCAAAGAAGAAGAAATTGAATGATAAAACAAAAATTAGTTCATTAGAAGAAATTGATAATTAACTTTATAATCCTTATAAAATAATGAATAATATATTTGGCATAAAATATTTTCAGTATGGGTATAAGAAAAATTATAAATAAATAAGTAAAAATAAAGACACTTCTGAAATGATTTATTATGAATGAAAAAATAATGTCCATATTAGACCAGATTTTCCAAAAGTGAAGAAGAATAATAATAATTAAATAAAGTTATATATGATTAAAGGGAATAAAATTATAAAAGATTAATACATGTGGAATTCAAGTGGTATAGATAGTTCTAATAAAAATTCTTCTAATAATATCAATGATCATCATAAGGTTATTGGTTTATACGCTGGTATTTTGAAGACCAATCAACTCTTAATGGATATTGTATCTAGTGAATAATTAAAAAATTTAACTTAGAATATAAATTATCCAGATTTAGATGATGAATTTTATAATTACTTTTAGAAAGAAAAATATATTATATATGATGATGAAGATACTTTACCAAACTTTGAATAATAATCCATATATTAAACCATAGTTGAAATAATAATAAATTTTTAAAAAAGATTTAAAATTCTAAGGAATAACTTTCCAAATAAAATTCTGAAATTTTAGAAATTCCAAGGAAATTTAAAATCATCCTTCTAAATTAGATAAAAAATATTTCTCTACCTCATCTAATGACAATAATTTTTTAGTTGTGAAACTAAATTCCAACATATTTATATATATTTGGTTCTTAGGGGTACAATTACATTGAACACACACATACCACACACATAGGATATAAAGGTAGACCATACCCCCCCCCCAAGGGATATCCCACCCATCAATACTTGTTTATTCAGCACATGGCCTGAAGTCCCAGTAGCAAAAAATCCCATTACATGGCCTAAAGGACCAAAAATTATAAACCATTAGCAACTATAAAACATAATAAAGTTAGATATATGTGTATTCCTAAGGTTTTATTTTCTAACAATTCTAGACCTAAGAATGTTTGTGTACAAAAATCTTAATTTTTCTATTTCAATAAAATAAAATAAAAATTATCGATAAAAATTATATTCTATATGGATAGTGGATTTTACAGACATATGACTGGAAATAAGAAGTTTTTCTAAAAGATTACATAGATAAAAGGTGGAAAAGTCACTTTTATAGATAACTCTCAAGGAATAGTATGCGATATATGTTATATTATACATCTTGAAAAGGTTTTAATTACAAATGTTTTATATATTATAGAAAATAACCTAACCACATTATTAGAAGTCAATTATGTGATAATTATTATCTTTTAAACATCATGAATGATAAATATATTGTCCAAAGTTTAGAAGGAAAATTTATACTTTCTCCTGATAGTTATGAGAATGTATACACTCTAAATTTAGAACACATTAGAATCCAAGATCTATCATTCCTTAGTGTAATGGAAGATCAATCTTGGTTATGGAATAAAATATAAGGACATTATAATATTATAACTTTAGCTAAAATTAATAAGAAAGGACAAGTTAGAGATCTATATGAGATAAGGTTTAATTATTCTAAATTTTTGTGATCCTTGTCAATTTGGAAAGAAATATAAGTCAAGATTTAAATCTATTAGTAAATTTTCAGCTTATGATTATTTACAGTTAGTGTGCATTTATTTATTTGAACTAACATGAATTGGAACTATTAGAGACAAATACTATGAATATGTTTTAGTTGATAACTATACCAGATATATGTGGGTTTATTTTATAGTGGAAAATTAAGAAGCCTTTTTCTATTTTATAAACATTGTATCCCATGTTAAAAATGATAAAATTATACCTTTGGTAACTATTTGCAGTAATCATGGTAGATAATATTTAAATTCTTATTTTGAAACATTTTGTAGTAAAAAAAGAATTATACATAACTTTTCATCTACTATAACACCGCATAAAACTGTGTACTTGAACAGAGAAATAGATTGTTTTTTGGAAATTTCTAGAACCATGTTGAGTAAAGACTTAATTCCTAAACATTTTTGGGATGAAGCTATTAATACTACCGATTATACTATAAATTGAGTTTTAATCATAACTTTTATAAAAACACTCCTTATGAGTGGTGGATTGGAAGAAATCTAAAACATTCCTAATTTAGAGTTTTTGGATGAAATAGTATTCATTTTAAATACTAATGAAAATTTATATAAATTTACACCAAAATATGATGAAGGAACTTTTTTTTTAATTATATAACCAATAAGGCTTATGGTTATTTTAATATAAATACAATTACTATTGAGGGAACAGTGCATGTTAAATTTGATTCAAACAAACATTTTTTAAAACTACTCAATATCACATCTTCATATGAACTTTATAAAATAAGTTTTTAACCTATGTTGGAAAATTATTTGCATGAGAGAATATTTGAAGAAACCTTTTCTAAAGTTATACCTCTATAATAAATTCAACTAATTATCCAAGAGTAGTGTTTTAAAAACCTACTAAATAAAATAATATTAAGGAATCATTCCATTTATAATATCATTGGTGGTGTAGATAAAATTATTAAAACTAAAATTTCATCAAAACATGAATGTGGAAATTGTGAATTTTTATAAAAGTTTGAACCTAAGACTCATAATGAGGCTTTAAGTGATGAATATTAGATAAAAACAATACAAGATAAACTCAATGAATTTGAGAAGAATAAATTTTTTACTTTTCCTGAATGTCCCAAATGTTTTCCTATAATTGAAGAAAAATGGTTTTTCCATAATAAATGTGATAAAATGTAATAATCATGAGAAATAAGGTATGAATTATTGAAAAGGGTTATAATCAATATGAAGGAATATAATAAGAATAATATTTAACACCAATAGCTAGACTTGAATGTATTTGTATACTTCTAGATTATATAGAATTCTTAAATTTTACTATTTATCAAATGGATGTGAAGTGTGCTTTTCTTAATGGATATATATAGGAAATATTTTATGTAAAAAATACACCTAATTTTGAAAATAAAAAGTCTTTAGATAATGTTTTTAAACTTAATAAGAAAATCTATGGATTTAAACAATTTCTGAGAGCCTATTATAATAGACTTACTTTCTTTTTGTTTACAAAACCATTTTATTAAAGGATTTATGGATATAAATATTTTTAAAAACAAGTTTTTAAAGAAACCATCATTATTCAAATTTATTTCAATGAAATTATATTTTTCTCAACTCAAAAATCACTTTATGATTCTTTTTTAGATCTAATAAAGCCTGGGTTTGAAATGGAAATGATGGATGAACTCAAATTTTTCTTTAGTTGTAAAATTTCTCAAAAACCAAAAAAAAAATATTTAAATGAATGAATATAACATATTTACATAAAAGTTTTTTAAATAAAAATTATTAGAGTATTATTACTCCTATCGAACCCTAAAAATCTTTAAATCTAAATGAATCTGGGAAACAAGTTGATCAAAAAAAATTTAGAGTAATGATTGGTAGTTAAATATATCCCATATCTAGTTGTCTAGACTTAATGTTTTTTATATTTTTATATCTGGTATTTCAAGAAAATTCAATATAGTCTCATCTTAAAAAAGTTAAAAATCATTATCTAAAAGGGGTTATGGATCTTTTATTGTTTTATTATTCAAGTAATTATTTTTTATTAAAGGATTTTTAGAAGATGAATTTAGTGGATGAACAATTAATAGAAAAATTATATCAAAAACTTTTAATTTCCTATGTGAGGCATTAGTTTCTTATTCATGTAAGAAAAAAATCGGTAGCACTTTCCACTACTGGTGTTTAATATATAACATATGGAAGTTGATGTGATCAGGTGTTTTGGATGCAACACACACTCACTAACTTCAGCATAAGTTTTAGTAAAACTCATATTTTTTTGTGATAACACAAGTTCCATAGATCTTAGTAAAAATCCAACACATTACACACGATACAAGAACATAAATATAAGAAACCATTTCCTTTGGGATCATACACAAATGGATATATGATTTTATAATTTATCAGAATAAAATAACAACTTTTTGATATTTTAAAAAACACATAATTTTAATATATTTGAATATATTAAATAGGATCTTGGAATGGTCATCCTAAAATGATAATTTATCTACTTATTTTCTACCTATCTCCATACAGTAATAAACTCCTCAAAATGGAGGATAAAATTTTTCCTACTCCTTAAAAAAATTATTAAGTTTTATTAAAAAAATCCTAGAAAAGTTTTATTATAATTATTTAGGCGAATTTTCCTCAAAAAAACTCAGAAAACTTTTTATTTAAAAAAACTTTTGAAAATTTTTTCTTAAAAAAATTCTATAAATTATTATTAAAAATTTCCAAAAAAATGTTTCTTGAAACTTACTAAGTTTCATCGGACTAAGATTCATCTAAATGGTCATCAGAAAGACTCTTTCTTTATTCTTTTGGAAACTAAAAAGTTCATATTACTAGGCAATCTTTCATAATAAGTCTTATAAATTTTTCTCCATGAGTTAAATTTTTAATCATAGGTTGTAAATTTATCTTTTTTTTACTCTTACTATATTACTTATATTTTTTGGAAAAAACGTTCTTTTTTAAAAAATTTAAATAAACATTCATTTTTCATTGGAACAAATATTTGTCTCCTAAAACTTATTAAAAAGGTTACAAATTCAATATTTTGTCTTTTTTTATATTTCAAGAAAAACTGTAAGTCATTGATATTTAAGATGGTTTCATTTTAAACTATTGGATCTATTTAGAAAATGAATCCTCTATCTTCAGGTTCTATATAAAGGAGAACTGGGTAACCATACCTTCAACACTGACTATTTTCAGTGGAGAACACTCATCACTCAATTTTCCTTTCATCCAATATTTTTCAGTTCATCTGATTCTGTGAAATTTTCTTGATCAGAAGAAATGAAATATTTTAGTGATTTTGAAAAAAAAGAGAAGTTATTAAATAAAGATTTATTTTTAGAAAATGGTATGATAAATATGATTCTTTATTGAAGTCAAATATCTTGTTTTGAGTTTAGGGATATTTTATTGTTTCCCATGATGATTTTGAATTGAATTATCTGGAGTTTAATAAATATTTTTATACATCTAGAGTTTTTAGTGAAATTTATAGTTCCAAGAATATCTCTATTACTCTTTTTTGGAAACCATACAGCCTGAACATTAATTAAGTATCTAAAGAGGTGAAATACCACTAGATGGATAAGAAAATCTTGTAACCCAAAAATTCAAAAAAAATCTTTCAAGATTTGAGAAATGTAATAAAGAAACTTATTTATTTGATTTATATGAAAAATTTAGAGATTTATAACATTTATCCCCAGACATAAGAAATGTATCTCTATAGAATAAAACTATCTAAATAATAAGAAAATTATACAGATACACTCTAAAAGTTCAAGAAATATCAGTATTGGATTTCCTTTGCAATAAGGTGTTTGTAACCTTTATAATGGTACAAAAAATTAAGAACAAGGAAATTTATATTAGGGAAAACTTTTTATTTGGGAAAAGATATAATAAATAAAAGGAAGCTAGTCTTTATTCCTTCTATAAAAATGTTTACTGGAAAAAATAGACAAACCTATGTTCCTTTTTGAAGCTGAACAACTTAAGGAAAAGGTTTTTAAAAAGTGGAAATCTGATGAAAAATATCCTCCAATTCCAAGGAAGAATTAAAAAATAATTTCAGATGAATCCTTTTATCATTTCTTAAGAATAAGGGTCAAAATATAAATGTAAGTCCATTGTTTGGTTTAGATAAAACTAAGGACTTATCCTAGAAGGTGTAAACTTATGTAAAACTCATAAAAGAAGATAAGAAAATGAAGAAAGTAGATAAATAAAGAAAAGAAAAATGCCCAAATACTTCCTAAATATAATTGAATAAATTTATTCAATATTTGAAGTCACAACAATGGAAAAAGTTCCAAAGTCTGATTCTTCTTTGTCCATTTAAAATAAATAATCATTTTTTCATCCAACCGGAATATCAATCACCTCTAGTTCCAATACAACCACTATCCATTTAAAATGAAAAGGGTAAAGAAGTTTTTGCTGATACAATTCTATCTGAAAATGTTAAATCTTAATTTGAAAAGGTTTCTGAAAAACTAAGGAAGACTCAATTGATAAAAAATATGATCTTGAAAAATATTTGATGAAATCTTTAGAAATTGAAGAAATTTTATCAAAAACATGAACTTATTTATCTTCCAAGTCACTGAAATATGTTCATCTTAATTAACCTAAAAATTAAGAATCCCCAAAAGATAAATAGAAATATTATTAAACAAAATCATTGTAAAGTTTTGTTTTATATGAGGAAGTTAATATTTTGGATGTTTCTCAAACTTAGTTTGTTGAAAGAAAAAGATATTAGACCTTCAAAACCTATTGCACCCTTTGTGAAAGATTATTCTTATGATCATAATGATTCTATTCTAATTTCACTTATAATGTGAATATATATGAATATAAACTATTTAAATTAATTGATAAAAATTCTTTAAAGAATTATGAAAATATTTCCAAGCATTCAATCTAGGTGCAAGTGCATTTAAAGAAAATTAGATTTATTAGAAAACTAAAAACATATGAAGTGTCTTATAGAAATAGTCATTAAAAATAAATTAGATTTTAAATACTTCAAATGAAAATTAAAAGTGGATAAAATAAAATTAAAAAGTTTTATCAAGTGGGTAAATCACATAGAAGGTGATATTAAGTTCTTGTATGAGCAAGTAAATGGAATAAGAAGGGTAACAAAGTCTGATTAAAAATTTTCAAGAAATATCAATTCAAAAGTTTTTGAAAGTTCAAGGACAATTTATATTCTCAAATATCTTATTATGAAACAAGATTATGAGATTTCAAATCAAGTTAAAAATATAAATGTTTTAGATAAATAAGTAACATATTTGAAAAAATATATTTACTGAATCAGAATTATATCTAGAATATTGGAGTTTTGGAAGAAGAAGTTGTGAGAAATAATAAATTAGTTTTCGATAATGAAAATTATTAGTAATATGTACATAATATGATGGTAATAATCAAGAATTTTTGAAAGAAATATTGATATTTTTCAAACTCTTTAAATTTATTTTAATAACAAAACTCAAAACATTTTGATGTATGTTCCAAATGGAAGTTTTTCTGTTGTATTTGAATGGGTCTTTCTTCCAATATTATTGGATGTAATTATTTCTTATATTTTTGGATGAATACCTTTATTGGATGAATTTTTATTTTCATATCAATTTTTTCATGTATAATTTTTCCATAATATTTCAGGTAAAACTTTCAAGCTCCTATAAATATTTTTGAAATCATAGATGGGGAGAAAGGGTTTATCCTTTTGAAATAAATATTTGGGAGAAATAAACTAAACTTTAAAACAAAACAATGAAAATTAATAAAATGTAAGAAACAAATAAAGGGGGATAAAGTTTAAAATCATCAGAGAAAATAATAAGATTGAACTTCTTTAAAGTTTTAAATCTAGGGGAGTAAGTTTTTATAAAGTTTTTTATTTAGTTTTTCTATTTAAAAGTTTTGTTTTGTGATTTTAAAAAAGAGGAATATTTTTTATTTTAAATTATTATTTAAAAACATTATAACCTTTATAAAATCACAATATACTTATTTAAAAGTTTATACATCTATAACATACAAATTTCCTAAGTTTCATAATAATTGTTTTGTAGAAATGTTATGCAGTTTACCGAATAGATAATATCTATTCCAATAGATGAAACATTATTAATTTTGTATAGATGGAGGATATTAGACAATATTTAATTACCAAATGGAAATGAACTTTATACATTAGATAGATAGATAAAATTTTACTAAATAGGGGTTTATAAAGTCTAGTAGACAAGATAAAACAAATTCCATCAGAAAAGGTTTTACCAAGTCTACTGGAAAGACTATTTTAGATAGAGGAAAACATGATTTCTTGATGAACTTTTATAAATCCAACTAGATGAAGAACTTTATACAATTTTTTATATGAAATAATTTTTATTCTACAATATGGAACCATTAATACATTGTAGTGGTGTATATCATAATTACTATCGGATGAAGACATTGTGCTAAACCTTTACAAATGAAGGAATGTGTCTGATGTTGTCACAACCACCTCCAAGATATATATATATAATATGTTCATTGTGAGTGCAATAATAAATAGAGTAGTATTTGAGTAGAAAGAATATTTTTACAAAACTAATGACCAAAAATTTTTCTGACTCTTTTGTAATGTCTTGTTACATGATAAAGATTTGTTTATAACATTTAGAGAGTATTTTTCTTAAGGATACTATTGGGAGGATTATTTTTGTAAATTCCTTAAGAACATTTTTTTGTAATTTTTTGTGTCCATTATAGTTTGATCAAGGGATTACATTATTAAAGAAGAAAAAGGATATATCGATTTTCTGATCAAGGGTTAACAAGACTAAGGGAAACAGAGGTTGTGTCAGATCTTTGTGATCGAGGGCTTCTGTGGATAATGAATATAGACCTTTACAGTAATGTTAAAACTATGGATACCTTTATTCTAGTTTAATACTTCGTCAACACCTATGTATAAAGTGTGGATATATTATTATAAAAGTTTCTATAATATTTTCTTACATACTTTATATAAGTTTATTATTAATTTTTTTTATAAGTTTGTTTTTACATTGTGCAATTTATAAGAAAATTTGTATACAGTTCATTATAAACTATTATAAATATGATTATAAAGTTTCCAAAATAAATCTTCTTCAGATAAACCCCATTAAATTGGTTTTTTTAGAAAAAAATCTTTATTTTATAAACTAAAATTCACCCCACCACCCCCCCCCCCTCTTTTATTAAAACATGTACACTTTTGATCCTATATTATGGGAACTTTGATTTTGTGGTCATTCCATTCAATGTCATGAGTGCCCCATCTATATTCATGGGACTCGTGAACTCCATGTTATGTGAGTTCCTGAACCAGTTTTTATTCAGGTTCATTGATGAAATATTGATCTATTGGAAGTCTAAGGAGGAGTGTATCGATCATCTCAGGGTTTTCTTGAAGGTACTTCACACCACCAGCTCTATGGAAAGTTATCCAAGTGTAATTTTTGGAAATAGGAGGTAAATCTCTTTTGGGATGTGGTTTCCCAAAAATGTTTGGTCATAGATCCATAAAATTTTGAGTTATTTTTTTCTTTATCATCACCCAAGAATTTAGTAGATATTAATAGTTTCTTCAGTTTCATGTTATATTACCTGAGTCCAGTGTTTGATTTATCGTGAATTATCACCACATTGATAGCTCTCACTAAAAAATACCAAGATTTCTTTGTGAATTATTAGTGTCAAGTATCATTTTACTACCCAATGGGATATTTATTAGTGCCCTAGTGATTCTGTTTCCATAATAAGGGATGATGTTTGAGGTTTTCTGTGACACTTACCATCTGATATTATGATTTATATTGATTCAAAAAAAGGTTTTGATCTCTTAGGGGTATGGTTAGTTACACCCCCATGAGAATAATTATTCCACCCATGATCTGGGGTTAATGTATGTTGTGTTTTCATATAATCTATCGCGGAATTACCTCATCAGAAAATTATTTTAGGAATTTACAGGTTACAAGATATTGAGGTATATTTTCTCTCATCGTGACAAGAATATATGACAAAAAAGGTGGATATAATTTCTTCTAGACTACATATTTGAGATCTCCTTCACCTCAAGGAAGGGTAATTTCATGGATGAGGCACTGAGTAGGAATTATTAAAGGCATATTGCTTAAAATTTAAAGGATGGTTGGAGGGTGATAGAGGATTTAGCATCCATGCACCAAGATATAGTGGGGTTTATGGCGTATGTTTCTTGTTTCGGGTGATAGTTTAGTCATCTCTAATGTAATGGGTGTATGAGTCTATGTAGGGAGACATAGATCCATAAGTGATTCCCAAACATGTTGGATATGGTGATTCCCTAGAGGGATGCTTAGAGGATGGTCATAAATGGATATTGTTTCAAGGGAGGTTTCTCATCTTGATGGAAATATATGAGGGGGTATTCAATGACTTTCACAACTTAAATTTAGTGGTGAAACCAAATATTATATGATGTATTATGGTCTGAATACACAACTTTAGTGGCCCATGGTGAAATTATCATAAGTAGATTTCATGTCTCAGTGTCTGTTTTTCTAGTAGGTTAAGGCATAAAATCATGCTCTTGGAAGTTTTTTACAGCCCTTGATGTCCTAAAGTAGAATTGGAGAGACATATTGATGAAATTCAACACAATATTACTCTGGGATTAAGTAGGATATGATTATATCTAGGTTATCATGGATGAGATGATGAAGTCACCTCACTTCTTGGTAATCAATGAGTTTAGCATCGTAGATTTTTTTCAAGGAGGTATATGGATGAGGTCATGTGGATGCATAGATTTTTTTGGATTATTTACTTGGATTGAAATGTTCATTTTACCTCATGAGTCTAGAGAGGATTGCAGCATGGTTTTGGAACTCAATTACACATTAGAACTACTTTCCACCCTTATATAGATGAACAGACAGAGTTGACTATCTATAAGCTGGAGGATATACTACAGTCATGTGTCTTATCTTTTGATGGATCCTAGGAAAAGAAATTTCATTTGGTATATTTATCCTATAACAAAAGTTACCACCCATCCATTAGAATGTCACTATTTTAGTCATTGTATGGGAGGCCGTTTTGATCCACATTGTGTTGGATTGAGGTTGGAGACCCATCTATTCCCGGTCCCAATGTGGTGCAGAGCACGATAGAGAAGTTAAAGTAGTTGATGAGATGATAAAGGTAGTACATGATCTAAATAAATCTAATGTTAATCATAATAGGACACCCTTGGAGTTTAAGGTTAGGGAGAATGTGTTCATAATGGTTTCCCCTCATCGTAGGAAGTATAGGTTTGGTAGGGGTAATCATTATCTATGGTTCATCGGGACCTTTGAGTTGTTAGAGCATGTTGGCATGGTGGCATATCAATTGAAACTCTCAATGTTAATAGAAAGGATCCATGATTTATTCCACATATCCTAACAACATTGATATCTTTATGATTAATCTCATTCCATTGAAAGGGGAGAGTTATATGATGAGGATGATGTGACATTTGTGGAGTGACCATTAGAGATACATGATCATAGACAGAAGGTGTTTTGTTGTCAAATAATTCCATTTATTCATGTGTTGTAGAGGAATGTTGGTTTAGAAGAGAGTAATTGGGGATGTGCAATGAATATTTTCCCATTATCCTAAGTTTTTTTGAGTTTTTACATATCTTATTTTTCCTTAATGATGTGATTCCTAAACCTTTATGATTTATGATATCTAAATTTTTCTTATTAATAGTGTGTATAATGGATTTCAGTATATAAATAATGGAAACGCCATTCCAAATAAAGATGATTTATAATTAATAAATGTTTTAAAATGGTTTGGGTGACTCAATTATGCCTAATGAGAACAATATCTTGATATTGAGAGTGGTTTCCCTTGATTTTTTCTCTCGGTTCGGTGTTGTGTGATGGTTTTCGTAATCATTAGATTAGGCTATATAGAGGTTGAAATGGTGGTGTGGATGGTTGTATGAAATATAGGATTATTGGGGATGGTGTAAGATGGTGTTAGTGTTTTAGTTATAATGATAACCCTATGAGGTATCTCATGGGATAGTTTTTCGAAACCCCACCCCGCCACCTTCTTTTCTGTGTTCCAGATTCACTTTTAATTATTGAGAATAAGAATTATTTGAGAGGTATTTGATGTAATAGTATAAAACTTGAAACCCTTTTATTTTTAGTTTCCTATGGGTTATTGGTTTTGTGAAGGAGTTTGGGGGTGTTTTAGAGGCAAGGAGAGGGTCTTGGGGAACTCAGGGAATCACCACACCCTAATGGTGGTCGTGGTGAAGGCCTTGTTGGCTAAGAGCTCTTCCTATGAAAAGCAGGAAGCTGGGAAATTTACAATGAATGGTGTGGAACCGATCAGGGTTTCTTAGGGGACCACCAATCCAAAATAGGGAGCTAGAGATCATTACATCAAATCCTTGTGTGCGGTGAGAGGAAAATTACCAGGCATTTAGTGTCAGGCCATGGTGGATGGTTATGATAGAAAATGAAGGAACTTCCATGTCCTAGACCAAATCATTGTTGAGGACATGGTGGTGTTCAAATTTGGTTTTTAAAACATGTTTAAATAGAGGAAAAAACCATGGGAGATCCATTTTTTCCTTCTTCCAGATCCACCATAGGCATTTTGGTTGTTCACTACATCATGGTGCAGTCCAACAAACTTTAATTATAAAAAGTGGGTAGTTTCTTCCCTAATTCTATTTCCTTATTCTTCCTATAAAATCGAGGAAATTTCTAGACCTTCCTAAAACTATTAATACATTCCTTTATAAATCCTAACCCCTTTGATCATTAGACAAAGTCTTATAGATCATGGTACAACCTCCCCTCTTCTTACTTCCCTATTCATCTTAGATTCTTATTTTTATAAAGGATTTCAGTAGTATGAGGATTAATTTTTTGTGTATTTTTAGTATGGTTGGATGGAATCTTGATATGGATAGTTTTTAGAGAGTTCTCTTTTGATCTTGGTGGGTCTTGATCACATGTTCCTTATTTTGTGAGTAGTGGTTCTCTTTAATGTTTCAATAAAGGTAAGGGATCATTCGTTCTCTATTTATTTATATATATATTTGGGAATATCCTGATTTTGTTTTCATTTGGGTATATGGTACATAATAGAATAATAAAGATAATTATTTATCTTAATAGAAGTTGAGGGGGGGAATCACATGAGTTATAATTATTCTTATGAATTTTACTTATATGGTTGTACATTCTTGATGATTTTCTAAATTAAAATTTTGATTAGATTGGTGAATTATTTTGGTTATTAAAATTTTTGAACTCCATTGTGATTGTCTGATTTAAACTCGCCATGCATGAAATGATCTAAGAATGTATATCTGATTAATAAATCGGTTTCCCATGGAATCTCATATTTTTGTGAGAATACCCTTAAAAATAATGAATTAAATGTGATGAAAGTACCTTGTTAGAACTAAAATGAGATGTGTGGTAGTTTTGATATGAGGTTTTTTTAAAGTGGTGTTTTTTTTAATGAGATGTATGGGATGTTAAATGTTTTTTTATTAGTTTCCCAGTAGAGATGGAAAGAAATGTTAATGATGAAACTGAATCGAATGGTTTGAAATGATTAATGAACTCATAAAATTAAATCGAGAAGAATGGTTCATGTGGTTTTCATTAATATGAAATTAATAGTCTTGATAAATAAAGATAGTTAGAAATTAGAAAGTATGGAAATGGGATGACTTGAAAAGTAATATAGAATTTGTCTTTTGTGTGGCTTTCTTATGTGGCAAGATGCATTTAGAGGTGGAAGCAATAGTGCAAGAGGTTGTGAGGCCTTGTGGTGGTGGTTTTAGTAGTGATGGTGTAATACTTATGAACCATTAGGATGGTCTTGTGTTTTATATACATATCATAAACTTTTATAATAAATCTATATGCACCCCACTTGAGTCTCATGTTTACACTAACGCACAAAGGTTTTGGATTTTGGGTGTTTTTACCAAGCATATAGGATGGTGAGAATGAATGGTTGGATACTACCTCTTCCATGAACTCTCTTATAATAAATATTATTACATTTGGGTTGTTATTTCTTGATAATATGGTTCACTTATAGTGATAATTTATGATATCTTTAAACATACACAGGTTGTGATGTCTTCCAGATGTAGTGCACTTGGGGTTTTGATTGCAGAGAGGATGATGTGGTTCATAGTGGAGGTTGTGCATGGTAGGAGGAGGGAACGAGGTTGATATACTTCATGATAATTATACCCTACTATTTTGGCTATATGGTAGTAGTTATGTGAGGATGTGGATTTCATGACATGTTTCACAGGGTTCATGGAATAATGTGATTTCCCAAGTGTCTTTGGGAGGGATACGATTTGGTTTCCCAGGTTTCTTCAGGTGTGATTCTTATGGAAGGGATGGGAGCACAAGGACATACAATGCTAGGGTTTGAAATTAGAAATTTGGTGGTAAAGTAGTGTATGGTGTTGTTTATCGATATTTTTCTCATTATATTATTCAACTAGGATGCGTTATTTGATGATTCTACCATTGTGAGGAAGGGATTGTTCAGTTGACCTGTTTAGGTGCATTTTGGTCCTATTGTTTTTTCACTAGTGAATTTGTATTATCTTTTCAAATGTGCATGGGAGAATTTGGGTATTATCCTACAAATTATACATTTTATTCTCACCCCACATATATAAAAAATATTTTTTAGGTTTCTAGGTTTTATTTAGGGACTCAGTTGTACATTAATAGCCTGGACATCAAATTTTTCACCATGTAATTTCCTTATGATTACTTTTGGGTATTTCTTTAGAGACTCTATTTGTAGTTTTAAACATTATAAATGCATTATGGAATGGTTTTGATTTTATTTTCTTTTATGAGATAGATTTTCTTGGCATTATTCATTCTATATCATGATCCTACATTTATTATCATGGTAATGCCTTCCATGTGTGATATTTTTATATACCCTCAGTGCTAGTCACCAACTTGAGGCCTACTAAAGGTGAGACTCAGGGGTTATTATCTCTCTCCATTTATTATCATCCCAAGAGGGATACCTATAAGGGGAGGGCGTCAGGATATACTCACAAAAACCTTGATATTTCATCATAAACAATAATACTTTAAGATTAACATTAGTTAAGGGTGACTCAAAATCATACTTTGAGATATTGATAAATTGGATATTTCCATTTTTATAACCTGATACATTTTATATTTTTAAACTTTTTTTAAAATATTAGAAAAATCTTGCTAAGATCCAATCCAATATAATCCCCTATGATAAACCACCAGGGATGGATTATTTTTTCCACACTTTTAAGGTTTTTTTAATCTCAATATATCTCTATATAATCCCTACCATATCTCTATGTGACCATTTAATAAAATCATCCCACTAAACACTTTCAGTGAGTAAAATCTATAAAGAATGTGTGTTTGAATAATGGTGAGAATTAGAAATCATATTCTTAATGTTTAATTCCTTGAACATAGTATTCAAACTCCTTTATATCACAACATCGAATATTTTGATGTTAATAACTTATGTTGCCTACTTAGAACTCCTTCTAAGTTCATCATTATCATTGTACTTATAACCATAAAAAAATTTCCTTGATATCATTTCCTTGATATCCAATCCAATATATGTTTTTGTCTTTATGAAGTATTAAAAAAATATTGGATGATTTGAGAAGCATCCAATGAAATTAATTTTTGTAGGAAAATGAATATTATTTCCCACCTTTTCTCCTTTGATCTCACCTATAAAAAGGAGGTTTAAGTAAATTTTATTTTAAATAAATAAAAATTGTTCACCCATATGAAATTGTTGATACAGTAAAGTTTTTCAATCACTTATAGTTTCTAACTAATTTAGTTAAAGAAGAGAGTATACCAGTCAAAGTTATCATAAAGAGTCTTAAATATAAGATAATGGGTAGATATATAGATTAGTGACATTGAAAAAAGTTATTGGTCAGAAAATACTGAACATAGATTATATTGGATTGAGTTTCTGATTATTTTGTTAGGTATGGATGTTTTGTTTTTCAAATAGATCATATATAATATGTGTGGTTTTGTAAGACCCACCAGATGGAGTTTACTGAAAAAATTCAAAAGGTGCATAGGATAGAGATACCGAACAGAGTCATCAGATCGATATTTTTTCTATAAAAAAAATTTTGAGTTGTGAAGAAAGGATATTTATTTTTTTATTTCCCAATTTCAAAATAAAACCTTTGTAAATAGATGGGATTCAGTATAATCTTTCCAATCAGGAGATAAAAGGGGTCTAACAAGAATTTTCTCAAGTTTTTTTCACTTATTATAATAGTGGATTTACATGTTATAGTGGGAGTCTCTATGGAAAGGATGAATGTTCTCACACTGAGTTTGAACCTTGTAAATATTTTGTGCCTCAGTTTACTTTATTATATTTTCATACTTATGATATTTTTATATAAAGTTGATAAGGATAAAAACTCTAACAATTTTTATAGGTAAATTTCAAGAGAATAAAAATTTTAAAAATTCATCACTAATTCAACACCTCCTTATAAGTGGTTCTCATGATACTAAGGAACTTTAAGTGGTATTATAGGAAAGTTTCCCCCAATAATTTCCTTATCATGAAAAATATCAACTCAGTGAATAAAATATGTATTTCAAACTTCTATGGAAATAATTATCATAGTTGGAAAAATATAATGATATATTATATTCTATATCTTGTACTATAGGGAATTCATATAGATATAGTTGGGTTTCCACCAATTAATAAATATGCGTCAATGATATTTATTGGAAAAATAAATCTTGATGAGGATGGGAAGGTTAGAAATTTTATTCTAATATCTCAATCAAGAAATGTTTTTAAGAACATTATGGGTATCAAGATAGATAATGAAACTTAGGAAAAACTCTAAAGTGTATTTTAGGAGAATATAAAATTAAAGGATGCAAAGACACAAATATAGAATAGTAAGTTTGAAGATATCAGAATGCCTGATGATGAAACTATTAATGAGTACTTCACCAAAGTTAATGAAGTTATTTGTAATATCAAAGGATTCAGAGATTCCTTGGAAGATTCTTTATTATTAAGAAACATATGAGAAACATTATAGAACATTTTGGCACTAAAATTTCCACCTTATAAGATAAAGATGTTGTATCCCTTTATGAATTTCATAAACTTATTTTTTCTTATGAGATGAGTAAATCTCTATCATTCAAAAAAATATCAAGGATAAAAAGGGTTTGTTAACTATTATAAATATAAAAATACAAGATTTTGATCATAATATTTTTGGCTTTAGTGATTTGAGTGATAAGTAAGATGATGAAATGAATGAAAAAAAATGTCTCTTATCTCTAAAAATTATTGGAGAGGTAGATGAAAATATTAAGGTAGGCTCCCACTTAAATGTTTTGAGTGTGAAGGAATTGGAAATTTTTCTAAGAATCTCCCTAAGAAAATTGGAGAATATGAAGATGATTTGGAAGGAAAACCTAGATGGAAGAAGAGGAGAAACCAACAAGTATAAAAATAAATCCATTATAAGTAAGAAAAAGTTTACTGGGAAGAATATAATAATCATGTTGAGTAAGAAATTTGAATATTACTCTACTAAAAATGGATATTCATGTGATGAAAACATATTGAAGTTCATAAATTTTATACAAATTTTGAGAGAAAGGAAGATTCCTCAAAAGTAAAGAAGAACAAGGTAAATAAACCTACAAAGAATATAAGTAGATATTAGAACTTGGGGAATATCTTTAGAAAAATAAAAAACTCTAGAAAAAATGAAATTTTGAAGTAATAAGGTAAAAAAATAATGTAAGAAATCAATATCTTCTTAAAAAATAAGGTGTGTATATTAAGGATATTAAGAACCTCAAACTAAAAGTAAAAGAACAAGGAAATATGGTGGAAGATCTTTTTAAGAAACATATGCTATGGAATATGGGGTTTTTGAAACTCAATATATATTTATTAAGGTTGAAAGTACCATAAATAAGATGAAAAAAAATCAGTAAATATTCCGAGATTAAAGTTGAAATATCATGTGGTACTAAGAAAAATATTCCCAAGAATCAAGTGACATCTTTACCCACAAGACATAAAAGTTCATATAATATTTATAACCATAAATGTGTTAGAAACAAAAATAGTAAATCTTGTGTTGATAAAGTATGTGTAAAATACATCACATCAATAGAATAGTAAATTAATATCTATAAGAATTATTCCCTATGATAGGGGAAAATAGATAAATATGTTTCGAAGCTCATCAAACTCTTTACAAGGAAATATGGTTCTTTTAAAAATGATTAATATCTGGTGGATATTATTAGTATTGTCATATATATGGGAACAAGATATATAATTTTTGGAGAAAAATGTCTCTAATTAGGATTATAGAAGAACTTTGGGGGAGAAATGGTGTATGAAATGGGAGTAAATTCCCTAAGTTGCAATAATAAAAAAAGGAAAAATCATCAAATGATAGAAAATTTCCATTGAAAAACTGATTTGATTTCATGAATTAAGTTTATGGAAGATGTAAACAAAAAAGTCACATTGATGAGGAATGTATTACAACTTTTTTTGTACAAGTTTATTATGCTATAAAAGAAAAGGATATTGGAAATAATAAAGTTGATGAAAGATATTTTATTGTTGAGAATAATTTAAAATCTAGAAAAAGGAATAAACCTTGTATTTTTTATAAAGTCTATTCCTCAAAAATTGTAGGTGATATAAAATCTTTAAATATATTGAATAATGTGGAGGTGGAGAAGTTACTTTGGGAGAACTATTCTTTAAAATAAAATTAATAGGAATATTTGAGATTGAAGCTCAAAAACTAAATTAGAAGAAACTTTTGTTTGTTTGTGGGATTAATAATAACTCGATTAGTTCTAGAAAAAAAATTGTGATGGTATGGAAGTTATCTTTATAAAATATTCTTGTATCATCAAAAGTTATAAAGTTGTAAAAATTTTACTAAAGGAGAAAAACCCAGTGAAACTCTTTTCTAGATTATATATCTTTATAACCCATGTTAAATAAGTATTAAGGATAAAAATAAGTTTTATAATAAAATACTTGGGAATATTGTCTAGAAAAAAATTAAATAAATTTTCCAAAGTAGATCTTGTAAGAAAATTATAAACATCCAGAAAGAAATAAGATGTTATTTTAACAACATGTCAGAAATGTAAGATGGTTAGTAGAATATATAAGAAAGTTGAAATCATATTCATAATACCACTTAAGCTCAATCAATGTGATATTTATGGGTTCTTGATACATCAATCAATGAAATGTGATTTTTAATTTTGTTATTTTATTGATTTTTTCACTTTAATGTCAATTATAATGTTCATTAAACACAAATTAGAGGTTGTAAAAAAATTTAGATGTTTTAAAAGGTAAGTTTAAAGAGATATGGGTGTTTATATATTGAAATTGAGAACTGATAATGGAAAGGAGTATAAAATGAATTCTTTCAAATCATATCAAAAGAAAAATGGAATCAAACACCACTAAAGTGATCCATACACTGCTAAAAATGGATTAGTAGAAAAAAAAATCGAAGTTTAGTAGAAATGAGAAGAATCATGCTCACAAAATATAATCTTTATAATTTTTTATAACTAGAAGTTTTAGGTATTTTTATTCATGTAAAACATATATGTTTATTACAATTGGAATCAAAAATTAATTCCAATGAAATATGCTATAATAAAAATCCTTCAGTAAAATATTTCAAGGTGTTTTGGGAGTCCTTTCTTTATAAATATAAAAAATAAATATCTTGGAAATTTTGATTACAAATAAGAGGAAATGATTTTCATGATATTTTTATCCAATGGATGAAGTTACAAACATTTTAACAAATAACATAATGAATTGTTTGATTCATATGATAAGAAAGTTATTGAGAATCCAAATTCCTAAAAAAATTAAAGATGCTAAAAAACATAGATTGAATCCTTTTACTAAATATAATAAAAGGGATGATGAGTACAAGACAAAATGTGTATAATATGAGTTAGATGAATCTCTTGATGAAAAAAGTGATACCATAAGAAAATCACTAAACTTTATTAATTTACAAAAAAAAAAGTTTAATTTGATAACATAATCATAACTTAGAAAGCTCTAGTTCAAATTAAAAAGAAACAGATAATAGTGAATCTTACATTTCTTATATCATTTTTGAAACTAGAATTTGTTTCATAGGAAATTGAAAATAAAGAGCGGGTAAATATAATGAAGAAATATTTATATCAAATTGAGAAAACTGACATTGGGGAACTTTATCTAAGACTAGTATAAAAGAGTGTTATAAGAAAAAATTGGGTGATCATAAAAAATATTAATGAACATTGAGAAATTTGGAGAAACAAAGAATGAATTATTTTTAAAGGTTACTAATATGTGGAAAGTGTTGATTTTGAAGAAATGTTTTCCCCTATTATGAGACTTAAAACTATAATAATGTTCTTGGAAGTTTTTTCACATTGTTGTTACAAAGTTTATTATATTTATGTTAATTAATCTTTCTTAAATGTATATATTGAAAAAGAATTTTATATTCAGAAACCTAGTGGGTTTTTACTTTTTAAAGTTGTATCCATGGTGTGTATATTGAAGAAATTATTGTATGGGTAAAAAAATCTACTCATTCCAGGTACTCAAAACTTGAAATTTTTCTGAAGTAGTTGATATTTTCTAAATGTAAAATGATATCAACCTTTATGCTAAGAAAATGAGAACATATACCCTTATTTTCATTTTTTACCTTTATAATATAATTTTTTCAAGTGGTAATAATAAAACTTTTGAATAATTTTCTAAATAAATGAAGAAAAACTTTGAAATTTAAATTCTTAGAGACTTAACCTTATTTATGGGATTACAATTTTAACATAAGAAAAGATATATCATTTTATCAAATGAAAATTATGCTAAGGAGTTGTTACAAAATTTTGGCATGGAAGAATCAAAAGAAGTTTCTACACTTATATTTATAGGTGTGAATTTGAGTAAAGAAAAAGATGGGAAACATGTGAATAATAAATACTTTTAATTATTGATAGGAATATTTATCTATCTCACATATTCATGGCCATACACTTTTTATCTCATTATATTATGTGTAAGTTATTAGAGCGATCCTAAGAAATCACACATACCATTATCTAAAATAATACTCAAGTATGTTAAAGAAACATCATTTTATAGATTGTTGTATAAAAGAAGTTGTGATGTGAACTTTCTTGGAAATACTGATACAAATTGGGCTGGAGATTGTAATGATAGAAAGTCAACATCAAGAGGAACCTTCTTCATGGAAGAATATTGTGTGAGCTGGCATGGTAAGAAACAAAGTTCTATTGATTTGATTATAGTAGAAGCAGAATATGTTTCCACCACGCATGCCTATATATAAATTTTATGGATGAAAGTTGAACTGAAATATTTGAGAGTGAATGTTAGAAACCCATTAAAGATGATTTTTGATAATCATAGTTCATTGATCTTTCCAAAAGTCCAATATTACATTCTAGATCAAATCACATTGATATTAAGTACCATTTGATAATAGAGAAATTTGTTGGTGGATATGTTATGCCTGAGTATATTTAAATAGAGTATCAAATATTTTATGTTCTCACCAAATCCATGATGAAGGAAAGAATTTAGGAATTGCAGTTATAACTATGTGTTCCTCCTCCACCAAAGACTTTCTAAAGTTCATATAAAAGTCCCCCTCCATTATTTGGATTATTTTTTCAAAGGGGGAGAGTAAGTATAACTTTAATAGAAGGTGTATAACTCATTTTTTAATGAATATGAAGTTTTGTTATCATAAAAATAGGGATAAGATAAAATTTAGGGGGATATCTTATCATGGCCCCATATTTTCTTATCACCGAGGGATGGAATTCCTTAAAAAACATTGGTTTATCTAAAAAATCGGGGTTTGTACATTATCTATGAGAAATTATGTGGTTTGATAAAAATTTGAGAAATTATTTGTTTAAAAAATATTAAATTTTGTTATGAATGATGCCAAAAAAATCTAAAGGGGGACATTTAAGTTCATTTGGGATGTTTTTATAACAAGTTTTTCATTTATTTTAAATATATCTTATTGTTAATGTTTTTATTAAATAGGCGAGAAAGGGTTATTGAAGTTGTTAAGAATGGTTTTATTATGAAGTGATAAAGGAGGTGAATAAAGTTACCTTAACCATGTTATGAAAATTTCTTTAAGTCGGATGATATTGTTTTGATATTCAAATTTCTAACATCATGAAGAAACTCATGATCCAAGATGAAATTATACACTTTCATACATGGGGAGAGAAGTAAAAAATGTTACCAGATGAACTAGGGATGAATTAATCAGATAAAGATTTTTAATAAGTTGAATTTTAAAGCTACAAAGATGAAGTTTCTAAATGTCACCAAATGGACAATTCTCAATGTCACCAAACGGACAATACAAAGTGTTTCCAAATGGAAAAAGTTAGTTGTTACCTTTCAAAGGTTTAAAAAAAATTCACTAAGGAGTTTTTACAATCCTGAAAAAAGTGTAAGAAGACTAAAGGGGGATGAAGTATAATGGTTTGAGAAGATTGTTTTTCAAGTAATAGTACAAAGTTGAAGTTTTAATACTAGATGGAGTAGGGATGTTGTAACCAGAAAAAGAGGGAGATCCTTTGTAATACCAAAGCCTCAATTATAGTTAGTAAACATTATATTTTAATAAAACAATAAAACAATGAAAATTTTAATATTTTATGGAACATAAATTTTAATTTTATAGTATAAATATTTATTCTAAACTTACTTGGTCAAAATAAGCCTAGAATGAATTTTTGAAATTTTACCTTAGAAATAAAATTTTATGAAAAATAAAAAAAGGTATTATTTAAGAATTAATACTTTTATTTACAATAATTTATGATAATATTCATAATTAACAATTTATTAACTATAAATTTTATAAAAATAAGGATAAAATTATTGGAAGTAAAAAATTGATATTTTCTAGAAATCTAAATTTTTAGAAAACTTTTTTTTGTTTAAAAAGGCATAATATATATCCATTTTAATTAATTAAAATAATATTTAATGATGAAATATTTAAATTAAATTTATATATTTTATATATAAATATATTAATTTAAATACATATAATTATAATTACAATTCATATAGATAATATAATATCATTTTATGCTTGAAAATTGCATTTCTAGAAAAACTGTTTTTCAACATGATTTACGGGTTTGTTTTTAAAATGATTTATAACAATGTTGTGATTTTAATTTGATAAAAAATGATTTAATATTTTTAATAATCATAATTAATATTAAGTAATAATTTTACCTTAATTTTTTTGTCATAATGAATAGTAAAAATCAATTACCACAGTTGATGTTAAAACGGGTTTTTACACATTACATGCTTTAGTGTTAAAATTAATTTTACACACAAATAGAATTTTTATTTTATAAATTTTATTTAATATATATAATAAGTGGTATATATTATCTAACAAGGCTCATTTCATTTTTATGATTAAAGGATAAATTACCTAGGGTAAAAAAATAGTTACCATAGTGAAAACTCAAATGGTAAAAGTAACCTCGAATCTATAGAAAATAAAATATTTAAAAAATGTTTATTTTTATTGGTCTGGGTTTTTATCTACCTAATATTACCTCTACACCGTTATTCATAAATTTTTTAGGAACTTGGGTTGAGGGTGACTTCTCATTATAGAATAGTTTTGGGTATTTATAAAAATTTCACTCCTCAATTATAAAAGGTCACTCCCTCCCCTCATTTATTCACATATATAAAGCCATTTATATCAACCAAAACTAGATAAAATATCTCCAAAATATCTTTATCCACGTTATATAGGTTCTGGTTTTCTAAAAATATAAACCCTAGGTTCCTTAAAAAGATTTCCAAATGAGGTTCTTCTAACCGAAGGTGATTGTATACACCAAACTCTTTATTTTTACTTATTATTTTGTCACCTTAAATTAGGTATTAAAAATTACAATATAATAAAACTAGTATCAACTATATACTGATATGTTTTTATATTGATGGAATAATATTCATCCAACTCCTTCTCCATTAAATGAGAAACAAAGTCATTGCTCATGTGTACGGAGGAATAACACCTCGTGAACCGATGTAATTTTTTTTCCATCAACAAATCACATGTATTGTAACACCCCAAGATTTCATGGTATGATTCTCTTTGAATAATACAGTAGCGTGTGTTGTACGCAACTTTGATATTCTAACACACCGTGACCAATCAGAGTAACTATTATGAATATTAATACCCACTTTTTGAAATTTTATAAATTTTATCTCTCAAAATGGACTTCATTTTTTGATTCGTAATATCGAAATTAGCCTAGGGTGAAATTTTGGTACTTTTTGGATAACTTTTATATTTTGATGAATAGTGAAAATTACTAAATTTTAATTAAAAATAACTTTTTTAATCGAAATAATTAATAGTAATAAATTATAAATTTGAGTTGTTTTAAAGTATATTTATAATATATTTTTATTATTTAATACAATTTTGGTCATTGGACATAATTTCACAATTAAACCGGAAAAAAACAAGTGTCAATATTTTGATAGTTATTACCTCTTAAAAACACGTTTTTTGTTTTAACAATGGGAATTAATTTTAAATTAATTTCTGCCACTTCTGTGTTTTGAATTTGGAAAAATGGATTCCATATTTGGAATCAGGATTTCCAAATTGTGTAAATAGTCAACTTTTATTTTTAGACATTTTGAATAATTACTTCGGTAAATATTTTATTTACCATGGTTAAAGGGTAAATCTGGTAAATAAGGGTAACAAAATAATATTATAATAAAAATAAATTACCCTAAAACGAGTCCTAACCTTATTGGTTGATACATGTCCGACCTTGGGCATCTTTGGGTCGATTTTGGGACCCCATGGAGCGACTTGTAAGTGATAATGACACCTTATATTAATTAAGTTAAAGTAAATGCAAAAATGGCATAAGCATATATCTTTTAGAAAAACAATTTTTACATAGGGTTATATATTTTATATTTTAGACTATAAATATTAATTATAAATATAAAACTATTTCCTACATAATTTTATTTTATTTATAATTTTAAGACATTTAATAATTAGATTAATTTATGACAAAATAATGATGCAGTATTTTCCTTATTAATTAAATAATCAAATAATGGGTATTATAAAAGTTAAAATAAATATAATTTGAATGTTTTTATGCCATATAAGAATTTTATTGGTTAATATTACATGTTATTATTTCTTAAATGAGTTTTATTATAATTAATAAAGTTGTTAAGGCTTTAACAAAAATAAATTATTGAATAGGGTCAAAATTGTCATAAATGAGTTTTTAAAACAAATATTATATTATTAATTGATATTCTACTCCTAAAAATATAAGGTTCGGCCAAATGACTTATATAATTATATTTTTATCATTAATGGACCACTTGGGGGTCGCTTGGATGTATATAGTAAGTTTATTAACTATATAATATAAAAATACAAAGTGACATGGTAAATGTCAAACTAATTAACTAAGAGTTAAGACTAAAATATAAGGTTAATATAATGACACAAACCTGTCAAAAATCTATTGGTTGAAAGGATTTCGACCCATCCCCACCTTATACTTTTAATAATCCACTTTATAGCCATTATAAATCAAATATGAATTTATTATAAAATAATACTTTAAGTTTTTTCTAAAGACCCCCTCCTCCCCCTTATAAAAGAACACCACTTCTAACCAATTCCTCACACCTATAAAGCATTTTGTCTCATCCAAACACTACCTAATTAATCTCCATACATCCCTATCCTCCTCCTATAAGCCTTACCTTATGAAGAAGGCACTTCAAGAGTCCTTTTTGGTTCAAACCAAAGGGAGTTACCCAAATTAAAGGTAACGATTTCTCTTAGCTTCTTTTCTTTTATTTTACTTCTCCAACACATAAACTCTTCTTATTCTTTTATTTTGTAAAAACACCAGTATACTCAATATAATATTATATTTTTATGATAATTATTCAAACTACACTTACACGCACCTCCATATAATGGGTGAAAAACATAATGTTTCTGTGGATGACAACCAAACACATCACGAAACGATGATTGTTCAATTATCTCCTACCACCTCTCATGGTGGCCATTATGATGGAACTGTAATTAAATATGATATTAATGATATTTATTTTATATATAAGCTTCTTTAATTCCATTTTATATCATAACATTATTTGTTTCATGTTGTATATATATACGATAATTTCATTTGAGGAAGTGCGGACTACCGCCCCCTCAAAGTGATATGACTCGTTCATACCATACATTGAATGTATAAAGGATGGTGTTAATGAACTTAAGTAACA
The DNA here is from genome assembly GCA_963277665.1 of Viscum album. NCBI lineage: Eukaryota > Viridiplantae > Streptophyta > Magnoliopsida > Santalales > Viscaceae > Viscum > Viscum album. The sequence goes on along the minus strand of OY728119.1, from coordinate 164,768,668 downwards.
TATATAAGATATTATATTATAATGTAATAATAATATACCTATGTATCATTTGGTTTTGATTCCTTTTAAAATGAAAAATTAAATGGAAGTAGCGTTCATACGTACGTACAGATTACCGTCTCCACGAACGTGATGGGATTATTTTCCCCATCATATCCATTCAAGAATAATTCTCATTTGATGATTAAAATTAATTTTTAAGTACTTGATATCATTCTGAATATTAATAAGATACAAACTATCCATAACAAACAAGTCTTACGTAACAAAGCATATAAAGGAAAATGAATCAGTTAACACCCGAAATGACGATAATACTAAAATATTATTAACAAATAAATATTAAAAGATCATATATGATATCATATTTATATATATGATTATTTTATAATTTAATAAAAATTATTTAACTATTATACTGGAGGTTTACCTACCCTCGACCAAGGAAAAGTACAAGGTAAGGGTTTATTTCACAATCTCTTCATTATCCGAGGTTGTTTATAAGTAATTATCTACTGAGACCTCTTTATCATCCACATCCAGGATTCTTAAAAATGTATTTCAAATAATTCTTAATATTTTACAGACTATGGGTTAAGGTCATTTGTACCATTTTTTTACTTTTTATAAAATTGTTTGAAAGAAATCTTTCTGTCGTTTTCCAAACAAGGTCCTTTTTAACCTTTTCGACAAAATTAAGGTAAGAATGTCTTTTTTTAACTTATACGGTGGGTGTGGATATTTTCTGCCATTATAAAATTGTTGAATATTCCATTACAAGATTATAAGAATATTTTCAAAGTAAATGTTTTCTTTTATAATTATGTGACTCTTTAATGATTTCAAAAAAAGAGATATTTCTCTCAAATATTTTTGATTTCATCTATGTCAACATCATTTTAAATGTATTAAAAATTTATTCTTCAAAACCATTCTCAATAATTTCCATGCTTTCAAAATGGTTTTAAGGATTTATTTAAAGGGACATGAATGTTTTAAAATGTTAATTACTTTAAAATGTTTCAATGTGGTATGGGAAACTTTGATTCAAAAATGTCCTTAAATGTCTTCCTTTCTAAATTGTGTGACTTTTAACTATTTTCATGAAAATGGATATTTCAATAAAAGAGTATTACAAATCATTTCCATCTATGTAAAATCCTTTAATGGATTTTAAACTTGTTTTGAAGTTGATTTATTATGATACAAAACTTCCATATTGTATTGAAGGTTTTGTGATATGTTTGACTATGGATGTGTTATTTTTATACCATTCATGGTTTATGGTTAAAGTATTGACATTTTGTATCATAGTTCTTATATGAATGTTTATGTTATGTTTCAAACTTTTCATATGAGGAATGTATTGGACATAGTAAGTGACGGGTGGAGCCCACTATAGCTCCTCGATACATCTGTAGGTCTCATGAGACAACTAGACGTGGAATTGGATGAGGCCTTTTCCCAATTTGATTTATGGTTTTGGTCGAGGCCTTAATCATTTTATACATCTTGGATGAGGCCTTGAAAAAATGTTTTAGAATTTCTGGCATTATACATTCCCTCATTATGGAAATAATATTGATGGTTCATGTGGTCATTCGACTAGTAGAATACCTATGATTATGTTTTATTATGGCATTATTTACACAAATCATATTCTTTCTATAAAATTATTCATGTTTATTATTGGTAAATGCATGTGGTTTCAATTATTCACCATGATTAATATTTATGTCATTTTCTGATGTATTTCTTACCCTTACTGAGTGTTTGAGCTCACCCCTTTCTATGTTTTATTTTTCTTAGGATTCCAAGATGTGTATTATCATTGATATACAGGGTTAAGCTAAAGGGAATAATGGTGTTCTCAAAGAACTATTTACACTGTGTTTTATGTTTGAAATTTTAATGTAATGTTAATATATGTAATCTATTTTCCAAGACTTCTAAACTGATCGGTCCTTAGGGACTTGATTCCTTGTAATCATGCCAATATATTAAAATAATGCATAGACTATGGGTAACTGAGTTCGGGTCATTACAGTTGGTATCAGAGGAATTTTAGTAAAAACCTTGGAAACTAGATTTAGATAAACTCTGATTAGAGAACATAGCCCTAAGATATACTTTGAGGATTAGTATAGAAGAACTTCCTAGAATTTTGGTATTGTAATGATTTTGTGAGTTTTCCGAGCAATACATCCTTGTATGGATACAAGCAGGTAGAGGCGGCTCTGGCATAGATGTACCTAGAGGTGAAACCCAAAAACACCATTTTGAGCTAGACTCGAACGGGAACTAGTGCACGACAACGGGCCTTGCTACACTCTTGGTTACGACACTCCTGGGGGATATGCTTATGATAATTCTCATTTTATTTACAAAATATTATGAAGGGTTTATGAGTACATACTTACTCAAAGAAATTTTTTTTGATTATGGAATATATCCATAAACTGTTCAATTTACATTAGATATTTTACAAGTTTGGAATTATTCATTGCAATTAATAAACTGAACTAGTTTATGTTATTGTATAGAAATGGTGACCAGTATAAGGAATGTTAACTCCAGTAATACGTATGATCCAAAGAGTAAGAAGTATCATATCTTTCACAGTATTAAGACAACATTTAGAAGGCAAATATTCTCCCATGTATTCTCAACATATGAAGAAATAGTATCATGTATTAATAAGATAAGTAAAGAATTCTCCGATTTCTACGGATTTGAAGCGAAGAAAGAGAAGAAAATGATAAAAGAGAGAAGGATGGATAAAGGGAAGAGGGAAAAGAAGAATTTTCCCATAATTGATAACTGTGGGAAGAAACAACCTGGAACATGCCAGAAATGAATGGGAGTTTGTTATAAGTGTGGAGAAAAAGGACACCATGTACGTGACTGAAAGGGTAAGAAAAAGATTTCAAATGTACAATGCTTCATCTGCAAGGAGTTGGGACAATACGCGAACCAATGTCCAAATCATCATAATATGCTCCAAATGATTCTATTGGATAATAATCAAGTTATGATACTACAACATATGAGAAGTAATGATTAGAGTTATTATTAGAGAATTATGTCATTTGAGTGTTGTATCAACAATGTACTGGTTATAATAATTATGGAGTATATAAGGATGGTACTGCAGTACTATTTCATTAAGGACTTGAGATTGTGTGGAACAAAGAAAAGTGACTCAATAGCAGGTAAAGTTTTTAAAAAATATATGGTTGAGAGAAAGATAAACCATAATATGGTTCTGATACCGAGGTAGTGATTTTGGAATAATAGATGATTGATTTGAATAAATTATATTGGATATTCTTGACTACCTTGAAACTGATTAATGATTTGTATATTCCATCATTGTTGGAGATTACAACATTTTTGGATAGAAGGAGTATATCCAGTATTCTATAAGAAATAAGGGCTCATGAATGAAATCAATAAGGTTTTATGGTATTTCAGGATGTTGCAGTGTTTTAAAAGAATACATGATGAAGGTGTTCACATGCTATTACTTAGAAAAAATGATCTTCATTGTGTTTACCTACCTTGTAAATTTTGGACTGTGAGTTTGGACAGAAGTATTTTAGATAAGTCTAGTTTGATATTATTTTTGGATTTCCATAAAAAGGACAACCCGGAGGTCCGGCGGCAACCCATCGCATCCGGTAAGGATGTGAGACTTGAACCTACAATCGAAAGGCAAAAATGGTGTATCATCTACCACTGAACCACGTGATGTCCTGGATTGAATAATGTAGTTTTTTTTATGGTTCTTCTAGATTAATTATAAATTCATTTTTTAACCCTATATGAATAGGATAAATAGAATATTATTTTTAAGTTCTATTATCTTTTAGAGTGAAAGATGAGTTTGTGGTAGAACTTAGTTAAAGGATGGGACTCTACTTGTCAAGTATATATTTTTATTCTTCTCTTATTCAATGAAGAAATTAATTCTTATACTTTAGTGAAGGGATCTTAAAACAAAAAATGTGTTATCCTAATACCATATGTTTTATTGAAACAATGGTATTTTAAATCATCATAGATTGGTGAATATAAGGCCCTCAATTTTACAATTTTTTATGATTGATGACCTCAATCACTACCTATAAATATTTATGTTTTTCCTCCAATTATATGTCTCTAATTTCCACCAATGTTCTCCTAATCGCGATCATAATTTGGTGGTGACCCTTTCATTTCCCTTTTCCTCATATTAAGACTAAATTTTATTAACCAAATTTCCGATGTGGGTTTTCCCAACGGTATTTTCAATTTTCAACCTTTTATTTTTGAAAAATAATTTCAAATTGTGAGGACACAATTTATTTAAGGAGGGAAGAATGTAACACCCCAAGATTTCATGGTACGGTTCTCTTTGAATAATACAGTAGCGTGTGTTGTACGCAACTTCGAGATTCTAACACACTGCGACCAATCAGAGTAGCCGTTATGAATAGTAATACCCACTTTCAGAAATTTTATAAATTTTATCTCTCAAAATGGACTTCATTTTTGGATTTGGAATATCGAAATTTTCCTAGGGTGAAATTTTGGTACTTTTCGGATAACTTTTATATTTTGATGAATAGTGAAAATTACTAAATTTTAATTAAAAACAACTTTTTTAATAGAAATAATTAATAGTGATAAATTATGCGTTTGAGTGGTTTTAAAGTATATTTAGAATATATTTTTACCATTTAATACAATTTTAGTCATTGGACATAATTTTTCAATTAAACCGGACATAAACAAGTGTCAATCTTTTGATAGTTATTATCTCTTAAAAACACGTTTTTTGTTTTAACAACGGGAATTAATTTTAAATTAATTTCTTCCACTTATGTATTTTCAATTTGGAAAAATGGATTTCATATTTGGAATCAGGATGTCCAAATTGTGTAAATAGGCAACTTTTATTTTTAGACATTTTGAATAATTACTTTAGTAAATATTTTATTTACCAATGTTAAAGGGTAAATACGGTAAATAATGGTCAAAAAATAATATTATAATAATAATAAAGTACCCTAAAATGTGTCCTAACCATATTTTTTGATACATGTCCGACCATAGGCATCTTTGGGTTGATTTTGGGACCCCATGGAGCCACTTGTAAGTGATAATGACACTTTATATTAATTAAGTTAAAGTAAATGCGGAAATGACATATGCATATATCTTTTAGTAAAACAATTTTTACATAGGGTTATATTTGTTGGATTTTCGACTATAAATATTAATTAGAAGTTAAAAAAGATTTTATAAATAATTTTATTTTATTTATAATTTTAAGACATTTAATAATTATATTTTATATGACACAATAATGATGTAGTATTTTCCTTATTAATGAAAGAATCAAATAATTGGTATTTTAAAAGTTAAAATAAAAATAATTTGAATGTTTTTATGCCATAAAAAAAATTTATAGGTTAATATTACATGTTATGATTGCTTAAATTAATTTTATTCGAATTAATAAATTTTTTAAGACTTTAAAAAAATCAATTATTGAATAGTGTCAAAATTGACATAAATGAGTTTTTAAAACAAATATTATATTATTAATTAATATTCTATTCCTAAAAATATAAGGTTCATCCAAAGTACTTATATCATGATAGGTGTATCATTAATGGACCACTTGTGCGTCTCTTGGATGAATATAGTAAGTTTATTAACTATATAATATAAAAATACAAAGTGACATGGTAAATGTCAAATTAATTAACTAAGAGTTAAAAATAAAATATAAGGTTAATATAATGACCCAAACCTGTATAAAATCTATTGGTTGAAAGGATTTCAACCCATCCCCACCTTATAATTTGAATAATTTACTTTGGAGCCATTAGAAACCGAATATTAATTTATTATAAAATAATACTTTAAGTTTTTTCTAAAGAGCCCCTCCTCCCCTTTATAAAAGGACACCACTTATAACCAATTCCTCACACCTATCAAGTCTTTTGGATCATACAAACTCTTCCCAATTAATCTCCCTAAATCCCTCTCCTCCTCCTAGATGCCTTAACGTAGGCATAAGGCACTTCAAGATTCCTTTTTGGTTCAAACCAATGGGAGTTACCCAAATTAAAGGTAACGATTTCTCTTAGCTTCTTTTCTTTTATTTTACTTCTCCAACCCCTGAACTCTTCTTATTCTTTTATTCTGTAACCACACCAGTATACTAAATATACTAGGATATTTTTATGAGAAGTATTAGAACTAAACTTACACACATATCCATCTAATGGGTGAAAAACATAATGTTTCTGTGGATGGCAACCAAACTCCTCACGAAATGATGAATGTTCAATTATCTCATACCACCTCTCATGGTGGCCATTATGATGGAACTGTAATTAAATATGATATTTATGATATTTATTTTATATATAAGCTTATGTAATTCCATTTTATATCATAACATTATTTGTTTCATGTTGTATATATATATGATAATTTCATTTGAGGAACTGCGGACTACCGCCCCCTCAAAGTGATATGACTCGTTCATACCATACATAGAATGTATAAAGGATGGTGTTAATAAACTTAACTAACATATATAAGATATTATATTATAATTTAATAATAATATACCTAGGCATAATTTGGTTTTTATTCCTTTTAAAATGAAAAATGAAATGGAAGTAGCGTTCGTACGTACGTACGGATTACCGTCTCCACGAACGCGATGAGATTATTTTCCCCATAATATCCATTCAAGACTAATTCTAATTTGAAGATTAAAATTTATGTTTAAGTACTTGATATCATTCTGAATATTAATAATATACAACCTATCCATAAAAAACATGGGTTACGTAACAAAGAATATAAAGGAAAACGAATCAGTTAACACCCAAAACGACGATAATACTAAAATATTATTAACAAAGCAATATTAAATGATCATATATGATATCATATTTATATATATGATTATTTTATAATTTAATAACAATTATTTAACTATTATACAGGTGGTTAACCTACCCTCGACCAAGGAAAAGTACAAGGTAAGGGTTTATTTCACAATCTCTTCATTATCTGAGGTTGTTTATAAGTAATTATCTACTGAGACCTCTTTATCATCCACATTCATGATTATTAAAAATGTATTTCAAATAATTCTTAATATTTTACAAACTATGGGTTAATTTCATTTATTTCATTGTTTTACTTTTTATAAAATGGTTTGAAATGAATCTTTCCGTCATTTTCCAAACAAGGTCATTTTTAACCTTTTCGACAAAATTAAGGTAAGAATGTCTTTTTTTTAACTTATATAGCGGGTGCGGCTATTTTATGCCATTATAAAATTGTTGAATCTTCCCTTAAAATCTTATAATAATATTTTCAAAGTAAATGTTTTCTTTTATAATTATTTGACTCCTAAATGATTTCAAAAAAAAGGTATATTTCTCTCAAATAGTTTTGATTTCATCTATGTCAACGTCATTTTAAATGTTTTAAAGATTTATTCTTCAAAACCATTCTCATTAATTTCCATGTTTGAAAAATGGTTTTAAGGATTTATTTAAAGGGACATGAATGTTTTAAAATTTTAATTACTTTAAAATGTTTCAATGTGGTATGGGACACTTTGATTCAAAAATGTCTTTAAATGTCTTCCTTTCCAAATTGTGTGACTTTTAAATGTTTTTATAAAAAGGGATATTTCAATCAAAGAGTTTTACAAATCATTTCCATATATTTAAAATCCTTTAATGGATTTTAAACTTGTTTTGAAGTTGATTTATTATGATACAAAACTTCTATATTGTATTGAAGTTTTTGTGATATGTTTGACTATGGATGTGTTATTTTTATACCATTCATGGTTTATGGCTAAAGTATTGAAATTTTGTATCCTACTTCTTATATGAATGTTTATGTTATGTTTAAATATTTTCATATGAGGAATTTATTGTACATAGTAAGTGATAGGTGGAGCCCGCTATAGCTCCTCGATGCATCGGTAGGTCTCATGTGACAACTAGATGGGGAATTGGTCGAGGCCTTTTCCCAATTTGATTTATGGTTTTGGCCGAGGCCTTAATCATTTTAGACGTCTTGGTCGAGGCCTTGAGAAAATGTTTTAGAATGCCTGGCATTATACATTCCCTCATTATGGAAATAATATTGATGGTTCATGTGGTCATTCGACTAGTATAATACCCATGATTATGTTTTATTATGGCATTATTTACTTGACTCATATTCTTTCCATAAAAGTATTCATGTTTATTATTAGTAAAGTAATGTGGTTTCAACTATTCACCATGCTTAATATTTATGTCAATTTTTGCTGTATTGCTTACCCTTATGGAGCGTTTGAGCTCACCCCTTTCTATGTTTTATTTTTCCTAGGATTACAAGAAGTGTATTATGATTTATATGCAGGGTTAAGCTAAAAGGAATAATGGCGTTCTCAAAGAACTATTTACGCTGTGTTTTATGTTTGAAATTGTAATGTAATTTTAATATATGTAATCTATTTTCCAAGACTTCTAAACCGTCGGTCCTTCGGGACTTGATTCCTTGTAATCATGCCAATGTATTAAAATAATGCACTGACTCTGGGTAACTGGGGTCGGGGCGTTACATGGATCATAATAATGATGAAAATAATGAATATATATACGTTACATATGATATGATATTAAGTTTCAAAAATTAATATATCACCCAATTCCTTACCCTTTCACCCATTAAGGGAATGATATCATCACCTGTGCATACGTATGACTTACCATCTCCACGAAGCAATGTGATTCATTTTCCATGTAAAAATTTAAATAATGATTATAAATATGAATTTAATGAAAAAATGTTATTTATAACATTAATATCATTCTAGAGATGATGGATCTATATCCTATAAAAAATAACAAGAACTTTAGTGACAAAACATGCAAGGGAGATTCAAGCAGTTAACACCTCAAACAATGGTAATAAAGAAATATTATTCATGAATGGATGGTAAGATGTAATAATAATATAATATATGATATTATAAATATAAATATAGCTCTGATGTAAATTAATAACATGCTTTAAAATAGTACAAGAGGTTAAATCTTGTTCAACTAAAGGGAAGTGTGAGGTAATGGATTCCGCCTCAATTTATAGTCCATTGAGACATATTTGTTATTATGTACCTATTAAATTTTATGTGGTGTATATACTTAAATTTTATGTGTTTAACATAAATAAACATTTATTCATGATGATTAATATTTAAATTAAATTCTATTATTTCAATGGGTTTTAATTTAAAAAGTTATCAAAGTGGTAAGAATTTATTTTACAGTCTTTCTTTCTTTTGGGATTGATTTTATTTTCATTGAAGGAATATTATCATTTATACTTGATAAGATCCAATAATTTTCTTATAAAATATATATTTAATGATTATCCATATTTTATTCCAAATTTTCCTCTCTTTGGTTCTTGAATCAATCAAGGAAATGTTTAAAAGAAAAACTGATATTATTTCTATTTTAATTTGAAATATTTTACTTTTGTGTCCGTGTTTTTCAAAAAAAATTATAAAAGTATTTTTATTTAATCAAATGATTTATTAAGGGAATTTTAAGTTACCCTTGACTTTTGAAAAAAAAAACAAGTAATGTTTATATTTTTTTTCTAAATGGTACATTTTTTAATTTCTTTACAAAAATTCAAAAGGAATGTTTTTTAATGATTATGACGATAACAGACTTCCATACTACCATAACCATTTTAAAAAAAATTAGGTTCGTATACACATTTTCAATGGTTTTACAAAATAAACTATTTTATGAAATATTAATTTAATATTAATTTAATATTTTACTTTTATTCCCTTTATTCTTCCAAAGTACATGATTTTATTACAAACCTGTATTTCAGAAGAACTGATGGTCATATCTTATATTTTATTAATTTTGTGGTCATTAAATTTCTTTTGAAATATTCACTTTCTTATGATCATTGTACATTTAATTTCCCTTAAAAATACATATTATTTATCAGGTATATGATTATTAATTAAACAATATATCATTTCTATATATGGCATTTTACTTTGAATGTTACTTGATTGAATTGTGAAATATTGATATTTTGTATTATTTATTCAATATAGAAATTTTCATTTTTAAAAATCATATTACCAGGTAAAAATAACCTGCCTTCTAATATTAAAAATGATTAAAATATTATAAAGGAAGGTATTTTACACTTGACTCTTTGAAAAAGAGGCATCAAGTCAATAAGTAGAGTGTTATAAATAATGAAATTATCACTACTCACCTATTTGTTTATAAGTCCATCATCAAGAGAGTTGGATTCATGAAACACATGCTTGATAATATAATTCATTAAGGAGAGATTTTACAAGCATTTGAACCATCAAGAAGTCAAGTTCTAGGAGAGTTGAATGTTTTCGGATCTAATAGCCTACACAGTTGTGGTAGAATCACATTTGAACCAAATATTATTCCATTTTATTTTATTTTCAATGTCAAAAACATTGATCAACCTAATCATTTAAGCTTCCAAAGAATTAGGGATTCAAAAAGGTCTATAAAGGGATCAAATGACATAACCATTATAGTCCCTAAAAATAGCCCCAAATACCACAGGATCGGGATTTCTTCTAGAGTCTCCATCCAAATTACATTTAGACCAGATAATAAACAATGAATTATAGAAGACCTAAAAAGTCCCAAATAGAGGAGGGGAGATACATAGAATTTTTATCCACATCATCATAGAGAAATAATGTATGGAATTATTGAAATACCCTTTTAAAGAGAGTTCCCATTTTGGATAGCCACAATAATATCAACAATGGTTGACTGAAGATTGAAAGGATTCTGATCATGGATCATATTGTTCTTATCATGCCAGAGAACATAGATGAGTTCTTCATTGAAAACAGTGAAAATATTCTTTACCTTCTGAGACTTCAAGATATTGAGACAATATTTCAGGTGTTTCACGATCATAGTGGCATGTAGTGAATGAATCCCAAAAATGTCAAACACTATATTCTAAAAAGAGAAGACTATCTAGAAGTATAATAAAAGGTAATCCATGTTCTCTTGATGTGGGTTACATAGGATGCATCTTGATTAAAGTGATATGAGTAATGCGTTGTACATGAAGTGAAAGGTAGGATTTAGAATTATATAACCCTTGATACATCGAATGATCTCATGAGACAAATCAGTTGGCCAAATTAAATAGGTTTTTACCCATATCTCAAAACTATCTTGGTGAAAGGTCTAGATGATATAAATATCATGATGTTTGGTATCATTATTTCTAATATTAATCATTTCCTTCATTGATAATTCCATTATTATTATCCATGAGATTTTTTCATTGATATTATCCTTGGATGCATTTCTTACACAAGTTATTGATTAAATGAAATATGTTTTAACTTATTTACCTCTACATATTGATTATAAATTATTTAATCTTGATATATTCTATTGTACATAACCCATACTGGCCATTTGAGCTTGTCCTTGTTTTTTTTCCTCTCCCAATGATATAAATATGAATTATTTGAATGAGTTTCAAGGATGATAATCATTTTATTTTGTTATATTTTATATTTTTTACCCAATTTAAAATGGGTATAATGTATATATCTGGTTCCCCAAGACTAATAAACTGATTGGTCCATATGGATTTGACCCCTTATATATATGATAATTTATTAAATTTTATGATTTATTTATGTTACTATAGTTTGGTTTTTTATAGTTGGTATCGAATCAAGTTTAATTGAAAACTTGAGAAATAGATTTAAGAAATAACATATTAGGGAACATAACCCTATGATAGAATTTTAGGATATGTAATATTTTGGAATAATATCCTAAATATTTGGTAAGGTGTATATTATGTTTTTTTTCCTTGAAATACAAATTTGTTCAGATATTACAAGTGGACGTTGTTCTAGAACTGTTGTATCTAAGGGTAATAACTCAGAAAGGGGAGTATTGGTCTTTGATACAATTTTCACCAAGTGCATGACAATGGGTCTTACCGCACACTTGGTTTGAAATTCCTAGGGGGTATAATTAGTATAATTCAAATTTTATTTTTTAATCATTATGAAGGATTTAGAAATGTGTCTTTTATTTAAATAAACTCCCACAGAAACCATGTTTATGATTTAGATATTAAAAATACATAAATTTTAGATTTATGTTAGGTGTTATACCAGATTCAGAATTATATGTTATGATTTAAAATTAATAATGTCATATGTTAATCAATTATATTACATTGTTTAGAAATGGTTCCTCAAATAAATAATGGTATCAATACTCATTTTCAATGTAAAAAAATCCCTACTAAGCAAGATAATACATCTAGTATTGGAACTAAGAAGATCATGGCCATATAAGGGCAACTAAATCAATTTATGATGAATAACTTTGCTCTAATGGAGAAACATATTCTTCCATAGAATGATTATAATATGTTTTATTGCTTCATGTGATAGAAGCCCCTTCATTTAGTGGGACTACGAATCTTATGGTAGTTTATCAATGGATTAATTACCTTGAAAATATATTTATGGTATTGGGATGTGATAAAGAGGAAAAGGTTCTATTGATAGTATATTATCTCAAGGAATATATTGATCAATGGTGGTCATTAATCCAGAATACTAGGGAGGAAGAGTAGATAGAACACATGTTATGGAGATATTTTAAAGAAATATTCTTCAACAAATATTTCTATCATGATCAATAGACTCAAATGAATAGAAAGAATCTCAGCTTAAATAAAAAGAAGGAAAAAAGTGTTTAAAAGTATGAGGATAACATTATAATGATTTTTAGTTATTCTATAGATTATATAAGTAATAAAAAATACAAGATTGACATTTTTTGAAGGGAATAATCCAATTCTTAAAAAAGTATTGGTTTCTCTAGATTTTTCATTAGATGATGAAATAGTTTTATGCACCATCAAATCAGATAATTAATTTTCTTGACCATATATATTCAAGAGGTTTCAAGAGAAGAATAGGTTCGATTAGCACCATGAAAAAGGGAATAAATCAAGGAAGAATAATAAAATGAATCAATTTTCATCATGTAAAAATTGTGGTAAGAAACATCTTGGAAAATTTTTGAAGAGCATATGAGTTTGTTATAAGTGTTGTGATAAGGGTTATCTTGATAGTGATGGAAAGGAGAAGAAAAATTCAATGATTTATAGTGCTTAAACTATAGAGAAATGTAGTATTATTCCAACCAATGTCCCAAACTTCAAGGGAACATAATGCCGAAGAGGATGAGGGGAGAAGGCAAAGCTTATGCGGTCACTGCAGCTGAGGTGGGAGTACCCAATGATCTGGTGGTAGGTAATTTAATCATTACCTCAAATTTATCCAATTTTTTATTTGATTCTATATATTTTCACTATTTATATCATCTATATTTTTTATAAAAATTATATATTTCCCTAGAACCTTGAGAAGGGAGTTATCAGTTAAAACCCCAAGTGGAGATATTACTGTGATAAGGATGTATCAGGAAATTCCCAATATAAAACATAAATGTGCTCTATTTATTGAATATATTATCATACTAATGGGTGACTTCAACGTAATCCTTGTTATAGAATGTATTTTAAAATATAATGTAAAAAATCATTGTAAGGATAAGGAAGTTATGTTTCATGATTAAGATGTGTAATTCCTTATCTTTAGATGGGAGACTTCATCATCTGAGTCATGTCTTGATCCAACCCTAGTAGATCTTTTGAATTAGATTCTTGGGGAATAAGAGAAAACACAATATATGGATGAAAATGGAATCTTTAAATTGAGTATGTTCCTATTTTATAGCAACACATTGATTTATTTCTAGAGGAATTACTCATCCATCCACTATAGTGTGAATTTGAGTTTTCTATAGATTTAATCCCTGATGTGATAGATTAGCCACTATGGAATTAGTGGAGTTTAAGAAATAACTAGATGGGTTGTATGATAATGGAATTATTCTCCCTAGTGAATCACCATAGAGAGCCCATGTTCTCTTCATTAAGAAGAAATATGGATCCATGAGGTTGTGTAGTAATTATAGGGAAATCAATGTTATTACAATAAATAAAAGGTATTCTCTACATCACATTGATGAATTATTTGATCAACTTCATATAGATAAATATTTTTAAAATATTTACCTTCACTATGTTAAGGTTTCGGGCGCAGCGGAAGCGCGTGGGTGGATGTGCCCACTTGGCTTTTTGTCATTAGCAATGATCAATCCGGGATCAATATGACGATAAACGTCAGTCTCCACGGATCGAATCACAGAAAAGGAAAAAGAAGATGGTTTGTCCCGGAACCACAAAAAAGGATCGTTACAGGTTGATTATAATTAATTTAATTAATTATAAAGAAATACCTTTTGGGTGTTCTTTCTTCGTTGATTTTCTCAATCACGTTGTCGATGTGATCCATCGTTGCGTCATAGAAGCCAAGTTTATAATCCCTCTAGCAGTGATCCACATGTGTACCTCGTATCTCTGGACGTCGCCAAAGGATTCTCCAGGTGTTAGCGTGGAGAATCCTTTGCTTGCGTTGTCCGCCTTAGATCATCTTGATCCGATGGAAGAGGATCTCTCTCGGTCTTGAGAGCGTTCTTGGAGGAAGAGGTTCTTTAGAACTTGAAATAATTCTCCAGAGATGTTGTGCACAACATTTCTCTTATGTAGGAAAAGAGTTGGGGTTGTGAGGATATTTATAATCGAGTTTGAGGTTGTAGAGTTATGACAATAAATAAATGCATTAAACGTTTCATTTATTTTATTAACTCTTATTGAAAACCCCCATGTCGAATAATTAATTCCTTGACATGCACTCATGCTGATTACAATAAATATCATTTAATAAAACGATATTATATCCTCAAAATCCCGACTGAAAAACTACACGGAGTGTACTTGTTTTTCATTGAAAACTACACGGCGTTTATATTAAATGTACATGGCGTGTATATCTTGTTTTCATTTATTCATTTCCTTTCCAAAATAAAACTACACGGCGTGTACATTTAATAATACACGGTGTGTACTTGTTTTATTTTATTTTTCCTCCATCTTTTAAAACAACTTAGGCTTCCTTGAATAATTATTAAACCACATACGGGAATAATCCTTATTCAACATGAGATACTTGGATACACTTAGTGTGTGACCCTCTAGGCCTCTTTCTCGTTGGCATTAGGTAGGCTTGCCTAAAGTCCAAGATTACTGTCTAGCAACAGGTCAAGGCACCCAAGAGAAAGAAGTTGATGCCGCATTGACGTATCACCTCATAAGAATGATTGCTATGTAATTTAATCCCTTTGTCTCGATATCTCATCAAGCAGGTTTCATGGCAGTGTCATAAACCTATATGCTTGATCTATCATTCTTTGACTTCCTGAAATAAACTCGTCATTTACACCATGGATATGGAATTTAATGCGACAGTTCTATTTCAATCAAAGGGCCGAGATATCAACTTCCATAAATGGAAGGGACAAATCCTTCCTCGACTTATCCATTAACAACATGTCACTCGTGACGCACCCAACGTACCCTACTTCCCACCAACTGTCTGTGTGACGGTTTTTGTTAGTAAATCTAAGTGCGCGAGTCACGACATGAGTTAATGATAATATTCTAGTCTAAGGGCCATTACACACGCTCGCAGATAGCAATATCTGATGACACCAAGACATGTGGAATTCCTACTAGAGGGTCTATTCTCATAATCTCCCATCTTGGAGATTACCAAGTGTGACCTCCATGATAGAGAGACTCGTCTTCTTGCGAGTACTTGCACATGAAGGTCTGTATACTATGTGTCATATCATAGTATGTCATCCAACCACAAAACTTTATTTAAGAATATTGTTATAGAATTTCAAGGTTTTCATCATATCGGGGATCTTCTATGACCTTATTAATGCAACAAATATTCCAGGACATTATTATATTATAGTCATGCAGAACAATGAACAATATATAATAAGTGAAAATTAATGTAATCAAAGTACAAAACAGTTGGTTCTGAGTACACCAACCCTTACACTATGGGCATCATAAATTATGAGTAAAGAAGGAAGACACTCAAAACATAGCATTTCGAATGAGGTATAGACATTATAAGTTTATAGTTATTCCATTTGGATTGACTAATGGACCATCAGTTTTTACGGATCTAATGAATAGATTATTCAAGGAATATCTTCACACTTTTGGTGTGGTATTCATTGATGACATCTTGGTGTATTGTAAAATCTATGAGGACCATGATAATCATTTGAAAATCATTCTTGAGACACTTAGAGGAAAATGATTATATGGAAAATCTATAAAGTTTGAATTATGTCTTCAAGAAGTTTCTTTTATTAACTATATTTTCTCAAGGGATAGAATCTCGATTGATACTACAAATACAAAGGTTTCCAAAGTATTTCCAACACAAATGAAAATAATTGAGGTGTGTAGTTTCATTAGTTTTGTATGTTATCATCAAAAACTCATTCATAATTTTTCCCAATTGGATAACCGATTAACCAATATTACATATAAAGTGGTTAAGTTTATATGGAAAAAGTAAAGTGAAGAATATTTCTAAGAATTGTAGAGGAGAATGTTAAATGATCTAATTTTGAATCTACCATCCAGAAATGAAAGAATTTTTATATGTGGTGATGCATCGAAGAAGTTCCTTGGTTGCGTCCTTATGAAAAAAAATTGCATATCCACCGAGACAGTTAAATACTCAGGAACAGAACTATCCAACCCATGATCTTGAGTTGGAATCTATAATATTTACTTTGAACATTTGGATACATTATCTCTGTAGTGAAATATATGATATATATACAAACCATAAAATCCTAAAATAAATATTTTCAAAAAAATATCTCAATATCAAGAAAAGGATATGGATCAATCTTCTCAATGATTACTATTTCTCCATACACTACCACCCATGGAAGAAAAATAAGGTAGCAGATGCATTGAGAAGGAAGGATCATGGAGTTATGACCCAAATTAGGATTGATAGGGATCCTATGTTCAGGGATCAAGTAAATATGGATATGTGAATTATTAAGGAATGGGATACATAACTTCTTTTTAAATTTTTTTGAAACCATATTTATTGTAAAATATAAAATTTTCCCAATCTAATTATTCGAATTTTCATAAGAAAATTAAATTCTGGAATGATGGGAAATTGGCAGACATCATTTGTGAAGATGGAATTCTAAAATTTGGAAAGATACTATGTGTTCCAACTATACCTGAGCTGAAAATGAAATTGTTGGATTATTCCCATAGATCTAATTTCTTTATATACACTATTAGCACCAAGATGTATATGGATTTGAGTGAATAATTTTGGTGAATCAAGATGCTTGTTTTTTCAATTGGTGAATGTGGAGAGACAACATACTAGTTGAGTCATGAAACCTATTCCTATTATTATATAGAAATGGGGTGACATTAATATGAAATTTTTCATAGTATTACCAAAGAATCCTAGAAATAATTATGAAATATGGGTTATTATTGGTCACCTAACCAAATCTACATACTTACTCACTATAAGAGAATATTTAGCTCTTGAACACCCCACAAGGATCTATATTAATAAATTTATAAGACTTAATGGAATACCTCCTTCAATTTTTTTATCAAGATCCCTGTTTTACATCAAAATTATAAAAAAATATTCATAAATCTGTTGGTGTTGTTCTTATTTTAAGCACCACTTACCATCCTCAAACTGATGGACAATATGAAAGGATTGTTTAAACATTGGAAGAAATTTTGAGGCTATTATCAACTGACTTTCAAGGTATGTGGGATCAGTATTTACCTTTGGTAGATTTTTTATATAAAAATAGTTTCCATTAAAGTATTTAAATGACATCATATGAAGTATTATATGGAAAGAGATGTCATAGTCTAACTTGTGTGGATAAAGTTGGTAAAAGGAAATTTGTAGGCCTAGAAATTTTTAAGAAGACAATGATATAGGTATAGAATATTCAGACACATATTAAAGTATCTCAAACTATGAAAAAGATTTATGCTATTAATTAGAGTAAATATTTGTAATTTCAAGTGGGAGATCATGTTTTCTTGAAAGTATCTCCATATAAGGGTGTCATAAGGTTCAGTGGGAAGAGAAAAATGAGCCCCAGATACATCATACCCATTAAAATTTTGTAAAGGATTCTATTAATGTCTTATAGATTGGAAATTATACTGAGACTCTATAAATTACATTATGGGTTCTATTTATCATTATTAAGTACATGCCAGATCTAATGCATGTTCTCTCCCCTAAAGAAGTAGAATTGTAACCTGGCTTATTATGAAGATCCCATCTAAATTATTGACACCAGAGAGAAATTAATGAGGAATAAAATGAATTGACTATTAAGGAACATTATATAAATCATAAAATTGAGGAATAAATTTTGGAATCAGAGGATGTTATGAAGAAGAACAGCTATCATTTTTTTAGAAACTAAGATCCATGAAAATTTAAAGGATGAGTTTTTTATAGGAGGGGAGAATGTAACACCCAAGACTCAATTATATTAAGTGAACATTCTATTTTAATAAAACTATAAAAAATGCACATTTTTATATTTCATGGAAATAAAATTATAATTTTATGGGATGATGATTTATTTTTAACTTACTTAGTCAAAATAATTCTAGAATGAATTTTTGAAATTTTCCATTAGAAATAAGCTTTTATGAGAAATTAAAAATGTGGTATTTAACTATTCCTATACTTATTTATAATAATTCTTAATAATATATATAATTAAAAATTTATTAACTATCAATTTGATATAAATAAAGAAAAAATCATCCTTATGTAAAAGGGGGTATTTTTTAGAAAACTATTTTTTCATTAAACTATTTTTTAAGGTATAAAATCTATCAATTTTAATTAATTAAAATAATATTTAATGATTAATGATTTAAATAAAATTTATAGATTATATATCTAAATATATTAAGCTAAATCCATATAATTATTATTACTATTAATATATTTAATATAATATCATCTTATGCCTTAAAAATGAATTTCTTAAAAACCCATTTTTTGAGATGGTTGGGGGGTTTATTTTTAAATTAAATTCATCCACTTTTATAGTTTTAATTTTATAAAATGGATTCATTATTTTTAATAATCATAATTAATATTAGGTAATAAGTTCAACTTAATTTTTGTTCATAATGAATAGTAAAAATAGTAAAAATTAATTACCACATTTAAGGTTTAACACTACTAGAAAAATTAGTTTTAACCACAATTTATAACCATGGATATAAGTAATAGCCACAATTTAATTGGTCATGGTTCAAAATGTTGGGTATTTAGGTCAAATCCTATATCCATGGTTTAAACTTTGGAAACAACTTTATAGAAACGGTTTTAACTGTGGTAATAGGTATTTTTCTATGGTTATAAACTGTGGAATTAGACACTACCACATAGATTTGTTTCCATGGTTTATAAATATGGTACTATAACAATAGCCATGGTTTAAACCATGGTAGTATTTCTACTTACATGGTTTAAAACCATGTATATATACTTCATTTTACATAAAAAACACCAACTTATTGTAACGCCCCGACCCCAGCTACCCAGAGTCGGTGCATTAATTACATAACATTGGCATGATCACGAGAAAGATCAAGTCTCGAAAGACCGATTAGTTTAGTAGCCTTGGAATAACTAGATACATCCATAAATTTTTACATTACATCATAAAAAAACATCTTGTCTTCATATCCCCTCATACTATCCCTGCAGGTCATTCATAAATTACTTCTTCATAATCCTGGGAAAAAAAAAATAAAACATTGAAAGGGGTGAGCTCGGATGCTCAGTAAGGATAACATTATAGCAGAAGCTTTCATAAATGAGCATAAACACTTAAGGCAATTTATAACTAAAACAAAAGCCTTTTAAACTTGAACTTCAGCATAAAATGGCAAAGGTAAAATGAAAAAATGCCATTTACTTACTCACATGGATATTCTACTAGTCGAATGATCACATGCAATATCAATAACCACTTTCATAATGATGGAATGCATAATGCCAGACTATCATAACCACATAGCCAAGGCCTCGTGCCAAGACTACAAATAAGATTTTGCCAAGGCCTTGTGCCAAGACACTAGTTTGTCTCATGAGACCTACCGATGCATCGAGGAGCTATAGCGGGCTCCACCCGTCACTTATTAAGTCCAATGCATTCCCATATGAAAAGGTTTAAACATAACGTAAACATTCGTATTAAACTAGCATACGAAATGACAATACTTTCACCACAAACCATGAATGGTATAAAAATAGCACATCCACAGTCAAACATAATTCATTCGATACAATATGGAAGATTGTATTGTATCACATTAACCTCAATCAAAAATAATGAAGGATGTTGACATAGATGAAAATAATCATCAAAACTATTTGAGAGAAATATCCCCCTTTTCTTGAAAACATTTAAAAGTCACACTATTTGTCAAGAAGCCATTTAAAAGTATATTTTTGAATCAAAGTGTCCCATACCACTTTGAAACTTTTAAAAGGAGTTTTAATTTTAAAACTTTAATGTCCATATAAATAAATCCTTAAAACCATTTTTAAAATATGGACATTAATGAGCATGATTTAGAAGAATAATTCTTTAAAACATTTTAAAATGGTATTTTGGTTAGAGTTTCTAACCAAAAGAGAGACACTTGAATACAAATAATTGAGGTAATAAAAACATTGTAATATCATGAGAATAAAGGAATTCATGATATACTATGTCAAAGTACATTATATACACCACATAGAAGTGATTTGGTGTATATCATCAAAGAAGTCTCAATGGAATGTAAATTGAGATGAAATTTCTCAAAAAGGTTGTATCCTTAGGTTAAGGATAAATCAATGACATAATTATGTGTGACAAATATAAATACACTAAATATGATTGGATATTCAGTGTAAAACAATCAAAGGACATTCACACATATTCTTGTAAAAAAACAATACCAACGAATTGGATGTTTAACTCAACAAATGGAGAATTACTCTTATCAAATTCATATCAATGACTTGAGAATTACCAATGGAGTGATTATGTGTATCAAACTTCTATCCACAGGAAGTGGAGTGGAAATTATGACATAATCAAATGAATAGTGATTCCACACATAATCTTGGGGTAATATAATCAATGAAATATGTGTAAAGCCAAATGAGTGGAAATTGAAATCTCAAATTCCCTTACCGATTAGGTAACTTACGAAACATACACCCATGAAAGAAGTATCATACCATGATGATGTAAATACCCATAAATTAAATTATATTACACAATGAATACGATCATGGGCAGTACACATACACCACATGCAATAATTAAGTGGTGATCAATGGAATTCTCACGGAATTAAAAGTGAGATAAGAAAACCCTTACATTGTACTTTTTCCTTGGTCGATGGTAGGTTTACCTCCTGTATAATGGTGAAATAATTGTTATTGAATAATAAAAGAATCATTTACTCTAATATGATATCATATATGATCTTTTATCATTGATTTGTTAATAATATTTTAGAATTATCGTCATTTCGGGTGTTAACGGGTTCATTTTACTTTATATTCTTTGTTATGTGAGACATATTCGTTATTAATGGGATGTATATTATTCATATCCATAATGATATCAAGTCCTTAAACATCATTTTTAAATCATTAAATGATAATTATACTTGAATGGATACGATGGAGAATGAATCTCATCGCGTTCGTGGAGACGGTAGTCCGTACGTACGCACGAACGCTACTTCCATTTAATTTTTTATTTTAAAAGAATCGAATACAAATGATACATAGGTATATTACTATTCCAGTATAATATAATATTTTATATATGTTACTTAAGTTCATTAACACCATCCTTTATACGTTCCATGTGTGTTATGAACGAGTCATATCATTTTAAGGGGGCGGTAGTCCGCACTTCCTCAAATGAAATTATCGTATGTATATACAACATGAAACGAATAATGGTATGAAATAAAATGGAATTACAGAAGCTTATATATAAAATATATATCATTAATATCATATTTAATTACAGTGCCATCATAATGGCCACCATGAGAGGCGGTAAGATGTATTTGAACAATCATCGTTTCGTGAGGCGTTAGTTTGCCATCCACAGAAACATTATGTTCATCATCCATTAGATGGATTTGTGTGTATGTGTAGTTTTAATCCTTCTTATAACAACATCCTAGTATATTGTGGATACTGGTGTTGTTACAAAAGAAAGGAAATAAAAAGAGTTTGGGGGTTGGAGAAGCAAAATAAATGAAAATAATTTAAGAGAAATCGTTACCTTTAATCTAGGTAACTCACTTTGGTTGGAACCAAAGGACTTCTTGAAATGCTTTCTGCCTAAGGGTAAGCTTCAAGGAGGAGGAGAGGGATTTGGGGAGCTTAGTTGGGCAGAGTTTGGACGAGCCAAGTGGCTTGAGAGGTGTGAGGAAAAGAGAAGGAGGAGTGCCCTTTTATAAGAGGGGTGAGGGGCACCTTTGGAAAAGCTAGAAATATTAATTTATAATAAATTCATATTCGGTTTCCAAAGGCTCCAAAGTTGACTATTCAAAGTATGAGGTGGGGATAGGTCGAAAACAACTCATCCAATAGAATTTAGACAGGTTTGGGTACTTATATTAACCTTATCTTTAAGTATTAACTCTAAGTTAATTAGTTTCACTTTTACAATGTCTCTTTGTATTTTTATATAATATGGTTAATAAACTTACTATATACATCCAAGCGACCCCCAAGTGGTCCATTAATGATTAACCTATCATAATATAAGTCTCTTGGCCGAACCTTAGATTTTTAGGAATTTAATATCAATTAATAATATAATATTTGTTTTAAGAACTCTTTTATGTCAATTTTGACACTATTCAATAGTTGATTTTTGTGAAACTCATAACAGATTTATTACTTCAAACAAAGTCAATTACATCAATCCTAATATATCATAGTATCCTAGAAAATTAGTTTAATTCATTAAAAGTTTCATATTATATTTATTTGGGTGTTTATAATATCAATTATTTTAATTTTTCACTATTATAGTAATTACTGCATCATCATTGTGTCATAAATAAAATAAATTATTTAATGTCTAAAAATTATAAATAAAATATTATTATGTAGAAAATCGTTTTAGCTTTCTAATGAATATTTATAATCTAAAATCCAACATATATAACCCTATGTAACAATTGTTGTTCTAAAAGATATATGCTTGTGTCATTTTTGTATTCATTTTAACTAAATTAAAATAAAGTGTCATTATCACTTACAAGTGGATCCATGGGGTCCCAAAATAGACCCAAAGATTCCCATGGTCGACCATGTATCAACCAATAGGGTTAAGACACGTTTTAGGGTAATTTAGTATTATTATAATATTATTTTTTTTAACCCTTATTTACCGGATTTACCCTTAACCATGGTAAATAAAATATTTACCGCAGTAATTATTCAAAATGTCTAAAAATAAAAGTTACCTATTTACACAATTTTAACATCCTGATTCCAAATATGGAATCCATTTTCCTAAATTCAAAACACAGAAGTGGCAGAAATTAATTTAAAATTAAATCCCGCTGTCAAAACAAAAAGCGTGTTTTTAAGACATAATAACTATCAAAAGATTGACACTCGTTTATGTTCGGTTTAATTGTAAAATTATGTCCAATGACCAACATTATATTAAATGGTAAAAATATATTCTAAATATACTTTAAAACCACTCAAATTCATAATTTATCACTATTAATTATTTTGATTAAAAAAGTTGTTTTTAATTAAAATTTAGTAATTTTCACTATTCATCAAAATATAAAAGTTATCCGAAAAGTACCAAAATTTCACCCTAGGATAATTTCGATATTCCGAATCCAAAAATGAAGTCCATTTTTAAATATAAAATATATATAATTTCAAAAATTAGGTATTACTATTCATAACGGCTAGTTTGATTGGTTGTGGTGTGTGTTAAAACTCAAGGTTGCGTACAACACACGCTACTGTATTATTCAAAGAAAGCGTACCGTGGAAGCTTGGGATGTTTCATTTTAAATTTTTGATGTCCCCATTTAGTCAAAAAGTTTAAAATATAGTATTTAAAAAGGGTTCACTATTAAAGTTGATAAAAGTGCAATACTGAAAATGAATTTGTTCTTGCATTATATCTAAGAAACTCATAATATGGATTCTAAAATTATAAGGATTATATAAACATTAAAATTTATCTAATACTATTCATAACCTCTTTTGAACGGCTTGTTTGGTAAGTCATGGTGTGCTTGAACATGGTGTTGCATGTAGTGAAAGTTATTGAATTATTTTGAAGAAATAACACACTATGAAATCTTGGGGTGTTACACTTATGCTGCCATAGTTGTAAACTATGGATAAGTCCTCTAGCATCCACAAAAAAAACACCCAGCACTACACCCCCACTATACTAAACTACACCCCTAAAACACCCCCACTACATACTCATACACCTGTGTGCCCACTCTGTACCCAAATCACATACACTATTAACCACATGAATGCATCAAAATCATGCAAGGTGTGGTCTAAAATAAACCACAGACCAGAAACAAAATTAAAGGTTAAATATAGCCTAAGGGTAAAACTGTTAACTATAGAGGATAAGTTAATGTATTGAATTATCCTATAACCAAACATACCAAAAACAACAATAACACATGGATTTTGAACAATTTAACACATACCAAATCCTATAAAACCCATACAACATCCCACAGCTAATCATATACCTGTCGTACCTGAATTATTGTAAGTAGATATGCATGTAAAATGTAATAATTGATTGATAGCATAGGCATAAGAGATAGCACATTGAGTCCACTTACTGCACTTTAAAATTCAAAATTTCTTGGTCTAACCACAAGGGTAAGTGCAAAATAGAACCACTCAATTGCACACTATCATGACATTATATCACTTGCAACTCAAAAAAAACATTTTTTGGGTAAGGTGAATTTTATAGTTGTACAAAGTGCCTCCATGATACTATTTCCCATGTCAATTTACTATATAACCCACATATCCAAGGTTTTATTCATTTACAACCTTCACATATGTGTCTTCACAAGCTTATCGTAATGAATAGGGTTTGTGAAGCATAAGAAAATATAGAGGTGGAATTAGTGTAAAACCACACTCAATGATGATTGAGGGGATAAATGCTTGATATGGATAAGGTTTTAAGAAGATAAGGGGCTAGAGGATGTTCTATAGGATTTATTGGGTGGTGGTTGGTTAGTTTTGGTCTTTCACTACTTTGTGTATTTAAAAGGTAGCTTCTTGGTTTGTTAGAGGTGGTGGTCATTTTCATTTGGAAGGTTAGTCGACTTGTTTTCTATGATCCATGGAGAGGGTAAGGAGTGAGAGATTATATAGCGGTTTGGGAAAGGGTTATCTAATTTTTTTTTGTTTAAGAATAGAGGTAATGGTTTGAAGGGATATTGAGGTTTTTGGGGTGTTGGTTTGGATATGAGGAAATATATGGTTGTGAATAGATACAAATAAGGATATGAATTAACTCAAGTATAGTTTTTAGGTGTTACCCAGTTTTTCTAGGTCTTTGTGGTGGATTTGTGTGAGGATTGGGTGGCTTGGAGGTAAAACCATGACAGGGAGAGGGTATGGAGATCACGATGAAAACTAGGGTTTATGTTAGGTATTTAAAGGAATTTCAAATGTTATGATGTGACACCATTGTATATGATATAAATCTATTTGGTTTCCAGATCCATTTTAAAATTATTTTCTCTAAAGTTTTTTATTGAGGGATTAGTCATCACAGTGTAACCTTATCAAGTAATGTTTCCACTTTGTATATTGTGGTAAGGCATGTATCATGGAGTGACCCTATGAATGTTTGGTTCCATTATGTTTATCTAAACTTTTTTTATTGTATTGTGATCTATAACACTACCCCATGATTTATTATGTCATAATCAAGAAGGGTTCCATAAGTTTTTATTATAGAGTGAGCTCTACCCTATAAAAAATTATTGTTCCCATGTTTAACATGAAATTAAAAAAAATAGTTTGGTTGTGAATATTGTACCATTATCCATTATTCACTACCCATGGTTGAGGTTATGGGGTCTCATTATATATATAATAGTTTCAATCCCTTGAATTTATGGTACTCCTCTAATTAGCTACACTTTCAATTACAATATATGTCCCACATATCAATTAAGGTGCACATGCAACATGTGGGAGTAGATAGTAGGCTACAAAAAATATTACCCTAATACAAACCATAATATACTATTTTATTCATGAGAGAATTAATAATATTGTAAAATATAAATTAATAAATTAATTTCATGTTATCATGTACTAACCTGATTAACTTGAATCACAACCCTACCATGTTTTATCATTAGTGGTTAAGTATAATAGTTTAATAAAGAACATTCCAAAGAAAAAAATGGGGTAATGGTTAAAAAAACTAGTTTATCCTATTTATATAATAGTATGGATTCCTTATGACACATTCAATATCTCTATGAAATAGACTAGAAATGGGTATTTTTAATAGAACTAGTCTATCTAATCCATATACTTGAAAGGATTTATAATTACAATATTTTACTGTTTAATCCTTTTAGTATAAAGGAGTCATTATAAAAAACAAGTCTAAATAATTTATGTACAAGCATCGGGTATTGGTAGCACAACTAGTTTATTTAATCTATAAACTAAAACAATATTAAACATAATATTGGTCTATCCAATCCTATTTTATGGAGAAATATATAGGTGATGGATCATGGAAAATCCCCCAAAGGAAATATATTGTGTCCCCTTAGTTTTCCATTGGGTTCCAAGTATGTGAATCATCATCATAATATCTAAATCATCTCAAAATAATTTTGTATAACAACATGATTAAGATAGTAATCAATATAACAAATGAAATATAGAACCCAATCCTAGCACTCTACTAGTATCTAGAACATCCATCATGTTTGTATCATGACTGAAATATATCTATTACATGGAATCTTATCATGGAATACATTAATCATAATAATATAATCTATCAATCAATAATAAACATTGGATCACCCTTATGATAGAACTATAAATGTCCCACTCTTAATATCATAAATTCAGTATTGCTCCTATAGTAGTTACAACCTGAAGGTATATTCCCAAAATAAGATCATTCACCAATGAATGTTAGTGATACCATTAATATACCAACCCCTTGGATCACCCTTATGATAATTACTAACTCATTACCACTGAGACACTAAAATATTCCCCTCACTATTCATTCCTTAAAGGTCATTGTATCTTTTTTCATTTGAGAGATCATTTATCAGGAATCTCAATATTTCAAGATGGTATTATTTATTCTAGAAGGAGATTTAATTTCATGAAATTAGAGGATAGACGGTGAGGAAACACCATAGTTAATTATATTTATCACACAACTCTAAACCCTTTTTACCCTATTCCTTGATCAATTGAAAATTTAACCATCAATCGAGTATGGGGAAATAAAAGAGAACTAATGAATATACTTCAAGAAGTTCAAAGAAAACTAATTATTTAAGTATTAAGCAGTGAATTATTCTTGGTAAGGTAGTTGATTTTATGTAGTTAAATTTCATAGTGATGTTACTGAAGAATGTGTTAAGTTTTCAAGGATAGCCATTTGTGTTTGATGAAAAGAAAACAAATATTTTTTGTAAGTTCTATATTTTTATGAGAATACTCAGTTCATATTTTCTCAAAATGAGGATGCTATCATCTCTAAACTGAAGTAAATTTCATTTTCTACTATTGAGTTGGATGTAATTTTCTACTGACCACATGAAGGGATATTTATGTTTTTCCCTAAGATAAATAATGATGAGATGTTTATTCTATATTATTTTATATTCAATCAATTTTAATCCTATACAATCATGAATATTATTGTAAATAACCTAGAACTAGAATAGAAGTTCCTTAATATGTTAATTTTGGCAGGGATTTCTCAAAGGGCATGAGGATTTTGAAAAATTATTATTTCAAGGCATGTATTTTATTTATTTTATAATAAAAGAGAATAAAGTAAACCCAGATAGATATATATTAAGATACATGTATCATTTCTTTAATAGATTAGTAAAATGAATTTATATCCTTATGGTTGGGTTTTAATCCTTCTACTTGATAAGGTAGATATATATTCAAATCATCTAATAAAGTGTCAACATAGTTTCCTTTTATTAGAAAATAAACTTTGAGCTTTATATTATTATTAAATTATTCCTTGAAAAAGGTAGTGGTAATTAGAAAAACAAAAGTTTTAAAAATAATCAAGCAATAATGAAAACAAGTTTTTAAAACAATCAAACAATTATGGAATACAAATTAAAGGGTTAGTTATAGGGAACCTACAACAACCTCAAGGTGTACTTCTTTTGATGATGAAAATTTGAATATTCCTTTTTTCACATGCATGAATATGCACCTTCACATATATATAAGGAAACCTAGACCTTATGTACATATTTTTATGGCCAAATATGCACAAGGGTGTCCTTAGATATATGTTTATACTTTCATATACTCATTTTCACTTACACATGTATGCATTTTTCACATCTATATATAAGAACACTTATCCCCAATATATATATTCATACTACCATGAGTGAATATATATATAAAAAGGGGGAATTATATATGAATATTCCTACCTAATTATACACATGTAAGTCACCTTCGACAGCAGTGGCTCGAATCCACCTCAACGAGATCCAAAACAAACTAAAAAATATAGGGAACCCAAAAATCACAAAATACCTAATTAAAATTGGGATAAAGAATAAAAAATGAAGAAATATTAATTGAAACTGATGTATAACTCACTTACTTCAATGGTGGTGGATAGAACCAGCCTCATCGTAAGAAACTAAATGTAAGTAAGTAATGGGAAAAGAAGTGAGATATAACGACTTCTTATATATATGTGATCGGTGTGTCAATTGTACAAGATAAATGATACATGACTCCATAAATAATAATGAACAAATAATGTTTATATTGATATGTATATACCAATACTAAATAAAATTATCATTAATAAATGCTTTTTGTTCAAATTATATCATATTTCATTCAATACATACACCATAAATTGGTTTCATGAATCACCAGATAACACAAACCACAACATGATGGCTTTTACTACACCATACCTTATAATTTGATTCATATATACAATAATCTACCACTTTATCATATGCATCATAGGTTTTATTAAAATCATTGAAAATCATTTTGAAATGATTCTAACTCTTTTGGATATGATTTTCATGTAAACACACTCAAATATTAGGAGAAAATATTGTACCAAAATTTATCATAATTCTATGTCATGTTGTATAACACTACATGCCTTTTTTGAATTTAAAAAAATATAATTCCCCAATAAATAATTGTATGAAAAAGGTATCCAATAGAAAAACATAGTTTCTACTCAAGATATAAAGGGTTCTATAGTTATTGCAATAAAACTCATATCTTCATATGAAAGTATCCACCATAGGATATATATATATATATATATACATCATTTTAATTCTTTTATAATATTTTTTTTAATTAATTGAGTAAAAAATAGACATATAAAATGTTAATGTATTATATAACATTGCATGTGTTCTCAATTCTCCAAAATAAACTGATCATTTTGAATAAACATAACACATGAAATTAATCTAAGTAGATCAGTGTGTCACATGTCACTCAAATAAGATGTGCCCGGTCTATTGGTGAGAAAAATTTTTATTATCTTGGATGAGATAGTATTTTCAAAATATGTGTTTAGTCTAGTGGGGATAAGTACTCTTATAGTTTTAAGTATATAATTTTTTATCTGAAAAAAGTTGAAAGAGAAAGTAAAATATAGAACCAAAAGTCTATTGGAGGTACGGGTGAATGTTTTGATCAATGGTAATTAGTGATTACATTAAATTATTTAGTTAGTGATGAGATATAGAAAATATACTATTCTAGTTTTAGGATTGAAATTATCTTGAATAAACTCTTGAAAATTTTATCTAGGGAAGGAAAAGAGTATTCCTCATAAAAATTAGATTCTCTTATTTGGTTTTGAAAGAATAAAATACAAGTATTACATCTCCACAAATACATAATCAAAGATAGATTGAAGAAAAGGTGTTTATAAAATAAGGATCTTATCTTTGTATTCATATGGAGTGTAAAATTAAAGATATTTTAGTTACCTATGTTGACCTATGAGAGACCATCATTTCTAGAGTATCATGAAGCCATTGAATGGATGAAATCCATGGGGTTTGATCAGGAAATTTTTTTGGAGGTATTCTTTACATATAATAAGAATGAGGAGCTAGATATGAACTACCTATTGGACTGTATGCAAGAATTCAAAGAGTGAGGGTGTTGGGTGGGTTTTTTTCCTCCATTTTTATCATCCAAGATTAATTTTTGATTGATGCACTACAATGGGTTATTATTTCCAAAACATTGTAATCTTTTTTTTACAAGATAAGTTATTATTTCTCAAGGCAAGTGTTAAATTTTCTTTTGGGCCATATAAACCCCAACAAGACTATCAAATCTACAACACTGAAATGGAACCACCTTTATCCTCCATTAATATGAGCATCAAATTCCATAAAACACTAAAATAGTATACACCACAACATCTACCAAACACTAACATCCTTATATGATAAAATTCAACATATAAACCAGAAATAAAATTTACATCTGAAATGTACCTCAATATCAGTATCACGAGAACAATCATGACCCTCTTCATCTCCTTCAGAAACACCAACATCATTATCACCTCCTCTCAGACCACCGACATCATCATCAACATCTACATTGGCATACACACCTAAATCAGTGGCAGGTGCAGAAAAATCCTCATAAAATGAACTTAAATAAATTAGAACACATTTAATTAATGAAAACAAGAAAATGTGTATTATTGAAGTTTCATTATACGCATTAGTTTAATGATGGCCATAAACAAAATCATATGTATGTAAATAATAATGTTTTTATATAATAATAAACCCAATCAAATGAATTTTTTATTCTTTATATATAATTGTATTGTTTACAATGCTTTTATATTATAGTATTTGAAAGTTTTTATGTATTATAATATTTTTATAAGCATGTATATAAACATAATCCTAGGCATTTTCACTGTTAATCTTTTTATGTGATTGTATTACAGCAATTGTTTAATAATAAGAATAAACATATACACTATCAACTTTAAAATGTGTGTATTTCAGTAATTGTATAAGGATTAACATGAGAATAGGCATAGGTATAATAATATGTATGTATGTATTCAATATTTTTATAATCATGAGAACAATAATATGTAGTAGTAATTTCTTATAAATATATATTATATTATTATAGTGTTTTTATATTATAAATGAAGCATAAGTAGAATCACTGTAAAAATGTTTTCTTTTAATATCTATTGGTATTTAAATATTATAGTTTTTTTTTCATGTGTCTTTTAGTATTTAGGTAATAATAATTTGGAGCATAATTAGAGGAAATTTAATAATGAAAAAAATGTTTGTATGATAGTATTCATATTGGTATCAAAATTAGTATTTCAAAAAATATAATAATATTTATAAGGATATATATATCTGTTAGTTATGTATTACAGTCCTTCCATATTTAATAATTTTAAATTTTGAATATATTTATGGATTTTTATATTAAAATTATCACCTCATTTGTTATGCTTTATATAAACCTAATGTGTTAATTTTTCTCATCATTTTATTGTTTATCCATGAATGTTATTGAAGGTTGATAAAATTTACAGTCATGTATGTGAATGTAAAAGAAATTACATAGAAAGGAATAAAAATATATGAGAATGTATAGTGTTTCTATTAATGAATCTATAAAAAAATAGGTAATATTATTAAAATATATTGTATATATTAATGTAAATTTATTGTGAATTGTTTTTGAAGAAAATGAATAAACTATAAAACCCAAGTGCATTCCATAGGGGTTTCATCCAGTCTAGATAACTGAACTAATGAATTCTACAACTCCATTATTATAACATGATGTTCTAAAAACGATATGCACCTGATAAAAATTAAAATATACCATAAAACATTATTATGGTTATATATGTGAAAAATATATAATAAAATATGATTATAAATAATAGACTAAAAATTTGAATTTTTTATTATAAAAACACAGAAAGGAAGAAAAATACTTAGGGAGGTATGAAATGGTGAAGATCAAGGGAATCCACAAAAAAAATCCTTAAATCCTGAAGTTAAAGAACCTAAACTTGTGTAAGTAATTAGATCCTCCTCTTAATTTCCTATGGAAGCTAGGTAATCTTTTACATAGTTATCATCATTCCATATATGTAAGATCATCACTCCCTGATGAATCATGCTTCAACAAGACCTGTTGATGTAAGAGATTCTCCAGTGAATTGGAGAGGATCCCTTTAATAATCTCCAAACTAAATATGACTATAATTCAATCTCTAAAAGGGAAATATTTTTTATATTTCAAAATGTTAAAACATATAACAAATCCTTAACTTTGAAAATAAGGTATTTTCCTTCTCCATTGATATAAGAGAAATAAATAATGAATGAACCCTGATAATAATAAAAAAATTCCTTTATTTAATTTAATTTATTTAAAATATAACCCATATGAGTTTTTTTTTGAACCGTGGGATTCACCGATGAACTGAATAGACGAAAACTCGGTAGCAGCACTAGTGTGTGGTCTACTGGTAAAAGTAATAGGGTTCGACTGATACACAGAATTGAGAAAAAATGTGTGATGAATAGGATCGAAGGAATAAGTAATCATGATGAATTGTATGGGTAATAAAATCAAAGGTATGGATAAACCATTTTACATGGTAGCCTTCGATAGTAAGGAAACAGAGTAGGAAAATCCCCTATCGAGTTTCCCAGAGGTTACGATCAGAATCAACATCAGCATGTCATAGTGAAGCATCACGGATCATGAGAGGGTAGAAGAATATGGAAGGGCACAAATATAGGAGGAATCACGAGGAAAAATAGCCTCAAGGATGGGATGAATCGCGTGATGATGGGAAGAATGGAAAGGAAGAAGCCGCAGGTAGGAGAAGAAAGTCACGTAGGGGGTTAAAAAATCATTTTTCTAAAGCTTTTATTAAAATATGGCTTTAAATTAACCTATATCCACGGTTTTAAAAAATACATGGATATAAATTACTCTATATCCACGAATCTATAAAACTGTGGCTATAGGTTTGTGGCTATAAACTAATTATCTAGCAGTGAAAACGGGGTTTTGTGCATTTTATATGATTATGCTAAAATTAATTTTCCACACACAAATAACTTTTATTTTATAAATTTAATTTAATATTTATAATAAGTTATTCCAAATCATATAATAAGGCTCGTTTTATTTTTACTCTTAAAGGATAAATTACCTAGGGTAAAAAAATTAATTACCGTAGTGAAAAATCAAATGGTAAAAGTAAGTAACCTTGGAGTTAAATGAAATAAAATATTTAAAACATGTTTATTTTTTAGTTTTTGAGGTATTTATAGACCTTATCTTACATAAAACACATTATTTATTAATTTTTGAGGAACCTGGACTGATATTGTATTTCCATCATTGAATAGTTTTGAGTATTTACAAAAAATGGCACTCCTCAATTATAAATGGGTACTCCCTCACCTCACTTATTCACACCTCTCAACACATTTAGCTCAACAAAAACCTACCAAAATCTATCCCCATAATCCTTATACACATTATAGATGTTTTTTTATTCCCAAAATACCAACCCTAGGTTCTTTGATAAGTGATCCAAATGAGGTTCTTCTAAGAGAAGGTAATTGTCTTCCCCGAGATCTTTCCTTTTACATATTCTTTTATCACCTTCAGTTATGTCTTAAAAATGAAATATAATAAAAAAATATCACCCATACACTGAGATTTTATTTTTATTTTTTTTCATAATATTTATTTATATCCTTCTCCATCAAATGGGAAACAAATTCATTGCTCATGTGTATGCCGAACTACCACCTCATGAACTGATGTAGTTTGTTTTTCATCACTAACTCGCATGGATAAATATAATGATGTCAAAAATGAATAAATATGATAAAAATGACATGCTATTAATTATATAAAATTAATATATCATCCACTACCTTTCCCATTCACCCATTAAGGTAATGATAATTTCACTTGTGGTTATGTACGGCCAATCGTCTCTACGAAACGATGTGGTCCATTTTATATGTAGAACTTTTAAGAATGATTATAAAAAGGTATATAATGAAAAAATATGACATTTATAACACTAATATAATTTTGGAGATTATGTATCTTGATCCTGTGAAAAATAATTATAACTATCATGGCAAAACATGCATGAGAAAATAAAGCACTTAACACCTAAAAGAATGGTAATAATGAAATATTATTAATAAACAGGTGATAAGATGTGATTAGAGGATCATATATGATACTATAAATATGAATATGGCTCTGGTATAAATTAATAACATTCCTAAAACCATTATAAAATATTTCAAATAATTTTCAACAAAATGGAATCCTGGGGTACGGGATTTCATCTCGATTTACACCTCATTGAGACAAATTTGTTATTATGAACCTATTTACATCTATATAGTGTATTTTATTCCAATTTTATGTATTTAACATGAATAAATATTTATTCATGGTTATTAATGTTTCAATTCAATAATATTCCTTCAATTTCTTACAATTTCAAAGTTACCGAAGTGGTAAGAATCTATTTTACAATCTCTCTTTCCTATGGGATTTATTTTATTTTCATTGAAGTAATATTATCATTTTTCCTTCATAAGATTCAATAAAGCTAATATAAACTAGATAATTAATTAGTATTCATATTTTCTTCAAACTTTTCCTCTATTTTTTAATTTAATCAAGTAAGGAAATATTTAAAAGAAAAATTGAATCTATTTCTCTTTTAATTGGATATATTTTTCTTCTGTGTCCATGCTTTTAAAAATTATTTTACAAAATTTATTTTATTTAATAAAATGATTTATTAAGTAAATTTTAAGTTATCCTTTAATTTCAAAAAGGGTTTCAAAGTAATAATTCTAATTTTTCTTAAAAGTGACATTTTTTAATTTCTTTACAAAAATAAAAAATGATTTCTTTTTAACTCATATGGCGAAAACAAACATTCCCACCACCATACCCATTTTATGAAATTTATCTTCTTATACAAATTTTCAATGGTTTTTCAAAGAAAACTATTTAATGAAATATTATTTTAATATTTCACTTCAATTATTTTTATTCTTCCAAATTATGTGATTTTATTAAAAACCTATATTCTTGATGAACTGATGGTCATCTCTTATCACTTTTTAATTTTGTGGTCATTAATTTTCTATTGAATCATTCACTTTATTGTAACCATTTCACATTAAATTTACCTTAAATATCTATATTATTTATCATGGATATTATTATTTCTTAAACCATATTTCATATCTACATATGGTGTTTTACTTTGAAAGTTATTTGATTGACTAGGGAAATATTCATATTTCATATTCTGTATTCAATATAGACATTTATTGATAAGGAATATTGTTCACTAATTAAATTGATCATTTGATATATGAGGAATGAATTTTACATGCATTGATGTGTGGGTCCCAGAATTATATATCCCCTTGATGCATTGACAGGTCTCATAAGAAAAATTTATTGGACAAATCGTATGGGTTTTTACCCCTAGTTTTAAACTATATTGGTGCAATGTCTTGATAGTATATATATCATGATGTTTTAGATCATGAAATCTGATATTAATCATTTCCTTATTTGATAAATCAGTTATTATTATTCATGATATTTTTTCATTGATATTACCATGGATGCATTTCATGCTCAAATTAATGATTAAATGGAATGTGTTTCGAATTATTTACCATGTCATATTGATTGAGCCTTATTTACTCATGATATATTTTGATTTATTTAACTCTTAATTAGTATTTGAGACCACTCTTATTTTTTTCCTTTCAATAAGGTATGAAGATGAATTCTTTAAATGCGTTTCAAGGATTCCAATTATTTTCTTTTGTTATTTTTTATATTTCATTCCCAATATAAAATTGGTTTCATGTATATATATGGTTCTCCAAGACTAATAGATTGATCGGTCCTTTGGGATTTGACCCCTTGTATCTATTACAATATAATAAAGTATACAATGCATCTGTTTTATTGTATTCATGGTTTTTATAGATGTCTTTTTTGATAGAATTTTTTAGAATTTTTAACAATGTTATCAAATGTTCTATTGCTTGAGTACACCGAACAAAGGTAGCTAAGGTGACCCAATAAACAAGGAATAAAACTTTGATATTATTTTATAAAGGAAATGTTTGAATCCATTAAAATAATAACAATATTACTAAGATTTTTTAGTAAAAAGTGAGTTCATATGAATCCTTATCATCAGATAAACATGTCCAAGTTTCACCGGATGAACAAATTCAATGAAGTGCATCATACAGAGAAGTAAAATGATCATTGAAGATAAAATAATGAGTTTGGAAAGTTATTTTGAGTATTAAAAGTTCTATTGGATGGAAGAACATTGGAAAAAATTCCATTATGTCATCTGACAGACGATTTTGAGAAGTTGTATTGGGTGGAGTTTTGTGAGTCTATTTAAATAACAAATGCATGGAAGTCATCAGATAGAAATTATTTAGGAAATCATCAGAAAAAAAAATAATCAGATGAAGTTATTAATAGATTTAAATAAAATCTTTAAATTCCTTTAACATGAAGATATTGAGAAGATATTTCAACACTTTTTCCTCTAGATGAGAAAAGGGAGTTTGAATAAGTTCCTTGACACTAAGGCTAAGGAAGTTCAAAGAGGGTTGTGGATACTGGTGTTTTCATGAAGCTTCAATAACATTATAGAAGAGTTGAGAAGAATCCAGTGAAATTGAGTTGTGTGGGAAAATAAATATGACTACCATCCTTTTCTCCTTCGATCTCACCTATAAAAAGGCAGTGTAAGTACAGTATGGTTGTAATAAAGAAACATTGTTCACCCATATAAAAGAGTTGATACACTAGATTTTTTTTGAGTATTGTGAGTTTCCAACCAAGTTAGATTATGAAGAGAGTATACTAGTCATAAGAATCATATGAAGGATTCAATCTAAGATACCGAATAGAGATACAAATTAGTGAAATCATATAGATGTGTCATTCAAAAAAAACTAAACATATATTATATCGAAAAATTTTATGATCAGTTTATGAGGTGCATATGTTTTTTTATTGTAAAAAGCACATATCAGAGGTGTATTTTTAGGATATTCACCAGACTGAGTTTATTGTATGAATTCATAAGGAGAACTATATAGAGATATTGGATGGAGTCATCAGATGTATATTTTTCTAGATGAACTTTTTATGAGCTTTGAAGAAAAGGTTATTTATTTTTTATGTATCAGTTTCACATTAAAACCTTTGTAAACAAATGAGATTATATATAATATTCCTATCAGTAGATATAAGGATTCTAATGGGAGTTGGTTCAAGTATATATGATAAGTATGAAATTTCTCACAGTGAGACAAAACCATGTAAATATTTTGTACCTTTATTTATTTTCTTATCATTTAATACTTTTGATATTGTTATAAAACGTTTATAAGGTTAAAAACTTTAACAAATTTCATGGGTTAATTTCAATATAATTGAAATTTTAAAATATCACTACTGATTCAACCCCCCCCCCCCCTAGTGGTTCTCACGATCCTAAGGAAATTCCAAACCCCAACAGGTATCTTCGATGATTTCATCCTATGAAAATATTGTTATTCCTTACTAAAAGTGCCTTTAGATTTCAATTACCCTGATTTTATATTCTTAGAAACATCATTGACCTTTTCCAACTAACTTTTATTCTTCCATTTTTAACTTTTTCCCACTCAAACTATAAAAATAGTAAAAAAAACCTAGACACCTCATGCCTAGTTTATATATCCTAAACAATTTGATAAAATAGGGTAAAAATTTATTGAACTCATTCACATTGTCGAAACATTTACAATAAATATTCTAGAAAACAATCCCCATCTAGAACGAGTCTTAAATAAAATATTTAGTCCTTCCAAGTCATAAACTTACTCAATCATATTGAATATATTTGTGGAGACTTAATTTCCTTCATTCATCATCCATATTACACTTTTGAATCCTTAATTGAATTCTTATATGCTTCTCATAAGAATCTTAATCTACCTACTGAACAACTTCAACATTTTTTATCTAGGAATATGTTTCTATAACTCATAAAATTTTTCTTTTTTTCTTAATAAAGATTTTGAAGTTTCTATACTATTCTAAGGAGTATCTTATGTTAAGATTCTCCTTTCTCTATGATTTTTCTGAAGTTTATGTTGGATGATGAATATGTTATCATATCTAAAAACAAATCTTTTATCAGATAATTATTATTTTTATTTCCATTTAATAAGTACTTTTATTAAATTTTCTCCCTCTGAAATGATAGCCCATTTTAAATTCTATCATATTAATTATTGGGCCAAGATCCATATTTTAGCTTTGGATCAGTTTAGTTTTTCTCCCATCACATAGATATATAGGTAACAAATAATGTTAATCAGAT
The DNA here is from genome assembly GCA_963277665.1 of Viscum album. Classification (NCBI taxonomy): domain Eukaryota; kingdom Viridiplantae; phylum Streptophyta; class Magnoliopsida; order Santalales; family Viscaceae; genus Viscum; species Viscum album. Next base: position 164,729,663 of record OY728119.1, on the reverse strand, counting down.
CATATATGACTCTAGGATAGTTCAGTGAATAACTCATCATTCTAACCTATCATATGGATTCACTCAACATTATTTTTTAGGTATCCAATTCCTATTATGGTCTCCCAAATAAGTGTAACCCAAATAAAATGCCAACAATGGTCACATAATCCTTTAGGGTGGCCCATTACATGCTTGGATTATACAATATAATCCATGGGTATCTAGATTTATAATGACCTTCCGAGGTGGATGATCACGTTCTTAACGAGTTTTTACTTTGGAAGGAATATATCACTTAGTATTTTTAAGGGGATTTAATCTCACATTCTTACCTCATTTATTTCATTTACATGTATGCATGCTTCTAATGATTTATTTTTTGAATCATATTCATTCCACCAAATAAATATTTTTACACCCTATTGATGTGTAACTCTTTACAAAACTCATATCTTGTGTTCTTACACAAATTAAAATCCATCTATATTCACACATATCCATATACATCCTATGTATGACATTCATGAAACACTTTTATGTAAAGGCTTAAAATCATATGAAATTAAAAATCCCTACAAGAAATTCATAAACCTCCGTGATAATGAGGAGTCTAACTAAAATTCCCACCACCCAAGGTTACCTTACTCAAGAGAGACCTAAATTCCATCACAATTTGAACACCTAATATGTATAAACTATAATTAACTTCTTAATTAAAACTCATAACCTAGTACAATGAGAAGTCAAGGTAAAATAAATTTAAATCAATTATCATACCTATCATGAAGCTCCTTAAATGCAGGTATGAAAATTTATAGAAGTGGTGTAACAATTTAAACTAAAGAATACATTCATTAATATTATATCCCTTAATAAAATTGGGAATAAACAAAAAAATGAATGGTTTATATATTTAAACATGATACATACATTTATGAACAATTCATAAATATATAAATTATAAACACTTTATAATTTACTCATGCGTTATAGGAATTCCATAATCAAATAAATATAAAAATGTTATATTTATTCCCAACATGAACTCCTTTGCATTGAAATTTATATAGAATTTTACTTAAACACGTGATATTTGAAATATAGACATTATATATATTAGTTGTCAATATATCTTGTAAACATTCATAAAATCACAAATTTAATATTATTTATGTCATAATCATATTAATTATCAAAACAACTTTTGATATGATTCAACTAATTTTTTCAAATTAGCCATTTTAATTTGAACATTACCCATTAATAGTTATAAAAAATTCATAATTTAATATAAACTCCTTAATATTTAGACTTATATTGTAATTTATATAAAAAATTATAAATTACCCTCATAATTTCCTTATAAACATTTTATATCCAAATTATAAGTTATTCCATATAAATTTAAAAAGGTATTTAATATTAACATTTAATATTATGGATATTTATTAAAGAAAATTTATTAAACAATTAATTAATTAATTACAAATATTTTATAATTAGTTAATTTATAAAAACTCTATAAATTAAATAAATGACCTGAAATTCATTTTTCTATAATTTATCAACATTTTATAAATTGTTTCTTTCAATTCCAAATTAAAATTTTGAAAAACAAAAATTTTATTGATGTTGTATTTTACGATATGTTGTATATCATAAGGTATAGCTAGATTCATTATTTACCATATTTTATGATGGATAATCACATAATGCTAGATAACATTTGGCTCCTGGTATTTCATATGTTACAATATACTGTATATCATAATAACAACATGATTATTTTTTTACAAAGGTGACTTTTTGCTCTTGTCCTATGAAATATCCTTTATCATATGTTATGATATAGTGAAACAAAAGGATTTATACTATTTAATTTGATATGATATCCTTTGTAGTATTGAGAAATCATATCATAAAATATGATATCACATATCGTAAACAATCCATAGTGAAAATTTTATATCACTGGCTACAATATCCTATATTTTTTTTAACATAAAGTTTGGGGGCAATCCCCTTTTATTAAAAAGAGAAAAAACAACAACCCCTTTTGAACTAAGTAAGGGAAACCCCATTACAGGCTCATGAGCCCCAATGAGATCAAAACCCAATACAAAACCCGGTACAGAATCAATACAATGGCTTAAAAGCCTATGATCAATGGTCCGAGAGCCCAGTGGAACAAATCCCATTACAACAGAACCAAACAGATGCAATGCATAGATCCCATTGGCAAACCGCCGTCCACGCACACGGTTGCACCTGAGACTCGAATAGGAAGATCCCCCAATCCACGCTGCTTCCATTGATAACAGAGCACCGCAGACTTACGACGCCAAGACGATGCATGTTGAACCGGTGTTATCCACAATGCCCTACACGTAGTCACCCCTCACAACGCCAAATCCGACCAGATCTAATCAAAAACACAGATCTGGACCGGATCTGTGAACACTGACTGGAAGAGTTGTCGCTGCCTGCTCCCACACACACCGTACCAAGAGTCGACGATGACGTACAAGCCTCGCAGCCTATGTCCACGACCCCTACCATCGCGTAACCCCGTCCAGCTCGATAATCACTACGGGACGCCATCATATGACCTCCGGAGTCCTGAGGAGCGTTCCGAGATATGCTGCCCATCGCCCGTCACCCGCCGCAAAGAACACAGGAACATCGCGTCGCAGTTCTACAACCCAAGAAACAAATCTAAACAAATAGGAACAAACCAGATCTGATGGATCTGGACCAAAATGAAGACGGAGACCACCGAATACTGAGACCCCACTCGTCTCCCTACGCAAAGCTCGTCAGACAAATTAATGCCACCCAGATCCATTAAGGCCTCGCCCGCTCATTTGAGGACCAGCATCCCGCACCATCCATCTCCAACCGCTACGGAATGGTTTTTAAAGATTGAACAACAATTTTTTATGGAAGTGAAATATAATAGAAACCTCAAATTCCAATTACTCCATGCTATGAAAAACCAAAATCATGTATAAAAAAATTTAAGGTGTGCCTTACACTGAATATGGATAATGTTTTTGTCTTTGAATGGTGATTGATTAAGATCACAAGGAATGACCAATGAAATTTTCCCTCTATGGTGTGTCCACAGGCTGATCCAAATCACCCAACGCTTAGGTGGGACCCTTACTCACAACCATGTTATTCAAGTACCTCATGTAACAAATTATGTATAAGGAGAGCTTTATGGTAGAGAGGATTGATATGAGGAAAGGTAAATCTTGAATCAGTATCTTAATGGAATTAGCCTCATTTTATAGCCCTCAGGTACACTCCCTGAGAATCTATAGTATTAACTCGAACATTATAAAACATTCAGGTAAAGTTATGGTTATAAATCCTTGTGACCCCATTGGAAAAATATATTGTATAGATATTACATAATATTAAATGTATATGGTTGATGATAGACACATGTAGAAGATTCTAAATGTTTATAATTAATAGTGCTACAATTGTTACTAGTAAAACTTCTGTGAGTTGTACATTATTATTATCATAGTAATAGATACAAATATATCATATAATATGATATATGTAGGTAGTTATAATATGATATCACCATATCATAATAAACAATGTGACCATTCTTGGAATATGAATTATATATTATCACATACAATATCCCTATATCATACCTTGAAATATATTCTAATATATATTAGACACATGTCAGGATTTTGGAAATATCTCCATCAATAAATGCATTAATTATGTAATAATGCATAACTCAACCACTTTATTTAATTGTAAGGTATCGTGATTGGTTCTAAAGCTATTATATAATGTTTTAAGGAGTTTTTATAAGATAATATGATACATTTAAAGTGTTAAACATTTCATCATGAATGTTTAAACATTACAAATTGGTTACAACATAGGTTTCATTGTTTAAATGTTTGAAATTTGGAATAATGAAAGTATTAATGTTTATGAAAAATTTATCCTTCAAGGATCATCCTTGAAGCCTATAAATGGAGGCCAATACCATGGTATAGTGAAAAGGATTCATGTTATGAAATTCCTTAAACCAAATATCTTGTTTCTATCTTTATATATAACTTTAAGGTTCTAAAAAACCTTGAGGAAAGTGTAAACTTCCTAAAAATTGGGAGATTCACAATAGGTCATGGATAGCCTAGGAGTAACGAGTGATTTGATTATTTCTTAGTGATTTTCATTAACTATGGCGATAAAGAAGGAGTTGGTGTCAACATAGTTGAGGTAAATTCTTCATTTATGTTTATTTAATTCAAACTAATGGTTTAATATTGTGGAAAAACAAGGTTTGGTGGTTTATTTCAATCGTGTTTGGACAAGGGTTGTATCCTCCAAAACCCTTTAAATATATAAAAAAATTTCTATTGGGTTTATTTTTTTATTTTGATCAGTTAATGACTGGTTATTTTTTATTTTTTATTCTATGTTATGTTTATTTTATATATTTAATTTAATATCATTTTTTGGTTGATATTTTTTGTTTTATGGTCTTATGAAGTAGGTTATCCAGGACATAACATGTTATGTGTCCTATTCACTTTTTAAAACAAATGTGTGTTGTGTCTATATATTTTGTGTAACTATAGATTTTTTTTAGTGAAATGATAATTTTTTTGAGTATTAAAATATTAAATTCTATTTTTCAACATATAATTTTTTATAAAATTTAATAATAACTTATTTTTTATAATATTTTTTGTTTCTTAAAAATAATAGAAGTATATATTTTACAATTTTAAAAATATTTGAATTAATATATTTTTATTAGTTGCTTATATATTTAAATATTATATTTTTTAAATAAAAATTGTAATGAAATGACACATTATATCTTGGTGAATTTAGAGGAAATTTGAATTATTAGTCCTAAAGAAGGGTGGCATTTTGATAATTGGGTTTCATGTTGGAATTTTTAGATTTGTATCATCTCTATGAAGTGTTATTGGATGTGTTTAAAGGAAAGGGAGGTGTCATGTGTGATCAGGTGAGTGTCGGAGCAGGGTCAGGGTGGACCTATTTTGGATTTCTACTATAGGAGATGGATCAGACTATAGGAAAGAGGTGTTACTATATGGTGTGTATCACGTGATGTTAACTTTTAGAGAAACATAAAGAGTTGTAGCATGATGGATGGGAATCACACCATAAACCCTCTACCTAAGATTAATTTTTTAGAGCCAGGGAAGGATCATGTCATAATGAATGGGGGTTATTCCATAGACGATGCTACATAAGAAAATATTAGGGCACCAAGAGGGTTTTGTAAGATTAACCCTTTTGGTGGAGGTAGCTAGTCATGTCATAAAAAATGTGTTATGTCGTGAATCTTTACTTGAGAGATTGGAACTATGTCATGAGGGGTTCTTAGGGGGGATACATCATGCCATAGCGGATGGGTTATCCATGAAAAATGGTTAAGAGTTGGTGGTATCAAGATACTATGAGTGGTTGGTTGGGTCACGGTCTTAGAGTGTTTTTTCATGGTTATCCTACATGAGGTTAGTTTTTTATATTCTAGGGGAATCACTCTATAGTGAGGGAGATTGTTCCATGAGGGGTGCTTATAGGGAAAGGATCGCGCTGTAAAAGGAGGAATTGTGTTGCGATGGTGGTGCAGTGGTGAAGTATCATGCTACAACACAAGGGTTGTATCGTGAAGATTGAGAAATAGGTAGGTGTGTTGAGTTTCATTAATTGATTATTCAGTTTGTGGATCCTAGGGTTACACCACAGCAAAAATTCGAGGGAAGGCACTACAACATGACCTATTGGGCAATGCTATAGTGCAACCTTATATAAGGGTTATTATGTCGTAACCCCCATGGGTCATGCTACAATGGGGAATCTTTTTTGTTTTTAAAAATAGGGGTGGTCCTATCATTTCTAAGATGTTCCTTTCATGATTTAAAAGGGAAGGGTGTTTTAGGGATGACCTTTTAGTTGGCTCCTCCCCTCCATCCACCTTTGGAACCCCATTGATGGGGGCTGTCTTATAAGGAATTTCCACATTGTTCTAGAGGTATGATTTTATCTATATCTCTCCTTTATTATTCTCCCTTGTTAGACACTAATTTTGGTATCTTTGGATTAGGGTTTGAGTAATTATCCTATAGGATCATGGGGGAATCTTCCTGAATGTTGGGAATTTTTCTTGGGTTAGATAAAGGAGTTCATAGAAGGATTAAAAATAAAGGTTTAATGTGATTTTCCATAAGGTGGTAACCTATACCATCAACCCACTAATTAATCACATCTGTATTTGATGTGAAAACCCAAAATAAATGTTCCATGAGATTTTTCATAAGGTGGGATACTACCCTAATTTATTTTGGTTTTTCCTATCAAATCTGGATGTAATTAATTAGTGGGTTGATGTTTTAGGCTAGTAATTTTGTTAGTAATGAGTTTGGGTGAGTGTTGGGAGTGACTCATACCTCGTTTCTTGAGGTTTCAACAATAGGTTGTCGCATGGTGAGTTATCCCTCATTTATGCCTAAGGATTAATTATGAAATTTTTTGGAAAAGGGTGAATTTATTTCAAATGTGTAAAGAAATTATAATGACCCATGGAAAAATATTCAAAGATATACCCAAGACTAGACTCGAGCCTCCTAACAACAAATAAATACAAAATATAAACAAAAGACATCAGGACTACCCAAAACACATATTAAAAAGGAATCCATGAAATAGTGAAATAAAAGAAACTTAAAGGTCAATCCCAAAAATAAGTATCCAAAACATAAGGGACCCAAAACCCCATTTAAGAAAAATATAGGATACATATATCCCAATACAATTCAAGATGAAATGCACCACAAAACCACAATAACAAATCCATCATCAAGGTGACAACATTGGAAGTTGGAGCACTACAGTAGGAGCATTACAACAATGTTAAGGGTTGCAGATATCAAGAGTATACAACGTCAGTTATAAATAATAATCAGTGTTGAATCAACAAAAATGTCATAAAAAATAATGTAGTGGCATATTGATACCAATCTCCATAATCATTAAAAATCAACCCACCTTACACCACTATAAACTGAAATCCCTGCAATAAACCATACATGAACTTCCAACCAACAAATTAAAAAAATGAAATTTAATCCATTTGGCCCATGTTCCATTTTAATGAGTATATTTAAGCTTATTTTTTCCTATAAGATTCATTCTTAGAGATAAATACATCTCATTAAGAATATTATTAACATCAAAGGGCTCATTATAAGATAAAACAACAACATTTCTGGATTTCATATCTGATGGGCTTCCCAACCAATCATACTTCTACATAGATGATGAAAGGTGCACAAAGATCCTACCTGCCACAAAATATTTAATAAAATAAGTCCATCTATAGGAAGGCATTGAAGTATGTATGATACTATTGAGTTTAAAAATAACCTAGAATGTAATGACACATTAAAAAAATATTATCACTAGTTTCAAGAACCAAACTGTAGAACATTAATAAAATGGAGTCAATAGTACGATCCTATCACCTGTGTAAGAAACTGATATTGATCGAGCTACCATAAAATGAACCCATGTTTGGGCATAACAAATAGTCCTAAGTAAACTAAGGTCCATTTTGGATTATTTCCTTCCCTGGCTAGGAAAATAAGTTCTTAATTGGATGCAGTAGTAAAAGGATTCCCCTTTCTTTTCCACTTGATACAATCATCAACAAAATTGACAAAAAGAAAATCTTTTTTACTAAATTTAAGAATCCCAATAAATACCTATGATAAGGATACTTTAATGGGGATACTCTAAAAAGAGGATTTGTGAAGATAGTAATGGTGAATCCATTGAACACACAAATATTATTTCATAAAAACCAATTTCCAAAGATGTTTCATCATAAGATCTATAGTAGATTTAAAAGCATGATTGATTCCAAAACCAACAAAATTTATAGGAAGAGACATATTATTCCATGTAACCAAGGATTTCCTAGACTTCTCCTTCACTGACCAAATAAAAGTCTTACATGAATCATTAATCTTTGTAAGAATTGTTTTAGGAAGAATAATTATATGTCTCTAATATAAATAGAGTTCATAACCAATTTAAAATGAACCACTCTCCCCACATAACTCATGAATTGTGAAGACTAAGAACAAATACGGGAGGTGATTTTTTTCACCAATGTAATACTTTCCAAAAGAGGAATAATTCTAGAGGAGGGAGGGACTCCCAAATATTTGACAGGGATTTATCCTTCAGAAATGTTGAATTTGGTCAGAATTTTTATCCTCACACCCTAGGAACAACCACTAAAAAAATATTTCTTTTCATCTCATTAATAATAATCCAAAACAGACTATTAAAGTCACTAATATATTTAAACAAGGTCTTGTTCAAACAATTATTATCTCTATAAAATAGGAAAATAATAGTAGAAAACAAAACACAGAAAATTTTAAGCCTATAAAGTTTGTGAAGAAATCTAAAACCTTTCAAAGTCATGGATTTTCTTAGAATTTTGGACAGATATTCCATAATAATAATGAATATAAAGGGATAAAGAGGGTTACCATGTCAAACACTTCCTACCAAGGAAGTACCCACCCATCTCACCATTGATAATAATAGATTAACGGGTTAAGGGGACACAAGAAAAAATCCATTTAATAAATTTAGAACAGAATTTAAATTCCTTGTGTATACTCTCTAAAAAATACCAAGAGACTGATTCATGGGCATTAGAAAAATCAATCAATAATGTACACATAGGGCTAATTTTCCTCTAGGAATAATATTGGATAAGTTCTTGCATAATAAATATATTTTTAGAAATATCATGCCTATAAGAAAAAAAACCCATTTCTCTTCACTAATAAGATTAGGTAAGACTTTTTTCAACCTAGAATAAATTACATTAGAAATACACTTATCAATAAAATTGCAGTATGTAATGGGTCTAAATTCGATCACAGTTTTAGGGCTAGAAACGTTAAAGATAAAATCAATAATAGTGGCATTGAGAGCTGGGGGAAAAGCGAGGTTTCTAAAAATATCACTCCACCTATAATACTAGAGCCAAAATGTCCCAAGATTCCTTAAAAATACAAGGAGAAACCACTTGGACCCAGGTCCTTGTCATTGCCGATAGAAAATAAAGCATATTTAATCTCTTTTTATGAAAAGGGAGAATAAATATCAACACTCTCTTTCTATTGAACCACCCTTCCATCATCAAAATGATCCAAAATAATACCCTAGTTGGGGTCCTAGGATCCAAGGATCCCAATAAAGTGTTCCATAAAAATATCTTTGATATACTCCAAATTATTAACCCATAATTCATCCCTATTTTTAATCATACTAATGACTTACTTAGAATTATGGGCTTTGATACAAGTGTTGAAAATTTGGAATTAAAATCCCCTTCCTTTAACCAATATACTTTAGTCCTCTTCTTGGGGGATAATTTTCATGGGAAAGGATTTTTTTAAAAATTGGTTACCAAAACCAGGTCCTTATTATAGAGGGATAGATCATTAAACCCTTTAAGAATTTGAGTTTGAATAGGATTCATCTCAATTTTAAGGTGTTTGATCCTATGTCTTAAGCTTGGTTTATCTTTTCTAAAATAATTTTAAAACTATTTATTTAAAGGCCTTAAAGTGGTGGAAATATCATAGAGGTAAGGGTAAGAACAATGAGAAATTGGGAAACAATAGAGGAAGTACATGGAGTCTAGTTGAGCTTGGTCAATTATGGTGGTTGGTATTTGCTAGAGGAAATGGTTCGGTTTTAGGTAAGTGGTTTCTGAACATATATTTATGGTATTTGAAAGTTAACATGTGATATGTGATATAAATTCTCACCATTTGTTTGAGATTGACCTTAAATTAAAATTGATTTTCCTTTTTTGACCCATGTGAGTTATATAAAATGTATAGGGCTATAATGGACCCATTGATCATTAAGTTTTAAAGAATCAATCATTGATAGTCGTGGTCATGAATTAAAGTGTAAGATGAATGATATTTGGACCCAATAAGGGTATGACCTCATTAAAGTAAAACATAATGAACCTTGGAATATGTGTCTTAACATCCTTTGAGAAGGTGATGTGATTGATTGAAGGTGTTTGTCTTAAGTCTTGGCCTATGTGGAACCAATGTGTTAACTAATAGCTCATGTTTAATTGACCGATACGTGGGGTGAGGGTTTCTCTCTCATAATCATATATGATCTAGTGAATATACATTGGTTGTGATTACATATATAGTTTGGTCTTGTGAGGGTCAACCATTCTTAGATCTAAGGGTGATTGGATGTTATTTCAGTCCTTAAACAAGATTCTTAGCCTATGTTGTTGGGCTGTCATTATACCATTGAATGGTTGGGGTTTTGGTATATGATGGAATGACTAGGTGTATATGTAATTTTATGTGGCCTAGAAGACCATGGTAGGTACCCTAGTCATGTACTGGGTCCTAAGATAGAAATAATATATGGCTATCATGGTGGTAGACTTATATAAATGGGATATGGGATTAGGATGTGTACTTGAGAGACCAACCTTAGGTGTGTTGTATTTTGGTGTTGGGAATGTTCCCAACCCATGATACTATTGACATGTTTATTTTATTACATATTTAATTAAGAAATGATTTATATAATTTGGATTCTTATACTTGATGTGATAAATATTTATGGTTTTTGTAATGGGTTGGACATTCATTCCAACCATGGTTGTGAGATGTACTAGAAAGGTTGGTTGGGAACCAAGATAGCCGCGGATGTATGGGATATGATGGAACAGGTTATGCGTGATAGGTTGGGAACCATTACAACTATCAAAGGCCTAGGTTATGGGTTGGGTGATCATGCTAACCATGGTATGGTAACAAGATGAGTTTGGTGCCACGCCAATTTTCATCGAATGGATAATTGGTTTGGGATTCATGACAACTATGTATATGGATGCGAGATAAGTTGGGAACCATGATAATTCTCATCAATAGATGGAATCAAGGGAAACTACCATACTGACCCTTGTTATAGATGATATGATATGGTGTCTGGTGAAGGAAATATTCTGGCCCCTAGGTATTGATGGTATGATATGGTTTTAGGGGAGGGAGTCATTTCATCCCCTTTGTATTTAACTCCTAGGTATTGACATTATGAAAAGGTGAAAAGGGTGGGTCCCATTATGAACATTGGGTATTGGATATATGATATGATTCTAGAGAAGTTTATTGAGGTGGGTTCCATTTAGACCCCTAGGCATTGATGATATGAGATGGTGCCAAAGGAGGGAATTATTCTGACCCATAAGTATTATTGGTTTTGGGTATAGCTGAAGCATGCGGTGGTGGGAGATATATTAAAATTTATTTTAATAATTTTTGCTCGTAACCAGGAGAAAGGATCTTTCATATAAAATTTATAATTAATTTATTTAATATCTAAAGAAATAAATGCATGGGATTAGGAACATTCTTCATTGATGAATTTTGATCATCTAAAAAAGACCCTTTTGGATTTCCTTCATTGTGTTATGAGGATCCAAGGATAGAATCCCTCTAGAGGTGATCCACATGGGTTCCAATGATCTCTGAGAAACACCACTCGATCTTCGAGTGCTAGCATGGAAAATCAAATTTATTATGTTGTTCATTCTTGATCACTTTTTCATCGATCCTGAAGAAACCACTCTTGCATTTCTCATTCTTGAGAGGGAAAGAGGAGGAGTATTCGAGAGATAATTCATTGTGTGCAACAATTCTCTATTCTCATTTTTTCATACCATATACAATAGACAAAACCATCTATTTATACAGTTAAGTTTTAGGTTAAATATTATTTAATTTCATCTCATCCATTAAATAACATTTAAAACCTTTAATAAAGGCCATGTGACATAATAATATTATTATTATTTTGTGCTGAACCAACTTGAGAAAATTGATAAATAATATTTATCATCTTATAAATAATTATTTTATCACAGAACTCTGTCTTGATCCATTCAAAATCCTAGATATTTATTGAATACCCAAATAAATATTCTATTCATTAATAAATATTTCATTCACATACCAATGAATAAATATTTATTAAATATTCAATAAAATAATATAATAAATTTTTATTCATATATTAGAGAATAAATATTTATTTAATTTATTCAATCAATATAACTTGAATATAATTATTCCTTGGTGTTCAGAATAATATTTATTCCATTAATTAAATTCAAATAGAATTTAATCAAGATTAATGGAAAAAATTAGTATGTGACCCTCTAGGATTCTTTCTCATTGGCAATATACAGGTTTGCCTAAAGTCCAAGATTACTATCTAGCAACAAGTCAATGCACCCAAGAGAAAAAACTTTATCTCACAATGATAAAAACCACATATAAATGATCACTCTGTAATATAATCCCTCTATCACAATATATCATCAAGTAGATTGTATGACGATGTCATCAACCTATATGCTTGAAACGTCTTTATTTGACTATCTAAAATAAACATGTTTCTACACCATGGCCATGGAATTTTGGTGACAGTTATATTCTAATCAAAGGGTCAAGATATCAACTTCCATAAAGATATAATGGAAAAATTATTCCTAGACTTATCCATTAATGATAATTCAATCGTGATGCACCCAACGTACCCTACTTCCCTCCAACATATGGAGTGACGGTTTTTGTTAGTAAATCTAAGTGCATGAGTCATGACATGTATTAATAATAATATTAAAGTCTAAGGACCATTAAACACACTCACAACTAGTGATATCTAATGACACCAAAACATATGAAATTTTTACTAGTGAGTCTGTTCTCATAATCTCTCATCTTGGAGATTACCAAGTAAAAATTTCATGAGGAGAAGTTTTATCTTCTTATGGGTAATCACACTTGATGGTCTAAATACTATTTGTCCCATCATAGTATGTTATACAACCATAAAATAATATTAATAATATTTTCATAGCACTTTATGGATATCATCATTGTAAGGATCTACTATGACCTTATAGATGTGACAAATACTCTAGGAAAATATTACATTAAATCCATGTAAAATAATGAACATTATGTAATAAGATGTTTAATTAATATCAAATAATTAAAATGTACATGTATTTGGTGTCATTCCAGCTGAAGTGTTACTTTTGGAGGTCCAAATTGAATTCCCCACTCTTACTACTAGTATAGTGTATGTATGGGATAAATCCACATTGAGATATAATGTGTTCTATTTCTTAGAGTTGTAATTAATTAAGTGAATATTGGTAAATTTAAGATTTTATGTTTGGGGTTTGAAAGGGTGTAAGATCCAGGATTTTCATAAGGTTTGTTTTGTTTATGTTATAGTTTGGGGCTCTCTTTTTGGATGAATAAGTGTTTACTGAAGTTCATGTGAAGGCTCAGGGGTGCCCTAGGAGCTCAGGGTGCAAAGAGAAGACTAATCATGCCAAACAGTGATAGGCGCATGGTTTGTGCATGGTTAGTGGAAACCATGCGGATAGATCATGCGGACCAGCCATCCTTGGATAGTAGCCTGAGCATGGTCTCCACACGGTTAGGGAAAACTATGTGGGATTCCCAAGAAGTCGTGCAGGCTGGCTTCTCACGGACAGTAGCTTCTGCATGGTTTGCGCACAGTTTGGAAAAATGTGTGGGTAAACCGTGTGGCACAGAAAAGTTGGAAAATTTAAAAAAATTTAATCCTAGGATTTAAAACACAAACTCAGGATATTCTTTTATTCCATCCCCCACAACCCTAGTGACGAACCATTCTGACCTAAGATTCTAAGAGGTGGTTTTCCTTCGATTCTTTTCCATTTGGAGCACCGTTGGTTGTGGATCGAAGCTCCGAGTAAGTCTAATCCTCTCCACCCATCTCTTATTTGGATTAGGGCTTGTGGTTTCTTCCATCTTCTTTCAAATCTCTAAACCCCTTTGTTTTTTGGGGGAACCTCGGTTGGGGTTTCAATGGGTGCTTGAATCCGGATCCAAGGCCATAATTAAGAGTGTGTTCATCATCGAATTCGAGGTAGGTGGTCTACAAGTTTTATCCCTTGAGTTTTATAGATATTTTTTCATGTAGTGTTTTTATTCTTTCCCTCTTGTGAAGATTCTATTAGTCCATTATTGTGATGTGATGTTTAGAATGTCTAAATAACCAAATAGAACCCTTATGATCCCTGCGGGATGCATGGAGGACGATTTGACCTATGTTAGGGCCACCCATTGGGTGTTCCAATGTTCCTGGACTTAGAGTTTAGCTAATTAAATGTAGGGCAGTGTGCAAGAATATAGATCCTAGGGTGAATCTGATGTTAAGCTTGAATGATGTGAATGGGAGCCCTAGTAATATACCTTGGTTGGGCGATGACCTATGTGGGTGTTGTTGGCTTAAAAAGGGATTAAGTGACATAAAGGGAAAATCTAAGGGGTTATCTTTATACATGATTATGCTTAATGAGATAAGCATGGGAAATGGGGATGAATTTTGGAATTGGTTAATACATGAGAATTTGGTGGTGCACCTAAATGATTGAATGTAATGAAGGGATTGTGTTATGTGATATGAGAATTGTGTTTGAAATTCATAAGTGGGTAAATACTTGTGAAATGATAAATGGTTTAAATAGGTTAATGAATGTCCAATGATAAATTCGGCTAAGGTAAAGGGGTTGTTGAATACATTTAATGGGTTAAGAAATGGAAATGGGAATTTGGCTAGATGGATATGAATTGTAATTAGAAATTGTATTAATGGGTTATTACGTGGAAATGACTAGAGGCCATAATGGAATGGATTATGATCCTGGTAACGAAGCCTAGTGAGTTAGGCTTAATGAACGATGTCTAGTGATATAGGCACAATGAATGAATGCTTAGTGAGATAAGCGTGATAAAAAGGGAACTGGGATAAAGGGCTAAATGATGTGAAATGTGGTAAATGTGTAAATGGTTTGTGGCATATTATTAATTCCCATGATGTTTGTTATGCATTGTGAATTTTGATTCCTAATGGCATTGGTTATGTTATATTGTGTTATGTATTGTGATATCCAATGGCATTGAATATACTTGGTTGTGTTATGGTATGGTTGTCGTGATTTGATAAATAAGCATATGCACATGGCTTGGTAGTGTGGGGTATTGACTGAGGTTCTACGCCCACGGGTTGAGTGGGACTGATGCTCTAAACTCCACCCCTAATGCATGGGTTAGGGATGAGGACTGATGATCTATTCCTCTAATGGTTACATTCCACCTAGAATGAGTCTCCAAGGTGAGGTTATTGTACTAATGTCATTCCACTTGGATTGAGGCTCCAAGGTGAGGGTATTATACTAATGTCATTCCACCAGTACTGAGGCTCCAAGGTGAGGAAAGTGTGTTGATGTGATATATGTATACCTAGGGAGATAAGGAGTTGCCTTGTTTTCTCTATACATTGTGAATGATTGACTTAGATCCTTGTGTAGATGATATTTATGCCTAACCCATGGAACATGTGGTCAATGTGGCTTATGTAATAAATATGGTATAAGAAATTGAATTGGGATGAATTCTAGTCATGAACTAAATGAACCTTGTTAGGTAATGGCACCTGAATGGTCCCTTGTTTTACTTACCATTTCCTTTTTTCTTTCATGAATTATCTATTAGACTGGATATTTTGTAGACATCGTTGGTGGTGGCCTACTGAGTTTTGTACTCACACCCTGCTCGGGACACCATCGGGTACCCGAGCAGATCTCTTGGTTGCAGGTCAGGAAAAGGGTAGAGTCCCTACTATGAGATGTTGAGTGGGTCTTGGGATGTACATGGAGAATGACCCGGACTCAAAGTCAGGACGCATTTGGAGTTTTGGCCGTTATTTTTATTTTGTTATTCTTCCACTTTGCACTACTAGTATGGCATGACATGGTTGTATTTGATTTGTGGTTTGTACCCTATTTTGGAAATGCTTGGTTATACTCTTTTATTGGTATTTCATATTGTTTCCGCTATTTATATTGTGTTCTGTTGTGTCTTACTCTGGTAAAGAGGGTATAGTCTCCCCACGTGACTCACTAGACCATCACTGCTAGTTGACAACCTCTGGCATAAGGGGAGGCACGCTTGAGGTCATGTGACGACCTAGATCGGAGCACCAGTTTAGTGTCTTCTGCGTCGAGGAAGTTACAAAGAGGTACTCTAATGATTGAGTAATTTATCCTTCAAATTATTTAATGATTTACCTTAAAGACAGAAAAAATGCGGAAAAATGGTTTTTAAAGATCGATGAGAAAGAGTACATCGATGATGTGGATGTTTATGTGGTCATAAAAATTTAATTCCCTATCATGTTGTGTTGTTCACAATAAATCAACTCTTTGGGTTTAGGATTTTCAGAATCCCTTTGGTCAAGTGAGTTCCGTCTTAATAATAAAAATCAACTTCTTGGTAAGATAATTTAGTTTTGTTAATTTTATGAAAGTAATACCTTGTAGGTGATAAACATTCCCAATGGTCATGGGATTACTCATTGAAATTCACCTAGGAATACATATAAATTATTCCCTTGGTTTGATACTAAATTTCCAGAAAATAAAAGAATGGGGTTATAGGGAAATTAATGAGAAGAAAATGAAATAGCGCAAACACCATAAGAGAATTAACCACTGATAATAATATATTGTCTATAGCCCTAACACACAAAGGGAATTAGTCACTCATTGAGTAAATGATGATAAAAAAACTTTTGATACCTGGAATCTTCATTATAATTGAGAAGGAAGAAGAAAAAACACCAATCAAATGCATAATAACTCCTCTAAAAATGCATAGAATGGGTTTCAGTCTCTCCTCCAACCAAGATTATTCTCATCCAGACAATTTCCCACCTTCAAAAGAGTCCCCCCCCCACATTAATTGGTCATCCCCCACTATCCTAGGGAAGTTAGGGGTCCATATATTGGGTAAAAGGATGGGTAAGATGGGTAGATAAAAAGTATATTGGGTCCTATTGACTCTCTCACACTTTCATCACACGGTTAGATAAATCATGCACAAACTATGCATATGGTTCTGTCCACAATGGAGGTGGTGCATGGTGAGTTGGGCTGGTCTTCATGATTCAGATAACCATGCAGAAAGCCTCTACCTTTAAAATTTCACACCCCGTATGGTTTCTTGGAGATCCAGTACGATTTGGAAAAGTGTGTGGAAGGCTCTATCTTGATACTCCAAGTTCCATCTGGCCTTTAGGTTTGGGTGCTTGACTTGGGTGACTTAGCAGTAGCGTGCACCATGGAAAAATGGTACACATGCAACCAATTTCCATCCAAATCACCTAGGTATGAAAAATCTTAAACTCCTTTCCCTTAGTGACTAAATTGTACCTATAAAAACATGTTTAGGAAGTAAAATCATAGCAATTTTTCCAAACAACCATTTTCAATAAGCATAAAATAAAGAAAATTCCTTAGACACACGAGTGCATCAAACTCCCCAATACTTGATCGATTGTTTGTCCTAAAAAAAAGCCTAGATAAAAATTTTAAAGGATTTATTAAATAAATAGGTAGCAGTGTCATAGGTTATATCAACTAGATAAATATTAATTTTGAATGAATTATAATTAAGATTTATAAATTCATTCTTCATAACTCATCCATCTTTGAGGTTAGCCAACAAAGCAATCCAAATTCAAAACTTATAAGCATTCATTCATAGATCATTGTTGTTTAGAAACTAAAATTGTCCTTATTTATTCAAAGAAAGTTTCACCCTTCATTTCCATCTTATCATAAACTCAGGTTAATTAAGAATATATTTTTTCATCGCCAAATGGTGGGTTATCACTTTTATAGGTCACACAACCTCATTAACATGCATCTTTTGAAAAATGATTAATGGTAATCAATGATTTTGGAAACTCCTTTGTATATATTGAATTATTTTCATTTGTAGGAGATACTAGCATTAAAATTGGGTCCAATTGTTCATGTCTAGTCATGATGAAATAAGTGAATAAGTCAAGATTTCATGAAATTAAGACCGTGTAATATCCAAAAATGTGGAAACAATAATTTCCATACTTAACCTCCATTTATGCATAAATTGATTTCCATTTTTAAGGGGTTACTTAATTTAAACTACTCCATCGCAAAGTTCATTTCTAAACAAATGTTTTATGAATGAATATACAAAGGTTTCTCCTTGAGTTTACAATGTTTATTCATATCCAAAATGAGTTTAACAATTCGTAAAAATGATGAATTTTAAAAATAGTTCTCCAAAATTCATTTTTTACTAGTTGATCTACATGTATCATACCTATAATATCCTTTTAGACATCCCCCAAGAAATAGATGTAATCCAAGGTAATGTTAAGGAAATGAATAAATGAGGTGTTATATGTGCATGCCCTCCCCGACACATAAAACCCTGCACGGTCCTTCGTGAAGGTGGTATGGTTGAGAAGGGTGGGAAATGAATAGATAGGAAAGGGGAGGGAGAAAAAATTGAATAATTAAAGTGGAAATAATAATTGAAGAACTCCCATGGAAAAATGGTGAAGAGATGGAAACAATTAGTTTGTGAGAGACCACCGAGCATAAAAGTGGCTTCGAGCTATAGATAATGATCCACCTGCTAACTTATCAAAGAGAACAAATATAGTGAAGAAATAAAACTATATCATTAGCAGGTGGAAGTAAAGAGAAGTACACAATCACACCATGGAATTGAAACACAGCAAGTGACACAGAGATGGTAAGTGAAAAAATAAAATCACACAAGCCGTTGTAGGAAAAGTAGAAGAAAACAAAGAAGAAAAAATTCCATATTGGGGAGGGATCAAAGAGATCACAAAATTGAGTGTGAACAGCCGCATCCCATGATGGATCTATGTAAGGTATATTAGTGTCCATCCCTTCGACGGGAGGTTCTGGTGAAGGACCTGCTGATGGAGAGGAGCCCCAGGCCAGATCAGGATGTAATGGGGCATCGCCATATATATAGAAGGAGGGAGGATGACTGAGCATGGAACTATATAGATTGGGATCAAGAAGTTAAACCATTTTGAGGCCTACCTCTTGGAACCTAGTAGCCTCCAAATTCCAATAAAACATCATGTAGGAGTGCTAATGACACTTCTAGAAAAGGTCCAGATCTCCATAGGGGTGCCTTGAAGGTGTGGGTATGAGGGATAGGGAGGAAACTATGGTGGTGACATAGAGGTGGGAGGCGTGTTTTGGTGATAGTATACAGTATGGGGAGAGAAGTGGTGGGAGGTACCAGGTGAAATGGGAGGGGCCTCATCTTTGGAAACCTCATACTGGGGGTCATTCAATCCTTCTACGTGTTGGTCATGAAACTGGTAGCAGGCACCATCATACTAGATCATGAACATATGATGTACAAGTTTAATATAAAAGGTAGGGTCTGGTGGAAGTTGAGTGAAAGCACTCCTATCATAATCGATGTCCAGGCATTCCATAAGGAGAGTGATGAAAGGCCCTCCAAAGATATCCCCCTTAGGTTTGGAAAACATATAATGACGGTATTGAGTGAAGAGGTAGGCCAAGTTTATCTCCACACTGATAACCATGGAATGAAGGAGAAACAAATATCAAAGGCTGACATTGCCTTTACTATAGAAGTGGGAAATGAAGCACGTAGTAAGTAATTTTTGTAAAATTCAATGAATGGGGTTAATAAGTCAGGATTCCTTGGCTGCCTGGGGAATATAGGTGTCACCAGGCTGGGAAACAGTATCCCAAAAGGCTTTTACAGATAAAGGATCCCACTATAAGGGTGCCTCAACAAATGTAAACATCTGAACATGGGATCGATCATAAATCCCAATGAAAGTGGAAAATTCACTGATCCAAAAGCTGAAATGATGGTTCATGAGGCAGAATGTGACATCACATTCTTATTCGCTCAAATAAACCTACTCATCCTCAATATATCTTTCATGGCACTAGAAGGTGGTCATGAACTCCTAAAGAATCTCATTAAAGGTTGGTTGATGCACAGCAAGTGCATGGGTGAGATACCCTTGGGTAATAAATTGCTTAAGTTCCACTGAAATTCTCAATGCTTCCATATGTTCCTGTGTGAAGAAATGAGGGGTAATAACTTTTCAAGTGATCAAAACCTGGTACTGGTTATTATCTTTTTTCTTACTAAATTTAAAATGAGGACTAAGAGGGTTGGTGTAGTTGGAGGCATGAGTGCGTTTGGAGGTTGACATGATGGAAGGTTGGGGAAACCTATAGGCAGTGGAGTAAAAACAAAGTAATTGTATATATTACAACAAAAATAGATAGATAATTGAATAACCATTAAGAAAAACTGAAATGTCCTATGCAAAAGCAAAAATTTAGAAAACTTAATGTATAAAATTGGGGATTTTTTTAGAAAACCTAGGTGGTTCATGTGTGTGATGATGGATTTCATAAAAAATGAAGGTGGTGAATTAGGATTCAAATCCAATGTACAATTCAAAAGAAAATTGGACAAGAGGTTGGGGAAAATCGGGATACCCAAACCCTAGAGAGAAAGGGGAGAAGAAGAATGAAGGAAGAAGGAGAAGAGGAAGAGAAAGAGAGAAAAATGATACCTAGACAACAATCCGGAGGAAGAAGGGATAACAAAGGGTTGAAGGAGAAAGAGAGGGAAATAAATGGGGTGGCGCACTATATGGAGAGGAGGGGCGATGCACGATTAGGGTTTGAATGAGGGAGGGAAAAAATTGGTTTTAAAAAATTTTAGTTTTTAAAATTATACACATAGTTTCAGCACACAGTTTGTTAAACCATGAGAAAACCATGCATATATCCACCATAAGGGTTTGACATTTTTCATTATTATTGTGCATGGTTTAAAAAAATCAGGTGCAAACTATGCATGTGGCTCTGTTTGGAAATTTTTTTGAAAATCTCCCTTATTTGAATGAAATGTACCCCTTTAAAAATGAAAAAACTTTTCCCCCATTATTTTAAAAGATGATTTGATATTGACATGGGATATTTAAGTTAATAATAATAAAAATTAAATAATATATTGATCGCATTTCATTTATCCTATGACTGAAACATACAAAAAGTTAAAAACAAACTAACATGCACCCCTAAGTGCACAAAAACACAAAAGGATTTTGATGAAATTTTCCAAATGTTAGGTTACCTCTCAGTCAGTTCTACATTTAATGTCTCGAGATTGATATACCTAGGCCTCTTATTACATTAATTACATGGTGGAAACTGTGTCCACAATTTCCTCCATATAAAGATAAGTTTTTAGATGTTTCCCATTCACCTCAAATTATTTTATGACTTAACTAGAAATTTACACCACACCATAGGGGAATAATTTCACCACTTTAAAAGGTTCTAAGCATCAGGAATTCAACTTGCCTGGAAATAATCTCAACCATGAGTTAAACAATAATAACTGATCACCAGGATGGACGTATTTCTAGGAAATCATAGGGTCATGAACCGCCATTGTCTTTTCCTTATAAAGCTTGGCATTTTCATATTCCTCTCATTGGATTTTATCAAGCTCTGATAGTTGAAATTTATGTTTCTCTTCTACGGCTTTAAAATCATAATTCAAGGATATGACAGGCCAATGTGCTTTATGGTCAAGTTCCATAAGCAGAGGATAGGGTTTTCCATAGATCAATCGAAATGGGTACATACCCAATGGTGTCTTAAAAGTTTCCCTTTATTCTCATAAGTCATTAGAATAATGACCCTAACCCCAGAAGACTGAAATTGGTGCTGGAAACATGGTGTGAAAAAAAATTTATAAAACATATTTACATAAGAAGGAAATTTTCACATCTTGTCCCTATACAGAGGATCGTCTCTGTTTAGGATCTTGGAAAATCAGATGCTACTGTAGTACTTCTCCTGAGAACCTGGCAGGGTTAATTCTCAACTTGGTGTCGTTACAAAAAGTACTTAGGGCTTGAGCACAATTATTACAAACCTGAAAAACATAAATTTAATCGTGGGGTGAGCATAAAATTTCCCAGTAAGGGGTTTTAAAACATTTGGAGAAAATTAACTTCCAAACAACTCTTTGAAAATAACCATAAAACAATTCTAGAGAGAGAGTTAACATTTTCACACCATCAACATTTTCTGAGCATACTTGAAGACATTTTTTCCAAAAGACCATTTTCATAAGAGTAAGTTGTGCTTTACATAAACATGAATCAGATTGCGCGTGTGTATGAGATGTGCATAAAGTATAACATACTCAATCCAACTTCGAAAACTTTGTTAAGAGTCTAAGCATTCATACCATGATTAATTAAAACATAAAAAGAGGTTCATATGAATTTAACATTAAATAATCTCCCCTTGTATAACATGCCATTAAACACCTGATATGTCTTATGATCATAAAAGATTCTTAAGTAAGGATCCACAATCCCTTGGTTATTCATTTATTATTTCATATTGTGGAAATGTATAATGATGGACTTTGTCAAGGCCTTGTGCCAAGACCATACGGGTAAAAACCCAACATAATATTGTGGTTAACCACCACACAGGGTTGTGAACAAAGCTAGAATCATTTTCACACATCTTTTCAATTAACAAATGAGACTTAGTCACTTTACCCAATGCATTGGAGAACTGTATAATTTCAGGCACACCCATCACATCATTTTAAGTCTCATACATTCCTCATATTTCATAGCATGATCTCAAATTCATAATGATCATGTTACATAAAACTTGCATTCTTAGTCCATAATATCCTTTTTACAAGTTCATATTGATTATTTAAAAGGATTAGACTTATTTTTTTCACATTAAATGGTGACATGTATGAAAAATAATATTCTTTTTCACATGTAATAAGAACTTGTTTACATAAAATGATGGGTTATCACATGAAATAACAACTCTTGCATTTAAACCCTTAAGAACGTGGCCTTCTCCAAACCATGTTGATACCCTTTTAACTTTGTGGTACCCATTTAATTTATGAACCTATTATTTATAAAATACTAAAGCACAAACTCAAAGGACCAAAGGCAGTTCTTGTGCAACATCTAAAATACAAAACATGGTTTATGTCCTATGAGGTGTTTAAGCATAAGAGAAATATTTACACCCATGAGCTCATGCATAAAAGTACATTTATATAAAAACAACCATCACACCCCTTACTTGAGAAACCGAATTTGAAATACATATGAACTCAGTTAAAGTGATAATTATATAAAAAAAGGGTTTATGTACACTTAGAGTGTGTGTTGGGGATCTTCAAACCCCAAAACTAGGTTTTAATAAATTATTTCAACTGTGGCATGACTTAAAATAAGAAATGGTTTAATGAAACCCCAATTATACCATGTTTATATATCCAAACATACATGAATTACGAATAAGGGTATACAAAAACTTGAGGGACTAGACCCCTTAAATGCAGATTATGTTTTGAAAACAATACCCAAAAACGGAAGATCACCCTTTCAAGATCATAACCCGAAATGGGTTGATTGTATCCATATATATATATATATGAACAAATGTATATTTTTAATTTGAAATTCTAAAATGGATTCAAGGTGGAATTATAAGCATATATACATATGTACATATCTGTGAGGAAAAAGAATTAGTGGAGAAGGGTTTGCATGCTACTTTGAAAGCACGAAGCCTCTTGCATGTATTGTGTACTTAAAACATTTTTAGAAAACTAAACATACGTTTTTTTTTAAAGGTGATATGAAACCATATAAGCATATATATATATATATATATAATCATATGGACCCATATATACATATAAAATTAAAAGAGTTTATGAAAAGGATGAGAACAAAAAAAACCCAGGTGGATCCCTTACCTGTATTCGGATGTTCAAAGAGGATGGGTTGTCACTGTTTGCACGTCAAGAGGAGGAAATTAGTAATTAGAGTGCAAGAATCCAGTTTTATATATACACGGTGTTTCACATATTCTAAATATATAACCTATCATAAATATAATAAAATCAGGGACTTAATTGAATTAAAATAACCCAGCATGTTTCTTAGGAGAGAGCACAAGGAAGCCATTCAGTGAATATAATACATATATACATATATAAAGCTTGAAATCCATACCCGAAACAAGAGAAAACATACTAAAGAAAATAAATAAAATTAAACAAAAATAGATCGGGGAAGATCCTGTGGGTAGAATTCAAGGTCTCAGGGCCCTTATTTTTTAAAAATAAAAAATAAAAAACGAAGAAAGCAAGGTGGAGGAGAAGATAAAATAGAGGAAGAAAGAAAACCAGGGGTGTCCGCTGGTTTGAGCACAGTGGGGGAGACGACACAAAAAGAAAACCGGGGAGGGAAACAGGTGGTCAAGATTGTTTGGATCTTGATCGGACGGCTTGGAAACACGCGGGATTTAAAATTTGAGTGGACAGATTTGATTATTTTTCAAGCGGATTGAACGGTTGATGAGGGGGAACTATAGCGCTTTGGGGTCATATAGAAAAGAGGCAAGATCAGATCAATGGTCGGTATCGTGCACGACGCGATCTGACGGCCCAGATCGCATTTCGTCGGAATTGTCGGTTCCCACATCGAAATGAAGCGCGGCGCGGGGCTTCTTTATAACCCTAAGGCTCCACCATACCGCTCATAAATCATATCACACGTGAATTTGGGCCTTACACACGGGCTCCCACTCCCCTCTTTCTCCCCTGCGGGCCTCGGCCTACCTGTGCTCTGTCGCGGCTTCACGCCCGCGGTGGCGCACACGCTCCTGCTCTCCCGTGTGCGCCATTTGGGGCACCCGTGCTTGGTTAGACATAGCCTGGGCTGAGGGATAGGCTCTGCCACCCTGTGTGTGCCGCCTCCCTCGGCCCAGCTTGTAAGGGCTGGTCAAAATGGGTTAATTTTTTGTTAACCCAAAACATCCAAGTGACAAATTTAAAAACAACAGAATATTTTACTTCCATAAAATATTATTTTATTTATTTCTTTTCGTATATCAAACCATATGACTTTTAATTAGTAAAAAAAAGTTTTCAAAATCATTACAAACCAAACAATATAACTTTTACTTATCAAAAGTAAAAAAAATTCAAAATTCAAAACATTTTACATACCTTTTTTTTTAATTAAAGTGGCCAAATATACCAAAACTTTGCAGTTTTCAAATGTCATTTCTTTGAAAGATTATTTCAATTTAAATAGGTTTAATAATAGTATTTTAAACCACTCAATTACTTGATACATCTCATGGAGATTTTACATATAGAGGAATCATTTCAAATTATGTTCAACATAAGGAAATTTTTATAATTTGCCATAAAAGTGATCAATCTACAAAACCATAAGGTCTATATATTTTTGAATCATTAAGGAAAAGTTTGTGAGTTATGTTTTGAAATCATAAAACATAAATAAGGGTTAATGACTTAAACTTATTTTTTAAATACTTTAAAATCTTTAATATTCACAGTCAATTTATTCACAATACCCGGTGGCTATAAACATAGCCATTGAAAACTAAATGGTTACTTAAATGGAAATTGTCGAATTTTAGGCCTTATAAAACACGATTAGAGTATTCTAACTCTAATCATCGAGACACAGAAGATGGTTCTCTTCAACCCCTTGGTGCTTAGTACGATTTTTGTGGTTATGGTCATGGTGTTCTTGGTCGTGGAAGATCCGAAGGAAATCCACTTCTTCCTTGGAATGCTCGTGGTGATGTGAGGTGTACCGGTGATTTTGATTTGCCTTCTAGTAGGGATTTTTGGTTAGTTTTGGTCCTTATACCCTTGTTTTCCATGTATCCATTTCTCATGTTTTAAAATAATAAACAAGTTTTGTGTTCTTATTTTGCGGCACATCCCAAATAAAATAAATCAAGTCAAGAATAATAATTAAAATTATTATTATTATAGAGATTAAGTTCAGGGCATTACACTATCCCCTCCTTAAAATAATTGTGCCCCCGCAATTCAATTACACCCTTAAACAGAACCAGAGATATTTTATGCTCGAGGTTTCTTCTTCCAGGACCACCATTGCGGGTAATCCACTGATGTTTCCATGTGGATTCCCATATTAGTTCCCAGTTCCTCGATCTCCTTGTCCCAAATACACCATGAACAGCTGGAGTCAAACCTATGCATAATGTATTCGGTCTTCCAAAGAGTTTCATGGGAGGTGTGGAGATTAGAGATTTGAGAGAGAGCTACCTCTCTATAAATCTCCTGAACCACTTCTCGTTTGAACAATTCAAATTCATAAAGCATTCCATACATACTGAAACTCAGGACCTGAAGAAGATAAGTTGATCGGGTGTTTCCCTCCAAGGAAGCTTCATGAAACTTCCTTAGGGATATGTGGTTTTCGTACAAGGTGAAGTAAAGGAAGAGACCTTCATGGTACTCTCCTTTCTGCCTGTACTCCGCTAGCTGGGCAGTTGTTATACGGTGATAAACATGACCATTTCCCTGGTGGGTCCGAAGGATGTTCGGGCTAAGGGATACCTTATAAAGACACTTTCACGACAAGCATAGGTTGGAAAAAGGTTGGTAGTGTTCTGAACATGTCTTGGTGATTATAAATTCTAGCAATTCAGTAGGAAGCAATAAAAAGTTGATCGATGATCTCACGTTTTCCATCTGAAAAACAAGGGGCATGTTTTATTTAGTAAAGCATAACTAGAATACAATAAAGGAATTTCTTTTGGAGAATCATAACAAGATACCATAACATAAAACATAACATGATTCATTAGTAAAGTTTTTAGACTCAAGGTGTTACATGATCATCGTGACATCTTTTCACAGGTACAACTGGTGTTAGTGATTTCTTGGGTTCCTAATTAAACGAAACGTTTCGATCTCTTAGGTCCAGATGCAACACTGGAAACTAGGATCAAACACATGTGGACATATATGGTTCAGGGTAAGGACGGAATGACGTGTATGAAGTTGGGCAACATCGGCATGAACTATATGTCGATAGTGTAAACGAGTATGCTTGTCTTTGAGAGCTTTAAAGTCCATAACTTGAAAATGGAGACCGTAGGTCAAAATTTGACAAAGGTATGATGCTCGGAGGTCACCCCCTTGTGCAGCTTCTTCAAAGTCTTCTCGAGCTGAAGCATTATTAGCTAGGGTAAAACATTTAAACAAACCCTTGAGGTATTTTCCTAATTGTGCAAAAAACAGAAACTGAGCATGCATCATAAAAATATAATCAAGGAAAGCTCCTCATTGAAGTTGAAGTACTCGAGGGGAATTGGACACACGGTATAGGGTTTTTCATGATAGACAGATATTTTCAAATGTCTCATAATTTTCCGCGCATGCCTTTCCCACTACAGTCTCTAATACTTCTATTGGAAGGGTCATAATGTGCGATTCATCAGCCATCTGAAATATTAAGAAGGATTTCTCTTAGTATTAGGTAATTTATGGGTGCTCTAATATTCCAGATTTTTCCTAAACCAATCCTCTGATACCAACTATAACGACCTCGACCCCAGAAGACTAAAATCGGTATCGGAAACATGGTGTGCAATTTTTTTTATAAAATAGATTTACATAAGAAGGAAATTTTTACATCTTGTCCCTATACATAGGATCATCTTGGTTTAGGATCTTGTAAAATCAGATTCTACCGTACTACTTCTTCTGAGAACCTGGCAGGGTTAAGTCTCAACTTGTTGTCGTTACAAAAAGTACTTAGGGCTTGAGCACAACTATTACAAACCTGAAAACATAAATTTAATCATGGGGTGAGCATAAAATTGACCTGTAAGGGGTTTTAAAACATTTGGATAAAATCAACTTCAAAAAAACTCTTTGAAAATAACCATAAAACAATTCTAGAGAGATAGAGTTAACATTTTCACACCATCAACATTTTCTGAGCATACTTGCAGACATTTTTTCCAAAAGACCATTTTCATAAGAGTAAGTTTTGATTTACATAAACATGAATCAGAGTGTGCATGTGTATGAGATGTGCATAAATTATAACATACTCAAGCCAACTTCAAAAACTTTGTTAAGAGTCTAAGCATTCATACCATGATTCATTAAAACATAAAAAGAGATTCATATGACTTTAACATTAAATACTATTCACTTGTATAACATGCCATTGCACACATAATATGCCTTATGATCATAAAAGATTCTTAAGTAAGGATCCACAATCCCTTGGTTATTCATTTATTATTTCATATTGAGGAAATGTATAATGATGGAATTTTTCAAGGCCTTGTGCCAAGAACATGCAGGTAAAAACCCAACATAATTGTGGTTAACCACCTCACATGGTTGTGAACAAAGATAGAATCATGTTCACACATATTTTCACTTAACTCATGAGACTTCGTCACTTTACCCAATGCATTGGAGCGCTGTATAATTTCGGGCGCACTCGTCACATCATTTTAAGTCCCATACATTCCTCATATGTCATAGCATGATCTCATATTCATAATGCTCATGTTACATAAAACTTGCATTCTTAGTCCATAATCCCCTTTGTACATGTTCATATTGATTATGTAAAAGGATTAGACTTATTGGTTTCACATTAAATGGTGACTTGTATAAAAAATAATATTCTTGTGCACATGTAATAAGAACTTGTTTACATAAAATGATGGGTTAGAACATGAAATAACAACTCTTTCATTTAAACCCTTAAGAATGTGGCCTTCTCCAAACCATGTTGATACCCTTTTAACTTTATGGTACCCATTTAATTTATGAACCGATTATTTATAAAAGACTAAAGCACAAACTCAAAGGACCAAAGGTAGCGCTTGTGCAACATCTAAAATACAAAACATGGTTTATGGATTATGAGGTGTTTAAGCATAAGAGAAATATTTACACCCATGAGCACATGCATAAAAGTACATTTATATAAAAACAACCATCACATCCCTTATTTTATAAACCGTATTCGAAATACATACGAACTTAGGTAAAGTGATAATTATATAAAAAAGGGTTTATGTACACTTAGAGTGTGTGTTTGGGATCTGCAGACCCCAAAACTAGGTTTTAATAAATTCTTTCAATCGTGGCATGACTTAAAATAAGAAATGGTTTAATGAAACCCCAATTATATCATGTTTATATATCCAAAAATACATGAATTACGAATAAGGTTATACAAAAACTTGAGGGACTAGACCCCTTGCATGTAGATTATGTTTTGAAAACAATACCCAAAAACGGAAGATCACCCTTTCAAGATCATAACCCAAAATAGGTTGATTGTATCCATATATATATATATATATATATGAAAAAATATATATTTTTAATTTGAAATTATAAAATGGATTCAAGGTGGAATTATAAGCATATATACATATGTATATATCCATGAGGAAAAATAATTAGTGGAGAAGGGTTTGCATGCTACTTTGAAAGCACGAAGCCTCTTTCATGTATTGTGTACTTATAACATTTTTAGAAAACTCAACATATGTTTTTGTTTAAAGGTGATATGAAACTGTATATGCATATATATATATATATATATAAACTTATGGACCCATATATACATATAAGAGAAAACGAGTTTATGAAAAGGATGAGAACCAAAAAAACCAGGTGGATCCCTTACCTGTCTTCGGATGTTCAAGGAGGATGGGTTGTCACTGTTCACACATCAAGAGGAGGAAATTGGTAATTGGAGTTCAAGAACCTAGGTTTATATATACATGGTGTTTCACATATTCTAAATATATAACCTATCATAAATATAATAAAAGCAGGGACTTGACTGAATTAAAATAACCCAGCATGTTTCTTAGGAGAGAGCACAAGGAATCCATTCGGTGATTATAATACATATGAACATATATAAATCTTGAAATCCATAACCGAAACAAGAGAAATCATACTAAAGAAAATAAATAAAATGAAACAAAAATAGATTGGGGAAGATCCCGTGGGTAGAAGTCAAGGTCGCGGGGCCCTTCTTTTTTAAAAAAAAATAAAAAACAAAGAAAGAAAGGTGGAGGAGAAGATAAAATAGAGGAAGAAAGAAAACCAGGAGTGTCCGCTGGTTTGAGCACGACGGGGGAGATGACGCGGAAAGAAAACCGGGGAGGGAAATGGGTGGTCAAGATCGTTTGGATATTGATCGGACGGCTGGGAAAAGCACGGCATTTAAAATTCAAGTTGATGGATTCGATTATTTTTCAAGCGTATCAAACAGTTGATGAGGGGGAACTGTAGTGCTTCGGGGTCATGCAGAAAAGAGGCGAGATCAGATCAATGGTCGGGATCACGTGCGACGTGATCCGACGGCCCAGATCGCATTTCGTCCGAATTTTTGGTTCCCACATCGAAACGAAGCGCAGAGCAGGGCTTCTTTATAACCCTGAGGCTCCTCCATATCGCTCAGAAATCACAGCACACACGAATGGGGGCCTTACACATGGTCTCTCGCTCCCCTCTTGCTCCCCTGCGGGCCTCAGCCTACCTGCGCTCTGCCGTGTCTTCACGCCCGCGGTGGCGCGCGCACTCCTGCTCTCCTGTGTGCACCCTTCGGGGCACCCATGCTTGGCCAGCCATAGCCTGGGCTGAGGGCTAGGCTCATCCACCCTATGTGTGCCACCACCCTCGGCCTAGCTTGTAAGGGCTAGTCAAATGGGTTAATTTTTTGTTAACCCAAAACTTCCAAGGGACAAATTTAAAAACAACAGAATATTTTACTTCCATAAAATATTATTTTATTTATTTCTTTTCATATATCAAACCATATGACTTTTAATTAGTAAAAAAATCAAAATTAAAAACATTATACATACCCTTTTCTTTAATTAAAGTGGCCAAATATACCCAAACTTTGCGATTTTCAAGTGCCATGTCTTCGAAAAATTAGTTCAATTTAAACAGGTTTAATAATAGGATTTTAAAGCACTCAATTACTTGATACATCTCAAGGATATTTTACATATAGAGGAATCATTTCAAATTATGGTCAACAGAAGGAAATTGTTAAAAAATTTCAAATAAGTGATCAATATACAAAACCATAATGCCTATATATTTTTGAATCATTAAAGAAAAGTTCCTGAGTTATGTTTTGAAATCATAAAACATAAATAAGGGTTAATGACTTAAAATTATTTTTGAAATACTTAAAAAAATTTAATATTCATAGTCAATTTATTCACAATACCCGGTGGCTATAAACATAGCCATTGAAAACTCAACGGTTACTTAAATGGAAACGGTCGAAATTTTGGCCTTATAAAATACGATTAGAGTATTCTAACTCTAATCATCGAGACACAGAAGATGGTGCTCTTCATCCCCTTGGCGCTTAGTATGATTATTGTGGTTATGGTCATGGTGTTCTTAGTCGTGGCAGATTCGAAGGAAATTCACTTCTTCCATGGCATGCTCGTGGTGATGTGGGGTGTACCGGTGATTGTGATTGGCCTTCTAGTACGGATTTTTGGTTAGTTTTGGTCCTTAGACCCTTGTTTTCCATGTATCCATTTCTCATGTTTTAAAAGAATAAACAAGTTTTGTAATCTTATTTTGCGTCACACCCCAAATATAAGAAATCAAGTTAAGAGTAATAATTAAAATTATTATTAGTACAGAGATTAAGTCTGGGGAATTACAATCAGAGAGCGTCTTCGACCAATCTTTTCTCAAGGATCCAATAGTCTTTTCCATAATTTTTTTAAGTTCACGATTGGAGACCTCCACTTGACCACTAGATTGAGGATGGTAGGGTGTACTAGTGATGTACTTCACCCCATACTTCACAAGAACATTAATAATTAATGAATTACCAAAATGGGTTCCTCTATCACTGATAAGAACTTGGGGAACACCAAATCTTCATAAAATGTTCTTCTTCAAAAATTAAACTACCTTCTTCGTGTTTTTCACTACGGTGGAATCTTCCACCCATTTAGATACATATTTCACACATACCAGAATAAATGTGTTCCCATAGGATGGGGGAATAGTCACATGAATTCAATACCCCATATATTGAAGACTTCAACCTCTAGGATAGGGTATTGAGTCATTTTAGCTCTGCGCCCAATGTTACCAGTGTGTTGGCATTTATCACAGAATTACATAAAGTTTCAGGCATCTTTATGCATGGTGGTCCAAAAAAATCCATATTGAAAATCTTTTTATATTGTGCAGTCAATCCCATGGTGTCCCCTAGCTAGTTAGGAGTGAAAATACTCAACTTTAACTTCGTCTTCTAGGATGCAGGAGTGAATTACCCCATCACCACATGATCGGAAGAGTAGTGGGTCTTCCAAAAAATATTTCCTTACTTCAAATTGAAAATGATTCCATTGATGGAATGTGAGATCAAGGTGGAGTACTCCCATAACCAAATAATTTTCTATATCAGTAAACCATGGGTGAGGTGTAGTTTCAACTGAGAAAATGTGTTCATCCAAAAAGTCTTACTTGATTTCCTTGTCATCTTCTTTTTAAAAATGAGGTAATTCCAAATGGGAGAGATTATTATAAACTAAGTTCTCACTCCCTTTATTTTCATGAATCTCCATGTCAAACTCTTAGAGAAGAATAACCCAACGAATGAGTCATGGATTTGCATCCTTCTTGTTCAATGAATATTTGAGTGATGTGTGGTCCGTATAAACAACGAATTTTGATAGCACCAAATATGAGTGTAATATATAGAATGAAAAAAACCACCACTAGAATCTCCTTTTAAGTGGTAGTTTATTTACGTTTTTCTTCATTTAAGGCTTGGGTTATATATTATATAGGTCAGAAGATGAGATCCAGTTATTTTCCAAGGACTGCTCACAGAGAATAATCACTTGCATCACACATAATATTGAATGGATCATCCCAATTTGGATCAATAATGATAGGATATTCAACCAATATATTATTCAAGAGATGAAAGGATGTTATACATATTTCATAAAATTAAAAGATTTCATTCTTTAAAAGTATATTAGTAATTGGTTGGGTTGTCTTTGAGAAATCATGAACAAACCATCTATAAAATCCTGCATGTCCAAGAAAGCTCTGTATTTCTTGAACAGAAGTTAGAATGGTCAGTTGTGATATCACTTTGATCTTTGAAAGATTTATTTTGATTCCTTTCATGAAGATTCTATAGCCTAAGACAACTCCATTCTATACCATGAAGTGTCATTTCTCCCAATTCAAGACATGATTTTTTTGTTCATGCCGCTCCAAGAATAATTTCAAATTTTGTAAACATGTGTTGAATGAATTTCTATAGGCTGAGAAATATTCCATAAAAAAATCCAAAATATTCTCCAACATGTCATGGAATATAGAAAAAATACACCACTGAAAGGTGGATGGGGCATTACATATGCAAAAAGACATATGATGATATGAAAAGGTTCCATAAGGGCTCGTGCAGGTGATTTTCTCAAGATCTTTAGGGGAAATTAACATCTGGTTATACCCCAAGTAACCATATAAATATCAATAGAACTCGTGCCCCACTAAATGCTCCAGCATTTGATCCATGAACGGAAGTGGGAAGTGATCTTTTCATGTAACATCGTTGATATTTTAATAATCCACAAAACCCCTCCATCTCATAATTGTTCTCGTCGGGATAAGCTCATTCTTTTCATTCAAACCCACAATGATCCCCCCCTTGGGAACTACTTTCAAGGGACTCACCCATGTACTGTCATAAATTATGTATATAATACTATCATCCAAAATTTGGATCACTTCTTTCTTCACAACCACCTTCATTGGAGGATTTAATCAGTATTGTGGTTTTTGAGAGGTCTTGGATCCTTCCTCAAGTAGCACTTTGTGTGTGCAAATGGTTGGACTGATTCCCCTAAGGTTAGAAACCATCCAACTGATATCCTATTTTCTTCTTCTTAGAACCTGTAAAAGTGAATCATATTGATCTTCCATGAGTGATGCATTGAGAATTTTCAGCAGTTTGTTCTTGTCGCCCATGTATCCATATTTTAAAGAGAATGGGAGAGGTTTCAATTCAAGCTGTGGGGCTTTAATAAATGAAGGAACAATTTGTTCTACCTCATCCCATGCTAAAATATATATAACCATTGTTTTATGCCAATAATCATTTCCCTGGACTGAAATAAACTGCTACTCTTCTGGTTTATATTTGGGTAGGATGTCTACAGAATCTAGTTTATCATAAGTGGGGAAACATCACATATCACCTTCTTTATTGCCAAAATAATCTTCAACTATAGTTAAGGCACAAAATTATTCATTATCCATGAATGATTACTTGACAACTTTGATTACTTTGTAAGATATGTGTTCATCCCCTACTCATAAAATCAATTTTTCTTGGTGAATGTCTATCAACACTTTTCTTGTAGCCCAAAAGGGTCTTTCCAAAATCAGTGGTGCTTCTTGGTCTTCCTCTATATTGAGTATGATAAAATCCATTGGAAGAATCAACTATCCTACTTTCACTAGAACATCCTAAAGTATCCTCTTATTATAATTAATGGACCAATCAACTAGTAACAATTCCACATTGGTTGGTTTTAAATCGTTCAGTCTTAACTTCTTAATAACTCCAAAGGTAATTAGGTTGATACTAATCACTAAGTCACAAAGTGATTTTCCAAACTCACAAGATCCAATTATGAAAGGGATAGTAAAACTTCCATGATCTTGAAGTTTTATAGGAAGAGAGTGTTGAACCACTATTGAGCATTCCTTAATGAGATTAATGGTTTCTAAATCCTCCATATTCATTTTGATTGAGAGAATTTACTTCATGAACTTAGCATATATTTTCATTTGAGTCAATGATTCTACAAAGGGAATGTTTATGTGAATTTTTCTGAACACCTCCATCAATTTTCCAAATTTATGGTCTAATTTCCTCTACCTCGTGTGTTCAGGGAATGGTAAGGTGGGTTCTTAGGGCCTAACCACCTCTTTTCCTTTGTCATGTGCAGCCTCTTTCCCTCTTATAACTCTTGTGATGAGGAAGGATCCTCAAATTTGGCTTCTATATCTGAAGAGGGTTCAGATTTATCTTGATTCCAAGATTCTCCTTGCCTTGTAGTCACTTGTTGAGGAAGTTCTTTCCCACTCCTTAATATGATAGAATTTGCCTCCTCCCTTGGATTTTTCTCAGTGTTACCTGATAGTGTATCAGGTTTCCTTGAAGAGAGTTGATTGGAAATCTATCCAATGTGATTCTCAAGGATTAGAATGGATTACTATTGATTTTGAAATCTTATGTTATATATTATAATTAATTTAGGCATTATATCTTCCAACCTTGAGGGATTATTCTATTAAGGTTTTTGTTGTACAGCTTGTTGAGGTTATGGTTGCCTCGGTAGTTTTGTCTGATGAGGGTTTCGATACCCTTGATACTGGTAAGATCCCTACTGATACTTATTTAACTTTTATTGTCTAGGTTACGAATTTTGATTCTTTTTTTCTAAGAATAACTTATTGGTCTCTAGAGATGGGGATGTGGATTTTTTTTATATCATCATCCCGTGTTCACATTATCATACCAACTGGGTTTTGGTATTGAGGGTATATATTTGGAACTCAGTTTTGAGAAACATATTTTACCTCACATGTTGAAGGACCATCACTTGACCTCATACATTCAACCATGACTTGGTTGTCACCACATTCTCTGCATGATGGATGATTAACCACTTGAACTTATGATATGGTTTTTAGATTTAAAGCATCAATTTTCTTTGACATGGAAATGAGTTGAGTAGCAAGCATTGTAGTGGAATCAATGTTATGCATTCCTATCTTCTAGTTACCTGCTCAGAATTAAATTGGAAGATATTCTCTGATATTTCTTCTAATAGATCAAAAATCTCCTCGGGATATTTCATCATAATCGTTCCTCCAGTAATCGTATCCACCACTAATTTGGTGTTCATAGTAAGACCCCAATAAAAAGTTTGTACTTTCATCCATAATGGAACTCCGTGATGAGGGAATTTCATCACCATTTCCTTGAAACACTCCAAAGATTCATATAGTGACTCTGACTCATGCTTCTAAAAATTGTGAATTTCATTTCGCAACATCACTGTCTTAGAGGGAGGGAAATAGTTGGAAAAAAAACCTTGTCTGTAACGCCCTGACCCTAGTAACCTAGAGTCGGTGAATTATTACATAACATTGGCATGATCACAAGAAAGATCAAATCTTTAAAGACCAATTCGTTTAGTAGCCTTGGAATAACTAGATACATTAATAAAGTTTACATTACATCATAAAATGAAAACTAAAACAATATAGTCTCCATAGTCCACACTCTTATCCTCTCATACTATCCCTGCAGGTCATTCATAAATTAGTTCTTCACATCCTGGGAAAAATAAAACATAGAAAAGGGGTGAGCTCAAATTCCCAGTAAAGATAAAATTATAGTGGAAACTTTCATAAATAAGAATAAACATTTAAGGCAATGTATAACTAAAACAAAATCCTTTTAAACTTGAACTTCAACATAGTATGGAAAAAATAAAATGAAATAATATCATTTACTTATTCACATGGATATTCTGCTAATCGAATAATCACATGCAAAATCAATAACCACTTTCATAATGATGGAATTCATAATTCCAGACTATCATAACCACATAGCCAAGGCCTCGTGCCAAGACTACAAATAAGATTTTCTTAAGGCCTTATGCCAAGACACTAGTTTGTCTCATGAGAATTACCAATGCATCGAGGAGCTATAGCGGGCTCCACCCATCACATACTAAGTCCAATGCATTCCCATATGAAAAGGTTTAAACATAACATAAACATTCTTATTAAAACTAGCATACTAAATGTCAATACTTTCTCCATAAACCATGAATGGTATAAAAATAACACATCCACAGTAAAACATATCACAAAACTTTCAATACAATACAAAAGTTTTGTATCATAATAAATCAACTTCAAATAAACTTAAAATCCATCAAAGGATGTTGACATAGATGAAATCAAAACAATTTGAGAGAAATATCTATTTTGTCGAAATCATTGAAAAGTCACACATTTATAAAGGAAGTAATTTAAAAAATATTTTTGAATCAAAGTGTCTTATACCACTTAGAAACTTTTGAAAAGAAATATCATTTCAAAACATTCATGTCCATATAAATAAATCCTTAAAATCATTTTGAAAACATGGACATTAATTAAAAAGATTTAGAAAGATAAATCTTTAAAACATTTAAAATTATGATCTTGATAAAGAGTACCTTTCACAAATTCTTAAAATATTTATTTTAAAATCATTTAAAAGTCACATAATTATAAAATAAAAAATTTACTTTGAAAATATTCTTATAATCTTGTAAGGGAAGCTTCAGCGATTTTATAACGGTGGAAAATAACTGCACCCGTCGTATAAGTTTAAAAATACATTCTTACCTTAAATTTGTCGAAAAGGTTAAAAAGTACCTTGTTTGGAAAATGATGGAAAGATTCATTTCAAAACACATAAGGGTATAAATGACTTTAACCCATTGTCTAGTAAATAGTAAAAATGTTTTTAAATACATTTTTAAGGAACATAGATGTGGATGATAAAGAGATCCCAGTAGATAATTACGTATAAACAACCTGGGATAATGAAGAGATTGCAAAATAAACCCTTACCTTGTACTTTTACTTGGTTGGGCTAGGTTAAACTCCTGTTTAATGGTGAAATAATTGTTATTAAATTATACAAGAATCATATACATTAATATGATATCATATATGATCTTTTAACATTGATTTGTTAATAATATCTTAGTATTATCGTCGTTTCGGGTATTAACATACTCATTTTATTTTGTATGTTTTGTTACATAAGTCATGGTTGTCATGGATAGGTTGTATCTTATTCAAATATAGAATTATATCAAGTCCTTAAAATTATTTTTAAATCATCAAATGATAATTATACTTGAATGGATACGATGGAGAATGAATCTCATCGCGTTTGTGGAGACGGTAGTCCGTACGTACGCACGAGCGACAATATCATTCTTTTGAAATTAAAATAATATATAATTGGATGGTATATAATATATACAGAATAATTATCATGTTATATTTATTATCTACATGAATAACACATAATTATTATACCCATCCAAATAATAATGTTTTGAATAACAATTACACCACGACGTG
Organism: Viscum album; assembly: GCA_963277665.1. Lineage (NCBI taxonomy): Eukaryota > Viridiplantae > Streptophyta > Magnoliopsida > Santalales > Viscaceae > Viscum > Viscum album. Next base: position 164,691,450 of record OY728119.1, on the reverse strand, counting down.
GAGACGGTAAGTCGTACGTACGCACGTATGGTGACATGTCATTCAAAGGATGGATAGAATACTGAAATATGGTTTTAACATGTTTATAATAACATAAAATTATATATAATATACTAGAGTTATTATTTTAGAATGGTAATAACAAAGAAAGAAGATGTTTAAGAAGAAAGGAACTTGAAAGAGGGTGGTGAAAACATTACCTCTTCTTCAGGTTCTTCCTTTCGATTTGATCAAAAGGGATCCTTAGGTAGGATTTATGACTAAAGTAAGGCCTCTAGGATGAATTGAGGGATGTTGAGAGATTATTTTGGCAGGGTTTGGCAGAACCAAAAAGCTTTGAAGGTGTGAATTAATGATAATGGGGAGTTCCCTTTTATAAGAGGGGTGAGGGGAACCTTTGGAAAAGCTAGAAATATTATTTTATAATAAATTCATATTCGGTTTATAATGGATCCAAAGTGGATTATTAAAATTTTAATGTGGTTATGGGTTGAAAACAACACAACCAATAGGATTTATACAGGTTTGGATCACTATATTAACCTTATCTTTAAGTATTAACTATTAGTTAATTAGTTTCACTTTTACAATGTCTCTTTGTATTTTTATATTATATGGTTAATAAACTTACTATATATATCCAAGAGACCCACAATTGTTCCATTAATGATACACCTATCATGATATAAGTCTCTTGTCCTAGCCTTAGATTTTTATGAATTGAATATCAATTAATAATATAATATTTGTTTTAAAAACTCTTTTATGTCAATTTTGACACTATTCAACAATTGATTTTTTTTAAAACTCATAACATAATTATTACTTCGAACACAGTTAATTAAATCAATCCTAACATGTCATATTATCCTATAAAATTAGTTTAATTCATAAAAAGTCTCAAATTATATTTATTTGGGTATTTATAATATCAATTATTTTAATATTTCACTATTATGGTAATTACTTCATCATCAGTGTGTCATAAATAAATTAACATATTTAATGTCTAAAAATTATAAATAAAATACCTTTATGTAGGAAATCATTTTAGATTTCTAATGAATATTTATAGTCAAAAATCCAACATATATAACCCTATGTAAAAATTGTTTTTCTAAACGATATATGATTATGTCATTTTTGTATTTATTTTAACTTAATTAAAATAAAGTGTCCCTATCACCTACAAGTGGCTCCATGGGGTCCCAAAATCGACCCAAAGATGTCCATGGTCGGACATGTATCCACCAATAAGGTTAGGACACATTTTAGGGTAATTTAGTATTATTATAATATTATTTTTTAACCCTTATTTACCAGATTTACCCTTTAACTATGGTAAATAAAATATTTACCGAAGTAATTATTCAAAATGTATAAAAATAAAATTTACCTATTTACAAAATTTGGACATCATGATTCCAAATATGGAATCCATTTTTCCAAATTCAAAACACAGAAGTGGCAGAAATTAATTTAAAATTAATTCCCACTGTCAAAATAAAAAGCATGTTTTTAATTATTTTGATTAAAAAAGTTGTTTTTAATTAAAATTAATAATTTTCAATATTCATCAAAATATTAAAGTTATCCAAAAAGTACCAAAATTTCAACCTAAGAAAAATTCGATATTCTGAATCCAAAAATTAAGTCCATTTTGAGAGATAAAATTTATAAAATTTCAAAAATTAGGTATTACTATTCATAACGGCTAGTTTGATTGGTTGTAGTGTGTGTTAGAACTTGAAGTTACGTACAACACATGCTACTGTATTATTCAAAGAGAAGCGTATTGTGGAAGAATGGGGTGTTACCTTGTAAATTTTTGATGTCCCCATTCTAAATAATAAATTCATTTAGTCAAATTGAATATATAAAAGTTTAAAATATTGGATTTAAAAAAAGGGTTTCACTATTAAAAGTTGGTAAAAGTGCATTTTTTGAAAAATACTTCTTTTATCTGAAAAAAAATGAATTTGTTCTTACATCATGTCTAAGAAACTCATAATATAGATTCTAAAATTATAAGGATTATATAAAGTTTATAATTTTGTTAATACTATTCATAAACTCTTTTGAACGGCTTGTTTGGTAAGTCCAGGTGCGTTTGAACTCGGTGTTGCGTGTATTGTAAGTTATTGAATTATTTTGAAGAAATAACACACTATGAAATCTTGGGGTGTTAAATTGTCCAATTCCTCCCAAGTGAGGATAGAAAAGCTAAGGCAATCCCTTAATCCTGTACTTTTCTTTATCCTTTAATGAGAAGGGAAATAAGCAAAGATGAATGGAATTCTTAGACACTCCATGGTAATGGAATGTGTCACAAATTTCAAGAAAATTGGAGAGATGAGCATTGGGTTATTTACTTGTTAAACCCCCAAATTGCACCATATTTTTGATAAGTTGCATGATAGCGGGCTTAATCTCGAAATTATGGGCTTGCACTGGGGGAATAACAATACCTGTATCTACTCCATGAATATAAGGTAACTCGTTCTCTATAAGGGTACGGCATGGAGGAATTTGTTCTTGAGGGAGTTAGGGCATAAATATATGCTCTTGTTTAAAATAATTTTGTAGATTTTTAGGTAAGTATAGTTATGGATCTTGTGGAATGTATTTTCATGGCTATCATGGCCCATATACCTGCACAAATTGAACCGATGGTTCCTACTAGTTATGTGGAATATAATCCATAAAAATTTTTAGGGGGTGTTGGTTCTACTCTACATCAACAAAAATTTGTTGGTTCCAGTTTCCATCAAGAATAAACTGTTGTCCAACTCCTTGGACAGTAGCTGGTTATTCTTATTCCAAATTCACCATGGGGTGTTTTGGTTGTGCTCTCCCATAAGTGTTTGATGTTGCCTAGATAAGGTTCATTCAATTTCAGGGTCAAGCATAAGTATTTCTAGTAACTCAAAGCTCTTGGAATGAGTGTTATGGCCACTCATACACCTGTGTTCTTGCACAACACTAAACAACACACCATTCATAAAAGGGAAAAACCAAAAATAATCGAAAATAGAAATGGGATTAAGAATAAAATATTTCATAATTTATGATTTTTATTTTCACTTAATTGATAAAAACTCAATTTTACAAAACACTATTAACTTATCTCCCCGAAAATGGCGCCAAAATTTGGTGTCATTCCAACCGAAGTGTTACTTTCAGTGGCCCAAATTTAATTCTACACTCTCACTACTAGTATAGTGTAAGTATGGGATTGATCCATAGGGAGAGTTAATGTGTTCTATTTATCGGAGTTGAAATTAATTAAGTGAATTTTGATGAATTTAAGAGTCTATGTTTGGGGTTTAAAGGGGGTAATCTAATGATTGAGTAATTGATCCTTCAAATTCATTAATGATTTACCTTAAAGACAGGAAAATGTGGAAAAGTAGTTTTTAATGATCAGTGAGAAAGAGTGCTTTGGGGATGTGGATGTTTATGTGGTCAATAGAAATCGATTTCCCTATCGTTTTGTGTTGTTCATAATAACTCATCACTTCAGGTTTAGGATTTTTGGAATCCATTTGTTCTAGTGAGTTTTGACTGAGTAATAAAAATAAACTTATTGGTCTGATGATTGAGTCTTATTAATTCTATGAAAATAATACATTGGAGTCGAAAAACATTCCAAATGGTCATGGTATTACTCATCAAAATTATCTTGGGAATCCCTAGAAATTCCTTCCTTGGTCTGATACAAAATTTCTAGCAAGAAAAAAATAGGGTTACATGGAAATTAATGAGAAGAAAATGAAACAACACAAACAGCATAAGAGAATTAATCATTGATAACCCTACATTATTCATAACCCTAACACACAAAGATAATTAGACACTCATTCATTAAATTATGAAAAAACAATCTTTTGATACCTGACATGTTCATTACAGTCAAGAAGGAAGAATAAAAACACCAAGCAATCGCATAAAAAATCCTCCAAAAATTACTATAATGGGTTTCAAGCTCTCCTATATCCAAGATTATTCTCCTCTGGATGATTTTATCTCTATAAAAGAGTCTCCCCCTCATTAACTGTCCATCCCCCACTATCCTGGGGTATTTAGGGGCACAAATCTTGGGTCAAAGGATGGGTAAAGGGGGTAAATAGATAAGTAGGTGGGGGCCTGCTGACTCTCACATGGTTTCTGCTGATGTGACATTGGCTATTTTGTGAGAGCCACCGCTGTAGTATTATCACAATAGAGTGTGATAGGGTCTTTACTTCTAGGCACCACATCAAGATCTTGGATGAATTTTTGCATCCATACTACTTTTTTAGCTACCTCAGAAGTTACAATATACTCTGACTCTATTGTAGAATCTATGACCACATCGTTCTTTGATATATTCCATCTCACAGCACCTCCATTCAAAGTGAAGATGTATCCAGTTTTTTAATTCATGTTAACGTGATCAGTTTTGAAACTAGTATATGCATATCCTTAGATGATTAGTTCCACATATCCTCCATATACCAAGAACATATACTTAGTACACATCAGATGCTTAAGGAGAGTTTTGACTTACATCCAATGGTGGTCACCTAGATCATCTTGATATCTTCCTATCTCACTCAATGCATAGGAAACATCTATCCTAGTATATAAAATAGCATACATAACTAACCCAATCAATGATAAATATGTAATACCTTCCCCCCTTTTTCTTTCCCCATGTGTTTGAGGACACATTTTCCTAGACACATGAATGTCATGTGATATATAAAACAATCCCCTCTTTTATTATTCGAAACTGAATCTAATTAGAATCTTGTTAATGTATGTACTTTGACTTTGGCCGATAAACCTTTTAGGTCTATCATGATGGATTTAGATCCCAATAATATATAATTCCTCACCCAAGTCCTTCATAGAGAAGTATTTATTCAACCATTCCTTAAAAGATTGTAAGACTGGTATTTTGTATCCAATAAGTAATATGCCATTGAAATTTACTATTAAGAAAATGAATGCATTCTCACTAAACCATTTATAGACACACGGATCACATTCATTCTTTATGAAACCAAATTTTGTTATGGCCTTATCAAAATGGATATTCCATGACTTGGATTCTTTCCTTAATCCATAAATGGATCTTTTCAACTTTTATACCTTGTTATAATCCTATGGAGTCATAAACCCTTTGGGTTGTGTCATATAGACATCTTCCTAAAGGTTCCCATTAAAGAAAGAAATTTTGAATTCTGTTTTTCCAAATCTTATAATAATGGAAGTCTATAATAAAAATTAGAATTATGATGGATTTTATCATTGAAACTGGTCAAAAGGTTTCTTTTTATTCAATGAATTGATATTGTTTAAACCCTTTTGAAACTATCCATTCCTATTAGGTACTGAATTTTCCTTCCATGTCTATTTTCTTCTTGAATATCCATTTTCAACCAATGGGATTTACATCTACCAGAATCTTTAACAAAAACCATACTTGGTTTTGGTACACGGAATCCATTTCATAATTCATGGATTATTTCTACTTGGAAACATCGATGTCACGTACAGCTTCCTTATAGGTTATAGGAACATTATTATTAACTAATAATGATTCATCATACTTAGTTACTAGAAAACTATAATGTTTTAGTTCTATAACCTCTCTTGTACTCCTACATAGTACTTGTGTCTCTGGAATAGTTTCATATTCCATGGGGATTTATAAAGTATATTCTTGTACCAACTCTTGTATGTCTTTATCCTCAACATCATTGAAGTCTATCTCACTCCCAATATCTCTTTTAGAGATGTGCTCCCTCTTAAATAAGATAGTGTGTCTTTACACTACAACATTTTTGTCTGAGGGGTCTTATAGGTCATATCCCCTCATTTCTTTGGGGTATCCTATAAAGGTACACTTTTTGAACCAAGGTGTATGTTTGTTACCTAAAATATCCTTAAAATTCTTTTCTTCCCCCCACGTGTAAATTAGATAACATGGTTTTCCCTCCACTCCAAAATTCATATAAAATACCATTTATTGAATTACTTGGTACTTGGTTCAGTATATGTGTTGTTGTTTGTAATACATATCCCCAAAAGGATAATGGAAGAATCACATGACTCACCGTTGATCTCATGATTCCCAATAAGGCGTGGTTCCTCCTTTTTCTTACACCATTCCACTCAGGCATGTAAGGAGGATTGATTTGGGATAGTATCTCAAACTTCTGTGAGTAAACAATGAATTCTTGATTAAGATATTCACCACCATGGTGTGATAATTGTTACTTAATCTTCTTATCAATCTATTTCTCAACTCCATTCTTGTATTCCTTGAATTTATCAAAATAATCTAACTTATACCCCATTAAGTAGATGTATCCATATCTACTAAAATAATCAGTAAATGTTATAAAGTATGAGTACCCTCCCCTTGATTCAATAGTAAATGGTCCACACACATCGGTATAAACTCATTCAAGAAGCTCTTTATCCCTTTCACCTTTCTCAATAAATGGGGATTTAGTCATTTTACCTTGTAAACATGTGTGACATACACCAAGTGGTTTTTGTTCAAAAAAAATATAAATATTCATTTTGATGGAATTTATTCAAGAAATTTTCATTTAAATGACCTAGCCAGTGATTCCAAAGTTTGGTGTGGTATGAGTCATGTGAAGTAACTTCGTTATCGATTGAAATTACTTGGTTTGTGTGATCCAACAGATAAATATCATTATTTAAATGTGTCTTACCATAAAAAATGATGTCTTGATAGAAGAAGAAAAATTTATTCCCAATTTTGAAAATAAATCCATCAATATCAAAAGAAATAATATTTTTGGTAACATATGGAACATAATAACAACCTTATAAAACTAAGATCATTCTGGTCAGTAAAATGAGGTCGTAGTCCCTGATAGCTACAGCATCAAGATTAGCTCTGTTGGATGCTCATAGATCTACCTCCCCCAGTCAATCTCTCAGAATGTATTTGGTTCCCATATTTGAATACATATGTCTGTACCAAAATCTATATATAAAACCCAATTTGTAGAAATAGATAAATTTCACTCGATAATAAATACACCTGAAGCTTCCCCTTTCTTATTTGACTAGGTGCAATTTTTTTCCTAGCGGCCCTTCTTAAATCATGTGAAATAGACAACATCATATTCTTTTAATTTCCCCTTGATATTCCTCTTCTTGGTAGGGCATGAAGAATATTTGGTCTTAAATCTCTTCACTTTCCATTTCCTTTTGTTCACCATAAGGACGAACAGTTTTTCACGCTTTATATCCTTATCTACTTGGTGAATATGAGTGAGAATATTTGGAAGGGTCTTCTCAATGTTCTTTATATTAAAATTAATTACAAATATACATAATCTTTGAGGGAGTGATTCCAGAATGATATTAGTGCCCATTTCTTTAGGAATTTTAAACCCTAGAACCTCTAAGAGCTCAATGTAGCTAATGAGCTTGACTCTGTGAGGCCTAAATGGGGCACCCTCCCCAAGATTTCTCTAAAAGTGTGCCTTAGAAATCTCAAACTGTTTATGTCTAGATATCTCCTGGTAAAGACCATGGAGGTGCTCAAGAATGTTATACACATCTATGTTTAATGGGACTTCATGAGTTCACAAGACATAAACGAAAGCATAAAACATTGAATGTCTTCCATGTCGTTCATATGTTTCTCATACACTAGGAACTCTTCATCACTCACCTTAATAATAGGAGGATCAAGCAATGAGAATTCTAGCATATAAGATTTTCGTTCATGGCGTAGCACAACCCAAAGGAATTTGTACCATTCTTGGAATTTACTGCCAATTATGAGGTTGTATTTATCCAATATTGATCATAGGGATAATGTGGATGAGAAGCTTACCATTTTACTCTACAATTAAAATAGAAGATAATTAGTACATTTCTTGATTACAAATTGGGTCACTACCACAAATCGGTGCAAGGGAAGGGTCTACTTTTATCAGCGCTAAGAAAAACGTGATGATAAAAGGGGGGCCTTTATAACCACTGTTAAAAGTTTTTAATAAAAAATATTATAAATTTATATAAAATCACTATATTTATATTCAAAAATAATTTTTATTTATATACATTAAATACAAAAATCATTTTTATAATTAATATATATTTTTTAATAATTCAAATATATATATATAATCATTTAAAAAATTATTAATAAGATTATAATTAAATAATAATATATTTAAATAATTATAATATTATAATAAATTTTATTAAATAATAAATATATTTATTATATTTATAATTATATATTTATAATTATATATTTATAATTATATATTTATAATTATATATAAATAATTTTTAAATATATATATTTATAATTATAATTAGAAATACATATATATTTTTAAATAAATATATGTTTTTTAATGAATTTGGTCATTAAATATACTCATACGTGAGTATAATTGACGTTCATATGTTATATATTCATCATAAATGTTCATTTATACATTACACCCTTATGTAATAAATATATTTCTTATAATTTTATAATTATTTAAATAAATATATATATTTATAATTATAAATATAAATAAATATATATTTATTATAATTTTTTAATAATAAATAATTATTTATTTATTTATACTTATAATTATAAATATATTTATAAAATTATAAATATAATAAATATATTTATTGTAATTTTATAATTATTTAAATATATATATATATATATATAATTATAACTATAAATAACTATATATTTATTATAATTTTTTAATTACAAATAAATATATATTTATTTATAGTTATAATTATAAATAAATATATATTTATTTAAATAATTATAAAATTAGAATAAATATATTTATTATACTTATAATTTTAAAACTATATATAATTAAATAAATATATTTATAAATATATACAAATATTTATAAATAAATACACATATCTATAATTATAATTATAAATAAATATAGATATATTTAAATAATTATAAAATTATAATAAATACATTAATTATATATATAAATAAAATTATGAAAAATATATTAATGATATATATTAGGTGATTGGGGGTACAATTACATTAAACACGCACACCACACACACAGGCCAGAAAGGTAGGTCATAGCCCCCCAAGGGATGGTCCACCCATCAAGTCTTGTTTATTCAGTATGTGGCCCAAAGACCCAGTAGGCATGAAACTCATTACATGGCCTAAAGGCAGACAAACTGGCCTGAAGGCCCTGTACAGCGTCATGCCTCCATCATGTCTGAGGAAATTCGCCCTCACCCAGATTTGAACACAGGTCTAATATAGGATTATGAGGAGCCTTTACCACTCGAGAATGCCTCCAATTACAATATATTAATTATGTATATTTATTAAATTATAAGTATAATAAATACAAATATTATAATTTTATAATTATTTAAATATATATTTATTTATTTATTTATAGTTATAATTATAAATAAATATATACTTATTTAAATAATTATAAAATTATAATAAACATATTTATTATACTTATAATATTATAAATATATATAATTATATAAATTTATAAATATATATATTATATATATAAATATATATATAGTTATAATTATAAATAATTAAATATTTATTTATTATATATATAATTTTATAAATATATACAATAATATAAATAAATTATTAACATTATATCTTTATTAGCACTAAAAAAACACTAATAAAGGTAGATTTTACAGCGCTTTCTATTTTAGCACTGATAAAACATACCTTTATCAGTACTTTTTAAGTAGCGCTGATAAAAGTGTTATCTGGTTTTATAAATGAACCCTAACAGTCAGTTTCTTCTCTCACACACCTTCAAGCTCTCGTGGAAGTTGATTGTCACCACGCTTCCACTCTTACCGAACCCCATTGCCACCGCTCCTCCGCTCTCACCAAACCACACCGCTGAAGCCCCATCGTGTCATCGCTCTTGCCGAACCCCACTGTTGATGAACTTCTGCTCTCACCCAACTGCATTGTCACAGTCCTACTGCACACTGCTCTTACCATACCTCAATGTCATCATGTGCCACTCTCCCCCAGCTGTACTCCCTTCATGCCACCGCTCTGCCACACTTTCGCTGTGCCGCCTTGAAGAACCCCACTACCACCACATTTTTGACAACCCTCAAAACTAAAGGTATGATGTTCAAATATTGTTGTTATGTGTTTCTCTATGAGTTACCCTCCTTGGAATTATTTTATAGATACAGATGAATTTAGGGTTATGTTATTTATTTTTTTCCTTTCTTTTGAAGGGAATAAAAATTAAGTAATTTGGAAATGCATCATAGGAGATATATACTCATTCAATCATCTATTAGGAATATCCTTCCTTCTATCTATATATTGTATTGTTAACAATTGATGATAGTTTTTCTCACAAGTTGTCTCTTTTAAAATCAATCCCTTATCATGTTCTTATTCTTCTATTTTTATTCTTTAATCCCTTATGGTGTGAATTTTCATTGGTTATTAGGGACATTGGTGCACGTTCATGGTATAGGAGAAAATTTATTTGAATCTGGAATCATACTATTGAAGTAGTAAATACTTACTATTTGAGGGGATTTATATAAATTTATAAGACTTTAGGTGATTTACATGTTTGTGCATGAATAGATAAGAAATTTGCATAACATTATCCAATTTTAAGTTCATGTATATCCAAGAGACACTTTTTTTATATAATTTACATTTTGGTGTTTGTATGGCCATGAGACCATTGCATGAGAAGACCTACCTATTACTTTCTATGTTATGGAATGTCACTGGATGAATGTATGGTTTATCTATGTCTTGTTTCCACAAACTAATTTGGTAACTCAAATAGATGCAACGACCATTATAGATTACGCTCTAGAAATGGATAGTGGTCTGGTTAGACTGAGTGTGTTAAAAGGATTTATTACTACCCTAATGATACAAATGAGATCCCTCATATGGAATACTTGGTTCATGTATTCCATCTAGTGTTCCTACTGATAGTATTAGTGTCCTCTGACTCATAGGTTTTATTATATGATGTATGATTAATGACGACCTATTATGTGATATTTGTATTTCCCTCTTTATTATTAAATATTGATGTTTCCTCTATTTACATGTAGATTGATGACACTAAATCTAAAGTCACTTCCATTCCACACCATGTTATATGGAAGGAGGCACATTTAAATAAAGATGGGATACTAATAGATGAAAACACACAAAAAGCGTGGGAAGCTTGTGTAAGTAGACATAATCAAAATTTGTTTTTCTTTAAATTGGTATTACATAACAATGATTACTTATTTTCCTATATTTTATATCTAACAAAGTCAAAATAATCAAAAACACCTATACTAGATTAACACCTAATATCGGTGGCCTTGAATCATCCAGAACAGTATGGTTGAGTCATATGTGCAGGTTTTGGGGGGTGAGACCCCAAACATATTTTGAGAAAAAAACGAGGTGGATAAAGATAGAGAAAGGGAAAAGATGAAAGCAAGAATAGCTACCCTTGAAGAAAAATTTATTTGATAGTTTGAGTTTCTAGAAACTATTATGGTGGTAAGCAAAGAGAAGAATAAACTGAAGAACAACCTTTTCATGAATATCCCCCCACTATCTTTGAGGTGGTACCTTCGTCTCAAAGAACCATCTTAGTCGAGGTAATAAATATTATAATAATTGTTTCTTTGAAATGTGAATCATATGGACATCAATACCTTTCCTGTACTAATATTATACAAGGTGAAAATGACTATGATTTATATCTATCAACACCCACCCATCTCCTTATAGGGAAGTCTATGGTGTTCAAAATCCAAGACGATAGACTACACAATATACCACTTCCAACATATCATGTGGGAGTGGAAATTAGCATAGATCATGGGTTGAGTACCTAGATACTTATTACATTTGATGGAGAAGATATTCATACAGTTGACCAAGCTATTGGAACATTCATTTCATGGCTATCAAATCTTGTAAAAATTCATGTCAACAAGGAGTTATTCATTTCCGATTTATTTTTCATTCTAAAACTTTAACAATTAACAAAAAAGGGATTGTGTTGGTGAATTTTATTATATGCAGACAAAGAGAAGGGGGTGGAATTAAAGTTTGACTCAAAACCATATAAAGGATAAACCAACTGATTGAAAATATCTTCCCAAACCACCTTTAACTCACCCATTTAATATCCTCATTTACTAACATTGAAGGTTCATGTAGATAAAAAGTTACAAAGTGGTGGTGGTCACATAGTTGATTTTGAAGAAAAAATGTACAAAAAGGAAGGTACTGACTACATTGGTTTGGAGAATGTAAATAAAATACAAAACTATGAATCGTTAGGTTCCTCAGTTGTAAATGTATAAATGAGGTATGTTTCCATGATTTTATTTTCTGAAATATGATTAACTGTGTTAATTATGAATAAATACATTTCATATTTTTTGTAGGTGTATATATAAATACCAAATGAATGGATTTACCCTTGAAAAAAAATTGGACTCGTTAGTCCTCACGTCACCTATATAGAAAAAACAAAAATAGAATCCAAAAAAATCGATGAAATAGTGTAAAACCTTACAAAATTGTTTGAAAGAAAACATGGGGATGACATAATCTTCTTGATACCAACATTTCTGGGGTAAAACTCTACAATTTAATCATATCAAATGTAATTTCATTTATTTCATTACTTATTTCTTTTTGTGTTTTTAGGAAACGTTGAATGCTCATTGCAGTCAATTTGGATACTCCAAAGATTTATTTCTAGGATTCACTGCACGAATTACCAACAAACCAACTACACATGATGGATTTTTTCAATTTTTTATACACTACATACAACATTTTAGAACTAAAATTCAAGTTATATAATTTATATTATGTTTTAATGAGGATTCTATTATTATAGAGGGGTGTGAATATTATCTAAATCATGTCATGTGGACAAGAATTTCACACAAGGATACTGACATGCTCTACAAGTGGATAAGTTTCAGGGTATATATAATAAAATTTCACTATCCAAACACGAATAAATAAAAATAAATTATTTTCCTCAATGTTTTTGTATTGTCTAAAACAAAAAAAATAGAAAATATTGTGGTTATTATGTTTGTAAATTTATGATAGAGATCATATTTCATCAAAAATTACACATCCTTAAAGAGGTATTTTCAAAGTTAAATACTATTTCATTTAAAATATTTATTAATCTTTGTGTATTTATATTTTTCCAGTACTACTATTTTAGAGTTGGTTTCCTAGAACCAACTATTTTTAATTTGATTACATGAATATTTGATGTATTAAATATTAAATTAAACATCTTATTACATATTTTCATTATTCTACATGACTTTAATGTAATAATTCCCTAGATTATTTGTCATATTGATAAGGTCATAGGAGTTATCTATTATGATAAGAACCTTTAAGTGCTATGAAAATATTCTTAATATAGTTTTTTGGTTGGATAAAACACTTTGATGGGATGTATAGTATATAGATCATCAGGTACGAGTACTCATAAGTAAATGATACTTATTCTCATGAAGTTCGCACTTGGTAATCTCTAAGATGGAAGATTATGAGAACAGACCCTCCAGTAGGAATTTCACATGCTTTGGTGTCATCAGATATTCCTATCTATGAGCATGTGTAATGGTCCTTAGACTTTAAGATTATCATTAATGCATGTCACGACTCGCGCACTTATATTTTCTAATGAAAACCATCACGCCAAATGTTGGAATGAAGTAGGTATGTTAGGTGCGTCACAAATGACATGTTATCAATGGAAAATTCAAGGAAGGATTTTTCCCTTACATCTTTATGGAAGTTGATATCTCAACCCTTTTATTGAAATAAAATCGTCACCCTAAATTCTATGGTCATGGTGTAACGATGATTTTATTTAAGATAGTCAAAGAATAATGTATCAGGCATATAGGTCGATGGCATAGTCATGAACCTACTTGATGATGTATTGTGAAAAATAGATTATATTACACATTGAGTGTTCATATGTGGTTTTCATCATTGCGACTTTATGTTCTTTATCTTGTGTTCCTTAACCCATTTCTAGAAAGTAATCTTAGACTTTAGGTGAGTCTGCCTAATGCCAAAGAAAAATAATCCTAGTGGGTCACACACTAAGTGTTTCTATTGGTCTCAATTAGATTCTATTTTAATTTAATTAATGGAATAAATATTATTCTTAAGATTAGGGAATAATTTTATTCAAGTTATATAGATTGCATAAATTAAATAAATATTTATTCACCGGATTGTGAATAAAATACATTTATTTATTTTATTTAATATTTAATAAATATTTATTTACTAGTTTGTGAATAAAATATTTATTTAACAGAATAAAATATTTATTCAGGTGTTAAATAAATGTAGTAGGAGTTAAAATAGACCATGACCATGTCTCGTGATAAAATAATTATTTATGATACGGTAAATATTATTTTTCCATTTTCCATAAGTTGACACGCCACAAAATATTATTATTATTATTATTATGTGGAATGGGATTTAATTAATTATTATAATTATATTTAATGGTTGTTATGAAATAAAATTTTGTAAATGAAATACCAACTCTATAAATATATGGATGTGTCCATTGTGTAAAGCATTAAAACCCAATTCCAAGTTTGGGAATAGATAATTATTGCGCACAACAAATTCTCTCTTGACTACTCCTCTCTCTCTCTCAAGAATAAGAAACCCAAGAGAGAATTTCTTCAATAATAAAGAATGATCAATCAAGAATGAATAGTAAAAGACATTCTATTCACTATGCTAGCACCCATAGAATGAGTGGCATTGCTCAGAGACCATTGGATCATGTGTGGATCACCGCTAGAGGGATTATACCCTTGGATACTCATAAGAGCAATGAAGGAAATATGGAAGGTCTGTTTTAGATGATCAAAAATCATCAACGAAGAAAGTTCATAAGACCAAGCATTTATTTATTTATATATTAAACAAATTAATTATAAATTTGACATGAAATATCCTCGATCTTGGTTTTGGTCAAGGGTAATTAAAAAAATTAATATATCGCCTTTCACCACAATGCTTCCACTACACCCAGAACCAACAAGTGGTATTGGAGGGGTCACATTTAAATTTATAATAATTTATTTGATTGTTGATCTATACGCAATTGTGGTGAGATTTTCATTTCATATTATTCTCTCTTTAATCTGATTTGAATTAACATGTTATCGACATATTAATAATGTTCGTTCAGTGTTTCATTTTCTTAGATATTTAAAAAGAAATGAAGAATGACCAGAGATTCCATTGGAAAGTACCAAATCTTTGTCCAGTAAAGCTGGGTTACACAACGTGCATCCAAAACACACACCGTATACCCATGTGAATTGTATCTAGATGCTCTGAGAAATTAAAAACATGCAGTGATTTTTTTGCACACCACATGTTGATTGGGCCACCTAGCACACAATAAGAGGATATAGGGTGTGTAGCTGGAATATACACACAGTGTGGTCTAGTCGAGTTAACACGCCGAAGCCCTAGGCACGTGACTTGGATATATGGAAATCAAGGTACATGGTGTGTATCTTGATGTAAATTCCATGCAGTCTACCATTAATAGAAAAAATTAAAATTACAATAAATTTGAAAAACTACAGCATTAAAACCTTATTTTATTTATTGGCACACTGTTGTGTGTTTAATAATTTAATAATGGTTTTAAAGAATTTTAAATGCTCAATTAATTTACTATAATAAATATGTCATTAATGGTTATACCATTTATTTTCCATGAATTTTGAATTGATGGTTATCTCTAATTAAGTTCATAAGATCGTTAATATGAAGGGGAATCGATTAATTTATTAATTTATTAATACAAGTGGGTTCATCTTAATAATAAAGAATAAATAAATAAATTAATGTTAGTCAGTTACTTTTTTGTGTATTCATTGCATGTATGACCAATCTTGAGATTGACCAAGACCTATGTATGTGTTTCAATTTATTTAATTAAATTTATTGCATTATTTTTCAATTATTCAATACTAAATTAAAATAAGGCTTGTGATTCATCCCTCACTCCATTATTATGTAGGACCTGCATGTCCAAGGATATTTATGTCATTCCCTTTAACTAATCCTTTTTTCCCCTCACCTGCATGTGAGTAATAATTATTTTTAATTAACGGAGCATCCAAAGGCACATGGAGATGGTTCAAGATAGAACTATAATGGTGCCAACTCACTGATACATAGGTGGACATGTGGAATGTTATAGCTCATGCCAAGTATGGCATAAGGATTAATTTACCCTAGGTAATAGGTTGATTTAATGTCCTCTCATTAAATCGAACATTAGATAATCTCATGATCAGGTTATTTAATTATTTATTTATTTTCTATTTAATGCATTAAAATTATATTTATTGATGTAAGATTGTGATCACATAAATGAATTAATTTGAAAAAATTGAATTTAAATAAAATTGATTATGCGTAAATGTTTTATCCAAACATGGTAAATTAATAAAATAAACATCCACTTAAATATTAACCAGAAATGTAAAGGATAAAACAAGATAAAAATTTATGCATGATAAAATAAAATCCATCAATACAATATTAAGTTATACTAAGCCTTTCATTACTTGATTAGGAAAAAATTCAATATAACTATGTGTTTGACCAACCCTTGTTGGGACACTTACTTTTATAAGGGGGGTTCTTATGAATATTTTTGGATGAATTAACCATTTTACATCAAGAGAACTATCCTTTTCTAGAATTGGTGCAATTTAGAGGTAAGTTTTGTGGAAATCCAAGTCAGGATTTCTAGATTGGGGAGTCCACTCAACGGATCAATGAGCTACAAGCCCACAGTTGGAAAAGACTTGCCTACTTAAATACCTTCAAAATAGCTTGACTAACCCTTGTTGGGGTTATCTGAAGGTTAATATGGATTCTTTACACTAGAATATACTAGTAAATAGACATTCTAAGTTCAATGTTGAGGGATATTAGGTCTTGATAAAATAGTTGGAGGTTTAATAAAATCAATTAATTTATTGTTTCTCACAAAATTTTTAATCAAGAAAAGTACTAATAATCTAATATTTTAATTGTATAATAAAATTACAAGATCATCATCCACACAATCCCTTCAATAAATATTTGATAAATACAATCTCCTCAAAGGTAGTAACTTCCATGAGTGGTTTAGATGCCTTCAGGTTGTTCTACACCATGAACAGAAATATTATGTGCCAAAATCCTCAATCCCTAATCTTCCTGCTCAAGATATGAGTGATGAAGAGTTCCCAGTCTACAAAAAAATATGAACGATGTATTAGACATTAAATTCTTTATTATTTCATCTATTTCTAGTAAACTCATGAAGTCTCATGAAAAATGTATATGTATAGAATGCTTGAGAACCTCTATGGTCTTTACTAAGAGAGATCTAGACAGATTTGAGATTTCCAAGGTGCTATTTTGAAGTAATCTTAGAGAGGGTGCCCTAGATGGGCCTCACATAGTCAAGATTATTGGATACTTTGAGTTCCTAGAGGTTCTAGGGTTTAAACTAACTGAAAAATTGGGCACCGATCTCATTCTGGAATCACTCCCTCAAAACTTCTCCAGTTTTATTTTGAATTTTAATATAAAAAACATTGAGAAGTCTCTTATAGATCTTCTTATCCTATTTAGCCAAGTAGATAAAGATATGAAGTGAAAAAATCATTCTATCCTTATGGTGAAAAAATTGAAAGTTAAAGTAAAAATCTTTAAGCATAAAACTTCTTCATGCCCTTCCAAGAAGAAGAAGATCAAAGGGGGGTAAGGGAACATGATGTTTTCTATTTCACATGTGGAAAGAAGGGCCACTGGAAGAAGAAATGAACCTAGATAAATAATAAAGGGTAAGCTTTATGTGCATTTGTTATCAAATGAAATTTATTTATTTCTAAAAATTGGGTATTAGATACTCCTTTTGGTGATCACATATGTATTCAAATACAGGAACCAAGTAGATTCAGAAAAATTTACTGAGGGGAGGTACATCTACGAGCATCCAATGGAGTTAAACTTACTATTTTAACTATCAATGACTACCACCTCACAATACTGACCAGAATGATATTAGTTTTAAAGGGTTTTTATTATGTGCCTTCAGTTATCAAAAACATTATTTATGTATCCATACTAGATACCAATGGATTCATTTTCAAATTTTGAAATAAATGTTGCTTCTTTTATAAATATAACATTTTTTATGGTAAGGTACATTAACATAATGTTATTTATGTGTTGGATTACATGAACCAAGTAATGAAAATCAATAATGAGTTTACTTCACATTACTCATACCACACCCAACATTGGTATCGCCGGCTAGGTCATGTAAATGAAAAATGCTTGAAAAAATTACATCAAGATGGATATTTATATTCTTTTAAACTAAAACCACTTGGTATATGTCATGCATGTTTACAAGGAAAAATGTCCAAATCCCCATTTAGTGGGAAAGGTGAAATGGTTAAAGAACTCCTTAAATTAGTTGATGTGTGTGGACCATTTCCTATTGAAGAAAGGGGTGGGTACTCATACTTCATAACTTTTACTAATGATTTTCGTAGATATGGATATAATTAATTAATGAGTTATGAGTCATATTCTTTTGATAAATTCAAGGAATACAATAATGAAGTTGAGAACTAGCTTGGTAAGAAGATTAAGAAACTCTTCTTAGACTGTGGTGGAGGATATCTTAATCAAGACTTCATTGATTACTTAGGAGACTTTGGGATCTTATCCCAACTCACTCCTCCTTACATGACTCAGTGGAATGGTGTAAGCGAAAGGAGTAACCTCACCTTATTGGATATGGTGAGATCAATGATGATTCATGCGAGTCTTCCATTATCCTTTTGGGGATATGTGTTACAAACAGTGGCACACATATTAAACCAAGTACCAACTAAATCCTTAAATGGTATTCTATATGGATTTTAGAGTGGAATAAAAACCATGTTATCGAATTAACATGTCTGGGGAAGCGAATCTTTTGTTAAGGCATCTTCAGGTAACAAAATTTCACCCCGAGACACAAAGTGTACCATTATAGGATACCCCTAGGAAAAAAGGGGATATTACCTATACGACCCCTCATAAAAAAATTTATAGTGGAAAGACACACCATATTCCTTGATAGGGAGAACATCTCTAAAAGAAAGAGTGGGAGTGAGAAAAACTTCAATGAATTCAAGGATCAAGGAGTACAAGAGTTGGTAAAGGATCAGATTCCACAAAGCCTCATGGAAGAAGAAACTATTCTAGATACACAAGTACTTCATAGGAGTAAAATAGAGGTTAGAGAACCAGAATGGTATAGTTTTCAAGTTACTGATGATGGTGACTCGTTATTATTTGATAATAATTATCCTCTAACCTACAAGGAAGTAGTAAGTAGAATAGATATTTCCAAGTTTCTAGAAATCATGAATTTTGAAATGGATTCCATTTACCAAAAACAAGTATGGATTTTGGTAGATCCTCCAATGTATTTAAATTCCATAGGTTGCAAATGGGTATTCAAGAAGAAACTAGACATGGAAGGACAATTCAGTACCTATAAGGCATGAATGGTATCAAAATGGTTTAAATAGAATCAATTAAATGACTAAGACAAAACCTTTTCACCATTTGTAATGATAAAATCGATTAGAATTATACTTTCCATTGCATCTTACCATGAGTATGAGATTTTTAAAATATATTTCAAAACATCCTTCCTTAACAGGAACCTTCAAAAAGATGTCTATATAACACAACCTGAAATATTTGTGACTCCAAAGGATACCAATAAGATATGAAAGTTTTAAAAATCCATTTATGGATTAAATCAAGCATCTAGGTCATGAAACATTCATTTTGATGAATCCATAATGGAATTTTGTTTTATAAAGAACGAATGTGAGCCTTGTGTCTACAAACAGTTTAGTGGGAGTGAAGTAGTTTTCTTAATAGTATATGTTGATGACATATTACTTATTGTAAATGAAATAAAAATATTACAGTTTGTTAAGAAGTGGTTGAATTAATTATTTTTCATGAAATAATTGGGTGAGGTAGCATATATTCTTGGGATCAAGATTAATCATGATAAATCCAAGAGGTTGATCGGCCTAAGTCAAAATACATACATTGAAAAGATAATAAAAAGATTCAGTATGGAACAATCCAAGATGGGATTGTTTCCAACGTCACATGGAATTAATCACTCCAAGAAAATGTGTCCTCAAACCCATGAGGAAAGAAATAGAATGGAAAGGATTTAATACACATCATTAATTGGGTAAGTCATATATGTTATTCTATGTACTAGGATATATGTCTCATAAGTATTAAGTATGGTAGGTATATATCAAGATAATCTAGGTGACCACCATTGGATGGAAGTGAAGACTATCCTTAAGTACATAATAAGCACTAAGGATGTGTTCTTGGTTTATGGAGGAGATAAGGTACTAATCATTAGATGATATGTAGATGAAAGTTTCCAAACTGATCAAGATGACATGAAGTCACAAATGGGATATATATTCACTTTGAATAGAGGTTATGTGAGCTGGAAGAGCTCAAAGAAGGCTGTAGTCATGGATTCTACAGCAAAGTTTGAGTATATTGCAGCTTATGGGAAAGCTAAAGAAATAGTTTGAATGTGAAATTTCATCTAAGATCCTGATGTGGTACCTAGAATTAAATATATCATCACACTCTATGGTGATAATACTACAGTAGTGGATCTCGCAAAGGAGCCAAGGTTGCATCAGTGGATGAAGCACTAACTTAGAAAGTATCATCTCTTAAGGGATTTTTCTCAGATAGGTGAGGTTAAAGTGAGAAATATTTCCATAGAAGAAAACATGGTAGACCCATTGACTAAATCTTTGACTCAACATAAATATGATTATCATGTGAGGTCTAGCGGACTGAAAGTCATATGTAGTTGTCTCTAGTACAAGTGGGAGTTTTTTAAATTTGGTGTCCTAGAAACAACTATTTTTACTTTTATTAAATGAATATTTGATGTATTAAATACTAAATTAAACGTATTATTGTATATTTTTCATTTTTATGCATGAATTTAATGTAATAATTTCCTAGAGTATTGAAATGCATGGCCAATTATCACCTATCAACTGTTCAAGGTTCCAGTGCTCTGCTAATGTGTATAGCAGCACTCGGTTCGAATCCTCAGGGATGATATTTTGTAATAGTCATTTGTTTTTAGTTGATTGTATTCTGATTGGGGGGTTTGTTTAGAGAGAATATGAAATAATTTATTGATGATGTTGGATTTAACAAATTGATAAAGATTGGGGTGAGTTCATCATTAGGTAGTTAATCTTGTGATATCCTTGATCTTTTCTTTATATTGCATTAAATTAACACCCATGTCACAAGATGACGTTGATTGGAATTCCTAAGTGTTAAGGCTTTAATCCAAGCTTTAACTTAACTTAAATTTCTAATCTTAATCATAGATTATTAATGGTGATGTATTTATGGTTCCAATAATCCATGGAAACCACATGTTAAACAAAATAAGTCATTAATCCATGACATGTTAAGTCCAACATACACAATGTTAATTCAAAGAATATTCATCGAGCAAAAGCTCTCAATCACTTAACATACCTAAATTATAACTCACCCCAATGAGAGATTTACTCAGCCATTTGGGTGTTTAATAATCTGGTTATAATGATTATGATTATAATTTAATAAGAGAAGAAAAATACAGGGATAAGAAAAGAGTGGTGTGTCGAACACACACACACACGAACAATGATGATAATTAAAAAAACAGACATTCGATTGAATGAGGAAGAAAAAGAAGGGAAGGGGATTCAACTGTATTTAAACTATTTTAAGAAAAATAATATTAATCTACAGAAGGTGGATGAGAATAAGATATATTGAAGAATAAACTTGCATTAAAACAGAATTACAAAACACAAACTTACAAGATTACAAACGAAGAACAACACAAAAGTGAAAGGAAACTAAGAGAGGATGAAGGGTATATCAAGTGAAAACATGAGTATGGAAGGTCCTCACAAGACCTTGGAAAGGCTTTGGTCGTGCCAATATGTTCTCCTCACTTCTAAAATTCCAACCCCTTTGAAGGAGAGGTGGGGGATGCATTTATAGCCCAAGGAAGTGGACTGTTTGTATTCCCAATCTGTCCCTCCACTTGGATCAATGATTTGGAAATTCAGATAGCCGAATATTGAGATATCTTATAATTAAAAGTTTTATATATTAATTTTGGACAACAACTCTAAAAATTTGGAGGCATTTGGACCTATGGATCCAAAGATATGGCCGGTTGATTAAACAATTTTAATCTGTCCATTTCAATCCAGTATTTTTGAAGTCCAAAATGTGAAAGGGTTTTTGAATAGGATGATGCCTTTAAAAAGGAATTATTTATTCAAAAAAGTCGGTCACCTATATCTCCTATTTCACACTGAAAAATCTAAGCTATATTTTATGATTAAATCATGAGATATGTCATGAATAGTATTATGATTTTAATTCACAGCCAGAATGGTGGGCTGGACTTCAAAGAAATTTTTGGGCCCCTTGTTCTTGGAGTTGGGCCCTAAAATTTTTATCCATGATTATTTTGGATAATAAAGAATATAGTGTAGAGTTTAATAAAATTTGTGCTTCAGGATTTAGACCAGTAACTCAATCATCATGGCTGGTCCAGTTTCTTCACAAATTCTTTGGGTCATCTTGTGTGGTCCATGTGATCCTTCAAATGGAAGAATTGGCCCATGATCCCTTCTAATGAAATGTTGTATACTAAATTATGAATCCTAAAAAAGAATAACCACACAATTTGGATTAATAGGGGGAGAGTTATAAATAAAATAGTAAACTGACTCAATTGGACTACTTCTAAAAATGCTCAAAAATTATACTTAGTTTTAAACCATTAATATTTCACACAAATTATGAACATTTCATATAAAATTAGTAAAGGTGGTATATAATAAGTCATGAAAATATTAATAAAATCAAGTATTTATTATGTTTATAAGGTCATAGTAGTTCCCTGTAATGATGAGAACCTTGACGCACTATGGAAATATTCTAAATATAGTTATTTGATTGGATAACATACTATGATGGGACACACATTATATAGATATTCAGGTACGAGTACTCATAAGCATATGATACTTCTTACATGAATTTTGCACTTGGTAATCTCCAAGATGGAAGATTATGATAATATACCCTCCAGTAGGAATTCTGTATGTTTTGGTGTCATCAGATATTCCTATCTATAAGCATGTATAATTGTTCTAAGACTTTAATATTATCATCAATTCATGTCACGATGCGCGCACTTAGATTTGTTGATGAAAACTATCACGTCATATGTTGGCGGGAAGTAGGGTATGTTGGTTTCATAATGAATGGAATGTTATTAATGGATAATTTAGGGAAGGATTTTTCCACTCCATATTTATGGAATTTTATATCTCTACCCTTTGATTTAAATAGAACATTCACCCTAAATTCCATCGTTATGGTGTAACAATTAGTTTATTTCAGATAGTCAAAGAATGATGTATTGAGCATATAGGTTGATGACATAGTCATGCAACCTACTTGATGATATATTGTGACAAAGGGATTATATTACAGAATGATGTACATGGTTTCAATTTTGTGACTTTAAGTTCTTTCACTTGGGTGTCTTGACCTATTACTAGACAATAATCTCGGACTTTAGGCAAGCCCACCTAATGCCAATGAGAAAAAATCCTAGATGGTCACACACTAAGGGTTTCTATTGGTCTCGATTAAATTATATTTGAATTTAATTAATGTAATAAATATTATTATCAAGACTGGGGAATAATTTTATTCATGTTATATTGATCGCATAAATTAAATAAATATTTATTCACCAGATTGGGAATAAAATGAATTTATTTATTTTATTAAATATTTAATAAATATTTATTTACTAGTTTGTTAAATAAAATATTTATTTAAGAGAATAAAATATTTATTCATATGTTTGATAAATTAAAGAGGAGTTCAAATGGACCAAGACTGTGTCTGCTGATAAAATAATTATTTACGAGCTGGTAAATATTATTTTTCCATTTTGCACAAGTTG
This sequence comes from Viscum album, assembly GCA_963277665.1. NCBI lineage: Eukaryota > Viridiplantae > Streptophyta > Magnoliopsida > Santalales > Viscaceae > Viscum > Viscum album. Next base: position 164,667,181 of record OY728119.1, on the reverse strand, counting down.
GTGCACCAAAAAATAATATTATTATTATTATTATTATTATTATTATTATTATATGAAATGGGATTTCATTAATGATTATAATTATATTTAATGGTTTTTATGCAATTAAATTTTGTAACTAAAATCCCAACTCTATAAATTGATGGTTATGTCTATTATGTAAAGCATTCGAAACCAATTCCAAGTTTGGGAATAGAGAATTGTTGCACACAAAAAATTATCCCTTGAATCCTCCTCCTCTCTATCTCTAAAGAATAAGAAACCCAAGAGATAATTTATTCAAGACCAAAGAACAAGTGATAAATAATGAAAAATGTAAAACATTTGATTCACCACATTGGCACCTGTAGAATGAGTGGAATTTCTCGGAGACCATTAGAGTGTGTGTGGATCACCTCTAGAGGGATTATACCCTTAGATCCTCACAAGCACAATGAAGGAAATCTAGATGGTCCACTTCGAACAATCAAAAATCATCAATGAAGAAATTTCCTAATCCCAAGTATTTATTTCTTTAGATATTAAATAAATTAATTATAAATTTGATGTACAAGGACCTCACTCATGGTTTCTGGTAACGATTATTAAAAGAAATTTTAATATATCACCTTCCACCGCAATGATTCCACTGCGCCCAGAACTAACATACTATGACTATGAAAAAAAATTGTATTCATAAGATGATATAAATTTTCTTAGAAATGAATTAGCATCATACCTAATCATAAAATGTAAACAAATATTATGAAGATGTGACTTCCATTGAAGTAATGGATTGTTTCATATTTACGTTTAATTTACTTCTTCTTAATACTACTTACATAAGAATTGTTTCCTTATATAGGTGGATTATTTTATTTTAGGTGGAGTTGTTTTTTCAAAGATGATAATGCTCATGAGATATTGGACTTCTAGGTTGTAACTCAGAATTCAATGAAAATATAAAGTTTTTTTTAATATAATATGTTTTTCCTCATAATATTATTTCTTATCCACTACATTAACGTAATATAAATTAAATTTTTGACTAATAATTTAGAATATTTATTCCAAAGACTTATTCTCCTCCAAAACATTCTGATCTATATAGTTTCGACATTTATCACTTTACTTTAAGGGAAATGGAGGGAACTTGAAGGAAAGTGATAAATGATGACACTGTAGTGCTTCCAATTCGACAAAGAAAGAAAATGTAAATCATGGTAACTTTGATAGTTGGTATTTTTTGAGACTTTTTGATGTGTAGGAATCAAATACACCTAAATATGAGGCACGGTTTAGCTGGTATAACTCAAAGTGTCTCTTTTTATTTAAAATTGATATTAATTTTAGTAAAAAGAACAAGTGAAATACTGAAAATCAAGAAAACTAATTTGGATTGTTTTTATAATTTAGTAAAATGATTCATGAGTTATTTTTTATGTGTAGGAGTCCACGTCACCTAAATATTATGCATGGTGTGATAGGTATGACTTTAAGTGTGTCTTTTTATTTAAAATTGACATTAATTTAAGTAAAAAAGAACAATTGAAAAAATGAAAATTGATCAAATGCATTCATATTGTTTTGATACTTTATAAAAATGGTCCATAAGTCATTTTTGATGTATAGTACTCAACTAAACCTCAATATGATTCATGGTGTGACTGATATGACTAAAAGTGTGTGTTATGAGTTTAAAATTGACATTTTAGTTCAAAACAAGCCACTCACTGAAAACCAAGAAAATGCACTCTGATTGTCTTGATAATTTAGGAAAGAGATTTATAAGTCATTTGTGACATGTATAAAGTAGTCTCACATCAAACCTATTCAAGATTTGACTGATATGACTCAAAATGTGTGTTTCTAATTTTGAACTGACATTTTAGTAAATAAACACTAATGTTATACTGAAAACTAAGAAAACACATTAATATTTTTTTGATACTTTTTAAAAATGATATATAAGTCATTTTTGACTTGTATTAATTAACCGAACCTCAATATGATGCACAGTGCGGCTGGTATAACTCAAAGTGTCTTTTTTATTTAAATTTGACATTAATTTTAGTAAAAAGAATAACTGACATACTAAAATGCTATAAAATGCATTTTTATTGTTTTGATAATTTATTAAAATCATCCATGAGTCATTTTTTATGTGTATGATTAAACCAAACCTCAATAAGACACACGGTGTGACCGATATGAATCCAAGTATGTCTTTTTATTTAAAATTGACATTAATTTAAGTAAAAAAGAACAAGTGACATAATAAAAACTGAAAAAATATAATTTGGATTGTTTTTATAATTTATGACAATGATCCATGAGTTATTTTTGTTGTTTAGGAATCAACTACACCTTAATATGATGTACAGTGTGACCAGTATAACTAAAAGTGTCTGTTTTCAATTTAAAATTGACATTTTAGTTCAAAACATGTCACTTACTGAAAACCAATAAAACACACTCTGATTTTCTTTATAAATTATAAAAGTGATTTGTAAGTCATTGTTTACATGTATGAAGTAGTGTCACATAAAACTGATGCACTATGTGATTGGTATGACTTAAAATGCATGTTTCCAGTTTGAAATGACATTTTAGTAAAAAAAAACACAACTGTCATATTGAAAACCAAGAAAATGAATTAGGATTGTTTTTATACTTTATTAAAATGATATATAAGTCATTTTTTATGTTTATTAATCAACCTAACCTCAATATGATGAATGGTATGGCTGATATAACTCAAATTTTCTCTTTTTATTTAAAACTGACATTAATTTTAGTAAAAAGAACAAGTAAAAAATTAAAAACTGAGAAAACACGTTTAAATTGTTTTAATAATTTAGCAAAATGATCCATGATCTATTTTTGAAGTTTATGAGTCAATTTTACATCAATACGATACACAGTGTGACCGGTATTACTCCAAGTGTGTCTTTTTATTTTAAATTGATATTAATTTAAGTAAAAAAGAATATGTAACATACTGAAAAGTGAGAAAATGCATTTAGATTGTTTTGATACTTTAGTAAAATGATACATGAGTCATTTTTGACATATAGGAATCAAACACACCTCAATATGATGCACGGTGTTATCGGTATGACTAAAAGTGTCTATTATCAGTTTAAAATTGACATTTTAGTTCAAAATGTGTCACTCACTGAAAACCAAGAAAATGTACTTAGATTGTCTTGATAATTTAGGACAGTGATTCATAAGTCCTTTGTGGTGTTTATTAAGTATTATCATGTCCAACTGACACATGATGCGACCAGAATGACTCAAAATGCATGTTTCCAGTTTGAAATGACATTTTGGTTAAAAATCACAACTAACATACTGAAAACTGAGAAAACACATTCAGATTATTTTGATAATTTAGTAAAATTATATATAAGTCATTTGTGACATATAGGAATCAACTTCACCTTAATATGATGTATGGTGTGGCCAGTGTAACTTCAAATGTTTCATTATTTAAAATTGACATTAATTTTAGTTAAAGAAAAAGTGACATACTCAAAACTAAGAAAACATATTTTTATTATTTTGATATTTTAGGACAACTATCCATAACTCATTTTTGACATGTAAGAATCAAACCCACTACAATACAATTCATGGTTTGACCGGTATAACTCCAAATGTGTCTTTTTTATTAAAAATTGACATTTTATTAATGTATTCTTTCATATTGATGTTTAATTTATTTATTTATCATAAAACTAACATAATATTTGTTTTCTTATATAGGTGGAAGATTTTTCTCGAGTTGAGGTGATTTTTTCGGCAAATTATACCATGGACGGATAGTTTTTAGAGGGGATCACAGGCATCAAAAGATGAAACATTAATGTTTTTAAATGTTTGCTGGATGATTGTAAATGTAATTATATAAAACATTGTTTGAAATCAATATAGCAGTGTATTTTTATATATACCATGGGTGGAAATTTTTGTATTCCTGATGTCAATTAAATGTATATAGAATTTTTTGAAATTACATGTTTTTGCTGGGTGTTTTGTTATATTAATATCACAACGCAGCAAGTTACGCCTTTATCAGTGTTATTTCGAGTGTTAATAAAGGGACCCCTTTATTAGTGTTGCGATTAACAATGCTTTTCTATCACTATTAAAAGTATTTTTTTCATGCTATAAAAGGTAATATCTATTGCAATAAGTGATATATAATAAATTAATTTATTTTATTAAATATCACACTATTTTATCAAGTTCCAATATCCCTCTCCATTGAACTCAGAATATCTAGTTGCTCTGAAATTCTAGTGTAAAGGATCCATATTCCACTTTACATAACCCCAACAAGGATTGGTCAAGCTACTTAAAGGTATTTTGGTAAATAGTTCTTTACCAACTACAGTCTTGTATCTCCTTGATCCATTGAGTGGACTACCCTATCAAGAAATCCTGACTTGGATTTTCTCAATTGCCTTCAAATTACACCAAGTCTATCAAGGGTTACTCCTCTTTATGAAAAATTATTAAGTCAACTCAAAACCTTCATAATAACTCTCCATATAAAAGTAAGTGTCCCAATAATGGTTGGTCAAACACTTAGTTCCATTTAATTTCATTCCTAATTAAGTAATGGAAGGTCAAGTATGACTCAATGTTTAATTGAGGTATTATAATTTATTATGCATAAATTTTATCTTATTTTATCCTTTACATGTCTTGTTAATATCAAGTGGATGTTACTTAATTAATTAACCATGCTTGATGAAACACTATGCATAATTCATTTATTTAATTTTCATCCTTATACATTAATTCATTTATTTATTTTATTGTGGTCTTGCATACATAAAATAAATAATACATAGAAAAAATAAATTAATTAATTAAATGACTCAATTATAATCTTATATAATGATTGATTTAATGATCATACATTAAATCAATCTATGACCTAGGTGAATAACTCCTATTTTTAATTTTGGTATGATTTATAACATTCCACCTTTCTACCTATGTATCATCTGAGTTGGAATCATAATGGTTCTGTCTTGAACCACCACCATGAGCCTTGGGACACTCTATTAATTACATGTATTTATGACTCACACGTAGGTGAGGGGAATCAAAGTATTGGTTAAAGGGGGATTATATAAATATCCTTGGACATGCATGTCCTACATAATAATATAGGGAGGAATGAATTACATGCCATCAATTAATTTGATATTAAATAATTGAAAACCCATGAAATAAATTATATTAAAATATCCAACACATACACAGGTCTTGGTCAAGAACATGAATAGTGATACATGCAACAAATATGAAAAATTAACTACCTAGCATTCATTTCTTTATTTGTTCTTTATTATTAAGATGAGAGTTATTAAATTAATTAATTAATTAATTATATTTTATCTTAATGATCATCTAAACATAATTAGAGATACCCATCATGTATGAAATTCATGGAAAATAAATAGGAAAACCGATAATGACATATTTATTACTATAAATTAATTAACCATTTAAAATTATTGAAAACCATTATTAAATTTTCAAACATGCAATATTTTGTCAATCAATAAAAAAAATTAATGCTATAATTTTCCAATTTAAGGTAATTTTTAATCCTGTTCATTAATGGTAGACTACACAGTGTGTACATCCATCTACACGTCATGTATCTCAGTTTTCGTTTATCTAGGGTACACACTTGGGTCTACGGCATGTACCTAAGTTGAACTATAAGACACGTATAGACCAGCTACACACCATGTCTTTCACTTATTGTGTGTCTAGGATACATGCTTGTATCTTCAGTGTGTGTCTCAGTGGACTAAACATCATGTACAGGGAAACTACACATCGTATATCTCTTTGATTCATGTGTTCGTTTTCTCATCGAGTTGCTTGGTGTGTTTTTTGTGTTGGTATCAGGAACAGTGGAAGCATTGTAGTGGAAGACGATATATTAAAATTTCTTTTAATAATCATTTCCCGAAACCAAGAGCGAGGATCTTTCACATCAAATTTATAATTAATTTATTTAATATCTAAATAAATAAATACCTAGTCTTATGAACTTTCTTCATTGATGATTATTGATCATCCAAAATAGCCCTTCTAGATTTCGTTTGTTGGATTTATGAGGATCCAAGGGTAGAATCACTTGAGAGGTGATCCATGCATGCTCCAACGGTCTCTGAGCAACGTCACTCGTTCTCCGAGTGCTAGTGTGGTGAATCAAACGTCTTGTGTTGTTCATTATTGATCTCCCATTATTAAATCTTAAAGAAATTATCTATTGGGTTTCTCATTGTTGGGAGGGATAGAGGAGGAGGGGTCGAGAGAGAATTTTTTGTGCGCAACAATTCTCTATTTACAAACTTGGAATTGGTTTCGAATGCTTTACACAATAGACATAGTCATCTATTTATAGAGTTGGGATTTTGGTTACAGAATTTAATTGCATAATATCCATTAAATATAATTATAACCATTAATGAAATCCCATGCCACATAATAATAATATTATTATTATTATTATAAGAACCCGGATCTCTTTTCAGGTATGTTTTTCCTTTTTCTGGAGTTCTTGAGAAAAATGAATTTTCTAGAAATTTCATAAATACACGCTGTGTACTTTATTTTTTTTCATGAAACGGACCGGGATCGCGTCTAACCCCCAAAATCATCTTCTTCTTCAGTTTTCGTCCGTCCGAAGTGACCCGTATGGCCGAATCTTCGATGAACTCCCACCTCATCGTCCGTTCTCTGATTCGATCACGGTCAGTTGCATTGGAATCGCAGCGGTGAGTTATTCCTTTTGCTTGAGTCTTGTTTCTTGATTCCTCCTCGTTTCCAAGTTATCGTGGGATGAACGTTTTGTGCGTTTTCTCAGATCTACGTCGTTCTAAGGGGAATCTGTCGTCGAGGTTCACGTATATCGATCTCTTAGGATTGAGGTAGGTGGTTTGTGCCTTTCTGTAGAAATTTGATGAATATTTTGTGCAATTTCCACCAATACCCTTGAACGGGGTATTGCGTGTTTCTTATTTTGTCCTTGTTAGTTTCCTGCTTTTCTTGATTTCTTTAGTAGAGGTTATTTCTTGTGATTAGAGTAATTCGTTGTGCTCAGATTGCTTTTCCATGCTTGTTCTTCCTGTTTGACGTTTTTCTAGTTGTCATGCCTAGTTGTAGGATAGTAGAACTGTTGTTTTATTATTGCTATTGAACCTTAGTTGTTAGCCAAGTAGTTCTTGAGGTTTAATTGGACGATACACATGCATTGAGCATGTTTAGCTATACTCAGGACTGTGAGAACCTAGAGTAGCAGACCAAAGGGAGAATTGACGGAAGGGCTTCTCCAGAGTGTCTTTTAATTAAGATGTGAGACTATAGGGGGAATTGACGTTGAGTGCTTCCCCAGAGAGTCTGTAGATCCATGACTCGGGCCACATGTGGAATTGACGTTGAGTGCTTCCCTAGAGAGACTTTAGCACGATACAAGACTATAGGGGGAATTGACGGTGAGTGCTTCCCCAGAGAGTCTGCTTAATTTACGTAGCTAAACCAGAGGGGTGAGACTGTGTGTGCCTCCCAGAGGGTTGTTAGTACTTAGAGGTTGAACCATAGGGGTTATATTGAGAGATCTACCCAGAGGGTTACCTGTTTTCTTCTTGTTGTTGACTGCTTACTTGTGTGCTTTACTTGTTAGAACTGTGCATTGTAGCTGCTTGTGTTTTCTTGTTTACTGCTTCTTGTTTATTTAATGTCATGTATTCATTGACTGTTAGGCACAAATCTTTGGGTGATTGCCTACTGGGATTGTATCTCACACCCTGTTTGGGCCATGCTTTTGGGCCCAAGCAGACTATGTTGTTGTAGGTATAGATAAGGGCAAGCGCCCTTCTACTTCAGGATCTTGACTGCATCAGGAGCTGGGGAGCATAGGACCGAGCCGTGGCTTGCGATGCTGAGGAGCCTACTTTGTCTTTCATTTGCACTTGGTTTCAGTTGTATTTCAGCACGTTGTTGTGTTTGATGTTTTCCTTAGATACTTGTACCTACTGCATCATTGTCATCATGGTTATATATATACATTTCTTTCGCTGTTTGGTTTCTTTTGTTATGCATGTTGTTTACCACTTCCGCTGTTTATTGTTGTTTTCTTACCTAGTATAACTTACCGAATGAGGGCATAGTTTCCACACCGACTCACCAAGGCCCTCGCTGCTAGTCGTCAGCCTCTGGCGTTCGGGGAAACGCGCTTGAGGTTATGTGGTGAACCGGGTACGGGGCACCAGTGCAGGGGCTCCGGACTTAGGTTATTACAAAGTGGTATCAGAGGAGTTGTTTTCTCTTGCTTTACTCTTTGGAGACTTTATCCAGGGATAGGATGGATTCAGTACTTGGTATTAAGCTGTGCCCGGGAGTAGCTAACCCATGAACAGGGAAAATCCATACTACCTCGTTAATTGCAGTTTTCTAGTTTTGAGATTTTATGGTTGGTATGATTTCACCTAGAGTGATTCACATGGCTTGTGTTATTATTGTTTTGATATTTCGGGTCTATTTCTGTTGCAACCCGATGAGATGAGGGTATTCTATCTCATGCATCATATAGGCACTTGTAGAAATCACATGTCATGCATTCTTTCCATGCCATCTAGGGTGCATTAGCGATTGCATGCTGTTGTGATAGGCTCTGTGTAGATTATGCATGCTATTGTGATAGATGCTTGATAGATTCTCTACTGTTGTGTTAGAAAATTGTTGTTTTGTTCCTTGCTTAAAATGACTGCCAAATTGTGGTTCTTGAGGTGTTATGGGCCCTCCTGGATCGGAATTTGGCATCTTTTCCCTTGTTTTTAGTGTTTCTGGAATTCTGTGCAGTTTCTGAGCTACTGCCCAGAAAAACCCAGAATACACGGTGTGTACTTTTTAGATACACGTCGTGTAGTTTTCAGGCCTTGTCACTGACCATATGAGCAGAACATGGTGTCATGGGAGTAACTTCGGGAACACGCTATGTACCATTGGTACACGCCGTGTGAGTTCGGAGCCGTGTACCCGGTCGTGTCACTAACAACACAGGTCGGGGATGCTCGGGTAGAACACGCCGTGTCCTTAGGGAACATGTCGTGTAGTCCTGTCCAGGTACCCGGCCGTGTCACAACCAACACGGGCCGGCGTGACCTTCTTTTCCACACGCTGTGTTTGTTCGGAACACACCGTGTAGTCTTGTCCAGGTACCCGCCGTCTCACGGACAACACGGGACGGTGTCACCTTCGCCTTTATACGTCGTGTTTGTTCAGAACACGCCGTGTAAGATCCAGCTATGTAGACGGCCGTGTACTCAACAACACGGACCGCCGAAGCCTTGTCTAGTGCACGCCTTGTCTGTTTCGAACACGCCGTGTAGTCTCAGGTTGAGTCGGACCGTGTGGGTTAGCCATGTAAGGAGACTCGGGTAGGGGAATAGTTTCAAGTACACGCCGTGTGTGATGACCAACACGCTGTGTAGTTTGAAGTGTACATGACTTGTATGGTGAGAGTACATGCCCATGTCAATGGTTTAAGAAGACACACCGTGTAGTTTTATACACTCCATGTAGTCGTGTTTTGAAAACTTGTGTGTTTTTCTTCCCCTATTCCCGTTTTGTACTCTTGTGTTCTCTGTCCTTGTTTTCCTGATCTAAGGTGTACTTTTGATATTTCGGAGATATGCCTCGGAGACATCCTCCGGTCGTACGTCTGTTATCAGGCAGCGATCAGACACCAGATAGGGCTAATCAAGGACTTCATGTCGATCCCCCAGCCGAGCCAGCCTTGGCACCGGTTTTTGAACCAGTTGCAGGTGCTGATTCTCAGTTCAGGGAAGGTTTCATGAGGATAATGCAGGCCTTCCAAGGAGCACCGCCTCCTACCTCGTCTATGGCAGACTTGACGCGGGTTTTCCAACAGCAGCATCCTCCCATGTTCTCGGGGGAGGGAGGACCTCAAGCTACAGAGTCATGGCTGGAAGCCATGCTGACTATCTTCGATCATCTGGAGATGCCTCCAGAGAGGCAGGTCAAGCTCTCCACCTACATGCTCTGAGACTCCGCCAAGAGGTGGTGGGACGTGATCTCACAGGTGGGTCAGCAGCAGGCTATGACTGTGGAGGAGTTCCAGCGCGTTTTCTACGACTAATTCTACTCGGAGACCCTAAGGGCCGATCGAGCCCGGGAGTTCATGATCTTAGAGAAGGGTACTCTATCTGTCATGGATTATTACTCTCGTTTCACTGAGATGTAACTTTTTACACCCCTTCATCATGGGATTGGGGTGTTCTTGGCGAGGAAGTTTGAGGATGGACTCAGGCGGGAGATTCGCTCGCAGGTGAACATCTTCCGGTTGACTTCCATTACTTCCATCATCAACCAGGCACTGATTGCATAGCACAATCTGAGAGACTCTGGAGCTGCGAGCCAGGGCGGTTCTGCTTCCAGAGCTAGCTTTCCTTCAGATGACAGCAAGAAGCATCATAGGGAGCCTACGCGCGGTGATTTGAGGAAGTGAGACGCCTCATCAGGCAGCCAGGTGACATGCTATCAGTGTGGCCGGACAGGGCACACGAGGCCGCAATGCCAGAGGGACCCAGTGGAGTGCCGATCTTGCGGCAAGATGGGTCACCCTCAGCGGTTCTGCCAGGTTTTCTCACCATCGGCTTGTGACCGGGGTTCTTCCATGACTCCTCGTTCAGGAGCAGCACCGCCAGTTTCTCACCAGTTGGGGAACTGGAGTTCTTCCGGCCGTTCGGGCCGAGGTGGAGGTCGAGGCTGTGGAAGTCAGCCACCAGTTCCTCAGTACCAGTAGGGTGGTTCAGCTCAGAGTGGTCAGCCAGGGGTGCAGGGCCGCAGTACAGTCTTGTCCTTCGCCGTGGAACAGACTTATCAGGAGCAGGATATCGGCCCTTCGACTGTTCGAGGTACGATTTTAGTAGCCTCATTTTTATCTTCATCCCTTTTAGATACTGGTGCTACGCATAGATTTATCTCCATTGCTGTTGTGGAGAGCCTTGGACTCTGCATATTTTCTTCTGCCGACTCGTTGACACTAGACACACCTTTGGGAATGAGGAAATCTAGTGTACGCCAGTGTAGAGAGTGCCCCCTCGAGATTGCAGGGTATCGCTTATTATGGGATCTCTATGTCCTAGATATGACCGGTTATGATGTCATCCTTGGAATGGACTGGTTGATTCCCTTCCGGGAAGTCGTCGAATGCTATCGCTGCAGAGTCAGCTTCATTTCACCAGAGGGTGAATCATTCCTTCATAGAGTCGAATGGGACGTTCGGGCGAGTCGGGTGGGACTTGAGCATCTTGGGCTAGGAGGGGTGACAGCCTAGATTGCTAGTCATTATTTGGATTATCGGGGGACTCCACAGTTGGACTTTCCTCCAGTGGTGGATCATTTTAGGGACGTCTTTCCAGAGGACTTTTCGGGTTTTCCTCCGGAGTGTGAGGTAGACTTCTCTATTGATCTCATTCCAAGAGCGGCACCGGTTTCCATTCCTCCATATAGAATGGCCATGCCTGAGTTTCAGGAGATTAATAAGTAGTTGGAGGAGCTACAGGCTAAGGGTTTCATCTGACCCAGTACTTCTCCTTGGGGATCACCGGTTCTATTTGCAAAGAAGGCAGACGGTACCCTTCGGCTTTGTGTGGATAATCGGAAGCTGAACCAGTTGACAGTCAAGAACCGATATCCCTTGCTGCGGATTGATGACCTTTTCGATCAACTTCGAGGAGCCCAGGTGTTCTTAAAGATCGACTTGAGGTCCGGTTATCATCAGTTGCGTGTTAGACCATCATATATACCTCTGATAGCCTTGAGAAGCAGGTATGGTCTATATGAGTATACAGTCATGCCTTTTGGACTCATGAACGCACCTGCAGTTTTCATGGCACTGATGAACCGAGTGTTCCATCCTTACTTGGTCTCTTTCATCATGGCCTTTGTGGATGATATCTTGGTGTACTCTCACACTCGACACGACCATTCCACACATCTTGAGATCATTCTGAGTACACTGAGAGATCATCGGCTTTATGCTAAACTCTCAAAGTGCCACTTCTGGATGGATCAGATTCACTTCTTGGGTCACGTCATTTCAGAGGCAGGAGTATCTGTGGACCCAGAGAAAGTGAGAGCTGTATTTTCCTGGGAGCAGCCGAAGAACGTTTTTGAGGTACGGAGCTTCCTAGGGTTGGCGGGATACTACAGATGCTTCATTCAGGACTTTTCTCATCTAGCATCACCTTTGACTAGTCTGACCAATAAGGGGGCGAAGTTCTTGTGGTCGGATTCTTGTGAGTCAACCTTTCAGGAGCTGAAAGGGAAGTTGACGTCAGCACCGATACTAGTCTTGCAAGAGCCAGGAAAGAGCTACACTGTTTACTGTGATGCTTCAGGTGTCGGGATAGGAGCTGTGCTAATGCAGGGAGATGGAGTCGTTGTGTACGGGTCTCGGTAGTTGAGGCCACATGAGAAGAACTACCCTACACACGACCTGGAGTTGGCAGCTGTTGTTCATGCCTTGCGCTGTTGGAGACACTATCTTCGGTGTAATGCCCTGACCCCAGTTACCTAGAGTCGGTGCATTATTACATAACATTGGCATGATCACAAGAAAGATCAAATCCCGAAAGACCGATTGGTTTAGTATCCTTGGAAACACTAGATATATTCATAAAGTTTTACATTACATCATGAAGTGAAAAACTACTACAACAACATATTGTCTCCATAATCCACACTATTATCCCCTCATAAAATCCCTGCAGGTCATTCATAACTTACTTCTTTACATCCTGGGAAAAATAAAACATAGAAAATGGGTGAGCTCAAATTCCCAGTAAGGATAACAATATAGCGGAAACATTCAAAAATAATCATAAACATTTAAGGCAATGTATAACTAAAACAAAAGCCTTTTAAACTTGAACTTCAACATAGTATGGAAAAAGTAAAATGAAATAATTCTATTTACTTATTCACATGGATATTATACTAATCGAATAATCACATGCAATATCAATAAACACTTTTATAATGATGGAATTCATAATGCCAGACTATCATAACCACATAGCCAAGGCCTCGTGCCAAGACTACAAATAATATTTTTCCAAGGCCTTGTGCCAAGACACTAGTTTGTCTCATGAGACCTACCGATGCATCGAGGAGCTATAGCGGGCTCCACCCGTCACATATTAAGTCCAATGCATTCCCATATGAAAAGGTTTAAACATAACATAAACATTCGTATTGAAACTAGAATACGAAATGTAAATACTTCATCCATAAACCATGAATGGTATAACACATCCACAGTCAAACATATCACAAAACCTTCAATACAATATAGAAGTTTTGTTTCATAATAAATCAACTTCAAATAAACTTAAAATCCATCAAAGGATGTTGACATAGATGAAATCAAAACTATTTGAGATAAATATCTCTTTTTTGAAATCATTTAAAAGTCACACATTTATTAAGGAAGTAATTTAAAAGAGATTTTTGAATCAAAGTGTCTCATACCACTTAGAAACTTTTGAAAGGAATTAAAATTATAAAAACATTCATGTCCATATAAATAAATCCTTAAAAACCATTTTGAAGACATGGACATTAATTAAAAATATCTAGAAAGATAAATCTTTAAAACATTTAAAATTCTGATTTTGATAAAGAGTACCTTTCCGAAATTCTTAAAATATTCATTTTGAAATAATTTAAGAGTCTTATATTTATGAAATAAAACATTTTCTTTGAAAATATTCTTATAAGATTATAAGGGAAGCTTCGACAATTTTATAACGGCGGAAAATAACCGCACCTACCTTATATGTTAAAAAAACATTCTTACCTTAATTCAATCGAAAAGGTTAAAAGCACCTTGTTTGGAAAACGACGGAAATATTCCTTTATAAAACTCTTATAAAAAGTCAAAAAAGGGTATAAATGACTTTAAACCATATTCTTTTAAATAGTAAAAATGTTTTGAAATACATTTTTAAGAAACATGGATGTGGATGATAAAGAGATCCCAGTAGATTATTACGTATAAACAACCTCAGATAATGAAGAGATTGTGAAATAACCCTTACCTTGTACTTTTCCTTGGTTGGGGTAGGTTAACATCCTGTATAATGGTGAAATAATTGTTATTAAATTATACAAGAATCATATACATTAATATGATATCATATATGATCTTTTAACATTGATTTGTTAATAATATCTTAGTATTATCGTTGTTTCGGGTGTTAACTTACTCATTTTCTTTTATATGTTTTGTTACGTAAGCCATGTTTATAATGGATAGGTTGTATATTATTCATATCCAGAATGATATCAAGTCCTTAAACATCATTTTTAAATTATAAAATGATAATTATACTTGAATGGATACGATGGAGAATGAATCTCATCGCGTTCGTGGAGACGGTAGTCCGTACGTACGCACGAGCGACAATATCATTCTTTTGATATTAAAATAACATATAAATGGATGTTATATTATATACACAGAATAATTAACATGTTATATTTATTATTTATATGAGTTACACATCATTATTATACCCATCCAAATAACAATATATTGAATAACAATTACACCACGACGTGGAGACGGTAAGCCGTACATACGCACGTATGGTGACATGTTATTCAAAAGGGTGGATAGAATACTGAATATGGTTGTACCATATTTATAATAACATCACAGTATATATATGATACTGGAGTTATTATTTTAGAATGGTAAAAACAAAGGAAGAAGAAGTGGAAGAAGAAAGGAACTTGGAAAAGGGTGGTGAAATCATTACCTCTTCTTCGGGTTCTTCCTTTTGATTTGATCAAAAGGGATCCTTAGGTTGGCTTTATGATCAAACTAAGGCCTCTAGGTTGTAGTGAGGTAAGTTGGGATAGTATTTTGTCAGATTTTGGCCGAACCAAAAGGCTTTGAGGGTGTGAAGAAATGAGAAGGAGGAGTGCCCTTTTATAAGAGGGGTGAGGGGCACCTTTGGAAAAGCTAGAAATATTAATTTATAATAAATTCATATTCGGTTTCTAATGGCTCCAAAGTTGATTATATAAATTTTAATGTGGGGATGGGTCAAAAAAAACTCAACCAATAGAATTTATACAGGTTTGGGAACTTATATTAACCTTATCTTTAAGTATTAAATCTAAGTTAATTAGTTTCACTTTTACAATGTCTCTTTGTATTTTTATATTATATGGTTAATAAACTTACCATATACATACAAGAGACCCCAAGTGGTCCATTAATGATACACCTATCATGATATAAGTCTCTTGGCCGAACCTTAGATTTTTAGGAATTTAATATCAATTAATAATATAATATTGTTTTAAAAAACTCTTTTATGTCAATTTTGACACTATTCAATAGTTGATTTTGTTGAAAATCATAACAGAATGATTATTTCAAAAAAAAAATAATTAAATAATTCCTAACATGTCATATTAACTTATAAAATTATTGTAATGCATAAAAAGTCTCAAATTATATTTATTTGTGTATTTGTAATATCAATTATTTTAATTTTTCACTATTATGGTAATTACTGCATCATCATTGTGTCATAAATAAATTAAATTATTTAAAGTCTAAAAATTATAAATAAAATATCATTATGTAGGAAATAGTTTTATCTATCTAATTAATATTTATAGTCAGAAATCCAACATATATAACCCTATGTAAAAATTGTTTTTCTAAAAGATATATGCTTATGTCATTTTTGTACTTATTTTAATTTAATTAAAATTAAGTGTCCCTATCACCTACAAGTGGCTCCATGGGGTCCCAAAATCGACCCAAAGATGCCTATGGTCGAACATGTATCAACCAATATGACTAGGACACGTTTTAGGGTAATTTAGTATTATTATAATATTATTTTTTAACCCTTATTTACCGGATTTACCCTTAACCATGGTAAATAAAATATTTACCACAGTAATAAAAGTTACCTATTTACACAATTTGAACATACTGATTCCAAATATGAAATCCATTTTTCCAAATTCAAAACACATAAGTGGCATAAATTAATTTAAAATTAATTCCCATTGTTAAAACAAAAAGCGTGTTTTTAAGAGATAATAACTATCAAAAGATTGACACTTGTTTATGTTTGGTGTAATTGTAAAATTATGTACAATGACCAACATTATATTAAATGGTAAAAATATATTATAAATATACTTTAAAACCACTCAAATTCATAATTTATCAATATAAATTATTTCGATTAAAAAAGTTGTTTTTAATTAAAATTTAGTAATTTTCACTATTCATCAAAATATAATTGTTATCTGAAAAGTTCCAAAATTTCACCCTAGGATAAATTCGATATTCCAAATCCAAAAATGAAGTCTATTTTGAAATATAAAATATATATAATTTCAAAAAGTAGGTATTACTATTCATAACGGCTAGTTTGATTGGTTGTGGTGTGTTAGAACTCGGTGTTGCGTACAACACACACTATCACATTATTCAAAGAGAAGTGTACCGTAGAAGCTTGGGGTATTACATTTTAAATTTTTGATGTCCCCATTTAGTCAAAAAGTTTAATATATTGTATTTAAAAGGGGTTCACTATTAAAAGTTGGTAAAAGTGCAATACTGAAAATGAATTTGTTCTTACATTATGTCTAAGAAACTGATAATATGGATTCTAAAATTATAAGGATTATTTAAAGTTTAAAATTTAGTTAATACTATTCATAACCTCTTTTGAACGGCTTGTTTGGTGGGTCATGGTGCGCTTGAACCCGGTGTTGCGTGCAGTGCCAGTTATTGAATTATTTTGAAGAAATAACACACTATGAAATCTTGGGGTGTTACATTCTCCCCTCCTTCAATAAATTGTGTCCTCGCAATTTGAAATTGTTCTTCGAAAATAAAAGGTTGAAAATAGAAAATATATTTGTGGGAAAACCCACATCAGAAATTGGGTTACTAAAATTTATTCTTAATATGAGGAAAAGAGAAATGAAAGGGTCACCACCAAATTATGATCTCGATTAAGAGAACATTGGTGGCAATTAGAGACATATAATTGGAGGAAAAACGTAAATATTTATAGGTAGTGATTGAGGTCATCAATCACAAACAAGTGTAAAATTGAGGTCCTTAAATTCATCAATCTATGATGATTTGAAATACCATTGGTTCAACAAAACATAGGGTATTAGGATAACACATTTTTGACGTTTCAAAATATCTTAGTTGAAATCCCACATCGAAAAATGAATTAATGATGCCTCTATTTAAAATAAAGAGTGGAAAGTATGAAGATTACCGAAAATAACACATACTAGGGTTCCATGTAGGAAAATATGGATATAGAAGAGAAATATAATCATCAATTATCTGATGGAGAGTGGTAGAGAACATGGCTATGAAAAGGACAAAAATCCCAAATCCATAAATTAGTGATGATTTAAGGTACCATCTAGGACAACATTTTTGTTCAAAGTTCCTTTTCTTAATTTTGAGGAATTTATTTATGAGATTGGATAAGATCATAAGGATATATACTTACTTTATAATTAGAGTTTTATCCATTAATAAATTTCTACCACAAACTCATCTTTCACTCTAAAAGATAATAGAATGTAAAAAAAATTCTATTTATACTATTCCTACAGGGTTCCAAAATAAATAAATTTATGATTCATCTACCAGATCTTTTTAAAAAAAAACTACATTATTTAATCCAGGACATCTCGTGGGCCAGTGGTAGGTGATACACCCTTATCTCCATTTGATTGTGGGTTCAAGTCTTGCAGCCTTGCCGGTCGCGACGGGTTGGTGCCCGACCTCCGGGTTGTCCTATTATGGCAATCCAAAATTAATCTCAAACTATAATTTATCCAAAATACTTCTGTCCAAACTCACATTCCAACATTTATAAGGAAGGTAAACATAATGTAGATCCTTTTTACCCCGTAATAGCATATTAATACCTTCATCATGTATTCTTTTAAAACATTGAAACATCCTGAATTACCATAATTTTTATTGATTACATTCATGCTCCCTTATTCCATATAGAATGTTGGATATACTTCATCAATCCAAAAATGTTTTAAACACCAACAATGATGGAATATACAAATCATTAATCATCTTCAAGGTAGTCAAGAATATCCAATATAATTTATCCAAATCAATCATGTATTATTCTAAAATCACTACCTCGATATCAGAACCATATTATGGTTTATCTTTCTATCAACCATATATTTTCCAAAAATTTAACCTGCTATTGAGTCACTTTTCTTTCTTCCACACAATCTCAAGTCCTTAATGAAATAGTACTGCAGTACAATCCTTATATACTCCATAATTATTATAACAAGTACATTGTTGATACAACACTCGAATGACATAATCAACATAAGAACTCTAATCATTCCTCTTCATCTGTGGTAGTATCATAACTTGATTATTATCCAATATCATCATTTGCGGCATAGTCTGATGACTGGGACATAGGTTCGTGTAGTGTCCAAACTCTTTGCAAATGAAGCATTGTACATTTGAAACCATTTTCTTACCCTTGTAGTCACATACTTTGTGCCCTTTTCTTCCACACTTATAACAAACTCACATTCCTTTCAGGCAAGTTCCGGGGTGTTTCTTTCCACAGTTATCACATATGGGAAAATTCTTCTTTTCCCTCTTCCCTTTATCCATCTTTCTCTCTTCCATCCTTTTCTTCTCTTGCTTCCCTTCAAAGCCATGGGACTCAGTAAACTCTTTACTTATCTTATCAACACATGATATTATTTCTTCATATGATGATAATACATGCGAGACTATTTCTCTTATAAATTCTGGCATAAGACCATGAAATATATGATCCTTCTTTCTCTTTGTATCATGTTCATTGCTAGAGTTCTCATTCCTTCTATTGGGCGCCATTTCTAAACAATGGCATACATTAGATTAGTTTATGAATAACAATACCTAATCCCAAACTTGTAAAACACATATTATAAATAGTTTATGGATATAATCCATAATCATAAAAATGTCTCCTTTGAGGAAGTTTATACTCATAAACCCTTCATAATGGTTTGTAAAGAAAATGAGAATTATCCTAAGCATATCCCCCGGGAGTGTCGTAACCAAGAGTGCAGCAAGGCCCGTTGTCGTGCACTAGTTCCTGTTCGAGTCTAGCTCAAAGTGGTGTTTTCGGGTTTTACCCCTAGGTACATCTGTGCCAGATCCGCCTCTACCTGCTCGTATCCAGACAGGGATGTATTGCTCGGAAAACTCACAAAATCTCTACAATACCAAAATTCTAGGAAGTTCTTCTATACTAATCCTCAATGTTCATCTTAGGTCTACGTGCTCTAATAGGAGTTTATCTAAATCTAGCTTCCAAGGTTTGTACTAAACTTCCTCTGATACCAACTGTAACGCCCCGACCCCAGTTACCCAGAGTCGGTGCATTATTAGATAACATTGGCATGATCACAAGAAAGATCAAATCTCAAAATACCGAATGGTTTAGTAGCCTTCGAAACACTAGATATATTCATAAAGTTTTACATTACATCATGAAGTGAAAAACTACTACAACAACATATTGTCTCCATAATCCACACTATTATCCCCTCATAAAATCCCTACAAGTCATTCATAACTTACTTCTTCACATCCTGGGAAAAATAAAACATAGAAAAGGGGTGATCTCAAATGCCCAGTAAGGATAACAATATAGCGAAAACATTCAAAAATAATAATAATCATTTAAGGCAATGTATAACTAAAACAAAAGCCTTTTAAACTTGAACTTCAACATAGTATAGAAAAAGTAAAATGAAATAATGCCATTTACTTATTCACATGGATATTCTACTAATCGAATAATCACATGAAATATCAATAACCACTTTCATAATGATGGGATGCATAATTCCAGACTATCATAACCACATAGCCAAGGCCTCGTTCCAAGACTACAAATAAGATTTTTCCAAGGCCTTATGCAAAGACACTAGTTTGTCTCATGAGACCTACCAATGCATCGAGGAGCTATAGCGGGCTCCACCCATCACATATTAAGTCCAATGCATTCCCATATGAAAAGGTTTAAACATAACATAAACATTCGTATTTAAACTAGAATACGAAATGTAAATACTTCATCCATAAACCATGAATGGTATAACACATCCACAGTCAAACATATCACAAAACCTTCAATACAATATAGAAGTTTTGTTTCATAATAAATCAACTTCAAATAAACTTAAAATACATCAAAGGATGTTGACATAGATGAAATCAAAACTATTTGAGAGAAATATCTCTTTTTTGAAATCATTTAAAAGTCACACATTTATTAAGGAAGTAATTTAAAAGAGATTTTTGAATCAAAGTGTCCCATACCACTTCAAAACTTTTGAAAGGAATTAACATTTTAAAAACATTCATGTCCTTATAAATAAATCCTTAAAAACCATTTTGAATACATGGACATTAATTAAAAATATTTAGAAAGATAAATCTTTAAAACATTTAAAATTCCGATTTTGATAAAGAGTACCTTTCCGAAATTCTTAAAATATTCATTTTGAAATCATTTAAGAGTCTTATATTTATGAAATAAAACATTTTCTTTGAAAATATTCTTATAATATTGTAAGGTAAGTTTTGACGATTTTATAACGGTGGAAAATAACCGCACCTGCCTTATAAGTTAAAAAAAACATTCTTACCTTAATCCTGTCGAAAAGGTTAAAAGCACCTTGTTTGGAAAACGACGGAAAGATTCCTTTATAAAACTCTTATAAAAATTCAAAAAAGGGTATAAATTACTTTAACCCATATTCTTTTAAATATTAAAAATGTTTTGAAATACATTTTTAAGAAACATGGATGTGGATGATAAAGAGATCCTAGTAGATTATTACGTATAAACAACCTCGGATAATGAAGAGATTGTGAAATAACCCTTACCTTGTACATTTCCTTGGTTGGGGTAGGTTAACCTCCTATATAATGGTGAAATAATTGTTATTAAATTATACAAGAATCATATACATTAATATGATATCATATATGATCTTTTAACATTGATTTGTTAATAATATCTTAGTATTATCGTTGTTTCGGGTGTTAAATTACTCGTTTTCTTTTATATGTTTTGTTATGTAATCCATGTTTGTAATGGATAGGTTGTATATTATTCATATCCAGAATGATATCAAGTCCTTAAACATAATTTTTAAATCATAAAATGATAATTATATTTGAATGGATACGATGGAGAATGAATCTCATCGCGTTCGTGGAGACGGTAGTCCGTACGTACGCAAGAGCGACAATATCATTCTTTTGATATTAAAATAATATATAAATAGATGGTATATTATATATACAGAATAATTAATATGTTATATTTATTATTTATATGAGTTACACATCATTATTATACCCATCCAAATAATAATATATTGAATAACAATTACACCACGACGTGGAGACGGTAAGTCGTACGTACGCACGTATGGTGACATGTTATTCCAAAGGGTGGATAGAATACTGAATATGGTTGTACCATATTTATAATAACATCACAGTATATATATGATACTGGAGTTATTATTTTAGAATGGTAAAAATAAAGGAAGAAGAAGTGGAAGAAGAAAGGAACTTGGAAAAGGGTGGTGAAATCATTACCTCTTCTTCGGGTTCTTCCTTTTGATTTGATCAAAAGGGCTCCTTAGGTTGGATTTCTGATAAAACTAAGGCCTATAGGTTGTATTTAGGGAAGTTGGAAGAGTATTTGGGCAGATTTTGGCTGAACCAAAAGGCTTTGAAGATGTGAAGAAATGAGAAGGAGGGGTGCCCTTTTATAAGAGGGGTGAGGGGAACCTTTGGAAAAGCTAGAAATATTAATTTATAATAAATTCATATTCGGTTTATAATGGCTCCAAAGTTGATTATTTAAATGTTAAGGTGGGGATGGGTCGAAAACAACTCAACCAACAGAATTTAGACAGGTTTGGGAACTTATATTAACCTTATCTTTAAGTATTAACTCTAAGTTAATTAGTTTCACTTTTACAATGTCTCTTTGTATTTTTATATTATATGGTTAATAAACTTACCATATACATCCAAGATACCCCCAAGTGGTCCATTAATGATACACCTATCATGATATAAGTCTCTTGGCCTAACCTTATATTTTTAGTAATTTAATATCAATTAATAATATAATATTTGTTTTAAAAACTCTTTTATGTCAATTTTGACACTATTCAATGGTTGATTTTTGTGAAACTCATAACAGAATGATTACTTCAAAAAAAATTAATTAAATTATTCCTAACATGTCATATTAACTTATAAAATTAGTGTAATGCATAAAAAGTCTCAAATTATATTTATTTGTGTATTTTTAATATCAACTATTTTAATTTTTCACTATTATGGTAATTACTGCATCATCATTGTGTCATAAATAAATTAAATTATTTAAAGTATAAAAATTATAAATAAAATATCATTATGTAGGAAATCGTTTTATCTATCTAATTAATATTTATAGTTGAAAATCCAACATATATAACCCTATGTAAAAATTATTTTTCTAAAAGATATATGCTTATGTCATTTTTGTACTTATTTTAACGTAATTAAAATTAAGTGTCCCTATCACCTAAAAGTGGCTCCATGGGGTCCCAAAATCGACCCAAATATGCCTATGGTTGAACATGTATCAACCAATAAGGCTAGGACACGTTTTAGGGTAATTTAGTATTATTATAATATTATTTTTTAACCCTTATTTACCGGATTTACCCTTAACTATGGTAAATAAAATATTTACCGCAGTAATAAAATTTACCTATTTACACAATTTAAACATCCTGATTCCAAATATGAAATCCATTTTTCCAAATTCAAAACACAGAAGTGGCAGAAATTAATTTAAAATTAATTCCTGTTGTTAAAACAAAAAGCGTGTTTTTAAGAGATAATAACTATCAAAAGATTGACACTTGTTTATGTTCGGTTTAATTGTAAAATTATGTACAATGACCAAAATTATATTAAATGGTAAAAATATATTCTAAATATACTTTAAAACCACTCAAATTCATAATTTATCAATATAAATTATTTCGATTAAAAAAGTTGTTTTTAATTAAAATTTAGTAATTTTCACTATTCATCAAAATATAAGTGTTATCCGAAAAGTTCCAAAATTTCACCCTAGCCTAAATTTGATATTCCAAATCCAAAAATAAAGTTTATTTTGAAATATAAAATATATATAATTTCAAAAAGTAGGTATTACTATTCATAACGGCTAGTTTGATTGGTTGTGGTGTGTTAGAACTCGGTGTTGCGTACAACACATGCTATCACATTATTCAAAGAGAAGCGTATCGTAGAAGCTTGGGGTGTTACATTTTAAATTTTTGATGTCCCCATTTAGTCAAAAAGTTTAATATATTGTATTTAAAAAGGGTTCACTATTAAAAGTTGGTAAAAGTGCAATACTGAAAATGAATTTGTTCTTACATTATGTCTAAGAAACTGATAATATGGATTCTAAAATTATAAGGATTATTTAAAGTTTAAAATTTAGTTAATACTATTAATAACCTCTTTTGAACGGCTTGTTTGGTAATTCATGGTGCGCTTGAACCCGGTGTTGCGTGTAGTGCCAGTTATTGAATTATTTTGAAGAAATAACACACTATGAAATCTTGGGGTGTTACATTCTGGGAGAGCACTTTGTGGTCTTCACTGACCATAAGAGTCTCAAGTATACTTTCACTGAGCGTGATTTGAATCTGAGGCTGCGCAGGTGGGTTGAGTATTTACAGTCTTTCGACTTCGAGCTCGCCTATACACCGGGAAAGGGAAACGCTGTGGCAGATGCGTTGAGCATGAGAAATAATATTCAGGAATTTCAGGAGGCCAGTAGTGAGTGGCAATTGATGGATCTGTTCTCTGAGATGCATCTGGAGGTGCACGACAGACGAGGACAAACCTTTCTATCTTCTGTAGCTGTTACTTCCACGCTACTTGATCAGGTACGGATGAGGCAGCTATCAGAATTAGAAGGCTTAGTCCTGCGGGAGAGTGTGTCAGGAGAGGACCCTCTTCCTAGATGAATAGTGGGTGAGGATAAGATCTTGTGTTTTCAAGGACACGTATGGGTGCCAGCAGACATACGTGATGAGCTGATGCGGGATTTCCATTCCTCTGTTTGGGAAGTTCATCCTGGCGTCACCAAGATGTATCAGGACCTTCATCGCCAATACTGGTGGCCAGGTATGAAGAAGGATGTTACTGGTTTTGTCTTGAGATGTTCTACTTGTCGACAGGTGAAAGCAGAGCATCAGCTACCAGCCGGCCTTTTACAGCAATTACCCATTCCGGAGTGGAAGTGGAATGATGTTGCGATGGGCTTCGTGACCGGGTTTCCGAGATCACCTCGGGGAAATGATGATGTCTGGGTTGTCGTCGACAAACTTACGAAGGTTTCTCACTTCTTGCTGATCAAGGAGACCTTCAGTATCAATGATCTGGGACGACTTTACATCAGAGAGATCGTTCATCTGCATGGAGTTCTGCGCTCTATTGTTTCAGACAGAGATGTGCACTTTACCTCTCGGTTCTAGAAGGGACTTCAGAAGGCCTTGGGTACGCAGGTACTTTGATTACAGCATATCATCCCCAGACTGATGGCCAGTCCGAGCGCACGATCCAGGTGCTTGAGGATATGCTCCGAGCCTGCATCCTTGACTTTGGCGATTCTTGGTAGAAGCATATTCCTCTGGTGGAGTTTTCCTACAATAACATTTTCCAGGAGACCATTCAGGTGGCGCCATATGAGGCTTTGTACGGTAGGCCATGCCGATCACCCTTATGCTGGCTGGAGGCAAGAGAGGTAGCCTTGCTAGGACCTCATCTTGTTCAGGAGACTTCAGAGCAGATAGATCTGATTCGGAAGAGGATGGATACAGCGCAGTCTCGACAGAAGTCTTACGCTGATCAGCGGAGACAACCTCTGTAGTTCGAGGTCAGTGATCAGGTTTTCCTACGTGTCGTACCGAGGTTGGGAAACAAGAGGATTTGGAGATAGGGTAAGCTTTCACCGCGGTACGTCGGGCCGTTTGAGGTCTTGGAGAGAGTGGGGTTGGTCGCCTATCGGTTGTAGCTACCTCATAGGTATCGGGCCATACACGAAGACTTCCATGTCTCTCAGCTCCGACTCTACTTTTCAGACCCATATCACGTCTTTCAGCTCGAGGAATTCGAGCTTGAAGCAGATGCGCCATTCGAGGAGCATCCTATCCGGATTTTCGATCATAGTACGAAGGTTCTCCACGGGTGGTCTGTTCCTCTGGTACGAGTGCTATGGTAGCACGGGCGAGTACAGGATGAGACCTGGGAAAGGGAGACCTATGTACGATCGCAGTGGCCGGAGCTGTTCAGGGTTTCTCCTTCTCCACCTCGTTAGGGAAATTCGGGGATGAATTTCTTTAAGGGGGCAGTTTGTAAGAACCCGGATCTCTTTTCAGGTATGTTTTTCCTTTTTCTAGAGTTCTTAAGAAAAATGAATTTTCTAGAAATTTTAGAAATACACGCCGTGTACTTTCTTTTTTTTCATGAAACGGACCAGGGTCACGTCTAACCCCCAAAATCGTCTTCTTCTTCAGTTTTTGTCCATCCGAAGTGACCCGTACGGCCGAATCTTCGATGAAATCCCACCTCGCAATCTGTTCTCCAATTCAAGCATGGTCAGTTGTGTTGTAATCGTAGCGGTGAGTTATTCCTTCTGCTTGAGTCTTGTTTCTTGATTCCTCCTTATTTCCAAGTTATCATGGGATTAACATTTTGTGCGTTTTCTCAGATCTACGTCGTTCTAAGGGGAATCTGTCATTGAGGTTCACGTATATCGATCTCCTAGGATCGAGGTAGGTGGTTTGTGCCTTTCTGTAGAAATTTGATGAATATTTTGTGCAATTTCCACCAATAACCTTGAATGGGGTATTGTGTCTTTCTTGTTTTATCCTTGTTAGTTGCCTGCTTTGCTTGATTTCTTTAGTAGAGGTTATTGTTTGTGATTAGAGTAATTTGTTGTGCTCAGATTGCTTTTCCATGCTTGTTCTGCCTGTTTGACATTTTTCCAGTTGTCATTCCTAGTTATAGGATAGTGGAACTGTTGTTTTATTATTTTTGTTGAACCTTAGTTGTTATCCAAGTAGTTCTTGAGGTTTACTTGGACGATACACACGCGTTGAACATGTTTAGTTATACTCAGGACTGTGAGAACCTAGAGTAGCAGACCAAAGGGAGAATTGACGGAAGGGCTTCTCCAAAGTGTCTTTTAATTACGATGCGATACTATAGGGGGAATTGACGTTGAGTGCTTCCCCTTAGATTCTATAGATCCACGACGTGGGCCACAGGGGGAATTGACGTTGAGTGCTTCCCCAGAGAGCCTTTAGCACAATACGAGACTGTAGGGGGAATTGACGGTGAGTGCTTCCCCAGAGAGTCTGATTAATTTATGTAGCTGAACCAGAGGGGTGAGAATGTGTGTGCCTCCCAGAGGGTTGCTAGTACTTAGAGGTTGAACCATAGGGGTTAGACTGAGAGAGCTACCCAGAGGGTTACCTGTTTTCTTCTTGTTGTTGACTGCTTACTTGTGTGCTTTACTTGTTAGAACTGTGGATTGTAGCTCCTTGTGTTTTCTTGTTTACTGCTTCTTGTTTATTTACTTCCATGTATTCATTGACTGTTAGGCACAAATCTTTGGGTGATTGCCTACTGGGATTGTATCTCACACCCTATTTGGGCCATGCTTTTGGGCCCAAGCAGACTATGTTGCTGCAGGTATAGATAAGGGTAAGCACCCTTCTACTTCGGGATCTTGACTGCATCAGGAGCTGGGGAGCATGGGACCGAGCCGTGGCTCGTGATGCTGAGGAGCTTATTTTGTCTTTTATTTGCACTTGTTTTCAGTTGTATTTCAGCACGTTGTTGTGTTTGCTGTTTTCCTTAGATACTTGTACCTGCTGCATCATTTTCATCATGGTTATATATATATATATTGCTTCCGTTGTTTGGTTTATTTTGTTATGCATGTTGTTTACTGCTTCCGCTGTTTATTGTTGTTTTCTTACCTTGTATATCTTACCGAATGAGGGCATAGTTTCCCCACCGACTCACCAAGGACCTCACTGCTAGTTGGCAGCCTTTGGCATTTGGGGAAACGCTCCTGAGGTCATGTGGCGAACCGGGTATGGGGCACCAGTGGAGGGGCTCCGGACTCGGGTCGTTACAATTATTTTGTGGTGCTCCAACTTGTGAAAAATTTATAAATAATATTTACCGGCTTGTAAATAATTATTTTATCACCATACATGGTCTTGGTCTATTCGAACTTTTACTGCATTTATTGAACACCCGAATAAATATTTTATTATCTTAAATAAATATTTTAATCAAAAATTAGTAAATAAATATTTATTAAACATTCAATAAAATAAATAAAGATGTTTTATACAATATCCAGTGAATAAATATTTATTTAATTTATGTGATCAATATAACTTGAATAAAATTATTCCTCAGTCTTGAGAATAATATTTATTCCATTAATTAAATTCAAATATAATTTAATCGAGACCAATAAAAACACTTAGTGTGTGTCCCTCTAGGATTATTTCTCGTTGGAATTAGGAGGGCTTGCCTAAATTACAAGATTACTATATAGCAATGGGTCAAGGCACCTGAGAAAATAACTTAAATTCACAATGATGACAGCCGCATAGAAATTATCACTGTGTAATACAATCCCTTTGTCACAATATCTCATCAAGAAGATTTCATGATTATGTCATCAACCTATATGCTTGATGCATCATTCTTTGACTATATGAAATACACTCATTGTTACACCATGGCCATGGAATTTAGGGAAATGGTTCTATTTTAATAAAAGGGATGAGATATAAACTTCCATAAATATGGAAGGGAAAATCCTTCCTTGAATTATCCATTAATAACATGTCATTCAAGATGCACCAAACGTACCCGGCTTTCCGCCAACATATGGAATGACGGTTTTCATTAGAAAATATAAGATTACAAGTCATGACATGAATTAATGATAATATTAAATTCTAAGGACCATTTAACATGCTTGAAGAGAGGAATATCTGATGATACAAAACAAACAGATTTCTTACTAGTGGGTTTGTTCTCATAATCTCCTATCTTGGAAATTACCAAGTGCGAACTGTTGGATTTGGTGTCCTAGAACCAACTGTTTATACTTTGATTACATGAATATTTAATGTATTTAAATATTAAACATCTTATTACATATTGTTTATTATTTTTCATACCTATAATATAATAATTCCCTAAATTATTTTTCGCATTAATAAGGTCATAGAAGTTCCCCACAATGATGAGAACCTTGAAGTTCTATGACGATATTCTTCAATATAGTTATCTAGTTGAATGACATACTATGATGGGACACATAGTATACATATTGTCAGGTGCGAGTACTCATAAGCGGATGAGACTTCTTCTCATGAAGTTTGCACTTGGTAATATCCAAGTTGGTAGATTATCAGAGCAGACCCACCAGTAGGAATTCCGTATGTTTTAGTATCATCAGATATTCCTATCTGTGAGCATGTGTAATGGTCCTTATACTTTAAGATTATCATTAATATGTTTCAGGACTCACATAATTTTATTTACAGATAAAAATCATCACACCATATGTTGTCAGGAAGTAGGGTATATTGGGTGTGTCACGAATGACATGTTATTAATGGATAAGTCAAGGAAGGATTCTTCTCTTCTATTTATGGAAGTTGATATCTCATCCCTTTGATTAAAATAGAAATGTCACCCTAAATTTCATGTTCATGGTCTAATGATGGGTTTATTTTAGGTAGTCAAAGAATGAAGTATCAAGCATATAGGATGATGAAATTATCACGAAACCTGCTTGATGAGATATTGTGACAAAGGGATTATATTACACAGTGAGAATTCAAATATGGATGTCATAATTATGACATTAAGTTATTTCTCTTGGGTGCCTTGACTTATTTCTAGATAGTAATCTTGTAATTTAGAAAAGACCACCTAATTCCAATGATAAAGAGTCCTAGAGGTTCACACACTAAGTGTTTCTGGTGGTCTAGATTAAATTCTAATTGGATTTAATTAATGGAATAAATATTATTCTCAATATTGAGGAATAATTTTATTCAATTTAAAATGATCACATAAATTAAATAAATATCTATTCACTATATTGTGAATAAAATTTATTTATTTATTTTATTGAACATTTAATAAATATTTATTTACTAGTTTGTAAATAAAAATATTTATTTAAGAGAATAAAATATTTTATTCAGGTGTTCAGTGAATGGAAGAGAAGTTCTAATGGAACAATACCATGTCCATTGATAAATTAATTATTTTCAAGTTGGTAAATAATTTTTATCCAGTTGGTGCAAGAAATAATAATATTATTATTATCATTATGTTGCATAGTATTTCATTTATGGTTCCATTTTTTGCAAGTTGGCACTCCACAAATAATGGGTCTATTATTGTTATTATGTGGCATGGGTTTTCTCTAATAGTTATAATTACAATTAATTATTGTTTCACAATTAAATATTGTAACTGAAACCCCATGTCGACTAATAGGCAGGTACGTCTATTGTGCCAAACCTCGGTGAATTGTGAATTTTTAATCCAAACATTTTATCTCTCGAATCCTATCATCTCTACCTCTCAAGAACGAGAGAATTTCTTCAAGACTGAAGAATGATCGATCAAGAACAATCGACGCAAGACATTCGATTTTCCGTGATAACACCCAGAGAACGAGTGACATTATTCAGAGACCATTGTATAACATGTGGATCACCACTATAGATATTTTACATTGGATCCTCGCAAGTTCAAGGAAGAAAATATGGAAGGTTCATTCCATATGATCAATAATTATCAACAAATAAAGTACCAAAGACCTAGGTATTTAATTTCTTCATAAATTAATAAATTAACCATAAACATGATGTGAAAGATCCTCTTTCTCAGATCCATCAGTTTTATTCTCTTTGTCTAAATATTTTATTTTAATCCATGGATACTAGAATTTATTATCATATTGATTGTGGATTGGTCATTGATTATGGAAAAACCAATGTTGGGCCCTCCCAACCGCCACACTTCCTCGGTGTTTGGATCCTTCAAGTGGTATCATAGGGGGGTCATCATCGTTTCTAATTATTTAAATAATTATTTGATGATTAACACTTTAATAATTTAGTTTTTCAATTCATTTTTAATCATTATTGTAATCTTAATTTTTAGATTTTTTCTTCCTCTTTTTGTTCCTTACAAATCTAATAGAAACGAATAATTTTTTGATTAAAATTAAATTGAGGATCTCATCAGGAGGCACCGATGATTCTGTCCAGGTAACAAGATAGTACACGTCGTGTATTCGGAGTTACATGTTGTGTAATCGGCCATACACACCGTATAATCTAGATTACACACTATGTAGTTGTTTTCAGTGCATTTTAATAAATTTAAAAATTACTCAATCCATGTGCATTAATGACATGTGATGTAGTTAATTCTTACACCACGTGTTGACCAGGATAGACTGGTGCAAGGTCAGTTGGATTACTTGTCGCATGGACCACTAGAAATGGCGTGTAGTCCCTTCAGGTCAAGGATCAAACAGTGTATCCCATACATGGCTAAGACAATCGATAACCATGTAACCAAGATACAACACAGAGTGTGACCCACTAGACACACCATGTACTCTGCGATTTACAAGGTACACCTCACACGCCGATTCCCTAAGCGTGTACTTCGGATAAGATGGTGAAGGTAGTACACGCCGTGTAGTCAGAACTACACATCATGTACTTTACCATATTACAAGAAATTAAAACTTTAATGTTTGTGTGATGTTCATAATTACATATCATGTAGATTCAAATGGGTGTTCACCGTGTTACCTCCAAGGTTATGGATGAGAATCTCATGGAAATTTATAAAAGTATTAAGATAAAATGATTGATTAATTAAAGATAATAATTAATCTATTTGAGTGTGATTTATATTAATAATAACAATTAAAGAATTTAATTCTAGTTTTATTAAATTTGTAATTCATTGCATGTATGTGGATGATCATGAGCTAGACCAGACCTTTGTATGTGATTGGTTTTATTTAAATTTATTTTAAATTAAATTGTTGGTTTGCGTGACATCTGTCCTCATTAATATGTAGGGTCTTCATTCCCATGGTTCCTTTTATGTAAACCCCCATTTTACCCCTGACTGATGTGTGAATTAAAAAGAATATGTAATGGATGGTGCTCCCAAGCTTATGGAGGTGGTTCAAATAAGGAGTCGAGGCAAAACCAATCCAAGGAGATACAAAGGTGGATAGGTGGAAAGATGTAGACATGAAACATAAATGGTTCAAGGTGTTTCTCCCCTAGGTCAGTGGTTAGTTTATCAATCTATATATAAACTAAACATTAGAATATCTCATGATCATTCCCTTTACTTTATTTTATTTATGTTAGTTGCATATTTTTTCATTATGGATGTATTATTGTGACTACATAATTAATGAATTAATGAGCATGAAATATTGAACTAAAATAAACTAGGCTTATATGTAAATATTATCAAGACGTGGTTAATCACTTAAGTAAGTTCCACTTAATATTGACAAGCATGTGATAAAGATAATAAGTCAATTTATTCATAAGAGATAAAAATATCTCAATAAAATATTAAGTCAGACTAAGCCTTCCATTACTTAATTAAGGGAACAACTAAATAAAACTAAGTGTTTAACCAACCCTTGTTGGGACACTTACTTTAATACAAGAATATGTAATGAAAGTTTTGGGTTGGATTAACAATTTTTCTTCAAAAGGAGTGGCCCTTTCTATACTTGTTTTAAATGTGGAGGCAAGTGTTGAGTAAATCCAAGTCAGGATTTCAGGATTGGGGAGTCCACTCAATGGATCAAGGAGCTACAATCCCACAGTTGGAAAATACCTACCGACCTAAATACCTTCAAATAGCTTGACCAACCCTTTTTAGGATTATGCGAAGGGGAATATGGATCCTTAACACTAAAATATCCTAGAAACTAGACATTCTAAGTTCAATGGTGAGGGCCATTGGGAATTGATAAAATAGTGGGAGACTTAATAAAATTAATTTATTATTTCTCATAAAATGTAATCAAGAAATTACTAATTATATGATCTTTTTAATTTTAGAATAAATATGACAAGCTTGTAAACCACACTATACTTACGATCAATACTGGATAATGATAACATCCTCACTGGAAGTAACTTTCAAGAATGGTTTAGACACCTTCGGGTCATTCTATGCCATGAATGGAAATCTTACTTGTTTGATTCCTCATTACCTGATCCTCCTACCCAAGAGGTGAGTGATGAAGAGTTCCTGGTCTATTAGAAACATATGAATGACATGTTCAACATTAAATGTTTTATGTTATCATCAATGTCTATTGAACTCATAAAGTCTCATGAAAACATGGATGCCTATAGCATGATCTAGAACCTATGTGGTCTTTATCATGATAGAGAAAGATAGGAATGTTTTGAGATCTCCAAGGCACTCTTTCAGAGTAATATTGGAGAGGGTTCCCTATCTGGGACTCATGCAGTCAAGATCATTGGTTATATTGAGTTCCTAGAGGTTCTGGGGTTTAAACTCCCCTGAAGAACTGGGTACCGATCTCATTCTCACATAACTTACTCATAGATTCTTAAGTTTTGTTGTGAATTTCAATATGAAAAATATTTAGAAGTCTCTACCAAATCTTTTTATCCTACTTCTCCAAGTGGAAAAATACATTAAGAACAGAAAGCCTTCTATCCTTATGGTGAAAAAGAGGAAAGGGAAGGTGAATATATTTAAGCCCAAATATTCTTCACACCCTTCCAAGAAAAGAAAGATTAAGTGGGTGGAATGGAACAGGTAGCTTTTTTCTTCTCATGTGGAAAGAAGGGCCATTGTAAGAAAAACTACAGCCAGTTAAAGAAGAAAGGGGAAGCTTCAGAAGAGTTTGTTATTAAGTAAAATTTATCTATTTCTACAAATTGGGTATTAAATACAGCCTATGGTGCTCACATATGTATCCAAAAAATAGAACCAAGTAGATTCAAGAAAATTGACTGAGGGGAGGTAGATCTATGTGTAGCCAACAGAGACAGACTTGTTGTTGTAGCTGTCAGAGACTACCACCTCACATTGCCGACTAGGATGATCTTGGTATTAAAAGGTTTTTATTATGTGCCTTCTATAACCAAAAACATTATTTCTATATCCAGACTAGACATAGATGGATTTATTTTCAAGTTTGGAAATGAATGTTTCTTATTTTATAAAGATAACATTTGTTTTGGTAAGGTGAATTTATATAACTATCTTTACATGTTGGATTACAAAAACCAAGTAATGGAAATTGATAACAAATACAATTCACATGAATCATACAATAACCAACTTTGACATCACCATATTGGTCATGTAAATGTGAAATTCTTGACAAAGTTACATCAAGATGGATATTTAGATTCTTTCTAACTAAAACCACTTGGTGTATGTCACGCATGTTTACAAGGAAAAATGACCAAATCCTCATTTAGTGGGAAAGGTGAAAGGGCTAAATAGATTCTTGAATTAGTTCATACCGATGTGTGTTGACCATTTCAAATTGAAGAAAGGGGTGGGTTCTCATACTTCATAACTTTTATTGATGATTTTAGTAGACATGGATATATCTAAAAAATAAGGTATAAGTCAGATTCTTTAGATAAGTTCAAGGAATACAAGAACGAAGTTGAGAATCATCTTGGTAAAAAGATTAAGAAAACCACTCAGACTAAGGTAGAGAATATCTTAATAAATACTTCATTGATTACTTATAGGATTTTGGGATCCTATCCCAACTCGCTACTCCTTACATGCCCTAGTGGAATGGTGTAAGCGAAAGGAGGAACTGCATCTTGTTGGACATGGTGATATCAATGATGATTCATGCAAGTCTTCTATTTTCCTTTTGTGGATATTCATTATAAATAGTAGCACACATAGTAAACCAAGTTCCAAATAAATCAATAAATGGTATTTCATACATGATTTAGAGTGGAATAAAAGCCATGTTATAAAATTTACATGTGTGGGGAAGCGAAGCATTTGTTAAGGCCTCTTCAGGTAACAAACTTTCACCCCAAGTCACAAAGTGTACCTTTATAGGATGTCCCAAGGAAACAAGGGGATATTACCCATACAACCCCTCAGACAAAAAGGTTATCGTATAAATACCTACTATATTCCTTTTGAGGGAGAACATCTCCAAAAGAGATAGTGTGAGAGAGATAGACTTTGATGAAGTCGAGGATCAAGGTATACAAGAGTTGGTACAGGAGAAGATTCCACAAAGCCCTGTGGAAGAAAGATCCATTCTAGAGACATAAGTATTGCGTAGGATTACAAGAGATGTTAGAGAACTGAAACGATATGGTTTTCTAGTTATTGAGGATGGTGACTCGTTATTAGTTGATAATAATGATCCTCTAACCTACAAGGAATTAGTAAGTGGCATAGAAATTTCCAAGTGGAAAGAATCCATGAATTCTAAAATGGATTCCATGTACCAAAACCAAGTATTTATTTTAGTAGATCCTACAATAAATGTAAATCCTGTTGGTTGCAAATGGGTATTCAAGAAGAAACTGGAAATAAAAGGAAAATTCAGTGCCTATAAGGCATGGCTTATTTCAAAAGGGTTTAAACAACATAAAGGAATTGACTATGAAAAAACCTTTTCACAAGTTTCAATAATGAAATATATCATAATTCTACTAGACATTGTCGTTTAATATGACTATGATATTTGGATAATGGATCTCAAAACATAATTCCTTAATGTTAACCTTCTGGAATATTTCTACATGACACAACCTGAATGGTTTGTCACTCCAAATTATTCCAATAAGATATGAAAGTTTCAAAAATACATTTTTGGATTAAAGTAATAATCCAGGTCATGTAACATTCATTTTGAAAAATCCATAATGGAATTTGGTTTTATAAATAATGAATGTGAGCCTTGTGTATACAAACATTTTAGTGGGAGTGAAGTCATTTTCCTAATTGTATATGTTGATGACATATTACTTATTGGAAACGAAATACCAGTATTATAGTCTATTAAGGCATGGTTGAATAAATGACTCTCCATGGAAGACTTGTTAAAGGTAGCATATATTCTTGGGATCAAGATCCATTGTTATATATCCAAGATATTTCTAGGCCTAAGTCAAAGTATATATATTGAAAAGATACTGAAGAGATTCGGTATGGAATAATTCAAGAGGGGATTGTTTCCATCATCACATGGTATTCATATTTCCAAGAAAATGTGTCCTCAGAGATATGAGGAAAGAAATAGAATGGAAAGGATTTTATAAGCATCAGCAATTGGGTCAGTCATGTATGTTATGCTATGTACTAGGCTAGATGCAGCCTATGTATTAAGTGTGGTGGTAAGATATCAAGATGATCTAGGTGACAAACATTGGATGGTAGAATATCCTTAAGTATCTTAGGTGTACTAAGGATATGTTCTTGGTTTATGGAGAAGATCAGGAACTATTCATCTGAGGATATATAGATGTTAGTTTCCAGATTGATCAAGATGACATGAAATCTCAAATGGGATACATCTTCACTTTGAATGGAGGTGTTGTGATCTAGAAGAGCTCAAAGTAAGGTTTAGTTATACATTCTATAATAGAGTCCGAGTATATCATAGCTTTTGAGGAATCTAAATAATCCATTTGGATGTGGACCTTCATCCAAGAGCTGGATGTGTTTCATAGTAGTAAATATCCCATCACACTCTATTGTTATAAAACTACAGCGGTGGATCTCGTAAAGGATCCAAGGTCACATCTGTAGACGAAGAACATAATACATAAGTATCATATCTTGAGGGATTTGTTTCAAATAGGTGAAGTTGTAGTGATTATTATTTCTATAGAATAAAATATGGAAGACACCTTGACTAAATCCTTGAATTAGTAGAAACATTATCATAATGTGAGGTCTATCATACTAAAATTTGTAGACAGTTGGCTCTAGTACAAGTGAGAGTTTGTTGGAGTTGGTGTCCTAGAAAAACTGTTTGTACTTTGATTACATGAATATTTAATTTATTAAAATAATAAACATATTTTTACATATTTTTCATTATTTTTCATGAATATAATGTAATAATGTCCTAGATTATTTTTTACATTAATAAGGTCATAGTAGTTCCCTGGTATGATGAGAACTTTGAAGTGCTATGATAATATTCTTAAATATAGTTATGTAGATGGATGACATATTATTATGGGACACATAGTATACAGACCATCATGTGCGAGTACTCGTAAGTAGATGAGACTTATTCTAATGAAGTTCTCACTTGGTAATCTACAAGATGGGAAATTATGAGAAAAGACCCGCCATTTGGAATTCTGTATATTTTGGTATCATCAAATATTCCTATCTAAGAGCATGTGTAATGGTCCTTAGACTTTAATATTAAAACTAATATGTATCAAGACTCGCACAATTTTATTTACTAATGAAAACCATCATTACATATGTTGGCAGGAAGTAGGGTGCATCACGAATGACATTTTATTAATGGATAAGTTGTGGAAGGATTTGTCCCTTCCATTTATAGAAGTTGATATCTCAGCCCTTTGATTGAAATATAATTGTCACCCTAAATTCCATGTTCATGGTGTAATGATGAGTTTATTTCAGGTAGTCAAAGAATGACGTATCAAGAATATATGTTTATGACACTATCATGAAACCTAATTGATGAGATATTGTGATAGAGGGATTATATTATATAGTGAGTGTTTGTATTTTGACCTCGTTGTTGCGACTTTAATTTCTTTCTCTTGGATGCCTTGACCTGTTGTTAGATATCAGTCTTGGACTTTAGGTAATCCCACCTAATTCCAATGAGAAAGAATTCTATAGGGTCACACGCTAATTATTTATAGTATTCTTGATTAAATTATATTTTAATTTAATTAATTTAATAAATATTATTCTCAAAACCGAGGAATAATTTTATTCAAGTTAAAATGATCGCATAAATTAAATAAATATTTATTCATCAGATTGTAAATAAAATTTATTTATTTATTTTATTAAACATTTAATAAATATTTATTTACTAGTTTTTAAATAATAATATTTATTTAAGATAATAAAATATTTTATCGATGTGTTCAATAAATGGAAGAGGAGTTTGAACAAACCAAGACTGTTTCTGTTGAAAAATTAATTATTTAAAATTTAGTAAATAATTTTTATCCATTTGGCATAAGAAATAATAATAATATTTTTATCATTATGTGGCATGGTATTTAATTTATGTTTTTGTTTTGTGCAAGTTTTCACACCACAAATAATGGTGTTGTTATTGTTATTATGTGGAATGGGTTTTATCTAAAAAGTTATAATTGCATTTAATTGTTGTTCCGCAATTAAATATTTTAACTGAAACCTCATTTTGATTAATAGGTAGGTATGTCTATTGTTCCAAACCCCAGTGAATTTTGAATTTTTTATCCAAAAATTTTCTCTCTTGACTCCTCTCATCTATCCCTCTTAAGAACGATAAAATTTCTTCAAGATCGAAGAATGAGCGATCAAGAACAATCGACACAAGACATTCGCTCTGTTGCGCTAGTACCTAGAGATTGAGTGGCATTGTTTGGAGACCATTGGAGAAAATGTGGATCACCTCTAGGGGGATTATACTTTGGATCCTCATTATCGCAATGAAGACAATATAGAAGGGTCATTACGGACGATCAACGATCATAAATGAAGAAAGCACCAAAGACCCAGTTATTTAATTTCTTCAGAAATTAATTAATTAATTATAAACATGATGTGCAAGATCCTATTTCTTGGATCTAGTTCTTTTCTTATATTTTTTATAAATCTTTGATTTTAATCTATGGATACTGGTATTCATCATTGTATTGATCTCAGATTGGTCATCGATTATGGAAAAAGTGAAGTTGGGCCCTCCCAACCGTCATGCTTATGCTATATCTGAATCCTTCACAAACTTCATGAGAATAAGTCTCATCTTCTTATGAGTAATTTCAATTGATAGTCTATATATTATGTGTCCCATCATAGTATGTTATCAAACCACAGAACTATACTAAGAATATTTTCAAATCACTTCAAGGTTGTCATCATAGTGGGGAACTACTGTGACCCTATCAATGTGGTAAATACTCTAGGAAATTATTACATTAAATTCATGTAGAATAATGAAAAATATGTAATAAGATGTTTAATTTAATATTTAATACATCAAATATTCATGTAATCAAAGTACAAATATTTGGTTCTAGGAAACCAACACTATCAAACTCCCATTTGTACTATAGCCAACTGCCTATGAATTTTAGTCTGCTACATCTCACATGATAATCATATTTCTACTAATTCAAGGCTTTAGTCAAGGGGTATGCCACATTGTATTATGTGGAAATACTGCTCACTACAACCTCACTTATTTGATAAAAATTCCTTAAGAGATAATACTTTTGAAGTATGTGCTTCGTCCACTGATGTGACCTTGGCTCTTTTTCGAGAGCCACCACTATAGTATTATCACAATAGACTGTCATGGGATATTTACTACTAGGTATCACATCAAGATCTTGGAAAAAATTGTGCATCCAAACTACTTATTTAGCTACCTCATAAGCTACAATATACTCAGACTCTACTGTATAATCTGCAACAACAACCTTCTTTGAGTTCTTTCAGATCACAGCACCTCCATTCCAAGTGAAGATGTATCCTATTTGTGACTTCATGTCATCTTGATCAGTTTGGAAACTAGAATATTCATATACTCTTATGACTAGTTCCTCACCTCATCCATAAATCAGGAGCATATCCTTAGTACGCCTCAGATACTTAAGGATAGTTTAGACTACCTTCCAATGATGGTCACCTGGATCAACTTGATATCTACATATCACACTTAATGCATAGGAGACATCTAGCCTAATACATAGCATAGCATACATGACTGGCCCAATATCTTATGTGTGTGGAATACTTTCTATTCTATTACTTTCCTCATGGGTATGAGGACACATTTTCTAGGAAATATGAATTCCATGTGACATTGGAAACAATCCCCTATTGGATTGTTCTATACTGAATCTTTTCAGTATATTGTCAATTTATGTACTTTGACTTAGGCTGAGAAACCTCTTGGATCTGTCATGATGGATCTGATCCCAATAATATATGTTTCCTTTCCCAAGTCTTTAATGGAAAATAATTTATTCAACCATGCATTAACAGACTCTAACACTCGTATTTCATTTCCAATAAGTAATATGTCATCAACATATACTATTAATAAAACAAATGCACTCCCACTAAATCGTTTGTAGACAAAAAGCACACATTCATTCTTTATAAATCAAATTATGTTATGGATTCATCAAAACAAATGTTTCATGATCTGGAAGCTTTATATAATCCATAAATGGATTTTTGAAACTTGTATATCTTATTGTTATCCTTTTGAGTCACAAACCCTTTAGGTTTTATCACGTAGACATATTACGGAAGGTTCCCATTAAGGAAGGATGCTTTTATATCCATTTATCAAATATCATAGTCATGGTAATCCATAATGGAAAGTATAATTATAATGTATTTTAACATTGAAACTAGTGAAAAGGTTTTTTCGTAGTCAATGCCTTGACGTTGTTTAACCCCTTTGGCAACCAATCGCACCTTATAGGCACTGAATTTTCCTTCCATGTCCAGTTTCTTCTTGAATACCCATTTTCAACCAATAGGATTTACATCCACTAGAGGATCTATCAAAATCTAGACTTAGTTTTGGTACATGGAATACATTTCAGAATTCATGGATTCTTGCCACTTGGAAAAATTTGTTCTACTTATTGCTTCCTTGTAGGTTAGAGGATCATTATTATCAACTAATAATGAGTCACCATCCTCAGTAACTAGAAAACCATATCATTCTGGTTTTCTAACCTCTCTTGTACTCCTACATAGTACTTGTGTCTCTAGAATAGTTTCTTCTTCTATGGGGATTTGTGGAATCTGATCTTGTACCAACTCTTGTGTGCCTTGAACCTCAATTTTATCGAAGTTTATCTCAATACCACTATCTTTTTTTCTGATGTGCTCCCTCTCAAGTAATATGGAATGTCTTTCCACAATAACCTTTTGTATTATGGGTCCTATAGGTAATATCCCCTTATTTCCTTAGGGTATCCTATAAAGGTACACTTTTTTCCTTGAGGATCCAGTTTTTTACCTAAAGAGGCCTTTACAAATGCTTCGCTTACCCACACATGTAAATTCGATTACATGGTTTTTATTCAACTATGAAACTCCTATGGAATACCATTTATCAATTTAATTGGTACTTAGTTTAGTATGTGTGACGTTGTTTGTAACAAATATCCCTAAAAGGATAATGGAATACTCACATGACTCATCATTGATCTCACCATGTCCAACAAGGTGTGGTTCCTCCTTTCACTTACACCATTCCACTAAGGCGTGTAAGGAAGAGTGAATTGGGATAGGATCTAAAACTCTCGTAAGTAATCAATGAAGTCTTGATTAAGATATTCTCCACTACGTTCTGAGTGGAGTTTCTTCATCTTCCTACCAAGCTGGCTATAAACTTCATTCTTGTATTCCTTGAATTTATCAAAAGAATATTACTTATACCTCATTAAGTAAATATATCGATATCTACTAAAATCATCAGTAAAAGTTATGAAGTATGAGTAACCACCCCTTTCTTTAATAGGAAATGGTACACACACATCAGTATGAACTAATTCAATAATCTCTTTAGCCCTTTCACATTTCCTACTAAATTGGGATTTGTTAATTTTTCCTTTTAAACATGTGTGACATACACCAAGTGGTTTTAGTTTTAAAGAATCTAAATATCCATCTTGATGTTATTTTGTCAATCTTTTTTCATTTACATGACCTAGTTGGTGATTCCAAAGTTGGGTGTGGTATGAGTCATGTGAAGTAACTTTGTTATTGATTTCCATTATTTGTTTCATGTAATCCAAAATGTAAGGACCATTATGTAAATGTGTCTTACCATAACCAATGTTATCTTTATAAAAGAAGAAAAATTTATTTTCAAATTTTGAAAATGAACCCATCTGTATCTAGTCTAGTTATAGAAATAATGTTTTTGATAACTTAAGGTACATAATAACAACCCTTTATAACCAAGATTATTCTAGTCAACAATGTTAGGTGGTAGTCCCTGATAACTATAGTAGAAAGTTTGGCTCTATTGGTTACTCGTAGATTAACCTCCCATCAGTCAATTTTCCTAAATCTACTTGGTTTCTGTATTTGAATACATATTTTAGCATCACAAGCTATATCTAATACCCAATTTTTAGAAATACATAAATTATTATCAATAAAAAATGCACCTAAAGTTTCCCCTTGCTTCTTTAGCTGGGTTTAGTTTTTCTTCTAGTGGCCCTTCTTGCCACATTCAAAATAGACAACATCTTGTTCCCTTGTTTCCCCTTTGATCTTCTTCTTCTTATAAGTGTGTGAAGAATCTTTGGGCTTCAAGCTCCTTGTTTTCCCTTTCCATTTTTTTCACCATAAATACATAAGTATTTTTATGATTCATATCTTTATCTACTTGGAGAAGGAGGATAAAAAGATATAGAAAAGGCTTCTCAATGTTTTTCATATTAAAATTCACAACAAAATTGGAGAACCTTTGAGGGAGTGATGTTATAATGAGGTTGGTGCCCAGTTATTTAGGGAGTTTAAACCCTATAACCTCTAGGAACTAAATAAATCCAATGATATTGACTATGTGAGTCCCAACTAGGGTACCCTCTCTAAGATTACTCTGAAAGAGCACCTTGTAAATCTCAAACAGTTCCTGTCTAACTCTCTCCTGGTAAAGACCGTGGAGGTTTTCAAGAATGCTATATGCATCCATGTTTTCATGAGACTTCATGAGTTCACTATAAATATATGAAATCATCAAACATTGAAAATTTACCACATCATTCATATGTTTTTTTAGACTAATAACTCTTCATCATTCGCCTCTTGAGCAGGCAGATCGGGTATTCAGGATTCTAGCACGTAAGATTTCTGAACATGGTGTAGAACAACATGAATGCTTCTAAACCACTCCTAGAATTTATTTCCGGTGAGGATATTGTATTTATCCAATATTGATCATAGGGAGTGTATATGATGATCTTTTCATTTTATTCTATAATTAAAATAGTAGATTATTAGTTTTTTTCTTGATTACAAATTTTGTGAGAAAAAATAAATTAATTGATTTTATTAAATCTCCCAATATTTTATCACGTCCTAATATCCCTCACCATTAAACTTATAATTTCTAATTTCTAGGACATTATAGTGTAAAGGATCCATATTATCCTTTGCATAACCCTAATAATGGTTGGTCAAGCTATTTTGAAGGTATTTAGGTAGGTAAGTCTTTGTCAACTGTGGGCTTGCAGCTCCTTGATCCATTGAGTGGACTCACCAATCCAGAAATCATGAGTTGTATTTTTGAAAAAATTTCCTCCAAATTACACCAAGTCTAGAAAGGCATGTTCTTCTTGATTTAAAATGGTTAAGTTAACTAAAAACCTTCATAATAACTCCCATTATAAAAGTAAATGTCCCAACAAGGATTGGTCAAACACATAGTTGTAAGTGCCTAGTCAGTGTAATTATATAACTGAGAGGGGGAGGGGTGAATCAGTGATACTTTTTCTTTTATTTTTATTTTAAATTGAAAAAAACTTTTCCTCCTATTAAAGATATGATTTCCTACTAAAAATAATTCAAACACACATCTATAGGAACACAAGTATTTATAAGGTTCACTATTCAATAAAAATAGCTACGTCATTAGTATGGTATGAAAATGATCTAATACCACACAATCCACTAGAAAAAAATCATTGGGTTACAATGAGTAGGATATACTCTTTCACTCATGTGGCACTATGTAAACAATTCAAGTAGTGCATGTGCACCCTCTTAGCACAAACAGGGTAAAAAAATATTTGTGTAACAACGCATGTTACCTGTTCTTATTTTAATTTTCAAAAATTTATTCAATTGAAAACAATTCTTCAATTTCTTACCCAAAATATGGTAAGAACTTCTTGAACTTTGTTGAGGAAAACTTAGTCCGATTTTCCCAGTATGATTCTTCCCAGTCCAATTCCTCCAAGTATGATTCTCCCCAATATGATTATTCTAGGTACGATTCTCCCAGGTATGATTCTCCTTAGTATGAAAAAATATGACTTTGGTAAAATATGGTAAATATGAATTGGAAAAAATTCAATTATAATTACAAATAATTCAGTACTATTCTACCTCTATGATTCTTCCTCAATTCGGAAATTTGAATACGAAAATCCCAAAACCAATTATTCAACCCGATACAATGATCATCCAAATATGATTAAAAATATGAATATAGTAATCATCTAAGTATGATAGTCACTAAGTATGATGATTGGATGAATACAATGATTTGATCTTGTCTCTTCTCTTTCACTTCAATCCGTCAAAAAAAATTAACACAAGTGAATACTGAAACTTCTTCCTTTTTCTAAAACTCAGAGCTTATCTCTCAAGAATAGTACATCGGTCATCATAAAAGTATGAGGCACTTTTTTCCTTTTA
This sequence comes from Viscum album, assembly GCA_963277665.1. Taxonomy (NCBI): domain Eukaryota; kingdom Viridiplantae; phylum Streptophyta; class Magnoliopsida; order Santalales; family Viscaceae; genus Viscum; species Viscum album. The sequence continues at coordinate 164,623,164 of OY728119.1, read as the reverse complement.
TATGTGACCCATAATGAGTTTTGGTAGGAATCCCAAAACCTTTTTAGGTCACTTAAATTCACCTTAATCTCAATTTCCCCTAAAATATTAGGTAAATTTTGACTTTGTCAACTCTTCTCGAAGCTTCTTGATTCTTATTCAAACTTCACCTAGAACTATCATTTCAATTATCAGTCCAATTTTCTGAATCGAATTTCTTCATTAAAAAGTTCAATATCAATTTAATGTAAATGTATGACGAAATGGATACCAATTCTGAATGTTGAATATAATCATTCTTTTAAATGTCGAGCTCCCCCTTGATAGCACATTCAGAAAACTCTCTTTCAAACCACTTTTACTTATTTACTTATTCTATTAACCTGGTTGGAAATATAAAAAAATCAATTCTAATACAAAAGATCTTAACCCAACTAAAATACACATCATCTCCTTCATTTATTCATTTTTTCTCTTGACCCAATTGAGATATAAAACATTTTCTTCTCCTCTTCTCTTGACCTGCTTGAAAAAATTACTTCATTCACAAACTTGTGCTTGTATCATGACTTCCTTCATGACTTTAAATTCATTTGAGAACTGCTTCAACATTATCAGTCTTTAATTGTGAAGTATCATAACTTTTCATTCATTCTAGCTTCTTTGTTTCCTTCATAGCCTGAGTATGATTTTCTAAGTATAATCATTCTGTGTACTATTATCATGGATACAATTATCCTTGGTATGATCTTTTGAGTATGATTCCCAAAAATCTTTTCTTCTTAGAATACAATCGGCCTGAATCTTTTTCCCTCCCCCTTTCTTTCACCAAGCTTGCATCATAAGTTTTTCAATTAACTTATGATTTATGTGAAATACAAATCAGTAAAGCATCGTCTCATTTATTTTATCATATTCATAGATACTCCTATTCTCTATCAAAACAACCACTTATTTCACACCAAATTTAGACTAAATCTGATGAACATTTTCTGCGAATAAGCTACATTCTCCATGTGACTGATTCTCTTATTACAGATAACGATCAATTCTTCATTATGATCATTTTACATACTGGACCTAAGGAAAGTCTGATCATAACCTTTTCTTTCAAACAGATTCTCCTCATTACAATGACAAAGCGAGTATGATTCCTTTGAAAACAACCATCAATACGATTTTCACCAAATACAAAGTGAGGTTATTTTCTTTCTTCAAAAACATTCCTTAAAAAAAGACAACATTTGAAAATAGACACTTTCCTCTTTAGTTTGGTCCTAACAATATACCCATTTGGATTTTTTTGTCAACCAAGTTTCATAAATCACTAACTTTTGTATCCTCAATAAATAGATTACTTATTAATAATTCTAAGCCTATATGAGCTAACTCTTTATAAGAAACAAGAATTATTGATAGAAAAACCATGTTGTCCAAAATTGGTGATTATGGAAAACTTTTTCTTTTTTCCTTCCACATCCTTTTTTCATCCTCATCTTTTATTCATACTCCCTAGAATACAAAACAATTTATTTTCCTACAACCACTAGAAAAAATAGTTAGAATATCTCACACACAATACAATGTTTAATTCATAGTTTACCCAAAACACCCTCTTTTTCATTTCAAAAGGATTGATTAATGAAACAATTCTCCCCATTTACAATAAAATAAAAAGGTAAGATGAGATAGGGGATAGAAACACATACCTAAACCTTTCTGAGAAAGAGGTTAGACACCCATGTTCAACCTCAATTTATAAAATGATTCCTTCGGTAGAGGTTTTAGGAATATGTCAGCAACTTGTTCCGATGTTGGAATATACTCCAACTTCAATTCATTATTCTCTACGTTCTCTTTGATGAAATTATATTTGATATCAATATGATTTGAATTAGAATGTTCAACTAGATTCATGGTGATACTGATTGTACTTTTATTATCACAACCCAAGAGTAAGGGTAACTTCACTTCAATAATTAAATCTTCCAATTGAGTTTTCATCCACATAAGTTGAGTAGTGTATTGAGTGGTAGAAACATACTCAGATTTAGCCATTCTAAGAGTTACTGAATTTTATTTCTTTGAATGTTAACTAGAATAATTCTTTCCCAGAAAGAATACTCCACCAGATTTGGACCTTCTATCATCAACATTTCCTGCCCAATCATCATTTGAATACCCAAACAAATCAATACTATCTGAGCTTCCATACCTGATTCTAAATTCTATTCTTCCTTTGTTGTATTTGAGAATTCATTTTATAGAAAGAAAATGTGATTCTTTTAGAGAGATCTAAAATCATGCATATAAGGTAACATCATAAACAATGTCAGGTCTTGAGGTAGTTAAATACAAAAAAAACTTCCAATCAAATTTTTGAATTCTTTCTGATCAACTTATTTTCATTCTCCATATTTGGAAAAAAATTCCCACTAAAATAGGTGTGAAAACAGGTTTATAATTTTTCATGTTGAACTTATTAAGAATTTCCTTAACATAATTTTCTTGAGAAATAAAATTTTATTCCTTCCTTTGATGAATTTGTAACCCAAAAAATTATTTCATTTCCCCTGACAAGCATGGAAATTTCAAATACCTTTTTCATTTATTTAACAAACCATTCACAATATCTTTCATCATTCCCAGCAAAGATAATGTCATCAACATAAAAAAATCAAAATGAGGGAATACTCTTGACGTTCTCTAATATAGATATTATTATCCACTCTTCCTTTCTTGAAATTAATATTCCTTAAGCATGTATCAAATTTGGAATACCAAGCCCTCAGATCTTGTTTTAGTCCATACATAGCCTTTTTCATTATGCACACCTAACTTTCATCTTTCCCAACAAAAAATCCACAAGTTTTTTCAATATAAACTTCCTCTTCAAGATCACCATTCAGGAATATGGATTTAACATCCATTTGAAATATCTTGTAACCACATTGTGCAGTAATAGAAAGAAAGATTATGATTGTTTCAAGTCTTTCCACTGAAGAATAGTTTTTATCAAAATCAATACCTTAAATTTTTCAATACCCTTTGCACACCAATCTTTCTTTGTTTCTTATAACTTAACCTTCTTCATTCATCTTGTTCCAGAAAACCCACTTTGTGCTAATAATGTTTTTGTTCTATAGATTGGGTATGAGTTTCCATGTATCATTCTTTTCAATTTGATCCAAATCTTCATTCATGGGCTGAACCCATTCTCAATACTCAAAAACTTCTTTCACATCATTCGACTCCACTTTTGAATATAAATAAGTTTGTGTAATAGCATTTTTTATTCTTCTTGTTTGAACCTTCTGATGTCGATCACCAATTATATTTTTAGCTTCCACTTTCTTCCTCAACCTAGGATGAGATTTTTGAATATCTTCCCCATCATTAGAAATGAATGATTCTGATTCTTCTTCTTGTGTAGGAATACATTTTTTGTATCCTTATCAGAATTGTTTTCTTCAACTTGATCAACTTCCTTTTCTACCCAAATATGTTTTTCTTTATTTATTCTTTAAATTACTTTCACATCAACAGAATCAAAATTTATTTTTGTCTCTTTTTTGAAGCATCTATATCCTCTTCCTTCCGGATCATACCCAAGAAAGATTCCATCTTCTCATTTCTTCTCAAAATTTCCATAGTTTCTACCTTTCTTCTTTATAATACATGGACTCCTGAAAACACTTAAGTGTTTCAAACTTAGAGTTTTGACATAAAAAATCATATAGAGTTATATCTTAATGAGTTCTATAGAAACAAGGGTTCTGAATATAAACAGAAGTATCCATGGCTTGTCTCCAAAAGTAATGAGAAATACCATGCTCAAGTAACATAATTCTTTCCACTTATACCAAACTTCTATTCTTCCTTTCAGAAACCCCATTTTTTGAGTAATGTATGGGGAACTATACTCATTTTGAATTCCATGATTATCTAGATAACTTTCAAATTCTTTACTTTTGTATTCACCATCATTATCTATTCTCAACTTCTTTATTGAATACTCACATTCTTTCTCAGATTTCCTTCTGAAACTTTTAAACCTTTTCAAAGTATCTGACTTATGTTTCAAAAAAATAACACAAGTAATACAAGTAAAATCATCAAAGAAAGTTATGAAGGTATTATCTCCATTGGTTGAATGTTTTCCCATTGGCCCACAGGTATCAGAATGAATCAGCTCCAATTGTTGTTTTGAACAAATATCAAATTTTTTATGAACATCATTTGTAATCTTTCCTTTCTAACAAATATTGAAACACCAATATCTTATTTTTGGTAAATCATGAATGTCTCAAATACTATCACTTTTAGATAAATTTCTCATGTTTCTTTGACACATATTTCCCAGACTTTAATTCCATAATTAATTCTCTTCCACCATACTCATGTAACAAGAGTTTTGTATTTCTCCAATCTGAAACAAATTTATTTTTATATTTGGGCCTCTTATAACAATTTTTTCATCTTCTTAATTTTTTAAAAGAAATCCATTTTTTCTAAAGATAACTTATTTACCCTCATCGCATAATTTTGAAACACTTATAAGATTGTGTTTCAGCCCATAAATATACAAATATTTCTTGGATTTCAACTTTTCTTTTCCAATGATGGCTGATACAACACCTTTGATTCTTAGGGATTCATCATTACCAAATGTCATTATGCCTTATTTAAAATATTTCACATTATTCAACAATTTCAAATCTCCTTTCATATGATAATAACACCCAATATCAACAATCCAAGGTCGTTCTCCTTTTGTTGCTTTCAAAGTGGTTTCAACGAAAAGAGCCTCATCTTCTTCCTTTTATTTATTCATCTTCAGCTTCTGAGAATTGTTATGAATATTTTTTTGTGTTGTTAACAAAACAAGACATACTTTTTCAAGGTGTTCAGGTTGTTCACATCTTTCATAAGTAGTTTCAAAAGGTTGGAAGACTTTTATCAAGGTGATACAATGTTACAACACTTGAATAATTACATGCAATACTCAATTTCATAAGGAAATAAGTGACATCCATCAATAGTCACTAAGTGGATGGAGTGTTGAATACCATGAATTATGCCTTAATGTATGAGGAATGAAGAAGTGAGGAAGGGCTTAGTGTGGAAGCTACTAAGTGTGTTTCCCATGCATGTGCATGGGCCGTGTGTAAGCCCGCAGGTGATGCACGGTGATGAACCCATGCACCATGGGTGCTAAGTGCGCGTCCGGAGGAGCGGGCTTACTAAGTGTGTTTCCCATGCATGTGCATGGGCCGTGTGTAAGCCCGCAGGTGATGCACGGTGATGAACCCATGCAGCATGGGTGCTAGGTGCGCGTCCGGAGGAGCAGAGTGGACACTAAGAGCGTGCCCATAGGAGAACCGGTGCGGGGTGGCACTGGGGGGGGATAAAGAGTAATCTGGCATCAAGGTTGCGAGAGTTTATTATTAAACCATGAGAAAAACACAGCCTGTTTCGATGTGGGGTGGCATTTTAAAAACGCGAAACTAATACTGGTTTTCCATCTGATCCCACGCCCAATCATAGCCACACGTTCCATCCCAGGACCCACGATCTAATCATCACTGTCCATGATTAATTCGAGCTGATCCAACGAACGTGGCGTCGTCTTCAACCTCGGATTCGCATTGAGGGCCACCCGACGTGGCTTCTCGCCATCGCCACTACCAATCAATGGAGATCGAGCTCCAGGCCATCGTTGTAGCTCAAATCAAGTACGTGATGTTCGTTAGGACGAACTGAATACATGCATGCATTAAAAGTTTCATGCATGCATTGTGAAGAAAAATTTGAAGGAACCCGAGGAAAACAAAGCTATTGAGGGAGCACTGGCCATTTGATGTACAAAGAAAACATTTGAATGTGTTCGAAATTGCATGAATGTGAGGATTTTCATGTGAAATGGGGGATTCAGGTTGAACAAAAAGAAATCGTGATATGCAGCATATCTCATATCCGTGTTTGAAATCTTCAAATCCAAAGATCTCGAGCATTCAACGCCCTGATCTTCATGGTAGATATGAAGATTTAAAACATGCATCCTCTGCCTATAAAAGAAGGATCCCCAAGCCAAAACTAGCTTCTTCCATTCTCGAAGAAAGGAGCTCATGTTTCTCTAAAGAAACAGAGCAACCGCAAACCCCTCTTGTTTGAAAAAGATAGAGGTTTCCACGCAGCCTTGCTACACGAAGAAGATGTTTCTGCGTGTCTCTTGAACGAAGGTGTTCTATCTATTCCTTGTTTGGAGGATAAGAGTGAACCCTTTGGTTTGTGAAAGAATCCATTCATCCCTTGTGCGAATAAAAGAACCGTTAACCCCCTGGTTCACGAAAGAACTCACACCCCCTGTGCAAAGGTACCCACGAGCACGTGACGGGTTCTTTGAACCCTCGCCATGTATTCGTGGAAGTAATCTTGTAGGTAAAACAACTGGTGCCTCAACACCCTTATTTTTCTCTTGCAAAGAGAGAACCAAGAAACAATTATAGTTTTGTATAGGAGATCCTTCCGCACCCTTTGCATGAAGAATAAGATCTTGTGCACTCTCTGATTTGCACAAAGAAGAAGAACACCCTCTTACTTTCACCTTTGATATGTACTATTTTTCAGGGGTTTGTTTTTGAAGAAGAAGGTGGTTGCATGAAGTCCAAGGTTTATGTATGCTCTATTTGAAGAAGAAGAAACCTGAGGCTTTATATTCCCACAAAGGAAAGAGGAGAATGCATGCATGATGCACATGCATGCATATGCATGAGTTTTGACACCCAAGTGTCCAAGAACAAGGTAAACCATGGGAAGCACTAATTTGGTCTTGAAGAAGACCCATGAATAAACACATAAAATTGAATGAATTAAATAATACAAGTTTGTGAGTGATAAGACCCAAAAGAAGAAGAGAAAGAGAAGAAGAGAAAGAGAGAAGGTGAAAAGGAAGAGATTGTGTGTGTGTTTGAAAGTTTTACATCCATTGGGGTTTTCTCACAAGAAAGAAGAAAATAATTGTGCATGCATGCATGCACATGCACACGTAAAGAAATAATCAAAAGTGTGTGTGCATATTGAGAGAAGAAGAGAAGACAGTGGACGTTAAAAATCAAGAAACCCATGCATGCAATCATGCATGAAAACATGCATGTGTATTAATTAAGATGATGCAAAGTGAGCTGATCTTCAGTATTTGAATAATCACATAAGTGCATGTGATTCTTGCCAAGTAAACAAGAAGAAGTTTTAGTGCATTCAGATATTGCACTAAGGAAGAAGAATTTGAGATACCAATGCAATCCATGCATGAAGTGAATGAGAACTGAGACTGAATCCAGACTGAATTAAATAAGACCTTGTATCTCAGTGTTCAGTAATTGAGAATCCAAGAAGAGAGACAGTGCTGATATTGTGCAAGATCATTCTTGCATATTATATTCTTGAAGAAGTTTTGTGCACCATTGACACACATCTCAGTGAGGCCAAGTCTTCATCAGAAGAAGAAATAATTACCTGAGAATTGTTGAGATTGAGAACTGATCAACTCAATTAATCAGAAATATTGAGCAAGGCCAACAGACCTTATCAAAGGTTGTTGAAGATCCTTGAACAGATTCATAGGAAAGTGTGATTCAGCAAGCCTGTGTGAAGATATCAGAAGATCGTAAATAGTGAATCAAAGAATAATTTATAGAAGGAAGTTGCTCGTGTGACTCGAGAGCTAGAAGAATCCTGTGAGATTCAGGGAGGATAAGAAGACTTTAGTGAGACTCTGGAGTAGGCTAGTGGGACTCTGGTAACACTATGTGAAGTAGTATAAAGAACCTCTTGTGGGACTCATGAGAGATACAGTGTGACTTTGTATCAACCATTGTAATTACTAACTGAATTATAGTGGATAATCTGTGTTGGGGAGAATAACCAACACAGCAAGGAGTAGTTCTTTGAACTGAACCTTGTAAATCCTTGTGTTCAGTGCCTTTACATTTACAGCATCATTCGAGGTAAGGCTAAGAGACACAAGAATAGTGGATCGAGGATTTAACCATCCATAGATGTTTAATTGAAAATAATCAATTATTAAAAAGATTTAAAGGGATCCTTGATTCACCCCCTCTCTCTCTCCGTGATTCACACTCATCTAGGCACTTTAATTGGTATCAGAGGGAAGATCACCTTTAAAAGATACAAGGGAGTCTTTATAAAGTGTAGATTTGAGGAGATGAGTGAACAACCACAAATAGAGATATCTACCAAGACTCAGAAGATCATAAAGAAGAAACAGGCAAGGAAGATGAATAAGAAGCTTCCTACTACTAGGGATACACCTTCTACTGAAGGTAATATGAAAGGTACAACATGTGATAATACTTATTATTCTTCTGATGAAGCTTTCTCCAGCTGGGATGATGATAGATCAATTAGTGATCTTCATACTACACTAAAAGATCATCTGAATAAAGTCCCTATAAAAGTGACAAGACACATTTCTGCAAACATTAGTGCTCTTCAAGATGAAAAATTACAGCTATAAGAAGAAGCTAATGCCATGAAATAATCATTGGCTAAAAGGGTTGGCATTTCCAACACTCTCACAAAACTAGTGAAGGCAAAGGAAGAAACAATTTCTCTTTGCAATGAAATACATGATCAAGTTACTATAGAATTGCAGGGAAGTATTTTTGAGAAATAAATCTTTGATATTATATTTGTATAAGCTTTCCATGCATTTGAAAAGTTGCACAAAGTTTCTATGGTTGTCAAAGCTTCTCAACTATAAGAAAAATCCAACAAGATAAAGGAGTTTGACATATCTTTAAAAAAATTAAGAAATGTTCATGAAGAATAAATAAAAATGATGAAGGAGAATTGGGAAAGTAAGCAGAGATCAGTTGAGGATGAGAAGAACTCTCTCAACATGAAGTGTTTAGAGTTGGAGGTGAAATTGAAGAATTAGAAATCATTCTAATCTGGGAATTCCCAATCAGCTAGAAGAAGAGATGTTTCCACTCAAGTTTACATTGAGGAATATGATTCCAAGAGTAATATCAAATTATCCTCTAATTCAATGGTAACATCCACCAAGAAGAAGGTATCCCATAACCCATTTACTTTTGTTTCTACTAATGCAATTTCATCTACAAGTACAGGTTCAAATCCAAAAGCTGGGAAGATGTGGATTGATAAAAATGTCAATAAATCTATTAATACTTTAAGGGTGGATAGAGGAATGATTAAAAATAGAAACTCCTAGAAGGATGCTCTAAATAAAAAAATACTATTCCAAAAACAAAAATGCACTAAATCTTGCCAGATTGATACTACAAGTAAAAGAAGGATATTTGTTGTCTATTGTTAGTGTTGTTGGAAGTTTGGGAATCAGGCCAATGATTTCTAGAATAATATGTCAGCTTATGAAATTTATTAAATGCCTGTATTCAGGGAAAGTAGATATGAAAAAATGAAGCATCCTACAAAGCAAAGGAATAATGCACATATGAAAAAGAATCTGTCCACTAAGAATAGATTTGAATATCTTGAATACTTCTATGATAATTGAAATATAAGTGGTAATAGTCATGATGAGTGCAGGTTTAGTCCTACCATGCCTCAGGCACATGTTGATAAGAAGCATAGACCACAATAAAGGAAAGAGAAAGAAAAAGGAGTTGAAAAGTCTTCCATTGGGAATATGCAATATAATGAATTCAAGAAACCAGTGAAAGAAATTATTCCCAAGAAGAAGTTCAAGTAGGATTCCAAGAATTTCATCTCAACCAAGAAAATATGTTTCTATTGTGTAAATAATGGTCATACCATGTATCACTACAAACAATCCATGAAAATGAATGGAAGAAATCAAAAATAAAAGGAGAATCAATCCAGAATAAAATGGGATTGACTGAATACATTCTTGAAGATAATCTTAATAAGTTTCCTAAGAAAGGTAACTTGAAGACAATGAAGAAACCATGTGGAAGCTCCAAATAAAAAAATGGTAAGAAGGAGTGTTTATTTATCTAGCCTAATCATTTTTAAATTTCTATAGAACTGCAAAGAGTTGAAGATGAAATACTAGCTAAAGCTAAGGCAAAGGGAAAATTGGTCATTCCACATGAAAGATAATTCAAATTTCATAAGAGGTTGTCAACGCATGATAACCCAAGTGTCTCACAAATATTGTGTGGAAGGTGCAAGAAGGATAGACATCATGAAAACAAATGTTTAACTATTTTACCAGGCCACATGGAGAAAATTGAACAACATTCACTAAAAGATACTTCACTACTGATAGAAGAGAAGAAAAACAATCCACACAAGTTGAAGGTGAATGGAAGTAAAGAATCCATGCTGAAAATGCCAAATAAAAATTCCAAATGGATAGGATACATTATCATGAAGAGTAAAAGACACTTTAGAGATACAAGGAAAGGAGTTCTTGGGTTGAGAGAGAATTCCCATCCCCAGTGCTTCTATTAAGAAGCTCACAAGTGTTCCATCTTATTCCCTTATATTTTTATTATATAAGTGTGAGTAATTTGCATGGAATTGAAGATTAATATCATTCTCAAAATCATAATTAAATGAGAAATGTGGAGAACAATAAGTTGGACTCATTTTTCATGATTTGATAATAACATGAAATGTTCCTCAGTGGAAGATTATCAACATGCATATCTTCAAGTTTATCTAATGATATTCTCCACCAAGGAAATTCAAAGGGAGTGCACCCCTTGAGGGGGAAAATCTTAAAATTCATATCATCTCAAGAAGCTGAAACTAAGGTATTCCAATCACACTTTCATCCTTTGGTCTTAATTGTATTTATCAAATCAATTAAGGGGGAGTGCTTGATTGATTAAAATATGGGATGAAAGGGGGAGCGTTATCTTTATACTTGAACGTTTTAATATTTTTGGTGAAATGTGTGCAGGATTTAGCATTTCATTGATAAATATGCTTTTTTTAACCCCAAAGATAAGATTTGATACATTCTAAGCATGATTTCACATATATGGTTGTTTATGGATAGCACTGAAAACATTGGTCATATCTATCTTGTTTTCTACACTAGGTTATCCCAAGTAGACTTAGAGTTGATTAACTAAAGGCTCTTTGCTAAGTGAAACATGTGACATCAACCCTCTCTCTCTCAGAAACATTCCAAAAGATATTATTCAAATGGAGGAGGATATTTTTTTTAAAGATACCCCACTAACACCTTTGCATTTGGTTTCCAATAAGGGGGAGAAATATTTGGAACACATATTGACACATTCAAAGTGTGATCAAGTAATATTGAAAACAAAATACAAAGGGGGGTATTGAAGTGAATAAGAGTTGAATTTTTTGTCAATGAGAAGTCAATATGTTAATGAAAGGTATTGAGAAAGAAGTTGGTGAAGACTTGGAGAATTGTTGTTGATTCAAATCATTGAATGATACACTTGATTAAATCATTAAGAGGGTAACTCTGACAATTTTTGAATTGGTCTTAAGTTCCAATACTTTTATCAAGGTGATACAATTTTACAACACTTGAAGAATTACATGAAATACTCAATTGTATAAGGAAAGAAGTGACATCTATCAATAGTCACTAAGTGGTTGAAGTGTTGAAGACCATGCATTATGCCTTAATGTATGAAGAATGAAGAACTGATCTATGTATCATCCATGATTTGATTAAAGGAACTTTGAAGATCTTAGATTTGATATTTCAAAAAGAAAAGAAGGATAATGTTTGAAGATGAAGAATAAGTGAGGAAGGGATTACTGTGGAAGCTACTAAGTGTGTTTCCCATGCATATACTATGAATAAGGAAGGTGGCCATAAATTTTCCTTATACTAGAAACTTGGATTTTAACCAAGTATATACTTTCCTTACACTAAAAAATAATCCAACCACAAAGGGCCAGTCGAGGTCCTCACCTCAAGCACTTGCAGGACCCAAGGGTCAACCACACTCGAAGGAAGCCCTCAAGGCTAGCCCCGCATAAGGTATGTGTGCGCGAGCTATGTGTAAGCCCACAGGTGCCGCACGGTGATGAACTCATGCAGCATGGGCGCTAGGTGTGCACCCGGAGGAGCAGAGTGGGTGCTAAGAGCACGCCCGTAGGATAATCGGTCTGAGGCGGCACCGGAGGGGAGAGAGGAGTAATCTGGCATCAAGGCGGTGAGAGTTGATTGATAAACTTTGAGAAAACAACGGACCGTTTCTATGTGGGACGACATTTTAAAAATGTGGAACTAATCCTGGCCATCCATCTGATCATGTGCATGATCACAGCCGCATGATCCATCCCACGACCCAAAATTTAATCACCACTGTTCATGATTAATTCAAGCTAATCCAAAAGATGTGGCATCGTCTTCAACCTCGGATCGCATGGAGGGCCACCCAACGTGGCTGCTCGCTATATCCACTACCAATCAACCAAGATCGAGATCCTGGACACCATTATAGATCAAATCAAGTGCATGATGTTTGTTCAAATGAACCAAATACATGTATGCATTAAAAGTTGCATGTATTCATTGTGATGAAAAAATTGAAGGAACCCAAGGCAAATGAAGTTTCTGAGGGAGCACTGGTTATTAGATGTACAAAGAGAAGATTTTCATGCATTCAAAATTGCATGCACATGAGGATTGTCACATGAAATGAGGGATTCAGGCTGAACAAAAAGAAACCGTGATATGCAGTGTATCTCATATATGAATTTGAAATATTCAAATCCAAAAATCTTGGGCATTCAACGCCCCGATATTCATGGTAGATACATGGATTTAAAACATGCATCATATGCCTATAAAAGGAGGATCCTCAAGACAAATCTAGAAACTTACATTCTCAAATAAAGGATCTCATGTTTCTCCAAATAAACAGAGAAACCTCTAACCCCTCTGGTTCGCGAAAGGTAGAGGTTGTTGGTCGGAGAGTAATGGCAAGAGGGGGGGTGAATTGCCTTTTAAAAAATAATTAACAATTTAAAAACAATTTATAAATGCAGCGGAAATAAAAAGAGGCAAGACACAATTTGATAACGGAGTTCGGCTTAAACCAAAGCATACGTCTCCGCTCCCAACTTAACCGTTGAGATATTTACTTCAGCTTGCTTTTTAATGGTTGTAGCAAGAAACCCACTAGCCGTTTTAAGGTAGGCTAGATCACCTTCGTACAGCTTGCTTTTTTATTATGGTTGTAGCAAGAAACCCAAAATGAAAGTGAGGAAGAAAAGGATGGTTTGTTTTAATACAAACCCAATGAAGAACTAAACAATTGAAATAAATAAATTACAACAAACTTGAGGAAGCCTTGAGCGCCAAGAGTGTGAGAGTAGTTGATGTAGAGGCAGCCCAAGCTTCAAGGATGGAGGTGGATCACAAGTAGCCTTTGAGATTTGTCGTTAGAGCTTCAAGGGATCAAAATATCATTCCAATGTTTCGGTAGTGTTCCCGGCATCCATCCTCGTCTATTTATAGGAGAAATATCCCCAAATACTTCAATATGGCCGTTGGAGGGCTTTCGGAGCCGTTAGGGGTCAAAAGTACAAGTCCAGTCAAAGCCCAACGGCTAGTTTGACTGGGCTTACCGGCTGACCGGTGCTTGGCCACCGGCTGGCCGGTGCACCAGACAGAAGGTAGAGCTTTCTGTCTGGGCTCCACCGGCTGGCCGGTGCTGGGCCACCGGCTGGCCGGTGGCACCTGGCAGTGGGCAAAGCCTACTGTCTGGTTCCACCGGCGGGCCGGTGGTCAGGCACCGGCTGACCGGTGGAACCTGGCAGAGAGCATTGCTCCTGCCAGAGACCACCGGCTGGCCGGTGGTAACCCACCGGTTGGCCGGTGGAATCAGAGAGTCCTTTTTCCAGTCTTCTTGGGCCAACTCTTTGGCAACCTTTTTCCTATCATCAAACAAACTTGAAAACAAGTTAGAACACGATGAGAGTGATTGTGATCATTAAAATCCAAGAGAGAGGGGTACAACAGAGGTTTCCGTGTAGCCTTGCTATGCGAAGAATAGGTTTCTTCACGTCTCTTGTGCAAAGGTTTCCCATGCATCCCTTGTTCTAATGATAAGAGTGAACCCTTTAGTTTTCAAAATAATTCATGCATCCCTTGCATGAAGAAAATAACCGCAAACCCCCTAGTTTATGAAAGAACTCGCACCCCCTGTGTGAAGGTACCCACAAGCGCGTGATAGGTTCTTTGAACCCTCATCGTGTCTTCGTGGAAGTAATCCCGTAGGTAAAACAACCAGCGCCTCGACACCCTTGTTTTTATCTTGAAAAGAGAGAACCAAGAAACACTTCTAGTTTTGTATAGGATATCCTTGCACAACCTTTGCATGAAGAAGAAGATCTCATGCACTCTATGGTTTGCACAAAGAAGAAGAACACCCTCTTTCTTGCACCTTTGATATGTACTATTTTGCAGGGGGGTTTGAAGAAGAAGGTGATTGCATGAAGTCCGAAGTTTATGTATGCTCTATTTGAAGAAGAAGAAGAAATTCAAGGCTTAATATTCCCACAAAGTAAAGAGGGGAATTCATGAATGTTGCACATGCATGCATATGCATGAGTTGTGACACCCAAGTGTCCAAGAACAAGGTGAACTATGGGCAGAACTAATTTGGGCTTGAAGAAGACCCATGCATAAACACATAAAATTTAATGAATTAAATAAGACAAGTTTGTGAGTGCTAAGGCCCAAAAGAATAAGAGAAAGAGAAGAAGATAAAGAGAGAAGGTGAAAAAGAAGAGATTGTGTGTGTGTTCAAAAGTGTTACACCCATTGGGGTTTTCACACAAGAAAGAAGAAAATAATTGTGCATGAATTCATGCATGAACATGCACACGGAAAGAAAGAATCAAAAGTGTGTGTGCATATTGAAAGAAGAAGAGAAGATAGTGCATGTTCAAAATCAAGAGACCCATGCATGTAATCATGCATGAACACATTCACATGTATTAATTTAGATGATCCAAAGTGGTCTGATCTTCAGTGTTTAAATAATCACATAAGTGTATGTGATTCTTTCCAAGTAAACAAGAATAAGTTTTATTGCATTCATTTATTGCACTAAGGAAGAATAATTTGAGATACCCATGCAATCCATGCATGAATTAAATGAGAACTGAGACAGAATCCAGACTGAATTAAAGAATCTCTTGTATTTGAGTGTTCATTAATTGACAATCCAAGAAGAGAGATAGTGCTAATATTGTGCAATATCATTATTGCATATTATATTCTTGAAGAAGTTGTGTGAACCATTGGCACACATCTCAGTGAGGCCAGGTCTTCATCAGAAGAAGAAATAATTTCCTGAGCATTGTTGATACTGAGAACTGATCGACTCAAGTGATCAAAAATATTGAGCAAGGCCAACAGACCTTATCAAAGGTTGTTGAAGATCCTTGAACAGATTCAAAGGCAAGTGTGATACAGCAAGCCTGTGTGAAGATATCATAAGATCATCTAAAGTTAATCAAATAAGTACTTAAATAAGGAAGTTTCTCGTGTGACTCAAGAGCTATAAGAACCTTGTGAGATTTAGGGAGGAGAAGAAGACTTCAGTGAGACTCTGGAGCAGGCCAGTGGGACTCTGGTAACAATGTGTGAAGCAGTATAAAGAACCTCCTGTGAGAATCAGGAGAGATACAGTGTGACTCTGTATAAACCATTGTAATTACTAACTGAATTATAGTGTAGAATCTGTGTTGGGGAGAATAACCAACACAGCAAGGAGTATTACTTTGAACTGAACCTTGTAAATCCTTGTGTTCAGTGACTTTACATTTATAGCATCATTCGAGGTAAGGCTAAGAGACACAAGAATAGTGGATCAAGGATTTAACTAGCCATAGAGGTTTAATTTAAAATAATCAATTAGTAAAAATATTTAAAGGGGTCACGGATTCACTCCCTCCCCCTCTCAGTGATTCACACTGATCTGGGCACTTTAGAATCTATTTTCAATTTTTACTCCACCTTTCTCAACCTTTTCAAACTTCTTCTTTTGAGGGAATTGACTCCCCCTAAACCTATACCTTTTATAACCTTTGTATTAATAGTGATGTTGTTGGTTAAACCAAAATATATTTGTTTTATGTTCGGGTCCACCACAATACTAGCAATATCCATAGGAGTATTTTCCTATGAAACTTCCATATTGATTGGAACTGTGAATACGTTTCTCATCCACCTTCTTCTCTTTCTTTTCTAAGCCACCAACATTTATATTATCAATCAGAGTCTTCCTTTTATTTTATTCTTTATTATAACTTGAAGTGTTTAAAACTTTTTTAGACTCATATTGTTTCAAAACTTTTTCAAACTTAGGGTTCTTTGAGACTTCTGAATTCCCAACTTTATTAGTCTTGGCCACATATATAACTTTACCATCTTTCTTCTTTTTAGAAATAATTTCATCATTATTTTTAAACTTTGAAGTTATCTTATATTTAACCTTATTCAGTTTATCATTTCAATAACTTTCACTAACTTCAGTGATAGAGTTTTGGAAACATGTATTTCTCAATTCAACTTTTGAAAGTTTTGTTGGAAAAGTTCCAAATCTTCTTCTTTTTCCTTCATCTTGACCACAAGATGCTCATTACGATTATTTTATTCTTCAAGATATTTATTCAAATCATTAATCTCTTTTACCAGCTTTACTTTATCATCAGTAAAATATTCTTGATTTTGTTAAAGAGCATTCATCTTCTAACTTTTTGTTTTCCTTTTCAAGCCTTCTGGTCTTTCTCAGATCTTCTTTCAATTCTTCTTTCAAATGCATTTCAAGTTGAGTTTCTCCTTATTTGGAACTATTGCTTCTGAATTCTTCATCATTCACCATTGCAATATAATTATTCTAAATACCATACTCAACTAATTTTTTGAATTCAGCATCACTTCCTTCTTCTTCTTTATCTTTA
Source organism: Viscum album (assembly GCA_963277665.1). Classification (NCBI taxonomy): domain Eukaryota; kingdom Viridiplantae; phylum Streptophyta; class Magnoliopsida; order Santalales; family Viscaceae; genus Viscum; species Viscum album. Next base: position 164,606,238 of record OY728119.1, on the reverse strand, counting down.
GATAAGAATCTTCTTATTTTGGAATTGAATAATTTACTATCTTTCCCTGTGGAATATGATTTTCATTTTTCACCGTATTTATTTCATGATCTTCTTGGATTCCTTTATTATTCATCACTATCCTATTCTTTCTTTCTTAGAGGAAAATTAGACGCAAAGTGACCAATGCCTCAACATTCAAAACATTTCAAGGGAAGTTTCCATTTGCATTTCCATGTACCTATTTTCACATTTTTAGAAAACAAGGATAAAATATCATCAAGATTTTTACATACCTCATTTTAAAATTTGGATTTTCAGGATTAATCTTCAATAAAAATATTATATGAATTTTCTCTCTTAGAAACCTTGAATGACATTTCTTTATCAACTTTTATTTTTCTCTTCATATATTTCTCCCTTATAATTTTATAAGTGATGAGAGTGTTATCCAAATCATCAAGAGATAATGTTTTAGGATCTATTTATTCTAGTGAAGAAACTTTTGCATCAAAATTTTTGGGAAGGATTCTCAAGATATTTTTAACAACCCAAGAATCATCCAACTTTTTACCAAGACATATAATAGTACTCACAATGTCATTTACCCTCATAAATAAGTCCCCAAAAGATTCATAATCACCCATATTAAAGTCGTCATAATTTAATCTCTATATTTGATGTTTTTCCTTCTTCACTTTTGTATTGCCTTCATATATGTTTTCCAATTTATCCCATATACCTTTAGTTGTGGATACACCTTTCACTCTTAAGAATTTTATTTTATAGAGTGATGATAATATTGCATTGTTGTCCCTTCCATCATTCTCCATATTATTCTTATCAATAGATGTGAGAGGAGTTTTATAATCAATAAAAGAAAAGTCATCTATTGCAGCTTCAGCAACATCATATCCAATAGATGTAAGAGTGGTAAAAATTCTATATTTCCATACATGATAATTCTTTCTATAAAAAACCAGAATACCTTTACTATTCACACAATCCAAATTCATCATCACCAAAGAATAAGTGAAGGGAACCTACTCTAATACCAATTGTAAGTGCTAAATTAGTGTAATTGTATCATTGAGAGGGGGAGGGGTGAATCAGTGATACTTTTTCTTTTATGTTTCTTTTAAATTGAAATAACATTCTCCTACTGTTAAAGATATTATTCCCTACTGAAAACAATTCAAACACACATCCATAAGAACACAAGTATTTACAAGGTTCACTATTAAACAAGAATATCTACATCCTTGTTATGGTATTGAAATGATCCAATACCACAAAATTCACTAGAAAAAAGTCCTTGGATTACAACAATTAGGATATACCCTTTCACTCATGTATCTATATGTAAATAATTCCAATAGTGTGTGTGCACCCTCTGGAGTGCCACTGTTGCAGTTGGTGCATCTGGGGAACAAGTGGCACCCGTTACTATGACCTAACCAAAAAGAAAGGCAAAAATGTGGGGGAAAGGAAGAGAGCTGTTCAATTTGGGTGTTTCCTCACAGGTCAATGTCAGGCAGGAGGCTGGTTGGTTGGGTAGGATGCATACTCTCTCCATCAGCCATCAATCTAGTCTTACGTCTGAGGATTCAATTCTTGATTTTGAGAGGGAACAAGTTATTTCTGAAGGTATGTATAAAGATGATTTTTGGGTGTAACTTGCAGTTCTCACTCATCCATGTGCTTTTTGGGTTTGTTTTGTCTCATGTCTGCAATGGTGGATCCCCTTGGGCATACTCTTGTTTGGTTCTCACTCAACCATAAAGTGATTTATTTGAAAATCAAAAAACTGTTTGGTGGTGGTGTGTGCACCCTCTTAGCACAAATTGGGTAAAAGAATATTTGTGTAACAATGCATGTTACTTGTGCATCTTTTCAATTCCAAAAATGTATTCAATTGAAAACACTTATTTAATTTCTTACCCAAAATATGGCAAGAACTTCTTTGACTTTGTTAAAGAAAAATCAGTCCAATTTTTCAAGTACGATTATTCCTAGTCTGATTCCTCCGAGTATGATTCTCCCCAATATGATTATTCCAGGTATGATTCTCCCAAGTACGAATATCCTCAGTACAAAAAAATATGAATTTAACAAAATACGGTAAAGATGAATTAGCACCACTTCAATTCTGAGTATAAAAAACTCAGTACGATTCTCCTTGTATGATTCTTCCTCAGTCCATAAATCTCAATACAAAAATCCCAAAAATGATTAGCTGGCCTGATATGATGATCATCCAAATACAATTGAAAAGCCAAATACAGTAATCAGATAAGTACGATAGTCACTGAGTATGATGATCAGCTGAATATAACATTATTATCTTGTCTCTTCTCTTTCACTTCAATTTGTCAAAACTTCTTTAACACAAGTGAATATGAAAACTTCTTCTTCTCTCTAAAGAACAGAGATTCTCTCTCATGAACAGTACATCGATCATTAGAAAATTACGTGGTAATTTTTTCCTTTTATAGGTGACCCGTAATGGGTTTTGGTGGGAATCCCAAAACCTTTCCCACTCACTTAAATTCACCCTAATCTTAATTTCCCCTAAAATATGGGGTACATTTTTACTTCATCAACTCTTCTCAAAGTTTCTCGACTCTTCTTTAAACTTCATCTCAGACTATCATTTCAATTTCCAGTCTAATTTTATAAATCTTATTTATTCAATAGAAATCATTATATCAATTGAATGTGAATGTATGAATAAATGGATACCACTTTTGAATGTTGGATACAATCATTATTTTGAATGTCAATCTCCCCCTTAATAGCACATTCAGAAAACTCCACTTTCAAACCACTTTTACTTCTTCACTTATTCTCTTGACCCAGTTGGAAATAAAAAACAATTCAATTCTCATACAAAGTCTCTTGACCCAATTAAAATACACATCATCTCCTTCATTTCTTCACTTTTTCTCTTGACCTAGTTGAGATACAAAACTTATTCTTCTCCTCTTCTCTTGACCCGCTTGAAAGTTTTACATCATTCACAAATATATACTTGTATCATGACTTCATTACTAACTTTAAATTCATTTAATAATAGATTTAGAATCATCATACTTCAATTATTAAGTATCTCAACTTTCCTTTTATTCCAACTTCTTTCTTTCCTCCATAGCCTGAGTACGATTTTCTGGGTACAATCATTTTGGGTATAATCATTTTGGATACTATTTTCCTAGATATGATTATCCTGGGTATGATCTTTTGAGTATGATTCCTAGCAATATTTTCTTCTCAGAATACAATCGGAATAAATCTTTTTCACTCCCCCTTTATTTCACCAAGCTTGCATCATAAGTTTTTCAATTAACTTATGATTTATGTTAAATACAAATCAGTAAAGCATCATCGCATTTATTTTATCATAGTCATAGAGACTTTGATTCTCTATCAAAATAACCAATTCTTTCACACTGAATTTAGAGTGAATCCATTGACCATTTACTTCCAACAAGATACATTCTCCATGTGATCGATTCTCTTATTCCAGATAATGATCAATTCCTCATTATGATCTTTTCACATACCGAACACAAGGCAACTACAATCAGAACCTTTTATTTCAAATAGATTCTCCTCATTATGATGACAGAGTGATTTTGATTCTTTTGAAAATAAACATCAATATGATTTTCACCAAATAAAAACTGAGGTGATTTTCTTTCTTCAAAAACTTTCCTTGACAATAAAAGACAACATTTTAAAACAAACACCTTCCTCTTCAGCTTGGTCCTAACAATTTCCCCCTTCAGATTTTTTTGTTAACCAAGTTTCATAAATCACTGAATTTTGTATTCTCAAGAAATATATTAATTATCAATAATTCTAAGCCTACATGAGCTAAATCTTTATAGGAAACAAGAATTATTGACAGCAAAACCATGACGTCCAAAAATAGTGATTATGACAAACTTTTTATTTTTCTTTCCTCGTCTCTTATTCATCCTTAGATTTTATTCATCTTCGTTGGAATATAAAACAATTTCCTTTCCTAAAAACACTCTAATAAACAATTAGAATAGTTCACACACAATACAATGCTAAATTCACAACTTACCCACAACTCCTTTTTTCATTTAAAAAGGATTGATTAATGAAACAATTATTCCCCTTTACAATACAATCAAAAGGTAAGATGAGAGAGGGTATAGAAACACTTACCTCAATATTGATGATAAAGAGGTTGGACACCCATGTTCAACCTCAATTTAAAAAATTATTCCTTCAGTAAAGGTTTTGTGAATATGTTAGCAAATTGTTCTGATGTTAGAACATACTCCAAATTCAATTCACTCTTCTCCACATGCTCTTTGATGAAATGATATTTGATATCAATATGAATTGAATGAGAATGTGGAACTGTATTCTTGGTGATATTAATTGTACTTTGATTATCACAACCCAAGATCAAGGGTAAATTCACTTCAAAATGTTTTTCTTCCAATTGAGTTTCCATCCACATAAGTTGAGTAGTGGCTTGAGTGGCAGCAACATACTCAACTTCATCCATACTGAGAGTTACTGAATTTTATTTCTTTGAATGCCAATTAACAGAATTATTTCCCAGAAAGAATACTCAACTAGATGTGGACCTTCTATCATCAATATTTCCTACCCAATTAGCATCTGAATACCCAAATAAATCAATATTATATGAGATGGAATACCTGATTATGAGTTTTGTTGTTACTTTTATTTATAAAATAATTATTTTTATAGAAATTAAATGTGATTCTTTTGTATCACTCTAAAATCTTTCACCTAAGGTAAAAATATAAACAATGTAGGGTCTTGAGGTAGTCAAATATAAAAACCTTCCAATAAACTTTCGTAATTATTTTTTATCAACTTATTTTCCTTCTCTGTCTTTGGAAAAAAAATCCCACTGAAATAGGTATGGAAATGGGTTTTGAATTTTCCATGTATAACCTATTAAGAAGTTCCTTATAATACTTTTATTTAGAAAGAAAAATTTATTCCTTCCTTTGATGTATTTGTAACCCAAGAAAGTATTTCATTTCCCCCAGCATGGAAATTTAAAATACCCCTTTCATTTCTTCAGTAATCATTTCACAACTTCTTTCATCATTCCCAAAAAATATAATTTCATCAATATAAATAATCACATGAGGAAATATTCTTGAATTTATATGATGTAGAGATTATTATCCACTCTTCCTTTCTTGAAATTAATCTTACTTAAGAATGTATCCAATTTGGAATATTATCCCCTCAAAGATTGTTTTAGGTCATACAGAGCCTTTTTTAATATTTACACATAACTTTAATCTTTCCCAACAACAAATACACAAGGTTGTTCAATATAAACTTTCTCTTCAAGATCACCATTCAGTAATGCGGATTTAACATCCATTTGAAAGATCTTGTAAACTTGTTGTGTAGTAATAGCAAGAAATATTTTGATTGTTTCAAGTCTTCCCACTAAAGAAAAGATTTTATCAAAATCAACACCTTCAATTTTTTAATACCCTTTTCACACCAATCTTTCTTTGTTTCTTATAACTTCACCTTCTTCATTCATATTGTTCTAGAAAACCCACTTTGTGCTAATAATGTTTTTTTATTTTATGGATTGGGTATGAGTTGTCATGAATCATTATTTTCAATTTGATCCAACTCTTTATTCATGGCCTGGATCCATTCTAGATTCTCAAAAGCTTCTTTCACATCATTTGACTCCACTTTTGAATATAAAGAAGTGTGTGTAATAGCATTTGTTGTTCTTCTTGTTTGAACCTTCTGATGTTAATCACCAATTTTATTTTGAGCTTCCACTTGCTTCCTCAATGATATTTTCAAGTATCTTCCTCATCACTGGAAATGGATGAGACTGGTTATTCTTCTTGAGTAGGAATACAATTGTCTATATCCTTATCATAATTTTTTTCTTCAAGTTGATCAACTTCCTTTTATGCCTGAATATGTTTTTCTTTATCAATTATTTCAATTAATTTCACATCAACAGAATAAAAAATTATTTTTGTCACTTTTTTAAAGGGTCTATATCCTCTTCCTTTTTGATCATAGCTAAGAAATATTCTATCTTCACCTTTCTGCTCAAAATTTCCATAGTTTCCCGCTTTCTTCTTTATAATACATGGCCTCCTGAAAACTCTTAAGTGTTTCAAACTTAAATTTTTTTCATAAAACAATTCATATGGATTCATATCTGAATGAGGTCTATAGAAACAACAGTTCTAAATATAAACAGCAGTACTCAGGGCTTGCCTCTAAAAGTAATGAGAAATGCCTTTCTCAAGTAACATAGTTCTTCCCATTTCCACCAATCTTTTATTTTTCCTTTCAGAAACCCCATTTTTTTAGGAGTGTATGGGGAAATATACTCATGTAAAATTACATTCTTCTTTATATAACTTTCAAATCATTTACTTTTGTATTCGCTGCCATTATCTATTCTCAACTTCTTCACTGAATACTCACATTCTTTCTCAGTGTTCTTTCTGAAACTCTTAAACATTTTCAAAGTATCAGACTTATGTTTAAAAAAAATAACACAAGTAATAAGAGTAAAATCGTCAATTAAAGTGATGAATTACTTATCTTTATTGGTTTTCTATTTTCTCATTGGCCCATAGATATCAGAATGAATCAACTCCATGGGTTGTTTTGAACAAATCTCAACTTTCTTATGCACAACATTTGTAATCTTTCATTTCTAAGAAATAATGCAACACCAATATCTTCTTTTTGGTAAATCATGAATGTTTCATAAACTATCTCTTTTACATAACTTTATCGTGTTTGTTTAATGCATGTATCTCAACCTTTTATGCCACAATTGATTCTATTCCACTATACTCATGTAACAAGAGTTTTGTATTTCGCCAATCTGAAACAAATTTCTTTTTTTATGATGGAATATTGTAACAATTTTTCTATATTCTTTATTTTTTACAACAAACTCATATTTTCTTAAGATAACTTTTTCACCCTCATCACACAATTTTGAAACACTTAGTAGATTGTGATTTAGCTGTAACGCCCTGACCCCAGTTACCCAGAGCCGATGCATTATTACATAACACTAGCATGATCACAAAAGATCAAGTCTTAAAAGACCGATTAGTTTAGTAGCCTTGGAATCACTAGATACATTAATAAAGTTTACATTACATCATAAAGTGAAAAACTACAACAACATCTTGTCTTCATATCCCCTCATACTATCCCTACATGTCATTCATAAAATACTTCTTCACATCCTGGGAAAATAAAACATTGAAAGGGGTGAGCTCAGATTCTCAATAAGGATAACAATATAGCGGAAACTTTCATAAATAAGCATAAACATTTAAGGCAATGTATAAATAAAAAAAAGCATTTTAAACTTGAACTTTAGCATAATATGGAAAAGATAAAATTAAATAATTCCATTTAATTATTCACATGGATATTCTACTAGTCGAATAATCACATGAAATATCAATAACCACTTTCATAATCATGGAATGCATAATTCCAGACTATCATAACCACATAGTCAAGGCCTTGTGCCAAGACTACAAATAAGATTTTGACAAGGCCTTGTGCAAAGACACTAGTTTGTCTCATGAGACCTACCGATTCATCAAGGAGCTATAGTGGGCTCCACCCATCACTTATTAAGTCTAATGCATTCCTCATATGAACAAGTTTAAACATAACATAAACATTCATATTAAAACTAGCATACGAAATGTCAATACTTTCTCCATAAACCATGAATGGTATAAAAAAACACATCCACAGTCAAACATATCACAAAACCTTCAATACAATATGGAAGTTTTGTATCATAATAAATCACATTAAAATAATCTTAAAATCCATCAAAGGATGTTGACATAGATGAAATCAAAACTATTTGAGTCAAATATCTCTTTTTTTTAAATCATTTAAAAGTAACATAATGAAGTGCCCAGATCAGTGTGAATCACTGAGAGGGGGAGGGGGTGAATCAGTGATCCTTTAAAACTTTTTACTAATTGATTCTTAATCAATTAAACCTCTATGGCTTGCTAAGGCCTCGATCCACTCTTCTTGTATCTCTCACCTTTCCACGAATGATGCAGTAAATGTAAAGGCACTGGACACAAGTATTTACAAGGTTCGGCACCAAAGGCCTACGTCCTTTCCATGTTGGTTATACACCCCAACATGGTTTCTTCCATTATAACTTGTTAGAATTACAATGGTCGATACAGAGTCCCACTGTATCTCTCCTGAGTCCCACAGGAGGATCTTTATACTGCGTCCCACAGTGTTACCAGAGTCCCACTGGCCTGCTCCAGAATCCCACTGAAGACTTCTTCCACCCTGAGTCTCACAGGGGGCTTCTCCTGGCTCCTCGAGTCACACGAGTAGCTCTTCTTCACTTTAAGATTCTTCAAGTATCTTCAGCAGTCTGGGATAAAGACTGCTATCCTTGCTTTGTACCTCTGATCACTTGAGTTGATCAGGTCTTCTCGTCTTGCTCAGGATTTATCTCCTTCTTCTAAGGATGACCTGGCTTTCTCTCCAACTACTGAATACTCAGACAACTGATATCTTTAACTTCAGTCTGGTCCAGTCTCACTTCAAAACAACTTCATGCACTGAATGCATGGCAACTCTGAAGTTCCTCATGCACTGATTGCATGGCTTCTCTAAATCTTCTTCAAGAACATTCAGTCTTGGTCAACTCAGATGCACACAACCAGATTTGAGCTTGTTCACGTGTGCATGTGCATGCATGCATGCATGCACTCTCCTGTTCTTCTTCTAGGTGCAGTAAACCCTCAAAGGGAGTAATTCTTTTAAGCACACACCTTCACTGAACTTCACACACTTTATCCAATTTGTTCACACACTTAAAAGTGTGTTGTACTTTAGTGTGGATGTCCTCTTCCTTCTTCTTCTAAGTGTATACACTTTTAGTGCACACACTTGTTTCACTTTTGCACACACATGAGTTGGCCTCCTCCTCTTCTTGTTGCACACACACACTTTAGTGTTCTTTTAGTTTGTTCTTCAAAGTGTGCACAAACAAGGCTATTGCCTTTTGTTTCTTTGCACATAAACCACCCGTAGGGTGTCTTCACTTGGCACACACACAAGATATGGACTCGGGTTCTCCTTGCACACACAATACCGTAGGGTCTTCACTTTGCACACAAGGCATGCAAGTCTCGGCCTTCACTTCTTCAATTCACACACACAAGAGGTGTGGAATCCTCTTCACTTGAGCTTCTTCCAATATGAAGGCACACAAGGTGCAATCAGGGGCGCGCAGGTGCAAGGGCACAAGGGCCGCGCAAGGCCTCGGGTGTGCAAGGTGCAACACCTCGGGCGCGCAGGGTGTCAAGCACCTTGGCCACGCAAGTGCGCAAGAACCTTAGCCGCGGGGCGTGCAAGTATGTGCTTGACCCCGTGCTCTTCCTGCCGCGCAAATGGAAGGCACGCAGGGAACACCTTCGAAGCCTCGGGTGGCTCCGGAACAAACTTCCGCGCAAGTGGGTTGCGCGGGGCTTCGGCTTCACGAGGCACAAAGTGCTCCGCGGGACTTCAGATTTTCAACAAAGTTTCAGCAAGCTTCTAAGAGGGCTCGGGCTCTCTTTTTATAGGCAAAGGAATGCCAAATCTTCCGCGTGAGATATCTCTCGAATTCCCGAACTTCTCGGATTTTCAAGATTTTCTAAATCTTGATATTCTTCTCTCTGTTTACGTAGGTTCACTTATGTTTCGGCTTTCTTCACGTGCATGCATTTTAACATGTGCATGGCCTCTGTTTAGGCCCATTTATGCAAAGCACGGACACCCGATGCCTCGGCAACGTTGTTTGCCTCGGCCTTCTTCGGATTCTTCCAAACATTGCATGCATGGTCATTTTTAGGCATGATCGTGTTCAGTAGGTCCAGACGAACTCAATGGAGCCTTCGGCTTCGGAAATGGTGGCCGGCAGCTCAAGAACGATGCTCGGAGAGCGCCTGGTTCGTCGGCAGCTCGCGGGAGACTTCGGACGATCTCGGGGTTGAAGACGGTCTCGCAGCCGTTGGATCGGCGATTCAACTGATCTCGGACAGCCTGGATCAGATCATCTCGTCGCGGATCAGATGTGCGGCTTCGATCGTCCGCGCGATCAATCGTGCGGCTGGGATTCGCTCCGCGGAAAAATTCCACATCCCACATCGAAACGGCGAGCAGATTTTCCGCGCTTTATCACCCTGGCGCTGCCTCAACCCCTCGATTGAACTTCCAACCTCCACGGTGCCGCCCCGCACCGTGTTCTCTGCGGGCGCGCTCTGCGCCCACTATGCTCCCTGCGGGCGCGCCACTGGCGCCCACTATGTGTGCCTTCGGGTGCGCGCGCTGCGCGGGCTTCACCACCGCGTAGCTCGGGGCATATACACGGCCCCGCCCTTCTTCCTCAGGGAGCGCCTTGGCCTTAAGGGTTCCCCATGGGCGTGGCGCCTTAGGCCCATATGTGCCTTGGGTGATCCCTCGGCTGGCCTCCTTGGTGGCCATATTTTTGCTAAGTAAAACACTTAGGACTTTGTATAAAAACAAAGTAACCAAGTGAATATGCCAAATGCCACACCAAGTGCCCTTCTTTCTTTCTTCATTTCTTCTCATCTTCTTCTTAATAATTCCATTACTTCTCCTCATATGATCTTCACTTAGGATATGGAATTCAAAAGGTTCATCTTCATCAACCGAACTCCTGAATCACTTATAATCTTCAATGTTCTTTATTGATCTAATCAGAGATCAATTGGAACTTTTTCAATTCACATGCACTAAGAGTTAGTGCATGGACTTCATTAAAACCACTTCATCCACTTAGAACTTATGGATGGTTCACTTCAGCTCCTCATGCATTGTTAATACAATGCATGGTCTTCAATCATTGTTGTGACATTGTATCCAGTTGATACAAGTTCTTGGAACTTTAATATCAGCTCAACAATCGTCAGATATCACTAGAGAATGTTTCAACCACATCTCCTATGCCACTTAGTGAATCTCCTAAGTGACATGCATCTTTATGTTCCATGGCCATTCTCCATCATCACCATCACCATCACATCCTTTGTCATTCACATATTGAACCTCCTTGACATCCATCCATTCATTCCTTGACAACAACATACCTCATTGAAAACAAATGCAACACAGTGCACTTCAATCTCCCCCTTTGTATTTGTTGGCAATACACTAGAGCACATATGAATGGGTCAATATGTGTGCCAATATTTCTCCCCCTTATTGGCAACCAAATGCAAAGGTGTGGTGTGGTTCTCTTTCAAAAATCTCTTCCTCCCTTATAAAAGCATTTTCTTCAAAATCACTAAGAGAGGGATGATGTCACATGTTCTCTTTAGCAAAGAACCTTTAGTAAATCAGCTCTAAGTCTACTTGGGCTAACCCGGTGTAGAAAACAAGAGTGATATGACCAAGGAATTCAAAGCTGTCCATAATTCTCTACACATGTGAGATCATGCTTTAGGGGTTTGAAATTTTTCAGATATAACATTGAATTTGCTAAATCCTGCACAACTTCACAAAACTCATTAGAAAGTTCAGGTGCAAAGATAAAGCTTCCCCTTTCATCCATTTGACTTCAATCAATACTCCCCCTTAATTGTTATGATGAATACAATTAAGAAACAAGGGATGAAAGTATGATTGGAATACCTTCACTTTTCTCAAGATGGTATTAATCTCAGAATCCCATCTTCTTCAGATTGGCTCCCCCTCAAGGGGTGCACTCCATTCTGTCCAAACCATCCTCCAGTTGAGAATGATCATCATCTTCAATTCCCTGTAATGTTAGCACATGTAAATACAAGTGATTAGGGAATAAGATGGAACTTCCTTGGTTCATCAATGTGAACAACAAGGTTGAGAAGATTCTCTCAACCGAGATGTCCCATTTTCACCATTCTTCACACTTTCACATTTGATCTTCAATGATGATTGTGCTGGTGTGGATCTCAACACATCTTCATGTGAAATCTTCTTCTTCCCTTTTTCCTTAGCAATTGCCAGAACTTCATCTTCAGCTCTCTGCAGATCTTTGGCAAGTTGCAACTGATTTGGCCATATGACTAACAAGTCATTTGGAAGTGAGGCCTCAGTTTTGGAAATTCCACATGGTTCTTTTGATGCTGTTAATCTACCTTTCTTAGGCAACTTATTTTCAACCAATCCCTTCTGCTTCTTCTGGATTGATTGTCTGTTTGAGTCCAGTCTGCTTATATTCAGTTCCATGGCTTGTTTACAAAGATCCATGGTGTGTCCTTTCTTTCCACAGTAGAAGCATGTTTTCTTCTTGGTGGTCCTTCTGGATACATCACCCTTCTTGGATTTAGACTCCAAGGTCTTCTCTTTCTTTTTCATAATCTTCTTGGGAGCATCTTCATCTTTCTTCTGCTTGCTTCCCAAGGATTGCATTTTAGCCAGGTTCAGTGATCTTCTCTTCTTTTTAGCTCTGGATACAGTTGGAGATTGACATGTATCTTTTTGATCACTTTTGCAATCATCCCAGATGTTGTCAAGTAATCCAAATCTATTTGCAGTAAATAGATGTCTCTGGACCTGTGGATGCTGCTTCTTTTCCTCTGGCTTGCTCCCCCTAGGCATGGGCTTCCTCTGTGCTTTGGCATTCAGTGGATTGTACCAACAATCCTTTGCACAATGCCCATACTTGTTACAACACCAACACTGACCCACAAATCTTGACCTCTTCAGTCCTTCTGATTGTAGGGTACTTTTCTTGACTTGCTGTGTTGTTTCAGGAGAGCGTTCTTTCTTCACTGTCTTCATCCATACTTGTTTGGATTCATTCTTCCATCCTGCACTTTTAGTAGAAACACTTTTAGAAGCATGAGTACAAGATGGTATGGATGGTACCTTCTTTTTAGAAGATGTTGCCCTTTCATTAGAGGATGTCTTTCTTTTAGAATCATCCTTCTCAAAGCATACTTGAGTAGCAACATTTCTACTTTCAGCTGACTGGGAGGCTTCAGCTTTGGGTGATTGCAGATTTTTCAATATCACCTCCAGTTCAAAGCATTTCATGTTGAGGGAGTTCTTCTCATCCTCAACCAATCTTAGCCTTCCTTCCCATTTATCTTCCAGCTGCTTCATCTGGTCTTCATGCACCTTATTCATTTCTAGCAATGAATTGTCAAGCTCCTTCACCATTTTGACTTTGTCTTCGAGTTGAGCATCTCTGACATTCATTGACACTTTGTGCAACTTCTCCAGTGCATGGAAAACTTCTTTGATCATTATCATAAAGATTTCTTTCTCAGAAAGGCTTCTTTGCAATTCTTCAGCAGTGTCTTCATATCTTTCATTGCAAAGAGAAACAGTTTCATCTTTAGCCTTCACCAGCTTTCTGAGAGTGTTGGTTATGCCAACCCTTTTAGCCAACTGATCTTCCATGGTATTGGCTTCTTCTTCTAGCTGTAATTTTTCTTCTTGAAGATCAAGGATGCCTATAGCTATACACATTGCCACTTCCTTGGGGACTGTCTTCTGAAGATATTCGATTGCACTTTGAAGATATTTCATTGTTCCAACTTCATCACAGCTAGGACAGGCTTTCTTCATCTTCTTGGCCTGTTTCTTCTTTCTATTTTTCTGAGTCTTGGCAGATATCTCCATTTGAGGCTGGTCACTCATTTCCTCAAATCTGCACTTCATAAAGACTCCCTTGGATCTTTTAGAGGTAACCTTCCCTCTGATACCAATTGAAGTGCCCAGATCAGTGTGAATCACTGAGAGGGGGAGGGGGTGAATCAGTGATCCTTTAAAACTTTTTACTAATTGATTCTTAATCAATTAAACCTCTATGGCTTGTTAAGGCCTTGATCCACTCTTCTTGTATCTCTCACCTTTCCACGAATGATGCAGTAAATGTAAAGGCACTGGACACAAGGATTTACAAGGTTCAGAACCAAAGGCCTACGTCCTTGCCATGTTGGTTATACACCCCAACATGGTTTCTTCCATTATAACTTGTTATAATTACAATGGTAGATACAGAGTCCCACTGTATCTCTCCTGAGTCCCACAGGAGGATCTTTATACTGCGTCCCACAGTGTTACCAGAGTCCCACTGGCCTGCTCCAGAATCCCACTGAAGACTTCTTCCACCCTGAGTCTCACAGGGGGCTTCTCCTGGCTCCTCGAGTCACACGAGTAGCTCTTCTTCACTTTAAGCTTCTTCAAGTATCTTCAGCAGTCTGGGATAAAGACTGCTGGCCTTGCTCTGTACCTCTGATCACTTGAGATGATCAGGTCTTCTCGTCTTGCTTAGGATTTATCTCCTTCTTCTAAGGATGACCTGGCTTTCTCTCCAACTACTGAATACTCAGACAACTGATATCTTTAACTTCAGTCTGGTCCAGTCTCACTTCAAAACAACTTCATGCACTGAATGCATGGCAACTCTGAAGTTCCTCATGCACTGATTGCATGGCTTCTCTAAATCTTCTTCAAGAACATTCAGTCTTGGTCAACTCAGATGCACACAACCAGATTTGAGCTTGTTCACGTGTGCATGTGCATGCATGCATGCATGCACTCTCCTGTTCTTCTTCTAGGTGCAGTAAACCCTCAAAGGGAGTAATTCTTTTAAGCACACACCTTCACTGAACTTCACACACTTTATCCAATTTGTTCACACACTTAAAAGTGTGTTGTACTTTAGTGTGGATGTCCTCTTCCTTCTTCTTCTAAGTGTATACCCTTTTAGTGCACACACTATGTTCGGCCTTCATGTCTCTTTGCACACACTTGTTTCACTTTTGCAAACACTTGAGTTGGCCTCCTCTTCTTGTTGCACACACACACTTTAGTGTTCTTTTAGTTTGTTCTTCAAAGTGTGCACAAACAAGGCTACTGCCTTTTGTTGCTTTGCACATAAACCACCCGTAGGGTGTCTTCACTTGGAACACACACAAGATATGGCCTCGGGTTCTCCTTGAACACACAATACCGTAGGGTCTTCACTTTGCACACAAGGCATGCAAGTATCGGCCTTCACTTCTTCACTTCACACACACAAGAGGTGTGGAATCCTCTTCACTTGAGCTCCTTCCAATATGAAGGCACACAAGGTGCAATCAGGGGTGCGCAGGTGCAAGGGCACAAGGGCCGCGCAAGGCCTCGGGTGTGCAAGGTGCAACACCTCGGGCGCGCAGGGTGTCAAGCACCTCGGTCACGCAAGTGCGCAAGCACCTTAGCCGCGGGGCGTGCAAGTATGTGCTTGACCCCGTGCTCTTCCTGCCGCGCAAATGGAAGGCGCGCAGGGAACACCTTCGAAGCCTCGGGTGGCTCCGGAACAAACTTCCGCGCAAGTGGGTTGCGTGGGGCTTCGGCTTCGCGAGGCACAAAGTGCTCCGCGGGACTTCAGATTTTCAACAAAGTTTCAGCAAGCTTCTAAGAGGGATCGGGCTCTCTTTTTATAGGAAAAGGAATGCCAAATCTTCCGCGTGAGATATCTCTCGAATTCCCGAACTTCTCAGATTTTCAAGATTTTCTAAATCTTGATATTCTTCTCTCTGTTTACGCAGGTTCACTTATGTTTTGGCTTTCTTCACGTGCATGCATTTTAACATGTGCATGGCCTCTGTTTAGGCCCATTTATGCAAAGCACGGACACCCGATGCCTCGGCAACGTTTTTTGCCTCGGCCTTCTTCGGATTCTTCCAAACATTGCATGCATGGTCATTTTTAGGCATGATCGTGTTCAGTAGGTCCAGACGAACTCAATGGAGCCTTCGGCTTCAGAAATGGTGGTCGGCAGCTCAAGAACGATGCTCGGAGAGCGCCTGGTTCGTCGGCAGCTCGCGGGAGACTTCGGACGAGCTCGGGGTTAAAGACGGTCTCGCATCTGTTGGATCGGCAATTCAACTGATCTCGGACGGCCTGGATCAGATCATCTCGCCGCGGATCAGATGTGCGGCTTAGATCGTCCGCGCGATCAATCGTGCGGCTGGGATTCGCTCCGCAGAAAAATTCCGCATCCCACATCGAAACGGCGAGCGGATTTTCCGCGCTTTATCACCCTGGCACTACCTCAACCCCTCGATTGAACTTCCAACCTCCACGGTGCCGCCCCGCACCGTGTTCTCTGCGGGCGCGCTCTGCGCCCACTATGCTCCCTGCGAGCGCGCCACTGGCGCCCACTATGCGTGCCTTCGGGCGCGCGCGCTGCGCGGGCTTCACCACCGCGTAGCTCGGGGCTTATACACGGCCCCACCCTTCTGCCTCAGGGAGCGCCTTGGCCTTGAGGGTTCCCCATGGGCGTGGCGCCTTAGGCCCATATGTGCCTTGGGTGATCCCTCGGCTGGCCTCCTTGGTGGCCATATTTTTGCTAAGTAAAACACTTAGGACTTTGTATAAAAACAAAGTAACCAAGTGAATATGCCAAATGCCACACCAAGTGCCCTTCTTTCTTTCTTCATTTCTTCTCATCTTCTTCTTAATAATTCCATTACTTCTCCTCATATGATCTTCACTTAGGATATGGAATTCAAAAGGTTCATCTTCATCAACCGAACTCCTGAATCACTTATAATCTTCAATGTTCTTTATTGATCTAATCAGAGATCAATTGGAACTTTTTCAATTCACATGCACTAAGAGTTAGTGCATGGAGTTCATTAAAACCACTTCATCCACTTAGAACTTATGGATGGTTCACTTCAGCTCCTCATGCATTGTTAATACAATGCATGGTCTTCAATCATTGTTGTGACATTGTATCCAGTTGATACAAGTTCTTGGAACTTTAAGATCAGCTCAACAATCGTCAGATATCACTAGAGAATGTTTCAACCACATCTCCTATGCCACTTAGTGAATCTCCTAAGTGACATGCATCTTTATGTTCCATGGCCATTATCCATCATCACCATCACCATCACATCCTTTGTCATTCACATATTGAACCTCCTTGACATCCATCCATTCATTCCTTGACAACAACATACCTCATTGACAACAAATGCAACACAGTGCACTTAACATAATTATAAAAGAAAATATTTACTTTGAAAATATTCTTATAAGAATGTAAGGGAAGATTCGAAGATTTTATAATGGCGGAAAATAGGCTCACCTGCCGTATAAGTTAAAAAATACATTCTTAACTTAATTCTGTCGAAAAGGTTAAAAAGGACCTTGTTTGGAAAATGACAGAAAGATTCCTTTATAAACTTATTATAAAAAGTTAACAAGGGTATAAATTAATTTAACCAATAGTCTGTAAAATAGTAAGAATTATTTGAAATACATTTTTAAGAAACATGGATGTGGATGATAAAACAGTCCCTGTAGATAATTACGTATAAACAACCTCGGATAATGAAGAGATTGTAAAATAAACCCTTACCTTGTACTTTTCCTTAGTTGAGGGTAGTTTAACCTCCTGTATAATGGTGAAATAATTGTTATTAAATTATAAAAGAGTCATATACATTAATATGATATCATATATAATCTTTTAACATTGATTTGTTAATAATATCTTAGTATTATTGTCGCTTTGGGTGTTAACTTACTCATTTTATTTTATATGTTTTGTTACATAAGCGGTGTTTTTTATGGATAGGTTGTATATTATTCATATCCATAATGATATAAAGTCCTTAGACATTATTTTTAATCATAAAATGAGAATTATACTTGAATGGATACGATGGGGAATGAATCTCATCACGTTCGTGGAGACATTAGTCCGTACGTACGCACGAACGTTACTTCCATTTCATTTTTCATTTTAAAAGTAATCAAAACCAAATGATACAAAGGTATATTATTATTCCAGTATAATATAATATCTTATATGTGTTACTTAAGTTCATTAACACCATCCATTATACGTTCCATGTATGGTATGAACGAGTCATGTCACTTTGAGGGGGCGGTAGTCCGCACTTCCTCAAATTAAATTATCGTGTATATATATAAAACATGAAACGAATAATGGTATGGTATAAAATGGAATTAAATAAGCTTATATATAAAATAAATATCATTAATATCATATTTAATTATAGTTCCATCATAATGGCCACCATGAGAGGTGGTACGAGATAATTGAACAATCATCGTTTCGTGAGGCGTTTGGTTTCCATCCACAGAAACATTATGTTTTTCACCCATTAGATGGAGGTGTGTGTAAGTGTAGTTCTAATACTTATCATAACAATATCCTAGTATATTTATTATAATTATGTTGTTACAAAAGAAAATAATAAGAATATTTTAGGGGTTGGAGAAGTAAAATAATATAAAAGAAGCTAAGAAAATTGTTACCTTTAATTTGGGTAACTCCCTTTGGTTTGAACCAAAACGGACTCTTGAAGTGTCGTCTGCCTAAGTTAAGGATTATAGGAGGAGGAGAGAGATGTAGGGAGATTAATTGGGAAGAGTTTGGATGATCTAAAAGACTTGAGAGGTGTGAGCAATTGGTTAGAAGTGGTGTCCTTTTATAAGGGGGAGGTGGCGCTCTTTAAAAAAAATTTAAAGTATTATTTTATAATAAATTCATATTCGGTTTCTAATGGCTCAAAATTGGATTATTCAAAGTATAATATGGGGATAGGTCGAAAAGAACTCAAAAAATTCGTTTTAGAAAGGTTTGGGTCACTTTATTAACCTTATCTTTTTGTTTTAACTCTTAGTTAATTAGTTTGACACTTACCATGTCATTTTGTATTTTTATATTATATGGTTAATAAACATACTATATACTTCCAAGAGAACCCCAAGTGGTTAATTAATGACATACCTATCGTAATATAATTCCTTTGGCCTAACCTTATATTTTTATGAATATTATATCAATTAATAATATAATATTTGTTTTAAAAACTCCTTTATGTCAATTTTGACACTATTTAATAATTGTTTTTTGTTAAATTATTAATAACTTTATTAATTCGAACCAAATTCATTTAATAAATCATAACATGTCATATTAACCAATAAAATTCTTCGAATTCATTAAAAGTCTCAAATTATATTTATTTGGGTATTTATAATATCAATTATTTTAATATTTCACTAATAAGGTAATTACTGCATCATCATTGTGTCATAAATAAATTAAATTACTTAATCTCTAGAAATTATAAATAAAATACCATTATGTATGAAATATTTTTATATTTCTAATGAATATTTATAATCTAATTTATCTTATGTATAACCCTATATTAAAAATATTTTAGTTATTAAACTTTGATTTTAACTCTTTTAACTCTTCTTTGAATTAAATAATAATAAATGTCCTAGTCTAATTCAAGTGGACCAAAGAGGTTCATATTTTATTACTAAGGTTGTTTTTGGTCGAATTATACTTATCCAATAGAATTATGACATGTGTTAGGGTAATAATAATATCATTTCTACCCTTAATTACCCTATTTACTTTTACCGTGGTAAATAAAAGTAAAAAAGTTACTATTCGCCAAAAATTATTTTTATCTTATTGAACCACATTTTACTCCTTGATATTAATCGTATCTCTTGTATTTTCAAAATTCCACTCACATAAGCGATAAAATTAAGTTTTATGGGAATTTGTAAATTCTCCTAGGAGGTGGGTAAAAGACGGTGAAAAGTTCAATAAAAATTTTATATATCTATATTATTTTAAACTGACTCCAATTAATTACATTGAACTTATATAGTTATTTTGTATCTATTTTAACATAAAATAAATTTAAATAAAATAAATAATTATTTAAATAAAAATTTGGTTTTAAACTATAACTTAGTATTTTTCACTATTCATCAAAAATTAAAAGTTTTCAGAAAAATTCCAAAAATTTACCTTAAGCTAATTTTGATATTCCAAATTCAATAATGACATATATTTTACCAAATTAAAAACATAGAAGTTTCATTTATTATTTTAAAATTAATTCCCGCTGTCAAAACCAAAAGGCGTATTTTTAAGAAATAATAACTACCAAAAGTTTGACACTTGTTTATGTTCCAGTTTCAAAGTGAAATTACTTACAATGACCATCATTGGATAAAATGGTAAAAATATAATCTATTTATACTTCCAAACCATTAAAATGTATAATTTAACAATATAAATTATTTTGATTTAAAAAGTTGTTTTTAGTTAAAATATAGTATTTTTCACTATTCACCAAATATGAAAGTTATCAGAAAAACACCAAAACTTTATTGAAACTAAATTCTTATGTCCTGATTCTAAATAAGAATTTTATTTTGTCAAATTAAATATATAAAAGTTTTAGATATTGGATTTAAAAAATATTTGCCATTAAAAGGTGGTAAAATTGCATTTTTTGAAAAATACTACTTTTATCTAAAAAAATGTATTTGGTCTTACTTTATGTATAAGAAACTCATAATATGGATTCTAAAATTATAAGGATTATATAAAGTTCAAAATTTAGTTAATACTATTCATAACAGCTTTTGAACGGCTTGTTTGGTAAGTCATGGTGCCTTAGAACTCGGTGTTGCGTGTAGTTCAAGTTATTGAATTACTTTGAATAAATAATGTACTATGAAATCTTGGGGTGTTACATTATTCTCTCCTTCAATAAATCGCGTCCTCTCAATTTGAAATTATTTTTCGAAAATAAAAGGTTAAAAATAGAAAATACCTTTGGGAAAACGCACATCGGAAATTAGGTTAATAAAATTTAGTCTTAATAAGAGGAAAAGGGAAATGAAAGGGGCACCACCAAATTATGATCTCGATTAGGAGAACATTGGTGGCAATTAAAGACATATAATTAGAGGAAAAATGTAAATATTTATAGGTAGTGATTGAGGTCATCAATCATAAACAAGTGTAAAATTGAGGGCCTTAAATTCGTCAATCTATGACGATTTAAAATACCATCGGTTCAAAAAAACATATGGTATTAGGATAACACATTTTTTGTTTTAAGATCCCTTCACTAAATTATAAGAATTAATTTCTTCATAGAATAAGAGAAGAATAAAAATATATACTTGATAAGTAGATTCTCATCCTTTAACTAATTTCTACAACAAACTCATCTTTCACTCTAAAACATAATAGAACTTAAAAATAATATTCTACTTATCCTCAAAAAAATGAATTTATAATTCATCTACCGGAATTTTTTTTTAAAAAAAAGACTACATAATTCAATCCAGAACATCCTGTGGGCCAGTGGTAGGTGATACATCCTTGTCGCCCTTTGGTTGCGGGTTCAAGTATCGTGGCCTTGCCAGATGTGACGGGTTTCTGATTGACCTCCGGGTTGTCCTTTTATGGCAATCCAAAAATAATCTCAAACTATAATTATCCAAATTACTTCTGTCCAAGCTCACAGTCCAAAATTTATAAGGAAGGTAAACACAATGAAGATCCTTTTTTCCGCGTAATAACATGTGAACACGTTCATCATGTATTCTTTTAAAACACTGCAATATCCTGAATTACTATAAAACCTTATTGATTACATTCATGAACCCTTATTCCTTATAGAATACTGGATATACTCCTTCTATCCAATAAACTCCAAAAATGATGGAATATACAAATCATTAATCAGTTTCAAGGAAATCAAGAATATCCAATATAATTTATCCAAATCAATCATGTATTATTCCAAAATCACTACCTCGGTATCAGAACCATATATGGTTTATCTTTCTCTCAACCATATATTTTCCAAAAAATTAACCTGCTATTGAGTCACTTTCCTTGGTTCCACACAATCTCAAGTCCTTAATGAAATAGTACTGCAGTACAATCCTTATATACTCCATAATTATTATAACCAGTACATTGTTGATACAACACTCAAATGACATAATTCTCTAATAACAACATAAGAACTCTAATCATTCCTCCTTATCTGTGGTAGTATCATAACTTGATTATTATCCAATATCATCATTTGGGGAATACTTTGATGATTTGTACATCAGTTCGCGTAGTGTCCCAACTCCTTCCAGATGAATCATTGTTCATTTGAAACCTTTTTCTTACCATTGCAGTCACGTACTTGGTGTCCTTTTTCTCCACACTTATAAAAAACTCTCATTCCCTTCAGGAAAGTTCTAGGGTGTTTCTTCCCATAGTTATCACATATGGGAAAATTATTCTTTTCCCTTTTCACTTTATCCATATTTCTCTCTTCCATTCTTTTCTTCTCTTTCTTCCCTTCAAAGCCATAGGACTCGGAGAATTCTTTACTTATCTTATTAACACATGATACTATTTCTTCATATGTTGCGAATACATGGGAGACTATTTTCCATATAAATGTTGTCTTAATATTGTGAAAGATATGATCCTTATTACTCTTTGGATCATACGTATTGTTGGAGTTCACATTCCTTCTACTGGGCATCATTTCTATACAATAGCATAAACTAGGTCAGTTTATGAATTACAATGAATAAATCCAAACTTGTAAAATACCTAACATAAATTGAACAGTTTATGGATATAATCCATAATCATAAAAATGTTTTCTTTTAGGAAGTATATACTCATAAACCCTTCATAATGGTTTGTAAATAAAATGAGAATTATCCTAAGCATATCCCCCGGGAGTGTCGTAACCAAGAGTGCAGCAAGGCCCCCTTGTTGTGCTCTAGTTCCCGTTCGAGTCTAGATCAAAGCGGTGTTTTCTGGTTTTACCCCTAGATGCATATGTCACAGAGCCGCCTCTACCTGCTCGTATCCAGACAGGGATTTATTGCTCAGAAAACTCACAAAATCTCTACAATACCAAAATTCTAGGAAATTCTTCTATACTAATCATCAAATTCTATCTTAGGGATATGTTCTCTAATCAGATTTTATCTAAATATAGATTCCAAGTTTTGTAATAAACTTCCTCTGATACCAAATGTAATGACCCGACCCCAGTTACCCAGTGTTGGTGAATTATTACATAACATTGGCATGATCACAAAAGATCAAGTCTCAAAAGACCGATTAATTTAGTAGCCTTGAAATCACTAGATACATTCATAAAGTTTACATTACATCATAAAGTGAAAAACTACAAAAACATATTATCTTCATATCCCCTCAAACTATCCCTGTATGCCATTCATAAAATACTTCTTCACATCCTGGGAAAATAAAACATTGAAAGGGGTGAGCTCAGATGCTCAGTAAGGATAACAATATAACAGAAACTTTCATAAATAAGCATAAACATTTAAGGAAATGTATAAATAAAACAAAATCCTTTTAAACTTTAACTTTAGCATAATATGTAAAAGATAAAATTAAATAATTCCATTTACTTATTCACATGGATATTCTATTAGTCGAATAATC
Organism: Viscum album; assembly: GCA_963277665.1. Taxonomy (NCBI): domain Eukaryota; kingdom Viridiplantae; phylum Streptophyta; class Magnoliopsida; order Santalales; family Viscaceae; genus Viscum; species Viscum album. Next base: position 164,582,882 of record OY728119.1, on the reverse strand, counting down.
ACATGCAATATCAATAACTACTTTCATAATGATGGAATGCATAATGTCAGACTATCATAACCACGTAGTCAAGGAATTGTGCCAAGACTACAAATAAGATTTTTCAAAGGCTTTGTGCCAATACACTAGTTTGTCTCATGAGACCTACCGATGCATCGAGGAGCTATAGCGGGCTCCACCTGTCACTTATTAAGTCCAATGCATTCCTCATATGAACGGGTTTAAACATAACATAAACATTCGTATTAAAACTAGAATACGAAATGTCAATACTTTCTCCATAAACCATGAATGGTATAAAAATAAAACATCCATAGTCAAACATATCACAAAACCTTCAATACAATATGTAAGTTTTGTATCATAATAAATCACATTCAAATAATCTTAAAATCCATCAAAGGATGTTGACATAGATGAAATCAAAACTATTTGAGTGAAAAATCTCTTTTTTTTAAATCATAAGAAAGAATTTACTTTGAAAATATTCTTATAATATTTTAAGGGAATATTCGACAATTTTATAACGGCGGAAAATAGATGCACTCGCCGTATAAGTTAAAAAATAAATTCTTACCCTAATTCTGTCGAAAAGGTTAAAAAGGACCTTGTTTGGAAAACGATAGAAATATTCCTTTATAAACTTCTTATAAAAATTAAACAAGTGTATAAATGACTTTAATCAATAGTCTGTAAAATAGTAAGAATTATTTGAAATAAATTTTTAAGAAACATGGATGTGGATGATAAAAAGGTCCTAGTAGATAATTACATATAAACAACCTCAGATAATGAAGAGATTGTGAAATAAACCCTTACCTTGTACTTTTCCTTGGTTGAGGGTAGTTTAAACTCCTCTATAATGGTGAAATAATTGTTATTAAATTATACAAGAGTCATATACATTAATATTATATCATATATAATCTTTTAACATTGGTTTGTTAATAATATCTTAGTATTATTGTCGCTTCGGGTGTTAACTTACTCGTTTTATTTTATATGTTTTGTTACATAAGCCGTGTTTGTTATGGATAGGTTGTATCTTATTAATATCTAGAATTATATCAAGTCCTTAGACATTATTTTTAATCATAAAATTATAATTATACTTGAATGGATACGATGGGTAATGAATCTCATCCTGTTCGTGGAGACGTTAGTCTGTACGTACGCACAAACGCTACTTCCATTTCATTTTTCATTTTAAAAGTAATCAAAACCAAATGATACATTGGTATATTATTATTCTATTATAATATAATATATTATATGTGTTACTTAAGTTCATTAACACCATCCATTATACGTTCCATGTATGGTATGAACGAGTCATATCACTTTCAGGGGGCAGTAGTCTGCACTTCCTCAAATGAAATTGTCATATATATATACAACATGAAACGAATAATGGTATTATATAAAATGGAATTAAAGAAGCTTATATATAAAATAAATATCATTAATATCATATTTAATTATAGTTTCATCATAATGGCTTCCATGAGAGGTGGTAGGAGATAATTGAACAATCATCGTTTCATGAGGCGTTTGGTTGTCATCCATAGAAACATTATGTTCTTCACCCATTAGATGGAGGTGTGTGTAAGTGTAGTTAGAATACTTATCATAAAAATATCCTATTATATTGATTATACTGGTGTTGTTACAAAAGAAAATAATAAGAAGAGTTTAGGGGTTGGAGAAGTAAAATAAAATAAAAGAAGCTAAGAGAAATTGTTACCTTTAATTTAGGTAACTCCCTTTCGTTTGAACAAAAAAAAGACCTTGAAGTGCCTTATGACTAAGTTAAGGATTCTAGGAGGAGGATAGGGATTTTGGGAGCTTAATTGGGTAGAGTTTTGATGAGCCAAAAGGCTTGAGAGGTGTGAGCAATTGGTTAGAAGTGGTTTCCTTTTATAAGGGGGAGGAGGGGCTCTTTAGGAAAAACTTAAAGTATTATTTTATAATAAATTCATATTCGGTTTATAATGGATCCAAAGTGAATTATTCAAAGTCTAAGGTGGTTATAGGTTGAAAAAAACTCAAACAATTGGTTTTAGACAGGTTTGGGTCACTTTATTAACCTTATCTTTTTGTTTTAACTCTTAGTTAATTATTTTGACACTTACCATGTCATTTTGTATTTTTATATTATATGGTTAATAAACTTACTATATACTTCCAAGAGAACCCCAAGTGGTTCATTAATGACATACCTATCATAATATAAGTCCTTTGGCTAAACCGTATATTTTTAGGAATATTATATCAATTAATAATATAATGATTTGTTTTAAAAACTCCTTTATGTAAATTTTGACACTATTTAATAATTGGTTTTTTTTAAAGTATTAATAACTTTATTAATTCGAACCAAATTCATTTAATCAATCCTAACATTTCATATTAACCAATAAAATTCTTGGAATTCATTAAAAGTCTCAAATTATATTTATTTGGGTATTTATAATATCAATTATTTTAATATTTCACTAATAAGGTAATTACTCCATCATCATTGTGTCATAAATAAATTAAATTATTTAATGTCTAAAAATTATAAATAAAATACCATTATGTAGGAAATATGTTTATATTTTTAATTAATATTTATAATTGAATTTATCTTATGTATAACCCTATATTAAAAAAAATTTAGTTATTAAACTTTCATTTTAACTCTTTTAACTCTTCTTTGAATTAAATAATAATAAATGTCCTAGTCTAATTCAAGTGGACCAAAGAGGTTTATATTTTATTCCTAAGCTTGTTTTTGGTTGAATTATACTTAGACAATAGAATTAGGACATGTGTTAGGGTAATAATAATATCATTTTTACCCTTAATTACCCTATTTACTTTTTACCGTGGTAAATAAAAGTAAAAAGTTACTATTCACTAAAAATTATTTTTATATTATTGAACCACATTTTACTCCTTGATATTAACCGTGTCTCTCAGATTTTCAAAATTCCACTCACCGAAGCGGTAAAATTAAGTTTTATGAGAATTTGCAAATTCTCCTAGGAGGTGGGTAAAAGACGGTGAAAAGTTCAATAAAATTTTTATATATCTAAAATTATTATAAACTGACTCCAAATAATTACATTTAAATTATATAGGTATTATGTATCTATTTTTACATAAAATAAATTTAAATAAAATAAATAATTATTTAAATAAAAATTCGGTTTTAAACTATAACTCAGTGTTTTTCACTATTCATCAAAAATTAAAAGTTTTCAGAAAAATACCAAAAAATTACCCTAAGCTAATTTTGATATTCCAAATTCAATAATTAAGTATATTTTACCAAATTAAAAACATAAAAGTTTCATTTATTAATTTAAAATTAATTCCCACTTTCAAAACCAAAAGGCGTATTTTTAAGAAATAATAACTACCAAAAATTTGACACTTGTTTATGTCCAATTTCAAAGTGAAATTACTCACAATGACCATCATTGGATTAAATGGTAAAAATATAATATATTTATACTTCCAAACCATTAAAATTTATAATTTAACAATAGAAATTATTGTGATTTAAAAAGTTGTTTTCAGTTAAAATATAGTATTTTCACTATTCACCAAATGTGAAAGTTATCAGAAAAACACCAAAACTTTATTAAAACTAAATTTTTTTGTCCCGATTCTAAAGAAGAAGTTTATTTTGTCAAATTGAATATATAAAAGTTTCAAATATTGGATTTAAAAAATATTCTCCATTAAAAGGCGGTAAAATTGCATTTTTTGAAAAATACTTATTTTATCTGAAAAAATGTATTTGTTCTTACATTATGTATAAGAAACTCATAATATGGATTCTAAAATTATAAGGATTATATAAAGTTCAAAATTCAGTTAATACTATTAATAACCGCTTTTGAAAGACTTGTTTGGTAAGTCATGGTGCGCTAGAACTCGGTTTTGTGTGTAGTGCAAGTTATTGAATTACTTTGAAGAAATAACGTACTATGAAATCTTGGGGTGTTACATCAGCCCCTTAGCATACAAATATTTCCTAGATTTCAACTTTTCTTTTCAAATGATGGGTGATCAAACACCTTTTATTATCAGGGATTCATCATTACCAAATTCCACTATGCCATCTTTAAAATATTTCACATTATTAAACAATTTCATATCTATTTTCATATGAGAATAACACCCACTATTAAGAATCCAAGGCTATTCTCCATTTGTAGATTTCAAATCGGTTTAAACAACAAGAGCCTTTTCTTCTTCCTTTTATTTCTTCATCTTTGGCTTCTGAGAATTGTTAAGAATATTTTTTTGTTCCGGTAACAAAACAATACATCCTTTTGCAAGTTTTATAGGTTTTTCACATCTTTCACAAGTAGCTTCCAAAGGTTGGAATATATTTTCAATTTTTACTCCACCTTTCTCAACCTTATCAGACTTCTTCTTTTGAGGGAATTGATTCCCCCCTCAACCTATTCCTTTCATAACCTATGGAATAATTGTAATGTTGTTGGTTGAAACAAAACATATTTGTTGTATGTACAAATCTACTACAATACTAGCAATATCCATAGGATTATTTTTCTCTAAAACTTCCATATTGATTGGAACTGTGAATACATTTCTCAGCTACCTTCTTCTCTTTATTTTCTGAGCCACTAACCTTTCTATTATCAATAAAAGTCTTCCTTTTCTTTTCTTATTTATTAGAACCAGAAGTGTTTCAAACTTTTCCAGACTCATATTATTTCAAAACGTTTTCAGGCTGAGGGTTCTTTGAGTCTTTTGAATTCCCAACATTGTTAGTCCTGGACACATACATATCTTTCCCAGCTTTATTCTTTTTAGAAACAATTTTATCATTTTTTTAAACCTCTAATGGTATATTTTTTTGAACCTTATATAGTTTATCATTTCAAGAACTTTCACCAACTTCAGTGATATATTTTTGGAAACTTTTATTTCTCAATTCAGGTTTTGAGAGTTTTTGTTGGACAAGTTCCAACTCTTCTTCTTTTGCCTTCATTTTGACCTCCAGATTCTCATTATGATTATTTTCTTATTCAATATATTTCTTCAAATCATCAATCTATTTTACTAGCTTCACTTTATCATCAATAAAACATTCTTGATTTCTTATTAAAGATCATTCATCTTCCAACTTTTTTTTCTTATCAAGCCTTCTGAACTTTCTCGTACATTCTTTCAATTCTTCTTTCAAATACATTTCAAGTAGAGTTTCTTCTTCTTCAGAAATATTTCTGAAAAATTCTTCATTATTCACTATTGCAATAAAAGTATTATCAATACCATACTCAACTAATTTTTCAGATTCAGCATCACTACCTTCTTCTTCTTCATCTTTAGATAAGAATCTTCTTCTTTAGGAATTGAATAATTTCCTATCTTTCCCTATGGAATATGATTTTCCTTTTTCACTAAATTTATTCCACAATATTCTTGGATTTATATCTTTTTATCACTATCCTTTTCTTTCTTTATTCTAGGAAAATTAGTCGTAAAGTGACCAATGCCTCCACATTCAAAACATTTCAAGGGAAGTTTCCCTTTGTATTTCCATGTACCTATTTTCACTTTTTTACAAAAAAAAAGATAAAATATCATCAAGATTTTTACATGTGTCATTTTCAAAGTTAGATTGACCGTATTAATCTTAAATAAGAATATTCTTTTACTTTTCTCTCTTATAATCCTTGAAATACATTCTCTATCAACTTTTTTCTTTCTCTTTATAGCTTTCTACCTTATCATTTTATAAGTGATGAGAGTGATATACAAATCATTAAGAGATAATGTTTTGGGATCTCTATCTTCTAGTAAAAAAATATTTCATCAAAATTTTCAGGAAGGATTCTCAATATATTTTCAAAAACTTTAGAATCATCCAACTTTCCACCAAGTCATATGATAACACTCTCAATGTCATTTACCCTGGTAAAGAAGTCCCCAACAGATTCATACTCACCCATATTCAATTCTTCATTCTTTAATCTCTAAATTTTAAGTTTTTCCTTCTTCACTTTTGTATTGCCTTCATATATGTCTTTCAATTTATCCCATATACCATTGGTTGTGGCAACACCTTTCACTCTTAAGAATTCATGTTCATAGAGTGATGATAATATAGCATTCTTGGCCCTTCCATCATTCTCTAGATTCTTCTTATCAACAGATGTAAGAGGGTTTTTATAATCAATAAGAGGAAACTCATCTGTTTCAGCTTCAGGAACATCATATCCAATAGACATAAGATAGGGAAACATTCTATATTTCTAGATATGATAATTATTTCTATAAAAAACTGGAATAATTTTACTATTCATACAATTCAAATTCTTCATCAGCAAAGAATAAGTGAAGGGAACCTACTCTAATACCAGTTGTAAGTGCCCGGTCAGTGTAATTGTATCACTGAGAGGGGGATGGGGTGAATCAGTTATACTTTTTCTTTTATGTTTCTTTTCAATTGAAACAACCTTCACCTCCTATTAAATATATTATTCCCTACTAAAAACAATTCAAACACACATCCACATGAACATAAGTATTTACAAGATTTAATAATCAATAAGAATAGTTGCGTCCTTATTATGGTATGTAAATGATCCAATACCAAAAAATCCACTAGAAAAAAATCCTTGGATTACAATTAGTAGCATATACCCTTTCACTCATGTATCACTATATAAACAATTCCAATAGTGTATGTGCACCCTCTTAGTACAAATAAGTTAAAACAATATTTGTCTAACAACGCATGTTACCAATTCTTATTTTCAATTCCACAAATGTATTCAATTGAAAAAACTTCTTCAATTCCTTACCCAAAATATGGTAAGAACTTCATGGAATTCGTTAAGGAAAACTCAGTCTAATTTTCCCAGTACGATTCTTCCCAGTCTGATTCCTCCAAATATGATTCTCCCCCATATGATTCCTATAGGTACGATTCTCCCAGGTACGAATCTCCTCAGTACAAAAAAATATGACTTTGATAGAATACGGTAAAGATGAATCAGAGCCACTTCAATTGTAAAGAACCAAAAATTTCAAGGAAATTGTTTTTCTTAAATACTTTTTAATTTTACGAGTCTATGGCTTCTGACGGAACTTGATTCTGAGACCCGGTGTGCCCAGAATCAATTTCTGAAGTTTAGCTCAGGTACATTCAGTAAACGAATGAGCGGGATTTTCTATCTTTTGAACCGGTGCTCGGAATTGAAATCTGAGGGCACCGATGAACTCGCAACGCCGGTAATTGCTTAAGGGGACCTTTACCGCAATTGTGTTTGCACGGGATGAGAAGTTAAAATTTGTGGATTAAATAAGAAGTGGATAAAATTTGTGGAAAAATTTTTATTTTATATCTAAGGTGGTTATATCCTACATGGGGGAGTTGGAGTGGGACCCACAAGCTCCTAACTACCCATGTGAGGATAATTGTGAGGTGGGGCCCACACGATCCCCAACCCTTTACATTCCATAACTCCTTAACCCCTTTGAACTCCCATGTTAATTACATGACAACTCCCTTTTAAATTTTGTAACCTTTCCACTTCCCCACTTAAACTCTTGCCAACACACACCTTAATTAATTATTTTAAACTCTTTCATTAATTAATTAAGTGTTTGAATTTGTATTTTTAAATGCATGGCATGTTCAATTAAAATAAGGGGTGGCCTTATTTTATTTTGGGTTGGCTTGTTGTGTGGGGATTTGGGGAGAGAACTCTTGTGAAGAAGAAAGGGGATTCCTACTTTGTGGAAGAACGCCAACTCACCAATGAAGAACATCGACTCGGCGACCGCAGTTCTTCATCCTCTTCTTCCTCGGCAGTAAGGGAGGAGACACCGACGTGGGAACTCGCTAAGAACGAGGCGCCTTCTATTCTTCTCTCCGTGATAAAAGAAAAGACGTCACTTCCTCAGATACACACCGACGACGACGAAAACAACGTCGTCATCCACGAAGCTTCACAACCGCGAACTTCTTTTCGAGGTAGGGTGATTTGATTCAATTTTATTGAAAATAAAATTGTCATTGTGTTTTGTGAACCTCATGCTTTCTTGGCTATGTGTTCCCGCCTAACACGGAGGGTGCGGGCCGAACGAACACGGCCCGATGACCCTCCGCTGGAACTTTATTCTTTTGGAATTGGAAACCGGAGGCGGAGGAAGCACGGCGCCGTCGCGCCCTACTGGGAACATGGCGAAGGAAGTCGGCGTCGTCAAGCCAGCTGTGCGGGAGGAACCGCGGACCGCATCACGGGCCGCTTCGGCGGAAGAACAGGCCGACCCGTCGACCGACTGGGCGGAGGCGAACTGCGACGCCAGGAGGGCGCCGCGCTGAGGAATCGGCCGGCCGAGTGGAGCTAGACCGCGGCGCTAGGAGGGCGCCATGCTGGAATACTGGCGGCCCGCCCATGCGGGCCGCGTGAACAGAAGGCCGACCGGTCTAGCCGGTCGGTTTGGGGAAGGGCGGCGCCACTTGGCGCCGCCGGTGCGGACAACCGGGGGGTCACCCCCCCCCCCCCCTTGGAACCTGTTCGGCCAGCCGCCGAGCCAGCCGGGCCGCGCCGGGCCGGGCTGCGCTCCGTTGGGCCGGGCGCGCCAGGCCGGGCTGGGCTCCGTCGGGCCGGGCCGCGCCCCGCCGAGCAGGGCCACGCCACTTCGGGCTGGGCCGCACCACTTCGGGCTAGGCCGCACCCCTTCGGGCCAAGTTGTGTATTCCTTCGGACCGGTCTGACACCCCTGCTGGGTTGGATCCGTCAAATTGGGTTAACCCGACCCGTCGGCCCACTGGGCTAAACGGGTCGGGCCTGTTAATCACTTAAATGGAAATAACTTAAAGACCGCGCGTCCGATCGACGCGCCATCTACGGCACTAGGACCCTTTCGATGAGACGGTTCTTTTACGATACTCTAAGTGAGTTTTGGATGACTATGGATATCATTCGGGTTAGAAACGAGCGTATTTCTAACCGGGCTCCTGGAACGGAAAAGCCATTATCTCTCAGACCGGGCGTCCGATTGACGCACCGTCTGTTGCGTTGAGTTTTTATTGATGAGACGAAACTTTAGAATACATCAACTTTGGACTTTGTGACAGTTGATGTATCGACCCTCTTGGCTCGTGGAGCGGACCCTCCCAGAATCGAGCGTGCTGTGTGCGGGAACCCTAGAGCTGGCTGCGACTACGACGACGATGACAACTGTACTTGGATCCTATGTGGGTTCGGCAGTGAGGACGACTGTACTTGGATCCTCCGTGGGTTCGGCAGTGATGACGACTGTACTTGGATCCTACGTGGGTTCTGCAGCGATGGTTACTGTACTTGGATCCTACGTGGGTTCGACAGCGACAGCTTTTGTACTTGGATCCTATGTGGGTTTGGCAGAGGAGATGATTCAGATGCTACATCTAATCATCTCCACCCCTCTTCGTGATAAGCACACCTGTGTGAGCTGAGTCTTGATCTTCAATCATTATCATCGATGTAATTAACTTCTTTCCTGTGTGGACTGGGTTGTTCTTTCCTGTGTGGACTGTGTTGTGCTTGGGATCGAGAGTTGGATCCGAACAGTAATTGATGACTTAGGTATATGTATGGGCATATACCTAAGTAGAGTCGGTTGATACTTCGTGATTGTTTCCTTCCTTTTTGGTTTATCCTTCATGGATTTTGGGAGACCTACGGGGGTCTTGGGGTCCCTACTGAGTATCGTATACTCACCCCTGCACGGGCTATGCCCGCACTACGTTGTGTTGGTTGCAGACGACGGATAGTGATGATCGTGGTTGACGCTTGTGGAGAGGGACGGTATCCGGAGGTGGACTATCAGGCGGAACGTACACGGAGCGGACGGACGGACTCGAGGAGCTGAGGAGACCATCTGTACCCACCCATCAGTTGGGGTTTCTGGAGGACGACTCGGTGGTTGATACTTTACTTTTTAGCTGTTGTACCTTACTTTTCTCAGTTGTACTATACTTTCAATTGGGTTTGTATACTGGCCCATTTACTTTCCAGCACTTACTTTTGTACTCAGTTTACTTTGTGTTTACTCCATCTTGCATACTCCATTGTGTTTGTTTACTTATATAAAGGCAATGTATTCCCTTTTATCAGGATTTACGCCTTTGGTGCTAGTCTCCAACCCCTGGCCTATAGAAGTCGGGCTTGGGGTAGTCACGGCATGGGCCCCGAGGACGGGTCGTGAAAAATTGGTATCAGAGGAGTCGGTTCTACCGCAAAACTCAGGACTCTGATAATTTCTTCTGTGAAGCAATAGTGTTGACATTATTGAGTCTGGTTTTCAGTCTAGGGAGTCTAGTGTTGGTGCGGCGGCCGACGTATCCGTACACCAGGACCCTGACTTCTGATTTCCAACTCAGTGCTCGAAAACACTAATTGCATGTGTGTTTCAAAAGTTTTCTTTGTGATTACTTTGTGTCAGCTCACCAGGTATACTGTATTAACCGTGGCGCACCTGTTACTTTTTAGGATGGCCCCACGAAGGCAACCAGCTAGGGTTTTGAGCTTTGTGTGAGATGGCAGCCCACCGAACGACAAGGCCTCGGTACAAGGCCCCATTACAGCAGAGGCACCGGCGGTACCTCTACCCGCTGGGCCACCGATACCACCAGCCCCAGCAGTGGAGAGTGCACGCCGCCTGAGCGCATTTCATGAGTTTTAGTGATAGAGGCCACCCAAGTTCCGTGGAGAGATGGACCCTTAGGTAGCTAAGGATTGGATGGAGGCTATCGTTAGAGTCTTCAAATTAGTAGGGACACCAGCTGACCTTATGTTGATCCTTGCGGCGAGTCCCCTGCATGCAGTAGTAGGTAGATGGTGGAGTCTGATGCTCCAGGTGCACGATGAGGAATCACTACTTTGGACGGACTTCTAGAGCCTCTTCCGCTCAGAGTTTGTTCTAGCCACCCTTCGTGCGGTGCGCATCCAGGAGTTACTACAGCTGCGGCAGGGCAGCATGACAGTAGCCCAGCACTCAGCGAGATTTACCGACCTCTCACACTACTCCATGGACATGGTACGGGATCCATTCTTCTGGGCCCAGACCTTTGAGCAGGGATTGAGGCATGAGATCAGGGCTTCCATGGTCTCCCTCAGCATTCCGACGCAGGCAAGAGTACTAGAGCAAGACCTTCTTGTGGAGAGCTTCCTTACTGAGCTGACTCCAGCAGCGAGGCCTACTACAGGGCGACACGTAGTGGAGTCTTCTGCAGCTGGTAGTAGACAGATGTCGCAAAGGTCCAAGTGGACCAGGCCATCAGTTGGGTGACCATAGGAAACTGGTTCGGATGTGCAGGGCACACACAGCAGAGCCATCCATATGATAGGTAGGCAGTGCTATGCATGCGGCGGGCAGGGCCACATGGCTCATGACTGCCCGAACCTCCATGCAGAGGAGCAGCAGACGGTTGAGGGACTATCCGGGCAGAGGAAGAAGTTCAACTGTGGCGGTCCTTAGGGAGCAGGTAGACGAGGCAGAGGAGCTGGCCGAGCAGCAGGTGGTGGACGGCGCTTCGAGGCTCTACCACCACCACCACCAGGAAGACCACCCCGACCTTAGGGAGCTGGCAGACAGGGGCAGGCTCAGCTCCAAGCAGTCGAGGCCTACGACCACGGTGCACCTGAGATGATTCGAGGTACTATCTGTGTCTACTCCACCCTTGTTGCAGTTCTTATAGACCCAGGAATGAGTCATTCTTTCATTACCGCTGCCCTTGTTCGGAGCTCGGAGATTCCGACAGAGCCATTGGCTTGATCCTTATGGCTAGAGACTCCTACAGGAGGAGACTCGACGATTACACACTGGTGCCGGCAGTGTGAGCTTACTCTAGGAGGCGATAACTTCGGTTGGTATCTTCTTGTAGCAGCGTCGAGTCCTTATGATGTCATCTTGGGTATGGACTGGTTATCTACAGTCCATGACCAAATTGACTGTATTAGGTGAAAAGTGTGGTGTGTCCGCATAGATGGGAGAAATTTCACCTTCACCAGCGATAAGGGAGACTTTACAGTGCAGGATGGACTTATGCAGAGGATAGGGCATCCGATCACACATCAGTTGGCTAGTCTCATCCTCGGATCGGTTGATGTGCGGAGTCTAAGTTTTCCTGTTGTGGTGGATCAGTATGCGGAAATTTTTCCTGATGACATTCCAGGACTACCTCCTCACAGAGAGGTAGACTTCTATATTGACCTATACCCCGGGACAACACTGATATCTACTCCAGCATATCGGATGGCTCCTGCTGAGCTTCATGAGCTGCGGGTACAGCTGGAGGACTTGTAGGGCAAGGGATTCATCCGACCCAGTGTTTCACCCTGGGCTTCTCCGATTTTATTCTCCAAGAAGGCGGATGGGAGTTTACGACTGTGTGTCAACTACCGTCTCCTGAATCAGGTGACTGTAAAGAACAAGTATCCACTCCCGAGGATTGACGACCTCTTTGATCAGCTCAAGGGAGCACGATGGTTCTCGAAGATAGACCTCGGGTCAGGCTATTATCAGCTCAGATTTCGAGACGATGATGTGTAGAAGACGGCCTTCAGGTGTCGGTATGGCCACTATGAGTTCTTGGTTATGCCTTTCATCATAAACAAATCACCAGCAGTGTTCATGAGTCTCATGAACAGGATCTTCTAGCCTTACCTTGATCGTTTTTTCATAGTCTTCATCGACGACATACTGATTTACTCGACTACTGATGAGGAGCACGCCTACCACTTGCGGGTTGTACTGAACACACTCCGAGAGAATTAGCTTTATGGTAAGCTCTCGAAGTGCCAGTTCTAGATTCAAGAGGTTCACTTCTTGGGACACGTCATCTCAGAGGCAGGAGTTGCTGTGGATCCTATGAAGATCAAGGTAGTACTTTCTTGGGAGCCACCCAGGAGCGTGACGGAGGTGCGGAGTTTCCTAGGTCTGGCCGGGTAGTATCAGAGATTTGTGCCAGACTTCTCCAGAGTTGCAGCACCGCTTTCATCTTTGACGAAGAAGGGAAAACCCTTCGTGTGGTTAGATAGATGTCAGCAGAGCTTCCAGGAGCTGAGATAGAGATTGACCAGTGTACCCATCTTGTGGCTGCCGGAGGAGGGCGTAGGGTGCGTAGTTTACTGTGATGCATCAGGGACCGGACTCGGGTCTATCCTAATGTAGGAACGGGAAGTGATCGCCTATGGTTCACGATAGTTGAGGCATCACGAGCAGAACTACGCTACCCATGACATGGAGTTAGCAGTAGTGGTCTTCGCCTTGAAGATGTGGCAGCACTATCTGATGGGCGAGCGCTTTACAGTCTACTCTGACCACCAGAGTCTTAGGTAAATCTTCTTGCAGAAGGACCTAAACCTGAGACAGCAGCGATGGCTCAAGTTACTCTAGGACTATGACTTTGAGATAGTATATACTCCTAGGAAGGGGAACGTTGTTGCTGATGCTATCAGCAGGAGGTTGGTCATTCAGCTACTTGGAGAGACGACGGAGCAGTTAGCCACTTTGCAAATATCCTTTGTGGATAGAGATGGGGAAGCCTTCCTACAGTCCCTCACAGTCACTCCTCCACTACTTCAGCGGGTCAGAGAGGCACAACGTAGGGACATTTACTGTGAGACACGACGTGCTCAGATTTCCACAGGGCAGGCGCCTGATGGATTTTCTGAAGGAGCAGAGCACGTCATTCTCTTTGGGGGACGTACCATGGTAAGAGTTGCACTGCAAGAGGAAGTGCTGAGGGAGTTTCACACTTCCCCTCTAGCGGTACATCCAGGAGTGGAGAAGATGTATCAGGACCTCAGATGATAGCATTGGTGGCCGGGTATGAAGAAGGTTGTAGCAGAGTTTGTTTCATGATGCCTCACTTTCCAGCAAGTGAAGGCGGAGCACCAGGTACCAGCATGCTTGGTACAGCCCTTAAAGGTTCCGAAGTAGAAGTGGGATGGGATATCCATGGATTTCGTGATGGGGCTTCCACGTACTTCCATAGGACACGACTCCATTTGGGTGATTGTAGACTGACTCACCAAGTTGGCCCACTTTCTACCAATCAGAGAGCAGGGCTCAGTTGAGATCTTAGGATGCCTCTACGTTCTGGAGATAGTTCGGCATCATGGTGTGTCATCGTCTATCGTCTCCTATCGAGACGCTTTCTTTACTTCCCATATTTGGAAGGGGTTGCAAGAGGCATTTGGGATGCAGCTACGCCTGAGCACCACCTTTTATCCTCAAACGGATGGCCAGACTAAGAGGACCATTCAAACTCTTGAGGACATGCTCTGTGCATGTGTCCTTGACTTTGGTCGCATCTGGGAGGATCACCTACCCTTGGTGGAGTTTTCGTACAACAACAGATACCACTCCACTATCGAGATGGCACCATACGAGGACTGTACGGCCGACCTTGTAGATCACCTATGTGCTGGACAGACCCTGGGGAGTCAGCACTTGTAGGACCAGAGATGGTCCAGGCTACGATAGAGAAGGTGCAGATCATCCAAGAGCGGATGAGGACTGCACAGAGCATACATAAGTCCTATGCTGATAGGAAACGGAGACCACTGGAGTTTGAGGATGGTGACCACGTTTTATTACGGGTCTCACCTCGACGTGGATTATGAAGATTTGGCCAGGGTGGAAAGTTATCTTCGCGCTTCATCGGACCTTTCCAAGTCCTCAGCAGGTTAGGTGAGGTGGCTTACCGCCTGGCCCTTCCACCTTAGTTGCACCGGGTGCATGACGTCTTCCATGTATCTCAGCTGAGGAGATATGTGCACGACTCGACGCACATCATTGATCATGGGGAGCTGGACATCGATGATGGAGATACATTCACGGAGGTACCGGTGGAGATCGAGGATCGACAGGAGTGGGTCCTATGTGGATGGTCGATTCCTCTGGTACGTGTTCTTTGGCATCACGGGAACCTCCAGGAGAGCACATGGGAGCGAGAGGCTCAGATGTGTGCACAGTACCCTCATTTTTTTCCCTAGTTTATGATGTAGCTTTACGGAGACGTAAATCCCTGAGGTGGGAGTAATGTAAAGACCCGTAAATTTCAACTAAAATTTTTTTCTTAAATAATTTGTAATTTTATGAGTCTATGGCTTCTGACAGCACTTGATTCCGAGGATCGGTGTGCTCGGAATCAATTTCTGAAGTTTAGCTCGGGTACGTTCACTAAACGAACAAGCGAGATTTTCTATATTTTGAACCGGTGCTCAGAATTGAAATCCAAGGGCGCCGATGAACTCGCAACTCCGGTAATTGCTTAAGGGGACCTTTACTGCAATTGTGTTTTCACGGGATGAGAAGTTAAAATTTGTGGATTAAATAAGAAGTGGATAAAAATTGTGGAACAATTTTTATTTCATATCTAAGGTGGTTATATCCTATATGGGGGAGTTGGGGTGGGACCCACAAGATCCTAACTACCCATGTGAGGATAATTGTGAGGTGGGGTCCCCAACCCTTCACATTCCATAACTCCTTCACCCCTTTAAACTCCCATGTTAATTACATGGAAACTCCATTTTAAATTTTGTAACCTTTCCACTTCCCCACTTAAACTCTTGCCAACACACACCTTAATTAATTAATTAAAAATCTTTCATTAATTAATTAAGTGTTTGAATTTTTATTTTGAAATGCATGGCATGTTCAATTAAAATAAGGGGTGGCCTTATTTTGTTTTGTGTTGGCTTGTTGTGTGGGGATTTGGGGAGAGAACTCTTGTGAAGAAGAAAGGGGATTCCTACTTTGTTGAAGAATGCCAACTCACTGACGAAGAACATCGACTCGACGACCGCGGTTCTTCATCCTCTTCTTCCTCTTTGGCAAGGGAGGAGACACCGACGCAGGAACTCCCTAACAACGGGGCGCCTTCTATTCTTCTCTCCATGATAAAAGAGGAGACGTCACTTCCTCGGATGCACACCGATGATGATGGAAACGACACCGTCATCCACGGTGCTTGACAACCGAGAACTTATTTTCCAGGTAGGGTGATTTGATTCAATTTTATTGAAAATAAAATTATTGTTGTGTTTCGTGAACCTCATGCTTTCTTGGCTATGTGTTACCGCCTAATGCGGAGGGCGCGGGCCAAACGAACACGGCCCGATGACCCTCCGCTGGAACTTTATTCTTTTGGAATTGGCAACTGGAGGCGGAGGAAGCACGGCGCCATCGAGCCATGCCAGGAACATGGCGAAGGAAGTCGGCGCCGTCGCGCCGGCTGTGCGGGAGGAACCGCATTCCGCATCACGGGCCACTTCGGTGGAAGAATCGGCCGGCCCGTTGGCTGGCCGGGCGGAGTTGAATCGTGGCTCCAAGAGGGCACTGCGCTGAGGAACCGGCCTACCGGGCGGATCAGGACCGCGGTGCCAGGAGGGCGCCGCACTGGAAGACCGGTGGTCCGCCCATGCGGGCCGCATGTGCAGAAGGCCGGCCAGTCTAGCCGGCCAGTTTGGGGAAGGGCGGACAACCCCCCCCCCCCCCCGGAACCCGCTCGGCCGAGCCTGCCGGGCCGCGCCTCACCGGGCCGAGTTATGTATTCCTTTGGACCGGTCTGACACCCCTGCTGGGTTGGAGCCATCAAATTGGGTTAACCCGACCTGTCGGCCCACTGGGCTAAACGGGTCGGGCCTGTTAATCACTTAAACGGGAATAACTTAAAGACCGCGCGTCCGATCGACGCGCCGTCTGCGGAACTAGGACCATTTCGACGAGACGGTTCGTTTGCGATACTCTAAGTGAGTTTTGGAAGACTATGGATATCAGCCGGGTTAGAAATGAGTGTATTCCTAATTGGGCCCCTGGAACGGAAAATCCATTATCTCTCAGATCGGGCGTCTGATTGACGCGCCGTCTGCCGCGTTGAGTTCCTATTGACGAGACGGAACTTTTGGATACATCAACTCTAGACTTTGTGATAGTTGATGTATCAACCCTCTTGGCTCGTGGAGCGAACCCTCTCGGAATCGAGTGTGCTGTGTGTGGGAACCCTAGAGCTGGTTGCGACTGCGATGACGATGACGACTGTACTTGGATCCTACGTGGGTTCGGCAGCAAGGACGACTATACTTGGATCCTCCGTGGGTTCGGCAGCAATGAAGACTGTACTTGGATCCTACGTGGGTTCGGCAGCGATGGTTACTATACTTGGATCCTACGTGGGTTCGGCAGCGATGACTTCTGTACTTGGATCCTACGTGGGTTCGGCAGAGGAGATGATTCAGAGGCTACATCTAATCATCTCCACCCCTCTTTGTGAGAAGTACACCTGTGTGAGCTGAGACTTGATCTTAAATCATTATCATCGATGTGATTGACTTCTTTCCTATGTGGACTGGGTTGTGCTTTCCTATGTGGACTTTGTTGTGCTTGGGCTCGAGATTTGGAGCCGAGCAGTAATTGATGACTTAGGTATATATATATGGGCATATGCCTAAGTAGGGTGAGTTGATACTTCGTGATTGTGCCCTTCCTTTGTGTTTTATACTTTGTGGATTCTGGGAGACCTACGGGGGTCTCGGGGTCCCTACTAAGTATCGTATACTCACCCTTGCATGGGCTATGCCCGCACTACGTTGTGTTGGTTGCAGACGACGGACAGTGCTGATCGTGGTTGAGGCTTGTGGAGCGGGACGGTATCCGGAGGTGGACTATCAGGAAGGAAATACATGGAGTGGACGGACGGACTCGAGAAGCTGATGAGACCATCTGTACTCACCCATCAAGTGGGGTTTACGGAGGATGACTCGATGGTTGCTGCTTTACTTTTTAGATGTTGTACCTTACTTTTCTCAATTGTACTGTACTTTCAGTTGGGTTTGTATACTGGCCCATTCACTTTCCAGCACTTACTTTTTTACTCAGTTTACTTTGTGTTTACTCCATCTTGCATACTCTGTTGTGTTTGTTTACTTATATAAAAGCAATGTCTTCCCTTTTATCATGATTTACGACTTTGGTGCTAGTCGCCAACCCCTGGCCTATGGAAGGCGGGCTTGGGGTAGTCACGGTACGGGCCCCGATGACGGGTCGTGACATCAATTATGAGTATGAAAAACTCAATACGATTCTCCATGTATGATTCTTATTCAGTTCAGAAATCTCAGTACAAAAATACTGAAAACAATTATCCATCCCTATACGATGATCAGCCAAATATGATTGATAATCTGAATACAGAAATCATCTGAGTATGATAGTCACTGGTTATGATGATCAGTTTAATACAACATTATGATCTTGTCTCTTCTCTTTCACTTCAATTCGTCAAAAAAATTTCAACACAAGTGAATATGAAAACTTCTTCTTCTCTCTAAAACTTATAGCTTCTCTATAATGAATAGTACATTGGTCATTAGAAAAGTATGATGTACTTTTTTTATTTTATAGGTGATCCATAATGGGTTTTGGTATGAATACCAAAACCTTTCTTTATCACTTAAATTCACTCTAATTTCAATTTCCCTTAAAATATCAGTACGTTTTTACTTCATCAACTCTTCTCAAAGCTTCTCAATTCTTCTTCAAACTTCATCTCAGACTGTCATTTCAATTGCCAATCCAATTTTCTGAATTATATTTATTCAATATAAAGCTCTATATCAATTTAATGTAAATGTTTGAAGAAATGGATACCACTTATAAATGATGAATACAATCATTCTTTTGAATTTCGATCTCCCCCTTGACAGTACATTCAGCAAACTCCAATTTCAAACCACTTTTACTTCTTCACTTCTTCTCTTGAACCGGTTGGAAATACAAAACAATTAAATTATGATACAAAGGATCTTGACCCAACTAAAATACACGTCATATCCTTCATTTCTTCACTTTTTCTCTTGACCCAGTTGAGATACAAAACTTATTCTTCTTCTCTTATCTTCACCCACTTGAAAATTTTACTTCACAAACATGTGCTTGTATCATGATTTCCTTCATGAATTTAAATTCATTTGAGAACTTCTTTAGCATCGTCAGACTTCAATTGGTAAGTATCATAACTTTCTATTCATTCCAGCTTCTTTCTTTGCTTCATAGCCTGAGTACGATTTTCTAGGTATGATCATTCTGGATACTATTAGCCTGGATATGATTATCCTGGGTATGATCTTTTGAGTATGATTCCTAGTAATATTTTCTTCTCATAATACAATCATCCTGAATCTTTTTCACTCCCACTTTCTTTCACCAAGATTGCATTATATGTTTTTCAATTAACTTATGATTTATATGAAATACAAATCAGAAAAGCATCGTCACATTTATTTTATCGTAGTCATAGAGACTCTAATTCTCCATCAAAACAACCACTTATTTCACACCGAATTTAGAGTGAATATGATGAGCATTTACTTCCAACAAGATACATTCTCTATGAGACCTATTCTCTTATTTCAAATAATGATCCATTCCTCATTGTGATTTTTCACATACCAGACCCAAGGAAAGTCTAATCGGAATCTTTTCTTTCAAACAGCTTCTCCTCGTTATGATGAATAGAGTGAGTCCAATTATTTTGAAAACAACCATCAATATGATTTTCACCAAATATAAAGTGAGGTGATTTTCTTTCTTATAAAAACATTTCTTGACAACAAAAGACAACATTTGAAAACAAACACCTTCCTCTTCAACTTGGTCCTAACAATAGTTCTATTGATTTTTTTTCATAATCAAGTAATAGAAGGCTTAGGCTAACTTAATATTAGAGGGATTTAATTTTATTATGCATATATTTTTATCTTGTTTCATCCTTTACATATCTTGTTAATATTTAAGTGGATGTTTACTTAATTAATTAACCATGTTTGGATAAAACATTTATGCATAATCAATTTTATTTAAATTCCATCTTTCCATATTAATTCATTTATGTGATCATGGTCTTGAATCAATAAATATAATTTTAATTCATTAGAAAGAAAATAATTAATTAATTAAATGACCCAATCATGATCTTATCTAATGGTTAATTTAATGAGAAGACATTAAATCAACTTGTGGCCTAAGGGAAATAACTCTTTACGTTGGACTTGGCATGAGCTACATCATTCCACATGTCCACCTATGTATTGCTGAGTTGGCGTCATTATGGTTTCATCTTGAACCATCTCCAAACGCCTTAGAATGCTCTATTAATTACAAATATTTATTACTCACACGCAGGTTGGGGAGAAAAAGGATTGGTTATATGGAATTACATAAATATCCTTGGATATGTAGGTCCTACATAATAATGGAGGGAGGGATGATTCGTAGGCCATCTTTTAATTTAACATTAAATAATTGTAAAACCATAAAATAAATTTAATTAAATAAATTCCAACACATACATAGGTCTTGGTCAAGCTCATGATTGGTCGTACATACAATGAATATGCAAAAAGTAACTGGCTATCATTCATTTCTTTATTTTTTCTTTATTGTTAATATAAACGTGCTTGTATTAATTAATTAATTAATTTCTTATCATCTTAAAGATCATACGAACTTAATTGGAGATACCCATAAATTTTTAATTCATGGTAAATAAACAACAGAACCATTAATGACATATTTATTATAGTAAATTAATTGAGCATTTAAAATTCTTTAAAACCATTATTAAATTCTCAAACACACAACAGTGTGCCAATCAATAAAATAAGGTTTTAATGCTGAAATTTTTCAAATATAATGTAATTTTAATTTTTTTCCATTAATGGGAGACTACATGGAATGTACATCTAGCTACACACCATGTACCTCGATTGTTTTATATCCAAGTCACACACCTGGAGCTTCAGCATGTTAACTCGGCCATACTACATGGTGTGTACATGCTAGTTACACACCCTGTATCTGTTTGCTACATGTTAGGTTATCCTGGTCAACATGTGGTGTGCAATAAAAGAACTGTGTGTTTTTAATTGCTAGCCACATCTAGATACAATGAATATGGGTATACGGTGTGTGCTCCGGCCGCACACCGTGTAACCTAGCTTTATTGGCCAAAGATTTGGCACCTCCCGATGACATCTCTAGTCATTATTCATTTTTTCTTAAATCTCAAAGAAAATGATACACTAAATGAACGTGATTAATATGTCGATAACATGTTAATTCAAATCAGATTAAAGAACGAATAACATGAAATGAAAATCTAACCACGATTTCGCATAGATCAACAATCAAATAAATAATTATAAATTTAAACGTGACCGCTCTGATACCACTTGTTGGTTTCAAGCGTAGCAGAAGCATTGCGGTGGAAGATGATATATTAAAATTTATTTTAATAATAATTGCGTGAAACCAAGAGTGAGGATATTGCACGTCAAATTTATAATTAATTTATTTAATATCTAAAGAAATAAATACATGGACTTAGAAACTTTATTTATTGATGATTGTTGATCATATGAAAAGTCCCTTCCAGATTTCCTTTATTGTGCTTGTGAAGATCCGAGGGTATAATCCCTATAGTGGTGATCCACATGTGGTTCAATGATCTCCAAGCAATGCCACTCATTCTCCGGGTGCTAGCGCGAAAAATCAAATGTCTTTCATTGTTCATTCTTGATCGCATGTTCTGCAATCTTGAAGAAATTCTCTCTTGGGTTTCTCATTCTTGAGAGGGAGAGAGGAGGAGGAGTCGAGAGAGAATTCGTTGTGTGCAACAATTCTCTATTCCCAAACATGAAATTGGTTTCAAATGTTTTACATAGTAAACATAGTCTTATATTTATAGATATGGGATTTGGGTTAAAAAATTGAATTGTATAATAGATATTAAATATAATTATAATCATTAATGAAATCCCATGCCACATAATAATAATATTATTATTATTATTATTTTGTGTTGTGTCAATTTATGCAAAACGGATAAATAATATTTACCAACTCGTAAATAATTATTTTATCATCGGGTACGGTCTTACTCTATTTGAACACTTCTTGCATTTATTGAACACCTGAATAACTATTTTATTCTCTTAAATAAATATTTTATTCACAAACTAGTAAATAAATATTTAATAAATATTCAATAAAATAAATAAATATATTTTATTCACAATCTGGTGAATAAATATTTATTTAATTTATGCAATCAATATAACTTGAATAAAATTATTCCTCAATCTTGAGAATAATATTTATTCCATTAATTAAAATCAAATAGAATTTAATCAAGACCAACAGAAACACTTGGTGTGTGACCCTCTAGGATTATTTCTTGTTGGCATTAAACGGACTTTCCTAAATTCCAATATTACTATCTAGCAACGGGTCAAGGCACACAGGAGAAAGAACTTAAATTTGCAACAATGAAAACCACAAACAAACATTCACTGTGTAATATAATCCCTTTTTCACAATATTTCATCAAGTAGCTTGCATGAATGTGTCATCAAACTATATGATCTATACACCATTCTTTTATTATTTGAAATACACTCTTCATTACACCATGGCCATGGAATTTAGAATGATGGTTATATTTCAATCAAAGGGTCAAGATATTAACTTCCATAAAGATAGAAGAGATAAATTATTCCTTGATTTATCTATTAATAACACATCATTCGTGATGTACCCAACATACCCTACTTCCCGCAAACATATGGAGTGACACTTTTTGTCAATATATCTAAGTGTACGAGTCGTGACATGAATTAATGATAATATTAAAGTCTAAGGATCATTACACATGCTCACAGATAGGAATATATGATAACACCAAAACGTGTATAATTCCTACGAGCAGGCATGTTCTCATAATCTCCCATCTTGGAGATTACTAAGTGTGAACTTCATGAGAATAAGTCTCAACTACTTACAAGTACTCACACTTGGTGTTCTATATACTATGTATCAAATCATAGTATGTTATCCAACTGCATAACTATATTAAGAATATTATCATAGCACTTCAAGGTTCTCATCATAGCAGGGAACTACTATAGCCTTATCAATGTGACAAATACTCTAGGAAATTATTGCATTAAATTCATGCATAATAATGAACAATATGTAATAAGATGTTTAATTTATTATTTAATACATTAAATATTCATTTAATCAAAGTACAAACAATTGTCTCTAGGACACCAACTCTAACACTTTGGACATGGGAATTGATGAACTACATACTATGTGCACTTCATACACATCGTGTATATCATAAATGTTTCAGGATGTCAGGATCATGCAGTTTTGACTGTGTATAATGACAACATAGATTGCATGATTTACACTACTAACCCATATAGACTGCACAACATGTATACCGATACACTCTGTGGAATCTGACGACTGTATGCTAGGTTGGCCAGTCAACACACGGCGTATACCACATGTAATTATTGTGTGGTGATTTATGTATCCCTTGGAGAATCCAGATAAAGTATACTAGGGTACATGACGTGTACTTCTGAGTACATGTTGTGTAACTCTGTCTTACCGGTAAAAAAATTTCATTTTCCCAATGGCATCTCCGATCGTTCTTTATATATTCTTAAAGCTTTAAGAAAATAAAAACACTTGAAAAAATATGATTAATATGTTGAAGCATGTTGATTCAAATATAATTAAAGAATGAATAATATGAAATAAAAATATAATAAAAATTGTGCATTGATCAACAATCAAATAAATAATTATAAATTTAAATGTGACTGCTCTGATACCACCTGTTGGTTTCGAGTGTAGTGGAAGCGGGTAGTGGTGGGTAATATATTAAAATTTTATTTTAATAATTGTTTCTCAAAACCATGAGTAATGATCTTGCTCATAAAATTTATAATTAATTTATTTAATATCATAAGAAATAAATATCTGGGCTTAGGAACTTTCTTCATTGATGAAGGTTGATTATCTGAAAAAACCCTTTCAGATTACCTTCATTGCGCTACATGGACGTAACACCCCAAACATTTTATGGTACATTTCTCTTAAATATATTCTATTCATTAGGTAGCATATTTTCATAAAGCATTTAGTTTATTTGAAACAACACTAGGTTATTTCAAAGATAGTCATAACCTAGCCTTTAAAATTAAATTTTCCACTTTTATGTTTTGAATTTTGAAAAACGGACATTCACAGTTGCGATCAGGATGATATTTAGAGTCTGATTGAATTAACTTAATTTTAAATGAATAGTAACCTACCCTTATGAATAGTGACCTACCCTTATGAATAGTAATATGAATCTTATTAATGGAATCTATACCCCATGAATGTATAAATAAATTTAGGCACCTTAAAAATGAAGATGAATATTTTTGGTGTTTATATATTTTGATTAAATAATGATTTTCATTAAAAATTAAATTTATCATATTCAAAAAAAAAATTGAAAAATGGATTTCATTTTTGGATTCTACATGTCAAAAAATTGTTAGGGTGAATTTTTGGGAATTTTCTAAAATACTTGAATTTTTATGAATAGTAAAATATAATAAATTACGATAAATGCTAAATACTTTATTTACTACATCATAAGTGATGAAAGGATGATGTAAGCCCACTTGGTACAAACTCACATGCCATTATTACTATTTAGGATCACATTAATCAATACTATTCATATTCTTGAGCAAAAATATTAAAATAATAGTTAAAATAATGTAAAATCACTTTCCCCCTCCACTATATAAACCACCTCTCACCCCCTCTTCCTCCCACACCACTCAAGCTTCAAGCCTTGCCTAAATTCTTCCAAATACTCTTCACAAGCCCTCTTACCACGTCCAAGTCCTTCCAGTCTCACCAAAATGCCAAAAACAAAGGCCTTAAGAAGATTCTCAAGGAGAAGTGATCAAGTGGTGAACCTCTCTTCCTTTTCTTTCAATTTCTTTTACAAGTTCCATTATTTTGTTCTCTCTTCTCACCTCACCTCATCCAAATGACATGATAATTATAGTACCATAAATGTACTGTATTTTCATTATTCTAATGGAATATTTCATTACAGTCTCTCTTTTCCCCCTCCTTTTATACTATAAATGAAAACACCATCCGAGATGTGTTAATTTATCACACTAAAGGAAGAAGGGTTTTCAATTTGCATTAATATCTTCAATAATGGTCATGAAACCATTTTAATGGTTGAACTGGATCATTATATATGTATTATATATTATTTAATGTTTTTTAATCCTTACACACTCATAATATGTAATAATAATACAAAACAAGTTCATTTTTCACAAAAGCGGCAAGCTAAATCCAAGTGTTTATCATTAACTTATCAAATGATTCATCCTCGTGGTATATAACCAAAATCATTATAAGATAATTTATATCTATTTAATGTCACTAATAATATATATCAATAATTCTGGATGTTTAACCACATTTCAAATTAACTTCCATTCATGAATACAAGTAGATGGATCATGAAAACCAAGGAAGAAAATGCTTCCAAAACAATAAAATTGAACCTCTTAAACCCATCAAAAAGGCCATTAATGAACCTAATAAGGTTATAACATATCAATTAATTGTTTATGAGGTTATTTAATTATTAATTAATGAATCTAAATTTGATTATTCAGTTTCTTAAGAACAATCAAGAATACCTTCAAGCATAAGGTAAGTGATATCTTAACTCAATTTCCATTTGTTGAGTTAAACATCAATGTCATTGGTTTTGTATTTTCCCAGAATATATGTGAATGAAATATGATTGTTTTATTTTGTATATACACTTTTATTTTTTGGTTTTATGTTTGTCACACATAATTATTTCATTGATTTTTCCTCAATCTAATGATACGTTCTTGGTAAGGGATCCTCTCTCTCACTTTTATTCAAGAATTCTCCCTATGTCGTGTCCTTTTATTTGTAATTCCTAATGATGGGGTATGTTTTTTAACCTCCCATGTACTTCCCTTATTATATATAAATTATGTTTTTCCCCTTTACCCCTCATTAATCCCTTACAAGAACACTCGTTAACATGCCGAAATGTTTGTAAGGGGCTTCTCATCTCACTTTCAATTCTATGGGATTTCCATTACTCACCACTTATTTCTTGAATTTGGTGTGTGTGTACTACCATTTGATATATAATATCATTACTCTATTTATTTTCATGGTATTAAATTATTCATTTGATAAATATTAATTCTTGGTCACACAAAACAATTGATTACAATGTGGTAACGGGCTTCGTCTCAATTTTCCATTTTGTTGTGACTTACTTTGTATTGTGCACCTAATAATTATTATGTGGTGTACCTACTGAACATTTGAGATAACTTTTAATTTGAAATTATATTCCTTTTAAATATCCATATCATCATATCATGGATATTATTATTGTCAAAGTTGTATACCATTCTACATACGGTGTTTATTTTGAATGTTGTTTTAATTGTGGAATTATTGATAAATTTGTATCCTCTATTCTATGAAGATAATGTAAAGGAATATTGATATTTTATTTAATACTTGTATAAATAATTATTTTTACATGAAATTATGGGTGGGGTCTGCTATAACCCCTCGATTCATCGACAGGTCTCATGAGACAAATCAGTTGGCAACAAACCTTTCGAGTTTGTTTCCAAAAATCAGACGGTTTTCTACCCATAGAACTAAACCGTTTTAATGGTATTATGGTATAATGTTCTAGATAAATGATGTCAAAATAATAAGAATTCTCTTTTTTCATTACCAGTTATTACTATCCATGAGGTTTTCACTATGAAAAAATCTATGGATGCAGGTTCATTCTCAATTTATTAATGTCATGTGTTTTTTATTTATTCATCATGCCATATTACCTATGCCAAGTTGTTTATGATTCAGTTGATATTGATTCATGCTTCTAATATTTTTAACCCTTACTAATCATTCGATCTCACCCCTTTTATTTGTTTACCTTCAGTAGGTTATGAAGAGGAGATCACTTATTTAGTTTCTGTGGATGCAGTTTTTAGTTTTTGTTATGTATTGTATTTATTTACCTTTCTCAATAAAATTTGAGTTACATATATGTATATAGTTTCTTTAATACTACTAAACTGGTCTTTAATTTTGGATTTAATTCCTTCTAACCATTCCAATGTAATTAGTAATGCACCGGCTCTGGTCTAGAGGGGTCGGGGTGTTAGAGTTGGTATCAAAGGAAGTTTAGTAGGAACCTTGGAAACTAAATTCGAAACTGTAGATTAGGGAACAAAACCCTAAGGTGGTATTTGAGGACAAACATGAAAGAATGTCCTGGAATTTTGGTAAGGAATAGATTATGTGGATCTTTCTATTAAATACATCCCTTTTTGGATACAAACAGGTAGAGGTGGCTTTGGCACAGATGTACCTAGGAGTAAAAACTCCGACAAGGAGTTTCGGGCTTGACCTAGGGTATCCTGGTACACAAAAATAGGCCTTTATTCACTCTTAGTATTGACAATCCTTTGGGATATACTGAGGATTATTCACATTTTCTTTACAAGCCATTATGAAGGATTTTAATGTAAATTTTTCCTCAAAGAAACCATGTTTATGAGATTAGCTATGCATAGAATTTTAATTTATGCTATGTACTTTTCTAGTTGAGATTATAAGTTATGATTCATAACCTAATATAGTGTATGAAATTATTTAGAAATGGTTCCTAATGGAATAAGGGGAATAAATACTCGTGGGAAATGTAGGGATTTTCCCACTGAGCAAGTCAGCACAGTCAATGTTGGAGCAGATCATATCATGACCATATTGGGACAACTTACTCAGGTTATGACTAATAACCATGGCACACCTGTGTTGGATCATTTCATGTGGAAGAATCCCTAATATTTCAATGGGACTACTAATCCGATGGTAGCTGAGCAATGGATCAATTCCCTTGAAAAGATATTCATGGCATTAAGATACAATGAAAATGAAAAGTTAGTGTTGGCAGTATATTGTCTCAAGGGCGATGTGGATCAATGGTGGTCCTTGATCTATAATACCACAGAGGAAGAAGAAATAAAAGATATGGAATGGAGGACATTTAAGGAAATATTTTTTGAAAAATATTTCCCTCATGAGCAACGAACCGAAATGAAAAGGAAATTCCTTAGCTTAAAGAAAAGGGAAGAAGATAGTGTCACAGAGTATGTGGATACCTTCACAAGGCTAGCCAGGTATACCATAGATTACATAAGTGATTCTGAAGAGAAAATTGATCATTTATTTTAAGGTCTTAAGCCAATTATTCAAAGGGCACTGGCTTCTCAAAAAAATTCATCATATGATGAAATTGTATCAAGTGCCATAAAAACAGAGAAATTTGTTCAAGGGAAACAAAGATAAGAAGTGGTACTTTGATAACCATGGAAAAGGTGAAGCTCTAAATAAGAACGAGGGAACAAAGAAATTTCCATTATGTGAGAACTGTGGAAAGAATCATCTTGGGAAATTCTTGAAAGGCATGGGAGTCTGCTACAAGTGTGGAGAAAAGGTCCATCGATCTAATGAATGAAAGGGGAATAAACAATTCAATAATTTTCAATGCTACAATTTTAGAGATATGAGACACTATTCAAATGAGTGTCCTAAGATCCAAGGAAAATTTCCTTAGAAAAGGCCAAGAGAGCAAGGGAAAGCTTATGTGATTACAACCGCAGAGGTTGAAGTTCCTAATGAGGTAGTGGTAGGTACTTTGATTGTTTCCTAAAACTTGGCCAATGAATTATTTGATTCTAGATCATTCATTTATATCTTCCCAATTTGACAATAAAATTATACACTTCCAATTTTATTTAATAAAGGAGTTGTCAGTTAAAACTTATAGGGGATGTATCATTGTAACAAAGGCGTGTCAATCAATCCCCCTCGTGAAACATGTACATTATTTAGTTTCTAAACTTATCATCATACCAATTATTGACTTTGATATAATTCTTAGTATGAATTGGATATCAAATTATGATTTTAAGATCTATTTTAAGAAGAAGGAAGTTACAATTTTTGAAAATGGTGTAAAATCCCTTATCTTTAGAGCAGAAACGTCGCCATATGATTCTTATCTAGATCCACCCCCAGTAGTCCTACTAAATACAATTCTTGGAGAATAATATAACCCAATGTCTATGGGTGAGGAAATAAATCTTCAAATTTAAGATGTACACATAGTGCAAGAATACATTGATGTATTTCTAGAGGATTTACCTAGACATCCTCTAGAGCGGGAAGTTGAGTTCTTTATAGATTTAATTTTTAGTGCAAGACCTATATCAAAGACTCCCTATAGAATGGAAACTATGGAATTAGTGGATCTAAAGAAACAACTAGAGGAATTGAGTGACAAAGGATTTATTCGACCTAGTGTTTCTCCATGGGGAGCCCCTATCCTCTTTGTCAAGAAGAAAGATGGATCCATGAGGCTATGCGTTGATTACAGGGAAATAAATGTTATTACAATAAAGAATAAGTATCATCTACCAAGAATTGATGATTTATTTGATCAACTTCAAGGAGAACAATACTTTTCGAAGATTCACCTTCGATATGGATATCATCAGCTGTGTGTGGGGAAGGAAGATATTCTAAAGATAGCATTTCGAACCACGTATGGGCATTACGTCTTTACAGTGATGCCTTTTAGACTTACTAATGCACACTATGTTTTCATAGATTTAATGAATAGAGTTTTCAAGGAATATTTTGATAACTTTGTTGTGGTATTTATCAATTATATCCTGGTATACTCAAAAATCTATAAAGACCATGAGAATCACTTGCATATTATTCTGAAAAACTCTTAGAAGAAATGAATTATATGGGAAGTTTAGCAAGTGTGAATTTTGGATTCAATCAATTTATTTTATTGGTCATATTTTCTCTAAGGATGGAATCTTAGTTGATTATGTGAAGACAAAGGCAATCCAAGAATGGACCATGCCAAAAAACATAACTGAGGTACGCAGTTTTATTGGATTAGCAGGTTACTATCGACGTTTTGTTCAGAATTTCACCCGAATGGCTAACCTGCTAACCAAGATCATGCGTAAAGGGGTTAAGTTTGTATGGATGAAAGAATGTACATAATGCTTTGAAGAGTTAAAAATAATATTGTTCAATTCTCCAATTTTGACTCTTCCATCTGGAAATGATGGATTTGTGATATATAGTAATGCATCAAAGAATGTAATGGGTTGTGTCCTTAAGAAAAATGATGAAGTTATTTCTTATGCATCAAGGCAGTTGAAGACTAATGGGAAAAATTACCCAACTCATGATATTGAGTTAGCATCTCTAATATTTTCTCTGAAAATATGGAGACATTATCTCTACGGAGAAAGATGTGAGATATACACGGATCACAAGAGCTTGAAATACATTTTTACACAAAAAGAAATCAACACGAGGCAAAGGAGATGGCTTGAGTTACTCAAAGATTATGATTGTTCAATACACTACCACCCCTAAAAGTAAAATAAGGTGGTAGATGCATTAAGCAGGAAATATCATGGAAACCTGACCTAAATGAGGATTGAGAGAGATCCTATATTCATGGATCTACTAAAGATGGATATGGGAATTGTTAAGGAAGGAGAAACATCTTTCCTCTTTAAAATTATTGTTAAACAATATTTACTGGAGAATATAAAAAAGCTCTGAATCTTATGATGAGAATTTGCACAAGAAAATTAATGTTGTTAAGGATGGGAGATTGGCAGACTTTGTGTATGAAGAAGGAGTTCTAAAATTTGGGAAGAGGTTATGTGTTCCATCGGTACCTGAGATAAAAAGAGAACTATTAGACTATGATTATAGCTCAAATTTATCTATACACCTGGGTAGCACAAATATGTATAGAGATCTGAAAGAATATTTTTAGTGGGATAATATGAATCAAGAAATTGCTGACTATGTGTCAAGGTGTCTAGTTTTTCAACAAGTGAAGGCAGAGAGACAACATCCTAGAGGGGTTATGCAACCTCTACCTATTCCTATATAGAAGTGGGATGACATTATGATGGATTTTGTCACCATAATACCAAGGACACCTAGAAGGAATGATGCAATATGGGTAATTATTGATCGTCTCAAAAAATCAGCACATTTCTGTGCTATAAGAGAGGATTTACCACTTGAGCACCTAGAAAAACTTTATATTAATGAATTTGTAAGACTTCATGGTGCACATATATCGATTATGTCTGATCAAGATCCCCAGTTTACATCAAAATTATGGAAAATTATCCAAAAGGCTTTGGATACTGAGCTTCATATGAGTACTGCTTATCACCCCCAAACCGATGGATAGTCTAAAAGGACTATTTAAACACTGGAAGACATGTTTAGATCATGATCTATTGACTTTCAAGGTATGTGGGATCAATAATTTCCTTTGGTGGAATTTTCCTACAATGATAGTTTTCATTCTAGTATTCAAATGGCTTCATATGAATCATTATATGGAAAGAGATGTAGAACTTCAACTTGTTGGGATGAAGTTGGTGAGAGGAAACTTATAGGATCAGAACTTATTGAAGAGACCATGAAAAAGTTAAATACAATTCAAGCCCATATTAAAGTAGACCAAAGTAGGCAGAAGATTTATGCTGACAACTGGAGAAAGGATTTAGAATTACAATATAGAGGTCATGTCTTTCTGAAAGTATCTCCATGAAAGGGTGTTTTAAGGTTTGGTAAGAAAGGGAAACTAATCCCCAGGTACATCAGACCATTTGAAATTCTAGAAAGAATCGGAGCTGTAGCTTACCATTTAGCAATGTCGCCAAGTCTATCCAAATTTCATGATGTGTTCCATATTTCATTGTTGAAGAAATACATGCCAGAACCAATGCATTTACTCACCTATGAAGAAATAGAACTGGAACCTAATTTTTAATACTGTGAAGATCCTATCGGGATTCTTGACACAAGGGAGAAGGTATGGAGAAATTGGACAACTCATCTAGTAAAGGTTCTTTGGAGAAACCATAATATGGAGGAAGCAACTTGGGAACCTGAGGATGTTATGAAGAAGAACTACCCACATCTTTTTGGAGGGATTTATAAATGAAAAAATTCAAGGAAAAATTTTTTAAAGGAGGGAATAATGTAACACCCCAAACATTTTATAGTATGTTTTTTTTAAATACATTATATTCATTAGGTAGCCTATTTTCATAAAGCATTGAGTTTCTTTGAAACAGCACTTGGTTATTTAAGAGATAGTCATAACCAATCCTTTAAAATTAAATTTTCCATTTTTATGTTTTGAATTTTGAAAAACGGATATTCACAGTTGCGATCAAGATGATATTTAGAGTCTGACTGAATTAACTTAATTTTTAGTGAATAGTAATCTACCCTTATAAATAGTGACCTAGCCTTATGAATAGTAACATACCCTTATGAATAGTAATATGACTCTTATGAATATAATCCATACCCATGAATGTATAAATAAATTTAGGCACCTTAAAAATGAAGATGAATATTTTAGGTGTTTATATTTTTTGATTAAATAGTGATTTTCATTAAAAATTAAACTTATCATATTTAGAAAATTGTTTTTTTTAAATGGAGTTCATTTTTGGATTCTACACATAGAAAAATGGTTAGGGTAAATTTTTGGTATTTTTCTAAAATACTTGAATTTTTATGAATAGTAAAATATGATAAATTATGATAAATGATAAATACTTGATTTACTGCATCATAGGTGATGAAAGGATGACGTAATATCACTTGGTTCAAACTCACATTCCATTATTACTATTTAGGATCACATGAATCAAGACTATTTATAGTCTTGAGCAAAAATATTAAAATAATAATTAAAATAATGTAAAATCCCTTCCCCCCTCCACTATATAAACCACCCCTCACCCCCACTTCCTCCCATGCCACTCAAGCTTAAATCCTTTACTAAATTCTTTCAAATACTCTTTCCAATCCCTCTCCCCACGTCCAAGGCCTTCTAGTCTCACCAAAAGGCCAAAAACAAAGGCCTTGAGGAGATTCTCAAGGAGGACTACTCAAGAGGTGAACCACTCTTCCTTTTCTTTCAATTTCTTTTACAAGTTCCATTATTTTGTTCTCTATTCTCACATCACCTCATCCAAATGCCATGATAATTACTATACCATAAATTTATTTTATTTTCATTTTTATAATGTAATATTTCATTATAATCTCTCTTCTTCCCCTCCATTTATACTATAAATGTAAACACTTTCCGAGATGTGTTAATTTATCACACTCAAGGAAGACGGGTTTTCAATTTTCATTAATATCTTCAAGACTGGTCATGAAACCCTTTTAATGGTTGAAATGTATCATAATATATTTATTTTATCTTATTTAATTTTCTGTAATCTTTACACACTCATAATATGGAATAATAATACAAAACAAGTTCATTGTACACAAAACCGCCAAGCTAAATCCAAGCGTTTATCATTAACTTATCAAATGAGTCATCCTCATGGTATATAACCAAAATCATTATAAGATCATTTATATATATTTAATTTCACTAATAATATATATTAACAATTCTGGATGTTTAACTACATTTCAAACAAACTTCTATTCATGAATACAAGTTAATGGATCATGAAAATCAAGGAAGAAAATGCTTCCAAAACAATAAAATTGAACCTCTTAAACCCATCAAAAAGGCCATTAATGAACCTAATAAGGTTATACCATATCAATTAATTGTTGATGAGGTTCTGTAATTATTAATTAATCAAGATAAATTTTATTATTCAGGTCTTTAAGAACAATCAATAATACCTTCAAGCATAAGGTAAGGGATATCTTAACTCAATTTCCATTCGTTGAGTTAAACATCAATGTCATCAGTTTTGTATTTTCCTAGAATATATGTGAATGACCTATGATTTTTTTATTATTTATATCCACTTTTATTGTGTGGATGTTTTTCACACATAATTATTTCATTGATTTTTCCTCAATCTAATGATATATTCTTGGTAAGGGATCCTCTCTCTCAATTTTATTCAAGAATTCCCCCTCTGTCGTGTCCTTTTATTTTTAATTCCTAATGATGGGGTATGTTTCTTAACCTCACACATACTTCCCTTATGATATATAAATTATGGTTTTCCCCTTTACCTATCCTTAATCCCTCACAAGAACACTCTTTAACATGCCAAAATGTTTGTAAGGGGTTTCTCATCTCACTTTCAATTCTGTGGGATTTCCATTGATCACCACTTATTTATTGAATGTGGTGTATGTGTACTGAAATTTGATATATAATATCATGAATCTCTTTATTTTCATGGTATTCAATTATTCATTTGATGAATATTAATTCTTGGTCACACAAAACGATTGATTATAATGTGGTAACGGGCTTTGTCTCAATTTTCCATTTTGTTGTGACTTACTTTGTATTGTGCTCCTAATAATTCTTATGTGGTGTACCTAATGCCCATTTGATATCACTTTTAATTTGAAATTAAATTCCTTTTAAATATCCATATTCTCATATCATAGATATTATTATTGTCTAAGTTGTATACTATTCTATATATGGTGTTTATTTTGAATGTTGCTTCAACTGTGGAATTATTGATGAATGTGTATCCTCTATTCTATGTGGATAATGTAAAGGTATATTGATATTGTATTGAATATTTATATAAAGAATGATTTTTACATAAAGTGATAGGTGGGGCCTATTATATCCCCTCGATGCATCGACAAGTCTCATGAGACAAATCAGTTGGTGACAAACCATTCGAGTTTGTTTCCAAAAATCAGACGGGTTTCTACCCATAGAACTAAATCGTTTTAACAGTATTATGGTATCATGTGTCAGATACATGATGTACAAATAATAATCATTCTCTTTTTTCATTATCAATTATTACTATCCAGGAGGTTTTCACTATGAAAAAATTTATGGATGCAGATTCATTCTCAATTTATTAATGGCATGTGTTTTTTATTTATTCACCATGCCATATTGACTATGCCAAGTTGTTTATGATTCAGTTAATATTGATTCATGCTTACACTATTTTTAACCCTTACCGATCATTCGAGATCACCCCTTTTATTTGTTTACCTTTAGCAGGTTATGAAGAGGAGATCACTTATTGAGTTTCTGTGGATGCAGTTTTTAGTTTTTGTTATGTATTGTATTTTGTTACCTTTCCTAATGTAATTTGAGTTACATATATGTATCTAGTTTCTTCAAGAATACTAAACTGATCATTCCTTTGGGATTTAATTCCTTTTAACCATGCTGATGTAATTAGTAATGCATGGGCTCCGGTCTATAGGGGTCGGGGTGTTACAGAGGATCCAAGAATAGACTCCCTTTAGCGGTGATCCACACGTGTTCCAATGATCTACGAGAAGCACCACTCAATCTTTGGGTTCTAGCATGATGAATTTAATAAAAAAAAAATTTTGTTCCTAATCATTCGTTCTTTGGCCTTGAAGAAATTTCTCTTGTGTTTCTTGTTCTTGAGAGGGAGAGAGAAGTAAGAGTCGGGTGATAATTCATTGTACGCAACAATTCTCTATTCTCAATTTTGGATACTATATAATATAGACATAACTATCTATTTATAGAGTTAGGGTTCATGTTAAAATATTATTTAATTTCATGTTTTCCATTAAATAACATTTAAAACCTTTAATAAACCTCATGCCATGTAATAATAATATTTTATTTTGTGGTGAGCCAACTTGCTCAAATTGATAAATAATATTTATCAGCTTGTAAATAATTATTTCATCACTGGACACGATCTTGGTCCATTCTAACTCCTTGTTAGTTATTTAATACCCGAATAAATATTTTATTCATAAATAAATATTTCATTCACATACCAGCAAATGAATATTTATTAAATATTCAATAAAATGAACAAATATATTTGTATTCACATGATGAAGAATAAATATTTATTTAATTTATGTGGTCTATATAAATTGAATAAAATTATTCCTCGGTCTTGGGAATAATATTTATTCCATTAATTAAATTCAAATATATTTTAA
Organism: Viscum album; assembly: GCA_963277665.1. NCBI lineage: Eukaryota > Viridiplantae > Streptophyta > Magnoliopsida > Santalales > Viscaceae > Viscum > Viscum album. The sequence continues at coordinate 164,546,846 of OY728119.1, read as the reverse complement.
TCGAGATAAATGGAAACACTCAGTGTGTGACCCTCTATGATTCTTTCTCGTTGGCATTAAGGGGCTTGCCTAAAGTCCAAGATTTCTATCTAGAAATGGGTCAATGCATCAAAGAGAAAAAAACTTAATATCACAATGATGAAAACCAAATGTGAACACTCACTGTGTAATATAATCACTTTATCACAATATCTCATCAAGAAAGTTGCACGATGGTGTCATTAACCTATGCTTGATAAGCCTTTTTAACTATTGGAAATAAACACTTCATTACACCATGACCGTGGAATTTAGGTGAAAGTTATATTCCAATAAAAGGGTTAAGATATCAACTTCCATAAATATTGAAGGGGTGAATCCTTCCTCAACTTATCCATTAATGACATGTCCATCGTGATGCACCCAACATACCCCACTTCCAACTAACATATGGTGTGGCGGTTTTTGTTAGTAAATTAAAATGCATGATCCATGAAATGTATTAATGATAATATTAAATGTAATTACTTTTATTTTCTTGATTTTTTTTAGAAATTATTTGGGAAAATTCAGAGACTAGGAGTTGAGATAGCATGCGATTCTGATACCCGGTGTGCCCGGAACGATTCGACGAAAACTGTTATGTTTTTAATAGCGCACGTAAGTGGTTTTTCTGAAAAAGTAGAATAAATTATCAATGGTTTCCTAAATCAAAAAATATGAGGGCATCATTGTATTTAGAATGGTGGTTTTACCCTAGGCGTGACTTAACTTTAGTCGGCACGGGTCTTCAGTGAAAAAAACTGAAAAGGATATAATCGTAAATAAAATAATTAAATAAAATTATTTTATTTTAAAATCCTAATAACTCATGAACAGTGAATCGAATTGGAAATCCAAGACCACCTTTGAGTTTATAATGTGGTTTTTTACTTAGGAAGGGCCTAACATCGACCGGCGTGGGTTGACTGCGAAAGATAAATTTTGGACGTTTTAAAGGAGAATAAAATAAACTTAAAAAAATTATTTTATTTCTTCTAGACGTTTCGTAGCGATGTTGCGATTCCATAATGGGGAAGCCCATTTTATTTCATAATTTAAACAGCACAGTAAAGCTGAAACACATTTTCTTCATTTAACATATTGATAGGGATACGGGATTAGAATCACAATCCTGGAGAAATTCATTAGAAGATGTGGAGAAGAAAAAGTGTTGGAGAAACCTATCGTTGGTGAATGATGAATGACGACGACATGAAGGGTCAAGATTGCTCTTGGATGGATCACTGAAGACGACGAATGTTCTTCACCGATCAATCCAAACTTCAGGTAGGGTGTTTATTTCTTTGTAAATCTCTTTCCCTGTTCTTGAATCCAATGATGAACACAGACCAACCCACAAACAGGTTGATTTGTGATACGATCATTCTTGCGTGATGGTTAATTTATGGGATTTAAGGAATTTAAGCTTAGTGATTTATCCTTCTTTTCATCCTCCTTTTCTAATGGGACGAACGAAGGCCGAAACAAACAAGGTCGGGATTTTCTTCAAGGGTGTTCTTGTGCTTATTCTTTTATCCACATTCTTCATTCTTTACCGACGGACCCTTGTGGTCGCTTCAAGCTTTGTCGAGAGATTCTGAACGTAGATGGACCCTCAAAGAGATGACAAGATGAATTAGAGCCACCGATAGTGATGGTGGTGACCTAAGGTTCGAAAAGGCATTCTCGGTTTCGAAAAATGGACCACCACGACAATGATGATGGCCCACATAAGAAGAGTCATCGACGGTGCATGGCAGCGTGGCCACCCGGTAGCAGGCGGTCATCGGCTCGATGGCTGGTGGCAGCGTGGTCGTAGGCAATGACCATGAGCCATGGTCAGGGTGGGTCGTGGTGATGCGGACCGGTGATGCAGCGAGGCGTTGCGTCGGCTAGACGAACCAGCCCAGACCTGGCCAGGTCGGGTCGGGTCGAACCCAAACCCAACTAACACCCTTTTTACTAAAATTCTCATAACTCTCAAACCATGCATCTTTTTGACGAGCCATTTGTGGCATTGGGACCCTCGCAGTGAGTCGGTCCTTTTGAGACACTCTATGTGAGTTTTCATGGGGGTTAAAGTACGAACTATTGGCTCAAGGAGTAGGTTCTCCCAAAATGAGGGCACTAAGAGCGGAATCATGTGGCTAAGACCTATGCAGAGTAAGTCTCCTATGAACTGTGACATACATGGAGTAAGTCTCTGGTGAAGATGTAGAGTAAGTATCCTATGAAGACGCGAAGTAGGTCTCCTATGAAGATGCGGAGTAGGTCTCCTACAAAGACGCAGAGTAGGTCTCCTATGAAGACGTGGAGTAGGTCTCCTTTGAAGATGTGGAGTGAGTCTCCTATAGAGACTGTATGTCTCATCGGATTTGAATGTTCCTGGACTTTCTTCATATATGTGTATCATATACATATACTAGTGTGAGATGACTCTAGTTACTATCTTGACTATAATTCTTAGAGGCTACAATTCATGTACCTCTTTGGTAGTCTGCTTTGTGTATTTCTTTGTGGTATACCTTTATGGTTTATGGTCCCTACTGAGTATAGTTTTACACACCCATGCATGAGCTTCACCCATATGTATCGTGTCTTTTGTAGATGACCGAAAACTTTGATGGGAGCCTTAGTGGGCCAAACATAAGTGGTATTTAGAGGGAGTCCCAACAGACGAGGTGTGCTTCAGCGACTTCTGACAGCTTCTGTACCCACCCTTCAGGTAGGGTTTTCAGCAGATGGATTTTAGGAGCTTGTACTTTTCTTTTGTTGGGCTTGTATACTGGACCCCCTTTTTCTTTCAGTTTGTAATATTTACTCTATGTGGGTTTTCTTGGTATTATACATGCATGTCTTCTCAATGTTTTCAGTTTCAACACTTTTTCTTGGAGACGGGTGTGTGTGTAGGTACTTGGGAAAATGTCTCCCACTTGTGGGATATGCCTGCTTGGCACTAGTCACTAGCCCATGACCTATAGGAGGTGGGCTTGGGATAGTCACAGCATGGGCCTTGGGGGACAAGTCATGGAAAAGTGGTATCAGAGGGCATGTTGGTTCTATCTTAAGGACCAAGAGTCTGTGATTTTGTTTTGGGACAACAGTGTTAAGTGTTTCGAGTTTAGTTTTAAATCCAGGGAGTCTAGAGTTGGTGTGCAGGACAACGTATCCATACACCAGGACCCTGAATTCTGTTTTTTGACTCAGTACATGAAAACGCCGGTTGCATGAATCATATAGGAATTGAGTGTGTTCTCATGTCCTTCTTGAATCAAATTCATCTCACCAGGTATACTCTATTGATCATGGTATATATTGTTTTACTTCAAGATGCTTCCATATATGCAGCCATCCAGGATTCCGCTGCATGATCACGAGGATGATCTGCGGGGTAACAGGATATCGATACAGAGGTTTGTACTAGAGACAACACCTTCGGGTGGTGTACCTGCTATACCACCACCTGTAAAGTAGCACATGGTACTCGTAGTACCAGCAGGTGAGATGCACTAGTTGAACGCACTTACGAGTTTCTGTGACAGAGACCCCTCAGGTTCCGAGGTGAGCCTGACTCTCAGGTGGCTGAGGAATGGATTGAGGTGGTGACCAAGTTTTCCATCCATCCATAGCACTAGTAGATCAGATGGTGGTCCTAGCGGCAAGCCTTCTACGTGCCTCAGTAGGGAGATAGTGGGGTTTAGATTACCTGATCTTACAATGAGGCGACTCTTCAATGGAAAAAGTTTGAGAACCTTTTTCTGAGAAGGATTTCTCACATTATAATCTAAGGTCTATGCATTCCCAAGAGCTTCTAAAGCCCCGGCAGGATGACATATCAGTATCTGAGTATTCATTAAGCAATACCGATCTTTCCAGGTACTCGATAAATATGATACACAACCAGTGCTTCAAGGATCATACCTTCGAGCAAGATGTGTTTAGGGACATTTGAGCTGTTTTTATTCATCTTTGCATTCTTACTTATGCTAGGGTTCTAGAGAAAACCTTTGTGGTTGAAATTCACTCGGTTGAGCAAATATATCCAGTGAATGTCAACAGTAGGCAAGCAGGGAAATGGTGGATGGGCCACCGAGGCAGAGATAGTGAAAAGAATAGATGGATCTTTAGGAAGGCATATGTGGAAGAGGAGCTAGGAGAGAAGTAGGAGGTGGTGTACATTTTTACATGTTACCACCACCACCACCCCAAGTGGTCCACACCAGGCTTAGGGAGATGGAGGACGAGGGAGGTGACATATGCACATGGTCGAGGTGTATGACCCAAGGGCTCCAAGAATGATTTGAGGTACGATCTGTGTCTACTATTAGTTTTCGTATTGATAGACATAGGTTCTAATCATTCTTTACTTGTCATGAATCTTGTTCGAGACCTAGAGTTTCCGGTTAAATCGTTGACTTGACCCTTACGTCTGGAGATACCTATGGGAGGAGACTCAATAATAACACTAGCACCAACAGTGTGATATAACCCTTGAGGTGAGAGTTTCAGTTGGAGCCTCTTTATGACAACATTGAGGCCTTATGATGTCATTCTTATTATGGATTGGTTATCGATAGTCCATGCTTGGATTGACTATTTTAGGAAAAGGGTGCGGTTTTTTCGTAGAGATGGAATGGGGTTTTCCATGGTCGGTGAAAAAGGAAACCCAGGAATCATGGGATGGACTCATGCATAGTAGGGTGCGTCTTATCACTCATGAGTTGGCTAGCCTTACCCTCGAAGCAGTAGATTTTTTGAGTTTTCAAGTTTCTAGCAGTAGCGGCAGAGTATGATGACATCTTCTATGAAGATGTTCCAGGATTACTTCCCCACTAGGAGATCAATTTCTAAGTTGTTTTACACCTTAGGATGGAACCAATATTAGCATCATCATATTAGATGGATTTCATAGAGCTTCGTGAGCAGATAGGTGCTAAAAATATTTTCAGTAGTTGAGTTAGAGTTCGACGAGCGCCCCGATCTTAGGATTTCTAGAGGAGGGTGTCGATTACGTAGTGTATTGCAATGCATTAGGAACCAGTCTTGGTTGTGTCCTGATGCAGAGGCAGGCAGTGATTTCCTATGGTTTACGGAATTTGAGGCCACATGAGAAGAACTACGCGACTCATGATCTGGAGTTGGCAACGGTAGTCTTCGCATTGAAGATGTGGTGACACTACCTTATGGGTGAGAGATTTATCGTCTACTCAAACCACAAGAGTATCAAGTATATCTTCTCTCAGAAATATTTGAAATTATGATAGAGGCGTTGGCTGGAGTTCCTCCAAGACTATGATTTCAAGATATTCTATACTCTTGGGAAGGGGAACGTGGTGGCAGATGCTCTCAACCGGAGATCAAGTTCACAACTACTGAATGAGGCCTCGAAGTAGTTGGCCTCGTTGCAGATATCCTACATGGATGAAGATGAAGTATCTCATCTTCAATCGATGGTGGTTACTCCTCCACTCTTATAGTGAGTCAGAGAGGCGCAACTCGGAGATACCAACTGTGAGGCTACACATGCTTAGATGTCCATCAGGTACGCCCTAATGGATTTTCAAAAAGTGGGGAGCACATTGTTCTCTTCAGAGGACGCACAGTAGTTCCAGTGACGTTGTGGAAGGAGGTATTGAGGGAGTTCCATACTTTCCCTTTGGTAGTACATCTAGGAGTGGAAAAGATGTATTATGACCTACGACATCAATTCTGGTGGCTGAGGATGAAAAAGGTGGTGGCAGAGTTCATTTCTCAATGTCTTACTTGTCAGCAAGTGAAGGCTGAGCACCAGGTTTCAATGGGTTTGACTCAACCCCTTGAGGTTCCATAGTGGAAGTGAGATGTGATATCAATGGAATTTGTAATGGGTTTACCACGCACGTCCATGGGACACGATACCATCTGGATGATCGTTGACTGGCTCACCAAGTCAGCCCACTTCCTACCGATTCATGAGCAGAGCTCAGTAGAGAGCTTGGGACACCTCTATATGCAGGAGATAGTTTGAATTCATAGAGTCCCATCAATTATCATCTCAGATTGTGATGCTCTCTTTACATCCTGGGTGTGGAAGGGATTGCGGGAGGTGTTTGGGACTCAGTTGTGCTTGAACACGACATTTCATCCTTAGACGGATGGTCAGACGGAGAGAACCATTCTTATTCTATAGGACATGTTACGTGCTTGCATCCTAGACTTTGGTCGTAGTTGGGAGGACCACCTACCTCTGGTGGAGTTTGTATATAACAATAGCTACCACTCCACCATTGTTTGGCACTGTTTGAGGCCTTGTAAAAACAACCATATAGGTCACTATTATGCAAGACAGACCCAGGAGAGTCAGCACTCATGGGTCCAGAGTTGGTACGGGCTACCACTAAGAAGGTGCAGATCATCCTAGAGTGAATGAGGACTACACGGAGCCGTCAGCAGTCCTATGTTGACAGGCGACGGAGACCCTTGGAGTTCGAGGAGGGTGACCATGTGTTCTATCGGGTCTCTCCTCAATGAGGGATACAGAGATTTGGTCGAGGAAGAAAGTTATCTTCGAGGTTCATCAGACCCTTTCAGATAATGCATAGGGTGAGGTGACGTACCGCTTGGCTCTACCTCTACAGTTAGAGTGGGTGCATGATGTCTTCTGCGTATCATAGCTGAGGATATATGTGCATGATCCATCACACGTCATCGACTAGGGCGAACTGGGCATTAACGATGAGACGACTTTTGTAGAGTACCCGATGGAGATCGAGGATCGATAGGAACAAATCCTTCATGGGCAGTCGATTCCTCTGGTGCGCATTTAGTGGTAGCACAGAAATCTCCAGGAGAGCACTTGAGAGCGGGAGGCTAAGATTCATGCTCGGTACCCTCACCTTTTTGTTGAGTAGCCCTTGTTTTGACTTTTGGGGATGTAAAGCCCTAAAGTGGGGAGAATGTAATGACTCATATTTCATGATTTTATTTTTAGAAATTATTTGGGAAAATTCTGAGGCCATACGCTAAGACGGCGTGCGATTCTGAGGCCCAGTATGCCTGAAACGATTCGATGAAAACTGTTAAGTTTTTAATAGCGTGCGTAAGTGGTTTTCGTAAAAAAATGGAATAACTTCTCAACGGGTTCTCGGATCAGAAATCTGAGAGAACCATCACGTTCAGAATGATGGGTTTACCTTAGGTGCGACTTAACTTTAGTTGGTGCGAGTCTTCAGTGAGAAAACTCGAAAAGGATGTAACTATAAATAAAATTATTAAATAAAATTATTTTATTTTAAAATCCTAATAACTCATGAAAAGTGGTTCAGATTGGAAATATGAGACCGCTGTTGAGTTCATAATATGGCATTTTACTTACGCAGGGTCTAACATCGATCAGCGCGGGTCGACTGCGAAAAATAAATTTTGGACGTTTTAAAGAAGAATAAAATAAACTTTAAAAAAGTTTATTTTATTTCTTCTTGATGTTTCGCAGCGACGCTGCGACGCCACGACGGGGAAGCCTGTTTTCTTTCATAATTGAAACAACATGGCGATGCTGAAATGTGTTTTCTTCATTTAACAGCTTGACAGGGATACGAGATTAGAATCACAATCCTGGAGAAATTCCCTGGAAGCTCTCGAGAAGAAAAGCATTGGCGAAACCTCTTGTTGGCGAACGACAATGAGATGAGGGATCAAGATCGCTCATGTACGGATCACCGATGATGACGAACATTCTTCACTGATTGATCCAAACTTCATGTAGGGGTTTATTTCTTCGTAAATTTCTTTCCTCGTTCTTGAATCCAATGACGAATGGGAACCAACCCACGAATAGGTTGATCCGTGATTTAGTCGTTCTTGCGGGATGGTTAATTTGTGGGATTTAAGGGATTAAAGCTTAGTGATTTATCCTTGTTGTTTTGTCCCCATTTTCTAATGGGATGAACAAAGGTCGAAACAAACAAGGTCGATGTTCGCTCTAAGGGTGTTCTTATGCCTATTCTTTTATCCTCGTTCTCCGTTCTTCATCGACGGACCCCCGTGGTCGTGTCAGGTTTTATCAGGAGGTTCCGAACGTGGCTGGAACCCGGAGCAACGATAAGATGAATTGGAGCCCACGGCAGTGATGGTGGTGACCCAAGGTTCGTAAAGGCATTCTCTATTCGAAAAATGGGCCACCACGGCGACGATGGCGGCCCGCAAAAGAAGAGTCATTGGCGGTGAAGCGCGGCGGTGCGACCACCCGGCAGTAGGCGGCCGCCGGCTCGATAGTCGGCGGCGGTGCGGCCGCGGGCGGTAACCAGGAGTCGTAGCTAGGGCGGGCTGTGGTGGTGCGAACCGCGTGCGGGGGGAGCAGCCGGCCCGCGACCGGCTGCGTTGACCGGGCAATGCGGTCGCCCGACCGCGTATGCTGGGTGGGAGGGGCATGGCCCACGTGCCACACCCGGTTGGACGAATCGGCCCGCACAGGCGGGTTGAGCTAGACCGTGCGGCCCAATGGGCATGGCCTTTGAGCCGGGTCGGTTCGGGTCGGGTTGGGTTGAAACCAGACCCAATTGACCCTCTTTTTACTAAAATGCTCATAACTCTCAAACCATGTGTCAGTTTGACGAGCCGTTTGCGGTGTTGGGACTCTCGCGATGAGGTGGTCCTTTTGAGATACTCTACACGGATTTTTTTGTGGGGGTTGGCGTATGACCTATTGGCTTAAGGAGTGTGTGCTCTCGGAACGAGGGTGCTAAGAGCGGAATCCTATGGCTGAGACCTACGCGAAGTAAGTCTCCTGCGAACGGTGACATACGCGGAGTAAGTCTCCAGCGAAGTGGCGAAGTAGGTCTCCTTCGAAGACGTGAAGTAGGTCTCCTGCAAAGACGCCAAGTATGTCTCCTGAGAAGACGCGGAGTAGGTCTCCTGTGAAGATGCGGAGTAGGTCTCCTGCGAAGATGCGGAGTGTGTCTCCTACAGAGACTGTATGTCTCGTCAGATTTGAATATGCCTGGACTTTCTTTGTATATGTATGTCATATACATATACAGATGTGAGCTGACTCTAGTGACTCTCTTGATTGTACTTCTTAGAGGCTACACTTCGTGTACCTCTTTGGTAGTCTACTTTGTGTATTGCTTTGTGGTATACCTTTGTGGTGTGTGGTCCCTACTGAGTATGGTTTTACATACTCATGCACGGGCTTCGTCTGCATGTGTCGTGTCTTGTGTAGATGACCGACAACTTTGACGGGAGCCTTGGTAGGCCGAACATAGGTGGTATTTAGAGGGAGGCCCGACAGACGAGGTGCACTTCAGCGACTTCTGACAAATTTTGTACCTATCCTTCAGGTAGGGTTTTCGGCAGATGGATTCCAAGAGCTTGTACTTTTCTTTTGTTGGGCTTGTATACTGACCCTCTGTTTACTTTCAGTTTGTACTGTTTACTCTGTGTTGATTTTCTTAGTAGTATACATGCATGTCTGCTCAGTGTTTTCTGTTTCAGCACTTTTGCTTGGAGACAAGTGCGTGTGTATAGGACTTGTCAGAATTGGACTTGTGGCACCGGATTTTCATGGTCAAACCATTGCTTCCAAACATGAATCACACCATGCTCTCTGGGAGCCCGTTGTTTCTGAAGCCTTTGTTGTCCTTGCCGAACTGACATTCGCAAAAGAGCGCGGATGGGAAGCTATTCACATTGAATCTGATTGCCTCACCATCATCAACGTTATCTGGCTTTATGATGGCGGTCTCCATTCTTTTGGCCCCGTTATCAGAAACATCCAGTCTCTCAGTCAAAGCTTCACAACCTCCTCCTTCTCCTTCATTAAAAGGGACGGAAATGAAGCAGCCCATTACCTGGCTTCTTTCAGCACGTCCGGCGTGAATCATCTCTGGCTTGATCACTTTCCTTCTTGGTTGCATGACTGTGTAACTGCTGACCTTCGTGATTAATATATCATCTTTCCTTTGTCAAAAAAAAAAGTGTGTGTGTGTAGGTACTTGGGAAAATGTCTCCCACTTGTGGGATATGTCTGCTTGGCGCTAGTCGTCAGCCCATGGCCTGTGAGAGGCGGGCTTGGGGTAGTCACGACACAGGCCCTAGGGGACAAATCATGACATTAAAGTCTAAAGAACATTACACACACTCACAGATAGAAGTATTTGATGAGACCAAAATATGCAGAATTCTTACTAGCAAATCTATTCTTTTTATCTCCCGTTTTGGAGATTATCAAGTGCGAATTTCATGAGAAGAAGCCTCATTCACTTACGAGTACTCTTATTTGATAGTTTAAACATTATGTGTCTCATAATAGTATGTTATCCAACTACAGAACTATATTAAGAATATTGTCACACTACAAAAAACAAGGTGTTTCCCAGTGATTTTTTTGGCATTTAGCGGTGGTTTAAACCGTCGCTAAATGATGCATGCCGCTTTCTTAAAGCGTAGCGTATTTGGGTGTCGGGGGTCATTTCGTGGCGTTTTTTTTTTGCGCTGGGTTTTTAACCCCCGCTAGATGTTTAGCAATGGGTTTTTTTGTTTTTGTTTTTGTTTTTTGTTTTTGTTTTGTTTTTGTTTTTTTGTTTTTTTAATTTTTTTAATTTACGTAATTAATTAATTTATTATTATTTATTTATGTATTAAATTTATTATTATTTATTTATGTAATTAATTAAATTATTATTTATTTATCCTACCATGCATGCATATTTCATGCATGACATACATGTCATGCGTAAATCTGGTATATATATACGCTGGGAGAGATTTGAACCTCTTACCTCTTGTTTATAGCTACTCATGCCTATCGTGAATCAAATGTCGTTGCTGATGCTCTAGCCAACAAAGGTGTCCATCAAAGCATGACTTGGCTGGACTCTATTCCTCCTGATTTATTTTATCTTTTGGATAGAGATTGTAAAAAAATCTCTTCCTTTCGCTTCTTGTAATCCCTCTTTTGCTTATCAATAAATTATGCTTTGGTCTTTGACCAAAGCATCACCCCTTAAAATATATATATATATATATATATATATATATATATACAGATAAAAAACAAATAATGATATTAAAGAATAATAAATGATGAATATATAATAAATAAATACTAAATAAATAATAAATTGATAAATAGTATATAATTGATAAATAATAAATAAAGAAAAATAAAAAAAATACGTAATAAATAAATAATAAATAAATATTAAATAAATATTAAATAAAAAAGAAATAAATATTAAATAAATATTAAATAAATAATAAACAATAATAATAATAAATAATAATAATAAATAACAGTAAATAATAAATAACAGTAAATAATAAATAATAAATGCGTAATAAATAAATAAATAATAAATAATAAATGTGTAATAAATAAACATTAAAGGAATAATGATAGATATATATAAATTATAAATAAATATACATAAATCTATAAAAGTACATACAAATATTATATATATATATATATATATATATATATATATATATATAATAGGTAATAAATCACCAAAAGAGGGAAAACCACAATAACTAAAACACCATCAAGTCAATTGGAATGTAAATCAAAGGAATAAAACGGTAGATGGCCTAAAAAGCAAAGGAAGTCACAATTAAATGAAGATCAAATCTCATCGAATATTCAAAAATCATGATATCTGAACAAAAAACTCAGTTTTAGAGGCTTTCAGGACCTCTTTTGACCTCAAAAAATAGTGATTGGGTTCCCTTTTAGATTATTATGGTGTAGAGCTTATCGCAGGCTTTGATTTGATATATGGTAAAGTCCAAACGGACACCCGAATCAAAAGTTATAGTCGTTTGAAGTTGATATTTGATTTTCAACTTTTCTTAAAACTATAATAAATTTTATTTTATTACTTATTGCTTAATTATTATCTAATGTATAGTGAATTCTTATTTTCAACTTACACAAAAATTAATTTAAGTTTCAGATAACTATTAACTAATAATTATATATAATTAATAATTAACACATTATAATTAATCAAATTTCAAAATAATAAAAAATAAATGAATATAATTAATAAATCATAATTAAATATTTAATATTTAATATTTTTTCTCGTTAATTTGGTGACTGTTTGAATAAATTGCCAGTAAAAGTAAAAGTAATTTTTTTTAAAAAAACTAAAAATCTAAATTAGGTGCGATTTTTTAAAACCGCCGCAAAAAAAAATAAAAAATAATAAAAAACACATTTAGCGGCGGTTTTAAGAACCGTCGTTAAAAAATCGCCGCGAACCCTCTTTTTTCTTGTAGTGTCATAACACTTCAAGGTTCTCATCATAACGGAGAACAACTATGACCTTATCAATGCGACGAATACTCTAGGACAATATTACATTAAAGTCATGTAGAACAATGAACAATATGTAATAAGGTGTTTAATTAATATTCAGTATATCGAATATACATATAATCAAAGTATAATCAGCTGGTCCTAGGACACCAACAGATATTGATGACATGAGATGCTACCAAGGGCAGGAACCTTTCTGACCCTTGAGATGGTGTTATGGCCAAGCGTCATTCCAACCCTTGGTATTGATATGTGACATGTTTAGACTCAACACTGACACTGGACGAAGCTGATACTGTCATTCCTAGGTGTCACCGTGAAACCCAAGGATCAACAACAATGTATTTTATCATGCTTTATTTTATATATCATGTCACATTGTTCATGCATATACTAGATGTGTTAGGGACACTATTGGTGGTGACCTACTGAGTTTTACTCACACCCTGCTCGAGCAGCCCTAGCACTTTGGTACCCGAGAAAATCACATGACTGCAGACACAAATTGGGAAGAGGCTCGATGTTGAATGGTTGAACTAGATAACTTGAACATAGTTGGGAGATGGGACAAGGTCGGGACTCGAGACCAGGTGGTCGTTATTTTCAATTTTGTTTATTTTTGGTGGGTTGTGAATGATTTGTCCACATGAGATCTTGTTGGTCTCTACCTGACTCGTGTGACATTCATATAGATCATTCTTTTATAGCCTTTTGTTATTATTTATTTTTTGTTGTATCTTGGTCAGATGGTGTCTTTTATCCTATTTATATTATGGTGATTTGTTCCATATTACTTCCACTCTATTTTATAGCTGTTTGTACCAAAGGGGTCTCCCCAATGTTTCATCACAGACCATCACTGCTAGTCAACAGTCTCTGTCATGCGGTGAGGTATGCCTGAGGTCATGTTGTGCCTTTGATTCAGTTTCTGTGGTGTGAGTCGGGTAGAGATGTTACAAAAAACATTTTATAAATTGATGGGGATAAACAAACTAGTATTTTCCCCATATTGTCACATAGATTTGAGTAAGTATTAAAATACAGTATGTATTGATAATGCTTAAAGAGAATAAGAAAAATAATAAAATTGTAGAAAGACTATATATGAAGTGCTTCTAGAAAAAGACTATAGGGAAACAACATGAAGAAATATACAAGCAGGGATGACATTGTTCTATTTTTATGTCTTTATTTTATTTATATTAAAATGAAAATACATGAGAGTGGGATGTAAATGTGTCATAAAACTTCATAATCAAAATCAATAAGGTTTTAGACCAACTATGCAATTTAAGTTATTAGAGGGTGGTTATCAAAGGGCCTTATTCTATAATATCTATGTATACATTTTTTTGCAATCTTTAAACTCAATTTGTATGTTTGGCGTCCATTTTTTTATTTTTTATGATTTCTTATTTCAATATTATATTTATTATTAATTAAATAGGAATTGGGCAACGCGCGGATGGAATATTAGTAATGACATAAAATTATAAATATGCCAATAAAATATTTTTAATATAAAATACTGAATTCGGAATTTCAGAATACCGGAAATCCCAAACATTCGGAATTTCATAATTTTATTTTTAATATAAAATTGACATTTAATTCAATTTAATCGTCTAATCGCTTCCACGACGTTATCCGATAATTCCAGCGCGGTAACGGTCAAGCAAGAGTCGGACGGGCATGATTTTGGGAAGTAGGGGACCCGGTGGACCGCAGCAACAGGGAATAATGGACGACCCCCCGATGACTCGACTCGGTCCGAAAATTATTTGAAGGTAGCGAACCGGAGATTCCGAGAATATACCCTCCCCGGCTGCCCCACGCCACACCGCACCGCACCAGATAAACAAATTGGATAACAATGTTATCAATTTTAGGAGAAAACCAGTGAGCAAAAAAGTGCGAAAAGACCGCTTCTGCCCCCACCGGGTGCTTTTTCCTATAAAACGCAGAAGCACAGAACTCATCAATGGATATCGCATAGCGGATTACCCTGTCCTTCTTCTTTGGCTGATTCAATTCAACGCGCAGCGCCATGAGTTCATCCTCTCCCTCTCCCTCGTTCTCCGATCAGCACCGGCTCATCGATAAGCATCAAGTCTTCAAGATCCAGGGACGGGACAGGCGCGGCCGTCTCGTCCTCCTCGTCGTCGGAAAGTTCTTTCCCGGTAAGCCATGCCTCATCTCGTTAATCCCGTCGTCCAGGCGTTGGATTCGGCGTTTTGACTTTCAATTTTTTGTTTATTTATTTGATTTGCGGGCTGGATCGATCAGCTAGGGCTGTGAGCTCGGAGGCGTTGAGAAGTTATTTGGAGGAGAAGATCTTCCCGTCCCTGTACGGCCGGCCGTTCTGCGTGGTGTACCTGCACACAGGGGTTCAGCGTACCGAGAATTTCCCCGGATTCTCGACCCTCCGATCTGCCTGTGATGCGCTGCCGACCGGCGTCAGGGATAGCTTAGACGCCGTCTACTTCGTTCATCCCGGCCTGCAGGCCCGCCTCTGCCTCGCGACCTTCGGTCGCCTCCTATTTAGCGGAAGGTACTTGGCGCACCTCCGTCTCTTCCTCGTGTTTTTTCCCTTAGAATTTCATATCTAGCCTGAAATGGCGGAGCCGTGCTCAGGCTGTACTTGAAGATGAAATACGTGAGGCGGCTGGAGTTCCTGTGGGAGCACGTGAGGAGGAAGGAGGTCGAGCTACCGGATTTCGTGTACGATCACGACGAGGAGCTGGAGGGCGAGTGCCGGCCAGTGACGGACTACGGGCCGGAGAGCGACCATCCCCGATTCTACGATGCCTCCCCCACCGTCGATTCCCCCGTCTCCATGTACTCGATGAGGTGCATCGCCTGAGCTCCGACCATTCCCCTCTATCTGCTTGCCGTCCTGCGATCCAAAGATCCATCAGTTCATACTGTAAAGAAGGTTTATAGTGTGTTAGGAGCATCCAGAAAATTGATCTGTTCATACTGCGATGATAAGTTTCTGTTCGTGGGCCGTCGCTGTCTCCCGATCTCAGATCTATGATTCCAGATCCGCGCTCCTTCGTCAGGGAAGAAGTTTAGTGGTTTGGCGGTTAACGAATTCGTCAATGCGGTGGTTTTGTACGAAAAAAAAAAATTAACCCTGTTTCTGTGTCGATATATCATTATAATCACGCGAACCGCACGTGACAGCCATGGATTCAGTTCCCTCGAAAACCGTTGCACAGCACTAGCTGTTAGCCTTTTAAATTATATAAATATTTTAGAAATTATTTATACGTTGTTATTTTGATGTTTCTGTTCTGATTTGGATATAATTTTTGAATTTCGAACTCATAAAATTTTGATTATGTAGGAGATAATTTAATTTTTTTGATAAAAAGAATATACCTTGAAAATTGTTAATTTTTTATTTATCTCTATTTTTTCTTATATTCCTTATATATTTACATAAAACTTGTGTGAACGCATATCACCATGGAAACAAAATAAATGACTAATTTTTAAAAAGAATAATAATTTGAAAGTTTACTCTCAAGAAATATGTTGAGAAATATGTCGTTCATGGACTCATGTCAACATGTTAAGTGTATGATTTTTTTTTTTTGATATGAAACCAACATGTTGTTGGGACCGTAAATGATTGGTCCACTGGTGCAGCGATAATCACAAGATAAAATAAAGTACAAAATGCGGAAATAAAAAGAACAAATGTAACGTGGAAAACTCCTCAAATGAAAGGGGTAAAAAACCACAGACAAATAGAAAGATCACTATGGGGTAAAAGTGGGTCCACACTTCCTCACCATTATAAGGAGAAAACCCTCGTAAAATCTCTCTTGAATAAGCAGGGAAATAAACTTCACAAAAACCGCTCAAATATGGGATGAGAACCAGATGAAGTTGATGATGAGATGATAAAACTGATGGGAGATAGCCCTTTATATAGGGTGCTTCTTCCCTTGCCTTTATCCCGCTGGATGATTTGGTGGTCAACCCATCATCTACCACCACCAGCCCCCCTTTGACAAAAGAGGGGGGGCGACCACCGTCCTCCAAATGGATGTCCTCCAACACATCTCTCATTTGGAGATTGACTCCACACCTCCTTTCTATCTGCCAAACATGCTGCTCAAGTCTATGTGAGGCCGCTCGAGGATTTGCACCATCTGAACTTATCAGAGTCGCCTTCGTCAGAAAATCTGCCAGATTTTTTTAGTGTGAATCTTCTGCATGTCCACACTTCCTTCCTCCACCACATTTCGAACAAAGTGATATTGTACCCCAATGTGCTTCGTCCTGAAATTAAAAGATGGATTCCTTGCAATATGCAAGGCGCTCTTACTGTCACAAAACAATGAAATTTGCTCTTGTTTGTGTCTGAGCTCCTCCAACAACCTTCTCATCCAAATTGCCTCTTTGCAAGCCTGTGTAGCTGCCTGCCATTGTAACTTTGAAATCCAGCTCACAGCTCCTCCTGCAAGAGTAAACACATAACCAATAGTGGATTTTTTCCGGTCAGAATCACCTGCAAAATCTGAATCAACATATCCTTTGACAATAAAATCTGATCCTCTATAACATAATGCAACATTTGAGGTCTCCTTGATGTATCTCAGGATCCTATTCACTATGCTCCAATGTTCCCGTCCTGGATTCGCCATGTACCGACTAACTGCTCCCACTGCATACAAACCATAGCGAACATTAGACTATCCACTACTGATGCATACGGTACTCGAGACATTTACATCCTCTCTGTATCACTGCTAGAACTCATCGTTGAGGATAACTTGAAATTAATGGGAAGAGAGGTAGAGATTGACTTACAGTCTTGCATGTTGAAGCGTTTCAAGACTCTGTAAGTAACTCTTCTGTGATAGACAAATCTTCCCATTATTTATGTCTTGGTAAATCTGCATCCCAAGAATCTTGTTTGCTGGTCTCAAGTCCTTCATATCAAACTCCCTAGCCAACTGTACCTTCATCTTCTGGATCTGATCTTTGTTGGGGCCTGCAACTAACATGTTATCCACATACAACAGAAGAATGATGAAATCATTACAATCAAAACCCTTGAAATATGCACACGGATCTGAATAAAGTCTGTCATATCCAAAGCTCATGATATAGGAATCAAATCTCTTGTACCAACACCTCGGCGCCTGTTTGAGACCGTACAAAGATTTGTTCAACCTGCAAACCAAGTTCTCTTTACCTTCTTATGAAAAACCTTCTGGCTGGAGCTTATAGATCTCTTCATCAAGATCACCATGGAGAAAAGCAGTCTTCACATCCAACTGCTCTAGATGCAAGCTGTATGTAGCACACATCGCCAGAACTAACCGAACAGTCGTCAGTCTAACAACAGGAGAAAACATTTCATTGAAATCAATACATTCCTTATGAGAAAATCCTTTGACCACCAATCTTGCACGACATCTTTCCACCTGGTCCTTTCCACCCCGCTTGATCTTAAAGACCAATTTGTTTCTGATAACTTTCCTTCCATGAGGTAATGGAACAAGATCCCAAGTATTGTTCCGATGCAGGACTTCAAGTTTCTCCTGCATCGCCACCATCCATGAGGATACATCTGGACTCTGGGTTGTCTCCACAAAAGAAGATGGATCTTTATCCTCTGTCAATAAGCAATACGCAATATTGCTCTCGATGACATAGCCTGAGTGCCATATTGGTGCTCTTTTCTCCCGAGTTGACCATCGTGGTCCAGACTCAACCGGTACTTGATCATCGTGCTCTAGTAATGCCTTAGAAGAAACTGGTTCTTGCTTGGATTTGTCTTCTACTTCGACTGTTGTAGTTTCTGTATTCTCCTTCTCTGTATCTTGATTAGTTGTCATCTGCACATTGTCTTCTGCAAAAATGACATCTCTACTGATGATAAATTTGTGGGCAGTGGGGTCCCACAAATGATACCCCTTCACACCATCAGCGTACCCCAAGAAGATACATTTCCTAGATCTCGAATCCAACTTCGATCTTTCCTGGTTATTAAACAATGCATATACAAGACTTCCAAAAGTATGTAACCGGGAATAGTCAGCGGGTTTACCAGTCCACATCTCCATCAGTGTCTTCATCTCAATCGCCATTGAAAGAGATCGGTTGATCACATAACAGGTGGTATTCACTGCTTCTGCCCAAAATGTTTTGGCAATTCATGCAATCTTCAACATCGCCCTCGTTCTATCCAATAGGGTTCTGTTCATCCGCACTGTCACTCCATTCTGCTGAGGAGTGTACGCCACTGTGAACTGTCTCTTGATTCCTTCCCGTTGACAAAAAGTATCAAACTCCTCACTTGCATATTCTCCACCATTGTCAGTCCTCAGACACTTGATCTTCTTTCCAGAGTCAAGCTCCTTCCACGCTTTGAATGTTTTGAAGACTTCAAAAACATCCGCCTTCCTCCTGATTGGGTACACCCAACATCTCATGGAATAATCATCAATAAAGGATACAAAGTATCTTGCTCCTCCCAGGGATATAACCGGTGCTTGCCAAACATCGGAATGGATCAACTCCAAGATCTCTTGACTTCTCGCTGTTGACGTCCCGAACTTTAACCTGTGTTGCTTGCTCAAAACACAATGCTCACAAAATGGTAAGGATAACTTTGTAAGACCAGACAATAACTTCTGATCCGTAAGAATGTTCAGACCTCATTTTGACATATGGCCAAGCTTCCAATGCCATAACCTCGTCAACGCTTCCGTCGAGTTAGTTGATGCAACAATTATATCTGCCTCCTTGTACGTTTCACCCATAAGCACGTACAAGTTCTTCGAGATCTTCTCTGCCTTCATTACCACAAGTGCGCCCTTCACGATTCTCATCACTCCATTCTCGGTGTGAGTCTTGCATCTGATGTCATCAAACTGTCCCAAAAACAATATGTTCTTCTTCAGACCCTTCACATGACATACTCCTTGGACGGTTCGAACAATACTATCATGCATCTTCAATTTGATGGTACCGACTCCAACGATATTTAGGGTGTGATCGTTCCCCATGTACACAATTCCTTCTGGGATGGTTTCATATTGGTCAAACCATTCCCGTCGAGACGTCATGTGCCATGTTGCTCCTGAGTCGATAATCCATGCATCATCGAGATGCTGCCTGCTTCCAGTATTCGTTGCCGCTTCATTGACTAGTATATCTCATTTTCCAGAAGTACTCGCCACATTCTCCTGAGAGTTTTCACCACTCTTCTTATTCCAACAATCCTTCTTGACATGCCTCTTCTTTCCACAATTAAAACATGTGACATTCTTCTTCTTACTCCTTGATTTGGACATGCCATGATTTTGGCTCCCACTAGAACCACACTCCATCATCATTCCTCTCTCCATTGACAAAGCCTCTGCTTGTGCGAAGTTGTCTGTCTGTCCTCCTTGTTCTTGCGCCAAATTTCTTTTTCAAGAACCACAACTGTAACATCATTAAAGAGCAACATATCCGTTAGGATATTGTTGGTGAGGTTGATAATGAGTTGTTCATACGAATCTAGAAAACTCTGGAGTAGAATCTCTGCACGTTCAGTATCCACAATTTTATAGCCCAATGTCGTGAGCTGAGTGAACAGGGTATTGGGGTTGTTGACGTGGTCAGTCACCAAGGATGACTTCGCCATCCGAAGAGTGTACAATTTTCTCTTCAGGAAAATTTTATTATGTAGTGACTTGGCCTCGTATAACTTCGTCAGAGTATCCCATATTTCCTTCACCATATTTTTCTCCGCAAGGCTCGATAGGACCCCATCTGCCAAAGCCAAATGGATGTTGGAAATAACATTCCCATCCATATCATTCCATTTCTCCTCCATCACACCTGCCGACTTTTCACCAATTCCCAGTAGGCAATTATCCTTCCGCAACACTGATTGCATCTTCATTTTGCACAACGGAAAATTATTCCTGTTGAATTTTTTGATCTTGAATTTCGCCGCCATCTGGACACGCCGTCAGTCCAGAACCTCATCCGTTTCACAATGATATATTTAATAATCTCAATAAATTTTTTCTGATGTGATAGATCAACCGGAGTTGCAATCACAGAGCATACTCAAATTTACAATAATTATTAATACCTGAAAATGTGAACAACACCGGGCCGGAACCTTGCCTCTGATACCACTTTTTGGGACCGTAAATGACTGGCCCACGTGTGCATCGATAATCACGAGATAAAATAAAGTACAAAATGCGGAAATAAAAAGAACATCAGATGTAACGTGGAAAAACCCCCAAATGGAAGGGGTAAAAAACCATGGACAAATAGAAGGATCACTATGAGGTAAACGTGGGTACACACTCCCTCACTATTACAAGGAGAAAACCCTCGTAAAATCTCTCCTGAATAAGCGGGGAAATAAACCTCACAAAAACCACTCAAATATGGGATGAGAACCGGATGAAGCTGATGATGGGATGATAAAACTGATGGGAGAGAGCCCTTTATATAGGCTGCCACTCCCCCTGCCTTCCTTTATCCCACTGAATGATTTGGTGGGGGTTGGCCACCCACCATCTACCACCACCAACCCCCCTTTGACAAAAGAGGGGGGGGGAACCGTCCTCCAAATGGACATTCGCCAACACATCTTAAGCGTATGAAAAAACAAATAGCATATAATCAAAAAATTTAAATTTGTCACAAACACGTTAATGTGTTAATTGAAGGGTGATTTGTTTAATAGTGATCTCTAATTGTTGGCCGAAAAAAGTATGCAATGAATCATAGGAATTTATTATGAATTTTAGAAAATTAGGATAAGTTGGGCGAACAATTCTCGTTCTCGTATAACACACACACTATGCAGGGCCGTTGTTTCGCATGGTCTCTCCAAATGAAAATCATTTGCAGGGTGAGACTCCACACCATCACAAACGTTTTTTTTGTTTGAGGGGCGAGGAGATCAACCCCCCGCAAATGATTTTTCATGTGCGGTGCAAGTCTCTCATATCCCCCCCAAACCAAATTCCTTTGTGATTAGGAGTCTGTCATATCGCCCCAAACCAAATTTCTTTGTGGTCAGCTAGAGAAGACGTCCATTTTGCAAGGTAATTCAATTACCGCATACATCAATGGAAAAGGAGACCCCATGAAGGAATTCTCAGTTAAAAGCTCCCAACCTGCAAATGGACACCCTCGCAGGGAAGAGGACTTATGCAGTTGTCTGCAAAGGGGATCCCCTTCATTCATGAAGAAAACCTCTCACGAAGAAATCCCCTTTGTGGAAGCACCCCTTTAGGATGCCCCATCCCGCGTAGCGTGAATAGTATGTTGAATGAGGTATCCTTAGGGCATTTCACATTTCCGCTCTCATTCCCCTCTTTTCGCGTAGTGTTTGGCTTCATCTTAGTTCCTTTGTGAACTGTCAAAATAGTGTCGTTTGACCAACACCAAAACTGTAATGACCCTGAATTCTATCAATGAATTTTTTTCTTATAATAGTATAACTCATATAAAATCACATATAGAACACAATACAAACTTTATAAATGAATAACGAATAAATAAGAGGTATTTCTAGATGGTAAAGAACCTATATCAATGAAATAGTAATTTGACCTTAAGAATAGTAATATGACCCTTATGAATAGTAAAATGACCAAATGAATATCAACCGCACGCATGAAAGTATAAATAAAATTTATGCATCTTTTAAATGAAAGTATGATATAATTATATCAAATTATAAGTAAATAAATGTTTTAGAAATTATTAATCAAGTGTTGATATTTTTATAAAACATAAGTGTTTATTTTCAATTTTATAATTAATATAATGTTTTAAAAGAAAATTTATTTCCATAAAATGTATTCATAAATTAATATTTTGTTATCTTATGAGACCTTAATTAAATTTTCAAAGTGTTATAAAATCAGTTTTAATTTTAAAATTGGTATTTTCTAAGTAAATGATAATTTTAATTAAAAATTAAAATTCTCAAATTTCTTAAATTATTTTCATAAAAGAGAGTTAATTTTTGAATTCTACGTTGAAAAATGGTTACGGTGATTTTTTAGGATTTTTCTAAAATAGTTGAATTTTTGGTGAATAGTTTAATACGATAATTTATGATACATATACATTATACATTAAATACATTATTCTTTGAGTCATCACTGATGTAAGCATCATAACCTCGAACTTTTCTTTATTATTTTATTATATTTGGTGATAATTCTCAAACTATTCATAGTCTTGAGTCAAAATAATAAACTAATGAATAAAATAATGAGAAAACACCCCTCTCTTCCATTATAAATATCACCCATCACCACCACTTCTCCTCACACCTCCCAAGATTTTAGTTTTTTCCAAATTCTACTCAATACTCTTCCCAATACCCCTACACATTCAGAAGCTCTTGGTCTCATCAAAAGACCAAAACCTTTTCCCCGTGGAGGTTTTCAAGGAGGAGAAATTCAAGAGGTAAATTCTTCTTTCCTTTTCTTTTAATTTTTTTAGTTCTTTTCTTATCTCTCCTCACCTCCCCTCATCAAAATGGTATGATAAATCCAGTACCTCACATATACTAAAATGTTATTATGTAATGGAATAATCCATCATTAAAACCCTCTCCTCCCACTTTTATTCTAAAAATGAAAACGTTGTTCGTGAGGTGTTAATTTATTGCCTTCAAGAACGATAAATTTTTATTTTCCATTAACACCTTCAAGGATAATCATAAAACAATTTTTATGGTTAAAAAAAATTATAATATATGTATTACAACCTATGTAATGTTCTGTAATCATTATATACACATGATGTTAAATAATAAAACAAAACAAGTTTGTTGTGACCGAAAACCACCTAAAATAATCTAAACGATTATCACTAACATCTTATCTAATGATTTATACTCACCCAAAATAACCAAATGACTTATATGATCATTTAACCTTATGGATGTTCATTAATAAATTATAACTTCAATTCTAGATTTCTATTTACATTTTACACGAACTTCCTGAGAGGACCAGTTTGGGATATGCCTAACACTGAGGGGGGGGGGGGGTGAATCAGTGTTGGGGACATTTTAAACCAATTCCAACTTTTTTATCCTTGCACCTCTTGAAATATTAGGATCTTGATTATCTTATTCTCTTTTCCCTATCGCATGCAATAACAGAAAGCAGCAAAAATATACACACAATATTTTTACAAGGTTCACTACTTAATAAGAGCAGCTACATCCTTTCCATGCATGAGAATAACCAGTGCATGGATTCTACACTATAATGTGATAACTGTTACAATAGTTTGGATAGGTAAACAATCCTCTGGCTAGTGTGGGTCCCTACACTTTTGAGGGGGGAACGAAACAATCCTTCCCAGTGTGGGGGAAGAGAAACAATTCTCTTCCTGAACTGGCGATGAACTAGTTCAACTTGTAGCTTCCTTACTGGTTCTTTATACTACCTATAAATAAAGCCTTATTTATTCTTCAAAAGGTAGGTTCCACTCTTGGTATTCTATAGTTCTCTTCACTTGGTTACTTACAAAGCAATAGTCAAGCAACTCTCCTTTCTTCTTCTCCTATAGTGCAAAACCAACTTCAATTCTTCTTCTTCTTTCTTGGAAAAAATCACATAAACCTATGTGATTGTTCAAACACTGAAGATCAGCTTACCTAGCATCATCAGAATTAACACTCCTCCTTTCTTATTTTCATACATGCATGAGATCATGCATGTTCCATTTTGTTGAACTTCTATTTCACTTCTTCGTGGTGCAATTGATATTTATTTAACTGAATTGCACCTTTTACGTATGAATTTAAGCATGCATAGCCTCTTCACTTCTTCTTTATGCACATACAATTTTGGTTCTTTCTTTTAAGTGTCTTCATGTGTGCATGTGCATGCACTGTCCTCTTCTTCTCACTTGTGTGAAAACCCTAATAGGTATAATTCTTTACACACAAAAAAAAACTATATTCTTATTCCCTTCCTCTTCTTTTCTTGGCACTTGGTTTGGGTGTTTTAGATTTTATATGTGTGTTCCTTCAAATCTGAATGAGTTCATCCATTTTCCAACTTATTCTTGCACACTTGAGGCATTAAGTTTCTTCAATCAAAGCACATACGTGCATGCATGAGTGTACAAACCTCCTTTTCTTTGTGAAATAAAGGGGTCATGGGTCTTCCTATTCATGCAAGGGATGCACAATCAGGGTGTCTTCTCAAATCATAGTGGGAGTGAAAGACTCAAACACTGGCTCATAGTGACATGGCATTCACAAAGCTCAGCGAGGGTTTGAGAAAACCGGTCGCGTGTTTGTGGTAACCAGTTCGTGCTAAGCATAAAAATTATTCACAAAGATATTCGAGAGTGCATGACACTTGTTAAAGGATTGCAGGATCTCCTCTTCACAAATCCGTAAAGGCCTGTGGGTATCCTTACTCCTTTACAAAGAACATCAAACTAGGGAGTGCTCTGTTTTTGAACAGGAGCACTCGAATATGCGGAAGGAAACAAAATTCCTTGGCTTGGGGCTTATCCTTTTATAGGTATGGATCATTTCCTCTTATGCATTCAAATTCCGAGAGATATTCCATGAAGATCAATGCTTTGAATGCCTGAGGTCTCTGACGTTTTAATGATTTTCAAACCACATGTGAAGATATGCTGAGAGTTGCGGGTGTTTCCTTTTTATGCACGCGGACTTCTCATTTACATTAAGAAAATCTCATGCATGCGATAAAGATCACATGTATCTTATTTTGAATCCTCTTTTGAATCCACGTGGCCTCGGTAGTTCCGTTTTCCTTCAGCCAAGCCGAGTTCTTCACACTCCTCGCACGCATGCAAGACGTTAGTTGCATGCATGGTATTGATTCAATCCCGTGATGATCCTTTGATGGAAAGTGATCGATCATGGTGGCTCATCCATGGTTATGGTCTTCTTCTATGATGAATACCAGTGATAGTTTCATGCAGTGGTGAGAGGAAGACGACGACACGGCTGCAGGAGCATCAGACGATTCCAGTTCAAACACTCGTGGCACAGGATGGATGGACGACGTCAGTTAGATTGTAGAAGCAAATTAGATGGATGGAAGAAATTATATCCATGTTTTTAAACCGTTAACAATAACCACATTTGTTTTCCCACATCTAATTTGAGACACAGGGAGGTCACGATTTATCAATCAATCCACTCCAGCGACTGGCCAAATTACTCCTTCTCCCTCCACGGTACCACCCCGTACTGTGTTCTCCGTGGGCGCGCTCTGCACCCACCCTCTATGGGCTTCGGCCCAAAACTCTATAGGAACGCTTTGCACCCACTCTTTGCCGCTTGCGGGCTGGCCTGGCCAGCTTCCCCATGGGCGCGGTTGACTCCTGTCCCACATGAGCCTCGGGTTGAGGCTAGCTGGCTAGCTCAAGGGTTGGCCCATTTTTTTAAAGTAAGGCCACAAAAAATAGTGTTAACATAAATGTTAACATGAAATGAAATACATGTCTACCTACTAAATCAAAGTCCATGCATGACCACCCTTATTCTTCTCTTCATTCTCTCATCTTCTCCACTTCATGAAAATCACATAATTTCTTTACTTTTTTCATGATCACACTTAGAATCTTCAATCATCCTTAATGGATGATACTTCAAATTTCTTCATTGTTGTAAACAATGTGTCACCTTTGACACAAGTTCTTTGAAATTAGGACCAGTGCAATAATTATCTAATTTGTCACCATGAAGAATTACCCAATTCTCCATCTATCATCACTCCTTAATTTTGACTAGTATTGAAAACTACTGATAAAAAATAAAACTTCACACAAAAAGTGGTCCCAACAATACCCCCTTTGCATTTGTTGGAAATTTAAAGTTTTTTCTCAAATGAATGTATCAATATCAAAATGAGAATCTTCTCTCTCCCCTTCACTTATTTCTCTCCCCAAAACATTCATTTCACCTCTCCCACCTTATTGAAAAGAAATACAAAGTTCATGGTAGAGAGGGTATCAGTTCATACTTAAGCAATGTGCCATAAATCATTTCACTCTAAGTCTACTTGAGCAATGCTCGGTGTAGAAAACAAGAGGATTTGATTTAGACAACACGGCTGTCCATTATAAACTAATCATGATACCTCATGAGATGAGAACTCATATACTTGTCTTCAAGGGTTTTCCACTTTCATTTCAGGTCGAGGATAAAAAATGTGATATGAAATAATTAAACTGAAACTCCTGCACTCACTTCAACAAATGGATCAAAAACATTCGAGTGCAATAAGCATGATGAGTGACCTTGGGGTACTTCCATTATTCTTATGTCACTGATTAATTCAATTACTTCCCCTTTGTATAATGATCTTTATTTTGAGTTACCAAGGATGAGAGATTAAGAAATAACATACCTTTTCCAATTATATGTTCTTCAAGAAATTTCTAGAGTAATTGAATTTGATACCAACTGAAGTTGAAAATAATTGATATAATGACTCTATAAGATTTTTCATTTGTCTCCCCCTCAAGGAAACACTTCTCACCACTGATTCTCAGGTTCTCCCCTTGAGATATTTCTTCACCTTCAATCACCTATATTATAAGAACAAATACAATACAAAAATATTTAAGGGAATATGGTGGATCCTCCTTGCTTCATCAATGTGAACAACAAGGTTGAGATGGTTTTCTCAACCCAGATGCTCCATTCTTCACACTTGCACATTTGATCTTCAATTCTGATTGTGGTTGTGTGGATCTTATCACTTCTTCCATTTCTTTATGTGTGAGCCTTCTTTATTTAAGAGCTTTCAAATAACTAGAATCTCCTAGTGAAAATTTCATCTTCTTAAGAAATTATTCTTGAGTTGGAATAAATGCAATGAAATTTTTAACAGTGTGACCAACCTTGTTGCACCTCACACACAAGGCTTCTTTATCTTTATATGAAATCTTCTTTTTTTCTTTTTGCACTAGCCTTAACTTGTTCATATTCCATTTTCCTCATTCTTTCCAATTCTTATGGCTAGATAACCAATAGTTCATTAGGAATTGAGACAACAAGATTGGATCTTCCACATGGATTCTTCTGAGTGACATCCTTCTTAGGAGTTCTTTTGGATGCACCACTCCCATTGCATACATCAAAAATGTTTTCTAGCATTCCAAATCTGTTTATAGTGTTCATATGATTCTGGATCTATGAATGTTGCTTCTTCTTTTCTGGATTTTTACCCCTTGATATAGGTTTTCTCTTTTCTTTTTTATTTAAGGGATTGTACCAAAAATCCAATGCCCAATTCCCAAATCTATTGCAGCACCAACATTAACCAACAAACCTTATCTTCTTGATATCTTCTATATAAGGTTGCTGAGCCTTCTTCTTGATTTGTTGTGATCTCTGTGGGGAATCATCTTCAAACTTATTCTTCATATCCACCCTAGCCATGGCGGTAGGTATCTCCTGACTTTTCTTCATCCATAATTGTTTAGAGTTTTTCTTCCACCCTACAATTTTTGTAGAAACATACTTAGAAACATTAGTACAAGATGGTATTAATGGTACCTTATCCTTATCAGTTACTTGTGATAGATACATGAGTGAAGTCATGATCTTATTATCATATGTTGGAGTTATTTCACCCTTAGGATCCTCCAATGAACATTGAATACCAGTAGAAACTATCACCTTCTTTTGTGAGAGCTCAATATGTGTCTTCTCAAGATTGGAACACTGAGCTTCCAATTTTAGACATTACATACTGAGGATGATATTCTAGTCTTCAATCATGATCATCTTCTCTTCACAAGTCTTCTATAATCTTTAAACTTCCAATTCATGCATCAGAACTTCGTTTTGTAATAAAGAGCCAAGTTCCTTGACCTTCTTGGAATTTTCTTCCAAATATAAACCTTTGTCATCAGTGATATTCTTCAGCTCATTTTCAAGTGCATTTATCTTCTCTTCCAAGTCTTATTGACTCCCTATTTCTCCTCAACTTCTTTAATACATTTTAATGAATTTATTTCAAATTTCATCTTTATTTCTTCAAAGGCCCCAACTTGTCTGGAGAGATTTAAACATTCAACAATTTTTTCTTGTAACCCCTTCTCCAAAACATCATTTTCTTCTTCCAACTGGGTGACATATTCCTACATACATTGAAATAATCCACAAACTAGGGATGCACTTTCTTCAAGAATACCATGCAGAATCATTCTTAATCTATCAACAGATAATTCTTGAGAGTTTGTAGATTGATCATCACCACTTATGCTAGCATTTTAATCATGAGAATAATTTCTAAATGTACTAACACATACCTATTGATCACCTAAGGTAGGTAGGTTATCTATCTTCTTGGTGGAAACTTGAGCCACCTACTCATTACTTTCCAAGCCTGATATGTCTTCATTGTCAGCAAGGTATGGAGAGACATACAATTCCTCTTCTTTAGATAATAGGGACTTCTTATTCAGCTTTCTATTATATTTCTTTTTCCTATTAATCATTGTCTTGGTAGGTATGGCCTTCTTCTTAGAAATAACTGAATATTCGTTGAAACTGCACTTCATTGATAACCCATGAAAGAAACTCAACTCTTCAAAAGAGAATAACTTCACTATATAGAATCCAACAGAGGTAAACCTTGAATCTAATACCAATTGATAGGACTAGTTTGGGATATTACTAACACTGATAGGGGGTGAATTAGTGTTGGGGAATTTTTAAACCAATTCCAACTTTTTATCCCAGTACCTCTTGACCTGTTAGGACCTTTATTATCTTATTATCTTTTCCCCATCACATGCAATAATAGAAAGTAATAAAAACATGGACATGATATTTTTACAAGGTTAACTACTCAATAAGAGCAACTACATCCTTACCATGCATGGCAATGACCAATTCATGGATTCTCTACTATAATGTGATAACTGTTACAATGGTTTGGCTAGGGAAGAAATCCTATGGCCAGTGTGGGTCCCTACACTTTGGAGAGGGGAACAAAACAATCCTTACCAGTGTGAGTCCCTACACTTTGGAGGGGGAAGGGAAACAATCCTCTTTCTGAACTGGTGATGACTTAGTCCAACTTGTAGCTTACTTGCTGGTTCTTTATACTGCCTATGGTGATAGTATTCTTCCTTCTTAAAAAGGAAGATTATGATCTTGGTCTTCTATAGTGCTCTTCACTTGGTTACTTTCAAAGATGCAGGCAATCAACTCTCCTTTCTTCTTCTCTCTTATTATATAGTTCAAAACCAACTGCACTACTTCTTCTTTCTTGAAAAAAATCACATACACCTATGTAATTATTCAAACACCAAATACCAACTTACATAGCATCATCAGAATTAACACTCCTCCTTTCTTCTTTTCATACATGCATGAGATCATGCATGTGCCATTTAGTTGAACTTCTCTTCCACTTCTTCTTGGTGCAGTTGATATTTATTTAACTGAATTTCACCCTTTTTACATATGCATGAAATAATTCACAGCCTCTTCACTTATTCTTTATGAACACACAATTTTGTTTCTTTATTTTAAGTGTCTTCATATGTGCATGTGCATGCAAGAGTGCATGCACTGTCCTATTTTTATCACTTGTGTGAAAACCCTAATGGGTATAATTCTATGTACACACACATGACCTATCTTCTTCTTCCTTTATTCTTCTTTTCTTAGCACTTGGTTTGGGTGTTTTATATTTTATTTGTGTGTTCCTTTAAATCTGAATGAGTTCATCCACTGTCCAACTTATTATTGCACACTCGAGGCCTCGAGTTTCTTCAAGGAAAGAACATATGTGCATACATGATTGTACGAACCTCCTTTTATTCAAAAACCAAGGGGTCATGGGTATTACTATTCCTGAAAAGGATGCACGGTTCATGTGTCTTCTCAAAGCACAATGGGAGTGCAAGAATCAAACACAGTCTCATGGTGACATGGCCTTTGAAAAGATCAGTGAGGGTTTGAGAAAACCGATCGCATATTTGTGGTAACCAGTTCATGATAAGCATAGAAATTCTTCATAAATCTATTTTAGAGTGTGTGGAACTTGTCAAAAGCTTTCAGGATCTTCTCTTTGCAAATATGTAAAGGCCTGTGGGTCTCCTTGCTCCTTTGTGAAAAATAGTGAACCAGGGAGTGCTCTGTTTTTGAACAGGAGCACTCGAATATGTGGAAGGCAACAACGTTCCTTGGCTCGGGGCTTATCCTTTTATAGGTTGGGATCACTACCTATCATGCATTCAAATTCTGAGAGATATTCTATGAATATCAATGCTTTGAATGCCCAAAGTCTCATGCATTTTAAAATTTTTCAAACCACATGTGAAGACATGCTGAGAGTTGGGGGTGTTTCCTTTTCATGCACGTGGCCTTCTCATTTACACTAAGAAAATCTCATGCATGCGATAAAGATCGCATGTATCTCATTTTTAATCCTCGCTCGAATCCACTTAGCCTCGACAACTTCATTTTCCTTAGTCCAAATCGAGTTCTTCACACTCCTCGCATGCATACAAGATGTTAGTTACATGCATGGTCTTGGTTCGATCCCGTGATGATCCTTTGATGGTAAGTGATCGATGATGGTGGCTCATCCATGGTTCTGGTATTCTTATCTGGTGCATACAAGTGGTAGTGTCATGCAGTGGCCGGGAGGAAGATGATGATGCGACTACAGGAGCATCAGACAACTCTGGTTCAAACACTCGTGGTGTGGGATGGATGGACGGTGGTGGTTAGATCGCGAATGTAGATTAGATGGATGGCCGAGATTACATCCACATTTTTAAACTGTGAATAATAACCACATTTATTGTCCCACATCGAATTTGAGATGCGGGGTGGCCGTAGTTTATCAATAAATTCGCTCCAGCGACTGGCCAGATTACTCCTTCTCCCTCCATGGTACCACCCCATACCGTGTTCTCTACGGACATTCTCTTCACCCACCCTCTGTGGGCTTCGACCCAAAACTCTACGGACGCACTCTGCACCCACTCTCCGTTGCTTGCGAGCTATCCTGGACAACTTCCCCATAAGTGTGGTTGAATCCTATCTCACACGAGCCTCAGGTTGAGGCTAACTGGATAGCTCGAGGGTTGGACCATTTTTTTTAAGTAAGGCCACAAAAATAGTGTTAACATAAATGTTAACATGAAATGAAATGCATGGACACTTAGTAAATCAAAGCCCATGCATGGACACTCTTCTTCTTCTCTTTATTCTCTCATCTTCTCCACTTTATGAAAATCGAATAATTCTTTTACTTTTTGCATGATCACACTTATAATCTTCAATAATCCTCAATGGATGATACTTCACCTTTCTTCATTGTTGTAAACAATGTGTCACCTCTGACACAAGTTCTTTGAACTTAGGATCAGTGCAACAATCATCTGTTTTGTCACCATGAATAATTTCACAATTCTCCATGTATCATCACTCCTTAATTTTGACTAGTATTTAAAACCACTGAAAACAAATACAACTTCATACACAAAGTGGTCCCAACACTTCTATACTCTTATACAAGTGAACCAATCATGAAAACTAAGAAAACGAGCACCCCCGAACGATGAAATTGAACACTATAACTCATCAAAAAGGTCATAAATAAACATAATAAAATTATAATAAATCTATTTCATGTAGAAAATGTTCTGAATTAATTAATTAATTAATATAATCTAATTATTCAGGACATTAAGATCAAGTGCAGAACAGTTTGATACATATGGTAAGAGATTCTACTCGAACCTCCATTTTTCCTTCAAGTTACTCTTTCTCTCTATTTACCCCAATAAAATGTTTCTTTATTTTTTTTAATTCTAAATTATATGTATATGTTCCAAAATCATGTATCTAGATCATATCATCCTTCTTTGATAGGGATATACATGTTTTAATAAGGTCCCCTTCTCAATTTTTTTCCGATAAGCAAGCCCGATTAATGAGAACTTTTCAATTTCTTATCCATTTCCAAGTACCATCCATAATATATTTTAAGCAACAATTATTATTATAATATCAATAATTTTATCATGAAAAACTTCCTTATTTCATTTCTGGTTTTATGAAAACAAATATTCCTTTTTTGATTTAAGTTATCCTTAATATTTTCCTTAAACCACACTAAAATATTTCACTTCTAAAGTTTCTTAAACACTCCATTTAAATATTTACACTTAAATTGGACATCAATTATCACGATCCATGCCTATATTCCCTTATGAATTTCCATGTATGTTTTGAATCCATTCTTTCATGAAAAAATTTATGATATGCTCATTTGTTATGCCTTGTGACATAATTATGATACCCATTTTTTCCATGGGTAACCCTTATTTTTATTCTTCACATGGTACACATATTTGTAAACATGTTATTATGGGTGCACCCAGATAGTGCTTCAATGCATTGAGTAATGTTCAGTCTCATGATATGTTATGTTGGGATAGGGAGTGAACCTGATTCCTTTATGGGACTTCGTCCACCATGTTATATAGTCTTGGAAGTTAGCCTTGAATCATGTTTATGTCATGTTATATATTGTTTCCACATTCCTATGATTACATGATTATATGTTCCCATGTTATACATGTTATTATTAATTGTGTTTATTCACTTTCCATGAATTTTATGCCATCATGTTATGACTTCTAACCCATGTGTTATGTTTTATTCCTATGATTATTTCCTTATTGGGATTTTTAGCTCATCCATTTGTTCATGTATTCCCTAGGTCATCCTATACATAAATAAAAGATAATCCCCAAGGGTGATCTCTATGAGCATCCAAAGATTCATCTCATTCTTGTGCTCCTAACTCACAGGTATAAACTAAACAACATAAGTAATCAACCAAGGTCTGAAAAATATAAGGTTTACTCGAGTATCCTAGTGCAATGGAGGCCCGAGTAGGGTGTGAGATAATAATCCCAGTAGGTTCCCACCCACGGTGTCTATGACTGAATCCAGTCCATGAAGTATAATATAAATAAGTTTGCAGTTATAAGTAGAAAGATAAACAAACATTACCCAATAAATAAACAATAACCCACCCATGTTTCTAAGGGACACTTGGCAATTATACCTTATTCGTCTCATAGCCAGAATATGATGTTTGACCAGTAACTATATATATAGTAATAATTATATATATATAGTTTAGTTATATATTTCATCCACATATATGAACTAAGTGTGTGATGATGCCTAATGGACATATACCCTAAATACAAGTTGCTGGCTAGACCATGGCGTAACTCAAACATCTATAACTAGTCTAAACAAGACTATAAGCTCATGCAATAGGATACATTACCTACATACCTATAGAGTGAGAGAGGTCATACTACAACACTCGGTATGGTGAGTGATACTCTATGACAACACTCTAATAATGGAACGTGGCGAGTAAATCCCATCGACTATATAGTATCACTAGTGCGTGGCATTATGGTTAACACCTGATGTAAGGGAGTGTGATATCGCCATGCTCAATAGAACTCTTACCATCATTCTAAAACTTATGTATAAGGTACAATCATATTTATAATAAACTACCATGAGGAAAAACCACTCATGCCTTACATTTATTGATCCTATATAAAGGAATTATCATATAACATTACTAATAACTAGATCCATAAAGAATTACCAATCATTCTCTACATTTAATAATCCCATTAATAAAAGGGAATTCCATTTATTACAATTCAAATTAAGCAGGTGATAAAAGGCATGGCCTTACCACCCTTTAAATTCCATTCCGTTCAATTTAAACCATTTATTACATTCAAGGAATATAATCCATCATGATAAAGCTATTCAAATCAATACATGTCATTTAATTAAAAAAACATGACAATTTAATTACAAATCTTAAAGAGTCACTTAGAAGGCGATATTGTCATTTAGGTAATTACCTATATGGGTAGTTCCCTTTACAAGTCGGTCCAAGTCATACAATTAGAAGGTGCATTGGTCCAATAAACACTTATAAAGAAAGGGGGAAACATCATTTAAGAATAAAAAAACAGGCCATATATTGGAACATCACTTATTAAGCTATAACATGAAGGGACAAGAAAAAATCCAAGCAATAAACCAAGGATGATATAAATAATTAATCATTACTTTTTAGCTTAGAAGGAAGCACACCACATCTGAGGGGTTTTATTATAAAAAAATGACATTGTTTACTAACAATTCATTTAACATAAATTAACACTCAAGATCATGAGTCATAACTCAATTCATTTAAGATACATTTTAAAAATCCCTTAAGTAAGGAAAAACAAATAAAAGGGTTAAAATGGAATTTATAAGGTTCCATTATCAGTTAGACAAGTTCATACTAGGGTAAAATCCATTTATAATTTAATACAAATGATTAGAAGGAGTTCCAGGCTTTTAATCATTTAATTATAGATAAGGAAAACACTTGGCACACCCATGAGCTGTCCATAAAAGAGATCAGCCATCTCTAATTCCCTAAATGGGGATAAACATACATGTATCAAGGTGAAATAGTTGATTTTATATGAAGAACCCAATTAAAAGGTGATGCTCGGAAAATGCCATCGCGCAACACAACAAAACTATTCATAAAATGATGAAAAAATGAGGAAAAAGTCACAGACCACCTACCTTGTACTTAGGAAGACCTAATTATCCAATATAAAGATTTGATTTGGTCTGGTTTGGAAGAAATCTAAGGAAAGGACCTTCACCCTGAAAATAGGGAAAATGATCTCGCACCAAAATAGCACAACTGATACCAAACTAAATGCGGAACAAAAGGAATGTAGAGCTTACTGATATAGATATATAGAGACTGATGATGATTGATTTGGTGACAGACAGAAGAGATACATCAAAGCTTATAATAGTCTTGGAGGAGAAGCTGAAGGTGCCTATAGAGGGTCTCACATGGGTGGAAGAGAAGAAAGAAGTGGATGAAAGAAAAATACAACCCATTAAGGTCATTTTGGTTATTTTACCTTAACAACTGGGTCACATGGTTTGGACGCATTGTTTGGCCAAACCGTGTGCCAATCGTGCAATGAATAGTGTGAGAATACTACTTAAGTGGCACTACCCGTGTGGATTGGGTACACAGTTTGGGTAAACCATGCACAACCCATGCGGGACACTTTTTCTCCTCTGAAACTGGCTGCACAGTTTTCTGTTGAGGGCCACACGGTTTCATACAAACCGTGCACCCTATGCAATCCTTCCAAACATGTTCTTTCTAGACCTTGGTGCTTCCAAAACTCAACGATACATCCAAGGGACCTATCAATCCTTTACACAAGTCCAAAAACAAAACTTTTAAGTGTTACAACTTTCAGAATTATGTTCTGAATCTTGGTTTGTAAAACATCCTGTCCAGTAAATGAAAAAGTTCAAATTCCCTTGAATTTTTGTTCTGTTAAAAAACATGGGTCGTTATAACCTCCCCACCTTAGAAATTCTCATCCCTAAGAAGCCTTTGAGAACAATGAAAACAACACCCAAACTACAAGGGTTGTGAAGTCTCATTCAAATGGTCATGCTGAGTTTCCAAACACCTAACACATCTCCAAGCATTCATTTAAGCACATGACACTTAAGCTGAAAAAACTCAATCCAACGCTCGTTTTACAACCAAAACACTGAGACAAAGCTTACACAATCCTATTTATCTAAAGACATGATAACATCATCATATTATTAAACATATGGCGGCGGGTTCTCCCCACCTTAGGCTTTAACATTAGAAGGTGCCAATTCTAAACCATGACACCTCCACCATCAGAATTGTCTACAAAGAATGCCCTAAGAATTCTAACAATTCTCTTGGAATGATCTTTGAAATGGTAAAATGTTCGATTCCCCATCAAACTCACTTAGATAGAATGAGCTAGATTTTCATGAAAATCCCTGGCTGACACACACTGCACTCGCCTCTACCTGACAATGTGCCCAAAAATGGCCCTTCATCAACTATAACATTAAACAACAAGGAAAATAGTCCAATATAATTTGAATATCTTATCTCAAATTCCTAAATTATACATTTGGAACATTACAATAGAACTATGATGACTTCTTCCAAGGAATCTTGCATCCACCACAAACACGTCCACTGAAGTCCATACCTAACTTCCAGTGACATTACTTGATCAAACCACAATCTGGTCAATTTAAACTATCGTGACTCAGCAAAAACAAGGGTATAACCCAAATCCAAGACACTGTAATCATCACCTTTAAAATAGAACCTTCGATCTTGAAAACAAATCTGAGGTAACCTCAGATTCATTAAATAGGAGTCTAAGGAACTAACCCAAGGTAGTTAATCTCTATACTCACAAAAGAGAATTTGGTACAAAACCAAAATGTCCACATAAGAACATTAATTGATCCCAGAGCGGCATCCTCTTAGTGGTCAAGTCAAAGGAAAGCAGATGGTTTCCAAGAGTTCATCCAATGCATTTCTACATGGTAATTCTAGTTTCACTTAGGATTAACCAAATCTTGAAGAAAACCATGCGTTCGGTATAAAACCTAATAGAGATCACATCTCAATCCTAAAAACTTTAAAACTTTAGAATGATGTAAGACCGATGATGTCTTATTGTATCAAGGATGATGTCAAGATGGGGTACATGCTTGTATCTTTCAAAAGAGTACACTAAGTGGAGTTTGAAGATTACCAAGAGAACCAAAAGAAGAATAGCTGAACCACTAATGGTTAATTTTTCAAAATAATATCAGCTTCACCTATCGATGAACCACCATTAACCGAACCATGATTCCCTTACCACCGAATTCATTTCTTGATCACTCAACATAACCACCTAAGTCCATACAAAAGCAACGGTGGCTCTCAAGGGGTTTCATATAAGGACAACCACATCAACATCGCACTACCAAGCAAGCACTGACATGATTTGAAACCTGCAAGCCTCAATGGAATTTAATAAATACCAACCATATTCAAATGGTCCTCTTTGGTAGCGTTCCTTATACCTTGAAGGAAACATTTACATAACTAAAATGATTCTTCCCACCTTAGGAGTGTCTTAGTATTTGAAATACAAGACATACCAGCCTCTTCTAAGTGTGTTAGATCCTATTCACCTTAAACGTAAATGTAAGGCATTTGGCATGAAAACCAAAAAAACTTATCGACATGTCAAAACAATAGAGTATCTTGGAATTCATCCCTAGAATTGGGAAAAACTTGATTCCTTTAATGAAAAAGTCACCAAACTATGGTGATAACCTGAGACCACAATCAACATCACAAGTCTTAACGATTCTACCAAACTCAACCGGTTCATTATATAATTTAACAACTCGAAGGGTACCACGTACGTGAACACATACTACCCAGAGGTTTCATGAGCAAACAAAACGTCTTCAATACTATCTATAGGATATCAACCATATGCATTCAAGTATTGGATGTCCCATGTTGAAAACTATCTCAAATTCATTTTATCTCATACGACTAGAAAATAGACTAACGACCTCCTGAGTTACCCAAAGAAAAATAAATAGGCTACAAAACAGCTGACTATGCCCTAGGCACATATAACCTGCTGAAATCAAGCATTCCTCAATGATCACACTCATAACAAGGGTAAAAAAAACCATGACCATTCATCCAAAAAAGGTTTTCATTTAGAAACTAGGAGTCCTATGAGGGTCAACGACACCCAAATGACACCAAATATTATAAAACTCACAAAAAAAGGAAAGGAATTTATGCTCTAAGGGTGATACCTACCGTAGTACAACCCCTTATGAAAGAAAAAAAACCGACCCTATAACTAGGTCATGCATAACATAAGTCACCATATCAAGATCCAACCACCTAATCTATTTCTATAAAGGAGAAGGCCTATAGAAAATGCTCATGCTTCCATTACAAGGAAACTCAAATAGATTTTAAAATATCCTTACAAGAGGGTTTAAACTTAAGGACACCACTCTAGGTTCCATTTTTAAAGTCATTAGGTTGACTAAAATTTAATCTTTAAATATTTAAAATATTTAAAATAAAACATAAATCACCAATTATGAAAAAAACATTTGGTAAAAGATTTAATTAGTGCACCAAGGTAGAACAAGCAAGTCTCATAAAACTTTTTTTTAAATAATAACCATTTAATTGAAATCCCAACATAAATTAGGAAATTTACCATATAAATTCATTTTTAATAGATAAGGAAACCTACGAGGGTACCACTAAGCCAACCTTGGTTCATCAGAATGAAACCTAATATCAATTTCTTAATTATTAAATCAAAAACACCCAAATGAGTCATCTCATAAGAAACATGCCCCAACTAACCTACATGGGTCCAGTTGTGCATTTAGGTATTTAACCAATTCATGATAGGTTAAAATTAAACTTCTTTTATATTTAAACCATCTCAAAATATACGATGGTCATATAAAAAATAGTTTGATTAAATGGGTTACCACCACCCCAATCTATAAAGCACCCATACAATTTATAGACCTAAGTATAGCTCCCATTTAATTGAAACCAATTTCATTTCAGAATATAACATGCTCATATATAATACCTCAGTTATGTGGGTGGCCATATACCAATACATACAGAACCTATACACTTTATAGTTTAGAATTTTTCTCCCATTAATAAAAAATAATTCACTTTAGAATTTAAAATTTAATATCCTTTCATTTTAACAAATATTTCTAAATATATATAAAGCTTAAAGATGGTTAAATTATATGGGTTACCTTTTTCCAATTATAATAAACCCATACACCTTACAACTAAAAACTGGTTCCCGTTTAGTCTCAACCACTATATTTAGCCCTTGAAACCATTTACATATCAAAACAAAAATAGTATGTTTTGGTAAGATGTAAACATAGAGGAACATGATATAAAGACAGAAGCATGATGTACTGACAAAAAATGATAAATAAATAGGTAGAAGATTCATGTGCTAAATAAAACACCCAATCATATCATATAAACATACATGCTGAAGTATTATCTAATTTGTAAAAATCTAAGCATTTTATTTAAGATACCTAACAATGTATATAATAGGAAAAAATCACAATCATCAAACAACCTACAAATGCAACTACATGGTATGGAATATGCATGACATATGAATTTATATGTGCCTAATATGATGCATGCAATGATTAATCCTTGCCATACCAGGACAAGGGTAAAAATACCATAAATTCAATAAATCAATAAGTAGTAGAATGTACAATAATCACTCGAGATTAAATCACAATCAACTATAATATCAAAAAACATGAAAAAAATACTATCCCTAGCCACTTGGTCATTTCCCTGTGAGTGGGGTGATCAGTACCAGACACGACTATTTACTAAGAACAAACACATTCCTAGTATCCTTTCTACCGGACCAAATAGTAATACAAAGGAAAAAGAACCTCTGATACCACTTTGTAATGTCCTAGACCAACTGATCACTAAGATGGAAGCTAGACCAGTGGGTCACATGGCCTTAGGTGCGCCTCCCCGTATGCCAGAGGCTACCAACTAGCAGTGAGGGTCTCAAGAGATGATAGTGGGGAGACTATACCCTCACATCTGAGTAGCTAAGTGGTATAATAGATAAATAATAACATAAAATAGTAGAAGCAATAATAAATGATAGATAAAGCACCATAAGAGTAATAATAACCAACTGAATAACAAAATATGGAAAATGCCAATGTACAATAGATGCATATGTCATGTTGATAATACATAAAATAAAAAAATAAATACATCAAGAAGTGATACATAACAATAAATGAATAAAGAAAATAAATAAAAGAGAATCCCCAAGGGTAATCTCCACAATCATCCTGAGAACCATCTCGGTCCTATGCTCCTAACTCCTAGGTATAAGCTAAACAACACAAACAATCAACTAAGGCCCTGTAAATATTAGGTCTACTTGGGTACCTCAGTTCAATAGAGATATGAGTAGGATGTTAGATAATAATCTTAGTAGGTTCCCACCCATGGTGTCTACAACTGAATACAACCCATAAAGTATAAAGTAAAGCAATGTGAAAGTATAAGTAGAAAGATAAACAAGTAGTACCAAATAAATAAACGAAAACCCACCAAGGTTCTTAAGGGACACATTATAGATATACCTGCTTCATATCATAACAGGAATAAGATGTTTTCCCAGTATCTTTATATATATATATAGTAATAATTATATATATATAGTTTAGTTATATGTTTCATCCACCTATATGAACTAAGTGCATACTGATGCCTAATGGCCATATACCTGGAATACTAGTTGCCGGATGGACCAGGGAATAACTCAAACATCCAAAACCAATATAAATGAGACTATAAGATCATGCAATAGGGTACATTACCTATATCAATATAGAGTGAGAAATGTCATGCTACAACACACGGGATGTCGAGTGAGTTGACAAGGCAACACTATAATCATAGAACATGGCACATAAAACCCATCACCCATATAATATCAATGGTGTGAGATGTCATGATCAACACCCAATTTAATGGAGTGTGATATCACCATGCTCAATAGAACCCTTACCATCATTCCACAACCTATGTATAAGGTGTAATCATATTTATAATAAATTAATATGAGGAAAAACCTCTAATGACTTATATTTATTGAGATGGTATAAAGGCATTATCATATAACATTACTAATAACCAAATCCATAAGGCATTACCTTTCATTATCTACATTTAAAAATACCATTAATAATAAGGGTGTTTCTATTTATTACAATTCAAATTAATCATATCCTAAATAGAACGGCCTTTCCACCCTTTACATTTCATTCCATTAAATTCAAACCATTTATTGCATTCAAGGAATACAAGAAATCATGAGAAATATATTCAAATCAATACATGTCATTTAATTAAACAAAATATGACAATTCAATTAAAAATCTTAAAGAGTCACTTAGAAGGTGCTCTTGTCATTTTAGAAATTACCTACATGAGTAGTGACCTTTACAGGACGATCCAATTCATACACTTAGAAGGTGAATTTTTCCAATGAACACTTATAAAGAAAGGGGGAAACATCATTTAAGAATAAAAAAGAGGCCATATAATAGCATGCCACTTATTAAGCTCTAACACGAAGGCATAAGAAAAACTCCAAGCAATAAACCAAGAATTATATATATAACTAATCATTACTTTTTAGCTTAGAAGAAAACACACTTCATCTGAGGGGTTTTATTATAAAACATGAAATTATTTACCAATAATTAATTTAACATAAATTAAACTTCAATATCACTAGTCATAACTCAATTCATTTAAGAGACATTTTAAAAATCTACTAAGCAAGGAAAAACAAATACAAGGGTTCAAATGGAATTTAGAAGGTTCTATCATCACTTAGACATGTTCATACCAGGAGAAAATACATTTATAGTCTAATAAGAATGATTATAAGGTTCTTCAGGCTTTTAATCAATTAATTATAATGGGTAAAAACAATTGGAACACCCATGGAATGTTCATAAGAGATCAACCGTCTCTAATTCCCTCAATGAGGATCAACACACATGTAACAAGGTGAAATTTTCAATTTGATATGAATAAACCAATTAAAAGGTGTCACTCAATAAATTTTGGTATGCGACACAATGAAACTATTCATAAAATGACATAAAAACAAAAAAAAGTCATATACCACCTACATCGTACTTAGGACGACCTACTCATCCCATATCAAGCTTTGATTTGGTCAGGTTTTGAATAAATATAAGAAACAAAACTTCAGCCTAAAAATAGGGGAAATGAATTCACACTAAAATATCATAGCTAATACCAAACTAAATAAGGAAAAACATAAAAGGAATGTTAAGCTTACTGATATATATCCATAGAGATTGACAACGATCAATTCGGATGATGGATGGATGAGATACATCAAAGCCTAGAATAGGATTGGAGGAGAAGCTAAAGGTGCCTAGAGAGGGTATCACATGGGTTAAAGAGAATAAAGAAGAGGAGTAAAGAAAAATAAAACCCATTAAGAGAATTTTGGTCATTTTACCCTTAAAAACTGGGTCGCACGGTCTGGATGCACGGTTTGGCCAAACCATGCACAAACCGTGAAATGAACAGTGCAAGCATACTACCTAAGTGGCACTATCCATGAATATTGGGAGCATAGTTTGGGTAAAATATAAAAATTATGTGTGGGTCACTTCTTCACCTATGAAATTGGCCACACGGTTTTCTACTAAGGGCCAAATGGTTTCATACAAACCGTGCGCCCTGTGTAGACCCTCAAAACTTTTGCTTTCCAGACCCCGGTGCTTTTGAAACTCAATGAGAAATCCAAGGAACCTCTTGAACCTTTAACCAAGTCCAAAAACAATACTTGTAAGTGTTCTAACTTTTATAATTATGTTCCAAATCTTAGTTTTCAAAACATCCCATCCAGTAAATGTAAACGTTCAAATTCCCTTGAATTTTTTTGGGTTAACAAACACGGGTCGTTACACATGAATTCCCATGGTAAAGGAAGATCCTATATTTAAAATCCCCAATATCTAGGTTACTAAAAATGATTAAAATCATTCATGCTCATGGTAATGAGGATCCCATCCTTAGGGATGGTGGATGTGGTTCAGGAAACAACATTCATTATGCATGTTGAAATATAAAGCGAATACATCCGTATTCATATAGCTATGTAAGCCTCGACCCAAGGTTTAGGGGATAGTTAAGAATAAGGTAAGGGATATTCCACACCTTTCTCTCTAGACTCCCTCACTGTAACCTCACCCTCATCCACCAAAATATGGGGATAAAGTCTCCCCCTCGGGCATCCCTCCTGATGTAAGCCCATATCCTTTCTTACTAGATGTCATATCCATCCTACCTTCCATTTACCCACCCTCATCCATCAGTAGACGATGAAGAAAGTTCAGAATGGGCTTCCAATTCAGGTATAAGTATCTTCCGAACCATGATTTTGTGACATGATAATCTTACACCATATCTTGTTTCTCATACTGAGTATGACTCACCGGGACTTTGAGATTATAAGTGATCATGACACTATCATGATCAAAACTCTTAAATGTCCCCCACTAGGTTTAATCCCCAAATCATTTTACCATCCTCTCAAAGGGCCATATTCCTTGCGATACAAACCTTCATTGGGCTATATTCCTAATCAAGTAACCATGGGCCTCCTCCATAGGTGTAATCCCCAATCTTTCGAACTATGTGAGATTTGATTCTTATCCTGAAGGGATGCATAGGAAGCCTGTTAAAGTTTCAAAACCAAAAATTTAAATCCTCCACCATCATTATTGGTACATATTTCTAGTAATATCACGCCCTCTATTGGAAGGCTATATCATTTCCAGGTCCTTTCCACCTCTTCCTCATTGACCAAAATTCCCGGTGAAGGCTATATTCCCGCCTAGGCCAGGCATCAAGGGCCACTCATGTGTAAGTACCACACCAAAATTTTCTAGGAATATTTCACCTTAACTTCCTTTCCAAATGATGTTAAACTACATTTTCTAGTCCTTTACACATGATCCTAAAAGGTATGATGTGTCCCATTAAGTGGCAATGAACTATGCGTATTTTTATTCCTTTAACAAGGATACATAGGAATCCCTTCTCACAGGACTGATCCCAAAATCAAAACTCCAACCACCTCCCTAGATGCCAAAAAATTCAAGAGTTCCCAATTATGAGGCTTTAAGTCACAATTCTTTAGAATAAAGTATTAAAAAATAAATAAAAAGATGAGATGGAGAACCTCTGATACATACAGATGAATCTCTCAATGGATAACCTCAAATACATATAGATAATTCCATTGATAGAGAAATTTTGATACATAAAATTATTTAATCCTCTATGAATATGTGATTGATTATAGATGTAAAGGGTGACCTACCTTATATTCAGTTTTATAAAGGATTCATGAATATAACCTTAAATCTATAATAGAGTCCTAGAGTAGAAAAAAATTCCCCCCAATAGGGTGTGATGATCATGATACCACATCCTCTTGACTAATGAGAGTCCCTAAGAGTCATTGAAAAAATGTACAGTGATCACCTGCATTTGGAAAGTAGGTCCATTTCTTGGATATGTGAGTTGTTGGATATTTTCGATTATGTGAATTAACCCTGTTGTAAAATGATTTGAAATCAGACATGAAAAAAAAATGGTGAAACCTACATGAATGATTTTGAAACAATACTCAAACCCCCACAATCAAACATCAATCCTAATTTTCATCGGAAACAAAAAATAGTGATCCCAACATGAATCCTTTAAATAACCAAAATAATTGTGTTTCCAACATGTCAGACC
The DNA here is from genome assembly GCA_963277665.1 of Viscum album. Classification (NCBI taxonomy): domain Eukaryota; kingdom Viridiplantae; phylum Streptophyta; class Magnoliopsida; order Santalales; family Viscaceae; genus Viscum; species Viscum album. Next base: position 164,502,125 of record OY728119.1, on the reverse strand, counting down.
CTTTTGAATTATTAAAAAATGAAAGTGGGCCAAACATGAATTCATTTTTCACCCTCATATACATCCATCATAACTCCATTCAATCTAAAATGACATATTACCATTAGCAACAGACGTGTATGAACTCGATCCTCAGCTAACCATAGGATATTGTCACCCACCTAGTGTCTCCATCACTAGGTATCAAATACACCAATTTGGGAGCACCACCTCAATATTATTGTCTTGAAACTAGAGAGTGCATGAAAATCCATCTAGGATATGAAGCACTACCAACCGTCCACCCAAAAACAACTGGTGGTAAAGAAAAAAATGACACCTATTTCCATTTTGAACCGTTTCTGGAGCCTCGCTCCAGAACGTGATAAACAATTACTCCCTCATATGAGGGTGGAGGTTCAAGATATTAATAATGATCTCATTTCAATAGAACATGGGTCACACCAAAGGAATCCTACTAGCAACCACTTCCACCAACACTATGCAACATCAAACCCTATGCCTGTTGAGGACGCCACCCAGTGGGCCCTAGCTCAGGTCACACAGACCTAAGAACCTAAGGCAAGATAAAAATGCTAGAAAACAGTCAACTAGGAATGAGGCCATATCTCCATTATATCAATAGAATCCTTCTAACAAACTATGGAGACAACCTGTGAGCAGACACATATACCCGCTCGTGTTTATCAAGTCTGCCAGTATAATTTGAAAACACCCAGAGAAACCTATTGAAAAATTCTAGTAGGAAGTAGGGGAATATACATATCTATACCCTTAAATAACAATCCTATTAGTATATTTTGGAAGTTAATGGAGGACAAGAGCATGGATACATCCACACTCTAATAAAAAAATGGGAATATATTCTTGTTCTAGTTGTAGAAGTCACCCCTTACATCCTGAAAATGATGGAAAGACATGAATCTATCCCTACCCACATTCTAAAAACATGCCAAGATATAATTACTGTATTGAAAATTCTTAAAAGTTGATCATGAAACCTCACATCCACAATTGGAGTGGCCTATCAGTACAATATGAAGGTTACTCAGAAGTAGATGCATATTACTACTCCCATCTTAGAGGGTCATTAGAAACATATCATGATAAATGGACAATAGGATCGGTAATATACCCCTATTACAATCAGAGATCATTGGTCCATTTTGATGGCCACTCCAGTTTAGACATATATCCCTATCAAAACCCCATAATCTTGTCAAAAAATCCTAGAAATGACACACGAGTCACACAGGCAGGCTCTTGTGTATGAAAGTCAATGTCCACATCATGAGACTCCATTCTCCCAGAAGAGAATATATAAAAAGAAGTCTCAATAAATACAATTTTAAATTAAAGAGAAGAACTTTAATACTTCTCTACTCAAGGCTAGTGTTCTTGATCCATAAGGTATCTATCAATAGTGGCCCAAGATCCTGATAATTTGTTTCCAAATTACAAAAGTAGTAGTCACAATTATAAAGGTCCTCCTCACAACATTGCTACCAAAAACTATAAAGGAACTCACAAGAATATTTACCACAAAGGCCTACTTTGTGGTCTTAAAGTGACTGATCATGAGAACCCACATCTTAATGAGCACCACAAAACCCTCATCGTGGTCAGAAGATCAAACAAAATGATGGTCCTCACCTTATTATTGGACACCCTAAAGGTCCTCTCTAGGATATACACCATATGAATCCTCCATATGGTTATACATTAATCTACAATGGTATTCCTCTCCATGATGGTGTTCACTGTGAAGGTCCTCCCTACAGTGACGTTTCATTTCGATAAGAAGATCCTCCCCTTACCGAATCAATTGTGAGAAAGACCTCATTTCATGAGGATCTTGGGATTATGAGGCTAGACATGTTTGATTCCTTATCATTGACAAGTGATATTATTTCTCAATTAGAATACAGCCTGAGGAAATGATTACTCTCTAAACCACCCTTGGATCATCTGCCTTTCAGCATAGAAGATGAGATTCCTACCAATCCCACAGTAAACAATAAAGAAGCTGTGAAACGCCCGATTTGGTTATACCAAGTAGAGGAATATTATATAGAATATGAATAGACCATACTTCTCATGAGGAATAAACTCACCAAATACAATATATCGATCATTTTTTTCATTGGATACTCCTTAGTATGATATCCCAGGGAATTTGTCATAATAATGCATACATGAAATTCATTTGAATATTTGGGAAAATATTCACCACTTGAAAACTAAGTTCATAACTTAAGACAAATATGAAAGTCACGTCAAGGTAATAGAGTAACTTCATTATCATATCGACTTAGCTACCCTTTTAGCTACACAATGCTCGAAACTGGGAAAAAAACCGTAGGGTATTTAATGTGAATGTCTTAATTATTTTCACAAGCTACATCATTTGATCATAGATGCACCATAAAGTTTCCAGATCAAGGGATGTGTCTAACATGCAGTGCTTAATTTCACCTCACACCCCAAATAATAGATCCCACCAGAAGTGACATCATGCAATTTCATTGTTTCTACCTGGATCTCAGAAGCGATCTCTTCTCCCGACAAATGGTACACTCATTAGTAATTGGACATAAACAAGTTTTAGAAATGTTGGACCCAATGAGAGAGATCCATTGAAATAATTTTTCATAAAATGTATTAAAACATAGAGAAATATTCTCTCTTAAGGTAATATATTCATTAGAAACCATTTATACCTTTGTAAGAAAACAACCCATATACAGACTATACATTGTACCCATCTCATGCTCACATAAAGATGCATAAAATCAAGAGAGAAACCAAAATATCTGTATTCGTGATGATACATGAGTATACTTAGCCCATATATCTAGAGTTATTTTTACCTTATCCCCCTTATTGACAAAAATCTGTATTTTTTTGTTTAGGAGTATCACCAAAAATTTAATCCTCTTGATTCATCCCATCTCATGACCCAACTTCTTCTTTGAGAACACGTATGATGAAGTTTTCTAGAGGTTCCCTCCATATCACCCTTTGGTAAGTGGATCCAAGAGAATCATTAAAAATAAGGATGAGGTCCAGTGGTGGTTACAAACAAAAGTGATATATCAAGGGTAAAACCACTCCTGAAGATCACAACCCTTTTGGTAGATATCCTTAAATAAATCACCCCTCCTATAATTTTAATGCTAATAAGACACCTAAAATTCATTATACATTGGTGAATGTTATTAATTTCACCCCTATAGACGATGGAGAACATGAAACTGATATATAGGAACAAGATGAGGATGTTTCCATTTGAAACACAGTCCAAATTGAAGTAACTAAAGAAGGCATGAGAACTAGAAACCAAAAGCTTGATAAAAATTTGGGGGTGCCTACAAAAGTTAAATTATCACTACAATTATGATATTCATCCAAGGAAAAGGGAAAAGGAATGTCTACATCTAATCCTTTACCTGAAAGAATTAAACCGCTTATATTTGTAACGCCCCGACCCCAGTTACCCAGAGTTGGTGCATTATTGCGTAACATTGGCATGATCACAAAAGATCAAGTCTCGAAAGACCGATTAGTTTAGTAGCCTTGGAAACACTAGATACATTCATAAATGTTACATTACATCATAAAGTGAAAAACTAAAATAACATATTCTCCATTTTCCACACTCATATCCCCTTTAGACTATCCCTGCAGGTCATTCGTAAAATACTTCCTCACATCCTAGAAAAATTAAAACATTGAAAGGGGTGAGCTCAGATGCTTAGTAAGGATAACAATATAGCGAAAGCTTTTATAAATAAACATTAACATTTAAGGCAATGTATAACTAAAACAAAATCCTTTTTAAACTTGAACTTCAGCATAATATGGAAAAAATAAAATTGAATAATTCCATTTACTTACTCACATGGATATTCTACTAGTCGAATAATCCCATGCAATATCAATAACCACTTTCATAATGATGGAATGCATAATTCCAAACTATCATAACCACGTAGCCAAGGCCTCATGCCAAGACCACAAATAAGATTTTGTCAAGGCCTAATGCCAAGACACTAGTTTGTCTCATGAGACCTACCGATACATCGAGGACCTATAGCGGGCTCCACCCATCACTTATTAAGTCGAATGCATTCCTCATATTAATAGGTTTAAACATATCATAAACCATAACATAATCGTATCACATAAAACATGCATAAAGGAAACATAAAATTTCCACATTTCAATCACTAGATATCAATACAACACATTGATATAATAAAAACACTTTCAAAACCATTTTCAATACCAAAATAAAAGAAAATTAAAACTTTTTATTTATTTTTCATTTTAAGAAAAAGTTATGGCCTGTAGAGGAAGCCGAAACTCAAATAATGGTCACGACGACAGAGAATTCGTTTTCGCCGCATACGTACGACAAAAAAAAACATTACCTTTTGTCGTTTAGTTAAATTCTTCATATAAAAAATATTCTTTTTGAATAAACTTAAAAGTCAAAGGGGTTTATACACCGTATAAAATAAAGTTGTGTATAAAATAAAATATGTCTCAATGAAAGGAGATTGAGACGAAGTACCTTACAAAGATCATTTTTTTAAATAAAATATATCTATTATGTATATTCACTATAAGTACACATAAAGAAAGTAAAAATAAAAGATATAACATAATAATATCATGACATAATTTGAAAGTAGGAGATTAACCCAAAGAATGGAAATCGGGTCAAGAAGTTCCCCTACCTCGTGTCCGACTTGACTCGACCGCTCTTTAACCTCTTGAATAATAAACTAGAGTTAATATCTACCTTCTTAAGAACCTTTTTCAAGTTAATTATTCCTTTTATATCACTTATTACCATGTCATGAACATTTTGTAATTATTTAAGTTTATAACGGTCATTTTGTCGATCTTAGGTACTTGAGTCAAAAATAAACTTCTTATAATTACACTTTGTTCATGTGGTAATATATACATTATATCCATAATTATATTCATGATTTATATATCATATAAATCATATATATCCAGTATATACATTCATTTATAATATTACATAACATTTAGAGGTAAGAAATGAAATGCACCGTTCATGGAGACGGTAAGCCGTACGTACGCATGAACGCTAATTTCATTTATATTTCATATTTAATGGAATGAAGTTATTATTATATAAAGGTATAATATAATTCCAGTATAATATAATGTATAATACCATTTAATCCATCCTTTATACATCCCACATATGGCATTAACGATTCAAATCACTTTGAGGGGGCGGTAGTCCGCACTTCCTAAAATGAAATTATCGCGTTTACCCACAATGGAAATCATAAAGGTATTCCATAAATGAAAAATACAGAATCATAAGGAAAATAAAAACATAATATATATCATATATAAAAATAGTGTCATCATAATGACCACCATTAGAGGTGTTAAAAGAAGATTGAACAATCATCGTTTCGTGAGGCAGAAATTCACCAACCACAGAAACAGTATGTTCTTTAACCATTAGATGAAGGTGTGTCCAAGTGTAAATAAAATAATTCTAATAAAAACATCCTAGTATATTTAATATACTGGTGTTGTTAAAAAATATTGAAATAAAAATATTTTAAGGGGTTGGGGAAGAAAAATAAAACAAAATAACATAAGAGAAGACATTACCTTAAAATCGGGTAACTCTTTTTGATTTGAGCCAAAGGCTTCCTTGGGAAGTCTTATTCCCAAATTGAGGCTTCTAGGAGTAATAGAGGGAATTTGAGAGAGTATTTGGGTAGAGGTTGGCCGAGCCAAAAGGCTTTGATGGTGTGAATAAGGTGGTAGTGGTTGAGGCCATTTATAAGAGGAGAGGAGGGGCACTCTTGGAAAATCATGAAATGTTACTTTATTATATAATGAGTTTCGGATTTTAAAGGTCCCACACTTATATATTTCGAGTATAAGGTGATAAGGGTTCTAAATATACTCATCCAATAGGCTTTTAACAAGTGTAAGTCTTAGATTTTATATTATCTTTTCATTTTATTTAAATTGTTAATTAATGAGGTAATCACTGCATCATCATGGTGTCATAAATAATTTAATTTATATAATGTCTAAAAATTATAAAAAAAATATCATTATGTATTAAATCTTTTTATCTTTCTAATTAATATTTATAGTAAAAAATATGACTTGTATAACCCCATTTAAAAATTGTTTTAGTAAAACAACTCATGTTTGTGACATTTTTATTTTAACATTAAATAAAAGGTTTTTAATGTCATTTTCCTACCAAAGTGGCTCCATGGGGTCCCCAAGTTGACCCATGGATTGTCTTGGTCGTCCATGACTCATCCAATAGGGGCAGGACAAGTGTAAAGGTCATTTCATATTATTATAACATTGTCTTTACCATAAATTACACTAATTACCTTTAATCGCGATTAATTAAACTAAAAAGTTACTATTCACCAAAAAATTATTTTAATCCCATTGAACCACATTTTACATCCTAATGACAACCATGTATGTCGGATTTTTTAAAATCAAATCACAGAAGGGGTAATGTTTCATTTAAACGAAAAATCAGTTTTTTAACTACTACTTAGTGGTTTCACTATTCATCAAAAATTGAAGTTTTTCAGAATGATGCCAAAATTTCACCCTAAGATATAATTGATATTAAGAATTCAAAAATGATGTCTGTTTTACAAAATTCCAAATATATAAGTTTCATTAATTAATTTTATTATTAATTCCCACTGTCAAAACAAATAACGTGTTTTTAAGAAACAATATATATCAAAATATTGACAATTGTTCATGTCCAATTTCAATGTTAAATTAATTCTAATTACCACCATTGGATAAAATGGTAAAAATATATTCTAATTATACTTTAAAACCAATAAATATTATAATTTATCACTATAAATTATTGCGATTAAAAAAGTTGTTTTAAGTATTTTTCACTATTCATAAAAAATTGGAAGTTTTCAGAAAGTTACAAAAAATTCAACTTAGGATAATTTCGATATTACGAATACAAAAATGAAGTCCATTTTGAAATATAAATTTTTTATAATTTTAAAAAGTGGGTATTACTATTCATAACGACTACTTTGATTAGTCGCGGTGTGTTAGAACTCGAACTTGCGTACAATGCAAGCTATTGCATTATTGAAAGAGAAGCGTATCGTGGAAGATTGAGGTGTTACATTCTCCCCTCATTCAATAAATTGCGTCCTCGCAATTTGAAATTTTTCTTTAAAAATAAAAGGTCGAAAATAGAAAATACCTTTGTGAAAAACCCACATCGGGAATAAGGTTAATAAAATTTAGCCTTAATAAGAGGGAAATGGAAATGAAAAAGTCACCACCAAATTATGATCTTGATAAAGAGAACATTGGTGGAAATTAGAGACATATAACTGGAGGAAAAACTTAAATATTTGTAGGGAGTGATTGAGGTCATCAATCACAAACAAGGGTAAAATTGAGGGCCTCAAAGCCTTCAATCTATATTGATTTAAAATATTATCAGTTCAACAAGACATAAGGTATTAGGATAACACATTTTTTGTTTTAATATCCCTTTACTAAAGTTTAAGAATTAATTGATTCATAGAATAAGAGATAGGTATATATATATTTATGCTTGACAAGTAGAGTTTCAACCTTCAACTAATTTCTACCACAAACTCATCTTTCACCCAAAAAGATAATAGAACTCAAAAATATTATATTTATCCTAATCGTATAAGGTTCAAAATATTAACACATACCATTTAGATTAGGAAAACTATTTTTTAATAACTAGGGACTTCCTGTAGGCTAGTGGTAGGTAATAAAGGCCTGTCGCACTATGGTTGTGGGTTCGATTCCTACAGCTTTGTCTGACGCGACGGGTTATCCCCCAACCTGCAGGTTGTCCTTTTCCTAAAACTATAGTATTATAATATTCCAAAAATAATCCTCAGAAATGTTTTAAACTTAAACAATACTATCCAAGGTTCAACTTAATCCATTCCAACCTTTATAGTTATCCAAAATACCTCTATCCAGACTTTCTCTAAAAGGTCTCTAAATTCAGAAATTAATTGTAACATGAGATTCCCCAAACAAAGTAAAGTTTCTCTTATTGTCACATACTAAAAATATGATTACCTTCATCATATTAAAACCTTAATGAAAACAAAAAGTACTGCAGTATAATCCTTATATATATCACATTATTCTTATAACCATAATATAGTTCTTGAGTCCAAAAAAAAAATAAAATAATTATTCAACTTCATCTGTAGTAACAGCATAAGGTTGGCCTTGATCCCTTGGCCTTTTTGGAGGTATGTTTCCCTGATGCTTAGGAAATTAATTTTTATAATGCCCCATTTCTCTACAATTTTAGCATTCAACATTGATAGCCTCTTTCTTTCCCTTGCAATCACGAGCCTGGTGACCTTTTTCTCCACATTTATAACAAAATCCCATTACTTTTAGGCAAGTACTGGGGTGATTCTTTCCACAATTATTGCATAATTGAAAATCCTTCTTTCCCTTTTTCCCTTTTTCTGTCTCTTGTTCCACCGTTCTCTTCTTCTCTTGATTTACTTTGTTGTCATAAGACTTAGAGAATTCCTTTTCTGTCTTGATAGCACACGAGACGATATCTTCGTATGATGAGAAGGATTATGATACCAAAGCTCGACGGAGAAATGGTTTTAACCCATCAAAGAAATGATCAATCTTACTTCTTGGGTTACGTATATAATCTGCAGCATACCACGCTAACCTTGTAAAGTTGGCCTCATACTTTGCGACATTCTCATCCTCCTTTTGTCTCAGACTCAGAAATTACCTTTCCATATCTTCTTGATGGTCACGAGGAAAGTATTTTTCTAAGAAAAGATCTTTGAACTCTTTCCACACCATACTTGATACTTCTTCATCTTCCTTTGTATTTTGAATCAATAACCACCATTGATCAACATCTCCAGTGAGGCGGTAAAATGCCATGATAACCTTTTCCCTTTCACTACTCCCCAAAGCATGGAATATTTTTTCTAAGGAATTTATCCATTGATCAGCTATTAAGGGATTTGTAATTGTATTGAATGTTGGCGGTTATTGCCTCATGAAGCAGTCTAAAATTGATCCTCCACGTTGCGGATCAGGGTGCTCCATACGAGTAAGGTTATTATTCATAACCTGAGTGAGTTGTCCCAGTATGGTGATAAGCTGATCAGCACCAGTTATATCACCATCTTCATAATAATTATCTTGAACAGGAGGGAAATCCCTACACAGAGTGCGTGCATTGATACGGTTTCCATTCCTTCCACTAGGCGCCATTTCTAAACATTGGCATAAACTAGATTAGTTTATGAATCAAAATACATAATTCCATACTTGTAAAACACTTAACATTAATTGAACTATTTATGGATATAATCCACAATCATAAAAATGTTTTCTTTGAGGAAGTATATACTCATAAACCCATCATAATGGTTTGTAAAAAAATGTTAATTATCCTAAGCATATCCCCCGGGAGTGTCGTAACCAAGAGTGCAGTAAGGCCCGTTGTCGTGCACCAGTTCCCGTTTGAGTCTAGCTCAAAGCGGTGTTTTCGGGTTTTACCCCTAGGTACATCTGTGCCAGAGCCGCCTCTACCTGCTCGTATCCAGACAGTGATGTATTGCTCGAAAAACTCACAAATTCTCTATAATACCAAAATTCTAGGAAGTTATTCTATACTAATCCTCAAAGTCTATCTTTGGGCTATGTGCTGTAATCAGAGTTTATCTAAATCTAGATTCCAAGGTTAGTACTAAACTGCCTCTGATACCAACTGTAACGCCCGACCCCAGTTACCCAGAGTCGGTGCATTATTGCGTAACATTGGCATGATCACAAAAGATCAAGTCTCGAAAGACCGATTAGTTTAGTAGCCTTGGAAACACTAGATACATTCATAAATGTTACCTTACATCATAAAGTGAAAAACTACAATAACATATTCTCCATTTTCCACACTCATATCCCCTTTAGACTATCCCTGCAGGTCATTCCTAAAATACTTCTTCACATCCTGGAAAAATTAAAACATTGAAAGGGGTGAGCTCAGATGCTCAGTAAGGAGAACAATATAGCGGAAGCTTTCATAAATAAACATTAACATTTAAGGAAATGTATAACTAAAACAAAAGCCTTTTTAAACTTGAACTTCAGCATAATATGGAAAAAATAAAATTGAATAATTCCATTTACTTACTCACATGGATATTTTACTAGTCGAATAATCCCATGCAATATCTATAACCACTTTCATAATGATGGAATGCATAATGCCAGACTATCATAACCACATAGCCAAGGCCTCGTGCCAAGACCACAAATAAGATTTTGTCAAGGCCTCGTGCCAAGACACTAGTTTGTCTCATGAGACCTACCGATGCATCAAGGAGCTATAGAGAGCTCCACCCGTCACCTATTAAGTCCAATGCATTCCTTATATGAATAGGTTTAAACATATCATAAACCATAACATAATCGTATCACATAAAACATGAATAAAGGAAACATAACATTTCCACATTTCAATCACTAGATATCAATACAACACATTGATATAATAAAAACACTTTAAAAAACATTTTCAATACCAAAATAAAAGAAAATTAAAACTTTGTATTTATTTTTCATTTTAAGAAAAAGTTATGGATTGTAGAGGAAGCCGAAACTCAAATAATGGTCAAGGTGACAGAGAAGTCGTTGTCACCGCATACGTACGACAAAAAAAACATTCACTTTTGTCGTTTAGTTAAATTATTCATATAAAAAATATTCCTTTTGAATAAATGTAAAAGTCAATGGGGTTTATACACCGTATAAAAGAAAGTTTTGTATAAAATAAAATATGTCTCAATGAAAGGAGATTGAGACGAAGTCCCTTACAAAGATCATTTTTTTAAATAAAATAGATCTATTATGTATATTCAATATAAGTACACATAAATAAAGTAAAAATAAAAGATAGAACATAATAATATCATGACATAATTTGAAAGTAGGAGATTAACCCAAAGAATGGAAATCGGGTAAAGAAGTTCCCTTACCTCGTGTCCGACTTGACTCGACCGCTCTTTAACCTCCTAAATAATAAACTAGAGTTAATCTATACCTTCTTAAGAACCTTTTTCAAGTTCATTATTCCTTTTATATCACTTATTACCATGTCATGAACATTATGTAATTATTTAAGTTTATAACGGTCGTTTTGTCGATCTTAGGTACTTGAGTCAAAAATAAACTTCTTATAATTACACTTTGTTCATGTGGTAATATATACATTATATCCATAATTATATTCATGATTTATATATCATATACATCATATATATCCAGTATATACATTCATTTATAATATTACATAACATTTAGAGGTAAGAAATGAAATGCACCGTTCATGGAGACGGTAAGCAGTACGTACGCATGAACGCTACTTTCATTTCTATTTAGTATTTAATGGAATGAAGTTATAATTATATAAAGGTATAATATAATTACATTATAATATAATTTATAATACCATTTACTCCATCCTTTATACATCCCACATATGGCATTAACGATTCAAATTACTTTGAGGGGGCGGTAGTCCGCACTTCCTAAAATGAAATTAT